>CM039677.1:157682883-162682883 GCA_022496015.1 Hordeum marinum | reverse complement strand
GGAGCAAAAGAATAAGGCGATCTCGACCGAACTGTCCAACATGAAATCCGATCTCCCAAAGGAGCGGGTGAATAGACGGTTCTTTGAGGAACAAGTTCGCCAAGTCAAGGAGATAGCTGATGGTAAGCCGTACTCCCTAAAGTGCATATTCGGGGATAGCAGGTTCGAATTGCTGACTCGGGTGTGGCGATCCTGAGGCGCATCCGCCGATCTGCAGAAGAGCGTGGTGGACGCCAACCAGCTGTTCGCCTCGCGGGGAGAGGAAGACGAAACTCGGACATTCTGGGCATAGTTTGGAGCCCCCGAGCGTCCTCCTCTTTTGGTGGAGCAACTGAAACAACTGATGGAGCTGCACCAAATGACGGAGCTGGCCATGAAGGACCTCTGCATCCTCTTATGGCCCAGCGAGCCACTCCCAGGTAGTTACTTCGCCCTGGTGCAATGAGTGATTGCTGCCACGCCCCGTCTCGACGCCGTCTAGCGCTCTTCCTGCATCGATGGGGTCTGGATGGCCGTTGCCAAGGCCAAAGTGCACTGGTCACCACCAACCCGCCGCCGCCCGGAAAGGGGCATCGATGCCCCGAGCTTTACTTCGATGGAGGGATGGGGAGTGCGCGGGTGATAGCGTCGCAGTGTTCGGGCGAGAATTTTTTTGAGTGAGCTTGTAATGTGTCCGAAGACTTTGTGATAACTTCAAATGATATTAGTATCCTCTCTTATATGGTTTCGCATTCCTTTATAACTCATGTATGGTTGTTTAGCACTGAAAGATGCGAGTCGTCGGCTTCAGCCCCCACGTAGATACTACATGGGGTGTCCATGCCAATGCACTGTGTTCCTTAGCCAAATTAAAGGAACCCGAAGGCGGTTTAGTGCGGTAGACTAGGCAATCGGACTATTATGCTTTATTTCTTTGACTCAACCGGAGGGGCACGAAAAGGACTGCAGGAAGCGTACGATTAGCCATCGGAGGTTTAATGATGTTCGGACGAGCTGAGGCCAAAGCCGACATGATAGTATTTGCACAAAGGGCGAATTCCTCGTATAACGTGGAATAACCACTTACGAGGGTTGAAGTGTAATACTTCTAGCTTGGGGTTCATAGATCGGATCACACATACTATGACAATCCATTTTTGGCTTTCTCCCCTGAGGTTCTTGACCGGACTATCTGTAAGCACAATCACAGGGGTGCTCCCTTTTCCCTTTTAGCTGAACGAGTGGAACATAAAGGGGCAAGCACAAGAGTCCGACAACCCAACTTAATGACCAAAGACATAGTTCGGAACCGATGCATATAAAGCGAAGGCCAAGACGCCGAACACACAATGGATAAGGCGATTTGTGTTTGAAATCGAGCGCAATTTGAAGAAAAAAAAGAATTCTATTAATTTTCATTTTCCATTATTTTAGTTAGTTTTTCTTAATGAAATTGAAATTATTAACTAAAGGGCAAATATAAATAAATAAACAACTTTGCTGACCATGATATTTTTTTATCTAGGCGGAAGAGTCCTCTTAATATTTATCTAGTTGTTTCATGGCTTTAATTTGAGCCACGGATCCTACTCTAGAAACAGAAATACCCACATTAATAGCGGGTTGAATTCCGACATTGAATAGATCCGCAGATAAGAATATTTGTCCATCTGTAATGGAGATTACATTAATAGGAATATAGGCGGAAACGTCTCCAGATTGAGTCTCAACTATTGGTAAAGCGGTCATACTTCCTCCCGGTCTATTAGCTGGTGACCTCGCGTCATACCGAACAGGTTCACGAGAAGAGGGAGGGAAGAAAAAGGTATGTGCCAAAAACAGGACAAATGAGGCATACGTGCGCCATGCAATTTCGCATTTCCTCAACAACTCTTATAACTCGGATTGCCGAAGCAACTGTTTACAAGTATGTGATAAGAAATAAAATTCTACAGGAGCTGTTGTAACAGGGGTCTACAATTGGTGACAAAACGTCTTCGATATGCCCTATTGCTAGTTGACTCCTGCTTTTAGATGCACCTTGATGGGTGTTTAGTGCGGGCGGATCTTGTGAGCAAAATCTTGAGAGACCGAAGTGTTAAAGGTGAGCTTTACGCCGTGGGCATGCTCTTTTAGGAGCGCCTGCATCTTGTCTGAAGATGTGTTGACGACAACAGTTCGGGACAACCGAACACCCATCGTAAGTTCCCCACCGCTATCCATGGAACCTTAAGTGCGAAGTTGTGACTCCTTGGCACGTGCTTTGCTAGTCCTGAGGTTGTGCGGTGGGGGGCGAGTCCCTATTGAGTGGAGGAAGGAGGGTCGGAGTTTTCGGTCTGAATCCAAACTCGCTTCCCAGCCTTTCGTGCCTTTATGGCGAATGCCGAAACTTGCCAGTCATCTTTGTAACTGAATTCGGCCGCCAGTGCCAGTGCATGTTCCTCAGTTCAAGGGACCCCTTTGTATTGCCATTGACAGTAATGAACCCCTTGGGGCCCGGCATCTTGAGCTTGAGGTATGCGTAAATGCGGGACTACATTGAACCGAGCAAACGCCGTCCAGCCAAGCAGCGCGTGATAGCCGCTATGGAAGGGCACAATGTCGAAGATCAAGTCCTCGTTGCGGAAGTTATCAAGCAAGCTGAACACAACCTCCAGGGTTACGGAGCCCATACATCGGGCCTCAACACCTGGGGTCACTCCCTTCAAGGTAGTGCTGCTAGGTTTGATCCTTGACAGATCTATACCCATCTTTTTCACCGTGTCTGAGTAAATCAGATTGAGGCTACTTCCTCCGTCCATTAGGAATTTAGTGAGGCGATACCCATCTATAATGGGATCTAGGACAAGGGTAGCCGAGCCCCCATGACGGATACTGGTCGGATGGTCATGCCGGTCAAAGGTGATCGGGTATGCTGACCATGGGTTATACTTTGGAGCTACGGGCTCCACAACATAAACCTCTCAAAGGGCCCGCTTCCTCTCCTTCTTAAGTATGTGGGTGGCATATATCATATTCGCCGTTTTGACTTCGGGAGGGAATTTCTTTTGACCGCCACCCATTGGACCCCGAGGCTCGTCTTCGTCCTTGCTGCACGAGCTTTTTCCCTAGTCTTCGGGTTGTATCTTGTCGGCCTATTTAAGCACCCAGAAGCTATGGTGTGTGTGATTGGCTGGCTTTGCCGAAGTTCCATGGATTTGGCAAGTTTTGTCCATGATCTTCTCGAGCTAAGTGGGTCTGTCACGATTACCTTTAGGGGGCTTCTTCTGCTGCCCAGGTCGGGAATTGCAGAATCCGGCATTAACTGCCGTGTCATCGACATCATTACTATTGTGCTGGCGCTTATTCTTATTGGGATTTGAGTTGCCATCCTGGGCTTCAGGTGCCACGGGATCTTCACAATTGTGGCTGCGTCTAGCTAGCCAGTTATCCTCGCCTGTGCAAAAGCGGGTCATGAGGGAGGTAAGGGCGGGCATAGTACGAGGCTTGTCCTGGCCGAGATGGCGGGCTAGCCATTCGTCCCGAATATTGTGTCGGAAGGAGGCTATGGCCTCAACATTCAGAAAGTCGATGATTTGGTTCTTAGTCAAGAATCGATTCCAGAACCGCCGGGCGAATTCGTCGGGCTTCTGAACGGAGTTGCTGAGATCGGAAGAGTATGGCGGGCGGACATAGGTCCCCTGGAAGTTAGAGCGGAACACGTCTTCCAGGTCTTCCTAGCGTCCTATGGACTTTTCGGGGAGGTTGTTTAGTCAGTGCCGAGCCGGCCCCTTAAGCTTAAGTGGTAGGTATTTGATGGCATGGAGATCATCTCCTCGTGCCATATGGATGTGGAGGAGGAAGTCCTCGATCCATATAGTTGGGTTAGTGGTCCCGTCATACTATTCTATATTCACGGGTTTAAACCCTTCGGGGAACTGATGCCACATTACCTCATCCGTGAAGCACAGTGGGTGAGCGGCACCTCTGACCCGTGCTATGTCACACCTGTATTCGGCGTTTGTATGGGCCCGGTTGCGCTCCCGGGCTCTGTGGTTTTGGTCGAACCATGGTCTATACTCTCCCTGTCTATCCGGTGAGTAATCTCTGGATCCGTAGATGGATCTTGTATGACCTGCTCTATGATCTAAGTCGTCGTGCAGGTCGAATCTGTCATTGGGTTCAAATGGCTCCTTACCTCGTCTTCGGGGCATCGCCGGTACATAACTGGTGTCATTGGCCGCTCTGTCACGCCCACGAAGAGGGCTGTCCGGCTTGCCATATGGGGTATGATGCGGAGACGAAGTGTTAGTGAGCTCATCGCCGAATTGTGGCAGCAGCATTCTCCAAGTGTAGCTTTTGGGCTGGTTTGATAGACCAGTGTCGTATACTTCCTCGGCTGAGAGAACTTTGTCCATCGATCAATGAGGTCGACCTGTTCGGCTTTGAGTTGTCGTTCTTTGGCCTTTAGGCTGTGAGCCGTTGCTATGAGCCACTGCCTGATATCTTCCTAATGCTCGAGGTTATCAGTGACGTACAAGTCGTCGACTTCTGGTATGTCTTCCTCTTCGACGGGGGGAAGGTAATCATCGCCTTCGGGGTGATTGACGGTATCGGGGTCATTTTGGTCCTTAGGTTCGTCCGGACCCTCTAACGGGTGCTCCGGGACATCGGGATTGTCATGATCGGCGGGGGTGTTACCGTTCCTGCTGCTGCTAGCACATCGCCTGATTTGTCACCGTCATTGTGAGGCGTATTGTCGCCGTTGGTGGCAGGAGTATCCACCATGTAGATGTCATATGTAGAAGTGGCGGTACAATTCCCGATGTTGACGGGAGTGGGAGCATGGTCCTGTTCATCCATGTATTCTGCCTCATTGGAGGCGTAGTCTAGCACGTCGGTTAAGTCTTCGATGGTGGCTATCAAGTGGGTGGTGGGTGGGTCAAAAAATCCATCTCTGCCTGAACTGTAACCGGGCCGGGCGTATATCGAGGCCGTATCGTCAGTGATCCTCATCAACGAGATTCATTCCAAGGCCTCGTCGACCGTTGAGGGCCCGGTCCTATCTAGCTGTTCGGAACTCGCGGGGTTCACCCCCATGAAGTCCACCCATGGAGATTGTTCGGAAAGAACGCATGTCCGGTCATATGGTTTGATAGCCAAACCGAGATGAGAAATCAGGCTGCTCTATGGGTGACCCCATCGGTGTGTCTGAAGAAGGGGCTCGAGGTTAAAGTCTCAGAGCCTTCGGCTGCTACGGGCAAAGCCGCGAGCCCAGTTAGTGACAAGTCACCCTAAGAGTGGACGTAAAGCTCTAGGTTTCCGAATCTGACCTCTTGATCGGGGGCTAAGTTCTCCATGCGGCCTAGATGGCCGGTGGAATCAACATGCATCGCAATGCTGCCGAAGGCGAAGATCTGCCCGGGGACGAAAACGTCCATGTTGTGGACCTCTCCATTGATGACTAGGCGAGGTGTCGATCCCATCTTGCTCACATAGGAACTCTCAATGAAAGCACCAATGTCGATGTCAAAACTGGCAGATCTCGGGTAGGGGGTCCTAAACTGTGAGACTAGGATCTACGGTAACAGGAGACGAAGGGGACACCAGTTTACCCAGGTTCGGGCCCTCCAATGGAGGTAATACCCTATGTCCTGCTTGATTGTATTAATGGTGTAAGGGGTTACAAAATTGATCTACCTCGAGTTCTTATGTCAAACCCTAGATCATGGAGATAAACATGTTGTAGTAAATAGGCATGTTTATCTCTTTGGCATGTAACCGACCATGTGTAAACCCTAGGCATCCTCGACATCTATATAAGCCGTAGGGATTTAGGGTATAGGGAGAACAACTCATCTAGGGTTAGCTATCCGATCTCGAGGTAGATCAACTCTGTAACCCCTCGTATCATCAATACATCAAGTAGGACGTAGGGTATTACCTCCATACGAGGGCCCGAACCTGGGCAAATCTGTGTCCCCTTCGTCTCCTGTTACCGTTGATTCTAGTCTCACAGTTCGGGATCCCCTACCCGAGATCTGCCGGTTTTGACACCGACATTGGTGTTTTCATTAAGAGTTCCTCTGTGAGCAGGATGGAATCGACGTCTCGCCTCGTCATCAACGAGGGGCCCCGCCACATGGACAGTTTTGTCCCTGGACAGATCTTCGCCTTCTGCAGCGTTGTGTTGCATGCTGACTCCGCTAGCCATCAAGGCCGCGTTGAGAGCTTCGCCCCTGATCGAGAAGTCAGATTTGGAAACTTAGATTTCTTCATCGACTCTTGGGGCGACTTGTCGTTAATCGGACTCACAACTTCGCATGTAGCCCCTGAGGACTCTGAGGCTGTAACCTCGAGCCCTTCCTTCGGACATGCCAATGGGGTCACCCATCGCGGTACACCGATCTCTTATCCTGATCCGACCATTAAGCCAGGTGATCGGACACGTGTTCTTGCCGAACACTTCCCGTGTCCGGACGACTTGGAAGTTAACTCTGCAAGTTCTAAACAACTGGATCCGATCGGGCCCTCAACGACCGACAAAGCCCTAGATTTGATCTCGTCAGTCAAAATCACCGATGATCCGGCCCCTATCTACCCTCGGTTCGGTTACGGTGCGGGATAGGATGAATTTTTCGACCCACCAACCACCCACTTGATAGCCACTGTTAAAGATTTATCCGACATGTTGGACTATGCCTCCAAGGAGGCATAATTCATGGATGAAGAGGACCGTGCTCCTACCCCCGTTAACACCGGAAGTTGGGCCACCACTTCCACATATGATGTCTACATGGTAGATACTCCTACCACTAATGGCAACAACACGCCTCACAATGATGGCGACAAATTGGGCGATGCGCCATCAAGGCGCCGGAAACCGCATAAGCGGTCCAAAGAAAAAAAGGGAAGAAAAGCGGTTATTAGCAATGGGGACGGTAATACCCCTGCTGATCATGGCAATCCTGATATCCCTGAGCACCCGTTAGAGGGTCCGAAAGGGACCGAGGACCAAAACAACCCCGATAACGTCAACGACTCTAAAGACGACAATTACCTTCCCCCCGTCGAGGAGGAAGATTTACTGGAAGTCGATGACTTGTACATCCCTGATAACCTCGAAGATCTGGGGGAAATCAGGCAATGACTCATAGCAACGGCTCGCGGCCTAAAGGCTAAAGAACGACAACTCAAAGCTGAACAAGATGACCTCAATGATCGACGGATGAAAGTCCTCTCAATTGTGGAGGTATACGGCACCGGTCTGTCGAACCAGCCTAAAAGCTACCCTGGAGAAGGCTGCTGCCGCAATTCGATGATGAACTAACTGATACTCCGTCTCCAAACCATACTCCATACAACAAGCCGGACCACCCCCCTCGCGGTCGGGACAGGACGGCTGACGACACCGGTTATATACTAGCAGTACCCCGAAGATGGGATACGGAGCCATTAGATCCCAACGATAGGTTTGACCTGCGAGATGACCTAGAGCACAGAGCATGTCATACAAGATCCATCTATGGATTCAGAGAATACTCGCCTGATAGACGGGGCGGGTACAGACCATGTTTTGACCAAAACAACAGGGTCCGGGAATGCAACCGGCCCCATATGGATGCCGAGTATAGGCGTGACATAGCACGGGTCAGAGGCGCCGCTCACCGACTGTGCTTCACAGATGAGGTAATGCGGCATCAGTTCCCCGAGGGGTTTAAACCCACGAATATAGAACATTATGATGGGACCACTAACCCAACCATATGGATTGAGGACTTCCTCCTCCATATCCACATGGTGCGAGGAGATGATCTCCATGCCATCAAATATCTCCCTCTTAAGCTTAAGGGGCCAGCATGGCACTGGCTAAACAACCTCCTCGAAAACTCCATTGGATCCTGGGAAGACCTGGAAGATGCGTTCCGCTCTAACTTCCAGGGAACCTATGTCCGCCCGCCAGACTCTTTCGATCTCAACAACATCGTCTAGAAGCCCAATGAGTCTGCTCGGCAATTCTGGAATCGGTTCTTGACTAATAAGAACCTAATCGTCGACTGTCCGGATGCTGAGGCCATAGCTTCCTTCTGGCACAATATTCGGGGCGAATCGCTGGCCCGCCAACTAGGCCAGGATAAACCTCGGACCATGTCCGCCCTCACCTCCCTCGTGACCCGCTTTTGTGCGAGCGAAGACAATTGGCTGGCAAGGCGTAGCCACAATTCCGAAGATCCCGTAGCACCTGAAGCTCGGGATGGCAACTCAAAACCAAAGCGCAATAAGAATAAGCGCCGACACAATAATAGCGATGCCGATGACACGGGTGTAAACGCCGGATTCCGCAACTCCTGACCTGGGCACCGGAACAAGCCTCCTAAAGGCAATCGTGACGGACCCACTCAACTGGAGAAGATCATGGAAATGCCCTGCCAAATCCATGGGACTTCGGAGAAGCCCGCCAACCACACACACCGCAACTGTTGGTTGTTTAAACAGGCCTGCAAGATACCACCCGAGGACCAAGGCAAAAGATCTCGGGGCGAGGAAGAGGATGAGCCTCGGGGTCCCACTGGTGGCGGACAGAAGAAATTCCCTCCCGAAGTAAAAACGGTGAATGTGATATACGCCACCCATATACCTAAGAAGGAAAGGAAGCGCGCCCTTCGGGAGGTCTATGCTACGGAACCCATAGCCCCGAAGTATAACCCATGGTCGGCATAGCCGATCACCTTTGATCGACACGATCACTCGACCAATATCCTTCATGGGGGTTCGGTGGCCCTTGTCCTAGACCCCATTATAGATGGGTATCACCTCACAAAAGTACTAATGGACGGAGGAAGTAGCCTCAATATGATTTACTCGGATACGGTGAAAAACATGGGCATAGATTTGTCAAGGATCAAACCCAGCAGCACTGCCTTCAAAGGAGTGATCCCAGGCATTAAGGCCCGATGTACGGGTTCCATAACTCTAGAAGTTGTGTTCGGATCGCCCGATAACTTTTGTGGGGAAGACTTGATATTTGACATTGTGCCCTTCCGCAGTGGCTATCACACGCTGCTTGGTCGGACAACGTTCGCTCGCTTCAACATGGTCCCACATTACGCATACCTCAAGCTCAAGATGCCGGGCCCCAAGGGGGTCATTATCATAAACAACAATATAGAACACTCCCTTGAACTAAGGAACATACGTTGGCCCTAGCGTCCGAATTCAGCTACAAAGAAAACCGACAAGTTTCGACATCCGCCACAAAGGCTCACAAGGCTGGGAAGCGAGTTCGGCTTCAGACCGAAAACCTGGATCCTTCCTCCTCCCCTCTATAGGGACTCGCCCCCACCACACAACCTTAGGACCGACAAAGTACGTGCCGAGGAGGCACAACTTCGCACTTAAGATCCCATGGGTAGCGGTGAGGAACTAAAGATGGGTTTTTGACTGGCCTGAACCTCTACATCAGCATGTCTTCGGACAAAACACAGGCGCTGCTCAAAAATCCTACCTATGGCGTAAAGCTCACCTACAATTTGACGGCCTCTCAAGACTTTGTTTGCGAAATTCGTCCGCCGAACACTAACACCCATCAAGGTGCATTTAAGAGCAGGAGTCAACTAGCAATAGGGCATATCGAGGATGTCAGGTTATCAATCAAAGACCCCTGGTACAACAACTCCTATATATTTTTATTTCTTTCACATACCTATAAACAGTTGCTTCGACAATCCGAGTTATAAGAGTTGTTGAGAAAATACAAAATTGCGTGGCACAAGTTTGCCCCACGTGTCCTTTTTTCGGCACATATTTTTCTCCTCTCTCCTTTTGCTCGCGGATCTGTTCGGTATGATGCGAGGTAACCAACTAATAGACTGGGGGCTCGAGTTCAAACATAAATTGCCTTATCTGTCATGTGTTCGGCGTCTTGGCGTTCGCTTTATATGCATCGGTTCCAAACTATGTATTTGGTCAATAGGTTGGGTTGCCCGGCTCTTGTGCTTGCCCCTTTATGTTCCGCTCGTTCGGCTAAAAGGGCAAAGGGAGCACCCCTGCGACTGTGCTTCCGGATAGTCTGGTTAAGCACCTCAGGGGAGAAAGCCGAAAACGGACTATCATAGTATGCGCGATCCGGTCTGTGAACCCTGAGCTGGAAGTATTATACTTCATTCCTCGTAAGCGGGTATTCCTTATCATACGAGGAACTTGCCCTTTGTGCAAACATTGTGATACCAGCTTTGCCCACGGTTCGTCCAAACATCACAACACTTTGGTAGCTAATCGTACGCTTCCTGTAGTCCTTTTCGCGCCCCTATGATTAAGTGAAAGAAGTAAATCACTATAGTTTGATTGCCTAGTCTGCCACACTGTACCACCTTCGGGTTCCGATAATTCGGCTAAGGGTCTTAGTGCATTGGCATTAACACTCCATGTAGTATCTACATGAGGCTGAAGCCGATGACTCGCATCTTTTAGTATTAAACAACCACATAGGAGTTATAAAGGAATACAAAACCATACAAGAACAAATACTAATATCATTAAAAGTTTGGGCAAGTCTTTGGACGCGTTACAACTCATTCAAACATTTTATCACCCGAACACTGTGACGCTATCACCCGAGCACTCTCCATCACTCCATCGAAGTATAGCTTGGGGCGTCGATGCTCCTTCCAGGGTGGTGGTGGGTCGATGGCTACCTTCATCGGATTTAGCCCCGGCCAGTGCACCTTGGCCTTGGCAAGGGCCATCCGGACTCCTTTGATACTTGAGGAGCGCTTGACGGTGTCGAGGCGAGGCGAAGCTGCAATCAACCTCTGCACCAGGCCAAAGTAGCTGCATGGCAGCGGCTCCCCAGGCCATAAGTGGATGTAGAGGTCCTTCATGGCCGGCTCCGCCATCTAGTGCAGCTCCATCAGCTGTTTCAACTGCTCCAGCAGAAGAGGAGGACGCTTGGGGGCTTTGAACTATGCCCAGAACAGCCGAGCTTCATCTCCCTCTTCTCGCGAGGCGAACATCTGATTGGCGTCCACCATGCTCTTCTACAGATCGGGGGAAGCGCATGAGGAATGCCATTACCGGGTAAGAAATCTGAATTTTCTATCCCCGAAGATGCACTTTAGTGAGTATGACTTACCATCTGTTATATCCTTCCCTTGGCAGACTTGTTCTTCGTAGAACCGCGTCATGCCCAAGATGCGTGCCTATCCATATTTAGGCACGGGGGCCTTGACAGGGATAGAGGCGCACCTTGTCGTTCGCAAGTACAATATCATCACATACATTTATGAAGAGAGGAGTATATGAGTTGGCTTACACTCTCCACATGCTAAATTGAAATTCCACATAGTTTATTCAAACATCATTCCAAAGTCAGGGTCCGACTACGGACGAAAACAACAATAAAAGAGATGCAATGAAACTGTCTTGCTAGCCCCAAAGATCATGACCAAGGGCGCTCTACTCGTCTGGATATGTGATGTACATCCTGCCACACTCCTCGTCATACTCCCACTAGAGCTGCATCACATCATCTGGCATGATCTCATCTGCACCTGCACCTGTATTTGTTGTAGTAATTTGTGAGCCATGGGGACTCAGCAATCTCGTGACCGGGTACCGAGACTATTCAAGCTTATTGGGTAGGAAGGGGGTAAGTGTTTAGTTTGCAGCAACGCTAAGCATTTATGGTGGCTATGTTACAAGAACATGAATGTAAATATGTGGTCTATGGTAAATGATCGAGAACTAGCATGATCGCTAAGCGATCCTGAACACCTACTTACGTCAAACATAACCCCATTGTGTTCTCTCTTGGATCATGTTCACGAGCAGAGACGATCACGGTTACTCACACGGTTGGTGTATTTTATTAGAGTTTACTTCAAGTTAACTATAACCTAGTGTGAAACAAATATCCAAGTTGCCACATAACTGCGGGCACGGCTTTCCAAAAGTTGTAACCCTACAGGGGTGCTCCAACTAGTCCATCATAAATTAACCACACTCCACGGGAATAACCTCGACCACGGATCTCGTGATCATCCTAGGAAACTCCCAAGGAATTCCGACACCTCGAGATAGCCCGAAGAAAATCAGAGTCCCTCACGCAAGCCACTCGAGAGAGGTAAAACAAGTCCAGCAAGACCACCCGACGTGTCGACGAACCCGATAAGAGCCATGTATCTCGTTCTCAGGACACGACCGGATGAGCGCAGCGTAAGGTGGCCTGATAGAAATCTCCTGAGTTGCCCCGGGTTGGCCCCGCACATGACTCTAGGTTGGACTAACACTCATGAGGAGCACTGGCCCGGGTTGTTGATTAATTATCCATGGGGTTGCAAAGCCCTATGCAGTTTTATTAAGTTGTTTAAGAAAATAGTACCAATGTTGGGTCTTGCTAGACAAGTTTTAATCTCAACCGAATAATCAAGGGGGTCCCCGTAACAACCCTGAGCATGTTACGAGCGCAAAGTATGGAAACATAACACCGGTAACAAGTAACTAAGGCGGTAAAAGTGGAACAAAACACTGAGCAAAAGGCCAAGCCTTCCACCATACCAAGATATATATGGGCATTAAATTAAATAGGTGTTAGTATTGTGATATGCCACATAACCATGTTATCACATGGAACCAACCTGCACTTGCAACTAAGAATCCTATAAGAGCGGTTGGGCAGCGGTAACTTAGCCAAGCAAGGTCTGCTAGGATGTGGAGCGGTTAGAGGCTTTCTGGCAATGTAGGAGGCTTGACATTCAAGTGGTAGGTAACGCATATGTAACGATAAGAGCGAGACATCTAGCAAAGCAAAAATAGTGTGAGGATCTGGGTACGATCATCTTGCCTGTTGGTTCTTTAGAGGGACAAAGAGCGGGGTCCTCATAGTGGTACTCTCCTGGATCCTCATACTCAGGTTCAACACTCGCGTCTACCCAAGAGAAACAGAAACAATAAACAACCAATCAAGGTGCAATGCACAAACAAGATGATGCATGATTCATTTGAAGTATTTAGCATGGCAAGCTTAAACTAGTCAGGTTTCACATGCTATAGTTAAGTTATTTACAATTTTGGACAGAACCTCATGTTAGGTTGTATGAACATGCATGATCATGGCAAATACGGATGCTTCATGCAAAAGCGATGTAAACGCATATGTAGAACGTAGGAAACTGAGTTACGGTTCTCACGATATGCTCACGGCAAGTTACGGGGGCAAAATACAAGACAACGAAGGGCATGGGCTATTCCTTGGTATTCCAAGGTAGCCACTGGTTAGGCAATGAAAAACCAACCACAATAGAGCCAAAGATCAAGCAAAACCATGGAGCATAGCTCCCCCAAGTCACAAAACACTAAAACACACAATCTGTCCCAAACAACAACATAACAACTTTCACAGCAAATATTTAGAGCTACAGGAAGTTTCCAATCTCAAACAAAACATGATCAGAAACTACATAACATGCTTATCAAATCACCCAACTACACAAACTGGAAAGGAAGCACATATCAATAAGCATGAAACTACATAACATGCTTATCAAATCACCCAACTACACAAACTGGAAAGGAAGCACATATCAATAAGCATGACGCTCACAAGTTGGCATGAAGAAACAGATTGTAGGGACAATGAAAATCACAATTTTCTGGAATCTGAGTTAAGCTGATAGCAAGCTGAGAGCAGAAACTAATGGTGATAGAGACCACTTCATGGCATGAAAATTAATAGGCTGGTAGAGGGCAACATCTACTTCAAAACACTAGCACTGAGCTTGACCTAAAACACAACATATCACTTGGTAGCATCCACTCATCATGGCATAAAAACATTAACCGATTCTCAGACTTTGAAATATTTAGCATATTGAAATCAGTAACATTTTAATAGCCAGTTCGGAGCATGGTTCCCACACATGTGCAAGATTATCATGACAGAAGAAAATACAATGGCATTCTACTCATGAAATTCTACCACTTCCATGTTTACACAAAGATCATAGCATGCATGGATTAATTCTAACTAAAATGACAAAATGGCACTTTGGGACAAAATGACATTTTTTTCAAACTTGCTCGAATGACAAAATAAGTTGCACCAATGGATTCCTTGGGTGATTCTACCCCAAAATCATATATCATACTCATATACTTGCATGGAACATCATGGCACAACACTAGCTCGAAAAATATCATACATTCCTATAAGTGAAAACTTACTAAAAATGCCGATGTCTAAATAAGCTCATGTTCAGATTTGGAAATATACCAGAAAAGGAAAAATCTATTTATATCACAAAAACAATCAAACAAGATAAATAAATAAAACAATAGGTAGGAGGGGGCCCACCTGGCATAGACACCAGGGCCCCTCTGTGGATGACAAGTGGGGCCAGGGCCCACTTGTCATACACACACAAGCACACATACACACATACACACACTGCCACACACACAGACACACACACACTCTGGATCCTACTGGCCACAGTAGATCCACACACTACCCACACACACGCAGGCACACACACACACACAACTGCACAAGCACACGGGATCCGGGTGTTACCACACCGGATCCACAACACCACACATGCAAAACAAGGAAAAAAAGAGGGGGCGAGCCGGATTCAAACCCACGACCTCTCGGTCACGGGCCGGATTGGTTGCCACTGCGCTACGCTCACGATGCTGACCAAAGGGAGGCCTCACTGAATATCTACTAACACGCACAGGCACAACACTGACGAAACAGAAACAAGAAAAGACAGCGGCTAATAGAGGAACGCAGCGGCGAAATCCGGCGACAGCGATGCTCTCCGGCGAGGGGAGCTTCCTACGGGAGCTGCGGGAACCTATGGGGAACCGTTCCCCTACTCGTCTCGCGACGAGGGGGACGGAGGCGAGGCCCTCAAGGCCACGCCTTGAACTACATGACAGCGACGGCGAGGAGCTACGCGACGAAGCGAGGCAGGGCTACGGCGAGACGAGATGGCTGCGGAGACGGGGAGCTCACCGAGGGGGAGACGACGATGGATCGGCTCGCGAGACAAGGAGGAAGGCGACGACGACGCGGGCCCAAAGCAGAGGAAGAAGAGGCGCGGGAGCACCCTGTTCGAGGTTCCGACAAGGACGAGGCCGTCGATGAGGGGAAGCTCGGCCCCTCCTAGCGACTGGAATGGGCTGCGGGGACGGTCCCTATCCTCCACGACATGCTGGGCGTGGAGGAGGGCCGACGGAGACGCACGGACGACGGCGAGGAGGACTCGCGGAGGACTCTGAACTTCACTCTCTCTCTGAACTTACCCGAGGAGAAGAAGAAGGAGAAGGGAGAGATGGAGAGGAGGAGGAGGAGGAGGAGCGGCGGCGGAATAGGGAAACCCTAGGGATGCACGCACATATAAAGGGGCCCCGGCCTCAACGTCCGTGAGCTTCTCTCACGACGTCGGCTTCGATCTCTCTCGCTGCGCTCTCTGAACCCGACGGAAGGAGACGGGAGCAGGTAGCCGTCGGCTCTGCTGTCTGGGTCGCGTGGGGAAGCTGCTTGGGCGGCGAGGGGAAAAAAGGCCCAGCGCCCAGTCTCTCTCTCTCTCAGAATAAACCGCGAAGGGTTTTCCTTTTCAAAAATATCCATAACACAAGAAAAAAAACCAGAGAAAAAGGAAAGGATTTTTATTAAAAAAAATACTTTGGCACAGAAATAAATATGCCCTATTTAATAAAAATAACAAGATGATTCTTAAGACAAGTAAAATAAATACTTTTAAAATAACAGCCACTGTTTTTGCCAAAACCCCATGAGTCCAAATTCCTAAACACAAGGAGAGCACCACATTCCTACTCAACATGATATCCCCTAACAACAAAACATTTTTAATTGATTTTATTATCAAGTTAATTCTCCTGTAGAAAACAAAAGGGAATAAAAAGGTTTAGGCCTAGTTTTGAAAATGAAGGAGAAGGGAGGGAGTTGTTGCACCATACTTGCACACATCCACATCACACAAGACCAAACTAGCAAGCAACACAAGTATGCAAAGGAAATGATGAGCTTGATGATGGAATGGCAATGAGCAAAATCATAACATTCAAACACATGGCAACATAGAGGTTCACACGGGTTACATGACCATAAATGGCAAGGGTAGCACTTGGGCTGTTACAACTCTCCCACACTACAAGAGGATCTCGACGCGAGATCTAGGAACGAAAGAACTCTGGATATTCATAATGGAGAAGATCCTCACGTTCCCAAGTAGCTTCTTTATCGGCATGATGAGACCACTTCACCTTGAGAAACTTGATTGATTTGTTGCGAGTCTTATGCTCAGTTTCAGTGAGAATAGCCACTGGATGCTCATGATAAGAGAGGTCTTCTTGGAGATCAATGTTTTGGAGGTCAATGGTACGCTCGGGAGTCTTGAAGCACCTCCGGAGCTGAGAGACATGGAAGACATCGTGGACATTTTCGAAGTTTGGAGGAAGCTCCAGTTGATAGGCAAGTTCACCTCTCTTGCCAAGAACTCTGAAAGGACCCACAAAGTGAGGAGCTAGCTTCCCTTTAGTTCCAAACCGCTGAGTGCCCTTCATGTGAGAGACTCTGAGATAGACTAGATCATCAACTTGAAAGGAGACATCCCGATGTTTGTTATCGTAATAACTCTTCTGTTGGGATTGAGCTACTTTGAGGTTCTCATGAATGACACGGCACATCTCTGCTGCTTCGGTGATCATGTCATTTCTCAAAATTTGATGCTCATCGGTTTTAGACCAATTAAGCGGGGTAGGGCACTTCCTGCCGTAGAGAATCTCGAAAGGGGCCTTGCCTGAGCTAGCCTGAAAGTTGTTGTTGTATGAAAATTCAGCGCATGGGAGGCAGTCTTCCCATTTCATGCCGAACGAAATCACACAAGCTCTAAGCATGTCTTCAAGAATTTGATTAACTCTCTCAACTTGACCACTTGTCTGCGGATGGAATGCAGTGCTAAAACGGATCTTGGTACCCATAACAGTCTGGGAGGACTCCCAAAACTTGGAAGTAAAGAGGCTTCCACGGTCACATGAGATGAGCCGAGGAATATCATGCAAAGAAACTATCCTTGACATATACAACTCCGCTAGCTGAGCTGCCGAGATAGATTCTTTGACCGGAAGGAAATGAGCAACTTTGGTCAGCTTGTCGATAACCACAAAGATGGCATCGTTGCCCCTCTTGGACTTAGGAAACCCAGTGACAAAATCCATCTCCACATGATCGAATTTCCACTCTGGAACAGGCAAAGGCTGAAGGAGACCTGCTGGACGTTGATGTTCTGCCTTCACTCTGCGACAAACATCACACTCGTTCACGAACTGAGCAATTTCACATTTCATGCGAGTCCACCAGAAGGTTTGCTTGAGATCCTGATACATCTTGGAGCTGCCTGGATGAATGGATAGAAGAGAATTGTGTGCTTCATCCATGATAACCTTCCTGAGATCACCTTTTGAAACCACCAGATGGTCCTCAAAGAACAAGGTATCTTTGTCATCAATGCGAAAGCAATTATACTTCGGAATGTCCTTGGCCACACCTTTCTTCGATTTCTTCACCATTGCATCAAGAAGTTGAGCTTGGTGAACCTGATCTTCTAGAGTCGGAGAGACTTGAAGATTGGCAAGAAATCCTTGTGGAATCATCTGAAGATTGAGCTTGTGGAAGGCTTCACACAGCTCGGGTTGAAGAGGCTTCAGGATAAGACTGTTGCAGTACGCCTTTCGGCTAAGCGCGTCTGCAATGACATTTGCTTTTCCAGGAGTATACTCAATACTTGGATTGAAGTCCTCAAACATTTCCACCCAACGAGACTGCCGAAGATTGAGATTGGGTTGAGTGAAAATGTACTTCAAGCTCTTGTGATCGGTGTACACCTCAACTGGTCTACCCAACAACAAATGCCTCCAAGTCATCAAAGCATGCACAACTGCCGCCAACTCAAGATCATGAGTGTAGTAGTTCTTCTCGGCAGGCTTCAACTGACACGAGGTATAAGCAACTATCTTCTTATCTTGCATGAGAACACCACCAAGGCCTTGGAGAGAAGCATCACAGAGAACTTGGAAAGGCTTTGATTGCTCGGGAGGAACAAGAACTGGAGCTGAAGTCAGTCTCTGCTTGAGCGTATTGAACGCCACATCACACTCAGGAGACCAAACATACTTGACATTCTTCTGGAGGAGATTAGACAGAGGCTTAGCAATTTGTGAGAAGTTCTCGATGGATCTTCTACAATAACTATCAAGCCCGAGGAAGCTATGAAGCTGCTTCACATTCTGAGGAGGCTCCCACTTCAAGATTGCCTCAACTTTCTCAGGGTGCACTTTAATGCCCTCGACAAAGATCACATGCCCATGGTACACAACTTCATTGAGCCAAAACTCACACTTGGAAAACTTAGCATAGAATCGATGTTCTCTTAACTTATCAAGCACAAGCCAGAGATGCTGTGCATGCTCTTCTTTTGTCTCCGAGAACACGAGGATATCATCGAGATAGACCAAGACGAATTCATTCTTGAAAGGAGAGAATATGAAGTTCATCATTCTTGAGAAGGTTGGAGGAGCATTGGCGAGACCAAACGACATGACGGTGTACTCATAAGAGCCAAAACTCATCCTGAAAGCGGTCTTTGGAATATCTTCTTCACGAATGTGAATCTGATGATAGCCCATGAGAAGATCAAGCTTCGAGAAAACCTTGGCACCTTTTAGTTGTTCAAACAACTCATTGATGTTCGGAAGTGGGTACTTGTTTCTGATTGTCTTCTTATTCAATGGATGGTAATCGACACAAAGTTGGTCCATGCCATCCTTCTTCTTGACAAACAAAACACCACAACCCCATGGAGAAGAACTTGGTCTGATCAGACCCAGACGTTCTTGTTCATCAAGCTGCTTCTTCAACTCTTTCAACTCTTCGGGGCCAAGTTTATAAGGATGCTTGCAAACCGGTTCAGTTCCGGGCTCGAGGTCAATCACGAACTCGACTGGCCAGTGCAGAGGCATTCCTGGCAATTCTTCTGGAAACACATCTTCATACTCACTAACCACCAGAATATGAGAAATAGCCGAAATCTCACCCTTCTCATGAAGAGCAAAGAGACGGATTGTGTCATCGCGAGCTACGAAAATAATCACATCTTCTAAAGGATGAGACAGCTTGACTTCTTTGGCTGGACAATCAACATATGCCTTGTTCATAGCCAGAAAGTCCATGCCCAGAATAAGATCAATATCGGAATTACCGAGAACAATTGGAGAGGCCAGAAAAGAATAATTGCTCATCTTGATAGAGACATCCGGAACAATGCGATTGGAATTCAACATCTTACCGGGCGAAACAACAGACAAGGACCTAGGCAAATCTTGATAATCGAACTCATGCTTGACAAAGAATGGACGAGACATGAAACAATGCGATGCACCATTATCAAAGAAAACTTTTGCAGGAATAGAATTAACTGAGAGATTACCCATAATCACTTCATGAGACTACTCTGCTTCTGCTGCATTCACCACGTTCACCCTTGCTGACTTGGGATTATGCTTCACATAGCATAGCTTGGAGGCCTGACTGGAGGAGGAGGCGGAAGACGTCGCTGGTTGCACTTGTTTGAGTAGTGACCCTTCTGACCACACTTGTGACAAGTAACCTCAGATAGCGGACGGAAGTTGCCTGGAGGAGGAACATTAGCTGACTTGGGAGCCTGAGGCCTCTGCTGATATCTCAGGTTGGGTGGGTGGGAAGAACCACGACCACTGAACTGTCTCTACTGCCGAGGAGGACGAAACGAAGGCGGAGAAGGAACCCAATATTTCTGCTGCTTAGGGACCATCTGAGAGTTGGAAGAAGAAGAATAGGAATCGCTGGAACGCTTCCTTGAGTTCTCCAACTTGAGCTGCGTTGCCTCGAGCTTCAAAGCCATATTGTAGAACTGATCAAACTCACGAGGCTCTTGAAGGACCAGACTTGGCAGAAGCTCATCCTTGAGACCACATTTGAACTGATAAATCATGGACTTGTCATCTAGAACATCTTGCTTAGCATAGCGGGCCAGATTCTGAAACTCGATGTTGTACTAATAGACAGACTTGCTCCCCTGCTTTAGGTGCCTGAACTTCTCACGCATCTCCTCAACAAAGCTTGTCGGAATGTAATGGGCCCTGAAGTCACGACAGAAATCATCCCAAGTGACAACACGATCGCCCCTGGTGTCCTTGTATTGCTACCACCAATCTGCTGCCTGACCCTTGAGCTGGAATGACGTGAATCTGACGAAGTCCTCTGGTCTGACATTGCTACACTCAAAATGCTTACTCATGTCACGGAGCCAATCATCTGCATCAAAAGGCTGCTCACAACAGGTGAAAGACTTGGGCTGGTTGGCAAGGAACCGGTTGAGCGTCACAAACTAAGGTTGATACTGAAAATTCCCTTGAAAGCCTTGCTGACCTTGATCTCCTTCTTGCAACAGCCTGAGCAACATCTGAGTATTCGCATTGGTTGCGGCCATCACAGCTTGCCAAGCTTCTGGAGGAGGAGGTGGTGGCGGTGGTGGGGGTGGTGGAGGATCAGACTGCTCCCCGTCACGATCCGGATTCCAGCAAGTTGTTGGAGCCATCTTGAAGATGGACAAAAACATCAGCACCTCATTGACAAAGATGAATTCAAAAGCTGAATCAAATGCTTTGAAAGAAATTGAACGAATAAAATAACAGCCTTCCTACTAAAAAATTAGTAAGAATGCCTTCTTCGGGTTTGCGGTAACATCATCAGATATTAGAAGCCACTTGCAATACCACAAAAGTATTGAGATAATGTTGCTCGGAACAAATGTATATGCCATCACACATCTGAAGAAGATGATCCTAGATAACTACATGAGTTCCCACCTAAGAACTTTTGAAAACTTTCTGGTTATGCAATCCGGTGTGGGGGATACAAGGAGGAAATATCTCACACAAGTAGCAAACCTACACCCCAATTGTACCCATCCTTCAACACATAACCAGAGGCTTTTGCAAGTCCATCTAACTCGGATCCTCGAAAACACAATGGTACTAACCATGGTGGTACCCCAAATGCCTCCCCAGTACTAGGTGACTCCGACCTTATCTTACCACGACAAGTATTAAAGTAATTCTGAACACCCTCCGTCCTAAGATACTAAGGAAGATGAATGATAACGATGTGCCAAGAATTCTCTGGAGCTCGACTCCCCAGAAGAAATCAAGTCAGAGAGGAGGCACCAAGACAAAACTCCGTCACATCGGTATCATATAGTTTTCAAAATACTCGCGTGATCCTAAATTTTTTTGAGCAAAAAGAGGAGTAGAATCAAAATTCCTAAGTCGAATACCTGACCATAGTATAGAAGAGGAGTAAAAAGAAACCTACTCTCCGATATAACTAGACTCAAAATAGTTTTTACTAGACTCGATTCGGTCAAGTTCGACCAAAGCAAAGGGCTCCTATGGTCGTATGGCTCTGATACAAACTTGTCACGCCCAAGATGCGCGCCTATCCATATTTAGGAACGGGGGCCTCGACAGGGATAGAGGCGCATCTTGTCGTTCGCAAGTACAGTAGCATCACATACATTTATGAAGAGAGGAGTATATGAGTTGGCTTACACTCACCACATGCTAAATTTCAATTCCACACAGTTTATTCAATCATCATTCCAAAGTCAGGGTCTGACTATGGACAAAAACAACGATAAAAGAGATGCAATGAAACTGTCTTGCTAGCCCCGAAGATCACGACCAAGGCCGCTCTACTCATCTAGATATGTGATGTACATCCTGCCACGCTCCTCGTCATACTCCCACTGGAGCTACGTCACATCATCTAGCACGATCTCATCTGCACCTGCACCTGTATTTGTTGTAGTAATCTATGAGCCATGAGGACTCAGCAATCTCGCGACCGGGTACCGAGACTATTCAAGCTTATTAGGTAGGAAGGGGGTAAGTGTTTAATTTGCAGTAGCACTAAGCATTTATGGTGGCTATCATATGAGAACATGAATGTAAATATGTGGTCTACGATAAACGATCGAGAACTAGCATGATCGCTAAGCGATCCTGAACACCTACTTAAGTCAAACATAACCCCACCGTGTTCTCTCTCAGATCATGTTCATGAGCAGAAACGATCACGGTTACTCACACGATTGGTGTATTTTATTAGAGTTTACTTCAAGTTAATTATAGTCGGGTGTTAAACAAATATCCAAGTTGCCACATAACCGTGGGCACGTCTTTCCAAAATTTTTAACCCTGCAGGGGTGCTCCAACTAGTCCATCATAAATTAACCACACTCCACGAGAACAACCTCGACCACGGATCTCGTGATCATCCTAGGCAACTCCAAAGGAATTCCGACACCTCGAGATATCCCAAAGAAAATCAGAGTCCCTCACGCAAGCCACTCGAGAGAGGTAAAACAAGTCCCGCAAGACCACCCGACGTGTCGACGAACCCGATAAGAGCCGCATATCTCGTTCTCAGGACACAACCAGATGAGCGCAGTGTACGGTGGCCTGATAGAAATCTCTCGAGTTGCCCCGGGTTGACCCCACACACGACTCTAGTTTGTACCAACACTCATGAGGAGCACTGGCTCGGGTTGTTGATTAATTATCCACGAGGTTGCAAAGCACTATGCAGTTCTATTAAGTTGTTTAAGCAAATAGTACCAATGTTGGGTCTTGCTAGACAAGTTCTAATCTCAACTGAATAATCACGGCGGTCCCCATAACAACCCCGAGCATGTTAGGAGCGCAAAGTTTGGAAACATAACACCGATAACAAGTAACTAAGGCGGTAAAAGTGGAACAAAACACCGAGCAAAAGGCCAAGCCTTCTACCATACCAACATATGTATGTGCATTAAATTAAATAGTAGTTAATATTGTGATATGCCAGATATCCATGTTATCACATGGAAATAACCTGCACCTGCAACTAAGAACGCTATAAGAGGGGCTGGGCAGCGGTAACTTAGCCAAACAAGGTTTGCTAGGATGTGGAGCGGTTAGAGGCTTTCATGGCAATGTAGGAGGCTTGACATTCAAGTGGTAGGTAACGCATATGTAACGATAAGAGCGAGACATCTAGCAAAGCAAAAATAGTGTTCGGATCCAGGTACAATCATCTTGCCTGTTGGTTCTTTAGAGGGACAAAGAGCAGGGTCCTCGTAGTGGTACTATCTTGGATCCTCGTACTCAGGTTCAACACTCACGTCTACCCAAGATATACAACAACAATAAACAAGCAACAAAGGTGCAATGCACAAACAAGATGATGCATGATTCATTTGAAGTATTTAGCATGGCAATCCTAAACTAGTCAGGTTTCACATGCTATAGTTAAGTTATTTAAAATTCTGCACAGAACCTCATGTTAAGTTGTATGAACATGCATGATCATGGAAATACAGATGGTTCATGCAAAAATGATGCAAATGCATATGTAGAACGTAGGAAACGGAGTTACGGTTCTCACGATACGCTCACGACAAGTTACGAAGGAAAAATACAAGACAACGAAGGCCATGGGCTATTCCTTGGTATTCCAAGGTAGCCACTTGTTAGGCAATGAAAAACCAACCACAATAGAGCCAAAGATCAATCAAAACCATGGAGCATAGCTCCCCCAAGTCACAAAACACTAAAACACACAATCTGTCCCAAACAGCAACATAGCAACTTTCACAGCAAATATTTAGAGCTACAGGAAGTTTCCAACCTCAAACAAAACATGATCAGAAACTACATAACATGCTTATCAAATCACCCAACTACACAAACTGGAAAGGAATCACATATCAATAAGCATGAAGCTCACAAGTTGGCATGATGAAACAGATTCTAGGGACTTAGTGAAAATCATAGTTTTCTGGAATCTGAGTTAAGCTGATAGCAAGTTGATAGCAGAAACTAATGGTGATAGAGACCACCTCATGGCATGAAAATTAATAGGCTGGTAGAGGGCAACATCTACTTCAAAACACTAGCACTGAGCTTGAGCTAAAACACAACATATCACTTGGTAGCATCCACTCATCATGGCATAAAAATATTAACAGATTCTCAGACTTACAAATATTTAGTGTTGAAATCAGCAACATTTTAATAGCCATTTTGGAGAATGGTTCCCACCCATGTGCAATATTATCATGACAAAAGAAAATACCACAACATTCTACTCATGAAATACTACCACTTCCATGTTGACACAAAGATCATAGCATGCATGGATTAATTCTAACTAAAATGAGACTTTGGGACAAAATGACATTTTGTCAAACTTGCTCAAATGACAAAACAAGTTGCACCAATGGATTCGTTGGGTGATTCTACCCCAAAATCAAATATCATACTCATATACTTGCATGGAACATCATGGCACAATACTAGCTCGAAAAATATCATACATTCCTATAAGTGAAAACTTACTAAAAATGCCCATGTCCAAATAAGCTCTTGTCCAGATTTAGAAATATGGTAGAAAAGGAAAATCTATTTATATTGCAAAAACAATCAAACAAGATAGATAATAAATAAATAAATAAATAATAGGTAGGAGGGGGCCTACCTGGCATAGACACCAGGGCCCCTCTGTGGATGACAAGTGGGGCCAGGGCCCACTTGTCATACACACAATCACACATACACACATACACATAGTGCCACACACACACACTCTGGATCCTGCTGGCCACAACAGATCCACACACTACCCACACACACGCAGGTACACACACACAACTGCACAAGCACACGGGATTCGGGTGTTACCACAACGGATCCACAACACCACACACCATGAGCGCCCCAATGCAAAACAAGGAAAAAAGTGGGGGCGAGTCGGATTCGAACCCACGACCTCTCGGTCACGGGTCGGATCGGTTGCCACTTCGCTACGCTCTCGATGCTGACCAAAGGGAGGCCTCCCGTAATATCTACTAACATGCACAGGCACAACACTGACGAAACTGAAACAAGAAAAGACAACGGCTAACAGAGGAACGCGGCGGCGAAATCCGGCGACAGCGGCGCTCTCCGGCGAGGGGAACCTCCTGTGAGAGCTGCGGGAACCTATGGGGAACCGTTCCCCTACTCGTCTCATGATGAGGGGGACGGAGGCGAGGCCCTCAAGGCCACGCCTTGAACTACACGGCAGCGACGACGAGGAGCTAAGCGACGAAGGGAGGCCGAGCTACGGCAAGACGAGAGGGCTGTGGAGACGGGGAGCTCACCGAGGGGGAGACGATGACGGATCGGCTCGCGAGACAAGGAGGAAGGCGACGACGACGTGGGCCCAAAGCAGAGGAAGAAGAGGCATAGGAGCACCCTGTCAGACGTTCCAGCAAGGACGAGGCTGTCGATGAGGGGAAGCCCGGCCCCTCCTAGCGACTGGAATGGGCTGCGGGGACGGTCCTTGTCCTCCACGACATGCTGGGCGCGGAGGAGGGCCGAAGAGACGCATGGACGACGGTGAGGAGGACTGGCGGAGGACTCTGAACTTCACTCTCTCTCTGAACTTACCCGAGGAGAAGAAGAAGGAGAAGGGAGAGATGGAGAGGAGGAGGAGGAGGAGCAGCGGTGGAACAAGGAAACCCTAGGGATGCGTGCACATATAAAGGGGCCGGCCTCGACGTCCGTGAGCTTCTCTCATGGCGTCGGCATCGATCTCTCTCTCGCTGCGCTCTCTGAACCTGACAGAAGGAGACGGGAGCAGGTAGCCGTCAGCTCTGCTGGCTGGGCCGCGCGGAGAAGCTGCTTGGGCCGCAAGGGGGAAAAAGGCCCAACGCCCAGTCTCTCTCTTTCTCAGAATAAACAGAGAAGGGTTTTCCTTTTTTAAAATATCAATAACACAAGAAAAAAACCCAGAGAAAAAGAAAAGGATTTTTATTAAAACAAAAATACTTTGGCACAGAAATAAATATGCCCTATTTAATAAAAATAACAATATGATTCTTAAGACAAGTAAAATAAATACTTTTAAAATAACAACCATTGTTTTTCCCAAAACCCGATGAGTCCAAATTTCTAAACACAAGGAGAGCACCACATTCCTACTCAAGATGATATCCCCTAACAACAAAACATTTTTAATAGATTTTATTATCAAGTTAATTCTCCTGTAGAAAACAAAAGGGAATCAAAAGATTTAGGCCTAGTTTTGAAAATGAAGGAGAAGGGAGGGAGTTGTTGCACCACACTTGCACACATCCACATCACACAAGACCAAACTAGCAAGCAACACAAGTATGCAAATGAAATGATGAGCTTGATGCATGATGCATGATATGGAATGGCAATGAGAAAAATCATAACATTCAAACACATGGCAACATAGAGGTTCACATGGGTTACATGACCATAAATGGCAAGGGTAGCACTTGGGCTGTTACAAACCGTTTGTCCACCCACTCTTTCCGAAGTTCGGTCTTCAAGGAGGACAGTTCGGTCTCGCGCTCCTTTCCCTTCTGCTCAAGAGCCTAGCACTTTTTGTTGGCATCCTTGAGCTCATCTTGTACCTCCACCATGCGAGCCTCATGCTTATCGCTGACGGCTTACATGGCAGACAGTGCGGTGGCTGCCTCCTTGGCCGCCGCCCTCTCAACGGCCGCTTCATCCTTAGCCCATTCGAGCTCGACCTTGAGCTTTTCCATCTCCTTCGACGAGGTTGTAAAACGATAAACTTTATATGAAAGGAAACTGCATTGACAGTATTCGGGCAAAGTATTCGGATTTTGTTCGGACTTACCCTATGCCTCGTCGAACCTCTTGTTGAGGGATTGAACCTCGTCTTCGGAGCGCTTTAGCTTCTGATTCAGCTCGTCCAGCTCAGCGCCATTTATTGCTGCCACCGCCGACGATGCCTAAAGTACACATACATCAGACATATTACATGGGTTTCCAACTCCCGCATTATTATCAATCCGATCATATGTCGGATCTTGTCATGGCCTACCGTAACATGCCGGACACTTAAAGTGCATCTAGTCCGGCATCGGGTACATGATTGAACCCTAGGTAAGTTTTTTCAAACTCACCTAGGACCCGGGGGCTGCCGTGTGTACAATGGATATAAATAAAACCTTTGCAAATAAAAGTATCTGATGACTTACTTGAAAACTTGTTAGGTGAACTTTGAAGGCCTCCTTTAGTCCGTTGTCAACGGACTGAATGCTGTTTAATACCGCACACATAAGGGTGCGGTGGTCCTCGAAGACGGAGGTGCTCGACAGAGCCTCCTCCATCACCGGCCACCCATTGGTCGGCATTGCCAGTGGTGATCAGATAACCTGATCACCGACTAGGATTTGAACCGGTACCTCTGGAGGCATCGAGCGCTCACAAGATTCCCTTGGAGGGGACTCGGCCGCTCGTTCGGCCTCCTGAGTGCTCGGGTAGGGTACCTCCCCCCGGTATTCGGTGACCGAGGCGTTAGCCTTGGCCATTATGTCGTCCCCCCCCCGTCGTCGGTGCCAGGCTTCATAGTAGCATGTTGGGATGACACTCTGCGATGTCCTTCGCGGCACCGGGGGTGGCGGGATGCGAGACGTTCCCGCTCTCCGCCAGCTCGGCGGATGGGGTCTCCCCGTCCGATATTTGATCGGCAGGAAGAACGCACGGGGACTAGAAAATTGATAGGCACCTGCGTGTTAATAAACTTTAAGCCTATTAAAAGATGAGCAAGGGGTCTTCGTATCCTAACCTTTGGGCAGGGGCCTTGACCCTGAGGCTCATTCGCGGAGCTGCCTCGAGGTCTTTAGACTCAGTGTCCGAGTCCAAGCTGTCGTCGGACACAACCACCTGCGCTCGGCGTGCTCTCTTCTTGGAAGGAGGTGGCACCTCCTTTGGGGTGTCTGATGACGCCGCCCTCTTTCTTGGGGGTACCTACCCTCCCTCTTGACTTCGGCCTTCTCGTCCTCCTCCTCTTCCTCTTCCTCCTCCTCTGCATGCTCCTCTTGACTTGAGGAGGCGTTCGTCTCCCCGGACGCAGTCTCTGACTGGTCCCTGAAGCGAAGTCAGTCCTGCCTGGTTTCTTCTCCTCCTCCTTCTTCTCGGGGGCCTTGTAAGGCTTCACCGCGAGCATCGTCGCTAACAGACCAGACCTGGCATCTTCGGGCCGGGGTGCCAGACTATTAATAGTCGCAGCCTTCTTTAGCCATGACTACAGAGGGTGATCGGAGGGAGTGTCAGAATTTTTCTTTATGAAAAATGAAGCCTGGCAAGCAAAGTTAATGCTATACCTCAGAGGCGGGCCTATTAGCGTGAAGGGATTTATCTTCTTCTTCGGATGGTCAACTCTTCTGTGATTTGAAGAGCGCCTTCCACATCTTCTCCTGGATAGTACGGAAGAGATTCCTGATCTTGGGCGCGTCGTTGAGCTGACGGGCCACAAGGGCGTATCCCGGTGTTGGCAGGGGTGGATGCCTCTTCGAAGAATGACCTGGACCACGTTGGTCAGGGTAAGGCCCTTCTCGAGCTTGGCGGCGATATGCTTCTACAGGTCGCCCACCTCCTTCCATGATTCCCAGCTGAGGCCCTTTTCGAGCCATGAGGCTAATCGGGTGGGGGGACCGAATCTGAATGGGGTAGGAGCGATCTGACCTTATCCTTGTGGTTAGGTGATGTAGAACTACTCCCTCTACCATACCTTGATGGTATCGATGAATGTGCCAGACGGCCACACGATGCGGGTGAGCTTGACGATGACAGCTCCGCCACAATCCGCATGCTTGCCGCCAACGCACTTCAGCTTGACATTGAATAGTTTGAGCCAGAGCCCAAAGTACGGCTTGACCCAAAGGAACGCCTCGCAGATGAGGATGAAAGCCAATATGTGCATAAAGGAATTCGGTGGGAGGTCGTGGAAGTCCAGGCCATAGAAGAACATCAACCCCCTAACGAAGAGGTGGATCGGAAAGCTCAGCCCCCGTATGAAGTGGGGGATGAACACCACCCTTTTGGCTCACTTGGGTGTGGGGATCACTTGGCCCTTCTCCGCCGCACGGTGAGGGACGTTAGCGGGGAGGTATTCGGCCTTCTTGAGGTCTTGGATGTCCTCATCAGCCACAGTGGAGGCCTCCCACTTGCCGTTGGAGCCAGAGCTCGCCATTGGAGAGCTCGGAGGTGGGGGCGGAAGATTTGTATCTGGGCGTTGGAAGCTCAGAGGAATGGGAAGCAGCGGAAGGAGAGAGGGAGCGTGAATAGCCGCGAGGGTTTTCTTTTCTTCTATGAGGCTCATCATTTGTGCCTCTCTGCCACGTCGTGAATCCCTCCACTTCTTGAGACGCATGCATAGTTGCACACGCACGATTAAACATATCCCGTGTAAAACGGGGCACAATCTACGCATTGATAGATCGTGCTGATCAAACGACCTCGAACTGCGCATCGAGTTCCTGTAACTGGCCTATCGGTCGTGGTGGGCTGTGAACTGTCGTCAGAGAGATAGTCAGGGAACATTACCTTTCCCCCTGACGTTTGGCCTTCAAAGACAACTTATTTCACAGAATTCGGACGTGCCACTATGCAGAAAACTACTTATCATCAGAGGCCGAACTATGGTTCGGCGAGAAGGAACTCACCTCGCAAGCCGAAGACTCTGATAGCGAGGGAATTGGAGCTGAAGACCCTTGGCGTTGGAGGCAAGTTCAGGGCCTACTAAGGGATTCCCGAATTAGGGGGGTCCTCGGATAGACGACCTATTGGTTATGGGTCAGACTATATGGGATACTTGCCGAACACTAGATGATTTGAAGGCCCAATCTCTATGATGGAAGCTTTGGGAAGTATGGCTTGCGCTCCATGTTTGATGTAGTAAATAGGCATGTTTATCTCTTCGGCATGTAACCGACCATGTGTAATCCCTAGGCATCCTGGGCATCTATATAAGCCGGAGGGTTTTAGGGTATAGGGAGAACAACTCATCTAGTGTTAGCTATCTGATGTCGAGGTAGATCAACTCTATAACCCCTCATATCATCAATACAATCAAGTAGGACGTAGGGTATTACCTCCATAGGAGGGCCCGAACCTGGGTAAATCTGTGTCCCCTTCGTCTCCTATTACCTTTGGTTCTAGTCTCACAGTTCAGGACCCCCTACCCGAGATCTGCTGGTTTTGACACCGACACCTTGGTTCTCAACAACTGAGGGAAATACTTATCTACTTCGCTGCATCACCCTTTCCTCTTCAAGGGAAAACCAACGCAAGCTCAAGAGGTAGTAGTTTAATAGCAAGATAATTGGTAACGAGCAAGTAATGGTAACGGTAAATAAAGTGCAGCAAGGTATCCCAATCCTTTTGTTGCAAAGGACATGCCAAAACTGTCTCTTATAATAATCAAAGCATTCTTGAGGGTACACGGTAATTTCATCTAGTCACTTTCATCAGGTTGGCTTGATTCGTGTTCGCTACTTTCATAATTTGATATGTGGGTGGACTGGTGCTTGGGTGTTGTTCTTACTTGAACAAGCCTCCCACTTATGATTAACCCCCTTGCAAGCATCCACAACTACAAGAAAAGTATTAAGATATAATCTAACCATAGCATTAAACATATGGATCCAAATCAGCCCCTTACGAAATAGCGCATAAATTAGGGTTTAAGCTTCCGTCACTCTAGCAACCCATCATTGAATAACTACTCCACAATGCATTCCCTTAGGCCCAAAGATGGCGAAGTGTCATGTAGTCGACGTTCACATGACACCACTAAGGGAATCGTAACATTCATATCATCAAAATATCGAACACATATCAATTTCACATGATTACTTGCAACATGACTTCTACCGTGACCGAACAAAGATAAATAATATTCATGCTCAAGATCAGAGGGGTATTAAATAGCATTATGCATCTAAACATATATCTTCCACCAAATAAACCATATAGTAATCAACTACGGAATGTAATCAACACTACTAGTCACCCACATGTACCAATATGAGGTTCTCGTACAAAGATTAAACACAAGAGATGAACTAGGGTTTGACAGGATATGGTGAGGTTGAAGATGTTGATGAAGATTGGCCTCTCAAAGATGAGAGGGTTTTTGGTGATGACGATGGCTTCGATTCCCCCCTCCATGGAGGGATGTTTCCCCGGCGAAATCGCTCAGCTGGAGGGCAAAAGTGCTCTTGCGTAAGTTCCGCCTCGAGACGGCGGCGTTCCATCCCAAAAGTCCCCTCTTGGTTTTTCCTAGGTCAAAACACCTTAAATACCAGAAGATGGCCACCGAAGGTGGGCCGGGCTAAGCACAACCCACCAAGACGCGCTTGGGGGGCTGGCGCGCCCTAGTGTCTTGTGCTCACCAGGTGGCCCCCTCCAATAGTTATTTGCTCTAGTATTTTTTATATATTCAAAAATAATTCTCCTTGAAGTTTCAACTCATTTGAAGATGTCCAAAATAGGTATCTCTCATATGCTTTTCAGGTCCAGAATTCCAGCTGCCGACATTCTCCCTCTTGGTGCAAACCTTGAATATTATGAGAGAAAAGACATTAGAATTACTCCATAAAGCAATATTATGCATAAAAATATTATAAATAACAGTAGGAAATCATGATGCATAATGGACATATCATAAAACATAGTTGCTTCTTTGGCAAACAAGTGAAAGCAACAAAACTTGGAGGTTGCAAAGAGTTGAAGAATGGCACGGAAAATAAGAACGAATTCGAAACCATTTTGATTGGAACTAGGTAGACAAGGAATAAGAGAGAAAGAATTTGGGAAACACTTAAGTAGAAAAGAGCGGCAAAACTTGATAAGATGGAAAGAACTTGAAAAGAGGACACAACACTCCGGTTAAGTGAATAAGCAAGGAAAGAACACGATCTTAACAAAACGAGGTGATGGTTCGAAGAGAGCAACATCACAACGCCTCCGGAACAGATGAATAGAAGTTGGATCTTTGGAGATAAGAGAATGGAGAACAAAATGACAACTTCTACCACAACTGAGTTTGACAAGCGTCCTTAAGAAGAATTGAATCGAGTTGTTGAAAAATCAACAACGAAAAGAATAAGATTTTTGTGGGCTTATAGGAAAACATATCAACATTATGATGTGAAAGTCGGTCGCTAATGGAAACAAATATTTATTGGGAGCAACAATAGGTGCAAAACTTCTTTAACAAAGAGGATACATTAAGAACTTGGATCTTGATAAGCACCATGATAACAACAATCCTTAGAAAATGCTTAAGGTGAAATCCTATTCATGCTAGCTTTGATAAAGGAATGATGGGTTTAAATATCTCATTCTTGATAACTTATCTTTGAGACTCCTCATGAATAAAGAGTGATATAACAACACCTCAAATCATAAGGGAGAATGAATTGCACATTACAAATGGAAGACAAGAATACTTGAGCTCTTCCAACAAGAATCTTAAAGAACACTTTGAGAATGAACAAAATCATTGATGACTCACCATACAAAACCTCTGTATACAACGACTAATAAAAAATGAAGTTGAAAAGAATAAAATTATGACCTTGCCATGATTTAGATGAATCTTCGTGACGAGATACCTGAGAAAACTTGGATCCCAGGAAAAGAAAGATGAACAACTTATAATCAAGAATTTGATACCATGAAAAACTCCGGGAGAAGGATTTAAATCACCTTGATGAAAAAAGAATAGGAATTATGTTATGCTTATCCTTCATCCGGTTAAACTGATGACAAGCAAAGGATTTGGAATACTACTTATTGTTCTTGAAAAGTTTGAAGAAAGATAACACGAACTTGAAGAAGTCTTGGATGAAACACCGGTAAGAATTTGGAACTAACGGGGATAATAAAAATGAATTGGAATACATGATAATGAAGAGATCATGATCCGTGTAGCAGAAGACTTAAACAAGGCACTAGTAAGAATGGAGATACAAACAAAGAGACAATAATTCAAAAGAATTTGAGAATGAAAACTTTTTTTTGAGAACGAAGAAATCTTTTGAAATGATGGCCTTCGTAGGATCGATAAGTGGACACAACTCTAAAATGCTGTAATATAGAAGAAAATAAATTCAAAAAAGAGACGACAATTGAGAAGAATTTGAGAATGATTTTTTTTGAGAATGAAGAAATCTTCTGAAATGATGGCCTTCGGAGGATCGAGAAGCTAACACAACACTGAAATGCTCTGATGGAGAAGAAAAGAAATTCTCAAGAATGGGAAATTTCAAGAGGGTAGCATCAATCTTGACCCATGAATCTTCATGAGAACGGATAAAGATTTAAGAGACACTCTTCTTCGGTCTTCAACATAGAGAATGATGGGAAGAAGCACCACCAAGAATTACTGAGACACTTCGGAACAATGAAAAATGAAAGGTTGATCCAATGATGAAAATAATTTGAAAACGATCTTGGAGTAGGAATAAGACCGATAAAATTTATTCTTACATCACATCTTCTATTCTTAAATAGTTGCAACCCACTACCTATTTTTCCTCCTCATGCAACCGTGCCACATCACCAAGTCATGCATGTGGTCATAAGTACTTATTGTCCTCTTCATGTAACCATGCCACATCGTCAAGTCATGCATGTGGTCATCAGTTACAATTTGTGCACTAATCTATCCATTGTTTCAGTATTTTTATGTGGGCATAAACGGTATGTATATTGGATGCTTAGAGCAAATATATGTTGAACAATTTACACATTTTTGTTAAAAATGGCACCATGTTTACTTCATTCCATAAGTTTTTCTTTTTATGCATCATTTTATCAAATTATTCATATGATTTATTGTTTTTAAAATACAAACCAAGAGCAATCACACATTTCTTTATGTAATAGTTTTAGTTTGCTAGCACCTACTTATGCATATGTTTATCATATTTCCCACAGCAATGTGCGAGGCATCATCTAGTTTACAAAGAACTTGAGATCTCCGAAAAAGATTAGAAGAGCCAGGCAAGATCCTGGGAAAAACCTATGGGTTATGGGACCACTCAAAAAAACACCGTTGAAACAATTGCTTATAAAGATATATTGCACCAGTACTAATGAAAACTTGGTGAGGTGAGAACCTCAAAGTAATAAGAAAGAATTTTGAATGAGAACATGAATCTTATGAGATATCTTTGCCACTCCGAATAGAATAGAGTGAGGGGAATAAACAAGAGAGCCTTGACTAGGAATTTCCAACATGGGAAAGCATTTAACGGATGAAAAGGGTATGATGAACACCGAGAGGTTTAATCGAGTCCACTAGGGAAGAAAAACAAGAACGAAGAATGATGAACTTGAAGCTCTTGAGGATATTCACATGGGAAACATCATATTGAAACATGAAAGAAAACAGATGCAAATTCTTCACCTAAATAAAAAGACACTTGATTCGAGATGTCTGGCTTCAGAAGAAAAAGGGTGGGAGGGTGGGAATAAGAAAGATAACTTAAAATAGATAAAAAGAACTCTGGAAAGAAATATGAGGATTGATCTTCAAAGTATTGGAAAATATTGGATTAACTTGAAGAGAAGCACACCGGTTAGGAATAAGATTTGACATGGCAATTTGATTTATCAAAAGAATTAATACTCCCATAGAAATATGAGAACAACGCTTAGGAAAGTTATCAAATCAACACTTGACATTGAAGCAAGTCGAATTACCGCACTCCAACAAAGCAAGGATGAGGCTTGCAAATTAAGCCAGAAACAAAGACATGACCCATTATGCATTTGTTGGAAGGAAAATCCTAGGTAACTACTTGGATTCCCACCTCGGAACTCCCGAAATCCTTTGGTTATAGAATTGGGGCGACGGATACAAGGAGCAAAACCTCACACAACTCCTAAAATGATACCGCGCTCCAAATGTATCACATCCATCAACACATAACCAGAGGTCTCGGAAACTCATTTTCCTTAGACCCTTGTAATCACAATGGTACTAATTATGGTAGTACATATGGACGCTCTCCCAGTACTGGGTGACGCCAAGCTCCTCTCGCCGTAAATATTATTGAATCAATTTTGAACATCCTCGTCCTGAGATCCTAAGAAACTGAATGATAATGATGTGTCGAGAAACCCTAAGAGCTCTGCTCCCGGGAAGAAAATTCAATTCAGGAAGTAGGCACTAAGAACAAAGTTTCATCACATCAACATCATAGAGGTTCCAAAATATCCACATGATCCTAAAACATTGTGTGATAAGAGGGGTAGAATTAATTTTTTTATGTCACGATTCCTCACCAGAGCTGGGAAGAGGAGTAAAAAGAAATCCTACTCTCTGATATATATAACTAGACTCAAAGTAGATTTTCTATAGTCTTGACTTGGCCAAGTTCGATCAATCATGGGGGATCCTAGGTGATACTGCTCTGATAAAGACTTGTCACGCCCAAGATGCGGTACTATCCTCATCCTGGCTCGAGGACTTCGATTGGGATAGAAGAGCATCTCGTCATTTCAGAAGAATGGATATCCTTACAAGTACATGTAAAGAGGACATGAGTATATGGAATTGGCTTACACTCTCCACAAGCTAAATCCTATCGTATCAATTATAATCCTCCATAGCAATCATCATACATAAGAGCAGGGTCCAACTACGGACGAAATCAAATGAGAAAAGCAACATCCATCCTTGCTAATCCCATGCTGTCGGCCTGGAATCTATCCTATGATCGTTGAAGAAGAAGAAGAACTCCAACTCAAACAAGCATCACTCTCACATCAAAGCATCACATTACTTGTACCTGCAACTATTGTTGTAGTAATCTGTGAGCCACAGGGACTCAATAATCTCATTTCCAAGGGTATCAAGACTAGCAAAGCTTAATGAGTGAGGTATGGTTAAGTGGTGAGGCTGCAACAAGCACTAAACATTTGATAGCTGGCTAACTTACGAGTACAAGAATAAGAAGAGTGGTTTACACATAACAAATGTGATCTAGTAATGACCAATAGGTGATCCTCAACACCTACTTACAATTCAAACATGACCCTATCATATTCCCTTCTTGGTTCAAACCTCACAAGAAGAGACGATCACGGTCACGCATACGATTGGTGTATTTTATTTGAGTTTACTTAAAGTTTGATATAACCGGATGTAAACCAATTTTCCAAGTTGCCACATAACCATGGGCACGGTTTTCCGAAAGATATAAACCTACAAGGGGTGCTCCAAATCATCCATCACAAACTAGCCACAAGCTGCAGTGGAAGACCTCAATTGCGGGATATCCCGTAGTATCCTCGGAATCCCGATGCACAAGGCGTTCGAGAAGGGTAAAACAAATCTAGCAAGACTGCTCGGCAGGCCAGATCCTAGTAGGAGCATCATGTATCTCTTTCTTAGGGCACTACCAGATGAGCTAGTGTACAAGGCCTGATAAAAACTCCTGAGCTGCCCCTGGTTGGCCCCGCACAGTGCTTTGTTTGGGCCAACACTCATGAGGAGCACTGGCCTGGGGTTGATTAATTATTCGTGGGTTAATTACTCCCTATGCAGGTTTATTAGTTATTAGGAAAATGTAGTACCAATGTTGGGCCTTGTCGGAATTGTTTTATCCCAAAACGAATGATCAAGGGGGTCACCATAACAACCGCGACCATGTTTGGAGCGCTCAATATGGAACATAACAACGGTAATCTGAACTACGGCTGCAAAGGTGGAACAAAACACCAAGCAAAATGACAAGCCTTCCACCTTGTGCCAAGTGTATAGGTGCATCAAATTAAATGTTATGAATATTTTGATATCCCAAAGATATCAATGTTATCGCATGGAACTACCTGCACCCGCAACTAGCAACGCTATAAGAAGGGCTGAGCATGCGGTAGCATAGCCAAGGTGGAGGGTTAGAGGCTTATCATCGCATTTTTCGGGGCTCAACAAACAAGTGGTAGGTTGCAAGATATATCAATAGAAACAAAACAACTAGCATGGCAATGATAGTAGTGGTATCCAGTAAATGATCATCTTGCCTGAGATCCCCCTTGGAAGAAGAACGAATCTGAGAAGAAGATGAACCAATGTAGTCGAACGAATCCCCACACTCTGAATCGATTTTAGAACTCTATCGAGATGAAGCAATCCAGAAACAAACAAATGACACGATAAACACCACGACATATTCATGACATGATGCACAAACAAGGATGGTGCATGTCAAGTTCAAATATGCAAGGCATGACAAGCACAACAATCAACTACTACACATTAAGTGAAGTTTGCATATTGACGAAACTAAACATTGCAATATTTAGTCCACTCTCATTTATTTACATGAGAAGCTTAAATGTTTTTAAACATGGGAAAAGGTGAATCGTAAAAAACTACATCATCTAGGCATTTTAAATGAGGTCGGAAACAACATATAGCAGTTCCGAAACGACCCCATATGTTAATTTTGAATTTGGTTCAGATCAGCCTAAACCATATTTTTTATTAAACAAGAAAATTAAGTGCACCATGTTATTCTACATATTTTTATAATCAAGTTACATATGTAGATCATTTAATTCGGATACGCGGTTAGATAGGAATTAAACCGTTTTAACATGGCATTAATGCAAATTAAATGAAAAGAAAAAGTTAAACATTTTAAACATGTGTGAAAGTTGCATAATGTGAAACTATAGAAAAATCTAAATATGACATGTTTTATTTGGATTCATGGTTATTTAATAATTAGCAATTTAAGATCATGGCAATTCTATAAATATGCATGTCCAGGGATAATTGGCAAATTCATAGGGCAGCAAAAAACATATACGAGCCTAAACAGTGGGAGCAACATAATAAACTATGTCTGCTAGCGCAATATAGCCGAAGGTCTACTGGTCCGAATCTTGGAGCTACATGGGCAAATAGAGACGAAAACCGCGCATGGGCGACGGATATAGCAAAGGACTGGGTTGGGGGCCTCAATCATGGCCCTGCAGAAGCTTGGTCGGGTTGATGATGCAGTGCTGGGTCGAGGCAAGGAGGCGAGGCGCCGCAAGGCGACGCCGACTAAAAGCACAACTTCTCCCTAGGTGGTTTTCGTAATTAATAACAACATATATTTCATTGGACTAATGTTTCGACCAAGTGTATCCCAGGAAAAAGTTCAATGATGGGTTGGCTAAAGGACTATGTGGAGAACCTCCCTAAGGGAAGGAAGGAATAGGATTGGCCATGCTTCAAGATTGAGGACTCTACATCTTACATTTTGTGAGAAATCACTTTTGTGTCCATAGGAAAGACAATACTATTAAAAGGGGATGAGGAATTATGACGATCTGGTTGCTCAAGTGCTTAGAGATTAGCCACCAAAAATACCCACCCACTTTCCCACAAAAACCTTCGTTCCAAAGCCAAAAGTCAAAATCTGGTGACACCAATATTTCCCATTCGGATCCACCGAATTTTACCCTAGACAGAAGCCCAACCAAACACTAGCATCTCGGTACTACCAAGTTTTCATTCGGTGCAACCGAGAAACAGTGACCAACTTTCTGTTAACCAATTTCTTCAAATCGGTCCCACCGAGTTTAAGGAATCAGTGACATTGAGATTTAGTAACTGTCTAGGTCACCCATATCGGTACCACCGAGATGTATATATCGGTCTCACCAGGCCAAAGTTGCCACATTTTACACTAGTCGGTGCAACCGAGTTTTTACTCTGGTTTCACCGAGTTAGGCAATAATGTTGTAACGGTTGGATTTTTAGATATGCCTATACATACCCCTCCACCACCTCTCACTCGCAAGAGAAACACTCATAACACACACACACTTGCCATATCCAATTTTCTAAGAGAGAGCCATCTACCCTTGTGTTGAGTTCAAGATCATCCACTCCAAGCATATGGATCTTGATTTCTAGCCTCCCCAAGTTGCTTTCCATCCAATCAATCTCTTCTACCCATGTCGAACTTGTGAGAGAGTGATTGAGTATTGAGGAGATTATCTTTTGAAGCACAAGAGCAAGGAGTTCATCATACTACAACATCTATTACCTTTTGGAGGGTGGTGCCTCCTAGATTGGTTAGGTGTTTCTTGGGAGCCTCCTTCTTCATGATTGTGGAGTTGAACCAAGAAGTTTGTAAGGGCAAGGAGATCGCCTACTTCATGAAGATTGATACGTCTCCAACGTATCTATAATTTTCGATTGTTCCTTGCTAATATATTATCATTCTAGGGTACTTTTTGGGTATTTATTTACCAATTTATAATATTTTTGAGCACTAACCTATTAACCCAGTGCTAGTTCCTTTTTTCTATGTGTTTTTGCCTTTCCAGAGGTATAGTACCAAACGAAGTCCAATTGCCACGAAACTTTTTGACGATTTTTTCTGGACTAATACAAGACCTAGAAGCTTCGAAGGAAGGCCGGAAGAAGCTCCAGGGCCCCACCACATATCCCACCACGCCCCTAGGGGAGGGGGCCCGACCAGATATGTGGTGGCCCCTGGTGCATCTCCCGACATCGTTCTCTGGCCTATAAATTCACATTCACCTTAAAAACACCAGAAGCGCTCCCGAAACACTTTTTCCACCGCTGCAAGTCTCTGTTCCAATGGGAGACCATCTACACCTGCGTTCCGGCACCCTACCGAAGGGGAGATCGATCATGGAGGGTCTGTTCATCAACCTTGCCGCCCTCACCATGATGTGTGAGTAGTTTACCACAGACCTACGGGTCCGTAGGTAGTACCTAGATGACAATCTCTCTCTCTCTCTCTCTCGATCTTCAAGCCAATGTTCATCACATCTTTGGCTTGATCTATTCGATAGAATCCCTTTATATGGTGTGTTTGTTGGGATCCGATGAATTGTGAGTTTATGTTCAGATTATTCATGAAAATTATTTGAGTCAAATCTAATTACTATGATTCTTATTTGCATGATCATCATAGCTTTATAATGCTCTCCGATCTATTGAGATAGTTTGGCCAACTAGATTGATATTTCTTCGATGGGAGTGGTGCGTTGTAGTAGGTTCAACATGACGAGTTTCTATATCCCAGTGATAGAAGGGGACAAGTTGCATCTTTGTGTTGCTGCTACTAAGGATAAAACGATGGGGTTTATTCATATTGATTGAGTTTAATTTGACTACATCATGTCATTGTTCTCCAAGCATTACTCTATTTTACTTAATACTCTAGATACATGTTGAATAGCGGTCGATGGGTGGAGTAATAGTAATTGGTGTAGGCAGGAGTCAACCTATTTGCTTATGGACGTGATGCCTATATACACATGATCATTGCCATGAAAATTGCATAACTATTCACTTTTCTATCGATTTCCCAACATTAATTTGTTTACGCACTGTATGCTTTGCTTATGAGAGATGTCACTAGAGAACCCTATGACCCCTAAGTCTATTCACTTATATATTCACAAACGCTATCATTTCCTTGTTGTTATTTATTACCGTTTATTTTATTTTGCACTTTACTATTATCTAAAATTATCTACACAACTCACTTGCTTGCAAAAAATGAGATCAAGGGGATTGACAACCCTCTCGCCGGCGTTGCGTGCAAGTTGTTTATTCTTTTGTGTGCAACCGCTGAAGACAGTTGAGGACTGGTATTCCTATTGGTTCGATAAACCTTGGTTTCATAACTGAGGAAAATACTTACCCACTTTGTGCTGCGATTACCCGTTCCTCTTCAGGGAAAACCAAACGCAGATCACGAGTATCAAATATCTACCCGAGTAAGTCTAGTACTCTATGGACGTTGGCCATCATGGAATAGACAAGGTTGCTACTCTGTGGACCCTTCGTGGATGGAGCCCTTCATGGACTCTTGCGACCGTTACCCTTCGTAGGTTGAAGTCTCCATAAATGTGGATGTACGATAGCACCACCTATCAGAACCACGGGAAAAATCTTCATGTCTCCAGTTGCATTTAATCTTCTTATCCCTGTCCTCTTTACATATGCTTGTCTTTACTTTTTGCTACAATACTCATAGACATGCATGTGTAGGGTGAACTTGATTTGCAACAATAGCTAAAATCTGCTAACTAATTAATCTAGGAAAAGGTTAGGTTTTATTTGGTCAAGTAGTGTAATCACCCCCTGTAGACCTACTTTCGATCCTACACCGGCCCAACTGGCATGCGAGGCGGGAGCTTGCACTACCCCCGACGACCAGCAATGGCGGAGGCGCCATGGGGCAAGGGGGCAGAGGCTGGTGGGGCCTTCAAGGGCGGGCGGACCGTTGGGCCCCAAATCCGGGAAATAATGCTGGCGGTTGGACCTCCAACAATGACTTGAGGACCTTGTGCACCATGGCATGGAGCTGTTGCGGGAGTTAGAGATTAGAGAGAGAGGGAAACAAGAGAGAGAGATACATAGATAGATAGAAAGATATATAGAGGGAGAGAGAAGGAAGCGGGGTGCAAGGGGCTGGCCTGGGTCCGGTGGTGGCGCTTGCCAACGACGCGCAGGAGACGTGGGCATGGAAAATGGGGAGGATTTCTAGGGTTTGCCCGACTTGGAAGGGATGGTTGTCTATTTATAGCAGGGGCTAGATTAGTTTTTTTGCACCTTTTTGAGCTGGTCGACCGCAATCGGACGTCTTCGGTCGCAGGGTTAGGCTAGGTGCGCTGTGTAGGTGGGCTAGGCTGAGATGAGAGGGAAGTGTGCAGCCCGACAACAATTTTGAAAATCTAAAATGTCTGTAATTTAATCGGCTATAGTGCTGCTATATGTTTAAAGATTCGGTTATCAAACGGACTCCAAATACGACTGAATTTGGTAGCCGGTCTACCTACAATAAACTAAGACCGCATGCCAACTTTCAACCCATTCCAAGAATGTTTTATACATACTTTTAAAAACAACATTTTAATGATGCCACGGGCACGCACGTGTGTGTCTCATCTCAAAACGGTTGACGACGAGAATGGGGAGAACCGATAAGAATGAATGAATGCAAGTTTTAAAGAATGATGACAATGAAGTGCCAATGCAATGCGAATAATGCGAATGATGTGATGGTGAATGCAACAAACAAATAAATCACACGATGATAACGAAAATAAATGGAAGGCATCTGGAGTGTCGGTCTCGGTTTGTTACACAAACAACGAGCTCCTATCCGGAGCAGAAGTGGCAAAGCGACTAATGGTAGAGCATCGCTGGGCGTGAGATGTCCCCACGAGAAGGGCTTCAGTGGCAGCGCAACCGTGCGCATAGGAGGTCAGGGTTGCGGTCAGGGCGAGTGCGTATGATGTGGCCTCTCGTCAACGAGAGGCAGGCGGCCATGGACGTTGTCTGGGATATAACCCCGCGGGATAACCCGCCCTATTGGGTCGGGTCAGCATATTGGTGGCTTGTTAATCATACTCAAGATGGGTCATGGTATTAAGGACAAGGCTGGCAAGGAGGCTTACCAAATAAGCCGGATGGCGGCCTAGTTTATGAAGATGGCGACTCAAGGCCCAAGAGGTGGAACATGCTAGAAGTTTCCTTGCTTGAGAGGCAAGGCAACTTAGAGACATACTAGGTCACGAATCGTAGCACGATTTAGACTCTTGTAAGACGAGCGTCTCGATCTTTATATAAAGGGAAGCCCCTAAGGCCAATAGACTTAAGTTACAAAGCCTCGAGAGCTAGGTTAGCAATTCCACACCCTTGTAATCAAGATCATCATCAATATAGACACAAAGTAGGACGTAGGCTTTTACCTCCATTGGAGGGGCCAAACCTGGGTAAACTCGCCTGTCGTTCCTGATCAACCCCTTCGAGTCGCCACACAACGGCGAGAGCCTCACATCCAAGTTCTCCTATGAGGACATCTGCTGTGACAAAACCACGATAGTTAGCGCCCGCCGTGGGGCTATCGCACGGTGGAGTTGAGTTCTCGGAGGGAGCTCTTCCATGGTTTGGGGGCTACGCAGTTGGTAAGATGACCAAGAGCTGCCACGGAAAGCTCTACATGGACAATTTAGGCTGGGGCCCCGAGGCCGACTCAGTCGAGTTCGTCTACCGGGTCCCATTCAGCAAGATCCACATCTTCATCGACAAGATCGGCGCATCAGTACCCGAGCTGGACATGTGCACTGACATGATCGAGCCGTCTCGACATGTCCGACCCCACCGGCATCAAACTGGCCGACGTCACGTCTTGGTTGGTTTCACCCAAGGAGTCAGCCCTCCGGATGAGCCGACATGCAATAGGGACACCATCATCAACTCTGACAATGAGTCATCCACAAGAGAGACCGAATCGATCTTTCCCCTTTATGATGGGAGACTTGTGGGCTCTTCGAAGGCTACAACGGCTAAGGAGTCATGTGATCCGCCCTTTATGGTCACCATCTACATGGCAGGAACCACGACGACTCAAGATTCGTCGGTGGCAGGAGCTGCCAACGGGGCTGGCGGGTCAAGCAAGACACCGACTCAAGCCATGAAAGACTTAATGGTTGAGATGGACAAAAATTTGGAGAATCATGTTACATCAGAAAATCAAGAGGAGTGTAATGCATCATTGGTAAAGATTTGCGCGGAGATGGCTAAGGTCCCAGGGAAATCGACGCTGAAAACACCCGAATGGTGTAATTACACGCTCATATCCACAATGAATCGGAGCGCTTGAAGGCCGAGGATTGGCAGTTAGGACTTTGTCGGGATGCCTCTAAGGCAGTTTACCAGAGGAGACATCCGAGCTATCTGCTGTTAAACGTTGAGCCATCACGATTGTTCAATACTGCGCAGTAGACACCAAGAGACGGAAAACCGCAAGAAGATCCGCCTCGTCGAGCGAGACGACGGACAAAACCATCTCAACATTCACCGACTCAATCGCTGACTCAACACTTTCGGACATCGCAGGGTCACTTATCCAACTCGGTCGACAACATGATTGCGGCAACCCGTAATTTGGAAGAACTTCCCATCCACAGGAACACCCCAGTGGAGGTTGAGGCAAGGAATGCCATAGAGATGCTAAAAACAGTTGCGGTGAAACAAGTGCAGTACTCTCACAGCCGAGGCTGGATGCACTCCACACCTTACACTAGTCGCAGCAAGAGTCACCATGCAGAATCTTTGGCTGTTCCCAGCAGCGAGCGCATGCAGCAGCCTTAGATCTCTCTAGTCTGGTCGGAGCTACTAGCCGCACAAGCAGTGGTTGATGCAGCAAGAGCAATGCGACAGGAGGAGGATGAAGCAGCATCCCGGGCGACTCAACAGCCTACGACAAACCTACTGTCAGCAACCATGGGTCTGGAATTCACAGTAGGGCGATTGGCATCCGTTGTGTTTCCCCGGCTTTCCGTAGCGAGCGTATGACTAAGCATTTCAAGGGCCCTCGCAAAGTACCTAATTACATAGAGAATCTCGAGCCGACAACATGGATCGAGAGTTACGAGTTAGCCATAGATATGCTTGATGTTAGCGATGTTGTGTGCACAAAGTACCTGACGATGATGCTGGAGGGGCCGACTTGAACGTGGTTGAAGAATTACCACCTAATTCCATCAACACTTGGGTAGAGCTAAATGAGCGGTTTATCAAAAATTTCCAGGGAATGCGCAAACGGACAATGGGATTGTGGATCTTCCACATTGTGTCCAACATGCGGAAGAGTTAGCCCATCATTGGACTCGCCGGGTTGCCAAAATCATCCCTCATCAGACAACATCACAGCGGCTCAGGCCATACTCATCCTGGAGAAAAACTGCCAGTTTCAGCCACTGGTCCAGAAGCTTGTCCGCTTGAAACGGAAGGTACAAGACATGGGTGACTTGATGGACGTTCTTACCATCTATGCCGAGTATGACAACATGAAGGATCCTGGCTCAGACGAGGATAAAACTGGCAAGAACAAGAAATGCGATGGTGGCAAGGGTCATCAGCAAAACCATGGGTATAGTGGTAACCCTGGAGGTCAAGGCAATAACAGCAAACAGAAGCAACCTGAGGGCGGTTCAGACTTATCTGCTAACATGAATACTGGTTTTGAAAACCAGCATCAAAACAATCGTCCTGGTGGAGCTTACAATGGGAATAAGCCACACAAGTATGAGGAAGCGTTCAAGGCACCTGGCCCCAAACATAGTACCCAGGATAAGCCGGCTACCCACTCATGGGAAAATTGTTACATCATGCAAGAGTTCCATAACAAGGCTTTCCAGAGTCATCAAGGAGGCAATGGTGGGGGCATCTGGATCAGCGTGGCCCTGGTGGGTCACATGAAGGCTCATCTGGTGGATTTTCGGGGTCAGGTTTTCATGGACAGGGCGGCTCAGGGTCAGGATTTCAGCACCAAGAAAACAATGGCAATGGGCAGCATTCTGGCCAAGGCAATCAAGAGAATAATAATCAGACTGGGTTTTAGAGTAATCCTAAGCAACTGAGCAATGGTTAGTACCATGTTTTCACCACCAGTACCTATAGGCGAGACAACAAACTCAAGCAAAGATCCATCAACATGGTTGAGCCGACAGTTACCAGATATCTCAATTGGTCCGAGCAACTGATCACCTAGAGTAGGGAAGATCAGCCCCCCGAGTTCATAACCTAGGAGGTCTGGCCTTGGTGGTGGCGCCTCAGGTGGGTAGCTATATCCTCACAAAAGTCCTCATGGATGGAGGTAGCAGCATCAACATCTTGTATTATGACACTTTCCAGTGGATGAACCTCTCTGAGAGCAGGTTACAAACTTCAACCACAGCTTTTTCATGGCAATGTTCCTGGAAAGTCAGCATACCCAATTGGGCGGATTAAGCTCAACGTTGCTATTGGCGACAAGTATAACAACAGGTGCGAGCCTTTAACCTTTGAGGTGGTAAAGATAAAGAGCCCTTACCACGCTCTCTTTAGAAGGCCGGCTTATGTTCGTTATGGCTTGTCCCTGCTATGTCTACCTCAAGCTCAAAATCCTGGGTCTCAATGGTACTATAATTGTGGGAGGCAGCAGGAAGATTGCTGAGGAGTGTGAGGAAGGGGATGTGGCCTTTGTTGAGTCGGCGTATGCCGCCAAAGAGCTAAAATTCTATACAGCTAATGTTGACCTGGTTGATATGAGTCCCCTCAAAAAACCAACTACTGAGTCCGAGCTGCTGCTCAAGTTCAAGCCAGCTAAAGACACCAAGCAGATTGACTTCATGGAAGGCGACTCATCTCAGCAGTTCACTATTGGGACCGGTTTGGATCCTAAATAGGAAAGCGCGCTCATCAAGTTCATCCATGAGAATCGGGACATCGTTGCATGGAAACCTTCTGACATGCCTGGAGTGCTGAGGGGACTTGCTAAGCACCACCTTAATGTGCATCCAAAGATGAATCCTGTAAGACAATACCTCCGTCATATTAATGAGGAGAGACACAAAGCTATTAGAGAAGAGGTAGCCCGGATCCTAGCTGCCGGGTTTATTGTTGAAGTTTTTCACCCTGAGTGGTTGGCCAACCCGGTGCTTGTCCTGAAAAAGAACGACACCTGGCGTATGTGTGTTGAGTACACAAATATCAACAAAGTTGGTCCCAATGATCCTTTTGCTCTCCCCCGTATCAATCAGATCATTGACTCTATGAGAGGTTGCGAGCGTTTGGGCTTCCTAGATGCATACTCTAGTTATCATCAGATCAAGATAGCCATTGAGGATCAAGAGAAGACGGCTTTCATAACTCCTTTTGGTGATTTCTGCTATGTCTACATGCCATTTGGGCTGAAGAGCACGGGGGCGACTTATCAACGCTATGTTCAGAATTGCCTTCACCCACAAATTGTACTCAATGTTTATGCTTATGTCGATGACATCATGGTGAAATCTCAGAAGAAGGAGACACTCTTGGATGACCTCAAGTAAACGTTTGATAATCTTCGAGTATACTAGATGAAACTTAACCCGACAAAATGTGTGTTTCGTGTTCCTACAGGCAAGCTACCGGGACTCCTTGTTTCTGACCAAGGCATCTAAGCTAATCTCGAGAAGATCAAGGTGGTGACTTCGCTTGGTAAGCCGGCTAACTAATACATCTCCAACGTATATATCTATAAATTTTGATGATGTCATGCTATTATATTATCTGTTTTGGATGTTTTATATGCATTAATATGCTATTTTATATTATTTTGGGGACTAACCTATTAATCTAGAGCCAAGTGCCAATTTCTGTTTTTTCCTTGTTTTTGAACTTTTCAGATATGGAATATTAAATGTAATAAAACCTACGGAAGGAATTTTTCTAGAAGGAAACAAATCGATCATGCTTGGAGTGCACGTCAGGGGAGGTGCCAGGGAGCCACAAGCTAGGTAGGAGTGCCCCCTAGTCGTGCCTACCAGGCTTGACGGCTCCTGGAAGGTCTCCTAACCCTAATTATTGGCCTATAAATTCCCAAATATTCCAGAAACATCATAGGGATCCATGCAAATACTTTTTCGCCGCCAGAAGCCTCCGTTCCCGAGAGACCCAATCTTGGAGCCTTTTCTGGTAATCTGACGGATGGGGTTTCGATCATGGAGGGCATCTACATCAACTCCATTGCCCCTCCGATGATGCGTGAGTAGTCCACCACAGACCTACGAGTCCATAGCTAGTATCTAGATGGCTTCTTCTCTCTCTTTGCTCTTCAATACCATGTTCTTCATGATCTTCATGAAGATCTATCCGATGTAATCTTCTTTTGTGGTGTGTTTGTCAAGATCCGATGAATTGTGAGCTATGTTCAGATTATCCATGAATCTTATTTGAATATTCTCTGAATTCTTATATGCATGATTTCATATCCTTGCAAGTCTCTTCGAGTTATTGGTTTGGTTTGGCCAACTAGATTGGTAATTCTTGCAATGGGAGAAGTGCTTGGTTTTGGGTTCAATCTCGCGGTGTCCTCACCTAGTGACATAGTAGGGGTAGCGAGGCACGTATTGTATTGTTGCCATCAAGGGTAACAATATGGGGTTTTCATCATATTGCTTTGGTTTATCCCTCTACATCTTGTCATCTTTCTTAATGTGTTACTCTGTTCTTCATGAACTCGATACTCTAGATGCAAGCAGGACTCGGTCGATGTGTGGAATAATAGTAGTAGATGCAGAATTGTTTCAGTCTACTTGTCATGGACGTGATGCTTATATGCATGATCATTGCCTTGGATAACTACATGATTATTCGCTTTTCTATCAATTGCTTGACAGTAATTTGTTTACCCACCATGATATTTGCCTTCAAGAGAGAAGCTACTAGTGAAACCTATGCCCCCGGTCTATTTTCCATCATATATTTTCAGACCTATAAACCAAAAATACCAAAAATACTTGCTGCAATTTATTTACCTTTTACTTTCCTTATTCGTTTACATCTATCTCTATCAGATCTAATCCTTGCAAATAACTATGAAGGGATTGACAACCCCTTTACAGCGTTGGGTGCAAGAGTTTGATTATCTGTGTAGGTGCATCCATTGGTGACTTGCTTGTTCCTCCTAGTGGATTGATACCTTGGTTCTCAAAAAGTGAGGGAAATACTTATCTACTTTGTTGCATCACCCTTTCCTCTTCAAGGGAAAACCAACGCATGCTCAAGAGGTAGCACTAACGTAAATCAGGTCCAGTGCATGGCTGGCCGTATCGCGACATTGAGCCAGTTTATAAGTCGCCTTGGAGAGAAGGAAATCCATCTTTATCGTTTTTTGAAGAAGACGGGCAACTTCGTTTGGACTGATGTAGCTAACAAATGTTTTGAAGCCCTCAAGAAGCAGCTAGCTGAGCCGCCCGTTTTAGCTGCCCCGACCAACAAATAAACCATGCTCCTGTACATTGGTGCTAATTCAAAGGTGGTAAGTGTTGCAGTTGTCATTGAGTGAAAGGAGGTAGGGAAGGAATAATTGGTTCAGCGGCCAGTTTACTTTGTCAGTGAAGTCTTGACCTTGTCCAAGCAGCGATATCCACATTGGGAAAAGCTGTTCTTTGGAGTTTTTATGGCAAGCCGGATGTTGAAGCACTACTTTTAGGAGCATCCAATTACTATGGTCAGTTCAGCACCCCTTGGAGATATCATACAAAATCAAGATGCCACCGGTCGAATCGTCAAGTGGGCAATTGAGCTTACATGGTTAGGGCCACCATCAAGTCCCAAGCACTAGTAGATTTCATCAATAATTGGTCAGAGCATGAAATTCTAGAGGATAGGCCAGATAACACGTAGTGGACTATACATTTTCATGGGTCTAGGCAATTGGAAGGCTTGGGGGCTGAAGTTATATTGTCTTCTCCACGAGGTGACAAATTTTGTTATGTTTTACGACTCATGTTCCCTTGTACCATCAATGCAGCTGAGTATGAGGCCCTCCTGCACGGGCTCATAATGGCTAAAGGGATGAATCTTAGCCAGTTCATGTGTTTTGGCGACTTAGATTTTGTGGCTCGACAAGTTTCAGGGACTTGGGATTCTAAGGACCCCTTGATGGCGGCTTACCGTCGGGCAGTCACCGATGTGGCTGGTTATTTTCTAGGCTATCAAGTCGATCATATAGATCGCCAGCTCAATGAGGCAGTAGATGCTCTGTCATGACTCAGCTCTCAGCAGAAGTCAGTCCCTCCTAACATATTTTTAGATGTCCTTCACAATCCTTCAGTTAATTTGCCATCTGAGGAGGACATATCTATTCCTGACCTTGGGACACACTTGGTGGCGTCTCTCCATGCTATCCCTATTTGGACGGTGCCTTATTTAGATTATCTAACTCAAGGCGAGCACCCAATAGAGGAAATCATCGCTCAAGATATAATTTAACGGTCCAAGTCCATGACTATCATTAGAGGCAAGTTACATCGACGAAGCAACATCGACGTTTTTCAACGTTGTGTTTCCCCTGAGGAAGGACAGGAAATTCTCAATGAAATCAACACTGGCGACTGTGGACACCATGCAGGCTCACGACCTTTGGTGGCGAAGGCTTTTCACCATGGATTTTATTGGCTGGCCGCTCATGCAGACGCAGAGGACATCACACGCAAGTGCGATGGATGTCAAAAGTTTGCTCCACAAGCCCACGTGCCGGCTCAAGAATTGTGCATGATCCCAATTACTTGGTTGTTTCTGGTCTGGGGGCTCGATATGGTCGCCCTGTTCAATCCCTCTTTTGATAAGAGGACTCACCTATTGGTGGTGGTTGACAAATTCACCAAGTGGGTTGAAGCAGAACATGTCAGCAATTGTGACGTGGAGGCAACAGTCTTTTTTGAAAAGTTGATCTTCCGTTTTAGCTATCCCCATAGCATTATTACTGACAATGGTACCAATCTATACCAAGGAGCAATGGAACAGTTTTGTTAGCATGAGCATGTCCGTCTTGACTTGGCAGCAGTGGCACTTCCATAGCCAAATGGGCAAACTGAACGAGCTAATCAAGAAATATTGAGAGGGATGAGACCTCGCTCATGGTTCCATTAAAGCGTACCCAAGGCTATTGGGTTGAGGAACTCCCTGCAGTGCCTTGGAGTATTAGAACAAATCCAATCAGATCCACTGGGTACACACCTTTCTTTCTGGTTTATGCAGCTGAGGTGGTATTACCAAGTGATATTTGTCATGACTCTCCTCGAGTCGCCACTTATGTTGAAGCCGACAATGAACAAGCACGTTAGGCTTCCCTGGATGCTTTGGAAGAAGAATGTGACCTGGCAGTAGACATATCAACTATATATTGATACGTCTCAAACGTATCTGTAATTTTTGTTTGTTCCATGCTATTATATTATCAAACTTGGATGTTTTACAATCATTTTATAAAAACTTTATAACATTTTTTGGGACTAACCTAGTGACATAGTGCCAAAGTGCCAGTTGCTATTTTTGCTTGCTTTTTACTTTGCAGAAAATCAGTACCAAGCGGAGCCCAAACAATACATGAATTTTTGGAGAATTTTTATGGACCATAAGAGCCAAGATGGTCTAGACAAGCACCATAGAGGGAGCCCAGGGTGGCCACCCTCCACCAGAGCACGCCAGAGGCCCCTGGTGCGACCTGATATAGGGTGGGCACCTCGGGAGTCCCCCCAACCGACTATCAAGCCTATAAATTCCCAGAAAATCAGAAAACCCTAGAGGAGTCGACGAAACACAATTCCATCCACCGCAAGCTTCATAACCTCGAGATCCAATCTAACACCATCACGGAGGGGTTCATCTTCATCATAGGTGCCTCTCCGATGATGCGTGAGTAGTCCACCATAGACCTACGGGTCCGTAGGCAATAGCTATATGGCTTCCTCTCTCTCTATGATTCTCAATACAATGGTCTCTTGGAGATCTATTTTATGTAATGACTTTTGCGGTGTGTTTGTTGGGATCCGATGAATTGGGAATTCATGATCAATTTCTATCCATGAATATGATTTGAGTCTTCTTCGATCTCTTATTTGCATGATTACTTATAGCCTCATATTTCTTCTTCGAATCTTTGGTTTAGTTAGGCCAACTAGATCGATTTTTCTTGCCATGGGAAGAGGTGCTTTGTGATGGGTTTGATCTTGCGGTGTTCTTTCCTAGTGACAGAAGGGGCAGAAAGACACACATGTATCGTTGCCATTAAAGATAACAAGAAGGGGCCTATTACTACATGAATAAATCTTGTCTACATCATCTCACCATTCTTATTGCATTACTCCGTTTTCCCATGAACTTAATACACTAGATGCATGCTCGATAGCGGACGATGTGTGGAGTAATAGAAGTAGATGCAGAACCGTTTTGGTCTACTTATCTTGGACGTGATGCCTATATAATGAGCAATGCCTAGATATCGTCATGATTATTGGATCTTCTATCAATTGCCCAACAATAATTTGTTCACCCATAGTGTGCTATACTCATGGGAGAAGCTACTAGTGATACCTAGGACACCCGGGTCTACTTTTCCAACATATTGCTTTTCGATCTACTTTTTGCATAATTTGTTTTCAGATCTATTAATCCAAAAAAACCAAAATACTTTGCTGCACTTTTTATTTACTTATTTTAGTTTGCGTTCTTGCGAGATCTATTTGCCAAAACTATCATTACCTAATCTATCTTATTACCGTAGAGAGCTTGAAAAGCTTTCTTTCACGTCGGGTTGCAAGTATCTGTTATTTGTGTACATGTGCTGTTTACGTGGGTATGTGATCTTCCTCTATGAATTGATACCTTGGATTCATAACTGAGGTAAATACTTACCGCCGATGTGCTGCATCATTCCTTCCTCTTTGGGGAAATACCGACACAGTCTCTAGCCACGTCAAAGGAATTTCTGGCGCCGTTACCGGGGAGGAAGCAATCTCATCTCCTAGGTTCCTAATCATAAATCTCATCTCCTTGCAATTACATTATTTTCCATTTGCCTCTCGTTTTCCTCCCCCCACTTCACAAATTTGCCGTTTTATTCGCCCTCTCTTTTTTGTTTGCCCTTTTCTCGTCAGATCTCTTGTTCGCATATCTCTTCACTATGACTAGCATCACTACCCTGTTGTCACCAGATTTTGAAGTTCTATACTTCAAACAAAAACAAGGGGAAAATCTGAAGGATGCTTGGTATAGATTAATGGAATCATATTGTATTTCCAATCTAAAGGGAGATGCAAAGGTTTTGCTTCAAAAAATTTACATAGGATTAACTTTGCATCATTGACAACTCCTGGATTTTGCCGCTAAAGGAAACTTTACTGAACTTGATCCCAATGCTGGTTATGAAATTTTAGAAGGGACATTGGGAGTTCCTCTACCAAAAAAGGTTCCCTCTCTGACACAAGAAGGGGTTTGAATTTTAGACAAATTGGGTGATTTACATAAACAATTGGTTGAGTTGCAAAAATATCATGAGCCTCTTAAACATATTGGTGGAAACTTGAATCGCATGAACACTTTGATTAGTCCTTGCAATAAGCGTTTGGATATTCTAGATCTCAAGATGGTTTGTTCTCCTAAAAATGTGGGGAAGCGTAAAGAACCTCCAGGATTTGAGAAAACCCTCATAAAAGTGGTGAAAACTAAGGATGACAATACTTGAATCTATGAGTTATGCCTAGCAAGGGGCGTAAAATGACACTGCTTGTTGGGAGGCAACCCAATGAATAAATTATTTTTATCTTTTACTTTCTGTTTTTGAGTGTCTTTCACAATTATGATTCTGTGATGGTTGTGTTTTCATGTTTTATTTAGTGTTTGTGCCAAGTGATGCCTTTAGGATGATCCATAAGATGAGTAGAAACAATGTTGAATCTGAAACAAAAACTTTGTTCCCAATGCACGAATTTAATTTTGTTACTTGAACGTGATATTGAGCTGAAATTTTAAAACAATATTTCTATACAAATTCTTTACATTGCCCTAATTTTTCAGAATTTTTAGAGTCCCATAATTATGGGTAGAGTACAGATTACTACAAACTGTTCTGTCTGAAATAGATTCTGTTTTCATCGCATTGTGTGCTTGTTTTGATGAATCTATGGCTTGTATCGGGGGTGTAAGTCAGGGTAAAGTTAGAATACAATAGGTATAATGCAATAATAAAATATTAATGGGTTTACAACAACACCTAAAGTGGTAATTTTCTTTATTATACTAACTGATCTGACGAGAATTTTGTTAAGTTTTGTGTGATTGAAGTTTTCAAGTTTTGGGTGGGATCACGATGGATGAAGGAATAAGGATTAAGAAGAGCCTAATATTGGGGATTATATAACACCCCAAGTTAATATCCAAATAGTAACAAGCAACTAAGCTTGGGGATGCCCCGAGTGGCATCCCCTCTTTCTTCTAACAACCATCGGTATACTACTTGGGAACTATATTTTTATTCGTCACATATCATGAGTTTTGCTTGGAGCGTCTTGTATCTTTTCTTTATTTGCTTTTATCCTTGCTTCACACACCTAATTGAGAGATCCAAAAATATGCTATGATTTTCTAGAATTGCTCTTTATGCTTCACTTAAATCTATTGAGCAAAGGAATTGCTCTTATGCTTCACTTATATCTTTTTTAGCACGGCGTGCTTTTAGATGTTTGAATAAATAATCTCATGCTTCACTTAAATTAATTTGAGAGTTAGTAATTTTGAAGAAATTCTCTCATGCTTCCCTTATATTATTTTGAGAGATGACACTTGTATGCTCATTTTCTTCACTTATATCCATGTGAGCTTGTCAAAAGCAATTGCAATATATGAAACTAGTCCCAAAGTGATAGATATTAAAGAGGAATATAATAAAAACTTTCATGAAGATCATTGGAAAAATTAAACTTGATTCTTTGTAATAGTTTTGAGACATGACAATAGTAATATGTGAGTTATGTTAGTGAGTAATTATGCTTAGTAAGAATATTGGTGTGAAGGTTTGTGTTTCCCTATGCAAGCACGAAAGTAAATAGTTGTGCTATTAAATTACATACTACTTTTGGTGAATTATTTAGTGTTAGTTATGCTTAATGCTCGCTTATGTGATTTTCGTTTCTTGGTTGGATGCTTCTCAATCTCTTGCTAGCCTTCACTTGTACTAAGTAGAAATAATACTTGTGCATCCAAAATCCTTAAACTAGTTTTGCCCTATGAGTCCACCATACCTACCTATATACTATATTTCCATGTCATTCCAAGCAAATTTGTATGTGCCATCTCTAAATTTTCAAAATAAATTTTCCTTTTTCTGTGCTCGTACCGCTCATGAAATGGTAGGGGGTGGCAAATATTTTTCCATGATAGATGTGTTATACTCAAGATGAGTGTTTATTCACTTGTCATTGCACGAGAGTACGATGGTAATAGGGATTCCTAGTCCCAAAATGAAGAAGAAAAAATATTTACTTTATGTTGTCAAATAATAAATTCCTTGGAAAGTGTTGGTACGGAAGGGAACTGTGGATTCAGCTAGCTATGGAAAGTGAAAGTATGGTGGAAAAAGGAATAAACTTTATTTTCTGTTTGGAAATTTCCTATGATGTATCTAGCATGGAAAGACATTGAAATCTCTCAGTCGTTTTCCTTGACAGGAAAGGCATGCCACTCAAAATATTTTCTCTACAATTTAAACACTTGAGCTCTGGCACCTCTACACCTGCTTCCCTCTGCGAAGGGCCTATCTATTTACTTTATGCAATTTTTATTTTTCAATTTCAGTCTCCATCTTCTCTTATAAAGCACCAACTAGGAGGCACTATGATCGTACTTGAGCATTAGGTGTAGCTAATATTTGAGTGTGTATTGTGAATGGATCAATGATTGAGCATGATGGGCTAGGGATAACTTGCTTTATCTTTGATATTTTGATGTGGAATGTAGCTAATATTGTAAAACTAAACTATTGATTTGAACCATTTAAAAGTCCAAATGTCCATGCTATAAAGAAAAGAATATATGATGAACATGTTAAGCAGCATTCCACATCAAAAAAAAATCTTTTATCATTTACCTACTCGAGGACGAGTAGGAATTAAGCTTGGGGATGCTGATACGTCTCCAATGTATCTATAATTTTTGCTTGTTTCATGCTGTTATATTATCAATCCTGGATGTTTTACAATCATTTTATAGCAGCTTTATATCATTTTTTGGGACTAACCTATTGACATAGTGCTAGTTGCCATTTTTGCTTGTTTTTTACTTTGTAGAAAATCAGTACCAAACGAAACCCAAACATTCCGGGGATTTTTGGAGAATTTTTATGGACCACAAGAGGCAAGATGGGCCAAAGATTACCAGAAGAGGGGCCCCAGGGTGGCCACCCTCTACTAGGGCGCACTAGAGGCCCCTATCATGACCTGGTAGAGGGTGGGCATCGCGGGACTCCCCCCAACCGACTATCGAGCCTATAAATTCCCAGAAAACTTCAAACTCTTGAGGAGTCGACGAAACACAATTCCAGTCGCCGCAAGTTCCAGAACCTCGAGTTCCAATCTAACACCATCACGAAGGGGTTCATCTTCCTCATAGGTACCTCTCCGATGATGCGTGAGTAGTTCTCCATAGACCTATGATTCTGTAGGCAGTAGCTAGATGTCTTCCTCTCTCTCTCTTTGATTCTCAATACAATGGTCTCTTGGAGATCTATTTGATGTAATGACTTCTGTAGTGTGTTTGTTGGGATCCAATGAATTTTGAGTTCATGATCAGTTTCTATCCATGAATATGATTTGAGTCTTCTTTGATATCTTATTTGCATGATTACTTACATCCTCGTATTTCTTCTTCGAATCTTTGGTTTAGTTAGTCCAACTAAATCGATTTTTCTTGCCATGGGAAGGGGTGCTTTGTGATGGGTTTGCTCTTGTGGTGTTCTTTCCAAGCGACAGAAGGGGCAGCAAGACACACATGTATCGTTGCCATTAAGGATAACAAGATGGTGTCTATTCCTACATGAATAGATCTTGTCTGCATAATGTCACCGTTCTTATTGCATTACTCCATTTTCCCATGAACTTAATACACTAGATGCATGCTGGATAGCGGTCGATGTGTGGAGTAATAGAAGTAGATGCCGAATCATTTCGGTCTACTTATCTTGGACGTGATGCCTATATAATGATCATTGCTTGGATATCGTCATGATTATTTGATCTTCTATCAATTACCCAACATTAATTTGTTCACCCATAGTGTGTTATACTCATGAGAGAAGGCACTAGTGAAACCAATGGCCCTCGATTCTACTTTTCCAACATATTGATTTATGATCTACTCTTTGTATCTTTTGTTTTCAGATCTATTAATCCAAAAAAAAATCCAAAAATACATTGCTACACTTTTTATTTACTTATTTTAGTTTGCGTTCTTGCGAGATCTATTTGCCAAAACTATCATTACCTAATCTATCTTATTAAAATAGAGATCTTGAGAACCTCTCTTTCGCGTGGGGTTGCAAGTATTTGTTATTTGCGTGCAGGTGTTGTTTACGTGCGTGCGTGATCTTCCTCTACAAATTGATTCCTTGGTTTCATAACTGAGGGAAATACTTATCGTTGCTGTGCTGCATCATCCCTTCCTCTTCTAGATAATACCGACGAAGTCTCAAGCCACGTCAAATCTCAAGCCACGTCATATATATACAAGACCTAGGTCGCTATCCTACCCATAGAGTTAGAAGCCGCACTTTTCAAGAAGGCAACTTAGTGGTCCGTGTGATTCAAGATCAAACAGGAATGCACAAGCTATCACCACCCTCGGAAGGTCCTTTCTTCATTAGCAAGAACCTCAATAATGGTTCATATTACCTGATAGACTTGCGACCAGAATCATATTACCTGATAGACTTGCGACCAGAATCATATACCTCCGAAGAAGAGACAACCCGTCCTCGGAATATTGCTCACCTTTGGCATTATTATACTTAGAGCCACTGGCTCATCACCTTTGCACCTCCCCCAACTTATGTACATACTTCTATATGTTCAAATATAATAAAGCCGACACCCCCGAAACTCGAGGTCTCTGTCGTTTCAGCCTACAAATTGACCATGCGTATTTACATTTTGAAACATAGGTCACTTGGGGGCTTCCAACTCACCGAGTTTAGATTTCTCACCCTCTTAACCCGGCAAAAACGCCACAATATATGGTTAAACCTGCCAGTATGCTTGATGCGACTCCGATCAGGTGACCTCGTGTACTCTTGACAAGTCAATCCACTTTGGACCCTAAACTTATCAAGGTTAAAGCACCAGCTTGAGTCACATGATAGCAGGCATACAGAGAGCTAGGATAAACCATGGGTTATCATACCCGCTTCATTATAGCAAGACTTGAGCCTCGAAAGCCAGTCTCCTTGCCGAGTCTCACTGAGCCGGCTTGTTAACAATTTTTTATTATAGTTACCATATGTTATTACTTCCTAAACTTTATAGGTACAATATTATTCCTATTAACGACTCATAAAAGAGTGTCCAGGTTACAAAACTTTGATCATATCATGGCCAGTTCAATTACATATTCTACAAACAATTTTTGTGGAAAGATTTCAAAAGGCCGACTTACATTGACCCTCCCATACTGATTCAAACAATAGCTCATTGAGCAGGGTCACGAAAATATTCATAGACGGGGAAAACATGTTCATATTATAGCAGCTGCTTGGAAGATCTAAAGCTCAAGGGCGACTCAACCAAGATAATACAAGTACAAGATAGATGCTATATGATTCCCTCATCATCAATACAAGATCAAAAGTTAATAGACAAATCCCTCATCGTCAAGACAGGATCAAAAGTTTGAAACGTGCACGAAGGCATGACACATGCAAACAACTGTTGGCTTAAAGATATTACAAGGCACCATTGAGCCCAGACATGTTGAATCAAAGTTTTTCACTCGTTCTTATAACCTGACCTCTGAGCTATCCAGGTTACCCTCGGGCTGACCTCTCGCCGAAGCTGCCTTCGGGTCATCCTCCAATGGGGCCTCTGGGTCTTGGATCTGAAGGTTATCCACATCCCAGTTGTAATGGCTTAAAGCTTGGAATACAACTTCTTCATTCAAGATGGGGGACGAGTCAACATCAGGGGCGAAGATGTGCTTACGATGTTGAGGAGTCAGGTCCACTAGTTCAAAGGTGGCTGGCTGAACTCGCAAGTTGTTGGAATCGTAAGTCGCCTGATGGGTCTTTAGCTCCATTTCGACAACCAGTTGACTAGCCCTGACGCGCCGAGCACGGTCAGCATCGGTGAATGTTGACCCGTCATCCTTAAACTTAGGAAACCGTCCAACCATCTCTATAGGATCAAGCTCCGCTGAGTAACCCAAGGCCCGACTCAAAGAGGACAATGCGCCAGCTCAGGCGACTGATCTCTTCAACTCTTCAATCTATTTTGGGATTGTCAAGAGGCGTCTTAGAACATCCTTGATGAACTTCACCAGTTCTTTATCCCCCATCACAACTTCGATTGTGCAGAGGATTCCAGCATAGAGTTGCTCAATCAGCGCATACACAACTTTAAGCTTCAGCAAACTATGTGCGAGTGCGGGGGCATGCAAGCAATTCAAGCACATGAGTGGCCAGGCGACTTATCTTCATATATGAGTATTAGAGCGGGTTAGCAGGAGCTCCTATATGTACTTACCAAAGATGGCTTGGGTCATATGGGCAATGTACTGCTTCAAGCCAAACATCTCTTCAGAGATGGTCTTCAATGGACCCTCGGCGTTTGCAAAGCGCTTGATCAAGGTAGCCTTCTCAATTTCAAAAGACTTCTTTTCTGTTTTGAAACCTGCCTTGGCTTTCTTCACTTGTTCCAAAGACAGTCGAAGTTTTAGCTCAGCATCTGCTCGGGCGATTTGTCCCACTTTGAGATCTTTTTTCAAGCCGGTCACAGTTGACTCGGCTACCTTTAGAGCTTCCTACACAATGGAGTTATCATATTATTCGATCATAATCCGGGAGAAAGGTGCAACATGACACTAAGAGGCTATGACAAGAAAACATTATATTAAGTCCCAAGCAGATTGCAAGCAATATACTTGACACTTGGGAGCTAATGCGTGTCAATTCTTTCCAACATGTGATACGAGAAGACCCACCTCATCTCAAAGAGATGAGTCGGCCCTTGGGGGCTACAGGTTGGATTTCAAACGTATTATATTCAAGAAGTCCCGACTCATCTCAAGAAGATGAGCTGACCCTTGGGGGCTACAGGTCGGATTTCAAACATATTATATGAAGAAGACCTGACTCATCTTATGAAGATGAGTCGGCCCTTGGCGGCTACAGGTTGATTTCTTCAAAATATTAAGAAGACCCGACTCATCTCATAAAGATGAGCCGGCCCTTGGGGGCTACATGTTGATTCATTAGTAGTTTTATGTCTACAAGACCCGCCTCATCTCGTGAAGATGAGCCGACCCTTGGGGGCTACACAAGGATAAATATACTATACAACAAAGTTGAGCATACCTCATATTTTCTCTTCATCATGCTGACGAGGATGACTTCCATCTCCCGTCTTGTAGAAAGGCGGTCCAAATAACCAGCATGCAATTCTTTGGCATTGAAGTCCTCGTAACTGGGAAGCTCCATCTTGGCCTTCCCCTTCTTAGGCAGTGTTGTTTCATCTTTGGTAACAAGTTTGGCTAGCACCTTGGAGGCCTCAGGAGTGATATAACCCATCCCAGTAATGGTGATATCCGTGCTTTTATCATAAGGAGCATCTTCAGCTGCCTTCTGAGGACTGGGCGGGTTAAGGTTTGCCGCCGGGTCATCTTCAATGCCAATAGTTTCAGTACTAGCCGACTGAGTGTGCGGGGGTAAATCAGCTTGGGCCTCCTGGTGCTCTTCAGTATGCTCAATATGGGCTTCAAGAATCACCACGTCTGGATTTTCTGGCTTAGGGGCCTTAGGATTGGCGGATGGATCACCAACTTTCCTCTTCTTGGCATTAGCCTTGGCCCTGTAAACAAGACAACAGAATGAGGCATACGCAAGGTTATAGTTTGATAAGCCATATGTTATATAAGGAGAGAAGCTTACCCGTGATTGATGACGAGAGGTGGCAGCTTGGTGGCAGTTGATCGACAGATGAAGGTGGGGACTCGTGATAATTTGAATCAAATGGATTAAGGGGTTGCCGGGTAAGGACAGATTTTGGAAAATAAAGGGTTGTACTATGAGGCACCTCATTCTGTTGCTGGCGGGTGGCTGGCTTGTCGGGTAAGCCGGTCATAAGGTCGTCGGAGCTGCTACGAGTCTGGTACCTTGATCCATGTTGGGTCTTCTTCAAAATAAATATGGGATCCAAATAAGCATCAAGATTAGAAAAACTTAGTTTCTGAATGACTCACCTTGTTTTCCTTGGAGACAAGGATTCTGAGACGGAGGAGATGGAAATTCCCTCAACATCGTCGGCCTGGCTTATGGCAACATCACCTTGGGAGTAAGAGGCGTCAACAATTTCAATAAAAAGATTACCGAGGAAGTCAAGTTCTACCTCCATAGATGCACAAGCCGTTGGTGACTCGCCCCCAAGTGACGTCTCTTCCACAGCCGCCTTACGTTTCTTCTTGCTGGTGACGACTTTAGGCTTGCTAGCTAGAATTTTCCTCTTCTTCTTCCAAAATGGAGAAGTTGCCTGCAAGGTTGACGATATAAAGAACAAGTAAGCTTTAGAGTTTAAGAAGATTTATAAGACGGATAAATAATTATCAAGGATTCTTACTAGTGGAGCCAGGTTGAGAGAGCAGAAGGGGTTCAACCCAACTTGACAAGTCCCTTGATTCTCTCCCAACAATTTCTTCACAATCTTGTTGATATCATCAGCTTGCAAATATTGGTTGTTGTATCTTTGCGTGTCGCCTAAATCGCTAGAGTAATTACACATCAAATCGTTGTGGTGACTCAATGGCAGGATCATCTAAGATACCCAACATCGGGTTAGATCAACCCCAGTCAAGCAATGAGCCTGTAAAGCCTTCAGTTTTAGGTATATGGGGGCGAGTTGATCATGTTCTGCTTGTGAAGCCCGACCAAGAAGCTCAAAAGTCATGGGAAGACAATCTAGTCTGTAACCCGGCATGAGGTTTTCATTAGCAAGGGCTGTTTTCCGATAGTAGAACCAAGTTCTGACCCATCCTTTGGGGCGGTTTGGCAGAGCAACAACAGGGAAGGAACCATCTCTGCGCCTTTGAATAGAGACCCCGCCTAATTCTAGGCTAAGGCCATCTGCACATTCAGTCTAACGGTTTAGATAGAAGAACTCCATGAAGAGGGGGATGGTGGGCTCCATTTGCAAATACACCTCACAGAGAACTTGGAACTGGCAAAGGTTAGATATAGAGTTGGGAGCCAGGTCTTGTGGATGAAGGTGGAAAGAGTTTAGAGCACCCCAAAAGAATTTCAACTCCGGGGGAGAAAACCCCCGAAGAAGGTGATCTATGAACACCACTATTTCTCCTTTGTCGGGTTTTGGGCATTCCTCTCCATGGGGAGCCCGCCATCCAATTGCCGACTTAGACTACATGAAACCTTGGTCTTCATAATCTTTTAGCACAAGTTCAGAAACTTGTGAAGGCACCCAGTTATAGGTGGTGGTTTTTGACACGATGAGACGCCTAAGTGCAATTAAAGAAGTTGCATAAGCATATATGTTATGATTGAGGATAAGATGACCTAAATATCTACAACAATATCTACACATGGCGGGTTATAGTCATAAGAATGAGCTGGCAAACATAAGGGTGTATTATGCCAAATCAGGGATTTATAGTTTTTGCTAAGTGTGGGACAAACAAGTTTATACCAAAGCAGCTACAATCACGAATCTACAGATGGTTCAAAAACGGAAAATATTTGCTAAACCTAATGACGAGGTATGGAAATGGCGATGGTCTAGTTTACAATTCTTAAGGGGGATTTGAGTACGCTATGCATGAAATGGATCCGTTGCTCAAACCGCTCTATTTCTATGATAAAAATCATGGAAGCTATGCATGAACTACCAATGGCGATGAACAAACAACAAACTCTGGAGTACCTGAGGAACTCTAATGAACTGCTACACATCTGGGGAAGAAAAATGGCTTATCTGAAGGTGGTCGGGGGCGATAGAGATGTTCAGCTAGACCTTGATGAAGACGAGGTGTTGTCGCGGTCCCAAAAATGGTCACCGATGATGGATGAGAAGAAGTGATGACGTGGTAAAGGCTCGGGCTCGAGGAAGAAGAAGAGGTAAAGGGGAAATATAAAAGTGAATGAGGGGACTCCCCGTGAATATTTATAAGGTAGAAACCCGAAGGGGCAACCGACAGGCATCAGAATCGAGGAGGTGTAGTAAATTTTGGAACTGGAGATGCCTCGATTTTCAGGCTAAACAGATACATGCAAAGATTCGTTGTGACGTCATCGTTGATTTCCTGGATTTTCGGCGAGTGATGCCATAGATGAATGACACAAAAAAGCATTACAAGTCTAGAAGTGTTGTAAGCCGGCGTTCCGTGATTCAAAGAAGACACAAATACAAGCAGAAGATAAGCCGCGAGTTTAAGGTAATGAAGATTGACATGAATGAATTCAAATCATCTAGGGCCTAATGACGGGGATATTACCCCGCGGGATAACCCGCCTTATTGGGCCGGGTCAGCATATTGGTGGCTTGTCAATCATACACAAGATGGGCCGTGTCTCTAAGGACAAGGCTGGCAAGGAGGCTTACCAAATAAGCCGGATGGAGGCCAAGTGTATGAAGATGGCGACTCAAGGCCCAAGAGGTGGAAGACGCGAGGAGTTTCCTTGCTTGGGAGGCAAGGAGACTTAGAGACATGCTAGGTCACAAATTGTAGCATGATTTGGACTCTTGTAAGCCCAGGGTCTCGACCTGTATATAAAGGCAAGCCCCTGAGGACAATAGACTTAAGTTACAAACCCTCGAGAGCTAGGTTAGCGATTCTGCACCCTTGTAATCGAGATCATCATCAATATACACACAAAGCAGGACGTAGGCTCTTACCTCCATCGGAGACGCCGAACCTGGGTAAACTCATCTCTCATTCCCGATCAATCCCTTTGAGTCACCACATAGCGGCGATGGCCTCACACCTAAGTTCTCCTATGAGGACATCTGTCGTGACAAAACCATGACATATGTGGAGGCGGCAGCAAGGCCGGTGGACGAGCAGGGCGGCGAGTGGGTGGAAGTGTCGGTGAGCCAACGAAGCAGGGCGATGCTTCGACGGCGGGGCACGAGCAGGCAAGCCGATGCACATGTGGATGGTGTGAAGCCGGTGTCCTGCGAGAAAAGAAGGAATGAGCGGTGGAACAAGGGCGCAAGGTCGTGGCGCTTCGCTGGCGGAGGCAAGTCCGGCATGACCAGGTGTTCGAATGGGATCAGGCGATTGGGTGTGGCTCGTGTTCCTAGAGGCGACAATACATGAAATGATAGGAGAGAAATGATTTAGGGTTTGGTGGTTGTGGGTGTTTCTGGTCAAATACCCCTTTGTGATTCCCACATCTGTGAGCCACGTGAGTAAACCTAACTAAAGCGATCCGAATGGTATTGGATAGATGAGTGGGTTAGGAGAGTAAAAATAATGGCCAGAGGGTTATGTGAACCATCCATTTTGTTTAGGGTGATAAAAATGTACTTTTTAAAAACATTTCTCCGATGTCATTGCACGACACGTGATTTCACCCCATCAGATGCCTCCACATGATCTTATATCTTACTCAAGTCATGATTTTTTTAAACATTCAACCTATTCATCAAACATCAATGTAGAACAAAGAACAAGAGAAGCAAGAAAAAATACATTCAGATCACCTTGCGACAACTACAAGCACTAAAGCAAACCGAAGGCATGCTGCCGTCATCATCCTCCCTCATGAGAGTCAGGCAAACCTTCTTGTTGTAGATAATCTGAAGTCGTCGTGCTAAGACTCCAAAGGACCAGCACGACAGAACGAGGACCCAACATGTATAGACTTTTAGATAATCTTGATCAAAATTTGTGAAGTTTGACTTTCATGAAATAAATATACGCTATATTACGGGGCGAAACAGTACATACTTTGAGAAACAGTTGTCAGCATTACCTAACTAACTACGCATATGTTCCAGAATATAAGGTGTATTGATTCCGCACAAGTCAAGCATTTGAATATTTGACCAAGATTGTAGAATAAAATGAAAACATCTGCAATACCTAATATATAAAATATGAAACTAATTTTCATTCTGGATCAAATGATATAAATTTTGTATCGTGGATATTAATATTTAAAAAAAACTTGGTCAAACATGCAGTCGTTTGACTTTTAGAAAAACAAATACAGGTTATATAAAAGGAATGGAGGGAGTACCATAGAAGAAGAATATTTGTTTTGACTTGCGCAATTCGGTTTTAGGTCTAGTATGGCCAGTGATTCGGGTGTTTTCATGTGCATTAAAAGAAAACACGAATTTCATAACCCAAATGCTAACGCCCATACGCGTGGATGTTTGCACTTCGCCCACACGCATCGATCTTTGTTGCTTTATTTTGCCCGAATCTTGACAACGTTTGGCGAATTTTGTGTGTCATGTAGGCATCATCGTGTGTGTAAGCATTGGAGAGTTCGCCCACACGACCCACAGTGTGCGGTCGCCAGCTCTGTCATGTGGGCGAACCAGTTCCCGCTCACACAACCACCATCTAGTCCACGCACGTGTGGGTGAACTCCTCTTCGCCCACACAACGCTCTTATGGTGCTAGATGACAACTATAGTTGTGCGTATGTGGCAACTAGGTAATCACACATGGCAACTATGGTTAACCATACATGGCAATTATGGTTGGACAAAACGTGGCAACTAGTTAATCACATGTGTCAACTATTGTTTGACCACATGTGACAAGTAGTTAACCACACATGACAACTATGGTTTGATTACAGGCGACAACTACCGTTAATTAGACATGGCAACTATAGTTAACCAAAAATAGAGAAGTTGCCATGCTTTACAACTATAGTTGCCATCCCGAGTAACTAAAGTTGCCATCCTCGGGTAACTAAAGTTGTTGCGCGAGGATGTGTGGGCAGATTTTGCTTCGTGCCACACATGTGGGACGGGGATGAGTAATAGTGGTACGAAGTAGTTGTGTCCACACATGTGGGCAATTTTAATGTTTGCCCACACATGACCGTGTGGGCTGCCTCTTGGGTATGTCACACACGGTGTGTAGGTAGATATCTAATATGTCACATGTGTGATGAATATCAGGACTCTTTCGAAAACCCGAGGAGCAGCATAAAAAATAGCCACATGCTAGAAGGGCTGGGTGCGCTTTGATGCACCCTTGGTGTAGTTGGATGTCTTAGAAAAAATACTCACTTTATTTCAAAATATAAGATTTATTAATTCTTTTAAAGTCAAACCTTTTAACTTTGATCTTATTTATAGAGAAATATATCAAAATCCATAGCATTAAATTAGTATGATTAGATTCATCATGAAATGAATTTTCATACTTTTCTAATGTTGTGGATGTTGATATTATTTGCTCCAAACTTGGTCAAAATTAAAAAAATTGACTTTCAAATGAAGTAATACCCCTTATATTTGGAAACTGATGGAATATTTAGTTTGCCGGGTGGGGGAGATGATGGAGTGTTTTATTTTATTCATAATACGATGATTTGGTGGGCCTTTCATTGTATGATTCTGTAATATCTGCTAATCAATCCGGTTTTATGTGGGGAAATTTCTGCATTGGTGGTTGCATGTACTATATTAATGCTAAAGTATCACATGGCGGCACTTCATCTTTTTAGTTGATGGGAGGGTGTGTGGGATTGATATGTTGTTATAGGCCGGTTACTGCTTATTGATTTGAAAAATCGTTGGCCCCATCAAAATCATAAATAAAATTCAAAATTGACTATCTCAATTAATGAAAGAGTTTTAATTAAGGAACATTTTCGATAAAGGACGCTTTATTACTTAAAGTTTTGTGCATTACACCCGGCCGCTGCATAACTAGGATGAAAACAACCAAACAGAGTCCACTCAGACAAACACTATATAAAAAAGCGCGAAATACAAGTAAATGTCTGTATGACACCTAAACTGGAGGCGGCCAATTCTGAGATCGTGTTGCCATCCATGCTGGGTAAAAGTATCGCTCCCCGTAGCCTCCAATCGTGTACACACCTCCGTAAGCAGGTCTCGATTCTCCACATGTTGTAAAGATGACCATAAACGAAGTGTCCCGGTACATCTGTAGATAACCTGCGTAAGAGAAGAACATTTACTGTTAAAAACCTTATCATTTCTGCATAGCCAAAGCGACCAGACAATTACAAGCGCTCCCACCCTAAGAAGAATTCTAAATTTGTGATCAATCCCATGTAACACTATAAGGAGGATACATGCCAGATGCTATTTGCATGACTGACGATATAGAAGAGCAAATTTACATTGGAAGAACAAGTGTTTTATTGTCTCATCATGCTGATAGAAAACACACTCCGTACTTCCATGCCAATTCCTCTTAATAAGGTTATCTTTAGTAAGAATGACTTCGCGACGAAGATACCATACAAATATTTTATTCTTAAGTGGTATGCTCAATTAAGGAACATAGTGAATTAAAAGAACAGAATGTGAAAGCTCCTTCAGAAATTGTTGACTATCAAAATCAGATGACCCATTTCTAAATTGAAGACCTTAATTAATTGTAAGGCTTTAAAAATTAGGATGCACAACATATTGTATAAAAGAATTGAATGGGTGAGCTTTGAGAAATTGTTGATCCGATCAAAATCGGATGATTCAATTCCAGTTGAAGACCCAATCGAATGTGGCCTCTTTAAAACTAGTGAGCATAGTGTTATAAAGAATCACAGATCCCACTACAGCACAAGCATGGATCAAACGTGGAAATGCCCCTGGCGGTTGGAGTAGTAACTCAAACCCAACATATAAACTAAAAGAGAGCTACGTTTATATTATGTGAGTATCACTCTAGAACACAAGAAGTAACAAACATTATATTCGGATCACCTTGCGACAACTATAAGTACTGAAGCGAATTGAAGGCGCGCCGCCGCCGTCGTTCTCCCTCACCGAAGCGGCGCAAAAAAATTCGTAGTAGATAATCGTAAAGTCGTCGTGTTAATGTTTCAAAGGACCAAAACGAGGATCCAACATGTACATACTTTGAGATAAACTTGATCGAATATATGAAGCTTGACTTTCACGAAATAAATATACACTACATTACGGTTACAGAAGAGTACATACTTTGAGAAACAGATGTGAGCATTACCAAACTAACTAACAGAGAAGAAGAATATTTATTTTGACTTGCACAATTTGATTTCAGGTTTTAGTATGGCCAGTGATTTAGGTGTTTTCATGCACATTAAGAGAAAAAATGAATATCATAAACCTGACGAGCAGCATCGAAAATAGCCACATATTATAGGAACCCACGACAGCACAAGCATGGATCAAACGTGAAAGTGCCCCGACAGCTCAGGTAGTAACTCAAACCCAACATGTTAAAACTAAAAGAGAGATGTGTTTCAATATATAGGTTGTAATAACATTTTATATTATATGAGTACCACTTTAATAATGTACGTGGTAATGCTCATAAAAATCAGCTGATCTTTGGAGAACAAAATTTTAGCACTATTGTTTTTTTTTGGCCATCATGACTAGCTTTATTAAACTCAAATAATAGTTACATCGTTCACCAATTGGCTAACTAAGACCTCAGGAGGTTCGTTAGTCCAACTGTCATCACGTTTATTACAAAAACTAAATTTTGCTAGCTCATGAGCAACTGAATTTGCTTCACGAAAACAATGAGAAAAGATGACCTTTCCTTTCGACGTAGAAAAATCTATGCACTCGGCGAAGTCGGCTGCAGCTGCATCCCACCATTGGTCTTGTCCTCGACAACAACTGATGACGCTCAACGAGTCTGATTCCGCATCTACTCTGTTGAAACCCAAGGAGTTCGCCAGAAATAATCCATCTCGCATTGCCATTGCTTCAATAGTCACAACATCTGCTGCAAATGGTTTAAACTTACAAAACCCTGCAATGAAATGTCCTCTCTCATCTCGTAGTACTCCTGCAACAGAACCTGCCCCCTCATCCGCATGGGATGAGGCATCAACATTAAGTTTTATGAATCTTGGCTCCGGTCTCTTCCACCTATGCTCCACCGGTGCTATTTTCTGCATCACAGAATTTTTATAATTTTTGACTATTGCCAGGATAGATGTATGCCACCTGAAGTTAGGAGGAACAGAATCATGATGAGTGTGTCGAGAAGGGAACGACCAGAGATACCAGCATCCAGTCGCAATCACCTCCTTTTTCTTCAAGGTTGGCATCATTAGCAAAGGTTGGGCCGACTCCAGCAACAGAAATTCCAGAACTATCGATCCCGATCTATCCACTTGTACAGCAAAGTCAATACAGTCTGATAGGCCCAGACCGGCCCATAGACTCTTTGCTAAATCGCATTGGAACAGCATATGACGCAAATCTTCAGCCCCCCCGTGACACACTGGGCATGCACCATCAACAGGTATATGTCTATTAGCGAGAATGGATTTCAACGGGATGATTCCTCTCAATGCCCACCAATAGAAGATTTGAATTTTCCGTGGCACTTGAAGCTCCCATAGCTCCTTCCAAATCACCGATTGCATGTTACTGGTTGACGAAGAATTTGGATGATATGACCTCTATACTTATGCGACCATTGTTCATGATATGCACTCTTAACCGTAAATCTCCCGTGCTTTGTCAGATGCCATGCAATGAAATCATCAAAGGCTTGGAAATTTAGGGGTATTTGTAGAATTCTAGTTACGTCCACAGGATAAAAAAATATCCCGTATCAATTGTTCATCCCACTGCGCGGTAACTGGATCAATTAGCTCTACCACCCTTGAGATTAAGATGTGTCCTCGAGGAATTATCACTCTTCTGTCCGGGATGGAGGGAATCCAAGGATCATTCCGTATACTCACATTCTCTCCCGAACCGAGTCGCCAAATATACCCTCTTTTGAATGTAGTCAAGCCTGCTACCAAGCTCTGCCATGTAAACGAAGACCCACCTTTAGGTCCAGCATGCAATAAATCTATATTGGGGTAATATTTTGCCTTCAGAATACGAGCACAGAGAGACTCCAGATTTATGATCAATCTCCAACACTGTTTTGCAAGCAGCGCCAAGTTGAATGAGTGTAGGTCACGAAAACCTAAACCACCATCACACTTTGGTATACACAGTTTCCACCATGAGAACCAATGCATTTTTTTATTTTCCTCATCATCTCCCCACCAATATTGAGCAATTACATCCATAATATCCTTACACACTCCCTTGGGCAAGCTGAAAACTGATATAGCAAACACAGGGATGGATTGAGCTACTGCTTTCAATAAGATTTCCTTTCCCCCTGTTGAGAGTTGCCTCTCCATCCATCCTTTCAAGAGTTTTTTAATTTTCTCACAAAAGTGTTCAAAACAGTCACTCTTATCTGCACCTACCATTGCAGGTAATCCAAGATATTTATCTGAGAGAGCATGGTTTGTATATTTAGCTCCTGGCATATTTCATCTCTAGTTTGCAACAGAGTATTTGGACTAAAGAAAATGCTTGATTTCCCAGCACTTACCATCTGTCCCGAATTTGCACAATAAGCCTCCAACACTTGCTGTAAGGAAGTTGCATTTAACGTATCTGCCCTCATGAGAATTAGAGAATCGTCAGCAAATAAAAGGTGTGAGACTGATGGTGCATTCCTGCACACTCTTATCCCATCGATGCCACCAACTTCTTCTTCATACTGCAACATGCTAGAAAGGCCCTCGGCGCAAATCAAAAAGAGGTAAGGTGATAACGGGTCACCTTGCCGAATTCCCCTTGACGGAGTAAACATCTCTGTCTCTTGTGAATTAAAGCGAACCTTGTATCTTACTGAGCTCATACATGCCATTATAAGATCTATCCACTAGTCATCAAAATCCAACCTTTTCATCATATTTCTTAGGAAGACCCACTCAACTCTGTCATATGCTTTATGCATGTCCAATTTGACTGCACATAATCCAGCCTGGGTGTTCCTGGTATTTTTAATTTTATGAATGCACTCATAGGCCACAAGAATATTATCAGTAATCATTCTTCCAGGGACAAAAGCACTTTGAGTTGGAGAAATTATATCTGGTAAAATGCTTTTAAGGCGAATAGAAAGCATCTTAGATATTATCTTATACAGAACATTGCATAGGCTGATTGGTCGGTATTGAGTAACCACATCTGGGGAGTCCACCTTAGGGATCAAAACTATAGATGTGTCATTCCACTCTTGTGGAATGTGTTTTGAGTTGATAGCTTGTAGTACAGCAGCAGTAATATCCTCTCCAATAATGTGCCAATACTTTTTAAAAAAACATCGCATGTAATCCGTCCGGGCCCGGTGCCTTCAAATCTCCAATACTATACACTGCTTTACGAACATCATCAGCAGAGAATGGGGCCAGCAACATGTTATTCATCTGAGTTGTTACCTTAGGCGGTACCTTTTGAAGCATCACTGGATCCGTGTCAATTACCTCCAAGGTGAACAGCCCCTCAAAGTAACTCTGGATATGAGAATTCAAATCATCCACACTTTCTATTATATCGCCATTCACTAGTAGAAAACGGGCCTTTTGTCCCGGTTTGTAAGGGCCTCTAGAATCGGGACTAAAGGCCTCCACTTTTAGTCCCGGTTCGACTACGAACCGGGACTAAAGGGGCTCCACGTGGCAGCTTTCTAGAGCGGGACCTTTAGTCCCAGTTGGTGTTACTAACCGGTACTAAAGGTTTTTTTTAATTTTTTTTAATTTTTTCTCATTTTCAAATCTTTGAATTATTTGACAATTTAATCTCTAATCACCCTCCTCACTGCTCTGGATTTATTTGACAATTTAAGCTCTAATCACCCCTCATTCCAAATCGTCTAACTTCCGGCCAGTCACCCATCCTCTCACTGCTCCAACCCGAGCACGCTTAACTTTCGAGTTCTATCACTCCTACTTTCCAAGTCCGCACTTGTTGTTTTCTTGACAATAGTAAGCTATCAATCCTATTAACCCTTGGGTCTTGATGTAACATGATTTAATTTTTTGAAATCCAAACAATTATTAAAATAAACAACAATAAAAGATTAATAATAACATTGAATTTCAATGAAAATAAAATAAGTAATAATATTATTTTATTCATTTTTTGCAATTTATTCATTTAATATGGCATAATTAATATCTTTAAATCTGTAAATCGAAATTCAACAAATAATATATCCATTATTATAAGAAAAACATGAGGAATCAAAATATGACATCATTTATTTAAAATTTTTATTTTTCATAACACTATTTTTTCGACATCGTATGCAAAAGTTACAGCCGTTTTACTTTTTCATAACACTTTTTTTAATCTTGTTTCAACTCCAGACCTTTTGTGTGTTCAACATGCACCATCTAAAGCCACATTATCAATTTTCAAACCTTTCCCACTTCATTCGCTATTTTTCATACATTTATTAATTTTTTGAGCTAAATGACCTTGAAATTGAAAAGCACTACAAATGAACTCTGAAAAGATTGAAACTTGGCATGATATCATCATTTCACCCACATAGCATGTGCTAAAAAGTTCAGAGGCTTACGATAAAAACTAGATGCACTTTGTGTACAGTACTGGACAATCCCTTTCGAAGTATCAGGGTTTCGGACGAAAACTCATCTGTTACAAAGGCATTTTATTTTTTTTAACTTATTTAAACTCCAGAGTTTTTGTGCGTTCAACATGCACCATTCAAAGTCACATCATAAATTTTCAACCATTTCCCACTTTATTCGCTATTTTTCATGCATTTATTAATTTTTTTAGCTAAATAACCCTGAAATTGAAAAGCACTACAAATGAACTCTTAAAAGGTTGAAACTTGGCATGGTATCATTATTTCACCCACAGAGTATATGCTAAGAAGTTGAGAGGCTTATGGTAAAAACTAGATGCACTTCGTGTACAAACTGGACAATCCCTTTCGAAGTATCAAGGTTTTGGACGAAAAATCATCTGTTACAAAGGCATTTCATTTTTTAAAACTTATTTCAACTCCAGAGTTTTTGTGCGTTCAACATGCACCATCTAACATGTGCCTAGGAGCGAAAAGAATTAAATTAAAAACTATTTTGAAACTCAAGTTATTCACAATCTAGGGTTTGGAGCAAATTTGAACAAATTCAAATTTAAACCATTCAAATTTGAAAACTAATTTCACAAACAAAAACTAGACAAAATTTTGAATCTAATGCAAAAAGAATCACTCAAAAATATTAAATATCCTAAAAGATATAAGCAATTTAAAACAGAAACTAAAACAGAAAACAAAAAAAAACTTTCAAAACCCTTTAGTACCTGTTGGTATCTCTAACCGGGACTAAAGGTCTAGCCTTTAGTCCCGATTGGAGATACGAACCGGGACTAAAGCCCCAACCCCTTTAGTCCCGGTTCGTGTCTCCAACCGGGACTAAAGGTCCTGATCGAACCGGGACTAATGCCCGACCGGCGCCCTAACCGCTCGAACCAGAACTAATGCTCACATTAGTCCCGGTTCGTTAGGCAACCGGGACTAATGTGTAGATCGAGCTGTGACGAAAGCCCTGTTTTCTAGTAGTGATTGTCACCTTTCAGTTTTTTAATAAAATTCTTTTTACGTCTCGCTGCTGCAAACGCTTGAAAGAAAGCTGTGTTTCTATCACCAAACTTGAGCCAATCCACTCGTGATCTTCGCATACTCTAAATTTCCTCCAATTCCAGTAGATACTCCACCAGTTCAGCTAGCTCCTTCCTCTTTCCCTCATTCTCATCTGTCATAGGCCCCGAAATAACTTTCTGCAACTCACGTTGAGCTTTTCCTAACCTTTTCTTTGGTTTTTTCAGAACACGCTGGTCCCAATCATGAAAGACCGAATGCATTTTTGTAAGCTTCTCGAACACCCACGGTGTCGCTGGGTCATTCTTCAACCTTTCCCATGTTTCTGTTACAAGCTCTGGGAACTGCTCTTCTCTCAGTCACCTCGCTTCAAACCTCCTAGGTCCACCATTTGCAGCTCCTTGGTTCACATAAAAATCCGTGTTCATTAAGAGGGGTCTGTGGTCCGAATGATTAAAGTTGCAATGCTCTAGACCAACATTAGGGAACATGCTAGCCCATTCATTGTTGATCAGACCTCTATCCAGTCTTTCTCTAATTCTCCCTCTTCTTCATGTGAAAATATTTCCAATATACCCCATATCATGTAACCTGCAATCATCAATCGCCTGTTGGAAAGCTACCATATATTGTGGGGGCCGTGGATTGCCTCCCTCCTTTTCATGCAAGAATAGGATCTCATTAAGGTCTCCCATCATCAACCACGGAAGATTATTATTTCTCTGTTGTAGCTCTCGCATTCGACCCCATGTCAAATGTTTGTTTGTCCATCGGAATTCTTCATACATACCAGTAAATCGCCATGTATTATTATCACATGTGATCTGAACATCAATGAACATTGGGTCTAGTCCAAGACTTTGGACCGTAATTTCATTACGCCACATGAAAATCAGACCTCCACTTCTCCCATTGATAGTGCACACCATTTTTTGGTTCATATTTAGTCGTCTCCTCAAGCATTCAGCTAGGTAACTATCCAAGTGAGTCTCCGAAAGAAACATCACATCGGGATGTGTGCTTCGCTGGACGTCCAGCGAAGCTCGAACTGCCGGTTCATTCCCGAGTCCCCGGCAGTTCCATGATAATAGTTTCATTGCGCCCGGCGATCGTCCTTTTCTTGATGTTTATTATCCTTAAACTTCTTCCTTTTCGATGTAATTTTAGCACTATTGTTAATTACACGTGTCTAAAACTCTAAATCAACAAGGCTCAGACGGGCAAGAAGCTCCAGCTTACCATAGCACTTGTGCCGTACTGCAAAAGAAATATACAACGTAGTGACCATCTCCTAGAACCAGCACACTGCATGCTTGCTTGCCTCGATTTCCTACATTCCTTCTTCGCCGCCATCGTCGACCGGTTTCATGAACAGCCCGAGCTCCTCTAAGGGGTTGGACGGACGGCAATGCTTGGGCGCCCCAGGACGTCCATGCTCCACGTCAGTTATGCCGAGCTCCTTGAGCTGCACTGGGTGTATAGTCTCCCTGCTGAGCCCGGTGAGCCGTGCGTTCCTCTCCACCTCCCGCAGCGCCTCCCGAGCCGCCTTCCTGAGCCCGGCGACGCGGGCGTTCCTCTCCTCCTCCTGCCGCAGGAGAGCCTCACCCTCGCGAGCCATTTGACCCTCCGTGTCAACCTCCAGAGCACGGCTCGTTTCGTCGATACCGGCTGCCGGCCGCCTCTCGAGGTCCTGTCGATGGCGGATGCTGAGACTCTCTTTAGCCTTGGCGATGATGCCGGCGAACCGGACTTTGAGATGCGACGCCCGCACGAGCACGTCCGGTTCGGCGTCGGGCCGTTCTGGTGGTACCTCGTGAAACGCTTTGAAAGTCACCGCGTGCGGCGTGCTCGTCGGAGGGCCTGTGCTTGGGATCGTCTTCATCCTCTTCAAGACCGGCGTGGCGGAGGCCTCCGGTCGGGGCTCGGCGGCAGCCAAGAGCAGTCTTTTCGTGCCATGCGGAGGGGCCTTTGGTGGCGATGACGAGGGGCCCTTTCCAGCGCCAGCATGGACTGCAGAGTCACGCGTGACCGAGAACACTGGGCTCGCGTCACGCGTTGCTGCCTTGGATGACAGCGACGACAAGGGTTCCGCCGCGGCACCGCCCTGGATTGCAGCTTCGTGGGCGAGGAACTCTGCTACGCTGATCCTCTCGAGGGAGCCACGCACCTCGCCAATCTCCGACCGGAGTTGCGGCCTCGCGATGGAGTACATCTTGGCCGAGTCGAATCCGTCCACCTTCACGTCAAACTCGCAGCCGCGCTCCCCTCTCTTCCATGCCGTCCGGGAGTGCCGCCGCGGCGCCGAGGGCGCCTTCCGTCCGCGCATTCGCCGGTGCCGTCGCTTCGTCGGCCCCTTCCGCGCTTGGTGCTCCGGCTTGAGCATGTTAGTCGTCTCGATCGACGCCGGCTGGCGAACGCTGAATCGTAGTGAAATTAGAGGCAACAAGAATTCGGGAAGGAGAAAAGGACGCCGCGCACGGTCTTGAGTCCAACGCCAAATCGGAAACCCGCGCGGGTTCGGTTCCGGTCCCATTTTTCGCAAGTCTTCTTTAATTCATCTCAGTTTATTATTAAAACTCAAAAACATCGTTTAAATTGTAAATATATAGCGTCCCGATAACGTCCACACGTGTGGGCGTTAAGGAGTCTGATCACACGTTTCGTGTGGTATGTGTTGAGATATACGTATGTGTATAGGATTCTTTGTACTTTCCTTGTACTCCAAGCCATCTGGCTCCTATATATATACATGACAGGCCACCCTATTGAGGTATGCAATCTCTCTACATGGTATCTGATCCTCACGTTCCTCACCCTAAACCCTAGCCGCCGCCGCACCTCTCCTCTCATCTAGCCGCCGCCGCCGCACCCCTCCTTCCATCTAGCCGCCGCCGCTCCTCCTCCCATCTAGCCGCCGCCGCTCCTCCTCCCCACCGCGGCCGCCCCGCCCCCCCTCTCCCTCCCACCACCTCGGCGCCCCGCTAGGGCACGCTTCCGCCCACCATGTCCGGCCCCTTCGCCTCGTCCCGCTCCAGCAGCACCAACCCCTTCGCCGGCCCCGATGTCGCCGTCATCCGCGACGTGCCTATCCTGGAGAGCGTGCCGGTGAAGCTCTCCCACACCGCGGCCAACTTCTTCGCGTGGAAGACCTACTTCGGGCTTCTCTTCCGCGAGTACGATCTCCTTGATCATGTGGACGGCACCTACGAGGTCTTCGCCATGCCACACGACCCCGAGTGGTCCACCATCGACGCCACCATTATCCGCTGGTTCTTCCAGACCATCTCCGCCGACATCTTCCACACCGTGGTCCGAGGCGGTGACTCCGCGCACGCCGTGTGGCAGAAGATCACCGGCCTCTTCACCGACAACAAGCTCCAGCGCATCACGTTTCTCTAGCAGGAGTTCTTTGGTCTTCACCAGAACGATCTCTCCGTCGATGAGTTCTGCCTGCGCCTCAAGACCCTCTCCGACGAGCTCCTCCTCTCCACGCTCACCGCTGGTCTCGGGGAGGATCTCAGCAACGCCGCCTCCAACCTCACGCTGCTCACCACGCCGTCCTTCGAGAAGGCCGTGGCATACCTCCGGCTCGAGGAACGACGCCTGAAGCACATGCTGGCGCGCGCGGCTCACACCGCTTTCGCCGCCGGCCTCTCCCACGGCGACTCCGCAGCCCCTCCAGCGCCGCCACCCACCCGCCCACCAACTCCTGTGCCCGCCGATGGTGGCAACAGCGGCCGCCAGCGCCGCAAGGGCCGCAACGGCAGCAACGGCGGCCCCCGCGTCGCGGCACCCATCTCGGCGCCCCCTCCTGGGTCCGCGCCCACCCTGCCCTGGACGCTCGGCCATAATCCGTGGACCGGGGTTGTCCACGCCTACACGATGCCGGTGCCACGCGCCCCGCTGCCTGGTATTCTCGATCCTCATCCCGGCGCTCACCAAGCGTTTTTCGCCGCCCCACAACACAGCGCGCCGGTCTACCCCGCGCCCAGTTACTCCACCACGCCATCACCGGACCCTGCGCTTCTCCAAGCTCTTCAGTCCAACCCCGCCACCACCCCCGGTGCCTACGGTGGCGGCGGCGATTGGTTCATGGACACCGGCGCATCCGCTCACATGACCTCCAACGCCGGTAACCTTACCTCTTCCTCTCCCATCACCACTTCTTCCCGCATCATCGTTGGCAACGGTCATGCTCTTCCTATTACTCACACCGGCTCCACCTCCTTTCCTTCCACCTCCAAACCCCTTTCTCTCCATAATGTTCTTGTTTCTCCTCATCTCATTCAGAATTTAGTCTCCGTTCGTTCTCTTACTCGTGATAATTCTGTAACTATGGAATTTGATGCCTCTGGTTTTTCTGTGAAGGATGGACATACCCGCATGCTCCTCCACCGATGTGACAGCTCCGGCGGCATGTACCCTGTCATGCCCGCCTCCGTCCATACCCGCCACTTCGCCTTCTCCGCCGGTGTCGACCTTTGGCACGCACGCCTTGGCCATCCTAGCTCCACAGCTCTACGTCACATACTGCATGGTTTTTCGTTCTCATGTAATAAATCAGAGGCTCACTCTTGTGATGCATGTTGTCTCGGCAAACTTACTCGTCTGCCGTTTAGTTCGTCTACCACCGTCGCATCTTTTCCATTTCAGTTAATTCATAGTGATGTTTGGACCTCTCCAGTTCCCAGTAATTCGGGCTACACTTATTATCTTGTGGTTTTGGATGATTATTCGCACTTTGTGTGGACTTTTCCCCTTCGCCGCAAATCCGATGTACCTGCCATCCTCACCTCCTTTTACTCTTATGTCACTACACAGTTCGGTCGCCCCATCCACGCCCTGCAAACTGACAATGGCAAAGAATTCGACAGCCTCGCCGTCCGTCACCTCCTCGCTACCCATGGCACTGTCTTCCGTCTCACTTGTCCATACACCTCACCGCAAAACGGCCGTGCTGAACGCATCCTCCGTACCCTCAACGATTGCGTCCGCACCCTTCTTTTCCATGCCCACATGCCACCTCGCTTCTGGCCCGATGCTCTCTCCATCGCCACTCTCCTCCTCAATCTTCGCCCATGTCGTACATGGTGGTAGTATACACCTCATCACCTTCTTTTCGGCACGCCACCCTCTTATGACCATCTCCGCACCTTCGGCTGCCGCTGCTATCCAAATATTGTTGCCACCGCTCCCCACAAACTCGCCCCCCGTGCTCTTCCTTGTGTGTTTCTCGGGTACCCCGCCAACACTAAAGGTTTTCGCTGCTATGATCCGGTCTCCCATCGCGCAATCACATCCCGGCATGTTGTCTTTGATGAGTTTGTGTTTCCCTTTAAGCAGGACACTTCGGCGGCCCCCTTGGTGACTGGTGGCGCACCACCTCCGGCTGGTTCCCCACCGGCCGGTCCTCCTCGACGTCGGGCGACGTTAACACCGGTCGCCCCCGACTCGTCCGCGGCCACACCACCTCCCGTGGTGTCCACTGCGCCACGGTTGCCTGCTACGCCCGGTGGCCCCGAGCCTACCACGCCGGCCTCCTCGCCGGGCCCGTCTACGGCTCCGCCATCGTCTCCGACGTCGGCCTTGCCCGCGCCGTCCGCCTCGGCGCTGGCCTCGGCGCCCTCGTCCCCGGCACCGGCGCCGCCCACGCCGGCCACGACGTCGCTCGCGCCGCCATCCGACGCCATCATCACCCGGGCTCGTGCCGGCGTGCGTCGGCCGTCGACTCGGTATCCGGCCGACCAGTACGTATGTACGGCGTCCACCTCTTCGCCGGTGCCCACTACGGTTCGGGCTGCCCTTCGTGATCCGCAGTGGTATGCGGCCATGAAGGACGAGTTCGACGCACTACAGCGGAACTGGACGTGGACGCTCGTTCCGCGCCCTCCACGCGCCAACATCATCACCGGCAAATGGGTCTTCAAGCAAAAGCTACACCCTGATGGTACACTCGAGCGGTACAAGGCTCGCTGGGTCGTTCGTGGCTTCCGGCAACGTGCCGGCGTCGACTTCACCGACACCTTCGCCCCGGTGGTCAAACCGGGCACCATCCGGACGGTCCTTCACCTTGCGGCGTCTCATGATTGGCCGGTACATCAGATGGACGTCTCCAACGCTTTCCTCCATGGCCATCTCTCGGAGCAGGTGTACTGCCAGCAGCCAACTGGGTTCGTCGACGACCAGCGCCCCGATCATGTGTGCCTGCTCTCCCGGTCGCTCTATGGGTTGAAGCAAGCACCGCGCGCTTGGTACCAGCGCATCGCGGCGTTTCTTCATCAGCTCGGCTTCCGTGCCACGCGCTCCGACGCCACTCTGTTTGTCCTTTTCCAAGGACAGCACACGACCTACCTCCTACTCTACGTTGACGACATCATTTTGACAGCAAGCACCGTAGAGTTTCTTCGACAGATCACCGCTCGTCTTCGAGCTGAGTTTGCCATCAAGGACCTCGGCCCGCTTCATTACTTCCTCGGTCTCCAGATTGTACGCCGAGTGGACGGGTTCTTCATCCATCAGCGGAAGTACGCCCACGATGTTCTCGAGCGCGCTGGGATGCTTAATTGTCACCCCGCGCCCACTCCCGTCGACACCAAGGCCAAGCTCTCCGCCACTGATGGCGCGCCGTTTTTGGATGCGTCCTTTTATCACTCCATCGTCGGTGCCCTCCAGTATTTGACGCTCACTCGACCGGAGCTTCAGTATGCGGTTCAGCAGGTGTGCCTCCACATGCATGCACCGCGTGATGCCCACTGGTCCGTTGTCAAGTGGATCCTCCGGTACATCCATGGCACCATGGAGCTTGGGCTCACCATCACCGCCTCGCCATCGACGGACATCGTCGCCTACTCGGACGCGGATTGGGCAGGCTGCCCCGACACTCGACGCTCTACGTCTGGCTACTGCGTCTACCTCGGCTCGTCGCTTATCTCTTGGTCGTCCAAGCGACAACCTATCGTCTCACGATCCAGCGCCGAGGCCGAGTATCGCGCCGTGGCCAATGCCGTGGCGGAGTGTACCTGGCTGCGTCAGCTACTCTCCGAGCTTGCCTGTCCTGTCGACAAGGCCACTGTTGTCTTCTGTGACAATGTCTCTGCTGTCTACCTCTCCGCCAACCCTGTTCATCATCGGCGTATGAAGCATGTTGAGCTAGATATCCACTTCGTTCGCGAGCAGGTTGCTCTCGGTCATGTTCGAGTTCTTCACGTGCCGACCTCTCAGCAGTTTGCGGACATCATGACGAAGGGCTTACCGACCACGATTTTTTCTGAGTTTCGGTCCAGTCTATGTGTCACTGCCGACCCTTCGACTGCGGGGGGTGTTGAGATATACGTATGTGTATAGGATTCTTTGTACTTTCCTTGTACTCCAAGCCATCTGGCTCCTATATATATACATGACAGGCCACCCTATTGAGGTGTGCAATCTCTCTACAGTATGTAAGAGAACCAGTCCACACGCCTATGTGTGGGCAAAACAAGTAATACCCACACGCTCGATCTTCTCGTCTCGCGGTCCCATTCAGACGGTACGTGTGGGCAAAACTAGTAACGCCCACACGCCCGCACGTCTGGCCTTCTACCTCACGGTCCAGCACGCCCGCGTGACAGTCAGCGCGTGTCCCCGCAGTTGCCATGGTTCGGACCCTCTTTCATGTTCGTTTAACTACAGTTGCCATGTTGCTGAACTATAGTTGCCATGTCTGACAACTACAATTGGCATGGTTGCTCAACTGCAGTTGCCATCTCAGGTCAAGTGCCAGATGTCATTTATGGACAGCAACAGCTGTTGTCATGTATGGTATGGTCTACTACAGTTGCCATGATTTGAAAATTTTAGGAGTTGCCACCTACTAACACTCGGCAGTTGTCATGTAACACTATAAAAAAACATGACAAAATAATATGTTAGGATAAAGAGAGAGTTGTCATTTGCTTAAAAGCACACTAGAGGCAGTTGACATGTATCTTGCAAAACACATGGCAACTGACAACTTTGGGTCTAAGAAAGGAGACGGGCGTGTGGGCGAACTGCTAAACGCCCACACACCAGCCCCTCTGCGTGCGTGAAACTGGTGTGTAGGCGAACTGCTAAATGCCCACACACCAGCCCCTCCGCGTGGTGAAACGGACGTATGAGCGACCAGATGAATGCCCACACACAAGCCCAGTCCTACGTGGCATAAAAAATCTGACAAAACATGTCAAGATTCGTGCAAATGCAAACGGACGTTGATCCATGCGTGTGGACGAGATGCAAACGCCCACACGTGTGGGCGTATCTTTTCTCAATATATATGGATATTGTGAAAATATATTAAATTCACGAGCATTTTCAAATTTTGCTGATATTTTTTTATTTCACAACCATTCTTTAACTTTGGGAACATCTTCTAGATTCTGATTTTTCTGCACTTCTCTCTTGAGTATGTCATAAATATAAAATAATTACATTAAAAATAATAAATCAAAGGAAAAAAATTGGATTGATCCACTCCATGTCGAATGGTGCGCGTTCGAACAAAGACTCATCCATGATGTCACATGAGACGGGGGAAGTGCTTGTAAAGAAGTATCGGCTCTGTGTGGTTGCTATTGTGGTGACTCTAATGTAATTTCACGTTGAACAAAATGTGACACACCCGCTCCTATGACGGATCAAGATTCAGAGAAAGGGAGAAAACAAGTCAAAATGATGTGAGGTAAAATATGAACTTGGACGAGACATGCATTGCATGTGAAAGCTTACTATGATGAATAAGTTTCACACTGCTTTCTGTGTGGTATGTCGCTTGCTTCATCCAGGAAGAGACTATTATCCGTATAGCGGTGGGCCTTACCATACATGAGGTTTTAGTTGGTTTAGTGGGAGGGGCAGCAAATGAAAAACAAAATTGGTAGATTCATGTGCTCCGCAGAGAGGCTTCATAAGCTAGGTCGCAGAAGTGAAGATTATACAACGTCTTGTGCACCATAGGAAGGCGATGTTTGTATGATACAACATCTAAGAGAGCCACCTTTTTATGCGAGGCGTCTCCTGGCTTTGAACTTGTGCACCCCATCAACACCGTGCTCCCTGCCTCGGTTATCTAATATGCCAATGACAACCTGATCATGCTTCGTACATATCAAGAGCAGATTTCTCACAAGAAGCTCATCCTCGATATCTTTTCCACAGACATGCGCATCTGAATTTAGACAAGAGAAGCTTTATTCCCATTTGCGTGGATAGTGACATGGTGGTCATGCTTTTGGAAAATGTAATAGAAAGCAAAAAAAATTGCATTACGATTAGGATCCCAGGAACATTATGAAGATGCATTAGAGGTTTAGATCGGATTGTTACCAACTTTGAGTTGCAGCGGAAGAAAATTTAGTGTAGATCGTTGATGAAGTCTCTTGAACTGTTCACGTACAATCCCTCGAACCGAAGACCGAACACACAGCCTCTCGAAGGATTGCAGTTGTAGAGGCTTCACAATCCGACATCGCTTCGTCGTCCAGAGCTAATCGTCATCGAAGAATTAGAGGGAGAAGAAGAGAACCACACGGGACCTCTCTATTATGAGGATTAGAGATAACTAGGTCCAGCTCTAATCTAGATCAACTAAATTAAATGAGAACTAGCAAACTAGACGAGACTCCAAAACTTGTGTACCTTCGAGGGTCAAAACCTCTAGTGTGTGTGTATGTGTGTGTGTGTCTATAAAGAGGGAACGAGACACCACAAGGGGAGGAAGGACTCCTCCCCCCTTGCGTCGGCCCTAGGAGAAGTAGGAGTCCTCCTTCCCCTCCAATTCGGCCTCCTCTAGGCCTTCAAAAAGGCGCTAAGGCTATATCTTACTTATAGCGGGTCTTACTTTTGTCGCGCCGAAGTATTCTACAGTTGTGGGGCCACATGGGAATCGATCCCGTGATCTTCCGATTGCAGCGCAAGGCAGCTACCACTACACGAGCGTCAAATTCGTGCTAGAATAGTCGGTCACGACGTTGTTAAAAAAAATGAGCTATCTTCCTTAGTTTCTTCCATTATTTATTTGTTTTTTGTTTTTTCATTTTATCTTCGATCTTTCTTTGTTTCTTTCTCTGTTTTTACTGTTTTTTTCTTTGTTTCCTCTTTACTTTTTCACTAGCTTTTTTGGTTTCTTTCCTTTTCATTATTTTTCTTTGTTTTTGGTTGTTTTGTTTTTGTGTATTTTCTCTTGGTTTTCATTGTTTTTGTATACAAATTTTCAGTATATATCTAATAATTTTTTTATAATACATGTCTAATATTTCCAAATACAAGATTAACATTTGTTGAATTCATGGTCAATAGTTTTCAATATACACAAAGCTAACATTTTTGTATTACATAATAAATATTTTTTCTATACACATCTAACATTCTTCAAATGCTTGAGTAACATTTTTTTTAAATCATATATTAATTTTTTGAATCCGTGGTCAACATTTTTGCCATACAAATTTAAAAAATCAAATGTTTGAGTAACATTTTTAAAACACCAGATCTATATTTTTGAATACATGGTCAAAAATTCTTATACACACATTTAACATTTTTTAAATACAAATCCATATTTTTATTGGACATTTCCATTTTGCCACTATTTTGCGTCTACTCTCATCTTTACCCACCAAAAAATAGTGCACAACTTTGCCCCACTTCCGTGTGGTGTCCTTATGGAAATAACCCTCAGTGTTGTTTCCATCCGATAAAGGGCCCTCGACCGTCTAGGGGACATTTTATCGATAATTTTTTCTGGATATGTCACTTACGAGTGGGACCCACCTCCATGTAAAAATAAAAAATATAACTCTCTCATACCTCTCTTTCTGTCACTTACACGTGTGACCCAAGACTCACATGACACTAGTAGTTATTCTTTATTTTTGGCTGGATTAAATAGATTACTTTGTATATGGGGCCCATGTGTCATTTGTTACTTAACATAAATGATTAAGCTAACAAGAATATTAGCTTAAGAGGCATAGGGTTGTGCGCGTCAACCAAGTCTCATGGCAGATGCACACTGGGAGGCTCCAGGGAGGTCGGTCTAGGGCCCCGGGAGATAGCCCTGGCTCGACCACATCCAAAGATAGTGCCTTATGACCATATGGTCGTCAGAACAAATGAAGGCGACCATTCCGACGACGGCTATGGGTGGAGCAAGTTGGGAAGCTATCTCCCATGGGAATGGGAGAGGGTAAAACAGGGTGCGAGCTTCATGAGATCAAAAGGAGCAGTATGGGGATACCACTGTGCTAGTGGCAGATGCACACCGGGAGGCTCCATGGAGGCTGGTCTAGGGCCCCGGGAGATATCCCTGGCTTGGCCACATCTAGAGATAGTGTCTTATGACCATATGGTTGTTGGAAATATGCCCTAGAGGCAATAATAAATTGGTTATTATTGTATTTCCTGGTTCATGATAATTGTCTATTGTTCATGCTATAATTGTGTTAACCGGAAACCGTAATACTTGTGTGAATACATAGACCACAACGTGTCCCTAGTGAGCCTCTAGTTGGCTAGCTCGTTGATCAATAGATGGTCTCGGTTTCATGACCATGGACATTGGATGTCGTTGATAACGGGATCACATCATTAGGAGAATGATGTGATGGACAAGACTCAATCCTAAGCATAGCACAAGATCGTGTAGTTCGTTTGCTAAAGCTTTTCAATGTCAAGTGTCATTTCCTTAGACCATGAGATTGTGTAACTCCCGGATACCGTAGGAATGCTTTGGGTGTGCCAAACGTCACAACGTAACTGGGTGGCTATAAAGGTACGCTACGGGTATCTCCAAAAGTGTCTGTTGGGTTGACACGAATCGAGACTGGGATTTGTCACTCCGTGTGACGGAGAGGTATCTCTGGGCCCACTCGGTAAGACATCATCATTATGAGCTCAATGTGACTAAGGAGTTAGTCACGGGATGATGTATTACGGAACGAGTAAAGAGACTTGCCGGTAACGAGATTCAACAAGGTATGGGGATACCGACGATCGAATCTCGGGCAAGTGCCATACCGATAGACAAAGGGAATTGTATACGGGATTGATTGAATCCCTGACATCGTGGTTCATCCGATGAGATCATCGTAGAGTACGTGGGATCCAACATGGGTATCCAGATCCCGCTGTTGGTTATTGGCCGGAGAGGTGTCTCGGTCATGTCTACGTGTCTCCCGAACCCGTAGGGTCTACACACTTAAGGTTCGATGACGCTAGGGTTATAGGGAAAAGGTATACGTGATTACCGAAGGTTGTTCGGAGTCCCGGATGAGATCCCGGACGTCACGAGGAGCTCCGGAATGGTCCGGAGGTAAAGATTGATATATAGGAAGTCCAGTTTTGGTCACCGGAAAGTTTTCGGGCTCATCGGTATTGTACCGGGAGTGCCGGGAGGGTGCCGGAGGACCCCCGGGAGGGGTGTGACGACCAGAGGACTTAGTGGGCCTTTAGAGGAGGTGTGCCAGCCCATATTGGGCCAGCCAAGACCTCCTAGAAGGGCCCATGCGCCAGGGATCTGGAGATAAGGGCTAAGGGGATTTAAAAGGAGGAGATCCACCTCCCGTGTGGGAGGTGGACTCTCCCCCTAGTTCGGCCGAAGCTCCCTCCTTGGAGGAGGGGCTAGGTCAGCCCTCCCTCTCCCTTCCTCCTATATATACTCAAGGTTTGGGGCTGGTTTGAGACGACGAACTCTTTCTCTCTCGCTGCAGCCCTATTCTGCTTCTTCCTCCTCCGCAGTGCTTAGGCGAAGCCCTGCCGGGATACCTTGCTACTCCACCACCACCACGCCGTCGTGCTGCTGCTGGAGCTCTTCCCCAACCTCTCCTTCCTCCTTCCTGGATCAAGGCATAGGAGACGTCACCAGGCTGCACGTGTGTTGAACGCGGAGGTGCCGTCCGTTCGGCACTTGATCGGATCTACCGCGATCTGAATCGCTGCGAGTACGACTCCATCAACCGCGTTCTTGTAACGCTTCCGCTTAGCGATCTTCAAAGGTATGAAGATCCAATCTCTCCCCACTCGTTTGCTGGTTTCTCCATAGATAGATCTTGGTGACACGTAGGAAATTTTTGATTTACTACTACGTCTCCCAACAATGGTCATCGGAACAAACGACGATGACCATTCCGACGATGGTTGTGGGTGGAGCAAGTTGGGTAGCTATCTTGCATGGGAGTGGGAGAGGGTAAAATGGGGTGTGATGTTCATGAGATAAAAAAGAGCAATATGGGGATACCAGTGGGGCTTGGGAAGGACTAGAATGAAGACGTCGATGATGGCAGCCATGAAAGGGATTAGAGCTCCTATGGAAGATGGACCAAGGTCATGGGGCTTGTTGAGAAGGACGTCATCGTCTTCTTATGAACTTTGGGATGCCTTGGGAGCACCAAGGATAGGCCTGGATGCTTCAATGGCGTCAAATCAACGATGGCGGTTCGAGGTCTTAGGTGGGAAAGACAGTGGCATGGCACTATCCTTGTCATCTGAAGCGCAGGAGAGAACGAGGGTGGGAGAGATGGAGAGGAGGGGAGCGCGGAGATGTGTGGAAGCTAGCCGTGGTAGCGGCAGTGGGAAGGGGGATTGGGTTTGCCGGGTTTTTTAAACCGTGATCTCCACTTGGACAGATAAGTAGGAGAGTGAGAGCGAGTTTTCCTTTTTTTCTTGAGACCCACATGCAAGTGTAAGAAAAAGAGGTAAGAGTAAGTTTTATTTTTATTTTTATTTAAATGGAAGTGGCTCCTACCTGTAAGTGACATATCTAGACAGGGGGAAATTTGTCCAGAAAACGCCTCGTAGACGGTCATAGGCCTTTGATCAGACGAAAACAACGTGAAGAGCTATTTTTATAAGGCCACCAAATGGAAGAGGGGTAGAGTTGAACACTGTTTTAAATTAGGGGTAAAGATGAGGCCAGGCAGATTTTAGGGGGAAAAGGTGTAAATGTCCCTTTTTCAATAGATAGTCAACATATTTTCTATACACATTTGACATTTTTTCAAATGCTTGATTAACATTTTAAAAATAAAAGTTAACATTTTCTGAATACATGATCAACATTTTTTCTATACAAATTTAACATTTTCAAATACCTGTTAAGCTTCTTTTTTTCAAACTTGGATTTAAAAACTACACGGTGAGCCTTTTTCACACAATTTATAATTTTTTGTATACATTTTTCGTATACATGAGAAACATTTTCTCTATACATATTCAACATTTTTTAATGCGTGGCTAACATTTTTCAAATGTTTTATGTCGAATAGTTTTTGTAATATTTATTTAGAATATTTGAAAGTATAAACAAAAGTGAAAAAAGAAAATAAAAAACGTGATAAAAATAAAAACGAGGTTGTGGCCACCCCACGCCCGGGCCGGCCCATCTAGCACCTCCCTTCAGCGAGTATTCCTTCGGACTTTCTAGAAGAGAGGTATAGATGTGCACCCAAAGAGGCTAAGGGGGCGTCTAGGGCCCTTTAACTCTCCACTACTAGGGCTTTTAGTATTTTCTTTAGCCCATTGCTGTTAAAAATATATTCTAAAAGCCTACTAATAATAAAACCTTTTATCATTTATTTAATGTCTTTGGAAACATTTTCACCTATATTAATCCCCGGTAAACCCCAAAACGCTCTTGGTTTCTTTCGAAACTATTTCTTATATTCACGAAACTATTCCGAGAATATCCTCTCATAAATATTACTCCACTAACACTCAACATAACGTGATTCCCTTAAGCTTGTGACCCTGTATGATGCGGAGCATCCCACCGTCATCCCCATGGAGTCTACTCCATCACATCAAGCCCCAAATGGTTCCATGATTAGAGCCCGCACACGTGCCGTGGAAGCTAAGGTGAACTCACTCCTCTTCGAGCTAGACTTTGATATCAATGGGACTTCAATGCTAGCTCACAATGAAACCATGTGTGTCCTCAGGTGCGAGGATGACGACCACAATGGATCAAGGAAGCACCACGAAGACCAAGGCCAAGAAGGAGAAGGAGCCAACATCAAGGGCAACACTCTGGGTAGCCCGGAACCTCCGGCCTCCGAGCGACCCCGGACCAACTCCGGGCGTGCAGACTTTTTGTCTAGCCAGGAACCTGGCCGGACCCTGGCCCGAAACCTCCGGCCCCCGGAACTTGCGACCTCCCTTCAACACAGCCTTAGAAGACGATGCCAACACTCTGTCCAGCCCAGACCCTAGCGGTACCTTGCCTGGAACTTCTGGCCTGACCCGGAACTTCCGACCTGCCTGCACGCAGTGACTCGACCCAAGGGCACATGTACCCCTTCGCTCCAATTTCGACCTAGACTATAAGTAGTCCTCTTCCACCTCAAGTTAGGGTTAGCTTATGTTTAGCAAAGACCATTGCTGAGCATAGCTCCATCTATTTCCTTCCCTCGTGGAGAGATTTCCCTCTACGTGAGAAGATCTGAAGTGATGCCAAGGCCCCTCTAGAGGGAAGATCCTATGGGATTCAAGGCCTCCTCCTTCGGAGTGAGGAGAACTATCGGCTACCGTGTATCCTTTTGTTGATCGTGGATATTTGTATCTCTTGTGTTCGTCTGTTTCTAGTGGATGTGTGATCGGAGTTCGTCCCTGAGTTTGTGATCTCTTTGGTTTTCTCCCTTTCCCCATCCAAGTGTGAAAAGATCCATGCTACCGGGCTTTCCCATATCATATTGGTATCATGAGCCAAATTGACTCACACCTTGGAGTCTTCTCCTCCACTTTCTAGCCAATTTTTGCTTTGATTTGACCTAATTTCGAAAATCCCCATAAAAATAGCCATACCAATTTTTCTTGGATTCGTTGGATTTTAGGAGATTTTGTTGATCTGGATCCGTGGATTTGGTTGTGGACGTGTGGATCCGGCTTTCCACCCATCCAATCCCCACCAATTTTTCTTTCCCCTCGTTAGATTTGGGTTGTTCTTCACGATTTTCCGCCCAAGTCTAAGATCTCGAAATTAGGGTTTGTCCCAATTTTCCCAACCCCCGGAACCTCCATTCCCACCCAGACCTTCCGGCCCGCGGACCCTCTGGCTACCCCGGACCTTCGGGCCTTTACTGAAAATTTCCCCTCGGTACTTTTCCATTTTCTTGGTTTTTCCCACCACAGATTTTTCGCAACCTTCCACCATTTTCTTCCGCAACCCGTTTGCATTTGAGATTTTGAGTCGCGAGCTTTGCCACTTCCTACGGTGTTTCGGCTAATTAGGAGTGGTTCTTGATCGACATCACTGCTCATCAGCGCCCCAGATCGTCACCAACCACCTCTTCATTGACACCAACCGCAAGCAAGGACGGTAACCGTGACGACACTCTTAACATATACCCTTTCCATTGCATTGTTCCCCCGAGCCTTTTTGCGTTACTTGCATATCGAGACTAGCCATTGAGTATTGTCGGGCTATGCTACTTGTGCACTTTAGTGAGACATACTCCGCATAGCTACAATTGCATGCATATACATCCTAGTATCATCTTTTGTTTTACAACATAGTACCCGCATACATAATTGCTATCTTGGTGTGCACGTCCCGCATAGTGACAATCCAAATACGATTGCTAAAAGAAAGAGAAGCAAAGCTTTTAAGCAAGAAAAAATGAACAAAAGCAATAGCATCGTCAAATTTGCATATCATACTTGATCATCTTGGATCACTTGAGCAAGTGACTCATGCCTCATACATACATAGCAAGCCGGGAATAGGAAGACGACACGTTTTATTTCTTATAGGTTATGCACAAGTTCGTATCATGCCGATTTGAGCAATCATGCTAGTGTCTCTCTAGTGTTGTGCAACGCGAGTGTTTTCCATGGATTCCACATTTTGTGCTCATTCCTTGGTTGCACAACCCAACTTATCTATTCGTGTGTGTGTGTGTGTGTGTCCGGGTACACTCATTGCTATTTATCTACATTATCTTACTTGCGAATTTGTGAATCTATTTCAACTTTACTGAATCATATTATCGAATTGCTTGAGTTTTGTGCCACCATCCTAACCAAGCTACTCCGTAAGCATTACTTGTGTAGATGTAAGAGGCATGATCTTCGGTACCAATTCTACTATTTCCATACTTGCACATTGAGTGATCTTGATCCACTTTCAACTTTTGGAACAATAATTGGTATTGTCTTCTCACTCTTCCACTTATATCTTATTGAGTGCTATGGATAGGAACATCATGTCGAACCCGACATTCGAGGAGCATAACAATGACGTGAACACCCATGTCACCAAGTTGCACTTCTTCGGCGCAAATAAGGCAATTACTCAAGCTCAAAATGCCTTGAACAATCGCATCGAGAACCTCGCCACCGACTTGCGCGAATCCGAGGCGTGCACACGGGACTACCTCAACACCAAGCTATCCAGCCAAATGGAGGAATTTCGGGCCTTGATGGTCAACCGCGCTCCCTCTACTTTGACTACGTCAAGATGACACTCAAGTCAACACTCGTCGGAGTATTCTTCCGAAGCAAGTCCTCCGCGAGCACGTGTTCATCAACAAGACAAACGCTTCGATCCAAGATCACCTCAAGGTCGACAATGTCAAGCTACCGAAAATGCATTCCATGGCAATGGACTGCAAGATCGCACCCGCGCACGAGACTGTCGCCGTCAACAAGATCAAGATGCGTGGGAGCAAGAATAACACCGCCAAGAAGAAGAACACCAACGTCGCCATGCATAATCGCTTCAAGCACATCGCGCCTTGGAAGAAGCTACTCGCGCCTTGGAAGAGCGCAACCGTCAAGATCATCGCGAACGAGAAGCACTCCGGCGAGAACAACAAGAAGAAGCCGCTTGCCAAGAGGAACTCCACGAACGACAAGAAGAAGACGCTCGCCAAGAGGAGCAACAAGAACAACGAAACCGCACATGAGGACCTTGTTAACAACGTCAAGCACATCACGTCGAGCACAATGACGACAATGCCCCAAGGCAACCACAACGTCAACTCGACAAAACATCGACACACCTCCTCCTCGTCAAGGGCATTGCCAAAACAACTACAATGATGAACAAAACTTTGGCAAGCTAAAGTTCACAATGCCTAAGTTCTCCGGAAGCAACGATCTCAAATGCTACCTTTCGTGGGCACTCAAAGTTGACAAAATATTCCGTTTGCACAACTTTGAGGAAGAGAAAGATTTCCATGGCCTCTCTTGATTTCCAAGACTATGTTCTCATTTGGTGGGAACACGTGATTGAGCGAAGAAGAGAAAGAGGTGAAGCTCCTATCACCACTTGGGCACAAATGAAGGATCTCATGAGAGCTTGTTTTGTGCCTACACACTACAACCGGTATCTTTTCAAGAAACTCCAGCTACTCGAGCAAGGCACAAAGGCCGTCAAAGAATACTATCAAGGAATGGAGATTGCGATGGTTCGGGCCAATGTCAAGGAAGATGAGGAGCAAACAATGGCGTGCTTCTGGAATGGTCTCAACTACCAAGTCAAGAAAATTGCGAACTTCCAACCATACTCCAACTTACTTGAATAAGTTGATCATGCAACCAAGGCGGAACGTCAAGTGCAAGATGACTACAAGTATTCCAAGTTCTCTTCCAAGACCTATGGTTTAAGTACTCACACTTCTACGATGACAACGCCTTCAACTACGAAATCTACAACACCCACCAGCGACAAGTCAAGTTCCAAGGACAAGATGACTTTGTCAAGCCATCATACTACTTCAAGAAACTACAAGCTAAGGGCTTCATCATCTACACCAACATCGGATGACACCGCTAAGTCAAGATCCATCAAGTGTTTCACGTGCCAAGGCAGCGGCCACAAGACCTACGAGTGTCCAACAAGATGGATCATGATTCTTCAAGATGATGGCACCTATGATTCTATGAGCGACGATGAGATGCAAGCGTTGGTGCATGTCGCCATGCATAGACAAGTCAATGAAGACGAAGATTCTCAAATCCTTTGTGAGAACGATTGAAGCCCCGCTCTCGTTGTTTCCAAGGTTTTGACTCTTCAACAACAAGAAGATGAGGACCAATGTTGCCACATCTTCCACACCAAGGCAGGTATCCAAGGTAAATCCGTCAAGGTAATCATAGATGGAGGAAGTTGCCACAATTTGGCAAGTGAAGACCTTTGCTCCAAGATTGAATTGGTCAATAAGAAGCACCCTCGCCCCTACAATTTCCAATGGCTTAGTGACTCCGACACAATCAAAGTTGATTATACCATGCAAGTTTCCTTCAAGATAGGTGCTTATGAAGACACCTTGGAGTGTGATGTGGTTCCCATGTCCGTTTGCCATCTACTCCTTGGGAGACCTTGGCAATTCGACCATGGCGTCATCCACTATGGTTGGATCAATCACTATAGCTTTAAAATGAAGGGCAAGGAATATGTGCTTCGACCAATGTCTCCAAGTCAAGTGACTGCCGACAAGCAAGCTTCATCCCATCGTGGAGATAAAAGTGAGAGAGCGATCCACCTCAAACAGAGTGAGTGCCACAAGCCAAAATGAGTGACTCCATGATGAGGGACATGAGAGATCTAGTTCTATTAGCCACCAAATGTGATTTGAGGGATGTGAGTGAGAGCCCATCGGCCGTTCTTCACTATGTGATTGTGTGCAAGGATGATGTTGTGCGGCCTAACCCTTCACAACATCTTTCTCTTGTGTTATCTCAATTATTGCAGGAATTTCAAGACGTATTTCCCGATGAGCTACCTCCGAGACTACCACCAAAGCAAGGGATGGAACACCGCATCGACCTCATTTCGCGAGGGATCGAACACCACATCGAACTCATTTCGGGCGCACCGCTTCCCAACAAGGAACCCTACCGCATCAAACCCGAAGAAACTAAGGAGATCCAAAGGCACGTCCAAACACTCCTAGATAAAGGGCATGTACGCGAGAGTTTATGTCCTTGTGCGGTTCCCATGATTCTCGTACCTAAGCAAGATGGTAGTATGCGAATGTGTTTGGATTGCCGCCCTATCAATGCTATAACCATTAGATATCGCCACCCTATTCCTTGCCTAGATGATATGCTAGATGAACTTAGTGGTGCCACCATATTTTCCAAGATTGATTTCAAAGTGGTTACTATCAAATACACATACAAGAGGGCGATCAGTGGAAAATGGCTTTCAAAACTAAGTCTGGTCTATATGAATGGCTAGTGATGCACATGGGCTTATCCAAATCACCAGGTACATTTATGTGTGTCATGCATCATGTCTTACACACATTCATTGGATATTGCGTTGTGGTATACTTTGACGACATTCTTGTTTTTAGCGAATCTCTTGAACACGCTAGGGAAGTATTGCAAGTTCTTAGGAAGGAATGATTATATGGTAACATGGAAAAATGCACTTTTGGTGTTGACAAGGTTGTTTTCCTAGGATTTGTGGTTTCTTCTAAGGGTGTCCATGTGGATGAAACTAAAATTAATGCAATTAAAACTTGGCCCACACCCACTAATTTGCAACAAGTGCGTAGCTTCCTAGGACTAGCCGGTTTCTACCATTGCTTTGTTAAGGATTTTAGCACTATTATATCTCCTCTACATGCTTTGAGCGAGAAAAATGCACCTTTCACTTGGGGACCAACACAAGACACCGCATTCCTTGAGCTTAAAATTTTGCTTATTCATGCACCTTTGCTTGCATTACCCAACTTTGATAAAACTTCCGAAGTGCATTGTAATGCTAGTGGTAATGGCATAGGTGGTGTGCTAATGCAAAAAAAGCGCCCAATTGCGTACTTTAGTGAGAAACTTTCCGGCGCTCAACTTAACTATCCCATCTATGATAAGGAATTGTATGCTTTGGTGAGAGTGTTACATTTTTCGGAGCATTACCTCCGCGCACATGAATTTGTTATTCATACCGACCATGAAAATCTCAAGTATCTTAAGGGTCAAACTAAGTTGAACAAGCAACATACTAAATGGAGTGAATTCATTGAATCTTTTCCTTATGTCATCAAATACATTAAGGGTAAATAAAATGTTGTGGCGGATGCTCTTTCCCGCAAATGCATGCTCGTTACTCAACTTCAACTGATTGTTGTCGGTTTTGAGCACACCAAAGGCTTATATGAGCATGATGTTTCCTTTGCCACTCTGTATGCCAAGTGTGGAGCGAAACCTTGTTGGGAATCCTATTACATGAAAGATGGCTATCTTATGCATGATAACAAACTTTGTATACCCGAGTCTTCTCTTCATTTGTTGCTTTTGGAAGAAGCTCACGGTGAAGGACTTATGGGTCAGTTTGCACGTGACAAGACATATGACACCCTATCCAACAAATACTTTTGTCCAAAGATGTTTCGTGATGTGGCATGCTTCATCAATCGATGCTCTACATGTCACAAAGATAAGTCAAAAGCTCAATCCCATGGTCTTCACACGCCTCTCCCTATACCATTTCAACCTTGGGAATTCATTAGTATGGACTTTGTGCTTGGTTTTCCATGCACTAAATATGGCCATGATTCCATGTTTGTTCTTTTAGATCGTTTTTACAAAAGGGTTCATTTCATTCCATGTCATAAGACCGACGATGCTTCACATATTGCAAATCTTTTTTGTAGGGATATCTTCCGACTACATGGAGTGCCCAAGACCATTGTCTCGGATCGTGACGTCAAGTTCCTTAGCTACTTTTGGAAGACACTATGCGCCAATGTCGGTGGAACAACACCTATGGGATCTCGAGGGTCCCTTTACGGTTCGGCAGGGAGTTGGTATGCGCAAAGAGCAGATCAAACAAGCAACGCGAGGGATTTTACCCAGGTTCGGGCCGCTAGGAAGCGTAAAACCCTCCTCCTGCTTTGTGTATTATGTGTGTTCTTGGGTTCGAGCTACAGGAGCGCTGTGTGCCCAACGGTACTCAGCCGCTACGCGTGCGAGCCGGAAGGTTGGCAAAACATCCTCTCTTGTAACGTATTGGGCCTCCTTTTATATGACTAAGGGGATCCCAACAGTGGCGTACAGTACGCACATCAGGTGTACATTGCTACAGTGTTATCGTACCTAACATTGACGGTGTAAGACAAGCGCATTTAATGCTCTATCAGGCGCCCCTGACCGTCCCCTGGACGGGATAGGCCCTGTCCCATCGGCACCGCTTAGCCTCTTCCATCGCCGACGCCTCGACACGTACCCAGGTGGGACGACACCTGGCCTCTACACTGGCTGGGTGGCGAGGTCTTGCCGGGTGCGCTTCTTGATAGGATCTTGCCGGGGGTTCATCCTTTGGTCTCTGGTATTGATTGTTGGATTGACTGTTTTCTTGACGTCCTTGTACTTGTGTCCTGCAACCCCCTGGCAAGCCTTGCCGCTGGCGTGGCTATGACTGTCCGTGCATAAGTAAGGGATACTAAAATGCCCAAACTTTAGTGCACCGATAGGAGCCCCCAGGCCTGGGCCACACACGCGTGTGAGGAATTGTTGGGCTAGGCCCAAATAGTGCATGGGCACACGTGGCAGGAGTCTGCGGTTGTAATCATTCCACTTACTACGCATCCCCATGATGTGCGCTAGGTGCGCGTCATGGGGTACATGCGTGTAGCGGTCGTAACTGCAGCGCGCTCGCAAAGGTGTTTCGCACCGGTTAGTAAAGAGTTAGCCTCGCGTCCGTAGAGGCAGTTGCCCATTTACTCCGTGTCCTTTCCAATCCGGGAACCTCCGTCATCTCCTTCCTTGAGCCCAAACCTGAGTCTCCCCCGCTCATCCGCCGCCCCTACACTCTCCCCGTCCTCTGCCTCCGCTCCCATAGCCACCATGCCACCCAGGACGAGCAAGGGCAAGGGAGCGAAAGCCGTCATCACGGAAAAAGATCTGGCGAAGATGAGAAAGGAGCGTGTCGTCTTCCCTCCAGCGCTCGATGCAAATGCCTTGAAGGAGCGGCACCAGAGCATGTGGGCGAGGAACACGAAGGCTCATCCGCCTACTCGCGTGAGTCCACATTCTTCCAAGGGTGGCTCGAACAATTTCCCCTTCTTTGTCAATTATTTTTACTGTGGGCTCTGCCTCCCCCCCCCCCAATTTTCTGATTTCTTCAACGACAACATGTACACGTACGGCTACCAGCTCTTGGATTTCATGCCGAACGCTGTAATATGTATGGCAGTCTTTGCTCACCTTTGTGAGAATTGGTAGTCCCCAACGCGGCTCTCTCCCGCCATTTCTTCCTTCCCTATATTCAAGGGGGAGATGCCCTTTCCGGTTCCATCGCCTGGATTCCCAGGGTGTCGAACAAGGACATATACCCAGTCGGGGCTTTCCACGATAAGTGGGATGAGTGGTGAGCCAGGTGGTGCTGGATTTGGGAGGATGATCCTCAACCGTTCTGTTCACCCCGGCAAACAAAGATGGTGTGCGGTGTTGGCTGGAGCGACTTCGACCTCCACGATGAGAAGCTCACAGTTGCAGTCACCAAGATTCACCGCCACAAGGTTGTCAGGATCACAGTAGAGATGATCGGGGCCGATTTTCTCCGCCGGCGCATCACCCCTCTATAGAACAAAGGGAGACTAGCCTGGGAATTCCGGAATGTGGCAGACATCATGAGGCTCCGCCCCGGGCTGAACAACAACTTTACAGTTATGCAGCATGCGTCCCTCTGCCAAAAGTTGTTCAGGCCTGACGCGAGATACAGGTTGCCGGCCGGCATAATTCCCTTGTGCAACAACTCTGCTCTGGCCTCGATCCTTGCCATGATGCCGGTGTGCAAGGCCCACGACCTTGATGGAACTTGGGAAGAGCCATCCATAGAGCGGGCACAAGAGTTCTTCGACAGCTTGTCGGAGAAGGCCATTCAGGAAGAGGCGAACCTCATCCAGCCCATCGCTAGCAGGGTGGAGGAGGGGAATCTTGCCGTGGAGGGCGGCAGCGTTGGCTTCATGGAAGAGGAAGCCAATGACGGAGAAGTGGCGCCGGAGGAACAGCTTGCGGGCAGGGCAAAGTTGCCAGGGAACAGAGAAGCTCTCCTGCTGGGGGTCCTTCTGCCGAGGACACATCAAAGGAGGAGCTGAAAGAGGAGCCCCCAGCTCTCGAGAGGAAGAAGAGGCGCGTTCTTTGGAAAGCCTCTTCCAGTGTCTCTGTTACCTAGGCTTCCTCGAGTGGCACAGCCTTTGGTGAGGCGGCGACCGGCGAGGCCGCGCAGGGCAACAATCCTAACAGCGACCCTCCGCTTCTGTTGCTGCCAAGCGACCCAGGAGCACCCCTTCCCCTCCTCGCATGGACATCATGGCGGAGGTTGATTTTGACCTCTCTGCCTTCAGCTCGGAGGAAGAAGGGTAAGGATCCCATCACCTCTCTTATCCTCTGAATTTCCACTTTTGCTTAATTTGCTAGTCTCACTTTGGCCTGTCCCCGCAGAGATACGGAAACGCTAGCGCAAAGGATGGCAAAGAAGGTGAAGACTTCCACGGACGATGTGCCACCATCGATCACCGCAAGCACGCCGCAGTTTATCGACACCATCCTGGAGCCCAGCCCACGACGCAGTCCTCGACGCAGCCCCCAGCATAAGCCCGTTACTCATTTCCCAATGGCGGGCGTTGGAATGATTATCTTCATCGCTGACATCACCGGGCTTGTAGAAGGAAGGCGGCGATAAGAAGAGCCATCGGAGGTCGCCCCTAATGTGCCGCCTCCATCGACTACGCCGCCCAGAGATGAATCCCTGGCAAGGACTCTCGCAGACGAGCAAGTTCTTGCTAAGGAGAGGCCGGCAAGCACAGGTGTCGGCATTCCCACGCCGGCAACCGATGTTGCCGGAGAAGGAGAAACCTCTCCCCAACAGCCCAACACAGGTGAACCTCTCGCTATAGAGTATTTGTTATTCTGTCGTCGCATACATATATATATGTGTGTGTGTGTGTGTGTGTGTGTGTGTATCTTCTTGAACTTCAACCTTGGTCTCATATTGTTTCCTCATCCCTGGCTTCCAGACCTCCCCTTGATGGAGCAAATGGACGTCGACGCCGTCATCGAGGAGACCACCAGAGACGCTGCCGCTGAGGCCACCAGGGTCGCTGTTGACGATGCCGCCAAGGACGGGCAGGGAGACACCACCGAGGAGTCTACAGAGGAGGCCGACAAGGAGTCCAATGACCACGCTGACAGCGTTCCTGCCGCATGTGCGGCAGGCGATGCGCCAGCCATGGAGCCCTCGATTGCTGGTGAGGCGGTTGTTGAGGACCAGCCATCCACATCTGAAGCCCCCCTCCAAGCAGGTACCTCAAGGCTGGCGAGAATCTGTTCGTCAGCATGCCAGGAACGACAAACTCTGGGGCGCTGACCGAAGGAGAGATCTTTGATGGGGAGGTCACCACTGGTGGCGGACCCGAAGTCATCGGAGAACTGTGCGTCAGTGACCAATCCAAGGAAGAATAGCTCCTCCAAGCCATGAGAAATAACTTCCAAAATCTCTAGGCGCTCTACCATGCTAGGAATGAGAAGCTAGACACCAAAGCGGCGGTAGTTATCCAGGCAGCGTAGGCAGATTTTCAGAGGCACATAGAGGAAACACAAGCCTAGTTCGCAGAAGCCTTCCAAGAGTTGAAGATCGGCCGGGAGCAGCTGAGCGAACGCTGGAATCAACTCCTCTTGAAGCAGCCTGATATCGAGAGGGTGCAAGAAGAGGCTGCACAACAGGCTGCCGCGGAGGATGCTCGCTTGACTGAATGCCGCATCAGTCTTGACACTCATGAAGAGGATCGTGCTGCTCGCGCGAGGGCGCTTGTCGACAATCTTTGCCTCAAAGACGAATAAATCAAAAAGCTTGTCGTTCAGCAAACCCAGGAGTTGGAGCAGATGCACGAGGGAGCCCTCGAGGCTCTGGTTGCAGACCACGCTGGCAAGCTGAAGGAAGTCGTCGATGTTGTCGAAGCTGCGAAGGCCGCCAAGAACGAGCTTGCGACAAGGTGAAGAGGCTAGAGGGTATCTCGACACTCAAGACTGACAAAGAGAAAGCTCTCTTTATACTGGTGGAGATATAGGTCGCCATGTCTGGAAAGACCAAGCAAATCGCCTCCGCCAATGACTCCATTGTTGATCTGGAGCTGAATCTGTCCATGCTGAATGAATCCCTTGCGGATAGCAAGGCTCGTGAGAAGGCCTTGATCAAGGACCTCCAAGAACAGAAGGACCTGCTCAAGAGCGCAGCCAGTGCCCATAACAACAATGTGAAGGGTGTGCAGATCTGGACTGAGCGCCTTGTCGACATGGCGGAGAGTATTGATGCGCAACTGTCCACCATGGGCCCGTGGAGCTTCAGTTTTTCTTCCAAGCTGACCATGTTCTTCGATGGCGTAGTTGAGGCCTTGAAGGAGCTTCATTCTGATCGGGCAACCCAACTGGCCAACGAATCCTACAAGCTTTGCCAGGCCATCCTCCTCAAGGTGCTCGTCAAGGTGGTGCACAAGAAACCCAGCATCAACTTTGCCAACGTCCTCGACCGCCTGCCAAATGATGTGGGTGTCAAGGCACTCGAGGAACTCGTCACGCCCATCATTGACAAGGTGAACCAGGTCAAGCGGGTTGAAGACCAGCGCAGGGACTAGCCGCTCCACTTTTTCCCTTTTCAAAGACAATTTTTATCTTAAGTTAGGATCACAACGACTTTTAATGTATGATAACTGGCCGTGTTTCAAACAAATGCATGTTATTCCCCTTGTCAGATTCTTCTCTGTATGGTACACTCCCTATGCTTTATTGGAAATCTCGCTGGTGCACGCAGCCCTGCCACGGGAGCTTTGAGGAGCGGATCCTTAGCAGCCTGCTGGCAGTGCTGCTGCCGGCAAGATACCTTGACATTTTTAGCACAACCACTTAAGCTGTTGAGCGACTCGAAACAGGGTAAGGGCGTGGCCAATCATGACAAGTTACCTTGATGTTTTTAGTGCAGCCACTTAAATTGTTGAGCGGACTCGAAACAGAGTAAGGCGTGACCGATCATGGCAAGATTCCCTCGCGTGCAAGTTTCCCGTACAAAAGTCGAAATCGTCCAAGGAAAAAGGCTTCATAGTGGAAAATTTTACTCAGGGTTTTGCAACTTATCTTCTTGTTGCGGTATTCCTTCCTGCAAGATGCCGATTTCGAATGTCGCCCGTTTTGGTGTGTCCATATCATCTCATCCCCCTAGCAAACTTACACGCGAGAGAACCTTGTATCCTTTAAGAAACAGAAAGAAGAGAAAATAGAGATATGGAACCTTGGCGGTTTGTCAGTATTTGATGCGAATACGTGTAATGCAACATCTCACATAAACATGCACATGAGTAAACATGGAAATCAGCAAGAGTTGTAGGACGCCCGATCTTATTCAACTATGCAAAGGGTCTGCGCCTGGCTTTGTACAAAGGATCACATGCCTTGCTGGCAAGACTTGTACAAAAGAGGTTGTCGGGGGACCCGGCAACCATGCCTTACGGGTAGAACTTACGAAGATGCTCAATATTCCAGGAGTTGCTCACTGGAACGCCATCCTCGGTCTCCAGGCAGACTGTGCCAGGCCTGGTGACTCGCACTAACCGATAAGGGCCTTCCCACTTTGGTGTCAACTTGTTTGAATTCTTGGCTGACTGAACGTGCCAAAGAACAAGGTCGCCTTCCTCAAGACTTCGGGCATGAACTTTGTGGCAATGGTAGCGGCACAAAGCTTGCTGGTAGCGTTCAACTCTCACAGCAGCCTGAGGATGGTCTTCCTCAAGGAGCGTCATGTCATCTTGGCGCAACTGCTCTTGCTCAATCTTATCATAAGCGAGCACTCGAGGTGACCCATACATGAGTTCCGTGGGGAGAACTGCTTCCGCCCCGTACACCAGGGAGAAAGGTGTCTGGCCGGTGGCTCGATTTGGTGTCGTTCTGATTGACCAAAGAACCGCCGGCAGCTCATCAATCTAGCGTCTTCCACACTTGCGCAACTTGTCGAAAGTTCTTGTCTTAAGCCCTCCCAACACTTCTGCATTTGCCCTTTCCGCTTGGCCGTTGCTCCTCAGGTGAGCGACATAAGCAAAACAGATCTTGTTGCCCAGGTCTTGGACATACTGCATGAAGGCACGGCTTGTGAACTGTGTGCCGTTGTCAGTGATGATCCTGTTTGGAACACCATAGCGGCAAATAGTCCCTTGAAGAACTTGACGACTGACTGTGCTCTCACCTTTCTCACTGCTTCCACTTTCGGACACTTTGTGAACTTGTCGATTGCGACGTACAAGTATTCAAAGCCCCCGGTAGCACGGGGAAAGGGGCCCAAGATGTCAAGCCCCCAGACTAAAAAAATGCCAGGAGAGAGGGATTGTTTGAAGAGCTTGAGCTGGTTGATGTAGTTTCTTTGAATGGAACTGGCATGCTTCACACTTGGTTACTAGTGTCGTCGCATCCTGGAGGGCGGTGGGCCAAAAGAAAGCTTGTCGGAATGCCTTGCCGGCAAGTGCTCTTGATCCTATGTGGGAGCCACATATGCCTCCATGTATCTCGGCCAATAGCTCTAGTCCATCCTCGTGAGGAATGCACTTCAATTTCGCACCATTCGTTCTCTTTCTGTATAGGACATCAGCCACGAACTGACACATATTGGACTGACGGGCTAGTTTCTCCACTTCTTCGATCCTTAGGGAGTTCTCCTGTTAGAAGGAACCAGACGACGTGTTGTGCCCAAGCTGGAGCCTGAGGCTCGACAGCAAGGAATAAAGGCATGTCTTCTGCTACGATAGCGTTTGTCTCTACGACAAGGACTTGTGGTCTTGCTGGAGGCTGTCGCTCCCCGACAAGCTTGGCGTCGTTCCTGGCAACTTCCTTGTCAGCGGCCTCTGAGAGCTCTGCTGGAAAGTACTAGCCAGAATTTAACTTCCTTCTCTTATGTTGCTTCGCTGATGATGCTACGGATGGCTGAGTTAGCTTGAGCACAAAAGTCCCTGGTTCCACAAGTAACTTGAGGGCAGCGCGCTTCGATACCTTGTCAGCAATGTTGTTTTCTGCACGAGGAACATGATTTTTTTGCAGGCCGTCAAAGCGCTCCTCTAGCTTCCTCACTTCATCTACGTAGTCTTCCATCTACGGGCTCTGATAGTCTTTGTTGACCGCTTGATGACAAGCTGTGAATCGCCCTGGCGATGAGTTTCTTAATTCCAAGGTCTCCCGCGATCCTCAGATTGGCAAACAGCCCTTCGTACTCTGCGGTGTTGTTTGTCAACCTCTCCCGAGGAAAGTCCATTTGAATCACATATTTGAGGTGCTCTCCGGTGGGTGTGACAATCAGCACGCCAGCGCCGGTCCCTTGCAGGGAAAAAGCTCCATGAAAATACATGACCCATTCTTGATTAGTTTCCTTGCCAGGGAGAGTTGTTTCTTCGATCTCTTCGTCTCGCGTTGGAGTCCATTCTGCAATGAATTCTGCCAAGGCTCTACTCTGAATATTTGATGTACTTTCAAACCTGAGACCAAAGCTCGATAACTCCAAGGCCCACTCCACAATCCTACCGGTTGCATCTGGATTCCGCAAAATCTGTTGCAATGGAAAGCGAGTGACGACGGTGATCTCATGTGCTTGGAAGTAATGGCGCAGCTTCCTTGAGGCCATAAGGAGACCGAAAAGCAATTTCTGCATGCCAGAGTATCTTGACCTAGCCCCCTGGAAAAGGGAGCTGTCAAAATAAACTAGGCACTGCACCATCTTCTTCTTCTGTGTCACTTCACTTATCTGCACAGATCCTGCCTTGCCGGCACCAGACTCTGCCGGGGGGTACCTCGCTCGTCGCTTGGCAGTCTTGCCTTTGCTGCTGCTTTTTCGTCATCTTCCCTCTACGCCACTAACGCAGCATAAATCACTTGATTCATTGTCGCTAGGTACAACAGCAACGACTCTTGTGGTTTAGGTGCGACCAGTGTTGGCGGAGAGGAGAGGCACCTCTTCAAATCCTGCAGCACTGCCTCCTCTTCCGAAGTCCATTCCATTGGACCTGCCTTGTTTAAGATTTTGAAGAATAGCAGGGCGCGCTCAGCAGATTTTGAGATGAACCTGCTCAGAGCCGCAACGCAGCCGGCAAGACGACGCACATCCTTTACGTGCCTTGGTGCTTCAATCTGCTCAATTGCCTTGATCTTGTCAGGGTTCGCTTTGATCCCACGCTGAGACACAAAGAATCTGAGAAGCTTGCCAGATGTAATGCCAAACACACACTTCTCAGGATTGAGCTTCAAGTTGATATTGCACACTTCTCAGATTTTGTATGAGCGTTGCCTTGTCCTTGGTTTTAACCACTATGTCATCCATATAAGCTTCTATATTCCTATGTAGCTGAGGTCCAAAACAAATCTGGACTGCCCTTGCAAATGTTGAACCAGCACTCTTCAACCCGAAAGGCATGCATACAAAGCAGTATGTGCCACATGGGGTGATAAATGCGGTCTTCTCCTCGTCTTCCTTGGACATGAAGATCTGATGATACCCTGAATAAGCATCAAGGAATGACAGCAGATCACAACCTATAGTGGAGTCCACAATCTGGTCGATGCGCGGCAAGGGGAAAGGATCTTTTGGAAAAGCTTTATTGAGATCTGTATAGTCAATCACATCCTTCATTTTCCATTCGCCTTGCGCGCTAAAACTAGATTGGCCAACCATGTTGGATGGACCACCCCTCTGACCAAACCTACCACTTCCAATTTCCTGATTTCCCCCACGATAAACTCTTGCCGCTCTAAGGCTTCCTTCCTAACTTTCTGCTTGACGGGCCATGCATGGGGACAGACAAAAAGGTGGTGCTCGATTACCTCCCTGGGATCACCGGGGACGTCAGATGGTTGCCATGCAAACACATCGACATTCGCCCGCAGGAAGGCAATAAGCGCGCTTTCCTGTTTGTTGCCAAGGGTGGAACTTATGGTGAAAGTTCCTCCCGTACCATCCTCCTTGACGGGTACCTTTTTGGTTTCTGGTGGATCTGCCTTGGATTTTTTGTTCTTGCCGGTGGAGCTCTTTGGCCCATCGTCAACGGGAGCGAAACACTCCGAAGAGGTGAGCTTGTCGGAGTGTGTAGCAGGGACCTTGTCGGTCTTCTTCCCTCCGGGAGCTTCAATGGCAGGAGCAAGTGCCTTGGCGGCAGGTGCCGCAACTGCCTCCCGGTAGAGTTGGTCGGCGTAGATAAGTGCACCTTTCTTGTCAGAGTTGATTGTGATGACGCTCATCGGCCCGGGCATCTTCAGCACATTGTATGCGTAGTGTGATGCCACCACGAACTTGGATAGCGCCGGACGGCCAAGGATACCATTATATGGCAATGGAATCTTGGCAACGTCGAAAACAATCTTCTTTGTTCTGAAGTTCATGTCACTACGAAATGTTACCGGTAGCTTGATCTTGCCCTTCGGTAGACTCCTCCCTGGATTGATCCCTTGAAATGTGCATGTCTCCTCGATATCTTCATCAAGGATTTACAACCTTTTGATGACATCAGGTGAGATCAACTTCAGACCGGCCCCACCGTCAACTAACATTTTCGTCACCTTGAGGTTGCGAATTGTTGGTGAAACCAACAATGGCAGACACCCGACCGCGGTTGTGCGATCGGGGTGATCCTCGGCGTCGAAAATGATAGGCGTGTTGGACCATTTCAGTAGCTTCTGGGCACCGACAGATGGCTCTGTCGCATTAATCTCGCACGCCCACTGTTTAAATTGGTGGTGAGAAGAATGCAACGAGGCACCCCCATCAATGCACATCATCTTTTTAGCCTTCTGGAACTCATGCTCGCTGGACTCATTGTCCTCTTCGTTGCCATCATCATCATGACCCTCTTCCTTGCCACGACCCCGGGCGGGTCTCTCTTTCTGTTGCTTGGCCTTGTCGTAGCAACCTCCTCGGCCACTGCGTTTCTTGTCGGATCCCTCTGCACCATCCTGGGCCTTATCCTTGTCTTGCCTCACGTACTCAGCTTTCTACTTCTCGACAAACTGCTCAACTTGTCGGTAGTTTTGGAGATCGTGGCCCTTGGTGCGATGGATCTTGCAATATTGCTTATCGGAGCCCTCCGACTTGTCGGCAGCCGCCAAGGCCTGACAGGAGACGCACCCTGCAACCTCCTTGACGGGGCTGTCAACCTTAGTCTTCTTGGCGGCGTCGAGGTTTCCGGACACCTTGACGGCAAGCATGACCTTGCCCTTGCGGTCTTGTTCCGCCGTCGGCCTTTTCTTGTCGGGGCGGTAGCGTCTTCATCTTCAGAGTCGACCCTAGTGGTAGCATCCTAGCCAGGGAGTCTCCTCCCTTCCTCAGCTCGAGCACATCTATCAGCTAGAGCATAGAGCTCAGCAACATCCCTGACCTTGTTCATTGCCAACTCTTCACGCATCCTGCGGTTGCGTACATTCTGATGGAACGTGCTGATAACAGCGGCAGGATGAACATCTGGGATATTGTGATGCACGTGGCTGAATCTCTGGATGTACTTGCGCAAGGTTTCACCTTCCTTATGGGGGATGATATGAAAATCACTTTCCTGGCCAGGAGCCTGGTGGCCTCCGGTGAAGGGGCAAACAAACTCATGGCACACGTCTGCCTAGGAAGAAATGGAATTCTCCGGCAGATGCATCAGCCACGAACTAACGTTGGGCTTGAGTACCAACGGGAAGTAGTTGGCGAGTATCTTGTCATCACAAGCCCCGGTAGCCTGCACTGCAATGGTCTTGCCGTCGTATTTCTCCGGGACCTCTGGCTTGAACTTTCGGGAGTTGGGCCATTGGACTCGCCACAGCTCACGGGTAAACGCTGGACAGCCTACCTCGTAAGATAGGCCGACAGGATGGCCCGACGTAGGTTTGTCTACAGTGCCCCCCCCCGTGCTTATCAGATTGATGTTGTGCTTCCCGCCACCGCTTGATGGTAGTCCGAGTGTCTTCCTTGCTCCGTTACCAAAGAACTTGACGTTGATCGCGACGGGCTTGCGGGTCAGAGGACGTCGTAGAGTAGCCATCGTAGGCGCCAACCTGTCGAGTCAGTGACCGCGGTTGCTGCCGCGGAGGAGAGTGCACCGTGGTTGCACCACCTCTAGCCTTTTCGCCACCGGTGTGCATTGGCTCGATGGATTGCCTCCGCGAAGGCTCCGCCCGCCATGACCTGTATTTGTCCGCGAGACTGAGGAGGCTCTGGATAGTAGCTCTTCATTCTTCGAGCTTGTCCATGGTGGGAGGAAAATTCAGGAGCAGTTGTGCTCATGCCATTGCTTCTTCTGATGTAGTCGGCAGCAAAGGGCGCGAGTAACGTGAGGTGCTGTGACTCCTAATCATGTTAGAAGGAGCTCCATCACGGTCCCGCGACTATGCGCCACTTTCACCAGCATCTTGGCGTGCATGTTGGTACTGTGCATCTTGGGAGTGATGCGAAGGAGCTTTCCCATGGGGACGCTTGGAACCACCAGCGTCATGGCGCCGTTCATCCTGCGCGACCTGGAAAGGCCATGGCGCATGAGCTGGCGTGGGTGTCTTGGAAGGCGCCCTTTCGTCCCTGGAGTTCACTATACCACCCGTAGGTAGCACAGTTCCGTCCTGAGACCCAGCGATGTGTGGATTACCATCGCGGCCATGGACGTCTCCGCTTACTTGGCCTTGTTCTCCAGAACGTCGAGGAGACTCAAGATCTCTGCCTCCTCCACCCGTATCCACGTCGTCGCCTGTCTAGGTAGCTACAGGCATAACGGACGTGGACGGGTCGACCGCCATGAAGCCCTTCTTATTGGGCGTCATGGCGATGAAGTCGATGAAGAAACTGACATACTGATCGTGGGATCAGGTTTATGCAACCAATCCCCCTACATGGCGCTCCAAAGATGTCGGTGGAACGACACCTATGGGATCTCGAGGGTCCCTTTATAGTTTGTCAGGGAGTTGCTATGCGCAAAGAGCAGATCAAACGAGCATCACGAGGGATTTTACCCAGGTTCGGGCCACTGGGAAGCGTCAAACCCTACTCCTGCTTTGTGTATTATGGGTGTTCTTGGGTTCCAGCTATAGGAGCGTTGTGTGGCAAACGGTACACAACCGCTATGCATGTGAGCCGGAATGTTGGCAAAAGATCCTCTCCTGTAACACCTTAGGACTCCTTTTATATGACTAAGGGGATCCCAATAGTGGCATACAGTACGTACATGAGGTTTACAGTGCTACAGTGTTATCGTACCTAACATTGACGGTGTAAGACAAGCGCATTTAATGCTCCGTCACGCGCCCCTGACCGTCCGCGGGACGGGACAGGACCCTGTACCATTGGCACCGCTTAGCCTCTTCCACCGCCGACGCCTCGACATGTACCCATGTGGGACGACACCTGGCCTCTATGCTGGCTGGGAGGCGAGGTCTTTCCGGGTGCGCTTCTTGCCGGGGTTCCATAGGCCATCCCGGCAGGGTCTTGTCGGGGGTCCGACCTTTGGTCTCTGGTCTTGATTGTTGGATTGAATGTTTTCTTGACGTCCTTGTACTTGCGTCCCGCAGCCCCCTGGCAGGCCTTGCCGCTGGTGTGGCTATGACTGTCCATGCATAAGTAAGGGGTACTAAAAGGCACAATCTTTAGTACACCGACATCCAAGCTCAGGATCAAGCTCCTATTCTATTCGGCCTATCACCCACAAACTGATGGCCAAACAAAGGTGATGAACCAGACGCTCTCAACTCTACTACGTGTGTTGATCAAGAAGAATCTCAAGGAATGGGAAGATTGCCTCCCTATCGCCAAGTATGCCTACAACCGCACAATACACTTCACCACTGGCAAGTCTCCTTTCGAACTGGTCTACGACTTCAACCCCTTGTCCCCATTGGACATCCTCCCTCTAACACTCCAAGAGCGCATCAACATGGATGCAAGTGCAAGGCCAAGCTTTTATCAAGACAATATATGAAGATGCAAGGTGCAAAATCAAACGTCAAGTGGAATACGTCATCACCAAGCGTAATATCAACAAGCACACATGGTGTTCAAGACCGGTGACCTTGTATGGCTCCACCTTCGCAAGCAGCGCTTCCCCAACGAGCGCAAGTCCAAACTCCTACCCCGAGCCGACAAACCCTTCAAGGTGCTTGAGAGCTACAACAACAATGCCTACAAGATCAACATTCCACGCGACAAGTACAACGTGAGCGAACGTCAAGGACCTATCCCCTTTCCATGGTGATGAAGATCTTGATCTGAGGACGGATCTTCCCCAAGGGGGAGAGATGATGGAGCATCCCACCATCATCCTCATGGAGTGAGGAGAACTATCGGCTACTGTGTATCCTTTTGTTGATCGTGGATCTTTGTATCTCGTGTGTTCATGTGTTTTTAGTGGATGTGTGATTGGAGTCCGTCCATGAGTTTGTGCTTTCTCTTTGGTTTTCTCCCTTTCCCCCCTCCAAGTGTGAAAAGATCCATGCTACTGGGCTTGCCCCATATCACTATAGGTTCAGTAAAACATAGTCATGAACTAAACTGCCTTTTGTTCAATGATCAATAGCGGAATCGTGAACATCCATATTGACCCTTGTGAATACAAGAATGATATTCGAGTGAACATTTGGTTATAATATGCCATTAACTTTTCTTCAAGATACTTTATGAAACCCGAGGTGACATATATCGGTATCCAATTGAGTCACTCTCATGCTCACTATACCGGTCTCCTCGTTACCCGTTTTGTTCCTTTTTTCTCGTTGACATGTTCCAAAATCCCTATGAGTTAGTCACCCGTGTCTGGCTAGACGACACATCTAGAGGGCCCTAATAATATCCATCCATCGTCGGTGGACCAAATTTCACTCTTGAGCTACGTAGCCCCTTGTCATATTTTCCGACGAACCTAAAAGTTCTCATTATGATCACCGTGTTACAGATGATTGCTAGTTTATAGATGTGTTGGGTTTTCCCCCTAAGAAGAAGGGATGAAGTAGTAAAGTAGCAACAAGTATTTCCGTAAGTGAGAACCAAGGCTTATCGACTCAATAGGAGGATCACGTAATACAACCGTCAATAGTACCTACACACAAGAGCAAATACTTTCACCCAACGCGGACAAGCGGGTTATCAATCCCCTTGTACTTGTTAATTGCAAGGGTCAAATCGGATAGTGGTAGATAGATAAATTGCAAAGTAAAATAAAAGTAAATAAATTGTAGCAAGGTAAATAGGGTTTTAGTAAATATATTGAATAGACACTGGGGCCATTGTCTTCATTAGAGGCATCTCTCTCAAGAACATAGCATACGATGGGTAAACAAATTATTGTTGGGCAACTGATAGAAAAGCGCATGGTTATGACGTTATTCATGGCATGATGATGTATATAGGCATTACGTCCGTGACAAGTAGACCGACTTCTGCCTGCATCTAATACTATTACTCCACCAATTAACTGACTCTTGCCCGCATCTATGGTATTAAGTTCATAACAAATAGAGCAATGCCTTAAGAAAGATGACATAATGTAGACAATGAAAAAACAACTAATATGTTTAGACCCCGTCGATTTATTCTTAGTGGTAACAATGGAAATATGTGCCTCACTACCCCTTCCATCACGAGGTGAGGACACCACAACACTGAACCCACTACTATGCAACACTCCCTCTAATGATATACTCATCTACTTGGCCAAAGCAAACTTATAGATCAGAAAGCATACATAGCTATAACAATCACACATAATAAAGTTCAGAATTAACTCAATTATTTCAATGAGTAATCTGATCATAAACCCACAATTCATTGGATCTTAACAAACACACCGCAAAAGGGGATTACATCGAATCGATCTCCGAAGAGAACATTGTATTGAAGAAGAGAGAGAGAGAGATAATCACTATGGACCCATAGGTCTGTGGTGGACTACTCATGCGTCATCATGGAGGCATAAAGGTTGATGAACATAGCCTCCATGATCGATTCCCCTCCAGCAGAGTACTGTCGGAGACCTCTGGATAGGATCACGGAACAACGGAGGTTTGTGGCAGAAAGAACTTGTTTCGGGTCTCCCATTTGTGGTTTTGGGATTTTAGGGAGTTTTTGTAAGTGGAATTAGGTCAAGAGAACCCACAAATATCCCATAAGATCACACGACACATTGATAACCCACAAGTATAGGGAATCGTTACAGTCTTTGAGGGAAGTATTTTACCCATATTTGTTGATTCGACACAAGAGGAGCCAAAGAATATTTATTGGTCTTGACAGTTGAGTTGTCAACTCAACCACACCTAGGTTATCTCTCTATAGCAAAAATATTAGTAGCACTGCAAAATAGTAGTAATAACGGTAACTGTAACAACAACAGTTTATTAGTGATTGTAATAGTAGTAGCAACAATAGTAACTTAGCAAGATTCATTATATGAAAAGTGTAGGCCATGGATCGGTGATGGATAATGATTTAGATGACATCAATCATGTAACGATTACATACTTGAGCGACACAAACCTAGCTTCAATTCATCAATGTAATGTAGGCATGTATTCCGTATATAGTCATACATGCTTGTAATAAGAACTTGCATGGCATCTTTTGTCCTACCCTCCCATGGCAGCGGGGTCCATAAGGAAATCTAATGGATATTAAGGCCTCCTCTTAACAGAGAATATGAACAAAGCATTAGCACATGGTGAATACATGAACTCCTCAAACTACGACAATCATCGGAGAGAGTCCCAATTATTGTCACATTGGGGTATGTGGATCATGGAACGTAATAGGTGCATACAACTTGCAAGATATGATCTAAAACACTCTAATATTCATGAAATCATGGCACCCGACCCTAGTGGATACTAGGGATTAAGCCTTTTCGAAATAACTCGATTACATGATCAATCTCATCTAATTCCATCACCGTCCAGCAAGCCTACAAAGGAATTACTCACTGCCAGTAGTGAGCATCATGTGGGTGCTCATTAAGAAGGGTTGGTGATGACGACGGCGACCAACCCCCCTCTCCGGAGCCCCAAACAAACTCTGAATTAGCCCTCCCGAGGAAGAACATGAGGTGGCGGCGGCTCCATCTCGTGAAACACGATGAATACTTCTCTCTTCTTTTTTCTCTGGAAGTGGGAATTTATAGGGCTGGAATTAGGGTTGGAGGAACCATGAGGTGGGCCCAAGACATCAGGGCATGCCCACTTAGGGTTGGAGGAGCCACGAGGTGGGCCCAAGCCATCAGGGTGCGCCCGGGGAGGGTGGGCGCCCCCTGTTGGCTTGGCACCAACAGGTGGCCCCCCCTCCGGTGGGTCCTTGCATCATTATTTTTTATATATTCAAGAAAAAATCCACAAAAAGTTTCGTACAATTTTGAGAACTTTCATTTCTGCACAAAAACAACACCAAGGATAATTCTGTTGAAAACAACGTTAGTTCGGATTCGTTTAATTCAAATCATGCAAACTAGAGCCTAAAACAAGAGCAAAAGTGTTTGGAAAAGTAGATATGTTTGAGATGTATCAACTTCCACAAGCTTAACTCATTGCTTGTCCTTAAGCAATTCCGTTAATAAACTGAAAGTGATAAAGAAAACTTTTACAAACTCTTTTTGTTCTCGTTGCCATATATATGCTTAGCGAGTGACCTAGTGTTCAGGTTTTCAGCTTAAATCATAAATAACCACATCGATAATAAAACCTAGCTATTATATTCACACATGGCAATAACAAAACCAACTAACAGGCAATAATAAAATATCTCACATGCCAACAATTTGTCAAAACCACCATGATATAGTACGATGATATGGTACGTAACATCCCAAAATTTTAAATTTTGAGAATGTTAATTATTTAAATAGTAGTAATTAAAAACTTGCTTGTGTTGAGCTGTGTTGCTTGTTGTTAGTTAATTTGACTATGATTTCAAACTTTGAATTCTTTTTGAATGTTAATTGAGAGGGAATAAGATGACTTTCCCAAGTATTCATTTACATTTTATTTTGGGTTTGAGAATATTTAGAATATTTCGAATTCAAATATGAGACATGATGACATGGCTTCCTCAAAGAATAATATTGGTGAATAATTGAATGTTCTCTCATTTAGATTTTGAACATTTAAAACCATGCCAACTCAAAATCAAAATAAATTGGGAGAAGGTGAAATGACTCCTTCAATATAAAGGAGCTGGAAAGGGTTTTAAATACTATTTATATATTTTTTGGGAGTTTAAAAATATATATTTATTTTGGGCATTATTTATAAAGCCTCAATGAGATTTAACAAAAATATTATATGTGTGTTTTATAAATATTTCGACTGGAAAAATGTTCCTCAGATACTGTACTATATTTTGGTGTTTTAAAAACATTTTATTTGATATTTTAGGTTAAAGATGAAGCTTTTGGTTTTAAATCAAAGGATTTTCAGGGGGGAAAACGACACAGAGAACACGTCCTATTCCTCACCCACGGGCAGCACAGCAATCCAGCCGGCCCAGGCCAACGGTGCAGCAGTAACCACGCACATGTCATCGATGATATCATCCGTCCGACCCTACCTGGCAGCCTCCCTCTCACCCTTGTGTTCCATTGACGTGCGGGACCCACTTTGCGTTCTTCCACCTCCCGACGGACTCCTCTGCCTGCACTACTCCGTGTCGAACCCGGAAGGAATGATTGATACGATCGATCCCGTACTCCCTTCTCCAATACGTCGCCACCGATCGATCCCCTGGAACCCCCTCGTCCAATTCCCTCACTCCCCTCGCGAAACTGAGCTCCAAATCGAACTCCTGGACTCGCTGGATCTGCGCCACCCAAAGCTCCTTCGATGGACGATTTCACCGTCGCCAGTAAGCTCTGACCCTCTTCGAGCCTTCCATTGGAACTTGCGCGACCTCCCTCACCCTCCTGAAGATTTCCTTTGTCTCAGGACACATCATATCGATCCAATGGAGCACACCCGATCTCGCCGGAGCGCCGCTGACTCCGTCCACGCACTGTCGTCGCTAGAGGGCATACTGGAGCGCCCCGAGCATCCCTTCGACGGCGACACTAAAGAACTCATCTCCCGGTGCACTTACCCAAGTCAGATGATCACCGGAGCATCCCCGCCGTGAACGTCGAGAGCTCTGTCAGCCATCGTCTTCTCTCTCTCTCTTTTAAGTAAAGCATAGCTTTATAACTTAACGGTGCTGGCTATATCACCCAAAGCACAATCAGTCACATGGGCTGGAACATTCCCATTCTACACAGAGGTTTGAGGAATACGAACGACCCAGAGTCGCTAATTCATGTGCTACGGAATTTGCACTACGACCACATAAAGAAATCTCATATTTCGAGAACCATATTTTCAGTTGGAACTTTGTATCTTCAATGGCAGTCGCAGATGCCGATGAGTCCACCTTTGTAAGATCAAGTGCCTCCTGCAACAATTTAGAATCAGTCTCGAAGACCACTCTTAGCATACCAAAGTCCGCAGCAAGCGACACAGCCTGAAGCATGGCAATTGATTCAACCGCAAAAGCATCCTGAACATTTTCATGGCGTCCAACACGAGCATAGAGTATGGCGCCGTCTGAGGACCCGGCGACCACTTCCCAGCCAACATAAGCCTCACCTGGTACAAGGGATTCGTCGAGGTTAATTTTGATCATTTTCTCAGCTGGTGGCCGTCATAGATCGCTGCAAATGGTCTTGGCCTTGGAAACAAAAATCTGCATATACTCCAGGACATTGCATCTGGTTCTTCTTGCACCTCTGTAGCCGTCATAGGAAGCTCCCCTTCCCTTAGCTTGTTCCTGCAGCTCCACCAATGCCACCAAAAGGTGCGGATAAGCAAACGCTTCTTCTCATCTAACCCCCACAAATAATCAAGCATAGTATGCACTGACCAGATTTCCTACAACTCCATTCTTTCTTTTTCGAGAGCAAGATCTCTCCAGACATCTGAGGGAGTCCTGGATTAAGGGGTGCTCGGATAGCCGACCATTATTAATGGGCCGGACTGTATGGGCCGCAAGGCAGGCATCGAAGGATCGAGGACAACCTGCGTCAGGATGGAAGCTTCATGGAGTCCAGACGTGTTCTTCAAGTTATTAGCTGTAGTTAGGCAAGTAATCTCTTCGCCATGTTACCGACCATATGTAAGCTAAGGACACCCCCGACATCTATATAAGCCGGAGGGTTTTAGGGCGTAGAGGAAGGACAACTCATCTAGGGTTAGACATACGATCTCGAGGTAGATCAACTCTGTAACCTCTTACACCGTCAATACAATCAAGCAGGACGTAGGGTGTTACCTCCATAGGAGGGCCCGAACCTGGGTAAACCCGTGCCCCCTTCGTCTCCTGTTACCGTCGATCCTAGTCTCATAGTTCGGGACCCCCTACCCGAGATCCGCCGGTTTCTACACCGACATCGGTGCTTTCATTGAGAGTTTCACCTTGAGCGCCGAAGGCATCGATGGCTCGCCTCATCGCTGGCATCAAGATCTGCATCGAGGGGACTTTCGCCCCCGATCAGAGTTCCATTGGCAATGACGTCTTGTCGCATGCCAACTCGATCAGCCGTAACGGCCAGATCGAAAGGTTCCCCCCGAATCAGGGTATCAAGTTCGGAACCCTAGAGTTCGAGGCTGATTAACAGGGGACACTCATTCCAATGGAACCCCTAACCTTCGAAGCAAGACCTGTAAATTCGGATGCCTTAACGTCCGAGTCATCAGGCCTCATGGGAGAACGGAACGAAGATCCGCTTCGGCGTGACTCTGGAACCGCCACCCCACTTGACGAATCCACTCGTATCAGTGACACGCATCCTGCCATCGCTTCGTTCTTAAACGAATTGTTCGATCGGCTCGAAGCAATGCTTATACCGGATGACTAGGTTCCGATCTATGATCGGCTCGGGATTAGACCTGATGATAGGGAGATTCACGTCCCTCCTGTCACCCACCTTGTCGCTACTGTCGAGTGGCCGGTCGTGGATTCGTACCGACAGCCGGAACTGAAAACAGTTTACACCCCGGTCTCTGATCACCAAGACGAGACAGGCGCGAGAGGCTGCCTTGAAGCCGGACCGTCATCGGTCTCGGATTTATGCCGTAATTCGGAGTTTGCATCCCCGGATACTCAACATGGCGTAAAATCCAGTTTTTGCACACCCACCACCAAGGATGATAATCCTAGTTTTTCCCCAAAGCCCGTATCTCCGGACTTCCAAGACATAAAGAAACTACGAGGAGAATTAGTCCACCACTTTTTGGCAAGACTGTTGCTTGCTAGGAGTAGAGTAAAAGGTCCGAGCGACCAAGATTTAACGACAATTTTCTCTCGCAATTTCCATGACGAGGGTATTCTTAATGCGCTAGCCCGCCGACGCATCAGCGACTTCTCGGAGCTATCCGAACTGGTACAGAAATAATGTGCCATGAAGAGTGTCTCGCAATTCTAGCAGCTGTTCTCGAAACCAAAATACTCCGAACACCCCAAGGTTGTCAGAATCGTGATTTTGAATCTGATCGGAACTCCGATGGTAGGATCGCAAATCATAGAATCTTCACTATCAGGATCTTAGAAACATAGATTCTATGAACTATAATCGTAGAATCAAAGGGGTTAGTTTGGATCGTAAAGTCGTAGACTCGTATAACATAATTGCGATTCTGACAACCTTGGAACACCCTAGAGGAGCTCGGAAAAAGAGGATACCTACTAATCGGTCAGCCAGGTATGAACCTGTCGGGAAAAGAAACAAGCCCCTTTTGGTTGCGTGCACTGTCCTCGATGGGCTTTTGGATAAACCCTGTCCCATACATTCCGTATTACTAAATGCGAACCCAACGCACAACCTTCGAGCTTGCTGGGTCGTCAAGCAAGTCGGAAAAAGCGGTGAAGCTATCCTCGACACACCTATGTCGAGTAGATGTTCTCCTTCGTCGCCCGAATTCAATGCTGAAGTCGTGATTGTCAACGAAATCTTCCCCTCGAGGAACAGACGCAAGAGATCTCTTAAAGAGCATGAGAAAGTCTACCACGTGGCAGCCACTAGCCCATGGGCAGACGTTCTGATTCCTTTTGGGGATACTGACCGGCCGCCCATTCTTTCCGGTCATTCACTGGCCGCTCTATTCTTGAATCCCATCATCGATGGATACATGCTAAATAAAGTGCTAATGGATGGCGGCAATGGTCTTAACCTCATATACGAGGCCATGTTGGAAATAATGCAGTTCGACCGATCCCGCATCGAACGTAGCAACACAACATTCCGGGGAATTATCCCAACAAAGGAGGCACGATCTTCCGGATGTATCATCCTGGACGTGGTGTTCGACACACCCAAAAACTACCTATCTGAAGAACTTCTCTTCCACGTCGTGCCTTTTCCAAGTGGCTATCATGCCCTATTGGGACACGACACCTTCACAAAGTTCCAGACTATACCCCACTATGGGTACATGAAACTAAAAATGCCAGGACCAAATGGAGTGATCACGATCACCAGCGATCCGAATATAGACCTTCGGACCGAAAACAAAACGGCAGCGCTCGTCCTCGAGGCACTAGCAGAAACTTTCGCCGCTAAAGAGTTGACCGCTCTACGGTCGACAGTTAATAGAGACGATGTGATCTTAGCAAAAGACCCAAGTCTACATCCTTCAAACCCGCAGAGGAAATCATTAAATTTCAGGTGCATCCGACGGACCCCAATAAGACAACGTCCGTCCAAGCCCAGCTTGATCCCCTTATGGATGAAGCTTTGCGGCATTTCCTCCACGAGAACTGGGACATTTTTGCCTGGCATCCTTCCGATATGCCTGGAATTCCAAGACGGCTGGCCAAACATAGCCTAAACATTATTCCGGGTTTGAAATCCGTGATATAGACTCTGCATCGTTTCTCCAAACCCAAACGACAGGCCATGGGTGAAGAATTAGCTAAACTGCTTGAGGTCAGATTTATTCGGGATATTAAACACCCCGAGTGGCTAGCAAACCTGGTGATGGTGCCTAAGAAAGACAAATCCTGGCGGCTATGTGTCGATTTTAAAAACCTTAATAAAGCACGCTGCAAGGACCCTTTCCCCTTACCACGCATCAACCAGATCATCGATGCCACAGCCGGATAGGATCTGTTGTGTTTCCTCGACGCTTACACCGGATACCATCAAATTAAAATGAAGGAATCCGATCAAGCTGCTACAGCTTTCATCACACCTTACGGGCCTTTCTTCTTCAACACGATGACTTTCGGGCTAAAAAACGTTGGGGCTAGTTACCAATGCATGATCCAATCCTGCCTCTCTACACAGGTCGGCAAGACCGTTGAGGCATACGTGGACGATGTGGTAATCAAGACCAAACATGTCGACCAGTTGATCGACGACCTACATCAAACTTTCGCTAATTTACGCGAATATGACATCCGACTCAATCTGGAAAAATGTGTATTTGGAGTTACCTCTGGTAAGCTGCTTGGATTCATCGTCTCCCATAGAGGAATAGAGGCAAATCCAGCTAAAATCTGTGCTTTATCGGAGCTTGCAATCCCCACAGAAATGAAGCATGTCTAGAGGCTATCCGGGTGCGTAGCGGCGTTAAGCCGCTTTATCTCCCGCCTCGGAGAAAAGGCTCTCTCGCTCTACAAACTGCTGAAACTAACCAACAATTTCAAATGGACCGATGAAGCAGCGGCTGCGTTGGAAGAAGTCAAAGCAGTACTGGCAACCAACCCCATACTCACGGCACTAGGCGCCGGTGAGCCCATGTTGTTATACATATTGGCCACCTGTTGGAAATATGCCCTAGAGGCAATAATAAAGTGATTATTGTTATATTTCCTTGTTCATAATAATTGTCTATTGTTCATGCTGTAATTGTATTAACCGAAAACCGTAATACATGTGAGAATACATAGATCGCAACATGTCCCTAGCGAGCCTCTAGTTGGCTAGCTTGTTGATCGATAGATGGTCACGGTTTTATGACCATGGACATTGGATGTCGTTGATAACGGGATCACATCATTAGGATAATGATGTGATGGACAAGACCCAATCCTAAGCATAACACAAGATCGTGTAGTTCGTCTGCTAACACTTTTCTAATGTCAAGTATCATTTCCTTATACCATGAAATTGTGCAACTCCCGGATACCGTAGGAATACTTTGGGTGTGAAAAACGTCACAACATAACTGGGTGGCTATAAAGGTACACTACGGGTATCCCCGAAAGTATCTGTTGGGTTGGCACGAATCGAGACTGGGATTTGTCACTCCGTGTGACGGAGAGGTATCTCTGGGCCCACTCGGTAATACATCATCATAATGAGCTCAATGTGACTAAGGAGTTAGTCACGGGATCATGTATTACGGAACGAGTAAAGAGACTTGCCGGTAACGAGATTGAACAAGGTATAGGGATACCGACGATCGAATCTCGGGCAAGTAACATACCGATGGACAAAGGGAATTGTATACGGGATTGATTGAATCCCCGACATCGTGGTTCATCCGATGAGATCATCGTGGAGCATGTGGGAGCCAACATGGGTATCTACATCCCGTTGTTGGTTATTGACCGGAGAGGTTTCTCGGTCATGTCTACATGCCTCCCGAACCCGTAGGGTCTACACACTTAAGGTTCGATGACGCTAGGGTTATAGGGGAATTGTGTACGTGGTTACCGAAGGTTGTTCAGAGTCCCGGATGGGATCCCAGACGTCACAAGGAGTTTCGGAATGGTCCGAAGGTAAAGATTCCTATATAGGAAGTGAGGATTTGGTCACCAGAAGTGTTTCGGGCATCACCGGTAACGTACCGGGACCACCAGAATGGTTCCGGGGGTCCATCGTGAGGGGCCACCGGCACCAGAGGCCAGCATGGGCCGAAAGTGGGAGGGAACCAGCCCTTGGTGGGCTGGTGCGCCTCCCACCAGGCCCAAGGCGCAGCAAAGGAGCAAGGGGGGCAAACCCTAGCGCACATGGGCCCTAGGCCCACCCTAGGGCGCCTAGGGCTGCCGCACCCCCTCTCCCCTCTCTTGGCCGCCGGCCCCAAGGGCCATCTAGGCCTGGTCGCGCCCCCTTTCCTCCTCCTCCTATAAATAGTGGAGGGTTTTTGGGGCTACACACCATAGATCTCTCTCTCTCTCTCGGCGCAGCCCTACCCCTCCTCCTCCTCGTCCTCCGCCCGCTTGGCGAAGCCCTGCCGGAGTACCATGCAGCTCCACCGTCACCACGCCCTCATGCTGCTGGAGCTCTCCCTCAACCTCTACTTCCTCCTTTCTGGATCAAGGAGTAGGAGACGTCACCGGGCTGCACGTGTGTTGAACGCGGAGGCGCCGTCGTTCGGCGCTTAGATCGGAATCGACCGCGATCTGAATCGCTGCGAGTACGACTCCACCAACCGCGTTCTTGTAATGCTTCCACTTTGCGATCTTCAAAGGTATGAAGATGCACTCCCCCTTTGCTCGTTGCTGGTTTCTCCATAGATTGATCTTGGTGACACATAGGATTTTTTTGATTTACTACTACGTTCCCCAATAGTGGCATCATGATCTAGGTCTATGCATAGAATCTATGCACGAGTAGAACACAAGTTGTTGTGGGCGTCGATTTTGTCAATTTGCTTGCCGTTACTAGTCTTATCTTGATTCGGCGGCATTGTGGGATGAAGCGGCCCGGACCGACTTTACACGTACGCTTACGTGAGACTGGTTTCACCGCCTGACATGCACTTGTTGCATAAGGTGGCTAGCGGGTGTGTGTCTCTCCCACCTTATTCGGATCGGATTCGATGAAAAGGGTCCTTATGAAGGGTAAATAGAAATTGGCATATCACGTTGTGGTTTTGCGTAGGTAAGAAACATTCTTGCTAGAAACCTACAACAGCCACGTAAAAACTTGCAACAACAATTAGAGGACGTCTAACTTGTTCTTGCAGCATATGCCGTGTGATGTCATATGGAAAAAGGATGTGATGTGATATATGTGATGGATGAGATTGATCATGTTCTTGTAATACGATTCACGACTTGCATGTCGATGAGTATGACAACTAGCAGGAGCCATAGGAGTTGTCTTAATTTATTGTATGACATGCGTGTCAATCAAAAATGCCATGTAATTACTTTACTTTATTGCTAACCATTAGCCATAGTAGTAGAAGTAATAGTTGGCGAGACAACTTCATGAAGACACAATGATGGAGATCATGATGATGGAGATCATGGTGTCATGCCGGTGACAATGATGATCATGGTGCCCCGAAGATGGAGATCGAAGGAGCAAGATGATATTGGCCATATCATATCACTATATGATTGCATGTGATGTTTATCATGTTTTACATCTTATTTGCTTAGAACGACGATAGCTTAAATAAGATGATCTCTCACTAAAATTTCAAGAAATGTGTTCCCCCTAACTGTGCACCGTTGCTAAGGTTCGTTGTTCCGAAGCACCACGTGATGATCGGGTGTGATAGGTTCTAACGTTCGCATACAACGGGTGTAAGCCAGACTTACACACATAATACACTTAGTTTGACTTGACGAGCCTAGCATGTACAGACATGGCCTCGGAACACGGGAGACCGAAAGGTCAAACATGAGTCATATAGAAGATACAATCAACATGGAGATGTTCACCATTGATGACTAGTCCGTCTCACGTGATGATCTAACACAGGCTAGTTGACGTGGATCATGTGTCACTTTGATGACTAGAGAGATGTCTATCTAAGTGGGAGTTCATTAAATAATTTGATTATGTGAACTTAATTGTCATGAACTTAGTCTAAAATGTCTTTACAATCTATATTGTAGATCCAATGGCCCACGCTAATGTTGCCCTCAACTTCAACGCGTTCCTAGAGAAAACCAAGCCGAAAGACGATGGAAGCAACTATATGGAGTGGGTCCGCAACTTGAGGATCATCCTCATAGCTTCCAAGAAATTGTATGTCCTTGAAGAACCGCTAGGTGATGCACCCGTTTTCCCAGCAACTCAAGACGTTATGAACGCCTGGCAGTCGCGTAGTGATGATTACTCCCTGGTTCAGTGCGGCATGCTTTACAGCTTAGAACCGGGGCTCCAAAAGCGTTTTGAGCAACACGGAGCATATGAGATGTTCCAAGAGCTTAGAATGGTTTTCCAAGCTCATGTCCGGGTCGAGAGATATGAAGTCTCCGACAAGTTCTTCAGTTGTAAGATCGAGGAAAATAGTTCTGTCAGCGAGCACATACTCAAAATGTTTGGGTTGCACAACCCCTTTTCTCAGTTGGGAGTTAATCTTCCGGATGACTCGGTTATTGATAGAATCCTGCAGTCACTCCCACCTAGCTACAAGAGCTTTGTGATGAACTACAACATGCAGGGTATGGAGAAGTCCATTCCTGAGTTATACTCAATGCTGAAATCAGCAGAGGTTGAGATCAAAAAGCAGCATCAAGTATTGATGGTCAATAAGACCCCTAGTTTCAAGAAAGGCAAGGGTAAGAAGAACTTCAAGAAGGACGTCAAAGCAGTTGCCGCGCCAGGTAAGCAAGTTGCCGGGAAGAAGAACAAGAATGGACCCAAGCCTGAGACTGGGTGCTCTTATTGCAAGGGTACCGGTCACTGGAAGCGGAACTTCCCCAAGTAATTAGCGGATAAGAAGGCCGACAACGTTAAAGGTATATGTGATATACTTGTCATTGATGTGTACCTTACCAGTGCTCGTAGTATCTCCCGGGTATTTGATACCGATGTGGTTGCTCACATTTGTAACTCCAAGCAGGAGTTACGGAATAAGCGGAGACTAGCAAAGGACGAGGTGACGATGTGCGTTAGGAATGGTTCCAAGGTCGATGTGATTGCCGTCGGCACGCTACCTCTACATCTACCTTCGGGATTAGTTTTAAACCTTAATAATTGTTATTCAGTACCAGCTTTGAGCATGAACATTATATCTGGATCTTGCTTGATGCGAGATGACTACTCATTTAAATCTGAGAATAATGGTTGTTCTATTTATATGAGAGAAATGTTTTATGGTCATGCCCCGCTGGTCAAAGGTTTATTTTTGATGAATCTCGAACGTGATGTTACACATGTTCATAGTGTGAGTACTAAAAGATGTAAGATTCATAACGATAGTCCCACTTACATGTGGCACTGCCGCCTTGGTCATATTGGTGTCAAACGCATGAAGAAACTCCATGCTGATGGACTTTTGGAGTCTCTTGATTTTGAATCATTTGACACGTGCTAACCATGCCTCATGGGCAAGATGACCAAGACTCCGTTCTCCAGAACAATGGAGCGAGTAGCTAACTTGTTGGAGATAATACATACTGATGTATGCGGTCCAATGAGAGTTGAGGCTCGCGGTGGCTACCGTTATGTTCTCACCCTCACCGATGACTTAAGTAGATGTGGGTATGTCTACTTAATGAATCACAAGTCTGAAACCTTTGAAAATTTCAAGGAATTTCAAAGTGAGGTAGAAAATCAACATGATAGGAAAATAAAGTGCCTACGATCTGATCGTGGCGGAGAATATTTGAGTCACGAGTTTGGCACGTACGTAAGGAAATGTGGAATTGTTTCACAACTCACGCCGCCTGGCACACCTTAGCAAAATGGTGTGTCTGAATGTCGTAATCGCACTCTATTGGATATGGTGCAATCTATGATGTCACTTACCAACTTACCGCTATCATTTTAAGGATATGCATTAGATACTGCCGCATTCACTTTAAATAGGGCACTGTCTAAGTCCGTTGAGACGACACCGTATGGATTATGGTTTGGAAAGAAACCTAAGCTGTCATTTCTGAAAGTTTGGTGATGCGATGCTTATGTGAAGAAACTTCAACCTGAGAAGCTCGAACCCAAAGCGGAAAAGTGCGTCTCCATAGGATACCCCAAAGAAACTTTTAGGTATACCTTCTACCTCAGATCCGAAGGCAAAGTCTTTGTTGCCAAGAATGGATCCTTTCTAGAGAAAGAGTTTCTCTCAAAATAAGTAAGTGGGAGGAAAATAGAACTTGATGAGGTAATTGTACCTCCACTCGAACCAGAGAGTAGCGCAGCACAGGAAGTTGTTTCTGCGGAGCCTGCACCGGCTTGAGAGGAAGTTAATGATGATGATCATGAAACTTTGGATCAAGTTGCTATTGAACCTTGAAGGTCCACAAGGACACGTTCCGCACTAGAGTGGTACAGCAACCCTGTCCCGGAGATCATGAAGGAGCGATGACGGGCCCAGATTCCAACAAATGGCTTGAAGCCATGAAATCTGAGATAGGATCCATGTATGAGAAAAAAGTATGGACTTTGGTGGACTTGCCTAATGATCAGCGAGCCATAGAAAATAAATGGATCTGTAAGAAGACTGACGCGAATGGTAATGTGACCGTCTATAAGGCTCGGCTTGTCGCTAAGGGTTATCGACAAGTTCAAGGAGTTGACTACGATGAGACTTTCTCACCCGTAGCAATGATGAAGTCCGTCAGAATCATGTTAGCAATTGCTGCATTTTATGACTATGAGATCTAGCAAATGGACGTCAAAACGGCATTCCTTAATGGTTTCCTCAAGGAAGAATTGTATATGATGCAGCCGGAAGGTTTTGTCGATCCTAAAGATGCTAACAAAGTATGCAAGCTTCAATGCTCCATCTATGGGCTGGTGCAAGCATCTAGGAGTTGGAACATTTGCTTTAATGAGGTGATTAAAGCGTTTGGATTTATACAGGTTTATGGAGAACCCTGTATTTACAAGGAAGTGAGTGGGAGCTTTGTAGCATTTCTCATATTATATGTGGATGACATATTGTTGATGGGAAATGATATAGAACTTTTGGAAAGCATAAAGGCCTACTTGAATAAGTGTTTTTCAATGAAGGACCTTGGAGAAGCTGCTTACATATTAGGCATCAAGACCTATAGAGATAGATCGAGACGCCTCATAGGTCTTTCACAAAGCACATACCTTGACAAGATATTGAAGAAGTTCAATATGGATCAGTCCAAGAAGGGGTTCTTGCCTGTGTTACAGGGTTGTGATTGAGTACAACTCAATGCCTGACCATGGCAGAGGATAGAGAAAATATGAGTGTCATCCCTTGTGCTTCAGCCATAGGCTCTATTATGTATGCCATGTTGTGTACTAGACCTAATGTCAACCTTGCCATAAGTTTGGTAGGGAGGTACCAAAGTGATCCTAGAGCGAAACATTGGACAGCGGTCAAGAATATCCTGAAGGACCTGAAAAGGACCAAGGACATGTTTCTCGTATATGGAGGTGCCGAAGAGCTCGTCGTAAAGGGTTACGTCGATGCTAGCTTCGACACAGATCTGGATGACTCCAAGTCACAAACCGGATACATGTATATTTTGAACGGAGGGGCAGTCAGCTGGTGCAGCAACAAGCAAAGCGTCATGGCGGCATCTACATGTGAAGCGGAGTACATAGCTTCTTCGGAAGCAGCACATGAAGGAGTCTGGATGAAGGAGTTCATCACTGACTTAGGAGTGATTCCCAATGCGTCGGGCCTGATGACTCTATTCTGTGACAACACTGCAGCTATTGCCCTTGCCAAGGAGCCCAGGTTTCACAAGAAGACAAGACACATCAGGCGCCCCTTCAACTCCATTCGTGGATATGTCCAGGATGGAGATATAGAAATTTGTAAAGTACATATGGATTTGAATGTCGTAGATCCGTTGACTAAACCTCTCTCACGAGCAAAACATGATCAACACCAGAACTCTATGGGTGTTCGATACATCACAATGTAACTAGATTATTGACTCTAGTGCAAGTGGGAGACTGTTGGAAATATTCCCTAGAGGCAATAATAAAGTGATTATTATTATATTTCCTTGTTCATGTAATTGTCTATTGTTCATGCTATAATTGTATTAACCGGAAACCGTAATACATGTGTGAATACATAGACCACAACATGTCCCTAGTGAGCCTCTAGTTGGCTAGCTCATTGATCAATAGATGGTCACGGTTTCATGACCATGGAAATTGGATGTCGTTGATAACGGGATCACATCATTAGGAGAATGATGTGATGGACAAGACCCAATCCTAAGCATAGCACAAGATCGTGTAGTTCGTCTGCTAAAGCTTTTCTAATGTCAAGTATCATTTCCTTAGACCATGAGATTGTGTAACTCCCAGATACCGTAGGAATACTTTGGGTGTGCCAAACGTCGCAACGTAACTGGGTGGCTATAAAGGTACACTACGGGTATCCCCGAAAGTATTTCTTGGGTTGGCACGAATCGAGACTGGGATTTGTCACTTTGCGTGACGGAGAGGTCACGCAGAGGTATCTCTGGGCCCACTCTGTAATACATCATCATAATGAGCTCAGTGTGACTAAGGAGTTAGTCACAGGATCATGTGTTACAAAACGAGCAGAGAGACTTGCCGGTAACGAGATTGAACAAGGTATAGGGATACCGACGATCGAATCTCGGGCAAGTAACATACCGATGGACAAAGGGAATTGTATACGGGACTGATTGAATCCACGACATCGTGGTTCATCCGATGAGATCATCGTGGAGCATTTGGGAGCCAACATGGGTATCTAGATCCCTCTATTGGTTATTGACCGGAGAGGTGTCTCGGTCATGTCTACATGCCTCTCGAACCCGTAGGGTCTACACACTTAAGGTTCAATGACGCTTGGGTTATAGGGGAATTGTGTACATGGTTACTGAAGGTTGTTCGGAGTCCCGGATGAGATCCTGGACATCACAAGGAGTTCTGGAATGGTCCGGAGGTAAAGATTCATATATAGAAAGTGAGGATTTGGTCACCGGAAGTGTTTCGGGCATCACCTGTAACGTACCAGGACCACCGGAAGGGTTTCGGGGGTCCACCGTGAGGGGCCACCGGCACCAGAGGCCTGCATGGGCCGAAAGTGGGAGGGAACCAGCCCCTGGGTGGGCTGGTGCGCCTCCCGCCAGGCCCAAGGCGCAGCAAAAGAGCAAGGGAGGGCAACCCTAGCGCGGATGGGCCCTAGGCCCACCCTAGGGCGCCTAGGGCTGCCGCACCCCCTCTCCCCTCTCTTGGCCGCCGACCCCAAGGGCCATATAGGGCTGGCCGCCGCCCTAGGGTGGGAACCCTAGGGGGTGTGCCCCCTCTCCTCCTCCTCCTATAAATAGTGGAGGGTTTTTGGGGCTACACACCATAGATATCTCTCTCTCTCGGCGCAGCCCTACCCCTCCTCCTCCTCATCCTCCGTAGCGCTTGGCGAAGCCCTGCCAGAGTACCACGTAGCTCCACCGTCACCATGCCTTCGTGCTGCCGGAGCTCTCCTTCAACGTCTCCTTCCTCCTTGCTGTATCAAGGCGTAGGAGACCTCACCGGGCTGCACGTGTTGAACGCGGAGGCGCCGTTGTTCGGTGCTTAGATCGGAATCGACCGCGATCTGAATCGCTGCGAGTACGACTCCACCAACCGCATTCTTGTAATGCTTCCGCTTTGCGATCTTCAAAGGTATGAAGGTGCACTCCCCCTTTGCTCGTTGCTGGTTTCTCCATAGATTGATCTTGGTGACACGTAGGAATTTTTTTCATTTACTACTATGTTCCCCAACACCACCAACAAAGTCATCAGTGCGGTGCTTGTCGTTGAACGAGATCAGGAGGGGCATAAATTCCAGACTTAGAAGCCGGTATACTATGTGTCAGAGGTGCTAACGCAGTGCAAGTCCAGATATCCACACTATCAAAAAATTGCCTATACGGTATTCATGACATCGAGGAAACTCCAACACTACTTCCAGGAGTGCGCGGTGACGGTAGCATCGGAAGTCCCCTTGAACGACATAATGAACAACACGTACGCCGCCGGCCGCATTGCCAAGTGGGCCATTGAGCTCCCACCCTTTGAAATAACCTACAAGCCATGTCGTGCCATCAAATCACAGGTACCGGCGGACTTTTTGGCCGAATGGACGGAGGCCGAACTCCCCAAGGAATATAGTACATACTCCCATTGGACAATGTACTTTGATGGCTCCAAAACCCTGGCCGGACTGGGGGCTAGAGTTATCCTCACACCCCCACGGGTGACAACGTGTGATACGTGTTGCAAATCATGTATGCGGACTCTAACAATGCAGCCGAATAAGAGGCCCTTCTTCATGGTCTCCGGATGGCTGTATCAATGGGCATGCGGCGGCTAAAGATGCGGGGAGATTCCAACTTAGCCATCTCCAAAATCAATGGCAAATTCGACGCTAAAAATTCCGAAGATGGCAGCATATACAAACGACGTCCTCAAAATGTCAACTTGGTTTGAGGGGCTGGAATTCCACCATGTCGCTCACAAAAACAACAAAGCCATCGACATATTAGCTTGTGTAGGAGCTAAGCACGATCCTGTCCCAAAGAACACTTTTCTCGAACAGCTGTTTAAGCCTTTTGACGCGTGGCAGAACGATGACAATAGTGTTGATCCGAGTACATCGGACGTGGTTGTCCCCCCTGTCAACGAACCGGACGACCAAATAATTGGCGGCTCCGTAATGAATGAATCGCCTTCAACTCACGAGGTAATGACTGTAATTGCACCTTGGACAGAGCCCTTCCTTGCCTACCTTCTTTGAAAGGAACTCCCCGAAGACCAGACAGAGACACATCACATAGTTTGGCGCTCCAAAGCCTACAAGATCCACAAGGGTGAGTTATACAAGAAAAGTACAACTGGTGTACTACAGTGGTGCATATCCTAGGAAGAAAGGCGGGAACTTCTTGCCGAAGTACATGCGGGCATGGGCGGCCATCACGCCGCGACAAGAGCCCTAGTTAGCAAGGCCTTTCGAGCGGGTTTCTTCTGGTCCACAGCTCGGACGGACGCACAGTCACTTGTCAAGCATTGCATGGGGTGTCAATTCTTCACAATCCAAAGTCACATGCCTCCAACAGCTCTTCGGACTATTCCGATCACTTGGCCTTTTGCGGTCTGGGAGCTTGACATGGTCGGACCCCTTAAAGGGGGACCAAGAAAAACAAATATCTGCTGGTCATGGTTGACAAATTCACCAAATGGATAGAGGCAAAGACTGTTAAATCATCCAAGTCCGGACCAATTATAGACTTCATATCCGGCATAGTACACCATTACGGTATACCACATAGCATAATAACGGATAATGGATCTAATTTTATGGCCTAAGAGGTCAAGAGATGGTGAGCGAAAATGGGCATTAAGCTCGATTACGCACCAGTCTAGCATCCGCAGACCAATGGACAAGTCGAATGCGCCAATGGTCTCATTATGAGCGGCATTAAGCCACGATTGGTCCGATCTCTTCATGAGTCTGACTGTCATTGGGTTGAGGAGCTCGACTCCGTATTATGGGGCCTGCATACCACCCCAAATAGATCAACGGGCTTCACACCGTTCTTCATGGTCTATGGGGGCAGAGGCAGTCCTCCCCTGCGACATTATTCACGTTGCACCAAGAGTGTGCATGTACGAGGAAAAGGAAGCCGATTTGGATCGACAGGACGACCTGGACGCCTTGGAGGGAGAACGCGACATAGCTCTGGCTCGCTCTATGCTTTATCAGCAGCAAGTGAGACGCTACCAGAGTAGGGAGGTCAGGGCACAAACATACAACGTAGGTGAACTCGTCCTACGGCTCCCGGAGAAGCAGAAGCATAAACTCAACCCCAAATGGGAGGGCCCCTTCATCATCGACGAAGTACTCGCGAGAGGAGCCTATCGTCTTCGAAACTCATCAGATAATCGCCTTGAATCAAACCCATGGAATGTGGCTCGTCTTCGGCGTTTCTACGGATAGACCGGTCCTGTCGAATTCCCGCACATTTTACATTTTTTCTTTTTCTTGAATTTTCATTTCTTTTTCTTTCCTTCCCACTTTGCTATTTGATAGGATCAATTTTGTTCTTCCTATGTTCGGTTAAACTGATCCTGTACTAAGGTTCTCGAGATACATCATAGAGTGTTAAATTCGAACACAGCATGTGGGGGCTTCTTCTAGTAGCCATCTTTTCTATTGAAATTATTTGCCCGCACCTGTCGTGTGCACACATTTCTTTTGTCACGTTTTGGCCATCATATGCATCAATTCAAATTAAAATTTTGCCAAGCTGGGTTGTCTCGCTCATGTGGTTACTCTCTACGTTCCTGCTCGTTCGGCTAGAGAGTAAAGGGAGCACCTCTGCGATTGTTACGACCAGGTCATCCGGACACGTACCTCAGACGGGTGAAGCCGAAAGCTAGCTATCTTACGTAAACAATTGGTCGGCTTGGACGGAAACACCTTATACAGCCTTGGTTGCTATTTTTGTTATTTGGGACTCTTATTCCCCAAAAAATACTTAGTCGCGTACTGTGAGTATGCAGATTGCTATCTACGTTCTTCATAGAACCCTGGCAAAAGGTATCCTTAGCGGTACTATTTTCATCGGAAGATGTTTCTTACGCTACATCTTAATATAACATACATTTCTGTGTGCTTTCTATCTGTTCGCACCACATGGCCGGGTTGCTTGGTTCCTCGAATACAATTTTGCTATTCGGTGAAGGAAAAACAAGAAGGAACACTCCCGAGCTCTTCGCCCGGGAGGGAGAAGCCGATGGCCGGTTAAGGAAAAGTTTACAACACGGATTGTTTTACACATGAATATGTAAATTACATATTCAGCTGCTGATCGAGATCATCGATTATTGTGGAGAGGGAGCGATCTGCCTGCGAGAGCCTGGCGATAGGCATCACCTGGTCATATACCAAGCGGAGTGGCACTTCTTTTCCTTCCGATCCCATAGGACCAACCCACACCATATGCTCGGGGTTAAGTCCAGTGAAACAGGTCTTGATCATCACCCATCCCTCCCCTGCTCCTTCACGGCAAGCCGAAGTCTTCCACAGCTCGAACCTACACCGAGCCCCCCTAAATCGATACAGAAGTGCGGCCAGCCCTTCGGGTGGCTGTTCGGTGGGCCATAATGCCTTCACCATCCCCTCCATCACCTTTTGCACGTGCTTGTGGAGAGCGGTCAACTCCTTCAATAGGTCTCCTTGGAACGATTCGATCTCCTCTTCAGGATGCCCGGTAAGGAGACCTGTCCACAAGACAACAAGCGCGACTACTATCATTTTATACATCGGACATACTTACTCATAGCGGAATTGTATTTACCGAATACACCCCTCCAAAGTTTCTGATTTTCTTATTGAGCTTGGGCCAGTTGAGTCTTCAAACTCTTTATTTCATTGGACTGTTTTTGTATAACAAGACAGCCGGCTTGCTGCTAGGGTTCCGCATACCTTTGTGAATCCCAGGCTTCTTCCAGCTGCCTTTCCATATGTCCTTTTGATTCGGCTGCTACATAGAATCCATATGTCAGGCATGGAATCCATATATCCTATTGACTATCAGTAAATGCACACTTACCATGGGCCGCGTGAAGCTTTTCACTTGGGCTAGTTCGGCCTTCACGGACTGCACCTCCGCGTGGCTCTCCTCGATGGCCTTGGCCAGTTTCTCGGACTGTTGCTTTGTGGCCTGCGTCAGCAGTTAAACAGTTGTGAGATCCTTAATTCGTTTTTTCTAAATCAAATTAAGGCTCGGGGGCTACAAGGCTTATACAAGTATACAGACTCCGCAAAATCCGACCACTTACTTGAATACTGGTTGTTATCAGCTTCATAGCGTCTCCGAATCCAGTTCGAGCGGCCCCGAGGTGTGCATCCGCCGAGCGTAGGGTGCCAAACTCCTGGTCGGAGAAAAACTGGGTGCCTCATGGCCTCCCATCGGTGCAGATGATGCATGGCAGTCTCCACTTCAAATTTGGTGACGGATACTCCGTCGCCAGATTCGGCGGGCATCGGACCGGTCATGGGGGCTTCCGTAGTGGAAGCCGCATGGACGGTGGCCCGGGAGCTTTAGGCGTCTCCTGACATCCGGGCAGCCCCCTCGGCAGGTGAAGATTGGGTGTTTCTCCTAGGAAAAAACAAGCGGATATAAGGTTTTGCCGAACACAACGATAAAATGAATATCTGAACAATGTACTTTTGGGATGTGTGGACGGGTGGATTCGTTCCCATGTCCGGCTCCTTTGCAGGGGCCTGGCTAGCCTCTGACTCAACTGCGGCTTCGGCTGCTGGTGCAAGACGTGCTGATCGGCGACACTTGGGGGCTAGAACCAAGGCGTCAGGGGTGCTCTTGGTAGCAGGCCTCTTTCGGGAGGAGTTTTTCTTCTTGCCCGTGGACGGGATGGAGAATGACTTGGGGTAATCAACTATGATTGCCACTGGGGTCTCGACAATGCTGTCCTGATAATAAACACTATTATCGAAGTCGATAAGGAGATCTGGGTCCTCGTTCAAGCCTGAACCGTTGTCATGTGAATGATTCTTGGGCTGAGGAGCCAGACAGTTGACTGTCTCGATGAAGCTCCTCCATTCCTATTCACGACAAGGCCTCGTTCAAATAATTATGCGGAATGAAGACCCGAACCATGTCATGGTTGAGAGAGAAAGGCATACCTGTTTGATTGGATTATGGGCCAAATACCCTTCTTTGGTGGATCGCTGGATGAAGTCTTCTTGCTCTCCTTTGTACAGGTCGGCAAGTAAGGCGGCCAACGTTGTTGGATTGGCAGGACCAAGTTTTCGGGAGCACATGGCGTTGCTTATCCCGTTGTATCGCCATTAGGGGTGCACCCATTGTTGGAGGGGTTGCACGCACCACGAGATAGCAATGGCCATGACATCGATCATGATCAGCCGGTGATGGGCAAGCATCCACACTCATGTGGCGAGGTGTCGCACTTCGGCGCTCTCCTCCTGGGATGATCCCTTGGGTCACCAACTGTACCTTTTCTTTGGGAGAAGGTCAGAGTACTCGGGCAGACCCGTCCGAGTTGGCTCGAATAGGGGGACGTCTTCAATATAGAACCACTCCAAAGTCCATTCTTCGAATTTATTCGGCGTGCCAATCGGGTATCCCATCCCCGCTATGCGGCATATGTCGGCTCTACCGACCTCTAAGATAGCCTTGTCCCCAGTTCAGGGGACGAGGCAGAAATATTTCCTCCACAGATCGAAGTGAGCTTCGCACCCTAAGAACATCTCGCAGAGGGCAACGAAACCTGAGATGTGTAGGATCGACCCTGGGGTGATATGGTGGAGTTGAATCCCGTAGAGCTCTAGCAACCCCCTCAAGAACGTGTGGACTGGAAATGCAAGGCCTCGGAGGAGGAATGGAACAAGGCAAACACGCTCCCCTTTGTTTGGATTGGGGAAGCGCTCGGAGGAGGATAGGCGACTAGACCAGCACAGGTTGCTGCCAGATCTGATGCTGTGAGATATCCGTGAGTCTCCAGATTACAGAGCCGTAGAAGTGTGACAGAGCAGATGGTCTAGTTGCCTGCGCATTGGCCTTAAGGGCTCTTTGGGGAACTGGGAGCGTTAGCCATGTTGTGCATAGAGCTTCCGCTGGGAGTTTCTAACGATAGGGAGGAAGAAGATGTGGTTCGAATCACATTTTTGTTTAGTTAAATGGTTTGGTGCCTCCGTTAAGGAGGGATAGGATTGCAAAAATCACTGACCACTCACCTCCCCATGACACACGAAAATCGAGGTACTTGTGCAGTTATTATAATGACCCGTGCCGGTGACGCTTGGGATCTTACCGAATACTGGTCGGATGCCGAATAGAGAAGGATGAGGGACTTGCCTCGCAAGCTGAAGACAACGATGTGAAGGAGTCAACGAATATATATCGGTGTTGAAGGCCAGTTCAGGGGGTACTGAGGGAGTCCTGGATTAAGGGGTCCTCGGATAGCCGACCATTATTCATGGGCCGGACTGTATGGGCTGCAAGGCAGGCATCGAAGGATCGAGGACCACCGCCAGGATGGAAGCTTCATGGAGTCCAGATGTGTTCTCCAAGTTATTAGCTGTAGTTAGGCAAGTTATCTCTTTGGCATGTTACCGACCATATGTAAGCTAAGGACACCCCGACATCTATATAAGCCGAAGGGTTTTAGGGCATAGAGGAAGGACAACTCATCTAGGGTTAGACATACGATCTTGAGGTAGATCAACTCTGTAACCTCTTACACCGTCAATACAATCAAGCAGGACATAGGGTGTTACCTCCATAGGAGGGCCCGAACCTTGGTAAACTTGTGCCCCCTTCGTCTCCATTACCGTTGATCCTAGTCTCACAGTTTGGGACCCCCTACCCGAGATTTGCCAGTTTCTACACCGACAACATCTCTCACCGATTTGCATTTTACAAACAGGTGAGCCCCGTCCTCATCAGCACGCCCACAAAACAAGCACCTTGTGTCATCAACTGGGATGCCCCTCTTTGACAGGTTAATGTGCAACACCAAGGACTCATGTTTTAATCTCCATGCGAACATCTGTATGTTCCTTGGACACGTCAACTTCCATAGACATTTCCAGGAATCATCTCTGCAACTATTTAGATTTCCTGCCACAGAAGTGTTGGTTGCCCCGCCCCCCTGATTATCCTTTTCCCTAGCTGAACATGCAGCTTATATGCGCTCTTAACCGAATGCAGACCCTTCCTATCATACTGCCATACTATGAAGTCTTGAACTCCCTCCCTCAACAGTATCTGCAATATATGATGTACATCATCTGGCCAAAACGTCTCTCGCACTAGGCGTTCGTCCCATCCCCCAAAGCACGGATCAATAAGGTCGTTGACATACTCGAGCAAGTTTCCTTGCGTAGGTGTGATGACTCTTTCCAAATTTTGAAGGACATACCATCTCCAATGCGCCAAATGTACCCCTCCTGTACAAGCTTCAGACCATGTAATAGGCTGCGCCAAGAATAGGAAATGCCATCCTTCGGTGTTTCCTCCAGAACATAACAATGGGGAAAATACCGGGACTTAAGAACCCTTGCACACAAGGAGTCTAGACTCTGGATCAATCTCATAATCTTCCTAGACAACATTACAATGTTAAAGCTATGCATATCACGGAATCCAAGCCCTCCGTGTGATTTAGATTTGGTGAGATTCTCCCAACCTATCCAGTGGACCGTGTTCTCTTTATCTTGTTGGCTCCACCAGTATTTATCAATCAAGGAGCTAATCTCATCACAGAAACTTTTAGTCAGGTAAAAACACGACATAGCAAAGGTTGGAACGGCTTGTGCCACTGCCTTGACCAAGGTTTCCTTTCTGACTTTAGCAATCAGCTTCTCCTCCCAACCATACACACGCCTAGCAATCGCTCCCTTAACATATGCATAGGCTTTCCTTCTGGATTTACCCACATGCACTGGTAATCCAAGATACTTATCATTCCAAGATTCACACTGGATCAATAACGTATTCTTTACCTCATTTCTCACCTCAGTGCGAGTATTAGGACTGAACATAATGGCAGATTTTTCAACATTAATGCATTGAGCGGAGCAATTCTCATATAGATCAAGGACCTCCCTTAGTGCAGCTACTTCTTGTTGGTTTGCCCACTAATCCTCCCTGATAACTCCGCCTCATGCAGCAATGCCGAGAGCCCCTCCATGCAGATAACGAAGAGGTATGGTGACAGCGGATTGCCCTGTCGTAGCCCACGAGATGGACTAAACTTTTGTGTTAGTGCACCATTTATCTTAATTTGATATGTAAAAAAAGTGACACACTTCATAATTAGCTCCACCCATTGCCTTCCAAAACCCATCTGGTTCAACATAGCAGCCAGAAAGTTACACTCCACGCGATCATAGGCTTTGCTTATATCTGCCTTTATTGTTGCCTACCCTCCTTGCCCTTGTTCTTATTCAACAAGAAATTCAACAGCTCATATGCAATCAACACATTATCCGTAATTAGTATACTGGAGACGAAGGCACTCTGGTTATCTGAAATTATGTCCGGAAGGATAAGCTTCAACCGGTTAGAGATGACCTTAGACACCAACTTGTAAATGAAATTGCATAGGCTAATTGGCCGCAAGTCTTTGATACTTCTTGTGTCCTTCACCTTGGGGATCAACACAATAACTGTATCATTCCAGCCTTCAGTGATAGTCCCTCCATTGAGAACTGCAAGAACCTCCTCCACAATACAGTCTCCCATAAGATGCTAGTGTCGTTTGTACACAATGGAGGGCATGCCATCCGGCCCCGGTGTCGTTAGGTCACCAATATGATCCAACGCAGTCTTCACCTCCTCCCGAGAGAACTCAACATGGAGTATAGCATGCATAACTGCCATGACCCATGGCTGAACCTTGTCGATAAGCTCATTAACACGGTTCCCTGCATGTGACGATTTTTTTTTCCTAAAAATAGGAGCAAACATAGTTAGTCATCTCCTCTCCCTCATTCACCGTCGTACCATCCTCCCTCCCCAGCCCCTTCACCCTATTCTTCTTTCACCTTGACGAGGCAACCACCATAAAGTATTTTGTATTCATATTACCAACCTTTGTTTTGATTTTGTATTCTTGTTCTCTTCCAACTCTTCAACTACACACCACAGCCGAGCCTCCTCACGAATTTTTTCTTCAGAGACAGGGGCCTTCATACATCGCTCCAAATCAGCCCTTGCCTTCTTCAACCTCCCCTCTAGCTCTCCAGCCACCTTCTTATGCCACCTTCGCATTCTGCTAGCCACTTTACGCATCACACTTGACAGACTGGCCCCACTTTCCACCCAACCTTCCTCCCATGCCTCTTGGATAGTTCTAGAACAACCTTCCTCTTGCAGCCACCAAGCTTCAAAGTTGAACCCACAATCACCTCTATCCACCCAGCTGGTTTCACCCATGGTACAAACAACCACTGGCCCGTTATTCGAGTGACGAGGTATTTCATTCACCACCAAGGAGTCTGGGAACAATTCACACCATTTAGCATTCGAAGTGGCCGGTCAAGGCGTTCGCAAATATAATTGTCTAGCTCCCTGGTGTGATTCCGCCAAGTGAACTTGTCGCCCTGATAACCAATGTCACATAGTTCACAACAAACCAAAGCCTCCGTGAACCTGTCCATGCAGGCTTGGGGCCGAGCCGCCCCTCCCACCTTCTCATCACATGACAAGATTTCATTGAAGTCACCTAGGCAAAGCCAAGGCCGCCCATCTTGATGTTGTTGGCCTAGGATTCTGATTGTTCTCCAGGTTTCATTTTTACGCTCTACATCTGACTCCCCATACACCCCTATCAACCTCCAAACTACCCCATTGTCCTTGGTGACGTCCACATATATATGTCTTCTCCCATAAGATCTCAAGGCCACATCCACCCCCTCCTCCAGAACATTGCAACTCCCATACTACTCCCATCCGAGCTCCAAGCAACCATGTGTACTAGCCCCAACATCCACCTGAATCTCCCTAACTCCTTCTCCGAAAGCTTCGTCTCCGCCAAGAACAAAATGTTAGGCTTCTCCTTCCTCCCCATCTCGAGGAGGCTTCGAACTGCCGGGCCATTCCCGAGGCCCCGGTAGTTCCAACCAACGATTTTCATTGCTCCCGGCGAGGCTACTCGGACAGCCCAACCGATATGCTGGTGATAGTTGTCTTGCCTTCCACGACTCCGACCTCCTCTGACCCAAGCTCTTCACAGACTGTTCTTCCTTTCTTGCTCTCTGATTCAACAAGCTCTCCCACTATACTCCTCTTCTGGCCCAGGATTTTCTCTCTTTTACGGTCGCCCCCCGAGTCTTTCTCATTCTCCCTCGCAATCTTGTTATAAGTTTTATGGTTTGGAGGTTGCCGGCTCCCCCTACTCCGTTCCCGACTCCTTCCCCTGCCTTGCGTGGGGGTTTTCCTTCCCGCATCTTACCATCCCCTTGGTCTGGCTTTCGAGTTTCCCATCCTATTACATTCTGCCCGAGCATCACCAATTCTCTTCCACCCTCCACAGTCTCCTTTTTGCCCACTACATTGATAGAATGCTCATTCAGAATGAGTTTCTTGGGATTACCTGACCTAACAGGGGATTTGTTCAATTTACTGGGACTTGTGACTTGTTTGCCTTGCTCCGTACCAACCTTGCCCGCACTATCTTGTGATCCATCCTTACGCCAAGAGAGGATGTCGCTCCCGCTGCCGGACCTTTCACTCGAATGGTTAAAGCCATAGCTTCAGCTGCAACCAGCTCCTTTGCCCTTGCCCTTTCGGCTCCAGTCCTCATCATTAGTTGGTCTCCTCCTCCCCTTATCTTCCTTGAACCAGTTACCAAACTATTGATTTTCTCCCTTCTTCAACTTAATGGAGCAGTATTTATCTCGATGCCCAATAATACCACAAGTGTAACAGAAGTCAGGCCGAAACTCATATTCAAAACGACACCAAAGACCCTCTTCCTCTTCTTCCTCTGTTCCATCTATGCTCATCTTTTTATTCTGTTTCTGCTTCAAATTTTCCTCAACATCATCTAGGGTAAAGCCCCTCATAATTGGTTTATCGATCTTCATTCTGATCTTTGCTCGCAAAACCTTCCCTAACGCCCTTCCATCCACCCCTGCATCAGCCTCGACAAAGCTACCGACGATGTTCCCTATATCCTCAGCTGAAACCTCGTTCATCATACCGAGAGGAAGATTGTAGATGCGCACCTACATTGGTATGTTGTTAAACTCCTAGTCCTCTATTATCTTGCAAGGATCATACTCCTCCACCACAACCAGATCTTTATCAAACATCCACGGACCGTCCTCAATTGCTTTCCTCTTGCCCGATTCTTGTTTGAAAGTGAACACAAACGTATTATCCCCTTCCTCCCTACACTCAATTCCCTTCATTGGGAAGCCATCGTCTTCTCTGACGCGATGGGGAAATCCCCTCAGTTGAATCCTATCACCATGGCTTGATCTGCATGGTCCCCCGTCACTTAATCCAATGGCCACGTTAAATCTCACAGCGAACCGGTATCAGCCACTGCCATGCTGCCACGTGTCTAGCTCTAGTAACCACAACAGCAGCTCAATATTTTTGGTAAGAATTCTATGCAATTTCCATTTTGTTATATCTTGAGATCTGTATATCAAAACGCATTCATTCTTTTCCCTAACCGTTCATGTTGAACTTAACTATCTAGTAGTATCATTATTTTCAATTTTTTAACACTTCAAATTTGATCAATTCAAATTTGTATTCGAATCTGCATTTGATCATATCTAGCAAACCACATACCCTATTCAATTGATTCTTTTTGCCTTTGGACACTCGTATCAAATAATTTCTGAAAATATTTTGTAGACTAATATCTAAATACCTTTGAACCATTTGAATTTAAATTTGATTCGAACATGCATCCACTATAACTTGTGTTGTAGTATTCCTTTGCAAGTAATTCTTTTGTATATTGCATCTCTTATCAAATTCTATCTGTTATCTCATCATATGCTGCATCTTCCAATAATATTGAACATGTTCCACACTACCTCCACTATGAGTTTGTATAGCGATATTTCACCATTCATTAAATCATTTGAGTTTATTCCTTCACCGGTGACCTTATAACACACCCTGACCCATATTAGAATATTAAGCCTATATATATTATTGTTTTTCAACCTTGCCATATTTTTTGTTGTTCTTTGGTTTTTCTATATGGCATGGTTATTGATTTGGATTCTTTTGTTAACGATAGATGGCTCAGAGTGTGACGATTAGAATTATCACGATTGTGAGTGCGACGATCTTCATCAAACGTATTAGGCAAGTTACACCTTGATCATCCTTTACCTATTTTTCTATGCATGTAGTTCTATATCACATTACTATACTATGCATGAGTATGAATACTATGGTAGTATGCTATTGCTATTGAGTTTCAACTTACCAAAGCCTTATGTAGATCGTGGTAGTGTATTCTTGCTATGCTATGTAGACGGGGATTGTTTTGTGTATTTATCAAGATTTTGTGAGGACTATTATATAACTTGTGATGAAACTTAATATGTCACATCCCCAACAAGGTGTCTTAGGTTAACATGTGCTTGCATCATCATCATCATCATTCTTGGATCAACAAGAAATGGGGAGGAAAAGAAAACCCCAACCCACATTGAATAAAGCAATTCAAATTAGTGAAATTTCAACAAATCCAAAATGCCCATAAAAAATGTTCCTTATGTCTGATAATTGAGGACATGGATATACCAGGGACCATTTTAATTATTTGAACATTTCAAATAATTAAAATTTATGATTTAAGTCTCTGAAAATGACAATTAAAATCATTATCATTAATTCCGATTTCAAAACCCCTGAAACTTTTTGAATAGGTTTGAAATATTCAAACTCTATTTTAGAACTTGTTTGGGGATAATTTGAAAGTTATTTGAACCTGGAAGTAAAATAAACATAGGTCAGAAAAATAGAAAAACAAAAGAAAGGAAAAAAAGAGAAAAAGAGAGAGGGAGCTTACCTGCTGGCCCATCTGGCCCAGGAGGGTCTTCTTCCTCCTGGCGTCTAGTAGGCGCGGCGTGTGGCCGCCGTGCGCTCATGCCGGTGGCGCCACGCAGCTGCCTGCCTGGCCCCTCCCTCGCCAGCGCGACGACGGGGATAAGCTCCGAGACGCTTCCCCGCCGCTCTCTCCCTCCTCTTCCCCGCTCTTCCCTCTTCTCCTCTCGGACCCGCAATGGCCGCGCAGCTCCTCGCCGTCGTGCCGCCGTTCTAGCCACCCCTGAGCCCCCTCTGACCTAACCAGCAACTCCGCCCTGAGCCCCTGAAGCCCTCGACAGTGGAATCGAGCCAGGAGCCCTCTACTTCGCCGTCATTGCCGAATCCCCTCCGCCGGTCACCGTCGGTCCTCGCCGTCGTTTGGAGCCGTCCGGTCGTCCCCGAGCCCGCCGGCCAGTCCGTCCGACTCCCTGTGAGCTTCCCACCTTTCTCCCCCTCTCCCAGTGGTCCTCCTCGCCTCCTAGCCGCTAACCTCGCCATTGCCGACCTCCGGTCGCCGCCAAAGTCATCGTGGCCATCTACTCCAGCGACCCCGCGTTCTCCCGTTGCCCTAGGTGGATGCGCGCGAGTCTTAGCCATCCATAGGTGCCCTCCTCCACTCAAATGGTCGCCGGAGGAAGATTTCCGGCGACCCCCACCGTCTCGGCTCGCCGCCGGCGGCCTCCCTCCGGCAAGTGCCAGCGTGGCGACGTCATTAGTGACTATTGACCGTGCTAACTAACCCCCCTAGACGCTGACAGTGGGCCCTGGCCCAAGTCAAACCTCGGGTCAACTCGGGATTAACCCCTGAGTCACTGACTATAGGGGCCCACCTGCCAGTGACACTAGCCAGCCCTGAGAGGTTGACAGGCGGGTCCCACTGGTCAGGTTTGACCTGGACCTGGCCCTGTTGACTGCTGACGCAAGCATGACATCAGGCTGACGCATTTAATCATTTTCTTAATAAAAATAATTCCAAAAAATGTTTAAAACTTTGAAAAATCATATAAAATAATCTGTAAGTCAGATGAAAATAATTTATATATGAAAATTTATCAGAAAAATCCAATGAATCCAATGGTGCTATCCTCATGCATGTTAGAGCAACCTAAATAGGTGAACATGGACATTTTAGCATTAGGTCAATATGTAGAATTTGAAATGAGAACAACTTTGAACCTATATTCAAATACATTTCAAATTGACATGATCACTAGTTACATTAGCTCATCCATGCATACTATCATGCCATGATCATGCATCATATTGTTGCATCTGCTTGTATTGAATGTTTTCATCTGCGTTGCGGTAGGCCCTAATCCAGAGGATACTACTCCATACCCCGACGAAGGAGAGAACTCTTCCGCAACCCAGCAAGGCAAGCAACCCCATTGATCATTCTGATAACATACCATTCTCTCGCTCCTGCTCTCATTTATTGCATTAGGACAAACGATCACATGTCAGTCATTCACGACAGGATCCTATTCTTATGCATGACCTGATCTTGTCACAGTAAATAGCTAAACCTTGCAACCTAGCATACCTGGTAGATGCTTGTGCCATGATGTGCTTAGCTTACTTTGCTTGATATGCTTACTGTGCTTAGAGTTGTGTTAGGTCCATTTCATCTGGGTGATGAACTAAGTGAAACAGTGTCGTCCAATGTGATGAGCTCATAATGAATTCGATTTGGTAAAGGTAGCGATGAGAGGCTATGTAGGAGTACATAGTGGGTTGTCTCATTGGGACCGTTCTTAGTAATTGGGTTCCGTGTTTGTGATCCAAGACGAGATACTACCACATGCTGGGCCCTGAAATATGACCCCGCTCGACTTATCAGTCGCTTAGTCTTTGGTCCAGGTATTGCAAGTAGTTTCTGGTGTTTATAGCATGCTGGAGGCCGTGCGTAGCGCTGACCCTCGGGGTGGGTTACGATGCAGTAGGCAGTGGCATGGTGTACCAAGGGTCACCCGAATGGTGGGCTTGGGAACCCTGCGCACATCGTTTGGGACCGTAGTGGAAACTTCGGCCGGACTTCCATGCGGGTCAGTCTCAAATAGGCGGTAGCCTGGACTAGAGATCTTATGTGATTGACGGTCGTGGCCGACTCCCTCGCTGGGCATCCGCTTGAAGGTTGCCGAGGTGCATGGTTTATGGCACACATCGTTAAGTGGCGAGAGCGTGTGTGAAGAAGTACACCCCTGCAGGGTATGAAACTATTCGAATAGCCGCGTCCTCGGATATGGACTACTTGGAGAACTTATGCTGTTCATAGATAATCAAATGGATACTTCTAAAAATCTCAAGACAAGTGTGAGTACCGTGGATGGCACTCTTCCAGAAGGGGAAGGTGAGTCCATGGTGGTGTATTGTGATGGAGTTAGTGGACTCGTGTGCGATAAATAAAATTGAACAAAGAGTTTAAAACTGAGTAGTGTAGGTTAGCCATGAGTCAAAGCTGGCTTTCTGCATAAACTCCACTACCCCCCTTGTTGATACATGAGCATAAATAGACTAGGTCTGTTTTAAAGACTTGCTGAGTACGATTGTACTCATCCTTGCTTAATTAATGTTGCGGAGGAAAACCAGGACCCATCAGGTGGGTTCTATCTAGACATTGACAATGCCGAATAGCTGGTGTCCCAGCTACGATCTTGCTCGTGTGGTGGGATGTAGATAGTCAGGCCGTGTGCCTCTTTTTATATTTTGCCGTCTGTACTCAGACATCTTAAGTTTCCGCTGGCTTGTATGACTATGTTTGTATGACTTGAGTGCCGGGTCATGTGACCCCTGTCTGTATGAACATATTATGCAAGGCTCGTCTGAGCCTCTTAAATAAAAGTCATGCTATTATATGGTTATGTTGTGATGCCATGGTTGTATCTATGCATATCGGGCATGTCGTGCGTATGTGTGACGTGCAACGGTATGTATGGGATCCGACACATAGTCGTGTGCCTGTAGTAGTACTCTTTACGGGAAACTGCCTCTTTGTGCTTCCACCGAGCCATGGTAGCTTGCTACTGCTCCGGACACATTGATTGACCGACATGTATCCTTCTTTGCTGCTGTGTCTGTTCCTTCGGGGAAATGTCTCGCAGTGTAATGGAGTCCACGTAGCCTGCTACAACTCGTCTACGTGCAGTGATGACATTTGTGTCTTGTGACGTAATGGAGTCCTTGTAGCTTGCTATGACTCGTCTACACACGCTTGAGACCGACACCTGCATTGCTGGGTTATGTATGCCTGTTTCCGTACGGATGTGCCACTTGGGTTCTATGACTAGTCATGTCGGCCCGGGTTCTTTGTTGTGTGATTGCCAGCGACATGTTCACATACGTGAGCCAAAAGACGCAAATGGTCCCGGCCAAGGTAAGGTGGCAGCCGTGGAGTACCGTGCGTGAGGCTGCAAAGTGATGTGGCTTGTTACAGTATGGAATCATATAACTTAGGATCGGGGTCCCGACATAATATATGTAATTCACCTCTGGGCGGATATGGTATTGTTGGGTGGTTTCAAGAACATCATGATTTATAGCCTCTGAATGTAAGTGGAATGCCGCCCAGGTTCAAAAAGATCAGACAAACTTAGTGACTAGTAGCTTCCATGTGCGACCACTGGCTATATGGTTTCTGGCTTAGTTGATCAGTTGTGGAAACCTTACCCGGATGTGCCAGGAGATGTAGTTATTACAGTTGGGATGGGCCTCCTTTGGGACTAGATGACTGCCTCTAAAAGACTTCATCTCAATATTCGTGTTGGGTCCAGTGGGTAAAGCATACTAAACTCTGCAAAGTGTAAAAATTAATCATGATTAGGCATGTCCCCGGTCATGGAGAACTTTGAGCAGCTAGACCATTAAAATTGTTGGATGATCTTGACAGATGATACCTTAATCAAATTTGAGTGGGAAACTTAATAATGGGGATGGGTTGGAATTGGATTGCACAATTCAACCATGCGTATTTATTGTGGCAAGATGAATAAAATTTGACTATTATGTAGTTATTAAGGTTAAATTAGCTTTCAGCAAAACGACCACTACACTATCCTCTTGATATACCTTGCATGTAGATGTAGGTATGTTATATAATTCCTTGTGTGACTTGTCAGTACATTCAATGTAGTGACCCTTGTGGTTGGAACTTATCATGTTGCAGATTTTATACGATGAGTGAGTGATATGATGTAGGGTTACGATGTCTATACTCAACATTCGCCTATGGTGTAGATGGATTCCATGGAGATTGTATTTGATTTTCCGTTGTATTTTGTTTGTATGTTATCTTTGAGCTATAGAGGTATGTAATAGTGTCATTCTAGATCTGTGATGTAATATTATGATATCTGGTTTATTCTTTGTACTGTGTGTGCTAGCTATTGATCCAGGGACTAGCATAGTAAGCACCGAGACATCAAATCTTATCAGGTTTGGGTCGTTACATGGTATCTCGCTAGCCCTTTCTAAACATAAATGCAGAGCACCTCTGAGGTTCAAGCAACGGCTAAACATTGTAATTCAGGGTAGAAGAGATCCAATTATACTCACATCCAACAACAACTAGACTCAACGCATAAAAACGCAATAGGGCTCTCCGGTTTGCTGCTTTTGCAAGAAGATGATGACTCAAGAATATAAGTAAAATAATCTAAAAGTAAATACAAAGGCCCTTCATAGAGAGAAGCGTTGATTTGGAGAGGTGCGAGAGCTTATGGTTTAAAATTGAAATGAAATTGTAATTTTGGGTGGCGTGCTTTTCCTGTCAATGTCACAACTGAGTTTTCAGTATCTTCCATGCTAGACACATCATTGGGGGTTCCCAAGCAAAATAGTAAAGTTTACTCCCATCCACCATACATACAGAGGCCATGGCTGATCGAATCCATGGGTGCCCTCCAACATATCAACTATCCCAAGAGTTTTGTTTAATTTATTTTTGATTATGCAGGACTGGCCATCCTTTTTACTAGCCTTTCTCATGCAATGACAGGCAAATAAACGCCTATCCTGAGAATAACCCACTTAGCATGGAAGATACTGACTACCCCGTCGCTCCATGAGTGGTACGAGCACACAAAATGGATGTTTATTTGAATGTTTAGAGGTGGCACGTGCAAATTTACTTCGAACGATAGGGTAATATCGTATATAGGTAGATATGGTGGACTCATCTGGAACAACTTGGGTTTAAGGATTTTGGTTGCAAGAGCAGCATTCCCGCTTAGTACAGAAGGCTTGCAATAGATTGAGAAGAGACCAACTTATACGTCTTCTTCGTATCTATTTTTTTTGATTTCTTCATGCCAATATTCTACAACTTCCTTATACTTTTGGCAACATTTTATAATTTTTTGGGACTAACTTACTTACCAAGTGCCCAATGCCACTTTCCTGTGTTTTTGTATGTTTTTTGTTTCACAGAAATTCCATATCAAACGAAGTCCAAATGCTATAAAAAATTACGGAGATTTTTTTGGAATAAATGTGAATTTTGCGAGTCAAAATGAAAGCAAAATGATGCTTGAGGGCCCCACAAGCCAACAGGCCGTGCCCTAGGGGGTGGCGTGGCCTCATGGCTTGTGGTCAGTCCTTAGGTCGGTTGGGGCTCTCCTTCTGGCGCAAGAAAAATATTTTCGCGATAAAAATCCCCTCAAAATTTTAGCCCAATCTAAGTTACGGATCTTCGAATATTTAAGAAATACTGAAGGGTTCCGAAAACAATCGCGATAACAGGAGAGAAATAGAGAGAGAGAGAGAGATCAAATCTCGGAGAGGCTGCTGCCCTCTGAGAGCCATGGAGGCCATGAACCAGAGGGGACACCCTCCCCACACCTAGATAGGAGTCCAAGGAAGAAGAAGAAGGAGGGGGGATCTCTCCCCCTCTCTCCCTGTGGCGCCCGAGCATTGTCGGGGCAACCCTCGTGACAACGATCTACACCAACAACTTCGCCGTCGTCATCACCACCACCATCACCTTCCCTCATCTATCTATAGCGGTCCACTCTCCCGCATCCCGCTGTACCCCCTATTTTAACGTCGTGCTTAATGCTATATATTATTATCCAATGATGTGTGGCTATGCTATAATGTTTGAGTAGTTCCTTTTTGTCATATGGGTTGATTGATCATCTTGATTGGTTTGAGTTGCGTGGTGTATTTTGGTTCTGTCCTAAGGTGCTTTCCGTGAGGTGCACACATGAAATATTGACGATGGAGGGTGTTGCAAATGTTCATGGCTCGCTTATAATGGGCGGCTAGACTGGCAGAAGCTTACACCCGAGTAAGGGGGTTGTTTACTTATGCGAGTAAAGGGGACTTGATGTTTAATGCTATCGTTCGGTTTTACCTTAATGATCTTTAGTATTTACGGATGCTGGCTAGAGTTACAATCATAGGTGCATATGATCCAAGTGGGGAATGTATGTTTGCTCATGCCTCACCCTCATATAAAACTAAAATAATGATTATCGATCTAGTTATCGATTGCCTAGGTCAATCTCGCAAATCCTATAATAACTTTTCCACACTCGATATATTTACTTTATTGTTGTTTTATTAAAACAACACCTAACTTTTATTTCCACGTTCTTCATTATCTTGCAAAACTATCTTTCCGCCTACAAAGTACTTCTAGTTTCATTCCCGCAAAGTAGTTTCGTACTTGTTCTAGGTAAAGTAAGCATTAGCATGCGTGGAGTTGTATCGGTGGTTGATAGAACTTTAGAGAGTTTTAATACTACCTTTAGCTCCATGTTGGGTTCAACACTCTTACTTATCGCAAAAGGCTACAAATGATCCCCTACACTTGTGGGTTATCAAGACCTTTTTCTGGCACCGTTGCCGGGGAGCAATAACATAGTGGTTGATATTCTCGTGTGTGCTTGTTTGCTTTATCACTAAGTAATTTTTATTTTCTATTAGTAGTTGTTTTATTTTCTGTTGTTAGTTTTTTCTATCTCTAGATATGGGTAGGAAACACAAAATACCAAAAATTAGATGTATGTGCTAATCCAGTGGTTGAGGAACCACCCAAAATGTATCGTACTTTCGAAGCTTATTACTCTGATCGTCTTCGATCCCTTTGTGCTCATGCTGAAATTCCCACTAGCTTAGTTGATGTAAAATCATTAAATGAGCATGCTCATTATGTGTGACACCGCTTATCTCAAAAAGATGAGGATGAGAGCGAAGAATAAAAGGAGGAAGAGCGGATTAGCTACCCGTGCCCATCTTCTAATGAGAGTAACTCTTGAACTCATACATTGTTTAATTACCCTCCGTACATACCGAAGAATTAATGCTAAGATGATTGCTATGATCCCTTGGATTCATTTGAAATATCCCTTTTTGATGAACTTGATGCTTGCTATGCTTGTGGCCATGATGCCTATGAATTATGCTTATGGAGATGAACTTGCTATAGTTTCGTATGTTAAGCATGAAATTGTTGCTATTGCACCCACACATGATAGTCCCATTATCTTTTTGAAATCTCCTAACTACACTACATCGGGGAAGTTTGCACTTATTAAGGATCGATTGATGGATTGCGTTTTACCACTACACATGATGATTTTGATGGATATAATATGCATGTGCTTGCTACTTCTACTTGCAATTATTGTGAGATAAGAACCAAATCTTCACCTCTCTATGTTTCCAATACGATAAAATTGCACGAAACTACTTATGCTACATATGTGCCTTTACTTTGTGTGCATGAATTGTTCTTGTATGACATGCCAATGCATAGGAAGAGTGTTAAACTTTGTTTTCACATGATATATATAACTTTGTTCTCACTACTGAATTAAAAATCATTGTTAATTAAAATTGGCTTTGATATACCTTGGGATTCAGGTGGATTAATTACTTGAGCACTATATGCCTAGCTTAATGGCTTTAAAGAAAGCGCTGCCAGGGAGACAACCCGGAAGTTTTAGAGAGTCATTTATTTCTGTTATGTTCTTTTAAAATAATTAAAAAAGTGGGGAACTTAAAGCTTTTTCAAAAATATAAGTGAAAGTGAGAAAGACAAGCATCGTTGAAGTGGGGCTAGCCTTGAACTTTGTTCATGCCCATGGAAACTTTGTGAATCTTGATTACATAAAGTTTTCAACAAAAATAATTAGCCCCTTGTATAAATCCATTGAATTGTAAAAGTAATATGCCAAGAATTACCTTTAGGATGTTTAAATTACTTGTTTGATATGTGTGATGTAAAAACAGAAAGTTTGTCTGTAGTGTTTGATTTTTCATATTTTACTGGAACGTAAAAAGTTTCTAAAGTTTTTACACAGTACTGTTATGAAAATTCTTTATTACTTCCTAAGTTTTCAGAATTGTTTAAGTTACATAAGTATAGTAACCAAACAGATTTTTATAGAGTGTCCTATTTTTCACAGATTGTTGTTATAGTTGCTTTGCGTGCTTATGTTTGAATTCTTGTTGAGATTAATTGACTTGGGAGCCATAGAATTGTGATAGAATACAGTGGGTAATGTTAGATTATAATTATGCAATAATTTTATGGAAGGACATGATGAGATTTGACGATTATGTACTAACATTTCTAATAAAAGGTTTGTCAAGTTTTGTGTGCATGAAGTGTTCGAAGATCGAGGAGTTATTGATATGAGAAGAATAAGGAGAGGCAAGAGGTAAAGCTTGGGTATGACCAAGGTACCCAAAGTAAATAGTTAAGGAGACTAAATCGTCTAAGCTTGGGGATGCCCTGGAAGGCATCCCATCTTTCTTCTTCAATAACTATGAGTATGTTTCGGTTTTTGTCTTGTTCACATGATATGCGTAAATTCTTGGAGTGTCGTGTACCTTTTATTTTACTTTTAGCAATGCACCATTCTTGTTTGGGAATGTCATTGGTTGATTTATAGAATGCTCTTTGCACTTCACTTATAACTTTTGAGTATGGCTTTATAGAATGCTTCATGTGCTTCATTTATATCATTTGAAGTTGGATGCCTGTTTCTCTACATATAGAAAATCGTTATTTGGAGAATGCTCTTTTGCTTCACTTATATTTATTAGAGCATGTGAAGGTGTTTTGTAGAAAGAACTCAACTCACACGATTCACTTATACTTATTTAGAGAGTCCACGGGAATTGGTCATTTGTATGGTTAGTCATAAAATCCTACATAAAACTTGTAGATCACTGAATATGATATGTTTGATTCCCTACAATAGTTTTGAGACATTAGATAGTCATATGTGGGTGCACTAGCTGATGATTATGGATTAGTAAGAATATTCAGGTTAAGGTTTGTGATTCCCGAAGCATGCACATATAGTCGCTAGTTATGCGATGAAGATTGGAGCATAATCTATCCTTGATTGAAATCCTTTGTGCTGTTGAATCAGGGGCGTGCAATGGTTAACTCCTCCCAATATCCTCCCTTGGAGCATGTGAGTAGTACTCTAATTTGTGATAAAACTAATAAAACTTCGCAATAAGTATATGAGTTCTTTATAACTAATGTGAATCCATGGACATACACAATCTCACCTATTCATATTTCGCTAGCCTCTTCGGTACCGTGCATTGCCCATTCTCACCTCGAGGATCGGTGCAAATTTTGCCGGTTCATACAAAACCCGTGACATGATACACTCTATTGCACATAAGCCTCATTATATCATCCTCAAAACAACCACCATATCTACCTATCATAGCATTTCCATAGCCATTCCTAGATATATTGTCATGCAACTTCCACCGTCACTTCATATGACTTGTATTTCCATCGTCATATTTCCTTGCATGATCGTAAGATAGCTAGCATGATATTTACATGGCTTGTTCATTTTTTGATATCTTTTGCTACGCTAGATCATTGCACATCCTGGAATACTACCAGAGGCATTCATATAGGCTCATATCATCCTATAACTTTTGCATATCAAATTGTAAGTAAATAAAAGTGTGATATTCATTATTATTAGAGCATTGTCCCAGTGAGGAAAGGATAATGGATACTATGATTCCCCCACAAGTCGGGATGAGACTTCGGACGAAAAATGAAAAATGGGGAGGCCAAATGAGCCCACCATAAAAATAATAATAAAAAGAAATGAGGGAGGAGAAAAAAGGAAAAAAACATCATGAATATATATATGTATATATATAACAACTAAATGAGAGAAAATAGAGAAGGAACTTTGCTACTATCCTTTACCACACTTATGCCTCAAAGTGGCACAATGTTCTTCATATAGAGAGTCTCTTGTTTTGTCACTTCCATATGCTAGGGGGGATTTTTCATTATAGAACCTGGCTTGTATATTCCAATGACGGGTTTCCTCTAATTTCCGAGGTCTTCATGAGCAAAAAAGTTGGATGCACACCCACTTAGCTTCAGTCGAACTTTCATACACTTATATCTCTAGTGCATCTGTTGCATGGCAATCACTACTCCTCGCATTGATATCTATTGATGGGTATCTCCATAGCCCGTTGATATGCCGAGTTGATGCGAGACTTTCTTATTCACTATCAACCCTTTTGATATCTACCACCATATTCTATTCCACCCTTATGCTATGTCCATGGTTCACACTCATGTATTGCGTGAAAAATAAAATGTTGATGCACATGGAAAAAGTACGATCCAATTGCTTGGTTTGACACCGGGGTGCTCACGATTTATACTTTATGCTAGGAAGACCAAGCATGACAGGCTATATGATTTTGTAGGGATAGCATTTTTTGGCATTGCTATTTTGAAAGGACATGAATTTTGCTAGTAAACCTGAGTATGGAAGTCTTTTTGTGACACTATTGCCTTGAATCACTTGTATCTTAATATTCATGCCATGATTAGACATTTGTTCAGGATTATGTTAGGTAGAATTCCACATCAAAAATTATCTTTTTTGTCATTTACCTACTCGAGGATGAGCCGAAATTAATCTTGGGTATTGCCCCTAAAACTTAGGGGTCCAGCTCGACACTGGTTAAACAGTTTCCCGAGAATTCCATCAGGAGCTCGGAAGAGCTCGAGGATGCCTCCTGATCTAACTTCCAGGGAACTTATGTCCATCCACCAGACTCCTCCGACCTGAGAAATGTTGTCCAGAAAGCAGGTGAATCAGCTCGGCAATTTTTGAATCGGTTCCTGGCCAAGAAAAACCAGATCGTTAATTGCCCCGACACCGAGGCAATAGCCTCTTTCAGACATAATATCCGGGCCGAGTGGCTAGCTCGTCATCTCGGGCAGGACAAGCTAAGGACAATGTCCGCCCTTACCTCACTTATGACCCGCTTTTGCATGGGCGAGGATAACCGACTAGCTCGACGAGACCATAACCCCAAAGACCCCAGCACCTCCGAAGTCCGTGATGGAAATGGGAAACCACGACGTAACAAAAACAAATGCTAGCACAAAAATGGCGATGCTGAGGACACGGCCATTAATGCCTATTTCTGCAACCCAAAATCCGGACAGCGGAAGAAACCTTCTAAAGGAAATATAGACAGACCAACCACGCTAGACAAAATCATGGATAGGCCCTGCCAGATCCATGACACCCAAGACAAGCCCACTACCCATACCAACCGTAATTGTTGGGTATTGAGACAAGCTGGCAAACTCTCAGCCGAGAGCAAGGCAAGGGCCCACGCAACAAGGATGATGACGAGCCCCGTGGCCCAAGCGATGGAGGACAAAAGCAGTTCCCTCTAGAGGTAAAAACTGTGAACATGATAGATGTCACTCACATACCCAAAAAGGAGAGGAAGTGCACCCTTCGAGAGGTCTACGCTTTAGAGCCTATAGCCCCGAAGTATAACCGATGGTCAGCTTGCCCGATCACCTTCGACCGACAGGAACATACGACCAGTATCCGTCATGGAGGTTCGGCAACCCTCGTCGTAGACCCCATTATCAATCGGTATCACCTCACTAGAGTCCTAATGGACGGAGGAAGTAGCCTTAATCTAATTTACTCAGACACGGTCAAAAATATGGGTATAGATCTGTCAAGGATCAAACCTAGCAACACTATCATTAAAGGAGTGATCCCGGGCGTCGAGGCCCGCAGCTCGGGCACCGTAAATCTGGAAGTAGTGTTTGGCTCGCCTGACAACTGCCGCAGCAAAGACTTGATCTTCGACATTGTCCCTTTTCGCAGCGGTTATCACGACCTACTCGTCCGCACAACATTCGCTCGCTCTAATGTTGTCCTCCATTACACGTACATGAAGCTCAAGATGCTCGGGCCCAAGGGGGTCATTACTGTCAATGGCAACACAGAGCGCTCTCTCCGAACCGAGGAACACACAGTAGCCCTGGCAGCCGAATTCAAGTACGACGCCGATAGGTCGATGCCCAAATCAGCCATAAAGGACGTTAGGTTAGTAAATGAGCTTGGTCTCATCTCGAACTCTTGGAATCATCTTCCGCCCAACAAACATAGGGATACGCCCCCCACAGCACAACCCATGTCCCCGTCAAATATGTGCCAAGAAGGCACAACTTCATGCTCAAAATACAATGTGCAGCTGTAGGGACCCACTATCAAAATTGAAAGTGTTCAGCTGAATCGAACTACTGGCAACACATATCTTTGGACAAACCACATGTACCATCGAGGACCTTCCAAGCATAAAGCTCATCCACACTGCAGCGACTTCTCAAGATCTTGTTCCAAAGGTCCTTTCGTGGATAGCAATCACTTCTAACGGAACATTACCCCTTGGGACGAAAGGAGCAGACATGCGACATGGCACATTGAGGACGTGAAGCCACCCCCCGGGTAAAACCTCTCCTTTGTAACCTTTGTTTTTTATTTCAAAATACCTGTAACAGCCGCTTCAGCAGTTTGAGTTATAAGAATTCATTATAAATAAAGATCATCATTTAAGGCCTCCTCGCTTTATCTTATGTCACATACTCTATTCTCTACTCACCGCCGCTGATAGCAAAGTTATTCGGTACATATTACGATGCGACCGGCTAATAGACCGGGGGCTTGACTATAAAGATCGCCCCAAGCATCTCCACGGCAGTATTGTTTGTATGTGTTCGGCGTCTCGGATGTTGCCTTATATGAATTGATTCTGAATTATGTCTTGGGTCAATGGTTGGGCTGCCCGGCTCCTGTGTTTGCCCTCTTATGATCCGCACGTTCAACTAAAAGGGCAAAGGGAGAACCACTATGATTGTTCTTCTAGCTCGCATGGTCAAGTACCTCAGTGGAGAAAGCCGAAAACTAACTATCATAATAAGCGAGAACCAGTCTACAATTCGAGCATAAGTGTCAAACAAAAAATTGATAGAGGTTATTCTGTGTTATATGAGGGGTTTGTATGATTACAAACCATGTGATGCTGGTTTCAACCTCGGTTTATCCGAATACCACAAAAGACTGGGGGCTAGTCATCAGCCCCCGCAGTCAAGCTCCTAGGCTAAGTGAAAGCACTAAAGCATCATACTCCGATTGCCTTGTTCCCCTAACACTACCGCCTTCAGACACCGATACGTCGGCTAAGGGTCACAGTGCGTAGGTAGAAACACCTCTCATAATATCTACATGGGGCTGAAGCCGACAACTCGCAACTTTTAGATAAAATGGCCACAGAAGAGTTAAAATAATACAAATCTTAAAGACATGACAAACCATGCAACCACATTAAAAAGCAGAACAGTCATCAGACACATGACAAAATGCTCATTCATAAAATACATCCTTCGGGCATTGGGCTTCTATCGCCCGAGCACCATCCATCACGATGGAAAAGTATTGTTCGGGGCGCCTATGCTCCTTCCCAGGGGGTGGAGGCGCGGTGGCCATCTCAGTCGGCTTGAGCCTCGGCTAATGCATCATGGTCCTTACAAAGGCCATCCGAGCTCCCTAGATGCATGTAGAACGCTTTAGAGCGTCAACCCGAGGCGCAACATCGCACAGTTTGTGTACCAAGCCGAAGTAACTGCTCGACAACGGCTCTGCACGCCACAGCCGAATGTAGAGGTCCTTCACTGCCAGCTCCGCCATCCTGTGCAGCTCCATCAATTGTCTCATCTGATTGCTCGGGGGGGGGGGGGGGGGGGGGGGGGGAGGATGCCCAGGGGCCTTAAATTGCGCCCAGAACAGCCGAGAATCAACATCCCCATCCCGAGAGGGAAAGTATTTGTTCGCGTCCGCTGCAGTCCGTGGGAGGTCTGTAACGGTGCCTGAGGAGCGCCACACCTAGGTGAGCAAGGCAAACGTGTTACCACCAAAGGCACCTTGCAGTAAGTATGGCTTACCATCCGTGATCTCCTTGACTTGGCGGAGTCCTTCTTCAAAGAACCGCCTTTCAACTCGCTCCGTTTTGAGGTCAGATTTCAGCGCGGATAGTTTGCTAGCCTGGTCTTTGTTCTTTTGCTCAAGGGCTTTGCACTTCGTGTTGGCATCCTTGAGCTCCAACAGCACCTCTACCCCCCGGGCCTCATGCTTGTTGCTGGCGGCCTTTAACGCCGGCAGTCCGGGTGTTGCTTGTTTGGCCGCCTCCTACTCATCCATGGCCTCCTGCCTCACCTTTTCCAACTTGGCCTTGAGGTTCTCGACCTCCGCGGTCGCAGCTGTGGTAACAATCAGTAAGTAACACTTAAATATACTATTCCAGATATCTCAATTAATAAGTATAGGCAATATCCCAATGATACAATTCGGACTCACCTTGCGCCTCGTCAAGTCTCTTTTTCAGGCGGTCGAGCTCCTCATCAGAGCTCTTGAGCTTCCGGTTTAGCTCGGCAACCTCCACTGCGTTGGCGGCCGCCACTGATGATGAGGCCTACAAAAACAAATCATGCGCATTAAAACTCCCGAGCTGTCAGATTCAGAACCTCTGCTAAGTACTCTCTAGAGCCCTTATAACAATGAGGGACAAAGGGTGCCTTGAGCATCGTTACTAATTTTCTGACGTTTGACTCCTGGGTGGGTTTTTCAAACTCTCCCAGGGCTCGGGGGCTACTACACTTATAATGATGGCATAAAGTTGGTAAATTAACTTTTCTTGGAAAAAAGTATTACGTGACTCACCTTGAAGCTCGTCAAGAGACTGTTGAAGGCCTCTTTCACTCCGCTATCAATGGACTGAATGCCTTGGAAAACCGCACCCATAAGGGTGCAGTGATCTTCGACGATGGAGGAGCCGGACAAAGCTTCCTCCATCATGGCCGGCCACCCAGTCATGGGCGGCACTGATGGTGACTTGCCAACCCCCTCTCCGGTGAGGGATTGGGCTGGCAGCTCCAGAGGCATAGAGCACTCCAGAGATGTCATCAGAGGGAACTAGACCGGTCTTTGTCCTCCCTCTTTAGTTGCTAGGAGATGTTCCCCCTCCATAACATTGCACCCCCACCGCCACGGTTCGGTGCAGAAGGAGCCTAGCGCGATAACACCTTCGCAGCCTCCTTCGAGACCTCAGGAGGCATAGGGTGTGATGCAGTCCCACTTTCCACAGGATCCTTCGGGGAACCTTCGGGGATTTGGGAAGAGACTCCCCGTCTGAGATTTGGTCTGTGGGGAGACCATGCGGTGGGCTGCAAATTGAAAGATGTTTGCCCATTTAGCATTAAAATCTCTATATAAGTTAGTCAGAGGGTCTTTGGATTCATACCTCTGGGCTAGGGGCTTAACCCTTGGGTTCCTTCGGGGAACCCTCTCAAAAGCGTCACACTCCTTATCGGAGTACGAGTTATCATCTACCTAGACTGACTTTGTCCAGCATGTCCTCTTTGGGGCGGAAGGAGGTAGGTCCTCCGCGGCGTCCAGTGGCGCCTCCTTTTTCCTTGTGAGGGGGAGTTGCACTCCCCTTCGTCCTCGTGCTCTTCATCGTGAGTGGAAGAGGCATGGGTCTCCTCGGACTTAGTGTCCGAAAGACCCCTTAGAAGAAGACCCTCTCGGTCCTCCTTCTTCTCCCCTTTCTTCTTCTTCTCCTTCTTCTCTAGCGCCAAATACGGCGCCATGACAAGCATCTCCGACAATAGATCCGACCGACGGTCTTCGAGGTGTGGGGCCAGATAGTCGATTTGCACGGCCTTGCTCAGCCATATATGTGAAGATGAGGGAGAAGGGGTTCAACTCTTTGTCAAAAAACGGAGCCGTAGAATTAAAAGTTTTATCATACCTTGCTAGGAGGGGTGTCGACGTCAAGACCGATGTCCTCATCCTCGGCTGGCCAGCTCTTCTACGGCTTGAATAACACTCTCCACAATTTCACGTGGGTAGTGCGGAAGAATTGATCCACGATGGTGTTGGAAATATGCCCTAGAGGCAATAGTAAATTAGTTATTATCACATGTCCTTGTTCATGATAATCGTTTATTACCCATGCTAGAATTGTATTGATCGGAAACTCAGATACATGTGTGGATACATAGACAAAGCCATGTCCCTGGTATACCTCTAATAGACTAGCTCGTTGATCAAAGATGGTTAAGGTTTCCTAGCCATGGACATGAGATGTCATTTGATAACAGGATCACATCATTAAATTAGGAGAATGATGTGATGGACAAGACCCAAACTATAAACGTAGCATATGATCATGTCAGTTTATTGCTGTTGTTTTCTGCTTGTCAAGTATCCGTTCCTATGACCATGAGATCATGCAACTCACTGACACAGGAGGAGTACCTTGTGTGTTTCAAACGTCGCAACGTAAATGGTTGACTATAAAGGTTCTCTACAGGTATCTCAGAGGGTGTTTGTTGGGTTGGCATGGATCAAGACTAGGATTTGTTACTCCGTGTGACGGAGAGGTATCTCAGGGCCCACTCGGTAATACAACATCACAACAAGCCTTGCAAGCAATGTGACTAAAGTGTTATCCACGAGATCTTGTATTATGGAACGAGTAAAGAGTCTTGCCGGTAACGAGATTGAACTAGGTATAGAGACACCGACGATCAAATCTCAGACAAGTAACATACCAAAGAACAAAGGGAATAACGTATGGGGTTAACTGAATCCTTGACATAGAGGTTCAACCGATAAGGATCTCCATAGAATATGTAGGAACCAATATGGACATCCAGGTCCTGCTATTGGTTATTGGCCATAGAGGTGTCTCGGTCATGTCTACATAGTTCTCGAACCCACAGGGTCTGCACACTTAAGGTTCGATGATGTTTCGGTAGTATTGAGTTATGTATGTTGGTGACCTAAGGTTGTTCAGAGTCTCGGATGAGATCCAAGACTTCACGAGGAGCTCCGGAATGGTCCGGAGCTAAAGATTGATATATAGGAAAGTGGTGTTTGAACTCCGGGAAAGTTTCAAGCATTTCCGGCAGTGTACCGGGAGTGACAGATGGGTTCTGGGGGACCACCAAGTGGGGCCAACGCCCCCAAGGGGCCACATGGGCCTTAGTGGTGGTGCACCAGTCCCTGGTGGGCTGGGAAGCTAGCTCAAGAAGGCCTATGCGCAGGAGGAAGGAGTAGGGGCTAAGTAGGAGAGAGTCCTACTAGGAGTCCACCTCCCGTATGGGAGGTGGACTCCTCCCCTTTGGTTCGGCTGAAGCCCTCCATGTAGGAGGGGCTAGGCTGCCTCCTCTTCTCTCCCTCCTATATATACTAAGGGTTTTTGAGGGCAGCCCCCAACCCTAGTTGCCACATGATTGCCCTCTTCTTCCCTAGATCAGTTTCTCCTCTAGATTAGTTCTTCGGTGCTTAGACGAAGCCCTGCAGGATTAGTTCACCACCACCGCCACCATGCCGTTGTGCTGCTGGAGAACTCATCTACCTCTCTGCTCCCTCTTGCTGGATCAAGAAGTCGGAGATCGTCATCTAGCTGTGTGTGCTGAACACGGAGGCGTCGTCCGTTCGGCGCTAGATCGGAAGGACCGTGATCAAGATCGCGAGACGATTCGTGGTTTGATCGCGGGACGGATCATGATGGGATCACGGGACGGATCATGATTGGATCGCGAGATGGATCATGATGGGATTGCGGGACACTCGGCGATTTGGATCACGAAGACGTTCGACTACATCAACCGTGTTTCTTAATGCTTCCCGCTTAGCGATCTACAAGGGTATATAGATCCACTCTCCCTCTTGTAGATGCTCATCACCATGGATAGATCTTGCGTGTGCGTAGGAATTTTTTTGTTTCCCATGCAACATTCCCCAATAGGTGGCCAGGTCCTCTGGTTGGTGATCCCACATTGGGGAGGCCTGGTGCCGGTAGGGGAGGAGACGACAATGGAGCATGACTTGGATCACATTGACTAGCTTGATTTTGGCCTCAATCATCGCTGAGATGCGCTTCTACAACAATTTTATCACCGCGGCCGACTCCCAGTCATCACCTTTATTGATCCACGAGGTTAGCTTTGCGGGGGGGTTCTGATTTGAATTCGGCAGGTGCCACCTAGTCTATGCTCCTTGGTTTGGTGATGTAGAACCACTCCTTTCGCCAGATCTTGATTGTGTCGATAAAAGTGTTGTCCAGCCACTCGACATGGGGGATCTTGTTGATTACCGTCCCTCCACAATCCGCATGTGCGCCTGCAACTGTCTTTGGCTTGATGTTGAACACTTTGAGCCATAGGCCGAAGTGCGGCTGCACCCGCGGGAAGGCTTCACAGACGATGATGAACGCCAAGATGTGCATGAAGGAGTTCGGGGGGAGGCCATGAAAATCTAACCCGTAAAAGAACATGAGGCCCCACGACGAAGGGGTGGAGTGGAAAGCCCAGTCCCCGGATGAAATGGGGGATGCACACCACCCTCTCGCCTGGCTTTGGTGTGGGAACCATTTGCTTCGCCTCTGGAGCGCGGTGGGCGATGTTGGCGGGGAGGTAGCCGGTGCGCTTTAACTCCCGAATGTCGTCGTCAGTGACGGAGAAGGCCTCCCACTTGCCCATGGAGCTGGAACCAGGCATGGACGAACTCGGAGGGAAGATTGAGGAAGAACTGGATCTGGGCTCTCGGAGCTTGGGAAGGTTGAGGAGGCAAAGGGTGTGAATTTGGAGCGTGAATAGGCCTTGGGGGTCTTCTCCCTTTTATGGCGTGCCTTAATAACGAGAGCCTCCCTTTTACTGCGCCCCAGAACTCGGAGGAAACATTCGTGCCATTATGCACGCATGGCATAACCCAGGGCATTAATCGTATCCCGTACGAAACAAGACATGATCTACACGTTGATAAGACGTGCCAATGGAGAAATGGACTCGAAACACGAATCGAGTTTTTGTAATTGGCTCAGCGGTCATGATAAGCCATGACCCTTTGTGAGAAAGGTTGTTAGTAAATACTATTCACACTTTGACGTTCGGCCTTCGAGGTTAAGCGACTTATGACATTCAGATAACTATCTGACATCGGCGGCTGGACTAGGGCCAACCGATCATAAAGGGGGAAAAGAACTCACCCCGCAAGCCGGAGACACTGATCACGTGAAGCTGCTAGTGTCATGACCCCTGACATTGGGGGATAGTTCGGGGGCTACTGAGGGAGTCCTATACTAAGTGATCCTCAAGTCGCCGACCTATCTCTCATAGGCCAGCTTGATGGTCCGCTCTCAGATTATCACAGGAAGGGTCGGTATGTGCGATGACCCTGCATTCTAGAAGGAAACATCCGGAGACGCGACCTGCACTCCAAGTCAAGATGAGAGGATCAACGTCTTTACTTCCCGCTGGAGACTTATCATGTGTAAACCCCAAGAACCCCCGGTGTTTATATATACTAGGTGATTTAGATAGTAGAGGGCAGGAAAACTCATCTAGGGTTTTAGCTATTTGATCTCAAGGTTGATCGACTCTGCAATCTTCATACACATTAATACAACCAAGCATGACGTAGGGTTTTACCTCCATAGGAGGGCCTGAACCTGGGTAAACATCGCCTCCTTCGTCCCCTATTACCCATCGATTCTAGATTCACAACACAGGACCCCCTACCCGAGATCTGCCGGTTTTGAAACCGACACACGGGATTCCGAGGACACTTCGGGCTATCTTGAGGTTGAGGTTTTTCATCGGAATTTCCAAGGAGACCATGGGTTTTCCGCGGTCGAGGTTGTTCCATGCAACTTGTGGTCAGCTTGTGATGGATGAGTTGGAGCACCCCTGCAGGTTTAAATCTTGTCGAGAAGCTGTGCCCACGGTTATGTGGCAACTTGGAAATTCTTTTGACACCTAGTTATAGTAAACTTGAAGTAAACTCTTGTAAAATACACCAACCGTGCGTAACCGTGACTGTCTCTGCTTGTGAGTTTCAACAGATAGAGAACACAATGGGGTTATGTTTGCCGTAAATAGGTGTTCAGGATCACTTAGTGATCATTCGAGCTCTCGTCCGTTTATGCATAGATCACCCCCTCATATTCTTGTATTCGTAATTTAGCCATTCAAATAAATGCTTAGTGCTTGCTGCAGCCTCACGACTTATCCTTACCTTGCCCATTTCTTACATAGTATCGGTACTGGGATTAATGAGATTGCTGAGTCATCGTGGCTCACAGATTACTACAACACTACAGGTAAATGTATACATATGATCAATCCAGTTGATGCATCCCAGCTCTAGTGGGAGTTCGACGAGATAGTTATCATTACTTTTATCATTTGATTTCGTCCATAGTCAGAACTTGCATTTCTGGATGATATATGAATGGTTATATGGATTTGTAATTTAGTTTGTGGTGAGTGTAAGCCAACTCATATATTCATCTCCTCTTTTACATGTATTGCAATGATTTCTATACTTGTGAAACAATGAGATGCGCTTGTACGCCCATCTTGGACCTTGAGCCTTAATAGGATAATACCGCATAATGGACGTTACAAGTTGGTATCAAAGCCATACCAACCATAGGAGGCCCTTGCTTGATCGTACTTGGCCGAGTCGAGACTAGTTAAAAACTATTTGCCTTCTAGTTATATCGAGGAGTAGGATTCTTTTTACTCCTCTTCTATGCTCTGGTGAGGAATTACGACTTAGGAATTTTAATTCTACCCTCTTCTCACTAATTTTTGTTAGGATCACATGGGTATTTTGGAAACTATATGATGCCAATGTGTTCGGAACTTTGTTCTTGGTGCCTCATGTTTCCGAGGAGTAGAGATCCCGGGAATTCTTGACACATCATTATCATTCAGTTTCCTTAGTATCTTAGGACGGAGGATGTTCGAAATTGGTTCAATACTATTTGTGGCAGGAGGAGTTTGGCATCACCCAGTACCGGGGAGAACGTCCAGATGTACTGCCATATTTGGTATTGTTGTGATTATGAGGGTCTAAGGTAGATGAGTTTTTGAAGCTCTTTGGTTATGTGTTGACGGATGTGATACACTAGACGGGTAGTGTTATTGCTAGGAGTTGAGTGATTCATTCAGTAATTACTCTGTGTATCCATTGGACCAGATTGCATCACCAGAAAGATTCGTGAGTTCCTAGGTGGGAATTCTAGTAGTTACCTAGGATCATCTTCTGTCAGATGTATGATGCTTTATACATTTGTTCTGAGCAATACTTAGCTCAATACCTTGTTGTGTTATCGAAGTGGCTTCAAGATCAAATGATGTTATCATAAACCTGCAAAAGGAGTTCTTACTAATTTTCAGTTTGAATGCGGTTGATGATATTCCATTGCAATTTCTTTCAAGCCATTTTATTCAGCTTATTTCAATCATCTTTGTCTATGGTGTTCTAACCTTCATGTCCATCTTCATGATGGCTCCAACAACTCATGGGAACCCTGGTCATGAGGGGGAGCAATCCGACCCTCCACCACCCCACCACCACCTCCACCTCCAGAGGCATGTCAGGCGGTGATGGCCGCAACCAATGCCAACACCCAGATGTTGCTCAATTTGTCGCAATGTTTTCAGAATCAGGGTTAGTAGGGCCATCAAGGGAATTTCAATAATCAACCACATTTCACAACTCTGAACGAGTTCCTTGCAAATCAACCCACGTCATTCACCTGCTGTGATCAGCCTCTTGATGCGAACGATTGACTATGTCACATGAACAAGCATTTTGAGTTCAGGAATGTCATGCCTGAGGACTATGTTAAGTTTGTGACCTTCCAGCTCAAGGGTCAAGCAACATATTGGTGGCAGTAGAACAAGGATTCCAGAGGTGGTCATGTGATCAGTTGGGATGATTTCTGCCATGACTTCAGAGCTCATCATACCCCAATAAGTTTTGTCCAGGGTATGCGTGAGAATTTTAGAAACCTCAAGTAGGGAAACTCGTCTATCTATCAATATAACATCGAGTTTCAGAATCTCAGTCTCTATGCCAAACAAGATGTTCCGGATGAAAAGTGCAAGATTTATTAGTTTATACATGGACTCAGGGAAAATCTTGAGCGTGCTCTCGTCCTTCACGAGACTCATGAGTTTGATCAGTTCTATAACTTGGCTCTAATGTATGAAGCAGTCCAGCTCAAGGTGGAGAATTCAAGGAAGCGGTTCAGAGACTCTCACCTTCGTCCAGCTCATAGATTGTTCCTAAGCAGCAGAAGTATTGGGTTTCTCCTCCTCCTCTGATTTGTCCTCCTCAACAGCAAAAGTAGCATGGTGGCAGTGGTCCTTCCCACCCACCCAACCTAGGATTTCAGCAGACGCCTCAGGCTCCCAAGTCTGCAAATGCTCCTCCTCCAGGCAACTTCCATCCGCTCTTTGAGGTTACGTGTCACAAGTGTGGTCACAAGGGCCACTACTCAAAAAAGTGCACAAACCAACGACGTCTTCCACCTACCCCTCTAGTCAAACCTCCAGGCAATGCTATGGTGAAGCACAACCCCAAGTCAGCAAGAATGAACATGGTTAATGCATCTTAAGCAGAGGAGTCTGATGAAATGATTATGGGTAATCTCTGCCTTAATTCTATTCCTGCAAAAGTTTTGTTTGACACTGGTGCATCGCATTTATTCATTTCAATACTGTTCACCGAGAAGCATGATTTTTGTCCCGTTAATTTGTCCAAGCCTTTATCAATATTTTATCCATGCAAAGTGATGAATTATCATTTGGTGGTTCCGGATGTCTCTGTCAAGATGGGCAACTATTCCTTTCTAGCCTCTCCAATTGTTCTCGGCAATTCCGATATTGATCTAATTCTTGGCATGGATTTTCTTGAGATGAACAACGCTCATGTCGACTTTGCAGACAAACAATTCCAATTGACTCATTCTTCCAAAGACCTGATCACTTTCGCTGCTCGCGACTGAAAGCAAATTTGCTGCCTTGGTGGTTTTGGTAATTAATAACAACATATATGTCATTGGACTCATATTTTCTCCAAGCATACTCTCCTTTTACTTTGTGATAAATCACTTTGACTCTCTTTCTACTATTAAAAGGGGGTAAGGTATTGTTGGTGAACAAATTGCTCCACTGAACAAGTGTTGGCCACCAAAACACCCACAAGCTCCCCCACAAAATACTCTGTCTAAACCCTACCACTCAAAATCGGTGCCACCCAGAATTCCATATCGGCTACACCAAATCAAAACCTAAGACAGAACCCTAGCCAAACCCTTGATCTTCGATGCAACCTAGAATCAATGACCATGATTTTGTTGGTTGTTTTCATAAAATCGAAATTTGAGCATTTTGTGTTTCGGTCTCATTGACTCTTGGAAACTACCTCGTCCAGTTACTTCGGTACCACCGAGATTCCCATATCGTTCTCATCGAGATTCCGAAAGTTGCCACATTTTGAATAGATCGGTACAACCGAGTTTTGCATCGGTTTCATCGAGATGGTCAACAATTTTGTAACAGTTGGATTTTTGGAGGTGCCTATATATATATATCCCTTCACCGCATCTCACTCGCAAGAGAAACACTCAGAATAGTTCCCCACTTCCCATATCCAAATTTCTGAGAGAGAACCACCTACCCTTGTGTTGAGATCAAGATCATCCACTATAACCATATGGATTTTGACTTCTAGCCTCCCCGAGTTGCTTTCCACCCAATCAATCTCTTTTAGCAAGCCAAATCTGTGAGAGAGTAATTGAGTGTTGAGGAGTCTATCATCTCTAAGCACAACAGCAAGGAGTTCATCATCACTATCAAGCCTATTACCTTTTGGAGGGTGGTGCCTCCTAGATTGGTTAGGTGTTTCTTGGGAGCTTCCTACTTCGTGTTGTGGAGTTGAACCAAGAAGTTTCTATAGGCAAGAAGATCACCTACTTCATGAAGATCTACCCATAGGGAAGCTAGTCCTTCGTGGATGGAAGCTGTTATGGAATAGTCAAGGTTGCTACTTCGTGGACCGTTATGGGTGGATCCCTCCGTAGACTCTCGTGACTGTTACCCTTCGTGGGTTGAAGACTCCATAAACTTGGATGTACGATAGCACTACCTATCGGAACCATGGGAAAAATCTTCGTGTCTAAAATTGTGTTTCATTTTCCAACCCTTACCTTTATTACATGTGCTATTCTTTACTTTCCACTGCTATACTCATAGGCAGGCATGTGTAGGGTGTGGCTAACTTGCTATCATTGCTTAAATCTGCCCACAACTAAAATTGGGAGAAGCTAGAAATTTTATTTGGTCAATTAGTGTAACCACCCCCCTCTAGACCTACTTTTGACCCTACAAGTGGTATCAGAGCTTTGGTCTCAATTGTATTGGTTTCACAACCTAGGAGAGTATGGCATCTAGTGAGGGAAATTATCATTGTAGAGGTTCTTACTTTGATGGTAAATTTTTTGCTAGTTGGAACCATAAGATGAAAATGCATATTCGTGGTCATAACCCCGCCGTTTGGGTTGTAGTGTGTGTTCGCTTGCAAGGTGAATTCCTTGATGATGGGAAGGAATTGGATCCTGAAGCAACAACGGAAGAATTGAAGATGTTGCAATACAATTCCCAAGCATGTGAAATTCTTTTCAACTGCCTATACCATATGAATTCAACAAAATCAGCCGTCTTGTGAATGCAAAGGAAATTTGGGATACTTTGGTTGATATGCGCGAAGGTACTAATTCCGTCAAAGAATCTAAGTTTGATGTGCTTCAAAGTGAGCTTGAAAATTCAAGATGAAGGATGGTGAAGGAGTCGCAAAGATGTATTCTAAGCTAGCTCTCATTACCAATGATATTGCCTTCTTAGGAAGTGAGGAAATGACCAGCAAATTCATCATCAAGAAGATACTTAGAGCTTTGGATGGAAAGCATGACACCATGTGAACCTTAATCCAAATGATGCCAAACAACAAAGATTTCAAGCCTACGGAAGTGGTTGGAAGGATTGTTGCTCATGATATGTCACTGAAATACAAGGAAGTGCTTCACAACAAATCTAGCAGTGCTTACAAAGCCAGAAGTGATGCTACCACTACCTGAAGCGACAACCTTGTTACCAATGAAGAGATAAGCCTCATGGTCAAGAAATTCAACAAGTTCTACAAGAGTAGAGGCAAAGAGAGGAACTCCAACTCAAGATATGAAGAGAAGCGTTCGTCTAGTTGTGACCAGAATTGTTACAAATGTGGAAGGCCCGGACACTACTCCAATGAGTGCAAGACCCCCCACAAAAGAAGGGAAGAGTCACATAGAAGAAAGAGCTCAAGACATGAGTCACCTCAAATAGAGAGAAGGAGTAGAGATGATCGTTGTGAACGAAGACCCTCAAGGAGAAGTAGGGATTCAGAGAAGAAGGACAAGTACACCAAGAGCTACTCAACAAGAAGACGTCAAGGTCATGTTAGTGAATGGGTTTCCGGCTCCGATTCCGAAACCACTCTGAGAGAAGCTATCACTCCGACTATTGTCAAGATGAAGGTTTTGCCAGACTTGCACTCGTTTCCTCCAACTCCCGCGACATATTTTATTCACCAAATGAAGGGAGTGGAAGTTGCTACATGGCTAAAGGCCCCAAGGTATCACACTACGAATATCTTGATTTCAATAGTGATGAGGATGACTTACTAGGAGACGATGACTTGCTATTTGACAAATCTAGTGATATTAGTCAATAATGAACTTGGTAGTAATCACTCTAGCCAAGATAAGTCTTGTGATGACAATAAGATGGAAATAGAGAGACTACCTAAAGAACTAAACACTCTTAAGTTAGCCCACATAGTTCATAGAAAGCTTGCACGGACACATGAGAAGCTCCGCTTCGAGAAGCTCAATTTGGAGCAAGAGCATGAATTCCTTAAAGCCATTGATGATGATCTTCGAAAGAAGACTTCCTCTTATGTATCCAAAGAACTTCTCTTGTCTACGTTAATTCCACAAGTTAAGGCTAAGCAAACTAGTAACAAAGGCAAGAAAAGTTCTTCAACTAGTAGAAATTTTTTGAGAAACCCAATGATATTGCTTCTAGTAGTTCTATTGATCCCACTAACTTGCTATCTTAGCCAAGTTACACTTGAACAAGAAAATGAACTATTGAAAGGGATTATAGAGAAAGGTATCTACAAAATTCTTGCCGGGTGTAAGCAATTTTAGGAAATTGTACGCAAGCACGGATGATATCGGAAGAACCATGGCATTGGCTACTTGAATGCTAATGGAGTTGAATGGGAAGAAGGTCCATACCCCAAGCCCAATTTGTTCCTCTAAGGGAGAAGTATGAACATACTCTTCCCAAGGGAACAAAAGCTCAAGATGACCTTCCACCACAAGATCACAAGCTCAAGGGCAAGGACAAGCTTCAAGAGGATACTGACTCATATGAAGATGAATCCCAAGCTTTGCTCAAGTGGGTTCCCAAGGCTACTACAAGTTCAACTTCTACAAGTGCCACTTCAACACCAAGGATTACCATCAACTTGATGTTGGTCCCCAAGAACAAGAATTAGAGTATTTCTTGAGGGGTGACTCCGCCAATGAAATTCACTCATATTCATTATTGGCAAGAACTAGTTGCAATCAACATCAACATTTTGCAATAGTTCAAGGAATCACGCATTCCCTCATAGTAAGCAAGGGACAAGGTAATTAATGAATCCATGGACATCATCATGTATGCTTTGCACTCCATGTCCATAGATATCCTTGTATTTGTCTCTTGGTTTGGGACTAACCCATGGAGGTGAAAGGAGTAAGAAACAAAAAAGATTGCTCCCAACTCAAGATGATCTTCATCAACTATGAGCATCCACTACTACATCACCAACATGAAGACTTCTACGACAAAACCCAAGGTTAGTTTATCCCTCTTAGGAAGGAAGTCACATTAAGGGGGAGCTTTACTGTAAGACTTGAGTCAAAGTATCTCTTAGAATTTGACAACATTAACAAGTTTTCTGTAAAAGTGGTAACCCCACTTGTGCTTAAATGATGAGTATGACCTATGATCAAGTAGTTGATAGAAGCTAGAATCTTTGTGCATGTATGCCATGATTTCATTTGATATATTATTGTGTGAGCATGTTGGTATGCATATCTTTACACCTTCGAGGATATCCAATTGTAGCTATTTGGTTTTTGAATTTTTTTTGCCAATTGGATGTACAAGAATGCCTAGGACCCCTCTCTAGCTATCTATGCCTTGTTGTCTCAAGTTCTATTCATGCTACATCACAAAACTTGAACAAGCAATTCTTGACCCCCTTGGTGGTTTTGGTAATTAATAACAACATATATGTCATTGGACTCATATTTTCATCAAGCATATTTCAGGAAAAGTCCAATGATGGGATGGATATAAATTGCGAGGAGATACCCCAAGATGCAAGGAATGGATTGGCAAAGCTTCAAGCTAGAAGACTCTCTTTTTACTTTGTGAGAAATCACTTTGAATCTCTTTTTACTATTAAAAGGGGGTAAGGTATTGTTGGTGAACAAATTGCTCCACATGAACAAGTGTTAGCCACCAAAAACACCCACAAGCTCTCCCACAAAATACATTGTCTAAACCCTACCACTCAAAATCGGTGCCACCAAGAATTCCAAATCGCCTACACCGAATCAAAACATAAGACAAAACCCTAGCCAAACCCTTGATCTTCGATGCAACCGAGAATCAAGGACCATGATTCTGTTGGTTGTTTTCATAAAATCGTAATTTCCACATTTTGTGTTTCGGTCTCACCGAGTCTTGGAAACTGACTCGGCCACTGACTTCGATACCAACGAGATTCCCATATCGGTCTCACCGAGATTTTGAAAGTTGCCACATTTTGAACAGATCAGTACAACCGAGTTTTGCATCGGTTTCACCGAGATGGTCAACAATGTTGTAACAGTTGGATTTTTGGAGGTTCCTATATATACCCCTCCATCACATCCCACTCGCAAGAGAATCACTCATAACAGTTCCCCACTTCCCATATCCAAATTTCTGAGAGACAACCACCTACCCTTGTGTTGAGATCAAGATCATCCACTCCAACCATATGGATCTTGATTTCTAGCCTCCCCATGTTGCTTTCCACCCAATCAATTTCTTCTACCAAGCCAAATCTGTGAGAGAGTGATTGAGTATTGAGGAGTCGATCATCTTGAAGCACAAGAACAAGGAGTTCATCAACCTTGTCAAGGCTATTACCTTTTGGAGGGTGGTGCCTCCTAGATTTGCTAGGTGTTGCTTGGGAGCCTCCTACTTCTTGTTGTGGGGTTTAACCAAGAAGTTTGTACGGGCAAGGAGATCGCCTACTTCATGAAGATCTACCCGTAGTGAGGCTAGTCCTTCGTCGATGGAAGCCGTTATGGAATAGTCAAACTTGCTACTTCGTGGACCCTTATGCATGGAGCCCTCCGTGGACTCTCGTGACCGTTACCCTCCGTGGGTTGAAGACTCCATAAACATGGATTTACGATAGTGCCACCTATCGGAACCACAGGATAAATCTTCGTTACTACAATTGCGTTTGATATTCTAACCCTGACCTCTATTACATGTGCTTGTCTTTAATTTCCGCTGCTATACTCATAGACATGCATGTGTAGGGTGTGGTTGACTTGCTATCATTGCTAAAATCTGCCCACAACTAAAATTGGGAGAAGGTATAATTTTTTTGGTCAAGTAGTCTAATCACCCCCCCTCTAGACCTACTTTCGCTCCTATAGCAATGACACGATTCATCTCTTTTCTCTCAATAATTCACGTTGTTTGTGAGTTTGAAGATGTCTTTCCAGAAGAATTGCCAGGAATGCCTCCTCACCGACCAGTAGAGTTTGTGATTGAACTCGAGCTTGGAATTGAACCAGTATGCAAGCGTCCTTATAAGCTTGGCCTCGAAGATCTGGAAGAATTGAAGAAGCAGCTAGATGACCCTACTAGGAAAAACCTTTTAAGTAGGACATCAGTAGTAATGGGATAATAAAAAGCACTACTGCTAATTAGCAGCAGTGCTGTATTTGGACATCACTACAATTGAAGCCTTAGCAGTAGCGTTGGAAATATAAAGGGCGCTGCTGCTAAGTGGGACCCAATGAGCCCACCGACATTAGCTATAGCAGCAGTGCGTCCCATAATATAGCGCTAGTGCTAAAGATTTAGCAGTAGAGCTTGCGGTGAGGACACTGCTACCGCTATTGGGCCCCACTTAGTAATAGCCTTGCTGCTTACAAGCGCTACTACTAACTCCGACTTAGCCAGCGTCGGGCTATTCCTCCTTATTCCTCCCTCGCCCTCTCCCTTGCCCCCGCCGCCGTAGAACGAGCCCCTACCCTCACCCTCACCCCCGCCCTCGCCGTCCGATCCCCTGCCCCTGCCCCTGCCCTCGCCCCTTGTTGGGGAATGTTACATGGGAAACACAAGTTTTCCTACGCACACGCAAGATCTATCCATGGTGATGAGCATCTACGAGAGGGAGAGTGGATCTGCATACCCTTTTAGATCGCTAAGTGGAAGTGTTAAGAAACGTGGTTGATGTAGTCGAACGTCTTTGTGATCCAAATCTCCGAGCGTCCCGCGATCCCATCATGATCCATCTCGCGATGCAATCACGATCTGTCCCGCGATCCCATCATGATCCATCTCGCGATCTTGATCACGGTCCTTCCGATCTAGCGCCAAACAGACGACACCTCCACATTCAACACACATACGGCTTGATGAAGCCTTCACCTCCTCAATCCAGCGAGCGATGGTGAAGTAGTACATGAGTTCTGGCAACACGACGATGTGGTGATGGTGTTGGTGAAGAACAATCTCCGTAGGGCTTCGCCAAGCACAACAGAAACTATGACGTACGATAAACTAGAGGGACGGGGTTGCCGGCACATGGCTTGGGGAATTCTTGATGTGTTCCAGGTGCTAGCCCTGCCCCTTTATTTATATGCTGAGCCCTGGGTTCGAAACTTGGATAAAAATCCTCGTCAAGGTCAGTTTCCCCGCAAGGCAAGAGTCCTCCTCCGACTCCAGGACCAGACGCCAAGGTCCTTGGCGTCTGGCCCCAAACGCCAGGGTCCCTAGCATCTGGCCCCTGGCCTCCGCAAAACACCTTTTGCACCTTCCTAAAGCCTCATGTGCTTTACCCCTTTGACCAAATAAAGTGTTCTTGTACCCCGAACATTTCGGGAAACATCCGAAACTATTCTAGTGAATTCTGGAACTCTTCCAGAGACCAAACACTATTATCCCATATATCAATATTTACCTTCGGACTATTCCGGAGCACCTCGTCATGTCCGGGCTCTCATCCGGGACTCCAAACAACTTTCAGTCACCAACATAATAACTCAACTATACTTATATCGTCACCAAACATTAAGTGTGTAGACCTTGCGGGTTCGAGAACTATGCAGACATGACCGAGACACCTCTACGGTCAATAACCACTAGCGGGATCTAGATGCCCATATTGGCACCTACATATTCTATGAAGATCTTTATCGGTTGAACCTCTATGTCAAGGATTCAGTTAATCCCGTATGATGTTCCCTTTGTTCTTCAGTATGTTACTTGCCTGAGATTTGATCGTCGGTATCTCTATACCTAGTTCAATCTCATTACCGGAAAGTCTCTTTACTTGTTCCGTAATACAAGATATTGTGGCTAACACTTAGTCACATTGCTTGCAAGGCTTATTGTGATGTTGTATTACCGAGTGGACCTCAGATACCTATCTGTCACACGGAGTAACAAATCCCAGTCTTGATCCATGCCAACTCAATAGACACCCTCAAAGATACCTGTAGAGCACCTTTATAGTCACCCAGTGACGTTGCGACGTTTGATACACAGAAGATACTCCTCCCATGTTAGTGAGTTGCATGATCTCATGGTCATAGCAATAGATACTTGACATGCAGAAAACTATAGCAATAAACTGACACGATCATATGCTACGTTTATAGTTTGGGTCTTGTCTATCACATCATTCTCCTAATGATGTGATCCCATTTTCAAATGACATCTCATGTCCATGGCTAGGATACCTTGACCATCTTTGATCAACGAGCTAGTCTACTAGAGACATACTAGGGATATAATGTTGTCTATATACCCACACATGTATTTAGTTTCCAATCAATACAATTATAGCATGGATAATAAATGATTATCACGAACAAGGAAATATAATAATAACCAAATTATTATTGCCTCTAGGGCATATTTCCAACACCCGTGCCCTTGCCCTCGCCGTCAGATCCCGTGCCCTCGCCCCGACCCCGCACTTGTCATCGGAGCTCCTGCCCTCAAGCATCACTTGAACCCTTGACATCGCCGCCGTCCGTTGCCGCCCGCGTGTCGTCCGTCGCTACCAGCTCCTCCACCCACACCCGTTCATCGCCGCCCGCGCGCCCTCTGTCTCCCCGAACTCAACCTCGCCGCCGACATCTCCCCCAAGCCCCACCTCACCGCTGGCATCTTCCCCGAGCTCCACCTTGCCGCCGACGTCTCCCCTAGCCCCTTGTAAGTCCTCTGCCCCTCCTTCTCTCTCCCTGTCTCTCTAGGATATATTAGGACATATTAGGTATGTAGTATGAATTAGTATGAACCCTAGGACAGATTAGGTAGTATGAACCTAGCTAATTATTATGAAATTATTAAGTTTTTCAAACTAGGATAGAAATTTAGCTAGGTTTCAAATTAGGAGAGAAATTTAGGTAGGCTGAATTTAGTTTCAAATATTGTGAAGAAAAACCTTATTGTATTTTCTTCAAGTTTTATATTTTCTTACTATTATACGCAAATGATCTGAGTGGCCTATGTTTTGCCGGACTGTTGATATATTTCTGTTCTGGTGAAGTTTAGGCGCTCGATATGTCCACTTTTTAGCAAGGGTCGTGTCGAAATTTTGGCATGACTTGTGCTAGAAAGTAGGCATATGGAGTGCCGGGATTTGATGGGAAACAACATTCCGAAAAAGCCGAGCCAAAAATGAGTCTAAAATGAATTTAAGAAATTAAGCATTTCTGAAATAGCAAATCATTAAACAATAAGAAAATGTTCTCATAGGAATTTTTCTCGACGTTGATGATGCCTGGCCCGCATCATCATCGTCATCGAGTCGTCGGCGACATCCTTGAGAGGCTCAATGTCCGGGGCAGGGCTCTGCCGGGCTGGAATTGGGAGGTGCTACCTTCCCGGGCTTGGATCTTGGTTAGGAATCTAGGTCTCGTCGTCGACCCGGAGCTTCTTTGGTGGCGGTCGCGTGGGCCATTTTTGGTGCAGAGGGAGTAGGCCCCCGCGCAAGTGGTACATCGTCATGTCAGGGAGGAGGAGGAGCATGTCAGTCGCTACATGGCGGCATTGGATGCTAGGTTCTCCAATACCCGATAGGTTCTTCAAGGCTCTCACCCGAGTTATGATCCGGTGATGGTTCCTTATCTTTGGGTGTCCACCGCCAGCGACTCAGGGATCACTAGTGAACTGAGTTCACCATCCTCCGCTTTGGATTCTAGGGTATTCGATCTGTATTAGTGATGTTATATGATAATATTCGAGATGTATTAGTTAATATTTGATGATGCATTAACTAGATTATTTGAGATGATGTATTAGTGATATTATATTCGAGTTCATTATAAATGTATTAGTGATATTATATCAGTATAATGTGTGTGTGACTTTCGTCTGTCTTTGCTCCTTGTGTGACTTTCATGTGTGTTCTTGATGGAGGAATCCCGACGGTTGTTGTGTGTGTGTGGGGGGGGCGCTTCCTCCTCTTCTCTTCTTGCGATATATACCTTTGTATAATGTGAAAGGAGAGGAAAGGAGGTGTGTCCATCACCGACGGTCGAACTATTAGTGTGAGAGGGTGTCCACCAACGTATATACACCACCATATCAGTGTGAGAGAGTGCGCACCAACACACCATGAGATATGAGAGTTATCTAAGGAAAGCCTCGACAGACCGAAAGTCAACCGATATTGAATTAGGTCAACTTGGACATGTGTGTATGTTATTGCAGGGAGCCCCTCCTTGTGCCTATGTTTTGCCGGAATGTCTTATTTTAATAATGGGCATGTCAGATTTTTGAATCGCGAACATAGGAAATGTCTGCTGACGATAGGATCCCCAAGTGTGAACAAGACGACGAAGATTATGGTTTGTGCGACCTGCTGCCTCACCTGCGAGACGACAGGTTCTTCACCATCAAGCTTGATGAGACCTTCATTGTTTATATGGTACACAACGATGACAAGTGGTTTTTGGTAATTAAGCATGACTTATGTTTCTTTGCTTCAACATGTAATTTCTGTTTTATACAATTCGACTAGTTCATCCCTTGCCATGCAAGACGGTATGTCTTGAAGAGGATCGGTTTCAAGGACCACCAGAGTATGGAGACGTGGAGAGCTAACCTAAGGACTAAACATGGTCACACATTTCTGGTCAAAGTAATGAATGCAGTTAATAACAGAGAATTAGGGTGCCCAAATCTGGAAGCTCTTTGCAAGGCATATGGATTTCAGGAGGATATGGAAATAACTTTTGATCTTCCTCCTGAACATCATATTGAAGGTAACATCGACATTTGGGTGGATGTCGATATGCTTCCTATTTTACCTCCATGTGACTTTGTCAACCATGCATATTTGTCAAGTAATTTGCATTCTATATTTAAAATAGTTGGTGTTCATCCATACTAAATTTGTTAATTTATAATTTATAGCCTATTTTGTTTCTTCGAGTAAAACACGCAAAATAGTTGACATGACACACTACACTTATAGATCACATCTAACTTGGGAGGAGAAGGATGTTCTTATCAACTTTGTTATTGGTGTCCTAGTTGGTAGGGGCAACTTTCCACGTAATTTGGGAACTGGCCCAAATTATACAAATTACATGTCACTAGTGCATAGGTTGAGGGCGGATGACATTTGTCGATATATCTAGGTAAAAATTATTAAGTACACTACTATTGCGTAAATGGTGTTGATTACATTGCTAACTAGGCTATTAGTATGTTCTTCAACAGAAACTGTCAAATTATGTTGTGCCTCTGTTGATGCATGATGAAGGTTATCTGACAATTAAAAGCCCTATGAGGCCCCAGTTCTCTTTTGCATACTCGACTGAGCGCAAACCATCAAGACGACTCCAAATTTAAGTATGGGGACAAATAAAGAAGGATCGCAAGACACAAGTTGCAGACTGTTGGATCTCTTTGCTTCATCATGGATACATATGTGTTATTCTGTTTTATGTCATTTTACCTAGGAAGGAGGACTAGGTCCTATGAGAGAGAAGTTTTTCTGGTTTATATTAACTTGCATGATCGATTTGGATCATTACTATTATGATGTTTTCTTGTTTATGAGATTTTAACTTGGTATGATTAAGATGACGATGAGTTGTTAGATGAGTAAGATGATGACGAGTTATATGACATATATTTGATTAAGGTGGATGGATGCAAGTGATCATGTTGAATTAGAGGAAAATATGATGCTGCGATTGGCAACATCATATTTTCTTCTAATTCAACATGATCAGTTGCATCCATCCACTTTAATCTAAATGTTATTGATGGCACCATAATTATTGATGTTGTATATTAATATGTATAACCGTGTGTAAATGCAACATAAATATAAAAAAGGAATATGTGCGTTTAATAGTAGTGCGGGTTCAGAAAGCACGTTACTGCTAAGCGCTGGTTAAGCGGCGCTACTAGTAATATTTATCTGTAGCGCTGGGCAAACAACGCTATTGCTAAGAGTTAGCTGTAGCGCCTTAGCAGTAGTGTTGCCTCCAGTGCTACTGATATGGGTATTTCCAGTGCTACTAGTAGGCTTTCTCCTAGAAGTGTGAACAAGAGCGTCTGGGTTTGATCAGACCAAGTTCTCCACTGTGGGGTTGTGGTGTTCTATTTGTCAAGAAGAAGGATGACACAAAGCGACTTCGTGTTGATTACAACCCACTGAATAAAAGGACAATCAAGAAAAAATATCCACTTCCCAACATCAATGATTTGTTTGAGCAATTGAAAGGGGCCAAGGTTTTCTCAAAGTTAGATCTTTGGATGAGCTATCATCAAATCCGCATCCGCGAAGAAGATATTCCAAAGACTGCTTTCAGGATGAGTTTCGGCTCTTACGAGTACACTGTCATGTCCTTTGGTCTTTCAGGACGAGTTTCGGCTCTCGAGTGATGAAATTCATATTGTCTCCCTATAGGAATGAGTTTGTCTTGGTGTATTTGGATGACATTCTAGTATTCTCGGAGGCCGAAGAAGAGCATGTAGAGCATCTCTGCCTTGTGCTCGGCAAGTTAAGAGAGCATCGGGCCTATGCTAAGTTCTCTAAGTGTGAATTTTGTCTCAATGAAGCGGTGTAGTTTGGGCATATCGTCTCTGCAGAGGGCATCAAGGTACATCCTGAGAAAGTTGAGGCCATCAGGAAGTGGGAGCCTCCTCAGAATTTCAAGCAGATTCGAAGCTTCCTCAGGCTTGCAAGCTACCATAGAATATTTGTGGAGAACTTATCACAAATTTCTAAGCCTTTGGCTCATCTCCTCCAGAAGAGTGTCAAATATGTGTGAACTCTTGAGTGTGATGTGGCGTTCAATACACTCAAGGAAAAGCTGACTTCGTCTCCAGTTCTCACTCCTCCTGATGAATCCAAACCTTTCCAAGTGTTCTGTGATGTTTCCCTCCAAGGTCTTGGGGGTGTTCTCATGCAAGACAAGAAGGTCGTAGTGTATACCCCGCGTTAGCTGAAGCCAAGAGAGAAGAACTACCCCACTCATGATCTTGAGTTGGCGGTTGTTGTGCATGCTCTCATGACCTGGAGACACCTATTGTTGGGAAGACCAGTTCAAGTGTTCACTGACCACAAGAGCTTAAAGTATATTTTCACTCAACCGACTCTCAATCTTCGGCAAACACGTTGAGTGGAAATCATCCAGGAGTACAATCCGAGCACTGAGTATATTCTGGCTAAAGCAAATGTCATTGCAGACGCATTGAGCAAAAAGGCATACTACAACAGTCTTATCCTCAAGCCTCTCCAATAAGAGCTTTGTGAAGCTTTCTACAGGCTCAACCTCCAAGTAGTTCCTCAAGGATTTCTTGCCAGCCTTCAAGTCTCTCCTACTTTGGAAGATCAGATTCACCAAGCTCAGCATCACGATGCTATGGTGAAGAAGGTGAAGATTGGTGTGACCAAGAGCATTCCAAAGTATAACTGCTTCCGTGTTGATGACAAAGACACCTTGCTTTTTGAGGATCATCTAGTGGTTTAAAAAGAAGAGATCAGGAAAGTTATCATGGATGAAGTACACAATTATCTCCTCTACATTCATCCAGACAGTTCCAAGATGTATCAGGATCTCAAGCAAACCATTTGGTGGACTTGTATGAAACGTGAGATTGATTAGTTCGTGAACGAGTGTGATGTTTGTCGTAGAGTGAAGGCACAACATCAATGTCATGTAGGTCTCCTTCAGCCTTTGCCTATCCTAGAGTGGAAATTTGATCATGTTGAGATGGATTTGGTCACCAGGTTTCCTAAGTCCAAGAGAGGTAATGATGACATCTTTGTGGTCATCGATAATCTCACGAGAGTTGCCCACTTCCTTCCAGTCAAAAAATCTAGCTCGGCAGCTCAGCTGGCAGAGCTGTACACATCAGGGATAGTTTCTTTGCACAGTATTCCTCAGCGTATATCTTCCCACTATAGAAATATCTTCACTTCCAAGTTCTGGGATTCCTTCCGAATTGCAATGGATACCAAGATCCATTTAAGTACAACTTTCCATCCTCAGACTAGTTCTGGGATTTCTTTTGGCATGAAGTGGGAAGACCGCCTCCCGTTTGTTGAGTTCTCATACAACAACAGTTTCCAAGCAAGATCGAGCAAGGCCCCATTCGAGATTCTTTATGGCAGGAAATGCCACATCCCGCTCAATTAGTCTGAAATTGGTGAGCGCAAATCCTTGGTAATGACATGATCACTGAAGCAGAAGAGATGTGTCGTGTCATTCCTGAAAATCTCATAGCAGCTCAATCCCATCAGAAGAGCTATTATGATAGAGAGCATCGTGATAGGACCTTTCAGATCGATGATTTTGTCTATCTCTGAGTGTCTCCCCTGAAGGGCACTCAATGCTTTGGCATCAAAGGACAGCTTGCTCCATGCTTTCTGGGTCCTTCCAAGATTGTGGGAACGAGAGGAGACGTTGCCTACCAACTCAAGCTTCCTTCAAATTTCTCAAATGTGCAGGTGTGTTTCACATCTCTCAGCTCCAGAAGTGTTTCAAGACTCCCGAGTGCACCGTTGACTTCCAAGACATTGATCTCCATGTAGACCTATCCTATCATGAGCATCCAGTTACTATCCTTGAAGAACTGAGCATAAGACTCGCAATAAGTGAATCAAGTTTCTAAAGGTGAAGTGGTCACATCACTCCGACAATGAAGCCACATGGGAATGTGAGGACCTTCTCTGTTTCGAATATCCTAAATTCTTCCGTTCCTAGATATCGGTATGAGATCGTCTTATAGTGGGGGAGAGTTGTAATAGCCCATGTGCAATCCTTGACATCTTTGTAATATATTCCATGTGTGAAACTTACATGTATGCCATCATATGATTTGAATTAATGAAGTTTGCTTCATGACTTTCATTTTGCATCATGGCATCATTTATTAGTTTTGCATCATTTGTTATGTTTGGTGAGTGTGTGTTGTGTGATTATGTGCTTGCAACCAAGTGCTAGTATGTGAAACCCTCCCTACAATCTCTTTGAAACTATGTCTCCATCTCTTCTTATTTCAACATGCAAGATATGTGGTGATTTTACTTGTCCTAATCAATTTAATAAAATGTTGCAAAGCTACTTAATATTCTGCTTGGTATTTTAAAATTCCATTCTTGGACATTTTGTTCCAACTCCCCTCATAGTCTGTAAAATAGGCTCACTTAGTTATTAAAGTCATTTTAATATTGTCTCTTAAAAATGGCCCAACCAATTTTGTTTATTAGTGCATGATTTTGTGAGTTCAAATATTTTTTTGTTTCAGTCCTAAACCCACCTCTCTTTTAAACTGTTGTTTTAAATGATAAGGTAGATTTTAGCCAGAGAGAGTGCTCCTGGGCCTCTTCTCTCTCGCGGCCTAGCAGCACAGTAGCACCCCCCAGCCTGGGCCGGCCTTCCCCCGCAACTGATAGCCAGCTCGCCCACGTGATTTCCACCCTGGTCGCCAACACGACCACCCGCCAGCCTCCCACCGTTCGCCTTTCGTTGTCCTCTCGGTCCCCCCCTCTCTCATGGTAAAAGAACCCGCACAAAGTGCAGTGGCCATGCAGGCAGCCAGCCGGGCCTAGCCCCTATAAGACCCCACCTCTGCGTCTGAGCCCTCCTAGGGTTTCCCTCTCCCATTCTTCGCTGCCGCTAGGTGAGACCGTTCCCCCAGATTCGTCGCCGTAGTAATACCCGAACGAGTAAGAGAGAAGAGGTCATCGCCGGCATGCCCTCTGACAAGCTCCTCCGAGGTGCACGTGTCTTGGAGCTTCGCTAGGGTTGACTTCTTCCTTGATGCCCGCTACGTTCCTGCGGAACGCCAAGGTGCCAATGCTCCAAGCCGTTCTTCTTCCTCAGCCAGAGATCATCACCGGCTAAATTCACTCTGTCCTCTCGTCCCCGACCTCGGTCAGCCACGTCAAGCCCCCCAAAGTGAGCTATCGTGCCTTCCCGACAACGTTTCCCTATTGATTTGTGCCTAGGGACGTCGTCTTCTTCAAGCCGAAAAGTTCCTCCAACGGACCTCGCCGTGAGCGAGTGTACCAGCCCTCGTGTGTCGTTTGTGCGCGTCTAGTAGGGTCCCGCATCCTAGTAGAGTGGATTCGGTTCCTCTTGCGGGTCGACAGAGTGCCGTAGAGCTGCTACCTCTTCCTCAATTCGCAGAGAGGTGAGAACATGTGTGTGCGCAAGCGCCGCCCCTGAGCCCCGTAGTGTCGCGCCGAGCCAGGGACGAGCCGCATTAGATTCTGCACCCTCGACGCTTCTAGAATGTGCCGATAGTCGTGTGAGACCTCGACGTCGCGTCGCTGGCCTCTCTGTCACCCGCCATGGAAGATAGTGCCCTTTCTTGTATAAGAGAGTTAGCACCTTCCTTCAGTCGTCAAATGCGCCATAGCATAGTGGTACCAGCCGCTGCCCCCACTCGACAGGTCTTGGGTTCGAATCCCCCCGAGTCCCTTTTCCCTTTCTCTGGGATTTATATGAGTGACACTGACAGTGGGCCCGAGGGACCCACTTGTCACCCATACATAGGCCTAGAGCCACTGCCAGTGGGCCCTTTTTTTATCTACTTGGTTGCTTATTTCCTTTTAAGGAAAGTTTCCAAATGTGGCAGTGCCATTTTAGTCTGTTTCTAAATAGGGATATGCTAGATTTGGCATATACTAGGTTATACCTAGTTGAGTTGATTTTTTCTTGTGCATTGTAGTGTGTTTTTCCACAGGAACATAGGCATGTGATATATGATTTTGGGGTAGAAAATCCATTGAATCCATTTGTGTTGTTGGTTTGGTCATTTGAGCAAGTTTGTGTGAATGCTATTTTGTGCTAAAATGCCTTTTTTTGTTAATTTTGCATTTATTAATTTGCATCCTATGATAAACTCGTCAACATGAAAATTGCCCTTTGATATGTGCACTAGCCGCTCGTAATTTCGACTGCCATGATAAACCTTGTCTATGTGTGGAATTCTTTTTGTCAACATGCTACAAAATATTGATGTTTTGTTGCTATGTTTTCATGATGATTGCCATGAATCTGTAGCTCCTTTGGGGTTGGCCCAATGGAGTCAATTATGGAGCATGCCATCCTATGTTAGAATGTACCAATTGTTTGCAACAAGAGGTGTTGCATCTTTGTTAATCTTGCTATTAAATATGTCATCCTGATAAAATTACCCCACTTGTCACTTGATATTTTTCGAAGTTTGGGGAACTGTTTAGTTCAATATGCCATGTTGGGAGGATGATAGCCAGGGATATGTGCACATTTTCATGTTGATAGAATGGAGTAAATTGCAGTGCATGTTGTCCTCTACAATGATGTTAAATTTCATGCCATGAAAGTCTCCATAACATGTAAAATTATTGCTGTCAATATGCGATCATGTTAACTCACATTGTAAAAACTGGTATTTTCTCTAAGTCCTTAACTGTTGTTTCAACATGCCATCTTGTGATCTCATTTGCTATTGATCCATGCTTCCTTTCATGTCGTTGTTGTTAAAAGAATTGTTAAGCATATTGTAGACTTCATGTCCATGCCCTTATTGTGCATTTTAGTGTGTTGTAGGTTGTTGATGTGTGGGGTACAATATGTGATGTTGCTTTTTGTGGACATATTGCTTGTGCTTTTGTTTTGTGCCTTGTGGGAGTTATACCCACTTCTTTTGCATGAGCTTTAGGTCTATTCCTACTAGATTTTCATTTTCAATCTAGTGGCACCCTTGGGATACCAAGGAATTTCTCCTGGCCTCCTCATCTTTGTTTTTGTCTCCGTTACTGCTAGAACCTTGTCATGAGTATTCTGAGAGTTCCGTTAGTCCGTTTGCAACATTCTACATATGCATTTGCATCATTTTTATGAGAAGGATTCATACTTTTCATGTTCATGCATATCCAAATAACTAATCTTGAGGTTATGTCCATAATATTGAAGAACTAAATAATTGCATGAGAAAGATCACCAGCATAGGATTGCCATGTTAACTGCATCTAATTGGTCATGCATCATCCTTGGTTGCGCATTGCACCTTGATTGTTTGTTTATTTGGTGTTGTTTTCTCTTTGGGGAGACCTGAGTGTCGAGACTGAGTTCGAGGATCCTAGAGAGAATGCCTACGAGGACCCAACTTTTTATCCCCCTGAAGACCCTACAGGCAAGATGATCATTACCCGGATCCCGATGCTATTTTTGCTATGCTAGATGTCTGGCTTCTACCATTATGTTTGTTACCTACCACTTAAATGTCAAGCCTCCTAAATTACCATGAAAGCCTCTAAACCTCCACTACCTAGCAAACCATTGTTTGGCTAAGTTACCGTTGTGCAGCCCCTCTTATAGCATTGTTAGTTACAGGTGCAGGTTGTTTTCCATGTGACATCATGGATATCTGGAGTTATCATAATATTATTGCTATTTAATTTAACACACCCATATACTTGGTAAAAGGTAGAAGGCTAGTCCTTTTGCAAGGTGTTTTGTTCCACTTTTGCCGCCCTAGTACTTGGTATCGATGTTATGTTCCATATTGAGCGCTCCTAACATGCTTACGGTTGTTATGGGGACCCCCTTGACTATTAATTTAGGGATAAAACTTGTCTATCAAGACCCAACATTGGCACTCCATTTTCCTAACAACTTAATAAAATGCATAGGGCTTAGCTACCCCATGGATAATTAATCAACCACCAGGATAGTGCTCCTCATGAGTGTTGGTCCACCTACCTAGTAGTCGGCGGTGCCACCTCGGGGAAACTTGAGGCATTTTCTGAGCCACCATCCACTTCGCATAGACGAATGATTCTCATTGATAGATAGCACACGACTCTAGATGCAGATTTGGCTCACCGGGAGGACTTGCTGGACTTGTTTTACCTTTCTCGAATGTCATGCATGGGATTCTGAGGACACTTCGGGCTATCTCGAGGTTGAGGTTTTCCATCGGAATTTCCAAGGAGACCATGGGTTTTCCGTGGTTGAGGTTATTCCATGCATGTTGTGATTAGAATGTGATGGATGAGTTGGAGCACCCCTGCAGGGTTAAATCTTTTTGAGAAGTCGTGCCCGCGATTATGTGGCAACTTGGAAATTTGTTTAACACCCGGTTATAGTAAACTTGAAGTAAACGCAAATAAAATACACCAATCGTGCGTAACCATGACTAACTCTGCTCGTGATTTTGAATAGAGAGGGAACACGGTGGGGTTATGTTTGCCGTAAGTAGGTGTTCAGGATCAGTTTGTGATCATTATAGATCACATCTGTTTATGCATAGATCACCCCCCTCATATTATTGTATTCGTAAGTTAGTCACTCAAATAAATGCGTAGTGCTTGATGCAGCCTCACCACTTAACCTTACCTCACCCATTGGCTGACATAGTCTCGGTACCCGGGTTAAGGAGATTGTTGAGTCCACGTGGCTCACAGATTACTACAACACTATAGGTACAAGTACAGATGAGATCGATCCAGTTGATACATCCCAGCTCTAGTGGAAGTTCGATGAGGAACGTGGGCTATGTACATGACTTATCCGTACGAGTAGGGGAGCTACTTGGTCATCTTCCTGGGCTTAGTGAGATAGTTATCATTAATTTTATCATTTGATTTCATCCGTAGTTGAACCCTGCATTTCTGGATAATGTATGAATGTTTGTATGGATTTGTAATCTAGTTCGTGTCGAGTGTAATCCAACTCATATACTCATCTCATGTTTTACATGTATTTCATTGATTTCTATATGTGCGAAACGACGAGATACACTTCTATCCCCATCGAGGCTCTCGAGCCTTAATAGGGATAGTACCACATCTTGGACGTTACACCATGGAACCATCATCAAACCAACACATACTCATGTCTTTTAACCTTATTCGCGACATTCTCGAGAGAGGTGATGTAAATATATGCAAGAGACCCACTGATCCAAATGTTGCAGATCCATTAATGAAGCCTCTCCCACAGTCGAAGCACGAGATGCGCATGAGGTCCATTGACATACGATGCCTAGATGATTTACTCTAGTGCAAGTGGGAGACTATTGGAGATGTGCCCTAGAGGCAATCATGTGATGATTTCATTTCCTATGTATTCATGAGTATTTTGTATTGTCCTTGATCATCATCGCTGATATGTATCAATAAGTGTGTGACTTATTTGTGGACTATATATTGTATGATTTGTTCTAATAGTACCTAGTTGTTAAGGTTATGCAGACACATATCCTTTACTAGTATATGATTCAGTTGATGACTATGTTTCACAAGTCATGTGCATAGAGATGCTAATCTGATAGTATGGACTCAGGTTTTGAGATCACCGAGTCGGGCAGACCCACTTTGAGACACAACAAGCCATTGTCATTTGTTAGTCTCAAGTACAATGTACATGCCATGGCCTAGATGTGAGATCCTCACATGTTCTCGGGATGAGGATCGACTTACTTAGGGTCTATCAAACACTACTCCGTAACTGGGTAATCATAAAGGTAGCTTTCAGGTGAGTCATGAGACATGCCGCGAGACATGGTTGACCAAGATGGGATTTGCCCCTCCCCAAGGAGAGATATTCTCTGGGCCCTTTAGAGTGATCAGATTCAGAAAGCATGGTCATGCGACATGGGCTAAGTGTTAACCCGATTCGAGAATCTGTATCACGGTTTCGAGAAGAGATGTCGAGCTACCACAAGGGTGACAAGTACTCGCCTTGAGCTCGACAACCTATATAATGAGGCAAAACGAATATTGTATATGAAATATTGTCGAGGTTTATCTAACAAATTTGCGCACACATGGGAGTTGGAACTTTCTACTAGGAGCCGGTACCGACTATTGACTCGGGTCATGTCCATGTGTACATGAACCTATAGGGTCGCACACTCAAGGGAATGCAGCCCATTCGGATTGGATCAGGATGGAAAATGGGACTAGACTCGTCATGGGCCTCAAGTGTTGAGCCACCTTAGAGGTCTATTTAAAGGGGAGTGGATGCACCTTTCAAGGTTGTTACTTTTCTCTGCTCGAGAGCCACCGCCACTCCCCATGCCACCATGCCGTGCGATCGGACCTAGCATTCCGCCACCCGACGCTGCCCTAGTGTGTGTGGATACCTTGAAGGCATCGCATCTGTGGTGCTTGGACGAACCGTTCGAGGGATCCGCGAGGAGCTGCTCGTGGGAGATCACTATTCGTGGGAGATCGGCTACACGAGGCGGAGACGAATCGGCTGATCGACTGCACACATCACAAACTCTACTTCCACTGCGGTGAATGCGTGTCTAGTGGTAAACCCGATCCCGTGATCTATTTCGAGCAGCTTTGCTCTTGGGTGCATGGTAAGAATTTTATTTGGCGCTAGCATAATGTATCGTGTGTACCAACAGGTCCTGAGATGACACATCAATAAGAGCCCCTTCGACCAAACTATGTGCAGTGCATGAATTGCATACGACATAGTTCTAGCTCCCTCGCCAATAACATGAACTATTTGCGATGGTTGGACCATCTACCACAATTTAGATAATACTTGCATGTGCGATACATGGCATACACTTGGTCCTCATGAACTATTTTTTTATGAGCCAAATTAAGACAAATGACTGTACAAATCCAGATGTGTGTGATAGGCTGCATAAATCTCACTCTGATAAACTGTATATGATGATCCAGCAGAACACAAATGATTGGGCTTAACAAGATGTGTGTGATTCCTAGCAAATATGTATGTAATCAAAATTGTGTGTGAAGACCGATAATAAAACATACCATTCCTCCTAGTAAGTTGTGTGTGTTCTGGACAAATGGTTTGTCGATGCACTAGGAGTGGGATACCCAGTGCCCCTGACCTATGCACATGCAATAGTAGTAGAACTCATAAACACAAGTACAAACCAATCTAGCATCCAAGAAAAAGACTCCCACAGAGGCGACCTACGCAGGCTAAGCAATGCCGACAATGTCAATGCAACAGCCCACGACGGGCCTGGACCGTGCCAAGCACGTCCCCGGTGCGTTTCGGGGACCAAGGCGCATGCACCTTCAGGAAGACCTGGCAAGCCATCCCCTAGCAAGCGCAGGCCAATCAGCTACCGCACCACCGCATCGTAGCGCCAGTCACTTGTCGATGCGGTGTTGAGCTCCCAGGTGGCTAAGTGGCTCTCTCAAAACACGTGGCAACACACTGGAAGTCAGATTATGCCCCCTTGACACTCGTCTAGAGGCGTGTCAAGATGTGGTGCAATAGTTAGCTAGAGCGGTGCTAGAAGCCTCTCGGGAATGCATCCCCGCACGCCACCTAGACTAGCATTTATGTCATTTTGTTCTAAGTGCCAGAGTTAGGTATGATATCACCATTAGCTATATAATCATCATACAATGTATGTTCTGCCACTGTGGTTGCCCCATGAACTATAAAAGGAGGCCCAAGGCAACCTAGCAAGAGATTCGGACCTTTGGACACTTGTACTCACGTAGCAGCTCGCTCGAAGGCAACCCTTGTCGGGTTTGAGCGTTGTGTGTGCTTCGTGCTCCTCTTATCAATCCACCAAAGTAGGAGTAGGGTTTTACGCTTCCCAACGGCTCGAACCTGGGTAAAACACCAGCGCTTCATCATCATGCTACCTCACTACCTCCTCTTTTTGTGCATGCGACCTCACCCCTACCGAACCACAAAGAGCCGGTGGCCCCATAGGTGATCGAGTGCATTATGCCTCGACATCTTTGGTGTGCCAAGTAGGGCTTGCATCATTTGCGTGAACCCGAGATCGTGAGCAACGTGTCGATATTCATCATCGTCTTCTTTATCCATGGATCCCAAGAAGAAGTTTGGCGCGACCGCGCATCCCTCCAGTTCGAGGGCCCCCTCGCATGCAGTTGCGGACACCATTGGTACCACGGCGGTGGTGAGTGAGGCTGGCATCGTGGCTGACACGGTTGGCGTAGGCAGCACCACCGTCGTGTCTCCCACGACCGAAGTTGGAGCCGGGAGCGCCAGAGAGGAGCAACAACAGCAACACCCTGGCGAGCTTGGTCTTGGTGCCGCATGTGGAGGAAACGATCAGCCTCCACCTCCCTGCCGCGTTGATGGCCGCGGCCGCCACAGTGGCACCCAATCTGGAACAAGCCGTGGTCCCCCAGATGCGGCCTTCACCGGCACGGCTACTAGGCGTACACCTCACCTAGAGCAAGACGGAGCATCGAGTCGGACCACAGACCCACAGGCTCGGCCTCCTCCACGTGAGACCGCCCCAGCGAGTGGTGCACGACGACACGAACGCAATGGCGCCCCTCCTAGTTCCACCAGGAGTCGAGCGACGTCGCGATCTGCCTCTCTAGCCGGAGGGACAATTGGTGGCGGCTCTACATGCCATTCCGGATTGGACTGTGCCTTACTTGGCGTATTTGACTCGAGGCGAGTTACCTGATGAGGAAAATCTGGCCAGACAGATCACCCGACGGTCGAAATCCATGACGATAGTCAATGGCGAGTTACACATGTGTAGCGTCACCGGAGTGTTTCAACATTGTGTCTCACCAGAGGAGGGTAAGGAAATATTAAATGAAATTCATGCTGGTGATTGCGGACATCACGCTGGCTCAAAATCTCTGGTGGCCAAGGCTTTCCGGCATGGTTTCTTCTGGTTGACGACTCACAAGGATGTAGAGGATCTGGTCCGCAAGTGCAACGACTGTCAAAAGTTCGGCCAGCATGCTCATGTTCTGGCTCAAGAATTGCGCATGATACCAATTACTTGGTCCTTTGCAGTCTGGGGGCTCGATATGGTTGGGCCTTTCAAGAGATCCAAGGACAAGAAGACGCATCTCTTGGTGGCGGTCGATAAGTTTACCAAGTGGGTAGAGGTTGAGCCGGTCAGCAAGTGTGACGCGGCTATGGCAGTTTAGTTTATCAAAAAGCTGATCTACCGTTTTGGTTACCCTCATAGCATCATCAGGGACAATGGCACGAACCTGTCCATGAAGGCTATGAAAACATTCTGTGACCTGGAACACATCCAGCTTGATGTTTCGGCGGTTGCTCATCCACAGTCCAACGGTCAGGCGGAGCCTGCTAACCAAGAAATCCTGAGAGGTATCAAGCCCTGACTTATGGTTCCTTTGCAGTGAACGCTGGGTTGTTGGGTGGAGGAATTGCCGCCCATCTTATGGAGCATTAGGACCACCCCCAACAGATCAACAAGTTATCCACCTTTCTTCATGGTTTATGGTGTTGAGGCCATGTTACCAAGTGACATCCGGCATGACTCGCCATGAGTGGAGGCTTACGTTGAGACAAATAATGAGACGGTGCGTCAAGACGCATTGGATGCCTTGGAGGAGGAACAAAAACTGGTGGCTGCTCGTTCGGCGATTTGTCAGCAAGACCTGTGCCGCTATCATAGCCGCAGAGTCAAGACCCGGACATTTCAAGAAGGCGACTTAGTGTTGCGGCTGATCCAAGACCAAACAAATATGCATAAGCTATATCCTCCATGGGAAGGACCATTCGTGGTCAGCAGAAATCTCAACAGGGTCGTATTATCTCATTGACATCCAAGACGATTCAGACACCTCGGGTAAGGAGACTCGCCGGCCGTGGAACATAGCGCATCTGCGGCCATACTATACTTAAGTTATCGAGACTCGACATTGTACACTATCATTGTACATATCATATTTATATATGAATAAAATTGGCATCCCTACCAGTCGGGGCCTCTGCCGTTTCGCATATCTTTGTTCATGCAAGAAAGATCCAAACATGTCCATCCAGGGGGCTTCCCACCCTCCGGGTGTAGCTTATCAGACCCTATCAGTCGGCTCTTAAGCCAAAAAGTTGATTCTATCAACTAGGCCGTCCAGGGGGCTTCCCACCCTCCGGGTGTAGCTTATCAGACCCTACCAGTTAGCTCTCAAGCCAAAAAGTTGACTCCGTCAACATGATCGTCCAGGGGGCTTCCCACCCTCCGGGTGTAGCTTATCAGACCCTATCGGTCGGCTCTCAAGCCAAAAAGTTGACCCCGTCAACATGATCATCCAAGGGGCTTCCCACCCTCTAGGTGTAGCTTATCAGACCCTATCGGTCAGCTCTCAAGCCAAAAAGTTGACTCCATCAACATGATCGTCTAGGGGGCTCCCTACCCTCTAGGTATAGCTTATCAGACCCTATCGGTTGGCTCTCAAGCCAAAAAGTTGACTCCGTCAACATGATCGTATAGGGGGCTTCCCACCCTCCGGGTGTAGCTTATCAGACCCTATCGGTCGGCTCTCAAGCCAAAAAGTTGACTCCGTCAACATGATCGTCCAGGGGGCTTCCCGCCCTCCGGGTGTAGCTTATCAAACCCTATCGGTCGGCTCTCAAGCCAAACAGTTGATTCCGTCAACAAAGGTCACTTGGGGGCTTCTCACCCGCCGGGTGTAGCTTACACACCCTCTTGATTGGCTCTTAAGCCAAACAGGGTAAAACCTGCCTGTAAAAATAACACTACTCTACTGGGTGACCCGCCGGATAAGTGGCGAGTTAGCCCAGTAGAACCGGTACATGAGCATCTGTTGAAAACACATGTTAGGAAGATATAGCATCTTTGGGTTATCCTTTTAAGCTGACCTCCCAATAATGTCAGGATACATCTATTCTTGCAGGACAATTATGCTGCCAAGAGTCGGTAAAGCATCCAATATGAAGTGCAAGGAAGATGATATATATATATATTAAGCCGGGCTATTTATGTGCACGATGGCACAGTTCAGGTAAAGGCAAAGTTACTACAAGCCTATTACATATGCTCTCTATAGAGCCCAAAAATATTTTAAGTGTCTTACACCACTGATGGCGGGTCACAAGAGCCGACTTATCAACAGGTGTTCACAACTCCATTAGCTGGCCGGCGGGTCACCCTGCTCCGGGTCTTCGACCTCCTTGATTTGAAGATTTTCCAAGTCCCAGTTGCAGTGGGTTAAAGCTGCGAAGTTTCCTTCTTCAAAGAAGGGGGACGGGTCAAGTTCAGAAGCAAAAAGGTTCTTACTACGGGCAGGCATCAGGTCCTTGGACTCAAAGAGAGGGCCGCGAAATCTCTTCTGATCAGCGATGCAAGCCACCTGATATGTCTCCAAATTGACTTCTTCTGCTAACACGGAGGCAAGGACTTTGGAAGACTTCACACACCGTGCATAGTCAGCCTTTATAAACTCGGAGCCATCATCCTTTTTGGAGGGAAATCCGTCCATCATGTCAGCTAGACTCAACTCTGGAGCAAAGGCCAATGCCCGGCGTATGGCTGCGATAGCCCCCTGTCGGGCGGCTGATTTCTTCAACTCTACAATTTGTTTCGACAGCGTGGAAAGAAGCTCTATGACCCCTTTGATAGTTGAAGGGGTGGTATCCTTGTAGAGTACAGACTTGATAGTACAAACATCTCCAAAGTAGAGCTTTTCCGTCAGAGTGTAAATAGCCTTTAGGGGCAGCAAGCTGTCGGAAGCAAGTTGGCGGCTCCTTGAACCTACATAAGACGGGTTCTTTGTCATGAGTCGCCAGTACAAGTACATGTAAACAATTTGGGTTAAGTTGTCAAATATCTTCTTGATGTGGCGCTTCAAAGATTGCAACTCGTCTGACACAATCGTCAGCCGCTGGTGAACGTCATCCGCCCGTTGAGTCAGGGCGGCTTGTTCAGTTTTAGCAAACTCTTTGAAGGCTGCAAAGTTGGCCTTGATCTTGGTCAATTCTTCGGAGAGGAGCCGGTATTTTTCATCAGCTTCACTTCGGGCGGCTTGCTGTGTGGCCGGATTATTCTTTAAGCCGTCCACTTCTGACACGACTTCGTTTAAAGCTTCCTGTGACATATCAAAATATGGAATGACTCGTCAGGAGGAGAATTTTAAAAGATTCAGCAAGTCTCAAACAGATTGCAAGCAATATGTATGACACTTGGGGGATAATGTCTATTTGATATCCTATATTAAAATGCAGTTCCTGATCATCTTTATCAAGTTAACTCGAAACTTGGGGGCTACAGATTGGCTTTTCAAGTTGTTTCCAAGGAAAGAACCGACTCAAATTTAAAAAGATTGAGACGGCCCTTGGGGGCTACACATTGGCTTTTCAAGTTGTTTCCAATGGAAAGATCCGATTCAAATTTAACAAGATTGAGCCGGCCCTTGGGGGCTACAATTGGCTCTAATAGCTATCTTCAATAAAGCTCCGGCTCAATGTTATCAAATTTGAGCTGGCCCTTGGGGGCTACGAATGATGATTTGCGATTACCCAGACAATCTGAGTATGTGGTACTATCATTATTAACTTTGTGTCTTTTGACATCAATGTTATGAACATGTGTAATACTACGATCAAGATTTCAACAAACCATTCTCACTGGGTGCATGACCATTGAAGGTATTATTCATGTAAACAGAATAACCATTATTCTCTAACTTAAATGAATAACCGTATTGCAATAAACATGATCTAATCATGTTCATGCTCAACGCAAAACACCAAATAACATTTATTTAGGTTCATCACTAATCCTGAAGGTAGAGAGAGCGTGCGATGTTGATCACATCAACCTTGGAAACACTTCCAACACATATCGTCACCTCACCCTTAGCTAGTTCTCCGTTTATTCCGTAGCTTTTATTTCGAGTTACTAACATTTAGCAACCGAACCGGTATCCAATACCCAGGTGCTACTAGGAGTACTAGCAAGGTACACATCAATAACTCGTATATCAAATATACTTCTGTCGATGTTGCCAGCCTTCTTATCTACCAAGTATCTAGGGTTGTTCCGCTTCAGCGACCTCTCACCTCATAATAGAAGCACTTAGTCTCGGGTTTGAGTTCAATTTTTGGTTGCTTCACTGGAGCAGTAACTGACTTGCTATCCATGAAGTTTCCCTCCTTGCTCTTTCCCTTTTCGAAACTAGTGGTTTGATTAACCATCAACACTTGACGCTCCTTCTTGATTTCTACCTTCGCGGTGTCAAACATCGCGAACAGCTCAGGGATCAATACTTCTATCCCTGGTGTATTATAGTTCATCACTAAGTTCTAGTAGCTTTAGTGACAGTGACTTGGAGAACTATATCAATCACTATCTTATCTGGAAGATCAACTCCCACTTGATTCAAGCGATTGTAGTACCCAGACAATCTGAGTACATGCTCAACGATTGAGCTATTCTCCTTCATCTTACAAGCAAAGAATCTTGTTGGAGATCTCATATCTCGCAACAAAGGCACGAGACTGAGATCACAATCTCTGCTGCTAGAACATCTCATATGTTCCGTGATGTTTCAAAACGTTTCCGAGCCTCAATTCTAAGCCGTAATGCATGACGCACTAAACTGTCAAGTAGTCATCGAAACGTGCCTGTCAGATGTTCACAACATCTATAGACAACGGTAGAGGGGGTGGCGCACCGAGCGGTGCATTAAGGACATAAGCCTTCTGTGCAGCAATGAGGACAATCCTCAGATCACGGACCCAGTCCGCAATATTGCTACCAACATCTTTCAACTCTATTTCTCTAGGAACATATAAAAATACAAGGGAGCTACAACGCGAGCTAGTAATCTACAACATAATTTGCAAAGAAACTTTGACTATGTTCATGATAATGAGTTCAATTAATCATATTACTTAAGAACTCCCACTCAAATTGACATCCCTCGGGTCATTCGAGTGATACATGATCCAAATTCACCAACTCAAGTCCGATCATCACGTGTGTTAAGGTGGCTTCAATGGTGAACATCATTATGTTGATCATATCCACTATATGACTCATGCTCGACCTTTCGGTCTCTTGTGTTCCGAGGCCATGTCTGTACATGCTAGGATCGTCAAGTTTAACCCGAGTGTTCTGTGCGTGCAAATCTGGCTTGCACCCGTTGTATGTGAACGTAGAGTCTATCACACCCGATCATCACGTGGTGTCTCAACACGACGAACTTTCGCAACGGTGCACACTCGGGGAGAACACAATTTATCTTGAAATTAAGTGAGGGATCACCTTATAATGCTACCATTGTCCTAAGCAAAACAAGGTGCATGAAAAGGATTAGCATCACTTGCAAATCATAAGTGACATGATATGGCCATGAACTTCTGCTTTTGATCTCCATCTAGAAAGCACCGGCATGATCTCCATCGTCACCGGCATGACACCATGATCTCCATCAACGTGTCGCCATCGGGGTTGTCACGCCCTGCATGCTTCTACTACTATTGCTACCGTAGCGATAAAGTAAAGCATTACATAGCGCTTAATGATTGACACGCAGGTCATACAATAATTAAAGACAACCCTATGGCTCCTGCCGGTTGCCGTACTCATCGACATGCAAGTCGTGATAATCTATACATCACATGATCATCTCATACATCACATATATCACATCATGCAATTGGCCATATCATATCACAACATACCCTGCAAAAACAAGTTAGACGTCCTCTAATTGTTGTTGCAAGTTTTACGTGGCTGCTACGGGTATCTAACAAGAACGATTCTCACCTACGCATAAACCACAACGGTGATACATAGATTGCTTTTCAACCTTCTCAAGAACCGCCTTTGTCGGATCCGATCCAACTAAAGTGAGAGAAACTGTCACCCGCAAGCCATCTAAGCAACAAGTTGCATCGAGGGAACCGGTCTCTCGTAAGCGTACGAGTAATGTTGGTCCGGGCCGCTTCATCTCACAATCCCGCTGAACCAAAATCCGACCAAGGGAGGAAGCAATCTAAGCATCAACGCCCACAAACCTTTTGTGTTCTACTCGAGATCTCATCGAACCATCAACCTAGCTCATGATGCCACTGTTGGGGAACGTCGCATGGGAAACAAAAATTTTCCTATGCACACGCAAACCTACCATGGTGATGAGCATCTACGAGAGGGAGAGTGGATCTATGTACCCTTGTAGATCGCTAACCGGGAAGCGTTAAGAAACGCGGTTGGTGTAGTCGAACATCTTCGCGATCCAAATCGCCGAGCGTCCCGCGATCTCATCACGATCCGTCCCGCGATCCAATCACGATCCTTCCCGTGAACTCATCACGATCCGTCCCGCGATCTCATCACGATCCGTCTCACGATCTTGATCACGATCTGTCCCGCGAACTCATCACGATCCGTTCCGCGATCTCATCACGAACCGTCTCACGATCTCGATCACGGTCCTTCCGATCTAGCGCCGAACGGACGGCACCTCCGCGTTCAGCACACGTGCAGCTTGATGACGATCTCCACGTCTTGATCCAGCAAGAGGAGGTGGAAAGGAGAGAGAGTTCACCGGCAGCGTGACGGCGCTCCGGTGATGGTGGTGGAGTGATTCCGGCAAGGCATGTGAACCGGTGAAACTGTGCACCGGTGAAACGGGTAGCATGTGGCCGGAAATTATGTCCAAAAACCACCCAATCCACTAGTATATATAGGAGGAGAGGATAGGAGAGGCAGCCAAGGCCTTTGGGTCGGCCGAAATAGGAGGTGGGAGCAATCCTACTTCACCTCCAATCCTAGTTGGAGTAGGATTGCCTCCTATTGGCTGATTTTCCACCTTTTGCTTTAGGACTTTCTCTCCTGCGCCATGGGCCTTTGTGGCTGGTTTCCCATCCCACTAAGGGCTGGTTATTATTCTACCACAGCCCATGGACCTCTTGGGGTCGAAATACCCCTCCCGGAGGTCCCCCGGTACACTACCGGCACTCCCGGTACACTACCGATACTCCCGGTACACTACCGATGAGCCCGAAACTTTTCCGGAAACCAAACTGGGACTTCCTATATATGAATCTTTACCTCCGGACCATTTCAGAGCTCCTCGTGACATCCGGGATCTCATCCGAGACTCCGAACAACCTTCGGTCACCACCATACATAACTCTACACTACCGAAACATCACCGAACCTTAAGTGTGCAGACCCTACGGGTTCGAGAACTATGTAGACATGACCGAGACACCACTACGGTCAATAACCAATGGCGGGACCTGGACGTCCACATTGGTTCCTACATTTCTACGAAGATCTTTATCGGTCGAACCTCTATGTCAAGGATTCAGTTAATCCCGTATAACGTTCCCTTTGTTCTTCGGTATGTTACTTGCCCGAGATTCGATCGTCGGTATCTCCATACCTTGTTCAACCTCGTTACCGGCAAGTCTCTTTACTCGTTCCGTGATACAAGATCCCGCAACTAACAATTAGTCACATTGCTTGCAAGGCTTATTGTGATGTTGCATTACCGAGTGGGCCCCGAGATACCTCTCCGTTACACGGAGTAACAAATCCCAGTCTCGATCCATGCCAACTCAACAGACACCATCGGAGATACCTGTAGAGCACCTTTATAGTCACCCAGTTACGTTGCGACGTTTGATACACACAAGGCACTCCTCCGATATCCGTGAGTTGCATGATCTCATGGTCATAGGAACATATACTTGACATGCAGAAAACAGTAGCAATAAACTGACACGATCATATGCTATGTTTGTAGTTTGGGTCTTATCCATCACATCATTCTCCTAATGATGTGATCCCGTTATCAAATGACATCTCATGTCCATGGCTAGGAAACCTTAACCATCCTTTGATCAACGAGCTAGTCCATTAGAGGCATACTAGGGACATGGTTTTGTCTATGTATCCACACATGCATTTAAGTCTCCGATCAATACAATTATAGCATGGATAATAAACGATTATCATGAACAAGGAAATATGATAATAACTAATTTATTATTGCCTCTAGGGCATATTTCCAACAGGCTACACATTGGCTTTTCAAGTTGTTTCCAATGGAAAGATCCGATTCAAATTTAACAAGATTGAGCCGGCCCTTGGGGGCTACAATTGGCTCTAATAGCTATCTTCAATAAAGCTCCGGCTCAATGTTATCAAATTTGAGCTGGCCCTTGGGGGCTACGAATGATGATTTGCGATTACTTCTAAATAAGTTGAGGCCTACAGGCTAAGCATTTCTACTTCTAGCAGGTTTTGAAGACCCGGATTATCATCAACCAATATTAACCCGGCTCTTGGGGGCTACGTAAGGGTATAAGGAGAGTGAAGAATACCTCATATTTCTTCTTCATCAACTCGACAAGCTTGAGCTCCAGGTCCCGGCTTGTGCACAGTGGGTTCAAATAACCAACATGAAGTTCATCAGTTGTCAGCTTCTCTAGTGCGGGGAGCTCAAACTCCAATTTCTTGGAGGTTTCGATCGGCTCACTGTGCTTTCTTAGCACATGAGGTGGAGGAGAGTGGAAGCCCACACCGGTAATCAAGACATCCGGAGTAATTGTTTCATCAGCAACTTTTGCAGGGCTTGGTGGCTTGGAATGGTCCTTTAGAGGACTCTCAGGAATCATATCATCAGCCATCGGCTCTGCAGAAGGGCAAGTCTCTTCAGGTGCCTCTTTGGAAGCCGCCGAGGGATCAACATCCGACATGGGTGCATACGGCTTGGCAGGCTCCAGTTCTTAAGCATTAGGGCTAGGGGAGGACTTGTTGGTTTTCCTTCGTTTGGCTTGAGCCCTGAAAAGTATAAAGGTTAGAGCCCAAGGTTTACAACCACCAAAGACTCATATGTAAGGCGTGAAAACACATACAACGGGTTAATCTTCGGAGGCGGCAGAGCAGTGGCCATAGAGTCACCAAACGAAGGAGCTGATCCCTGAAAACTAGTTCAGGTAATATAAGGCAATTTTGGAATTACAAAGGAAGGATTGGTAAAATTAAGCAGAGAAGGAATATATACCTCCGCTAGACGCTTCCTCTGAGTCAGAGAGTTAGGTAACCCGGACATGAGCACGGTAGAGCCGGCGCTCCGGGTCTGGCATTGGGCGGCTTGCTGTTGCTTTTTCAAGAGAAATTGGGGGTCTAAGTAAGCAATAGGATGAGAAAGGGGAACTTTTTGAACGACCCGCCGTATCTTCAGGGATACAAAGTAGTCTGAGTCAGACGAAACATAAGTTACCTCAGGGGCGTTGGCGTGGCTGGTCTCTGTCTCGTCCTATGAATAATTGTTGTCAATAAGGTGAATAAAGAGGTGGCAAAAATATTCAAGTTATACCTCTAAACCGTCAGATTCCGGCTGTTCTTCCGGCTCTTCCTGAGGAGTGGTCTTCTTCTTCCGGACCGCGGTCTTCTTCCATGATTTCTTCAGAGGGGGAACACATTTCTTCTTCTAGAAGTCGGAATTAGCCTGAAAATATAAGTCGGCAAAAGGTAAAGAGATTGCCAAAACATAGCTAATACAGAAAAGAGAGTATAAAGAGTCGCCCTACATCTAGGGCCGGGTTAGCAGCACAGAAAGGTGCCAGCCCAATGGCACTACAGGCTCCTGAAGATTCATGGCCAAGACTCCAGATGACAGTTGTAATATCATCCTCTAATAACATTGTCCGGCTGAAGCAGAGGGAATCATCATATTGGCCTGGATATTTGCACATAAGGCGACTTCGCCGGCTCAAGGGCATGATCCTCCAAGAAATCCAGCAGCGGATCAAATCCAGTCCCGTCAGTCCGTTGGCCATAAGGGCTTTAATTTTGGCATGAGCCGGGGCGTGCTTTGCCCGTTCAGCAGTTGACAGCCGGCCAAGAAGCTCAGAGGTCATTTTGAGCCGGGATGGGCGATAACCCGACAGGGGATGCTCTCCATCTGGGGAGGTATCTTTAGAACCAAGTCTTGTTCTAGTCTTTTGGATGTCCTGGTGCCTCTGAATAGAAATCTCGCCAAGTTCTAAGCTTGGGCTGGCCTTAACCTCTGTCTAGCGGTTTGCATAAAAAACTCACAAAAGAGACCAACGGATGGCTCTGTTTGCAAGTAGAGTTCGGTGAGTACTTGGAAGTAGCATATATTAGAAATGGAATTGGGAGCGAGATCTTGAGGGTGCAACTTGTAGAAGTGAAGAACATCCCGAAAGAATCTTGAGCCGGGGGGGTACAAACCCGCGTTCAACATGATCTGAAAACACAACTACTTCACCCTCCTGAGGAGTAGGCTTTAGCTCATTACTCGGAACCCGCCAATGGGTGATATCCTTGGTGGGTATGGTACCTGCGTTTACAAAATCCATCAAGAATTCTTTAGTGATGGCAGAGCCGACACAATTGCATGAATTGGATGCACGAGTCATGGTGGCGACTCAATACTGCGCAAAGTAAACAACGTGCAGCGGGTCAGAAGATGCCAGGCAGCTAAAGGCGGCTAAAAGCCTAAGATTTTATAAGATTAAGCCACCAGGAGCCGGTTAGTGCGAGCCGGAACTTCATGGCGGGTCAAGTTTATGAGAAGACAAGGCAAAATTTGGCTAAGTATGGAAAACAGGTTTCACAACATATCTCTGAGATTACGGATCGACAAAACAGAGAAAAATGGTTTTGTTTCAAACCTAACGATGAACTATCGAAATGGTGAAAGTTTGAAAATGGCAGGCAAGGCGGTTATAGATCTGCATGGTGCTGTTATCAGTTTCTTACGGTACACCGCAATGGGGAAAAGGATGGCATCGAGCTTTATGGACTAAGCATGGCTGGCATTGGAGAAAAATTCGTGTTCTAAGCGGCAAGACAACTCCGAGAAAACCCTACGGAAAAGCCACGAATCTAGGGGAGGAAAAACTTACAGGAGATGGCGCAGCAGACGCGGGCAGAGCTCTAGAGCGAATAGGTTGATGCAGCGGCCTCAGCGACGACGAAGCGAGATGTCACCGGAGCGAGGTGCACTAGAGCGGCGGCGGCAGAAGGAATAAGAAGAAGGGCGAGTGGGGAGAAAGCAAATGCTACCCTTCGTGGTCCTATTTAATAGGCAAAGGTGGAAACGGGCGCGAAAAACCAGGCGACAGATGTTAATTGACGGAGGCAGACGCCTTGATTCCCGGACCGTCCATTTAACAAAGGAAGATTCGTTGTGGACGTCAGAGGATCTTTCTGACAGATTTGAGCGTGACGTCATGGTGGGTTATTGTTTACTCTCAAGTGACATAAGTGAGACTCGCCGATGATTAAGAAGGAGGCTGAAGTGAGGAGGCTCAAATCAACCTGGGGCCTAATGTTGGGGATATAACAACATAGTGAGACCCGCCCCTGAGGCTCCGGGCCACACCTAGCGGCTTGTACGCCAGCCCAAGGGTGGGCTGTCAAGACTTAAGCCCAAGACGTTGGGCGGCTTGACAAGATGGGCCGGGACATGGCCTGGACACATAAGGTATGAAGACCCAGGCGAGTGAGCCGCCCGGAGACAACTTGCTCAGGAAGACAAGACAATGTATAGATAGACTCGGACACATAGTAAGAGTCGGTTACGATTTGTATGACATGTGGTCTTAACCTCCTATATAAAGGTCAGACCCAGGGCGACTTAAAGGGTGAGATCAACTATCGAGAACTAGGTCAAGCAGTCAGCTCCCTTGTAATCGATACTCCAAGCAATATAAACACAAGCAAGACGTAGGCTGTTACCTCTAATTGAGGGGCTGAACCGGGGTAAACTCGTGTCCTTTGTCCCAATCAACCCGTTTGAGTCCATCATCTTAGCGATGGCCTCGAATCCAAGTCTGTTCACCCGGACATCTGCCGTGACAAAACCATGATAAACCCCGTGGATAATTAATCAACCCCCGGGCCAGTGCTCCTCATGAGTGTTGGTCCAAACTAGAGCACTGTGCGGGGCCAAACCGGGGCATCTCGGGAGATTTCTATCAGGCAACTGCACGCTTTGCTTATCTGTCGTGTCATGAGAACGAGATACGCGGCTCTTATCGGGTTTGTCGACATGTCGGGTGGTCTTGCTAGACTTGTTTTACCTTTCTCGAGTGGCTTGCGTGTGGAACTCTGATTTTCTTCGGGCTATCTTGAGGTGTTGGAATTCCTTTGGAGTTGCCTATGATGATCACGAGATCCATGGTCAAGGTTATTCCCGTGGAGTGTGGTTAATTTATGATGGACTAGTTGGAGCACCCATGTAGGGTTAAAACTTTCGGAAAGCCGTGCCCGTGGTTATGTGGCAACTTGGATATTTTTGTAACACCTGGTTATAGTTAACTTGAAGTAAACTCTAATAAAATGCATCAACTGTGTGAGTAACCATGATCGTCTCTTCTCATGAACATGATCCGAGAGAGAACACGATGGGGTCATGATTCACGTAAGTAACTGTGCAGGATCTCTTAGAGATCATTCTAGTTTCCGATCGTTTATCGTAGACCACATAATTACTTTCATGTTTCGTAAGTTTAGCCACCATAAATGCTTATTGCTGCTGCAAACTAAACACATACCCCATTCCAACCTATAAGCCTGAGTAGTCTCGGTACCTAGGCGTGAGATTGCTGAGTCCCCGTGGCTCACAGATTACTACAACAATCCAGGTGCAGGTACAGATCAGATCGTGCAAGATGAGGTGACGCAGCTCAAGTGGGAGCATGACGAGGAGCGTGGCAGGATATACGTCACTTATCCAGACGAGTAGAGTGGTCGTGGTGGAGATCTTCGGGCTAGCAAGCCAGTGTCATTGCAGCATTTTATCGTTTGATTTTGTCTATAGCCAGACCCTGCCTTTGTATGGATGATAAAATAAATTGTGTGGATTTGTAATTTAGTATCTGGCGAGTGTAAGCCAACTCATATACTCTTGTCTTCCTAAATGTATGTAATGATGTTGTACTTGCTAACAGCAAGATGCACCTCTATCCCAGTCGAGGCCCTCGTGTCCTAATATGGATAGGCGTGCATCTTGGGCATGACAAGTTTGTTCGATTCAGCTGTCGAGTTGAACTATTTTTTATAAAGGAGGACTTCTTAATCTATGAATGAAATCTATGTTAACTAAATTTTATTCGCATGATTATACTGTACTAGTGATTTTGTTTTTGGAAAATTTGACAAATGTTAATGTTACAATGTTGACAAATGTCAATGTTACTAGATTGACAAATGCCAATGCTTCCAATTTGACAAAAGGCAATTTACCTGGTATGACAAATGCAAATCTTACAAAAAAATTTGTAGTAAGCACACGGGTCAACATACAAAGTTGTCTGTAATGCCGTGATCCACCAATTCCTCATGCCAAATTTTCACTTGGCTTACTGACAAAGGGAGCATAGCTCCCTACATGCATATGGGTATTCATTCTGAAATGTTTGCGATGAGTGTTTATTCCACTTTATGGTACGATTTTAATGCCTTTTCTCTCTTAATTTACAAGGTTTACATGGAGAGGAACACTACTGGCAGCTGGAATTTTGGACCTGAAAAATCTACATATGAGATATTATTTTACTGAACTCCAAATGACCTGAAAATTTATAGATAATTCTTATGGAATATGAAAAAAATACTTGATTGAAAATCTACTAAAGGGGGCACATGTTGATCACAAGGCAACAGGGTGTGCCCACGCCTTGGACGCCCCTTGTTACCTTATGGGTCCCACAGGTGGTCTCTTGTGCCCCTCTTATGATATATGAAGGATTTTTACCTACAAATAATCAAAAGTATACTTTTGGGACAAAGCACCACTATCTCAAGGCGAAAGCTAGATAGGATCGCTTTTGCTCTCCGGCGGAGCGATTCCGTCGGGGAAACTTCTCTCTAGGGGGGAATTGAAGACATCATCATCGCCAACACTTCGTCCATCATGGAAGGACTGATCTTCATCAACACCTTCACGAGCACCATCTCATCTCACAACATAGTTCATCTCTTGTATTCAATATTTGTCTCGAAACCTCGGATTGGTACCTGCTAGTAGCGTTGATTACATCTCTTAGTTGATGCTAGCTGGTTTGTTTGGTGGAATATTATATGTTTAGATCCTTAATGATGTTCAATACACCTCTGATCTTGAACATGTACATGATTTGTGAGTAGTTACTTTTATTCTCGAGGACAAGGACAAAGTCATGTTATAAGTAATCATGTGATGTTGGTATTCGTTTGATATTTTGATGATATGTATGTTGTTGCTTCTCTTAGTGGTGTCATGTGAACACCGACTACATGACACTTCACCATATTTGGGCCTAAAGGGAAGCATTGGGGAATGATAAGTAGATGAACGGTTGCAAGTGTGACACAAGCTTAAACATTAGTTTATGATTTGTTCTGTAAGGGGCTAATTTGGATCCATAAGTTTAATGTGATGGTTAAATATATCCTAATTCTTCTTTCGTAGTTGTGGATGCTTGCTAGAGGGGGTAATCATAAGTGTGTTGTTTGTTCAAGTAATAACAACACCTTAGCACCGGTCCACCCACATATCAAATTATTGAAGTAAGAAATGTGAATCAACTAAACATGATGAACGTGACTAGACGGTGATTCCCATGTGTCCTCAAGAGCGCTTTGCTTTATATAAGAGAATTTCCAGACTTATCCCTTCCTATAAAAAGTATTGGTCCACCTTTATGATCCTTTGTTACTATTATTAGTTGTTAGTTGTTACGAATTATGTTGCTACAAAACTATCTACCATTATTACTTACAACACTTGCAAAGAATACCTTGCTGAAAACCGCTTGTCATTTCCTTCCGCTCCTCGTTTGGTTCCATGCTCTTACCTATCAAAAGGACTATGATTGCTACCTTATACTTGTGGGTCATCAAGAAACACACATGCATCATCTAAAAGAGGTTTACAAGATAGTCCATAAAAAGGAATGTACCTTTAATACTTCACGTGCATGCTTCGCTTATAAATTTAGCCAAGATCATCTTGTGATACCCCAGACCTATTTCTTTGGATCCTTAATTACTTCTGGCGCCGTTGCCGGGGAGTGAAGCGCCTTTGGTAAGGAAACATTGATGTTATGTGCTGAAATTGACTGATGCTTGTTACTATGGAGGTTAATCCTTTGAGGCGCTTGTTCGGGGTATCTTCACCTCGTCCGGAAGTGGCAATAGCCGCTCTGCAACCTACTGAACCTATTGAAAATATTTGTTATGCAATTCCTTCGGGTATGTTAGAGAAACTGCTTGCTAAGCCTTGTGCGGGACAGGGAACAAAACACCCTCATATGCGCTAGATCTATACAGATGAAATTTGTGGATTATTTAAGCTTACAGGTTTTTCTGAGGATGGTGTTAAGAATAAGGTTTTCCCATTATATTTGGAGGGAAAGGCATTGATTTGGTATAGGCTATTGGACGATTCCTGTACAAGGTATCATAACCGATCGAAGCTGGAATTCCATCAAAAATTTATCCCATGCATTTCGTTCATCTAGATCAGAATTATATACCTATAAATTAAGTTGCGTCATTTTTATAAAAAACTCATTTTTCTATAAATTAAGTTGTGATACACAGTTAAGTCACGATCAGACCATTTTTGCATTTTCTCAAAAAAACCTAGCATCTCATGTAATCAAACTGCCATCCATATTTAAGTCAAACAATATTCTTTTCCGGTTTAAAAAACAGAACCATTACTTTTTAGTTATTCAATTTGTAATTTATCTAAAACAAAATTATCCATATATTTTAAACATTAACTCTGATTTTAACATGTTACATATGAAATTTGGTTAGAAAAATGTGTAGAATTTAAATATGATGTTAGTTTTAGCTATTAAATATTTTTAAAATATTATAATTGGTGCAAACTTAATCTATAGTGCACGATCCATTTTTTTGTACCGGCGCCGACCCGAATTGCAAATAAACACCCATTAAAACAAGATGGACAGGAAAGAAAACATTGATAATCGCACATGCACACCTCTAAAAAACCTTGCGGGGAAAACAACATATTTCTCAGCTTATTCCAAACGAGTGTGTCCGCCAGAGAGAGAGAGAGAGAGAGAGAGAGAGAGATTAAGACTGGCCACATTAAAATGCGTTTTCGTTGTGATACGATGTGAAAATAAAGGACGTGGACCTATTAGGGTCTAGAGTCAAGATTATTGAGGTAAGAGCGCATGTTATTTTCTCTCCCTTTGCAACGCACATGCTCTTTTGCTAGTACATATATATATATATATATATATATGTGTAATTATTGGCCTCGTGAAGTAGAATTACTGCTCAAGCTTGGGGGAGGCTTAAATCTATGATGCACACATGCCTTAATCATGAGCTCTCAAGGGAAATAATCTTACAAAACTTTCATGCTCAACTTTCTCATAATAATCAATTGATGCTTGACACTTCTTCAGTTGGCTTCTTTAAGACGAGAACTATTGAATTCAAATGTGATCTTCTAGAAAGAATTGAATGCAACTCTGAAGACTGGGAGTTTGACAAAGGTAATGAGCCAGGTATAAATCTCGAGTTTGATTGTTTTAAATCTTTATGGAAACTAAAGCTTTATACAAGTTTAGTGCAAAATATGGCCTTGACTCTAAGATAGTAGATACTCTTTGTGAATCATTATTATTCATGTTGATCTCCCTAAGGAGAAGTGTTGAAATTTCACCCCCCCCCCCCGTATTGAAGAAACTTGTAAGGAATATGGCATGGCTAAAGAGGAAACGATCCTTTATAATGTTGATCTAGATGTGCCCACTACTTACATTGAAAAACCACCTTTTCCAATTAGGATTAAGGAACATGCTCAAGCTAAAACTAAAACTATGATTAATAAAAGTAATGTAAGAACACCAAAACCTTCTGAACAAATCAATGTAGAATCTAATATTTCTATGGTTACGGATCTCTTGGTTGATAATATTGATGGGCATGTTATTTACCTCCGTGATGAGATTCCTAGAATTGCAAAATCAGTTAGAAACAAACAATTTTTACTAGATAAGAATAAACCAGTGGTTGGCATGCCTCTTGTTTCTGTTAAGATTGGAGACCATTGCTATCATGGTTTATGTGATATAGGTGCTAGTGTAAGCGCCATTCCATTTACTTTATATCAAGAATTTATGCATGATATAGCACCTGCTGAGATTGAAGACATTGATGTTACAATTAATCTTGCAAATAGAGATACTATTTCACCACTTGGGATTGTTTGAGATGTTGAAGTCTTTTGTGGAAAAGTCAAGTACCCTACTGATTTATCAGTACTTGGTTCACGTCAAGATAATTTTTGTCTCATCATATTTGGAAGACCTTTATTGAATACTATTAATGCTGAAATTGGATGTGTCTCATATGTTTATTTTCTCTAAGTTTAGTAGACATCCACATGAGAAAGAATTATCTAATAAAGAGGAAATCATTGGTCTTGCTTCTATTGTTGTGCCTCCTGTTGATCCATTACAACAATATTTGCTAGACCACGAAAATGATATGCATATGCATGATAGAAATGAAACAGATGAGATATTCTTGAAACAAAAACCTATTGGTAAACATAATATGTATGTTGACACTTTCGGGTATCCTCTTACACCTAAGATTGATCCCGTGTTTGAATTGAAGACACTACCTGACACATTAAAATATGCTTATCTTGATCAAAAGAAGATATACCCTGTTATTATTAGTGGTAAACTTTCAGAGGAGGAAGAAAAGAGATTACATAACACTCTGAAGAAGCACCAAGTTACTATTGTATATACTCTTTATAATCTTAAGGGCATTCGCCCTACATTACGCCAACAAAGATTAATATGGAACCGGATGCTAAACCTGTTGTTGATCATCAACGTTGTCTTAATCCTCAAATAAAAGAGGTGGTAAGAACCGAAATATTAAAGCTCCTAGAGGAAGGTACAATTTATCACATAGTTGATAGTAGATGGGTAAGTCATGTTCATTGTGTTCCTAAGGAAGGAGGTATAATTGTTGTCCCTAATGATAGAAATGAACTTATTCCACAAAGAGGTGTAACTGGTTATAGGATGGTAATTGATTTCAGGAAATTAAACAAAGCTACTAGAAAAGATCATTACCCCTTGCATTTTATTCATCAAATGTTAGAAATATTATCTAAGCATACACACTTTTGTTTCCAAGATGGACATTATGGTTTTTCCCTAATATGAGTGTTGATGTAATCTCAAGCATTACCCCTAAAAATAATGTTAATACGTCCAACCAGAGAAGCACCGAAAGGTATGTAGTTCCTGCCAGGCATAATGTGAAAAGAAACAAGAAGAAGCTACTATTGTGCATGGTAGCAATCAAGGAGTTGAATTGAGAGACAATTTTGTACACTGTGGCAAGATGGCAACACGTAATTCTATTGGGCATTTTTAGCTTGTTGCACCAGAGGACGTCGAGCCACAGTTCAGAACTCCATGCATGCAAACCCATCTATGTGAGCATGTAAGGAAGTAGTATTAGTTTGTTTTGGCTTTTTGCGATCACTGTGTCATATTTTTAAATTAGATAATTAGTCATTATCCAAGATAGAAGAGAGGGAGAGAGAGAGAGAGCGACTTTAATTTGTTCTAGGCCAACGTATATCTAGCCAGCTTCGAGTCCAAGTTTTATTAGAGTCCATGTTAAGATACGTCATGCCTGCATGCACTATTTAAAATGACCTGACCATGTATTAGAGGACAGTTTTTTATTACATGAGTTAAACCAGAAAAATGCCATGTTCTAGTGGCCAAGTTCTGCGTATTTTTTTAGAATCCATCTAGGTTTTGTGTTCTTGGCAAGGAGAATAGACGGGTCACCCTCTAATTTGCTATCAATTCATATTGAATCGTCCAAAATTCTTCTGTCCGAGGAAGTACGTGTAGTTCTAGCTAGTTTGCATCTACACGATCGTAAGCTTGCTATTTCTCTTTCCTGTTATTTGGTGTATACTGGAGACTGGATTTGGAGTTGCTAAGTTTGTACCATAAAAGATTTGTGTAAAATTATTTGCACCATTGATTTGTTGTCGATGGTCACATCAAGTGGTATTCAGAGCAAGGTTGATCATGGTACAATTCCTTTTGTTATTTGCTTCAATTATTTGAAAGATGGTGAACTTGCAGCATGAGATATCTGATCATGAGGAGGGTGTTGAACTTCCGGAGGATCCGTAGATAAGTGATGATTTGCATATTCATATGATGTCCATCAAGGGGTCCAACAAGAAACTTTATACAAGGATTGAGGAGTGGTCTACAAATATTTTAGGCGTCGAGGAAAGGTTGAACGAGCATTTGACTGCCCGTGATCAGTTGTGCACTGATAGTCTACAGGTCGTGACCGATAGTCTTAATTATCTCACTACAATAGTTCAGCACCTTCAGAAAAGAGATGTGGCACCCCAACAGTCCCGCTCACCACGACGACATAGTGACCATGACAACGGCGGTCATGGTGATTTTTCTAGGGGCTTTGATGCATTGTGGAGGCTAACCAAACTAAACACGGCTTGAGGCGAAGGCTCACCACCATGCTAGGCGGTGTCACGACCATGGCTACAATGGTACCGAGGAGGAAGACGGTTTAGCTCGAATCAATATAACCATACCAAAATTCTCACATGGTGTTCTAACCCAAAGATCTATTTGGAGTGGGAGATGCGTGTAAATAGGATTTGTGATGGCCACAACTACTCGGAAGATAAGAAGCTTCATGTTGCATCTATGGAATTTATAGAGTATGCTCTTGTATGGTGGGATAATAAGAACCGTAGTCATGAGCGACAGCCAGATGGGCTAAGATGAAGCGCATCATGTGGGAACGTTTTGTGCCTGCTTATTACACTCGCTAGATTCATAGTAGATTGCATCGTCTAGTGCAAGGTACAAAATCAATTAATGATTACTACAAAGAGATGCAAGTTCTGATGATACACACAACTGTATGCGAGTCTACGGAGGCGACTGTGGTACATTTATTCAAGGTGTTAGAAGAAAGTATTTGTGATCGTGTTGATTTAATGCAATATAATGATATTCATGAGTTACTTCATCAAGCGGAGCATGCCAAACGTTGGGTATTTGTCACACCCTATGTTTGTATCACCTTGATATGTTTGGGTTTATAAAATTTGGAGCCAACTAAAACTTTTTCAAAGTTCTTGTCCTTGTTTGCAATGATGTTTCCTTGCTTGATGCTTGTGTTATATGGCACTCCTAGATTCTATTCCACTTCATATTCATCTTCCTTGTACCAAACCTCTTGCCTAATGATCATGCCATGTGAATAGTACCCAAAACTATTTTTATCAAATTTTGTTTTAACCAAAAATGATTTATTCAAATGAGGTTTTGAAAACCCCTTGAAATGAGGTTTGCACTGCAAGCCCTCAAATTAGGTGGATCCTTCTTCCCCAAAGGCTTTATTTCAAACCTACTATATATAAGACTTCCCAAAACCACAAACTATTATTTTTAAAGATCATTTTCATATTTAATTTAAAGTCTTTTTCTTAAGGCCAGAAATGGTTTCTCCTAGGGAAAAATTATTGAAATGCTTTTAAAATATTTGAGAAAATTTAGTGAAACTCACTGGACATATATTTTCCATATATATGAGTTTAAACACAAGGGCATGTTCAAATCATGGGCAAAACCCCTCAAAACCCTTTATGTTCAAATCAAACTTTTGAAATATTTCTATAAGAAATATTGTCAATAAATTCCAGGAAAATTCCAGCAAGTCACCACTATCTTAGGTGATGATCTTGAAAAGTTTCATCTCAATCCAAGTTGATTTGGTTCATCAAACCATCCCAAAACCCTTCCTGACCAGATCCAAATTTGAGCAACTTTACATTGTGAAGTGTCTCCCCTTAACTCCAAGCTTTGTGGGCATGCTCCAATGACCAAATACTGATGCTACACTAAGTGGTGCATCAAGGGTAAAAGCCTAGCATCACTAGATCTACAGAAACCTGATTCTGTTAATTTCTAGGGTTTACCAAGTTTCCATTTTAAACTTTTCACCCTTGAGCTCAAACTTGGTGAATCATCTCATTCTTACCTAGCCTTTGACCCTGGTAAATATCTTAGTAAGTTGGTAGATTCCTCTTGCGCAAAACCCTATCAAATACCTTCTGGTCCATTCTTAAAACCACCATTTCCACCCCTTACTCTTTTACCCTTGCCCCTAACTTTTTACCATAGTCTTTTGTAGTTACCTTTCACCTCCAGTAAAAGTCTTGTGGTCATAGATCAAGTGTAATGTGGTGAAAAACTCCATTTTTACCCTAGACAGCACCATTTCTCTCCCTCTCTCCCCTTTTCTACTACCCTAAGATACCCCAGATGCCTACCTAAGTTCCCTAGGCCTTGTTTAACTCCCTTGGATCCTCTGGGGCATAGGTGGCCACGCAAAAAATGCCAAAGGCATGCCTAGGCATGCAAGGCTCGCGCTCTGGAGTGCGCTACAGTGCACACCCGCACTGTAGCCGCTGGCCAACGGGCGTTCTCGATATCCTCGGGCCGCCCCACCTTGTCCCCCTTGTCCCCCTTGACGTCTGCAACCCTCCAGGGGGTCGGCCCCCTCCTCTCTCACTCTCCTACGACCCCCCGCGCGCGTGCCAGATGCTGCCCAGCTCGGCCAACCAGAGAGCTTGCACGCGCAAGCGCCCCCGCCTCTCTGTCCTGTTTCCCCTGTCCTAGACCACCCCCATGAGCACCTAGGACACGCTCGTTTCCTCCCCTGTGGCCTGTGGCGACAGCCACATCCTCGCCGGTGTACCGCGTCCATGGTGGACCGGCGACCGCCTATTTAAGCGCCTCCCCGAGCCCCTACCCCTGTCTCCTCGTTCTCTCCTCCCCTCCGCATCTCCCTCGTGCCCAGACCGCTCGCCCCCATGGTCGGGAGCCCTCTCCCGAACCGTACCCTCGCCGCCGTCGGGCACCTCCCCTCGCCGGCATTTCCCTCTCCCCCGGCGCCCCTCTCGACCACCCATAGACGCGTGGGAGCCCCTTGAGCGCTACGGTGCTCTATATTGGGACCGTTGTGGCTAGAGATGCCACCGGTGAGCCTCCCTCCGCTCCTATCGCGAGGAGAGGGATGACAGGTGGGCCCCTCCTATCATCCCCTCACGCCCCTGCTCTCTCGCAGGCAAGCAGGGCCCGTGGGTAGGTTTAAAAATAAACCTGCCACGCGCGGCGCCTCGCCTGGTCCGGTTCGGTTGCTGTGTTTTGGCCCAAAGGGCACAGTAGCTCTTTTCTTTTTTGTTTTTTTCTGCAATTTCCGAAAATCCCACAAGTTTGTATATTCATCTAAATCCAGAAATTCTTCCACCTTAAATCTTGAAATAATCTACAGAATTTATTAGTGCCATATGTAAAAATGTTTGAAAATATTTTATATGCTATTTTATTTTAAAACCTATATTTAGGCCATCTTTTTGCCTCTATTAATTAGTTTCCAAAATATTTTTCACAACAAAACCCTAGGAGAATATTTTTAGTATGACATTTAGTAGTTATCAGAAGAGGTTAGCATTTTTATAGTAGCTTGTGTGCTCTGTTTTTGTGTGTTGCTTATTTTTATCACTTTTATTCGCAACGATAGATTGCGCGATTGACGAAGAAGTTGGACCCAAAGACTTCGAAGACCCTGGAGACTTTGTTGAGCCAGGCAAGCAACCCTTTGACCATGATAAGAAACCATTTTTTATTGCATGTCATATAGCACCTTACTTTCATCATATTTAATTATGGGGAGTAGTGACCCCTCCGATGGGTTGGTTCCGACACTCTTACCATTGACACTTGCATCGTGCATGACCCTACCACCTTATGAGGGTTATGCGGGTGGGTGTAGTTAGGATTCTAGTAGATACTATGCAAGTGGGTTCGTGATCTATGCATAGTGATGGAAGGAAAGAGATGATTTCAAAGACTTTTTCGAAAACCCCGTCGGGTGCCACTAATGCCCGAGGGAGATGATGAGGAGTTGGGTAACCACTTGAGAAAGAAGTGGTATGCCGAAACAAGTGAGTGTGTAGTTTTGATAATGGAGAGTTTTAAGGTCTGCTGATTGTCCCAACCTTACATGCGCAACCACAATAGCCCTTATGGGACGGGCTTTGTTGATTACTATGGTTGGTACTAGCTAGGAGCCCACATTAATAGTGGCAAGAGTGAAGTGGTCACTCTTGAGACTGGGTCGTCCCAGAGTGGAAGGTCATGCGCTGTCTTTACAGGCACCGGGCATGTCGTTGCGTGCCCTCATGGATGATGCGAGTGATGTATATCACGAGGGATGGCACCAACGAGTGGACTCTTTGTTTAGTATCACCATGGGAAAGGCATTGTTCGGGTGTTTACCTCGGGTATGTTATATACCGCGAGTTGTGGATGACACGGAAGTTCCCCGAGTCTTGTGGGTAAAGTGTGCAACCTCTTCAGAGCGTAAAACTACTTGAATAGCCGCATCCGCGGTCATGGACAGTTAGAGGTCCTTCTTAAACTGCATCCGGATGTTTTCGCAAAACTTGGTGTGAGTATGGATGTGATGTTGACAAAGAGGTCACATGAGCTAAGTCCGATGACTTAGTGTGGGAATTGAACTAAGTCTGATGACTTAGCGTGATGAATGAACATGAGGTGTTCAACCTCTACTTATGATGATAATTGTATCTTGTTCATATGGTTATCTGCTTATTGTTGATGCATGCTTACTAGTTACTTGATCATGTCATTGTATTTAAAACTAGCTTTCCGCAAATTACCTACTTAGTGCTATATCATGCATCATTATTACCTTGTTCCACAACTTGGTTTGCTTGTGAGTACATTCAATGTACTCGTTGGCTTGCCATTGGTTATGTAATTGGCCATGCATGGAAGAACATGAGTATGCTGAAGAGTTCGTTGGTGACGAACATACAAACATGACGCTTCCGAGTCAGAATGGCTGTAGGTTAAGGCAGCTAGCATGTGTTCACGCTTTCTACCAAGATTTCCGTTGTTTGTTCTATTTAAGTGTTTGGGCCTTGAGGCCCTATCTATGTAAGAATAGAACTTCCTGGTCTTTATTTGTGTAAGACGCTAAATGTGGATGTAAGACTCTTGTTATTCAGTTTCTGTGTGTTCGGTGAGCATTGATCTCTGGGATCACTGTGCATGTACATTCGGTGACCACGAACTATGAGTCGAGGTCCCAACAGAGCTGGTATCAGAGCAATCCTGACTATAGTACGCCCTTAGTTAGCATGGACTAGGATGAAAACCACTTTCAAACTATACCTAGCACCTATACTTAGGGAATTCTACACTATTTACTTCTTCTATTCTCCACACAACACTTTCCTGACTCTCCTCCTTTCAAACCTTTGTAGATGGATGTCGTACCCGAAGCCTTCCTGACATCCGGCTTTCCCTTACTCCTTGGGTCGATGTCGTCAGGAAGGAGTACCATGTAGATGTGGTCGTGAAGGCAAACGACTCTCCGACCAGTTGGTTCTTTGAAGGACCACGAATGGAGACTATGATACTTGCGGTTGAGACAGCTGCACGCAAGGCACTCCTACACCTTCGAGACATCATTCCAGAGATAGCTGACGAGCCGGCTACTCGCTACCTTCCTTTCAGAAAGGACGATCTTGGCGAGAGTTTGACACTGGTTCTGACCTAGGAGGATGGCACACCACTTAGGTTCCAAACCTACTTCAGCCTCTCCGCCGATAGTCTGGTTCACCACTTGATTAAGGAGTCCGTGAAGCTCCGCGAGGAACTTCACCACACCCGAGAGCTACTTCAGCAAGCAAAGACGGAGCCAGACAGGATCAAGAAGGACAGAGCCCCTGATGGACGACCAGCTATCACTTATAGAGGAGGAGGACCCCCAGCTAGTGATGCACCCACACGTCATCATCGCATGAGTGCGAACGAGTACCGTGAGCTCTTCACCGACACGCTAGCAAAGCATCGTCGGGATGGAACTCCTCGTTCCCCGACCCCTTCGATCGGGAATGATGCCCGTTCAGATGATGAACAGGAGGAAGACCTAGAGGAGCATGACTACGAGACCGAGCACTCCACCACCTGAGTCCGAGAACCCCTAGGGTAGGATCAGTCATGTACCCCTCATGCGAAGTCGAGTCCGTGTAATGGTTCATATGAAACCATGTGTGCTTGATTGTTTGTTTTGTTGTTTGTGTTCAGATGCAAGTCGCGCTTTTGCCCTAGCTAACATGTAATCGACTCATCGTCTATCTTATTATATGTTGGTCTTTTGACCTTTGTTTTATCACACATGCACTCGACCAACCCCCTTAGGCGCACTTTTCCATTATTGCTTTTCCTATCATCTATCCTAGTTGTTTGACTTGGCTGCTCCAAACAAGATGGTGACTGCTTCCCGCAACAGCTCCTTCACCAACCCTAAAGCCAGCAACTCAAGCCAGCAACAAGGAGCTGGTGGGGTTGCTCACGCTGGAGGACACCAGGAGCAGCCACAAGGCGACATTCCCGCGCCACCACCTCCACCGGAGAACATGACCATAGCTTAGTTTCTCCAAGTTCTCCGGGAGGATCGCCAAGCCAACAATGCTGCTATCCAGCAGATGGCTCAGGCCCTTGTGAACAACCAGTAGCAAGGCAGGAACGGCAATGGCCGCTCCACGCTGTGTGAGTTCATGAGGAACTCGCCCCCAACCTTCACCGAGACTGTTGAACCATTGGATGCTGATGACTGGATCCGCACCATTGAGGACCTCCTTGCACTAGTCAATTGCAATGAGGATCGTTAGAAGGTACTTTATGCCTCTCACTGCCTTGGAGGTACCGCCCGAGCTTGGTAGGACGGATTCAAGGTCATGCAAAGTGAGCGTGTGATCACTTGGAATGACTTCAAGGAAGGATTTCGCACCGCCCACATTCCTTCTGGGATTATGGCTATCAAGAAGAGAGAATTCTGAGCGCTAAAGCAAGGAAGTGGCTCTGTCAAGGAGTACCTGCAGAAGTTCAACCTATTGTCAAGGTATGCACCTGAAGATGTCAACATGGAGGCTGCCAAAAAGGAACGCTTCATGGAAGGACTTCAACAGGTCCTAAAGTATCATCTCATCGTGTGCGACTGTTGTACCTTCTTCGACTTGGTGAACAAGGCCCTCTTGCTGGAAGACAAGCGTCATGCCATAGAAGACACTCGCAAGCGCAAGATGATCAGCAAGGGTAGCTCAAGCAATGAGAAGCCTCGCCCCTGGCAGCCAGCCCCAGCCAGGCCAACCTATCAACCATAGCAGGCTAGACTTCTTGCACCTCATCCGAGCTACCAGCCTCAGTAGTATGCCTATCCCAGGCCAGCTTACAACAACAACCCCAATAGCAAGAATGATGGCAGAAACTTCAACAACAACCTTGGGCAAGTCACTTGCTTTGGATGTGGTTAGTCCAGACACATCTCTAAGCTTTGCCCCAACAGGAAGCCCAATGCACCGCGCCCTAATGCGCCAAACCAAGGTCAAGCCCGTGGAGCACCACCAAGGAACCCAGCTCCCCGCAACCAGCCCAACCATGGCAAGGGTCGTGTGAATCACGTCACTGCAAAGGAAGCCCAGGAAGACCCGGAGGTCATACTGGGTACGTTCCTCGTCAACTCAACCCCAGCAACAGTATTGTTTGATTGTGGAGCTTCGCATTCTTTTGTCACCCAAAAGTTTGCATTAGAGAGTGGCATGAAACCTACACCCCTGGGTAGTCGTATGTTGATACAAACCCCTGGTTCAGTTATGAAGTCTGGGATAGGGTGTAAGGGAGTGAAGATTGACATCAATGGGGTAGACTTCCTAGCAGACCTTATAGTTCTGGATTCACCAGGCTTGGATGTTATCCTTGGCATGAACTGGTTGACCAAGCACCAAGGCATGCTATACTGTGCCAAAAGGATTGTCGCCATGACCAATAGCTAAGGAGTGGAAGTCAAGTATGTCCCCAACCCTACCTCCACTCAAAACCCTCAGGCTAACTGTCTATCGAGAGTTGAGTTGGATCAAGTGCTAGTAGTACGTGAGTACCCAGATGTGTTTCCTCATGAGCTGCTCGAAATGCCTCATGACCGCGACATTGACTTCATCATTGAGCTTATACCGGATCAAGGCCCATCTATAAGAAGGCCTACAGGATGGGATCCGAAGAGTTGGCTGAATTGAAGAAGCAACTGGCAGAGCAACTCGGAAAAGGATTTATCTGCCCTTGTACCTCTCCTTGGGGATCGCATGTTCTATTTGTGTCAAAGAGGGAAGGAACTATCAGACTCTGTGTCGATTACCGTTCTCTCAATGAAGTCGCGATAAAGAAAAAGTACCCACTCCCCAAGATTGATGACCTGTTTGATCAGTTGAATGGAGCCAAGGTGTTTTCCAAGATTGACCTCAGGTCTGGGTACTATCAGCTGAAGATCAGACACCAAGATATTCCGAAGACGGCATTTGTAACCTGTTATAGCCTATATGAAAACATGGTCATGTCATTTGGGTTAACCAATGCCCCTGCCTACTTCATGTACCTCATGAATAAGGTCTTCATGGAGTACTTGGACCAGTTCGTTGTTCTCTTCATTGATGACATACTCGTCTTCTCCAAGTCCGAAGAAGAACATGAGGAACACTTGAGATTGGTCCTGGAGAAGCTTCGAGAGCACCATCTTTATGCCAAGTTCAGCAAGTGTCAATTTTGGCTGCATGAAGTTGGATTCTTGGGTCATGTGTTAACTGCCGAAGGATTATCAGTGGATCCTGCCAAGATTGAAGCCATGACGGAATGGCAAACCCTAACCACCATGAAGCAAGTCAGGAGCTTCCTCGGGCTTGCGGGTTATTACTGCAAGTTCGTGGAAGGGTTCTCGAGCATTGCCCGACCCATGACCTAGCTTTTGCAGAAGGACAAGAAGTTCAAATGGACTGCTAAGTGCGAGGAAAGCTTCTAGGAGATCAAGAAGAGATTGACCACAGCCCCAGTTTTGGCCACCCTAGATATTCACAGGGAGTTTGTGATTTATTGTGATGCATCAAGAACCGAGCTTGAAGGCATCTGATGCTAGAAGGCAGAGTTGTAGCATATCTATCCAGACAGCTACGACCTCATCAAGAGAACTACGCAAATCATGATCTCGAGTTGGCTGCCGTGGTTCATGACTTGAATACATGGCGACATTACCTTCTGGGGAAGCGATGTGAGATATTCATGGACCACAAGAGTTTGAGGTATATCTTCACTCAAAGGGAATTGAACATGAGGCAACGAAGATGGTTGGAATTGATCAAGGATTACGACCTTAGTGTTCAGTACCACCCCGGAGAGGACAATGTGGTAGCAGATGCCTTGAGCAGAAAGGCTTGTTCCTTGAATGCTATGATTAAGGAAAGGCTACCCGCCCTGTATGAAGAGCTTGAAAGCTTCGGCTTGGAACTGGTTGCACCCAGATTCCTTGCCAACCTCGAAGCAAGGCCTACCTTGATGGATGATATCAAAGAAGCTCAAAAGGAACATGAGAGCATTGAAGGCATCAAGAGGAAGATCAAGGAAGGCAAGGCCCCAGGATTCTCGGTGGATGCACAAGGAGTTGTATGGTTTGGGACTCGCATTTGCATACCCAACAAGGAGGAGCTCAAGAACCTGATCTTGCAAGAAGCTCATGACACTCCATACTGCATCCATCCTGGAGGAACCAAGATGTATCAAGACCTCAAGGCAAGATTCTGGTGGCATGGCATGAAACAGGAAATAGGCACGTTCGTTGCCAAGTGCGACATATGCCAAAGAGTCAAGGCTGACCATCAGTGACCCGCTAGACTATTGCAACCTCTCAAAGTGCCTGAATGGAAGCGGGACAAAGTCGGGATGGATTTCATCACCGGTTTACCAATATCAAGCAAAGGACATGATTCCATTTGGGTCATTGTCGACCACCTGACCAAGGTAGCCCATTTCATTCCTGTCAAGACCACCTATGACGGTAACAACCTAGCCAGCCTCTACATTGAGCATATCTGAGTCTTCACGGAGTTCCTAAGGAGATTGTGTCGGATCGAGGCACCCAGTTCACCTCAAGATTCTAGAAGATGTTTCAAGAAGCTACGGGAACCAAGCTCTCCTTCAGCACTGCTTTTCACCCCCAGACCGGTGGGCAAACTGAATGAGTAAATTAGATACTTGAAGATATGCTCCATGCTTGTCTCTTGGCTTATGGAGCCAAGTGGGAAGATTGCCTACCATTTGTGAGTTCTCCTACAACAACAGCTACCAGGCGAGTCTTCAGATGGCATCATTTGAGGTGTTGTATGGGCGCAAGTGACGTACTCCCCTAAATTGGTCAAAGACTGGAGAAGGATTAATTTTCTGACCGGACATCCTCCGCAAATCCGAAGAGCAAGTTCAACTTGTCCAAGAGCGCCTTGGGACCGCCAAGTTAATACAGAAGAGCCACAATGACTCTCACCGTCTAGAAGTGAACTTCTGTGTTGGAGATCATGTCTACCTCCGAGTCACGCCTCTCAAAGGGACCAAGCGTTTCCACGTCAAAGGGAAGTTGGCACCAAGGTATATCGGCCCCTTCAACATCACCGCTACGCGCGGAGAAGTTGCCTAACAACTGGAGTTACCTTCCGAGCTGTCAGATGTGCACAACTTCTTTCACGTGTCACAACTTTGGTAGTGTCTGCAAGTTCCCAACCGCCCCGACCTCTACAAGGACATCGACCATCAAGCCATCAATCTTCAGCTAGACCTCACTTATCGCGAGAGGCCAATTCACATTTTGGATGAAGCTGAGTGTTGCACCCAAAGCCGCACCATCAAGTACTTCAAGGTTCAGTGGAGCAACCACACCGAAGCTGAAGCAACCTGGGAGCATGAAGATTATGTTAGATTAGAGTTCCCTTATCTTTTTAGCGCTTAGCCTAGGAATCTCGGGGACGAGATTTTTGTAAGGGGGCAAGGTCTGTCACACCCTGTGTTTGTACCACCTTGATATGTTTGGGTTTATAAAATTTGGAGCCAACTAACACTTTTTCAACGTGCTTGTGCTTGTTTGCAATGATGTTTGCTTGCTTGATGATTGTGTTATATGGCACTCAGATTCTATTCCACTTCATATTCATCCTCCTTGTCCCAAACCTCTTGCTAAATGATCATGCCATGTGAATAGTACCCAAAACTATTTTTATCAAATTTTGTTTTAACCAAAAATGATTTATTCAAATTAGGTTTTCAAAACCCCCTGAAATGAGGTTTGCACTTCAAGTCCTCAAATTACGTGTATCCTTCTTCCCCGAAGGCTTTATTTCAAACCTATTATATATAAGACTTCCCAAAACCACAAAATATTATTTTTAAAGATCATTTTCATATTTTATTTAAAGGCTTTTTCTAAAGGCCAGAAATGGTTTCTCCTAGGGAAAAATTATTCAAATGCTTTTAAAATATTTGAGAAAATTTAGGGAAACTCAATGGACATATATTTTCCATATATGTGAGTTTAAACACAAGGGAATGTTCAAATCATGGGGAAAACCCCTCAAAACCCATTCTGTTCAAATCAAACTTTTGAAATATTTCTATAAGAAATATTCTCAATAAATTCAAGGTAAATTCCAGCAAGTCAACACTATCTTAGGTGATGATCTTGCAAAGTTTCATCTCAATCCAAGTTGATTTGGTTCTTCAAACCATCCCAAACCCCTTCCTGTCCAGATCCAAATTTGAGCAACTTTACATTGTGAAGTGTCTCCCCTTGACCCCAAACTATGTGGGCTTGCTCCAATGACCAAATAGTGATGCTACACTAAGTGGTGCATCAAGGGTAAAAGCCTAGCATCACTAGATCTATAGAAACCTGATTCTGTTAATTTCTAGGGTTTACCAAGTTCCCATTGTCAACTTTTCCCCCTTGATCTCAAGCTTGGTGAATCATCTCATTCTTACCTAGCCTTTGACCCTGGTAAATATCTTAGTAAGTTGGTAGATTCCTCTTGCCCAAAACCCTATCAAACACCTTGTGGTCCATTCTTAAAACCACCATTTCCACCACTTACTCTTTTACCCTTGCCCCCAACTTTTTACCACGGTCTCTTGTAGTTACCTTTGACCTCCAGTAAAAGTCTCATGGTCATAGATCAAGTGTAATGTGGTGAAAAACTCCATTTTTACCCTGGACAACACCATTTCTCTCCCTCTCTCCCCTTTTCTTCTACCCTAAGACACCCCCAGATGCCTCCCTAAGTTCCCTAGGACTTGTTTAACTCCCTTGGATCCTCTAGGCACAGGTGGCCGCGCAGAAAATGCCAAGAGCATGCCTTGGCATGCAAGGCTCACGCTCTAGAGCATGCTACAGTGCGCACCCGCACTGTAGCAACTAGCCAACGGGCGTTGCCGACAGCCTCGGGACGCCCCACCTTGTCCCCCTTGTCCCCCTCGACGTCTGCAACCCTCCAGGCGGTCGGCCCCCCTCCTCTCTCTCTCTCTCCTGTGAACCCCCATGCGCGTGCCTGACGCCGCCTAGCTCGGCCAACCAGAGGGCTCGCGCGCGCCCCCGTCTCTCTCTCCTCTTTCCCCTGGCCTAGACCACCCCCACGAGCACCCCGGACATGCTCATTTCCTCCCCCATGGCCCGTGGCGACGACCACGTCCTCGCTGGCGCACCGCGTCCACGGTGGACCAGCGGCCGCCTATTTAAGCGCCTCCCCGAGCCCTTGCCCCTCTCTCCTCGCTCTATCTTCCCCTTCGCATCTCCCCAGTGCCCAGAGCACTAGCCCCCATGGTCGGGAGCCCTCTCCCTAACCGAACCCTCGCCACCGTCGGCCACCTCCCCTTGCCGGCATTTCCCTCTCCCCCGGCGTCCCCTCGACCACCCACCGACGTGTGGGAGCCCCCTGAGTGCGTCGGTGCTCTCCGCTGGGACCGCCATGGCCGAAGACGCCGCCGGTGAGCCTCCCTCCGCTCCTGTCGCGAGGAGAGGGATGATAGGTGGGGCCCACCTATCATCCCCTCGCGCCCCTCCTCTCTTGCTGGCAAGCAGGGCCCGCGGGCAGGTTTAAAAATAAACATGTCGCGCGCAGCGCCTCGCCTGGGCCGGTTTCACCCTGTGGGCCGGTTTCGTTGCTGTGTTTTGGCCTAAAGGGCACAGTAGCTCTTTTCCTTTTTTTGCAACTTCCAAAACTCCCACAAGTTTGTATATTCATCTAAATCCAGAAAATCTTCCACCTTAAATCTTGAAATAATCTACTGAATTTATTAGTGCCATATGTTAAAAAAATTGAAAATATTTTATATGCTATTTTATTGTAAAACCTATATTTAAGCCATATTTTTGCCTCTATTAATTAGTTTGCAAAATATTTTTCACAACAAAACCCTAGGAGAATATTTTTAGTATGACATTTAGTAGTTATCAAAAGAGGTTAGCATTTTTATGGTAGCTTGTGTGCTCTGTTTTTGTGTGTTGCTTATTTTTATGCTTTTATTCGCAATGATAGATTGCGTGGTTGAGGAAGAAGTTGGACCCGAAGACTTCAAAGACCCCGGAGACTTTGTTGAGCCAGGCAAGCAGCCCTTTGACCATGATAAGAAACCGTTTTTATTGCATGTCATATAGCACCTTACTTTCATCATATTTGATCATGTGGAGTATTGAACCCCCTGGTGGGTTGCTTCCGACACTCTTATCATTGACACTTGCATCGTGCATGACCCTACCACCTTATGAGGGTTATGCGGGTGGATGTAATTACAATGCTAGTAGTTGCTACGCAATTGGGTTCGGGATCTATGCATACTGATGGAAGGAAAGAGATGATTTCAAAGACTTTTTCGAAAACCCCGTCGGGTGCCACTAATGCCCGACGGAGATGATGAGGATTTGGGTAACCACTCGAGAAAGAAGTGGTATGCCGGAACAAGTGAGTGTGTGTTTTCGAAAAGGGAGAGTTTTGAGGTCTGCTGACCATCCCAACCTTACATGCGCAACCACGATACCCCTTATCGGACAGGGCTTTGTTGATTACTATGGTTGGTACTAGCTAGGAGCCCACATTAATAGTGGCAAGAGTGAAGTGGTCACTCTTGAGACAGGGTCGTCCCAGAGTGGAAGGTCATGCGCTGTCTTTACAGGCACCGGGCACGTCGTTGTGTGCCCTCATGGATGATATGAGTGATGTATATCACGAGGGATGGCACCAACGAGTGGACTCTTTGTTTAGTATCACCATGGGAAAGGCATTTTTCGGGTGCTTACCTCGAGTATGTTATATACCGCGAGTCGTGGATGACACGGAAGTTCCCCGAGTCTTGTGGGTAAAGTGTGCAACCTCTGCGGAGTGTAAAACTATTCGAATAGCCACGTCCGCGATCATGGACAGTTGGAGGTCCTTCTTAAACTATGTCTGGATGTTTTCGCAAAACTTGGTGTGAGTATGGATGTGATGGTGACAAAGAGGTCACATGAGCTAAGTTCGATGACTTAGTATGGGAACTGAACTAAGTCCGATGACTTAGCGAGATGAATGAACATGAGGTTTTCAACCCCTACTTATGATGATAACTGTATCTTGTTCATATGGTTATCTGCCTACTGTTGATGCATGCTTACTAGTTACTTGATAATGTCATTGCATTGAAAACTAGCTTTCCGCAAATTACCTACTTAGTGCTATATCATGCATCATTATTACCTTGTTCCACAACTTGGGTTGCTTGCGAGTACATTCAATGTACTCATTGCCTTGCCACCGGTTATGTAATTGGCCAGGCATGGAAGAACAGGAGTATGTTGGTGACGAACATGCGAACTAGGACGCTTCCCAGTCAGAATGCCTGTAGGTTAAGGCAGATGGCATGGGTTAATGCTTTCGACCAAGATTTCCGTTGTTTGTTCTATTTAAGTGTTTGGCCCTTGAGGATTTATCTATGTAAGACTAGACCTTCCTGGTCTTTATTTGTGTAGGACGCTAAATGTGGATGTAAGACTCTTGTTATTCAGTTTATGTGTGTTTAGTGAGCATTGATATCTGGGATCACTGTGCACGTACATTCGGTGGCCACGACTTATGAGTCAAGGTCCCCACAGAGCTGGTACCAGAGCCATCCTGACTGTAGGAAGCCCTTAGTTAGCATGGACGTTAGTTAGGATGAAAACCGCTTTCAAACTACACCTAGCACCTATACTTAGGGAATTCTGGACTATTTACCTCTTCCATTCTCCACACAACACTTTGTTGACTCTCCTCCTTTGAAACCTTTGTAGATGGACGTCGTACCCGAAGCCTACCTGATATCCGGCTTTCCCTTACTCCTTGGGGATAGCCTGGAGAAGTGCTAGTTTTGCCAACCACCCATTTTTCTCTATCACGAGCACTAGGTTGATGCCGTCACGAAGGAGTACCACATAAAACATGCAACAAATAGGAAATGGCACTGGGCACTAGATCAATAGGTTAGTCCCAAAATAGTATAAGAAGGTTCCAAAAATATATGAAAGTTTTAGAATATTGGCATAAAACAATAAAAAATTATAGATACGACGGAGACGTATCACTTATAAGTCGAGAAGCACTGAACAAACCAAAGTGGCAGCTGCATCAAAGGAGGTTACTTTGAGATGAATTAGACACCACGCGTATTTAATCCATCAACCATTATTGAGTTTTGAGACACCTTGTCAAAATTCTCTGCTTCGGATCGAGTGGTTGGCATGTTGTTTTAACGGCATTTGCAAGCATCTTCGTAAACCTACTACGATTACGTGATGCGATGGCGGTTTGTGTGAAAGCACATTTTCCCCCTTGGTGGTTTTGGTAATTAATAACAACATATATGTCATTGAACTAATGTTTCCACTAAGCCTGTTTTAGGAAAATTTCAATGATGGGTTCGCAAAAGGATTGTGGAATAACCCAAGATGCAAGCACATAGATTGGCAAAGATTCAAGCAAGAGGATCTGCATTTTACCATTAGTGAGAAATCACTTTGAGTCCATAGGAAATCCAATGCTATTAAAAGGGGGTAGGGTACTATTGGTGAACAAAATGCTCATACGTGCACAAGTGATAGTCATCACATACACCCACAAGCTCTTCCACAAAAGTCTGTCCAAAGCCAAATATTCAAAATCGGTGCAACCAACACTTTCCACTCGGTGCCACCAATTCTCAGCCTGAGACAGACTCAGCCAAACCCTAGCATTTTGGTGCAACTGGTCCCATTTCGGTGCCATCGAGTTTGGGTTGCCAACTTCCTGTTTCAAAAATTCACAAAATTGGTCCCACCGAGTTTTGTCAATCGGTGTCACCGAGATTAGCAATCTGACCGTTGGTCACCTTATCGGTGCAACCGAGTTTTATGTATCGGTCTCACCAAGATTCAAAAGTTGCTACCTTTGAGGCAACTCGGTACCACCGAGATTTACTCATCGGTCTCACCGAGTCTGACTTATTAGGTGTAACGGTTGGATTTTTGGAGATGCTTGTATATACCCCTGCACCACCACTCACTCGCAATAGAAGCACTCAGAACAGTTCCCCACTCATACCTAATAATTTTCTAAGAGAGAGCCACCTACTCCTGTGTTGAGATTATGCCATTCCATTCCTACCATATGAATCTTGATCTCTAGCCTCCCCAAGTTGCTTTGCACCCAATCAATCTCTTCCATCATAGCCAAATCTGTGAGACAGTGATTGTGTGTTGAGGAGTCTATCATCTTGAGGCACAAGAGCAAGGAGTTCATCAACATTATCGAGCCTATTACCTTTTGTAGGGTGGTGCCTCCTAGATTGGTTAGGTGTCGCTTAGGAGCCTCCAACTTCGTATTGTGGAGTGAACCAAGAAGTTTGTAAGGGCGAGGAGATCGCCTACTTCGTGAATATCTACCTCGAGTTAGGCTAGTACTCTGTGGATGTAGGCCATCATGGTATAGTCAAGGTTGCTTCTTCGTGGAACCCTCCGTGGGTAGAGCCCTTTGTGGACTCTCATGACCGTTACCCTCTGTGGGTTGAAGACTCCGTAAACGTGGATGTTTGATAGCACCACCTATAAGAACCACGGGAAAAATCATCATGTCACCAATTGCGTATGGTCTTCCTACCCTTCCTTTACTTACATGCTCGTCTTTACTTTCCGCTGCAATACTCGTAGAAATGCATGTGTAGGGTGTACTTGCATACTATGAATGCTAAAATCTGCCAAGACTTAATATTGAATAAAAATAGTTTTTTATTTGTTCAAGTTGTCTAATCCCCCCCTATAGACCTACTTTCGATCCTACAAGTGGTATATGAGCATTGGTCTCCGTTGCATTGGTCTCACAACCTAGAAGAGTATGGCATCTAGTGAGGGAGATTGTCACCGTAGAGGTCCATACTTTGATGGCACTAATTTTGCTAGTTGGAAGAACAAAATGAAAATGCATTTGTTTGGTCATAACCCCGCCGTTTGGGTTGTTGTCCATGTTGGAATGCAAGGTGAATTGTTTGCGGAAGGAAGGGAATCGGATTGCGAAGCGACTGCGAATGAATTGAAGATGTTGCAACTCAATTCTTAAGCATGTGACATTCTCTTTAACTACCTATGCCCCAAAGAATTCAACACAATCAGCTGCCTTGAGAATTAAAAAGAGATTTGGGATACTTTGGTTGATATGCATGAAGGTACCGAATTCGTGAGAGAATCCAAGTTGGATGTTCTTCAAAGTCAGCATGACCAGTTCAAGATGAAGGATGGTGAAGGAGTCGCTGGGATGTACTCTAAGCTAGCTCTCATCACTAATGAGATTGCCAGCTCAGGAAGCAAAGAAATGACGGACAAATTCATCATCAAGAAGATACTTCGAGCTTTGGATGGTCGATATGACACCGTATGCACATTGATCCAAATGATGCCCAACTACAAAGATCTCATGCCAACGGAAGTGATTGGAAGGACAGTTCCTCGTGAGATTACACTCAAGGACAAGGAAGAGCTTCACAACAACTGAAGCGGTGCTTACAAAGACACAAGTGATGCTCCCGCTACCTGAAGCGACAACCTTGTCACAAATGAAGAGATAAGCCTCATGGTCAAGAAATTCAACAAGTTCTACAAGAATAGAAGCAAAGATCAAAGATCCAACTAAAAATTTGAAGAGAAGTGTTCATCAAGTCATGACAGAAACTGCTACAATTGTGGGAAGTACGGACACTACTCCAATGAGTGCATGACTCCTTACAAGAGGAAACAAGAGTCACCAAGAAGACGAAGCTCAAGAGACGAGTCACCTCGAAGAGAGAGGAGTAGGGATGATCATTATGAACGAAGACCCTCAAGGAGAAGTAGGGACTCGGAGAAGAAGGACAAGTACACCAAGAGCTTTTCAAGAAGAAGACATCAAGGTCATGTTGGTGAATGGGTTTTCGACTCCGAATCCCACAACCACTCCGAGAGAAGCTATCACTCCAACTCCGACTATAGTCAAGATGAAGGTGTTGCGGGACTTGCACTAGTGACAACATACTCCTACGACATATTTGATTTACCAAATGAAGGGAGTGGATGTTGCTTCATGGCTAAAGGCCCCAAGGTATCACACCTCGAGTATCTTGATTTCAATAGTGATGAAGATGACTTGTTAATTGAAGATGACTTTCTATTTGACAAATCTAGTAATGTTAGTCAAAATGAACTTCTAGTACTCACTCTAGTCTAGATAAGTCATGCGACGATGATAAGTTGGAAATAGAATGACTAACTCGAGAACTAAAAACTCTTAAGTTAGCTCACGAGTCAACTCTAGAAGATCATATAGAGCTTGTAAGGACACATGAGAAGCTCCGCTTTGAGAAGCTCAATTTAGAGCAAGAGCATGAGTTCCTTAAAGCTATCAATGACGACCTTTGCAAGAAGACTTCCTCTTATCTATACAAGCGACTTCTCTTGTCTACGTTCATGCCAGAAGTTAACTCTAAGCAAGCTAGTAACAAAGGAAAGAAAGGTTCTTCAACTAGTAGCAATAAAAATGATAAATCCAATGATATTGCTTCTAGTAGTTCTCTTGATCCCACTAACTCTTCTCTTAGACAAGTTACACTTGAGCAAGAAATTGAACTCTTGAAAGGGATTATAGATAAATCTATCTACAAGAGTATTGAAGGGTGCAAACAATTTGAGGATAGTGTACGCAAGCACGAAGGATATCGGAAGAATCATGGTGTTGGCTACTTCAACGATAATGGAGTTGAATGGGAAGAAGGTCAATACCCCAATCCTAAGTTTGTTCCTCAAAAGGAGAAGTATTAAAATACTCTCCCCAAGGGAACAAAATCTCAAGATGACCTTCTACCACAAGACCCCAAGCTCAAGGGCAAGAACAAGCTTCAAGAGGACATTGACTGGTATGAAGATGAATCCCAAGCTTTGGTGAAGTAGCCTCCCAAGGCTACTACAAGCTCAACCTATACAAGTGATACTTCAAAACCAAGGATCCCCAGCAACTTGATGTGGGTCCCCAAGAATAAGAACTAGAGAAGTTCTTGGGGGGTGTCTCCGCCAATGAAATCCACTCACATTCATTATTGGCAAGAACTAGTTGCAATCAGCATCAACATCATGCAATAGTTTAAGGAGTCACACATTCCCTCAAAGGTAAGCAAGGGACAAGGTAATCAACAAATAAACGGACATCATCATATATGCTTTGCACTCCATGTCCATAGATATCCTTGTATTTGTGTATTGTGTGTTGGGACTAACCCATGTAGGTGAGAAGAGTAATGAAACAACAAGGATGCTCCCAACTCTTGGTGATCTTCATCAACATTGAGCATCCACGACTACTTCACCTACATGAAGACTTCATCGACAAAAACCAAGGTTAGTTTATCCCTCCAATGGGGGGATGTCACATCAAGGGGGGGCTTTACTCTAAGACTTGAGTTAAAGCATCTCATAGTGTGTGGCAGCATTAAATGCTTTATGTAAAAGTGGTAACCCTACTTGTGCTTAAACCATGAGTATAACCTATGATAAAGTATTCTTACTTGGCTCCTAAGTCAATATACTCATATATAGATGACTCCGTCATCTCCAAAGTGCTTGTTATATGCTAGTGTGTTTGTGCATGTTTGCCATGTTTTCATTTGACATCTTATTTTGTCAGCATGTTGGTCTGCATTTATTTACTCATTCGAGGATATCCAATTGTTGCTACTTGGTTTTTAATTTTCTTTCGCCAATTGGATATACAAGAATGCCTAGGACCACTCCTCTAGCTATGTATGCTTTCTCACCTCATACTCTATTCATGCTACATCACAAAATTTGAACAAGTACATTTTGATCTCTTTGTGTGAGGAGCACTCGGAGTTCCGTATCGACAAAGAACTAACCATTAAAACCTCCCAAGTCCATCTCGGTGGCACCAACTGAAAAATCTCGGTCTCACTGAATGCCTAGGATTCATCTGGTTTTTCAATATCGGTACAGTCAATTCCATATTCTCGGTTACACCGAGTTTCCCTGTTAGCTCACAGTTGAGAAACTCGGTGACACTGAAAATGTAGAATTGGTGTCACCGACAGTGATGGGTATATATGAAGTGGACCCCAATTTTTTGAAAATCAATCTTCAAATGTAGCGCCTCAGAACCCTAACTGCCGAAGAAGGACCCCCAAGTCGTCGCCCTTGTCTCCACGCGCTCCTCCAGCGCTGGGATTTTCTCCATCGACGGGAATCATCGTGGCCGTCCATGCCATAGCGTATCCATCACCGAGCTAGGGTATGGATTCAAACTTTCTTGCACTCCCTGTCCAATTCTTGCGCATGAAGATTGTTTTCTCGATAAGCCACCGTTTTCAAACTATTCCATCCACATAAAAACTCCATAGTATAGCGAACGATCGAATTTCTAGGGTTTGCCTTCAACCCGGTGAAACTTGGTGGAACCAAAGTAAACAAATCGGTGTCACCGGTTTGTCATCTGTGCTGCTGAGAACTTTCTCGATGAAACCGAGTACTTCTTTTCGGTCTCACCGAAAGGAGTGCCAAGTTTTGGCTAATGAGAAAGTCAATCTCGGTAGTACCGATATTGTTGCTTCGGCTATACCGATTTTCATGTGACAGAATGTAAACTTTGGTAGTTCTTTGTTCAAACTTCCAAAAACCTGCTACATTTTGTGATGACTTATCATATTCCACTCTTCTCAACTCTATTCACAGGGTCAGACATGTCGGATGCTGAAGATAGCCAGAATCTATAGGAGTGGAATGTTGATATGAGTTCAGGCACTAGTCCCAAGTCAAGTTCTTCCTCAGATCCAGGCACTCCCAGTTCTCATGGGTTTCCTAAAGCTGCAACAAGGACTAGGAAGAGACTCAAGTATGATGAAGAAGATTATGATTTTGTGCCAAAGGAGGTTATTGCTAAAAAGCAAGAGAAGGCTGCAAGGAAGTCTGCCAATGAGGCCACCTCATCAAGGAGGGTAGTCAGCAAGGTATATGCACCTCCATAGAAAATGAGAGCACCTGAGACTACTAGGGCAACAATGTCTATTGAGATCCCAAAGAAATCCTTGCCTAAGAAGGCAGGAGAGAATAAGATAGCCAGGAAGAGAATCATTCGTGTTGTTGGCTGGCCTATCTCTATGTTTGAGGATCAGAGGAGGTTGCTGGTGCTACTGAGGAGGAGGAGGAGGAGGAACCTGTTGTCAAGGCCCCTCCCAAGAAGAAGCAAAAGAAGCTTATGGCAGATGTTATGCCTAAGCCTGGTCCCTCCAAGAGCACCAAGGCTGCATCCAAGAAGGTTGCTGCAGGGAAGTTCAAGAGGACTACATGAGATATCCCTACTACTGACAAGAACAAAGCATCTACTTTCAGAGTAGCAGATGATGACGATGATGCTATGTCAGTTTTGATGAAGCTTAGACCTCACCTTCCTGATCACAATGCCAGCCACCGAGTAACTGAGGATATGAAGAAGAGGAAGGATTTAGGTTTGAGAGCATGGAGAGCCATTGATCCATATGCCCAGAGGAGAAAAACTATTGTGGACTATAGATTCTACACCAAGGAGCAGCAAGACTTCTATGAGACTGTCTTGCTTGACAAGAGTCTTGCAGTCAGTGATATGAGATACGTTAACTGGAAATATATCAAGGCAGATGAGAACTATTTCCCATGTGTGCAAGAAAACTTCCACTGCATTTGAGTTGATCAATTCATTGGCAGAGAGTTCACTGCTTGGAATGATGAGATGATCATGTTGTTCTACTCCACTCACTTCTACGGAGATGGCAGGATAGTGTGGATGATTGAAGGAGCTAGATATAAATATATAGTTGATGATTGGGCTACCATCTTAGGAGTCCTAGAGGTATGGGATGGTGACTTGGATGTCTACTCAGAATCCAAGGAGAGCCACAATGCTATGAAGAATATGTACACTGCTATTCTAGCTGCTAACTTGCAATCACACAAGTTAGGATCTATTTACTACCTCCAGGCAGGCCTCCGTACCATGAACACTATCTTGAGGCATACCTTGATGCCTAAGTCTCGAGATGAGAAGATGATTCATGGCTACTAAATCAACATGCTTATCCATCTGGACAGTCACACCAGGATTCAAGTGATGGATTTGATTGTAGAGATTGTAAAGAGGGTTGTTGTTCTCCAGAAGTGCTCATGCTGCTATGCACCCTACATTCAGATGCTAATCAACTCCAAACTTGAGAGACACATCTTTGCTCTAGATAGACCCCACTTGCCACTTCAGCCAGATTTCAAGGATAATGTTGTGGTGATGGACCCACACCATCCCACATCAGCTGCAGCTCAGGTAGAGGTAGAGGTAGAGGCAGCTCGAGCCACTAGTGCTCAGGTCCCCTGATCCAGGAATAAGCAGATGGATCTCTTGATATCCACTAACATGGACATGAAGAAGGACATCAAAACCATTATGGATAGTCAGGAGAGCCTTGTGAACATATTCGAAGATAGAGTGAAAAGTCTCAATGACAAGGTAGGGCTGACTAAGACAGCCAATGAGCTTAAAACAGAAGTAGATGAAGCGCATATCCGTCGCACCTCTTCAGAGTCTGAGTCTTCTAATGATGATGAGGATAATGCACCTGTCAGAATGACTGCCCAGTTCAGGACACAGGCTAGGACACCTAAAGTGTTAGCTCCGAAGACGAGACCTTCATCTTCTGCTCTAGCCACAATGAATTCAGCTCCATCAGCACCTTTAGTGCCTACATTGACTACTCCAAATCCGTCCAAGACGTCAACAGAAGTCTTCGCCGACACAGTTCTCTCGACTCTGACATCGACTACCGAGGAGATCAACTACAGAACGATTAGCTATATCTCTTCAAACTTTTCGGTAACTTGTTGCCAAAGGGGGAGAAGTTGCATATAGATTTAGGCTTCGAGTGAGAGATTGTCTGTTTTTATCGCTGTTTTTCAAAAGACCAATTGTTTCCAATTATTCTTTCAGTTTGGATGTGAGATACACTTTTCTGTGTGTTTGATCATATGCTTTAATGTGTGTTGCTATTGTTTCCTATCTTTTGATGGTTATGTGATGATCACTCACTTTGCTTGATGTGTTGTGTTATGTTGTTAACTCTTATTACTCTCGCACACCACCAACTTGCATGTGACATGGAAGAAGTGCCCCGTGTACCTAATCGATTGTGCATTTGCATTCAAATGCAAATTTAAAAATAATGCACAAATTTAGGTGGAGCTCTTAATTATCACATACTTCTCAAAGTGATGATTATATACATTGATTATAGCATATGTCGAAGCTTTGATCTATATGGTGTCATCAATTACCAAAAAGAGGGAGATTTAAAGCACATTTGCTGCCTTGATGGTTTTGGTAATTAATAACAACATATATGTCATTGAACTAATGTTTCCACTAAGCATGTTTCAGGAAAAGATCAATGATGGGTTGGCAGAAGGATTGTGGAATACCCCAAGATGCACGGACATAGATTGGCAAAGCTTCAAGCAAGAGGACTCTACATTTTACCTTTAGTAAGAAATCACTTTGAGTCCATAGGAAAGCCAATACTATTAAAAAGGGTTAAGGTATTGTTGGTGAACAAAATGCTCATACGTGCACAAGTGATAGTCACCCGTAAGATTTTATACACTTATTGTTGGGGAACGTCGCATGGGAAACAAAAAAAATTCCTACATTAACGCAATACCTATCCATGGTGATGAGCATCTATGAGAGGGAGAGTGGATCTACATACCCTTTCAGATCGCTAAGCGGCAAGCGTTAAGAAACGCGGTTGGTGTAGTCGAACATCTTCGCGATCCAAATCGCTGAGTGTCTCGCGATCTCATCACGATCCGTCCCGCAATCCAATCACGATCCGTCCCGTGAACTCATCATGATCCGTACCGCGATCTCATCACGATCTGTCTCGCGATCTTGATCACGGTCCTTCCGATCTAGCGTCGAACGGACGGCACCTCCGCGTTCAACACATGTACAGCTCGATGACGATCTCCGCCTTCTTGATCCAGCAAGAGGGAGCGAAGAGGTAGAAGAGTCCTCTGGAAGCGTGACGGCACCGTGGTGATGGTGGTGGAGCAATTCTGGTAGGGCTTCGCCTAAGCACTGCAAAACCCTAAAACCTCTAGTATATATAAGAGGAAGAGAGGAGGAGGCTTGGACAAAGGGATAGCCCTAGGAGGCTTCGGCCGAACCAAGGAGGAGAGGAGGATTCCTCCTCCAATCCTAGTAGGACTTGGACTCCTCCTTATTTTTGCCTTTTTTGCCTTTTTCCACCTTTTTCTCTTTGGGATTTTCTTCCCAGTCGCATGGGCCATGTGTGGGACTTCCACCAGCCCACTAAGGGCTGGTATTCACTCTCCCACAACCCATGTAGCCTCTTGGGTCGAAATACCCCTCCCGATGGTCTCCCGATACACTACCGGCACTCCCGGTACACTACCGATGAGCCCGAAACTTTTCCAGCGACCAAAATAGGACTTCCTATATATCAATATTTACCTCCGGACCATTCCGGAGCTCCTCGTGATGTTTGGGATCTCATATGGGACTCCGAACAACCTTCGGTCACCACCAAAGATAACTCTGTACTACCGAAACGTCACCGAACCTTAAGTGTGCAGACCCTGCGGGTTCGAGAACTATGTAGACATGACCGAGACACCTCTATGGTCAATAACAAATAGCGAGACCTGGATGCCATATTGGTTCCTACATATTCTACAAAGATCTTTATCGGTCGAACCTCTGTGTCAAGGATTCAGTTAATCCCGTATGATGTTCCCTTTGTTCTTCGGTATGTTACTTGCCCGAGATTCGATCGTCGGTATCTCCATACCTAGTTCAACCTCGTTACCAGCAAGTCTCTTTACTCGTTCCGTAATACAAGATCCCGTGAGTAACACTTAGTCATATTGCCTGCAAGGCTTGTTGTGATGTTGTCTTATCGAGTGGGCCCCGAGATACCTCTCCGTCACACGGAGTAACAAATCCCACTCTTGATCCATGCCAAGCCAACAGACACCCTCAAAGATACCTGTAGAGTACCTTTATAGTCACCTAGTTATGTTGCGATGTTTGATACACACAAGGCACTCCTCCGGTGTTAGTGAGTTGCATGATCTCATGGTCATAGGAACAGATACTTGACATGCAGAAAACAGTAGCAATAAACTGACACGATCATATGCTACGTTTGTAGTTTGGGTCTTGTCCATCCCATCATTCTCCTAATGATGTGATGCCGTTATCAAATGACATCTCATGTCAATGGCTAGGAAACCTTAGCCATCTTTGATCAACGAGCTAGTCTATTACAGGCATACTAGGGACATGGTGTTGTCTATGTATCCACACATGTATCTAAGTTTCCGATCAATACAATTATAGCATGGATAATAAACGATTATCATGAACAAGGAAATATGATAATAACTAATTTATTATTGCCTCTAGGGCATATTTCCAACAACCTCCCACTTGCACTAGAGTCAATAATCTAGTTCACATCACCATGTGATTCGCATTGCTATGAATCTAACACCCAATGAGTTCTGGGGTTCGATCATGCTTTGCATGTGAGAGAGGTCTTATAGTAAATGGGTCGGCGACATTGCGATCCGTGTGTACCTTGGAAATCACTATGTCAAACTATAAACACTGCTACCACACTCCACTTGGTACTATTCCAAATGCTGCTCCACTATACATATCCGGATTGCTACTAAGAGTCATCCGGATTAATGTTAAAGCTTGCATCGACGTAACTCTTTACGACGAACCCTTTATCACCTCCATAATCGAGAAACATTTCCTTAGTCCTCTGGTTACTAAGGATAATTTTGACCGCTGTCCAGTGATCCATTCATGGACTACTCTTGTACCCCTTGACAGACTCATGGCAAGACACACACAGGTGTGGTACATAGCATGGCATAATATCGAGCCTATGGCTAAGGCATAGGGGACGACGTTCGTCCTTTCTCTTTGTTATGTCATTGTCGAGCTTTGAGTCTCACTCAACCTCACACCTTATAAATCAGGCGAGAACTCTTTCTCTGACTGATCCATTTTGAACTCTTTCAAAATCTTGTCAAGGTATGTACTCATTGAAAGTCTCATCAAGCATTTTTGATCTATCTCTATAGATCTTGATGCTCAACAATTAGGTAGCTTTATCCAGGTCTTCGTTTGAAAATCAATTTTCAAACAACCGTTCATGCTTTCCAGAAATTCTACATTATTTTCGATCAACAATATGTCATCCACATATACTTATCAGAAATTCTATAGTGCTCACACTCACTTTATTGTAAATACAAGTTTGTCGTAAACTTTGTATAAACTACAAAACTTTGATCACCTCATCAAAGTGTGTATTCCAAATCCGAGATGCTTGCTCCAGCCCTTAGATGGATTGCTGAAGGTCGCACACCTTTTAGCATCCTTAGGACTGACAAAACCTTCTGGTTGTATCACATACAACCTTTCCTCAAGTAAACCATTAAGGAAACGATCTTTTGACATCCATCTGCCAGATTTCCTAATTGAAAAAAGCAACAACTGCTAACATAATTCTAACAAACTTTAGCATCGCTACGAGTGAGAAAGTCTCATCGTAGTCAACTCCTTGAACTTTTCGTAAACTTCTTTGCAACAAGTCAAGCTTTATAAATGGTGACATTTACCATCAGCGTCTGTCTTCATGTTAAAGGTCCATTTGTACTCGACGACCTGCCTGTTGGAAATATGCCCTAGAGGCAATAATAAATTAGTTATTATCATATTTCCTTGTTCATGATAATCGTTTATTATCCATGCTATAATTGTATTGATCGGAGACTTAAATGCATGTGTGGATACATAGACAAAACCATGTCCCTAGTATGCCTCTAATGGACTAGCTCGTTGATCAAAGGATGGTTAAGGTTTCCTAGCCATGGACATGAGATGTCATTTGATAACGGGATCACATCATTAGGAGAATGATGTGATGGATAAGACCCAAACTACAAACATAGCATATGATCGTGTCAGTTTATTGCTACTATTTTCTGCATGTCAAGTATATGTTCCTATGACCATGAGATCATGCAACTCATAGATATCGGAGGAGTGCCTTGTGTGTATCAAACGTCGCAACGTAACTGGGTGACTATAAAGGTGCTCTACAGGTATCTTCGATGGTGTCTGTTGAGTTGGCATGGATCGAGACTGGGATTTGTTACTCCGTGTGACGGAGAGGTATCTCGGGGCCCACTCGGTAATGCAACATCACAATAAGCCTTGCAAGCAATGTGACTAATTGTTAGTTGCGGGATCTTGTATTACAGAACGAGTAAAGAGACTTGCCGGTAACGAGGTTGAACTAGGTATGGAGATACCGACGATCGAATCTCGGGCAAGTAACATACCGAAGAACAAAGGGAACGTTATACGGGATTAACTGAATCCTTGACATAGAGGTTCGACCGATAAAGATCTTCGTAGAATATGTAGGAACCAATGTGGACGTCCAGGTCCCGCCATTGGTTATTGACCGTAGAGGTGTCTCGGTCATGTCTACATAGTTCTCGAACCCGCAGGGTCTGCACACTTAAGGTTCGGTGACGTTTCGGTAGTGTAGAGTTATGTATGGTGGTGACCGAAGGTTGTTCGGAGTCCCGGATGAGATCCCGGACGTCATGAGGAGCTCCGGAATGGTCCGGAGGTAAAGATTCATATATAGGATGTCCCAGTTTGGTCGCCGGAAAAGTTTCGGGCTCATCGGTAGTGTACCGGGAGTATCGGTAGTGTACCGGGAGTGCCGGTAGTGTACCGGGGGACCTCCGGGAGGGGTATTTCGACCCCAAGAGGTCCATGGGCTGTGGGAGAATAATAACCAGCCCTTAGTGGGCTGGGAAAACAGCCACAAAGGCCCATGGCGCAGGAGAGAAAGTCCTAAAGCAAAAAGTGGAAAATCAGCCAATAGGAGGCAATCCTACTCCAACTAGGATTGGAGGTGAAGTAGGATTGCTCCCACCTCCTATTTCGGCCGACCCAAAGGCCTTGGCTGCCTCTCCTCTCCTCTCCTCCTATATATACTAGTGGATTGGATGGTTTTTGGACAGAATTTCCGGCCACGTGCTACCCGTTCCATCGGTGCATAGTTTCTCCTCTAGATCGTAGTTCCGCAGCGCTTAGGCGAAGCCCTGCCAGAATTGCTCCACCACCATCACCGGAGCGTCGTCACGCTGCCGGTGAACTCTCTCTCCTCTCCACCTCCTCTCGCTGGATTGAGACGGTGGAGATCGTCATCAAGCTGCACGTGTGCTGAACGCGGAGGTGCCGTCCGTTCGGCGCTAGATCGGAAGGACCGTGATCGAGATCGCGAGACGGTTCGTGATGAGATCGCGGAACGGATCGTGATGAGTTCGCGGGACAGATCGTGATCAAGATCATGAGACGGATCGTGATGAGATCGCGGTACGGATCGTGATGAGTTCACGGGATGGATCGTGATTGGATCGCGGGACGGATCGTGATGAGATCGCGGGACGCTCGGCGATTTGGATCGCGAAGATGTTCGACTACACCAACCGCGTTTCTTAACGCTTCCCGCTTAGCGATCTACAAGGGTACGTAGATCCACTCTCCCTCTCGTAGATGCTCATCACCATGGATAGGTTTGCGTGTGCGTAGGAAAAAATTTCTTTCCCATGCGACGTTCCCCAACAGTGGCATCATGAGCTAGGTTGATGGTTCGATGAGATCTCGAGTAGAACACAAAAGGTTTGTGGGCATTGATACTTAGATTGCTTCCTCCCTTGGTCGTATTTTGGTTCAGCGGGATTGTGAGATGAAGCGGCCCGGACCAACATTACTCGTACGCTTACGAGAGATCGGTTCCCTCGACGCAACTTGTTGCCTAGATGGCTTGCGGGTGACAGTTTCTCTCACTTTAGTTGGATCGGATCCGACAAAGGCAGTCCTTGAGAAGGTTGAAAAGCAATCTATGTATCACCGTTGTGGTTTATCCGTAGGTGAGAATCGTTCTTGCTAGATACCCGTAGCAGCCACTTAAAACATGCAACAACAATTAGAGGACGTCTAACTTGTTTTTGCAGGGTATGTTGTGATATGATATGGCCAATTACATGTTGTGATATATGTGATGTATGAGATGATCATGTGATGTATAGATTATCATGACTTGCATGTCGATGAATACGGCAACCGGCAGGAGCCATAGGGTTGTCTTTAATTATTGTATGACCTGCGTGTCAATCATTAAGCGTTATGTAATGCTTTACTTTATCGCTACGGTAGCAATAGTAGTAGAAGCATGTAGGGCGTGACAACCCCTATGGCGACACGTTGATGGAGATCAAGATGATGGAGATCATGGTGTCATGCCGGTGACGATGGAGATCATGCCGGTGCTTTCATGATGGAGATCAAAAGCACAAGATCATGGCCATATCATGTCACTTATGATTTGCATATGATGTTAATCCTTTTATGCACCTTGTTTTGCTTAGGATGACGGTAGCATTATAAGGTGATCCCTCACTTAATTTCAAGATAAATTGTGTTCTCCCCGAGTGTGCACCATTGCGAAAGTTCGTCGTGTTGAGACACCACGTGATGATCGGGTGTGATAGACTCTACGTTCACATACAACGGGTGCAAGCCAGATTTGCACACGCAGAACACTCGGGTTAAACTTGATGAGCCTAGCATGTACAGACATGGCCTCGGAACACAAGAGACCGAAAGGTCGAACATGAGTCATATAGTAGATATGATCAACATGATGATGTTCACCATTGCAGCCACCTCAACTCACGTGATGATCGGACTTGAGTTGGTGAATTTGGATCATGTATCACTCGAATGATCGGAGGGATGTAAATTTGAGTGGGAGTTCTTAAGTAATATGATTAATTGAACTCATTATCATGAACATAGTCAAAGTGTCTTTGCAAATTATGTTGTAGATTACTAGCTCGCGCTGTAGCTCCCTTAAATTTTTATATGTTCCTAGAGAAATAGAGTTGAAAGATGTTGGTAGCAAAATTGCGAACTGGGTCCGTGATCTGAGGATTGTCCTCATTGCTGCACAGAAGGCTTATGTCCTTAATGCACCGCTCGGTGCGCCACCCCATCTAGCGTCGTCTGTAGATGTTGTGAACATCTGACAGGCACGTTTCGATGACTACTTGATAGTTTAGTGTGTCATGCATTACGGCTTAGAATTGAGGCTCCGAAACGTTTTGAACGTCACAGAACATATGAGATGTTCTAGGAGCTGAGATTGTGATCTCAGGCTCGTGCCCGTGTTGCGAGATATGAGATCGCCAACAAGATTCTTTGCCTGTAAGATGAAGGAGAATAGCTCAACCGTTGAGCATGTACTCAGATTGTCTGGGTACTACAATCGCTTGAATCAAGTGGGAGTTGATCTTCCAGATAAGATAGTGATTGATATAGTTCTCCAAGTCACTGTCACTAAGCTACTAGAACTTGGTGATGAACTATAAATTGCCAGGGATAGAAATAATGATTCCTGAGCTGTTCGCGATGTTTGACACCGCGAAGGTAGAAATCAAGAAGGAGCGTCAAGTGTTGATGGTTAATCAAACCACTAGTTTCGAGAAGGGCAAGAGCAAGGAGGGAAACTTCATGGATAGCAAGTCAGTTGCTGCTCCAGTGAAGCAACCCAAAGTTGAACTCAAACCCGAGACTAAGTGCTTCTGTTATGAGGTGAGCGGTCGCTGAAGCGGAACAACCCTAGATACTTGGTAGATAAGAAGGCTCGCAACATTGACAGAAGTATATTTGATATACGAGTTATTGATGTGTACCTTGCTAGTACTCCTAGTAGCACCTGGGTATTGGATACCGGTTCGGTTGCCAAATGTTAGTAACTCCAAATAAAAGCTACGGAATAAACGGAGAACTAGCTAAGGGTGAGGTGACGATGTGTGTTGGAAATGTTTCCAAGGTTGATGTGATCAACATCGCACGCTCTCTCTACCTTCAGGATTAGTGACGAACCTAAATAAATGTTATTTGGTGTTTTGCGTTGAGGATGAACATGATTAGATCATGTTTGTTGCAATACGGTTATTCATTTAAGCCAGAGAATAATAGTTATTCTGTTTACATGAATAATACCTTCAATGGTCATGCACCCAGTGAGAATGGTTTGTTGAAATCTTGATCGTAGTAATACACATGTTCATAACATTGATGTCAAAACATACAAAGTTAAATAATGATAGTACCACATACTTGTGGCACTGCCGCAAAATGTCATATTGGTATAAAGCGCATGAAGAAACTCCATGGTGATGGAAATTTGGACTCATTCGATTTCGAATCGGTTGAGACATGCGAACCATGCCTCTTGGGCAAGATGACTAAAGGACCCCGTTGGATGGAGCGGGCAAGTGATTCATTGGAAATGATACATGTTGATGTATGCAATCTAGTGAGTCTTGTAGCGTGCAGTGGATATCGTTATTTTCTTACCTTCACTGATGATTTGAGTAGATATAGTGTATATTTACTTAATGAAACACAAGTCTGAATCGTTTGAAAGGTTCAAGCAAATTCAGAGTGAAGTTTAAAGATCATCGTGACAAGAAGATAAAAATGACTGCGATATGATCATGGAGGTGAATATCTGAGTCACGAGTTTGGCATACAACTTAAGACAATGTGAAAGTTGTTTCACAACTAAACGCCACCTGGAACACCATAGTGTGATGGTGTGTCCGAACATCATAGTTATGCTCTATTGGACATCGTGCGTGCTATGATGTCTCTTGTCGTTTTACTACTATAATTTTGGGGTTATGCATTAGAGACAACTACATTCACTTTAAAAAGGGCACCATCTAAATCCGTTGAGATGACACCGCGTGAATTATGGTTTGATAGAAACCTAACCTGTCATTTCTTAATGTTTGGGGCTGCGACGCTTGTGTGGAAAATGTTTTCACCTAATGAGGTCGAACCCAAGGCGGACAAATACATCTTCATAGAATACCCTAAGATCAGCCGGGTGAACCTTCTATCTCAGATCCAAGTGCAAAGTGTTTGTTTCTTAAACGGATCTTTTCTCGAGGAAATGTTTCTCTCGAAAGAATTGAGTGGGAGGAAGATAGAACTTGATGAGGTTGTTAAACCTTTGTTCAACCAGAGAGTAGCGCAACGCAGAAAGATGTTTCTGTGAAGCCTACGTTAGTTGAAGAGGAAGTTAATGATGATGATCATGAAGCTTCAGGACCAAGTTACTATCAAACTTCGTAGGTCGACAAGGATGTGTACTGCTCCTAAGTGGTATGACAACTCTGTCTTGGAGATCATGTTGTTGGACAACGATGAACCTACGAGCTATGGAGAAGCGATGATGGGCCCGGATTCCGACGAATGGTTAGAGGCCATGAAATCCAAGATAGGATCCATGTATGAAAACCAAGTATAGACTTTGGTAGACTTGCTCGTTAGACGGCAGGTCGTTGAGTACAAATGGACCTTTAGAATGAAGACAGACACTGATGGTGAATGTCACCATTTGTAAAACTCGACTTGTTGCAAAGTTGTTTGTGACAAGTTCAAGGAGATGACTGCGATGAGGCTTTCTCACTCGTATCGATGCTAAAAGTCTGTTGGAATTATGTTAGCAGTTGCTGCATTTTCAATTATGAAATCTGGCAGATGGATGTCAAAACATCGTTTCCTTAACGGTTTACTTAAGGAAAGGTTGTATGTGATACAACCAGAAGGTTTTGTCAGTCCTAAGGATGCTAAAAGATGAGCAAGCTTCAGTGATCCTTCTATGGACTGAAGCAAGCATCTCGGAGTTGGAATATACACTTTGATGAGGTGATCAAAGTGTCTGTAGTTTATACAAAGTTTACGAGAAACTTGTATTTGCAATAAAGTGAGTGGGAGCACTGTAGAGTTCCTGATAAGTATATGTGGTTGACATATTGTTGATCGGAAATAATATAGAATTTCTGGAAGGCATAAAAGGCTGTTTGAAAAGTGTTTTTCAAAGGAAGACCTAGATAAAGCTACCTAATTGTTGAGCATCAAAATCTATAGAGATAGATCAAGATGCTTGATGAGACTTTCAATGAGTGCATACCTTGACAAGATTTTGAAAGAGATCAAAATGGATCAGCCAGAGAAATAGTTCTCGTCTGATTTGTAAGGTGTGAAGTTGAGTGAGACTCAAAGCTCGACAACGGCAGAAGAAAGAGAAAGGACGAACATCGTCCCCTATGCCTTAGCCATAGGCTCTATATTATGCCATGCTGTGTACCGCACCTATGTGTGCCTTGCCATGAGTCTGTCAAGGGGTACAAGAGTGGTCTAGGAGTGGATCACTAGACAGCGGTCGGAATTATCCTTAGTAACCAGAGGACTAAGGAAATGTTTCTTGATTATGGAGGTGATAAAGAGTTCGTCGTAAAGAGTTATGTCGATGCAAGCTTTAACACCTATCCCGATGACTAGTAGTAGCTATCTGGATACGTATAGTGGAGCAGCCATTTGGAAATAGTACCAAGTGGAGTGTGGTAGCAGTGTTTACGGTTTGACATAGAGATTTGCAAAGTACACACGGATCTGAATATCGCAGACCCGTTGACTATAAGACCTCTCTCACATGCAAAGCATGATCGAGCCCCAAAACTCATTGGGTGTTAGATTCATAACAATGCGAATCACATGGTGATGTGAACTAGATTATTGACTCTAGTGCAAGTGGGAGACTGTTGGAAATATGCCCTAGAGGCAATAATAAATTAGTTATTATCATATTTCCTTGTTCATCATAATCGTTTATTATCCATGCTATAATTGTATTGATCGGAGACTTAAATGCATGTGTGGATACATAGACAAAACCATGTCCCTAGTATGCCTCTAATGGACTAGCTCGTTGATCAAAGGATGGTTAAGGTTTCCTAGCCATGGACATGAGATGTCATTTGATAATGGGATCACATCATTAGGAGAATGATGTGATGGATAAGACCCAAACTACAAACATAGCATATGATCGTGTCAGTTTATTGCTACTGTTTTCTGCATGTCAAGTATATGTTCCTATGACCATGAGATCATGCAACTCATAGATATCGGAGGAGTGCCTTGTGTGTATCAAACGTCGCAACGTAACTGGGTGACTATAAAGGTGCTCTACAGGTATCTTCGATGGTGTCTGTTGAGTTGGCATGGATCGAGACTGGGATTTGTTACTCCGTGTGACGGAGAGGTATCTCGGGGCCCACTCGGTAATGCAACATCACAATAAGCCTTGCAAGCAATGTGACTAATTGTTAGTTGCGGGATCTTGTATTACAGAACGAGTAAAGAGACTTGCCGGTAACGAGGTTGAACTAGGTATGGAGATACCGACGATCGAATCTCGGGCAAGTAACATACCGAAGAACAAAGGGAACGTTATACGGGATTAACTGAATCCTTGACATAAAGGTTCGACCGATGAAGATCTTCGTAGAATATGTAGGAACCAATGTGGACGTCCAGGTCCCGCCATTGGTTATTGACCGTAGAGGTGTCTCGGTCATGTCTACATAGTTCTCGAACCCGCAAGGTCTGCACACTTAAGGTTCGGTGACGTTTCGGTAGTGTAGAGTTATGTATGGTGGTGATCGAAGATTGTTCAGAGTCCCGGATGAGATCCCGGACATCACGAGGAGCTCCGGAATGGTCCGGAGGTAAAGATTCATATATAGGATGTCCCAGTTTGGTCGCCGGAAAAGTTTCGGGCTCATCGGTAGTGTACCGGGAGTATCGGTAGTGTACCGGGAGTGCCGGTAGTGTACCGGGGGACCTCCGGGAGGGGTATTTCGACCCCAAGAGGTCCATGGGCTGTGGGAGAATAATAACCAGCCCTTATTGGGCTGGGAAAACAGCTACAAAGGCCCATGGCGCAGGAGAGAAAGTCCTAAAGCAAAAAGTGGAAAATCAGCCAATAGGAGGCAATCCTACTCCAACTAGGATTGGAGGTGAAGTACGATTGCTCCCACCTCCTATTTCGGCCGACCCAAAGGCCTTGTCTGCCTCTCCTCTCCTCTCCTCCTATATATACTAGTGGATTGGGTGGTTTTTGGACAGAATTTCCGGCCACGTGCTACCCGTTCCACCGGTGCATAGTTTCTCCTCTAGATCGTAGTTCCGCAGCGCTTAGGCGAAGCCCTGCCGGAATTGCTCCACCACCATCACCGGAGCGCCGTCACGCTGCCGGTGAACTCTCTCTCCTCTCCACCTCCTCTCGCTGGATCGAGACGGTGGAGATCGTCATCAAGCTGCACGTGTGCTGAACGCGGAGGTGCCGTCCGTTCGGCGCTAGATCGGAAGGACCGTGATCGAGATCGCGAGACGGTTCGTGATGAGATCCCGGAACGGATCGTGATGAGTTCGCGAGACAGATCGTGATCAAGATCATCAGACGGATCGTGATGAGATCGCGGTACGAATCGTGATGAGTTCACGGGACGGATCGTGATTGGATCGCGGGACGGATTGTGATGAGATCGCGGGACGCTCGGCGATTTGGATCGCGAAGATGTTTGACTACACCAACCGCGTTTCTTAACGCTTCTCGCTTAGCGATCTACAAGGGTATGTAGATCCACTCTCCCTCTCGTAGATGCTCATCACCATGGATAGGTTTGCGTGTGCGTAGGAAAATTTTTGTTTCCCATGCGACGTTCCCCAACACTGCCATCCAGCGAGCAAGTCTGCCAAAGTCTATACTTGGTTTTCATATATGGATCCTTTCTCGGATTTCATGGCCTCTAACCATTTGTCAGAATCTGGGCCCATCATCGCTTCTCCACAGCTCGTAGGTTCATCGTTGTCCAACAACATGACCTCCAAGACAGGGTTGTCGTACCGCTCAGGAGAAGTACACATCCTTGTCGACCTACGAGGTTGGATAGTAACTTGATCCAAAGCTTCATGATCATCATCATTAACTTCCTGTTCAACTAACGCAGGCTTCATAGCAACATCTTCCTGTGCTGCACTACTCTCTGATTAAACAAAGGTTCAACAACCTCATCAAGTTCTATCTTCCTCCCACTCAATTCTTTCGAGAGAAACTTTTCACGAGAAAGGACCCAGTTTTAGCAACAAACATTTTATGCTTGGACCTGAGATAGAAGGTTCACCCAACTGTTCTTAGGGTATTCTATGCAGACGCAGCCCCAAACAAGAGTCGCAGCCCCAAACATTAAGAAATGACAGCTTAGGTTTCTATCAAACCATAATTCACACGGTGTCATCTCAACGGATTTAGATGGTGCCCTATTTACAGTGAATGTAGTTGTCTCTAATGCATAACCCCAAAATTATAGTAGAAAAACGATAAGAGACATCATAGCACGCACCATATCTAATAGAGCACGACTATGACGTTCGGACACACCATCACACTATGGTGTTCCAGGTGGCATGAGTTGTGAAACAACTTTCAGATTGTCTAAAGTTGTATGCCAAACTCGTAACTCAGATATTCACCTCCACGATCATATTGTAGACATTTTTATCTTCTTGTCACGATGATCTTAAACTTCACTCTGAATTTGCTTGAACGTTTCAAACCATTCAAACTTGTGTTTCATTAATTGAATATACACTATATCTACTCAAATCATCAGTGAAGTTAAGCAAATAATGATATCCACCGCACGCTTCAAGACTCATTGGATTGCATACATCAACATGTATTATTTCCAATAAATCACTTGCCCGCTCCATCAAACCAAAAAACGGGGTCCTTAGTCATCTTGACCAAGAGGCATGGTTCGCATGTCTCAACCGATTTGAAATCGAATGAGTCCAAAGATCCATCAGCATGGAGCTTCTTCATGCGTTTTATACCAATATGACATTTAGCGGAAGTGCCACAAGTATGTGGTACTATTATTATTATTAACTTTGTATCTTTTGGCATCAATGTTATGAACATGTGTATTACTACGATCAAGACTCAACAAGCCCTTCTCACTGGGTGCATGATCATTGAAGGTATTATTCATGTAAACAGAATAACCATTATTCTCTAACTTAAATGAATAACCATGTTGCAATAAACACGATCTAATCACGTTCATGCTCAATGCAAAACACCAAATAACATTTATTTAGGTTCGTCACTAATCCCGAAGGTAGAGATGGCGTGCGATGTTTATCACATCAACCTTGGAAACATTTCCAACACACATCGTCACCTCACACTTAGCTAGTATATGTTTATTCCGTAGCTTTTACTTCGAGTTACTAACATTGAGCAACCGAACAGGTATCCAATACCCAGGTGCTACTAGGAGTACTCGCAAGGTACACATCATTAACACGTATATCAAATATACTTCTGTCGATGTTGCCAGCATTCTTATCTACCAAGTATCTGAGGTTGTTCCGCTTCAGCGACCGCTCTCCTCATAATCGAAGCACTTTGACGAGGATATGTACCTAGGGTAGGGTCCTAGGAAAGGCCCACATACCCTACCTAAGGAGATCAGATGGGAGGACTTGAAGATCAAGCATGAACTTTCGAGTGGATCCTTGGAGATGTTCAGAGTCACTCGACAGTAATCCACTCGGAGACTCCCGCTCTCACTCGGCAGTCGCGTGTCACTCGACAGACCTCGCTTCACTCGACACCAGAAGACCAGGAGCCATCATCAAGAGCCCAACGGGCATACGCTGGCTTAATGGCCCTTAATAGCTTTTACTACGTACATTACCTGTAACGACAGACTTTACACCCCACGACCAGACCCTTTGATGCGGGGCCATTATGAGGGGCAGCGAACTCTATATAAGCCGCCCCTCCCCTCCTACACAAGGGTTAAGAAACTATTGTAATATCTACATTCCACTCGACATAAAGCTCTCGAGCACTGAGACGTAGGGTTGTTACCTCCACGAGAGGGGCCTAAACTCATACATCTGTGTGTACACCCTCGCCGTAGCTAGGACTCTACCCTCTCCATTCGTACCCCTACCATCTACTGTCAGGCTCGTTCCCACGACAGTTGGCGCCCACCGTGGGGCAGGCGTCTAAGCGACTTCTGGCAAGGTTGTGTTTTTCATCTTTCAACATGTCTTCCGACGGTGTTTTTGCTTTGGGACACGAGATCCATTTCGGAGCGCTCAATTTCATCGCCGATGATTTGGCATAGCTTCAGGAGGCGCCACTCGATGTCGAGGTGCTCCCGGTCCGCGGGGCCGCGCATTCCCGCGCGAGTCCATGTGGCGTGTTGCTGCATTAGCCGTCGACCCCTTACACATCGGCTCCTCTTGCCGTTCGTGGTCGCAAGCTGTCCGGCCGCTCACGACTCCAGCGGTGGGTCAAACATGCAGCGACGCGTCAAGCTTCTTCGTAGGTTGCAGCACTCGAACCTGCGAGTCCTTTCATGTCATGTTCGAGTCGGATTCCGATCCGTCCGACGTGCCTTCCGAGTGCGAGAGCTGTGATCCCGCAGCAGAGGTCTTGATGGCGGGCTCTCATCAGAGCTCACCACCTGGCTTTGGTCGTGGCGAGCACGAGGCTGGTGGCCCATCAAACGTGTAGTCGTGTCGCGATGAGAAGGTCCTTCATACCCCCATCGTCGGCGCGACCGCAGAGGCCCGTGCTTTGGAGGCCGTGCGCATTCGTCTAGAAGAGCTCTAGGTAGAGATCGACGAGCGCGCCCGTCCACGCCCGTCGTGCCCCAGTCGACGTCAGCGACAGCTGTTCCCGACTGGATCTCATGATGGCGTCAAGGTATACCGAACTCCCGTGCTTAATGTTGTTGCCGCTGCTAGGATAGCAGATTCCATTCAGCCGTCCCCGTCGGAGGCTGGTAGAGGGCTGTTGCAGATCAGAGCACTGTTGGATGCAGCACAACGCTAGAATTCAGCAGTTCCTCAGTCTCGTCACAAGATACACAGCAATTCACCCAAGGCAGAGACCGTTCAGTCGGCACATAGTCCTGGGTCGCCCTTGCGTCGTTGAGGCGGCGGTTATCGTAAAGGGCAAGACAGATATCAGCACCACCGCGAAGACCACCGTCGAGTGCCCACTCCTCCGTGGAGTGGTCCGTACGTGCCCCGGCGCCAGGACGACAGGCACTCCTTCGGTGATGAGCGGCATGCGGACTTTGATGCCCGCGCATACCTTCTTCAGAAGCGGATCAACAAGAGCAGATCCTACAGAGAAGGACATGACAGAGATGTCCCAAGTGGAAGCTCAGCTGCAGTGTCTGGTCCAGAGTGTTTTAGCAGAGCTATACGTTCTGTGGAGATTCCCCCAACTTCAGAATGGCGGCAGGGATCGAAAAGTTTTCTGGTGAAATAAAACCAGAGACTTGGCTTGATGATTACCGAGTGGCTGTGCAGATTGGCGGCGGGAATGAAAATGTCGCAATGAAGCACTTGCCTCTTATGTTGGATGGTCCAGCTAGAGCTTGGTTGAATCGTTTGGCTCCTTCCAGCATTCATTGTTGGGAAGATCTTGCCCGGGTATTTGTCCGGACCTTCGAGGGCACTTGCAAGCGCCCCGCAGGTCTGGTCGACTTACATCACTATGTCCAGAAGCCTAGTGAAACCTTAAGGGACTATATTCAGCGATGGTCCACCCTGCATCATACGGTGAAAAATGTGTCGGAACACCAGGCTGTTTGTGCCTTCAAGGCCGGTGTGAGATACAGAGAGCTGTACTTGAAGTTCGGGGGCACTGGTGACATCTCACTCGGCAAGATGATGGTAATTGTCACTCACTACGCCAATGGCGAGGAAGAAGACCGCCTTCGTAGCGGCACAGGAAAAGCGGTCGCCAACGTATCTGGCGGCGGCAACAATAGGAAACAAAAGCAGAAGGCTGAAGAGCCAGCTCCGGTAGAGGCGGTAGCACTGGCGACTCAGTCGAAGAACAAGGGCAATGTCAAAGCTCAATATGCCCCCAAGAAGGGGAAGGGTCAGCCAGGAACTGATATCTTGGATCAACCGTGTGTGATTCACACGAAGAAAGATGCAGAAGGCAACCTAATTTTTCCCAAGCACACCACTCGACAGTATCGGACCCTCATCCAGCAGTTCAAGGGAGACCAGTCGAGTGGGAAATCTCCTAAAAAAGAAGATGAAGATGAAGAAAAGGAAACATTCCCGGATGTCACTGCTACACTTGTGATCTTTTCTAACATCGAGAGCAAGATTCGTCTGAAAGTCATAAATAGAGAGATCAACATGGCTGTGCCAGACACCCCCACCTACCTCAAATGGTCTCAGTATGATGTCACATTCGACCAGACTAATCATCCTGCCCGTGTGGCCACACCCAATCGACAGGCTCTGGTAGTTGATCCGGTGGTGCAGGGGACTCGACTCAGAAAGGTCCTCATGGACGGCGGCAGCGGCCTGAACATTCTGTATGCGGATACCCTGAAGGGAATGGGCATTCCTATGTCCCATCTCAGCGAAAGCAGCATGCATTTCCACGGGGTCATCCCAGGAAAGAAGGCCAAGTCACTCGGCCAGATAGCATTGGATGTGGCATTCGGAGATAACAAAAATTTACGAAAAGAAAAGTTGACGTTTGAAGTCGTGGATTTCAAGAGTGCTTACCACGCCATTTTGGGTCGACCCGCCTATGCACGTTTCATGTCCCGACCATGTTACGTGTATCTCAAGCTGAAAATGTCGGGCCCTAAGGGCGTGATCACGGTCGCTGGCAATCTATAGCAGGCCAAAGAGTGTCTCCAGCAAGGGTCCAAGATCGCCGATCAACAGATGGCCATGGTTGAGCTGGAGGAGTACAAGAAAACCACCGACCCTGATGATCTGCTCCGCGCAAAAAAGCCGGCTTCCGAGTCGGTATTTCAATCAGCAGGAGAAGTGAAGAAGGTGCACATCCACCCGATGGATCCAACCACGGCCCCGACAAATATCTCGAGAACACTCGACAGCAAATAGGAAGCCAAGCTCATCCAGTTCCTCCGTGAGAACTGGGATATCTTTGCATGGAAGCCTGCTGACATGCCGGGGATTCCCAGGGAGCTGGCTGAGCACCGTCTGCGAGTGGATCCGAAGGCCAAGCCCGTTAGGGAGCATTTGCGTCGATCCGCGACTGAGAACTGCAAGGCAATCGGAGAAGAAGTGGCCCGTCTCTTGCAAGCCAAGAGTTCATTCAGGATATTTACCACTCTGAGTGGCTCTCGAATGTTGTGATGGTGCCCAAGAAAGATAAGTCGTTACGCATGTGCATTGACTTCAAACATCTCAATAAGGTGTGTCTGAAAGACCATTTTCCGCTCCCCCGCATAGATCAGATTGCTGACTCGACAGCGGGGTGCGAGCGATTATCGTTTTTGGATGCCTATTCTGGGTACCATCAGATCCGTCTGTTTGGCCCAGATGAAATAAAAACAGCCTTCATCACCCCGTTTGGGTGTTTCTGCTACATCACCATGCCTTTTGGTCTCAAGAATGCCGGCACTACTTTTATGCGCATGATTCATAAATGTTTACTCGACCAGATCCAGAATGTCGAGGCGTACATGGACGATATAGTGGTCAAGTCCCGCAAAGGTTTCGACCTGCTGGCTGACTTGGCTGAGACATTCGCCAATCTGAGGCGATTCGACATAAAGCTGAATCCGGCCAAATGTACCTTTGGTGTCCCTGGCGGCAAGTTACTCAGTTTTCTCATTTCCAAACGAGGAATTGATGTCAATCCCGAGAAGATCAGCGCCATTACCCGTATGAAGACTCCCGTGCGAGTGCACGATGTTCAGAAGCTCACGGGTTGCTTGGCGGCATTGAGTCGATTCACTTCTCGTCTTGGTGAGAAGGCTCTGCCCTTGTATCAGTTGATGAAGAAATCAGACACATTCGATTGGATTCCTGAAGCTGAAGCAGCATTTGTTGAGCTCAAAGCCCTACTGTCCACCCAGCCGGTGCTTGCCACTCCTGCCAGCAAAGAGCCCTTGCTCCTGTACATCGCGGCCACAAATCAAGTCGTCAATACACTGCTGACTGTCGAGCGAGAAGAGGAAGGCAAAGCCTATAAGGTTCAACGGCCAGTGTATTATGTCTCGAAAGTTTTGTCCCCCTCAAAGCAGATATATCCTCATTATCAGAAGCTGGTGTATGGTATTTACTTATCAGCGAAGAAGGTGGCACATTATTTCCAAGACCATTCGATCTCAGTCGTCAGTGATGCACCTTTATCAGAGATTTTCAATAATCGCGATGCATCAGGTCGAGTGGCTAAATGGGCAATTGAGCTGGGACACTTCGACATCAGATTCGAGGCAAGAAGGCAATCAAGTCCCAAGCATTGGCAGATTTCATGGCCGAGTGGACAATGTTCTTTGACGGCTCCAAAATGTTGAATGGGTCCTGTGCTGGCGTTGTTCTGATATCCCCCAGAGGCGACAAGCTCACCTATGTCTTAAAAATTCACTTTGATTCCTCCAACAATGAGGCAGAGTATGAAGCACTTTTGTATAGGTTGCGCATCGCTATCTCGCTCGGCGTCAAGCGCTTGATGGTTTATAGCGACTCGGATTTGGTGGTGAATCAAGTGATGAAAGAGTGGGATGTTAGAAACCCTGCTATGACTGGATACTGCAATGCATTCCAGAAGCTGGAGAAGAAATTTGAAGGTCTGGAACTTCACCATGTTCCTCGACTGAAAAATCAGGTAGTTGATGAGCTATCCAAGATTGGTTCCACTCGACGGCCTGTCCCCAGCAGAGTGTTCCTCGAGCATTTGCACACTCCTTCGATTCAAGAGGATCCCTTCACTGAAGAGCCCCCGCAAACCTTAAGCTCCTCTGACTCGACGGAAGTCGATGTTCCTCCTGTGATTGACCTGGTCAGGAGGTGCTAGTAATCATTCCCGACTGGACTGTACTCTACTGTACATAGCCTACATCCTCAGACAGGAGCTTCCTGAAGATGAAGCAGAGGCTCGACAGATTGTGCGCAGGTCCAAGGCTTTCACTATGATGGGAGATTAGCTATTCAGAGAAAGTGTGACTAGTGTCACCCAACACTGCATTTCACCCGAGGAAGGTCAAATGATTGTAGATGAAATCCACTCGAGAACTTGCGGACACCATGCGTCTTCAAGGGAGATCATCGCTAAAGCATACCGAGCGGGTTTTTATTGGCCACAAGCTAATGAAATGGCTAAGGACATTGTTGATCATTGCGAAGGCTGTCAGTTCTATGCAAACCTATCACACAAGCCAGCGTCTGCTCTGAAGACCATTCCAATCGCCTGGCCGTTTGCGGTTTGGGGGCTCGACATGGTTGGTCCTTTCCAACCCGGAAAAGGAGAATTCACCCACCTGTTGGTAGCAGTCGACAAGTTCACCAAGTGGATTGAAGCCAAGCCCATCAAGAAGTTGAATTCCCGCACGGCAGTCATGTTCATGAGGGAGATCATTATCCGGTTTGGCATTCCCCACAACATCATCACGGACAATGGCACTAATTTTGACTCAGGAGAATTCAGGAGATTCTGTAACTCCCAAGGCACCCGAGTGGATTACGCTTCAGTTGCACATCCTCAAACCAATTGGCAAGTTGAGCAGGCTAATGGCCTCATTTTGCAAGGTTTGAAGCCTCGTCTCATGCACGATTTGGATCATGCCGCTGGTGCGTGGGTAACTGAGCTGTCGTCTGTTTTGTGCGGGTTGAGGACAACGCCTAATTGGTCAACTAGACAAACTACTTTCTTCCTTGTCTATGGTGCTGAAGCTATACTGCCGAGTGACTTGGCCCACAATTCTCCTCGAGTGGAGCTGTATTCTGAAGCTGAAGCCGAGAAGGCCAGGCAAGATGGGGTAGATCTTCTGGAAGAAGAGCGTGAGATGGCTCTGATCCGGACCAGAGCCTATCAGCAAGACTTATGGCACTTCCATGCAAGGAATGTTAGAAGCCGAGAGTTCCATGAAGGATATTTGGTGCCCTGAGTGAATCAGCACCGACCTCACAAGCTAGCTCCTGCATGGGAAGGCCCTTTTGTAGTCACCAAGGTGCTAAACAATGGAGCCTATCACTTATATAATCTCATGAAGCAGATGGATGAGCCACGAGCTTGGAATGCAGACTTGCTTCGACGTTTTTACACTTGAGACATTAGTTTTCTGATGTAATAAGAGTACTTCATCAATGCAATTTGTGTCTCTTCAATTAATACCTCGTCGATTCCAACCGTGCAGTTATTTACTTGGGGATACTCCGAGTGACGAGCAATCCTCGCACTCGGGGGCTTAGCTGCGAAACATGTTTCGCCTAAGTTAAAAACCCTGTTGGGTGGATAGCAGTCCATTCACTCGACGGCCTATTTGCGAATCCGTCTTTGCTTGGGTTCAAAAAAAACTCGTCGAGGCAATGGTAATCCATCCACTCGACAGCTTAGATGTGAATCGACATTCGCCTAAGATCAAAATACTCCAAGTAATCAGCGATCCTCATGCTCGGGGGCTTAGCTGCGAATACATTTTGCCTAAGTTAAAAACCTCGTCGAGGCGATGGTAATCTATCCACTCGACAGCTTAGATGCGAATCAACATTCGCCTAAGTTCAAAATACTCCGAGTGATGAGCAATCCTCATGCTCGGGGGCTTAGCTGCGAATACATTTCGCCTAAGTTAAAAACCTCGTCGAGGCGATGGTAATCCATCCACTCGTCAACTTAGATGCGAATCGACATTCGCCTAAGTTCAAAATACTCCGAGTGACGAGCAATCCTCACACTTGGGGCTTAGCAGCGAATACATTTCGCCTAAGTTAAAAATATAACTCGTCGAGACGATGGTAATCCATCCACTCGACAACTTAGATGCAAATCGGCATTCGCCTAAGTTCAAAATACTCCGAGTGATGAACGATCCTCACGCTCGGTGACTTAGCTGCGAATACATTTCGCCTAAGTTAAAAACCTCGTCGACTGGATAGTAATCCATCCACTGACAGCTTAGATGTGAATCGACATTTGCCTAAGTTCAAAATACTCCGAGTGATGAGCGATCCTCACGCTCAGGGGCTTAGCTATGAATACAATTTGCCTAAGTTAAGAACCTCGTTGACTGGATAGTAATCCATCCACTCAACAGCTTAGCTGCGAATCGACATTCGCCTAAGTTCGAAATACTCCGAGTGATGAGCGATCCTCACGCTCGGGGGCTTAGCTGCGAATACAATTCGCCTAAGTTCAGAACCTTGATGACTGGATAGTAATCCATTGACTTGACAGCTTAGCTGCGAATCGACATTCGCCTAAGTTCGAAATACTCGGAATGATGAGCCATCCTCACGCTCGGGGGCTTAGCCGCAAATACATTTCGCCTAAGTTAAAAACCTCGTCGACTGGATAGTAATCCATTCACTCGACAGCTTACATGCGAACCAATATTCGCCCAAGTTCAAAATACTCCAAGTGACGAGCAATCCTCACACTCAGGGGCTTGGCTACGAAAGCACTTCGCCTAAGTTAAAAACAAAAGCAGTCGAACAGACGATTGAAAGCCAAAGCGCGAGCAAAATCCAAAGGATAAAACCGCGGATAAACGTCTTGTGCAAAAGCAAATGTGCTTAGGCCTAAGGCCGGAATAAAGATTTAAGGAATACAGTTCCACTCGGCATACCGAGGCAAATTTAATTGTTTTTTTCCAAAGACTCAAGTTTCTAGGCAGGTGACGGACTGGCTGGCTCAACAAAAGTGTCCAGGTTGATGCCGTCGGCAATTCTGGTGGCCGCCTCGATGAAGGTTTCCACGAAGTCCTCGAACTGGAGTTTCTTCGTGTTTACCACTTGGAACTCCTTCAGCTTCTCCTCCCTCATGTCCCTACAATGGGCCCTGACTAGAGACAACGCCACGACAGCCCCGCAACGAGCAGCAGATTTTTTTCCAAGCTTCCACTCGACTGGGAAGTTCATTCACGCGAGCCATCACGGAGTTGAGGTCGAGTTGAAGAGCGTCCTCAGGCCATAGCTCCTTGTCGATTCTTTCCATAAAATATTTTAGTCGAGCGATATTGGCCTGGGCACCCTGGAGCCGAAAGTTGAGCCGCAGCATGTTCATTGCCACCGCATCAGCAATTAGCGACTTGGTGGGTCAAGCATGGGCTCAATCTCCTCGGTTTCCTTTTCAAAGTCCTGGCAGAATTCTGTTGAAGAAGGGGAGTTGGTGAATTGCAACCCTCAAAAAAAATTGCAAATGTCAGTCGACAAGAAATACTCACCGTCGAGCAGAAGATACATCTTCCTCGAGAATTCGCCTAGATGCTTCTCCGGGCCATTACTCCTCTTGGTTAGTTGCTCGGCCTTCTTGACAAGATCCGAACGCTCCTGCTTCAGCTTGGCATTCTCCTCTTCCAGCTTTTGACGGTCGCCAACTTCTGCTCTGCAGCTTCGGTTTTGTCCTTGGCCACTTGTTGGGCGTCAGCAAGTGCTTTGTGCTTCTCCTCCAGTGCCCTCTTCATGGAATCTAAAGAAACAACATTGTTGAGTCGCGCTTGGAGTCAACGGTTTCATTGCACACGTCTGTTCGAGCGAGAGCACTCGGTTCAACACATGAAAAGGGGAAGATGGGAATGCTGACAGTCGGCACTTATTACCTCCCAGAGACTTCAGCTCAGCACGTGCTCGTTCCAGGGCGTTGTTGGCAACCGCCAAGTCCGCCTACAATCGGTTCTTCTCCTCCTCCATCTCCTTGTACTGCGTCCCAAGTTCGCAAGCCATCTGGAACCAACAAAAGATAGAAGTTCAATCAACAAGTAGTTCTTGGACAGTCGAGTGACTTATTAAAACCGGCGAATGCCCATGTGGGAAGAATTCAGACAGAAAGTCCACTCGACACATCGAGTGGCCCTGGCGCTCTGCACGCCGTAAACAAATTCAAACAGAAAGCTAAAGACCCCTGCCGACACAAGCACTCGACAGAGGTCTCGGGGACTACACCCAGTGGGTACGCTAAGAGCGCCCCCACTATGACAGTTAACTCTCGATCCATCGAGTAACTCGTCAGAAAACACACTCGACAAGGTCAGCCATGTCGTGACACTCAACCCGTCGAGTGACGCACCCACCCTACTCTATAGAGTGCAGCCTATCCTTATGCAGCGTCATATCATGGTTTGTAAATAATATCCATGAAACCTGCAAGGTAGATGCGGAATGGTGTGATTCAAGGCGAAGTGTATCCTGTATACAATAGATTCTAAGACCCCTGCCGATGCAAGCAATCGACAGCGATCTCGGGGACTACACCCAGTGGGTGCGCTAAGAGCGCCCCCACTGAGACGGTTAACTCTCGATCCGTCGAATAACTCGTTAAAAAAACACTCGACAAGGTCGGCCCTGTCGTGACACTCAACCCATTGAGCGACGCACCTCCCCCACTCTATGAAGTACAGTCGATCCCTATGCAGCGTCATATAATGGTTTCATAATAATATCCATGAAACCTGCAAGGTATCTATGGAGTGGTGTGATTCGAAGACAAAGTGTATCCTGTATACAATAGACTCTAAGACCCCTGCCGATGCAAGAAATCGACAGCGGTCTCGGGGACTACACCGAGTGTGTGCGCTAAGAGCGCCCCCACTGAGACGGTTAACTCTCAATCCGTCAAGTAACTAGGCAAAAAACACACTCGCCATGTCGAGCGACAATAGTACTGCATGTACTACCAATCCTAGTCCTACTCGACTACGATCCGATCTATTCGACTGGAGAAAGTTCAAACATTCTACGGCGATTACCCAGTGGGTGTACGGCAGCCAAGAAAAGACAAGAATTCAATCGACAATGGAATTACAATCGAACTTACTCGGGCATTGGTGCGGAGGGCTACGCTGATGTCAAAAGCCAGTTTGCTGGCCTCGTATGCCTCCTTGGTCCTCAGCATGAGCTGATCCGCCTGGATCATGGCTTCCTTTGCAGCTCTGGTTTGGTCTTTCGGGGTGCGATGTAGAGGGAAGGCCGTCGCAGGTGGGGTCAGTGTAGTCGCTGGAGCAGCTGAGGCAGCCTGAAGAGGTCCGGTCGGGGTCGACGTCATGACGGTCGAGACGGTTGGAGGAGCATGCAACAGAGGCATTACAGCCTCAACCCCGGGTCGCGTCGAGTCACCTCTCCCCTAGGAAGACTCCGCAGTTGAGCGCTGAGGTGCTGGTGACGAGGACGCCCTTCGGGTGCGAGCGCGCAAAGTTTCCAGCGGCCCCTCGTTGTCCTCCACTTGAATGACCTCTGCAACAAGCGACAATATCAACACCTGCATGTGTCGAGTCCTATTCGGACAAACTAACAACTTTCTTACCTCTATGAGAAGTGGTAGCATCAGCAGTATCAACATCCATTGCGTCCTCTTCATCTCGACGAGGCGAGGTCACAGATGTTGCAGCTCTAATGGATTAGACAACTTTCACTCAGACATAACTCAAGACTTCAGTTGACAGAACAATTCGGAAATGAACACTTACGTGGAGACGACAGGTACGGCCACCCTCATATGGGGCAGTGCTTTGCGAGGCTTGGAGGTGGCTTGCTTGGGCTGCTTGGCCAGCCTTTCATTCGACTCGGCAGTTGAGGGGCGGCTCCGCTATGGGTTCTTTTCACTTGGGCTCGAGGCCTTGTCCTTAGCAGCTGTCGGGTCTTGGAGGGCCTTAGTGCGGCCTTCACGACGAGGGGGCGACTCGACTCCTTTCTCTTTGCCGGAATCTTCATATTCATCCTCAGAGTCGGAAAGTCCGTCGTCGTCCACGCTGCCGCCCTCGCTCACCACGGGGTCATGCACATGGTTCCTGTTGGGAACGGGCGAGTGCATGTTCGTCCATTCCTGCATAATTCAAACAAGAGAGTCAGACTACAAGTCAATACATCGCTCGACGGTGTAAATGTATCAGTCGACATGACACGTCTCACCAGGTTCTTCGGTGGGTTTCCAGCCGAGTAAGGCCGGATTCTCTTGGCTCCCGAGGGGTTGTCACAAGCCCCAGTGATGCTCCGAAGCCACTGCTCGACAGTCTCCTGTGTAACTTCTTCAGGATGCGTCCTGGTCGAGTCCCCCAGACCTGCATAGTGCCACATCGTGTGGTCTCTGTCCTGGAGTGGTTGTATACGTCGACCGAGGAACATTTCAAGCAGATCCATGCCTGTCACCCCGCCCCGGATCAGCTGAACCATTGCCTCGACTAGGATACCTACTTGGACATGCTCCTCATCGGTCACCTTCAGGGACTTGGGGGCAGCGGGTCGGTCAGGTGAAAACGGGGCAAGACCAGTCGACAAATTGGGTGGCGCTACATCTTTGCAGTAGAACTAGGTCGACTGCCAGCCTCGGACAGACTCGGGAAGAGTAATGGCAGAAAAGGAACTATGTTGCCTTTTCTCGACCCCTAAACCTCCACACAACTAGAGCACATGAGTCTTCCCGTCGGCGGCAAGGACTTTCTTCATAGTCTGTGATCTGACTGTGAAGAGATGCTTACACAACCCCCAATGGGGAGAGCACCCCAGGAAACACTTGCACAAGGTGAAGAATGCAGATAAGTACGCCATGGTGTTCGGCGGAAAGTGATGCAGTTGCGCTTCAAAGAAATTCAGAAATCCCCGAAAGAATGGGTGGGGTGGCATGGAGAAACCTCTTTCTACATGGGAGAGGAGAAGAACCCGCTCCCCGTATCGCGGCTCCGGCTCGCGCTCCTCCCCCGGCAGCCTCCAGGCGTTGTCCGCCACCAGCCCGTCGGAGACGAGGCCCTCGAGGTCGGCGCGAGTGACAATAGAGGGGAGAAAATCCCCCTGCATCCACCCCGCGGGCACGGTGAACCGAGCAGTCGAGGGCTTCTTGCCCTTGAGCTTTGACGTCCCCTTCTTTGTGCGCTCCAGCTTCTCCGTCGCGTTCTTCGTCATCGGAGCGGCGGCTCTGGTTGGAGAAGAGCGGTGTGCTGCATTGGGGAGCAGAGGAGGCGGAGGAAGAGAGGGAGAATCGGCGGAAGGTACTGTGCAATCCCCGGCTCAGGAAGCTTTATATGCTGCCGAATGTCTCACTAACCAGTGGGCCTGCGAGATAACCGCACACGCCAACCGGTGACGACGCCTAGTGCGTGGCGAGATGATCGGTGCGAGAATCGAGGCGTCGTGCCTCCACTTGCCCTGATCGTGGTGTCATCTTCGCGCGTGTGCGCGCTTCCAAAATTTTCGTATCCCAGAAAATCCGGGCCCGTCAGACCGACCCGTCACGTCCCCAAGATGCGCTCGATTCACTCAGACACTTTTAAGTCTGAATGGATCCAGGCGAGCAGAGAAGAATTCAATCGACGTCAATTTCGTTGAAGACCCGAATATCATTCGGAAGATTTGGTGTGTCAATCCTGAATGAACACTAAGGCTCAGAGTTCAATCGACGCAAGTTCCATGGAAATCCCAAATATCATTCGGAGGATTTGATGCACTAACTCAAGGTCTACGTTGATACCTCCTTCCACCACTCAAACCCCAATCCATTCGGGGGCTAATGACGAGGATATGTACCTAGGGTAGGGTCCTAGGCAAGGACCACATACCCTACCTAAGGACATCACATGGGAGCACTTGAAGATCAAGCATGAACTTCCGAGTGGATCCCTGGAGACGTTCAAAGTCACTCGACAGTAATCCACTCGGAAACTCCCGCTCTCACTCGGCAGTCACGTGTCACTAGACAGACCTCGCTTCACTCGACGCCAGAAGACCAGGAGCCATCATCAAGAGCCCAATGGGCAGACACTGGCTTAATGTCCCTTAATAGCTTTTAGTACGTATGTTACCTGTAACGGCAGACTTTACACCCCACGACCAGACCCTTTGATGCGGGGCCATTATGAGGGGCAGCAAACTCTATATAAGCCGCCCCTCCCCTCCTGCACAAGGGTTAAGAAACTATTGTAATCTCTACACTCCACTTGACATAAAGCTCCCGAGCACTGAGACGTAGGGCTATTACCTCCACGAGAGGGGCCTGAACTCATACATTTGTGTGTACACCCTCGCCGTAGCTAGGACTCTACCCTCTCCATTCGTACCCCTACCATCTACTATCAGGATCATTCCGACGACACACTTAGTCTCGGGTTTGGGTTCAACTTTGGGTTGCTTCACTAGAGCAGCAACTGACTTGCTATCCATGAAGTTTCCCTCCTTGCTCTTGCCCTTCTTGAAACTAGTGGTTTGACTAACCATCAACACTTGATGCTCTTTCTTGATTTCTACCTTCACCGTGTCAAACACCACAAACATCTCAGGGATCATTATTTCTATCCCTGGTGTTTTATAGTTCATCACCAAGTTCTAGTAGCTTAGTGACAGTGACTTGGAGAACTATATCAATCACTATCTTATCTGGAAGATCAACTCCCACTCGATTCAAGCGATTGTAGCACCCAGACAATCTGAGATGATGCTCAACGATTGAGCTATTCTCCTTCATCTTGCAGGCAAAGAATCTTGTTGGAGATCTCATATCGCGCAACACGGGCACGAGCCTGAGATCCTAATTTTAGCTCTTAGAACATCTCATATGTTCCGTGATGTTCAAAACGTTTTGGAGCCTTAGTTCTAAGCTGTAATGCATGATGCACTAAACTATCAAGTAGTCATCAGAACATGCCTGTCAGATGTTCACAACATCTACAAATGACGCTAGAGGGGTTGGCGCACCGAGCGGTGCATTAAGGACATAAGCCTTCTATGCAACAATGAGGACAATCCTCAGATCATGGACCCAGTCCGCAATATTGCTACCATCATCTTTCAACTCTATTTCCCTAGGAACAAATAAAAATTCAAGGGAGCTACAGCGCGAGCAAGTAATCTACAACATAATTTGCAAAGACACTGCTGACTATGTTCATGATAATGAGTTCAATTAATCATATTACTGAAGAACTCCCACTCAAATTGACATCCCTCCGGTCATTCGAGTGATACATGATCTAAATTCACCAACTCAAATCCGATCATCATGTAAGTTGAGGTGGTTTCAATGGTGAACATCATCATCTTGATCATATCTACTATATGACTCATGTTCGACCTTTCGGTCTCTTGTGTTCCGAGGCCATGTCTGTACATGCTAGGCTCGTCAAGTTTAACCCGAGTGTTCTGCATGTGCAACACTGGCTTGCACCCCTTGTATGTGAACGTAGAGTCTATCACACCCGATCATCACGTGGTGTCTCGACACGACGAACTTTCACAACGGTGCACACTCGGGGAGAACACAATTATCCTGAAATTAAGTGAGGCGTCACCTTATAATGCTACCGTCGTCCTAAGCAAAACAAGGTGCACAAAAGGACTAACATCACATGCAAATCATAAGTGACATGATATGGCCATGAACTTGTGCTTTTGATCTCCATCTTGAAAGCACTGGCATGATCTCCATCGTCACTGGCACGACACCATGATCTCCATCATCTTGATCTCCATCAACGTGTCGCCATCGGGGTTGTCGCGCCCATCATGCTTGTACTACTATTGCTACCGTTTAGCGATAAAGTAAAGCATTACATAGCGCTTAATGATTGACATGTAGGTTATACAATAATTAAATATAACCCTATGGCTCCTGCCGGTTGCCATACTCATCGACATGCAAGTCGTGATATTCTATACAACACATGATCATCTCATACATCACATATATCTCATCATGTAATTGGCCATATCACATCACAACATACCCTGCAAAAACAAGTTAGACGTCCTCTAATTGTTGTTGCATGTTTTACGTGGCTACTATGGGTATCTAGCAAGAACAATTCTCACCTACGCATAAACCACAACGGTGATACATAAGTTGCTTTTCAACCTTCTCAAGGACCGCCTTTCATATCCGATCCAACTAAAGTAGGAGAAACTGCCACCCGCTAGCCATCTTTTGCAACAAGTTGTAGTTGAGGGAACCGGTCTCTCGTAAGCATACGAGTAATGTTGGTCCAGGCTGCTTCATCCCACAATACCGCAGAACCAAAACACGACCAAGGGAGGAAGCAATCTAAGCATCAACGCCCACAAACTCTTTGTGTTCTACTCGAGATCTCATCTACACATAGACCTAGCTCATGATGCCACTGTTGGGGAACGTCGGATGGGAAACAAAAAAATTCCTACATTCACGCAAGACCTATCCATGGTGATGAGCATCTACGAGAGGGAGAGTGGATCTACATACCCTGGTATATCGCTAAGCAGGAAGCGTTAAGAAACGCGGTTGGTGTAGTCGAACGTCTTCGCGATCCAAATCGCTGAGTGTCCCACGATCTCATCACGATCCGTCCCGTGATCCAATCATGATCCATCCCGCAAACTTATCACGATCCGTCCCATGATCTCATCACGATTCGTCTCGCGATCTTGATCACGGTCCTTCCGATCTAGCGTCGAACGGACGGCACCTCCGCATTCAGCACACGTACAGCTCAATGACGATCTCCGCCTCCTTGATCCAGCAAGATGGATTGGAGAGGTAGAAGAGTCCTTCGGCAGCGTGACGACGCTGCGGTGATGGTGGTGGAGCAATTCCGGCAGGACTTCGCTTAAGCACTGCAGAAAACCGATCTAGAGGAGAAACTATGCACTAGAGGAACGGGTAGCATGTGGCTGAAAAAACTAGTGCAAAACCCTAAAACCTCTAGTATATATAAGAGGAAGAGAGGAGGAGGCTTGGCCAAAGGGCCAGCCCTGGGAAGCTTCGGCCGAACCAAGGAGGAGAGGAGGATTCCTCCTCCAATCCTAGTAGGACTAGGACTCCTCCTTATGTTTGCCTTTTTGCCTTTTTCCACCTTTTCTCTTTGGGCTTTTCTTCCCAACCGCATGGGCCTTGTGTGGGACTTCCACCAGCCCACTAAGGGCTGATATTCACTCTCCCACAGCCCATGTAGCCTCTTGGGTCGAAATACCCCTCGCGATGGTCTCCCGGTACACTACCGGCACTCCCGGTACACTACCGATGAGCCCAAAACTTTTCCGGCGACCAAAATAGGACTTCCTATATATCAATCTTTACCTCCGGACCATTCCGGAGCTCCTTGTGATGTCCAGGATCTCATCCGGGACTCCGAACAACCTTCGGTCACCACCATACATAACTCTATACTACCGAAACGTCACCGAACCTTAAGTGTGCAGACCCTGCGGGTTCGAGAACTATCTAGACATGACCGAGACACCTCTACGATCAATAGCCAATAGCAGGACCTGGATGCCCATATTGGTTCCTACATATTCTACGAAGATCTTTCTCGGTCGAACCTCTATGTCAAGGATTCAGTTAATCCTGTATGATGTTCCCTTTGTTCTTCGGTATGTTACTTGCCCGAGATTCGATCGTCGGTATCTCCATACCTAGTTCAACCTCGTTACAAGAAAGTCTCTTTACTCATTCTGTAATAAAAGATCCTGTGACTAACACTTAGTCACATCGCTTGCAAGGCTTGTTGTGATGTTGTATTACCGGGTGGGCCCTGAGATACCTCTCCGTCACACGAAGCAACAAATCCCAGTCTTGATCCATGCCAACCCAACAGACACCCTCGGAGATACCTATAGAGTACCTTTATAGTCACCCAGTTACGTTGCGACGTTTGATACACACAAGGCACTCCTCCGATGTCAGTGAGTTGCATGATCTCATGGTCATAGGAACAGATACTTGACATGCAGAAAACAGTAGCAATAAACTGACACGATCATATGCTACGTTTGTAGTGTGGGTCTTGTCCATCCCATCATTCTCCTAATGATGTGATCCCGTTATCAAATGACATCTCATGTAATTGGCTAGGAAACCTTAGCCATCTTTGATCAACGAGCTAGTCTGTTAGAGGCATACTAGGGACATGGTGTTGTCTATGTATCCACACATGTATCTGAGTTTCCGATCAATACAATTATAGCATGGATAATAAATGATTATCATGAACAAGGAAATATGATAATAACTAATTTATTATTGCCTCTAGGGCACATTTCCAACACTTATAACTCTAGTGCATCTGTTGCATCCTTACTCCTCACATTGATATCTATTGATGGGCATCTCCATATCCCGTTGATACGCCTAGTTGATGTGAGTCTTTCTTCTCCACTTTTACCCCTTTGAAACCTACTAGCATATTTTGTTCCACCTTTATGTTATATTCATGGTTCACACTCATATATTGTGTGAGTAATACAAAGCTTAAGTGCATTAAAGAGTACGATCCTATCACCTAACTTAACACCGTGGACCTTGACATTTGTATTTATGTGGTGACCACAGAGCCATGCCATGCTAATATGATGAAATGAATAGGGGGTGAACATTCTTGAAGGATCGTTCATTTTGAAACTTGATGATTATGTTACTTATGTTTATGAATATTACTATGTTGATGTTTATCAATTCATCATTTCTCAATGATCATACCTAGGATTACATGTTGGGTAGCATCTCACATCAAAATTTATGCTTTTATCAGTTACCAACTCGAGGATGTGTGGGAATTAAACCTGGGGATGGTGATACGTCTCCAACGTATCTATAATTTCTTATTGTTATATGCTATAATATTATTATTCGAGGATACTTTTAGCATTTATTTGCTAATTCATATTATTTTTTAGCACTAACCTATTAACCCAATGCCAAGTGTCACTAGCTATTTTCTGCATGTTTTTTTGCTTTTCAGGTCTACAGTATGAAACAAACTCCAATTGCCACTAAACTTTTGTATGATTTTTTTCTCTACCAAAAGAAGACCTGGAAGCTTTTGGAGAAGACTAGACGCCGCAAGAGACAGGCAGCACACATCAGGGTGCGCCCATGGAGTGGCCACGCCCTATTATGTGTTGGCTCCCCTAGGCGCCTCACGACGCCCCTCTCTAGCCTATAAATTCCAATATATCCTGGAAACCCTAGAGAGAGATATGAAACACTTTTCGCATCGCCGCAAGTCTCTATTCCATCGTGTGCCCATCCGGAGCCCTAGTGCCTTGCCGGAGGGGGGTCGATCACTGAGGGCCTCTACATCAACCTTGCTGCTCCAATTGTGATGTGTGAGTTGTCTACCAGAGACCTACGGGTCCATACTTAGTACCTAAATGGCGATATATATATCTCTTGGTCTTCAATACAAAGTTCACTATATCTTCACAGGGATCTATTCGGTGCAATCTTCTTGTGATGTGCGTTTGTTGGGATCCCATGAATTGTGGGTTTATATTCATATTGTTCATGAAATTATATTGAGTTCCTTGATGGTCCTTCTTTACATATGCATGATTATATGATAGTTTTGTAATTCTTTCCGATCTATTGAAATAGTTTGGCCAACTAGAATGATTTTTCTTTAGTGGGAAAGGTGCGTTGTAGTGGGTTCAATCTGGCGTTGCTCTATATCTAAGTAACAAAAGGGACAAGACACGTCTTTGTATTGTTGCCACTAAGGATAATACGACGGGGTTTATTCATATTGATTGAATCTACTTTGTCTACATCATGTCAATGATCTCCAAGCATTACTCTGTTTAACTTAATACTATAGATGCATGTTGGATAGCGATCGATGGGTGGAGTAATAGTAGTAGATGCAGGAAGGTGTTAGTTTAGTTTCTTATGAACATGATGCCTATATGTAATGATCATTTACATGAACAAATATTGCAGAACTATGCGCTTTTGAATCGATTTCTCAACAGTAATTTGTTTACCCACTATATGCCTACTACATGAGAGATGCCACTAGGGAAAACTATGGCCCTCGGGTCTATCCACTTATATATTTACAAAAGTATCAATTAGCTTGTTGTCATTATTTACCTTTTATTTTATTTTGCAATTTACAATTATCTACTATCATCTATGCACTTCATTTGCTTGCAAGCAACAAGTCCAACGTATTGACAACCCTCTTGCCCGCGTTGGGTGCAAGTGTTTGCTTATTTGTGTGCAGTCACTGAAGAAGGGGGTTGCGTGCTACTCCTATTGGTTCAATAACCTTGGTTCTCACTAAGGGAAATAGTTATGTATATTGTGTTGCATAACCCGCTCCTGTTCGTGGAAAACACAACACAGATCACAAGTATCAGGAAGGATTTCTAGCGTCGTTGTCGGGGAGTATCACCAACCTACTATAAAGTACCTCCACACATATTATCATTCTTGTTTGCAATTATATTTTGCTTGCTATATAAAAAAAATTACCTTTGCTCGTTTGCTAGTTTGCTTATTTCGTTTGGTTCAAAGGTGCTATCATGTCTGAGTTCGAGAAAATTATTGTTGAAAGTGCTAGTGAAGATAGTGCTAGCGACTTGGATGAGGAGAGACAAAAAATTATTTATTACACTCATGATCCTCCTAAAAGTCAAGTTCCTACTAGTAACACTCACACAATTCTAAATTCCAAAATTTATCACGTGGGCATTGGAAACATTATTGGAAAGCATGTTATTCAAGAATTTTTTGAGTACTCAGTAATTTCTCCTCTTTTTAAAGAATCCATACTAGATTAAACAAATTGCTATGTGGATTCTATTACCGTGCTTATATTGAAATTAGAAAAAAGTTTGTGCATCTCCATCCTATGCTTCAAAAGATATTTTTGGGACTTCCTAGCATACATGATCCTGAGATTAAAAATTTGCTATCAATGTCCTTATGCGTGAATTTTATTATTATGTGCATGAAGCGCGAGATATTTTTGCCTTATATGGAATAAAATCTGAACATCCTCCCATATAAGTGACCCTTCATAATAAAGATGATATACGTAGGTTGGAATCTAATGACTATCAAGGTTTTAGTAGGAATATGAGGAGGAAGGTTCTTCCCAAAGAATTAGCGCAAGCCTTATTCCTACACACCTGTGATAAATTTGAATGGATTGCTAAAGTAATTAGTGAAAGTTTAACTGAAGATTGGCATAAACATACTATTAAGAACCTATTAATGATCAAATCCATGTCTTATATGAAGACCCCTATGACGAGGGTGATGTTAGTGATGATATTATAAATGCTTTTGAACAATTCATCCCTTCAACTAGGTTTGAGAAAGGTGATTTATTAAGTAAGATTTTGGAAGAGCTAGTTTTGAAGGGCATGAAGGGGTCCAACACTTGATCATATGCATTATGCCTAGCTAGGGGTGTAAAACAATACAACTAGTTGGGTGGCAACCCAATAGTTATCTCATTTCCTTGCTTTTACTTTATGTTTATTTTTTATAACATGATTATTGATACTGTAATTATTATGTTTTTATTTTCAAAATAGTGTTTTTGCCAAGTAAAGTCTTTGGGATGACTTTCATGATTAGTAGAATTGATGCGGTGCAAAAACAAAAACTTTAGCATCGAGTGCGGAATTTGTCTCATTTTACTAGAACGTCGTTCTGATCTGAAATTTTTACAAAGTATTTCTATGAAAATTACCCAAGTTTAAATAAATTTTCAGAATGTTTTGAGTTACATAAGTATGGATTCTTTATAGATCAATACATACTATTTTGTCTTAGACAGATTCTGTTTTTTACTTGCACAGTTTGCTTGTTTTGATGATGCTATGGATTGTATCAGGGGTTATAAGCCATGGAGAAGTTAGCATACACTATCTTATGCAATAATAAAATAATAAGCAATTTGTAACAGTAACTAAAGTATTTGATATGTTTATTATACGAACGGATCTCACAAAGGTTTCTGTTGAGTTTTGTGTGCTGAAGTTTTCAAGTTTTGAGTGCTATCACTATGGATTAAGGAATAAGGAGCGGAAAGAGCATAAGCTTGGGGATGCCCAAGGCACCCCAAGTAAAATTCTACGAAGACTCTAGCGTCTAATATTGGGGATGCCCCGGAAGGCATCCCCTCTTTCGTCGCAATCCATCGGTATGTCACTTGAAGATATATTTTTATTCATCACATGATACGAGTTTTGCTTGGAGCATAGTTTTTCTTAGTTTGTTGTTTTTTAAGTTTTCCACAATCATTGTTTTCTGGACACACCCTCTTGATAGACATAGAAGATCATCATGATTTATTAGAAAACTCTTTGTGCTTCACTTATATCTTTTGAGCTAAGTCGTTCCTATAGTACTTCACTTATATCTTTTAGAGCACGGTGGTGTATATATTCTAAAGAAATAATTGCACTCTCATTCTTCACTTATATTTGTTTCAGAGCTAAAAAAAGTGACGGTAATTTGCATGGGTTATAATACCAGTCCAAAAATAATAGGTATTCGAGGAGTGCAAAATCAAAACCTTCATGTAGCACATAAAAGGGAAATTGTGGGTTAATGATATTAATGTGGTAATGTGAAGAGGCATGAGTGCAAGATCATTGGATAGTAAGAATATTGTGAATGAAGGGGTGTTAAATTGTTGCTCGTTAAATGTTTTTATGGATGGTGACGATGTGTGAATGAAAGCACAACTTCTCCCTCGATGGTTTTGGTAATTAATAACAACATATATTTCATTGGACTAATGTTTCCACCAAGTGTATCTCACGGAAAATTTCAATGATGGGTTGGCTAAAGGACTATGTGGAGAACCTCCCCAGGGGAAGGAATGAATAGGATTGGCCATGCTTCAAGATTGAGGACTCTACATTTTATATTTTGTGAGAAATCACTGTTGAGTCTATAGGACATCCAATACTATTAAAAGGGGATGAGGAATTATGCTGATATGGTTGCTCAAGATGAAGGTGTTTCCGTACTTGCACTCATTTCCTCCAACTCCTATGACATATTTGATTCACCAAATGAAGGGAGTGGAACTTGCTTTCCATCCAATAAATCTCTTCTACCCATGCCAAACCTGTGAGAGAGTGATTGAATGTTCAGGAGACTATCTTTTGAAGTACAAGAGCAAGGAGTTTGCCATACTACCACATCTATTACCTTTTGGAGGGTGGTTCCTCCTAGAATTGTTAGGTGTCGCTTGGGAGCCTCCTTCTTCGTGATTGTGGAGTTGAACCAAGAAGTTTTTAAGGGCAAGGAGATCACCTACTTTGTGAAGATATACCCCGAGTAAGTCTAGTTCTCTGTGGATGTAGGCCTTGATGGAATAGACAAAGTTGCTACTTCGTGGACCCCCTGTGGGTGGAGCCATCCATGGACTCTCGCGACTATTACCCTCTATGGGTTGAAGTCTCGATAAACGTGCATGTACGATAGCACCACCTATCATAACCACGGGAAAAATCTAGATTTCTCCAATTGCGTATGATTTTTTATCCCTATCCTCTTTACATAAGATTGTCTTTACTTCCCGCTGCAATACTCGTAGACATGCATGTGTAGGGTGAACTTGATTTGCAACTATCGGAAAAATCTTCCAACCAATAAACTATTGATAAGGTTAGGTTTTTATTTGGTCAAGTAGTCCAATCACCCCCCCCCCCTCTAGACCTACTTTCGATCCTACAACTGCATCATAGCTTTGGTCTCCATTGCATTGGTCTCACAACCTAGGAGAGTATGGCATCGAGTGAGGGAAATTATGAAAGCACATTTTCTCCCTTGGTGATTTTGGTAATTAATAACAACATATATATCATTGAACTAATGTTTCCACTAAGTATATTCCAAGAAAAGTTCAATGATAGGGATGGCAAAACGATTGTGGAGGAAACCCCAAGATGCAAAGAAATGGATTGGCAAAGCTTCAAAAGAAGAGGAATCTACATTTTACTTTGTGAGAAATCACTTTGAGTCCATAGGAAAAGCCAATACTATTAGAAAGGGGGCAAGGTACTGTTGGTGAACAAGATACTCAAACGTGCACAAGTGATAGTCACCAAAAATCACCCACAAAATCTCCACGTAGTTTGTCCAAAGCCGAATATCCAAAATCAGTGAAACCAACTTTTCCCACTCAGTCCCACTGATTCATAAACTCAGACAAACCCATGCCAAACCCTAGCCATTTGATGCAATCGATTCTGCATCGGTGCCACTGAGTTCACGCTACAAACTTTCGGTTGCCTTGATTCATGAAATTGGAATTTTTGAGTTTTTGGATCGGTGTCACCGAGATGCATATTCTGACCATTATACACCTGATCGGTACCACGGACAAATATATATCGGTCTCACTGAGATTCAAAAGTTGCCACCTTCGGAGCAACTCGGTACCATCAAGATTCACACATCGGTGTCACCGAGTTGGTCACTTAAGGTGTAACGGTGGGATTATTGGAGATGCCTATATATACCCCTCCACCACCACCCACTCACAAGAGAAGCACTCAGAACAGATCCCCACCTATCCTATCAGATTTTCTAAGAGAGAGCCACCTACTCATGTGTTGAGATCATCCCATTCCATTCCAACCATATGAATCTTGATCTCTAGCCTCCCCAAGTTGCTTCCCACCCAATCAATCTCCTCCACCAAAGCCAAATCTGTGAGAGAGTGGTTGAGTGTTGAGGAGTTTATCATCTTGAAGCACTAGAGCAAGGAGTTCATCGACATTATCGGGGCTATTACCTTTTGGAGGGTGGTGCCTCCTAGATTGGTTAGGTGTCGCTTGGGAGCCTCCTACTTCTGGTTGTGGAGTGAACCAAGAAGTTTGTAAGGGCAAGGAGATCACCTACTTCCTAAAGATCTACCCTATGTTAGGCTAGTCCTTTGTGGATGTAGTCCATCATGGTATAGTCAAGGTTGCTTCTTTGTGGAACCCTCCGTGGTTAGAGCCCTCCGTGGACTCTCGCTACCATTACCTTTCGTGGGTTGAAGACTCCATAAACATGGACGTACGATAGCACCACCTATCAGAACCAGGGGAAAAATCTTCGTGTCTTGAAATTGCGTTTGATCTTCCTACCCTTCCTTTACTACTCATGCTTGTCTTTACTTTTCGCTGGTATACTCGTAGACATGCATGTGTAGGGTGTGCTTGACTTGCTATGGATGCTAAAATCTGCCAACACTTAAAATTGGGAAAAGGTAGATTTTTATTTGGTCAAGTAGTCTAATCACCCCCCCCCCTCTAGACCTACTTTCGATCCTACAAATTATCATTGTAGAGGTCCAGATTTTGATGGTACAAACTTTGCTAGTTGGAAGCATAAAATGAAAATGCATATTCTTGGTCATAACCCTGTCGTATGGGTTGTTGTTCATGTTGGATTGCAAGGTGGATTATTTGGTGATGGAAAGGAACTAGATCGTGAAGCGACAACGGAATAATTGAAGATGTTGCAATACAAGGCTCAAGCATGTGACATTCTATTCACCTGCCTATGCCCTGAAGAATTCAACAAGATTAGTCATCTTGAGAATGCAAAGGAAATTTGGGATACTTTGGTTGATATGCACGAAGGTACTGAATCCATCAGGGAATCTAAGTTGGATGTGATTCAAAGTCAACTTGATAAGTTGAAGATGAAGGATAGTGAAGGAATCTCTGAAATGTACTCTAGGCTTGCTCTCATCACGAATGAGATTGCCGGCTTAGGAAGCAAAGAGATGACTGACAAATTCATCATCAAGAAGAAACTTAGAGCCTTGTATGGGAAGTATGACATCGTGTGTACATTGATCCAGATGATGCCAAACTACAAAGATCTCAAGCCCACGGAAGTCATTGGAAGGATTGTTGCTCATGAGATGTCACTCAAAGACAAGGAAGAACTTCACAATAGTAAAGCGGTGCTTACAAAGCTTCAAGTGACACCCCGACTACATCAAGTGACAACCTTGTAATCAATGAAGATATAGCCCTCATGGTCAAGAAATTTAACAAGTTCTACAAGAGTAGAGGCAAAGAAAGAAGCTCCAACTCAAGATATGAAGAGAAGGGTTTATCTAGTCATGACCGGAATTGTTACAATTGTGGAAGGCCCAAGCACTACTCGAATGAGTGCACGACCACACAAAAAACAAGGGAAGAGTTGCCTAGAATAAAGATCTAAAGAGATGAGTCACCTCGAAGAGAGGGAAAGAGTAGAGCCGATCGTTATAAACGAAGACCCTCCTAGAGAAGTACATACTCGGAGAAGAAGGACAAGTACACCAAGATCTACACAAGAAGAAGACATCAAGCTCATCTTGGTGAATGGGTCTCTGGCTCCGAATCCGACAACCACTTGGAGAGAAGCTATCACTCCGACTCTGACTATAGTCAATATGAATGTGTTGCCGGACTTGCACTCGTTTCCTCCAACTCCGTTGACATATTTGATTCACCAAATGAAGGGAGTGGATGTTGCTTCATGGCTAAAGGCAGCAAGGTATCACACCATATACATTGATTTCAATACTGATGAGGATGACTTACTTGGAGATGATGACTTGCTATTTGACAAAGGTAGTGATGTTAGTCAAAATGAACTTGATAGTAATCACATTAGTCAAGATAAGTCATGTGATGATGATAAGAAGGAAATAGAGTGACTAACTAAAGAATTGAACACTATTAAGTTAGCCCGTGAATCTACTCTAGAAGATCATAGAGAGCTTGTAAGAAATCATGAGAAGCTACGCTTCAAGAAGTTCAATTTGGAGCAAGAACATGAATTTCTTAAAGCTATGAATGGCGATCTTCGAAAAAGAAGACTTCCTCTTATATAGCCAAACAACTACTCTTGTCTACATTCATTACACAAGTTAAGGATAAACAAACTAGTAACAAAGGCAAGAAAGGTTCTTCAACTAGTAGCAATAAAAATGATAAATTTAATGACATTGCGTCTAGTAGTTCTATTGATTCCACTAATTATTCTCTCAGACAAGTCACACTTGAGCAAGAAAATGATCTATTGAAAGGGATTATAGAAAAAGGTGTCTACAAAAGTCTTGCCGGATCTAAGCAATTTGAGAAAATTGTACGCAAGCATGGAGGATACTGGAAGAACCATGGCATTGGCTACTTCAACGCCAATGGAGTTGAATGGGAAGAAGGTCAAAACCCCAAGTCAAGTTTGTTCCCCAAAAGTAGAAGTATGAACATACCCTTCCCAAGGGTAAAAAAGCTCAAGGTGACCTTCCACCACAAGACCACAAGCTCAAGGGCAAGGACAAGCTCCAAGGAGAGAATGGCATATATGAAGATGAGTCCCAAGCCATGGTCTATTTGGTTCCCAAGGCCACTACTAGCTCTACATCATCTAGTGCTACTTCAACTCCAAGGATCCCCATCAAGTTGATATGGATCCCAAAGAAGAATAACTAGAGAAATTCTTCACGGGTGACTCCGCCAACAAAATTCACTCACATTCATTTTTGGCAAGGACTATTCGCAATCAACATCAACCTTATGCAATAGTTCAAGGAGTCACAGATTCCCTCATAGGTAAGCAAGGGACAAGGTAACTAATGAATCCATGGACATCATCATATATGCATTGCACTGCATGTCCATAGATATCTTTGTATTTGTCTCTTGTGTGGGACTAACCCATGTAGGTGAGAAGAGTAAGAAACAACAAGGATTGCTCCAAACTCAAGATGATCTTCATAAACTATGAGCATCCACCACTACATCACCTACATGAAGTCTTCTACGACAAAACCCAAGGTTAGTTTATCCTTCTTAGGGGGATATCACATCAAGGGGGGATTTACTCTAAGACTTGAGTTAAAGCATCTCTTAAAGAAGTGAACACGTTAAATTCCTTATGTAAAAGTGGTAACCCCACTTGTTCTTAAACAATGAGTATGACCTATGATCAAGTATTCTTACGTGGCTCCTAAGTAAATATACTCATATATAGATGACTTTGTCATCGCCAAAGTGCTTAGTAGATACTAGAGTGGTTTTGCATGTTTGCCATATTTTATTTGAGATCTTATTGTGTGAGCATGTTGGTATGCATATCGTTTCTCATTTGAGGATATCCAATTGTTCTTACTTGGCTTTCATTTTTCTTTGGCCAATTGGATATACAAGAATGTTTTCTCGTCTCAAATTCTATTCATGCTTCAGCGTCAAAATTTTAGCAAGCACTTGTCGAACCCTCTGTGCGAGGAGCACTCGGAGTTCCATTTCGTTAAGAGTTGATTTCCAAAACCTCCCGAGTGCAATCTCGGTGTAACCAACCTAAATCTCGGTTCCATCGAAACCTAGGGTTGATATGGTTTATGAATCTCGATAGCACCGATATCATAATCTTGGCTTCATCGAGTTTTCCTGTCACTGGACAGTACAACAACTCGATGGTACTCATATTTTAGAATCGGTGTCACCGATGGCTATGGGTATATATACTCAGCAGCAAAGGTTTTTGAAATTACTTCTCTAAAACTTTTACTCACCGCAAAACCCTAGCTATCGCTCGACATCTTCGGAATTCTCTCTTGCTCTCGTGCATCTGTATCACCGGAGATTCTCGCTCTGAACTACAATCGCACCCATCGTCGCCGCCATAGGAGGCTGTCACCAAGTTAGGTTAATGCATTGAATCTTTGCACTCCCCACCCAACTCTTGTGCAAAATATTGATTCCCATCTTCTACCCACCGTGTGTACAAGATCCTCCCTCAAGAAATTCAATTAGATTGGAGAATGATGAATTTTAAGTTTAACCGTTTGCAAACCGAAACTCGGTATCACCGAGTCAGAAAAATCGGTTCTACCGATTTTGGTTTTAGGGCTACAGAGAACAGTCTTAGTGAAACCGAGTGGTCATTTTTGGTGAAACCGAAGATGCTGTCAAGTTTCTATTAAGTAGGTTGTATGTATTAGTGGCTGCAATTTTTTTGACTCGGTGGAACTGAAATCCTTTTTGTAGAAGATGAAACTTAAGATTCTGAGTTCAAATTTGAGAAAACAATTTTCAATTTTTGTGATTCTTAACCCATATGCTCTTCTATACTTCATTCATAGGGACAGCATGTCAGGATCTGATGATAGCCAGAATGACTTCAGGGAGAGGGAAGTGGACATGAGCTCACGCACAAGCCAAGATGCCAGTTCTTCTTCTTCAAAAGATCCAGGCACCCCAAGTTCTCATGAGATGCCCAAGGCTGCTACCAGGGCAAGGAGAAAGTTCAATTCAGATGAGGAGGACTCAGACTTTGTGCCAGAGGAAGTGCTAGTTGAAAAGCAGCAAGAAAAGAAAGAGAGAGAGAGCTGCCATGAAATCTGCAGTAGAGGCCACTTCTGTTAAGATGCCACTCAGAGAAGTGTATGCTAGAACTGAGACAATGAGAGAACATGAGAGTGCCAAAGGAAACACAACACTATCTATTGAGCCTTCAAAGAGCTCTATGCCTAAGATGGCAGGTGAGAAGAAGAGATCTAGGAAGAGGATTGTGCGTGTCAATGGAAGGCCCACTTCCATGTTTGAAGACCCAACAGGAGCTGAGGAAGATAAAGTGGAGGAAGAGCTAGCTACTAAAGGTCCTCCTTCCAAGGAGAATAAACTCCTTATGGATGCTATGCCCAAGCAAGCTCCATCCAAGAGGAAGAAGTTTGCACCCAAGAGGAACACCAAAGATACTCCTCTTGTTGTAAAGAACAAGGGTTCTACTTCCAGAGATGATGAGGAAGAGAACATGCCAGTTTTGAGGAAACTGAGGCCACACATGCTAGAGCATAATGATGATGCTCCCATTGCTGAGGACATGAAGAAGATAAGGGATTTAGGACTGAGGAAGTGGAGACCTAATAATCCATGTGCCTCTAGGAGGAAGACTGATGTAGAGGACAGGTTCTACAAAAAAGAACAACACGACTTCTATGAGACTGTCCTTTTGGACAAGAGCCCAGATGTCCGTGATATGAGGTATGTTGACTGGGCCTATATCGAAGAGAATGAGGACTACTTTCCTAGTGTGCAAGACAATTTCAGATGCATTGATATAGAGAAGTTTGTTGGGAGAGAGTTCATAGCCTGGAATGATGAGATGGTCATGCAGTTCTACTCCACAACTCATTTCTATCCAGATGGCCGCATCATATGGATGACTCAGGGAGTTAGATACCAGTCTACAATGGAGGAGTGGGCTACGATCTTAGGAGCTCCACGGGTTGATGAAGGAGACTTGGATTCTATGCAGAGGCCAAGATGAGTCACAACTCATTGGCCAATATGTATAAAGCTATTCCTACCACTCATGTGCATTCACATAAGCTTGGCTTTGTCTATCATCTACAAGCTGGACTACCCACCACCAACATAATTTTAAGGTATACCATGATGCCTAAGTCTAGAGATGACAAGTTGATTAGGGGGTATTCCATCAATATGTCGCACCACATAGAAAACCACACCAGATTCAGAGTGATGGACTTGATAGTTGAGTCAGTCAAGAGGACAGCTGCTGACCAGAAGAGATCTTGTGGGTATGCACCTTACATTAGATGATCATCAACTCTAAGCTAGATAAGAATGTATATGCACTTGATCATCCTCACATGCCACTTCAGCCGGACTTTGAGGATAATGTTGTCGTAATAGATTCCAGTCATCCCACTTCATCTACTACACGGGCAGAGGCTGAGGCAGCTAGAGCCACTAGTGCTCAGGTTCTAAGGACTAAGAGTGAGTGGATGGATGTTCTCATTAGCACCATCCAGGGAATGCAGAAGGATATCAAGAACATCTTGCTCAATCAAGAGAGCCTTGAGAGGATAGTAGAAGATAAGTTCACTATACTGAACAACAAGGTGGATGGGCTGACGAAGACTATGGATGAGCTCAAGAAGGAAGTGGATGCAGTGCCTAGCCCTTATTCCACTTATGATGATGACAATGATGACATTCCACCTCTTAGGGCCAGCACTCAGTTCAAGACCCAGTCCAGGACGCGTGTTGTGCCAGCTCCAGAGATGAGGACTACTTCATCAGCACCTGCCATGGCTCCATCAGTTCCTCCTACACCTTGAGTGTCTACTCCACCACCTCATAGGACTTTAGTCGAAGATTTTTCGGATGCTCTTCTCTCGACTCCTTCGACAACTACAGGAGCAGCTTCTCGCCGAATGGACGAGACCAGGCCCAGAGCAACGAGTAGCTCTAAAGCTTTGAAATTTTTGGTAACTTGTCGCCAAAGGGGAGAGGTTATAGATCACAGGGATTTGAGTGAAAGAGAGAGATTTGCATTTTGATTCCTCTCTACCATTTAAAAACATTTGGTTTATTGTTTGTTTGAAAACTTTGTCGGTGTTTGATCATATACTTTTGTGTGATGCTACTACTTTGCTATCCTTGAGTCGTCTATATGATGATCATATACTTTTGTGTGATGTGCTTATGCAATTCACTCATATTCATTTTTTCGCACCACCAAGTTGTACATGACATGAAAGAGTGACCCATGATCCTAATTGATTGTGCATTTGCATTCAAATGCAAATTCAAAATAATGCACAAATTTAGGGGGAGCCCTTGCTTATCACATACCTCTGAAAGTGATGATGCTATTCCTTGATTATATATTTTATTGAACCTTCGATCTATATGTTGTCATCAATTACCAAAAAGGGGGATATTGAAATAACAACTTCTCCCTAGGTTGTTTTGGTAATTAATAACAACATATATTTCACTGGACTAATGTTTCCACCAAGTGTATCTCAGGAAAAAGTTCAATGATGGATTGGCTAAAGGACTATGTGGAGAACCTCCCCAAGGGAAGGAAGGAATAGGATTGGCCATGCTTCAAGAAAGAGGCCTCTAAATTTAATATTTTGTGAGAAGTCAGTTTTAAGTCCGTAGGAAAGCAATACTATTCAAAGCAGATGAGGAATTTTGATGATCTAGTTGCCCAAGTGCTTAGAGATTAGCCACCAAAAATACTCAACCACTTTCCCACAAAAACCTTCTGTCCAACGCCAAAAGTCAAAATTCGGTGACACCAATATTTCCATTTCGGATCCGCCGAGTTTACCGTAGAAAGAATCCCAGTCAAACCCTAGCATCTCAGTACTACCAAGTATTCATTCTGTGCAACCGAAAACCAGTGACCAACTTTCTGTTAACCAATTTCTTAAAATCGGTCCCTTTGAGTTTAAGGAATCGGTGACACCTAGACTTGGTAACTGCCTAGGTCACCCATCTTGGTAGCACCGAGATTTATATCTCAGTATCACCGAAAAGGCCATAGTTCCCACATTTTGCCCTAGTCGGTGAACCGAGTTTTTACTCCGGTTTCATCAAGTTGGGAATGCTGTAACGGTTGGATTTTTTGATATGCCTATGTATACCCCCCCCCCCGCCACCTCTCACATAAGAGAAGCACTCAGAACACATACCACTTGCCATATCCAATTTTCTGAGAGAGAACCACGTACCCTTCTGTTGAGGTCAAGATCATCCACTCCAACCATATGGATCTTTATTTATAGCCTCTCCAAGTTTCTTTCCATCCAATCAATCTCTTATACCCATGCCAAACCTACGAGAGAGTGATTGAGTGTTGAGGATACTATCTTTTGAAGCACAAGAGCAAGGAGTTCATTATAGTACCACATCTATTACCTTTTGGAGTGTGGTGCCTACTAGATTGGTTAGGTGTCGCTTGGGAGCCTCCTTTTTCGTGATTGTGAAGTTGAACCAAGAAGTTTGTAAGGGCAAGGAGATCGCCTACTTCATGAAGATCTACCCCAAGAAAGGATAGTCCTCCGTGGACATAGGCCATCATGGAATAGACAACGTTGCTACTTCATGTAACCCTTGTGGGTGGAGCCCTCCGTGGACTCTCGCGACCGTTACCCTCCATGGGTTGAAGTCTTCATAAATGTGGATGTATGATAACACCACCTATCGGAACCACGTAAAAAATCTTTGTGTCTCCAATTGCGTTTGATCTTATTATCTCTATCCTTTTTACATATGCATGCCATTACTTTCCGTTGCAATACTCGTAGACATGCATGTGTGGGGTGAACTTGATTTGCAACTATCGCTATAATCTTCCAACCAATAACTTGGGAAAAGGTTAGGTTTTTATTTCGTCAAGTAGTCTAATCACCCAGCCTCTAGACCTACTTTCGATCCTAAAGTGAGCATTCTTATCCCTCTTTGAAATCCTTGTGTTGTTTAAGTTGGAGGCGCACGATGGTTAACTCCTCCCAACCTCCTCCCCAGGGGCATGCGAGTAGTCAATTGCTTCAAGAGAGATAATAAATTTTTGTAATAATTATGTGAGTTCTATATGAATAATGTGAATACCATGGATATACGCACTCTCACCACCTCATATTTGCTAGCCTCTTTAGTACCGTGCATTGCCCATTCTCACCTCGAGGATCGATGCAACCTTCACCGGTGCATCCAAACCCCGTGACATGATAAACTCTGTTGCACATAAGCCACCTTATATCTTACTCAAAATAGCCTCCATACCTACCTATTATGGCATTTCCATAGCCATTCTGAGATATATTGGCATGCAACTTCCATCGTTATATTATATGGCTTGTACTTTCATTGTCGTATTGCTTTGCATGATGATCTAAGCTCACATAGTATTTGTGGCAAAGCCACCGTTCATCAATTTTTGATACATGTTACGTTTGATCATTGCACATCTTGGTACACTGCCAGAGGCATTCAGATAAAGTCATACTATTGATTAGCAGTTTTTCATAATGAGTTGTAAGTAAATAAAAGTGTGATGATCATTATTATTAGGGTAATGTCTCAGTGAGGATACTTTTTAGGCATATAGAGTCATTTGTATTGTTCCATGCTATAATATTATCATTCTAGGATACTTTTTAGGCATTTATTTGCCAATTCATATTATTTTTTAGCACTAACCTATTAACCCAATGCCAACTGTCGGTTGTTGTTTTCTAAGTGTTTTCTGCTTTTGAGGTTTACGACACCAAATGAAGTCTAATTGTCGCAAAACTTTTTTATGATCTTTTCTGGACCAAAAGAAAACCTGGAAGCTTCGAGAGAAGACCGGAAACCGCATGAGAGAGGCAGCACACATTAGGGCGCGCCCAGGGGGTGGTCACGCTGCGTTGTGTGCAGGCTACCCCTGGCGCCTCCTAACGCCGCTCTCTGGCCTATAAATTCCAATATATCCTGAAAACCCTAGAGAGCCTCCCGAAACATAATTTTCGCCGCTTTAAATCTTTGTTCCACCATGTGCCCATCTGGAGCATTGTTCCTACCGGAGCGTGGGTTGATCACGGAGGGCCTCTACATCAACCGTGTTGCTTGATATGTCTCCAACGTATCTATAATTTTTTGATTGTTCCATGCTATTATATTATCAATCTTGAATGTTTTACAATCATTTTATAGCAACTTTAGATCATTTTTGGGGACTAACAAATAGACATAGTACCAAGTGCTAGTTGCTGTTTTTTGCTTGTTTTTTACTTTCCGGAATATCGGGAAGAAACGAACCCCAAACATCATGAAACTTTTTGGAGATTTGTTTTGGGCCATAAGACACCTGTAGGACCAAATAAGTGCCAAAGAGGAGAGCCGAGGAGGCCACAACCCACAAGGGCGTGCTAGAGGCTCCTCGCACAGCCTGATGGGGTTGTGCCCTCCTTGAGACGCTTGTCCACCGCCTATCAGCTCTATAAATACCCAAATATACCAATAACCCTAGGGGATTCGATGAAACACAATTCCAGTTGTCGCAAGTTACAGAACCATGAGATCCAATCTAATACCATCATGGAGGGGTGCATCGTCTTCATGGGTGCCTCTCCGATGATGCATGAGTATTCCACCATAGACCTACGGGTCCGTAGGGAGTAGCTATATGGCTTCCTTTCTTGTTTTTGATTCTCAATACAATGGTCTCTTGGAGATCTATTTGATGTAATGTCTTTTTGCGGTGTGTTTGTTGGGATCCGATGAATTTTGAGTTCATGATCAGTTTCTATCCATGAATATTATTTGAGTCTTCTTTGATCTCTTATATGCCTGATTACTTATAGCCTCACTACAACAAAATTGATAATCTATGATGCTCATTCTGTGACGGTCCACTGAAAACGTCACATTTTGTGAAATTAAGATGATTCCCTGACATTTTTTCACCTAATCATCATAGAATGTGTGTCACAGATTCTCACATTTGTTCGTATTTCTTCTTAGAATCTTTGGTTTAGTTAGGCCAACTAGATTAATTTTTCTTGCCATGGGAAGAGGTGCTTTGTGATGGGTTCGATCTTGTGGTGTCCTCTCCCAGTGAAAGAAGGGCCAGCGAGGCACACATGTATCATTGCTATTAAGGATAACAAGATGGGGTCTATTCCTACCTGAATAGATCTTGTCTAAATCATGTCATCGTTCTTACTGCATTACTCCATTTCTCCATAAACTTAATACACTAGATGCATGCTGGATAGCGGTCGATACTAGTAGATGCAGAATCGTTTCGGTCTACTTAGCTTGGACGTGATGCCCATATAATGATCATTGCCTTGGATATCGTCATGATTGTCTGATATTCTATCAATTGCCCAACAGTAATTTGTTTACCCACCGTGTGCTATACTCATGAGATAAGCCACTAGTGAAAGCTATGGACCCCGTGTCTATCTTCCAACATATTGCTTTTTGGTCTATCTTTTTGCCACTTTTGTTTTCGGATCTATTATTCCAAAAACCCAAAAATACTTTTGCTGCACTTTTTATTTGCTTCTTTTATTTTGTTTTCTTGTGCAATCTATACATCCAATCTACTACAAACCAATCTATCTTTTTACAGTGGAGAGATTGACAACCTCTCTTATGTGTTGGGTTGCAAGTATTTGTTCTTTGTGTGCAGATACCGTTTACATAGTGTTGCGTGGTTCTCCTACTGGTTCGATAACCCTGGTTTCATATCTAAGGGAAATACTTACCGCCATTGTGTTGCATCATCCCTTCCTCTTTGGGAAATATTGACGCGGTCTAAGGAATTTCTGGCGCTGTTGCCGGGGAGGAGGTACAAAAGTAATCTCCCCTCAACTTGCCAATTTCTGGCGCCATTGCCGAGGAGACATCATCAACATCTATCAAGTTCCTAATCACAAATCTCATCTCCTTGCAAATTACACTATTTGCCATTTGCCTCTCGTTTTCATGTCCCCCACTTCACAAAAGTTGTCGTTTTAATGCCTTCTTTTTCATTTGCCTTTTTCTCGTCAGATCTCTTGCTTATCTATCTTTTTGCTATGACTAGCATCACTACCCCCTTCTCACCAGATTTTGAAGTTCTATACTGCAAACAAAAAAAAGGGGGAAATCTGAAAGATGCTTGGTATAGATTGATGGAATCCTATCTTATTTGCAATGTAAAGGGGGATGCAAAGATTTTGCTTCAAAAAAATTACATAGGATTAACTTTGCATCATAGACAACTCTTGGGATTTTGCCGCTAAAGGAAACTTTACTGAGCTTGATCCCAATACTACTTATGAAATTTTAGAAGGGATATTGGGGGTTACTCCACCAAAAAAGGGGTTTTCTCTTACAAAAGAAGGGGTTCAAATTTTAGACAAATTGGGTGATTTACATAAATATTTGGTCTTGCAAAAACATCATGAACCTCTTAAACATATTGCTGGAAACCAAAATTGCATGAACACTTTGATTACTCTTTGCAATAAGTGTTTGAATATTTTAGATCTCAAGATGGTCTCTTCTCCTAAAAATTTGGGGAAGCGTAAAGGCCTCCCGGGTGTGAGAAAGCCCTCACAAAGGTGGCAAAAACTAAATATGACAATACTTGAATATATGCATTATGCCTAGCTAGGGGCGTAAAATGATACCGCTTGTTGGGAAGCAACCCAATGAATAATTCTTTTTTTACCTTTTCCTTTCTGTTTTTGAGTGTTAACACAATTATGATACTGTTCTGATTGTGTTTTATGTTTTAATTTGTGTTTGTGCCAAGTAAAGCTTTTAGGATCATGTTTGATGATAGTTGATTTGATCTTGTTGAAAAATAGTAACTTTTGCGTCCAGTAAAAGAAAAATTTAAAGATCAGAGAAGCGACGACAGATTCTGAATGTTTTACACAAGATTGATATACAAATTTCTCATGTTGTCCTAACTTTTCAGAATTTATTGAGTTATAAAAGTACGGTTAGAGTACAGATTACAACAAATTGTTCTATTTTTGACAGGTTTTATTTTCGTTGCATTGTGTGCTTGTTTTGATGAATCTATGTCTTGTATTGTAGGGTATAAGCCATGGTAAAGTTAGAATATAGTAGGTATAATGCAATAATAAAATATGAATGGGCTTGCACCAGTACTTAGATTGGTGTTTTGCTTTATTATACTAACGGATCTCACGAATATTTTGTTGAGTTTTGTGTGATTGAAGTTTTCAAGTTTCGGGTGAGATCATGATTGATGAAGGAATAAGGAGTGAAATGAGCCTAAGCTTGGGGATGCTACAGCACCCCAAGACAATATCCAAATAGGAACAAGCAGCTAAGCTTGGGGATGCCCCGAGTGGCATCCCCTCTTTCTTCTAACGACCATCGGTATTTTACTTGGAGCTATATTTTTATTCGTCACATATCATGAGTTTTGCTTGGAGCGTCTTGTATTATGTTAGTCTTTGCTTGAATTGTTTTTTTTCTTTATCACAAGTATCCTTGCTGAACACACCTTTTTGACAGAGCCAAAATTATTCTATGATTTGTTAGAATTGCTCTATATGCTTCACTTAAACCTTTTGAGCTATGGAATTTCTCTATATGCTTCACATATATCTTTTTGATCCCGATGTGCTTTAACTTTTTAAGAAACGCTATCATGATTCACTTAGATTAATTTGAGAGTTAGTGAATTTTTAAGAAATTCTCTCATGCTTCACTTATATTATTTTGAGAGATGAAACTTTTATGCTCATGTTCTTCACTTAAATGTATTTGAGCTTGTCAAAAGCAATGGCAATATATGAAACTATTGCCAAAGTGATAGATATTCAAGAGGTATATAATAAAAACTTCATGAAGACCATTGGACAAATTAAACTTTATTCCTTGTAATAGTTTTGAGACAAGATGATAGTAATATGTGAGTTATGTTGGTGAGTAGTTATGATTTAGTAAGAATATTGGTGTATAGGTTTGTGATTACCTATGCAAGCACGAAAGTCAATAGTTGTGCAATGAAATTACATCCTACTTATGGTGCATTATTCGGTGTTAGTTATGCTTAATGCTCTCTTATGTGAATTTTTGTTTGTTGGTTGGTTGCCTCTCAATCTATTTGCTAGCCTCCACTTGTACTAAGTAGAAATACTACTTGTGCAACCAAAGTCCTTAAACTCAGTTTTTCCATATGAGTCCACCATACCTACCTATATAAGGTATTTCCATGCCGTTCCAAGCAAATTTTCATGTGACATCTCTAATTTTCAACATGAATTTCCTTTTTGTGTGCTTGTACCGCTCATGAAGCGGAAGGGGGTCACCGATATATTTCCATGCTAAATGTGTTATTCTCAAGATGAGTGTTTATTCACTTGTCATTGCACGAGAGTATGGAAGTAATAGGGACGCCCAATCCCAAAATGAAAAAGAAATTTACTTTACGTTGAGAAATAATAAATTCCTTGGAAAGTGTTGGTCTGGAAGGCAACCGTGGATTCGGCTAGCCATGGATTGTGAATGATTGGTGGAAAATGAATAAACTATATTTTTAGACGGAAAATGATATATCCAGCATGGAAAGGTATTGAAAACTCTCGGACGTTTTCTTTGACAGGAAAGGGATGCCACCCAAAAAAAAATTCTCTCTCAATTCAAACTTTGAGCTCTAGCACCTCTACAAATCCCTACTTCCCTCTGCGAAGGGCCTATCTATTTACTTTATGCAATTTTTACTTTTATTTGAGTCTCCGTCTTCTCTTATAAAGCACCAAAATCATACTTGAGCATTAGGTGTAGCTAATATTTGAGTGTGTTTCATGAATGGATTAATGATTTAGCATGATGGGCAAGAGATAACTTTCTTTAGTATTGATATTTTGTAAGACATAGTTGCTTGTTGGTATGCTTGAGTATTACAGTCTTCATGTAAAAACTAGAGTATTGTTTTGAACCATCTAAAAGTCCAAATGTCCATGCTAAAAAAGTACATAATATGTGATGAACATGTTAGGCAGCATACCACATCAAACAATCTGTTTTTATCATTTACCTACTCGAGGACGAGAAGGAATTAAGCTTGGGGATGCTAATACGTCTCCAATGTATATATAATTTTTTATTGTTCCATGTTGTTATATTATCACTCTTGGATGTTTTATAATCATTTTGTAGAAACTTTATATCATTTTCTGGGACTAACCTATTGACATAGTGCCAAGTGCGAGTTGCTGTTTTTTGCTTGTTTTTTACTTCGCAAAATATTAGTACCAAACGAATCCCATACATTGTGAAACTTTTTGGAGATTTGTTTGGGCCATAAGACACCTGGAGGACCAAAGAAGTATCAAAGAGGAGGGTCGAGGAGGCCACAACCCACCAGGGCGCGCCAGAGGCTCCTAGCCCGGCCCAATGGGTTGTGACCTCCTTGGGACACCTCTCCACCGCCTATCAGCTCTTTAAATACCTTAATATTCCAAAACCCTAGGGGATTAGACGAAACACAATTCTAGCCGTCGCAAGTTCCAAAACCGCGAGATACAATCTAACACCATCACGAAGGGGTGCATCGTCTTCATGAGTGCCTCTCTGATGATGCGTGATTAGTCCACCATAGACCTACGGGTTCGTAGGCAGTATCTAGATGGCTTCCTATCTCTCTTTTAATTCTCAATACAATGTTCTCTTGGAGATCTATTTGATGTAATGACTTTTTCCGGTGTGTTTGTTGGAATCCGATGAATTTTGAGTCATGACCAGTTTCTATCCATGAATATTATTTGAGTCTTCTTTGATCTCTTAAATGCATGATTACTTATAGACTCATATTTGTTTTCCGAATCTATGGTTTAGTTAGGCCAAATATATTTGTTTTTCTTGCCATGGAAAGAGGTGCTTTGTGATGGGTTTGATCTTGCGGTGTCCTCTCCGAGTGGCAGAAGGGGCAGCGAGGCACGCATGTATCATTGCTATTAAGGATAACAAGATGGGGTCTATTCCTACATGAATATATCTTGTCTACATCATGTCATCGTTCTTATTGCATTACTCTATTTCTCCATAAACTTAATACACTACATGCACGATGGATAGAGGTCGATGTGTGGAGTAATAGTGGTAGATGTAGAATTGTCTTGGTCTACTTATCTTGGACGTGATGCCTATATAATGATCATTGCCTTGGATATCATCACGATTATTTGATCTTCTATCTATTGCCCAACAGTAATTTGTTTACTCACCATGTGCTATACTCATGAGAGAAGCCACTAGTGAAACCTACGGCCCCGGGTCTATCTTCCAACATATTGCTTTCCGATCTATGTTTTTGCCACTTTTGTTTTCACATCTATTGTTCCAAAAGCACAAAAACACTTTTGCTGCACTTTTTATTTGCTTCTTCTATTTTGTGTTCTTCTGGGATCTATCCATCCAATCTACTACAAACAAATCTATATTTTTACCGTGGAGAGATTGACAACCTCTCTTATGCGTCGGGTTGCAAGTATTTGTTCTTTGTGTGCAGGTACCGTTGACATAGTGTTGTGTGGTTCTCCTACTGGTTCAATAACCTTGGTTTTGTAACTGAAGGAAATACTTACCGTTGATGTGCTTCATCCGACGCAAACTCAAGCCACGTCACTGCTCCCATGGTGATGTGTGAGTAGTCTACCACAGACCTTTGGGTTCATAGTTAGTACCTAGACGGCTATCTCTCTCTCTGTCTCGATCTTGATCTTGATCTTCCATACAAAGTTCACCACATCTTTCCTATGATCTATTAGATGTCATCTTCTTGTGTAGTGCGTTTTTTGGGATCCGATGAATTTTGGGTCTATGTTATGATTATTCACTAATTTGTATTGAGTTCCTTGTTGGTCCTTCCTTACATGTGCATGATTACATGATAGTTTCGTAATTCTCTCGGATCTATTGAAATATTTTGGCCAACTAGATTGATATTCCTTTAGTGGGGGAGGTGCGTGGTAGTGGGTTCAATCTTGTGGTGCTCTATATCCCATTGACCAAAAGGGACAAGACACCTCTGTGCATTGTTGTTGCTAAGGATAAAACGATGGGGTTTATTCATATTGATTGAATCAACTTTGTCTACATCATGTCAATATTCTCCAAGCATTACTTTGTTTTCTTAATACTCTAGATGCATGTTGCATAGCGGTCGATGGGTGGAGTAATAGTAGTAGATGTAGGCAGCAGTCGGTCTACCTGCTTACGGACGTGATGCCTATATGAAATGGTCATTGCCATGAAAAAAATTGCATATCTATGCGCTTTTCTATAAATTGCCCAACAGTAAAACAATTTACCCCGTGTATGCCTACTACATGAGAGATGCCACTAGGGAAAACTATGGCCCTGGGTCTATCGACTTATATATTTACAAAATTGTCGATTACCTTGTTGTTATTAACTTTTATTTTAGATTGCAATTTACCACTATCTACTATAATCTACACACTTCATTTGCTTGCAAGTAACAAGTTCAAGGGGATTGACAACCCTCTTACCCGTGTTGGGTGCAAGTGTTGGCTTCTTTGTGTGCAGTTGCTAAAGATGGGGTTTGTGTGCTACTCCTATTGGTTTGATAACCTTGGTTCTTACTGAGGGAAATAAGTATCTATATTGTGTTGCATCACCCACTCCTATTCTCTGAAAACCCAGCACAGATCACAAGTATCAGGAAAGATTTCTGGTGCCATTGCCGGGAGTATTACCAACCTACTATCAAGTACCTTCACTCAAATTATCATTTGTTCTACTTGTTTGTTGTTGTTATATTTTTCTTGCTATATATAAATAAAAAAACAAAATTATTTAACTTTGCTCCTTTGCTAGTTTGCTTGTTTGCTTATCTCATTTGCTTGAAAGTTGCTAACATCTCTGAATTTGAGAAAGTTATTGTTGAAAGTGCTAGTGAAGATAGTGCTAGTGACTTGGATGAGGAAAGACAAAAAATTATTGATTCTAATCATGATCCTCCTAAAAGTCAAGTTCCTACTAGTAACACTCACACGGTTCTAAATTCCAAAATTTCTCATGTGGGTAGTGGGAACATTATTGGAAAGTATGGTATTCATGATTTTTTTGAGTACTCGGTAGTTTCCCATATTATTAAAGGATCCATACTTGATCAAACAAATTGTTATGCGGATGCTATTACCATGCTTACATATAAAATAGAAAGAAAGTTTGTGTATCTCCATCCTATGCTTCAAAAGATATTTTTGGGACTTCCTAGCATACACAATCCTGAGATTAAGAAAATTTCTATCAATGCCCTTATGCGTGATTTTGAATATATTGTGCTTGAGTATTTTTGGGACAGCGACGGGGTATTTTTCAAATTGCATGCACCATCAAGGGAGAAGTTTGCAGACTAATAATTGATGGTGGTAGTGCTAGCAACATGATAAGCAAGGATGTGGTGGAGTCTCTTTCATTACAAACATGGGAGCACCCAAAACCAAACTATATGAAGTGGACAAACGATGTGAGTGAAGTGAAGGTAACACATAGGGTGAAGGTGCCTTTTTGTGTTGATGGCTATGTTGATAAAGTGGAATGCAATGTTATTCCACTACATGTTTGTCATCTTATTTTGGGTCATCCATGGCAGCACGATGTTAACACTCTCCATCATGGGCGAACAAACAAGTACACTTTTATGCATAAGGGTCAATTCTATGCTATTATTCCTAAGGATTCAAAGAGTATAAAGTGTATTATTGAAGTGTTCAAGAAAAAAATTGCAACAGAGGTCAAAACCGAGGACAGTTTTGTTTGAAGGAAGGGAGGATGATGTAACCTCAGGCATTATCCCTAAAAATATATTTAATAAGGCCAACCATAGAAGCAACGAAAGGTATGTAGTTCCTTCCAAGCGTAGTGTGAAAAGAAACGGGAAGAATCTACTATTGTGCATGGCAGCAACAAGGAGTTAAATTGAGAGACAATTTTGTATGTTGTGGCAATATGGCAACACATATTTCTATTAGGCATGTTTAGCTTGTTTCACTAGAGGACATCGAGCCACAGTTCAGAACTCCATGCATGCAAACCCATCTACGTGAGCATGTAAGGGAGTAGTACTAGTTTGTTTGGATTTTTGTGATTAGTGTGCCATATTTTTAAATTATTTAATCAGTCATTATCCAAGATATGAGAGAGACAGAGAGTTTTATTTCTTCTAGTATAATTTTTATCTATCCAACTTCGAGTCCAAGTTTTATTAGAGTCCAGGTTAAGGTACGTCGTGCCTGCATGCACTATTTAAGGCAATCCGACCATGTAATAGAGGACAGCTTTTTATTACATGAGTTAAACCATAAAATCACCATGTTCTGGCAGCCAAGTTCTGCGTATTTTTTTTGATAATCCATCTAGGGTTTGTGTTCTTGGCAAGGATATTAGACGGGTCACCCTCTAATTTGTTGTCGATTCATATTGAATCACCCACGCACTTCATCTATCCAAGGAAGTATGTGTAATTTCAGCTGGTTCGAATTTACATGATCGTAAGCTTGCTATTTCTTTTTCATGTTATTTGGTGTACACTAGAGATTGGATTTGGAGTTGCTGAGTTTGTACCTTGAAAGATTTGGGTAAAATTATTCGCGCCATTGATTTGTTGTCGACAGTTGCATCATTTATCAAAAGAAGATCAAGAGAAAACCACATTTACTTGTCCCTTTGGAACTTATGCTTATAGATGTATGCCTTTTGGTTAATGCAATGCACCCGCTACCCTTCAAATATGTATGATGGCTATATTTTCTAATTTTTCTAAAAATATTGTTGAGTTATTCCTGGATGAATTTTATGTTTACGGTACTTCTTTTGATGATTGCTTAAGAAACATTGATCGAGTTCTACAGAGATCTAAAGATACTAATCTTGTCTTGAATTGGGAGAATTGTCACTTTTATGGTGAATAAAGGCATAGTACTTGGGTATAAAAATTCCGAACGAGGTATTGATGTGGATGAAGATAAAGTCGTTACAATTGAGAAAATGCCATGTCCTAAAGATATAAAAGTCATAAGAAGTTTTCTTGGCCACGTCGGTGTGCATAGATGGTTTATTAAGGATTTCTCTAAGATTTATAGGCCTCTTAACAATATTTTGCAAAAAATATGTTCCATTTTTATCACGATTGTGTAGAAGCCTTTGAAATACGTAAGTAGGCTTTAATTTCTACACGTATTGTTCAACCACCTGACTAGAATATACCTTTTACAATAATGTGTGATGCTAGTGATTATGCTGTTGGTGCTATTCTAGGACAAAGAGTTGATATCAAATTAAATGTTATCCATTATGCTAGTAAGACCTTAGACAATGCTAAAAGAAACTATGCTACTACTAAGAATGAATTTTTAGAAGTTTTGTTTGCATGTGATAAGTTTAGGACTTATATTGTTGATTCTAAAGTTACTATTCACACCTATCATGCTTCTATTAAATACATTATGGAAAAAAAAGATGCTTGATACGTCTCCAATGTATCTAATTTTCCAGAAAAATTGCTCTTGTTTTGGACTCGAAATTGCATGATTTGAATGAAACAAATCCGGACTGACGTTGTATTTCAGCAGAACTACTATGGTGTTGTTTTTTCTATAGAAATCAAAGTTCTCGGAATTGGATGAAACTTCCTAAAGATTTGTTATGAAATATATAAAAAATACTAGAGCGAAGATCCACTGGACGGTGCCACACAATTTCTCACAAGGCAACAGGGCGTGCCCTGTTACCTTGTGCGGCCCACGTGGCTCCGCTGACCCTAATTCCAAGCCTACATATTCCTATACTCCGAGAAAAAGATAATAGAGAAGATTCCATCACGTTCTATGAGATAGAACCACTTCCATCAACTGTTCTTCCTCGATAGGGCTGATTTGGAGTCCGTTAAGGGCTCCACAGAGGAGAATCCGTCATCGTCGCCATCACCAACCCTTCTGCATCAACAATTCCATGATGCTCACCGATGGAAGTGAGTAATTCCTTTGTAGGATTTCTTAACGGTGACGGTATTGGATGAGATTTATCATGTAATCGAGCTATTTTGATAGGGCTTGATCCCTGGTATCCACTATGTTCTGATATTGATGTCGCTACGACATTACTATGCTTAATGCTTGTCACTAGGCCCGAGTGCCATGATTTTAGATTTGAACCTATTACGTTTTCACAAATATGAGAGGCTTTTAGATCCTATCATGCAAGTTGTATGCACCTATTATATGTTATGACTCGTGGACCCCAAGGTGACAATAATCAGGATCATCTCCGGTGATGACCATACTTTGAGGAGTTCATGTATTCATCATGTGTTAATGCTTTGTTCCGATTCTGTATTAAAAGGAGGCCTAAATTTCCCTTAGTTTCCTTATGGACCCCGCTGCCGTGGGAGGGTAGGACAAAAGATGTCATGCAAGTTCTTACTATAAGCACGTATGACTATATACGGAATACATGCCTATAGTATATTGACGAATTGGAGCTAGTTCTATGTCACTCTAGTGTGTGACACTGTTATATGATGAATGTCATCCAAATCAATTATCCATCACTTATCCATGGCCTAAGCTTTTTGCATATTGATTCCCGTTAAGTTACTTTCATTACTACTTCTACAATCAATACAATATGTTGCGTTTACTGTTCCTATTGCTCTTTGTTACTATGCTACTAAAAAATTCATTGCAAAAAGAAATTTAAGGTGTGTTTGAATTGGCAACTCAACTACTAAGGCCAATAAATATTATTTGGCTCCCGTTGTGTCAAATCAATAAATTTGGGTGAAATATTACCCTCGAAGACTGTTGTGATCCCCTATACTTATGGGTTATCAAAACTCGTTTCTGGCACCGTTTTTGGGGAGCATAGCTCTATTTATTGAGTTGACTTGGGATATTCAGTTGTCACTATGAAGAATATGAAGGATGCTAAAATAAAGATCGTACCCTCTAGGACGAGGGCGAGTAAGAAATTGCCATCTAGTTGTGCACTTGATTCACCTTCTGTTTTGAGTAAGCTTGCGACACTATCACTTGTTATTCAATCTGATATGTCACAAGTAATTGATGATGCTACTTCTATTTGGAATGAAACTTATGATCATGCTACTACTATTCCAGATGAAATTGAACATGTACCACTAGGTGATCTACTTGATGCTCATATGGCTAATTCTAGAGAAATTGAGAATTTTGAAATTGATGAAAACTTTGATTCCCCTATTCTGTCTAGATCTCCTCCTAGAATTGAAATGATTGGTGTACCTGAAGGTTATGTTATGTATGGGGAGATAGCTAGAGACTTTCTTGCTTCTAATGATAGATATGATCTAACTAAATTGTTGAGTAAACTGAAAGAAAAAACTATGAAGGACAAAATGAAATATGATCCTAAATTTGCTACTTCTCCTATCTTTGTGCCCAACCAGGGCACCCCCTCTGGTGGTTTTTGGCTCCAGTATTTTTTATTCATTCTAAAATAAATCTCCAAAAAAATTTGTTCCATTTCGAGAACTTTTATTTCTGCACAAAAACAACACCATGGTAGTTCTGCTGAAAACAACGTCAATCCGGGTTAGTTTCATTCAAATCATGCAAATTAGAGTCCAAAACAAGAGAAAAAGGGCTACGAAAAGTAGATACGATGGATACGTATCAACTCCCCCAAGCTTAAGCCCTTGCTTGTCCTCAAGCAATTCAGTTGACAAACTGAAAGTGATAAAGAAAAACTTTTACTAACTCTTTTGTTCTTGGTTACATACATATGCTTAAGTAGCACCCAGGTTTTCAGCAAAGATCATGACTAACCATGTCAATAATAACTCTTAAAGATTATATTAACTCATATGAGTGACGTAAGCAACTAGCGAGCAATAATAAAAATATCTTGATACGTCCATTTTGCATCATGCTTTTACATTGATGTTTATTGCATTATGGGCTGTTATTACACATTTCGGTACAATACTTATACCTTTTCTCTCTTATTTTACAAGGTTTACATGAAGCGGGAGAATGCCGGCAACTGGAGTTCCGGACTAAAAAATGAGCAAATCTGAGATACCTATTCTGCACAACTCCAAAAGTCCTGAAAATCTATGAAGAATTATTTTGGAATATATAAAAAATATTGGGCGAAAGAAATACATCAGGAGGCCCACTAGGCAGCCACAAGCCTGCAGGGCATGCCCTACCCCCCTAGGCATGCCCCTGAGGCTTGTGGCCCACCTGGAAGCCCTACGATGCCCATCTTCTGCTATATTAAGGGTTTCGACCTGGAAAAAATCAGAACAGAGCTTTCGGGATGAAGCGCCGCCGTCTTGAGGCGGAACTTTGGCAGAACCAATCTAGAGCTCCAGCAGGGCGATCCTGCCGGGGAAACTTCCCTCTCGGAGGGGGAAATCGAAGCCATCGTCAACATCAATGATCCTCTCATCGAGAGGGGGTCAATCTCCCTCGACAGTTATTGTGAGTTTTGGGGATGTATCTCATGAGTTTAATTTCTCTAAATTTCGAAGGCAACCCCATGACAAACAATTGCCTAGTAAAGATGAGATTATTGGTCTTGCTTGTATTGTTGTGCCTCCTACTGATCCTTTAGAACAATATTTGCTAGACCATGAAAATGATATGCATATGAATGAGAGGGATGAAATAGATAAAAATTTCTATGATTAGCAGCCTATTTTGAAACACAACTTACCTGTTGAAATACTTGGGGATCCTCCTCCACCCAAGGGTGATCCCGTGTTTGATCTCAAGCAATTACCCGATACGTTGAAATATGCTTATCTTGATGAAAAGGAGATATATCCTGTTATTATTAGTGCTAACCTTTCAGAGCATGACGAAAACAGATTATTGAAAACTCTGAGGAAGCACCATGTTGCTATTGGTTATACTCTTGATGATCCTAAGGGCATTAGTCCCACTCTATGTCAGCATAAAATTAATATGGAGCCTGATGCCAAACCAGTTATTGATCACCAACGATGTTTGAAACCTAAGATGAAAGAAGAGGTAAGAAAAGAAATACTAAAGCTGCTGGAGGCAGGTATAATTTATCCTATTGCTGATAGTAGATGGGTTAGTCTCGTCCATTGTGTCCCTAAGAAAGGAGGTATTACCGCTATTCCTAATGATAAAAATGAATTGATCCCCCAAAGAATTGTTACAGGTTATAGAATGGTAATTGATTTTAGGAAATTAAATAAAGCTACTAAGAAAGATCATTACCCTTTACCTTTTTATTGATTAAATGCTAGAAAGACTATCCAAACATACTCATTTTTTGCTTTTTAGATGTTTACTCTAGTTTCTCTCAAATACCAGTATCAAGCCACGATCAAGAAAAAACCACTTTTACTTGCCCTTTCTGTACCTTTGCTTATAGACGTATGCCTTTTGGTTTATGCAATGCACCTGCTACCTTTCAAAGATGTATGATGGCTATATTCTTTGAATTTTGTGAAAATATTCTTGAGGTTTTCATGGATGATTTTCCGTTTACGGAACTTCATTTTATGATTGTTTGAGCAACCTTGACCGAGTTTTGCAGAGATGTGAAGAAACTAGTCTTGTCTTGAATTGGGAAAAGTTCCACTTTATGGTTAATGAAGGTATTGTCTTGGGGCACAAGATATCCGAAAGAGGTATTGAAGTTGATAAAGCTAAATTTGATGCTATTGAAAAACTGTCATGCCCTACGGATATCAAAGGTATAAGAAGTTTCCTTGGTCATGATGGTTTCTATAGGAGGTTTATCAAATATTTCTCTAAGATTTCTAGGCCTCTCACAAATCTTTTGCAAAAAGATGTTCCATTTGTTTTTGATGATGATTGTGTAGAAGCATTTGAAATTCTTAAGGATGCCTTGATTACTGCACTTGTTGTTCAACCACCCAACTAGAACCTACCTTTTGAAATTATATGTGATGCTAGTGATTATGTTGTTGCTGCTGTTCTAGGACAAAGAGTCGATAAGAAATTAAATGTTATCCATTATGCTAGTAAAACTCTAGACAGTGCTCAAAGAAACTATGCTACTACTGAAAAGGAATTTTTAGAAATCGTGTTTGCTTGTGATAAGTTTAGACCTTATATTGTTGATTCCAAAGTAACTATTCACACTGATCATGCCGCTATTAAGTACCTTATGGAAAATAAAGATGTTAAACCTAGACTTATTAGGTGGGTCCTACTGCTACAAGAATGTGATTTGCATATTAATGATAGAAAGGGTGTTGATAACCCTGTGGCACATAGCTTGTCTAGGTTAGAAAATGTTCTTTATAACCCACTACCTATTGATGATATCTTTCTTGATGAACAATTAGCTATTGTAAATGCTTCACACAATGCTCCATGCTATGCTGATTATGCCAACTACATTGTTGCTAAATTTAGACCGCCTACTTTCACTTACCAACAAAAGAAAAAGGTCTTCTATGGTTTAAGGCATTACTTTTGGGATGATCCACACCTTTAAGGAGTAGATGGTATTATTAGATGTTGTGTACCTGAGCATGAACAGGAATAGATCTTACGCAAGTGTCACTCTGAAGCCTACGGAGGACACCACGTTGGAGATAGAACTGCACATAAGGTACTACAATCTGGGTTTTATTGGCCTACTCTCTTCAAGGATGATCGTAAGTTTGTCTTATCTTGTGATGAATGTCAAAGAATTGGTAATATTAGTAGACGTTAGGAAATGCCTATGAATTACTCTCTTGTTATTGAACCATTTGATGCTTGGGGTTTTGATTATATGGGACCTTTTCCAATATCTAACGGGTATACTCATATTCTAGTTGATGTTGATTATGTTACTAAGTGGGTAGAAGCTAATCCAACTAGTAGCGCTGATCATAACACTTATATTAAAAATGCTTAAAGAAGTTATTTTCCCTAGATTTGGAGTCCCTAGATATTTGATGGCTGATGGTGGTTCACACTTTATTCATGGTGCTTTCCGTAAATTGCTCGCTAAATATGATGTTAATCATAGAATTGCATCTCATTATCATCCTCGGTCTAGTGGTCAAGTGGAATTGAGCAATAGAGAATTTAAATTGATTTTGCAGAAGACTGTTAATAGATCTATGAAGAATTGGTCTAAGAAACTTGATGATGCATTGTGGGCTTATAGAACTGCTTACAAAAAACCTATGGGTATGTCTCCGTATAAGATGGTTTGTGGTAAAGCATGTCACTTACCTGTAGAGCTAGAACATAAAGCTTATTGGGCAATCAAAGAACTCAATTATGATTTCAAACTTGCTGGTGAGAAGAGGATATTTGACATTAGCTCACTTGACGAATGGAGAGCCCAAGCCTATGAAAAAGCCAAATTGTTTAAAGAAAAGGTTAAGAGATGGCATGATAGTAGGATACAAAAGCATGAATTTAATGTAGGTGATCATGTCCTGCTATACAATTCTCGTTTAAGATTTTTTGCAGGAAAACTTCTCTCTAAATGGGAAGGTCCTTACGTTAACGAGGAGGTATACCGTTCCGGTGCCATCAAGATTAACAACGCCGAAGGCACAAACCCGAAGGTGGTGAACGGTCAAAGAATCAAACATTATATCTTAGGTACTCCCATAAATGTTCAAACTAATGTCATCAATACCATAACTCCGGAGGAGTACATTAGGAAGAATTATCAAGGCGTTTCACACTCCGAAAAGGAATAGGTATGTGGTACAGTAAGTAAATAGACTCCAAAAAAATTTCAATGGCAACTTTTATCTGTTTTGGAATATTTAAAAAAATAGGGAAATTTATAGTAGTTCGAATAGTGCATGATACTTATCCGTCATATCTATAATTTTTGATTGTTTCATGCCAATATTCTACAACTTTCATATACTTTTGGCAACTTTTTATACTATTTTTTGGGACTAACATATTGATCCAATGCCTAGTGCCAGTTCCTATTTGTTGCATGTTATTTGTTTCACGGAAAATCCATAAAAATTAAGTCCAAACGCGATAAAAACTTACGGAGATTTGTTTTGGAATATATGTGATTTTTGGGACAAAGAATCCACGTGAGACGATGCAAGAGGAGGTCACAAGCCTACTAGGCGCGGCCCACCCCCTGGCTGCGCCCAGAGGGCTTGTGGACACCCCTTAGGTCGGTTGGAGGTGTCCTTTGGCCGCAATAAATATATTTTTATAAGGAAAATCCCCTCAAAATTTCAGCCCGATTAGAGTTACGGATCTCCGGATATTTAGGAAACGGTGAAAGGCCAAAATCTGGGAGCGTAGAAACACAAGGAAACAGATAGAGAGAGATCCAATCTCGGAGGTGCTCTTGCCCCTCCGCTGCCATTGAGGCCATGGACTAGAGGGGAAACCCTTCTCCCATCTAGGGGGAAGGTTAAGGAAGAATAAGAAAAAGGAGCGGGTATCTCTTCCCCTCTCTCCCGGTCACATCGGAACGCTGCAGGGGCCATAATCGTGACGGTGATCTACTCCAACAACTCGGTCATCTTCACCAACACCTCCATCACCTTCCCCATCTATCTACAGCAGTCCACTCTCCTGCAACCCGCTGTACCCTCTACTTGAACATGGTGCTTTATGCTTCATATTATTACCCAATGATGTGTTGCCATCCTATGATGTCTAAGTAGATTTTTGTTGTCCTATTGGTTGATTGATGATCATGATTGGTTTGAGTTGCATGTTTTATTATTGGTGTTGTCCAATGGTGCTATCCGTGTCACGTAAGCATGAGGCATCCCCGCTGTAGAGTTTGCAATATGTTTATGATTCACTTATGGTGGGTGGCGTGAGTGACAGAAGCACATACCCGAGTAAGTAGGTTGTTTGCATATGGGAATAAAGAGGACTTGATACCTTATAATTCTATGCTTAGGTTTTACCTTAATGATCTTTAGTAGTTGCGGCTGCTTGCTAGAGTTCCAATCATAAGTGCATATGATCTAAGTAGAGAAAGTAGGTTAGCTTATGCCTCTCCCTCATATAAAATGGCAATAATGATTACCGGTCTAGTTATCAATTGCCTAGGGACAATTCTGCAATTCCTACCACCACTTTTCCACACTCGTTGAACTAACTTAGTTGTTTCTTTATCTTAGAAGCCCCTAGTTTTTATTTCCGTGCTCTTTATTATCTTGCAAACCTATCCTATCACACCTACAAAGTACTTCTAGTTTTATACTTGTTCTAGGTAAAGCGAACGTTAAGCATGCGTAGAGTTGTATTGGTGGTTCATAGAACTTGAGGGAATATTTTTTTAACTCTAGATCCTCGTTGGATTTGACACTCTTACTTATCGAGAAAGGCTACAATTGATCCCCTACACTTGTGGGTTATCAAGACCTTTTTCTGGCGTCGTTGTCGGGGAGCAATAGAGTGGGCTGAATATTCTCGTGTGTGCTTGTTTTCTTTATCACTAAGTATATTTTCTGTTTTAACTTGTTTTCTATCTTTATATATGGGTAGGAAATGCAAAATACCAAAAACAATAGTTGTACTTGCTGCTCCAAAAGTTGAGGAACAACTAGTGTTTCGTACCACCAAAGAATATTACTTGGGTCATCTTCGATCCACTTGTGCTCATGTTGAAAACCCAACTAGCTTAGTTGAGGGAAAATCTTTAAATGAGCATGCTCATTATGTGCAACACCGCATATCTCAAAAAGGGAAACTCTTGTGGCATCAAATTAATACTTTGTGTTGCTATGCTTGGAATCTATGTGAAATTTATGATTTTACTTGTTGTTCTAAAGAAGCTAAAAAACACCTTCCCTACCAATGTGTGTTTAATGATAATGAAATATTATCCTCTTACGCCAAGGAGTCCTATTGCTATAATGATGTTGAACAAATTTAAGAATTTGTTGCTTTTAAGGGTGCCTATGAAACTGCTACTTTCATTGAAAAGTATGATGCTACTCTTTACGAATCTGAAAATTTTGCCATACTTAAATATTGCTATGAAAACTATGCTTCTAATCCTTATGTTAAAGAGTTTATTAAAAGAATGACCACTGCTTTGGAAGAGACTAATATTTTGCAGGAATTTATCAAAGAAGAAATTGATGACACTGTGAGCTCATTGGATGAAAAAGATGAGGAGGAGAGCGAAGAACAAAAGGAGGAAGAGCGGATTAGCTACATGTGCCCACCTTATAATGAGAGTAACTCTTCATCTCATACATTGTTTAATTTCCCTTCGTGCTTACCGAATGATGAATGATGTGTTGATTCCTATGATCCCTTGGATTCAATTGAAATATCCCTTTTTGATGAACTTGATGCTTGCTATGCTTGTGGCCATGATGCCAATATGAAAGATGCTTATGGAGATGAACTTGCTATAGTTACTTATGTTAAGAATGAAATTGTTGCTATTGCACCTACGCATGATAGTCCTATTATCTTTTTGAATTCTCCCAACTACACTATATCGGAGAAGTTTGCACTTATTAAGGATTATATAGATGGGTTGCCTTTTACTATTACACATGATGATTTTGATAGATATAATATGCATGTGATTGCTTCTCCTACTTGAAATTATTATGAGACAGGAACTACATCTCCACCTCTCTATGTTTCCAATATGATAAAATTGCAAGAAAGTGCTTATGCTATGTATTGGCCTTTCCTTTGCGTGCATGAATTGTTCTTTTATGACATGCCGATGCATAGGAAGATATTTAGAATTTTTTGTTGCATGATATATTTTACATTGTGCTCAATACTAAATTGCAAATCATTGTTAATTAAAATAAGCTTGGATATACCTTGGGATCCGGGTGGATCATTACTTGATCACTTGATGCCTAGCTTATTGGCTTTAAAGAAAGCGCTGCCAAGGAGACAACCCAGAAGTTTTAGAGAGTCATTTAATTCTATTGTGTGCTTTTATATAGTTTAAAAACAGAAAAATAAAGAGGGAAACCTAAAAAAATTCAAAAAGAGAAGTGAAAGTAAAAAGGACGAGCACCGTTGAAGTGGGGGAGCTCCTTGAACTTTGTTGATGCCCATGGAAACTTTGAAAATCTTGATTACAGAAACTTTTCAATAAAAATCATGTATAAATCCATTGTATATAAAAATAATGTGCCAAGATTTGCCTTTAGGATGATTAGATTGCTTCTTTGGTGTGTGCAGTGCAAAAACAGAAACTTAGGCTATAGTGCGTGAATTTACATTTTTTTACTGGAATGTCAAAAGTGTCTGAAGTTTTTACACGGTACTGCTATGCAAATTTTTTATTTTTTTCCTAATTTTTCAGAATTTTTAGAGTTATAGAAGTATGGTGAATTTTCATATTGCTACAGACTATCCTGTTTAAGACAGATTCTGTTTTTGATGCATTATTTTGCTCCTTTTGATGAAACTATCGATTGTATCGGTGGTATAAGACATGGAAAAAATTATAATATAGTATCTACAATGCAAAAATAAAATATTAATTGGTTGGAAACAGTACATGAATTTGTGATTTGCTTTATTATACTAACGGATCTCACGAGGGTTTTGTTAAGTTTTGTGTGATTGAAGTTTTCAAGTTTTGGGTGAGATCACGATGGATGAAGGAATAAGGAGTGGAAAGAGACTAAGCTTGGGGATGCCCGAGGCACCCCAAGGTAATATTCAAGGACTCCCAAGAAACTAAGCTTGGGGATGCCCCGGAAGGCATCCCCTCTTTATTCTAACAACCATCGGTAATTTTACTTGGAGCTATATTTTTATTCGTCACATGATATGCGTAAATCTTGGACCGTCGTGTGCTTTTTCTTTTTCTTTTTATAATGCACCTTGCTGGTATGATAAAGTCCTTCGTTGATTTATAGAAGGCTCTTTGCACCTCACTTATATATTTTGAGTATGGCTTTGTAAAATGCTTCATGTGCTTTAGTTATATCATTTGAAGTTTGGATTCCCTGTTTCTCACACATAGAAAGCCGCCATTTGTAGAATGCTCTTTTGCTTCACTTATATTTGTTAGAGCATGGGCATATATTTTGTATAAAGAATTAAACTCTCATGCTTCACTTATATCTATTTAGAGAGTTAACATGAGTTGGTCATTCACATGGTTAGTCATAAAATCCTACATAAAACTTGTAGATCACTGAATATGATATGTTTGATTCCTTGCAATAGTTTTTCAATATGAAGATGGTAATATGAGAGTCATACTAGTGAGTAGTTGTGAATTGGAGAAATACATGTGTTGAATTTTGTGATTCCCGTAGCATGCACGTATGCTGAACCATTATGCAACAAAGCCGGAGCATGATTTGTTTAATGATTGTCAACCTTTGTGTGAGGGTCGGGAGCGCGCGATGGTTCACTCCTACCAACCTCTCCCCTAGGAGCATGAGTCTAATGCTTTGTTTGATAACTAATAGACTTTTGCAATAAGTATGTGAGTTCTTTATGACTAATGCTGAGTCCATGGATTATACACACTCTCACCCTTCCACCTTTGCTAGCCTCTATAGTACCACGCAACTTTCGCCGGTGCATCAAACCCACCTTCCTCAAAACAACCACCGTACACCTTCCTAAAAACAGCCACCATATCTACCTATTATGGCATTTCCATATCCATTCTGAGATATATTTCCCTGCAACTTCCACTGTTCCGTTTAGTATTACATGCACCATCATTTTCATATTGATTTGCACGATCGTAAGACAGCTTGCATGATGTTTTCATGGCTTGTCCATTTTTTGATGTCATTAGCTAGGCTAGGTCGTTGCACATCCTGGTATCCTACCGGAAGCATTCATATAGAGTCATATTTTTGTTCTAGGTATCGAGTTGTAAGTAAATAAAAGTGTGATGATTTTCATTATTAGAGCATTGTCTCGTGTGAGAAAAGGATGATGGAAGCTATGATTCCCTCACAAGTTGGTAGGAGTCTCCGGATTTTACAAAAAATAAAAGAGGCCAGCGAAGCCCAAATAAATAAATAAAAGAGGCCAAAGATTCCCACCAAAATGAAAAAATGAAAAAGTGAAAAAATAAAAAATGAGAGAAAGAGAGAAGGGACAATTGCTACTATCTTTTTCCACACTTGCTTAAAAGTAGCACCATGATCTTCATGATAGAGAGTCTCCTATTTTATCACTTTCATATAACTAGTGGAATTTTTTGCACAACCACTTAGTTTTATTTTTGAGCTTTCGTACACTTATAGCTCTAAGTGCATTCATTGCATGGCAATCCCTACTCACATTGATATCTATTGATGGGCATCTCCATAGCCTCTTGATACACCTAGTTAATGTGAGACTATCTTCTCCTTTTTCCTCATCACCTCCACCGTATTCTATTCCACCTATAATTCTATATCCATGGCTCACGCTCATGTATTGCATGAGAGTAGAATAAGTTTGAGAATATAAAAAGTGTGAAACAATTGCTTGACTTGTCATCGGGGTTGTGCATGAGTTAGATACTTTGTATGGGGAAGATGGAGCATAGCCATACATATGATTTTGTAGGGATAACTTTCTAAGGCCGTGTTATTTGGAAAGGACACGATTGCATTGTTGGTGTGCTCGAAGTATTGCTGTTTTTATGTCAATATAGACTATTGCTTTGAATCACTTGTGTCTTAATATTCATGCCATGATTAGATTATATGATCAAGATTATGCTAGGTAGCATTCCACATCAAAAATTATCTTTTTTTATCATTTACCTACTCGAGGACGAGCAGGAATTAAGCTTGGGGATGTTGATACGTCTCCATCTCACGCCAATATTCTACAACTTTCATATACTTTTGGCAACTTTTTATACTATTTTTTGGGACTAACATATCGATCCAGTATCCAGTGTTAGTTCCTATTTGTTGCATGTTTTTTGTTTCACAAAAAATCCATATGAAACAAAGTCCAAACGCGATAAAAACTTACAGAGATTTTTTTTGGAATATATGTGATTTTTGGGAAAAAGAATCAATGCGGGATGATTCCTGAGGAGGTAACAAGCCTGCTAGGCACGGCCCACCCCCTGGCCGCACCCAGAGGGCTTGTGGCCAACCCTTAGGTCGGTTGGAGGTGTCCTTTGGCCGCAAGAAAGACATTTTTATATGGAAATACCCTCAAAATTTCAGCTTGATCAGAGTTACGCGTCTCCGGATATTTAAGAAATGGTGAAAGGCCAAAATCTGGGAGCGCAGAAACACAAGGAAACAGAGAGAGAGATCCAATCTTGGAGGGGATTTCGCCCCTCCGCAGCCATGGAGGCCATGGACCAGAGGGGAAACCCTTCTCCCATCTGGCGGGAAGGTTAAGGAAGAAGAAGAAGGAGGGGGTCTCTCTCCCCCTCTCTCCCGGTTGCACCGGAACGTCGCCGCGGCCGTCAACATGATGGCGATCTACTCCAACAACTCCGTCATCTTCACCAACACCTCCATCACCTTCCCCCATCTATCTATAGCACTATCCCGCAGCCCATTGTACCCTTTACTTTAACATGGTGCTTTATGCTTCATATTATTATCCAATGATGTGTTGCCATCCTATGATGTTTGAGTAGATTTTTGTTGTCCTATTGGTTGATTGACGATCATAATTGGTTTGAGTTGCATGTTTTATTATTGGTGTTGTCCAATGGTGCTCTCTGTGTCACGCAAGCGTGAGGGATCCATGCTGTAGGGTTTGCAATATGTTTATGATTTGCATATGGTGGGTGGCGTGAGTGACAGAAGCACAGACCCGAGTAAGTAGGTTTTTTGCGTATGGGAATAAAGAGGACTTGATACCTTATAATTCTATGGTTCGGTTTTACCTTAATGATCTTTAGTAGTTGCGGATGCTTTCTGGAGTATCAATCATAAGTGCATATGATCCAAGTAGAGAAATTATGTTAGCTTATGCCTCTCCCTCATATAAAATTGCAATAATGATTACCGGTCTAGTTATCAATTGCCTAGGGACAATTCTGCAACTCCTACCACCACTTTTCCACACTCGTTAAACTAACTTAGTTGTTTATTTATCTTAGCATCCCCTAGTTTTTATTTTCATGCTCTTTATTATTTTGCAAACCTATCCTATCACACCTACAAAGTACTTCTAGTTTCATACTTGTTCTAGGTAAAGTGAACGTTAAGCGTGCGTAGAGGGTGGTCGATAGAACTTGAGGGAATATTTGTTTACCTCTAGATCCTCGTTGGGTTTGACACTCTTACTTACCAATAAAGGATACAATTGATCCCCTACACTTGTGGGTTATCAGTGCACGACGAGGCGACAAGCTTGCAGGGCGCAACCTACCACCCTAGGCATGCCCCTAGGGCTTGTGGACACCTCGTGCACCTTCCGGACTCCATTTTCTTGTGGTGTACTCCTTCGGGTCGATAAAAGTTCATTATATAATCTCCCGAAGGTTTTGACTCTTGTATCACGACAATACCTCATGTTTTCTCTTTAAGCTATTTCTGCAGCAGTTTTAGATCAACATGATGTCCCCAAGTGCTTTGACGGACAAGTTCTTCGAGAAGGTCATCAAACCTACCTTGCGGAGGTGCTTTAACACCCTCAAACCATTGAGAGGCGTGAGGGGGTGATGCACATCCATGATGTTGAGGGGCCAAAGAAAACCGGAAGCATGGAGACATGGCTCGAAGCAATGGAGCAACAAGTCTTCAAGTGCCAATGGATGGTGGAACGGGGACTCAATGCCAATCATATGATGATCACAGAGTTTATCCATAAACACAAGCTAGACGCCAAGGACATCGGGGATCACATCTTCAAGCTTTACGAGAAAATCGAGCACCTCCAAGCCCAGATCTATGACGTGCAAAACCAAAACTGTGAGTATGAATACAAATTTAAGAGAATGAGTTTGGCTACAGATTTGAGGATTCCGGCGACTCGTTCATCCTTTTACGATGGTGATCCTATGCCTTGGAAGACGAAGGACAAGCTTCCAACCTCATCAACAACTCCCACATCACCAGCTCAAAAGCAAGACAACTAAACACATGGGTATGGGCACTCCCCTTGGATTGAGCCAAGCTTGGGGGAGGTGCCCCGGTAACGTATCACCATCACATTTTTTTTATCATATTTTCTTAGTTCAATCCTTTTGGTTATATGTTGTTCTAGTAGAATAAAGTTTTCGTATGATCTAGTTTTGAGTTTTTGCTTTATGGTTCCTCCAACGTAAGCAAGTCCGAGAGTTATATAATAAAAAGTGCTTTTGATTTGAGGGCTTTGCTTGTTTGGTATGATCTTGATCTTAAGAAAGATGAAGTAGAAATAAGTATAGAATAAAAGCAAAGGGTATATATGATGATCTTATGGGGAGTTATGACTTCACATACATGAAGTATGTCGATTGAAACCTCTTGTGGGTTGACAAACATAGTTGTTGGTCATTGGGGCAATTAAAAGGTAGTAATAAGGAAAGAGAGGTTCACATATAAATATATTATCTTGGACATCTTTTATGATTGTGAGCACTCATTAAAATATTATATGTTAAGAAGTTGATGTTGGACAAGGAAGACAACATAATGGTTTATGTTTGCTTCTTTCCGAATAGAAGTTATATTGTTATAGATCCCTCAACATGTGTCGCTTGCTTCTACCTCATATCAACCAAAACTTCCGCACCAACTAGAGATACTACTTGTGCATCCAAACACCTCAACCCATTTTTGCCATGAAAGTCCACCATACCTACCTATGGATCGAATAAGATGCTTCAAGTAAGTTGTCATCGGTGCAGGCAATAAAAATTGCTCTCTAAATATGTGTGATCTCTTAGTGTGAGGAAAATAAACTTTATACGAACTTGCGATAGGGAAGAAATAAAAGCGATGGATTGCATAATAAAGTTCTCTATCACAAGGGGCAATATAAAGTGACGTTCTTTTGCATTAAGGGATTGTGCATCCAACTATAAAAGCGCATGACAACCTCTCCTTCCCTCCGTGAAGGGCATATCTGTTACTTTTATTTTCTAGTACTTACCTTTATGAAAGAGTCATGGTGATCTCCATCACTTTCTCTATTTTCGCCTTCATCTTCTGGCAAGCGTCACGTGTTGAGGAATGATCTAGACACATATATCCGCTCGGAAGTGGACGATCATGAGTTATTACTGTTGACTTTACCCTTGAGGTAAATAGTTGGGAGGCAATACTATAAGCCCCTATCTTTCTCTGTGTCCAATTGAAGCTTTGACCTCATAGGTACTTCGTGAGTGTCAGCAATTGTAAAAGACTAAAATATGATTGAGTATGTGGATTTGCTTTACAAGCTCTTATGTTGACTCTTTCCTACGTTATGATAAATTGAAATTGCTTCAATGACTGAGAACATAGTTTCTCGGTTCTCAATAGAGTTCTTGATTCGTACTTTACCATTGTGAATGAATTATTACTTTCGCATAAGAAATTATATGTCACTATATGTTGTTGTTCTAAAGATGATCATGATGCCTTCATGTCCGTATTTTTATTTTATCGATACCTCTATCTCTAAACATGTGGGCATATTTATCGATTTCAGCTTTCGCTTCAGGACAAGCGAGGTCTAAGCTTGGGGGAGTTGACACGTCCATTTTTTATCATGCTTTTATATTGATATTTATTGCATTATGGGCTATTATTACACATTTTGGTACAATACTTATGCATTTTCTCTCTTATTTTACAAGGTTTACATGAAGAGGGAGAATGCCGGCAGCTGGAGTTCTAGACTGGAGAAAGGAGCAAATCTGAGATACCTATTCTGCACAACTCCAAAAAGTCCTGAAAATCTACGGAGAATTATTTTGGAATATATAAAAAATATTGGAAAAAAGAAATACATAAGGGGGCCCACCAGGCAGCCACAAGCCTATAGGGCGCGCCCTACCCCCCTAGGCGTGCCCCTGAGGCTTGTGGCCCACTTGGCAGCCCTCCGATGCCCATCTTCTGCTATATTGAGGGTTTCAACCTGGAAAAATCAGAACAGAGCTTTCGGGATGAAGCACCGCCGTCTCGAGGCAGAACTTGGGCAGAACCAATCTAGAGCTCCGGTAGGGCGATCCTGCTGGGGAAACTTCCCTCCCGGAGGGGCAAATCTAAGCCATCGTCATCACCAACGATCCTCTCATCAAGAGGGGTTCAATCTCCATCAACATCTTCATCAGCACCATCTCCTCTCCAAACCCTAGTTCATCTCTTGTATCTGATCTTTGTCTCAAAACCTCAGATTGGTACGTGTGGGTTGCTAGTAGTGTTGATTACTCCTTGTAGTTGATGCTAGTTGGTTTACTTGGTGGAAGATCATATGTTCAGATCCTTGATCATCATTAATACTCCTTTGATTATGAACATGAATATGCTTTGTGAGTAGTTGTGTTTGTTCCTAAGGACATGGGATAAGTCTTGTTATAAGTAATCATGTGAATTTGGTATTCGTTCGATATTTTGATGAGATGTATGTTGTCTCTCCTCTAGTGGTGTCATGTGAACATCGACTACATGACACTTCACCATTGTTTGGTCCTAGAGGAAGGCATTGGGAAGTAATAAGTAGATGATGGGTTGCTAGAGTGACAGAAGCTTAAACCCTAGTTTATGCGTTGCTTCATAAGGGAATGATTTGGATCCACACGTTTCATGCTATGGTTAGATTTATCTTAATTCTTCTTTCGTACTTGCGGATGCTTGCGAGAGGGGTTAATCATAAGTGGGAGGCTTTTCCAAGTAAGGGCAGCACCCAAGCACTGGTCCACCCACATATCAAATTATCAAAGTAACGAACGTGAATCATATGAGCATGATGAAAACTAGCTTGGTAGAAATTCCCATGTGTCCTCGGCAGCGCCTTACTTTATATAAGAGTTTGTCCAGGCTTGTCCTTTGGTATAAAAAGGATTGGGCCACCTTGCTGCACCTTTGTTACAATGGTTACTTGCTACCCATTACGAATTATCTTATCACAAAACTATATATTACCGATAATTTCAGTGCTTGTAGAGAATACCATATTGAGAACCGCTTGTCATTTCCTTCTGCTCCTTGTTGGGTTCGACACTCTTAATTATCGAAAGGACTATGATAGATCCCCTATACTTGTGGGTCATCATATCTCAAATGCAAACACTTTGTCAAAACAATCATGATATAATATAACAATAATGGTATCTCGCTAGCCCTTTCTGAGACCGCAAAACATTAATGCAGAGCACCTCCAAAGTTCAAGCAGTGACTAAACATTGTAATTCATGGTAGAAAAGATCCAGTCATGATGCTTCCAACATTCACTATACACAATGCATGAGCATGACAATAGTGCTCTCAGATCTGGCGCTTATTTGAGAAGGTGATGACTCAATCATAAAAGCAAATAGAAAATACCTTCGCAGAGGAAGCAGGGATTTGCAGAGGTGCTAGATCTCAAGTCTTAAATAAGAGATAAGTATAATTTTGGGAGGTACACCCTTCCTATCAACGTTATGACCAAGAGCTATCAATGTCTTCCATGTTAAACAAATTATCGGCGGTTCCCAAGCGGTAAAAGTAAAGGTTTACCCCCCCCCCTCTAGCAACAAACACACTCCACGGCTAGTCGAATCCACGGGTGCCATCCATACCAATAACATTCCTGGGGGAGTTTTGTTTAATTATTTGCATTTCTTTTGATTTCGGGACTGGAATCCCTATTACCGCCCCTCTCGTGCAAGGACTAGTGAATAAACACTCATCATGAGAATAAACCGCTTAACATGGAAGATACTGACCATCCCCTGTCGCTCCATGAGCGGTCCAGGCACACAAAATAGATGTTCATTTGAAAATTTAGAGGTGGCACATGCAAATTTACTTGGAACGGCAGGGTAATACCGCATATAGGTAGATGTATAGACTCATCTAGAATAACTTTGGTTTAAAGATTTTTGATGCAAAAGCAGTACCCGCTTAGTACAGGCGAAGGCTAGCAAATAGGTTGAGAAGCGTTCAGCTAGAGAGTGAAGACGGTCATGAACATACCTTATGAATAATAAACATTGAATGCTATCATGAGTAGGATATGGACACCATGAATATAAATATCATGAAGGCTATGTTGGTTTTACATGCGCGAAATGTGCCAAGTCAAGCCACTTGAAACATTCAGAGGAGGATACCATATCATCATACTACATCACAACCATTTTAATGCATGTTGACATCCAAGATAAATCACTATCCACTCCTAGCTACTTAAGCATGGCATGAGCAATTGTAATCTATAATTGTCATTGCAAACATGTTTAGTCAGAATATGTTGAATCATAGATACTAGGTTAAACATATTTAAAAAAACAAAAACAAGTTGAGTTCATACCCTCTTCTCTCTGCCAGAGTCAATTCATCAAATATCGTCATTATTGCTTTTCACTTGCATGACCGAATGATATGAAAATAATAATAGTGCAAGAGTGTCGTGGACTAAACAAGAATCAGCAAACATTTTATTCAAGAGGAGGAGACAAACTAATATAGGCTCTTTGTTAGATCAACAGTAATGCATATAAGAGCAACTCAACATTTTCATCATGGTCTTCTCCTTGGTATGACTCAATAAAAAGGAAGATAATTTCATAAAAACACACTAAAATATTTTTAGAGTTTTGAATTTGTTAGATCAACAGTAATGCATATAAGAGCCACTCAACATTTTCATCGTAGTCTTCTCCTTGGTATGACTCAATAAAAAGGAAGAGAATTTCATAAAAAAACACTGAAATATTTTTGGAGTTTTCAATTTTTCTTGAAGAGAGCAAATAAAAGAAGCAAAAACAAAAACGAGAAAAACTATTTACATGGGAGAGCTCCCAGCAAGCAAAATAAGAAATGAGGAATATTTTTGGGTTTTCGTTTCATACTACAACTAACTAAACTAAAAATAAAAACTGAAAAGAAACAAGATATATTTTTGGATTTTCTCAAAGTTTTTCAAACACACAAGAAGAAAGCAAGAAAATAAAGCTAGCATGGATAATACAATGAAGAAACATGGACACCGACAACCGGAATGAAATGTGTGAAAACGAATATAATGTCGGTGGAAATACGTACTCCCCCAATCTTAGGCTTTTGGCCTAGATTGGTAATCACCATCTGTAGCCTGGATAATAGTGTGAGTGATAGCCCACTGAGGCTCTTGGTGCAGCCTCATCAGCCCTTATGGCAGCTTCAACCTCCGCATTGTACGTGCGAGCCTTGCTCTCAAGGACGTAGTATCTTCCCTTCCTGTGATAATCAAAGAGAGCAGGAATAGGCAATACGAGAGGCACAGTGGAACCATTATTGAACCACAAGTTGTAAGTATAATTATTGACTATGCCCTTAAGGAATTTATGGCGTTTCATGGCATCAAAGTCTAAATATTGGTTAGCTAAGATAGGATCATTAGGCCAACGGGACACTCCCAACCTCGTAGCTAGACGGGAGGCATAAATCCCACCATAGAAATAACCGTTAGCAGCATTGAGATTCAATCTCCATGCAATAATTGCTCCTAGATTATAGTTTTTAATTCCCATTACAGCAGTGTGTATAAGACTCAAATCAGGTGCACACAGTGTGCTGCAATCTTGCTTGCCTACAATACATTTTACATTAAAGAGTGCAAAGTCTAGTATAGATGGTAAATGGATGATTTTTATTCTACCTTGTGTCATTCCCCTATCTTCACCGTAGTACAGATTACTCAAAAAAGCCTCATACTCAGATTTTGGTGGTTTGTCTAATGAACCGCAATATGGAATTTCACACGATTCATAGAACACGTCTAAAGGCATGGTGAAAGCATTATTATAAAGTCTAAATGAAACTCTAGACTCACGAGAAAAATATTTCTATTTCTTAATAAATGTCTATGTGAGTCCGACGTGTTGGGTACACTTATCTTCGATGAAGGGAGTGAGATGGGCCTTGTGAACATACTACTCAAATTCTTCTTTAAAACCTGCACTTTCCATGAATGTATTACATGGCCAAAGGCATGATTTGGTTTCGGCGTCCCGCGTCGAGCTTGCGGTTGGTTCAACATAAGATTGTCAGACAGAGCTTTCCCTTGAAGATGTCCCCGAGGATCTTCTCCTGGAAGAACTCCTAAAGAATTGCATTTTTATTTGCGAACAATTTCTGGAAAAAAATGTGACACAAAATTTTGTTAACAAAACTTCACGAGATTGATAGCAACTACTCATAAGGATGCTTATAGGCCATATCAAGCATTCAAACTACTTAGAACTCTAAGAATTCAACATGCAAGATCACCTACAATAGCACCAATATTAGCTAATTATTCTGAAAATAAACCACTAAATCAAAAACTAATAGGAGCAATGGGGGAGTCACATACCAAGAAGCAATCCCTCAAAATATTTTCAGAAATGGAGCTTCGAGCAAAGATATCGAAATCCACGGGTTTGTGAGGAAGAACACGAGAGAGAGAGAGAGAGAGAGCTATGGTGATTTTTTCTAGAGGTAGGGGATGACATGGGCTAAACAGGTAAGTGAGGGGACCCACATGGGGGCCACAACCCACCAGGGCATGCCAAGGGTTGTTGGTGCGCCCTGGTGTCTTGTGGGCACGAGGTGCACCCCCCCCCCTATGATGTTATTTGCACAAGAAATTCAAAAAATATTCAGAAAAAATCATGTTAAGTTTTTAGGACATTCCGAGAACTTTTATTTTGGGGTGATTTTTTATTGCACGGGAAATTCAGAAAACATGATAAACATGGCATTTAATTTTATTTAACTAAGAAAAATAGAAAACAAAAAGTGGATACAAAGAGTTGTGTCTACTAAATTCATCAACTTCATACCTCTCAAAAATGATCCATTTCATACCTCTCAAAAATGATCCATTAATGAGCTTGATCAAGTCTTATTAATAACCACCTTCAATTAGCAAGAAACCAAAGAACTTTCGTAAAACACTAAGTTACCTCAATGGGGATATGCATATCCCCAACCATAATTATATCATATTTCTTTTTTGCAGTAGGTAGAGGTATATGAAAACTTCCAATAGTGATTGTCGGAGAATTTTAAATAACATTTACACCATTCACTTGGAATTGTTTCTTCAGAAAGTGTGTCATATGCTCATTACCATTGATATGAAAAGTGACTTTGCTTTTATTGCAATCAATAACAGCCCCTGCAGTATTCAAAAAGGGTCTACCAAGGATAATCGACATGTTGTCGTCCTCGGGCATCTCAAGAATAACAAAGTCTGTTAAGATAGTAATAGTTGCAACAACAATGGGCACATCCTCAAAAATACTAATAGGTATGGTAGTTGATTTGTCAGCCATTTGCAACGATATCTTAGTAGGTATGAGTTTATTAAAATCAAGTCTTTTATATAAAGAAAAAGGCATAACACTAACACCAGCTCCCAAATCACACAAAGCAGTTTTGACATAATTTCTTTTAATGGAGCAAGGTATAGTTAGTATCCAGGATCTCCAAGTTTTTTAGGCACTCCATCTTTAAAAGAATAATTAGCAAGCATGGTGGAGATTTCAACTTTAGGTACCTTTCTTATATTAGTGATGATGTCTTTCATGTATTTAGCATAAGGAGGCATCTTTAAGATACCAGTTAAGCAGGTACACAAAAAGACTAGCCTAATCATTTGAGCAAAGCGTTCAAATTATTCATCATCATTTTTCTTACATGGTTTAGGTGAAAAAGGCATGGGTTTATAAACCCATAACTCTCTTTATTTACTATGTTTTCTAGCCACAAAGTCTTTTTTATCATATCGTTTATTTTTAGGTTATGGGTTATCTAGATCAACAGCAGGTTCTAGTCCTACATCTTTATCTGGTTCTTTATCATTAATTGGTTGGGTATCCTCATGAACATAACTATCATTATCATTATCACTAGGTTGATGTTCATTACCAGATTGCGTTTCAGCATCAGTAATAGAAACATCATTATTATGAGGAGGTTTTTCTATCTCAGGCTCTCTAGAAGCATGATAAGTCCTATCATTTTTCTTTTTCTTTTTCTTCTTAGAAGGAATTGGTGTATCAGCATTAATTCCTTGATAGTCTTGTTCAATTCTTTTAGGATGACCATCAGGATAAATAGGTTATTGTGCCATTCTACCTCCTCTAGTCACTACTCTAATAGCATGATCATTCATATTATTATTCATTTCATTAAGCAATTCTCTGTGAGATATAGCAACTTGTTCTAACTGGGTTTGAACCATAGAGGCATGATTTCCTACACCTCTAAAATCATTGCTTATTCTAAATAACAAGTCACTCAAGCGAGCAATCATATCAGAATTATATTTCAGTTGTTTCGAAACATTTGCATTGAAGTGATTTTGTTTCCTAATATAGTTGGCAGACTCATATAAGCATTGACTAGGATGTTTATTGTAAGGGATGTCACCTTCATCAAACTTTAATAAATAATTTACCTCTACCACCCGTGGAGGTGGTGGTGTGCCAAGACCGTGTATTTCTTCACTAGGTGGTAAATTCTTAACATCCTCAGCTTTAATACCCTTTTCCTTCATACATTTCTTTGCCTCTTGCATATCTTCAGGACTAAGAGATAAGATACCCCTCTTCTTCGGAGTTGGTTCAAGTGGTGGTTCAGGGAGAGTCCAATCATCATAATTCTTCAATATATTATTCAATAGTTCCTCAACTTGTTCAACAGTTTGCTCCCTGAAAACACAACTAGCACAACTATCTAGGAAGTCGCTAGCAGCATTAGTTAGTCCATCATAGAAGATATCAAGTATTTATTTTTCTTAAGAGGATGATCAGGCAAAGCATTAAGCAATTGGAGAACCCTCCCCAAACTTGTGGGAGACTCTCTTCTTCAATTTGCACAAAGTTCAATATTTCCTGTAAGGCAACTTGTTTCTTTTCAGCAGGAAAATGTTTTTCAGAGAAGTAGTAAATCATATCCTAGGGACTATGCACACAACGAGGAATAAGAGTATTGTACCATATCTTAGCATCACCCTTTAATGAAGAAGAGAAATAATTTGTGAATATGGTAATAGCAAATCTTCTCAGCATGAGCAAAAAGGATGGCTATGTCATTCAACTTAGTAAGATGTGCCACTACAGTTTCTATTTCATAACCATGAAAAGGATCAGATTCAACCAAAGTAATTAACTCTGGGTCAACAGAGAATTCACAATCCTTATCGGTAACAAAGATAGGTGAAGCAGCAAACTTAGATCACATTTCATTCTAGCATTCAAAGTCTTTTCTTTCAGTTTGCATAGTAATTTCTTAAGATCATTTCTATCCTTACAAGCAAGAATGTATCTAGATACTTCTCCATCCATAACATAACTTTCCTGTATCTTAGGCATTTCAAATCTAGGAGAGCTAGATCTAATAGGTGTTTCATAATTAGCAGTTTCAAAGACTTCATCAGTTTTGGTAGTTTCAATAATTTCATTCTCTCTAGCTCTAGCAATTTGTTCATCAAGAAATTCACCTAGTGGCACAGTATCATCAAGTAAGGTACTATCATCATCATAATCATCATTCATAGCAGAAGTAGCATCATCAATATCAGGATTAATAGCATGTGGTGGTGTTGCAAGTTTACTCATAACAAAGGTGAATCAGGTGCAGATTATGATGGCAAATCTATACCTCCCCTTGTCTTAGAGGGAACGATCTTGGTTCTTGTATCCTTAAGATTCTTCATAGTTATAAATTGATATAAATCCCAAGTGACTCGGCAAATATAGCTATGCTCCCCGGCAACTGCACTAGAAAAAGGTCTTGATAACCCACAAGTATAGGGGATCGCAACAGTTTTCGAGGGTAGAGTATTCAAACCAAATTTATAGATTCGACACAAGGGGAGCCAAAGAATATTCAACCACACCTGGATATAAATATCTACAACAAAGTGATCAGTAGCACAGTAATATGATAATTTGATAGTTGTGGTAACAGTAAAAGTAGCGGTAACAATAGCAGTAGTGATTTTGTAGCAAACACAATAGCAACAGCAACAGTAGTAACTTAGCAAGAACAATAAGTGGAAAAATTCATAGGCACTGGATCAGTTTATTCGTTGAATGATATTCATCATATAACAGTCATAATCTAGGGTGACACAAAACTAGCTCCGGTTTGTCAATGTAATGTAGACATGTATTCCGTAAATAGACATATGTGCTTATGGAAAAGAACTTGCATGACATCTTTTGTCCTACCCTCCCGTGGCAGCGGGGTCGATAAGGAAACTATGGGATATTAAGGCCTCCTTTTAATAAAGAACCGAAACAAAGCATTAACACAAAGTGAATACATGAACTCCTCAAACTACGGTCATCACTGGGTAGTATCCCGATTTTTGTCACCCCGGGGTTTATAGATCATAACACATAATAGGTGCATATGACTAGGTAAGATCGGATCAAGAACATAGATACAATGATGATAACATAAACAGTTCAGATCTGAAATCATGGCACTCGGGCCCTAGTGACAAGCATTAAGCATGGCAAAGTCATAGCAAAATCAATCTTAGAACATAGTGGATACTAGGGATCAAGCCCTAACAAAACTAATTCGATTACATGATGAATCTCATCCAACTCCTCACCGACCAGCAAGCCTACGAAGGAATTACTCACTCCCGGTGGGGAGCATCATGGAATTGGTGATGAAGGAGGATTGATGATGATGAAGACCAAAGATTCCCCTCTGTGGAGCCCCAAATGGACTCCAGATCTGGCCTCCGATGAAGAACAGGAGGTGGCGGCGGCTCCTTATCATGAAACATGGTGAAATTTACTCTCTAATTTTTTTTATCCAGAAATAGGATTTTATAGCACTGGAATTAGGGTTAGAGGGCCCACGAGGTGAGCAGAACCCACCAGGGCACGCTTGGAGGGGCTGGCGCGCCCTAGTATATTGTGCCCAACTAGGGCAACCCCTCCGGTGGTTTTTGCCTCCAGTATTTCTTATTTATTCTGAAATAAATCTCCAAAAAGTTTCGTTCCATTCCGAGAAATTTTATTTTTGCACAAAAACAACACCATGGTAGTTCTGCTGAAAATAGCGTCAGTCTCAGTTAGTTTCAGTCAAAGCATGCAAATTAGAGTCCAAAACAAGAGCAAAATGGTTAGGAAAAGTAGATACGATGGAGACATATCAGGCTTGGAGGAGGCTTCTCCATGTACTTAAAGCTCTACCTGATCATTGTCTTAAGAAAAATAAAATATTGATATCTTTTATAATGGAGTAACCAATGATTCTAGGGACTACCTAGATAGTTGTGCTGGTTGTGTTTATAGAGAACAAACTTTAGGCAAGCTAAATAATAATTGAATAATATTTTGTGGAATGCTAATGATTGGACACTTATTGAACCACCTCCTAAACCAATTATGAAGAAGAGAGGTATTCTATTCCTCGGACCAGAAGATATGCAAGAAGCCAAGAAATCTATGAAAGAAAAGGGTATTAAAATTGAAGAAGTTAAGAATCTACCACCTATTGAAGAAATACATGGACTTGATATCCCTAAACAGGTAGTAGAGGTAAATGATCTTCGTAAATTCAATGAAAGTCATATGCTTTAAAATAAAACTGCTAGTCAATGCATGGATGAATTTGATAATTACATTTTTAAGCAAGATCATTTCAATATGTATGTTAAGGATAAATTAAAATGAAATGCTATTATGATTGATCGCTTGAGTGACTTGACGTTTAGAATTTCTAATTATGTTAGAGGTTTAGATAAACACTCATCCAGGGTTCATACTCTGTAAGAACAAGTTGCTAAGTCAGAAAATGATTTGCTTATTGAAATGAATAATAAATTGAATTATCAAGCTATTAGAGTTGTGACTAGAGGGGGTAGAATGACACAAGAACCCCTATACCCTGAAGGACATCCTAAAAGTATTGAGAGAGACTCTTAGAACATTGATAATGATATGCCTATTCCATCTAATAAGAAGAAGAAAAGGGAAAATGGTAGGACTTCGCATGATTCTAGTGTACCCGTGATAGAAAAACCTTCTGAAAATCACAATGATGTTTCTACTTTTGATGTTGAGACGCAATCTCGTAGTGAACTTGCACCTAGTGATAATGTAAATGATGATGTTCATTTGATGCTCAACCAGATAATGACAAAGAACCTGATAATGATGTGGAAATAGAACAGCTAGTCTTGATAACCCACCTCCTAAGAATAAACGTTAGGATAAGAGAGATTTTGTTGCTTGAAAAAATGGTAAATAAAGAGGGCCATGGGTTAAAAAACCATGTCATTCCCTCGTAAGCCTTCTAAAAATAAGGATGTCGAAGAGTTTGAGCGCTTTGTTGAAATGCTTAGGCTAGTCTTTTTGAGAACATGCTTGACTGATATTCTAAAGATGGCTCCTTATGCAAAATATATGAAAGATATTGTCACTGATAAAAGAGAGATACCTGAAGCTGATATTTCCACCATGCTTACTAATTGCTCTTTTCAGGGTGGAGGAGTACCTAAGAAATTGGGTGACCCCGGGATACCTACTATACCTTGCCCCATTGTATGAAGTTATGTTAAAACTATTTTATGTGATTTAGGAGACTATGTTAGTGTTATGTCATTATCTATATATAAAAGACTTGATTTGAATAAGCTCACACCAACTGAAATATCTTTGCAAATGGCTGATAAATCTACTGTTTTACCCATTGGGTTTTGTGAGGATGTCCCCGTTATTGTTGCAAAATTTACTATCTTGACGAACTTTGTTATTCTTGAAATGACCGAGGACGAAAACATGAGAATTATCCTTGGAATACCCTTTTTGAATACTATAGGGGCTGTTATTGATTGCAAAAAAAGTAAAGTTACTTTTCATATTAATGGAAATCAGCACACGGTATATTTTCGAAGAAACGAGTTGTGGTGAATAATATCAATTCTATTGAGCAAATAGCAACAAACACTTTTGGAGAGTTCATATTTCCTCACCCTATTGTCAAGAAGAGATATGATATTCTTATTGTTGGGGAAATGCATATCCCCATTGAGGTAACATAGTGTCATACAAAAAAATGGTTCATGCCAATCGAAAATGGTTCGTTAATAAGACTTGATCAACCTTATTAAAGGATACTTATTGATAAGCTTGTGGTAGATAAATTTAGTAAGCACAACTTTTTGTAACTCTAGTTTTCTCTCTTTTACTTATAGTTTAATAAAATGAAATATCATGATTATCATGTTTTCTGAATAAATTGTGCAATAGAAAATTGACCCAAAACTAAAAGCGCTTAGAATGTCAAAAAAAATCAACATCAATTTTTATAGAATATTTTAGAATTTATGGAGTACAAAACATCCCAGGGGGTGCATCTGTTGCTCACAAGGCAACAGGGCGTGCCCACGCCCTGGGCGTGCCAAGATACCTTGTGGGTCCCTAGACTTCAGTCCACATCATCTCTTACCGCAAGAAAAATTTCCTGGTTGCTCTCTCTCTCTCTCTTGTGTTCTTGCTCCCCAACCTATGATTTGCTCCTTGGTGTGTGAATCCTCCATTTCTCCAATTAGTTTTTTCTTTAGTGGATTATATTTTGCATATTCTGTTGCACTTGGTGCTACTCTTGCATGTTGAATTCTTTGAGTTCCAAGTAGTTTTAATGCTTCATATGGCCTCTAGGCATCCACGTGAGTAGTTGCTATAAATCTTACAAAGTTTTCTTCACATTATTTTGTGGTCCAAATATTTTAGAAATTTGTTCTTAGGAAAATGAGCATCTTTAGGAGGAGTTCTTCAAGGAGAAGTTCCTCTGAGGGTCATCGAGCGCGAGCTCGGTGAAACAAGTGTACATTGAACCAAGGGCAAGCTCAGCTCGAATTGTCGAAGATAAATCATGTCGGTGGTTGTGTAATGATTTTATCATTGGTGTAGGTATTAAGGTAGAATCTAATCAATATATTATGAAAACTGATCTCACCTCCTTCCTCGCAGATAAGTGCACTCAATATTATAGTCTCACCCATTTATTTACACAAAAGTTTGTGTACCATTGTCGTAATTCTAGAGTTTTGTTCCATCTCTGTGATAAATAATTTGGTATGTCTCTAGAAGAATTCTAAGATGCATGCAAAATTCCATATTTGGGTTCACTTAACGAACCGCAATTTTTTATCATGAAATGTTCCTTAGAAGTATTTGCAATGGTGAGGACAGGGGAGTTACGCAAGCTAGCATAAAAAGTATTCACTTCCCCTACATTAGTTACTTTGCACTGTTCAATGGGAAATGTATTGTTGGTAAACAAGACTGATGTGCATTGTGCGCTCCTGATTTGAGCATTATTCACACTGCTCTAGCTGACACTAGACAATATAACCTTGGGGCAATTATTTCACGTCATCTGCACCACAATGCGGGTGATGGAGATTTATTTGGAGGAATTTATGCTGCTTGCTTAGCCACCAAGTTAGGGGTCTCGTCTCGACCCAATGATCCTATATTACCTAATAAATACCTAGACTTTGAGGCAATGTGGCGCCATGATTTTATTATAGATGGAACTCATAGATACGATCATAACTTGACATTTGATAAATACAATGGTTTCTCTATTATTTTGCATGCCCCTGTTCTTTTTTACTTTCAGAGCTAACAAAGATATTTCATCTATGAGAATGAAGCGTCATACGGTAGAAGTCACTCATTTGGCTGAGGAGGCAGCACGGAACACCTCCACTAGCTATCATTTTGATTATTATCTAGACCAAGGATGATGATTACCAAGCTAGGACAGGTCCTAAGCATGGGGGAGTACGTATTTCTAACTGACATTACATTCATGTTCACACATTTCATTTCAGTTGTTGGTGTTCATACTTTTTAATGTATATCCGTGTTAGTTTATTTTCATTTTCCTCTTGTGTGTTTGAAAAACTTTCCAATCCCAAAAATATTTCTTGCTTCCTTTTGGATTTTTTTTCTTATTTAATTACTTTGTAGTATTAAAACAAAACCCAAATAGATTTGTTGTTTCTTCTTTTGCTTGTTGGGAGATTTCCCATGTAAATATTTTTCTCGCTTTTCATTTTTCCTTCGTTAGTTTGTGTTCTTCAGATAAACTAAAAACTCCAAAAATATTTTAGTGTGTTTCTCCGAAACTCTTTTTTTCTTTGAGTTGTCGAAAGGATAAGACTACGATGAAAATGTTCAATGGCTCTCATACGATGTATTGTGGACCTAACAAAGAGCCAATATTACCTTGTCTTCTCCTTTGAATAAATATTTTGCAGATTTTAGTTTAGTCCAGAGCACACTTGCACTATTATTATTATCACATCATTCGATTGTGCAAGTGAAAGGCAATAATGACGATAATTTGATGAAGTGATTGCAGTAAAGGAAGCTGGTATGAACTCTTCTTGTTTGTGTTTTTGTAAATATGTTTAGCTTAGTCGCTCTTGATTAAGCATATTGTGAGTAAACATGTTTGTGATGAAATTTAGAGATTATAGTTGATCATGGCAGGCTTAAATAGTTAGGAGTTGATGATCATATATCTTGTGTGTCAACATGCATTAAAATGGTTATGATGTAGTATGTTAGCATGGTATCCTCCTCTGAGTAATTTGAGTAGCTTGACTTGGCACATGTGTGAACATATAGTGTATTTGAATCCAATGCAACATTCAAGATATTTATGTTTAGAGTGATTATATCCTACTCATGGTAATATTCTATGTTTAATAGTCATGGATGATTATGACACTTGTCGCTCTCTAGCTGGTCGCTTCCTCGTCTATTTGCTAGCCTTCATCTATACTAAGCGGGAATGTTGTTTGTGCATCCAAATCCTTAAACCAAAGTTGTTTCATATTAGAACACAATATCTACCTATATGCGGTATTACCTTGCCGTTCCAAGTAAACTTGCATGCGCTACCTCAAATCAATCAAAAAATATTTTTTGTGTCTACTCGTACCTCTCATGGAGCAACGGGTGGACAGTATCTTCCATGCTAAGCGGGTTATTCTCACGATGGTGTTTATTCACCTATCATTTCATGATATAGGCTGGTAAAAAGGATGCCCAGTCCTGCATAATCAAAAATAAATAAATAGAACTCCTTTGGAAAGACGAATGTTGGAGGGCACCCGTGGATTCGGTCAACCATGGCTAATATATGTATGGTGGATGGGAGTAAACTTTACAAGTCTGTTTGTTAACCACTTATAATGTGTTTAGCATGGAAGATGGCGAAATCCTTTGTTGTGACGTTGATAAGAAAGGCAGAGCACCCAAAATTATACTTCCATCTTTGTTTTAAATCATGAGCTCAGGCACCTCTACAAATCAATGCTTCCATCTACGAAGGGACTTTCTATTTAGTTTCATGTTATTTATTTTTATTGTTGAGTCATCATCTTCTTATTAAAAGCACCAGTCATCAGAGTGCTATTGTCATTTTTATTCACCGAGTCTAGTTAATGTTGGATGTTAGCTTGACTGGATCTCCTCTAGGATGAATTACTATGTTTAGTCATTGCTTGAACCTCGGAGGTGCTCTACATTTATGTTTTGTGGTCTAAGAAAGGGCTAGCGAGATACAATGTTTGTTTTGAAAAATTGTTGGCATTCGAGATATCTTATTGTTGCTCGCTAGTTGGTTATGTTATTGTCATGAGCAAATGTGAGACCTAATTGTTATCATTGACATGGTTAGTTCATGATCTTTGCTTAAAACCTGAACATTGAGTTAAACATATATATAAAAACGAGAACAAAAGAGTTCATAAAAGTTTTCTTTATCACTTTCAGTTTGTCAACTGAATTGCTTGAGGACAAGCAATGAGTTAAAGCTTGGGGCAATTCATACGTCTCCAATGTATCTACTTTTCCAAACACTTTTGCTCTTGTTTTGGACTCTAATTTGCATTATTTAAAGCAAACTAATCCGGACGGACGTTGTTTTCAGTAGAACTACCATGGTGTTGTTTTTGTGCAGAAATCTAAGTTCTCGGAATTGGACAGAACTTTGTGGAGATTTTTTATGAATATATAAAAAATACTAGAACCAAGATCCACAAGAGGGGCCCCACTAGTTCCTAACAAGGCAACATGGTGCGCCCACCCCCCTGGGTGCGCCATGTTACCTTGTGGGGCCAAGTGGCTATGTTGACCCTAATTCCAAGCATATATATTCCTATTCTTAGAGAAGGAAATAAGAGAGAAGTTTTCATCGTATCCTATGAGATGGAGCCACTGTCACCTCATGTTCTTCCTCGGGAGGGATGATATGGAGTTCGTTTGGGGCTCCCGAGAGGGGAATTCGTCGCCACCGTCAAGACCAACCCTTCTCCATCAACAATTCCATGATGCTCGCCACCGGGATTGAGTAACCCCTTTGTAGGCTTGTTGGACGGTGATGAGATTGGATGATATTTATGATGTAATTGAGCTATTTTTATAGGGCTTGATCCCTAGTATCTATTATGTTCTGAGATTGATGTTGCTATGACTTTTCTATGCTTAATGCTTGTCACTAGGGCACAGGATCCATGATTTCAGATATGAAGCTATTATGTTTTCGTCAATATGAGAGTGTTTTGGATCCTATCTTGCAAGTTGTATGCACCTATTACGTGTTATGATCCGTAGACCCCAAGGTGACAATAATTGGGATCATCTTTGTTGATGAATGTAGTCTGAGGAGTTCATGTATTCACCATGTTTTAATGCTTTGTTCCGCTTCTTTATTAAAAGGAGACCTTAATATCTCTTAGTTTCCTTATGGACCCCGCTACCACGGGAGGGTAGGATAAAAGATGGCATGCAAGTTCTTAATATAAGCACGTATGACTATATATGAAATACATGCCTATATTATATTGATGAATTTAACCTAGTTGTATGTCACTCTAGTGCGTAACTGTTACATGATGGTTGTCATCCAAATCAATTGTCCATCACTAATCCATGGCCTACGCTTTTCACATATACATTTATGTTAAGTTACTTCCGTTACCACTGCTCCTACAATCATTACAATCTTTTGATTTTATTGTTCCTATTGATTTTGTTAATATGCTACTAAAAACTTCATTGCAGAAAGAATTTCCAGGTGTGGTTGAATTGACAACTCAATTGTTAAGACCAATAAATATTATTTGCCTCCCCTTGTGTTGAATCAATAAATTTAGGTGAAATACTACCCTCGAAGACTGTTGTGATCCCCTATACTTGTGGGTTATCAATGCTAAACTTTGATTAATTAGGTGGGTTCTTTTACTTCAAGAATTTGATTTGCACACTCTTGATAGAAAGGGAGCCAAAGCTTGTCTAGAATGGAAAATGTTCTTGATGACCCACTAACAATTGATGATAGTTTTCCTGGCGAGCAATTAGTTGTTATAAATGCTTCTCGTAACACTCCTTGGTATGCAAACTATGCTAATTACATAGTTGCTACATGTATACCATCTAATTTCATATACCAACAAAAGAGAAAGTTATTCTTTGATTTAAGACGTTACTTTTGGGATGACCCCCATTTATATAAATATGGATTAGAAGGTATTATTAGACGTTGTGTACCTAAGCATGAACAAGAAAAAAATCCTACGGAAGTGTCATTCCGAGGCATATGGAGGACACAATGAAGGAGACAGAACCGCACATAAGGTATTACAGTTTGGTTTCTATTGGCCTACTCTCTTCAAGGATTCACGTAAGTTTTTCCTTTCTTGTGATGAATGCAAATAATTGGTAATATTGGTAGATTTCAGGGAATGCCAATGAACTATTCACTTGTTATTGAACCATTTGATGTTTGGGGTTTCAACTATATGGGGCCTTTTCTTTCCTGTAATCGGTATACTCATATTCTAGTTGTTGTTGATTATGTTACTAAGTTGGTAAAAGCTATTTCAACTAGTATTGATGATCACAAAAACTATATTAAATGCTTAGAAAGTTATCTTTCCAATGTTTGGAGTCCGTGTATATTTAATGACTGATGGTGGTTCACATTCTATTCATGGTGCATTTCGTAAACTCCTAGCTAAATATGATGTTAATCAAAGAATTGCATCTCCATATACCCCCTAAATCTAGTGTTCAAGTTGAGTTAAGTAATAGAGAAATAAAGTTAATATTAAAAAGATCGTTAATAGATCTAGAAAGAATCTGTGTAAGATACTTGATGGTGCATTGTGGGCATATAGAACTGCTTATAAAAATCCTATGGGTATGTCTCCGTATAAAATGGTCTATGGGAACGCTTGTCATTTACCTCTTGAGTTAGAACATAATGCATATTGGTCAATTAAATAACCTAATTATGATTTCAAACTTGCCTGTGAAAAGGGTTATTTGATATTAACTCTATGGATGAATGGAGGGCACAAGCCTATGAAAATGTCGAGTTGTTTAAAGAAAAGGTTAAAAGATGGCATGACAAGAGAATACGAAAAGGACAATTTAATATTGGTGATTATGTTCTATTATACAATTCTCGTTTCAAATTGTTTGCGGGAAGACTCCTCTCCAAACGAGAAGGACCCTACATTATCGAGGTGCTTTATCGCTCTGGAGCCATCAAGATAAATAACACAGAAGGAAAAAATCCTAAGGTGGTTAATGGGCAAAGAATTAAACATTATATTTCAGGTACACCCATTAACAAGGAGACCAATGTTACAATGACACTGGAGGAGCACATAAAAGAGACCTTCCAGAACACTTGGGAACCTTGAAAAAGGGCAGGTGCGTGATATGGTAAGTAAACCAACTGCAAAAATTCCGTACAAATTATTTATGCCCATTTTGGAATATTAAAAATTAAAAAAATAAGAACCAATCAAGGGGGCCCATGAGGAGGTCACAAGGCAACAGGGCACGCCCAACCCTCTAGGTGCGCCAAGTTGCATTGTGGGCCCCTCGTGTGCCTTCCCGACATTGTTGTCTTTCTGTTTACTTGTCATGCATGTAGAAAAAGTCATTATATATACTCCCCGATGTTTTTACCACCCTACTGCGAGCTTTCCCCTGTTCTTGTTTCGGGCTATTTCTGTGGCAGATCTAGATCATGATGTCTTCGTCAAGCTCGGGCAAGGACAAGTTCTTCAAGAAGGTCATCAACCCTTATTTGCCAGAGTTGATGATGCACCCTCAAACCATTGAGATGCGTGAGGGGGTGATCCACATCCGGTATGTCCAAGGCCCAAGGAAGGAGGGAAGGGAGAAGGCCAGGCTACAGGTTGTGGAGTAGGGAATCTTCAAGTGCTAAGGGATGCTTAAGCGTGGTTTGAGTGCTAATCACTACATGATCATGGACTTTATCCGGGAACACAAGCTGGACACCAAGAACATTGGAGAAGCTCTCTTCAACCTCCAAGAGCGGATCAAGCATATCCAAGCCCAAATCTCTTACATCCAAAATCAAAGTTGTAAGTATGAGTCCAGGTTTCAAAGGATGAGCATAGCTGCCAATTTTAGGATTTTGGAGACGTGTTCTTCTTTCTATGAAGGGGAACCCATTCCTTGGAAGATGGAGGACAAGCCCACCACTTAATCACCACCATCACCCAAGAAGGAAACTTGAGTACATGAGTATGGTCACCACCCTTATCTTGTTCCAAGCTTGGGGAGGTGCCCCTATATCGTATCATTGTCATCTATCTTAATTCGATTCTTAGTTATTTCGTGATCTAGGCGAATAAATTTTTAGTATGTTTTAGTTTCTAGTGTTGCTTTGTCATCTATCTATCTATGTGATCATCTGCATGAGCTATATAATAAAGATTAGTATGAGTTTGTTTGCTTTACTTTCTTGCATAAATCATAGCAATGAAATGATCATATGCTAATCCCATGGGGAGTAATGACTTCACATAAAAAGAGTAAAATTGGTAAAATTGTTGGAAGTTAACAAACATAGTATTAGTCATTGATGCAATTCATGAAAAAGTAAAGACGAGAGAGAGAGAGGTCTTACATATAAATATACTATCTTGGACATGTTTTATGATTGTGAGCCCCCGTTAAATATTATATGCATGATCAATTAGTTAATGTTGGACAAGGAAGACAGCATAATGAGTTGTTGTAGCGACCCGACCTGAAAGGTCGAATCTCCGGTGTTTCCGTACCATCCCAAGATCATGCTGGTACACACATGGTACATCAATGTATATATCAAAGGGAAATCACACAACATTATATTAATCGAAATCTCATATCAAGTCCTTTATTACAATAAAAATTACAATAAAGTGGCTGAAGGCCAACTCATGAGAATATCTAAATCTTGCGGAAGCGTCGGAGGTAGATGAGTCCATCTGACTCCAAGGGCATCTCACCGAGCATAGAACGTGTCCTCACTCCTGGTCGGAAAAATACTCTGCAACATGATACGTTGCAGCCGTGTAGGTCAGCATATGGAATATGCCGGCAAAGTCACAAAAGAGGTGTGAAAAGATAATCATCTAGTCTACATGCTTATATGGCAGGTGGGGTGATAAGTTTTTGCGTAAAGCCAATTTTTTCCTACATCAAGAGAGGGCTAAGCAAAAATATTACTAAGTTGGTTGATTAATGAGATGGTTCCACCAACCAATTCTCATACCCAAATTATTAATACCCACATCATCATATTACTTGTGTTGAGAATTCCGAATGTTTCAGTTCCTTTGGCTCAAGTCGTCCATGACCGTGGACACGGCTAATCGATTAGGTTTGAGTACTCTACAGAGCTTTGCACACGTTCCCCACAAGATTTGGTCGCCTCCGTTTGATTTCTCGCACTTCAGGGTGTTTGAGAAACGGATGATCAAAACATGGTTTTCCAAAGGGTTTCCCTGCGACTCTGTCGGTGCCCATCCTTTCCTACCGTTCTTCTACATCTCGTAGCACCGCCTGTCCAGGGTCACAACGATATCCAACCAAGCCAGAGCCCATAATGACTTGTGGCCGTGGTAAGCTTTGGGTCTTAAAGCATCCATCCATCTCTTTGTGCCTAGGTGGACCTTTCCGCGTGAATACTGGCCATCTCCAGCATCACCTAGGCAAATCCACTGGTTTCTCCAGGGTGCCGTTCAACCATCATCCACCCAGAGGTAAGTTGAAAACTCGGAGTCTTGAAAACTTGATCATTATGTAGGTCTTGAAATTATTAACTCTCTCAACTCTCATGAATCACACAACCAACCCCGTCTACTAATAGCATAGCAAAAAGTAAAATAACGTTTCCCGGGGCCAAAGTGTCAAGGGTTGAGAGGGGGTTCCTACCACATGATACTACTACAATGTAACCAAGTTTCCAACTAACCTATCTTGCATGCAATTGGGGAAGATGGTAGAACTAATGCATATAAAACATGGGTAAACATGATCAAAGTGACTTGCCTGATTGATGATCTTCGTACGTGAGTGACTCTAAGTAACAAGCTTCGCACTCCGGATAATCTAACGAAGCAAACAAGAGCACTCAATAAGCATACAACAAAATATTGTAACTCACAACCATCAACCATAAACTAGTAGCCAATCAAGACAAAACAATGCATAAAAAATCACAAGCAAGAAAACACACAAAGTTTTGTTTACTAAGAGATGATTGATAAAACACTACTAACAATACTAAAACAATTTTGTAATAACAAAACAATTGTTGATAGCAAGGAAACAATAAAAATATTTTTATTAATAAACAGAAGAAAATCAATTTAAGTTTGTTGGGAAAACTTTAGTAAAATTTATAAAAGTTTTGATAAACACTATATGAATCAACTATAGTTTTACTAACAAAAGAGCAAAACAAAACTTATTACTTATTAACAAAACATGTTCTTAACAGGGAAGAATTTACAAATAAACTTGTCTTAGAAAACAGCATTAAAGTATATAAAACTTTGTTTGAAAGCAAAACTATTACTAACTAGTTGTTTTAATCAAAAATAAACCTATTTGAAAAGAAGTTGTGATTCCTATATTAACAAAGAAATAACTAAACAATTTTATATTTTTATTAACAATAAGTAAAACACTAAATGTTTAATCAACAGAACCTACTAAACAAATTAAGACTAAATCTAAGTTAAACTAACTAAAACTAAGTAAATAAAACTATACCATAATACTAGGCAGATTCTGTTTATAGCTAAAACACTAATCAAAATCATTCTAAAAATCCTCAAACTAAGCAATCTGATAGTCCTAACTAATACCAAGCAGTAGCAAAAAGATTCATATCAAAATCTATTTTTAAACTCTAGTTATTCAGATTTGAATATTTTGAGAAAATTTCATTAAATTCAAATTTATAGGTCAAATTTGAAATTTAAAAGTACAGGGTGAAACTACATGAAAAAATGTGAGTTATTGCAAAAAGAATCAACTCAAAACATTAAATAGATTAAAAGTTATTCACAAAACAAAATCAGAACAGGTTCTGTTTTCTAAACAAAATCAGAAAAGGGTGAAATATCTACCGGACGGCCAGGGGTGACGTGGCAACCTGTGAGTGGTTGGGCTAGTGTGCGCGCGGGTGGTTACGGGCGGTTGACCGATCCTAAGAGGATACCGGTTCGTGAAATAAAACGTTCTAATCTTGGCCATCGGATCTAGATCGGAGGGATGGGAGGGCTCACAGTGTAAAGGTCGCCGGCGTGGGGAATCTCCGGCGAGTCCGAAAGCGGCGAAGACGACGGCGAGGGGCTCCGGTGGTCGAGGGAGGCAGTGCAGTGGTTCAGACGACGGCGGGCGAGGTCCGGCGTCGAATGGTGGGGTCGGAGGGGCGAGTGGACAACCGAGGCGATGGCTACGGGCGATGGGAGCTCCGGCAATGGTGCAACTCCGGCGAGGAATTTGGCAGCGTCTCGGTGAGGGAGAGAGGGGGCTCGGGGGGAATGGAGAGAGGAGTGACAGGGGCTACTTATAGGGTGCTCGGGTGGTGCGGGGGAGTAGAGAGGAGAGAGATCCAGGGGGAAGAAACTGTCGGCGAGGAGCTCCGACGCGTGCGGGGAGGAGGGGGATGACCGCGTGGGGCTAACGGTCGGTCGGGTGGGATCCGTTGGCAGCGAGAGGGAGAGCGAGGTTTCCGCGTCGGTCGGCCGGCTCGAATTGAATTCGCGAATAAAAGCCTGTGGGTCGGCCCGTTTAATTCTAAATCCGTTACTATTTTTATTAACCAGAGTAGTAAAACGTCTTTAAAAGCATTCAAAACATTTTTCAAAATAGGAGTATTATATATCAATATTAACAGAAGAATAAATGCCATTTATTGAACATTTTTATTCTGTCATTTGAACACTTTGAAAAAAATATTTTCAGAAATTGCCTAATTGTTTTTAAATCTTTTTTGCAAATATTTTCGAAATAACCCCTGGTTATTTTTGTTCAAATAGATCACCAAAGGGGTCCTGGTGTGGTGTGTCATGTTCCTCCTCTCTTATTTGAACTTTTTACCAAGATTTCAAATAGGTGAAAGCAACACATTGAAAGTAGAAAGGGGTTTCAGAAATTCAGAGAAGGCATTTCAACTATTACATGTATTCAAGAAATGATGATGATAGATGCATAGCTACATTTCATAACATTCCAAAATGAAATTTTGGGATGTTTCAAAACCTACCCACCTTAAGATGAATCTCGCCCTCGAGATTCGGGTTGGCTAGAAAATAGGTGCGGGTGGTCTCTACGAAGATCTTCTTCGCGTTCCCTGGTGGCTTCTTCCTCGGTGTGGTGACTCCATAGAACCTTACAGAACTTGATGATCTTGCTGCGGGTAACTCTGTTGGCAGTCTCGAGGATTATGACAGGCTTCTCCTCATAGGTCAGATCACTGTCAAGTTGTATGGCCTTTAGGGGCACTGTGTCTCTCAAGGGAATATCAGTCATCTCAGCGTGACATTTCTTCAGTTGGGACACATGGAGCACATCATGAACTCCGGATAATCCTTCTAGCAATTCCAGTTTGTATGCAACTTCGCCTCTACGTTCAAGAATTTTGTAGGGGCCTATGAATTTGGGTGCTAATTTTCTTTTAACACCAAATCTCTTGATTCCTCGAAGCGGGGACACACGAAGATACGCTCGGTCTCCCACTTCATACATCACTTCTTTACGTTTGCTGTCAGCGTAGCTCTTCTGTCGAGATTGAGCTATCTTGAGTCTGTCACAAATCAACCTGACTTTCTCTTCAGAATCTCGGATAAGGTCGGGACCAAAAAGTTGTCGGTCTCCAACACCATCCCACGTCAATGGTGTTCTGCACCTCCTTCCGTATAATGCTTCGAAAGGGGCCATCTTCAGACTAGTCTGATAACTGTTGTTGTACGAGAATTCTGTGTAAGGTAAATTGTCATCCCAACTAGATCCGTAATCTAGCGCACAAGCTCTCAACATGTCTTCCAGAATCTGGTTGACTCTCTCAGTCTGTCCATCGGTCTGTGGATGAAAAGCTGTACTGAACTCCAGCCTTGTACCCAAAGTTTCATGTAACTGATGCCAAAACTTTGAGGTAAATTGTGTTCCTCTATCTGACATGATACTCCTCGGAACTCCATGCAGACATATGATCCTGGTCATATATATCTTGGCTAGCTTAGCGCTGGTATAGGTGGTTTTCACTGGAATGAAATGAGCCACCTTGGTCAAGCGATCAACCACTACCCAGATGGAATCATAACCTGAACGGGCCCTAGGTAGTCCTGTGATGAAGTCCATACCAAGCTTTTCCCATTTCCACTCGGTATCAGCAAAGGTTGGAGTAACCCTGCTGGTTTCTGATGTTCCGACTTTACTCGCTGACAAACATCACATATTGCCACATGTTCCGCAATATCCTTCTTCATACCTGTCCACCAATAACTTTCTTTCAAATCCAGGTACATCTTGGTGTTGCCTGGGTGTATCGAGTAAGGTGAATCGTGGGCTTCCTGAAGTATCAACTTCCTGAGCTCTGGGTCATTGGGCACATAGATTCGGTTCTCAAACCAGAGAGTTCCTTGCTCATCCTCACGAAAACCTTTAGCTTTTCCATCTTTCATTCTCTGCTTAATCTCAGCTATCTCCTTGTCCGATTTCTGGGCTTCTCGAATTCTTTCGGTCAAGGTGGACTGAATCTCCAGTGTGGCAACATATCCTCTTGGGACTATCTCCAGCCTGAGCTCTCTGAGATCATTGGCTAACTCTTGGGGTAATCCTCCCGCTGTGAGTGTGTTTACATAAGTTTTCCGACTCAAGGCATCGGCTACAACATTAGCCTTACCTGGATGGTAATGTAATCTCATGTCATAGTCCTTGATTAACTCTAACCATCTCCTCTGTCTGAGGTTCAACTCCTTCTGGTGAAGATATATTTCAGGCTCTTATGGTCAGTGTATACATCACAACTATTTCCGATAAGAAAATGTCTCCAGGTCTTGAGTGCGTGCATTACGGCTGCTAGCTCCAAATCATGGGTGGCATAATTCAACTCATGAGGTCGTAGTTGTCTAGATGCATAGGCTACAACCTTTCCATCTTGCATGAGTACTCCTCCAAGTCCTTGACGTGAAGCATCACAATAAACCTGGAATTCCTTCCGAATATTGGGCAAAATCAACACTGGGGCTGTGACCAAACCTTTCTTCAACTCCTGGAAACTGGCTTCACATTCCTCAGTCCAAATATACTTAGACTCTTTCTTCAACAACTCTGTCATGGGCTTGGCTATCTTTGAGAAATTCTCAATGAACCTCCGATAATATCCGGCAAATCCGAGGAAACTGCGGATCTCCTTAACTGAGGTGGGTGACTTCCACTCGGTGACGGCTTCAACCTTAGCGGGGTCTATGGCTATTCCTTCTCTGGAAATAACATGTCCAAGGAATCCGACTTCCGTCAGCCAAAATTCACATTTGCTGAACTTGGCATATAATTGATGCTCTCTCAGCTTCTCCAGAACTAAACGCAAATGTTCCTTGTGTTCTTCCTCGTTCTTGGAGAATATCAAAATGTCATCGATGAACACCACGACAAACTTGTCCAAATATTCCATAAACACTTTGTTCATCAAATTCATGAAGTAGGCAGGAGCATTAGTCAAACCAAAGGACATGACAGTATACTCATACAAGCCATACCTTGTGGTGAAAGCTGTTTTGGGTATATCATGTTCATGAATCTTCAGTTGGTGATACCCTGATCGAAGATCGATCTTGGAGAATACTTTGGCGCCTACTAGCTGATCAAACAAGTCATTTATCATCGGCAGAGGGTACTTGTTCTTGATAGTCACCTCGTTCAAGGCACGATAATCGACTACCATTCTCAAGGTTTTATCCTTCTTCTCCACCAAAAGAACTGGGGCTCCCCAAGGTGAAGAACTTGGGCGAATATATCCCTTGTCCAATAACTCCTTAATCTACTTCTTGATTTCCACTAAATCATTTGCGGGCATCCGATAGGGTCTCTTGGAAATTGGGGTTGTCCCTGGTTGTAGCTCTATTAGGAACTCAATCTCCCTATCTGGTGGCATGCCTGGTAATTCTTCCGGGAATACACCCGGAAAGTCTTTTACCACAGGTACTTCCTCCTGAACAACTCCTATGAGTGAATTTAATCGAGCACTCATCTGGGTGCGTCGGGATACATACTTAATCCTCTTGTTTTCCGGGGTGGTGAGTGAACAGACTTGCTGGGACAATCAAGATTTCCTTCATACTTGGTCATCCAATCCATGCCTAGGATTACGTCCAATCCCTGGGATTCTAAGACGATGAGGTCGGTGGGAAAAACATGGTTTCCTATATTGAGTTTCAGGGCATGGCATCCTATTCCTGCCATCATCATACCTCCTGGGGAACTGACCTTAATGGGCTGTCTCGGGGTTTTGGTAGGCAAACCATATTTATCCACAACTACCCTTGATATGAATGAATGAGTTGCACCGGAATCAAAAAGTACTGTAACTGGACGTGAATGCAATAAAAACTTACCAACCACAGTCTCGGGTTGATCATAAACTTCTTCCACGTCAAGGTGGTTCACCTGGGCACGAGGAAACGGATTTGGCTTCTTGGCTGCGGAGTTGCCGTTTCCATTTCCCTGCTTGCTCTGGGGACACTCAGTAGCATAGTGCCCTATCTTCTGACACTTGAAACAGGTGATGTGACTCAGATCCTTCTGAGTAGGAGCGTGACGGTGCTGGTTGTTGTTCCCATTCCCATTGTCAGTCTTGAAATTGCCATGGTTGGGACGGGCATTCCCATTTCCTCCATGGTTGTGGCCTCCATGGTTGTGCACGGCATGAGTGTGCCTTCCAAACTTACCGGTCCCTGATCCGGTATTCCCTGAGTACGGGGAGTAGCGGGGCTTCTGATGAGCTCCAGAGTTAAACTTCCCCTGAGTGTACTTCCGCTTGCGATTCTCAATTTGCTGTTGTTTACCCTCCAAGATGAGGGCCTTGTCCACCAGCTCTTGGTAGTTGTTGAAGGTAGCCACTACCAGCTACATGCTCAACTCATCGTTGAGTCCTTCCAGAAACTTCTCTTGCTTGGCCGCATCATCGGCCACGTCTCCTGGTGCATAACGTGCCAATGTGTTGAAGTCATCCACGTACTGGGCCACAGAGCGATTTCCCTGGCGCAAGTTGCGAAACACGTGCTTCTTCAGACTCATGGCTCCAGCTGAAACATGTGCAGTGCGGAAAGCTTGCTTGAACTGCTCCCAAGTTACATCAGCAATAGGATATGTGGTGCTGTAGTTCTCCCACCATGAAGCTGCTGGTCCATCCAGTTGATGTGCGGCAAAGCGCACCTTCTCAGCGTCAGTACAGCCAACGGTGACGAGTTCTCTCTCCATCTTACGGAGCCAGTCATCTGCTACAACGGGCTCAGTGCTACTGGAGAAAGTTGGAGGATTCAACCTCATAAAACAGGTGAGATTGTCAGCCTGGGGTGGGTGGTGGTGGTTGTTGTTCTGGTTGTTGGTCTGATTCTGGATCAATAGTTGCATCAGTGCATTCTGCTGCTGAAGGAGTTGCGTGAGTTCCGGAGGGAAGGTGAAGTCGGACTCACGTCATGGAGGCATCTTGCTGTTTTCAGAGGGGTGAGAATTAGAATAGAACAAGGGCCTAAAAGGAGAAATTCACTACCCATATGCAATGCAACAAACATATCACACCAAACACTCATTCATTTATTCAATCAATGTCAAACATCGGGAATACAAATCTCAATCAAACTACGCATCGACCTACGCTTTAACGACGAAAATAAAAGATACATGGAGGGCATGACTATAGTTTTCCTCAGAAGTACATGCTGACTGAGTCTCCTCCAGTGGTGCTCTCCTCATAGTCATCATCGTCGCTGATGAAAGGAGCCAAGTCTCCCTCAGGATGAAGATTTTCCCCCATGTCCATCTGTTCCTCCAAAGTGGCGATGCGAGTATTCAGCTTGTCGATCCTCTCTAAGAAATCCTTCACTTCATACTCATGTTCATAGTTGGCTTCCCGTAAGTCAGCTTCGAGGTCAATCTCACGGTTCATCGGATTCTTGATTGTCTTTGTAACAGCACGAACTCGAAGATCCAAAGTCCTGATGTGAGTCTCCAGGGTCTGGATATAGGAAATAGTGGTGTCTGAAGTGGGAGGAGTTACGATGTTTCCATTGACATCTCTGCGACAAACCACGCTGAGTCCTGGTGAAATGGTTCCACCTCTGTATTCCTCCTGAATACGTCCAAGAGCACGATGAATGGCCATGTCTCTCCCAAGTATCCAACTGGGTGCCACGAACTTGAAGTCGATGGGTTCCTTCCGATTCCCAGAGGTCTTCCCTGGAATGTGCACCTCGATCCTGTAGCGTCCATCTTGTGGAAATGACATGATAGGAGTCCCGGTGATGCTCGGCAAAGCAATCCTCACGTCCTTGACGATCCTCATCAGCTCCTTACCAAAAGGCATCGTTGCGTCAGGCTGGCAAAACTCCGTGGTCAACACTGGGATGAAGGTGGCCATCTATAAATTTTGAAGTAACCAGAGAGAAATCAGAAATGAATAGATGAGAGTATAAGAATTTTAAAGACAAAGAGATACAATCCTAAGGCTTTCCAATCCTAGAGGTTACGTCCTACGGTCAGCGTGTGCTCTGATACCATTTCTGTAGCGACCCGACCTGAAAGGTCGAATCTCCGGTGTTTCCGTACCATCACAAGATCATGCTGGTACACACATGGTACATCAATGTATATATCAAAGGGAAATCACACAACATTATATTAATCGAAATCTCATATCAAGTCCTTTATTACAATAAAAATTACAATAAAGTGGCTGAAGTATCCAGGGTCACCACGATATCCAACCAAGCCAGAGCCCATAATGACTTGTGGCTGTGCAGGTAAGCCTTGGGTCATAAAGCATCCATCCATCTCTTTGTGCCTGGGTGCACCTTTCCGCGTGAATACTGGCCATCTCCAGCATCACCTAGGCAAATCCACTGGTTTCTCCAGGGTGCCGTTCAACCATCATCCACCCAGAGGTAAGTTGAAAACTCGGAGTCTTGAAAACTTGATCATTATGTAGGTCTTGAAATTATTAACTCTCTTAACTCTCATGAATCACACAACCAACCCCGTCTACTAATAGCATAGCAAAAAGTAAAATAACGTTTCCCGGGGCCAAAGTGTCAAGGGTTGACAGGGGGTTCCTACCACATGATACTACTACAATGTAACCAAGTTTCCAACTAACCTATCTTGCATGCAATTGGGGAAGATGGTAGAACTAATGCATATAAAACATGGGTAAACATGATCAAAGTGACTTGCCTGATTGATGATCTTCGTACGTGAGTGACTCTAAGTAACAAGCTTCGCACTCCGGATAATCTAACGAAGCAAACAAGAGCACTCAATAAGCATACAACAAAATATTGTAACTCACAACCATCAACCATAAACTAGTAACCAATCAAGACAAAACAATGCATAAAAAATCACAAGCAAGAAAACACACAAAGTTTTGTTTACTAAGAGATGATTGATAAAACACTACTAACAATACTAAAACTATTTTGTAATAACAAAACAATTGTTGATAGCAAGGAAACAATAAAAATATTTTTATTAATAAACAGAAGAAAATCAATTTAAGTTTGTTGGGAAAACTTTAGTAAAATTTATAAAAGTTTTGATAAACACTATATGAATCAACTATAGTTTTACTAACAAAAGAGCAAAACAAAACTTATTACTTATTAACAAAACATGTTCTTAACAGGGAAGAATTTACAAATAAACTTGTCTTAGAAAACAGCATTAAAGTATATAAAACTTTGTTTGAAAGCAAAACTATTACTAACTAGTTGTTTTAATCAAAAATAAACCTATTTGAAAAGAAGTTGTGATTCCTATATTAACAAAGAAATAACTAAACAATTTTATATTTTTATTAACAATAAGTAAAACACTAAATGTTTAATCAACAGAACCTACTAAAAAAATTAAGACTAAATCTAAGTTAAACTAACTAAAACTAAGTAAATAAAACTATACCATAATACTAGGCAGATTCTGTTTATAGCTAAAACACTAATCAAAATCATTCTAAAAATCCTCAAACTAAGCAATCTGATAGTCCTAACTAATACCAAGCAGTAGCAAAAAGATTCATATCAAAATCTATTTTTAAACTCTAGTTATTCAGATTTGAATATTTTGAGAAAATTTGATTAAATTCAAATTTTATAGGTCAAATTTGAAATTTAAAAGTACAGGGTGAAACTACATGAAAAAATGTGAGTTATTGCAAAAAGAATCAACTCAAAACATTAAATAGATTAAAAGTTATTCACAAAACAAAATCAGAACAGGTTCTGTTTTCTAAACAAAATCAGAAAAGGGTGAAATATCTACCGAACGGCCAGGGGTGACGTGGCAACGTGTGAGTGGTTGGGCTAGTGTGCACGCGGGTGGTTACGGGCGGTTGACCGATCCTAAGAGGATACCGGTTCGCGAAATAAAACGTTCTAATCTTGGCCATCGGATCTAGATCGGAGGGATGGGAGGGCTCATAGTGTAAAGGTCGCCGGCGTGGGGAATCTCCGGCGAGTCCGAAAGCGGCGAAGACGACGGCGAGGGGCTCCGGTGGTCGAGGGAGGCAGTGCAGTGGCTCAGACGACGGCGGGCGAGGTCCGGCGTCGAATGGTGGGGTCGGAGGGGCGAGTGGACAACCGAGGCGATGGCTACGGGCGATGGGAGCTCCGGCGATGGTGCAACTCCAACGAGGAATTTGGCAGCGTCTCGGCGAGGGAGAGAGGGGGCTCGGGGGGGAATGGAGAGAGGAGTGACAGGGGCTACTTATAGGGTGCTCGGGTGGTGCTGGGGAGGAGAGAGGAGAGAGATCCAGGGGGAAGAAACTGTCGGCGAGGAGCTGCGGCGCGTGCGGGGAGGAGGGGGATGACCACGCGGGGCTAACGGTCGGTCGGGTGGGACCCGGTGGCAGCGAGAGGGAGAGCGAGGTTTCCGCGTCGGTCGGCCGGCTCGAATTGAATTCGCGAATAAAAGCCTGTGGGCCGGCCCGTTTAATTCTAAATCCGTTACTGTTTTTATTAACCAGAGTAGTAAAACGTCTTAAAAAGCATTTAAAACATTTTTAGATATAGGAGTATTATATATAAAAATTAACAGAAGAATAAATGCCATTTATTGAACATTTTTATTCTGTCATTTGAATACTTTGAAAAAAAATATTTTCAGAAATTGCCTAATTGTTTTTAAATCTTTTTTGCAAATATTTTCAAAATAACCCCTAGTTATTTTTGTTCAAATAGATCACCAAAGGGGTCCTGGTGTGGAGTGTCATGTTCCTCCTCTCTTATTTGAACTTTTTACCAAGATTTCAAATAGGTGAAAGCAACACATTGAAAGTAGAAAGGGGTTTCAGAAATTCAGAGAAGGCATTTCAACTATTACATGTATTCAAGAAATGATGATGATAGATGCATAGCTACATTTCATAACATTCCAAAATGGAATTTTGGGATGTTACAGTTGTGTTTGCTTATATTCACAGAGAAGTTAAATTGTCATGGATCCTCCAACATGTGGTGCTTGCTCCTATCCTTTGCTAGCCAAAACTTCTCACCAAGTAGAGATACTACTTGTGCATCCAAAAATGCTTAAACCTAGTTTCTTGTCATAATAGTCCACCATATCTACCTATGGAATGAATAAGATCCTTCAAGTAAGTTGTCATTGGTGCAAAAGAAATAAAAAGATTTCACCTAAATATGATGATATTTTATTGGAAGGGAAAATAAACTGCGTATGATCTTGTGATGGCAAAGAAATAAAACTGGCGGACTGCATAATAAAGTTTGCTACCATAAGGGAAAATATAAAGTGATGTTCGTATCCATTAAGAGTTTTCTCATCCAAATAATAAGTGCATGGCAACCTCTGCTTCTCTCTACGAAGGGCCTATCTTGTACTTCTAGATATCTACTTTTATGCAAGAGTCAATAATGTTAATTCCTATTCCATTCTTATTATTCTCTACTTGCAAGCATCATGAGGTGGGGAAAGATCTAGGCACATATATCCAGTTGGATGTAGGTGATCATGATTTATTACTGTTGACATTATCCCTGAAATAAGTTGTTGGGTGGTGATAAACTATAAACCCCTCTCTTCTTATGTGTTTGATTGAAACTTTTTTTACTTCATAAATATCTCGTAAGTGTCATCAATCATAGAAGACTAAATTATAGTTTAGTATGTGAAGTTGCTAAACAAAGCTCTTACATAGACTATTTCTGATAATATGATGGATTGCAATTGTTTCAGTGACTAAGAACATAGTTTGTTAGTTATCAATAAAGTTGTTCTTGAGAAGTTTTATAATATTATGTTGCTATCACGATAATGATCCTGATGCTTTCATATACGTATTTTATTTTTATCGACACCTCTCACTCTAAGCATGTGGCCATGATTATCTATATCGGCTTTCGCTTGAGGACAAGCAAGGTCTAAGCTTGGGGGAGTTGATAAGTCCATTTTGCATCATGATTTCCTACTATTATTTATATATATTTTTTCCATTATTCCACTTTATGATACAATTTTAATGCCTTTTCTCTCTGAATTTACAAGGTTTACATGGAGAGGAACATTACCGGCAGCTGGAATTTCAAACATGAAAAAGCTAAATCTGATATACCTATTTTACTGAACTCCAAATGACATAAAAATTTATGGAGAATTTTTATGGAATATAAAAAAATATTGGAGCAAAAATCCACCGGAGAGGGCTACATGTTGCTCATGAGGAAACATTGTGCACCCACCCCCTAGGCGCGCCCTGTTACCTTGTGGGTCCCACGGGAGGTTTTCGGCGCCCCTCTTCTACTATATGAAGGGTTTTTCCCTACAAAAAATTAGGAGGGTACTTTCGGGATGAAGCGCTGCCTTCTCGAGGCAGAACTTGGACAAGAGCGATTTTTCTCTTCGACAAAGCGATTCCGCGTGGGAAGCTTCCCTCCGGGAGGGGGAAATTGAAACCATCGTCATCACCAACACTTACTCCATCGTGGGAGGACCAATCTTCATCAACATCTTCACTAGCACCATCTCATCTCAAACCCTAGTTCATCTCTCGTATTCAACCTTTGTCTCAAAACCTCAGATTGGTATATGTGGGTTGCTAGTAGTGTTGATTACATCTCGTAGTTGATGCTAGTTGGTTTGTTTGGTGGAAGATTATATGTTCAGATCATTAATGATAATCAACACACCTCTGATCTTGAATATTAATATGATTTGTGAGTAGTTACTTTTGCTCTTGAGGACATGGGAGAAGTCTTTTTATAAGTAGTCATGTGATGTTGGTATTCGTTTGATATTTTGATGATATGTATGTTGCTCTTCCTTTAGTGGTGTCATGTGAATGCCGACTACATTACACTTCACCATATTTGGGCCTAATGAAAAGCATTGGGGAATGATAAGAAGATGATGGGTTGTGAGAGTTACAGAAGCTTAAATCCTTGTTTATGAGTTGTTCCGTAAGGGGCTGATTTGGATCCATATGTTTAATGTTATTGTTAGGTTTATCTTAATTCTTATTTCGTAGTTGCGGATGCTTGCGATACGGGGTAATTATAAGTGGCTTGTTTGTTCAAAAAAGAACAACACCTTAGCACCGGTCCACCCACATATCAAATTACCAAAGTAACGAACGTGAATCAACTAAACTTTGATGAACGTGACTATATGGAAATTCCCATGTGTCCTCGAGAGATACTTGCTTTATATAAGAGAACTTTCCAGTATAATTTGCTATAAAAAATATTAGGCCACCTAGTTGGACCTTTGCTACTATTATTACATGTTACTTATCATGAATTATCTTGCTACAAAACTATCTACTATTGTTACTTACATCACTTGGAGAGAATACCTTGCTAAAATCCGCTTGTAATTTCCTTATGCTCCTCATTGAGTTTGACACTCTTGCTTATAAAAAGGACTATGATTGATCCCCTATACTTTTGGGTCTTCAGGGGCCATATTGTTCACTAGAGGCTTCTCTCTCCAAAGTAGCACACGGTGGGTAGACAAATTACTGTTAGGCAATTAATAGAAAAGCGCATAGTAAAGATTATGTATTCATGGAAATGATCATGTATATAGGCATCACGTCCGTGACAAGTAGAACGAACCGATTCTGCATCTACTCTAATTACTCCACCAATCAACCGCTATCTAGCATGCAACTATGGTATTAAGTTTATGCAAATAGAGTAATGCTTTAAGCAAGATGACATAGTGTAGACAAAGTAAGTACAAGCAATATGTTCAAACCCCATTGTTTTATCCTTAGTAGCAACAATGCAATATGTGTCTTGTCCCCTACTATCACTAGGATATAGAGCACCGCAAGATTGAACCCACTACAATGCACACCTCCCACTAAACATAAATCAATCTAGTTGGCCAAACCAAATCGATAGATCAAAGCGACTTACAAAGCTAAAACAATCATGCATAATAGAACTCAGAGAAGACTCAATTATTTTCATGAATAATCCGATCATAAACGAGAAAGTGCATTATACTACCCTGAAAAATTGTGTGGTTCACATAAGCCCTTGATTTATTTTTCTACTCCTTTGCCCCCCCCCCCCTAAATAACCCCAAACCGGACAAAAATCATCCCTGGGTGGTTTTCCTGCTGGTCAAAAGTTGTATTTGACTAGTGGGCCCAAGGCCCACACCCCACCTAACCCTAAATCCTCTTCCTCCTCTTTTTTCATGTGCCCTTCGGCCATGGCCGCCGGCGGCTAAGGGCAGCCGTGCATGTGCCCTAGTTCACCCGCTCCCTCAGCTCGCCTACTCGAGCCTCGCTGCGAGAGCGTCGTCTTGCTTCATTGGCCCACTGACCCTGCCACCTAGTTGTCGCACTCTCCCGTCAGCCCTTGTTGTCGCCTCCACGTCGATGGTCAGCCCTTGCTACCACCGCCACACATCAATGGGCGGTCACCTCTGGTCGACGGAAAGCCGCCCCCTCTACATCTGCCATGACCACCGCCCCGAGCTCCTTTGCGCACGACTGCGCTTGAGCACCACCACGCCAATGCGTTGCCACTGAGGCCCTCCATGCTGGCAACCTCTACACCTAGCGTTGCTCCATTGCCAACCGCTACAGCACCTCCCCGGCGTTAGCGCCCTTTCTTTGTCATGTTCTGGTTAGCCAGTGGCTAAACCTATCACTAACACTTATTTGATCAACCCTGAATAACTGCCAAGAAGGTCCCACTTCCTAATGAACCACACGCTAATTTCCTATTTTGGTTTGTATAATTCTCGTGACCCCACCGGCAGGTCAAAACCACCATTGACTAGTGCCACATCGGTTGCAAATTGAGACAAACCACCTAGGGGGTCTTTTGTCCGGTTTGGGATTTTTTTAGGGGGGCAAAACAGCAAAAAAATAGATCAGGGCATAATGCAAACCAACTAGTTTTTCGGGGTAGTAAAATGGACTTTTTTCATCATCAACCCACAATTCATCGGATCCCAACAAACACACTACAAAAGAAGATTACAACAGATAGATCAATGCGAGAATCATGAAGAACTTTGTACTAAAGATCAAAGAGAGATAAGAAGCCATCTAGCTACAAGCTGTGGACCCATAGGTTTGTGGTGAACTACTCACACATCATCATGGAGGCAGTACGATAATGAATATAGCCTCGATCATGGATTCCCCCTCCGGCGAAGTACCAGAGAAGGCCTCCAAATGGGATCATAGAAGAACAGGGATTTACGGTAGCAGAAAAATTGTTCGGGTGGCTCTTTATTGGTTTCCTGATTTTAGAGAATTTATAGAGGTGGAATTAGGTTATACACAGCCATGTGGGGCCCACAAGGCATCAGGGAGCGCCTACCCTCCCTGGGCACACCCTGTTGCCTTGATGTCTCCTTGCTTCTCATCTAGTCTCCTCCTGAATCTTTTAGGGTCTCTCTTGTCCAAAAAAAATCGACAAAACATTTCATAGAGTGGGGCCTCTGTTTGGTATTGATCCCTAGAAAACCAAAAACAGGCAAACGCATAAATTGGCAATTGGCACTGGATTAATAGATTAGTCCCAAAAATGATATAAAATAGCATATTATTGCATATAAAGTATCCAAGATTAATAATATAATGGCATGGAACAATGAAAAATTATTGATACGTTGGAGACGTATCAACGGGTGTGGTGGGTGCGGGCATGCGCACGGAGACCGGCATGGCGGGTGCAGGGGCGTGCACGAGCACAGGCGTAGGACGAGGTGTTGGCAATTGTATGTACACGAGATCGCATGGTCCGCGGAGACCACTCTGACGCCCATGGGTTCTATCGTTGCAATGATGCTTGACGACCATCCCATCAATGCCACGGGTATGGTTGCTCGAACGGGTGCAAGGATAGTTGTTGGCGAGTGCACGGGGCAGCATCCGCTGCACCCCGCGGCTCGTTCAGGGCCATGTTCATGGTGTCTCATTCGTCTTAATGTTCTATCTCCTCCAACTCGGGGTCAACTTCAGTAAACCAGAAGACTAGTGGCATATGATCCTTGTGCTCCATGGAATAGGTGGAGGTCTCGATGATAGAGGGGAATGGGAGGCGAAGAGAGAGGATTGTTGAGTGAGTGGGTAATAAGGACGCGTATTAAACATCAGCTTGGGCGCTATTGGTGAACAGGTTGGAAGTCAAGCGAACGGATATGAAGGTCAAAGGGCACGCTTATCGGTGAGCCTGCGGCATACTGCTCGCATGCCTCCTGGTGAGCCTGCGCAGTGGAGGCCAGCTCGCATGCATGCCATGTACTCAAAACAGCTACTCGCACGACACCTCCTAGCCAATAAAGAGTGCAGCTCGTGGTAGCACATAAATGTGCATTAGAACACCCACCATCTATACATAATACAACCGTTTGCGATGGTAATGCGATAGTCGTTGTTCCAAAAATGCTTTTGTTAGTTAATAGTGTGTGCGCCTTTTCTCGAAGTGGACACAAAAAATACCACAACATATTTATGCTATATCATAATGCCCTTCCCATGTTTTATATAATTTTGTGTGACTTTTAGATTTACTATAATTTAAACCAATATTCTCAATATTGGATCTAGAAGAAAAATATATATCAAAAAACGTGTCTCAAATAAGATAACAAAATCCTATGATGTCTTTATGTATCATGTCATGACACCATGCCGAGTTTCATGAATTTCTAACGAGTTTTAGATTTACAGTAACTTAAAACCATGTTTCTAGATGTTTGTGGCCAAGCCAAGACCCTGAGATGTTTGAAATTAATTCTCATTTCTTGTATGGGACCTAAAGATGCAACCATGGACACTTATATGATTTTCAACCCATCTTGATGCACCGGTAATGATTTTAGTTCACATTTGAATTATGCACATTAAATGCCTAGAAAACTCAATTAATGTATAAAAATTCAAACAAACCTTGAATGATTCCATATTTTAGCACCACACTCCTATTGGTCTATGTTGCCTCTAGAAAAAGTTCAAGGCAAGAAGAGGCAACGGATGTTGTTTCGCCCACATAAGGTGACATGTTCCCTATTGGAACCACAAAGCTTCCCATGAGAAGGTCGGTTTGTAACGGGCTTGTGCCAAAACTTGTCCCAAACTGGAAAAAAAATAGCATGGCACGCATGTACCATGTCAAGACAACATGTCAAGTTTCATGAATTTCTGACGAGTTTTGAATTTACAGTAATTTAAAAACCAAGTTTCTCAGTGTTTGTGGCCGAGCCAAGACCCCGAGATGTTTGAAATTCATTCCCATTTATTTCATGGGACCTAAACATGTAGCCATGGACACTTATATGATTGTTCAACCCATTTTGATGCACCGGACCTTGTGAGTGTAGTTCAAATTTGAATTATGCACATTAAATGCCTAGAAAACTCAAGTAATGTATACAAAATGCCAAGCGAACACTGAATAATTCCATATTTTAGCATGACAATCCTATTGGTCTGTGTTAGCTCTAGAAAAAGTTCAAGGCGAGAAGAGGCATCGAATGTCATTTCTCCCACATAAGGTGACATGTTTCTTATCACAACCACAAAGCTTCCCGTGAGAAGCTCCGGTTTGTAAGGGGCTTGTGCCCAAACTTGTCCCATATTGGACAATTTTTTTACCACGACACATATGTGCCATGTCATGACAACATGCCAAGTTTCATGAATTTCTGACGAGTTTTGGATTTATAGTAATTTAAAAACAAAGTTTCTCAATTTTTGTGGCGACAAGATGTCGGGATGTTTAAAATTCATTCCCATTTCTTGCTTGGGAGCTAAAGATACAACCATGGACACTTATATGATTTACAACCTATTTTGATGCATCGGACCTTGTGATTGTAGTTCAAATTTGAAGTATACACATTAAATGCCTACAAAATTCAATAACTGTGTAAAAAATGTCAAAGGAACCCTGAATAATTCCATATTTTAGCACAACACTCCTATTGGTCTATGTTGCCTTTATAAAAAGTTCAGGGTGAGAAGAGGAAGCGGATGTCGTTTCGCCCACATAAGTTGACACGTTCCCTATCGGAACCATAAAGCCTCCCGTGAGAAGCTTCGGTTTGTAAGGGGCGTGTGCCAAAACTTGTCCCAAATTGGACAATTTTTTTACCATGACACATATGTGCCATGTCATGACAACATGCCAAGTTTCATGAATTTCTGACGAGTTTTGGATTTACGATAATTTAAAAACCAATTTTCTCAATGTTTGTGGCTGAGCCAAGATGCCGCGATGTTTGAAATTCATTCTCATTTCTTGCATGGGACCTAAAGATGCATCCATGGACACTTATATAAATTTTCAACCCATTTTGATGCACTAGACCTTGTAATTGTAGATCAAATTTGAATTATACACATTAAATGCCTAGAAAACTCAATTGATGTATAAAAATGTCAAACGAACCCTGAATAATTCCATATTTTTAGCACGACACTCATGTTGGTCCGTGTTCACTGCACATAAATTTTATTGCAATATAAACACCTTCCTTTACTGAAGTAACCTCATTTTTCATTTTAAAAACAATATGGAAATCAATTATATCGCAAAAAATTCATGATCATGAATCGTGTGTGATGCAGTATAAAAATATCTTTGGTCAATCCTCATACATGTATTATGTCGGAAGCTTCATCGGCTACAGTCCATTGTCGGTGAGTCAACCGCACTAGCTCCTCAAGACCACTTTACTATTCAATCATCACCGTTGAAATATGGGGACGTGGATCCCCATCATGAGTCAACCTAAGCAATCCACACCGGCCCGAGCGTGGCCGGATCAACCATGAGCATGCTCACAACATGCATGAGCGTGATCGCTATCTCCGACAGGGTGCCTCCTGCAGCTGAGAGGGCGGCAGCAACAATGGCGACGGGGATAGGAAATGACGAGAACAACACAACAACTATTAGTTTCTCAGCGGTCGCCATAGCCAGGATGGCCACCGCCCATGCCCATATCGAGGCTGCCCACGCCCAACTCATGTCTTTCACTGCACAAATCACAACGGCCTTCTCCAACACCGGTCGGCAACCCACGTATGATGAGTTGGTAATCGCCAAGTGTGCTCGAGGAGGCGTCTGTTTATCGGGGGCCTCCCTAGACAAGATGGTGTTCGTCCATGCCCAGACCAAGGCTGCCCATGCCAAGCTCGTGGCAGCCTTATCCAAAGAGATGCTGGACGAGGATTGTGAGATGATGGTGGAGTATGTGGCGATGGATGCCATGGAGCCCCTTCCCCAGGAAGTCGTTGATCGGGAGCTGGTCATGGAGGAGGCGGCGAAGATCGACGAGCGTCAGGCAGAATATTAGTCTTTGTTTAGAGTGTTGTTCTTTTGTTAGAGTAATGTTCATGTCAACTAAGTATGTTTAATTGCTTGATTAAGTAAGTGTGGGCTGTGGTATGGGCTCTCTTGTGTAGTACTCAAATTTGCAAGTGATGTTAAATTAAGCAATGACGTGGACGACCACTATAACGAAGGAAATTCATACCAAAATTTGACATCGTATCCACAATTTCTCTTCCAAATGAAATTGAAATGCAAGTACCGTGTGAAATGTAGTATCCAATACCTTACGCGTGAAGCTTGGAGACCAAAATTTCCACGTTCAGTCTCGTCACAAACGGGGTAAACTATATGATTCATTTGTGATGTTAGATATCGCACACAGTTTTGATAAAGGGATTGTGTGTGATGTGACTGCGTGGTCCAGTTTTTCACTGCACCGAATAAAAAAATTGGGTTGTCGTGCCAATATCTACCTTCCCACCCCTCTTACCAACCAAAAGCTACATTCCGCCTGCTTCCCCCTTCCTTTCCTAAGTTCAAACATTCAATTCTTTCTTGTAGCACCACCTCCTCGCTGGCGATGCTCCTTCCTATTGCTCGGCCTCCTCCATCTAGTCGGGTAATCCACACCTTCCCCATACCCCTCCCCCTCCACCCCCTCCTCCTCCATCCCACATGCCCCAATCGTCGGTGCGACACCTTCCACCAAAATCACCACCCCATCCCCCCAATAATCTCCACTGAAAGACAAGGTGCATGTAGTATAGCCAGGATCTCAAGGAGCATCTGGCAACGGAGAAGCAAATCACAGTCATATGCACGGATGAGGCTGCGATGGTTGCCATGCGTGCCAACCTCCAAATCTTGGAGCATCACCTCCTCTTCAAGGCCACCATCAATGCCTCATGCGCGGATGCCACCACGCGGTTGACTGCTTGAAATGACATCTCGTGGTCTTTTCTCGATGGCTCCGCTGGTGCCTTCGACGAAGACTACGATTTGTTTTATCGACATGCTCGTGCTTCCCTCAGCTGTAGAGCCGGTAGGTTGGTGCCCGGATAGGCTCATGCCACTCACCACTGCAAGGAGGCCATGCACGATGTGGAGGCCACGCCCTCTTCCAAGCCCATCGTTATCGATATCTCCGACGACAAGGAATAGCTTGTTTTTTAGCTTGATTACTAAGGACATATGTTCGGCTAGCTACATCGGTTAAGCATGTTTGGTTTACATGTTGCATGTACTGCTTCTGACTTTCCTTAAGAAATTCTAGTGATATGTCCGATGTAATGCTACTATGCAATCTGACCATCTAGTATGTTCTATTGCGCAATGTGATGGGTAGTTAACTGTTTGGTTCATTTGTTGTGGTGATCATTTAACCGTTCGGTTCAATTCTACAGTGTGATGTTCGATTGTTCTTGGTACAATTTTGTAGTGTTATGCATGTGAGAAGTAAATCGAATTTGGATGTACTAAATACATGTGAAACGTATACAATTGCTAGATTTCATAGTTCTTAGCACGCTTGACTTTTCCATGTGGCTCGAATTAATATGTTGGATCTGCAATGCGTTTATTTTTCATCAACATATTTTACTGATAGCACGCCAAATCTCACTTATAACATGATCAATATCTATTTTAAATACGTTGTAGGAGAACAATGGGATACACCAAAGTTTACCATCGAGGTTTGCACATGCATGATCCCTTGGTTAATAGCACATTATTGTGCAACAGTAGGAACCATTCTAATATTTAGGTTTCTAATAATTTGGTCTTGCACATGTAGTTCTTGCCGTGAGAGGTTTAGACCCAACGTTCGACCCATTTTGCATGTGGGGTAAATGAGGTGTTCATGAATATCGGTCAAATCAAGAAACTTGAAAATATTGCTAAGATAAAGAAACTAACGACGAGAAGCAACAAGATGTTTGTCTACACAATGAAGAAGACACCAGTCTACTATAGGATGGTACTATCTCTTTTACCTTGTGTTTTTCCCTTTGTGCCATTTCAAATGGAAAAGATATTTATGCATATCTTTGTTTCTAGTCCTTTCCAAAGCACTTCATCGATGATTACGTCTCAAACCATTTGTATGGTCAAGAAGTGAAGAAGGTATTCATACAACACCCACGGTATAATTTTGGAGTCTTCATCAAGAGTATGAAGGATGGGCGGGCAACCATCCACACACACTAGCCTAAAGTTACAAGGACCTTCAACTTCAGTGAAGGCTCAATATGCATCTTCCGCTTCAACAAATTTCTAGACAAGATTCATCTGTCTATTTACCATATATGCTTCTACTTTCCAAAGGTTTTAGATGTTGCATGTGAAACTTTGGTCTCGTTGTTGTTATCAGGTAGCTAGGTATATGCACATATTGTGTAACTCAGTGCCGAAGCTATATGATGTTATACTTTGATGTGATTTCAGTTATGAAATCCTGGTTGCCATAATACAATATGAAATAATTGTGTGCTTGATATCAAATGTCAATTTAGTTACTAAATGGATTATAAATAATAGAGAAATTAGGGTTCTTATTCTGTTTTTTCTATTTTAGACGGTTTCTCAGACAACACCATGGGAGATGACCATAACAAACCCATACGATTTATAGAAAGTTGTCGTGTTAGATCAGTGAACAATCACACATGACTTCCAGGCACGAACTATGTGTGTTAGGCCACCTATCACAAATGTTTCACATAAAAATGTGTGTGATGGACATCCTTATGCCAAACAGTTTCTTCTAGGCACCATGCGTGATGTATTGAGTAACGCAATCGATAGAATTATAACAATCGTGTGGGATGGGCACACATATCATAGACGGTGTTCTGCAAAATTGTGTGTGATGTACCATACGAGCAGAAACGTATCTTTGGGATTCACCATGTGGGATGCCAAGTGCATCTCAGACGACTTCTACAACATGTCTGTTTGTGATGGTCCTTCTAATTGCACATGAGGTATTTTTGCCAAGCGTGTATGACTGGAGGAGGCATCAACGATGATTTATATGTGTCGTGTAGGATAGCCCCCCTATCGCAGCCACAAGCAAGGTGTCACTTTAGAACTACGTCGTGGAAAGGGGGTAAAAATCATTCGTATAGGAGCTGCATGCGCCAGTGAAAGATCTGTAGGTCGCCGCCTGGTGTAAGATGTTTGTATTGTGGTTGTTCCTCCCCCCCCCCTTCAAGCCATTTTATCTTTTGCCTACTGATCTCTCTGTCTCGCGGTTTTGTAGTGCTGATTCCTGAAATCAGGGATGTCGATGTGGAAGCTCAACTCTGGGAGGTGTACTACATCACGGAGCGGATGTGGGTTGCACTTGGTAGGGTTGCACGTTGTGGTATAAAGATCCAGATCTTAGGAGCAGCCTCGATGGTGTGCTCGGGCTTCTACACAAAGCGCCTGGTCAGATGGTGAAATGGCTCTTCTTCGCGATGTTCGAGGGGGTTCGTCGGGTCCTTGTTGGCCTGAGGGCGCACTATCTGAGCATGGTCCTTGGGCCACTTGTTCGTAAAGTGCCTGGTGAATGGTGCCTCATTACCTTTTTCGATAAGGTCTCTGAAGATGTCGAGTTTACTGTTGGGGCCTGTGAGCTGTAAGAGATCACTAAGCGGATTGATAAGGATGTACATGGCTCAGAGGGAGCATGAAGCAATTCCTTGTGTGTTCTATAAATCATTATCTTTTCTTGCATGTATCTAGCAAAATTTGTTTATTTGCCATGCGAACACTCCCTTTCAACCATATCGTTTTTAGTGTAGGTAATATGAAGTAGGGAGACCCTATTGTGGATTCTTCCATACGCGTGCTGGTCATTGACCAATATTGGCAGCGGGGCAAGGGTCTAATTCTCGGCACTTTTGGATTATAGGTCGCGATGCAAAAGAAAAGATGTCGAACATGAGCCCGGCGAGGAACCCGGTGTCGCACTCTTGTGACAAAGGTGGTTGTATGTTGATATAGGCCACGGGTGTGATTAAGTGGCTAGTGGATACAACATCTAGAGTTTGTTGGGTCTCTAAGCATATAGGATTATAGGAGGACAACAATTTTCTCTCCAGTTGATGATCTAAGACTTCATTTTCTCTCAAGTGAATATAGCCGTCCTTTTCATGTTAGCTTCCCGTGGTTGGCTCCCTGGGGTTCTTCGCGTCATCTGATCAGCCCGAACAGCGTGCAACTGGGCGGTTAGCCTCAGGGGTCTATCACAGGTGGGCCGCAAGCGCACAAGGGGGCATCATCATGGGGCGGCTTCAGTGGCGCCAGCATGAAACCTCTAACGCTTTGCCCCGCACATGATGGACAGGTAGGGGTCAACTATTAGTGTCCTTTGCCCCAGACATGCTTGTTTGGTCACCGCGGACGGGCTTGTTCGGTCGCCCCAGGCGAGGCATGTGATGGTGTCCCGGCTAGAAGGTCTTGTTGGGAGACGTATTAGTAAATCAAAAATTTCTATGCGTTCACCAAGATCTATCTATGGAGAAACCAGCAACAAGTGGGAAGAGATTGGATCTTCATACCTTTGAAGATCGCTAAGCGAAAGCATTACCAAAACGCGGTTGGTGGAGTGGGTTGGTTCCCTCCACCTTCGGCCCATGCAGCCCTCCGGGGCCCGTGACCCCTCCCGGTGGACCCCCGGAACCCTTCCGATGGTCTCGATACGTTACCGGTGATGCCCGAAACATTTCCGATAACCAAAACCTCACTTCCTATATATAAATCTTTGTTCCGAACCATTCTAGAACTCCTCGTGACGTCCGGAATCTCATCCAGGACTCCTAACTACCTTCGGTAACCATGTACACTATTTCCCTATAACCCTAGCGTCATCGAACCTTAAGTGTGTAGACCCTATGGGTTCGGGAGGCACGTAGACATGACCGAGACACCTCTCCGGTCAATAACCAACAACGGGATCTGGATACCCATGTTGGCTCCCACATGCTCCACGATGACCTCATCGGATGAACCACGATGTCGGGGATTCAATCAATCTCGTATGCAATTCCCTTTGTCTATCGGTATGATACTTGCCCGAGATTCGATCGTCGGTATCCTTATACCTTGTTCAATCTCATTACCGGCAACTCTCTTTACTTGTTCCGTAACACATCATCCCGTGGCTAACTCCTTAGTCACATTGAGCTCATTATGATGATGTCTTGCCGAGTGAGCCCAGAGATACCTCTCCGTCATACGGAGTGACAAATCCCAGTCTCGATTCATGCCAACCCAACAGACGCTTTTGGAGATACCCGTAGTGCACCTTTATAGCTACCCAGTTACGTTGTGACGTTTGGCACACCCAAAGTATTCCTACGGTATCCGAGAGTTGCACGATCTCATGGTCTAAGGAAACGATACTTGACATTGAAAAGCTTTAGCAGACGAACTACAAGATCTTGTGCTATGCTTAGGATTGGGTCTTGTCCATCACATCATTCTCCTAATGATGTGATCCCGTTATCAACGACATCCAATGTCCATGGTCATGAAACCATGACCATCTATTGATCAACGAGCTAGTCAACTAGAGGCTCACTAGGGACACGTTGTGGTTTATGTATTCACACATGCATTGCGGTTTCCGGTTAACACAATTATAGCATGAACAATAAACAATTATCATGAACAAGGAAATACAATAATAACCATTTTATTATTGCCTCTAGGGCATATTTCCAACAGTCTCCCACTTGCACTAGAGTCAATAATCTAGTTACATTGTGATGAATCGAACACCCATAGCATTCTGGTGTTGAACATGTTTTGCTCATGAGAGAGGTTTAGTCAATGGATCTACGACATTCAGATCCGTATGTACTTTACAAATATCTATATAATCACGGATGGAGTTGAAGCGACGCTTGAGGTGTCTTGTCTTCTTGTGAAACCTGGGCTCCTTGGCAAGGGCAATAGCTCCAGTGTTATCGCAGAATAGAGTCATCGGGCCCGACGCATTGGGAATCACTCCTAGGTCAGTGATGAACTCCTTCATCCAGACACCTTCCTTTGTTGCTTTCGAAGCAGCTATGTACTCCGCTTCACATGTAGATGCCGCCACGACGCTTTGCTTGCTGCTGCACCAACTGACTGCCCCTTCGTTCAAAATATACACGTATCCGGTTTGCGACTTGGAGTCGTCCGGATCTGTGTCAAAGCTAGCATCGACGTAACCCTTTACGACGACTCTTCGACACCTCCATATATGAGAAACATGTCCTTTGTCCTTTTCAGGTACTTCAGGATATTCTTGACCGTTGTCTAGTGTTCCACTCCGGGATCACTTTGGTACCTACCTACCAAACTTATGGCAAGGTTCACATCAGGTCTGGTACACAGCATGGCATACATGATAGAGCCTATGGCTGAAGCATAGGGGATGACACTCATCTCTTCTCTATCCTTTTCCATGGTCGGGCATTGAGTCGTACTCAATCTCACACCCTGTAACACAGGCAAGAACCCCTTCTTGGACTGATCCATATTGAACTTCTTCAATATCTTTTCAAGGTATGTGCTTTGCGAAAGACCTATGAGGCGTCTCGATCTATCTCTATAGATCTTAATACCTAATATGTAAGCAGCTTCTCCAAGGTCCTTCATTGAAAAACACTTATTCAAGTAGGCCTTTATACTCTCCAAAAGTTCTATATCATTTCCCATTATCAGTATGTCATCCACATATAATATGAGAAATGCTACAACGCTCCCACTCACTTTCTTGTAAATACAGGGTTCTCCATAAACCTGTACAAACCCAAACGCTTTAATCACCTCATTAAAGCGAATGTTCCAACTCCGAGATGCTTGCACCAGCCCATAGATGGAGCGCTGGAGCTTGCATACCTTGTTAGCATCTTTAGGATCGACAAAACCTTCCGGCTGCATCATATACAGTTCTTCCTTAAGGAAGCCATTAAGGACTGTCGTTTTGATGTCCATTTGCCAGATCTCATAATCATAAAATGCGGCAATTGCTAACATGATTTGGATGGAGTTCAGCATCGCTACGGGTGAGAAAGTCTCATCGTAGTCAACTCCTTGAACTTGTCGATAACCCTTACCGACAAGCCAAGCCTTATAGACGGTCACATTACCATCCACGTCAGTCTTCTTCTTAAAGATCCATTTATTTTCAATGGCTCGCTTATCATCAGGCAAGTCCACCAAAGTCCATACTTTGTTCTCATACATGGATCCTATCTCGGATTTCATGGCTTCAAGCCATTTGTTGGAATCCGGGCCCGCCATTGCTTCTTCATAGTTCGAAGGTTCACCGTTGTCCAATAACATGATCTCCAGGACAGGGTTACCGTACCACTCTGGTGCGGAACGTGTCCTAGTGGACCTTCGACGTTCAATAGTAACTTGATCTGAAGTTTCACGGTCATCATCATTAACTTCCTCTCCAGCCGGTGTAGGCTCCACGGAAACAACTTCCCGTGTTGTGCTACTCTCCGGTTCAAGTGGAGGTACAATTACCTCATCAAGTTCTATTTTCCTCCCACTTACTTCTTTTGAGAGAAACTCTTTCTCGAGAAAGGATCCATTCTTGGCAACAAAGACTTTGCCTTCGGATCTGAGGTAGAAGGTATACCCAATAGTCTCTTTGGGATATCCTATGAAGATGCACTTTTCCGCTTTGGGTTCGAGCTTCTCAGGTTGAAGTTTCTTCACATAAGCATCGCATCCCCAAACTTTCAGGAATGACAACTTAGGTTTCTTTCCAAACCATAATTCATACGGTATTGTCTCAACGGACTTTGACGGTGCCCTATTTAAAGTGAATGCGGCAGTTTCTAATGCATATCCCCAAAATGATAGCGGTAAGTCGGTAAGAGACATCATAGATCGCACCATATCCAATAGAGTGCGATTACGACGTTCAGACACACCATTTCGCTCAGGTGTGCCAGGCGGCGTGAGTTGTGAAACAATTCCACATTTCCTTAGGTGTGTGCCAAACTCATGACTTAAATATTCTCCGCCACAATCAGATCGTAGGCACTTTATTTTCCTGTCACGTTGATTCTCTACCTCACTCTGAAATTCCTTGAACCTTTCAAAGGTTTCAGACTTGTGTTTCATTAAGTAGACATACCCATATCTGCTCAAGTCATCAGTGCGGGTGAGAACATAACTGTAGCCACCGCGAGCCTCGACGCTCATTGGACCGCATACATCGGAATGTATTATCTCTAATAAGTCAGTTGCTCGCTCCATTGTTCCGGAGAACGGAGTCTTGGTCATCTTGCCCCTGAGGCATGGTTCGCACGTGTCAAATGATACGAAATCAAGAGACTCCAAAAGTCCATCAGCATGGAGCTTCTTCATGTGTTTGACACCAATATGACCAAGGCAGCAGTGCCACATGTAAGTGGGACTATCGTCATCAACCTTACACTTTTTGGTACTCATATTGGAAATATGCCCTAGAGGCAATAATAAATTAGTTATTATCATATTTCCTTGTTCATGATAAACGTTTATTATCCATGCTATAATTGTATTAAATGGAAACACATTACATGTGTGGGTAAATAGACAACACTCTGTCCCTAGTATGCCTCTAGTGAACTAGCTCGTTGATCAAAGATGGTCAAGGTTTCCTAGCCATTGACATGTGATGTCATTTGATAACGGGATCACATCATTAGGAGAATTATGTGATGGACAAGACCCAAACTACAAACGTAGCTTATGATCGTGTCAGTTTATTGCTACTGTTTTCTGCATGTCAAGTATATGTTCCTATGACCATGAGATCATGCAACTCACTGACATCGGAGGAGTACCTTGTGTGTATCAAACGTCGCAACGTAACTGGGTGACTATAAAGGTGCTCTACCTGTATCTCCAAGGGTGTCTGTTGAGTTGGCATGGATCAAGACTGGGATTTGTTACTCTGTGTGACAGAGAGGTATCTCAGGGCCCACTCGGTAATACAACATCACAATAAACCTTGCAAGCAATGTGACTAAGTGTTAGTCATGGGATCTTGTATTACGGAACGAGTAAAGAGACTTGCTGGTAACGAGGTTGAACTAGGTATGGAGATACCGACGATCGAATCTCGGGCAAGTAACATACCGAAGAACAAAGGGAACATCATACGGGATTAACTGAATCCTTGACATAGAGGTTCGACCGATAAAGATCTTCGTAGAATATGTAGGAACCAATGTGGACATCCAGGTCCCGCCATTGGTTATTGACCGTAGAGGTGTCTCGGTCATGTCTACATAGTTCTCGAACCCGCAGGGTTTGCACACTTAAGGTTTGGTGACGTTTCAGTAGTATAGAGTTATGTATGGTGGTGACCGAAGGTTGTTTGGAGTCCCGAATGAGATCCCGGATGTCACGAGGAGCTCCGGAATGGTCCGGAGGTAAAGATTCATATATAGGAAGTCCTATTTTGGTCGTCAGAAAAGTTTCGGGCTCATCGGTAGTGTACCGGGAGTGCCGGTAGTGTACCGGGGGACCATCGTGAGAGGTATTTCGACCCAAGAGGCTACATGGGCTGTGGGAGGGTGGAAACCAGCCCTTAGTGGGCTGGTGGAAGTCCTCTAAGAGTCCCATGCGGCTGGACTTGGGAAAGAGAGAAAAAAGGCCAAGGTGGAAAGAGATTCCAATTAGGAAAGGAGGAATCCTAGTCCTAATAGGATTGGAGGAGCATTCCTCCTCTCCTCCTTGCGCAAGAGGCAAGGCAGGGCTGCCTTGTGCGTCAGCCCTGCTCCTCCCTCCCTCTTATATATACTGAAGGTATTGGGTATTTTGCACTTGATTTTACGGCCACGTGCTACCCGTTCCACCGGTGCTCCTCTAGATCGGATTTCCGCAATGCTTAGGCGAAGCCCTGCCGAAATTGCTCCACCACTAGCACCGGAGCGCCGTCACGCTCCCAGTGAACTCTTCTCCCTCTCCACTTCCTCTAGCTGGATCAATATGGTGGAGATCGTCATCAAGCTGCATGTGTGCTGAACGCGGAGGTGTCGTCCGTTCGGCGCTAGATCGGAAGGACCGTGAACAAGATCGCGAGACCGTTCGTGATGAATTCACGGGACGGATCATGATGAGATCTCAGGACGGATTGTGATGAGATCGCGGGACGGATCGTGATGAGTTCGCGGGACGGATCGTGATTGGATCGCGGGACGGATCGTGATGTGATCGCGGGACGCTCGGCGATTTGGATCGCGAAGATGTTCGACTACACCAACCACGTTTCTTAACGCTTCCTACTTAGCGATCTACAAGGGTATGTAGATCCACTCTCCCTCTCGTAGATGCTCATCACCATGGATAGATCTTGCGTGTGCGTAGTAAAAAATTTGTTTCCCATGCAACGTTCCCCAACAGTGGCATCATGAGCTAGGTCTATGTGTAGATGAGATCTCGAGTAGAACACAAAGAGTTTGTGGGCGTTGATGCTTAGATTGCTTCCTCCCTTGGTCGGATTTTAGTTCAGCGGTATTGTGAGATGAAGCGGCCCGGACCAACATTACTCGTACGCTTACGAGAGACCGGTTCCCTCGACCGCAACTTGTTGCATAGATGGCTTGCGAGTGCCAGTTTCTCTCACTTTAGTTGGATCGGATTCGACAAAGGCGGTCCTTGAGAAGGTTGAAAAGCAACTAGTGTATCACCGTTGTGGTTTTTGCGTAGATGAGAATTGTTCTTGCTAGATACCTGTAGCAGCCACGTAAAACATGCAACAACAATTAGAGGACGTCTAACTTGTTTTTGCAGGGTATGTTGTGATGTGATATGGCCAATTACATGATGTGATATATGTGATGTATCAGATGATCATGTGATGTATATAATTTCACGACTTGCATGTCGATAAATATGGCAACCGGCAGGAGCCATAGGGTTGTCTTTAATTATTGTATGACCTGTGTGTCAATCATTAAGCGCTATGTAATGCTTTACTTTTTCGCTAAATGGTAGCAATAGTAGTAGAAGCATGCAGGGCGTGACAACCCCGATGGCGACATGTTGATGGAGATCAAGATGATGGAGATCATGGTGTCATGTCGGTGACGATGGAGATCATGTCGGTGCTTTCAAGATGGAGATCTAAAGCACAAGTTCATGGCCATATCATGTCACTTATGAATTGCATGTGATGTTAATCCTTTTATGAACCTTGTTTTGCTTAGTACGACGGTAGCATTATAAGGTGATCCCTCACTTAAATTTCAAGATAAAATTGTGTTCTCCCCGAGTGTGCACCGTTGCGAAAGTTTGTCGTGTTGAGACACCACGTGATGATCGGGTGTGATAGACTCTACGTTCACATACAACGGGTGCAAGCCAGTGTTGCACATGCAGAACACTCGGGTTAAACTTGACGAGCCTAGCATGTACAGACATGGCCTCGGAACACAAGAGACCGAAAGTTCGAACATGAGTCATATAGTATATATGATCAACATGATGATGTTCACCATTGTAACCACCTCAACTCACATGATGATCGGACTTGAGTTGGTGAATTTGGATCATGTATCACTCGGATGACCGGAGGGATGTCAATTTGAGTGGGAGTTCTTAAGTAATATGATTAAGTGAACTCATTATCATGAACATAGTCAGTAGTGTCTTTGCAAAATTATGTTGTAGATTAATAGCTCACACTGTAGCTCCCTTGAATTTTTATACGTTCCTAGAGAAATAGAGTTGAAAGCTGATGGTAGCAATATTGCGGATTGGCTCCATGATCTGAGGATTGTCCTCTTTGCTGCACATAAGGCTTATGTCCTTAATGCACCGCTCGGTGTGCCAACCCCTCTAGCATCGTCTGTAGATGTTGTGAACATCTGACAGGTACGTGTTGATAACTACTTGATAGTTTAGTGTGTCATGCATTACGGCCTAGAATTGAGGCTTCAAAACGTTTTGAACATCACGGAACATATGAGATGTTCTAAGAGCTGAAATTAGGATCTCAGGCTCGTGCCCGTGTTGCGAGATATGAGATCTCCAACAAGATTCTTTGCATGCAAGGTGAACGAGAATAGCTCAATCGTTGAGCATGTGGTCAGATTGTCTGGGTGCTACAATCGCTTGAATCGAGTGGGAGTTCATCTTCCAGATAAGATAGTGATTGATATAGTTCTCCAAGTCACTTTCACTAAGCTACTAGAACTTGGTGATGAACTATAAAATTCCAGGGATAGAAATAATGATCCCTGAGCTGTTCGCGATGTTTGACACCGCGAAGGTAGAAATCAATAAGGAGCATCAAGTGTTGATGGTTAGTACAACCACTAGTTTCGAGAAGGGCAAGGGCAAGGTGGGAAACTTCATGGATGGCAAGTCAGTTGCCGCTCCAGTGAAGCAACCCAAAGTTGAACCCAAACCCGAGACTAAGTGCTTCAATTATGAGGAGAGAGGTCGCTGAAGCGGAACAACCCTAGATACTTGGTAGATAAGAAGGCTGGCAACGTCGACAGAAGTATATTTGATATACGTGTTATTGATGTGTACCTTGCTTGTACTCCTAGTAGCACCTGGGTATTGGATACCGGTTCGGTTGCTAAATGTTAGTAACTCGAAATAAAAGCTACGGAATAAACGGAGAACTAGTTAAGTGTGAGGTGACGATGTGTGTTGGAAATGTTTCCAAGGTTGATGTGATCAACATCGCACGCTCTCTCTACCTTCGAGATTAGTGACGAACCTGAATAAATGTTATTTGGTGTTTTTGCATTGAGCATGAACGTGATTAGATCATGTTCATTGCAACACGGTTATTCATTTAAGTTAGAGAATAATGGTTATTCTATTTACATGAATAATACCTTCAACGGTCATGCACCCAGTAAGAATGGTTTGTTGAAACTTGATCGTAGTAATACACATGTTCATAACATTGATGCCAAAAGGATACAAAGTTAATAATGATAGTACCACATACTAGTGGCACTGCCACTAAATGTCATATTGGTATAAAACGCATGAAGAAACTCCATGCTGATGGATCTTTGGACTCATTCGATTTTGAATCGGTTGAGACATGTGAACCATGCCTCTTGGTCAAAGATGACTAAGGACCCCTTTTCTGTTTTGATGAAGCAGGCAAGTGATTTATTGGAAATGATGCATGTTGATGTATGCAATCCAATGAGTCTTGTAGCGTGCGGTGGATATCGTTATTTTCTTACCTTCACTGATGATTTGAGTAGATATAGTGTATATTTACTTAATAAAACACAAGTCTGAATCGTTTGAAAGGTTCAAGCAAATTCAGAGTGAAGTTGAAGATCATCGTGACAAGAAGATAAATATGTTTGCGATATGATCGTGGAGGTGAATATCTAAGTTACGAGTTTGGCATACAACTTTAGACAATGTGAAAGTTGGTTCACAACTCACGCCACCTGGAACACCATAGTGTGATGGTGTGTCTGAACGTCATAGTCGTGCTCTATTGGATATGGTGCATGCTATGATGTCTATTATCATTTTGTTACTATAATTTTGGGGTTATGCATTAGAGACAACTACATTCACTTTAAATAGGGCACCATCTAAATCCGTTGAGATGACACCGTGTGAATTATGGTTTGATAGAAACCTAAGATGTCATTTCTTAATGTTTGGGGCTGCGACGCTTGTGTGGAAAATGTTTTCACCTAATGAGCTCGAACCCAAAGCGGACAAATGCATCTTCATAGAATACCCTAAGAACAAGTTGGGTGAACCTTCTATCTCAGATCCAAGCATAAAATGTTTGTTGCTAAAACTGGGTCATTTCTCGAGGAAAAGTTTCTCTTGAAAGAATTGAGTGGGAGGAGGATAGAACTTGATGAGGTTATTGAACCTCTGCTTCAACCAGAAAGTAGCGCAGCGCAGAAAGATGTTTCTGTGAAGCCTACGTCAGTTGAAGAGGAAGTTGATGATCATGATCATGAAGCTTCAGATCAAGTTACTATCGACCTACGAGGAAAATAGAACTCGATGAGGTTATTGAACCTTTACTTCAACCAGAAAGTGGCGCAGCGCAGAAAGATGTTTCTGTGAAACCTACGTTAGTTGAAGAGGAAGTTAATGATGATGATCATGAAGCTTCGGATCAAGTTACTATCGAACTTCATAGGTCGACAAGGACGTGTACTACTACTGAGCGGTATGACAACCCTGTCTTGGAGGTCATGTTGTTGGACAACGATGAACCTACGAACTATGGAGAAGCAATGATGGGCCCGGAAGCCAACAATTGGTTAGACGCCATGAAATCCGAGAAAGGATCCATGTATGAAAACCAAGTATAGACTTTGGTGGACTTACTCGTTGGACGGCAGGTCGTCAAGTACAAATGGATCTTTAAGATGAAGACAGACGCTGATGGTGAATGTCACCATTTATAAAGCTCAACTTGTCGCAAAGAAGTTTCCGCCAAGTTTAAGGAGTTGACTGCGATCAGACTTTCTCACTCGTAGCGATGCTAAAGTCTATTGGAATTATGTTAGCAGTTGCTGCATTTTTCAATTATGAAATCTGGCAGATGGATACCAAAACATCGTTTCCTTCCTTAAGGAAAGGTTGTATGAGATACAACCAGAAGGTTTTGTCAATCCTAAGGATGCTAAAAGGTGTGCAAGCTTCAGTGAACCTGATATGAACTGAAGCAAGCATCTCGGAGTTGGAATATACACTTTGATGAGGTGATCAAAGTTTTTGAGTCTATACAAAGTTTATGAGAAACTTCTATTTACAATAAAGTGAGTGGGAGCACTATAGAGTTTCTGGTAAGCATATGTGGTTGACATATTGTTGATCGGAAATGATGTAGAATTTCTGGAAAGCATAAAAGGTTGTTTGAAAAGAGTTTTTCAAAGGAAGACCTGGATAAAGCTACCTAATTGTTGAGCATCAAAATCTATAAAGATAGATCAAGATGTTTGATAAGACTTTCAATGAGTACATACCTTGACAAGATTTTGAAAGAGTTAAAAATGGATCAGTCAGAGAAAGAGTTCTCGCCTGATTTGTAAGGTATAAACTTGAGTAAGACTCAATGCCCAGTGACTGCAGAAGATAGAAAAGATGAGTGTCATCCCCTGTGCTTCAGCCATAGGCTCTATCATGTATGCAATGTTGTGCACAAAGACCCGATGTCAGCCTTGCTATAAGTATGGCCGGAAGGTTTCAAAGTGATCCTGGAATGGAGCACTGGACAGCGGGCAAGATTATCCTTAGTGACTAAGAGACTGAGGAGATGTTTCTCGATTATGGAGGTGATAAAGAGTTCATCGTAAAGAGTCACGTCGATGCAAGCTTTAACACCAATCCAGATGACTCGTAGTAGCAATCTGGATACGTATAGTGGAGCAGCCATTTGGAAGATTACCAAGTGGAGTGTGGTAGCAGTGTTTACGGTTTGACATAGAAATTTGCAAAGTACACACGGATCTGAATGTCGCAGACCCGTTGACTATAAGACCTCTCTCACATGCAAAGCATGATCGAGCCCCAGAACTCATTGGGTGTTAGATTCATAACAATGCGAATCACATGGTGATGTTAACTAGATTATTGACTCTAGTGCAAGTGGGAGACTGTTGGAAATATGCCCTAGAGGCAATAATAAATTAGTTATTATCATATTTCCTTGTTCATGATAAACGTTAATTATCCATGCTATAATTGTATTAAATGGAAACACATTACATGTGTGGGTAAATAGACAACACTCTGTCCCTAGTATACCTCTAGTGAACTAGCTCGTTGATCAAAGATGGTCAAGGTTTCCTAGCCATTGACATGTGATGTCATTTGATAATGGGATCACATCATTAGGAGAATGATGTGATGGACAAGACCCAAACTACAAACGTAGCTTATGATCGTGTCAGTATATTGCTACTGTTTTCTGCATGTCAGGTATATGTTCCTATGACCATGAGATCATGCAACTCACTGACATCGGAGGAGTACCTTGTGTGTATCAAACGTTGCAACGTAACTAGGTGACTATAAAGGTGCTCTACAGGTATCTCTGAGGGTGTCTATTGAGTTGGCATGGATCAAGACTGGGATTTGTTACTCCGTGTGACGGAGAGGTATCTCAGGGCCCACTCGGGAATACAACATCACAATAAGCCTTGCAAGCAATGTGACTAAGTGTTAGTCACGGGATCTTGTATTACGGAACGAGTAAAGAGACTTGTCAGTAAGGAGGTTGAACTAGGTATGGAGATACCGACGATCGAATCTCGGGCAAGTAACATACCGAAGAACAAAGGGAACATCATACGGGATTAACTGAATCCTTGACATAGAGGTTCGACCGATAAAGATCTTCGTAGAATATGTAGGAACCAATGTGGACATCTAGGTCCCTCCATTGGTTATTGACGGTAGAGGTGTCTCGGTCATGTCTACATAGTTCTCGAACCCGCAGGGTCTACACACTTAAGGTTTGGTGACGTTTCGGTACTATAGAGTTATGTATGGTGGTGACCGAAGGTTGTTCGGAGTCCCGGATGAGATCCCAGACGTCACGAGGAGCTCTGGAATAGTCTGGAGGTAAATATTCATATATAGGAAGTCCTATTTTGGTCGCCAGAAAAGTTTCGGGCTCATCGGTAGTGTACCGGGAGTGCCGGTAGTGTACCGGGGGACCATCGTGAGAGGTATTTCGACCCAAGAGGCTACATGGGCTGTGGGAGGGTGGAAACCAGCCCTTAGTGGGCTGGTGGAAGTCCTCTAAGAGGCCCATGCGGCTGGACTTGGGAAAGAGAGAAAAAAGGCCAAGGTGGAAAGAGATTCCAATTAGGAAAGGAGGAATCCTAGTCCTAATTGGATTGGAGGAGCATTCCTCCTCTCCTCCTTGCGCAAGAGGCAAGGCAGGGCTGCCTTGTGCGTCAGCCCTCCTCCTCCCTCCCTCTTATATATACTGGAGGTATTAGGTATTTTGCACTTGATTTTACGGCCACGTGCTACCCGTTCCACCGGTGCTCCTCTAGATCGGATTTCCGCAATGCTTAGGCGAAGCCCTGCCGGAATTGCTCCACCACCACCACCGGAGCGCCGTCACGCTGCCGGTGAACTCTTCTCCCTCTCCACTTCCTCTTGCTGGATCAAGATGGTGGAGATCGTCATCAAGCTGCACGTGTGCTGAACGCGGAGGTGTCGTCCGTTCGGCGCTAGATCGGAAGGACCGTGAACAAGATCGCGAGACCGTTCGTGATGAGTTCACGGGACGGATCGTGATGAGATCGCGATACGGATCGTGATGAGATCGCGGGACGGATCATGATGGGTTCGCGGGACGGATCGTGATTGGATCGCAGGACGGATCGTGATGTGATCGCTTGACGCTCGGCGATTTGGATCGCGAAGATGTTCGACAACACCAACCGCGTTTCTTAATGCTTCCCGCTTAGCGATCTACAAGGGTATGTAGATACACTCTCCCTCTCGTAGATGCTCATCACCATGGATAGATCTTGCGTGTGCGTAGGAAAATTTTTGTTTCCCATGCAACGTTCCCCAACAACTCACACTATGGACATGTGTAACATCACGTTCGAGATTACAAAAATAAACCGTTGACCAGCGGGGCATGACCATAAAACATTTCTCTCATATAAATAGAACAACCATTATTCTCAGATTTAAATGAGTAGCCATCTCGCATCAAGCGAGATCCAGATACAATGTTCATGCTCAAAGCGGGTACTAAATAACAATTATTAAGGTTTAAAACTAATCTCGAAGGTAGATGTAGAGGTAGCGTGACGACGGCGATCACATCGACCTTCGAACCATTCCTGACGCGCATCGTCACCTCGTCCTTTGCTAGTCTCCGCTTATTCCACAGCTCCTGCTTGGAGTTACAAATGTGAGCAACTGCACCTGTATCAAATACCCAGGAGCTACTACGAACGCTGGTTAGGTACACATCAATAACAATTATATCACATATACCTTTAACATTGTCGGCCTTCTTATCCGCTAAGTACTTGGGGCAGTTCCGCTTCCAGTGACCGGTACCCTTGCAATAAAAGCACTCAGTCTCAGGCTTGGGTCCATTCTTGTTCTTCTTCCCGGCAACTTGCTTACCCGGCGCGGCAACAGCTTTACCGTCCTTCTTGAAGTTCTTCTTACCCTTGCCTTTCTTGAAACTAGCGGTCTTATTCACCATCAACACTTGATGCTCCTTTCAGCATCGAGTACAACTAGTAATGGACTTCTCCATTCCCTACATGTTGTAGTTCATCAAAAAGCTCTTGTAGCTAGGTGGAAGTGACTGGAGGATTCTGTCAATGACCGAGTCATCCGGGAGATTAACTCCCCGTTGAGTCAAGCGGTTGTGCAACCCAGACATTTTGAGTATGTTCTCACTGACAAAACTATTCTCCTCCATCTTAGAGCTTAAGAACTTGTTGGAGATGTCATATCTCTCGACCCGGGCATGAGCTTGGAAAACCAGTTTCAGCTCTTAGAACATCTCATATGCTCTATGTTGCTCAAAACGCTTTTGGAGCCCCGATTCTAAACTACAAAGCATGTCGCACTGAACCAGGGAGTAATCATCATAGCGTGACTGCCAAGCGTTCGTAACGTCTTAGTCCGCTAGGAAAATGGGTGGGTCACCTAGCGGTGCATCAAGGACATGAAATCTCTTGGAAGCTATGAGGATAATCCTCAAGCTACGGACCCAGTCCGCATAGTTGCTTCCATCATCTTTCATCTTGGTTTTCTCTAGGAACGCATTGAAGTTGAGGGTGACATTAGCGTTGGCCATTGGATCTACAATATAGATTGTAAAGACAATTTTAGACTAAGTTCATGATAATTAAGTTCACATAATCAAATTAGTTAATGAACTCCCACTTAGATAGACATCTCTCTAGTCATCCAAGTGATACATGATCCATGTCAACTAGCCCGTGTCCGATCATCACGTGAGATGGACTAGTCATCCATGGTGAACATATCCATGTTGATCGCATCTACTATACAACTCATGTTCGACCTTTCGGTCTTCCGTGTTCCGAGGCCATATCTATACATGCTAGGCTCGTCAAGTCAACCTAAGTGTTTCACGTGTGTAAATCTGGCTTACACCCGTTGTATGTGAACGTTAGAACCTATCACACCTGATCATCACGTGGTGCTTCGGAACAACGATCCTTAGCAACGGTGCACGGTTAGGGTGAACACATATCTTGAAATTTTATTGAGAGATCATCTTATTTACTACCGTCGTTCTAAGCAAATAAGATGTAAACATGATAAACATCACATGCAATCAATATAGTGACATGATATGGCCAATATCATCTTGCTCCTTTGATCTCCATCTTCGGGGCACCATGATCATCACTATCACCGGCACGACACCATGATCTCCATCATCATGATCTCTATCATCATGATCTCCATCATCATGTCTTCATGAAGTTATCTCGCCAACTATTACTTCTACTACTATGGCTAACGTTTAGCAATAAAGTAAAGTAATTACATGGTATTTATGATTGACATGCACGTCATACAATAAAATAAGACAACTTCTATGGCTCCTCCCGGTTGTCATACTCATCGACATGCAAGTCATGAATCCTATTACAAGAACATGATCAATCTCATACATCACAATGCATCACATCACATCCTTTAGCCATATCACATCACAAGGCATATGCTGCAAAAACAAGTTAGACGTCCTCTAATTTGTAGTTGCAAGTTTTTACGTGGCTTCTATAGGTTTCTAGCAAGAACGTTTCTTACCTACGCCAAAACCACAACGTGATATGCCAATTGCTATTTACCCTGCATAAGGACCCTTTTCATCGAATTCAATCTGACTAAGGTGGGAGAGACAAACACCCGCTAGCCACCTTATGCAACAAGTGCATGTTAGGCGGTGGAACCGGTCTCACGTAAGCGTACGTGTAAAGTTGGTCCGGGCCGCTTCATCCCATAATACCGCCGAATCAAGATAAGACTACTAGTGGTAAGCAAATTAACAAGATCGACGCCCACAACAACTTTGTGTTCTACTCGTGCATAGATTCTATGCCTATACCTAGCTCATGATGCCACTGTTGGGAGACGTAGTAGTAAATCAAAATTTTCTACACGTTCACCAAGATCTATCTATGGAGAAACCAGCAACGAGTGGGAAGAGATTGGATCTTCATACCTTTGAAGATCGCTAAGCGGAAGCGTTACAAGAACGCGGTTGGTGGAGTCATACTCGTAGCGATTCAGATCGCGGTGGACTCCGATCTTAGCGCCGAACAACGGCGCCTCCGCGTTCAACACACGTGCAGCCCGGTGACGTCTCCTACGCCTTGATCCAGCAAGGAGGGAGGAGAGGTTGAGGGAGAGCTCCGGCAGCACAACGGCGTGGTGATGGTGGAGCTGCGTGGTCTCCGGCAGGGCATCGCCAAGCACTACGGAGAACGAGGAGAAGGAGAAGTAGGGCTGCACCGAGAGGGAGAGAGAGTCGTGTCTCAAACAGCCCCAAGGGCACCACTATATATAGGAGGAGGGGAGGGAGGGTTGTGCCCTAGGGTTTCCACCCTAGGGTGGTGCGGCAGCCACCAGATCTGATCTGGTGCGGCAGCCAGAGGAGGGAGAGGTGGTGCAGCAGCCCTAGCAGCCCTAGGGTGGGCCTAGGGCCCATCTGGGCCTAGGGTTTGCCCCCTCTCTCCTTGCTGCACCTTGGGCCAGGTGGGAGGGGCGCACCAGCCCACCTAGGGGCTGGTTCCCTCCACCTTCGTCCCATGCAGCCCTCCGGGGCCCGTGATGTTGGGGAACGTCGCATGGGAAACAAAAAATTTCCTACGCACACGCAAACCTATCCATGGTGATGAGCATCTACGAGAGGGAGAGTGGATCTACATACCCTTGTAGATCACTAAGCGGGAAGCGTTGAGAAACGCGGTTGGTGTAGTCGTACTTCTTCGCGATCCAAATCGCCGAGCGTCCCGCGATCTAATCACGAATTGTCCCGTGAACCAATCATGAACCGTCCCACGATCTCGTCACGATCCGTCCCGCGATCCGATCACGAACGTCCCGTGCCCTTGATCACGATCCTTCCGATCTAGTACCGAACGGACAGCACCTCCGCGTCCAGCACACGTGCAGCTTGATGACGATCTCCACCGTCTTGATCCAGCAAGAGGAGGCAGAGAGGAGGGAGAGTTCACCGGCAGCGTGACGGCGCTCCGGTGATGGTGATGGAGTTATTCCTGCAGGGCTTCGCCTAAGCACCGCAGAAAACAATCTAGAGGAGAAACTATGCACTGGAGGTTAGGGTTGCACGTGGAAGAAAGAACTTGTGCAAAACCCTTGAAACCCTCTAGTATATATAGGAGGAGAGGAGGAGGAGAGGCAGCCTTGGCCTCCAAGGCTAGCTGGTTCGGCCGGCTAGGAGGGAGGAGTCCTCCTCCTTCTACTCCAAGTAGGATTAGGACTCCTTCCAAATATAGCCCCTTTTTGCCTTTTCCACCTTTTTCCTTTTGGTATTTTTCCCTCCTGGCACCATGGGACTTTGTGGCTGTTCCACCAGCCCACTAAGGGCTGGTTATTATTCTCCCACAGCCCATGGACTCTCTAGGGTCGAAATACCTCTCCCGGAGGCCTCCCGGTACACTACCGGCACTCCCGGTACACTACCGATGAGCCCGAAACTTTTCTGGCGACCAAACTAGGACTTCCTATATATGAATCTTTACCTCCGGACCATTCCGGAGCTCCTCGTGATGTCCGGGATCTCATCCGAGACTCCGAACAATCTTCGGTCACCACCATACATAACTCTACACTACCGAAACGTCACCGAACCTTAAGTGTGCAGACCCTGCGGGTTCGAGAACTATGTAGACATGACCGAGACACCTCTCCGGCCAATAACCAATGGTTGGACCTGGATGTCCACATTGGTTCCTACATATTCTACGAAGATCTTTATCGGTCGAACCTCTGTGTCAAGGATTCAGTTAATCCCGTATAACGTTCCCTTTGTTCTTCGGTATGTTACTTGCCCGAGATTCGATCATCGGTATCTCCATACCTAGTTCAACCTCGTTACCAGCAAGTCTCTTTACTCGTTCCATAATACAAGATCCCGCAACTAAAAATTAGTCACATTGCTTGCAAGGCTTATTGTGATGTTGCATTACCGAGTGGGCCCCGAGATACCTCTCCGTCATACGGAGTAACAAATCCCAGTCTCGATCCATGCCAACTCAACAGACACCATCGGAGATACCTGTAGAGCACCTTTATAGTCACCCAGTTACGTTGCGACGTTTGATACACACAAGGCACTCCTTCGATATCCGTGAGTTGCATGATCTCATGGTCATAGGAACGTATACATTGACATGCAGAAAACAGTAGCAATAAACTGACACGATCATACGCTACGTTTGTAGTTTGGGTCTTGTCCATCACATCATTCTCCCAATGATGTGATCCCGTTATCAAATGACATCACATGACAATGGCTAGGAAACCTTGACCATCTTTGATCAACAAGCTAGTTCACTAGAGGCATACTAGGGACACAGTGTTGTCTATTTACCCACACATGCAATGTGTTTCCAATCAATACAATTATAGCATGGATAATAAACGATTATCATGAACAAGGAAATATAATAATAAACACTTTATTTATTGCCTCTAGGGCATATTTCCAACACGTGACCCCTCCCGGTGGACCCCGAAACCCTTCCGGTGGTCCCGGTACGTTACCGGTGATGCCCGAAACATTTCCGGTAACCAAAACCTCACTTCCTATATATCAATATTTGTCTTTGGACCATTCCGGAACTCCTCGTGACATCCAGGATCTTATCCGGGACTCCAAACTACCTTCAGTAACCACGTACACTATTTCCCTATAACCCTAGCATCATCGAACCTTAAGTGTGTAGACCCTACGGGTTGGGGAGGCACGTAGACATGACCGAGACACCTCTCCGGTAAATAACCAACAACAAGATCTGGATACCCATGTTGGATCCCACATGCTCCACGATGATCTCATCGGATGAACAATGATGTCGGGGATTCAATCAATCTCGTATGCAATTCCCTTTGTCTATCGGTATGATACTTAGCCAAAATTCGATCATCGGTATCCTTATACCTTGTTCAATCTCGTTACCGGCAAGTCTCTTTACTCGTTCTGTAACACATCATCCCGTGGCTAACTCCTTAGTCACATTGAGCTCATTATGATGATGTCTTACCGAGTGGGCCCAAAGATATCTCTCCGTCATACGGAGTGACAAATCCCAGTCTCGATTCGTGCCAACCCAACAGACACTTTCGGAGATACCCGTAGTGCACCTTTATAGCCACCCAGTTACGTTGTGACGTTTGGCACACCCAAAGTATTCCTACGGTATCCGGGGGTTGCACAATCATGGTCTAAGGAAACGATACTTGACATTGAAAAGCTTTAGCAGACGAACTACACGATCTTGTGCTATGCTTAGGATTGGGTCTTGTCCATCACATCATTCTCCTAATGATGTGATCCCGTTATCAACGACATCCAATGTCCATGGTCATGAAACCGTGACCATCTATTGATCAACGAGCTAGTCAACTAGAGGCTCACTAGGGACACGTTGTGGTCTATGTATTCACACATGCATTACGGTTTCCGGTTAACACAATTATAGCATGAACAATAGACAATTATCATGAACAAGGAAATACAATAATAACCATTTTATTATTGTCTCTAGGGCATATTTCCAACAGGTCTCTCACCATGACGTCTCCCGAACTGGTGGGCCTGGCCGAGGATCCCCTTTTGTCATTTTAGAAGTGGGTCACATCAGTCGACCCATGACACATAAACACAAGGATCTAGAAGAATTGTCGTGTACTCCAAGATGCTTGGTTTGTCAAAGACTCGGTTTCCTTGTACATAGCCGACTAGGAAGTTGTAACCCTAGACCCCTGATACCTATATAAGCCGAGGGGTAGGGTAGAGGACACATTGCAATCTCAGGATACATCATATATAATTTGTACTCAATCCAACGCAATAAACACAAGCATGATGTAGGGTGTTATCTGTTCGGAGAGCCTAGCCTGGGTAAAACCTCGTGTCCTTGCTACCATCGTTCTTAGATGCTTAGCCTAGGATCCTCTACCCGTATATCTACCAAATTTAGCTCCATCATTGGTGGACCATACAAGTGGCGCTAAGTAATCGACACGGTAGATCTCTCTCTAAAGGCGAAGAAAGAAAGTGTGCAACACTGGGCTAATAGTTAAGATCGGGAGCAGATCGGCACCGACTCAACCTCCACGTCGGGTCAAATCTTCTTCTTCGGATTTGTGGCTCTTGTCAGTGACTCGATCGGCCATCTTGGTAGACCCACCCGGATCCGGTTTTTGTTCGTCCGTGTTCGTGTATCTATAGGTTAGATCCTTCTGATCTACCATTCTCTTCATCAGAGGCGGTTGTTGTTCAGGAGACCTCGTCCTGTAGGGCCTTAGCATGAAAACTTCCCGATTGTTTACTACAATAAGGTTTATCCAACTCCATTGAGGGAGGGGAAATGCAATGCTTATAATCGTTGTTAGGTAGTCTATGGACCTAGGTGAATTTTTTCTCAAATGATAAGTGACACACGTGTGGCACAAAACAACATAGTCCAAATGTCCTCATTACTATCCATCTTGCCACATCAAATAGATGATATCCACGGAATCTTTTTGGTATCTCTTAAATAAAAAATCTGATTAACAATACATTTTCATCATTAAATCAGTCTCGATGAGATCTTTAAAACTAGATCTCATATTGATATGTTTCGACGACTTTTTTTGTCCAAAAGTTATCATGATGTTTACACCAAAGTTGCTATAGTGTTTACACTAAAATTATCATGATATGTTTTGTCTAGTTTTTTCTTCTAGATTTAAAGCTACCATTGTATTTCAACTACTTTTCACGGTAATTTTATTAATTGACCACGACAACTTTTAGTAATTAACCATGAAAAATTTCATGGATCATGGCAAATTTTAGCAATTTGTCATGGCAAATTTGGATTATAGATCATGGCAAATTTAGTTTATAAATCATGGTAATTTTAGTATTTTGACCGTGGAAATTCTAGTATGTTGACCATGAAAATTATGTTTTGGATGAACCATTGCAAATTTTAGTGCATGTATCATGGCAAATTTAAGTAATTCACCGTGGCAATTTTAGTTTATGATTCATGAAAATTTTGAGTCATTGGCCATGCATTTTTAAAGTAATTGACGACGAATTCCTTTTAATTATGAATCGTGTCAAGATTAGTAATTCACCATGGCAAGTTTAATTTCTTAATTCTCCTTTTTATAACACGTCAAAATTTACTTTAAACGTAGAAAAAAATAGTTGAAAAATACCATGATATTGAGTGTAAAAACCATAGTAATTTATGTGCAATAGACATGACAACTTTTAACCCAAAATAGTCGTCAAAACATACGATATGAGATCTAGTTTGAAGATCTCGTCGTGACGGATTTTTTAAAATGGTTTTTTTATCGGATTTTTTATTTAAAAGATAAACATTTTAAAAACTGAAACACAAAAGATTTCCGTTGACATCATCAGTTTCCTCGCTTGTGTATGCATGCGGTGACTTGACAAAATCTATGATCATGCGGGCGTTCGGTCCATGTTCTCCCCGACCTGACGTCCGGTGGATATCAAAGTCCAACTTTTTTACTTTTGATGTTCTTTCTACTATCTTTGGTGTACTTTGTACTATCCGGCCATCTTGATAGGTGATCAATAAATCATAAGTTTTTTAAAAAGAATCGGTTAGAATTTGTTACTCCCTCCATAAATAAATATAAGATCGTTTAGATCAAAAAAGATCTTATATTTCTTTTTTACATAGGGACTTTAGTGATCTAATCGATTTCTTTACACAGGGTGTATCCGTGTATGTTTGATACAATGTTGCTCAAACGTGGGAGCTGCAATGCCCAACGAAAATAACAAAAACATAGGGTGCTTCAGGCCATACTTCCGCAGGAAAAGACAACGGCGAGCACGGTTGCTGCACAACGGGCGTGTAGCATCGCAATCACCAAAATGCAGGCGCTCCTACTCCCATCGCGGCTGCCGCCGCCGCTGCTCCGGCAGCGACCGCTTCCCGCTGTTGCGTCGCTTGGCAGCCATCCCCTCAACGGAGCTACCCTCCCTACTGGGCGCCTCTGCTTTGGGGGCGGCGAAGCCGCTCCGCGGCGCCTCACTGTGGCGGCGGCGGCGGCGGCGGCCTCGTCTTCGTCGGGCCCTCTCTACCCGACGCCTCCCCCAACCGAGCAGACAATTGAGCGCGCCAAGCTCGAGCAGGTGCTTCCCTAATTTTATCCCCTTTGATCTATCCACGTCCGGTACTTGGCCCGCGTGTGAAAGTAGGGTTCTTATCCTGCTTTATCGAGAAAGATTATGTTTGGGAATTTTAGGTTTCTGTATTTTAGAGTCACACATGAAGTATGCACTGTTGGACTATGTGATGGTTGCTTGTCTTAGGATAATGCACTCGGGCATGGTGATGTTTAGGGTTTAGGAAATTAAGTGATTCGTATCTGATACATCTCAGGGGAATTACTGAAATGTTAGTATAACCGAACGCTAAAGAAATCGTAGATAGATATTTCAGGTTTGGATCTTGCTGATAGAACCTCTCCTCACTGAGCAAGTGCGCATCTGTTGCATATAGATTGAAAAATGATGAGTAGGTGAAGCATAGGGTTAATAAATATAGCTCTCCTCAGTCATGGCCTGTTCATCATTAGGATTTCATATCTTCTGGTTAAACTCTCTTACCTAGTAAAAGCGACGCAGCATATTTGAATTGCGATGTCTTGTGATGTCATTTCTTCCTACTTCCCTAGCTCCTACTTTTAGTGAACAATACCTGAAGCCACATTTTGACAATGTTCTTCTTTTCACACATGTATGTGTTATATTAGGCTGATTAACCTGCGTGACGCTGTCACCTTTGAATTAGGCTGTTTATTCACATAGTTAAAATTATATTGCATATCAATTGATTCTCTTTAAGTACGAGGCCATGTACCATGATTAAAGCATATATCTTCATTCCTTCTTAATGACTGAATGGACAGGTTATCAAGAGACTAGAGAAAACAGCAAGGTATTTCAAGAATTTGGGTACCCTAGGGTTCTGGTCCCAGTTGGTGTGCACGTTTGTTTCTGCTGGAATTTTGTCATTCTCCACAGTTGTTACTGGGAAGGTTACATCGCCCTTTACATTCTACACAACTGCTGCTGGTGTTGCGGCAGCTTTTATTTCAGTCTTCTGGTCATTTGGTTACATCCGTCTGTCTGAAAGACTTCGGAAAACAGCAAGTGCACCCGCAAAGGTACTCTCTTTCTTGACCACCTATTTTTCATTGTTACCAGCAAAAGAAATGAGTTTTTTCATGTCAGAAAACCACTGCCTGTGGCTCATCTTGTGTACGTACTTATCTGTCTTGTGTACCATCTGAGAGTTGAACTGATTTTTTACACATTTAAATGGTAGTGCAAAGATAATTCGCATCTGCTTATTTTTTGTTTTATGCATGAGAAGATATACTCCAGACATGATTTGCTGGGAGATTAGAATATTAAACTGTGGACTGATTTCCAGGCTCCTCCACGGACTGATGTGATTAAAAGTCTGAAAAATGGCATTGTGCTCAATATTCTTGGGATGGGCGCAGCTGTTCTCGGTATGCAAGCACTTGTTGGTGCTTTGGTAGCAAAAGCCCTTACTACCTCCGCAGTCCCCTATTATCAGGCAACTTCTGCTGGCCAAAGTCCTGTTTTGGCTCTAGATGTATTCCTGGTTCAGGTATTTGATTGCTTATTTATTATGTTCGTATTTCTGAATTCTGAAAGTGCATTCTTCTATATGTAATATGAATTTTGATGCCACACATTACTCTACAATCAAGATCGTAAACTGTTGAGCTTCATGTAAAAACAGCAAGAACCATAAGCCTGATTGTAGTTGCAAGTTTTGATAAGCCAATGGGTAGCCAGGCACATAATTTCTACGTTATCATCTGCTTCGAGTCATTTGTCTAGGACCAACTCTGTACTGTCATAGTCCTGGCCGGACTGTATTACTTATATGGTTATAGACTTATAGTTATATAGTAAAGAACGTCCTCTAGGAATAACACCAAAAGAGTTCAGTTTCATAGCGCACAATCTGAATATAATACCTTCGGATCCTCCAAAGTTTGCCTGTAAAATCGTGTACAAATAACCAATACAGTGAACATTCAGTAACATTTTTTGTGGATTCCAGACTTAGGCTGCATTTGGCATTGCGATGGATTCACATAATCCCGTTCACCCCACCCATTTTCCCTATTTTAGTGTTTGTTTGACCCGCTGTTGCGCACTTCTGTGTCAAACTTTTCACAGCAGATTTTACAATAAGCACAACACAACACAGTTCACCAACTGCAAAGTGAGCCTTAACTAGTACTACAGCACTAGCCAATATTTTCTGTTTCTGTCCAAATATTTAGGAAAAATGCTTACGAGTTGGTTTCGAAATTTCCAATTGGGAGGTAAGAAACTGTGAGTTGAAACCAGAGTTGCTGAAGTTCAATTACTTAATGCTGGAAGTTTAAAATTTCTTGAAGGCTTCATTGCTGATAACTCGTCAGTATCAGTGAACGCTCACGAGGAAGAAATCTAACGTCTTTTATCCTCACCGTGCGCAGGCTTCAGCGAACACCATACTGTCGCATTTCCTAGGGCTGGCGACTTCCCTGGAGCTGCTCCGTTCGGTGTCAATCCCCCCGACGGAACCTGCTGCAGCATGAGCCAAGAGCTGCCTGATTCCTTTACTTTGCACTCGTTTTCTCCCCCCCCCCCCCCCTGGATGTGCCTTGGGAATAGCATTCTGGGTGCGCCTGTATGTTTTAACATTTCGTCTTAAGTGAGCACCCTGTGGCCTCCTTTATTCTGTCTTCTGATGGAGTGTGTGAGCAGCAGCTCTTGGTCTCGTTGGTGGTGGACTGTTGGTACGCAACGAGGAGGCGATGCACCACGCTCGCCGCTACTCCCGTCCGTGCAACACCAATGCCAGTCGCACGGCGGGTTACGCTCACGTGATGACTGAACCGGCAGTTGAATTCCGGAGTAGTGCTAGTACCACCACTCGTGCATGACAGCTAGCCATGCTTGTTCAGTTTCGCTCGAATTAAACTTAGGGTAACTCCAACGCATTGCAGCAAACGGATGGCAAAACGGATATGCTTGTCTGGAATTGGCCGTCCGGCCGATCCTGCGCCCAACAGGCGTTGCATCCCAAATTTGGTCCGCTTTTGGACTTCCAATTTTGACCCAAATAAATATTGTAAATAATTTAAAAACAATATATAATACATAATACATTGCAAACGTCCACAAAGTCTTGAGGCCGACAGTTCAAACTAAACATGAAGTTAAAAAGGACATTGAATAAACTAGATTAAGGGTCGTCGTCGCTGTGACCGTCTTCAGTCGTCGCCGTCATCATCCTTGGTCACGTCGATGTAGGGTGGCGGTGGCTGCCATAGGTGGTGGGCTGACAGTCCTTACGGCTCCTGTTAGGTGGGAGGCACCTGCACTACCTTTGTGCCAACCCGCACTAGTGGCATGGACACATACTTCGGCATGCATGGACTCGTCCTCGTCTATGTCCACGACCGGCGAACCAATGTTGGGTTCTAGGCCGCGCAAGTGGATGGAGTCTTCCCTAACCCTCTGTTGGGAAACGTCGCATGGGAAACAAAAAATTTCCTATGCACACGCAAACCTATCCATGGTGATGAGCATCTACGAGAGTGAGAGTGGATCTACATACCCTTGTAGATCGCTAAGCGGGAAGCGTTCAGAAACGCGGTTGGTGTAGTCGTACTTCTTCGCGATCCAAATCGCCGAGCGTCCCGCGATCTAATCACGAACCGTCCCGCGAACCAATCACGAACCGTCTCGCGATCTCGTCACGATCCGTCCCGCGATCCGATCACGAACGTCCCGTGGCCTTGATCACGATCCTTCCGATCTAGTACCGAACGAACGGCACCTCCGCGTTCAGCACACGTGCAGCTTGATGACGATCTCCACCGTCTTGATTCAGCAAGAGGAGGCGGAGAGGAGGGAGAGTTCACCGGCAGCGTGACGGCGCTCCGGTGATGGTGGTGGAGTTATTCCTGTAGGGCTTCGCCTAAGCACCGCAGAAAACAATCTAGAGGAGAAACTATGCACTGGAGGTTAGGGTTGCACGTGGAAGAAAGAACTTGTGCAAAACCCTTGAAACCCTCTAGTATATATAGGAGGAGAGGAGGAGGAGAGGCAGCCTTGGCCTCCAAGGCTAGCTGGTTTGGCCGGCTAGGAGGGAGGAGTCCTCCTCCTTCTACTCCAAGTAGGATTAGGACTCCTTCCTTATATAGCCCCTTTTTGCCTTTTCCATCTTTTTTCTTTTGGTATTTTTCCCTCCTGGCGCCATGGGCCTTTGTGGCTGTTCCACCAGCCGACTAAGGGCTGGTTATTATTCTCCCACAGCCCATGGACCCTCTAGGGTCGAAATACCTCTCCCGGAGGCCTCCCGGTACACTACCGGCACTCCCGGTACACTACCGATGAGCCCGAAACTTTTCCGCGCGACCAAACTGGGACTTCCTATATATGAATCTTTACCTCCGGACCATTCCGGAGCTCCTCGTGACGTCCGGGATATCATCCGGGACTCCGAACAATCTTCGGTCACCACCATACATAACTCTACACTATCGAAACGTCACCGAACCTTAAGTGTGCAGACCCTGCGGGTTCGAGAACTATGTAGACATGACCGAGACACCTCTCCGGCCAATAACCAATGGCGGGACCTGGATGTCCACATTGGTTCCTACATATTCTACGAAGATCTTTATCGGTCGAACCTCTATGTCAAGGATTTAGTTAATCCCGTATAACGTTCCCTTTGTTCTTCGGTATGTTACTTGCCCGAGATTCGATCGTCGGTATCTCCATACCTAGTTCAACCTCGTTACCGGCAAGTCTCTTTACTCGTTCCGTAATACAAGATCCCGCAACTAACAATTAGTCACATTGCTTGCAAGGCTTATTGTGATGTTGCATTACCGAGCGGGCCCCGATATACCTCTCCGTCATACGGAGTAACAAATCCCAGTCTCGATCCATGCCAACTCAACAGACACCATCGGGGATACCTGTAGAGCACCTTTATAGTCACCCAGTTACGTTGCGACGTTTGATACACACAAGGCACTCCTCCGATATCCGTGAGTTGCATGATCTCATGGTCATAGGAGCGTATACATTGACATGTAGAAAACAGTAGCAATAAACTGACACGATCATACGCTACGTTGGTAGTTTGGGTCTTGTCCATCACATCATTCTCCCAATGATGTGATCCCGTTATCAAATGACATCACATGTCAATGGCTAGGAAACCTTGACCATCTTTGATCAACGAGCTAGTTCACTTGAGGCATACTAGGGACACAGTGTTGTCTATTTACCCACACATGCAATGTGTTTCCAATAAATACAATTATAGCATGGATAATAAATGATTATCATGAACAAGGAAATATAATAATAAACACTTTATTTATTGCCTCTAGGGCATATTTCCAACACCCTCCTCATCAGCTCCTCCTCGGCGAACATGTTGGGAGGTGGTAGTGACGGGACACCGAGAGGGGCGTGGCATGAGCCCGCGCACCTGCAAATGACCACGCGAACTGGGTGGGTTGGGAGTGCATGTGCGTCTGGCAGAGCGCACCCGTGGCGGGCTCGAAGCACGACCAGCTAAGTAAGATTGGGGTCGTAGATCATGCTCATCGCGGAGCCGCATGTCCAAGAGTGGGGAGTTGGTGACGTACCTGAGGTCGTGGACGAGGTCCGAAGCCAGGTAGGTGCGACTGTGGTAGATCTCCTAATGGCGTGTGCGACTGCTCACCGGGATCAGGGGAATGGGCACTCGATCTGTGGAGAGGTGCCAATAGTTAGGAAGGTGCATGTCGCTTCAAGGCAACGGCATGTCCGTCTCCTAATATCACTGGTAGATCTTGGCCTTCACGTACGGGCGTACGTGAGGCGAGTCGTTGGTTGGTTGATGTTGAATGCAGTCGACGGGGAGTTGCTGGAGCGATGGCAGCCCGAGGACGAACTAGCCTCACACTTGTGCTTCCCCGTGCCGGAGATCCACTCCCACACCATGGCCGCCGAGGAAGATGTGGAGGAAAGGATTTGGACGAGCGGTGGTCGAGCTATGATTTGCGGTGTGTCGGGGTTTGAGGAGGCACGCGTGGAAGAGGAAGTGTGTGGACTGGTCTGTTCACGGGTTTCACACTAAAACGGACGCGGCTAGGGCGGCTATGTGGCTGACAAGCGGGACCACCCGAGCGTGCCGCTCAAAATTGCGGTGGAGGTAGGTGGGCGGTCAACACACGGACCCGAGCCGGACGAGGAGAAGACGTGTGTGCGTCCATCGCTGTCTGTGTGGACACAAACTAGGAGCGAGTTTGCTCTGAATATGGTTCGAACCGGACGCCAAATGGAGCAAGTTTGCTCTGAAAATGATTTTAGCCGAACGTCAAATGAATTACGGTTATGATCGCACGTTGAGCCGTCATCTTTGTCCATTTGGATCAAAATGAATACATCCAAACTATTTGTGGTCTGCCGCTAAAGTTGACCTTACGATTTCAATAAAATACTCCGGAACACAATAATTGCTCGCAGTTGAGTACCAAAACAATCAAATGTGGTGATTATGTTGCCACCACTCGGGCATGACACATAGATTTGTTCAGTTTCTCTCGAATTAAACTTACAATTTCAGTAAAATACGTCATAACAGAATCTAATGTAGTGATTATGTTGCTAAGAGGTTCTTACCGTATTGCAAGAGGGGCCCGTCGTATGCCCATCGAATGAACTGATTGCGTGATAACAATGCCGTTGCCAACCGCGTTAGAATGTACGCACGTCAGTCTCTTGGGCCGACGCCACAACGACGACCACGTCGCACCTCGCACGACATCATCGTCCTCGAGGAAGAAGGAAGATCCGTCTCGGATGGTGGCACATGGCTTGAATGAATTTGGGATGTCAGCGACGGCCGTGTCTCAAATGTACAACCGCTTAGTTGTCCTGGCCTCCTGGGACATTACGGGATTACAAAAAATAAGGTTGGCCTTTCCGCAAAATGTGCATGAGTTGAGAACCGTATATTGCAGCCCCTCATCCATCGTATGTAGGACCATATATGTTATGTGTTATCGTATTTGAGAACCGTATTAAACCATTTCTCACTTCGGTACGATTGTGCTACGTGGCATACGTTCAAGGACGAAACTTGTAGTTTTTGTCACATCTTGTATGTGGCACAACAGTGACGGGCCGTCTCCCTGGTGGTTTTTTTTTGGAATGTTACCGTCTGGCTGGTGTTGGTGGTGTTGGTGGGCAACAGGGAGCACCAGGCCGCGGGGCCGAGAGGCGATGTACCACGGTCGCCACTAGTAGTACTCCGTCCGTGCAGCACCAATGGCAGTCGCACGGCCGTTTAGGCTCACGTGGTGAGCGAACGAACAGTTGAATTCCGGAGTAGAACCGCTCGTGCGTGACAGCTAGGCCTGTTGGGTTTCACTCGTAGGGCAGGCCGGGTCGAAGTTTCGCGCGCGGCCGTGTGTCCGCTAGCGGGGCGCTGGAATCTGGGCACAGTGACTCACAGCCCGCTCGCGACACCCACCCGCCGGAGCCAGACAAGGCATCTCGCCACCCCCGACCGCCGTGCCCGGCACATTCACTGGTTTCGCTCGCAGCCGTGGCAGGTAGTACCACCGAAAGAGAGGGAGCTCAGAGATCCATCCACCCGTCCACACGAGCAACCGTTGCCTCGTCCCCCAGTAGATAAATAAAGAAATGCTCCCGAATCCCGCACGTCGGCAGGGGGGAAGATAGACTGATGGATGGAGATTGGACGGAATAGGACACCGGACGTGTTTGGGGCGGTACGGAGGTTGCCCCGAGGGCATAAATAAAATTAAATAAAAAAACGATACAGGCTGGGGGTTGCAAAAGCAAGGATGGATTCGGCGCGGCGTGCAGGGCACCGGCTGTGGCGATAAACAAAACGGTCCCAGGAAGCTGCGGCGAAGCTGCCTAGGCTCGTAACTGAAACGGGTGGGGTTGTTAGTTGGGCTGGCACCCGTGGAATGGATCTCGCTCTCGCTCTTGGACATGGACATGGTGTGGATCTCTGCGTGCCGATCTCGGCTGTAGAGTAGTGTCCAGTACAGTACCGGCCAGTGTCGGTGCGGTGGGAGGCCGTTAAAGCCTCGCCAGCCTGTCCCAGATCCCGTCCACGTCCCCCTTTCGCCGATCGATGATACCGGCCTCTGACTTCCACGGCCCCAACCTTCCCTTCCCCCGCCTCGTCGTTTTCTGCTGCTCTCCGAGTCCCATCCCCACTATACGTCCCTACGGTGGTGCGGCTACGTGGACGCGCCGCTCGATGCCGGGCCTCGCGACGTGGAGCCGCCCGGTTCGCGAGCCGTTTCGGCCAGCTCGAGCGACCCCTCCGACGTCATCCAAACCACCACCTCGCCTCGACTGCTTTTATTTCTGAAGTTCTGAACCCAACTTTACTGTCTGGGCATGACCCTCTCAGTGACTCATCGCCGCGCGCATCTAGCTTCTGGAGTTCCGTGAGCTTCAGCCGGTGTGGGCTTTCGCGCACGTGTACGATTTATCCGCTTTTCGTTCATTTAGGTCGGTCGAACAGATATCGGTGTCCGGTTTTTTAAATAGGTCGGCTAGTCCTCTCAACGCAGGTTCGGACGCAAATCGTGTCCGTCTAGGTCTTATTTGTTAGTGCGGATTAAATAAAATAAAATGCCCAAACAACGATAATAAACATAATTAAACATTAAAGGCTGGTTAAAGCCGGTCCAAGTCCACATAAAACTTAATTAAACATAAATAAAAAAACGCGACCGGTCCTGGTTTGCATCTGGCGTCGGCCCTACGCATCATCGTCCTCGTCGTCATCGTCGGGGGCGGTGAGGTCGACGAGCTCCGGCGGCGGCCCAGCCCAAGGGAACGCAGCCTCCCACGCCCGCGCAGCGTCCTGCCCCGGCAGCACTGACGACGCAGGCTGACGGGCTCGCTCCTCCTCCTCCCGCTCCCGACGCGCCGCCTCCTCCTCCTCCACCCACTTGCGCTCCAGCTTCATCTGCTCTGCGACCTCGGCTCCCTCCCTCGCCAGAGCCAGCGACCTGTGGTGCAGGAGATACTTGTGCTCCTGATCCTCTATGCACATATACCAGACGAGAGGCGCGGACACACCTCTCAGAGCTGGCGGGTCCACTTGTAGCTCTCTGGCTGGCGCTCCTCGGCCTCAACCTTGGGCTCGTGGATCGCCAGAGCGGCCGACGGAGCTGGAGGAGGAGGCACGACGTAGTCGCCCGCCGCGGATAGCGCGAGGGCTTCATCAAGGCCTACCCAGCGCGCCTCCTCCTCGCGCCTGCTCTCCTTAATGGCGTAGGCCGTTGCCTCCTCGAGGGCGGCCTGGTAGGCGGCCTCCTCCTCCTCCTCCTCCTTTGGCTTCACTTCAGGGGGCGGTGGAGGGATGGCCGGATCAAACTGGACGTCATGGAGGCGCTCCCGCTCGTGCTCCAGGGCGAACCAAACCTCCGAGTTAGGGGAGTCGGCCGCGTACATGGTGTGGCGCCGCTGCACCGGAGTGAGGAGCTCGCGCCGTCGGCGAACCTCCTCCTCGTGCGCGCACGCAAACCGGGGCACTGCTGGGATGGGGATGCGGTCGGGGTCCAGATGCCAACCATGGGGGAGGTTGACATTTGGGTAGGGGCAGAGCTTGCCTGTACTGCCAGTGCCACCGAGCTTGGTGGACCATGATGTACAGACGCTCCCGCGGTGGCGGCGTACCGCGGCGAGGCGGCGTCGGCGTCCGGGACGAGCTTGCGTTCGGGGTGAGCTTGCCCTTGCCCTTACTGAAGAAGCCCATGGCGGATGGTTGCGTTGGCTGGCTGGCTAAGGTTTCATGGTCGCCGCCGGGGGAGCAAGAGTGGCCAGATGTGGACGGGAAGGGGAAGTGGATGAGGCCGACCTCGTCGCACGCTTCGGATTAAAAAGGGCGGCCCACGACCACCTTCCACCCACTGCCAGGCGGGCCCCGTAGGTAGCTGGTCGCATTTAATACGACCGGGGGCAGTTGTCCGGCCGACGAGTGGGGGCGAGGCGGACACGAGGGGGACGCGTGGTGCGTCCGCTCGGTGTTGTTGGGGAACGTCGCATGGGAAACAAAAATTTTCCTACGCACACGCAAACCTATCCATGGTGATGAGCATCTACGAGAGGGAGAGTGGATCTACATACCCTTGTAGATCGCTAAGCGGGAAGCGTTAAGATACGCGGTTGGTGTAGTCGAACATCTTCGCGATCCAAATCGCCGAGCGTCCCGCGATCTCATCACGATCCGTCCCGCGATCCAATCACGATACGTCCCGTGAACTCATCACGATCCGTCCCGCGATCTCATCACGATCCGTCTCATGATCTTGATCACGATCTGTCCCGCGAACTCATCACGATCCGTTCCACGATCTCATCACGAACCGTCTCGCGATCTCGATCACGGTCCTTCCGATCTAGCGCCGAACGGACGGCACCTCCGCGTTCAGCACACGTGCAGCTTGATGACGATCTCCACCGTCTTGATCCAGCAAGAGGAGGTGGATAGGAGAGAGAGTTCACCGGCAGCGTGACGGCGCTCCGGTGATGGTGGTGGAGCAATTCCGGCAGGGCTTCGCCTAAGCGCTGCGGAAAACCGATCTAGAGGAGAAACTGTGCACCGGTGAAACGGGTAGCACGTGGCCGGAAATTCTGTCCAAAAACCACCCAATCCACTAGTATATATAGGAGGAGAGGAGAGGAGAGGCAGCCAAGGCCTTTGGGTCGGCCGAAATAGGAGGTGGGAAGAAATCCTACTTCACCTCCAATCCTAGTTGGAGTAGGATTGCCTCCTATTGGCTGATTTTCCACTTTTTGCTTTAGGACTTTCTCTCCTGTGCCATGGGCCTTTGTGGCTGTTTTCCCAGCCCACTAAGGGCTGGTTATTATTCTCCCACAGCCCATGGACCTCTTGGGGTCGAAATACCCCTCCCGGAGGCCTCCCGGTACACTACCGGCACTCCCGGTACACTACCGGCACTCCCGGTACACTACCGATGAGCCCGAAACTTTTCCGGAAACCAAACTGGGACTTCCTATATATGAATCTTTACCTCCGGACCATTCCGGAGCTCCTCGTGATGTCCGGGATCTCATCCGGGACTCCGAACAAACTTCGGTCACCACCATACATAACTCTACACTACCGAAACGTCACCGAACCTTAAGTGTGCAGACCCTGCGGGTTCGAGAACTATGTAGACATGACCGAGACACCTCTACGGTCAATAACCAATGGCGGGACCTGGACATCCACATTGGTTCCTACATATTCTACGAAGATCTTTTTCGGTCGAACCTCTATGTCAAGGATTTAGTTAATCCCGTATAACGTCCCCTTTGTTCTTCGGTATGTTACTTGCCCGAGATTCGATCGTCGATATCTCCATACCTAGTTCAACCTCGTTACTGGCAAGTCTCTTTACTCGTTCCGTAATACAAGATCCCGTGACTAACACTTAGCCACATTGCTTGCAAGGCTTGTTGTGATGTTGTATTACCGAGTGGGCCCTGAGATACCTCTCCGTCACACGGAGTAACAAATCCCAGTCTCGATCCATGCCAACTCAACAAACACCATCGGAGATACCTGTAGAGCACCTTTATAGTCACCCAGTTACGTTGCGACGTTTGATACACACAAGGCACTCCTCCGATATCCGTGAGTTGCATGATCTCATGGTCATAGGAACATATACTTGACATGCAGAAAACAGTAGCAATAAACTGACACGATCATATGCTATGTTTGTAGTTTGGGTCTTATCCATCACATCATTCTCCTAATGATGTGATCCCGTTATCAAATGACATCTCATGTCCATGGCTAGGAAACCTTAACCATCCTTTGATCAACGAGCTAGTCCATTAGAGGCATACTAGGGACATGGTTTTGTCTATGTATCCACACATGCATTTAAGTCTCCGATCAATACAATTATAGCATGGATAATAAACGATTATCATGAACAAGGAAATATGATAATAACTAATTTATTATTGCCTCTAGGGCATATTTCCAACAGTCTCCCACTTGCACTAGAGTCAATAATCTAGTTCACATCACCATGTGATTCGCATTGTTATGAATCTAACACCCAATGAGTTTTGGGGCTCGATCATGCTTTGCATGTGAGAGAGGTCTTATAGTCAACGGGTCTGCGATATTCAGATCCGTGTGTACTTTGCAAATCTCTATGTCAAACCGTAAACACTGCTACCACACTCCACTTGGTACTATTTCCAAATGGCTGCTCCACTATACGTATCCAGATTGCTACTACTAGTCATCTGGATAGGTGTTAAAGCTTGCATCGACGTAACTCTTTACGACGAACTCTTCATCACCTCCATAATCAAGAAACATTTCCTTAGTCCTCTGGTTACTAAGGATAATTCCGACCGCTGTCCAGTGATCCACTCCTGGACCACTCTTGTACCCCCTGACAGACTCGTGGCAAGGCACACATAGGTGCGGTACACAGCATGGCATAATATAGAGCCTATGGCTAAGGCATAGGGGACGACATTCATCCTTTCTCTTTCTTCTGCCGTTGTCGAGCTTTGAGTCTCACTCAACTTCACACCTTACAAATCAGACGAGAACTATTTCTCTGGCTGATCCATTTTGAACTCTTTCAAAATCTTGTCAAGGTATGCACTCATTGAAAGTCTCATCAAGCATCTTGATCTATCTCTATAGATTTTGATGCTCAACAATTAGGTAGCTTTATCCAGGTCTTCATTTGAAAAACACTTTTCAAACAACCTTTTATGCCTTCCAGAAATTCTACATTATTTCCGATCAACAATATGTCAACCACATATACTTATCAGAAACTCTATAGTGCTCCCATTCACTTTATTGCAAATACAAGTTTCTCGTAAACTTTGTATAAACTACAAAAACTTTGATCACCTCATCAAAGTGTATATTCCAACTCCGAGATGCTTGCTTCAGTCCATAGAAGGATCACTGAAGCTCTCTCATCTTTTAGCATCCTTAGGACTGACAAAACCTTCTGGTTGTATCACATACAACCTTTCCTTAAGTAAACCGTTAAGGAAACGACGTTTTGACATCCATCTGCCAGATTTCGTAATTGAAAATGCAGCAACTGCTAACATAATTCCAACAGACTTTTAGCATCGCTACGAGTGAGAAAGCCTCCTCGCAGTCAACTCCTTGAACTTGTCACAAACAACTTTGCAACAAGTCGAGCTTTACAAATGGTGACATTTACCATCAGTGTCTGTCTTCATTCTAAAGGTCCATTTGTACTCAACGACCTGCCGTCTAACGAGCAAGTCTACCAAAGTCTATACTTGGTTTTCATAAATGGATCCTATCTCGGATTTCATGGTCTCTAACCATTTGTCGGAATCCGGGCCCATCATCGCTTCTCCATAGCTCGTAGGTTCATCGCTGTCCAACAACATGACCTCGAAGACAGGGTTGTCGTACCGCTTAGGAGCAGTACACATCCTTGTCGACCCACGAAGTTCGATAGTAACTTGATCCTGAAGCTTCATGATCATCATCATTAACTTCCTCTTCAACTAACGTAGGCTTCACAGAAACATCTTTCTGCGCTGCGCTACTCTCTGGTTGAACAAAGGTTTAACAACCTCATCAAGTTCTATCTTCCTCCCACTCAATTCTTTCGAGAGAAACCTTTCCTCGAGAAAGGATCCGTTTTAGTAACAACCACTTTGCACTCGGATCTGAGATAGAAGGTTCACCCAACTGATCTTAGGGTATTCTATGAAGATGCATTTGTCCGCCTTGGGTTCGACCTCATTAGGTGAAAACATTTTTCACACAAGTGCCGCAGCCCCAAGTATTAAGAAACGACAGCTTAGGTTTCTATCAAACCATAATTCATATGGTGTCATCTCAACGGATTTAGATGGTGCCCTATTTAAAGTGAATGTAGTTGTCTCTAATGCATAACCCCAAAATTATAGTAGTAAAACGACAAGAGACATCATAGCACGCACCATGTCCAATAGAGCATAACTATGATGTTCGGACACACCATCACACTATGGTGTTCCAGGTGGCGTTTAGTTGTGAAACAACTTTCACATTGTCTTAAGTTGTATGCCAAACTCGTGACTCAGATATTCACCTCCACGATCATATCGCAGTCATTTTTATCTTCTTGTCACGATGATCTTTAAACTTCACTCTGAATTTGCTTGAACCTTTCAAACGATTCAGACTTGTGTTTCATTAAGTAAATATACACTATATCTACTCAAATCATCAGTGAAGGTAAGAAAATAATGATATCCACTGCACACTACAAGACTCACTAGATTGCATACATCAACATGTATCATTTCCAATGAATCACTTGCCCGCTCCATCCAACGGGGTCCTTTAGTCATCTTGCCCAAGAGGCATGGTTCGCATGTCTCAACCGATTCGAAATCGAATGAGTCCAAATATCCATCAGCATGGAGTTTCTACATGCGCTTTATACCAATATGACATTTAGCGGCAGTGCCACAAGTATGTGGTACTATCATTATTAACTTTGTATCTTTTGACATCAATGTTATGAACATGTGTAATACTACGATCAAGATTTCAACAAACCATTCTCACTGGGTGCATGACCATTGAAGGTATTATTCATGTAAACAGAATAACCATTATTCTCTAACTTAAATGAATAACCGTATTGCAATAAACATGATCTAATCATGTTCATGCTCAACGCAAAACACCAAATAACATTTATTTAGGTTCGTCACTAATCCTGAAGGTAGAGAGAGCGTGCGATTTTGATCACATCAACCTTGGAAACACTTCCAACACATATCGTCACCTCACCCTTAGCTAGTTCTCCGTTTATTCCGTAGCTTTTATTTCGAGTTACTAACATTTAGCAACCGAACCGGTATCCAATACCCAGGTGCTACTAAGAGTACTAGCAAGGTACACATTAGTAACTCGTATATCAAATATACTTCTATCAATGTTGCCAGCCTTCTTATCTACCAAGTATCTAGGGTTGTTCCGCTTCAGCGACCTCTCACCTCATAATAGAAGCACTTAGTCTCGGGTTTGAGTTCAACTTTGGGTTGCTTCACTGGAGCAGCAACTGACTTGCTATCCATGAAGTTTCCCTCCTTGATCTTGCCCTTTTCGAAACTAGTGGTTTGATTAACCATCAACACTTGACGCTCCTTCTTGATTTCTACCTTCGCGGTGTCAAACATCGCGAACAGCTCAGGGATCAATACTTCTATCCCTGGTGTATTATAGTTCATCACTTAAGTTCTAGTAGCTTTAGTGACAGTGACTTGGAGAACTATATCAATCACTATCTTATCTGGAAGATCAACTCCCACTTGATTCAAGCGATTGTAGTACCCAGACAATCTGAGTACATGCTCAACGATTGAGCTATTCTCCTTCATCTTACAGGCAAAGAATCTTGTTGGAGATCTCATATCTCGCAACACAGGCACAAGCCTGAGATCACAATCTCTGCCCCTAGAACATCTCATATGTTCCGTGACGTTCAAAACGTTTCGGAGCCTCAATTCTAAGCCGTAATGCATGACGCACAAAACTATCAAGTAGTCATCGAAACGTGCCTGTCAGATGTTCACAACATCTATAGACGACGCTAGAGGGGGTGGCGCACCGAGCGGTGCATTAAGGACATAAGCCTTCTGTGCAGCAATGAGGACAATCCTCAGATCACGGACCCAGTCCGCAATATTGCTACCAACATCTTTCAATTCTATTTCTCTAGGAACATATAAAAATACAAGGGAGCCACAACGCGAGCTAGTAATCTACAACATAATTTGCAAAGACACTTTGACTATGTTCATGATAATGAGTTCAATTAATCATATTATTTAAGAACTCCCACTCAAATTGACATCCCTCCGATCATTCGAGTGATACATGATCCAAATTCACCAACTCAAGTCCGATCATCACGTGAGTTGAGGTGGCTGCAATGGTGAACATCATTATGTTGATCATATCTACTATATGACTCATGTTCGACCTTTCGGTCTCTCGTGTTCCGAGGCCATGTCTGTACATGCTAGGCTCGTCAAGTTTAACCCGAGTGTTCTGCGCGTGCAAATCTGGCTTGCACCCGTTGTATGTGAACGTAGAGTCTATTACACCCGATCATCACGTGGTGTCTCAACACGACGAACTTTCGCAACGGTGCACACTCGGGGAGAACACAGTTCATCTTGAAATTCAAGTGAGGGATCACCTTATAATGCTACCGCCGTACTAAGCAAAACAAGGTGCATAAAAGGATTAACATCTCATGCAATTCATAAGTGACATGATATGGCCATGAACTTGTGTTTAAGATCTCCATCTTCGAAACACCGGCATGATCTCCATCGTCACCGGCACAACACCATGATCTCCATCATCTTGATCTCCATCAATGTGTTGCCATTGGGGTTGTGGCGCCAGCCCTGCTTCTACTTCTATTGCTACTGCTTAGCGATAAAGTAAAGCATTACATAGCGCTTAATGATTGACACGCAGGTCATACAATAATTAAAGACAACCCTATGGCTCCTGCCGGTTGCCGTACTCAACGACATGCAAGTCGTGAAATTCTATACATCACATGATCATCTCATACATCACATATATCTCATCATGTAATTGGCCATATCACATCACAACATACCCTGCAAAAACAAGTTAGACGTCCTCTAATTGTTGTTGCATGTTTTACGTGGCTGCTATGGGTATCTAGCAAGAACGATTCTCACCTACGCATAAACCACAACGGTGATACACTAGTTTGCTTTTCAACCTTCTCAAGGACCGCCTTTGTCGAATCCGATCCAACTAAAGTGAGAGAAACTGTCACCCGCAAGCCATCTAGGCAACAAGTTGCGTCGAGGGAACCGGTCTCTCGTAAGCGTACGAGTAATGTTGGTCCGGGCCGCTTCATCTCACAATCCCGCTGAACCAAAATACGACCAAGGGAGGAAGCAATCTAAGCATCAACGCCCACAAACCTTTTGTGTTCTACTCGAGATCTCATCGAACCATCAACCTAGCTCATGATGCCACTGTTGGGGAACGTCGCATGGGAAACAAAAATTTTCCTACGCACACGCAAACCTATCCATGGTGATGAGCATCTACGAGAGGGAGAGTGGATCTACATACCCTTGTAGATCGCTAAGCGGGAAGCGTTAAGATACGCGGTTGGTGTAGTCGAACATCTTCGCGATCCAAATCGCCGAGCGTCCCGCGATCTCATCACGATCCGTCCCGCGATCCAATCACGATACGTCCCGTGAACTCATCACGATCCGTCCCGCGATCTCATCACGATCCGTCTCATGATCTTGATCACGATCTGTCCCGCGAACTCATCACGATCCGTTCCACGATCTCATCACGAACCGTCTCGCGATCTCGATCACGGTCCTTCCGATCTAGCGCCGAACGGACGGCACCTCCGCGTTCAGCACACGTGCAGCTTGATGACGATCTCCACCGTCTTGATCCAGCAAGAGGAGGTGGATAGGAGAGAGAGTTCACCGGCAGCGTGACGGCGCTCCGGTGATGGTGGTGGAGCAATTCCGGCAGGGCTTCGCCTAAGCGCTGCGGAAAACCGATCTAGAGGAGAAACTGTGCACCGGTGAAACGGGTAGCACGTGGCCGGAAATTCTGTCCAAAAACCACCCAATCCACTAGTATATATAGGAGGAGAGGAGAGGAGAGGCAGCCAAGGCCTTTGGGTCGGCCGAAATAGGAGGTGGGAAGAAATCCTACTTCACCTCCAATCCTAGTTGGAGTAGGATTGCCTCCTATTGGCTGATTTTCCACTTTTTGCTTTAGGACTTTCTCTCCTGTGCCATGGGCCTTTGTGGCTGTTTTCCCAGCCCACTAAGGGCTGGTTATTATTCTCCCACAGCCCATGGACCTCTTGGGGTCGAAATACCCCTCCCGGAGGCCTCCCGGTACACTACCGGCACTCCCGGTACACTACCGGCACTCCCGGTACACTACCGATGAGCCCGAAACTTTTCCGGAAACCAAACTGGGACTTCCTATATATGAATCTTTACCTCCGGACCATTCCGGAGCTCCTCGTGATGTCCGGGATCTCATCCGGGACTCCGAACAAACTTCGGTCACCACCATACATAACTCTACACTACCGAAACGTCACCGAACCTTAAGTGTGCAGACCCTGCGGGTTCGAGAACTATGTAGACATGACCGAGACACCTCTACGGTCAATAACCAATGGCGGGACCTGGACATCCACATTGGTTCCTACATATTCTACGAAGATCTTTTTCGGTCGAACCTCTATGTCAAGGATTTAGTTAATCCCGTATAACGTCCCCTTTGTTCTTCGGTATGTTACTTGCCCGAGATTCGATCGTCGATATCTCCATACCTAGTTCAACCTCGTTACTGGCAAGTCTCTTTACTCGTTCCGTAATACAAGATCCCGTGACTAACACTTAGCCACATTGCTTGCAAGGCTTGTTGTGATGTTGTATTACCGAGTGGGCCCTGAGATACCTCTCCGTCACACGGAGTAACAAATCCCAGTCTCGATCCATGCCAACTCAACAAACACCATCGGAGATACCTGTAGAGCACCTTTATAGTCACCCAGTTACGTTGCGACGTTTGATACACACAAGGCACTCCTCCGATATCCGTGAGTTGCATGATCTCATGGTCATAGGAACATATACTTGACATGCAGAAAACAGTAGCAATAAACTGACACGATCATATGCTATGTTTGTAGTTTGGGTCTTATCCATCACATCATTCTCCTAATGATGTGATCCCGTTATCAAATGACATCTCATGTCCATGGCTAGGAAACCTTAACCATCCTTTGATCAACGAGCTAGTCCATTAGAGGCATACTAGGGACATGGTTTTGTCTATGTATCCACACATGCATTTAAGTCTCCGATCAATACAATTATAGCATGGATAATAAACGATTATCATGAACAAGGAAATATGATAATAACTAATTTATTATTGCCTCTAGGGCATATTTCCAACAGGTGTCCGCGGCGACGCAAATCCTGCCCAAATTTGGCTTGAAAGGGTAGGCACGGACGCGAAGCGGACGCGATTTGGGACTGGTCGTCGCGTTGGGCGCCTGTTTTCGGCCGCGGCGACCCAAACGGATGCGGACGGAAGAAATGGCTCGCCGCGTTGGAGTTGCTCTTATGAACACAAAACTTGGTCGAACATGGTGACTTAAACGGACGCGTGTTCGCGTTTTGTGTCTGTGATCAAATCCGGACCTAAATTTAAACCGCATTTACGTCCGCGCGAACAAGGAAGGGATGCGTATGATGTCCACCCTTCTCCTTCCACTGGTGCTTCGGTCGGTGGCACAACGCCATCATTTTCCTTCACTTTTCCAAAATCCTCCCGCCCACTCTTCATGGACAATGACACGCCGACCCTCGACGTCGCCACCGGCCTCGCCTACCTCGCCTCCGCCGGCCCGTCTCCAGCAAAGGAGTCAAGGCCCGTGATGCCCGCAAAGCGTCGACGCCGATCAAGAAGAAGAAGGAGCGTACTGACGAACAACACACCATTTAGTCATCCAGGAAGATGTGTCGCCGACATTCATAGGAAGCCAGGATCGATGGCAGGTTGCATCCACCCTCGTCGTCGTCATAGAGCAAGAGGCTGACACCGTGAAGACCGATCACCTCGTCCGTGAGGCCACCAGGCAGGCCTGCTAATGCTAGGGTTAAACCCAGGCCACCATGGGTTCATCGCTGCCATAGTGGTCGCGGCCAGGACCGGCTCGTCGCCCCTTCGTCCCCCACTTGTGGGCTCGCCGCGCATGTCGACCACGCCGCAAGCGCATAGCTTCCCCCCACCACCCGCAAGCCTCCAATTTGTCCGACTCTATGGGCTCTGCTTCGCAGGAGGTGAGCGTGGTTGAGCCTAGCACGCGAGCACCCATGGCCACCGGTCTCAACACGACACTTGTGGGCGGTGGATCGTCATCCAGGGGGGCACAAAAACGACAACGCGAGCTCCCAACCGACGCCATGCAGCACACCTGCTCATTTGACGGCCTGTTAGTTAATTCGCTTGCTCGTATGCTTGCTGACAAGCTTGCTCATATGCTTGTTTTCCATGTAGTTTCTTGTCCATTTGTAGGCCTTTCAAACTTTAGAAGCATTCAAGGGCCAACACGAGGGCAAGTCGTTCAACCTCATCCATCCATGGGGACAAAAAGTTCAGAACGCAATATGCCGCCATCAAGGCACGTGGAGGGAAGACAACCGTTTAAGAGCATGGTTATGGAGAGAAGCCGATGCCGCGGGGAAAGACCAACTCCAAAAAAGAGGACAAAGGTGACGCGGCGTCCCTTGTCTTGCAAGCTACTTTACAAGGCATGATCATCAACGAGGATTCAAGAGAGAAGAAGTGTCGGCAAGACAAGGATGAACAAATGAGGGCCTTCATGAAGATGCAAAAGAAGAAGCTCGCGTTAGAGGCGAAGAAGCAAGCGAAGATGCTCGAGATCGAAGCCACCAAAACAATAGAAGTTTGGCTCGCTTGCAAGACGAAGGGGGTCGAGGTCATGAAGATGGACTTGAGCGCGGTATACCCGAGGAAGCGGTCTTGGTTCGAGAAGATGCACACCGACATGCTCAACCTCAATGATGAGTGATCTATGGCCGAGAGCATCATATTTTTTATATGCCCGCAAGTGTGCTACTAACCATGATCGAAATGACGTGATAGAAGTAAAGTCTCATTTTGTGTGCATGGCGTGATAGAACTGTGTACTTTTTTTTGAAGGCCGGCATATGTATGTCAGTCATTGTAATATTGCTGGCGTAAACTCTCGACGATGACACGGCCGTTGCCATGATTTGTAGCCGCGAGCTTTTTTTTGAAATAAAAACTATTTTCTCTGGACGAAAAATAAGTTGCCCTGCTAGATGTAAGGTCAATCTATTTATAATAGGAGATGAACGAGTCGATTTAAATGAACAAAAAACAAACAAGCTAATGCTCTTACCGACGAGTTCAATTAAATTGTTAATGCAGCTCTTGTCCCCGACTCAAAACGGTTGTGATTTGTGAAACATGGACAACAGGAATTCTCAAGCTGCAGTGAACCTTTTGCAGATCACACCTTAACTTCCTACAGCTGGGATTACATGACGAGGAATGAGAGCAAACGGCCAATGTAACGGCAATGATAAATCGGGCTCCCCTCGCGATTTAACACGACTGCAGATATTTTGCCTCTTTAGCAGCGGTGGCTGCCAGCGAGGCCAGCGGAGGCCGTACGGGATACGACCCATGAAGGCAGGCGTCAGGGATAGCGCGGCAGTGGAGGAGCAGCAGCAGCGTGCGTGAGGCGAGTGATGACTCAGCGCACGTAGACGGAGACACCTGGGCCGTGCCGGGGGAGCCGCGCTGAGCTGTGCCCATAACTGCCGTGCCTGTGCCTCCCCCCACGAAATCGCGCCGGTTTTCATTGCCCCGCCCCGAGAGATTGCGCTCCAGCCTGGCCGCCCCCGCCCCCACCCCCACCCCTGCAAACCGCCGCGCCATCCGACCCCCTACGCCCCACCCTATCGCCTCCTCCGACCCCCTGTCGTTTTCCCCTCGCAGCCGTAACCCACCGCTTCCACGTGGTCCCGCCCCCGAGCGCTGGCCCGCGCGTCGGCGACCGAGGCCCCCGCGTCGGCGCGGTGGAGGGTGGATGGATCGGGAGGCCCGAACCGTCGCGCGCAGCGGTCGTACAGTCCGGCTTGTACGCATGTACGGGCGGGCCCCGCGACGGGCTGGACGGTTGCGATTCAGCTCGGCCCGGCCCCGGGCATGGGCTCCGGCGAGGGTACACGCCACTGTGCTGGCCGCACCGCTGCGTTGCGTTCGCGTTCGCGTTCGCGCCCGCGTCGCCATCCACGCCCCAACTATACACAGACTCCAAAGGGGGATGGACGCACAGCTGGATGGATCACCGATTCATGAATCTGTCTATCATCTTTCCATCTCCTGCTCATAAGCGTCAAAGCCTCAGGTTTTCGCTTTTCGCCAAACTCTACCCCGCGAGAGTACAAACGTGATGCACGATGCGCAGTGTAACTGCCAGATGCAAAAAAAAAAAAACTTCATATTCCTACAGAAAAAAATAATACACAGAGGTTCATGTGCAGTATACGGCCTGACCCGAGACACGGTTGCCCGGTGAGGGCTCGTTCTGGGTCGAAGCTGTTCGGATATGAACGCGGCATGGAACGGCCGGTTCGGATATGTGAGCCCCGTTGCGCGAGCAGTCCAGCTATTTCTCCCAGTTTTTAACGGCCTTTGTGGTATGGGGTTTGACGGTACGGAACCCATCCTGCAATTCAAAATTCAAACCATGCGGCTCCGGGGGACCGCGAGCGGATTGTTAACAACCAAACAACGGCCTCCATCACGCGCTCGCTCTCCCCGCCAGGCGGGCCCTGGGTAAGCGGCGGGCCCACCTGCCATACTGTTGTCGCAAACGACACGGCCATCCGAGCGTGAGGTGGCCACTCGCCAGCTGTACCCCGGCGACCAGCTACCGGCCGCTCCTGGCTCCCGGCCTATATAAGCTCCCGCCTCCTCTTCCCCTTCCAATCACCATCGGAGTCCAGACGTCCTAATCACTAATCAATCAGGAAAAGCACGCGCACCGCCACCGGAGTTGGACTAGTCTGCGAGTGGGCTTGTGTGCGTCGCCGGCGATGGGAGCGGAGGCGGAGTGCGACCGGATAAAGGGGCCGTGGAGCCCCGAGGAGGACGAGGCGCTGCGGCGGCTGGTGGAGCGCCACGGGGCGCGGAACTGGACAGCGATCGGGAGAGGGATCCCCGGGCGGTCGGGCAAGTCGTGCCGGCTGCGGTGGTGCAACCAGCTCTCGCCGCAGGTGGAGCGACGCCCCTTCACGGCGGAGGAGGACGTCGCCATCCTGCGGGCGCACGCGCGCCTCGGCAACCGCTGGGCCGCCATCGCGCGCCTGCTGCCCGGCCGCACCGACAACGCCGTCAAGAACCACTGGAACTCCTCGCTCAAGCGCAAGCTCGCCACCGCCACCGGCGGCGCGTCGTGGGAGGAGGCCAGCGACTCCGGCGACTCCCCGCGACCGTGCAAGCGCGCGAGCCCGGGGCCCGAGAGCCCGACCGGATCGGACCGCAGCGAGCTCAGCCACGGGAGCGGGCAGGTGTTCCGGCCCGTCCCGCGCCCCGGCGGGTTCGATGCCATTAGCGCGGACGTGAGGCCGCCTCCTCCGCGCCAGGACGAGGACCTGATCACCTCTCTCTCGCTCTCGCTCCCCGGACAGGACAGTGGGTTCCACCACGACAGCGCCCGGAGCCACTTCCAGGAGCTCTCGCCGTCGCCACGCTCGCCTTCTCCCCCGCCGACGCCGCAGCCGCAGCCCCAGCCGCAGCAGTCCTCGTACCCGTTCAGCGGCGATCTGGTGGCGGCCATGCAGGAGATGATCCGCGCGGAGGTGTGCAAGTACATGTCCGGCGTGGGGCTCCCCGCCGGGTGCGGCGCCGGGGCCGTGGGCGAGGCGTGCATCCCGCAGCTCGTCGAGGGCGTCATGCGCGCCGCCGCGGAGCGGGTCGGCGTCATGACCCGCCAGTAAAAATAAAATGCCAGTAGTAAAAACTAAAAAACCATCGGCCGTCCGCCGATCGTTGCAAGTGCAAAGAAGTCGCCGCGAACGCGGTCGCACCGCCGGTAGATCTTGTGAAGCAGTAGCGCTGAGCTGTAGTCGCTTTCTTTTCTGGTTTCTGTCTGCGTTCCTGCTTTGGAGTCTGTTTATTCTTCGGCCTGCTCTGAAACAGAGCAGCGGTGAAGTCGGCAAGGGGGAAATGGAAAGAAAAGAGAACGGAAAAAATGTGTTAATTATTACTCCTATATACTCCGCCCGAGGCTGTCATTTCGGCACAGGAATGAGATGATTGGGACCGGTGATGGGGAAATTTGGCAAATCATGTTCGCCTCTTCTCGCGGTCGATCTACGCGGCGAAATATAGCAAGCCCATTTGATGGTTTGTGGCTAGCATGCTCAGTCATCGGCGACCGTGGTTATCTTTAAATCCTGTTATAATCGAATCTGGTAAGCGCTTCCCGGTGTACTAGTTCTTGGTCGATCAGAACAAAAACATCGCGTCCAATCAGAATGCATATACTACTGGAATGCACAATCTAAGCATGACGAAGGCGGAAGCAGAAACGACAAGCCCGAGCGGTTGTGTACCGCACGAACCATTCGAACCGCACGAACCATTCGAATCGAGCATCGTTGGGGACAGTACCACAAAAGTCGTAGCGGTAGCAACAGTTTTGGACTGGCTCGTAGTTACGTGACTGCGGGACAGCAAGACTAGTCTGTGTGCTGTGGTGGTGACCAGCGACAGTCGTCGTTTCGTCGACAAGAAAAAACGCGTAGCGACATTTCACAGTTGGCTGTATTGATACGGGGTAGGCTGTTCCCCGTAATTATCCCTGATGATGAACGCAAAAAGTTACATCTATAGTACTCCCTTCGTTCCGAAATCTAATGCGCATAGATTCAATCCCGTATACCAATGCGTGTGCTGGCATTGCGTTTTGGACGAGAAAGCCCCCATCCCTCCCACACTGTCTGCCCCAGGCTGCAAGGAGTACTAGTGTACTAGTACTACTAGTACGCTGGCCTCCTCCGTTTGTCTGACCTCCGACGCGAGCGTCCACGACCAGCAAGCAAAGCCAGCCAGGAAAGAGGGGATGCGGGCCAAGCACGCGTCGGAGGCGGAGACGCCGGCCGTGGCGACGCGGAGACACCGGTCGTGCTCGTTGAAGGCGTCTCTGGAGCCGCGAGCGGCCGCCGCCGCTGCACAGGAAGTCGGCGTCGGCGTGCTTCTGCTCCATGTCCAAGAACTCGCCCAGCCTCTTCGCCGACACGCCGGAGTCGTCATGGCATAGCCGCTTCCAGCTTCCCCCTGCCGCGGTCTCCTCCGTTGGCACTCCCGCGCGCTTGCCGATTTGTTCAAGGGGCGAAGCACATGGCATATGCACAGGTAACTGGATTGTGAAGCAGCTGTGAAATCGACATCGCCATTGGACACGAGGTGGAGCTGCTCGCCGGTGCTGGAGAAGAAGACCGAGAAAAGGGCAGCCGACGGCTGAGGAAATCGATTGGCATCGGCGTGTTCGGAGTGGCTCACTCGCGGGGGCGGCAGCCAGGCTCACTCGCAGGGGATGGCGACTAGGCAAGAAAGACAAGGGATGGAGGATCGAGCCCGTGCTCTGCTGCGAGGAAGGAAACCAGGAAGTGCTCCCGCGATTCCAGTGAGGGTATTTTCGTCCAAACAAGGCCTAGAATGCAAATGGAATTTCGAGAAAAAACTTACGGCATTACATAAAGGAACGGAGGGAGTAGATAAAAACCTTCAACCAGACAGAGCAACAGCCGTCTTAACAATTACTTCGTCTCACAGATGGAAAAGCTTCAACCAGAGTGAAAAATCTTCAACCAGCCACTACAAAAGTTTCAATCATCTTTTTAGAACACATGAAAAGTTGCAACCTTCGGTGTCACTTTTGCCGGAAAATCTTCAACCAACCACTACAAAAGTTTCAATCACTTCAACCAGAGAAAAAACTTCACCCCGCAGACAAAAAAAGCTTCAATCAGAGATCGAGAAAGCTTCAGCCAAAATGGTGAAACCTCCGGTGTCACTTTTGCTGGAACCAACGACGTCGTTTGCTACAACCGGCGACTCAATTTGTTGCGACCCTGCACAGGGAGCTACAACTGGCGACGACGGCGGCGGCGACGTGTTTTTGTTGCAACCATATCGACTTCTTGCTACTACCGGTGACTTTTTTGTTACATCCTTTTTTTCTACACGAAAACAATCCACGGATGCTTCAATAGGAGGCGACAAGCGCGGTGACGACGAGCGATGAGCGAGGCGGCTATCTAGCTTGGAGCATCGCGGGCGACACGGTGCTGCAACGGGAGGCGATAGGAGGCTCGACACGTGTGAGGAAGAGGAAGATAAGGCAGCGACGAACCGTTTTTAAAGATCGAATGGCCCACACGGCTCGCATCCAACGCGTGCGTTGCGATCGGCCCACATGACGCTGACGATGTCGTGGACTAGGGGGTACTTACCACGTCATCTCCCGATCAGTGGGTCAGGTTGAGGACCCGCACTGCAGTTCACTAATGGGCCACTTCGGACATCCCTTGACATATACGAGGAAGATTTTACAAGACTTGGTGTCACGACAAGGATGTTGGGAAACGTTGCATGAGAAACAAAAAGATTTCTACGACACGCAAGATCTATCCATGGTGATGAGCATCTACGAGAAGGAGAGTGGATCTACATAGCCTTGTAGATCGCTAAGCGGAAAGCGTTAAGGAACGCGGTTGATGTAGTCAAACGTCTTCACGATCCAAATCGCTAGCCGTCCCGCGATCCGATCACGATCGGTCCCGATCTAGAGCTGAACGAACGACACTTCCGCGTTCAGCACATGTACAGATCGACGACGATCTCTACCTTCTTGATCCAGCAAGAGGTAGCGGAGAGGTAGATGAGAACTCCGACAGCGCGACGGTGCGACGACTGTGGTGGTGGAGCTATTCCGACAGGGCTTCGCCTAAGAACCGTCGAAACTAGAGGGGGAGACGATCTAGTGGGGGAGAGAGGGCTGCACCGTGGTTTGGGGTGTGGCTGCCCTCTCTCCCCTCCAATATATATAGGAGGGAGGGGAGTGGCTGGCACCCTAGGGTTTCCCCTAGGGTCGGCCGAACCAAGGGGAGGAGTCCTTCCCCCACTCGGATTCCTCCTCCCACAAGGTGAGGGAGTCCTGGACTAAGGGGTCCTCGGGCCGGCGGCCTATCTCTTAATAGGTCGGCTTGGTGGGCCATTCTTTGATTATCGCAGAAAGGGCCTGATACATTGAGAGCCCACATTCCAAAAGGAAGTCCCGAAGGCGCGTCGTGCACTCCAAGTCAAGATGAGGAACTCGGCATCTCCATCCTCGGTGGGAAACCTACCACGTGTAAACCCTAGTACCCCTCGGTGTCTATATAAAACGAGAGGGTTTTAGATTGTAGGGCAGAGAAACTCGTCTAGGATTTTAGCTATTCGATCTCGAGGTAGATCAACTCTGTAACCTTCATATCATCAATATAATCAAGCAGGACGTAGGGTTTTACCTTCATGGGAGGGCCCGAACCTGGGTAAACATCGTCTCCTTCGTCCCCTGTTACCATCGATCCTAGTCTCACAGCTCGGGACCCCCTACCCGAGATCCACTGGTTTTGACACCGACATTGGTGCTTTTATTGAGAGTTCCGCTGTGATCACCAAAGGAATCAATGGCTCGTGTTGTCATCAACGAAGAAGTCCGCAACATGGACACTTTTGTCCCCAGGCAGATCTTCGCTTTCGGCGGCATCGTGCTGCACACTGACCCAATCGGCCGTATGGGCTAGGTCGGTAGTTTCGCCCCTGATCAAGATGTCAGATTCAGGAACCTAGAGTTCTCCGTAGACTCTCGGGCGATGTTTCCCTATCCGAGCTCGCAGTCTCGCCTGCCACGCCCGAAGACTCCGAGGCTTTAACCTCGGATTCTACTTTCGGTCCCGCCCACGGGATCTGATACGTCTCCATCGTATCTATAATTTTTGATGCTTTAATGCCAATATTCTACAACTTTCATATACTTTTGGCAATTTTTTATACTATTTTTGGGACTAACATATTGATCCAGTGCCTAGTGCCAGTTCCTATTTGTTGCATGTTTTTTGTTTCGCAAAAAATCCATATCAAACAAATTCTAAATGCGATAAAAACTTTCGGAGATTTTTTGGAACATATGTGATTTTTGGGAAAAAGAATCAACGCGATAGGATGCCCGAGGAGGTCACAAGCCCACGAGGCGCGACCTACCCCCTGGCCGCGCCCTGGGCCCTTGTGACCAACCCTTAGGTCATTTGGAGCTGTCCTTTCTCCGCAAGAAAGATAATTTTTGGATAAATATCCCCTCAAAATTTCAGCCCAATCGGGGTTACGGATCTCCGGATATTTAAGAAACGGTGAAAGGCCAGAATCTGGGAGCACAGAAACTGAAGGAAACACACACACACACACACACACACACACACACAGAGAGAGAGAGAGATCCAATCTCGGAGGGGATCCCGTACCTTCACCGCCATGGAGGCCAAGGACCAGAGGGTAAACCCTCCTCCCATCTAGGAGGGAGGTCAAGGAAGAAGAAGAACATGGGGGGCTCTCCCCCCCTCTCTCCCGGTGGCACCGAAACGTCGTTGGGGCCATCATCATGACGGCGATCTACTCCAACAACTCCGTCATCTTCACCGACACCTCCATCACCTTCCCCTATCTATCTATAGCGCTCCACTCTCCCGCAACCCGTTGTACCCTCTACTTGAACATGGTGCTTTATGCTTCATATTATTATCCAATGATGTGTTGCCATCCTATGATGTCTCAGTAGATTTTTGTTGTCCTATGTGTTGATTGATGATCATGATTGGTTTGAGTTGCATGTTTTATTATTAGTGGTGTCCTATGGTGCTCTCCGTGTTGCGAAAGCGTGAGGGATCCTCGCTGTAGGGTGTCGCAATGTGTTCATGATTCTCCTATGGTGGGTTGCTTGAGTGACAAAAGTATAAACCAGAGTAGGTGGGTTGTTGCATATGGGAGTAAAGAGGACTTGATACCTTCTAATACTATGGTTGGGTTTTACCTTAATGATCTTTAGTAGTTGCGGATGCTTGCTAGAGTTCCAATCGTAAGTGCATATGATCCAAGTAGAGAAAGTATGTTAGCTTATGACTCTCCCTCATATAAAATTGCAATAATGATGACCGGTCTAGTTATCGATTGCCTAGGGACAATTCCGCAACTCCTACCAACACTTTTCCACACTCGTTAAACTAACTTAATTGTTACTTTATTTTAGCAGCCACTAGTTTTTATTTACGTGCTCTTTATTAACTTGCAAACCTATCCCACAACACCTACAAAGTACTTCTAGTTTCATTATTGTTCTTGGTAAAGCGAACGTTAAGCGTGCGGAGAGTTGTATCGGTGGTCGATAGAACTTGAGGGAATATTTGTTCTACCTTTAGATCCTCATTGGGTTCGACACTCTTACTTATCGAGAAAGGCTACAATTGATCCCCTATACTTGTGGGTTATCAGGATCCACCCCGACGATGACATGACTTTTAGTCCGGATCCGGCCATAGCCATAGTGCCAGATGCCTGGATACCTGTTCTTACCAAACACTCCCCTTGCATGGACGCACCGGAGGTTAACTCCTAAAGCTTTGAGCAGGTTGACCCGATCGAGCTCTCGACACTCAACGAGGCCCTAGATCGGATCTTGTCGATGAAAATTACCGACGACCCAACCCCGATCCATGCTTAGATCGGCCTCAAGGCGGGCCAGGAAGAATTTTTCATCCCACCCACCACCCACTTGATAGCCACCATCGAGGATTTAACCAACATGCTGGACTACGCCTCCGAGGAGGCAGAAGACATGGATGAGGAAGATTGCGCTCCCACCCCCGTTAACACCGGGCGATGGGCTGCCACCTCCACGTATGACGTCTACATGGTGGACACTCCAGCCGCTAATGACGAGCATACACCTAAAAACGACGGCGACAAATCGGGTGAAGCGTCGTCAAGGCACCAAAAGCCGCATAAACGATCAAAGGGAAAAAGGGACGAAAAGCTATCGCTGGCACCGGGGACGGAGATACCCCAGAAGACCTCAGTGATCCCGATATCCCTGAACACCCGCTAGAGGTCAGGTGAGGCCGGAAGATCAACGCAACACCGATGATCTAAATGATTCCGAGGATGACAATTACCTCCCCCCTGTCGAGGAGGAGAACATCTCGGAAGCCGATGACTTCGCCATCCCCGATAACCTTGAGGATCAGGAACAGTTCAGGCAGCCGCTTATAGCCACGGCTCGCAGCCTGAAGGCAAAAGAACGGTAGCTTAAAGCCAAACAGGACAACCTCAACGATCAATGGATGAGGGTCCTATCGGCCGAGGAAGGATACGGTACCGATCTATTGGACCAACCCAAAAGCTATCCATGCCGAAGGCTGTTGCCACAATTCGATGACGAGCTTACTGATACGCCGTCTCCCAAACATACCCCATATGACAAGCCAGACCACCCTCCTCGAGGACGAGACAGGACGGCTGACGACACCGGTTATAGGTCGATGATACTCTGAAGATGGGGAAAAGAGCCTATAGAGCCCGATGACAGGTTCGACCTGCGACACAACTTGGACTATAGAGCAGGTCGTAAGAGATCCATCTACGGATCCAGAGGGTACTCACACGATAGACGGGAGGGGTACCGGCCTTGGCTCGACCGCAACAATAGAGATCGGGAACGAAATCGGGCCAGAACAGACGCCGATTACCGGCGTGACATAACTTGGGTTAGAGGCGCTGCCCACCCACTGTGCTTCACGGACGAGGTGATGCAACATCAGTCCCCGAAGGGGTTCATACCCATGAACATAGAGCAATACGATGGGACAACTGACCCAACCGTATGGATCGAGGATTTTCTCCTCGACATCCACATGGCGCGAGGAGATGATCTTCACGATCAAGTATCTACCCCTAAAGCTTAAGGGGCCAGCTCGGCAATGGTTAAACAACCTCCCCGAAAATTCCATCGGATGCTAGAGGATCTAGAGGATGCATTCCGATCTAACTTCCAGGGCACCTATGTTCGGCCATCGGACTCCTCTGACCTGAGAAACATTGTCCAGAAGCCATGAGAGTCCGCTCGGCAATTCTGGAATCGGTTCTTGACCAACAAAAACCAGATCGTTGACTACCCAGACGCCGAGGCAATAGCCTCCTTGAGGCACAATATTCTGGATGAATGGCTGGATCGCTAGCTCCGCCAGGATAAACCTAGGACAATGTCCGCCCTTACATCACTCATGACTCGCTTTTGCGCGGGTGAGGATAACTGGCTAGCAAGACGGAGCCACAACCCCGAAGACCCCAGAACCTCCGAAGTCCGGGACGAAAACGGGAAACCAAAGCGAAACAAGAATAAGCGCCGACACAGCAATAGTGATGCCGATGACACAACTGTTAACGCCGGCTTCCGCAATTCCCGACCGGGCATCGGAAGAAGCCTCCTAAAGGCAATCATGACGGACCTGTTGGAAATATGCCCTAGAGGCAATAATAAATTAGATATTATCATATTTCCTTGTTCATGATAATCGTTTATTATCCATGCTATAATTGTATTGATCGGAGACTTAAATGCATGTGTGGATACATAGACAAAACCATGTCCCTAGTATGCCTCTAATGGACTAGCTCGTTGATCAAAGGATGGTTAAGTTTTCCTAGCCATGGACATGAGATGTCATTTGATAATGGAATCACATCATTAGGAGAATGATGTGATGGACAAGACCCAACCTACAAACGTAGCATATGATCATGTCAGTTTATTGCTACTATTTTCTGCATGTCAAGTATATGTTCCTATGACCATGAGATCATGCAATTCACGGATATCGGAGGAATGCCTTGTGTGTATCAAACGTCGCAACGTAACTGGGTGACTATAAGGTGCTCTACAGGTATCTCCGAGGGTGTCTGTTGAGTTGGCATGGATCGAGACTAGGATTTGTTACTCCGTGTGACGGAGAGGTATCTCGGGGCCCACTCGGTAATACAACATCACAATGAGCCTTGCAAGCAATGTGACTAATTGTTAGTTGCGGGATCTTGCATTATGAAACGAGTAAAGAGACTTGCCGGTAACGAGATTGAACTAGGTATGGAGATACCGACGATCGAATCACGGGCAAGTAACATACCGAAGAACAAAGGGAACGTTATACGGGATTAACTGAATCCTTGACATAGAGGTTCGACCGATAAAGATCTTCGTAGAATATGTAGGAACCAATGTGGACGTCCAGGTCCCGCCATTGGTTATTGACCGTAGAGGTGTCTCGGTCATGTCTACATAGTTCTCGAACCCGCAGGGTCTGCACACTTAAGGTTTGGTGACGTTTCGGTAGTATAGAGTTATGTATGGTGGTGACCGAAGGATGTTCGGAGTCTCGGATACGATCCCGGACATGACGAGGATCTCCGGAAGAGTCTGGAGATAAAGATTGATATTTGTGATAATAGTGTTTTGATCTCTGGAAGAGTTCCGGAATTAACCGGAAGGGGTTCCGGATGTTTACCGAAGTGTTCGGGTACAACAACACTTTATATGGACCAATGGGGTAAAACCCACGAGGTATTGGAAAGGGCAAAAGGAAGTTTTGCTGCTGCCTTAAGCAATAAGGCAGTACTACCGCTTGTGAAGCGGTACTACCGCTTGTGAAACGGTACTACCGCTCAAGCGGTACTACCGCTCGTGAAGCGGTACTACCGCTTGTGAGCGGGACTGCAGGGATCCGAGTTGGACTCTTTTCTTGCGGGCCAAACCGACCTCGTGCGGGCAAAATCGACCTTGTAGAGGTTTTTGCTCCAAGTTTAGACCCCAGGGCTCAACATATAAATAGAGGGGTAGGGCTAGCACACGGGACACAACTTACGGCCACGTGCTACCCGTTCCACCGGTGCTCCTCTAGATCGGTTTTCTGCAGCGGTTAGGCGAAGCCCTGCCGGAATTGCTCCACCACCACCATCACCGGAGCGCCGTCACGCTGCCGGTGAACTCCCTCTCCTCTCCACCTCCTCTTGCTGGATCAAGACGGTGGAGATCGTCATCAAGCTGCACGTGTGCTGAACGCGGAGGTGCCGTCCGTTTGGCGCTAGATCGGAAGGACCGTGATCGAGATCACGAGATGGTTCGTGATGAGATTGCGGAACGGATCGTGATGAGTTCACGGGACATATCGTGATCAAGATCGTGAGACGGATCGTGATGAGATCGCGGGACGGATCGTGATGAGTTCACGGGACGGATCGTGATTGGATCGCGGGACGGATCGTGATGAGATCACGGGATGCTTGGCGATTTGGATCGCGAAGATGTTCGACTACACCAACCGCGTTTATTAACGCTTCCCGCTTAGCGATCTAGAAGGGTACTTAGATCCACTCTCCCTCTCGTAGATGCTCATCACCATGGATAGGTTTGCGTGTGCGTAGGAAAATTTTTGTTTCCCATGCGACGTTCCCCAACAGTGGCATCATGAGCTAGGTTGATGGTTCGATGAGATCTCGAGTAGAACACAAAAGGTTTGTGGGCGTTGATGCTTAGATTGCTTCCTCCCTTGGTCGTATTTTGGTTCAGCAGCATTGTGAGATGAAGCGGCCCGGACCAACATTACTCGTACGCTTACGAGAGACCGGTTCCCTCAACGCAACTTGTTGCCTAGATGGCTGGCGGGTGACAGTTTCTCTCACTTTAGTTGGATCGGATCCGACAAAGACGGTCCTTGAGAAGGTTGAAAAGCAACTAATGTATCACTGTTGTGGTTTTTGCATAGGTGAGAATTGTTCTTGCTAGATACCCATAGCAGCCACGTAAAACATGCAACAACAATTAGAGGACGTCTAACTTGTTTTTGCAGGGTATGTTGTGATATGATATGGCCAATTACATGATGTGATATATGTGATGTATGAGATGATCATGTGATGTATAGATTATCACGACTTGCATGTCGATGAGTACGGCAACCGGCAGGAGCCATATGGTTGTCTTTAATTATTGTATGACCTGCGTGTCAATCATTAAGCGCTATGTAATGCTTTACTTTATCGCTAAACGGTAGCAATAGTAGTAGAAGCATGCAGGGCGTGACAACCCCGATGGCGACACGTTGATGGAGATCAAGATGATGGAGATCATGGTGTCATGCCGGTGACGATGGAGATCATGCCGGTGCTTTCTAGATGGAGATCAAAAGCACAAGTTCATGGCCATATCATGTCACTTATGATTTGCATGTGATGTTAATCCTTTTTATGCACCTTGTTTTGCTTAGGACGACGGTAGCATTATAAGGTGATCCCTCACTTAATTTCAAGATAAATTATGTTCTCCCCGAGTGTGCACGTTGCGAAAGTTGGTCGTGTTGAGACACCACGTGATGATCGGGTGTGATAGACTCTACGTTCACATACAACGGCTGCAAGCCAGATTTGCACGTGCAGAACACTCGGGTTAAACTTGACGAGCCTAGCATGTACAGACATGGCCTCGGAACACAAGAGACCGAAAGGTCGAACATGAGTCATATAGTAGATATGATCAACATAATGATGTTCACCATTGCAGCCACCTCAACTCACGTGATGATCGGACTTGAGTTGGTGAATTTGGATCATGTATCACTCGAATGATCGGAGGGATGTCAATTTTAGTGGGAGTTCTTAAGTAATATGATTAATTGAACTCATTATCATGAACATAGTCAATAGTGTCTTTGCGAATTATGTTGTAGATTACTAGCTCGCGCTGTAGCTTCCTTAATTTTTATATGTTCCTAGAGAAATAGAGTTGAAAGATGATGGTAGCAATATTGCGGACTGGGTCTGTGATCTGAGGATTGTCCTCTTTGCTGCACAGAAGGCTTATGTCCTTAATGCACCGCTCGGTGCGCCACCCCCTCTAGCGTCGTCTGTAGATGTTGTGAATATCTGACAGGCACGTTTCGATGACTACTTGATAGTTTAGTGCGTCATGCATTACGGCTTAGAATTGAGGCTCCGAAACGTTTTGAACGTCACGGAACATATGAGATGTTCTAAGAGCTGAGATTGTGATCTCAGGCTCGTGCCCGTGTTGCGAGATATGAGATCTCCAACAAGATTCTTTGCCTGTAAGATGAAGGAGAATAGCTCAATCATTGAGCATGTACTCAGATTGTCTGGGTACTACAATCGCTTGAATCCAGTGGGAGTTGATCTTCCAGATAAGATAGTGATTGATATAGTTCTCCAAGTCACTGTCACTAAGCTACTAGAACTTGGTGATGAACTATAAATTGCCAGGGATAGAAATAATGATTCCTGAGCTATTCGCGATGTTTGACACCGCGAAGGTAGAAATCAAGAAGGAGCGTCAAGTGTTGATGGTTAATCAAAACCACTAGTTTTGAGAAGGGCAAGAGCAAGGAGGGAAACTTCATGGATAGCAAGTCAGTTGCTGCTCTAGTGAAGCAACCCAAAGTTGAACTCAAACCCAAGACTAAGTGCTTCTGTTATGAGGTGAGCGGTCGCTGAAGCGGAACAACCCTAGATACTTGGTAGATAAGAAGGCTGGCAACATCGACAGAAGTATATTTGATATACGAGTTATTGATGTGTACCTTGCTAGTACTCCTAGTAGCACTTGGGTATTGGATACCGGTTCGGTTGCTAAACGTTAGTAACTCGAAATAAAAGCTACGGAATAAACGGAGAACTAGCTGAGGGTGAGGTGACGATATATGTTGGAAAGGTTTCCAAGGTTGATGTGATCAACATCGCACGCTCACTCTACCTTCAGGATTAGTGACGAACCTAAATAAATGTTATTTGGTGTTTTGCGTTGAGCATGAACATGATTAGATCATGTTTATTGCAATACGGTTATTCATTTAAGTTAGAGAATAATGGTTATTCTGTTTACATGAATAATACCTTGAATGGTCATGCACCCAGTGAGAATGGTTTGTTGAAATCTTGATCGTAGTAGTACACATGTTCATAACATTGATGTCAAAAGATACAAAGTTAATAATGATAGTACCACATACTTGTGGCACTGCCGCTAAATGTCATATTGGTATAAAGCGCATGAAGAAACTCCATGCTGATGGATATTTGGACTCATTTGATTTCGAATCGGTTGAGACATGCGAACCATGCCTCTTGGGCAAGATGACTAAAGGACCCCGTTGGATGGAGCGGGCAAGTGATTCATTGGAAATGATACATGTTGATGTATGCAATCTAGTGAGTCTTGTAGCGTGCAGTGGATATCGTTATTTTCTTACCTTCACTGATGATTTGAGTAGATATAGTGTATATTTACTTAATGAAACACAAGTCTGAATCATTTGAAAGGTTCAAGCAAATTCAAAGTGAAGTTTAAAGATCATCGTGACAAGAAGATAAAAATGACCGCGATATGATCGTGGAGGTGAATATCTGAGTTACGAGTTGTGGCATACAACTTAAGACAATGTGAAATTTGTTTCACAACTAACGCCACCTGGAACACCATAGTGTGATGGTGTGTCCGAACATCATAGTCATGCTCTATTGATATAGTGCATACTGTGATGTCTCTTATCGTTTTACTACTATAATTTTTGGGGTTATGCATTAGAGACAACTACATTCACTTTAAATAGGGCATCATCTAAATCCGTTGAGATGACACCGTGTGAACTATGGTTTGATAGAAACCTAAGCTGTCATTTCTTAATATTTGGGGCTATGACACTTGTGTGGAAAATGTTTTCACCTAATGAGGTCGAACCCAAGGCGGACAAATGCATCTTCATAGAATACCCTAAGATCAGTTGGGTGAACCTTCAATCTCAGATCCTAGTGCAAAGTGTTTGTTGCTTAAATGGATCCTTTCTCGAGGAAATGTTTCTCTCGAAAGAATTGAGTGGGAGGAAGATAAAACTTGATGAGGTTGTTAAACCTTTGTTCAACCAGAGAGTAGCGCAGCGCAGAAAGATGTTTCTGTGAAGCCTACGTTAGTTGAAGAGGAAGTTAATGATGATGATCATGAAGCTTCACGATCAAGTTACTATCGAACTTCGTAGGTCGACAAGGATGTGTACTGCTCCTAAGTGGTATGACAACTCTGTCTTGGAGATCATGTTGTTGGACAACGATGAACCTACGAGCTATGGAGAAGCAATGATGGGCCCGGATTCCGACAAATGGTTGGAGGCCATGAAATCCGAGATAGGATCCATGTATGAAAACCAAGTGTAGACTTTGGTAGACTTGCTCGTTGGACGGCAGGTCGTTGAGTACAAATGGATCTTTAAAATGAAGACAGACACTGATGGTGAATGTCACTGTTTGTAAAGCTCGACTTGTTGCAAAGATATTTGTGACAAGTTCAAGGAGTTGACTACGATGAGACTTTCTCACTCGTAGTGGTGCTAAAGTCTGTTGGAATTATGTTAGCAGTTGCTGTGTTTTCAATTATGAAATCTGGCAGATGGATGTCAAAACATCGTTTCATTAACGGTTTACTTGAGGAAAGGTTGTATGTGATACAACCAGAAGGTTTTGTCAGTCCTAAGGATGCTAAAAGGTATGCAAGCTTCGGTGATCCTTCCATGGACTGAAGCAAGAATCTCGGAGTTGGAATATACGCTTTGATGAGGTGATCAAAGTTTTGATGTTTATACAAAGTTTACGAGAAACTTGTATTTGCAATAAAGTGAGTGGGCGCACTATAGAATTTCTGATAAGTATATGTGGATGACATATTGTTGATCAGAAATAATGTAGAATTTCTGGAAAGCATAAAACGGTTGTTTGAAAAGTGATTTTCAAAGGAAGACCTGGATAAAGCTACCTAATTGTTGAGCATCAAAAATCTGTAGAGATAGATCAAGATGCTTGATGAGACTTTCAATGAGTGCATACCTTGACAAGATTTTGAAAGAGTTCAAAATGGATCAGCCAGAGAAATAGTTCTCGTCTGATTTGTAAGGTGTGAAGTCGAGTGAGACTCAAAGCTCGACAACGGCAGAAGAAAGAGAAAGGACGAACGTCGTCCCCTATGCCTTAGTCATAGGCTCTGTACAGTATGCCATGCTGTGTACCGCACCTGTGTGTGCCTTGCCATGAGTTTGTCAAGGGGTACAAAAGTGATCCAGGAGTGGATCACTGGACAACGGTCAAGATTATCCTCAGTAACTGAAAGACTGAGGAGATGTTTCTCGATTATGGAGGTGATAAAGAGTTCGTCGTAAAGAGTTACGTCGATACAAGCTTTAACACTAATCCGGATGACTCGTAGTAGCAATCTGGATACGTATAGTGGAACAGCCATTTGGAATTGTACCAAGTGGAGTGTGGTAGCAGTGTTTACAGTTTGACATAGGGATTTGCAAAGTGCACACGGATCTGAATGTTACAGACCCGTTGACTATAACACCTCTCTCACATGCAAAGCATGATCGAAACCCAGAACTCATTGGGTGTTAGATTCATAACAATGCGAATCACATGGTGATGTGAACTAGATTATTGACTCTAGTGCAAGTGGGAGACTATTGGAAATATGCCCTAGAGGCAATAATAAATTAGATATTATCATATTTCCTTGTTCATGATAATTGTTTATTATCCATGCTATAATTGTATTGATCGGAGACTTAAATGCATGTGTGGATACATAGACAAAACCATGTCCCTAGTATGCCTCTAATGGACTAGCTCGTTGATCAAAGGATGGTTAAGGTTTCCTAGCCATGGACATGAGATGTCATTTGATAATGGGATCACATCATTAGGAGAATGATGTGATGGACAAGACCCAAAATACAAACGTAGCATATGATCGTATCAGTTTATTGCTACTGTTTTGTGCATGTCAAGTATATGTTCCTATGACCATGAGATCATGCAATTCACGGATATCGGAGGAATGCCTTGTGTGTATCAAACGTCGCAACGTAACTGGGTGACTATAAAGGTGCTCTACAGGTATCTCCGAGGGTGTCTATTGAGTTGGCATGGATCGAGACTGGGATTTGTTACTCCGTATGACGGAGAGGTATCTTGAGGCCCACTCGGTAATGCAACATCACAATAAGCCTTGCAAGCAATGTGACTAATTGTTAGTTGCGGGATCTTGTATTACGAAATGAGTAAAGAGACTTGCCAGTAACGAGATTGAACTAGGTATGGAGATACCGACGATCGAATCTTGGGCAAGTAACATACCGAAGAACAAAGGGAATGTTATACGGGATTAACTGAATCCTTGACATAGAGGTTCGACTGATAAAGATCTTCGTATAATATGTAGGAACCAATGAGTACGTCCAGGTCCCGCCATGGGTTATTGACCGTAGAGGTGTCTCGGTCATGTCTACATAGTTCTCGAACCCGCAGGGTCTGCACACTTAAGGTTTGGCGACGTTTCGGTAGTATAGAGTTATGTATGGTGGTGACCGAAGGATGTTTGGAGTCTCGAATACGATCTCGGACATGACGAGGATCTCCGGAAGAGTCTGGAGATAAAGATTGATATATGTGATAATAGTGTTTTGATCTCTCGAAGAGTTCCGGAATTAACCGGATGGGGTTCCGGATGTTTACCGAAGTGTTCGGGTACAACAACACTTTATATGGACCAATGGGGTAAAACCCACGAGGTATTGGAAAGGGCAAAAGGAAGTTTTGCTGCTGCCTTAAGCAGTAAGGCAGTACTACCGCTTGTGAAGCGGTACTACCGCTCAAGCGGTACTACCGCTTGTGAAACGGTGCTACCGCTCAAGCGGTACTACCGCTCGTGAAGCGGTACTACCGCTTGTGCGCGGGACTGCAGGGATCCGAGTTGGACTCTTTTCTTGCGGGCCAAACCGACCTTGTGCGGGAAAAACCGACCTTGTAGAGGTTTTTGCTCCAAGTTTAGACCCCAGGGCTCAACATATAAATAGAGGGGCAGGGCTAGCACACGGGACACAAGTTACGCCCACGTGCTACCCGTTCCACCGGTGCTCCTCTAGATCGGTTTTCTGCAGCGCTTAGGCGAAGCCCTGCCGGAATTGCTCCACCACCACCATCGCCGGAGCGCCGTCACGCTGCCGGTGAACTCCCTCTCCTCTCCACCTCCTCTTGCTGATTCAAGACGGTGGATATCGTCATCAAGCTGCACGTGTGCTGAACGCGGAGGTGCCGTCCGTTCGGCGCTAGATCGGAAGGACCGTGATCGAGATCACGAGACGGTTCGTGATGAGATTGCGGAACGAATCGTGATGAGTTCGCGGGACAGATCGTGATCAAGATCGTGAGACGGATCATGATGAGATCGCGGGACGGATTGTGATGAGTTCACGGGACGGATCGTGATTGGATCGCGGGACGGATCGTGATGAGATCGCGGGATGCTCGGCGATTTGGATCGCGAAGATGTTCGACTACACCAACCGCGTTTCTTAACGCTTCCCGCTTAGCGATCTACAAGGGTACGTAGATCCACTCTCCCTCTCGTAGATGCTCATCACCATGGATAGGTTTGTGTGTGCATAGGAATTTTTTTGTTTCCCGTGCGACGTTCCCCAACAGGGCCCACCCCCCTGGACAAGATCATGGCAAGGCCTTACCAGATCCATGGCACTCAAGAGAATCCCGCCAACCACACCAACCTTAACTGTTGGGTGTTCAAACAGGCCGACAAACTCACAGCCGAGGATCAAGGCAAGGGCCCACGTAGCAAGGACGAAGATGAGCCCCGCGGTCCGATCGGTGGCGGACAAAAGCAGTTCACTCCAGAGGTAAAAACCGTGAATATGATATACGCCATTCATATACCCCAGAAAGGAGAGAAGGCATGCCTTTCCAGAGGTCTATGTTGTAGAGCCTGTAGCCCCGAAGTATAACCCATGGTTGGCGTACCCAATGACCTTCGATCGACGTGACTACCCGACCAGTATCCGTCATGGGGGTTCAGTCGCCCTCGTCCTAGACCCCATCATAGATGGGTATCACCTTACTAAAGTCCTAATGGACGGAGTAAGTAGCATTAATCTGATTTACCTAGACACGGTGAAAAAGATGGGTATAGATCCGTCAAGATCAAATCCAGCAACACTACCTTTAAAGGAGTGATCCGAGGCGTCGAAGCCCGGTGCACGGGCTCTGTAAGCCTAGAAGTAGTGTTCGGTTCACCCGATAACTTTTGAAGCGAAGACTTGATCTTCGACATTGCACCTTTTCACAGCGGCTATCACGCCCTGCTAGGCCGTACAACGTTCGCTCGGTTTAACGTCATCCCACACTATGCATACCTCAAGCTCAAGATGCCCGGCCCCAATGGGGTCATTACTGTCAAGGGAAACACAGAGCGCTCCCTCCGAAATGAGGAACATGCATTGGCCTTGACGGTTGAATCCCATTATAATGATGATCGGCAAACGCCGACATTTGCTGTAAAGGCACGAAAGGTTGAGAAGCGAGCTCGATTTCAGCCCGAACTCACAGAACCTTGTCCTCCCCAGAAATAGGGACTCGCCCCCATTGCACATCCCTAATACCAGCAAAACACGTGCCAAGAAGGCACAACTTCGCACTTAAGATTCCATGGCAGCAGTGGGGAATAACTATCAAAGCACAAGTGTTCGGCTGGACCGAGCTACCAGCAATATAGGTCTTTAAACATACAACACGTACCATCAAGGACCTTCTAAGGCGTAACGATCATTAATAGTTCGGCAAATTCTCAATATGCTCTTCTCAAGGTCCACTCACTGACAACATTACCCATAAAGGAATGCAACCACCTAGGAGGCATAGTAGTGGACAGGCGACATGGCACATCGAGGACGTCAGGCCACCCATCGAAGACCCCTGGTACAACCCCTCTTGTCAACTTTATATTTCATCTTCAAGTACCTATAAATAGTTGCTTCGGCAATTTGAGCTATAAAAGTGAGTGATTAAAATATAAGACCATCATGAATGGCCTCTTCGCTGTCTTTTTGCTGGTACATACTCTATTTCCTCCCTCCTTAAGCGCTTCTTGCGAAACTGTTTGGTACACATTACGATGCAACTGGCTAATAGACCCGGGGCTCGAATTTAAAAAATTGCCCTAAGCACAATCGATCATGTGTTCGGTGTCTCGGCGTTCGCTTTATATGAATTGGTTCCGAACTATGTCTTGGGTCAATAGTTGGGTTACCCGGCTCCTGTGCTTGCCCTTTTATGTTCCACTAGTTCGGCTAAAAGGGCAAAGGGAGAACCATTGCAATTGTGTTTCTAGCTAGCCTGGTCAAGCACCTTAGAGGAGAAAGCCGAAAACTTACTGTCATAGTAGGCGAGTGTTGGAAATGTGCCCTAGAGGCAATAATAAATTCGTTATTATTATATTTCCTTGTTCGTGATATTCGTTTATTATCCATGCTATAATTGTATTGATTGGAATTTCAAATACATGTGTGGGTACATAGACAACACTGTGTCCCTAGTATGCCTCTAGTTAACTAGTTCGTTGATCAAAGATGGTCAAGGTTTCTTGGCCATGGACATGAGATGTCATTTGATAATGGGATCACATAATTAGGAGAATGACGTGATGGACAAGACCCAAACTATAAACATAGCATATGATCGTGTCAGTTTATTGCTATAGTTTTCTGCATGTCAAGTATTTGTTCCTATGACCATGAGATCATGCAACTCAGTGACACTGGAGGAATACCTTGTGTGTATCAAACGTCACAACGTAACTCGGTGACTATAAAGATGCTCTATAGGTATCTCCAAGGGTGTCTATTGAGTGGGCATGGATCAAGACTGGGATTTGTTACTCCCTGTGACGGAGAGGTATCTCAGGGCCCACTCGGTAATACAACATCACAATAAGCCTTGCAAGCAATGTGACTAAGTGTTAGACATGAGATCTTGTATTACGAAATGAGTAAAGAGACTTGCTGATAACGAGATTGAACTAGGTATAGAGATACCGACGATCGAATCTTGGGCAAGTAACATACCGAAGAACAAAGGGAACAACATACGGGATTAGCTGAATCCTTGACACAGAGGTTCAACCAATAAAGATCTTCATAGAATTTTTAGGAACCAATATGGGAATCCAGGTCCCTTTATTGGTTATTGACCATTGAGGTGTCTCGGTCATGTCTACAGGTTCTTGAACCCGTAGGGTCTGCACACTTAAGGTTCGGTTACGTTTCGGTATAGTAGAGTTATGTATGGTGGTGACCGAAGGTGGTTCGGAGTCCCGAATGAGATACTGGACGTCACGAGGAGCTCCTGAATGGTCCGGAGGTAAATATTTATATATAGGAAGTCCTGTTTTGGTCACTGGAAAAGTTTCTTGTACTTCGGTAGTCTACAGGGAGTGCCGGGAGGGTACCGGGGGCCATCGGGAGGGGTGTCTCGACCCAAAGGACCTCATGGGCTGTGGTAGGAGTCAAACCATCCCCTAGTGGGCTGTCCAAACCCCCCACTAAGGTCCGTGCGGCTAAGTGTGGGAAAAACCCAAAGGTGGAAAGGTGGAAAGGGTTTCCAAGTGGAGAGGAGGAATCCTACTCCTAGTAGGATTGGAGTAGGACTCCTCCACCTCCAATTTCAGCCAACCCTTGAGGTTTTGAGGCTGCCTCCTCCCCTCCCTCCCTCCTATATATACTAGAGGATTTAGAGGGGGGAGATAACCCTAATTGCCATGTGATGATGGGATCGCGGGACGCTCAGCGATTTGGATCATGAAGACTTTCGACTACATCAATCGTATTTCTTAATGCTTCCCGCTTAGCGATCTAGAAGGGTATGTAGATCCACTCTGCCTCTCGTAGATGCTCATCACCATCGATAGATCTTGCGTGTGCGTAGGAATTTTTTTGTTTCGCATGCAATGTTCCCCAACAGTGGCATCTGAGCTAGGTCTATGTGTAGATGAGATCTCGAGTAGAACACAAAGGAGTTTGTGGGCGTTGATATTCAGATTGTTTCCTCCCTTGGTCTTTTCTTGTTTCGGCGGTATTGTGGGATGACGCGGCCCGGACCAACATTACTCATACGCTTACGAGAGACCGGTTCCATCAACTGACATTTAACTTCATTGCATAAAGATGGCTGGTGGGTGTCTGTTTCTCCCACTTTAGTCAGATAGGATTTGACAAAGGCGGTCCTTGAGATGGTCGAATATCAATTTTTGTATCACCATTGTGGTTTTTGCGTAGGTAAGAATTGTTCTTGCTAGAAACTCGTAGCAGCCACATAAAACTTGTAACAACCATTAGAGTACGTCAAACTTGTTTTTGCAAGATATGTTGTGATGTGATATGACCAATTACATGATGAGATATATGTGATGCATGAGATGATCATGTTTTGTATAGAATATCATGACTTGCATGTCGATGAGTATGGCCACCGACATGATCCATAGGGTTGTCTTTAATTATTGCATGACCTGCGTGTCAATCATTAAGCGCTATGTAATGCTTTACTTTATCGCTAAGCGGTAGCAATAGTAGTAGAAGCATGGTGGGTGCGACAACCCCGATGGTGACACGTTGATAGAGATCAAGATGATGGAGATCATGGTGTCATGCCGGTGACGATGGAGATCATGTCGATGCTTTATAGATGGAGATCAAAAGCACAAGTTCATGGCCATATCATGTCATTTATGATTTGCGTGTGATGTTAATCCTTTATGCACCTTGTTTTGATTAGGACGACGGTAGCATTATAAGGTGACCCCTCACTAAAATTTCAAGATAAAATCGTGTTCTGCCCGAGTGTGCACCATTGCGAAAGTTCGTCGTTTCGAGACACCATGTGATGATTGGGTGTGATAGACTCTACGTTCACATACAATGGGTTCAAACCAGTGTTGCACGTGCAGAACACTCAGGTTAAACTTGACGAGCCTAGCATGTATAGACATGTCCTCGGAACACAAGAGACCGAAAGGTCGAATATGAGTTATATAGTAGATATGATCAACATGATGATGTTCACCATTGAAACCACCTCAACTCACGTGATGATCGGACTTGAGTTGGTGAATTTGGATCATGTATCTCTCGAATGACCGGAGGGATATCAATTTGAGTGGGAGTTCTTAAGTAATATGATTAATTGAACTCATTATCATGAACATAGTCAGAAGTGTCTTTGCAAAATATGTTGTAGATAGCTCGCGTTGTAGCTCCCCTGTTTTATTGATATGTTCCTAGAGAAAAGTAAGTTGAAAGATGGTGGTAGAAATAATACGGATTAGGTCCATGATCGGAGGATTTTCCTCATTGCTTCACGGAAGGCTTATGTCCTTAATGCACCGCTCAGTGCGCCACCCCTCAAGCGTCGTCTATAGATGTTGTGAACATCTGACAGACATGTTCTAATGACTACTTGATAGTTCACTGCCATGCATTACGGCTTAGAATTGAGGATCCAAAATGTTTTGAATGTCACGAAACATATGCGATGTTCTAAGAGCTGAAATTGGGATCTCAGGCTCATGCCCGTGTTGAGAGGTATGAGAGCTTCAACAAGATTCTTTGCCTGCTAGATGAAGGAGAGTAGCTAAACCGGTGAGCATGTGCTCAGATTGTCCGGGTACTACAATCGCCTTAATCGAGTGGGAGTTGATCTTCCAGATAAGATAGTGATTGGTATAGTTCTCCAAGTCACTGTCACTAAGATACTAGAGCTTCGTGATGAACTATAAAATGTCAGGGATGGAAATAATGATCCCTCAGCTATTCATGATGTTTGACACCGCGAAGGTAGAAATCAAGAAGGAGCATCAAGTGTTGATGGTTAGTGAAACCACTATTTTCGAGAAGGGCAAGGGCTAGGAGGGAAATTTCATGGATAGCAAGTCAGTTGCTGCTCCAATGAAGAAACCCAAGGTGGAACCCAAACCCGAGACTAAGTGCTTCTATTATGAGGAGAACGGTCGCTGAAGCGGAACAACCCTAGATACTTGGTAGATAAGAAGGCTGGCAACGTCGACAGAAGTATATTTGATATACGTGTTATTGATGTGTACCTTTCTAGTACTCCTAGTAGCACCTAGGTATTGGATACCGGTTCGGTTGCTAAATGTTAGTAACTCGAAATAAAAGCTACGGAATAAACGAAGGCTAGCTAAGGGTGAGGTGATGATGTGTGTTGGAAGTGTTTCCAAGGTTGATGTGATCACCATCGCACGCTCTCTCTACCTTCAGGATTAGTGATAAACCAAAATAAATGCTATTTGGTGTTTGCATTGAGCATGAACGTGATTAGATCGTGTTTATTGCAATACGGTTATTCATTTAAGTTAGAGAATAATGGTTATTCTGTTTACATGAATAACACCTTCAATGGTCATGCACCCAATGGGAATGGTTTATTGAATCTTGATCATAGTAATACACGTGTTCATAACATTGATGCCAAAAGATACAAAGTTAATAATGATAGTACCACATACTTGTGGCACTGCCGCTAAATGTCATATTGGTATAAATAGCATGAAGAAACTCCATGCTGATGGATCTTTGGACTCATTCGATTTTGAATCAGTTGAGACATGAGGCCATGCCTCATGGGCAAGATGACTAAATACCCCGTTTTTGGTATGATGGAGCGGGCTAGTAACTTATTGGAAATGATACATGTTGATGTATGCGGTCCAATGAGTGTTCTAGCGTGCAGTGGATATTGTTATTTTCTTACCTTCACCGATGATTTGAGTATATATGGGTATATTTAGACAACAATGAGCCTACAGACTATGAAGAAGCGATGGTGGGCCCAGATTCCAACAAATGGCTAGGAGCCATGAAATCCGAGATAGGATCCATGTATGAAAACCAAGTATGGACTTTGGTAGATTTGCCCGAACGACAGGCCGTTAAGTACAAATGGACCTTTAAGAAGAAGACACATGCTGATGGTAAATGTCACAATTTATAACGCTCGACTTGTCGCAAAGTAGTTTCGGACAAGTTCAAGGAGTTGACTGCGACGAGACTTTCTCACCCGTAGCGATGCTAAAGTCTGTTGAAATTATGTTAGCAGTTGCTGCATTTTTTATTATGAAATTTGGGAGATGGATGACAAAAGATAGTTTCCTTAACGGTTTCCGTGAGGAAAAGTTGTATGTGATACATCCGGAAGGTTTTGTCACTCCTAAGGATGCTAAAAGGTGTGCAAGCTCCAACAATCCTTCTATGGGCTAGAGCAAGCATCTCGGAGTTGGAATATATACTTTGATGAGGTAATCAAAGTTTTTGGGTTTATACAAAGTTTATGAGAAACTTGTATTTACAATAAAGTGAGTGGGAGCACGATAGAATTTTTGATAAGTATATGTGGTTGACATAGTGTTGATTGGAAATAATGTAGAATTTCTAGAAAGCATAAAGGGTTGTTTGAAAAGAGTTTTTCAAAGGAAGACCTAGATAAAGCTACTTAATTGTTGGGCATCGAGATCTATAAAGATATATCAAGACGTCTGATAAGACTTTGAGTGAGTACATACCTTGACAAGATTTTGAAAGAGTTCAAAATGGATCAGTCAAAGAAAGAGTTCTTGCCTAATTTGTAAGGTGTGAAGTTGAGTGAGACTCAAAGCTCAAACATGACAGAAGAAAGGGAAAGGACGAAGGTCGTCCCCTATGCCTTATCCATAGGCTCTGTATACTATGCTATGCTGTGTACCACACCTGTGTGTGCCTTGCCATGAGTGTGTCAAGGGGTACAAGAGTGGTCCAGGAGTGGATCACTGGACAACGGTCAAGATTATCCTTAGTAACTAGAGGACTGAGGAAATATTTCTCGATTATGGAGGTGATAAAGAGTTCATCGTAAAGGGTTACATCGATGCAAGCTTTGACACCTATCCGGACGACTCTGAGTAGCAGTCAGGATACGTATAGTGGAGCAGCCATTTGTAATAGCTCCAAGTGGAGCATGGTAGCATCTGTAGTATGACATCTAGATTTGCAAAGAACACAAAGATTTGAATGTTTCAGACCGTAGACTAAAGACCTCTCTCACATGCAAAGCATGATCAAACCCCAGAACTCATTGGGTGTTAGATTCATAACAATGTAAATCACATAGTGATGTGAACTAGATTATTGACTCTAGTGCAAGTGGGAGACTGTTGGAAATATGCCCTAGAGGCAATACTAAATTCGTTATTATTATATTTCCTTTTTCATGATAATCGTTTATTATCCATGCTATAATTGTATCGATTGGAAACTCAAATACATGTGTGGGTACATAGACAACACTGTGTCCCTAGTATGCCTCTAGTTAACTAGTTCGTTGATGAAAGATGGTCAAGGTTTCCTGGCCATGGACATGGGATATAATTTTATAACGGGGTCACATCATTAGGAGAATGATGTGATGGACAAGACCCAAACTATAAACAGAGCATATGATCGTGTCAGTTTATTGCTATGGTTTTCTGCATGTCAAGTATCTGTTCCTATGACCATGAGATCATGCAACTCACTTACACCGAAGGAATACCTTGTGTGTATCAAATGTCACAACGTAACTGGGTGACTATAAAGATGCTCTACAGGTGTCTCCGAGGGTGTCTGTTGAGTGGTCATGGATCAAGACTGGATTTGTTACTCCCTGTGACAGAGAGGTATCTCAGGGCCCACTCGGTAATACAACATCACAATAAGCCTTGCAAGCAATGTGACTAAGTGTTAGACACAGGATCTTGTATTACGGAACGAGTAAAGAGACTTGCCGGTAATGAGATTGAACTAGGTATAGAGATATCGACGATCGAATCTCGGGCAAGTAACATACCAAAAAACAAAGGGAACAACGTACGAGATTAACTGAATCCTTGACATAGAGGTTCAACCGATAAAGATATTCATAGAATATGTAGGAACCAATATAGGCATCCTGGTCCCGCTATTGGTTATTGACCATGGAGGTGTCTTCGTCATGTCTACATAGTTCTCGAACCCGCAGGGTCTGCACACTTAAGGTTCGGTGACGTTTCGGTATAGTCGAGTTATGTATGGTGGTGACCGAAGGTGGTTCAGAGTCCCGGATGAGATCCTGGACGTCACGAGGAGCTCTAGAATGGTCCGGAGGTAAATATTTATATATAGGAAGTCTTGTTTTGGTCACCGGAAAAGTTTCTTGTACTTCGGTAGTCTACAGGGAGTGCCAGGAGGGTACCAGGGGCCATCGGGAGGGGTGCCTTGACCCAAAGGACCTGGGCTGTGGGTGGAGTCAAACCATCCCCTAGTGGGATTGTTGACCCCGCCCACTAAGTCCCATGCGGTTAAGGATGGGAAAAACCCAAAGGTGGAAAGGTGGAAAAGGTTTCCAAGTGGAGATGAGGAATCCTACTCCTAATCGGATTGGAGTAGGACTCCTCCACCTCAAATTTCGACCAACCCTTGAGAGTTTGAGGCTGCCTCCTCCCTCCCTCACTGCTATATATACTAGAGGATTTGGAGGGGAGATCTAACCCTAATTGCCACGTGCTACCCTCTTCTTCCTCTAGATCTGTTCTCCAGTAGATCTTCTCGATTGTGCTTGGCAAAGCCCTGTCGGGACAGCTCCACCACCACCGCCACCATGCCGTTGTGCTAGCGGAGAACTCATCTACCTCTCTGCTCCCTCTTGCTGGATCAAGAAGACGGAGATCATCATCGAGCTGTATGTGTGCCAAACGCGGAGGTGTCGTGTGTTCGGCACTAGATCGGAAGGACCGTGATCAGGATCGCGAGACAATTCGTGATTTGATCGCGGGATGGATCGTGATGGGATCGCGGGATAGATCATGATTGGATCGCGAGATGGATCATGATGGGATCGCGGGACGATCGGCGATTTGGATCGTGAAGACGTTTGACTACATCAACCACATTTCTTAACGCTTCCCGCTTAGCGATCTACAAGGGTATATAGATTCACTATCCCTCTCGTAGATGCTCATCACCATGGATAGATCTTGCATGTGCGTAGGATTTTTTTTCTCATGAAACAAACGCTTGAGGAACGCCACACCTAGGTGAGCAACGCGAACTTGCTATCACCCGAGGCACATTGCAATAAATATGGCTTACCATCTGTAACAGCCTTGACTTGGCGGATCTATTCTTCAAAGAACCGCCTATCCACCTGCTCCTTTTGGAGATCGGATTTTAGAGTGGATAGCTCGGTGGCTTTCTACTTGCCCTTCTGCTCAAGGCCCTCGCACTTCAGGCTGGCGTCCTTGAGCTCCTACTGAATGTCCTGCACCCGAGCCTCATGCTTGGCACTTGTGGTTTTCAAGGTGGACAGCGCGACAACCGCTTGTTCGGCTGCTGCCTTCTCGTCCGCGGCCTCTTACTTCATCTCTTGCAGCTCGGCCTTGAGCTTCTCAATTTCCTTCGCTGAGGATGTGTAAGCAATAAACATATAACCATATGAATCGACAGTGTGAATTACTAATGATGAAAAATTCGGATATTACAATCTGGCTTACCTTGCACCTCGTCGAACCTCTTGTTCAGAGCGTCAAGCTCATCTTCCGAGCTCTTGAGCTTCTGATTTAGCTTGTCAATCTCGGCGGCGTTAAAGGCCGCCACTAATGATGAGGTCTACAAACAGCAAATCCTTATGAGTTTATATGGGTTCCAACCTCCAAACTGTCAAGACCATGACCCTATGTTCGGTCCTCTTCAGGACTGTTAGAACGTTACAGTATGAGTAATGTCTAACACATTGTTTGGTTGCTTCTTTGTATTTGACCCCCGGGTGAGTTTTTTCGGAACTCGCCCAGGGCTCGGGGGATGCTATATATAATGATAGTATAAACCTAATAAATTAAAATTTCAGAAATAAATTACGTGTCTCACCTGGAAGCCAGTCAAGAGACCGTTGAAGGCCCCCTTCAGTCTGCTATCAACGGACTGAATGCTCTGCAAAACCGCACCCATAAGGGTGCAATGATCCTTGGACATGGAGGCCCTTGATAGAGCCTCTGCCATAACCAGCCACCCAGTGATCGGTGGCACCAGGGGTGATCGGTTAGCCCGATCTCCAACCGGGGATTGAACCGATTGCTCCGGAGGCGTGGTGTGCTCCGGAGATGACCTTGGAGGGGACTGGACATCCCTTGGTCCGGTATCCTCAATGTCTGAGAGGGGCTCCTCCTCCCGGTCTTTGGTGACCGAGGCGTTAACCTCGACCATGACGTCGTCACCCCCACCGCTAGTGTTCGGCTCCAAAGGAGCCTTGTGGGATGACACCTCCACGGCATCCTTCGCGGCACCCGGAGGTGTGCGATGCGACGCGGTCCCACTCTCCTCTAGTTCGGCAGGTGGAGTCTCCCCATCTGAAACCTGGTCGGTGGGGAGAACGCATGGTGGGCTATGGATCAAAAGGCGCTCACATGTTAATATCATCTAAAACTTGGCATAAATAGCCCGGGGAGTCTTCATATTCTTATCTTTGAGCTAGGGGCTTGACCCTTAGGTTCCGCTGAGGAACCTTCTCGAAGCCCTCGGACTTGGTGTCCGAGTATGAACTTCAATCGGCAGGATCAACCTCACCCGACGTGCCCTTTTCGGGGCAGGAGGAGGTATCTCCTCCACGGTGTCCGGCGACACCGTCCTCTTTCTTGGGAGGGGTGAATCTCCCTCCTCCTCGTCTTCATGCTCTTCCTCATGATTAGTGGAGGCATGGGTTTCCTCGGACGCAGCGTCTGGCTAGTCCTTTAAGCGGGGACCTCCTTTCCCTTTCTTCTTCTCTTTCTTCTTTGGCACCTGGTAAGGCGCCATGATGAACATCTCCGACAACAGCTTCGACCTGAGGTCTTCGGGCTGCGGTGTCGGGCAGTTGATTCGCGTGGCTTTGCTCAGCCACTTCTGCAAAGATGTGAGGAAGGGAGTTTAGATCTTTTATCGGACAACAAAGCTGACCAATTGAAATTATATTATACCTGGGTAGGAGGGTTATCGGCGTGTAGGCCCTGATCGTCCCCCTCGTCTGGCCAACTCTCCCGAGTCTTGAACAACGTCTTCCACAGCTTCTTCGGAGTGGTGCAGGAAAGCTGACGAATTGTAGGCTCATCATCAGGCTGATAAGCCCACATAGGGGAGTTCCGGCGCTGGCAGGGAAGGATGCAGCGTCGGCGCATGATCCGGATCATGTTGACCAGCTCGATCTTGGTCTTGATCATCGAGGCGATGCGCTTCTGCAACGTACCCACCTCTGCATCCGACCCCCAATCGAGGCCCTTTCGGAGCCAGGAGGTCAATCTTGTGGGGCGTCCGGATGTGAACTCGACCAGAGCGATCCAACCTTCTTCTCTTGGCTTGGTGATATAAAACCACTTCTTCTGCCAAATCTTGATGGTGTCGATGAAGGTCCCAGTCAGCCGTTCGACGTGGGGGAGCTTGTTGATGACCGCCCCATCACAGTCTGCGTGCTTGCTAGCAATGGTCTTCAGCTTGACGTTGAAGACCTTGAGCCACAGGACGAAGTGCGGTTCGACCCGCAGAAAGGCCTCGCTGACGATGATAAATGCCGACATGTGCATAAAAGTTTTTGGGGGGAGGTCGTGGAAGTCTAGTCCATAGAATAACATGAGCCCCCGAACAAAGGGGTGGAGTGGAAATCTCAGTCCCCAGATGAAGTGAGGGACGAATACCACCCTCTTGCCTAGCTTGGGGGTGGGAACCACCTGGTTCTTCTCCGGAGCGCGGTGGTAGATGTTGGCGGGGAGGTAGTCGGCATCCTTCAAGTCTCGGATGTCTTGGTCAATGACCATGGAGGCCTCGCCCTTGCCGTTGGAGTCCGAACCCGCCATGGCTAAAGCTCGGAGGAGAAGTTGAGGAAGAACTGGATCTAGGCTCTCAGAGCTTAGGAAGATTAAGGAAGCAAAGGGTGCAGATGGGGAGCGTAAATAGGCCTTGAGGTTTTTTCCCTTTTATGAGGCGTGATGACGAGTAGCCTCCATTTACTGTGCCGTGAATCCCTCTGCTTCCCAAGATGTGTGTGCCGTTATACGCACATGATTAATCACATCCCGTGTGAAACAGAGCATGATTTATGCATTGATGAATCGTGTTGAGGTAAAAACGCCTCGAACCGCGAATCGAGTTTTCGTGACTGGTTCGGTGGTCGTGATGGGACGCGACCCTTCATCAGAAAGGGTGTTAGTATACACCGTTTACACTTTGACGTTTGGACTTCGGGACTAAGTGACTCACGGTGTTCGGATGATCATATGATCGGAAACGTTAGGCGTCATTGGAACCCGAACTAATTTTTGGCCGGTCATTAAAGGGCAAGAAGAACTCACCCCGCAAGCTGAAGACTCTAGTCATGCGGTGAAGTCGAAGCTTAGACCCTTCACATTGGGGGATAGTTTGGGGGCTACTGAGGGAGTCCTGGACTAAGGGGTCCTTGGGCCGTCGGCCTATCTCTTAATAGGCCGGCTTGGTGGGCCATTCTCTGATTATCGTAGGAAGGGTCGGATACATTGAGAGCCCACATTCTAGAAGGAAGTCCCGAAGGTGCGTCGTGCACTCCAAGTCAAGATGAGGAAATCAACCTCTCCATCCTCTACAGGAAAACTACCATGTGTAAACCCTAGTACCCCCGATGTCTATATAAACAAGGAGGGTTTTAGATTGTAGGGCAGAGAAACTCGTCTAGGGTTTTAGCTATTCGATCTCGAGGTAGATCAAGTCTGTAACCTTCATATCATCAATATAATCAAGCACAACATAGGGTTTTACCTCCATAGGAGGTCCCGAACCTGGGTTAACATCATCTGCGTCGTCCCTTGTTACCGTCGATCCTACTCTCACAGCTCGGCACCTCTACCCATGGACACAACCGAGGTGGAGTCTTGGGAGGACTCCCCACTTGCCGTCCTATACTCCTCTTCGCATGGGCCCTTAGGGGCTGGCTTGCCCAGCCCACTAAGGGGCTGGTGAGCCACCCCTAAGGCCCATGTGCTCCCCCGGAGCGGGTGGCCCCTCCCGATGGATCCCCGGAACCCTCCTGGCACCCCCGATACACTACCGGAAATACCCAAAACTTTTTTCGTGACCAAAACGGGACTTCCTATATATCAATCTTTACCTCCGAACCATTCCGGAGCTCCACATGATGTTCAGGATCACATCTGGGACTCCGAAAAACCTTCGCTCACCACCATACATAGCTCAACACTACTAAAACGTCACCGAACGTTAAGTGTGTAGACCTTGTGGGTTCAAGAACTATGTAGACATGACCGAGACACCTCTATGGTCGATAACCAATAGCAGGACCTGGATGCCCATATTGGTTTCTACATATTCTATGAAGATCTTTATCGATTGAACCTCTATGTCGAGGATTAAGTTAATCCCGTATGTTGTTCCCTCTGTTCTTCGGTATGTTACTTGCCCGAGATTCGATCCTCGGTATCTCCATACCTACTTCAGTCTCATTACCGGCAAGTCTCTTTACTCGTTACGTAATACAAGATCCCGTGGCTAACTGTTTAGTCACTTTGCTTGCAAGTCTTATTGTGATTTTGTATTACCGAGTGGGCTCTAAGATACCTCTTCGTCACACGGAGTAACAAATCCCAGTTTTGATCCACGCCCACTCAACAGACACCCTCGGAGATACTTGTAGAGCATCTTTATAGTCACCCAGTTACGTTGCGACATTTGATACACACAAGGTATTCCTCTGGTGTCAGTGAGTTGCATGATGTCATGGTCCTAGGAACATATACTTCACATGTAGAAAACTATAGCAATAAACTGACACGATCATATGCTACGCTCATAGTTTTGGTCTTGTCCATCACATCATTCTCCTAATGATGTTATACCGTTATCAAATGATATCTCTTTTCTATGGCTAGGAAACCTTAACCATCTTTGATCAACGAGCTAGTCTACTAGAGGCACACGAGGGACTCAATGTTGTCTATGTATCCACACATGTATTTGTGTTTCCAATCAATACAATTATAGCATGGATAATAAACGATTATCATGAACAATGAAATATAATAATAACCACTTTATTATTGCCTCCAGGGCATATTTCCAACAGTCTCCCACTTGCACTAGAGTCAATAATCTAGCTCACAACACTATCTGATTTACATTGTAATGAATCTAACACCCATACAGTTCTGGTGTTGATCTTGTTTAGCCCTTGGAAAAGGTTTAGTCAACGGGTCTGTGACATTCAGATCCGTGTGCACTTTGCAAATATTTATGTCCTCCTCCTTGATGTAATCGTGGATGGAATTGAAGCGTATCTTTATGTGTCTGGTCCTCTTGTGAAACCATGGTTCCTTGGCCAGAGCAATGGCACTAGTCTTGTGACAAAACAGAGTCATTGGGTTCAATGCACTGGGCACTACTCCAAGATCTGTCATGAACTCCTTCATCCAGACACCTTACTTCTCCTCCTCCGAGGTAGCAATGTACTCCGCTTCGCATGTAGAATCAGCTTCCACGCTCTGCTTGGAACCGCACCAGCTTACCCCTCCCCCATTCACAATGAATACCTATCCGGTTGAGACTTAGAGTCATCCTAATCAGTTACAAAGCTTGCATCAACGTAACCCTTTACGACGAGCTCTTGATCACCTCCATAAACGAGAAACATTTCCTTAGTCGTTTTCAGGTACTTAAGGATATTCTGGACCACCGTCCAGTGTTCCATTCCTGGATCACTTTGAAACCTTTCGGCCATACTTATGGCAAGGCTGATATCGGGTCTTGTGCACAAAATTGCATACATGATAGAGCCTATGGCTGAAGTATAGGGAATGGCACTCATCTTCTCTCTATCCTCTGCAGTCACTGGGCATTGAGTCTTACTCAACTTCACACCTTGCAATACAGGCAAGAACCCCTTATTGCACTGATCCATTTTGAACTTCTTCAAAACTTTGTCAAGGTATGTGCTCTATGAAAGTCCTAGTAAGCGTGTCGATCTATCTCTATAGATCTTGCTGCCTAATATGAAAGCAGCTTCTCCTAGGTCCTTCATTGAAAAACTCTTGTTCAAATAATCCTTCACACTTTCCAACATTTCTATATTGTTTCCAATCAGCAATATGTCATCCACATATAACATTAGAAACGCTATAGAGATCCCACTCACTTTCTTGTAAATACAAGCTTCTCCGTAAACTTGTATAAACCCGAACGCTTTGATCACCTCATCAAAGCGAAGATTCGAACTCCGAGATGCTTGAACTGTCCATAAATTTATCACTGGAGTTTGCAAACTTTGTTAACATTCTCTGGATCGACAAAACCTTTTGGTTGCATCATATACAACTCTTCCATAAGGAAACTGTTAAGGAACGCTGTTTTGACATCCATCTGCCAAATTTCATATTCAAAAAATGCAGCTATTGCTAACATGATTCTGACGGACTTAAACATCACTATGGGTGAGAAGGTCTCATCGTATTCAAGTCCTTGAACTTGTGAAAAACCCTTTGCCACAAGTCGAGCTTTATAGATGGTGACATTACCGTCCGCGTTCGTCTTCTTCTTAAAGATCCATTTGTTCTGAATGGCCTTTCGCCCTTCAGGTAATACTTCCAAAGTCCATACTTTGTTTTCCTACATGGATCCCATCTCGGATTTCGTGGGCTCTAAACATTTGTTGAAATCCGGGCCCATCATCGCTTCTCCATAGCTCGTAGGTTCATCGTTGTCCAACAACATGACCTCTAAGATAGGGTTACCATACCACTCAGGAGCAGTATGTGCCCTTGTCGCCCTATGAGGTTCGATAGTAACTTGATCCGAAGCTTCATGATCATCATCATTAACTTCCTCTTCCACTGACGCAGGCTCCATAGAAACATCTTTCTGTGTTGTGTTACTCTCTAGTTGAAACAAAGGTTCAAAAACCTCATCAAGTTCTATCTTTGTCCCACTCAATTCTTTCGAGAGAAACTCTTTCTCAAGAAATGACCCGTTTTTAGCGACAAGCACTTTGCCTTCGGATCTGAGATAGAAGCTATACCTAATCGTCTCCTTTGGGTATCCTATGAAGACGCATTTCTCCGCTTTGGGTTCCAGCTTTTCAGGTTGAAGCTTTTTGACATAAGCATCATATCCCCAAACTTTAAGAAATGACAACTGTGGTTTCTTGCCAAACCACAATTCATCGGCAAGAGATATCATAGAATGCACCATATCCAATAAGGTTTGATTAAGACGCTCGGACACACCATTGTTCTATGGTGTTCCAGGCGGTGTCAATTGTGAAACAATTCCACATTGTCTTAAGTGACTGCCAAACTCATAACTCAGATATTCTCCTCGTCGATCAGATCATAGGAATTTAATCTTCTTGTTATGATGATTCTCAACTTCACTCTAAAATTGCTTGAACTTTTCAAATGTTTCACACTTGTGTTTCTTTAAGTAAATATACCCATATCTACTTACGTCATTAGTGAAGGTGAGAAAGTAACGATATCCATCGCGTGTCTCAATGCTCATTGGACCGCACACATTAGTATCTATGATTTCCAACAAGTCACTTGCCCGTTCCATTGTTCCATAGAACGGGGTCTTAGTCATCTTGCCCATGAGGCATCGTTGACATGTGTCAAGTAATTCGAAATCAAGTGACTCCAAAAGTCCATCAGCATAGAGCTTCTCCATGCGTTTTACACCAATATGACCTATGCGACAGTGCCACAAGAAAGTGGTACTATCATTATCAACTCTACATCTTTTGGCGTCAATGTTATGAACATGTGTATCATCACTATCGAGATTCAATAAGAATAAACCCCTCACATTGGGTGCATAACCACAAAAGATATTACTCATATAAGTAGAACAACCATTATTCTATGATTTAAATGAGTAACCGTCTCGCAATAAATAGGATCCAAATATAATATTCATGCTTAACGCAAGCACTAAATAACAATTATTCATGTTCATCACTAATCCCGGTGGAAATCGAAGAGTGAGCGTGCCATCGGTGATCACATCAACCTTGGAACCATTTCCCACGCGCATCATCACTTCGTCCTTAGCCAGCCTTCGTCTATTCCGTAGCTCGTGCTTTGAGTTGAAATTGTGAGAAACCGAACCGGTATCAGATACCCAGGCACTACAATGAGAGTTGGTGAGGTACACATCAATACCATGTATATCATATATACTTTGTTTGGTGTTGGCCGCCTTATTGTCGGCCACATACTTGGGGTAGTTCCGCTTCCATTGACCAGTTCCCTTGCAATTAAAGCACTCAATTTCCGGCTTGGGTCCAGCCTCGGGTTTCTTCACAGGAGGGGCAATGACGTCTTCTACACAACCTTCTTGTTGTAGATTCGTGTTGGGCCTCCAAGTGTAGAGTTTTGTAGGACAGAGGAAATTTCCCCTCAAGTGGATGACCTAAGGTTTATCAAACCGTGGGAGGTGTAGGATGAAGATGGTCTCTATCAAACAACCCTGCAACCAAATAACAAAGAGTCTCTTGTGTCCCCAACACAACCAATACAATGGTAAATTGTATAGGTGCACTAGTTCGGCAAAGAGATGGTGATACAAGTGGAATATGGATGGTTGATATAGGTTTTTGTAATCTGAAAATATAAAAACGTCAAGGTAACAAATAGTAAACAACCAGCAAAAATGTTGTATAAATGCTTGGAAACAAGGCCTAGGGCCCATACTTTCACTAGTGCAATTTCTCTCAACAATACTAACATAGTTGAATCATATGTAAATACCTCTCGTGTGATAAAGAGTTCACTCCAAAGTCACAAATAGTGGAGAACTAACAAAGAAATTATTGTAGGATACGAAACCACCTCAAAGTTATCTTTTCTGATCAATCTTATGAGCTATCCCTATAAGTGTCACGGACAACCCTAGAGTTCGTACTAAAATAACACCCTAAGATACACATAAACCAAAACCCTAATGTCACCTAGATACTCCAATGTCACCACAAGTATCCATGGGCTTGATTATACGATATGCATCACATAATTTCAGATTCATCATGTTCAATCCAACACAAAGAACTTCAAAGAGTGCCCCAAAGTTTCTACCAGAAAGTCAAGACAAAAACGTGTGCCAACACCTATGCATAGATTCCCAAGGTCACGGAACCCGCAAGTTGATCACCAAAACATACATCAAGTGGATCAACAGAACATCCCATTGTCACCACGGATATCCCATTGCAAGACATACATCAAGTGTTCTCAAATCCTTAAAAACTCAATCCGATAAGAAAACTTCAAAGGGAAAACTCAATTCATCACAAGAAGATAGAGAGGGGGAAACTCCATATGATTCAATCTATATCAATAAAACTCGTGGTACATCTAGATCGTGCCATCTCAAGAACACGAGAGAGAGATATCAAACACATAGCTACTGGTACATACCCTCAACCCATAGGGTGAACTACTCCCTCCTCATCATGGAGAGCGTCGGGATGATGAAGATGGCCTCCGGTGATGGTTTCCCCCTCCGACAGGGTGCCGAAACGAGCTCCCAATTGGTTTTTCGTGGCTCTGGAGGCTAGCGGCGGCAGAACTCCCCATCTAGGTTTCTTTTCGGGGGTTTGTGTATTTATAAGAGTTTGTGGCGGCGGAAACAAGTCCACGGGGTCCACGAGGAAGTCACAAGCCAGGGGGCGCGCCCTAGGGGGTGGGCGCGCCCCTGTGGCTTGTGGCTTCCTTTGCCTTCCTCTCCGATGACTCTTCGCTCCAGTATTTTTTATATTTTCCAAAAATATTCTCCGTAAATTTTCAGCTCATTTCGAGAACTTTTATTTCTGCACAAAAACAACACCACGGTAGTTCTACTGAAAACAACGTCAGTACGGGTTAGTTCTAATAAAATCATACCAAAATCATATAGAATTATTGTAAACATGGCATGAATACTCCATAAATTATAGATACGTTGGAGACGTATCAGCATCCCCAAGCTTAATTCTTGGTCGTCCTCGAGTAGGTAAATGATAAAAGAAATAATTTATGAAGTGTGTATGCTGCCTAACATATTTATCAATGCAATCTTCTTATTGTGGCAAGAATTTTCAGATCCATAAGACTCAAAACAAAAGCTTAATGTTCACATACAAACAGTAATATTTCAAGCATTCTAACAAAGCAATTGTGTCTCTTCAAATAACATGACAAAAGAAAGTTATCCCTACAAAATCATATGGTCTAGCTATGCTCCATCTTCCCCACACAAAGTATTTATATCATGCACAACCTGTTGAGAGACGTAGTAGTAAATAAAAATATTTCGTACGATCACCAAGATCTATCCATGGAGAAACCAACAACGAGTGGGGAGAGATTGCATCTTCATACCTTTGAAGATCGCTAAGTGGAAGCGTTACAAGAACGTGGTTGGTGGAGTCGTACTCGTAGCGATTCAGATCGCGGTGGATTCGGATCTTAGCGCCGAACAACGACGCCTCCGCGTTCAACACACGTACAGCCCAGTGACGTCTCCCGCACCTTGATCCAGCAAGGAGGAGGGAGAGGTTGAGGGAGAGCTCCGGCAGCACGACGGCGTGGTGACGGTGGAGCTACGTGGACTCCGGCAGGGCTTCGCCAAGCGCTATGGAGAACGAGGAAGAGAAAGGGTAGGGCTGCGCCGAGAGAGAGAGAAGTCATGTCTCAAATCAGCCCAAACCCTTGCATATATAAAGGAGGAGGGAGAGAAAGGGCTTCCTTGGCCCCTCCTCCAAGGAGGAGAGGTTCGGCCGAACTAGGGGGAGAGTCCACCTCCCACAAGGGAGGTGGATCTCTTCCTTTTCAAACTCCTTTGCCCTATCCCTTGATCTCCAGCCGCATGGGCCTTTCTAGAAGGTCTTGGCCAGCCCAATAAGGGCTGGTACACTTCCTCTAAGGGCCCAAGAAGTCCTATGGTCGTCACACCCCTCCCGGGGTCCTTCGGCACCCTCCCGGCACTCCCGGTACACTACCGATGAGCCCGAAAACTTTCCGGTAACCAAAACTAGACTTCCTATATATCAATCTTTACCTCCGGACCATTCCGGAGCTCCTTGTGACGTCCGGGATCTCATCCAAGACTCCGAACAACCTTTGGTAACCATGTACAACATTTCCCTATAACCCTAGCGTCATCAAACCTTAAGTGTGTAGACCCTACGGGTTCGGGAGACACGTAGACATGACTGAGACACCTCTCTGGTCAATAACCAACAGCGGGATCTAGATACCCATGTTGGCTCCCACATGCTCCACGATGATCTCATCTGATGAACCACGATGTCAGGGATTCAATCAATCTCGTATACAATTCCCTTTGTCTATCCGTATGATACTTGCCCGAGATTTGATCGTGGTATGTCTATACCTTGTTCAATCTCGTTACCGGCAAGTCTCTTTACTCGTTCTGTAATACATCATCCCGTGACTAACTCCTTAGTCACATTGAGCTCATTATGATGATGTCTTACCGAGTGGGCTCAGAGATACCTCTCCGTCACACGGAGTGACAAATCCCAGTCTCGATTCGTGCCAATCCAACATACACCTTCGGAGATACCCGTAGTGCACCTTTATAGCCACCCAATTATGTTGTGATGTTTGGCACACCCAAAGCATTCCTACGGTATCCGGGAGTTGCACAATCTCATGGTCTAAGGAAACGATACTTGACATTGAAAAGCTTTAGCAGACGAACTACACGATCTTGTGCTATGCTTAGGATTGGGTCTTGTCCATCACATCATTCTCCTAATGACGTGATCTCGTTATCAATGACATCCAATGTCCATGGCCATGAAACCGTGACCATCTATTGATCAACAAGCTAGCCAACTAGAGGCTTACTAGGGACATGTTGTGGTCTATGTATTCACACATGTATTACGGTTTCCGGTTAACACAATTATAGCATGAACAATAGACAATTATCATGAACTAGGAAATACAATAATAACCATTTTATTATTGCCTCTAGGGCTTATTTCCAACACAACCCCGATGACAAGTCAAGAAATTGTTTCACACCTTTTATGTTCTCAAACCTTTTCAACTCTTACGCAATACATGAGCGTGAGCCATGGATATATCACTATAGGTGGAATAGAATATGGTGGAGGTTGTGAAGAAAAGGAGAAGATAGTTTCACATCAATTAGGCATATCAACGGGGTATGGAGATGACCATTAATAGATATCAATGTGAGTGAGTAGGGATTGCCATGCAACGAATGCACTAGAGCTATAAGTGTATGAAATCTCAGAAAGAAAACTTAGTGGTCGTGCAAGATGAAATTCCACTAGTTATATGAAAGTGACAAAACAGGAGACTCTCTATCATGAAGATCATGGTGCTACTTTGAAGCATAAATGTGGAAAAACATAGTAGCAATTGTCCCTTCTCTCTTTCTCTCATTTTTTTATTTTTTTATTTTTTTGGTGGGCATCTTCCCACTCCCCCTTTTTTTATTTGGGCTTCGCTGGCCTCTTTTTTTGTAAAGTCCGGATACTCATCCCAACTTGTGAGGGAGTCATGACTTCCATCATCCTGTTATCACACGAGACAATGCTCTAATAATGAAAATCATCACACTTTTATTTACTTACAACTCAAAAAGAAAATTACAACTCGATACCTGGAACAAAATATGACTCTATATGCAGGATGAAAATGATGGTGCATGTCATGAAAAAGGGAATGGTGGAAGTTGCATGTCAATATATCTCCGAATGGCTATGGAAATGCCATAATAGGTAGGTATGGTGGCTGTTTTGAGGAAAATATATGGTGGCTGTTTTGAGGAAGGTGGGTTTGATGTACTAGCAAAACTTGCGGCACTAGAGAGGCTAGCAAAGGTGGATGGGTGAGAGTTCGTATAATCCATGGATTCAACATTAGTCATGAAGAACTCACATACTTATTGCAAAAGTCTATTAGTTATCGAAGCAAAGTATTAGATGCATGATCCTAGGGGAGATGTTGGTAGGAGTTAACCATCACGCACTCCCCACCCTCACACAAAGGATGACAATCAGTAAACAAATCATGCTCCGATTTCGTTACATAACGGTTCACCGTACGTGCATGCTACGGGAATCACAAACTTCAACACAAGTATCTCTTCCAATTCACAACTAATCACTAGAATGACTTTAATATCACCATCTTTATATCTCAAAACTTTATGCAAGGAATCAAATTTCTCATAGTATTCAATGCACTTCATATGAAAGTTTTTAGTATATCCTCTAGGATGCCCATTATATTAGGACTATTCATAACCTAAGAAAATTACCACATTGTTTTAGACACTCTCAAAATAATATAAGTTAAGCATGAGAGTTCAACAATTTCTATAAAATGAAACCACCGCCGTGCTCTACAAAGATATAAGTGAAGCACTAGAGCAAAAGACAAAACTACTCCAAAACATATAAGTGAAGATCAATGAGTAGTCAAACAATTAAGTAGCTATGTTAGGACTTTCTCTCTATCTCTCAATAAAGATTTTAAGATCTGAGTATTTTATTTGAACACCAAGCAAAAAAAAATAACACTCCAAAAATAGGACATATCATGTGAATGAATAAAAATTTAGGCTCAACATAGGCTAACCGAATATTGTTGATGAAGACATGTGCGATGCGTAGCATCCCCAAGCTTAGATGCTTGAGAGTTCTTGAAATATTTACTTGGGGTGCCTTGGGCATCCCCAAGCTTGAGATTTTGTATCTCGTTCAATCCTCTCATATCCCGGTTTCACCTATCCTCAGAAACATCTTCCACACAAAACTTGAAAATAACTCGTGAGATAGGTTAGTACACATAAGAATAGATCAACACTTCATATACTGACAAGACAAGTTGCATAATTTTTTTAAAACATTAGGTACTGTATACTATCGTTTCCAAAATTTATATCTACCAATGTAGGCTGTGGAAACTATAGGATAAGTAGATAAAAAACTATGACAACAATCTGCCCAAACAGAACAGTCTGTAGCAATTTATGAAAACAATGTACTTCTATAACTCAAACAATTATAAATATTTAATATATATTATAAAATTTATATGAAAACACTGTGTATTTTTTTAGAAACTTTCCATGTTCCACTAAAATATTAAAATTCAAACACTACAGCAGAAGTTTCTGTTTTTACACAACACACATCAAACATGCAATTCAAGCATCCTAAAGGCAATTCTTGAAAATGTTATTGAAAAACAAGATTATAAATAACACCTAATAGAGGACAACAAAATAAAATGATTCTCCAAGCAAAACTCATATTATGTGACAAATAAAAATATAGCTCCAAGTAAGATATACCGATAGTGTTGAAGACGAAAGATGGGATGCCTTCCGGGGCATCCCCAAGCTTAGGCGCTTGAGTCTTCCTTGGATATTACCTTGGGTGTGCCTTGTGAATCCCCAATCTTAGGTTCTTTTCACTCCTTATTCTCCTTATATCGGTATCTCACCCAAAACTTGAAAACATCAATCACACAAAACTTAACGGAACTTTGTGAGAAGGGTTAGTGTAATAAAGATAGATCATTTACTTAGGTACTATCAAGAAAAGATTCATAATTGTTCTCACATAATACCTACTGTATTCCATCATTCCCACAATTTATATTACTCAATATAAGCTATAGTAACACTTGAAAAAGCAAACTATGCATGCAAAGCAGAATCTGTCAAAAACAGAACAGTCTATAAAGATCTGAATGGTCACCATTCTTACCTGACACTAAAAATTCTGAATAATTAGGACAACTCAAGGAATTCACATCTACATATTTTGTAAAAATTTCAGAATTATTTGACGCACCACTAAAATCCTATAATTCATATATTGGACGCAAAACTTTCTGTTTTTGCACAGAATCAAACAAGCAAATATCCACACTATCCCAAAGGCTTTACTTGGCACTTAATTGAAATAAAAGACACAAAACATGATTACTACAGTACATTAATCATGTTAACACACAAAACATAAAGTAAAAGTGATTGGTTGTCTCCCAACAAGCGCTTTCTTTAATGCCTTTTAGCTAGGCATGATGATTTCAATGACGCTCGTATAGGAATAATTGTTGAAACATGCAAATGAGCATCATGAATATCATGACAAGCACATTTAAGTCTAACCCACTTCGTATGCATAGGGACTTTTTGAGCAAAAAAATCATGGGAACAAGAATCAACTTGCATAGGAAGGCAAAACAAGCATAGCTTCAAAACTTTGAACACATATGGAGGAAACTAGATATTATTGCAATTCCTACAAGCATATGTTCCTCCCTCATTATAATTTTCAGTAGCATCATGAACAAATTCCACAATATAACCAGCGCATAAAGCATTATTTTCATGATGCACAACCATATAATTTTTATTACTACCCACACAAGCAAAATTCTTCTCATGCAAAGTAGTGGGAGCAAACTGAACAAAATAACTATCATGTGGCACTTGATTGACATAACCACATCGGATATTAAAATCATGATAATAGCTTTCATGGTTGTCATTACTCTTTATAGCATACATGTCATCACAATAATCATCATATATAGGAGGCATGCCATCATCATAATAGTTTTGCTCATCAAAACTTGGGGGACTAAAAATATCATCTTCATCAAACATAGCATCCCCAAGCTTGTGGCTTTGCATGTCATTAGCATCTGAATATTCAGAGAATTCATAATAACAATATTTCAATCATGCTCATCACTCAAAGATTTTGTGCCAAATTTTTTAATAACTTCTTCTTCTAACACTTGAGCACAATTTTCCTTTCCATCATTTTCACGAAAGACATTATATAGATGAACCATGTGACGCAACCTCAATTCATCTTTTGCAGTTTTATTTTATAAAATCAAACTAGTGAAAAACAAGAAACTAAAATATTTGATTGCAAGATCTAAAGATATACCTTCAAGCACTCACCTCCCCGACAACGGCGCGAGAAAAGATCTTGATGTCTACTACACAACCTTCTTCTTGTAGACTCGTGTTGGGCCTCCAAGCGTAGAGTTTTGTTGGACAGCGGCAATTTTCCCTAAAGTGGATGACCTAAGGTTTATCAATCCGTGGGAGGTGTAGGATGGTGACTATCAAATAACCCTACAACCAAATAACAAAGAGTCTCTTGTGTCCCCAACACACCCAATACAATGGTAAATTGTATAGGTGCACTAGTTCAGCGAAGAGATGATGATACAAGTGGAATATGGATGGTAGATATAGGTTTTTGTAATCTGAAAATATAAAAAAAGCAAGGTAAAAAATAGTATACAACAAGCAAAACATTGTATAAATGCTTGGAAACAAGGCCTAGGGTCCATACTTTCACTAGTGCAATTTCTCTCAATAATACTAACATAGTTGAATCATATGTAAATACCTCTCGTGCGACAAAGAGTTCCCTTCAAAGTCACAAATAGTGGAGAACTAATGAAGAAATTATTGTAGGGTACGAAACTACCTCAAAGTTATCTTTTCTAATCAATCTTATGAGCTATCCCTATAAGTGTCACAGACAGCACTAGAGTTCGTACTAAAATAACACCTTAAGATACACATCAACCAAAATCCTAATGTCACCTAGATACTCCAATGTCACCACAAGTACCCATGGGCTTGATTATACGATATGCATCACGTAATTTCAGATTCATCATGTTCAATCCAACACAAAGAACTTCAAAGAGTGCCCCAAAGTTTCTACCGGAAAGTCAAGACAAAAATGTGTGCCAACCCCTATGCATAGATTCCCAAGGTCACGGAACCCGCAAGTTGATCATGAAAACATACATCAAGTGGATCAATAGAACATCCCATTGTCACCACGGATATCCCATCGCAAGACATACATCAAGTGTTCTCAAATTCTTAAAGACTCAATCCGATAAGAAAACTTCAAAGGGAAAACTCAATTCATCACAAGAAGATAGAGAGGGGAAAACTCCATATGATTAAATCTATATCAATAAAGCTCGCGGTACATCAAGATCATGCCATCTCAAGAACACAAGAGAGACAGATCAAACACATAGCTACTGGTACATACCCTCAGCCCCGAGGGTGAACTACTCCCTCCTCGTCATGGAGAGCGTGGGGATGATGAAGATGGCCTCCGGTGATGGTTTCCCCCTCCGTTAGGGTGCCAAAATGGGTTCTGAATTGGTTTTTCGTGGCTCTGGAGGCTTGCAGCGACGGAACTCCCCATCTAGGTTTCTTTTCGGGGTTTTCTATATTTATAAGAGTTTGTGGCGGCGGAAACAAGTCCAGGGGGTCCACGAGGAAGTCACAAGCCAGGGGGCACGCCCTAGGGGGGGTGGGAATGCCCTTGTGGCTTGTGGCTTCCTCGGCCTTCCTGTCCGATGACTCTTTGCTCCAGTATTTTTTATATATTCCAAAAATATTCTCCGTAAATTTTTAGCTCATTCCAAGAACTTTTATTTCTGCACAAAAACAACACCACGGTAGTTCTGCTAAAAACAACGTGAATACGGGTTAATTCTAATAAAATCATACCAAAATCATATAGAATTATTGTAAACATGGCATGAATACTTCATAAATTAGAGATACGCTGGAGGCATATTAGGCAACTACTTTGCTACTCTTCTTGGAGTTACCCTTCTTGCCCTTGCCATTCTTCTTGAAACTAGTGGTTTTATTGACCTCAACACTTGATGCTCCTTCTGGATTTCAGACTCAAGGACTTTCAACATCGCAAACAGCTCGGCGACTGACTTATTCATCCCATGCATGTTATAGTTCATCACGGAGCTCTTGTAGCTAGGTGGCTATGATTTAAGAACTCTGTCAGTGATCGCCTCTGGCGGAAGGTGCATTCCTAACTCAGTTAGACGGTTCGAATACCCAGACATTCTGAGTATATGTTCACTGACAGACCTGTTCTCCTGCATATTGCAAGCATAGAACTTATCGGAGGTCTCATACCTCTCGATTCGTGCTTTTTTCTCAAAGATAAACTTCAACTCCTGGAATATCTCATATGCTACATGATGTTCAAAACGTCTTTGAAGTCCCAGTTCTAAGCCATACAACATTGCACATTGAACCATTGAGTAATCTCCAGAACGTGCCTCCCAGGTGTTTACAACGTCTTCAGACGACACTAGAACGGGTGCTTCACCGAGAGGTGCATCAAAGACAAAAGCTTTTTGGGAAGCCATGCGGATAATCCTCATATTACGGGCCTAGTATACAAAGTTACTTCCATCATCTTTCAACTTGGCTTTCTCTAGGAATGCATTGCAATTCAGGGGAACTACTATGCGAGCCCTTGATCTACAACATAAATTTGCAAAGGTTACTAAGACTATTGTTCAAGATAATGAGTTTAGTTAATCACATTACTTAAAAACTCCCACTCAAGTTGACCTCCCTCCGGCCATCCGAGTGATACATGATCCAAATTCACCAACCCAAGTACAATCATCACATGAGTTGAGGTGGTTTCAATGGTGAACATCTCCATGTTGATCATATCTACTATATGACTCATGTTCAACCTTTCGGTCTCTTGTGTTCCGAGGCCATGTCTATACATGCTAGGCTCATTAAATTTAACGCGAGTGTTCCGCACGTGCAACACTGGCTTGCACCCGTTGTATGTGAATGTAGAGTCTATCACACCCGATCATCATGTGGTGCTTCGACACGACGAACTTTCACAATGTTGCACACTTGGGGAGAACACAACTTTATCTTGAAATTTTAGTGAGGGATCACCTTATAATGCTACCGTTGTCCTAAGCAAAATAAGATGCATAAGAGGATTAACATCACATGCAAATCATAAGTGACATGATATGGCCATGAACTTGTGCTTTTGATCTCCATCTCCAAAGCACCGACATGATCTCTATCGTCTCTGGCACAACACCATGATCTCCATCATTGTGTCGCCATCGGGGTTGTTGCGCCCACCATGCTTCTACTACTATTGCTACCGCATAGCAATAAAGTAAAGCATTACATAATGCTTAATGATTGACATGCAGGTTGTACAATAAATAAAGACAACTCTATGGCTCCTACCTGTTGCCGTACACATCGACATGCAAGTCGTGATATTCTATACAAAACATGATCATCTCATACATCACATATATCTCATCACATAATTGGCCATATCATATCACAACATAGCCTGCAAAAACAAGTTAGACGTCCTCTAATTGTTGTTGCATGTTTTACGTGGCTGCTACGTGTATCTAGCTAGAACGATTCTTACCTATGCAAAACCACCATGGTGATACAAAAATCGCTATTCAACCTTCTGAAGGACCTCCTTTGTCGAATCCGATCCAACTAAAGTGGGAGAGACAAACACCCGCCAGCCATCTTTATGCAACAAAGTCACATGTTAGTCGATGGAACCGGTCTCTTGTACGTGGACGAGTAAGGTTGGTCCGGGCCGCTTCATCCCACAATACCACTGAATCGATAAAAGACCAAGGGAGGAAGCAATCTGAGCATCAACGCCCACAAACTCCTTTGTGTTCTACTAGTGATCTCATCTACGCATAGACCTAGCTCATGATGCCACTGTTGGGGATCATTGCATGGGAAACAAAAAATTTCCTACGCACACGCAAGATCTATCCATGGTGATGAGCATCTAGGAGAGGGAGAGTGGATCTACATACCCTTGTAGATCGCTAAGCGGGAAGCGTTAAGAAACGCAGTTGATGTAGTCGAACGTCTTCGTGATCGAAATCGCTAGCCGTCCCACGATCCAATCATGATCCGTCCCGATCTAGCGCGGAACGGATGGCACCTCCATGTTCAGCACACGTATAGCTCGATGACGATATCTACCCTCTTGATCTAGAAAGAGGGAGCAGAGTGGTAGATGAGAACTCTGGTAGCACGACGGTGCAGCGACGGTGGTGGTGAAGCTGTTCCGGCAGGGCTTCGCCTAAGCACCGCTAAAACTAGAGGAGGAGACGATCTAGTGGGGGGGAGGGCTGCACCGAGGCTTGGGGTGTGGCTGCCCTCTCTCCCCTCCAATATATTTAGGAGGGAGGGGAGGGGCTGGCTCCCTAGGGTTTCCCCTAGGGTCGGCCGAACCAGGGGGGAGGAGTCCTCCCCCTACTCGGATTCCTCCTCCCACAAGGGAGGTGGAGTCCTAGGAGGACTTGCCCTCCTTTCCTGCTCTTCGCATGGGCCCTTAGGCGCTGGCTTAATCAACCCACTAAGGGCTGGTGCGCCACCCCTAAGGCCAATGTGCCCCCCGAAGTGGGTGGCCCCTCCCGATGGACCCGTGGAACCCACCCAGCACCTCCGGTACACTATCGGAAATACCCAAAACTTTTCTGGTGACCAAAACAGGACTTCCTATATCTAAATCTTTACCTCCGGACCATTCGAGAGCTCCTCGTGACATCCGTAATCTCATCTGGGACTTCGAACAACCTTCAGCCACCACCATACATAACTCAATACTACAAAAAGGTCACCGAACATTAAGTGTGCAGACCCCACATATTCAAGAACTATGTAGACATGACCGAGGCACCTCTACGGTCAATAACCAATAGTAGGACCTGGATGCCCATATTGGTTCCTACATATTTTATGAAGATCTTTATCGGTTGAACCTCTATGTCAAGGATTCAGTTAATCCCGTATGTTGTTCCCTTTGTTCTTTGGTATGTTACCTGCCCGAGATTCGATCGTCGGTATCTCCTGTTGGGGAACATCCATGGGAAACAAAAAAATTCCTACGCACACGCAAGATCTATCCATGGTGATGAGCATCTACGAGAGGGAGAGTGGATCCACATACCCTTGTAGATCGCTAAGCGGGAAGCGTTAAGAAACGCGGTTGGTGTAGTCGAACGTCTTCGCGATCCAAATCGCCGAGCGTCCCACGATCTCATCACAATCCGTCCGGCGATCCAATCACGATCCGTCCCACAAACTCATCATGATCCCGCGATCTCTTCACGATCCATCTCGCGATGTTGATCACGGTCCTTCCGATCTAGCGCCGAACGGACGACACCTCCGTGTTCAGCACGCGTACAGGTCGATGACGAACTCCGCCTTCTTGATCTAGCAAGAGGGAGCAGAGAGGTAGAAGAGTTCTCCGGCAGCAAGACGATGTTGCAGCAATGGTGGTGGAGGAATTCCAGCAGGGCTTCGCCTAAGCACCGCCGAAAACCAATCTAGAGGAGAAACTACGATCTAGAGGAGAGGTAGCACGTGGCTATTATGGTTAGCTTTTCCCTCTAAATCCTCTAGTATATATAGGAGGGAGGGAGGGGAGGAGGCAGCCTCAAATGCTCAAGGTTTGGTTAAAACTGGAGGTGGAGGAGTCCTACTCCAATCCTATTAGGAGTAGGATTCCTCCTTTCCATTTGGAAACTCTTTCCACTTCTCCACCTTTGGATTTTTTCCTTCTCAAACCACTCCAGCCGCATGGGACCTTAGAGGAGGCTTAGTCCAGCCCCCCCGGGGCTGGTTTACCTCCTCCCACAGCCCATGTAGCCTCTTGGGTCGAGATACCCCTCCCGATGGTCCCCCGGTACCCTCCCGGCACTCCCGGTACACTACCGATGAGCCCGAAACTTTTCCAGTGACCAAAACAGGACTTTCTATATATCAATATTTACCTCCGGACCATTATGGAGCTTGTCGTGACATCCGGGATCTCATCCGGGACTCCGAACAACCTTTGGTCACCACCATACATAACTCTATACTACCGAAACGTCACCGAACCTTAAGTGTGTAGACCCTGCGGGTTCGAGAACTATGTAGACATGACTGAGACACCTCTACCGTCAATAACCAATAGCGGGACCTGGATGCCCATATTGGTTCCTACATATTCTACGAAGATCTTTATCGGTCGAACCTCTATGTCAAGGATTCAATTAATTCCGTATGTTGTTCCCTTTGTTCTTTGGTGTGTTACTTGCCCGAGATTCGATCGTCGGCATCTCCATACCTAGTTCAACCTCGTTACCAGCAAGTTTCTTTACTCGTTCCATAATACAAGATCCTGTGGCTAACACTTAGTCACATTGCTTGCAAGGCTTATTGTGATGTTGTATTACCGAGTGGGCCCTGAGATACCTCTCCATCACACGGAGTAACAAATCCCAGTCTTGATCCATGCCAACCCGATAGACACCCTCGGAGATACCTGTAGAGCACCTTTATAGTCACCCAGTTATGTTGCGATGTTTGATACACACAAGGCACTCCTTCGGTGTCAGTCAGTTGCATGATCTCATGGTCATAGGAACAAATACTTGACATGCAAAAAACAGTAGCAATAAACTGACACGATCATATGCTACGTTTGTAGTTTGGGTCTTGTCCATCACATCATTCTCCTAATGATGTGATCCCATTATCAAATGACATCTCATGTCCATGACTAGGAAACCATATCCATCTTTGATCAACGAGCTAGTCTATTAGAGGCATACTAGGGACATGGTGTTGTCTATGTATCCACACATGTATCTGAGTTTCCGATTAATACAATTATAGCATGGATAATAAACGATTATCATGAACAAGGAAATATGATAATAACTAATTTATTATTGCCTCTAGGGCATATTTCCAACAGTCTCCCAATTGCACTAGAGTCAATAATCTAGTTCACATCACCATGTGATTCGCATTGTTATGAATCTTACACCAAATGAGTTCTGGGGCTCGATCATGCTTTGCATGTGAGAGAGGTCTTTTAGGCAACGGGTCTGCGACATTCAGGTCCGTGTGTACTTTGCAAATCTCTATGTCATACTGTAGACACTGCTACCACACTCCACTTGGAGCTATTCCAAATGGCTGCTCCACTATACGTATCCGGATTGCTACTCAGAGTCATCCGGATTGGTGTTAAAGTTTGCATCGACGTAACCCTTTATGACGAACTCTTTATCACCTCCATAATCGAGAAATATTCCCTTAGTCCTCTAGTTACTAAGGATAATCGTGACCGCTGTCCAGTGATCCACTCCTGGATCACTTTTGTACCCCTTGACAGACTCATGGCAAGGCACACACCAGGTGTGGTACACAACATGGCATAATATAGAGCCTATGGCTAAGGCATACGGGATGGTGTTCGTCCTTTCTCTTTCTTCTGCCATTGTCGAGATTGGAGTCTCACTCAACTTCACACCTTTCAAATCAGGCGAGAACTCTTTCTCTCACTGATCCATTTTGAACTCGTTCAAAATCTTGTCAAGGTATGTACTCATTGAAAGTCTCATCAAGCATCTTGATCTATCTCTATAGATCTTGATGCTCAACAATTAGGTAGCTTTATCCAGGTCTTCCTTTGAAAAAACTCTTTTCAAACAACCGTTTATGCTTTCCAGAAATTCTACATCATTTCCGATCAAAAATATGTCAACCACATATGCTTACCAGAAACTCTATAGTGCTCCCACTCACTTTATTGTAAATACAAGTTTCTCATAAACTTTGTATAGACTCAAAAACTTTGATCACCTCATCAAAGTGTATATTCCAACTCCGAGATGCTTGCTTCAGTTCATAGAAGGATCACTGAAGCTTGCACACCTTTTAGCATCCTTAGGACTGAGAAAACCTTCTGGTTATATCTCATACAACCTTTTCTTAAGGAAGAAAACGATGTTTTCACATCCATCTGCCAGATTTCATAATTGAAAAAATGCAGCAACTGCTAACATAATTCCAACAGACTTTAGCATTGCTACGAGTGAGAAAGTCTCATCGCAGTCAACTCCTTGAACTTGTCGGAAACTTCTTTGCAACAAGTCGAGCTCTATAAATGGTGACGTTTACCATCAGCGTCTGTCATCATCTCAAAGGTCCATTTGTACTCGACGACCTGCCGTCCAACGAGCAAGTCTACCAAAGTCTATACTTGGTTTTCATACATGGATCCGTTCTCGGATTTCATGGCCTCTAACCATTTGTCGGAATTCGGGCCCATCATCGCTTCTCCATAGCTCGTAGGTTCATCGTTGTCCAACAACATGACCTACAAGACAGGGTTGTCGTACCACTTAGGAGCAGTACACATCCTTGTTGACCTACGAGGTTCGATAGTAACTTGATCCGAAGCTTCATGATCATCATCATTAACCTCTTCAACTAACGTAGGCTTCACAGAAACATCTTCCTGCGCTGCGCTACTCTCTGGTTGAACAAAGGTTCAACAACCTCATTAAGTTCTATCTTCCTCCCACTCAATTCTTTCGAGAGAAACTCTTTCTCGAGAAAGGACCCAGTTTTAGCAAGAAACATTTTATGCTTGGATCTGAGATAGAAGGTTCACCCAACTGTTCTTAGGGTATTCTATGAACATGCATTTGTCCGCTTTGGGTTTGAGCTCATTCGATGAAAACATTTTCCACACAAGCGTCGCAGCCCCAAACATTAAGAAATGACAACTTGGGTTTCTATCATACCCTAATTCACACGGTGTCATCTCAACAGATTTAGATGGTGCCCTATTTAAAGTGAATGTAGTTGTCTGTAATGCATAACCCCAAAATTATAGTAGCAAAACGATAAGAGACATCATAGCACGCACCATACCCAATATAGTATGACTATGCCATTCAGACACACCATCACACTATGGTGTTCCAGGTGGCGTGAGTTGTGAAACAACTTTCACATTGTCTAAAGTTTTATGCTAAACTCGTAACTTAGATATTCACCTCCACGATCATATCGCAGACATTTTTATCTTCTTGTCACGATGATCTTAAACTTCACTATGAATTTGCTTGAACCTTTCAAACGATTCAGACTTGTGTTTCATTAAGTAAATATACACTATATCTACTCAAATGATTAGTGAAGGTAAGAAAATAACGATATCCACCGCACACTACAAGACTCATTGGATTGCATACATCAACATGTATCATTTCCGATAAATCACTTGCCCGCTCCATCCATCTTGAAAACGGGGTCCTTAGTCATCTTGCCCAAGAGGCATGGTTCGCATGTCTCAACCGATTCAAAATTGAATGAGTCCAAAGATCCATAAGCATTGAGTTTCTTCATGCATTTTATACCAATATGACATTTAGCGGCAGTGCCACAAGTATGTGGTACTATCATTATTAACTTTGTATCTTTTGGCATCAATGTTATGAACATGTGTATTACTACGATCAAGATTCAACAAACCATTCTCACTGGGTGCATGACCATTGAAGATATCATTCATGTAAACAGAATAACCATTATTCTCTAACTTAAATGAATAACCGTGTTGCAATAAACACGATCTAATCACGTTCATGCTCAACGCAAAACACCAAATAACATTTATTTAGGTTCGTCACTAATCCCGAAGGTAGAGAGAACGTGCGATGTTGATCACATCAACCTTGGAAGAATTTCCAACACACATCGTCACCTCACCCTTATCTAGTTCTCCGTTTATTCCGTAGCTTTTATTTCGAGTTACTAACATTTAGCAACCGAACCGGTATCCAATACCTAGGTGCTACTAGGAGTACTCGCAAGGTACACATCATTAACACGTATATCAAATATACTTCTGTCGACATTGCCAGCCTTCTTATCTACCAAGTATCTAGGGTTGTTCCGCTTCAGGGATCGCTCTCCTCATAATCGAAGCACTTAGTCTCGGGTTTGGGTTCAACTTTGGGTTGCTTCACTGGAGCAGCAACTGACTTGCTATCCATGAAGTTTCCCTCATTGCTCTTGCCCTTCTCGAAACTAGTGGTTTGACTAACCATCAACACTTGACGCTCCTTGATTTCTACCTTCGTGGTGTCAAACATCGCGAATAGCTCAGGGATCATTATTTCTATCCCTGGCATTTATAGTTCATCACCAAGTTCTAGTAGCTTAGTGACAGTGACTTGGAGAACTATATCAATCACTATCTTATCTGGAAGATCAACTCCCACTCGATTCAAGCGATTGTAGCACCCAGACAATCCGAGCACATGCTCAATGATTGAGATATTCTCTTTTATCTTGCAGGCAAAGAATCTTGTTGGGGATCTCATATCTCGCAACATGGGCACGAGCCTGAGATCCTAATTTCAGCTCTTAGAACATCTCATATGTTCCGTGACGTTCAAAACATTTCGAAGCCTCAATTCTAAGCCATAATGCATGACACACTAAACTATCAAGTAGTCATCAGAACGTGCCTGCCAGATGTTCACAACATCTACAGATGACGCTAGAGGGGTTGGCGCACCGAGCGGTGCATTAAGGACATAAGACTTCTGTGCAGCAATGAGGACAATCCTCAGATCATGGAGCCAGTCCGCAATATTGCTACCATCATCTTTCAACTCTATTTATCTAGGAACATATAAAAATTCAAGGGAGCTACAACGCGAGCAAGTAATCTACAACATAATTTGCAAAGACACTACTGATTATGTTCATGATAATGAGTTCAATTAATCATATTACTGAAGAACTCCCACTCAAATTGACATCTCTCCGGTCATTCGAGTGATACATGATCCAAATTCACCAACTCAAGTCCGATCATCACGTGAGTTGAGGTGGTTTCAATGGTGAACATCATCATGTTGATCATATCTACTATATGACTCATGTTCGAACTTTCGGTCTCTTGTGTTCCGAGGCCATGTCTGTACATGCTAGCCTCGTCAAGTTAACCCGAGTGTTCTGCATGTGCAACACTATCTTGCACCCGTTGTATGTGAACGTAGAGTCTATCACACCCGATCATCACGTGGTGTCTCGACACGACGAACTTTCGCAATGGTGCACACTCGGGGAGAGCACAGTTTATCTTGAAATTAAGTGAGGGATCACCTTATAATGCTACCTCGTCCTAAGCAAAACAAGGTGCATAAAAGGATTAACATCACATGCAAATCATAAGTGACATGATATGGCCATGAACTTGTGCTTTTGATCTCCATCTTGAAACCACCGGCATGATCTCCATCGTCACCGGCATGACACCATGATCTCCATCATCTTGATCTCCATCAACGTGTCGCCATCGGGGTTGTCGCGCCCACCATGCTTCTACTACTATCGCTACCGTTTAGCGATAAAGTAAAGCATTACATAGAACTTAATGATTGACACGCAGGTCATACAATAATTAAAGACAACCCTATGGCTCCTGCCGGTTGCCGTACTCATCGACATGCAAGTCGTGATATTCTATACAAAACATGATCATCTCATACATCACATATATCTCATCATGTAATTAGCCATATCACATCACAACATACCCTGCAAAAACAAGTTAGACGTCCTGTAATTGTTGTTGCATGTTTTACGTGGCTACTACGGGTATCTAGCAAGAACAATTCTCACCTACGCAAAAACCACAACGGTGATACATAAGTTGCTTTTCAACCTTCTCAAGGACCGCCCTTTTCGAATCTGATCCAACTAAAGTAGGAGAAACAGACACCCGCCATCCATCTTTGTGCAACGAGGTTACACGTCGGTCGATGGAACTGGTCTCTTGTAAGCGTACGAGTAAGGTTGGTTCGGGCCGCTTCATCCCACAATACCGCTGAACCAAAGCCCGACCAAGGGAGGAAGCAATCCAAGCATCAACGCCCACAAACTCTTTATGTTCTACTCGAGATCTCATCTACACATAGACCAAGCTCATGATGCCACTGTTGGGGAACGTTGCATGGGAAACAAAAAAATTCCTACGCACACACAAGATCTATCCATGGTGATGAGCATCTACGAGAGGGAGAGTGGATCTACATACCCTTGTAGATCGCTAAGCGGGAAGCGTTAAGAAACGCGGTTGGTGTAGTCGAACGTCTTCGCGATCCAAATCGCTGAGCGTCCCGCGATCTCATCATGATCCGTCCCGCGATCCAATCACAATCCGTCCCACGAACTCATCATGATCCGTCCTGCGATCTCATCACGATCCGTCTCGCGATCTTGATCACGGTCCTTTCGATCTAGAGCCGAACGGATGGCACCTCCGCGTTCAGCACACGTACAACTCGATGAAGATCTCCGCCTTCTTGATCCAACAAGAGGGAGTGGAGAGGTAGAAGAGTTCTCTGGCAGAAAGACGATGTTGCGGCGATGGTGGTGGAGGAATTCCAGCAGGGCTTCGCCTAAGCACCGCTGAAAACCAATCTAGAGGAGAAACTACGATCTAGAGGAGAGGTAGCACGTGGCTATTAGGGTTAGCTTTTCCCTCTAAATCCTCTAGTATATATAGTAGGGAGGGAGGGGAGGAGGCAGCCTCAAACCCTCAAGGTTTGGTCGAAATTGGAGGTGGAGGAGTCCTACTCCAATCCTATTAGGAGTAGGATTCCTCCTTTCCACTTGGAAACTCTTTCCACTTCTCCACCTTTGGATTTTTTTCCTTCTCAAACCAATCCAGCCGCATGGGCCCTTAGAGGAGGCTTAGTCCAGCCCACCAGGGGCTGGTTTACGTCCTCCCACAGCCCATGCAGCCTCTTGGGTTGAGACACCCGTCCCGATGGTCCCCCGGTACCCTCCCGGCACTCCCGGTACACTACCGATGAGCCCGAAACTATTCCGGTGACCAAAACAGGACTTCCTATATATCAATCTTTACCTCCGGACCATTCCAGAGCTCCTCGTGATGTCCGGGGTCTCATCTAGGACCCCGAAAAACCTTCGGTCACCACCATACATAGCTATATACTACCAAAACATCACCGAACCTTAAGTGTGCAGACCCTGCGGGTTCGAGAACTATGTAGACATGACCGAGACACCTCTACGGTCAATAACCAATAGCGGGACCTGGATGCCCATATTGGTTCCTACATATTCTACGAAGATCTTTATCGGTCGAACCTCTATGTCAAGGATTCAATTAATCCCATATGTTGTTCCCTTTGTTCTTTGGTGTGTTACTTGCCCGAGATTCGATCATCGGCATCTCCATACCTAGTTCAACCTCGTTACCAGCAAGTCTCTTTACTCGTTCCATAATACAAGATCATGTGGCTAACACTTAGTCACATTGCTTGCAAGGCTTATTGTGATGCTATATTACCGTGTGGGCCCTGAGATACCTCTCCGTCACACGGAGTAACAAATCCCAGTCTTGATCCATGCCAACCCGACAGACACCCTCGGAGATACCTGTAGAGCACCTTTATAGTCACCCAGTTACGTTGCGACGTTTGATACACACAAGGCACTCCTCCGGTGTCAGTGAGTTGCATGATCTCATGGTCATAGGAACAAATACTTGACATGCAGAAAACAATAGCAATAAACTGACACGATCATATGCTACGTTTGTAGTTTAGGTCTTGTCCATCACATCATTCTCCTAATGATGTGATCCCGTTATCAAATGACATCTCATGTCCATGACTAGGAAACCATAGCCATCTTTGATCAACGAGCTAGTATATTAGAGGCATACTAGGGACATGGTGTTGTCTATGTATCCACACATGTATCTGAGTTTCCGATTAATACAATTATAGCATGGATAATAAATGATTATCATGAACAAGGAAATATTATAATAACTAATTTATTATTGCCTCTAGGGAATATTTCCAACATCTCCATACCTACTTCAATCTCGTTACCAGAAAGTTTCTTTACTCATTGTGTAATACAAGACCCCATGGCTAACTATTTAGTTACTTTGCTTGCAAGGCTTATTGTGATGTTGTATTACCGAGTGAGCCCTGGGATACCTTTCCGTCACACGGAGTAACAAATCCCAGTCTTGATCCATGCCCACTCAACAGACACCCTCGAGATACCTGTAGAGCATCTTTATAGTCACCCAATTATGTTGCGACATTTTATACACACAAGGTATTCCTCCGGTGTCAGTGAGTTGCATGATCTCATGGTCATAGGAACAGATACTTGACATGCAGAAAACTATAGCAATAAACTGACATGATCATATGCTATGTTCACGGTTTGGGTCTTGTCCATCACATCAGTCTCCTAATGATGTGATCCCGTTATCAAATGACACTTCATGTCTATGGCTAGGAAACCTTGACCATCTTTGATCAACGAGCTAGTGTACTAGAGGCATATTACGGACTCAGTGTTGTCTATGTATCCACACATGTATTTGTGTTTCCAATCAATACAATTATAGCATGGATAATAAACAATTATCATGAACAAGGAAATATAATAATAACCACTTTATTATTGCATCTAGGGCATATTTCGAACAAAGGACTCCTCTACACCGATGTAGTTGACTAGGACTCTTGTTATCCTAGGTCTACAATGCATTATATAAGCCGATGCCAGGCTAGTTGAGAGATGATTATATTCATCCAAACATGAACGCAATATCATTCACCTATCCCTATAGTTAGAACACATCTGACAATCTCAAGGTAGATCAAGTCTGTACTCAATACTTCTCCATCAATATAAACAAGAGCAAGACGTAGGGTATTACCTTCATCAAGAGGGCCCAAACCTGGGTAAACATCATCTCTTTGCTCCTGTTACCATCTGTCTGAGATCCACAACATGGGACCCCCTACCTCGAGATCTGCTGGTTTCCACACCGACACTAATGCTTTCACTGAGAGTTCTGCTGTGATACCAACAAAAGGATCGATGGCTCATTTGTAGATTGACAGCAGTTTTTTTTGGACAACAAATTTGTCTTCGCCGCACCTATCTCTTCAGGCACCGCTTTGGTGATGGCTTTGGTGGAATTGTGTGGAATTGAATCTATAACAACCCTGCAAAAATTCTTCACGTTCGATAGAGGACTCTCCAACAATATCCAATATACCAGAGTCCTCTCGAATCTGGGCGGGAGTCTGGATGAGTTTAGTGCGAGGGGTCCAGCATCCAGCCGGGCCATCCATTGAAAATCCCACCATTGATATGCTATGGAATTCCTATGTCGACAATGCCTCAAAATTTTAGCCCGATCCGACCGTTCAAACTCCACGAAACGTCCGATATGTTCATCAACTTTTCGGATCTGATTTCTGCGTGAAAACAAATCCGACCCTAGTTCGTCTTTTTCATGAGTTGGTCACCGGACGTCCTTTTTGAAGGTAATTTTCGCATTGGACGATCACCTTGACGAGTCGACCAAGAGTTCGGCATGGTGAGGCCTAAATAATTATCAAGAGAACATCATCGCCCCACGGATTGGACGGGTCAGCTTTGCCGGTGTCACTGCACGGTCACTTCATCAAGCTGGCATTGACTGCATCACAAATTCCGACATGTGTTGGCATTGTCGTGACGTCGCTTCCTCAAGTCAACATCCACCACGCCAATCTGCGTCAACACTTCGGCTGGCATAGGGGCTCTAGCATCGTCTTAACGACCCGCTCCGTCACCTCAACTGGACTGGAGGCTTCACCATCTCTTCATCAACCTACTTCAGGGACTTTGGCATCACCAACTGACCTGCTTCGTCATGATAGCTGGATCGGTGGCTTCGCCTCGCCACATCAACCATTCCGCGTTGCCACTTCGTCAATCTGAGCTCCTTGCTCGGTCACCTCGTGCTTAGGGGCTGGGACCTCAGTCAAGTTGAAGACTATGCATGTCAAAGTTCAATGGGCACCCTCGTCCCGTCTCAAGCCCATATCGCGTCATCAACACCGAGCACATTAACGAGCTAAGTCGCTTCCATGTTCAACTTTTTTCAATTTTTCAATTCTGTGCAGTTCAACGAAGCATTATTTTTGTGTTAAACAAAGAAGTTATTTTTTTAAATAACTTCTTTTACCCAAGTTAATGGGGGGCTATTAAATTTAAATGAGTCATTTTTATAATAAATGTGTTTTCTTCTTGGTCATTGCAAAGTATTTTCTACCACCTTTTCCAACATGAGTATGTGGTCAATAGCTGGGTAGCCTGGTTTCTCTCTAGACCCGCTCGAGTTTAGTTTGCTAAACATGCCTTAGAGAAGCATCCCGCTTTTGGGATATGGAGGTTGGCGCCGAAGGCTGGCCCGCTTGAAGTTTGAAGATCAGATGTATTGTTAAAGCACGACCGAAGCACATGTTAATTTTAAGACCAATTTTTGGATTGGCACTAAGAAACTTGATTCAGTTTAGACGTAAAGTTTCTACTAAAGTTTTTTGGTTTTCCGAACTTATGGCACCTTTAACCTATTTTTATATTTTTTCTGTAATGAGGCACGACATCCTCTTGTTCAAGGTGTTCTGCATGGTGGATCTTCTCGGGAAATCTTTTCTGACCCGAATTTCGGCATCTTTCATGCCGAGCTGCACCTCAACATTGTCAAAACGTACACAACACTTAAACTAGTTCCCGAGGAGATACAATCCTTGGGTCAATCATGTTGCCTAACTCAAGAATCGGGGGCAACCGGCTATACATCACGACAGAGAATAAATTGCACCAATCGAAAATATTGCGTAAATAAGCAGTATGTCATAAATGTAGGATGCGAGTGATTGGTTCCATAAAGGACATTCCTGTCATTAAGCTCGGTTGAACTCCTTCAAACCTATTCAAGAATGAGGTAATTTGTGACACCTACGATGTAGATCAGTGTTGGAGTTCGGCTGTAAAAGTACACCTCATATGCACTTCGACGTTGGAGCTCGGGCGTAGGAGGGCACCGCTGCACGAGAAACTTCGATCCTGAGGTGTGGCATAGAAATTACAAGGCATTGATAAAGGTCAGGAACTTAAAGGAGATCCTCGGATACCCAATGTGTGAACTCTTCGGATACACTTCGGCGATCCTCAAGATCAAAGATGGGAAGGTTTGTTGAACCAGTTTTCAAGACCGACGATCGAAGATAAAGAATAGTTCAGAAGAACCGAGGAGCGTCCCCAACTTGAACACTAATTCAGGGGGCTACTGACAATGTCCAGGACTAGGGGTTACTTACCACGTCGTCTCCCGACTAGTGGGTCAGGCCGAGGACCCTCATGGCGGTTCATTAATAGGCACTTTGGGCAGCCCATGACATATACGAGGAAGGTTCCACAAGACTTGGTGATCAAGACAAGGACTCCTCTCCACCGACATAGTCGACTAGGACTCTTGTTGTCCTACGACTTCGGTGCATTATATAAGCCAAGGCTAGGCTAGTCGATAGATCATTATATTCACCCAAACATTAACACAATATTATTCACCTAGCCCTAGAGTTAGAACTCATCTGACGATCTCAAGGTAGATCAACTCTGTACTCAATACTTCTCCATCAATATAAACAAGAGCATCATGTAGACTATTACCTCCATCAAAAGGGCTCAAATCTGGGTAAACATCATCCCTTTACCCCCGTTACCATCTGTCCGAGATCCATAGCTCAGGACCACCTACCCTGAGGTCTGCCGGTCTCCACACCAACAAACGCTACTAGGCTGAATTTGGAAAGGCCATTATGGGACATGAGTACCCGAGCCATATATGGGCTATATGCGAATAAGCCATTAACATGCTTTTCATGGACCGCCCCGATGACTTTCGGCCAAGTCAATTGCGCCGACCTTTTAATCTAAGGGGCCAGTATTGGGCCATGCCACGTGTCAACGTTCAATAGGCGCGTCTTTTATATTTGATGGATGGCATATGTCGCAATACAAAGCTGACACGTGGTTTTGTTGGCGAATAAGAAAATGACACGTGAAAAATCGTTACTTTAACAATGACCGATTACAGTGGCTGGCACGTGTCGATTACACTTTACGAAATCATTTCTATGACGCGCAATTTATCATCATGGAAGTGGACACTTCCGTGACGATAATTTCAATATTTTCATGCAACACTTCTACGACAACATAGGTATGACTATCTTTGTAACATCCCAAAATTCCATTTTGGAATGTTATGAAATATAGCTATGCATCTATCTGCATCATTGCTTGAATACATGTATTTGTTGAAATGTTCTTTCTAAATTTCTGAAAGCCCTTTCTACTTTCAATGTGTTGCTTTCACCTATTTGAAATCTTGGTAAAAAGTTCAAATAAGAGAGGAGGAACATGACACTCCACACCAGGACCCATTTGGTGATCTATTTGAACAAAAATAACCAGGGGTTATTTTGAAAATATTTGCAAAAAGGATTTAAAAACAATTAGGCAATTTCTGAAAATATTATTTTTTTCAAATGTTCAAATGACAGAATAAAAATGTTCATTAAATGGAATTTATTATTATGTTTATTTTGATATATAATACTCCTATTTTTAAAAATGTTTTGAATGCTTTTAAAGACGATTTACTACTCTGGTTAATAAAAAGAGTAACGGTTTTAGTATTAAACGGGCCGGCCCACGGCAGTTACTCGCGGATTTATTACAAGCCGGTCGATCGATGCGCATTCGTCGCTTCTTCACTCGCTGACAACGGGCCCCACCTCGATCGCTCGTAACGCTCGAGCGGTCATCACTCTCCTCCCGCACACGCCAACGCCGGCGATTACTCCCTCCCCGGATCTCTCTCCTCTCTCCTCCCCCGCACTCCCCAGCGCCCCTATATAAGCCGGACACCCTCCGCTTCTCGTTTCCCCCCAAAGCCCCCTCCTACCTCGCCGGGACGCTGCCAAACGAGCTCGCCGGAGTCCCTGCAACCACGGAAACCCTCCGGAGCTCCTGCCGTCGCCACACCCCACCCCAGCCCCCACCGTTGCCTCCAATCGACGCCGAACGACCGCCGCTATTGCCTGGACCTCTTTGCTGCCTCCCTCGACCATCGAAGCTACCTCCGGCGACGTCCTCGACCACCGGCCGCCATCACCATCGCCGGAGTCCACCTCCCCCTCCGGTAAAATCTTCGAGCTCACCCCCTCCCTCCGATCCAGACGCAACGGCCGCGATTAGATCGGGTTATTCCCGAACCGTTTTCTGTTTAGGTTCGGTTGACCGCCCGAAGCACCGCTCGCACACACCCCCTTATCCAATAGGATAGTGCCACGTCACCCCTGGCCGTCCGGTAGAAATTTTCGTCTTTTTGTTTAGTTTTAGTTAAACAGAATGTTTTAGAAAATTGTTTTAGCTATAAATTTTAATCTATTTAATTTTTTGAGTTGATTCTTTTTGCAATAGCTCACATTTTTCTTGTACTTTCACCCTATACTTATAAATTTCAAATTTGAACTATAACTTTTGAATTGAATCAAATTTTCTCAAAATATTCAAATCTGAATAACTAGAGTTTGAAAATAGATTTTGATATGAATCTTTTTGCTACTGTTTGGCATTAGTTAGGACTACCTTCATGCTTAGTTGCAGAATTTTTAGGATGCTTTTTCTTAGTGTTTTATCTATAAACAGATTCTGCGTATTAGTTAGTATAGTTTAAATTAACTTAGTTTTAGTTGGTTTAAATTAGATTTAGTTTTATTTGTTTAATAGGTTCTGTTAGTTAAACTTTAGGTATTTTACTTATGTTAATAAAAATATAAATTTGCTTAGTTTGTTTCTTTATTAACATAGGAATCTCAACACATTTGAACTAAAACAACTAGTTCGTAATAGTCTTCTTTCAACAAAGTTTTATATAATTTAATTTTGTTTTCTAAGACAAGTTTATTTGTAAAATTCTTGTCTGTTAAGAACTTGTTTTGCTAATAAGTGATAAGTTTTGTTTTGGTCTTTTGATAGTAAAACTATAGTTGATTCATATAGTGCTTATCAAAACTTTTATAAATTTTACTAAAGTTTTCCCAACAAACTTAAATTGATTTTCTTCTGTTTATTAATAAAAAAAATTATTGTTTCCCTGCTGTCAACAATTGTTTTGTTATTACAAAATAGTTTTATTATTGTTAGTAGTGTTTTATCAATCATCTTTAGAAAACAAAACTTTGTGTGTTTTCTTGCTTGTGATTTTTTATGCATTGTTTTGTCTTGATTGGTTACTAGTTCATGGTTGATGGTTGTGAGTTACCATATTTTGTTGTATGCTTATTGAGTGCTCTTGTTTGCTTCGTTAGATTATCCGGAGTGTGAAGCTTGTTACTTAGAGTCACTCACGTACGAAGATCATCAATCAGGCAAGTCACTTTGATCATCTTTACCCATGTTTTTATTGCATTAGTTCTTCCATCACCCCAATTGCATGCAAGATAGGTTAGTTGGAAACTTGATTGCATTGTAATAGTATCATGTGGTAGGTACCCCCTCTCAATCCCTTGACACATTGGCCCCGGGAAACGTTGTTTTACATTTTGCTATGCTACTAGTAGACGGGGTTGGTTGTGTGATTCATGAGAGTTGTGAGATTAATTACAAGACCTACCTAATGATCAAGATTTCAAGACTCCGAGTTTTCAACATACCTATGGGTGGATGATGGTTGAACGGCACCCTGGAGAAACCAGTGGATTTGCCTAGGTGATGCTGGAGATGGCCAGTATTCACGCGGAAAGATCCACCCAGGCACAAAGAGATGGATGGGTGCTTCAAGACCCAAGGCTTACCTGCACAGCCACAAGTCATTATGGGCTCTGGCTTGGTTGAATATCGTGGTGACCCTGGACAGGCGGTGCTACGAGATGTAGAAGAACGGTAGGAAAGGATGGGCACCGACAGAGTCGCAGGGAAACCCTTTAGAAGACCATGTTTTGGTCATCCGTTTCTCAAACACCCTGAAGTGCGAGAAATCAAACGGAGGCGACCAAATCTTGTGGGGAACGTGTGCAAAACTCTGCAGAGTACTCAAACCTAATCGATTAGCTGTGTCCACGGTCATGGACGACTTGAGCCAAAGGAATTGAAACATTCGGAATTCTCAACACAACTAATATGATGATGTGGGTATTAACAATGTGGGTATGAGAATTGGTTGGTGGAACCATCTCATTAATCAACCAACTTAGTAATATTTTTGCTTAGCCCTCTCTTGATGTAGGAAAAAAACTTGGCTTTACGCAAAAAACTTACTACTCAACCTGCCATATTTGCATATAGATCAGATGATTATCTTTTCACCCCTCTCTTGTGACTTTGCCGGCATATTCCATATGCTGACCTACACGGCTGCAACGTATCATGTTGCAGAGTACTTTTCCGACCAGGAGTGAGGATACGCTCTACGCTCGGTGAGATGCCCTTGGAGTCAGATGGACTCATCTACATTCGACGCTTCCGCAAGATTTAGACATTCTCATGAGTTGGCCTTCAGCCACTTTATTGTAATTTTTATTGTAATAAAGGACTCGATATGAGATTTCGATTAATTTAATGCTATGTGATTTCCCTTTGATATATACATTGATGTACCGTGTGTGTACCAGCATGATCTTGGGATGGTACGGAAACACCGGAGATTCGACCTTACAGGTCGGGTCGCTACAATCTTCATTTTTTCATAAAATCGTCAGGAATGTACATGTATGACAAAAAAACATGATCTATTGTGACAAACATGTATTATCACAAAAACATGATCTATTGTGACAAACATGCGTTTTTATTAGAGCATAATTTTCCCCAAGTAGTTTTAGTGTTTGATGAGAATGCCCTTTGCGGACTAACCGTGTGCATTTAGATTTCAGAGATTATCAGGTGGCACGAGACGGTTTTTATCCCCTTAGTGTTCAAAGAGAAGACTGTCATTTTCTTACAATCTAGTGTTGGTGGAGTTGGGTCATAGGAAATTTGTACTATCAAGAGGGGGTATGCTTCGGAATGGTTTTTGTGGAATCATCTGATCATAGTTCTCAACAGCCGCCTTTCTTTCCTACTTCTGGAGCCTTAGCCCTTCCTTGCCCAAAATCTAAGTGGACTCAGATAAGTGGTAGTACCGCACTGACCAGCGGTAATACCTCTCTAATAGTACTACTACTGTTCAGTGTTGGTATAACTTCCGCTTATATTTTGCTCTTTGGTATTGGCAGCGGAAGTAGAGCGATTGTTGTGAGCGGAAGTACCGCTCATGGGGTACTGCACTCACTCCACTGCCCTACCTCCACTGCCAGCATGTGTATATCAGAAGATAAGTGGAAGTACCGCTCCAACATAGTGGTAGTACCATGCTAGCAATACTACCGATATTTTTTTTCGCTGGAAGTACCACTTATATTTTGCTCTCTAGATAGGTTGGTTTTCTGGGCGGTACTTGAGCAGTAGTACTGCTCCGAGCAATACTACCGTGCTACTTTGAGCTTCTGCTGCCAGTTCTCTCGCTCATGTAACACCGATGTCTACTATGCAACTTTATTCTTGTAGACTTTGTTGGGCCTCCAAGCGCAGAGTTTTGTAAGATAGTGGAAATTTTCCCTGAAGTGGATGACCTAAGGTTTATCAATCCGTGGGAGGTGTAGGATGAAGATGGTATCTCTCAAACAACCCTGCAATCAAATACAAGAAATCTCTTGTGTCCCCAACACACCCAATACAATGGCAAATTGTATAGGTGCATTAGTTCGGCGAAGAGATGGTGATACAAGTGCAATATGGATGATAGATATAAGTTTTTGTAATATGAAAATATAAAAACAGCAAGGTAGCAAGTAACAAAAGTGAGCAAACACAGTATTGCAATGCTTGAAAACAAGGCCTAGGGTTCATACTTTCACTAGTGCGATTTCTCTCAACAATACTAATATAGCTGAATCATATGTAAATGCCTCACGTGCGACAAAGAGTTCACTCCAAAGTCACAAATAGCAAAGAACAAACGAATAAATTAATGTAGGGTACGAAACCACCTCAAAGTTATCTTTTCCGATCAATCGTATGAGCTATCCCTATAAGTGTCATGAACAGCCCTAGAGTTCGTACTAAAATAACACCTTAAGATACACATCAACCAAAAACCTAATGTCAACCTAAATACTCCAATTTCACCACGATTACCCATGGGCTTGATTATACGATATGCATCACACAAGTTCAGATTCATCTAGTTCAATCCAAAACAAAGAACTTCAAAGAGTGCCCTGGAGTTTCTACTGGAGAGTCAAGACGAAATCATGTGCCAACCCCTATGCATAGATTCCCAAGGTCAAGGAGCCCGCGAGTTTATCAGCAAAACATACATCAAGTGGATCAATACAACATCCCATTGTCACAACGGATATCCCATCGCAAGACATACATCAAGTGTTCTCAAATCCTTTAAAGACTCAATCCGATAAGAAAACTTCAAAGGGAAAACTCAATTCATCAGAAGAAGATAGAGAGGGGAAACTCCATATGATTCATCTATATTAATAAAGCTCGCAGTACATCAAGATCATGCCATCTCAAGAACACGAGAGAGAGAGAGAGATCGAACACATAGCTACTAGTACATACCCTCAGCCCCGAGGGTGAACTACTCCATCCTCATCATGGAGACCGCCGGGATGATGAACATGGCCTCTAGTGATGGTTTCCCCCTCCGGAGGGTGCCAGAACGGGTCCTCGATTGGTTTTTCGTGGCTAGAGAGGCTTGCGGCGGCGGAACTCCCCATCTAGGTTTCTATTAGGAGGTTTGGGTATTTATAAGAATTTTTGGCGTCGGTCTCACGTCAAGGGGGTGCTCGAGGGGCCCATACGCCCGAAGCATCCTCCCTGGGGGTAGGGCACCCCTAGAGGGCTTGTGGACACCTTGCCCACTTCCTGTCCCAGCTCTTGTGCTTCGGGGGTCTCTTTTGGTCCATAAAAACACCGTAAATTTTTAGCCCATTTCGAGAACTTTTATTTCTGCACAAAAAAACGACACCACGGTAGTTCTGCTGAAAACAGTGTCAGTCCGGGTTAGTTCTAATCAAATCATACAAAAACCATATAAAATTGTTGTAAACATGGCATGAATACTTCATAAATTATAGATACGTTGGAGATGTGTTAGCATCCCCAAGCTTATTTCCTGCTCGTCCTCGAGTAGGTAAATGATAAAGGGAATAATTTATGAAGTGTGAATCCTAGCATAGTGAATAAATTTGATCAATGGTAGTTCCGAATACTTTTTCTAGTATCATTATATATCATAAACAGTAGCTCATCTCATAAAACTTCTCATGATGAAGTAATAAGCTATTCACATGTTAAAGTATAGACCATAAAGTTTCTTGGAAACTAACAAACTATGCTTTCAATCACCAAACAATTGCAATTCATCTTATTTCAGGAAGGGTCTATGTAAGAGCTTTGATTTAGCAAATTCCACATACTCAACTATCATAAAGTGTTCCATGATTGCTAACACTCAAAGCATATTTTTAGAGCAAATGGCATCCGTCGAACACAGAGAAAGATAGGGGCTTAATGTTTCGCCTCCCAACTTATTTATCATATCGATAATTGTCAACAATAATAATTCATGATCAAATATATTTGAATGACCATATATGCTTGGATCTTTACCCACCACATGATGCTTGCCAACTAAAGAATAACTGAGGTTGAACTAAGAAGGAATACTATTGCCTCTTGCATAAAAGTAAATACATGAAATTAAAAGATAGGACCTTTGCAGAGGGAAGCATAGGTTGTCATGCGCTTTTTAATTTTGGATGTGCAAACCCTTAATGTAAAGGAACGTCACGTTGTATTGCCCTTTGTGATAGCAACCTTCATTATGCAGTCTGTCGCTTTTATTTGTTTACCTTCACAAGTTCGTACAACACTTATTTTCCCTTACAATAAAAGATCATACGTATTTAGGAGCAATTTTATTGTTTTTTGCGCCGACGACAAGAAGGATCTTATTCAATCCATAGGTAGATATGGTGGACACTCATGGCAACAAACTGGGTTTAAGGGTTTTGGATGCACAAGTAGTATCTCTACTTAGTAAACATTTTTGGTTAGCAAAAGATCCTAAGCAAGCATCGCATGTTGGAGGATCCATAACAATATAACTTCTATACAAATATACGCAAGCATAACTCATTACGTTGTCTTCCTTGTCCAACTTCAACTAATTTTCTCAAGTTTTAAAATAATTAATGGGGTTCACAATCATATAAGATGTCCAAGATAGTATATTTATATGTGAAATCTCTGTTCCATCAATATTCTTTCATGAATTGTTCAAGTGACCAATGCGGTGTTTGCTAACTTTCAATAAATTTTACCACCTATACTTCTTATATGTGAATTCATTACTCCCCATGGTATAAGAATATAAAACATATATAATTTCATATTTATGATATTCAATTCATTCAACCATTTACTTATAGGATATAAGTGAAGCACAAGAGTAAATGACAAAACTACTCCAAAAAGATATAAGTGAAGACCAATGCGTACTCAAGTAGTTAAATAGCCATGTGAGGAATACCTCTCATTCAATATTTCAGATCCATTGATTTTATTCAAACAGCAAGCAAAAGAAAAATAGCACTCCAAGAATAGCGCATATCAGGTGGACAAATAAAAATTTAGGCTCAACATAGGCTAACCGATAATTGTTGTTGAAGAGAGGTGGGATGCGTAGCATCCCCAAGTTTGGATGCTTGAGACTTATTGAAATATTTACTTGGGGTGCCTTGGGCATGCCCAAGCTTGATCTTTTTTATCTCTTTCAATCCTATCATATCCCGGTTTCACCTATTCTCAAAAACTTCATCCACACAAAACTTGAAAAGAACTCGTGAGATAGGTTAGGGCACATAATAATAGATCAACTCTTTATGTACTACCAAGAAAAGTTGCATAATAATTTTAAACATCATCTACTGTTTAATATTATTGCCAAAATTTATATCTAATAATATAAGCTATGAAAACTATAGGAAAAGTAGATAACAAAACTATGACAACAATCTGTCCAAACAGAACAGTCTGTAGCAATCTATTAAACCAGTGTATATCTGTAACTCAACAGATTATGAGAATTTAGTACATGCTAAATAATTTATATGAAAACACTCTGTAAAATTTTTAGAAACTTACCTCAATCCTGTAAAATCTGAAAATTCAAACACTACAGCAAAAGTTTCTGCTTTTACACAACACATATCAAAACATGCAATGCAATCATCCTAATGCAATTCTTGGAACTTTTTATTGAAAAACAAGATTATAAATAACATCTAACATAGAAAAACAAATTATAATGATGCTGCAAGCAAAACACATATCATGTGACGAATAAAAATATAGCTCCAAGTAAGATGTACCGATAATGTTGGAGACGAAAGAGGGGATGCCTTCCGGGGCATCCCCAAGCTTAGACCCTTGAATCTTCCATGGATATTACCTTGGGGGTTCCTTGGGCATAACCAATCTTATTTAATTACTTCTCCTTATTGACCTCATATCGGTATCTCTCCTCAAACTTGAAAACTTGAATCACACAAAACTTAACGGAACTTCGTGAGATGGGTTAGTATAGTAAATATAGATCATTCACTTAGGTACTGTCAAGACAAGATTCAGATTTTTTTTCACATAATACCTACTGTATTCCATCATTCCCACAATTTATATCACCAAATATAAGATACGGAAACACTTGAAACAAGCAAACTATGCATGAAAAACAGAATTTGTCAAAAACAGAATAGTCTGTAAAGATCTAAATTATCACCATACTTCCTTGACTCTAAAAATGCTGAAAAATAGGAAAACACAAGGAATTTGAATATAAATTTGTGTCAAAATTTCAGAATTTTTTGACGCTCCATTAAAATCAGATAATTCATATACTGGATGCAAAACTTTCTGTTTTTGCACAGAATCAAACAAACAAGTATCCACACTATCCCAAAGGCTTTACTTGGCACTTTATTGAAATAAAAGACACACACGATGATTACTAAAGTAACTTAATCATGTGAACATATGAAAACAGAGAGTAAAAGTGTTGGGTTGTCTCCCAACAAGCGTTTTTCTTTAATGCCTTTTATCTAGGCATGATAATTTCAATGATGCTCACATAAAATGTAGTAATTGAAACATGCATGAGAGCATCATGAATCACATGGCAAGAACATTTAAGCCTAACCCACTTTCTATGCATAGGGATTTTGTGATAAAACAATTTGTGGGAGCAAGAACCAACTAGCATAGGAAGGCAAAACAAGTGCAACTTCGAAACTTTGAACACATGGAGAGGAAACTTGATATTATTGGAATTCCTACAAGCATATGTTGCTCCCTCATAATAATTTTCAGTAGCGTCATGAAGTAATTCAACAATATAACTATCACATACAACATTCTTTTCATGATCTACAAGCATATAAAATTTATCACTCTTCACATAAGCAAACTTCTTCTCATTTATAATTGTGGGAGCAAACTTAACAAAATAACTATCGTGTGACACTTGATTGACATAAACACATTCGATATTAAAATTGTGATACAAGTTTCATGGTTCTCATTACTATTTATAGCATACATGTCATCACAATAATCATCACAGATAGGAGGCATGCCATCATCATAATAGTTTTGCTCATCAAAACTTGGGGGGACTAAAAATATCATATTCATCAAACATAACATTCCCAAGCTTGTGGCTTTGCATATCATTAGCATCATGAATATTCATATAATTCATACTAACAATATTGAAATCATGCTCATCATTCAAGCAATTCTCATTATACATTTCCATAAATTCTTCCTCTACCAATTGAGCACAATTTTCCTTTCCATCATTTTCACGAAAGACATTAAAAAGACGAAACAATTGATGCTACCCAAACTCCATTTTTTTGTAGTTTTCTTTTATAAAACCAAATTAGTGAAAAACAAGAAACTAAAAGATTTGATTGCAAGATCTAAAGATATACCTTCAAGCACTCACCTCCCCGGCAATGGCGCCAGAAAAGAGCTTGATGTCTACTACGCAACTTTATTCTTGTAGACTTTGTTGGGCCTCCAAGCGCAGAGTTTTGTAGGATAGTAGCCATTTTCCCTCAAGTGGATAACCTAAGGTTTATCAATCCGTGGGAGGTGTAGGATGAGGATGGTCTCTCTCAAATAACCCTGCAATCAAATACAAGAAATCTCTTGTGTCCCCAACACACCCAATGCAATGGCAAATTATATAGGTGCACTAGTTCGGCGAAGAGATGGTGATACAAGTGCAATATGGATGGTAGATATAAGTTTTTGTAATATGAAAATATAAAAACAGCAAGGTATCAAGTAACAAAAGTGAGCAAAAACGGTATTGCAATGCTTGAAAGCAAGGCCTAGGGTTCATACTTTCACTAGTGCAAGTTCTCTCAACAATACTGACATAGTTGAATCATATATAAATCCCTCATGTGCAACAAAGAGTTCACTCCAAAGTCACAAATAGCGGAGTACAAACGAAGAAATTATTGTAGGGTACAAAACCACCTCAAAGTTATCTTTTCCGATCAATCGTATGAGCTATCCCTCTAAGTGTCACTAATAGCCCTCGAGTTCGTACTAAAATAACACCTTAGGAAACACAACAACCAAAACCTTAATGTCACCTAGATACTCCAATGTCACCACGAGTACCCATGGGCTTGATTATACGATATGCATCACATAATTTCAGATTCATCATGTTCAATCCAACACAAAGAACTTCAAAGAGTGCCCCAAAGTTTCTACCGGAGAGTCAAGATGAAAACAACCCCTATGCATAGATTCCCAAGGTCACGGTACCCGCAAGTTGATCACCAAAACATACATCAAGTGGATCAATACAACATCCCATTGTCACCACGGATATCCCATCGCAAGACATACATCAAGTGTTCTCAAATCCTTAAAGACTCAATCCGATAAGAAAACTTCAAGGGGAAAACTCAATTCATCACAAGAAGATAGAGAGGAGAAAACTCCATATGATTCAATCTATATTAATAAAGCTCGCGGTACATCAAGATCGTGTCATCTCAAGAACACGAGAGAGAGAGAGAGAGATCAAACACATAGCTACTGGTACATACCCTCTGCACCGAGGGCGAACTACTCCCTCCTTGTCATGGAGACCGCCAGGATGATGAAGATGGCCTCCGGTGATGGTTTCCCCCTCAGGCAGGGTGCCAGAATGGACTCCCGATTGGTTTTCGTGGCTACAGAGGCTTGCGGCGGCGGAACTCCCAATCTAGGGTTCTTTTCGGAGGTTTGGGTATTTATAAGAATTTTTGGCGTCGGTATCACGTCAAGGGGGTGCTCGAGGGGACCACAAGCCCGAAGCACCCTCCCTGGGGGTAGGGTGCGCCTAGAGGGCCTGTGGCCTCCTCGTCCACTTCCTGGCCTAGCCCTTGTGCCGGGGGTCTCTTTTGGTCCATAAAAAACCACCATAAATTTTCAGCATATTTCGAGAACTTTTATTTCTACACAAAAAACGACACCACGGTAGTTCTGCTGAAAACAGCGTCAGTCCGGGTTACTTCTAATCAAATCATATAAAAACCATATAAAATTGTTGTAAACATGGCATGAATACTTCATAAATTATAGTACGTTGGAGACGTATCAAACACTAAGCGTAAGTACCGCTGGTCGGAGCGGTAGTACTGCTCCGGCGACACTACCGCCTCCTTTGAGATCCTCAGTTGCACGGAGTGGGAGTAACTCCCGTGTCAGCCGAAGCGGTACTACCGCTTATGTCCGGGCTGAATGGCATAACGGTTGGATTATCTTTCCCACTATATAAGTGAGTCTTATTCCTTAAGAAGACTTACCTCTTTTCCCCCGAAAGCTCTATTGTTGCTCCTAAGCTTATTCTTGCCCGATCTCTTTCCCTAGCCATCGAATCTTGTTGATGCTCTAGGTTTTAGAGGAGAAGGTCTCAATCTGCACTCCCACCAAAAGAAATTTTATTCCCACCACTAATCCTTTGCGGATCTTGTTACTCTTGGGTGTGTTAGCACACTAGTCAGAACAGGTCACCTCGAAGCCATATTCCATTGCGGTGAAGCTTCGTGTTGTTGTTGGGAGCCTCTAATTAAGTTGTGGAGATTGCTTCAACCTTGTTTGTAAATGTCCGCTTGTCGCCTTCAAGTGCAGCACTAGTGGAATCATGGCATCCCGCATCGTGTGAGGGCACGGGAAGAATACGGTGGTCTTAGTGGAATCCTTGGGAGAATTGTGCCCCCACACCGCTCTAACGGAGACGTACTTCCCCTCAAAGGGAAGGAACTTCGATAACACATCCTCGTCTTCACCGGTTCCACTTGTGGTTATCTCTTACCTTTACTTTGTTCAAGCTTTACTTGTGTTGTATCATTTACTTGCTTGTATCCTTGTTGTTGGTAGCATCATATAAGTTGTTCACCTAGTTGCATATCTAAACAACCTATTTATTGCTACACCTAATTTGTTAAGAAAAGCTAAAAAATGATAGTTGCCTATTCACCCTCCTCTAGTCAATCATATCGATCCTTTTAGTTTTTTTTTTATAGTGATAGCTCCACAAGCCGCTCAATAATTTTTACCTCTTGGTGCGATTACCAACTTGTGCGGGTAAGCTTCTTAGTATTTCTAGTCCGTGCTGTGCACATTCCCGAAAGTTAGAAGTTCTCAACTGGAGAGGTCACTTGACAACTCATGAAACTTATCTTGCACCTCCATGACTGACTTGCATTAGAGCTCTTGTGCCAAACCGCCTCAACGCATGTTTTTAGCTTTGGGTCTAGTGCCTTTATTTTTCATGAGCAGTTTAACAAATTTAAGTATAATTGGGCTATGATCTGAGAATGCTGCACAGGAATAATCGAGCTGCGCCGCTCGGAGGAGGCTATGCATTTGCCGTTTGCGATACTAAAGGAGTTTTTGCCTCAAGTTCATCCTCCTCTTGCCACTATTGGCCTGGAGGTAGCTTCACTAGATATGTTTAGAAAGATTCTAACTATATTCCAAAAAATTCAAGTAAATTTTAATAAACCATGAATTAAAAATTATGAACACAACAAAAAATTTGTTAGCTTAATTTAAAATATGTAGACAAAATTTACGAAGTGTTCACATGTTTCTACAAAAATGCATGTGACGATAGTTTTGTTTTATAGTTCTTTTGTCGTAAAAAAATGTTTAAACTTTGTACTAGCTCTAGTACAAAGTTGTACTAAGCTTGAAATACTTTTCTTGAGAGGGAAGGAATACTATATAAATCAAATATGGAGGCTCCTATGCATCCTCCGGCGGATGTTTTTAAAAGATCCACCGCCTCGCAAGCTGTTAGATTGTATGACGCGGGTCGTCCGTTCCTCTTTTTTATTTTCCTGCCGCAAGCTCCTTGTTGCAAAGGTCACTCCCGCAACAAGATCCGAGTTGCAAAACTTGATCTCCTTTTTTAGCAACAAGACTCTTGTTGCAAACATAGTTCCTGCAACAAGATATCATCCGTTCCTCTTTTCTATTTTCCTTCCATAAGTGTCTTATTGCAAAGCTCATTCCTGCAACAAGATCCGAGTTGTAGTACTTGTTCTTTTTTTTCTGCAACAAGACTCTTGTTGCAAACATAATTGCTGCAACAAAATCTCAGTTGCAAATGTTTGTTGGAGATAAGAAAAAAAATAAAAGTGGTGATGTGGGCTCACGCTGGCACATGGCGCACAGGAAAAACAGTGTACGTTTAGTGCGGGATCAGTCGGGTGATCACAATACTTTCCCATCAAATATTATTACTATTTTAAAAACTGTCTCGTACAATAGGAAATTAATAAATTTCAAAAAGCTCACATATTTTATAAATATGTATGTAACATTTAAAAATATAATGTTATATACAATGTTAAAAATGTGTGCATAATTTTTTAAAAAGTTTCATATAATGCAAAGAAAATAAGTCAGCATTTCCAAAATGATTAACACTTATTCTAACAGTATAAAAACATGTTTTTGCATTTACTTATCATGTATTTTAAAATTTAAAATTGTGTACAGAAACGTTTACGCGTATACCAAAACTGTACAATGTGTTTGAAAAAAGTAAACATGGAAGCCTATATTTTTATAAAAAATGGTTGATTATATATTTTTTAAATGCTGAACGTTTATAAAGAATATTTCTGCTGTATAAAAAAAAGTGCACAATTTGTATGGAAAAAGTAGACATGTATTGAAAAACAGGAAGAAAGACTTTTTTTTAGAAAAATGATATATATTGAAAAACAGGAAGAACCTATGAGCCGCCTAATGCACTTTTTCTTAAATACCTGTTTTTTTATGAAAGCATGGACATTTCTGAAAAATCTTGCAGTTTTTTGAATACGAAAAAACTTTTGAAACACGATTTGCTTTGAAATTATGAACATATTTTAAAGCAAGAACAAATGTTTGCAAATCCTGATTACTTTTTGAAAAACGAACATTTAAATGAAAATTGTGAATCAAATTTTGAACATGAAAACATTTTTTGAAATTCAGAACAAAATTTTGAAAATTGCATACAAAATAAATGGGGAAAATGAAATAAAAGAGAAAAAGAAAAAGAAAAAAAGTTTTTTTTTGAAAATCCCAAACATTTTCTGAAAATCGGGAACATTTTTTGAATTTATGAATATTAAAAAAATATTTGAAATTTAGAACATTTTTGAAAAACATATTTTTTCTATTTTTAAGAACAATTTTCGAACATGAACTTAGTTTAAAAAAGGTAAAATAACTTTGAAAATAAAGGGAAAAAATGAAGAAACAGAAAACAAAAAAAGTAAAGAAAAAAGAAAGAAGAAAAGTTAACAGAAACAAAAAAAGGAAATAGAAACGGAAAACCAGTAAAAAAACGGTTTCCAAAACCTACTCGCTAGGCGAAGCTGGGCCGACCCATTGCGTCTTTGCTCCGTCGCTCGTCTGTGTGAAGCGCCGACAGTTTGACGAAACCACTAATTAGGGAGTACTCCCCACAAAGGTCACACGGGGATACTCCGCGCGCGACAAGTGGCATGATGTGGGCGCATTGGAGATTTTTAAAACGCGCCCCGCGAGTGATACTTGTCGCACGGTGGAGTTGTCCCGTGATTTCGGTTTCTGGTTTCCGTTTTCTGTTTTTCCCTTTTACAATTTAGTCCTTAAACAATTTAGGTTTTCTGTAACGTTCTGGTCTGTTTCTTTAAATCTGTTTCTCTAGTGTCGTCGTTCTCGTCGCCGCCCGTTGCTGTTTTTCTGTGTTTCCCTTTTCCGGCGATGTCGGCTTCGTCGTCCCACTGTCGTCGCCCCTGGGTAATTGCGCCGTCACGGTTCTCTATGACCTCTGGGGCACATGTTTTCCTGTTTTTGTTTTTTCCTATTATACTTTTGGGAAATGGAGATTTCTAGGGTAATTACAGGCTGGGGCTTCCAACACAATCAAATGTCAAATTTCAACTCGATTGTGGAATCAGTTCTTTGTGGTCACGGTTTTCTCTGGAGGTAATGGCTTGCTTTTTTTGCTGAGCGCGAGGTGGACCTTGTTCCTCCTTTGATTCTTCTGCCTCTGAGTTCAGTGTGGTGCTGGATTGATGCCATTCGAGGCGTGTTGTAAAATTCTATGTCTTGTTTATCTTATTGTGGCATAAGGTTGATGTTGTTCTGGATGGAAAATATTCTATGCCTTGTTTACTGATTATTATGGTTGTTTTCATTCTTTTTACAGTATGTTTCGTGCAATGTTAGATCACATCTTGCACAATACATTGAGCAGTGCAGGGCTTTAGGTTTTCGGAGGGGTGATAAAGATATCGGACTTGCTCTTCACACCAGTGAGGGTGACTTATATGGTGTTCTGTTTAGCCATTATCGTGTGAGCAGTAAATTCCATGGTCCTTCCTGGGAGGGACTGGTGAATGATTATGGTCTCCGTCATCGTGACACAATGACTGTTAGGTTTGAGCACTATGGAACTATGATTGGTGTTGATTTGCATTAAGATGGTGCTATGTTATTCCCTTTACCCTGTGTTTGTATGGTTTATTTTTAAGGAATTTTAAATGATGTTTCACATGATATGTTTTGCTATTCCGTTGAACTTGTGAAGTTTATCTTTTTTAGCACTTGAGGATCTGAGTGAATCTAAGAGGGAGCTTGTTGATAGTTGTTTTTACAGCCGCGGCGTCAATATAAATTATTAGCAAATGTATTACATGTCGCGACAACTCTTTGATGACAACTACATATCGTGTTCTCCTTTTGTTCAGAGGATTACTTCCATGAATGTTAATGGTCAACATATGGTGAGCTTTGTTTTTATATATTTTTTAGTTACTATTTTTATTTATTTTTTATTTGCTCTTGCATAGTCTTTTATATTTGTAAATTTTAAGAACTTGATGTTTTTGTCAGGTTATTTCGAGCATGGTTTTCAGGAGTTTGAAGGATTTTTTGTGAGTTCCTAGGACTGGATCTTTAACTCTTGAAGTTACTTTGGATTGTCACGTTGATGATATATATGAGCATTCCTTGTTCCTACTTGATTGGTTTGGGTGCTAGAATGGTGTTCAAGAAGGAAGATTTTGGTGATTTTCTTTGGGCATCGTCTATTGAAGTAAACAATTTGATGCTCATAACCTTCAAAGAGTGTGATGAGAAGCTTGTTGTTATCTTGATTCTTCTGACATAGTGATGCTACTTATAAATAGTGAAGTAAAACATTTATATAGCATATAGTTGTATGCAGATACTATTTAACAATATATGGTACAATACATTGTTATTCAGATATATAAAACTGATATATATATATATATATATATATATAGGTAAGAGGCACAATTGTATCCTAAATGTTTTCCCTAACATGGACCCTTAGAGAGGGACGACTGTGCATTGATCATAAAATAGGGGCATGGTCGTGTTTTTGTGTTTTAATTGTACAGAGTGATACATACACTGGGAGAGGCATGGTTGTTTACGTACTAAAGGTAATGACGTGCTTTTGTGTTCGAAATGTATGAACACATGGAGCAAAAGCATGTTTCTAATGTTTTCCAGTCACACATTCACTTATAGAGGCATAACCTTAAAGGCTATCCAAAGCACAGTTCCATATGTACAATGCCTTTGTCTCTTAAATGTCATGTCGTTATGAGAGGCATGATTCCATGTTGAGAAAAGGCATGGTTGTTCCTCTCTTTTTTGTAGTGTTTTTCATTGACACGTTCATTTGTTGAGAAAATGCACGGGTATGCCATTATGAGATGCATGTTTTTATCTGAAGCAGATACACGGTTGTTTACTCCAAGATGTTTATTGAGAGAAAGAGAGGCACAATCATGGAGCTGCATTATATTATGTAGATTGTTGATAGAGTCACATGCGTAAACTTAGTCTAGGCATTGTTGTACACAAGAGGCACAACTGTTTCCTAAATGTTTCCCTGACATGGACCCTTAGAGAGGGACGACTGTGAAGGTGGTTAATGCATGGTTAGACTCGGGAAAGCAGTTTCATGAAGATAATAAAGGCACGGTTGATCATAAAATAGGGGCACAATCGTCTTTTTGTGTTTTAATTGTACATATTGATACATACACTGGGATATGCATGGTTGTTTGCGTACTAGAGGTAAGGACATGCTTTTATGTTTGAAATGTATGAATACATGGAGCAGAGGCATGGCCATTCACCCGTGTTTCTAATGTTTTCCGGTCACAAAGTCACGTGTAGAGGCATAACCTTAAAACTCGTCCGAAGCACGGTTCCATACGTATAGTGCCTTTGTCTCTTAAATGTCACGTCGTTATGAGAGGCATGATTCCATGTTGAGAAAAGGCACGATTGATCGTCTTTTTTGTTTGTAGTGTTTTTCATTGACTCGTTCACTTGTTGAGAAAAGGCATGGGTGTGTCGTTATGAGATGCACGTTTTTATTTGAAGCAGATACACAACTGTTTACTCAAAGATGTTTATTGAGAGAGAGAGAGAGGCACGGTTGTGGAGCTGCATTATATTATGTAGATTGCTGATAGAGTCACATGCGTGGACTTAGTCTAGGCACTGTTGTACATGCTGCAGAGTTATAGGTTGTTCGTTTGTGTTGTAAATATTTGACAGTTAACATGGTTACTTGTAGCCAGTTTAGGCATGCGTGTGAGGATAGTTTTCCGATGAAATCATGTATGGCACCTGGTTGGATTTTCAATCACAAGTGATTCAAAATTCTTCTATGCTTAGATGTTTACTTAGATAGGCACGAATTGAAGTGGTTCTTTTCTTTGCACGGTTGCATGTGTAAACAGATGTACGGTGTTGCTTCTTTATTCCAAATGTTTGTGTTGACACCATGTTATAATATGTAGAGACCCGTTTACTCCTAGCCTTAGGCACTGTTGTACATGCAGGAGAGTCACAAATTGTGCAATGTGTTCTAAATACTTTATCGTTAACATGTTTAGTTTATTAGACATATGCCTACTTGTTTGAATTTTGATCGACATTTTGAACAAATTTTATGATAAAAACCCCCCAAAGTTACGGTTCTGGTAAATGATTTCACACAAAAGAACGTTGTCAAACTTCAAATAGTCAGTTGGTTCAAGTGAGCTACACGAGTGCCATTTCAGCTACCAAAGTAGGACCATCTAGACAAGAGATCATCATTGCATTAGTCGAAAGATCACTTCAACCTAGAAAACAAACAAGTCTTTAGGAGCAGCGTTGCTTCGATTTTAACTACTGTATTAACATGAGCTATATAATGCACTTAAGGATAATGAACACAAAATGATCATTGCGCTCTTTGAAGGTGATCAGAACATCGTTCTTTTTAGCAAATGATGTAGTTGACAAGAATTCTTTGAAAGAAGACTTCTAAATTACCATCCTGCCATCGTTTTTGCAGATGGAGTATGACGAAGGAGTGATGACTGTTGGGGAACGTCGCATGGGAAACACAAAATTTCCTATGTTCATGCAAGACCTATCCATGGTGATGAGCATCTACGAGAGGGAGCGTGGATCTATATACCCTTGTAGATCGCTAAGCGAGAAGCGTTAAGAAACGCGGTTGGTCTAGTCGAACGTTTTTGCGATCCAAATCGCCGAGTGTCCCACGATCTCATGACGATCCGTCCTGCGATCCAATCACGATCCGTCCCGCGAACTCATCACGATCCGTCCCGCGATCTTATCATGATCCGTCTCGCGATCTTGATCACGGTCCTTCCGATCTAGCGCCGAACGGACGGCACCTCCGCGTTCAGCACACGTACAACTCGATGAAGATCTCCGCCTTCTTGATCCAGCAAGAGGGAGCGGAGAGGTAGAAGAGTTCTCCAGCAGCGTGACGGCACCGCGGCGATGGTGGTGGAGCAATTCCGGCAGGGCTTCACCTAAGCACTGCAGAAAACTGATCTAGAGGAGAAACTATGCACTAGAGGAACGGGTAGCACGTGGTTGAAAAAACTAGTGCAAAACCCTAAAACCTCTAGTATATATAAGAGGAAGAGAGGAGGAGGCTTGGCCAAAGGGCCAGCCCTAGGAGGCTTCGGCCGAACCAAGGAGGAGAGGAGGATTCCTCCTCCAATCCTAGTAGGACTAGGACTCCTCCTTATTTTTGCCTTTTTGCTTTTTTCCACCTTTTTCTCTTTGGGATTTTCTTCCTAGCCGCATGGGCCTTGTGTGGGACTTCCACCAGCCCACTAAGGGCTGGTATTCACTCTCCCACAGACCATGTAGCCTCTTGGGTCGAAATACCCCTCCCGATGGTCTCCCGGTACACTACCGGCACTCCCAGTACACTACCGATGAGCCCGAAACCTTTCCGGCGACCAAAATAGGACTTCCTATATATCAATATTTACCTCCAGACCATTCCGGAGCTCCTCGTGACGTCCGAGATCTCATCCGGGACTCCGAACAACCTTCGGTCACTACCATACATAACTCTATACTACCAAAACGTCACTAGACCTTAAGTGTGTAGACCCTGCGGGTTCGAGAACTATGTAGACATGACCGAGACACCTCTACGGTCAATAACCAATAGCGGGACCTGGATGACCATATTGGTTCCTACATATTTTACAAAGATCTTTATCGGTCGAACCTCTATGTCAAGGATTTAGTTAATCCCGTATGATGTTCCCTTTGTTCTTCGGTATGTTACTTGCCCGAGATTCGATCGTCGGTATCTCCATACCTAGTTCAACTTCGTTACCGGCAAGTCTCTTTACTCGTTCCGTAATACAAGATCCCGTGACTAACACTTAGTCACATTGCTTGCAAGGCTTGTTGTGATGTTGTATTACCGAGTGGGCCCTGGGATACCTCTCCGTCACACGGAGTAACAAATCCCAGTCTTGATCCATGCCAACCCAACAGACACCCTCGGAGATACATGTAGAGTAACTTTATAGTCACCCAGTTACGTTGTGATGTTTGATACACACAAGGCACTCCCCCGGTGTCAGTGAGTTGCATGATCTCATGGTCATAGGAACAGATACTTGACATGCAGAAAACAGTAGCAATAAACTGACACGGTCATATGCTACGTTTGTAGTTTGGGTCTTGTCCATCCCATCATTCTCCTAATGATGTGATCCCATTATCAAATGACATCTCATGTCAATGGCTAGGAAACCTTAGCCATCTTTGATCAACGAGCTAGTCTATTAGAGGCATACTAGGGACATGATGTTGTCTATGTATCCACACATGTATCTGAGTTTCCGATCAATACAATTATAGCATGGATAACAAACGATTATCATGAACAAGGAAATATGATAATAACTAATTTATTATTGCCTCTAGGGCATATTTCCAACAATGACATGGGTGTGTTCATCGGGAGCTTCAAGAGTCATCCTAGCGTTGGCACGTACATCCAACCACGTCTTTAAGGTTGAGACAACAATCTTTGGAATTTTCTAAAAAAAACAGAGATAAAGTAAATATGAAAAAGGTTAATTTCACATCCAATAAAATATCGGGTATGTTTAGTGTGGAAAGAACAATATTTATAATATTGAAAGTAAGCTTATATAAATGTAATTTCTTATGAAACTAGTAAATGTAAACAGTCAAAGGATGGAGCAACAAAGGAGAACAACAACATTGTGAAATGTTTTTTGGGGACACTGCATGCATAATATAAATGCAGAACTTGCAGTGTGAGATTGTGAGCAGGTCAAGCTCATATTTAGACTTCATACTAAATGTTGAAAAACATTAAGTTCTAGGAACAAAGTATGCTAAACAACATTAATATGGGGATAGATAACTAACCATGATATTATGTTTTGTGTTGGTGGTTGTCAACACATGGACAAACCAGATGAATGTATCTCTAAATAGGCGATGCAGAAAGAAGCGTGTCTGTTTGTACATAAGCTCAATATACCGTGAGTAGACACAACACCGACTTATTCGGAATCATTAAAAGAAACATTGCCGAGAGCTAGCAAAACAACATATACCAAATTAGTACTAAACAAAATTTAATACAAGGCATGAATATAAAAGCTAGAAGTAATTTAATTGAAATTTTAGTTTCTTATGGAGATGAGGTGATGGAAACAACCTTTTATTTTTCCAATAAGTTACGACCACCACATTCAGTCCATGGTCAGGTAGAAAAAACTCTATGTGGTCTCCAGCTCGAAGACGATAATCAATAGCAAAGTGAACCCAACCATTACCATGGAGCTTTGTGTAGTTCAGACCGCGCTTAAACAAAACATCATAAAACCTGTATTCAGAAGTGCGGGCTTAGTCTACTTGTCATGACATTTCTTTTCATCCCCCTTCTGTCCGTTAATGTAATCAGCAAGAATTGCTCTGGCATTGCAAGGCACATACTGGAAAAATATAAAAAAATGAAAAGTTAATTAAAAATCCAAACTCGTTGGGCATCGACTGCTTAAGAAATTGCGTAATGCATAACCAAATAGGAGGTAACAATTAAAGATAACAACATAATTGTATTATAAATTAATGACCATAGGGTTTGCATAGATGAACATATATGCATATAATTAATGTATAAATAGGCAAACTTCCAAGAAAAAATAGTAATAAAACTAAATGTAAGTAAACAATGGACATCAAAACTGGATCATGTTCAGTGATTACTGAATAAGATACAAAGATAAGTATGGTAAATATGTCCACTAACCATGTGCCTCTAGCAATTCTCATCTAGAATAACCTCAAACTCGTGGAGTTCTTCGGGATAAGGTTCACAAGGACCTTTTGGATTGCTTCAAGTAGGGCAAACCATATCTACATAAAATAAGAGCAAAAAGTTATGGAATAACTAGAAGATTGTGTAATCAAAGAACAAAAAGCACATTAGGTTAAACAAATAGAAACTGCAAATAACAACAATTAGGTTAAACCAATCAGGATAACATATTTTAAACAAGCTTCAACGTCGATAAATTTAGATTATGAAAACTAAGAATTTGCAAGCAAAAAAGGGTGCTAGAAGTTGGCTGTCTTTACTTAGTGATACCTCAAAAGAGAAAAGCAATGGAATTTGGGGTCTTACTCATAGGTCAAAAGAAATCTGACCAGCTACATTGCTAGGTAAGTAGAAATTCAGCAACAAATCTATTTCTGTATGCCATCGTCAGTAAAAAATATAACAATGTTGTTTTAGACCACTAATTTATTTTTCTAAATGTCTAGGATTTCTTTAGAGAAGGAGGACTTTGTACCAGATATAATCAATTGTTAACAACCAATGTAAACCTTAAACCTTAAACAATAAAAATCAAAAGAACTTGCTGAAAAAACATAAACGCGGATTCGAGCATGGAGCAGACACATACATTTAATAGGAGCTATAGATGTAGAAGCAGATCAGCAGTCGGGGACAAACTAGGATGGAGTAGAACTATTGTAATGAAGCACGAGCGTGCAATTTCGGCACAATGACAACTTAAAAATTAATGCAGAATAACTAAAGGGGAAAGCAGAACGGGGGTGGCGAAGAACTACGAGCCCTAGAGGCGGACTACTGGAGAGGCAAATAGGGAGTTAGCGAAGTGATTGAGAGAGGTAGAGGGATAGAATAAGATATAAAGAAACTCGAGAGACCAAAAGTAGGAATAAATGCTTTTTTTATTTTCTCACAAACGGAATGGGTGCTGATTTTACAAGCATGCGCATTCCGACGAGTTACAGGGACATGACACCTTTGACTCATCCAGCTGACTCGTGCTGCCTGGGACTAGTGTAACTACTTCCCATGCATCATGGAACTAAAAAAAGCATGGTTTTACATATAGGAGGGTCACATACTTGATATGCATTGTTGTTAGTTTATCAGAGGCACGACCGTGACGCTAGGAGATGGAAGGCCATGACGCTAGGAGATTTAATGTTGTGGCTTTATGATAGGTATTGGTATGACTTTATGGTCGTTTAGTTATGAGACACAAATTCATGCACATATTGTTGCGTTCTTTGAAGCGCAATTTGTGTAAACAAATAGAGTGGCATGGTCGTAAAGGTAGTATAGGCAAGGAGAGTCACAAACGCTCGTGTTCTGGCATGTTTGTTTTCATTGCTTGAGGATCATGTTTCTATGTGGTGCTGTAATATATGTATCTGCCATCGGATCTAAGATAGGCAATAGAGTGTTTGTTTGCTTCCTCGCATGCTTCTCATGGTGTTCATTAGTGAAAAGACGATCCGATGACTGATGTCACGGATCTTCGATGTGATTATTCAGTGTGTCGCATACCGTGCCTTAATTAGGTTCGATCCATCCTCTTTGATCTGACTATTCAGTGTGTCATATACCACGGCTCTTCGATTTCTCCACACCCCATCAATCTTTTGCACAACCGTGAGTGCAGGAGATGCACGATTCCACAAGCTGGGAAGCACAACCGTCTATTGACAGTTCCCAATTCACACTCATGGATATGATAACTGAGTAGTCTTTCATCAAAGTTAAATACACGTCGGTTCCTGCACGTCACCATGTCCCCCGTTCTTAGCATGGAACCCCAACTAATTCCCCCATCAGCCTCACCATGTCCAGTTCTCGCCACATAACAATAGCTAGTTTCTATTTTCACCCTTCTCGTCACTACTATGGACGACGGGAAGAACACTACTGAGTTTCTCTAGACATAGGCTGATGGGAACACCAAGCACGATGTCTGGTACCCCAACGAGCCTTACAAGGTGGAGAATATCATTGCCATGTATGATAAATTGTTGCGGGAGGATGAGCACAAGTTTATTGGTCTAGACCTGGAATACACTCGAAAGAATTATTTTGGTTATAGGAAAGTTGTCGTCGTTCAACTTCCGATGCACAAGAATGTTCTTCTCTATCACATGTGCAAGGCAATATTGGAGTGCCCGGCTTTTAAGGATTTTCTCGTAAATAGAGATATAACTTTCGCTAGCATGGACGTTAGAAAGGACAAAGATGTTCTTTTGCAAAGTTACATCAGAATTCCAAGAGAGTATCACATCAACATTCAAGAGGAGTATATGATCAAAGGTGTCCAAGAAAGGGACTCCATGGAAGACCTCGTGGAGACATCATAGACAAATCTTACAGGTGTATGAAGTCATCGTTCCTAGCAGATCAGCATCACTATTGGGATTGGAAGCCCCTTAATTCGCTGCACTTGAAATATGCAATAATTGTACGTGAAATTTCCATTTTTTATTTTATTGCAAGAATAGAATGCTTGTTATTATTTTTTCTTCAGGACGGATATGTGAGCTATGAGCTTTACCGCCATATTCTTAAGACGAAGGACCGCCTGCATCAGCGCTCTCTTCCTTACTATAGGCGTCGATGTTTCTAAGAAGTCTCCTACCGGAAGGGATCTCAAGAGAAATATGTGGTGGTTAACTGCTACCACTTGCAGTTACATAGTACTTCTTATTGTATGATTGTCATGGTTTCTGTTCACGCGGAGGAAGTTGTAGTTTGGAAATTTTAGCCTATTTTTGAGACTATCATGTTTTCTTACTTGATGCTATATAAATATATATTCTATGTCTGGATGTTATGACAATATGTTTATTAACTATGGGCGTTGTTCGAGAGCAACTAGTTAACTAGTTATTTCTACATTTTTCATGTTGGTGGAAGTTCAGATAGATTAACAGAATCACTAAGGGTGGTCCATAATTTTCAAGCACACGCTCACTTTGAGAGGCACGACCATGAATATTGTAGTGTCACGGGTTCCATAAGAAACAGATGTATGACTGTCTATAGCGGAAGAAGCATAGTTGTCTCTCTTTGTGAGGCACAATCACTAGTGGAACAGAAGCACAATAGTAGCAAAGCTCGGAAGTTAAAAATCCATTCGTGATGTACGGCCATGGGGTAAACCTCGCCCACAAGTATTTCCCATGGGCACGACAGTGTGCTTAGGAGAGGCACATAAAGTCACAGTCATGCACCTTTGTCCCAAATGTTTGTTCTGAGACGTTTCCCTAGAGAGGCACATTATTGCGGCTAGTTGAGACACGGTCCTATGATATGAAGAGTCCTGGTCCTATGATAGGAATAATCACAATCTTTTTGTCTGTTCCAAAACTTCACCTCTTTGTTGTGAGACATTTCATGTCTGTTCTTCTTAAAGGTACAACATGATTTTAAGTAGGACAAACATAATTGTGATAGAACAGATATCTAGTACAGATAAAAATGTATGCTCAATCACTATTCTTGCAACAACACCAGATAAAATAGTTGAATCCTTGTTGTTGCAACAATTAGAGGTTAAAACAATACACATCAACAGAGTTGTCTTCTGTGGTGTATGTTGTAATGCTTGAAGACATTATGCAGTTCTTCGAATATTGGGCCTTTGTTGTAGCAAGACGTGATCATTTTGTAAGTTAGTTGTTCTCACAGCGGCTTCACATAGGTCTGCAAATATAGAAATAAACAATTTAACAAAAAATATTCTAAAACACAATGGTTCAGCTCGCTCGTTTCAACATATATTAACATCTTGTCCTTGAGATCAAACTTACTTTGTTGATAAAAAAGGATGTCTTCGTATCAATGAGCGGCATCAAGTGCATTATGTAAATACCACTGTCTTCCGTGTCAATTGACAACAACGTGTCGCTTATTACAGGATGAAGAAAAAAATATGGATTATGAATTACAAGAAAAAAGGTGGTTGATCTACATGTACAATAACAAGAGACTCACTCTCTTTTAGAGTTAGATACGCTCATCACAGGTTGAACACTAAATTGGTTTGTGATGTGTGGATAACTATTATAAGCTGAATGGTACGCCCTTTTGATGTTTTCAATTATAACGTCTGAATGTTCCTTTATACCGTCATAATTGACATAAGGACACATGATCTCAAGGCATTTCTACTCAAAATTAACGATTATCAGGTAGATGAAGTGATTTTTCCTCATAGGAATTAATCCCTAAAATAGTGAACATGAAAATTTGTGAGAAAAATAGCAAAATCTGCATAAACAAAGACCAACACGGGACAATGGTGCGAGTAAGATCAACTCACAAAGTTACATATGTTGGACACTTTGTAGCCAAGCGTTCTTTCTATGAATATTGCTTTAGAAGATCAGTGCTTACACCTTCAACCTGAAATTTATCCTACAAAAAATAGATGTTGCCTTACTCTTCATGGTACAATTTTTTATTAATTTTAAAAAAGGTAGAGTAGGGAAATTGGAACTTACCAAAGCATCGATGTGCATTATGTCCTTGTGTAAATTGTGTTGACTATATTACTGTTCTGTCAGCAGCAACTCTGAGTAAGAATCCATTACGTATCTGTTCATATAATCATACACCTTCATCGATAGACTGAAGGCCCGATGGTCAGCCCAATGTCGTTTGATTGAAATATATTCTTGCTGCCAAAAAAAGTTCCATTAAAATAGCATGAATTACTAAATTTAACATTTAACATAATTAGAGGCGATGAGTAATAAAATTGCAAATATAGCCCAAATTTGGTGTGATAAGAAGAACATGCAGCGTGATCAAACTACGAGGACAGGTACGTTGAAACATGACAAAACCAAAGCACCGTTTCAAATGAGTACGGAAAAAATCTGAAAACTCTAGGCGAACCACTTGAATGTCGTAGCTCCAAGCTTCAGGCATTAGAATAATAATAAGAAGAATAATACAAGGGACCAAAACTTTTCTACAATGGAAACAATGATCTCATTACCTGTCATTTCTACCCATCACTCATGTGTTCTCGACAACTGTTTCGTACACGTGTTTCTCCATAAGCGTAGAATCTCTTATATCCAATAGTATGAAGCAATCATGATGGTTATTCGTTGGATCAGGGAGCCGATGCTGTTGTTGCAAAGCATAATGATTATTCTAGAAGATAGGCCGAGTGGAACCGATTTGACCATTAATGATACGATGATTGCCATCATAATGGTTTTGGTTCTGGCCCTCATTGTAATGGTTGTTTCTTTGGAGCATAAGCCCTCATGATTGTTGCTGCATCTGTGTTGCAGACACACCGACTGCTAGTTGCCTGCTTTGGTCCGAAGCAATGCCTGTTGATGAATGGTGTAGAGGTGGGCATGAAGACTGCGCATTGTTCACCCATGGATGTAAGTTATTGTAACTTTTCCCATGAGACTAGATTGCATGGGTATGCTGATGGTTGAATTCATCCGGTGGGCGCTTGTGGTTGTGCGAACCATCTTTATTTTGAACATTTGTATGATGGGAGGATCGGAAATTACAATAGGAGGTTTCTGCTGGTACTGTTGGTATGGATCGTTGTTAGGTCCACAAGGTGATTGTTGTTGACTTTGTGAACCATTGTTATTCTGAACGTAAGACGGTGGGAGAACTGGAGATTATAATAAGGAGGAGGTGGCTCCTGGCAATGTGTGGATGTCAAAGTTTTTGACCAGACAGTTTGGGTTAAACCCGTAGAGTATGATGTAGCAACGGGTTGGGAGAGGCGACTACCGCTTAGCATTGACTTAGGACATGATGTGCTAGGTATAGATGACCCTGCAGTAAAAGTAAGGGCGGATCTTGCTGATGAGCTTGTAGCCCCGGATAAGTGCATCCCACTATTAGGTTGAGATTCTTTATAGACTACATGATAAGAGTTGGCTGCCCTCTTCTGTTGTTCGATGGCCTTGTCAATTTCTTCATATATTAATTCATTAGACCATATTTTATCATCTTTAATGAACTCATTATCAGGTAGGGCTTTGCGATTGTCGACAAGTAGACGTTGATTGGACGCATCTTCGGCTGACTGTTGTGGAGTCTATAGTATCCTAACTCTTTTTTTGCAGGCGGCGGGGCCCATTTCTTGCATTGGCCGTCACGAGTAAGGATCTCCTATCAACTGTCATTTGTATGTCGGCCTGCTTCACATGCTGGCTTATGAAAATAGTAGCACTCATACTGTTAGGTGGATGCTCAGTATATGGTGCCTGTATTTCTTGAATGTCATCTTTGCTTATGTTTCTAGATTTGGCAGCAACAAATGGAGCATCACTAGTGGATGCAAGGTCTTTTTATTGAGCATGGTTACTAGTTGTGGGAATCAGTACAATGCTAGAACCGCTATTGGAACTGCAGGGGACGACTGTTGTATGGGTGTGCGGTTGACCTTGGAGTCTAATGCAAATTCATAGGATTCAGATCCACAAATCTTCTTCTCATCACTTAAGGTGGTAATAACATTGACCCGAGCCTTTCTGGTTGAACAAGAACATACAATGTCTAACTTGGTTACAACTTTGGATACAATGAGCTTCTTCATGCTTGTTGGAAAATTGTCAACAATTGTGCCAGGGCCAGTGGAACGTGTAATAATATCTGGCATCTGAATAATTAGAGAACCAGATTGTTCAATAGTCTCACTTATCAATTGAGCACTAGTGTTTAACTCTTTCTCAACTGCACAGTTCGAGGTGTGAGCTTTAGTAGCAGTAACTTTGCCTGTTTTTTCCAAGAGCTTCTGCGTTGGGTCTGTGATTACATGTTTGTTGTGTGTGGAAGATGCGTAGCCGTGGGTTGTAGTGTTCTCTGCTCTCCAGTTAGTATCATTCCTTTGCTCTCCAATAACTCAGAGCTTGGCACGAAATGTTCATGAACAGGTATCCCACCAAGGCAGCTGTTATAAAAGTGTCTTAGAGTTTCCAGTTGTGACTTGGTATCAGCATCCAAGTCTTTGCCATTGAGTTCTATCTCAATCACCTCCAAGATCAATTTAAGCTCAATTTATGTTTTATATTCTAAGGATAGCTGGATATTGGACTGCTCCTTCTTCACATGGTTCCGGGAGTCCGACTCGAGAGTGTCGCAAGAACCCTTTGGATTATCCATCGAGTATGATGTGGGAGCTGCAACATTGCTTGTGCTACTGCTACACGATCTTTGAGTATTTTATTTGCGGCAATAGGAAAGTGATGAAAAAGGTTTCTTCTTTGTTGAAGTCATCTTGCTAGAAGTTACAATATACGTCGCGGTCAAATCGCTTGACTTCCTTCGCACCAAATTCCCTACCAAGAGAAATAACCTTTTCCAGTTTCTGCTCAATGACGGGTTGAATCACACAAAAAAATCATGTGTACATATTGTTAATGATTTTTCCAAGATCCGCCTTAGCCTACAAATGAGACATAAAAACAACATCAAATATTAATATAACACTAAAAAAGAATAATATGCAACCTAATGCTCAATGGGCTGCACTGCAGGAAGCATAGTTAGGCTATCACAGGAAGCACATGCAACCTAAAGCAGGAATCACATATAACCTACCCATGCAGTACCGTTATAATAATCACATAATCATAGCTGGTCTACCGTTGGGTAACATAGCTACCTTGCTACATGAGGTACAACTAACCTACCGCAGATAGAAGAGTTATAACCATCATAGAATAAAAAACAACCTACTGTAGGAGGCATAACTAACATACTGCACGAAGCACAAGTAACGCATATGAAGCCTGCTGGAGAAAGCACACCCAACATCTAAAGGGCACCTATAATGTTCATGGAAGCAGGCATAGTCTAATGCAGGGAGTACACATACGTGTTTCCTAGATATGTCGATCTCTATGTTGAATCACTTCTAAAACTTATCTAGTGTACAACTAAAGACATTGTGAGGGCACATTTGCTCCCTTGGTGGTTTCGATAATTAATAACAACATATATATCATTGAACTAACATTTCCACTAAGCATATTTCAAGAAAAATTTAGTGATGGGTTGGCAAAAGGATTGTGGAGAAACCCCTAGATGCAAGGATTTGGATTGGCAAAAGCTTCAATAAAAGAGGACTCTACATTTTACTTTGTGAGAAATCACTTTGAGTCCATAGGAAAAGCCAATACTATTAAAAGGGGGTAAGGTACTGTTGGTGAACAAGATACTCCACGTGCACAATGACAGTGACCAAAAACACCCACAAACTCTCCCACAAATTCTGTCTAAGCCATTCGTGCAAATCGGTGAAACCAACACCATCCACTTGGTCCCACTGATTCCCAGCCTCAGACAGAATCATGCCAAACCCTAGCATATCGGTGCAACAGATCCCACTTTGGTGCCACCGAGTTCAACTTGCTAACTTTCTGTTACCTCGATTCACAAAATTGGAAGCTCTGAGTTTTTGGATCGGCATCACCGAGATTTGGATTCTGACCGTTGGACGCCTGATAGGTACTGGCGAGATTCCTATATCGGTCTCACCGAGATTCAAAAGTTTCTACCTTTGGAGCAACTCGATACCACTAAGATTCACACATCGGTGTCACCGAGTTGGTCACTTTAGGTGTAACAGTTAGATTTTTGGAGATGCCTATATATACCCCTCCACCACCACGCACTCGCAAGAGAAGCACTCAGAACAGATCCCCACTTATCCCATCAAATTTTCTGAGAGAGAGCCACCTACTCATGTGTTGAGATCATGCCATTCCATTTCAACCATATGAATCTTGAACTCTAGCCTCCCCCCAAGTTGCTTTCGACCCAATCAGTCTCTTCCACCAAAGCCAAGTCTGTGAGAGAGTGATTGAGTGTTGAGGAGTCTATCATCTTGAAGCACAAGAGCAAGGAGTTCATTGACATTATCGAGCCTATTACATTTTGGAGGTGGTGCCTCCTAGATTGGTTAGGTGTCGCTTGGGAGCCTCCTACTTCGTGTTGTGGAGTGAACAAAGAATTTTGTAAGGGAAAGGAGATCACCTACTTCATGAAGATCTACCCCGAGTTAGTCTAGTCCTCCGTGGACGTAGGCCATCATGGTATTGTCAAGGTTTCTTCTTCGTGGAACCCTCTGTGGGTAGAGCCCTCCGTGGACTCTCATGACCGGTACCCTCCGTGGGTTGAGGACTCCATAAACATGGACGTACGATAGCACCACCTACCGGAACCATGGGAAAAATCTTTGCGTCTCCAAATTGCGTTTGATCTTCCTACCCTTCCTTTACTACTCATGCCTGTCTTTACTTTCCGCTGCTATACTTGTAGACATGCATGTGTAGGGTGTGCTTGACTTGCTATAAATGCTAAAATCGGCCAACACTTAAAATTGGGAAAGGTAGAATTTTTATTTGGTCAAGTAGTCTAATCATCCCCTTATGGACATGCTTTCGATCCTACACAATTTGAAAAAAGTGGGATACAGGCTCAAAATCACTCACCAAAGATAATTTGCATTCTGGCACAAACTGTTCTAAGTAGGCTTCTAGTTTGGCACTCATTCGAAAAAATGACCCTTCAGAGCCAATGGGTGGGTGGAAAGGCGTGCACCTTATATCCTTCAGCTATGATGGGTAAAAAGAAATAAATAAGCACATGTCAAATTAAATTAAGGGATGCCAGCTAAATCATTTTGTTGAGGTAAAAGTCCAGAGAGAAACAATGAATGAACTACATTCACAAAGTGTTTCCAAAAATTTCCGTCCTCTGTTGACAAACTATCTCGGTTAGCATAATTCTTAACAACTTCTTTATCCTAGATAGATAGTTTTGCAGGCAAATCATTTTCTAAATACATGACCTTGATATCCAGGTACTCAAAGTAGCCTGTCTGCTGGAGATAAACAGGTGAAAAATGGATCAGATACTCAACACTTATGATGGAAGGCAATTAAATGAAAAAGGTAGCAAACAAACCACGGGTATCAGGAGGCAACTAGACAAGGCTCCATTGAATCACTTATCCTTGTAGGTCTGGGGGGATGTCACCAACTTGTCTAGAGTAGCCCTAAACCAATCATAGGATGAGATATTAGATGCTGGTCTTTCAATAGCCGGTAAGTAATATGGGCTTACACATACATAGGTCGTTGGGCATAGAAATACAATAATTGCAAACATCACAAAACCCCGCTGAAACACTTCTCCTAGCTGCTCCGGGGTCATGAGATCAATAATTTCTCTGATGTTTGGTGTCTGCGCAACACAATTTGTCTCAGACTTAGCCTGCCACCTAAAAGCTTCAAAACACATTTTATCAATCATTTTGCCTCCCAATGGAACTCCCAATATGCGGTGCACAGTGTAAGAGTTGATGAGGAATGTGAATCGAGTTGGCAAGATCAAAGATCTAGAGTGGCTATCAAAGTGGCGGACAAGCCATCAGATGAAACACCTTGGAAGCTCTTGGCAGCACAAATCTAGCAGGTTTACAAAACCAATGTCTCTAACAAGTTGCTTCTGGTCGTCTATCAGCTTCTCACAAATAGAGATGAACTTCTTCAGGTTCAGCTTTGTACTAAAATCTTCTTCATACCCGACCATTTTAATATCCATGTGAACAGGGGGTTGTTGAAGGAGCTAACACTGATGTCGATTACTAATTTTTGGAAGGCGGAGCCACAACCACTGGCAATGTGGCCCCACACCTTGTAGTTGCGTCAAGCTTTGGGCTGGGCCGTCATAGTCCCCACGCTTAATTAGTACTGGAAACCGCTCCCGAGTATCTGTTTTGAAAGCATGCATTTCCCGCTCCTGCATGACTGTTTTGAATGCGCGTATTTCCCTCTCCATCCACATCAATGGGAAGCTGCAGCCTGTCAAAGACAATAGAAACTACAACTGTGGATTGAGCTTATTTCGTTGCCCTGGGTTTTGAATGATTCTGCTTTGATAAAAAAAGGAGGAGCTCTGACAGCATCTGCATAAGAATTATGTCTGCGTGATCTGGACACCAAGGTCACGATCTGGATCTGAAAGAACACGGTGCTTAGGACCATTTGGACCGCAAAGAAGAAAATCCAGGTTGAACTCCGACACAGAAATGTTCCCTCCATTGTAAATGGCAAATCCAACATATACGAAGGAAACTAAAAATTTGAATAGATGATCATAAATTTTTCAAACCTTGAATAGAGATGCACGCCCACCAAAGACAAAAGAATTGTTCTAACAGACTCCTTAGTAAGTCTGATACTTGAACGTGTGAACTCTGCTACAAGAAGAATTCCCGTATTACATTGCCTTCAAAATATTTGATGGGAAGGCGAAGGGAGTGCCAAATTTGGTCCTCAAAGGCATGCCCCTTGTTGAAGCAGAGATCGGCTAGATACATGATAGGGTCGTCGTCGATGCTTGCAGCGACGTATGGTGGCTGCCGCCACCGGCGTGGTCTGCGGCGCAGCTAGACGGCGAGGTTAGTTGACGGCGTATCGTGGCCGCCACAGCCAGAGTGGCCCACGACGCAGATATGCAAAAAAACATACGTTTGCTTGAGAGGATCTGGTGCAAAGGTTGTTAAGCTTTTTTTGAGGAGATCCTGCTTAGTTACAGGAGTGCGAGGAGAGTCAGGAGACCCCGTCCATGTACAGAAGAGGGAGGAGAGGCCGTAGAGGGAGAGGGACGACATGGGGGAATTGGTACCGCGGATCAAAAGTGAGAGGACAGAGAAAGAGAGAAATCATGGGTGTGCATTCCAATTTCCAGCTAGACTTCAATGTCCATTTTGCAAATGTCCTAGCAGGTTCCCTCGTAGATGGATCTTGTCCCGTCTTTTGACATCCTAGCAGGTTCTAGCAAGTTACCCGTCGGAGCATCCGGTGCACCGGATTGCTGGTTGCAAAGGACAATGGGCGGGAATATATCTAGTGCATCGGTGCCTGTGGTGCTATTGATCACATTTACAAAAATTTGAGTTTCTTGAAAACAATTTAGCACATTCATATAACATCGTTCTATGTTGTTGTAAAATTTCAAATCAAACTTCAAAACATTGCTCGAGGCAAAAAAGATAACATATTTAACACTGAAGAGTACTCCCTCCGTATCACAAAAAATAGTGATCGAAGCGCTCTTATATATCTGTAGTGTTTAGATCACTAAAAAGAGTGATATATATTTCATAAAATATTTTAGTTAATTTCTCAAAAATGTTCATCGCATATTTTTAAAATATTCATGTGGTGCAAGAAATGTTCCTTCAACCTTTAGAAAATATTTTATACCTTACAAAAAAATGTATGTGACATTTCAAAAATATTCATGTTTCAGAAAAAATGAGCGTGACATTTAAAAAAATATTTTGTAAAAAATTGTTCATCTAATAAATAAATGTTTCCTGCCATTCAAAACAATGTACAATATTCGTTAAATACACATTTATCGTTTTTTTCAAAAGCATGATTAACATTTGTTAAATACAAAATTTCATTTTAAAATATGAAATTAAAATTTTATAAATACATGATCAGCTTTTCCGTACACATTTGTATTTTTATATATACATTTTTGGAATGCAGGAGAAATATTTCATGTATACACATTTAACATTTCTAAACAATTGGTTACATTGTTTCAAATGTTTTTACGTAAAGTGTTTTTTGTACTATATTTATTTAGAATATTTGGAAGTGTAAGCATATTTTAATAGTTGCATGAATATTTTTGAAACACTGCACAAACTTTATTTTGAACTTAGGTATTTTTAATATGTTTAATCTATTTTTTTTGAAACATTAAGAAAATAAAATGAAAATGGAGTGAACAAAATGATTAACGAAAGCCGGTCGAGCGAACAACACTATCGGGCTTGCCCATTACACCGTCACTCCGGAGGTTCGGACGATTTGTCTTGTTAGTAGAAAGACATAGCCACACCCGATTTTGTTTTTTGAATATACAGTCAACCTTTTTTATCCACACCTTTTCAAAAGCTTGATTAACACTTTTCAAATACAAGATTAACATTTCTACAATACATGGTCGACACTGTTTGCTATACACATTTAAAAAAATTTCAAATGTTTGATTAACATTTTTAATACACAGTCAAAATTTTGTAAATGCTTCATTAACGTTTTTCAAATACATTTAATATTTACAAAAAAACTATTTTAATATTTTACAAATGCTTGATTAACGTTTTTCACATACATATTTGATATTTTTTGAATACAATAGAATATTAATATATATTTTATACATGTACAACATTTTATATTCTTAGTTTGCATCAATTTGAGAACAAAAAATATTAATTTTGCATGTTATATTTTTTTACAGTTTCCATTAATCGGGTATATTTTTTTCATATACCATGCCATTTTGCATTGCGAGACAATGTCAATTTTACTTGCAAATCTATGGCAAATTTATTTTTTCATAGCAATGGCAACTTAGTTTTTTTCTTGGACCATGGCAAATATATTTCATAGATTTTGGCAGATTTAATTCCATATACATGGAAAATTTATTTTAAGAATCATGTCAATTTAGTTTTTAGATGGAACCATGGGAAAGTCTTTATACCGTGGAAAATCTCTTAATTAGACCAGGGTAATTTTATTTTTTTAGACCATGTCATTTCAATAGTTAGACGATTTGTACTTTACAAATTTGTCATGTATTTACATGGAAAAAATCTAAATTTATATAAACGGTTCCTATTTTTTTGATAAAATATTTTCCCTAATTTTTTCAAGTTCCCACAGAAAATCATTAAATTCCAATTTTTTGTTTAAATAACAAAATTGTATAATTCTGCAATCATTTGTTTTCCCAAGAAAATCCTGTAATTTGAAAGTGAATATGCCAATGTACAAAAAGCACAACAGAAAAATGTGTATTTGCTTTGGTCATCTATCTATTTTTTCCAAAAACAATAATGCACACAAAAAATAAATTGCCATGGTGTATAAATATTTGGTCCTTTTTTCAAAGTTTTGCAACGCGTTAGAGGGAAAATTCACGGAATTTTTGTCATGGCGAAGTTTTATCGGTTGACCACGTGACATTTTTTTTGTTATACATTATGACAATTTGCATGCTATTTTTACACTCTATGTTTTTTCTTCTTGTCTGTAGCACTTTCATTCGTCATGGCAAATTTACATATTTCTAGATCCTGGCAAATTTATCATGTATGTGATGTCAACAAATTATATTTTAATGCCTACTACTGACGTTCTCAAATCTGTGCTTTTTTAGGTGGCCCAATTTGTTTTCTTTTTTATTAGGCTTGTGAGCTTTTCATTGCCGATTAGTTTCTCCGGGTTCGTCTGAGATGATTTCCATGGGACCTTCTATATGACGCACTCTGCGGCAAATTGCCGTCGCGACGCACACACGGCGCCCCGCCTGGGTTGGCCCATTTAGGTGCCGTGGGGATGTAAAAATACATCGAAAAATCTGTCGTAGGTGGGAATCAAACGCAGGATCTTGTTAAGAGAGAGAGTGGCAGCTTCCGTGATTTTAAGACAACACAAAATCTTAAGAACAAAATGCTAGCGCAGATTCTACAAAAATTCTGAAATTTTGAGCGCAATTTTTGCAAGGAAGAGCAAATCATTAAATGTTGAAAACATTTTCTGAAAATCGTAAACACTTTTTTGAAACGGGAACATTTTTGTAATTCCAATGTTTTTTTTGGAAAAGCGAACATTTTATGGAACTCCCGAAGAAAATTTGAAAACACGATCACCTTTTGAAATTTCCGAACAAATTTTGAAATGGGAAGATTTTTTGTAACTCCTAAAAAAATGAAAAAATGGAAAAAATGAAAATTTGTAAACAGTTTGGAAAAATGGGAATATCTTTTGAAGTTCTGAATAACCTTCTGAACAATTGTTGGGAAAAAAACAAAGTTTTGAAAAAAAATATTTTTTGAAACTTGTGGTTTTTTAGACATGAACAATTTTTTATAATCTCGAAAAATTGGAAAACACTAAATTTATAAAACTTTCTGAACTACAAAAATTGTTTAAAAATTGGATTTTTTTAATTTATAATTTTTTTAAGATTAATATAACTTGAAAATTTTATAAAACATGAACAAATTTGAAAACACGGTAATGTTTTTGAAAACTGGGATTTTTGTGGATATTTTTTGAACTCCTGTAAAAATTTGAAACAATTTTTGAAACATGAAGTTTTTTTAAATAAATTATTGTTCTATAAAGGGAACAATTTTTGAAATTCTAAAAATGTTTTGAATATCATGAATATTTTATCGGATTACTGAAGAAAAGTTTGAAACACAACGATTTTTACAAAATTTGAAAGAAATTTCAAGAAATAATAATAAAATGAGAATGGAAAATTGAAATGAAAGAAAAGGAAAAAATTAAATAGAAACAAAAGAAAAGTAAACAGATAAGGTGAATATGAGAGAAACGAAAAAAGTAAGAAACGAAAACGAAAGGAAAAACCGGTTCAGGAACCTCCTAGAAGGTTTCCAAAACCGTAAAAAACCAGTTGAAACCTCTAGAAAGTTTCCAAAACCGAGATTGCAGCAACCAGGGCCAGCCCATATTGCATCGCTCGGTCATAAAGCCTGTGTGAAATCTCGACAGCTTGACACACGGTGCGTCAATAGGAAATTTTGATTTCCACCACGGCCGCAATCGGTCTAACAGGTTCGGGTATCCAATGTCAGGTAGATATCCGCGCCAAACAAAAAAAAAAAACCGTTGCCGTGCTTCCTGTGGTTAAAAGTCAACCTTCCACGGCTTCCCAACAGAAATCTGTTGGCCAAGATACTTAACTGGGAATGAGGTCGGCATGAATGGTAAAATGTCACCCAAGTCAAGATGCCCACCGCAAGTTCACTATCCATCACAGTCTGCCGCATCACGCAGAGAGTAGATGACTGGCTCACCTTAACAACCTCCCTCTGTGCCTCGTTTGAAAACAAGCAACTGACCAAATGACTAGCCGGAGCGCCCGAGAGTGACCGCTCGGCCGAGGTGTTCTGCTGGCGGGCAAGCAATCTCTCACGGGAGCGGTGACGCTGATGCACGCTACTACTCCTAGCTTCCGGTCGCTGATTGCAGTGTCCGCTGTAGCGTCTGTCTGGGCCAGGGAGTCAAAATTCCAAAGAAAACCTACCAGGCAGAACCCCGTTCACCTACCGCGCTGCCAAGCTCCAACAACCCCCGGATCGCTTTCCCCCGCTGATCCACTTCCGCCTGCCACGCTACTTTCGTGCGAACTGCGCGCGAGAGCGAACGCTCTTTCTGGCCCCGGCCCTCGCTTTCTCTCCCGCGCGGATCTTCTACCACGACGGCGACGGTGAACCGGGCTGACTTTTCATCGTGCCGGAACGGGTACGTTGCTACGCACCTAGCCACCACATCGCAATTCAGTGGCAGCTGCCAGCTGGTCGAGCTACTGCAGCGGCGGCTTGCTTTCTCGAGACTGTTGTTTGTGACGAAGTAGGAATAATCTTGTAGATGCAAATAGTTTAGGCATGCTTAACGCGGACTCTCACCCCTCTAGACGTGTTTTGCCATTTAATGGGTCATGTATCAGTCATCAACCGGTTCAAGCTTATTTTCTTTCGTAAACTGAAAACAATCTGGGAGAGGAGTCTTTGCGGGCGTTCGGACTACTGTCATGTTCACGTCGGACAATTGTAGCCCACTAAAATCCCTCTATTATGTGTGCACATTTTCCTATTCGAGACGGTCAGCGTTGTTCTAGAGCATCAGTGTCGTATTCATGCCAGCATAGAGCGTCAAGACCTCTCATTGACGATGAAACACTGAAGCGGCATGCTGGCCGAGAGCACCGCCCGCGCCGCTTCGTGGTGGACGCGACTCCTCGTTCAAATGACAACCCCTTGTTCCGCCTGTCTACATTAAACATGTGGGGTTGTCGAGGAACCTACTCCGACACCACCCATCAGTCCTCTACCGTCCATCATTCACTACCCCGCTGCTTGACCTGCCATATGCCCGCTATTTAAACTCTAGCCACAACTATTGCCGCATCCATTCTCCTATGCTTCCTTTCTCCTCTCTGCACTTTCCCCACCAATGCCTCCTCGGGCTCCGAATCCATTTGGGATAGTCTCTCGTCTGAGTAGAAGACGAAAATCATCGTCATTGATGCCGGCTAGCAGACGGAGGGGGACGCGCCAATGGAAGAGGTTGTCGACGATGAGTCGGCATCCCCCACCTCGACGGCCAATGTCAGCAACCATGGGCGAGCCCGTGCTCAGTACACAGAGATGGCGTTGAAAGAGCGATGGGCTACATTCTGTCACGCGCAAGCGGACCAGGAGTACAACCTCTGCCTCCTCGATGAGCACCGGCAAGCGGAGGATCAACTCGCCGCCAGAACGGCCATCGTGCCTAATATAGACATCGGCGAGTAGGAGACATGGCTCTAATCCTTCTGCACCGCCTAGGAAATCCGACGCAACCGATGGAGCCACCGCGTTCGTCGGGTGGAGTTAGAGGCCGCCTTCAAAGACCGATGAGGCGGTGTATGAAGTCTACGACAAGGACGAGGATGACGTCCCCCAGCTCCTTCGCACCTCGCTGACACGATAATGATGCCAGGACGTCCACGCCTCACTGACATGACGACGATGCCAACTCATCTCTCCCCGTCACCACAACTATGATGCAAGCACATCCACGGGTGAAAGTGCGTTATATCGACTAGAGGGGGGGTGAATAGGCAATTTTTACAAATTCATCACTAAGGAGTTTCAACTTGAGGAATTTGAAATGTGATGAATAACTAGCAGCGGAATAAGTACTCAAGTGCAAGAAAAACATAGCAGAAGCATAGCCATCATGATGAAATAAAGCATGCATAGATTACAGGTAACGTGATACAGGATAAGCAGATGAGGAACAAGCTAACTTGAAGAATTTGAGGTGAGGAAATTGAGAAGTCTCCAGTCAAATTCTTCAAACAGTAACGATCAATTTCATCAACAAGTATATGAGGAAATGAAAGATTTGAGGAAATAGAACCAGGTAGCTCAATGAAGACAATGGTTTGATGACCCGTTCCAACTGTTGTGACAGTCATACGTATGGTTTGGAGCGGCCTGGTATTTTAACCAGAGGACACACAGTCCCACGACACATAGTCCTTATTGTATTCTCCTTGAGCTAAGATCACAAAGTCCTCGCCCAACACTCGTGGTAAGTCTTCAGGATAGACTTCCAAAACCCTCACAAACTGGTCACCCGACGATCCACAATTGACTGTTGGATGTTCTAGACCAAGGTCACTCCGTGATCCCCAATTGACTGCAGGATGCACTAGACCATGACACCTAACCATGTGGAAGATACACAGTCTTCAAAGGTAACAAGCGTTGGTTCCACACAGGAACAATCTCTTCAATGATGCTCAATCACTTTGGGTTTGGTGGTTTAGATTTGGGTTTTTCCTCATTGATGATTTTCTCTCAAAGTCTTCGAAGGATGAGTTGCTCTCAAATGACAAGTGTCAGTTCTCTCTCGGAGCAGCTAACCAACTAGTGGTTGTGGGGGTTGGCTATTTATAGCCAGGGTGTAACCTGACATGATAAGACATAAATGTCTCCAATGATACGACCATTATGTGGACAAGATGATTGGGGACAGCTGGCGCTAAGCACAGCAACGCTCGGAATTTCGAACTATGAAAGTCCTCAGGCTTATCATATTCCTCACTTGTAGGCAATTCGCACTGGGGAAATCCTAACTCCTCAATCAGACCAATTTCCTCAGAGACCAGAAGAACTTCGTCTCTGTCACTGAAGAACTTGACTGAACTGTAAGAGATTTCCAAAGGCTTCACTCGAAGGATTGGATAGGTTGAGGCTTTTGAGTTGAGCATTAGTTGGAAATTTTCCTTAGTATTACCTCGACCCCCTTCAATAGTACAGTGTTTCCTACGACTCAAAGAAAGGAAATGAAACTACGAAAAAAAGTCTTCACTCTTCATAGTCCTCGTTCATATCTTCAAGGTCACATCAACTTCTTTTCAAAGTCTTTAGGGAATACCAAAGTCTTCAGCAAAGTCTTCAGCAAAGTCTTCAGTTGAAGACACACATTTTTAGGGGCCGATAATCATCGAATATATCAAACTACTTTGCGACTTATAGAGCCTCTATACACTCACAAACATATTAGTTCCTTAACCTATAAGTCTTCAATACACCAAAATCACTAAGGCGCACTAGATGCACTTACAATCTCCCCCTTTTTGGTGATTGATAATAAATCAGTTAAGTTTTCAACGGGGATAAAAATATGAAGTGTAAGTACAGAGTTTGAGGAATTTGATTGCAAGATCTGGAAGAACTCCCCCTGAAGATGTGCATATTTGAGGAATTTTCTTTGGACTGCAAATGCACATGGCAGGTTAAAACATGAAGAACTCCCCCTATACCTTGTGATTCATACATGCATTTAACATATGATATGAAGAATTTGAAATGCATGATGAAAATCGTGTCTGATGAAATTCAGCATGCATGCATTAAGGTAATTTGAGGAAATAGCATGCGGAAAGCAGTTCAAAAGAGTCAGACCACCATCGGACTTAAGTTTACAACTCAACCAACAAAAGCTTCAGAAGAGCGAGAGTTGTAAATTAAACAAAAAACAACCCATATATAGAGACCCGCTTGAAGACTAACTCAAACCTCCCCTTGTCATCGAAGACCAAAAGGGACAAAAACCGAGGATTAACGCCCCTTGAAGAATTTCATCTTGAAGGTGATGGAGGAGCGCCAGTGTTGTTGGGGTCGTTTGTGGAAAGGCCCGCCGTAGTGTCGTCAATGTCCTCAGCTTCATCCGCCTCGCGCGATGAATAATATGAGCTTGTAACCAGCTAAGGAACTTGAAATTTCTTGAATTTCTTCTGAGGAAGACGAGCCCAATAAGGTTACGCTCAAGGTCCATCTCCTTGAGTTCTTCAGGAGTCTTGAGGTGAGACAGAATATCCCAAGTGCGGTTTAAGACTTCATGAAGGTAGTATTGGTTCTTCCTCACAGTGTTGTGCATGACAGTCATGTCTCAAAGAATTGAACCAAACTGACGTTTGACCCACTTGTGATTGCGGTCAACCTTCTCATGAAGACTTATAAGAAGCTCACGATCAGTCATCACACGAGGGACAGACTCTTGAGGCTTTTGGGCTGAGGCTTTTGCACCTGAGTCTTGGGTAGCAGTGTCATCATTGGTGGAATAAGATGCAGCTTTGCGAAACTGGCCATCTAGTGAACGAGTACCTTCATCAATGACAGTTTTTCCTTTTCCTTCAACTGAAGTAAGTGTGTGCTTGAGGACTTCAATAGGAGGCAGAAAACCGAAGTGATTCCAAAAATCTTCCTTGAAGGGGACTGAAGACCTTGATCTGATGAATTTCATGATCTAGGGAGCATAAGGCTTCAATTCGAATGGGGCTAAAGCTGCATTTGCGAAAGTCCTCAGGAAGAAATCATGATAGTTGATGGTAATCCCATGAATGATGTTGAATAGCATGTTCTTCATGATTCCCTCCACTTCTTATTCTTCAGAGTTGTGACCCTTCTAAGGACTAATGGTTTTGGTCAGAATGCGATAGACTGCTCTAGGCACATAGAGCAAATCCTTCACAAGGAAGAAAGTCCTTTGAGGTTTTCCAGGAGCCAAAGACTTCATCAACACTTGCATCATGTGGTTGGGCAGAGTAGATTCATCAAATAGGCATCTTGCACCTTTCGAGGAAATTGGAATTGGGAGTGATCGAAGCAGTTCAGAGGCTGGAGCAATGTAGTGAGTTGATCCAGTCATCCAGTACAAGACCCAAGAGTTGATATCATAGGCATCACCTGTGATGTGCAAGGTGGCATAGAATTGAAGAATTAGCTCTTCATTCCAATCACAAATGTCCATGCAGAATGGAAGAATTCTAGCATCATGAAGAACTGCGAGCATCGGTGTGAAGCATGGGATAGTTTCTATGTCTGCATGAGGAATTTGTTGATGCTCGAAGACTTTCTCCTTGTCAAACAACACCGATGCATAGTAGTTCATCTGCGTGGGAGTCCAGAATCTTGTGCGACCGGCCCTTGCTGAGTCGTAAGGATTTGGCCCAGTGAAGAAAATGTGCTCATTGAAGAAATTCGTCTTGATGAATTTGGGGCGCTTTGAGCCTTTGAAAGGCATCTTAGGCTTCGACTGAAGGTTTGACTTGAAGCAGCCCACAATTTCCTTGGGCATTGGAGGAACTTCTTCAGACTGAGGAATTTGAATAGCAGGTTCCTCAGTTGCAGTTGGAGCAACAATTTCTTCAGCTGTTGTAGCCGGAGTTTGTTCAGGGACAGGTGCAGCCAAATCATCAGATCCTGTATGAATTTCTTCAGTCTGGGCTGGGGACTGAGGAATTTGTGACAGAGGAGTGGTCATTGGAGAATTTGGGTGCGCAGCTTCCCAATATTCATCATTGATAAGAGGAGTCGTGTTTCCAATGTCCACATCCTCTTCCATTTCTTCAACGCCGGCCTCTTCAGCAGTCAGCTGAGGCTAGGGTGATGATACTAGTGGAGTTGAAGCATTTGCTTCCATTTCAATTTCTTCATCAATCTGCTATGAGGAAGCAGCAGAATGATCCATTTCTTCTTGTTCATCATTTGGGATGACATAGTCAACACCAAATGGTACCAATTCATAGGCTAACATGGAGATAATGGGAGTTGCATCAATCGGCTCAGTTGAAGAACTTGATAGTGTCTTCAATTTCTACATTGCTGAGGAGTCTGAAGTTGAGGCCTTTATCTTTTGTGCCTTCTTCTCTGCATCCTTAGTTTTCTTCACTTCTGATGTAGAAGGAAGGTTGATGTTCTTCACCCTTGAGGATTTTGCAGTTTCTGCAGAGGGTGAAGGAGTAGCAGTTTCTTCAGGCACGATTGATGCAGTCATCCTTGTGGTCTCAATTTCATCAGGCACAACAAAAGCTTCAGCTGGCCTGGCAATTTCTTTAGGCGCAACAATGGAGGTTGCCTCGATAGGTTCTTCAGCAGCCTGAATTTCTTCAGCTGCACTTGCAGTTTCTTTAGTAGGCTGAGCAGATTCTTCAGCCTAAGTAATTTGCGGTTGAGATCGAGCTCCAACCCTCTTGTTGTGGTCCTTGATGGCTTTGTCAGCCACTTTGACGAATCAGACCTTGGCGCCTTGCCAACCAGCATAGCATCGATTGAATTCATCACTGAGGCCTTTGATCTTAGATTGCATGGTCACAAGTTGTTCTAGAGAAAGCTTTAGAACATTGTTCTTCAAGAAGTGCTCTTTCTTGTACTGAGCTTTCTTGGTTTGTCTGGCCTTTTCATACTTCCACTTTTCTTCAGCTATGAAGGTAGTGAGGACATGATCTGGACTAGGAGGCAGCTTCAAATCATCAATTGGAGTGTTGGGATCCTTGTGCTAGATATCAATGAAGTTCATCACCATTTTTGGATCCAGCCATAGAGGAATTTGAGTGCCCTTTGCTTGAGCCACTCGTTCTTGCTTGTTTCTGATGATTGCCTCAAGTTCCTCATCATTAGCTTCATCATTTGAAGAATCGATGGTACTTTGAACACCACCTTCTTCGATTGAGGACTTGGTCGAGTGCCTCATCCAGCAGTAGCTTTCATCTTCAGCAGAGAAGGACTAGTTGAGGACTGTGCTTGGGCAGAGGAACTTGCAGAGACCCCTAAAGCAATTGAGAAACCTATTGTCCTCTGACATTTTGCAAGATGTACATGTGTTTAGGACTTTGTGGCAGCAGTTGATGATTGTGCATCTACTGAAGGTATTGCAGAGGCCTTTGAAGACTTTGCTTGAGGATTCTACAGTGAGGACTTTGAGGTTGAGGATTTTGGCTTCACTGCAGATTTTTTCACCATTGATTTCTTCGGAGCACTAGCAGCAGTGCAGTAGCAGCAGAATCTTCATTGAATTGCTTCATGACTGCTTCGGCAGTTCTCTGAAGTTTGCGTTGATGCTTTGCCCATTCAGCTGGAAATTCTTCACCACGAGCAACGCTGGTGGGATCAACTTCTTGATCATTAACAGGAGGAGCCCTTTTGCAAGGGGGTTTGAGTGCGAATTTCTTCATGTACTTGGGAGTGACATAGCGATAGTCTCTCCATTCATTCACCCACCTCCGTTCAATCCTTTGAATCCTGATTTTCCTTTGCTCCTTGGTTTCTTTTCCATGAATGGCTTCATCAGGAGTATAGTAACCAGCATACAAAGGCTCAGGTATTTCAAATGTTGTGTTCTATTCAGCCTTCTTTCCACCCTTTTGAGGTCTTTTTCCATCTGGCATTTTCTTCACTTGATGACTTTGAACTCTTGAAGATTCTGAAGCTGTAAACAATTTTTCCTCAAGAAACGCTACAAATGAGTTAAGTTGATGAGAACCTAGTGATTCATTAGCAGACATTTTGTACCTGTGAACAGAGTATAGGTGCGAGGAATTTGAAGAGGTCATATGCATTCTCAGAAAATTTCAAAATACATCAAGTTGAGGAATTTTCACCATAGATGTCTTGAGGAATTTCACGAAGTGTTCTTGTCTTGGGTTCTTGAGTTGTGCGAATTTGAGGATCCACACAATTGAGGAATCGTGAAGAAAATCATAACTTAGTAAAAACATCATGGGAATGAATGTGTAAGGTGCTTTAGAATACGATTCTTGAAGAATAAACACCTTTGAGGATTTTGTGGAAGACATGAAGATCAAACAAGGGTAGTAAAATTAGATTTTAATTACCCTGATGAAGAACACGATGAACAGTGAGATGAAATTGAGGAAGTTCGTCCATCCAGATCTCCCACGCTAGCTTGGCTGAGGGAGATAGCTACAGCAGCGGCGGAGTGAAGATTTCCGCGGCCGATGCGAGTACGGTGACAATGAGGTCGAGGCAGTGAAGATCTTCCACACGGGTGGCTATGCTTTTAGCGGTGGCATTAGGTTTGAGATCGGGAGAGAGTGGGAGTGAGGAGTGACTAGAGCATATTGAAGGGGAAGGGGTATTTATAGTGGAGGTGAAAACCAACCGGCCCGTAGATTTTGGACCAAGTTGAACCTGACCCTTGCTCTCCACGCGACAGGTGTCACCCACGTTCTGAGTAGTGGAGACAGTGCGAGATCGTGGGTTATCCAGTCGTGGGAATCGGAACGGTTTGAGCGGGAAGTGCCAATTTTTTTAAAGTTTCCTTTTGCAAATTCTTCAGCTATGAAGGACACAGTGAAGACTTTGAACGAGTTTCAAAGTAGAACGCATATGAAGAATTTGTGAACAGACTGGGTTGAATTTAGCATAGAGGGGGAACGAGTCCGATCATATTCACTTAGATGAAAATCGAATTGAAGAATTAGCAATAAATGAATGTTGTTGAGAACATGAAAACTCATATATATATATATATATATATATATAGTTGATGAAGAACATCAGTTTCATAGTTTGAAGAATTTGAAAATTTGAAGAATTTGCAAAATGATGAAAAACTCAACTTTGAAGAATTTCAACTATGGTTGGTGGCGTGACCCACCATATAAGAATGATGATTTTAGACACCATGTACAATTGTCATAGGGTTCTAAGAATCGAATTCTTCATTAATTTCTTCACACTTAGAGGGTTATTCTTCATTGATTGAAGAAAATGCTACTTCGTGTGTTGCACATGCAAGTCATCAATTTTGCATAAGTGTTAGGATGTTTGTCCTTTTCAAAGAACATTGGAAGATTCTAAGATATTTAGCTCACATTGCAACTTGCAAAAATCTCTTTTCATCCAAGGGATTAGTGAAGATATCTACTAGTTGTTCTTCAGTGGGGATGTGGTCGATGGAGATGTCGCCCTTGAGTACATGATCTCAAAGAAAATGATGACGAATCTGGATGTGCTTGGTCTTTGAATGCTAAACTGGGTTGTAAGCAATCTTGATAGCGCTCTCGTTATCGCAGTAGAGAGGCACATTATTCACCTTGATGCCATAGTCCTTGAGGGTTTGCTTCATCCATAGCAACTGAGCGCAATATGAACCACCAGCAATGTACTCAGCTTCACTAGTAGATAGTGAAACACAGTTCTGCTTCTTTGAGTACCAACAGACTAAGGACCGTCCGAGGAAATGACATGCGCCTGAGGTTGACTTGCGATCCACATGATCTCCAGCATAGTCAACATCTGAGTATCCGACGAGGTGAAGATTTGAGGCCTTGGGATACCATAATCCAAGCGTTGGTGTGTGAGCTAAGTATCGAAGAATATGTTTCATAGCCTTATGGTATGATTCCTTCGGTGTTGCTTGGAATCGGGCACACATGCAAACACTCAACATAATATCAGGCCTAGATGCACATAGATACAATAATGAGCCAATCATGGAGCGATATACCTTCTGATCGAAATATTTACCATTTTCGTTAGTGTAGAGGTGGCCTTTTGAGGGCATTGGAGTTTTGACGCCTTTGCAGTCTTGCATGTTGAATTTTCTCAGAACATCCTTGAGGTATTTCTCTTGAGAGATGAAGATGCCATTATCTTGCTGACGAATTTGAATACCTAAGAAGAATTTCAACTCTCCCATCATAGACATTTGATATTCTTCACTCATCATATAGGCAAATACATCATTGTAACGTTTGTCAGTACAACCAAAGATAATATCGTCTACATATATTTGGCATATGAACAGTTCATTGTCATAGGATTTAGTGAACATAGTTGGCTCGAGTGAACCGAGTTTGAAGCCTTTCTTCATGAGGAATTCCTTCAGAGTGCCGTACCACACCCGAGGGGCCTGCTTGAGGACATAGAGGGCCTTGTTGAGTCTGAAGACTTTGTCAGGATGCTTAGGGTCTTCAAAACCTAGGGGTTGAGCAACATATACTTCTTCCTCAAGCTTACCATTGAGGAATGCATTTTTCACATCCATTTGATATAAGATGATATCATGATGGTTAGCATAAGCAATCAATACACGAATAGCTTCAAGTCTAGCAACAGGTGCAAAAGTTTCATCAAAGTTAATTCCTTCAACCTGTGTGTAGCCTTGAGCTACAAGACAAGCATTATTTCTTACCACAAGGCCATTTTCATCTTGCCTGTTGTGGTAGATCCACTTGGTACCTATGATGTTGTGCTTGCGAGGATCTGGCCGCTTGAAAAGTTCCCACATGTTGTTTAGCTTGAATTGATGTAATCCTCTTGCATAGCTTGAATCCACTCAGGCTTCATGAATGCTTCATCAACTTTGGTGGGCTCTATGATAAAGACAAAAGCAAAGTGCCCACAAAAGTTAGTCAAATGTGAAGTCCTTGAGCAAGTGAGGGGACCTAGTGCATTGATGTCGTCGATGATTTTGTCAATCTCCACTTCATTTGCAACTCTTGGATGAGCAGGTTGACGTGGCTGAGGATTTTCTTCAGGTGTATCAGCATGAATGTCTTCATTGGTTGGAATGACTTCATCGTTGGTTGAGGTTCTTCATTGGGTATGGCATCTTCAGTAGCCTTCAACTTAATGGATTCCTTAGGAGACTTTTCATCTAGCACAGGAGGCAGGTGCTCTTTTTGCAAGCTGTCAGTTTCATCGAACCGCACATCTACAGTTTCAACAACCTTTTGGTGGTAGGTGTTGAAGACTCTGTAGGTGTGCGAGTCCTTTCCATAACCAAGCATAAAACCTTCATGTGCTTTCGGTGCAAATTTAGAACTATGGTGATGATCTCTAATCCAGCATTTTGCACCGAAGACTTTGAGATAACTTACATTGGGTTTCTTCCTAGTCATGAGTTCATATGAAGTCTTCTTGAAGAATTTGTGAAGATATACCCTATTGATGATGTGGCAAGCTGTATCAATTGCTTCAGGCTAGAAGCGACAAGGAGTCTTGTATTCATCGAGCATGGTGTGAGCCATCTCAACAAGAGTCATGTTCTTGTGCTCCACGGTGCTGTTCTGCTGAGGAGTATATGGGGCAGATAACTCATGAGTAATACCAAGTTCATCAAGATATTCATCAAGATTGGTATTCTTGAACTCAGTCCCATTATCACTCCTGATATGCTTGATCTTGACGCCAAAGTTTGTTGAGGCCCTTGAAGCAAATCGTCTGAAGGCATCCTGCACTTCAGACTTGTACAGAATAATATGCACCCAAGTGTAACGAGAGTAATCGTCAACAATGACAAAGCCATACAAACTTGAAGAATTTGTTAGTGTGGAATAATGAGTGGGGCCAAAGAGGTCCATGTGAAGCAATTCAAAAGGTCGAGCCATGGTCATGATTGTCTTCGAGGGATACTTGGGGATCCCCCTCAACCTTTTGATGATCCCGTGTTCGAGCTTAAACAATTACCAGATACTCTGAAAGATGCTTATCTTGATGAAAAGAAGATATATCCTGTTATTATTAGTGCTAACCTTTTAGAGCATGAAGAATAGAGATTATTGAAAACTCTGAGGAAGCACTGTTCTGCTATTGGATATACTCTTGATGATCTTAAGGGCATTAGTCCCACTCTATGTCAGCACAAAATTAAAATGGATCCTGATGCTAAACCAGTTGTTGATCATCAACGACGGTTGAATCCTAAAATGAAGGAAGTGGTAAGAAATGAAATATTAAAGCTTCTGGAGGCAGGTATCATTTACCCTATTGCTGATAGTAGATGGGTTAGTCCCGTTCATTGTGTCCCTGAGAAAGGAGGTATTACCGTAGTTCCTAATGATAAAATTGATTTGATCCTGCAAATAATTGCTATAGGTTATAGAATGGTAATTGATTTTAGGAAATTGAATAAAGCTACTAGAAAAGATCATTACCCTCTACCTTTCATTGATCAAATGCTAGAAAGATTATCCAAGCACACACATTTCTGCTTTTTAGATGGTTATTCTGCTTTCTCTCAAATACCTGGGTCAAAAGAGGACCAAGAGAAGACCACCTTTACCTGTCCTTTTTCTTATAGACATATGCCTTTTGGTTTATGCAATGCACCTGCTACCTTTGAAAGATGTATGACTGCTATATTCTCTGATTTTTGTGAAAGGATTGTTGAGGTTTTCATGGATGATTTTTCCATTTATGGAACTTCTTTTGATGATTGTTTGAGCAACCTGGATCGAGTTTTGGAGAGATGTGAAGAACTAATCTTATCTTGAATTGGGAGAAGCACCACTTTATGGTGAATGAAGGCATTGTCTTGGCACATAAAATTTCCGAAAGAGGTATTGAAGTTGACAAGGCTAAAGTCGATGCTATTCAAAAAATGTCGTGTCCTACGGATATTAGAGGTATAAGAAGTTTCCTTGGTCATGCTGGGTTCTATAGGAGATTTATTAAAGATTTCTCTAAGATTTCTAGGCCTCTCACTAATATTTTGCAAAAAGGTGTTCCATTCGTTTTTGATGATGATTGTGTGGAAGCTTTTGAAATTCTCAAGAATGCTTTGACTTCTGCACCTGTTGTTCAACCACCTAATTGGAACTTACCCTTTGAAATTATGTGTGATGCTAGTGACTATGCCGTAGGTGCTGTTCTAGGTCAACGAGTTGATAAGAAATTAAATGTTATTCATTATGCTAGCAAAACCCTAGACAATGCTCAAAGAAACTATGCCACCACTGAAAAGGAATTTTTAGCAGTTGTGTTCGTTTGTGATAAGTTTAGACCCTATATTGTTGATTCTAAAGTAACTGTTCACACCGATCATGCTTCTATTAAATATCTCATGGAAAAGAAAGATGCTAAACCTAGAATTATTAGGCGGGTTCTTCTTCTACAAGAATTTGATTTGCATATTGTTAATAGAAAGGGTGTTGATAACCCCATAGCAGATAACATGTCTTGGTTAGAGAATGTTCTTGATGATCCACTACCTATAGATGATAGCTTTCCCGATGAACAATTACCTATCATAAATGCTTCTCGTAATGCTCCTTGGTATGCTGACTATGCTAATTACACTGTCGCTAAATTTATACCGCCTAGTTTCACATACCAACAAAAGAAAAAGTTTTTCTATGATTTAAGACATTACTTCTGGGATGACCCACACCTTTATAAAGGAGTATATGGTGTTATTAGACATTGTGTACCTGAGCATGAATAGGAACGGATCCTACAAAAGTGTCATTTCGAGGCCTACGGAGGACACCATGCTGGAGACAGGACTGCACATAAGGTATTACAATCTGGTTTTTATTGGCCTACTCTCTACAAGGATGCTCGTAAGTTTTTCTTGTCATGTGATGAATGTCAAAGAATTGGCAATATTAGTAGACATCGGGAAATGCCTATGAATTACTCTCTCGTTATTGAACCATTTGATGTTTGGGGTTTTGATTATATGGGACCTTTTCCAACATCCAACGGGTATACTCATATTTTAGTTGCTCTTGATTATGTTACTAAGTGGGTAGAAGCTATTCCAACTAGTAGTGCTGATCATAACACCTCTATTAAGATGCTTAAAGAAGTTATTTCCCTAGATTTGGAGTCCCCAGATATTTAATGACTCATGGTGGTTCACATTTTATTCATGGTGCTTTCCATAAATTGCTTGCTAAATATGATGTTAATCATAGAATTGCATCTCCCTATCATCCTCAATCTAGTGGTCAAGTAGAATTAAGCAATAGAGAAATTAAATTGATCTTGCAAAAGACGGTTAATAGATCTAGGAAGAATTGGTCTAAGAAACTTGTTGATGCATCATGGGCTTATAGAACTGCTTACAAGAATCCTATGGGTATGTCTCCGTATAAAATGGTTTATGGTAAAGCATGTCACTTGCCTTTAGAGCTAGAGCATAAAGCTTATTGGGCAATCAAAGAGCTCAACTATGATTTCAAACTTGCTAGTGAGAAGTGGTTATTTGACATTATGTCACTTGATGAATGGAGAACCCAGGCCTATGAGAATGCCAAGTTGTTTAAATAAAAAGTTAAGAGATGGCATGATAAAAGGATACAAAAGCGTGAATTCAATGTAGGTGATCATGTCTTGCTATACAACTCTCGGTTAAGATTTTTTGCAGGAAAACTTGTCTCTAAATGGGAAGGACCATACATCATCGAGGAGGTATATCGTTCTAGTGCCATTAAGATCAACAACGCCGAAGGCACAAATCCAAAGGTGGTAAACGGGCAAAGAATCAAACACTATATTTCAGGTACTCCCATTAACTTTGGGAGACTTACCAGAACGTTCCAGACTCTAAAAAGGAATAGGTACGTGGTACGGTAATTAAACCGACTCCAAAAGTTTTCCAATAGCAATTTTATTCAGTTTTCGAATATTTAAAAGTTAGGAAAATAAAAAGGAGTCCAAAGGACGCACGGGGAGGCGACAAGCCTGCTAGGTGCGGCCACCCCCCTGGCCATGCCTAGGGGGCTTGTCACCACCCCGTGCACCCCTCGGACTCCATTTTCTTGTGGAACACCCCTTCGGGTAAACAAAAAATCATTATATAATCTCTCGAAGGTTTCGACTTTCGTATCATGACAATACCTCCTGTTTCGTTTTGAGTTGTTTCTGCAGCAGATTTAGATTGTCATGGCGTCCCCCAATGCTCTGAAGGACAACTTTTTCGAGAAGGTAATCAACCCTTACCTTGCAGAGGTGCTGCAGCACCCTCAAACCATTGAGATGCATGAGGGGGTGCTGCACATCCATGACGTTGAGGGGACAAAGAAGACCGGAAGCGTGGAAGCAAGGCTTGAAGCAATGGAGCAACAAGTCTTCAAGTGCCAAGCGATGGTGGAACATAGACTCAATGCCAATCATATGATGATCTCGGAGTTTACCCATAAACACGAGCTGGACACCAAGGACATCGGAGAGCACATCTTCAAGCTTTATGAGAAAATTGAGCATCTCCAAGGCCAGATCTATGATCTGCAAAACCAAAACTATGAGTATGAATACCGATTTAAGAGAATGAGTTTGGCTGCAGATTTGAGGATTCTGGAGACTCGTTCATCTTTTTACAATGGTGAGCCTAAGCCTTGGAAGACGGAGGACAAGCCTCCAACCTCATCAACAACTCCACCATCACCACCTCCAAATAAAGCCACCTGAGCACATGGGTATGGGCACTCCCCTTGGCTTGTGCCAAGCTTGGGGGAGGTGCCTTGGTATCGTATCACATCACACCTTTTTCCTTTTTCCTTTTTGTTTTTATCTTTCCTAGTTCAATCCTTTTTTTGATCTAGTAGAATAAAAGTTTTTAGTATGATCTCCCCTTCTAGTTTTTGTTTTTGCTCCCCTTATGTAAGCAAGTCCGAGATATATATAATAAAAAGTAGTTTTGATGAGAGGGCTTTGCTAGATCACTATGCTCTTGAAAGTAATTAATAAAGAATAATAGAACAAAAGCAAAGAGTATATATAATGATCTTTTTGGGACTGATGACTTCACATATAAAAAGTATGGTGATTGAAATTTGTTGGGAGTTAACAAACATAGTAATTGGTCATTGGTGCAATTGAAAGGAAGTGATAAAGAAAGAGAGATTCATATATAAATATATTATCTTGGACATCTTTTATGATTTTGACCATTCATTTAAGTATTACATGCCAAGAAGTTGATGTTGGACAAGGAAGACAACATAATGGGTTATGTTTGCTTACCTCCGGATAGAAGCTATATGGTTTTTCCTTCAACATGTAGTGCTTGCATCCACCTCATATTAGCCAAAATTTCCGCACTAAGTAGAGATACTACTTGTGCATCAAAACACCTCAACCCAATGTTGCCATGAGAGTCCACCATACCTACCTATGGATTGAATAAGATCCTTCAAGTAAGTTGTCATCGGTGCAAAAAGGCAATAAAAATTGCTCCTAAATATGTGTGATCTTTTATTGTAAGGGAAATAAGCGTTCTACGAACTTGTGATAGTGAAGAAATAAAAGCCATAGACTACATAATAAAGGTTGCTATCACAAAGGGCAATACAACGCGGCGTTCCTCTGCATTAAGAGTTTGTGCATCCAAAAACAAAAAGCGCATGACAACATCTGCTTCCTTCTGTGAAGAGCCTATCTGTTACTTTTACTTCCTAGTATTTACCTTTATGAAAGAGTCATGGTGGTCTTCACCACTTCCTATATTTCGTCTCTCTTGGCAAGCATTATGTGTTGGGGGAATGATCTAGACTTATATATCTACTCGGATGTGGGTGATCATGAGTTATTATTGTTGACATCACCCTTGGGGTGAATAGTTGGGAGCCAAAATTATAAGGCCCTATCTTTCTCTGTGTTCGATTGAAGCTTTGACCTCATGGGTACCACGTGAGTGCTAGAAATTGTGAAAGACTAAAAGATGATTAAGTATGTGGATTTGCTTTACGAGCTCTTATATTCACTCTTTCTGATGTTATGATAAATTGTCAATTGCTTCAATGACTAAGATCATAGTTTGTTGGTTGTCAATAGAGTTCTTGGTTCATACTTTCTTGTGAATGAATTGTTACTCTAGTATAAAGAATCTCATACAATGAGTATTTCTGTTCTAAAATTGATCATGATGCCTTCATGTCTGTATTTTATTTTACCGACACCTCTATCTCTAAACATGTGGACATATTCATCGATCTCGGCTTTCGCTTGAGGGCAAGCGAGGTTTAAGCTTGGGGGAGTTGATGTGTCCATTTTGCATCATGCTTTTATATTGATATTTATTGCATTATGGGATGTTATTACACATTATGTTACAATACTTATGCCTTTTCTCTCTTATTTTATAAGGTTTACATGAAGAGGGAGAATGTCGGCAGCTGGAATTCTGGACTGGAAAAGGAGCGAATCTGAGATACCTATTCTGCACAACTCCAAAAGTCCTGAAAATTTATGGAGAATATTTTTGAAATTAATAAAAAAATACTGGCGCAAGAATCAACCAAAGGGGGGCCACCAGCAGGCCACAAGCCTGCTAGGCGCGGCCACCCCCCTAGCTGTGCCTAGTAGGCTTGTGGGGCCCCTGTGGCTCCTCCGGCGCCCATCTTCTCCTATATGAAGAATTTTGAGATGGAAAAAATAAGGAGAGAGCTTTCGGGATGAAGCGTCGCCGTCTCGAGGCGGAACTTGGGCAGAACCAATCTAGAGCTCTGGCAGGGCTGTTCTACCAGGGAAACTTCCCTTCCGGAGGGGGAAATCAAAGCCATCGTCATCACCAATGATCCTCTCATCGAGAGGGGGTACATATCCATCAAAATCTTCACCACCACCATCTCCTCTCCAAACTCTAGTTCATCTCTTGTATCCAATCTTTGTCTCAACACCTCAGATTGGTCCTTGTGGGTTGCTAGTAGTGTTGATTACTCCTTGTAGTTGATGCTAGTTGGTTTACTTGGTGGAAGATCATATGTTATTATCCTTTATGATAATTAATACTCCTCTGATCTTTAACACGAACATGTTTTGTGAGTAGTTATGTTTGTTCCTGAGTACATGGGATAAGTCTTGTTATAAGTAATCATGTGAATTTGGTATTCGTTTGATATTTTGATGAGATGTATGTTGTCTCTCCTCTAGTGGTGCTATGTGAACGTCGACTACATAACACTTCACCATTATTTGGGACTAGGGGAAGGCATTGGTAATTAATAAGTAGATGATGGGTTGCTAGAGTGACAGAAGCTTAAACCCTAGTTTATGCGTTGCTTCGTAAGGGGTTGATTTGGATCCATATGTTTCATGCTATGGTTAGGTTTACCTTTATTCTTCTTTCGTAGTTGCAGATGCTTGTGATAGGGTTTAATCATAAGTGGGAGGTTTGTCCTAGTAAGGGCAGCACCCAATCACTTGTTCACCCACATATCAAATTATCAAAGTAACGAACGTGAATCGAATGAGCATGATGAAAACTAGCTTGACAGAAATTCCCATGTGTCCTCGGGAGCGCTTTGCTTTATATAAGAGTTTGTCCAGGCCTGTCCTTTGCTACAAAAAAGGATTGGGATACCTTGTTGCACCTTTTCTACACTTATTACTTGTTACTCGTTAGGAATTATCTTATCACAAATCTATCTGGTACAGATAATTTCAGTGCTTGCAGAGAATACCTTACTGGAAACTGCTTGTCATTTCCTTCTACTCCTTGTTGGGTTCGACACTCTTACTTATCGAAAGGACTATGATAGATCCCCTATACTTGTGGATCATTGATGCTCAATCACTCTGGGTTTGGTGGTTTGGATTTTGTTTTTTCCTCACTGATGATTTTCTCTCAAAGTCCTCGGAGGATCGGTTGCTCTGAAATGACAAGTGTCAGTTCTCTCTCGGAGCAGCCAACCAACTAGTGGTTGTGGGGGTTGGCTATCTATAGCCAGGGTATAACCTAACATGATAATACATAAATGCCCCCAATGATATGACCATTATGTGGATAAGATGATTGGGGACAGCTGGCTCTAAGCACAACAACAGTCGGAATTTCGAACTATGAAAGTCCTCAGGCTTATCATATTCCTAACTTGTAGGCAATTTGCACTGGTGAAATCCTAACTCCTAAGTCAGACCAATTTCCTCAAAGACCAGAAGAACTTTGTCTCTGTCACTGAAGAACTTGACTGAACCATAAGAGATTTTCAAAGGCTTCACTTGAAGGATTGGATAGGTTGAGGCTTTTGAGTTGAGCATCAGTTTGAAATTTTCCTTAGTATTAGCTCGGCCCCCTTTAACAATACAGTGTTTCCTATGACTCAAAGAAAGGAAATGAAACTACGAAAACAAAAGTCTTCACGCTTCATAGTCCTCGTTCATATCTTCAAGGTCACACCAACTTCTTCATTTTCGAAGTCTTTAGGGAATACCAAAGTCTTCAGCAAAGTCTTCACCAAAGTCTTCAGTTGAAGACATACATTTTTAGGGGTCGATAATATTCGAATATACCAAACTCCTCTGCGACTTATAGAGCCTGCTTACACTCACAAACATATTAATTCCTTAACCTATAAGTCTTCAATACACCAAAATCACTAAGGGAGCACTAGATGCATTTACAGCGGGTGACGCCGACAGCGAGGAAGAGTAGATCATGGAAGGTCGTCGACGTTCAGGTCCCAGAAGTCGACCACTCATCCCCTCTCATTGAATCCAAGCTTGGAGGCCTCATCATCGTTGGTCGATTAGCCGCTTGCCGGCGATGTGGAGGCAAATAGCTTGAGTTCCGACTCTCATGGCTGAACGGGCGCCAATGGTCATGCAGGCTAGGTTTAGATTCCGCTAGAGTTCAAACATATTAAAAGCCATCTAGTTTTATGGAAAAGATATTCAAATACGAATTAATATATTTCATATTGTTTGACTATGCATCAAATTTTTTCAATTTCATTAAATTTTGAATAAACTACGACCAGATATATGCGGCTAACTTTGGATGACCAACTCCTGTGTTGATGAACTGTCTTTCCCTATCCAGAGAAAGATACAGTGTCCAACCCACTGGTCAGGCATTGAAGATGGCATTAAGATCCTCTTTGTTGGTTTATAAGGTTGATTTTTCATTCTAAGCTTAAGATCGTCTATGTATGCAACCAATTTATGGTATACGTTCACATAATGCTATGTCAATTAAACAAATAGTTAAAAGCTGATTTTTGAGGCGACAATTGACAGGTGGGAGGTAGCTAGGTCACAGTCTCACACGTGAGGGACAAAACGGGATGGTTTCTCATGGAAATTAAAACCATCCAAACGTGCAAGCACGTCGACAATGATCGGAAAGCAATCTTTTCGCGGGCATCTGAAATGTTCAAGCACTATGAGATTATACTTTTTTATTTTTCAAATCATCTTAGTATATGTTGATGAATCAGGAGATACTAAGATGATTCTAAAACTAAAAAGTCTAAGGCTCGTAATAGGTATCTTCTGGAAATCAAGTTAAACCTGCTTGATGAAGGACATTCACAATGGTAACCATGCAAAAAAACCATTGGAAAATACTAGAATCAAAGGCGTGCTTTGCCATGCCGTTATTTTCTGATGGTGTTATAAAATTGCAGGATACCAGAAGATGGGTAGCATGATCAAATCAATACTAACCAGAACCAATTCCTCTGCATTAAAGTTTTTCCATGACATAATTGAACAATAAAGAACATTGAAGCTCACAAAATCAGCTACAATTTGCAACGTATACCTCCATATCATTAAGAGACGCATTGGCGATAGTCAATTCAATACAAAAAATGTCAAAAATCCTTATGTTTGTCACAACGAGTATATAGTAAAAAACTACCACATTACAGGCGATGACCATAGGAAACTACCATTTTTTTCAAAAAGCTACCACAGAAAATGGTATTGTTCCAAAAACCCAAGTGGCCAAACGGTTACATTTTAGGTGCGCTTATGACATGTAGGGCCCGTCCATCAGGGTTTTATCGGCCAGGGCTAACAGTGCGCATGCTGACAGCCGTTAGGTCCACCTGTTCCAACCATGGTCAAAGTGACCGAATGGGCTCCCTCTGTCTCGTTCTCCGTCTCTCTCTCTCTCCCTCGCTATGTTCTCCCCCACCCGAGCTTGCTATCATCACTGACCACCTCTCTTCCTTGTCGTCGGCAAGGATGCCTTCTTGGAATGATGGGGATGAGAGATCCGATGACGACAGTATGGGTGGCAACCTGATGAACCTGGAGTAATTTGTAAGTATCATCATGTCCCTCTGCCATTACTTAGGATTAGGGTTAGGGTTAGGTTTCATTTGATTTGGGATTTAGGGTTGTGGATTTGCAACTATGGATGGATTCTCTGGTTGATTCTTTGGTTTAGGTAGTGGTTGATGGATCTGAAACTATTGGATGGATTTTTTGACTGATTTAGCTTCTATTGTGTGCAGGACATACCTGACACCATCCCTGAGCCACTGTTTTGTGGTGCTCCCATGGAGGAAGTTCCCAAATGCACACTGCACCAAATGATGCCTAGGAAGTGTGTTGCTTTTGAAGGAGCTAACACTGGAAGGAGGTTTTATATGGATGCCCTGTTCAGCTGGGTGTGAGCAAGCTGCCGTAGTTGTTTTGCTTCCAATTAGTAGTTCATTTCTAGCTCTAGTTATTGCTTGGATAATTGGATAGCTTATATGAAATTAATGTGCACAAGTGTTGTTTATATTTGTTGGCAAATGTTATATGTCTGAACCGAATTAAGTTCTCAATGTACACATGTCCTTATATCTATAGACACTGAATTTATACCTACAAGTGTTGTATGACTAAAGTGAATTCAATTTTGAATTTATAAATGTTGTTTGATTGAAAAAGGAGGTAGAACTATGATGTAGTTCAGTGGGATGATCATGTCTGTCCTGATGTACTTAAGAAGTGCCTCATCAAGCTGTGGGAAATGTTCCATGAGAAAAACCATGGCAAGATTCAAGACAAGCATGCATATGATGATGAGGTTGCCAAGTTGAAGAAGGAGCATGATCATCTCTGCACTCAGTATCATAAAATGGTTGATGATGTTAGCAAGATGTTTGACTGGCAAGATGGTCTTGGCAAGGTGGACTACCAGAAAGCAATGGTTGCTGAGAAATATGAGAAGAAGAAGAAGAAGAAAGATCTAGAGATGGAGATGAAGATGGAGAAGATTAGGCTAGCAAAGGAGCAGAAGTGTATCCTAAAGGCCCAGGCAGACATAATTGACAACACCAAGAAGGCTATGAAAGAGATGAAGGTGGACATGGATCTTCTTGCAGAAGAGAAGAAAGAGCTAGAGAAAGTTGTTGCTAATCTGCTGAATGCTGGCCATGGGAGCAAGGAAAATCTTGAGCAAATCAAGGCCATACTAGAGTCTTGAAGATTTGTACAATTGTGGGTAAGTAACTATGTTGTCTTACATATATAACATGCCTTGCAAGATGATGGTAAGGGTATATTTTGTGCAGTCCTATATGAACTATTTAAGTTATCACTAGTGCAAAAAAGCCTAGCTATGGCATGGCGAAAAAGCCTATGGTGGCATGGTAGGCCGACACCACTAATATGGCGCCATTGTTAAAAAATAATGGTGGCATCGGGTCCTACATCAGCGGTATTCTACGCGTTGATGGCGTGCCACATAGGCTACGCCACCACTATAATCGCTCACCTAGGTGTGTGCAATCTACATTGCACGCCAGGAATGTTTTGTGCAGCCAAAAAAATAAAAATCACATCACATAACATTTAGCATTTTACATTGCACATCAAATTTAGCATTTTGCATTGCACACGAGGAATTATCCCAATAGAACAATGCATCCAGTTAATAATAAGTGTCAATCTCACAAGCATTCCTAGTTAGCTAGAGTTAATAATAAATACCTATTATACAATCCTCACAAACAAGATCAAAATAGCTATAGCATAGTTAAAGGATGTCGAAAATGATCATCATCCTCAAGTCATGGCATGGGGTGTTCCTGATAGTGACTGCCCGTCCAACCAAGAGATTCTTGCCAGCGAGGGAGTTGCTCCACCCAGACGCACTGAAGATAGTGCGCCCGTTCGTGTCCACTGAATAAGCATAGGTGGTGACGGCACCCCTTCTGGTAAGGCGTACTCCAGCAATGCCTTCTCCATCCAACTCGATGCCACATCTCACACATAGCCTCTTAGGTAATTTCTAGAAAAAAACATGATGATCATATCATCACGCATTACTACACTATAACCAATATATCACATTACTATAGACTAATCATATCATCACATTAATATACTAAGCATATCATCATGCATTACTATATATACTATAAGCATAGATCACATTACTATATATGCTAAGGATAGATCACATTAATATATTACTATATATACTAAGCATATCACATTACTAATTAAGTATATCGCATTACTAAGCATATGGCATTACTATATATACACACACTAAGCATATCATCACATTAATATACTAAGCATATCATTGCATTACTATACTATAAGCATAGATCACATTACTATATATACTAATCATACCGCATTACTATACACTAAGCATATCATCACATTAATATACTAAGCATATCATCGCATTACTATACTATAAGCATAGATCACATTACTATATGTACTAAGCATATTACATTACTAGCTACAACAATAAGAAACATACCATGATATGGTCGTTAACCATCGTCCGTGTCAGGCGGGTCACCAATGGCACCCCGACGTAGGCATCACGTGGTGGAAGCTTTCGCCAGAGCGTGTTCGTTTCATCCTTGCTCAGCCTGGTCATTCTTTGGGAAAAGAGTTCTTCATAAAGTGGGTCATCATCTTGTTCGTCATAGTTGAGATAGATAAGAACCATCCTTGGAGTTTCTCTTCTGAATAAGAAGCTGATCAATTCACCCCTAGTGAGATGCATGTGGGCGATGAAATGACCACATTCATCTCCTCCAATCTAGGTTATTTTCCTTCCCTTATTGATCTTCATAGTGTAGCCCCCCCCCAAGAGAGTCGAAGATGATAGTGTCTCCAGTAATGAGTTCATTGAAATCCAATCTCACATTGCAAGGGACGATATGTGTAAGAAAAACCAAAAACACACACACAATGCATTAGTGGAAATATCAACAAAATCAAAAGAACAAACTATTAGAAGGGTCATATAATTTGTTACCACTGCAGGAACAAAACGCGACTGGAAGTAAATGCCGAACAAGGTGGCATTTGCAAGGCTTTTTGCGCACCTTGACCTGCACACTCGGCATGATGCTGGTTGTGCCATACTACACAAAAACATATTGAAAGCTAAGTATATAATCGGATTCTAAACATATTGAAAAGTAACATGTTTACAATTCTAGACTACTAACATGTATATATACACAAGTTATAAACAAAATCCACAGAAGGAGACATAGACACAATCTATTCAAAATGCATTGGATTTTACATCGGATTATGAATAACATTTCTACACAAAGCAATCTATGTACTAAAATTTCTACACATAGCAATCCTAAATCACATAGAGCCGGGGAAGGAGATGCAGATAGAGGACGGAGGAAGGAGATGCAGAGGACGGAGAGGAGTGGACCTTGCTGGTACAGAGAGGAGAGGACGGGCGGTGATGGGAGGTGACGGGGCAGCGATGGGTGGCGGCTGGTCGAGGGGGAGTTGAAATGAGAGGGCAGTGGTGACCAGGTCTTTTACTATGGGCCGGTAGTTGACTCAGGCGGGCCATTGCTGGCGTGGGCCTAAGCAGCAACACCATAGCTAATAACAAGTCGAATAAAAAAAGATTAATTAAGTTAAAAAATGGTAAAGTACAATTATGTCTGGCGTAAACAAATTTGGCATGTCTGCACTATTTATTTATCTATGACGTGCATACAAACTCAATGTCGCCACTATGTTCCAAACGGTAAGACTCAGGTTGGCGAACAAATTTGTAGCGTGACAAAAAGATCCATGCCAGCTGTCGTGGTTTGGTCATGGCATACGTCCAGGTAAACGGATTTCGAATCGAGGCCATTGCTAATGTGATGGACTCAAAGGGGTTGATGGGGACGAAAGACACAGATTTACCCAGGTTCGGCCCCTCAACTCGACGTAATAGCCTACGTCCTGCTTGTGTTTGTATTGCTTGATGTATCGATTACAAGGGAGCTGAAGCTTGACCTAGTATTCGACAACCTGATCTCTAAGTTGCCCCGGGTCTGCCTTTATATAGGAGGTCTAGACCACGGGTCATACAATTGGTAACCGACTCTCATTGTCAATCCGAGTCTTCCTCTATCTTCTTGTTCAAGTTGTCCCCGGGCGGCTTACACACCTGGGTCTTCTTGGCCACTTTCCGCCCCACCTTATGAGCCGCCAAGCTCCCTGGGCTTTAGGACCACCGGCTCACCTTGGGCCAGCGTACGAGCCGCCAAGCAGAACCCGGAGCCCTTAGGGCGGGTCATATCGCGGGGTTATATCCCCAACATTAGGCCCCAGGTTGATTTGAGCTTGCTCACTTCACCCTCTTGTCTTGCTCTTTTGGCGAGTCGCCCGGAATGACCCGCCATGACGTCACGTTGACCCTATAGAAAAGATTCGCTCACGTACTCACCAGATCTTCTCGTTAAGTGACCATCCCGAAAATCGAGGCGTCCACCTCGGCCGAAACGTTTCCGTTGCCTGGATTTTCGCGCTCATTCTACCTTCTCCTTTTAAATAGGACCACCCCAGGCGGTTTATTACTTCTCCCGCTCGCTTCCTTGTCTTCCTCCTCTTGACGCAACCGCTTCCATCACATCCAGCTCCGGCGGTGCCTCCGCTCCGTCGACGACAGGCCGTTGCATGAACGTGCGCGAACCAGAGTTTCATCTGCGTTTCACTGTGCCATCGCCGGTAGGCCCGTGCTTCTCCTTAGATCCATTACCGCACCGATAGGGTTTGTAGAAAGCCCATCACCTTCGCATGGGTTCTTCCGACGCCATTGCTCTGGGTCCTCCGACGTTGGTCGCACCCTTGATGCTCATCCCCGCTGCGCCGCCGCGCACGGGGCGGCCGTGCACAATGCACGGGCCCATCGCGGATCCTTCTTACCGTTTCAGTTTTCCTTTGCTTCGCCTGTTCTTTGCTAGGTCTAAAAATAGGAACCTTTTTCCTGCTTTTGTAGATCCATAAATATAGCGGTAGTTTGTGAAATCTGTTTTCCAGGACTTAGCCAAATTTCCCCCCCTCATTTGCTAGGTTGACCCGCTACACTGCGCCGGCTCTCATCAGCCAGAGTATAGCATCTTATATGTAAAATCTTTAAGCTCGTAAGTTGCCATAGATTTTAGTCTCCTCTTGACTCGCCAGGTTTTAATTTTCACAATCTTTGAACCGGCAGAATGTCTCGTGCCTCGAACTCCTGTAACTGGGTCGGGTCATGTGTTACAGAAGAGTTTTTGATGGACTTTGTTCACGCTAGCACTCTCCCTTCCAAAGATGCCATCCACTGGCGGGTCCCGGGTGATGAACTAAAGCCTGTTCCCCAAGAAGGAGAGGTGGTCGTTTTCTCGGACCATATTGAGCGGGGTTTCGTGCCTCTCGGCTCAAAATTCTTCCGCGATGTCCCTAGTCTTTACAAACTCCATCCTCAAGACCTCGCCCCCAATTTCGTCTCAAACATCTGCAACTTTCAAGTATTGTGTGAAGTCTATTTGCAAGCCAAGCCGTCGGTAGGCCTGTTCCGGGAGTTCTTCTATGCCAACTGTCAAATTGAAGTGAAGGCTGGTCCGAGTCTCGAGCTGGGCGGAATTTCTATCCAGAGGTGCCGGGACATCACCTTTCTAGCTATGCATATGCCGAGTCACCCAAAGGGCTAGAATAAAACGTGGTTCTATTGCAAAGATACTTCTCCAGAGGGTGAACATCCACTGCCGGGTTACCGTCCTTCCCGGCTCAAGACAACTTCAGAGCTTCCTGGCCGGCTGTCAGCTTCAGAGTCCGCAAGATACGAGCCGGCTCATGCCAAGATTAGGGCCCTCATGGCCAACGGCTTAACTGGACTGGACCTGATCCGTTGCTGGATCTCTTGGCGGATCATGTCGTTAAGCCACAGAAGCTGCCTTATGTGCGAGTACAAGGGCGAATACGACAGTTCACTCTGCTTCAGTCGGTCAACCTTGACAGAAGACGACATCACCACTGCTACAGGAGTCTCGTTCATGAGACATTCGGAGCATGCAGCGCTATCGGGTTGATCCCCTTTAGTGCCCTTAATCCGGCCCCAGATGTGAGGCGATTTCCTCCCATCCATCTCTTGGACCTTACTTGTCCCTTGCTGATCTACTGCCCTTAACCGGCCTATTATTTCAGGCCGACTCTGACTTCTGGAAGAAGGAGTACATCCCTCCCTTGAAGAAGACCAAGAAGAAGGCCCCGGCTAAGAAGCCCAAGAAGGACGCCCCGCAGGAGGGATGGTTTGACCCGCCACAATCATCCGGCTTAGAGGTAAAATTTTAGCTATTTTCTGAGACTTTGTCTTCTCATTTCACTAACACCTGTTTTACTCACAGGATGATGTGGAGACCAGCCGCGCCAACGCCCCTAAGGTAATCTACGTTTCTTCCGGCTCAGAATATTTTGTCCCCCGGAAGCCGCGGCGGGTTATTGGAAAAGTTCCTCTCTCTCATCCTCTTGCTTATCTGGACCCTCAATTTCTTTTAAAAAGCAACAACAGGCTAATCGTCGTCAGACCCGGGGCGCCGGCTCTACGGATCTCGCGTCCGGTTTACCGAACTCCCCGGCTCCAAAGAAGCACCCTGCAGAGGTATGTATCTCTTGTTTGACTGGTTTGCTTTGCCATTTCAATACTGTCATATCTTTTCTCAACTATCTCTCAGAGGTCACCTTCCTCTGGCGACTCTACGGCGACCGCCCTGCCGCCTCCTAAGATCAATCCGCTGTAAGTATTTCCTTTAACCGTGCATTTCTGTTCCCTTTGGCGGCTGTAATCCTTGGGTTCTGACGTTCGTGCTCTCCAGGGCTCAAGCGAAGCTTCGAAGGACGAACAAGTCCTCCCCTAGCCCTGCAGCCCAAGCACCGGAGCATGAACAACCGGACGAGTCACGACTGGATGTGATCCGCCGACCGCATCTATTGGGCCGGCTGTTGAAGATATCATCCCAGAGAGCCCTCCAAGGGATCCTTCGAAGCCACCGAGTCCTGCCCATATGACCAAGAATGCTGCCACTCCGGACGTCGTGATCATCGGCTCTGGCTTCCAGTCTCCCCCGACTCACATGCTGACCAAGCATAAAGAGCCGGATGAAGCCTCGAAGAAGTTGGAGTTTGAATCTTCTACCTTTGAGAAGATGACAGCTGAAGAGCTCCACGCCGGTTATGTGAACCGGCTTTCCACCAGCCGGGATCTGGAGTTTCGAATGGTCAGTCTAATGAAGAAAAAATATGAGGTACTCCTTTTCCTGTTATAACCTTCCTTAGCCCCCAAGGGCCGGATCAATCTAGTCCAAAGTTGAGCCGGGTCTTTCATGATCTTCCTTGTAGAAAATCCAAATCCGTAGCCCCCAAGGGCCGGCTCAATCTAGTCCAAAGTTGAGCCGGGTCTTTCATGATCTTCCTTGTAGAAAATCCAAATCCTTAGCCCCCAAGGACCGGCTCAATCTAGTCCAAAGTTGAGCCAGGTCTTTCATGATCTTCCTTGTGGAAAATCCAAATCCATAGCCCCCAAGGGCCGGCTCAATCTATTCCAAAGTTGAGCCAGGTCTTTCAGTGCCAAAATGTCCGAAAATAGACATTAGCCCCCAAGTGTCATACATATTGCTTGCGATCTGTTTGGAGACTTGCCTACTAGTGCTATGCTTTGACATGCCATAGGAAACTTTAGCTGAAGCCGGGTCGCAGTTGACGGATCTGAAGACCAATCCAGCGGCTCAACAAATGGCTCGAAGTGCCACAGACGAGAAGTGGCGGCTCCTCTCTGAGGAGTTGGCTACAATCAAGGCCGACTTCGCCGCCTTTAAAGAGTCAGCCGAGTCTGAGAAGGCCTCCTTGACCAAGCGGGCGGATGACTCCGATAAACGACTGATAGCTGTATCAGATGAACTCCAAGCCTTGAAGCGTCATATTACCAGTATGAAGGCCGCCCTCTTTGGTAAGTTTCTGATAACTTGTGCTTCAATGGTCATATAATACTTGTACTGGCGACTCACCAGGAAATTTCTAACTTATGCAGGCCCTAGGAGCCGACAACTAGCTTCTGATAGTCTGTTGCCGTTGAAGGCTATCTATACCCTGACGGAGCAGCTGTACTGCGGCGCGGTGTGCACTATTAAAGCCATGCAATACAAAGACAAGATTCGTGTGACTCTCAAGGGCGTCTTGGAGCTCTTGTCCACCATGCCCAAGCAGATTGCCGAGTTAAAGAAATCAACCGCCCGCCAAGGGGCGATTGCGGGCATCAGTCGGGCCTTGGCTTTCTCTCCGGAGCTGGCGGCAGCCGAGATGATGGATGGATTCCCTTCAAAGAAAGACGATGGCTTTGAGTTCACCGATGCTGACTACAGCCAGTGCGTGAAGGATTCCAGAGTGCTGGCTTCCGTCTTAGTGGAGGAAGCTGATCTGACGACCTACCAGACGGCTTATGGCCCTGACCAAAAGAGAATCCGCTGCCCACTTTATGAGTGCAAGGAATTAATGCCTACCCGCAGTAAGGACCTCTTCGCTCCTGACCTTGACCCGTCTCCTTACTTTGAAGAAGGCTCTTTTGCAGATCTAACAAACTGCAACCGGGACTCGGACAATCTCCAGATCGAGACCACCGAAGAGCCGGAGCAGGATGACCCGACAACTAGCTAGTCCTTACTTTGAAAAACTTGTAACAACCGACTCTCCATGACCCACTGTTTGGCGTTGAAAAGACTTGTCCGAAATTTTGGGCTCCTCAGGGAGTGTATGTAATAGACTAGATGTCACTTTTGCTTCTGCTGAATCTTGTTCTATTACGCTGTATAAAATGATCCGACTCTTCAACTGTCATTGTCTTTGTATGCTGCTTTGATCACTTATGCTGCTTTGTCAACATAGAAGACATCAATGGCCAAGATTAGGTAAACTACACCCGGAGGTGGTAAGCCCCCTTGGCAATCATGGCTAATCTGGTTAGCCAGGGATGGCATAAAGCCTGGCCGATAAGGCATTAGAAGCTATACCCGGAGGTAAGAAGCCGCCCTCCGCCGGTTGTTTAGGGTTAGATAAGCTACACCCGGAGGTGGGAAGCCCCCTTGGCAATCATGGCTAATCTGGTTAGCCAGAGATGGCATAAAGCCTGGCCGATAAGGCATTAGAAGCTATACCCGGAGGTAAGAGGCCACCCTCCGCCGGTTGTTAGGGTTATATAAGCTACACCCGGAGGTGGGAAGCCCCCTTGGCAACCATGGCTAATCTGGTTAGCCAGAGATGGAATAAAGCCTGGCCGATAAGGCATTAGAAGCTATACCCGGAGGTAAGAAGCTGCCCTCCGCCGGTTTTTAGGGTTAGATAAGCTACACCCGGAGGTGGGAAGCCCCCTTGGCAACCATGGCTAATCTGGTTAGCGGGAGATGGCATAAAGCCTGGCCGATAAGGCATTAGAAGCTATACCCGAAGGTAAGAAGCTGCCCTTCGCCGGTTTTTAGGGTTAGATACCCGTCGGTAAAAAACTTCCTACAACCACGGCTAATCATGTTAGCCGAAGATTTGGCATGAAGCCGGCCGATAGGGTGTTAGAAGCGATACCCGTCGGTAAGAAGCCCCCTTTAGCAATATGGCATAAACGTCGGCCGATAAAGCATTAGAAGCGATACCTGAAGGTAAGAAGCCGCCCTTCGCCGTGGCTAATCATGTTAGCCGGAGATTTTAGCATAGAGCCTGGCCGATAAAGCATTAGAAGTGATACCCGAAGGTAAGAAGCCGCCCTCTGCCGTACTTGATAAATCAACTGGAATTTTTATGAACTCTTCTTGTATGAACAAAGACGTGTGAAACAGCAGAGGCCCCATCTTGCAGGGATGCTACTTTATATATAAATATGATATGTACAATGATAGTGTACAATGGTGAGTCTCAACACCTTTAAGTGTAATAAGGCCGGAGATGCGCTATGTTCCATGGCCGGCGGGTCTCCTGACCCGCCATTTCTGAGTCGTCCCGGATATTAATGAGATAGTACGAACCATTGTTGAGATTTCTGCTAACCACAAAAGGTCCTTCCCAAGGGGGAGATAACTTATGCATATATGTCTGGTCTTGAATCAGCCGGAGCACTAAGTCACCCTCCTGGAACGTCCGGGTCTTTACCCTGCGGCTATGATAGCGGCGCATGTCTTGTTGATGAATCGCCGACCGGACAGCCGCTAGCTCTCGTGCCTCTTCCAAAGCGTCCAATGCATCTTGACATGCCGTCTCATTATCCATCTCAACATAAGCCGTCACTCGTGGCAAGTCATGCCGGATATCACTTGGTAACACCGCCTCGGCACTATACACCATAAAGAAAGGTGTATAACCTGTAGATCTGTTAGGGGTGGTTCTGATGCTCCATAAGACGGAAGGCAACTCTTCTACCCAACACCCGGGCGTTCGTTGCAAAGGAACCATAAGCTGTGGCTTGATGCCCCTTAAAATTTCTTGATTTGCATGTTCTGCCTGACCATTGGACTGTGTATGCGCGACCGCTGAAACATCAAGCCGGATGTGCTCCTCATCGCAGAACTTTTTCATAGCCCCCTTCGACAAATTTGTGCCATTATCAGTGATGATGCTATGGGGGTAACCAAAACGGTAAATCAACTTTTAAACAAATTGGACTGCCGTAGCCGCGTCACACTTGCCGATCGGCTCTGCCTCTACCCATTTGGTGAACTTATCAACCGCCACCAAGAGGTGCGTTTTCTTATCCTTGGACCTCTTGAACGGTCCCACCATGTCAAGCCCCTAGACCGCAAACAGCCAAGTGATTGGTATCATCCTCAATTCTTGAGCCGGAACATGAGCACGTCGGCCGAACTTTTGACAGCCGTCGCACTTGCGGACCAGGTCCTCTGCATCTTTGTGAGCCATCAACCAGAAAAAACCATGTCGGAAAGCTTTGGCCACTAAAGATTTTGAGCCGGCGTGGTGTCTACAGTCTCCAGTATGAATTTCATTCAATATTTGCCGGCCCTCTTCTCGTGAGACACAACATTGAAAAACTCCAGCCATGCTGCACTTGTGCAATTCACTATTAACCATTGTCATGGATTTAGAATGCTGGGTGATCTGCCTGGCCAGGTTTTCATCATCGAGTAACTCGCCCCGAGTCAAATAGGCTAGGTAGGCACAGTCCAATCCGGGATAGCATGTAGAGCCGCCACTAAGTCCCCCTCCCGGTCAGGAACAGCCAAATGCTCTTCCGAAGGTATCTTAACGGTCAGATGGTGTAAGACGTCCAGGAAGACATTGGACGGTACCGACTTTCGTTGAGAACCTAACCGTGAAAGCGCATCCGCCGCCTCATTCCTGCGACGATCAATGTGATCCACCTGATATCCTTTGAAGTGACCAGCAATAACATCAACCGCCTAACGATAAGCCGCCATCCGCGGGTCTTTGGAATCCCAAGTGCCCGAAACTTGCTGAGCCACCAGATCTGAGTCGCCCAAACAACGTACCCGACTTAAATTCATCTCCTTGGCTACTCTGAGACCATGAAGCAGAACCTCGTACTCAGCCGCATTGTTAGTGCAAGGGAACATCAACCGGAGCACATAACAAAACCTATCACCTTTGGGAGATGTCAAAACAACTCCTGCCCCTGAACCTTCTAACTGCTTGGATCCGTCAAAGTGTATAGTCCAGTATGTGTCATCCAGCTTTTCCTCGGGGGCTTGACATTCCATCCAATCATTTATAAAATCCACAAGAGCTTGGGACTTGATGGCCGTACGAGGCACATATTTTAGATTAAGAGATCCCAACTCCAATGCCCACTTAGCAATCCTTCTAGTGGCTTCTCTGTTCTGGATTATGTCCCCCAACGGAGCAGAGCTAACCACGGTTATCTGGTGCCCTAAAAATAGTGCTTTAATTTGCGGCTGGCCATGAAAACCCCATATCCTAGCTTCTGCCAATGCGGATACCTTTGCTTGGACTCCGTCAGGACCTCACTGATATAATAAACCGGCCTTTGAACCGTATACTCCTTTCTAGATTCCTTGCGCTCGACCACAATTGCAGCGCTTACTGCCCGATTATTAGCCGCCACGTATAGAAGTAACGGTTCTTTCTCAGCCGGAGCAGCCAGCACCGGCGGCTCAGTCAGCTGTTTTTTGAGCACCTCAAGTGCTTCAGCCGCCGCCTTGCTCCAGAAAAATTTGTCCGTCTTCTTCATCATCTGATATAAAGGAATAGCCTTCTCTGCAAGGCGGCTTATGAAACGGCTCAACGCGGCGATCTGCCCCGCCAAGCGCTTGACATCGTTAATCAGGCCGGCTCTGCCAGAGAAGTGATAGCCTTGATTTTATCTGGGTTAGCCTCAATGCCACGTTCAGAAACCAGAAATCCCAAGAGCTTGCCAGCCGGAACACCAAAAACACATTTAGTCGGGTTAAGCATCATCTTATAGACCCGGAGATTATCAAAGGTTTCCTTTAAGTTGCCCAAAAGGGTCTCCTTCTTCCTGGATTTGATCACGATGTCATCTACGTAAGCATGTACGTTGCGGCCAATCTGACTGTGAAGGAAGTTATGCACACATCGTTGATAAGTCGCCTGGGCACTCTTGAGCCCAAAAGGCATAGGTACATAACAGAAAGCCCCGAAAGGTGTAATAAAAGCCGTCTTCTCCTGGTCTTTAACCGCCATCTTGATCTGATGATAGCCTGAGTAAGCATCCAAGAAACACAAGCTTTCACAACCCGCCGTAGCATCAATGATTTGATCAATATGAGGGAGGGCAAACGGATCAGCCGGGTAAGCCTTGTTAAGGTCCATGTAGTCCACACACATACGCCACATGCCGTTCTTCTTGAGCACCAGTACCGGGTTAGCCAACCACTCCGGGTGAAACACCTCAACAATGAAACTAGCTGCCAAGAGTCGGGCAACTTCTTCCCCGATGGCCTTGCGTCTCTCCTCATTAAACCGCCGTAGAAACTGCTTAATTGGCTTAAACTTCGGATCCGCATTAAGGTTGTGCTCAACGAACTCTCTCGGTACACCCGGCATGTCAGAAGGTTTCCATGCGAAGATGTCCCAATTCTCAAGGTTGAATTCGATGAGCGCGCTTTTCTATTTGGGATCCATGTGAGCTCCAATGATGAACTGTTTGGATGAGTCGCCCGGAGTGAAATCTACCGCCTTAGTATCATCCACTGAAAACTTAAGGGGCGTCTCAACCTCTGTGGTAGGATTTTTCAGCGGGGTCATGTCCTCCGGGTCAACATTCTCCTTATAAAATTTAAGCTCCTCCTGTGCGCAACTGGATTCTGCGTAAGTCGCATCCCCTTCTTCGCACTCTATAGCCGTATTTCGGTCACCATGAACAGTAATGGTACCATTTAAACCGGGCATCTTGAGCTGTAAGTACACATAGCAGGGCCTGGCCATGAACTTAGCATAAGTCGGTTGTCCAAACAATGCATGGTAAGGACTCTTGATCTTGACCACTTCAAACCACAAGGACTCCACCCTATAATTATACTCGTCACCAAAAGCCACCTCCAAAGAAATCCTGCCCACTGGACGTGCTGACTTGCCTGGCACCACCCCATGAAAAACGGTGGATGAGGGATTTAAATCCTTATCAAGCAATTTCATCCACCGAAAGGTATCGTAGTAAAGGATGTTGATACTACTGCCCCCGTCCATCAGTACCTTGTTCACCATATATCCTCCCACTTGGGCGGCCACAACCAAAGCTAGTCGTCGTGGGTCATTGACACGCGGCAGGTGATCCTCCCAACTCCATGTTATGTCATACTCGGACCATTTTAAATATTGCGGTAGAGACGGTGCAACTGTATTGATCGCCCGCTTGTGCAACTTCTGGTCCCGTTTGCAAAGGTTGGTCGTGAAGACATGATACTGGTCGGAATTGAGCTATTTCGGATTACTCTGATAACCAGACTGATTATGCTGTTGCTGATTGTTGTTACCAGAATGCTGCTGGTGCCCTCCTTGATTACCTTGACCTGGGTGACCAGACCCTGAGCCGCCGGACCCAAAACCGGCCCCTGACCCGCCATGCCCAGAGCCGCCCGGCGGGCCACCGTCCTGATTGTTGGGGTGTGTAAAGTGATTCTTAAGTTTCTGCATGAAATGACACTCTCCCCATGTGTGGTTTGCCGGCTTATCGGGCTGGCCGTGATCCAGACAAGGACCCTACAGCACCTCCTTCAAATTAAAGGTAGGCCCGTCCTTATTAAAAGGTGGCCTAAACCTCGTGTTGCCCTTGGGGTGATTCTGATTGGTACTTGCATTGGCCACCAGTTCTGACCCGGCCTCAGGATTCTTACGTTTGCTCTAGCTACCATTGTTTGCCGTACCCTTGCTCTGATTGCCCTTCTTGACTTGGCTAGCCTTCTCCTCGTTGGAGCCCGGATCCTTCGTGTTGTCAGAGTCGGCGTATTTCATGAGAGCCGTCATGAGCTCTCCCATATCTTGACATGTGCGCTTGAGCCGACCAAGCTTCTGCTTTAGCGGGACAAAGTGGCAGTTCTTCTCTAGGATCAGTATTGCCTGAGCCGTCGTGATCTACTCCGAAGAGTGGATGATGGTCGAGACCCGCCGTACCCAATGATGAGCTGACTCATTCTCCTATTGAACACAGTGATCAAGATCCACGATGGTCATGGGCTGTTTACACGTTCCTTGAAAGTTTTTAATGAATCTGGCTCTTAGCTTCGCCCATGAGTTGATGGTATTGGGTGGCAATCCCTTTAACCATGTGCGGGCCGGGCCTTCAAGCATCATGATGAAGTATTTGGCACAAACTGCCTCACTAACGTCCAGCATCTCCATGGCTAGTTCATAACTTTCCACCCAAGCCTCTGGGGGTAAATCAGCAGTGTAATTTGGAACTTTGCGGGGCCCTTTGAAATCCTTTGGCAGCCGCTCACTCCGTAGAGCCGGTGATAAACATGGCACCCCCACTCTAGTGGTTCCTCCAACTCCTACTGACATAGATGGCGCGGGCTCCTGGCGAGCCGCGTCGGCTAAAGCTGTCACCTCTTGCTGGCCTCTTGCACGATTTCCGAATGCTTATGTATCCACAGCCGGCCGATGACCCGTTGGAATCTCTCGGTGCCGGTTGCTGCTGGAACCCGCGGGCGACTCGTAGCGCCGGCTAAAACTCCGGCTAGGGAGAGGGGTTGAATGAACATGGCTCCGGCTGTAGGTGTACTTTTCCTACTGGGCCATCGCCGTGTGCAAGTATCCAATGGTGTTTCACACATCCTCCGCAAAGGGCACCTTATCCGGAATAGGAATTGTTTCGATATGGGTGGCTGCTTCCACCATATTCTTGGACGGGTTAGAATAATGACCCACCGGTGTTGGGAAGGCCACAGACGAGGCCTGATTTCGCCGGGGCGGTTGAGTCACTGGCCGAGCCTCCGGGAGGCTTCCAGGTGCATCTGCTGTTCGCCCTGTCCCTGGCGTGTTGAAGAGGTTTCTTGCCTCATAATGTTTCTGCAGATGGGATTGATGTCTCATCTGATGAACCGCGGCTGCCGATTGTTGCTTGAATCCAAGACGGAAAGCATCTGTCTTGATGCATTCTGCCTCTTGCTCCATCTGGGCTTTTAACTCAGCCATCCTCTACTGCTCTTCCGCCATCTGGTCCTTGATCCTTGCAATCTCCAAGTTCCTAGCCGCTTGATTGTCCGGTGTAACGTCAATAGCCATTAGGGCCGTGAGCTCGTCCATCAGCTCCAAAAGAACTTCAGCCGGCGGCGGCGGGTTATCGCCTGAGGTGGCGGCCCCTGCGGGCGTACTATTCGTGCCTGGGACTGACCCCGCCATGGACACGGCGACATGAACCGGCGGCCCAAGATCGTCCGCCTCAAAGCGATCCGACTCAGGGCAGAGCTCATCGTAGCCCCCGAGCCCGTCGTGTGAAGCCTGTAGACCGACTCTGTTTCTCCGCTTGAAGATTCATCCTCTGAGTAAACGAGAGTTTCCTATGATCCGGAAGCTTCCAGATCCATACCTTGAGTAAAGCCCACGAAGACGTGCTTCCAGCCCGGGCTAACGCGGGCGGGTTGCATACTACGAGTAGGTTGCAGACGCCGAGCCGACTCGATGAGGTTGGTGTAGACGTCCGGCCCGGGTGTTGCTCCATCAACTTTTCTGATGAACATGTAGATCCCACCGAATGGACCCGGAAGCCATACTCCACAGAGCCGGCATCAAGTCCCCAGCCGACATTATCGATGTAGAGCCAGCCGCGGGGACTCTTGCTCATCCTACCAACCACGTATCCCTCGAGCCCCGGGAGAGAGCCCTTTGAGAACTCAACACCACCGAGCGCAAGCCCCACGGTGGGTGCCAACTGTCGTGGTTTTGTCATGACAGACGTCCGGGTAAACGGACTTCGCTTTGAGGCCATTGCTAACGTGATGGACTCAAAGGGGTTGATGGGGAGGAAAGACACGGATTTACCCAGGTTCGGCCCCTCAACTCGAGGTAATAGCCTACGTCCTTCTTGTGTTTGTATTGCTTGCTGTATCGATTACAAGGGAGCTGAAGCTTGACCTAGTATTCGACAACCTGATCTCTAAGTCGCCCTGGGTCTGCCTTTATATAGGAGGTCTAGACCACGGGTCATACAATTGGTAACCGACTCTCATTGTCTATCCGAGTCTTCCTCTATCTTCTTGTTCAAGTTGTCCCCGGGCGGCTTACACACCCGGGTCTTCTGGGCCACTGTCCGGCCCACCTTATGAGCCGCCAAGCTCCTTGGGCTTTAGGACCACCAGCTCACCTTGGGCCAGTGTAAGAGCCGCCAAGCGTAACCCGAAGCTCTTAGGGCGGGTCATACCATGGGGTTATATCCCCAACACCAGCACTAACCATTTACACCTGGCGTACCAATTTAGCCGACGCCAGTACTATTTGAAAATATTAGTGCTTGCATTGGAGAGTAATGGCGTGCCACGAACAAGATTTGTGGCTAGCCATTTGTTCACTAGTGTATGGTAATGGAGATAGTAACTGGAGTGATGGTAGTCTGTTCAGAACCTATGCTAAGTGTTGCTTATGTTAATTGTTGCACTAGATGCAACTACTCGGAACATATCTTAAGTAATGCAGTGAAGACCTGTTTTATTTTTTTTCAGGTTGGTTTCCTGCATCTATTTATGTTGTGCTATATTAATTTACTGTGGGCCTAAAACCCTTATGTATGCAATGTGGGACCACTACTGGGTTGTTCTCTTACTGTGAAGCCCACCTACCAACAACCATTACTACTTCTATAATACCCACCCCTTGGAAACAACCGTAGTCAAACCCAACCCCCTGGCTTTTCCTCCCCCAAGTCGACAAAGAAAACCCTAGAATCCCAGGGAGCTATGGATCCTGGAGAGGTCATAAATGAAGAATAAGAGGTGCCCAGGGGAGGCAGACGAAGAGAGGAATGAAGAGCCACAACCAAAAGGAGGGGAAGACACTACTACAGAATGGTCCAAAGACTACACATAAATCAGAGACCCTTCGCCCAAACTGTGTGCGATCGATCCAACGCAAACGGTATAGTTATAGCTCCGTGGCCAATAAAGAAAACTGAGTGCAATGACTGGTCCGTCAGCCACATTTGAGATTAGACTAGCGCGTGTGATGTAGAGCATACAGTTGGTCCTTATGAACTATTTGTGATTAGACAAGATAACACATTCGGTTCTCAAAATACATATGTGTGCGAAGTACGACATACAGTTCAATCAAACAAACTGTTTGCATTGATCGAGCTAGAACACAAACGAGTTACCATAAGAAGGTGTATGTGATACCATGCAAACAGTTCAATCATCAGAATTCTTTGGTAAGACCAATAATAACCCAAACGATTCATACTGACAAGTTGTGTGTGTTGTGGGCAGACGGTTGTTGCCATACAACTGTCAACGATGGATGAAATCATTACCGACGCTATGTTGGGAAGTGTCGTTTGCCTGTATTAATATCGTAGACATTTTATTATTTTGACCCATGTGCCTGCGCATTAGTCCGTCCTCCTCTCTCACATCTTGTCACCGCGTTGTCGCCCGAAGATTCCGGTGCATGCTTTGACACCACTTTTGGCCATGTGCCCGCTCGATAAGCCCATTCCCGCACACAAAACCGTGCTACGGCTCTAATTTCCCTCCCGGCTCGATGAAATCCCCAATGCTTGTCGGCTTGCTATATAAACCCTCACGGTCGGCGACTCTACATTGTCGTCATCCCCCCTCCCTGTAGCTTGTCTAGTTTGCTTCTCCCCCAACCGCCAATGACACCGACCTTTCGTCCTCGCCCCGCCACTCCACGAGAGGACAACTCCAGTTGGGAGGCTTCATCGCATCGGCGCGGAAGTCCTCTGAAGCGTGTAGTGCATGTTGTGAGTGTGCGCACGCCACCAACTACACGCTCCACCACTGTTGTCCGAAGGCAACTGTTGTCGGTGGCCGCCACCGGTAGCCGCCGGGGCCGTTGGGGCTGCCACCCCACCGCCATCCATATTTGCCACAACTCCATTGTCAGGCGGCAAGGTGATCACCCACGCCGCCATCCCGGGCCGAATGCGGAAGGTTGAGGCCACCAAAGGCCCGCCACTGGGCTTCTACGTCACAACCCTTGTGCGCTACATCTACTTCCTAGAGAAGGAAGTGGAGCGCCAGGTCACGCACGCGAAGAAGCTCATCGATGCAATGGCTGCAGGAGAAGCCGCAGTGATGGCACGAAATGTAGAGATCTACGCCGAGTCCCGTCGCTTCGTGGAGGCGTGTCTTGAGCGCCGGAGGGTAGCATTGGCAGGCAACGAATACGACTCCACCAACTCATAGGCAGTCTCCTCCTCCACTTGCTCTTACTGAGCGTGCCCGATTCTGCTGGAAGTACTACAAAGCCCCTTTGTAGTACTAGTATTAGAGGCTATTTTATTCAGTTCATCTAACTATAGATATGGTTGAACTATATCACGTACTTTAAATTAGCTAGCATATATAGTTGAACTAGCTATTTCAGTATGCTGTTGGCAACAATTGGGGAAAAGGTTGTTCGGTTCAGCTATCGAGTCGAACTGTATTATACAAAGACTAGTGCTTAATGTATGAATGAAATCCATGTTTAGCGAATTTTAGTTGAAAAATTACATCCTAATTGTGATTTTGTTCCTGCAAAATTTGACAAATGCCAGGGCTACAATGTTGACAAATGCCAGTGTTACTAGATTGATAGATGCCAATGTTTACAATTTGATACATGGCAATTTACCCAATATGACAGATGCAAATCTTCCTGAATTGTTTGTACTAGGCACATGTGTCATATTCGAGAAATGTTTGCAATGCGCTGTTTGCGATGACGCATTGCACCAATCCTTCGTGCCAATATTTTGACTTGGCTTACGAGCAAAGGAAAGATAGCTGTTGATCTGCAAACGGGTATTCAATCTGAAACTTTTGTGATGAGTGTTTATTCAAATAAAACTATGTTGGTTTTTTGTTTGCTATGTGAATTCAGACATAAATACTTAGTTCATCAAACCATAGATTACATTCAGTTAAACTTTCACTTTACATTCATACAATCGAGATACAATATAAAGAAAACTAGTTGTGGCGATGTTCTCGTACTCAGGGGCATAGTTGTACAGTTCTTCAAACCAGACTAGAATGTTAAGGACTTCACAATCAAAGAGTTGGTCGTCGCCCGATTGACAAGCGTGGGGCCCCGGGGGCACTAGTAGTGCTACGAGGAAGCTGTCGACGCTGGCGTCCCAATCCATTGAGGGGGCTGTGACGTATGTAGGCGCGCGCACGGGCACATGCGTGGTGGGTGCACACGTGCGCACGGGGTCGATCGCCGTGGGTGTGGGCACGCGCACTAGGACCGGCATGGCGTGTGCAGGGGTACACATGAGCACAGGGGCATGAGGAGGCGCTGGTGCTTGCATGTACACAAGCTCGCGCGGGTCCACGGGAACCTCCCTAAAGCCCGCGGTTTCCAGCGCTGCGGTGATGTTGGGCGACTAGCCCGTCAATGCCACGGGGATGATTGCTGGTGCGGTGATGGTTGTTGGCAAGTGCGTTGGGGAAGCATCCGCTGTGGCATGTAGCTCTTCTAGGGCCATATCTATGGTGTCACATTTATCTTTATGTTCTAGAAGAGCTACATGGGGAAGACCCCGATGTTTGAACTTCATTCCCATATCTTGCATGGGACCAAAAGTTGCATGCACACTAATATGGTTTTCAACCCATTTTGATGCACCGAACCTTGTGATTGTAGTTCAAATTTGAATTGTGTATATTAAATCATGCATATAAAAGTCAATTGATGTATAATAAGGCCAAATGAACCATGTATAATTTCATATTTTGGCACGACACTCTCATTTTGGTATATGTTTCCTATAGAATTAGTTAAAGACGAGAAGAGACATCGGACTTCGATTCGCCCACGTAAGGTAACACATTCCATTTCGAAACAACAAAGCATCTCGTGAGAAGTTGTCGTTTATGAGGGTCTTGTGCCAAAACTTGTCCCAGATTGGAGGTTATTTTACCATGGCACAGATGAGACATGCATGTCATGACACCATGCCAAGTTTCATGAATTTTTGATGAGTTTTTGATGTACAAATAATTTAAAACCCGAATTTCTCAATGTTTGTGTGGCCGAGCCAAGACCGCGATATGTTTGAAATTCATTCCCATATATTGCATGTGAACCTAAAGATGCATGCACACTTAGATGATTTTCAACCCATTATGATGCACCGGACCTTGTGATTGTGGTTCAAATTTGAATTATGCATGTTAAATAATGCATATAAAACTCAATTAATGTATAAAAAGGCCAAACAAACCATGTATAGTTTCATATTTTGGAACGATACTCTCATTGTGGGATATGTTGCCTATAGAAATAGTTTAAGATGAGAAGAGGCAGCGGATGTCGATTCACCCACGTAAGGTGACAAATTCCATATCGAAACAACAAAGCTTCCCATGATAAGCTCTGGTTTGTGAGGGGCTTGTGCCAAACTTGTCCCAAATTGGACATTATTTTACAAGGGCGCATATGAGCCATGCATGTCATGACACCATGCCAAGTTTCATGATTTTTCTGATGGGTTTTTGATTTACACATGATTTAAAACCCGAGTTTCTCAATGTTTGTGTAGCCGAGCCAAGACCGTGAGATGTTTGAAATTCATTCCCTTATCTTGCTTGGGATCCTAAAGATGCATGTACACTTTTATGATTTTCAACCCATTTTGATGCACCGTACCTTGTGAATGTAGTTCAAATTTGAATTATGCATGTTAAATAATGCATATAAAAGTCAATTAATGTATAAAAAGGCCAATCGAACCATGTATAATTTCATATTTTGCAACCACTCATTTTGGTATATGTTGCCTCTAAAAATATATAGTTCAAGGCGAGAAGAGGCAGCGGATGTCGATTCGCCCACATAAGGTGACACGTTCCATATCGAAACCACAAAAGCTAGTTTCATGTGAGAAGCTGAGGTTGGTAAGGGGCTTGTGCCAAAACTTGTCCCAAATCGGACACTTTTTCATCAGGGCACATATGAGCCATGCCATGACACCATGCCAAATTTCATAAATTTTTGACGAGTTTTTGATTTATATATGAATGTGAAACCAAGTTTCTCAATATATGTGGCTGAGACAAGACCCCGGGATGTTTGAAATGCATTACCCTATCTTGCATGGGGCCCGAAGTAGCCATACACACTTATATGATTTTTCAACCCATTTTGATGCACCGGACCTTGTGATTTTAGTTAAATTTTAATTATCCACATTAAATGCCTAGAGAACTCAATTAACATATGAAAATGAAAAAAGTACCCTGAATAATTCCATATTTTAGCAAGACACTCTTACTGGTCTGAGTTACCTCTAACAAAAGTTCAAGATGAGAAGATGAGCAGATGTCGTTTTGCCCACGTAAGGTGACGTGTTCCTTATCGGGACCACAAAGCTTGCAGTGAAAAGCTACGGTTTGTAAGGGACTTGTGCCTAAAATTGTCCCAATTGGATAGTTTTTTACCATGGCACATATGTGCCATGTCATGACAACATACCAAGTTTTTAGAAATTCTGGCGCATTCTGAATTTACAGTAATTTAAAAACCAAGTTTCTCAACGTTTGTGGCCGAGCCAATATGCCGAGATGTTTGAAGTTCATTCCCATTTCTTGCCCGTGACCTAAAGATGAATCCATGGACCCTAATATGATTTTCATCCCATTTTGATGCATGGGGCATTGGGATGATAGTTCAAATTTGAATTATACACGTTAAATGTCTAGAAAACTCAATTAATTTATAAAAATGCCAAATGGACCCTGAATAATTCCATATTTTAGCACAACATAGCTATTGGTCAGTGTTCACTACAGATAAATCATATGGAAATCCAAACACCATCCTTTGTCGAAGTAACCTCATTTTTGTGTAAAAACATTTTGAAAATCATGTCTTTCACAAACAGTTCACATTCATGAATTCTGTGTGATTCATTACAAAATATCTTGAGCCAATCCTCATAATGTATGGCTTAGGCCGGAAGCTTTGTCGGCTACAGTACACCACCGGCTAATTTACCGCACTGATTTCTTAGACCATTTTACTTTTTAGTCGTCGCCAGTGAAAGATGGTGATGTGGATCCCCATCGTGAGGGCAACTTTGGCAACCCACTCTGGCCCGAGCGTGGCCGCATAAGCCATGAGCGCACTCCCAACATGCTTGAATGCGGCCACTACTTTTCACAAGGTGACTGCAGCAATCGAAAGGGAAGATGTTGTAGCTGAGAGGGCGGTTGCAACAACCTCGATGGGGATAGCTAATGGCGAGAACGACACATCAGTTGTTAGTTCCTCGATGGTCACTATAGCCCTGATGGCAGACACCCAATCCCTTCTCGAGGCCGTGTAACATCCCAAAATTTCATTTTGGAATGTTATGAAATATAGCTATACATCATCATCACTTTGTTTGAATGAAATGAATGGTTGAAGTGCTTCCGTTGAAATTCTGAAAGGACATTTCAATTTTTCCATGTATTTGTTTCACCTATTTGAAAACTTTGGTAATGTTCAAAGAAAGAGGGGAGTAACATGACACTCCACACCAGGGGCATCTTGGTGAAATATTTCAGCAATAAAACCAGGGGGTTATTTGAAAGTTTATCTCAAAAGAATTTAGAATCAATTAGGTATTTTCTGAAAAATATTTTTTTAGTATCCATTTTGACAGAGGAAAAATGTTCATTAAATAGCATTTAATCTCCTGATCATTTTGATATATACATTTCCTATGTTTGGAAATGATTTTAATGCATTAAAGATGTTTTAAACGCTCTGTAAATAAAAAGGAAACGAATTAAACAGAAACGGGCCGGCCCACAGCCTTTAAAACCCGAAATCACTCCGGGCCGGCCACCGACGCGCAGATCCCGCGTCCCACCCTCACTGACGTGCGGGACCTACCGTCCGACCGCGGCGACAGCGCGCTCGTCTCCTTCACCGCGCCTCCGACGTCGCCGGCGATCTCTCCCCACAGATCTCTCCCCTCTCTCCCTCCCCGACCACCGCACCACCCCTATAAGAACCCCTCATCCCTCCGCTCTCCGTTCCACCCCGAAACCCCCTCTACCCTCACCAGAACACCACCGCACAACCTCGCCGGAGTTCGGACGTCGACCGAATCTCACCGAGCATGAGGCCGTCGCCTCCGTTGTCCCCAGCCCAGGCCGACGCCACCAATTGACGCCGGAGCTTCGCCGCCGTCACCTGAGAACTTCGGACGCCGCCCCCGACCACCGCACCGTCGCCTCCAACCACCTCCGACGTCCGGCCGCCGTCGAGCTCGCCAGAACTCCGTCCCCCTCCTCTGTAAGCCGCCACCTCCACCCGCATCCGTTCGATCTAAATCCAACGCGCCAGAATAGAAGCTTTATAAAACGAATCCGTACGCGTTAAGTTTCGGTCGTCCGCTCGCTAGATCCCGCACGCACACTCTCTCAACTAATCACAGCATGCCACGTAGACCCTGTCCGTTCGATCATATTTTTTCTTTTCTTTTGTGTTTTAGAAAACAGAATGTTTTCTATTTTTGTTTTAGTTGTGACTTTTAAACTAATTAGTGTTTTTAATTGATTCTTTTTGCATTAGGTCACAAATTTCATGTAGTTTCATCCTGTAGTCTTAGATTTCAAATTTGAACTTTTAAATTTGAATCTAACCAAATTTGCTTAAATTACTAAAATCTGTATAACTAGAGTTTAAAAATATTTTTTGAATGAATATTTTTGCCACTGTTTTGTATTAGTTAGACCTATCATCCTACATAGCTTGAGAATTTTTATGATAAATTTGGTTAATCTTTTTAACAAAAACAGAATCTGTTTAGTTCTTAATAGAGTTTAGTTAATTTGATTTTTGTTTAGTTTGAATCTGAGTTAGTTTAACTTTTGTTCTTAGATTTCATTAGGTTCTGTTGATTCAACATTAGGTGTATTATTTTCTGTTAATAAAAATATATATTTTTATTTGTTTTGTGCTCTAGTTTGAACAGGTACATCTTATTTTCACCTTTAGTATTGTTTAGAAAAAAAATGTTTTGTAGTAACTCTTTTTGCACAAATTTTTTATAATGAACTACTTTATGTTTTTTAATAAAAAATTTGTCTTTAATTTTCTGTTATCTAAATGCCTAGTTGTTCAAAACAATTTTTTGACTTGTCATGTCTTAGTAGAGTTTTGACACCAAAATTTTTTTAGAGCCTTATACTTTGAGTGATTCTTCCTTTTGATTGTGCTATTGTTTGTTGAAGTATTTGTTTACCTTGCTATTGTATGAATTGTATTGTGTTTATGCTTATCGTGTGTTTTGTTTGATTCGTTAGATCATCCGGAGTGCGAAGCTTGTTATCTAGAGTCACATGAATACGAGGATCGTCAGCAAGGCAAGTCACTTTGACCATGTATACCTATGTTTTTATTGCATTAGTTCTACCATCTCCCCAATTGCATGCAAAGTAGGTAATTTGGAAACTTGGTTACTTGATGTAGTATCATGTGGTAGGCACCCCTTAACCCTTTGACACATTGGCCCCGGGAAACGTTGATTTAATTTTGCTATGCTATTAGTAGACGGGGTTGGTTGTGTGATTCATGAAAGTTGTGAGTTAATAATTTCAAGACCTAAAAGATGATCAAGACTTCGAGGCTCTGAGTTTTCAACATACCTCTGGGTGGATGATGGTTGAACGGCGCCCTGGAGAAACCAGTGGTTAACCTAGATGTTGCTGGAGAAGTGCCAGTATTCATGCGGAAAGGTCCACCCAGGCACAGAGAGATGGATGGATGCTTCAAGACCCAAGGCTTACCTGCACAGCCACAAGCCATTATGGGCTCTGGCTTGGTTGGATATCGTTGTGACCCTGGACAGGCGGTGCTACGAGATGTAGAAGAATGGTAGGAAAGGATGGGCACCGACAGAGTCTCGAGGAAACCCTTTAGAAGACCATGTTTTGGTCATCCGTTTCTCAAACACCCTAAAGTGCGAGAAATCCAACGGAGGCGATGAAATCTTGTGGGGAACGTGTGCAAAACTCTGCAGAGTACCCAAACCTAATCGATTAGCCATGTCCATGGTCATGGACAGTTTGAGCCAAAGGAACTGAAACTATCTGGAACTCTCAACACAATTAATTACATTGATGTGGGTATTAATGTCAACTTGGGTATGAGAATTGGTTGGTGGAACCATCTCATTAATCAACCAACATTGTAGTAAATATGCTTTTGCCCTCTCTTGTTGTAGGAAAAATTTGGCTTTATGCAAAAACTTACTACCCCACCTGCCATATATGCATATAGAATAGATGATTACTTTACCCCCTCTTTTGTGACATTGCCGGCATATTCAATATGCTGACCTACACGACTGCAATGTATCATGTTGCAGAGTACTTTTCCGACCAGGAGTGAGGACATGTTCTACGCTCGGTGAGATGCCCTTGGAGTCAGATGGACTCAACTACCTTTGACGCTTCCGCAAGATTAGTTAATCTCATGAGTTGGCCTTCAGCCACTTTATTGTAATAAAGGACTCGTTAGGAGATTTTTCGATTATTAAAGCTGTGTGATTTCACTTTGATATATACATTGATGTACTGTGTGTGTACCAGCATGATCTTGGGATGGTACAGAAACACCGAAGATTCGACCTTTCAGGTCGGGTCGCTACAGAAATTGTATCAGAGCACACACTGACCGTAGGACGTAACCTCTAGGATTGGAAAAGCCTTAGGATTTATTTCTCTTTTGTCTTTAAAATTCTTATAGTCTCATCTACTCGTTTCTGACTTCCCTCCGATTTATTTCAAAATTTATAGATGGCCACCTTCATCCCAATTTTGATCACGGAGTTTTGTCAGCCTGACGCGACGATGCCCTTTGGCAAGGAGCTGATGAAGATTGTTAGGGACGTAAGGATTGCCTTGCCAAGCATCACTGGGACTCCTATCATGTCTTTTCCACAAGACGGTCACTACAAGATCGAGGTGCACATCCCTGGGAAGACCTTTGAAAATCATAAGGAACCCATCGACTTCAAGATTGTGGCACCCAGCTGGATTCTTGGGAGAGACATGGCAATTCACCGCGCCCTTGGACGTATTCAGGAGGAATACAGGGGTGGACCCATTTCACCAAGACTCAGCGTGGTTTGTCACAGGGATGGCAATGGAAATATCATAACCACTCCCACTAAAGACCCCACCATTTCCTATATTCAGACTTTGGAGGCGCACACTAGGACCTTGGAGCTTCGGGTACGTGCCAACACAAAGATGATCAAGAGGCTGATGAACCGCGAGATTGACCTCGAAGCTGACCTACGGGAAGCCAAGTATGAGCATGAGTATGAAGTGAAGGATTTCTTAGAGAGGATCGATAAGCTGAACACTCGCATTGCAACTCTGGAGGAACAGTTGGACATGGGGGAAATCTCCATCCAGAAGGAGACATGGCTCCCTTGATCAGCAGCGATGATGACTATGAGGAGAGCGTCACCGGAGGAGGCCACTTCACCATGTACTTTTGAGGAGAACTTTAGTTATGCCCCCGTGTATCTTTATTTTTGTCGTTAAAGCGTAGGTCGATGCTTAGTTTGATTTGGAGATTTGTGTCTCGATGTTTGAACCTTGAGTTGAATAAATGAATGAGTGTTTGGTGTGATATGTTTGTTGCATTGCATATGGGTAGTGAATTTCCTTTTAGGTCCTTGTTCTATTCTAATTCTCACCCCTCTGAAAACAGCAAGATGCCTCTGCGGCATGAGCCTGACTTCACTTTCCTGCCGGAACTCACACAACTTCTCCAGCAGCAGAACGCCCTGATGCAGCTGTCGATTCAGAACCAGACCAACAACCACAACAACCACCCTCCACCTCAAGGCGACAACCTCACCCGTTTTCTGAGGCTGAATCCACCAACTTTCTCCAGCAGCACTGAGCCTATTGTGGCAGATGATTGGCTCCGCAAGATGGAGAGGGAACTCACCACCGCTGGATGCACTAAGGCTGAAAAGGTGCGCTTTCCCCCTCATCAACAGGAGGGGCCAGCAGCTTCATGGTGGGAGAACTACACCACCACGTACCCCATTGCTGGTGTGACTTGGGAGTTGTTCAAGCTAGCCTTCCGCACTGCTCATGTCTCAGCTGGAGCCATGAGTCTGAAGAAGCATGAGTTTCGCAACTTACGCCGGGGGAACCGTTCCGTGGCCCAGTATGTGGATGATTTCAGCACGTTGGCTCGTTATGCACCAGGAGATGTGGCCGATGATGCAGCCAAATAGGAGAAGTTCTTGGAAGGACTCAACGATGAGTTGAGCGTGCAGCTGATGGTGGCTACTTTTAGCAACTACCAGGAGCTGGTAGACAAGGCCCTCATCTTGGAGGGGAAGCAACAGCAAATCAAAAACCGCAAGAGGAAGTATGGGTAGGGGAAGTCTCACTCTGGAGCTCAACAGAAGCCCCGCTACTCCCCGTACTCAGGAAATACCGGATCCAAGACCGGTAAGTATGGATGACACACTCATCATGTGCACAACCATGGAGGTCACAACCATGGAGGAAATGGAAATAATCGTCCCAACAATGGCAACTTCAAGAATGGTAATGGAAGTGGGAATGGCAATCAACACCGTCCTGTCCAGCTCACAAGGATCTGAACCATATCACCTGTTTCAAGTGCCAGAAGATAGGGCTGCCACTGAATGCCCTCAGAACAAGTAAGGAAATGGAAACGGCAAAAACAACGGAAACTCCGCAGCTAAGAAGCCAAATCCTTTTCCTCGTGCTCAGGTGAACCACCTTGATGTGGAAGAAGTCTATGATCAGCCCGAGACTGTGGTTGGTAAGTTTTTATTGCATTCACGTCCAGTTATGGTACTTTTTGATTCTGGTGCAACTCATTCATTCATATCAAGGGTAGTTGTGGAAAAGTATAGTTTACCCACCAGAACCCTTAGTCATCCCATTAAGGTCAATTCCCCAGGAGGAATGATGATGGCAGGGATAGGATGCCACGCCTTGAAACTCCATATAGGAAATCATGTTTTTCCCACCGACCTCATCGTCTTAGAATCCTAGGGATTGGATGTAATCATAGGCATGGATTGGATGACCAAGTATGAAGGAAATCTTGATTGCCCCAGTAAGTCTATTTTGCTCACCACCCCAGAGAACAAGAGGATTAATTATGTATCCCAACGCACACAGATGAGTGCTCGGTTAAACTCCCTCACAGGAGTTGTTCAGGAGGAAGTGCCAGTTGTACAAGACTTTCCAGATGTATTCCCGGAGGAATTACTAGGCATGCCACCAGATAGAGAGATTGAGTTTCTGATAGAGCTACTACCAGGAACCGCCCCAATTTCCAAGAGACCCTATCGGATGCCCGCAAATGATTTAGTAGAAATCAAGAAGCAGATTAAGGAGTTATTGGATAAGGGATATATTCATCCAAGTTCTTCACCTTGGGGAGCCCCAGTACTTTTGGTGGAGAAGAAAGACAAAACCTTGAGGATGGTAGTCGATTATCGTGCATTGAACAAGGTAACCATCAAGAATAAGTACCCTCTGCCGATGATTAATGACTTGTTTGATCAGCTAGTAGGAGCCAAAGTATTCTGCAAGATCGATCTTCGATCAGGGTATCACCAACTAAAAATTCGTGAACAGGATATACCCAAAACAGCCTTCACCACAAGGTATGGCTTATATGAGTATACAATCATGTCTTTTGGTTTGACTAATGCTCCTGCCTACTTCATGAATATGATGAACAAAGTGTTTATGGAATATATTTGGACAAGTTTGTCATGGTGTTCATCGATGACATTTTTATATTCTCCAAGAGCGAGGAAGAACACAAGGAACACTTGCGTTTAGTTCTGGAGAAGCTTAGAGAGCATCCGTTATATGCCAAGTTCAGTAAATGTGAATTCTGGCTGACGGAAGTCAGATTCCTTGGACACATTATTTCCGGAGAAGGAATAGCAGTAGACCCCGCTAAGGTTGAAGCAGTCACTGAGTGGAAGTCACCCACCTCAGTTAAGGAGATCCGCAATTTTCTCGGACTTGCCGAATATTACTGGAGGTTCATTGAGAATTTCTCAAAGATTGCCAAGCCCATGACAGAGTTGTTGAACAAAGAGTCTAAGTATATCTGGACTGAGGAATGGGAGGCCAGTTTCCAGGAGTTGAAGAAACGTTTGGTCACAGCCCCAGTGTTGATACTGCCAAACATTCAGAAGGACTTCGAGGTTTATTGTGATGCATCACGTCAAGGACTTGGAGGAGTACTCATGCAGGAGGGAAAAGTTGTAGCCTATGCATCCAAATAGCTATGACCCCATGAGTTGAATTATGCCACCCATGATTTGGAACTAGCAGCCGTAGTGCACGTACTCATGACCTGGAGACATTTCCTTATCGTAAATAGTTGTGATGTTTACACTAATCATAAAAGCCTGAAGTATATCTTCACACAAAAGGAGTTGAACCTCAAACATAGGAGATGGTTAGAGTTAACCAAGGACTATGACATGAGACTGCATTACCATCCAGGAAAGGCAAATGTTGTGGCAGATGCTTTGAGTCGGAAGAGTTATGTGAACACACTCATAGCCGGAGGATTACCCCAGGAATTAACCGATGATCTCAGAGAGCTTCGGTTAGAGATAGTTCCAAAAGGATATGTTGCCACACTAGAGATTCAGTCCACCTTGACCGAAAGAATTCGTGAAGCCCAGAAATTGGACAAGGAGATAGCTGAGATAAAGCAGAGAATGATAGAAGGAAAATCTAAAGACTTTCGTGAAGATGAACAAGGTACTCTATGGTTTGAGAACCGAATCTATGTGCCCAATGACCCAGAGCTCAGGAAGTTGATACTTCAAGAAGCCCACGATTCACCATACTCGATACACCCAGGCAACACCAAGATGTACCTGGATTTGAAGGAAAGTTACTGGTGGATAGGAATGAAGAAGGATATTGCCAAACATGTTGCGGTATGTGATGTTTGCCAGCGAGTAAAGGCGGAACATCAGAAACCAGCAGGGTTACTTCAACCTTTGCCGATACCCGAGTGGAAATGGGATAAGCTTGGTATGGACTTCATCACAGGATTACCTAGGACTCGTTCAGGTTATGATTACATCTGGGTAGTGGTCGATCGCTTGACCAAGGTGGCTCATTTCATTGCAGTGAAGACCACCTATACCAGCGCTAAGTTAGCCAAGATATATATGACCAGGATCGTATGTCTGCATGGAGTTCCGAGGAGTATCGTATCAGATAGAGGAACACAATTTACCTCAAAGTTTTGGCATCAGTTACATGAAACTTTGGGTACAAGGCTGGAATTCAGTACAACTTTTCATCCACAGACCGATGGACACACCGAGAGAGTCAACCAGATCTTGGAGGACATGTTGAGAGCTTGTGCGCTAGACCATGGGTCCAGTTGGGATGACAACTTACCTTACGCAGAGTTCTCGTACAACAACAGTTATCAGACTTGTCTGAAGATGGCCCCTTTTGAAGCTTTATACGGAAGGAGGTGCAGAACACCATTGATGTGGGATGGTGTTGGAGACCGAAAACTCTTTGGTCCCGATCTTATCCGAGATTCTGAAGAAAAGGTCAAACTGATTTGAGACCGACTCAAGATAGCTCAATCTAGGCAGAAGAGCTATGCTGATAACAAATGCAAGGAGGTGACATATGAAGTGGGAGATCGAGCATACCTTCGTGTGTCCCCACTTCGAGGAATCAAGAGGTTTGGTGTTAAAGGAAAGTTAGCACCCAGATTCATAGGCCCCTACAAAATTCTTGAACGTAGAGGCGAAGTTGCATACAAGCTGGAATTGCCGAAGGACTGTCCAGAGTTCGTGATGTTTTCCATGTTTCCCAGCTGAAGAAATGCCATGCTGAGATGGCTGATATTCCTTTGAGAGACACAGTGCCCCTAGAGGCCATCCAACTTGATAGTGACCTGGCCTACGAGGAAAAGCCTGTCAGAATCCTCGAGACTACCAACAGAGTTACCCGAAGCAAGACCATCAAGTTCTGTAAGGTTCTATGGAGTCACCACACCGAGGAAGAAGCCACTTGGGAACGCGAAGAAGATCTTCGTAGAGACCACCCGCACCTATTTTCTAGCCAACCCGAATCTCGAGGGCGAGATTCATCTTAAGGTGGGTAGGCTTGTAACATCCCAAAATTTCATTTTGGAATGTTATGAAATATAGCTATGCATCATCATCACTTTGTTTGAATGAAATGAATGGTTGAAGTGCTTCCTTTGAAATTCTGAAAGGCCATTTCAATTTTTCCATGTATTTGTTTCACCTATTTGAAAACCTTTGGTAATGTTCAAAGAAAGTGGGGAGTAACATGACACTACACACCAGGGGCATCTTGGTGAAATATTTGAGCAATAAAACCAGGGGGTTATTTGAAAGTTTATCTTAAAAGAATTTAAAATCAATTAGGTATTTTCTGAAAAATATATTTTTAGTATTCATTTTGACAGAGGAAAAATGTTCATTAAATAGCATTTAATCCCCTGATCATTTTGATATATACATTTCCTATGTTTGGAAATGATTTGAATGCATTAAAGATGTTTTAAACGCTCTGTAAATAAAAAGGAAACGAATTAAACAGAAACGGGCTGGCCCACAGCCTTTAAGACCCGAAATCACTCTGGGTCGGCCACCGACGTGCAGATCCCGCGTCCCACCCTCACTGACGCACGGGACCCACCGTCCGACCGCGGCGACAGCGCGCTCGTCTCCTTCACCGCGCTTCCGACGTCGCCGGCGATCACTCCCCATAGATCTCACCCCTCTCTCCCTCCCCGACGAGCGCACCACCCCTATAAGAACCCCCCGTCCCTCCGCTCTCCGTTCCACCCCGAAACCCACTCTACCCTCACCAGAACACCACCGCACGACCTCGCCGGAGTTCGGACGTCGACCGAATCTCCCCGAGCACGAGGCCGGCGCCTCCGTCGTCCCAAGCCCCGGCCGACGCCACCAATTGACGCCGGAGCTTCACCGCCGGCGCCTGAGCACTTCGGATGCCGCCCTCGACCACCGCACCGTCGCCTCCGACCACCTCCGACGTCCGGCCGCCGTCGACCTCGCTGGAACTCCGACCCCCTCCTCTGTAAGCCGCCACCTCCACCCGCATCCGTTCGATCTAGATCCAACGCGCCAGAATAGAAGCTTTATAAAACGAATTGGTACGCGTTAAGTTTCGGTCGTCCGCTCGCTAGATCCCACACGCACACTCTCTCAACCAATCATAGCATGCCACATAGACCCTGTCCGTTTGATCAGATTTTCTTTTCTTTTCTTTTGTGTTTTAGAAAACAGAATGTTTTCTATTTTTGTTTTAGTTGTAACTTTTTAACTAATTAGTGTTTTTAATTGATTCTTTTCGCATTAGGTCACAAATTTCATGTAATTTCATCTCGTAGTCTTAGATTTCAAATTTGAACTCTTAAATTTGAATCTAACCAAATTTTCTTAAATTACTAAAATCTGTATAACTAGAGTTTAAAAATATATTTTTGAATGAATCTTTTTGCCACTGTTTTGTATTAGTTAGGCCTATCATCCTACATAGTTTGAGAATTTTTAGGATAAATTTGGTTAATATTTTTAACAAAAACAGAATCTGTTTAGTTCTTAATAGAGTTTAGTTAATTTGATTTTTGTCTAGTTTGAATCTGAGTTAGTTTAACTTTTATTTTTAGATTTCATTAGGTTCTGTTGATTCAACATTAGGTGTATTATTTTTTGTTAATAAAAATATATATTTTTATTTGTTTTGTGCTCTAGTTTGAATAGGCACATCTTATTTTCACCTTTAGTATTGTTTAGAAAAAAGTTTTGTAGTAACTCTTTTTGCACAATTTTTTTTATAATGAACTACTTTCTCTTTTCAAATAAAAAAAATTTTGTATTTACTTTTCTGTTATCTAAATGCCTAGTTGTTCAAAACAAATTTTTGACTTGTCATGTCTTAGTAGAGTTTTGACACCAAATTTTTTTTAGAGTCTTATACTTTGAGTGATTCTTCCTTTTGATTGTGCTATTGTTTGTTGAAGTATTTGTTTACCTTGCTGTTGTATGAATTGTATTGTGTTTATGCTTATCGTGTGTTTTGTTTGATTCGTAAGATCATCCGGAGTGCGAAGCTTGTTATCTAGAGTCACTTGAATACGAGGATCGTCAGCAAGGCAAGTCACTTTGACCATGTATACCTATGTTTTTATTGCATTAGTTCTACCATCTCCCCAATTGCATGCAAAGTAGGTAATTTGGAAACTTGGTTACTTGATGTAGTATCATGTGGTAGGCACCCCTCAACCCTTTGACACATTGGCCCCGATAAACGTTGATTTAATTTTGCTATGCTATTAGTAGACGGGGTTGGTTGTGTGATTCATGAAAGTTGTGATTTAATAATTTCAAGACCTAAAAGATGATCCAGACTTCGAGACTCTGAGTTTTCAACATACCTCTAGGTGGATGATGGTTGAACGGCGCCCTGGAGAAACCAGTGGTTAGCCTAGATGTTGCTGGAGAAGTGCCAGTATTCATGCGGAAAGGTCCACCCAGGCACAAAGAGATGGATGGATGCTGCAAGACCCAAGGCTTACCTGCACAGCCACAAGCCATTATGGGCTCTGGATTGGTTGGATATCGTGGTGACCCTGGACAGGCGATGCTACGAGATGTAGAAGAACGGTAGGAAAGGATGGGCACCGACAGAGTCTCGAGGAAATCCTTTAGAAGATCATGTTTTGGTCATCCGTTTCTCAAACACCCTGAAGTGCGAGAAATCCAACGGAGCCAATCAAATCTTGTGGGGAACATGAGAAAAACTCTACAGAGTACCCAAACCTAATCAATTAGCCGTGTCCATGGTCATGGACAGTTTGAGCCAAAGGAACTGAAACTATCTGAAACTCTCAACACAATTAATTACATTGATGTGGGTTTTAATGTCAACTTGGGACCATCTCATTAATCAACCAACATTATAGTAAATATGCTTTTGCCCTCTCTTGTTGTAGGAAAAATTTGGCTTTATGCAAAAATTTACTACCCCACCTACCATATATGCATATAGAATAGATGATTACTTTACCCCCTCTTTTGTGACATTGCCGGCATATTCAATATGCTGACCTACACAGCTGCGACGTATCATGTTGCAGAGTACTTTTCCGACCAGGAGTGAGGACACGCTCTATGCTCGGTGAGATGCCCTTGGAGTCAGATGGACTCAACTACCTTTGAAGCTTCCGCAAGATTAGTTAATCTCATGAGTTGGCCTTCAGGCACTTTATTGTAATTCTTATTGTAATAAAGGACTCGGTAAGAGATTTTTCGATTATTAAAGCTGTGTGATTTCACTTTGATATATACATTGATGTACCATGTGTGTACCAGCATGATCTTGGGATGGTACAGAAACACCGGAGATTCGACCTTTCAGGTCGGGTCGCTACACGCCGCCCACGCCCATCTCATGTCGGTCACTTCACAAATCACATCTACCCTCTCCGACATCGGTCGGCAACCCGCGTTCGTTGAGTTGGTAATCATTGAGTCTGCTCGACCACGTGTCCGTTCAGCGGTGGCCTCCTAGCCAAGATTGTGGCCATCCATGCCCAGAGCAAGGCCGCCCATGTTCGGCTCATGGCCGCATTATCCAAAGAGATAATGGACAAAGACTGTGAGATGCAGGAGTGTGTGGCGATGGATCCCATGGATCTCCTTACCACGAAGGTCGTCAAGTGGGAGCTGGTTATCGAGGAGGCGGCGGAGATCGACGAATGCCAGGCGGAATATTAGTCTCTATGTAGAGCGATGGTCTTTTGTTAGAGTAATGTTTAGGTCAACTAACTAATGTTTATTAGTTGCTCAATTAAGTAAGTGCGGGAAGTGTCGTAGGCTCTTTTGTATAGTACTCAAATTTGCAAGTGTTGTTAAATTAAGCAATGACGTTGATGACCAATGTAATGAGGCAAATTCAGACCAAAATTTGCCACTCTATCCCCATTTTCTCTTCCAAATGAACATGAAATGAAAGTGCCGTGTGCAATGTAGTATCCAATATCTTACGTCGGAAGCTTAGAGAGCAGAATTTCCACGTTAAGTCTTATCACACACGAGATAAACTATAGGATACATTTGTGTTGTTGAGTATCGCACACAGTTATGGTAAAGGGACTGTGTCCGATGTGACTGTGCGTGCTACTTATTTGCCGGACTGAACGGAATTTTGGGTTTTCGTGCAAATATCTACCTCCCCCGTCCCTCGTACCAACCAAAGGACACATTCCCCTGCTTCCCCCTTCCTTTCCTAAGTTCAAACCTTCACTACCTGCTTGCAGTGCCACATCCTCATCGGTGATGCTCCTTCCTACTCCTCGGCCTCCTTCATCTTGTCATAGTTAGGTAATCCACACCTTCCCCGTACCCCCTCCCCCTCCACCCCTCCTCCTCCATTCCACATGCCCCGACCACCGATGCGACACATTCCACCAAAATCACCAGCCCACTCCCCACATAATAGCCACTGAAATACATGGTGCATGCAGTATAACCAGGATCTCAAGGAGCACCTGGCAGCAGAGAAGCAAATCGGGACCGCACCCGCGGATGAGGCCGCGATGGCTGCCATGCATGCCGACCCCCAGATCTTGGAGAAGTACCTATCCATCGAGGCCAACATCGATGGCTCGTGGACGGACGTCGCCACGTGGTTGTCTGCTTTGAACAATAGCTTGTTGTGTTTTCTCGAGGGCTCGATTGTTGCCTTCGATGACGACTACGAGTTGTTTTCTCAGTGTGCCCTTTCTTTCCTCAACTCCAGAGCTAGTAGGTTTGTTCCCGACAGGTTGAGCCACCCACCACTACAAGGAGGGCACCCACGATGTGGAGGCCTCACCCTCGTCCAAGCCCATTGTTATCGATATCTCCAACGATGAGGAATATCTTGTTTTTAAGCTTAATTACTAATGACCTGTGTTCAACTAACTATGCCTATTAAGCATGTTTGTTTTACCTGTTGCATGTGCTGATCCTGCCTTTCCTTAAGAAATTCTAGTGAAATATGCAATGTAATGCTACTATGCAATCTGGCCTTCTACTATGTTCTATTGTGCAATGTGATGCTCAGTTAACTATTTGGTTCATTTGTTTTGTTGATCATTTGCAATGTGATGTTCGATTATTGTTGGTACAATTTTGTTTTGTTATGCATGTGAAACATATAAGTGCTATATTTCATAGTTCTTAGCATGCTTGGCTTTTCCATGTGGCTTGAATTCATATGTTGAATCTGCAATGCGTTTATTATTCATTAACATATTTTACTGATAACACGCCAAATCTCACTTAAAACCTTATCAATATCTATTCTTAAACATGCTACAGGGGGAGAATGGGAGACACTGAAGTTTACCATCGAGGTTGGCACTTTCATGATCCTTTGGCTAATAGCACATTATTTTGCAATTGCAGGAACCATTCTTATATTTAGGTTTCTAATAATAATTTGGTCTTGCACATGTAGGTCCTGCTGTAAGAGGTTTGGACCCACTGTTCGACCCATTTTGCATGTGGGAAATGATGCGTTCATGAATCTCAGTCAGATCAAGAAAGTCAGAAAGATTGTTCAGATAAAGACACTTGCGACGAAAAACAATAAGTTGTTGTCTGCACAATGAAGAAGACATCAGTGAACTATAGGATGGTACTATCTCTTTTACCTTGTCTTTTTTTACCTTTGTGACATTTCAATTTTTTGAAACAAAATTTATGCATATCTTTGTTTCCAGTCCTTTCCAAAGCAGCTCATCAATCAATACGTCTCAAACCACCTGTATGGTTAAGAGGCAAGGAAGGTATTCATACAACACCCTCGGTATAATCTTGAAGTCTTCCTCAAGAGGATGAAGGATGGGCAGGAAACCATCCACAGGCACTGGCATAAAGTTGGAAGAACCTTCGACATCAGCGAAGGCTCAATATTTGCCTTCCACTTCAATAGTTTTCTAGACGAGATTCATCTGTCTATTTACCGTATATGATGCTATTTTCCAAAGGTTTTAGATGTTGCATGTGAAGCTTGGTCTTGTCGTGTAATTGGTTAGCTAGGTAGTATATGCCTATATGATGTTGTACTCTGATGTATTTCGATTATCAAATCCCGGTTGCTGCAATACGAAATGAAATATATTGTGTGCTTGATATGAAGTGTCAATTTGTTTACTAGTTGGATTATAAATAATAGAGCAATTAGCATGATTATTGGGGCTTCATATTGCAAACGGTTTGTCATATAACATCGTGAGCGATGACCTCAACAAACCCACACGGTTTCTAGAAAATAGGCATGTTGGATCTATGAAAAATCACACGCGACTTCTGGCTGCAAACTATGTGCATTAGAACACTCATTCGCAAATGTTTTCACATAAAACGTGTGTGTGATGGACAGCCCTATGCCAAACAGTTTCTTATAGGCACCGTGCGTGATGGCCACCCCTAACATAAACGATGTTATGTAGAAAATTGTGTGTGATGTACAATACAAACGAAACCATACACTTGGGATTCACTTTACGGGATGCTAAGCACATCTCACACGACTTCCCCAATATACCTGTTTGTGATGGCCCTTCCAATCGCACATGACAAAAATTTTCCCATCATGTGTGACCGGGAGCAGGAATCACCGATGGGTTTTTCGTGTCGTGTGGGATACCCCCCTATCGCACACATATGCAATGCGACGGTTTGAGACTACATCACGGAAAGGGGTTAAAAACCGTTTGTATAGCAGGTATCTGCCCTAGTGAGAAGGCTACTGGCAGAGAGGATCCTTGCAGCACAGAACCACAAGGACATGGAGCAGTTCCTGGAGGCATTCCCAATTAACTCAAACCCTTGTGATGATGATATCATCTACTGGATCAGGAGGAGGGCAAATTTCCATCCATTTCAGGTTACTAGGCGGAGGTGGACTAGGATTCTGTACCCATGAAGGTGTTGTTATGTTTCTGTGGTCTTAGGTCTATGTTTATATCCATGCATATCTGATCTGTATAGATCTATCTATGATGCAATGTATGAATGTGGTGTAAGAAATTTGTTAATGATCCATCTATGTATCAATGAGTGAATGGTATATCTATCTATTGTATGAATCATTTGATTTTGTCATATGTGATCTTGTAAGAATTGGTGGATTTTGTGAAAGATTTGATGAGGCAACTAAGGTTTGGTCGATACCGTGCCACACTAAATTACTCTATTTAGGCAATTAGGCTTTTGTCGATGACATGCCACCCTAAATGACCCTATTTAGGCAAGTGGGGTATAGTCAACGGCGTGCCGCCCTAAATGACCCTATTAGGCAAGTAGGGTTTGGTCGATGTCGTGCCACCCTAAATGACCTTATTTAGGCAAGTAAGGTTTTGTCGATGTTGTGCCACCCTAAATGACCCTATTTAGGCAAGTAGGGCTTGATCGACGTCATGCCACCCTAAATGACCCTATTTGGGCAAATGTGGTTTGGTCTATGTCGTATCATCATCTCACGACAACAACAACCATCATCATCATCATCATCTCACAACAATAATCATCATAATCACCATCTCACAACAACCATCATCATCATAATCCCACAACAACAACCATCATGAACTAAAGGTAGCCAAATCCAAATAGAACTGAAGGTAGCCAAATATGAAACAGAGCATAGTTGAGCATGTCAAACAAGAACAATCCATGGCAAGACACATAAAAGTTTTGTAATCATATTACTGGTTAGTCAGCGGTGGTTGCCATTGGCTGTAAAATACTCATCGCACTTGATTGGGGCCTTCCTCTTCCTCTTTCAGCCTGCCATAGGTTGAGCTGATGTTGATACTACCCTTGGAGCATTGTAACCTCTTCCTGGTCTAACTATTGACCTGGTATTTTTGGCTGGAGATGATGCACTAGACCTGGTGTTCTTGGCTGGTGGTGAAGATGTGCTCTTTATCTTTCTTCATGTTGCTTACAAATTGCAGTAGCACTAGCTGATGCTCTTGATGCAGTTTGGGTTGCTCTAGTGTGTGCCCTTGGAGGTCGGTGACGGTGTCCTGGACTAGGGGGTACTCACCACGTCTTCTCCCGACCAGTGGGTCGGGCCGAGAAACCTCCATGGTGATTCACAAATGGGCCACTTCGGGCAGCCCATGATGCATACAAGGGAGATTCCACAAGACTTGGCGCACAAGACAAGGACTCCTCTAAACCCTAGGCCTATGGTGCATTATATAAACTGAGGCCAGGCTAGTCAATAGACAAACTCAATTTCAATCTCATATTCCTTACTACAATCTCGTGGTAGATACCTATACTATGCACTATCCCCCATATGAATACAATCAAAATCAGGATGTAGGGTATTATCTCCTTGAGAGAGCCCAACCTTGGATAAAATCCCGTGTCTATGTTATCATCGCTCCAAGACGCCTAGCTTAGGACCCCTACTACGAGATATGCCGGATTTGACACCGACATTGGTGCTTTCATTGAGAGCCTGCTGGAAAGTCACCGTGGTGCGATGGGAATTCAGATCGGCTCCATCGCGATCTATGTGACAGAACCGAGCTACATCATCAACGTCGGCATCTTCGTTACCGGCTTGACTGGTCACCTCGGCTATGCCGAGGACTGCGCTCCACGTTGAATCATATAAATCGGACGGGTGTCCTCGTGAACATCAACTCCAATCTCAACCAAGATCATGGAAGAATCCTCCATGGTGCTCGGGGGCTCAACGTCAACATTGCCCTCGCGTGATCATGCAGTTTTTCTAGATAGCGGATTCGTATACGTCGTCCCCGTCTCCTCGAGTGTCGTTTTGATGATTACTTTGGTGGAATTGTCCGGAATTGAGTCTAGAACAACCCTGCAAAATTTTGTCGCGTTCTAGTGGAGGAATCTCCGGCGATCTACAATATAGTAGAGCCCTGTCAAATTTGGACGTGAATCTAGACGACTTTAGGGAAAGGAGTCCAGCACCCAGCTCGTTCATCCTTTGGACGATCCAACCATTGATCCTCTAAGGAATTCATATATCGACAACTCCTCAAAATTTCAGCTCGGCCCGACCATTCAAACTCTGGGAATGGCCCGATGAGTACGTCAATTTTTGGATCTGTTTCCTGCACGAAAACGAATCCAACCCGAATTCATCTTTCTTCATGAACGGGATATTGGACATCCTTTTTGAAGGAATATTTTTAGGGTATTCTGTTGTTTTCAAACACGTACCCACAAATTTGAAGTCATTTTTAAGGCAATTTTCACAATCGTGCCGATGTCAAACCGTCCCGACAACATTGCTCCACGGCTGCCGACCTGCGCTAGATCGTTGCTTTGTCGAGTCGAGGTCAACCTCTTTAGATTCATCACCTCGGCAAGCCAACCAAGAGTTCGGCATCGACGCCCCACGGATTGCACGGGGCTGGCACACAGGAATCGCCGCGCAGTCACTTCATCAAGCTGGCATCAACCATGTCCCAAAGTTTGACCTGCGTTAGCACCAACGTGCCGCCTTTTCTTCAAGACAATAACCACCATGCCGATCTTCTTTAACACGTCGGCTGACATGGAAGCTTCGGTATCTCTCCGCTGATCTGCTCCAAAACCACGGCTAGACTGGGGGCTTCTCCATCTCTTCATCAAGCTCCTCTAGGGACTTCGGCGTCACCAACCGACCACTTTCGTCTCCTCAGCTGGACCTGGGGCTTCGCGCCATCACATGGACCGTGTTGCATCACCACTTCATCAAGCCGATCTCTCCGCCCAGGCACCTCGGGATTGGCTTGGAAGATGGGATGACAACCCGCCGCAAGCTCGCACCACGTCATCAACATCGAGCACATTAATCAGCTAAGTCGCTTTCATACTCAACTTTTTTTTTATTTTTTGTTTGGTTCAACCAAAAATTATATTTTTTGTTAAACTACAAAAAAATGTTTTTTAAAAACTTTGTTTGTAAAAAAATTCCTTACCCGATTTAACTGGGGGCTCTTTAATTTGTATGAGATGTTTTAGAATAAATGTGTTTTCTTGGTCGTTGCAAAGTCTTTTTCTACTACACCTTTTTCCGACACTAGTGTGTGGTTAATAGCCAGATAGCCTGGTTTCTTTCTAAATCCACTCGAGTTTAGTTCACTAAACAGGTCTCGGAGAAACACTCCGCCTTAGGGATATGGAGGTTGAGGCCAAAGGCTTTCCCGCTTGGAGCCCGGAGATCGGATGTATCATATTAAAGCACGACCGAAGCACATACTAATTTTAAGACCAGTTTCGGATTGACACATTTTTCTTTTATCTAAACAATTTTTTTTGCATAATTTTTTGTTTTTTCCAAGCATAACTCTCGTAGTATACTTTTAAAGCATCGTCAATATTGATGGGGGTGCGACTAGAGCTGAACCCACCAAAAGCCAAGGTACTCCGAGGAGTCCTCGGCAAAACGTTCTCGGATATTGCTCAAGATGCACCAGTTTCGAATTGTGTCTTAGATCAATAGTTGGGTTTCCCGGCTCCTGTGCTTTCCTGCTATGTTCCGCTTTGTTCGGCTAGGAGTGCAAAGGGAGAACCACTACGATTGTACTTCCGGTTTAACCAGTCAACTATCTCAGTGGAGAAAGCCAAAAACTGACTGTCACAATGAGCATAAATTGGTCGGCGATCCGATGACCATATTAAACAACGGTCCTTTCATAAAATTGGCCAGAGTGTTAACGACTTGACCACGGCTGATGCCAAACACTAACCGAGGGCTAGTAACTGGCCTCCCAAACTTTAAGTTCCCATGACCAAGTGAAAGTTATAAATCCTAGATATCTGATTGCCTCGTTTCGCTAACACAACTGCCTCCGGGCACCCAGATGTCGGCTAAGGGTTGTCTTGTTACTACGGAAACAACCTGCGTAGCATCTACAAAGGGGTAGAAGCCGACGATGGGCCACTCTCAAATGATAAATGGTCACAAAGGAGTCAAAATAGCATATAGCATAAAAGCATGTGTATTCAATATACGAGTGTCGCCTTCCGTAATCATCGTTATAAAGCCATAAATATGCATCAATTTGACTTAAGATTTTGGCCAAGCTGGGTTGCCTGGCTCCTGTGCTTATCCCCTGTGTTCCCGATTGTTTGGCTAGGGGGTAAAGGGAGCACCTCTGCGATTGTTACTTCCGGGTCATCCATGTTAGTACCTCAGACTGGGTGAAGCCGAAAGCTAGCCATCTTAAGAATATAATTGGTCAGCAACGACGGAAGTGAAAATTTAGGTTCACTAAGAACCATAGAGTTCGCAAACTTTACCCGAACTAAATCCTCAATATTTTTCTCCCACATTTATCAGAGTTGAGGTTTCACGATCATGGTCAACATGATAGCCTAGGGAAAGGAACTTATAAAGGAACTATTTTTCCCAGAAGATGTTTCTTACGTTAAATAGTAATATAACATATCTCTCCGCGTACCTTTATTTATAAAACCATATGGACGGATTGCCTTGTTTGCCGCAAATCTTTGCCCTTATAAAGGCTTTATAAAGTAGTACAAACACTCCTTGGCTACTGGCCGAGGAGGTTGAAGCCAATGGTCGGTCAACAAAGTCTTGTACAATGCGGACCGAGCATTAATGATGTAAAGTACTTGGATACATAGAATCATTACACATAAATTGTGTTAAACATAACGAAATTTGTGTCAAACAAATATCAATCCTTAATTCAACCACTCGTGCCTAAATTAAGGCTCGGGGGCTATTGCATTGCCTAATCAATGCAGCAAATCCAAAGTGCAGTATGGTTCCCGAGGAGATTCGATTCTCAGGTCGGTCTGCCGCACCAAACCCGAGTCTCGAAAACTACTTCGTATCGCGTTTCCATCCCTTACGTATGCCGCCGAGCAAGAACTTGATCATCGGGCTAATTTTGCAAATCGAACCAAGTCTCAGGGGCTATTGGGATTAGTGGTTTTCTTTTATCCTTCAGGTGCATCTTGCGTTTTAGCCCATCACACACCTTGAGGGAAACTGGTTATACAGCTCGTCAGAGAATAAATTTCACCAATCGGAATTAAATATCCTCAAAAAAGCAGCCTATGGCTGGGGTGGTGCATCACCTCGAAAGCAGTCTAGCATAAAGCTCGGGCACAAGTGGCTGGCTCCATAGAGAGCATTTTTGACGTTAAGCTCGGATGAATTCCTTCAATACTTTAAGATCCAAGTTAGATGATACCTCATACGCTGACCATCGTTAGTGCTTGGATCCAGTCCGACGTTGGAGCTCGGAAGCAGTCCGGCATAAAGCTTGGATTCGAATGGCTCGTTTCATAGAAGACTATCTCAGCATTTAATCTCGGATGGACTTATTCAAATTTTAAGAGGCCAAGGTAATCTATGACACCTCGGATGCCGACCATCGTCGGAGCTCGGCTACAAAAAGACACCTCGGATGCAGTCCGACGTTGGAGCTCGGACGCAAGAGGATACCTTGAATGATGAATAGTGTTGGAGCTTGGCTGTGAGAAGACGCCTCGGATGTTGTTCGGCGTTGGAGCTCGAACGCAAGAGGACGCCACCACACGGGAAACACTTCAAACCCCGGGTGTGGTGTAAAAAATTACAAGGCATTCATAAAGGCCAATAACTTAAAGGGGCTCCTCAGATGCCCGACATGTAAACTCTTCGGATTCATCTCGGCGATCCTCAAGATCGGACATGGGAAGATTTTTTGAACCAGTTTTGAAGACCGACTGAAGACAAAAAATTATTCGGAAGAACCGAGGAGCGTCCTCAACTTGAAGACCGGTTCAGGGGGCTACTGATGGTGTCCTGGACTAGGGGGTACTCACCACATCTTCTCCCGACAAGTGTGTCGGGCCGACGACCCCCATGATGGTTCACTAATGGGCCACTTCGGGCAGCCCATGATGCATACAAGGGAGATTTCACAAGACTTGGCACACAAGACAAGGACTCCTCTAAACCCTAGGCCTATGATGCATTATATAAATCGAGGCCAGGCTAGTCAATAGACAATCTCAATCGCTATCTCAATATCAATCTCAATCTCATATTCATTACTACAATCTCGTGGTAGATATGTGTACTATGTACTATCCCCCATATGAATACAATCAAAAGCAGGACGCAGGGTATTATCTCCTTGAGAGAGCCCGAACCTGGGTAAAATTCCGTGTCCATGTTACCATCACTCCAAGACGCCTAGCTTAGGACCCCTACTACGAGATATGTCGGATTTGACACCGATAGCCGGGCAGCAGCTGATGCTCTTGGCGCAGTTTGGGTGCCCTAGTTGCTGTTTTTTCACTAGCTTTGGGTGCCCTAGTAGCAACTCTAGCAGGACCTGAAGCAGCAGGGGCTCTGGATGATCCTCGAGCAGCACTAGGTGGCATTGTTGGTGCAGAACTTGATGGGTATGATTCCCTATTTTCCTACACATGAAACACACGATGATATAGTATATGCACTTCATACTAGACGCACAAGGTGATATAGTAGATGCACTTCAAACTATATTCACAAGTACTTAGTTACTTGGTGCGTGTTTTTCCTTGTCTGCAACTTAGTCTTAAGTGTGTCTCCACACATTTTCCACCTGTGACCTTGCTTGCTGCAGTTACTTCATGTTATTATTCCATCCTAGATGTATCCTTAGGATCTAGCACTTCAAACTGACCCTTTCTCCTAGTTGTCTGCTTCTTCCCTTTCTTCTACCTAAATACCAGTGTCTCTATGTCTTGTGTGTTTGTGTTTGGATAGAATTATTGCCCACAAAAAGGGTAGATGCTATGCTAGTATGCAACCTTGTACATTTCCTTCTTAAAGAATGGATGCACATAATCTTCAGGGTGAACTTTGATCTTCTGCATAGTAGTTATTGCATGGTGGCATGGTGATCCAGTCATGTCCCACTTCCTGCAAGAACAATTCCTTTCGTTCAACTTCACATAGTAAGTGTTCTCTCAACCAGTAACTTGCTAGATGTTGGGACCATCCATGTATGCATCACAATATTTACTCCATTTCTTGCTCTCTTCAAGCCTTTCCATGTAATGTGGGGTTATTTCCCACCTACAATTCTCTGTTTTCTCTCTGATGCCCTGGTACTCAACCATTAGTTTGGTCCTCAACCCTTCAAACATGGTCTTAATTGTCTTGGACCTAACATCTAGAATCATCTTATTGAAAATCTCACTAAGGTTGTTGACAACCAAGTTAGTCTTGCACACATGATCCATTGCATATCTAGCCCAACACTCCTTAGAGATGCCATTCAACCACATGTAAGATGGTTCACATGTTGCTTTCAAACCATCCATTCCCACTTTGTGACCATGTTCAGTGAAGGAATAGCTAGCTTTGTCAACACATTTTTTGATTCTTCTGTTCTAAAGCTAGCTGACAGGAAGTTGGCATAAATGTGCCTTAGGCAATATCTTTGTGGTGATTGAGGTAATACTTCATTAATTGTCTTAATAACACCCTGTTGTTTGATTTCATGAGCAACAACTAAGCAAACTATAGCATCATGACAATGTGAATTAATGAAGTAGTCCAGTTCAGAGAAATAACAAAATACCTTCTGTTTGTTTGAAGTGATGGTGTAGTTCCCAAATTTGTTATTGGTGCCAATGCACACTCTAAGCTGGTTAAGAAACCAGGTCCAGTTGTCACCATCCTCTTTGTCAACCACACCGAAAGCAATTGGGAATATATTGTTGTTCCCATCTCTCCCTGTAGCTGCCAATATCTGTTGTCCTATTGATAACTTGACAAAACAACCATCAATTCCTGCATAAATAGTGAAATTTAGGGTCAAACGAATTAACTATGTCCAATAGTTGAACTTGAAAATGGAGTGCATCACTGAAATATACCTATGAAAGGACTACAACCACTAAGGAATCCATCCTTTGATGCTTGGAGGAAGTAGAACATGTACTTGAACCTTGGTGTGGGTGTTGGGTTCAAATGATCCTCAAAAGTGATAACTATGCATCTACTTCTAGGATTTGTGTCAAGCAAACATTATAGGTAGACCCTCAACATGAGATACTGCTTTCTATGATCACCTTGCACAACGTCAACAACCATGACTCTTGCCCTATAGGCCACACTCCTAGGAACATGCACCCCAAACTTCTTCTTAGTATGGTTCAGAATTGTCTCTGTATCAGCCTTTACATTTGATCTAACTGTGTCATCCACAACTTCTGCAACCCACCATGCAGTAACCTTGGTACTCTCTCCACTAGCTACATAAGTGTGATCAAGGAGGCACTTCTTGATGGTGAAAGTATCTTCATGTGCTACTTTGGAGGCAATCATGAAAAACTCACAACCATTCTTTCTGTCTAGGCACCAAACAATAATCCTTATTGGTTCATTCCTATGGTAGTGAAAGTTTCTCAAAGTCCTAACATGAAAATTTATCAACGCCTTTCTGAACTCATACACATTCGTAAAGCAAAGGTCCTTGCACAATTTCTCATGTGCATCAGGTAGTAGTGGGTCATATCATTTCTTCTCTATCTTATTTTGCAATCCTCTCTTCCATCCAGAAGGTAGTATAGGACCCCTCCATCTGAATCAGAAATGCCAACATCTCCACGGAAGCAATATTCATCAGGTTCATGCACAAAATCTTGAAACCTGGGGATCTTCGGCTGACTATGAGCTCTGGAAGTAGGCCCTGGATTTACTGTTGCTCTTCTAACAGGCTTAAGTTTCTCAGGCTTGCCTTTTGCCACCACTGTCTCTTCTCCACTATCAGCCTCTTTCTCCTCCTGCCAAAGCTCTGAAACATCACTATCCCCTTCAAATTGTGGTCTCTCTTGTGCACCATATGCTTCTTCACCTATCTTCTAAGACTTGTAAGACATCATCATCCCTCTGTAATTACCCCTATTAATCTCAAAGTCTAAGGATGATTTGTCAATAACATCATCCTCACCACCAACATCTCCAGCCTCACCAACAACATCCCCGTCATCACCACAAGGAGCTTTTGTCATGTTCAAGTTGCAACTCTCCTGTGTGTTGAGATTAACTTCAGGAGGGTGAACTACTACATCTTATGACAACTTAACACAAAACTAGCCCCCCCAATGGACTGCCTATTGGAACTTTTTCTTCATAAGCATTTGACGAGGCTTGTTACTGCGTTGGTATTCCCCAAAGAGGAAGGGATGATGCAGCATAGTGACAGTAAGTATTTCCCTCAATTATGAAACCAAGCTATCAATCCATAGAGGAAGATCAAGCACCTACGTAAACAACACCTACACGCAAATAACAAATGCTTGCAACCCGACGCGTAAGAGAGGTTGTCAAGCTCTCAACGGTAAAATCATAGATTAGGTAGTGATAGTTTTGGCAAATAGATCACGCAAGAATGCAAAATAAAATAGGTAAACGTAAAGTGCAACAAGGTATATTTGATTTTTTGGATTAATAGATCTGAAAACCCCCGGAAAAATAGTAGATCGAAAAGCAATATGTTGGAAAAGTAGACCCGGGGGGGCGTAGGTTTCACTAGTGGCTTCTCTCATGAGTATAGTGCATCATGGGAGAGGCACCTATGAGGAAGATGAGACCCTCCGTGATGGTTTTAGATTGGATCTCGAGGTTCTGGAACTTGCGACCTGGAATTGTCTTTCGTCGACTCCCATAGGCTTTTCCCAATATTTGTGAATTTATAGGGTTGATAGTCGGTGGAGGGGGGGTCCCGCGGAGGGCACCACCCACTAGGCCGCGCTAGGGGCCTCTGGCGCGCCCTGGTGGGTGCTCCCCCACCTCGGGCCTCCTCTATGATAGTTGTTCGGCCCATCTGGTGTCTTCTGGTCCAAAAAATCTCCAAATTTTTTAGGATGTTTGGCCTTCGTTTGGTATTGATTTTCCGCGAAGTAAAAAGCAAGCAAAAGCATCAACTAGCACTTTGGCTCTATTTCAATAGGGTAGTCCCAAAAAATGATATAAAGTTGCTATAAAATGATTTTGAAACATCCAAGATTGATAATATAACAACATGGCACAAGCAAAAATTATTGATACATTGGAGACGTATCAACATCCCCAAGATTAATTCCTACCCGTCCTTGAGTAGGTAAATGATAAAAACGGAATTTTTGATGTGGAATACTGCCTAACATGTTCATCACATATTCTTTTCTTTTAGCATGGACATTTGGACTTGGTTAGATGATTACCGAGTGGCTGTGCAAATTGGTGGTGGAAATGACAATGTTGCAATGAAGCACATGTCCTTGATGTTAGATGGTTCGGCTCGAGCTTGGCTGAATCGTTTGGCTCCTTCCAGCATACATTGCTGGAAGGATCTTGCCCGAGTGTTTGTTCGAACCTTTGAGGGCACGTGCAAGCGTTCGGCGGGTCTGGTCGACTTACAACATGGTGTCCAGAAGCCCAATGAAACTTTGAGAGATTATATTCAGCAATGGTCCACTCTACATCATACAGTGGAGAATGTGTCGGAACACCAGGCTGTTTGTGCGTTCAAGGCCGGTGTGAGATACATAGAGCTATATCTGAAGTTTGGGCGAATGGATGATATTTCACTCGGCAAGATGATGGAAATTGCCACTCGGTACGCCAATGGCGAGGAAGAAGACCGCCTCAGTAGCGGCAAAGGAAAGACAGTCGCCAATGAGGCTGGTGGCAGTAACAATCGGAAACAGAAGGGAAAAGCTGAAGATCCGGTTCAAGCAAAAGCAGCAGCACTGGCGACTCGGTCAAAAAACAAGGGCAAAGCTAAAGCACAGTATGCCCCCAAGAAAGGGAAAAATCAGTCAGGAACTGATATCATGGATCAGTGGTGTGTAATTCACACGACGAAAGATGTGGAAGGCAATGAGATTTTGCCTAAGCACACCACTCGACAGTGTCGGACCCTTATCCAGCAGTTCAAGGGGGACCCGCCGAGTGATAAATCTCCTGAGAAGGGTGATGAAGATGAAGATAAATAAACATTCCCGGATGTCACTACTACACTGGTGATCTTTGCTGATGTCGAGAGCAAGAGTCGTCTGAAAGTCATCAATAGAGAAATCAACATGGTTGTGCCAGATACCCCCACCTACCTCAAGTGGTCCCAATATGCTATCACATTCGACCAGACAGACCATCCTGCTCATGTGGCCACTCCCGGTCGACAGGCTCTAGTAGTTGATCCGGTGGGGGGCACTCGACTTAGAAAGGTCCTCATGGATGATGGGAGCGGCCTGAACATTCTCTATGTGGATACCTTGAAAGGGATGGGCATTCCGATGTCCCGTCTGAGTGAAAGCAACATGCAGTTTCATGGGGTCATCCTAGGAAAGAAGACCAAGTCACTTGGCCAGATAGCATTGGATGTGACATTCGGGAATGACAAAAATTTCCGAAAAGAAAAGTTGACGTTTGAAGTTGTGGATTTCCAGAGTGCTTACCACGCCATTTTGGGTTGACCCACGTATGCACGTTTCATGTCCCGACCATGTTACATGTACCTCAAGTTGAAGATGCCAGACCCTAAGGGCGTGATCATGGTCACCGGCAATCGACAGCGGGCCGAAGAATGCCTCCAGCAAGGCTCCAAGATCGCCGATCACCAGATGGCCATGGTGGAATTGGAGGAGTACAAGAAAACCGCTGACCCTGCTGATTTGCTCCGCACAAAGAAGCCGGCTTCCGAGTCGGCATTTCAGTCGGCAGGGGAAGTGAAGAAGGTCCACATCCACCCGACGGATCCTACTGCTGCCTCGATGAATATCTCATCAACACTCGACAGTAAATAGGAAGCCGAGCTCATCCAGTTCCTCCGTGAGAACTGGGATATCTTCGCATGGAAGCTTGCTGACATGCTGGGGATTCCCAGGGAGCTGGATGAGCATCTTCTGTGAGTGGATCCGAAAGCCAAACCCGTCAAAGAGCATTTGTGTCGCTCGGCGGCGGAGAAGCGCAAGGCAATCGGAGAAGAAGTGACCCGTCTCTTGCAAGCCAAGTTCATTCGGGAGATTTACCACTCCGAGTGGCTCTCGAATGTTCTGATGGTGCCAAAGAAAGATAAGTCGTTGCACATGTGTATTGACTTCAAACATCTCAACAAGGTGTGCCCGAAAGATCATTTTCCACTCCCCCGCATAGATCAAATTGTTGACTCGACTGCGGGGTGCGAGCGTTTATCGTTTTTGGATGCTTACTCCGGGTACCATCAGATCCGTCTGTATGGACCGGACGAAATAAAGACAGCCTTCATCACCCCATTCGGGTGTTTTTGTTACATCACTATGCCTTTTGGTCTCAAGAATGCCGACGCTACTTTTATGTGCATGATTCAGAAATGTTTACTTGACTAGATCCCTCGGAATGTTGAGGCGTACGTGGATGATATCGTGGTCAAGTCCCGCAAAGGTTCCTACCTGCTGGCTAACTTGGCCGAGATGTTCGCCAATCTAAGGTGATTCGACATAAAGCTGAATCCGGCCAAGTGTACTTTCGGCATCCCTGGTGGCAAGTTACTCGGTTTTCTCGTTTCCGAGCGAGGAATTGATGTCAACCCTGAGAAAATCAGCGCCATTACCCGTATGAAGACTCCTATGCGAGTGCATGGCGTTCAAAAGCTCACATGTTGCTTGGCAGCATTGAGTCGATTCATTTCTCGTCTTGGTGAGAAGGCTCTACCTTTATATCAATTGATGAAGAAGTCCAACACGTTCGAGTGGAATCCCGAAGCCGAAGCAGAGTTTTTTGTGCTCAAAGCCTTGCTCTCCACCCAGCCGGTGCTTGCCACTCCTGCCAGCAAAGAGCCCTTGCTCCTATACATCGCGGCCGCTAATCAGGTCATCAGTACAGTGCTAACTATCGAGCGGGAAGAGGAGGGTAAAGCTTATAAAGTCCAGCAGCCAGTCTATTATGTCTCGGAAGTTTTGTCCCCCTCAAAGCAAAGATATCCACACTATCAGAAGCTAGTTTATTGTATTTACCTATCAACGAAGAAGGTGGTGCATTATTTCCAAGACCACTCGATTTCAGTCGTTAGTGAGGCTCCTTTGTCTAGGATTTTCAATAATCGAGACACATCAAGTCGAGTGGCTAAATGGGCGATCGAGCTTGGACACTTTGACATCAGATTCGAAGCCAAAAAAGCAATCAAGTCCCAAGCATTGGCAGATTTCATGGCCGAGTGGATTGAATAGCAATAGCCTATCCAAGTTCACTCGGCACATTGGACAATGTTCTTTGACGGCTCTAAAATGTTGAATGGGTCCGGTGCTGGTGTTGTCTTGATATCTCCCAGGGGTGACAAGCTCAGCTATGTCTTGCAAATTCACTTTGATTCCTCCAACAATGAGGCAGAATGTGAAGCAGCTTTGTATGGGTTGTGCATGGCTATCTCACTTGGCGTCAAGCGCCTGATGGTTTATGGCGACTCAGATCTGGTGGTGAATCAAGTGATGAAAGAGTGGGATGTTCGAAACCTCGCTATGACTAGATACTGCAATGCAGTTCGAAAGTTGGAGAAGAAATTTGAAGGCCTCGAACTTCAACATGTTCCCCGACTGAAAAATCAGGTGGCCGACGAGCTATCCAAGATTGGGTCCACTCGACGGTTGTCCCCAGCGGAGTGTTCTTAGAGCACTTGCACACTCCTCCGGTTCAAGAAGATCCTTTCACCGAAGAGCCCCCACAAGCTTTGAGTTCCACTGACCCGACAGAAGTCGATGTCCCTGCAATGATTGACCTGGTCATGGAGATTCTGGTTATCACTCCCGATTGGACTGTGCCTTACATTGCCTATATCCTCAGACAAGAGCTCCCTGAAGATGAAACAGAGGCTCGACAGATTGTGTACAGGTCCAAGGCTTTCACTGTGATGGGAGATCAGCTGTTCACAGAGAGTGCGACTGGTGTTAAACAGCGCTACATTTCCCTCGAGGAATGTCGAATGATTCTAGACGAGATTCACTCGGGAAATTGTGGCCACCATGCGTCCTCAAGGACAATTGTTGCTAAAGTACTGAGCTGGTTTTTACTGGCCACGAGCTAATGAGATGGCTAAAGACATCGTTGATCATTGTGATGGTTGACAGTTCTATGCAAACTTGTCACACAAGCTGACATCTTCTCTGAAGACGATTCCTCTTGCCTGGTCGTTTGTTGTTTGGGGACTCGACATGGTTGGTCCCTTTCGACCCAGAAAAGGCGGATTCACTCACTTGCTGGTAGCAGTCGACAAATTCACCAAGTGGATAGAACCCAAGCCAATCAAGAAGCTGAACTCCCGCATGGCGGTCACGTTCATGAGGGAGATAATTTATTGATACGACATTCCACACAGCATCATCACAGACAACGACACTAATTTTGACTTGAAAGAATTCAGGAACTTCTGTAACTCCCAAGGCACCCGAGTGGATCATGCATCTGTTGCACATCCTCAAACCAATGGACAAGTCGAGCGGGCTAATGGCCTCATCTTGCAAGGTCTTAAGCCTCATCTCATGCGCGACCTGGATCATGCCGCTGGTGCCTGGGTAACTGAGCTGCCGTCTGTGTTATGGGGCCTAAGAACTACTCCAAATCGGTCGGCTGGACAGACTCCTGTCTTCCTGGTCTATGGTGCTGAAGCCGTATTGCCGAGTGACTTTTTTCACAATTCTCCTCGAGTGGAACTGTATTCTGAGGCTGACGCTGAACATGCCAGGCAGGACGGTGTAGATCTTCTGGAGGAAGAACGAGAGATGGCTCTGATCCAGACTACTGCCTATCAGCAGGACCTGTGGCGCTTCCATGCGAAGAATGTCAAGAGTCGATTGTTTCATGAGGGAGACTTGGTGCTTCGAGTAAATCAACACCGACCTCACAAGCTTGCTCCTACATGGGAAGGTCCTTAGCTGCGAACATGTTTTCGCCTAAGTTAAAAATCTTGTCGGGTCGATAATAGTCCATTCACTCGATGACTTAGCCGTGAATCGACATTCGCCTAAGTTCTAAACTACTCCGAGTGATGAGCAATCCTCACACTCAGGGGCTTAGCTGCGAACATGTTTTTGCCTAAGTTAAAAACTTTGTTGGGTGGATAGTAGTCCATCCACTTGACAACTTAGCTGCGAACATATTTCGCCTAAGTCAAAAAGAAAATACAGTCGAACATGTGATTAAAGCCGAATACGGATAAAATCCAAAGGTTAAATCGCGGATTAGTGTTTCATAAAGAAGCAAATGTGCTCAGGCCTAAGGCCTGAATGAAGTTTTAAGGGATACAATTCCACTCGGCATACCGAGGCGAATAGAAGTATTTCTTCCAAAGGTCAAGTTTTTAAGCATCTGACGGGCTGGCCGGCTCAACAAAAGTGTCCAAGTCGACACCGTCTGCGATTTTGGTGGCTGCTTCGATGAAGGTTTCCATGAAGTCCTCGAACTGGAGCTTGTTCGTGTTAACCACCCGGAGCTCCTTCAGCTTCTCTTCCCTCACGTCCCTACAATGGACCCTGACGAGTGATAGTGCCATGTCGGCCCCGCAGCGAGCAACAGATTTCTTCCAGGCCTGCACTCGACTTGGAAGTTCGTCCAGGCAAGCCATAATGGAGTTGAGGTCGAGCTAAAGGGTGTCCTCAGGCCATAGCTCCTTGTCAATTCTCTCCATTGTAGATTTCAGTCGGACAAGATATGCTTGAATGCCCTGGAGCCTGAAATTGAGTCTGAGCATGTTCATGGCCACCGCGTCTGCGACAGGTGACTTAGTGGGATCCAGATTGGGCTCAACCTCCTGTTTCTCCTTCTCGAAGTCCTAGTAGAATTCTGTTGAAGAGTGGGAATGGGAGGAGAATCGGTGAGCTACGACCTTCAAAGATTTTATAAACTTCAGTTGACGAGAAACAATCACCATCGAGCATGATGTACATCTTCCTCGAGAATTCGCCCAAGTGCTTCTCCAGGCCATTGCTCCTTTTGTTTAGCTGCTCGGCCCTTTTGACGAGGTCCACGTGCTCCTGCTTCAGCTTTGCGTTCTCCTCCTCCAGCTTCTTGGTGGCCACCAGCTTCCAATCTGCAGCTTCGGTTTTGTCCCTGGCCACCCGTTGGGCGTCGGCGAGCATTTTGTCCTTCTCCTCAAGTGCCTTCTTCATGGAATCTAAAGAAACAACATTGTTGAGTCGCAGTTGGAGTCGAAGATTTTCATTGCGCACGTCTGTTCGAGTGAGAGCACTCGGTTCAAAACAGGAAAAGTGAAGATGGGAATGCAGAAAGTCGACAGTAATTACCTCCCAGAGACTTCAACTCAGCACACGCTTGCTCCAGAGCATTGTTGGAGGCTTCCAGATCCACACGCAGCCGGTTCCTCTCATCCTCAAGATCCTTGTACTGCGTCCCAAGTTTGCAAGCCCTCTGAAACCAACAAAAGAAAGTAATTCAATTGGCAAGTAATGCCAAGGACGGTCGACTGGGCTATGAATACCGTCGAGTGACTATCTTACTACCTTGGAATAACTTCATATAATGATTAACCTATGATATCCATGAAGCCCATGTCCAGGGGAAGAAGAATTCAAGCAAAAAGTCCACCCGACATGTCGAGTGGCCCTGGCACTCCGCGTGTCGTCAACAAATTCAAAGCAGTCTCTATTTAAGGCCCGTGCCAGTGCAAGCACTCGACAGCGGTCTGAGAGTGCCCCCATTGAGACGGTTAACACTCGACCTGTCGAGTAACTCGTCAGAAAAAAATGCACTCGACATGTCGAGTGTCTCCAGTACTCCGCATACGATGGAAATCCCGATTTCAAGTATTCAAGACTACTCCTTATCGTCTGCAATTAACAGTAGCCTCGGGGACTACACCCAATGGGTGCACTTAGCATGCCCCTACTGGTTATTGAAACGTTTGACAAGGTCAGCCCTGTCAGAACATTCACCCGTCACTCGACCCGTCGAGTGATGCGCCTCCCTGCTCTGTGAAGTTCAATCTATCCTTATGTAGTGTCATATCATGGTTTGTCAATAATATCCATGAAACCTACAAGGTAGCTTCGGAGTGGCGTGATCAAAGGCGAAATGTATCCCGTATACAATAAACTCTAAGACCCCTGCCGGTGCAAGCACTCGACAGCGATCTCGAGGACAACACCCAATGGGTGCACTTAGCGTGCCCCCATTGAATCTGCCAACTTTCGATCAGTCGAGTGGCAGTAACATCCATCATTAGAATATCCATCACTCTAAGACGTGCAATCTATCCTTATGTAGCATCATATCATGGTTTATCAATGATGTCCATGAAACCTACAGCGCAACTGCGGGGTGGTGCGACTAAGGGTAAATGTATCAAGCATATGACAAGCCCCTACCGATGCAAGCACTCGACAGTGGTCTCGGGGACTACACTCAGTGGGTGCACTCAGAGTGCCCCCACTGAGATGGTTAACACTCGATCCGTCGAGTAACTCGTCAGAAAAAAATACACTCAACATGTCGAGTGACTCTAGTACCACGCGTACTATCGATCCAAATCCTACTCGACTAAGACCTTACCTATTCGAGTGGAGAAATTACAAACATTCTACGAGTGGACAATAAGCACCCAGTGGGTGTGCAGTCAAGAAAAGACAGGAATTCAATCAGAAATGTACCTACAATCGAACTTACTCGGACATTGATGCGGAGGGCTGCACTGACATCGTAAGCCAGCTTACTAGCCTCATACGCCTCTGTGGTTTGCTGCATTATCTGCTCTGCCTAGATCATAGCCTCCTTCACAGCTCCGGTTTGATCTTCCAAGATGCGATGCAGAGAGAAGGCCATCATAGGCAGGATCAACGTAGTTGCTGGGGCAGCTGAAGCAGTCTGAGCAGGTCCGGTTGGAGTCAATGTCATGATGGTCGAGACAGCTGGAGGGGCATTCGACAGAGGTACTGCAGGTTCAACTCTGATTTGTGTTGAGTCACCCATCCCCTGGGAGGATTCTGTAGTCAAACGCTGAAGCGTCTGCGCTGATGAAACTCTTCGGGTGCGGGTGCGCGAAGTGTCTAGGTGTTCCTCGTCGTCTTCTAGCTGGATGGTCTCTGCAACATCAACCGACAGTATTAACTTTTGCAAGTGATGAATCCCATTCAGATGATTCATGAACTTATTAACCTCTATGAGAAGTGGCAGCGTCAGCAGTGTCAATGTCCATCACTTCCCCCCGTCTCGATGAGGTGAGGTTACAGACGTAGCAGCTCTGACGGATCGAACATCACTCGGTTAGCAACAATGCAAGGTCACAGTTGACAGAAAGAATTCGAAAATGAATACTTACATGGAGACGATAGGTACAACCATCCTCATGCGAGGCAGAGCCTTGCAAGGTTTGGTCGTGATTTGCTTGGGCTGCTTGGCCAACCTCTCACTCGACTCAATAGTTGAACGGCGACTCCGCTTCGGGTTCTGCTCACTAGGGCCTGGAGCCCTATCCTTAACAGTCGCCGAATCCTGGCGAGACTTGCTGTGGCCTTCATGCCGGGGAGGTGACTCGACTTCTTCCTCTTCGCCAGAGTCCTCGTATTCATCGTTAGAGTCAGAGGGATCGTCGCCGTTCATGCTGCCACCCTCGCTCACTATGCCATCTTCAGGTTGGTTCCCATTGGGAACTGGTGAGTGCAAGTTTGTCCATTCCTGCATAATTCCAACAAGGAAGTCAGTCTAAAAATCAATGTATATCACTCGACAATACAAGTACTTCGGTCGACAAAGTGCAACTTATTGGATTCTTCAGTGGGTTTTCGGCTGAGTAAGGTAGGATCCTCTTGGCTCCCACAGGGTTATCGCACGCCTCGGTGATGCTGCGAAGCAACTACTCGACAGTCTTTTGCAGAACCTCCTCTAGATGCGTCCTGGTCAAGTGCTCTCGGCCCGCATAATGCCACATGATGTGATCTCTGGCTTGGAGAGGCTGAATCCGTCGACTGAGAAAAGTCTCTAACAGATCCAGGCCAGTCACTCCACCCCAGACCAATTTCACCATGGCGTCCACCAAGGTCGCCATCTGATCCTGTTCCTCTTCAGTCACCTTTAGGGACTTGGGGGCAGCTGGGCAGTCAGATGTGTACGGGGAAGGCCAATCGACATGTTGGGTGAAGCCGCGTCCTTGCAATAGAACCAAGTCGACTGCCAGCCTCTAACGGATTCAGGGAAAGTCATGGCAGGGAAAGAACGTTGTGCTCTCTTCTGAAGCCCCAAACCCCCACACAGCTACAGCACATGAGTTTTTCCATCCGACGGGTCTGCTTTCTTCACCGTCTGAGATCTAATCGTAAAAATGTGCTTAAAGAGTCCCTAGTGGGGAGGACACCCCAGGAAGCACTCGCACAAAGTTACGAACGCCGACAAGTACGCGATGGTATTCGGTGGGAAATGATGCAGCTAAGCGCCAAAGAAATTCAGGAACCCTCTAAAAACGGATGGGGGGCATGGAGAAACCTCTTTCGACATGGGAGAGGAGGACGACTTGCTCCCCGTCGTGCGGCTCCGGCTTGTGCTCTCCCTCCGACAGCGTCCAGGCTCCTTTTGCCACGAGCCCGTCGGAAACCAAGCTGTCGATGTCCTCGCGGGTGACCATCGAAGGGAGGAAGTCACCCTGCATCCATCCCGATGACGCGGTGAACCGGGTGGTCGAGGGCTTCTTGCCCTTGACCTTCATCGCCCCCTTCTTGGCCCGCTCCAGCTTTTGCGTCGTGTTCTTCGTCATCGATGCGGCGGCTCTCGTCAGGAAGGAACGGAGTGCGGCGTTGGAGGTAGACGAGGCGGAGGAAAGGAGAAAGAATGGGCGGAGGTACTGTGCAAATCGCGGCGCATAGCGCTTTATACTCCGTCGAGTGTCGCTGACCAGTGGGCCTGCGAGATCACCGCACATGCCAACCGCTGACGGCGCCCAGTACGTGGCGATATGACCGGCGCAGAATCGAGGCCTCATGCCTCCACTTGCCCGGATCGTGGCGTCATCATCGCAGGCACGCACGCTTCCCAAATTTTCGTATCTCGCAAAATCCGGGTCTAACAGACCGACCCTTCACCTCCAAAGATGCTTTCGGTTCACTCGGAACAAAATAGGCATTGAACATCCATTGAGACACTTTCAAGGCTAAATGGATCCGGGCGAATGGAGAAGAGTTCAATCAACGCAAGTATCGTTGAAGCCCCGAATATCATTCGGAAGATTTGGCGTGTTGATCCTGAATTGACGTCAATGCTCAGAAGTTCAATCGACGCAAGTTTCGTTGAAGCCCCGAATATCATTCGGAAGATTTGATGCCTTAATTCGATATTGGCATTGATACCCCCATTTCAACACTCAAACCCTGATCCATTCGGGGGCTAATGACGAGGATATCTACCTAGGGTAGGGTCCTAGGCAAGGCCTACATACCCTACCTAAGGACACTACATTGTAGGACTTGAAGATCAAGCGTAAGCTTCCGACTGGATTCCAGGAGACGTTCAAGTCACCCGACAGGCTATCCACTCGGAGACTCCTTCCTTCACTCGGCACTCGTGTGTCACTCGGAAGACCTCGTCCTCACTCGACACCAGAAGACCAGGAGCCATCATCAAGAGCCCAATGGCCAGATGTTGGTTCAATCGTCATTAATAGCTTTTATTACCTACGTTACCAGTAATGGCAGACTTTAACCCCATGATCGGACCCTTAGATGCTGGGTAATTATGAGGGGCAACAAACTCAATATAAGCCGCCCTTCCCCTCCTGCACAAGGGTTTCCAACCATTGTAATCTCAACATTCTACACGACATAAACTCCCGAGCACTAAGACGTAGGGCTGTTACCTCCACGAGAGGGGCCCGAACTCATACATCCGTGTGTACACCCTCGCCATAGCTAGGACTCTGCCCTCTCCTTACGTACCCCTACCATCTACTACCAGGCTCATTCCCACGACAGGGTACGAAACCACCTCAAAGTTATCTTTTCCGATCAATCGTATGAGATATCCCTATAAGTGTCACGAACAGCCATAGAGTTCGTACTAAAATAACACCTTAAGATACACATCAATCAAAACCCTAATGTCACCTAGATACTCCAATGTCACCGTGAGTACCCATCGGCTTAATTATATGATATGCATCACACAATTTCAGATTCATCATGTTCAATCCAGCACAAAGAACTTCATAGAGTGCCCCAAAGTTTCTACCGGAGAATCAAGATGAAAACGTGTGCGAACCCCTATGCATAGATTCCCAAGGTCACGAAACCTGCAAGTTGATCACCAAAACATACACCAAGTGGATCAATAGAACATCACATTGTCACCACAGATATCCCATCACAAGACATACATCAAGTGTTCTCAAATCCTTTATAGATTCAAACCGATAAGAAAACTTCAAAGAGAAAACTCAATTCATCACGAGAAGATAGAGATGGGAAAAGTCCATATGATTCATCTATATTAATAAAGCTCACGATACATCAAGATCATGTCATCTCAAGAACATGAGAGAGAGATCAAACACATAGTTACATGTACATACCCTCAGCCCGAGGGTGAACTACTCCCTCCTCATTGTGGAGACCGTCGGGATGATGAAGATGGCATCCAGTGATGATGGGCCCCTCCGGCAGGGTGCCAAAGAGGGCTCCCGATTTGTTTTTCGTGGCTACAGAGGCTTGCGGTAGCGGAACTCCCGATCTAGGTTTCTTTCTGGGGGTTTTGGTATTTATAGGAATTTTTGTGTCGGTCTAATGTCAAGGGGACTCCCAAGGGGCCCACAAGCCAGAGGGGCACCACTGGCGCCCTAGGAGGGGGGGCTAGGCTTGTGGCTGCCTCAGGACTCCTCTCCGGTATCTTTTTGCTCCAGTATTTTTTATATTTTCCAAAACTATTCTTTGTAAATTTTCATCCCATTCCGAGAAATTTTATTTCTGCACAAAAAACGACACCATGGTAGTTCCGCTAAAAACAACGTCATTCCGGGTTAGTTCTAATAAAATCATACCAAAATGATATAGAATGTCGGGACCCCAATCCTAAGTCATATGAATCCGGACTGTAACATATCACATCACTTTGCGGCCTCACGCACGGTAAGCTCCACGGCTGCAGCCTTACCTTAGTCGGGACCATTTGTGTCTTTTGGCTCACGTATGTGAACATGTCCTTGGCAATCAAACGACAGAGAACCCAGGCTGACATGACTAGTCATAGAACCCAAGTGGCACATCCGTACAGAAACAGGCATATGTAACCCAGCAATGCAGGTGTCGGCCTCAAGCATGTGTAGACGAGTCATAGAAAGCTACAAGGACTCCATTACGCCGTGGGACATAAATGTCATCACTGCACGTAGACGAGTTGTAGCAGGCTACAGGGACTCCATTACACTGCGAGGCATTTCCTCGAAGGGACAGACACAGCAGCAAAGAAGGATACATGCCGGTCAATCAATGTGTCCGGAGCAGTAGCAAGGTACTAAGGCTCGATGGAAGCACAAAGAGACAGTTTCCCATAAAGAGTACTACTAAAGGCACATGACTAGGTGTCGGATCCCATACATACCGTTGCACGTCACACGTACGCACGACATGCCCGATATGCATAGATACAACTATGGCATCACAACATAACCATACATCAACACAACTTTTATTTAAGAGGCTCACAAGAGCCTTGCATAATATGTTCTTACAGATAGGGGTCACATGACTCGACACTCAAGTCATACAAGCAAGTTCATACAAACCAAGCGGAAGCATAAAGCTGTCTAGGTACAGATAGTAGAAAGGGTAAAAAGGGCACATGGCCTGACTATCTACAGCCCGCCACAGGACATAAGGTCGTAGCTGGGACACCAACTATTCGTCATCGTCGACATCTAGATAGAACCCACCTGATGGGTCTTGAGTCTCATCTGCAACATTTATTAAGCAAACGTGAGTACAAACATACTCAGCAAGTCTTTAAAGCAGACCTACACTAATTATGCTCATGTATCAACAAGGGGAGTGGTGGAGTTTATGCAGCAATGCCAGCTTCGACTCATGGCTAACCTATACTACACATTTTAACTCTTTGGTTAAATTCTAGATATCACACACGAGTCCTCTAACTCCACAACAATACAAAACCATGGATTCACTTCCGTCTCCTACGAGAGTGCCATCCACGATACTCACACTTGTCTTGATATTTTTATGAGTATCCATTAATTTATCTATGAACAAGATAAGTTCTCCAAGTAGTCCATATCCGAGGACACGGCTATTCGAATAGTTTCATACTCTGCAGGGGTGTACTTCTTCACACACGCTCTCGCCACTTATCGTTGTGTGCTCATAAAACCATGCACCTCGGCAACCTTCAAGCGGTAGCCCAGCAAGGGAGTCGGCCACGATCGTCAATCACACAAGACCTCTAGTCCAGGCTATCACCTATTTGAGACTGAACCCGCACGAAAGTCCGACCGAAGTTTCCGCTACGGCCCCAAACGATGTGCGCAGGGTTCCCAAGCCCACCATTCAAGTGACCCTTGGTACACCGTGCCACTGCCTACCACGTCGTAACCCACCCCTAGGGTCAGCGCTACACACGGCCTCCAGCATGCTATTAACACCAGAAACTACTTGCACCTCCTGGACCAAGGACTAAGCAATTGATAAGTCGAGAGGGGTCGAGTTACCAGAACCCAATGTGTGGTAGTAAGTAGTCTTGCATCACAAACACAGAACATAGTCCCTAAGAATGGTCCCAATGAGACAACCCGCTATGTACTCCTACATAGCCTCTCATCGCTACCTTTACCGAATCGGATTCATCATAAGCTTATCACATCAGAAAACATTGTTTCACTCCAGTTCGTCACCCAGATGAATCAGACCTGACACAACTCTAAGCATAGCAGGCAAAGTAAGCAAAGCACATCATGGCACAAGCATGTACTAGCTATGCTAGGTTGCAAGGTTTAGCTATTTACTGTGACAATGACAGGTCATGCAAAGGAATGGATTTATCTACCGTGTATGACAGACAAGTGAACGTTTGTCCTAATGCAATAAATAAGAGAAGGAGCAAGAGAGTGGGATGTTGTCGGAATGATCAAAGGGGTTGCTTGCCTTGCTGGGTAGCGGGAAGGTTTTCTCCTTTGTTGGAATACTCGGAGGTATCCTCAGAAGCAGGGCCTACCGCAATATAGATGAATAACAATCAATACACGGCAAGTGCAACAATATGATGCATGATCATGACATGGCACCATGAATGGATGAGCTAATGCAACTATTATTCGATTTGGATGGAGAGGATTTGAATATAGGTTCAAAGTCATTCTCCATTTCATATTCCATATATCGACCTATTACTAAATGTCAATGTTCACCTACATAGGTTGCTCTAACATGCATGATAACCGCTCCGTTGGATTCATTGGATTTTTCTGATAAACTTTTATATATAAATTATGTTCATCTGAGTTATAGATTAATTTCTATGAATTTTCTAAGTTTTAACTATTTTTTGGAATTAATTTAAATCAGAAATTCCTTTATTGCATCAGCAATGCGTCAGCAGTCAGCTGACCGAGCCAGGCCAAACTTGACAAGGTGGGGCCCTCATGTCAGTGACTCAATCACTTAACAAGTGAACTAAAACTAATCCTAATTACTTAACAAAACTGGGGCCACTGGTGAGTGACTAATTAGGTTAATTAGCTTAATAATTATTTTTATTAGCCAAAACCCAGCTTAACCCAAGGGCTGGCCCCACCTGTCAGAACCCAAGGGTCAAACCCCATGGTCAAACAGGCTAGGGTCGCCGGCGACAAACCTCCGGCGACACCAGAGACGGCGGAGGGCATCGGAGATCCTGCTTCGATGACCAAAACGACGGCGGAGGGCACGGGGAGAACCTATGCTCGAGCGCGCATCCATCTAGCCCCATACTAGAGGCTGGGGTTGTCGGAATCGACGCCGGCGTCAAGGTCAGCGGCTGCCGGAATCGGGCAACCTCGAGCTCATCGCTCCAGCGTGCAACATGACAGCAGCTTGGCTCCTACAGCACCTACGCGGTCCTACGAACACAACGGCGGCCTCAGAAGGACCTCTCGAGCACTGGAGCGCGGCCGGCATCGAGCTCGAGCGGCGGAGCACTTCGTACCTTGATGAAATCGACGCCTACAGCATGGGATCGATCGGGGAAGGAGGGGGGAAGAATCAGAAGCTCATAGCGGTCTCAGAGCCGTTGGAAGCGAGCTCGGGGACGGCCTGAGGACGAAGAACGGCGAGCGATCAACGGAGCCGAAAGTTGGGGACGACCTCGGTGCGGCATCTGGGGGGCTTCCGGTGAGGCAAGGCTTGCTGAGGAGGATGAGGGCGACGTCGCGGTTCTTCCGAGCATAGGGACAAGGCGAGGGGTCTCGATGGCTATGGGGGTGACGGCAGCAGGGCGGCGATGGCTTCGGCCATGGCGAGCAGAAGCGAGGGGAGGGGAATGGCAGGGAGGAGAGGGTCCAGGCGGAAGCTGGGTTCTATCCCCTCGCTAGCGCGACGAGGAGGAGGCCAGGCAGGCAGGAGGCATGGCGCCTTGGCCACGCTCGTCGTGCCTTCCTTCGCCTCTACCTACTGGCAAAGGTAGGGGACGACTGGCACGGGCCAGGGGGGCGACTGGGCTGCCAGGCCTCAGGTGAGCCCCCATTTCCTTTTAGATTTTGCTTTCTACTTTCTTTTGTTCTGACATTTGTTTATTTATTTTCAAGCACAATTGCTAAGTGATAAATATCCCAAATATTTTATAGCATTAAGTTTGAATATTACAAACTTCTGTTAAAAGTTTCAGAATATTTTGAAATCTAAAATAATGATAATGCTTTATTTGGTATTTTCTGGAGCTTTAATGTTTATTTTTGAAATGCTATAAATATTCAAATATTTAGAATAACCCCTGACATATTCATGTCCACATTTATCAGACATAGGGGACATTTTAGATGGGCATTTTGGAGTTGTTGTTTTTTCACAAACTTTGAATTAGTTTGATTCAAATGAGGGTTTGGGGTTTCTTTTGATCCCCATTTCAAGTTGATGCAAAAATTGAAATATGATGCACACACATGTTGTCCTAACTAGGCTAGCTAGGGATGTGACATAGAATTATTGTAAACATGGCATGAATACTTCATAAATTATAGATACGTTGGAGATGTATCAATCTTCATTTTCCTTGGCCACTATGATATTCAGAACTATGAAATCAGAGTTGTCTATCATTTCTTCAAATGCATCTTCACTGTCGAGAATAAATAATCCATCATGTCTAATTCCTACTTATTTTACCAAGTACATGTAGTTAGCTGACCCATCGCCTTTATTTTCGGTCAGTGCTACCAAGTTGAGAAATGTGATGTTTGAAAGAGAGAACTTTCTTTCCATGTTGTCTCTGCCTTGGATATGCAGCCTCACGTCCCAAATGTCATCATTTAGCCTGCATTATAAACATAACTGAACAAGTGTCTTCTGGTACAAAATTCAGTTATGGCCCACTGACTGAAAAATACAATAGGCATCCAACAGAATCACTGCTGCATTAACCTAACCTATGGTACAAATGCTTCTATGGATCAACACTACTTCCTAAATATTGCATCACAACTGCATCCAAATAAGTACATGTTCTAAGTTGAACCACTACCGAACTAAACTAGCACTAATGAATTAAACTAGGGTTGTTCAAGAGAAGACAAAAAAACTTACTCAACCCCTTCAAATGTACATGTCCAGCAGTGGGAGTTGGCCGGATCCGCAGCGAGAGCACAAGCAAGAGCCCTCGCTGATTTGTACTCATGCGAGACCTATCGATTCTCCGACGACGATGGTGCAGCCTTTGGCGTTGCCGGAGGTGTCCACTGCGGCGCCAGCGGTTGCATTGCAAAGCTGCCGCTGCCCAGCTAGTTATCCACTTCCGAATATTCAACACCGCCGCCATCCCCCGTTCCACCTCCCACCGTATAGTGGCCAGCTTCGTCTGGTTTTGCCGCTGCCAACGCCATCGCGAGAGAGGGAGACAGAGTGAGAGAAGAGAGGGAAGGGGGAGACAGAGGAGCCCGATAGGTCACTTTGACCCCGGTTGGAATGGGTCGACCTAATGGCCGTCACCACGCGTGTCGTCAGCCCCTGGCGGATAAAACCTTGATGGGCGGCCCTACATATCATAACAACACTTAAGTTGTAACCGTTCGTCCACTAGTTTTTTTCAAAATATCGTACCAATTTTGTGGTAGTTTCTTGAAAAAAATAAAAAGTGCTAGTTTCTTATGGTCAACACGCGTAATGTGTTAGCTTTTTTTACTATATACTCTTGTCACAACTATTTATTTACAATAACACCCACAATAGCCCAATTTATGAATAATATACAATTTAGGTATGTGTTGCTACTATACTTCCAACACATATTCCACATTCCGTGAAGTTACATTTCTCACCATGCTGTCATGGAAGTAAATAACATCAATGAAAATATTTCTTTTCCGGATATATGAAGTTTTTTCCTAATTTTTTTCCACATGAGTATACATTTCAAACTTTATTATTTATTTTCAATACAAAATTTTGTAGGAAATATATTTAGGAGTATTATTTGATGATTTTCGTTTAAGATGTAATGCTTTTAATTTCGGTGAGCTGAGTTCAGCTACTCCAATCAATTTGTGATTTGAATTTTTACCATGCATTTATCATTTTCGACCATGAATTGTGTCACAACTATGTGTGTGATATTGTTGCGTCAAGCAAAAGAAAACTTTGTATTTGTAAAAGATCTAACAATGTAGTGATATTATAAAGGTTGCAAGTGTATTCATGGGCTCAAGTTTTGCAAATGTAAAGTTTCGGGAATATACATTTGTTCTTCTTCTTTTAGGTATTTTATCTATTTTCATATATCACATAATTATTTAGGATTCATTAATGCATAAGAATTTACATGCAATATTCTTGCAGAACTATTCAACAAGAAACACGTGAGGACATTCATTTCTTGCTTGGTGATAAAGAGCAAATCCATGCAGATTTACCATCACTAAATTGGCATATGCTTGTTGAAAAGGAGTATGTGATATTGAGGACGCATATGTTATCTTATGAAAAATAAAAGTCACATATATTACATCAAAAGAGATTTTTTCTTAGTCGTGCTCTTTCCTAGAATTTTGACATTATTTTCCTTTATTTTATTAGTGATCAACTTTATAAATATATTTATTTACGTAAAGTGGTTTTTTAAAACAACCCCATATATTAATGGGCAACAATATGTTTATAATTGTTCACACAACATACACCACATAGGGCGGAACCCTAAGAACAAGAACACCATCGGACCGATTAACAAAACTAAATATCATGAGCTCACGCGCCACCAAAAATTTACCATGTTCCATGTAAAAATAAAAATAATCTCAATTAAAAATCATGGACAACAATTGGAGAAAGACATAATATGTTTTGTAAAGTTCGTGTGGCAAAAAATAAAACATTCTTTGTTGTATGCTATGCGCACAAAGAATTGTCTATGTACAATAAAAAAGCATGCCAAGTTCAAAAATATATATGTAAATAAATATTCAATGTTGAATACAATGAATTTGCATGGTCCAATTCAAAAAGAATACCTACATTTTCCATGTGAACAATTATTGGAACCAGGAGAATGCCCGTGCGTTGCCACGGGCCTTTTAAATATTTTTACGATTGCACCTACGAATATCATGCATATCAAATTTTGCATGTATATTTTTTATTGCATCTATACATATAATGCCTCTCAAATTTCACATACATGGAGAAGATATCATACAACGATCGGAAAGTATACTTACAAATTTCTCGTGTACATATGCACTCTACTTTTTTATTCATAATTCACTAATTATTTCTTCATCACATTCTCCACATCCTCAGTCCATGCATGCCACCTCAGTTAATGACAAACCTGGATCACAATATCCCTTTCCACCTCCATTTACACGCTTTGAATTTCATCAAACACGTAGCGTTGCACTTGTGATATACTCCTATTTTGCACTGAAATTCTCTCTACCTACCCTTTCTCTCTCATTATAATCTCTCTCTCTCTCTCTATCTTTGTCTCTCCTCATTATAATATCTCCATATCCCTCCCTCTCACCCACACTTGTCTGCCATCCTTCATCTCTCTCCAACCCTGGCTCTCCCTATCATAGATTTGTTGTCGCAAGCAAATAACAGTTAACACTGGTTGTACTTCTACCAATTAGTATGGGCATCGTTCCTAGTGTACGAATCTAATTAAAAGTATGGAACTTATCAAAAATAAAACATTCTAGAAATATTAAACAATACCATTGGAATGTCGGTGTTCGAGTCACGTTGTTGTTTCGTCCGGGGCTAGGTTGGCAAAGGCAGTTGCATGGTCTAGAAGGTGAAACGTGTGGCAGCATGACCCAACTTGCGAAGGTGGGAGAGAAAACCCACCTTACAAAAATAGCCGATTAAGCGCCACCACGATTCGGAATAAATGCAAAACCAGGAGAGGGGTCTATGATGTCATGGCCATTAAAGTGATGGCGATGCTAACGAGCATCAAATGCATATGGAACAAAGATTTTATTCACCCTAAATTTTATAGAAATTTGGCTCTGCAAGGAGGATACATTTTAGAACCTAGTACCATCCAACTAAATAACAATGCATTAAATAACACACTGCCTATATCCAATATTTATCCTAAAGGTAAAAAAGTTTAATGCTTGAACCCGTCTAGATTTGAGCCTCACATTGATGGCACATAATTTCCTAGAGTTTCACATTGATGGCACATAATTTCCTGGAGTTTCTCCACCGTACACATAGTTGTAATTCTCTGTACAAATACACAAGATGGCTCCATATAGTATGTGCCATGTACTCCACAGGTCGTAGGAAATGATCTTGACATGGGCCACTGACAAGCATGGCAGAGCGACCTAGTTAGTTCGACCATAGTTGGGTGCACATGTCAGCTTTGACTACATCTGAATCCAATGTCATTTCATTATTTTCCATGGAAGAAAAATATTGCTATCTTGATCAATTCTTTGTTCAAAAAGTAGTATAATACCATAGAGAAGGAAAGATGTTTCACATTGTCCCAAAAACTAAGACACATTGTGCAGACCACCCTGTACAAATTTATTGGCTACTCATTTTAGCATGGCCCAAAATAAAAGGAAAAAATGGAACGATTTAACAGTATTATAAGTAGCTAGAGAATTCAGTTCGTTGGGGCAGTAGTTATGAAAAGCAAATGGAATTGTTCAGTGACAGAATTACTACCAATTACATATCTGGGAAACATTGAGAAACATCACAAATTAAACAGACTAAAGAATATACTACTCCCTCCGTTCCTAATTATAAGTCTTTTTAGAGATTTCACTATTGGACTACATATGTATGTATATAGACATATTTTAGAGTATAGATTCACTCATTTTGCTCCGCATGTAGTCCCATATTGGAATGTCTAAAAAGACTTGTATTTAGGAACGAAAGGAGTATATAATAAGCAGTTCTAAACTAACATTTGCAAAAAGATCACCTAATCACCTAATCAGTAGATTATTGAAAATTATACTGATTACTCATTGTACCCACATAGTAGAATGCATGTGTGTTGCTACAGCTTACAATACATATATAAATTAATCAAAGAGATGACTATAGTCGCATTAAAGGTCGAAGCTCAATTATCTTTCATACGTCCGGACGTGTTCGAACATCAAACGGGGTCTAGTGGACTCCCCAAAATTCAGTCGTCTAGACAGCCCAGTCTCTCCCAGATCCATTCCATATGTGGGTAGAAATGTGGTTGTTCAGACTATCCAACATATTATCTTCAACACGCGGACCCAACACAAATCCCCACCACACGACACACTTCCATTTTTCCGCCGGACCCTTCTCTTCCCGCTCAGTTTCCCATCATAGTATATCCACAGTAAACATAATAGATAGATTTTTAGACTTGTGGCAGTTAGAAAAACATAACTTTGCCCATTGATTCCAACTATTTGCATCCTAGTACGATCCAGAACTTTAAGCTCCATAACTCGAATCGTTAGTACATCAGAATTTGAGAAGACAGTCATAAAATTAGTAAAAAAATATATGTAGCTCTGAATGAGCAATCTTTCATGCCCACTAAAACTCGTAACTCACTGAATCATTTGGTCGAGCAGCTAGAGAGCAAAAACTATTTGCAGAGTGTAACTTAGTGAAAAATGCAGACACACATGTTTATCTGAAAATGGGAGGCATAATTCATAACGACCTAGTATGAGAAGACAAGACTAATTTTGAGCCCCCATCTAAAATTGTTTTTTTGCAGGAAGTCTAGCACAGTCAGAGAAAATATACCAAGAAGGGCATTAAACAACTTTGGTGTGTCAATTTTATAGATGGAATGCTAAACTATTTCAGTCAGTTAGTTGACTGGCTTCCTCGCAAAGAAGCAAGGGAACTTGAAGATATACTGAGGTAGCATCTCGGACTGTGCTAGACTTTGGTGCGTCAATTTTATAGATGGAATACTAAAACTATTTCAGTCAGTTAGTTGATTGGCTCCCACACAAAGAAGCAAGGGAACTTGAAGATATACTGATGTAGCATCTCACCCCCCCCCCCAATTCTGAAGATAAGATAGTAAATCAAAGAACTGAACTATTTTGGTGCAACACAACAAAGATCATGATCACCAAATGTAAGCATAAAAGCCCGTTGCAATGGGACTCAAAAAATTGTCACAACAATAAAATATAAGCTAAAGAAATATTGTACTCTTGCAACATAATGATAATAGATTTCAAGGTTCTTGTTCTTGCTCAATTACTGCAGAGGATAGGACAAATAACCTGGTCATACTGACACATATATCAACATCAGCAAATCAAGTGTAGCAAAAGCATACTGGGTTGTAAAGAAAAAATATATAAGATGAGCAATGTCTTAGTGATTGATATGGTGTCAGACTGATGTAAAACCATTAGGTGATCTGGCAACACATATCTTGCTTCTTTCGTCCACCATTTCACTATTAACTTCCCCAAAACCTCGGTAAATCCAAGGGCATCCATCACATGCGTTACATAATATCATTATTTTGTTTAGTACTTCCCCACCGGATTGAAAATCTACTGCAACTGAATTTATTTACCTTAAGTACATGGCAGCATGGCATGCCCATGTGTTAAAATATGCCACACTCTCACTCCACCATCTCACCATAATCCACTATCATCACTTAATAAATGAGTCAGCAACACTTTTACAACCAATCTGCTTGTGTATGGGTTGTTCTGTAGAGTTTCTTCTTTTCCATTTCGTCCACACAATATGCATGTGCCTGAAAAATTAGGTTACAAACTGCTCCAATATAGACCCACACCTCATGTATATTTTTGCTCACGTGATGCTCAGCTGACATGTTGCATTTAACTTCTACACCACCCTAAAATTGCAAACAAGATCATAGATTAGTTTAAATGATGATCATAGCTTACTATGTTTGTATGCTTATAATCATAGCTTTCCTATGTTTGTATGCTTAGGTGTCATCTTACTATGTTTGTATGCTTCTAATCATAGCTTTCCTCGGCAATCTCATGTACTGCTTGTCAAATATCTTATGGTGAATGAAGTGGACTCTTAATACATGTATAATTTGGATTTTCAAGTTCACTGCTTATAAATCAAACTCACCAATAATAGTACAAATACACAAGGAAGAAATTTTGAATTGTTTGGGCCCTAAAGCAAGCAGGAAAGACACGAACTCATGTAGGTGAGGAGGGACAAGAATGGTACCTTCAACCATAGAGTAGGTCACCCGCTGACCCTTCATACTTTGCACGACCATGTCCATATTGTGTCGATCATCATTGGATCTCCTCGTAGCGGTGACCCTCCTCAGTAAACTTGATTGATCTTAGAATCTTGGTACCATCCCAAACTAGGTGCATCGTCTCGTCTCCCTATGGCTAGATGCTAGACCAGCCAGCGACGACATCCCCCCCCCCTCCCGCGCTCCTTACCTGTCCTGCTACCTTTGGGTATCGATCGTCGCTCCGGGAGACAAAATTGGATCATTTCGGTATGTTAGGAAACTCAAATAAGACAACCATAACAAATACAAACATTATTTTTTGTATACTACCAGTCAATTCCAGCTAATAGCGAAACTCATCTCCAAATTTGTCCATTTATGGAATAGCAAATAATAATTTATGAGTAGAGGACAATGAAGAAGTTACATCATACAAGGAATGTGTGTGTGCGATATTATCAAGATGTTAGCAACAGAAAACGGATAGTAAGTTGTACTAAGTAACCACACATTCTTTCCATGGTACTTACAATCTGCAATAAAATGATAACTCGCGCACTGGTTTTTGCAACCTTATACAATCTGAAATAGAATGAAGCACGTGCAGCCGCCCTGCACAACATCAACATATGACATAATTATTAATTCAGATCATGTACGCAAGGATTCACGGAGATCCAGATATCATATAATAGTAGAAATTTCCTTTAAAAATAAATAGAACAGTAGAAATCAACCTGCAGCAGTCCCATGTAAGAGAAGAAAACACCACAAAGTCCCCTTGATTCAGTTGAGCCACTCAACTTTAATCTTCAGTATCATCTTTCCTAGAAGAGAAATGTTTCATTAACTCACCAAATGCTGGCTCATTTCAGAATAAACGGACGCTCCTTTGTGCATTACTGAAACTACTTTTTGTGAATACATACAAATTCTAGTTATGATTTCAATACATACATTGAGAAGTAGGGTTGTGGCATGCAACTTGAGGGCCAGGGCTGTCAACGCACTCGAGCAGCTTCGGCAGGCAATTTAATTCCTTGGCATCTAAGTATAATGAGTTGCATATATAGAGTAGCAATCATACGGGTTGTAATACCACTAAACCTAAGTGCGTACTCCTTTCAACGGGCTTATCGGCTGAAAACAATTGTTCTGCATGATGCTCATGAACTTGTGCAGCATTTTTTTCCTAATTCCAGATTTCTTTCTTACTATTACTTGGACCTCCATAAAAAGTCAGGGTGCCGATTCTAAATACTAATCGAATCACACGAACTATTCCAGTTATTTTGTATCAGCTACATGTCCCTCCTTGAAATGTTCAAAGGAAATAAATACAAAATGTGGTGAATTAGAGGCAGCAAGAGCAAGCACATTTTAGATCGGTCTCTCTTCATACGTTGCATCTACATATGTGACAAGTATGCTGGTTAATTAACTATGCTCTTAGATTAATTAACCATGGCCACGCTCGCTTGTTGCAGAGCACGAGAGATTTGATGGTATATATTATGACCGTGAGAAGGCAGAGTTAGAAATAGGGCTAACACCTACAGGTTCTTCCACAAGATATTGTTGATGTCTAAACTGGGATCTGAGAAGAACGGAATGAATCATACCAATTTAATGTTGGGGAGAAGAACTCGGAGGCAGCGGCTGCAGCGTTCCATGCCTGCTTGTCCGTCGGCGGAGCTTGAGACAATGAAGATGGCGCTCTGAAGTGGGGAACAACAGCTCCTTGCTTGGTGGTGGTGACCTGTTGAGGCTCCCGTGTCGGCGGCGGCGGTGACGTAGGGACCCGCGTGGATTGGCGCCCCATCCTCTCAGCAGATAAAAGGCTGCACCAGGAGAGAGATTGAACACATCCATGTTCGATTAGGAGGGCATCATGTAGAAGGAGAATTGGAGGATGAGCAGACCGCGGAGAATGAGAAGTGGAGAAGAAGGTGCGCTCGATCTGATTTCGTTCGTGCGTGAGAACAGAGTTCGCGCTAGAAAGGAAACCTGGTTCGTGGGAAAGGGGAAAATATGTTTTCCTGGACCACCATCCTGTTGAGCGGCAGGAGGTGTGGCTGGTCGAGGATCTCTGATGCGGCGGCGCAAGGAACCCTAGCGCCCGTGACGGTTATCGAGGAGGGGAGCGGCTTGCACGATGGGAAAGAAGGGAGCGGCTTGCACGATGGGGAAGAAGGGAAAGGCTCGGGAGATTTTCGTACGGGGAAGGGAGAGGAGAAAACCGGCCGAAAAGACCACTGAGGATGGAGGAGGTGGGACGAAAAAACGGATGAAAAATCTTCTGCTTTAATGGTGGATTTGGTTTCTCGAAAGGTGATCTCACATATATGGTATGATTTTGGAATTCTTAATTACCTATTATTAATGTGATTAAATCGAATCATCACCTGCCAAAGCAAGCACAAAACAAAATCTTCCACTTTAATGGTGGATTTGTTTTTTCGGAAGGTGATCTCACATATATGGTATGCTTTTGGAATTCTTAATTACCTATAATTAATGTGATTAAATCAAATCATCACCTGCCAAAGTAAGTACAAAACAAAATCTTTTGCTTTAATGGTGGATTTGTTTTTTTAATGAGAGGGAGAAAATAAACCAATAGGAGGAAACGGTGGGAGGCGTATTGAAAAAACGGACGAAAATAAAGCAGACGAAAAAACCCAGGATAAGAAGCTACCAACTGCCCCTTTAGGAGTAGAGATTACTATTAAGCCTGCCATGGCAAAAACTTGTACAAATTACAATGGGACAGAAACATGCCAACAATAATGGATTTACCATTAGCTAATGTAAGTATATTCCACGGTATTTTTGTTTGCCAAGTTTTTTGTTGACTAATGGAAAATATACATATTTGGTTCATGAATAATCCCAAATAGCATGGTAAACTTTGGCATGTATGGTATCACATTAAACAAGGACATGACACCCCCACTCCCACCCACCACTCGGTACTAAAAGGTTACCACCTGCCGTCCACTACATGGGATGTGACAAATACATACTAATGTCGTAGATTTAACAAACAACGCAAATAGAAAGCACTCTGATGTTTTTAATTTTCCATGTCAATTGATGATAATTGGCCTCAAACATTGCAAATGTAGCAAAACAAAGATAAAAAACATTTTAAAATTGCTATGTTGAGACATGTTATGTTGCCATCACAAATAAAGGAATTAAAAGTGTTGCCCTGCCCCGTTTCAAACAAATCAAAACATGGAGAAAACAGAGGACTAGCAAGCATAAGGTCAAAACAATGTACTAGCAGATAATGGAGACACACTATCTGAAAAGTGATGAGGCCCATGGACGCCATGCGCTTCCTGATGGAGCACGCCTTCACGTGTACATTGAGGCAAGCTAGCCATGGTCAAGGACTCAAGGTCGACTAGAGTCGCGGAGGATTGAGAAGAACCCGGTGCGCAAACCTTCCCCGTCCCTTGCATGCCGCTTTTCCCCCCAAATGCGCCGTATTTGGCATCGGCTGAACCTGCAATTGTTGCTTCTACATGATGGACTTGTGCTCTTTACATAATATTATTATGTATATAAGTGTTTACGAAATATAGGATCCTCTCATAATTTACTTGCCCAAATAACACTTTTTTTATCAGTGTTTATTCACTTACCAAAGAAAAGATAATTTTATTTGGTAAATCATTAAAAGGTAAAAGGTAGGGTAGTTAAAGCGGTTTTCACGTAAAATCGACGAGAAACCAGATATAGGAGAAAAAGAATCAAACCAATGAGTGAAAGGTTGAAGGAATGAGGAGTTCGACGACATAATGTTACGTTGTTTAAAGTGGACTAAATAATTGCATGTGTGTTGTAACTGGTGCAAATATTTCATCCTCCCTCCGTTCTTCTATATAAGGTGTATTTGTTTTTTGATGAAATTTCAGAATATAAGGTGCATGTTTTAATTTCCCATAATTCCCTTGTTATCCCTCTAAAAAAGGAAAGCATATCTTTTCTGATTGTCTGTATCTTTCTTTATAGCAAAAGAAGAAAACTATCTCTTTGTCGATTGCATGTATCTCATACTTTTCTCGACTAATTGATTCACTTTGCAGAGCACTTTAATTTTAGTTCCAATCTATCCCACCATCGACCAAAGGAGAGACCGGCGTGTAGTAGAAAAAGACCAAACACACTCCAAGTCATGTATGTATCAACTCCTCACCGAAAAAACCAGCTGAAGATGTCGAAAGCCACGAGAAGACAGCTCAGGACGATTTCAACTGAAATTGTTGATCCACTGTAGCTACATAGGTCATTCTAGAAAGAACTTCCAGGTGATCCCTAAGACATGTGCTCGTGAGGTGTGAGCTCCACCACCCCTCCCTCCACCGGCGGCCACTCCGGCCGCGGCGTCCACAGCCTCCTGTCGAGTGCTACTCCAGCACCGGTGGCCACATTCTCTTCTCGTCCCTCGGATCACCATGGCTCTCTCAGATCTCCAGTTCGAGGCAGGTCTCAAGTTCGAAGAACAAATCTGGCAAAAGTTTGGAGTGCCGGTCAACTTCCTAGAAGGTAGGAATCTCAAAGAGTTCCTTCTGGTTGCTGAATTCTCAAGATCAAAGATCAGGCTCAATCAGGATTCTGTGGGGATCATTCTCCAATCGTGCTTTGGAGGTCATGCCTCCCGTTTCAAGGTTCAATGATGTCAGAATTGGACTTTCAAATTCTATGTTGCATCAAAAGATGTTGGTTTATTCATCTTCCATGGAGGTAATATCTCAAATCAGAATTTCAACCTCTCTTTCTCGCTCTGGGGAGGACGAGGCCGAGATTATCTCCGGGAAATTGAGCTTTTTTGCCATGAGAAAGATGATGAATGGACCCAGGTTTTTCATAAAGGAAAATCAAAATCATATGCTCAAGCGGTTCAGCCTCCTCGTTTTTTCAAACCAGTTCAAACTCACAGTTATGTTTTTGATTGTCTGCAAACCGCCGCTGATGGATCATCGATAGTTTTGGCTCAAGGGACAATTCCTCGGAATTATGGCTCGAGGAAATTTAGGGCGGGAGTTTAGGGATATATTTGAAGGCTAAAGGAATTCTTGGCCCATTCCTGCTACTAGGCCGAGCAAACAACCTACTTGCATGAGATGCCTGTCATCAAACCATGTCCGTGTGGCCTGCAAAAAGAAACTTCGTTGTTGTGCCTGCAATGGATGGGGCCATATTGGGGCCTCATGCCACGTTAGTGCACATAAGGATTATGTGCCAAATCCTCAGGTTATTACAGGGCAACAAAATAAAAGAGTAGTCAATCAGCAATCAATTTCGCCATCATTCCACCGCACCAACTTGGAGTTGGGACCACCTGTCAATCCCTCAGCGATGCTGAAAACTCCATTCACCTCCGCCCATCGCTCCAGTCAGGCCGCTCCTCCACTAGCTCCGCCTCGCCCCAAAACTGCTGACCTTGCCGCCATCCGCTTTGCTACTGCTGAGGCTATGGCGAACTTCCCCTTTGATTCTCTCCATTTCCTACTTGCTGGCCATCATCCTATCCATGTAGAAGAAAGCCAGCGTGAGTGCGAGCGGTCTATGGACACATCCACATGAGGAATGAAAATCTTGCAATGGCGACGATTATCCCTATGCTAGCACGGGAGGTACACTTTGCAAATGTTAGAGAAATCCTCTCTGAATTTATTACTACTCACAAGAGACTAGGATTCCAGAAAATCTCCAAGTGCCCGCTAGGATAGGCTTATGTTCAATTGCAAAGTGTTTTCGATAGGGATGAATTAGTAATGCAGAGTCCATACTGTTTCGATGATGTTCATATCATATTTGAAAAGCATGATGAGGGTATGAACTGGAGAAGATTTCATCTTAACACAGAGTGTTGGATCTTTATTGCGTGTTTTCATGCGGACCTAAGGAACTTTGCTGATATAAGAAACACAATCAAGTCTTTCAGTACATTCATGGAACTGGATCAACAGCTTAATTCTAATGCAGGGGTTCTAGTAAAGATGAGAGTGGAGGAAATCAGTCACATCCCATCTAGTATCCTTTTAACAGGTACCAATGAGTTTAGAGGAGATTCCGGTCGTGCCCAGTGTCAATCCTGCGACAAACACTAATTGAAGAAGGACCATCAGATGAAGAGTTTGTCCCTCAAGAAGGAGATCCTCACCCATTCCCATAGCAGCCCCACTTTCATCCTAATTAGCATCAGTTCTTTGGGCCTATCAATCAGCATCAACAGGAAGAGCTGAATAATGAACATGATCAACATGCAGAGGAACATAATTTTCCCAATGAAGTAAACCCGGACATGAACCTTGTCAATGTTCCAGTCCAGTTGGCACAAGGATTTCACCCATGGGGTCCACATGAAAACATTGATTTAAATGTTGACCTTGAACTGCACCATGGGGAATTTTTAGAGATGTAGGATCTCATGGAACCTTTGGCTGAATTCCAACAGCCTCAAGCAGAACTACCCACCATGGATGACAATAGCAACATCTCACTCTCTATTGGTTCTAATGATTATGAAGAAACCTTGGATGGAATCATCCTCCCAATGGTGGCTCTCAATGTTCCAGTCCCTACCCTGGAGGAACCAACACCACATCAACTGCTACAACCTCCTACAGAAGAATTTGTGGCTGATCAACATGTAGAGGATATTATGGAGGACCAACAAGCAGTTCAGAACATTATGGCACTAGAACTCCCCATGAAACAGGAAAAAGCTCTTCAGGCAGAGCCCGACTTTCTAGAAATAGTGGATTTTTCTGTTCAAAACCAGGAAATTGATAGGCAACTCCTTGCAAAAGAAATGTTGGATGAGTTTGCAAATCCCTCACTCAATTCTATGATGCAATCTAGAGATAACCTGATGGCAGTGGAGGAAGAACAAAATGTTCTATATACCTCAGAAGAAAATAATTCCAAACAAAACCAAGTTGTTGAGACTAGTGACACTGAGAAGGAAGCTATGCCAGACAATACTCTGAACCCAATCACCAACAAAGAGATTCTAGTTTCACTTCTAGCAGGGCATGTAGTAGTACCTTCTGAATCTGCATCCTCTGCTAGCTTTGGCCCTCCCCCTGGATATGACATAGAGGGTAAATATCTTCATGCTAAGGACATTTCCTCTAGCCTTGGCCTTGATATATCTGACCCTTATTTGTAAACTATGGCTAATGGAATAGCCATGGACAGCAAAGTGGTCAAGTCTCCACAGGAAGATCATCATTGCTTGGGAGGAGAGAGTGCCAAATTATGGGTTGCACACTTCGCACCTAAAACTGATACAGAAAAGGTCATTCAGGTACCTCTCGAGTGGACAAATTTTATTATATCTTCTTTAATATCCCCAAACAGATATGATTGGGCCAAGAGGTTTCTCTCCTCTGATATGTGGAATATTATCCTTCAAGGAACAGACAGCAGCCATTTATACAGTTTTGTCATTTTTGAAAAATGTGTCTCTGCCTCAGTACCTCCTTGTGATATGCAGGACATTCAAGGGGGTGAAAATAGCATGGAGCGCACTTTTTCCACTCCACAATCAAAGAACTTTTCCTCTTATGCTCTTGCTTTGGAAGACCATGCCTCCACAACCAGTGCACTACACAGCTTGAAGAAAATAAAGGGGAGAGCACCTATAGTGGATACTGAGGTAAGGAGAAGTACTAGACTGCAAAAATAAGCAAAGGATTCAAGAAAAAACATGTGTCAATAAGAATTGTATGGCATGCCACTCAGATCCACCTCCTATTGCTGCAAAAATTGTTAAAAACTTGTCCACTTCCTTTTGCAAGGTGGATGCTAAGGAAGTGACGGAGGAAAACCTCAACAAGCAAAAGAAAAAGAGAGGAGCCAAGGTGGAGACCAGCAAGGATGGTCAAAAGGAGGAACCCAAGGCCAAGGCCATCTTCAAGCCTTGAGTTTCTGAATTTGGTCCTTCTTCAGAGTACTAGATTACTGGAATGATTTTTATATTTTGGAATATGGTTATCTGGTTTTATTTCAAGGCTGTAACACTGTATTCAAGTACTTATTGTACCATTGATCTTTGTTGGCCACCATGGATATTGATCTGGAACCTCTCTCAGCTCCTGCTCTTATGTGTCAGCTCCTAGATATTGACTGAATCTCTTCTCATGGATGTCTTTGTTCTCAACACCCTGATTCTGAAGTTATAACTACTACCTAAAATGAATACAAACTGGAACATCTTAAATTGGAATATTAGAGGGATTAATTCCAAAGATAAGTGGTCTGCCATTTCCAATAAAATAGAAGAATCTCGTTCTGCTATCCTTTGCCTGCAAGAAACAAAATGAGAAAACTTTGACTCTTCTTACATCAAAAACTTTTGCCCAAAGATGATTAACAAGTTTGAATTTACTCCAACTGTGGGGGCTTCTGGGGGGGCCGCTTGTTGCTTGGAATGATAACTTCTTCCAAGGATAGAAAGTGTTTGAAAACAAATTTTCCCTATCTATTCAATTCACATTTGTGCACACTGGGGAAAGTTGGTTCTTGACAAATACTTAGCATTGATATGACTCCATCGTATCCACTTTTCCAAACTCTTTTGCCCTTATTTTGGACTCTAATTTGCATGAATTGAATGGAACTAACCCGGACTGATGCTGTTTTCAGCAGAATTGCCTTGGTGTTATTTTTGTGCAGAAATAAAAGTTCTCGGATTGACCTGGAAATTTACGGAGATTATTTTTGGAATTAATAAAAATTATTGACGAAAGAATCAACCGGAGGGGGCCACCCATAGGTCACAAGCCCACAAGGCGTGACCACCCCCCTGGCCGCACCTAGCAAGCTTGTGGGCCCCCTGGAGCTCCACCGACCTCGATTCCAACTCTATATATTCCTATTCGAGGATAAAAAATCGGATAGAAGAGTTCATCACGTTTCATGATATGGAGCCTCCGCTACCTCCTATTCTTCCTCGAGATGCCAGATCTGGAGTACGTTTTGGGCTCCGGAGAGGTAAAATTGACTCCATCATCATCACCAACCATCCTTCATCACCAATTCCATGATGTTCTCTGCCTTTCGTGAGTAATTCAAGCGTAGGCTTCCTACACGATGATGGGTTGGATGAGATTTACCATGTAATCGAGTTAGTTTTGTTAGGGTTTGATCCCTAGTATCCACTATGTTCTGAGATTGATGTTGCTATGACTTTTCTATGCTTAATGCTTGTCACTAGGGCCCGAGTGCCATGATTTCAGATCTAAACCTATTGATCCTATCTTGCAAGTTGTAGACACCTATTACAAATTATGCTCCGCATCCCTCAGGGTGACAATAATTGGGATTCTTTCCGGTGATTACCATAGTTTGAGGAGTTCATGTATTCTCAAAGTGCTAATGCTTTGGTTCGGTTCTCTATTAAAAGGAGGCCTTAATATCCCTTAGTTTCTATTAGGACTGCACTGCCACGGGAGGGTAGGACAAAAGGTGCCATGCAAGTTCTTTTCCATAAGCACGTATGACTATATATGGAATACATGTCTACATTACATTGATGAATTGGAGCTAGTTCTGTGTCACCCTATGTTATAAATGTTGCATGATGATTTCCATTCGACATAATCATCCATCACTAATCCATTGCCTACGAGCTTTTCACATATTGATCTTTGCTAAGTTACTTTTCTATTGCTACTGTTACAATCACTACAAAAATACTACTGTCACTTTTGCCATCATTACTGTTACTTCCATACTACTTTGCTACTAAATGCTTTGCTGTAGATATTAAGTATTTCAGGTGTGGTTGAATTGACAACTCAGCTGCTAATACTCGAGAATATTCTTTGGCTCCCCTTGTGTCGAATCAATAAATTTGGGTTGAATACTCTACCCTCGAAAACTGTTGCGATCCCCTATACATGTGGGTTATCAATAACTTTTTCTAGCGTCGTTGCCAGGGAGCATAGCTCTATTCTCTCATTCACTTGGGATTTATATTTGTTGATCACTATGAAGAATCTGAAAGACTGAAAAACCAAGATCTATCTCTCTACTATGAGGGGAGGTAAGGAACTGCCATCCAGCCCTACACTTGATTCACCTTCTGTTATGAGTAAACTTTTGACACCACCACATGCTATCAATTATGATATGTCGCAAGTAATTGATGATGCCACTTCTGCTATGCATGATGCTTATGATGATACTTTGCTTGATAATATTGTGCCACTGGGTGAATTTCTTGATGAACAAATTGCTAGATTCAATGTTGAAACTGATGATACTTGTGAAACAGATGAAATTATTGAAATTGAACGCTATGAGACACCTGCTAAACATAGCTCTCCTAGATATGAATTGCCTAATATAACTAAGGGTTATGTTATGGAAGGAGAAGTAGCTAGGGAGTTTCTGGCTTGTAAGGATAGAGATGATCTTAAGAAACTATTATGAAAGTGGAAGGAAAAATCTTTGAATGCTAGAATGCAATATGATCCTAAGTTTGCTACTTCACATATCTTTGTTACTGATGAGGATTATGAATTCTTTGTTGATCCTGAGTTAATTACTTTGATTGAATATGATCCTTTCCATGGTTATGAATCTAAAACTGTTGTGGCACATATTACTAAATTGAATGATATAGCCACCCTATTTACTCATGACGAATTTTTTTGTTATTACTATATCATTAAGTTGTTTCCTTTCTCATTAAAGGGTAATAACCCACAAGTATAGGGGATCGCAATAGTTTTCGATGGTAGAGTATTCAAACCAAATTTATTGATTCGACACAAGGGGAGCCAAAGAATATTCTCGAGTATTAGCAGCTGAGTTTTCAATTCAACCACACCTGAAAGACTTAATATCTGCAGCAAAGTATTCAGTAGCAAAGTAATATGGTAGTAACGGTAATGGTGGCAAAGTGATAGTAGCAGTTTCGTAGTGTTGTAGCAGTGGCAACAGAAAAGTAACTTAGCAAAGATCAATATATGGAAACCTCATAGGCAATGGATCAGTGATGGATAATTATGTCGGATGGCATTCATCATGCAATAGTTATAACATAGGGTGACACAGAACTAGCTCCAATTCATCAATGTAGTGTAGGCATGTATTCCATATACAGTCATACGTGCTTATGGAAAAGAACTTGCATGACATCTTTTGTCCTACCCTCCCATGGTAGCGGGGTTCATCCACAGGTCACAAGCCCACAGGGCGCGACCAATCCCCTAGCCGCGCCTAGCAATCTTGTGGGGCCCTTAGAGATCCGCCGACCTCGATTCCAACTATATATATTCCTATTAGGGGAGAAAAAATCGAAGAGAAGAGTTCATCGCGTTTCATGATACGGAGGTTGCTGAACACATATTCATGAAAACATATTCATGAAAACATAATAGGTTCAGATCTGAAATCATGGCACTAGGACCCTAGTGACAAGCATTAAGCATAGCAAAGTCATAACAATATCAATCTCAGAACATAGTGGATACTAGGGACCAAACCATAACCAAACTAACTCGATTACATCATAAATCTCATCCAACCCATCACCGTCCAGCAAGCCGACGATGAGATTACTCACGAACGGTGGCGAGCATCATGGAATTGGTGATGAAGGATGGTTGGTGATGACGAAGGCATCGATTTCCCCTCTCCGGAGCCCAAAACGGACTCCAGAACTGGTCTCCCGAGGAAGAACAGGAGATGGCGGCGGTGTTGGGGAACGTTGCATAGGAAACAAAAAAAATCCTACACACACAAGATATATCCATGGTGATGAGCATCTACGAGAGGGAGAGTGGATCTACATACCCTTGTAGATCGCTAAGAGGGAAGTGTTAAGAAACACGGTTGGTGTAGTCGAACGTCTTCGTGATCCAAATTGCCGAGCATCCCATGATCTCATCACGATCTGTCCCGCGATCCAATCATGATCCGTCCCGTGAACTCATCACCTATCCGTCCCGCAATCTCATCACGATCCGTCTCGCGATCTTGATCATGGTCCTTTCGATCTAGCGTCGAACGGACGACACCTCCGCGTTCAGCACACGTACAACTCGATGACGATCTCCGCCTTCTTGATCCAGCAAGAGGGAGTGGAGAGGTAGATGAGTTCTCCGGCAGCGCGACGACGTTGTGGCGATGGTGGTGGAGCTATTCCAGCAGATTCGTGTGTACTTTGGAAATCTCTGTGTTAAACTGTAAACACTGCTACTACACTCCACTTGGTACTATTCCAAATGGTTGCTCCACTATACGTATCCAGATTGCTACTCCAAGTCATCCGGATTAGTGTCAAAGCTTGCATCGACGTAACTCTTTACAACGAACTCTTTCTTACCTCCATAATCGAGAAACATTTCTTAGTCTTTTAGTTACTAAGGATGATCTTGACCGCTATCTAGTGATCCACTCCTGGATCGCTCTTGTACCCCTTGACGGACTCATGGCAAGGCACACACAGGTACGGTACATAGCATGGCATACTATACAGAGCCTATGGCTAAGGCATAGGGGACGACATTCGTCCTTTCTCTTTCTTTTCTCGTTGTCGATCTTTGAGTCTCACTCAACTTCACACCTTACAAATCAGGCGAGAACTCTATCTATGACTAATCCATTTTGAACTCTTTCAAAATCTTGTCAAGGTATGTACTCATTGAAAGTCTCATCAAGCATCTTGATCTATCTCTATAGATCTTCATGCTCAACAATTAGGTAGCTTTATCCAGGTCTTCCTTTGAAAAACTCTTTTCAAACAACCGTTTATGCTTTCCAGAAATTCTACATCATTTCCGATCAACAATATGTCAACCACATATGCTTACGAGAAACTCGATAGTGCTCCCACTCACTTTATTGTAAATACAAGTTTCTCATAAACTTTGTATAGACTCAAAAACTTTGATCACCTCATCAAAGTGTATATTCCAACTCCGAGATGCTTGCTTCAGTTCATAGAAGGATCATTGAAGCTTGCACACCTTTTAGCATCCTTAGGACTGACAAAACCTTCTGGTTGTATCTCATACAACCTTTCCTTAAGGAAGGAAACAATGTTTTGGCATCCATCTGCCAGATTTCATAATTGAAAAATGCAGCGACTGCTAACATAATTCCAACAGACCTTAGCATCGCTACGAGTGAGAAAGTCTCATCGTAGTCAATTCCTTGAACTTGTCGGAAACTTCTTTGCGAAAAGTCGAGCTTTATAAATGGTGACATTCACCATCAGCGTGTGTCTTCATTTTAAAGATCCATTTGTACTCAATGACCTCCCGTCCAATGAGCAAGTCCACCAAAGTCTATACTTGGTTTTCATACATGGATCCTTTCTCGGATTTCATGGCCTCTAACCATTTTTCGGATTCCGGGCCCATCATCACTTCTCCATAGCTCATAGGTTCATCGTTGTCCAACAACATGACCTCTAAGACAGGGTTGTCGTACCATTCAGGAGTAGTACACGTCCTTGTCGACCTACGAGGTTCGATAGTAACTTTATCCGATGCTTCATGATCATCATCATTAACTTCCTCTTCAACTAACGTAGGCTTCACAAAAACATCTTCCTGTGTTGCGCTACTCTCTGGTTGAAACAAAGGTTCAACAACCTCATCAAGTTCTATCTTCCTCCCACTCAATTCTTTCGAGAGAAACTTTTCCTCGAGAAAAGACCCAGTTTTAGCAACAAACATTTTATGCTTGGATCTGAGATAGAAGGTTCACCCAATTGTTCTTAGGGTATTCTATGAAGATGCATTTGTCCGCTTTGGGTTCGAGCTCATTAGGTGAAAACATTTTCCACACAAGAGTCGCAGCCCCAAACATTAAGAAATGACAGCTTAGGTTTCTATCAAACCATAATTCACACAGTGTCATCTCAACGGATTTAGATGGTGCCCTATCTAAAGTGAATGTAGTTGTCTATAATGCATAACCCCAAAATTATAGTAGCAAAACAATAAGAGACATCATAGCAAGCACCATATCCAATAGAGCACGAATATGACGTTCGAACACACCATCACACTATGGTGTTCCAGGTGGCGTGAGTTGTGAAACAACTTTCACATTGTCTAAAGTTGTATGCCAAACTCATAACTCAGATATTCACCTCCGCGATCATATCGCAGACATTTTTATCTTCTTGTCACGATGATCTTAAACTTCACTCTAAATTTGCTTGAACTTTTCAAACGATTCAGACTTGTGTTTCATTAAGTAAACATACACTATATATACTCAAATCATCGGTGAAGTTAAGAAAATAACGATATCCACCGCACGCCACAAGACTCATTGGATTGCATACATCAACATGTATCATTTCCAATAAATCACTTGCCCGCTCCATCAATCCGGAAAACGGGGTCCTTAGTCATGTTGCCCAAGAGGCATGGTTCACATGTCTCAACCGATTTGAAATCGAATGAGTCCAAAGATCCATCAACATGGAGTTTCTTCATGCGTTTTATACCAATATGACATTTAGCGGCAGTGCCACAAGTGTGTGGTACTATCATTATTAACTTTGTATCTTTTGGCATCAATGTTATAAACATGTGTATTACTATGATCAATATTCAACAAACCATTCTCACTAGGTGCATGACCATTGAAGGTATTATTCATGTAAACAGAATAACAATTGTTCTCTAACTTAAATGAATAACTGTGTTGCAATAAACACGATCTAATCACGTTCATGCTCAACGCAAAACACCAAATAACATTTATTTAGGTTTGTCACTAATCCCAAAGGTAGAGAGAGCGTGCGATGTCGATCACATCAACCATGGAAACATTTCCAACACACATTGTCACCTCACCCTTAGCTAGTCTCCGTTTATTCCGTAGCTTTTACTTTGAGTTACTAACATTTAGCAACCGAACCGGTATCCAATACCCAGGTGCTACTAGGAGTACTAGCAAGGTACACATCAATAACACGTATATCAAATATACTTTTGTTGACATTGACAGCCTTCTTATCTACCAAGTATCTAGGGTTGTTCCGCTTCAGCGACCGCTCTCCTCATAATCCAAGCACTTAGTCTCGGGTTTGGGTTCAACTTTGGGTTGCTTTACTGGAGCAGCAACTGACTTGCCATCCATGAAGTTTCCCTCCTTGCCCTTGCCCTTCTCGAAACTAGTGGTTTTTACTAACCATCAACACTTGACGCTCCTTCTTGATTTCTACCTTCGCGGTGTCAAACATCGCGTATAGCTCAGGGATCATTATTTCTATCCCTAGCATTTTATAGTTCATCACCAAGTTCTAGTAGCTTAGTGACAGTGACTTGGAGAACTATATCAATCACTATCTTATCTAGAAGATTAACTCCCACTCGAGTCAAGCAATTGTAGCACCCAGACAATCTAAGCACATGCTCAACGATTGAGCTATTCTCCTTCATCTTTCAGACAAAGAATCTTGTTGGAGATCTCATATCTCACAACACGGTCACGAGCCTGAGATCCCAATTTCAGCTCTTAGAACATCTCATATGTTCCGTGACGTTCAAAACGTTTCGGAGCTCAATTCTAAGCCGTAATGCATGACGCACTAAACTATCAAGTAGTCATCGTAACGTGCATGTCAGATGTTCACAACATCTACAGACGACGCTAGAGGGGGTGGCGCACCGAGCGATGCATTAAGGACATAAGCCTTCTGTGTAGCAATGAGGACAATCCTCAGATCATGGACCCAGTCCGCAATATTGCTACCATCATCTTTCAACTCTATTTCTCTAGGAACATATAAAAATTCAAGGGATCTACAACGTGAGCTATTAACTACAACATAATTTTGCAAAGACACTACTGACTATGTTCATGATAATGAGTTTAATTACTCATATTACTTAAGAACTCCCACTCACATTGACATCCCTCCGGTCATTCGAATGATACATGATCCAAATTCACCAACTCAAGTCCAATCATCACATGAGTTGAGGTGGTTTCAATGGTGAACATCATCATGTTGATCATATCTACTATATGACTCATGTTCGACCTTTCGGTCTCTTGTATTCCGAGGCCATGTCTGTACATGCTAGGCTCGTCAAGTTTAACCCGAGTGTTCTGCATGTGCAACATTGGCTTGCACCCATTGTATGTGAACGTAGAGTCTATCACACCCGATCATCACGTGGTGTCTCGACACGAAGAACTTTCGCAACGGTGCACACTCGGGGAGAACACAATTTATCTTGAAATTAAGTGAGGGATCACCTTATAATGCTACCATCGTCCTAAGAAAAACAAGGTGCATAAAAGGATTAACATCACATGCAAATCATAAGTGACATGATATGGCCATGAACTTGTGCTTTTGATCTCCATCTTGAAAGCACCGACATGATCTCCATCGTCACCGGAACGACACCATGATCTCCACCATCTTGATCTCCATCAACGTGTCGCCATCGGGGTTGTCGCGCCCATCATGATTGTACTACTATTGCTACCATTTAGCGATAAATTAAAGCATTACATAGCGCTTAATGACTGAAACACAGGTCATACAATAATTAAAGACAACCATATGGCTCCTGTAGGTTGTCGTACTCATCGACATGCAAGTCGTGATAATCTATACATCACATGATCGTCTCATACATCACATATATCACATCATGTAATTGGCCATATCACATCACAACATACCCTGCAAAAACAAGTTAGACGTCCTCTAATTGTTGTTGCATGTTTTACGTGGCTGCTACGGGTATCTAGCAAGAACAATTCTCATCTACACAAAAACCACAACTGTGATACACTAGTTGCTTTTCAACCTTCTCAAGGACCGCCTTTGTCGAATCCGATCCAATTAAAGTAAGAGAAACTGGCACCCGCAAGCCATCTATGCAACAAGTTGCGGTAGAGGGAACTGGTCTCTCGTAAGCGTACGAGTAATGTTGGTCCGGGCCGCTTCATCTCACAATACCGCTGAACCAAAATCCTACCAAGGGAGGAAGCAATCTAAGCATCAACGCCCACAAACCTTTGGTGTTCTATTCGAGATCTCATCTACACATAGGCCTAGCTCATGATGCCACTGTTTGGGGAACGTTGCATGGGAAACAAAAAATTTCCTATGCACACGCAGATCTATCCATGGTGATGAGCATCTACGAGAGGGAGAGTGGATCTACATACCCTTGTAGATCGCTAAGCGGGAAGCGTTAAGAAACGCGGTTGGTGTAGTCGAACGTCTTCGCGATCCAAATCGACGGGCGTCCCGCGATCCAACCACGATCCGTCTCGCGGTCCAATCACAATCCATCCCGCGATCCGATCACGATCCGTCCCACGAACTTGATCATGATCCGTCCCACGAACTTGATCACGATCCTTTTTATCTAGCGCCGAACGGACGGCACCTCCGCGTTCAGCACACGTATAGCTTGATGACGACCTCCACCGTCTTGATCCAGCAAGAAAGAGTGGAGAGTAAGAAGGGTTCTCTGGCATCCTGATGGCGCTCCGGCGATGGTGGTGGAGCAATTCCGGCAGAGCTTCGCCTAAGCACTGCAGAAATCCGATCTAGAGGAGAAACTATGCACTAGAGGAACGGGTAGCACATGGCTGAAATTCTAGTGCAAAAACCCTCAATACCACCAGTATATATAGGAGGAAGAGAGGAGAGGAGGCAGCCTTGGCTTCCCAAGCCAAGGGCTTCGGCCAAACCAAGGGTGTAGGTGGAGTTCACCTCCAATCCTAGTAGGACTAGGATTCACCCTCTTTTTTGCCTTTTTCCACTTTTTCTCTTAGGACTCTTTTCTTCCAGCCGCATGGGCCTCTTGTGGTTGTTCCACCAGCCCAATAAGGGATGGTTTCCACTCTCCCACAGCCCATGTAGCCTCTTGGATCGAAATACTCCTTCCGGAGGCCTCCCGGTACACTACCGGCACTCTCGGTACACTACCGATGAGCCCAAAACTTTTTCGGCGACCAAAACAGGACTTCCTATATATGAATCTTTACCTCCGGACCATTTTGGAGCTCCTCATGACGTACGCAATATCATCCGGGACTCCGAACAAACTTTGGTCACCACCATACATAACTCTATACTACCGAAACGTCACCAAACCTTAAGTGTGCAGACCCTGCGGGTTCGAGAACTATGTAGACATGACCGAGACACCTCTACGGTCATTCCGTAATACAAGATCCCGTAACTAACACTTAGTCACATTGCTTGCAAGGCTTATTGTCATATTGTATTACCGAGTGGGCCCTGAGATACCTCTCCGTCACACGGAGTAACAAATCCCAGTATTGATCCATGCCAATTCAACAAACACCCTCGGAGATACCTGTAGAGCACCTTTATAGTCACCCAGTTATGTTGCGACGTTTGATACACACAAGGCACTCCTCCGGTATCCGTGAGTTGCATGATCTCATTGTCATAGGAACATATACTTGACATGCAGAAAACAGTAGCAATATACTGACACGATCATATGCTAGGTTTGTAGTTTGGGTCTTGTCCATCACATAATTTTCCTAATGATGTGATCCCGTAATCAAATGACATGACATGTCAATGGCTAGGAAACCTTGACCATCTTTGATCAACGAGCTAGTTCACTAGAGGCATACTAGGGACAATGTGTTGTCTATTTACCCACACATGTAATGTGTTCCCAATCAATACAATTATAGCATGGATAATAAACGATTATCATGAACAAGGAAATATAATAATAAACACTTTATTTATTGCCTCTAGGGCATATTTCCAACAGTCTCCCACTTGCACTAGAGTCAATAATCTAGTTCACATCACTATGTGATTCACATTGTAATGAATCGAACACCCATGCAGTTCTGGTGTTGATCATGTTTAGCCCTTGGAAGAGGTTTAGTCAACGGGTCTGCAACATTCATATCCGTGTGCACTTTGCAAATATTTATGTCTTTCTCCTCGATGTAATCGCGGATGGAGTTGAAGCATCACTTTATGTGTATGATCCTCTTGTGAAACCTTGGTTCCTTGGCCAGAGCAATGGCACCAGTGTTGTCACAGAATAGGTTCATTGGATTCAGTGCACTGGGAACTACTCCAAGATCTGTCATGAACTGCTTCATCCAGACACCTTCCTTCGCCGCCTCCGAGGTTGCGATGTACTCCGCTTCACACGTAGAATCGGCTACCACGCTTTGCTTGGAACTACACCAGCTTACCGCTCCCCCGTTGAGAATAAATACGTATCCGGTTTGCGACTTAGAGTCGTCCGGATCAGTGTCAAAGCTTTTATCGACGTAACCCTTTACGACGAGCTCTTCATCACCTCCATAAACGAGAAACATTTCCTTAGTCCTTTTCAGGTACTTAAGGATATTCTTGACCGCTTGCCTGTGCTCCATTCCAGGATCACTTTGAAACCTTCCGGCCATACTTATGGCAAGGCTGACATCGGGTCTTTTGCATAGCATTGCATTCATGATAGAGCCTATGGCTGAAGCATAGGGGATGACACTCATCTTTTCTCTATCTTCTGCAGTTACTGGGCATTGAGTCTTACTCAACTTCACACCTTGTAACACAGGCAAGAAGCCCTTCTTGGACTGGTCCATTTTGAACTTCTTCAAAACTTTATCAAGGTATGTGCTATATGAAAGTGCTATTAAGCGTCTCGATCTATCTCTATAGATCTTAATGCCTAATATGAAAGCAGCTTCTCCTAGGTCCTTCATTGAAAAACTCTTGTTCAAATATTCCTTCACGCTTTCCAGCATCTCTATATTGTCTCCAATCAGCAATATGTCATCCACATATAATACTAGAAACGCTATAGAGCTCCCACTCACTTTCTTGTAAATACAAGCTTCTCCGTAAACTTGTATAAGCTCAAACACTTTGAGCACCTCATCAAAGTGCTTATTACAACACCGAGATGCTTGCACCAGTCAATAAATGGATCGCTCGAGTTTGCAAACTGTGTCAGCATTCTCTGGATCGACAAAACCTTCGGGTTGCATCATATACAACTCTTCCTCAAGGAAACCTTTGAGGAACGCCGTTTTGACATCCATCTGCCAAATTTCATAGTCGAAGTAAGCAGCTATTGCTAACATGATTCTGACAGACTTAAGCATCGCTACGGGAGAAAAAGTCTCATTGTAGTCAACTCCTTGAACTTGTGAAAAACCCTTTTCCACAAGTCGAGCTTTATAGACGGTGACATTACCGTCCACATCTCTCTTCTTCTTAAAGATCCATTTGTTCTGAATGGCCTTTCGCCCTTCAGGTAATACTTCCAAAGTCCATACTTTGTTTTCATACATGGATCCCATCTCAGATTTCATGGCCTCTAACCATTTCTCGGAATCCAGGCCCATCACTGCTCCTCCATAGCTCGTAGGTTCATTGTTGTCCAACAAAATGACCTCCAAGACAGGGTTGTCGTACCAATCAGGGGTAGTACGCGGCCTTGTCGACCTACGAGGTTCAATAGCAGCTTGATCCGAAGCTTCATGATCATCATCATTAACTTCCTCTTCTACCGTCATAGGTTCCACAGAAACATCTTTCTGCGCTGCGCTACTTTCTGGTTGAAGTAAAGGTTCAATAACCTCATCGAGCTCTGTTTTCCTCCCACTCAATTCTTTCGAGAGAAACTCTTTCTCAAGAAATGTTCCATTCTTAGCGACAAACACTTTGCCTTCGGATCTGAGATAGAAGGTATACCCGACTGTCTCTTTCGAGTATCCTATGAAGACACATTTCTTCGCTTTGGGTTCCAGCTTTTCAGGCTGAAGCTTTTTAACATAAGCATCACATCCCCAAACTTTAAGAAATCACAAGATTGGCTTCTTGCCAAACCACAGTTCATATGGCGTCGTCTCAATGGATTTTGATGGTGCCCTATTTAAAGTGAATGCAGCTGTCTCTAATGCATAACCCAAAACGATAGTGGCAAATCAGCAAGAGACATTATAGAACGCACCATATCTAATAAGGTTCGATTACGACATTTGGACACACCATTACGCTGTGGTGTTCCGGGCGGTGTCAACTGTGAAACGATTCCACACTGTCTTAAGTGGCTGCCAAACTCATAACTCAGATATTCACCTCCTCGATCAGATTGCAGGAACTTAATCTTCTTATTACGATGATTCTCAACTTCACTCTGAAATTGCTTGAACTTTTCAAAGGTTCAGACTTGTGTTTCATTAAGTAAATGTACCCATATCTACTTAAGTCATCAGTGAAGGTGAGAAAATAATTATATCCACCACACGTTGTAACATTCATTGGACCGCACACATCAGTATGTATGATTTCCAATAAGTCACTCGCCCATTCCATTGTACCAGAGAACGGCGTTTTAGTCATCTTGCCCATGAGGCATGGTTCACATGTGTCAAGTGATTCAAAATCAAGTGACTCCAAAAGTCCATCAGCATGGAGCTTCCTCATGTGTTTTGCACCAATATGACCTAAACGGCAGTGCCACAAGAAAGTGGTACTATCATTATCAACTCTACATCTTTTGGCATCAATGTTATGAACACGTGTGTCATCAGTATCAAGATTCAATATGAATAAACCCCTAACATTGGGTGCATGACCATAAAAGATATTACTCATATAAAAAGAACAACCTTTATTCTATGATTTAAATGAGTAACCGTATCGCAATAAACAAGATCTAGATATAATGTTCATGCTTAATGCAGGTACTAAATAACAATTATTCAGGTTCATCACTAATCCCGATGGTAATCGAAGAGAGAGCGTGTCGACGCCGATCACATCAACCTTGGAACCATTTCCCATGCGCATCGTCACTTCGTCCTTTGCCAACCTTCGTTTATTCCGTAGTTCCTGCGTGTTTGTCGTTGACCGCCTTCTTGTCAGCCAGGTACTTGGGGCAGTTCCGCTTCCAGTGACCAGTTCCCTTGCAATGAAAGCACTCAGTTTCTGGCTTGGGTCCATGCTTGGGCTTCTTTACAGGAGTAGCAACTGCTTTGCCATCCTTGTTGGTTTTACCCTTCTTGCCCTTGCCCTTGAGCTTGCCATTTTTCTTGAAACTAGTGGTTTTATTGACCATCAACACTTGATGTTCTTTCTAGATTTCAGACTCAGGGACTTTTAGCATCGCAAACAGCTTGGCGACTGACTTGTTCATCCCGTGCATATTATAGTTCATCACAAAGCTCTTGTAACTAGGTGGCAGTGATTGAAGAACTCGATTAGTGATCGCCTCTGGCGGAAGGGCAATTCCCAACTTCGCTAGACGAGTTGAATACCCAGACATTCTGAGTATATGTTCACTGATAGACCCGTTCTCCTCCATCTTGCAAGCATAGAACCTATCGGAGGATTCATACCTCTCGATCTGGGCGTTCTTCTGAAAGATAAACTTCAACTCTGGAACATCTCATATGCTCCATGACATTCAAAACGTCTTTGAAGTCCTGGTTCTAAGCCATACAATATTGCACACTGAACTATTGAGTAATCTCCGGTACGTGCCTCCTAAGTGTTCTTAACGTCTTCGGAGGTCATGTCTTCTGGTTGGTCACCAAGCGGTGCATCAAGGACATATGATTTCTGGGAAGCTATGAGGATAATCGTCAGATTACGGGCCCAGTCAACAAAGTTACTTCCATCATATTTCAACTTAGCTTTCTCTAGGAATGCATTAAAATTCAGGGGTGCTACTGCGCGAGCCATTGATCTACAACATAAATATGCAAAGTTTACTTAGACTATTGTTCAAGATAATGAGTTTAGTTAATCAAATTACTAAAGCACCCACTCAAATTGACATCCCTCAGGTCATATGAGTGTCACATGATCCAAATCCACCAACTCAAGTCCGATCATCACATGAGTTGAGGTGGCTTCAATGGTGAACATCATTATGTTGATCATATCTACTATATGACTCATGCTCGACCTTTCGGTCTCTTGTGTTTCGAGGCCATGTCTCTTGTGTTTCGTCAAGTTTAACTCGAGTGTTCTGCATGTGCAACACTGGCTTGCACCCGTTGTATGTGAACGTAGAATCTATCACACCCGATCATCACGTGGTGTCTCGACACGACGAACTTTCACAACGGTGCACACTCTGGGAGAACACAATTCATCTTGAAATTTAAGTGAGGGATCACGTTATAATGCTACCGTCGTACTAAGCAAAACAAGGTGCATAAAAGGATTAACATCACATGCAATTCATAAGTGACATGATATGGCCATGAACTTGTGCTTTAGATCTCCATCTTGAAAGCATCAGCATGATCTCCATTGTCACCGGCAAGACACCATGATCTCCATCGTCTTGATGTCCATCGACGTGTCGCTATCGGGGTTGTCGCGCCCAACATGCTTCTACTACTATTGTTACCGTTTAGCGATAAAGTAAAGCATTACATAGCGCTTAATGATTGACACGCAGGTCATACAGTAATTAAAGACAACCCTATGGCTCCTCCTGGTTGCCGTACTCATCGACATGCAAGTCGTGATAATCTATACATCACATGATCGTCTCATACATCACATATATCACATCATGTAATTGGCCATATCACATCACAACATACCCTGCAAAAACAAGTTAGACGTCCTCTAATTGTTGTTGCATGTTTTACGTGGCTGCTATGGGTATCTAGCAAGAACAATTCTCATCTACGCAAAAACCACAACTGTGATACACTAGTTGCTTTTCAACCTTCTCAAGGACCGCCTTTGTCGAATCCGATCCAACTAAAGTAAGAGAAACTGGCACCCGCAAGCCATCTATGCAACAAGTTGCGGTAGAGGGAACTGGTCTCTCGTAAGCATACGAGTAATGTTGGTCCGGGCCGCTTCATCTCACAATACCGTTGAACCAAAATCCTACCAAGGGAGGAAGCAATCTAAGCATCAACGCCCACAAACCTTTTGTGTTCTACTCGAGATCTCAAATACACATAGACCTAGCTCATGATGCCACTGTTTGGGGAACGTTGCATGGGAAACAAAAAATTTCCTACGCACACACAGATCTATCCATGGTGATGAGCATCTACGAGAGGGAGAGTGGATCTACATACCCTTGTAGATCGCTAAGCGGGAAGCGTTACGAAACGCGGTTGGTGTAGTCGAACGTCTTCGCGATCCAAATCGTCGTGCGTCCCGCGATCCAATCACGATCCGTCCCGCGATCCAATCATGATCCATCCCGTGATACGATCATGATCCGTCCCACGAACTTGATCACGATCCGTCCCACGAACTTGATCACGATCCTTCCGATCTAGTGCCAAACGGACGGCACCTCCGCGTTCAGCACACGTATAGCTTGATGACGATCTCCACCGTCTTGATCCAGCAAGGAAGAGTGGAGAGGCACAAGAGTTCTCCGGCATCCTGGTGGCGCTCCGGCGATGGTGGTGGAGCAATTCCGGCAGGGCTTCGCCTAAGCACTGCAGAAATCCGATCTAGAGGAGAAACTATGCACTGGAGGAACGGGTAGCACGTGGCTGAAATTCTAGTGCAAAAACCCTCAATACCACTAGTATATATAGGAGGATGAGAGGATAGGAGGCAGCCTTGGCTTCCCAAGCCAAGGGCTTCGGCCGAACCAAGGGTGGAGGTGGGGTCCACCTCCAATCCTAGTAGGACTAGGATTCACCCTCTTTTTTGCTTTTTCCCACTTTTTCTCTTAGAACACTTTTCTTCCAGCCGCATGGGCCTCTTGTGGTTGTTCCACCAGCCCACTAAGGGCTAGTTTCCACTCTCCCACCGCCCATGTAGCCTTTTGGTTCGAAATACTCCTCCCGGAGGCGTCCCGGTACACTACCGGCACTCCCGGTACACTACCGATGAGCCCGAAACTTTTCTGGCGACCAAAACAAGACTTCCTATATATGAATCTTTACCTCCGGACCATTCCGGAGCTCCTCGTGATGTCCGGGATCTCATCCAGGACTCCTAACAAACTTCGGTCACCACCATACATAATTCTATACTACCGAAACATCACCAAACCTTAAGTGTGCAGACCCTGCGGGTTCGAGAACTATGTAGACATGATCGAGACACCTCTACGGTCAATAACCAATGGCGGGACCTGGATGTCCACATTGGTTCCTACATATTCTATGAAGATATTTATCGGTTGAACCTCTATGTCAAGGATTGAATTAATCCCGTATGATGTTCCCTTTGTTCTTCGGTATGTTACTTGCCCGAGATTCGATCGTCGATATCTCCACAACTAGTTCTACCTCGTAACTGCCAAGTCTCTTTACTCATTCCGTAATACAAGATCCCGTAACTAACACTTAGTCACATTGCTTGCAAGGCTTATTGTGATATTGTATTACCGAGTGGGCCCTGAGATACCTCTCCGTCACACGGAGTAACAAATCCCAGTATTGATCCATGCCAACTCTACACACACCCTCGGAGATACCTGTAGAGCACCTTTATAGTCACCCAGTTACGTTGTGACGTTTGATACACACAAGGCACTCCTCCGGTATTCGTGAGTTGCATGATCTCATGGTCATAGGAACATATACTTGACATGCAGAAAATAGTAGCAATAAACTGACATGATCATATGCTACGTTTGTAGTTTGGGTCTTGTCCATCACATCATTCTCCTAATGATGTGATCCCGTAATCAAATGACATCACATGTCAATGGCTAGGAAACCTTGACCATGTTTGATCAACGAGCTAGTTCACTAGAGGCATACTAGGGACAATGTGTTGTCTATTTACCCACACATGTAATGTGTTTCCAATCAATACAATTATAGCGTGGATAATAAACGATTATCATGAACAAGGAAATATAATAATAAACACTTTATTTATTGCCTCTAGGGCATATTTCCAACATCTTGATCCAGCAAGAGGGAGCGGAGAGGTAGATGAGTTCTCCGGCAGTGCGACGGTGTTGTGGCGATGGTGGTGGAGCTATTACAGCAGGGCTTTGCCTATGCACCGCTGAAAACCAGTCTGGAGGAGAAACTACGATCTATAGGAGAGGTAGCACGTGGCTATTAGGGTTAGCTTTTTCCTCTAAATCCTCTAGTATATATAGGAGGGGGGAGGGGAGGAGGCAGCATCAAACCCTCAAGGTTTGGTCGAAATTGGAGGTGGAGGAGTCCTAGTCCAATCCTATCAGGAGTAGGATTCCTCCTTTCCACTTGGAAACTCTTTCCACCTCTCCACCTTTGGATTTTTTTTCCTTCTCAAACCACTCCAGCCGGATGGGCCCTTCGAGGAGGCTTAGGCCAGCCCACCAGGGGCTGGTTTACCTCCTCCCACAGCCCATGTAGCCTCTTGGGTCGAAATACCTCTCCTGATGGTCCCCCGATACAGTACCGGCACTCTCGGTACACTACCGATGAGCCCGAAACTTTTCCGGTGACCAAATCAGGACTTCCTATATATCAATCTTTACCTCGGGACCGTTTTGGAGCTCCTCGTGGCATCCAGGATCACATCCAGGAATCCGAACAACCTTTGGTCACAACCATACATAACTCTATACTGCCGAAACGTCACCGAACCTTAAGTGTGCAGACCCTGTGGGTTTGAGAACTATGTAGACATGCCCGAGACACCTCTATGGTCAATAACCAATCAAGGGACCTGGATGCCCATATTGGTTCCTACATATTCTACGAGGATCTTTATCGATCGAACCTTTAAGTCTAGGATTCAGTTAATCTCGTATGATGTTCCCTTTGTTCTTCGGTATGTTACTTGCCTGAGATTCAATCGTTGGTATCTCCATACCTAGTTCAACCTTGTTACTGGCAAGTCTCTTTACTCGTTCTGTAATACAAGATCCCGTGACTAACACTTAGTCACATTGCTTGCAAGGCTTATTGTGATGTTCTATTACCGAGTGGGCCCTGAGATACCTCTCCGTCACACGGAGTAACAAATCCCAGTCTTGATCCATGACAACCCAACAGACACCCTCGGAGATACCTATAGAGCACCTTTATAGTCACCTAGTTACGTTGCAACGTTTGATACACACAAGGCACTCTTCTGGTGTCCGTGAGTTGCATGATCTCATGGTCATAGGAACATATACTTGACATGCAGAAAACAGTAGCAATAAACTGACACGATCATATGCTACGTTTGTAGTTTGGGTCTTGTCGATCACATCATTCTCCTAATGTTGTGATCCCGTTATCAAATGACATCATATGTCAATGGCTAGGAAACCTTGACCATGTTTGACCAACGACCTAGTTCACTAGAGGCATACTAGGGACAAAGTGTTCTCTATTTACCCACACATGTAATGTGTTTCCAATCAATACAATTATAGCATGGATAATAAACGATTATCATGAACAAGGAAATATAATAATAAGCACTTTATTTATTGCCTCTAGGGCATATTTCCAACAGGCGGCTCCCTATCGTGAAACGCGATGAACTCCTCTCTCTAATTTTTTCTCCCCGGATAGGATATATAGAAGTGGAAACGAGGTCGGAGGAGCAGCAGGGGGCCCACAAGCCTGCCCGATGCGCCCACCAGGCTTGTGGCCAGGTGGTGGGCCCCCTGCTGTTGTTTCTTTCGCCAGTATTTTTTATTAATTCCAAAAATATTCTTCGTTAATTTTCAGTTCAATCCGAGAACTTTTATTTTTGCAGAAAAATAACACCAAGGCAATTCTGTTGAAAACAGTGCAAGTCCGGGTTAGTTCCATTCAAATCATGCAAATTAGAGTCCAAAACAAGGGCAAAGAGTTTGGAAAAGTAGATACGTTGGAGACGTATCAACTCCCCCAAGCTTAAACATTTGCTTGTCCTCAAGCAATTCAGTTTATAAATTGAAAGTGATAAAGAAAAGCTTTTACAAACTCTGTTTGATCTTGCTATTGTAAATATGTCTAACTTATGTTGAGATTTTCAGCAAGGATTATAGACTACCCACATTCACACAAAAAAATTGGTCTCACATTTACTCATATCAATGGCATAATCAACTAACGAGCAATAATAATAAGTCTCGGATGACAAAAATTCTATCAAAACAATCATGATACAATATGACATAATAGTATCTCGCTAGCCCTTTCTGAGACTGCAAAACATAAATGCAGATCACATCTAGAGAACAAGGACTGACTAAACATTGTAATTCATGGTGAGAGAGATCCAGTCATGCTCATACTCAATATCCATTAATAGCAAGGCATGCAAATGATGATGGCGCTCTCTAACTGGTGCTTTTTTATAAGAGGATGATGACTCAACAATAAAGTAAATGGAAAGACCCTTCGCAAAGGGAAGCATTGATTCGCAGAGGTGCCAGAGCTCGAGCTTTTAAAACGGAGATAAGTAATGATTTTTGGAGCGGTATGCTTTCATTGCTCACATAACGACCAAGTGGTTTTCAATATCTTCCATGCTAGATACATTATAGGCAGTTCCCAAACATAATGGTAAAGTTTTTACTCCCCCTCCACCAATCAGTCACACTCCATGGCAGGCCGAATTCATGGGTACCGTCCATACGAACACAGTCCTGGGGGACTTTTGTTTAATTATATTTTGCTTTTTATTTCGAGCATGGAACTGGGCATCCCGATTACCAACCACTTTCTTGTGAATGATAGTGAATCAACACATATCGTGAGAATAACCCTCCTAGCATGGAAGATACTGACAGCCCCCAGTCACCACATGGGCGATTTGGGCATACAAAACAGAAAGTTTATTTGAAGGTTTAAGGTTTAGCACATGCAAATTTAGTTGGAATGACAGGTAAATACCGCATATAGGTAGATATGGTGGACTCATATGGAACAACTTTGGGTTGATTGACGTGGATGCACAAGCAGTATTCCCGCTTAGTACAAGTGAAGGCTAGCAAAAGACTGGGGAGCGACCAACTAGAGAGCGACATAGTCATCAACATGCTTTGAGATGAACCAACATTGAATGCAAGCATGAGTAGAATATAATTCACTATGAACATAAACATCGTGGAGGCTATGTTGATTTGTTTCAACTACATGCGTGAACATGTGCCAAGTCAAGCCACTTGAATCATTCAGAGGAGGATACCATTCTATCATACTACATCGCAACCATTTTAATGCGCATGTTGGCACTCAAGACAAACCATTATCCACTCTTAGCTAATTAAGCATGGCATGAATAACTATAATCTCTAATTGTCATTGCAAACACGTTCAACCCATAATGTACTAAATTCAGAACTATGAGCTAACATATTTACAAAAGCAAGATAGGTCGAGTTCATACCAGCTTTTCTCCATCTTGATATTTTCATCAAATATCGTCATTATTGCCTTTCACTTGCACGACCGAACGATGTGAATAATAATAAGAGTGCACGTGCATTGGACTAAGCTGGAATCTGCAAACAATAAACCAAAGGATAAGACAAGGCAATATGGGCTGTTTGTAAGGTAGACAATAATGCATATGAGAGCCACTCAACATGTCATCGTGGTCTTCTCCTTACGACCCAAAGAGAAGAAAGGAAAATTATTACACGGGAAAGCTCCCAACAAGCAAAAAGAAGAACGAGAAATCTTTTGGTGTTTTCTCTTTAATGCTACAACTAAGCAACTAGGAAATGAAGCTAGAACTATTTTTTTGTATTTTTCTCAAAGTTAATTAAACACACAAGAAGAAAGCAAAACAAGGAATAAACTACCATGGATAGTACAATGAAAAAGTATGAACACCGACAACTGAGATGAGTGTGTGAACATGATTGTAATGTTGATTAGAAATACGTACTCCCCCAAGCTTAGGCTTTTGGCCTAAGTTGGTCTAGGGCCATGGCTGGCCCCGATAATATCCGAAGTCAAAGTTGGGGTTGTACTAGGCTCTGGCGGCTACCGCCTGAACCATTGCATCATGAAGGCAAGATGTTTCTACATTTCGCTCGTACTCATTTGCCTCCTCTCTGGTTATAAAATATCTCTGCTTTTCCTGAAAGTCAAAGAAAGCAGGAGCAGGAAGGCTAACATGGACAACACGTTGCCTATAAAAAATTAGTCGGTACTGGAGGGATTGTTCATTTCTTTCAAGAAACTGGTAGCGCACAAAGCCTCATAATCAGAAAAGCAAGGGGTAACTCAATTTCATTCCTTCTTATCGGTACCCCAAGATACTTAGCTACACGGGTGGCATAAATTCCACCAAAGAAATCTTCATCCTTAGCATTTATGGTGTAACCTCCTGGCAATAATAGCCCCCAAGTTATATCGTCTATCTATCATTACAGCACTCTTAAGAATACTCGGATCAGGTGCGCAAATGTGACTATGCTCATGTTTACCATTAATACATCTACCTATGAAGAGAGCAAAATAATGTATAGCCGGGAAATGAATGCTCCCCAAGGTGGCATGTGTAATGATTCTAGTTTCTCCCACCGTGATGCTAGCAAGGAAATCATTATATTCATTTTTATGAGGATCGCTACAACTACCCCACTGTGGAATTTTGCATGCATCGTTAAAATCTTCTAGGTCCATGGTATAGGTCTTATCATAAAGATCAAATAGAATAGAATGAGAACTACGCCTAGATGAAAATTCAAACCTCCGCACGAAAGAATCAGTGAGTTGATAATATTTATTGCACCGATCTGAAATGAAATCCTCAAGGCCAACATTCCTTATGTACGCATAAAACTCTTCCTTAAATCCGGCGTTTCCAAGAGTTGATCTGACGGCCATTCACAAGGCAGTACTCGAGCTTCCCTTGGTGGTTCAAGATCGGGATCACGTAACGCGAGTCTCGGTGCTTTCTTGCTTGAGGAACCCCCTTGATACATTCTCCTAAACATCTTTCTTTCTCTGAAAAATTTCTAAAAAATTTAGTGAACTAAAATAAAGGTGAACAAAACTCAACAAAACTCATAGCAACTACTCCCTCAAGTGCCTAGAGACTATATCATGCATCAAAACTGCTTGGGACAATACAAATTTGAAACGCAAGCTCAGAAACAAGGTCACCACAAGAGCAAAAAAAATCAATATATAAGGAACTAGAACAAAAACTAATTGGACCATTGGAGGAGTCACATACCGATGAGCAATTCCCTAAAACAGTTTTGCGAATGAAGCTTTGAGCAAGGAGATCGAAAATGGCAGCAAAATGAGCTAGAACATGGGTTTGAGCAATGGTGGGATTTTTTCTGGAGGAAGATGAAGTGAATGGGTGTTGGAATAAGTGGAGGGGGCCACGTGGGACCCACAAGCCACCAGGGCATGCCTAGGGGGGTGGGCGTGCCCACCAGGCTTGTGGCCCACTAATGCAGCCCCTTAATGCGTACTTAGTTCCAAAAATTCTTAAATTTTCCAGAAAAAATCATACTCCATTTTCATGACATTTGAAGGAATTTTATTTTTAGGTCACTTTTTTATTGCACGGAAAACTCAGGAAACAGAAAAGTAATAGCATTTTTACTTGATTTTATCTAGGTAACAGAAAGTAAAAGTTAGGTATAGGGAGTTGTGCTTTCTAAATTCGTCCATCTCATGATCATCAAAAGGAATCCATCAATAAGGTTGATCAAGTCTTCTTAACAAACTTCTTTCGAATAACATGAAACCGAAGAATTTTCGAATAACACTAAGTTACCTCAATGGGGATATGCATTTCCCCAACAATAAGTATCTCATATTTCTTCTTGACAATAGGAAGAGGGAACTCAAAGTCTCCAATAATAATCGTTGGAATTTTTTCAATGGAGTTGATACTATGAACTTGAGGTTGTTTCTTCGGAAAGTGTACTGTATGCTCATTACCATTAATATGAAAAGTGACATTGTCCTTGTTGCAATCAATAACAGCCCCTGCAGTATTCAGAAAGGGTCTACCAAGGATGCTCGACATACTGTCATCCTCGGAAATATCAAGAATAACAAAGTCCGTCAAGATAGTAGCATTTGCAACTACGACAGGTACATCCTCACAAATACCGTTAGGTAGAGAAGTTGATTTATTAGCCATTTGCAAAGAGATCTCAGTAGGTGTCAACTTATTCAAATCAAGTCTATGGTATAAAGAGAAAGGCATAACACTAACACCAACTCCAAGATCACATAAAGCAATTTTAACATAATTTACTTTAATAGAGCATGGTATAGTAGTTACTTCGGGATCTCCTAGTTTCTTAGGTATTCCAACCTTAAAGGTATAGTTAGCAAGCATGGTGGAAATATCAGCTTCTGGTATCTTTCTTTTATTTGTCACAATATCTTTCATATACTTAGCATAAGGAGACATTTTCAAAACATCAGTCAAGCACATACATAAAAAGACAGGTCTAAGCATTTCAGCAAAGCGATCAAAATCCTCATCATCCTTTTTCTTGGATGATTTGGGAGGAAAGGGCATGGGTTTCTGAACCCATGGTTCTCTTTCTCTACCAAGTTTCCTAGCAATGAAGTCTCTTTTATCATATCTTTTATTCTTGGGTTGTGGGTTACCGAGATCATTAGTAGGTTCAATCTCCACATCATTATCATTACTATGTTGAGCATCAACATGAACATCATTATTAATGTTATCACTAGGCTCATGTTCATCACCAGATTGTGTCTCAGTATCAGAAATAGAAATATCATTTGGATTCTCAGATGTATCTATAATAGGTTCACTAGTAGCATGCAAAGTACTATCATCATTCTTTTTATTACTCTTATTGGAATGAATAGGTTCATCAGTATTAACTCTTTGAGAATCTTGCTCAATTCTCTTAGGATGGTCCTCGGGATACAAAGGTTCCTGAGTCATTCTACCTCCTCTAGTCACAACTTTAACATAATGATCATTGTCTTTACTATTCATCTCATTAAGCAAATCATTTTGAGCCTTATGTACGTTTTCTACTTGAGTGGTTACCAGGGGTGCATGTTTACTAATAAGCTTAAGATCATTGACAGTTCTACTCAAATAATCACCCAAGCGATCAAGCATATAAGCATTATGTTTCAATTGTCTACTAACATAAGTATTGAAATTTTCTTGCTTCACAATAAAATTATCAAATTCATCCAAGCATGGGCTAGCAGACTTATTATAAGGAATATCTCCTTCATCAAATCTACTGAGAGAATTTACCTTTACTACCTGTGTCGGGTTATCAAGGCCATGTATTTCTTCAATAGGTGGTAGATTCTTAACATCTTTGGCTTTAATACTCTTTTATTTCAACGATTTCTTTGCCTCCTGTATATCTTCAGGATTGAGGAATAGAATACCTCTTTTCTTGGGAGTTGGCTTTGAAGGTGGTTCGGGAATAGTCCAATCATTATCATTGCTCAATATATTATTCAATAGTAATTCAGCTTGTTCAATAGTTCGTTCCCTGAAAACACAACCAGCACATCTATCTAGGTAGTCCATAGAAGCATCAGTTAGTCCATTATAAAAGATACCAAGTATTTAATTTTTCTTGAGAGGATGATCAAGCAAAACATTAAGTAATTGGAGAAGCCTCCCCCAAGCTTGTGGGAGACTCTCTTCTTCATGTTGCACAAAGTTAAATATTTCCTGCAAGGCAACCTGTTTCTTATGGGCAGAAAAATATTTTTCAGAGAAGTAATAAATCATATCCTGGGAACTACGCACACAACCAGGAGCAAGAGAATTAAACCATATCTTAGAATCAACCTTTAATGGGAAAGGAAACAACTTAAGAATATAGTAATAGGGATTTTTTTTTCCTCATGAGTAAATAGGGTGGCTATATCATTCAATTTGGTAAGATGTGCCACAACAGTTTCAGATTCATAACCATGGAAAGGATTAGATTCAACCAAATGAATTAACTCAGGATCAACAGAAAATTCATAATCCTTATTAGTAACAAAGATAGGTGAAGTATCAAACTTAGGATCATATTGCGTTCTAGCATTCAAAGATTTTTCCTTCCAGTTGCGAAGCAATTTCTTAAGATCATCTCTATCCTCACAAGAAAGGAAGTCCCTAGATACCTCCCATTCCATAACATATCCCTCAGGTATATCAAGCAATTCACATCTAGGAGAGGTAGGTCTAGCAGATGTATCATAGTGTTCAGTTTCAATAATTTCATCAGATTCGGAAATATTATCAGTTTTAGCATTAGCTCTAGCAATTTGTTCATCAAGAAATTCACCCAGTGGCACAGTATCATCAAGCAAAGTATGACCATAAGCATCATGCATAGCAGAAGCAGCATCGTCAATAACTTGCAACATATCAGAATTACTAGCAGGTGGTGGTGTCGCAAATTTACTCATAACAGAAGGTGAATCAAGTGCAGAGCTAGATGGCAGTTCCTTACCTATCCTCATAGTTGAGGGGTAGATCTTGGTTTTTGGATCTTTTAAGATTCCTCATCATGATCAACAGATATATATCCCAACTGACTCAGAGAATAAAGCTATGCTCCCCGGCAACAGCGCCAGAAAAAAGGTCTTGATAACCCACAAGTATAGGGGATCGCAATAGTTTTCGAGGGAGAGTATTCAACCCAAATTTATTGATTCGACACAAGGGGAGCCAAAGAATATTCTCGAGTATTAGCAGCTGAGTTGTCAGTAGCAAAGTAATATGGTAGTAACGGTAACGGTGGCAAAGTGATAGTAGCAGTTTTGTAGTGTTTGTAGTAGTAGCAATGGAAAAGTAACTTAGCAAAGATCAATATATGGAAAGCTCATAGGCAATGGATCAGTGATGGATAATTATGTCGGATGGCATTCATCATGCAAAAGTTATAACATAGGGTGACACAGAACTAGCTCCAATTCATCAATGTAATGTAGGCATGTATTCCATATATAGTCATACGTGCTTATGGAAAAGAACTTGCATGACATCTTTTGTCCTACCGTCCACGTGGCAGCGGGGTCCTATTGGAAACTAAGGTATATTAAGGCCTCCTTTTAATAGAGAACCGGACCAAAGCATTAGCACTTAGTGAATACATGAACTCCTCAAACTACGTAATCACCAGAAAGAATCCCAGTTATTGTCACCCTGGGGGATGCGGATCATAACTCGTAATAGGTGTCTATAGCTTGCAAGGTAGGATCAAGAACACAAATATATTCATGAAAATATAATAGGTTCAGATTTGCAATCATGGCACCCAGGCCCTAGTGACAAGCATTAAGCATAGCAAAGTCATAGCAACATCAATCTCCGAACATAGATAATAGGGATCAAACCCTAACAAAACTAACTCGATTACATGATAAATATCATCCAACCCATTACCGTCCAGAAAGCCTACGATGAGATTAGTCATGAACGGCATGGAATTGGTGATGAAGGATGCTTGGTGATGACGAAGGCATCGATTTCCCCTCTCCGGAGCCCAAAACAGACTCTAGATCTGGTCTCCCGAGGAAGAACAGGAGATGGCAGTGGCTCCGTATCGTGAAACGCGAGGAACTCTTCTCTCTGTTTTTTTTTCTCCATGAATACGAATATAAAGAAGTGGAAACGAGGTCGGAGAAGCAGCAAGGGCCCACAAGCCTGCCCGGCATGCCCTAGGGGGGTGGGCATGCCCACTAGGCTTGTGGCCAGGTGGTGGCCCCCTACAGTTGATTCTTTCGTCGATATTTTTTATTAATTCCAAAAGTATTCTCCGGAAATTTTCAGGTCAATCCAAGAACTTTTATTTCTCCACAAAAATAACACCAAGGCAATTCTACTGAAAATAGCGTCAGTCCGGGTTAGTTCCATTCAATCATGCAAATTAGAGTCCAAAACAAGGGCAAAAGAGTTTGGAAAAGTAGATACGTTGGGGACATATCAAAGGGTGATTCTAAGATATGGTTTAATTCTCTTGCTCCTGGTTGTGTGCGTAGTCCCCAGGATATGATATATTACTTCTCTGAAAAATATTTTCCTGCCCATAAGAAACAAGCTTTCTTGTAGGAAATATTTAACTTTGTGCAAATTGAAGAAGAGAGTCTTCCACAAGCTTGGGGGAGGCTTCCCCAATTACTTAATGCTTTGCTTGATCATCCTCTCAAGAAAAACAAAATACTTGATATCTTTTATAATGGACTGACAGATGCTTCTAGGGACCACCTAGATAGTTGTGTTGGTTGTGTTCTCAAGGAACGAACTGTTGAACAAGCTGAACTACTATTGAACAATATATTGAGCAATGATAATGATTGAACTATTCCCGAACCACCTCCAAAGCCATCTCCAAAGAAAAGAGGTATTCTATTCCTTAGTCCTGAAGATATGCAAGAGGTAAAGAAATCTATGAAAGAAAGAGGTATTAAAGCTGAAGATGTTAAGAATCTACCACCTATTGAAGAAATACATGGTCTTGATAACCCGACACAGGTAGTAGAGGTAAATTCTCTCCGTAGGTTTGATGAAGGTGATATGCCTTATAATAAGTTTGCTAGCCAATGCTTGGATGATTTTGATAATGTTATTATTAAGCAAGAAAATTTTAATGCTTATGTTATGAGTAGCGGCTATGTAATGTAGCGCTCCCAGAATCTGAGATAGAACTCATACAATACAACCAAGCAGGAGTAGGGTTTTATGCATCTTTGCGGCCCAAACCTGGGTAAAATCCCGCGTGCTAGTCATTAGATATGCTCTCTGTGTGAGCCTTCTTCCCCGCCGAACCGTAAAGGGATCCTCCCAATCCCATAGGTGTCATTTCGCCGACACACATCTTACTAAATTTAATGATAAAGCCGCCCTATTTACTCATGAGGGATTTTTTTGTTATTATTATATTTTTAAGTTCTTTCCTTTCTCATTAAAGGGTAATACTTAGATATTGTTTAATTCTCTTGCTCCTGGTTGTGTGTGTAGTACCCAGGATATGATATATTACTTCTCTGAAAAATATTTTCCTGTCCATAAGAAACAAGCTGCCTTGCAGGAAATATTTAACTTTGTGCAGATTGAAGAAGAGAGTCTCCCACAAGCTTGGGGGAGGATTTTCCAATTACTTAATGCTTTTCCTTATCATTCTCTCAAGAAAAATAAAATACTTGATATCTTTTATAATGGACTAACCGATGCTTCCAGGGACCACCTAGATAGTTGTGCTGGTTGTGGTTTCAAGGAATGAACTATTGAACAAGTTGAACTACTATTGAATAATATATTGAGCTATGATGATGACTGTACTATTCCCTAACCACCTCCGAAGCCAACTCCAAAGAAAAGAGGTATTCTATTTCTCACTCCTGAAGATATGCAACAGGCAAAGAAATCTATGAAAGAAAAAGGTATTAAAGTTGAAGATGTTAAGAATCTACCACCTATTGAAGTAATACATGGTCTTGATAACCCGACACAGGTAGTAGAGGTAAATTCTCTCCGTAGGTTTGATGAAGGTGATATGCCTTATAATAAGTTTGCTAGCCAATGCTTGGATGATTTTGATAATGTTATTATTAAGCAAGAAAATTTTAATGCTTATGTTAGTAGACAATTGAAACATTCTTACATGCTTGATCACTTAGGTGATTATATGAGTATAACTATCAATGATCTTAAACTTTTTAGTAAACATGCTTCCATTGTAACTACACAAGTAGAACAAGTACTTAAGGCACATAATGATTTGCTTAATGAGATGAATAGTAAGAACAGTGATCATTCTGTTAGAGTTGTGACTAGAGGTGATAGAATGACTCAGGAACCTTTGTATCTTGAGGGCCATCCTAAGATAATTGAGCAAGATTCTAGAAGGATTAATACTAATGCACCTAGTCGTTCCAGTAATAAGAGGAAAAACAATGATGATAGGACCTTGCATGCTGCTAGAGAACCTGTTGTACATACACCTGAAAACCCAAATGATATTTTCTATTTCTGATGTTGAGACACACTCTGTTGATGAACATGAGCCTAGTGATAATATTAATGATGATGTTCATGTTGATGCTCAACCTAGTAATGATAATGATGTGGAGGTTAAACCTACTGTTGATCTTGATAACCCACAACCTAAGAATAAAAGATATGAAAAAAGAGACTTTATTGTTAGGAAGCAAGGTAAAGAAAGAGAACCATGGGTTAAGAAACCCATGCCCTTTCCTCCTAAACCATCCAAGAAAAAGTATGATGCGGATTTTGAGCGCTTTGTTGAAATGCTTAGACCTGTCTTTTTGCGTATGCACTTGACTGATATTCTGAAAATGTCTCCTTATGCTAAGTATATGGAAGATATTGTAACTAATAAAAGAAAGATACGGGAATCTGAGATTTCCACCATGCTTGCTAATTATACCTTTAAGGGTGGAATACCAAAGAAACTAGGAGATCTCGGAGTACCTACTATACCATGCTCTATTAAGAAAAACTATGTTAAAACTGCTTTATGTGATTTGGGCGCTGGTGTTAGTGTTATGCCTCTATCTTTATGTCGTAGACTTGATTTGAATAAGTTGACATCTATTTAAATCTCTTTGGAAATGGCTGATAAATCAACTTCTTTACCATTGGTATTTGTGAGGATGTGCCTGTCGTAGTTGCAAATGTTACCATCCTAACGGACTTTGTTATTCTTGATATTCCTGAGGATGATAGTATGTCGATCATCCTTGGTAGACCTTTTTCAATACTGTAGGGGCTGTTATTGATTGCAACAAGGGCAATGTCACTTTTCATGTTAATGGTAATGAGCATGCGGTACACTTTCCGAAGAAACAACCTCAAGTTCATAGTAACAACTACATTGAAAACATTTCAATGATTATTATTGGAGATTTTGAATTCCCTCTCCCTACTGCCAAAAATAAATATGATATACTTATTGTTGTGGATATGCATATCCCTATTGAGGTAACTTAGTGTTATTCGAAAATTCTTTGGTTTCATGTTATTCGAAAGAAGTTTGTTAATAAGACTTGATCAACCGTATTGATGGATTCCTTTTGATGAGCATGAGATGGTTGAATTAGAAAGCACAACTTTCTGTACCCAACTTTTACTTTCTGTTAGTTAGATTAAATAAAGTAAAAAATGTTATTATTTTTCTGTTTTGTGAGTTTTGTGTGTAATAGAAAAATGACCTGAAAATAAAAGTTCTTCAAATGCCCTGAAAATGTAGTATGATTTTTTCTGGATTATTTAAGAATATTTAGCACTAAGTACATACCAGGGGCTACACAAGTGGGTCACAAGCCCACAGGGCGCAGCCACCCCCTTGGTCATGCCCAGGTGGCTTGTGGGTCCCAAGTAGGGGCCCCTCACTTATCCCAGCACCCATCCACTTCCTCTTCCTCCAGAAAAAATCCCACCATTGCTCAAACCCGTGTTCTAGCTCATTTTGCTGCCATTTTCAATCTCCTTGTGCAAAGCTCCATTCGCAAAAATGTTTTAGGGGATTGATCTTCAGTATGTGACTCCTCCAATTGTCCAATTAGTTTTTGTTCTAGTGATTTATTTATTGCAAATTTTTGCTGCTATGGTGACCTTGTTCTTGAGCTTGCATGTCAAATTGGTATGGTCCCAAGTAGTTTTGATGCATGATATAGCCTCTAGGCACTTATGGGAGTAGTTGTTATAAGTTTTGTTGAGTTTTATTCACCTTTATTTTGAGTCACTAAAAAATTCAGAATTTTTTCACACAAAAAAATGTTGAGGCGTATATACCAGGGGGCTTCCTCGAGCAAGAAGGCCCCAAGACTGGCAAGACGTGAGCCCTTGAACCACCGAGGGAAGCACAAGTGTGGCCTTGTGAATGTCCATCGGATAAATTCATGGTCGATGCTGGTTTCAAGGAAGAATTTTACACGTACACAAGAAATGTTTGCCTTAAATAATTCGTTTCAGACCAGTGCAAGCAATATTATCAACTCACAGATTCTTTCGTGCGGAGGTTTGAATTTTCATCTAGGCGTAATAAGCCTTCCGTTCTATTAAATCTTTATGATAAATCTTATATTATGGACCTAGAGGATTTTAACCGTGCATGCAAAATTCCACAATGGGGCAGCTATAGTGATCCTCACAAAACTGGATATAATGATTTTCTTGCTAGCATCACTATGGGAGAAACTAGAAATATTACACAGGCTACCTTGGGGAGCATTCACTTTCCTGTTATACATTATTTTTCTCTCTTCATAGGTAGATGTATTAATGGTAAAACTGATCATAACCACCTTTGTGTACCTGGTCTTAGTATTCTTAAGAGTGTGGTAATGGGTAATAGATGATATAACTTGGGGGGCCATTATTGTTAGGAGGCTGCATAATAATGCTAAGGATGGCGATTTCTTTGGTGGGATCTATGCCACTCGTGTAGCTAATTATCTTGGGGTACCCATATGGGGATTGATATTGAGTTACCACCTGCTTTTCTTGATTATGAGGCTATGGTGGTTATCAGTTTCTTGAGAGGAACGAACAATCCCACCTGTACCGACTAATATTTGATAAACAACATGCTATCCATATTACCCTTCTTGCTCCTGCCTTCTTTAACTTCTAGGAAAAATGGAGATACTTTATAACCAGAGAGGAGGCAAATGAGCACGAGAGAAATGAGGAAGCCGCTCGCCTCCACACTGCAGTCGTTCAGGCGGTGGCCGCCGTAGCCCAGTACAGCCCCAACTATGACTTTGGATATCATTCGGGCAAGCCATGGCCCTAGACCAACTTAGACCAAAAGCCTAAGCTTGCGAGAGTACGTATTTCTCACCGACTTACATTCATGTTCACACATTTATTTTAGTAGTCGGTGCTTATACTCTTTCAATTGTACCATCCATGGTAGTTTATTTCTTCTTTTTGCTTTCTTCTTGTGTGTTTAATTAACTTTGAGAAAAATCAAAAAAAAAGTTCTAGCTTTACCTTTCAGTTTGTTTAGTTGTAGTATTAAAAGGAAACCCAAAAAGATTCACATTCTTCTTTTGCTTGTTGGGAGCTTTCCTATGTAAATAGGTTTTCTCATGCTTGTTTTGAATTTTCTTTCTTTGGTTCGTAAGGAGAAGACCATAATGAAAATGTCGATTGGCTCTCATATGCATTATTGTTTATCAGACAACCCATATTGCCTTGTCTTATCCTTTGGTTTATTGTTTGCAGATTCCAGCTTAGTCCAATGCACGTGCACTCTTATTATTCACACCACTCGGTCGTGCAAGTGAAAGGCAATAATGACGATATATGATGAAAAGATTGAGATGGAGAAAAACTGGTACGAACTCGACCTATTTTGCTTTTGTAAATATGATTAGCTCATCGTTTTGAATTCAACTCATTATGGGTGAAACCTATTTGCAATGACAATTAGAGGTTAGAGTTACTCATGCCATGCTTAATTAGCTAAGAGTGGATAATGGTTTGTCTTGAGTGCCAACATGCATATTAAAATGGTTGTGATGTAGTATGATAAGATGGTATCCTCCTTTGAATGATTCAAGTGGCTTGACTTGGCACATGTTCATGCATGTAGTTGAAACAAAATCAACATAGCCTCCACGATATTTATGTTCATGGTGATTTATATCCTACTCATGCTTGCATTCAATGTTGGTTAATCTCAAAGCATGTTGATGACTGTTGTCGCTCTCTAGTTGGTCGCTCCCCTGTCTTTTGCTAGCCTTCACTTGTACTAAGCGGGAATTCTTCTTATGCATCCACTTCCTTAAACCCAAAGTTGTTCCATCTGAGTCCACCACACCTACATATATGTTGTATTCACCTGCCATTCCAAGTAAATTGGCATGTGCCAAACTCTAAACCTTCAAATAATATTCTGCTTTGTATGCTTGAATCGCTCATGTAGCGACTGGGGGCGGTCACTATCTTCCATGCTAGGTGGGTTATTCTCACGATATGTGTATCATTCATGAGAAAGTGGCTGGTATTCAGGATGCCTAGTTCCATGCTCAAAATCAAATCAAAATATAATGAAACAAAACTCCCCCAGGATTGTTGTTTGAATGGACGGTACCTGTGGATTCGGCTTGTCGTGGAGTGTGATTGATTGGTGGAGGGGGAGTAAAAACATAATCATTCTGTTTGGGAACCGCCTATAATGTATCTAGCATGGAAGATGGTGAAATATCTTCGTCATTATGATGACAATGAAAGCATACCACTAATAACTGTTATTCATCCATGTTTTCAAAGCTCGAGCTCTGGCACCTCTACAAATCAATGCTTCCCTCTGAGAAGGGCCTATCTATTTACTTTACAGTTAAGTCATCCTCCCCTTATAAAAAGCACCAGTTAGAGAGCGCCACCGTCATTTGTATGCTTCGCTATTAATTGATATTGAGTATGAGTGTGACTGTATATCTTTTACCATGAATTACAATGTCTAGTTAGTCCTTGTTCTTTATAGGTGCTCTGTATTTATGGTTTGCGGTCTCAAAAAGGGCTAGAGAGATACCAGTATATCATATTGTATCATGATTGTTTTGATAAAAGTGTTGTCATCCAAGAATTATTATTATTACTCGCTAGTTGGTTATGCCATTGATATGAGTAAATGTGAGACCTAAAATGTTATTGTGAACGTGGTTAGTCCATAATCTTTGCTGAAAATCTAAGCATCAGTTACAGATATTTACAACAACAAGATCAAACAGAGTTTGTAAAAGTTTTTCTTATCACTTTAAGTTTATCAACTAGATTGCTTGAGGACAAGCAATGGGTTAAGCTTGGGGGAGTTGATACATATCCATCATATCCACTTTTCCACACTCTTTTGCCCTTTCTTTGGACTCTAATTTGCATGATTTGAATGGAACTAACCCGGACTGACGCTGTTTTCAAGAGAATTGCCTTGGTGTTATTTTGGTGTAGAAATAAAACTTCTCGGATTTACCTAAAAATTTATGGAGATTATTTTTGGAATTAATAAAAATTACTGGTGAAAGAATCAACCGGAGGGGGCCATCCACAGGTCACAAGCCCACAGAGCGCGACCACTCCCCTAGCCGCGCCTAGCAATCTTGTGGGGCCCTTAGAGATCCGCCGACCTCGATTCCAACTATATATATTCCTATTAGGGGAGAAAAAAATCGAAGAGAAGAGTTCATTGCGTTTCACGATACGGAGCCGCCGCCACCTCCTGTTCTTCCTCGGGAGGCCAGATCTGGAGTCCGTTTTGGGCTCCGGAGAGGGGAAATCGACGCCATCGTCATCACCAACCATCCTTCATCACCAATTCCATGATGTTCTCCGCCTTTCATGAGTAATTCCATCATAGGCTTGCTGGACGGTGATGGGTTGTATGAGATTTACCATGTAATCGAGTTAGTTTTGTTAGGGTTTGATCCCTAGTATCCACTATGTTCTGAGATTGATGTTGCTATGACTTTGCTATGTTTAATGCTTGTCACTAGGGCCCGAGTGCCATGATTTAAGATCTGAACCTATTATGTTTTCATGAATATATATGTGCTCTTGATCCTATCTTGCAAGTTGTAGACACCTATTACGAGTTATGGTCCGCATCCCCCAGGGTGGCAATAACTGGGATTTTTTCCGGTGATTACCGTAGATTGAGCAGTTCATGTATTCACTAAGTGCTATTGCTTTGGTCTAGTTCTCTACTTAAGGAGGCCTTAATATCCCTTAGTTTCCATTAGGACCCCGCTGCCACTGGAGGGTAGGAAAAAAGATGTCATGCAAGTTCTTTTCCATAAGCACAGATGACTATATATGGAATACATGCCTACATTACATTGATGAATTGGAGCTAGTTTTGTGTCACCCTATGTTATAATTGTTGCATGATGAATGCCATCCCACATAATTATCCATCACTGATCCATTGTCTACGAGCTTTTCACATATTGATATTTGCTAAGTTACTTTTCCGTTGCTACTATTACAATCACTACAAAACTGCTACTGCCACTTTTGTCATCGTTACTGTTACTTCCATACTACTTTGCTACTAAATACTTTGCTGCAGATATTAAGTCTTTCAGGTGTGGTTGAATTGACAACTCAGATGCTAATGCTCGACAATATTCTTTGGCTCCCCTTGTGTCGAATCAATAAATTTGGGTTGAATACTCTACCCTCGAAAGCTGTTGTGATCCCCTATACTTGTGGGTTATCAATCATCAACCTAAAGTTGTTGTTCTCTGGAGAACTTTCAAGGAAATATCAAACACATCCACTCCAACTATTAAATCTTTCCCTTTGCTCTCTTTAATTCAGAGGAACGGGAATTTGATGGAACTAGAGAGGCCTTTTACCAAGGAGGAAATAAATGTCGTGGTAACTCAATTGCCACTAGACAAAGCTCCAGGGCCTGATGGTTTTAATGGTGCTTTCATTAAAAGCTGCTGGAGTATATTGCTGAAGATTTTTATAGTATGATCAAATATATTTATAATGGGAAGGTTAATCTTTAGAGTATTAACTCAACATACATCACACTCATTCCCAAAAAGGACAATCCAGTGCTGCCAGGAGATTATAGGCCAATTTCACTTTTCAACTGTTCTATCAAGATAATCACTAAACTTCTAGCCAACAGATTGCAGACTGTTATACTTCAGCTGGTGCATACAAACCAATATGGTTTTATAAAATCCAGAACAATTCAAGATTGCTTCGCTTGGGCCTTTGAGTATCTCCACCAATGCCAACAATCCAAAGAAGAAATTCTCATTCTGAAGCTGGATTTTGAAAAGGCTTTTGATTTAATAGAGCACCAAACCATACTGGACATATTGAAAGCCAAAGGATTTGAGAGCAGATGGATAAATTGGATAGATATGATTTTCAAATCTGGTACCTCTCCTGTGTTGTTAAATGGCATACCTAGCAAAGTCTTTCACTGCAAGAGAGGTGTTAGGCAAGGGGATCCCCTCTCACCACTACTATTTGTGTTGGCTGCTGATCTGCTTTAGTCCATCCTTAATGAAGCCATGAGAAACAGATTATCTTCCCTCCTCTTCATAGAAACATTTGCCCTGATTTCCCTGTAATCCAGTATGCATATGATACAATAGTTGTCCTCCCTGCCAAGGACATGCAACTTATGCAAATAAAGAACCTGTTGTCACATTTTATTGCCCAAACTGGACTCAAGGTCAATTACAACAAATCCATTGTGATCCAATCAATGTGGCTCCTCACGAAATGTGTAATATCCTCAACATTCTCAATTGTAAGGAGGGAAGCTTCCCCTTTCCTTACTTAGGACTGCCCCTCAGTGTCAGCAAATTAAAGATTGAAGATTTCAGTCCTATGTTGCAAATAATTGAAAGAACAATATCTGGATGTTCGACTTAAATCTCATATGATGGAAGACTCCAATTAATAAAATCTGTTTTTTCATCTCTCCCTACTTTCTTCATGAGCTGCCTTGCTCTGCCAATTGGGGGTAATTGATCAAATCGATAAATACCTCAGGCATTGCTTTTGGAGAAATTATGTCTTTGAAGAAGCTGTACAAGCAATGATTTCTTGGGAGACAGTATGTAAACCCAAATCCCATGGAGGACTAGGAGTGGTAGATATTCATAGACACAATCAAGCTCGGCTAATCAAAAATCTGCACAAGTTCTTTAATAAGCAAAATCTGCCTTGGGTCAGTTTGTTGTGGGAATCATATTACTCCAATAACCCCCCACAAGACAAATTGGAAGGTTCATTTTGGTGTAAATATCATTTGAAATCAATCCCTCTATTCAAGGAAGTGTCACACCCTACTGTGGGCAATGGAGACACCACTTTGTTTTGGACTGACAATTGGCATCACAATCCAGTGGCCCAACAATACCCTGAATAACAGTCTTTTGCAATCAATGACCAATGGTCAGTGGCACACATGAAGCAATCATTGGATATTATGGAACAGTTCCACACCCCATTCTCTACCATTGCCTTTCAGCAACTGAATGATATAGCTCCCATTTTGCAGCAGCTTGAAAACAATAAGGATTCTTGGGCATATGAATAGAAATCTGGCATCTTCTCCATCAGCAATATGTACAAACATCTGATGGGTCCTTCTGTAGCACACCACCTATTTAGAGACTTATGGAAAGCAGCCAGCAGAATAAGGCACAAAATCTTATTTTGGCTACTACTTCATGACAGAATTAGTTCAAGAAGCCTGCTCAAAAGGAAAAAAAAATGCTTGCTTCCAAGTTATGAATGTGCACTCAACCAAGAACAAGTTGAGGAAACATCTCTACATCTCATCTGGGACTGTCAATTTGCCCTATCTTGTCGGGATACTATTGCTCCACACAAACATAGAGGAGTCTCTGTTGTAGATGATATCACCTTCCTCAATACATGTTTCCCATCCCAGATTGCCATGGACATAATTATCATGGGATGTGATACGTCCATTTTGCATCATGATTTTATATTGATATTTATTGTATTATGGGAAGTTATTACACATTTTGGTACAACACTTATGCCTTTTCTTTCTTATTTTACAAGGTTTACATGAAGAGGGAGAATGCCGGCAACTGGAGTTCTAGACTGGAAAAGGAGCAAATCTGAGATACATATTCTGCGCAACTCCAAAAGCCCTGAAAATCTACGCATAATTATTTTGGAATATATATAAAATATTGGGCAAAAGAAATACATCAGGGGACCCACCAGGTAGCCACAAGCCTGTAGGGCGTGCCCTACACCCCTAGGCGCGCCCCTAGGGCTTGTGGCCCACCTGACAGCACTTCGATGCCCATCTTATGCTTTATTGAGGGTTTCGTCCTAGAAAAAATCATAACAAAGCTTTTGGGATGAAGCGCCGCCGTCTCGTGGCGGAACTTAGGCAGAACCAATCTAGAGCTCCGGCAGGGCGATCCTGCCGGGGAAACTTCCCTCGGGGAGGGGGAAATCGTAGCCATCGTCATCACCAACGATCCTCTCATCGAGAGGGGGTCAATATTCATCATCACCATCTCCTCTTCAAACTCTAGTTCATCTCTTGTATCTGATCTTTGTCTCAAAACCTCGAATTAGTACTTGTGGGTTGCTAGTAGTGTTGATTACTCCTTGTAGTCGATGCTAGTTGGTTTGCTTGGTGGAGGATCATATGCTCAGATCCTTGATCATCATTAATACTTCTCTGATTATGAACATGAATATTCTTTGTGAGTAGTTATGTTTGTTCCCGAGGACATGGGATAAGTCTTGTTATAAGTAATCATGTGAATTTGGTATTCGTTCGATATTTTGATGAGATGTATGTTGTCTCTCCTCTAGTGGTGTTATGTGAACGTCGACTACATAACACTTCACCATTGTTTGGGCCTAGAGGAAGGCATTGGGAAGTAATAAGTAGATGATGGGTTGCTAGAGTGACAGAAGCTTAAACCCTAGTTTATGCGTTGCTTCGTAAGGGGCTGATTTGGATCCACATGTTTCATGATATGGTTAGATTTATCTTAATTCTTCTTTCATAGTTGCGGATGCTTGTGGGAGGGGTTAATCATAAGTGGGAAGCTTGTCCAATTAAGGGCAGCACCCAAGCACCGGTCCACCCACATATCAAATTATCAAAGTAGCGAACGTGAATCATATGAGCATGATGAAAACTAGCTTGACATAAATTCCCATGTGTCCTCGGGAGCGCTTTGGTTTATATCAGAGTTTGTCCAGGCTTGTCCTTTGATATAAAAAGGATTGATCCACCTTGCTTCACCTTTGCTACGATTGTTACTTGCTACCCATTACGAATTATCTTATCACAAAACTATCTGTTACCAATAATTTCAGTGCTTGCAGAGAATACCTTACTGAGAACCGCTTGTCATTTCCTTCTGCTCCTCGTTGGGTTCGACACTCTTACTTATCAAAAGGACTATGATAGATCCCCTATACTTGTGGTTCATCAAGACTATTTTCTAGCACCATTGCCGGGGAGTGAAGCGCCTTTGGTAAGTGGAATTTGGTAAGGAAAAAATTATATAGTGTGCTGAAATTTACTGACACTTGTTACTATGGAAAGTAATCCTTTGAGGGGTTTGTTCGGGGTATCTTCACCTCGACCGGAAATACAAAGAGTTATCCCTCAACCTACTGAGCCTACTGAAAATATTTATTATGAAATTCCTTTAGGTATGACAGAAAAACTGCTAGCTAATCCATCCAGAGGAGATGGAACACTACACCCTGATTTGCATCTTATCTATGTGGATGAATTTTGTGGATTATTTAAGCTTGCAGGTTTGCCCGAGGATGTTGTCAAGAAGAAGGTTTTTCCTTTATCTTTGAAGGAAAAGGCATTTGCATGGTACATGCTATGTGATGATATTGGATCATGGAACTACAACCGACTGAAAATGGAATTTCATTAGAAGTTCTATCCTACGCATCTGGTTCATCGTGATCGGAATTATATCTACAATTTTTGGCCTCGTGAAGGAGAAATAATCGCTCAAGCTTGGGGCAGGCTTAAGTCAATGTTATATTCATGCCCCAATCATGATCTCTCAAGAGAAATTATTATTCAGAATTTTTATGCTCGGCTTTCTCGTAATGATCAATCCATGCTCGATACTTCTTGTGTTGATTCTTCTATGAAGAAGGATATTGAATTCAAATGTGATTTATTGGAAAGAATTAAACGCAACTTTGAAGACTGGGAACTCGATGAAGGTAAGGAGTCAGGTATGAATCTTAAGTTTTATTGTGTTAAATCCTTCGTAGACACCGATGCTTTTCGTGGATTTAGCACTAAATATGGACTTGACTCTAAGATAGTAGCTTCTTTCTGTGAATCTTTTGCTACTCATGTTGATATCCCTAAGGAGAAGTGGTTTAAATATCATCCTCCCATTGAAGTGAAAGTAGTTGAACCTATTAAAGTTGAAGAGGAAATTATTACTTATAATGTTGATCCTGTTATCCCTACTGCTTACATGGAGAAACCACCCTTCCCTGTTAGGATAAAGGAACATGCTAAAGCTTCGACTGTGGTTTGTAAGATGTGTATTAGAATACCTACACCCCTTGAACAAATTAAAGTTGAACCTAGTATTGCTATGGCTAAAGATCTCTTGGTTGATAATATTGATGGGCATGTTATTCATTTTTGCAATGAAGCGGCTAGAATATCTAGACCTGATACTAAGCATAAACATAGACCAGTTGTTGGCGTGCCTGTTTTTTCTGTTAAAATAGGAGATCATTGTTATCATGGCTTGTGTGATATGTGTGCTAGCATAAGTGCAATCCCCTATTCCTTATACAAGGAAATCATGCATGATATTGCACCAATTGAAGTAGAGGAAATTGATGTTACTATTAAGCTTGCTAATAGGGACACTATAGCACCAATGGGGATTGTTAGAGATGTTGAAGTCTTGTGTGGGAAAACAAAATATCCTACTGATTTTCTTGTTCTTGGTTCCCCAGAAGATAATTTTTGTCCCGTTATATTTGGCAGACCCTTCTTAAATACTGTTAATGCTAATATTGATTGTGAGAAAGAAATAGTTACTCTGAGTTTTGGGGATGTGTCTCATAAGTTTAATTTCTCTAAATTTTGTAGACAACCCCATAACAAAGAATTGCCTAGTAAAGATGAAATTATTGGTCTCACTTCTATTGATATGCCTCCTACTGATCCTTTAGAACAATATTTGCTAGACCATGAAAATGACATGCATATGAATGAGAGGGATGAAATAGATGAAGTTTTCTTTGAACATCATCCTATTTTGAAACACAACTTACCTATTGAAATACTTGGGGATCCTCCTCCATCCAAGGGTGATCCCGTGTTTGATCTCAAGCAGTTACCTGATATGTTGAAATATGCTTATCTTGATGAAAAGGAGATATATCCCGTTATTATTAGTGCTAACCTTTCAGAGCATGAAGAAAAGAGATTATTGAAAACTCTGAGGAAGCATTGTTCTTCTATTGGTTATACTCTTAATGATCTTAAGGGCATTAGTCCCTCTCTATGCTAGCATAAAATTAATATGGAACCTCATGCCAAACCAGTTATTGATCACCAACGATGATTGAACCCTAAGATGAAAGAAAGTGGCAAGAAAATAAATACTAAAGCTTCTGGACGCAGGTATAATTTATCCTGTTGCTGATAGTAGATGGGTTAGTCCCATCCATTGTGTCCCTAAGAAGGGAGGTATTACCGTTGTTCCTAATGATAAAAATGAATTGATCCCGCAAAGAATTGTTACAGGTTATAGAATGGTAATTGATTTTAGGAAATTAAATAAAGCTACTAAGAAAGATCATTACCCTTTACCTTTTGTTGATCAAATGCTATAAAGATTATCCAAACATACTCATTTTTGCTTTGTGGATGGTTACTCTGGTTTCTCTCAAATAACTGTATCAAGCCACGATCAAGAAAAAACCACTTTTACTTGCCCTTTTGGTACCTTTGCTTATAGATGTATGCCTTTTGGTTTATGCAATGCACCTGCTACCTTTCAAAGATGTATGATGGCTATATTCTCTGACTTTTGTAAAAATATCCTTGAGGTTTTCATGGATGACTTTTTTGTTTACGAAACTTCATTTGATGACTGTTTGAGCAATCTTGATCGAGTTTTGCAGAGATGTGAAGAAACTAATCTTGTCTTGAACTGGGAGAAATGCCAATTTATGGTTAATGAAGGTATTGTCTTGGGGCACAAGATCTCCGAAAGAGGTATTGAAGTTGATAAAGCTAAGGTTGATGCTATTGAAAAAATGTTGTGCCCTATGGATATCAAAGGTATAAGAAGTTTTCTTTGTCATGCTGGTTTTTTTAGGAGGTTTATCAAAGGTTTCTCTAAGATTTATAGGCCTCTCACAAATCTTTTTCAAAAAGATGTCTTTTTTGTTTTTTATGATGATTGTGTGGAAGCATTTGAAATTCTTAAGAATGCTCTGATTACTGCACCTGTTGTTCAACCACCCGATTGGAACCTACCCTTTGAAATTATGTGTGATGCTAGTGATTATGTTGTTGGTGTTGTTCTAGGACAAAGAGTCGATAAGAAATTAAATGTTATCCATTATTCTAGTAAAACTCTAGACAGTGCTCAAAGAAACTATGCTACTGTTGAAAAAGATTTTTAGCAGTCGTGTTTGCTTGTGATAAGTTCAGACCTTATATTGTTGATTCCAAAGTAACTGTTCACACAGATCATGCTGCTATTAAGTACCTTATGGAGAAGAAAGATGCTAAACCTAGAGTTATTAGGTGGGTCCTTCTTCTACAAGAATTTGATTTGCATATCATTGATAGAAAGGGTGCTGATAACCCTGTGGCAGATAACTTGTCTAGGTTAGAAAATGTTCTTGATGACCCACTACCTATTGATGATAGCTTTCCTGATGAACAATTAGCTGTCGTGAATGCTTCACATAATGCTCCTTGGTATGTTGATTATGCCTATTACATTGTTGCTAAGTTTATACCTCCTAGTTTCACATACCAACAAAAGAAAAAGTTCTTCTATGATTTGAGGCATTACTTTTGGGATGATCCACACCTTTATAAAGAAGGATTAGATGGTATTATTAGATGTTGTGTACCTGAGCATGAATAGGAACAAATCTTACACAAATCTCACTCTGAAGCCTACGGAGGAGACCACGCTGGAGATAGAATTGCACATAAGGTACTACAATCTGGGTTTTATTGGCCTACTCTCTTCAAGGACGCTTGTAAGTTTGTCTTGTCTTGTGATGAATGTCAAAGAATTGGTACTGTTAGTAGACGTTAGGAAATGCCTATGAATTATTCTCTTGTTATTGAACCATTTGATGTTTGGGGTTTTGATTATATGGGGCCTTTTCCACAATCTAACGGGTATACTCATGTTGTAGTTGCGGTTGATTATGTCACTAAGTGGGTAGAAGCTATTCCAACTAGTAGCGTTGATCATAACACTTCCATTAAAATGCTTAAAGAAGTTATTTTCCCTAGATTTGGAGTCCCTAGATATTTGATGACTGATGGTGGTTCACACTTTATTCATGGTGCTTTCCATAAATTGCTCACTAAATATGATGTTAACCATAGAATTGCGTCTCCTTATCATCCTCAGTCTAGTGGTCAAGTAGAATTGAGCAATAGAGAAATTAAGTTGATTTTGCAGAAGACTGTTAATACATCTAGGAAGAATTGGTCTAAGAAACTTGATGATGCATTGTGAGCTTATAGAACTGCTTACAAGAACCTTATGGGTATGTCTTCGTATAAGATGGTTTATGGTAAAGCATGTCACCTACCTATAGAACTAGAACATAAAGCTTATTGGGCAATCAAAGAGCTCAATTATGATTTCAAACTTGCTGGTGAGAAGAGGTTATTTGACATTAGCTCACTTGACCAATGGAGAACCCAAGCCTATGAGAACGCCAAGTTGTTTAAAGAAAAGGTTAAGAGATGGCATGACAGAAGGATACAAAAGCGTGAATTCAATGTAGGTGATCATGTCTTGCTATACAATTCTCGTTTAAGATTTTTTGGAGGAAAACTTCTCTCTAAATGGGAAGATCCTTACGTTATCGAGGAGGTATACCGTTCCAGTGCCATCAAGATTAACAACGCCGGAGGCACAAACCCAAAGGTGGTGAATGGTCAAAGAATCAAGCATTATATCTCAGGTACTCCCATAAATGTGGAAACCAATGTCATCAATACCATAACTCCGGAGGAGTACATTAGGGAGACCTACAGGAACGTTTCACACTCCGAAAAGGAATAGGTATGTGGTACGGTAAGTAAAAAGACTTCAAACCTTTTTCAATGGCAATTTTTATCTGTTTTGGAATATTTAAAAAATTAGGAAAATTTAAAGTAGTATGAATAGTGCACAAGGAGGCGACAAGCATGCAGGGCGCGCCCTACCCCCCTGGGCGTGCCCCTGGGCTTATGGCCACCTCGTGCGCCATCCAGACTCGGTTTTCTTGTGCATACTCCTTTGGATCGGTAAATATTCATTATAAAATCTCCTGAGGGTTTTGACTCTCGTATCACGACAATATCTCCTATTTCTATTTTAAGCTGTTTTTGCAGCAGTTTAGATCAACATGGCATCCCCAAGTGTTTCGAAGCACAAGTTCTCCAAGAAGGTCATCAACCCCTACCTTGTGGAGGTGCTGCAACACCCTCAAACCATTGAGGTGCGTGACGGGGTGCTGCACATCCGTGATGTGCAGGGGCCAATGAAAACAGGAAGCATGGAGACAAGGCTCGAAGCAATGGAGCAGCAGGTCTTCAAGTACCAAGGGATGGTGGACCAGGGACTCAATGCTAATCAGATGATGATTGCAGAGTTTACCCATAAACATAAGCTAGACGCCAAGGACATTGTGGATCACATCTTCAAGATTTACGAGAGAATCGAGCACCTCCAAGCCCAGATCTACGACCTGCAAAACAAAAATTGTGAGTATGAATACAGATTTAAGAGAATGAGTTTGGTTGTAGATTTGAGGATTCTGGAGACATGTCATCCTTTTATGATGGTGAGCCTATGCCTTGGAAGATGGAGGACAAGCTTCCAACCTCATCAACAATTCCAACATCGCCACCTCCGAAGCAAGACAACTAAAGACATGGGTATGGGCACTCCCCTTGACTTGTGCCAGCTTGGGGGAGGTGCCCCGGTATCGTATCACCGTCACATATTTTATTTTTACTTTTATTTTTATTTTTACTTTTTATCATCTTTCCTTAGTTTGATCCTTTTGGTTATATCTTGATCTAGTAGAATAAAGTTTTCATGTGATCTAGTTTTGAGTCTTTGCTTTATGATTCCTCCTATGTAAGCAAGCCCATGAGTTACATAATAAAAATTGCTTTTGCGTTGAGGGTTTTGCTTGTTTGGCATGATCTTTATCTTGAGAAAGATGAAGTAGAAAGAAGTACAGAATAAAAGCAAAGAGTACATATGACAATCTTATGGGGAGTGATTACTTCACATATAAGAAGTTTGTCGATTGAAACCTATTGTGGGTTGACAAACATAGTTGTTGGTCATTGGGGCAACTAAAAGGAAGTAATAAAGAAAGATAGGTTCACATATAAATATATTATCTTGGACATCTTGTATGATTGTGAGCACTCATTAAAATATTATATGTTAAGAAGTTGATGTTGGACAAGGAAGACAACATAATGGTTTGTGTTTGCTTATTTCTGAATAGAAGTAATATTGTTATGGATCCCTCAACATGTGTCGCTTGCTTCCACCTAATATCGGCCAAAACTTCTGCACCAAGTAGAGATACTACTTGTGCATCGAAACACCCTTAACCTAGTTTTGCCATGAGAGTCCACCATACCTACCTAAGGATAGAATAAGATCCTTCAAGTAAGTTGTCATAGGTGCAAGCAATAAAAATTGCGCTCTAAAATATGTGTGATCTATTAATGTGAGGAAAATAAAATTTATACGAACTTGTGATAGGGAAGAAATAAAAGCAGCGGACTGCATAATAAAGTTCTCTATCACAAGGGTCAATATAAAGTGACATTTTTTGCATTAAGAGATTGTGCATCCAACTATAAAAGCGCATGACAACATCTGGTTCCCTCTTCAAAGGGCCTATCTGTCACTTTTAACTTTTTTAGTTCTTACCTTTATACAAGAGTCGTGGTGATTTCCATCACCTTCTCTATTTTCTCCTTTATTCTCTGGCAAGTGTCACATGGTGGGGAATGATATAGGCACATATATCCACTCGGAAGTGGACGAGCATGAGTCATTACTGATTGACATTACCCTTGAGGTAAATAGTTGGGAGGCAACACTATAAGCCCCTATCTTTCTATGTGTCTGATTGAAACTTTGAACTCATAGGTACCTCGTGAGTGTTAGCAATTGTGAAAGACAAAAAGATGATTAAGTATGTGGATTTTCTTTACAAGCTCTTATATCGACTCTTTCCTACATTATGATAAATTGGAATTGCTTCAATGACTGAGATCATAGTTTGTCAGTTCTCAATAGAGTTCTTGATTCATACTTTGCCATTGCGAATGAATTATTACTTTAGCATAAGAAACTATATGTCAATATATGTTTCTGTTCTAAAGATGATCATTATGCCTTCATATCCGTATTTTATTTTATCGACACCTTTATCTCTAAACATGTGGGCATATTTATCGATTTCGGCTTTCGGTTGAGGACAAGCAAGGTCTAGGCTTGGGGGACATGATACGTCCAATTTGCATCATGATTTTATATTGATATTTATTGCATTATGGGCGGTTATTATACATTTTGATACAACACTTATGCCTTTTCTCTCTTATTTTACAAGGTTTACATGAAGAGGGAGAATGCCGGCAGCTGGAGTTCTGGATTGGAAAAGGAGCAAATCTGAGATACCTATTTTGTGCAACTCCAAAAGTCCTAAAAATCTACACAGAATTATTTTGGAATATATAAAAAATATTGGGTGAAATAAATACATCAGGGGAGCCACCATGCAGCCACAAGCCTGCTGGGCGCGCCCTACCCCCCTAGGAGCGCCCCTGGGCTTGTGGCCCACCCGACAGCCCTCTCATGCCCATATTCTTCTATATTGAGGGTTTCGTCCTGGAAAAATCATAGCAGAGCTTTCGAGACAAAGCTCCGCCGTCTCGAGGCGGAACTTGGGCAGAACCAATCTAGAGATCCGGCAGGGCGATCCTGTGAGGGAAACTTCCCTTCGGGAGGGGGAAATCAAAGCCATCGTCATCACCAACGATCCTCTCATCGAGAGGGGGTCAATCTCCATCAACATCTTCATCAGCACCATCCCCTCTTCAAACCCTAGTTCCTCTCTTGTATCTAATCTTTGTCTCAAAACCTCAGATTGGTACCTGTGGGTTGCTAGTAATGTTGATTACTCCTTGTAGTTGATGCAAGTTGGTTTGCTTGGTGGAAGATCATATGTTCAGATCCTTGATCATCATTAATACTCCTCTGATTATGAACATGAATATGCTTTGTGAGTAGTTACGTTTGTTCCCGAGGACATGGGATAAGTCTTGTTATAAGTAATCATGTGAATTTGGTATTCGTTCGATATTTTGATGAGATGTATGTTGTCTCTCCTCTAGTGGTGTTATGTGAACGTCGACTACATAACACTTCACCACTGTTTGGGCCTAGAGGAAGGCATTGGGAAGTAATAAGTATATGATGGGTTGCTAGAGTGATAGAAGCTTAAACCCTAGTTTATGTGTTGCTTCGTAAGGGGCTGATTTGGATCCACATGTTTCATGCTATGGTTAGATTTATCTTAACTCTTCTTTCGTAGTTGCAGATGCTTGTAGGAGGGGTTAATCATAAGTGGGAGGCTTGTCCAAGTAAGGGCTGCACCCAAGCATCGGTCCACCCACATATCAAATTATCAAAGTAGCGAACACGAATCATATGAGCATGATGAAAACTAGCTTGACATAAATTCCCATGTGTCCTCGGAAGCGCTTTGGTTTATATAAGAGTTTGTCTAGGCTTGTCCTTTGCTATAAAAAGGATTGGGCTACCTTTCTGCACCTTTGTTACGATTTTTACTTGCTACCCGTTACGAATTATCTTATCACAAAACTATCTGTTACCAATAATTTCAGTGCTTGCAGAGAATACCTTACTGAGAACCGCTTGTCATTTCCTTTTGCACCTTGTTGGGTTCGACACTCTTACTTATCGAAAGGACTATGATAGATCCCCTATACTTGTGGGTCATCAGGATGCTGGAACATATGGATGCAAAGAAATGGGAAAATCTTCAACGATATGCCCCAAGCCTTGATGCCTGGAAACAGGGTCAATACCAAGATATTTCTCTTGTTAAGCACAAAACTAAAGAGAAAAACATTCTCTGTCTAGAGCAATGGATAAGCTCCCTGGTATGTCTCTATCATATCTATAATTTTTTATTGTTTCATGCCAATATTCTACAACTTTCATATACTTTTGGCAACTTTTTATACTATTTTGGGACTAATATATTGATCCAGTGCCCAGTGCCAGTTCCTATTTGTTGCATGTTTTTTGTTTCGCAGAAAATCCATATCAAACAAAGTCCAAATGGGATTAAAAAATTACGGAGATTTTTTTGGAATATATGTAAATTTTGGGAAGTGGAATCAACAGAAGGCGGTGCCTCAGGGGCCCACAAGCTTGCCAGGCGCGCCCCGGGGGGTAGGGTGCGCCCTGTGGCCTTGTGGCTACCCCTTAGGTCGGTTGGAGCTGTCCTTCGGATGCAAGAAAGATATTTTTATAAGAAAAATCCCCTCAAAATTCCAGCCCGATCGGACTTACAGATCTCCGGATATTTAAGAAACGGTGAAAGGCCAGAATCTCGGAGCGTAGAAACACAAGGAAACAGAGTGAGAGATCTAATCTCGGAGGGGTTCTCGCCCCTCCGCCGCCATGGAGGCCATTGACAAGAGGCTAAACCCTTCTACCATCTAGGGGGAAGGTCATGTAAGAAGAACAAGGAGGGGGTCTCTCTCCCCCTCTCTTCCGGTGGCGCCGAAACTCAGCCGGGGCTATCACCGTGACAGCGATCTACTCCAATAACCGTGTCATCTTCATCAACACCTCCATCACCTTTCCCCATCTATCTACAATGGTCCACTCTCCCGCAACCTGATGTACCCTCTACTTGAACATGGTGCTTTATGCTTCATATTATTATCCAATGATGTGTTGCCATCCTATGATGTATGAGTAGATTTTTGTTGTCGTGTTGGTTGATTGATGATCATGATTGGTTTGAGTTACATGTTTTATCATTGGTGCTGTCCTATGGTGCTCTCCATGTCACGCAAGCATGAGGGATTCCTGTTGTAGGGTTTTCAATATGCTTATGATTCTCTTATGGTGGGTGGCGTGAGTGATAGAAACACAGACCCGAGTAAGTAGGTTGTTTGCGTATGGGAATAAAGAGGACTTGATATCTTATAATGCTATGGTTAGGTTTTACCTTAATGGTCTTTAGTAGTTGCGGATGCTTGCTATAGTTCCAATCATAAGTGCTTATGATTCAAGTAGAGAAAGTATGTTAGCTTATGACTCTCCCTCATATAAAATTGCAATAATGATTACCGGTCTAGTCATCAATTGCCTAGGGACAATTCCGCAACTCCTACCACCACTTTTCCACACTCAGTAAACTAACTTAGTTGTTTCTTTATCTTAGCAGCCCCTAGTTTTTATTTACGTGCTCTTTATTATCTTGCAAACCTATCCTATCACACCTACAAAGTACTTCTAGTTTCATACTTGTTCTAGGTAAAGCGAATGTTAAGCGTGCGTAGAGTTGTACCGATGGTCGATAGAACTTGAGGGAATATTTGTTCCACCTTCAGCTCCTCGTTGGGTTCGACACTCTTAGTTATCGAGAAAGTCTACAGTTGACCCCATACTAGTGGGTTATCAAGATCTTTTCTAGCGCCGTTGCCGGGGAGCAATAGCGTGGGGTGAATATTCTTGTGTGTGCTTGTTCGCTTTATCACTAAGTAGATTTTATTTGGTGTTCTTAGTTGTTTTCTATCTTTAGATATGGGTAGGAAACGCAAATACCAAAAAATTAGATGTACTTGCTGCTCCAAAAGTTGAGGAACCACTAGTGTTCCGTACTACCAAAGAATATTATTTGGATCATCTTCGATCAGTTTGTGCTTGTGCTGAAACCCCAACTAGCTTAGTTGAGGGCAAATCATTAAATGAGCATGCTTATTATGTGCGGCACCTCCTATCTCAAAAAGGGAAACTTTTATGGCATGAGATTAATAGTTTGCAATGTTATGCTTGGAATTTGTACGAAATTTATGATTTTACTTGTTATTCTGAAAACCCTAAAAAACACCTTCCCTATCAATGTCAGTTTAAGGATAATGGAATCGTATCTTCTTATGCCAAGGGTGTTTGTAATTACTATGACATTGAGCAAACTGAATAATTTGTTGCTTTTAAGGGTGCCTATGAAATTGCTTCTTTGATTGAAAAGTATGATGCTAATCTTTATAAATATGAAAGTTTTGCCATACTTAAATATTGCTATGAAAACTATGCTTCTGATGCTTATGTTAAGCCATATAGTGAGGACTCCTCCGCTGTCCAGGAGGAGATTAACATTTTGCAGGAATCTATGGAAGAAGAAATTGCTGAAACTGTGAGCGCATTAGATGAAAAAGATGAGGAGGAGAGCAAAGAACAAAAGGAGGAAGAGCGGATTAGCTACCCGTGCCACCTTCTAATGAGAGTAACTCTTCAACTCATACATTTTTTAATTTCCCTTTGTGATTACCGAAGGATGAATGCTATGTTGATTGCTATGATCCCTTGGATTCATTTGAAATATCCCGTTTTGATGAACTTGATGCTTGCTATGCTTGTGTCCATGATGCCAATATGAAAGATGCTTATGGAGATGAACTTGCTATAGTTCCTTATGTTAAGAATGAAATTGTTGCTATTGCACCCACGCATGATAGTCCAATTATCTTTTTGAATTCTCCCAACTAGACTATATCGGAGAAGTTTGCACTTATTAAGGATTATATAGATGGGTTGCCTTTTACTATTACACATGATGATTTTGATAGATATAATATGCATGTGCTTGCTGCTCCAACTTGCAATTATTATGAGAGAGGAACTACATCTCCACCTCTCTATGTTTCCAATATGATAAAATTGCAAGAAACTGCTTAGGAAGAGAGTTAGACTTTGTTGTTGCATGATATATGTTACTTTGTGCTCAATACTAAATTAAAAATCATTGTTAATTAAAATTGGCTTTGATATACCTTGGGGTCCGGGTGGATCCATTACTTGATCACTTTATGCCTAGCTTAATGGCTTTAAATAAAGCGTTGTCAGGGAGACAACCCGAAAGTTTTAGAGAGTCATTTAATTCTGTTGTGTGCTTTTATATAGTTTAAAAATAAAAAAATAAATAGGGGAACCTAAATTTTTTTGAAAAAGAAAAGTGAAAGTGAGAGAGACGAGCATTGTGAAAGTGGGAGCTAGCCTTGAACTTTGTTTAAGCCCATGGAAACTTTCCAAATCTTGATTACAGAAATTTTCCAAAAATAATAATTATACCCTTGTATAAATCCATTGTATTATAAAAATAATGTGCCAAGATTTGCCTTTAGGATGATTAGATTGCTTGTTTGCTGTGTGCAGTGCAAAAACAGAAACTTTGGCTGTAGTGCGTGAATTTACATTTTTTTACTGGAATGTCAAAAGTTTCTGAAATTTTTACAAAATACTACTATGCAAAAAAAAATCCCTAATTGTTCAGAATTTTTAGACTTCCATAAGTATGGTGAATGTTCAGATTGCTATAGACTGTCCTGTTTAAGACAGATTCTACTTTTGATGCATTGTTTTGCTTGTTTTGATGAAACTATCGATTGTATCAGTGGTATAAGCCATGGAAAAATTATAATAAAGTAGCTACAATGCAAAATTATAATATGAATTGGTTGGCAACAGTACATAAAGTTATGATTTGCCTTATTATACTAACGGATCTCACGAGGGTTTTGTTAAGTTTTGTGTGATTGAAGTTTTCAAGTTTTGGGTGAGATCACAATGGATGAAGGAATAAGGAGTGGAAAGAGACTAAGCTTGGGGATGCTCGAGGCACCCGAAGGTAATATTAAAGGACTCCCAAGAAACTAAGCTTGGGAATGCCCTGGAAGGCATCCCCTCTTTCTTCTAAGAACCATTGGTAATTTTACTTGGAGCTATATTTTTATTCATCACATGATATGCGTAAATCTTGGAGCATTGTGTGCCTTTTATTTTTCTTTTAATAATGCACCATGCTGGTATGAGATAGTCCTTGGTCGATTTATGGAATGCTTCATGCACTTCACTTATATCTTTTGAGTATGGCTTTATAGAATGCTTCATGTGCTTCACTTATATCATTTGAAGTTTGGATTGCCTGTTTCTCTACACATAGAAAACCACCATTTGTAGAATGCTATTTTGATTCACTTATATTTTTTAGAGCGTGGGCAAATCTTTTGTAGAAAGAATTAAACTCCCATGCTTCACTTATACCTATTTAGAGAGTTAACAGGAGTTGGTCATTCACATGGTTAGTCATAAAATCCTACATAAAACTTGTAGATCACTGAATATGATATGTTTGATTCCTTGCAATAGTTTGCGATATGAAGATGGTAATATGAGAGTCATGCTAGTGAGTAATCGTGAATTAGAGAAATACTTGTGTTAAAGTTTGTGATTCCCGTAGCATGCACGTATGGTGAACTGTTATGTAACAAAGTCAGAGCATGATTTGTTTAATGATTGTCAACCTTTGTGTGAGGGTCAGGAGCGCGTGATGGTTAACTCCTACCAACCTCTCCCATAGGAGCATGCATCTAATGCTTTGTTTGATAACTAATAGACTTTTGCAATAATTAAGTGAGTTCTTTATGACTAATGTTGAGACCATGGATTATACGCACTCTCACCCTTCCACCTTTTCTAGCCTCTATAGTACCACACAACTTTCATCGGTGCATCAAACCCACCTTCCTCAAAACAGTCACCATATATTTTCCTCAAAACAGCCACCATACCTACCTATTATGACATTTCCATAGCCATTCCGAGATATATTGCCATGCAACTTCCATCGTTCCATTTAGTATGACATGCACCATCATTTTCATGTTGCTTTGCATGATCGTAAGAGAGCTTGCATGATGTTTTCATGGCTTGTCCGTTTTTTGATGTCATTTGCTAGGCTAGATCGTTGCACATCCCGGTATCCTACCGGAAGCATTCATATAAAGTCATATTTTTGTTCTAGGTATCGAGTTGTAAGTAAATAAAAGTGTGATGATTTTCATTATTAGAGCATTGTCCCATGTGATAAAAGGATGATGGAAGCTATGATTCCCTCACAAGTTGGGAGGAGTCTCCGGACTTTACAAAAAAATAAAAGAGGCTAGTGAAGCCCAAATAAATAAAGAGGACAAAGATGCCCACCAAAAGAAAAAAAGAAAAATAAATAAAAATAAATAAAAAATTGAGATAAAGAGAGAAGGGACAATTGCTACTATCCTTTTCCACACTTGTGCTTCAAAGTAGCACCATGATCTTCATGATAGAGAGTCCCCTATTTTGTCACTTTCATATAACTAGTGGAATTTTTTGTATGACCACTTAGTTTTCCTTTCATACACTTATATCTCTAAGTGCATTCATTGCATGGCAATCCCTACTCACTCACATTGATATCTATTGATGGGCATCTCCATAGCCCATTGATACGCCTAGTTGATGTGAGACTATCTTCTCCTTTTTCCTCATCACCTCCACCATATTCTATTCCACCTATAATGCTATATCCATGGCTCACACTCATGTATTGCGTGAGAGTTGAAAAGGTTTGAGAACATAAAAAGTGTGAAGCAATTGCTTGACTTGTCATCGAGGTTGTGCATGATTTAGATACTTTGTGTGGGGAATATGGAGCATAGACAGACCATATGATTTTGTAGGCATAACTTTCTAAGTCCATGTATTTTGAAAGGACATGATTGCATTGTTGGTGTGCTCGAAGTATTATTGTTTTTATGTCAATATAGACTATTGCTTTGAATCACTCGTATCTTAATATTCATGCCATGATTAGATTATATGATCAAGATTATGCTAGGTAGCATTCCACATCCAAAATTATCTTTTTTATCATTTACCTACTCGGGGACGAGCAAGAATTAAGCTTGCGGATGCTGATACGTCCCCGTCGTCTCTATAATTTTTGATTGTTTCATGCCAATATTCTACAACTTTCATATACTTTTGACAACTTTTTATACTATTTTTGGGACTAACATATTGATCCAGTGCCCAATGCGAGTTCCTGTTTGTTGCATGTTTTTTGTTTCGCAAAAAATCCATATCAAATGAAGTCCAAACAGGATAAAAACTTACGGAGATTTGTTTTGGAATATATGTGAATTTTGGGAAGTAGAATCAACAGAAGGCGGTGCTCGAGGGGCCCATAAGCCTGCCAGGACTGCCCTGGGGGTAGGGCGCGCCCTGAGGTCTTGTGGCTACCCCTTAGGTCGGTTGGAGCTGTCCTTCGGCCGGAAGAAAGATATTTTTACAAGGAAAATCCCCTCAAAATTCCAGCCCGATCGGAGTTACGGATCTCCAGATTTTTAAGAAACGGTGAAAGGCCAGAATCTGGGAGCGCAGAAACAAAAGGAAACAGAGCGAGAGATCCAATCTCGAAGGGGTTCTCGCCCCTCCGCTAACATGGAGGCCATGGACAAGAGGGTAAACCCTTCTCCCATATAGGGGGAAGGTCATGTAAGAAGAACAAGGAGGGGGTCTCTCTCCCCCTCTCTTCCGATGGCGCCGAAACGCCGTCGGGGATATCATCGTGACGACGATCTACTCCAACAACTCAGTCATCTTCATCAACACCTCCATCACCTTTCCCCATCTATCTACAATGGTCCACTCTCCCGCAACCCGCTGTACCCTCTACTTGAACATGGTGCTTTATGCTTCATATTATTATCCAATAATGTGTTGCAATCCTATGATGTCTGAGTAGATTTTTGTTGTCCTATTGGTTGATTGACGATCATGATTGGTTTGAGTTACAGGTTTTTATCATTGGTGCAAGCATGAGGGATCCCCGTTGTAGGGTTTGCAATATGCTTATGATTCGCTTATGGTGGGCGGCGTGAGTGATAGAAACACAGACCTGAGTAAGTAGATTGTTTGCGTATGGGAATAAAGAGGACTTGATACCTTATAATGCTATGGTTGGGTTTTACCTTAATGATCTTTAGTAGTTGAGGATGCTTGCTAGAGTTCCAATCATAAGTGCATATGATCCAAGTAGAGAAATTATGTTAGCTTATGCATCTCCCTCATATAAAATTGCAATAATGATTACCGGTCTAGTTATCATTGCCTAGGGACAATTCTGCAACTCTTACCACCACTTTTCCACACTCGTTAAACTAACTTAGTTGTTTCTTTATCGTAGCAGTCCCTAGTTTTTATTTACGTGCTCTTTATTATCTTGCAAACCTATCCTATCACACCTACAAAGTACTTCTAGTTTCATACTTATTCTAGGTAAAGTGAATGTTAAGCGTGCGTAGAGTTGTATCGGTGGTCGATAGAACTTTAGGGAATATTTGTTCTACATTTAGCTCCTCGTTGGGTTCAACACTCTTAGTTATTGAGAAAGGCTATAATTGATCCCCTATACTTGTGGGTTATCACTGCCTTCCCAGATGTATTCAAACAGATAGTATTTCATCATGTTAGAAAAGACAGGAGTTGGTTAGTTGACATATATTTTCCTTTTCTTTTCTTTACTTGTACATAACTTTTATTTACATTTATAAAATTTACCATAGAACTATTGTTCTACGGTTTCGGGGTAAAAAAACCAACATATTTGCCAAGGGTAATTTAGTCTTAACATATCTATAATTATGTGTCTTGGCCATCGTGCCGAAAATAATACACCTTACATAAAGGAACGGAGGGAGTAATATATGATTACCTTCCATAGTAGTGTTATTGTTTTAATAAAAAAATTCAAATAAATCATGCACGTGATGATTTACCTGTTGGAAATATGCCCTAGAGGCAATAATAAATTAGTTATTATCATATTTCCTTGTTCATGATAATCGTTTATTATCCATGTTATAATTCTATTGATCGGAGACTTAGATGCATGTGTGGATACATAGACAAAACCATGTCCCTAGTATGCCTCTAATAGACTAGCTCGTTGATCAAAGATGGTTAAGGTTTCCTAGCCATTGACATGAGATGTCATTTGATAACGGGATCACATCATTAGGAGAATGATGGGATGGACAAGACCCAAACTACAAACGTAGCATATGACCGTGTCAGTTTAATGCTACTGTTTTTTGCATGTCAAGTATCTGTTCCTATGACCATGAGATCATGCAACTCACTGACACCGGAGGAGTGCCTTGTGTATCAAACGTCGCAACGTAACTGGGTGACTTTAAAGGTACTCTACAGGTATCTCCGAGGGTGTCTGTTGGGTTGGCATGGATCAAGACTGGGATTTGTTACTCCGTGTGACGGAGAGGTATCTCAGGGCCCACTCGGTAATACAACATCAAAACAAGCCTTGCAAGCAATGTGACTAAGTGTTAGTCACGGGATCTTGTATTACAGAACAAGTAAAGAGACTTGCCGTTAACGAGGTTGAACTAGGTATGGAGATACCGACGATCGAATCTCGGGCAAGTAAACATACCGAAGAACAAAGGGAACATCATACGGGATTAACTGAATCCTTGACATAGAGGTTCGACCGATAAAGATCTTCGTAGAATATGTAGGAACCAATATGGGCATCCAGGTCCCGCTATTGGTTATTGACCGTAGAGGTGTCTCGGTCATGTCTACATAGTTCTTGAACCCACAGGGTCTGCACACTTAACGTTCGGTGACGTTTCGGTAGTATAGAGTTATGTATGGTAGTGACCAAAGGTTGTTCGGAGTCCCGGATGAGATCCAGGACGTCACAAGGAGCTCCGGAATGGTCCGGAGGTAAAGATTGATATATAGGAAGTCCCATTTTGGTCGCCGGAAAAGTTTCGCGCTAATCGGTAATGTATCGGGAGTGCCGGTAGTGTACCGGGAGACCACCGGGAGGGGTATTTCGACCCAAGAGGCTTCATGGGCTGTGGGAGAGTAAATACCAGCCTTTTGTGGGCTGGTGGAAGTCCCACACAAGGCCCATGTGGCTGAGAGAAAAAGCCCAAAGGGAAAAAGGTGGGAAAAGGCCAAAAAAAGGAGGAATCCTAGTCCTACTAGGATTGGAGGAGGAGTCCTCCTCTCCTCCCCACTATGGCCGACCAAAGGGCTGGCTTTTTGGCAGCCAAGCCTCCTCCTCCTCTCCTCCTATATATACTAGAGGATTTTAGGGTTTTGGCACAGAATTTTCAGCCACGTGCTACCCGTTCCTCTAGTGCATAGTTTCTCCTCTAGATCGGTTTTCTGCAGTGCTTAGGCGAAGCCCTGCCGGAATAGCTCCACCACCATCGCCGCAGCGCCGTCACACTGCTGGAGAACTCTTCTACCTCTCCGCTCCCTCTTGCTGGATCAAGAAGGCGGAGATCGTCATCAAGTTGTACGTGTGCTGAACGCGGAGGTGCCGTCCGTTCGGCGCTAGATCGGAAGGACCGTGACGAGATCGCGTGACGGATCGTGATGAGATCGCGGGACGGATCATGATGAGTTCACGGGACGGATCGTGATGAGTTCGCGGGACGGATCGTGATTGGATCGCGGGACGCTCGACGATTTGGATCGTGAAGACGTTCGACTACACCAACTGCGTTTCTTAACGCTTTCCGCTTAGCGATCTACAAGGGTATGTAGATCCACTCTCCCTCTCGTAGATGCTCATCACCATGGATAGATCTTGCGTGTGCGTAGAAATTTTTTGTTTCCCATGCAACGTTCCCCAACATTACCTGCGTAAATAAATTTTACATTTTCCTTTCGTAATCATTTACTCCCTCCATTCATTTATATAATATGTTTTTCTTTTGATAACATTTCATAATATAAGGTGCATTTCTTCTTGTTCCTCATAATTCTATTTTAGCCCTTCGGAAAAAAGTATCTATCTCTTGATTTTCTGCATCTCTTGTTTTAGAAAAGAGAAGGTAAGTAAATCTTCCCGATTGCATGTATCTCTTCATTACTTGGTCCAATTGATTACTTGTCACTAACTAGCGAATTAGCCAAGGTTAGTTTTGTCCGACATTCTCAAAAATAGGTGCCTTGGTCACCATGTCAAAAGCAATACACCTTACATAAATTAACGACCTGAGTATTTGGTAAGAACTTATCACCTTGTCAAAGAAAACATAATTTCATTTGGTAAGTCAATAAAAGACAAGAGGGTAGGGAAATGTTAGATGGTGGACAACAGAACTTTACGTTCTTTTTAAGTAGAAGAGAAAATGGAACAGATGTATCAATAAAAGGTAGGACGGTTAAATCGGGTTTCAAGAAAATTGAGAGAAAAACCATAGATAGAAGAAAAAAAAGAAAAACTATTTTTTAAGCAGGTGAGATAAATCAATAAGAGTTAGAGCAGTTAAGATGGTTTTCAAGGAAAATCGACGATAAAACCCTGAAACAATAGGAAAAAGGAAACGGAAATAAAGATAGGACAGAGGAACACACTTACGTAAGGTTGGACGAAGAAGTTAAACAACAGAAAGTAGGAGAGAGATATAGAGCAACGATGTAGTAAAGAATAAGGTGAAAACCAACATAAATACCATATTTAATGAATATTGACACGTAAGATCTTGCTTATTTCATATTTCATCCGTCCGAAAATACTTGTCAGAGATTCAGAGAAATGGTCATTCATTTCTTCGGAAATATAGAAATGGTCATTCATTTCTCCGACAAATATTTCGGGACGAAAAGAGTATTTATTAACAGTCCAAATGTTTTTGAAATCTTGCGAATCTTATTTGCTTCGAAAATATATAAAAGAAAAGATCACGTGAACCAAAGAAGCACGGAATTAACCTTTGTTTTCTGCTGCGTCAACTATGGGGTGTCAAAAATTACCTTGGCTACAGAAGATCGTTCCGCAGTATCCTGGCAAGTGGCAACCCACCCCACCTCACCAACTCTCGCCAATGGCGGCCCTGTTTGGTGGCACCTCGTCACGGCTTGCTTTCCCTATATAGCTCCCCAACCCTTCCATCCATCCCATACCATACTATCGAGCCAAGCAAGTAATAGTCGTCTTTCGCCTCTCCCGAACCCTCCCACCTCTCCTCCCGTCGCCGCACCAGCAAGAGAATGGGCAGCGTCGACGCCTCGGAGACGACGGTCACCGGATGGGCCGCCAGGGACGCCACCGGCCACCTCTCCCCCTACACATACACCCTCAGGTACGTACCATCGTCCATCCAAATCGACCCTCTGGATCTCTTCTCGGTGTTTTCTTCGGCGGAATCTGTTTCTCTTCTTCCATGTCGTGCGGCATGCATGTCCATGTCTTTGCATCGATCATACTCCTATATCATAATACGATGAGATTTTCATTCTCAAGGGTAGCGGGGGGATTTCGGTTCCCTGCCCAAGAATCTGATGCGTACAACTCCGAAAGATTGATCTCGAAACCGCATCATGCTTTCCAGCCCACCAGCTGAGCAGCAACCGCATCATGATGAACGCACTGCGCTTTTGCCGTTACGCTTTAGCAACCACTTCGGTTCGAAGGGCCCGCGTCTGATAACCGATGCTTTTTACCTGCGTGTTCGTTGTGTGTACGGTGCATCCTCTTGCTCCTCGGTAGGACTGCCGTCTGTCTATATGGTGAAAGTTGTCCAGTTGCGATTCTCAAAGAAAAAAAGGTTATCCAGTTGCGCCTGTAAATGAGTAGAGTACGTCTGTACGGGTCAGCTAAATTTTAGCAAAGCAAAGGAAACATGTACGGCTATTTTGAAGTGTATTCATAGGTTGCCTCTTTTTAAAAAAAATATTTATAGGTTGCCTTTTAGATCTTAGTCAACTTTTGAAGTTTTTGGTTGACATATCCTTATATCCATATTACACTATGTATGTATTCCAAGACTACTATACTTCATGTGCATGCATATGGGCCTGTTCTGTATTTGCACTTGCAGAAATAGACACCGTCAAATACTAGTACTGCTAGTTGAAATTAACTAGTCAGTTTCGGGAGTGACGCATGCCTGAAACTGAATAACACTTGCCGCAGAATAGTCAACCAATTTCCCGTGTCCTCATGTACCGCGGGATCTCGTGTTTTACCATGCATGGAACAACCGAGCAAGCATCTTCTCTTACCATTGTGTTTTGCCATGTGGTCACAACAGGAAAACAGGCCCTGAAGACGTGGTGTTGAAGGTTAAATACTGCGGCATCTGCCACACTGACATCCACCAGGTCAAGAACGACCTCGGTGCTTCCAAGTACCCCATGGTCCCAGGGTAAGCAACCACAACCACCTACCACCAAAATAGATGAACGGCCATGCCAATAGATATCTGTTAGCTCCAATGTACTAAATTTCTTGATGAATCCAAAAGTAAAAAAAAAGAATGACAAGACACGCTAGGAATTTGGTGGGTGGTGCCGTCAGACTTCCAGAAGGCACTGAGCACCGAGACAGAGTGCATCACTTTTAGCATATATTTTCCCCCCTATGATGGTAGGTAGAGATTCGAGATGTGGCATCAGCCCCCAACAAAATGCGTAAAAAAGACTCTAAGCTTCTGGTCAAGATTGATGATGTTGCTTGGCATCAAACACGACCTGATGAGGGTGATTGCTCGCTTTGGCTCTCTCAACATAACAAACCTGTACTGGCTTAACTTCGTAAATATTGTGCTTCTTTCTAAGAAGGACGGGGCTGAGAGAATCGTCGACTATAGACCCATTAGCCTCATCCACGCGATCGTCAAGATCATTGCGAAGGTGCTCGCCGTTAGACTTGGACCGCACATGCCTATCCTCGTCTCCAACGCCCAAAATGCATTTATTAAAACTAGAAGCATCCGCGATAACTTCATGTGTGTTAGGAACCTCGCGCGGCGCCTCCACAAGAGCAAAACACCCTCCCTCCTCTTCAAGCTGGACATTCGCAAGGCCTTTGACTCTGTCAGGTGGGAGTATTTGCTTGATCTCTTGTAGAGGCGAGGATTCCCTAGCAAATTCCGAGAGTGGATTGCAGCCCTCCTCTGCTCCTCATCTTCGAGGATTCTCCTCAATAGGGTGGCGGGTACCCCCATCAAGCATGGGAAGGGGCTACGTCAAGGGGACCCCATCTCCCCCTCCTTTTTGTCATAGCAATTGACCCTTTGAAGCAAATCTTGGACGTGGCAACAAGAAAGGGGCTACTTCATAAAATTCGAGGGCGAGGGGTCATGGTGCGTACCTCGCTCTATGCGGATGACGCGGCGGTGTTTGTTGCTCCAGTCAAAAGGGATGTGGACAACCTAGCCGCTATCTTACGAGGTTTTGGTGATGTCACCGGGCTGTGCAGTAACTTCCAGAAAAGCTCTATGGTTCCCATTCGCTGCGGTAATTTTGACTTGGGACACATCACTCAGGGGCTGCCAGCTATTAGGACTTCATTTCCTATGCGTTATTTGGGGCTACCACTTTCTGTGTGGAAGCTAAAGCTCGTTGACCTGCAATTTCTGGTGGATAAAGTGGCAAGCAGATTGCCAACATATGAGGGTCAAAGCATCACCACCATTGGCCGCGCCACGCTGGTCAAGTCAGTCCTCGCTTCCCAAGTGGTCTACTTTATCACGCCATTAGTAATCGAAACCTCCATCCTCCAAAGTATTGCCAAGCTCGAAAGGGCCTTCCTATGGTCTGGATCGGATAAGACTACCGATACAAAATGCAAGGTCAACTAGGACATTGTCAGCAGGCGCTCGCCTATGGTGGGTTAGGGATCCTTAACACCAACAAGTTTGCCCGGGCCTTGCGTTTGAGGTGGCCGTGGTTGGTGTTGAGGATCCCCAAATTGTGGAAGGAGCCCACGAAGTTGTTCCAAAGCATCACCACTGGTCATTCACAAATTTCGCATCCACGACATGGACACATCTCCATGGCGCTTGTTCGACTCCGTGGAGGCGTGGTGGGCTAGCACGAGCACCGGGGGCTCCGCTGACCGAAAAGCTAAGGCCTCGATCACCTTGCTTGTGTCTTGGGTCATTTGGAACGAGCGTAATGCACGAGTGTTTCGTCACAAGAGCGCGCCTTCACAAATCTTGCTCAACTCAATCGTCGACGAAGCAAACCTTTGGATCATAGCCCGGACAAAAAAGCTAGGGTCTTTTTTATTGCGAGAATAATTGACATGCCGTGACATATGTGTTGTAACAAACTCTCTTTTATCTTATTTAATATATGAGGCAAATCTTTTGCCTTCGTTTAAAAAAAATTGTTGCTTGGCGGCTGACAAAATGATATTCAGGCACGAGGTGGTTGGCGAGGTGGTGGAGGTCGGGCCGGAGGTGAGCAAGTACCGCGCCGGCGACGTGGTCGGAGTGGGCGTGATCGTTGGGTGCTGCCGCGACTGCCGGCCGTGCAAGGCGAACGTCGAGCAGTATTGCAACAAGAAGATCTGGTCGTACAACGACGTTTACACCGACGGCAGGCCGACGCAGGGCGGCTTCGCCTCCACCATGGTCGTCGATCAGAAGTGAGTTCTTCTTCTACTACAACTACTATTCTTGCTAGCAAAGTCATTTGCACCCATCATTGTCGTCTGTTAAATCTACCGAAACTGACTTTTTAGAAGTGGGTCAGATCAAATCACAGTCGAGGAATGGTTGTAGTGGAGAAGAAGGATGCTATCTGAAACTTATTAGAAATGTGTGGTGCGTGCGGAGAGAGTCAGATAAGAGTTGGTGTGCGTGCTGTGTGATTCGGCTACTTTTCCTTGTGGAATCGTGAGCACCCAGCTGCACCACGCACGCAAGCACGCGCGGTCTCTCGTGTCTCCAAATTCATCACCCACTAAACTGGCCGTTGAAAGGATCTCTTCTACTCCGTTTCATGTCCACAGTGACGTTTCCTTGACATGTTGGCACTGAAGTTTCTGTCAGTTGGCACACCTCTTTTTTCCTGAGTTAGGATAGCATTTTATTCGACCTGCGAGTACTCTTCTACCTGCTCTTGTGTGATTTGTGCAAGTTCGTGACCAATAGAATTGCCTCCAAGTTGAACCGACCGTAATCCGAATTCTGAGCAATACAAATAATTTTTTCTAGGAAAAAAAATACGTATCCTTCTGATTTTCCGGAAAATTTCTGACGAAGGTGTGTGGTGGTGGTGCTGTAGTCAGCTGTGCGATGAGAAAAGGACGTACCAGTAGGTTTTCGTTTCTTTGAAGAGTAGAAGACTTGCGTGCTCATGATTCGTCACCTGCTCCGCAGTCGTTGGGAGAATCGCTTGGCTCCTTCCACGCATGCCGTTTGATCCATAGGCCATAGCGACGTTTTTTTTTTCCCGTAATTGTAGCGACGTTGCTTTGACACCGATGGTAATGACATCTTAGTGAGCTGGTAGATGTACCATTCTATGTACCACGTCAAAGTCTGATCAGTTCAAGTTCGTGACCAATACTTACGTCGGCGTGATGTAACAATATTGGCATTGGAAACAGTCAAGTACACCTTTTTTCTGAAAAAAAAGAGTCAAGTACACATATATATTTATGAAAAATTAAGTTGCGTTGCATTTGCTCGCGTGCAGGTTCGTGGTGAAGATTCCAGCCGGGCTGGCGCCGGAGCAGGCGGCGCCGCTGTTGTGCGCGGGCGTAACTGTGTACAGCCCGCTGAAGCACTTCGGGCTGATGACCCCCGGCCTCCGCGGCGGGATTCTGGGCCTGGGCGGCGTGGGCCACATGGGCGTGAAGGTGGCCAAGTCGATGGGCCACCACGTGACGGTGATCAGCTCGTCCAACAAGAAGCGGGCCGAGGCCGTGGACGACCTGGGCGCCGACGCGTACCTCGTCAGCTCCGACGCCGAGCAGATGGCCGCGGCCGCCGACTCGCTGGACTACATCATCGACACCGTGCCCGTGAAGCACCCTCTGGAGCCCTACCTGGCGCTGCTTAAGATGGACGGCAAGCTGGTGCTCATGGGCGTGATCGCGGAGCCGCTCAGCTTCGTGTCCCCCATGGTGATGCTCGGGAGGAAGACCATCACGGGGAGCTTCATCGGGAGCATGGACGAGACGGAGGAGGTGCTCAAGTTCTGCGTCGAAAAGGGCCTCACCTCGAAGATCGAGGTCGTCAAGATAGACTACGTCAACCAGGCGCTCGAGAGGCTCGAGCGCAACGACGTGCGCTACCGCTTCGTCGTCGACGTCGCCGGGAGCAACCTCGAGGACGCCGCATGATCGACGGCCGGGAAAAAGAGAGAGAAAGAGCTAGAACGAGCTGAAGGCGAGTGCAACGACCGTGTGTGCCCGTGGCATTTGCCTGAACTTGATGCAGTGCATGCTTGTGACCTGTTGCTTGTTTCCGTTTTCTATCAGAGTGCGCGCGTACGTTTCCGTGGAGATGCATGTTTTTTCTTTTCTTTTTTGAAACAAGAGAGATGCATGTTTTGGAATGATGATGATATGTGTATGGAGTTATAAATGGTGGTTTCTTCCTGTTGAGACTTACTGTTACTTCTCAAGTATTCCGGTTACTAGGATGTTTTGGGAAAAATCATAAATTTCAAAAAAGTTCATGAGAGTTGTAAAATAAAGTTAACGGATTAAAAAAAGTTCATAAATTTGAAAATAGTTAGTGGATTTGAAAACAATAACAAATAATTGAAAACAAGTTGGGGAATTTGGAAAAGTTTGAAAATAACCAAAATAAGTTAGAACATAAAAAATATATTCATATAATCTGAAAGAAAGTTCATGAAAATAGAAAAAAGTTCACGAATTTGGAAATGGCTCAAAAAATTTAAAATATTTCGATAATAATAATAAAATGTTCACTAAACTTGAATAAATTTCATCAATCTGAAAACATTTCATGAAAAATGACAAAACGATTTGTTGATTCGAAAAAGTTCACAATAATTGAAACAAACTCAGGTATTTGTAAGAAGTACAAAACTTTTAAAAATAGTTTGATAATTTAAAAATGTATACAAAAACTGAAAGAGTTTGTGAAAATGAAAAGGGTTTGTGATTCGAAAGAGCCATACTAGGCTGCTCACATACGGTTCAGTAGCCGAGCCACTATGCTAAAAAAGATCACTATAGTTGAAAAAAGTCCGAGAAAAAAACTAAACTTAAACTGAAACTGAAAGTAAAAAGCGAAAACCAACCAAAAATCACCGGAGACAAATTTCCACAAAAAAATATCCTAGAAACTGGAGAAAAACCTCTACAAGGTACCCAAATACGGTGGGGAGAGATAATGGGCCATGGTCGACTTAGATTTGCGCCAGATCTGGCCTATTTATCAAAATTCCCTATTTGCCGCCAATTGCGTCAAACTGCAAGAGCAACAAGTCAATGAGTGCTCCTTCCGAATGAAATAAGGGAATGTTTTGGGAGCGCTCCGCGTGCGACAAGTGTCACGCGCAGAGCGATCCCGTGACCGCAAAACAACAGGCACGCTGAGTGTCTGATTTTCCCTTTCACGGGGGCATATGTCGAAGTGCGCCTTTGTCGTGCAATGAGTTTACGTCCAACTTTACAGGCACACGACGCCTACGACATGATGCTCTTGCTTGCCTTCGGCTCGTTAAGTTTTGATAAACATCTTGAAGGTGGGGCATAGGTTGAAGTGCACGTTGGTCGTGCAACGCATTTGTTGTGCAACGCTTTTACGTCAGGCTTCGGCTTCGTGGGCACACGGCGCCTATGGCGTGATGCTCTTGCTCGCCTTTGGCTCGTTGAGTTTTCATAAACATCTTGAGGTGGGGGGCATAGGTCGAAGTGAGCGTTGGTCGGGAATCCTCTTATGAGGCCTGCAGAGACACATGCCTTAGTATTCCAGAGGCACGTGTGAGAATTGAGTAGATGCACGGGTGAAAATGATTTGAGATTTGGACGCATGGTTTGAGAGATAAAAATATTTGCAAATCTTCTAGAGGCACTATTGAGCAACGTCCAAAGGCACGGGCATGATGCGTGCACATGCATGGGATTGAGGTCTCCACAGGCAGTAGTGCAAATTGTCCAGAGTCATTTTTGAGTAACACCCAAAGGCACGGGCATGATGCGTGCAGAGGCATGGGGTTGAGGCTTCCAGAGGCAAGTGTGCGAATGTCTAGAGGCACTCTGGAACAGTGTTCAAAGGTACGGGCGTGATGTGCGCACATGCATGGGGTTGAGGCCTCTAGAGGCAGTTGTGCGAATTGTCCAGAGGCACTATTGAGCAGTCTAGTGCTTCAAAGGTTTTCTTGATGGGTTCAGTCAGAGATGCACGATTGTACATAGACATAAAGCACTGCATCGTATGCACGTCCATTGTTCCAGATGTCTTCACTGACACGTTTACACGTTTACAATAGAGACATGGAAAACTACATTGGGAAAATAGTTGTGGTGGTGGTTTAACCGTGTTGTAAGGTAAATTGTTTTCTAATGCTAAGTTTTAGTCTTCAATCTTGTTAAAGATCCTTCTAATCTCATGACTCATGCCATTAAATTTTACTTCATTATGTTCACCGAGTAACGGCATGTGCAGTGCTTCTGCCTTCCACTTCGTCCTATAGACTAATATATATTGTTAGCACTAGTGCATACAGTTGTATATGTAGCAGAAGTAAAGAATATTCCAAAACTTTTGTATAGTGTGTCTAGTAGAGTGTCAAAGAAAACTTATGTCGAAATGATCTATTTCTTCGACAATTTTTTCACCATCGTAGAGGGATGCAAGCTTTAGAATAGCAAATACTAATTCACCTTTCTCAACTTTGGGAACATCTTCTACAAAATTGATCGGCCAATTACCCTTCGACTTGGTTTCCATTTTTTCATGAAGTACCTCATCGAAAACTTCTTTAAACCTAGGTACCTGCAAATTTCATATTTTTTTGTTTGAAAGGAATCATCTAATGCAATTCTTTGAACTGGATGTTTGTGTATTTAGGAAACTTACAACTTTGAGTTTATGATTATGGTAGGTTTCAAAGGCCGTTGTCCTTTTTTCTGTCTGTCTGCAATCTTGTCAAACTGGCTATTTGTTCGTTAGTAGTCATACCTTGTCTGTCTAGGTTAGATCCTTCCTCTATTTCTTTGCAAGATACTTCCTGAGGATCGATGATATGAACTTTGTACACATATTTGTCCAGCATATATATGACGTATCGGTTTTCCTTAGCCATTAGTATGAATATCTGCGTACAAAGAAGTTTGTATTAGTTAATTCTATAAAGGAATTTGTTGAAACACATATTTTGATTTTGTTTTATCGAAAGGGCTTTTACCATATTTGTTGTCGAGAGCTATTTCTGTTGATTTTCTTTGAGATACAGGGGAACTAATTTATCCTTCTCTTTTACGAATTTAGTTTTAAACTTGGCAATACCTTGAGAGTGATTCTTTATTTTCAGCATGTGCTACACCAAAGAAATAAATTCGGGGAAAAGAGTCAGAAAAAAAATTGGTATCGACATGAAACATGCAAATTTAGAAGAGGTGTGTGCCTTTTTAAATTTTACCTGTGCGAATGATGGGCCTAATTTATTCTGTCTTTATCACTTTCTTGTGAAGCTTTCCTAATTTCCCAGATATGTGCTATTTTAACAAGCAACCTCTTTTCTATGCTATATTTCCTCGGCCCTGGTTTTCGTCCAAATGCTACCTTCAGTTGTGCTCCAGTAAAAAGTGCGTCTATGGAGCCTTCATGCGTGCGCTTATATAGTTCTTTGTTGTGATAGGAAAAAAAGATTTTTTTGATGTGAGAGAATCTATAACAAACTAATAGAAATAAGATAGAAAGTATTTTGAGGTATTTTTAGGTGTGCATGAGAAAACAACTCACTTTTTGAATTCATTCTGCCAGCTCTCGCTCAAGATTATTTTCATCAGCTTAGATGCCTTGTTCGTGTGTTGGAAGGAATGTGCTTCATGTTTTGGGTATGTCACACTGCTTGCTCGTTTGGTCTTCCTTTTCCTACTTGTCTCTGTCAAATCAGGTAAACAATGATGGTCATTGTTTTCATGCCAGAAAAGATAGCTCATCCATGTGTCGTTCCATAAAGTAAAAATAAATAGTTGTCTTTACCTTTGCTGGTGGATTTTTTTTCAATATTTTGGTTTGATTTCTTGGATTCGTGCAGGCAGCTGGTTCCGCTTTATTTGGCTTGTCTTACCGAATATTGTTGTGAATAGGAACTCCCGTTTCCATTCGTCATCTACCTTGCTATGCTGCAGCCAGGTCATTGGAATATTTCTTATTTTCATGGTTGTCCACATGCATGCTGAAATAAATCAAGTAATGATGCTAAACTAAAGAAAATTGTTGTGTGTACTGTTAACTTACGTGAAGTTCCCCGTTGTCCTTCATTAGTGTAAGTCTGTTCCAGAATCTTACATCTTGGACCATGAATTGTCCGCATTGCGCATCCTTTTGTTTCGGCGTGCAAACTCTTAAAGGCCTCTATACTATGCTCCCCCAATTCGGTTCGTGGTGGGCTTTTAGTGCTGCTTCTCAATAATGCCTCTTCATGAGTGCTTACATCATTTGAATCTGTGATTTCATTTTGGTTTTGTTGTTTGATGTCATCATTAAGAAAAGCAATCCTACTGAGTTATCTACAGAGAGATAACAAAGATTCAAAGCACATACCAGTTCTTTATGAATTCTATGGTGTTTTTCCACGGCATCTTTGTATATTGTCTGTAATTTAGTGAGTCAAGAATGTTGACTACATTCTCGTATTTGTTCAGCACATAGACTATGTGGTGTGAAGCGGTGTTGTGAGGTATCATGATCTGTGTTGGGTGACAGAGAGGGTCAAATGTCATGTAAACATGCGGGCTTAAGAAGGAGAATAAATGATTTTGAAGTGAACTTATCAGCTTCTTATCTAGAAGGTTTTTTTCCTCTTATGAGTGGATCAAACTATTTTAGTGCTTCATCCACGTGGAACTCTTTAGTCCTCCATTCACATAATTGAAATCACAAGGTGCTCCCTTGGTGGTTTTGATAATTCATGACAACATACATTCTCTCTTGGACTAATACTTCAATCTAGTGTATTTCAGATAAAGTCCGTAGAGAGAGATGGGTTGACAAAAAGGAGTATGGAGAGTATCCCCAAGAAGGAGAAGGAGAAGGAATAAACTTGGTCAAGCTTCAATCAAGAGGACTCTACATTTTACCTTTTGTGAGAAATCACTTTGAGTCCATAGGAAAGCCAATACTATTAAAAGGGGGTAAGGTTTCGTTGGTGAACAAAATGCTCATACGTGCACTAGTGATAGTCACCACATACACCCACAAGCTCTTCCAAAAAGTCTGTCGAAAGCCAAATATTCAAATTCGGTGCAACCAACACTTTCCACTCGGTGCCATCGATTCCAGAACCTAGACAGACTCAGCCAAACCCTATCCACTTCGGTGCAACCAATTCTACTTCGGTGCCACCGAGTTAGGCTACCAACTTTCTGTTACACAAATTCACAATATCGGTCCCTCCGAGATTGTTGGATTGGCGTCACCGAGATTGGGCAATCTGACTGTTGGTCACCTTATCGGTGTAACCGAGTTTCCTATATCGGTCTCACCGAGATTCAAAAGTTGCAACCTTTTGGTCACTTCAGTACTATCGAGATTAACACATCGGTGTCACCGAGTTGGTCATTTTGTGTGTAACGGTTGGATTTTTGGAGATGCCTATATATACCCCTCCACCACCACTCTCTTGAAAGAGAAGCACTCAGAACAGTTCCCCACTCATACCTACCAATTTTTTGAGAGAGAGCCACCTACTCATGTGTTGAGATCATGCCATTCCATTCCTACCATATGAATCTTGATCTCTAGCCTCCCCAAGTTGCGTTCCACCCAATCAATCTCTTCTACCAAGCCAAATCTGTGAGAGAGTGATTGTGTGTTGAGGAGTCTATCATCTTGAAGCACAAGAGCAAGGAGTTCATCGACACAATCGAGCCTTTTACCTTTTGGAGGGTGGTGACTCCTAGATTGGTTAGGTGTCGCTTGGAGCCTCCTACTTCGTGTTGTGGAGTGAACCAAGAAGTTTGTAAGGGAAAGGAGATCACCTACTTCGTGAAGATCTACCCCGAGTTAGGCTAGTCCTCCATGGACGTAGGCCCTCATTGTATAGTCAAGGTTCCTTCTTCATGGAAACCTCCGTGGGTAGTGCCCTCCATGGACTCTCGCGACCATTACCCTCCATGGGTTGAAGACTCCATGAACGTGTGTAAGTGCATGTAGTGCCCCTTAGTGATTTTGATGTATTGAAGACTTATAGGTTAAGGAACTAATGTGTTTGTGAGTGTACAGAGGCTCTATAAGTCGATGAGGAGTTTGATATATTCGGAGATGATTGACCCCTAAAAATATGTCTTTAGCTGAAGACTTTGGTGAAGACTTTCCTGAAGACTTTGGTATTCCCAAAAGACTTTGAAGATGAAGAAGTTGGTGTGACATTGAAGATATGAACAAGAACTATGAAGCGTGAAGACTTTTGTTTTCGTAGTTTCATTTCCTTTCTTTGAGTCATAGGAAACACCGTACTATTAAAGGGGGCCAAGGTAATACTAAGGAAAATTTCCAACTGATGCTCAACTCCAAAAGCCTCAACCTATCCAATCCTTCGAGTGAAGCCTTTGGAAATCTCTTGCAGTTCAGTCAAGTTCTTCAGTGACAGAGACGATGTTCTACTGGTCTCTGATGAAATTGATCTGACTAAGGAGTTAGGATTTCACCGGTGCAAATTGCCTACAAGTGAGGAACATGATAAGCCTCAGGACTTGCATAGTTCGAAATTCTGACCATTGTTGTGCTTAGCGCCAGCTGTCCCCAATCATATTATCCACATAATAGTCATATCATTGGGGGCATTTATGTCTTCTCATGTCAGGTTGCACCCTGGCTATAAATAGCCACCCCCACAACCACTAGTTGGTTGGCTGCTCCGAGAGAGAACTAACACTTGTCATTAGAGAGCAACCCATCCTCTGAGGACTTTGAGAGAAAATCATCAGTGAGGAAAAACCCAAATCCAAACCACCAAACCCAAAGTTATTGAGCATCACTGAAGAGATTGTTCCTGTGTGGAACTGACGCTTGTTACCTTTGAAGACTGTGTATCTTCCAGACGATTAGGCGTAATGGTCTAGTGCATCCTTGAGTGAGTTGGAGATCATAGAGTGACCTTGGTCTAGAGCATACATCAGCCAATTGTGGATCGCCTGGTGACCAGTTTGTGAGGGTTTTGGATGTCTACCCTGAAGACTTACCACGAGTATTGGGCAGGGACTTTGTGACCTTAGCTCAAGGAGAATACGGTAAGGACTATGTGTCCTCTGGTTTAAATACTAGGCCTCTCCAAACTAGACGTACGACTGTCACCGTAGTTGGAACTGGGTCATCAAACCATTATCTTCATCGGGCTACCTGGTTCTATTTCCTCAAACCTTTCATTTCCTCGTATACCTGTTGATGAAATTGACCTTTACTGTTTGGAGAATTTGACTGAAGACTTTCACAATTTCCTCACCTCAAATTCTTCAAGTTTCCTTGTTCCTCACCTGCTTATCCTGTATCACGCTACCTGTAATCTGTGCATGTTTTATTTCATCATGATGACTATGCTATTGCTATGTTTCTCATGCACTTGAGTACTTATTCCGCTGCTAGTTATTCACACATTTCAAATTCCTCAAGTTGAAATTTCTCAAGTGATGAATTTGTAAAAATCGCCTATTCACCCCCCTCTAGTCGATATAACGCACTTTCAATTAGTATCAGAGCAAGGTACTCCCTTGTTTTGTGTGATTTTGGTTTAACCACCTGGAGTTCTAGTTATGTCGACTGCAGGTATGATCAAGGTTTCCGCGGGATGTACTACCTTCGATGGGATGGATTACCCCTACTGGAAGAACAAGATGCGCATGCATCTTGAAGCTATTGACAACGATCTCTAGTACATTGTGGAAAATGGTGTTCTCCGCACTTCTTCGACTGTTACCGCTGCTGATACAAAGAAATTCAAGCAACTCGATTCTCAAGCGAAGAATATCATCTGTGGGCATCTGAGCAAAGGTCAGTATGGTAGAGTGAGTGCTTTGGATAGGCTGTCCAAAGTCAACAAAGGTGTTTCCACTCAACATGACTCTCGTGTTGATGTGCTTCGCAATCTCATCAACCACTTCAAGAGACTCGACAATGAAAATGTTCAACAAACTTTTGATCGTCTCACTGATATCTCTAATGAGCTTCAAGCACTGGGTGCTACTGATATCACCGACCACGAGGTGGTGAAGAAACTGCTAAGATCTCTTGATTCCTCATTCGATACTCTGGCTTTGATGATTCAAGAGCGTGGAGACTACAAGTCACTTGATCCTGCTAATATTCTTGTGAGACTCAATACTCATGAATTCCAACAAGCTGACAAGAGAGACCTCTACGGGCCAAGCTATGGAAGATCTCATGCTCTGAAGGCAAAAATAATTTCCTCATCCGAAGGCGAAGATTCTGATAATAGCCTTGGTGATCCTGAAGAACCGAGTCAGGAGCTGGCAATGCTCGTGAGGAAATTTCAGAAGTTCTCAAGGAGAGGTGGATTTGGAAAGTCATCAAAAAGTGGCTTGAAGAAATCAGATTCCTCAGATGACTACAAGAAGAGAACTTGTCACAAATGCAAGAAATCTGGTCACTTCATCTCTGACTATCCGCTGTGGGAAAAAGAATCAAAGAAGAAGAAGAAGAAGTACAAAGATGACAGTTCTGATGACTCGAAGAAAAAGAAGAAATCTTCAAAGTCCTCATCTTAAAAGTCCTCAACGCATAAGAAAAATGGTTCTAGAAAGGCTCGGGCTTTCATTGGCAAGGAAATGGACTCAGAAGAAGAGTCTGAAGAATATGAAGAAGAGGAAGAACCTGAGGCGGAATCTGAATCTGGTGTCGCTAGCCTTGCTCTCTCTACAGCTTTCGTCAGCAAGTCTATCTTCAATGATGAAGAAAATGACTACTCCAATGACTCTGACATTAGCAATGATGATTACATTCCCACCTATTGCTTCATGGCTAAAGGTTCCAAGGTACATAAGCATCCATCCTCCTCTGAATCAAGTGATGGTGAATCTGATGAATATGTGAAACCTAGCTATGCCAAACTTGCCAATATTGCTACTAGGCAACAAAGTGCACTTGAAAATCTTCATAAAATGCTAAAAGCAATGATATGTTGAATGAGGAAGTGGATCAAACTCAAACTCTGTCTGACAATCTCAAAAGTCTTCAGACAAAGTATGATAACCTTCAAAGTCGTCATAATGCTCTCTTAGCCGATCATGAGAAGCTTTCTTATGAATTTCTTCAAAGAAATCAAGATCTTGAGAAACTAAGAGTGTCACTTGAGGATCTCCAAAGGGAAAACGATTCCTTACTGGCTCAACAGATCAGTACCGCTCAGGCAAAATTTGTTCCACCTTGTTTGAAATGCTTCTATTGCTGTAAATTCTTCAACTATTCTAGTGCTCACAAATTCCTCATCTGAGGATACCACACGTATCACTCACGAAAATGCAGGGTTGAAGAAATTGTATGTGACAGACATTTAAAAAATGTCTCAAAGGGCATCAAACCCTTTGCGATGTCCTCAAAAAGCAGATTCTGAATAGGAACCCTAGCAAAGAGGGTATTGCATTTGAGAGGAAACTCAATGTTGATGGATCCTATTGGACACCTGAGCAGTACCCCAAAACATCATGGGTTGCTGCAAAAGGATGTCCTGTAGATCCATCTACTTTATCTGGGTTTACTTGTGAAACTTCATATTCCTCTGATGAGTCACTTGACTCCAACTACAAATTCTTCAAAAATCAGAAATGTGAAGTATTTGCCAAATTTGTTGGAACTAACTGTAGGAACGGTTCACCTATGAAGAAAATTTGGGTGCCAAAGAGCTGCCTACGAAATCTTCAAGTGAATGTCCTCACGACACCACTCATGAAGAATAGGAACCCCAGATCAAATTCCTCATATGGACCAAAGTCTTCACATGGACCAAATTCCTCAAATGGTCAAAAACATCATTCTCGTGCTAATGCATTTGTTTCGCAGGGAAAATCTAAGAGTTCTGAATATGTGCATTATTCTTCAAATCATTATGTTCATAAGTCCTTGAAGAATTTCTGTGCTTATTCATATGAGTACTCTAACCCTCGTCCTGTTTAACGAAGCACACTTGCTTCAATGCCTCCCTTCTCATATGGTGCTCGCAGAATGATGAACTCTTTACCACCCCTCCAGATGTGGGTGGTGAAGAAATTGAACTAAAATCTTATGCAGGGCCAGATCTCCAAATGAACTTGAACATATTATGAATTTGCTGGAGACATGAGGAAATGCTTGAAAGGATGCAAGCTAATCATATAGAAATGAATTCCTCATTTCTCACGTCCTCACACTACTTTACTTACTATGTTGTGTGATGAAATTTGGTGTGATGAAATTGACGTCATATTCTTCACTCTAAAGCATATGAGTTCATAGTATGTACTAATTCATCTGCAGGATGAATCTCCAAAAGCTACCGAGTGGGTCCTTGATAGTGGATGCATAAACCACATGACTGGTGACAAGAATCTACTGATGAATTTGCCACTTGCTCCATCTCATCTAAAACATATCACCTACGCTGACAAAGGAAAAAAGCAAGGTATTGGGTCAAGGTAAGGTTGCAATCTCAAAGGACCAACACATGGATAAGGTGATGCTTGTCGAATCCCTTAGGTTCAACCTTATGTCTGTCTCAATGCTTTGTGATCTTGATATGGTTGTCATATTAGGAAAATATCGTTGTGTTTTCATCATGGAATCTGACAATTCCAAATTCTTCGAAGGCTTTAGGAGAGGAGACTTGCATATTGTTGATTTCTCTACAGGTCCTCAGCCTGCCACACGCCTACTTGTAAAGTCCTTAGAAGGTTGGCTGTGGCATCGACGACTTGGACATGCTGGTATGAGGAACTTGCACACGCTCGTGAAGAAAAAGCACATCATTGGTATTGAAGGTGTCAAATTCCTCAAGGAAAACCTGTGTGGTGCATGTGAGTCTGGAAATATGACCAGATCCAAGCATCCCTCGAAGACAATCATTACCACGACTCGACCCTTTGAATTGCTTCACATGGACCTATTTGGCCCCACTCATTACTCCACACTAACAAATTCTTCAAGTTTTTCTAGATTTGTCATTGTTGATGATTACTCTCGTTACACTTGGGTGCATATTATTCTGTACAAGTCTGTAGTGCAGGATGTCTTCAGACGATTTGCTTGAAGGGTCTCCACGAACTTCGGCATCAAGATCAAGCATATCAGAAGCGATAGTGGGACTGAGTTCAAGAACACCGATCTTGATGAATATCTTGATGAACTTGGTATTACTCATGAGTTATCTGCCCCATATACTCCTCAGCAGAACGGCGTCGTGGAACGCAAGAACATGACTCTTGTTGAGATGGCTTGCACCATGCTTGATTAATACAAGACTCCTCATCGCTTTTGGCCTGAGGAAATTGATACAGCTTGCCACATCATCAACAGGGTATATCTTCACAATTTCTTCAAGAAGACCTCATATGAGCTTATGACTGGCATGAAACCCAATGTAAGTTATCTCAAAGTCATCGGTGCCAAATGCTGGATTAGTGATCCTCACCGTTGTTCTAAATTTGCACTGAGAGCACATGAAGGTTTTATGCTTGGTTACAGAAAGGACTCGCACACCTACAGAGTCTTCAACACCTACCACCAAAATGTTGTTGAAAATGTAGATGTGTTGTTTGATGAATCTGATGGCTCGCAAAGAGAGCACCTGCCTTCTGTGCTAGATGAAAGATGTCCCGAGGAATCAATTAAGCTGAAGGCTACTGAAGATGTCATACCCACTGAAGAACCTCAACCTACTTAGGAAGTCATTCCAACGAATGAATACATTCATGCTGATACACCTGAAGAAAATGGTGCTGAGGAAAATACGTTAACCTGCTCATCCAAGAGTTGCAAACGAAGTGCGATTGACAAAATCATCGATGACATCAATGCACCAGGTCCTCTGACTCGCTCAAGAGCTTCACATTTGACTAACTTTTGTGGGAAATTTTCTTTTGTCTCTATCATAGAGCCCACCAAAGTTGATGAAGCATTCAAGGAGCCTGAGTGGATTCAAGCTATGCAAGAGGAATTGCATCAATTCAAGCTCAATAATGTGTGGGAACTTGTCAAGTGGCCAGATCCTCACAAGCACAACATCATAGGTACCAAGTGGATCTACCCCAACAAGCAATATGAAAATGGCCTTGTGGTAAGAAATAAGGCTCGTCTTGTAACTCAAGGCTGCACACAGGTTGAAGGAATTGACTTTGATGAAACTTTTGCACCTTTTGCTAGACTTGATGCTATTTGCATATTGCTTGCTTATGCTAACCATCATGATATCATATTATATCAAATGTATGTGAAAAGTGCATTCCTCAATGGTAAGCTTTAGGAAGAAGTATATGTTTATCAACCCCCAGGTTTTGAAGACCCTAAGCATCCTAACAAACTCTTCAGACTCAACAAGGCCCTCTATTGCCTCAAGCAGGCCCCTCGGGCATGGTACGACACTCTAAAGGAATTCCTCATGAAGAAAGGCTTCAAACCCAGTTCACTCGACCCAACTCTTTTCACTAAATCCTATGACAATGAAATGTTCATATGCCAAATATACGTAGACGATGTTATCTTTTGCTATACTGAAAAACGTTACAGTGATGAATTTGCCTATATGATGAGTGAAGAATATCAAATGTCTATGATGGGAGAGTTGAAATTCTTCTTAGGTCTCAAAATTCGTCAGCAAGACAACATCATCTTCATCTCTCAAGAGAAAGACCTCAAGGATGTTCTGAGGAAATTCGACATGCAAGATTGCAAAGGCATCAAAACTCTAATGCCTTCCAAAGGCCACCTCTCCACTAACAAAAATGGTAAAGATTTTGATCAGAAGGTACATCGCCCCATGATTGGCTCTTTATTGTATCTATGTGCATCTAGGCATGATATTATGCTGTGTGTTTGTAACATCCCAAAATTTGGAATGTTAAAATAAATACTAGAATGATTGTTTGTTTGCTTGAGTGATTGAAATTGAGTGAAAATTTGAAACTTTTGAAAACTTTTGAATGAGAGGGAATAAAATGACTTTCCCAAAACTTTCACTCTGCAGGAATTCAAATTCATTTCATCACAAAATCCCAGAGTGAAGATGATATGACTTCTTCCATTTAAAGGAATGAAAAGGGATTTGAAAATGGTTTGAATTTCATTTGAAAATAGTTCAAATTCAGAAACTTTATGCAACTCAATGATTTTCATGAGAGAGGATAAAAGGACTTATTCAAATTATATGAAATAGGAGTTGGAAGTTTAAAAGAAGGATATGAAAACTATTTGAGAAATTCTCATATGGAGTTTCATTTCCATATTTGAATTCCCTATTTGAATTTGTAAGCATTCAAACCCGTTGACAAAGTTTTTGAGAGGAGTAATATGACACTCCAAACTAGGGGTATTTTTGTGAAGTTTTTGAATCATAAAACCCAAGGGGTTATTTGAAAAATATTTGCAAAAATAAATAAAGTCACTTAGGCATTTTCTGAAAATAAGTTTTTTTAAAAGTATTTATTTTGGCCGTGGAAAAATGTTCATTAAATGGAATTTATTTCCATGATCATTTTGGTATATAAAAAATTATTTGTTGGACATAGTTTGAATGTCTTAATGTTGTTTTTAATGCCCTATATATTAATAAAGGAAATAGTTAAACGCGTGTATTAAACGAGCCGGCCCACCTGCCCCTGATTCCTCCCCGAAACCTCTCCACAACGGTCACTACTGACCGCGCTCTCTCCCTCTCTCTCTCTGACGCCCCGGCCCCACCGACCGACCGAGCCGTCCTTGCGGTCGTCCCCTCCATCGCGCCCCTGACATTGCCGACGAGTTCATCGCCCCGGATCTCGCTCCTCCTTCCCTCTCCCGACCCCGCACCTGGCCTATATAAGACTCGGTCCTCTACGCTCTTCGTCCACCCCGAAACCCCCTCTTTTCCTCGCCAGAATGCCACCCCCCACATCGCCGGAGTTCTAACCCCAACCGGACCTTCCCGAGCTCCTAGCGCTCGCCCCGACGCTCCCTCGCCTCGCCGTCACCACCAACGGACGCCGGAGGTTCGTCGCCATCGATTGGACCACTTGGATGCCGTCCCCTAACACCGGAGCACCGTCTTCGAGCATCTCCGACCTCCGGCCACCGTCGACATCGCCGGAGCTCCGACCTCCCTCCTCTGTACGCCCCATGCCCCCTCTGCAGCCGTCGGATCTAAAGCCAACGATCTAGATTAGAACGATTTAAATCCCGAACCGGTACACGCTAGCCTTCGGTCAACCGCTCGCAAAACCCCGCACGCACACGGCCTCGGCCAACCACAAACTGCCACGTAGCCCCTGTCCGTTAGCTAAGTTTTTTTTCTTTTTCTGTTTGTTTTAGAAAACATAATAGGTTCTGTTTTTATTTTTGCTATATCTTTTATGTTTTTTAAGTGTTTTAATTTGATTCCTTTTGAATTAGTTCACAAATTTGTTCTAGTTTCTGTAGATATCAAGTTTGACCAAATTTGAATAATTTAAAATTGAATTCAAACAGATTTGATTCAAATCTTGTTTTCTGAATAACTTGAGTTTAAAAATTTATTTTTGAGTGATTCTTTTTGCCACTGTATTGTATTAGTTAGGTTTATCATCCAGCACTGCTTGAGATTTTTTTTGGATAATTTAGATTAGGATTTTTAACTAAAAAAATCTGTTTAGTACCTAATAGGATTTAGTTAGTTTAATTCTTCTTTAGTTTATTTTGAAATCTGATTTAGTTTAACTTTTGTTTTAGTTTTATTTAGTTCTCTTGCCCAATTTTAGGTGACTTATTTTCTGTTAAAAAATGTTTTTATTTGTTTTATATCCTAATGATATAGGAAACTATATTCTTCTTCATTAGGAAATGTTTTATAAAACAAACTAGTAGTAATTCTTTCACAAATGTTTTAGAGGATTTAATTCTGTTTTTTTTCTAAATAAAAATAATAAAAATGTTAGTATTCTTTTCTAAGGATTGTTTTGCTACTAAAAATAGTTATTTCTTGTTTTATAATAATAGTAGTTTAGCCACCAAAATTTTAGAGCCCATTACTTTGTTTTGTTTTTCTTTGTTGTATTGCTCTAGTATTGCTAGTTGATTTCTTATTTGAATTTTTTGTTATTTTAATGTTTTAATTGTTTTAATTGTTTCTTGTTGTTAAGTTTATTAGGCTAAATCCTATATTGTTTAGAGTGTTCTTCTTCAGAATTCTTAGTTATTTTTCAAAAATAATTCTTCTTGCTAGAAAAATATTTACAAAAATACTTTTGTTATATTTTACTTTGTTCTTGTTTGGTTACCTTTGAAAATAAGATTTTTGTAGAGAAAACCAACCCTTGGTTGTGTTGATGAAGTTTTGTTGATTTGAGTTTTGTCTTAAGTGTTTCCTTCATCACCACCTTAGTTGTGTTGATGTAGTTTTGTTATTTTGAGTTTTGTCTTAAGTATTTCCTTCATCACAACCTTGTTGCTTTTGGTTTGTTGTTACTTTTGATTGTTAGAATTGATTGCTAGTATGATTGCTTATAAGAATGCAATGTTTGATTGTATAGATTTTCATCGGAGAGTGACGAATAGTCTATCAGTTATCTCTGAGAGCGATATTATTTCTTCATCAACAGTACAGGCAAGTCACTTTGACCATGTATACCTATGTTTTATTGCATTAGTTCTTCCATCTCCCCAATTGCATGCAAAGTAGGTAAATTGGAAACTTGGTTACTTGTTGTAGTATCATGTGGTAGGTACCCCTCAACCCTTTGACACATTGGCCCCGGGAAACATTGTTTTAATTTTGCTATGCTATTAGTAGACGGGGTGGGTTGTGTGATTCATGAGAGTTATGAGTTAATAATTTTCAAGACCTGCATTATGATCAAGACTTCAAGACTCCGAGTTTTCAACATACCTCTGGGTGGATGATGGTTGAACGACACCCTGGAGAAACCAGTGGTTAGCCTAGGTGTTGCTGGGGAAGTGCCAGTATTCACGCGGAATGGTCCACCCAGGCACAAAGAGATGGATGGATGCTTCAAGACCCAAGGCTTACCTGCACAGCCACAAGTCATTATGGGCTCTGGCTTGGTTGGATATCGTGGTGACCCTGGACAGGCGGTGCTACGAGATGTAGAAGAACGGTAGGAAAGGATGGGCACCGACGGAGTCTCAGGGAAACCCTTTAGAAGACCATGTTTTGGTCATCTGTTTCTCAAACACCAGGAAGTGCGAGAAAATCCAACGGAGGCGATCGAATCTTGTGGGGAACGTGTGCAAAACTCTGCAGAGTACTCAAACCTAATCGATTAGCCGTGTCCACGGTCATGGACAACTTGAGCCAAAGGAACTGAAACTATCTGGAACTCTCAACACAATTAATTATACTGATGTGGGTATTTTAATGACAACTTGGGTATGAGAATTGGTTGGTGGAACCATCTCATTAATCAACCAACATTGTAGTAATTATTGTTTTTGCCCTCTCTTTTAGGAAAAATTTGGCTTTATGCAAAACCCACTACCCCACTTGTCATATATGCATGTAGAATAGATGATTACTTTACACCCCCTCTTTTGTGACTTGCTGGCATATTCAAAATGCTGACCTACATGGCTGCAACGTCTTATGTTGCAGATAAGCTCTACGACGAGTAAGAGTACGATTCAGGGTTACGGTCTGCACTCAACCTGCCGTTGGTGTTATTGGGACTCCACTCCCGTTGACTGTTTTCGCCGAGATTTTAAGGTATATATCAGTTTTATGTTAATTACATGTGATTGCACTTTGATATATACATTGATGTACCGTGTGTGCCAGCATACTGATCCAGGGATGGCACAGAACACACAGAGGCTTGACTCATTTTGAGTCAGGTCGCTACAGTGTTTGCATGTGTGCCTGCCAAGAAACACCGAAGGAATCACACCATAAAGCTGTGAAACATATTATTCGATACTTAGCTCACACACCAATGCTTGGATTATGGTATCCCAAGGGCTTAAATCTTCACCTCGTCAGATACTCTGATGCTGACTATGCTGGAGATCGTGTGGATCACAAGTCAACCTCATGCACATGTCATTTCCTCGGACGATCCTTAGTTTGTTGGTCCTCGAAGAAGCAGAACTGCGTGTCACTATGTACTGCTAAAGTTGAGTACATTGCTGCTAGTTCATGTTGCGCTCAGTTGCTGTGGATGAAGCAAACCCTTAAGGACCATGGCATCAAGGTGAAGAATGTGCCTCTCTACTACGACAACGAGAGCGCCATCAAGATTGCTTACAACCTAGTTCAGCATTCCAAGACCAAGCACATCCATATTCATCATCACTTTCTTCAAGATCATGTACTCAAGGGCAACATCTCCATCGACCGCATCCCTACTGAAGAACAACTGGCCGGTATCTTCACAAAGCCCTTGGATGAAAAGAGATTTTGCAAGTTGTGGTGTGAGCTAAATATCTTAGAATCTTCGAATGTTCTGTGAAAAAGACACACATCATAACACTTATGCAAAATTGATGACTTAGATGTGCAACACACGAAGTAACGTTTTTCTTCAATCAATGAAGAATAACCCTCTAAGTGTGAAGAAATTAATGAAGAATTTGATTTTCAGAACCCTACGACAATTGTATGCGGTGTCCGAAATCATCATTCTTATACGATGGGTCACGCCACCAACCATAGTTGAAATTCTTCAAAGTTGAGTTTTTCGTCATTATGCAAATTCTTCAAATTTTCAAATTCCTCAAGTTTGCAAAGTCCTCAACTTTCCCAATGCCAACATCCTTATCAAATTCTTCAAACTATGAAAATCATGTTCTTCATTGACTATATATATATTTGAGTTTTCAATGTCCTCAACAACATTCACTTAATGCTAATTCTTCAAGTTGATTTTCATCTAAGTGGAAGCAAATGCTTCAAATCCACAGGTATCATCGCCCCAACCTTAGTTGACGGCTGAAGTGGCCGGCGTTGAAGAAATTGATGAGGATGTTGGCATTGGAAACACAACACCTGTTATCAACGATGAATATTGGGAAGCTGCTCACCCAAATTCCCCAATGACCACTCCTTTTTCACAGATTCCTCAGCCTCTGGCCTAGACTGAAGAAATACATACAGGATCTGATGACTTGGCTGTAACTTTCACTGAAGATATTCCAGCTGCATCAGTTGAGGAAATTGTTGCTCCAACTGTCACTAAGGAACCTGGAGTGCAAATTCCTCAATCTGAAGAAATTCCACCTATGCCTAAGGAGATTGTGGGCCGCTTCAAGCCAAACCTTTAGTCGAAGCCTAGGATGCCATTCAAAGGCTGAAAGCGCCCCAAATTCATAAAGACCAATTTCTTCAATGAGCACATTTTCTTCACTGGACCCAATCCATATGACTCAGCTAGGGCCGGTCACACTAGATTCTGACTCCTACATAGATGAACTATTATGAATCAGTACTGTTTGACAAGGAGAAAATCTTCGAGCACCATCAAATTCCTCATGCGGATATGGAAACAATCGCATCCTACACACCGGTGCTCACAGTTCTTCACGACATAGGCATTTTTCCATTCTGTGTGGACATCTGTGAATGGAATGAAGAGCTGATTCTTCAATTCTATGCCACCTTGCACATCATAGGTAATGCTTCTGACGTCAGCTCATGGGTCTTGGACTGGATGACTGGATCTACTCACTAGACTACACCAACATCAGAATTGCTTTGGCCAGTCCTAGTTCCAATTCCTTCAGAAGAAGCCCGCTGCCTGTTTGATGAACCTACTCTGCCCAACCATATGATGCAAGTGCTGATGAAGCCATTGTCTCCTGGGAAACCTCAAAGGACCACCTTCCTTGTGAAGGATTTGCTCTATGTGCCCAGGATGGTTTATCGCATCCTCACCATCACCCTTTGTCCTCAAAAGGGTCACAACTCTGAAGAAGAAGAAGTTGAGGGACTCATGAAGAACATGCTATTCAACATCATTCATGGGATTCCCATCAACTACCACGATTTCTTCATGAGGACTTTGGCCAACGCAGCATTAGCCCCATTTGAATTGAAGCCTTATGCTCTCTGGATCATGAAATTCATCAGATCAAGGTCATCAATTCCCTTCAAAGCTGACTTCCAAAATCACGTCGGCTTTTTGCCTCCGATTGAAGTCCTCAAGAACACAATTGCCTTAGTTGAAGGAAAAGGCAAAGCTCTCATTAATGAAGGTACTCATCCATTGGATGGTCAGTTTCGCAAAGCTGCATCTTACTGCACCAATGATAACAGTGCTACCCAGGACTCTGCTGCAAAAGCCTCGAGAGTCTGCCCCTCGTGTGATGACTGATCGTGAGCTTCTCATAAGTCTTCATCAGAAGGTTGATGACAATCACAAGTGGGTGAAGCATCAGTTTGCTTCAACTCTTCAGAACATGACTGTGACATAGAACTCTGTGAGGAAAAATCACTACTATGTGCATGGAATCTTTGATCGCGCGTGGCCCATTCTCGCACATCTCAAAACTCCCGAGGAACTCAAGGACATGGACTTTCAGCAGAACTTTGACTGGTCTCATCCTCCTCAGAAAAAATTCAAGAAAGTACAAGTTCCTCAGCTGGTTACAAGTTCATGTTCTTCATCGTGTGAAACGGATGAAGCTGAGGATATTGACGACACTGTGGCAGGCCCTACATCGATAAATGACCCCGACAACGCTAGCGCTCTGTTAGTGCATCAAGTGCCCCTTAGTGATTTTGGTGTATTGAAGACTTATAGGTTAAGGAACTAATGCGTTTGTGAGTGTACACATGTTCTATAAGTCGATGAGGAGTTTGATATATTTGATGATTGCCGACCCCTAAAAATGTATGTCTTCAAGTGAAGACTTTGGTGAAGACTTTGCTGAAGACTTTGGTATTCCGTAAAGACATTGAAAATGAAGAAGTTGGTGTGACCTTGAAGATATGAACGAGGACTATGAAGCGTGAAGACTTTTGTTTTCGTAGTTTCATTTCCTTTCTTTGAGTCATAGGAAACACCGTACTGTTAAAGGGGACCGAGGTAATACTAAGGAAAATTTCCAACTGATTCTCAACTCAAAATCCTCAACCTAACCAATCCTTCGAGTGAAGCCATTGGAAATCTCTTGCAGTTCAGTCAAGTTCTTCAGTAATAGAGACGCAGTTCTTCTGGTCTCTGAGGAAATTGATCTGACTGAGGATTTAGGATTTTGCCAGTGCGAATTGCCTACAAGTGAGGAACATGATAAGCCTGAGGACTTTCATAGTTCGAAATTACGACTGTTGCTGTGCTTAGCGCCGCTGTCTCCAATCATAACATCCACATAACGGTCATATCATTGGAGGCATTTATGTCTTATCATGTGAGGTTGCACCCTGGCTATAAATAGCCACCCCCACAACCACTAGTTGGTTGGCTGCTCTAAGAGAGAATTGACACTCGTCATTTGAGAGCTGTTAGTGCATCTAGTGCCCCTTAGTGATTTTGGTGTATTGAAAACTTATAGGTTAAGGCACTAATGTGTTTGTGAGTGTACATAGGCTCTATAAGTCGATGAGGAGTTTGATATATACGGAGATTTTTGACCCCTAAAATTGTATGTCTTCAACTGAAGACTTTGCTGAAGACTTTGTGAAGACTTTGGTGAAGACTTTGTGAAGACTTTGAAAATAAAGAAGTGGTGTGACCTAGAAGATATGAACGAGGAATATGAAGCGTGAAGACTTTTGTTTTCGTAGTTTCATTTCCTTATTTGAGTCATAGGAAACACCATACTGTTAAAGGGGGCCGAGGTAATACTAAGGAAAATTTCCAACTGATGCTCAACTCCAAAATCCTCAACTTATACAATCCTTCGAGTGATGCCTTTGGAAATATCTTACGGTTCAGACAAGTTCTTCTGTGACAGAGACGAAGTTCTTCTGGTCTCTGAGGAAATTGATCTGACCGATGAGTTAGGATTTCGCCAGTGCGAATTGCCTACAAGTGAGGAACATGATAAGCTTGAGGACTTTCATAGTTCAAAATTCCGACCATTGCTGTGCTTAGTGCCAGCTGTCCCCAATCATTCTTATCCACATAATGGTCATATTATTGGGGGCATTTATATCTTATCATGTCGGGTTGCACCCTGGCTATAAATTGCCACCCCCACAACCACTAGTTGGTTGGCTGCTCCGAGAGGGAACTGACACTTGTCATTTGAGAGCAACCCATCCTCTGAGGACTTTGAGAGAAAATCATCAGGGAGGAAAAACCCACATCCAAACCACCAAACCAATAGTGATTGAGCATCACTAAAGAAATTCCTGTGTGGATCCGACGCTCGTTACCTTTGAGGACTGTGCATCCTCTAGACGGTTAGGCGTCATGGTCTAGTGCTCCTATAGTCAATTGGGGATCACGAAGTGACCTTGGTGTAGAGCAGCCAATAGTAAATTGTGGATCGCCGGGTGACCAGTTTGTGAGGGTTTTGGAAGTCTACCCTGAAGACTTACCACGAGTGTTGGGCGAGGACTGTGTGACCTTTGCTCAAGGAGAATACGGTAAGGATTGTGTGTCCTGGGACTGTGTGTCCTCTGGTTTAAATACCAGGCCGCTCCAAACTAGACGTACGACTGTCACAACAGTTGGAACTAGGTCATCAAACCATTGTCTTCATCGAGCTATCTGGTTCTATTTCCTCAACCCCTCTATTCCTTATATACCTGTTGATGAAATTGATTGTTACTGCTTGAAGAATTTGACTAAAGACTTTCACAAATTCCTCACCTCAAATTCTTCAAGTTACCTTGTTCATCACTGCTTATCTTGTATCACGCTACTTACTATTAGTGCATGTTTCATTTCATCATGAAGACTATGTTGTTACTATGTTCTCCATGGACTTGAGTACTTATTCCGTTGCTAGTTATTCATCACATTTCAAATTCCTCAAAGTTGAAATTCCTCAAGTGACGAATTTGTAAAAATCGCCTATTCACCCCCCTCTAGTCGATATAACGCACTTTCAAGAGCAACCCATCCTCCGAGGACTTTGAGAGAAAATCATCAATGAGGAAAAACCCACAACCAAACCACCAAACCCAAAGTGACTGAGCATTACTAAAGAAATTCCTATGTTGAACCAACGCTTGTTACCTTTGAGGGCTGTGCATCCTCCAGACGGTTAGGCTTCATGGTCGAGTGCATCCTGCAGTCAATTGGGGATCATGGAGTGACCTTGGTCTAGAGCATTCAACAGTCAATTGTGGATCCCCGGGTGACCAGTTTGTGAGGGTTTTGGAAGTCTACCCTGAAACTTACCACGAGTGTTGGGCGAGGACTTTGTCACCTTAGCTCAAGGAGAATACGGTAAGGACTATGTGTCATGGGACTATGTGTCCTCTGGTTTAAATACTAGGTGGCTCCAAACCAGACGTATGATTGTCACAACAGTTGGAACCGGGTCATAAAACCATTCTCTTCATCGAGCTACCTGGTTCTATTTCCTCAACCCCTTTATTCCTCGTATACTTATTGATGAAATTTATCGTTACTGTTTGAAGAATTTGACTGAAGACTTTCACAATTTCCTCACCTCAAATTCTTCAAGTTACCTTGTTCCTTACTTGCTTATCCTGTATCATGCTACTTGTAATCTGTGCATGTTTCATTTCATCATGATAACTATGCTGTCACTATGTTTCTCACGCACTTGAGTACTTAATCCACTGCTAGTTATTCATCACATTTCAAATTCCTCAAGTTGAAATTCCTCAATTGATGAATTTGTAAAAATTGCCTATTCACCCCCTCTAGTCGATATAATGCACTTTCAATTGGTATCAGAGCAAGGTACTCCCTTGTTCTATGTGATTTTGGTTTAACCACCTAGAGTTCTAGTTATGTCGACTGCAGGTATGATCAAGGTTTCCGCAGGATGTCCAACCTTTGATGGGACGAACTATCCTTACTGGAAGAACAAGATGCGCATGCATCTTGAGGCAATTGACAATGATCTCTGGTATGTTGTGGGAAATGGTGTTCCCCGCATTTCTCCGACTGTTACTGTTGCCGATACGAAGAGATTCAAGCAACTCGATTCTCAAGCGAAGAATATCATCTTTGGCCATCTGTACAAAGGTTAGTATGGCAGAGTGAGTGCTTTCTAGTCTGCTGAGCTTATCTGGGATAGGCTATCCAAAGTCAACAAAGGTATTTCCACTCAACGTGACTCTCGTGTTGATGTTCTTCGCAATCTCTTCAACCGCTTCAAGAGACCCGACAATGAAAATGTTCAGCAAACTTTTGACTGTCTCACTGATATCTCCAATGAGCTTCAAGCATTGGGTGCCACTGATATCATTGAGCATGAAGTGATGAAGAAACTGCCAAGATCTCTTGATTCCTCACTCGATACTTTGGCTTTGATGATTCAAGATAGTGGAGACTACAAGTCACTTGATCCTGCTGATATTCTTGAGAGACTCAATACTCATGAATTTTAACAAGCTGAGAAGAGAGACCTCTACGGGCCAAGCTATGGAAGATCTCGTTCTCTGAAGGAAAAGGCAATTTCCTCATCTGAAGGCGAAGATTCTAATAGTAGCCTTGGTGATCCTGAAGAACTGTGTCAGGATCTAGCAATGCTCGTGAGGAAATTCCAGAAGTTCTCTAGGAGAGGTGGATTTGGAAAGTCATCAAAAAGTGGGTTGAGGAAATCAGATTCCTCAGATGACTACAAGAAAAGAACCTGCACAAATGCAAGATATCTGGTCACTTCATCTCTGACAGTCCTCCCTGGGAAATAGAATCAAAGAAGAAGAAGAAGAAGTACAAGGACGACAACTCTAATGACTCGAAGAAAAAGAAGAAATCTTCAAAGTCCTCATCTGCAAAGTCCTCATCTTCAAAGTCCTCAATGCACAAGAAGAATGGTTCCAGAAAGGCTCGGGCTTTCATTGGCAAGGAAATGGACTCAGAGGAAGAATCGGAAGAATATGAAGAAGAGGAAGAATCCGAGGTGGAATCTGAATCTGGTGTCACTAGCCTTGCTCTCGCTACTACCTTCGTCAGCAAGTCCATCTTCATCGATGAAGAAAATGACTACTCCAATGTCTTTGACGAAGTCAATGATGACTATGCTCCTACTTACTGTTTCATGGCAAAAGGCATAAAGTCAGTCATAGAATGTCCAAGTCTTGATGACATTGAATATCCTAAGTGGAACGTTCTGATGAAGAAGCATCTGATGTCTATGAATAGTGAGCTGTGGACTATTACAGAACTTGGACTAACTGAACTTTGCAAGATGGTGAATGCTGAGGAAATACGCAAGTACACTCAACTTGATGCTCAGGCAAGGAACATCATATGCTCAAGCCTATCAAGCGTCATGTTCAAGGGCATCTGTCATCTTCAAAATGCCAAGCTCATCTGGGATAGGATCATGGACATCAATGAAGGCTATCGCACTCGTCAAGACCCCATGTTTCTCGACCTCAAGAAAATCCTCAAAACCCAGGAATCAGATCCTGATTCATCTTCCTGACTTTATCTTATGGCAAAAGGTTCCAAGGTACATAAACATCACTCCTCCTATGAATCAAGTGATTGTGAAGCTGATGAATATGTGAAACCTAGCTATGCCAAACTTGCTAATATTGCCACTAAGCAACAAAGTGAACTTGAAAAGCTTCAAAAAATGCTAGACAAAAGCGATGATCTATTGAATGAGGAAGTGGATCGAACTCAAACTCTATCTGACGATCTCAAAAGTCTTCAGACAAAGTATGATAACCTTCAGAGTAATCATAATGCTCTCTTAGCCAATCATGAGAAGCTTTCTTATGAATTTCTTCAAAGAAAGCAAGATCTTGAGAAACTAAGGGTGTCTCATGAGGATATCCAAAGGGAAAACAATTCCTTACTGGCTCAACAGATCAGTACCGCTCAGGAAGAATTTGTTCCACCTTGTTTGAAATGCATCGAACGTGAAACTGCTAATTCTTCACCTGAATTTTCAAATGCTTCTATTGCTGCAAATTCTTCAACTATTTAAGTGGTCTCAAATTCCTCATCCGAGGATACCACAAGTATCACTGACGAAAATGCAGGGTTGAAGGAATTGTATATGACAGGCATGTACAAAAGTCTCAAAGCGTATCAAACCCTTTGTGATGTCCTCAAAAAGCAGATTCTGAATAGGAACCCTAGGAAAGAGGGTATTGACTTTGAGAGGAAACTCAACGCTGATGGATCCTGCTGGACACCTGAGCAGTACCCCAAAACATCATGGGTTGCTGCAAAAGGACCTCCTGTAGATCCATCTACTTTATCTGGATTTACTTGTGAAACTTCATATTCCTCTGATGAGTCACTTGACTCCAACTACAATTCTTCAAAAAATCAGAAAGGTGAAGTATTTGCTAGATTTGTTGGAACTACCTACAGGAACGGTTCCCCTATGAAGAAAATCTGGGTTCCCAGAGCTACCTACAAAATCTTCATGTGAATGTCCTCATGACCCCACTCATGAAGAACAGGAACCCAGATCAAATTCCTCACATGGACCAAAGTCTTCACTTGGACCAAATTCCTCAAATGGTCAAAAATATCATTCTCGTGCTAATGCCTCTGTTTTGCAAGAAAAATCTAAGAGTTATGAATATGTGCATTATTCTTCAAACCATTATGTTCATAAGTCCTCGAAGAATTTCTCTGCTTATTCATATGAGTACACTAACCCTCGCCATGTGACACCAAGAACACTTGCTTCAATGCCTCCCTTCTCTCATGGTGCTCGTAGAATGATGACCTCTTTACCACCCCTCCAGATGTGGGTGGTGAAGAAATTGAACTAATTTCTTATGCAGGGTCAGGTCTCCAAATGTACTTGAACGTCTGATGAATTTGCTGGAGACCTGAGGAAATGCTTGAAAGGTCGCAAGCTAACCATGTAGAAATGAATTCCTCATTTCTCACGTCCTCACACTACTTGCTTACTATCTTGTGTGATGAACTTCCGTCTGATGAAATTGATGTCATATTATTCACTCTGAAGCATATGAGTTCGTAAGTTGTACTAATGCATCTGCAGGATGAACCTCCAAAAGCTACTGAGTGGGTCGTCGATAGTGGATGCATAAACCACATGAATGGTGACAAGAGTCTTCTGATGAATTTGCCACTTGCTCCATCTCATCTAAAGCATATCACCTACGCAGACAAAGGAAAAAGCATAGTATTGGTTCTAGGTAAGGTTGCAATCTCAAAGGACCGAACCATGGATAAGGTGATGCTTGTCGAATCCCTTGGGTTTAACCTTATGTCTGTCTCAATGCTTTGTGACTTGATATGGTTGTCGTATTTGAAAAATATTGCTGTGTTGTCATCATGGAATCTAACAATTCCAAAGTCTTCGAAGGCTTTAGGAGGGGAGACTTGTACATTGTTGATTTCTCTATAGGTCCTCAGCCTGCCACATGCCTACTTGCAAAGTCCCTAGAAGGCTGGTTGTGGCATCGACGACTTGGACATGCTGGTATGAGGAACTTGCACACACTCGTGAAGAAAAAGCACGTAATTGCCATTGAAGGTGTCAAATTCCTCAAGGACCACCTCTATGGTGCATGTGAGTCTGGGAAGATGACTAGATCCAAGCATCCCTCGAAGACAATCATGACCACGACTCTACCCTTTGAATTGCTTCACATGGATCTCTTTGGCCCCACTCATTACTCCACACTAACAAATTCTTCAAGTTTGTATGGCTTTGTCATTTTTGATGATTACTCTCGTTACACTTGGGTGCATATTATTCTGTACACGTCTGAAGTGCAGGATGTCTTCAGACGATTTGCTTCAAGGGCCTCCACGAACTTCGGCGTCAAGATCAAGCATATCAGGAGTGATGATGGGACTGAGTTCAAAAACACCAATCTTGATGAATATCTTGATGAACTTGGTATTACTCATCAGTTATCTGCCCCTTATACTCCTCATCAGAACGGTGTCATGGAGCACAAGAACAGGACTCTTGTTGAGATGGCTCGCACCATGCTTGATGAATACAAGACTCCTCGTCGCTTTTGGCCTGAGGCAATTGATACTGCATGCCACATCATCAACATGGTATATCTTCACAAATTCTTCAAGAAGACTTCGTATGAACTTATGACTGGCAAGAAACCCAATGTAAGTTATCTCAAAGTCTTCGGTGCAAAATGCTGGATTAGAGATCCTCACCACAGTTCCAAATTTGCACCGAAAGCACATGAAGGTTTTATGCTTGGTTACGGAAAGGACTCGCACACCTACAGAGTCTTCAACACCTAGCATCACAAGCTTGTTGAAACTGTAGATGTGCGGTTCGATGAAATTGATGGCTCGCAAAGAGAGCACCTGCCTTCTGTGTTAGATGAGCCGTCACCTCAGGAATCCATTAAGCTAAAGGCAACTGAAGATATTATACCCACTAAGGAAGTCATTCCAACCAATGAAGACTTTCATGCTAATACACCTGAAGAAAATGGTTCTGATGAAAATCCTCAGCCACGTCAACCTGCTCATCCAGGAGTTGCAAATGAAGTGCAGATTGACAAAATCATCGATGACATCAATGCACCAGTCCCCTCACTCGCTCTAAAGCTTCACATTTAAATAACTTTTCTGGGCACTTTGCCTTTGTCTCTATCATAGAACCCACCAAAGTTGATGAAGCATTCAAGGAGCCTGAGTGGATTCAAGCTATGCAAGAGGAATTGCATCAATTCAAGCTCAACAACGTGTGGGAACTTGTCAAGCGGCCAGATCCGCGCAAGCATAACATCATAGGTACCAAGTGGATCTACCGCAACAAGCAAGATCAAAACGGCCTTGTGGTGAGGAATAAGGCTCTTCTTGTAGCTCAAGGCTACACACAGGTTGAAGGAATTGACTTTGATGAAACATTTGCACCTGTTGCTAGACATGAAGCCATTCGCATATTGCTTGCTTATGCTAACCATCATAATATGATATTATATCAAATGGATGTGAAAAGTGCATTCCTCAATGGTAAGCTTGACGAAGAAGTATATGTTGCTCAACCCCCAGCTTTTGAAGACCCTAAGCATCCTGACAAAGTCTTCAGACTCAACAAGGCCCTCTATGACCTCAAGCAGGCCCATTGGGCGTGGTACGACACTCTGAAGGAATTCCTCATGAAGAAAGGCTTCAAACCCGGTTCACTCGACCCAACTGTTTTCACAAAATCATATGACAATGAACTATTCATATGCCAAATATATGTAGACTATATTATCTTTGGCTGGACTGACAAACGTTACAATGATGAATTTGCCTATATGATAAGTGAAGAATATCAAATGTCTATGATGGGAGAGTTGAAATTCTTCTTAGGACTTTAAATTCGTCAGCAAGATAATGGTATCTTCATATCTCAAGAGAAATGCCTCAAGGATGTTCTGAGGAAATTCGACATGCACGATTGCAAAGGCGTCAAAACTCCAATGCCTTCAAAAGGCCACCTCTGCACTAAAGAAAATGGTAAAGATTTCGATCAGAAGGTATATCGCTCCATGATTGGCTCATTATTGTATCTATGTGCATCCAGGCCTAATATTATGCTGAGTGTTTGCATGTGTGCCCGATTCCAAGCAACACCGAAGGAATCACACCATAAGGCTGTGAAACATATTCTTCGATACTTAGCTCACACACCAACACTTGGATTATTGTATCCCAAGGGATTAAATCTTTACCTCGTCAGATACTCTGATGCTGACTATGCTGGAGATCGTTTGGATCGCAAGTCAACCTCAGGCACATGTCATTTCCTTGGATGATCCTTAGTTTGTTGGTCCTCGAAGAAGCAAAACTGTGTGTCACTATCTACTACTGAAGCTAAGTACATTGCTGCTAGTTCATGTTGCTCTCAGTTGCTGTGGATGAAGCAGACCCTCAAGGACTATGGCATCGAGTTGAAGAACGTGCCTCTCTACTGTGACAATGAGAGTGCCATCAAGATTGCTTACAACCCAGTTCAGCATTCCAAGACCAAGCACATCCAGATTCATCATCATTTTCTTCGAGATCATGTACTCAAGGGCGACATCACCATCGACCACATCCCTACTGAAGAACAACTGGCCGACATCTTCACAAATCCCTTGGATGAAAAGAGATTTTGCAAGTTGTGGTGTGAGCTAAATATCTTAGAATCTTCGAGTGTTCTTTGAAAAAGGACACACATCCTAACACTTATGCAAAATTGATGACTTAGATGTGCAACACACGAAGTAACGTTTTTCTTCAATTAATGAAGAACAACCTTCTAAGTGTGAAGAAATTAATGAAGAATTTGATTCTCAGAACCCTACGACGGTTGTATGCAGTGTCTGAAGTCATCATTCTTATATGGTGGGTCATGCCACCAACCATAGTTGAAATCCTTCAAAGTTGAGTTTTTCGTCATTTTGCAAATTCTTCAAATTTTCAAATTCCTCAAATTTTCAAATTCTTCAATTTTTTCAAATTCTTCAAACTATGAAACTCATGTTCTTCATTGACTATATATATATATTTGAGTTTTCAATGTCCTCAACAACATTCACTTATTCCTAATTCTTCAAGTTGATTTTCATCTAAGTGAATGTGATCGGACCCTTTCCCCCTCTATGCTAAACTCAACCCAGTCTGTTCACGAATTCTTCATATGCGTTCTACTTTGAAACTTGTTCAAAGTCTTCACCGTGTCCTTGACAGCCGAAGAATTTGCGAACGGAAACTTAAAATTTTCACCATCAAAATTTTCGGCATTTGCCGCTCAAACGGTTCCGATTCCCACGACTGGATAACCCATGAGCCCCCACTATAGCCACTACTCAGAATGTGGGTGACACATGTCGCGTGGAGAGCAAGGGTCATAGGTAATCTGGTCCAAAATCTTCGGACGAATTGGTTTTCACCTCCACTATAAATACCCCCTCCCCTTTCACTATGCTCGGTTACTCGTCACTCCTACTCTCTCTCGAGATCCGACCTAGCGTTGCTGCTAAAATCATCGACACCGGTGTGGAAGAGCTTCACTGCCTCGACCTCACCGTCGCCGTACTCGCATCAGCCGCGGAAGTCTTCATCCCGCCACCGCTGTAGTTGTCTCCCTCTACTAAGCTAGGGCGTGGGAGATCTGGACTGACGAACTTCCTCAATCTCATCCCTCAGTTCGTCGTGTTCTTCACCAGGGTAAATAAAATCTATTTTTACTGCCCTTGTTTGATCTTCAAGTTTTCCTAAATCTTCACGAAGGTGTTTATTCTTCAAGAATCTCATTCTAAAGCACCTTACACGTTCATACACTTGATGACTTTCCCTAAGTTATGTTTTTCTTCAACATTCCTCAATTGTGTGAATCCTCAAAATTTGCACAACTCTGGAACCTAAGACAAAGAACACTTAGTGAAATTCCTCAAGACACCCATGGTCAAATTCCTCACACCTGATTTTATTGAAAAATTTCTGAGAACGCATATGACCTCTTCAAATTCCTCGCACCTATACTCTGTTCACAGGTACAAACATGTTCGTTGATGAATCACTGGGTTCTCATCAACTTAACTCATTTGCAGCATTTTTTGAGGAAAACTGTGCACTTCTTCAGAGTCCTCAAGAGTTCAAAATCCTCAGCTAAAGAAAATGGCTGATGGGAAGAAGCCACAGAAAGGTGGAAAGAAAGCTGAACAGAATACTGCTTTTGAGATACCTGAACATTTGTATGCTGGTTACTATACACCAGATGAATCCATACATGGCAAAGAGACAAAACAACAGAGGAAAATCAGAATTCAGAGGATTGAACGGAGGTGGGTGAGGGACTGGAAAGAATATCGCCATGTCACTCCCAAATATATGAAGAAATTCGCTCTCAAACCCCCTTGCAATAGGGCTCCTCCTGCTGATGATCAAGAGGTTGATCCCACAAGTGTTGCTCACGGTGAAGACTTCCCCGCTGAATGGGCAAAGCGTCAACTCAAACTTTAGAGGACTGCCGAAACGGCAGTGAAGAAATTCAATGAAGACTCTGCTGCTGCTGCTGCCACTGCCGGAGCCTCTGCAAGTGCTCCGAAGAAAAGGATGATGAAGAAATCTGCTATGAAACCAAATCCTTCACCATCAAAGTCATCACAGCAAATTCCTCAAGCTGAGCCCTCAAAGGCCTCAACTGCTGGATCAATAGCTGCTCAGTCCTCGGTTGCTACTGCAAAGTCCTCAACTCCTGTGCATCTTGCATCATGCCAAAGGATTGAGGGATTCTCAATTTCTTCTGAGGCATCAGCAAGTTCTTCAGCCCAAGCACATTCCTCAAGCGGTCCTTCTCTGAGGAAAATGAAAGCAACTGCTGGACGAGGCATTCGACCAAGTCCTCAACCCAAGAAGGTGGCGTTCACAATACCATCAGATTCCTTAGATGAAGCTGATGATGAGGAACTGGAAGCAATCATGAGAAACAAGCAACAACGAGTGGCTGAAGCAAAGGGATCTCAAATTCCTCTTTTGCTTGATCCTAAAATTGTGCTGAACTTCATTGACATCTGGCACAAGGATCCCAAAATACCTATTGATGACTTTAAGTTGCCTCCTGGTCCATATCATGTCCTCATTGCCGTCATCACTGAAGAAAAATGGAAGTATGAGAAGGCCAGACAAACCAAGAAGGCTCAGTAAAAGAAAGAGCATTACTTGAAGAAACATGTTCTGAATTTGTCTCCTAAGGAACTTATGAAGGTGAAGTCTGAGATCAAAGGCCTCAGTGGGGAATTCAATTCATACTATGCTAATTGGCAAGGCGCCAAGGTTCACTTCGTTAACATTGCTCATAAAGTCATCAATGATCACAACTCAAGGGTTGCATCTCGCTCCTAGCCACAAATTCCCCAGGCTAAGGAAACTACTCAGCCCACTGAGGAAACTGCCAGCGCTGCTAAAGAAAGTTAGACCGCTGAAGAACCTGCCAGGGCACCCTCCACTGGTGCGCCTGATGAAACTAAACCTACAAGGGCGACTGCATCAGTCGTGCCTGAAGAAACTGCTGCCCCTTCATCCTCCTCTAACACCCCAAAATCTTCAAAGATGAAGACAATCAACCTTCCTTCTACATCAGAAGTGAAGAAAACTAAGGCTGCTAAGAAGAAGGCCTTAAAGAGAAAAGCTTCAACTTCAGATTCCTCGGGTGTGAAGAAGTTCAAGACTGTGCCAAAATCTTCAACGGAACCATTAGATGCCAGTCCACTCTCCTCAACACCAGCCTATGAGATAATTCCATTTGGCGTTGGCTATGTCATCCGAGATGATGAAGATGAAGAAGATCATTCTGCTGCTTCAATAGAGCAGATTGATGAAGACATTGAAGTTGAAGCAAATGCTTCAACTCCACAAGTATCCTAGCCCCAGCCCGAGTTTACTGCTAAAGAGGCCGGCGTTGAAGAAATTGATGAGGATGTGGACATTGGCAACACAACTCCTGTCTTAAATGAAGAATATTGGGAAACTGCTCACCCAAATTCCCCAATGACCACTCCTCTATCGCAGACTCCTCAGTCCCCTGCCCAAACTGAAGAAATTCACGAAGGATCTGATGACATGGACGCTCCAGCCACTGAAGAAAATCTAGCTGCATCAACTCATGACTCTGCTGCTCCAACTTCTATTGAGGAAAATGCTCCGCCAATTCCTCAGTCTGAAGAAATTTCTTCTATGGCTAAAGAGATCAAGGGCTGCTTCAAGCCAAACCTTCAGCCAAAGCCAAGGATGCCTTTCAAAGGCTCAAAGCGCCCCAAATTGCTCAAACCAAATTTCTTCAATGAGCACATATTCTTCACTGGTCCCAACCCATATGACTCAGCAAGGGCCGGTCGAACCAGATTCTGGACTCCAACTCAGATGAATTACTATGCATCAGTTCTATTCGACAAGAAGAAAGTCTTCGAGCACCACCAAATTCCTCATGCTGATATGGAAACAATTCCATCCTTCACACTGGTGCTTTCAGTTCTTCACGATGCAGGAATTCTTCACTTCTATGTGGATATCTGCGACTGGAATGAAGATCTAATTCTTCAATTCTATGCCACACTGCACATCACAGGTGATGCCTCTGACATCAACTCCCGGGTCTTGGACTGGATGACTGGATCTACTCACCTCACATCTCCAACATCTGAATTGCTTCGGTTAGTACCTGTACCAATTCCCTTAGAAGAAGCACGCCGCTTGTTTGATGAACCTGCACTACCCAATCAATTGATACAAGTGCTCATGAAGCCTTTGGCCCCTGGAAAACCTCAAATGACAATCTTCCTTGTGAAGGATTTGCTCTATGTGCCCAGGATGGTCTACCGCATTCTTACCAATATTCTATGTCCTCAGAAGGGCCACAACTCTGAAGAAGAAGTGGAGGGAGTCATGAAGAATATGATATTCAACATTATTCATGGGATTGCCATCAACTTCCATGATTTCTTCATGAGGACATTGGCGAATGCTGCTCTAGCCCCGTTTGAACTGAAGCCTTCTGCTCCTTGGATCATGAAGTTCATCAGATCAAGGTCTTCAGTTCCCTTCAAGGCGGACTTCTAGATCACTTCGGCTTATTGCCCCCGATTGAAGTCCTCAAGAGCAGAATTGCCTTAGTTGAAGGAAAAGGCAAGGCTGTCATTAATGAAGGCACTCGTCCATTTGGATGGTTAGTTTTGCAAAGCTGCATCCTTCTCCACCAATGATGACACTGCAACTCAGGATTCTGAAGCAAAGGCCTCAGCACAAAAACCTCAAGAGTCTGCCCCTCATGTGATGACAGATCGTGAGCTTCTCATAAGTCTTCATCAGAAGGTCGATCGCAATCACAAGTGGGTCAAGTGCCAGTTGGCTTCCATTGTTCAGAACATGACAGTGACGCAGAACTCTGTGAGGAAAAACCACTACTATGTGCATGAAATCTTCGATCACGCATGGTCCATTCTCGCACACCTCAAGACTCCTAAGGAACTCAAGGACATGGACTTTTAGCAAAACTTTGACCGGTCTCATCCTCCTTAGAAGAAATTCAAGAAGGTTCAAGTACCTCTAATGGTTACAAGTTCATATTCTTCATCGCGTGAGATGGATGAAGACAAGGACGTTGACGACACTACGGCAGGCCCTGCATCAACAAACGACCCTGACAACGCTAGCGCTCCTTCTTCACCGAAAAGATGAAATTCTTCATGGGCGTTAGTCCTCATTTTTTGTCCCTTTTGGTCTTCGACGATAAAGGGGGAGAAAATCTAAGTTAGTCTTCAAGCGGGTCTCTATATATGGGCTTATTTTTGTTTAAGTTACAACTCTCGCTCTTCTGAAGCCTTTGTTGTTTGAGTTGTAAACTTAAGTCCAATGGTGGTCTGACTCTTTTGAACTGCTTTCCGCATGCCTATTTCCTCAAGCACCTTAATGCATGCATGCTGAATTTCTTCAGACACCATTTTCATCATGCATTTCAAATTCTTCATATCATATGTTTAAATGCATGTATTAATTACAAGATATAGGGGGAGTTCTCCATGTTTTTAACGTGCCATGTGCATTTGCAGTCCAAAGCAAATTCCTCAAATATGCACATCTTTAGGGGGAGTTCTTCTATATCTTGCAATCAAATTCCTCAAACTCAGTATTTACACTTCATAGTATTATTCCCATTGAAAACTTAACCTATTTGTCATCAATCACCAAAAAGGGGGAGATTGTTAGTGCATCTAGTGCCCCTTAGTGATTTTGGTGTATTGAAGACTTATAGGTTAAGGAACTAATGTGTTTGTGAGTGTACACATGTTCTATAAGTCGATGAGGAGTTTGATATATTCGGAGATTACCGACCCCTAAAAATGTATGTCTTCAACTCAAGACTTTGGTGAAGACTTTCCTGGAGACTTTGGTATTCCCTGAAGACTTTGAAAATGAAGAAGTTGGTGTGACCTTGAAGATATGAACAAGGACTATGAAGCGTCACGACTTTTGTTTTCGTAGTTTCATTTCCTTTCTTTGAGTCACAGGAAACACCGTACTGTTAAAGGGGGCCGAGGTAATACTAAGGAAAATTTCCAACTGATGCTCAACTCAAAATCCTCAACCTAACCAATCCTTGGAGTGAAGCCTTTGGAAATCTCTTGCGGTTCAGTCAAGTTATTCAGTGATAGAGATGAAGTTCTTCTAGTCTCTAAGGAAATTGATCTGACTGAGGAGTTAGGATTTCGCTAGTGCGAATTGCCTACAAGTGAGGAACATGATAAGCTTGAGGAATTTCATAGTTCGAAATTCCGACCATTGTTGTGCTTAGCACCAGCTGTCCCCAATCATAACATCCACATAATGGTCATATCATTGGGGGCATTTATGTCTTATCATGTCAGGTTGCACCCTGGCTGTAAATAGCCGCCCCCACAACCACTAGTTGGTTGGCTGTTCTGATAGAGAACTGACACTTGTCATTTGAGAGCAACCCATCCTCCGAGGACTTTGAGAGAAAATTATCAGTGAGGAAAAAACCACAACCAAACAACCAAACCCAAAGTGATTGAGCATCACTGAAGAAATTCCTGTGTGGAACCGACGCTTGTAACCTTTGAGGACTGTGCATCCTCCAGACAGCTAGGCATCATGGTCTAGTGCATCCTGCAATCAATTGGGGATCACGGAGTGAACTTGGTCTAGAGCATCCAACAGTCAATTGTGGATCGCCGGGTGACCAGTTTGTGAGGGTTTTGGAAGTCTACCCTGAAGACTTACCACGAGTGTTGGGCAAGGACTTTGTGACCTTATCTCAAGGAGAATACGGTAAGGACTGTGTGTCCTTGGACTACGTGTCCTCTAGTTTAATATCAGGCTGCTCAAAACCCGATGTACGACTGTCAGAGTAGTTGGAACTGGGTCATCAAACCATTGTCTTCATTGGGCTACCTGGTTCTATTTCCTCAACCCTTTCATTTCATCATATACCTGTTGATGAAATTGACCTTTACTGTTTGAAGAATTTGACTGAAGACTTTCACAATTTCCTCGCCTCAAATTCTTCAAGTTACCTTGTTCCTCACCTGCTTATCCTGTATCACACTACCTATAATCTGTGCATGTTTTATTTCATCATGATGACTATGCTATTGGTATGTTTCTCATGCACTTGAGTACTTATTCCGCTGCTAGTTATTCATCACATTTCAAATTCCTCAAGTGATGAATTTGTAAAAATCGCCTATTTACCCCCTCTAGTCGATATAACGCACTTTCAACGTGGATGTACAATAGCGCTACCTATCAGAACCACGGGAAAATTCTTGTGTCCCTCATCCGTCTGATCTCTCTATCTATACTCCTTACTTCCATGTGCAATGGCTTTACCTTCCACTGCTATACTTGATGACTTGCATGTGTAGGGTGTTCTAGATTTGCTATGTATGCTAAAAACTGCCAACACTTGATTTGTGCTTGAGGTAGTTTAAATTCCTGCAAATAGTCTATTCACCCCCTCTAGACATACACTTCTAGTGATCCCGCAATAATCGAGACCGAGTACAAGTTGCAAGTGCTTTTGTGGAAGAGGATCCTACATACATTTGCGATCTCTGAAACGAGAATGGTTTTATCGCTTGTGTTGTATTGTTTCTGTTCAGTCCATTATTTGAACAATGTCTTCGCATGGTGGCCTCCATTTGTCTGGCTGGTCCTTTCTATAGATGGACCATCATGTCTTCTCTTGTAATGTAATCTTGTCAGTTTGCCCTTTTATATTGGTTATCTCTGCAAGCAAAAAAGTTTACACACGAAAAATATGAGTCACCTAGTTAGGTTGTTTCATTAGGAGATGCACTTGTCTTTTTTTGTTTTGTTTTTTAGGATAGAACCTACTTACTTTCCGCAATCCCGATGTCCTTCTTCGCTCATTAGATAGTCGTGAAGGGCTTTCGCCTTGTCCACGTAAACAAAATCTTGATGCTCAAATGTTGGATTATTAGCTCTGTCGTAGAGCCTGGTTGATTTCTTTAATGTCAACTTGATTGATATTATGTTTTTTGGCGTGATCTCAGATGTGTGAAATGTTGAAGGTTTTGGGAAATCTGGCTGTAACCTTGTCAGACACTCCTTTTGTTCCTTGTTAAATAATTCCTCTTTGGCCATGATGAACATTGTGTTGGGGAATGTTGCATGGGAAACAAAAAAATTCCTACACACACGCAAGATCTATCCATGGTGATGAGCATCTACGAGAGGGAGAGTGGATCTACATACCCTTGTAGATCGCTAAGCGGGAAGCGTTAAGAAACGCGGTTGATGTAGTCGAACGTCTTTGCGATCCAAATTGCCAAGCGTCCCGCGATCCCATCACGATCTGTCCCGTGATCCAATCATGATCCGTCCCATGATCTCATCATGATATGTCCCGCGATCTAATCACGAATCGTCTCACGATCTTGATCACGGTCCTTCTGATCTAGCGCCGAACATACGGCTCCTCCGCGTTCAGCACACATACAGCTCGATGACGATCTCCGCCTTCTTGATCCAACAAGAGGGAGCGGAGAGGTAGATGAGTTCTTTGGCAGCACAACGGCATGGTGGCGGTGGTGGTGAACTAATCCTGTAGGGCTTCGTGTAAGCACCGTAGAACAAATCTGGAGGAGAAACAGATCTAGACGAAGAAGAGGGCAGCACGTGGCAATTAGGGTTACCTCTTACCTCTAAATACTCTAGTATAAATAGGAGGGAGGGATGGGAGGAGGCAGCCTCAAACCCTCAAGGTTTGGTCGAAATTGGAGGTGGAGGAGTCCTACTCCAATCCTATTAGGAGTAGGATTCCTCCTTTCCACTTGGAAACTCTTTCCACCTCTCCACCTTTGGGTTTTTCCCACCCTTAGCCGCATGGGCCTCAGTGGGGGGCTCGTCCAGACCACTAAGGGCTGGATTGTCTCCTCCCACAGCCCATGAGACCCTTTGGGTCGAGATACCCCTCCCGATGGTCCCCGGTACCCCTCCCGACACTCCCGGTACACTATCGATGAGCTCGAAACTTTTTTGGTGACCAAAATAGGACTCCCTATATATCAATCTTTACCTATGGACCATTCCAGAGCTCCTCGTGAGGTTCGGGATCTCATCCGGGACTCCGAACAACCTTCGGTCACCACCATACATAACTCTATACTACCGAAACGTCACCGAACCTTAAGTGTGCAGACCCTGCGGGTTCGAGAACTATGTAGACATGACCGAGACACCTCTATGGTCAATAACCAATAGTGGGACCTGGATGCCCATATTGGTTCCTAAATATTCTACAAAGATGTTTATCGGTTGAACCTCTATGTCAAGGATTCGGTTAATCCCGTATATTGTTCCCTTTGTCCTTCGGTATGTTACTTGCCCGAGATTTGATCGTCGGTATCTCTATACCTAGTTCAATATCATTACCGGCAAATCTCTTTACTCATTCCGTAATACAAGATCCCATGGCTAACTATTTAGTCACATTGCTTGCAAGGCTTATAGTGATGTTGTATTACCGAGTGGGCCCTGAGATACCTCTCCATCACGAGGAGTAACAAATCCCAGTCTTGATCCATGACAACCCAATAGACACCCTCTGAGATACCTATAGAGCACCTTTATAGTCACCCAGTTACGTTGCGACGTTTGATACACACAAGGTACTCCTCCGGTGTCAGTGAGTTGCATGAACTCATGGTCATAGGAACAGATACTTGACATGCAGAAAAATATAGCAATAAACTAACACGATCATATGCTACATTTATAGTTTGGGTCTTGTCCATCACATCATTCTCCTAATGATGTGATCCCATTATCACATGACATCTCATGTCCATGGCTAGGAAACCTTAACCATAGTCTATTAGAGGCATACTAGGGACATGGTGTTGTCTATGTATCCAGACATGTATCTGAGTTTCCAATCAATACAATTATAGCATGGATAATAAACGATTATCATGAACAAGGAAATATGATAATAACTAATTTATTATTGCCTCTAGGGCATATTTCCAATAGTCTCCCACTTGCATTAGAGTCAGTAATCTAGCTCACCTCGCCATGTGATTTGTTATGAATCTCACACCCAATGAGTTCTGGGGTTCGATCATGCTTTGCATGTGAAAGAGGTTTTAGTCAATGAGTATGCGACATTCAGATCCGTGTGTACTTTGCAAATCTCTATGTCATACTGTAAACACTGCTACCACGCTCCACTTGGAGCTATTCCAAATGGCTACTCCACTATACGTATCCGGATTGCTACTAAGAGTCATCCGGATTGGTGTTAAAGCTTGCATCGATGTAACTCTTTACGATGAACTCTTTATCACCCCCATAATCGAGAAACATCTTCTTATCCTCTGGTTACTAAGGATAATTTTGACTGCAGTCCAGTGATCCACTCCTGGATCACTCTTGTACACCTTCACAAACTCATGGCAAGCCACACACAGGTGCGGTACATAGCATGACATACTATATAGAGCTTATGGCTAAGGCATAGGGGATGACATTTGTCCTTTCTCTTTCTTCTGTCTTGGTCGAGCTTTGAGTCTCACTCAACTTCACACCTTACAAATCAGGCAATAACTCTTTCTTTGACTGATCAATTGTGAACTCTTTCAAAATCTTGTCATGGTATGTACTCATTGAAAATCTTATTAGATGTCTTGATCTATCTCTATAGATCTCGATGCCCAACAATTAAGTAGCTTTATCCAGGTCTTCTTTGTAAAACTCTTTTCAAACAACCCTTTATGCTTTCTAGAAGTTCTACATCATTTCCGATCAACAATATGTCATCCACATATGCTTATCAGAAACTTTATAGTGCTCCCACTCACTTTATTGTAAATAAAAGTTTCTCATAAACTTTGTATGAATCAAAACTTTGATCACATCATCAAAGCGTATATACCAACTCCGAGATGCTTGCTTCAGTCCATAGAAGGATCACTGAAGCTTGCACACCTTTTAGCATCCTTAGGACTAACAAAACCTTCTGGTTGTACCTGATACAACCTTTCCTCAAGGAAGGAAACGATGTTTTGACATCCATCTGCCAGATTTCATAATTGAAAAACGTAGCAACTGCTAACATAATTCCAACAGACTTTAGCATCGCTACGAGTGAGAAAGTCTCATCATAGTCAACTCCTTGAACTTAGTGGAAACTTTTTTGCGACAAGTCGAGCTTTATAAATGGTGACATTCACCATCAACGTCTGTCTTCATATTAAAGGTCCATTTGTACTCAATGACCTGCCATCCAACGAGCAAGTCTACCAAAGTCTATACTTGGTTTTCATACATGGATCCTTTCCCGGATTTCATGGCCTCTAACCATTTGTCGGAATCCGGGCCCATCATCGCTTCTCCATAGCTCATAGGTTCATCATTGTCCAACAAATTTACCTCCAAGACAGGGTTGTCGTACCACTCATCATCATTAACTTCCTCTTCAACTAACGTAGGCTCCTTTTTCCCATAAGCGTCGCAGCCCCAAACATTAAGAAATGACAGCTTAGGTTTCTATCAAACCATAATTCATACGATGTCACCTCAACGGACTTAGATGGTGCCCCTTTTAAAGTGAATGTAGTTGTCTCTAATGCATAAACCCAAAACAATAGTGGCAACTCAATAAGAGACATCATAGTACGCACCACATCCAATAGAGCACGACTATGACGTTCGAACACACCATCACACTATGGTGTTCCAGGTGGCGTGAGTTGTGAAACAACTTTCACATTCTCTTAAGTTGTATACCAAACTCGTAACTCGGATATTCACCTCCACGATCATAACATAGACATTTTATCTTTTCGTCATGATGATCTCAAACTTCACTCTGATTCCTCTTGAACTTTTCAAACAATTTAGGCTTGTGTTTTATTAAGTAAATATACACTATATCTACTCAAATCATCAGTGAAGGTAAGAAAATAATGATATCCACTTCACGCTACAACACTCATTGGACCGTATACATCAGCATGTATCATTTCCAATAAGTCACTTGCCCATTCCATCAAGCCCGAAAGCGGGGTTTTAGTCATCTTGCCCATGAGGCATGGTCCGCATGTCTCAACCGATTCAAAATCGAAAGAGTCCGAAGATCCATCAACATGGAGTTCCTTCATGCGCTTTAAACCAATATGACATTCAGCGGCAGTGCCACAAGTATGTGGTTCTGTCATTATTAACTTTGTATCTTTTGGCATCAATGTTATGAACATGTGTATTACTACGATCAAGATTCAATAAACCATCCTCATTGGGTGCATGACCATTGAAGGTATTATTCATGTAAATAGAATAACCGTTATTCTCTAACTTAAATGAATAACCTATTGCAATAAACACGATCTAATCACGTTCATGCTCAACGCAAACACCAAATAACATTTATTTAGGTTCATCACTAATCCCGAGGGTCGAGAGAGCGTGCGATGTTGATCACATCAACCTTGGAAACATTTCCAACACACATCGTCACCTCACACTTAGCCAGTCTCCGTTTTTTCCATAGCTTTTATTTCGAGTTACCAACATTTAGCAACCGAACCGGTATCCAATACCCAAGTGCTACCAGGAATACTAGGAAGGTAGACATCAATAACACATATATCAAATATACATCTGTCGACATTGCCAGCCTTCTTATCTACCAAGTACCTAGGGTTGTTCCGCTTCAGTGTCCACTCTCCTAATAATAGAAGCACTTAGTCTCGGGTTTGGGTTGAACTTTGGGTTTCTTCACTAGAGTAGCAACTGACTTGCGATCCATGAAGTTTCCCTCCTTACCCTTTCCCTTTTTGAAACTAGTGGTTTTAGTAACCATCAACACTTGATGCTCCTTCTTGATATCTACCTTCACGGTGTCAAACATCGCGAACAACTCAGGGATCATTATTTCCATCCCTAGCATTTTATAGTTCATCACGAAGCTCTAGTAGCTTAGTGAAAGTGACTTGGAGAACTATATCAACCACTATCTTATCTATAAGATTAACTCCCACTCAATTCAAGCGATTGTAGTACCCAAAAAATCTGAGCACATGCTCAACCATTGAGCTATTCTCCTTCATCTTGCAGGCGAAGAATCTTGTTGGAAATCTCATATCTCACAACACGGGCACGAACCTGAGATCCCAATTTCAGCTCTTAGAACATCTCATATGTTCCATGACGTTCAAAATGTTTTGGAGCCTCAATTTTAAGCCGTAATGCATGACGCACTGAACTATCAATTAGTCATCGGAACGTGCCTATCAGATGTTCACAACATCTACAGATGACGCTAGAGGGGGTGCCGCACCGAGCGGTGAATTAAGGACAGAAGCCTTGTGTGCAGCAATGAGGAAAATCCTCAGATCACGGACCCAGTCCGCAATATTGCAACCAACATCTTTCAACTCTATTTCTCTAGGAACATATAAAAATTGAAGGGAGCTACAACGTGAGCTAGTAATCTACAACATAATTTGCAAAGACACTACTGACTCTGTTCATGATAATGAGTTCAATTAATCATATTACTTAAGAACTCCCACTCAAATTGACATCCCTCCGGTCATTCGAGTGATACATGATCCAAGTTCACCAACTCAAGTCCGATCATCACGTGCGTTCAGGTGGTTTCAATGGTCAACATCATCATGTTGATCATATCTACTATATGACTCATGTTTGACCTTTTGATCTCTTGTTTTCCGAGGCCATGTCTGTACATGCTAGGCTCGTCAAGTTTAACCCGAGTGTTCCGCACGTGCAACCCTGGCTTGCATCTGTTGTATGTGAATGTAGAGTCTATCACACCCGATCATCATTTGGTGTCTCGACACGACGAACTATCGCAATGGTGCACACTCGGGGAGAACACAATTGATCTTGAAATTTTGGTGAGGGATCACCTTGTGATGCTACCATCGTCCTAAGAAAAATAAGGTGCATAAAAGGATTAACATCACATGCAAATCAGAAGTGGCATGATATGGCCAGGAACTTGTGCTTTTTTACTGCATCTATAAAGCACCGACATGATCTCCATTGTCACGGGCATGACACCATTATCTCCATCATCTTGATCTCCATCAACGTGTCTCCATCAGGGTTGTCACTCCCACCATGCTTCTACTACTATTGCTACCGCTTAGCGATAAAGTAAAGCATTACATAGCGCTTAATAATTGACACAGAGGTCATACATTAATTAAGGACAACCCTATGGCTCCTGCCGGTTGCTGTAATTAATGACATGCAAGTTTTGATATTCTATACAATACATGATCATCTCATACATCACATATATCTCATCATGTAATTGACCATATCACATCACAACATACCCTGCAAAAAACAAGTTAGACGTCCTCTAATTGTTGTTGCAAGTTTTACTTGGCTTCTATGGGTATCTAACAAGAACAATTGTCACCTATGCATAAACCACAACGGTGATACTCAAATTGCTATTCAACCTTATCAAGGACCGCCTTTGTCGAATCCGATCCAACTAGAGTAGGACAGACAGACACCCGCCAGCCATCTTTGTGCAACAAAGTTACACGTCAGTCGATGGAACCAGTCTCTCGTAAGCATACGAGTAAGATTGGTCCGGACCGCTTCATCCCACAATACCGCTAAACCAAAACACGACCAAGGAAGGAAATGATCTAAGCATCAACGTCCACGAACTCTTTGTGTTCTACTCGAGATCTCATCCACACATAGACCTAGCTCATGATGCCACTGTTGGGGAACGTTGCATGGGAAGCAAAACATTTCCTACGCACACGCAAGATCTATCCATGGTGATGAGCATCTACGAGAGGGAGAATGGATCTACATACCCTTGTAGATCGCTAAGCGGGAAGCGTTAAGAAACACGGTTGATTTAGTCAAACATCTTCGCGATCCAAATCGCTGAGTGTCCCGCGATCCCATCACGATCTGTCCCGCGACCCAATCACAATCCATCCCGCGATCTCATCATGATCCGTCCCGTGATCCAATCACAAATCGTCTCGTGATCTTGATCAAGGTCCTTCCGATCTAGCGCCGAATGGATGACACCTTCGCATTCAGCACACGTATAGCTCGATGACGATCTCTGCCTTCTTGATCCAGGAAGAGGGAGAGGAGAGGTAGATGAGTTCTGTGGCAGCACAATGTTATGGTGGCGGCGGTGGTGAACTAATCCTGCAGGGCTTTGCCTAAGCACCGTAGAACTAATCTAGAGAAGAAACAGATCTAGAGGAAGAAGAGGGCAGCACGTGGCAATTAGGGTTAGATCTTCCCTCTAAATCCTCTAGTATATATAGGAGTGAGGGAGGGGAGCAGTCAGCCTCAAACTCTCAAGGTTTGGTCGAAATTGGAGGTGGAGGAGTCCTACTCTAATCCTATTAGGAGTAGGATTCCTCCTTTCCACTTGGAAACTCTTGCCACCTCTCCACCTTTGGGTTTTCCCCACCCCTAGCCGCATGGGACTTAGTGGGGGGCTCAGATAGACCAATAAGGGCTGGCTTGACTCCTCCCACAGCCCATGAGGCCCTTTGGGTCGAGACACCCCTCCTGATGGTCCCCGGTACCCCTCCCGGCACTCCCGGTACACTACTGATGAGCCCGAAACTTTTCCATTGACCAAAACAGGACTCCCTATATATCAATCTTTACCTCCGGACCATTCCGGACCTCCTTGTGATGTCCGGGATCTCATCCGAGACTCCGAACAACCTTCGATTACCACCATACATAACTCTATACTACCAAAACGTCACCGAACCTTAAGTGTGCATACCCTGCGGGTTCGAGAACTATGTAGACACGACCGAGTCACCTCTACAGTCAATAACCAATAGCAGGACCTGGATGCCCATATTGGTTCCTACATATTCTACGAAGATTTTTATTGATTGAAACTCTATGTCAAGGATTCAGTTAATCCTGTATGTTGTTCTCTTTGTCCTTCGGTACGATACTTGTCCGCGATTCGATTGTTGGTATCTCTATACCTAGTTCAATATTGTTACCAGAAAGTCTCTTTACTCGTTCCATGATACAAGATCCCATGGCTAACTCTTTAGTCACATTGCTTGCAAGGCTTATAGTGATGTTGTATTACCGAATGGTCCCTGAGATACCTCTTCGTCAAACGGAGTAACAAATCCCAGTCTTGATCCATGCTAAAAGTGCGTTATATCGACTAGAGGGGGGTGGGGTGAATAGGCGATTTTTACAAATTCATCACTTGAGGAATTTCAACTTTGAGGAATTTGAAATGTGATGAATAACTAGCAGCAGAATAAGTACTCAAGTGCACGAAGAACATAGTAACATCATAGTCTTCATGATGAAATGAAACATGCACAAGTTACAAGTAGTGTGATACAGGATAAGCAATGATGAAGAAGGTAACTTGAAGAATTTGAGGTGAGGAAATTGTGAAGGTCTTTAGTCAAATTCTTCAAACAGTAACAATCAATTTCATTAAAAAGTTTCTGAGGAATAGAGGAGTTGAGGAAATAGAACCAGGTAGCTCGATGAAGACAATGGTTTGATGACCAAGTTCCAACTGCTGTGACAGTCGTACATCGGGTTTCGAGCAGCCTGGTATTTAAACCAAAGGACACACAGTCCCATGACACATAGTCCTTACCATATTCTCCTTGAGCTAAGGTCACACAGTCCTCGCCCAACACTCGTGGTAAGTCTTCAGGGTCGACTTCCAAAACCCTCACAAACTGGTTACCCGACGATCCACAATTTACTGCTGGATGCTCTAGACCACGGTCACTTCGTGATCCCCAATTGACTGCAGGAGCACTAGACCATGACGCCTAACCGTCTCGAGGATGCACAGTCCTCAAAGGTAACAAGCGTCGGATCCACACAAGAATTTCTTCAGTGATGCTCAATCATTATGGGTTTTGTGGTGTGGTTGTGGGTTTTTTCCTCACTGATGATTTTCTCTCAAAGTCCTCGGAGGATGGGTTGCTCTCAAATGACAAGTGGTTAGTTCTCTCTCGGAGCAGCCAACCAACTAGTGGTTGTGGGGGTGGCTATTTATAGCCAGGGTGCAACCTGACATGATAAGACATAAATGCCCCCAATGATATGACCGTTATGTGGATAAGAATGATTAGGGACAGCTGGCGCTAAGCACAACAACGGTCGGAATTTCGAACTATGAAAGTCCTCACGCTTATCATGTTCCTCACTTGTAGGAAATTAGCACCGGGGAAATCCCAACTCCTCAGCCAGATCAATTTCCTCAAAGACCAGAAGAACTTCGTCTCTGTCACTGAAGAACTTGTCTGAACCGTAAGAGATTTCCAAAGGCTTCACTCGAAGGATTGTATAGGTTGAGGATTTTGGACTTGAGCATCAGTTGGAAATTTTCCTTAGTATTACCTCGGCCCCCTTTAACAGTACAGTGTTTCCTATGACATAAATAAAGGAAATGAACCTACGAAAACAAAGTCTTCACGCTTCATATTCCTCGTTCATATCTTCAAGGTCACACCAACTTCTTCATTTTCAAAGTCTTCACAAAGTCTTCACCAAAGTCCGCACAAAGTCTTCAGCAAAGTCTTTAGTTGAAGACATACATTTTTAGGGGTCGATAATCTCCGGATATATCAAACTCCTGAAAGACTGTACTGTTAAAGTATATGGAAGAACTCCCCCTGAAGATGTGCATATATGAGGAATTTGCTTTGGACTGCAAACGCACATGGCAGGTTAAAACATGGAGAACTCCCCCTATATCTTGTAATTCATACACGCATTTGAACATATGATATGAAGAATTTGAAATGCGTGAGGTAAATGGTGTATGATGAAATTCACCATGTATGCATTATGGTACTTGAGGAAAGAAACATGCGAGGAAATAGTTCAAAAGTGTCAGACCACCATCAGACTTAAGTTTATAACTCAACCAACAAAAGCTTCAGAAGAGCGAGAGTTGTAACTTAAAAAAAATAGCCTATATATAGAGACCCACTTGAATACTAGCTCAAATTTTCTCCTCCTTTGTCATCGAAGACCAAAAGGAAAAAAAATGAGGACTAATGCCCCTTTGAAGAATTTCATCGTGTTGGTGAGGAAGGAGCGCCAGCGTTGTTGGGGTCGTTTTTCGATGCAGGGCCTGCCGCGGTGTCGTGAATGTCTTCATCTTCATTTCTCTCACGAGATGAAGAATATGAACTTGTGACCATCAGAGGAACTTGGACTTTCTTGAATTTCTTCTATGGTCGACGAGCCCAGTCAGGATGTTGTTCAAGATCCAGCTCATGCAGTTCTTCAGAAGACTTGAGGTGAGACAATACAGCCCAAGTGCGGTTGAGGTTTTCATGCGCATAGTAGTGATTCCTCTTCACAGTGTTCTACGTCACAGTCATGTTTTGCACAATGTAACCAAGTTGACGCTTCACCCACTTGTGATTGCGATCGACCTTCTAATGAAGACTTATTAGCAGCTCGCGATCAGTCATCACACGAGGGGCAGACTCTTGAGGTTTGTGAGCTGAGGCCTTTGTTTTGGAGTCCTTAGTTGCAGTGTCATCATTGTGGGAGAAGGAAGCAGTTTTGCGAAACTGTCCATCCAATGAACGAGTGCCTTCATCAATGACAGCCTTGCCTTTTCCTTCCACTGAGTCAATTGTGCTCTTGATGACTTCGATTTGAGGCAGGAAGCCAAAGTGGTTCTAGAAATCAGCCTTGAAGGGAACTGAGGACTTTGCCGTGATGAATTTCATGATCCAAGGCGCATAAGGCTTCTGTTCAAATGGAGCTAAAGCAGCATTGGCCAACGTCCTCATGAAGAAATCATGTAAGTCTATGGGAATCCCATGAATGATGTTGAAAAGCATATTCTTCATGACTCCCTCCACTTCTTCTTCTTCAGAATTGTGGCCCTTCTGAGGACATAGAGTATTTGCGAGTATGCGGTAGACCGTCCTGGGCAGATATAGCAAATCCTTCAAATGGAAGGTTTTCCGTTGAGGCTTTCCAAGAGGTAATGTCTTCATCAGCACTTGCATCAGCTGATTCGGAAGAGCAGGTTCATCGAACAGTCTGCAAGCTTCATCTGAGGGAATTGGAACTGGTACACACTGAAGCAGTTCAGAAGCTTGAGCAGTGAAGTGAGTTGATCCTATCATCCAATCCAAAACCCAGGAGTTGATGTCTGAAGCATTTCCACTGATATGCAGTGTGGCATAGAACTGAAGGATTATTTCCTCATTCCAGTCACAGATGTCGATGCAGAAAGGAAGAATGCCAGCATCGTGAAGAACTTGGAGCACCGGTGTGAACGATGGAAGTGTTTCCATGTCCGCATGAGGAATTTGGTGATGCTCGAAGACTTTCTTCTTCTCGAACAGGACTGATGCATAGTAGTTGAGCTGAGTTGCCGTCTATAATTTGCTACGACTGGCCCTTGCAAAGTCATAAGGATTTGGACCTATGAAGAACATGCGCTCATTGAAGAAATTACTCTTGAGGAATTTGGAGCGTGCTGAGCCTTTGAAAGGCATCCTTGGCTTCGGTTGAAGATTTGGCTTGAAGCGTCCCTTGATCTCCTTTGGCATGGGAGGAACTTGAACAATTTGGAGGGCTGGTTCCTCAGTTATGGGTGGAGTAGCAAAGTCATTAGTTGTTGCAGTTGGAGTTTCTTCAGTGACTTGGGTGGTCAGATCGGCAGATTCTTCATGTATTTCTTCAGTCAGAGTAGGTGACTGAGGAATCTTTGTCAGAGGAGTATTCATTGGTGAATTTGGGTGTGTTGATTCCCAATATTCATCATTGATGACCGGTGTTGTATTTCCAATGTCTACGTGCTCATCAATTTCTTCAACTCCAGCCTCTTCAGTAGTGAACTATGGCTGGGGCGATGATACCTTTGGAGTTGAAGCAATGCCTTCAAGTTCAATTTCTTCATCAATCTGCTCTGTCGAAGTAGCAGAATGATCTTCATCTTCTTCATCTGGGATGACATAGTCCACCCCAAATGGTACAAGCTCATAAGCAGGTGCAGATGAGAGTGGCGTAGCATCAATGGGTCCAGTTGAAGAACTTGACATAGTCTTCAACTTCTTCACAACTGAGGATACTGTATCGGATGCTTTTCTCTTAAGAGTCTTCTCTTCTACAGCTTTAGCTTTCTTCAGGCAGGACTGATGCAGTCGCCCTGGTGGGTTCAGGTTCTTCAGGCACATCAAAAGCTTCAGTTGGCCTTTCAGTTTCTTCAGGCACAACAGTGATGGTTGTCCTGGCATGGTTATCAGTGGTCTGAGTTTCCTCAGCAGCACTGGTCGTTGCTTCTGGTGCAGAAGCATTCTCATCAGCAGTCACATCGGGCTGAGCAGTTTCATCAGCAGCCTGAGGAATTTCATCAGACTGAGGATTTTGTGGTTGCGATCGAGCTACAACCCTAGTGTTGTGATCCTTCACAGCAGCTTGAGCAGCCCTGACGAATCTCACCTTGGTGCTCTTCCATTCAACATCATACCTTTCTTGATCCTCAAAGAGTGTGCGAATTTCAGACTGAACTGTGATGAGTTGATTTGGGGTCAAGTTCATCACATTGTCTCTCAGAAAATTTTCTTTGCCGAGCCCTGTTCCTCTTCGCTCTCAGAGCTTGTTCTCTCTTCCATTTTTCTTCAGAGATGAAGTGGGTGAGGATATGATCCACACCAAGAGGCAGATTCAGTGAAGAAAGTGGGGTGTTTGGATCTTCATGCCATATATCGATGAAGTTGAGGATCATCTTGGGATCCAGCATGAGAGAACAGATTGCCCTTGGCTATAGCAGCCCTCTGCTGACTTTGCCTGATGATTTCTTCCAATTCTTCATCATCAGCTTCATCATCATCATCCTTAGATCCCGAGGGTATGGTTACCACAACCTTGCTTGAGTGAGGACTTGGTCTTTGACCTCGTCCAGCAGTTTTCTCCAGCTTCAACACTGTAGGGATAGTTGAAGGCTTTGCTGTAGTAGAGGGGCTTGCGGGGATCTTTGGAACTTTTTCGAATCCCTCAGTCCTCTTACATGATGCCAGATGCACTGGGTTGCGGACTTTGCAGCTGCAGCTACGGACTGAGCAGCAATAGTACCAGCATCTGAGGCCTTTGTAGGTTGAGGCCTTTGGACTTGAGGAATCTGCTACGATGGTTTTGACGTTAAAGAAATTGTCTTCACAGCAGTTTTCTTCACCATTGATTTCTTCGGAGCACTTGCAAAGGCTCCGGTAGAGGCAGCAGTAGCAGAATCTTCATTGAATTTCTTCACTGCCTCTTTGGCTTTCCTCGCCAGCTTGGCTTGCTGCTTCTCCCACATATGAGGAAAGTCCTCACCAGTCTTGAGGCTAGTGGGATCAACAATTTGATTTTGAGCCAGGGGAGGTCTGCCGCAGGGAGGTTTCACAGCGAATTTCATCATGTATTTAGGAGTTACATAACGATGTTCCTTCCATTCCCTTGCCCATCTCCTCTCAATTTTCTGCAGACGAATTTTTCTTTGCTTGGTCGTTTCTTTGCCATGAGTTTCTTCATCGGGTGTGCAATATTCCTCATACAATTCATCTGGAATCTCAAAAGCAGTGTGCACATCTGGCTTCTTTCCACCTTTCCGAGGTTTCTTTCCGCCAGCCATTTTCTTCACCTGAGGAACTTGAACTCTTGAGGACTCTAAAGAAGTACACAATTTTTCCTCAAGGAACGCTGCAAATGAGTTAAGTTGATGAGAACCTAGTGATTCATCAGCGGACATGTTGTACCTGTGAACAGAGTATAGGTGCGAGGAATTTGAAGAGGTCATATGCGTTCTCAAAGATATCTTGTAAATAGAAATAGGTGAAGAATTTGACCATGGGTGTCTTGAGCAATTTCACTAAGTGTTCTTTGTCTTAGGTTCCAGAGTTGTGTACATTTTGAGGATTCACACAATTGAGGAATCTTGAAGAAAATCATTACTTAGGGAAAATCGTCAAGTATATGAAGATGTAAGGTGCTTTAGAATAAGATTCATGAGTAATAAACACCTTTTGAGGAATATGAAGAGCAATCGAAGATCAAACAAGGGCAGTAAAAATAAATTGTATTTACCCTCGTGAAGAACATGACGAACTGAGAGATGATATTGGGAAGTTCGTCAGTTCAGATCTCCCACGCCCTAGCTTGGCAGAGGGAGAAAGCTATAGCAGCGGCGGGATGAGGACTTCCGCGGCCGATGTGAGTACGACGACGGTGAGGTCGAGGTAGTGAAGCTCTTCCACATGGGCGGCGATGATTTCAGCGGCGGCGCTGGGTTGGAGCTCGGGAGAGAGAGGGTAGAGATGAGGAGTAACCGAGCATAGTTGAAGGGGAGGGGGTATTTATAGTGGAAGTGAAAACCAATCCGCCCGAAGATTTTGGACAGGATTGCCCCTGAACCTTGCTCTCCATGCGACAGGTGTCACCCACGTACTGAGACGTAGCGATAGTGGGGGATTGTGGGTTATCCAGTCGCGGGAATCAGAACCGTTTGAGCGGGAACTGCTGAAAATTTTGATAGTGAAAAATTTCAAAGTTTTCGTTCGCAAATTCTTCAGCCGTCAAGGACACAGTGAAGACTTTGAACAAGTTTCAAAGTAGAACACATATGAAGAATTTGTGAACAAACTGGGTTGAGTTTAGCATAGAGGGGAAAGGGTCCGATCACATTCACTTAGATGAAAATAAACTTGAATAATTTAGCAATAAGTGAATGCTGTTGAGGACATTGAAAACTCAAATATATATATATAGTCAATGAAGAACATGAGTTTCAAAGTTTGAAGAATTTGAAAAGATGAGGAATTTGAGAACTTGAAGAATTTGAAAAATGACTAAAAACTCAATTTTGAAGAATTTCAACTTTGGTTGGTGGCGTGACCAACCGTATAAGAATGATGATTTCAGACACCGCGTACAATTGTCGTAGGGTTCTGAGAATCAAATTCTTCATTAATTTCTTCACACTTAGAGGGTTATTCTTCATTGATTTAAGAAAAATGTTACTTCGTGTGTTGCACATCTAAGTCATCAATTTTGCATAAGTGTTAGGATGTGTGTCCTTTTTCAAAGAACATTCAAAGATTCTAAGATATTTAGCTGACACCGCAACTTGCAAAATCTCTTTTCATCCAAGGTCTTTGTGAAGATATCGGCCAGTTGTTCTTCAGTGGGGATGTGGTCGATGGAGATGTCGCCCTTGAGTACATTATCTCGAAGAAAGTGATGACGAATCTGGATGTGCTTGGTCTTGGAGTGCTGAACTGGGTTGTAAGCAATCTTGATGGCACTCTCGTTGTTGCAGTAGAGAAGCAAATTCTTCAACTTGATGCCGTAGTCCTTGAGGGTTTGCTTAATCCTTAGTAACTGAGCACAACATGAGCCAAAAACAATGTACTCAGCTTCAGCAGTAGAGAGTGAGACGCAGTTCTGTTTCTTCGAGGACCAATAGACTAAGGATCGTCCAAGGAAATGACATGTTCCTGAGGTTGACTTGCGATCCACACGACCTCTAGCATAGTCAGCATCAAAGTATCCGACGAGATGAAGATTTGAGCCCTTGGGATACCATAATCCAAGTGTTGGTGTGTGAGCTAAGTATCGAAGAATATGTTTCACAGTCTTATGGTGTGATTCCTTCGGTGTTGCTTGGAATCGGGTACACATGCAAACACTTAGCATAATATTAGGCCTAGATGCACATAGATACAACAATGAGCCAATCATGGAGTGGTATACCTTCTGATCGAAATCTTTACCATTTTCATCAGTGCAGAGGTGGCCTCTTGAAGGCATTGGAGTTTTGATGCCTTTGCAATCTTGCTTGTCGAATTTCCTCAGAACATCCTTAAGGTACTTCTCTTGGGAGATGAGCATGCCATTGTCTTGCTGACGAATTTGATGACCTAAGAAGAATTTCAACTCTCCCATCATAGACATTTGATATTCTTCACTCGTCATATAGGCAAATTCATCACGGTAACGTTTGTCAGTACAACCAAAGATAATATCATCTACGTATATTTGGCATATGAACAGTTCATTGTCATAGGATTTTTTGAAAAGAGTAGGGTCGAGTGAACCGGGTTTGAAGCCTTTCTTCATGAGGAATTCCTTCAGAGTGTCGTACCACGCCCAATGGGCCTGCTTGAGGTCATAGAGGGCCTTGTTGAGTCTGAAGACTTTGTCAGGATGCTTAGGGTCTTCAAAAGCTGGGGGTTGAGCAACATATACTTCTTCGTCAAGCTTACCATTGAGGAATGCACTTTTCACATCCATTTGATATAATATGATATTATGATGGTTAGCATAAGCAAGCAATATGCGAATGGCTTCATGTCTAGCAACAGGTGCAAATGTTTCATCAAAGTCAATTCCTTCAACCTGTGTGTAGCCTTGAGCTACAAGAAGAGCCTTATTCCTCACCACAAGGCCGTTTTGATCTTGCTTGTTGCGGTAGATCCACTTGGTACCTATGATGTTATGCTTGCGCGGATCTGGCCGCTTGACAAGTTCCCACACGTTGTTGAGCTTGAATTGATGCAATTCCTCTTGCATAGCTTGAATCCACTCAGGCTCCTTGAATGCTTCATCAACTTTGGTGGGTTCTATGATAGAGACAAAGGCAAAGTGCCCAGAAAAGTTATTTAAATGTGAAGCTTTAGAGCGAGTGAGGGGACTGGTGCATTGATGTCATCGATGATTTTGTCAATCTGCACTTCATTTGCAACTCCTGGATGAGCAGGTTGACGTGGCTGAGGATTTTCATCAGAACCATTTTCTTCAGGTGTATTAGCATGAAAGTCTTCATTGGTTGGAATGACTTCCTTAGTGGGTATAATATCTTCAGTTGCCTTCAGCTTGATGGATTCCTCAGGAGACTGTTCATCTAACACAAAAGGCAGGTGCTCTCTTTGCGAGCCATCAATTTCATCGAACCGCACATCTACAGTTTCAACAAGCTTGTGATGCTAGGTGTTGAAGACTCTGTAGGTGTGCGAGTCCTTTCCGTAACCAAGCATAAAACCTTCATGTGCTTTCGGTGCAAATTTGGAACTGTGGTGAGGATCTCTAATCCAGCATTTTGCACCGAAGACTTTGAGATAACTTACATTGGGTTTCTTGCCAGTCATAAGTTCATACAAAGTCTTCTTGAAGAATTTGTGAAGATATACCCTGTTAATGATGTGGCATGCAGTATCAATTGCCTTAGGCCAGAAGTGACGAGGAGTCTTGTATTCATCAAGCATGGTGTGAGCCATCTCAACTAGAGTCATGTTCTTGCGCTCCACAATGCCATTCTGCTGAGGAGTATAAGGGGTAGATAACTCATGAGTAATACCAAGTTCATCAAGGTATTCATCAAGATTAGTGTTCTTGAACTCAGTCCCATTATCACTCCTAATATGCTTGATCTTGACGCCGAAGTTGGTGGAGGCCCTAGAAGCAAATCGTCTGAAGACATCCTGCACTTCATTTTTGTACAGAATAATATGTACCCAAGTGTATCTAGAGTAATCATCAACAATGACAAAGCCATACAAACTTGAAGAATTTGTTAGTGTGGAGTAATAGTAGGGCCAAAGAGATCCATGTGAAGCAATTCAAAGGGTTGAGTCATGGTCATGATTGTCTTTGAGGGATGCTTGGATCTGGTCATCTTTCCAGATTCACATGCACCGCAAAGGTGATCCTTGAGGAATTTGACACCCTCGATGCCTGTGACGTGTTTTTCTTCACGAGCGTGTGCAAGTTCCTCATACCCGCATGTCCAAGTCGTCGATGCCACAGCCAACCTTCTAAAGACTTTGCAAGTAAGCATGTGGTAGGCTGAGGACCTGTAGAGAAATCAACAATATACAAGTCTCCTCTCCTAAAGCCTTCGAAGACTTTGGAATTGTCAGATTCCATGATGACAACACAACGATATTTTCCAAATACGATGATCATATCAAGATCACAAAGCATTGAGACAGACATAAGGTTGAACCCAAGGGATTCAACAAGCATCACCATATCCATGGTTTGGTCCTTTGAGATAGCAACCTTACCAAGTCCCAACACCTTGCTTTTCCCTTTGTCTGTGTAGGTGATATGCTTCAGAGGAGGTGGAGTGAGTGGCAAATTCATCAGTAGATTCTTGTCACCAGTCATGTGGTTTGTGCATCCATTATCGAGGACCCACTCAGTAGCTTTTGGAGTATCATCTTGCAAATGAATTAGTACAACTTACGAACTCATATGCTTCAAAGTGAAGAATATGACATCAGTTTCATCAGATAGGATTTCATCACACAAGATAGTAAGCAAGTAGTGTGAGGACATGAGAAATGAGGAATTCATTTCTACATGGTTAGCTTGCGTCCTTTCAAGTATTTCCTCAGGTCGCTAGCAAATTCATCAGATGTTCAAATTCATCTGGAGACCTGACCCTGCATAAGATGTTATTTCAATTTCTTCGGCACCCACATCTAGAGGGGTGACAAAGAGTTCATCATTCTGCGAGCACCATATGAGAAGGGAGGCATTGAAGCAAGTGCACTTCGTTTCACAGGGCGAGGGTTAGAGTACTCAAATGAATAAGCAGAGAAATTCTTCAAGGACTTATGAACGTAATGGTTTGAAGAATAATGCACATATTCATAACTCTTAGGTTTTCCCTGCAAAACAGAGGCATTAGCACGAGAATGATATTTTTGACCATTTGAGGAATTTGGTCCAAGTGAGGACTTTGGTCCATATGAGCAATTTGATCTGGGGTTCCTATTCTTCATGGGTGATGTCGTGAGGACATTCACTTGAAGATTTTGTAGGTATCTCTTGGGAACCCAGATTTGCTTCACAGGAGAACCATTCCTGCAGTTAGTTCCAACAAATCTAGCAAATACTTCACCTTCCTGATTTTTGAAGAATTTATAGTTGGAGTCAAGTGACTCATCAGAGGAATATGAAGTTTCACAAGTAAAGCCAGATAAAGTGGATGGATCTACAGGAGGTCCTTTCGTAGCAACCCATGAGGTTTTGGGGTACTGCTCAGGTGTTCAGTAGGATCCATCAGCGTTGAGTTTCCTCATAAAGGCAATACCTCTTTCCTAGGGTTCTTGTTCAGAATCTGCCTTTTGAGGACATCGCAAAGGCTTTGATGCCCTTTTGTACATGTCTGTCACATACAATTCCTTCAACCTGCATTGTCGTCAGTGATACTTGTGGTATCTTCAAATGAGGAATTTGATACCACTGGAATAGTTGAAGAATTTGCAGCAATAGAAGTATTTGAACATTTAGGTTAAGAATTAGCAGTTTCACGCTCTATGCATTTCAAACAAGGTGGAACAAATTCTTCCTGAGCGGTACTGGTCTATTGAGCCAGTAAGGAATCGTTTTCCCTTTGGAGATCCTCATGTGACACCCTCAGTTTCTCAACATCTTGCTTTCTTTGAAGAAATTCATAAGAAAGCTTCTCATGATCAGCTAAGAGGTCGTTATGATGACTCTGAAGGTTATCATACTTTGTCTAAAGACTTTTGATATAATCAGAAAGAGTTTGAGGTCGATCCACTTCATGGTTCAACAGGTCATCGCTTTTGTCTAGCATTTTTGAAGCTTTTCAAGCGCACTTTGTTGCTTAGTGGCAAGTTTAACACGTTTAGCAAGGCTAGGTTTCACATATTCATCAGATTCACCTTCACTTGATTCAGAAGAGGAATGATGTTTGTGTACCTTTGATCCTTTTGCCATGAAGCAATAGGTGGGAGCATAATCATCATTGCTGATGTCAGAGTTGTCCGAGTAGTCATATTCTTCATCGTTGAAGATGGACTTCCTGAAAAAAGCAGTAGCGAGAGCATGGCTAGCGACACCAGATTCTGATTCCTCCTCAGATTCTTCCTCTTCTTCATATTCTTCCGATTCTTCCTCAGAATCCATTTCCTTGCCGATGAATGCACGAGCCTTTCTGGAACCATTCTTCTTGTGCTTTGAGGACTTTGAAGATGAGGACTTTGAATATTTCTTCTTTTTCTTTGAGTCATTAGAACTATCCTCCTTGTACTTCTTCTTCTTTGAATCTTTTTCCCAGAGAGGACAGTTAGAGATAAAGTGACCAGGCTTCTTGCAATGATGACAGATTCTTTTCTTGTAGTCTTCTGAGGAATCTGATTTCCTCAAGCCACTTTTTGATGAATTTCCAAATCCACCTCTCCTTGAGAACTTCTAGAATTTCCTTAGGAGCATTGCTAGTTCCTGACTTAGTTCTTCAGGATCACCAAGGCTGCTGTTAGTCGTCTTCTTCGGATGAGGCAATTGCTTTCGCCTTTAGAGCACGAGATCTTCCATATCTTGGCCCATAGAGGTCTCTCTTCTCAGCTTGTTGGAATTCATGAGTATTGAGTCTCTCAAGAATATCAGCAGGATCAAGTGACTTGTAGTCTCCACATTATTGAATCATCAAAGCCAGAGTATCAAATGAGGAGTCAAGAGATCTTAGCAGTTTCTTCACCACTCCATGCTCAGTGATATCGGTGGTATCTAGTGCTTGAAGCTCATTGGAGATATCAGTGAGACAATCAAAAGTTTGTTGAACATTTTCCTTGTCACGTCTCTTGAACGGTTGAAGAGATTGCGAATAACATCAACACGAGAGTCATGTTGAGTGGAGACACCTTCGTTGACTTTGGACAACCTATCCCAGATAAGCTTAGCAGACTCCAAAGCACTCACTCTACCATACTAACCTTTGCTCAGATGGCCACATATGATATTCTTCGCTTGAGAATTGAGTTGCTTGAATCTCTTCACATCAGCAACGTTGATTGTGGGAGTAACAGAGGGAACACCATTTTCCACAACATACCATAGATTGTTGTCAATAGCTTCAAGGTGCATGCGCATCTTGTTCTTCCAATAGGGGTACTCCGTCCCATCAAAGGTAGGACATCCCGCGGAAACCTTGATCATACCTGCAGTCGACATAACTAGAACTCCAGGTGGTTAAACCAAAATCACACATAGCGAGGGAGTACCTGCTCTGATACCAACTAAAAGTGCGTTATATCAACTAGAGGGGGATCAATAGGCAATTTTTACAAATTCATCACTTGAGGAATATTAACTTTGAGGAATTTGAAATGTGATGAATAACTAGCAGCGGAATAAGTACTCAATTGCATGAAGAACATTGTAACAACATAGTCTTCATGATGAAATGAAACATGCACAGATTACAAGTAGCATGATACATGATAAGCAGTGATGAACAAGGTAACTTGAAGAATTTGTGGTGAGGAAATTGTGAAGGTCTTCAGTCAAATTCTTCAAACAGTAACAATCAATTTCATTAACAAGTTTATGAGGAATAGAGAGGTTGAGGAAATAGAACCAGGTAGCTCGACGAAGACAATGGTTTCATGACCCAGTTCTAACTGCTGTGTTAGTCATACGTATGGTTTGGAGCGGCCTAGTATTTAAACCAGAGGACACACAGTCCCAGGAAACACAGTCCTTACCGTATTCTCCATGAGCTAAGGTCACACAGTCCTCGCCCAACACTCGTGGTAAGTCTTCAGGGTAGACTTCCAAAACCCTCACAAACTGGTCACCCAGCGATCCACAATTTACTGCTGGATGCTCTAGACCACGGTCACTTCGTGATCCCCAATTGACTGCAGGAGCACTAGACCATGACGCCTAACCGTCTGGAGGATGCACAGTCCTCAAAGGTAACAAGCGTCAGATCCACACAGGAATTTCTTTAGTGATGCTCAATCACTATGGGTTTGGTGGTTTGGTTGTGGGTTTTTTCCTCACTGATGATTTTCTCTCAAAGTCCTCGGAGGATGGGTTGCTCTCAAATGACAAGTGTCAGTTCTCTCTCGGAGCAGCCAACCAAGTAGTGGTTGTGGGGGTGGCTATTTATAGCCAGGGTGCAACCTGACATGATAAGACATAAATGCCCCCAATGATATGACCGTTATGTGGATAAGAATGATTGGCGACAGCTGGCGCTAAGCACAACAACGGTTGGAATTTCGAACTATGAAAGTCCTCAGGCTTATCATGTTCCTCACTTGTAGGCAATCCGCACTGGTGAAATCCTAACTCCTCAGTCAGATCAATTTCCTCAGAGACCAGAAGAACTCCGTCTCTGTCACTGAAGAACTTGTTTGAACTGTAGGAGATTTCCAAAGGCTTCACTCGAAGGATTGTATAGGTTGAGGATCAGTTGGAAATTTTGCTTAGTATTACCTCGGCCCCCTTTAACTGTACGGTGTTTCCTATGAATCAAATAAAGGAAATGAAACTACGAAAACAAAGTCTTCACGCTTCATATTCCTCGTTCATATCTTCAAGGTCACACCAACTTCTTCATTTTCAAAGTCTTCACAAAGTCTTCACCAAAGTCTTCACAAAGTCTTTAGCAAAGTCTTTAGTTGAAGACATACATTTTTAGGGGTCGATAATCTCTAGATATATCAAACTCCTGAACGACTTATAGAGCATGTGTACACTCACAAACACATTAGTACCTTAACCTATATGTCTTCAATACACCAAAATCACGAAGGGGCACTAGATGCACTAACAATCTCCCCCTTTTTGGCGATTAATGACAAATAAGTTAAGTTTTCAACGGGGATAAACATATGAAGTGAAAGTACTGAGTTTGAGGAATTTGTTTGCAAGATATAGAAGAACTCCCCCTAAAGATGTGCATATTTGAGGAATTTGCTTGAGACTGCAAATGCACATGGCAGGTTAAAACATGGAGAACTCCCCCTATATCTTGTAATTCATAGGTAAATGGTGTCTAATGAAATTCAGTATGTATGATATACACGCATTTGTACATATGATATGAAGAATTTTAAATGCGTGAGGTAAATGGTGTATGACGAAATTCAGCATGTATGCATTAAGGTACTTGAGGAAATAAACATGCGAGGAAATAGTTCAAGAGTGTCAGACCACCATCGGACTTTAGTTTACAACTCAACCAAAAAAAGCTTCAGAAGAGTGAGAGTTGTAACTTAAACAAAAATAGCCCATATCTTCTTCTTCTTCTTCTTCAAGGGTTAACGTTTTTGGGGCAAAGAAGTCCAATAAGGCACTATCTTTTGGTCCTATGCTTGATGTTCTACATACTGCTGATGTTGTTTCCAATTTTCTCTTGACACCTTTGTTTGTTTCTCTAGGAACCGAGAAGGCAACATCGTGTTTCCTGTTTTAAGTATCATTTTTTGGGATATCTTGATGTTCTTATTGTCCTTCTCTATTTCAATATGCTTCTCCATTAGGGTGGGGGTCGATCTGGTTCTATTGGTGGATCCTTGAGTTCGTGCTTCCTGTGTAAATCAGCATCTTGTTGATCATATTGCTCTGTGTAAGCTTTGTCGATGTCTTGGTCCAGTTCTTGCTCTTGGCTGCATGTATCTGTATCATCTTTGTCTTGATTGTATGCATTAGTATTTAGTAGCTTCTTCGTCTTCACTGGACAGATAAATAACTTGTTTGTTTCTAGTGCATATATCAATTTGCTCGAGAGATTGAGGAATTTCTTCTTCAATTATGCCTCATTCGACTTGTTTCATTTCTCTGTCTCGGATTGCGACTTTATGCTTCAACATACCTATTAGATCAAAGAAATAAATATAGTCATTAGTACCTATGGTATACTAGGCTGAAAAACGGTTAGGCTTGGTTTTTGAAAACTACTTCGGTAGAGAATTACTTGTTTTTTTATAGAGACAAACCTATTGTATAGTTGATTATTCCAAGGTTGGTATTGCCCATGTGTTTTATCATTATTTGATACAGAATTCTCTTCCTCAACTCTAGGACTATTTCTTCTGTCGATAAGATGGTTGTTCCATCATATGAGTAGTGCTTCATGTTCATATACATGTAGAATGCGCAGTCCATCCTGCAATTTAGAGGAATGATCTGTTAATATTGCTAGCCTCCCAACATGAAAATACTTTCTATGTTATTTGAGACGTTGGGGAAGTTTATGTTAAATTGTCCCAATGTCCTATATTTAGGACTGGAAGTAGTAAATTTATAGAAAAGATAAAGAGCAAAGTTGATAGTGTCTACATGTATTCTCCCTGAAGTGGCACTTCCATGAAGACCTTCTCAAAATGGTTAATATTACTTGAGGAAAGTTGAACCTTTCCACTCAGTTGCTTCCAGATCTTCTTTAAGTTGCTTGTTACAACATTGAAGTGATGTTTGTATCAAATTTGCCTTCAAAGAGTCAAGTAGCTCGAAGAACTATTTTTTATGTTAATTCCTCGTTTGAGTCCGGTTTGGCTTTCTCTGTGTCCGCGTGTTGCATTACAAATGTCAGATCCTCACACTTTTTTATGGTAGCAACCTCTTTGACAACACAATCATCCTTGTCTGTTGGTGTAGGGTTTTCTTCGATGGTGTTTGATGCCTTTTCGGTAATATCTATCCTATGGCCCCCGGGTCTATTTTTCATCATATATTTTCAGATCTATACCTTGCTGCATTTTACTTATCTTTTACTTTCCACACTCGTTTACATATATATCTTTCAGATCTAATCCTTGCAAATAACTGTGAAGGGATTAACAACCCCTCTATAGCATTGGGTGCAAGAGTTTGATTGTTTGCATAGGTGCATCCATTGGTGACTTGCTTGTTCTTCCTACTGGATTGATACCTTCGTTCTTAGCAACTAAGGGAAATACATATCTACTTCACTGCATCACCCTTTCTTCTGCAAGGGAAAACCAACGCATGCTCAAGAGGTAGCAAGAATATTTCTGGCGCCGTTGCTAGGGAGGATACACATCAAGCCTACCAAGTACCCATCACAAACTCATCTCTTGTATTTACTTTATTTGCCATTTGCCTTTCGTTTTCCTCTCCCCCACTTCTAAAACGATTTTTAGAAAATACCAAAAATATTTGCCTTTTTGTTCGCCCTTCTTTCGTTTGCCTTTTGTTTGCTTGTGTGCTTGATTGCTTGCTTTTTCACGATGTCCGAGAATACCAAGTTGTGTAACTTTTCCAATACTAATAATAATGATTTTATTAGTACTCCGATTGCTCCTGCCACTAGTACGGAATCTTATGAAATCAATGCTGTCTTGCTTAATCTTTTTATGAAAGAACATTTTTCTGGCCTTCCTAGTGAAGATGCCGCATCCCATCTAAATACTTTCACCGAGTTGTGTGATATGCAAAAGAAGAAAGATGTGGATAATTATATTGTTAAATTGAAGCTATTTCTGTTCCCACTACGAGATCGTGCTAAAACTTGGTTTTCATCTTTGCCTAAAAATAGTATTGATTCATGGAATAACTGTAAAGATGCTTTTATCTTGAAGTACTTTACACCCGTTAAGATCATCTCCCTTAGGAACGACATAATGAATTTTAAGAAACCTTATCATGAGCATGTTGCACAATCTTGGGATAGGGTGAAATTAATGATTAGGAATTGTCCCGCGCATGGTTTGAATTTATGGATGATTATACAAATTTTCTATGCGGCATTAAATTTTGCATCTAGAAATATTTTAGATTCTACCACGAGTGGTACTTTTATGGAAATCACGTTAGGAGAAGCTATTAAACTCCTAAATAATATCATGACAAACTACTCTCAATGGCATACCGAAAGATCTCCTACTAGTAAAAAAGTGCATGCTATTGAAGAAATAAATACTGTGATTAAAAAGATGGATGAATTGATGAAATTGTTTGCTAGTAAGGATGCGCCTATTGATACTAATGATATTCCTTTGTCTTCTTTGATTGGAAATAATAATGAATCTATGGATGTGAATTTTGTTGATAGGAACAATTTTGGTAACAATGCTATAGAGGTAATTTCAACCCTAGGCCATTTCCTAGTAACTCCTCTAATAATAAAGGTAATTCCTACAAAAATTCTTATGGAAATTATAATAAGATGCCCTCTGATCTTGAAAATATTGTTAAGGATTTTATTGGTTCGCAAAAAGTGTTTAATGCTTCTATTGAAGAAAAAGTGCTTAAGATTGATAATTTGGCAAGGAACATTGACAGAATTTCTCTTGAGATTGATTCTTTGAAAGCTATATCTACTCCACCCAATAATGATATAAATGAGTCTTGAAAATCTATGAGAATTTTTATTGATGAAAGTAAGGAAAGAATCTCTAGAATTCATGCTAAGCGTGAATGGCTTGAAAAGGTGTTTTCTCGCGATAATAATGATGAAGATCTTAAAGTGATTGATGTGACTCCTATTGAATCTTTGTTTTATAATGTGAATATTGATAAGGATGGGAATGGAGATAAGTCAACTTTAGTTAAAAGGCATCCCAATGATTCGGAGTTTATAGATCTTGATGCTAAAATTGATAAAAGTGGGATTGAAGAGGTCAAAACTTTAAATAGCAATGAAGCCACTCTTTTGGAATTCAAGGACTTTAACTATTATAGCTGCTCTTTTATTGATTGTATTTCCTTTATTCAATCCATGTTGAATTCTCCTCATGCTTATAGTCAAAATAAGGCTCTTACTAAACATATAGTTGATGCTATGATGAAATCTTTTGAAGAAAAACTTGAGTTAGAAGTTCCTATCCCTAGAAAGCTTCATGATGAGTGGGAACCTACTATTAAGATTAAAATCAAAGATTATGAGTGCCATGCTTTGTGTGATTTGGGTGCTAGTGTTTCCACGATTTTGAAAACTTTATGTGATGTGCTAGGTTATCATGATCTTGATGATTGCTCTCTAAATTTGCATCTTGCGGATTCCACTATTAAGAAACCTATGGGAAGGATTAATCATGTTCTTATAGTTGCAAATAGTAATTATGTTCCCATATATTTCATTGTTCTTTATATAGATTGCAATCCTATATGTCTTATTATTCTTGGTAGACCTTCCCTTAGAACGATTGGTGCAATTATTGACATGAAAGAAGGAATAATTAGATTCCAATTTGCATTAAGGAACGACATGGAACACTTTCCTAGAAATAAAATAAGATTGCCTTATGAATCTATTTTGCGAGCTAATTTTGGATTGCTTACCAGAGATGACAATGCCTAGATCTATTGCGTCTTGCCTAGCTAAGGGAGTTAAACAATAGCGCTTGTTGGGAGGCAACCCGATTTTATTTTTGTGTTTTGTTTTTTGCTGCCATTTTGAGTGTTTCCCTCATTATTACTTCTATAGTAGTTGTGTTTTGGTGTTTTAATTAGTGTTTGAGCCAAGTAAAACCTTTGGGGTGATCTATGGTAGTTGTTGATTTGATCTTGCTGAAAAACAAAAGCTTTTGCGCTCAGTCCAAGAATTTTCTAATTTTTCAGAGTGTCGAATTGATCTGATATTTTTAAACAAGATGGATATATAAATTTCCCAGGTTTTTCTAATTCTTAATAATTGTTTGAGTTACAGAAGTATGCGAAGTTTTCAGATTGCTACAGATTGTTCTGTTTTTACAGATTCTGTTTTCTTTGAGTTGTTTGCCTGTTTTGATGAATCTATGGGTTGTATCATGTGGTATGAGCCATGGAGAAGTTAGATTGATGTAGGCATAACACCAACATAAATAAAGAATGAGTTCACAACAGTACCTAAAGTGATGATTTATTTTCTTATACTAACAGACTCATTAGTTTTCTGTTAAGTTATGTGTTGTGAAGTTTTCAAGTTTTGGGTAAAGATTTGATGGACTATGGAATAAGGAGTGGCAAGAGCCTAAGATTGGGGATGCACAAGGCACACCAAGTCATATTCAAGGATGTCAAAGAGCCTAAGATTGAGGATGCCCTGGAAGGCATCCCCTCTTTCGTCTTCAATCCATCGGTAAATTTACTTGAGGCTATATTTTTATTCACCACATGATATGTGTTTTGCTTGGAGCATCTTGTATGATATGAGTCTTTGCTTGCTATTTTTTCACAATCATCCTTGATGGACACATATTTTGAGAGATACACGTTGAATCATGAATTTATTAGAATACTCTTTGTGCTTCACTTATATCTTTTGAGTTGGGCAATTTTGCTCTATGCGCTTCACTTATATCTTTTAGAGCACAGTGGTGTTTGCATCTTTATAGAAATACTTGAACTCTCGTACCTCACTTATATTATTTTGAGAGTTTCCAAAACAGCATGATAATTGGTCTAGGTTATGAATTTAGTCCTAATATGATAGGCAACCAAAAGGATATAATAAAAACTTCCATATTAAGTGCATTGAGTATTTATGAGAAGTTTGATTCCTTGCATAATGTTTTAAGATATAAAGATGGTAATGTTAAGATTCATGTTAGGAAGTAATTGTGATTTGGTAAAAATACTTGTGTAAAGGTTTGTGATTCCCGTAGCATGCACGTATCGTGAACCGTTATGTAAGGAAGTCGAAGCATGACTTGTTTATAGAGTGTCGACCTTTGTGTGAGGGTTGGGAGCGCGTGATGGTTAACTCCTACCAACCTCTCCCCTAGGAGCATGCGTTTAATACATTGCTTCAATTAGTAACCGACTTTTGCAATAAGTATGTGAGTTCTTTATGACTAATGTTGAGCCATGGATTATACGCACTCTCACCCTTCCACTTTTGCTAGCCTTTCTAGTACCGAGCAACTTTCGCCGGTGCAACAAACACCTTCCTCAAGTTAGCCACCAAAAATCCTTCCTCAAAACAGCCATCATATATCTTTCCTCAAAACAGCCACCATACCTACCTATTATGGCATTCCCATAGCCATTCCGAGATATATTGACATGCAACTCCCACCATTTCCTTTTATGACATGCACCATCACTTCCATATTGCATATAGAGTCATTTTTTTTCATAGGTATCGAGTTGTAATTTTCTTTTGAGTTGTAAGTAAATAAAAGTGTGATGATTATCATTATTAGAGCATGTCCCATGTGAGGAAAGGATGATGGAAGCTATAATTCCCTCACAAGTGGGGATGAGATTCCGGACTTTGTGAAAAATAAAAGAGGCCAGCGAAGCCCAAATAAAAAAATGAATAAAAGAGGCCTTAGATACCCACATAAAAAATTAGAGAAAAGAGAGAAGGGACATTGCTACTACCGTTTTCCACACTTGTGCTTCAAAGTAGCACCATGATCTTCATGATAGAGAGTCTCCTATTTTGTCACTTTCATATAGCTAGTGAATTTTTTTCTTCATGATGCACATCCGCTCAATTTCCTTTTGAGCTTTCATACACTTATAGCTATAGTGCAGCCGTTGCATGGCAATCCCTACTCACTCACATTGATATCTACTGATGGGCATCTCCATAGCCCGTTGATACGCCTAGTTGATGTGAGATTATCTTCTCCCTTTCCTTGACAACCTCCACCATATTCTATTCCACATATAGTACTATATCCATGGCTCACGCTCATGTATTATGTGGGAGTTGAATTTTTTTGAGAAAATAAAGATGTGAAAACAATTTCTTGAGTTTTCATCGGGGTTGTGCATGATATAAATACTTTGTGTGGGGAAGATGGAGCATAGCCAGACCATATGATATTGTAGGGATAACTTTCTTTTGCCATTGTATTTTGAAGAGATACAATTGCTTTGCTAGTATGCTTGAAATGTTATTGTTTCTATATCAATATTAAGCTTTTGTTTTGACTCTTACGTGTCTGAATATTCATGCCACAATAAAAAATATTACATGGATAAATATGTTAGGTAGCACTCCACATCAAAAATTCTGTTTTTACCATTTATCTACTCGAGGACGAGTAGGAATTAAGCTTGGGGATGCTGATACGTCTCCAACGTATCTATAATTTTTGATGATGGCATGCTATTATATTATCTATTTTGGATGTTCTATAAGAATTAATATGTTATTTTATATTATATTTGAGACTAACCTATTAATCTAGAGCCAAGTGCCACTTTCTGTTTTTTCCTTGTTTTTGAGTCTTGCAGATATGGAATATTAAACGGAGTCCAAACGGAATAAAACCTTCGGAAGGAATTTTTCTAGAAGGAAACAAGTCATCCAAGCTTGGAGTGCACGTCAGGGGAGGTGCCAGGGCGCCCCAAGACTGCTAGGCGCAGGCCCCCTGGCTGTGCCTAGCAGGCTTATCGCCTCCTGGTAGGTATCCTAACCCTAATTCTTGGCCTATAAATACCCAAATATTCCCCCAACAGCAAAAAGAGACACGCAAATACTTTTCCACCGCCGGAAGCCTCCGTTCCGGAGAGATCCAATCTTGGAGCCTTTTTCGTTAATCTGTCGGAGGGGGTTTCGATCACGGAGGGCATCTACATCAACTCCATTGCCCCTCCGATGATGCGTGAGTAGTCCACCACACACCTACGGGTCCATAGCTAGTAGCTAGATGGATTCTTCTCTCTCTTTGATCTTCAATGCCATGTTCTTCATGATCTTCATGGAGATCTATCCGATGTAATCCTCTTTTGTGGTGTATTTGTCAAGATCCGTTGAATTATGAGTTTATCATCAGATTATCCATGAATCTTATTTGAATCTCCTCTGATTTCTTATATGCATGATTTCATATCCTTGCAAGTCTCTTCGAGTTATTGGTTTGGTTTGGCCAACTAGATTGGTAATTCTTGCAATGGGAGAAGTGCTTGGTTTTGGGTTCAATCTTGCGGTGTCCTCACCCAGTGACATAGTAGGGGTAGCAAGGCACGTATTGTCTTGTTGCCATCAAGGGTAACAAGATGGGTTTTTCATCATATTGCTTGAGTTTATCCCTCTACATCATGTCATCTTTCTAAATGCGTTACTCTGTTCTTCATAAACATAATACTCTAGATGCAGGCAGGAGTCGGACGATGTGTGGAGTAATAGTAGTAGATGTAGAATCGTTTCAGTCTACTTGTCATGGACGTGATGCCTAAATGCATGATCATTGCCTTGGATGACTACATGATTATTCGATTTTCTATCAATTGCTTGACCGTAATTTGTTTACCCACCATGATATTTGCCTTCAAAAGAGAAGCCTCTAGTGAAACCTATGGCCCTGGGTCTATTTTTCATCATATATTTTTAAATCCATACCTTGCTGCAATTTACTTATATTTTACTTTCTGCACTTTTTTACATCTATCTCTTTCAGATCTAATCCTTGCAAATAACCGTGAAGGGATTGACAACCCCTTTATAGTGTTGGGTGCAAGAGTTTGATTGTTTACGTACGTGCATCCATTGGTGACTTGCTTATTTGTCCTACTGGATTGATACCTTGGTTCTCAACAACTAAGGGAAATATTTATCTATTTCGCTGCCTCACCCTTTCCTCTTCAAGGGAAAACCAACGCATGCTCAAGAGGTAGCATTTGGGGTGTTTGTTTGTGCCTATGTTGTTTATTTTTGAGGTATAACATGTTCTAGTCTGTCATCAATTGGAATGTCCGAGGCTTGGGCCTCTATATCTGGAACAACTTCCTGTTGGGTGTTGTTTTCATGCGCCTTATATTGATCCTGAGATTCAGGTTTGACCTGGGTTTGCTCTTGTTTATCCCGTGTTCGTAATACCCGGAGGATGAAACATGGTGAGTTTGTGGTGCATTTTCTTTGCACCTTATGAGTTGTTGTGGAAATTCACCTCTTCACTTTCTATTCTTGTTCATCTTGTGGGTTGTTAACAGCCATTGGAGGGTCAACACCAGTGGGACTCATGTGTTGATGGTCGTCCATTCGAGTCTATATTTCATTCCACGTTTGTCAGTTAGTAAAACACAGCTCTATCTAGTTTACAAAAGGAAAAGGGTTGTTTATACTCACTTTTTTGCTAGTTACAATACCAATCGTCTTTTGTACTACTTATGGGGTTGTGCGTGAGGATGAGCCTTCAGTTGAGAGTTCTCTTGTATCTGTAGAGATGACATGTGATTTGTTCCTTGCATGCTTGTGCTTGTTGTTGTCACCATCATGCTGTTGTTGGCCTTGATCCTCTTGTTCGTCTAACATGTTGTTGCCACGTGCCTGAGAGTTTGAAATACAAATGTTTTTAGTTGAAGTGGGACAAGATCCTTTGGAGTAATACCCCTATGTCGTTTGTTGTGAATATTTACCTAGGTTGCTTGTTTGTGATGTACATCTCTTATTTCTGGTGCTAGTTTTCTTCCTTCGTTCACTTGTTCCGTATCTTTCGTGTTAACACCTTGTACGTGCTTGTGCTCCTGGTCCAGCTCCTTTTTTAGTTGCTTCTTCTCTGTTCTCACTCGATTTTCATGTGTCATCCTTCATGTCCTAGTTCTTGGCCTTCTCTCTTCTTTCTCTTCTTCTTCTTTATTTCTTTTTCACGTTCCTCATGCTTTAGTTGTGGATGTTGTTTCTTTTTTGCGGTCATCATCACCTACTCTAGTGTTGGCTTCTGCAAATTATTGCTCTATTGCTGTCAGGTTTCCCTCCTTTGTATTATTATTCTTTGCATTGCAAATCATGCGCTGATAGTTAATGTGTTGATTGAAAGCTTCAATCAGTGTCATCATTTGTTTTATCTGTTCTTCTTTGGCTACTCGTTCGTAATTTCCTCATCGTCAGTGTATTCTACCACATTTTGCCTTATTGCGGGTAACTGTGATGCTTCATCAACCACATTTTGCAACATTCTATTGATCCTTTTGAACCCTTCTTTAGATCCTTTGCTGGAGCTTGCCTCGTGTTCCCTGCTCGCTCTGGTGCCGCCCGTTGCTCCACGCCGAAGCTGGAGTGGAGGTTTATAGGATCGAAAGTAGGTCTAGAGGGGGGGGTGATTAGACTACTTGACCATATAAAAGTTCTGCCTTTTCTTTCCCTATTTTATTTCTTGGCAAGTTTTATCATTCATAGCATATCAAGTAACACCCTACACATGCATGTATGAGAGTGTAGCAGCAGAAAATAAAGACATTGCACATGTTAGTAAAGAGAGGGTTAGGAAAGCAAACACAAGTGATCACATGATGATTTTTCCCATGGTTCCGATAGGTGGTGCTATCATACGTCCATGTTCATGATGTCTTCAACCCACGAAGGCTAATGGTCGTGAGAGTCCACGGAGGGATCTACCCACGGAGGGTTCCATGAAGAAGCAACCTTGACTATTCCATGCGGCTTCTGTCCACAAAGGACTAGCCGCACCATGGGTAGATCTTCACGAAGTAGGCAATCTCCTTGCCCTTACAAACTTCTTGGTTCACTCCATAACACGAAGTAGGAGGTTCCCAAGTGACACCTAAACAATCTAGGAGGCACCACCCTCCAAAAGGTAATAGGCTCGGTAGTGACGATGAACTCCTTGCTCTTGTGCTTCAAGATGATAGACTCCTCAACACACAATCACTCTCTCACATATTTGGCTTCGTAGAAGAGATGGGATTGGTGGAAAGCAACTTGGGGAGGCTAGAAATCAAGATCCATATGGTTGGAGTGGAAGATCTTGACCTCAACACAAGGGTAGGTGGTTCTCTCTCAAAAAACTGAGTAGGATAGGTATGGAATAGTTTTGAATGCTTCTCTTTCGAGTGCGTGGTGGTGAAGGGGTATATATATATATGCATGCCCAAAAATCCAACCGTTACACACAAAATGACCAACTCGGTACCGATGTGTAAATATCGATAGTACCAAAGTGACCAAAAGTGGCAACTTTTGAATCTCTGAGGGACCGATGTACAATTCTCGGTTGCACCGACAAGGTGACCAACGGTCAGATTTACCAAACTCGGCGATGCTGATTCACCATTTTCGGATGGACCGATAATGTGAATTTGCCTAACAGAATCTTGGCAACCCAACTCGATGGCACCGAGTGAAGTGTCGGCTGCACCGAAGTGTTAGGGTTTGGCTGAGTCTGTCTAGGGTTTAGAATCGGTGGCACCGGGATAGGAATGTTGGTTGCACCGATTTTGCATATTTGGCTTAGGACAGACTTTGGTGGGAGAGTTTTTGGATGTTTTGGTGACTGTCACTTGTGCACATTTGAGCATATTGTCCATCATCAAAACATTACCCCCTTTTAATAGTATTGGCTTTCCTATGGACTCAAAGTGATTTCTCACAAATGTAAAATGTAGAGTCCTCTTTGCTTGAAGCTTGGCCAACCTATTTCCTTACATCTTGGGGTAATTCCACAATCCGTTGGCCATCCCTATCATTGAACTTGTCCTGAAATATACTTGGTGGGATCATTAGTTCAATGACTTGTATGTTGTTATTAATTACCAAAACCACCAAGGGAGCAACTGTTCTTTCAAGGTTGTGGCATCTTGATCCTTTGCTAGTCATGTCTTTTATCCTGTGCTAGCACCAGTTGCATTGAAGTTGAAGTTGATTCTATGTTTCTATGATTCGTGTAGAAGATCCTATTTGTTGCTCCTTTCGAGGTCTGCATTGTTTCGGTAAGATGAAGTTTGTTATAAAAATATATTTTTATAGGGTATGATGAATTGATAGACAACAGAGGCACCATACATGTATCTTGCCAAATTCCTAGTCATTTGGACATCCTTTTCCATCCTTCTTCATGTCTTGTTTAGCTATCGTCTTTAGATCCTCCTCATCGAGATAGTTTGCTCTGGGAATTGAAGTAGTGTTCATTCGTTTAGCAATTTTGTTCATTTCTCTGGTGATTGGTAACAATAGGGATTTGAGGTACATGATTACTGGTCCTTGCGCCAAACCATAGACGTGCTTTTGGTTTTTTCTTTGCAACATCTTTGAGTGTTTGCCATTTAATAGATCCAACCTGGATCACTTCGACAATGACCTAGTAGAAATCCATCTGTGCCATTTCTTCATAATTCATGTTCCTGATCATTATCGCTTGTTGGCTGAAGCGATGGGCGATTGTTCCAAAAACAACCTCGTTGAATAAAATGAGGAATAATATTTTGACTGCCTTCTTGTCTTCATCTGGTTCTTATATTTCTACTAATACTTTTGGCTTCTCAATCAGATCTGAATGTTTTAATTCTGTAGTTTTGAAGCCAAGCTCTGACTGGAGCTCCTTCATTGATTCGATGGACTTCTTCGGCCTTGGTGTTGTCTTTGTTTTGCCGTTTGGGTATCCAAAAAATTTATGGATGCCTTCCTTGGTAATCTTTATTTCCTTGTCTTTATCGTCGTCATTGAAGCTTATCATCATGTTGTTTGTGTTCATATTTTGGTAGATGTATGTTGCGAGGTTCCTGTTGATGGAGTCCGTTATTTTGAAGTGCTCTATATACTGCCGAATCCTACCAACCTAACATCTCATCGGTGACATTTCTTTAAGAATTCCCCAGCTTGCTTGACCTGTCCGAATGTTGCTCCTGCTTTGATTTGACATTTCTTTGTCACTATATGTTTCCTCTCCTTCATTGTATACGATTGGTGCCATTTCATTTTTGGTTTTCTTTTTCTTCTTCATGCTATTTCAGTTTGTATTCTTCTTTTTCAAAAAAAAAACTCTGTGTTAGAAAGTACTATTCTATTTTCAGTGGTAAATAGTGGTAGCAAAAACTCATAGAGTAAATGTCTCTTACATGATCATTGTCGTCCTCTTCAGCATCACTGTCGTCTGCAGGATTGAAATCGTCATCACTTTCTGTGTTATCACCGGCGCCACCAGCCTCCTCCGAAAATCTGTTCTCAGCATCCTCTCCTTCTTCTTCCCGCTGTCATTTTTTTTTGTTGCTCTCGTTGATTTGCTTCTTGCTTGCAGATGGTTTTGCTTTGCGATGTGGTGGGAGTACCATTAGAGGCTTTGACTGTTGCTTGAAGGTATCACTAGCGACCAAGGGATTAGTGTTTTTTTAACCGCTTTTCTGCAACTTTACCAGCATCCATGCTTTCTGGTAGCCTCTTTTGCCTCGATTATTTTCCTGTCTATCTAATGTAAGATATAGTGCTTTTGTGTGGCTATGGTAAGGCGTCAACTCCCTTGTTATTCTTGATTGGTCCCGTCCTTTTTCCTGGTGGGTCAGGAGAGACGTTGCTCCTGTCTAGAAATTAGCTATTAATTTTAGATAGGACTATTTCGATATTAGCATCTTCGTGCCCTACTGAATTATCGGTTAGCAGATAAGGCTTGTGATGGAATTTCGACTATAAATAATAAGACATAATTTTAAATCATCTCGATAGATTATACATGAGATATAATGCCTTTGAGTGAAAATGAGGTACTATGTGAGAATTTTAAATGTCTTAAATAACTGTAAATAAATTTGTAGACACACTTATATTTTAATTAAACGTTATTTTTCAGTAGGGAACGTAATTTAAAAAATGGTCCTTAAGAAGCAATACAATTTTTATGGCACCGCTAGTTATTTTGCAATAGAGAACATTATTTTTTTGTCTATTTGTACTTTATTTCAACATAATGCAGCATCAGTTTTCCATTAGAATCAAGGTATAGCAGAATAGTTGTCACTTAGAAGCACAGTTGGAGGAAAACAGTTACCTTGCTTGACTACATGTTGTGCAGGTATGACTGTTGAATCAACAATAGTCTATGTTTGCTCTTGCTGATTATCCCTGTACTCCTTCGCACCAGCCATTTCTGCATGTAAATGAGGTGCTGTGAGAGACCGAGTTGGATTTGACAGCAGTTTAGCCACACATGAAGTGGAATGAAATGACATAATGTGTATAGGCACAAGTTGCTTGATGCCTAAAGCACAGGTGCACCTAATCATGGAGCACGGTTTTTGAAAACAAATGGCACATAATTTGAAACGGATAAAATGTAGAGATATAAACAATCACGGGTAATTAGCAGGTTTGATCTCTCATTATGGTCCGAGGGTTGAATCTGCAATTGTGTTGTTGTTTGTTGAGCCATTTACACAGCAGGCAGTATCCTATGATCTAAAATGTGTAGCCGAGAAGGACTAGCTAGCGTTTCATTTCAATAATTTTCCTACGCTATTCCTATTTGTTAGATAAGTTGAAATAAGATGTTCGTAAATAGATTTAGTGTGTCTGCTAGGGTTTATGTTCGTGCAAGGGGGGAAATTACTACTACAAGCGACCCAGTGCAACGGGATGTATTACAGAAATGTTTACCTTCGATTTCATGTGTGGGGTTCCATGAATCCATTCGTTGGTTCTGTTGCCGCTCTTTGTTGTGATCTAGGCCGCCAGTTTTGCGAGCCCAGTTCTTTGCTAATAGTCGCCACCATTGGGAGGGGATTTTTGTGTCGGGCACCTTCTGACAGCTTGTATGCCAAAGTGGAGGGCAGTTGGTGAAGCGAGGCGGTGGTTACCCCGTTGCCAGTGAGGCGATCTCAATCTCGAATTTCGCCTGGCGGGCAAGGAGAAGAGGAGAGCATGCGCGAGGCAACGTGTTTGAGATTTTCGGTGAGGGAAATGAGAAGAAAGAGAACAGTAGAGCATGGTAGGGTGAATGATGGAACCATCCCAAATCTTGCACCGTTTGTTTACGCATCAAGAATTGTGAGTAGGTCGGCTTGTTTTTTTGTTTGCTACTCAACTGTTTTTATTTTAATGCTTTGACACCACTAAAAAAGTATGTCTCTCCTTTTCAAATGTTTTGAGGGACACGTTTCGGCGTGATAGTGACGGAGGGGCAGCATCTAAAGGTTTCAAGGCACGGTTACGCATTAAGCAAAGTCGTGTTCGTTCATCGTTGTGTTTCAGAAATGTTTGCACTTACTTTTTCACTTTTCAAGAGGCACGGATGTGAAGAACATAGGGGTATATTTCCTATAGAATAGGGTCATGTTGGTGCCTTTGTGTGTTTGAGATTATAGCACTGACAGGGTCAACTGTGATGCCACCACAAGCACGGTTCCTTGTTAAGAAAATCCACGTTTGTGCCTGCATGTGTTCCAAACTTTTAAGTGTGACTAGGCACGCACATGATGCCACCACAGGCACGTAAATGAAGCTACGGGTTGCATGGTTTACACATTTCACCTGTATTTTCGGTGAGAGGGGCACGAATGTGTCACGGACCCGACGCTTCGAGAGACAACATTCGTGCCTCTCCATGGCGCACGTCTTCCTATTGGGTAGGGTCACGTTCGTGCCTCTGTGTGTTCGAGATTCTTCCGCTGACACTGTTTAGTGTGACGGCTGTGTACAAGCACGGTTCTGTGTGAAGCAATGCCACGTCTCTGTATTGAAATTTTAACACTTACTGGGCACGGACTTGTAGCCTCTGGGTGCACAGTTTTACATGCATCACATGCATGATTTTTCTAGTTATTTTTTCCATGAGAGATGACATTCGTGCCTCTCCATTCTGCATGTGTTTCATCGATCACTTTATCGGGGGAACAAATTTGAAGCTCACAAGGGCACGTCTCCCTATTGGTCTAGGTCACGTTCGTGCCTCTATGTGTTTGAGATTCTTTTGCTAACTCTGTTTAGCGTGATAGTTGTGTACATGCACAGTTCCATGTGAAGCAAAACCACGTCCCTGTACTAAAATTTTAACAGTGGCTGGGTACGGACTAGTAGCCTTTCTGTGCACGGTTTTACAAGCATCACAAGCACGGTTTTTCTAGTAGTTTTTTCGTGAGAGATGAAATCCGTGCCTCTCCATTCTGCATGTGTTTCATTGATCGCTTTCTCAAGGGCATGGATTTGAAGCTCACACGGGCACATCTCCCTATTGGGCATGGTCACGTTCGTGCCTCTATGTGTTCGAGATTCTTCCGCTGACACCGTTTAGTGTGATGGCTATGTACAGGCACGAATCGGTGTGATGCAAAGCCACGTTCTTGTATTGAAATTTTAATAGTGACCTGGCATGGACTTGTAGCCTCTGCTTGCATGATTTTACAAGCATCACGGGCACATGTTTTCTAGTTGTTTTTCTGTGACAGGCGACATTCGTGTCTCTCCGTTCTGCACATGTTTCATCGATCACTTTCTCGCGGGCATGGATTTGAAGCCTGCAGGGGCACGTCTCCCTAATGGAAAGGATCATGTTTGAGCCTCCGTGTGTTCGAGTGTCACGCCCAAGATGCGATTCTATCCTTATTTTGGCATGAGGGCCTCGACAGGGATAGAAGCACATCTCGTCGTTTTGTAGGAATGGATATCATTACAAGTACATGTACAGAAGAGATGAGTGTATGGAATTGGCTTACACTCGCCACGAGCTACAACAAGATCACATCAATTCAATAACATATTCAAACATCATACATAAGAGCAGGGTCCGACTACGGACGAAAACAAATGATAAAATGACATCCATCCTTGCTATCCGAGGCTTCCGCCTGGAACCCATCCTAAATCGATGAAGAAGAAAAGAAGATCTCCAATCAAACAAGCATCACTCTCACATCAAAGAATCGCATTACCTGTACCTACAACTATTGTTGTAGTAATCTATGATCCACGAGGACTAAGCAATCTCATTTCCAAGGGTGCCAAGACCATTAAAGCTTAATGGGTGAGGTATGGTTAAGTGGTGAGGCTGCAACAAGCAACTAAGCATTTATTTGAGTGGCTAACTTATGAATACATAAAGTAAAGTATGGTGATCTAGGCATAATGGACGTGAACTAGAATGATCACTAAGTGATCCTGAACACCTACTAACATCAATCATAACCCCACCGTGTTCTCTCTCGGAAAAGGACTCGTGAGAAGAGACGATCATGGTTACGCACACGGTTGGTGTATTTTATTTGAGTTTACTTCAAGTTTGCTGTGACCGGGTGTTAAGCAAAGTTTCCAAGTTGCCACATAACCGCGGGCACGATTTTCCAAAAGATTTAACCCTACAGGGGTGCTCCAACTCATCCATCACAAATTAACCACATGCCGCATTGGAATTCCTTAACCGCGGAATCACCCATAGTATATGCGAAATCCCGATGGAAAATCTCAACTTCGAGATAGGCCGAAGTGTCGTCGAAATCCCACGCGCAAGACGTTCGAGAAAGGTAAAAACAAATCCAGCAAGGTTGCCCGATGTGTCGATGAACCCGATAGGAGCCGTGTATCTCATTCTGAGGACACGACTAGGTGAGCGTAGCGTAAAGTGGCCTGTTAGAAATCACCCGAGTTGCCTCGGGTTGGCCCCGCACACGACTCTAGTTTGGACCAACACTCATGAGGAGCACTGGCCTGGGGGTTGATGAATTATCCACGGGGTCCGGCAAGTCCCTATGCAAGTTTTATTAGGTTGGCGAATGGTAAAACCAAAGTTGGGCCTTGCCACAAGAGTTTTATCCCAAAACGAAAATCAAGGGGGTCCCCACAACAACCCCGAGCATGTTAGGAGCGCTCAACATGGAACATAACACCGGTACACAAGTAATTAGGACGGCACAGAAGGAACAAAACACCGAGAAAAAGGCCAAGCCTTCCACCCTTTACCAAGTATATATGTGCATTAAATTAAATAGCAATAATATTGTGATAACAAAAGAATGACCATGTTGTCACATGGAAGCAATTGCACCTGCATCTAGAAACGCTATAAGAAGGGTTGAGCAAGCGACAACATAGCCAAACAAGGGTTTGCTGGGAGGTGGAGGGTTAGAGGCTTATCATGGCAATGTTGGGAGGCTTGGCAAACAAGTGGTAGGTAGCGAGACATAACGATAAAAGCGGGACAACTAGCATAGCAATGATAGTAGTGGTATCCAGGGAAATGTGTCATCTTGCCTGCTGGGTCTTCAGGGGGGGAAGAGTTGGGTCCTCGTAGTCGTTCTCTCTAGTTTCTCGTTCTCAGTCTCGACACTCGGTTCTACCCAAATAGAAATAATAGCAATAAACATACAAACCAATATGCAATGCACAAACAAGATTGTGGATGTCCAAATTAGTGCTTTTGACATGGCAACCTAAGCTAGTCATGTTCCACATGCAAATATTAAGATGTTTAGTATTATGGATAGAACCACATGTTTAGTTGGATTAACATGCATGAACATGGAAAATATGGATGCGTCATGCAAAATCGATGCAACTGCATATGTAGAACATTGCAAACGGAGTAACATAGCTCACGGCAAGTTACGAATGTTAACGGGTACAATGGCAAAGATGGAGAAGGTCCTGGGCTATTCCTTAGTATTCCAAAGATGCCACTGGATAGGAAATGAAAAAGCAACATGAAAGGACCTCAAAATTACACAAAACAATGGAGTGTAGCTCCCACAACTCACAAAACAACTCCACACACAATTGTTCCACAAACAACAACATGTCATGTTGTAACACATGTATCAAGAGCTACAACAAGTTATAAACCACAACCAAAGCATGTACAGGAAGTATACAACAAGCTTGAAAAATCATCTACCTAAAAATATTTAAAGGCAACATGTATCAATAGAAATGAAGCTCACAAGATGGCATGTTGAAACAGATTTCAAGGACTTTCTTACATAGATTCTGAGGTAACCTGACAGCAACTTGACAGCAACCAATAATTATCCTAGATATCATTTCATGGCATGAAACTTAGTACGTTGATAGAGAACTACATCCACTACAAAACACTAGCACTGAGCATGAGCTAAAACATCACAGAACACTTGGTAGCATCCCCTAAACATGGCATGAAAAAACCTACAGAATGTCAGACTTAGAAATATTTAGCATGTTGAAATCAACAACTTACTTAGCTACTTTGGAGCAAGATACCCACTAATGTACAAGCTCAGCATGGCAAAATAAAATACCAGGGCCTAGTCCCCACAAAACACTACCACATTCATGTTGACGAGATCATCATAGCATGCCAGTATAATTCATACAAAAATAACAAAAGGCCACCCCAACACAAAATGGCACTTTTGCAAACTTGCTCAAAAGTTAAAACTAGCACCACCATTGGATTCCTTGGGAAATTTTACCCCAAAATCATATGTCACACTCATATGTTTGCATTTGTAAAACTTCCAAAACTCAGTTCGAAAAACACCACATGCTCTTATAAGTCAAAACTTGCCTATTCTAGCCACTGCCAAAAATAGCTATGTCCAGAACTGGACATATTCCAGAAATGGAATATTCATAAATTAACAAAAGGAAATAACAGAAATAAAAAAAATAAAAAAAATAAAAGGAGGGGGACCCACCTGGCAGTGAGCCAGGGGGCCCTGTGAGTATGACAAGTGGGCCAGTGTGAGATGTCACACAAATACACAGAAAGGGAAAGAATAAAAGGTGTCAGGGGTGGAATCAAACCCATGACCTCTTTGCCGCTCCCCAGGTGCGCTACCACTGCACTACGAAGCGTTACTCGATAGAGGAGGTGGATGCAAGCCTCTAATACAGAGAAAGGTCGGGGCTTCTGCTTCTACCTGGCGCAAGCCGCAATAAGCGGCGGCTCCAACGCCACTATCGGTGACCACAGGGGAAGGCGGTTGTCGGGGGGTGCTACGGGGTCCTAAGGGGTCTCGTTCCCAAGCTACGGGGTCCTAAGGGGTCTCGGTCCCAAGCTACGGGGCTATAGGTGCAATAGGCAAGGTGGTGCAGGGGACTTGCTTCTCTAGAAAGAGAAGACAATGACAGCAGCGAGCAGCGAAAGGCGCGACGACAAGGCGAGAATGAGAGGCTGCTAACGGTTGTTGCGCGCATGCAGGCGTTACAAAGTGGGGATGCTCAATCATGACACAGCACACACATGACAACCAAAATAAAGCGCCTTAGGTCAGACCTCGGAGAGCACGACGGGGGCAAGGGGACAACGCGGCCTACGGCTAGCTACCGTCGATGGGAAGACATGGATCGGGAGAGGGGCTACCTTGCTTACCCACGAACACGAAGATGGGGGCGAAGGGGCGATGGGGACGAAGCGAACGACGGCCAATCACGGTGACGTCCCTCGATGCGAAGCAGAGGAAGAATAAGGGCTGAGGTCGCTGGAGATCTCGGCCTTGGCGATCCCTCGTCGACGGAGACGACGTAGAAGGTGCGGGGATGCTCGAGCACGACGCAACACACACACGACAACCAAAATAAAATGCCTTAGGTTAGACCTTGGAGAGCACGATGGGGGCAAGGGGACAACGCGGCCTACGGCTAGCTACCAACGATGGGAAGTCATGGATCGGGAGAGGGGCTATCTCGCTTACCCATGAACATGAAGATGGGGGCGAAGTGGCGTTGGGTACGAAGGGAACGATGACCGATCACGGTGACGTCCCTCGATGCGAAGCAGAGGAAGAATAAGGGTCGAGGTCGCTGGAGATCTCGGCCTTGGCGATCCCTCATCGACGGAGACGACGTATAAGGTGCGGGGGCTCCTTCCCGGTGCACCAGGGTGACGGATATGCGATGATCGGGGGTCAGCACGAACACGAGTAGGAGCCCGGCCGGAGCATCGTGGGCTCGACGACACCAGGTGAGGGAGTCCTGGATTCAGGGGTCCTCGGGAGGCCGACCTATTTCTATGGGCCAGACTATATGGGCCACTTACCGAACATAGGATTCATTGAAGACCTTATGTCCAAGATGGAAGCTTTGGGAAGTACGGCTTGTGCTCCACATTTGATGTAACAAATAGGCATGTTTATCTCTTCGGCGTGTAACCGACCATGTGTAAAGCCTAGATACCCTCTGCATCTATATAAGCCAGAGGGTTTTAGGTTATAGGAATAGAACAACTCATCTAGGGTTAGCTCTTCGATCTCGTGGTAGATCAACTCAGTAAACCCATATCATCAATACATCCAAGCAGGATGTAGGGTATTACCTCCATAGGAGGGCCCAAACCTGGGTAAATCTATGTCCCCTTCGTCTCTTGTTACCATCAGTTCTAGTGTCACAGTTCGTGACCCCCTATCTAAGATCCGTCGGTGTTGAGAAAAAATATAGCATCATTCTACATGTTTGTCTGGTTGTCCTTTTTGGCACATATTTTCCTTTTCTCCCTCTTCTCGCGACATAGTTCGATATGTTACGACGCCATAAGATAATACACCGGGGGATCGAGCTTACAAATAAACCACCTTACGTATAGTTTAATATGTGTTTGGCGTCTTGGAGTTCACTTTATATTCATCGGTTCTGAACTATGTCATGGGTCAATAGATGGGTTGCCCGGCTCCTATGCTTGCCCCTTTATGTTTCGCTCATTCGGCTAAAAGGGAAAAGGGAGAACCCCTGTGATTGTGTTTCCGGATAGTCTGGTCAAGCACCTCAGGGGAGAAAGCCGAAAACTGACCGTCATAGTATGCGAGAGACAGTCTGTGAATCAAAGCTTGAAGTGTTATACTTACATCCTCGTCAGAGAATATTTCGCATTGTGTGAGGGTTTTTCTCTCCATGCAAACCATGTGATCCTGGCCTTAGCCATGGTTCATCCGAACATGACAACACTCCGGGGCTAGTCTTTAGCCCCCCGCAGTCCTTTTCGTGCCCCTACGGCTAAGTGAAATAAATAAGGCACTATAGTCTGATTGCCTAGTCCACCGCACTGTACCGCCTTCGGGTTCCGATCACTCGGCTAAGGAATATAGTGCATTGGCAGAGACACCCCACGTAGTATCCACTAGGGGATGAAGCCGATGACTCACATCTTTCAGTTTCAAACGGCCACACAGGGGTTATAAAGGAACGCAAAAACATAAAAGCATAATAGCTTATAATATAAAAACTTTGAAAATCTTCAGACGCATTACAATTCATTCGAACACATTATCGCCCGAACACTAAGAAGCTATCACTCCGGCGAAGTATAGCTCGGGGCGTCTATGCTCCTTCCCAGGAGGTGGCGGGGCAGTGGCTACCTTCATCAGATCCAGCCCCGCCAGTGCACCTTGGCCTTGGCAAGGGCCATCTGGACTCCTTCGATGCAGGAGGAGTGCTTCACAGTGTCGAAGCGGGGCGAAGTGGTAATTAACTTCTGCACCAGGCCAAAGAAGCTGCCTGGCAGCGGCTCGCCGGGCCATAGGCAGATGAACAGGTCTTTCATTGCTGGCTCCGCCATCTGGTGCAGCTCCATCAGCTGTTTCAGCTGCTCCACCAGAAGAGGAGAGTGCTCGGGGGCTCCGAATTGTGCCCAGAACGGACGAGCTTCGTCTCCTTCTTCCATCGAGGCGAACAGCTGATTGGCGTCCGCCATGCTCTTTTGGAGATCGGAGGAGGTGCTTGAGGAACGCCACACCTGGGTAAGCAATTTGAATTTGCTATCCCCGAAGACACACTATAGTAAGTATGTCTTACCATCCGTTATGTCCTTCGCTTGGCGGACTTGCTCCTCATAGAACCGCCAGTCCACCCGCTCCTTCTGAAGATCATTCTTCGGGGTGGATAGTTCGGCCGCGCTCTCCTTGCCCTTTTGCTCAAGGGCCTCGCACTTCTGGCTGGCGTCCTTGAGCTCCTGCTGGACCTCCGCCACACGAGCCTCATGCTTGTCGCTGGTGGCTCGCAGGGCGGAGAGGGCAGTATCCGCTTCTTTGGCTGCCGCCCTCTCGATGGCCGCTTGGTCTTTCGCTTGTTGGACCTCGGCCTTGAGCCTCTCCACCTCTTTCGCTGAAGTTGTGTAAACATTAAACACTATAAAAAAAACTACATTGACAGTGTTCAGGCAAAGGTGTTCGGGCAAAGGTATTTAGATTTTTTTGACCTACATTGTGCCTTGTCGAATCTTCTGTTGAAGGCATCAACTTCATCCTTAGAGCGTTTAAGCTTCCGATTCAGTTCATCCAGCTCGGTGCCATTTATGGCCGCCGCCGATGACAAAGCCTGCATTACACATATAGTTGACATGTTACATGTGTTCTATACTCCCGAACTATAGTCAAACCGATCATACGTTCGACATTATAAGGGGCTAATCTAACATTCCGGACACATAACTTGTATCTAGTCCGGAATAGGATCCATGATTGACCCCTAGCTAAGTTTTTTCAAACTCACCTAGGGCTCGGGGGCTGCAATGCATTTAATAATAAAATAAGTAAAAACTTTGCAAATAAGAGTATCATGTGATTTACTTGAAAACCTGTCAGGATACCCTTGGAGGCCTCCTTTAGTCCATTGTCGACAAACTGAATGCTCTATAATACCGCACCCATAAGGGTGCGGTGCTCCTCGGAGATGGAGGCGCTTGATAGAGCGTCCTCCATGACCAGCCACCCATTGGTCGGTGGCGCCGGTGGTGATCGGATAACCTGATCACCGACCGGGGTTTGAACCAGTACCTTCGGAGGCATGGTGCGCTCCTTAGATGCCCTCGAAGGGGACTGAGTGGCCGCTCGTCCAACCTCCTCAGTATTTGGGCGGGGTACCTCCCCCCGGTCTTTGGTGACTGAGGTATTAGCCTTGGCCATTGTGTCGTCTCCCCCGCCACCGGTGCCCGGCTCCATGGTGTCCTTCGCAGTGCCTAGATTGGCGGGTTGCGAGGCGTTCCCGCTCTCCGCTAGTTAGGCAGGTAGGGTCTGCCCATTCGATATTTGATCGGTGGGAAGGATGCGCGGGGGGCTACAAAATCGATAAGCACTTGCGTGTTAGTAAACTCTAAACCTATTAAAGGACGAACAAGGGGTCTTCCGATCCTAACCTTTGGGTGGGTGGCTTGACCCAGAGGTTCCTCCGTGGAACTGCCTCGAGGTCAATGGGCTCAGTGTCTGAATTGGAGCTATCATCAAACTTGACCACCTGCGCCCGACACGCTCTCTTCTGGGCGGGAGGGGGTACCTACTGTGGAGCTTGTGATAAAGCCGTCATCTTTCTTCCGAGGGGGAATGGCCTTCCCCCTTGACTTTGTCCTCCTCTTCTTCCTCCTGCTCCTCCTACTCCTCTTCTTCCTCGTGCTCCTCTTGATTCGAGGAGGCATGAGTTTCCCTGGACACAGTCTCTGACTGGTCCCGAATGCGAAGGCCGCTTCGGCCTGGTTTCTTCTTCTTCTCTTTCTTCGTGGGGGCATTGTAAGGCTTCACCATGAGCATTTCTGCTAACAGCCCGGACCTGGTGTCTTCGGGCTGAGGCGCCAGACTATTGATGTTGACGACTTTCCTTGGCCATGTCTGCAAACGGAGGATTAGAAGAAATGTTATGGAACCTCTCTGAGAAAAGTAAAGCTGATCTAGCATAATTGTACCGTACCTCGAAGGCGGGCTTCGAGGCGTGCATGGCCCTGTCTTCCTCCTCGGATGGCCAGCTCTCATGTGACTTGAAGAGTGCCTTCCATAGCTTCTCCCACATAATGCGGAAGAGGTTCCAAATTATGGGCGCATCGTCAAGGTAACGAGCCCACAAGGGAGTATCCCGGTGCTGACAAGGGAGGATACGTCTGCAAAGCATCACCTGGAGCACATTGGTCAGCTTGATGTCCTTCTAGATCATGGAGCCGATGCGCTTCTGCAGGTCACTCACCTCCTTGCTCGGTCCCAGCTAAGGCCCTTTTTGAGCCATGAATCTAATCTTGTGGGGGGGGGGGGGGCTGATCTGAATTCGGCAGGGGGAATCAGACCTTCTTCTCGTGGTTTTGTGATGTAGAACCACTCCTTCTGCCCACACCTTGATGGTGTCGATGAAGGTGCCCGATGGCCACACGACGCGGGTGAGCTTGCCAATTACAGCTCCGCCGCAGTCTGCTTGCTTCCCGCCGATGCACTTTGGCTTGACGTTGAACACTTTGAGCCATGTCCCAAAGTGTAGCTCGACTCACAGGAAAGCCTCGCAAACTAGGATGAACACCGAGATGTGTAGGAAAGAGTTCGGCGGGAGGTTGTGGAAGTCGAGGCCATAGAAAAACATCAACCCCTTGACGAAGGGGTGGAGTGGGAAGCTCAACCCCCTAATGAAGTGGGGGAGGAAGACAACCCTTTCGCCCGGCTGGGGAGTGGGGATCACTTGGCCCTCCTCCAGTGCACGGTGAAGGATGTCAGCGGAGAGGTAGCCGACCTTCTTGAGGTCGAGGATGTCCCGTTCGATGACCGTGGAGGCCTCCCACTGGCTGTTGGATCCCTCCATTGATGAGCTTATAGGTGGGGGGTGGGGGAAGACCTAGATCTATGCATCGGAGGCGCAAAGGAATGGAAGGTAGAGAAGGCGAATGGGGAGCGTGAATAGGCTTTGGGGTTTTCTTCCCCTTTTATGAGGCATATCGATTTGGTCTTCCCTTGTTGCGCCGTGAATCCCTCCGCTTCCCGAGACATGCGAGCCGTTGCACGCGCGTGATTAAACATATCTCGTATAAAACAGGGCACGATCAGCACATCGATAGATCTTGATGATTAAAACGGCCTTGAACCACGAATCGAGGTTTTGTAACTGGCCTGGCAGTTGTGATGGGCCATGACCTTTCGTCAGAGAGGTCGTCAGGGGTACATTATTTTACCCCATAACATTTGGCCTTCAAGGCCGGCCTGTTTACAGTGTTCAGACGCGCCACTATGCGGATAGCTACTTGTCGTCAGAAGTCGAACTAAGTTTGGCAGGAAGAACTCACCTCGCAAGCGAAGACTCTGATTGTGTGAAGCAATTGAAGCTGAGACCTTGGTGTTGAGGCAAGTTCGGGGGCTACTGAGGGAGTCCTGGATTAAGGGGTCCTCGGGAGGCCGACCTATTTCTATGCGCTGGACTATATGAGCCACTTACCGAACACATGATTCATTGAAGACCTTATCTCTAAGATGGAAGCTTGGGGAAGTACGGCTTGTGCTCCACGTTTGATGTAGCAAATAGGCATGTTTATCTCGTCGGTGTGTAACCGACCATGTGTAAACCCTAGATACCCTCGGTGTCTATATAAGCCGGAGGGTTTTAGGTTATAGGAATAGAACAACTCATCTAGGGTTAGTTCTTCGATCTCGAGGTAGATCAACTCTATAACCCCATATCATCAATACATCCAAGCAGGACGTAGGGTATTACCTCCATAAGAGGGCCCAGACCTGGGTAAATCTGTGTCCCCTTCGTCTCCTATTACCATTGGTTCTAGTCTCACGGTTCTGGACCCCCTACCCGAGATCCGTCGGTTTTGACACTAACAGCAGGTGCGTGAGCAACTCACCTTGCGGCGGCGGCACGAGGAGGAGTTGGGAATGGAGAGGGGAAACCCTAGGGATGCATGACAAGGACTTTATAAGGGGCACGATGGAACAACGTCGACGCAATGTCTGTGAAGAACTCGCGTCGCACCTCACTTCTCTCTCAAGGAGATACACAACATCAAGGCAGGTGGCCGTTGGGCGATGACGACGATCGCAGGGTGGACTCGCTGTTGGCTTGCTAGGCCGTAGGAGGAGAAGAGGCCTAGCTAGCACTCTCACTCGCAGGGGAAACACACAGGGGGGGTTTCTTTTAAAATAAACAACACTAATGGAAAAAAGACCATCCAAGTTTGAAAAGGATTTTTGGGGAAGAAAAATATGTTTGAGAACCAGCAAAATGGACTCTATTTAATAAAAATGGAGTTGGCATTTTTAGACCAATCAATTTGATTCACTTAAAATTATTTAAACATGATGTTCTTTTGGAAGGGAGGCAATGATGCAACAAACTTGGGCAAGAGCTATTTAACCAAACTAAATAGGATATTTAGGGGAAGAGCAACATTTTGTATGAGGCAAAATAGCAAGTGAAACAACCACATATTGCAATATTTGAATAAAGAGAGAGATGGCATAGTTTTTTATAGAAATTGGGGATAGTCTTCACCCTAAAGTTTTGCACACCAAAACAACACACACACTCACATCAACAACACCACACCACAATCATGGCAAATAATATGATGCAGTTGATGTTATGAACATGATGCCATGATGCATGAAAAGACAAGAGGCAAAGTTGATATTCAAACTCATGATAGCATTCATAGAAGGTTCACACATGGCAATGGTACAAATATGGCAAGGTATGCTCTTGGGCTATTACATCGAGATTCTTCCGCCGACACTATTTAGTGTGACGGTTGTGTACATGCATGATTCTGTGTGAAGCAAAGCCACATCCCTGTACTAAAAATTTAACATTGATTGGGCATAGACTTGTAGCCTTTACGTCCACGGTTTTACAAGCATCACATGGATGGTTTTTCCGGTTGTTTTATCCATGAGAGACGACATGTGTGCCTCTCCGTTCCGCACATGTTTCATTTGTCCCTTCTCTTGGGGGCACAGATTTGCAGCTCCCAGGACGGCACAAATTTGCAGCTCCCAGGGGCACATCCACCTGTTGGGTATGGTCACATTCGTGCCGTTGTGTGCTCAAGATTATTTTGCTGACACCATTTAGAGTGAAGGATGTGTACATGCACGGTTCCATGTGAAGCAAAGCCACATCCCTGTACTGAAATTTCGACGGTGACTAGGCACATACCTGTAGCCTATGTTTGCATGGTTGTACAAGCATCACAGGCATGCTTTTTCTAGTTTTTTTTGTGAGAGATGACATTCGTGCCTCTCCTTTCTACACGTGATTTATCGGTCACTTTCGTGGGGGCACAAATTTGTAGCTCACAGGGGCACGTCCCCCTGTTGGGCAGGGTCGCGTTCGTGACCCTATGTGTTCGATGTTCTTCTGCTGACACCGTTTAGTGTGATGGATGTGTACACACATGGTTCCATGTGAAGCAACGCCATGAGCCTGTACTGAAATTTTGATAGTGACTGGGCACGGACTTGTAGCCTCTATGTTCACGGTTTTACAAGCATCACAGTCACGGTTTTTCCAATTGTTTTTTCCATGAGAGACGACATTCGTTCCTCTCTGTTCTACACATGTTTCATTGGTTACTTTCTCGAGGGCACTGATTTGTAGCTTGCAAGGGCACGTCCCTTGTTGGGCAGAGTCACGTTCGTGCCTTTGTGTGTTCAGGATTCTTTCGATAACACCATTTAGTGTGACTGTTGTGTACAGGCACGGTTCTGTGTGAAGCAAAGCCACGTCCATATACTGAAATATTTAGGCATGGATGCATAGCCTCTGCATACACGAATTTGCTAGGACAAGTTGCACAGTATCATACGACAAGATAGTGGCACACTAGAATATAGATAAACTCTTGGTGAGACTAGAAGAGAATAGTGTTTTTGCAAGCGCACAGAACTCGAGGATTTTAATAGAGATTGTGAGAATTTCATGCGTCGTTTTCTGTATGCCACCGGTATGGTTCGGTTTCAAATTATTTTGTTATAATTAATTGCAAATATGTTTACACTATTCATAAACGTCTTCCCAAGTTGTAGCTTATTAGTTCTATAAAAGGTAACTAGTCGATAATCTCTACCCATTCCTCTGCATTTAGAATTCTCAACAAAAAATCTAGTCTCCATTTTTCGTAGATCCTTGCGTCAGCCATGGCCCATGGGAGTAGTTCTGGGTTGATAAATAACTAGGGAGCACTAACCAAGAAGGCAGAAAGAGCTGAGAGGTCTCGTCGGGATGTAGAGGCCTCAAGGGCAGGCCAAGGCTCTCAGAAGTGCATTAGTCTTGGAGTTGAAGAGGTTGATCTGACATGTCCCATGGGTCACTGAACTAAATAAGTAGAAGGAGTTGATCGCCGGCCGGGTGAAGTTGCAAGAGGATTGCAATGCCTCGCTTAAAGAGACCGTCGACGTCATCTTGGAACTCTATATGGAGCGTGACCTGTTGATGGAGGACATCTCCTTCTGGGTTAAGTTGTACAAGGATAGCAATGTGTCGATGAATAAGACCATCACTATCAACGGAGAACTTATGGGCGAGATGACAAAGCTATGCATCCAGCACCAACGGCCGATGGAGGATTCCGTTGTTGCTACAAAGCAACATGTTGAGGACTTGAACAAGATCATCCTCGCTCGTCAAGAAAATTCTACGCCATGGACGCAATGAAGAAGATGGTGCAGGAGAGGTTAGAGAAGATGAAGGTCGTGGATGAGATGGAGGAGTTAGAGGAACTTCACGACCTGCAACTCAACATGAAGGTCTATGGAGAGAACAAGTAGAGAGTAAGGACCCCTGTCGATTTTCTGATTATTGCTTCATGTTTTGCTCCTGTGTTTTCCAGGTGTTTCCGTATGTGTGCTTTTAAATTACTATGGTTTTGTAAGGCAATTATCTGTTGCATTGTCATCATATTATTTCATTTGTAGGTAAATGTAGATGAGTATCAGAGAAGTGTGGTTGTTGGGCCTTGATATGCATAGGCATTGTCTGAATCCTCTAGCGGCACTTAGGTGTCGCATTTGGAGGCACGATTCTGCATGTAGCAAAATACATGGTTGTGCCCTAGTGTTCAAAACTTTTATGGTGTGTTCATCTGTATATGCATGGGTTTATTTAGAGAAGGATGGTCTTGAATGTATGAGAGTTACGGTTGCATGTGAAGCAGATTCATGTTCGTGCCTCTCTGTCTTTTGAATTGTTTCTTTGTGTCAGGGGGCTTAAGCGTATATCGGCACATATCTACATTTATCAGTGTTCCAAATAGTTTTCACCTACCCGTTCACTCGTAGTGGCCCGGACGTGACGGGAGGATAGTGTGGGTGCTATGTTATAAAGAGGCATCATCGTGTTTCTGTTTTCATGTATAGTCAGGGGGCGCACTGTTGTGAAGTCTTAAAGTGGGTACGTGCTTCGGTTTTGCAACCATATTTTGTAAAAAAATCAGTGATACATTTACTGAGTCGGGCACAGGTGTGGTTCTGCGATAGGCATGGCCCCATATTATGAAGAGGATCGGAAGTGATGCGAGTAGAGGCACGGATCTGAAGGCGGATGCGTCATGTTTGCGTGTTAAGCAGAGTCTCGTTCGTTCCTCTGCGTCATAGGAAAATGTTTCCACTATCCGGTTTACTTTGAGAGGCACGGATGTGAAGCCATTGGATGCCTCTAGCATGCACTTCCATGTTAAGAAGAGACATGTTCTTGCCTTTCCGTGTTGCAAATTTATCCGGTGACTGGTTCACTCGTAGAGGCACATGCATGAAGCCACGGGATGCACGATTTTGCAAGCCTCACAAGGATTTATTTTTTTGGGTTCATTGAAAGAACCGCTGACATGAAACTTCAAGATAAAACATTTGTGCCTATCCGTGGTGGATTTCACATTAGGTTTCAAAAGGTACATTGCAAAGGAAGTTGGAGCATGGCTCTGCCTTGCGCAGAAGGAGTGTCGTGCAACATAGTGACAGTGGTACTTCTGAGTTTAGTTGTAACCTTAAACTCTGGACAGAAATTGATGAGATGGTGTCGAGGCATCACTAGTATGCAAATAAGAACCGAAATGAAAATCCATAATTCATCACATCCATTTGTTTACTATTTTTTGTTCACCACAATTAAATATAATAAAGTGACGACGGTAATATGCTGTTTTGATTCTGAATTTACACGATCGTCCTTCTGAACATAATTATATATTTAGTATATACCACCACCTCCATGACATGATTATGTAGAAAAATGCATCCTGCAACCTGTTGGACACATAGTTCACCTATGAAAAATCTACAAACACTACCAGGACACTATTCAAGAAAGATCATTGATTGTAAGCTGCAGTAACTTCATATCTCATATCCTTGGCCAACGCTTTTCAATGGTGACGAGGACTATTGAACCAACCCTCAATTGATATTCTTTCACGAAATTGGAAAACGCTTTCACTTCCATTCTTCCGTCTGTTTGCGACGGGTAAGTAGTCCCAATGTTGAGTTCATCGTAGATGTGTACAAGAGTGACAGCGCCTCTTGGTGCAAGGTATCCCTAGTTGAGCTTCAGAGTTTTTACAACATCAGATGGAATTTTCTGTAGGTTGTTATGACGTCAAAAAAAACTTTTAGCATGCACATAAAACAACTTAATTACTAATGAATATCAGAAGTAGGTCAAAACAAATAAAAAATCACTTACTAGTCTCCATTCATGATATTTGTGAAATTGATACGATGGACAAAGGGTATCGTTGGGAAGTCATCGGCGTCGAAGACAAAGTAGATAAGGTCTCCCATTTGTTTGTATGACAGTTCTAATCCTAGATTATAGACTATTTTGCTAATGTATTCCTTCTCTGAATCAATTAGGTCATCTAGAGCTAATAAAAATATATTTTAAGCCAATTTGCTTGATGTAATAATGAGGTGTACAGGTACACGCTTTTATACTGAGAGAGAATCATTGAATGCAGTTAAAGGCATAATCAATCGTATTGCAAATAGTTTATTTAAAATCACAAGTAGCTCTGGATAATTGTGTATCTAAATATTAAACAAAGGGGAAGAGCAGTAATAGTAGTGTAAGCAAGTTATATTGACAAAATAAAAATGATAACACAGACCAGAAGTTGTTGTGGGGTATATGAAAAACATACCAGTCGATCATTTTGGGTGTGGTCTGTGACCTCCTTGAGATTCACTGAGCCTCATATCTATTTCAATGGACAAAATTTCTCTATCTAAGTTTACGATGATCATATCTTGATGGCAAACGTCATAGTCACTCACTAACTTTGTCCGGCCAGGTCCATGAATTTTAGACGCTTGAGCTTCATCAGTGATATTAACTTCATACGAGAGGTCTTCATTGGTGACAAGTATAGGGTTTTTATTTTTTCCATCTTTTTTGAGTGCTTTTTTCCTTCCATTGATTTACTGATGAAACCATCTGTTGCCTGCAATAGCACAATATGTACTGCAAAAAGGTTAAATGCTTCAGTCAGTAAGAAGGAATGCTCGAAAACCATTTTCTATAATCAACAGATTCAAGGCTTTTCTGATTCCTAAAATATGCTTCAGGCAGTAGTCGAGCATTTTGTAAAAACATGTACTTTGAAAATTGCAATCATTGCATACATTATAGACATCTGCTTGCAATAGTATTAGAGAAACTTGTATTTGCTCCCATCAAAAAAAATTCTCCGTACTCTGCATGTCTTGTAACACACTGGTAGTTAAAGTGTTGATGTAGTGCGAAGAACGCTTGTTTCTAATCCAGGGCAGCTGACGTTCGTATAGGTATTGCAACTCATAATTCTCCTGCAATATACAGCAAAGGTATCAAGTTACATATGAAATATGATGTGTATGAAATTACCAACACAACCATATTTAAGTAAACATGCATTTACATGCAAAATCCTAAAAAGACATATGCAATGGCTCGATTTATGACAATTCAGTTTGTGCAACAGTTATAATAGGAAAAAGAAATTTAATACATTAAATCAGTTTTTAATTTATGACAATTTAGTTTTGACAGTAGTTTATTTTTTTGACCCAATCAAAAGATCTATCTCGAGCTAGTAATAGAAGCAACATTACAAAATATTTTTTCCTGAAAACATATTTTAAAAAATATGCACGACATTAAACATCTGCATTGTATTAGTCATATTTCTATCATGTACGATAGATGTGCATCCAAAGGTTCGGATCTTCTTTCTAATCCCAACACCTTCCTCAACTGGAGGATCCATCAGCGTCATCCACGCCCCTAGTCTATGCCGCCCCAACCCGTCGATCCCCACCATCGCGTCATTGGTCAGTGATACGGCGCAACGTCTCCTCCACTTTCCCCTTCAACCTCCGCCAATGCCGTTGTTAGCCACACCGCTACTAGATTTCCTCTAACGTTCCAATCTTCGTTGGTGAAGTTTATTTGTCACCTACGTTTGGGATGTCATACATGTCTACCGGTCGCAGCAGTTTTCCGTGCTGTGACAAGGTCATTAATGTCAATATTCGCGGCGTGCACAACTTCGTCCTAGCACTTAGCATATTTTTCTAATATCACCACAAATTTTGAGTCAATTCTTGGCTTAATAGCATAGATCCATTGGTTTAGAGCACGAAGAAACAAAAACCTTCAAGAGGGACCAAATCATAGTGAAAAATTGATGCGGAAATGGAGAGAAAACCTATGAACCCTAGAGTGAGTTTGAGGACCGGGAGAGAGGACATGGCGCGAGAGGAATAGAGAGAGTTGTATAGCAGGTGTGATTCAAACTTAGTTTTTGTAGGAAAGAGGGGCTTGTAGTTGGGGCCACTAAAATGAATGTTGAGGTTTTAGCTTTGCATGTAGAGCTTCAGTTGACTCAGGGAAACGAGTATAGATATAACAGTGTATCGATGAATTATGAAGAATCACAGTTGTGCTTTTGTGCTTGGAAATATTCTGGTGACACGTTCACTTAAAGAGTCACGGATTTACAATGGAAGGAGGCACGCCCATGCCTATGTGTTGCAAATGTTTTTATTGATGCGTCATTTTCTTAAATGTTTCCGTTGACAATAGGTTCTTTGTTGAGAGGTTCCGTTGACACTCTAGTTGAAGCACGAGACTACATGCAACAGATGCATTGTCTCCCATTTGTTTTCTTAAATGTTATTGCTGACGACAAGTTTAGTGAGAGAGAGAGATGTGGAGGGAGGGGTAAGGATCTGACTCTGGGTAATGCACGGTCGTGCATCTATGCAGGAAATGCTTCCACTAACGGCAAGTTCAGTGAGAGAAGGAGGCATGGGCTGCAGGGGCATGGTATAGTGTCTGTGTTCCAAACATTTCCGCCTGTGTGTTCACTCTAGTTTCAGTGTCATAGGCATAGGCTCAAAGCCACAAGATATGTGGACGAATGGACAACATCATATTCCCCGGATGCAGAAGTGCGTCCAAGTGACATACATTACAAGTGAAGCATGGCTATTCTTTTACATGCATGTTACTTTTGCAAACAAAATTAGATGCCAAGGCACTAATATAATAGAACGAGAAACCAGTTTGATTTTTTAGCATGCGTGAGCCGTGTTTATTTTGTTTTGTGAACATCTTGTACAAACACGTCATGAACATTGTAAGAGAAAGCGCATCATTAATGTCATAATTATTCATGTTTCTAAAGACAAGCTAATTTTTGACAAGACCGTTACGGTTTACACAAGAATTACAATATGACAACTGTATCTCTCGAGCCCCGTTTTCAGCATTCGCAAATGAATGGATCTGTCAAATCTCGATATTCGACATGTGTGTTCGGTAAATCCAGGTCCATATGCTTGAAACTTTTTGTTAGTTCAAGACGAGCACACTTAGAATCTCTTTTCTACATCTGAAGCACCTTTTGTTGTTGTTTGTAAAATTTTACCATGAAATCTTTGTGCAAGCGGAACTTAAGCTTGAGGGCATGTAGAATGTTTGCATTTAGAATAAAGAATATCACAAACTCAGTTTTTGCCTTTGTGGTTTCATATTCTTGCAATTTTATTGTCTTCAAATAAATCTCGTGACTCTCCAGAAACACCTCGTGCTTTTGGCGTCATTCATTTGTTAAACCTCTTTGATCCTGTCCTGCTGCCTAGATATACACGAAGACTGAGAAACAGTTAATGTCTAGAAACATCCAAAAAACAAGACAAAAAATACTATCAATGTGTTCACTGGCTATACAAAACACAAAATAAATATACATAAAGAGTAACTAAACTTTTATGGCCTTATTGGTATGTTTTTGGAAGTCTATATCATACCATGTATGGTACTGTGATATGGATTTTTAATGTGTGTTAGATGATCACCTCGATAAATAGGTTCTGGAGGCATCTGAAGCATCGGAACAAGCCAACAACCTCATCCATTTTAAAACATGTATGTGAGATAGATAAGGTCTTGATGGAATCGATCACCGTTGTTATGTAGTCTATGGACATACCCTTCATTGATCACAGAAGATTATGTTATTAGGTTATGGATATGAAACATGTGTCCTCAAATAAATGTAACTCAATGTACCGTCGAATACCGATACCTGTATAAATGTAGGAATAAAGACGATCTTTGGTTCATCAAATAAATCAGAAATTTTTCCCAAGGTGTCCAGTTTAGGTGTAGAAACAACAGTTATTTCCAACTGTGTATCTACAAAATCGTGGAGCAATCTTCGAAGTGAAGGGGCATCCTCAATGGTGAACTTCCCTCTGTCAGAACGAATGGCTATGTTGATAAGGTTTGGTGAGTTTATTCACAGGCAGCGGAATTTCTTATTGCAAACAAGCAACAGGCACTGCAGGGCAGGGCAACTGGAGTGGATTATGTTATGTAGTGAGACCTCCGGTATGTAAACTTCCACCGGTGTAAGTCTCTTGAGTAATGGGAGGCGAATCGTTTCTACGAGATTGTTTGCTAGTCAGGGCGAAGTTGATGGTGTGGAGGGAGGAGTAGAACCACGAGATGGACATCGGTGCTGAGGGCATATATGAAGGGCATCCATGTGGTTGGCTGATGGTTGGATAGAAGGATTTTGGGAATAGATAGTAGAACTCACACACTTGGATTTTGTATAGTTTTGCAGATTGGAGCAACTCATTGATGGCACTAGGTTAGGACTGGAGGTAGCTCATGAGAATGCAAAGGCGGTGAACGGGGCCCTCATACTAGAGAGAATGGCTCTAGGAAGGATGATATCAGCAACGACAGATTCTAATCGGCAGTCGATGTTGAGAGGTCAGAATTGAGTACCGACGTGAGTGGTCTGGACTACCTCCTTGGTGGGCAGAATGCAGATGGTTTTGCCCCGGATTGTTTCTAGAGTGTTAAACACACGACTGGCATAGACCTCACACCAGATGAGATTTAGTGTAGCGGTGCGCCATAGAGTTTTCCACAGAGAGGCAACATCTTGGGTGCGGATGCCATCCTTGATGGGCAGATGGTAGATCATCTCGCCAAGGATGTTGTCCGGGAGGTCGCTGATGCGATGCGGAGATGATTCTTCTTCTTGTTCCTGAGATCTAGTGAGCGGGCAATCGCCCCACCTCTACATGCTCCTAGGGAGCATACACCCTCCCTCGTCTCCATGTAACTAGGGGGAGGACACTCTCCTCTCCTCGTTGATAGATGTGCACCCGACACCGGAGGTTGTCCGAACCTCACCTTCTTGCTGCCGGAGACAGCCAACTCCATGTTTGTTGCCATGGTCGTGGAGCCTCCGCCGCAGCTCTGTGTGCGGTGGATCTATGAAGAGGGTTAGGTTTTTATGTCTGCCCTTTTCTTCTCGAAGTATTGTGTGTATACCTAAACTAAATTTGAGACATGGGCTTGACGGTGGGTGAGGCATGATTGCAATGAAGCAGGGACACGTCATCAGTGGGCGAGGAGCATGGTTCTACATCAGTGAATGTGTCATCGGATACATTAGGTTAGTAGAAGCACAATTTAACATTCAATAGAGTCACAGACGTGCCTGATTGTTCCAATTCTTCGTGCTAAGATGCTCACCCACACAGGCAATTATTTGAAGCCACAAGATTCACATGGTTTTATAGGTACCAGATCCACAGTCTTGCCTCGATATTGCAAATGCTTGCGCTGACACATTCATTGTTAGAGGGACGACCGTGTCTCAGTGACACGGGAGTGCTCACTATGACAAGAACGTCCGTGATGTAAAATGGAAGCACATAATTATATTTGTAAGTTGCATGTATGTGTACATGGCAAATCCACGAAGTGTTCATTGTGACAGGAACGTCTGTGATGTAAAACAGAAACACAGAATTATATTTGGAATATGCACCTATGTGTATGCAGCAAATCCATGGTGGTGCAGGTGCGAGAAGCACGGCTGGTAGGGAAACAGGAAGCACAGTTTTAGACAAGAACGCCTGTGATGTAAAACAGGAGCACATATTTATATTAGCAAGATGCAGGGATCTATACCCTAGAGATCCACGAGTGTGCGTGTGCGAGAGGGAAACACGAAGCATGATTTTTGGCAAGAACGTCCATGATGTAAAACAGAAACACAATTTTATATTAGGAAGACGCATGGATGTGTATGCAACAGATCCATGGGTGTGCGTGTGCGAGAGCCATGGCTGGTAAGGAAGCACGAAGCACGATTTTTGGTAGTATCGTCTCTGATGTAAAACATAAAGCACGATCTTATACTAGGGAGATGCACGGGTGTGTACGTAGGAGATCCACGGGTGTGCGTGTGGGAGAGGGAAACATGAAGAACAATTTTAGGAAGGAACGTCCGTGATGTAAAATACAAGCACGATTTTATATTAGGAAGACATGTGGATGTGTACGCAATAGATCCACGGGTGTGCGCAAGCGAGAGCCACGACTGGTAGGGAGACACGAAGCACGGTTTTTGGCAGGAATGCCCATGATGTAAAACATAAAGCATGGATTTATAGTAGGAAGACGCACGGATGTGTACGCCAGTGATCCACAGGTGTGCGCGCGCGAGAGGAAAACACCAAACACGTTTTTTTAGGAACTTCTGATGTAAAACAGAAATCTCGGGTTTATACTAGAGAGATGCACGGGTGTGTACGTAGCAGATCAACGGGTATGCGTGTGTGAGAGGAAAACACAAAGCACGGTTTTAGGCACGAACATACGTGATATAAAACAGAAGCACGGTTTTATATTAGGAAAACACATGGATGTGTATGCAATAGATCAACGGGTGTGCATGTGCGAGAGCCACGGCTTGCAGGGAGACACGAAGCACGATTTTTGGCAGGAACGTCCATGATGTAAAACAGAAAGCACGGATTTATAGTAGGAAGACGCACATATGTGTATGCCGGAGATCCACGGGTGTGCGCATGCGAGAGGGAAACAGAAAGCACGGTTTTTGGTAGGAACGTCCGTGATGTAAAACAGAAATCACATATTTACACTAGGGAGATGAACGGGTGTGCGTGTGCATGGGAGAAACACGAAGCACGGTTTTTGACAGGAACGTTCGTGATGTAAAAGAGAAACGAAAAATTTATACTAGGGAGATGCACAGGTGTGCATGTGTGAGAGGGAAACATGAAGCGCACTTTATGGCCAGAACATCCGTGCTGTAAAACAAAACGCATGGATTTGTACTAGGGAGATGCACGGGTGTGTATGCGAGAGGGAAACCAACAGGAGCGTCTGTGATGTAAAATAGAAGCACGGTCGTACATAGCACCAAATGCACAGTTATTTTATTGCAATGGATAGCATGTCTGGTGTATACACATACAGTTCTCCGGGTAGTATGAAACACGTAGCTTTTGGCATCCAACAACAATTATAATTTATAGTTTTGCACTGCTTCACATCACAAAGTTAATCTAGTAATATCATACAAAACCATTGCAAAATGATACGATAAAGATTTCTGTTCAGAACTAGCTAAAAGATGACACAAAAGCACTATATTGGTCTGTAGAAAACACGGAAAATATCTAACTCGATCCTGCTTTCAGCATCCGCAGTTGAATAGATCCTTCAATCCTATACTATCAAAATGTTCTATTCCGAAGTCACTGAAAGTATATATGGCATGCGGACACCTTTTGGTAACTAGAAGCCAATCACATTTAGAAGCCTTATTGTCCATCTAAAACATTCTTTCTCGGTCTTCCTCCTCAGGCCCACATAAATTCCTAACCTTGATTGTCTCTAGCAGACTTGCATTCTAAAGAAAGAATTGCACAAATCTTAGTTTTGATTTGGTGGCGTCCAAGTCTACAAATGTTATATCTTTAAGCGCATGTTATGATCGTCAAGAAACACCTGTGCTTGTGAGACCTCCGATTTGTTACAGTTTTCTTACCGACCATTTTTTTCTGCATGTACATAGAGATAAAAACATTTAATGTCTAAAAAAGGCCCAAAAGGCACTTAGATTGTCTACAAACAAACACTCAGGTGTAATTCAACGGTGAATTCTGGGATGCTATGTACTGGCTTTCTCACCTTTATATACAAATTCTCCAGGCATGGAAAGCATCACAACGAGCTAATGACCTTGTCCATGTCAAGCAATCCCATGTTGATGGATAATGTCCTGATAGAATCCACCACCATTGATAAGCTTCATGTGGACAAGTTCTTCATTGAGCATGTAGAACATAGCATGAATACATAAAAAGTGTTTGTTGTGACACAAAATTACAATGGAATCTCAGTACCTGAATAACTATGGAACCGAGAATGATCTTGAATTCGTCATGCCTATTGGAAATAATGCCTGGAGTATCCGGTCTAGGCACAGAGAGAATAGTTATTTGCAAACGCGAAGGTATTGCATCATGGGGCAATATTTTTAGTGAAGGAACATGCTCAATGATGAGCTCCCCTCTTTCCCCATGAAGAATGCATAAAGTTGTAAGTCTTGATGAGTTTATTCGTACATAAATGTAATCCTTAGAGGGTTCAAAAAACAAACACTCCAGGGCAGGGCAACAATGATGGATCATGTAGATCAGTGAGATGTGAGATATTTCAACTCTGACTGTAGAAAGTATTGTGAGCAACGGGAATCGAAGAATTTGTACCAGGTTGTCGTCTATTTTGCAAAAGGCGAACCTGGGGGTGTGGAGAGACGACGAGAAATTAAACATGGATTTTGGTGGAATGGGCGTAGATGCATAGCATTCGGTTGATGTGATGTGATTTGTGTTGTTGTAGTTGTCGAACTCATTGCTAAATTCAACCGATTTTAGGTAGGCATCCACCATGCATGGTCGGTATAGGTAGAAGACTAGGATGCAGAGGCATGGACGAGGCCCTTGTGGGAAGAGATAATTGCTTCGAGCAAGTTAAATTTATTTTTGAGAGACGGCCCACGGCAGTCGAGATTGAGAAGGGAGTTGTGCCATAGGGGTCGCCAATGAGTTGCAAGGACCTGGGTGCGAGCATCGTCCTTGGTGGGGGAGACGAGAGACGATCTCACCTAGTATGGCGTCTAGGAGGTCGTTGATGATGTCCGGACCAGATTACTCTTCTTGTTGCTTAGATCCAGGGGCGCGCCATCGCCGCTTCTGGCTGCTACAATCACCACTGAAACCCCGAAGGAGGGTGTCGTCGGTGGCACGAGCCTTGCACTCTTGGTGATGATAGGGGCAGTGGACTCCATGTCCATCTCCATCTCCATTTGCCAGGGTGTGGAACCGCCTTCGAGTAGCGCTCTGTCCGGTGGATCTGGATAGACGGTTAGGTATTCACTGCGGAGATCCGAAAAACGTGAAAGGCTTTTGTAAGGGCATATTTATACCCTAATGATTTTGGTGATTGATGAAGATGCATTTGTGGACTAACCATGTGCACTAAGCTTTCAGAGATTATCAGGTGGCACGAGACGGTTATTTTCCCCTCCGGTTGATAAAAGAGAAGACAATTATTTCCGACGATTTAGTGTTGGTGGACTTGAGTCGTAGGAACATCCGTACTATCAAGAGGGGGTCCAAATTTGGAAACATTGGGTGGAATCTACACATACACTTATCCACCAGTCCTTTCTCAGTAGCTAGAGCTCTGTCATGTGCCCTTGGTTGCCTCCAAAGTGTCCGGGCGGTAGTACTGCTGACCACAGCAGTAGGACCACTTGGAACTACCGCTTGGTTCTGCGGTAGTACCGCTGGATGACCCTGGCAACTCACGTAGGGCACCAGACACTCCCTTGTATGGTATCTGATGACCTGCGCCTCTAGAGAAGCAGTAGTGTCTTGCTACTACTACTGCCTCTGTGAGGGCAGTAGTATCACTGGCAGCAGCGGTAGTACCGCTGGGGGCTTCCAGATCCTTATGCTGGGCACCAGACACTTCCTTGTCTGGTGTCTGATGAGCTGCACCACAAGAGTGGTAGTAGGGGAGGTAGTAACTAGCGGTAGTATCGCTGCACCTAATACTGTTGAGGTCTGCTCCATCCACTGTGCCAACGGTAGTACCGCTCGCATGAGCGATAATACCGCTCCCCGGTACTACCTCCCCATGCGCTGTCCAGCTGGGGCCTGTGTGTGGATCTTCCGTATGGACAGTAGTACCGCTCCCCGGAGTGGTACTATCTCTGATGTGTGGCTAGATGGTGGGCAACGGACAGATTCCCTTCCCACCATATATAGAGGTCTTCTTCCCCAAGAAGACCTTTTATCCTTCCAAAAGCTCCATTGTTGCTCCCGATCTCATTTTAGCCCGATCTCTCTCCCTAGCCAACAAATCTTGTTGAAACTCTAGGGTTTGGTTCAGAGGGCTACACTTCCACCAAGAGAAATTTGATTCCCCCCACTAATCCCTTGCGTATCATTTTACTCTTGGGTGTTTAAGCACCCTAGACAGAAGAGGTCACCTAGAAGCCATATTCCATTGTGGTGAAGCTTCGTGGTAGTGTTGGGAGCCTCCAATTAAGTTGTGGAGATTGCCCCAACCTTCTTATCAAAGGTTTGATTGATGCATAATCCGGAAATCAAAAACCTACAAGGTCCATGAGGGTGAATTATATAAGAATAGCACTACTGGCTCCTCCAATGGTGCACATCCGAAGAAGGAGGAAGGCAACTCTTGGCCGAGGTACATGTAGGCATGGGCGGCCACCATGTAGTAGCGCGGGCCCTCATAAGCAAGGCCTTTCGTGTTGTGTCATTCTGGCCCACCACATGAGCGGACTCCCACACCCTCGTCCAGCATTGTGTGGGTTGTCAGCTCTTTGCAAATCAAAGGCACATGCCCCCAATGGATCTTCAGACGATTCCGATCACCTGGCCTTTCACGGTCTGGGGCCTGGATATGGTCGGACTACTTAAAGGGGGGACCAACAAAAAGAAATATCTACTGGTCATGGTCGACAAGTTCACTAAAGGGGGAACCGGTCATCGACTTTATATCTGGCTGGTACACCATTATGGTGTCCCGCACAACATAATGACGGACAATGGATCCAACTTCACCGTGGAGGAGGTAAAGGATTGGTGCGCCAACTTAGGCATCAAGATCGACTACGCCTTGGTGTATCATCCGCAGACTAATGGACAAGTCGAACGGACCAATGGCGTCATTATGAGTGGTATCAAACCTCGTTTGGTCCTATCTTTTCAAGCATTTGACTGCCATTGTGTGGAGGAGCTTGACTCCGTACTATGGGGATTGTGCACCACCCCAAATAGATCAATGGGATATGCACCGTGTTTCATGGTATACGGGCAGAAGCGGTCCTCCCCTGTGACATCATCCATGACGCGCCTAGGGGTGCGCATCTACGAAGTAAAATAGGCCGAACTAGATCGGCAAGACGACCAAGACGCCTTGGAAGGAGAGCATGATATAGCTCAGGCCTGGTCTACTTTTTATCAATAGCAAGCTCGACAACACCAAAGCAGGGAGGTTCGAGCGAAGGCATATAACGTCGGCGAACATATATTACGCCTCCCAGAAAAGCAGGAGCACAAACTTAACCCCAAGTGGGAGTGGCCTTTCATAATTGATGAAGTATTGGCAGGAGGAGATTATCGCCTACGCAACCCGCAGGACAATCGCCTCGAACCAAACCCATGGAACGCAGCTCGCCGAACCGACCTTTTCCATAGCAGTTAAACACTTAGATATTAATATAGTAAAGTAGTGCACAGAAGGAAACTGCAAACTAGTGGCAGTGGTTTTTGACACGCCCCTGTCGTCACCCATCGTTAAAGTGAGGAGAATTCCTCAAACTATGTTGGTCTGGGCTCTCTTAATTCCCCATCAGAAGGAATCACGCATATGTCACAAAAGGCAGTGAATGGTATTTTCTAGTTTTCAGCATATAGATTAAACTGCACCTCAGGAGGGTTATTCCTATTTAGGAAATTAAAACTTTGCACAAAGGAATTTGTGAGGATGTGATACTGGTCACACTTCTCTGCGAGGAAGTTGGTTAGCCCAGCATTCTCAATAAATTAAGAAATTTCTTGATAGAAACCGGCTTCCTCCATAAAGGGAATATGTGGCCATTTGCATGACCGCACTTCTTCCTTCCTTGGAATGTGTAGGTCACTATCAGATGACTCCCAAATAACTCCCTTGGCATTCTTCTTGGAGGAGTACTTCCTAAACAAATTCATCTTATTTTCTACAAATAAAAGTCTGAAAAAATTTATTCCACAAAAAATTGTTAACAAAACTAAATAAGATAGATAGAATCTACTGCTAGGGATGCATAGAGGCCATATCAAGCATTCAAACTACTTAGAACTCTAAGAATTGAACATGAAATCTCATCTACAGAAGCACCGAGAGTAGCTAATTATTATAAAAATAAACCACTAAATCAAAACTAATTTGAGCAATGAAGGAGTTACATACTAAGAAGCAATCCCCTAAAACAGTTTCGAAAATAGAGCTTTGAGCAAGCAGATCAAAATCCACGGGTTCCTCATCAAGAACATAAGGGAGAGAGCAATGGTGAATTTTCCCATAAGATAGGAGATGACATGGGCTAAAGGGATAAGTGAGGGGACCACCAGGGGCCCACCCTCTACCAGGCCACGCCAGGGGGTTTCGCATGCCTTGGTGGAGCGTGGCTACCTGGTGCACCCTCCTCTGGTATTATTTGTCCGAGAAATTCATAAATAAATAGAAAAAATTCATGTCAAATTTTCATGGCATTCTGAGAACTTTTATTTTTGGGCCATTTTTATTGCATGGAAAAAAAACTGGAAAAGCATGGCATTTTATTTTATTTAACTAAGAAAAACAGAAAACTAAAGTGGGTACTGAGGGTTGTGTCTACTAAATTCATCAACTTCATACCTCTCGAAAATGATTCATTAATAAGGTTGATCAAGTCTTATTAACAACCACTTTCAATTAGCATGAAACTGAAGAACTTCCATAAAACACTAGGTTACCTCAATGGGGATAGGCATATCCCCAACCATAATAATATCATATTTATTTTTTATAGTAGGTAGAGGTAATTTAAAGCTTCCAATAGTGAGTATTGAGGAATTTTCAATAACATTCACACCATTCACTTGGAATAGTTTCTTCGGAAAGTGTACCGTATGCTCATTAACTTTGATATGAAAAGTGACCTTGATTTTATTGCAATCAATAAAGCCCCTGCAGTATTAAAAAAGGTTCTACCAAGGATAATCGACATGTTGTCGTACTCGAGCATCTCAAGAATAACAAAGTCTGTTAAGATAGTAACATTCGCAACAACAACGGGCACATCCTCACAAATACCGATAGGTATGGCCATTGATTTGTCAGCCGTTTGCAATGATATTTCACTAGGTGTGAGTTTTTTCAAATCAAGTCTTTTATATAAAGAGAAATGCATAACACTAACACCAGCTCCTAAATCACACAAAGCAGTTTTGACATAATTTCTTTTAATGGAGCAAGGTATAGTTGATATTCCAGGATCTCCAAGTTTTTTAGGAACTCCATCCTTAAAAGAATATTGAGCAAGCATGGTGGAGATTCCTAATTTAGGTATCTTCCTTTTATTAATGATGATGTATTTCATGTACTTAGTATAAGGAGGCATCTTTAAGATATCCCTTAAATAGGTATGCAAAAATACTGGCCTAATCATTTAAGCAAATGAAAGCACATTTGCTCCCTTGGTGGTTTTGGTAATTAATAGCAACATATATGTCATTGAACTAATGTTTCCACTATGCATGTTTCCGGAAAAGTTCAATGATGGGTTGGCAAAAGGATTGTTGAATAACCCTAGATGGAAGGAAATAGATTGTCAAAGCTTCAGGCAAGAGGACTCTACATTTTACTTTGTGAGAAATCACTTTGAGTCCATAGGAAAGCCAATACTATTAAAAAGGGGGTAAGGTACTATTGGTGAACAAAATGCTCATACGTGCACAAGTGATAGTCACCAGATTCACCCACAAGCTCTTCCACAAAAGTGTGTCCAAAGCGAAATATCCAAAACCGGTGCAAACAACACTTTCCACTCGGTGCCACCGATTCTCAGCCTTAGACAGACTCTACCAAACCCTAGCCCTTAGGTGCAACCGATTCTGCTTTGTTGCCACCGAGTTTGGGTTTCCAACTTCCTGTTGCGCAAATTCAAAAAATTGGTCCAACCGAGTTTGTTGAATCGGTGTCGCCGCATTTGGCAATCTGACCGTTTGTCACCTTATCGGTGCAACCGTGTTTTATATATCAGTCTCACCGAGATTGAACAGTTGCTACCTTCGAGGCAACTCGGTACCACCGAGATTAACACATCGGTGTCACAAAGTCCGACTTATTAGGTGTAACGGTTGGATATTTAGAGATGCCTATATATACCCCTCCACCACCACCTACTTGAAAGATAAGCACTCAGAACAGATCCCCACTCATACACACTGATTTTCTAAAAAAGAGCCACCTACTCATGTGTTGAGATCATGCCATTCCATTCCAACCATATGAATCTTGATCTCTAGCATCCCCAAGTTGCTTTCCACCCAATCAATCTCTTCCACCAAAGCCAAATGTATGAGAGAGTGATTGTGTGTGCAGGAGTCTATCATCTTGAAGCACAAGAGCAAGGAGTTCATTGACATTATCGAGCCTATTACCTTTTGGAGGGTGGTGCCTCCTAGATTGGTTAGGTGTCACTTGGGAGCCTCTTACTTCATGTTGAGGAGTGAACCAAGAAGTTTGTAAGGGCAAGGAGATCGCCTACTTCGTGAAGATCTATCTGAGTTAGGCTAGTCCTCCATGGACATAGGCCATCATGGTATAGTCAAGGTTGCTTCTTCGTGGAACCCTCCGTGGGTAGAGCCCTCCATGGACTCATGCGACCATTACGCTTCGTGGGTTGAAGACTCCATAAATGTGGACGTATGATAGCACCACCTATCGGAACCATGGGAAAAATCATTGTGTCTTCATATTGCGTTCGGTCTTCCTACCCTTACTTTACTTACATGATTGTCTTTACTTTTCACTGCTATACTCGTAGACATGCATGTGTAGGGTGTAGTTGACTTGCTATGAATGCTAAAATCTGCCAACACTTAATATTAGGAAGAAGTATATTTTTAATTTGTCAAGTAGTCTAATCGACCCCCCCTCTAGACCTACTTTTGATCCTACAACTGGTATCAGAGCTTTGGTCTCCATTGCATTCGTTTCACAACCTAGGAGAGCATGGCACTAATTTTTCTAGTTGGAACCACAAAATGAAAATGCATCTACTTGGCCAAAACCTTGCCGTTTGGGCTGTTATTCATGTTGGATTGCAAGGTGAATTATTTGCGGATGGAAGGGAATCGGGTCGCGAAGCGACTGTGGAAGAATCGAAGATGTTGCAACTCCATTCTCAAGCATGTGACACTCTCTTCAACTACCTATGCCGTGAAGAAGTCAAGAAAATTAGTTATCTTGAGAATGCAAAGGAGATTTGGGATACTTTGGTTTGTATGCATGAAGGTACGAGTCTGTGAGAGTATCCAAGTTGGATGTTCTTCAAAGTCAGCTTGACAAGTTCAAGATGAAGGATGGTGAAGGAGTCTCTTGGATGTACTCTCGGCGAGCTCTCATCACCAGTGATATTGCCAGCTTAGTAAGCGAAGAAATGACCGACAAATTCATCATCAAGAAGATACTTCAAGCCTTGGATGATCGATATGACACCGTATGCACATTGATCCAAATGATGCCCAACTACAAATATCTCAAGCCAAAGGAAGTGATTGGAAGCATTGTTGCTCATGAGATGACACTCAAGGACAAGGATGAGCTTCACCACAAGTCAAGCGGTGCTTACAAGGCAACAAGCAATGCTCCTGCTGAGGGAGTCCTAGATTAGGGGGTCCTTGGATAGCCGACCTATTGTTTATGGGCCGGACTATATGGGCTACTTACCGAACACTGGAAGATTTGAAGGCCTAGTCTCCAAGATGGAAGCTTTGGGAAGTACGTCTTGCACTCCACGTTTGATGTAGTAAATAGGCATGTTTATCTATTCGGCATGTAACCGACCATGTGTGAACCCCTAGGCATCCTCGGCATCTATATATAAGCTGGAGGGTTTTAGGGTATAGATAAAGAACAACTCATCTAGGGTTAGCTATTCGATCTCGATGTAGATCAACTTTGTAACCCCCATATCATCAATACAACCAAGCAGGACGTAGGGTATTACATCCATAGGAGGGCCTGAACCTGGGTATGTCTGTGTCCTTCATCTCCTGTTACCGTTGATTCTAGTCTCATAGTTCGGGACACCCTACCCGAGATCCGCCGGTTTTGACACTGACATTGGTTCTTTCATTGAGAGTTCATCTGTGAGCAAGATGGAATCGACGCCTTGCCTCGTCATCAACGAAGAGGTCCACAACATGGACATTTTTGTCCCCGGATAGATCTTTGCCTTCGGCAGCATTGTGCTGCACGCTAATTCCGCTGGCCATCTAGGCCGTGTTGAGAGCTTCGCTCCTGATCGAGAGGTCTGATTTGGAAACTTAGAGTTCTCTGTCGACTCTTAGGGTGACTTCACATTAATCAGGCTCGCAGCTTTGCATGTAGCCTTCGAGGACACTGAGACTTTAACCTCGATCCCCTTCTTCGGACATGCCGATGGGGTCACCCATGGCGATGAGCCGATCTCTTATCCCTGTCCGACCATTAAGCCAGATGACCGGACTCGTGTTCTTGCCGAACACTTCCCATGCCTAGAGGTCTTAGAGGTTAACTCCATGAGTTCCGAACAGCTGGATCTGATCGGGCTCTCATCGGTCGATCAGGCCCTGGATCAATTCTCGTTGATGAGGATCACCGACGATCCAGCCCCGATCTACGCTCGTCTCAGTTATGGTGTGTGCCAGGATGAATTTTTCAACCCACCCACCACCCACTTGATAGCCACTGTTGAGGATTTAACCAACATGCTGGACTATGCCTCCGAGGAGGCAAAATACATGGATGAAGAGGATTGTGCTCCAACCCCCGTTAACACCGGGAGTTGCGCCGCCACTTCTACATACGACGTCTACATGGTAGATACTCTTGTCACCAATGGCGACAACACGCCTCACAATGATGGCGACAAATGGGGCGATGCGCCATCAAGGCGCTGGAAATCACACAAGCGGTCCAAAAGCAAAAAGGGAAGAAAAGCTATTATCAGCAATGGGGACGGTAATACCCCCGCTGATCATGGTAATCCCGATATCCCCGAGCACCCATTAGAGGGTCCGGAAGGGCCTGAGGACCCAAACAACCCCGATAACGTCAACGACTCCAAAGGTGATGATTACCTTCTCCCCGTCGAGGAGGAAGATATACCGGAAGCTGATGACTTGTACATCCCTGATAACCTTGAAGATCAAGAAGAAAGCAGGCAACAACTCATAGTAACGGCTCGCAATCTAAATGTAAAGAACGGCAACTCAAAGCCGAACAGGACGACCTCAATGATCGATGGAGGAAAGTCAGTCGAGGAAGCATATGGCACCGGTCTGAAAAACCAGCCCAAAAGCTACCCTTGGAGAAGGTTGCTGCCACAATTCAATGATGAACTCACTGATACTCCGTCACCAAACCATACTCCATACGACAAGCTAGACAGACTCCCTTGCGGTCGGGACAAGACAACCCACGACACCGGTTATATACCGGCAATGCCCCGAAGACGGGGTAAAGAGCCATTAGGGCCTAATGACAGGTTCGACCTGCGAGATGACCTGGAGCACAGATCAGGGCGCGCAAGATCCATCTATGGATCCAGAGTGTACTCGCCCAATAGATGGGGCGGATACAGACCATGGTTCGACCAAAACAACAAAGTCCGAGAATGCAACCGGCCCCATACAGACGCCAAATACACGCGCGACATAGCACGGGTCAGAGGCGCTGCTCACCCACTATGCTTCACAGATGAGGTAATGCGGCATCAGTTCCCCGAGGGTTTTAAACCCGTCAATATAGAACAGTATGATGGGACCACTGACCCAACAGTACGGATCGAGGACTTCCTCCTCCATATCCACATGGTGCAAAGAAATGATCTATATACCATCAAATACCTCCCTCTTAAGCTTAAGGGGCTAGCTCGACACTGGGTAAACAGCCTCCCCAAAAACTGCATTGGATGCTAGGAACACCTGGAAGATGCGTTCCGCTCTAACTTCGAAGGAACCCATGTCTGCCCGCCAGACTCTTCCGATCTCAACAACGTCATCCAGAAGCCCGGCGAGTTTGCTCGGCAATTCTGGAATCGGTTGTTGACTAAGAAGAACCAAATCATCGATTGTCCGGATGCTGAGGCCATAGCCTCCTTCCGGCACAATATTTAGGATGAATAGCTAGCCATCCAGCTAGGCCAGGACAAGCCTCAAACCATGTCCGCCCTTACCTCCCTCATGACCCGCTTTTGCATCGGCGAAGACAATTAGCTGGCAAGACGCATCCACAACTCCGAAGATCCTGTGGCACCTGAGGCCCAGGATGGCAACTCAAAACCAAAGCGCAATAAGAATAAGCGCCGACACAATACTAGCAATGTTGATGATATGGTTGTAAACGTCGGATTCCTCAAATCTCGACCTAGGCAGCGGAAGAAGCCTCCTAAAGGTAATTGTGATGGACCCACTCAGCTCGAGAAGATCATGGAAAGGCCTTGCCAAATCCATGGGACTTCGGAAAAGCCCGCTAACCAAACACACCACAACTGCTGGGTGTTTAAACAGGCAGGCAAGATACCACCCGAAGACCAAGGCAAAAGCTCTCACAGCGAGGACAAGGATGAGCCTCGGGTGTTGGGAGACGTAGTAGTAAATCAAAATTTTCCTACGTTCACCAAGATCTATCTATGGAGAAACCAGCAACGAGAGGGGAGAGATTGCATCTTCATACCTTTGAAGATCGCTAAGCGGAAGCGTTACAAGAACGCGGTTGATGGAGTCGTACTCGCAGCGATTCAGATCGCGGTAGATCCGATCAAGTGCCGAACGGACGGCACCTCCGCGTTCAACACACGTGCAGCCCGGTGACGTCTCCAACACCTTGATCCAACAAGGAGGAAGGAGAGGTTGGGGAAGGGCTCCAACAGCAGCACGACGGCGTGGTGGTGGTGGAGTAGCAAGGTATTCCGACAGGGCTTCGCCTAAGCGCTGCGGAGGAGGAAGAAGAGAGGTAGGGCTTCGCCGTGAGAGAGAGAGATCAAATCTTGTCTCAAAACATCCAAAACCTCAAGTATATATAGGAGGAGGGACGTGGAGGGCTGGCTTGGCCTCTAATCCAAAGAGGAGATGGCCGGCCGAATTAAAGGGAGAGTCCACCTCCCACAAGGGAGGTGGATCTCCTCCTTTTAAATCCTTTTTGCCTTATCTCCTTATGTCCAGCCGCATGGGCCTTTAGCAAAAGTCTTGCCCAGCCCAATAAGGGCTGGCACACTTTATCTAACAGCCCATGTGGTCCTTTGGTCGTCACACCCCTCCCGGGGGTTATCCGGCACCCTCCCGGCACTCCCGGTACACTACCGATGAGCCCGAAAACTTTCCGGTGACCAAAACTGGACTTCCTATATATCAATCTTTACCTCCGGACCATTCCGGAGCTCCTCGTGACGTCCGGGATCTCATCCGGGACTCCGAACAACCTTCGGTAATCACGTATACCTTTTCCCTATAACCCTAGCGTCATCGAACCTTAAGTGTGTAGACCCTACGGGTTCGGGAGACACGTAGACATGACCGAGACACCTCTCCGGTCAATAACCAACAGCGGGATCTGGATACCCATGTTGGCTCCCACGTACTCCACGATGATCTCATCGGATGAACCACGATGTCAAGGATTCAATCAATCCCGTATACAATTCCCTTTGTCTATCGGTATGATACTTGCCCGAGATTCGATCGTCGGTATCCCCATACCTTGTTCAATCTCGTTACCGGCAAGTCTCTTTACTCGTTCCGTAATACATCATCCCGTGACTAACTCCTTAGTCACATTGAGCTCATAATGATGATGTCTTACCGAGTGGGCCCAGAGATACCTCTCCGTCACACGGAGTGACAAATCCCAGTCTCGATTCATGCCAACCCAACAGATACTTTCGGAGATACCCGTAGTGCACCTTTATAGCCACCCAGTTACGTTGTGACGTTTGGCACACCCAAAGCATTCCTACGGTATCCGGGAGTTGCACAATCTCATGGTCTAAGGAAACGATACTTGACATTGAAATGCTTTAGCAAACGAACTACACGATCTTGTGCTATGCTTAGAATTGGGTCTTGTCCATCACATCATTCTCCTAATGATGTGATCCCGTTATCAATGACATCCAATGTCCATGGCCATGAAACCGTGACCATCTATTGATCAACGAGCTAGTCAACTAGAGGCTCACTAGGGACATGTTGTGGTCTATGTATTCACACATGTATTATGGTTTCCGGTTAACACAATTATAGCATGAACAATAGACAATTATCATGAACAAGGAAATACAATAATAACCATTTTATTATTGCCTCTAGGGCATATTTCCAACAGTCTCCCACTTGCACTAGAGTCAATAATCTAGTTCACATCACCATGTGATTAACACTTACATCACCATGTGATCATATCATCATGTGATTAACACCCAATAAGTTCTGGGGTTTGTTCATGTCCTGCTCGTGAAAGAGGTTTTAGTCAACGGGTCTGCGACATTCAGATCCGTGTGTACCTTACAAACTTTCCATGTCATATTTGTAGATACTACTCCCATGCTCCACTTGGAGCTATTCCAAATGGCTGCTCCACTATACGTAGCTGGATTTCTACTAAGAGTCATCCGGATTGGTTTTAAAGCTTGCATCATCGTAACACTTTACGATGAACTCTTTATCACCTCCATAATCGAGAAATATTTCCTTAGTTCTCAAGTTACTAAGGCTAACTTTGACCGCTGTCTAGTGATCCACTCTTGGATTACTCTTGTACCCCTTGACAGACTCATGGCAAGGCACACACAGGTGCGGTACACAGCATGGCATACTATATAGAGCCTATGGCTAAAGCATAGGAGATGACACTCATCTCTTCTTTATCTTCTGCCGTGGTCGGGTATTGAGTCTTACTCAATTTCACACCTTACAATACAGTCAAGAACTCCTTCTTTGACCCATCTATTTTGAACTCCTTCAAAAACTTGTCAAGGTATGTCTTCGTCGAAAAAACTTATCAAGCGAATAGATCTATCCCTATAGATCTTGATGCTCAATAAAATAGTAGCTTTATCTGGGTCTTCCTTTGAAAACAAAACTTTTCAAACAACCCTTCATGCTCTTCCAGAAATTCTACATCATTTCCGATCAATAATATGTCAACTACATATTCTTATAAGAAATTCCATAGTGCTCCCACTCACTTTCTTGCAAATACAAGTTTCTCATAAACTTTGTATAAACTTAAACACTTTGATCACCTCATCAAAGCATATATTCCAACTCCGAGATGCTTGCTCCAGTCCATAGAAGGATCGCTGGAGTTTGCATATTATTAGCATCCTTAGGATTGACAAAACCTTCTGGTTGTATCACATACAACTCTTCCTCACAGAAACCATTACGGAAACCTTGTTTTGTCATCCATCTGCCAGATTTCATAATCGAAAAATGCAGCAACTGCTAACAAAATTTTAATAGACTTTTAGCATCGCTACAGATGAGACAATCTCATTGCAGTCAACTCCTTGAACTTGGCGGAAACTTCTTTGCGACAAGTCGAGCTTTATAAACGGTGACATTTCACCATTAGCGTCTATGTTTATCTCAAAGGTCCATTTGTACTCAATGACCCGCCATTCAACAGGCAAGTCTACCAAAGTCCATACTTGGTTTTCATACATGGATCCTTTCTCGGATTTCATGGCTCCTAGCCATTTCTTGGAATCCGGGCCCACCATCGCTTCTCCATAGTTCATAGGTTCATCGTTGTCCAACAACATGATTTCCAAGACAGGGTTGTCGTACTACTCAGGAGCAGTACGCGTCCTTGTCGACCTACGAGGTTCGATAGTGACTTGATCCGAAGCTTCATGATCATCATCATTAACTTCCTTTTCAACTAAGTAGGCTCTACAGAAACATCTTTCTGTGTTGCGCTATTCTCTGGTTGAAACAAAGGTTCAACAACCTTATCAAGTTCTATCTTCCTCCCACTCAATTCTTTCGAGAGAAACTCTTTCTCAAAAAGGACCCGTTCTTAGCAACAAACACCTTTTGCGCTTGGATCTGAGATAGAAGGTATACCCAATGTCTCATTAGGGTATTCTATGAAGATGCATTTGTCTGCTTTGAGTTCGAGCTCGCTAGGTGAAAAACCCATTTTCACATAAGCGTCGCAGCCCCAAACATTAAGAAATGACAGCTTAGGCTTCTGTCAAACCATAATTCTCACGGTGTCATCTCAACAGACTTAGATGGTGCCCTGTTAAAGTGAATGGATTTGTCTTTAATGCATAACCCCATAACGATAGTGGTAAAACGATAAGAGACATCATAGTACTCACTATATCCAATAGAGCACGACTACGACGTTCGAACACACCATCACACTATGGTGTTCCAGGAGGCGTGAGCTGTGAAACAATTTCCACATTGTCTAAAATTGCATACCAAACTCGTAACTTAGATATTCACCTCCATGATCATATCATAGACATTTATCTTCTTGTCACGATGATCTTTAACTTCACTCTGAAACTCCTTGAACCTTTCAAACATTTCAGATTCGTGTTTCATTAAGTAAATATCCCCATATTTACTCAAATCATCAGTGAAGGTAAAGAAAAACAACGATATCCACTGTGTGTTTCAACACTCATTGGACCACATACATCAACATGTATTAATTCCAATAAGCCACTTGCCCGCTCCATCATATTGGATGACGGGGTCTCAGTCATCTTGCCCAAGAGGCATGGCTCGCATGTCTCAACCGATTCGAAATCGAGTGAGTCAAAAAACATCCATCATCATGGAGTTTTTTCATGCGATTTATACCAATATGACATTACGTGGCAGTGCCACAAGCATGTGGTACTATCATTATTAACTTTGTATCTTTTGGTACCAATGTTATGAATATGTGTACTACTACGATCATGATTCGATAAACCATTTCGAGTGGGTGCATGACCATTGAAGGCATTATCCATGTAAACAGAATAACCATTATTCTCTAACTTATATGAATAACCGTATCGCACTAATCATGATCTAATCACGTTTATGCTCAACGCAAACACCAAATAACATTTATTTAGGTTTATCACAAATCCTGAAGGTAGAGAGAGCGTGCGATGGTGATCACATCAATCTTGGAAATACTTCCAACACACATCGTCACCTTTCACCTAGCTAGTCTCCATTTACTCCGTAGCTTTTATTTCGAGTTGCTAACACTTAGCAACCGAACCGGTATCTAATACCCAGGTGCTACTAGGAGTACCAGCAAGGTACACATCACTAACACGTATATCAAATATACTTCCATTGACATTACCAGCCTTCTTATCTACCAATCATCTAGGGTTTTTCCGCTTCAGCGAACATTCTCCTCATAACAGAAGCACTTAGTCTCGGGTTCGGGCTCAACCTTGGGTTTCTTCACTAGAGCAACAACTGGCTTGCCATTCCTGAAGTTTTTCCCTTCTTGCCCTTGCCCCTTTTGAAACTAGTGGTTTTCACTTAACCATCAACACTTGATGCTCCTTATTGATTTCTACCTTCGTGGTGTCAAACATCACGAACAACTCAGGGATCATCTTATCCATCCCTGGCATGTTATAGTTCATCACGAAGCTCTAGTAGCTTGGTGGCAGTGACTTGGAGAACTGCATTAATCACTATCTCATCTGGAAGATTAACTCCCACTTGATTCAAGTGATTGTAGCACCCAGACAATCTGAGAACACGCTCACCGATTAAGCTATTCTCCTTTATCTTGCAGGCAAAGAATCTTATTGGAGGTCTCATACCTCTCAACATAGGCACGAGCTTGAGATCACAATCTCAGCTCCTAGAACATCTCATATGTTCTGTGACGTTCAAAACATTTTGAAGCCTCAATTCTAAGCCGTAATGCATGACGCACTGAACTATCACGTAGTCATCAAAAAGTGCCTGTCATATGTTCACAACATCTACAGACAACGCTTGAGGGAGTGATGCAGTTAGCGGTACATCAAAAACATAAGCTTTCTGTGCAGCAATGAGGACAATCCTCAGATCACGGACCCAGTCCGCATTATTGCTACCATCAACTTTCAACTTACTTTTCTCTAGGATTGTATCAATAAAACTGGGGAGCTACAGCGCGAGCTATCTACGACATAATTTGCAAGGACATTTTTAGACTAAGTTCATGATAATTAAGTTCATTTAATCAAATTATTAATGAACTCCCACTTAGATAGACATCTCTCTAGTCTTCCAAGTGATACATGATCCATGTCAACTAGCCCGTGTCCGATCATCACGTGAGACGGACTAGTCATCCATGGTGAACATCTCTATGTTGATCGTATCTTCTATACGACTCATGTTCGACCTTTCGGTCTTCCGTGTTCCGAGGCCATGTCTGTACATGCTAGGCTCCTCAAGTCAACCTAAGTGTTTCGCATGTGTAAATCTGGCTTACACCCGTTGTATGCGAACGTTAGAACCTATCACACCCGATCATCACGTGGTGCTTCGGAACGACGATCCTTAGCAACGGTGCACAGTTAGGGTGAACACCTTTCTTGAAATTTTATTGAGAGATCATCTTATTTACTACCGTCGTTCTATGCAAATAAGATGTAAACATGATAAACATCACATGCAATCAATATAGTGACATGATATGGCCAATATCATTTTGCTCCTATGATCTCCATCTTCGGGGCACCATGATCATCACTGTCACCGGCACGACACCATGATTTCCATCATCATGATCTCCATCATTGTGTCTTCATGAAGTTGTCTCGCCAACTATTACTTCTACTACTATGGCTAACGCTTAGCAATAAAGTAAAGTAATTACATGGCGTTTATGATTGACACGCAGGTCATACAATAAATAAGACAACTCCTATGGCTCCTGCCGGTTGTCATAATCATCGACATGCAAGTCGTGAATCCTATTACAAGAACATGATCAATTCATACATCACAATGCATCACATCACATCCTTTGGCCATATAACATCACAAGGCACATGCTGCAAAAACAAGTTAGACGTCCTCTAATTTGTAGTTGCAAGTTTTTACGTGGCTGCTATAGGTTACTAGCAAGAACGTTTCTTACCTACGTCAACACCACAACGTGATTTGCCAATTGCTATTTACCCTTCATAAGGACCCTTTTCATCGAATCCGATCCGACTAAGGTAGGAGAGACAGACACCCGCTAGCCACCTTATGCATCTAGTGCATGTCAGGCGGTGGAACCGGTCTCACGTAAGCGTACGTGTAAAGTTGGTCCGGGCCGCTTCATCCTACAATACCGCCGAATCAAGATAAGACTAGTAGCGGCAAGCAAATTAACAAACTCGACGCCCACAACTGCTTTGTGTTCTACTCGTGCATAGATTCTACGCATAGACCTAGCTCATGATGCCATTGTTGGGAGACGTAGTAGTAAATCAAAATTTTCCTACGTTCACCAAGATCTATCTATGGAGAAACCAGCAACGAGAGGGGAGAGATTGCATCTTCATACCTTTGAAGATCGCTAAGCGGAAGCGTTACAAGAACGCGGTTGATGGAGTTGTACTCGCAGCGATTCAGATCGCGGTAGATCCGATCAAGTGCCGAACGGACGGCACCTCCGCGTTCAACACACGTGCAGCCCGGTGACGTCTCCAACACCTTGATCCAACAAGGAGGAAGGAGAGGTTGGGGAAGGGCTCCAACAGCAGCACGACGGCGTGGTGGTGGTGGAGTAGCAAGGTATTCCGACAGGGCTTCGCCTAAGCGCTGCGGAGGAGGAAGAAGAGAGGTAGGGCTTCGCCGTGAGAGAGAGAGATCAAATCTTGTCTCAAAACATCCAAAACCTCAAGTATATATAGGAGGAGGGACGTGGAGGGCTGGCTTGGCCTCTACTCCAAAGAGGAGATGGCCGGCCGAATTAAAGGGAGAGTCCACCTCCCACAAGGGAGGTGGATCTCCTCCTTTTAAATCCTTTTTGCCTTATCTCCTTATCTCCAGCCGCATGGGCCTTTAGCAAAAGTCTTGCCCAGCCCAATAAGGGCTGGCACACTTTATCTAACAGCCCATGTGGTCCTTTGGTCGTCACACCCCTCCCGGGGGTTATCCGGCACCCTCCCGGCACTCCCGGTACACTACCGATGAGCCCGAAAACTTTCCGGTGACCAAAACTGGACTTCCTATATATCAATCTTTACCTCCGGACCATTCCGGAGCTCCTCGTGACGTCCGGGATCTCATCCGGGACTCCGAAAAACCTTCGGTAATCACGTATACCTTTTCCCTATAACCCTAGCGTCATCGAACCTTAAGTGTGTAGACCCTACGGGTTCGGGAGACACGTAGACATGACCGAGACACCTCTCCGGTCAATAACCAACAGCGGGATCTGGATACCCATGTTGGCTCCCACGTACTCCACGATGATCTCATCGGATGAACCACGATGTCAAGGATTCAATCAATCCCGTATACAATTCCCTTTGTCTATCGGTATGATACTTGCCCGAGATTCGATCGTCGGTATCCCCATACCTTGTTCAATCTCGTTACCGGCAAGTCTCTTTACTCGTGCCGTAATACATCATCCCGTGACTAACTCCTTAGTCACATTGAGCTCATAATGATGATGTCTTACCGAGTGGGCCCAGAGATACCTCTCCGTCACACGGAGTGACAAATCCCAGTCTCGATTCATGCCAACCCAACAGATACTTTCGGAGATACCCGTAGTGCACCTTTATAGCCACCCAGTTACGTTGTGACGTTTGGCACACCCAAAGCATTCCTACGGTATCCGGGAGTTGCACAATCTCATGGTCTAAGGAAACGATACTTGACATTGAAAAGCTTTAGCAAACGAACTACACGATCTTGTGCTATGCTTAGAATTGGGTCTTGTCCATCACATCATTCTCCTAATGATGTGATCCCGTTATCAATGACATCCAATGTCCATGGCCATGAAACCGTGACCATCTATTGATCAACGAGCTAGTCAACTAGAGGCTCACTAGGGACATGTTGTGGTCTATGTATTCACACATGTATTATGGTTTCCGGTTAACACAATTATAGCATGAACAATAGACAATTATCATGAACAAGGAAATACAATAATAACCATTTTATTATTGCCTCTAGGGCATATTTCCAACATCGGGGTCCAATTGGTGGCGGACAAAAGAAATTCCCTTGCGAAGTTAAAACGATGAATATGATATATGCCACCCATATACCCAAGATGGAGAGGAAGCGCGCCCTCCGGGAAGTCTACGTTGTAGAACCCGTAGCCCCGAAGTACAACCCATGGTCGGCATACCTGATCACCTTTGATCGGCGTGATCATCCGACCAGTATCCTCCATGGGGGTTCGGCGGCCCTCGTCCTAGACCCCATCATAGATGGGTATCACCTCACAAAGGTCCTAATGGATGCAGGAAGTAGCCTCAACCTAATTTATTAAGACACGATGAAAAAGATGGGCATAGATCCATCAAGGATCAAGCCCAGCAGCACTACCTTCAAAGGAGTGATCCTAGGCGTTGAGGCCCGATGTATGGGCTCTCTAACTCTGGAAGTTGTGTTCGGCTCGCCTGATAAGTTTCATAGCGAGGACTTGATCTTTGACATTGTGCCCTTCCACAACGGCTATCACGCGCTGCTTGGTCAGATAGCGTTCGATCTATTCAACGCGGTCCCACACTACGCATACCTCAAGTTCAAGTTGTCAGGCCCCATGGGGGTCATTACTGTCAACGGCAATACAGAGCGCTCCCCTAGAACTGAGGAACATGCATTGGCCCTAGCGACCGAATTTAGCTACAAAGAAGGTCGGCAAGTTTCTACATCCGCCATAAAGGCACACAAGGCTTGGAAGCAAGTTCGGCTTCAGACCAAAAACTCAGATCCTTCCTCCTCCCCTCTATAGGGACTCGCCCCCCACCGCAGAACCTCAAGACTAGCAAAGTATGTGCTGAGGAGGCACAACTTCGCACTTAAGATTCCATGGGTAGAGGTGGGGAAATAAAGATGAGTTTTCGGCTGGCCCGAACTTCTACCATTAACACGTCTTCAGACAAAATCTAGGCACTCCTAAAAGAGCCTGTCCATGGTGTAAAGCTCACCTACAATTCGGTGTCCGCCCGCCGAACACTAACACCCATCAAGGTGCATCTAAGAGCAAGATTCAACTAGCAAGGGGGCATATCGAGGACGTAAGGTTACCAATCGAAGACCCCTGGTACAACAACTCATGTATATTTTTATTTCTTTCACATACCTATAAACAATTGCCTCGGCAAATCCAATTTATAAGAGTTATTGAGAAAGTGCAAAATTGCGTGGCGCAAGTTCGCCTCATCTGTCCTTTTTTCAGAAAAAAAATTCCTCCTCTCTCCCTCTTCTCGTGATCCTGTTCGGTATGATGCGAGGTAACCGGCTAATAGACCGGGGGCTCGAGTTCAAACAAAAATCGCCTTATCTATCATGTGTTCGGTGTCTTGGTGCTCGCTTTATATGCATCGGTTCCGAACTATATCTTTGGTAAATAAGTTGGGTTGCCTGGCTCCTGTGCTTACCCCTTTATGTTGCGCTTGTTCGGCTAAAAGGGCAAAGTGGAGCACCCCTGCGATTGTGCTTCCGGATAGTCTGGTCAAGCCTCTCAGGTGGAAAAGCCGAAAACGGACTGTCATAGTATGCACGATCCAATCTGTGAACCCCGAGCTGGAAGTGTTATACTTCAATCCTCGTAAGCGGTTATTCCGTGTTATACGAGGAACTTGCCCTTTATGCAGACATTGTGATACCGGCTTCGGCCATGGTTCGTCCGAACATTACAACACTTTGGTGGCTAATTGTACGCTTCCTGTAGTCCTTTTCGCGCCCCTACGGCTAAGTGAAAGAAATAAAGCACTATAGTCTTATTGCCTAGTCTGCAGCACTGTACCGCCTTCGGGTTACGATAATAAGGTTAAGGGACATAGTGCATTGGCATAGACACCCCATGTAGTATCTACGTGGGGGCTAAGCCGACGACTCGCATCTTTCAGTATTAAACAGCCACATAGGAGTTACAAAGGAATACAAAACCATATAAGAACAAATAATAATATCATTAAAAGTTTGGGCAAGTCTTCAGACGCATTACAGCTCATTCAAACATTTTATCACCCGAACACTGTGACGCTATCACCATAGTGTTGGGGAACGTTAGATGGGAAACAAAAAATTTCCTAAGCACACGCAAGATTTATCCATGGTGATGAGCATCTATGAGAGTCAGAGTGGATCTACAATCCCTTGTATATCGCTGAGCGGGAAGCATTAAGAAACGCGGTTGGTGTAGTTGAACGTCTTCGCAATCCAAATCGCCGAGCATCCCGTGATATCATCACAATCCTTCCCGCGATCCAATCACAATCCAGCCCGCGAACTCATCACAATCCGTCCCGCAATCTCATCAAGATCCGTCTCGCGATCTTGATCATGGTCCTTCCGATCTAGCGCCAAACGAACGGCACCTCCATGTTCAGCACACGTACAGCTCGATGACGATCTCCGCCTTCTTGATACAGCAAGAGGGAGCGGAGAGGTAGATGAGTTCTTCGGCAGCACGACGGTGTTGCGGCGATGGTGGTGGAGCTATTCTAGCAGGGCTTCGCCTAAGCATCGCTGAAAACCGATCTAGAGGAGAAACTGCGATCTAGAGAGGTAGCACGTGGCTATTAGGGTTAGCTTTTCCCTTCAAATCCTCTAGTATATATAGGAGCGAGGGAGGGCAGGAGGCAGCCTGAAACCCTCAAGGTTTGGTCGAAATTGGAGGTGGAGGAGTCCTACTCCAGTCCTATTAGGAGTAGGATTCCTCCTTTCCACTTGGAAACTCTTTCCACCTCTCCACCTTTAGATTTTTTTCCTTCTCAAACCACTCCAGCCGCATGGGCCCTTAGAGGAGGCTTCGGCCAGCCAACTAGGGGCTGGTTTACCTCCTCCCACAGCCCATGTATCCTCTTGGGTCGAAATACCTCTCCCGATGGTCCCCCGGTACACTCCCGGCACTCCCGATACACTACCGATGAGCCCGAAACTTTTCTGGCGACCAAAACAGGACTTCCTATATATCAATCTTTACCTCCGGAGCATTCCGAAGCTCCTTGTGACGTCTGGGATGTCATCCGGGACTCCGAACAACCTTCAGTCACCACCAAACATAACTCTATACTACCGAAACGTCAACGAACCTTAAGTGTGTAGACCCTACAGGTTCGAGAACTATGTAGACATGACCGAGACACCTCTACGGTCAGTAACCAATACCGGGACCTGGATGCCCATATTGATTCCTACATATTCTACCAACATCTTTATCGGTCGAACCTCTATGTCAAGGATTCAGTTAATCCCGTATAATGTTCCCTTTGTTCTTCTATATGTTACTTGCCCGAGATTCGATTGTCAGTATCTCCATACCTAGTTCAACCTCGTTACCAGCAAGTCTCTTTACTTGTTCTGTAATACAAGATCCCGTGACTAACACTTAGTCACATTGCTTGCAAGGCTTATTGTGATGTTGTATTACCGAGTGGGCCCTGAGATACCTCTCCGTCACACGGAGTAACAAATCCCAATCTTGATCCATGCCAACCCAACAGACACCCTTGGATATACCTGTAGAGCACCTTTATATTCTCCCAAGTATGTAGCGACGTTTGATACACACAAGGTACTCCTTCGGTGTCAGTGAGTTGCATGATCTCATGGTCATAGGAACAAATACTTGACATGCAGAAAATAGTAGCAATAAACTGACATGATCATATGCTACGTTTGTAGTTTGGGTCTTGTCCATCACATAATTCTCCGAATGACGTGATCTAGTTATCAAATGGCATCTCATGTCCATGACTAGGAAACCATAGCCATCTTTGATCAACAAGCTAGTCTATTAGAGGCATACTAGGGACATGGTGTTGTCTATGTATCCACACATGTATCTGAGTTTCCGATCAACACAATTATAGCATGGATAATAAGCGATTATCATGAACAAGGAAATATGATAATAACCAATTTATTATAGCCTCTAGGGCATATTTCAGATAGTCTCCCACTTGCACTCGAGTCAATAATCTAGTTCACATCACCATGTGATTCGCATTGTTATGAATCTAACACCCAATGGGTTCTGGGGCTCGATCTTGCTTTGCATGCGCGAGAGGTCTTATAGTCAATGGATCTGCATGTTGGAAATATGCCCTAGAGGTAATAAATAAAGTGTTTATTATTATATTTCCTTGTTCATGATAATCGTTTATTATCCATGCTATAATTGTATTAATTGGAAACACATTACATGTGTGGGTAAATAGACAACACTTTGTCCCTAGTATGCCTCTAGTGAACTAGCTCGTTAATCAAAGATGGTCAAGGTTTCCTAGCCATTGATATGAGATGTCATTTGATAATGGGAGCACATCATTCGTAGAATGATGTGATGAACAAGACCCAAACTACGAATGTAGCATATGATCGTGTCAGTTTATTGCTACTGTTTTTTGCATGTCAAGTATATGTTCCTATGACCATGAGATCATGCAACTCATGGATACCGGAGGAGTGACTTGTGTGTATCAAACGTCGTAACGTAACTGGGTGACTATAAAGTTTCTCTACAGGTATCTCCGAGGGTGTCTACTGAGTTGGCATGGATCAAGACTGGGATTTGTTACTCCGTGTGACGGAGAGGTATCTTAGGGCCCACTCGGTTATACAACATCACAATGAGCGTTGCAAGCAATGTGTCTAAGTGTCAGTCACGGGATCTTGTATTACAGAACGAGTAAAGAGAATGGTCAATAACAAGGTTGAACTAGGTATGGAGATACCGAGGATCGAATCTCGGGCAAGTAACATACCGAAGAACAAAGGGAACATCATACAGGATTAACTGAATCCTTGACATAGAGGTTCGACCGATAAAGATCTTAGTAGAATATGTAGGAACCAATATGGGCATCCAGGTACCGCTATTGGTTATTGACCGTAGAGGTGTCTCGTTCATGTCTACATAGTTCTCGAACCCACAGGGTCTGCACACTTAAGGTTTGGTGACGTTTTGGTAGCATAGAGTTATGTATGGTGGTGACGGAAGGTTGTTTGGAGTCACGGATGATATCCCATACGTCATGAGGAGCTTCAGAATGGTTCGTAGGTAAAGATTGATATATAGGAAGTCCTACTTTGGTCACCGGAAAAGTTTCGGGCTCATCGATAGTGTACCGGGAGTGTCGGTAGTGTATCGGGAGACCATCGGGAGGGGTATTTCGACCCAAGAGGCTCCATGGGATGTGGGAGAGTGTTTACCAGCCCTTAGTGGGCTGGTGGAAGTCCCACACAAGGCCCATGCGGTTTGGGAAAAAAGGCCCAAAGAGAAAAAGTGGAAAAAGGCAAAAATAGGGTGAATCCTAGTCCTACTAGAACTGGAGGTGGAGTCCACCTCCTCCACCTGGTTCGGCCGACTCTTTGGAGGCTTGGCCCTTGTGCCAAGCCTCCTCCTCTCTTCCTCTTATATACTGGAGGTTTTAGGGTTTTTGCACAGAATTTTCAGCCACGTGTTGCCCGTTCCTCAAGTGCATAGTTTCTCCTCTAGATCGGATTTCTGCAGTGCTTAGGCGAAGCCCTGCCAGAATAGCTCCACCACCATTGCCGGAGTGCCATCACGCTGCCAGAGAACTCTTCTTCCTCTCCACTCCTTCTTGCTGGATCAAGACGGTGGAGATCGACATCAAGCTGTACGTGTGCTGAACGCGGAGGTGCCGTCCGTTCGACGCTAGATCGGAAGGATCGTGATCAAGTTCGTGGGACGGATCGTGATCAAGTTCGTGGGATGGATCGTGATCAAGTTCGTGGGATGGGTCGTGATTGGATCGTGGGACAGATCGTGATTGGATCGCGGGACGCTCGGCGATTTGGATCGCGAAGACGTTTGACTACACCAACCGCGTTTCTTAGCGCTTCCCGCTTAGCGATCTACAAGGGTACGTAGATCCACTCTCCCTCTCGTAGATGCTCATCACCATGGATAGATCTGCATGTGCGTAGGAAAATTTTTGTTTCCCATGCGACGTTCCCCAACAGTGGCATCATGAGCTAGGTCTATGTGTAGATGAGATCTCGAGTAGAACAAAAAAGGTTTGTGGGCGTTGATGCTTAGATTGCTTCCTCCCTTGGTTGGATTTTGGTTCAGTGGTATTGTGAGATGAAGCGGCCCGGACCAGCATTACTTGTATGCTTACGATAGACCGGTTCCCTCGACCGCAACTTGTTGCATAGATGGCTTGTGGGTGCCAGTTTCTCTCACTTTAGTTGGATCAGATTCGACAAAGGCGGTCCTTGAGAAGGTTGAAAAGCAACTAGTGTATCACCATTGTGGTTTTTGCATAGATGAGAATTGTTCTTGCGAGATACCCATAGCGGCCACGTAAAACATGCAACAACAATTAGAGGACGTCTAACTTGTCTTTGCAGGGTATGTTGTGATGTGATATGGCCAATTACATGATGTGATATATGGATGTATGAGATGATCATGTGATGTATAGATTATCATGACTTGCATGACGTTGAGTACGACAACCGGCAGGAGCCATAGCGTTGTCTTTAATTATTGTATGACCTATGTGTCAATCATTAAGTGCTATGTAATGCTTCACTTTATCGCTAAATGGTAGCAATAGTAGTAGAAGAATGTTGGGCGCGACAACCCCGATGGCGACACGTTGATGGAGATCAAGATGATGGATATTATGGTGTATTGCCGGTGATGATGGAGATCATGCCGGTGCTTTCAAGATGGAGATCAAAAGCACAAGTTCATGGCCATATCATGTCACTTATGATTTGCATGTGATGTTAATTCTTTTATGCACCTTGTTTTGCTTAGGACGACGGTAGCATTATAAGGTGATCCCTCACTTAATTTCAAGATAAATTGTGTTCTCCCCGAGTGTGCACCATTGCGAAAGTTCGTCGTGTTGAGACACCACGTGATGGTCGGGTGTGATAGATTCTACGTTCACATACAATGGGTGCAAGCCAGTGTTGCACATGTGGAACACTCGGGTTAAACTTGACGAGCCTAGCATGTACAGACATGGCCTCGGAACACAAGAGACCGAAAGGTCGAACAAGAGTCATATAGTAGATATGATCAACATAATGATGTTCACCTTTGAAGCCACCTCAACTCACGTGATGATCGGACTTGATTTGGTGAATTTGGATCATGTGACACTTAGATGACCTGAGGGATGTCAATTTGAGTGGGAGCTTGAGTAATTTGATTAACTAAACTCATTATCTTGAACAATAGTCTAAGTAAACTTTGCATATTTATGTTGTAGATCAATGGCTCGCGAAGTAGCACCCCTGAATTTTAATGCATTCCTAGAGAAAGCTAAGGTGAAAGATGATGGAAGTAACTTTGTTGACTGGGCCCATAATTTGAGGATTATCCTCACGGCTTCCTAGAAATCATATGTCCTTGATGCACCGCTTGGTGACCAACTAGAAGACATGACCTCCGAAGACGTTAAGAACGCTTGGGAGGCACGTACTGGAGATTACTCAATAGTTCAGTGTGCAATATTGTATGGCTTAGAACCGGGACTTCAAAGACATTTTGAACATCATGGAGCATATGACATGTTCCAGGAGTTGAAGTTTATCTTTCAGAAGAATGCCCGGATCGAGAGGTATGAAACCTCTGATAAGTTCTATGCTTGTAAGATGGAGGAGAACGGGTCTATCAATGAACATATACTTAGAATGTCTGGGTATTCAACTCGTCTAGCGGAGTTGGGAATTGCCCTTCCACCAGAGGCGATCACTGACAGAGTTCTTCAATCACTACCACCTAGTTACAAGAGCTTTGTGATGAACTATAACATGCACGGAATGAACAAGTCAGTCGCCGAGCTGTTTGCGATTCTAAAAGTCGCTGAGTCTGCAATCCAGAAAGAACATCAAGTGTTGATGGTCAATAAAACCACTAGTTTCAAGAAAAATGGCAAGGTCAAGGGCAAGGGCAAGAAGGGTAAAACCAAGAAGGATGGCAAAGCAGTTGCTACTCCTATAAAGAAGCCCAAGCATGGACCCAAGCCAGAAACTGAGTGCTTTCCTTGGAAGGGAACTGGTCTCTGGAAGCGGAACTGCCCCAAGTACCTGGCTCACAAGAAGGCGGCCAACGACAAACAAGGTATATATGATATACATGTTATAGATGTGTACCTTACTAGTTCTCGTAGTAGTGCCTGGGTATTTGATACCGGTTCGGTTGCTCACATTTCCAACTCAAAGCAGGAACTACGGAATAAACGAAGGCTGGCAAAGGATGAAGTGACGATACGCATGGGAAATGGTTCCAAGGTTGATGTGATCGCCGTGGGCACGCTCTCTCTTCGATTACCATCAGGATTAGTGATGAACCTGAATAATTGTTATTTAGTGCCTGCGTTAAGCATGAACATTATATCTAGATCTTGTTTATTGCGAGACGGTTACTCATTTAAATCAGAGAATAAAGGTTGTTCTATTTTATGAACCAATATCTCTTATGGTCATGCACCCAATGTTAGGGGTTTATTCATATTGAATCTTGATAGTGATGACAAACATGTTCATAACATTGATGCCAAAAGATGTAGAGTTGATAATGATAGTACCACTTTCTTGTGGCACTGCTGTTTAGGTCATATTGGTGTAAAACGCATGAGGAAGCTCCATGCTGATGGATTTTTGGAGTCACTTGATTTTGAATCACTTGACACATGTGAACCATGCCTCATGGGCAAGATGACTAAAATCCCATTCTCTGGAACAATGGAACGGGCGAGTGACTTATTGGAAATCATACATAATGATGTGTGTTGTCCAATGAATGTTACAGCGCGTGGTGGATATCGTTATTTTCTCACCTTCACTGGTGACTTAAGTAGATATGGGTATATTTACTTGATGAAACACAAGTCTGAAATGTTTGAAAAGTTCAAGCAATTTCAGAGTGTAGTTGAGAATCATCGTAACAAGAAGATTAAATTCCTGCGATCTGATTGAGGAGGTGAATATCTGAGTTATGAGTTTGGCAGTCACTTAAGACAGTGTGGAATTGTTTCATAGTTAACACCGCCCGGAACACCACAGCGTAATGGTGTGTCCGAACGTCATAATCGAACCTTATTAGATATGGTGCGTTCTATGATGTCTCTTGCTGATTTGCCACTATCGTTTTGGGGTTATGCATTAGAGACAACTGCATTCACCTTAAATAGGGCACCATCAAAAACCGTTGAGATGATGCCATATGGACTGTGGTTTGGCAATAGGCCAAATTGTTTGTTTCTTAAAGTTTGGGGATGTGATGCTTATCTCAAAAAGCTTCAGCCTGAAAAGCTGGAACCCAAAGCGGAAAAATGCGTCTTCATAGGATACCCAAAAGAGACAGTTGGGTATACCTTCTATCTCAGATCCGAAGGCAAAGTGTTTGTCGCTAAGAACGGAACATTTCTTGAGAAAGAGTTTCTCTCGAAAGAATTGAATGGGAGGAAAATAGAGCTTGATGAGGTTATTGAACCTTTACTTCAACCAGAAAGTAGCACAGCGCAGAAAGATGTTTCTATGGAACCTACGACGGTAGAAGAAGAAGTTAATGATGATGATCATGAAGCTTCAGATCAAGCTACTATTGAACCTCGTAGGTCGACAAGGCCGCGTATTACTCCTGAGTGGTACGGCAGCCCTGTCTTGGAGGTCATGTTGTTGGAAAACAATGAACTTACGAGCTATGGAGGAGCAGTGATGGGCCTGGATTCCGAGAAATGGTTAGAGGCCATGATCCGAGATGGGATCCATGTATGAAAACAAAGTATGGACTTTGGAAGTATTACCTGAAGGGCGAAAGGCCATTCAGAACAAAAGGATATTTAAGAAGAATATGGACGCGGACGGTAATGTCATCGTCTATAAAGCTCGACTTGTGGCAAAGGGTTTTTCAAAAGTTCAAGGAGTTGACTACGATGAGACATTCGCACCCGTAGCGATGCTTAAGTCTGTCAGAATCATGTTGGCAATAGCAGCTTATTTCGGCTCTGAAATTTGGCAGATGGATGTCAAAACAGAGTTCCTCAACGGTTTCCTTGAGGAAAAGTTGTATATGATGCAACCAGAAGGTTTTGTCGATCCAGAGAATGCTGACAAAGTGTGCCAACTCCAGCGATCCATTTATGGGCTGGTGCAAACATCTCGGAGTTGGAATAAGCGTTTTGATGAGGTGATCAAAGCGTTTGAGTTTATACAAGTTTATGGAGAAGCTTGTATTTACAAGAAAGTGAGTGGGAGCTCTATAGCGTTTCTAATATTATATGTGGATGACATATTGCTGATTGGAAACAATATAGAAATGCTGGAAAGCATGAAGGAATATTTGAACAAGAGTTTTTCAATGAAGGACCTAGGAGAAGCTGCTTTCATATTAGGCATTAAGATCTATAGAGATAGATCGAAACGCTTGATAGCACTTTCATAGAGTACAAACCTTGATAAAGTTTTGAAGAAGTTCAAAATGGATCAGTCCAAGAAGGGGTTCTTGCCTATGTTACAAGGTGTGAAGTTGAGTAAGACTCAATGCCCAGCGACTGCAGAAGATAGAGAAAAGATGAGTGTCATCCCCTATGCTTCAGCCATAGGCTCTATCATGTATGCAATGCTATGCACAAGACCGGATGTCATCCTTGCCATAAGTATGGCCGGAAGTTTTCAAAGTGATCCTGGACTGGAACACTGGGTAGGGGTCAAGAATATCCTTAAGTACTTGAAAAGGACTAAGGAAATGTTTCTCGTTTATGGAGTTGATAAAGAGCTCGTCGTAAAGGGTTACATCGATGCAAGCTTTGACACTGATTCGGATGACTCTAAGTCACAAACTGGATACGTATTTATTCTCAACGGGGGAGTGGTAAGCTGGTGCAGTTACAAGCAAAGCGTGGTAGCCGATTCTACATGTGAATTGGAGTACATCGCAGCCTCGCAGGCGGCGAAGGAAGGTGTCTGGATGAAGCAGTTCATGACAGATCTTGGAGTAGTGCCCAGTGCACTGAATCCAATGAACCTGTTCTGTGAAAACACGGGTGCCATTGCTCTGGCTAAGGAACCAAGGTTTCACAAGAGGACCAGACACATAAAGCAACGCTTCAACTCCATCCGCGATTACATCGAGGAGAAGGACATAAATATTTGCAAAGTGCACACGGATCTGAATGTTACAGACACGTTGACTATACCTCTTCCAAGGGCTAAACATGATCAACACCAGAACTGCATGGGTGTTCGATTCATTACAATGTAAATCACATAGTGATGTGAGCTGGATTATTGACTCTAGTGCAAGTGGGAGACTATTGGAAATATGCCCTAGAGGCAATAAATAAAGTGTTTATTATTATATTTCCTTGTTCATGATAATCGTTTATTATCCATGCTATAATTCTATTAATTGGAAACACATTACATGTGTGGGTAAATAGACAACACTTTGTCCCTAGTATGCCTCTAGTGAACTAGCTCGTTGATCAAAGATGGTCAAGGTTTCCTAGCCATTGACATGACATGTCATTTGATAACGGGATCACATCATTAGTAGAATGATGTGATGGACAAGACCCAAACTACAAACGTAGCATATGATCGTGTCAGTTTATTGCTACTGTTTTCTGGATGTCAAGTATATGTTCCTATGACCATGAGATCATGCAACTCATGGATACCGGAGGAGTGCCTTTTGCGTATCAAACGTCGCAATGTAACTGGGTGACTATAAAGGTGCTCTACAGGTATCTCCGAGGGTGTGTGTAGAGTTGGCATGGATCAAGACTGGGATTTGTTACTCCGTGTGACGGAGAGGTATCTCAGGGCCCACTCGGTAATACAACATCACAATGAGCCTTGCAAGCAATGTGTCTAAGTGTTAGTCACGGGATCTTGTATTACAGAACGAGTAAAGAGACTTTTCAATAACGAGGTTGAACAAGGTATGGAGATACCGACGATCGAATCTCGGGCAAGTAACATACCGAAGAACAAAGGGAACATCATACAGGATTAACTGAATCCTTGACATAGAGGTTCGACCGATAAAGATCTTCATAGAATATGTAGGAATCAATATGGGCATCCAGGTCCCGCTATTGGTTATTGACCGTAGAGGTGTCTTGGTCATGTCTACATAGTTCTCGAACCCGCAGGGTCTGCACACTTAAGGTTTGGTGACGTTTCGGTAGTATAGAGTTATGTATGGTGGTGACCGAAGGTTGTTCGGAGTCCCGGATGAGATCCCGGACACCACGAGGAGCTCCAGAATGGTCCGGAGGTCAAGATTGATATATAGGAAGTCCTATTTTGGTCGCCGGAAAAGTTTTGGCCTCATCGGTAGTGTACCGGGAGTGCTGGGAGTGTACCAGAAGACCATCGGGAGGGGTATTTCGACCCAAGAGGATCCATGGGTTGTGGGATAGTGTTTACCATCCCCTAGTGGGATGGTGGAAGTCCCACACAAGGCCCATGCGGTTTGGGAAAAAAGGCCCAAAGAGAAAACGTGGAAAAAGGCAAAAATAGGGTGAATCCTAGTCCTACTAGGATTGGAGGTGGAGTCCACCTCCTCCACCTGGTTCAGCCGACTCTTTGGAGTCTTGGCCCTTGTGCCAAGCCTCCTCCTCTCTTCCTCTTATATATACTGGAGGTTTTAGGGTTTTTGCACAGAATTTTTAGCCATGTGCTGCCCGTTCCTCCAGTGCATTGTTTCTACTCTAGATCGGATTTCTGCAGTGCTTAGGCGAAGCCCTGCCAGAATAGCTCCACCACCATCGCTGGAGCACCGTCACGCTGCCGGAGGACTCTTCTTCATATTTGCTCCTTCTTGCTTGATCAAGATGGAGGAGATCGTCATGAAGTTGTACGTGTGCTGAACACGGAGGTGCCGTCCGTTCGGCGCTAGATCGGAAGGATCGTGATCAAGTTCGTGGGACGGATCGTGATCAAGTTCGTGGGATAGATCATGATCAAGTTCGCGGGACGAATCGTGATTGGATCGCGGGACGGATCGTGATTGGATCACGGGACGCTCGGTGATTTGGATCGTGAAGACGTTCGACTACATCAACCGCGTTTCTTAACGCTTCCCGCTTAGCGATCTACAAGGGTACATAGATCCACTCTCCCTCTGATAGATGCTCATCACCATGGATAGATCTGCATGTGCGTAGGAAATTTTTTGTTTCCCATGTGACGTTCCCCAACACTACGACATTTAGATCCGTGTGTACTTTGCAAATATCTATGTCAAACTGTAAACACTGCTACCACACTCCACTTGGAGCTATTCCAAATGGCTGCTCTACTATACGTATCCATATTGCTACTAAGAGTCATCCGGATTGGTGTCAAATCTTAAATCGAAGTAACTCTTTACGGCGAACTCTTTCTTACCTCCATAATCGAGATCATTTCTTAGTCTTTTAGTTACTAAGGATGATCTTGACCGTTGTCCAGTGATCCACTCCTGGATCACTCTTGTACCCCTTGACGGACTCATCGCAAGGCACACATAGGTGCGGTACATAACATGACATACTATACAGAGCCTATGGCTAAGGCATAGGGGACGACATTCGTCCTTTCTCTTTCTTCTATCGTGGTCGAGCTTTGAGTCTCACTCAACTTCATACCTTACAAAGCAGCCGAGAACACTTCTCGCTGACTAATCCATTTTGAACTCTTTCAAAATCTTGTAAAGGTATGTACTCATTCAAAGTCTCATCAAGCATCTTGATCTATCTCTATAGATCATGATGCTCAACAATTAGGTAGCTTTATCCAGGTCTTCCTTTGAAAAACTCCTTTCAAACAACCCTTTATGCTTTCTAGAAATTCTACATCATTTCCGATCAATAATATGTCAACCACATATGCTTAGCAGAAACTCTATAGTTCTCCCACTCACTTTATTCTAAATAAAAGTTTCTCATAAACTTTATATAGACTCAAAAACTTTGATCACCTCATCAAAGTGTATATTCCAACTCCGAGACGCTTCCTTCAATCCATAGAAGGATCACTGAAGCTTGCTCACCTTTTAACATCCTTAGGACTGACAAAACCTTCTGGTTATATCACATACAACTTTTCCTCAAGTAAACTGTTAAGGAAACCATGTTTTGTCATCCATCTGCCAGATTTCATAAGTGAAAAATGCAGCAACTGCTAACATAATTCCATCAGACTTTAGCATCGCTACGAGTGAGAAAGTCTCATCGCAGTCAACTCTTTGAACTTCTCGGAAACTTCTTTGTGACAAGTCAAGCTTTATAAATGGTGACATTTACCATCAGCGCCTTTCCTCATCTCAAAGGTCCATTTGTACTCGATGACCTGTCGTCCAACGAGCAAGTCTACCAAAGTCTATACTTGGTTTTCATACATGGATCCTTTCTCGGATTTCATTGCTTCTAACCATTTGTCAGAATCCGGTCCCATCATCGCTTCTCCATATCTCGTAGGTTCATCGTTGTCTAACAACATGACCTCCAAGACAGGGTTGTCGTACCACTCAGGAGCAGTACGCATCCTTGTCGACCTACGAGGTTTGATAGTAACTTGATCCGAAGCTTCATGATCATCATCATTTACTTCCTCTTCAATTGATGTAGGTTCCACAAAAACATGTTTCTGCGTTGCGCTACTCTCTGGTTGAGACAAAGATTCAACAACCTCATCAAGTTCTATCTTCCTCCCACTCAATTCTTTCGAGAGAAACTTTTTCTCGGGAAAGGACCTATTTTAGCAACAAACACTTTATGCTTGGATCTGAGATAGAAGGTTCAACCAACTATTCTTAGGGTAAGCTATGAAGATGCATTTGTCCACTTTGGTTTCGAGCTCATTAGGTGAAAACATTTTTCCACACAAGCATCACAGCCACAAACATTAAGAAATGACAGCTTAGGTTTCTATCAAACCGTAATTCACACGGTGTGATCTCAACAGATTTAGATGGTGCCCTATTTAATGTGAATGTAGTTGTCTCTAATGCCTAACCCCAAAACTATAGTAGCAAAACGATAAGAGACATCATAGCCCACACCATATCCAATAGGGCACGACTATGACATTCAGACTATTGGAAATATGCCCTAGAGGCAATAATAAATTAGTTATTATCATATTTCCTTATTCATGATAATCGTTTATTATCCATGCTATAATTGTGTTGATCTGAATCTCAGATACATGTGTGGATACATAGACAACACCATGTCCCTAGTATGCCTCTAATAGACTAGCTCCTTGATGAAAGATGGCTAAGGTTTCCTAGCCATTTACATGAGATGTCATTTGATAACCGGATCACATCATTAGGAGAATGATGGAATGGACAAGACACAAACTACAAACGTAGCATATGATCATGTCAGTTTATTGCTATTGTTTTCCTCATGTCAAGTATCTGTTCCTATGACCATGAGATCATTTAACTCACTGACACCGGAGGAGTGCCTTGTGTGTATCAAACGGCGCAACGTAACTGGGTGACTATAAAGGTACTCTAAAGGTATCTCCGAGGGTGTCTATTGGGTTGGCGTGGATCAAGACTGGGATTTGTTACTCCCTGTGACGGAGAGGTATCTCAGGGCCCACTCGGTAATACAACATCACAACAAGCCTTGCAAGCAATGTGACTAAGTGTTAGTCACGGGATCTTGTATTACGGAACGAGTAAAGAGACTTGCCGGTAACGAGGTTGAACTAGGTATGGAGATACCGACGATCGAATCTCGGGCAAGTAACATACCGAAGAACAAAGGGAACATCATAGGGATTAACTGAATCCTTGACATAGAGGTTCGATTGATAAAGATCTTCATAGAATATGTAGGAACCAACATGGGCATTCCAGTCCTGCTATTGGTTATTGACCGTAGAGGTGTCTCGGTCATGTCTACATAGTTCTCGAACCCGCAAGGTCTGCACACTTAAGGTTCGGTCACGTTTCGGTAGTACAGAGTTATGTATGGTGGTGACCGAAGCTTGTTCGAAGTCCCGGATGAGATCCTGGACGTCATGAGGAGCTCCGAAATGGTCCGTAGGTAAAGATTGATATATAGGAAGTCCTATTTTGGTCGCCGGAAAAGTTTCGGGCTAACCGGTAGTGTACCGGGAGTGCCAGTAGTGTATCGGGAGACCATCGGGAGGGGTATTTCGACCCAAGGGGCTACATGGGCTGTGGGAGAGTGAATACCAGACCTTAGTGGCCTGGTGGAAGTCCCACACATGGCCCATGTGGCTGGGAAAAAAGCTCAAAGAGAAAAAGGTGGAAAAGGGCAAAGGCAAAAATAAGTAGGACTCCTAGTCCTACTAGGATTCGAGGAGGAATCCTCCTCTCCTCGTTGGTTCGGTCGAAGCCTCCAAGGGCTGGCCCTTTGGACAAGCCTCCTCCTCCCTTCCTCTTATATATACTAGAGGTTTTAGGGTTTTGCACTAGTTTTTTCAGGCACGTGCTACCCGTTCCACTAGTGCATAGTTTCTCCTCTAGATCGGTTTTCTGTAGTGCTTAGGCGAAGCCCTTTCGGAATTGCTCCACCACCATCGCCGTGGAACCATCACGCTACCGGAGAACTCTTCTACCTCTCCGCTCCCTATTTCTAGATCAAGAAGGCGAAGATCGTCATCGAGTTGTACGTGTGCTGAACTCGGAGGTGCCGTCCCTTCGGCGCTAGATCGGAAGGACCGTGATCAAGATCGCGAGATGGATCGTGATGAGATCGTGGGATGGATCGTGATGAGTTTGTGGGACGGATCATGATTGGATCGCGGGATGGATCGTGATGAGATCACGAGACACTCGGCGATTCGGATCGCGAAGACATTCGACTACACCAACCACGTTTCTTAATGCTTCCGGCTTAGCGATCTACAAGGGTATGTAGATCCACTCTCCCTCTCGTAGATGCTCATCACCCAGGATAGGTCTTGCGTGAACGTAGGAAATTTTTTGTTTCCCATGCGACATTCCCCAACAATGGCATCATGAGCTAGGTCTATGTGTAGATGAGATCTCGAGTAGAATACAAAGAGTTTGTGGGCGTTGATGCTTGGATTGCTTCCTCCCTTGGTCGTGTTTTGGTTCAGCAGTATTGTCGGATGAAGCGGCCCGGACCAACATTACTCGTACGCTTACAAGAGACCGGTTCCCTCAACTGCAACTTGTTGCAAAAGATGGCTAGCGGGTGGTAGTTTCTCCTACTTTAGTTGGATCGGATCCGACAAAGGCGGTCCTTGAGAAGGTTGAAAAGCAAATTATGTATCACTGTTGTGGTTTATGCGTAGGTGAGAATTGTTCTTGCTAGATACCCATAGCAGCCACGTAAAACATGCAACAACAATTAGAGGACGTCTAAATTGTTTTTGCAGGGTATGTTGTGATGTGATATGGCCAATTACATGATGAGATACATGTGATGTATGAGATGATCATGTGTTGTATAGAATATCACGACTTGCATGTCGATGAGTACGGCAACCGGCAGGAGCCATAGGGTTGTCTTTAATTATTGTATGACCTGCGTGTCAATCATTAAGCGCTATATAATGCTTTACTTTATCGCTAGACGGTAGCAATAGTAGTAGAAGCATGGTGGGCGCGACAACCCCGATGGTGACATGTTGATGGAGATCAAGATGATTGAGATCATGGTGTCATGCCGGTGACGATGGAGATCATGCCGGTGCTTTCATGATGGAGATCAAAAGCACAAGTTCATGGCCATATCATGTCACTTATGATTTGCATGTGATGTTAATCCTTTTATGCACCTTGTTTTGCTTAGGACGACGGTAGCATTATAAGGTGATCCCTCACTTAATTTCAAGATAAATTGTGTTCTCCCCGAGTGTGCACCGTTGCGAAAGTTTGTCGTGTCGAGACACCAAGTGATGATCGGGTGTTATAGACTCTACGTTCACATACAACGGGTGTAAGCCAGTGTTGCACACGCAGAACACTCGTGTTAAACTTGACGAGCCTAGCATGTACAGACATGGCCTCGGAACACAAGAGACCGAAAGGTCGAACATGAGTCATATAGTAGATATGATCAACATGATGATGTTCACCATTGAAACCACCTCAACTCACGTGATGATCGGACTTGAGTTGGTGAATCTGGATCATGTATCACTCGAATGACCAGAGGGATGTTAATTTGAGTGGGAGTTCTTCAGTAATATGATTAATTGAACTCATTATCATGAACATAGTCAGTAGTTTCTTTGCAAATTATGTTATAGATTACATGCTCGCTCTATAGCTCCCTTGAATTTTTATATGTTCCTAGTGAAATAGAGTCGAAAGATGATGGTAGCAATATTGCGTACTGGGTCCGTGATCTGAGGATTGTCCTCATTGCTGCATGGAAGGCTTATGTCCTTAATGCACCGCTCGGTGCGCCAACCCCTCTAGCGTCATTTGTAGATGTTGTGAACATCTGACAGGCACGTTCTGATGACTACTTGATAGTTTAGTGTGTCATTCATTACGGCTTAGAATTGAAGCTCCGAAACGTTTTGAACGTCACGGAACATATGAGATGTTCTAAGAGCAGAAATTAGGATCTCAGGATCGTGCCCGTGTTGCGAGATATGAGATCTCCAACAAGATTCTTTTCCTGCAAGATGAAGGAGAATAGCTCAATCGTTGATCATGTGCTCAGATTGTCTGGGTGCTAGAATCGCTTGAATCTAGTGGGAGTTAATCCTGCAGATAAGATAGTGATTGATATAGTTCTCCAAGTCACTGTCACTAAGCTACTAGAACTTGGTGATGAACTATAAAACACCAGGGATAGAAATAATGATCCCTGAGCTGTTCATGATGTTTGACACCGCGAAGGTAGAAATCAAGAGGAGCGTCAAGTGTTGATAGTTAGTCAAACCACTAGTTTCGAGAAGGGCAAGAGCAAGGAGGGAAACTTCATGGATAGCAAGCCAGTTGCTGCTCCAGTGAAGCAACCCAAAGTTGAACCCAAACCTGAGAATAAGTGCTTCGATTATGAGGAGAGCGGTCGCTGAAAGGAAACAACCCTAGATACTTGGTAGATAAGAAGGCTGGCAACATCGACAATAGTATATTTGATATACGTGTTAATGATGTGAACCTTGCGAGTACTCCTAGTAGCACCTGGGTATTGGATACCGGTTCGGTTGCTAAATGTTAGTAACTTGAAGTAAAAGCTACGGAATAAACGGATACTAGCTAAGTGTGAGGTGACGATGTGCGTTGGAAATGTTTCCAAGGTTGATGCGATCAACATCGCACGCTCTCTCTATCTTCGGGATTAGTGAAGAACCTAAATAAATGTTATTTGGTGTTTTCCGTTGAGCATGAACGTGATTTGATCGTGTTATTGCAACACGGTTATTCATTTAAGTTAGAGAATAATGGTTATTCTGTTTACATGAATAATACCTTCAATGGTCATGCACCCAGTGAGAATGGTTTGTTGAATCTTGATCGTAGTAACACATGTTCATAACACTGATGCCAAAAGATACAAAGTTAATAATATAGTACCACATACTTGTTGCATTGCCGCTAAATGTCCTATTGGTATAAAACACATGAAGAAACTCCATGCTGATGGATCTTTGGACTCATTCGATTTCGAATCGGTTGAGACATGCAAACCATGCCTCTTGGTCAAGATGACTAAGGACCCCGTTTTCTGGTTTGATGGAGCGGGCAAGTGATTTATTGGAAATGATACATGTTGATGTATGCAATCCAATGAGTCTTGTAGCATGCGGTGGATATCGTTATTTTCTTAACTTCACTGATGATTTGAGTAGATATAGTGTATATTTACTTAACGAAACACAAGTCTGAATGGTTTGAAAGATTCAAGAAAATTCAGAGTTAAGTTCAAGATCATCGTGACAAGAAGATAAAAATGTCTGCGATATGATCATGGAGGTGAATATATGAGTTACGAGTTTGGCATACAACTTTAGACAATGTGAAAGTTGTTTCACAACTCACGCCACCTGGAACACCATAGTGTGATGGTGTGTCCGAACGTCATAGTCGTGCTCTATTGGATATGGTGCGTGCTATGATGTCTCTTATCGTTTTGCTACTATAATTTTGGGGTTATGCATTAGAGACAACTACATTCACTTTAAATAGGGCACCATCTAAATCCGTTGAGATGACACCGTGTGAATTATGGTTTGATAAAAACCTAAGCTGTCATTTCTTAATATTCGGGGCTACGACTCTTGTGTGGAAAATGTTTTCACCTAATGAGCTCGAACCCAAAGCGGACAAATGCATCTTCATAGAATACCCTAAGAACAGTTGGGTGAACCTTCTATCTCAGATCCAAGCATAAAATGTTTGTTGCTAAAATTGGGTCCTTTCTCGAGAAAAAGTTTCTCTCAAAAGAATTGAGTGGGAGGAAGATAGAACTTGATGAGGTTGTTGAACCTTTGTTCAACCAGAGATTAGCGCAGCGCAGGAAGATGTTTCTGTGAAGCATGCGTTAGTTGAAGAGGAAGTTAATGATGATGATCATGAAGCTTCGGATCAAGTTACTATCAAACCTCATAGGTCGACAAGGATGTGTACTGCTCTTGAGCGGTACGACAACCCTGTCTTGGAGGTCATGTTATTGGACAACGATGAACCTACGAGCTGTGGAGAAGCGATGATGGGCCCGGATTCCGACAAATGGTTAGAGGCCATGAAATCCGAGAAATGATCCATGTATGAAAACTAAGTATAGACTTTGGTAGACTTGCTCATTGGACGGCAGGTCGTCGAGTACAAATGGACCTTTAAGATGAAGACAAATGCTGATGGTAAATGTCACCATTTATAAAGCTCGACTTGTTGCAAACAAGTTTACAACAAGTTCAAGGAGTTGACTACGATGAGACTTTCTCACTCGTAGCGATGCTAAAGTCAGTTGGAATTATGTTAGCAGTTCCTGCATTTTTCAATTATGAAATCTGGCAGATGGATGTCAAAACATCGTTTCCTTAACGGTTTACTTGAGCAAAGGTTGTATGTGATACAATCAGAAGGTTTTGTCAGTCCTAAGGATGCTAAAAGGTGTGCAAGCTCCAGCAATCCATCTAAGGGATGGAGCAAGCATCTCGGAGTTGGAATACACACTTTGATGAGGTGATCAAAGTTTTGTAGTTTATACAAAGTTTATGAGAAACTTGTATTTACAATAAAGTGAGTGTGAGCACTATAGAATTTCTGATAAGTATATGTGGCTGACATATTGTTCATTGGAAATAATGTAAAATTTCTGGAAAGCATGAACGGTTGTTTGAAAAGTGATTTTCAAAGGAGGACCTGGATAAAGCTACCTAATTGTTGAGCATCAAGATCTATAGAGATAGATCAAAATGCTTGATGAGACTTTCAATGAGTACATACCTTGAAAAGACTTTGAAAGAGTTCAAAATGGATAAGTCATAGAAAGAGTTCTCGCCTGATTTGTAAGGTGTGAAGTTGAGTGAGACACAAATCTCGACAACGGCAGAAGAAAGAGAAAGGACAAACATCGTCCCCCTATGCCTTAGCCATAGGCTCGATATTATGCCATGTTGTGTACCACACCTGTTTGTGCCTTGCCATGAGTCTGTCAAGGGGTACAAGACTGGTCCATGAATGGATCACTGGACAGCGGTGAAAATTATCCTTAGTAACCAGAGGACTAAGGAAATGTTTCTCAATTATGGAGGTGATAAAGGGTTCAACGTAAAGAGTTATGTCGATGCAAGCTTTAACATTAATCCGGATGACTCTTAGTACCAATCCGGATATGTATAGTGGAGCAGCCATTTGGAATAGTACCAAGTGGAGTGCGGTAGCAGTGTTTATAGTTTGACATGGTGATTTGCAAAGTACACATGAATCGGAATGTCGCAGAGCCATTGACTATAAGACATCTCTCACATGCAAAGCATGATCGAACCCCAAAACTCATTGGGTGTTAGATTCATAACAATGTGAATCACATGGTGATGTGAACTAGATTATTGACTCTAGTGCAAGTGGGAGACTGTTGGAAATATGCCCTAGAGGCAATAATAAATTAGTTATTATCATATTTCCTTGTTCATGATAATCGTTTATTATCCATGCTATAATTGTATTGATCGCAAACTCAGATACATGTGTGGATACATAGACAACACCATGTCCCTAGTATGCCTCTAATAGAGTAGCTCATTGGTCAAAGATGGCTAAGGTTTCCTAGCCATTGACATGAGATGTCATTTGATAAGGGGATCGCGTCATTAGGAGAATGATGGGATGGACAAGACCCAAACTACAAACGTAGAATATGATTGTGTCAGTTTATTGCTACTATTTTCTGCATGTCAAGTATCTATTCGTATGACCAGGAGATCATGCAACTCACTAACACCGGAGGAGTGCCTTGTGTGTATCAAATGTCACAATGTAACTGGGTGACTATAAAGGTACTCGATAGGTATCTCCGAGGGTGTCTATTGGGTTTGCATGGATCAAGACTGGGATTTGTTACTCCGTGTGACGGAGAGGTATCTCAGGGCCCACTCGGTAATAGAACATCACAACAAGCCTTGCAAGAAATGTGACTAAGTGTTAGTCATGGGATCTTGTATTACGGAATGAGTAAAGAGACTTGCCGGTAACGAGGTTGAACTAGGTATGGAGATACCGACGATCGAATCTAGGGCAAGTAACATACCGAAGAACAAAGGGAACATCATACGGGATTAACTGAATCCTTGACATAGAGGTTTGACCGATAAAGATCTTCGTTGAATATGTAGGAACCAATATGGGTATCCAGGTCCCTCTATTGGTTATTGACCGTAGAGGTGTCTCGGTCATGTCTACATAGTTCTCGAACCCGCAGGGTCTGCACACTTAAGGTTCGGTGACGTTTCGGTAGTATAGAGTTATTTATGGTGGTGACCTAAGGTTGTTCGGAGTCCCGTATGAGATCCAGGAAATCACGAGGAGCTCCAGAATGGTCCGAAGGTAAATATTGATATATAGGAAGTCCTATTTTGGTCGCCAAAAAAGTTTCGGGCTCATCGCTAGTGTACCGGGAGTGCCAGTAGTGTACCGGGAGACCATCGGGAGGGGTATTTACACCCAAGAGGCTACATGGGATATGGAGAGTGAATAGCATCCCTTAGTGGGCTAGTGTAAGTCCCACACAAGGCCATTGTGGCTGGGAAGAAAAGCCCAAAGAGAAAAAAGTGGAAAAAGGCAAAAAGGCAAAAATAAGGAGGAGTCCTAGTCCTACTAGGATTGGACGAGGAATCCTCTTCTCCTCCTTGGTTCGGCCGAAGCATCCTAGGGTTGGCCCTTTGGCCAAGCCTCCTCCTCTCTTCCTCTTATATATACCAGAGGTTTTAGGGTTTTGCACTAGTTTTTTCAGCCACGTGCTACCCGTTCCTCTAGTGCATAGTTTCTCCTCTAGATCGGTTTTCTGCAGTGCTTAGGCGAAGCCCTGCCAGAATTGCTCCACCACCATCGCCGCGGTGCCGTCACTCTGTCGAAGAACTCTTCTACCTCTTTGCTCCCTCTTGCTGGATCAAGAAGGCGGAGATCATCATCTAGCTGTACGTGTGCTGAACGCGGAGGTGTCGTCCGTTCGGCGCTAGATCAGAAGGACCGTGATCAAGATCGCGAGACAGATCATGATGAGATCGCGGGACAGATCGTGAGGAGTTCGCGGGACGGATCTTGATTGGATCGCGGGACGCATCGTGATGATATCGCGGGACACTCGGCAATTTGGATCGCGAAGACGTTCGACTACACCAACCGCGTTCCTTAACGCTTCCCGCTTAGCGATCTACAAGGGTATGTAGATCCACTCTCCCTCTCGTAGATGCTCATCACCATGGATAGGTCTTGCATGAACATAGGAAATTTTCTGTTTCCCATGCGACGTTCCCCAACACGGACACACCATCACACTATCGTGTTCCAGGTGGCATGAGTTGTGAAACGACTTTCACATTGTCTAAAGTTGTATGCCAAACTCGTAACTCAGATATTCACCTCCATGATCATATCACAGACATTTTTATCTTCTTGTCATGATGATCTTAAACTTCACTCTGAATTTGCTTGAACCTTTCAAATGACTCAGACTTGTGTTTCATTAAGTAAATATACACTATATCTACTGAAATCATCAGTGAAGGTAAGAAAATAACAATATCCATCGCACGCTACAAGACTCATTAGATTGCATACATCAACATGTATCATATCCAATAAATCACTTGCCCACTCCATCAATCCGGAAAACGAGGTCCTAAATCATCTTGCCCAAGAGGCATGGTTCGCATGTCTCAACTGATTCGAAATCGAATGAGTCCAAAGATCCATCAGCATGGAGTTTCTTCATGCGCTTTATACCAATATGGCATTTAGCGGCAGTGCCACAAGTATGTGGTACTATCATTATTAACTTTGTATCTTTTGGCATCAACGTTATGAACATGTGTATTACTACGATCAAGATTCAACAAACCATTCTCACTGGGTGCACGAACATTGAAGGTATTATTCATGTAAACAAAATAACCTTTATTCTCTAACTTAAATGAATAACCGTGTTGCAATAAACACGATCTAATCACGTTCATGCTCAACGCAAAACACCAAATAACAATTATTTAGGTTTGTCACTAATCCCGAAGGTAGAGAGAGCATGCGATGTTGATCACATCAACCTTGGAAAAATTTCCAACACACATTGTCACCTCACCCTTAGCTAGTTCTCCGTTTATTCCGTAGCTTTTATTTCGAGTTACTAACATTTAGCAACCGAACCGGTATCCAATACCCAGGTGCTACTAGGACTACTCGCAAGGTATACATCAATAACACGTATATCAAATATACTTCTGTCGACGTTGCCAGCATTCTTATCTACCAAGTATCTAGGGTTGTTCCGCTTCAGCGATCGCTCTCCTCATAATCGAAGCACTTAGTCTCGGGTTTGGGTTCAACTTTGGGTTGCTTCACTGGAGCAGAAACTGACTTGCCATCCATGAAGTTTCCCTCCTTGCCCTTGCCCTTCTCTTAACTAGTGGTTTTTACTAACCATCAACACTTGACGCTCCTTCTTGATTTCTACCTTCCCGGTGTCAAACATCACGAATAGCTCAGGGATCATTATTTCTATCCCTGACATTTTATAGTTCATCACCAAGTTTTAGTAGCTTAGTGACAATGATTTGGAGAACTATATCAATCACTATCTTATCTGGAAGATCAACTCCCACTCGATTCAAGTGATTGTAGCACCCAGACAATCTGAGGACATGCTCAACGATTGAGCTATTCTCTTTCATCTTGCAAGCAAAGAATCTTGTTGATCTCATATCTCGCAACACGGGCACGAGCCTGTGATCCTAATTTCAGCTCTTAGAACATCGCATATGTTTCGTGACGTTCAAAACGTTTCGAAGCCTCAATTCTAAGTCGTAATGCATGACGCACTAAAGTATCAAGTAGTCATCAGAATGTGCCTGTCAGGTGTTCACAACATCTACAGACGACGCTAGAGGGGTTGGCGCACCGAGCGGTGCGTTAAGGACATAAGCCTTCTGTGCAGCAATGAGGACAATCCTTAGATCATAGAGCCAGTCCGCAATATTGCTACCATCATCTTTCAACTCTAATTCTCTAGGAACATATAGAAATTCAAGGGAGCTACAACATGAGCTAGTAACCTACAACATAATTTTGCAAAGACACTACTGACTATGTTCATGATAATGAGTTGAATTAATTACTTAAGAACTCCCACTCAAATTGACATCCCTCCGGTCATTCGACTGATAAATGATCCAAATTCACCAACTCAAGTCCGATCATCACGTATGTTGAGGTGGTTTCAATGGTGAACATCATTATGTTGATCATATCTACTATATGACTCATGTTCAGCCTTTCGGTCTCATATGTTCCAAGGCCATGTCTGTACATGCTAGGCATGTCAAGTTTAACCCGAGTGTTCTGCATGTGCAACACTGGCTTGCACCGTTGTATGTGAATGTAGAGTCTATCACACCCGATCATCACGTGGTGTCTCGACATGATGAACTTTCGCAACGGTGCACACTCGGGGAGAACACAATTTATCTTGAAATTAAGTGAGGGATCACCTTGTAATGCTACCATCATCCTAAGCAAAACAAGGTGCATAAAAGGATTAACATCACATGCAAACAATAAGTGACATGATATGGCCATGAACTTGTGCTTTTGATCTCCATCTTGAAAGCATCGGCATGATCTCCATCGTCACCGGCATGACACCATGATCTCCATCATCTTGATCTCCATCAACGTGTCGCCATCGGGGTTGTCGCATCCACCATGCTTCTACTACTATTGCTACCGTTTAGCGATAAAGTAAAGCATTACATAGCGCTTAATGATTGACACGCAGGTCATACAATAATTAAAGACAACCCTATGGCTCCTGTCGGTTGCCGTACTCATCAACATGCAAGTCGTGATATTCTATACAACACATGATCATCTCATACATCACATATATCTCATCATGTAATAGGCCATATCACATCACAATATACCCTGCAAAAACAAGTTAGACGTCCTCTAATTGTTGTTTCATGTTTTACGTGGCTGCTACGGGTATCTAGCAAGAACAATTCTCACCTACAAACCCCAACGGTGATACATAAGTTGCTTTTCAACCTTCTCAAGGATCGCCTTAGTCGAATCCGATCCAACTAAAGTTGGAGAAACAGACACCCGCTAGCCATATTTGTGTAACGAAGTTACACGTTAGTCGATGGAACCGATCTCTCGTAAGCGTATGAGTAAGGTTGGTCTGGGCCGCTTCATCCTACAATACCGCTGAACCAAAATTCGACCAAGGGATGAAGCAATCTAAGCATCAATGCCCACAAACTCTTTGTATTCTACTCGAGATCTCATCTACACATAGACCTAGCTCATGATGCCACTGTTGGGGAATGTTGCATGGGAAACAAAAACATTCCTACGCACACGCAAAATCTATCCATGGTCATGAGCATATACGAGAGGGAGAGTGGATCCACATACCCTTGTAGATCGCTAAGCGAGAATCGTTAAGAAACGCAGTTGGTGTAGTTGAACGTCTTCGCGATCCAAATTGCCGAGCATCCCGCGATCTCATCACGATCTGTCCCGCGATCCAATCATGATCTGTCCCATGAACTCATCATGATCCATCCCACGATCTCAAAATGATCCATCTCGCGATCTTGATCACGGTCCTTCCGATCAAGCGCCAAACGGACGGCACCTCCGTGTTCAGCACACGCACAACTTGATGACGATCTCCACCTTCTTGATATATCAAGAGGGATAGGAGAGGTAGATGAGTTCTCTGGCAGCATGACGGCGTTGTGGAGATGGTGGAGGAGCTATTCCAGCAGGGCTACGCCTAAGCACCGCTGAAAACCGATCTTGAGGAGAAACTGCGATCTAGAGGACAGGTAGCACGTGGCTATTAGGGTTAGCTTTTTCCTCTAAATCCTCTAGTATATATAGGTGGGAGGGAGGGGAGCAGGCAGCCTGAAACCCTCAAGGTTTCGTCGAAATAGGAGGTGGAGGAGTCCTACTCCAATCCTATTAGGAGTAGGATTCCTCCTTTCCACTTGGAAACTCTTTCCACCTCTCCACCTTTGGATTTTTTCCTTCTCAAACCATTGCAGCTGCATGGGCCCTTAGAGGAGGCTTTGGACAGCCCACCAGGGGCTGGTTTACCTCCTCCCACCGCCCATGTAGCCTCTTGGGTCGAAATACCTCTCCCGATGGTCCCCTGGTACACTACCGGCACTCTCGGTACACTACCGATGAGCCCTAAACTTTTCCGGCGACCAAAACAGGACTTCCTATATATCAATCTTTACTTCCGGACCATTCCGGAGCTCCTCGTGACATCTGGGATCTCTTTCGGGACCCTGAACAACCTTCGGTAACCACCAGACATAACTTTATACTACCGAAACGTCACCAAACCTTAAGTGTGTAGACCATGCGGGTTCGAGCACTATGTAGACATGACCGAGACACCTCTACGGTCAATAACCAATGGCGGGACCTGGATGCCCATATTGGTTCCTAGATATTCTACGAAGATCTTTATCGGTCGAACCTCTATGTCAAGGATTCAGTTAATCCCGTATAATGTTCCCTTTGTTCTTTGGTATGTTACTTGCCCGAGATTTGATCGTCAGTATCTCCATACCTAGTTCAACCTCGTTACTAGCAAGTCTCTTTACTCATTCCGTAATACAAGATCCCATGACTAACACTTAGTCACATTGCTTGCAAGGCTTATTGTGATGTTGTATTACCGAGTGGGCCCTGAGATACCTCTCCGTCACATGGTGTAACAAATCCCAGTCTTGATCCATGCCAACCCAACAGACATCCTCAGAGATACCTGTAGAGCACCTTTATAGTCACCCAGTTATGTTGCGACGTTTGATACACACAAGGTACTCCTCCGGTGTAAGTGAGTTGCATGATCTCATGGTCATAGGAACAAATACTTGACATGTAGAAAATAGTAGCAATAAACTGACACGATCATATGCTACGTTTGTAGTTTGGTTCTTTTCCATCACATCATTCTCCTAATGACGTGATCCCGTTATCAAATGACATCTCATGTCCATGACTAGGAAACCATAGCCATCTTTGATCAACGAGCTAGTCTATTAGAGGCATACTAGGGACATGGTGTTATCTATGTATCCACACATGTATCTGAGTTTCCTATCAACACAGTTATAGCATGGATAATAAACGATTATCATGAACAAGGAAATATGATAATAACCAATTTATTATTGCCTCTAGGGCATATTTCCAACACATAACACTCTTCATTACTCCACTAAAGTATAGCTCGGGGCGTCGATGCTCCTTCCCAGGTGGCGGTGGGTCGGTGGCTACCTTCATCAGATTTAGCCCTCACCAGTGCACTTTGGCCTTGGCAAGGCCCATCCGGACTCCTTGAATGCAGGAGGGGCGAAGCATCGATCAACCACTGCACCAGGCCAAAGTTGCTACCTGGCAGCAGCTCGCCGGGCGATAAGCGGATGTAGAGGTCCTTCATGGTTGGCTCTCCCATCTGGTATAGCTCCATTAGTTGTTTCAGCTGCTCCACCAGAGGAGGAGGATGCTCGGGGGCTCCGAACTATGCCTAGAATAGTCGAGCTTCCTATCCTTCTCCCCGCAAGGCAAACAACTGATTGGCCTCCCCCACGCTCTTCTGGAGATCGAAGGATGCGCCTAAGGATTACCACACCCGTGTAAGCAATGCGAATTTGCTATCCCCGAATACGCACTTTAGTGAGTACGGCTTACCATCTGCTATTTCCTTGGCCTGGCGCACTTGATCCTCGTATAATCGCCTGTCCATTCGCTCCTTCTTGAATTTGGTTTTCAAAGTGGATAGTTCGGCCGAGATCTCCTTATTCTTCTGCTCCAAGGCCTCGCATCTTTCGCTACCATATTTTTGCTCTTGCTGGACCTCTACCATGCTAGCTTCATGCTTGCCACTAGTGGCTCGCATGGCAGAAAGGGTGACAACCGTTTCCTTAGCAGCCGCCCTCTCGGCGGCCGTTTCGTCCTTCGCGCGCTGGAGCTCGGCCTTAAGCCTCTCCATCTCCTTTGTCAAGGCCGTGGGTGCATTATACAATGTGAAGAAGCAGCATTGACAGTATTCGGATGATAGAACTCAGAAAAAAGCATTCAGTTTATGTTTGACATACCGTGAGCCTTGTCCAGCCTTCGGCTAAGGGCCTCAGCTTCGTCTTTGGAGCGCTTCAGCTTCCAATTTAGCTCTTCCAGCTCGGCCCATTTATGGCCGCCGCCAATGACGAAGCCTGCATCACACACAGTTAATATATTACATGGGCTCCCAATAACCAAATAATAGACAATCCGATCATATGTCGAGTTATTCTAGCATGTCGTACACTTAAAGTACATTTAGTTCGGTATCGAATTCAGACGTGACCCCGAGGTGAGCTTTTTTGACCTCACCTAGGACTCGGGGGCTGCCATGTATATAATGCGAATAAAAAAATCTTTGCAAAATAAACACATCAGGTGACTTACTTGAATATGCGCAAGGAGACCTTTGAAGGCCTCCTTCAGTCCGTTGTCAATGGACTGGATGCTCTGTAGTATAGCACCCATAAGGGTGCGGTGATCCTCAGGGATGGAGGCGCTCGATAGAGCATCCTCCATGACCGACCACCTATTGGTCGGTGGTGCCAGTGATGATCGGATAACCCGATCAACCACTGGGGATTGGACCGGTGCCTCCGGACGCACAGTGTGCTCCGGAGATTTTCTCGGAGGGGACTGAGCGCCCGCTCGTCCGGCCTCCTCAGTATCCGAGGGGTGTTTCCCCCGGTTGGTCGAGGCGTTAGCCTCGGCCACGGTGCCATCTCCCTCGCCACCGGTGTTTGCCTCCATTGGAGTGTGCTAGGACGACACCTCCATGGCGTACCACGTGGCGCCTGGAGTGGTGGGATGCGAGGCATCCCCGTTCTCTGCCAGTTCGGTGGGCGGGGTCTCCCTGGGGATAACGCGCGGGGGGCTGCGAGGCCAATAACCTGCGTGTTAGTAAACTCTAAATTTATTCGTAATGAACATGAGGGTCTTCGGATCCTAATCTTTGGGGGGGGGCTTGACCTATAGGCTCCTTCGTGGAACCTTCTCGAGGTCCTTGGACGCGATGTCTGAGTCTGACCTATCGTCGGATAGGACCACCTGCGTCTGCCATGCCATCTAGTGGTCAAGAGAAGGGACCTGCTCCGAGGCGTCCGAAGACGCCGCTCTCTTCCTGGCATGGGGGGAATTGCCTCCCCCCTCGCCCTCGACCTCGTCCTCCTCCTCCTCTTCTTCCTCTTCCTCCTCCTCAGCCTCCTCCTGATTTGAGGAGGTAGGAGTATCCTCGGATGCGGCATCAGGCCGGTCCCTGATGCGGATGCCATCCTGGCCTGGTTTCTTCTTCTTCTCTTTCTTCATGGGAGCCTCATAAGGCTTTACAACGAGCATTTTGGCTAACAGCCCGGTCCTCTCGTCTTCGGGCTGAGGCGCTGGACTGTTAATGTTGATGGCTTTCTTCAGCCATCTCCGCAAAGACAGATCGGATAAGGGGTTATGATAATCGTCTATGCAATAAAGCCGACAAATCTAGGGTGTAGCATACCTCGGAATCGGGCTTGGCGGCGTGCAAGCCCTTATCCACCTCCTTGGATGGCCAGCTCTTTTGTGATTTGAAGACAGCCTTCTACAACTTTTCCCATGTAGTGTGGAAGAGATTCCGAACTGTGGGCTCGGTGTTGAGTTCACGAGCCCACACGGGGGTGTCCCGGCACTGGCAAGAGAGGATGCGTCTTCAGAGCATCACTTGGACCACATCGGTCAACTTGGTGCCCTCCCTGACCGTGGAGCGGATGCGCTTCTGCAGGTCACTCACCTCCTTGCTCGGTCCCCAGATGAGGCCCTTTTCAAGCCATGAAGCCAGTCGGGTGGGGCGACCGGATCTGAATGCGGCGGTGGGATGCTGATATTCTTCTTGTGGTTTAGTGACATAGAACCACTCCTGCCACCCCTTGATGGTGTCCATGAGGGTTCCCGACGGCCACCCGACGCGGGTGAGCTTGCCGATGATGGCCCCGCAGCAATCTACGTGCTTGCCGCCGATGCACTTGGGCTTGATGTTTAACCCCTGCAGCCAGAGCCCGAAGTGTGGCTCGATGTGTAGGAAGGCCTCGCAGATGAGGATGAATGCCGAGATGTGCATGACGGAGTTAGGCGGGAGGTCATGGAAGTCGAGGCCGTAGAAGAACATCAGCCCCCTGACCAAGGGGTGGAGAGGAAAGCTCAGCCCCTGGATGAAGTGGGGGATGAACACCACCCTTTTGCCCGGCTTGGGGGTGGGGATCACTTGGCCCTCCTCCGCTGCACGGTAAGGTATGTTGGCGGAGAGGTAGCTTCCCATTGGCCACTAGAGCCCGCCATTGATAAGCTCGGAAGTGGGGGCGAAAAGACCTCAATCTGTGCTTTGGAGGTGCAAAGGAATGGGACGCGGAGAGGTCGAATGGAGAGCTTGAATAGCCTTCAGAGTTTTCCTCCTGTTTTTATGAGGCCTATTGATTTGGGGGGATTCCTGAGACATGCGAGCCGTGAATCCCTCCACTTCCTGAGACGTGTGAGCCGTTGCATGCGCATGGTTAAGTATATCCCGTATAAAATGGGACAGAATCGGTATATTGATAGATCGTGATGATTAAAACATCCTCGAACCCCGAATCGAGTATTTATTGGCAAGAACTAGTTGCAATCAACTTTAACATCATGCAATAGTTCAAGGAGTCACATATTCCCTCAAAGGTAAGCAAAGGACAAGGTAATCATCAAATCAATGCACATCATCATGTATGCTTTGCACTCCATGTCCATAGATATCCTTGTATTTGTCTCTCGTGTGTTGGGACTAACCCATGTAGGTGAGAATAGTAAAGAAACAACAAGGATGCCCCAAACTCTTGATGATATTCAACAACTTTGAGCATCCACCACTACTACACCTCCATGAAGTCTTCGTCGACAAAACCCAAGGTTAGTTTATCCCTCCTATGGGGGATGTCACATCAAGGGGGGGCTTTACTCTAAGACTTGATTCAAAGCATCTCATAGTATCTGACAACATTAAATGCTTTATGTAAAAGTGGTAACCCCACTTGTGCTTAAAAAATGAGTATGACCTATGATCAAGTATTCTTACTTGGCTCCTAAGTCAATATACTCATATACAGATGACTCCATCATTGCCAAAGTGCTTGTTAGATGCTAATGTGTTTGTGCATTTTTGCCATGTTTTCATTTGACATCTTATTGTGTGAGCATATTGGTCTGCACTTATTTACTCATTCGAGGACATCCAATTGTTGCTATTTGGCTTTTGATTTTTCATTTGCCAATTGGACGTACAAGAATGCCTAGGACCACTCCTCTAGATATCTATGCTTTCTCACCTCATATTATATTCATGCTGCATCACAAAATTTGAACAAGTACTTTTCGATCTCTCTGTGTGAGGAGCACTGGGAGTTCCGTATCGACAAAGGACTAACCATTAAAACCTCCTAGGTACATCTCGGTGGAACCAACTCAAAATTCTCGGTCTCACCGAATGCCTAGGGTTGATCTGGTTTTCAATCTCAGTACTACCGATTCCATATTCTAGGTTACACCGAGTTTCCCTATTAGCTAACAATTGTGAAAATCGGTCACACCGAAAATTTAGAATTAGTGTCGCCGATAGTGAGGGGTATATATGTTGTGGACCTGACACTTTGAAATTCAATCCCCAAACCGTCGCACCCCAAAATCCTAAGCTACCAAAAAGGACCCCCTGGTCATCGCCTTTGCTTCCCTGAGCGTCTTCGCTGTCGTCATCGCCAATGAAATCTTCTCCATCGTCGTCGCCGCAGCGGATCCATCACCGAGATAGGGTATGGATTCGGACCTCCTTGCGCTCCCCGTCCAAATCTCGCGCATTGGAGTTTGTTTAATCATTGGTCCATCGTTTGTAACCACTCAACGCTCTAGAAATTTCAATAGTCTAGCGAATCGAATAAATCTAGGTTTAGTTGCTCGCAAAGTTGCATCTTGGTGATACCAAGTCAGAAAAATCGGTTCCACCGATTTCCTTTTTGTGCTACTAAGGATATAACTCGGTGAGACTGAGTGGCAGTTTTCGGTCTGACCGAAACTATTGCCAAGTTTTGGTTAAGAGTTTTGTGCGTCTCGGCAGCACCTAAATATTTGACTCGGTGACACCGAAATCCAATTTTACTGTGAAGTACATCTATGATTTTTCTATTGAAACTTTCAAAAACCAGCTGGATTTTGTGACGACTTATCCTATTCCACTCTTCTATACTCTATTCACACGGTCAGACATGTCAGATGCTGAGGATAGCCAAAACTTGCAGGAGTAGAACATTGACATGAGTTCATGCACTAGCCCTTGGCCATCTCATTTTCAGATCCAGGCACCCCTAGTTCTCATGGGTTGCCCAAGGCTGCAATAAGGACCAGGAAAAGACTGAATTCAGATGAGGAGGATTCAGACTTTGTGCCAGAGGAGGTTCTTGCTAAGAAGCAAGAGAAGGCTGCCAAGAAGTCAGCCAATGAGGCCACCTCTTCGAGAAGGGTAGTCAGCAAGACATATGCACCTCCAGAGACTATGAGAGCACCTGAGAGTTTCAGGGCTACCATGATCATTGAGGCCCCAATGTAGTCTTTGCGTAAGAAGGCAGGAGAGAAGAAGGCTAGGAAAAGGATCATCCGTGTTGTTGGCAGGCCTACCTCAATGTTTGAGGACCCTGAGGAGGTTGCTAGTGCTGCTGAGGAGGAGCAGGAAGAGCATGTTGTCAAGGCCCCTACTAAGAAGAAGAAGAAGAAGCTTTTGGCACATGCTATGACAAAGCAAGGTCCCTCCATGAGCACCAAGTCTGCACCTAAAGCGGCTGCTGCAGTGAAGTCCAAGAGGACTACTAGAGACATCCCAGCTTCTGAGAAGAACAAGGGATCTACCTTCGGAGAAGCTAATGAGGATGCTATGTCTGCTATAATGAAGCTCAGACCTCACCTTCCAGAACATAATGCCAGCCATCCAATTAATGTTGATATGAAGAAGAAGAAGAAGAAGAAGAAGGATGCAGGTTTGAGAGAGTGGAGAGCCATTGATCCTTACTCTCAGAGGAGGAAGACAGTTGTGGACTACATGTTCTACACCAAGGAGCAAGAGGATTTCTATGAGACTATGCTGCTTGACAAGAGTCCAGCTTTGAGTGACACGAGATATGTCGATTGGAAGTATATCAAGGAGAATGAAAACTATTTCCCAAGTGTGCAAGACAACTTCCACTGCATTGGCATAGAGCAATTTGTTGGTAGAGAATTCACTGCATGGAACGATGAGATGATCATACAATTCTACTCCACTTCTCACTTCTATGGAGATGGTAGGATTGATTAGTTGACATAAGGAGCAAGATATGAGTCTATAGTTGATGAATAGGCTGCCATCTTAGGAGTCCCAGAGGCACAGGATGGAGATATTTGTGTATACTCAGAGTCCAAGGCAAGCCACAATGCCATGAAGAACATGTACAATGCCATTCCTATTGCACATCTTCAGTCCCAATGCCATTCCTATTGCGCCCTGAATCCCTCAACTTGCCGAGATGGGTGAGCCATTGCGTGCGCGTGGTTAAGTATATCCCGTATAAAACGGGACACGATCGGTATATTGATAGATCATCATGATTAAAGCGGCCTCAAACCACGAATCGAGTCTATGCAACTGGCCTAGCGGTCCTGGTGGGCCGTAGCCTTTCGTCAGAAAGGTCGTCATAGGAACGTTGTGTACGCCCTGACGTTTGGCCTTCAAAGCCAATCAATTTACAGCATTCGGACGTGCCACTATGCAGAAAGCTGCTTATCATCAGAGGCCGAACTATGGTTCGGCTAGAAGGAACTCACCTCGCAAGCCGAAGACTCTATTTGCGAAGCAATTGGATCTGAAGACCTTTGGCATTGGATGCAAGTTCTGGGGCTACTAAGGGAGTCCTGGATTAGGGGGTCCTCGGATAGCTGACCTATTATTTATGGGCCGAACTATATGGGCTACTTACCGATCACTTGAAGATTTGAAGTGTCATGCCCAAGATGTGCGCCTATCCATTTAAGGCATGAGGGCCTCGCAAGGGATAGATGTGCCTCTTGCCGTTAGCAAGAATAGTATCATCACAACATACAATACTGAATGAGAAGAGTATACAGGTTGGCTTACACTCGCCACATGCTAACTTACAATGACACTCAAATCACAACATCAAGTTGAACACAGGGTCCGACTACGGACGAAATCAAACGATAAAAGAAGTTGCAAATGATACTATCAAGCTATCCCAAAGATCACGACCAGGTCCTCTACTCATCCGTATATGTCACGTACATCCTACCACTTTCCTCGTCATACTCCCACTCGAGCTGGGTAAGATCATCCTGCACGTACTCATCTGAACCTGTACCTGGAGTGTTGTCGTAAACTGTGAGCTATAGAGGACTTAGTTATCATGTGCCCGGGTACCAAGACTATTTAAGCTTTCGGATGGAAGGCATGATGTTTAGTTTGCAGCAACACTAAGCATATATGATGGCTATCTTACGCAACATGAAATAAATATGAGTGGCCTACGAAGAACGATCGAATCTAGTATAATCTCTATGAGATCCTGAACACTTACTTACGTCAATCATAACCCCACCATGTTCTCTCTCGGATCATGTTCACGAGCAGAGACGATCACGGTTACTCACACAGTTGGTGTATTTTAATTAGAGTTTACTTCAAGTTTACTATAACTAGGTGTTAAACAAATATCCAAGTTGCCACATGACCGCGGGCACGGCTTTCCGAAAGATTTAACCCTGCAGGGGAGCTCCAACTAATCCATTACCAAATTAAACACACTCCGTGGGAATGCCTCGATCGCGGATCTCGCGATCATCATAGGTAATTCCAAAGGAATTCCAACACCTCGAGTAACCCGAAGAAAGTCAGACTCCACACGCAAGACATTCGATAAAGGTAAAACAAATCCAGCAAGACCACCCGACGTGTCGACGAACCCGATAAGAACCGCGTATCTCGTTCTCAGGACACAACGGATAAGCACAGCATACGGTGGCCTGATAGAACTCTCCCGAGTTTCCCCGGGTTGGCCCTGCACACGGCTCTAGTTTGGACTAACACTCATGAGGAGCACTGGCCCGGGGTTGATTAATTATCCACGGGTTTGCAAGACCCTATGCAATTTTATTAAGTGTTAAGAAAATGTAGTACCAAAGTTGGGTCTTGCTAGACAAGTTTTAATCTCCACCGAATAAACAAGGGGGTCCCCATAACAACCCGGAGCATGTTAGGAGCGCAAAGTATGGAAACATAACGCCGGTAACAAGGAACTACTGGCGGTAATAGCGGAACAAATCACTTAGCAAAAGGCCAAGCCTTCCACCAATACCCAGATATATATGTGCATTAAATTAAATAACAGAATTTTATTGTGATATCCAAATCCATGTTATCACATGGAACAACCTGCACCTGCAACTAAGAACGCTATAAGAGGGGCTGAGCAGCGGTAACTTAGCCAATCAAAGTTTGCTAGGATGTGGAGGTTAGAGGAGGTCAGGGCAACATGGGGGCTGATATAAAGTGGTAGGTAGCGCATTTGTAATGATAAGAGCGAGAAACTAGCAAGTAAAAATAGTATTGGGATCTGGGTACGATCATCTTGCATGTTGGTTCTTCAGCGGAACAAGTAGCAGGATCCTCGTAGTGGTACTCTCCTGGGTCCTCGTACTCAGTATCAACACTCACATCCACCCAATATAAACAGCAACAATAAACATCCAACCAAGGTGCAATGCACAATCAAAATGATGCATGATCATTTATGAAGAATTCCAACGTGGCAATCCAAAATTAGTCATGTTTCACGTGCAAAGTTGTTTATTAATGAATCTGGACTGAACCTCATGTTAAGTTATTTAGACATGCATGAACATGGAAAATATGGATGCATCATGCAAAATTGATAGAAATGCATATAAAGATCATAAGAAACGGAGCTAAGGTTCTCCCGATACGCTCACGACAAGGTACGGAGGCAAGTCACAAGATCACCAATCCATGGGCTGATTCTTGGCATTCCAAGGCATCCACTGGATAGGTGATGAAAAATCAATCACAATAGACTCAAGAATCAATCAATTCCATGGAGCATAGCTCCCACAATCCACAAAACAATAAAACACTAAATCTGCCACTAAACAGCAACATAACAACTTCTACAGCTCACATCTGGAGCTACAGGAAGCCTACAGCCACAAACAAGACATGGAAAGAATCGACTCAACATACGCATCAATTCATCCAATTACACCAGCAAAGTAGCCACACATCAATAAGAAAGAAGCAATCAAGTTGGCATGATGAAACAGTTTTCTGGGACTTGGTGAAAATTCCAGTTTTCTGGAACCTGAGTTAATAAGGTAGCAAGTTAACAACACAGGTTAATTATGCTAGATGTCTCCTATTGTCATGAAAACTAACAGGAAGGTATATGACAATATCCACTACAAATAACGAACACTGAGTATGAGAAAATTCCAATCACATCACTAGTTACAACCCACTCTTCATGGCAAAACAATAACAGCAGAACTCCCAGACTTAGTCATGTTTTAAGCAAGTTGAACAGACACATAAAGTTGCTTACTAAACAGCATGGTTCTCACTCATCTGGTGACTTATCATAAATAACAAAAATAGTGGGACATTCCCAGCAACTTTAACTAGCAAAATCATGTTGGCAAAAACTTAAATGCATGCATAGATTAAATCATAAATAAAAGACAAAAGGGCATCACAGCATAAAAATGCAGTTTTATCAAGTTGCCCCAAAGTCAAATCTGACTTCACAGGTGCATTCATGGGTTGATTCTACCCCAATTGCATTACTTATACACCTATACTTGCTTGGAGCAAGTGGGAGCAATCTTAGGTCGAAAATTGACCTCCTAATGCATGGGTGACTTATGACACTAATGCACATTCATGAATATGGACCAAAAGGGCATGTCCCTATTGATACTAGTTGGAAAAGGGTAAATATAACTAAGCAAAATGATATCATGGCATAGCATAAATAGTAAGGATAAAACTAGCTAGAAGAGAAACTATGCTCAAATGCACAAAAGAGAGAACACGTACACATGGAGCTACTCATACACATGTGTGTGTGTATAACATACACACACCTCTCATTACCCCTACACCTCTCACACACAAGCATACCACACTCAAGCATGGGTGTATATAGGCACACATGCACTTTCATACATGTATGCCCACATACACATGCACACCTACACACTCACTCACATACATGCACTAGCACACATGCATGTGTATGTACCACCTAAGTGGCACACACACACAAACAAACATACATACACCTCCCAAGTGGATGTATGCATCACCATGTGACACATACACACACACAACCACACTCACATGTGTGTGTAAGCACTAAGCATACACACACCTCTCATATGTATGCATACATGTGTATATGTACCATTTGGTACATACACACACCACCACACACATGTGCATATGCACTCACTCACATGACAAAGAAAACACACACACACACATGTTGGAAATGCACACACATATGTACTAAACCCCTACACATACACAAGAGAGAATAAAGGAGAGAAAAAACACACACACACACACTCATATATGTGCGCACACACACATATGTAAAAAGAGAGAAAGAAAACAAGGAAAGAAAAAGGCAAACACAAAAAAGGGAGGGTTCGAGGGTCGAACCCCTGACCTCCTGGGCACCGAACGAGCCGGCCACCACTGCGCTACGACGCCGTTTGCTAACAGAGGAGAGTCATCTGCCCTCTAGTGCACACACACTACACTATCGACTGACGAAACTGAAATCAGAAGCAGAGCAACGGCGACAGAACAAAGCGCGGCAACTCCGGCGACCATACGGCGGCTATAGGGCATCTCCGGCGACACGAACGGGTTGACTCGACGCGGGGAGCTACGGGGCTTCCATTCCCGCGTTCGTCTTGCAACGAGGGGGAACGGAGGCGAGCGCAAGGCTCCTCCTTCTGACCGGCGGCGACCACGACTACGACGGCAATGCACGGGCTACGGCGAGGAGAGGGGACAGCGGAGGACCGGCTGCTCACCGAGGGGTCTCCAGAGGCTTGGGGACGTGGACGCGGTGAGACGAAGGGGACGAAGGGGAAGAACACGCTCGGGGACGCGGCGGCGATGGAGGGGAAGGAGGGGCGCTCGGACGACGGCGACGCGGGACCGTAGAGGAGGAGCTTCTCTCCTCCTAGCACCAGGAACAGGACGCGGACGACTCCAGCTCGCCGCAGACGATCTTGAAGACGGCGGGGCTCCACCGGAGGGAGGCCGACGACGAGCTCTTCAACTCCCACCTCTCTGAACCTCACCTGACTGAATTAGGAAGGAAGAAGAACAGAGGGGAAAGAGGAGGAGGAAGAAGGGGAAAGCGGCGGCGGCGACGGGAGCATGAGAACCCTAGGGATGTGCGCTTATAAATAGGGGCCGGCCTCGACGTTGGAGCTAACGGAGACGGCAACGGCGTCTGCTCTCGCTCTCTGCACTCTGCTCTCTCAGCTCGCTGACGGAGGAGGGGAACAGGGCTGGTTGTCGCTTGGCCCCTGGGTTGGGCCTCGGCCCAACTGCTCCTCTCTCTCTCTCTCTCTCTCTAAACAGAGAAAGGCTTCCCATAAATAAAACCAGTCCACAAAGTCAAATCCCCAGGGCATTTTAAAAAGGATTTGAGCAAAACAAAAATACCTATGTAAAGAAGATAATGCGCTCATAATATTAAAAATATTAGGTTGAATTATTGCACAAGTTATTTAATATTTAATAAAAGGGCAGCCCCTTGTTTAAATGGGATTCAAAACCCCAAACACCTCCAAATGACAAAACACCAAACTCATAAATCATAAGAATATTAGGGCCACCTTTGGAACATTTTTAAATATTTAACACAACAAGTTAATTCAGCTATGAATAGTAACAAGGAATAAAGGCATTATGGAGAGGTTTTGTTGATGTAAAGAAAAGAGAGGGAAAGAAGGAGAAGGAAGAGGTTGCACACATGACCTCCCTACACTCAAACAAAAGACACCCAAGTCATGCTCACAAGCATCACACCACTCCACACATAACAAGACACATGAGACAATCAATGCATGATGAATGAAGATGGATGACATGATGCATGAATGCAAACAACACAATGATGACAAGGTGCAATTCGTACATTAAGCTCATGACACAAGGTTCATACATGGGGTTACATGCCAAATAAGGTAGGGACATCACTTGGGATGTCACATGAAGGCCTAGTCTCCAAGATGGAATCTTTGGGAAGTACGGCTTGCGCTCCACGTTTGATGTAGTAAATAGGCATGTTTATCTCTTCGGCATGTAACCAACCATGTGTAAACCCCTAGGCATCTTTGGCATCTATATAAGCTAGAGGGTTTTAGGGTATAGATACAGAACAACTCATCTAGGGTTAGCTATTCGATCTCGAGGTAGATCAACTTTGTAACCCCCATATCATCAATACAACCAAGCAGGACGTACGGTATTACCTCCATAGGAGGCCCCAAACCTAGGTAAATCCGTGTCCCCTTCGTCTCCTGTTACCGTCGATTCTAGTCTCATAGTTCGGGACCCCCTACCTAAGATCCGTTGGTTTTGACACTGACACCCGCTACTTCAAGCGACAAACTTGTCACAAATGAAGAAATAAGCCTCATGGTTAAGAAATTAAACAATTTCTACAAGAATAGAAGCAAAGGTCAAACCTCCAACTCAAGATATGAAGAGAAACGTTCATCAAGTGGTGAACGAAACTGCTACAATTGTGGGAAGCCCGGACACTACTCCATGAGTTCACGACTCCTTACAAAAGGAAATAAGAGTCACCAAGAGGACGGAGCTCAAGAGACAAGTCACCTCGAAGAGAGAGAAGAAGTAGGGATGATCGTTATGAACAAAGACCCTTAAGGATAAGTAGGGACTCGGAGAAGAAGGACAACTACACCAAGACGTGCTCAAGAAGAAGACACCAAGCTCATGGTGGTGAATGGGTTTCCGGCTCTGAATCCGGCAACCACTCCAAGAGAAGCTATCACTCCAACTCCGACTATAGTTAATATGAATGTGTTGCCGGACTTGCACTAGTGACAACCGAATCCTACGACATATTTGATTCACCAAATGAAGGCAGTGGATGTTGCTTCATGGCTAAAGGCCCCAAGGTATCACACCCCGAGTATCTTGATTTCAATAGTGATGAGGATGACATGTTAATCGAAGATGACTTGCTATTTGACAAATCTAGTAATGTTAGTCAAGATGAACTAGCTAGTAATCACACTAGTCTAGATAAGTCGTATGATGATGATAACTTGGAAATAGAATGACTAACTCAAGAACTAAAACCTCTTATGTTAGCTCATGAGTCTAATCTACAAGATCATAGAGAGCTTGAAAGGACACATGAGAAGCTCCGCTTCAAGAAGCTCCATTTAGAGAAAGAGCATGAGTTCCTTAAAGCTAGCAATGACGATCTTTGAAAGAAGACTTCCTCTTATCCAGCCAAATGACTTCTCTTATGTATGTTCATGCCACAAGTTAAGACTAGGCAAACTAGTAACAAAGGCAAGAAAGGTTCTTCAGCTAGTAGCAATAAAAATGACAAATCCAATGATATTGCTTCTAGTAGTTCTATTGATCCCACTAACTATTCTCTTATCCAAGTTACACTTGAGCAAAAAAATGAACTTTTGAAAGGGATTATAGATAAAGGTATCTACAAGAGTCTCGAAGGGCACAAACAATTTGAGGCGATTGTTCGCAAACACGGAGGATACCGGAAGAACTGTGGTGTTGGCAAATTCAACGCTAATGGAGTTGAATGGGAAGAAGGTTAATATCCCAATCCTAAGTTTGTTCCTCAAAAGGAGAAGTATGAAAATACTCTCCCCAAGGGAACAAAAGCTCAAGATGACCTTCCACCACAATACCCCAAGCTCAAGGGCAAGAACAAGCTTCAAGAGGACATTGACTCATATGAAGATGAATTCCAAGCTTTGGTGAAGTGGGTTCCCAAGGCTACTACAATATCAACTTCTACAAGTGCTACTTCAACACCAAGGATCCCCATCAACTTGATGTGGGTCCCCAAGAAGAAGAACTAGAGAAGATCTTGAGGTGTGACTCCGCCAATGAAATCCGCTCGTATTCATTATTGGCAAGAACTTTGCACTCCATGTCCATAGATATCCTTGTATTTGTCTCTCGTGTGTTGGGACTAACCCATGTAGGTGAGAAGATTAAAGAAACAACAAGGATATTCCGAACTCTTGATGATATTCATCAACTTTGAGCATCCACCAGTACTTCACCTACATGAAGTCTTCGTCGACAAAACCTAAGGTTAGTTTATCCCTCCTATGGGGGGATGTAACATCAAGGGGGAGCTTTACTCTAACACTTGATTCAAAGCATCTCATAGTATGTGACAACATTAAATGCTTTATGTAAAAGTGGTAACCCCACTTGTGCTTAAACGATGAGTATGACCTATGATCAAGTATTCTTACTTGGCTCCTAATTCATTATACTCATATATAGATGAATCCATCATCGCCAAAGTGCTTGTTAGATGATAATGTGTCTGTGCATGTTTCCATGTTTTCATTTGACATCTTATTGTGTGAGCATATTGGTCTGCACTTATTTACCCATTCGAGGACATCCAATTGTTTCTATTTGGCTTTTGATTTCTCATTTGCCAATTGGATGTACAAGAATGCCTAGGACCACTCCTCTAGCTATCTATGCTTTCCCACCTCATATTCTTTTCATTCTGCATCACAAAATTTGAACAAGTACTTTTTGATCTCTCTATGTGAGGAGCACTCGGAGTTCCATATCGACAAAGGACTGACCATTAAAACCTCCCAAGTACATCTCGATGGAACCAACTCAAAATTCTTGGTCTCACCGAATGCCTAGGGTTGATCTGGTTTTCAATCTTGGTAAAACCGATTCCATATTCTTGGTTACACCGAGTTTCCCTATCAGCTAATAATTGAGAAAATTGTTCACGCCGAAAATTTAGAATTAGTGTCGCCTATAGTGAGGGGTATATATGTTGTGGACCCGACACTTTGAAATTCAATCCCCAAACCGTCGCGCCCCAAAATCCTAAGCTACGAAAAAGGACCCCCTGGTCATCGCCTTTGCTTTCCCGAGCGTGTCCGCCGTCGTCATCGCCAACGAAATCTTCTCCATCGTCATCGCCGTAGCGGATCCATCATCGAGATAGGGTATGGATTCGGACCTCCTTGCACTCCCCGTCCAAATCTCGCGCATTGGAGTTTGTTAATCATTGGTCCACCGTTCGCAACCACTCAATGCTCTAGAAATCTCAATAGTCTAGCGAATCGAAGAAATCTAGGTTTAGTTGCCCGCAAAGTTGCATCTCGGTGATACCAAGTCAGAAAAATTGGTTCCACTGATTTTGTTTTTGTTTTACTGAGGATAGAACTCGGTGAGACCGAGTGGCAGTTTTCGGTCCGACCGAAACTATTGCCAAGAATGGTTATGAGTTTTGTGCGTCCCGGCAGCACCTAAATATTTGACTCGGTGGCACCGAAATCCAATTTTACTCTGAACTACATCTATTATTTTTCTTTTCAAACTTTCAAAAACTAGCTGCATTTTGTGATGACTTATCCTATTCCACTCTTCTATACTCTATTCACAGGGTCAGACACGTCAGATGTTGAGGACAGCCACAACTTGCAGGAGTAGAACATTGACATGAGTTCATGCACTAGCCCTAGGTCCAGCTCATTTTTAGATCCAGGCACCCCTAGTTCTCATGGGTTTCCCAGGGCTTCAATAAGGACTAGGAAGAGACTGAATTCATATGAGGAGGATTTAGACTTTGTGCCAGAGGAGGTTCTTGCTAAGAAGCTAGAGAAGGCTGCCAAGAAGTCAGCCAATGAGGCCACCTCTTCCAGGAGGGTAGTCAGCAAGACATATGTACCTCCAGAGACTATGAGAGCACCTGAGAGTTCTAGGGCTACCATGATCATTGATCCCCTAGGGAAGTCTTTGCCTAAGACGGTAGGAGAGAAGAAGGCCAGGAAAAGGATCATCCGTGTTGTTGGTAGGCCTACCTCAATGTTTGAGGACCCTGAGAAGGTTGTTGGTGCTGCTGGTGAGGAGGGGAGGAAAAGCATGTTTTCAAGGCCCCTCCTAAGAAAAAGCAAAAGTAGCTTTTGGCAGATGCTATGCCAAAGCAAGGTCCCTCCATGAGCACCAAGTCTGCACCTAAGAAGGCTGCTGTAGTGAAATCCAAGAGGATTACCAGAGACATCCCAGCTTTTGAGAAGAACAAGAGATCTACCTTCAGAGAAGCTGATCAGGATGCTATGTCTATTTTGATGAAGCTTAGACCTCACCTTCCTGAACATAATGCCAGCCATCCAATTGCTATTGATATGAAGAAGAAGAAGGATGTAGGTTTGAGAGAGTGGAGAGCCATTGATCCTTACTCTCAAAGGAGGAACATAGCTATGGACTACATGTTATACACCAAGGAGCAAGAGGATTTCTATGAGACTGTATTGCTTGACAAGAGTCCAGCTGTGAGTGACATGAGATATATCAACTGGAAGTATATCAAGGAGAATGAAAACCATTTCTCAAGTGTGCAAGACAACTTACACTGTTTGGCATAGATCAATTTCTTGGTAGAGAATTCACTTCATGGAACGATGAGATGATCATGCAATTCTACTCCACTGCTCACTTCTATGGAGATGGTAGGATTGACTGGATGATAGAAGGAGCAAGATATGAGTCAACAGTTGATGAATGGGCTACCATCTTAGGAGTCCCAAAGGCACGGGATGGAGATATTTGCATATACTGAGAGTCCAAGGCAAGCCACAAAGCCATGAAGAACATGTACAATGTTATTCCTATTGCACAACTACAGTCCCACAAGCTAGGATCCATCTATCACCTCCAGCCAGGTCTCCGCATCATTAACACTATATTGAGGTATACCTTGATGCCCAAGTCAGGTGACGAGATGATGTTCCGAGGCTACTCCATCAACCTGCTGATTCATATTGACCAGCGCGAGAGATTCAAAGTGATGGATCTGATAGTGGAGACTATGAAGAGGGTTGTTGCTGATCAGAAGCGTTCATGTTGCTATGCACCGTACATTCAGATGTTCATCAACTCCAAGATAGAGAAGCACATCTTTGCTCTGGGCAGACCCCACTTTCCCCAACAGCTAGACTTGGGGGACAACATTGTGGTGATGGAGCCAAACCATCCCACATCAGCTACAACTCAGGCACAGGCAAAGGCAGAGGCAGCTAGAGCCACTAGTGCTCAAGTCCCTAGATCCAGGAACGAGCAGATGGATCTCTTGATCTCTATAGTCATGGACATGCAGAAGGATATCAAAAGCATACTGGACGATCAGAAGAGCTTATGTCGGTGTCAAAACCGGTGAATCTCGGGTAGGGAGTTCCAAACTGTGAGACTAGAATCGATGATAACAGGAGACGAAGGGGACATGAGTTTACCCAGGTTCAGGCCCTCCTATGGAGGTAATACCCTATGTCCTGCTTGGTTGTATTGATGGTATGGCGGGTTATAGAGTTTATCTACCTCGAGATCATAGAGCTAACCCTAGACAAGTCATTCTATCCCTACAGCCTAAAACCCTCCGGCTTATATAGATGCCGAGGATGCCTAGGGTTTACACATGGTTGGTTACATGTCGAAGAGATAAACATGCCTAGTTACTACATCAAACGTGGAGCGCAAGCCGTGCTCCTTGAAGCTTGCATCCTGGAGACTGGGCCTTCAAATCTTCCGGTGTTTAGTAAGTAGCCCTCATAGTCCAGCCCACAACAATAGGTCGGCTATCCGAGGACCCCCTAATCCTGGACTCCCTCAGTAGCTCTCGAACTTGCCTCCAATGCCAAGGGTCTTCATCTCCGACTGCTTCGCAAACAGAATCTTCGGCTTGCGAGGTGAGTTCCTTCCTGCTGAACCATAGTTCGGCCTCCGATGACAAGTAGTCTCCCGCATAGTGGCACGTCCGAATACTGCAAATTGATTGGCTTTTGAAGGCCAAACATCAAGAGATAAACAACGGCCCTCTGACGCTTTTTCTAACGAAAGGCTACAGCCCACCACGACCGCTAGGCCAGTCGCATAGACTCGATTCGCGGTTTGAGGCCGTTTTAATCATGACGATGTATCAATATACCGATCGTGTCCCGTTTTATACGGGATATACTTAATCACACGCACGCAACGGATCGCGCGTCTCGGGAAGTGGAGGGAATCATGGCGCAGCAAGAGGAATCCACATTGATAGGCCTCATAAAAAGAGAAGGAAAACCCCCAAAGGCTTTTTTACGCTCTCCATTCGACTTCTCTGCCTCCCATTCCCTTCGGCCTCCGGAGCACAGATCTAGGTCTCCCCACCCCCACCTTCGAGCTCAGCAATGGCACGCTCCAACGGCCAATGGGAAGGTTCCATGGTCACCAACCAGGACATACTCGACCTCAAGCAGGCCGAATACCTCCCCGCCAACATCCCTCACCACGCAGCAGAGAAGGGCCAATTGAACCCCACCCCCAAACCAGGTGAGAGGGTGGTGCTCATCCCCCACTTTATTAGGGGGTTGAGATTCCCACCCCACCCCTTTGTCAAGGGGCTGATGTTCTTCTATGACCTCGACATCCACGACCTACCGCCGAACTCCATCATGCACATCTCGGTGTTCATCCTCATCTGCGAGGCCTTCCTGCGCATCAAGCCACACTTTGGACTCTGGCTGTAGGTTTTGAACATCAAGCCCAAGTGCGTCGGCGGCAAGCACGTGGATTTCTGTGGGGCCATCATTGGCAAGCTCACCCGCGTCGGGTGGTCGTCGGGCACCCTCATCGACACCGTCAAGGGGTGGCAAAAGGAGTGGTTCTATGTCACCGAACCACAAGAAGAGGGACAGCTCCCCGCCGTTGCATTCAGATCCGGTCCCCCCACCAGACTGGCTTCATGGCTCGAAAAGGGCCTTGTTTAGGGATCTGGCAAGGAGGTGACCGATCTGCAGAAGCACATCTGCTAGTCGAGGAGGGCACCAAGTTTACCAATGTGGTCCATGTGATGCTCCGAAAACGCCTCCACCCCTGCCAGCGCCGGGACACCCCTTGTGGGCTCGAAAACTCGAAGCCGAGCCCATGGTCCGGAACCTCTTCCGCACTACGAGGGAGAAGTTGTGGAAGGCGCTCTTCAAATCCACGAAGTGATGGCCATCCGAGGAGGAGGACAAGGGTCTGCACGCCGCCAAGCCCGATTCCGAGGCACGATACACTAGCTTGGTCGGCTTCATTACACAGAAAATTCGTATAACCCCTTATCTGATCTGTTCGAGCAGAGATGGCTGAAGAAAGCTGTTAACATCAATAGTCCGGCGCCTCAGCTCGAAGACGAGAGGACCAGGCTATTAGCCAAGATGCTCGTAATGAAGCCTTATGAGGCTCCCACGAAGAAGGAGAAGAAGAAGAAACCAGGCCAAGCTGGCCTTCGCATGAGGGACCAGCCTGATGCTGCATCCGAGGATACACCTGCCTCCTGAAATCATGAGGAGGATGAGGAGGAGGAAGAGGAAAAAGAGGAGGAGGAGGTCGAGGTCAAGGGCAAGGGGGGAGGCAATTACCTTGTGCCAGGAAAAGGGCGGCATCTTTGGATGCCCCAGAGCAGGTCGCTTCTCCTGCCCCAAAGAGGGCGCGGCAGACGTGGGTGCTTCTGTCTGATGATAGCTCAGACTCGGGCTCCGCGTCTGAAGACCCCGAGGAGGTTCCCCGAAGGATCCTACAGGTCAAGTCCCCCCATCCAGGTTAGGATTCGAAGACCCTCCTGTTTATCATGAGTAGATTTAGAGTTTGCTAACACGCAAGTTATTGGCCTTGCAGCCCCCCATGTGCTATCCCCACCTAGGTGATATCGGACGGGGAGACCCCGCCCGCCGAATTGGCAGAGAGCGGGGATGCCTCGCACCCCACCACTCCAGGCGCCATGAAGGACGTCGTGAAGGTGTCGTCCCAGCCTACTCCAATGGAGGCGGACACAGGGGGCGTGGGAGATCATATCATGGCCGAGGCTAATGCTTCGGCCACTGAAGACTGGGCGGCACCACCCCGCTCGGACACCGAGGAGGCTGGATGAGCGGACGCTCAGTCCCCTCTGAGAACATCTCTAGAGCGCACTATGCCTCCGGAGGCAGCGGTCCGATCCCCGGTGGGTGATCGTGAAATCCAATCATCCCCGACACCACAGACCAACATGTGGTCGGTCATGGAGGAGGCTCTATCAAGTGCCTCCATCCCCGAGGATCACTGCACCCTTATGGGTGCGGTACTACACAGCGTCTAGTCCATTGACAATGGACTGAAGGAGGCCTTCAAAGGTCTCCTTGCGGGTTTTCAAATAAGTCACCCGATGTTTATTCTGCAAAGAATTTCGTTTATTCGTATTGTATACATGGCAGCCCCCAAGTCCAAGGTGAGGTGAAAAAGCTCACCAATGGGTCACATCTGAATCCAATACCGAACTAGATGCTCGTTAGGTGATTGGATATTCTATAATTCAGGAATTGAGAGCCCATGTAATGTACTAACTATGTGTGTACTGCAGGCTTCGTCATCGGTGGCGGCCATAAATGGCGCCGAGCTGGAGGAGCTAAATCGGAAGCTCAAGTGCTCCGAAGAAGAAACTAAGGCCCTTAATCGGAGGCTCAATGAGGCTCGAGGTATGTCAAAACAGAATCTGAATTCCTTTGTGTGAGCTCTATAGTCCGAATATAGCTTCTTCATATTGTATAATGCACGCGCAGCCTCGGCAAAGGAGGTGGAGAGGCTCAAGGCCAAGCTCCAACGCGCGAAGGACGAGACGGCCACTGAGATGGCGGCTACTAAAGAAACGGTTGTCGCCCTTTCTGCCATGCGAGCCACTAGTGGCAAGCATGAAGCTCGCATGGTAGAGGTTCAGCAGGAGCTAAAGGATGCCAGCGAGAGATGCGAGGCCTTGGAGCAGAAGAGCAAGGCGAGCTCGGCCGAACTGTACACCTTGCAAACCGAACTCCAGAAGGAGCAGGTGGACAGACGGTTCTACGAGGAGCAAGTGCACCAGGCCAAGGGCATAGTAGATGGTAAGTCGTAGTCACTAAAGTGCGTATTCGGGGATAGCAGATTCGAATTGCTTACCCGGGTGTGGCGATCCTCAGGCGCATCGTCCAACCTCCAGAAGAGTGTGGTGAACGCCAATCAGCTGTTCGCCTCACGGGGAGAGGAAGATGAAGCTCGGACGTTCTGGGCACAGTTCAGAGCCCCTAGCGTCCTCCACTTCTGGTGGAGAAGCTAAAACCGCAGATGAAGCTACACCAGATGGCGGAGCCAGCCATGAAGGACCTCTGCATCCGCTTATGGCCTAGCGAGACGCTACTAGGAAGCTACTTCAGCCTGGTGCAAAGACTGATCGCTGCTATGCCCCACCTCGACACCATCAAGCGCTCCTCCTGTATCGAAGGAGTCCGGATGGCCCTTGCCAAGGCCAAAGTGCACTAGCCGGGGCTAAATCCGATGAAGGTTGCCACCGACCCGCCGCCACCTGGGAAGGAGCATTGACGCCCCGAGCTATATTTGGATGGAGTGATGGATAGTGCTCGGGTTATAGCGTCGCAGTGTTTGGGTGAAAAATTATCTGAATGAGCTTGTAACGTGTCCTAAGACTTGTGTTAACTTTTAATTATATTAGTATTCGCTCTTATAAGGTTTTGCATTCCTTTATAACTCCTATGTGACTGCTTAATACTGAAAGATGCGAGTCATCGGCTTCAGCCCCCGCGTAGATACTACATGGGGTGTCTATGCCAATGCACTATGTCCCTTAGCCATATTATCGGAACCCGAAGGCGGTATACTGCGGCATACTAGGCAATCAGACTATAGTGCTTTATTTCTTTCACTTAGACGGAGGTGCACGGAAAGGACTACGAGAGCGTACGATTAGCCACTGGAGTGTTGTGATGTTCGGACGAACCGTGGCCGAAGCCAGCTTCATAATGTCTGCACAAAGGGCAGGTTCCTCGTATAACACGGAATAACCGTGTACGAGGATTAAAGTATAACACTTCTAGCTCGGGTTTCACAGATCGGATCGCGCATACTATGACTGTCCGTTTTTGGCTTTCTCACCTAAGGTGCTTGACCAGATTCTCCGGAAGCACAATCGCAGGAGTGCTCCCTTTGCCCCTTTTAGCTGAACTTATTGACCAAAGACATAGTTCAGAACCAATGCATATAAAGCGGACGCCAAGACACTAAACACATGATAAATAGGGTGATTTGTGTTTGAACGCGAGCCCCGGGTCTATTAGCCGGTTACTTCGTGTCATACCGAATAGGTTCACGAGAAGAGGGAGAAAGGAAAATATGCATAGAAAATAGTACAACTGAGGCGAACTTGTGCCACACAATTTTGCATTTTCTCAACAACTCTTAAAACTCGGATTGCCAAAGAATCTGTTTACAGGTATGTGAAAGAAAATAAGGAATAGAATCGTACAGGAGTTGTTGTACCAGGGGTCTTCCCGTAGCCGAACTTGATTCCCAGCCTTCTGTGCCTTTATGGCGGATAACGGAACTTGTCAATCTTCTTTGTAACTAAATTCGACCGCTAGGGCCATTACATGTTCTTCAATTCTAAGGGAGCACTCGGTATTGCTGTTGATAGTAATGACCCCCTTGGGGCCCGGCATATTGAGCTTGAGGTATGCGTAGTGTGGGACCGCGTTGAAGCGAGAAAACGCCGTCCAACCGAGCAGCGCGTGATAGCCGCTGTGGAAGGGCACAATGTCGAAGATCAAGTCCATGTTGCGAAAGTTATTGGGCGAGCCGAAAACAACTTTCAAAGTTATAGAGCATGTGCATTGGGCCTCAATGCCTGGGATTACTCCTTTGAAGGTAGTGCTGCTGAGTTTGATCCTTGACGGATCTATGCCCATCTTTTTCACCGTATCTGAGTAAATCAGGTTGAGGTCACTTCCTTCGTCTAGTAGGACTTTTTGAGGTGGTACCCATCTATGATGGGGTCTAGGACGAGGGCCGCCGAACCCCCATGGTGGATACTGGTCGAATGATCACGCTGACCAAAGGTGATCGGGTATGCCGAGCATGGGTTATACTTCAGGGCTATGGGTTCCACCACGCAGACTTCTCGGAGGGTGCGCTTCATCTCCTTCTTGGGTATATGGGTGGCATATATCATGTTCACCGTTTGGACTTCGGGAGGGAATTTCTTCTGTCCGCCACCAATTGGACCCCGAGGCTCATCTTTGTCCTCGCTGCGAGAGCTTTTGCCTTGATCTTCGGCTGGTATCTCGCCGGCCTGCTTAAACACCCAACAGTTATGGTGTGTGTGGTTGGCAGGCTTTTCCGAAGTCCCATGGATTTGGGAGGGCCTTTCCATGATCTTCTTGAGCAGAGTGGGTCCGTCCTGATTACCTTTAGGAGGTTTCTTCCGCTGCCCAGGTCAGGAGTTGCGGAATCTAGCGTTTACAACCATATCATCGGCGTCGCTATTATTGTGTCGGCGCTTATTCTTATTGCGCTTTGCCTTTGAATTACCGTCCCGGGCTTCAGGTGCGACGGGATCCTCCAAATTGTGGCTGCATCTAGCCAGCCAATTGTCTTCACCCGCGCAAAAGCGAGTCATGAGGGATGTAAGGACGAACATAGTCCGAGGTTTATCCTAGGCTAGCTGGAGGGCCAGCCATTTGTCCTGAATATGGTGCCTGAAGGAGGCTATGGCCTCAGCATACGGACAGTCAACGATTTGGTTCTTCTTAGTGAAGAACCGATTCCAGAACTGAAGAGCGGACTCGCTGGGCTTCTGGACGATGTTGCTGAGATAGTAAGAGTCCGGTGGGCAGACATAGGTTCCCTGGAAGTTAGAGCGGAATGCATCTTCTAGGTCTTCCCAGCATCCAATGGAGTTTTCGGGAAGGTTGTTTAACCAGTGGTGAGATGGCCCCTTAAGCTTAAGAGGGAGGTATTTGACGGCATGGAGATCATATCCTCGCACCATGTGGATATGGAGGAGGAAGTCCTCAATCCATACAGTTGGGTCAGTGGTCCCATCCTACTGTTCTATATTCACAGGTTTAAACCCTTCAGGGAACTGATGCGGCATTACCTCATCTGTGAAGCACAGTGGGTGAGCGGCGCCTCTGACCCGTGCTATGTCCTGCCTATATTCGGCGTCTGTGTGTGTGTGGTTGCGTTCCTGGACTCTGTTGTTTTGGTCGAACCATGGTCTGTATTCGTCGCGTCTATCGGGCGAGTACTCTCTAGATCCATAGATGGATCTAGTGTTGGAAATATGCCTTGGAGACAATAATAAATTAGTTATTATCATATTTCCTTGTTCGTGATAATCGTTTATTATCCATGCTATAATTGTATTGATTGGAAACTCAGATACATGTGTGGATACATAGACAACACCATGTCCCCAGTATGCCTCTAATAGACTAGCTCGTTGATGAAACATGGATAAGGTTTCCTAGCCATTGACATGAGATGTCATTTGATAATGGGATCACATCATTAGGAGAATGATGGGATGGACAAGACACAAACTACAAACGTAGCATATGATCGTGTTAGTTTATTGCTACTGTTTTCTGCATGTCAAGTATCTGTTCCTATGACCATGAGATCATGCAACTCACTGACACCGGTGGAGTGCCTTGTGTGTATCAAACATCGCAACGTAACTGGGTGACTATAAAGGTACTCTATAGGTATCTTCGATGATGTCTGTTGGGTTGGCATGGATCAAGATTGGGATTTGTTACTCCGTGTGATGGAGAGGTATCTCAGGGCCCACTTGGTAATACAACATCACAACAATCCTCGCAAGCAATGTGACTAAGTGTTAGTCACGGGATCTTGTATTACGGAATGAGTAAAGAGACTTGTCGTTAACAAGGTTGAACTAGGTATGGAGATATCGACGATCGAATCTTGGGCAAGTAACATACCGAAGAACAAAAGGAATATCATACAGGATTAACTGAATCCTTGACATAGATGTTCGACCGCTACTGGTTATTGACCGTAGAGGTGTCTCGGTCATGTCTACATAGTTCTCGAACCCGCAGGGTCTGCACACTAAAGGTTCGGTGACGTTTCGGTACTATAGAGTTATGTATGGTGGTTACCAAAGCTTGTTTGGAGTCCCAGATGAGATCCCGGATGTCATGAGGAGCTCCGGAATGGTCCGTAGGTAAAGATTGATATATAGGAAGTCCTATTTTGGTCGCCGGAAAAGTTTTGGGCTCATCGGTAGTGTACCGGGAGTGCCGGTAGTGTACCGGGAGACCATCGGGAGGGGTATTTTGACCCAAGAGGCTACATGGGATGTGGGAGAGTGAATACCATTCCTCAGTGGGCTGGTGGAAGTCCCACACAAGGCCCATGCAGCTGGGAGAGAAAATCCCAAAGAGAAAAGGTGGAAAAAGGCAAAAAAAGGCAAAAAAGGAAGGAGTCCTAGTCCTACTAGGATTGGAGGAGGATTCCTCCTCTCCTCCTAGGTTCGGCCGAAGCCTAGGGCTGGCCCCTTGAGGGCCAAGCCTCCTCCTCTCTTCCTCTTATATATACTAGAGGTTTTAGGGGTTTTGCACTAGATTTTCTGCCACGTGCTACCCTCTCCCCTAGTGCATAGTTTCTCCTCTAGACTGGTTTTCTGAAGTGCTTAGGCGAAGCCCTGCCGGAATAGCTCCACCACCATCGCCATAGCGCCGTCGCACTTCCGGAGAACTCTTCTACCTCTCTGCTCGCTCTTGCTGGAAGGCGGAGATCGTCATCGAGTTGTACGTGTGATGAACGTGGAGGTGACGTCCGTTCGGCGCTACAGCGGAAGGACCGTCATCAAGATCGCGAGATAGATCACGATGAGATCGCGGGACGGACCGCGATGAGTTCATGGGACGGATCATGATTGGATCGCAGGACGGATCATGATGAGATCGCGGGATGCTTGGCGATTTGGATTGCGAAGACGTTTAACTACACCAACCATGTTTCTTAACGCTTCCCGCTTAGAGATCTACAAGAGTATGTAGATCCACGCTCCCTCTCGTAGATGCTCATCGCCATGGATAGATCTTGCGTGTGCGTAGGTAATTTTTTGTTTCCCATGCAACGTTCCCCAACATCTAGTGCGGCCTGCTCTATGATCCAGGTCATCTCGTAGGTGGAATCTGTTATCGGGCTCTAATGGCTCTTTACCCTGTCTTCGGGGCACTGCTGGTATATAACCGGCATCGTCGGCCGTTCTGTCCCGACCACGAGGGGGCGGTCTGGCTTGTCGTATGGAGTACGGTCTGGAGATGGAGTATCAGTAAGTTCATCGTCGAATTGCGGCAGCAGCCTTCACTGCGAGTAGCTTTTGGGCTGGTTTGATAGACCAGTGTCATATACTTCCTCGGCTAAGAGTACTTTTGTCCATCGATAATTGAGGTCGGCATGTTCAACTTTGAGTTGCCGCTCCTTAGCCTTTAGGCTGCGAGCCGTTGCTATGAGTCGCTGCCTGATTTCTTCCTGATCTTCGAGGTTATTAGGGATGTACAAGTCATCAGCTTCCGGTATACCTTCCTCCTCGACGGGGGAAAGGTACTCATTGCCTTCAGGGTCATTTATGTTATCGGGGTTTTTTTGGTCCTTAGGTCCCTCTGGACCCTCAAACAGGTGCTCGAGGATATCAGGATGTTCATGATCAGCAGGGGCGTTACCGTCCCCGTTACTGATAATAGCTCTTTGTCCCTTTTTGATTTTGGACCGCTTATGCGACATCCGGCGCCTTGATGGTGCATCGCCCGATTTGTCGTCGTCGTTGTGAGGCGTGTTATCACCATTGGTGGCAGGAGTATCCACCATGTAGACGTCGTATGTAGAAGTGGCGGTCCAACTCCCGGTGTTAACAGGGGTAGGAGCATGGTCCTCTTCGTCCATGTATTCTGCCTCCTCGGAGGTATAGTCTAGCGTGTCAGTTAAATCTTCGAGGGTGGCTATCAAGTGGGTGGTGGGTAGGTCGAAAAATTCGTCCATGCCCGCACTATAACCGAACCGAGCGTAGATCGGAGCTACATCGTCGGCGATCTTCATCAACGAGAATTGCTCCAGGGCCTCGTCGTTCGCTGAGGGCCCGATCGGATCCAGCTGTTCAGAACTCGTGGAGCTAACCTCCATGACGTCCACCCATGAGGAGTGTTCGGAAACAACACGTATCCGATCATTTGGCTTAATGGCCGGACTGGGATAAGAGATTGGCTTATCGCCATTGGTGACCCCATCGGCATGTCCAAAGAAGGGGCTCAAGGTTAAGGGCTCAGAGTCCTCGGAGGCTACATGCGAAGATGCGAGCCCGACTAATGACAAGTCACCCCAAGAATCGACGGAGAACTCTAAGTTTCCGAATCTAACCTCTCGATCGGGGGCGAAGTCCTCAATGCGGCCTAGATGGCTAGCGGAATCAGCGTGCAGCACAATGCTGCCGAAGGCGAAGATCTGTCCAAGGACAAAAACGTCCATGTTGCAGACCTCTTTGTTGATAACAAGGCGAGGCGTCGATTCCATCTCACTCTCAGAGGAACTATCAATGAAAGCACTAATGTCGGTGTCAAAACCGGCGGATCTCGGGTAGGGAGTCTCGACGTGTGAGACTAGAATCGACGATAACAGGAGACAAAGGGCAAACGAGTTTACCCAGGTTCAGGCCCTCCTATGGTGGTAATACCCTACGTCCTGCTTGGTTGTATTGATGGTATGGGGGTTACAGAGTTGATCTACCTCTACACCCTAAAACCATCTAGGTTATATAGATTTCAAGGATGCCTAGGGTTTACACATGGTCGGTTACATGTCGAAGAGATAAACATGCCTATTTACTACATCAAACGTGTAGCGCAAGCCGTGCTCCTTGAATCTTCCATCCTGGAGACTGGGCCTTGAAATCTTCTGGTATTCGGTAAGTAGCCCTCATAGTCCGGCCCACAACAATAGGTCATCTATCCGAGGACCCCTTAATCTAGGACTCTCTCACCGTGTGAACATCTTTGAGGATAGAGTGAAGACCCTCAATGACAAGGTGGATGGGTTGGCCAAGACCGTGAAAGAGCTCAATAAAGAATTAGTTAAAGCTCCTATCCGTTGCACCTCTTCAGAGTGTGATGAGGAGGAGGAGGAGGATTGCACACCTATCAAGACAATTGCCTAGTTCAGGACATAGGCCAAGACACCTACAGTGTCAGCTTCGGAGATGAGACCTTCATCGTCTGCACCAGCTACAGTGACTTCAACTCCGTCAGCTCCTCCACTACCACCAGTTGCTACTCCAACTCCGTCCAGGACATCTGCAGATGTCTTCGCCGACGTAGTTCTATCGACTCTGACATCGACCACTAGAGTAGATCAGCCTCAGAAGGACGATTAGCTATATCTATTTGAACTTTTTGGTAACTTGTTGCCAAAGGGGGGTAGTTGTATATAGATCTTTAGGCTTCGAGTGAGAGAGCGTTTGGTTTTATTGGTGTTTTAAAAACATTTGGTCTTTTGGTTTGGATGTGTTACACTTTGTTTGATGTTTGATCATACGCTTTAATGTGTGTTGTTACTATTTCCTATCCTTTTTATGGTTATGAGATGATCATTCACTTTGCTTGATGTGTTGTGCTATGACTTTAACTCTTATTACTCTCGCACACCACCAAGATGTATGTGACATGGACGAAGTGCCCCATGTACCTAATCAGTTGTGCATTTGCATTCAAACACAAATTTAAAAATAATGCACAAATTTAGGGGGAGCTCTTGTGTAATAGCCTGGCATATTAGGGATGATAGACTACTCATATCAATAAGGAATTCCTTCTTTTCCAGGAGCCCATTCGAACAGAACTCCCAGGTTAAGCGTGCTTGGCTTGGAGTAGTTCTAGCATGGGTGACCGACCGGGAAGTTGATCCAGGGTGCGCATGAGTGAGGACAAAGTGCGCAGAAAAGACTAGTATTGATCTGTGAGGCCAGTCTAGATCTTGCCAGGAGTAACGACCACCGACAGGTGTGTCTGGGGCATTACATCTTGCTTATCACATATTTCTCAAAGCGACGATTATATTCATTGATTATATCATATGTCGAAGCTTTGATCTATATGTTTTCATCAATTACCAAAAAGGGTGAGACTGAAAGCACATTTGCTCCCTTGGTGGTTTTGGTAATTAATAACAACATATATGTCATTGAACTAATGTTTCCACTAAGTATGTTTCAGGAAAAGTTCAATGATGGGTTGGCAAAATTCTTGTGGAATACCCCAAGATGCAAGGAAATAGATTGGCAAAGCTTCAAGCAAGAGGACTCTACATTGTACTTTCTGAGAAATCACTTTGAGTCCATAGGAAAGCCAATGCTATTAAAAAGGGGGTAAGGTATTGTTGGTGAACAAAATGCTCATATGTGCACAAGTGATAGTCACCACATTCACCCACAAGATTTTCCACAAAAGTCTAGCCAAATATCAAAAATTGGTGCAACCAACACTTTCCCCTTGGTGCCACCGATTCTCAGCCTCATGCACACTCTGCCAAACCCTAGCCCTTCGGTGCAACCAATTATGCGTCGGTGCCACCGAGTTTGGGTTGCCAACTTCCTGTTACGCAAACTCACAAAATCGGTCTCACCAAGTTTGTTGAATCGGCGTCACCGAGTATGGCAATTTGATCGTTGGTCACCTTATCGGTGCAACCGAGTTTTATATATCGGTATCACCGAGATTCAAAAGTTGCTACCTTTGAGGCAACTCGGTACCACCGAGATTAACACATCAGTGTCACCGAGTCTGGCTTATTAGGTGTAACGGTTGGATTTTTGGAGATGCCTATATATACCCCTCCACCACCACATACTCGAAAGAGAAGCACTCAGAACAGATCCCCACTCATACCAACTAATTTTCTAAGAGAGAGCCACCTACTCATGTGTTGAGATCATGCCATTCCATTCCAACAATATGAATCTTGATCTCTAGCCTCCCCAAGTTGCTTTCCACCAAAGCCAAATCTGTGAGAGAGTGATTGTGTGTTGAGGAGTCTGTCATCTTGAAGCACAAGAGCAAGGATTTCATCGACATTATCGAGCCTATTACCTTTTGGAGGGTGGTGCCTCCTAGATTGGTTAGGTGTTGCTTGGGAGCCTCCTACTTCGTGTTGTGGAGTGAACCAAGAAGTTTGTAAGGGCAAGGACATCACCTACTTCGTGAGATCTACCCGAGTTAGGCTAGTCCTCCATGGATGTAGGCCATCATGGTATAGTCAAGGTTTCTTCCTCATGGAACCCTCCGTGGGTAGAGCCCTCCATGGACTCGTGCGCTCCTTACCCTTCGTGGATTGAAGACTCCATAAACATGGACGAACGATAGCACCACCTATCGAAACCAAGGGAAAATCATCGTGTCTTCATTTTGTGTTTGATCTTCCTACCCTTCCTTTACTTACATGCTTGTCTTTACTTTACGCTGCTATACTTTTAGACATGCATGTGTAGGGTGTACTTGGCTTGCTATGAATGATAATATCTGCCAATACTTAAAATTGGGAAGAAGTAGATTTTTAATCGGTCAAGTAGTCTAATCACTCCCCTCTAGACCTACTTTTGATCCTACAGCAAAGCGTTCAAATTCCTCATCATCATTTTTCTTAGATGGTTTAGGTGGAAAAGTCATGGGTTTTTGAACCCCTAGTTCTCTTTCTCTACCATGTTTTCTAGCCACGAAGTCTTTTTTATCATATCATTTATTTTTAGGTTGTGGGTTATCCAGATCAACAGCAGGTTCTATTTCTACATCATTATCTGGTTCTTTATTATCACTAGGTTTAGTATCCTCATGAAAATCATTATCATTATCATTATCACTAGGTGGGTGTTCATTACCAAATTGAGTTTCAGCATCATAAATAGAAACATCATTAGTATCATCAGGAGGTTATTCTATCTCAGGTTCAGTAGAATCATGCAAAGTGCTATCATTTTTCTTTTTCCTGTTCTTCTTACTTTCTTCAAAGGAGCAGGAAAATCTTTTCAGAGAAGTAGTAAATCATATCATGGGAACTACGCACACAAGCAGGAGTAAGATTATTGTACCATATCTTAGCATCACCCTTTAATGAGAATGGAAATAATTTGAGAATATAATAGTAGCAAATCTTCTCATCATGAGAAAATAGGGTGGTTATGTCATTTAGCTTAGTTAGGTGTGCTACCACAGTTTCAGTTTCATAGCCTTGAAAAGGATCGGATTCAACCAAAGTAATTAACTCTGGGTCGACAGAGAATTCATAATCCTTATCGGTACTAAATATAGGTGAAGTAGAAAACTTAGGGTCACATTTCATTTTAGCAATCAAAGTCTTTTCCTTATACTTGCATAGTAGTTTCTTAACATCATTTCCATCCTTACAGGCAAGAATCTCTCTAGCTATTTCTCCATCTAAAGCATAGACTTCAGGTATGTTAGGAATTTCAAATATAGGAGAGCTAGGCCTATTAGGTGTTTCATAACCTAGGGCGACACAGAACTAGCTCCAGTTCCTCAATGTATATAGGCATGTATTCCGTATATAGGCATACGTGCTTATGGAAAAGAACTTGCATGACATATTTTGTCCTACCCTCCCGTGGCAGCGGGGTCCATAAGGAAACTAAGGGATATTAAGGCCTCCTTTTAATAGAGAACCGGAACAAAGCATTAGCACTTAGTGAATAGATGAACTCCTCAAACTACCATCATCACTGTGAAGTATCCCAAATATTGTCACTATGGGGTTGACGGATCATAACACGTAATAGGTGCATATTACTAGGCAAGATCGGATCAAGAACATAGATACAATGATGATAACATAAACAGTTTAGATATGAAATCATGGCACTCGGGCCCTAGTGACAAGCATTAAGCATGGCAAAGTCATAGCGGCATCAATCTTGGAACATAGTGGATACTAGGGATCAAGCCCTAACAAAACTAACTCGATTACATGATGAATCTCATCCAACTCCTCACCGACCAACAAGCCTACGAAGGAATTACTCACCCCCGATGGGGATCATCATGGAATTGGCGATGGATAAGGGTTGATGATGAGAAGACCAAAGATTCCCCTCTCTGGAGCCCCAAATGGATAGATCTGGCCTCCTGATGAAGAACAAGAGGTGGCGGCGGCTCCGTGTCATGAAATGAGGTAAAACCTTATCTCTGTTTTTTTGGAAAATTGTGAATTTATAGCATTGGAATTAGGGTCCGGGACCCACGAGGTGTCCACTCTCCACCAGGCCACGCCAGGGGGACTGACGTGCCTTGTTGGAGCATCGGCACCCTCGGCCCCCTCTCAGGTGGCTTCTGGCTCCATAATTCCTTAATTATTCCATAATAAATCTCCAAAAAATCGTTCCATTCCGAGAACTTTTATTTCTGCGCAAAAACAACACCATGGTAGTTTTGCTGAAAACAGCATTAGTCCAGGTTAGTTTCATTCAAATCATGCAAATTAGAGTCCAAAACAACAGCAAAAGTGTTAGGAAAAGTAGATACGTTGGAGACGTATCAATACCCCAATGTCACTGCGGGTATTGCATGCAATACGTACATCAAGTGTTCTTATATCATAATATTCAATCCAACATAACAAGATCTCAAAGGGAAAGATTCAATTCATCACAACAGTATAGCAAGGGAAACACCTCATATGATCCAACTATATTATCAAAGCCCGTGATACATCAAGATCGTGTCATCTCAATAACACCAGAGAGAGATAGAGAGAGAGATTGAACACATAACTATTGGTACAAACCATCAGCCCCGAGGGTGGGCTGCTCCCTCCTCATCATGGCCTCCGTCGGGATGACGAAGATGGCCACCAGAAATGATGTACCCTCACTGGAAGGGTACTAGAACTCCTCCAGATTGGTTTTTCGTTGATATAGAGAGTTGTTGTGGTGTTTCGAGGAGTCTCTCTTTATTTCAAGTGTTTCTAGGATTTATAGGATTTTCAACATTAGAATCATGCCAAACGGATCCACGTGGGCCCCACAAGCCATCAGGGCGTGCCACTAGGGGGGTTGTTGGCTTGTGGCCCACAGGTGGCTCCCCTCTGGTGGTTCTTCGCTCCAATGTTGCTTATTTCATCCAGAAAAAAACACAAAAAAGTATCGGGCGATTCCAAGAACTTTCATTTTCTGCACACACAGAAAACACCGCGATAATTCTGGTGAAAATAGCGTTAGTCCGGGTTAGTTCTAAGTAAATCATATAAAGTGCATGAAAACGATATAAAAGTATTGTAAACATAGGTGAATGTGGCATGAGTACTTCATAAATTGTAGATATGTTGGAAATGTATCAATCCAGCATTACTATCATAGAACCAAGCGGTACTACCGCTCTGGTCAGCGGTACTACCGCCCGGACATTTCTGAGGCAACTAAGGGCACAGGGAAGAGCTCCAGTTGTTGAGAACGAACGGTTGCATAAGTGTATGTGTTGATTCCACCCAACCTTTCCAAATGAGGACCCCCTATTGATAGTACGGATTTTCCAATGACTCAAGTCCACCAACACTAAATCGTTGAAAAATAACTGTCTTTTCTTTTATCAACCGGAGGGGGAAATAACCGTCCCGTGCCACGTGATAATCTGTGATAGATTAATACACACGGTTAGTCCACAAATGCATTGGCATCCATTAGGGTATAAATATGTCGTTACAGTCTCTCCCTTTTTGGTAGATTGATGACAACACAGGATTTGCACAGAGGACAATATAATAAGTAAAAGCAAACCCCCAAGACTAGAAAATATATATGGGTCCCCCTAGATGTGGGCACTATTCTTATATATGCTTTTGGACTGGAAAGTGCACACACTACGATCAACACCCCCCTATATTTTACAGACAGACAACTACTTGCAATAAAGGATATAAGAGTGAAGTATGATTGCAAGACAAGATATGTGAGTAAAGATAAAGGGCACATGATAAGGATGACTCGCATTGTATATAAGACATTAAAGGATAATAGTAGGGTAGCATATGTCTCACAGCATACAACTTGGTCTTAAAAATCTCACAAACACGAACCAAACCAAAGCAAATGATAAAAGAGTTCATGAGCGAATAAACACCAACAGCTAAAACACACTTTCGTGACTCGGCAAATCCCCTACACTCTCCCCCTTTGGCAGAGATACACCAAAAGGGAATAGAGAACTAAGACGACTCGAGGTGGCAGCAACTCGTAGACCCATCGTCAATATTCTCCGGACTTGGAGTTGTAGCTGGTGGTGCCAGGTGGAGCGGAAGTGTTAGGTGGAGCAGACGAACCAGGCCTAGCATCATTAGAATCCCACCAATAGTGACAAGAAATCCAGACATCCTCATCTGTGATGGAGTCCTCAAATCCACTCTGAATTTCCATACCAACATGAGCCTTGTACTGCCCAAAGACTTATGACGTCTCCTTCCCTCCTTGTGTGCCACATGAGCATTGTACTGACCATGATCCTGCATGCAGAAAAGCTTCTTCATCTTCTCCTTGAGCTTCTTATCCCAAGATGGTTCAGCAGTAGAGAGCATAGAACGAGTAGCAGCACCATCATGAACCACAAAGTCATCATCATCCTTGTCATCTCCATCCTCATCCTCAACATCATCATCAGGCAAGTCAACCTTGGGAACAAGATAGTTTTCCCACTTGTTCTTCTGGCGGAGCTCCACAACCTTATGAGAAACCAACTCACTATGCTCAAAGTTGATGCCTGGATAGGTCTTAGCCCAAGTTCTCTCAAGAAGAAGCATCAAGTACGGGCCATAAATAGGAACCTTGCGATCAGGGACAACAGAGAGTAGTATAGACCACATAATGTGAGAAACATCCAGAGTTGGCACCTCAGTAGACCCCTTCAACTTCTGACAAAAGAGCAATAGATCCACTGGGTAGGAGTGCACCATGTCCAAGTTTCCAACACGGGGGAAGAGAGTGTTCTGGAAGATGCGGTGCATAATATCAAGGAACGGCTAGAATACATGAGTAACTTTGCCAGTGGTGGAGGATAGCTTATTAGTGGAGTAGGGTCAGAGATAGCGCTTGTGAGTGGCTTGAATTTCCTTGTGGGGGCGAAATCCTACTGGTTCATGGATCCCCTTATCCTCAATGTGTAGCAGGTCCATGAACTCCTTCCATGTAGCATTCAGCATCCTCACATTGGTCATCCATCTCAATGGCCGAGCATCATCAGTCTCAAAGTGAATGGTAGCATTAAACACAGCTACCATCTCATCATCAAAGTCCTTGTTGAACTCCATAAGATGGGTGATTCCAAGCTTCTGACAGAGCTCAATAGCCTCTCCAAAGTATTGGGCATTCTTTTCCAAGAACTCCATATCAATAGACTTGACAATCGACACATAGAGGTTTTCATTATTAAATAGCACCTCATTGTAGATACGCAATTGCTGGCTGGTTCATATGGGACAGTTCCGAACACCCGATTCTTGAGGAGTGACATATGGATCTTGACAGCGAAAGTTCCCATAACTCTTTGACAGGCATCTTATCCAGGAATGGCTGCGACTTCTTGGTAGTGGCCTTCTTCGACTTCTTGTTGGAAGGTGCATTGGGGTTGACAGAATTGTCCTCCTTTGAGGTGTGAGGGTGCTTAGAGCCACCCTCACGGTTGGGGTTCCTCCAACGCTCCTAATGAGCAGAAATGCTACCAAATGAAGCCCAAAAACACCATGTGAGGAGAAACCAGTGTAAATAGTTGCGCAAGCCAAAAAATGAGAAAATTTGATGTAAAAGCGAGAAAACAGGGGCATTTGGCAGCACTAGCGGTAGTACCACCGACACGAGTGGTAGTACCACTTGGTACTATCGCTCAGGGGAGCGGTAGTACCGCGCAAGTGAGAACCACGGGGACACCTACAGCCGTTGGTCAGATTCGGTACTACTAGTGATGTCAAATGTGCATATTGTCCACTAAAACTTCAGAACTACTCCCTAGCCATCTTCCACAATAATCTCATGCCTCGATTTGACTACAAATTGACGAAAGCAACACGTATTGTCCATGACCTAGATTCAAAAGAAGAGAATCATAGGAGAGAAAACAGGGACAATACCGTCATCCATGGCAAGAGGAGAGGGTCGGGATCGATTCCACTGGTTGGAATAGCGGAAGAATGGTTGGAAAGGAGGTCTGGCGGCAGCCTCCGTGGCCTTGGAGGCGCCTGGGGAGAGAGAGCTAGGAGAGAGATGGGATCAATGGGTATGGGGAAGTGGAAATTTCCCCTGCCCCACCCCATAACCCTTCGTCAGAACTCACAAGCGGTAGTACAGCCAGGGTTGGGCGGTAGTACCGCCCAGTGCTACAATGCGACAGAAGGCTCGGTAGAATCGCCCCGGTGGTAGTACCGCAGGTGGCCGTGGTAGGATCTCTTAATACTACCGCCTTTGCCGGCAGTAGTACCGCTCTTGGCGACCACAAGGCACAAAAATAAGTTGCAAAGGGGTGGCTTGTGCAAATTTTGAAGAGTTTGGAGACACAAAGACTAGGAAATGGTCGATAGCACTTGAAGCATAGGGAAAAACACAGAATCAAAACATAGTACTTGGAGTGACCTAAAACATGAATAAGATCTTCAAAAGCAAATACCTCACTAGTAGGGGGTGGTGTTCGGAGCCATGTATGTTTGAGTCACTTGGTATGGCACCGTGAAGATTTTAACGTTGGGCCCATGACCAAAACTCTTCTTTGAAGCACAAGTACCATAAAAATGGCTAATGTGAAAGACTTGATCGATTTATGCATAATAAGGGGAGGGATAGTTCATTGAGAACAACACTCCCCCTATGTTGCCCGCCCGCGTTGCCCAAGCGACCACAATTAAAAACATACTATCTGATTATGCCTCCTCCATTGGATAAAGCTCAATTTTCAGAAGTCCATGCTTATTCCGGTCAACATGAATGCTGCTCTAACTACTGAGTATCCCACCTCTTCCACTGCACGGTTAGCACAATGACATTCACGTACCTTGGTCTTCCACTTGGCACTTCCAGACCAACAATACAAGACCTCATGCCCCTGGTATGCAGTATTGAAAGAGGACTTACATCGACGATAGAAATGATGTCGTATTGTGGTAAACTATCCTGGCTGAATGCCACTATGACATCTCTTCTGGTCTTTGCTATGTGCACCCTAAAATTCCCCCTAAGCTCATTGACGTGCTAGAAGAAATTAGACGCCACTGCTTGTGGACCAAGAAAACTGAACAAGGTGACAAATGCAATTCCTTAGCTGGTTGGAACATGGTGTGTAGACCAAAAGGAAAACGGGGCCTGGGTGTGATCAACATCAAGATCCATAATGAGGCTTTGCTCATAAATTCTTGCATAAATTCTATAACAAAGCAAAGGTTCCTTGGGTGTAACTTCTATGGAACAATTATTATCAGGGGAGAATTCCGCTGTGGACCATGTCGGCTCCTTCTGGTGGAGCAGCATACTAAAACTCACCCCGCTCTACAAAGTCACACATGTCCAAGTGGTCGATGGCACGACTGTGCTCTTTTGCAAGGATCTTTGGTTGAACAGCACATTAGAAATGTCCCATCCTCGGGCTTTCTCTTTTGTGCATAATGAAGATGCTTATGTCAAGGAATTCCTCGAGACCACCTCTCTGCAAGCTTCTTTTATCTACCCTTGTCACCACAAGTTCTCCTAGAGGTTCAGGAACTGCAGGCCCTCACGCTCAGAATTGAACCATCTACGGCCAACAAAGATACGTGGTACTATACATGGGGAAAAACGGTCTACAAATCGACGAACTATTACAAATTCTGCTTCAGAGAAGACCAAGCACATCCTGCCTTTCAATGGGTGTGGAAATCAAAATGTACTATGAAGATCAAAGTTTTTGGGTGGTTGATGTTTCATGATAGGCTCAACACGCGCAATATGCTCAAGAGGAGACACTACAAAATTGGTGATGACTTTCATTGCCTGCTCTATGGTCATCCCATTGAAGAAACGGTTGATCACATGATCTTCACGTGCCCATTCAGCCAAGATTGTTGTGCAAAGCTTGATATATAGTGGCCAGTGTTTACCAGCCGTCTGGATGCCATCCAAATAGCCAAGACTGCGTGGAACAACCAATTCTTCCTTGAAATTTTCCTGAATGTGGACTGGGGGCTCTGGAAATAAAGAAATAACAAACACTTCCAAGGTGTAGCTCATGGGCTTGTCTCTTGGCTGCAACGGTTTAGAGAGGATTTTGGGAACCTCCAGTATAGAGTTAAACAGGCCAATAGGGTCGCCATCATTTCACTATATAACTCTCTTAGCTCACAGCCAGACTACAAACTTAGTCCTAGCTTGGTAGTTTTGCTAGACATCCATCCTGTGGGTTGTAGAGATTGTATATATGTATCTATGTAAACCCCCCATTTATATAGATATATGAGAATACAGTAGGAGCTCTCTCCTACTATCACTTGATCAAAAAACACTCCCCCTATGTCCATGCCTACAACTAAGTGATATACTATGATGAGTGTGGTGGAGTGTGCAAACTTTCAATCCACATTGCTCGAATCAATGATATTTAGCTCATGCCTTAACTCGTGAAATCATGCTTCATCAAATGGCTTCGTGAAGATGTCTGCAAGCTGTTCAATTGTATTGAGATGAATAAGATCAATATCCCCATGCTTGATATGCAAATCTCAATATTTTTTGTCTTGAAATGTTGAATCGGGTTGCTAGAGATCTTGATTGCACTTTCATTGTCACAATAGAGAAGCACTTTCTCCCAAGTGTCACCATAATCCTTTAAAGTTTGCCTCATCCAAAGAATCTGTGCACAGCAGCTTGGGGCAGCTACATACTCGGCCTCGGTGGACGAGAGAGAAGCACAATTTTGTTTTTTTGAATACCAACTTACCAAAGAGCAACCAAGAAATTTGCAACCCCCAGAAGTTGACTTCCTCTCCACACGGTCTCCCGCCCAATCCGAGTCCAAATGTCCTATGATATAAAATGAAGCACCTTTGGGGTACCATATGCCAAAGTTTGGGGTATGAGCCAAAATCGAAAGATTCGCTTGACCGCCACAAAGTGGCTTTCCTTAGGTGTGGATTGAAAATGTGCACAAATTCCCACACTTAACATAATATCTAGCCTAGATGCACAAAGATAAAGCAAGGATACAATCATGCAGCGGTATACCTTTTGATCCACGACTTTACCATTGGGATCATTGTCAAGATAGCATTTGAGAGGCATAGGAGTGTTGGCCTTGGGCGGATTGAGCTCATCCATCTTGAATCCTTTGAGCATGTCTTGATTATATTTAGCTTTGTTGATGAAGGTTCCTTTACTTTGTTGCTTGACTTTCAATCCAAGGAAGAACTTCAACTCTCCCATCATAGACATCTCAAACTCTTTGGTCATTAGTGCGGCAAACTCGTCATTGAAAGCTTTTTTAGGAGAATCAAATATAATATGTTCAACATATAGTTGGCATATGAACAAGTTCCCGTTAACCCTCTTCATGAAAAGAGTGGGATCAATTTTCCCAATTTCAAACCCATGGTCTTGCAACATCTTTGTAAGGTGCTCATACCACACACGTGGTGCTTGTTTAAGGCCATAGAGAGCCTTATCGAGAACGTATACATGATTATGGAACTTGGGATCCTCAAACCCCGTGGTTGCTTAATATATACCAACTCCTTGAGTGGAACATTAATAAATGCACTCTTCACATCATTTTGACATAATTTAAAATCATGATGAGAAGCATATGCAAGCAACATGCGAATAGATTCAAGACGTGCGACGGGAGCAAAGGTTTCACCGTAGTCGCTACCCTCGGATTGGGAGTAGCCTTGTGCCACCTATATTGCCTTGTTGCGAATGATGACACCGTTTGCATCTTTCTTGTTCTTGAAGATCCATTTGGTTCCAATGACATTGTGGTTCTCCTTTGGTCTTGGCACCAACCACCACACTTTGTGGCACTCGAAGTTGTTGAGTTCATCGTACATGGCTTCAAGCCATTTCATGTCCTTGAGCGCTTCTTGTGCCTTAAGGGGTTCAATGCAATAAACAAACACATGATGTGCACAAAAAATGTTAATTGAATGCAAGTGGTTACCCCTCTATTCAAGCTACCGTAGACGTTCTCCAAAACATGTTGTTTATGTTCAAGCTTGGCAGCTATCTTGGCAGCTCGTGTTTCTAAGATCTCCTCCATGGAAAGTTGTGGAGCACCATTTGGGATAGTGGAGGAGCATGATCTTGATGACCTTGAGTGATGTTACGAGCTTGCTCTTGATCTTGAACATGATTTTGATCTTGAGCTTGCTCGGGGGTGTGAAATTGACCTTGTGCATCACTTGGTGTATCACCAATATCATGAGGTTGATCTTGCCCCTGATCTTGTTCACTTAATTGAGGGCCTTCACTTTGTTCTTCGGAAGCATGTGGGTCTTCAGTTGGTGATGCTTCCACTTGAGTGGAACATTCTCCTTCTCCTTCGGACACAAGGAGTTCCTCAACGGGTAGGAAGTGTCCCATGCCCATTCTTCTTATGGCTTGGGGAGGAATTTCATCACCTGCATCACAAAGACCACTTTGCTCCACTTGGGAGCCATTATTTTCATCAAACTTCACGTTACACGTCTCCTCAATGAGTCTTCTGGATTTGTTGAGGACACGGTAAACGCAAGAGTTTGTACCATAACCAACAAATATGCCCTCTTGAGCTCTACGTTCAAATTTAGACAAACGAACACCCTTTTTGAGAATGAACACTTACACCCGAACAACCAAAGTTACTTGTGGTTGGGCATGTTACCGATAAGAATTTCATAAGGAGTCTTGTTCAATCATTTATGGAGACAGAGACGATTAGATGCATGACATGCGGTGTTGATGGCTTCGGCCCAAAATTTGTACGGAGATTTGAATTCCGCCATCATGGTTCTTGCCGCATCCATCAACATCCGGTTCTTCCTTTCCTCGACACCGATTTGTTGAGGGGTATATGGTGCGGAGTATTGATGCTTGATCCCCTCATTACTAAGGAACTCATTCAAGGTGTAGTTATTGAACTCCGTGCCATTGGTACTTCTTATAATTAAATCGTTGCCTCCTGTTGACGTTGAGCTTCATTGGCAAAGTCAATGATGGTTTGTTGAGTCTCTATCTTCCTCTTGAAGAAGTATACCCGATTGTATCTTGAGTAGTCATCCACAATCACCAAGAAATACTTTCTTCCTCCAAGACTATCAAAAGATGGGGGTCCAAAGAAATCCATGTGAAGGAGCTCCAAGGGCCTTTTCGAGTAGATGATAGTCATGGGTCGGTGAGCCTTCTCATGTAGCTTTCCTTAGATACAAGCACTGCAAGCACGATCTTTGGCAAAACTCACATTTGTTAGTCCAATAATGTGATCCCCTTTTAGGAGACTTTGCAAAGATCTCATACTGACATGGGCTAAAGCGGGTCTTCACCATGGCCCACGCCTCCCAAGATCCCTCTCGACAAGCTAAGGTCTTCCATATCTGATAACGACTTTGGGCTCCTTTAAACCGATCGGCCAGCTCGGCCATCCCTTGAGGAGGCATCTCGGTTGGCCAGAACGCCCTAGTCATGCTCCTTATAGCTTTCAGAGCTCGCTCATGCACAACGGACAGTCCCTTCAACAGCCCCCCCACCCCACACACACAGCAAATGAGTTAGTTTCTTCCTCAGGACACCCGGTCGGGAGACCTAAGCACGAGATTTGACGTATTTCTTACACTCGACACAACAAAAGTACTTTATGGAATTCTAGGTTAGAATTTCACTTACAGAACATGCCACCCTTTAATTTCTGGTTCTCTTCATGGGTTTGCGCCAATTGAGTTTTTAAACTCTCAATTTCTCCGGCTTGTCATTGATTTTCCACTTCAAGTTTGTTCTTTTCCTCACGACATTGTTTCAATACATAGTGACCAGCCTCAAGCTGAGACCCGGCATACCTTTGAGATTCTCGGGACAATCCAAATCCTTCTGTAGTTAACCTAAGGACTCAACTGCTATGATGCAATCCTTCATTGGAAAGGGTGTCCAATAAATTCGGCATATAGAAATACCTTTTTACTCACTGTGTGCCTCTATGATAAAAAAAATCACCTCCTCAAGTTCGGCCTCGATGGCTTGCAAATCCATCTGGCTCAACTCGAGATCCTCGGACAACTTCTTGTATTGTTGCCTTAAAACTTACATAGTAACGAAACAGTATTTAGACCCTTAACTCGGTCGTCCTGACCAAATTAATGCTCGGGGGCTACTGGGTTAGGAATTATGTTTGGTTATCAAAACCGACCACCTACCCGTAGGTTGGAGGACATTGGTCTGGTAGCTCCCTCGAGTCATGTTCGGGTAGCTTCAAGGTATGCATCCACCTAATTAAGATCATTAAACTCTTGCTTGCAAAATGTTGGGTGGTGCAAAGACTCTTTTCACCCCCGGTGATTCATCGCACTTTCAACCTCGGAATTAGTAACAGGGACTCCCTCAGAATCTTCAGGGAGCTGGTCCATAGCAGGGACTCCGCATCAGCTTTAGAATGTGCTGGAGACCTCGGTTCACGATGGCTATCTAGCGCCTCGGTGACGTCTTCGAATAAAGGTGATGTAATCATCTCCTGAGTATTTCAGCAAAGGACTATGAGTGTTTAAGGTGATTGTGACAATGACCGAATTACCAGATTAACATAAGTACCTTTTAGTAGAGGGTGCGTCCGAAGTGTTTCCCGCCATTGTCTCTCGCTCGGGAATCCTGCCGCCGTTCAAAGCGGACCAAGCCAGTGTAGCCCTGGATAGTATTTGGTGCGTGATATAACAACCCTTGGGTGTAGAAGTCTGTATATTCAGAATGATGGGAGGCGTGCGCCCTTTTCAAAAAGAGGGCTTCTTTTTACTTACTACAGAGGAAGGGAGAGATCTAGGATGATCGGCCATGAGGGCCACCTAGAGTTCATCGATACTCCCCTGGTAAAAGACCCCGTCCTCAAAGTGAATTGAAATTTTTGGATCATCATTACAGCAATAATTCTCTAGTTGAGGGGTGGGGCAGTTGATTGTCTCGATCCAACGCCTCCATTTCTGTTCAGAAAGATGAAAGGTTTTGATCAGTAAAATTGAACATAACCATCCGAACTGTGGGAACATGGTCGAACTTACCCATTCAATGGGGTTATAAGTTGAAAATCCATCCCTGATCACCAGGCGGGCAAACTCTTCTTTTTCTCCTTTAAAGAGATCGGCCAGTATGACCACCGGTGCTTCCTGGTTGGCAAGCCCTTGCCGTCTCGAATGGGTTGTGTCGCTTGTCCCGTTGTAACACCATAGGGATGCATCCTTTGTTGAAGAGGTTTCACACATCGGGTAATGGCCGCGGCCATCACATGAATGATGGTTAACTTGCTATGAACTAGCAACTTCACCATGGCAGCTAGGCACTTTACCTCAGGGCTCTCCTCTTGAGAGGGGCTCTTCGGCCGCCCGTTGAGTCCTTTCTTTAGAGGAGCATCGGAGTATTCGGGCAGACCCCTCTGAGATGGGTTGAATAAGGGGATGTACTCAACATAAACCACTCCAAGGACCACTCTTTGGATTCCTTCTTTGGGGTCCCGACAGGATATCCAGTCTCGACTATACACCATACTTCGTCTCTGCCCACTTCCTGGAGTGTCCCTCCCCGAGTGCGGGGGACGAGACAGAAATAATTTCTCCATAAATCAAAATGGGGCTCGCATCCTAAAAGCATCTCGCAGAGGGAGATGAAGCCCGAGATGTGTAGAATCGACCCGGGAGAAAGGTTGTGAAGCTGGATACCAATAAACTCCAGCAGAACACTCAAGAAGGTGTGGATGGGGAAGCCTAGGCCTCGTAAGAGGAAGGAAACGAAGCATACCCTCTCGCCCTTGTGAGGGGCGGGGAAATTCTTCGCAAAGCCCTCGCCGTTCATAGAAGTCAAGATTGTGCAGTTGGAGAAGGGAAACACAGCTCACCCAATCACCTAGGAGAAGGCTGTGAGGGCGCGAGGAGGGACCTACGGCGCTCGCCATATCTCCAGTGTCTCTAGCATTAGGGATTCTTGATGGGAAAGGAGGGGAAGTATTGCCTACTGATGCGTCTCCAGTATATCTATAATTTTTTTCTTGTTCCATGCTATTATATTATCAATCTTGGATGTTTTACACTCATTTTATAGCAATTTTATATCATTTTCTGGGACTAACCTATTGACATAGTGCCAAGCTGCCAGTTCATGTTTTTGCTTGTTTTTTACTTCACGGAAAATCAGTACCAAACGAATCCCAAACTTCTTGCAACTTTTTGGAGATTTTTTTTGGACCAGAAGACACTAGATGGGCCAAACACCTAATAGTGAGGAGGCCCGAGGTGGCGAACACCCATCAGGGCACGCCAGAGGCCCCTGGCATGGCCTGGTGGGTGGTTCCCACCTCGGGACCCCCCCTCCATCGACGATCGACCTTATAAATTTACAAAAATTCGGAAACCCCTAACGGAGTCGACGAAACACAATTCCAGCTACCGCAAGTTCCAAAACCTCGAGATCCAATCTAACACCATCACGTAGGGGTTCATCTTCATCATAGGTGCCACTCTGATGATGCTTGAGTAGTCCACCATAGACCTACGAGTCCATAGGTATTAGCTAGATGGCTTCCTCTCTCTCTATGATTCTAAATACAATGGTCTCTTGGAGATCTATTTGATGTAATGACTTTTGCGGTGTGTTTGTTGGGATCCAGTGATTTTTGAGTTCATGATCAGTTTCTATCCATGAATATGATTTGAGTTTTCTTTGATCTCTTATTTGCATGATTACTTATAGCCTCGTATTTCTTCTTAGAATCTTTGGTTTAGGTTGGCCAACTAGATCAATTTTTATTGCCATGGGAAGAGGTACTTTGTGATGGGTTCGATCTTGCGGTGTTCTTTCCCAGTGACAGAAGGGGCAGCAAGGCACGCATGTATCATTGCCATTAAAGGTAACAAGATCGGGTCTATTTCTACATGAATAGATCTTGTCTACATCATGTCACCGTTCTTATTGTATTACTCCGTTTCTCCATGAACTTAATACACTAGATGCATGCTAGATAGCGGTCGATGTGTGGAGTAATAGAAGTAGATGCAGAATTGTTTTGGTCTACTTATCATGGACGTGATGCCTATATGATGATCATTGCCTGGATATCGTCGTGATTATTTGATCTTCTATAATTTCCCAACAATAATTTGTTCACCCACCGTGTGCTGTACTCATTAGAGAAGCCACTAGTGAAACCTACAACCCCCGGGTCTACTTTTCCAACATATTGCTTTCCGATCTACTATTTTGCCTTTTTTTTAAGATCTATTAATCTAGAAGAACAAAAAATACCTTGTTGTACTTTTTGTTTACTTCTTTTATTTTGTGTTCTTGCGAGATCTAATCGCCAAAACTATCACTACCTAATAATCGTTGAGAGCTTGACAACCTCTCTTACGCGTCGGGTTGCAAGTATTTGTTATTTGTGTGCAGGTGCTATCTACGTAGGTGTGTGATCTTCCTCTACGGATTGATATCTTGGTATCATAACTGAGGGAAATACTTATTGTCGCTGTGCTACATCATCCCTTCCTCTTTGGGGAAATACCGATGCAGTCTCAAGCCACGTCACCGACATGGGGTTGGCCTGCTTAAATGGGTGTCCTTCCCCTGGCTTGCTAGGGGCGGTTCTATAAAAGACTGATGAGATATCTATCTCCTATTGGCGCGCGGGTATCGAGGGGTGTCATCGATCTTCGGGTAGAGAAATTAATGTTGTGGGCCCCATGACGTTTTGATAGTTGAAAACCTATTAGTGGCCGAATTATTGTTCGATGAACTAGGGGGAAGAGAGGAACTCGCCTCAGAAGCTGAAGACCTTGTACACGTGGAGCTGCAAAAGACTATATACCTCGACATTGGATGCTAGTTCGGGGGCTACTGAGGGAGTTCGAGATTAATGGGTCCTCAGGCGGCCGACCTATCCCATATTGGCCGAACGAGTGGGCCGCCCGATGGCTACTGTGGGAAGACCGAACTATAAGAGTACTTCGCAATCAGGAAGGAAACCTCAGGTGTCATGGTGTGTCCTCCAATTCATGGATGGTGGAATAGGCATGTTTAAGCCTTACCAACCGACTACATGTAACCCTAGGTACCCCTGGTTTCTATATAAACCATAGGGTGTAGTTCGTAGAGGACACGTGAACTCATCTAGGGTTTTAGCTCATCTGATCTCGAGGTAGATCAACTCTGTAAACATCATAGACATCAATACAACCAAGCAGTACGTAGGCTTTTACCTCCTCAAGAGGGCCCAAACCTAAGTAAACATCTTCTCCTTCGTCCCTTGTTACCTATCGATCCTAGATCCACAAGTCGGGACCCCCTACCCGAGATCCTCCAGTTTTGACACCAACACCTTGTCATGGTCTGCTATTATGCACTTAGGTTATTTTCCTCCCATTGCCTCAACAAATGTGCCCAGCAACCATTTGAATGACCCTATTTCTCATTCTTTAGAAGGGATATTCCGAACAGGATGGTATACCGATGGTTGTCAACCTCTATGATTTGTGCAAACGGTAGGCCATAGGTATTTGTAGAAAATGTTGTGTCCAAAGAAACAAAATCTCCATACATGTCATAACTCATCTTGCACAAGGAGTCTGTCCAGAACAGGCTCCGCATCGAGTTGTTTCCGTCAGTATCATCCACATGGTGGAACCCTTCCCCCTTCCTCTGCATTTCCACAAACAACTTTCATGGTGTCCTTGATGGACGTGTTCCTTTCTCCAGCCATGCCATGGTTGCTTATGTCAATCGTGTCGAACATAATTTCTAGCCTCTGTTTACCCATCACAGTGAAGATCTGCATGACTTCCCTTGGCTCTAGCCTTCCCTTCTGCGGGACCTGGATAAATAATTTCTCCTTGGGTTTCATGTTCTCGTAGCATCTCATGAACTTCAACATCTAGTAAGACGAGTGTAGCACTTGGTTGTGCTCTAGGCGTATATTCATCAAGTACCATATTCCTCTCTTTGTATCTCCCTTTGTTGTTATCTCCATGGGGTAGCATGTATTGACCAATAAGTTGCTCCTTTTATTCTTCACAAGTCTCTCGGTTGTTTTATTCTCACCTTCCTTGGTGCACCAGAACACTTGTTTGTTAATCTCTTGCTCGGGTCCTGCTCTTCTAGTGGTTGACTGCTTCACCAAAAAACAAACCCTTCTGGCATATGTGCAGAAGAAATAGAAGACATCATCCCTTGTTTTGAAATGTAAGCCATCCTCTAGTTCACGTGCTTATGTCACTTCCTCCGTTGACGGGAATGTGTTTCCTTTGAATATTGCGTCCATATCTTTCTCTCCTCGTGTTACCTTCCCCATGTCGATGTTGTCTAACGTGTATTCAATGATGCCATCACTGTCACGTGAGATGTCGTTAGTTTCATGGCCAGGTATGAGCTCGTTTTTTATAGAGTTGTTGTAGCTCGGTTGTTTATCGGATGTGAAAGTGCAATTACTGCAGACCATCCAATCCATCATCGATTCTACTTCTTCTCTGTCGCCTTCTCGAATGATGTTTTCTCTTTCTACTATCTCACCTTATTGAATGATGTTGTCTCTTTCTCCTGCACCCGTGCATCCAAGGATCTGTGCTACTTCTACCACAACATGTGTGATGTCATCATAGCCGGCTCTATATAGTACTCTCTTCTCTGCAGGTTGTTTTCCCTTCATGATGGATGAAGGAATCTTGTATTTCTGACTCATCTATCATGCTCTCTCTCAAGTCCTACACATATTGCATGGAACAAACAAATATCACAGGCATTTGAGAAATATGCATTTTATTTTCTTGTATAGGAAAGTTTTGATACATATGTTTGTATGCTCCATCATTTGTGTCACTCCGTCATATTTTATGTGGTACACTAGAAGCACACATGCGCATCTTTATGCACTTTAAACCAAGAGAGCCAACGATGTGCCTCTCTTTTGCACTAAAAATCAGACAAGCACACATGTGCTTCTGTTTGCACCCTACACTCAGAGAGGCATAGCCGCGCTTCTCTAAGCACTTTACACCCAGAGAGGCACATCGGTTCCTCCCTTTTGCACCTTAGTACCTTACAATTAGAGAAGCACGACGGTGCCTCTGTGTTGTAGTTTACAATCAGCGAGGCACACGGGAGCTTCTGTTTGCACTTTACAATCAGAGAGGCATGGCCATGCTGCTCTTTGCGGTTTACACCCAGCAGAGCATGGTAGTGCCTCTCTATAGCACCTTACAATCATAGAGGCGCAAGGGTGCTTCTGCTTGCACTTTTGTAAGTGCATCTATTGCCCCTTAGTGATTTTGGTGTATTGAAGACTTATAGGTTAAGAGACTGATGTGTTTGTAAGTGTACACAGGCTCTATAAGTCGCTGAGAAGTTTGATATATTCAGAGATTATAGGCCCCTAAAATGAATGTCTTCAGCTGAAGACTTTGGTGAAGACTTTGCTGAAGACTTTGGTATTCCCTGAAGACATTGAAAATGAAGAAGTTGGTGTGACCTTGAAGATATAAACGTGGACTATGAAGCATGAAGACTTTTGTTTTCGTAGTTTCATTTCCTTTGTTTGAGTCATAGGAAACATCGTACTGTTGAAGGGGGCTGAGGTAATACTAAGGAAAATTTCCAACTCATGCTCAACTCAAAAGCCTCAACATATACAATCCTTCGAGTGAAGCCTTTGGAAATCTCTTATGGTTCAGTCAAGTTCTTGAGTGACAAAGACGATATTCTTCTGGTCTCTGAGGAAATTGGTCTGACTGAGGAGTTAGGATTTCACCAATGCGAATTGCCTACAAGTGAGGAATATGATAAGCCCTGAGGACTTTCATAGTTCGAAATTCCAACCATTGCTGTGCTTATCGCCAGCTGTCCCCAATCATCCTATCCACATAACGGTCATATCATTGGGGGAATTTATGTCTTATCATGTTAGGTTGCACCCTAGCTATAAATAGCCACCCCCCACAACAACTAGGTGGTTGCTGCTCCGAGATAGAACTCACACTTATCATTTGAGGATCAACCCATCCTCCGAGTACTTTGAGAGAAAATCATTAGTGAGGAAAAACCCCAAAACCAAATCACCAAACCCAAAGTGATTGAGCATCATAAAGAGATTGTTCCTGTGTCAAACTGTTGCTTTTTACCTTTGAAGAATATGTATCTTCCAGATGGTTAGGGGTCATGGTCTAGTGCATCCTGTAGTCAATTGGAGATCACTGAGTGACCGTGGTCTAAAGCACCCAATAGTCAATTGTAGACTGCCGAGTGACCAGTCGTGAGGGTTTTGGAAGTCTACACTAAAGACTTACCACGAGTGTTGGGCGAGGACTGTGTGACCTTAGCTCAAGGAGAATACGGGAAGGACTGTGTGTCCTCTGGTTTAAATACCAGGCCGCTCCGAACCAGACGTACGACTGTCATAGCAGTTGGAACTGGGTCATCAAACCTTTGTCTTCATCGAGCTACCTGGTTCTATTTCCTCAACTCTTTCATTTCCTCATATACTTGTTGATGAAATTGATCGTTACTGAGTGAAGAATTTGACTGAAGTCTTTCACAATTTCCTCACCTCAAATTCTTCAGTTACCTTGTTCCTCACCTGCTTATCCTATATCACGCTACTTGTAATCTGTGCATGCTTTATTTCATCATGATGACTATGCTACTGCTATGTTTATCATGCATTTGAGTACTTATTCTGCTGCTAGTTATTCATCACATTTTAAATTCCTCATGTTGAAATTCCTCAATGATGAATTTGTAAAAATTGCCTATTCACCCCCCCTCTAGTCGATATACCGCACTTTGAACTTTACAATCAGAGAAGCACACTCGTGCCTCTCTTTTGCACCTTAAAATCGGAGAAGCAGAGTCATTCCTCTCTGTTGCACTTTGTAATTGGAGAGACACGGTGGTGCTTTTGTTTGCACTTTACAACCAGAGAGGCATGGTCGTGCTTCTGTTTGCACCTTACAATCTGAGAGGCACAACAGTGCTTCTCTAATTAATTTACACCCAGAGAAGCACAGTTGTGCTTATGTTTCCACTTTAAATCCAGAGAGGCATAACTCTGCTTCTCTTTGCACTATGCACCTAAAGAAATAATAGCAGTGCCTCTCTAAGCAATTTACACACAGAGATGCACATCTATGCTTCTGGCCGCATTTTATCCAGGAATACAATTGTGTGCCCTGATGCACACACATCTCGACCAGAAGCACACATGTGCTTCTGTTTGCACTCTACAAGATGCTTGTGTGCAGAAACTGTTTGTGCAGTGAGTTGAAGAACATAGTTGTGCAAACAACTTTGTTTCCTCGTGTCTCCCCTGCTCAGCACATCTTGGTAACATCATCCATGCATTGGTAATTTTGCTAACGATTCTGAATGTAATTTTGCTAACGATTCTGAATGCCATTGGAGATCCTCTGTAAGGACCTTTCATGTTGCACACCAATGATGATCCTTTCAAAGGACATCGCCTCGTGCTCTTCAAATTATCACCAGTATATCCAAGTTGTTACCCCCGTGGACTAGACTGACGCTTCTTACCTTGTTCGTAGGCCCATGGCATGCGAAAAGGCAAAGAATTTTCATGATTAGAATAAAATAATACAAGTGTATCACATATTTTGTGCTTGTTCGACTTTGTTGTCACCTCTGTTGGTTTCTGGTGCTGTAGTCCAGTAAAGATTCTTCCTCCAATAATTGTACTTGTTGTTGGGATCTTGGTTATGTCGATCCTACTTGATGCTTCACCATTTGTTCTTTTCATGGCAATATTCTCTGTGTCTGCCTCAACGATTCTTTTATTACCATGCACCTCTTCACCAACACCATCTGAAAACATTACTCCATCAGAGTGTCCACTCTATATTTATGTGCAAACGACCTTGTGTTTTGAAGCACACCATCGTTAGATGCACATGTGTATTATGAAACATTAACAATTTAACATATAAACATATGAAACTTTCTGGTGTGTTTAGAGTTGTACAACAACACTGATTTTTCAAGTTTTTTGTTGTTACCTGAAGCGATTGGTTGGTACAGTTTCTGTGTTGCAACTTTCGATTACACGCTGAAGTCGTAGAAGTTACAACAACAGTTTCTTTTACAACATTTACTCTGGTTCTTAGAATGTTCTTCTTTGCATATGTTTGTTGCACAACTTGTTCCTGGCTAGGACGCTTACCGAGCACTTGATATCAATCTTTACTCCATTTATTCCAGCCTGCATGGCATGTGCCTATTGAACGTCATTTGCAGCCTTTTTCTTGTTCTCCAATTGTAGCAGGGGTTTTTTCTTCCATATATCAATCTTTAACTATGGAGCACGTACATGAAAAGGAGACTTATTACAACACTCAACAAGAAATATTCATGATTTTTGTATCTGTTGTTGATGCCCTGGGCCTAAACATGACAGTATTAAATGGTGATGCCTTGAAAGTATACATTGTATCTATATAGTGTGATTGCTATTACCTTCTTCTCTTATGCCTCGGCTATAACGTTTAAAGAGACGTTGAACCTGTTGCCCTGATCAGCTTGTGCTATACTGAACATCTGCAGAGAAAAAGGTTCCTGATGCTAATTGCAAGTAGGATCCTTATGCTAATTGCAAGTGTTCTTATACAGTGTTGTTGGACACGTTCAGTTTTTAACTGGTTTCTTAATAACTTCTGATTATTATTGTAGAATTGAGATATATTTTTACGTCTGTAGAATTGAGATGCAATATTTTTATTTGTTAAATTACACAGGATCCTAATTGCAAGTAAGATCCTTATGCCCGTTTGGGACTACATCATATAACAAAAAATCACCATGAAATCTAGTGAAACGAACAACCTGTTCCTACAAAGAATCAATGATCAGAAACCAATACCAAGCTCTAGTCACAGCTACAACATAGAATAAAGCCCTTCCATTCTATGCACCCCACGCTGATACGTCTCCAATGTATCTGTAATTTTTGATTTTTACATGCTATTATATTATCATCCTAGGATACCTCTTGAAAAGAATTTACCAATTTATATTATTTTTGAGCACTAACCTATAGACCTATTGCCCAGTGCTAGTTGTTCTTTTCTTCATGGTTTTACTTTTCAGGTTTACAGTACCAAATGAAGTCCAATTTACCCAAAACTTTTTTATGATTTTTTCTAGACCAAGAGAAGACCTGGAAGCTTCGGAAGAAGACTGAAGGCCGCACGAGGGGGCCAGAAGTCAACAGGGCGTGCCCAGGGGGGTGGTCACGCCCTGATGGCTTGTGCCTCCCTGGCGCCACTCCTGACCGCGTTCTATGGCCTATAAATTCTCATGTAATCCAAAAAACAGGTGACATCACGAAATACTTTTTCGGCCGCCGAAAGTCTCTGTTCCACCGCGATCCCATTGGGAGCTCCGTTCCGACACCCTACCGGAGGGTTGATCACGGAAGGCCTGTTCATCAACCTTGTTTCCCTCATGATGATGTGTGAGTAGTTCACAACACACCTACGGGTCTATAGTTAGTACCTAGGTGTCTATCTGTCTCTCTTTTGATCTTCAATACAATGATCATCGCATCTTTGCTCCATCCGATGTAATTCTTTTGTGTGGTGTGTTTGTTGGAATCTGATGAATTGCGGGTTTATGTTTAGATTATTCGTGAAAAGTATTTGAGTCTTCTCTGAATATTATGATTCTTAATTGCACGATCATTATAGATTCATAATTCTCTTCGATCTATTGATTTGATTTGGCCAAGTAGATTGATCTTTCTTCGGTTAGAGAGGTGCGTTGTAGTGGGTTCAATTTGACGAGTTTCTATATCCTAGTGACAGAAGGGGACAAGATGTGTATTTGTGTTGTTGCCACTAAACACAATGGGGTCTATTCATATTAATTGAGTTCACTTTGTCTATATCATGTCATCATTCTCCATGCATTACTTTGTTTGTCATGAACTTAATACATAGAGAGGCAAGCATAGAAGTGCTCTTGAAGTGGAGTAATAGTAATAGGTGTGATAACCCACAAGTATAGGGGATCGCAATAGTTTTTGAGGGTAGATTATTCAACCCAAATTTATAGATCGACACAAGGGAAGCCAAAGAATATTTGCTAGTATTACCAGTTGAGTTTTCAATTCAACCACACCTAGAGATTAAATATCTATAGCAAAGTGATCAGTAGCACATTAATATGATAGTTTGATAGTAGTGGAAACAGTAATAGTAACAATAACGGTAATAGTGACAGCAATGGTTTTGTAGCAAGTGTAACAGTGATAGAAGTAATAGTAACTTAGCAAGAACAATATGTGGAAAATTCGTAGGCACTGGATCGGTGAATTCGTTGGATGATATTCACCATATAACAGTCATAACCTAGGGCGACGCAGAACTTGCTCCAGTTCATAAATATAATGTAGGCATGTATTCCATAAATACTCATACGTGCTTATGGAAAAGAACTTGCATGACATCTTTTGTCCTACCCTCCAATGGCAGCAGGGTCCATAAGAAAACCAAGGGATATTAAGGCCTCCTTTTAATAGGGACCCAGAACAAAGCATTAACACATAGTGAATACATGAACTCCTCAAACTACGGTCATCACCGGAAAGTATCCCAAATATTGTCACTTTTCGGTTTACAGATCATAACACATAAAAGGTGCATCTGGCTAGCAAGAACGGATCAAGAACATAGATATGAAGGTGATAACATAAATGGTTCAGATCTAAAATCATGGCACTCAGGCCCTAGTGACAAGCATTAAGTATGGCAAAGTCATAGCAACATCAATCTCAGAACATAGTGGATACTAGGGATCAAGCCCTACCAAAACTAACTTGATTACATGATGAATCTTATCCAAGTCCTACCGACCAGTGAGCCTACGAAGGAATTACTCACTCCCGGTAGGGAGCATCATGGAATTCGTGATGAAGGAGGGTTGATGATGACAAAGATTGGATATTCCCCTCTCCGGAGTCCCAAACGGGCTCCAGATCTGGCCTCCCGATGAAGAACAGGAGGTGGTGGCGGCTCCGTATTGTCAAACACGATAAAACTTCTTCCCTGATTTTTCACTCCGAAAATAGGAATTTCTAGTGTCGAGATTAGGGCCAGGTGGGCCACAAGGTGACCACAACCGACCAGGGCATGCCTAGGGGTGGCTGGCGCGCCCTGGTGTCTTGTGGGCACCTAGGGCCCCCCTCCGGTGGTTCTTGGCTCCAATATTTTTTATTTATTCTGAAATAAATCTCTGAAAAGTTTCGTCCAATTCCAAGAAATTTTATTTCTACACAAAAATAACACCATGGTAGTTGTGCTAAAAACAGCGTCATTCCAGGTTAGTTTCATTCAAATCTTGCAAATTAGAGTCCAAAACAAGAGCAAAAGCGTTAGGAAAAGTAGATACGATGGAGACATATCAAGGTGAAGGCAGGAGTCGGCCTATTTGTTTTGGACGTGATGCCTATATACACATGATCATTTTAGTGAATATCACATAACTATGTGCTTTTCTATCAATTGCCCCACGGCAATTTGTTTACCAACCATATGCTTATTTTCATGAGACATGTCGCTAGGGAAAACTATGGCCCCGGGTCTATTCACTTATATATTTACAAACTTATAAATACCTTGTTATTCTTATTTACTTTTTATTTTATTTTGCATAATTATCTACTATTATCTACACACTTCACTTGATTGCAAATAATGAGATCAAGGGGATTGACAACCCTCTTGCCCGCATTGGGTGCAAGTTGTTTGCTCTTTTGTGTGCAGCCACTGAAGACGGTTGTGGATTGATATTCCTATTGGTTCGATAAACCTTGGTTTCATAACTAGGGGAAATACTTATCTGTATTGTGCTTCAATTACCCATTCCTCTTCATGGAAAACCCAACGTAAATCACAAGTATCACATGCCTAGAGAACTTAACAACCGTGACACAACGAATCTCATACAACAATTATGGCCTGGAACTTCTTTCTGCACCCCCACCCCCCCCCCCCGAACACCAACTAAACCGGTTGGATTGTCAATTACCTAAGAGGGGTGCAAATTCGATTTATGCCCCCACACTACCTATTGCTCGAGCAAACTGGAACCATGCGCTCTTCAAAAAATTAACGATCCAAAAACTAACAAGGGCATCGAAGACCTATGACCACAACATAAATATATTGTGATGAGCATGCTAGTTCTTCAAGAAAGATTAAAAATGCAGAGCGGCAAAAATTGGATCTCCCTCGTGCATGAGGAACTGCCATGGGATGACTTGAATGATTTTTAGCTAACCTTTGTTTGTTGAATCTTATTCCCAGATTGCTCAGACCGGATCCCCTTCAATTTTGTGTGCGGTCTACTTTGCTGATCAAGGCAACTTGTGGCTGGTCTCGTTGGAAAAAAATTCATTTGAACGAGAGACGGAAAAAGAGAGAGAGAAAAGGAGAGACACACAAAAAAAAGAAAGAGAGGTTGCTTCTCTCTTTGCATGGAGGAAAGGTCTTGAGCTGATAGGTCGTGTCTTGAGATGTCGTACTGACCTATGGTCTCTACAATAGTTTGTCTAACTGGCTAGTGGGATCACTTCTCCAGCATCAACAGGGAAGGTCCTAAGGAACTCGAGCCATACTGACCTGTGGGCTCTCCAATGGTGGCTATCATTGACCAGTGGGTCAGTCGTCAATGCATTCCAGTTTTCTTCATTCACTCCCCAACTATTGTAGGTGAAAACATATTGGGGTGGATATCCTAGCTCTCTCGAGGAAATCTTGTTGATTCGTCGTCTAATTTCTCCTTTCAACTCCCTCTTCTCCTAAGAAATCATCAATTTTCTTCCTCCCCGTCGTGCGCATCCTGTCGATGTAACCCACTACCCTTGTAGTCGCTTTCTTACTCCTAGAAGTGATTCACATGTTGTTTCAAATTTTGAACGGAAAAATTCGGCCAGAAGAGCTCCTGTGGGTTGGGTGGGGAACAAAACACAGGAGAGATGGAGCGCGAATTATATTCATGTTCGTGTAGAACTATTTTTCGAAATCACGGGGATCACGGTTGTTGGCCGGGTAGTTGTAGCTGGCTTCACAGGATAATGGTGATGGGCGTTTGAGGGAGTCCTGGATTAAGGGGTCCTCGGACGGCTGACCTGTTTCCCATGGGCCAGACTATATGGGCCACAAAGTGAGCATTGGGTGATCAAGGGCCCCATCACCAGGGAGGAAGCTTCAAGGATCCGTGGTGTGTCCTCCAAGTTGTCAACCATAGATAGGCATGTTTATCTCTTCGGCATGTAACCGACGATGTGTAAACCCTAGGGACCCTCGGCGTCTATATAAGCCAAAGGGTTTTAGGTTGTAGAAAAGACAACTCATTTAGGGTTTAGCTCTTTGATCTCATGGTAGATCGACTTTGTAACCTATAAATTATCAATACAATCAAGAAGGACGTAGGGTATTACCTCCATAGGAGGGCCCAAACCTGGGGAAAAACCTTGTCCCCTTCGTCTCCTGTTACCATCGATTTTAGTCTCACATCTCGGGACCCCCTACCCGAGATCCGCCCATTTTGACATCGACAGCGTTACTTATATTTCTGACAGAGATTTTACTCGATTGATCACAGTTCTAACCTGTCACCTGCATGTTGCTTTTATTTTCGATCGTGCTTTTCATAGTTTTAAAAACACCCTTGATCCTTAATTCCTTATGATAGACAGAGAGGTCAATGAATATATGTATCTGCATCTAGAAGTTGACATGCAAAGTACTTCCTTTATTTAATTCAGAGTTAACATCTTTATTAGCTAATTGAGATGTCAATGATGAGGTCACAAAAACACTTAACATCTGTCCTAGCTAGTTGAGGTGGTAATCATAATGACTCATGGCATGTTATATAGCGATGGATAAGATCGACTCCACTCCATAGCTGCAAAGACTCAGTCTTGGTCTGTGGATAGCACAGAGGTTGTCACACAAGATTTTATGGTCCCTGACTTACTAGAAAGGGAGAGGTTAAGGATCGAGTCCAAATATGCAGCACCCAAAAATCTCGTTCAGGAGTATAGGAGGAAGAAGCAACTTCCAGGCTAGGAGTAGGTGTTTTTTCCATGATTCTCATGTGTGTTGTAGCATTTGGTTTCAAAAATCAGTAAATCCCGTTATATCATTCTTTTTCACAAGACGTTTATATTAAAGGCTCTCTTACAAAAGAATGTTGCCATAGTCACATTTGTTCAATCAATACATTTTTTCAAGTTCAATTTTTAATTTTGTCAATGGAGCAATTGTCGTGCCTACCCCAAGAAATGCAATCCAGATAGCGAGTAACTCGGGATTGAGTTGTACACCTCCTTCCAACTCTGTGGACACCAATCGAATGTAGCTGCCATGCTCATATCCCTTTCCTCCACCGCCCCTCTCCCCTCCAATCTCCTGCTCAACCAAGTTGTTGCTCAAGGAGATATTTTCAACATCAACATGGCCAACTTCCCCTTTGACCCGACACCTTTTCATGCCCCACACGACCACGCCATCTAGGTTGAGGGCAGGCCGGCAAGGGTCTAGGTGATTTCTATTGTATCCATTCCAAGGCATGAAGAATGGGCCATTGCAACAATCGTCCCAATGCCCAACTAGCAAGTATATTTTCCAAACATTCAGCAAGTTATTGGGGAGTTTATCACTGAAGTGAAGCACCTGGCCTTCTCAGAGATTTGTGCATGCCCTTTTGGTCAAGCATATGTGCATTTTAATTCCCCATTTGATAGAGATGTGTTGGTACTGCAACGCCCACACCTATTTGGTGGTGTGCATGTGATTTTTCAGAGGCATAATCAAGGTCTTAATTGGAGGAACATGGCCCTTCACAAGGATATTTGGGTTCTCCTGGTTGGTTTCCCCTTGGATAAAAGAGAAATTCATGGACTGGCAAATGCAGTCAGGAGCTTTGGGAAATTGTTGTTATGGGACAGAGCAAGGAGCTCCAAGGCTTCTATGCTTGTAAAAGTCAGAGTGGATGAATTAGAGATGTTCCCATTAGCATTATAGTGGGAGAGTCTGCATATTTAAGCTCAGAATCATGGACAGTGCCAATGGTTATAGTCTAGCAAGAAGCACTCAGAGGTGCCCCCGACCCCGTTCCAGTGGATGGAGTCCCTCATCCTCCAGCCACCAATCCTTTCTTTCAACCTAATAAGCTAAACTATTTTATTGGAACTGTTCCCCAACACCAAGCGTAAGATATCATGGGAAACAATGTTGAACGTTTCCACCAGCAAGCAATGCAGCTTGGGATTGCAGAGGAAGATAATTAGGAGGAAGAGGAGGAGGAAGATATGCATGGGTGGGGACATTGGGCCATGGGAGCTGAAGATGATCGGATTGACCAAGAACTAGAAGAAGGGGAATTTATGGAATTGGTTGATCTGATGCAACCATTTGAGGAGCACCATTAACAAGGAGAACTCCCAGACATGGACTTAAACAGTGATCTCACCATTTCAGTTGGTTCCAATGGGTTTGAAAATACCAACAACTTAGATGGTGATCATATGGCCCCTTGGAGGGAAATGAAAATTTAAATCTAATGGGCCAAGATCAAGATATCTATAATGGGTTGCCTGACCTTGACTTGATGTTGGGGCCCATTGAAGCCCATCAGCCAATGCATGAGGTCCTGCAAGTGCAACAGGCACATGCACCTATCCCAGAGGTGATGTTACCAGCTCCTGAACATCAACTGCAAGCTTTTGAGTTTGAAGACCTATCTCAGCAATTTGATCCACTTCTAGAGGAACAACACAAAAAAATAATTAATTTGTCTCTATCCCTACATGTTGGTGCTGCACAAAAATGTGGCTTTGTCAATATAGAGGAGGAAAACTCTTTATTTGCTCTGAATCTTGCAGATGGTGATGATCTAGTTCTACAACTTGTTGAGCCCAATGTTGGTGAGGTTTGCTCCGACACTAATGATGACTGTGAATTAGTGGATGAAGAAATATAAATCATTGAGGATAGTCCTTAGAGAAGCTCACAACCCTTAGTTAACACACCAAGTAACAACCCTTCTCAGCATTGCTCCTGCTCTAGCCTCTCAGCACCCCCTGGTTTTTCAGTAAAAGGGAAATATAATCAAGATGCACTTCATGATGTTATTTCAGATGATAATACCATTGCTGATGATACTATGGTTTCCTGGAAACTACACTTTGCTTTTGAAAATAATGACCTTTCTGTTATTAAGGTAGCTCTGAACTGGGTGAACTTCATTTGCACTACTTTGTTAACTCCAGACAAGTTTGATTGGGCTAAAATATTCCTCAGTTCCCCAATGTGGCATGTTATCTTGGAAGGGTCCACTTGTTCAGAAGCCTTGGATTTTTATATCCCTCGTGCATGCCCTGTTAACTTGGCCCCTATGTGTTCTTAGGCTCTATATTAAGAAAACAGGAGCACCCCTTCCACTCCTGAAAAGGGAAATGAAGTGGAGGATTTAACTTCTACTCAAAACAATCAGCCGAGCAAAGGGAAGAGAAAGGAAAGAGTTCCTATAGTGGAATCTGAGGTAAGAAGAAGTGAGAGACTACAAAAAATTACCAAAGGATTAAAAAAGACTTGCCAGGATATTAACTGCATGGCTTGTGCAGAAAAGCCACCTATCTGCAATAACAAAGTTATTAAAAATTTAAACATTTCTTATTGCAAGGTGGACTCCACGATCTCCATTGGGGAAGCTCTCGTCAAGAAGAAGGCCAAAAAAGGGGGAGCAACCAGCATGGAGGGACTAGCAGATGATTTGCTACCTCTACAATCAAGCAAAAAGAGCTTTTGCTGATGTATATAATTAGATATGAGAAAAGAGCAAGTTTATGTAATAATCTTATTAAGGAGATGTGTATCACATTTTGCATTAACCTAAATGTCTTCTCTCTATCTGTATGCAATTGTAACTAGGTGGCCTTCTTAATACCTAAGTGGAACTTTATAACTGTTGAGTAGATTATTTGGAAATGTGAGACTGACAAACACTTGACTTCAGGGAAGTGTTTCTTACAGAAAAAGGCTTTCACCCAGCTTTATATATAAAGTAACGAACCACAAGCACCACGATACAAAATCACGCCACCACCACAGATGACACACACAACCAAGGCAAGCTACAAACGTGCCGAGCACCACCACACCACCCCTACGACTACCAAGCCACTACATAAGCGCGGATGGACTGCTTGGAGCCAATGGAGACCTCCAATACTCCGAGGAGAGGTGAGACGAAAAACGACGGAACAAGGATTCCAAGATGGTGCCTCCTAGAAGGCAATGACCATTGAAGCTGCCACCATTTGATCCCAAAGATTGAGTTTTTACTTGGAGCAACTCGAGGTGTAGGGACACTGCAACGAAGCCTTGATGAAGGATACGGGGTCCACAGACGCCAATGCCGTCTTCCAATACAAGATTGGGCAAGTTATGTGCCCTGGCATGCCCATCCCTTCGATGCATCCTAGCTCCGCCAACCACCAGCGACCATCCACCCACGTGGCCATGGACGCTCCCCGCACCCGAGGCACAAGTTCCTGCCACGTAAGTCGTGCCTCCCGCTGCCAGGGCCGCCACCCAGCATCCAAACACCCCCAAGACCGACCAAAGTGACCGACTTTGGGCCATAGGACGCACCCGACCAAAGAGATTGCGGTGTACGTCCCGCCTCGAGCAACGTCGGAGCTGCATTAGTCCGCACATGATTGGGGAACGGGGGAGGAGGGGAGCGCACGCATCCGAGTCGGCACACTCCCGTGCCAACATGGGTTGCCCAAGCTCGTCAGCACCCGCATCCCTCCATCCTGCCTCCCCATCAAATACCTCTGTGTCGCCCCACCTTGGTGACAAACGCAGCTCCACATGAGGCCACCAACACACGCCCGCCCATCGGCAAGGAGAGATCCCAATAGCCGCCGCCAACCGCGAAGGAATCTCACCGAGGATCCCATTTGCACTGCCTGCCATCATCCAACGCCATAGAAATACTACTTGTGCATCCAAACACCCTTAAACCAGTTTTGCCATGAGAGTCCACTACACCTACCTATGGATTGAGTAAGATCCTTCAAGTAAGTTGTCATCAATGCAAAAATCAATAAAAATTGCTCCTAAATATGTATGATCTTTTATTGTAAGGGAAAATAAGTGTTGTACAAACTTGTGATGGTAAAGAAATAAAAGTGACGGACTGCATAGTAAAGGTTGCTATCACAAAGGGCAATACAATGTGACGTTCCTTTGCATTAAGGGTTTGCACATCCAAAAACAAAAAGCGCATGACGACCTCTGCTCCCCTCTGCGAAGGGCCTATCTTTTACTTTCTAGTACTTACCTTTATGCAAGAGTCATTGTGATCTTCACCACTTCCTATATTTCACCTTTTTCTCTTGGCAAGTGTCATGTGTTGGGGAATGATCTAGACATATATATCCACACAAATATATTTGATCATGAATTATTATTGTTGACAATTATCTATATGATAAATAAGTTGGGAGGTGAAACATTAAGCCCCTACCTTTCTCTGTGTTCGATGGATGCTATTTGTTCTAAAAATATGCTTTGAGTGTCAATAATCATGGAAGACTATATGATAGTTGAGTATGTGGAATTTGCTAAATCAAAGCTCTTACATAGACCCTTCCTGAAAATAAGATGAATTGCAATTGTTCGATGACTAGGAATATGGTTTGTTATTTTTCAAGAAACTTTCTGGTCTATACTTTAACATGTGAATAGCTTGCTACATGATCATGAGAAGTTTTATGAGATGAGCTACTGTTTATGATATATAATGATGCTAGAAAAAGTGTTTGGAATTATCATTGATGAAATTTATGCACTATGATAGCATTCACACTTCATAAATTATTTCTTTTATCATTTACCTACTCGAGGACGAGCATGAATTAAGCTTGGGGATGTTGATACGTCTCCAACGTATCTATAATCTATGAAGTATTCATGCCATGTTTACAATAATTCTATATGATTTTGGTATGATTTTATTAGAACTAACCCGGACTGGCGTTGTTTTCAACAGAACTACCATGGTGTCATTTTTTGTGCGGAAATAGAAGTTCTGGGAATGGGCTGAAAATTTACGGAGAATATTTTTGGAAAATATAAAAATTACTGGAGAAAAAATGTACCAGAGAGGAGTCCCGAGGAGGCCACAAGCCACCAAGGCGCCCCTGGCTTGTGGGCCCCTCGGAAGTCCCCTTGACGTCATTCCAAAGCCAAGTACTCCTACAAATCCAGAAACCTCCAGAAAGAAACCTAGATTAGAAGTTCCACCGCCGCAAGTCTATGTAGCCACGAAAAACCAATCTTGGACCTCTCTGGCACCCTGCCGGAGGGGGTTACCATCACCGGAGGCCATCTTCATCATCCCGGAGGGGCCATCATCACCATGGAGGCCAAGGACCAGATGGAGCACCTAGGGGGCAGGCCATGGAGGAGGAAGCACAAGGGGGAGACCTTCTCCCTCTCTCTCTTGGTGGCACCGGAGTGCCATCGGGGGAACCATCGCCGCAGTGAGCGTATTCATCAACATCACCTTCTTCATCACTGTCCTCATATCGTTTCAGCGGTACACTCTCATGCATCCCGCTGTAATCCCCTACTTGAACATGGTGCTTTATGCCACATATTATGATCCAATGATGTGTTGCCACCGTATGATGTTTTGAGTAGATTTCTTTTGTCTTATGGGTTGATTGATGATCTAGATTGGTTTGAGTTGTATGTTTATTTTGGTGCTTTCCTATGGTGCCTTCCGTGCCGCGAACACGTGAAGGATTCCCGCTGTAGGGTGTTGCAATACGTTCATGATTCGTTTATAGTGGGTTACTAGAGTGACAGAAGCTTAAACCCGAGTAAGGGGGTTGTTGCGTATGGGATAAAGGGGACTTGATGCTTTAATGCTATGGTTGGGTTTACCTTAATGATCTTTAGTAGTTGCGGATGCTTGCTAGAGTTCCAATCATAAGTGCATATGATCCAAGTAGAGAAAGTATGTTCGCTTATGCCTCTCCCTCATAAAAAATGCAATAATGATTTCCGATCTTGTTAACAATTTTCTAGGAAAATTCCGCACACCGACCCATCATTATTCCACACTCGCTATTTGTAATATATTCTAACTTTATGATAACAACACCTATTTTTATATTTTTGTTCTCTGATTTCATGCAAAACTATTCTCTTCATACCCACAACTTTCTCATTTCTAGTTGGAACCAAACGTTCGGTGTACGTAGAGTCGTATCAGTGGGACATAGGACTTGAGAGAATATTGATCTTACCTTTAGCTCCTTGTGGGTTCGATACTCTATACTTATCACTTCCACCTTTGGAAACTGCTACGATGATTCCTTGCACTTGTGTATTATCACCCGCCACCGCTGCACCACCGTAGTCTACCTGCCCCAGCGCATCGTCGTGCTGCCGTGCTCGGCGTACAGCATGGTGCCCGTCCTGGGTGAGCTGCCCTTCCGCCACCCGCGCGAGGGGAATAAGACCGCCTCGCCACCACCGGTGCTGGTCGGGCTTCGCCCAGTCATGCCCTCTGGCAGAGGCAAGGGAGGTGAGGAGGAGCATCCACCGACGTCTAGGGTTAGCCTCCCATGCGCCCGCGGGGGAGTCGTGGGAGAAGGGGAGGGAGGGGAGGGGGAGATCGTACCGACAGCAGAGAAGTGTTTCTTAATATCTTTGAGAGGGTACCTTCTCTATTTTTTCCTATGAAATGAGTAGATCTTGGAAAGTTTTAAATAGGAATGTAAGGGGAATCAACTCAGGTAACAAATGACTGGCTATTTCTAATAAGATAGAAAAGTTAGGCTCTGCAGTGATCAGCTTTCAAGAAACAAAAAGAGAAACTTTTGATAGGAACTATCTACAAAAAATTTGTCCCAGAAGAATTAACAAATTTGAATTTGCTCCCTTCTTGGGTGCATCTGGAGGCCTTCTGATTGCATGGAATGATAATTGCATTCAAGGAGAGTGTATTTTCAAGAATTCATACTCCATCTCTATTAGATTTACTTCTGTTCATACTGGTGCCACATGGATGTTAACAAACATTTATGGATCCTATGATAATGATGGCATAATTAATTTTTAAATTGTTTTAAAAATATCCAAATGCCAACTGAGACAATCTCGGTCCTTGTTGGAGATTTCAACTACATCAGATATCCATCAAAAATAAATTTTGGCACAGGAGACATAAATCAACAAATGCAGTTTAATGAAGCCATTCGCTCTCTTGCACTAGTTGTAATCCCTCTTATGGGTAGGAGCTATACACGGAGCAACATGAAGCAAGCCCCACTGCTAGGAAAGATTGATTGAGTGTTTACTTCGGAAAATTGGTCAACTGGTTATCCAAACACTCTGGTGACTCCCCTGTCCAAACATGTGCCTGAACATACTCCCTATGTCATCTCTATTGGCACAAATATCCCAAAATACAAGGTATTCATATTTGAAAATTATTGGCTTGAGCACAAAAATTTTAAGGAAACTGTTAGAAATATCTGGAGCCAACCTGTGCAGGAATCAGATATTTAGAAACTGTTAGAAACTGTTGATCACTGCCAAATTTAAGAGACTCGGAAAAGATCTGAAAATTTGGAGCATATGCATATCAAATCTTGCAGGTATAATTCAAGCTACAAATGCAACCATTCTCATGTGGGACACATTTGAAGAATTCAGAAACCTCACTCTAGTGGAGATGAATAGCAGAAATATTCTTAAAGAACACCTCCTCAAGATTCTCTCCTTTAAGAGAATCTACTATAGGCAAAGAGCTACCATTAAATAGGTTAAATTTGGAGATGAAAACTCAAAATTCTTCCAAGCAAAGGCAACTATCAAATACAGAAATAACTTCATACATCTGATTCAAGATGAGCAAGGAAATGAGCATACTAATCACACACCAAAAGCACCCATACTTTGGAAAGCCTTCAAGGAGAGATTAGGAAAGACTGACAACACTGTTGACCCTTTGAACTTAAATTTTTTTATAAAAATTTGATTGACTAGAGGACCTTGAAAGATCTTTCACTCAGAAAGAGATTGATGGAGTAGCCAAATAGTTGCCTTCAGATAAAGCATCTGGTCCAGATGGATTTAATGGGGATTTTATTAGAACTTGCTGGTGTTAGGAAATATGCAACTTGTATTTCCAGGAGTCCATAGGCCAGTATATATACATTTACAGGTGGAAAATATATGCAGGAAACCCCTTATACAATAGGGTAAATATGAAAGGTTACATGGCTATATATATAATAATCTAACACCCCCCTCAAACTCATGGTGGATTAGCAACACTGAGTTTGGAGAGATAGAAGCCATGTTCTCTCTAGTCTGGGCCTTTGTCGGAAAATCCACCAACTGTAACTCGAAAGGCACATACTGAAGAGCAATAACCTGATCCTACACACCAGCGCACACATAGAAAGCATCAACACCAATATGCTTGGCGAGCTCATGCTTCACAGGATATCATGCAATGCTAATAGCACCGGTACTGTCAGATAATAGCAGAGTAGGTGTAGTAATAGAAACACCAAAATCCTGAAGTAACCACCATAACCAAGTCACATCTGCCATCAAAAGAGCCATAGCTCGTAACTCATCCTCTGCATTTGAATGGGAAACTGCAGTCTATTTCTTCGTCTTCCAGGCAATGAGAGAGCCACCAATAAAAACATAGTAAGCAAAAAGTGAATGGCGATTCGAGGGATCACTAGCCCACGTAGCATCCGAACAGGCCTGCAGCTGTAAAGAACTAGAGCGAGGAAAGAATAGACAGTGAGAGATCATGCCCTGAAGATATCGGAGGACACAAAGGAGGTGACTATAGTGAACTGAAGTGGGAGCGAAGATAAACTAGCTCAGAATATGACCGGATAAGAGATATCCGAACGAGTGATAGCTAGATATACAAGACTCCCAACAAGATGACAATAACGCATCGGATCAGGCAAGGGGTCATCATCAGTATCATGGAGGTGAACATTGAGCTCCATGGGAGTCTCAACAATGCACTCATCGGTAAGAGCAGCATGAGCAAGAAGATCATGTATATACTTTTCCTAGGATATAAAAAAGGCATCAGAGGTAGAAGAGACTTCAATCCAAATAAAGTAGCGAAGAGGTCCAAGATCGGACATAAGAAACTACTCACTAAGACGGACCTTTACAAAGCAATATACTCAGGGTCGTCACTAGTTCTGACCACGAGGAGAAAGGTGGACAAACAATGCTAGATCATGAGCACTCGCTAAAAAACCAGCGGTAGTTGATGACCCACAAGTATAGGGGATCTATCGTAGTCCTTTCAATAAGTAAGAGTTTCGAACCCAACGAGGAGTAGAAGGAAATGACAAGTGGTTTTCAGTAAGGTATTCTCTACAAGCACTGAAATTATCGGTAACAGATAGTTTTGTGATAAGGTAATTTGTAATGGGTAACAAGCAACAAGTGCAGTAAAGGTGCAGCAAGGTATCCCAATCCTTTTTATAGCAAATGACAGGCCTGGAAAAACTCTTATATAAAGTGAAGTGCTCCCGAGGACACATGGGAATTTCTGTCAAGCTAGTTTTCATCATGCTCACTTGATTGGCGTTCGTTACTTTCATAATTTGATAGGTGGGTGGACCGGTGCTTGGGTGATGCCCTTACTTGGACAAACCTCCCACTTATGATTAACCTCTCTTGCAAGCATCCGCAACTACGAAAAAATAATTAAGATAAATCTAAGCATAGCATGAAACATATGGATCCAAATCAGCCCCTTACGAAGCAACGCATAAACTAGGGTTTAAGATTCTATCACTCTAGCAACCCATCATATACTTATTACTTCCCAATGCCTTCCCCTAGGCCCAAATAATGGTGAAGTGTTATGTAGTCGACGTTCACATAACACCACTAGAGGAGAGACAACATACATCTCATCAAAATATCAAATGAATACCAAATTCACATGATTACGTACAGCAATACTTATCCCATGTCCCAGGAACAAAAGTAACTACTCACAAAACATGTTCATGTTCATGTTCATAATCATAGGATTATTAATTATCATAAAGGATCTGAACATATGATCTTCCACCAAGTAAACCAACTAGCATCAACTACAAGGAGTAATCAACACTACTAGCAACCGACAGGTACCAATCTGAGGTTTGAGACAAAGATTGGATACAAGAGATGAACTAGGGTCTGGAGAGGAGATGGTGCTGATGAAGATGTTTATGGAGATTGACCCCCTCTCGATGAGAGGATCGTTGGTGATGACGATGGCTTCGATTTCCCCCTCCTGGAGGGAAGTTTCCCCGGCAGAACAGCTCCGCCAGAGCTCTAGATTGGTTTTGCCCAAGTTCCACCTCAAGACGGCGGCGCTTCGTCCCGAAAGCTCTCTTATGATTTTTTTTCCAGGTCAAAACCCTTCATATAGCAGAAGATGGGCACCGAAGACCTGCCAGGAGGCCCATAAGCCACTTAGGCGTGGCCAGGGGGTAGGCCGCGCCTGGCAGGCTTGTGACCTCCTAGTGGGTCGCATCTAGTATTTGTTTCGCCCAATATTTTAATATATTCCAAAATAATTCTCCGTAACTTTTCAGAACTTTTGGAGTTGTGTGGAATAGGTCTCTCATATTTGCTCCTTTTCCAGTCCAGAATTCCAGCTGCCAGCATTCTCCCTCTTCATGTAAACCTTGTAAAATAGGAGAGAAAAGACATAAGTATTGTACCATAACGTGTAATAACAGACCATAATGCCATAAATATTAATATAAAAGCATTATGCAAAATGTACGTATCAACTCCCCCACGCTTAGACCTTGCTTGTCCTCAAGTGAAAGCCAAGATCGATAAATATGTCCATAGGTTTAGAGCTAGAGGTGTCAACAAAATGAAATACGGACATGAAGGCATCATGATCATCTTTAGAACATCAATACTTATTGATATATAATTTCTTATACTAGAGTAACAATTCATTCAAAAGATAAAGTATGAACCAAGAACTCTATCGAGAATCAACAAACTATACTCTCAGTCATTGAAGCAATTTGCAATTTATCATAACATCGGAAAGAGTCAATATAAGAGCTTGTAAAGCAAATCCACATACTCAATCATCTTCTAGTCTTTCATAATTGCTAACACTCATGCGGTACTTATGAGGTCAAAGCTTCAATTGGACACAGAGAAAGATAGGGGCTTATAGTTTTGCCTCCTAACTATTTACCTCCAGGGTAATGTCCACAGAAATAACTCATGATCACCCACATCCGAGTGGATATATGTGTCTAGATCATTCCCCAACACATAATGCTTACCAAGCGAAAAAGGCAAAATATAGGAAGTGGTGAAGATCACCATGATTCTTGCATAAAGGTAAGTACTTAAGAAGTAAAAGTAACAGATAGGACCTTCGCATAGGGAAGCAGAGGTTGTCATGCACTTTTTGTTTTAGGATGTGCATACCCTTAATGCAAAGGAATGCCGCGTTGTATTGCCCTTTGTGATAGCAACCTTTATTATGTAGTCCATCGCTTTTATTTCTTTACCATCACAAGTTCGTACAACGCTTATTTTCCCTTACAATAGAAGATCATACATATTTAGGAGCAATTCTTATTGCTTTTTTTTCACCAATGACAACTTACTTGAAGGATCTTACTCAATCCATAGGTAGGTATGGTGGACTCTCATGACAAAACTGGGTTGAGGGTGTTTGGATGCACAAGTAGTACCTCTACTTGATGCGGAAGTTTTTGGCTAGTATGAGGTGGAAGCAAGGACTACATGTTGGAGAATCTATAACCATATAACTTCTATTCGGAAATAAGAAAACATAACCCATTATGTTGTCTTCCTTGTCCAATATCAACTTCTTAGCATATAATATTTTAATGAGTGCTCACAATCATAAAATATGTTCAAGATAATAAATTTATATGTGAACCTCTCTTTCTTTATTACTTACTTTTAATTGCACCAATGACCAATCACTATGTTTGTCAACTCCCAACAAATTTCAATCGACATACCTCTTATATGTGAAGTCATCACTCCCCATAAGATCATCATATATACTCTTTGCTTTTATTCTATTCTCCTTTTATTGCCCTTTTTATTTTTCTCAAGATCATAGCAACAAGCAAAGCCCTCACATCAAAAACTACTTTTTATTATATAACTCTTGGACTCGCTTACATAAGGGGAACACAAAGCAAAACCCAAAGCTAAACCACACTAAAAAATTATTCTACTAGATCAAGATATAACCAAAAGGATTAAACTAGGAAAACAAAAAAGTAAAAGATGTGATGGTGATACGATACCAGGGCACCTCCCCCAAGCTTGGCACAAGCCAAGGAGAGTGCCTATACCCATGCGTTTAGATGTCCTTCTTTGGAGGTGCTGGTGGTGGAGTTGTTGATGAGGTTGGAAGCTTGTCCTCCGTCTTCCAAGGCATAGGCTCACCATCGTAAAAAGATGAACGAGTCCCCGAAATCCTAAAATCTACAGCCAAACTCATTCTCTTAAATCGGTATTCATACTCATAATTTTGGTTTTGCAGGTCATAGATCTGGGCCTGGAGATGCTCGATTTTCTCGTAAAGCTTGAACATGTGCTCCCCGATGTCCTTGGCGTCCAGCTTGTGTTTATGGGTAAACTCCACGATCATCGTGTGATTGGCATTGAGTCCATGTTCCATCATCCCTTGGCATTTGAAGACATGCTGCTCCATTGCTTCGAGCTTTGTCTCCACGCTTTCGGTCTTCTTTGGCCCCTCAACATAACGGATGTGCAGCACACCCTTATGCATCTCAATGGTTTTGGGGTGTCACAGCACCTCCGCAAGGTAGGGGTTGATGACCTTCTCGAAGAACTTGTCCTTCAAAGCACTTGGGGACCTCATGGCGATCTAAATCTGCTGCAGAAACAACTCAAAACAAAAAGAGGAGGTATTATCGTGATACGGAAGTCCAAACCTTCGAGGTATTATATAATCAAGTTTTACCTACCACAAGAAAATAGAGTCCGGGGGGTGCGCAGGGTGGCCACAAGACATAGGGGCATGACCAGGGGGTAGGTCATGCGTTGTAGGCTTGTCGCCTCCTCGTGCACCTTTCGGATTACTTTAAATTTTCCTAAATTATTAAATATTCCAAAATTGAGAAAAATTGCTATTGGGAAAGTTTTGGAGTCGGTTTTCTTACCTTACCACATACCTAGTCCTTTTCGGAGTCTGAAACGTTCTGATAGGTCTCACTAATGTACTACTCCGAAGTTATGGTATTGATAATATTGGTTTCAACATTTATGGGAGTACCTGAGATATAATGTTTGATTATTTGCCTGTTTACCACCTTCGGATTTGTGCCTTCGGTGTTCTTGATCCTGATGGCACCGAAACGATATGCTTCCTCGACAATGTAAGGTCCTTCCCATTTAGACAAAAGTTTTCCTGCAAAAAATCTTAAACAAGAATTGTATAGAAATACATGGTCACCTACATTGAATTCACACTTTTGTATCATTTTATCATGCCATCTCTTAACTTTTTCTTTAAACAACTTGGCATTCTCATAGGCCTGGGTTCTCCATTCATCAAGTGAGCTAATGTCAAATAACCTCTTCTCACCAGCAAGTTTAAAACCATAGTTGAGCTCTTTGATTGTTCAATAAGCTTTATGCTCTAGTTCAAGAGGTAAGTGACATGCTTTACCATAAACCATTTTATACGGAGACATACCCATAGGGTTTTTGTAAGCAGTTCTATAAGCCCATAATGCATCGTCAAGTTCCTTAGACCAATTCTTTCTAGATCTATTAACAGTCTTTTGCAAGATCAATTTAATTTCTATATTGCTTAATTCTACTTGACCACTAGACTAAGGGTGATAAGGAGATGCAATTCTATGATTAACGTCATACTTAGCAAGCAATTTACGGAAATCACCATGAATAAAGTGTGCACCACCATCAGTCATTAAATATCTAGGGACTCCAAATCTAGGGAAAATAACTTCTTTCAGCATTTTAATAGAGGTGTTATGATTAGCAATACTAGTTGGAATAGCCTCTACCCACTTAGTAACATAATCAATACCAACTAGAATATGAGTATACCCGTTGGACTTTGGAAAAGGTCCCATATAATCAAAACCCCAAACATCAACTGGTTCGATAACAAGAGACTAATTCATAGGCATTTCCTGATGTCTACTAATATTGCCAATTATTTGACATTCATCACAATACAAGCCAAACTTACTAGCATCCTTGAAGAGAGTAGGCTAATAAAAACAAGATTGTAATACCTTGTGTGCAGTTATATCGACAACGTGGTGTCCTCTGTAGGCCTCGGAATGACACTTGTGTAGGATCTGTTCATGTTCATGCTCAGGTACACAATGTCTAATAACACCATCAATTCCTTCTTTATAAAGGTGTGGATCATCCCAAAAGTAATGTCTTAAATCATGGAAGAACTTTTTCTTTTGTTGGTATGTGAAACTAGGCGGTATAAATTTAGCAACAATGTAATTAGCATAATCAGCATATCATGGAGCATTATGCGAAGCATTTATGACAGCGAATTGTTCATCAGGAAAGCTTTAATCAATAGGTACTGGGTCATCAAGAAAATTTTCTAACCTACACAAGTTATCCTGTACGGGGTTATCAACACCCTTTCTGTCAATAATATGCAAATCAAATTCTTGTAGCAGAAGAAGCCATCTAATAAGTGTAGGTTTAGCATCTTTATTTTCCATAAGATAATAGCAGCATGATCAGTGTGAACAGTTACTTTGGAATCAACAATATAAGGTCTAAACTTATCACAAGCAAACACAACTGCTAAAAATTCCTTTTCAGTGGTAGCATAGTTTCTTTGAGCGTTGTCTAGAGTTTTACTAGCATAATGGATAACATTTAATTTCTTATCAACTCTTTGTCCTAGAACAGCACAAAGTCATAATCACTAGCATCACACATAATTTCAAAGGGTATGTTCCAGTCAGGTGGTTGAACAACGGGTGCAGAAATGAAGGCATTCTTAAGAATTTCAAATGATTCTACACAATCATCATCAAAAATGAATGGAACATATTTTTGCAAAAGATTAGTGAGAGGCCTAGAAATCTTAGAGAAGTCTTTAATAAACCTCCTATACAAACCAGCATGACCAAGGAAACTTCTTATACCTCTGATATCCGTAGGACACGGAATTTTTTCAATAGCATCAACTTTAGCTTTATAAACTTCAATACCTCTTTTGGAGATTTTGTGTCCCAAGACAATACCTTCATTAACCATAAAGTGGCACTTCTCCCAATTCAATACAAGATTACTTTCTTCGCATCTCTGCAAAACGCGGTCAAGGTTGCTCAAACAATCATCAAAAGAAATTCCGTAAACGGAAAAATCATCCATGAAAACCTCAACAATCCTTTCACAAAAATCAGAGAATATAGCAGGCATACATCTTTGAAAGGTAGCGGGTGCATTGCATAAACCAAAATGCATACATCTATAAGCAAAGGTACCGAAAGGGAAAAGAAAAGTGGTCTTCTCTTGGTCCTCTTTTGACCCAGGTATTTGAGAGAAGCTAGAATAACCATCTAGAAAGCAAAAATGTGTGTGTTTTGATAGTCTTTCTAGAATTTGATCAATACAAGGTAGAGGGCAATGATATTTCCTAGTAGTTTTATTTAATTTCCTAAGATCAATTACCATTCTATATCATGTAACAATTCTTTACGGGATCAATTCATTTTTATCATTAGGAACTATGGTAATACCTCCTTTCTTAGGGACACAATGAACGGGACTAACCCATCTACTATCAACAATAGGATAAATGATACCTGCCTCCAGAAGCTTTAATATTTCATTTCTTACCACTTCTTTCATTTTAGGATTTAACCGTCGTTGGTGATCAACAACTGGTTTAGCATCCGGCTCCATGTTAATTTTATGCTGACATAGAGTGGGACTAATCCCCATAAGATCATCAAGAGTATATCCAATAACATCACGGTGCTTCCTCAGAGTTTCCAATAATCTCTTTTCTTCATGCTCTGAAAGGTTAGCACAAATAATAATAATTGGATATATCTTCTTTTCATCAAGATAAGCATATTTTAGAGTATACGGTAATTGTTTAAGATCAAACACGGGATCACCCTTGGGTGGAGGAGGATCCCCAAGTATTTCAACAGGCAAGTTGTGTTTCAAAATAGGATGTTGATCAAAGAAAATCTTATCTATTTCATTCCTTTCATTCATATGCATATCATTTTCATGGTCTAGCAAATATTGTTCTAAGGGGTCAGTAGGAGGCACAACAATAGTAGCAGACCAATAATTTCATCCTTACTAGGCAATTCTTTATCTTGGGGTTGTCGACGAAATTTAGAGAAATTAAACTCATGAGATGCATCCCCAAAACTTACAGCAACAATTTCTTTCTCACAATCTATCGTGGCTTTAGCAGTATTCAAGAAAGGTCTACCAAATATAATGGGACAAAAATCATCTTGTGGGGAACCAAGGACAAGAAAATTAGTAGGATATTTTATTTTCCCACACAAGACTTCAACATCTCCAACAATCCCAACTGGTGCTATAGTATCTCTATTAGCAAGCTTAATGGTAACATCAATTTCCTCTCACTCAGCTAGTGCAATATCATTCATAATTTCTTTATATAAGGTAAAGGGAATTGCAGTCACACTAGCACCCACATCACATAAGCCATGATAACAATGATATCCTATTTTAACAGAAACAACAAGCATGCCAACAATAGGTCTATGTTTATCTTTAGCATCAGGTCTACCAATTATAGCAGCTTCATCACAGAAATGAATAACATGCCCATCAATATTATCAACCAAGAGATCTTTAACCATAGCAATACAGTTCAATTTTAATTTGTTTCGGAGTTGTAGGTGTTCTAACATAGCTCTTACGAACTACAGTTGAAACTTTAGCATGTTCCTTTAGTCTAACAGGGAAAGGTGGTTTCTCAATATAAGAAGCATGAATAATAGGATCAACATTACAAGTAATAGTTTCTTCTTCAACTTTAATAAGTTCAACTACTTTCACTTCAATGGGAGGATGATATTTAAACCACTTATCCTTAGGGAGATCAACATGAGCAGCAAAAGATTCACAGAAAGAAGCTACTATCTCAGAGTCAAGTCCATATTTAGTGCTAAATTCACGAAAAGCATCGGTGTCTACAAAGGATTTAACACAACCAAATTTAAGGCTTATACCTGACTCCTTACCTTCTCGAGTTCCCAATCTTCATAGTTGCATTTAATTATTTCCAATAAATCCCATTTGAAGTCAATATCTTTCTTCATATAGGAACCAGTACAAGAAGTATCAAGCATGGATTGATCATTATGAGGAAGCCGAGCATAAAAATTCTGAATAATAATTTCTCTCAAGAGCTCATGATTGGGGCATGAATATAACATTGACTTAAGCCTCCCCCAAGCTTGAGCGATTCTTTCTCCTTAATGAGGCAAAAAATTATAGATATAATTCCGATCACGATGAACTAGATGCATAGGATAAAACTTATGATGAAATTCCATTTTCAATCGGTTGTAGCTCCATGATCCAATATCATCACATAGCCTATACCATGTCAATGTCTTGTCCTTCAAAGATAAAGGAAAGACATTCTTCTTGACATGATCCTTGGGTATACTTGGAAGCTTAAATAATCCACAAACTTCATCCACATAGATTAGGTGCAAATCAGGATGTAGTGTTCCATCTCCTGCATAAGGATTGGCCAGCAGTTTCTCTATCATACCCAAAGGAATTTCATAATAAATATTTTCAGTAGGTTCGGTAGGTTGAGGAGAAACTCTTTGTGCTTTAGTCGAGGTCAAGATACCCCGAACAAGCCCCTAAAAGGATTATTTTCCATAGTAACAAGTGACAGTAAATTTCAGCACACTATATAAATTTTTCCTTACCAGATTCCACTTACCAAAGGCGCTTCACTCCCCGGCAACAGCGCCAGAAAAGAGTCTTGATGACCCACAAGTATAGGGGATCTATCATAGTCCTTTTGATAAGTAAGATTGTCAAACCCAACGAGGAGCAGAAGGAAATGACAAGCGGTTTTCACTAAGGTATTCTCTGCAAGCACTGAAATTATCGATAACAGATAGTTTTGTGATAAGGTAATTTGTAATGGGTAACAAGCAACAAGTGTAGTAAAGGTGCAGCAAGGTAGCCCAATCCTTTTTATAGAAAAGGACATGCCTGGACAGACTCTTATATAAAGTGAAGCGCTCCCGAGGACACATGGGCATTTCTGTCAAGCTAGTTTTCATCATGCTCACTTGATTCACGTTCGTTACTTTGATAATTTGATATGTGGGTGTACCTGTGCTTGGGTGCTGCCCTTACATGGAAAAACCTCCCACTTATGATTAACCTCTCTCACAAGCATCTACAACTACGAAAGAAGAATTAAGATAAATCTAACTATAGCATGAAACATATGGATCCAAATCAGCCCCTTACGAAGCAACGCATAAACTAGGGTTTAAGATTCTGTCACTCTAGCAACCCATCATCTACTTATTACTTCCCAATGCCTTTCCCTAGGCCCAAATAATGGTGAAGTGCTATGTAGTCGACGTTCGCATAACACCATTAGAGGAGAGACAACATACATCTCATCAAAATATCAAACGAATACCAAATTTACATGATTACTTATAGCAAGACTTATCCCATGTCCTCAGGAACAAACGTAACTACTCACAAAACATGTTCATGTTCATGTTCATAATCAGAGGAGTATTAATTATCATAAAGGATATGAACATATGATCTTCCACCAAGTAAACCAACTAGCATCAACTATAAGGAGTAATCAACACTACTAGCAACCCACAGGTACCAATCCGAGGTTTGTCACAAAGATCAAATACAAGAGATGAACTAGGGTTTGGAGAGGAGATGGTGCTGGTGAAGATGTTGATGGAGATTGACCCCCTCTCAAAGAGAGGATCGTTGGTGATGACGATGGCTTCAATTTGCCCCTCCGAGAGGGAAGTTTCATCGGCAAAACAGCTTCACCGGAGCTCTAGATTGGTTTTGCCCAAGTTCCGCCTCGAGACGGTGGTGTTTCATCTCGAAAGCTCTCTTATGATTTTTTTTTCAGGTCAAAACCCTTCATATAGCAAAGGATGGGCACCGGAGACCTGCTAGGGGGCCCACAATCCACCTAGGCACGGCCAGGGTGTAGTCCGCGCCTAACAGGCTTGTGACCTCCTCGTGAGTCCCCTCTGGTATTTATTTCGCCCAATATTTTTTATATATTCCAAAATAATTCTCTGTAAATTTTCTGGACTTTTGGGGTTGTGCAGAATAGGTCTCTCATATTTGCTCCTTTTCCAGTCCAGAATTCCAGCTGCCGGCATTCTCCCTCTTCATGTAAACCTTGTAAAATATGAGAGAAAAGGCATAAGTATTGTACCATAACGTGTAGTAACATCCCATAATGCAATAAATATGAATATAAAAGCATGATGCAAAATGGACGTATCAGTAGTCACCATAGAGGCAAAACGCTCAAACCAGGCGCGGGGGTGTCGGTGTCAAAACCGGCGGATCTCGGGTAGGGGGTCCCAAACTGTGAGACTAGGATCGATGGTAACAGGAGACAAAGGGGGGCACAGATTTACCCAGGTTTGGGCCCTCCTATGGAGGTAATACCCTACATCCTCCTTGGATGTATTGATGATATGGGGGTTACAGAGTTGATCTACCTCGAGATCGAATAGCTAACCCTAGATGAGTTGTCCTCTCCTACCACCCCAAACCCTCTGGCTTATATAGACACGGGGGTACCTAGGGTTTACACATGGTCGGTTACATGCCGAAGAGATAAACATGCCTATCTACGGCCGACGTCTTGGAGGATACGTCGTGACTCCTTGAGGTCTCCATCCTAGCGTGGGTGACTTGGTCATCCAATGTTCTTCTTGCGGCCCAAACAGTTCGGCCCATAAACAATAGGTCGACCATCCGACGACCCCCTAATCCGGGACTCCCTCAGTAGCCCTCGGACTAGCCTTCAAAGCTGATGTATATCCGGTCAATCTCCTCGTGTCGTCATCTTCGGCTTGCGAGGTGAGTCCCTCACTTCTCCTTGTTCGGCAACCGACCAGTATTCGGTAAGATCCCAAACTTCATGCGTGTAGGTTTATTACAACAACCGCTCGCGTCCCTCGATTTTCACGCGCTGCGGGGAGGCGAGTGGTTAGTGATTTTTTACAATCCTACCCCTCTGCAACAAAGGGACCACCCATTTAATCAAACAAAATTGCGTTTGAGACCACATCCTCTTCCACTCCATCGGAAAAAAACTCCTAGCAAAAGATCCTCAAAAACCATGGCCAGCAACCCTAGCTCCTCCGCGTGCCCCTACGGTTCACGTCCAGGGGACTGGACCAGTTGCTCCGTAGAAACCTTGCGACTCCGTAATGTGGAGACCCAGGGGTATCTTCCCTCTTCAGATCTGGCGGTGACCCGCGCAGGCCTAATTTCTTACAACGACAAGGTCTTCGCCGAGCGTTTCCCAATCCTCATAGGGGGAATGTGTATGCTTCATCCCCTTTCTCCTGCGGGGCCTCGGGTTTCCCATCCACCCGTTTCTAAGGGGGTCTCTGAAATTCTATGGTGTTCAACTCCACCACCTTGCCCCGGGGTCCATTCTGCACATCTCAGGCTTCGTGGCCCTCTATGAGATGTTCTTAGGCTGCGAGGCGCACTTAGGATTGTGGAAAAAATATTTTTGTCTCGTCCCCCGAACTCGGAGAGGACAATTTGTGAAATCCCAAGTGATGTCCCTACCTTATTTGGCATGTAACCCCATTGTTGAACCTTGTGTCTTGAGTTATATATGAATTGCACCTTGTCCCATGTGTTGAATGGCATTCATGCATCATATCATCATGCATCATTCTTTCATCTTGCCATGCCACCTTCTTGTGTTTTGAGTTGATGTGATGGAGATGAGTGGGTTTGTTATGTGGTGTATGATATGTTGTGTGCGGTTGGATCCATGTGTGCCACCTCTCCTCCCCTCTCCTCTTCATTTCAAACATCACCTCCCATCTTCCCCTCTCTTCTTCTAAATTATATGACCAGATTTAGGTTGCTAATTAAATGATTTAAAATTGTTCATGTGTTAGCCCAATATGTCTTATAAATATTGGAAGTGAAGTTTTGATATTTGAATGTGTTTGGATTTTGAAACCTATTTAAAACAGGGCTGTTATCTTTTAAATAAATATAATTACTTGTCCTAAAAATCTTTAATATATTTTATTAAATTAGAGCATATTATTTTCTCTACAGAACTATTTTTGTTTTACTCTAAAAACCTTTTATATGCTCTGGGGATTATTTTAGTGTGGCTGTTTTTATTTAAAAGGAAAACCCCTTCTGTTTATTGTTATGAGAGAGAGTGAGTGTGAGTGGGCCTTCCCCCGCGGCCCAACCCGTGCGGGAACGGTCACCTGCTCCGTTCCCCTCTCCGTCAGTGGGGTTCAGAGACAGAGCCGCTCCGCCATCGCATTTTCTGTCGGACGTCGCTGTCAGCCTACGCATATTTAGCCCCTTGGCGTGCGTGCCTCCCTTCCCCTAGGTTTCCTCTTCCTCCTAGCGCTGCCGCCGCTCCCCTTCCCCCTCTCTTCCTCCTCCTTTCTTCTTCCTCCCCCAGGTGAGTTTCTGGTTTAGAGAGAGGGTTAGAGAGCAATGCGTCACCGTTGCCGCCTCCGGTGACTTGCTCGCCGCCATCGGAGATGGTGGGGCGGTTCCTGGTGCCGCCGTCGTTCCGTTCCCGCTGCTAGGGAGGTCCTAGCCCCTCCGCAGCGCCACTCCATCGGCGGCGTCATCCACAGCAGAGAGGCTTGGCCGGCTCCTTCCTCTTCGTCGTCGACCCGTCTCCGCCTCTCCTTCCCCTGCATCGCCGTCGTGTCGAACCGTCTGTGGCCTCCTCCCCTCGGTGAGTAGCGTTTCCCTCTCGCCATAGCCGTCCGTCTCGCCATAGCCTCTGCCTCCGCCGTGCCCCGAGCCGAGCAGCAGCTCGAGCTCGAGCGCCTTCGTGCCGCCGCGTCCTGCCGTTGTTAGGTGCGGGGATGGGTTCCCCAAGGACCCCTCTTCCCCTGTAGGTGATTTGCTTCGTCGGAGTTCCCCTGTGGTGGCCGGATGTGTCGCCACCGTCTCTGTAGCGCTGTTGCTCTGTTTTGTTTCTTCAGTTTCGTCAGGTTGTGTTGTAGATGTGTGTATTAGAAGGGCAGGGTGCCTCCCCTGCTAACAACCTGCATCGTAGCCGAGTGGTAGCACTCGGGGGAGAGGACCGCAAGGTCAGGGGTTCGATTCCCCTTCACCCCCTTTTTTTCTTTCCTTTTGTTTTCTGTTTCTTTTCCTGTGTTTTTCTTATGTTTAATCATTTCTGTTACAGATCCATGTATTTATGTATTTTGGGTGTATGGATGTATGTGTGGGTGTGCCCTTGCATGAACACATGTATATGTGTGTGTATACACCTACTGTATACATATGTATATGTATGTGTGTGTTAGTAGGTGCATGTGTGTGTATGTGCTTCTTGCATATACACACATGTGTGTGCATGAGTGTGTGTGTGTGTTGGGTGTGTGGTGCACCATTTATGTGAGTGATTGTGCACATGTATGTGCTTGTGTGTAGGTGTGTGGTGTCATGTGTTGTAGGTGTGTGTGTGTGTGTGCCTTGCACATGCACATATGCATGTGATGTGTTGTGAGTGTATATGCTTGAGTAATGGGAGTGTGTGTGTATGCACCATGCCCACATACATACTTGTGTATGTGTGTGATTGGCATATAGAGGTGATGCCATGTGTGGTATGTTTGTGTGAGATGTGTGTGTATGTTCTACATACACACCCACATGTGTATGAATAGCTCCATGTGTAGTTTTCCCTCTTATGTGCATATGACCATGGTTCTTCTTCTAGCTAGTTTCATACTTGCATATTGATGCCATGCCATTTAACATGTTCCTAGGTTGCTATTTAAGCATTTCCAACTTGTATGCATAGGTCTCATGTCATTTTTGGGCATTCCCATCATATCACTTATGTGTCATAAGTCATCCATGAATTATAGGGCCTAATTTCGACCTAGCATTGCTCCCTCATGTTCCATGCAAGCATATAGGTATGAGTAATGATTTTGGGGTATAATCAACCCATGAATGCATCTGTGAAGTCAGATTTGACTTTGGGGCAATTTGACAAAACTGCATTTTTATGTTGTGATGCCCTTTTGTCTTTTTCATATGAATTAATCCATGCATGTTTTTAAGTTCTTGTCAACATGAGATTGTTACTTAAAGTTGCTGTGAACATCCATGAATATTTTTTTATTTATGATAAGTCCCCAGATCAGTGGGAACCATGCTGTTTAGTTGGCTACTTTCTGTTACTGTTCATCCTGCTTGGAAATGGCTAAGTCTGGAGATTCTGCTGTTGTTGTTTTGCTACGAAGAGAGGGTTGTATATAGTGATGTAGTTAGAATTTGCTCATGATCAATGTTAGTTATTTGTAGTATATATTGTCATATACTATCCTGTTAATTTTCATGCCAATAGGAGCTCTCTATCATATATAACCAGTGCTGTCAACTTGCTACTTTATTAACCCAGATTCCAGAAAACTGGAATTTTCACTAAGTCCCTAAAATCCTGATTCATCATGCCAACTTGCTTGATACATGCATATTGATGTGTGGCTCTTTTGCTGATTGCATAGTTGGATAAATTGGTGTTGGTGTTGATTAGAAGCTGTCCATATCTTGTTTGTGGCTGTAGGATTCCTGTAGCTCCAGTTGTGAGCTTTTCAAATTGCTATGTTGCTGTTTTGTGGCAGATTGGGTGCTATTTTGTTTTGTGAGTTGTGGGAGCTATACCCCATGGAATTGAGTGATTATTGAGTCTATTGTGATTGATTTTTCATCCCCTGTCCAGTGGCTACCTTGGAATACCAAGAATTATCCCAGGTATTTGGTGATCTTGTGTTTTGCCCACGTACCTTGTCGTGAGCGTATCTCGAGAACCGTAGCTTCGTTTCTCGCGATCTTCATATGCATTCCCATCAATTTTGCATGATGCATCCATATTTGCCATGTTCATGCATGTCTAAATAACTTAACGTGAGGTTCTGTCCAGATTTACCAATATACCAACTTTGCATGTTGAACCTGAATAGAATTGGGTTGCCATGTTAAAACCTTCATTAAATGGATCATGCATCATCTTGGTTGTGCATTGCACCGTGGTCGGTTATTTATTTGTTGTTTCTATTGGGTAGACTCGAGTGTCAAAACTGGGTTCGAGGACCCTGGAGAGTACCACTACGAGGATCCCGCTACTTGTTCCGCTGAAGAACCAACAGGCAAGATGATCGTACCTGGATCCCAATACTATCTTTGCTTGCTAGCTTCTCATTTTTATTGTTACAATTGTGCTACCTAGAACATGATATCAGCCCACATGTTGCCAAGACAGCCTCTAACCTCCACATCCCAGCAAACCATTGATTGGCTAAGTTACCGCTGCTCAGCCCCTCTTATAGCGTTCTTAGTTGCAGGTGCAGGTCGTTCCATGTGATAACATGGTTTGGATAACACAAATAAATTCTGTTATTTAATTTAATGCACATATATATCTGGTATTGGTGGAAGGCTTGGCCTTTGCTAAGTGATTTGTTCCGCTCGTACCGCCATTAGTTCCTTGTTACCGGTGTTACGTTTTCCATATTTTGCGCTCCTAACACGCTTGGGGTTGTTATGGGGACCCCCTTGTTTATTCGGTTGAGATTAAAACTTGTCTAGCAAGACCCAACATTGGTACTACATTTGCTATAACTAATGAACTTGCATAGGGCTTTGCAACCCCGTGGATAATTTAATCAACCCCCGGGCCAGTGCTCCGCATGAGTGTTGGTCCAAAAATGTCAACCGCCGGTGGCCACCAGGGGCAACTCTGTGTTTGGCCTATCGGAAGTTTGGACAATCCGTCGTGTCTTGAGACTGAGATACGCGGCTCTTATCGGGTTCGTCGACACGTTGGGAGGTCTTACTAGATTTGTTTTACCTTTATCGAATGTCTTGCGTGTGGACTCTGACTTTCTTCGGGTTTACTCGAGGTGTTGGAAATCCTTTGGAATTACCGAAGAAGATCACGAGATCCGTGGTCGAGGAATTCCCGCGGAGTGTGGTTATTTGTGATGGACTAGTTGGAGCACCCCTGCAGGGTTAAATCTTTCGGAAAGCCGTGCCCGCGGTTATGTGGCAACTTGGATATTTGTTTAACACCCGGTTTAGAAAACTTGAAGTAAACTCTAATTAAAATACATCAACTATGTGAGTAACCACGATCGTCTCTGCTCGTGAACATGATCCGAGAGAGAACACGGTGGGGTTATGATTAATGTAAGTAAGTGTTCAGGATCTCATAGAGATTACTCTAGATTCGATCGCTAAATGTAGACCACTCACATTTACATTCCTGTTGCGTAAGTTAGCCACCATATAATGCTTAGTGCTGCTACAAACTAAACATCACCCTTCCATCCTAAAGCTTAAATAGTGTTGGCACCTGGGTACTTGATAGCTGAGTCCTCTGTGGCTCACAGTTTACTACCACAATCCAGGTACAGGATCAGATGAGTTCGTGCAGGATGATATTACCCAGCTTCAGTGGGAGTATGACGAGGAGAGAGGCAGGATGTCTATGACATATCCGGATGAGTAGAGGACCTCGTCGTGATCTTTAGGATATCTTGATAGTATCATTTGCAACTTCTTTTATCGTTTGATTTCGTCCGTAGTCGGACCCTGTGTTCATCTTGATGTTATGATTTGAGTGACATTGTAAGTTAGCATGTGGCGAGTGTAAGACAACTTGTATACTCTTCTCATTCAGTATTGTATGTTGTGATGATACTATTCTTGCTAACGGCAAGATGCACCTCTATCCCTTGCGAGGCCCTTGTGCCTTAAACGGATAGGCACGCATCTTGGGCGTGACACAATTTTGGAGGTCGGCCGAGCCGAAGTATGCCGCATAGCGGGGATGGGATATCCAGTGGGGACCCCGAAGGAATCCTAAGAATGGACTTCGGATTGGTTTTATATTGAAGACGTACCCCTGTTCGAGCCAGCTCAGACGGGTTTACCCGAATACTCTTATGCCCCCTTGAAGAAAAGATACAATTGGCGGCCGACGAGTCCAACCCAAGAGGAAAGCGCCAAAGTGCAACGCCTGGGAGCTCAGGTGCGGATGCTTGTCCACCAACGACTAACCATGATCGACGTCATGGCCGCTACCATCACCCGGCGTGTACAACCACTCCAACAGAGGGTGCACCTATCATGCCCAAGATGCGATCCTATCCTTATTTTGGCATGGGGGCCTCGACAGGGATAAAAGTGCATCTCGTCGTGTTGCAAGAATGGATATCATTGCAAGTACATGTATAGAAGAGATGAGTATATGGAATTGGCTTACATTCGCCACAAGCTACATCAATATCACATCAATACAACAACATAGTCAAACATCATACAAAAGAGCAGGGTCCGACTACGGACGAAATCAAACGATAAAATGACATCCATCCTTGCTATCCTAGGCTGCCGCCTGGAACCTATCCTAGATTGATGAAGAAGAAAAATAACTCCAAATCAAACAAGCGTCGCGCTCATGTCAAATCACCGCATTACCTGTACCTGCAACTATTGTTGTAGTAATCTGTGAGCCACAGGGACTCAGCAATCTCATTTCCAAGGGTATCAAGACTATTAAAGCTTAATCGGTGAGGTATCGTTAAGTGGTGAGGCTGCAGCAAGCGACTAAGCATATATTTGAGTGGCTAACTTACAAATACAGAAAGTAAAGTATGGTGGTCTATGAATAACAGACGTGAACTAGTAATGATCACTAACTGATCCTGAACACCTACTTACGTCAAACATAACCCCACCGTGTTCTCTCTCGGATAAAGGACTCACGAGAAGAGACAGTCACGGTTATGCACACAGTTGGTGTATTTTACTAGAGTTTACTTCAAGTTTGCTATGACCGGGTGTTAAACAAAGTTTCCAGGTTTGCCACATAACCGCGGGCATGGCTTTCCGAAAGATTTAACCCTGTAGGGATGCTCCAACTCGTCCATCACAAATTAACCACATGCAGCAGGAATAACCGCGTCCAAGGATCTCATGATCTTCCTAGGCAATTCCACAGGAAATCCGCCACCTCGACATAGCCCGAAGAAAAATCGGAATTCCTCGCTCAAGACGTTTGAGAAAGGTAAAACAAATCTAGCAAGACCGCCTGGCGTGTCGACGATCCCGATAGGAGCCGCGTATCTTGTTCTCAGGACACGACGGATGAGCGATGGTTACCACGCCAATCACCAAGTTGCCCCGGGTAGCGTTAATAAGCTGCTCTGGGTTAGACACTCATGAGGAGCACTTGCCCGGGTTGTTGATTAATTATCCACGGGTGCCGGCGGGTCCCTATGCAATTTTAGTTATTAGGCAAATGTAGTATCAAAGTTGGGCCTTGCCAGACAAGCTTTATCCTAAAACAAAAATCAAGGGGGTCCCCATAACAACCCCGAGCATGTTAGGAGCGCTCAATTACGGAACATAACACTGGTTCACAAGTAACTAGGGCGGCAAGAGTGCAACAAAACACCAAACAAAAGGCCAAGCCTTCCACCCTTTACCAAGTGTATAAGTGCATTAAATTAAATAACAATAATATTGTGGTAACAAAAGAATGTCCATGTTGTCACATGGAAGCAATTACACTTGCCGCTAGAAACGCTTAAGAAGGGCTGAGCAAGTAGTAACATAGCCAAACAATGGTTTGCTGGGTTGTGGAGGGGTTAGAGGCTTATCATGGCAATGTTGGGAAGCTTGACAAACAAGTGGTAGGTAGCAAGACATAATGATGGAAGCGAGACAACAAGCATCGCAATGATAGTAGTGGTATCCAGGGAAATGTGTCATCTTGCCTGAGATCCCGCTTGAAATAAGAACAAGTCCATGAAGAAGACGGTCCGTGAAGTAGACGAACGAATCCTCACACTCTGAACGCTTTCGGAACTCTATCAAGAAGAAGCAATCCGAAAACAACAATCAACACATGGTACACCATAACATATGCATGACATGATGCGCAAACAAATATGATGCATGTCCGGTTTAAATATGCAAGGCATGGCATGGCAAGAACAACAAATAACTACTATACATTAAGTGAAGTTCAATATGCAACGAGTTGCATATTGACGAAACTCCACTTTCGAATTATTTAGTTCACTCCCGTTTAGGTACACATCAATGTTAGATGTTGTTAGACATGGCAAGAGGCGAAGCATGAACAACTATATCATCTAGGCATTTTAAATGGACCCGGAAGCAAACATATAGCATATCTAAAATGTCCCCATATGCAAATTATGAATTTGGTGCAGATCTATTCTAACACAATTTTATATTTATTAAACATGGCAATAAAGTGTGGCATGAGACTCTACATGTTTTTAGTCAAGTTACATATGTAAAACATTTTCAACTCAGCTACGGTTAATTAGTTATGAAATAAGTCATTTTAGCATGGCATTTATGCAAATTGAATGAAAACAGCAGGTTAAACATTTTAAACATATGTGAGAGTTGGATATTGTGAATGTACACGAAATTCTAGTCATTTTTCATATATAAAGTGTTCACATACGATGCCCGATTTGTGAGTTATTAAATGCGTGAAGTGTAGGGTCTTTTCTGCAATTTTATTATTCACTGGTTAATTAGCAAATTTCGCAGGATTGAAAGAAATGTCCATGGGCCGAATCTAGAAAGGGCCCAACAGGGAACATGGGTGCAACTTAGTAAAATGTGCACAGGCGGGCTTTACGGGGCTGGCGCTCACCATGGGCCCAGTGCGCCGGCTCGGAGGCGAGGTGGGCCGCGGGCGAGGTGGCGCTGGGCTGTGGGGCGGCACTCGGTCAATGGGGCGGATCGGGTAGGGCGAGTTGCGCTCGTCCTCCTGCCCCCGCACGAAGGCAGGGCGGCAGCGGCTGTCGGGGCCGGAGATCCGGCGGGCTGAGGCGGCAGGGCTGGCCGGAAACGGGCTGGGGGCGGCCGGATCTGGCAAACCCTGGCCGGATCTAGGCGGCGGCGAGCGGATGAGGGGCCGGCGACGGAGCTTTAGGGCCATGGCAGACACTTGGTGCGACAGCGGGACGAATCCGAGCGCCGGCAGAGCTCATGGCCGGCGCGGAGGGAGACGGTGGTGCCGCGGCTCCGGCTCCGGCGAGCAGGGCCGGTCGGGCAAGGGTGGCAGGGCTGACGCACGGCTGCGGGCCGAAGACGGGGGTGCGGGAGCTCGGCTCCTGTTGCGCAGGGAGGCGGCGGCGCGAGCTCGGGTCCAGATGGGCTTTGACGGGCCCCGATCTAGGCTGGCAGGGTCGTGGTGCTGGGAGGGGGTGGAGCTGGCAGCTGCGGGTTGGCTACGCGTGTGGATCGAGGGGAATTAGGGTTAGGCCAAATTAGGAAGGGAGGGGGTTTATTTATAGCTTTGGGGCTAGGGTTAGCAATTTTTGTCCGTTTTTGGACCATTCGATCTCGATCGGACGGCCTCGATCGCGGGGTTAGGCTAGGATGGGCTAGTAGGCTGTGGAGAGGGGGTGTGGGCTGAGGAGAGAGGGGAAAGTTGCGTCCCGTGACACGAGGTTTTAACGTCGAAAAACGTCCGACGAATAAACCAATGACGCACTGGTATGACTGGCCGTTGGGTTATCAAAAGACCTCTGAATGGGATGAAATTTGGCAGGCGGTCTACCTGCAATATAATAAGACCGTACGCCAAGTTTCGACCTAATCCGAGAATATTTTTTGCGCGCATTAAAAACGGGTTTTTAACGATGCCGCGGGCGCGGGCGTGTGTGTGGTTGGTCTCGAAACGGTCTACGATACAAACGAAGAGAACCGGCAACTACGACGGATGCAAGTTTTCAAAAACGAGTGACGATGATATGCATATGATGCAAATGATGCAATGCTGAATGCGACAACCAAACGAATCACACGACGAGAATGGAATAAAAGGGGAATCTTCTCGAGCGTCGGTCCCGGGCTGTTACAGCACCCCTTGTGGCACTACAATGGGACAAGCGACACCACGCGTTCCCGAAGACTACGGCCCGCCAACCAGGCGGCGTTAGCCTTCGCCCTTGCCGACCTGTACAAAGGGGAGTGATACATCCATTTTGCATCATGCTTTTATATTGATATTTATTGCATTATGGGCTGTTATTACACGTTATAGTACAATACTTATGCCTTTTCTCTCTTATTTTACAAGGTTTACATGAAGAGGGAGAATGTCGACAGCTGGAATTCTGGACTGGAAAAGGAGAAATTTTGAGATACCTATTCTGCACAACTCCAAAAGTCCTGAAAATTTATGGAGAATATTTTTGGAATTCATAAAAATATTAGCGCAAGAATCAACCAGAGGGGGCCACCAACAGGCCACAAGCCTGCTAGGCACGACCACCCCCTAGTCGCGCCTAGCAGGCTTGTGGGGCCCCTGTGGCTCCTCCGACGCCCATCTTCTCCTATATGAAGCGTTTTGACCAGGAAAAAAATCAGAATAGAGCTTTTGGGACAAAGCACCGCCGTCTCGAGGCAGAACTTGGGCAGAACCAATCTAGAGCTCCGGCAGGGCGATCTTGCCTGGAAACTTCCCTCTCGGAGGGGCAAATCGAAGCCATCGTCATCACCAATGATCCTCTCATCGAGAGGGGTTCAGTCTCTATCAACGTCTTCATCAGCACCATCTTCTCTCCAAACCCTAGTTCATCACTTGTATCTGATCTTTGTTTCAACACCTCAGATTGGTACATGTGGGTTGCTAGTAGTGTTGATTACTCCTTGTAGTTGATGCTAGTTGGTTTACTTGGTGGAAGATCATATGCTCATATCCTTTATGATAATTAATACTCCTCTGATTATGAACATGAACATGAACATATTTTGTGAGTAGTTACGTGTGTTCCTGAGGACATGGGATAAGTCTTGCTATAAGTAATCATGTGAATTTGGTATTCGTTTGATATTTTGATGAGATGTATGTTGTCTCTCCTCTAGTGGTGTTATGTGAACGTCGACTACATAGCACTTCACCATTATTTGGGCCTAGGGAAAGGCATTGGGAAGTAATAAGTAGATGATGGGTTCCTAGAGTGACAGAAGCTTAAACCCTAGTTTATGCGTTGCTTCGTAAGGGGCTGATTTGGATCCATCTATTTCATGCTATAGTTAGATTTATCTTAATTCTTCTTTCGTAGTTGCAGATGCTTGTGAGAGAGGTTAATCATATGTGGGAGGGTTTTCCAAGTAAGGGCAGCACCCAAGCATAGGTACACCCACATATCAAATTATCAAAGTAACGAACGCGAATCAAGTGAGCATGATGAAAACTAGCTTGACAGAAATTCCCATGTGTCCTCGGAGCGCTTAACTTTATATAAGAGTTTGTCCAGGCATGTCCTTTGCTATAAAAAGGATTGGGCTACCTTGCTGCACCTTTGCTACACTTGTTACTCATTACTCATTACGAATTATCTTATCACAAAACTATTTGTCACCGATAATTTCATCGCTTGCGGAGAATACCTTACTGGAAACTGCTTGTCATTTCCTTCTACTCCTCGTTGGGTTTGACACTCTTACTTATCGAAAGGACTATGATAGATCCCCTATAATTGTGGGTCATCAAGACTCTTTTCTGGCACCGTTGCCGGGGAGTGAAGCGCCTTTGGTAAGTGGAATTTGCTAAGGAAAAATTTATATAGTGTGCTGAAATTTACTATCACTTGTCACTATGGAAATTAATCCTTTGAGGGGCTTGTCCGGGGTAACTTCACCTCGACCAGAAACACAAAGAGTTGTCCCTCAACCTACTGAGCCTACTGAAAATATTTATTATTAAATTCCTTAGGGTATGATAGAGAAATTACTGGCTAATCCTTATGCAGGAGATGGAACAATACATCCTGATTTACATCTAATATATGTGGATGAAGTTTGTGGATTATTTCAGCTTGCAGGTCTGCCCGAGGATCACGTTAAGAAGAAGAATTTTTCCTTTATCTTTGAAGGAAAGTGCATTGGCATGGTATAGGCTATGTGATGATATTGGATCATGGAACTACACCGATTGAAGATGGAATTTCATCAGAAGTTCTACCCTATGCATCTAGTTCATCATGATCGGAATTATATTTATAATTTCTAGCCTCATGAAGGAGAAAGAATCGCTCAATCTTGGTGGAGGCTTAAGTCAATGTTATATTCATGCCCCGATCATGAGCTCTCGGGAGAAATTATTATTCAGAATTTTTATGCTCGGCTTTCTCGTATTGATCAATCCATGCTCGATACTTCTTGTGTTGGTTCCTATATGAAGAAGGATATTGATTTCAAATGGGATTTATTGCAAAGAATTAAACGCAACTCTGAATATTGGGAACTCGGCGAAGGTAAGGAGACAGGTATGAACCTTAAGTTTGACTATGTTAAATCTTTCGTGGACACTGATGCTTTTCGTGAATTTAGCACTAAATATGGACTTGACTCTGAGATAGTAGCTTCTTTTTGTGAATCTATTGCTGCTTTTGTTGATCTCCCCAAGGAGAAGTGGCTTAAATATCATCCTCCCATTGAAGTGAAAGTAGTTGAACCTATTAAATTTGAACAGAAAACTATTACTTATAATGTTGATCATGTTATTCCCACGGCTTATATTGAGAAACCACATTTCCCTGTTAGAATAAAGGATCATGCTAAAGCTTCAACTGTGGTTCGTAAGAGTTGTGCTAAAACACCTACACCCCCTGAGCAAATTAAAGTTGAGCCTAGTATTGCTATGGTTAAGGATCTCTTGGTTGATAATATTGATGGGCATGTTATTCAATTTTGTGATGAAGCTGCTAGAATTGCTAAACCTGATACTAAAGATAAACATAGACCCGTTGTTGGCGTGCCTATCATTTCTATTAAAATAAGATATCATTGTTATCATGGCTTATGTGATATGGGTGCTAGTGTGAGTGCAATTCTCTTTTACTTATATAAAGAGATTATGAATGATATTGCACAGCTGAGTTAGAGGAAATTGATGTAACAATTAATCTTGCTAATAGAGACACTATATCATTAATTGGTATTATTAGAGATGTTGAAGTCTTGTGTGGGAAAATAAAATATCCTACTGATTTTATTGTTCTTGGTTCCCCACAAGATAATTTTTGTCCCATTATATTTGGTATACCCTTCTTGAATACCGTTAATGCCGGGATAGATTGTGAGAAGGAAACGGTTATCGTAAGTTTTGGGAATACGTCTCATGAGTTTAATTTCTCTAAATTTCATAGACAATCACATGATAAAGAATTGCCTAGTAAGGATGAAATTATTGGTCTTGCCTCTATTGTGGTGCCTCCTATTGATCCTTTAGAGCAATATTTGCTAGACCATGAAAATGATATGCATATGAATGAAAGGAATGAAATAGATAGGATTTTCTTTGATCAGCATCCTATCGTGAAACACAATTTACCGGTTGAAATACTTGGGGATCCTCCTCCACCCAAGGGTGATCCCATGTTTGAGCTTAAACAAATACCAGATACTTTGAAATATGCTTATCTTATTGAAAACTCTGAGGAAGCACCATGCTGCTATTGGATATACTCTTGATGATCTTAAGGGCATTAGTCGCACTCTATGGCAGCACAAAATTAAAATGGAGCTTGATGCTAAACCAGTAGTTGATCACCAACGATGGTTGAATCCTAAAATGAAGGAAGTGGTAAGAAATGAAATATTAAAGCTTCTGGAGGCAGTTATCATTTACCCTATTGTTGATAGTAGATGGGTTAGTCATGTTCACTGTGTCCCTAAGAAAGGAGGTATTACTGTAGTTCCTAATGGTAAAAATGAATTGATCCCGCAGAGAATTGTTACAGGTTATAGAATGGTGATTGTTTTTATATGGTGATTGTTTTTATAAAATTGAATAATGCTACTATAAAAGATCACCCTCTACCTTTCATTGATCAAATTCTAGAAAGATTATCCAAACACACACATTTCTGCTTTCTAGATGGTTGTTCTGGTTTCTCTCAAATACCTGTGTCAAAAGAGGACCAAGAGAAGACCACCTTTACCTGCCCTTTTGGTACCTTTGCTTATAGACGTATGCCTGTTGGTTTATGCAATGCACCTGCTACCTTTCAAAGATGCATGACTACTATATTCTGTGATTTTTTTGAAAGGATTGTTGAGGTTTTCATGGATGATTTCTCCATTTATGGAACTTATTTTGCTGATTGTTTGGGCAACCTTGTTCGAGTTTTGCAAAGATGTGAAGAAACTAATTTGTCTTGAATTGGGAGAAGTGCCACTTTATTGTGAATGAAGGCATTGTCCTGGGACATAAAATTTCCGAAAGAGGTATTGAGGTTGACAAGGCTAAAGTTGATGCTATTGAAAAAATGTCGTGTCCTACGGATATCAGAGGTATAAGAAGTTTCCTTGGTCATGCTGGTTTCTATAGGAGATTTAATAAATATGTCTCTAAGATTTCTAGGCCTCTCACTAATCTTTTGCAAAAAGATGTTCCATTCATTTTTGATGATGATTGTGTGGAAGCTTTTGAAATTCTCAAGAATGCTTTGATTTCTGCACCTGTTGTTCAACCATTTCCTTGGAACCTACCTTTTGAAATTATGTGTGATGCTAGTGACTATGTCGTAGGTGTTGTTCTGGGACAAAGAGTTGATAAGAAATTAAATGTTATTCATTATGCTAGCAAAACTCTAGACAGTGCTCAAACAAACTATGCTACCACCGAAAATGAATTTTTAGCAGTTGTGTTCACTTGTGATAAGTTTAGACCCTATATTGTTGATTCTAAAGTAATTGTTCACACTGATCATGCTGCTACCAAATATCTCATGGAAAAGAAAGATGCTAAACCTAGACTTATTAGGTGGGTTCTTCTGCTACAAGAATTTGATTTGCATATTGTTGATAGAAAGGGTGCTGATAACCCCGTAGCAAATAACTTGTCTAGGTTAGAGAATGTTCTTGATGACCCACTACCTATTGATGATAGCTTTCCCGATGAACAATTAGCTATCATAAATGCTTCTCATAATGCTCCTCTGTATGCTAATTATGCTAATTACATTGTTGCTAAATTTATACCGCCTAGTTTCGCATAGCAGCAAAAGAAAAAGGTTTTCTATGATTTAAGACACTACTTCTGGGTTGACTCACACCTTTATAAAGAAAGAGTAGATGGTGTTCTTAGACGTTGTGTACCTAAGCATGAACAGGAAAAGATCCTACAGAAGTGTCATTCCGAGGCCTACGGAGGACATCGTGTTGGAGATAGAACTGCACATAAGGTATTACAATTTGGTTTTTATTGGCCTACTCTCTTCAAGGATGCTCGTAAGTTTGTCTTGTCATGTGATGAATGTCAAAGAATTGGCAATATTAGTAGACGTTAGGAAATGCCTATGAATTACTCTCTTGTTATTGAACCATTTGATGTTTGGGGTTTTGATTATATGGGACCTTTTCCAACGTCCAATGGGTATACTCATATATTAGTTGTTGTTGATTATGTTACTAAGTGGGTAGAAGCTATTCCAACTAGTAGTGACGATCATAACACCTCTATTAAGATGCTTAAAGAAGTTATTTTCCCTAGATTTGGAGTTCCCAGATACTTAATGACTCATGGTGGTTCACATTTTATTCATGGTGCTTTCCGTAAATTTCTTGCTAAATATGATGTTAATCATAGAATTGCATCTCCTTATCATCCTCAGTCTAGTGAACAAGTAGAATTAAGCAATAGAGAAATTAAATCGATCTTCCAAAAGACGGTTAATAGATCTAGGAAGAATTGGTCTAAGAAACTTGATGATGCATTATGGGCTTATAGAACTGCTTACAAGAATCCTATGGGTATGTCTCCGAATAAAATGGTTTATGGTAAAGCATGTCACTTACCTCTAGAGCTAGAGCATAAAGCTTAATGGGCAATCAAAGAGCTCAACTATGATTTCAAACTTGCTGGTGAGAAGAGGTTATTTGACATTAGTTCACTTGATGAATGGAGAACCCAGGCCTATGAGAATGCCAAGCTGTTTAAACAAAAAGTTAAGAGATGGCATGATAAAAGGATACAAAAGTGTAAATTTAATGTAGGCGATCATGTATTGCTATACAATTCTCGGTTAAGATTTTTTGCAGGTAAACTCCTCTCCAAATGGGAAGGGCCTTACATCGTCGAGGAGGTATATCCCTCCGGTGCCATCAAGACCAACAACGCCGAAGGCACAAATCCAAAGGTGGTAAACGGGCAAAGAATCAAACACTATATTTCAGGTACTCCCATTAATATTGAAACCAATGTTATCAATACCATAACTCCCGAAAAGCATATTAGGGAGACTTACCAGAACGTTTCATACTCTGAAAATGAATTGGTACGTGGTACGGTAAGTAAACAGACTCCAAAAGTATTCCAGTAGAAATTTTATTTAGTTTTGGAATAGTTGAAAAATTAGGAAAATAAAAGGTAGTCCGAAGGACACACGGGGAAGCGACAAGCCTGCTTGGCACGGCCACCCCCTGGTCACGCCTAGGGGGCTTGTCACCACCCCATGTGCCCCTGGACTCTGTTTTCTTGTGGAACATCCCTTCTGGTCGGCAAAAATTCATTATATAATCTCCCAAAGGTTTCGACTTTCGTATCACGACAATACCTCTTGTTTTTGTTTTGAGTTGTTTCTGTACTTGAAACTTAATGATTTCCTCTATGGGTTTGAAGGACGTAGACTTGGGGCCTTTGTTAAGGATCACGTCATCCTTGTTAACTGTTGACCGTAACGCTGTCAGTTCTTCGACAGTGAAAGCCTCCACTAATGCCTCGAGGGCAAGTGCTGCCATTTTATTTGTGGCCTGAAGGGCTATGTTTAGATGACTGGAGACTGTGATCACTCTGTTTGGTCTGAGCATTTTAAGTTTCATGTACCCATAATGGGGTATAGCCTGGAACTTTGTGAAGGCATCCCGTCCCAATAGGGCGTGATAGCCACTTGGGAAGGGTACAATGTGGAAGAGAAGTTCTTCGAATCGGTAGTTTTCGGGCGTGCCAGATACTACGTCCAGGACAATACGTCTGGAACATCGTGCCTCTTTCCCTAGAATTATTCCTTGGAAAGTTGTATTGCTATGTTCAATGCGAGATCGGTCACATTGTATTTTTTCCAAGGTACCTTCATAAATTAGGTTTAAACCACTGCTGCCGTCCATTAACACCTTATGCATCCTATATCAATTGATAATGGTGTTCAAGACTAGTGCGATCGGTGAGTGACCGGAGAGAATGGCCGGCTGGTCAGTATCTTTGAAGGTAATCGGTATGTCTACCCATGCACTGGTTGCTGCTACATGGTAGACCTGTTTGAGCTCTCTAAGAGCCCTTTTTCTCCTGTTCCTCGAGGGGAACGTTTCATAGACTGTCAGGACTTTGGAACTATCTTCGGACGACGATGAGGAGTACTCATTGGTCAGAGGTGTTTTGAGGATGGCCTCGCCACTTTTTGCCACTTGCCTGACGACCCAACAAGCTCTAAGGTTGTGAGTCGGGTTTGTGTTTAACAACACAGAGTGTATAGGGCAAGGTTTATCGAGTAGTCCATTGAGGACAGTGCCGACCTCTCGAGGAGGCCTATTTCTTTTTTCGGCGGGTTCGTATCTGCCTGGCCGCTTTGGAGGTACCCTCTTTTTCCGATCTCCACTAGGGTGCTTGGGGAAAGTTGGCTCCAAAAGCAACCGTTCGGATTGCCAAGCGCTTTCCATGGCATAGTATTTTTGTACCAAATCGGACAATTATGAGAAGTCATGAATGTGTCTGTGGGCCAAGGCATTAAGAATCCCTTCATCATGGCAGTTGCGCATAAAAATTGCCATTATCTCTTGGTCTCTAAGACCCTTTTCTCTGCTCCTAGCGAGTAGGAGTCTTGCCCAAAAGTGATGGACTGACTCCCCTTGTAGGTGCTTAATATTCCAAAAGTCTGAGGATGCGGGTTTCGGTGTGATACTAGGATGATCATATTGGGTGGTGGGTGGGGAAAAATTCGATCCCACGTCACATTGAATGTTCTGAATTACAGGTTCTGAATCGTGTGAGGGACCGTGGACCGATAGCGATCTGGCTCTTGGGTGGTTCCCGGCCTCCATCTCACTGATGAAGTCTCGGTGATCAGAGGCCAGGGTGTAAACTGTTTTTATTTCCGACGGCCGGGATGAATCCTCGGCCGGGCACTCGATGGTAGCGACAAGGTCGGTGACCAGAAGGACATGAATCTCCTTGTCATCAGGCATGATCCCGAGCTGGTCATAAATCGGAACCTGGTCATCCGATACCCGCATGGCCACGATCCGATCGAACAACTCGTTTAAAAACTAGGCGATGGTGGGGTGCGTGTCGCTAAGGCGAGTGGACTCAATGATCGGCGTGACGGCTCTAGAGCCGCACCAAAGCTGATCCGTGCCCAGCTTAGCCGTGGGGCCTGATGTCTTTGGCGTCAAAGCATCCGGACTTGCAGGCTTCCCCTCAAGGGTCGAGGGTTCCATTAGAACAAGTGTTCCCCGTGAATCGGTGACGAACTCTAAGGTTCCGAATGTGATCCTATGATCGGGGGAAAAGTTCTCGATCTGGCCAGGGTGGCTGATCGGGTTGGCGCGCGACAAGGTGTTGCCGCCCACGAGATTCTGATCGGGGGAAAGAATCCCTTGGATGCCGATCTCATTGCTCGCGACGAGGTGACCCATCGATTCCTTAGGCGCTCATAGTGGAACTCTCAATGAAAGCACCAATGTCGGTGTCAAAACTGGTGGATCTCGGGTAGGGGGTCCCGAACTGTGAGACTAGGATTGATGGTAACAGGAGAGAAAGGGGACACAGATTTACCCAGGTTTGAGCCCTCCTATGGAGGTAATACCCTACGTCCTTCTTGGATGTATTGATGATATGGGGGTTATAGAGTTGATCTACCTCGGGATCGAATAGCTAACCCTAGATGAGTTGTCCTCTCCTACCACCTAAAACCCTCCGGCTTATATAGACGCCAGGGGAACTCTGGTTTACACATGGATGGTTACATTCCGAAGAGATAAACATGCCTATCTACGGTCGACGTCTTGGAGGATACGTCGCGAGTCCTTAAGGTCTCCATCCCGGCCTGGGTGACTTGGTCATCCAATGTTCTCCTTGCGGCCCATATAGTTCGTCCCATAAACAATAGGTCAACCGTTCGAGGACCCCCTAATCTGGGACTCCCTCAGGGGGCTTGCTTAAGGCCATAGAGAGAGCAACAAAGACGACATACCATGCCATCAGGAATAGAATACCCAGGTGGTGGCTGCATGTATACCTCCTCACGTAGCTCACCATTAAGAAAGGCATTCTTAACATCAAGCTAAGATACGGACTAGTGGCATGCAGAGGCCACGACAAGAAGTGTACAAATAATGCTCATATGGGCCACGGGAGCAAAAGTCTCATTGTAATCACAACCATGCTCATGTTGAAATCCACGAGCCACAAGTCGAGCTTTGTAATGCTCAAGAGAACCATCGGAGCAAGTCTTAACCTTGTAGACCCACTTACAAGTGATGGGACAGACACCTGGAGGAAGAGAAACAAGATCCCATGTACCAGTGCGTTCAAGAGCAGCAATCTCCTCTGCCATCGCAAAGTGCCATTCAGGATGAACAACATCCCATGATAAGAAGTCAGCTCAAGAACAGCAGCACCAGAGGTTGAAAAAACAAGGCGATCAACAAGCGGAAGTGGACCAGGATGCAAGCCATAGGTAGTCTAAGACGAGGAGGAGGACACATCAGCAGACACATCCACGTCATGTGAACGACGAGGGTAATACTAAGGAAAAGATGGAAGAATACGAGGAGGAATAGACGAGGTAGAATCAGGAGGTGGAGATGAAGAAATCATTGGGGATGAAGGTGTAGAATCTGGTGACATGCTAGGTGAGGAAACCGTGGGAGATGGTGGAGACAAATCGGCAAGAGATGGAGAAGTAGAGTGAGTAGGGCGGAGAGACAAGGGCTCAACTGGAGTGATAGGTGTGCCGGGAAAAGTGAGGAAATAAATATCCTCCATTGAAAAGGTCGAGGAAGGTGGACGTGGGTAGAAGGGATGAGACGCATCAAAAGTCACATCCCGAGAAATACGCATCCGACGACCGATAGGATCCCAACAACGACAACCCTTATGTTCATCACTACAGCCTAAGAAAACACACTCAATAGACTGAGTGGTCAGTTTGGTGCGTCGCGAGGGGCAAGAAGAACATAGCAAACACAACCAAACAAGCGAAGCATCAAATAATCAGGAGAACGGTCAAAGAGATGCTCGAAAGGAACACCACCCTGGAGAGCAATGGATGGTTGAAGGTTGATGAGATAGGTGGAGGTGAAGATAGCCTTGGCCCAAAAATGAGGTGGAAGAGAGGCGGCGATCATCAACGCATGAGCCGTCTCAAGAAGGTGGCGATGCTTTCGCTCAGCCACGCCATTCTGAGCATGAGCACCAGGACAAGAGAACTGAGGAAGAGTCCCCTGCTCGGCAAGAACACCACGCAACATCTTGGAAATATACTGGCCAGCGGAGTTGGCATAGAACACACGAATAGGCGAAGAGAACTGAGTGCGAACCATGGCAGCAAAATGCTTATAGATGGAAAGAACCTCACTGCGAAAAGTCATAAAATAAAGCCAAGTGTAACAAGAGAAATCATCTATGAAAATAATATAGTATCGATGGCCCCCTTTCGAAGCGAAGGGAGCCGGACCCCATACATTAGAATGGGCTAAATCAAAAGGACGCTGAGACACCGACTCACTAGTAGGATAAGGTAACTGAATCTGTTTTCCTAGTCTACAACCCTGACACTTTAAAGAGACGTCTCCTAAGACAGACCCCACAAGACCTTGACAAACTAATGATGACAAACGAGACCCGCAAACATGACCAAGTCGATGATGCCACTACTGGAAGGAACCGGTAGCTGAAGCGATAGAAGTAGATGGATGGGCGATAGTGGTGGCAGCGGAAGGAACATGAAGCCAGTCTAGCTCCCATAGACCCTGAGAGTCACTATGGCAAGGGCCAGCCCCAACCAAAGTGTGCGTTCGACGATCCTGGATAGAACAAGAGTCAACGTCAAGAATGACATGACAACCAGAATCAGTAAGTTGACCAGCAGAAAAAAGATTCATGGTAAGTCAAGGAACATGAGCAACATCAGGAACATAGTAAGAAGGTGTGATAAGATTGCCTTGACTAGCAACAAAAAGAGGAGTACCATCATTAGTGAGTACATGAACAGGAATATCAAGCGATTTAAGAGAGGACAAATTTGAAGAATGAGAATGCATATGAAAAGAAGCTCCGGAGTCTAGAACCCACGAGGATGTACCTGACTGTGCAGATGGTGGTTGCTTAGTGCGGGAAGCATCAGCCACAGAACCTGCAGTACCCGTCGAAGGAGAACCCGAAGCGACAAGAAGACGCTTAAGTCGCAGAATATCCTGCTCAGTCAAAGCGGTGGCTGAAGATGTCGAAGTAGCAGAAGAAGTCCCTGAAGCAGATGATCGCGCCTTATGTAGGTGTTTCTTCTACTGGAAGCAATGAGACTCAACATGACCATCCATATTGCAGTAGCCACAATGAGGATGAGACCGACCCTGACTGCCCGTAGAAGTAGGCAACAGCGGAGGAGCACTGAAGCGGGTTGGAATCGGTGCAGGAGGTGACATAACAGGAACTCGAGCAGTGAGCACAGAGGGAACCTCAAGTAGAGCAGCACCACGTAGGCGAGTCTCCTCGGCACAAATCTCAGAAAGCGCCTCCATGAGGGAGATATGACCACGAGCAAACAACTCAGCACGCTGGGGCTCAAACTCCTTATGGAGCCGAGATAAGAACTCGTAGATACGACGAAACTCCAAATCAGACCGCGCGACCTAGCAACACTTACAAGTATGGCAACCAGCAGTGCGGATAGAATCAAGTTGACGCCAGATAGCAGAGCTATGTGCATAGAAATCGTCAACACTGGAGTCACCCTGCTAAAGAGCATGTTCCCGCCGGACTACAGACAGATATAAGGCATCACCAGAGGGCTGGTAGCGCTGATGGAGATGGGTCCACATCTCAGATACGGTAGGGAGCCCCAAGAACCTAGATGCAAAGTGAGGCAGAACACTAGCAATGAGAACAACCGCGACACGAGCATCCTCATCAAGCCATTGAGTGTAAGCACAAAGATCCTCATGATAAGTCTAAAGAGCCTCCTCATAAGTCGAAACCTGCTCATCGTAAGCATGGATGGCAGTGTCATCTGCAAGCTTAGCTACATCCTTTACAGCCTGATCAACATCAGCATCAAGAACCGGTGGCGTCGGTAGATTAGGGGCCACATGTGAAACCGGACACGGCGGACAACGGACCTCGCTAGAAAGATCACCCCACAAATATATGCCACGCATATGAATGCGCATGAATCCAACAAACTCGGTGTAGTTAGTGCCATCAAAAATCACCGGACAACGAGGAATGACAACATAGCCCGATGCTGCTAACATTTTTTTACATTTTTTTGCAATCAACGGCAACAGGACAGAGAAGACACAACCGCAGTCAGCCCTCCCAGCGACGCATGCGAACCAGCAGCGGGGGCAGGAGCAGGTGACGAGCAGAGAGCTAGAGAGGGACAGTTTTGATCCAACCGATGGTCGCAAGGAGTAGGCGGGATAGATCCAGGCCATGAGGCAGAGGGTTGGGATGCTTCGAGCGAGGAGGGAACTCAACGGCTTCGATCCAGAGAGGAGACCCGTCGGCTTTGTTCTAGAGAGGGTTGATGCGTCTCCAACGTATCTATAATTTTTGATGATGTCATGCTATTATATTATCTATTTTGGATGTTTTATATGCATTAATATGCAATTTTATATTATTTTTGGGATTAGCCTATTAATCCACAACCTAGTGCCACTTTCTGTTTTTCCTTGTTTTTGAGTTTTGCAGATATGGAATATTAAATGAAGTCCAAACGGAATAAAATCTATGGAATGAATTTTTTTGGAAGGAAACAAATCAACCAGGCTTGGAGTGCATGCGAGGGGATCTACCAGGAGATCACAAGCCTGGTAGGCGCGACCACCCCCCTGGCCACGCCTGGTAGACTTGTCGTCTCCCGACAGGTCTCCTAACCCTATTTTTCGTCCAATAAATACCCAAATATTCCCCTAACACCAGAACAAGCCACACAAATACTTTTTCGCTGCCAGAAGACTTTGTTCCCGAGAGATCCAATCTTGGAGCCTTTTTTGGTAATCTGCCGGAGGGGGTTTCGATCACGGAGGGCATCTACATCAACTCCATTTCCCCTCTGATGATGCGTTAGTAGTCCACCACAGATCTATGGGTCCATAGCTAGTAGCTAGATGGCTTATTCTCTCTCTTTGATCTTCAATACCATGTTCTTCATGATCTTCATGGGGATCTATCCGATGTAATCCTCTTTTGTGGTGTGTTTGTCAAGATCTGATGAATTGTGAGTTTATGTTTAGATTATCCATGAATCTTATTTGAATCTTCTCTGAATTCTTATATGCATGATTTCATATCCTTGTAAGTCTCTTCGAGTTATTGGTTTGGTTTCACCAACTAGATTGGTAATTCTTGCAATGGGAGAAGTGCTTGGTTTTGGGTTCCATCTTGTGGTGTCCTCACCCAGTGACAGAGTAGGGGTAGCAAGGCACGTATTGTATTGTTGCCATCAAGGGTAACAAGATGGGGTTTTCATCATATTGCTTGAGTTTATCCCTCTACATCATGCCACCTTTCTTAATGCGTTACTCTGTTCTTCATGAACTTAATACTCTAGATGCAGGCAGGAGTCGGTCGATGTGTGGAGTAATAGTAGTAGATGCAGAATCGTTTCGGTCTACTCACTGTTGAGGATATCGCTTATCGTTATCGTCTCAGTCGGCTGGGGATAAGAGATTAATTGGAAAACTGGATGATTAATCAATTTTATCGGTCAACTATTAATCGGCAAATTTTTATAGAGAAACTATGTTTTCAAGCACTAAATATATACCAGCAAGTAAGCAACACATATCATGGGTTTTCAAGTACATAGGAGTCATAGATACTACAATATTACATAACAAACAGAAGTTTGGCATCACTTCAACAACACATATCATGTTTGTCCATTTTCAAATAGATACTTAGATAGCATCATAGCCAACACCCAATAGTGATCGTAGCAGTACTCATTTACACAAGTAACAGTAGGCAGAACAGCAGCACATAACTACATATATTAGTCCACAAATAAACTAAGATAGTAGACAGGCTGCAGTTCATTACATAACAGGTCCAGAATACATAAATAAGCTTAGTTCTACACTTCTACTTCAACTTCTTAGTCTCACTAGTTACTACTTTGCTAGCAAACAGCCAAACACCAATCAATCAAAATAAGGTAGTTCTTAGCTCTATGATTCTCTCAGAAGTCACAACCAAAAGAAGGTAGTAGGCTGCTAGTAAACAACACACAGTAGTAGGAATGAGATGTTAAAAGGACTAGGATTCAAGGTTGCATCAGTTCTTCCTCATCATTTTCTTTTATCACCCCAACCCCATCATCTATCTCATCTTCATTGATAGGCATAGTGTCATCTTCATCATCAGCAACAAAGTCTTCCACTTCATGGAGTTCTCTCACCCTTTGACTTCTACGAGGCTCTGTGTTGTCAACTCTGATAGCTTCTGTCTCCTCATCATCGTAAGCATCTTCACACATCCAATCTTGGCTTGTGGAAGCATCTTCACCAAGGAGAACATCACAAGACGAGGAGTATTTCTTTCTCTTGTCTAGAAATCTTCCATTGAACTGAATATAAACTAGATCGTCCCTACGACGCACATCTAATTTATTTCTCCTCTTTGCATCTACCTACAAATTTCATATTGAAGGTTAGTGATTCACATCTTGTCATAAATGAAATAAGTATCAAAAGTGAATATTTGCAAGTTGAGACTTACTTGTTCAAAAACGCTCCAATTTCTTTCACACCGTGATGAACTTGTGGTTAAGTTGAGTATCCTCAAAGCCATGTGCATCAATGTAGGAGTTTGTAGTCCATAAGTTGCCCACCACTCCCCTTCATTCATGCAAAATAGAAAGTACTATGTATCGGCTCTAAAATATTAGAATGCAATATGGCAAAATTATCTTTGAGAACAAGCTTACCAGCATATGCATCCCTACACCGAGCTTCATGTTCTAATGTGGCTTGCATACAACTTGTCACTGACCCTTTGATATGAGCAATGTGTTGCTTCATCCTGGTCACCCCTCCCGACATCACTTTTCCACAAAGCTTGCACTTGACTCTTTGGAGATCACCTAGATCAATCAACATAGCAAACTCCCATGCCATGTCATCGGAGTTTCTCTTAAGTATGGAACTTGTAACCTCAGAAGCACCGGAAGAAGCCATCTAAAAAAAGGCAACATGTATGAGAATTAGACTACATCATTGATGATTCTTATTCTGTAGTATGTACATAAAAGAAAAGGACAACAACATAGAAGGGAACCTTATTATGTACATGATTCTGTAGTCTATTTTGTACAAGAGCATGCATGTAGGCAGAGTACTCAAAATAGACGTGTGAGGTGGCTATACACGTGAGAGCCTCTTTGTAATCTCCTATATAAGGACCGATGCCCATCAGTTGTAAGCAAGCAAGCCAGCTTCAAATCTGAGTAGTACTAACTAGTGAGCATCTCTAGTGCATGTATGTGTGCGTGTGGACTGCATATGCAGCTGCAATTTACATGAGACATCTCCTGTTTGTCCTGGCTGACAATCAAAACTTGCTTACAGCCACTGCTATTGACTGAAGAAATGACAGTAGTTGGTTCCTTGATGTCTAAACTATAGTTTCACTTTTCAACGATGTATGAACTGAAGTCTAAACTTAAAACATCACTGAGACCATGCATCCATCCCCTATGTTACTTGATGTACGTGTGCATTACCAAGAAGAAGACGATGGCATGACTAGTTGCTGTTGTTCGTCAGAGTAGGAAGCATACGATGGCGTGACTAGTTGTTGCTGTAGCCTGTAGCAGGTGTGGTCGTTGGTGATGGAGACCGGCAAAGGAGTCGCACAACGAGGAGCAGGTGTGGCCATCGGCAATGGAGACCTGCAGATGAGTCGCATGATGGGGAGCAGGTGCGATTGTCCACGACGGAGAGCTGCAGAGGAGACGCGCGATAGGGAGCAGGTGCGGTCGTCAGAGATGGAGAGTTGTAGAGGAGTCACGATGGCGATGGTGCGATGTAGAGTTGGGGATGGTGATGTCGCGCTGCTAGTTGAGCTCCCATGGAAGAGGAGGGGCGGATCCAGAGGGCGCCTAGCTCGGGTGCTGCTAGCAAGGGTTGCCGGAGGCGAGCAAGGTGACGGCGGCGTGGGGGATCTGGCATTGCGGTGCGCTGGGAGCCTGAAACCTTAGGTGAGCGGGGGGAAATCCCAATATGTGTATTGTTGTTGTGCGGGAAGGCCACCGAAGTGGGATTGTGGGAGCCAAAATGCAGCCTTTGGGGTTTTCAGACATTAGCGGCCTAACCCGATTAATCTGGAATCTAACGATTTATCACCTATCAAAGCGATAAATCGGTCAGAATGATAAATACCAAAGATAAGGCCTAATCTTAGTGGTCACCACACGATAAGCGATAAATCGGCCGATAAATCGGCCGATAAATCGCTGAATCGGCCAATATCTTGAATAGTGGGTCTACTTGATACGGACGTGATGTCTATATGCATGATCATTGCTTTGGATAACTACATGATTATTCGCTTTTCTATCAATTGCTTGACAGTAATTTGTTTACCCACCATGATATTTTCCTTCAAGAGAGAAGCCTCTAATGAAACCTATGGCCCCCAGGTCTACTTTCCATAATATATTTTCAGATCTATAAACCAAAAATATGTTGCTGCAATTTATTTACCTTTTACTTTCTATTCTCATTTACATCTATCTCTATCGGATCTACTCCTTGCAAATAATCATGAAGGGATTGACAACCCCTTTATAGCGTTGGGTGCAAGAGTTTGATTGTTTGTGTAGGTGCATCCATTGGTGACTTTCTTCTTCCTCCTACTGGATTGATAGCTTTGTTCTCAACAACTAAAGGAAATACTTATCTACTTTGCTGCATCACCCTTTCCTCTTCAAGGGAAAACCAACGCAAGCTCAAGAGGTAGCAAGAAGGATTTTGGCGCCGTTGCCGGGAGGATACATAGCAAGTCAAGACAAGAACTTTCCTGTCAACTTGCCAGTTCTGGCATCGTTACCGGGGAGGATACACATCAAGCCTACCAAGTACCCATCACAAACTCATCTCTTGCATTTACATTATTTGCCATTTGCCTCTCGTTTTCCTCTCCCCCACTTCTAAAACAATTTTCAAAAAATACCAAAACTATTTTCCATTCTATTCGCCCTTCTTTCGTTTGCTTGTGTGCTTGACTGCTTGCTTTGTCACGATGTCTGAGAATACCAAGTTGTGTGACTTTTCCAATACTAATAACAATGATTTTATTAGTACTCCGATTGCTCCCATCAACAGTGCGGAATCTTATGAAATCAATGCTGCCTTATTTAATCTTGTTATGAAAGAACAATTTTCTGGCCTTCCTAGTGAAGATGTCACATCCCATCTAAATACTTTCATTGAGTTGTGTGGTATGCAAAACAAGAAATATGTGGATAATGATATTGTTAAATTGAAGCTATTTCCATTCTCACTACGAGATCATGCTAAAACTTGGTTTTCATCTTTGCCTAAAAATAGTATTGATTCATGGAATAAGTGTAAAGATGCTTTTATTTCCAAGTAATTTCCGCCCGCTAAGATCATCTCCCTTAGGAACAATATAATGAATTTTAATTAACATAATCAATGAGCATTTTGCACAATCTTGGGAGAGGATGAAATTAATGATTAGGAATTGTCCCCCACATGGTTTGAGTTTATGGATGATTATACAAAAAAATTATGCGGGATTGAATTTTGCATCTAGGAATCTTTTAGATTCAGCCATGGGTGGTACTTTTATGGAAATCACATTAGGAGAAGCTACTAAACTCCTAGATAATATTATGACAAACTACTTTCAATGGCACACCGAAAGATCTCCTACTAGTAAAAAGGTGCATGCTATTGAAGAAATAAATACTTTGAGTGAAAAGATGGATGAATTGATGAAATTGTTTGCTAGTAAGAGTGCTCCTATTGATCCCAATGATATGCCTTTGTCTTCTTTGATTAGAAATAATAATGAATCTATGGGTGTGAATTTTGTTGGTAGGAACAATTTTGGTAATAACGCGTATAGAGGTAATTCCAACCCTAGGCCGTTTCCTAGTAATTCCTCTAATAATTATGGTAATTCCTACAACAATTCTTATGGAAATTATAATAATATTCCCTCTAATCTTGAGAATATTATTAAAGAATTTATTGGTTCACAAAATATTTTCAATGCTACGATTGAAGAAAAATTGCTCAAGATTGATGATTTGGCTAGGAACGTTGACAGAATTTCTCTTGAGATTGATTCTTTGAAAGTTAGATATACTCCATGCAAGCATGATATTAATGAGTCTTTAAAATCTATGAGAATATCTATTGATGAAAGTAAGGAAAGAACCGCTAGAATTCGTGCTAAGCGTGAATGGCTTGAAAAGTGTGTTCTTGTGATAATAATGATGAAAGTGATTGATGTGAATCCTATTAAATCTTTGTTTTCCAATGTTAATCTTGATAAAGATGGGTCTAGAGATAAGTCAACTTTAGTTAAAGAGCGTCCCAATGATTCGGAGTCTATAGATCTTTATGCTAAGATTGATAAAAGTGGGATAGAAGAGGTCACAACTTTAAATAGAAATGAAGCCACTCTTTTGGATTTCAAGGACTTTAACTATGGTAGCTTCTCTTTGATTTATTGTATTTCCTTGTTACAATCCATGATGAATTCTCCTCATGCTTATAGTCAAAATAAGGCTTTTATTAAACATATCATTGATGCTATGATGAAATCTTTTGAAGAAAAACTTGAGTTAGAAGTTTCTATCCCTAGAAAGCTTCATCATGACTGGGAACCTACTATTAAGATTAAAATAAAATATTATGAGTGACATGTTTTGTGTGATTTGGGTGCTAGTGTTTCCACGATTCCGAAAACTCTATGTGATGTGCTAGGTTACCATGATCTTGATGATTGCTCTCTAAATTGGCATCTTGCGGATTCCACTATTAAGAAACCTATGGGAAGAATTAATGATGTTCTTATTGTTGCAAATAGTAATTATGTGCTCGTAGATTTCATTGTTCTTAATATAGATTGCAATCCTACATGTCCTATTATTCTTGATAGACCTTTCCTTAGAACAATTGGTGCAATTATTGACATGAAAGAAGGAAACATTAGGTTCCAATTTCCATTAAGGAAAGGCATGGAACAATTTACTAGAAAGAAAATAAGATTTCCTTATGAATCTATTATGATATCTACTTTTGGATTGCATACCAAAGATGACAATACCTAGATCTTTTGCGTTTTTCCTAGCTAGGGGCGTTAAACAATAGCGCTTGTTGGGAGGCAACCCAATTTTATTTTTGTGTTCTGTGTTTGCTTCTTATTTTTGAGTGTTTCCCATGTTATTACTTCTGTAATAATTGTTTTTTGGTGTTTTAATTAGTGTTTGAGCCAAGTAAAACCTTTGGGGTGATCTATGGTAGTTGTTGATTTGATCTTGCTGAAAAATAGAAACTTTTGCGCTCAGTCCAGGAATTTTCTAAATTGTTTAGAGCGTCGAATAGGTCTAAATTTTTTTTAAAATTTTTTATATATATCCCAGGTATTAATAATGTTTCAGAATTTTTTGAGTTACAGAAGTATACGAAGGTTTCATATTTCTACAGACTATTCTGCTTTTGACAGATTCTATTTTCTTTGAGTTGTTTGGATATTTTGATGAATCTATGGGTTGTATCATGGGGTATGAACCATGGAGAAGTTAGAATAAAATAGGTATAACACCAATATAAATAAAGAATGAGTTCACAACAGTACCTAAAGTAGTGATTTATTTTCTTATACTAATGGATCTCACGAGTTTTCTGTTAAGTTTTCTATTGTGAAGTTTTCAAGTTTTGGGTAAAGATTTGATGGACTATGGAATTACAAGTGGCAAGAGCCTAAGCTTGGGGATGCCCAAGGCACACCAAGTCATACTCAAGGATGCCAAAGAGCCTAAGCTTGGGGATGCCCAAGGCACCCCAAGTCATATTCAAGGATGCCAAAGAGCCTAAGCTTGGAGATGCCCAAGGCACCCCAAGTCATATTAAAGGATGCCAAAGAGCCTAAGCTTGGGGATGCCCTATAAGGCATCCCCTCTTTTGTCTTCAATCCATCGGTAAATTTACTTGCGGCTATATTTTTATTCACCACATGATATGTGTTTTGCTTGGAGCGTCTTGTATGATATGAGTCTTTGCTTCTTAGTTTGCCACAATCATACTTGCTGCACACATATTTTGAGAGAGACACGCTGAATCATGAATTTATTAGAATACTCTATGTGCTTCACTTATATCTTTTGAGATCGGCATTTTTTCTCTATGTGCTTCACTTATATTTTTTAAAGAACGGTGGTTTTTGCGTTTTATAGAAATAATTGAACTCTCGTACCTCACTTATATTATTTTGAGAGTCTCTAAACAGCATGGTAATTGGTCTAGGTTATGAATTTAGTCCTAATATGATAGGAATCCAAGAGGGATATAATAAAAACTTCCATATTAAGTGCATTGAGTATTTTTGAGAAGTTTGATTCCTTGCATAAAGTTTTGAGATATAAAGATGGTAATGTTAAGAGTCAAGTTAGGAAGTAATTGTGATTATGTAATAAATACTTGTGTAAAGGTTTGTGATTCCCATAGCATACACGTATGGTGAACAGTTATGTAAGGAAGTCAGAGCATGATTTGTCTATAGATTGTCAACCTTTGTGTGAGGGTCAGGAGCGCACGATGGTTAACTCCTACCAACCTCTCCCCTAGGAGCACGCGTTTAATGCTTTGCTTCAATGAATAATATACTTTTGCAATAAGTATGTGAGTTCTTTATGACTAATGTTGAGTCCATGGATTATACGCACTCTCACCCTTCCACCTTTGCTAGTCTCTCTAGTACCGCACATCATTTGTCGGTACAACAAACACCTTCCTCAAAACAGTCACAATATACCTTCCTCAAAACAGCCACCATATATCTTTCCTCAAAACATACACCATACCTACCTATTATGGCATTTCCATAGCCATTCCGAGATATATTGCCATGCAACTTCCACCGTTTTCTTTTATGACTTGCACCATCACTTCCATATTGCATATAGAGTCATATTTTTTCATAGTATCAAGTTGTAATTTTCTTTTGAGTTGTAAGTAAATAAAAGTGTGATGATTATCATTATTAGAGCATGTCCCATGTGAGGAAAGAATGATGGAATCTATGATTCCCTCACAAGTGGGGATGAGCTTCCGGGCTTCATAAAAAAATAAAAGAGGCCAGCGAAGCCCAAATAAAAAAAATGAAAGAGGCCTTAGATGCCCACCAAAAAAAGAAGAAGAGAAAAAAAGAAAAAAGAGAGAGAAAAGAGAGAAGGGAGATTGCTACTGTCTTTTTCCACACTTGTGCTTCAAAGTAGCACCATGATCTTCATGATAGAGAATCTCCTATTTTGTCACTTTCATATACTAGTGGGAATTTTTCTTTATATAACTTGGCTTGTATATTCCAATGACGGGCTTCCTCAAATTGCCCTAAGTCTTCATGAGCAAGCATGTTGGATGCACCCCCACTTAGTTTCCTCTTGAGATTTCATACACTTATAGCTGTAGTGCATCCGTTGCATGTCAATCCCTACTCACTCACATTGATATTTGTTAATGGGCATCTCCATAGCACGTTGACACGCCTAGTTGATGTGAGACTATCTTCTCCCTTTCCTTGACAACCTCCACCATATTCTATTCCACCTATAGTGCTATATCGATGGCCCACGCTCATGTATTGCGTGAGAGTTGAAAAAGTTTGAGAAAATAAAAGTGTGAAAACAATTGCTTGACTTTTCATCGGGGTTGTGCATGATATAAATACTTTGTGTGGGGAAGATGGAGCATAGCTAGACCATATGATATTGTAGGGATAACTTTCTTTTGCCATTATATTTTGAAGAGATACAATTGCTTTACTAGTATGCTTGAAACATTATTGTTTTTATATCAATATTAAGCTTTTGTTTCGAGTCTTATGGATCTGTATATTCATGCCACAATAGATAATATTACATGGATAAATATGTTAGGTAGCACTCCACATCAAAAATTCTGTTTTTAACATTTACCTACTCGAGGACGAGCAGGAATTAAGCTTGGGGATGCTGATACGTCTCCAACGTATCTACTATTTTTGATGGTGTCATGCTATTATATTATCTGTTTTGAATGTTTTATATGCATTAATATGCTATTTTATATTATTTTTGGTACTAACCTATTAATCTAGAGCCTAGTGCTAGTTTCTGGTTTTTCCTTGTTTTTGAGTTTTGCAAATATTTAATATTAAACGTAGTCCAAACGGAATAAAATCTTCGAAATGAATTTTTCTGGAAGGAAACAAATCAACCAGGCTTGGAGTGCACGCTAGTGGATCTACCAGGAGATCACAAGCCTGGTAGGCGCGACCACCCCCTAGTCGCGCCTGGCAGGCTTGCCGCCTCCCGACAGGTCTCCTAACCGTATTCTCCGTCCTATAAATACCCAAATATCCCCCCAGCACCAGAATGAGCCACACAAATACTTTTCCTCCACCAGAAGCATCTGTTCCCGAGAGATCCAATCTTGGAGCCTTTTCCGGTAATCTGACGGAGGGGGTTTCGATCACGGAGGGCATCTACATCAACTCCATTGCCCCTCGGATGATGCGTGAGTAGTCCACCACAGACCTACGGGTCCATAGCCAGTAGCTAGATGGCTTCTTCTCTCTCTTTGATCTTCAATACCATGTTCTTCATGATCTTCATGGGGATCTATCCGATGTAATCCTATTTTGTGGTGTGTTTGTCAAGATCCGATGAATTGTGAGTTTATGTTCAGATTATCCATGAATCTTCTCTGAATTCTTATATGCATGATTTCATATCCTTGTAAGTCTCTTCGAGTTATAGGTTTGGTTTGGCCAACTAGATTGGTAATTCTTGCAATGGGAGAAGTGCTTGGTTTTGGGTTCAATCTTGCGGTGTCCTCACCCAGTGACATAGTAGGCGTAGCGAGGCACGTATTGTATTGTTGCCATCAAGGGTAACAAGATGGGGTTTTCATCGTATTGCTTGAGTTTATCCCTCTACATCATGTCATCTTTCTTAATGTGTTACTCTGTTCTTCATGAACTTAATACTCTAGATGCAGGAAGGAGTCGGTCGATGTGTGGAGTAATAGTAGTAGATGCAGAATTGTTTCGGTCTACTTGACACGGGCGTGATGCCAAATGCATGATCATTGCCTTGGATAACTACATGATTATTCACTTTTCTATCAATTGATTGACAGTAATTTGCTTACCCACCATGATATTTTCCTTCAAGAGAGAAGCCTCTAGTGAAACCTATGGCCCCCGGGTCTACTTTCCATAATATATTTTCAGATCTATAAACCAAAAATACCAAAAATACTTTGCTGCAATTTATTTTCTTTTTAATTTCCGTTCTCATTTACATCTATCTCTATCGGATCTAATCCTTCCAAATAACTATGAAGGGATTGACAACCCCTTTAAAGTGTTGGGTGCAAGAGTTTAATTGTTTGTGTAGGTGCATCCATTGGTGTCTTGGTTGTTCCTCCTACTAGATTAATACCTTGGTTCTTAACAACTGAGGGAAATACTTATCTTCTTCGTTGCATCACCCTTTCCTCTTCAAGGTAAAACCAATGCAAGCTCAAGAGGTAGCAAGGGTCAGACAGGTGGATGCTTCGATCGAGCAAAGGACCCGACGGCTTACATCGTGCGGAGGACCCGACGCTTCGATTGAGCAGTGGACCCGGCGGCTTCGACCCAATCGACGAGGGCGGTTTGATCCAAAGAACGACGGTCCCGGGAAGAGAGGAGCGGTCGTGGGTGGACCAGCAGTAGGAGCGGACGTGGGGAACCGGCGGCGGCGCCACAAAGGATCAACATCATGAGTTGCAGTGTACAAAAAATTAACCTAGCTCTACATATGACTCAAGAGGCCTCTACGTGGACACAAAGGGGGGCTACCAACAATTTTTATTAAATTGCGAAAGACATGACTTGAACTCAAGACCTTAGCTCTTATACCATGCTAGTAAATATGCAACTTGTATTTCCAGGAGGCCATAGGATATTATATATACATGTACATATGGAGAATATATGCAGGAAACCCCTTATACAATAGGGTAAATACAAAATGTTACATGGCTATATATATAATACTCTAACAACTGGGATATTGTTGCTGAGGATTTTGACAAGCTAATAAATGACTATGAAGGAAATATTTCACCAAAAAACATAAATTCCTCCTATATTACCCTCATTATTAAGAAAGATCATCCCACTAGTGCTAATGATTTCAGGCCTATCTCACTCCTCAATTGCACAATCAAGATCATTACCAAACTCCTGGCAAATAGACTACAAGGCATTGTGCTAAAAATAGTCCATGCAAACCAATATGGATTTATTAAAAGAGAACAATACAAGATTGTCTAGGTTGGGCTTTTGAGTATTTGCACCTTCTGTCACCAGATAAGAAACCCTATTGTAGTGCTTAATATTTACTTTGAAAAAGCATTTGATCTTATATCTTCTCCTTTGGAATATATGTTGTTTTACTCAATGGTGTGCCTGGCAAAGTGTTTTACTATAAGAGAGGATTTAGGCAAGGAGACCCCCTTCCACCCGTGCTATTTGTGCTTGTTGCAGACCTTTTGTAGTCCATTTTAAATGAAGCCATGAGGGCTGGACTTATTCAGCCACCAATTCAAAGTCATGCTTGCCCTCAGTTCCCAGTAGTATAGCATGCAGATGACGCACGTCTAGTTCTTCCTGCCAATCCTACACAAATAGCTCAGATCAAAAACCTCATAATGCATTACTCTAAATTTACTGGCCTCAGTCAATTATGAAAAGTCTCTGCTTGTTCCCATCAATGTGGATGATTCACAGCTTCCACAACTACTGAATATTTTAGGGTGCAAACAAGGGTCTTCCCCATTAACATATCTAGGCCTACCCATGAGCACAAGCAAGCCTAAAATTGAAGATTTTAGCCCCATCATGCAAAGAATTGAAAGAAGACTCTCTGGACGCTCCACCCTCCTTTTCTATGATAGCAGATTCATGCTCATCAAATTAGTTTTCTCTGCCCTACCTACCTTTTTCATGTGCACATTGGCTCCGCCAGCCGGAGTAACAGACCAAATCAACAAGTACCTAAGAAATTCCCTCTGGATGAAATTTGGAATGGAGGATGGAGGCCCAACCCTAATTGCCTGGTCTAAAGTCTGCAAACCAAAGAAGCAAGTAGGTTTGGGTATCCTTGATATCAAAATTCATAACAAAGCTTTGCTCATGAAAAACATTTTCACCTTCCTCAATCAGGAGGAAACACCTTGAATCAAGATCATTTGGGATAAATGCTATTAGGTTAATATGCCTGTAGGCAAGCCAGAGGGATCATTCTGGTGGAGAGCACACCTTGACTTATGACAGGATTTTAAAGCACCTACTAGTTGCAAGATAATCTCTGGTCAATCTGCTTTTTTTTCCTAGAAAGATAACTGGGAAGGGGAAAGTTTGCAGCAGAAATCCCCCGAACTACACTCTTTTGCGACAAATGATTCTATATCACTGCAAAACTTTAGTGTTTCTCAAGATTGGACATCACACGTCCACCTGCCTCTGTCATCCATAGAATTTGAACAGTTTAATGAGCTAAGAGAAATAATTCCCCAACTAGATGCCACAGGAAAGGACTTATGGATATGCAATGGCTCAACCAACACATATTCCTCCATCAAAATGTATAAGAGATTAATGGGTGATGAAGTTGGACATCCTTTCTTCAGCTTGATTTGGAGCAGTTCTAGTAGGCTTAAATAAAACATTCTTTGGTTGGTGGCACACTGTAGAATTAATACCAGAGCTATGCTACAGAGAAAAGGAATGCACTTACGTGATCCATTATACACTAACTACACACAAAGAGCAGAGGAAACAACAATGCATCTACTCTGGGATTGTAATTTTGCACAGGAATATTGGAACTCCCTTATCCCTGAGCTTGGGACAGTCATACACTAACTGCACACAGAGAGCAGATTAACAAGATTAACTCATCCAGGTCTGACCGCCTGGGAGGGGAGCTGCGGCTCAGGGGATCGTCTAGCGTGCCCCTCGGGAGATGGCTGCGAGTGCTCTAGTCCAATAGCTCGAGGGACGATGCAGGCGTGTTCGTTCTCCTCGGGAGTTGGTTGAGAGCGCTCGAGACCGACGGATCATGCACGCGTGGGGGGTGGCGGATCTGGATCCGTACCAATCTAGCGACCATCTTTAGTCGGTGGCGCGAGCTATGGACAGCATGGATCGGTGTCGTCCGTCATGGCGGCGATGTCGTCGCCGTGGTAGAGGCAGCGGTGTGGTGGCGGTCTAGTACTCTTATCGCATCACGGCAACGATCTACATGATCGGTCTTACTTGATCTGGCCGTCGACGTGTTCCGGATCTGTTGCCGGATGATCTTGCCCAAGGATATCTGGATTGGATAGTTTCCAGTCGTGCGCATCTATATCATCCTACGTCGCTCCATGAGGACGCGACGCGAAGCTTTGTTGTTTGTTGGAATCATGGGACATGTCGGCATCTCGATTTCCGTGGCGTAGACAACAGTGGAGAAAGTCATGATGGCTGAGATCGGAGGATCAGTAAGGTAGAGGGGTCCTTGGAGGCAATGGAGTCAGCCAGGTGTTTGACAATTTTCAGAAGCAGCAGTGATAAGTGGGGACGGCAGCATCGGGGGATTTCATTTTTGGTGGTGCTCCTAGGGGGCCTAGTCGGGTCTTTCAGGGTGAAAACCTAAGGTCTGGCCTTCATTGGTTGTGCCTGGCAATTGCATTACTAAAGGTATTGTTTTGAGAGCTCGAACTTTCTCTAGGGTGAAAACCTAAGATCTTGGATCGGGCGACGACGGCGCTAGTGCACAGTTTCCTTCTTGAAGGCGTCGCTTTTGGAGACCTTTTATATTTTCTGGGTGTTGTGTCTTTGGTGCTGGTTTGTGTGCTGCTGATGAGAGGAGTCGATCACTGTGGCTAGGCCTTTGTTATTTTGTACTTTTTTTTTGTTTTCATTTCGGGTTGTGTGCATCCTGGATATCTCTGTGACATCTTGTTGATGCAGAGGTTGGGTGTAATTGGTATCTTCTTGATATTAATATATTTTCCTTTAAAAAAAACTCATATTTTCTTGTGCCCTGGCAGGTGAAGATGTGCATGGCTGAGGTTACAACAATCACTTTTTAAGTCTAGTGTTTAGATTACACGTAAACAAATCATATAGTCCAAGCTAATCAGGCGTGGGTCTGATTGACAAATCTTTGTGCTACTCTGATGATGCTAGTACTATTTTGATGCCGATATTCACTTGTTGGCTGCGGAATCAAATTGGTATGGTACTATGCCAAATGCCCTCACTTTTGAGGCTTTTGCTTGTTAGGATGGTGTTGTGCTTTGCTGAAGATTCAGGTTGGGGACATCATTGTGGAGTCTTTTTGTATAGAGCTGGTAAATCCCCAAGATAAGGACAACGAACCGGGCCGCAATTCTTCCTTTGCAAATTCAAGAGCTTAGTATGGTGTTTTCTGTTCTTGACACTGTCTTTTGTAAAAGGAGAAGCCAATATGCCGCTCATCAACTGCTAAATTTACCTATTGGACTAGTCCAGATTGTGTACGGGCGTCCCAAGCTCCATATCTTCTAGCAACCTATATTTAGCAATGCTGTCAATTTGCTATCTACTGTCTCTGACTGTCCCAAGCTAATGTGACCTTTTTGCTGTACAATTAATCTGCTTTTGTACGGTATGGAAAGATTGTGATGTTCTCCAATGTAAAAAGCCTTATGTTATTACAGGGAATCCACTAAAGAAATTGTGTCGAGAGCACTTTGGTACACTTAGGTTCTCCAATGTGCGGAGATTCATCTTCAGTGAAAAAATGTGGGCTTTCACGGGAGAGGAGTGTCGCTCGTGCCTTAAGGACGCCAAAATTAGGTTCTTCAATAATTATTGAATGGACACATTTAATTGAGTATAGCCTACCTGCCTGGCTCTCTGTATGACTTACAACAAACATAACAAGGGAATCAAACAAAACGAAATAGTATCATGCTATGAAGGCTAGTATAATTATTATTAGCTTCGGCCCTCGCAGCATCTTCAGACTATAGTGCTAAGCTCCAATGCTCCCAACATAGCATCGACGATCGACTTCAGTTAGGCGGTGATGCTCATACCAATCGACGCTTCCGACTCCGTGCGCCAACGTAGACGCCTACCTAAGACAAAGCTGTTTTGGTTGAGTAGTCGCCCGCGTGTCTCGCTTTTGAGCTTCAGAAATCTCTGCACATTTTCTCAGTCGAAAGATTTCTTAGTTTCCACGTAGAGAAGATGAATCAAAACCTTGCTGCTCCCCAGCCACGGTGTCCTTATCTGCTCGCGCTCCACTGGCTCGCGCCACGACCTCGTCCACGAACGCTTGCACGTGACGATCCGACGACCCGCCGGGCGCCACGGCCATCCTCGCCGCCGCGCTCCACGCCCTGGCGTTCTCGAGCATCGCGTCAGCGTCCGGCCCGGCCACAGCGTCCTCCACGGCGTCGCGCACGGCGTCCCGCCGCAGCGGCGCGCCGATGCGCACGCCCATCTTGAACTCCTCCACCAGATACTTGGCGTCCGTGCACTGGTCGCCCCACTGCGGAAACGCCACCACTGGAAGCCCCGCCGCGAGCGTCTCTAGCGTGGAGTTCCAACCGCAGTGCGTGAGGAAGCACGCCGTGGACGGGTGCGCGAGCACCAGGTCCTGCGGGCTCCATGGCACCACCATGCCGCGCCCGGCGACGGAGTCCAGGTACCCCTCCGGGAGCATCGCGCTGCAGTCCGGCCGAACCACCCACAGGAAGGGGCGGCCAGTGGACGCGAGCCCATGGGCCATCTCGGCCAGCTCCTCGACGGACAGCACCACGACGCTGCCGAGCGACGCGTACACGACGGAGCGCGGCGCCTGCGCGTCCAGCCACCCCACGCAGTCGTCTGCCGACTTGATCATGTCGCCGCGCACGGCGCCCTCCTCCTCCAGCTCGACGAGCGGGCCCACGGGGATGAGTGGCGGCGGCGGCGGCGAGACGCCCGGGAGCGCGTCCACCACGTCGGGCTCCAGCTCAGCGAAGGAGTTGACGAACACCCACGACGCCTTGTGGATGGTGCGGAACTGCTTCAGTATCGCCTCAGTGAGGAGCTTGTAGGGGTTCGACGGCAGCAGGAACGACGGCACGTCGGCGATAGACAGCGCTGGGAGCCCCGGGAGCTTGACCCGGGCGTCGAGGTCGTCCTCGGGCGGGAATTCCACGAGCCCGTGCACGTGGTGGTAGTAGAGCGAGAACACGGCGCACGACTGCACCCACAGCACCGCCGTTGGGATGCCGGCGTCGTGGGCGACGTCGGTCGCCCACGGGAGGAACGGGTTCCCGACGACGCACGTCACTGGCCGTCCCGCCTCCTCCTGGCGCCTCAGCAGCTCCGCGAACGCCACCGGGCCGGTCGTCTCCAGGTGCCGCATCAGGTCGTCGAGCTCCTTCCCGTCGAAATCGTCGTCCAAGAACTCGAACCTTATGCGACCGCGGCCGAGCGGCACGCCGTCGCCGCCAGCCTCCACCCCGGAGGATTCCGTGATCTTCCCTCCAACATAAGAGGTCGAGGAGAAGGTGACCAGGAGACCCTTGGCCGCGAAGCGCTTGGCGAGGCGGAGCATCGGGTTGACGTGGCCCTGCCCCGGGAAGCATATGAGGAGCAAGTGGGGCGCCGGCGACGTCGCCGCCGCGGTGACCGCGGCCGGGGCCTCCTCGCCCATGGCTGTCCGGCTGTGATCGAGCTCCCGAGGGGCGAAAATAAATGTTGCCTTTCTCTTCTTGCCCGATCTTGAGCTGGCTCTGGCTGATACACTGGCGCAGATGATAACTGACTGGGGACTGATACGATGTGGGCCGACGGTACTCTTTAGCTACCGCATTTATACGGAAATTGGTTCGGCGGTGACGTGTGCGATGCCGTCCGACGTGCCGTGACACACACACCCAAACACATGGTGGCCTCTGGGCGAAGCAGTTGGGACCAAGTTGGCCTCTGAGGCTCTCCCCACATATGGTGGTAACTATTTTGCCGTTACAAGACAGTACTACATATTCATTGTACAGCCGGAATGTGACCTGGATAAAATATTACTCCGGGGAAGCAGCTGGGTGCGTGTGACAGGATAGTAGAATATGGCTTCTCGGGCGATCCAATCTATGACCGTAACACAAACCAAGAAGTCGGACCTAGAGCGAGGTGAGGCGTTGAGCGCGATTCAAACAAGTTCAAATGGACAACCCCATTAATGGATATCATGGTTTTCTTTTTGTTCTTTTTTGAGAAGTTGGGGGTCAAGCTTTGCAGCACATGTTGGTCACTTTGTTTTTCCTTCTGGATAGCGTAGCGGCTGTGCACCACATGTTTCTTTAGCAAAATATAATTGAAGTCGTTTACATACATAGCATACAATTCACACCTATGAACGCATACATACACACTATATACCTATGAGCACATACACATCATATACCTATGAGCATCTTTGAGAGACTAAACCGGCACATCATCTTAAAATTGACGAAGTCGTCACAGACGTCTTCGTTGTCGACCAGAACGTCTTCTTCCACTGAAAGCACATCGTCGAAAGACCAAAAACAAATTCAGAAAAATATAAACACCAACGTCAAGTCTAGGACTTGAACTCTGATGACCAGAAGATACCATAGTCCTCCTAATCATCTAATCATAGATTGGTTGCACTGTGCACCACATGTTGGTACTCTATTTTGCACCACAGTCTGCGAGCCCTTTTGCGGGCTTTTGTATGATGTACAAGCTGCCACCAACATAAACAATTTTGCGTAGTAGGAATACAATTCGAAAATGACGTGTTTCGGTTTAGCCCTTCACAAAAAATACTACATGAATATGCACCTTTGCTAGAATAAATCGGCCCAACAAAACTTGTGTGCGCCGTGCGGCACTCGCCTCTTGTGAGTGCGGTGGGCATATGGCCACGTGGTCGCTCATTGTTCACTGATGGCAACTCGCAACCGTGGTACTGCGCCGGAGGGGGAGCTTCACCCCGAAAGTGAACACGAGACCTATTGGCTATACTCGTAAAAGAATATACGTACTGTACTACAGGAGTACAATACTACTCCATGGCTAGCTTTGCCCGCTTCTTGCACAAGCCAAGTGCCGGGGATCGCTCTCGCTCTGCTTTGCGGCCGTGCGGGTCCGTCTCGTGATGAGCCCAGCAATGACGCACCCTGCCCCAGGGATTTGGCTTTCCTTGCCCGATCCGACGACTCCTCGCCGAGGTACCTGCCTGGCTGCCTCACGCTTCGTGGCGGTACATACTTGTCCGTTTCGGCTGGGACGACGGCTAAGAGCTGGCTTGCCGATTCTGGAACGCACCGCACGCGGTACATACAGAGCGTGTTTGGTACCCTTCCGAGTGCAGTCTAGATTCATAACACACTCAGTATAAATGAGTTCACAATAAACATTTATAACAAATAGTTTCACGACAATACGAATTAGTCCACATCAATATAAATGAGTTCATAACAAAGCAAACAGATCCAGAACACTACAAATGAGTTCCCAACAAAGCAAATAATTTCTAATTTTTTTCCATAAATGTTTCCCATGATCTGTTGATCCATTCAAGCCTCACATTTGGATGTTCCTCCTTTAGTGCACTGAAGACATCACGATGTTCCTTCTTCGTAAAGAGTTGGAAAGCATGGAAATACACTTCACTTCCAGAAAGACCCCCATCATTGACCACCATGTCCTTCATCTCATCTCCTTAATTTCATCTCTCACAGGATCGTCCTTAATAACAAATGTCGCCGAATTGCGGCTGGTCTCCTTTTTTTCCCAAAGGTCAGCAATACGCTTGAATTGCATCCTATCCTCGCTATCTTTTGCAATCTTCTGCGCCATCGCATGAGTAGGTGAATAAGGGCATGGTCTCTTTTTTCGACCTTTAGTTTTCTTAGGTGTCACAAGAATAGCATCTAATTCACATCCTGAGCCTGCCTCATCATCATCATTAATGTGAATTTGAGAGCCGCCAACTTGAGAGGAGGGAGGTGGCGCCCTCGCATACTCGTTTGTCACACTAACATCATCAAATATGACACCCGGTTTGTTCTCATCCTCTAGTGGAGCGAATTGAAACTTGGAGGCAAGTTCATTTCTCTGGAAAAAAACATATCAATTCAGAGCAAGAATTGGCAAGCAAAGAAAGTAACAAATGAAACTAATATGAACATACGTATACCTGTATCTCATTTGTCCACCATTCATCACTAGCCGCAATGGTCTTGGTGATAGGATCAAACCCAATGCCGGTTGACTTTTGGGTTAATGTCTTCCAAACAACATAATCTTTTTTCAGAAGATCCCACTTATTCTTAAATTGTTTTTTGCTATATTCTCTCCTCGTGCGCTCAAAAAACTTCCTTACCACATTGTCGTACCCAAGTGGTGTCAATGTTCCTTCTTTACCACGGTTATTGGCATTCACTTCTTCCACACAAATATCAATGAAAGTTCTAAGACCCACATTATCCCATTGTGCTTTCCTCTATTTTTCATCATGTCAATACAAAATAATTAATATGTAGTACGAACAAAGACACAAATTCCACATATTATTTGCTACAATGGAATACTATGATAGTACACACATACATCCATATATCACTTGGCAGCACACACATACATCCATCTTCTAGTATTAGTTGGCAATGTATCTTCTAGTACTACTTGACAGCACACACACATACATCCATATAGCAAACTGTGCAATCCATATCACCACATCCATATACACATCCATATAGTAGCAAATCTGTCTAAAGTTTTTGCAAAAAAAATACAGAGTAGGTGCTCACCTCGCTGACAGGGAGGAGTGGAGGGGGAACGGGAGTCCTTCGCCGGACTGGGGCGTCGGCCTGCGTGGGGCGCTGTCCGTCGGACTTGACCACCGGCCGAACACAAGGGGGTGGGGGAGGGGGAGGGGGGAGGGGGAGGCCGGGCCGCGAGTCGGTGGGGGGAGGGGGAGGGGGAGGAGAGGGCCTGGTCGCCGGAGTCGTCCAGGAGGAGCTGGAGCCGGGGCCGGCGACGGCGGCGACGAGCCAACCCTAGCGAGAGCGAGCGAGCGGGTTGGGCGCTCGACTGGGCCGGGGTGGGGATGGAGCAACTGGCTGGCCAGTGGCAGTTTCGCTATAAATGTTTTTAAAAACAGGGTCCCTTCCCTATACCCCTTCGACTTTAAGTCATAAGCTGCAGGAAGCTCTCATCCCCTCAGCTTATTTCCATCGTGAAGAGAAGGGAGGTAGAAATAAGCTAAGCCAGCTTATTATAAATGAGTTCTTTTGCACTTCTAGCTTATTTTGACAATAAGCTTAAATAAGCTGGAAAAGAACTGGGCCTTAGGCTCATCGAAACCTGGTTAAGGTAAAACGGTCGAAAGCTATTTGTTTAATTATCCGCATCGAGGCTTTTTGCATTCGGAATCAAATTTTGGCATTGTTTTTATCACCTGTATTGATTTGGATCATACAACTACACGGTGTTTGGTTGTATACATGAGATATATGATTAAAAGCTAACACTTACATTTAACACACAGTTATACCGTGCCTCACGACTGGGGTGAACGATGACCACGACGCCGCGTCCGACACGATGAGCACGGAGTCTTAGGTGAGTGTTCCTATTGACATCGCGGCGATAGCGTCACTACCGTAAAGAAAGTCGTGCGAGGAGCGCTGAGGCAGAGGGCGAGGAAGGAGAAATACAGTGCGTATCGGACCATGGTGGTTGTGGTAGATGGTGGTTGTGGTGTCGCGTCCAACACAACGTGCACGGAGTCGTGCGTGAGCGACCCCGTCGACGATGTAGTGAACTAGTTGCTAGCCTTATCGTCAAATAGGAAGTTCGCACGGAGACATTGGCCAAATGAGAAGAAATACAGTGCTCGCGCTATGGCAACGTCACTGCAGTAGGACGAGAAAGAGAGGATGCCAAGAAGATCGACGCTGGAAACGACTCTGATGTAGTAGGATGGGAGCAAGTATGTCAAGAGAAACGGCGCTGGCATTGAGAGGGACAAATAAAAGGGCTCTGAGAAAGATGGCAGAGGAGAAAAAATACAGTGTGTGCGTCATGACGACGTGAGTGCAATAGGATAAAGGAGGGAAGGCCAACATGAACGATCGTCGAAACAGAAAATTTGCAACATGAATGTCGTGTGTAACTACTAGATGGTGAAAGGAAATTTCAAACGATCGACCATATGCGGCGAATTTGATAAAATTTATTCAGAATAGCTCCAAACATCAACACAAAATTAAGCACTTAGGGCCGACGAAACTACAAACATATCGCAAAATTGAAACCGTAACATCTATGTGCATCTTCTTTTTGTAGAGTTTATCTCAAATCGAAGCACCGTTAAGTAGATTAGAATAAAAAATGAAGAAAAGAAATTAATGAGGAGCTTAACGAAGGTAGAAGAAGAAGCACTATACAGCTCGCATCTTTTGTGTCACGTCCAAGATGCGCGCCTATCCATATTAAGGCACGGAGGCTTCACAAGGAATAGATGCGCAACTTGCCGTTCACAAGTATAGCATCATTACATCATACATTACAGAAGAGATGAGTATACAAGTTGGTTTACACTCGCCACATACTAAATTACAATTCCACACAAGAGTTCAAACATCAAGATGAAGACAGGGTCCGCCTACGGACGAAATCAAACGATAAAAACATATGCAAATGATACTATCTCGCTATCCCAAAGATCATGACCATGATCCTCTACTCATCCGGATAAGTCACGTATATCCTGCCCCTTTCCTCGTCATATTTCCACTGGAGCCGCGTCAGATCATCCTGCATGAACTCATCTGTACCTGTACCTGGAGTGTCGTAGTAATCTGTGAGCCACAAGGACTCAGCAATCATGCGCCCGGGTACCGAGACTATTCAAGCTTAAGGTTGGGATGGGGTATGTGTATAGTTTGCAGCAGCACTAAGCATATATGGTGGCTAAACTTACGTAACATGAAGATAAATATGAGTGGCCTACGATGAATGATCGAATCTAGAATGACCTCTATGAGATCCTAAACACTTACTTACGTCAATCATAACCCCACCGTGTTCTCTCTCGGATCATGTTCACGAGTAGAGACGATCACGGTTACTCACACAGTTGGTGTATTTTATTAGAGTTTACTTCAAGTTTACTATAATCGGGTGTTAAACAAATATCCAAGTTTCCACATAACCGCGGGCACGGCTTTCCGAAAGATTCGACCCTGCAGGGGTGCTCCAACTAGTCCATCACAAATTAACCACACTCCGCGAGAATAGCCTCGACCACGGATCTCGTGATCATCCTAGGAAACTCCAAAGGAATTCCAACACCTCGAGATAACCCGAAGAAAGTCAGAGCCCTCACGCAAGATACTTGATAAAGGTAAAACAAGTCCAACAATACCTCCCAACGTGTCGACGAACCCGATAAGAGCCGTGTATCTCGTTCTCAGGACACGACGAATTGTCCAAACTTCTGGTAGGCCGAACACAGAGTTGGCCCTGGTGGCCATCGGTGGTTGACATTTTGGACCAACACTCATGAGGAGCACTGATCCGGGGGTTGATTAATTATCCATGGGGTTACAAAGCCCTATGCAAATTTTATTAAGTTGTTAAGCAAATGGAGTACCAAAGTTGGGTCTTGCCAGACAAGTTTTAATCTTAACCGAATAAACAAGGGGGTATCCATAACAACCTCGAGCATGTTAGGAGCGCAAAGTATGGAAACATAACGCCGGTAACAAGAAACTATGGCGGTAACAGCGGAACAAAACACCTAGCAAAAGGCCAAGCCTTCCACCAATACCAAATATATATGTGCATAAAATTAAATAGCAGATAATATTGTGATATGCCAAATCCATGTTATCACATGGAACAACCTGTACCTGCAACTAAGAACGCTATAAGAGGGGTTGAGCAGCGGTAACTTAGCCAATCAAAGGTTTGCTAGGATGTGGAGGGTTAGAGGCTATCATGGCAATTTAGGAGGCTGGCATTCAAGTGGTAGGTAGCGCAATTATAACGATAAGAGCGAGACAACTAGCAAGAAAAAATAGTATCGGGATCCGGGTACGATCATCTTGCTTGTTGGTTCTTCAGTGGAACAAGTAGCGGGATCCTCGTAGTTGTACTCGCCTGGCTCTTCGTACTCAGATTCAACGTTCGCGTCTACCCAAAAGAAACAGAAAGAATAAACAAACAACCACGGTGCAATGCACAGGCAAGAATGATGCGTGCTTATTTAAAGAGTTTTTAACATGGCAAACCTAACTAGTCATGTTTCACATGCAAAGGATTGGTTATTAATGAATCTGGACAGAACATTATGTTAAGTTATTTGGACATGCATGAACATGGAAAATATGGATGCATCATGCAAAAATGATAAAAAAACATATGAAGATCGTAAGAAACAGAGTTATGGTTCTCACGATACGCTCACGACAAGATACGAAGGCAAAACACAAGACAAGAAAGACCTAGGCTATTCCTTGCCATTCCAAGGTATCCACTGGTTAGGCAATGAAAAACCAACCACAATAGAGCCAAAGATCAAGAAATTCCATGGAGTATAGCTCCCGCAAATCATAAAACAATAAAACAAACAATCTGTCACAAAACAACAACATAGCAACTTCCACAGCCAATAATTTGAGCTACAGGAATCCTACAACCACAAACAAGGCATTGACAGAAACTACATAACAGGCTTATCAACTTATCCAACTACACAATCTGGAAAGCAGGCACACATCAATAAGCATGAACCTCACAAGTTGGCATGATGAAACAGAATTCTGGGACTTAGTGAAAATAACAGTTCTCTGGAATCTGAGTTAATCTGGTAGCATGTTAACAGCAGAAACTAATGGTGCTAGAGACCACCTCATGTCATGAAAATTAACAAAATGATAGAAGACAACATCTACTTCAAAACACTAGCACTGAGTTTGAGCTAATTCACAACATATCACAAGATAGCAACCACTCTTCATGGCATAAAAATAACAGCAGATTCTCAGACAGAATTATTTAGCATGGTGAAAACAGCAACATCAAGTTAGCTACTTTGCAGCAAGTTTCCCACTTATATGGGTGATTATCATGTCAAACAAAAATACCATGGCATCATAGGCATAAATCACTAACACTTCCATGTTGGCACATGTCCCAAAGCAAGCATGGATTAAATCATGCCAAAATGACAAAGTAGCAGCACAGCAGAAAATGACAATTTTATAAACTTGCCCAAAAGTGAAATCTAATTGCACCATTGGATTCCTTGGATCTTTCTACCCCAAAATCATGTGTCATACTCCTATATCCATGTGAAGCAACATGTCAAGAGCTACCTAGCAAAATCAACACCTACTCTTATAAGTCAAAACTTGCCCAAAATGGACAAGTTCACAAATGGCCTAACCAGATTTGAAATCTTAGCTTAAAATGGAAATGATCTAATATATCCTACGAAACATGGTGTTGTGGGAACGAGCTTGACAGTAGATGGTGGGGGTACGAATGGAGAGGGCAGAGTCCTAGCTACGGCGAGGGTGTACACACAGTTGTATGAGTTCAGGCCCCTCTCATGGAGGTAACAGCCCTACGTCTCAGTGCTCGGGAGCTTTATGTCAAATGGAATGTAGATATGACAATAGTTTTCTTAACCCTTGTGCAGGAGGGGAGGGGCGGCTTATATAGAGTTCGATGCCCCTCGTAATGGCCCCGCATCAATGGGTCTGGTCGTGGGGTGTAAAGTCTGCCGTTACATGTAACGTACGTAGTAAAAGCTATTAAGGGTCATTAAGCCAGCGTCTGCCCGTTGGGGCTCTTGATGATGGCTCTTGGTCTTCTGGCGTCGAGTGAAGCGAGATCCGTCGAGTGACACGCGACTGCCGAGTGAAAGCGGGAGTCTCCAAGTGGATTACTATCGAGTGACTTTGAACGTCTCCAGGGATCCACTCAAAAGTTCATGCTTGATCTTCAAGTCCTCCCATGTGGTGTCCTTAGGTAGGGTATGTAGGCCTTGCCTAGGACCCTACCCCAGGCACATATCCTCGTCATTAGCCCCCGAATGGATCGGGGTTTGAGTGGTGGAAGGAGGTATCAACGTAAACCTTGAGTTAGTGTATCAAATCCTCCGAATGCTATTTGGCATTTCCATGGAACTTGTGTCGATTGAACTCTGAGCATTAGCGTTCATTCAGGACCGACACGCAAAATCTTCCAAATGATATTCGGGTCTTCAACGAAATTTACGCCGATTGAATTCTTCTCCGCTCGCCTAGATCCATTCAGTCTTAAAAATGTCCAAGTGAATCGAGCGCATCTTGGGGAGGTGACGGGTCGGTCTTGCGGGCCCGGATTCTCCGGGATACAAAAATTTGGGAAGCGCGCACGCGCGGAGATGACGCCACGATCAGGGCAAGTGTGGGCACGATGCCTCGATTCTTGCGCCGGTCATCTACGCACTGGGCGTCGTCAGCGGTTGGCGTGTGTGGTTATCCCGCAGGCCCACCGGTCAGTGAGACACTCGGCAACATATAAAGCATTCTGAGCCGTGGATTGCATAGTACCTTCCGCCGATTCTCCCTCTCTTCCTCCGCCTCCTCTACTCCCCAACACAGCACACCGCTCTCCTCCGACTAGAGCCGCCTCTCCGATGACGAAGAACGCGACAGAGAAGCTGGAGCGCGCAAAGAAGGGGACGTCGAAGCTCAAGGGCAAGAAGCCCTCGACCGCTCGGTTCACCGCGCCCGTGGGGTGGATGCAGGGGGATTTTCTCCCCTCTGTTGTCACCCGCGCCGACCTCGAGGGCCTCGTTTCCGACGGGCTGATGGCGGACGGCGCCTGGAGGCTGCCGGGGGAGGAGCGCGAGCCGGAGCCGCGCAACGGAGAGAGGGTTCTTATCCTCTCCCATGTAGAAAGAGGTTTCTCCATGCCACCCCACCCATTCTTTCGGGTCTTTCTGAATTTCTTTGGTGCGCAGCTGCATCACTTTTCGCCGAACACCATGGCGTACTTGTCTGCATTCGTCACCTTGTGTGAGTGTTTCCTGGGGTGCTCTCCCCATTGGGGGTTGTTTAAGCATCTCTTCACGGTCAGATCGCAGACTGTGAAGAAAATCCTTGCCGCCGACAGGAAGACCCATGTGCTCCAGTTGTGTGGAGGCTTAGGGGTCCAGAAAAGGCAACGTAGTTCCTTTCCTGCCATTACTCTTCCCGAGTCCGTCCGAGGCTGGCAGTCGACCTGGTTCTACTGCAAAGATGTAGCGCCGCCCAACATGTCGACTGGTCTTCCTCCGTTTTCACCTGACCTACCCGCTGCCCCCAAGTCCCTGAAGGTGACCGATGAGGAGCATGTCCAAGTAGGTATCCTAGTCGAGGCCGTGGTTCAACTGATCCGGGGCGGGGTGACAGGCATGGATCTGCTTGAAACGTCCCTCGGTCGATGTATACAGCCACTCCAGGCCAGAGACCACACCATGTGGCACTACTCAGGTCCGGGGGACTCGACCAGGACGCATCCAGAAGAAGTTACACAGGAGAGTGTCGAGCAGTGGCTTCAGAGCATCACCTGGGCTTGTGACAACCCCTCGGGAGCCAAGAGGATCCTGCCTTACTCGGCTGAAAACCCACCGAAGAACCTGGTGAGATGTGTAATGTCGACTGATACATTTATACTGTCGAGTGATGTATTGACTTGTGGTCTAACTCTCTTGTTTGAATTATGCAGGAATGGATGAACATGCACTCGCCCGTTCCCAACGGGAACCATGTGCATGAAGGCATGGTGAGCGAGGGCGGCAGCGTGGACGGCGACGGACTTTCCGACTCTGAGGATGAATATGAAGATTCCGGCGAAGAGGAAGGAGTCGAGTCGCCCCCTCGTCGCGAAGGCCGCAGTAAGGCCCTCCATGACCCGACAGCTGCTGAGGACAAGGCCCCGGGCCCAAGCGAGAAGAACCCAAAACGGAGCCGCCCCTTACCTGTCGAGTCGAACGAAAGACTGGCCAAGCAGCCCAAGCAAGCTACCTCCAAACCTCGCAAAGCACTGCCCCGTATGAGGGTGGCCGTACATGTTGTCTCCACGTAAGTGTTCATTTCCAAATTGTTCTGTCGACTGGAGTCTTGAGTTATATCTGAGTGAAAGCTGTCTAATCCATCAGAGCTGCAACATCTATGACCTCGCCTCGCCGAGATGAAGAGGACGTAATGGATGTTGATACCGCTGACGCTGCCACTTCTCATAGAGGTAGGAAAGTTGTTAATTTTTTCGAATAGGACTCAACACATGTAGATGTTGATGTTGTCGATTGTTGCAGAGGTCATTCAAGTGGAGGACAATGAGGGGCTGGTGGGCGTCATCATCGCAAGCACCTCAGCGCTCAACTATGGAGTCTTCCCAGAGGAGAGGTGACTCGACGTGACCCAGGGTTGATTCTGCAACGCCTCCGTCGCATGCTCCTCCAACCATCTCGACCGTCGTGACGTCGGCTCCGACCAGACCTCTCGGCTACTCCAACTGCTCCAGCGACTGCGCCGACCCCACCTACGACGGCCTTCCCTCTGCATCGCACCCCGGAAGACCAAACCGGAGCTACAAAGGAAGCCATGATCCAGGCAGAGCAGCTCATGTTGAGGACCAAGGAGGCGTACGAGGCCAACAAACTGGCTTTTGACGTCAGCGCAACTCTCCGCACCAATGTTCGTAAGTTCGATTTTAAGTCCATTGTCGATTGAATTGTTGCCTTTTATTGGCTACCGAACACCCATTGGGTGATTGCCGTAGAATGTTTGAACTTCCTCCAGTCGAATAGATTGGATCGTAGTTGAGTAGGACTAGGATTGGTAGTACACGCAGTACTGTTGTCGCTCGACATGTCGAGTGTTTTCTGACGAGTTACTCAACGGATCGAGAGTTAACCGTCTCAGTGGGGGCGCTCTTAGCGCACCCACTCGGTGTAGTCCCCGAGATCGTTGTCGATTGCTTGCATCGACAGGGGTCTTAGAGTCTATTGTATACAGGATACACTTTGTCTTTGAATCACACCACTCCATAGATACCTCGCAGGTTTCATGGATATCATTATGAAACCATTATATGACGTTGCATAGGGATCGACTGCACTTCGTAGAGTGGGGGAGGTGAGTCGCTCAACGGGTTGAGTGTCACGACAGGGCCGACCTTGTCGAGTGTTTTTTTTCTGACGAGTTACTCGACGGATCGAGAGTTAACCGTCTCAGTTGTGGCGCTCTTAGCGCACCCACTAGGTGTAGTCCCCGCGAACCTATGTCGAGTGCTTGCGTCGGCAGGGGTCTTAATAGAGATAGCTTTCTGTTTGAATTTGTTTACGGCATGCGGAACGCGAGAGCCACTAGATGTGTCGAGTGGACTTTCTTTTTGAATTCTTCCAACATGGGCATTCGCCGGTCTTAATAACTCAGTCGACTGTCCAAGAACTCCTTGCTGATTGAACTCCTGTCTTTTGTTGGTTCCAGACGGCTTGCGAACTTGGGACGCAGTACAAGGAGATGGAGGAGGAGAAGAACCAATTGCAGGTGGACTTGGCGGTTGCCAACAACGCCCTGGAACGAGCACGCGCTGAGCTGAAGTCTCTGGGAGGTAACAAGTGCCGAGTGTCAGCATTCTCATCTTCCCCTTTTCATGTTTTGAATCGAGTGCTCTCGCTTGAATAGACGTGCACAATGAAAACCGCTGACTCCAAGCGCGACTCAACAATGTTGTTTCTTTAGATTCCATGAAGAGGGCACTGGAGGAGAAGGACAAAGCACTTGCTGACGTCCAACAAGTCGCCAAGGACAAAACTAAAGCTGCAGAGCAGAAGTTGACTGCCATCCAGAAGCTGGAAGAAGAGAACGCCAAGCTCAAGCAGGAGCGTGCGGATCTTGTCAAGAAGGCCGAACAACTAACCAAGAGGAGCAATGGCCAGGAGAGGCATCTGGGCGAATTCTCGAGGAAGATGTATCTTCTACTCGATAGTGAGTATTTCTTGTCGACTGACATTTGCAATAAATTTTTGAGGGTTGCAGCTCACCGATTCCCCTTCTTCCATCAGAATTCTGCGAGGACTTTGAAAAGGAAACAGAGAAGATTGAGCCCATGCTTGACCCCACCAAGTTGCCAGTTGCTGATGCGGTGGCGATGAACATGCTGTGGCTTAAGTTTCGGCTCTAGGGTGCCCAGGCCTATATCGCTCGACTGAAATCTGTCATGGAAAGGATCGACAAGGAGCTATGGCCTGAGGACACTCTTCATCTCGACCTCAACTCCATGATGGCACGCCTAAATGAACTTCCCAGTCGAGTGCAAGCTTGGAAAAAATCTGTTGCTCGTTGCCGGGACGACGTGGCGTTGTCTCTGGTCAGGATCCATTGTAGGGGCGTGAGGGAGGAGAAGCTGAAGGAGCTCCAAGTGGTAAACACGAAGAAACTCCAGTTCGAGGACTTCATGGAAACCTTCATCGAGGCGGCCACCAGAATCGCCAACGGCATTGACCTGGATACTTTTGTCGAGCCCGCCAGTCCGTCGCCTGCCTAGAAACTTGAGTCTTTGGAAAAAACAATTAAATTTGCCTCGGTATGACGAGTGAAACTTTATCCCTTAAAACTTTATTCAGGACTTAGGCTTGAGCTCATTTGCTTCTGCACATGGCTTTTATCCGTGGTTTTATCCTTTGGATTTTGCTCGCGCTTTGGCTCTCAATCGTCTGTTCCACTGCTTTTGTTTTTTACTTAGGTGAAATGTATTCGCAGCTAAGCCCCCGAGCATGAGGATTGCTCATCACTCGGAGTATTTTGAACTTAGGCGAATGTCGATTCACATCTAAGCTATCTAGTGGATGGGTTACCATCGCCTCGACGAGGTTTTTAACTTAGGCGAAATGTACTCGCAGCTAAACCCCCGAGCGTGAGGATCACTCATCACTCGACAGTATTTTGAACTTAGGCAAATGTCGATTCGCGGCTAAGCTGTCGAGTGGATGGATTACGATCCAGTCGACGAGTTTTTTAACTTAGGCGAATTGTATTCGCAGCTAAGCCCCCGAGCATGAGGATCGCTCATCACTCAGAATATTTTGAACTTAGGCGAATGTTGATTCGCATCTAAGCTGTCGAGTGAACGGATTACCATCGTCTCGATGAGTTTTTTAACTTAGGCGAAATTTATTCGCAGCTAAGCCCCCGAGCGTGAGGATGGCTCATCACTCGGAAAATTTTGAACTTAGACGAATGTCGATTCACATCTAAGCTGTCGAGTGAATGGATTACCATCGTCTCGACGAATTTTTTAACTTAGGTGAAATGTATTCGCAGCTAAGCCCCCGAGCGTGAGGATCGCTCATCACTCAGAATATTTTGAACTTAGGCAAATGTCGATTCGCATCTAAGCTGTCGAGTGAATGGATTACCATCGTCTCGATGAATTTTTTAACTTAGGCGAAATGTATTCGCAGCTAAGCTCCCGAGCGTGAGGATCGCTTATCACTCGGAATATTTTGAACTTAGGCGAATGTCGATTCACATCTAAGTTGTCGAGTGAATGGATTACCATCGTCTCGACAATTTTTTTAACTTAGGTGAAATGTATTCGCAGTTAAGCCCCCGAGCATGAGGATCGCTCATCACTCGGAATATTTTGAACTTAGGCGAATGTCGATTCGCATCTAAGCTGTCGAGTGAATAGATTACCATCGTCTCGATGAATTTTTTAACTTAGGCGAAATGTATTCGTAGCTAAGCCCCCGAGCGTGCGGATCACTTATCACTCGGAATATTTTGAACTTAGGCGAATGTCGATTCGCATCTAAGCTGTCGAGTGAATGGATTACCATCGTCTCGACGAATTTTTTAACTTAGGTGAAATGTATTCGCAGCTAAGCCCCCGAGCGTGAGGATCGCTCATCACTCGAAATATTTTGAACTTAGGCGAATGTCGATTCGCATCTAAGCTGTCGAGTGAATGGAGTACCATCGTCTCGATGAATTTTTTAACTTAGGCAAAATGTATTCGCAGCTAAGCCCCTAAGCGTGAGGATCGCTTATCACTCGGAATATTTTGAACTTAGGCGAATGTCGATTCGCATCCAAGCTGTCGAGTGAATGGATTACCATCGTCTCGATGAATTTTTTAACTTAGGCGAAATGTATTCGCAGCTAAGCCCCCGAGCGTGAGGATCGCTCATCACTCGGAGTATTTTGAACTTAGGCAAACGTCGATTCGCATCTAAGCTGTCGAGTGAATGGATTACCATCGTCTTGATGATTTTTTTAACCTAAGCGAAGACGGATTCGCGAATAGGCCGTCGAGTGAATGAACTGCTATCCACCCGACATGGTTTTTAACTTAGGCGAAACATGTTTCGCAGCTAAGTCCCCGAGTGCGAGGATTGCTCATCGCTCGGAGTATCCCCAAGTAAATAACTGCACGGTTGGAATCGATGAGGTATTAACTGCAGAGACGCAAATTGCATTCATGAAGAACTCTTATTACATCAGAAAACTAATGTCTCAAGTGTAGAAACGTCGATGCAGGTCTGCATTCCAAGCTCGTGGCTCATCTATCTGCTTCATAAGATTATATAAGTGATAGGCTCCATTGTTTAGCACCTTGGTGACTACAAAAGGGCCTTCCCATGCAGGGGCTAGCTTGTGAGGTCGGTGCTGATTCACTCGGAGTACCAAATCTCCTTCATTGAACGCTCGGCTTCTAACATTCCTTGTGTGGAAGCGCCGCAAGTCTTGCTGATAGGCTGTGGTCCAGATCAGAGCCATCTCACGCTCTTCTTCCAGAAGATCTACCCCATCTTGCCTAGCCTGCTCGGCTTCAGCCTCAGAATACAGCTCCACTCCAGGAGAATTGTGGGCCAAGTCACTCGGCAGTATAGCTTCAGCGCCATAGACAAGGAAGAAAGGAGTTCGTCCAGTCGACCGACTAGGTGTTATCCTCAACCCCCACAAAACAGACGGGAGCTCAATTACCCACGCACTAGCGGCCTGATCCAAATCGCGCATGAGACGAGGCTTCAGACCTTGCAGAATGAGACCGTTAGCCCGCTCAACTTGCCCATTGGTTTGAGGATGTGCAACGGAAGCATAATCCACTCGGGTGCCTTGGGAGTTACAGAATCTCCTGAATTCTTCCGAGTCAAAATTAGTGCCATTGTCCGTGATGATACTGTGGGGAATGCCGAACCGGTTAATGATCTCTCATGAACGTGACCCCATGCAGGAATTCAGCTTCTTGATGGGCTTGGCTTCGATCCACTTGGTGAACTTGTCGACTGCTACCAACAGGTGGGTGAATCCTCCTTTTCCGGGTCAGAAAGGACCAACCATGTCGAGCCCCCAAACCGCCAACGGCCAGGCGAGTGGAATTGTCTTCACAACAAACACTGGCTTGTGTGACAGGTTTGCATAGAACTGACAGCCTTCGCAATGATCAACAATGTCCTTAGCCATTTCATTAGCCCGTGGCCAATAAAAACCCACTCGGTATGCTTTAGCGACGATCGCCCTTGAAGATGCATGGTGTCCGCAAGTTCCCAAGTGGATTTCATCTAGAATCATTCGACCTTCCTCGGGCGAAATGCAGCGCTAGGTGACACCCGACACACTTTCTCTGAAAAGCTGATCACCCATCATAGTGAAAGCTTTGGACCTGTGCACAATCTGTCGAGCCTCTGCTTCATCTTCAGGAAGCTCCTGTCTAAGGATATAGGCTATGTATGGTACAGTCTAGTCAGGAATGATAACTAGCACCTCCATGACCAGGTCAATTACAGCAGGAACATCGACTTCAGTCGAGTCAAAGGAGCTTAAGGTTTGCAGGGGCTCTTCAGTGAAGGGATCCTCTTGAATCGAAGGAGTGTGCAAATGCTCCAGGAACACTCCGCTGGGGATAGGCCATCAAGTGGAACCAATCTTGGATAGCTCATCCGCTGCTTGATTTTTCAGTCGAGGAACATGGTGAAGTTCTAGACCTTCAAATTTCTTCTCCAGCTTCTGGACTGCATTGCAGTATCCAGTCATAGCAGGGTTTCTAACATCCCACTCTTTCATAACTTGATTCACCACCAAATCTGAGTCGCCATACACCATCAAGCGCTTGATGCCGAGCGAAATAGCCATGTGCAACCCGTACAAAAGTGCTTCATACTCTGCTTCATTGTTGGAGGAATCAAAGTGAATTTGCAAGACATAGCTGAGCTTGTCGCCTCTAGGGGATACCAAAACAACGCCAACACCGGATCCATTCAACATTTTGGAGCCATCGAAAAATATTATCCAATGCGTCGAGTGAACTTGGATAGGTTGTTGCTGTTCGATCCACTCGGCCATGAAATCTGCCAATGCTTGGGACTTGATTGCCTTCTTGGCTTCGAATCTGATGTCGAAGTGCCCCAGCTCAATTGCCCATTTAGCCACTCAACCTGATGCGTCGCGATTATTGAAAATCTCTGATAAAGGTGCATCACTGACGACTGAGATCGAATGGTCTAGGAAATAATGTGCCACCTTCTTCGCTGATAAGTAAATACCATACACCAGCTTCTGATAATGAGGATATCTCTGCTTCGAGGGGGACAAAACTTCCGAGACATAATAGACTGGCCGCTGAACCTTATAGGATTTGCCTTCCTCTTCTCGCTCGACAGTTAGCACTGTACTGATGACCTGATTTGTGGCCACGATGTACAGGAGCAAGGGCTCTTTGCTGGCAGGAGCGGCAAGCACCGGCTGGGTGGACAGCAGGGCTTTGAGCTCAACAAACGCTGCTTCGGCTTCAGGAGTCTAGTCGAATGTGTCTGATTTCTTCATCAACTGATACAAGGGCAGAGCCTTCTCACCAAGACGAGAAATGAATCAACTCAATGCCGCCAAGCAACCTGTGAGCTTCTGAACATCGTGCACTCACACGGGAGTCTTCATACGGGTAATGGCGCTGATCTTCTCGGGATTGACATCAATTCCTCGTTCATAAATGAGAAAATCGAGTAACTTGCCGCCAGGGACACCGAAGGTACATTTGGCCGGATTCAGCTTTATGTCGAATCGCCTCAGATTGGCGAATGTCTCAGCCAAGTCAGCCAGCAGGTCGAAACCTTTGTGGGACTTGACCACTATATCGTCCATGTACACCTTGACATTCCAAGGGATCTGGTCGAGTAAACATTTGTGAATCATGCGCATAAAAGTAGCGCCGGCATTCTTGAGACCAAAAGGCATGGTGATGTAGCAGAAACACCCAAACGTGGTGACGAAGGCTCTTTTTATTTCATCTGGGGCAAACAGACGGATCTGATGGTACCCAGAATAGGCATCCAAAAACGATAATCGCTCGCACCCCGCTGTCGAGTCAACAATCTGATCTATGTGGGGGAGCGGAAAATGGTCTTTCGGACACACCTTATTAAGATGTTTGAAGTCGATGCACATGCGCAACGACTTATCTTTCTTGGGCACCATCACAACATTCGAGAGCCACTCGGAGTGGTAAATCTCCCTAATGAACTTGGCTTGGAAGAGACGGGTCACTTCTTCTCTTATTGCCTTGCGCTTCTCAGTTGCGGATCGACGCAAATGCTCCCTGACGGGCTTGGCCTTCAGATCCACTCGCATACGGTGCTCAGCCAGCTCCCTGGGAATTCCCGGCATGTCAGTAGGCTTCCATGCAAAGATATCCCAGTTCTCACAGAGGAACTAGATGAGCTCGGCTTCCTATTTGTTGTCGAGTGTTGTCGAGATATTCGTTGGGGCAGCTGTTGGATCCGTTGGGTGGATGTGCACCTTCTTCACTTCACCTGCCGACCGAAATGCCGACTTGGAAGCCGGATTTTTTGCGTGGAGCAAATCAGCAGGATCAGTGGTTTTCTTGTACTCCTCCAGCTCGACCATGGCCATCTGTTGATCGACGATCCTGGACCCTTGCTGGAGACATTCTTTGGCCCACTGTCGATTGCCGGTGACCGTGATCATGCCCTTAGGGCCCGGCATTTTCAGCTTGAGATACACGTAACATGGTCGGGCCATGAAACGTGCATAAGTGGGTCGACCCAAAATGGCGTGGTAAGCGCTCTTGAAATGCACGACTTCAAACGTCAACTTTTCTGTTTGGAAATTTTTGCTATCTCCGAATGCCACATCCAATGATATCTGGCCAAGTGACTTGGCCTTCTTTCCTAGGATGACCCCATGGAAATGCATGCTTCTTTTGCTGAGACGGGACATAGGAATGCCCATTCCCTTCAGGGTATCTGCATACAAAATGTTCAGGCCGCTGCTGCCGTCCATGAGGACCTTTTTGAGCCGAGTCCCCTGCACCACCGGATAAACTACTAGAGCCTGTCGACCGGGTGTGGCCACACGTGTAGGATGGTCAGTCTGGTCGAATGTGACAACATACTGAGACCATTTGAGGTAGGTGGGGGTGTCTGGCACAGCCATATTGATCTCTCTATTTGACTTTCAGACGGCTCTTGCTCTCGACGTCAGCAAAGATCACCAGGGTAGCAGTGACATCCGGGAATGTTTCCTTCTCTTCATCTTCATCTTCTTTTTCAGGAGATTTCCCACTCGACTGGTCTCCCTTGAACTGTTGGATGAGGGTCCGACGCTGTCGAGTGGTATGCTTGGGCAAAATCAGGTTGCCTTCTGCATCTTTCTTCATGTGAATCACACACGGTTGATCCAAGATATCAATTCCTGGCTGACCCTTCCCCTTCTTGGGGGTATACTGAGCTTTGGTCTTGCCCTTGTTTTTCGACTAAGTCGCCAGTGCTGTGGCCTCTGCCGGAACTGGGTCTTCAGCCTTCCGCTTTTGTTTCCTATTGTTACCGCCGCCAGACTCGTTGGCAACCGCTTTTCCTTTGTCGCTACGGAGGCGGTCTTCTTCCTCGCCATTGGCATAGAGAGTGGCAATTTCCATCATCTTGCTGAGTGAAATGTCACTAGTGCGCCCGAACTTCAAATACAACTCTTTGTATCTCACATCGGCCTTGAAGGCACAAACAGCCTGGTGTTCCGACACATTTTCCACCGTATGATGCAGGGTGGACCATCGCTGAATATAGTCTCCTAAGGTTTCGCTGGGCTTCTGGACGCAGTGCTGTAAGTCGACCAAACCTGCGGGGCGCTTGCAAGTGCCCTCGAAGGTCCGGACAAACACTCGGGCAAGATCTTACCAACAATGAATGTTGGAAGGAGTCAAACGATTCAACCAAGCTCGAGCTGGTCATCCAACATAAGAGGCAGGTGCTTCATTGTGACATTGTCATTCCTGCCGCCAATCTGCACAGCCACTCGGTAATCATCAAACCAAGTCTCTGGTTTTGTTTCACCAGAAAACTTTCCGATCCCCGCCGCCATTCTGAAGTTGGGGGGAATCTCCACAGAGCGTATAGCTCTGCTAAAACACTCTGGACCAGACACTTCAGCTGAGCTACCACTCGGAACATCTCTGTTGTGCCCTTCTCTGTAGGCTCTGCTCTTGTCAATCCGCTTTTGAAAAAGGTACGCGCGGGCATCAAAGTCCGCATCCTACTCATCACCGAAGGAGTGCCTGTCGTCCTGGCACCGGGGCACGTACGGACCACTCCGCGGAGGAGTGGGCACTCGACGGTGGTCTTCGCGGTGGTGCTGATATCTGTCTTGCCCTCCACGATAACCGCCACCTCGACGACGCAAGGGTGACCTAGGACTATGTGCCGACTGAATGGTCTCTGCCTTGGGTGAATTGATGTGTATCTTGTGACGAGACTGTGAAACTGCTGAATTCTGGCATTGTGCTGCATCTAACAGTGCTCTGATCTGCAACAGCCCTCGACCAGCCTCTAACCGGGAAGGCTGAATGGAATCTGCTATCCTAGCAGCAACAACAACATTAAGCACGGGAGTTCGGTATACCTCGACGCCATCGTGAGGTCTAGTCGGGAACAGCTATCGCTGACGTCGACTGGGGCGCGGCGGGCGTGGACGGGTGCGCTCATCAATCTCTGCCTGGATCTCTTCCAGACGAACGCATGCGGCCTCCAAAGCCTGGGCCTCGGCGGCCGCGTTGACGATGGGGGTATGAAGGACCTTCTCATCGTGACGCGATTGCACGTTAGACGGGCCACCAGCCTCGTGATCACCACGACCAAAACCAGGCGGTGAGCTCTGATGCGAGCCCGCCATCAAGACCTCCGCTGCGGGATCACAGCTCTGGCACACGGAAGGCACGTCGGACGGATCAAAATCCGACTCGAACACGCCATGAAGGGACTCGACAGGTTCGAGTGCTGCAACCTGCGAAGAAGCTTCACGCACCGCTGCGTGTTTGACCCACCGCTGGAGTTGTGAGCGGCCGGACCGCTTGCGACCGCGAACGACGAGAGGAGCCGATGCGTAAGGGGTCGACGGCTGACGCAGCAAAACGCCGCACAGACTCGCACGGAAATGCGCGGCCCCACGAACCGGGAACACCTCGACATCGAGAGGCGCCTCCTGGAACCATGCCGAATCATCGGCGATGAAAGTGAGCGCTCCGAAACGGATCTCGCGGCCCAGAGCAAAAACACCGCCGGAAGACATGTTGAAAGATGAAAAACGCAAGCTCGCCGAAAGTCGCTTAGATGCCTGCCCCACGGTGGGCGCCAACTGTCGTGGGAACGAGCCTGACAGTAGATGGTGGGGGTACGAATGGAGAGGGCAGAGTCCTAGCTACGGCGAGGGTGTACACACAGTTGTATGAGTTCAGGCCCCTCTCGTGGAGGTAACAACCCTACGTCTCAGTGCTCGGGAGCTTTATGTCGAGTGGAATGTAGAGATGACAATAGTTTTCTTAACCCTTGTGCAAGAGGGGAGGGGCGGCTTATATAGAGTTCGCTGCCCCTCATAATGGCCACGCATCAATGGGTCTGGTCGTGGGGTGTAAAGTCTGCCGTTACAGGTAACGTACGTAGTAAAAGCTATTAAGGGTCATTAAGCCAGCGTCTGCCCGTTGGGCTCTTGATGATGGCTCCTGTTCTTCTGGCGTCGAGTGAAGCGAGATCTGTCGAGTGACACGCGACTGCCGAGTGAGAGCGGGAGTCTCCGAGTGGATTACTGTCAAGTGACTTTGAACGTCTCCAGGGATCCACTCGGAAGTTCATGCTTGATCTTCAAGTCCTCCCATGTGGTGTCCTTAGGTAGGGTTGTAGGCCTTGCCTAGGACCCTACCCCACGCACATGTCGTCGTCACATGGCATAATTCAAAACATAGTGTATGACAAGTGGGGGAAGAGCCCACTTGTCACACACACACAGACCCTACACAAGCATGCACACACATGGCTCCATATGCCTAAGGGCATATGAGCACAGCCACACCCATGAACACACCACCTATGAGGGTGGGTGTACATCACACACACACACATACACATATATATGCACAAGTGCATATATGCACATCTATATGCATGTATAACACACACACACACACATACACCAATATGCATATATGCACACACACATATATGCACTACACACCACATACACAACTCCGCACACAGACATACAATCAGAAAAGAAAAAGAAAACACCCTACAACATGAAGGTTTGCACATACACATACATACATGGCAACATCAAAAGAAAATAAAGCAAAGGGTAAAAAAGAAACAGAACAAAAGGGGGGGGGGGGGGTTCGGGCTCGAACCCACGACCGGCTGGTCGACTCCTAGACGCGCACACCACTACGCTACGGCTACGACTCTCGACAGAAAGCGGGAGGAGAGCAGCTAGACATGTCTGCCGCAAAGTGCCTGACGAAACTAACAAAAAGCGACACTACAGTGACAGCAAACACAGCGGCAACTGCGGCGGCTACAGGGCATCTCCAGCGACACAAACCACCTGAGGGGAGAACGGGGACCTAGGTGAACCCATCCCCGCCTCAAACAATGGCTGGATGCAGCAGCAAGGGGCGCTCGAGCTCGAGCTGCTGCTCGGCTCGGGGCACGGCGGAGGTGAAAACGGCGGCGACAATTCGTGGGCCTATGCGGGGAAGAAGGGATGCGGGGGAATGACTGCTCACCGAGGGGATGGTCGGATACGCAGGGGCGCGGACGACGGCAAGACGAAGGGGAAGAAGAGGAAGAAGACGACCGTCGACGTCCTCTTCTGCTTGCGGACGACGACGGTGACGGGGTGGCGATGTGGAGGAGCTAGGACCTCCCTAGCACCGGGAACAGAGCGCATGCGGCACCAGGAACCAGCTCACCATCTCCGATGGCGACGAGCAGGTCACGGAGGCGGCGACGACTACCCGAAGAAACACCAGCGGCACGGCTGCTCTCTGAACCTCTCTTTGAACCTTACCTGAAGGGGAGAAAGAAGCAAAGGGAGAAGGGGAAGAGGGGAGCGGCGGCGGTGCTAGGAGGAAGTGGAACCCTAGGGGGGACGACATGCACGCCGAGAGACTAAATAGGAGGGGACAGACGGCGTTCCTCGGCTTCCGTGAGCGCGGGCGTGTGCTCACTCTCTCTGCTCTCTGAAGAACCTCACGGAGGACGACGGCGAAGCAGGTGGCCGCTTGGTCACCTAGGCTGGGCCGCGCAGGGAGGAGCCGACCCAGCTCTTCCTCCCTCTCACAGAGAAATAAAAACACAGAGTCTCCTATTAAATAAAACATCAAGAAAAGAAATGCTCCTAGAGAAAAGCAGAATGGATTTTTGATAAGGCAAAAATACTTTTGACTAAAAGAAAATGAGATCTATTTAATAAAATTGTCAAGGGGATTTTTGAAACTAGTATTTTAAATAGTTTTAAATCAACACCCCCCTTGTTATTTAAACCTCAAATACATATTAAGCTCAAACAACAAAATAACCACACACATAATTTTGAAACATTATAGGCTACCTCTTGAACATTTTAAAACAATTAATTAGCAAGTAGAATCTGTTGATCAAAATGACAAGGGAAATAAATGGGAATTGGGTTGGGTTTTGTTGAAAAGAAAAGAGAGGGGAAAGGAGTGCTGGAAATATGGCCTAGAGGCAATAAATAAATTTTTTATTAGTATATTTCCTTGTTCATTATAATCGTTTGTTATCCATGCTATAATTGTATTGATTGGAAACACATTACATGTGTGGGTAAATAGACAACACTTTGTCCCTAGTATGCCTCTAGTGAACTAGCTCGTTGGTCAAAGATGGCCAAGGTTTCCTAGCCATTGACATGTGATGTCATTTGATAACGGGATCACATCATTAGGAGAATGATGTGATGGATAAGACCCAAACTACAAACGTAGCATATGATCGTGTCAGTTTATTGCTACTGTTTTCTGCATGTCAAGCATATGTTTCTATGACCATGAGATCATGCAACTCACGGACACCGAAAGCATGCCTTGTGTGTATCAAACATCGCAACATAACTGGGTCACTATAAAGGTACTCTACAGGTATCTCCGAGGGTGTTTGTTGGGTTGGCCTGGATCAAGACTGGGATTTGTTACTCCGTGTGACGGAGAGGTATCTCAGGGCTCACTCGGTAATACAACATCGCAATAAGCCTTGCAAGCAATGTGACTAAGTGTTAGTCATGGGATCTTGTATTATAGAACGAGTAAAGAGACTTGCCGGTAATGAGGTTGAACTAGGTATGGAGATATCGATGATCGAATCTTGGGCAAGTAACATACCGAAGAACAAAGGGAACATCATACGGGATTAACTGAATCCTTGACATAGAGGTTCGACCGATAAAGATCTTTGTAGAATATGTAGGAACCAATATGGGCATCCAAGTCCCGCTATTGGTTATTGATTGTAGATGTGTCTCGGTCATGTCTACATAGTTCTCGAACCCGCAGGGTCTGCACGCTTAAGGTTTGGTGACATTTCGGTAGTATAGAGTTATGCATGGTGGTGATCGAAGGTTGTTCAGAGTCGCAGATGAGATTCCGGACGTCACGAGGAGCTTCGGAATGGTCCGGAGGTAAAGATTGATATATAGGAAGTCCTATTTTTGTCACCAAAAAAGTTTCAGGCTCATCGGTAGTGTACCGGGAGTGCCGATAGTGTATCGGGAGACCATCGGGAGGGGTATTTCGATCCAAGAGGCTACATGGTCTGTGGTAGAGTGAATACCAGCCCTTAGTGGGCTGGTTTAAGTCACACACAAGGCCCATGCGGCTGGGAAGAAAATCCCAAAGAGAAAAAGATGGAAAAAGGCAAAAAGGCAAAAATAAGGAGTCCTAGTCCTACTAGAATTGGAGGAGGAATCCTCCACTCCTCCTTGGTTCGGCTGAAACCTACATGGCTTGGCCCTTGGGCCAAGCCTCCTCCTCTCTTCCTCTTATATACTAGAGATTTTAGGGTTTTTGCACTAGTTTTTCAGCCACGTGCTACCCGTTCCTCTAGTGCACAGTTTCTCCTCTAGATCGGTTTTCTAGAGTGCTTAGGCGAAGCCCTGCCGGAATTTCTCCACCACCATCGCCGCAGCGCCGCCACGCTGACGGAGAACTCGTCTACCTCTCCGCTCCCTCTTGCTGGATCAAGAAGGCGGAGATCGTCATCAAGCTGTACGCGTGCTGAACGCGGAGGTGCCGTCCGTTCGGTGCTCGATCGGGACGGATCGTGATTGGATCACGGGACGCTCGGCGATTTGGATCGCGAAGACGTTCAACTACACCAACCGCGTTTCTTAAAGCTTCCCGCTTAGCGATCTACAAGGGTATGTAGATCCACTCTCCCCTCTACATGCTCATCACCATGGATAGGTCTTGCGTGAACGTATGAATTTTTTTGTTTCCCATGCGACGTTCCCCAACAGTGGCATCATGAGCTAGGTCTATGTGTAGATGAGATCTCGAGTAGAACACAAAGATTTTGTGGGTGTTGATGCTTAGCTTGCTTCCTCCCTTGGTTGTGTTTTGGTTCAGCGGTATTGTGGGATGAAGCGGCCCGGACCAACATTTCTCGTACGCTTACGAGAGACCGGTTCCCTCAACTGCAACTTGTTGCATAGATGGCTGGCGGGTGCCAGTTTCTCCTACTTTAGTTGGATCGGATTAGACAAAGGCGGTCCTTGAGAAGGTTGAAAAGCAACTAATGTATCACCGTTGTGGTTTATGCGTAGGTGAGAATTGTTCTTGCTAGATACCCGTAGCAGCCACGTAAAACATGCAACAACAATTAGAGGACGTCTAACTTGTTTTTGCAGGGTATGTTGTGATGTGATATGGCCAATTACATGACGTGATATATGTGATGTATGAGATGATCATGTGTTGTATAGAATATCACGACTTGCATGTCGATGAGTACGACAACCGGCAGGAGCCATATGGTTGTCTTTAATTATTCTATGACCTGCATGTCAATCATTAAGTGCTATGTAATGCTTTACTTATCGCTAAACATAGCAATAGTAGTACAAGCCTGATGGGCGTGATAACCCCGATGGAGACATGTTGATGGATATCAAGATGATGGAGATCATGGTGTCGTGCCGGTGATGATGGAGATCATGCCGGTGCTTTCAAGATGGAGATCAAAAGCACAAGTTCATGGCCATATCATGTCACTTATGATTTGCATGTGATGTTAATCCTTTTATGCACCTTGTTTTGCTTAGGACGACGGTAGCATTATAAGGTGATCCCTCACTTAAATTTCAAGATGAATTGTGTTCTCCCCGAGTGTGCACCGTTGCGAAAGTTCGTCGTGTCGAGACACCACGTGATGATCGGGTGTGATAGACTCTACGTTCACATACAACGGGTGCAAGCCAGTGTTGCACATGCAGAACACTCGGGTTAAACTTGACGAGCCTAGCATGTATAGACATGACCTCGGAACACAAGAGACCGAAAGGTTGAACATGAGTCATACAGTAGATATGATCAACATGATGATGTTCACCATTGAAACCACCTCAACTCACGTGATGATCAGACTTGAGTTGGTGAATTTGGATCATGTGACACTCAGATGACCAGAGGGATGTCAATTTGAGTGGGAGCTTTAGTAATTTGATTAACTAAACTCATTATCTTTAACAATAGTCTAAGTAACCTTTGCATATTTATGTTGTAGATCAATGGCTTGCGCAGTAGCACCCCTGAATTTTAATGCATTCCTAGAGTAAGCTAAGTTGAAAGATGATGGAAGTAACTTTGTTGACTGGGCCCGTAATCTGAGGATTATCCTCATGGCTTCCCAGAAATAATATGTCCTTGATGCACCGCTTGGTGACTAACCAGAAGACATGTCATCCGAAGACGTTAAGAATGCTTGGGAGGCACGTTCTGGAGATTACTCAATAGTTCAGTGTGCAATATTGTATGGCTTAGAACCGGGACTTCAAAGACGTTTTGAACGTCATGGAGCATATGAAATGTTCTAGGAGTTGAAGTTTATCTTTCAGAAGAATGCCCGGATCGAGAGGTATGAGACCTCCGATAAGTTCTATGCTTGCAAAATGGAGGAGAACGTGTCTATCAGTGAGCATATACTCAGAATGTCTGGGTATTCGAATCGTCTAGCAGAGTTGGGAATTGCCCTTCTGCCAGAGGCGATCACTGTCAGAGTTCTTCAATCTCTGTCACCTAGTTACAAGAGCTTTGTGATGGATTATAACATGCACGGGATGAACAAGTCAATCGCCGAGCTGTTTGCGATGCTAAAAGTCGCTGAGTCTGAAATCCAGAAAGAACATCAAGTGTTGATGGTCAATAAAACCACTAGTTTCAAGAAGAATGGCAAGGGCAAGGGCAAGAAGGGTAAAACCAAGAAGGATGGCAAAGCAGTTGCTACTCCTGTAAAGAAGCCCAAGCATGGACCCAAGCCAGAAACTGAGTGCTTTCATTGCAAGGGAACTAGTCACTGGAAGCGGAACTGCCCCAAGTACCTGGCTGACAAGAAGGCGGACAACGACAAACAAGGTATATATGATATACATGTTATTGATGTGTACCTTACTAGCTCTCGTTGTAGTGCCTAGGTATTTGATACCGGTTCGGTTGCTCACATTTGCAACTCAAAACAGGAACTACGGAATAGACGAAGGCTGGCAAAGGATGAAGTGGCGATGCGCGTGGGAAATGGTTCCAAGGTTGATGTGATCGCCGTCGGCACACTCTCTCTTCGATTACCATCGGGATTAGTGATGAACCTGAATAATTGTTATTTAGTGCCTGTGTTAAGCATGAACATTTTATCTGGATCTTGTTTATTGCGAGATGGTTACTCATTTAAATCAGAGAATAAAGGTTGTTCTATTTATATGAGTAATATCTTTTATGGTCATGCACCCAATGTGAGGGGTTTATACATATTGAATCTTGATAGTGATGATACACATGTTCATAACATTGATGCCAAAAGATGTAGGGTGGATAATGATAGTACCACTTTCTTGTGGCACTGTCGTTTATGTCATATTGGTGTAAAACGCATGAGGAAGCTCCATGCTGATGGACTTTTGGAGTCACTTGATTTTGAATCACTTGTCACATGTGAACCATGCCTCATGGGCAAGATGACTAAAATGCCGTTCTCTAGAACAATGGAACGGGCAAGTGACTTATTGGAAATCATACATACTGATGTGTGCGGTCCAATGAATGTTATAGCGCGTGGTGGATATCGTTGTTTTCTCACCTTCACTGATGACTTAAGTAGATATGGGTATATTTACTTAATGAAACACAAGTGTGAAACATTTGAAAAGTTCAAGCAATTTCAGAGTGAAGTTGAGAATCATCGTAACAAGAAGATTAAATTCCTGCGATCTGATCGAGGAGGTGAATATCTGAGTTATGAGTTTGGCAGTCACTTAAGACAGTGTGGAATTGTTTCACAGTTGACACCGCCCGAAACACCACAGCGTGATGGTGTGTCCGAACGTCGTAATCAAACCTTATTAGATTATGGTGCGTTCTATGATGTCTCTTGCTGATTTGCCACTATCGTTTTGGGGTTATGCATTAGAGACAGCCGCATTCACTTTAAATAGGGCACCATTGAAATCCGTTGAGACGACGCCATATGAACTATGGTTTGGCAAGAGGCCAAAGTTGTCGTTTTTTAAAGTTTGGGGATGTGATGCTTATGTCAAAAAGCTTCAGCCTGAAAAGCTGGAACCCAAAGCGGAGAAATACGTCTTCATAGGATACCCAAAAGAGACAGTGGGGTATACCTTCTATCTCAGATCCGAAGGCAAAGTGTTTGTCGCTAAGAACGGAACATTTCTTGAGAAATAGTTTCTCTCGAAAGAATTGAGTGGGAGGAAAATAGAGCTTGATGAGGTTATTGAACCTTTACTTCAACCAGAAAGTAGCGCAGCCCAGAAAGTTGTTTCTGTGGAACCTACGACGGTTGAAGAGGAAGTTAATGATGATGATCATGAAGCTTCGGATCAAGCTGCTATTGAACCTCATAGGTCGACAAGGGCGTGTACTGCTCCTGAGTGGTACAACAACCCTGTCTTGGAGGTCATGTTGTTGGACAACAATGAACCTACGAGCTATGGAGGAGCGGTGATGGGCCCGGATTCCGAGAAATGGTTAGAGGCCATGAAATCCAAGATGGGATCCATGTATGAAAACAAAGTATGGACTTTGGAAGTATTACCTGAAGGGCGAAAGGCCATTCAGAACAAATGGATCTTTAAGAAGAAGACAGACGCGGACGGTAATGTCACCGTCTATAAAGCTTGACTTGTGGCAAAGGATTTTTCACAAGTTCAAGGAGTTGACTACGCTGAGACCTTCTCACCCATAGCGATGCTTAAGTCTGTCAGAATCATGTTGGCAATAGCTGCTTATTTCGACTATGAAATTTGGCAGATGGATGTCAAAACAGCGTTCCTCAACGGTTTCCTTGAGGAAGAGTTGTATATGATGCAACCATAAGGTTTTGTCGATCCAGAGAATGCTGACAAAGTTTGCAAACTCCAGCGATCCATTAATGGGTTGGTGCAAGCTTCTCGGAGTTGGAATAAGCGCTTTGATGAGGTGATCAAAGCGTTTGAGTTTATACAACTTTATGGAGAAGCTTGTATTTACAAGAAAGTGAGTGGGATCTCTATAGAGTTTCTAATATTATATGTGGATGACATATTGCTGATTGGAAACAATATAAAAATGCTGGAAAGTGTGAAGGAATATTTGAACAAGAGTTTTTCAATGAAGGACCTAGGAGAAGCTGCTTTCATATTAGGCATTAAGATCTATAGAGATAGATCGAGACGCTTAATAGCACTTTCACAGAGCACATACCTTGATAAAGTTTTGAAGAAGTTCAAAATGGATCAGTCCAAGAAGGGGTTCTTGCCTGTGTTACAAGGTGTGAAGTTGAGTAAGACTCAATGCCCAGTGACTGCAGAAGATAGAGAAAAGATGAGTGTCATCCCCTATGCTTTAGCCATAGGCTCTATCATGTATGCAATGCTGTGCACAAGACTCGATGTTAGCCTTTCCATAAGTATGGCCGGAAGGTTTCAAAGTGATCCTGGAATGGAGCATTAGGCAGCGGTCAAGAATATCCTTAAGTACCTGAAAAGGACTAAGGAAATGTTTCTCATTTATGGAGGTGATGAAGAGCTCATCGTAAAGGGTTACGTCGATGCAAGCTTTCACAATGACCCGGATGACTCTAAGTCACAAACTGGATACGTATTTATTCTCAACGGGGGGGCGGTAAGCTGGTGCGGTTCCAAGCAAAGCGTGGTAGCCGATTCTACGTGTGAAGCGGAGTACATCGCAGCCTCGGAAGCAGCGAAGGAAGGTGTCTAGATGAAGCAGTTGATGACAAATCTTGGAGTAGTGCCAAGTGCACTGAATCCAATGAACCTATTCTGTGACAACACTGTGCCATCGCTCTGGCCAAGGAACGAAGGTTTCACAAGAGGACCAGACACATAAAGCGACGCTTCAACTCCATCCGCGATTACATCGAGGAAAAGGACATAAATATTTGCAAAGTGCACACGTATCTGAATGTTGCAGACCCGTTGACTAAACGTCTTCCAAGGGCTAAACATGATCAACACCAGAACTGCATGGGCGTTCGATTCATTACAATGTAAATCACATAGTGATGTGAACTAGATTACTGACTCTAGTGCAAGTGGGAGACTGTTGGAAATATGCCCTAGAGGCAATAAATAAAATGTTTATTATTATATTTCCTTGTTCATGATAATCGTTTATTATCCATGCTATAATTGTATTGATTGGAAACACATTACATGTGTGGGTAAATAGACAACACTTTGTCCCTAGTATGCCTCTAGTGAACTAGCTCGTTGGTCAAAGATGGTCAAGGTTTCCTAGCCATTGGCATGTGATGTCATTTGATAACGGGATCACATCATTAGGAGAATGATGTGATGGACAAGACCCAAACTACAAACGTAGCATGTGATCGTGTCAGTTTATTGCTACTGTTTTTTGCATGTCAAGTATATGTTTCTATGACCATAAGATCATACAACTCACGGACACCGGAAGAGTGCCTTGTGTGTATCAAACGTCGCAACGTAACTGGATGACTATACAGGTGCTCTATAGGTATCTTCGAGGGTGTCTGTTGGGTTGACTTGGATCAAGACTGGGATTTGTTACTCCGTGTGACGGAGAGGTATCTCACTCGGTAATACAACATCATAATAAGCCTTGCAAGCAATGTGACTAAGTGTTAGTCATAGGATCTTGTATTACGGAACGAGTAAAGAGACTTGCCGGTAACGAGATTGAACTAGGTATGGAGATACCGACGATCGAATCTCGGGCAAGTAACATACCGAAGAACAAAGGGAACATCATACGGGATTAACTGAATCCTTGACATAGAGGTTCGACCGATAAAGATTTTTGTAGAATATGTAGGAACCAATATGGACATCCAGGTCCCGCTATTGGTTATTGACCGTAGAGGTGTCTCGGTCATGTCTACATAGTTCTCGAACCCACAGGGTCTGAACACTTAAGGTTTGGTGACGTTTCGGTAGTATAGAGTTATGCATGGTGGTGATCGAAGGTTGTTCGGAGTCCCGAATGAGATCCGAGATGTCACGAGGAGCTCCGGAATGGTCCGGAGGTAAAGATTGATATATGGAAGTCCTATTTTTGTCGCCGAAAAAGTTTCGGGCTCATCGGTAGTGTACTGGGAGTGCCGGTAGTGTACCGGGAGACCATCGGGAGGGGTATTTCGACCCAAGAGGCTACATGGGCTGTGGGAGAGTGAATACCAGCCCTTAGTGGTCTGGTGGAAGTCACACACAAGGCCCATGATGCTGGGAAGAAAAGCCCAAAGAGAAAAAGGTGGAAAAAGGCAAAAAGGCAAAAATAAGGAGGAGTTCTAGTCCTACTAGGATTGGAGGAGGAATCCTCCACTCCTCCTTGGTTCGGACGAAACCTACATGGCTTGGCCCTTGGGCCAAGCCTCCTCCTCTCTTCCTCTTATATATACTAGAGGTTTTAGGGTTTTTGCACTAGTTTTTTAGCCACATGCTACCCGTTCCTCTAGTGCATAGTTTCTCATCTAGATCAGTTTTCTGCAGTGCTTAGGCGAAGTCCTGCTGGAATTGCTCCACCACCATCGCCGCAGAGCCGTCATGCTGCCGGAGAACTCGTCTACCTCTCCGCTCCCTCTTGCTGGATCAACAAGGCGGAGATCGTCATCAAGCTGTATGTGTGCTGAACGCGGAGGTGCTATCCGTTCGGTGCTTGATCGGGACGGATCGTGATTGGATCGCGGGATACTCGGCGATTTGGATCGCGAAGACGTTCGACCACACCAACATCGTTTCTTAATGCTTCCCGCTTAGCGATCTACAAGGGTATATAGATCCACTCTCCCTCTCGTAGATGCTCATTACCATGGATAGGTCTTGCGTGAACGTAGGAAAACTTTTGTTTTCCATGCGACGTTCCCCAACAAGGAGAGGAGTGTTGCACCACATACACTCCAACCACATCACACAACACAAGAACACACTCAACCACAACAAGGTCACATCACAGACAAAGACATGGCATGATGGATGAAATGATGCATGATGCATGAATACATGAACAAGACATTACATAACAAGGTTCAACTCATATCATTAATCTCATGACAACAAGGTTCACATAAGATACATAACAACAAGATAGGAACAACACTTGGACTGTCACACTTTGCTTGGCTCAGATTAGCCCGACTCGCTATAAACCGGTGATCCGAGCGTTCCAATGAGACATACCTAAATATGCTCTAAATTTCATGTGATACATGTCAAAAATATTATGCACGCAATTAAATAAACTAGACTCTTTCGGACGGATTTGATTAGGCCTAATACAGACAACCAACATGTCCGTACTACGCACTAGAGTTTTGTGCAATCTAGGCGAAGCAGGAGGGGCCATGTTGGCCCATGTGGCTCTCCCAACGTATATGTGACATGGTAGTCATTGTACCGAAACAATTTGACATGAGTAAAATAAGAGTTTGGTTTGGAAGACCGCTCGGTGCGTGTGACAGTCTGACAAGATAAAATATGGCTTATCAGGCCATCTAAGGACATAAACTACGATGACATCACGTAAATGATGCCTCATGCCAGCGAGCTAGGTTCAAGGAAATGAGGTGATAATTTAAGTTTGTTTCATCCAACATTAAAACCTGTCGGCTACCACTCCTCCTTGCCTGACTTTCTTCCAATCCTTCCGATCCCTTCCTACCTAGGTTCAAGGAATGAACAGTAGATGACAGAGCTTTTGACGTCCCTTTATTTCCCCCTCCTTTGCAATGAATTGGGCATTGAACATTGACTAGTTTGGTATCTTTTGTTCGAAATCGCTCATAGAATAAGACCCAGGGAATGTTGGGCATTGACTATGGTTCAAAGAAATTAAAAATGGACAATCCCATTAAAGGATATCCTGGTAGACGATTGGGTGTGTGTGACTCAAACAACTTTAAAATGGACAATTCCATTAAAGGATACCATGGTTTAATTTTTTTGGAAGTTTGGAGTAGTACTTTAAAGTTGTTTGAGTCCTTTAATGGAATTGTCCATTTTAAAGTACTTCTTTGATGGAATCCTTTAAAGCATGCATTCAGTTAAAGGATACTTCATGGTTTAATTTAAAGTTTGGAGTTTAAAAGTAGTAGTACTACTCCATGTAGTACTTTAATCGTACTTTAAAGTTTGGATAAACATTCGAAATATACTTTAAAGTTTGAAATAGTACGTATACCTAGGTCGTTAATTTGACCAACTTAATAAGGGACATATAGTACAAAAAATATATCATTAGAAACTTTAGATGTTCTATTTTCTAATGATATAATTTTTATGTTAAACAATATATTTTATATATGTTAAATTGATGACCTAAATACACGTGTATGTCTTCTAAATTGTGACGAAGGTAGCTTCATGTAGTATTTTAATTGTGCACCACATGCTCTCTCTTTTTTCCTCACGAGGACACCGCACGTTGGCTGTTCTGTTTTGCACCACATTTCGAGTAGGAGCACCCTTTTGCAGGCTTCCTTTTTTCCCTCTCCCTGGACTAGAGGCCGTGAACAATTGGCTTTTGTATCATAGACAAGCTACCACCAACACCAGCAACCTTGCGTTGTGGTAGTACAATCCGAAAATGACGTGCTTCGGTCTAACTGTTCCCAATAAACATACGAGTATAAAAATTTGCTATACTCCGGTGTGTATTAATTTATTAATTTTTTCTTGAGTCCGACGTGTTAGCCTCACTACTAGCAATTTAGAGTTGACCTAATACTAGTTGATATGTACTGTAATAAGTTTTAAATGTCTGGCCAGATGTATTGGACACAATGTCTGACCGGATTTTTTGTGATTTTATTAAGGAAAACGATGGATTATAATGCTTCATCCGACGAGGAGTAAGGACCGACGAAGCTTGATCAAATGATTCAAGATGAGTTCTTCGATTCCTCGGATTCGGACGAAAAAGTGAACATGATCATGCTTATGACCATGCAAGAGGAAATGAACCGGCAAGTAAAGCATATTCTCAATTTCAAGGACCCAATCAAATGGAGAAGAGTGATCAATCAGGTAGGGTGTCCGGAGCAAATCTATTGCAGAAGGACTACTTTGCCCCGAACCCAACTTTCCCAGATGGTTTCGTCGCCGTTTTCGCATGTGAAAACCATTATGTTTTATGATTATGGATGGAGTGGAGGCACACGACGACTACTTCAAGATCACAAGGGATTGTGGTGGTCAACTCTCTTTCTCTGCCAAGCAGAAGTGCACGGCTGCTCCGAGAATGCTTGCACTGGGTATTGCCGCATATGTCATTGGTGAAATGGTTAGGATGGGGGAGAACACATGCCTGAAGACTATTGTCAAGTTTGCCCATGCTATGGTCGAGATGTTTGGAGTAGAGTATCCGAGAGAACCAAATGGACATGACATAGAGAAGTTGTTGGCTATTGGAGAGACTAGAGGGTTTCCAAAAATGCTAGGATGAACTGATTGCATGCATTGTCAATAGGAGAACTGCCCCAAAGGTTTGCGAGGAATGTATCAAGGTCATATCAAAGAGGTCACCATCATACTAGGAGCGGTGGCATCACATGACTTATGGATTTGACATCCTTTCTTTGGAATGTCGGGTTCTCACAACGACATCAATGTCCTTCAACGATCTCCGGTGTTCAAGAGGCTTTGCAATGGGGAATCATCGCTGTGCAACTACACCGTCAACGACCGATGCAACATGGGATACTATCTTGCCAATCACATCTATCCTCAGTGAGCTGCATCTGTGAAGACCATATCCGTACCACAAGGCAACAAACAAAAGCACTTCGCATCAATGCAGGAAGCAACTAGGAAGGATGTGGAGAGGGCATTTGGAGTTCCGCAAGCTCGTTGGGGAATTTTTCGTGGGGCTACAATGATGTGGGAATCGAAAACTTTGTGGCAGCTGATGACATGTTGTGTTATTTTGCACAATATGATTGTCGTGGACGAGGGTGATGGTGTAGCCCAAACCAATAATTTTGTAGCACCTGACGAACAAGTTGAAATCCCAGAAGATCAAGATACATGTCAGCTTATGAACTTTCTATAGATGCATCAGAATGTCCGAAATCATCAGGTGCATGCGCAACTACTAAATTATATGGTGGAGCATATGTGGACCCACAATGGAAATCGGAGAGTAGATGATTGATTTTGCACTTCAAATAAATTTTATGTAAACACTATTTATGTTCGGTACCAACATTTTTCATTTATGTGGGACAATGGTTATGTTTCTGTGATCGACGTGCATGTTTTTGCATGGATTTGAGAGTCCAGATATGAGATGTATGGATGTGTGGAGCGATATATGAGGGGTCCTCCGGATGCCTCCGCGGGCATGCCCGGAAGTATAGAGGGCCGAATTTTCCCAGTCTAGTTGTAGATGCTCTAAAGATATAATACTTAAGTCCTTGTAACATGCTTCTTCCACCCTTGTATTTGCTCTAAACAAGCACTTGTCCTATTGTGTCGATGGGAGAGCTACACCCCAACAAAGAACATATACTTAGGGCAACTTCATTTGGTCCGCGTGTGTTTGTTTGGGTTGAAATAACAAGTCAGCCCAACACATAGACACAAATTCAAATCACGTCTGCGCGTTATTTCTCTGCACGCATGTTTGGACTAAGTTTTGGCCTGATTTGCATCCACACGGACAAAAAACGGATGTGCGGCACGTCCTCTTGGTGTCTGTCTCGGGACCATGTGTCATCCACACAACCACCACCGAGGTCATAGTAAATACTACCCACCCACCTCAGGCCCGCATGGCAGTGACTTGAAGCGTCTAGAGTCCACAACCTTTTTCAAATGGCAAGCGTGTACGGGTGGGGGGGTGCCATCCACTTCTCCTTCACCACTCCCATACACATCTAGCCATGCATGCTCCCTCGCCATCACCATGGGCTTCTTCGACAAGGGCAAAGGGCAAGCATGACCATGAGGTTGGCTCGTCGTGAGGCATTACCAGCTTCTTGTTGTTGCCGGTGGGAGGGGGACTCACCGGTCACCCGACCGACTGTATGTCCCGATGCACCGCGTGCAGTACCACTGAAGTATCGCTTGTCATTGATGTGACCGGTCGTGAACCTCCTGCACGGCCGCAAATGGACGCAGTCGCCGAAGTTCTTCGACTTCACTCGCTCTGACGATGATGGCGACGCCAAGGGCTACAGGCTGGGGCATATGCATCTTTATTTAGTTTTATTAATGTTTTATGTCTAGTTACTGTCTAAGTGGACTTTGACATGCTGCTTAATATGCATCTTTAATTATTTTAAGTTTTTTGTGCGCACCAACGCCCTCAAAGCCAAAACCGGCACGTGCGTTCGCACCGAGCCAAACAAATAAGAACCAAACATAAATCAAATCCATTTGCATCGGTTGGTTGGAGTTGCTCTTATCTATACCTACTAATAAAGGAAATATGCATTCTTAATCCATCATGCTATTCTATAGAAAACCCCTAATGTTTCTGACATTAAACCCCACAGTACATATCAAATGTTTTCTAGAATATTCATATTTTCTAAACCGTAACTCCAAATTTAACATGTTATATATGGAATTTCATTAAAAAATATGTACAATTTGAATATGATGATATTTTACCTATTAACTATTTACAAGATACTATCTAGGGTGCAATCTTAATCAATAATTCATCATCCGTCTTTCTTTCATATCGGTACCGATTCAGATTGAGAATGAACACCTCAGCCAAATTTGGACGCGAAATTGAAGATAAATTTGCTAAATATGCCCAATAAATAAAGACATGCATGACAAGAAATAAAAAAGGACCCAATAAAGATGGGATGACCGCCATAAAAGAAATTAAAGAGAAAATGAAAAGGACATCTGATAAATATGAGATGTTGCGCTATTCTCCTGTATATAAGAAGAAAAAGAGGACATGCATGAGATAAAGTAAAAAAGAGACATGCATGACAAAAAATAAAATAAAAAACATGTTTGATAAGAAATAAATAATGATGAAACATGGACCAATACCTATGACATGTATATCAAAAATAGTGATGAAATAGGGATGCGAATACATGCGTTCACAGAAGGCGATACAAAAATGTTCTTTTCCAGACAAAAAAAAATCTCTTTATAATTAAATAATCATGTATCTTTCTAACAAATCTTCATGTTTTTAAGAGACATGCATGTAAAAAAAAGTGTCCAAGAGTTACACTAAGTTGGCGATGCTTAAATTGAATACCGTCCTTGATGCACGCATGTCTTTATAGTGTGTTAATGTTTCATCGTCTGTTTTTACTGTTTTCCTTTACCAGCCACTAACAACATCTCATTCCGCGCACAGCATGAATAGATGCACGATCATTTTTCGTTTCTTTGTACGGATTAAATCTTCATGCAAACCGTGTTGAAATAGAATACCTGTGAAATCTTGAACTATGTTTTTATAGGCTAATAACATCCATTGTTTGAGCCGTAGCTATAGATTCTTCAGATTATAAACATTTTTTTATAAATTAAAGGTGTGTGATATTTTTTTTCCATTGCAACCCACGAACTGTTTTGCTAGTATTTATATAAAAGAACAGCAGATTTTTCCAATGCTAATGCCAAATCGCCGGGGGTCATTCGGCTTTGCGGCCGTGCTGCGGGTCAGCAATGACGCAGCCCAGGGCTTCTTTGGCCGGTAGCACCACGTAGACGTAGGTTCCTTGCCCGGTCCGACGACTCCTGGCCGAGGTACCTGACCAGCCTCGCGCTTAGTCGCGGCATGCACTTGTCCGTTTCGGCAGCGACGACGACTATGAGCTCGCGTGCTGTTTCTGGAACGCACTGCACGTACGGTCGCTGCGCGCATTGGCTAGCTATTATATACATATATCTCCTCTGTGTCTGAAAATGCTCTTTAGAGCTCGGGCTTCACTCCATGGAGCCCGAGTTTGATTTAAGCAAATTTAAATTTTCATTTAAAAAAAATTGAAAGAAATATACATACATACTTAGAGACATAAAACACATGTAAATTTTCAGGACGAAACACCTTAAAATGAGTGCTACATAAAAAACAAATCTGAGACTTTTTAATAGATGTACTATTCATTCTCAAAGTTCATAAATTTGTCTTTTTTACACAGATCGCATTTTAGGGTATTTCATCCTCAAATTTTACATACACACACATAACATCCTTGTTTGCTTATATGATTTTTTTAGATTATTTGGAACTAAAAAGTGTGAATTTTAAATTTTAAAAAAAATCCGGGTTCCATGGAGCCCGTGCTCCAAAACGCCCTACTCCTCCGTGTCGACCTTCTGGATGGATGGGGTGTATCCTGGCAGGATATTCCCGGCTCGATCGATCGCGACGCCGGCCTTTGTTTTTCACCGCTGCCTGTGCCTGGCTGGTTGTACTAGGGGTAGGGGATTCGGCCATTTGGGCGGTCGGCACGAGAAAAGAAAGCATTGCCCTGCAGCTAGTGTTGGAAATTAACGGCATGCTTGCGAACTTAGTTTCGCTGCTGGCGTCTAGAAGATGGATACTGTCCAGTCCATCCAACTACCCATGTGGCGCGTGCCTGCAGCAAACATGCACCCTTCAAATCACCGATTATAAACCACTCAGTCATGGTACGTACGATCCGATCCATCCATTAAACACAAACCTGCGCGAGAGGGGCGACCAACTAGCATGGCCATTAATAATAAACACATTACCATACGGAAGAAGGGGGCAACTAGCATGGTTACCGATTCAAATTCGTTGACTTGCTATGGCAAAGGTAGTCAAGCTAGTATCACTATATTTGCCCAGTCTTATCCATTAAATTAAAAAACGATGGTTCAGATCGGATGTTACAGTACAATCAACGGTACGCACATGAACAGTAGTTACGTGAACAGTGATTTGGTACAATGATTTGACAAATCTCAATCTTTAATTTTTGATCCAACGGCAAAGTCAGCGGGAACTTGTTGTGGATAAGTCAGCGAGCATGCTAATTGGTCGCCCTTCTCCCTTACGGTAATGTGTTTATTATTAATGGTCATGCTAGCTGGCCGTCCCTCTAGCGCAGGTTTGTGTTTAATGGATGTTGTGGCGCATGCTGGTTGATCCTGGAGAGAAATTTTTAGATTTTTTTTGGAAGATGCAAGTGTGATTTTTTTTAGAAAAGATTATTTTGAGATTATTTTTGGAAGATGGGAGTGAAAAATCTTTCTTTTTTTGAGATTTTAAAGATTTTTTCAAGATGGATGTGATGTTCATGTGTTGCGAGAAATATTTTTAAATTTTTGATATGAAGCTCGGCTTTTTTTAAGAGTGAGAAATACACGCATAACTTCCTCTCAAGAGAACCCGGACCCGATCACTAGTATCCATCTATGTAGAGTCCACACCCGCCATGGGGTTGTTTCCCTCGTTATACTTTGATTTAGTACGGTATGTCCTCTATTTTATAATATAGTGCGTATAATTCTTTAAAAAGTTAAGTATGAAAAACTTTAACCAAAATTGTGGAGGAAAATATTTTAGTTTTGCTAAAGCACATCTGATGTGTTTTAGATATTGCACATCTAGGTTTCATGTTATTAATTTTACGCTAAGATTCATGCAAGCATTTTTTTGGTCTTTTTCCTTTTTCTTTCTAGTCTTATTGAGTCAACTAGACGTGCAATAACTAGGGCATATTTAGATGTGCCCTAAAGGCATCTTCATGGTGGACCCGCAAACCTCCCGTGACCATCCAGATCGTGAAAGTCATCCATCACGGTCCTGTCTCGGTCTGCGGTGCGGTCCGAACGTGATTTCTCTCGCAAACCGAAGACAAACGTGGGAAGGTTTGCGGGAGTCCGGATACAAGAAACGTTGCTATCTACACCCCTGGCCTACCCAAAAAGAAGGCGGAGCCCGCGCTTTTGTAGCATCAAGCACTACTTCCGCGCCAAAATCCCCCATTTCTCTTCTTTCATTCCCCGTTGCTCTCCGCCCACTTCCCGCTCTGTTCTCCCACCCTCTCCTTCCTTCTGCCGCCTACGCATGGATCCGTCAGAGAGCCTGCAGGAGATGGAGCCAATGGAGGTGCTAGAGGATTTTTGCATCATGCTTGACCAGAAGATCAACTCTGCGTCATGTCAGGATCGTCGCATCAAAGCAAAGGCCACAAAGGAGGAGAGGCTCAGGAAGCAGTTGGTCGCCGGTGGGCCTGCTGGTGGCCATGAGCGTGGAGGTCGTGGAGGTCGACGCGGCCTGGCGAACGTCGCAAGACGGGCGGACGCACAACACAGATGACATCGTGTCCGGAGCCTTACAAGCATCTGTATTACTACACCGCCAAGCAGCCTGCACCCCAACTGGTACGATGCCTTACATAGTCGACGTAAACGCGTGATACTTGTGATATGCATTGATTTTTTCCTCGAAGAGGAGGGATGATGCAACTGTCGGTATCAAAATCGGCGGATCTCGGGTAGGGGTCCCGAGCTGTGAAACTAGGATCGATGGTAATAGGGGACGAATGAGACGATGTTTACCCATGTACGGGCCCTCCTATGAAGGTAAAACCCTACGTCCTGCTTGATTATATTGATGATATGAATGTTACAGAGTTGATCTACCTCGAGATCGAGTAGCTAAACCCTAGATGAGTTGTTCTTTGCCCTACAATCTAAAACCCTCCGGCTTATATAGATACCGGGGGGGTACTAGGGTTTAAACATGGTCGGTTGCACATCGAAGGAAAGAACATGCCTATCTACTATCGAAATCTTGGAGGAGACGCCACGACTCCTTGAAGCTTTCACCCTGGTTGATCATCCAATGCCCATCTAGTGGCCAACATAGTCCGGCCCATGAGAAAGAGGTCGGCCATCCAAGGACCCCTTAAACTAGGACTCCCTTAGTAGCCCCCAGACTAGCCTCCAACGCCAAGGTATATATGGAAAATCTTGCGCGTCGAAGTCTTTGGCTTGCGAGGCAAGTCCCTCTATCCCTTCTTGTTCGGCAACCATCCTGTCATCGGCGAAATCCCAAGCGTCACGAACATGCAGGGTCCATTGTAATAACCGTCAGCGCTTCTCGATCCTCGTGCGTCGAGGGAAGACGAGCGATTTAGCGACTTTTTACAAGGCTGCCCCTCCCACAAAGGAGGCACCACCCATTTAAACAAATAGAATCGTGGTCTAGGCCACATCCTCTTCTTCCTCCCTATCGGAAAAAACCTTCAGCGAGAGATCACCACAAGAACATGGCGAGCGCACCTAGCTCTTCCTCGCGCCCTTACGGATCACTTACCGGGGATTGGACAAGATGCTCTGTATCCCTCCTTCGACTACGCAACCTCGAGACCCAAGGGTATCTTCCTTCCTCGGATCTAGCGATTACCCATGCCCGTTTGACTTCATTCAGCGGCGAAGCCTTCGCGAAAAACTTTCCCAATCCTCAAAAGGGAGAGCATGTATGTTTCGTGCCCTTCCTCTTGAGGGGTCTCGGGTTCCCCATTCATCCATTCCTGAGGGGATTATTGGAGTTCTATGGGATCCAACTCGGAGGGGTTTGCCCGAATACTCCGACGCCCCCTTGAAGAAAAGGTACAACTGGCGACCGAAGAGCTCATCCCAAGAGGACGACGTTGAAGTGCAACGCTTGACAACCCATGTAAGGGTACTAGCCCATCGCAAGTTGACCATGATACACGTCATGGCCGCTGCCATCACCCGGCGCGTTCAGCCTCTTCGGCAGAGAATACACCCATTGTGGTATTACAACGGGACAAGCGACACCACTCGCTCCCGACGACAGGGTCTGTCGATCAAACAACATTAGCTGTCGCACTTGCCAACCTATACAAAGGGGAGCAAGAAGATTTTGTTCGGCTGCCAACCAAGGAGGGCTACTCAAGTCACAATCCCATTGAATGGGTGAGCCTTTCAACTCCGTGACCAGAATTCGGGTTTTCAATTTGTCCCTTTTTGACCGAAGCCTTTAACTCATGTGAACAGGAATGGAGGAGTTTCATCGAGACAGTTAACTATCTGCCCCCAACCCGATGACTATTCTCGTGATGATGATCCAGGCTTTCATGACGACCCAGATTTGTCGATTGAGCTCGAAGACGGGGTTTTCTACCAGGAGAGCCTCGATCGCTCCAAGGTGGCTATCATAGCCGATTACACAAGATCATTCCCTTCCCTTGCGATAAGCAAGAAGAAGAAAAACTTGTCTCGCAAAAGGCAAGTATCCCCCAACAACCCAAATGCGCCGGCTCCTACTCCCAAGCGTTGTCGGTCCGCAACATACATCGGCTACGGCGGTAATGCCTAGACCGGAAAGCAACAGGGATCCGTTAAATGAGCCGGTCGTGGGGACAAGCCCACCCACTCGTTAAACTCAAAGGTACATTGTTAGGCTATTAAATTTATTATCACGACCGATAGAGCCTCATAAGAGACCTTATGTCAAAATACCTAGGCAAAGAGTTCAACGACCTTCTGTCGAGGATGTTGCCAGGCTGTCCGGCAGTGCTCACAATTCCCGATCTCCTGCTCATGCTGAACCTGCTGCAGAGATACCTATGGTCAATCAGGCCTCTGAAGACTCCGGGGGCACGATATCAGTTACCAAATCCGAGGTAGAGAGAACTATGAATCATCGGCGGCGACGAGAAGCCCTGCACCACCTAGCGCTCTCTGAACAAGAGTTTAGCGATCTACGATCGACGGGCGCACACATCGGAGCTGCCCGAGCTGGGTTCGGGGGGCATGAAACTGATATTGTCCAGCCTACAGGTGAGTAATCGGCTATAAGAGTCCGAACACCCATGTAAAACCAGTAGCCCCCGAGCCTTAAATTGGTCGGAACGGCCGAATTAAGGGTCCTCGTATTGATTTACTGCTAATGCAGGCCTCAAGGTAGCAAAGTGAGCAACTGGCCAAGGAACTAGAGGCAAGCCGAATACAGGTGGAAACCGTGAAGGCCGAATTCGATCATGTGAAGAGTTTTACCCGGGAGGCACATGGTGAGTATGCCTGTTCTGCTGATCTTAGTGTATAATGCCATGCTGACTCAAGGGTACTTTGGAGCAGCTGAATCAATAGGGCAATTGCAAAAAGGTTTAGATGCAGCCCGAGAATCTTAGCGGTACGCCGAGTCCCAGCATGAGGCCGTCTGTCGTTCATTGCAACAAAACCTTGAGGAGAAGAACTACCTCCAGGCAAAAAACAAACAACATGCCGAAGAAATTGAGAGCTTAAATACTCAATTGGCGCAGGCCCAAGAAGAGAACTAGAAATTACAGAGGGGCATGTTCGGTAAGTGTGATTCTAACATCAGACAATACTTCTTATATATGAAGTATCATGGACATGCCTTAACTTATGTATAGGTCTCCTATCCGTCCGGCCAGAAGAAGAGAACGAATCCTACCGGGGAAGCCTTCTGAAGTATATGTTTGCCCTTCATGAGCGGGCTCGGAAGGCCATGAAGGGCATGATAAAGGCGCTATGGACTGCCGAGCAACCTCCGGAGGAGATGACCGAACTGGTTGATCGATTCAAGGGAGCCCGAAGTCGGCTCGAGCTATGAAAGACATCGGCCTGTCGAGAGGGAGCACGAGAGGCGTGTGTGATGATCAAGACCCGTTATATCGTCCTTAACCCGAGCATATGGCTTGGGTTGGGCCGGTAGGGTTGGATGGGCAAGAGGTGCCGCTTCACTTGGTGTATGACCAAGTGATGCCCGCCGCCCGTCTCTCACAAGAAGATTGCTCCCTAGACGCCTTAATAGACAATCTCGAGCAGCGGCCATATGTATGATTATATGTAACTATGTACTGATAATCGAGAAATTGCTCCATCTGTGTTGTAAGCTTTGTCTTAACCGGCCATCGGCTTCGACCTCCCGCGCTTAGAGCTTGGGAGTGTTTCGTATAAAATATCACTCGAGAAGAGTGAATTATGTTCGAAGAACCAGGCAATCCAGCCATTTGGTGCGAATGGACAGAAAGCACACAGGGAGATATGTTGTATAACTGCTTAGCATAAGAAACATTTTTCGAAGTAAATAGTACCTCTATCGATACCTTTCTTCAGGGTGCTACGTAAATCATAGGTAGTAAGGCCGTATACTACTAGTATGCGACTAATGACTTTTGTGAGAAAAGAAGCCCGAGTAATGGTAATAACAACCATAATCTTATTTGTTGCTTCCGTCATAGCCGACCAATTGTTTGCTGAAGATAGCTAGCTTTTGGCTTCACCCATCCGAGGTACGTATCCGGATGACTCGGTCATAAAAATCGCAGAGGTGCTCCCTTTACCCTCTAGCCAAACAATCGGGAATATAGAGGGTAAGCACAAGAGCGAGGCAACCCAACTTGGCAAAAATCTTAGTTCAAATTGATGCACATAATGGCTTAAAATCGACAGGGAAAACATGCATACACAATAAATGTGAATAGATGCTTAGATTATAAAAGCATTGGCTTCGGGAAGAAGCCCCCATGTGCTGTGTTCGGATTTAACAATTAAGGATGCAAGCCGAAAATCTTAATACAAGATCGGTTGAACCGAACATAGGCTTGGGAAGAAAAAGGAAAAAAATCAAACCTGTCCAAAAATCAAGGTGGGAGGGAAAGGAAAAAATAAAGAAAAAGGAAAGAAAAAGGAGGTAAATTGTAAAGAGTATGACGACACCGGTTTATCCATTGAAGCGTCGAAGACGAGCTGCATTAAATGGGTTTGGTTCAAGGCGGTTATCCGACGGGTTGCGAAGATAAGCCCCTCCCGCGAGTACTTTGTCGATTATGAAGGCCCCCTCCCATTTGGGGTTGAGTTTATGCTTCTGCTTCTCCGGGAGCTGTAAGACGAGTTCACCCACATTATACGCTTTTACCTGACCTCCCTAATATGGTAATGTCGGGCCTCCTACTAATAAAAAGTAGAGCAAGCCCGAGCTATGTCGCGCTCTCCTTCTAAGGTGTCCAGGTCGTCCTGCCAATATAACTCGGCCTCCTTATCCTCGTACAGGCACACCCTTGGTGCGTTATGAATAATGTTACAGGGGAGGACTGCTTCTGCCCCATAGACCATGAAGAATAGTGTGTATCCCATTGATCTGTTCTGGGTGGTGCGCAGGCCCCATAGAACAGAGTCAAGCTCCTTCACCCAATGGCAGTCGGACTCATGAAGAGATCGGACCAAACATGGTTTAATGCCACTCATGATGAGGGCGTTTGCTCGTTCGACTTGTCCATTGGTCTGCGGATGATACACCGATGCGTAATCGAGCTTGATGCCCATTTTTGCGCACCAGTCTTTGACCTCTTGGGCTATGAAGTTGGATACATTGTTCTTTATTATAGTGTGTGGGACGTCGTAATGGTGTACCATGCCGGATATAAAGTCAACTACTGGTCCGGACTTGGCTGATTTGACAGGTTTTGCCTCTATCCATTTGGTGAACTTGTCAACCATGACCAGTAGGTATTTATTCTTCTTGGTCCCCCCTTTAAGTGGTCCGACCATATCCAGCCCCCTAGACCGCAAAGGGCCAGGTAATAGGAATAGTCCGAAGAGCTGTTGGGGGCATGTGACTTTGATTTGCAAAAAGTTGAAACCCCACCCAGTGTTTAACAAGTGACTGGGCGTCCCCTCGAGCAGTGGGCCAGAAGAAACCAGCCCGGAAGGCCTAGCTAACTAAGGCTCTTGCTGCGGCGCGATGGCCTCCCATCCCTGCGTGGACTTCAGCTAAGAGCTGCCGTCCTTCTTCCTCAGATATGCACCGCTTTAGTATTTTGGTGGTGCTTTTCTTGTATAACTCACCCTTGTGGACTTTATAGGCTTTGGATTGCCGAATTATGCGTCGCGCCTCCGTCTGGTCGTTGGGGAGTTCCTTGGGGAAGGAGGTGGGCGAGGAAGGGCTCGGTCCATGGTGCGATTATTGCCATGACCTCATGAGCCGAAGGCGTTTCGTCCAATACGAAGCCGCCGATGATCTGGTCGTCTGGTTCATTTATAGGAGGAACAACCTCTTCCGCGCTGGTGAGACCGACACCCGTATGATCATCCTGCCAAACCACTGATGTCTTAAAGAGCCGTTCCAGGAAAGTGTTTTTTGGGACAGGGTTGCGTTTGGCCCTCATGTGGGCCAGTACGTCAGCGGCTTGGTTGTTGTCTCTAGCGACGTGGTGAAATTCTAGCCGCTCGAACCATGTGGATATCTTGAGGACAACGTTTCTGTATGCCACCATCTTTGGGTTTTTGGCGTCGAATTTGCCATTGATTTGGGAGATGGCCAAGTATGAGTCTCCCCGTACCTCTAGCCGTCGTATGCCCATTGATGCCGCCATCCGAAGACCATGCAAGAGTGTTTCATATTCAGCTGCATTGTTGGAATCGGCATACATGATCTGCAACATGTATCGAACGTTGTCGTCTGTGGGGGATGTGAGAATAACTCCAACCCCTACTCCGGCTAAAGTTTTAGATCCATCGAAGTACATTGTCCAATGGGAGTATGTACTATATTCCCCGGGGAGCTCGGCCTCTATCCATTCGGCGAGGAAATCTTCCACCACCTGAGATTTGATAGCTCGTCGTGGCTTGTAGGTAATTTCAAAGGGAAGGAGCTCAATAGCCTATTTGGCTATGAGGACGGTGGCATCCCTATTGTTGATTATATCATTTAGGGGTACTTCGAATGCCACCATAACTGAACACTCTTGAAAGTAGTGTCTGAGTTCCCATGATGCCATAAATACGGTATAGGCTATGTTCTGGTAGTGCGGGTATCTGGACTTGCACTGCGTTGTACTTCTGACACGTAATAGACCGCTTCTGTATCCAGAATTTGTGTCCTACCTTCTCTCATTCGACGACGAGCACTGCGCTAACGACTTGGTTGGTAGCCGATATCTATAATAACATGGGTTCACCAGCGCTTGGTGCTATGAGTATTGGATTGCTTGCTAGCGATGTTTTAATTTCTTTTAACGCAACCACTGCTTCATCGGTCCATTCGAAATTGTTGGTCCATTTCAGCAGTCTGTAGAGCGTAAATCCTTTTCCCCGAGGCAGGAGATAAAGCGGCTTAGCGCCACCATGCATCTAGCCAACCTCTAGACATGCTTTAGCTTTGTGGGAATTGCAAGTTCTGATAGGGCGCTGATCTTAGCCGGATTCGCCTCTATTCCTCTATGGGAAACGATGAATCCGAGCAGTTTACTAGAGGGAACTCTAAATACACATTTCTCCAGATTGAGTCGTATATCGTACTCACGTAGGCTGGCAAAGGTTTGCCTTAGGTAGTTGATTAGCTGGCTGACGTGTTTGGTCTTTATTACCACATCGTCTACGTATGCCTTGACTGTTTTATCGACTTGTTTTGCGAGGCAAGTCTGGATTGTGTGCTCGTATGTAGCCCCAACATTTTTAGCCCAATGGGCATCGTGTTGAAGCAGAATGGCCCTTAAGGGGTAATGAATGTGGTTGCAGCTTGATCGGATTCCTTCATTTTAATCTGATGGTATCCGGAATAAGCGTCGAGGAAACACAACGAGTCGCGTCCAGCTATGGTGTCAATAATCTTGTCTATACGTGGTAAGGGGAAAGGGTCCTTAGGGCCGGCCTTGTTGAGGTCTTTAAAGTCGACACATAGCCACCAGGATTTGTCTTTCTTTGGTACCATCACCAGGTTTGCCAACCATTCGGGGTGCTTAATCTCCCGAATGAATCCGCCCTCTAGCAGTTTGGCTAATTCTTCACCCATAGCTTGTCGTTTGGTCTCGGAAAAGCAGCACATAGTCTGCTTAACTGGCTTAAAGCCTGCGATGATGTTCAGACTATGTTGTGCTAGCTGCCGTGGGATTCCAGCCATATTGGAAGGATTCCACGCGAAGATCTCCCAGTTTTCTCGTAAGAATGTTCATAGTGCTTCATCCACTATGGGGTCCAACTGAGCTCCGATGGACAATGTCTTGTTGGTGTCCGTCGGGTGTACCTGAAATTTAATGATTTCATCTGTAGGTTTAAAGGATATGGGTTTGGGACTTCTGCTAAGGATCACATCGTCCTTGTCTACTGTTGACCGAAGTGCGGTCAGTTCTTTTGTAGCAAAGGTCTCAGCTAGTGATTCGAGGGCGAGCGCTGTTGTTTTGTTTTCGTCTCGAAGGGCTATATTCAGATCACTGGCAATTGTGATTACCCCATTTGGTCCTAGCATCTTGAGTTTCATATACCCGTAATGTGGTATAGCCTAGAATTTTGTGAAGGCGTCATGTCCCAACAGGGCGTGGTAGCCGCTGGGGAAGGGCACGATATGGAAGAGAAGTTCTTTGGATCGATAGTTTTTGGGCGTGCCGAACACTACGTCCAGGACAATACATCTTGAACAACGTGCCTCTTTCCCCGTAATGATTCCCCGGAATGTCGTGTTGCTATGCTCGATGCGAGATCGGTCGAACTGCATTTTTTCTAGGGTACCTTCGTAGATAAGGTTTAAACCACTGCTGACATCCATTAGCACTTTGTGTAACCTGAAGCCATAGACGATGGGGTTTAGGACCAGTGCGGCCGGTGTATGACCAGGAAGAATGGCTGGTCGGTTAGTATCTCCAAAGGTAATGGGTATGTCTGCCCATGCACCTATTGCTGCCACATGATAGACCTATTCAAGTTCTCTAAGAGCTCTTTTCCTCCTGTTCCTTGAGGGGAATGTTTCGTAGATCGTCAGGACTTCGGCGTTGTATTCTGGTGGCGTTGTGGGGCGCCTATTCAGCGGTAGTGGCTCAAGAATGGCTTCACCAATTTTTGCGACTTGCCTGGCGACCCATCAAGCTCTAAGACTGTGAGTCAGGCTTAGTGTTCAGCAATACAAAATGTATAGGGCATGGTTTATCCAATAGCCCATCAAGGACAGTTCTGACCCCTGTAAGGGGCCTATTTCTCTTTTTGGCGGGTTCGAGTTTGGCTGGCCGCTTCGGAGGTATCCTCCTTTTCTGATCTCCTTGAGGGTACTCAGTAAAGGTTGGTTCCGAAAATAGCTGTTTGGCTTGCCAGGAGCTTTCCATGGCACAATATTTTTGTACCAGGTCTGACAGCTAGGTGAAGTCACGAATGTGTCAACGAGCATGGCGTTGAGAATCCCTTCATCATGGAAATTGCAATTGAAGGTTGCCATTATCTCCTGATCACTAAGACCTCGTACTTTGTTTCTAGTGAGGAGGAGTCTAGCCCAAAAATGATGATCCGACTCTCTTGGCAATTGTTTAACGTCCCGTAAGTCCGAAGACTTGGTCTGTGTGTGATGCTTGAGTGATCGGCTTGGGTGGTGGGTGGGAAAAGTTTTGACTCCATGCTATGATGTGAGTCCGGAATTACGGGCTCCGAATTGTGTGCTAGATCAGGGACCGATACCGGTCCGTCTCGGGACCAAACTCTTGGGTCTCGGTTGCAAGTGGGGTCCCGATGATCGTGGATTGGGGTATAAACCATTTTTAATTCCGGTCGCTGGGGGGCAAGCCCCCAACCGGACACTCGACAGTGGTGACTAAGTGAGTGACCGTGGGGATGAGAATCTCCCTATCGTAGGGTTTAAGTCCGAGCCGGTCATAGACCGGGGTCTAGTCGTTAGTCATACGCATGGTCTGAATCCGGTCAAATAGCTCGTTGAGAAATGAGGCGATGGTAGGATGCGTGTCACTAAAGCGAGTGGGGTCGATATGTGGTGTCTGAGTTCCGGAGTCGCATGAAAGCGAATCTGGGTCCTATTTGGCCATAGTGGACCCGGTCACAACCGCCTGATTGGGCGTTCTAGAGAGCCCGAGGGTGACGGACTCCTTAGAGGCGGGGCCCGATGTCTTTAGCGTTGAGGCGTCGGGATCTGCGGGTTCCTCCATAAGAGTTGAGGGTCCTATCAAGAAAAGTTCTCCCTTTTAATCAGCAAAGAACTCTAGGGTTCCGAATTTGATTCCTTGATCGGGGGAATAGCTTCCGATCTGGCCAAGGTGGCCGGTCGGGTCGGTGTGCGACGAGACGTCGGCGCCTTTGAAGATCTGATCAGGGATGAGAACATCCTGGCTACAGATCTCGTTGCTTGTGACAAGGCGAGCCATCGATTCCTTGGCGATGATAGCGGAACTCTGAATGAAAGCACCAATGTCGGTGTCAAAACCGGCAGATCTCGGGTAGGGGGTCCCGAGCTATGAGACTAGAATCGATGGTAATAGGGGACGAAGGAGAAGTTGTTTACCCATGTTCGGGCCGCCCTATGGAGGTAAAACCCTACGTCCTACTTGATTATATTGATGATATGAAGGTTACAGAGTTGATCTACCTCGAGATCGAGTAGCTAAACCCTATACGAGTTGTTCTTTGCCCTACAATCTAAAACCCTCTGGCTTATATAGATTCTGGGGGGTACTAGGGTTTACACATGGTCGACTGCACATCAAAGGAAAGAACATGCCTATCTACTGTCTAAATCTTGGAGGACACACCATGACTCCTTGAAGCTTTCACCCTGGCAACGGGGCCTTTGATCATCGAGTGCTCATCCAGCGCCCCACATAGTCCAGCCCATGAGAAACAGGTCGGCCATCCGAGGACCCCTTAAACCAGGACTCCCTCAGCAACACAATATAGATAAGTATTTCCCTAAGTGAGAACCAAGCTAATCGAACCAATAGGAGGATCATACAACTCTCATCTTTAGTGCCTACACACAAAAGAGCAAACACTTGCACCCAACGCGGGCAAGAGGGTTGTGAATCCCCTTGAACTCATGACTTGCAAGAAAATGAGTAGTGTGGATGATAATAGATAATTGTATATTGTAAAATAAATAGAAAACAAATAATTGACAGCAAGATAACAACAGGATTTGTAAATATATATGTGGACAGACCCGGGGGCCATAGTTTTCCCTAGAGGCATCTCTCATGTAGAAGGCATACAGTGGGTAAACAAACTACTGTTGGGCAATTGATAGAAAAGCGCATAGTTATGTAATATTTATTCATGGCAATGATCATTACATATAGGCATGAAGTTCATAAGCAAGTAGACCAACTCCTGCCTGCATCTACTACTATCACTCCACCCATTGATAGATATCCAACATGCATCTAGCGTATTAAGTAAAACGGAGTAATGCTTGGAGAACAATGCCATGATCTAGACAAAGTAAATCCAATTAATATGAATAAACCCTATCGTTTTATCCTGATTGGCAGCAAGCCAAATACGTGTCATGGTCCCCTTCTTTCACTGGAATTGAGCACTGCAAGATTGAACCCACTACAACATACCTCTCCCACTGAAGATAAACCAATCTAGTTGACCAAACTAAATTGATAGATCAGAAAGAATTACGAAGCTATCATATAATCATGCATATATAAGGACCAACAAATAACTCAATATAGTTTCTTGAACAATCTGAACATTAACACACAATTCATCGGATCCCAACAAACGCACTGCACAAAGTGCTTACATCGAATAGATAATCGCGAAGATGCGATGAACTTTGTATTGAAGAACATAGAGAGAGAGATAGCCATCATGTACTAACTACAGACCTGTAGGTCTATAGTGAACTACTCACACATCACCATGGGAGCAATAAGGTTGATGTAGAGGCCCTGCGTGATCAATCCACCCTCAGACAGGGCACCAGAATAGGGCTCCAGATGGGCACACGGCGGAACAGAGACTTGCGATGGTGAAACGTGTTTCAGGAGGCTCCCTAGGGTTTTTGGGATATGTTGGAATTTATAGGCTAGATAGGGGAGCCAGGAGACTAGGGGGGCAACCACAAGCTAACAGGGTAGGACCACCCCCTCGGCACACCCTATTGTCTTGTGGGCCTCCTCCTAAAGCTTGCAAGTCTTCTTTTGGTCCACAAAAAATCATGAAAAAGTTTCGTGGCAATTGGACTTCGTTTGGTACTGTAAACCTGAAAAGCCAAAAACATTCATAAAACAACAACTGGCACTTGGTACTGGGTTAATAGGTTAGTGCTCAAAAATAATATGAATCAATAAATAAATTTCCAAAATATATCCTAAAATTATAATATTATAGCATGGAACAATCAAAAATTATATATACTTTGGAGACATATCAGCATCCCCAAGCTTAATTCTTGCTCGTCCTCAAGTAGGTAAATAGTAAAAACATATTTTTTTCATGTGACATGCTACCCAACATGTAATCTACTGCAAGTATGATCATTGAGAAATGATGAATTAACAAACATCAACATAGTAATATCCATAAACATAAGTAACACAATCATCGATGTTCAAAATATAAAATCCTTAAAGAATGTTTACCCCCCATTCATTTTCTCATATTAACATGCCATGGCTTCGTATTCACCACATAGATACAACTGTCAAGCACCAAGGTGTTATGTCATGCAATTGGATCATAATTTTTAACGTGCTTCAACTTTTTATTACTCACACAATATATGAGTGTGAACCATGGATTTAGCATATAGGTGGAATATAATATGGTGGTAGGTTTTAAAGGGGTAAAAGTGGAGAATAAACTCTTGCATGAACTTGGCGTATCAACGGGCTATGGACATGCCCATCAATAGATATCAATGCGAGGAGTAGGGATTTCCATGTAACGGATGCACTAGATCTATACGTGTATGAAATCTCAACTGAAGGTAAATGGGTGTGCATCCAACTTGCTTGCTCATGAAGACCACATGCATTTGAGGAAGCCCGTCGCCAGAATATACAAGCCAAGTTCTATAATGAAAAATTCCCACTAGCATATGGAAGTGACTAAACATAAGACTCTCTATATGAAAAACATGGTGCTTTCTCTAAGCACAAGTGTAGAAATATAGGTAGTAGCACCGTCCTTCTCTCTTTTCTCCCATTTATTAATTTTTTTCTTTTTCTTGTTTCTTTCTTTTTTCCTTTTATTTCTTTCTTTCTCTTCCCCCTTTTTTCTTTCTCTTTTTTATTTTTTCTTTCTTTTTTATTTGTTTTTATCCTGGGGTCTCGTCCCGACTTGCAGGGAAATCATAGTCTCCATTATACTTTCCTCGCTAAGACAGTGCCCTAATAATGCTGATCATCACACTTTTATTTACTTACAACTCGATATGAAAAACTAATAAACAATTTGACTCTATATGAATGCCTCTGGCAGTGTACTAGGATGTGCAATGTTCTAGCGTAACATGTATAAAAAATGATGAACAGTGGCTTTGCCACAAATACCATGTCAACTACATGATCTTACAAAGCAATATGAAAATGAATTTATTAGTCATATGATGTAATGGTGGAAGTTGCATGATAATATATCTCGGAATGGCTATTGAAATGCCATGATAGGTAGGTATGGTGGCTGTTTTGAGGAAGATATAAGGTGGCTTATTGATACGTCCATTTTGCATCATGCTTTTATATTGATATTTATTGCATTATGGTCTGTTATTACACATTTTGGTACAATACTTATGCCTTTTCTCTCTTATTTTACAAGGTTTACATGAAGAGGGAGGATGCCGGTAGCTAGAATTCTAGACTGGAGAAGGAGCAAATCTGAGATACCTATTCTACGCAAATCCAAAAGTCCTGAAAATCTATGGAGAACTATTTTTGAATATATAAAAAATATTGGGCGTAAGAAATACATCAGGGGCCCTACCAGGCAGTCACAATCCTGGGGGGCGCGCCCTTGTGGCTTGTGGCCCACCTGGCAGCCCTCCGGTGCCCATCTTCTGCTATATGGAGGGTTTTGACCTAGAAAAAAATGATAACAAATCTTTCGGGGCGAAGCGCCACCGTCTCCAGGCGGAACTTGGGTAGAATCAATCTAGGGCTCTGGCGGAGCTGTTCTGCTGGGGAAACTTCCCTCCGGGAGGGGGAAATCGAAGCCATCGTCATAACCAACGATCCTCTCATCGAGAGGGGGTCAATCTCCATCAACATCTTCACCAGCACCATCTCCTCTCCAAACTCTAGTTCATCTCTTGTATCCGATCTTTGAATCAAAACCTCAAATTGGTACTTGTGGGTTGCTAGTAGTGTTGATTACTCCTTGTAGTTGATGCTAGTTGGTTTGCTTGGTGTAAGATCATATGTTCAGATCCTTGATCATCATTAATACTCCTCTGATTATGAACATTAATATGCTTTGTAAGTAGTTATGTTTGTTCCTGAGGACATGGGATAAGTCTTGTTATAAGTAATCATGTGAATTTGGTATTCGTTCGATATTTTGATGAGATGTATGTTGTCTCTCCTCTAGCGGTGTTATGTGAACGTCGACTACATGACACTTCACCATTGTTTGGGCCTAGAGGAAGGCATTGAGAAGTAATAAGTAGATGATGGGTTGCTAGAGTGATGGAAGCTTAAACACTAGTTTATGCGTTGCTTCGTAAGGGGCTGATTTGGATCCACATGTTTCATGCTATGGTTAGATTTATCTTAATTCTTGTTTCGTAGTTGCGAATGCTTGCGTGAGGGGTTAATCATAAGTGGGAGGTCTGTCCAAGTAAGGGCAGAAGCCTAGCACCGGTCCACCCACATTTCAAATTATCAAAGTAAGGAACGCGAATCAAATGAGCATGATGAAAACTAGCTTGACAGAAATTCCCATGTGTCCTCGGGAGTGCTTTGTTTTGTATACGAGTTTGTCCAGGCCTGTAATTTGCTACAAAAAGGATTGGGCTACCTTGCTGCACCTTTCCTACAATGGTTACTTGTTACTTGTTACTTGTTACAAGTTATCTTATCACAAAACTATCTATTACCGATAATTTCAGTGCTTGCAGAGAATACCTTACTAGAAACCGCTTGTCATTTCCTTATGCTCCTCATTGGGTTCGACACTCTTACTTATCGAAAGGACTACGACAGATCCCCTATACTTGTGGTCATCAAGACTCTTTTCTGGCACCGTTGCCGGGGAGTAGGGCGCCTTTGGTAAGTGGAATCTCGTAAGGAAAAAAATTATATAGTGTGCTGAAATTTACTATCACTTGTTACTATGGAAAGTAATCCATTGAGGGGCTTGCTCGGGGTATCTTCATCTCGACCGGAAACACAAAGAGTTGTCCCTCAACCTACTGAACCTACTGAAAATATTTATTATGAAATTCCTTCGGGTATGATACAAAAACTGATGGCTAATCCTTATGCAGGAGATGGAACACTACATCCTGATTTGCACCAATTCTATGTGGATGAAGTTTGTGGATTATTTAAGCTTGCAGGTCTGCCCGAGGATCATGTCAAGAAGAATGTCTTTCCTTTATCTTTGAAGGAGAAGGCATTGACATGGTATAGGCTGTGTGATGATGTTGGATCATGGAGCTACAACCGATTGAAAATGGAATTTCATCAGAAGTTCTATCCTATGCATCTAGTTCATCATGATCGGAATTATATTTATAATTTTTGGCCTCGTGAAGGAGAAAGAATCGCTCAAGCTTGGGGGAGTCTTAAGTCAATGTTATATTCATGCCCCAATCATGAGCTCTCGAGAGAAATTATTATCCAAAAAATTTATGCTCGGCTTTCTCGTAATGATCAATCCATGCTCGATACTTCTTGTGCTGGTTCCTATATGAAGAACGATATTGACTTCAAATGGAATTTATTGGAAATAATTAAATGCAACTCTGAAGATTGGGAACTCGACGAAGGTAAGGAGTGAGGTATGAACCTCAAGTTTGATTGTGTTAAATCCTTCGTAGACATTGATGCTTTTCGTGAATTTAGCACTAAATATGGACTTGACTCTGAGATAGTAGATTCTTTCTGTGAATGTTTTGCTGCTCATGTTGATCTCCCTAAGGAGAAGTGGTTTAAATATCATCCTCCCATTGAAGTGAAAGTAGTTGAACCTGTTAAAGTTGAAGAGGAAACTATTACTTATAATGTTGATCCTGTTATTCCTGTTGCTTATATTGAGAAACCACCTTTCCCCGTTAGAATAAAGAAACATGCTAAAGCTTCAACTGTGGTTTGTAAGAGTTGTGGTAGAACACCTACACCCTCAGAACAAATTAAAGTTGAACCTAGTATTGCTATGGTTAAAGATCTCTTGGTCGATAATATTGATGGGCATGTTATTCATTTTTGTGATGAAGCTGCTAGAATTGCTAGGCCTGATACTAAGAGTAAACATACACTAGTGGTTGGCATGCCTGTTGTTTCTATTAAAATAGGAGATCATTGTTGTCATGTCTCGTGTGATATGGGTTCTAGCGTGAGTGCAATTCCCTTTTCCTTATACAAAGAATTATGCATGATATTGCACCAGTTGAACTAGAGGAAATTGATGTTACTATTAAGCTTCCTAATAGAGATACTATTGCACCAGTTGGGATTGTTAGAGATGTTGAAGTCTTGTGTGGGAAAATAAACTATCCTACTGATTTTCTTGTTCTTGGTTCCCCACAAGATGATTTTTGTCCCATTATATTTGGCAGACCCTTCTTGAATACTGTTAATGCTAGGATTGATTGTGAGAAAGAAACAATTACTATGAGTTTTGGGCATGTGTCTCATGAGTTCAATTTCTCTAAATTTTGTAGATGACCCCACGACAAAGAATTGCCTAGTAGAGATGAAATTATTGGTCTTTCTTCTATTGCTGTTCCTCCTACTGGTCCTTTAGAACAATATTTGCTAGACCATGAAAATGATATGCATATGAATGAGAGGAATGAAATAGATAAAAATTTCTTTGATCAGCAGCCTATTTTGAAACACAATCTACCGGTTGAAATACTTGGGGATCCTCCTGCACCCAAGGGTGATCCCGTGTTTGATCTTAAACAATTACCTGATACTTCGAAATATGCTTATCTTGATGAAAAGGAGATATATCCTGTTATTACTAGTGCTAACCTTTCAGAGCATGAAGAAAAGCGATTATTGGAAACTCTGAGGAAGCACCGTGCTATTATTGGATATACTCTTGATGATTTTAAGGGCATTAGTCCCACTTTATGTCAGCATAATATTAATATGGAGCCTGATGCCACACTAGTTGTTGATCACCAATGACGGTTGAATCCTAAGATGAAAGAGGTGGTAAGAAAATAAATACTAAAGCTTCTGGAGGCAGGTATAATTTACCGTGTAGGTAATAGTAGATGGGTTAGTCCCGTTCATTGTGTCCCCAAGAAAGGAGGTATCACCGTTGTTCCTAATGATAAAAATGAATTGATCCTGCAAAGAATTGTTACAGGTTAAAGAATGGTAATTGATTTTAGGAAATTAAATATAGCTACTAAGAAAGATCATTACCTTCTACCTTTTATTGATCAAATGCTAGAAAGATTATCCAAACATGCTCATTTTCGCTTTCTAGATGGTTACTCTGGTTTCTCTCAAATACCTGTGTCAAAAGAGGATCAAGAAAAAAACCACTTTTACTTGTCCTTTCGGTACCTTTGCTTATAGACGTATGCCTTTTGGTTGGTGCAATACACCTGCTACCTTTCAAAGATGTATGTTGGCTACATTCTCTCTCTTATTTGAAAAGATTCTTGAGGTTTTCATGGATGATTTTTCCGTTTACGGAACTTCCTTTGATGATTTCTTGAGCACCTTAATCGAGTTTTGCACAGATGCGAAGAAACTAATATTTTCTTGAATTGGGAGAAGTGCCACTTTATGGTTAATGAAGGCATTGTCTTGGGACACAAATCTCCGAAAGAAGTATTGAAGCTGATAAAGCTAAAGTTGATGCTATTGAAAAATGCCGTGTCCTACGGATATCAGAGGTATAAGAAGCTTTCTTGGTCATGCTAGTTTCTATAGGAGGTTTATTAAAGATTTCTCTAAGATTTCTAGGACTCTCACTAATATTTTACAAAAATATGTTCCACTCGTTTTTATGATGATTGTGTAGAAGCATTTTAAATCCTAAAGAATGCTTTGATTTCTGCACCTATGGTTCAACCACCTGATTGGAACCTACCCTTTGAAATTATGTGTGATGCTAGTGATGGTGCTGTTGGTGCTATTCTAGGACAAAGAGTTGATAAGAAATTAAATGTTATCCATTATGCTAGTAAAACTCTAGACAATGCTCAACGAAACTATGCTACTACTCAAAAGGAATTTTTAGGAGTCGTGTTTTCTTGTGATAAGAGTAGACCTTATATTGTTGATTCCAAAGTAACTGTTCACACTGATCATGCTGCCATTAAGTACATTATGGAGAAGAAAGATGCTAACCTAGACTTATTAGATGGGTTATTCTGCTACAAGAATTTGATTTGCATATTATTGATAGAAAGGGTGTGGATAACCCCGTAGCAGATAACTTGTCTAGGTTAGAAAATGTTATTGATGACCCACTACCTATTGATGATAGCTTTCCTGATGAACAATTAGCTATCATAAAGGATTCGCGTAATGCTCCATGGTATGCTGACTATGCTAATTACATTGTTGCTAAATTTATAATGCCTAGTTTCACAAACCAACAAAAGAAAGAGTTCTTCTATGATTTAAGACATTACTTTTGGGATGATCCACAACTTTATAAAGAAGGAGCAGATGGTATTATTAGACGTTGTGTACCTGAGCATGAACAGGAACAAATCCTATGCAAATGTCACTCTGAGGCCTATGGAGGACACCATGCCGGAGATAGAACTGCACACAAGGTACTTCAATCTAGTTTTTATTGGCCAACTCTCTTCAAGGATGCTCGTAAGTTTGTCTTGTCTTGTGATGAATGTCAAAGAATTGGTAATATTAGTAGACGTCGAGAAATGCCTATAAATTACTCTCTTGGTATTGAACCATTTGATGATTGGGGTTTTGACTACATGGGACCTTTTCCACAATCTAACGGGTACACTCATATTCTAGTTGCTGTTGATTATGTCACTAAGTGGGTAGAAGCTATTCCAACTAGTAGCGCTGATCATAACGCTTCTATTAAAATGCTTAAAGTAGTTATTTTCCCTAGATTTGGAGTCCCTAGATATCTAATGACCGATGGTGGTTCACACTTTATCCATGGTGCTTTCCATAAATTGCTTGCTAAGTATGATGTTAGTCATATAATTGCATCTCCTTATCATCCTCAGTCTAGTGGTCAAGTAGAATTGAGCAGTAGGGAAATTAAATTGATTTTGTAGAAGACTATTAATAGATCTAGGAAGAATTGGTCTAAGAAACTTGATGATGCACCGTGGGCTTATAGAACTGCTTACAAGAACCCTATGGGCATGTCTCCGTATAAAATGGTTTATGCTAAAGCATGTCACTTAGCTCTTGAGCTAGAACATAAAGCTTATTGGGCAATTAAGGAGCTCAATTATGATTTCAAACTTGCTGGTGAGAAGAGGTTATTCGACATTAGCTCACTTGATGAATGGAGAACCCAGGCCTATGAGAATGCCAAGTTGTTTAATGAAAAGGTTAAGAGATGGCATGATAGAACGATACAAAAGCGTGAATTTAATGTAGGCGATCATGTCTTGCTATATAATTCTTGATTAAGATTTTTTTCCAGGAAAACTTCTCTCTAGATAGGAAGGGCCTTACATAATTGAGGAAGTATATCGTTCCGATGCCATCAAGATCAACAACACCAAAGGCACAAACCCAAAGGTGGTAAATGGGCAAAGAATCAAACAGTATATCTTAGGTACTCCCATAAATGTTGAGACCAATATTATTAATACCATAACTCTAGAGGAGTACATTAGGGAGACCTCCCGGAACATTACAGACTCCGAAAAGGAATAGGTATGTGGTACGGTAAGTAAACCGACTCCAAAACTTTTTCAATGGAAAATTTTATCCGTTTTGGAATATTAATTTTTTTTGGAAAATTTAAAGTAGTCTGAATAGTGCACGAGGAGGCGACAAGCCTGGGGGGCGCGCCGTACCCCCTGGGCGCACCCCTGTGGCTTGTGGCTACCTCGGGTACCATCCGGACTCCATTTTCTTGTGGTATACTTGTCGTGGATTTGTCACAGCAGATGTCTGGGTGAACGGACTTAGGTTTAGGGAAGAAGCGCAACTATGTGGCGGCTTGAAGGGGTTGGTCGGAATCAAGAGATGCGGAGATCACCCAGGTTCGGCCCCTCTAATAGAGGTAAAAGCCTACGTCCTACTTGTTTGGTATTAATGATGAAGAATATCTCTCGGTTACAAGGGTGCTGTTTTGCTACCTCTCATCACGAGAGTCTCCAATCTCTTGTCTATCTAAGACCTGTCTATTGAGACGTCTAAAAACTTGACCCTCTCGGGGTGACCCACCCCTCCTTATATAAGTTGAAGGGGTGGCTTACATGTAGAGTCTAAGTCCAATTGAGACTTAACTTATTATGACTTCCTATTGTGGGCTTATCTTCATGGGCTTCTGAGTCCCGGGCTGATGAGTCCCGGGCGGCTTACACCGGGCAGCTCACACCGGGCAGCTTAGAGCCGGGCGGCTTACAACCGGGGACTCATCTTCAAGACTCATCTTCAGGGACTTACAACCGAGGACTCATCTTCAGGGACTTACAACCGGGGACTCATCTTCAAGACTCATCTTCAGGGACTTACAACTGAGGAATCATCTTCAGGGACTTACAACTGGGTTATAACTGTCTCCCGGGTCATACCGCGGGGTATATCCCCGACACTAGCCCCTAGGTTAGCTTGAATTTATTCATGGTAACCTTCTGAAATGAGAATAGTAAATATGTTAAGTGGCCGGCTTGATCCTTTGGCCGGCTTATGAAGTGGCTTCTCAGAAATCCGGGTCTTTCTACATATAAATTAGTCGTCTTGAGAATCGTCTTGCTTGTCAATGTCCTCTGAAAAATATTAGGAATAGAATACCCATATGCCATTGAGTCGGCTTCCAACACTTTGGCTTAATGAAGATCTTGAAAATAAGAAAGCCTCATGATGTAGATCCAGACCTCCATTGTTGTGAAGCAGGGCGGCTTATATAAACTCTGGTGGGTTATGATCTTTTGATAACGCCGGGTCATGAATGTTGGTGACGCCGGGTCTAACAACTGAACTCCATAATTAACATCTTGAAAATTCTCCTCAAAGTTTTTGATATGTCCATATTACCTGTAGCCCCCAGGCTTCAAGTTTATCCATGATAACTTGGTGCTTTGCAATAATATCTTTGAATGTGTAGCCCCCAAGTACCAGGTTGTCTTGCCTGCATCAACCTAGGACTTGTAATTGTCTTATACCTTATAAAGCTTCAACGGGTGTAGCCCCCAAGGGCCGGCTCATCAGTATGTGATGGGCCAGGTCTTCAATTTGAACCATATAATCTATTTGAACAGCTGGATACTGTAGCCCCCAAGTGCTGGGTCGCACGCCTGTGGCGACTTGGGACTTTTAGAAAATTTGATCTGAGCGGTGTATCCCTCGAAGTGCCAGGTCAGTAAGAATTACTAGGCTGGGACTTAGAAAAATATAGAAAGGCCGGCTCATCTCCTTGAGATAATAGGGTCTTGCTGACAATGTAATGATTTGAAAACCGGCTTGCATTAGCCCCCAAGTGCCGTGGTGCGTGCTTGCAGCAACATGGGACTTGCATACTTGATATAAACTGTATTTGAATGATGTAGCCCCCAAGTGCCGGGTCATCTGCCTGTGGTGACTCGGGACTATGTGTGGATAATATGACTCATTATAATTTTTTTGAATCCTTGTTTGCGGTTGTAAACTTGTAGGAATATCCTGGAAGAATACCTTTATCCTTGACATGAAATCCCTGCTCATGATTGTGGTGCAACCCGACAAATATACGTCCATAAGTTTTGTAGATTTACTACAGAGCACAATTAAAGAAATCCGAGAACTGGTCAATTAGATGACATGGTATTATATCTAATAGGGCGACTCTTGAAAAATAATGAATTCTCCAAGCTCGCTTGAAAACCCCAATCATTTTGTACTATTTATGACAAACCATGATAAAGATCCAGCCAGGTTGGCTATTAAAGATCCATTTGCTCTTACAGAAGTTTTTCATGATACTTAACTGTGGCTCATCTTAAGAGATAAAACCTGCAAAAATAAACAAGACATAATATATTCTGCATTGTTGTAAGGACGGCTTGAAAAAGCACAACCCGGAGATGTTATATCTTTCCTAATTTTTGAAAAAAAATTGAACTCATGTGCCGGTTCTTCTGGGTGGACTGGCTAATTAAAACTCCTAATCAATACACGGTCTCTATCGAGATTGGCCATAAATTTCTTAGAATGGCTTTGGGTCTCTAAGCGAGATTAACTGATAGGAAGTGTAGTGTCCCAGAGAGAGACACGGTAGGGCATGAGTACCCTTGTATCTCAAAAACTGCCTCTCACGTGACATAAATCCGTCGTTTTAACCTTAAACAGTTCAGGGTCTTTTAAAAGATTGATTGTCTAAGAGTATGAACGGGCCACATAGCGAAGAGTCGGCAGTAGATGAGAGAGTTTATCCTTGCTTACCGTAAGATGGCCCTCATGTGACAAGAACCGCCGTTTTAACTTTAACTAGTACAGGGTCTCTATCGAGATTGGCCGTCAATTTCCTTGAGCCGGCTCAGGGTCTCCAGGCGAGATTAACTGGTAAGAGTTCGGCGGGTCACCTAGCGGAGCAGCATCAGCTTACAGGTAGGTTTAACCCTGTTTGGCTTAAGATCCGATCAAGAGGGTATGTAAGCTAAACCCGGTGGGTTGGAAGCCCCCAAATGACCTTTGTTGAAGGAGTCAACTTTTTGGCTTAAGAGCCGATCGATAGAGTCTGATAAGCTAAACCCGGTGGGTTCGAAGCCCCCTAGACGACCTTGTTGATGATATCAACTTGCGCATCATCTTGTAGGAAGAAACAATAGAAGCTCCAAGTGACTTTATGATGATCCAATAAATCCAGGCACCCATGTTTGAATGGTTCATCACAACAGTTCATCCTCTTGGAAACTTTTAATCTCCCGCCAATAATATAATAACCCCCAAGATTGGGTTAACTTTGCAACGACTCAGGGCTCTCGTTGAAAATGACCAAATGTGTCTGGCCATGTCTTTAGCCCCCGAGTCTTAAGTTGACTTGAAAAGGTGGCTTGAGAATCTCCAATGAAAGTTGAGGTTGGTCGCGGCGGGTTAAAAATGATCTTGTATGAGTTGTTTCAATAATATGGCCGATGGTTCGACCCAGCTAGTTATTTGAAGTGTAACCAAACTGTAGTGGTGGCGAATCACGCGCCTATCCGTCAGGCGGCTCGTGCAGACGAGCACTGCACCAATATGTCAATGTCGATTGGACCGCAAGGCGGCGATTCAGAGCCATCCGTTGGGCGGCTCGTACTGGTATCTGCAGCCCCCGGTGTGTAGATGTAGATGTATAAGTCAACCACAGCGTTGTAAGCCAGTGAGGTCATGATAGACGGTCACGGTGTTGTAAGCCGACACGAACGACGAGTCGCCATGGCATTGTTAAACCGGTGCGCTTGGTGATTCGCCTGTGGTATTTATAAATCGGCGTGGGCGGTGGGCCGCCCGTGGCGTTGTTAAGCCGATGCAGATGCTTGAGGCGGCTGCAACATGGTCGATGTAGACCCGACCATGGGGATGGTGGCTTGCGGACGATACCGACATGTTGTTGTAGACCGGGCCGTGACGGCGGCGGCTTGCGTGCAACTATGGAGTAACACGCCACAAATGAACACTAGTGGATAATGACGCTGGCATGCACTCCATCCCCGCAATATAACGCCATTTGAATAATCCCCCTGTGCAAAAAATATTGCAAAAAGTCGGAGTAATTGTTCTTGAAAGAGTTAGTACATATGAAAAATATATAAGATGAATATCACCTGAATTTTTCAATAGCAGAACAACACACCGCCAGGTTGTGGCAACATTTTTTACCCTATCCAATCCACCTCATTTTCTTAGCCGGCTCCTCCCAGCCCTTCCTCCGTGTGGATATCTGGGTTAACAGCGGCTGGCGAGTACGGCAGGGCCGTGACGGCGATGGTGAGGCCGTGAACGAGGCAGAGGCGGCTTGGAAGTACGGCGGTGGTGACGACACACAGATGTGGGTTGCATGGTGAACCGGTGATGGCGAGTCTCGGGCGGAGCAGCGTTAGGGGTCCCTCGGCTATGGTGACTCATGGCACAGGCGGCGGCTCGAAGCCTGTTCCGGTGGGGGCGAGCCACATCGACGGCTCGACGGAATGAAGCCGCAGTGGCAGCTCGGCCTGGGCAGCTTGACTACCCGCAGCAGAAGCAGAGGCCGCGTCGGCGGCTTAAGACGACGGAGGAAGAGACGGTGTTGGCACGCTGATGACCCCGTGGTGGCGAGGATGGTGGACGGCAGCGGGGCAAAGCCGCCGGCTCACTAGGCGAGGCGGCGACCAAGCAGGCCGGGGTGAGGCGACACGAAGGCCAGGGGGATGTCCCAGCAGCACGGGGTGGCTCACCAGTAGGCGTGGCGGCTTGCCGGTAGTAGCGGCCACGTGACGACGCAAGGCGTCTCACCAGTAGGAGCTGCAACTTGGCAGCCCAGACGTGCGGAGGTGAGCCCGAAGCAAAGGCAAAGTGCAATAGAGGCAGTGATGGGGCGGCTTGAGCGCGCGCCGGCGGAGCCCGACCGGTTTAGAGCGAGGCACGGCGGAGTTGTCATAGCGAGCGGCTCGAAGCCGGCGCACGGGGTGAAGACCACAGGGATGAACCCATGTAGTGCGGCGAGTCATGATGGGTCGCAACCCGGAGGGCTGAGATGGACTCGACAGGGAAATCAGCGACTCATCCGAGCGATCGGAGGCAAGCTGGCGAATTTTGAGGCGATGTGGCAAGGGCGCGGATGGTCGACAGGCGGCGGCTACGGCGCGCAGGGGCAACCCAGGGTAGGGCGAGGCATAGCCAGTGTGGGGCGCAGCCGGCTGGGGCATTAAGCCGGCGGGAGCGGTGCGATGCGGCCAGTGCAGGCGCATGCTCATACGACCTGATTCGACGGTGCGTAGAGGCGGGCTCCACGGCGGCTCAGGCATTGCAGGCGAGCGTGGGAAGGTGACGAGGGCGGTGCGTAGTAGCATAGCAGCGGCCAAGGGGCAAGCCGGTGGTCGAGCTGAAGCGAGGCGAGGACCTGCGCCGGTCACGGCGGCTGGGTGGCCTAGGTCGGCAAGGCGACGACGGCTGTGGCTGCTCCGACGCAGCAGGGCGAGGTGAGGCGACTTGGAGACGAGGCCATCCCCGAGTATGATTCGGTAGAGGCAGGCGGCACGTGAAGCTGCATGGAGGAGCGGCGGCGCGTGGAGGCAAGGCCGGGTCGAGGTGAGGCTGCGGCTACAGAGCGGGGTCGAGTCCATGGCACGTCCATCCGCTTCGGGGTCACGGCGTTCTTCTCCCCTTTCTTTTTTTATTCACGTGAACAACTATGCCATACAATAGCTTAGCTAGCCATTGGCTTTTGTTTCTTTCCTGGTAATGGTTGATGTCCGCCGGTTTGCAGATTTGATGCGAAGTGGTGGAAATTTCTTGGGGACTTAACCGAGCAGCACACACAACTTTAGATCATAGTTTGACGTACGCCATCCATATTCTCTTTCTTCCTTGGTGACTTCCTTCGATCCGATTTGATCAAAATTAACTAGCCACATAATGGTCAGTCAAAGCTGTATCCGATTCATACTCAAAAACATCATGAAACTCGTGATGTTGTCTGCTTCAGGATGCTACTCGCTCCTTCGATTGAGTGATTCACTGGTGTTGGCATAGTAGCAATCTGGCCTGGCTGCCGAAACTACAGCGAAAATCACCGATGACTTTGATGGACTATTGTAGTATGTTTGGCTGTGGGGTAAACGCTCCCATCGATCTCAGCGACTTGCAGCAGCGAACACATAGCAACCCTAATTTTTCTTTGAACTCAGATTCATACATACCAGCTCCAAATTTAACCACGATCCTGATCACGAAAACAATGAATCTGCCAGCTCTGCCTCAAGGCTGTCCCATGCCACGTCACCCTGCGCAATCTTTCCACGCCATTTTTTCTTCATCCTATCAATTGCGAGCTTCTCGATTCCTAAAGATCTTCCTCCAAGAACACAACACCACCGTGCGCTCGCCCCATGGTGGGCGCCAACTATCATGGATTTGTCACGACAGATTCTGGGTGAACGGACTTAGGTTCGGGGCAGAAGCGCAACTATGTGCCGGCTTGAAGGGGTTGGTCGGAATTGAGAGACGCGGACTTTACCCAGGTTCGGCCCCTCTGATAGAGGTAAAAGCCTACGTCCCGCTTGTCTAGTATTGATGACGAAGAAGATCTCTCGGTTACAAGGGTGCTGTTTTGCTACCTCTCATCATGAGAGTCTCCAATCTCTTGTCTATCTAAGACCTGCCTTTTGAGACGTCTAAAAACTTGACCCTCTCGGGGTGACCCACCCCTCCTTATATAAGTTGAAGGGGTGGCTTACATGTAGAGTCTAAGTCATATTGAGACTTAACTTATTATGACCTCCTATTGTGGGCATCTCTTCATGGGCTTCTGAGTCCCGGGCGGCTTACACCGGGCGGCTTACACCTGGCAACTCACACCGGGCAGCTTAGAGCCAAGCGGCTTACATTGGGCGTCTTACAACCGGGGACTCATCTTCAGGGACTTATCTTTAGGGACTTACAACCGGGGACTCATCTTCAAGACTCATCTTCAGGGATTTACAACCGATGACTCATCTTTAGGGACTTACAACCGGGGCTCATCTTCAAGACTCATCTTCAGGGACTTACAACCAAGGACTCATCTTCAGGGACTTACAACCGGGTTATAATTGTCTCCCGGGTCATACCGCGGGGTATATCCCCGACAATACTCCTTAGGGTCGGTAAAAATTCATTATATAGTCTCCCGAAGGTTTTGACTCTTGTATCACGCCAATACCTCCTGTTTTCTTTTTGAGCTGTTTTTGCAGCAGATCTAGATCAACATGATGTCACCAAGTGCTTCGAAGGACAAGTTCTTCGAGATGGTCATCAACCCCTACCTTGAGGAGGTGTTGCAACACCCTCAAACCATTGAGATGCGTGAGGGGGTGCTGCACATCCGTGATGTGGAGGGGCCAAAGAAGACCAGAAGCATAGAAACAAGGCTCGAAGCAATGGAACAAAAAGTCTTCAAGTGCCAAGGGATGGTGGAACAAGGACTCAACGCCAATCACATGATGATCGCAGAGTTTACCCAAAAGCACAGGATGGACGCCAAGGACATCGGGGAACACATCTTTAAGCTTTACGAGAAAATTGAGCATCTCCAAGCCCAAATCTGTGACCTGCAAAACCAAAACTGTGAGTATGAATACAGATTGAAGAGAATGAGTTTGGCTGTAGATTTGAGGATCCTGGAGACTCGTTCATCTTTTTGCGATGATGAGCCTATGCTGTGGAAGACGGAGGAAAAGTCTCCAACCTCATCAACAACTCCAACATCACCACCTCGGAAGCAAGACAACTAAACACATGGGTATGGGCAGTCCCCTTGGCTTGTGCCAAGCTTGGGGGAGGTGCCCCAGTATCGTATCGCCATCACATCCTTTATTTTTATGGTTTTTCTTAGTTCGATCTTTTTGGTTATATCTTGATCTAGTAGAATAAAGTTTTTGTGTGATCTAGTGTTGAGTTTTTGTTTTATGTTCCCCCTATGTAAGCAAGTCCGAGCGTTATAATAAAGTGTAGTTTTGAGTTGAGGGCTTAGCTTGTTTGTTATGATCTTGATCGTGAGAAAAAGAAATAGAAAGAAGTATAGAATAAAAGCAAAGAGTATATATGATGATCTTATGGGGAGTGATAACTTCACATATAAGAAGTATGTCGATTGAAACTTGTTGTGAGTTGACAAACATAGCTATTTCCTATTGGTCATTGTGGCAATTAAAAGGAAGTAATAAATAAAGAGAGGTTAACATATAAATATATTATCTTGGACATCTTTTGTGATTGTGAGCACTCATTAAAATATTGTATGTTAAGAAGTTGATGTTGGACAAGGAAGACAACATAATGGGTTATGTTTGCTTACTTCCGAATAGAAGTTATATGGTTATAGATCCTTCAACATGTGTCGCTTGCTTCCACCTCATATCAGCCAAAATTTCCACACCAAGTAGAGGTACTACTTGTGCATCAAAACACCCTCAACCCAGTTGTGCCATGAGAGTCCACCATACACACCTATGGATTGAGTAAGATCCTTCAAGTTGTGTGATATATTAGTGTGAGGAAAATAAGTTTTATACGAACTTGTGATAGGGAATAAATAAAAGCAATGAACTGCATAATAAACTTCTCAATCACAAGGGGAAATATAAAGTGACGTTCTTTTGCATCAAGGGATTGTGCATCCAACTATAAAAGTGCATGACAACCTCTGCTTCCCTCTATGAAGGGCATATCTGTTACTTTTACTTTCTAGTACTTACCTTTATGCAAGAGTCGTGGTGATCTCCATCACTTTCCTTGCTTCACCTTTATCTCTTGGCAAGCGTCATGTGTTGGGGAATGATCTAGACACATATATCCACTCGGAAGTGGGCGAGCATGAGCTATTACTATTTACATTACCCTTGAGGTAAATAGTTGGGAGGCAACAGTATAAGCCCTTATCTTTCTCTCTCTCTGATTGAAGCTTTGAACTCAAAGGTACCTCATGAGTGTTAGCAATTGTGAAATACTAAAAGATGATTGAGTATGTGGATTTGCTTTACAAGATCTTATATTGATGTCGACATTCTAGGAATGGGGGTACCCAGACTTGGCTGCCTACGGCCCAGGACGTGGCCCACTTCATCGACCAAATGGGACCAGGCGAGGCCCCACTCAGGACAAGGCCCTCACGAGGGCCCTAGCCTCGAGAGGAAGAATAGCGGCAAGACCCGTGAAGGACGGGCCTCCCCAGGACCCCTCCGGAGCGGCGGAGGTTCCTATGCAAGGCCCGGCCTCAGGAGTCAAAGATGATGCAAGGAAGGACAGGCGAGCACCAGTGCACCAGGCGACGTAGTTTCCCCTTTGGTGCAAAGGGAACAAGGACGGATGCAGGTTCCCAAAGCGCCCCAAAGGTTTCCATTCTGGTGCAAGGAGACCACAACCACCTGTCCCGTAGGGTGGATGTCATCACTGAGCCTGTCCCTGTGGCGTCGACAACTACTTTGCAGGCGAAGACCGCCTTTGGGCAAGGCGAGCACCAACCCCTGTCCCCCTTAAAAATTGACCATTGTGGGATCCCTTCCCGCCATTACAATAAGGGAAGAGGACCCGGGCCGCCACTATATATACAACATAGATTGCACCATAGAGGGGGAGGAGATCCGAACCCTATCATCAAACTCCACCACTCGCCAAACCACGAGGAGCCTCGAACACCATCGAGAGCCCTCAGGAGGTCCCAAAACACTGTACTAGTTCATCCACCCAATGCTCCACGAGTGGCAATCCACCAAAGCAGGAGTAGGGTATTACGCTTCGCAGCGGCTCGAACCTGGGTAAACTATTGTGTTCATCTTCTTCTCGTCATTATGAGAGTTCTTTGTTGTGTTCGTTGAGTAGCGAGCTAGGTCGGGCGAGGCTGCAGGGGATCTTCGCACACACACCTATGTTCGAACCTTAAGGGTTTTGCGGAGCCTGAAATCCGACATTTCGCATGCCAGGTAGGGGGTGTGTCGAAATCTCCATCAGGTCTCGACCGACCGACACTCATAGCACTCATGGCAGGAGGATGACGAGTCCGCGTGGAGCAGCGAGCCGCGCGCGTGGCACGGCCGGCGTAGGCGGGCCGGAACGCCCTGTGGCGCTCTGCCACCCCGTCAGCGGGCGTCAAAACTAGTCGGGTCCCCGAAAGGTGCTGGGGGCTGCCGCCTTCACCAACCATATGACACGCCCTCGCCGCCCCAGCCCTTCCTCGCGTTCAGGCCGCGCCGCCGCCCCTCCAAGTTTGCCAAGACCCAACACACAGACATGTCGCACTCCTCGTGGCACATGAGCTTCGGTGCCAACATGCCACCGACCGCCACCACACCAGCGTCCCAGACGTGCTCCTAAGCGTGACACCACTACCGACGAAACCCAGGTGCACCACCATGGGTCCTGCACCCATGGACTCGCACAACCGAAGGCCACGTGGCATGGACCATGCAGGCGAATTCGAGACATCTACGCCGGCCCGCTCCTTCCGGGGACTTGGCTCGAGCCGCTGGGAAAGCGTCTGGAACCAAGGAGGAGGACTGGAGGCTCGACTACGCCTACACCCGGGGGCCCGCACAACTCGATAACGACCATGTTGCCGCACGCCCGGGCCACGGAGAGAGCAACATCGGCTACCACGATAGCAGGAGACATGCACGCGACCTCACGGGGAGCCCCCATGTGGACAGGTACGTACAACCTCATGGGGGTGGCTCGCGGGGCTAGCCTCACGGGGGCGGCTCGCGGGGCTAGCCTCGCGACGATGCCCAGTGAGGGGATCCTCGCGAGGCACGCCCGCTGGTAGGGAGTTGCTTTGGCAGACGTCTGGGTCTGGGGACCGGGGGTCACTCGCGTGGGAACAGAGGGTGGAACATGCGCCCTCGTATCCGGACTGAGAGGCTCTAGCTTGGGGATGGAGGGTGGAACACACACCCATGTCATTGGGCCAGACGATCCCAACCAGGAGGCCAAGGGTGGGACATGCACCCTTATCTCCAGGGCATGCCACACTCGCTTGGGGACGAAGGGTGGAACATACACCCATGTCGCCAGGACGGGTTTCGTTCGATCGCCGGTGGGCAAACATGTACTCGCCCATGTCCCCAGGCCCGGCTCGCCCGGCCTGGGGCCAAGGCCTAGAGTACCTGCATGGGGAACCCGGGGCCCCCAGCAAGGCGCACTTGGGCAACGCCCGGGAAACTCAGGACCTTCTACTGGGGCGGGCTCTCCGGCCAGAGAGCGCAGGGGGCTTCCCCTATGCTCAGGGGCTCTCCGGCCAGAGGGCTACGAGTGGGCTCCTTGCTTGTGAGGTGTGGGGCTCCCTATACACCCTCGAGACCTACATCAACTCGTGACACTGTCATGTAATAATGAGCGGGTTGTACACGTCCGGGGCCCCCCGAGGACGCGGAGGGTCCCTCCCACACAATGTGGCAGCCACAGCCCGGAGCTAGCGGAGAAGATAACACTGCCCATCAATGGCTATGCCCATGCAACATAGACGCCCTATGCTCAACGCTGGGGGAAGATGAAGGTGGGGACAACCCCACAAAAAAATCCGGATGCGACCGTTTTCTCGCTCTTATTTGTATTTCAAGTTGCAACCTTCAATGGCCCCCTTTGTGCACTTGAGCCTCACAAAATCTCGAAGATTTCGTGATCCTATGTTTTAAAAGAAAAGAGGGGCGGGGACTTTATCTCTTTGCTCTCTCGTTTTATCGATCTTGAGTTCTCTCTTTTTTTTGGATCGGTGTTTTGTGAGGAGCTATGGGCTCCGACCACAGCACCACATCACATCATGGGGTCTCGGGGGGCCCTAGGGCCTCCTGAGGCGGCACATGGAAGGACGGAATGGGGGATCGCTCGAGCATCAAAGGGGGCTCCTGAGCAGCACGCCTCAGGAGCCTTACCGGTCATAAGGCCACTTGTCCCCTCTGATGCCGTCCTTGGTTTCCGGTCGGCATCAGGGGTGTAGTGGCCTCGCCCCGTTAAGTGCGTCCTTGGTTTCCGGTCGTACCTAATGGTGGTGGGGAATGCGCGGGACTGGGACCTGACGACGTAGAGCAGTTTGAGCGTCGAAAAAGGGGGCTCCTGGGCAGCGCACCTCGGGATCCTTACCGGTCATAATGCCACTCGACTTCCTAGTGCCGTCCATGGTTTCCGGTCAGCATCAGGAGTACCAGGGCGTCGCCTCGTGAAGTACGTCCTCTCTGGTCATACCTAACGTTGGTGAGGGAATGCGCGGGACTACGACCTACAGACACATAGTGCCGAAAGGGCACCCAAACTGTCCCACGAGCAAGGGAGCAACACCTCAGACGGAACCACAAGCACGAGCTAGATCATCGCCACCCCGCGAGTGTTACAACCGGACTGGCGATGGTCCCGGTCGAGAGGAGCGCAACATTACACACCTCGTCATCAGGGAACATATTTAAAGGTACTGTCAAGATACATCAAAGTTGCCATTATGCCACGTGCATAACCCTTTCAGGAACACAAGAAGGCTACTCGAGGGAACACACCGTCCCCGAAACTCTCATCGCCGTCACTCAACGATGGCCCCAAGCGTCCCCGCTCAAGAATGGTGTTCCGCTTCGCCAGACGAAAGCTTCGCCACCAGGTCGTTCACATGGTCCTGGACTCGATCGGCGAGGGTAGCGTGGGTCGCCTCAGGCACAGGACCAAGCACCGCCTTAAGATCGAAGTGCAGGTCGAGACGAAGGAGGTGGCAGAAGATGTTTGAGGCTGCCCGCTCGAGTAGGTCATGACTCTTCTCCCCCACGAGCACGCGGGTCTTCTCTGCACCCACCTCAAGGCATTCCACGACCCTGGAAAAGAAGCCTAGATACCTGGCGTCATTCGGAACCAAGGGGCTCAAAACGCTCTCGCCATAGATGTCATCCAAGGCCCGCTTGGCCCTCTTCTCGAGGGATTGAAACATCTGGGAGCGCATGTGCTAGAGGCTGGGAGCACGTACTGGCTCGGTCGAAGTCTCCTTTGCCAAGGAAGCAACACCCTTCACTTGTTTATAAAGAGAAGCTAGTTCGGCCTCGGCAGCCGCCTGGGCGTCCATCGCGGCTCGCCGGCGCCCTTCCTCTTGGTCTAACTTCTTCTTGATGTCGTTAACCTCGCCTTTCAAGAGGTTACATCGCTGACAGAAACGGGACTCCCGGAGGTCCAGCTTCGCGCGATAATCCTAGAGAAGGGGACGCCAAGCCTCTGCCACCCTGTTGTCGACCTCCTCTTGTATCCTCGCCTCGCGGGAGGCAAGGGACTCCTCGGCAAGCGATGCTTGGCACTCAGGCGCCAGGGGGCTCGCGCCGGCAAGGAGAAGCTCGGCCAACGGATCCACGAGTGTGGCCCTCCGCAGCTGGACCTGCCCTTCAAGGTCGGCGTTAAGGGCCTGGAGCTCTTTGAGGCGAGTCTCGGAGGCCCTACACCGACAATCGGCCTCCTGAGCCTCGGTAAGGGTGCATTCGCGGGCCTCCATCGCTGCAGCAAGGGACCCTTCTTCCTCCATACAGGCGCACTCACGCTGTAGACGGCCGAGGTTCACAGCAACCTTAAGCTGGCGCCACCCCAACTCAAGGTGCTGGTGTTCCTTTTCCAAGCGGGCATCATTGTTGGTGAGCCCCACCCCTAGGCACTGGAGCGCGTCTGCCACAGTATGGAGCAAACGGCATGGCGAGGCGCTCAGGTCTTTAGCAAGCTCAAGCGGCCAACCAGAACTCCCACCTTCTCCTGGCGAACGGGGGAGGTGCGCGAGGGGCCTCCCGGCTCGAATCTATGCTCCGGGGATGGGGGCTAACATATAGGCATCCCAGATGAAGGAAGCGTCCCTTGGGGCCCCACATCGCCGAGCAAAGGGTGTCCGGGGGGAGGCAACATGACCCTAGAAGGGGCCGCGGTCAGGGGAAGTGGCCCCACTCAAGGGAGCCGAAGGCCGTGGGCGAAGAGGACCGTGGGGGACTCACGCCCAGGGCCACCAGGCGTCAGAATGGGCTCAGGCAGGGGTTCCTCAGAGGATGGAACTCCACGGCGTACGAGAGAAGAGACCAGAAGAGGCTCACCGCCCGCAGGACCAGGCAACGTCGGCCCACCTCCCTCATCGCTGGTTGGGAGCCTGCGGAATAAAAGCTCAAGAGAAAGGCGCTAAAAAGAAGGACGTAGGAGGGTACATGTACTTACTCGTCTATGGCGACCCACTTCCTCTTCACCGGAATCCACGACGCTGAGTAGCGACCGCCCCTGGGCTTCTTCCTTTTCCGGCCGACACGGGGGCCCGGGGGCGGAGGGCTGGCCACTGACGGTTGATGATCAGTGGCAAGGACGGTAACTGCCACCGACTACTGAGTGCCGCCCCAACCCTGGCTCGACCCGGGGCAAGAGCCGGGGGAATGGGTGGCGAGACACGGCCCACCTCGACCACGGGGAAGGCGGCGTGACCCAAGTTCTCAGGGATGGAGCCCCTAGGAGCGAGGCACCCCGATGACACGCCTCCCCCTGAGGAAGGAACCCCACTCGTCAAACTGCGGCATCTTTGTGGCGAGGGCCTCCTGGCCCTTGAAGTTGTACAAGGGGAAGCTGTCACATGGGAGCTAGGCAGGTTCACCACCATTCAGGCAGCGAAGAAGCTCGCGTAGGACGTTAGGGGAAAGAGGCGGGACCTGGATCCGCATTGGGTCACGGGGACCCGCAAAGGCCCACATCGGGTGGGAGTGGCACTGAAGAGGAGCGATTCGTGGGTGAGTTAATTCCCGCACCACCATCGCCATCGTCACGCCTGCCTGCCTCAGCCTTGCCAGCCTGGCCAGGACCGGTGCAAGCCTAGGGTCAGCAAGCTCCTCGCGCATCCTCCCGTGATTCGGCGTTGCGGGGGTCAGCGGGGGTTGAAACAGAGCTTCGGCCTCGACAGTCTCAACATACACCCACTGCCGCCGAAACACTTCTACTTCCGGGGAGAGTTTGGCCTCAAGGGCCCCGTGGGCTGATGCGTCCACCTTTCTCAAGGACACGCACCCGGAACTTTGTTCCTCAGAAGCCAACTCAAGGGAGAAGAAGTGGCGTAACAAGGCCATGGAGGGGGAAACACCAACAAAGGCCTCGCACAGGAACACGAAGGACGAGACCAGAACGAGAGAGCCAGGGTCAAGGTGGAGCACGCGGATCTGGTAATGCGAAAGCACAGTAGTGAGGAAGCTCGAAAATGGTGGCAGTACGCTGGAAAGGAGAGCATGAATATGAAGAGGAACAGCGGTGGCCGCCAGCTTGCCCCGAGGCCGCAAACCTGGCCAGATCTTGGTGCCCCCCATTCATTGGAGCCGGCCACGACTACGAGTTGGACTTTCTCCAATCCCTTGAGGTTCACCGTCGACGACCGGCCCAGCGCGGGCTGGGGCATCGCTGAGGTGGACGAACCCCTCAAGCTTCCGCATTTCACCCCCTCCGGAAACATGGCGAGGAGGACGAAGGGGGGAAATGACATGGTGCACGGGGACTCAGCGGAAGGGGATGGAGTCACGCGAGAAGGGAGAGCAGGCGACGAAATCGACAGGAGACGAAGACGGCTCTAAGGTGAGAGTCGGGTGGCTCGGAAAACCTCGCTATGACCGGTCCGATGCGGAGAAGAAGGGATGATAAGTCTTTGGGCTACCGCATATAAAGCCTTGCCCACAGGCAGTTGGGGCCTGCGGCGCTTCGGTCCGTCCTCCAAGCTTCGGTCGTAAGCCAGCCCAGACGTGCCTTGGGTCTGGGGGCTATTGTCAGTGTTCTGGGAACGGGGGTACCCAGACCTGCCTGCCTGCGGCCCAGGATGTGGCTCACTTCATCGACCAAATGGGACCAGGCGAGACCCCACTCAAGACAAGGCCCTCACGAGGGCCCTGGCCTCGCAAGGAAGAAGATCGGCAAGACCCATGAAGGACGGACCTCCCCAGGACCCCTCCGGAGCCGCGAAGGTTCCTATGAAAGGCCCGGCCTCAGGAGTCAAAGATGACGCAAGGAAGGATAGGAGAGCACCAGTGCGCCAGGTGGCGCAGTTTCCCCTTTGGTGCAAAGGGAGCAAGGATGGACGCGGGTTACCAGAGCGCCCCCCAAAGGTTTCCATTCTGGTGCAAGGAGACCACAACCACCCGTCCCGCAGGGCGGACGTCATCACTGAGCATGTCCCTACAGCGTCGACGACTACTTTGAAGGTGAAAACTTCCTTTGGGTAGGGCGAGCACCAACCCCTGCCCTCCTTCAAAATTGGCCGTTGTGGGATCCCTTCCCGCCATTACGGTAAGGGAAGAGGACCCGGGCCACCGCTATATATAGAGCATAGGTTGCACCGTAGAGGGGAGGAGATCCAAACCCTATCATCAAACTCCACCACTCGCCAAACCACGAGGAGCCTCGAACACCATCGAGAGCCCTCAAGAGGTCCCAAAACACTATACTAGTTCATCCACCCAAACCTTCACGAGAGGCAATCCACCAAAGCAGGAGTAGGGTATTACGCTTCGAAGGGTCCCGAACCTGGGTAAAATATCGTGTTCATCTTCTTCCTCGTTATCGTGCGAGTTCTTTGCTGTGTTCGTCAAGTAGCGAGCTAGGTCGGGCAAGGCTGCAAGGGATCTTCGCACACAACCCTGTGTTCGAACCTTAAGGGTTTTGCGGAGCCCGAAATCTGACAATTATCTCTTTCCTACGTTATGATAAATTGGAATGGCTTCAATGACTGAGATCATAGTTTGTTGGTTCCCAGTAGATTTCTTGATTCGTACTTTACCTTGTGAACGAATTGTTACTTCAACATAAGAATTATATGTCAATTTATGTTGTTGTTCTAAATATGATCATGATGCCTTCATGTCCGCATTTTATTTTATCGACACCTCTATCTCTAAACATGTGGGCATATTTATCGATTTCGGCGTTCACTTGAGGACAAGCAAGGTCTAAGCTTGGGGGAGTTGATACGTCCATTTTGCATCATGCTTTTATATTTATATTTATTGCATTATGGGCTGTTATTACACATTTTGGTACAATACTTAGCCTTTTCTCTCTTATTTTACAAGGTTTACATGAAGAGAGAGAATGCCGGCAGGTGGAATTCCAGACTGGAGAAGGAGCAAATCTGAGATACCTATACTGCGCAACTCCAAAAGTCCTGAAAATTTACGGAGAATTATTTTGGAATACATAAAAAACTCTACGGGGCCCACCAGGCAGTCACAAGCCTAGGGGGTGCGCCCTACCCCCTGGGCGCGCCCCTGTGGCTTGTGGCCCACCTGGCAGTCCTCCGGTGCCCATCTTCTGCTATATGGAGGGTTTTGACCTGGATAAAATCATAACAGAGCTTTCGGGGCAAAGCGCCGCCGTCTCGAGGCGGAACTTGGGCAGAATCAATCTAGGGCTCCGGCGGAGTTGTTCTGCCGGGGAAACTTCCCTTCGGGAGGGGGAAATCAAAGCCATCATCATCACCAACGATCCTCTCATCGAGAGGGGGTCAATGTCCATCAACATCTTCACCAGCACCATCTCCTCTCCAAATCCTAGTTCATCTCTTGTATCCGATCTTTGTCTCAAAACCTCAGATTGGTACCTGCGGGTTGCTAGTAGTGTTGATTACTCCTTGTAGTTGATGCTAGTTGGTTTACTTGGTGGAAGATCATATGTTCAGATCCTTCATCATCATTAATACTCCTATGATTATGAACATTAATATGCTTTGTTAGTAGTTACATTTGTTCCCTAGGACATGGGATAAGTCTTGTTATAAGTAATTATGTGAATTTGGTATTCGTTCAATATTTTGATCAGATGTATGTTGTCTCTCCTCTAGTGGTGTTATGTGAACGTCGACTACATGATACTTCACTATTGTTTGGGCCTAGAGGAAGGCATTGCGAAGTAATAAGTAGATGATGGGTTGCTAGAGTGACAGAAGCTTAAACCCTAGTTTATGCGTTGCTTCGTAAGGGGCTGATTTGGATCCACCTGTTTCATGCTATGGTTAGATTTATCTTAATTTTTCTTTCGTAGTTGTGGATGCTTGCGTGAGGGGTTAATCATAAGTGGGAGGTTTGTCCAAGTAAGGGCAGCACCCAAGCACCGGTCCACCCACATATCAAATTATCAAAGTAATGAACACGAGTCAAATGAGCATGATGAAAACTAGCTTGAAAGAAATTCTCATGTGTCCTCGGGAGCGCTTTGCTTTATATACGAGTTTGTCCAGGCCTGTCCTTTGCTACAAAAAGGATTGGGCTACCTTGCTGAACCTTTGCTACACTTGTTACTTGTTACTCATTAAAATTATCTTATCACAAAACTATCTATTACCGATAATTTCAGTGCTTGCAAAGAATATCTTACTGGAAACCGCTTGTCATTTCCTTCCGCTCCTCGTTGCGTTCGACACTCTTAATTATCGAAAGGACTACGATAGATCCCTATAGTTGTGGGTCATCACTTATCTGCAACAGAGCGTATCATATCATGGGGTTTCGATGCACCAACAAAGGTTGCATCGATCCTTGTGGTGAGAATGGGCAATGCACAGTACCAAAGAGGCTAGCAAATATGAGGTGGTGAGAGTGCGTACATCGATGGATTCACATTTGTCATAAAGAACTCACATACTTATTGCAAGATTTTATTTGCTCTCTCGAAGTAAAGTACTACTCGCATGCCCCTAGGGAGAAGGTTGGGAGGAGTTAACTATTGCGCGCCTCCGACCTAAACAACACTAGGATTTCAACGAGGAATAAGAATGCTCACACATCATCACCATTACACAACCAATATTTAGAGGAACATCAAATTAACACCCTTTAAGTATCGATATTTTTACTAACCAACAACCATGCACTCACACCCTTTCATATTACCACATCAATATCATTAACTCACAATTTCTCTTATATGTGGTACATGAACGTTTTGATTATGCACTCATTGAATACCTATTATTTTTGTACTAGTCTTATAACCCATGCAAATTACCGTCACTATTGATTAACTCTCAAACAAATTTAAGTGAAGAACGAGAGTGCAATTATTTCTTTAAAGGGAAAATTCCATTTCTCCCCTTAACTTGAGCCACCACCTGGCATTTACCCCTAATTTTCTGGTATGCTCAAAAATACCCCTCCGCCGTGAAGTCACCTTATAGAAATGCCCTTGTGTGTCGTTACCATCCAGTTAAAGGGCTTTGACCATCTGGTGAATAGTAACACGGTGAACAGTAAATTCGGAAAATAGCAAAAAAATCAAAAAACTGAAATTTTGTGGGATGGAAGATACTCAAGATCGCAAGGTGTGTGCAAATTTTCGTGCCGTTTCAACATTCTAAGAGCTCGTGGCAAAGGAAAAAAATGTAAATCTATATGCTGTGAACAGTAAATTCAAAAAATAGCAAGAAAAATTAAAAATATGATTTTGTTTGGCATAAAAGAAGCTTGTATGTGCAAGGTGCTTGATTTTTTTTGTGTTTGTACATTGTAGAAGCTGGTGGAGAAAAAAACAAAATTTGGCTCGGAAAAAAACTTTGAAAAAATGCACTGTTTTTTTGCTAGAGCTCCTCACATGTCATTTGATCACAAAAATTTGCAAGCACCTTGCACACCTAAACCTCTTTGATGCCAAAATAATTCATTTTTTTTGAATTTTCTTGCTATTTGTTTTTTAATTTACTATTCACAACATATAGATTTACATTTTTTCGTTTGCTGCGAACTCCTGGAATTTCCAAACAACACGAAAATTTGCACGCACCTTATGCCCTTGAGTATCTTATATCCCACAAATTTTCATATGTTTTTAATTTCTTTTGCTATTTTGTGAATTTACTATGCACCGTGTTACTGCTCACCACACGGTCAAAGCCCTTTGACAGGATGGTAAGGGCATTTCTACAAGGTGACTTGACGGAAGAGGTGTACTTTTGAGCATACCAGAAAATTAGGGGCAAACGCGAGGTGGTGGCTCAAGTTAGGGGGATAAATGGAATTGTCCCTTGTTTAAAATCTATACACCACTGTGCTCTAAAAGATATGAGTGAAGCACTAGAGCAACTGCTTAGCTCAAAAGATATAAGTGAAGCACAAAGAGTATTCTAATAAATCATGGTGAACATGTCTCTCTCTCAAGTGGGTGATTCCAACAAACAATAATTGAGTAAAACTATAACAAAAACAACTAAATGAAACAATGCTCCAAGCAAAACTCATATCATGTGATGAGTAAAAATATAGCTCCAAATGACATACCGATGGATTGAGATGAAAGAGGGGATGTCTTCTGGGGCATCCCCAAGCTTAGATGTTTGAGTCTTCCTAGAATTTGACTTGGGGTGCCTTGGGAATCCCCAAGCTTAGGCTCTTGTTGCTCCTTATTCCTTCATCCATCATGATAATACCCAAAACTTGAAAGCTTCAGCACACAAAACTCAACAGAAAACTCGTGAGATCCATTAGTACGATAGGCAAACCATAAACATTTGGTACTGTTATAAATGGATTCATATTTTATTATTTCATAAGGTATTGTATTCTAAGTTGAGCATAGCTTATACACCCCCGATACGATCCATAGCATCATTAAAACAAGCAAACTATGGAAGCAAAAAACAGAATATGTCTAAAATAGAAAATTCTAAAGTGATCAACAAAGACACCATAGTTTTGTAACACCAAAATTATGAAAAATCAGGAAACCTATGGAATTTGTATATAAATACTGTGGAAAATATTCATATCAACAAGATATTTTAGTAAAATCAGAGAAATTCTGCACTGGACACAAAAGTTTCTGTTTTTGCACCGTATCAATTCTACTTTTCATTCAAGTCACCCCAAAGGCTTTACTTGGAACAAACACTAATTTAAACATTAAAACATGATAATTATAGGAGCAATAATATGTTATATCACATAAACGGGAAGTATTGGGTTGTCTCCCAACAAGCTCTTTCTTTATAGCCATTAAGATAGGCATGGGATAATAATGATGCTCACGTAAAAGGTAAGAATTAAATCACAAAGCCATCACCAAATAGCATGTGAAAAACACATCTAAGTCTGACATACTTCCTATGCATAGGCATTTTATAAGCAAACAAATTTTCAATACAAGAGGTGTCTAGCGAATGCAAGTAAGAAGATTGAAGCATTAAAAATTTGAGCATCAAGAGATGTAAGTGAGTAACATGAAAATTCCTATAACCATATTTGCCTCTCTCATAATAATTACATGTAGGATCATATTCAAATTCAACAATATTTCTATCATATTAAATATTTTCTCTATGATTCAGATGCACAAAAGTTTTACAATCTTCCAAGATAGTAGGATTAACATTAACTAAAGTCATGATCTCTCCAAACCCACTTTTATCCAAAAATTCCATAAGATTGATCATTCTATAAAATAGTGGGATCATTACTAACTAAAGTTAACACTCTCCCAAACCCACTTTTAGTACTATTACAAATATCATAATGAATAACACATTCAACATGAAGCTTAGAACTAGCAAGATCACAAGAAACATCACGATTATCACCCCAATCATGATCATTAGCACAATTGATATTCATAGAATTTATACTAACACAATTGCAATCATGCTTTTCATTCAAGGAACTATCATGAATCATTTTATAAATTTCTTTTAACACTTCATCGAAAAAATTAGATTCACGATTATCAAGCAAGACATCATGAAGATAATCTAGTGCACTCAACTCACTAGCAATTGGTTCAACATAATCGGGTCTTTAAAAATATTAGCAAGTGGATCAGGATCAATGTATCTTAGTTTTCTTGTTCTACTTTCTATTTGTGTGGAAAAGATAAAGATAGCATTGCAAGGCAAGTAGAGAGTAGATAAACCGAATGATAATTTGTGTGTCGGTAGTTGATAGGAATTTGGTGATACTCCCCAAGACGATGCCAGAAATCCTTCTTGATACTTGTGATCTGCGTTTGGATTTTCCACGAAAAGGAGGGAATGATGCAGTATAATATAGATAAGTATTCCCCTCAGTGAGAACAAAGGTTATTAAACCAAGAGGAGGATCACACAACTCCCGTTTCAGAGCCTACACACAAAAGAGTAAACACTTGCACCCAACGCGGGGAAGATGATTGTCAATCCCCTTGAACTCGTTACTTGCGAGAAAATGAGTAGTGTGGATGATAATAGATAATTGTAAATTGTAAAATAAATAGAAAACAAATAAATGGCAGGAAGGTAATAGTAGTGTTTGTAAATATATATGTGGATAGACCCAGGGGACATAGTTTTCCCTAGAGGCATCTCTCATGTAGAAGGCATACGATGGGTAAACAAATTACTATTGGCCAATTGACAGAAAAGCACATAGTTTTGCAATATTTATTCCTGGAAATGATCATTACATATAGACATCATGTCCGTAAGCAAGTAGACAGACTCGTGCCTGCATCTACTGCTATTACTCCACCCATCATCGCTATCCAGGATGCATCTAGAGTATTAAGTAAAACATAGTAATGCTTGGAGAACAATGACATGATATTACAAAGTAAATCCGATTAATATGAATAAACATCACCGTTTTATCCTTAGAGACAGCAAGACAAATATGTGCCATGTCCTGTTCTGTCACTAGGATTGAGCACCGCAAGATTGAACCCGCTACAATGCACCTCTCCCACTAAAGATAAACCAATCTAGTTGGCCAAACTAAACCGATAAATCAGAGAGAATTACAAAGCTATCATATAATCATGCATACATAGAAGGAGCAGAAAATAACTCGATATAATTTCATGAACAATCTGATCATAAAGATCCCAACAAACACACCACACAAAGTGATCACATTGAAAAGATCATCGTGAAGATGCCATGAACTTTGTAGTGAAGAACAAAGAGAGAGATAGCCATCTAGGTACTAACTACGGACCCGTAGGTATGTGGTGAACTACTCATATATCACTATGGGAGAAGAAAAGTTGATGCAGTGGCCCTCCGTGATCGATCCCACTCCCGCAGGGCACCAGAATAGAGCTCCAGATGGGCACACAACGGAACAATGACTTGCAGCGGCGGAAAAAATATTTTGGGAGGCTACCTAGAGTTTTGGGATATATTGTAATTTATAGAACACAGAGGAGTGTCGGGAGACGAGGGGGCGGCCAAAATCTAACAGGGCGCGGCCACCCCCCTGGGCACATGATGACCCACAAGTATAGGGGATCAATCATAGTCGTTTCGATAAGTAAGAGTGTCGAACCCAATGAGGAGAAGAAGGAAATTATAAGCAGTTTTCAGCAAGGTAATTTCTACAAGCACTGAAATTGTAAGTAAGAAGTGTTTTGATAGCAAGGTAATTTGTAACAAGCAAGTAACGATAACAATAGGTAAGGTGCAGCAAGACAGACCAATCCTTTTGTGGAAAAGGACAAGCCAAAACTATCTCTTATGATGAGCAAAGTGTTCTTGAGGGTACATGGGAATTTCATCTAGTCACTTTCATGATGTTGGTTTGATTCTTGTTCGCTATTTTGATAATTTGATATGTGGGTGGACCGGTGGTAAGGTGCTGTTCTTACTTAAAATAACAACCTACTTATGATTAAACCCCGCACAAGCATCCGCAACTACGAGAAAAGTATAACATTAAACATGTGCACCCAAATGAGCCCCTTATGAAGTAGCGCATAAACTGGGGTTTAAGCTTCTGTCACTCTAGCAACCCATCATCTAATAACTACTCCACAATGCATTCCCTTAGGCCCAAGGATGGTGAATTTTCATGTAGTCGGCGTTCACATGACACCACTTAGGGTATCACAACATACATATCATCAAAATATCGAACACATATCAAATTCACATGATTACTTGCAATGTGACTTCTGCCGTGACCTCAAGAACAAAAGTAACAACTCACAAATAATATGCATGCTGAAGAGCACAGGCGTATTGACTAGCATAATGGATCTGAACATATAATCTTCCACCAAATAAACCATATAGTAATCAACTACACAAGGTTATCAACAGTACTAGTCACCCAGAGGTACCAATCTGAGGTTTTGGTATAAATATTGAACACAAGAGATGAACTAGGGTTCGAGAGGATATGGTGCTGTTGAAGATGTTGATGAAGACTGGCCTCCCCAAGATGAGAGGGTTGTTGGTGATGATGATGGCTTCGATTTCACCCTCCGAGAGGGAAGTTTCCTGGCGGAATCGCTCCACCGGAGGGCAAAAGTGCTCCTGCCCAAGTTCCACCTCAAGGCGGTGGTGATTCGTCTCAAAAGTCGTCCTCCTAATTTTTTTAGGTTTTTGGGGAATTTATACCAGAAGATGGGCTCCGGAGGTGGGGCTGGGTGAGCACCCTCCACCAGGGCGCGGTTAGGGGGCCTAGCGCACCCTGGTGGAGGGTGGCCACCTAGTGGGCCCCCTCTAGTAGTTTTTAGCTCTAATAATTCTTATTTATTGTATAAAATATCTTCGTAAATTTTCATCTTCATTGGGGATGTGCAGAATTGGTATATCTGACATGCTTTTTTCAGGTATTGCATTCCAGTTGCCGGCATTCTCCCTCTTGGTGTAAACCTTGCAAATTGTGATAGAAAAGGCATTAGAATTACTCCCTAACACATTATTAGGCAGAAAAACATTGTAAATAACAATAGGAAAACATGATGCAAAATGGACGTATCAACTCCCCATGCTTAGAACTCGCTTGTCCTCAAGCGAAAGCCGATATCGAAGAAGATGCCCACATGGTTTGATAGAGAGGTGTTGATAAAAACAAAATACAGACATAGTAGCATCATGCTTATTATTATAACAGCAACAGAAACTAACATAAACTTTCCCGAAATTTTTTATTTCATAACAACACCATATAACTTCTTATGAGCAAGTAACAATTCATCACAACTTGGAAATATAAAGCATAAACCTTATTGGAAACCAACAAACTATGTTCTCAGTCAACTTTGCAACTACAATTCATCATATTTTCAGGAAGGGTCTCATGTAGGAGCCTTTTGGCAAGTCCACATAGTCGACCATCATCTAGTCTTCTATGATTGCTAACACTTACAACATACCCATGGACAAAAAGTTTTAACCGGGCACATAGAAAGATAGGGACTTATAGTTTGCCCCCCAACGTATTCACCTCAAGGGTGATGTCAACAAGAATAACCCATGCTCACTCATATCCAACTGGAAATATGTACCTAGATCTTTCCTCACCACATGATGCTTGCCAAAGGAGAAAAAAAAGTAATAGGGAAGCATACTTTGACTGTTGCATAGAAGTAAATACTTAAAAATAAAAGATAGGCCCTTCGCAGAGAGAAGCATAGGTTGTGATGCGCTTTTTAGTTTGTATGCCAAATCCCTTAGCGCAAAAGAACGTCACGTTGCACTGCCTCTTGTGATACAAACCTTTATTATTCAGTCCGTCGCTTTTATTACTTTGCCATCACAAGTTCATGCAACGCTCAATTTTCTCTTACACTAATTGATCCAACATTTTTAGAAGCAATTTTTATTGCCTTGATTTACCAATGACAACTTACTTGAAGGATCTTATTCAATCCATAGGTAGATACGACGGACTCTCAAACATGAGTTTTCGTTTTGGGTTTTTGGATGCACAAGTAGTATCTCTACTTAGTGCAGAATTTTTGGCTTGCAAAGATATTGGGAAAGCACCACATGTTGAAGGATCTATGAAAAATATAACTACTATGTGAATACGAACAAGCATAAATCATTACGGTGTCTTCCTTGTCCAACATCAACAATTTTGGCATATAATATTTAATGGGGGCTCACAATCATACAAGATGTCCATGATTGTTGTCATGGGAACGAACACCTATGGGATCATAGGGACCTCTTACGGTTCAGCGGGGGGGGGGGGGGGTGAGGCTCGCACCAAGAGCCGGTCTGATGAACATCACGCGGGGATCTTTACCCAGGTTTGGGCCGCATGGATGCGTAAAACCCTACTCCTGCTTGGTTGTATTGTGAGTGTTCTTTGGATTCTAGCTACAGGAATGCTATGAGCAGCTGCCATGCGTGAGAGCTAGAAAGTCCTAAAGTACCCTACCGTGTTGCCCTGGGCCTCCTTTTATACTCTGAAGGGGATCCCAACAGTGGTGTATAGTGTGTACACGGGGTGTACAGAGCTACAGTGCTATCATACCTAACACCGACGGAGTTGGACAGGCTCATTTAATGCACTGTCAGGCATCTCTGTCCATCAGTGGGATGGGACGGGAGCCCGTCCCATCGGCATCGCTTAGCCCCCTCCAACGTCGACGCCGCGACACGCGTCCAGGTGGATCGACACCTGGCCCATGCGCTAGCGGGGCCTTGCCGAGGCTTTGCCTTGTGAGGGCCTTGCCTTGCCGAGGCCTTGCCTTGTCGGGGCCTTGCTTTGCCTGGGGCTTCAATAGTCCTCCCGGCAAGGTCTTGCCAGTGGTCTTGATTCTCCTATGTTGGTACCTGGCAAGTCCCTGCCGGGCCTCATTGCTGGGGTGGCTACTACTGCCTGTGCATGTGTAAGGGGCACTGGAGATCCCAAAACTCTAGTGCACCGACAATAGTATATTTGCATGTGAATCTTCTCTTCCCTAATTTATTCTTTCATGAATTGCATCATTTACTAATGCTATGTTTTCCAATCTCCAATAAATTTTACCACTTATACCTTTCTTTATTGTGATGTCATTACTCACCATAAGATTATCATATGATCTTTTCTCATTTATCTTATTTTATTATGATTGCAGCAAGAAAGTAAAGGGGCAAAAGCTCAAACTAAACTTTATTATATAACTCCCACTCAATTACATAGATAGATAGATAGATCACGAAAATAGCGCTTAAAAATAGATCATACTAAAATTTTATTCAATTAAATCATGAAAAGGCTAAGGATCAAAATAAAAAGCAAAAGTAAAAAGTGATGGTGATACGATACCAGGGCACCTCCCCCAATCTTGGCTCAATCCAAGGGGAGTGCCCATACCCATGTACTCAACTCTCTTTTGGTGGTGATTATGATGAAAGTGGTGGTGATGAGACGTTATTCTTCTTTGCTAATTTACACTTGAGGAAGAAGTTTTCTTCCCTCAAATCATCATTCTCTTGCTCAAGTTTCAAAATCCTCTTGCATATAGCTCCCTTGATCTAGTGTAGAAAACGAGAAGGGATAAAAGGAGTATTGGGTACACTCGTACCATTAGGAAGGCTTGACTTCTTGAACTCCATGCGCATATCTCCAAGTTGAGGTAGTGGAGGTTCATCTTAATCAGAGCCACTATCTAGTCCACCGTCTTCTCTTTCCTTCAGATCGGTGTCTTCTTCTTCCTCCAAAGTCCACAATTAGGGGTAAATGTCCCCAAAGTTCTTTGGATCAGCAACATAATTGGACACATGGATCTCTCCCTCAGAATCTTGGGACGACATATTTTCAGATCTGTCATGAAAAAAACATGAAACAAGAACAGAGGAAAATCTCGCAATGCAGTGGTCAAAAAATCGAGGTGGGGGGGTATATAGAGAATTTTTATTCTTGGAAACCAAGCAAACAAAAGGAAAACGGAGTCCAGAAGATTCCTGAGGTGGGCACCCTCCACTAGGGCGCGCCAGGGATGGCAACCGCGCCCTGGTGGATCGTGCCCTCCTCGGTTGCCTTCCGGTTTATTTTTTATTTCCTAAAATTCTTAAATATTCCAAAACTGATAAAAAAATATTTTTGCGGATTTTTCGGAGTCTGTTTACTTAGCGTATCACGTACCTCTTAATTTTCACGATTCTGGAGTGTTCCAGAAGTTTTCTTTTATGTGTTACTCTGGTGTCATGGTTTGGATAATATTGCTTTCAACATTAATATGCGTACCTGAGATATAGTGTTTAATTATTTGTCCATTGACTACCTTTATGTTGGTACCTTCAGCATTATTAATCTTAATGGCTCCAGTGCGATAAACCTCTTCGATAACATAGGGTCCTTCCGATTTGGAGAGAAGTTTTCTTGCAAAAAATCTAAAACGAGAATTGTACAAAAGAGCATATTCTCCAACTTTGAATTCTCGCTTTTGGATTCTTTTTTCATGCCATCTTTTAAATTTTTCTTTGAATAACTTGGCATTTTCATAAGCTTGGGTTCTACATTCATCTAATGAGCTAATATCAAATAACCTCTTTTCACCAGCAAGTTTGAAGTCATAATTTAGTTCTTTAATTGCCCAAAATGCTTTATGTTCTAACTCTAGAGGGAAATGACAAGTTTTCCCATATACCATCTTGTATGGAGACATACCCATAGGATTTTTATAAGCGGTTCTATAGGCCCGAAGTGCATCATCTAATTTCTTAGACCAATTCCTTCGAGACGCATTAACATTTTTTTGTAGTATCAATTGTATTTCTCTATTGCTAAGTTCAACTTGACCACTAGATTGAGGATGATAGGGTGATGTAATTATATGGTTAACATCATATTTAGAAAACATTTTACGGAAATCACGTGAATAAAGTGTGAACCACCATCAGTCATTATATATCTAGGGATTCGAAACCTTGGGAAAATAAATTCTTTAAGCATTTTAATGGAAGTGTGATGATCAGCAGTACTAGTTGGAATAGCTTCCTCCCACTTAGTGACATAATCAACAACAACCAAAATATGAGTGTATCCATTAGAGGAACGAAAAGGTCCCATAAAATCAAAATCCCAAACATCAAATGGTTCAACAACAAGTGAATAATTATAGGCATTTTCTGATGCTTATCGATATTACCAATTCTTTGACATTCATCACAAGAGAAGACAAACTTACGGGCATCCTTGAAGAGAGTAGGCAAATAAAAACCAGATTGTAATACCTTATGAGCAGTTCTATCTTTAGCATCATGTCCTCGTACGCTTTAGAATGACATTTCCGTAGGATTTCTTCCTGTTCATGCTCAGGTACACAATGTCTAATAGTACCATCTACTCCTTTATAAGTATGCGGGTCATCCCAAAAGTAATTGCTTAAATCATAGAAGAATTTTTTCTTTTGTTGGTATGTGAAACTAGGTGGAATATATTTAGCAACAATGTAATTAGCATAATCAGCATAGCAAGGAATGTTGTGAGAAACATTAATTGCATCTAGTTGTTCATCTGGGAAACTATCATCAATAGGTAGTGGGCCATCAAGAATATTTTCTAACCTAGACAAGTTATTAGCTACGGGGTTCTGAACTCCCTTCCTATCAACAATGTCTAAATCAAATTCCCGAAGCAAGAGAACCCACCTAATGAGTCTAGGTTTAGCATCTTTCTTTTCCATAAGATATTTTACAGCAGTGCGATCAGTGTGAACAATTACTTTGGAATCAACAATGTAAGATCTGAATTTATCACAAGCAAACACGATTGCTAAAAATTCTTTTTCAGCAGTGGCATAATTTCTATGAGCACTGTCTAGAGTTTTGCTAGCATAATGGATGACATTTAATTTCTTATCAACTCTTTGTATTAGAACAACACCAACAACATAATCACTAGTATCACACATAATTTCAAAAGGCAAGTTCCAATCAGGTCGTTGAACAATAGATGCAGTGGTTAAGGCTTTCTTAAGTGTTTCAAAGCATTCTATGCAATCATTATCAAAAACAAAGGGGATATCCTTTTGAAAAAGATTAGTAAGAGGCCTAGAAATTTTGTAGAAGTCTTTAATAAACCTCCTATAGAAAGCAGTGTGACCAAGGAAACTTCGAATACCTTTAATATCTTTAGGACATGGCATTTTCTCAATTGCATCAACTTTAGCTTGATCCACCTCAATACCTCGTTCAGAGATTTTATGCCCCAAGACAATACCTTCATTAACCATAAAGTGGCACTTCTCCCAATTCCAGACAAGATTAGTTTGTTCACATCTCTACAAAACTTGATCAAGGTTGCTTAAGCAATCATCAAAAGAAGTTCCGTAAACGGAGAAATCATCCAAGAAAACCTCCACAATCTTTTCACAAAAATCAAAGTATATAGCAGTCATACATCCTTGAAAGGTAGCAGGTGGATTGTATAAACCAAAAGGCATACATCTATAAGCATAGGTTCCAAAAGGACATATAAAGGTAGTTTTCCCTTGATCAGATTGTGACACATGTATTTGAGAGAAACCAGAATATCCATCCAAGAAACAAAAGTGTGTGTGCTTAGATAATCTTTCAAGCATTTGATCAATGAAAGGCAAGGGGTAATGATCTTTTCTAGTAGCTTTATTTAATTTTCTAAAATCAATTACCATCCTATAGCCAATAACAATTCTCTATGGAATAAGCTCATTTTTATCATTAGGAAAACCAATAATACCTCCTTTCTTAGGGACACAATGAACGAGACCCACCCATATACTATCAACTATATGATACATTATACATGCTTCCAGAAGCCTTAATATTTCAGTTCTTACCACTTCTTTCATCTTGGTATTCAATTGTTGTTGGTGATCAACAACGGGTTTAGTATCAGGTTCCATATTAATCTTGTGCTAACATAGAGTGGGACTAATGCCCTTAAGATCATGAAGAGTATATCCAATAGCAGCCCGATGCTTCCTCAGAATTTTCAATAATGTTTGTTCTTCATGTTCTGAAAGGTTAGCACTAATAATAACATGATATATATTTTTCACATCAAGATAAGCATGCTTCCAAGTGTCAGACAATTGTTTCAGTTCAAACACAGGGTCACCTTTAGGTGGAGGAGGACCTACAAGAGTTTCAATAGGCAAATTGTGTTTCAGTAGAGGTTGTTGTTCAAAGAATTTTTTATCTATTTCATTTATTTCACACAAATTCATATAATTTTCATTGTGTAGCAAATATTGTTCTAGTTGATCGGTAGGAGGAACGACAATAGCAGCAAGACCAAATATTTCACCCTTACTAGGTAATTCTCTATCACGAGTTTGTCTACTAAACTTGGAAAAATTAAACTCATGAGACACATCACCAAACTCAACACTAACAATTTCTTTCTGACAATCTATCTTAGCATTAACAGTCTTCTTGAGTTTGGTGACACATGTAGATAAAGGGAAAACTTTCTTCTTAACTTCATCTCTGGATAAACATTTAAGCTTAAATAGTCAACAAATTTCTTCCACATGTATTAGGTGCATATCAAGATGTTCTGTTTGATCACCAGCATCAAGACTAGGTAGCAGTTGTTCTAACATACCTGAAATAATTTCATAACCAATATTTTCAGTAGGTGCTATAGGTTGAGGGGCAACTAATTGTGGTTCCGGTCGAGGTGAAGATACCCCGAACAAACCCCTCAAAGGATGTCAAGAGCGCTTCACTCCCCGGCAATGGCGCCAGAAAAGAGTCTTGATGACCCACAAGTATAGGGGATCAATCGTAGTCCTTTTGATAAGTAAGAGTGTCGAACGCAATGAGGAGTAGAAGGAAATGATAAGCGGTTTTCAGCAAGGTAATTTCTGCAAGCAGTAAAATTGTAAGTAGCAAGTGTTTTGATAGCAAGGTTATTTGTAACGAGCAAATAACGATAACAATAGGTAAGGTGCAGCAAGGTAGCCCAATCCTTTTGTGGCAAGGGACATGCCACAACTATCCCTTATGATGAGCAAAGTGTTCTTAAGGCTACACGGGAATTTCATCTAGTCACTTTCATCATGTTGGTATGATTCGTATTTGCTACTTTCATAATTTGATATGTGGGTGGACTGATGCTAAGGTGTTGTTCTTACTTGAACTAACAACCTACTTCTTATTAACCGCCTCACAAGAATCTAAAACTACGAGAAAAGTATTAAGACAAAGTCTAAACATGTGGACCCAAATCAGCCCATTACGAAGTAGCGCATAAACTAGGGTTTAAGCTTCTGTCACTCTAGCAACCCATCATCTAATAACTACTCCACAATGCATTCCCTTAGGCCCAAGGATGGTGAAGTGTCATGTAGTCGACGTTCACATGAAGCCACTATGGGCATCACTACATACATATCATCAAAATACCGAACACATATGAAATTCACATGATTACTTGCAACATGACTTCTCCCGTGACCTCAAGAACAAAAGTAACTACTCACAAATAGTTTGCATGCTCAAGATCAGAGGTATATTGAATAGCATAATGGATCTAAACATATAATCTTCCACCAAATAAACCATGTAGTAATCAACTACACAAGGTAATAAACACTACTAGTTACCCACATGTATGAATCTGAGGTTTCAGTACAAAGATTGAACACAATAGATGAACTAGGGTTTGAGAGGATATGGTGTTTTTGAAGATGTTGATGAAGAATGGCATCCCCAAGATGATAGGGTTGTTGGTGATGATGATGGCGTTGATTTCCCCCTCCGGGAGGGAAGTTCCCCTAGCGGAATCACTTTGCAAGAGGGCAAAAGTGCTCCTGCAAGTTCTGCCTCGAGGCGGCAGTTGGTGTCAAAACCGGCGGATCTCAAGCAGGGGGTCCCGAGCTATGAGTCTAGAATCAATGGTAACAGGGGACGAAGGAGACGATGTTTACCCAAGTTCAGGCCCTCCTATGGAGGTAAAGCCCTACGTCATGCTCGATTATATTAATGTGTACGAAGGTTACAAAGTTGTTCTACCTCGAGATCGAATAGCTATAACCCTAGATGAGTTTCTCTATCCTTACTATCTAAAACCCTCTGGCTTATATAGACACCGAGGGGTACCTAGGGTTTACACATGATAAGTTTCCTGCCGGAAGCAAGGACGCCGACCCACACCTTGACTTGGAGTACACGCCGCATCTTCGGAGGTTTCCTTCTAGAACACAGGTTCACCACGTATCCGCCCCTTACTGTGATAGCCAGAGAGTGGCCCATCAGGCCAGCCTATGAGAGATAGGCCGACGCCCCGGGGACCCCTTAGTCCAGGACTCCCTCAGTAGCCCCCGAACTAGCCCCCAACGCCAGGGATCATGACACCAGCAACTTCATGTGATCGGAGTCTTCGGCTTGCGGGGTGAGTTCCTTTCCCCCCTTAATGATCGACCGACAATAGTTTGGTCATTAATGATGCATATTTCATCCGAGTATATAGTCGTTCGGATGCCATGAGTTGCTTAGCCTCGAAGGCCACATATCGAAGTGTGAACATTATCTCCTGACAACCTTTATGACGGAGGATCATGGCTTATTTTGACCGCCGAGCCAGTTATGAAAACTTGGATACCGGTTCGAGTCCGTTTCTCTATTACCACGTCTTGTCAATATGTAGATCATGCCCCATTTATTACGGGATATGATTAATGCCCTAGGTTATGATGACTCACAAGTGTAGGGGATCTATCGTAGTCATTTTGATAAGTAAGAGTGTCGAACCCAACGAGGAGCAGAAGGAAATGACAAGCGGTTTCTAGTAAGGTATTCTCTGCAAGCACTGAAATTATCGGTAACAAATAGTTTTGTGATAAGATAATTTGTAACGAGTAACAATTAACAAGTGCAGAAAAGGTGCAGCAAGGTAGACCAATCCTTTTTGTAGAGAAGGACATGCATGGACAAACTCTTATATAAAGCAAAGCGCTCCCGAGGACACATGGGAATTTCTATCAAGCTAGTTTTCATCATGCACATTTGATTCGCATTCATTACTTTGATAATTTGATATGTGGGTGGACCGGTGCTTGGGTGATGCCCTTACTTGGAAAAACCTCCCACTTATGATTAACCCCTGTCGCAAGCATCTGCAACTATGAAAGAAGAATTAAGAGAAATCTAACCATAACATGAAACATATGGATCCAAATCAGCCCCTTACGAAGAAACGCATAAACTAGGATTTAAGCTTTTGTCACTCTAGCAACCCATCATCTACTTATTACTTCCCAATGACTTCCCCTAGGCCCAAATAATGGTGAAGTGTTATGTAGTTGACATTCACATCACACCACTAGAGGAAATACAACATACATCTCACAAAATATCGAACGAATACCAAATTCACATGATTACTTATAACAAGACTTATCCCTTGTCCTAAGGAACAAACGTAACTACTCACAAAGCATGTTCATGTTGATAATAAGAGGAGTATTAATTATAATAAAGGATCTGAAAATATGATCTTCCACCAAGTAAACTAACTAGCGTCAATTACAAGGAGTATTCAACACTACTAGCAACCCACAGGTACCAATCTGAGGTTTGAGACAAATATCAGAGACAAGAGATGAACTAGGGTTTGGATAGGAGATTGTGTTGGTGAAGATGTTGATGGAGATTGACCCCCTCTCAATGAGAGGATCGTTGGTGATGATGATGGCTTCAATTTCCCCCTCCGAGAGGGAAATTTCCCCGGCAGAACAGCCCCGTCGGAGCTCTAGATTGGTTATGTCCAAGTTCCGCCTTGAGACAACGACACTTCATCCCGAAATCAAAAAACCTCCATATAGAAGAAGATGGGCGTCGGGGACTTGCCAGGTGGGTCACAAGCCTGCTAGGCGCCGCCAGGGGGTTGGTTGCGCTTGGCAGGCTTGCCACCTCCCGGTGGCCCCCCTCTGGTATCTGTTTTGCCCTATATTTTTATATATTCCAAAATAATTCTCCGTAAATTTTCAGGACTTTTGGAGTTGTGCAGAATAGGTATATCAGATTTGCTCCTTTTCCTGTCCAGAATTCTAGCTGCCGACATTCTCCCTCTTCATGTAAACCTTGTAAAATAAGAGATAAAAGACATAAGTATTGTACCATAACGTGTAATAACAGCCCATAATGCAATAAATATCAATATAAAAGCATGATGGAAAATGGACGTATCAACTCCCCCAAGCTTAGACCTTGCTTGCCCTCAAGTGAAAGCCGAGATCGATAAATGCATCCACATGTTTAGAGATAGAGGTGTCGATAAAATACAATACGGACATGAGGGCATCATGAACATCTTTAGAACAGCTATACTTATTGTATAAGATTTCTTATGCTAGAGTAACAATTCATTCACAAGATACAATAGGAACCAAGAACTCTATTGACAACCAACAAACTATGATCTTAGTGATTGAAGCAATTGGCAATTTATCATAACATCGGAAAGAGTCAATACAAGATCTTGTAAAGCAAACCCACATACTCAATCATCTTTTAGTCTTTCATGATTGTTAAAACTCACGCGTTACTCATGAGATCAAAGTATCTGTCACACACTAAGAAAGATAGGGGCTTATAGTTTTGCCTCCCAACTATTCACCTCAAGGGTGATGTCAACAATAATAACTCATGATCACCAACATCCGAGTGGATATATGCGTCTAGATCATTCCCCAACATATAATGCTTGCCAAGAGAGAGGCGAAATATAGGAAGTGACGAGGATAACCATGACTCTTGCATAAAGGTAAGTACTTAAAAGTAAAAGTAACAAATAGGCCCTCCGCAGAGGGAAGCAGAGGTTGTCATGCACCTTTTGTTTTAGGATGCACAAACCATTAGTGCAAAGGAACGCCACGTTGTAATGCCCTTTGTGATAGCAACCTTTATTATGCAGTCCAACGCTTTTATTTCTTTACTATCACAAGTTCGTACAACTCTTATTTCCCTTACAATAAAAGATCACACATATTTGGGAGCAATTCTTATTGCCTTTTGCACCGATGACACCTTACTTGAAGGATCTTACTCAATCCATAAGTAGGTATGGTGGACTTTCATGGCAAAACTGGCTTGAGGTGTTTGGATGCACAAGTAGTATCTCTACTTGGTGCGGAAGTTTTGGCTAATATGAGGTGGAATCAAGCACTACATGTTGGAGGATCTAAAACCATATAACTTCTATCCGGAGGCAAGCAAACATAACCCATTATGTCATATTCCTTGTCCAACAACAACATCTTAGCATGTAATATTTTAATGAGTGGTCACAATCATAAAATATGTCCAAGATAATATATTTATATGTGAATCTCTCTTTATTTATCACTTCCTTTTCAATTGCACGAGTGACCAATCACTATGTTTGTTAACTCCCAACAAATTTCAGTCAACATACTTCTTATATGTGAAGTCATCACTCCCCATAAGATCATTATGTATACTCTTTGCTTTTATTCTATTCTTCTTTAATTTATTACTCTCAAGAGCATAGTAAGCTAGTAGAGCCCTCACATCAAAACTACTTTTTATTATATAACTCTCGGACTTGCTTACATAAGGGAAGCAAAAAGCAAAAACTAAAAGCTAGATCATACTAAAACTTTATTCTACTAGATCAAAACAAAATAAAAAATGATCGAACTAAGAAAAACAAGAAAAAGAAAAGAGGAAAAAGGGTGTGATGGTGATATGGTACCGGGGCACCTCCCCCAAGATTGACACAAGCCAAGGGGAGTGCCCATACCCATGTTCTTAGGTGTCCTTCTTCGGAGGTGATGGTGGTGGAGTTAGTGATGAGATTGGAAGCTTGTCCATTTTCCTCTTAAGCATAAAATTTTGGTCCCTCAGGTCATCTACTTCCTGCTCGAGCTTAAATATCCTTTGACATAATTCTTCCTTGCTCTCATGCAGAAAATGAGAAGGGATAAATAGAACTTTGGGTTTTGTTCCTGTGTTTGGGAGCCTTAATTTCCTGAACTCCACGTGCATATCTCCCAATGGAGGTAGAGGAGTCTCCTCTTCATCTGAGCTTTCCTCCCCATACTTGTCTTCTTGCTCCTCCTCCAAGAATAATCCATAAGGATCTAGGTCCCCATAGATCTTGGGATTGGCAAGATAATGCAACATATAGCTCTCCCCATCAGACTCTTGGGACAACATCTTGCTCTAAATCTGCTGCAGAAACAGCTCAAAATGAAAAGAAGTGGTATTGTCTTGATACAAAAGTCCAAACCTTTGGGATATTATATAATGAATTTTTTCTGACCCAAAGGAGTGTACCACAAGAAAAAGGAGTCCGGAGGGTGCACAGGGTGGTGGCAAGCCCCCTAGGCGCGGCCAGGGGGTGGCCACGCCTAGCAGGCTTGTCACCTCCTCGTGCATCTTTCGGAGTACTTTTGATTTTCCTAAATTTTTAAATATTCCAAAACATAGAAAAGTAGCTACTGGGAAAGTTTTGGAGTCGGTTTACTTACCGTACCACATACCTATTCCTTTTCGGAGTCTACAACGTTTCAGTAGGTCTCCCTAATATACTCCTCCAGAGTTATGGTATTAATAATATTGGTTTCCACATTTATGGGAGTACCTGAGATATAATGTTTGACTCTTTGACCGTTTACCGCCTTCGGATTTGTGCCTTCGACGTTGTTGATCTTGATGGCACCGGAACGATATACTTCCTTGACAATGTAAGGCCCTTCTCATTTAGAGAGAAGTTTTCCTGCAAAAAATCTTAACCGAGAATTGTACATCAAGACATGGTCACCTACATTGAATTAACACTTTTGTATCCTTTTATCATACCATCTCTTAAATTTCTCTTTAAACAACATGGCATTCTCATAGGACTGGGTTCTCCGTTCATTAAGTGAGCTAATGTTGAATAACCTCTTCTCACTAGCAAGTTTGAAATCATAGTTGAGCCCTTTGATTGTCCTATAAGCTTTATGCTCTAGCTATAGAGGTAGGTGTCATGCTTTACCATAAACCATTTTATATGGAGACATACCCATAGGATTCTTCTAAGCAGTTCTATAAGCCCATAATGCATCGTGAAGTTTCTTAGACCAATTCTTCCTAGATCTATTAACCGTCTTTTGCAAGATACATTTAATTTTTCTATTGCTTAATTCTACTTGACCACTAGACTGAGGATGATAAGGGGATGCAGTTCTATGATTAACATCATACTTGGCAAGGAATTTACGGAAATCACCATGAATAAAATGTGAACCACCATCCGTCATTAAATATCCCGGGACTCCAAATCTAGGGAAAATAACTTCTTTAAGAATCTTAATAGAGGTGTTATGATCAACACTACTAGTTGGAATAGCTTCTACCCACTTAGCAACATAATCAACAACAACTAAAATATGAGTATACCCGTTGGACGTTGGAAAAGGTCCCATATAATCAAAACCCCAAACATCAAATAGTTCAATAACAAGATAGTAATTCATAGACATTTCCTGACGTCTACTAATATTGCCAAATCTTTGACATTCATAACATGACAAGACAAACTTACGAGCATCCTTGAAGAGAGTAGGCCAATAAAAATCAGATTGTAATACCTTATGTGCAGTTCTATCTCCAGCGTGGTGTCCTCCGTAGGCCTCGGAATGACACATGTGTAGGATCTTTTCTAGTTCATGCTCAGGTACACAATGTCTAATAACACCATCTACTTCTTCTTTATAAAGGTGCGGGTCAACCCAGAAGTAATGTCTTAAATCATAAAAGAACCTTTTCTCTTGTTGGTATGTGAAACTAGGCGGTATAAATTTGGAGACAATGTAATTAGCATAATCAGCATACCATGGGGCATTAAGAGAAGCATTTACGATAGCTAATTGTTCATCAAGAAAGCTATCAGCAATAGGTAGTGGGTCATCAAGAACATTCTCTAACCTAGACAAGTTGTCTGCTACGGGGTTATCAGCACCCTTTCTATCAACAATATGCAAATCAAATTCTTGTAGCAGAAGAACCCACCCAATAAGTCTAGGTTTAGCATCTTTCTTTTCCATAAGATATTTAATAGCAACATGATCAGTGTGAATAGTTACTTTAGAATCAGCAATATAGGGTCTAAACTTATCACAAGCAAACACAACTGCAAAAAATTCTTTTTCAGTGGTAGCATAGTTTCTTTGAGCATTGTCTAGAGTTTTGCTAGCATAATGAATAACATTTAATTTCTTATCAACTCTTTGTGCTAGGACAACACCAACGACATAATCAATAGCATCACACATAATTTCAAAGGGTAGGTTCCAATCAGGTGGTTGAACAACAGTTGCAGAAATCAAGGCATTCTTAAGAATTTCAAAAGCTTCTACACAATCATCATAAAAAATGAATGGAACATCTTTTTGCAAGATATTAGTGAGCGGCCTAGAAATCTTAGAGAAGTCTTTAATAAACCTCCTATAGAAACCAGCATGACCAAGGAAACTTCTTATACCTCTGATATTCGTAGGACACAACATTTTTTCAATATCATCAACTTTAGCTTTGTCAACTTCAATACCTCTTTCGGAAATTTTATGACCCAAGACAATACCTTCATTCACCATAAAGTGGCACTTCTCCCAATTTAAGACAAGATTAGTTTCTTCGCATCTCTGCAAAACTCGATCAAGGTTGCTCAAACTATCATCAAAAGAAGTTCCATAAACAGAAAAATCATCCATGAAAACCTCAACAATCCTTTCACAAAAATCAGAGAATATAGCAGTCATACATCTTTGAAAGATAGAAGGTGCATTGCATAAACCAAAAGGCATACTTCTATAAGCAAAGGTACCAAAAGGGCTGGTAAAAGTGGTCTTCTCTTGGTCCTCTTTTGACATAGGTATTTGAGAGAAACCAGAATAACCATCTAGAAAGCAGAAATGTGTGTGTTTGGATAGTCTTTCTAGCATTTGATCAATAAAAGGTAGAGGGTATTGATCTTTTCTAATAGTTTTATTTAATTTCCTAAAATCAATTACCATTCTATATCCCGTAACAATTCTCTGCAGGATCAATTCATTTTTATCATTAGGAACTACGGCAATACCTCCTTTCTTAGGGACACAACAAACATGACTAACCCATCTACTATCAGCAATAGGGTAAATGATACCTGCCTCCAGAGGCTTTAATATTTCATTTCTTACCACTTCCTTAATTTTAGGATTTAACCGTCATTGGTGATCAACAACTGGTTTAACATCGGGCTCTATTTTAATTTTATGTTGACATAGAGCGAGACTAATGCCCTTAAGATCATCAAGAGTATATCCAATAGTTGCATGGTGCTTCCTCAGAGTTTTGAATAATCTCCGTTCTTCATGCTCTAAAAGGTTAGAACTAATAATAATAGGATATATCTTCTTTTCATCAAGATAAGCATATTTCAAAGTATCTGGTAATTGTTTAAGCTCAAACACAGGATCACCCTTGGGTAGAGGAGGATCCCCAAGTATTTCAACAGGCAAGTTGTGTTTCAGAATAGGATATTGATCAAAGAAAATCTTATCTATTTCATTCCTTTCATTCATATGCATATCATTTTCATGGTCTAGCAAATATTGTTCTAAGGGATCAGTAGGAGGCACATCAATGGAAGCAAGACCAATAATTTGATCCTTACTAGACAATTCTTTATCATGGGATTATCTACGAAATTTAGAGAAATTAAACTCAGGAGACGTATCCCCAAAACTTACGGTAACAGTTTCCTTCTCACAGCATATCATGGCATTAATGGTATTCAAGAAGGGTCTACCAAATATAATGGTACAAAAATCATCTTGTGGGGAGCCAAGAACAAGAAAATCAGTAGGATATTTTATTTTCCCACAAAATACTCTAATAATCCCAACTGATGATATAATATCTCTATTAGCAAGCTTAATTGTAACATCAATTTCCTCTAACTCAACTGGTGCAATATCATTCATAATCTCTTTATATAAGGTAAAGGGAATTGCACTCACACTAGCACCCATATCACATAAGCCATGATAACAATGATCTCCTATTTTAACAGAAACAACAGGCGTGTCAACTATGGGACTATGTTTATCTTTAGCATCAGGTTTAGCAATTCTAGTAGCTTCATCACAAAATTGAATAACATGCCTATCAATATTATCAACCACGAGATCCTTAACAATAGCAATACTAGGCTCAACTTGAATTTGCTCAAGGGGTGTAGGTGTTCTAGCGCAGCTCTTACGAACCACAATTGAAACTTTAGCATGTTCCTTTCTTCTAACAGGGAAAGGTGGTTTCTCAATATAAGTAGAAGGAATAACATGATCAACATTATAAGTAATAGTTTCATCTTCAACTTTAATAGGTTCAACTACTTTCACCTCAATGGGAGGATGATATTTAAACCACTTCTCCTTAGGGAGATCAACATGGGCAGCAAAAGATTCACAAAAAGAAGCTAGTATCTCTGAGTTAAGTCCATATTTAGTTCTAAATTCACGAAAAGCATAGGTGTCTACGAAGGATTTAAGACAATCAAACTTAAGGTTCATACCTAAATCCTTACCTTCATCGATTTCCCAATCTTTAGAGTTGCATTTAATTCTTTCCAATAAATCCCATTTGAAGTCAATATCTTTCTTCATATAGGAACCATCACAAGAAGTATCAAGAATGGATTGACAATTACGAGAAAGCCGAGCATAAAAATTCTGAATAATAATTTCTCTCGAGAGCTCATGATTGGGGCATGAGTATAACATTGACTTAAGCCTCCCCCAAGCTTGAGCGATTCTTTCTCCTTAGCGAGGCAAAAAATTATAATTATAATTCGAATAATGATGAACTAGATGCATAGGATAGAACTTCTGATGAAATTCCATTTTCAATCGGTTGTAGCTCCATGATCTAATATCATCACATAGCTTGTAACATGTCAATGATTTCTCCTTCAAAGATAAAGGAAAGAACTTCTTCTTGACATGATCCTCGGGTAGACCTGCAAGCTTAAATAATCCACAAACTTCATCCACACAGATTAGATGCAAATCAGGATGTAGTGTTCCATCTCCTGCATAAGGATTATCCAGCAGTTTCTCTATCATACCCGGAGGAATTTCATAATAAATATTCTTAGTAGGTTTAGTAGGTTGAGGGATGACTCTTTGTGTTTCTGGTCAAGGTGAAGATACCCCGAACAAGCCCCTCAAAGGATTTCTTTCCATAGTAACAAGTGACAGTAAATTTCAGCACACTATATAATTTTTTCCTTACCAGATTCCACTTACCAAAGGAGCTTCACTCCCTGGCAATGACGCCAGAAAAGAGTCTTGTTGACCCACAAGTATAGGAGATCTATCTTAGTCCTTTTGATAAGTAAGAGTGTCGAACCCAACGAGGAGCAGAAGGAAATGACAAGTCGTTTCTAGTAAGGTATTCTCTGCAAGCACTGAAATTATCGGTAACAAATAATTTTGTGATAAGATAATTTGTAATGAGTGACAAGTAACAAGTGAAGAAAAGGTGCAGCAAGGTAGACCAATCCTTTATGTAGCAAAGGACATGCCTGGTTTCAGTGTCAAAACCGGCGGATCTCAGGTAGGGGGTCCCGAACTGTGAGACTAGAATCGACGGTAACATGAGACAAAGGGGGCATAGATTTACCCAGGTTCGGGCCCTCCTATGGAGGTAATACCCTATGTCCTTCTTGGTTATATTGATGATATGGGGGTTACAGAGTTGATCTACCTCGAGATCGAATAGCTAACCCTAGATGAGTTGTTCTGTCCCTAGACCCAAAAACCCTCCATCATATATAGACGCCGAGGATGCCTAGGGTTTACATTCCGAAGAGATAAAATATGCCTGTTTTCTACAACAAACATGGAGTGCAAGCCATGCTTCCCGAAGCTTCCAGCTTGGAGACAGGGCCTTCAAATATTCCCGTGTTCATTAAGTAGTCCATATAGTTGGGCCCATAAGAATAGACCAGCTTCCTGAGGAACCCTTACCTCCAACTCCAAGGGTCTTCAACTTCAATTGCTTACGAACAAAGTTTTCGGCTTGCGAGGTAAGTTCCTTTCACTGAACAAAGTTCGTCCTCCGATGATAAACAACTTCCGAATAGCAGCACGTCCGAATACTGTGAAATAAGTTGGCTTTGAAGGCCAAACGCCAGGGAGGAAAATATAATATTCCCCGAAGACTTCTTTGATGAAACGTCACAGCCCACCACGACCGCTAGGCCAGTTACAGGAACTCTATGCGCGGTTTGAGGCCATTCCATCAACACGATCTATCAACGCGCAGATCGTGCTCCATTTCACACTGGATATGTTTAATCATGCATGCGCAACTATGCACACATCTCGGGAAGTGGAGGGATTCATGACACGATGGAGGGGGATCAAACGATAAGCTTCATAAAAGGAAAAAATGCGGCTATTCACACTCTCCCTCTGCTTCCGCTGCCTCGCATTCCTCTGAGCCTCCGATGCCCAGATCCAAATGTTCCACCTCCCCCTTCCAAGCTCACCAATGGCAAGCTCCGGCTCCAACGACAATTGGGAGGCCTCTACGGTGACCGATGAGGACATCCAGGACCTCAAGAAAGACAGATACCTCCCCGCCGACATCCCTCACTGCGCGGCGGAGGACGGCCAAGTGATCCCCACCACCAAGCCCGGTGAAAGGGTGGTATTCATCCCCCACTTCATCAAGGGGTTGAGCGTTCCCCTCCACCCCTTTTTGAGGGGGTTGATGTTCTTCTACGTCCTCAACTTCCATGACCTCCCGCCGAACTCCATCATGCACATCTCGGCGTTCATCCTCGTTTGCGAGGCCTTCCTACGCATCGAGCCACATTTTGGGCTTTGGCTTCAGGTGTTCAACATCAAGCCCAAATGCGTCGGTGGCCAGCACGTAGATTGTGGCGAGGCCATCATCGGCAAGCTCACCTGCGTCGGGTGGCCATCAGGCACCCTTATTAACACCATCAGGATGGCAGAAGGAGTGGTTCTACATCACCGAACCACAAGCAGAAAGTTAGCATCCCTCCACCGTATTCAGATCTGGCCCCTCCAGTAGACTGGCTTCATGGCTTGAAAAGGGCCTCATCTAGGGACTGGGTTAGGAGGTGAGCGACTTGCAGAAGCGCATCCTCTCCATGGCCGGGGAGGGCACCAAGTTGACCGATGTGGTCTAGGTGATGCTTCGAAGACGCATCCTTCCTTGCCAGCGCTGGGATACTCCCTTGTGTGCTCGTCAGCTCGACGCGAGGCCACAGTTCGGAATCTCTTCCGCACTACGCGAGAGAAGTTGTGGAAGGAACTCTTCAAATCACAGAAGAGCTGGCCATCCGAGAAGGAGGGAAAGGGTATGCACGCCGCCAAGCCCGAATCCGAGGTACGATACATCCTAGCTTGGTCGGTTCCATTACATAAGGAGATTTCATAACCCCTTTTCCGATTTGCCTTTGGAGAGATGGTTGAAGAAAGCCATCAAAATTAAAAGTCTGCCACCTCAGCCCGAAGACAAGAGGACCGGGCTGCTAGCAAAAATGCTTGTGGTAAAGCCTTATGAGGCTCCCATGAAAAAAGAGAAGAAGAAGAAACCAGGCCAGGCTGGTATCCGCATCAGGGACCAGCCTGATGCCGCATCTGAGGATACCCCCACCTCATCAAATCAAGAGGAGGTTGAGGAAGAGGAAGAGGAATAATAAGAAGAAGAGGAGGAGGCCGAGGTTGCCAGCGAGGGGGAAGGTAATTCCCCCCATGCCAGGAAGAGAGCGGCGTCTTCGGATGCTCCGGAGCAAGTCCCTCCTCTAGTCCAGAAGAGGGCGCGTCAGGCGCAGGTGATTCTGATCGACGATAGTTTGGACTCAGACACCGTGTCCGAAGACCCCGAGGAGGTTCCGCGAAGGATCCTATGGGTCAAGCCCCCTCCAAAAAGATTAGGATCCTAAAACTTTCCGATTCATCATGAATAGATTTGGAGTTTACTTACATGCAGGTTATTGGCTTTGCAGCCCCCCACGCGTCATCCCCACCGATGTGATATCGGATGGGGAAACCCCGCCCATCGAACTGGCAGAGAGTGGGGATGCCTCGCATCCTACCACTCCAAGCGCCACGAGGGATGCTGTGGAGGTGTCGTCCCAGCACACTCCTATGGAGGCGGACACCGGTGGCGAGGGAGACCATACCATGTCTGAGGCTAACGCCTCGGACACTAAAGACCGGGGGGCGACACCCCTCCCGGACACCAAGGAGGCCGGACGAGCGGGTGCTCAGTCCCCTCCGAGAGCATCTCTGGAGCACACTATGCCTCCGAAGGCACCGGTTTAATCCCTGGTAGGTGATCGGGGTATCCGATCATCACCGGCACCACCGACTAATAGGTGGTCGGTCATGGAGGAGGCTCTATTGAGCGCCTCCATCCCTGAGGATCATCGCACCCTTATGGATGCGGTATTGCAGAGCATCCAGTCTGTTGACAATGGACTGAAGGAGGCCTTCAAAGGTCTCCTTACGGGCTTTCAAGTAAGTCACCTGATACTCTTATTAGCGAAGTTTTTATTTTATTTCTATTATATACATGGCAGACCCCGAGCCCTAGGTGAGGTGAAAAAACACAACTAGGGGTCACTCCTGTATCCGATATAGGACTAGATACACGTTAAGTATGCGGCATGTTAGGATAACTTCTAATAAGGTCCAACATATGATCGGTTTGACTCTAATTCGGGAATTGAGAACCCATGTAATATATCAAGTGTATGTGTAATGCATGCTTCATCATCGGTGGCGGCAATAAATGCACCGAGCTAGACGAGCTAAATAGGAAGCTTAAGCGCTTCGAAGACGAAGTTGAGGCCCTTAACTGAAGATTCAACGAGGCCCAAGGTACGTCAAAACAGAATCCGAATACCTTTGTCTGAACTCCATTATCTGAATACTGTAAATGCAACTTTTTCACATTGTATAATGTAGGCGCAGCCTCGGCGAAAGAGATGGAGAGGCTCAAGGCCGAGCTCCAATGCGGGAAGGACGAAGGGGCCGCCGAGAGGGCGGCTGCTAAAGAGACGGTTATCGCCCCCTCCGCCATGCAAGCCACCAGTGGCAAGCATGAGGCTCGTGTGGAGGAGGTCCAGTAGAAGCTCAAGGAAGCTAGTGATAAATGCGAGGTCTTGGAGCAGAAGAATAAGGCGAGCTCGGCCGAATGTCCACTTTAACAATCGAACTCCAGAAGGAGCGAATGGATAGACGCTTCTACGAGGAGCATGTGCGCGAAGCCAAAGACATAACAGATGGTAAGCCGTACTCACTAAAGTGCGTATTCGGGGATAGCAAATTTGTGTTGCTTACCCAGGTGTGGTGATCCTCAGGCACATCCTCCAATCTCCAGAAGAGCATGGAAGACGCCAATCAGCTGTTCCCCTCGCAGGGAGAAGGAGATGAAGCTCGGCTATTCTGGGCATAGTTTGGAGCCCCGAGCGTCCTCCTCTTCTAGTGGAGGAGCTGAAACAGTTGATTGAGCTGCACCAGGTCGTGGAGCCGGCCATGAAGGACCTCTGTATCCGCTGATGGCCCGACGAGCCGCTGCTAGACAGCTACTTTGGCCTGGTGCAGAGGTTGATTGCTGCTTCGCCCCACGTCGACACCGTCAAGCGCTCCTCCTCCATCGATGGAGTCCAGATGGCCCTTGCAAGAGCGAAGGTGCACTGGTTGGGGCTAGATCCGATGAAGGTAGCCACCACCCGCTGCCTCCTGGGAAGGAGCATAGACACCCCTAGATATACTTTGACGGTGTGATGGAGAGTGCTCGGGTGATAGCATCCCAGTGTGAGGGCGATCATTTATATGAATGAACTATAACACGTCCAAAGACTTGTCCAAACTTTTGATGATATTAGTATTCGTTCTTATATGGTTTTGCATTCCTTTATAACTCGTATGTGGTTGTTTAATACTGAAAGATGCGAGTCATCGGCTTCATCCCCCATGTAGATAGTACATGGGGTGTCTGTGCCAATGCACTATGTCCCTTAGCCGAGTTATAGGAACCCGATGGCGGTAAGTGCAACAGACAAGACAATCAGACTATAGTGGTTTATTTCTTTCACTTAGCCATAGGGGCGCAAAAAGGAGTACATGAAGTGTACGATTAGCCATCGAAGTGTTGTGATGTTCGGACGAACCGTGGCCAAAGCCGGTATCACAATGTTTGCACAAACGGCAAGTTCCTCGTATAACACAGAATAACCGCTTACGAGGATGGAAGTATAATACTTCCAGCTCAGGTTCATAGACCGGATCTCGCATACTATGACAGTCCGTGTTTGGCTTTCTCCCCTGAGGTGCTTGATCAGACTATCCGGAAGCACAATCGTAGGGGTGCTCCCTTTGCCCTTTTAGCTGAACAAGCTGAATATAAAGGGGCAAGCATAGGAGCCGGGCAACCCAACTATCGACCCGAGACATAGTTCAGAACCGATGCATATAAAGCGAACACCAAGACGCCAAACACATGATAGAATGTACATAAGGCGATTTGTTTTTAATCTCGAGCCCCCGGTTTATTAGTCGGTTGCCTTGCATCATACCGAACAAGTCCACGAGAAGAGGGAGAGAGGAAAAATATGCTCCAAAAAAGGACCGGTGATGCAAACTTGTGCATGCAATTTACATTTTTCTCAACAACTCTTATAGCTCAGATTTCCAAAGCAACTGTTTACAGGAATGTGAAATAAATAAACATATAGCAGTGGTTGTACCAGGGGTCTTTGATTGATAACCTCACGTCCCGCCCCATTGCTAGTTGACTCCTGCTCTTAGATGCACCTTGATGGGTGTTGTTTTTCGGCGAATGGATCTTGCAAAAAAGGTCTTGAGAGGCTGCCGAATTGTAGGTGAGCTTTACGCCATAGGCAGGTTCTTTAGGAGCACCTGCATTTTGTCCGAAGACGCGTTGATGGTAGAGGTTCGGGCCAGCCGACCACCCATCTTTATTTCCCCACCGCTACCCATGGAATTTTAAGTGCGAAGTTGTGCCTCCTTGGCATGTACTTTGCTGGTCGTAGGGTTGTGCGGTGGGGGCAAGTCACTATTGAAGGGAGGAGGAAGGATCTGAGTTTTCGGTCTGAAGCCGAAGTTGCTTCCAAGCTTTGTGTGCCTTTATGGCGGATGTCAGAACTTGTCGATCTTCTTTGTAGATGAATTCGTCTGCCACGGCCAGTGTGTGTTCCTCAGTTCTAAGGGAGCGCTCTGTATTGCTGTTAATAGTAATGACCCCCATGGGCTCAGTATCTTGAGATTGAGGTATGCGTAGTGTGGGACTGTGTTGAAACGAGTGGACACTGTTCTACCAAGCAGCGCGTGATAGCCGCTACGGAAGGGCACAATGTCAAAGATCAATTCTTCGCTATGAAAATTATCGGGCGAGCCTAACGCAACTTCTAGGGTTACGAAACCCGTACATCGGGCCTCAACACCTGGGATCCCTGCTTTGAAGGTACTGCTACTGGGTTTGATCCTTGAAGGATCTATACCCATCTTTTTCATCGTATCTGAGTAAATCAGGTTAAGGATACTTCCTCCGTCCATTAGGACTTTTTGTGAGGTGATACCCATCTATAATGGGGTCAAGGACGAGGGCTGCCGTACCCCCGTCACGGATACTGGTCGGGTGATCGTGCCGGTCAAAGGTGATCGGGTATGCTGACCATGGGCTGTACTTCGGGGCTACGGGTTCGACGATGTAGACCTCCCGAAGGGCATGCTTCCTCTCCTTCTTAGGTATGTGGGTGGTGTATATCATATTCATCATTTTGACTTCGGGAGGAAATTTCTTCTGTATGCCACCAATTGGACCCCGAGGCTCATCCCCGTCCTCGCTGCGACAGCTTTTTCCTTGGTCCTCGGGTGGTATCTTGCCGGCCTATTTAAACACCCAGCAATTCCGGTGTGTGTGGTTGGCGGTCTTGTTCGGAGTCCCATGGATTTGTCAAGGCCTTTCCATGATCTTCTCTAGCTGGGTGGGTCTGTCGTGATTTCCTTTAGGAGGCTTCTTCCGCTGCCTAGGTCAAGAGTTGCGGAATCCGGTGTTTACAGCCGTGTCATCGGCATTGCTATTATTGTGCCGACACTTATTCTTATTGCACTTTGGTTTTCTGCTGCCATGCTGGGCTTCAGCGGCTACAAGATCTTTGGAATTGTGGTTGCGTCTTGCCAGCCAATTGTCTTCGCCCACGCAAAAGCGAGTCATGAGGGAAGTAAGGGCATACATGGTCCGAGGTTTATTCTGGCCAAGCTAGCGGGCTAGCTATTCGTCCCGAATATTGTGGGAAGGAGGCTATGGCCTTAGCATCCGGACAGTCGATAGTTTGGTTCTTCTTAGTCAAGAACTGATTCCAGAATTGCCGAGAAGACTCGCCGGGCTTCTGGACGAGGTTCCTGAGATTGGAAGAGTCCAGCGGACGGATATAGGTTCCTTGGAAGTTAGAGCGGGACGCATCTTCTAGGTCTACCCATCATCCAATGCAGTTTTTGGGAAGGCTGTTTAACCAGTGCCGAGCTGGCCCCTTAAGCTTAAGAGGTAGATATTTGATGGCATGGAGATCATCTCCTCGCGCCATGTGGATATGGAGGAGGAAGTCCTCAATCCATACAGTTGGGTCAGTTGTCCCATCATATTGTTCTATATTCAAAGGTTTAAACCCCTCGAGGAACTGATGCCACATTACCTTATCTGTGAAGCACATTGGGTGAGTGGCGCCTCTGACCCATGCTATGTCGTGCTTGTATTCGGCGTCTGTGTGGGCTCGGTTATGTTCCCGGACTTTGTTGTTTTGGCCGAACCATGGTCTGGACCCGCCCCGTCTATCGGGTGAGTACTCTCTAGATCCGTAGATGGATCTTGTACGGCCTGCTCTGTGATCCAGGTCATCTCGTAGGTCGAACCTGTCATTGGGCTCTAATGGCTCCTTACCCTGTCTTCGGGGCATTGCTGGTATATAACCGGTGTAGTCAGCCGTCCTGTCCCACCCGCGAGGGGGGCAGTCCGGCTTATTGTATGGAGTACGGTTCGGAGATGGAGTATCAATGAGTTCGTTATCGAATTGCGGTAGCAGCCTTCTCCGTGGGTAGCTTTTGGGCTGGACCGATAGACCGGTGCCGTATACTTCCTTAGCTGAGAGGACTTTCGTCCATCGATCATTGAGGTCATCCTCTACGGCATTGAGTTGCACTTCTTTAGCTTTCAAGCTACGAGCATTTTCTATGAGCTGCTGCCGGATTTCTTCCTGATCTTCGAGCTTATTAGGGATGTAAAAGTTATCGGCCTCCGGTATATCTTCCTCCTCGATAGGGGGATGGTAATTACCGTCTTTGGAGTCGTTGATGTTATCGGGGTTGTTCTGGTCCTCAGGCCATTCCGGACCCTCTAACGGGTGTTCAGGGATATTGGGATTGCCATGGTCAGCAAGGATATTACCATCCATGTTGCTGATAATAGCTTTCCTTCCCTTTTTGCCTTTGGATCGCTTATGCGGTTTCCGGCGCCTTGACGGCACATCGCCTGACTAGTCGCCATCGTTGTTAGGCGTATTGTCGCCATTAGTGGCAGGAGTATCTACCATGTAGACATCGTATGTGGAAGTGGCGGCCCACCTCCCTGTGTTAACGGGGGTGGGAGCACAATCCTCTTCATCCATGTATTCTGCCTCCTCGGAGGCATAGTCCAGCATGTTGGTTAAATCTTCGACAGTGGCTATCAAGTGGGTGGTGGGTGGGTTGAAAAATCCGTCCTGACCCGCACCGTAACCGAACTGAGCATAGATTTGGGCTGAATCGTCGGTGACCTTCGTTGACGAGATCCGTCAGACGCTGAGGGCCCGGTCGGATCCAATTGTTCGGAATTTGCGGAGTTAACCTCCAAGGCGTCCGGACATGGGGAGTGTATAGCAAGAATACGTGTCCGATCATCTGGCTCAATGGCCAGACCAGGATAGGAGATCGGCCCATCGCCATGGGTGACCCCATTGGCATGTCCGAAGAAGGGGCTTGAGGTTAAAGCCTCAGATTCCTTGGGTGCTACAGGCGAAGCTGCGAGCCCGGTTAACGATAAGTCACCCCGAGAGTCTATAGAGAACTCTAAGTTTCTGGATCTGACCTCTCGATATGGGGCGAAGCTCTCAACACGGCCTAGATGGCCAATGGGATCAGCGTGTAGCAGAACGCTGCCGAAGGCGAAGATCTGTCCGGGGACAAAAGTGTCCATGTTGCGGACCTCCTTGTTGATGAAAAGGCGAGACGTGATTCCATCTTGCTCATAGAGGGACTCTCAATGAAAGCACCAATGTCGGTGTCAAAATCGGCGAATCTCTGGTAGGGGCTCCCGAACTGTGAGACTAGAATTGACGGTAATAGGAGACAAAGGGGGCATAGTTTACCCAGGGTTGGGCCCTCCTATGGAGGTAATACCCTACGTCATGCTTGATTGTATTGATGATATGGGGGGTTACAGAGTTGATCTACCTCGAGATCGAATAGCTTACCCTAGATGAGTTATTCTGACCCTAGACCCTAAAACACTCCGGCTTATATAGACGCCGAGGATGTCTAGGGTTTACAGATGGTCGGTTAAATGCCAAAGAGATAAACATGCCTATTTGCTACATCAAATGTGGAGTGCAAGCCGTGCTTCCCGAAGCTTCCATCTTGGAGACCGGGCCTTCAAATATTCTCGTGTTCAGTAAGTAGCCCATATAGTCTGGCCCATAAGAATAGGCCGGCTTCCCGAGGACCCCTTAATCCAGGACTCCCTCACCTGGACAAACTCTTATATAAAGCAAAGTGGCCCTGAGGACACATGGGAATTTTTGTCAAGCTAGTTTTCATCATGCTCATTTGATTCGCCTTCGCTACTTTGATAATTTGATATGAGGGTGGACCGATGCTTGGGTGCTGCCCTTACTTGGACAAACCTCCCACTTATGATTAACCCCTCTCACAAGCATCCACAACTACGAAATAAGAATTAAGATGAATCTAACCATAGCATGAAACATATGGATCCAAACGTGCCCCTTACGAAGCAACACATAAACTAGGGTTTAAGCTTCTATCACTCTAGCAACCCATCATCTACTTATTACTTCCCAATGCCTTCCCCTAGGCCCAAATAATGGGGAAGTGTTATGTAGTAGACATTCACATAACACCACTAGAGGAAAGGCAACATACATCTCATCAAAATATCGAACGAATACCAAATTCACATGATTACTTATAACTAGACTTATCCATGTCCTCGGGACCAAACGTAACTACTCACAAAGCATGGTCATGTTCATAATCAGAGGAGTATTAATTATCATAAAGGATCTGAACATATGATCTTCCACCAAGTAAACCAACTAGCATCAACTACAAGGAGTAATCAACACTAATAGCAACCCACATGTACAACCTGATGTTTGCGACAAAGATCGGATACAAGAGATGAACTAGGGTTTGGAGAGGAGATGGTGATAGTGAAGATGTTGGTGGAGATTGACCCCCTCTCGACGAGAGGATCGTTGGTGATGATGATGGCTTCGATTTCCCCCTCCGGAAGGGAAGTTTCCCCGGCAGAACAGCCTTGCCGGAGCTCTAGATTGGTTCTGTCCAAGTTCGTCCTCGAGATGGCGGCGCTTCGTCCCGAAAGCTTCCTTATGATTTTTTCAGGTCAAAACCCTCCAAATAGCAGAAGATGGGCATCGGGGACTGATACGTCTCCATCGTATCTATAATTTTTGATGATGGCATGCTATTATATTATCTATTTTGGATGTTTTATATGCATTAATATGCTATTTTATATTATTTTTGGGTCTAACCTATTAATCTAGAGCCAAGTGCCAGTTTCTATTTTTTCCTTGTTTTGTGAGTTTTGTAGATATAGAATATTAAACGGAGTCCAAACGGAATAAAACCCGCGGAAGGATTTTTTTCTGCAATGAAACAAGTCATCCAAGCTTGGCGTGCATGTTAGGGGAGGAGCCCGCGCGCCACAAGCCTGCTAGGCGTGGCCCCCCTAGTCGTGCCTAGCAGGCTTGTCGCCTCTTGGCAGGTCTCCTAACCATAATTCTTGGCCTATAAATACCCAAATATACCCCCAACATCAACAAGAGCCACGCAAATACTTTTTCGTCGCCAGAAGCCTCCGTTCCCGAGATCCTATCTTGGAGCCTTTTCCGGTAATCTGCCAGAGGGGGTTTTGATCACGGAGGGCATCTACATCAACTCCATTGCCCCTCCGATGATGCATGAGTAGTCCACCACAAACCTAAGGGTCCATAGCTAGTAGCTAGATGTCTTCTTCTCTCTCTTTAATCTTCAATACCATGTTCTTCATGATCTTCATGGAGATCTATCCGATGTAATCCTCTTTTGTGGTGTGTTTGTTAAGATCCGATTAATTGTCAGTTTATGTTCAGGTTATCCATGAATCTTATTTGAATCTCCTCTGATTTCTAATATGCATGATTTCATATCCTTGCAAGTCTCTTCGAGTTATTGGTTTGGTTTGGCCAACTAGATTGGTAATTCTTGCAATGGGAGAAGTGCTTGGTTTTGGGTTCAATCTTGCGGTATCCTCACCCACTGACATAGTAGGGGTAGTGTTGGGGATATAACCCCGTGGTAAGGCCCGCCCAGGACAGGTCGGGTCATACCTTGTAGCTCATTATCAAGTAGGTCGGAAGAGGAAGGCTAGGACGCATGTCGGCCTACCAGATGGGCTGAGACGGAGGCCCAGAGACAGAAGATGGCGTAAGACCCGGGCGGGGGAGCCGCTTAGAGATGGATTGCCAGAGGAGACAAGGCGGTTTAGAGACATGACCATATACGTGGTAAGAGTCGGTTTGGGACTCATGTAACCTGGGGCCTTGACCTCCTATATAAAGGCAAGACCCGGGGACGGCTTAGACAGAAACCAATCAATCGAGAGCTAGGTCAAGCGAATACGCTCCCTTGTAATCAGTACTCCAATCAATATACACAAAGTAGGACATAGGCTTTTACCTCTTCCCGTGGGGCCGAACCTGGGTAAACCCGTGTCGTTCATCCCGATCAACCCTTTTGAGTCCACTGCATTAAGGATGGCCTCAAACCTAAGTCTTTGGACATCTGCCGTGATAAAACCACGACCGTTGGCACCCACTATGGGGCTGACGTGCAGTGGTGTTGAGTTCTCAAAGGGCTCTCTCCCAGGGATCGAAGGATATGCCTTCGTCTTAATGTCGAAGAGTCACCGCGAGCTCTACATCGATGATTCATGATGGGGACCAGAGGCCAGTTGAATCGAGTATGAGTATCGGGTTCCCAATGGCAAGATGCACATGTTCATCGGAAAGATCGATAGATCCACACCCGGGCCGAACGTCTACACCGGCCTCGTCGAGCTGGCCCGGCGCATGAAACCCTCCCGCGTTCAACCCGCGTGGAAGAGTGTTTTCGTCGGCTTTACGCAGGACAAGGAAGATTCCGTGTCAGGAGAGGAAACCTTGGCTTTCTCAGATGAAGGATCGTCAAGTGGAGACGCTGAGTCAATCTACCAGCTTCACGACGGCGGGTTAGGGGGCTATGCCGATGGTGACAGTATTCCGGAGCCCTACGACCCACCGAGCCGAGCCGGCGTGTTCATGGTAGGTCCGGCGCCGGCTTTTAACGACATGACGTCCCGAGCGGCAAAAGGAGCCGCCAGACCCGAGGCTGAGCCTCCTAAGTCGTCAGCTCAAGTCTTTCTAGAACTCATGGATGAGCTAACGACCCTGATGGCCACAAAAGTGACAACCAAAAATCGAGCAGAGCGCAATGCCGAGATTATCCGGATGAAGGGACAGATGGATCAGGCCTAGGAGGATATTAACGCATTGCAGGTTCATATGAATGTTGAGTCGGAGCATTTGACGGCAGAGGCTTTCCGTTTTAGCTTGGGCTTTTGGAGGCAATTCAGCGAAGGAGGACCCAAGTTGGTCTGCCTATTCAGCCTCAAAATCTCTTCAACACTCCTGGAGCCGGACCAAGTGCGCCGCCAATGCTAACCCGAGCCGCGGAGGCGCCGTGGCAACCAGACCCGCCGCGGAGGAACCGGACCCCGTCGCAACGCGTCGTGACGCCGCCCAACCATTAATCTAACCCTGTGGAAAATATGATAGCGGCGGCTGCCAGGCTTGATGCCCTCCCCTTGGCCAAAGGAATGCCCTTTGCTGAAGAGGCATGGAATGCAATTAGTCTCTTGTAGACAGCGGTGGCTCAGCAAGAGAAGTATACATACAGCCGGAGCCGGGTGCACTCTACGCTGGTTCACAGCCGTAGCTATAGCCGGCGCATAGAGTCACCGGCGGTTTCCAGCAGCGAGCAGAGGCGAAACCCACCCAATGATAACACACCTGAAAGGGATGTTCAGCGGATCATGGATAGGGGCCACGCTCAGCGAGGATCAACACCGGTGATGGATTACCCGGAGATTCCTGAGCCGGCGCCAACACCCCCCGTCAGCACTTCATCCAAGGGAGTTGGTGTGCCGTGTCTCACGGCGGATTTAAGGAATGAACGTTTGCCTAAGGACTTAAAAGGGCCGTGGAAGGTGCCTAACTACACGGCTGGTCTACCATCGGAGGCCTAGATTGAAAGCTATGAGCTTGCCATGGAGATGTTGGATGTTAGTGAGGCGGTTTGTGCGAAATATTTTATCATGATGTTAGAAGGACCGGCCTGCACTTGGTTGAAGGGTTTGCCACCTAACACCATCATGTCTTGGGCTGAGTTGAAAGCACGCTTTATGAAGAATTTCAAGGGAACATGCAAGCAACCCATGACGATCTTAGATCTTGATCATAGTGTACAACAAGAAGGTGATTCGGCCCATCATTGGGTCCAGTAGGTCTTGACGGTGACCCACTCGTCTGAGAATATTTCAGTGTCTCAAGCGGTTCTGATTTTGGAAAGGAACTGTCACTTTTTACCTCTTAAGCGGAAGCTTGGGCGGCTGAAGCATTCTTGTCAGGATATGGGTGAGCTCATGACGACTCTCACCAAATATGTAGACTTAGATACCACCAAGGACCCGGACTCTGATGATGAGAAATCAGCTCAGGTTAAGAAGAGCAACAATGGTAAGAATCAATAACAGAACGGGGCTGGAAATGGCTACCAGGGCAAACGGAAGAACCCGATGGAGGGTCAGAGTTAGTGGCAAACACTAGTGCTGGGAACAATTGTGCCAGGGGTAATGGAAATTTTAGTCCACCATTTAACAAGGGTAAAACACCTTAACCTTTCAACTTTGAAGAGGCGCTCAACAAGCCTTGCCAAGTGCACAATCGTCTTGATAAGCTGGCAAACCATACATGGAAGGATTGTAGAGTTATGCGACAATTCTGGGAATACAACCTTCATCAGCACCATAACAATGGTAACGGTCCGTCGGGCGGCTCAGGTCCGGGCGGCCCACGAGCCAGTTTTGGTGCCGGTGGGTCAGGTCTAGGTTACCAGGGTGAAGGCAATCAAGGAGGTCGTCACCAGCAGCCTAGCAATGGCTGTCAGCAGCAGAATAATCAGTCAGGGTACCAGAGCAACCCGAAGCAACTTAGTGGAGGGCAATATCATGTCTTCACTACGAGCCTTGACAAGCGGGATCAGAAGTTATGCAAGAGAGCGGTTAATGCAGCCACGCCGGCTCTCCTGCGATACTTGAAGTGGTCGGAATATCCAATCACGTGGAGTCGGGAGGATCACCCGCCGTGGGTTGATAATCCCGGTCACCTGGCTCTGTTGGTAGCACCTCAGGTTGGGGGTTATAAGTTTACAAAAGTACTGATCGGCAGTGGCAGCAGCATAAATATCTGATACTACAACACTTTTCAGCGGATGGAGTTAACTGACAAGGCTCTTAAGCCGTCATCGATAGTTTTTCATGGGGTGGTGCCGGGTAAGTCGGCCTACCCGGTGGGAAAGATTGCCATGGAGGTGGCGTTTGCAGATGAGTATAACTACAGGGTAGAGACCTTGTTTTTCGAAGTTGTGAAAATTAAGAGCCCGTATCATGCTCTGTTTGGCCGACCGGCTTTCGCAAAGTTTATGGCCAGGCCTTGTTACTATCTGCAACTCAAGATGCCGGCTCTCAACGGAACGATTACAGTGCACGGTGATTGGAAGGTGGCCATTGAGTGTGCGGAAGGTGACGCGACTTATGCGGAATCAAGTTGTGCGGAGGCAGAGCTCAAGTTCTACAACGATAATGTTGACCCTGACAGACATGACTCCATTGAAGAAGCCCAGTACGGAGTCTGAGCCGCCCTTGAAGTTTGCGGCGGATGATACCAAGATGTGGATTTTACTCCGGGCGACTCATCAAAACAGTTCACTGTCGGGGATAACATGGACCCCGCATATGGAAGCGCGCTCATCGAATTCATCCATGAGAATCGGGACATCTTTGCATGGAAGCCATCTGACATGCCGGGTGTACCGAGAGAATTCGCTGAGCACCACCTTAATGTGGATCCTAAGTTTAAACCGATCAAGCATTTCCTCCACCGTTTCAATGAAGAGCGGCGTAAAGCAATTGTAGAAGAGGTGGCCCAGCTCTTGGCGGCAGGGTTCATCATGGAAGTATTTCACCCGGAGTGGTTAGCAAATCCCGTGCTGGTGCTGAAGAATAACGACACATGGTGTATGTGTGTGGATTACACAGATCTTAACAAGGCCTGTCCAGTTGACCCATTTGCTCTCCCCCGTATCGACCAGATTATTAATGCAACAGCGGGTTGCGAGAGTTTATGCTTCCCGGACGCCTATTCAGGTTATCACCAGATCAAGATGGTAGTTAAAGACCAGGAGAAGACATCGTTTATAACACCTTTTGGTGCTTTTTGCTATGTGTCTATGCCTTTCAGGCACAAGAGTGCGCAAGCGACTTACCAACGTTGTGTGCAGAATTGCCTTCACGGTCAGATTGGGCGCAATGTTCATGCCTACATGGACGATATTGTGGTTAAGTCAAGAAAGAAGGAGACGTTTCTTGATGACCTAAAGGAGACATTTGAGAACTTACGGGTCTACAAGATGATGCTTAACTCGGCTAAGTGTGTTTTCGGAGTTCCTGCAGGTAAACTCCTAGGTTTCTTGGTTTCGGAACGAGGGATCGAGTCTAACCCAGATAAGATAAAGGCCATCACATCACTTGCTAAGCTGGCGAGCATCAATGATGTGCAGCGCTTGGCGGGTCGTATTGCCGCTTTAAACCACCTCATTAGCCACCTGGGCGAGAAGGCTATTCCTATGTACCAGATGATGAAAAAGACGGATGGCTTTGTCTGGAGTAAGGCTACGGATGAAGCCCTTCAAGCGCTCAAAAATCAATTGGTTGAGTGTTGTCTCCTATGCAACTTTATTCTTGTAGACACATGTTGGGTCTCCAAGCGCAGAGTTTTGTAGGACAGTAGCAATTTTCCCTCAAGTGGATGACCTAAGGTTTATCAATCCGTGAGAGGTGTAGGATGAAGATGGTCTCTCTCAAACAACCCTGCAACCAAATACAAGAAATGTCTTGTGTCCCCAACACACCCAATACAATAGCAAAATGTATAGGTGCACTAGTTCGGAAGCGATGGTGATAAAGGTGCAATATGGATGGTAGAAATATATTTTTATAATCTGAATAAATAAAAACAGCAAGGTAGCAAATAGTAAATGGGCACAAAAACGGTCTTGCAATGCTTGAAAACAAGGCCTAGGGTCTGTACTTTCGCTAGTGCAATTTCTCAACTTACTTGAAGGATCTTGCTCAATCCTTATGTAGGTATGGTGGACTCTTGAAAAAAAGATTTGGATTTAAGGGTTTTTGGATGCACAAATAGTATCTCTACTTGGTGCGGAATTTTTGGCTAGCAAAGATGAGGGGCAAGCACCACATGTTGAAGGATCTATGGCAATATAACTTCTATGTGAATATGAACAAACATAAATCATTACCTTGTCTTACCTGTCCAACGACAACAATTTTGGCATATAATATTTTGATGGGGGCTCACAATCACCAAAGATTTTGAGGATAGTGTATCTGCATGTGAAAGTTCTCTTCCTTATACTAATTATTCGTGAATTGCTTGTATGACCAATATTGTGATTGTCAAGCCTCAAAAGATTTCACTTTCTAAACCCAATGTGAAGCTACCACTAGGCATGATATGGTTTCAACTTCATGACATTCAATTTATTCATAAATTTACTCATGGGATATAAGTGAAAGCACAAGAGTAAATGACATAGCTACTCTCAAAGGATATGAGTAGTCAAACTATTAAGGATATATGTGAGGACTCTCTCTCCCTCAATAAATATTTTTAGATCTTAAGTACTTTATTCAAACAACAAGCAAAAGTAAAATATCACTCCAAGAATAGCATGCATCATGTGTACGAAAAAATTTAGGCTCAACATAGGCTAACCGATAATTGTTGATGAAGAGAGGTGGAATGCCTAACATACACAAGCTTAGATGCTTGAGGGTTATTGAAATATTTACTTGGGGTGCCTTGGTCATCCTCAATCTTGAGCTTTTGTATCTCGTTCAATCCTCTCATACCATGGTTTCACCTATTCTCAAAAACTTCATCCACACAAAACTTCAAAAAGAACTCGTGAGATAGGTTAGTACACATAATAACAAATCAACTTTTTATGTACTGCCAAGACAAGTTGCATAATAATTTTCAAACATTAGATACTGTATACTATCATTTCCACAATTTATATCTACCAATATAGGCTATGGAAACTATAGGATAAGTAGATAATGAAACTATGACAGCAATCTGTCTAAACAGAACAGTCTGTAGACATTTAAGAAAATAGTGTACTTCTGTAACTCATAAAATTGTGAAAATTTAGTACATGCAAGAAAATTTATATGACCATACTTTGTAAACATTTCATAAACTCTCCACGTTCCAGTAAAATACGAAAGTTCAAATGCTCCAGCAGAAGTTTCTGTTTTCACACAACACATATCAAAACATGCAATGCAAGCATCCTAAAGGCAATTATTGGAGCTTTTTATTGAAAAACAACATTATAAATAAAATCTAACAAAAATTAACAAAAGAAAATTATGCTACAATAAAAACTCATATTATGTGACGAATAAAAATATAGCTCCAAGTAAGATATACCAATAATGTTGAAGACGAAAGAGGGGATGCGTTCCGGGGCATCCCCAAGCTTAGACGCTTGACTATTCCTTGTATATTACCTTGGGCGTGCCTTGGGAATCCCCGAGATTAGGTTCTTGTCACTCCTTGTTCTCCTCTTATAGGTGTCTCACCCAAAACTTGAAAACTTCAATCACACAAAACTTTACAGAACTTTGTGATAAAGGTAGTGTAGTAAAGATAAATCATTCACTTAGGTACTGTTAACAAAAGATTCATAATTATTCCCACATGATACCTACTATATTACATCATTCCCACAATTTATATTACTCAATATAAGCTATAGGAACACTTGAAACAAGCAAACTATGCATGCAAAACAGAATCTGTCAAAAACAGAACAGTCTGTAAAGATCTGAATGATCACCAAACTTCCCTGACTCTAAAATTCTGAAAAAGTAATTAAACTCAAGGAATTTTCATATAAAGTTTGTTTAAAAATTTCAGAATTTTTTGACTCTCCAGTAAAATCATATAATTCATATACTGGACGCAAAACTTTTTGTTTTTGCACAGAATCAAACAAGCAAGTATCCACACTATCCCAAAGGATTTACTTGGTACTTTATTGAAATAAAAGACACAAAACATGATTACTACAGTAGCTTAATCATGCGAACACACAAAAACAGAAATTAAAACTGTTGGGTTGTCTCCCAACAAACGCTTTTCTTTAATGCCTTTTAGCTAGGCATGATGATTTCAATGATGCTCACGAAGGAATAGTAATTGAAACATGCAAAAGAGCATCATGAATCTCATGACAAGCACATTTAAGTCTAAGCCACTTCCTATGCATATGTATTTTGTGACAAAACAAATTACGGGAGCAAGAATCATCTAGCATAGGAAGGGAAAACAAGCATATCTTCAAGAATTTGAACACATAGAGAGGAAACTTGATATTATTGCAATTCCTATAAGCATATGTTCCTCCCTCATAATAATTCAGTAGCATCATGAAGAAATTCCACAATATAACCAGCACATAAATCATTATTTTTATGATGCACAAGCATATAAAATTTATCACTCTCCACATAAGCAATTTTCTTCTCATTCAACACAGTGGGAGCAAACTCAATAAAATAACTATCATGACATACTTGATTGACATAACCACTTTGAATATTAAAATCATGATGACAAGTTTCATGGATACCATTACTATTTATAGCATACATGTCATCACAATAATCATCATACATAGGAGGCATGTCATAATCATAATAGTTTTGCTCATCAAAACTTGGGGGGCTAAAAATATCATATTCATCAAACATAGCATCCCCAAGCTTGTGGCTTTGCATATCGTTCGAATCATGAATATTCAGAGAATTCATACTAACAATATCACTATCATGCTCATCACTCAAATATTTAGTGACTAACATTTTAATAACTTCTTCTAACAGTTGAGCACAATTTTCCTTTCCATCATTTTCATGAAAGACATTAAAAAGATGATCAATAATATGATGCAACCTCAATTCCATTTTTTGTAGTGTTCTTGAATAAACCAAACTAGTGATAAAAAAAGAAACGAAAAGATTCGATTGCTATATCTAAAGATATACCTTCATGCACTCACCTCCCCGACAACGGCTCCAGAAAAGAGCTTGATGTCTACTACGTAACTTTATTCTTGTAGACACATGTTGGGCCTCCAAGCGCAGAGTTTTGTAGGATAGTAGCAATTTTCCCTCAAGTGGATGACCTAAGGTTTGTCAATCCGTTAGAGGTGTAGTATGAAGATGGTCTCTCTCAAACGATCCTGCAACCAAATACAAGAAATCTCTTGTGTCCCCAACACACCCAATGCAATAGCAAATTGTATAGGTGCACTAGTTCGGCGAAGAGATGGTGATAAAAGCGTAATATGGATGGTAGAAATATATTTTTATAATATTAATAAATAAAAACATCAAGGTAGAAAATAGTAATAGGGCACAAAAACGGTCTTGCAATGCTTGAAAACAAGGCCTAGGGTCCGTACTTTCTCTAGTGCAATTTCTCAACAGTGCTAACATAGTTGATCATATGATTATCCCTCAAGTGCAATAAGGAATGACTCCCGAGTTCCTATTAGCGGAGAAAATAAGATAGAAATTGTTTGTAGGGTACGAAACGACCTCAAAGCTATTCTTTCCGTTCGATCTATCCTAGAGTTCCTACTAAAATAACGCAAGCTATCCTTTTCGATCGATCTACTCAAGAGTTCGTACTAGAATAACACCAAATAAAATTCATATTCATAATACTCAATCCACACAAAGAACTTCAAGGAGTGCCCCAAGATTTTTACCGGAGAAACAAAGACAAGAACGTGCATCAACCCCTATGCATAGATTACCTCAATCTCACCGTGGGAATGCGCAAGTTGAATGCCAAAATACATATCAAGTGAATTAAGACGATACCCCATTGTCACCACGAGCATTCAATTGCAAGACATATATCAAGTGTTCTCAAATCTATTAAAGTATTCAATCCGATAACAACGAAATATCAAAGGGAAAACTCAATTCATCACAAGAAGAGTAGAGAGGGGAGAAACATCATATGATCCATCTATATTAACAAAGACCATGATATAGATCACGAGAGAGAGAGAGATTAAACACATATCTACTCGTACAAACACTTAGCCCCGAGGGTGGAATACTCCCTCCTCATCGTGGTGGCTGCCGGGATGGTGAAGATGGACACCCGAGATGATTTCCCCCTCTACCAGGGTGCCGGAACCGGGTCTAGATTAGTTTTCGATGGCTACGGAGCCTTGCGAAGGTGGAACTTCTGATCTAGGGCTACCACGAAGGGTTTCGGAATATTTGGGAAATTATAATGCAAAGAGGCAGTGTGGGAGGCCACCGAGGTGGGCACAACCCACCTGGGCATGCCAGGGGCCCCTGGCGCGCCCTGATGTGTTGTAGCCCCCTCGGGCCACCCCCCAGGTGCAGCTTTGGCCCATTGGGTTCCTTCTGGTCCAAAAAAATCTCCAAACAGTTTCATGGTGTTTGGACTCCGTTTGATATTGATTTCCTGCAACGTAAAAAAAACAAGCAAAAAACAACAACTGGCACTAGGCACTGGGTCAATAGGTTAGTCCCAAAAAATGATATAAACGCTATAAAATGATTGTAAAACATCCAAGAATGATAAAATAACAGCATGAATACTTCATAAATTATAGATACATTGGAGATGTATCATTGAGCCACCAATTTTGGCAGCTCCGGCTGAGAAAGAGCCTTTGCTCCTGTACGTGGCGGTTAACAATAGGGCTGTCAGCGCCGCGATTGTGGTAGGGCGTAAGGAAGCAGGGAAAGAGTACCCGGTTCAGAGGCCGGTTTATTATGTTAGTGAGGTTCTCATAGAATCCAAGAAAAGGTACCCACATTGGCAGAAACTGATATACGGGTTGTTCATGGCAAACCGTAAGTTGAAGCATTACATCCTTGGACACCAGATCACTGTGGTTAGCTCTGCCCCGTTGGTGATATAATTCAAAACAGGGAAGCCACAGGCAGGATTGCTAAGTGGGCTCTGGAGCTTGGTCCACTTAATCTAAAATATGTGCCTCGCACGGCTATTAAGTCTCAGGCGTTGGTGGACTTCATAAATGACTGAACAGAGTGTCAATCACCTGAGGAAAAGCCGGACAACACATACTAGACAATCCACTTTGATGGGTCCAGACAGTTGGAGGGATCAGGGGCTGGAGTTGTCCTAACTTCCGCCAAAGGTGATAAATTCGGTTACGTGCCGAGGCTGATGTTTCCTTGTACTAACAATGCAGATGAATATGAATCCTTGCTTCATGGCCTCCGTGTGGACAAGGAGATGAATTTGAGCTAGGTTAGATGCCTCGGCAACTCAGACCTCGTGGCTGAGCAAGTTTCTGGCACTTGGGACTCCCAGGACCCACGGATGATGGCTTATCATCAGGCAGTTGATATCATTGCTGGTCATTTCAAGGGTTATGGGATGGATCATATTGATCGTCGCAAGAATGAAGCGGGTGATGCATTATCAAGACTGGGCTCTAAACAAAACTGGTGCCGCCTAATGTTTTCTTGGATGTGATATATCACCCGTCTGTTAAGCTACCTTCAGAGGAGGATCTGGCTATACCTGACCCGGAAGGACAGTTGGTGGCGGCTCAACATGCTATTCTGGATTGGATGTTAGATTACCTGGCATACCCGACTCGCGGCAAGTTCCCTGAGGACGAGACTTTGTCATAGAAAATTGTGAGGCGATCTAAGTCCATGACCATCATTAATGGCGAGCTACATAAGTGCAGCGTTACCGGCGTCTTCCAGCATTGTGTCTCTCCTGAAGAGGGCAGGGAGATTTTAAATAAAATACACACCGGTGATTGCGGTCATCACGCCAGCTCAAAATCCTTGGTGACCAAGGCTTTCTGACATGGTTTCTTTTGGCTAATGGCTCGTAACGACGCAGAGGACCTGGTCGTCAAGTGTGACAGGTGTCAGACGTTCGGAAGACATGCTCATGTGTTGGCTCAGGAATTGCGGATGATTCCAATCACTTGGCCATCCGTGGTGTGGGGGCTTGTCATGGTTGGACTTTTCAAGAGGTATAAGGATAAGAAGACCCACCTCTTGGTGGCGGTGGACAAGTTTACCAAGTGGGTGGGGGCTGAGCCGGTTAGTAAATGTGATGCAGCCACGACAGTTTAGTTTGTCAAAAAATTGATCTACCGTTCCGGCTATCCTCATAGTATCATCACGGACGATGGAACAAATCTTTCCAAGGGAGCTATGTAGGCATTCTGTGAAACTGAGCACATTCGGCTTGATGTCTCTGCTGTTGCTCATCCACAATCCAATGGTCAGGCAGGGCGTGCTAACCAGGAAGTCTTGAGAGGTATCAAGCCTTGGCTTACGGTTCCTTTATAATGAACGCCGGGTTGTTGGATTGAGGAGTTACCCTCCGTCCACTAGAGCATCAATACAAACCCCAACAGATCAACATGCTATACGCCTTTCTTCATGGTTTACGGTGCGGAGGCCGTGCTACCAAGTGACATATGTCATGACTCGCCGTGGGTGTTGGCTTACGTGGAAGCTGATAACGAGACATCACGTCAAGATGCGTTAGATTCTATCGATGAAGCGCATGATCTTTTAGCAGCTCGGTCGGTGATTAACAAGACCTGTGTCGCTATCATAACTGCAGGGGACCAGGACGTTCCAAGAAGGGGCCTTGGTGTTATGTTTGATTCAAGATCAGACGGATGCGCACAAGCTATCTCCCCCTCGGAAGGACCTTTTGTGGTCAGAAGAAATCTTAACAGTGGGTCGATTATCTCATTGACGTACGAGACGAGTCACGTACTTCTGGGCAGGAGACCCACCGGTCGTGGAATATCGCTCATCTGTGGCCTTACTATACTTGAGTCATCGACTCCCATCTTTGTACATACATACTTCATTGTATCTATATTTTTCATATAATAAAGTTGGCATCCCTACAAGCCGAGGCCTCTATTGTTTTTCTTTTGCATTACAGATTTGTGCAAAGATGAACACTTCTACATGGTCACTTGGGGGATTCCAACCCACCGGGTTTAGTTTGCTCACCCTCTTGATCGGCTCTTCAGCCACAATAGTAAACTGGACGGTGGGTTACAAGTTGATGGTCCACAAGATGGCAGCTTACAAGTTGACGGTCCACAATATGGCGGCTTACAAGTTGATGTCATCAACAAGGTCGCTTGGGGGCTTCAAACCCACCGGGTTAAGCTTCAACCCTCTCGATCAGGCTTTTCAGGCACTGTAAGGTGGGTAATGGACCCAAATGTTGACTCCATCAACAAGATCACTAGGGGTGCAGCGAGTTGTAAACTTACCCCCTTTTGATCTGCAAGACCAGGTTATACCTACCTGTAAGCAGCTGCCGCTTTGCCAGGGGTGCAACGAGATATAAACTTACCCCCCGCGAGGGCCTCTTATAGGTAGCGAGGATAAATTCATGCCCTGCTGCGTCTCTCTTTGGGACGTTGCGCTCTTAACAGTCAATCTCGCCAGAGACCATGTATTGTTATGAGTTCAAGCAGCGAGTCCACCCGGAAGAATCGGCGTCAGTGTCTCTTTCTGGGATGTTGCGCTCTTATCAGTTAATCTCACATAGAGACTGGTATGAGTTCAAGCAGTGAGTCCATCTAGAAGCACCAGGGTATGTGTCTCTTTATGGGACGTTGCACTCTCGTCAGTTAATCTCATTAGAGACACTGAGCCGTTCAAAGGAGTTGACGGCCACTCTCGTTAGAGACCCTGCACTGGTATGAGTTCAAGCATCGAGTCCACCCAGAAGAACCATCATATGAGTTTCTAAAAACAAAAAGGAAGGACAATCAAGAACATCATACATTGCATCATGCATTACATCATGCATTGCATCATATCAGGTCGGTCTTCCAAACCGGGTCAGAGCAAGATTAAGAAAGAAGAAGCAAGGCTACAAAAGATTTTAACATCTCCAGGTTGTGCTTTTTCAAGCCGCCCTTATGACAATGCAGAATATATTCTGTCTTGTTTACTTTTGCAGGTTTTATCTCCTAAGATGAACTGCTGCTAAGTATGGTGAAAGACATTGTGGGAAGAATGCAAGGCAGATCAAAAGTCCATAAGATGATTCTAAAGTCATGTGTGCAAGATGGCATCGCTGGGGCAATCATGTTCTGCTACGCCTATTACAAAGCTCTCCAGGAGCTCAAAAGAGGAAGGACTTAAAGTTTTTTGTACACTTCCAAATCTCGGCGGCTCAGTAGGCTGGGTTACATTCAATCAAGAACAACAAAGTTTTAACTCGCTCTCGGGTCATCCTATGTCGCGTCTTCGCGCTTTTCGATCTGAAGATTATACACATCCCAGTTGCAGTTTAATAAGGCTTCAAACACAACTTCTTCAAAAAGAGGAGACGGATCAACTTCAGGGGCAAAGAGTGGCTTACGGTGTGCAGGGATCAAGTCCCTGGCTTCAAAAGTTGGACAACACAGACGTTGATTGTTTGCATCGTAAGCCGCCTGGTAGGGAGTCAGATCCATCTCGTCAACGAGGATAGAGGCAAGTATCCTTGAGGCCCTTATGCATTTGGCATAGTCATCTTCAGTAAAGTCTAAGCCGTCATCCTTTTTGGACGGGAAGTCGTTCATCATTTCCTCCACAGTTAGCTAAGGAGCAAAGGCCAGGGACCGGTTGAGAGCAGCTATTGCCCCCTTCCTAGCAGATGATCGCCTCAGCTCTTCAATTTTCTTGGGAGAGTGGATAAGACTTCTATAACCCCCTTCATGAATTTGGGAACATATTTGGTAGTCATTAAGGCTTTCATGGTGTAGAGGCCTCCACTATATAGTTGCTCAGTCAAAGTGTATACTGCCTTCAACTTCATCAAACTATCAGAGGATTACTAGCGGCTTCTCTCACCTGCAAAGAAAATTAGAAGTTATAAGCTGCCCGAAAGATATTTTTGATTTGACAAGGAAATTTTCTAAGCCGTGCATACTTACCAAAGATAGCGACATCATCTTGGATATATGGCCCTTGAGAGTTTTCAATTCTTCTGCTATGAGCTTAAGCTGCTCCTCGGTGTCGTTTGCGCGCTTTGACAGGGTGGCTTGTTCAGATTCGGCAGACTCCTTATAAGTGGCAAAGTCAGTTAGGAGCTTCTCAAGTTTTTCAACAGCCACCCGTAATTTTTCTTCTTGTATGGCTCAAGTGGTCTGTTGGGTGGTAAGATTTTTCCTTAAGCCGGCCCGCTCAGACTCAGCTGCATCTAATGCCTCCTGCTTTGTACAAGTAACACATCATAAAAGTTAAGTCGCCAGGATGAAGCAATAATGAAGCTATTCCGATACAAGTCCCAAGCAGATTACAAGCAATATACTTGGGACTTGGGGGCTAATGTCTGTGTTTTGTCTTCAAATCAACATGGAAATTCTAGCTCATCATTTTTATAATGATCGGGACTTGGGGGCTACACCCGGCGAGCTTTTTAAACATGAAAATTCTGGTTCATCATTCTCATAATGACCCGGACTTGGGGGCTACACTTGGATCTAATTTTCAAGTAAGTACCGGCTTATATACATATTAACCCGTTATTTGTGGGCTACATGTTAAGGTATTTGCAGTACAACAATAGTTGAAAGACCCGGTTCATTATTTGCAATATTAAACCGGCTCTTGGGGGCTACATAAGGGTACAAGGAAAAAAGAAAGAGAAGAAGTGTACCTAATAATTTTTCTTCATTAATCCAACAAGCTTGGTTTCCATGTTGCGGCTAGCATAAAGACGATTCAAGTAACCATCATGCAGATCATCCACATTCATTTTCTTTAGCACGGGAAATCCGAAATCAAGTTTCTTTGGAGAACAGGTGTCAATCTTGCTGGCGTATTTTGTCAGCATATGAGGTGTAGGAGATTGGTAACCTGTCCTAGTGATGGTAACTTTGGGATGAGACAGGTCTTCGACGACTGTTGAAGGACCGGGCAGCTTAGGGTCAGCCATTGGACTTTCAGGAGTCTCCATGCGGTGATCTTTCGGCTCAGAAGGTGGAGGAGTGTGACGAGGTCCATCCTTATTAACATCAGAAGGTTCAGCATGAATAGAAGAGTCCGACTCAGCATTCTCCGGCTTTTGGATGGTAGGACGAACGGTAGACCCGCCTGTCTTCCTTCGCTTTGCTTGAGCCTCGGAAGTAAAAAAGAGTCATTATGCAGTACAAGGGCAATACAAATAATATACATAGTGGAAGGTAAAAGGCATACTCTGGGTTGATCTTCATAGGAGGAAGCTTGGAGGCAGTTGAGTCGCCAAACGAAGGGGGTGACTCCTATAAAATTGAGATAATAAAGCACAAGAGTAAGGTAACAGTATAGGAGTATAAGGCGGATATTAGACTTGGTAAAAAGAGCACCTCAGCAGGTCGTTTCTGTAGAGCCAGAGAGTTTGGTAAGCCAGCCATAAGATCTTCAAAACCGATGCTCCAGTTCTGACCTCGAGAGTCGAGTTGTTGCTTTTTCAAAGGAAATTCGGGATCTAAGTAAGCAAGAGGATGCGAAAAAGGAACTTTTCAAAGGAACCTCCATATTTTCTCTCGCGGTAAGACGTCTGAGTTGGAGGAAATGTAAGTTACCTCAGGGGCATTGGCGTGACTCGTTACGTCTCCTCCTCTGTACAAATGTTGTCAATAAGTTGCATAAAAAGACAGCCAAGGGAATCAAGTTTTCTACCTCTGAATCCTTCAGTTCAAGCAGTTCTTAGCCGAAGTTTTATTCTTACGGCCATGGGCTTTAACCGCCTGAGACTTCTTCTTCACGGTTGGGGTATACTTTTCTTCCAGAAACTAGAGTCGGTTTGTATGAAGAGCCGCCAAAAGATTTAAAGGTGCCAGGAACAAGGTTAAGACAGGAACAAGCAATTTTGAAAAGAAGGTCGTTCTTACATCTGGAGCTGGGTTTGTGACGCAGAAGGGTTTTAACCCGGTTGTATTGCAAGCCTCCTGCGTTTCACGGAGAAGTGAATTGACGACGAAGTTAACATTTTCTTCTATGAGAGGGTTGTGGTTGAAATAGAGAGGATCATTCATGTCGCCTGTATATTCGCACATAAGCCGGTCACGCCGGCTTAGTGGAAAGATTTTCCATGAGACCTAGTAGCGGGTTAAATTGACTCCAGTTAAGCCGTTCGTCAAAAGGGCCTTGATTTTTGCAAAAGCCGGAGCATACTTCGCTGGTTTTGCAGCGGACATCAGGTGTGGAAGTTCAGTAGAAGTGCAGAGCTGGGTAGGGAGATAACCCGACAGTGGATTTTCTCCTTCTGGAGAGGTGTCCTTGTAGTAAAACCTAGTTCTATTCCAATCCTTGGGGTGGCTTGGCAAAAGCGCAGTCGGATAGGGCAGATCTCTCTGTCTCTGGATGGAGACACCGCCGAGCTCCAAGCTTGGTCCAGCCGCCACTTCAGTTTGGCGGTTGACATAGAAGAAGTCATGGAAGAGGTCGACAGATGGCTCTTCTTGCAGATAAACTTCACAAAGGACTTGGAAATTACACATCTTGGTGACAGAGTTTGGGGCAATGTCTTGAGGGTGAAGCTTGAAAAAGTGGAGGACGTCTCCGAAGAATTTTGACACGGGCGGGCTGAAACCATGAAGAAGGTGATCAGTGAATATGAACACCTCCCCCTCCTTAGGGGTGGGTCTCTTCTTTGACCCAGGAACCGGCGAGTGAATGACATTCTGAGCCGGCAAAAATCCCGTCTCTACGACCTCAAGCAGGAATTGCTCGATCACTCCAGAGCCGACCCAATCACAGGATGAGGGTGCTCGTGACATTGTGGCGGGTCAAACTGTGAGAAAGTACAAGGTATGACAAGTTAGGAAAGCTAAAAAATAAAAACAACTACTGTCAGCATGATGGAGGAAAGCTAAGCCGCCCACATGTTTTATCAGAGAGCCGACAAGGTAATGGCGGGTTAAGTTGGCAGGATGATTCCAGAAATATTACTAAGTGAGAAAAACAGGTTTCACATGTTATTACCATGGCCACAAGATCTATAGGCGAGAAAAAATGAAATATAATTAAAACCTAGAAGGGGAGCCGTGGAAGAAAAGGAAGGTTGGTAGACAGAAAAGAGTAGGATGCAGATCTAGGATGAGCGAATATTAACTCTGTATGGATAGCCGCAACGGATTAACAATGTTGCAAGATTAACAGGACTATTTATCAATCTACATTACGAAGAATGATCTGATGAACAACGAAGAACGCTAGTGGAAACTCGATGAACTATGGGGGATTCAAGCGAAGTGATTACATATTCGACAAAGGTTGAGAGGAGTACCTTGCGGATGCGGTCGACACGTGCGAAACTCTGGACTAACACAGGTTGATGCAGCGATCGGCATTGAGGACGACGGCGAGATCCAGTCGGCGTGGCGGAGCTCTAGAAACGCAACCGTCGGGAGGAGGAAGAAGGCTAGGGGCAGCGGGAAAATAGAAAAGGACCCCCTCGTGGCCCTATTTAAGAGATGGGATGGCAAACCATGCACGCGGGAATCGAGGAGGCAAAATGATGATTGACCAGCCTCGATTTTCGGGACGACCGTTTAATGGGAAGATCCGTTGTGAATGTTACGAAATCGTTTTGGCATATCCATAGGTGACGTCACGGCGGGTTATGAGCTCTCTTATTTCAGGTGACAAGGACATGAGACTCGCCACTAAATGAAATGGAAGATTAACATGGAGAGGCTCAAATCCATCTGGGGCCTAATATTGGGGATATAACCCCGTGGTAAGACCCGCCCAGGAGGGACCGGTTCATACCTGGCGGCTCGCTATCAAGTAGGCCGAAAGAGGAAGGCTAGGCCGTGTGGCGGCTTACCAGATGGGCTAAGACGGAGTCCCAGAGACAGAAGATGGCGTAAGACCCGAGCGAGGGACCCGCTCGGAGACGGCTTGCCAAAGGAGGCAAGGCGGCTTAGAGACATGACCAAATACGTGGTAAGAGTCGGTTTGGGACTCGTGTAACCTGGGTCCTTGACCTCGTATATGAATTCGAGACCTGGAGACGGCTTAGACAAAAACCAATCAACCGAGAGCTAGGTCAAGCGAATACGCTCCCTTGTAATCGATACTCCAATAAATATACACAAGGCAGGAGGTATACTTTTACCTCTTCCCGAGGGGGCGAACCTAGGTAAACCCATGTAGTTCGTCCCGATCAACCCCTTTGAGTCCACCGCCTTAGCGATGGCCTCGAACCTAAGTCTTCGGACATGTGCCATGATAAAACCATGACAGGTAGCAAGGCACGCATTGTATTGTTTCCATCAAGGGTAACAATATGGCGTTTTCATCATATTGCTTGAGTTTATCCCTCTACATCATGTCATCTTTCTTAATGCATTACTCTGTCCTTCATGAACTTAATACTCTAGATACTGGAAGGAGTCAGTCGATGTATGGAGTAATAGTAGTAGATGCAGAATCGGTTCTGTCTACTTGTCATGGACATGATGCCTATATGCATGATCATTGCCTTGGATAACTACATGATTATTCGCTTTTCTATCAATTGCTTGACAAAAATTTGTTTACCGACCATGATATTTGCCTTCAAGAGAGAAACCTCTAGTGAAACCTATGGCCCCCGGGTCTATTTTTCATCATATATTTTTCAGATCTATAACTTGTTGCAATTTATTTATCTTTTACTTTCCGCACTCGTCTTATCTATCTCTATCGTATCTAATCGTTGCAAATAACCGTGAAGGGATTAACAACCCCTTTATAGCGTTGGGTGCAAGACTTTTGATTGTTTGTGTAGGTGCAACCATTGGTGACTGGCTTGTTCCTCCTACTGGATTGATACCTTGGTTCTCAGAAACTGAAGGAAATACTTATCTACTTTGCTGCATCACCCTTTCCTCTGCAAGGGAAAACCAACGCAAGCTTAAGAGGTGGCACGAAGGATTTGTGGCGCCGTTGCCGAGGAGGATACTTAGCAAGTCAAGAAAAGATCTCTCCCGTCAACTTGCCAATTTCTGGCACTATTGCCGGGGAGGATACACATCAAGCCTACCAAGTACCCATCACAAACTCATCTCTTGCATTTACTTTATTTTCCATTTGCCTCTCGTTTTCCTCTCCACCAATTCTAAAACTATTTTCTAAAAATACCAAAAAGATTACCCTTTTTATTCGCCCTTCTTTCGTTTGCCTTTCTTTTTCTCATGTGCTTGACTGCTTGCTTTGTCACGATGTCTGAGAATACCAATTTGTGTGACTTTTCCAATACTACTAATAGTGATTTTATTAGTACTCCTATTTCTCCCGCCACTAGTGCGGAATCTTATGAAATCAATGCTGCCTGGCTAAATCTTGTTATGAAAGAGCAATTTTCTGGCCTTCCTAGTGAAGATGTCGCATCCCGTCTAAATACCTTCATTGAATTGTGTGATATGCAAAAGAAGAAAGATGTGGATAATGATATTGTTAAATTGAAGCTATTTCCGTTCTCGCTACGAGATCGTGGTAAAACTTGGTTTTCATCTTTGGCTAAAAATAGTATTGATTCATGGAATAAGTGTAAAGATGCTTTTATTTCCAAGTACTTTCCTCCCACTAAGATCATCTCCCTTAGGAACGATATAATGAATTTTAAGCAACTTGATCATGAGCATGTTGCACAATCATGGGACAGGATGAAATTAATGTTTAGGAATTGTTCCGCACATGGTTTGAGTTTATGGATGATTATACAAATTTTCTATGCGGGATTGAATTTTGCATCTAGAAATCTTTTAGATTCTGCCCCGGGTGGTACTTTTATCGAAATCACGTTAGGAGAAGCTACTAAACTCCTAGATAATATAAGGACAAACTACTATCAATGGCATATCGAAAGATCTCCTACTAGTAAAAAGGTGCATGCTATTGAAGAAATAAATACTTTGAGTGAAAAGATGGATGAATTGATGAAATTGTTTCCTGGTAAGAGTGCTCCTATTGATTGTAATGATATGCCTTTGTCTTCTTTGATTGGAAATAATAATGAATCTATGCATGTAAATTTTGTTGGTAGGAACAATTTTGGTAACAATGCGTATAGAGGTAATTTCAACCCTCGGCCGTTTCCTTGTAATTCCTCTAATAATTATGGTAATTCCTACAACAATTCTTATGGAAATTAAAATAAGATGCCCTCTGATCTTCAGAATATTGTTAAAGATTTTATTGGTTCACAAAAAGTTTTTAATGCTTCTATTGAAGAAAAAGTGCTTAAGATTGATGATTTGGCTAGGAACATTGATAGATTTTCTCTTGAGGTTGATTCTTTGAAAGTTAGATCTAATCCACCCAAGCATGATATTAATGAGTCTTTAAAAGATATGAGAATTTGTATTGATGAAAGTAGGGAAAGAACCGCTAGAATACGTGCTAAGCGTGAATGGCTTGAAAAAGTGTTTTCTCGCGATAATAATGATGAAGATCTTAAAGTGATTGGATTGACTCCTATTGAATCTTTGTTTTCCAATATAAATGTTGATAATGATGGGACTGGAGATAAGCCAACTTTAGTTAAAAGGCGTCCCAATGATTCAAAGTATATAGATCTTAATGGTAGAATTGATAAAAGTGGGATCGAAGAGGTCAAAACTTTAAATAGCCATAAACCCTCTCTTTTGGATTTCAAGGACTTTAATTAGGATAGCTGCTCTTTGATTCATTGTATTTCCTTGTTACAATCCATGTTGAATTATCCTCATGCTTATAGTCAAAATAAGGCTTTTACTAAACATATAGTTGATGCTTTGATGAAATCTTTTGAAGAACAACTTGAGATAGAAGTTTCTATTCCTAGAAACCTCCATGATGAGTAAAATCAAATATTATGAGTTCCATTATTTGTGTTATTTGGGTGCTAGGTATTATGTGCCCGTAGATTTCATTGTTCTTGATATGTATTGCAATCCTACATGCCCTATTGTTCTTGGTATACCTTTCCTTACAACTATTGATGCAATTATTGACATGAAAGAAGAAAACATTAGATTTCAATTTCCACTAAGGAAAGGCATGGAACAATTTCCTAGAAAGAAAATAATATTTCCTTATGAATCTATTCTGAGAGCTACTTTTGGATTGCATACCAAAGATGACAATACCTAGATCCATTTTGTTTTGCCTAGCTAGGGGCATTAAACAATAGCGGTTGTTGGGAGGCAACCCAATTTTATTTTTGTTTTCTATTTTTGCTTCTGTTTTTGAGTGTTTCCCAAATTATTACTATAGGTAGTTGCTATAAGTTTTGTTGAGTTTTGTTCACCTTTATTTTGAGTCACTAAAAATTTCAGAAATTTTTCAGAGAAATAAAAATGTTGAGGCGAATATACCAAGGGGGTTCCTCGAGCAAGAAGGCTGCAAGATTCGCGATACGTGAGCCCGACATTGAACCACCGAGGGAAGCACAAGTACGGCCTTGTGAATGGCCATCAGATCAATTCATGGTTGATGCCGGTTTCAAAAAAGAATTTTACGCGTACACAAGAAATGTTGGCCTTGAAGAATTCGTTTTAGACTAGTGCAAGCAATATTATCAACTCACGGATTCTTTCGTGCGAAGGTTTAAATTTTCATCAAACCGTAATAAGCCTTCCTTTCTATTAAATATTTATGATAAATCTTATACTATGGACCTAGAGGATTTTAATCGTGCATGCAATGGGGCAGCTATAGTGATCCTCGCAAAACTGAAAATAATGATTTTCTTGCTAGCATCACTGTGGGACAAACTAGAAATATTATGCAAGCTACCTTGGGGAGCATTCACTTTCCTACTTTACATTATTTTTCCCTCTTCATAGGTAGACGTATTGACTGTAAAACCGATCATAGCCTCCTTTGTGTACCTGATCTTAGTATTCTTAAGAGTGAGGTAATGGGTGATAGACAATATAACTTAGGGGGCATTATTGCTAGGAGGCTGCATAATAATGCTAAGGATGGAGATTTCTTTTGTGGGATCTATGCCACTCATTTAGCTAATTATTTTGGGGTACCCATAAGGGGGAATGATATTGAGTTACCACCTGCTTTCCTTGATTATGAGGCTTTCATGCGTTATCAATTTCTTAAGATGAACAAACAGTCCCTCGTGTACCAATTAATATTTGATAGACAACGTGCTGTCCATATTACCCTTCCTGCTCCTGCCTTCTTTAACTTTTGGGACAAATGGAGATACTTTGTAACCAGAGAGGAGGCAAACTAGTATGAGAGAAATATGGAAGCCGCTCGCCTCCATGCTGCACCCGTTCAAGCGGTAGCCGCCTGATACGTCTCCAACATATCTATAATTGTAGCGTGTTCCATGCTGTTATATTATCATTCTTGGATGTTTTACAATGATTTTACCATAGCTTTATATTATTTTTTGGACTAACCTATTAACCTAGATCCCAATGCCAGTTCCCGTTTTTTCCGTGTTTTTGGGTTTTACAGAAAAGGAATATCAAACGGAGTCCAAACGGAATAAAACCTTCAATATGATTTTTCTGGACCAGAAGAGACCTACGAAGCATCATAGTTGGGCTAGAAGACTCCTGAGGAGGCCACAAGCCCCAGGGGCGCGACCACCCCCTTAGCCACGGCTACCAGGCTTGTGGGCCCCTTGGGATTCCATCGACCTCCCTCTCAGCTCTATAAATCGTCAAATATTCCAGAAACCCGAACACAGAACCTAGATCGGAAGTTCTGCCGCCGCAAACCTCCAGAGCCACGAAAAACCAATTGGGAGCCCATTCCGGCACCCTGTCGGAGGGGAAACCATCACCGAGGGCCATCTTCATCACCCCGACACTCTCCATGATGAGGAGGGAGGGAGGGAGTAGTTCACGCTTGGGGCTGAGGGTATGTACCAGTAGCTATCTGTTTGATCTCTCTCGTGTTCTTGAGATGGCACGATCTTGATGTACCGCCAGCTTTGTTGATATAGATTGAATCATATGGAGTTTTCCCCTCTCTATCTAGTTGTGATGAATTGAGTTTTCCCTTTGAAGTTTACTTATCGGATTGAGTCTTTAAGGATTATTGAACACTTGATGTATGTCTTGCGATGTGATATTTGTGGCGACAATGGGATGTTCTATTGATACACTTGATGTATGTTTTGGTGATCAACTTGCAGGTTCCGTGACCTTGGGAATTTATGCATAGGGGTTGGCACACATTCTTATCTTGACGTTCCGGTAGAAAATTTGGGGCACTCTCTGAAATTCTTTGTGTTGGATTAATAAATCTGAAATTATGTGATGCATATCGTATAATCAAGCCCACGGGTACTCAAGGTGACTTTGGGGTATCTAGGATACATTAGGGTCTTGGTTGATGTGTATCTTAAGGTGTTATCTTAGTACGAACTCTAGGTTTGTTCGTGACGCCTGTAGGAATAGCTCATAAGATTGATCAGAAAATATATCTTTGAGGTGGTTTCGTACTCTACAATAATTTCTACGTTTGTACTCCACTATTTGTAACTTTGGAGTGAACTCTTTGTCGCACATGTGGTATTTACTTATGATTCAACTATGTTGGAAATATACCCTAGAGGCAATAATAAATTAGTTATTATCATATTTACTTGTTCATGATAATCGTTTATTATCCATGCTATAATTGTGTTGACCAGAAACTCAGATACATGTGTGGATACATAGACAACACCATGTCCCTAGTATTCCTCTAATAGACTAGCTCGTTAATCAAAGATGGCTATGGTTTCCTAGTCATGGACATGAGATGTCATTTGGTAATGGGATCACATCATTAGGAGAATGATGTGATGGACAAGACCCAAACTACAAACGTAGCATATGATCGTGTCAGTTTATTGCTACTGTTTTCTGCATGTCAAGTATATCTTCCTATAACCATGAGATCATGGAACTCACGGACACTGGAGGAGTGCCTTGTGTGTATCAAATGTCGCAACGTAACTGGGTGGCTATAAAGGTGCTCTACAGGTATCTCCGAGGATGTCCGTTGAGTTGGCATGGATCAAGACTAGGATTTGTTACTCCATGTGACGGAGAGGTATCTTAGGGCCCACTCGGTAATACAACATCACAATAAGCCTTGCAAGCAATGTGACTAAGTTTTAGTCATGGGATATTGTATTATGGAACGAGTAAATAGACTTGCCGTAACGAGGTGGAACAAGGTACGGAGATACCGACGATCGAATCTCGGGCAAGTAACATACCGAAGAACAAAGGGAACATCATACGGGATTAACTGAATCCTTGACATAGAGGTCCGACCGATAAAGATCTTCATAGAATATCTAGGAACCAATATGGGCATCCAGGTCCCGCTATTGGTTATTGACCGTAGAGGAGTCTCGGTCATCTCTACATAGTTCTCAAACCCGCAGGGTCTGCACACTTAAGGTTTGGTGACATTTCGGTAGTATAGAGTTATGTATGGTGGTGACCGAAGGTTGTTCGGAGTCCTGGATGAGATCCCGGATGTCATGAGGAGCTCCGGAATGGTCCAGAGGTAAATATTCATATATAGTAAGTCCTATTTTGGTCGCCGGAAAAGTTTTGGGCTCACTGGTAGTGTACCGGGAGTGCCGGTAGTGTATCAGGAGACCATCGGGAGGGGTATTTCGACCCTAGAGGCTACATGGGTGTGGGAGAGTGAATAAAAGCCCTTAGTGGGCTGGTGGAAGTCCCACACAAGTCCCATGAGGCTGGGAAGAAAAGCCCAAAGAGAAAAAGGTGGAAAAAGGCAAAATTAGGATGAATCCTAGTCCTACTAGGATTGGAGGTGGATTCCACCTCTCCTACCTGGTTCGGCCGATCCAAAGGCTGGCTATTTGAGATCCAAGCCTCTCCTCTCTTCGTCTTATATATACTAGAGGTTCTAGGGTTTTTTGCACCTGATTTTTAGCCACGTGCTGCCCGTTCCTCTAGTGCATAGTTTCTCCTCTAGATCGGTTTTTCTGCAGTGCTTAGGCGAAGCCCTGTCGGAATAGCTCCACCACCATCTCCGGAGCGCCATCACGCTGCCGGAGAACTCTTCTACCTCTCCTCTCACTCTTGCTGGATCAAGAAGGCGGAGATCGTCATCGAGCTATACGTGTGCTGAACGCGGAGGTGTCGTTCATTGGGCGCTAGATCAGAAGGATCGTGATGAGTTCATGGGACGGATCGTGATGAGATCGCGGGACGGATCGTGATGAGTTCGCGGGATGGATCATGAAGAGTTCGCGGGACGGATCGTTATTGGATCGCGGGACGGATCGTGATGAGATCGCGGGACGCTCAGCGATCTGGATCGCGAAGATGTTCGACTACACCAACCGCGTTTCGTAACGCTTCCCGCTTAGCGATCTACAAGGGTATGTAGATCCACTCTCCTGCTCATAGATGCTCATCGCCATGGATAGATCTGCGTGTGCGTCGGAATTTTGTTGTTTCCCATGTGATGTTCCCCATCAGTGGCATCATGAGCTAGGTCTATGTGTAGGTGAGATCTCGAGTAGAACACAAAGAGTTTGTGGGCGTTTATGCTTAGATTGCTTCCTACCTTGGTCGTGTTTTGGTTTAGCGGTATTGTGAGATGAAGTGGTCCAGACCAACATTACTCGTACGCTTACGAGACACCGGTTAACTCGACCGCAACTTGTTGCATAGATGGCTTGCGGGTGCCAGTTTCTCTCACTTTAGTTGGATCAGATTTGACAAAGGCGGTCCTTCAGAAGGTTGAAAATCAAATAGTGTATCACCGTTGTGGTTTTTGCGTAGATGAGAATTGTTCTTGCTAGATACCCGTAGCAGCCACGTAAAACATGCAACAACAATTAGAGGACGTCTAACTTGTTTTTGCAGGGTATGTTGTGATGTGATATGGCCACTTACATGATGTGATATATGTGATGTATGAGATGATCATGTGATGTATAGATTATCACGACTTACATGTCGATGAGTACGGCAACCGGCAGGAGCCATAGGGTTATCTTTAATTATTGTATGACCTGCGTGTCAATCATTAAGTGCTATGTAATGCTTTACTTTATTGCTAAACGGTAGCAATAGTAGTACCAGCATGATGGGCACGACAACCCCAATGGCAGCACGTTGATGGAGATCAAGAGGATGGAGATCATAGTGTCGTGCCGGTGACGATGGAGATCATGCCGGTGCTTTCAAGATGGAGATCAAAAGCATAAGTTCATGGCCATATCATGTCACTTATGATTTGCATGTGATGTTAATCCTTTTATGCACCTTGTTTTGCTTAGGACGACGGTAGCATTATAAGGTGATCCCTCACTTAATTTCAAGATAAATTGTGTTCTCCCTGAGTGTGCACCGTTGCAAAAGTTCGTCGTGTTGAGACACCACGTGATGATCGGGTGTGATAGACTCTACGTTCACATACAATGGGTGCAAGCCAGTGTTGCACGTGCAGAACACTCGGGTTAAAGTTGATGAGCCTAGCATGTATAGACATGGCCTCGGAACACAAGAGACCGAAAGGTCGAACATGAGTCATATAGTATATATGATCAACATAATGATGTTCACAATTGAAACCAACACAACTCACGTGATGATCGGACTTGAGTTGGTGAATTTGGATCATGGATCACTCGAATGACCGGAGGGATGTCAATTTGAGTGGGAGTTCTTAAGTAATATGATTAACTGAACTCATTATCATGAACATAGTGAGTAGTGACTTTGCAAAATTTTGTTGTAGATTACTAGCTCACGCTGTAGCTCCCCTGAATTTTTATATGTTCCTAGAGAAATAGAGTTGAAAGATGATGGTAGCAATATTGCGGACTGGGTCCATGATCCGAGGATCGTCCTCATTGCTACACAGAAGGCTTATGTCCTTAATGCACCGCTCGGTGCTCCAACCCCTCTAGCATCGTCTGTAGATGTTGTGAACATCTGACACGCACGTTTTGATGACTACTTGATAGTTTAGTGCGCCATGCATTACGGCTTAGAATTGAGGCTCCGAAACATTTTGAACGTCACGGAACAAATGAGATGTTCTAAGAGCTGAAATTAGGATCTCAGGCTCGTGCCCGTGTTGCGAGATATGAGATCTCCAACAAGATTCTTTGCCTGCAAGATGAAAGAGAATAGCTCAATCGTTGAGCATGTGTTCAGATTGTCTGGGTGCTACAATCACTTGAATCGAGTGGGAGTTGATCTTCCAGATAAGATAGTGATTGATATAGTTCTCCAAGTCACTGTCACTACAACTACTAGGACTTGGTGATGAACTATAAAATGCCAGGGATAGAAATAAGGATCCCTGAGCTATTCGCGTTGTTTAACACCACAAAAGTAGAAATCAAGAAGGAACGTCAAGTGTTGATGGTTAGTCAAACCACTAGTTTCGAGAAGGGCAAGAGCAAGGAGGGAAACTTGATGGATAGCAAGTCAGTTGTTGCTCTAGTGAAGCAACCCAAAGTTGAACCCAAACCCGAGACTAAGTGCTTCGATTATGAGGAGAGCGGTCACTGAAGCAGAACAACCCTAGATACTTGGTAGATAAGAAGGCTGGCAACGTCAACAGAAGTATATTTGATATATGTGTTATTGATGTGTACCTTGCTAGTACTCCTAGTAGCACATGGGTATTGGATACCGGTTCGGTTGCTAAATGTTAGTAACTCGAAATAAAAGCTACAGAATAAACGGAGAACTAGCTAAGGGTGAGGTGACGATGTGTGTTGGAAATGTTTCCAAGGTTGATGTGATCAACATCGCATGCTCTCTCTACCTTCGGGATTAGTGACAAACATAAATAAATGTTATTTGGTGTTTTGCGTTGAGCATGAACGTGATTGGATCGTGTTTATTGCAACACGATTATTCATTTAAGTTAGAGAATAATGGTTATTCTGTTTAAATCAATAATACCTTCAATGGTCAAGCATCGAGTGAGAATGGTTTGGTTAATCTTGATCGTAGTAATACACATGTTCATAACATTGATGCCAAAAGATACAAAGTTAACAATAATAGTATCACACACTCGTGGCACTACCGCTAAATGTCATATTGGTATAAAACATGTGAAGAAACTCCATGCTGATGGATCTTTGGACTCATTCGATTTCGAATCGGTTGAGACATGCGAACCATGCCTCTTGGTCAAGGTGACTAAGGACCCCGTTTTCTGGTTTGATGGAGCTGGCAAGTGACTTATTGGAAATGATACATGTTGATGTATGCAATCCAATGAGTCTTATAGTGTGCGGTGGATATCGTTATTTTCTTACCTTCACCGATGATTTGAGTAGATATAGTGTATATTTACTTAATGAAACACAAGTCTGAATCGTTTGAAAGGTTCAACCAAATTTAGAGTGAAGTTTAAGATCATCGTGACAAGAAGATAAAAATGTCTATGATATGATCGTCGAGATGAATATCTAAGTTGCGAGTTTGGCATACAACTTTAGACAATGTGAAAATTGTTTCACAACTCACGCCACCTAGAACACCATAGTGTAATGGTGTGTCCGAACGTCATAGTCGTGCTCTATTGGATATGGTACATGCTATGATGTCTCTTATCATTTTGTTACTATAATTTTGGGGTTATGCATTAGAGATAACTACATTCACTTTAAATAGGGAACCATCTAAATCCATTGAGATGACGCCGTGTGAATTATGGTTTGATAGAAACCTAAGCTGTCATTTCTTAATGTATGGGGCTGCGATGCTTGTGTGGAAAATGTTTTCACCTAATGACCTCGAACCCAAAGCGGACAAATGCATCTTCATAGAATACCGTAAGAACAGTTGGGTGAACCTTCTATCTCAGATCCAAGCATAAAATGTTTGTTGCTAAAACTGGGTCCTTTCTCGAGAAAAAGTTTCTCTTGAAAGAATTGAGTGTGAGGAAGATAGAACTTGATGAGGTTGTTGAACCTTTGTTTCAACTAGAGAGTAGCGTAGCGCAGGAAGATGTTTCTGTGAAGCCTACGTTAGTTGAAGAGGAAGTTAATGATGATGATCATGAAGCTTCAGGATCAAGTTACTATCGAACTTCGTAGGTCGACAAGGATGTGTACTGCTCCTGAGCGGTATGACAACCCTGTTTTGGAGGTCATGTTGTTGGACAACGATGAACCTACGAGCTATGGAGAAGCGATGATGGGCCTGGATTCTGACAAATGGTTAGAGGCCATGAAATCCGAGAAAGGATCCATGTATGAAAATCAAATATAGACTTTGGTAGACTTGCTCGTTGGACGGCAGGTCGTCGAGTACAAATGGACCTTTGAGATGAAGACAGACGCTGATTAAATGTCACCATTTATAAAGCTCGACTTGTTGAAAAGAACTTGACGACAAGTTCAATAAGTTGACTGCGATGAGACTTTCTCACTCGTAGCGATGCTAAAGTCTGTTGGAATTATGTTAGCAGTTGTTGCATTTTTTAATTATGAAATCTGGTAGATGGATGACAAAACATCGTTGCCTTAACAGTTTACTTAAGGAAAGGTTGTATGTGACACAACCAGAAGGTTTTGTCAGTCCTAAGGATGCTAAAAAATGGGCAAGCTTCATTGATCCTTCTATGGACCGAAGCAAGCATCTCGGAGTTGGAATATACACTTTGATGAGGTGATCAAAGTTTTTGAGTCTATACATAGTTCATGAGAAACTTGTATTTACAATAAAGTGAGTGGGAGCACTATAGAGTTTCTGATAAGTATATGTGGATGACATATTGTTGATTGGAAATAATGTAGAATTTCTAGAAGGCATAAACAGTTGTTTGAAAAGTGTTTTTCAAAGGAAGACCTGGATAATGCTACCTAATTGTTAAGCATCAAGATCTATGGAGATAGATCAAGATGCTTGAGGAGACTTTCATTGAGTACATACCTTGCCAAGATTTTGAAAGAGTTCAAAATGGATCAGTCAGGGAAAGAGTTCTCACCTGATTTGTGAGGTGTGAAGTTGAGTGAGACTCAAAGCTTGACAACGGCAGAAGAAAGAGAAAGGACAAACGTCGTCCCCTATGCCTTAGCCATAGGCTCTGTATAGTATGCCATGCTATGTACCGCACCTGTGTGTGCCTTGCCATGAGTCCGTCAAGGGGTACAAGAGTGATCCAGGAGTGGATCACTGGACAGCAGTCAAGATTATCCTTAGTAAGTAAAAGACTAAGGAGATGTTTCTCGATTATGGAGGTGATAAAGAGTTCATGGTAAAGAGTTACGTCGATGCAAGCTTTAACACCAATCTGGATGACTCGTAGTATCAATCTGGATACGTATAGTGGAGCAACCATTTGAAATAGTACCAAGTGGAGTGTGGTAGTAGTGTTTACGGTTTGACATAGAGATTTGCAAAGTACACACGGATCTGAATGTCGCAGACCCATTGACTATAAGACCTCTCTAACATGCAAAGCATGATCGAGCCCCAGAACTCATTGGGTGTTAGATTCATAACAATGCAAATCACATGGTGATGTGAACTAGATTATTGACTCTAGTGCAAGTGGGAGACTGTTGGAAATATGACCTAGAGGCAATAATAAATTAGTTATTATCATATTTCCTTGTTCATGATAATCGTTTATTATCCATGCTATAATTGTGTTGATCGGAAACTCGGATACATGTGTGGATACATAGACAACACCATGTCCCTAGTATGCCTCTAATAGACTAGCTCATTAATCAAAGATGGCTATGGTTTCCTTGTCATGGACATGAGATGTCATTTGGTAACGGGATCACATCGTTAGGAGAATGATGTGATGGACAAGACCCAAACTACAAACGTAGCATATGATCGTGTCAGTTTATTGCTACTGTTTTCTGCATGTCAAGTATATGTTCCTATGACCATGAGATCATGCAACTCACGGACACCGGAGGAGTGCCTTGTGTGTATCAAATGTCACAACGTAACTGGGTATCTATTGAGTTGGCATGGATCAAGACTGGGATTTGTTACTCCGTGTGACGGAGAGGTATCTTAGGGCCCGCTCAGTAATACAACATCACAATAAGCCTTGAAAGCAATGTGACTAAGTGTTAGTCACGGGATATTGTATTATGGAACGAGTAAAGAGACTTGTCGGTAATGAGGTTGAACTAGGTATTGAGATACCGACGATCGAATCTCGGCCAAGTAACATACCGAAGAACAAAGGGAACATCATACGAGATTAACTGAATCCTTGACATAGAGGTTCGACCGATAAAGATCTTCGTAGAATATGTAGGAACCAATATGGGCATCCAGGTAGCGCTATTGGTTATTGACCATAGAGGAGTTTCGGTCATGTCTACATAGTTCTCGAACCCGCAGGGTCTGCACACTTAAGGTTTGGTGACGTTTCGGTAGTATAGGGTTATGTATGGTGGTGACCGAAGGTTGTTCGGAGTCCCGGATGAGATCACGGACGCCACGAGGAGCTCCGGAATGGTCCGGAGGTAAAGATTCATATACAGGAAGTCCTATTTTGGTCGCTGGAAAAGTTTCGGGCTCATCGATAGTGTACCGGGAGACCATCGGGACGGTTTTTTGACCCAAGAGGCTACATGGGCTGTGGGAGAGTGAATACCAGCCCTTAGTGGGCTGGTGGAAGTCCCACACAAGGACCATGAGGCTGGGAAGAAAATCCCAAAGAGAAAAAGGTGGAAAAAGGCAAAATTAGGATGAATCCTAGTCCTACTAGGATTGGAGGTGGATTCCACCTCTCCTACATGGTTCGGCCGACCCAAAGGCTGGATCTTTGAGATCCAAGCCTACTCCTCTCTTCCTCTTATATGTACTAGAGGTTTTAGGGTTTTTTTGCACCTGATTTCTAGCCACGTGCTGCCCGTTCCTCTAGTGCATAGTTTCTCCTCTAGATCGGTTTTTCTGTAGTGCTTAGGCGAAGCCCTGTCGGAATAGCTCCACCACCATCTCTGGAGCACCGTCGCACTGCAGGAGAACTCTTCTACCTCTCCGCTCCCTCTTGCTGGATCAAGAAGGTGGAGATCGTCATCGAGCTGTACGTGTGCTGAACGCGGAGGTGCCGTCCGTTCGGCGCTAGATCGGAAGGATCGTGATCAGTTCGCGGGACGTATCATGATGAGATCGCAGGACGGATCATGATGAGTTCGCGGGACGGATCGTGATGAGTTCGTGGGACGGATCATGCTTGGATCGCGGGACGGATCATGATGAGATCGCGGGATTCTCAGCGATTTGGATCGCGAAGATGTTCGACTACACCAACCGCGTTTCTTAATGGTCCCCGCTTAGCGATCTACAAGGGTACATAGATCCACTCTCCCTCTCGTAGATGCTCATCACCATGGATAGATCTGCGTGTCCGTAGGAAATTTTTTGTTTCCCATGCGACATTCCCCATCAATGTGGTATTTACTTATGATTCAACTATGCCAATATTGTTGAGAGAAATTGCACTCGTGAAAGTATGGACCATAGGCCTTGTTTCCAAGCATTTATACAATGTTTTGCTTGCTGTTTACTATTTGTTACCTTGCTGTTTTTATATTTTCAGATTACAAAAACCTATATCTACCATCCATATTACACTTGTATCACCATCTCTTCGCCGAACTAGTGCACCTATACAATTTACCATTGTATTGGGTGTGTTGGGGACACAAGAGACTCTTTGTTGTTTGGTTGCAGGGTTGCTTGAGAGAGACCATCTTCATCCTACACCTCCCACGGATTGATAAACCTTAGGTCATCCACTTGAGGGAAAATTGTTATGACCCTACAAAACTCTGCGCTTGGAGGCCCAACATGAGTCTACAAGAAGAAGGTTGTGTAGTAGACATCAGGCTCTTTTCTGGCGCCGCTGCCGGGGAGGTGAGTGCTTGAAGGTATATCTTTAGATCTTGCAACCAAATATTTTTGTTTTTTGTTTTTACTAGTTTGGTTTTATAAAACAAAACTACAAAAAATGGAATTGAGGTTGCCTCATATGCTTCATCTTTTTAATGTCTTTCGTGAAAATATTGGAAAGGAAAATTGTGCTCAAGTGTTAGAATAAGAAGTTATTAAAATGTTTGGCACTAAATCTTTGAGTGATGAGCATGATTGGAATGATTTTAGTGTGAATTCTTTGAATATCCATAGTACTAATGATGATTGCACTAGTCATGATAAAAATATTTCATATAAGCATGCTAATTTTTGTGGAGTGCATAGAGTTTGTCAAGACATGCCTAAAAGGGAAGATAGATTTTGTAAGAGGCATAAGTAATTAGAAACTAAATGTTTGCAAGAGAGGCTATATGTTTGTGCTGAAAGACTTCATATTTCTCGTTGTCCTTGTGAACTTTGCAATGAACGTGGTCATTATAATTTCCAATGTAAATTATTTCATGATCGAATTATGTCCAAAAATTATGATAACCTCATTAACCTTGAGCATCATAATCAAATTAGTCTATTTTTGGGGTATTAAGAAATGAAATGTGAAACTAAGGATGTTCCAGCATGGGCTCTCATGAAAGTGATTGATTTTGATCTAGATGAAATATATATGTATTGCGTGGTAAATTGCATTGAGAATCCTTATATTGACAATTACTTAAAGACAAGGAAACAAATAGAAGATGAAGAGAATACTAATGAAGGGGAAGAGGTTTCCCAATATGCTCCTATTTATTCTTATGATGAATCAGGTAACAAGGAGGAGCTTTTTATTCGAGCAACCTCTTCAGAAAGAAGCTTGGAGAAATTAAATAAACCCACACCTAATGTGGTTAATAAGAAGAAAATAAGGAAAAGTAAAGGTAAAGAGGTATATCTCCCAAATAATGTTGCTCCCATTATTGATAGGCCTCGTGAGAATGAATCAAAAATAGTTGTTGAAGATGATACACTTGAGGATTATTTTGTTATGCCTATTGCTTGTTGTGATAATTATGATTGGGAAGATAATGATACTACTTATAATGTTGAAAATATTTATGGCACCAACTTGGAGGATGATGATAATAATTGCTATGCTATTGCTGTTATTCATACCATTAATGATGAGAGTGATTATGTTTATGATATACAAAGCCACAACCTTGGGTATGCTATTTTTGATGAAAATGAAATGTCAGAGAATTTATTTGTTGTAATTAATGTTTGTCCCAAGTTTGGGGATGCTATGGTTAATGAAGATGATCTTTTTATTCCCCCTACTTTGAATAATCAAATTTGTTATAATGATTGCATGCCTCCTACTTATGATGATTATTGTGATGATACTTATGCAATGAAAAAGAGTGATGATTACTATTATGATACTTTTCATAATTATGAATATACTTTTAGCAAATATTTCTCTTTTAGTGTGGAACCAATTTGTAGTATCAAGTCTTTTATGATACTCCCACTATTAGTCATGAGAAGAAATTTTCTTATGAGGAGAGTAGTAAAATTTCTGTGCTTGAAGATCATTAAAAGAATTCTTTATGTGCTGGTTATATTTTGTAATTCCTTCATGATGCTACTGAAAATTATTATGACGGAGGAACATATGCTTTTAGGAATTGCAACAATGTCAAGTTTCCTCTCTATGTGTTCAAAGTTTTGAAGTTATGCTTGTTTTGCCTTCCTATGCTAAATGATTCTTGTTCCCATAAATTGTTTTCTCACAAAATCCCTATGAATAGGAAGTGGGTTAGACTTAAATGTGCTTGGCATGATATTCATGTTGCTCTTTTGCATGTCTCAATTACTATTCCTATGTGAGCATCATTGAAATCATCATGCCTAGCTAAAAGGCATTAAAGAAAAACACTTGTTGGGAGACAATCCAACATTTTTACCTTATGTTTTCCCATGTTAACATGATTAATCTACTGTATTAATCATGTTTTGTGTATTTTATTTCAATAAAGTGCCAATTAAACCCTTTGGGATAGTGTGGATACTTGCTTGTTTGATTTTGTGCAAAAATAGAAAGTTTTGCGTCCAGTATATGAATTATATGAGTTTAGTGGAGCATCAAAAAATTCTGAAGTTTTTACAAAAAACTTTATATGAAAATTCCTTGAGTTTTCCTAATTTTTCAGAATTTGTAGAGTCAGGGAAGTTTGGTGATCATTCAGATCTTTACAGACTGTTCTGTTTTTGACAGATTCTGTTTTGCATGCATAGTTTGCTTGTTTCAAGTGTTACTATAGATTATATTGCGTAATATATATTGTGGTAATGATGAAATACAGTAGGTATAATGTGGTAACAATTATGAATCTTGTCTTGACAGTACCTAAGTGAATGATCTATATTTACTACACTAACCCTTCTCACGAAATTCCGTTAAGTTTTGTGTGATTGAAATTTTCAAGTATTGGGTCAGACACCGATATGACGAGAATAAGGAGTGAAAAGAACCTAAGATTGGGGATTACCAAGGCACCCGCAAGGTAATATTCAAGGAAGACTCAAGCGTCTAAGCTTGGGGATGCCCTGGAAGGCATCCCCACTTTCATCTTCAACACTTCGGTATATCTTACTTGGAGCTATATTTTTATTCGTCACACAATATGTGATTTGCTTGGATCATCATTATATTTTGTTTTTCTATTTTAGGTGTTATTTATAATGTTGTTTTCCAATAAAAAGTTCCAATAATTGCCTTTAGGATACTTGAATTTCATGTTTGATATGTGCTGTGTAAAAACAGAAACTTCTGCTGTAGAGTTTGAATTTTCATATTTTACTGGAACATGGAAAGTCTCTGAAATTTCTAAAAAGTTTGGTCATATAAATTTTATATCATGTCCTAAATTTTCATAATTGTTTGAGTTACAGAAGTACACTGTTTTCATAAATTGCTACAGATTGTTCTGTTTAGACAGATTGCTGTCATCGTTTCGTTATCGACTTATCCTATTATTTCCATAGCCTATATTGGTAGATATAAATTGTGGAAATGATAGTACACAGTACCTAATGTTTGAAAATTATTATTAAACTTGTATTGGAGATATATAAAGAGTTGATTTATTATTATGTGTACTAACCTATCTCACAAGTTCTTTTTGAGTTTTGTGTGGATGAAGTTTTTGAGAATAGGTGAAACCATGGTATGAGAGGATTGAACGAGATACAAAAGCTCAATCTTGGGGATGCCCAAGGCACCGCAAGTGAATATTTAAAGAAGTCTCAAGCATCTGAGCTCGGGGATGCTACGCATCCCACCTCTCTTCATCAACAATTATTGGTTAGCCTATGTTGAGCCTAAATTTTTATTCGTTCACATGATGCGTGCTATTCTTGGAGTGCTATTTTTATTTTGCTTGTTGTTTGAATAAAGTACTTAAGATCTGAAAATATTTATTGAGGGAGAGAGATTCCTCACATAGCTAATTCATTGTTTGACTACTCATTAATCTTCTCTTATATCTTTTGAGAGTAGCTTGTCATTTGCTCATGTGCTTCACTTAAATTTGTTTGAGCTAGTCGAAAAAACAATGGAAACACATAAAACTAGTCCCAAAGTGATAGATATCCAAGGAGGATATAATAAAAAAATTCATGAATATCATGGGACAAAATTAAACTTGATTCTTTCTAATGGTTTTGAAACATGAGGATAGTAATATGTGAGTCATGTTAGTGAGTAATTATGCTTAGTAAGAATATTGGTGTTAAGGTTTGTGATTCCCTATGCATGCACGCAAGTCAATAGTTTTGCAATGAAGTTACATCCTACTTGTGTTGCATTATTCGGTGTTAGTTATGACTCAATGCTCACTTATGTGATTTTTCGTTCCTCGGTTTGGTTGCTTCCCAATCTATTTGCTAGCCTTCATTTGTAGTAAAAAGAAATACTACTTGTGCATCCAAAATCCTTAAACCAAGTTTTGCCTTATGAGTCCACCATACTTACCTATATGCGGTATTTCCATGTCGTTCCAAGCAAATTTGTATGTGCCATCTCTAAATCTTCAAAATAAACTTTCTCTTTTGTGTGCTCGTACCGCTCATGAAACGGTGTGGAGTATCCAATATTTTTCGATGCTAGGTGTGTTATTCTCACGATATGTGTTGATTCACTATCATTCACGAGAAACTGGCTGGTAATAGGGATTCCCAGTCCCGAAATCACAGAAACAAAAAATGCAAATAATTAAACAAAACTCCCCCAGGAATGTTGTTGGTATGGACGGTACCTGTGGATTCGGCTCGCCGTGGAGTGTGATTGATTGGTGGAGGGGGAGTAAAAATTTACTCTTCTGTTTGGGAACCGCCTACAATGTATCTAGCATGGAAAGTATTGTGAGCCACTTCATCGTTTTCGTTGACAGGAAAAGCATGCCACTCAAAATATTTTTCTCAATATAAACCTTAAGCTCTGGCACCTCTACAAATCCCTACTTCCCTATGTGAAGGGCCTATCTATTTACTTTATGCATTTTTTATTTTTATTTGAGTCTCCATCTTCTCTTATAAACACCAACTAGGGGGCACTATGATCATACTTGAGCATTTGGCATAGCTAATATTTGAGTGTGTTTCATGAATGGATCAATGATTGAGCATGATGGGCTAGGGATAACTTTCTTTAGTGTTGATATTTTGAAAGAAATGGTTGCTTGTTGACATGCTTGAGTATTGAAGTCAATATGTTAAAACTACACTATTGCTTTGAATAATTTACAAGTCCAAATGTCCATGCTATACATAGAAGAAAAGAATATGATGAACATGTTAGGCAGCATTCCACATCAAAAATTATTTGTTTTTATCATTTACCTCCTCGAGGACAAGCAGGAATTAACCTTGGGCATGCTGATACGTCTCCAACGTATCTATAATTTTTGCTTGTTCCATGCTATTATATTATCATTCTTGGATGTTTTGCAATCATTTTACCATAGCTTTATATTAGTTTTGGGACTAACCTATTAACCTAGAGCCCAGTGCCAGTTCCTGTTTTTTCCGTGTTTTTGGGTTTTACCGGAAAGGAATATCAAACGGAGTCCAAACAGAATAAAACCTTCGATATGATTTTTCTGGACCAAAAGAGACCTACGGAGCATCAGAGTTGGGCCAGAAAACTACCGAGGAGGCCAGAAGCCCTAGGGGCGCGACCACCCCCTATCAGCGGCCACCAGGTTTGTGGGCCCCTCGGGAGTCCACCGACCTCCCTCTCAGCTCTATAAGTCGTCAAATAATCCAGAATCCCCAATGCAGAACCTAGATTGGGAGTTTCTCCTCCACAAACCTCCAGAGCCACGAAAAACCAATTGGGAGCCCGTTCCGGCACCTGTCGGAGGGGGAAACCATCACCGGAGGCCATGTTCATCATCCCGACGCTCTCCGTGACGAGGAGGGAGTAGTTCACCCTCGGGACTGAGGGTATGTACCAGTAGCTATGTGTTTGATCCCTCTCTCTCTTTCTCTCTCGTGTTCTTGAGATGGCGCGATCTTGATGTACCGCGAGCTTTGTTGATATAGATTGAATCATATGGAGTTTTTCACTCTCTATCTAGTTGTGATGAATTTAGTTTTCCCTTTGAAGTTTACTTATCGGATTGAGTCTTTAAGGATTTGAGAACACTTGATGTATGTCTTGCGATCGGATATCTGTGGTGACAATGGGATGTTCTATTGATACACGTGATGTATGTTTTGGTGATCAACTTGCGGGTTCCGTGACATTGGGAATCTATCCATAGGGGTTGGCACACGTTCTTATCTTGATGTTCCAGTAGAAACTTTGTGGCACTCTTTGAAGTTCTTTGTGTTGGATTAATAAATCTGAAATTATGTGATGGATATCGTATAATCAAGCCCACAGGTACTCGAGGTGACATTGGGGTATCTAGGTGACATTAGGGTTTTGGTTGATGTGTATCTTAAGGTGTTATCTTACTACAAACTCTAGGGCTGTTCGTGACACTTATAGGGATAGCTCATAAGATTGATCAGAAAATATAACTTTGAGGTGGTTTCGTACCCTACAATAATTTCTACGTTTGTTCTCCACTATTTGTAACTTTGGAGTGAACTCTTTGTCGCACATGAGGGATTTACTTATGATTCAACTATGCCAATATTGTTGAGAGAAATTGTACTTGTGAAAGTATGGACCCTAGGCCTTGTTTCCAAGCATTTATACAACATTTTGCTTGTTGTTTACTATTTGTTACCTTGCTGTTTATATACTTTCAGATTACAAAAACCTATATCTACCATCCATATTACACTTGTATAACCATCTCTTCACCGAACTAGTGCACCTATACGATTTACCATTGTATTGGGTGTATTGGGGACACAAGAGACTCTTTGTTCTTTGGTTGCAGGGTTGCTTGAGAGAAACCATCTTCGTCATACACCTCCCGCGGATTGATAAACCTTAGGTCATCCACTTGAGGGAAAATTTCAATTGTCCTACAAAAGTCTGTGCTTGAAGGCCCAACACGAGTCTACAAGAAGAAGGTTGTGTAGCAGACATCACTGCCACAGCCAAGTACAACCCCGACTATGACTTTGGATATCATCCGAGCCAGTCATGGCCCTAGACCAACGTAGGCCAAAGGCCTAATCTTGGGGGATTATGTATTTCTCACCAACTTTACATTCATGTTCACGCATTCATTTTAGTAGTCGGTGCTTATACTCTTTCATTTGTACCATCCATGGTAGTTTATTTCTTATTTTCGCTTTCTTCTTGTGTGTTTAATTAACTTTGAGAAAAATCCAAAAAAAATAGTTCTAGCTTTACCTTTCAGTTTGTTTAGTTGTAGTATTAAAAGAAAACCCGAAAAGATTTCTCGTTCTTGTTTTGCTTGTTGGGACCTTTCCCGTGTAAATAGTTTTTCTCGTTCTTGTTTTGATTTTTCTTTCTTTCGGTCGTAAGGAGAAAACCACAATGAAAATGTTGAGTGGCTCTCATATGCATTATTGTTTATCTTCCACAGAGCCCATATTACCTTGCCCTCTCCTTTGAGTTATTGTTTGCAGATTCCAGCTTAGTCCAATGCACGTGCACTCTTATTATTATTCACATCGTTTGGTCATGCAAGTGAAAGGCAATAATGACGATATGTGAAGAAAATGTTGAGATGGAGAAAAGTTGGTACAAACTCGACCTATTTTTCTTTTGTAAATATGATTAGCCCATTGTTCTGAATTCAGCTCATTATAGGTGAAACATATTTGCAATGACAATTAGACATTATATTTACTCATGCCATGCTTAATTAGCTAAGACTGGATAATGGTTTGTCTTGAGTGCCAACATGCATATTAAAATGGTTGTGATGTGGTATGATAGGATGGTATCCTCCTTTGAATGATTCAAGTGGCTTGACTTGGCACATTTCCATGCATCTAAAAATCAGCATAGCCTCTACGATATTTATGTTCATGGTGATTTATATCCCACTCATGCTTGCATTCAATGTTGGTTAATCTCAAAGCATGTTGATGACCGTTATTGCTCTCTAGTTGGTCGCTCCCCAGTCTTTTGGTAGCCTTCACTTGTACTAAGATGGAATACTGCTTGTGCATCCACTTCCTTAAACCCAAAGTTGTTCCATCGAGTCCACCATACCTACCTATATGCATTATTCACTTGCCGTTCCAAGTAAATCTGCATGTGCCAAACTGTAAACCTTCAAATAGTATTCTGTTTTGTATGGCCGAGTCGCTCATGTAGCGACTGGGGGTGGTCAGTATCTTCCATGCTAGGTGGGTTATTCTCACAATATGTGTTGATTCATTATCATTCACGAGAAACTGGCTGGTAATTGGGATGCCCGGTTCCATGCTCAAAATCAAATCAAAATATAATGAAACAAAACTCCCCCATGACTATGTTTGTATAGACGGTACCCGTGGATTCGGCTAGCCATGGAGTGTGTTTGATTGGTGGAGGGGGGGGGTAAAAACTTTATCATTCTGTTTGGGAACCGCCTATAATGTATCTAGCATGGAAGATGGTGAAATCTCTTTGTCATTAAGATGACAATGAAAGCATACCGCTCAAAATTGTTATTCATCCATGTTTTAAAAGCTCGAGCTCTGCCACCTCTGCAAATCAATGCTTGCCTCTACGAAGGGCTTATCTATTTTACTTTACTGTTGAGTCATCCTCCTCTTATAAAAAGCACCAGTTAGAGAGCACCACCGTCATTTGTATGCCTTGATATTAATTGATATTGAGTATGAGTGTGACTGGATCTCTTTTACCATTAATTACAATGTCTAATCCATCCTTGTTCTTTAGATGTGCTCCGCATTTATGTTTTGCGGTCTCAGAAAGGGATAGCGAGATACCATTATATCATATTGTATCATGATTGTTTTGATAAAAGTGTTCCGTCCGAGAGTTATCATTACTACTCGCTAGTTGATTATGCCATTGACATGAGTAAATGTGAGACCTAAATGTTATAGTCAATGTGGTTAGTCTATAATCTTTGCTGAAAATGAACGTCAGTTAGACATATTTACAACAACAAGATCAAACAGAGTTTGTAAAAGTTTTTCTTTATCACTTTCAGTTTATCAACTGAATTGCTTGAGGACAAGCAATGGGTTAAGCTTAGGGGAGTTGATATGTCTCCATCGTATCCACTTTTCCAAATTCTTTGCCCTTGTTTTGGACTCTAATTTGCATGATTTGAATGGACCTAACCCGAATTCACGTTGTTTTCAGCAGAATTGCCTTGGTGTTATTTTTGTGCATAAATAAAATTTCTCGAATTTACCTAAAAATTTACAAAGATTATTTTTGGAATTAATAAAAAATACTATCGAAAGAATCAACCGGAGAGGGGCCACCCATAGTGTCACGCCCAAGATGCAATCCTATCCTTATTTCGGCACGAGGGCCTCGGCAGGGATAGAAGCGCATGTCGTCATGTTGAAAGAATGGATATCATTACAAGTACATGTACAGAAGAGATGAGTATACGGAATTGGCTTACACTTGCCACAAGCTACATCAGAGTCACATCAATACAACAACATACTCAAACATCATACAGAAGAGCAGGGTCCGACTACAGACGAAATCAAACGATAAATGACATCCACCCTTGCTATCCTAGGCTGCCGTGTGGAACCCATCCTAGATTGATGACGATGAAGAAGAAGAACTCCAAATCAAATCAAACATCGCGCTCACGTGCAATCATCGCATTACCTGTACCTGCAACAGTTGTTGAAGTAATCTGTGAGCCATAGGGACTCGCAATCTCATTTCCAAGGGTATCAAGACTATTAAAGCTTAGTAGGTAAGGTATGGTTAAGTGGTGAGGCTGCAGCAAGCGACTAAGCATTTATTTGAGTGGCTAACTTATGAGTACAGAAAGTAAAGTATGGTGGTTTACGCATAACATACGTGAACTAGTAATGATCACTAACTGATCCTGATCACCTACCTACGTCAAACATAACCCCACCTTGTTCTCTCCCGGATAAGGACTCACGAGAAGAGACAGTCACGGTTACGCACACAGTTGGTGTATTTTATTAGAGTTCCTCCAAGTTTGCTATGACCGGGTGTTAAACAAAGTATCCAAGTTGGCCACAAAACCACGGGCACGGCTTCTCGAAAAGATTTAACCCTGTAGGGGTGCTCCAACTCATCCATCATAAATTAACCACACGCAGCGGGAATAACCTCAACCATGGATCTTGTGATCATCCTAGGCAATTCCCAAGGAAATACGACACCTCGAGATAGCCCGAAGAAGATCAGAGTTCCTCACTCAAGACGTTCGAGAAAGGTAAAACAAATCAAGCAAGGCCGCCCGACGTGCCGACAATCCCATAGGAACCGCGTATCTCGTTCTCAGGGCACGGGAGATGAGCGACGCGTACAGTGGCCTGATAGAAATCTCTCGAGTTGCCCCGGGTTGGCCCCCACAGTGCTGTATTTTGGACCAACACTCATGAGGAGCACTGGCCCGGGGGTTGATTAAATTATCCGCGGGTGCCGGCGGGTCCCTATGCAACTCCTTAGTTATTAGGCAAATGTAGTACCAATGTTGGGCCTTGCCAGACAAGTTTTATCCCAAAACGAAAATCAAGGGGGTCCCCATAACAACCCCGAGCATGTTAGGAGCGCTCAATTATGGAACATAACACCGGTTCACAAGTAACTAGGGGCAGCAAGAGTGGAACAAAACACTGAGCAAAAGGCCAAGCCTTCCACCTTTACCAAGTATATATGTTCATTAAATTAAATAGCAGCAATATTGTGATATATAAAAAGAATGACCATGTTGACACATGGAAGCAATTGCACTTGCAGCTAGAAACACTATAAGACGAGCTGAGCAAGCGGTAACATAGCCAAACAATGGTTTGCTGGGATGTGGAGGCGTTAGAGGCTTTTCATGGCAATGTTGGGAGGCTTGACAAACAAGTGGTAGGTAGCATGACATAATGATAAAAGCAAGACAACTAGCATAGCAATGATAGTAGTGGTATCTAGGGAAATGTGTCATCTTGTCTGAGATCCCGCTCGGAAGAAGAATGAATCTATGAAGAAGACGAGCCAACGTAGTCGAACGAATCCTCACACTCCGAACGCTTTCGGAACTCTATCGAGAAGAAGCAATCCGAAACAAACAATCAACAAAAGATAGACCACAACATATGCATGACACGATGCGCAAACAAATATGATGCATGTCCGGTTTAAATATGCAAGGCATGTCAAATCACAACAATCAACTTCTACACATTAAAGTGAAGCTCAATATGCAACAAAGTGCATATTGACAGAACTCCACGTTCGACTTATTTAGTTCATCTTGTTAGGTACACATCAATTTTAGATGTTTTTAAACATGGAAAGAGGTGAAGCATAAGTAAACTATCTATCTAGGCAACTTAAATGAGGCCAGAAACAACTTATAGCATTTCCGAAATGACCCCATATGTTAATTTCAAAATTGGTCCAGATGTGAACTAAACATATTTTATATTTGTTAAACAACATAAATAAGCATACCATTACAATCTACACGTCATTCTAGCCGATTTACATTTATGGAACATCTCAAACGGAGCTACGGTCTAAAAGATATGAGCAACACAAGATGCACATGTCATGAACGCAAATGCATGGGAAAAATAATCACAAACATTTCAAATCATGAATGCAGCAAGTTATTATGAAACTACAAGATATTCTAAGGAAGTTTCATATGCAACATGTCCAAAACGGAGCTACGGTTCAACCACAAACACCAAAACAAGTTTTAGTCAAAATCTGCCCAAAACAGCAAGATAGCATTTTGCACACATGAAAACAGCCAGTTACACTATTCTAAAATGCACAAACTAAGCATGGGGCAGTATTATATGACACATACTTCATTTCATCTACACATATCATAGTCGGAACATGCATGGATCACTTGGTAGGAAGCTCACAAGGTGGCTACTTGAAAACAGTTTCAGACTTAATGAAAATAGCAGGTTTTGACAGTGCAGTTTTTATCACGAAGGCATATTGACAGCAGTAAACTATATGCTACAGATCATATTATGGCATGAAACTTAACAGAATACTAAAGGACAATATCAACTACAAATAACTCCATTACACCTACCACAAAAGGGTTCTAGATCACTAGCAAAACACATGGCAAGACAGCAACAAAATATTATAGATTCCAGACTTAGAAATATTTTAGCATCTCAAAACAGCAGAATTTTATAAAAAGTTGACAAGAACAGAATAACACCTCTACATGCATTTCTACGTCAAGCAAAATGTCCAGGGGCTAGGACACATATCAAAGGGCATAACTCATGTTCAAAATTATTTCAAATCATGCATGGATTAAATCACACGAAAAAGACAAAAGGCATCACAGCAAAAATAACATGCACACAAAAATGCTCAAATGACAAAACTAAATACACAGATAAATCACATGGATTTTTCTACCCCGAAAACATATATAATATGCATAGGTTCATGTGAAAAATTAATCACAATTAATTATGCAAGTATGGCCTAATCACCAAATAGCAAGTCATTTATGCAAATAAAATGCAAACATCATGCCAACATTTTTATCATGCATGAAAATGCGATACCGATGCTATGAACATATTAATATATGGTTTTACTTAATTCCGATGCACGTCAAGTAATTGTGCGAAAATGCAAAATTATGACAATATGCCAAATAATAGAAAATGACATGTTAACCATCTTAAACATGGATGATATAGACATCTAAATAATCTACCGGTTTTTCTACACATTTTACATATATGAAATATTTTATTTTGACAAACGGTTGATTATTATATTAGCAATTTAAATATGCAATAATAAAAACGCAAAGGGGGGAACTGCTCACCCTGGCCACTTGGGCCGGCTCGATGGAGCAGCAGCTAGGCTAACTGGGGGCGGTAGGCCCACGTGGGCGTAGCGCTGGGGAGCGATCAATGCGCGGGCTACGCCCTCCTCCTCTCCCGAGCGAGGAAGGAGCGGCGGCGCTGGTCCATGGCGGCGGGGCTCACGGCGGAGGGCAGCGGGGGGGCTCGGGGCGGCCGGATCCGGTGGCGCCCTCGTCGGATCTGGCCAGAGACACGGCCGGCGGCGAGCTCAAGGCAGCGGCGGCGACCTGCAGGGAGAGAGGCCGACGGGGGTTAGAGGGAGAGAGAGAACCAAAGGGAGAGAAGAGGAGGTCCGGCCAGGCAGCAGGGCGGCGGCGCTCCGGCCTGATTCCGATGGGGCTGCAGCAACGGCGAGGCGAGGCACAGGCCCTCCGGTGGCCGGCGACGACGGGACCACGGGGAGGAGTTGCGGCTGCGGGAGAGCTCGGGAGGACTGCGCCATGGGAGGAGCTGTGGGAGCTCGAGCTGATTCGGGCCCGGGCAGGCCCAGATGGGCTTCGGCGGGCCTAGCGGCTGGAGGAGAGAGAAGGGGCTGCTGGTGGAGGTTTGGCATGGGGAACGAGGAGGATTAGGGTTTTCTGCCCAATTAGGAAGGGGAGGGGGTCTATATATAGCTTTAGGGGCTAGGGATGACAGTCTCTGTCCGTTTTTAGACCGTCGGGTGTCGATTCAACGGTCCGGAAGCGGAGGGGAGCTACGGTGGCTGTGTAGAAGGGCTAGGTGGGGAAGAGAGGGAAGTGCAGCCCATGACACAAAGGTTTTAAAACACCGACAAATGTCCGACGAAATACCGATGACCGCACTACTACAGATGACCGATGGGGGAATCAAACGAACTCGGAACGCGACGAAATTCGACGGGCGGTCTACCTACACTATAATAAGACCGCACGCCAAGTTTCGACCCAGTCCAAGAATATATTTAGCGCGCCTTTTAAAACAGTTTTATTAAACGATGCCGCGGGCGCGTGCATGTGTGGTTGGTCTCGAAACGGGCAACGGCAAGAATGACGAGAACCGGCGACTACGAACGGATGCAAGTTTTCGAAAACGGGTGACGACGCAATGCAGATGATGCGAATGATGCGATGATGAATGCAATAGCTAGACGAATCATAGACGAGAATGGAAATAAAAGGGGAATCTTCTGGAATCTTGTGGAGCGTCGGTCCCGGGCTGTTACACATAGGTCACAAGCCCATAGGGTGCGGCCACCCCTGGTTGCGCCTAGCAAGCTTGTGGGCCCCCTGTTGCTCCATCGACCTCGATTCCAACTCTATATATTGCTATTCAGGGAGAAAAAATTGTAGAGAAGAGTTCATCACATTTCACGATACAGATCTGCCGCCACCTCCTATTCTTCCTCGGGCCCCGGAGAGAGGAAATCAATGCCATCATCATCACCAACCATCCTTCATCACTAATTCCATGATGCTCTTCTCTATTCGTGAGTAATTCGATCGTAGGCTTGATGGACAGTGATGGGTTGGATGAGATTTACCATGTAATCGAGTTAGTTTTGTTAGTGTTTGATCCCTAATATCCACTATGTTGTGAGACTGATGTTGCTATGACTTTGCTATGCTTAATGCTTGTCACTAGGTCCCGAGTGCCATGATTTCTGATCTGAACCTATTATGTTTTGATGAATATATATGTTTTCTTGATCCTATCTTGCAAGTTGTAGACACCTATTACGAGTTATGATCCGCATCCTCCAGGGTGACAATAACAGGGATTTTTTTCGGTGATTACCATAGTCTGAGGAGTTCATGTATTCACTAAGTGCTAATGCTTTGGTCTAGTTCTCTATTAAAAGGAGGCCTTAATATCCCTTAGTTTCCATTAGGACCCTGCTGCCACGGGAGGGTAGGATAAAAGATGTCATGCAAGTTCTTTTCCATAAGCATGTTCTATATATGGAATACATGCCTACATTACATTGATGAATTGGAGCTAGTTCTGTGTCACCCTATGTTATAACTGTTGCATGATGAATGCCATCTGACATAATTATCCATCACTAATCCATTGCCTACGAGGTTTTCACATATTGATTTAAGTTACTTTTTTGTTGCTACTGTTACAATCACTACAAAACTGCTACTATCACTTTTGCCTTCGTTACCGTTACTTCCATACTACTTTGCTACTAAATACTTTGCTGCAACAATTAAGTCTTTCAGGTGTGGTTGAATTGACAACTCAGCTGCTAATACTCGAGAATATTCTTTGGCTCCCCCTATGTTGAATCAATAAATTTGGGTTGAATACTCTACCCTCAAAAATTGTTGCGATCCCCTATACTTGTGGGTTATCAAGACCTTTTCCTGGCACCATTGCCGGGGATTATAGCTCTATTCTCTGAGTCACTTGGTATTTATATATGTTGACCACTATGAAGAATCTGAAAGACCTAAAAACCAAGATCTATCCCTCTACTACGAGGGGAGGTAAGGAACTGCCATCTAGCTCTACACTTGATTCACCTTTTGTTATGAGTAAACTTGCAACACCACCTGCTATTAATTCTGATATGTCGCAAGTAATTGATGATGCCACTTCTGCTATGCATGATTCTTATGATGATACTTTGCTTGATAATACTGTGCCACTGGGTGAATTTCTTGATGAACAAATTGCTAGAGTCAATGCTGAAACTGATGATACTTCTGAAACTAATGAAATTATTGAAACTGAACACTATGAGACACCTGCTAGACCTAGCTCTCCTAGATATGAATTGCCTAATGTACCTAAGGGTTATGTTATGGAAGGAGAAGTAGCAAGGGACTTTCTTGTTTGTAAGGATAGAGATGATCTTAAGAAACCGTTATGCAAGTGGAAGGAAAAAATCTTTGAATACTAGAACGCAATATGATCCTCAGTTTGCTACTTCACCTATCTTTGTTACTGATAAGGATCATGAATTCTCTATCGATCCTAAGTTAATTACTTTGGTTAAATCTGATCCTTTCCATGGTTATGAATCTGAAACTGTTGTGGCACATTATTGGTGTACTAAAGTATGGGCTTTTTAGTACCCCGTACTTGTGCACGGTCAGTTGTAGCCATACCAGCGGCAAGGCCTGCCAGGGAGCAACTAAGAACAAATACAGCAACATCAAGAAGGCATTCAAGTCAACACACCGAAGACCGAAGGCTGGGACCCCGACAAGACCTTGTCGGGATAGCCTACGGGGCCTTGGCAAGGCAAAGCCCCGGCAAGACCCCTCCAGTGCAGAGGCCAGGTGTCGCCCCACCTGGGCACGTGTCGAGGCACCGACGATGGAGGGGATAAGCAGTGCCAATGGGACGGGGTCATGTCCCGTCCCATGGACGGTCAGAGGCACCAGATGGAGCATTAAATGCGCCTGTCTTGCACCGCTAGAGTTAGGTATGATAGCACTGTATCTCTATACACCTCGTGTATGCATTGGACGCCGCTGTTGGGATCCCCTTAGTCATATAAAAGGAGGCCCATGGCATTACGGTCGGGGACTTTTGGATCTTCTCTTGCCCATTCCGCATGAGTAGCGGCTGTGTATTGTAGTGCTCCTAGAACCGGAGCTAGAACTCATCCAATACAACCAAGCAGGAGTACGGTTTTAAGCATCTTTGCGGCCCAAACCTAGGTAAAATCCCGTAGGCTAGTCATCAGATCTGCTCTCTGTGCGAGCCTTCTTCCCTGCCGAACCGTAAAGGGATCCTCCCGATCCCATAGGTGTCGTTTCCCCGACATCTTTGGCGCGTCAGGAAGGTGGAAAGGTCGTGTGGACCTGATTGGCGGACCAGCATGCTAGTTCCTTCATAATGATCATCGCCTTGGCCCCCAAGAAGAAGGGTTTCACGGTGGTGGAACCATCCATGTCCGTCGCGCCCGTAGCCGCCCAAGTGGGCGACAGAGTGGGCATGGGTGGAGGGAGCGGAGACCCTGTGCCCATGCGGCGCTCTAATGGTCAAGGCCAAGGAAGCAACAATGCCCGCCACGGAGATGCTCACGGCGGCGGCAAAAACCCCCGTGCTGCTTGGTCTCAGGATGGGGTTGTGCCGCCTATGGGCGGTACGATGAACTCCGGGGTCGAAAGGGCACCTTCCAAGACACCCATGTTGGCGCGTACGCTATGACCTTCCCAGGACGCGCGCGAAGAGCAGCGCTGCAGTGTTGGTGGTTCCCAATGTCCCCACAAAAAAGCTCCTACGCATCGCTCTCAAGATGTGCGGGACCAACATGCACACTAGCATGCTAGTGGGAGTGGCATGCAATCGCGGGAACACAACGGAGCTCTTTCTAAGACGGTTAGTAGTCAGAGCACCTCGTGTTCTTCGCGCTGTTCGCTGCTGACCACGTCGAAAGAAGCAATGGCGCAGGCATAACTACTCCTGAACTTCCCTGCTGCTGCGGAGAAGCTCGACAAGTGGAGAGCCACCATTCAGAGCCTCCTCAGCCTCGCTAACAAGTTTTGGTCCACCGAGCCGGCTCTCGCTAGTGGCGAGAAGGCCGGAGGTGGCGCGACCATGGTGCACTCTCTTCCATAGCAACAACGCTGGTCACCGACTCGACGAACCGACGCTTGCGATGGTTACTTGACGGTGTCGTCTAATCCACGGACTCACCACGATCAGCGTCAAGTTCTTCGGGAACGAAGCAAAGAAGACGCTCGAACTACAATCGAGCGGTGGCGGGAAGCGCACCATCAATCTGATAAGCGCGGGACCCACTATAGACAAATCTACGCCAGGGTATCCTGCCAGCCTACCTTACGAGGTGGGTAGTCTAGTGTTTACCTGTGAGCTGCGGCGAGTCCAGTGGCCCAATTCCCGCACATTCAAGCCGGAGGTCCCAAAGAAATATGACGACAAGACTCACCCGTTAGAGTTCTTGAGCATCTACACCATTGCGGTGCAGGCTGCCGGGGCTCACGACGACAAGATACTCGCTAACTACTTCCCGTTGGTGCTTAAGCCCAACATCAGGTCGTGGTTGATGCACTTGTTAGAAGGATCCATTTCTTCCTGGGCAGATTTGTGCCATGAGTTTGTTGATGCCTTTACCGGAGGTCATCTAGCTCCTGGCCAGGAAAGTGATTTACATCTCATCCTCCAGAAGGAGGGAGAGACTTTGCGCAAGTACATCCAAAGGTTCAGCCGCATACACCACAACATACCAGACGTTCATCATGCCGCTGTTATCAGCGTGTTCCTGAACGTGCACAAGCACAGGATGCAGGGAGAGCTGGCGATGAACAAGGTCAGGGATGTTGCTGAGCTCTATGTACTGGTAGATAAATGTTCTTGGGCTAAAGAAGGGAGGAGGCTCCCCGACGAGGACGCTGGCGCAGGGGTCGATTCTAAGGATGAGAACACCCGCCCAGGGAAAGAAGGGTCGGCGGCGTAATAGGAAGTGCAATGGCAAGGCCGTGTGATACGTCTTCGTCGTATCTATAATTTCTGATTGTTTCATGCCAGTATTCTACAACTTTCATATACTTTTGACAACTTTTTATACTATTTTGGGGACTAACATATTGATCCGGTGGCCAGTGCTAGTTCTTGTTTGTTGCATGATTTTTGTTTCGCGGAAAATCCATACCAAAAGAAGTACAAACATGATAAAAACTTATGGAGATTTTTTGGAATATATGTGAATTTTTGGAAGTGGAATCAACAGAAGGCGGTGCCCGAGGGGCCCACAAGCCTGCCACGCATGCCCTGGGGGATAGTGCGTGCCCTGAGGTCTTGTGGCTACCCCTTAAGTCGGTTGCAGCTATCCTTCGCCATAAGAAAGATATTTTTATAAGGAAAATCCCCTCAAAATTTCAGCCCAATCATAGTTACGGATCTCTGGATATTTCAGAAACGGTGAGAGGCCAGAATCTGGGAATGCAGAAACTGAAGGAAACACACACACATACACACACAGAGAGAGAGAGAGAGATCCAATCTCGGAGGGGCTCTCGCTCCTCTGCCGCCATGGAGGCCAAGGACGAGAGGGGAAACCCTCCTCCCATCTAGGGAGGAGGTCAATGAAGAAGAAGAAGAAGGAGGGGCGCTCTCCCCCTCTCTCCAGATGGCGCCGGAACGCCATCGGGGCCATCATCGTGATGACAATCTACTCCAACAACTTTGCCATCTTCACAAACACCTCTCTCCCACAACCTGTTGTACCCTCTACTTGAACATGGTGCTTTATGCTTCATATTATTATCCAATAATGTGTTGCGATCCTATGATGTCTGAGTAGATATATTTTGTCCTATTGGTTGATTGATGATCATGATTGGTTTGAGTTGCATGTTTTATTATTGGTACTGTCCTATGGTGCTCTTCATGTCGCGCAAGTGTGAGGGACCCTCACTGTAGTGTGTTGCAATGTTTTCATGATTTGCCTATGGTGGGTTGCTTGAGTGACAGAAGCATAAACCCTAGTAGGTGGGTTGTTGCATATGGGAGTAAACAGGACTTGATACCTTATAATGCTATGGTTGGGTTTTACCTTAATGATCTTTAGTAGTTGTGGATGCTTGCTAGAGTTCCAATCATAGGTGCATATGATCCAAGTGGAGAAAGTATGTTAGCTTATGCCTCTCCCTCATATAAAATTGCAATAAGGATTACCGGTCTAGTTATCAATTGCCTAGGGACAATTCCGCAGCTACTTGAGGGAATATTTGTTCTACCTTTAGCTCCTCATTGGGTTCGACACTTTTACTTATCGAAAGAGGCTACAACTGATCCCCTACACTTGTGGGTTATCACCATGCTTGTTGTCGAGGGATCCGGCAACCCCGGCACCACCAAGAAGGGCAAGGTAGATGACCCTGGCAAGGATGTTGTCGGGTGCGTCTCCTGTCAGGCTTTGGCGGCTGCCGACAAGCTGGAAGGCTCCGTCAAGAAGTATTGCAAGATCCATCGCACCAAGGGCCATGATCTCTAGGACTGCCGGCAAGTTGAGCAACTTGCCGAGAAGCAAAAGGCCAAGTACGAGAGGCGAGACAAGGAGAAGGGCCAGGATGGTGCGGAGGGGTCCGGCAAGAAGCGCGGTGGCCGTGGAGGTCCCTACGGCAAGGCCAAGCAATAGAAAGACAGGCCCGCTCGTGGCCGCGACAAGCAAAAGGGGGATGATGATGACGTTGAAGAGGACGACGAGTCTAGCGAGCAAGAATTCCAGAGAGCTACAGATGCCATGTGCGTCAACGGAGGTGCCTCGTTGCATTCTTCCCACCACCAACTTAAACAATGGGCACGTGAGGTTAATGCGACTGAGTCATCTGTCGGCGCCCAGAAGCCTTTGAAATGGTCCAACATGCTTATCATTTTCGAGGTTGAGGATCACCCTGATCGTGTAACTGTGGTTGGGTGTTTGTCATTGTTCGTCTCACCAACGATTCACAGCCTCAAAGTGACAAAAATGTTAGTTGACGGTGGGGCCAGCTTGAAATTGATCTCTCCCGAGGTAATCAAGAGATTGCAAATTCCTGATGGAGATCTCGAGGAAACAGGCTCATTTCAGGGGGTCAATCTAGGAAGGAGCCATCCCAAGGGAGAGATCACGCTTCCGGTAACATTTGGTAGCGATTTGAACTTAGTAAGGAGAAGGTTGTTTTCGACGTGGCCAAAATTCCGTTGCCATACAATGGGATCGTTGGTCGTCCAGCGTTAGCCAAGTTCATGGCGGCATCGCACTATGCCTACAATGTTTTGAAGATGCCCGGACCGATGAGCGTCATCATTGTCACTTCCGACAAGAAGGACGTGATTGTCTGCACCGATCAACTCTACCGGGAGGCAGTTGCAGCATCTGCTGCCAAGGCACTTGCTCCTGCCATTGAAACTCCCAGGAGGAAGAAGCCTCGCAAGACCTCTCGCACAGACTCCAGCAAGCGCACTTCCTCGGAGTGCTGCGCTCCTGTTGAGGACGTGCCAGAGATTTCCACCGGCAAGAGCAAGAAGTCCAAAGAAGCTCCACCAGAGACTAAGAAGGTGCCCACCAAGGAGGATGGTACGGGAGGAACTTTCACGATAAGTTCCACCCTTGATGAAAAATAGGAAAGCATGCTCGTCACCTTCCTGCAGGCGAATGTCAATGTGTTTGCATGGCAACCATCTAATATCCCCAGTGTTCCCAGGAAGGTGATTGAGCAGAAGGTCAGGAAGCAAGCTTTGGAGCGGCAACAGTTTAGTGCCGAGGAAACCAAGAAATTAGAAGCGGCTGGCTTGGTTAGAGGAGTACTTCATATAACATGGTTGGCTAATCCAGTTGAGTGCGCAAGGCGAATGGGAAATGGAGGTTATGTATTGACTACACAGATATCAATAAGGCCTGCCCCAAAGATCCTTTTCCCTTGTCGCGCATCGACCAGATTGTGGACTCCACCACCGACTGTGACTTGTTGTCTTTCTTTGACACCTATTCAGGTTATCATCAGATTTTCATGCCCAAATAAGACGAAGAGAAGACCGCATTTATCACCCCATGTGGCATGTATTCCTTTTTGCGTATGCCTTTCGGGTTGAAAAGTGCTGGTTTTACATTTGCAAGAATGGTCCAGATTGGTTTTGAGCCCTAGCTACATAGAAATATGGAGGCTTATATGGATGACCTAGTGGTCAAAACCAAGGACAAGGCAACACTCATATCGGATTTAGGAGAAAAAATTGCAAATCTGCGCAAGATCAACCCTAAGAGGTGTGTGTTTGGTGTCCCATCCGGCAAGATTCTCGGCTTCTGTGTATCTCAACATGGAATTGAAACAAATCCCAACAAGATCAAAGCAATTGAGAAAATTGAAGCACCAAGGCATGTCAAGGATGTGTGTCGTCTTGCCGGCTGCGCTGCCGCTCTGAGTAGGTTCATTTCAAAATCTACTGAGTGCGCCCTGCCCTTTTTCAAAATCTTGAAGAAGGCAGATTCGATGAAATTGACTCTAGAAGCAGAGGCAGCGCTGCAGGATTTGAAGAAGTACCTCTCCTCTCTGCCAGTCCTAGTCACACCAAAACCACAAGAGTCGTTGCTGCTATATCTAGCGGCAACAAATCAAGTGGTGAGTGTTGCGTTAGTGGCTAAAAGATAAGTTGATGAAAGAAGCAGCGGCAGTGGCAAGACCACCAAGCGACAAGCCATGATATCCCGCGACAGGGTCTGGTGCCGACAAAGCAGGATCTGCGCAGTTGAATGAAACCGTTCAGAAGAAGAAGGTGGTGCAGCCCCCAGTCTATTTTGTCAGCTCCCTTTTGCAGGGGGCTAGGTCAAGATATTCTTCCCTGCAAAAGTTGTTGTTTGGCCTCCTTATGGCCTCGAGGAAGCTATGCCATTACTTCCAGGCACATGAGATCACCGTTGTCACTCGCTTCCCGTTGCAACCTAGATGCTACCGGCAAGATTATGTTGTGGGCTTTGGAACCGTCAAACTTTGGTCTCAAGTTTGAAAGTACTTCGACTATCCAGAGCAGATCCTTGGTGGAGTTCATTGCAGAATGGACCCCGACTCTAGATGAAGAAGTTCCAGAGTCAACTCCCCCTGGCAAGGAAACAAATAAAGAGTGGACCATGTATTTTGATGGGGCTTTCTCGCTGCAAGGTACCGGTGTCAGAGTGCTTCTTGTCGCACCCATCGGAGAGCATCTCAAATATTTTATTTAGATGCACTTTCCCTGAGAGAGGTCAACAAACAATACTGCATAATACGATGGGCTGCTTGCCGGTCTCAAGATTGCGACAGACCATGGGATTAAGAAACTTATTGTCAGGGTTGATTCTCAGCTTGTCGCCAAGCAGATGAATGAGGATTATCAAAGTCCATTGATGGAAGCTTATGTAGATGTAGTGAGAATGTTGTAAGAACATTTTGACGGTCTGCAAATGGAGCACGTTCCGCGTGTAGAGAACAGCGTTGCTGATGGCCTGTCAAAGTGTGTTGCCCTTAAGTTGCCTTCGGAACCAGGAACTTTTGTGCTCCGACTGACTCAACCATCCGGGATACCATCAATTGGACAAGAAAAAAGCAGAAAGTTGAGTTCCGGCCCAAAAGCCGCCGGCAAGGAAGTTGTCGGGAACGACGCTAGGCTGGCCGGTGAGTGTCATGCTCAGGCAGGGCTTCAGGCTCTTGCCGTGGAACCACATGCACCCGCCAAGCTTTCTGGGGGGGCAACGAGCTCCGGTAGGACCTCGATCCCTTGCTGCTGATACAAATGCTTCCCCGACAAAGGATATGCCTTTAGTCCTTGTTTTCGAGCCCAGGCTCCAGCATGGGCACAACACATCATCCATTTCCTACAAACAAGAGAACTCCCCGAGGAACAAGAAGAAGCAGAGAAAGTAGCCCGCCGGTTTAATATGTACCAGTTCGTGGATAACGTCTTGTATAGAAAGAGGCCGAATGGTGTGAAACTCAAGTGCATTTCTTGGGAAAATGGACTGGTGCTATTGGCGGAGATACATGGAGGCATATGTGGCTCCCACATAGGATCAAGAACGCTTACCGGTAAGGCATTCCGACAAGGTTTCTTTTGGCCAACTGCCCTCTGGGATGCAATTGCGCTAGTAACCAAGTGTGAAGCATGCCAGTTTCATTCGAAGAAAAAGCATCAACCACCTCAAGCTCTTCAGACAATCCCTCTCTCCTGGCCATTTTCGGTCTGGGGGCTCGACATCTTGGGTCGTTTTCCCCGTGCTACCGGGGGCTTTGAGTACTTGTACGTCGCAATAGACAAGTTCACAAAGTGGCCGGAAGTGGAGGCAGTGAGAAAGATGACAACACAGTCAGCCGTCAAGTTCTTCAAAGGACTAGTTTGATGCTTTGGTGTTCCGAACAGGATCATCACCGACAACGGCACACAGTTCACGAGCTACACCTTCATGCAGTATGTCCAAGAGCTTGGTGGCAAGATCCGTTTTGCTTATGTTGCCCACCTAAGGAGCAACGGCCAGGTAGAAAGGGCTAATGCTGAAGTGTTGCGAGGCCACAAGACAAGAACTTTCGACAAGTTGCGCAAGTGCGAAAGGCGCTAGATTGATGAGTTGCCCATGGTTCTTTGGTCAATCAGGATGACTCCAAATCGAGTTACCAGCCAGACACCCTTCTCCCTAGTATATGGGGCGGAGGCAGTTCTCACCATGGAACTCACATATGGGTCACTTCAAGTGCTCGCTTATGATGAGCTTAGCAAGAGCAGTCCGTCAAGATGACGCTACGGTCCTTGAGGAAGATCGTCTTCAGGCTGTTGTGCGAGCTGCACGCTACCAGCAAGCTTTGTGCCGCTATCATAGCTGCAAGGTTCATGCCCGAAGTCTTGAGGAAGGCAACCTTGTTCTTCGGCGCGTTTAGTCCACCAAGAATTCCAACAGGTTGACGCCGAAGTGGGAAGGCCCTTATCGGGTAGTGTGAGTCACCAGGCCTGGCGTAGTCCGCCTGGAGACCGAGGATGGCATCCGAGTGAGCAACTCCTGGAATATCGAACATCTTTGTAAGTTCTACCCATGAGGCGCGGTTGTAGGGTTTCCTAGCAACCACCTTTTGTACAAGTCTTGCCGCAGAAGCATGTAATCCTTCGTACAAAGCCATGCGCAGACCCTCTGCATAGTTGAATAAGGCTAAGTGTTCTGCAAATCTTGTTGATTCTCATGTTTACTTATGTACATGTTTGTCTGAGATATTGCATTGCGCTTACTCCCAGCAAAGAGCTAACGGACCACCAAGGTTCCATATCCCTATTTTTTCTTTTTTCTTTTTCTCAAAGGACATAAGGTTACCTCACGTGCACCTTTGCGGGGGGGAGAATGGTGGTATGGATACCGATGGGGGATGTTCAAGGACAAAACATCTTTCCGGAAGGAGTACGGCAACAAAAACTAAGTTGCAAAACTCTCAGTAAAAATTCTTACTGTGAAGTTATTTTCCTTGGACGATTTTGACTCTTTTATGGGAAACCTGCACGCCAAGGAACCTTGTTGTAATCGGTCACACCCTTACTCTATTTAGAGTTAGCTCAACAGCTAAAGTGGTTGCACTGAAAACATCAACGTAACCTTGTCATGATTAGTCGCGCCCTTACCCTATTGCGAGTCCACTCAACAGCTTAAGTGGCTGCACTAAAAATGTCAAGGTACCTTGCCGGTAGCGGCACCGCCAGCAGGCTGCTAAGGATCCGCTCCTCAAAGTGCTCGCGGTAGGGCTGCGTGTGCCTACAAGTTTCCGATAAAGCATAGGGAAAACACCATGCAAAGAGGAATCTAATGAGGAGAATAATACGCAGTCACTCAATTAGGGTGAAATTTACATGAGATGTTGCCTCTTCCTAAATACATCTTTATTTGACTTTCTCCCCTAGGGGAGATGACAAGAAGAAAAAGATAGGAAGAGGAGGCAGATTACAAGGAGGAAAAGATAGCAAGGGGCCACCGACGAGAGCCTGGCCTCTCCTGGGCCAGCATCGCGCGAAGGAGAAGACCAGCACTGCACGGACGAGAGGGGGGTGGAAGCCAAAGTCCACAGGCCTGCCGGAATATCCAACTGGAAGATGAGGCAGCGCCCGGGACGAGGACCCCGGCAGGATCGTCCTGCCGAGAGGAGGAGAGGCATGAGGCTTACGGTGATGGTGCGGCTGACAATCAGTCCGAGTCCAGGTTGTCGTGTTCCGACTTGACGGCCTGAAGATTGGACTCATCGTCATCGTCTTCACCACTATCGTCCCCGTCACCATCCCTTGAGGAGGAACCTTCGGCTCCGCTCGAGCTCTCTTCGCAATAGATGAGACGGACGCGTGAGCGCCCAAAAATCTTGATGGAGAGCAGATCTGCCTCCATCATTTTGAAACGAAGGACGTGCCCATCCTGGAGGTTGTGGGCGCGGTCGAAGGATTTCCAGCCGTGCCTGAAGAGCATGATGCGGCTTTACGGATACTCGACGTCCACCTGCATGGCGCCATTGCAGTAGCCATGCGCCCGCAACCACAAAACGGGCGGCTCGTCGGCCTCCATCGCCCTGACAAAAGGGTGAGGGAGGCGCAAATGGCTTCGAAGGGGATCGCGCAGTTTGAGGACAAACTCCAACGTCGTCCTCACGGCGTGGGTCTTTTCGGCCTCCCCCGACCTTGGCCTCCATAGTGACCACAACCCCTCGCTCCTCTCCCGCCGCGAGCACCCGGATCACCCTCCGCCTTTGCGGCAGAAGTGATGGCATGATCCAAACATGAACTCCTCATTGGTGCAAAGGACGGTGGCCGCCCTCACCCCCTACACTTGGCTAAGGGCGGGCATCACTCAGGGTTTGGAAGAGGTGAAAAGGCGAGCTTTGGAGATTCGCACTTGATGAGGGAGGAAGGATGGATGAGATCGCCCTTGGTGCCCCTCAATTTATAGGGGGGAGCACGGGGGCTGGATCTCCCCCGCTCCAAGAGTCGCCGCCCACCTCCTCCAATAGCGTCGCCCACGATCACGGGATAACAGCAACCGCCCCGTTGCTCCAATCCACAGCGCTGAAGTTTCTACCATGGCTAGGACTTTAAGTCACAGGCGCCCGTTGCATGCTCTCCGCTATGCATGTGGCGCGCGTGGTGGAAACGGCCTGACGCAACCATGGAAAAAATTACTACCATTTCGTGCACGTACCCCCCATCGCGCACTTAACGTGCGTCGTGGGAGGTGTAGTAGATGGAATGATTACAGCAGTTAATCCTTGCCATGCATGTCTGTGCACTGTTTGGGCCTAGCCCAACAACGCCTCGCACCATGTGTGGCCAAAGTCCGGGGGCTCGTGTCGGTGTACTAAAGTATGGGCTTTTTAGTACCCCATACTTTTCGACGGGCAGTTGTAGCCATACCAGCAGCAAGGCCTGCCAGGGAGCTACTGAGAACAAATACAACAACATCAAGAAGGCATTCAAGTTAACAGGCCAAAGACCAAAGGTTGGGATCCCGGCAAGACCTTGTCAAGATAGCCTACAGGGCCCCGACAAGACCCCACCAGCGCAGAGGCCAGGTGTCACCCCACCTGGGCTTGTGTCGAGGCGTCGACGATGGAGGGGCTAAGCGGTGCCGATGGGATGGGGTCCTGTCCCATCTCGTGGATGGTCAGAGGCACCAGACGGAGCATTAAATGCGTCTGTCTTGCACCGTTAGAGTTAGGTATGATAGAACTATAGCTCTATACACCTCGTGTATGCACTGGACGCCGCTATTGGGATCCCCTTAGTCATATAAAAGGAGGCCCAGGGCGTTACGGTAGGGGACTTTTGGATCTTCTCTGGCCCATTCTGCATGAGTAGCGGCTATGTAATGTAGCGCTCCCAGAATCTGAGATAGAACTCATACAATACAACCAAGCAGGAGTAGGGTTTTATGCATCTTTGCGGCCCAAACCTGGGTAAAATCCCGCGTGCTAGTCATTAGATATGCTCTCTGTGCGAGCCTTCTTCCCCGCCGAACCGTAAAGGGATCCTCCCAATCCCATAGGTGTCATTTCGCCGACACACATCTTACTAAATTTAATGATAAAGCCGCCCTATTTACTCATGAGGAATTTTTTTGTTATTATTATATTTTTAAGTTCTTTCCTTTCTCATTAAAGGGTAATACTTAGATATTGTTTAATTCTCTTGCTCCTGGTTGTGTGTGTAGTACCCAGGATATGATATATTACTTCTCTGAAAAATATTTTCCTGTCCATAAGAAACAAGCTGCCTTGCAGGAAATATTTAACTTTGTGCAGATTGAAGAAGAGAGTCTCCCACAAGCTTGGGGGAGGATTTTCCAATTACTTAATGCTTTTCCTTGTCATTCTCTCAAGAAAAACAAAATACTTGATATCTTTTATAATGGACTAACCGATGCTTCCAGGGACCACCTAGATAGTTGTGCTGGTTGTGGTTTCAAGGAATGAACTATTGAACAAGTTGAACTACTATTGAATAATATATTGAGCTATGATGATGACTGTACTATTCCCTAACCACCTCCGAAGCCAACTCCAAAGAAAAGAGGTATTCTATTTCTCACTCCTGAAGATATGCAACAGGCAAAGAAATCTATGAAAGAAAAAGGTATTAAAGTTGAAGATGTCAAGAATCTACCACCTATTGAAGTAATACATGGTCTTGATAACTCGACACTGGTAGTAGAGGTAAATTCTCTCTGTATATTTGATGAAGGTGATATTCGTTATAATAAGTCTGCTAGCCAATGCTTGGATGAGTTTGATAACTTTATTATTAAGCAAGAAAATGTTAATGCTTATGTTAGTAGACAATTGAAACATAATGTTTACATGCTTGATCTCTTAGGTGATTATATGAGTAGAACTATCAATGATCTTAAACTTATTTGTAAACATGCTTCCATGGTAACTACTAAAGTAGAACAAGTACTTAAGGCACAAAATGATTTGCTTAATGAGATGAATAGTAAGAACAATGATCATTCTCTTAGAGTTGTGACTAGAGGTGGTAAAATGACTCAGGAACCTTCATATCTTGAGGGCCATCCTAAGAGAATTGAGCAAGATTCTCAGGGAATTAATACTGATGCACCTAGTCATTCCAATAATAAAAGGAAAAAGAATGATGATAGGACCATGCATGCTGCTAGTGAACCTGTTATAGATACTCGTGAAAACCCAAATGATATTTCTGTTTTTGATGCTGAGACACAATCTAGTGATGAACATGAGCCTAGAGATAATATTAATGATGATGTTCATGTTGATGCTCAACCTAGTAATGATAATGATGTGGAGATTGAACCGATTGTTGATCTTGATAACCCACAACCTAAGAATAAAAGATATGACAAAAGAGACTTTGTTGCTAGGAATCATGGTAAAGAAAGAGAACCATGGGTTTAGAAACCCATGCCCTTTCCTCCTAAACCACCCAAGAAAAAGGATGATTAGGACTTTGAGTGCTTCATTGAAATGCTTAGACCTGACTTTTTACGTATGCGCTTGACTGATATTCTGAAAATGTCTCCTTATGCTAAGTATATGAAAGATATTGTGACAAATATAACAAAGATACCAGAAGCTGAGATCTCCACCATGCTTGCAAATTATACCTTTCAGGGTATAATACCAAAGAAACTAGGAGATCCCGGAGTACCTACTATACCATGCTTGATCAAGAAAAACTATGTTAAAACTGCTTTATGTGATCTTGGAGCTGGTGTTAGTGTTATGCCTTTCTCTTTATATCGCAGACTTGATTTTAATAAGTTGATACCTACTGAAATCTCTTTGCAAATGGCTAATAAATCAACTTCTTTATCCATCGGTATTTGTGAGGATGTGCCTGTCGTAGTTGCAAATGTTACTATCCTAATAATTATTCTTGATATTCTCGAGGACGATAGTATGTCGATCATCCTTGGTAGAAATTTTTTGAATACTGCAAGGACTTTATTGATTGCAACAAGGGCAATGTCACATTTCAAGTTAATGGTTATGAGCATACGGTACACTTTCTGAAGAAACAACCTCAAGTTCATAGTATCAAATCCATTGAAAAAATTTCAACGATTATTATTGGAGGCTTTGAATTCCCTCTCCCTATTGCCAAAAAGAAATATCATATAATTATTGTTGGCGATATGCACATCCCCATTGAGGTAACTTAGTGTTATTTGAAAATTCCCCGTTCTCATGTTAGTCGAAAGAAGTTTGTTAATAAGACTTTATCAACCTTATTGATGGATTCCTTTTGATGAGCATGAGATGGATGAATTTAGAAATCACAATTTTCTGTACCCAATTTTACTTTTTATTAGTTAGAGTAAATAAAGTAAAAAAAATGCTATTATTTTTCTGTTTTTCGAGTTTTCCGTGCAATAGAAAAATGACTTGAAAATAAAATTTCTTCAAGTACCCTGAAAATGTAGTTTGATTTTTTTGGAATATTTAAGAATATCTGGCACTGAGTACATACCGAGGTGCTACACCAGTGGGTCACAAGCTCACATGGCGCGGCCACCACCCTGGCCGCGCCCAGGTGGCTTGTGGGTCCCACGTAGCCCCCTCACTTATTCAAGGGCCCATCCACTTCGTCTTCCTCCAGAAAAAAATCCCACCATTGCTCAAACCCATGTTCTAGCTCATTTTGCTGCCATTTTCGATCTCCTTGTACAAAGCTCCATTTGCAAAACTATTTTAGGGGATTGATCTTCGGTATGTGATTCCTCCAATGGTCCAATCAGTTTTTGTTCTAGTGCTTTATTTATTGCAAATTTTTGCTGTTGTGTTGGCCTTGTTCTTGAGCTTGCATGTCAAATGTGTATGGTCCCAAGTAGTTTTGATGTATGATATAGCCTCTAGGCACTTGTGGGAGTTGTTGCTATAAGTTTTGTTGAGTTTTGTTCACCGTTATTTGAGTCACTAAAAATTTGAGAAATTTTTCGGAGAAATAAAAATGTTGAGGCGAATACACCAAGGGGGTTCCTCAAGCAAGAAGGCTCCGAGACTCGCGATACCTGAGCCCGACCTTGAACCACCGAGGGAAGCACAAGTGTGTCCTTGTGAATGGCCATCAGATCAATTCATGGTCGATGTCGGTTTCAAGGAAGAATTTTACGCGTACACAAGAAATGTTGGCCTTGAAGAATTCATTTCAGACCAGTGCAAGCAATATTATCAACTCACGGATTCTTTCGTGCGGAGGTTTCAATTTTCATCCAGGCATAATAAGCCTTCCGTTCTATTAAATATTTATGATAAATCTTATACTATGGATCTAGAGGATTTTAACCGTGCATGTAAAATTCCACAATGGGCAGCTATAGTGATCCTCACAAAACTGAATATAATGATTTTCTTGCTAGCATCACTGTGGGAGAAACTAGAATTATTACACAGGCTACCTTGGGGAGCATTCACTTTCCTTCTTTACATTATTTTGCTCTCTTCATAGTAGATGTATTAATGGTAAAACTGATCATAGCCACCTTTGTGTACCTGATCTTAGTATTCGTAAGAGTGCGGTAATTGGTGGTAGACGATATAACTTAGGGTTCATTATTGCTAGGAAGCTGCATAATAATGCTAAGGATGGAGATTTCTTTGGTGGTATCTGAGGGAGTCCTCGATTAGGGGATCCCCGGATATTGACCTGTTGTTCATGGGCTAGATTATATGGACTACTTACCGAACACTGGACGGTTTGAAGGCCTAGTTTCTAGGATGGAAGCTTTGAGGAACACGGCTTGCGCTCCACGTTTGATGTAGTAATAGGCATGTTTATCTCTTTGGGCATGTAATCGACCATGTGTAAACCCTAGGCCTCCTGAGCTTCTATATAAACCGGAGGGTTTTAGGGTATAGGAAAAAAGATACCTCATCTTGGGTTATACATAAGATCTCGAGGTAGATCAACTTTGTATTACCATAAACCATCAATAAAATCAAGCAGGATGTAGGGTATTACCTCCATTGGAGGGCCCAAACCTGGGTAAACTTGTGTCCACTTCGTCTCCTGTTTCCATCGATCCTAGTCTCACAGTTCGGGACCCCCTACCCAAGATCCGCCGGTTTTGACATCGACATTCGTGCTTTCATGGAGAGTTCCTCTCTAAGCGAGATGGAACTGACTCCTCGCTTGGTCATCAATGAAGAGGTCCGCAACATGGACGTTTTCGTCCCCGGGAAGATCTTTGCCTTCGGGAGCATGGTGTTGCATGCTGATTCCACCAGCCATCTAGGCTGTGTGGAGAACTTCTCCCCCGATCAGGAAGTTAGATTCGGAAACCTAGAGTTTTCCATCGACTCTCGAGGCGACTTGTCACTAATCAGGCTGATGGCTTCGCCCGTAACCCCCGAGGACTCTGAGGCCTTAACCTCGAGCCCCTTCGTCAGACATGCCAATGAGGTCACCCATGGTGGCAGTCCGATCTCTAATCCCGGTCGGGCCATCAAGCCATATGACCGGACATCTGTTCCTACCGAACACTCCCCTTGGGTGGGCTTCATGGAGGTTAACGCCACGAGTTCTGAACGGCTGGATCCGATCGGGCCCTTAGTGGTCGATGAGGCCTTGGAGCAATTCTCATCAATGAAGATCACCGACACTCCAGCCCCGATCTATGTCTGGCCTGGTTATAGTTCGGGCAAGGATGGATTTTTTGACCCACCCATCACCCACTTAATAGCCACCGTCGAAGTCTTAACCGATGTGCTAGACTACACCTCCAAGGAGGCAGAATACATGGATGAAGAGGATTGTGCTCCCACCCAGTTAATACTGGGAGTTAGACCGCCACTTCTACATACGATGTTTACATGGTGGATACTCTGGCCACCAACGGCGACGATACCCCTCACAACGACGGTGAAAAATTGGGCGACGGGCCATCAAGGCGACGGAAATCGCATAAGCTGTCCAAAAGCAAAAAAGGGCAGGAAAGCTATTATCAACAACGGGGACAATAATACCACTGCCGATCATGGCAATCCCGATATCCCCAAGCACCCGTTCGAGGGTATGGAAGAGCCTCAGGACCAGAACGACCCTGATACCGTCTATGACCCCGAAGGCGATGATTACCTTCCCCCGGTAAAGGAGGAGGATTTACCAGAAGCCGATGACTTGTACATCCCTGATAACCTCGAGGATCAGGAAGACATCAGACAGCGGCTCATAGCAAGAGCTCGCAGCCTAAAGGCCAAGGAGCGGCAACTCAAAGCCGAACAAGCCGACCTCATTGATCGATGGATGAAAGTCCTCTTAGTCGAGGAAGTATACATCACCGATCTATCAAACCAGCCCAAAAGCCACCCTCAGAGAAGACTCCTGCCACAATTTGATGATGAGCTCACTGACACTCCGTCTCCGCATCATACCACATATGACAAGCCGGACCGCCCTCCTCATGGGCGCAACAGAGCAGCCAAAGACACTGGTTATGTATCAGAGATGCCTCGAAGACACGGTAAGGAGACATTCAAACACAATGACATGTTCGACCTTCGCGACGACTTAAATCGCAGAGCATGTCGTACAAGATCCATCTACGAATCCAGAGATTACACACCAGACAGACGGGGAGAGTACAGACCATGGTTCGACCCAAACCATAGAGGCCGGGAATGCCACCGGCCCCATACACACACTGAGTATAGGAGGGACATAACTCGGGAGGCACCGCTCACCCACTGTGCTTCACAGATGAAGTAATGCGGCATCAGTTTCCCGAAGGGTTTAAACCCATAAATATAGAACAGTATGACGGGACCACTGACCCAACTGTATGGATCGAAGACTTCCTCCTCCAAATCCATATGGCACGAGGGGATGATCTTCATGCCATCAAATACTTACCTCTTGAACTTAAGGGGCCAACTCGGCACTGATTAAATAGCCTCCCCGAAAACTCCATAGGATGCTGGAAGACTTGGAAGACGTGTTTTGCTCTAACTTCCAGGGGACCTATGTATGCCCGCCGAACTCTTTTGACCTTAATAACACCGTCCAGAATCCCAGCGAGTCTACCCGATAGTTTTGGAACCAGTTCTTAACTAAGAAGAACCAAATTGTCGATTGTCCGGACGCCGAGGCCATTGCCTCCTTCCGGCGCAATATTCGGAACGAATGGCTGGCCCGCCAGCTAGACCAGGACAAGCCTCGGACTATGTATGCCCTTACCTCCCTCATGACCCGCTTTTGCGTGGGCGAAGATAACTGGCTGGCAAGACGTAGCCACAATTCTGAAGATCATGTGGCACCTGATGCCGAGGATGGCAACTCAAAGTCAAAGCGCAATAGGAACAAACGTCGGCACAACAACAATGACACCGATGTCATGGCGGTTAATGCCGTATTCCACAACTCCCGACCTGGGCAGCGGAAGAATCCCCCGAAAGGAAACCGTGATGGACCTACTCAGCTCGAGAAGATCCTGGACAGGACTTGCCAAATTCATGGAACTTTGGAAAAGCCAACCAATCACATGTTGGGAGACGTAGTAGTAAATCAAAAAATTTCCTACGTGTTCACCAAGATCCATCTATGGAGAAACCAGCAACGGGGCAGAGTGCATCTTCATTCCTTTGAAGATCGCTAAGCCAAAGCGTTACAAGAACGTGGTTGGTGGAGTCGTACTCGGAGCGATTCAGATCGCGGTGGATTCTGATCTTAGCGCCGACCAACGGTGCCTCCGCGTTCAACACACGTGCAGCCCGATAACGTCTCCTATGCCTTGATCCAACAAGGAGGAAGGAGAGGTTTAGGGAGAGCTCTGGCAGCATGACGGCGTGGTGACGGTGGAGCTGCATGGTACTCCGGTAGAGCTTCGCTAAGCACTATGGAGAACGAGGAGTAGGAGGAGTAGGGTTGCGTCGTGGAAGAAAAAACTTGTGTGTTGGCAGCCCCCCAAACCCCCACTATATATAGGAGGAGGGGAGGAGGGTGCACAGCCCCTAGGGTTCCCACCCTAGGGTGGTGCGGCAGCCCTAGATGGGATCTGTTCGGCGGCCAAGAGGGGAGAGGGGTGTGGCAGCCCTAGGCGCCCTAGGGTGGGCCTTAGGGCCCATCTGCGCTAGGGTTTGCCCCCCTCTCACCCTTGCTACACCTTGGGACTTGGTGGGAGGCGCACCAGCCCACTATGGGGCTGGTCCCTTCTCACTCTCAGCCCACGCAGCCCTCTAGTGCTGCTGGCCCCACTTGGTGGACCCCCGGAACCCTTCCGGTGGTCCCGGTACGCTACCGGTGATGCCCAAAACACTTCCGGTGACCAAAACCTCACTTTCTATATATGAATGTTTACCTCCGGACCATTTCGGAACTCCTCATGATGTCCGTGATCTCATCTGGGACTCCGAATAACCTTTGGTAGACCCTACGGGTTCGGGAGGCACGTAGACATGACTGAGACACCTCTCCAGTCAATAACCAATAGTGGGATCTGGATACCCATGTTGGCTCCCACATGCTCGACGATGATCTCATCGGATGAACCACGATGTCGGGGATTCAATCAATCCCGTATACAATTCCCTTTGTCTACCGGCATGATACTTGCCCAAGAGTCGATCTCGGTATCCCTATACCTTGTTCAATCTCGTTACCGGCAAGTCTCTTTACTCGTTTCATAACACATCATACGATGGCTAACACCTTAGTCACATTGAGCTCATTATGATGATGTCTTCCCGAGTGGACCCAGAGATACCTCTCGGTCACATGGAGTGACAAATCCCAGTCTCGATTCGTACCAACCCAACAGACACTTTCAGAGATACCCCTTAGTGTACCTTTATATCCACCCAGTTACGTTGTGATGTTTGGCACACCCAAAGCGTTCCTACGATATCCGAGAGTTGCACAATCTCATGTTCTAAGGAAACGATACTTGACATTAGAAAAGCTTTAGCAGACGAACTACACGATCTTGTGCTATGCTTAGGATTGGGTCTTGTCCATCACATCAATCTCCTAATGATGTGATCCCGTTATCAACGACATCCAATGTACAAGGTCATGAAACCGTGACCATCTATTGATCAACAAGCTAGCCAACTAGAGGCTCACTAGGGACTTGTTGTGGTCTATGTATTCACACATGCATTACGGTTTCGGTTAATACAGTTATAGCATGAACAATAGACAATTATCATGAACAAGGAAATACAATAATAACCATTTTATTATTGCCTCTAGGGCATATTTCCAACAGTCTACCACTTGCACTAGAGTCAATAATCTAGTTACATTGTGATGAATCGAACACCCATAGAGTTGTGGTGTTGATCATGTTTCACTCATGAGAGAGGTTTAGCCAATGGATCTGCGACATTCAGATCCGTATGTACTTTACAAATATATATATATCCTTCCTAAATGTAATCACGAATGGAGTTGAAGCGGCGCTTGTTGTGTCTTGTCTTCTTGTGAAACCTGGGCTCCTTGGCAAGGGCAATAGCTCTAGTGTTGTCACAGAAGAGAGTCATCAGGCCCGATGCATTGGGAATCACTCCTAGGTCGGTGATGAACTCCTTCATCCAGACTCCTTACTTTGCTCCTTCCGAAGCATCTATGTACTCCGCTTCACATGTAGACGCCACAACGACGCTTTGCTTGCTGCTGCACCAGCTTACTGCCCCTCCGTTCAAAATGTACATGTATCCGGTTTGTGACTTGGAGTCATCGAGATCTGTGTCGAAGCTAGCATCGACGTAACCCTTTACGACGAGCTCTTTGGCACCTCCATATACGAGAAACATGTCCTTGGTCCTTTTCAGGTACTTAGGATATTCTTGACCGTTGTCCAGTGTTCCGCTCCGGGATCACTTTGGTACCTCCCTACCATACTTATGGCAAGGTTCACATCCGGTCTGGTACACAGCATGGCATACATAATAGAGCCTATGGCTAAAGCATAGGGGATGACACTCATATCTTCTCTATCCTTTGTCGTGGTCAGGCATTGAGTCATACTCAATCTGACACCCTGTAACACAGGCAACAACCCCTTCTTGGACTAATCCATATTGAACTTCTTCAATATCTTGTCAAGGTATGAGCTCTGTGAAAGACCTATGAGGTGTCTCGATCTATCTCTATAGATCTTGATGCCTAATATGTAAGCAGCTTCTCCAAGGTCCTTCATTGAAAAACACTTATTCAAGTAGGCCTTTACGCTTTCCAAAAGTTCTATACCATTTCCCATCAACAATATATCATCCACATATAATATGAGAAATTCTACAGAGCTCCCACTCACTTTCTTGTAAATACAGGGTTCTCCATAAACCTATATAAACCTAAACGCTTTAATCACCTCATTAAAGCGAATGTTCCAACTCCGAGATGCTTGCACCAGCCCATAGATGGACCGCTGGAGCTTGCATACTTTGTTAGCATACTTAGGATCAACAAAACCTTTCGGCTACATCATATACAGTTCTTCCTTAAGGAAGCCATTGAGGAATGCCATTTTGACGTCCATTTGCCAGATCTCATAATCATAAAATGCGGCAATTGCTAACATGATTCGGACGGACTTCAGCATCGCTATGGGTAAGAAAGTCTCATCGTAGTCAACTCCTTGAACTTGTTGATAACCCTTAGCGACAAGCCGAGCCTTATAGATGGTCACATTACCATCCATGTCAGTATTCTTCTTAAAGATCCATTTATTTTCTATGGCTTGCTTATCATCAGGCAAGTCCACCAAAGTACATACTTTGTTCTCATACATGGACCCTATCTCGGATTTCATGGATTCAAACCATTTGTTGGAATCCGGGCCCGCCATCACTTCTTCATAGTTCGAAGGTTCACCATTGTCCAACAACATGATCTCCAGGACAAGGTTGACATACCACTCTGGTGTGGAACGTGTCCTACTGGACCTTCGAATAGCAACTTGATCTGAAGTTTCATGATCATCATCATTAACTTCCTCTCCAACCAGTGCAGGCTCCATAGAAACAACTTCTCGTGCTACGCTACTCTCCGGTTCGAGTGGAGGTACAATTACCTCATCAAGTTCTATTTTCCTCCCACTTACTTCTTTCGAGAGAAACTCTTTCTCTAGAAAGGATCCATTCCTGATAGCAAAGACTTTGCCTTCGGATCTGAGGTAGAAGGTATACCCAATAGTTTCTTTGGGGTATCCTATGAAGACTCACTTTTCCGCTTTGGGTTCGAGCTTCTCAGGTTGAAGTTTCTTCACATAAGCATCGCATCCCCAAACTTTTAGAAACAACAGCTTAGGTTTCTTTCCAAACCATAATTCATACGGTGTTGCCTCAACGGATTTAGACGGTGCCCTATTTAAAGTGAATGCGGCAGTCTCTAATGCATATCCCCAAAATGATAGCGCTAAGTCAGTAAGAGACATCATAGATCGCACCATATCCAATAGAGTGCGATTACAATGTTCAGACACACCATTTCACTGAGGTGTGCCAGGCAGCGTGAGTTGTGAAGCAATTCCACATTTCCTTAGGTGCCTGCCAAACTCGTGACTTAATTATTCTCCACCACGATCAGATTGTAGGCACTTTATTTTTCTGTCACGTTGATTCTCTACCTCACTCTAAAATTCCTTGAACTTTTCAAAGGTTTCAGACTTGTGTTTCATTAAGTAGACATACCCATATCTGCTCAAGTCACCACTGAGGGTGAGAACATAACGGTAGCCACCGCGAGCCTCGATGCTCATTGGACTGCATACATTGATATGTATTATCTCCAACAAGTCAGTTGCTCGCTCCATTGTTCCGGAGAACGGAGTCTTGGTCATCTTGCCCATGAGGCATGGTTCGCATGTGTCAAATGATTCAAAATCAAGAGACTCCAAAAGTCCATCAGCATGAAGTTTCTTCATGCGTTTGACACCAATATGACCAAGGCGACAGTGCCACATGTAAGTGGGACTATCGTTATCAATATTACATCTTTTGGTACTCACACTATGGACATGTGTAACATCACGTTCGAGATTCATCAAAAATAAACCATTGACCAGTGGTGCATGACCATAAAACATTTCTCTCATATAAATAGAACAACCATTATTCTTAGATTTAAATGAGTAGCCATCTCGCATCAAACGAGATCCAGATACAATGTTCATGCTCAAAGCTGGTACTAAATAAAAATTATTGAGGTTTAAAACTAATCCCAAAGGTAGATGTAGAGGTAGCATGCTGACGGCGATCAGATCGACCTTGTAACCATTCCCGACGCGCATCATCACCTCATCCTTTCCAGCCTTCGCTTATTCCGCAGCTCCTGCTTGGAGTTACAAATGTGAGCAACTGCACCGGTATCAAATACCCAGGAGCTACTATGAGCGCTGGTAAGGTACACATCAATAACAAGTATATCACATATACCTTTAACATTGCCGGCCTTCTTATGCGCTAAGTACTTGGGGCGGTTCCGCTTCCAGTGACCGGTATCCTTGTAATAAAAGCAATCAGTCTCAGGCTTGGGTCTATTCTTGTTCCTCTTCCCGGCAACTTGCTTACCGGGCATGGCAACTGCTTTGCCGTCCTTCTTGAAGTTCTTCTTACCCTTGCCTTTCTTGAAACTAGTGGTCTTATTCACCATCAACACTTGATGCTCCTTTTTTATCTCGGCCTCCGCTGATTTCAGCATCGAGTACAACTCTGGAATGGACATCTCCATCCCCTGCATGTTGTAGTTCATCACAAATCTCTTGTAGCTAGGTGGGAGAGACTAAAGGATTCTGTCAATGACCGAGTCATCCGAAAGATTAACTCCCAGCTAAGTCAAGTGGTTGTGCAACCCAGACATTTTGAGTATGTGCTCACTGATAGAACTATTCTCCTCCATCTTACAACTGAAGAACTTGTCGGAGACATCATATCTCTCGACCCGGCCATGAGCTTGGAAAACCAGTTTCAGCTCTTGCAACATCTCAGATGCTCTATGTTGCTCAAAACACTTTTGGAGCCCCAGTTCTAAATTGTAAAGCATGCCACACTGAACCACGGAGTAATCATCACATCATGACTGCCAGGCGTTCATAACGTCCTAAGCCGCTGGGAAAATGGGTGCATCACCTAACGGTGCATCAAGGACATATAATCTTTTGGAAGCTATGAGGATGATCCTCAAGCCACGAACCCAGTCCGCATAGTTGCTTCCATCATCTTTCATCTTGGTTTTCTCTAGGAACGCGTTGAAGTTGAGGGTGACATTAGCGTTGGCCATTGGATCTATAATATAGATTGTAAAGACAATTTTAGACTAAGTTCATGATAATTAAGTTCACATAATCAAATTATTTAATGAAATCCCACTTAGATAGACATCTCTCTAGTCATCCAAGTGACACATGATCCACGTCAACTAGCCCGTGTCCGATCATCACGTGAGACGGACTAGTCATCAATGGTGAACATCTCCATGTTGATCGTATCTTCTATACGACTCCTGTTTGACCTTTCGGTCTTCAGTGTTCCGAGGCCATGTCTGTACATGCTAGGCTCGTCAAGACAACCTAAGTGTATCGCATGTGTAAATCTGGCTTACACCCATTGTATGCAAACGTTAGAACCTAACACACCCGATCATCACGTGGTGCTTCGAAACAACGATCCTTAGCAATGGTGCACAGTTAGGGTGAACACATTTCTTGAAATTTTAGTGAGAGATCATCTTATTTATCTACCATTGTTCTAAGCAAATAACATGTAAACATGATAAACATCACATGCAATCAATATAGTGACATGATATGGCCAATATCATCTTGCTCCTTTGATCTCCATCTTCGGGGCACCATGATCATCACTGTCACCAGCACGACACCATGATCTCCATCATCGTGTCTTCATGAAGTTGTCTCGCCAACTACTACTTCTACTACTATGGCTAATGATTAGCAATAAAGTAAAGTAATTACATGGTGTTTATAATTGACACGCATGTCATACAATAAATTAAGACAACTCCTATAGCTCTTGTCGGTTGTCATAGTCATCGACATGCAAGTCGTGAATCCTATTACAAGAACATGATCAATCTCATACATCACGATGCATCACATCACATCCTTTGGCCATATCACATCACAAGGCATATGCTGCAAAAACAAGTAAGACGTCCTCTAATTTGTTGTTAAAAGTTTTTACGTGGCTACTATAGGTTTCTAGCAAGAACGTTTCTTACCTACGCCAAAACCACAACGTGATATGCCAAGTGCTATTTACCCTTCATAAGGACCATTTTCATCGAATCCGATCCGACTAAGGTGGGAGAGACAGACACCTGCTAGCCACCTTATGTAACAAGTGCATGTCAGGCAGTGGAACCGGTCTCACGTAAGCGTACGTGTAAAGTTGGTCCAGGCTGCTTCATCCCACAATACCACAGAATCAAGATAAGATAGGTAATGGTAAGAAAAATAACAAGATCGATGCCCACAACAACTTGTGTTCTACTCGTGCATAGATTCTACACATAGACCTAGCTCTGATGCCACTATTGGGAGACATAGTAGTAAATCAAAAAAAATCCTACGTGTTCACCAAGATCCATCTATGGAGAAACCAGCAACGAGTGGGGGAGAGTGCATCTTCATACCTTTGAAGATCGCTAAGCGGAAGCATTACACGAACACGGTTGGTGGAGTCGTACTCGCAGATATTCAGATCGCGGAGGATTCCGATCTTAGCGCTGAACAACGGCGCCTCCGCGTTCAACACACGTGCAGCCCGATGACGTCTCCTATGCCTTGATCCAGCAAGGAGGAAGGAGAGGTTGAGGGAGAGCTCCGTCAGCATGACGGCATGGTCATGGTGTAGCTGCGTGGTACTCCGACAGAGCTTCGCTAAGCACTATGGAGAACGAGGAGTAGGAGGAGTAGGGATGTGCCGGGGAAGAAAAACCTTGTGTGTTGGCAGCCCCCAAAACCCCTACTATATATATGAGGAGGGGAGGAGGGTGCACAGCCCCTAGGGTTCCCACCCTAGGATGGTGCGGCAGCCCTGGATGGGATCTGGCCGACGACCAAGAGGGGAGAGGGATGTGGCAACCCTAGGTGCCCTAGGGTGGGCCTTAGGGCCCATCTGCGCTAGGGTTTGCCCCCCTCTCACCCTTGCTGCGCCTTGGGACTTGGTGGGAGGTGCACCATCCCACTCTGGGGCTGGTCCCTTCCCACTCTCGGCCCACTCAGCCCTCTGGTGCCGATGGCCCCACTTGATGGACCCCCGGAACCCTTCCGGTGGTCCCGGTACACTTCCGGTGACCAAAAGCTCACTTCCTATATATGAATCTTTTCCTCCGGACCATTCCGGAAATCCTCGTGACGTCCGAGATCTCATCCGGGACTCCGAACAACCTTTCGTAACCATGTACACTATTTCCCTATAACCCTAGCGTCATCGAACCTTAAGTGTGTAGACCCTACGGGTTCGGGAGGCATGTAGACATGACCGAGACACCTCTCCAGTCAATAACCAACTACGGGATCTGGATACCCATGTTGGCTCCCACATGCTCTACGATGATCTCATCGGATGAACCACGAGGTCGGGGATTTAATCAATCCCGTATACAATTCCCTTTGTCTACCCGTATGATACTTGCCTGCGATTCGATCGTCGATATCCCTATACCTTGTTCAATCTCATTACCGGCAAGTCTCTTTACTCGTTTCGTAACACATTATCTCATGGCTAACTCCTAAGTCACATTGAGCACGCTATGATGATGTCTTACCGAGTGGGCCCAGAGATACCTCTCCGTCACACGAAGTGACAAATCCCAGTCTCGATTCATGCCAACCCAACATACACTTTTGGAGATACCCGTAGTGTACCTTTATAGCCACCCAGTTACGTTGTGACATTTGGCACACCCAAAGCATTCCTACGGTATCTGGGAGTTGCACAATCTCATGGTCGAAGGAAACGATACTTGACATTAGAAAAGCTTTAGCAGACAAAGTACACGATCTTGTGCTATGCTTAGGATTGGGTCTTGTCCATCACATCATTCTCCTAATGATGTGATCCCGTTATCAACGACATCCAATGTCCATGGTCATGAAACCATGACCATCTATTGATCAACGAGTTAGCCAACTAGAGGCTCACTAGGGACTTGTTGTGGTCTATGTATTCACACATGCATTACGGTTTCCGATTAATACAATTATAGCATGAACAATAGACAAAATAACCATTTTATTATTGCCTCTAGGGCATATTTCCAGCATCACACACATCCTAACTGTTGGGTGTTTAAACAGGCCGGCAAAATACAACCCGAAGACCAGGGCAAGAACTCGCGCAGCAAGGATGAAGAAGAGCCTCGGGGTCCCATAGTGGCGGTCAGAAGAAATTCCCTCCCGAAGTCAAAACGGTTAAGATGATATGCGCCACCGACATACCTAAGAAAGAGAGGAAGTGTGCCCTTCGGGAGGTCTATGTCGTGGAGCCCGTAGCTCTGAAGTATAACCCATGGTCAGCATACCCGATCACCGTCGACCGACGTGACCATCCAACCAGTATCCGTCATGGGGGCTCGACTGCCCTCATACTAGATCCCATTATGGATGGGTATCACCTCACTAATGTCCTAATCGACAGAGGAAGTAGCCTCAATCAGATTTACTCAGACACGGTGAAAAAGATGGGTATAGAACCGTCAAGGATCAAGCCCAGCAGCACTACCTTCAAGGGAGTGATCCCAGGTGTTGAGGCCCAATGTACGGGCTTTGTAACCCTGGAAGTTGTGTTCGGCTCTCCCGACAACTTCCGTAGCGAGGACTTGGTGTTCGACATTGTGCCCTTTCACAACGGCTATCACGGGCTGCTCGGACAGACCGCATTTTCTCGGTTCAACACAGTCGCGCATTACGCATACCTTAAGCTCAAGATGCAGGGCCCCAAGGGGGTCATCACTATCAATGGCAATATAGAGAGGTCCCTTAGAATGGAGGAACATGCACTGGCACTGGTGGCCGAATTCAGCTACCAGTATGACCGACAAACTTCGGCATTCGTCGTAAAGGCATGGAAGGCCGGGAAGCGAATTCGGGTTCAGACCTAACTCCGACCCTCCTTCCCCCCCCTCAATAGGGACTCGCCTCCCACCGCACAACCTCAAGAGCAGCAAACTATGTGCCAAGGAGGCACAACTTTGCACTTAAAATTCCATGGGTAGCGGTGGGGAACCCACGATAGGCGTTCGGTTGTCCCGGACTGTTACCATCAACACATCTTTGGAAAAACTGTAGGCGCTCCTAAAAGCGCATGCCCATGGCGTAAACCTCACCTTTAACACTGCAGCCTCTCAAGATTTTGTTCGCAAAATCCGCCCTCACCAACACCCATCAAGGTACATCCAAAAGCAGGAGTCAACTAGCAACAGGGGATATCGAAGGCGTCTGGTCACCAATTGAAGACCCCTGGTACAACAGCTCCTGTAGGACTTTATTTCTTATCACATACATGTAAATAGCTGCTTTGGCAATCCAAGTTATGAGAGTTGTTGAGGAAATGCGAAATTGCATGGCGCACATACGCCTTATTTGTCCTGTTTTCGGCACATACTTTATTCGTCCCTCCCTCTTCTTGTGAACCTGTTCGGTGTGACTCGAGGTCACCGGCTAATAGACTGGGGGCTCGATCTTAAACACAAATCGCCTTAACCATTGTGTGTCCGGCATCTTGGCATTCTCTTTATATGAATCGGTTCTGAACTATGTATTTGGTCATTAAGTTGGGTTGCCCGGCTCCTGTGCTTGCCCCTTTATGTTCCGCTCGTTCGGCTAAAAGGGCAAAGGGAGCACCCTTGCGATTGTGCTTCCGGATAGTCCATTCAAGCACCTTAGGGGAGAAAGCCAAAAATGGACTGTCACAGTATGCACGACCTGATCTGCGAACCGCAAGTTAGTAGTATTACACTTCATGCGGTTATTCCGCGTTATACGAGGAATTTGCCTTTTGTGCAAACACTATGATGTTGGCTTCGACCTCGGCTCGTCCGAACATCGCAAAAACCTCGGTGGCTAATCGTACGCTTCCCGCAGTCCTTTTCGCGCCCCTTCGGTTAAGTGAAAGAAATAAAGAATGGTAGTCCGATTGCCTGGTCTTCCGCACTAAACCTCCTTTGGGTTCCTATAATTTGGCTCAGGAACACAGTGCATTGTCATAGGCACCCCATGTAGTATCTACGTGGGGGCTGAAGCCGATGACTCGCATCTTTCAGTATCAAACAACCATACAGGAGTTATAAAGGAATACAAAAACACTATAAGAGTGAATACTAATATCATTGAAAGTTATAAACAAGTCTTCAGACATATTACAAGCTCATTCAAAAAAAATCACTCGAATACTGCGGCTCTATCACCCGTGCACTCTCCATCACTTCGTAGTAAAGCTCAAGGCATCGGTGCTCCTTTCCGAGCGGCAGTGGATTGGTAGCGACCTTCATCGGATTGAGTCCTGGACAATGCACTTTGGCCTTGGCAAGGGCCATCTGAACTCCTTCGATTTAGGAGGAGCACTTGACGGCGTCCAGGCGGGGCATCACATCAATCAGTCGTTGCACCAGGCCGAAGTAGCTGCCTAGGAGTGGCTCGCCGGGCCATAGGTAGATGCAGAGGTCCTTGATGGCCGGCTCCGCCCTCCGGTGCATCTCCGTCAGCTATGTCAGCTTCTCCACGAGAAGAGGAGGACACTTGGGTGCTCCAAACTGTGCCCAGAATGTCCGAGCTTCGTCTTCCTCTCCCTGCAAGGCAAGCAGTTGATTGGCGTCCGCCACACTCTTCTGAAAAAAGGTGGCCGCGCCTGAGGATTGCCAGACCCGGGTCAGCAATTCGAATTTGCTATATCTGAACACGCACTTTAGGCAGTATGGCTTACCATCGGCTATCTCCTTGGCTTGGTGAACTTGTTCCTCGAAGAACCGTCTGTCCACCCGCTCCTTCTAGAAATAGGACTTCATAGTGGACAGTTTGGCCATGATCACCATATTCTTTTGCTCCAAGGACTCGCATTTGTTGTTGGCGTCCTTGAGCTCATCCTGTATCTCCGCCACACGATCCTGTTGTTTATCACTAATGGCTCATAGGGCAGAGAGTGCGGTGGTCGCTTCATCTTTGGCATGTTGAAGCTCGGCCTTGAGTTTTTCAATCTCTTTCGACGAAGCTGCATCATGATGCTACTTCATTAGGAATCTGCATTGACAATATTCGGGAGAAAGTATCCAAATGTAGTTCGGACTTACCCTGCGCCTCGTCGAACCTCTTGTTGAGGGCTTCCACCTCATCCTCGGAGCACTTGAGCTTCCGATTTAGTCCGTCTAGCTCAGCACCATTTTTGGCCGCCACTAATGATGAAGCCTACATTACACAATGCATACATTACATCGGCACTCATTTCCCGAAATTAAAGTTTTGACCCCTAGGTGAGCTTTCCATCTCACCTAGGGCTCGGGGGCTGCCATGTCTACAATACGGATAAATAAAAGTACTTAACAAAATTCTGGGTGACTTACTTGAAAGCCCGCAAGGAGACCTTTGAAGGCCTCCTTCAGTCCATTGTCAATGGACCGGACGCTTTGTAGTACTGCACCCTTATGGGTGCGGTGGTCCTCGGGGATGGTGGTGCTCGTTAGAGCCTCCTCTATGGCCGACCACCTATTGGTCGGCGGTGTCAGGGATGGTCGTATTTCCCGATCACCCACCAGGGATTGGACCAATGCCTCCAGAGGCATAGTGCGCTCCGGAGATGTCCTTGCAAGGGACTAATGGCCTGTCGATCCGGCCTCCTCGTTTTCCGGACGGGGGATTGCCCCCTGTTCTTCGATGACCGAAGCGTTAGCCTCAGCCACGGTAACATCTCCGTCGCCCCCTGCGTCCGCCTCCATTGGATTAGGTTGGGACGACACCTCCATGACGTCCTTCGTAGCGCCTGGAGTGGTGGGGTGCGAGGCATCCCCACTCTCCGCTAGTTTGGCGGGCAGGGTCTCCCCATCCGATACCACCTCGGTAGGAATGACGTGCGGGGGTTATAGGACCAATAGCGTGCGTGTCAGCAAACTCTGAATTCACTGGTTATAGGAAGTAGGGTCTTCGGATCCTAACTTGGATGGAGGGAGCTTGACCCTGAGGCTCCTTCGGGGAACCTCCTTGGCATCTTCGGACGAGGAGCTCGAGTCTGAGATGTCGTCAGACAAGATCATCCGCACTTGACGTGCCCTCTTTGGGGCAGGAGAGGCTGCCTGCCCCGGGGCGTCCAAAGTTGTTGCTCTCTTCTTGGTGCGATGGAGATCGCCTCCTCCCTCGCTCTCAACCTCCTCCTCCTCTTCTTACTCCTCTTCGGCCTCCTCCTGATTCGAGGAGGCGAGCGTGTTTTCGGAAGCAGCGGCAGGCTGATCCTTGATGCGAAGGCCAGCCTGACCTGGTTTCTTCTTCTTCTCCTTCTTCGTGGGAGCCTCGTAGGGCTTCTCCACGAGCAACTTGGCTAACATCCTGGTCCTCTTGTCTTCGAGCTGAGGAGTCGGGATGCTAATGTTGATGGCTTTCTTCAGCCATTTCTGCATAAACATATCGGACACAGGGTTATGGACCTTCTATGTATCTAGCTAGTCGTGGAGTGTGTTTGATTGGTGGAGGGGGAGTAAAAACTTTATCATTCTGTTTGGGAACCGCCTATAATGTATCTAGCATGGAATATGTTGAAATCTCTTGGTCGTTATGATGACAATGAAAGCATACCACTCAAAATTGTTATTCATCCATGTTTTAAAAGCTCGAGCTATGGCACCTTTGCAAATCAATGCTTCCCTCTGCGAAGGGCTTATCTATTTTACTTTACTGTTGAGTCATCCTCCTCTTATAAAAAGCACCAATTACAGAGCACCACCGTCATTTGTATGCCTTGCTATTAATTGATATTGAGTATGAGTGTGAGTGGATCGCTTTAACCATGAATTACAATGTCTAGTCAGTCCTTGTTCTTTAGAAGTTCTCTGCATATATGTTTTGCGGTCTCAGAAAGGGCTAGCGAGATACCATTATATCATATTGTATCATGATTGTTTTGATAAAAGTGTTGTCATCCAAGAGTTATCATTATTGCTCGCTAGTTGATTATGCCATTGACATGAGTAAATGTGAGACCTAAATGTTATTGTGAACATGGTTAGTCTATAATCTTTGCTGAAAATCTAAACATCAGTTAGACATATTTACAACAACAAGATCAAATAGATTTTGTAAAAAAAATTCTTTTTCACTTTCAGTTTATCAACTGAATTGCTTGAGGACAAGCAATGGGTTAACCTTGGGGGAGTTGAGAAGTCTCCATCGTATCCACTTTTCCAAATTCTTTTGCCCTTGTTTTGGACTCTAATTTGCAAGATTTTATATGGAACTAATCCGGACTGACACTGTTTTCAGCAGATTGCCTTGGTGTTATTTTTGTGCAGAAATAAAAGTTCTCGAATTGACCTAAAAATTTACGGAGATTATTTTTTAAATTAATAAAAAATACTGGCGAAAGAATCAACCGGAGGGGGGCCACCCACAGGTCACAAGCCCATAGGGCGCGGCCACCCCGTGGCCGCGCCTAGCAGGCTTGTGGGCCCCCTAGAGCTCCACATACCATGATTCCAACTCTATATATTCCTATTCGGGAAGAAAAAATTGGAGAGAAGGGTTCATCGCGTTTCATGATATGGAGCCGCCGCCACTCCTGTTCTTCCTCAAGAGGCCAGATCTGGAGTCTGTTTTGGGCTCCGGAGAGAGGAAATCTATGCCATCGTCATCACTAACCATCCTTCATCACCAATTCCAAGATGCTCTTCTCTGTTCATGAGTAATTCCATCGTAGGCTTGCTGGACGGTGATGGGTTGGATGAGATTTACCATGTAATCGAGTTAGTTTTGATAGGGTTTGATCCCTAATATCCACTATGTTGTGATATTGATGTTGCTATGACTTTGCTATGCTTAATGCTTGTCACTAGGGCCCGAGTGCCATGATTTCAGATCTGAACCTATTATGTTTTCATGAATATATATGTATTCTTGATCCTATCTTGCAAGTTGTAGACACCTATTATGAGTTATGATCCGCATCCGCCAGGGTGACAATAACTGGGATTCTTTCCAATGATTACCGTAGTTTGAGGAGTTCATGTATTCACTAAGTGCTAATTCTTTGGTCCGGTTCTCTATTAAAAGGAGGCCTTAATATCCCTTAGTTTCCATTAGGACCCCACTGCCACGGGAGGGTAGGACAAAAGATGGCATGCAAGTTCTTTTCCATAAGCATGTATGACTATATATGGAATACATGCCTACATTACATTGATGAATTGGAGCTAGTTCTGTGTCACCCTATGTTATAATTGTTACATGATGAATGCCATCCAACATAATTATCCATCACTGATCCATTGCCTATGAGCTTTTAACATATTGATCTTTGCTAAGTTACTTTTTCGCTGCTACTGTTACAATCACTACAAAACTGCTACTATCACTTTTGCCTTCGTTACTGTTACTTCCATACTACTTTGCTACTAAATACTTTGTTGTAGATATTAAGTCTTTCTGGTGTGGTTGAATTGAAAACTCAACTACTAATACTCGAGAATATTATTTGTCTCTCGTTGTATCGAATCAATAAATTAGGGTTGAATACTTTAACCTTGAAAAATGTTGCAATCCCCTATACTTGTGGGTTATCAACAATGGCTTCGATTTCCCACTCCTAGAGGGAGGTTTCCCTGGCGAAATCGCTCTGCCGGAGAGAAAAAGTGCTCCTGTCCAGGTTTCGCCTCGAGACAGCAGCGCTTTGTCTCGAAAGTCTTCTTATTTTTCTAGGGAAAATAGTATCTTATAGGAGGAGATGGGCCCTAGGGATCGCCCGATGGATCCACGAGCCTTCATGGCTCGCCCGGGGGTATGACATGTTGTGCGAGCTTGTGACTCCCTGGCAGGGCGCCCTCTGCTAATTCTTTCACCGGTATTTTTTATATAATGCAAAATAATTCGTCGTAAATTTGTAGGTCATTTGGATCTCTAGAGAATATCCAACTGTATTGTGGCCTTTTCTGGTCTAGAATTCCGTCTGCCGGCAATCTCCCCCTTTGTGTGAAACTTGCAAATTAAGAGAAAAACGCATTAGGATTGCATCATAAAGTGAAATTATGACCAAAAACATAATGACTATAAGTAGGAAAACATGATGCAAAATGGATATATTACCGCCCAGGAATTACTGGATGTCCAAATCCCCTACCCGCCCACATGCTCGCCTTGGAGTACGCCAACATCCACCCAGGACCCATACCCATGTTGACGCCATCCATGGCAGATACCACACATGGTAGGCATTTTGCCAAATGACATTGAATTTTTATTTTGACCTTCTTGATGTTTCTTAGAGTAAGTACTATGGCGGGGTACTAAGTGATGGAGCATAAGTTGTTGTGTAATGCACATAAGGTTGTATCTATGGAATTCATAGGCATGAGGCAAGGGGGCTCAACCTTTTAGCAAAAAATACATGCTTGATTTCGTGAACAAAAGAACATCGTGTCCCACAATTTGCACATGATCCATGAACGAAATGTGAAGTCGCTAGCCCATTGGCAGTAGACTATTTTCAACTCTGTCATGAAGTTTTGTGGTGCAATTTGCGCAAGTGGATATGATGTGACCACTGGGCTCACAAACCATTGAGATCTCAAGTTTTTCTTCTTGTTTGTTTATATGTCAATCAATTCATTGATTCACTCAATGTTGCAACTTGATAATCACCATGTTGTATAGACCGGACGTGTTGTCGTGCCGTACACACGACAAAGGGCATGCCATCCGGTTATCACAAATGTAATATGTACATTTAAACTATTGTTGTACTGGTGATACTTGATTGTTATTTGGGAATGAATTATGCTATTTTCTATAATTATTATGAGCATTGAAGATTCAAGGAAAAAAGTTGAAGGTTTATAGGACAATGTTGGATGACCATTGACGTGGCTTGAGACTGCGTCGGTATTTCCCCAAAGAGGAAGGGATGATGGAGCACAACTACGGTAAGTATTTTCCTTAGTTATCAAACCAAGGTTATCGAACCACTAGGAGAACAATGCAACATTATGTAAACGGTACCTGCACACAAAGAACAAATACTTGCAAACCGACGGGTGAGAGAGGTTGTCAATCTCTCCTTGGTAAAAGATAGATTAGTTTGTATGAGACTAGATAAATAGATCGCACAAGAACAGAAAATAAGATATGCGAATAAAAAGTGCAGCAAGGTATTTTTTGGTTTTAGGAATAACATATTGTAAAGCAAATGCGGAAAATATAGATGGAAAGCGATATATTAAAAGGATAGACCCGGGGCCATAGATCTCACAAGTGGTTTCTCTCAAGAATATAGCACACGGTGGGTAAACAAATTACTCTTGGGCAACTGATACAAGACCAAATAATCATGATGATATACAAGGAAATTATCAATATATAGGAATCACATTCAAGATTAGTAAACCGAAACGATTCTGCATCTACTACTATTACTCCACACATCGACTGCTATCCAGCATGCATCTAGTGTATAAGTTCATGGAGAAACAGGGTAATGCAATAAGGACGATGACATAATGTAGACAAGATCTATTCATGTAGGAATAGACCCCATATTGTTATCCTTAATAACAATGATACAAGCATGCCTCGCTGTCCCTACTGTTACTGGGAGAGGACACCTCAAGATCGAACCCATCACAAAGCACCTCTTCCCATGGCAAGAAAAATCGATCTAGTCGGCCTAACTAAACCAAATATTCGAAGAAAAAATATGAGGCTATAAATAATCATGCATATAAGAGATCAAAAGAAGACTCAAATAATATTAATGGATAGAAACTGATCATGAACTCAAACTTCATCGGATCCCAATAAACACACCGCGAAAAGTCACTACATCAGATAGATCTACAAGAGACCATTGTAGTGAGAATCAAAAGAGAGAGGGAGAGAGAGAGAGGAAGCCATCTAGATACTGCCTACGGACCCGTAGGTCTATGGTGGACAACTCACGCATGATCCGAGAGGCACCCATGAGGATGATGAACCCCTCGGTGATGGTGTGAGATTTGATCTCGTGGTTCTGGAACTTGCGGCAGCTGGAATGGCATTTCATCGAGTCCTCTAGGGTTTCTGAAATTTCTAAGGATTTATAGAGCTGAGAGGCGAAGGAGGAGACTCATGTGGGCCCCACAACCCACCAGGGCATGCTTGGGCCTCTGGTGCGCCCAGATGTCTTGTGGGCCCCACGGGCCTCCCCCAGGTGCTTCCTTGGGTCCCAAGTTGTCTTGTGGTCCAAAAACAACTTCCAAAAAGTTTCGTGGCATTTGGGCTTCTTTTGGTACTGATATTCTGCGAATTAAAAACAAGCAAAAAACAGCAACGGGCACTGGGCACTATGTCAATAGGTTAGTTCCCAAAAATGATATAAAGTTGCTATAAAATGATTATAAAACATCCAAGAACGATAATATAACATCATGGAACAATCAAAAATTATAGATACGTTGGAGACTGTCGGGGGGATAACCCCGGGGTACCCTAAAGCAACCTATTGCCCCAAAACTTCCTGAAACAGCCGAAGGGTGAGCCGCCTCCCCTATGGCCAAGATTGAACACGGACGGATCCGCGGGGCCGACTGGGTATTGTCGGCTACACATGGCCGGCTCCATCAAGGGCTGCCGGCTGGTTGCAGGGATCCTTGGCCCCCTAGCCGGTCGCGCCTTGGATCCCACTACGGGGGCAACTGTGGCTACAGTGGCCCCCATCCGGTCGGGGGTCAGCGCCCGTATGGCCACAATGGAGGCAATAGTGCCACTGACTTCCAGGACCCTAGTACGATAGGGTTAGGAGATATGGAGGCAATATGGTTAGTAGATCCTCCTTGACATCCACCAGGGCGAGTACGGGCACCACGCCACTTCCAGGACCCTAGTGGCCAAGGCCTTCCACCACGGTTTCTACTGGCCGACCGCTTTGGAGGCGGCCAAGAAGTTGGTCGACGAGTGTGAGGGCTGCCAGCACTTCAGCACACAGAGCCACCTACCGGCCACAGCCCTCCAGACCATCCCCCTCTTGTGGCCTTTCGCCGTCTGGGGGCTGGACATGGTGGGTCCCTTCAAGACTGCACGAGGCGGCATGATGCATCTGCTAGTGGCCGTTGACAAATTCACCAAGTGGATCAAGGCCAGGCCAATCAAGAAGCTCGACGGACCCACGACCGTCCCGTTCATCGATGACATCATGGTTTGCTATGGCGTCCCCCATAGCATCATCACCGACAATGGCACGAACTTCGCCAAGGGCGCGCCAGCACGCTTCTGCTCCAAGCAGGGCATCCAGCTCGACCTGGCTTCCGTCGCTCATCCACAGTCAAACGGCCAAGTCGAGAGGGAAAACGGCCTAATCATATCCAGCATCAAACCCCGGCTCGTAACGCCACTGGTAAGGTCAGCCGACTGCTGGTCGACGGGTTGCCGGTTGTCCTTTGGAGCCTCAGGACCACACCTAACCGGTTGACCGACTTCACTTCTTTCTTTCTCATGTATGGGTCCGAGGCAATTATCCCCACCAACATCGAGTTCGACTCGCCTCGGGTCGCCTTGTACACGGAGAAGGACGCAAGGGAGGCAAGAGAAGACAGTGTCGACCTACTCAAAGAAGCACGAGAACTGGCCTTGAGCCAGATGGCCAACTATCAACAGAAGCTTCGGCACTACTACAACAAGCGGATCCGGCCTCTCTCCTTCCACAAAGGAGACCTAGTGCTCAGGCATATCCAGCGAACTGCCGGCCAGCACAAGTTGTCCTCCCCATGGGAGGGTCCGTTCATCGTCAGCAAGGCGCTGCACAATAATGCATACTACCTGATAGACGCCCAGAAGCCGCAGAAGCGCAAGAAAGACGCCTCCGGCGAGGATATGGAGCACCCATGGAACGTGGCGCTCCTCCGCCCGTTTTACTTCTAAGAACCAGTGTATGTATGTATCCTTCCCATTTTGGGCTTATGAATGCAATGGGTGCCCCAAGCCGGCTCTTGGGACACGCCCCTTTCCACTTCAAAGCTTGTCTATTCAATTAACCGGCCCCTGGATCCGGCTCCTGGTCCCAGGGGCTCGTCGGCTAGTCTTAACGTCCTCCCTCAAAGTAGATCAAGTAGTGGGAGCTAAGTAAGTCCTCCCACCCCTCCCAGCTACAGACCGGCTCCCGGCTGTCCTGATCGTGGGGTCCAGGGGCGGCAAAGCTTGGTTCACACAAAAAACTGATCACTAGGGGGTTGCCGGCTAGGTCTAGTCGGTTCATTTTCCCACCTATGTCACTTGCCTTACTGAAAAAGTCCCCGCGATTCCTAAACTCAGAGTCGGATCCCTCGAGGCGGACGCCCCGTCCTAGCTACAGACCGGCTCCCGGCTGTCGGGCTGGCGGGGTCGAAACCAAGGGGGAAAAGAACTTGAGCTAACTGAACCAAAGGGGCAAACAAAGGGAAGGGCAAGCCAGCACGCATAAAAACTGACTTTGCAACAACCAAAAACTTCATAATTTAAAAAGGCTCGCGGCCACCAGTTCATTACATCTACACCACCAGTGGGTGGACTCTAAATTCTAACAAAAGCGCAGGAATAAAAGAAAAGGAGAAAGAGCTCTAAGTGGCGGCCGCTCCGTCCTCTCCGTCACCACCCTCAGCAGCTTCCGCCTCTGGTTCTCGAGCTGGCTCGGAGTCGGTGTAGTCATCGGTGCTGGAGCCGACATCCTCACCGTCCATCTCGGCACCACTCCCCTCCGGGTCGTCCAGCGCGAGTGCATACTGGTCCTCCGGGAGCACCGTGCCGTCCGTCTGGCGCTCGGGGACGTACTCGTTCCATGCGGCGAAGGATGCAAGGTCACTAGCTCGCACAACCAGCTCGTCGGCCACCGCCTTCAGGTCCGCATCGGTGCCGGCATGCTGGGCCGTGAGCAAGCTTAGGTCCAGCTCGGGGTACCATGACCTCGCGATGTGGAGGGCCATGCTCGCACCGGCGTGTGCCGCGAAGGCCCTCCAGGCGTTCACCCGCGTCGTCCCGAACTCCAGCCACCTCGACAACTGGCTCATCTAGGCCGGATCCACCGTGCCCGGCCAGAGGATGTGGACCAGCACCTCTCCAGCCCCCTGAAGCCGCTTCAAAGTGCGAACGACCACCTCCAGCCTTTCCCTGGCGGCGATCCCCACCTCGTTCAGGGTCCAGGGGGCGTGAGGCCCAACGGCATCCCCCTGCTCTAGCTGGCCCTCACGATGGGCCGCCACGGCCGCCTCAGCGGCCTCCTCCATACCAGGGAAGAGACCTGAGAAGAAGAAGAAGAAGAAGAAGAGAAGAAAAAGTAGCATGAATGAAAGTACCAACCAAAACCAAAACAAGCACGCAGAAAGGACGGGACGAGAGGGACTTACCATGCAACATGCGGTCTATCCCATGCCCCTGCTCCCGTAGCTCCGACTCCCTGGTGGACCACTCCTAGAACCAAGCCTCGTTCTTCCTCTCCTCGGCGGTGCTCAGCGGCGCCGTTCTCGCGGCATCGCTCGCCGAGGTCCTCCCCAGGGAGCGCGCTTCCCTGGGCAAACGGAATAAGAGGGGGAGGCGGAGAAGGAAGATTCAGGGGAACAGGATTAGGGCATGCCGGCTTACTCGATGACAACGGGACCTCCCTCCTCGCGGGGCCTGTTAGGATGATCCGCCTCCTCTTGCAGTCGCCTCCGCGGCTGCTGCCGGGCCGCTCGTTGGTGGCCTGTTTTAGCACCGGACCCGGGCCGGCCACCTGCTTCCCCTTGTTGTCGGCCGCCGCATCATTCCGGCTGGGCTCATTGCCGTCCCGGCGAAGACGCCTCCTCGGCGGCTCCGTGGCCTCGTCCTCCGAGGCCTCGACGTCCTCCAGAGCCTCTACATCGCGCGATTCCTCTGACTCAGCATCGTCGTCAGTCCAATCCCGCAAATTTGGACGGGGAGGGGACTCAACCGTCGACTCGGTTGCCTCCGTCTCTGTCCCCTCCCCTTTAGCCTCGGATGCGCCGGCTACATTTGGTTCGGCCAGCTCCACGTCGTCAACATCCGCCACCTCTTCAGGGTCCGAACCCGCCAAGTCGGCGCCCGACTCCTCGCACACCTGTAATGAGGGGAAAACCTGCATGCCAGGAGTCGTTCTTCATTGTTAGGTCGAGGCGGCACACTTGGGGGGAGAAAGGAGGGCGAGCCGGCTGCCTCACTTACCATTGGTGTAGGGTGGCTCCGGCTGTATGGGGTTTTGCCCCACTACGAATTCCCCTCCTTCAGCTTCGCCATGGAAATGGTGTTCACCCTCTTCGCCATGTGGACCGGCTTCAACTCCTTAGTGGAGAGCCGGCAGGGCTCGTGCCGGCCCCCATCTGAAAGATGAGGTGCGGCCGGCTCTGCAGCGGCTACACCCGGCACGCCACCATCGCCGTTAGCAGGTCGGCCGCCTTCAGGCCCTCCGCCCCGATCATGAGAACCACCCACTCACAAAGCAGGTCCGCTATCTCCGGGGCTAGGGTGGGGCGATCCGCTAGTTCAGCATTGCCAATGGCGGCGTGTTGACGAAGTCGGGGAGGTTGATGTAATCCTCCTCTGGCTTCACGTTCTTCACGTAGAAGAACCACCGCTGCCAGTTCTTCACCGACTCATACAGCGGGAGTTTCGGGAAGCCAGCTCCCTATGGATGTGGATCAAGGTGCCCCCGCAGGCGGTCATGACCGCCTTCTTTGTCATCAGGTCCTTCATTGTCTGCCACTTGAGGAAGAAGAGGCGGAACTAGAGGTCAAGCCTCGGCTCCACCCCCAGGTACCACTCGCAGAGGGTGACGTAGGCCGCTAGCTGCAGGACGGCTTTAGGGGCGAGGTGGTGTGGCTGCAGGCCGAACCGTGTTAGGAACCGCCAAAAGAATGTGCTCGCCGGTAGTCCGAGCCCGCGAAGGAAGTTCTCGGTGAAGACAACCACCTCACCATCTCGTGGGGCCGGGGAGTTCTCCGGCCCAGCCACGCGTGCCTCCACGAACTCCTCTGTGGGCAGCTTGCGGCGGTGGCGGAGGTGTGCGATGAAATCCTCATCGACATTGCTACCGTCCCACGCCCCCTTGCTCACCATGACCTCTCGGTGGGCTTGCGGGCGATGTGACGGGCGGGGGAGTCCTGCTGCGGGGCAGTCTCCGGCGGCGGCGGCAGGAGCACGGCGTTGGGCGCGAGTCTCCCTCTTTCTCTCGTTCTCTTGGGGCGGGAGGAGGAGGGCGATGAGTGCGAAGCGACGAAGGCGAGGGGAGCGAATGCGCTATTATGTTCCCCTCCCTCCTCCATGTAAACCCTGCACGGGCGGTCATGGAGGGCGGATTCATTGCGCACGACCCCCACGATTCCCGTCGCATGCGGGACGACAGTTACCGCCCTCGGGCATACCAACCGACAACCCAAATCACAGAAGATCCGCGCATGCGGGCCAAGGCTGCGGCCAGGGCGGGCCCCCCCTCTCGGTCCGGTCTTGCCCGCCGCGTGGCCTATCAGGGTCCCGGGCCATGGTGCCCACCACCTGGCATGGGAGTACCGCCTGGCGAGGCGCCCCAAACGACGCTCGAGCTTCGGGACGGTTGTGGAGCCGGTGGCCGGACGACCATCGACGACCGCCCTCCGTGGCTGGCCGTGGCACTAGGACGATTCTCAAGCCGGCGAGGTCCGCCATGGCCCGGCGGCGGGCCTCCCCCGCTTCGGGGACTACTGTCGGGGCGATAACCCCGGGGTACCCTAAAGCAACCTACCGCCCAAAACTTTCTAAAACGGCCGAAGGGTGAGCCGCCTCCCCCTACCGCCAAGATTGAACCCGACCGCTGGGCACTGTCGTCTACACATGGCCGGCTCCATCAAGGGCTACCGGCTAGATGCAGGTATCCTTGGCCCCCTATCCGGCCGTGCCTTGGATCCTACTGCCTAGGCATGCGCGGCTACAGTGGCCCCTCATCCCGTCGGGGGTCAGCTCCCGTCTGGCCACGGTGGAGGCAATAGTGCCGCTGACTTTGGCTGACCGTGACCGGGCTCCCAACAGTGTCGACACGCCTCCAACCACTCCATGACCTGCCACGGTGTGGCTACAGTGCAGCCTGCCGTACAGCTGACCGTGGCTGGCTGTCGCAAGACGACGCCCCGAAGGATGACCCATCCTGAGAGGTGACCATTGCTGAGACCTGCTACATGGGCCCCGTCATCTCTCGACACGACCCCCAGCCGGCGGGCCCTACCGATGATGAGACCCTACAGCCGGGGGCCCTACGGCCGGCCACAGAGGCTGCCAGCTGAGGCCCCCTCGTGGCTTCCCACTCACATTGTAATCCAGGGGGCTGGCCTATAAAACCCCCCGGAGCCCCCCATGCAAAGGAAGGGCAAGAAAGCAGGTAGACCAGAACCCACACTCTCACCATGTAGCCAAGGAAGGGAAGCCAGTTGCTCCCTCTTCCACCTCTATATAGCAGCTCCAGGAGCAACCTTGTAACCTTTCCTCATCAATCAACTAGATCAGGCAGGACTAGGGGTATTACCTCCCACGGAGGGCCCTAAACCTAGGTACATCGTGTGTCATCACTGCTTGTGCCTAATCCCGCACCCGGAGCCCGTCGGCGTCCTTCGGCCCCAACCACCTTCGATAAGCCTACCCATGGCATCTGTCGTGAGAAAACGACGATAGAGACGTATCAGCATCCCCAAGATTTATTCGTGCTCGTCCTCAAGTAGGTAAATGATAAAAACAGAATTTTTTATGTTCAATGTTGCCTAACATGTTCATCACATATTATTTTCTTTTGTAGCACGGACATTTGGACTTTTAGATGATTCAAAGCAATAGTCTAGTTTTGACATGAAGACTTTAATACTCAAGTATACCAACAAACAACCATGTCTTTCAAAATATCAACACTAAAGAAAGTATCCCTAGACCATTATGCTCAATCATTTATCCATTCATGAAACACAATCAAATATTATCTACACCCAATGCACAAGTACGATCATAGCGCCCCCTAGTTGGTGCTTTATAAGAGAAGATGGAGACTCAAATAAAAGAAAAAATATATAAAGTAAATAGACAGGCCCTTCGCAGAGGGAAGTAGGGATTTTTAGAGGTGTGACAGCTCGAAGCTTAAATTAAGAAAGAAAATATTTTGGGTGGCATGCCTTTTCATGTCAACGAAAATGACCGAGAATTTTCAATACTTTTCCATGCTAGATATGTCATAAGCGGTTTCCAAACAGAAAATAAAGTTTATTCCTTTTTCCACCATTCTTTCACAATCCATGGCAAGCCGTATCCACGGGTACCATCCATACCAACACTTTCCAAGGAATTTATTATTTCAAAACATAAAGTAATTTTCTTTTTCATTTCAGGAATGGGCATCCCTATTATGGCCGTACTATCATGCAATGATAAGTGAATAAAAACTCATCTTGAGAATAACACATCTAGCATGGAAAAATATCGGTCACCCGCTTCCGCTTCATGAGTGGTACGACGACACAAAAAGGAAATTCATTTTGAAAAATAGAGATGGCACATACAAATTTGCTTCGGACGACATGGAAATACCACATATAGGTACGTATGGTGGACTCATATGGCAAAACTGGTGTTAAGGATTTTGGATGCACAAGTAGTACTTCTACTTAGTACAAGTGGAGGCTAGCAACTAGATTTAGAAGCAACCAACCAAGAAAAAAAATCTCATAAACGGGCATTAAGCATAACTAACACCGAATAATGCACCATTAGTAGGATGTAATTTCATTGCATAACTATTGACTTTCGTGCTTGCATAGGGAATCACAAACCTTAACACTAATATTCTTACTAAAGCATAATTACTCACCAACATGACTCACATATCACTATCATCATGTCTCAAAACTATTACAAGGAATCAAGTTTAATTTGTCCAATGATCTTCATGATTTTTTTTATTATACCCCTCTTGAATATCTATCACTTTGGGACTAGTTTCATATATTGCAATTACTTTTGACAAGCTCAAATAAATTGAAGTGAAGAACATGAGCATAAAAATCATCTCTCGAAATAATATAAATGGAGCTTGAGAGAATTTCTTTAAATTTTACTAACTCTCAAATTAATCCAGGTGAAGAATGAGAGGATTTCTTCAAAAAAATTAAAGCACACCGTGCTCAAAAGGATATAAGTGAAGCACTAGAGAAATTACATAGCTCAAAAAAATTTAAGTGAAGCAAATAGAGCAATTCTAACCAATCATAGCATAATTTTGGCTCTCTCGAATAGGTGTGTCCAGCAATGATACTTGAGACAAACTAAAAAGAAAATCAGGCAAAGACTCATATAATACAAGACACTTCAAGAAAAACTCATGATATGTGACGAATAAAAATAATGCTCCAAGTAAAATACCGATGGTCGTTAGAAGAAAGAGGGGATGCCACTTGGGGCATCCCCAAGCTTATTAGCTTGTTTATCCTTGGACATTATCTTGGGGTTCCATAGAACTGGAGCTGAAGTCAGTCTCTGCTTGAGCGTATTGAACTCCACATCACACTCAAGAGACCAGACATACTTGACATTCTTCTGGAGGAGATTAGACAGAGGCTTGGCAATTTGAGAGAAGTTCTCCACGAATCTTCTGCAATAACTAGCAAGCCCGAGGAAGCTATGAAGCTGCTTGACATTCTGAGGAGGCTACCACTTCAAGATTGCCTCAACTTTCTTAGGGTGCACTTTAATGCCCTCGGTAGAGATCACATGCCCAAGGTACACCACTTCATTAAGACAAAACTCACATTTGGAAAACTTAGCATAGAATCGATGCTCTCTTAGCTTGTCAAGCACAAGCCTGAGATGCTTTGCATGCTCTTCTTTTGTCTCCGAGAACACAAGGATGTCATCCAAACAGACCAAGACGAACTCATTCTTGAAAGGAGAGAAAATGAAGTTCATCATTCTTGAGAAGGTTGGAGGAGCATTTGCAAGACCAAACGATATGACGGTGTACTCATAAGAGCCAAAAATTGTCTTGAAAGCGGTCTTTGGAATATCTTCTTTGCGAATGCGAATCTGATGATAACCCATGCGAAGATCAAGCTTCGAGAAAACCTTGGCACCTTTCAGTTGTTCAAACAACTCATTGATGTTGGGAAGTGGGTACTTGTTTCTGATTGTCTTCTTGTTCAATGGATGGTAATCGACACAAAGCTGGTCCATGCCATCCTTCTTATTGACAAACAAAACACCACAACCCCATGGAGAAGAACTTGGTCTGATCAGACCCAGACGTTCTTGTTCATCTAGCTGCTTCTTCCACTCTTTTAGCTATTCGGGGCCAAGTTTATAAGGGCGCTTGCAAACCGATTCAGTTCTGGGCTCGAGATCAATCACGAACTCGACTGGCCGGTGTGGAGGCATTCCTGGCAATTCTTCTGGAAAGACATCTTCATACTCACAAACCATCGGAATTTGACAAATCGCTGAGATTTCACCCTTCTCATTAAGAGACAAGAGACAAATTGTGTCATCGCGAGCCGTGAAAATAATCACATCTTCTGAAGGATGAGTCATCTTGACTTCTTTGGCTTTGCAATCAACATAAGCCTTGTTCACGGCCAAGAAGTCCATGCCCAGAATGAGATCAATATTGGAATTGCCGAGAACAATTGGAGAGGCCAGAAAAGAATAATTGCCCATCTTGATAGAAACAGCTGGAACAATGCGATTGGAATTCAACATCTTACCGGGCGACACCACAGACAAGGACTTGGGCAAATCTTTATAATCGAACTCATGCTCAACAAAGAATGGGCGAGACATGAAACAATGTGATGCACCAGTATCAAACAAAACTTTTGCAGGAATAGAATTAACTAAGAGATTACCCATGATCACTTGAGAAGAATCCTTTGCCTCTGGTGCGTTCACCATGTTCACCCTTGCTAACTTGGGATTATATTTCACCATTGCATTCCCTGGAGGCCTGACTGGAGGGGGAGGCGGAAGACGCCGCTGGTTGCACTTGTTTGAGTAGTGACCCTTCTGACCACACTTTTGACAAGTAACCTTAGATAGCGGACGAAAGTTGCCTGGAGGAGGAACAAAAGCTGCCTTGGATGCCTGGGGTCTCTGCTGATATCCTAGGTTGGGTGGGTGGGAAGAACCACGGCCATCAAACTGCTTCTGCACTTGAGGAGGACGAAACGGAGGAGGATTAGGCACCCAATATTTCTACTGCTTAGGAACCATATGAGAGCTGGAAGAAGAAGAATATGAATCCCTTGAATGCTTCCTTGAGTTCTCCAACTTGAGCTAAGTTACCTCGACCTTCAAAGCCATGTTGTAGAACTGATCAAACTCACGAGGCTCTTGAAAAACTAGACCTGGCAAAAGCTCATCCTTGAGACCACCTCTGAACTGATAGATCATCGCCTTGTCATCTGGAACATCTTGCTTAGCATAGCAGGCCAAATTCTGGAACTCGATGTTGTACTAATAGACAGACTTGCTTCCCTACTTTAGGTGCCTGAACTTCTCAGGCATCTCCTCAACAAAGCTTGTCGGAATGTAATGGTCCCTGAAGTCATGACAGAAATCGTCCCAAGTAACAATATGATCACCCCTGTAATCCTTGTACTGCTGCCACCAATTAGCTGCCTGACCCTTGAGCTGGAATGACTCAAATCTGACAAAGTCCTCTGGTCTGACATTGCTGCAGTCAAAATGCATACTCATGTCACAGAGCCAATCATCAACATCAAAAGGCTGCTCACAACAGGTGAAAGACTTGGGCTGGTTGGCAAGGAACTGGTTGAGCGTCGCAAACTGAGGTTGATTCTGAAAATTCCCTTGAAATCCTTACTGACCCTGATCTCTTTCTTGTAATAGCCTGAGCAACATCCGAGTGTTCGCATTGGTTGCGGCCATCACAGCTTGCCAAGCTTCTAGAGGAGGAGGCGGAGGAGGCAGTGGCGGGGGTGGTGGAACATCAGCCTGCCCTTCACCATGACCCGGTTTCCCGCGAGTTGGTGGAGCCATCCTGAAGATGGACAAGAACATCAGCACCTCATTGATAGATGAATTCAATAGCTGAATCAAATGCTTGAAAGAAATTGAACAAATAACATCACAGCCTTCCTACTGAAAAATTAGTAAGAATGCTTTCTTCAGTTTGCGATAACATCATCAGATATTAGAAGCCACTTGCAATAACACAAAGTATTGAGCTAATGTTGCTAGGAACAAATGTATATGCCCACATACATCTGAAGAAGATGATCCTAGATAACTACAAGAGTTCCCACCTAAGAACTTCCGAAAACTTTCTGGTTATGCAATCCGGTGTGGGGGATACAGGGAGGAAATATCTCACACAACTAGAAAACCTACACCCCAACTGTATCCATCCTTCAACACATAACCAAAGGCTTTCGCAAATCCATCTAACTCGACTCCTCAAAAGCACAACGATACTAAACCATGGTGGTACCCCGGACGCCTCCCTAGTACTGGGTGACTCCGACATTATCTCACCACGACAAGTATTGAAGTAATTCCGAACACTCTCCATCCTGAGATACTAAGGAAGTTGAATGATAATGATGTGCCAAAATTCCCTGGAGCTTGACTCCCCGGAAGAAATAGAGTCAGACAGGAGGCACCAAGACATAACTCCGTCACATCGGTATCATATAGACTCCAAAATACCTGCGTGATCCTAAAAAAAATTGAGCGAGAAGAGGAGTAGAATCAAGATTCCTAAGTCGAATACCTCACCAGCACATAGAAGAAGAGTAAAAATAAACCTACTCTCCGATATAACTAGACTCAAAATAGTTCTTTTTACTTGACTCGACTCGGCCAAGTTCGATCAAGCAAAGGGCTCCTATGGTCGTATGGCTCTGAATACCAACTTGTCATGCCCAAGATGCGCGCCTATCCATATTAAGGCATGGGGGCCTCGACAAGGGATAGAGGTGCATCTTGACGTTCGCAAGTATAGCATCATTACATCATACATTTATGAAGAGAGGAGTATATGAGTTGGCTTACACTCGACACATGCTAGATTACAATTCCACACAAAGAGTTCAAACATCAATCTGAAGGCAGGGTCTGGCTACGGACGAAAACAAACGATAAAAGAAGATGCAAAGATACTATCTTGCCAGCCCCGAAGATCACGACCACGGTCCTCTACTCATCTGGATATGTCACGTACATCCTGCCACGCTACTCGTCATACTCCCACTGGAGCTGCGTCATATCATCTGGCACGATCTCATTTGTTCCTGTACCTAGATTGTTGTAGTAATCTGTGAGCCACGAGGACTCAGCAATCTTGCGCATGGGTACCGAGACTATTCTAGGTTGGGATGGGGTATGTGTTTAGCTTGCAGCAGCACTAAGCATTTATGATGGCTAATCTTACGAGACATGAAAATAAATATGTGGTATATGATGAACGATCGAAACTAGAATGACCTCTATGAGATCCTCAACACCTACCTACGTCAATCATAACCCCACCGTGTTCTCTCTCGGTTCATGTCACGAGCAGAGACGATCACGGTTACTCACACAGTTGGTGCATTTTACTAGAGTTTACTTCAAGTTAACTATAATCGGGTGTTAAACAAATATCCAAGTTGCCACATAACCGTGGGCACGGCTTTCGAAATTTTTAACCCTACAGGGGTGCTCCAACTAGTCCATCATAAATTAACCACACTCCGCGGGAATAGCCTCGACCACGGATCTCGTGATCATCCTAGGCAACTCCATAGGAATTCCAACACCTCGAGATAACCCGAAGAAAGTTAGAGCCCCTCATGCAAGACACTCAATAAAGGTAAAACAAGTCCAGCAAGACCACCCGACGTGTCGACGAACCCGATAAGAGCCGCGTATCTCGTTCTCAAGACACGACTAGATGAGCGCAGCGTACAATGGCCTGATAGAAATCTCCCAAGTTGCCCCGGGTTGGTGTAACGACCCAAACCTGATAAGATTTGATGTCTCTGTGCTTACTGTGCTAGTCCCTGGATCAATAGCTAACACACACGGTACATGATGTAATATCAAGAATAAATCACATGTCATAATATTACATCGGAGATCCAGAATAAAAATATTACATACCTCATAGCTCAAGGCTACCACACAAACAAAATATAGCAGAGAAGAAAATATAAACTCCATGGGATCCATCAACACCACAAGCAACTGTTGAGTATAGACATCGTATCACTCACTCGTCGTATAAAATCTGCAACATGATAAGTTACAACCACAAGGGTCAGTACGTTGAATGTACTGGCAAGTCACACGGGAATGATATAACAGACCTACATCTATATGCAAGGTATGTCAAGAGGAGATTGCAATGGTTGTTTTGCAGAAAGCTAATTTTTCCCTGATAACTACATAATAGTCAAATTTTAATTTGTCTTGCTACATTTAATACATATGGCTGAATTGGACAATCCAATTCCAACCTATCCCATCATTAAGTTTCCCACTCAAATTTCATTAAGGTGTATCATCTGTCAAGATCATCCAACAACTATAATGGTCTAGCTGCTCAAAGTTGTCCATAACCGGGGACACGGCTAATCATGATTAGTTTTTACACTATGTAGAGTTTAGTGCGTTGTACCCACTGGACCCAACCCGAAGATTGAGACGAAGTCTTTCAGAAGCAGTCACCTAGTCCCAAAGGAGGCCCATCCCAACTATCATAACTACATCAGCTGGCACATCCGGGTAAGGTTTCCACAACTAATCAACTAAGCCAGAGCCCATATAGCCATTGGTCGACCATGGAAGCTACTAGTCACTAAGTCTATCTGATCCTTTTGAACCTGGGCGGTATTCCACTTACATTCAGAGGGGAGATACCATGATGTTCTTGAAACCACCCAGCAATACCACATCCGCCCGGAGGTGAATTATATATATTAAGTTTCATCATAAGTTATATAATATTCGTCACAAAAATCTCGATGAATACACGAACCAATCCCCGTCTACATAGCATAGCAATAATACACTACCACGATCTACATAAGGCTCTACTAAGCTAAAACTCAATAGCAATAACAGTGTACCATAGTATTCCTACACATGCATAATATAGTATTGTGGTAAAGAACTACATGCATAGAAAAATAGGTAAAGGATGATCAAGGTGTAACTTGCCTTATACATTGCTGGTGTAGTCAGTCGCACTCACAATTCTGGCAACGCTAATATTCACACTCCGGACAATCTACACGTTTCTAACAAAGTATCGATAAACAAACAATCAATTAATACCAAAACAACACAAACAGCAAAGAATCGAATAAAAATCCAAACAACAGAATCATATCAGTAGGTACAAATCATGTACAAACCACTATGAACACAACACAAAAAGAATCAACAAATTACGTTAAACGGTTTGCAAAATGTAGCCTCTAGAAGGTTCAAATTAAATTTGAACAAACTCAAATTTGAACATTTAAAATATGTAAAAATCTGGTTCTATAATATTCTACTTGTCATTGTGAGTGCACAGGAAAAAGAATTAGCCAAAGCGGGTATATGGTTTAAGAGATATTGCTAATAGAAATTTGGGTTAAAATCTGCCCAAAATAACCTGAACAAAATTTTTAGCTGTTGCGGTACTGTAGCGTTTGCCAAGTGGCATCGCGTAACTGGCCGAAACAAATATCTGTGCGCGCGCGCTCACCGGAAGCAGAGGAAAAACGGGGCGGTCTCGGGTGTGGACGGTGGCACGACTCCGGTGAAGATGGATTGACGGTTGGATGTGGCGTACGTCGGGGAGACTATGGCGGTGGAAACGGCGGTGCGGGTGTCCTCTGTAGCTGTCCCCGACGACGAGAACTCCGGCGAAGATCCGCATGAACCAGTGGCGTCGGGCGGCTTGAACTCCGATGATGGAGACACCTACGGGTCTCTCCAGTACTCAGGAACACGGTAAAAGTCGTTGCGAATCTTGGTGATGGCGAACACATCCTTGGAGGCGATGATCTCGAGCTCCTGTGACGACGGTGACTGACAGGAGCGCCCACGGCGGAAACTTGCTTCGGTTCGAGGACGGCGTGCTCGTCTCTGGCAGCCTCCGGTAATTGTAGGATGGTTCTTAGGGCGAGGCGCATCAAAGGAGTCACGAGGGTGGGTTACACGATGTCAATTGCTTCATCGGGCGGTGGTGGCGATGCTCACGAGTTGCCTGAATTTGTCACCATGGCAGCTACGTGTAGCGGAGATCCAGCGAGTCCAGGTAGGAGATGACGGTCGAGTCCCGCGCCGGTGGAACAAGAGAGAGCAGAGAGGCTTGCAGGTGGGGCGGCGGGTGCGTCAGCGGCTGACACGGGCATTGGCCTGTTGCTGCTGGTGCTGGGCTGTGCGGAAATGAGCCGGCCTGCTAGATGCGCTGGGAGCCCAGATGAATAGTAATCTCTGGCTGAAACAAATAACTTCGAACAGGTATTACTTAAAGAAAGTAAATTACTAAATTACTTCTTAACAAAACCAGAACATACACATAATTACACCAAAACTATAAAAAAATAGTGAACATTTTTACAAACTAACATTTACAGAAAAAAAACATATAAGACTTTTGATAATATTATTTGGGCTTTATAAATGTTGCAAAAATGTTTTTCAACTCCGAATAAATACCCAAAATAATTTTGAAACATTTTCAACTCTTTTCATATTGAAGGAGTCATATTACCTTCACTCTTGTGATTTATTTTTGAGTTAGCTTTGTTTCAAATATTGAAATCCAAATAAAAGAATATTCAATTGCCTTCCAATTTAATTATTGAGGAAGTCATGTCATCCTCTCTCATATTTGAATTTGGATTATTATGAATACTATCAAACCAACAATATATCCAAATGAATAATTGGGAAAGTCATTTTATTCCCTCTCATTTGATTATTCAATAAATTCCAAAACTTAAAATCCTAGTCAAAACTAACTAACAACAAGCAACACAAGCAAATTTTAACTAATTGTATTTAAATAAATAACATTCCAAAATTATAAATTTTAGGATGTTACAGTTGGCCCCGGACACGACTCTAGTTTGGACCAACACTCATGAAGAGTACTAGCCCGGGGTTGATTAATTATCCACGGGGTTGCAAAGCCCTATGCAAATTTTATTAAGTTATTAAGCAAATGTAGTACCAAAGTTGGGTCTTGCCAGACAAGTTTTAATCTTAACCGAATAAACAAGGGGGTCCCCATAACAACCCCGAGCATGTTAGGAGCGCAAGTATGGAAACATAACACCGGTAACAAGAAACTATGGCGGTAACAGCGGAACAAAACACCTAGCAAAAAGGCTAAGCCTTCCACCAATACCAGATGTATAGGTGCATAAAATTGAATGACAGATAATATTGTGATATGCGAGAAATCCATATCATCACATGGAAACAACTACACCTACAACTAAGAATGCTATAAGAGGGGCTAAGCAGCGATAACTTAGCCAAACAACGGTTGCTAGGATGTGGAGGGTTAGAGGCTATCATGGAAAATAGGAGGCTTGACATTCAAGTGGTAGGTAGCACAAAAGTAGCGATAAGAGCGAGACAACTAGCAAGCGAAAATAGTATCGGGATCCGGGTATGTTCATCTTGCATGTTGGTTCTTCAGAGGGACAAGTAGCGGGATCCTCGTAGTTGTACTCTCGTGGATCTTCGTACTCAGGTTCAACGTTCGCGTCTACCCAAAAGAAACAGCAAGAATAAACAAGCAACCATGGTGCAATGCACAAGCAAGAATGATGCATGGTTTATGTGAAGAATTTAGCATGGCAATCCTAACTAGTCAAGTTCCACATGCAAAGGATTGGTTATTAATGAATCTGGATAGAACCTTGTGTTAGGTTATTTAGACATGCATGAATATGGCAAATATGGATGCATCATGCAAAAATGATACAAATGCATATGTAGAACGTAGGAAACGGAGTTACGGTTCTCACGCTACGCTCACGACAAGATACGAAGGCAAAACACAAGACAAGGAGACCATGGGCTATTCCTTGGCATTCCAAGGTAGCCACTGGTTAGGCAATGAAAAACCAACCACAATAGAGCCAAATATCAAGCAATTCCATGGAGTATAGCTCCCACAAGTCACACAACACTAAAACAAACAATCTGCCACAAAACAACAACATAGCAACTTTCACAGCAAAACTTGAACTACAGGAAGTCTCTAACCACAAACAAGGCATTGACAGAAACTAAATAACATGCTTATCAAATTATCCAACTACACCATCTGGAATGGAGGCACACATCAATAAGCATGAAGCCCACAAGTTAGCATGATGAAACAGGTTTCCGGGACTTAGTGAAAATAACAGTTTTCTGGAATCTGAGTTAAGCTGATAGCAAGTTGACAGCAGAAACTAATGGTGATAAAGACCACCTAATGGCATGAAAATTAGCAGGATGGTAGAGCGCAAACTCTACATCAAATCACTAGCACTGAGCTTGAGCTAATTCACAACATATCACAAGATAGCATTCACTCTTCATGGCATACAAATATTACCAGATCCTTAGACTTAGAAATATTTAGCATGTTTGAAAACAACAACATTTTTGGAGTCACTTTAGAGCATGGTTCCCACTTATATGCAAGTTTAACATGACAAAGATAAATACCATGACATTCTACCCATCAAAGACTACCATATTCATGTTGGCACAAACATCATAGCATGCATGGATTAAATATAACAAAAATGACAAAATGGCACTTTGGGACAAAATGACATTTTATCAAACTTTCTCAAAAGACCAAACCAATTGCACCAATGGATTCCTGAGATTTTTCTACCCCAAATTCATGTATCATACTCATATGTTCACGTGGAGCATCAAGGCACAACACTAGATAGAATATCATCATCCATTCCTATAAGTGAAAACATACCTAATATACCCATGTGCATAAATGATCATGTCCAGATTTGGAATTATTACTATAATTGGAAATGGTCTAATTATAACAATAAAACAATAAACAAACACTAAAAAAATATAGTGTATGACAAGTGGGGTCTGGCCCACTTGTCATACACACACTAACACACACACTACACACACAACACAGCACACACACTACACTATGGATCTGGTGCCACACCAGATCCACACACTCACACAACACACAGGCATACATACACAAACAGCACAGCCACACGGGATCTGAGTTGTTGCCACAACAGATCCCTCTCCCCCCACACACACTAAGCCAAAAAAATAAAACGGGCCGAGGGAATCGAACCCCGAACCTGTTGATCCCACAGTGAACAGGTTACCACCAGGCCAATCGACTAGATCTAACCAAAAGGGGGGGCTTCGCTACATATACACTACATGCCCACAAAGACTGATGGAACTGAACCCACTGCTCTCACCGGCGATAGAAGAACGCGGCGGCGGCAGCGGTCAACTCCGGCTACCTCCGGCGAGGGGTTAGCCGGCGGGAGAATCAGAAGGCCTAGGGACTCCATTCCTAGGGAGAGGGAGCGGCGGCAAGGGCGCTCGAGCTCGAGCTTCCGCTGGCTCGGGGCACGGCGGCGACACAACGTCTACACTACGCGAGCTAGGCACGGCAACGGAGGGGATCACGGCGCTCACCGAGGGGGAGATGACGGCGATTCGAAGGGGACGAAGAGGACGAAGAGGTGAAGGCACGGTGGCGACGAAGAAGAAGAAGACCGGAAACACGGGCTCGAAGCAAGGAAAGAAGAGGCGCAAAGACGGCAACAATGTGGCGGCTCCCCCTAGCACCGGGAACGGGGAGAGGACGGAGAGGCGGATGCCCCGGAAACCACGGCCAGGGGGAGTGTTGGGGATATAACCCCATGGTGAGACCCTCCCAGGAGGCTCCGGGTCACACCTGGCGGCTCATAGGCCAGCCCAAGGATGGGCCTTGAAGACTCAATCCCAAGACGTTTGGCGGCTTGCCAAGATGGGCTAAGATCAGGCCCAGATAGAGAAGGTATGAAGACCCGGGCGGATAAGCCGCCCGGAGACAGCTTGCTCAGGAAGGCAAGACAACGTAGAGATAGACTCGGACACGTTGTGAGAGTCGGTTATGACTTGTATGACCCGTGGTCTTATATAAAGGCGAGACCCGGGGCGACTTAGACAGAGATTAACTAATCGAGAGCTAGGTCAAGCGGTTCTGCTCCCTTGTAATCGAGATTCCAAGCAATACAAGCACAAGCAGGACATGGGCTTTTACCTCTACTTGAGGGGCTGAACTTGGGTAAACCCGTGTCCTTCGTCCCGATCAACCCCTTTGGGTCCATCACCTTAGCGATGGCCTCGAATCTAAGTCCTCAGACATCTGCCGTGACAAAACCACGACAGTTGGCGCACACCGTGGGGCTAGCGCTCGGTGGTGTTGAGTTCTCAAAGGGCTCTCTCCCAGGGTTCGAGGGATACGTGGTCGGAAGGATGAGCCAAAGTCGTCGCGGCCGGCTCTACATCGACGACGTCGGCTGAGGCCCTGAGGCCAACTCTGTCGAATATGGATTCCGGGTTCCCTTCGGCGGAATCCATGTCTTCATCAGCAAGGTTGACGGATCTACGCCTGGGTCGTACGTCTGCACCAACATTGGCGAGCCAGCTCGGCACACGCAACCCGCCCAACATGTGCGACCCGCCTGTGCTAACCCAGGCCGGAAGCATGTCTTCGTGGGCTTCACTCAAGGTATGGATCTTGAGGCTTCTATGTCGCAGGAGACTCTTGTCTATTCAGAGGACGGATCTTCGAGCGAAGAGGCGGAATCAATCTACCAGCTTCATAATGGCGGGGTCGGGGGCTACGACGAGCTTTACCCCGAGTCGGAACATTCTGAGCCGGATGATCACGGGCTACCAATTCATGTAGCCGTGTTCATGGCGGGGTCAGCGCCGGGCATGACCAGCATAGCCGCCGGAGCCGCAAACACGGGGGCTGACCCGCCGCCACCGGTTCAGGTTCTTCTAGATCTGATGAACGAGCTCACAACCCTGATGGCGACTGAAGTTACGCTAGATAATAAGGCGGCCCGGAACTTGGAGATCACAAGACTTAAGACTGGATGGCGGAAGTCCAACAGGGGATTAGCGAGTTAAAGGCTCAGATGGATGCGGAGGCAGAGCGCCTTAGGACAGATGCTTTCCGCCTTGAACTAGAGCAGCAGTCAGCAGCTGCGGTGCAGCAGATGAGACATCAGTCCCGCTTACCAGAACAGTATGAGGCCAGGAATCTTTTTAACATGCCAGGAACGGGACGGACAGCGGATGCGCCTGGAAGTTGGCCGGCGGCTCGACAACAACTTAACTCGCCCCGACGAAACCGAGCCTCACCAACGGCTTTTCCAACGCTGGCGGGTCACTACTCAAACCCGGCGGAGAACATGGTCGCGGCAGCAACCCGGCTTGAAACAATCCCTATTCCTGACGAGGCGCCCTTTGCAGAGGAGGTGCGAAACGCCCTTGGATACCTTCAAACGGCGATGGCCCAGCAAGAGAAATATACTTACAACCGAAACCGCGTGCATTCAACCTCCTCCCCAGCCGAAGCTTCAGCCGGCGCTATGAGTCGCCGACAGGTTCTAGCAGTGATCGGCACCGGGGGCTACCACGAGACGATCAGACGGCTTTGGATGCACAGGCGCTCGTAGACCGGGCAAGAGTACAGCGAGAGGCAACGGCTCTGGTCGGGGCGGCTCATCAAGAGCCCGCGCATTCCGTCTTAGTTGGAGCGGGAGTGACCACCAGGGCCATGGGAGTCCCGTGCTTGGTGACGGCTCTGCGGAACGAGCATCTGCCGAAGGATTTCAAAGGCCCTCGTAAGGTCCCGAACTACACTGCAGACCTGCCCCCATAGGCCTGGATTGAAAGTTATGAGCTAGCTATGGAGATGTCAGATGTGAATGACGTGGTTTGTGCCAAATACTTTATCATTATGCTGGAAGGTCCGGCTCGCACATGGTTGAAGGGTTTGCCACCCAATACCATCAACTCATGGGCTGAGTTGAAGGTAAGGTTCATAAAAAAATTCAAGGAACTTGCAAGCAGCCTATGACGATTGTGGATTTGGATCACTGTGTTCAACAGGAGAATAAGTCGGCTCATCATTGGGTCCGGCGGGTGTCGACCATCATCCACTCGTCTGAACAGATCAAGGCGGCTCAAGCGGTGTTGATCCTGGAAAAGAACTATCACTTTGTCCCTCTGAAGCAGAAGCTCGGCCGGCTCAAATGCACGTGTCAAGACATGGGGGAACTCATGGTGGCTCTGATGAAGTACGCCAATTCTGATAACACAAAGGATCCGGGCTCTGATGAAGAGAAGCCTGGTCAGAATAAAAAGAATAACCATGGCAAGAGCATGGCAGGCAATCACAACCAAGGCAAGAGGAAGAACCCGGACGGCGGGTCAGAATTGGTAGCCAATGCCAGTGCAGGCTACAATCATGCCAAGGGCAACGGGATGTTCAGACCACCTTTTAATAAAAATAAGACTCCTTTCAATTTGGAAGAGATGCTCAATAAGCCTTGTCCGGAGCACAGCCGGCCCGATAGACTGGCGGGTCACACATGGGGTAATTGCCATGTTATGCAAAAGTTCAAAGTTTACAGCTTACGGCAGCACCACAACGATGGTGGCCCGCCCGGCGTCTCAGGGCCAAGCGGGTCAGGTGCCGGGGGTTTGGGTCCGGCGGCTCAGGATCCGGTCATCATGGCCAGGGCAACCACGGAGGACATCATCAGCACTCTGGTGGTAACAATCAACAACAGAATAATCAGTCTGGTTATCAGAGTAATCCAAAGCAGCTCAGTTCGGGCCAGTATCATGTTTTTACGACTAACCTTAACAAGCGGGATCAGAAGGTGCGCAAGCGGGTGGTTAATGCAGTCGCGCCGGCTCTACCGCAATACTTGAAGTGGTCTGAATATGACATCGCATGGAGCCGGGAGGATCACCCGCCGCGTGTTGATGACCCGGGGCGGCTGGCCCTTGTAGTTGCCCCCAAGTGGGAGGATATATGTTGAATAAGGTGCTTATGGATGGTGGCAGTAGCATTAATATCCTGTACTATGACATCTTTCGGCGGATGAAGCTGCTTGATAAAGACCTTAGGCCCTCCTCGACAGTCTTTCATGGTGTGGTGCCTGGCAAGTCAGCTTACCCCGTGGGTAGGATCTCCTTGGAAGTTGCCTTTGGTGACGAGTACAACTACAGGGTAGAGTCCTTGTGGTTTGAAGTAGTCAAAATCAAGAGCCCCTATCATGCCTTGTTTGGGTGGCCGGCTTATGCCAAGTTCATGGCTAGGTCCTGCTATGTCTATTTACAGCTCAACATGCCTGGCTTAAAAGGGACAATTATTGTTCATGGTGATCGGAATACGGCTATTGAGTGTGAGGAAGGAGACGCGGCTTATGCGGAGTCAAGTTGTGCTGAGGCAGAACTCAAGTTTTATAAGGAAAATGTTGACCCGGAGGACATGACTCCGCTGAAAAAGCCTACCACAGAGGTTGAGTCGCCCCTCAAATTTTTGGCGGATGATACCAAGTTGGTGGATTTCACTCCGGGCGACTCATCGCAGCAGTTCACTATTGGGGCCAGTATGGATCCCAAATAGGAAAGCGCTGATCAAATTCATCCGTGAGAATCGGTACATCTTTGCATGGAAACCTTCTGACATGCCGGGTGTACCAAGATAGTTCACTGAGCACCACCTTAATGTGTATCCTAAGTTTAAGCCTGTCAAGCAATTTCTACGATGGTTTAATGAGGAGAGACGCAAGGCCATTGGGGAAGAGTTATCCCGGCTCTTGGCGGCGGGTTTCATCGTCGAGGTTTTTCAACCGGAGTGGCTTCCTAACCCAGTGCTCGTGCTCAAGAAGAATGACACGTGGCGTATGTGTGTGGACTACACGGACCTTAACAAGGCTTGTCCGGCTGACCCCTTTTCTCTCCCTCGTATTGATCACATTATCGATGCTACGACGGGCTGTGAGAGTTTATGATTCCTGGATGCTTATTCTGGATATCATCAGATCAAGATGGCAATCAAGGACCAAGAGAAGACAACTTTCATCACGCCTTTTGGTGCCTTCTGTTATGTACCGATGCCTTTTGGGCTCAAGAGTGCCCATGCGACTTACCAGCGCTGTGTGCAGAATTGTCTTCACGACCAAATCGGGCGCAACGTTCACTCATATGTGGATGACATTGTGATCAAGTCATGAAAGAAGGAGACTCTACTTGATGACTTGAAGGAGACCTTCAACAATCTGCGGGTCTATAAAATGATGCTTAACCCGGCGAAGTGTGTCTTTGGTGTTTCGGCGGGCAAGCTCTTGGGATTTCTGGTCTCTAAGCGTGTCATTGAAGCTAACCCAGATAGGATCAAGGCAATCACCTCCTTGGCTGAGCCGGCATGCATCAATGATGTTCAATGCCTGGCGGGGCGGATCGCCGCGTTGAGCCGGTTTATAAGCCGCCTTGGTGAGAAAGCCATCCCTTTATATTAGATGATGAAAAAGATAGACAACTTTGTCTGGAGTATGGTGGCGGGTGAAGTGTTTGAGGCGCTCAAGAAGCAGCTCACTGAGCCGCCGGTCTTAGCCGCTCTGGTTGAGAAAGAACCCTTGCTCTTGTACATATCGGCTAACAACAGGGCTATCACCGCTGCAATCTTGGTCGAGCACAAGGTGGCAGGGAAGGAATATCCGGTTCAGAGGCCGGTTTATTATATCAGTGAGGGCCTTGTTGGAAATATGCCCTAGAGGCAATAATAAATTAGTTATTATCATATTTCCTTGTTCAAGATAATCGTTTATTATCCATGCTATAATTGTATTGATCGGAGACTTAGATGCATGTGTGGATACATAGACAAAACCATGTCCCTAGTATGCCTCTAATAGACTAGCTCGTTGATCAAAAGATGGTTAAGGTTTCCTAGCCATGGACATAAGATGTCATTTGATAACGGGATCACATCATTAGGAGAATGATGTGATGGACAAGACCCAAACTACAAACGTAGCATATGATCGTGTCAGTTTATTGCTACTGTTTTCTGCATGTCAAGTATATGTTCCTATGACCATGAGATCATGCAACTCACGGATGTCGGAGGAGTGCCTTGTGTGCATCAAACGTCGCAACGTAACTGGGTGACTATAAAGGTGCTCTACAGGTATCTCCGATGGTGTCTGTTGAGTTGGCATGGATCGAGACTGGGATTTGTTACTCCATGTGACGGAGAGGTATCTCAAGGCCCACTCGGTAATACAACATCACAATGAGCCTTGCAAGAAATGTGACTAATTGTTAGTTGCGGGATCTTGTATTACGGAATGAGTAAAGAGACTTGCCGGTAACGAGGTTGAACTAGGTATGGAGATACCGACGATCGAATCTCCGGCAAGTAACATACCGAAGAACAAAGGGAACATTATACAGGATTAACTGAATCCTTGACATAGAGGTTCGAGCGATAAAGATCTTCGTAGAATATGTAGGAACCAATGTGGACGTCCAGGTCCCGCCATTGGTTATTGACCGTAGAGGTGTCTCAGTCATGTCTACATAGTTCTCGAACCCGCAGGGTCTGCACACTTAAGGTTCGGTGACGTTTCGATAGTGTAGAGTTATGTATGGTGGTGACCGAAGTTTGTTCGGAGTCCCAGATGAGATCCCGGACGTCACGAGGAGCTCCGGAATGGTCCGGAGGTAAAGATTCATATATAGGAAGTCCCGGATTGGTTTCCGGAAAAGTTTTGGGCTCATCGGTAGTGTACCGGGAGTGTCGGTAGTGTACCGGGAGTGCCGGTAGTGTACCGGGAGGCCTTCGGGAGGGGTATTTCGACCCCAAGAGGTCCATGGGCTGTGGTAGAATAATAACCAGCCCTTAGTGGTCTAGGAAAACAGCCACAAAGGCCCATGGCGCAGGAGAGAAAGTCCTAAAGCAAAAAGTGGAAAATCAGCCAATACGAGGCAATCCTACTCCAACTAGGATTGGAGGTGAAGTAGGATTGCTTTCCACCTCCTATTTAGGCCGACCCTCTCCTCTCCTCTCCTCCTATATATACTAGTGGATTGGGTGGTTTTTGGACAGAATTTCTGGCCACGTGCTACCCGTTCCACCGGTGCATAGTTTCTCCTCTAGATCGGTTTTCTGCAGCGCTTAGGCGAAGCCCTACCGGAATTGCTCCACCACCATCACCGGAGCGCCGTCATGCTGCTGGTGAACTCTCTCTCCTCTCCACCTCCTCTTGCTGGATCGAGACGGTGGAGATCATCATCAAGCTGCACGTGTGCTGAACGCGGAGGTGCCGTTCGTTCGGCGCTAGATCGGAAGGACCGTGATCGAGATCGCGAGATGGTTCGTGATGTGATCACGGAACGGATCGTGATGAGTTCGCGGGACAGATCGTAATCAAGATCATGAGACGGATCGTCATGAGTTCGCGGGACGGATCATGATGTGTTCGCGGGACGGTTCGTGATTGGATCACGAGACGCTCGGCGATTTGGATCGCGAAGATGTTCGACTACACCAACCGCATTTCTTAACGCTTCCCGCTTAGCGATCTACAAGGGTACGTAGATTCACTCTCCCTCTCGTAGATGCTCATCACCATGGCTAGGTTTGCGTGTGCGTAGGAAATTTTTTGTTTCCCATGCGACGTTCCCCAATAGTGGCATCATGAGCTAGGTTGATGGTTCGATGAGATCTCGAGTAGAACACAAAAGGTTTGTGGGCGTTGATGCTTAGATTGCTTCCTCCCTTGGTCGGATTTTGGTTCAGCGGGATTGTGAGATGAAGTGGCCCGGACCAACATTACTCGTACGCTTACGAGAGGCCGGTTCCCTCGACGCAACTTGTTGCCTAGATGGCTTGCGGGTGACAGTTTCTCTCACTTTAGTTGGATCGGATTCGACAAAGGCGGTCCTTGAGAAGGTTGAAAAGCAAACTAGTGTATCACCGTTGTGGTTTATGCGTAGGTGAGAATTGTTCTTGCTAGATACCCGTAGCAGCCACGTAAAATATGCAACAACAATTAGAGGACATCTAACTTGTTTTTGCAGGGTATGTTGTGATGTGATATGGCCAATTACATGATGAGATATATGTGATGTATGAGATGATCATGTGATGTATAGATTATCACGACTTGCATGTCGATGAGTACGGCAACCGGCAGGAGCCATAGGGTTGTCTTTAATTATTGTATGACCTGCGTGTCAATCATTAAGCGCTATGTAATGCTTTACTTTATCGCTACGGTAGCAATAGTAGTAGAAGCATGCAGGGCGTGACAACCCCAATGGCGACACGTTGATGGAGATCATGGAGTCATGCCAGCGACGATGGAGATCATGCCGGTGCTTTCTAGATGGAGATCAAAAGCACAAGTTCATGGCCATATCATGTCACTTATGATTTGCATGTGATGTTAATCCTTTTATGCACCTTGTTTTGCTTAGGACGACGGTAGCATTATAAGGTGATCCCTCACTTAATTTCAAGATGAACTGTGTTCTCCCCGAGTGTGCACCGTTGCGAAAGTTCGTCGTGTTGAGACACCACGTGATGATCGGGTGTGATAGACTCTACGTTCACATACAACGGGTGCAAGCCAGATTTGCACGCGCAGAACACTCGGGTTACACTTGATGAGCCTAGCATGTACAGACATGGCCTCGGAACACGAGAGATCGAAAGGTCGAACATGCGTCATATAGTAGATATGATCAACATAATGATGTTCACCATTGCAGCCACCTCAACTCACGTGATGATCGGACTTGAGTTGGTGAATTTGGATCATGTATCACTCGAATGATCGGAGGGATGTCAATTCGAGTGGGAGTTCTTAAGTAATATGATTAATTGAACTCATTATCATGAACATAGTCAAAGTGTCTTTGCAAATTATGTTGTAGATTACTAGCTCGCGCTGTAGCTCCCTTAAATTTTTATATGTTTCTAGAGAAATAGAGTTGAAAGATGTTGGTAGCAATATTGCGTACTGGGTCCATGATCTGAGGATTGTCCTCATTTCTGCACAGAAGGCTTATGTCCTTAATGCACCGCTCGGTGCGCCACCCCCTCTAGCGTTGTCTATAGATGTTGTGAACATCTAACAGGCACGTTTCGATGACTACTTGATAGTTTAGTGCGTCATGCATTACGGCTTAGAATTGAGGCTCCGAAACGTTTTGAACATCACGGAACATATGAGATGTTCTAGGAGCAGAGATTGTGATCTCGGGCTCGTGCCTGTGTTGCGAGATATGAGATCTCCAACAAGATTCTTTGCCTGTAAGATGAAGGAGAATAGCTCAATCGTTGAGCATGTACTCAGATTGTCTGGGTACTACAATCGCTTGAATCAAGTGGGAGTTGATCTTCCAGATAAGATAGTGATTGATATAGTTCTCCAAGTCACTGTCACTAAAGCTACTAGAACTTAGTGATGAACTATAATACACCAGGGATAGAAGTATTGATCCCTGAGCTATTCGCGATGTTTGACACCGCGAAGGTAGAAATCAAAAAGGAGCGTCAAGTGTTGATGGTTAATCAAACCACTAGTTTCGAAAAGGGCAAGAGCAAGGAGGGAAACTTCATGGATAGAAAGTCAGTTGCTGCTCCAGTGAAGCAACCCAAAGTTGACCTCAAACCCGAGACTAAGTGCTTCTATTATGAGGTGAGAGGTCGCTGAAGCGGAACAACCCTAGATACTTGGTAGATAAGAAGGCTGGCAACATCAACAGAAGTATATTTGATATACGAGTTATTGATGTGTACCTTGCTAGTACTCTTAGTAGCACCTGGGTATTGGATACCGGTTCGGTTGCTAAATGTTAGTAACTCGAAATATAAGCTGCGGAATAAATGGAGAACTAGCTAAGGGTGAGATGACGATATGTGTTGGAAGTGTTTCCAAGGTTGATGTGATCAACATTGCACGCTCTCTCTACCTTCAGGATTAGTGACGAACCTAAATAAATGTTATTTGGTGTTTTGCGTTGAGCATGAACATGATTAGATCATGTTTATTGCAATACGGTTATTCATTTAAGTTAGAGAATAATGGTTATTCTGTATACATGAATAATACCTTCAATGGTCATGCACCCAGTGAGAATGGTTTGTTGAAATCTTGATCGTAGTAGTACACATGTTCATAACATTGATGTCAAAAGATACAAAGTTAATAATAATAGTACCACATACTTGTGGCACTGCCGCTAAATGTCATATTGGTATAAAGCACATGAAGAAACTCCATGGTGATGGATATTTGGACTCATTCAATTTCGAATCGGTTGAGACATGCGAACCATGCCTCTTGGGCAAGATGACTAAAGGACCCCGTTGGATGGAGCGGGCAAGTGATTCATTGGAAATGATACATGTTGATGTATGCAATCTAGTGAGTCTTGTAGCGTGCAGTGGATATCGTTATTTTCTTACCTTCATTGATGATTTGAGTAGATATAGTGTATATTTACTTAATGAAACACAAGTCTGAATTGTTTGAAAGGTTCAAGCAAATTCACAGTGAAGTTTAAAGATCATCGTGACAAGAAGATAAAAATGACTGCGATATGATCGTGGAGGTGAATATCTGAGTCACGAGTTTGGCATACAACTTAAGACAATGTGAAAGTTGTTTCACAACTAAACGCCACCTGGAACACCATAGTGTGATGGTGTGTCCGAACATCATAGTTATGCTCTATTGGACATGGTGCGTGCTATGATGTCTCTTATCGTTTTACTACTATAATTTTTGGGGTTATGCATTAGATACAACTACATTCACTTTAAATAGGGCATCATCTAAATCCGTTGAGATGACACCATGTGAATTATGGTTTGATAGAAACCTAAGCTGTCATTTCTTAATACTTGGGGCTGTGACACTTGTGTGGAAAATGTTTTCACCTAATGAGGTCGAACCCAAGGCGGACAAATGCATCTTCATAGAATACCCTAAGATCAGTTGGGTGAACCTTCTATCTCAGATCCAAGTGCAAAGTGTTTGTTACTAAAACGGATCCTTTCTCGAGGAAATGTTTCTCTCGAAAGAATTGAGTGGGAGGAAGATAGAACTTGATGAGGTTGTTGAACCTTTGTTCAACCAGAGAGTAGCACAGCGCAGAAAGTTGTTTCTGTGAAGCCTACGTTAGTTGAAGAGGAAGTTAATGATGATGATCATGAAGCTTCAGGATCAAGTTACTATCGAACTTCGTAGGTCGACACAGATGTGTATTGCTCCCTAGCAGTACGACAACCCTGTCTTGGAAGTCATGTTGTTGGACAACGATGAACCTACGAGCTGTGGAGAAGCGATGATGGGCCCGGATTCCGACAAATGGTTGGAGGCCATGAAATCCGAGATAGGATCCATGTATGAAAACCAAGTATAGACTTGGGTAGACTTGCTCGTTGGACGGCAGGTCGTTGAGTACAAATGGATCTTTAAAATGAAGACAGACACTGATGGTAAATGTCACCATTTGTAAAGCTTGACTTGTTGCAAAGTTGTTTGTGACAAGTTCAAGGAGTTGATTGCGATGAGACTTTCTCACTCGTAGCGATGCTAAAGTCTGTTGGAATTATGTTAGCAGTTGCTGCATTTTCAATTATGAAATCTGGCAGATGGATGACAAAACATCGTTTCCTTAACGGTTTACTTGAGGAAAGGTTGTATGTGATACAACCAGAAGGTTTTGTCAGTCCTAAGGATGCTAAAAGGTGAGCAAGCTTCAGTGATCCTTCTATGGACTGAAGCAAGCATCTCGGAGTTGGAATATACACTTTGATGAGGTGATCAAAGTTTTTGTAGTTTATACAAAGTTTACGAGAAACTTGTATTTGCAATAAAGTGAGTGGGAGCACTATAGAGTTTCTGATAAGTATATGTGGTTGACATATTGTTGATTGGAAATAATGTAGGATTCTGGAAAGCATAAATGGTTCTTTGGAAAGTGATTTTCAAAGGAAGACCTGGATAAAGCTACCAAATTGTTGAGCATCAAGATCTATAGAGATAGATCAAGATGACTTGATGAGACTTTCAATGAGTACATACCTTGACAAAGATTTTGAAAGAGTTCAAAATGGATCAGTAAGAGAAAGAGTTCTCGCCTGATTTGTAAGGTGTGAAGTTGAGTGAGACTCAAAGCTCGACCACGGCAGAACGAAGAGAAAGGACGAACGTCGTCCCCTATGCCTTAGCCATAGGCTCTGTATAGTATGCCATGCTGTGTACCGCACCTGTGTGTGCCTTGCCATGAGTCTGTCAAGGGGTACAAGTGTGGTCCAGGAGTGGATCACTGGACAGCGGTCGGAATTATCCTTAGTAACCAGACGACTAAGGAAATGTTTCTTGATTGTGGAGGTGATAAAGAGTTCGAAGAGTTACGTCGATGCAAGCTTTAACACCTATCCGGATGACTAGTAGTAGCAATCTGGATACGTATAGTGGAGCAGCCATTTGGAAATAGTACCAAGTGGAGTGTGGTAGCAGTGTTTACGGTTTGACATAGAGATTTGCAAAGTACACACGGATCTGAATATCGCAGACCCGTTGACTATAAGACCTCTCTCACATGCAAAGCATGATCGATCCCCAGAACTCATTGGGTGTTAGATTCATAAAAATGTGAATCACATGGTGATGTGAACTAGATTATTGACTCTAGTGCAAGTGGGAGACTGTTGGAAATATGCCCTAGAGGCAATAATAAATTAGTTATTATCATATTTCCTTGTTCAAGATAATCGTTTATTATCCATGCTATAATTGTATTGATCGGAGACTTAGATGCATGTGTGGATACATAGACAAAACCATGTCCCTAGTATGCCTCTAATAGACTAGCTCGTTGATCAAAAGATGGTTAAGGTTTCCTAGCCATGGACATAAGATGTCATTTGATAACGGGATCACATCATTAGGAGAATGATGTGATGGACAAGACCCAAACTACAAACGTAGCATATGATCGTGTCAGTTTATTGCTACTGTTTTCTGCATGTCAAGTATATGTTCCTATGACCATGAGATCATGCAACTCACGGATGTCGAAGGAGTGCCTTGTGTGCATCAAATGTCGCAACGTAACTGGGTGACTATAAAGGTGCTCTATAGGTATCTCCGATGGTGTCTGTTGAGTTGGCATGGATCGAGACTGGGATTTGTTACTCCGTGTGACGGAGAGGTATCTCAGGGCCCACTCGGTAATACAACATCACAATGAGCCTTGCAAGCAATGTGACTAATTGTTAGTTGCGGGATCTTGTATTATGGAACGAGTAAAGAGACTTGCCGGTAACGAGATTGAACTAGGTATGGAGATACCGATGATCGAATCTCAGGCAAGTAACATACCGAAGAACAAAGGGAACATTATACGGGATTAACTGAATCCTTGACATAGAGGTTCGACCGATAAAGATCTTCGTAGAATATGTAGGAACCAATGTGGACGTCCAGGTCCCGCCATTGGTTATTGACCATAGAGGTGTCTCAGTCATGTCTACATAGTTCTCGAACCTGCAGGGTCTGCACACTTACCGCGAGGCTCCAAAGACCCGCGGATGGCGGCTTACCGCGAGGCGGTTGATGTCATTGCCGGTCACATCAAGGGTTACCAGGTAGATCATATCGATCGTTGCAAGAACGAAGTGGCTGATGCTCTGTCAAGGCTGGGTTCTCAACGAAAGCTGGTGCCGCCTAATGTTTTCTTGGATGTGCTACATCACCCGTCGGTTAAGTCGCCTTCAGAGGAGGACTTGGCTATTATTGACCCAGAGGTACAGCTGGTGGCGGGCTCTACATGCCATTCCTGACTAGACTGTGCCTTATTTGGCGTACTTAACTCGTGGCGAGTTACCTAATGATGAAAATCTGTCCAGACAGATCATCAGGCGGTCTAAGTCTATGATGATAGTCAATGGCGAGTTACATAAGTGCAGCGTTACCGGTGTATTTCAACGTTGTGTATCACCTGAAGAGGGCAAGGAAATCCTGAATGAAATTCATGCTGGCAATTATGGTCATCACGCCGGCTCAAAATCTCTGGTGGCTAAGGCCTTTAGACATGGTTTCTTCTGGTTGACGGCTCATAAGGATGCGGAAGAACTGGTCCGTAAGTGTGATGGTTGTCAAAAGTTTGGCCGACGTGCTCATGTTCCGGCTCAAGAATTGCGCATGATTCCAATCACTTGGCCGTTCACAGTCTGAGGGCTCGATATGGTCAGGCCTTTCAAGAGATCCAAAGACAAAAAGACCCACCTCTTGGTGGCGGTTGACAAGTTTACCAAGTGGGTAGAAGCTGAGCCGGTCAACAAGTGCGATGCGGCTATGGTGGTTCAGTTTATTAAGAAGCTGGTCTACCGTATTGGTTACCCTCACAGTATCATCACGGACAATGGTACGAACTTGTCCAAGGGGCCTATGAAAACGTTCTGCGACAATGAGCACATCCGGCTTGATGTTTCTGCGGTTGCTCATCCACAGTCCAACGGTCAGGCGGAGCGTGCTAACCAAGAAATCCTGAGAGGTATCAAGCCCCGGCTTATGGTTCCTTTACAGAGAACGTCGGGTTGTTGGGTGGAGGAATTGCCGTCTGTCTTATGGAGCATCAGAACCACTCCCAACAGGTCAATGGGTTATACACCTTTCTTCATGGTTTACGGTGCAGAGGCCGTGTTACCAAATGACATCCGTCATGACTCGCCACGAGCGGTGGCTTACGTTGAGGCGGACAATGAAACGGCGCGTCAAGACGCCTTGGATGCCCTGGAGGAGGAACGTGATCTGGCGGCGGCTCGTTCAGCAATTTACCAGCAAGACCTGAGCCGCTACCATAGCCGCAGAGTCAGGACTCGGATATTTCAAGAAGGCGAGTTAGTGTTGCGGCTGATTCAAGATCAGAAAGATACGCACAAGTTATCCCCTCCATGGGAAGGACCCTTTGTGGTCAGCAGAAATCTCAACAACGGGTCATATTACCTCATTGACATCCGAGACGACTCAGATACCTCGGGGCAGGAGACCTGCCGGTCATGGAACATAGCGCATCTACGGCCTTACTACACCTAAGTTGTTAAGACTCGACATTGTACACTATCATTGTAGACATCATATTTATATATGAATAAAAGTTGGCATCCCTGCAAGCCGGGGCCTCTGTCATTCGCATATCTCAATATGTGCAAAAAAGATTCAACATGATCATCCAGGGGGCTTCCCACCCACCGGGTGTAGCTTATCAAACACTATCGGTCGGCTCTCAAGCCAAATAGTTGACTCCGTCAACATGATCGTCCAGGGGGCTTCCCACCCACCGAGTGTAGCTTATCAAACCCTATCGGTCGTCTCTTAAGCCAAACAGTTGATTCCATCAACAAAGGTCACCTGGGGGCTTCCCACCCACTAGGTGTAGCTTACACACCCTCTTGATCGGCTCTTACGCCAAACAGGGTTAAACCTGCCTGTAAGCTGATGCTACTCTCCTAGGTGACCCACCAAACTCTTACCAGTTAATCTCGCCTAGAGACCGTGAGCCAGTTCAAAAAAATTGACGGCCAATCTCCATAGAGACCATGTACTGGTTAAGGTCAAAACTATGGCTCTTGTCACGTGAGGGTCGGCTTACGGAAAGCAAGGATAAACTCTCCGATCTACTGCCGACTCTTCACTATGTGGCCCATTCATACTCTTAGACAGTTAATCCTTGAGGACCCTGTACTGTTTAAGGTTAAACGACGGATTTATGTCATGTGAGAGGTAGTTTTTGGGCTATCAGGGTACTCATGCCCTGTCGTGTCTCTTCTGGGACGTCACACTTCCTGTCAGTTAATCTCGCTTAGAGACCCTGAGCTGGTTCAAAAACTTAACGACCAATCTTGATAGAGACCCTATACTGCTAAGGAGTTTTAAGTGGCGAGTCAGCCCAGTAGAACCGACACATGGGTTATTATGGAAAAGCAAGTTAGGAAGATACAACATCTTTGGGTTATGCTATTCTAAGTCGCCCTCCTAACAATGTGAAGATACATCTATTCTTGTAGGTTGATTAAACCGCCAAGAGCCGGCAAAACATCCAATATGAAAGTGCAAGGAAGATGTCATATATTAAGCCGGACAATTTAATATGTGCACGATGGCACAGTTCGGGCAAAGGCACAGTTTACTACAAGCCTATTACAGACGCTCTTTGTAGAGCTCAAAAGTGATTCAAAGTTTTTTTACACCGCTCATGGCGAGTCATAGAGCCGGCTTATCCGCGGCGTCACCAAATCCGTTAGTTGGCTGGCGGGTCACCCTGCTCCGGGTCTTCGACCTCCATGATCTGAAGATTGTCCATGTCCCAGTTGCAGTGGGTTAAAGTTGCAAAGTTTCCCTCTTCAAAGAGGGGGGACGGGTCAAGATCAGAACCAAAGAGGTGCTTACTGCGGGCAGGCGTCAAGTCTTTGGCTTCAAAGAGGGGGTCGTGGATTCTCTTCTGATCGGCACCTTAAGTCGCCTGTTATGTTGACAAGTTCACTTCCTCTGCTAACACGAAAGCAAGAACTTTGGAAGCCTTCACACACCATGCGTAGTCAGCCTCCGTAAACTCTGGGACAACATACTTTTTGGAGGGAAACCCGTCCATCATGTCTTCTGGAGTCAACTCTGGAGCAAAAGCCAACGCCCGGCTTATGGCTGCGATGGCTCCCTGTCAGGCGGCTGATTTCTTCAGCTCTTCGATCTGTTTCGGCAGGGTGGAAAGCAGTTCTATGACCCCCTTCATAGTCAGAGGGACGTTATCCTTATCAATTACCGCCTTGATCGTGTAGACAGCTCCACAGTATAGCTGCTCTGTCAAAGTATAGATAGCCTTCAGAGGCAGCAGACTGTCAGAAGCAAGTTGATGGCTCCTTGGACCTTCATAAGCCAGATTTTGGGTCATAAGTCGCCAGTATAAGTATTCATACAAAGGTTTTGGTTAAGTATTTAAATGCTTACCAAATATGGTGGTTGGCATCTTCATGATATGGCGCTTCCAGGATTGCAGCTCATCTGACACAGTCACGAGCCGCTCGTCAGCATTGTCTGCTCGTTGAGTCAGGGTGGCTTGTTCTATTTTGGCAGACTCTTTGAAAGAAGCAAAGTCAGATTTAATCTTGGTCAGTTCCTCGGCAAGGAACTGTCACTTTTCATCGGCCTCGCTTCGGGCGGCTTGCTGGGTGGCCAGATTGCTCTTTAAGCTAGTCAATTCTGACTCGGCTTCGTTTAAAGCTTCCTGTCACATATCAAAATGCAGAATAAATCGCGAGGATGGAATTTTATCAGATGATGAAGATTAAGACAATATTATGCAAGTCTCAAGCAGATTGCAAGCAATATTTTTTACACTTGGGGGCTAATGTTTATTTGATTTCCCAAGATTTACAAGGAAGCTCCGACTCAACTTTATCAAAATTGAGTCGGCCCTTGGGGCTACAATTGGATCTTCAAACTATTTGCAATGAAGTTCCGACTCAACTTTATCAAAATTAAGCCGGCCCTTGGGGGCTAGAACTAGTTCTTCAAACTATCTACAATGAAGTTCCGACTCAACTTTGTCAACGTTGAGCCGACACTTGGGGGCTACGGATGATGCTTTCAACCAGCACTTCTACACTAGTAGTTGAGGCCTACAGGCTAAGTATTTCTACTTCTAATAAGATTTGAAGACCCGGCTTACCATTATCTAATATTAACCCGGCTCTTGGGGGCTATGTAAGGGTATAAGGAAAGGAGAGTAAGAATACCTCATATTTCTTCTTCATCAGATTGACAAGCTTGAGCTCCAGGTCTCGGCTTGTAGACAGGCGGTTCAGATAACCAGCGTGAAGCTCATCGGCTGTTAGCTTCTCTAGTGGAGGGAGTTCAAATTCCAACTTCTTGGAGGTTTCACTCGCCTCAGTGTGCTTTGTTAGTACACAAGGTTGGGAAGAGTGAAAGCCGGTGCCAGTAATATGGACATCTGGAGTATTTGAAGTGTCAACAGTCTTGGAAGGGCTCGGCGGCTTGGAATTGGCCCTCGCAGGACTCTCAGGAATTATATCGTCGACTGCCGGTTTAGTAGAATGACGAGTTTCTTCACACGCCTCTTTGGAAGCCGCCGAGGGATCAACATGCAGCACGGAAGAATCCGGCTTGGCAGGCTCCGGCTCTCGAGCTTTGAGGCCAGGGGTAGACCCGCTGGTCTTCCTTCATTTTTCTTTGGCCCTAGAAAACACAGAAGGTCATGGTTCGAACTTTATGTATAACACAAGTTTGAACATAAGCATAAAAGACATAGACTCTGGGTTAATCTTCAGAGGCGATAGAGCTGTTCTGGTAGAGTCGCCAGACGAAGGGGGTGATTCCTGAAAAACATTTAAGACAATATAAGACAATGTCGAAATGCGAAAGACAAGGTTGACAAACAAAGTTAGGTTGAACGGATACCTCAGCCGGCCGCTTCTGTTGAGTCGGAGATAATCCGGCCATGAGATCGTTAGAGCCGGTGCTCCGAGTCTGGCGTCGGGAGATTTGCTGTTGCTTTTTCAAAAGAAAGTGGGGATCTAAGTAAGCAAGAGGATAAGAAAGTGGGACTTTTCGGATGACCTACCATATCTTCTGTGGTACAAGATGTTCTGAGTCGGATGAAACGTAAGTTACCTCAGGAACGTTGGCATGGCTCATTTCCGTTTCGTCCTGTGAATAATTATTGTCAATAAGGTGCATGAAGACAAGACCAAAAGAATCAAGCTCTACCTCTGAGTCGTCAGTTTCCGGCCGTTCTTCGGGCCGTTCTTGGGGTGCGGTTTTCTTCTTCCGGTCGTCAATTTTCTTCTTTGACTTCTTCGGAGGAGGAATGTACTTCTTTTTCCAGAAGTCGGAATTTGCCTGAAAATATAAGCTGGCAAAAGGTTGAGAGATTGCAAAGTATAAGCTAATACAGAGATAAGGACATCGAAAGTCACCCTTACGTCTGGGGCCGGGTTTGCGACACAGAAAGGTGCTAGCCCAATGGCACTGCAAGCTCCTGAAGACTCATGGACAAGGCTCCTGATGGTAGCCACAATGTCATCCTCTGATAATGTTGTCTGGTTAAAGCAGAGGGGGTCATCCGACTGGCCTGTATACTCGCACATGAGGCGGTTGCGCCGGCTCAGGGGCATGACCCTCCAAGAAATCCAGTAGTGGATTAGATCCAGGCCCATCAGTCCATTGGCCATAAGAGCTTTCATTTTTGCATGAGCCGGAGCGTGTTTCGCCCGCTCAATGGCTGACAGCCGGCCAGGAAGCTCAGTTGTTATCTTGAACTGGGACGGACGATAACCTGGCAAGGGATGCTCTTATTCCAGTCTTTAGGATGACTCGGCATCTGAACAGCCGGAAAAGTTACGTCCCGTCGCCTCTGAATGGAAATCCCGCCAAGCTCTAAGCTTGGACCAGCCTTCACCTCCTTCTGGCGGTTCGCATAAAAGAACTCACGAAATAGACCAACGGATGGCTCTTCTTGCAAGTAGACTTCACTGAGTACTTGGAAGTTGCACATGTTGGAGACGAAATTGGGCGCGAGGTCTTGGGGGCGCGGTTTGAAGAAGTGAAGAATGTCCCAGAAGAATTTTGATTCGGGGGGCTAAACCCACGCTCGAGATGATCCGAAAATACAACTACTTCACCCTCCTGAGGAACGGGCTTTAGCTCATTACCTGGAACCCGCCAATGGATGACATCTTTGGCAGGTAAGGTACCCGCTTCTACAAAATCCATCAGGAACTCCTTTGTGATAGCAGAGCCGACCCAATTGCATGAATTGGATGCACGAGACATGGTGGCGGCTTAAAACTGTGCAAGGTAACAATTTGTGGTGAGTCAGAAGGTGACAGACAGATTAAGGGCGGCTAAAAAGTCTAAGGTTCTATAAATTTAAGCCACCAAGATCTGTTTATTGAGAGCCAGAATTTCGCTGGCGGGTCAAATTTACGAGAAGACGAAGAAAAATTTCACTAAGTGTGGAAAACAAGTTTTACAAGCTACTTATGCAGTTATGGATCTACAAAACAGAGGAAAATCGGGTTTATCCTAGACCTAGTGACGAACAGTCAAACCAGTGACGTTTGTGAGGACAGTAAACAGAGCAACTACAGATCTGCGTGGTGCTATTGTCACTCTCCTACAGTGCGCTGCAAGAGAAAATAAGGCATTATCGTATTCAATGATGTAAGCATTATCTACCATTATGGAGAAGCTCGAGTTCTAAGCGGGCATAGGACCCCATGAAACCCTACCGAGAACTTCAGATCTATGGGAGGAGAAAAACTCACTAGAAGGAATGCGACGGACGCAGATGAATTTCTGGTAAGGTCAGGTCGATGCAGCGGCCTAGCGTGGCGGCGGTGTGAAGGCTTCACCGGAGCAAGATACGCTGGAGCAGTGGCGGCGGGAGGAAGAAGAAGAAGTGCGAAGAAGAAGGGAATGAAAACCGCTCTTCGCGGTCCTATTTAATAGGCGAAAGGTGGAAACGGGCATGAGAATCCAGGTGACAGAAATTGATTAACCGAGGCGGACGCCTCGATTCTCGGGTCATTGATTTAATAAGGGAAAGATCCGTTGCGGTTGTCAGAGGATCTTTTTAATATATCTGATGTGACGTCACGGCGGGTCATTCTGTCTTAATTTCAGGTAACACAAGCGAGACTCGCCGCCAGCTAAGAAGGAGATTGAAATGAGCAAGCTCAAATCAACCTGGGGACTAATGTTGGGATATAACCCCATGGTGAGACCCACTCGGAGGCTCCGGGTCACACCTAGCGGCTCATAGGCCAGCCCAAGGATGGGCCTTGAAGACTCAAGCCCAAGACATTTGGCGGCTTGCCAAGATCGGCTAAGATGAGGCCCAGATAGAGAAGGTATGAAGACCCAAGCGGATAAGCCGCCCGGAGACAGCTTGCTCAGGAAGGCAAGACAACGTAGAGATAGACTCGAACACGTTGTGAGAGTCAGTTACAACTTGTATGACCCATGGTCTTGACCTCCTATATAAAGGTAAGACCCGAGGCGACTTAGATAGGGATTAACTAATCGAGAGCTAGGTCAAGCGATTCCGCTCCCTTGTAATCGAGATTTCAAGCAATACAAGCACGAGCAGGACGTAGGCTTTTACCTCTACTTGAGGGGCTGAACCTGGGTAAACCCGTGTCCTTCGTCCCGATCAACCCCTTTGAGTCCATCACCTTAGCGATGGCCTCGAATCTAAGTCCTCAGACATCTGCCATGACAAAACCACGATGGGGAGGGAAGCCTCCATCGGGGCAACGACAGCGAAGAAGCTCGGCCCCTCTCTCTGAAACTTACCTGCAACTACCTCTAAATCTCATTGAGGGGAAAGAAGAAGGGGAAGGAGCAGATGGAGATGGTAGAGGGGAAAAGGAGGAACCATAGGCGCACGCACGTCGAGGAGGACTAAATAGGAGCTGGAGTGACGACCTTCTCAACGTTCGTGAGCCAGCGACGCACACTCTCTCACACGCGACGCACGCTGACCCCGACGGAGACGAACGGGAGCAGGTTGTCGTTTTGCGCAGCTGGGCTGGCTTCGGCGCATCAGCTGGGCTGCGAGGGAAGAAGGCCCAGCACACCCGGCTCTCTCACTCTCTGGAAAATAAGAGGGTTCTGTTTTTATTAAATGAAGAAAACAAAACAAAAACCCTAGAGTAAATAAGAGGAATGTTGACAAACAAAATACTTTTTAACATACAGGAAAATAAGACCTATTTTATAAAATTAGCTACTTGATTTTTAGAGCAATTAAATTAAATAGGTTTTATTAAACAACAACCCTTGTTATTTAGAACCCCCAAAGTCACAAAGCTTAAAACACCAGAAGAACATCACACATGGGCTCAAAATAAAACTGGCTACCTCATGAACATTTTTTAACAAATTTAATATAGCAATTAATTTCTGTTGATTAAAGATAATTGGAATAAAAGGTTCTTAGGATTGTTTGAAATACTAAGAGGGGGGAGGAGATGAAGCCCACTCTTGCACACACATCCACAACCCACACAAGAGCTACTCACCACTCAACAAGTACACAAGGTAGCACACCACAAAACCCATATGCATGACATGATGATGATATGCATGATGCAAGATGCATGAAACAATGGTATGGAAAAGAGCAAAATTATTTCATAGAACACATGGCAACAAGGTTCACATAGGTTATATGCCATAAAAGGTAGGGGAAGCACTTGGGCTGTCACATATACCCTCCAATACAAACCATAGATTCATCAAAATAAGCACATAACGCAGCGAAAACAGAATCTGAAAAAAACAAAACAGTCTCTAGTAATCTTTACTCTAACCATACTCATGTAACACAAAAACTTCTAAAGAATTAAAAAAACGTTGGAAATTTGTATACCAATATTGTATAAAAAGTTGAGAATTTTTCATCACTTCAGTGATTTTTGAAAATTATGCTACTGGACGCAAAAGTTTCTATTTTTCAACAAGATCAAATCGACTATCACCCAACATGATCCTAAAGGCTTTACTTGGCACAAATACTAATTAAAACATCAAAACATAATCATGACAGTATCATAATTGTGTAAACACTCAAGAACATAAAGAAAAAAGGTAAAAAATATATTCATTGGGTTGCCTCCCAACAAACTCTTTCTTTATAGCCATTAAGATAGGCTTTGAGATTTCAATGATGCCCTCATGAAAGATAATAATAGCAACACAATGAGAGCATCATGAAGCATATGGAAAACACACTTAAGTTTAACATACTTCCTATGCATAGCCATTTTATAACCAAACCAATTATCAAGGCAAGCAAAAACTAGCATATGGAAGGAAGAAGAAAGAGACAATAGCAATCTCAACATAAGAAGAGGTAATTTAGTATCATGAAAATTTCTACAACCATAATTTCCTCTCTTATAATAGTTTCATGTAGTATCGTAATCGAATTCAACATTATACTATCATAAACAATACTCTCTTTATGATCAACATGCATAAAGTTTTTATCATCTTCCAAAATAGTGGGATTATCATCAACTAAAGGTATGACCTCTCCAAACCCACTATTATCATAAAATTCATAAGACTGAACACTCTCCAAATATGTGGGATTCTTTTTACCTAAAGTTTACGCTCTGCCAATCCCGCTCTTGATACCATTACAAATATTATTATCAATAACATATTCAACATGAGGCTTAAATAAGTTTTCAAGATCATAAGAAGCATCATCACCCCAATCATGATCATTGCAATAAGAAGTGGACATGACAAAATTATCATCCCCAAGCATGTAGTTTTGCATACCATTAACATAATTGACATTAATAGAGTTTATAGTAACATCATTGCAATAAGAAGTGGACATGACAAAATTATCATCCCCAAGCTTGTAGTTTTGCATACCATTAACATAATTGACATTAATAGAGTTTATAGTAACATCATTGCAATGATGCTTTTCAATCAAGGAGCTATCATGAATCACCTTATAAATTTCTTCTTTCAACACTTCATCAAAATTTTCAGATTCATGATTTTCAAACAAAACTTCATAGAGATAATCAAGTGCACTCAATTCACTAGAAATTGGTTCATCATAATTTGGTCTTTTCAAAAGATTAGCAAGTGGATGAGGGTCCATATCAATAGATTTTAGCAAGAGAATATTCAGCAAATAGAAGGCACATGGCAACACAAGCAAAGATACCAAAGAAGCAAAAAGGCAAATGGAAAATAGGGCAAATAAAACAGCAAATTTTTGTGAAGTGGGGGAGATGAAAACGAGAGGCAAATGGAAAATAATGTAAATTGCAAGGAGATGAGATTTGTGATTAGGAACCTGGTAGATGTTGAAGATGTCTCCCCGACAATAGTGCCAGAAATTCCTTTGACGTGGCTTGAGACTGCGTCAGTATTTCCCGAAAGAGGAAGGGATAATGCAGCACAACCACGGTAAGTATTACACGCAGTTATGAAACCAAGGTTATCAAACCAGTAGAAGAACCAAGCAACACTATGTAAATAGTACCTACACATAAAGAACAAATACTTGCAACCCGACGCATAAGAGAGGTTGTCAATCTCTCCTCGATAAAAGATAGATTAGTTTGTATGAGATTGGATAAATCGATCGCACAAGAACACAAAATAAAATATGCAAAAAAAGAGCAGCAAGGTATTTTTGGGTTTTTTCAAATAATAGATTTGAAAGCAAATGCGGAAAAAGATAGATCGAAAAGCAATATATTAAAAGGATAGACCCTGGGGCCATAGATTTCACTAGTGGCTTCTCTCAAGAAAGTAGCACATGGTGGGTAAAAATTTACTGTTGGGCAATTGATAGATGATCAAATAATCATTACGATATCCAAGGCAGTGATCAATATATAGGCATCACGTCCAAGATTAGTAGACCGAAACAATTCTGCATCTACTACTATTACTCCACACATCGACCTCTATCCAGCATGCATCTAGTGTATTTAGTTCATGGAGAAACAAAGTAATGCAATAAGAACGATGACATGATGTAGACAAGATATGTTCATTTAGGATAGACCCCATCTTGTTATCCTTAATAGCAACGATACATGTGTACCTTGCTGCCCCTTTTGTCACTGGGAGAGGACACCGCAAGATCGAACGCATCATAAAGCACCTCTTCCCATGGCAAGAAAAATCATTCTAGTCGGCCTAACTAAACTAAAGGTTTGAAGAAGAAATGCGAGGCTATAAATAATCATGTATGTAAGAGATCAAAAGAAGACTCAAATAATATTCATGGATAGATACTGATCATGAACTCAAACTTCATGGAATCCCAACAAACACACCGCAAAAAAGTCATTACATCAAATAGATCTCCAAGACACCATTGTATTGAGAATCAAAAGAGAGAGAGGAAGCCATATATCTACTGCCTATGGACCCATAGATTGATGGTGGACTACTCACGCATCGTCAGAGAGGCACCCATGAGGATGATGAACCCCTCCGTGATGGTGTTAGATTGGAGCTCGTGGTTCTAAAACTTGCGGCGGCTGGAATTTTCTTTCATTGACTCCTCTAGGGTTTCTGGAATTTCTGAGGATTTATAGAGCTGAGAGGCGGCAGAGGAGACTCCTGTGGACCCCACAACCCACCAGGGCTCCCCCAGGTGCTTCCTTGGCTCCCAAGCTGTATTCTGGTGTCTTGTGCGCCCCACGGGACTCCCCTAGGTGCTTCCTTGGATCACAAGTTGTATTTTGGTCCAAAAAATCTCCAAAATGTTTCGTAGCATTTTGGCTTCGTTTGGTATTGCTATTCTGCGAAGTAAAAAACAAGCAAAAAACAACAATTGGCATAGGGCACTATGTCAATAGGTTAGTTCCCAAAAATGATATAAAGTTGCTATAAAATTATTATAAAACATCCAAGAATGATAATATAACTGCATGGAACAATCAAAAATTATAGATACATTGGAGACGTATCAACCATCTCCCATACCCTTGTCCGTGGATTAGTCCGTACCAGTCCATGAACTAATCGTGTGTCTCTATTCTTAAAACACTCTGATAGAGTTTTACACACCTCATGACTAAGGGTATTTGTCATATTTTTCTCAGAAACCTTGAAATATCGTTGCATTTGCACTGGAACTACTCCTTCCCCACAATGATACGGGGGAAGCTGTGAAGTGGTGTGCATCACTCGCGCTGTCTTCTGGTGATCAGCGGGGCGCAACGACCGCGGTTAGGGTGATTATTCGACGTGTTGATCGGCCGTCAAGAGGGGAGTGAAGACTATGATCATGTTGATATCCTAGTAGATAGAGAGTGAAAGAAATGAGCATGTTTTCAAAGGAAAAATCCCAAGCATTCTGGATGTGGTGGCTGCAGTTTGAAGATGCATGGAACAATGGCACCTAGCAGATGCAAATCACATAGAGACCCCTTTCGAGATTACACTATGAGATAGACACTTATGTTTTTTGAGCCGGCCACCGCATTGTTTTCCTTTTCTTTATTTTCATCCTGATCGCTTGATCATGCTCATGTTTTACCATATGCTCTCTGCAAAATGAAATGAAGTTAGCAAATTTGCTGGATCTTGCAAATAAAATTCAATTATTAAGTGTCTTTGCAATAGTTGTACGATGAGGTATACATTTGTATGGTCAGTGCCAAATTGAAGAAGACAGTATTGTCGGTTGGACTGTCGAACTCAAATGTAGCTTCTACAGACCAAATATAGCTCATGAGCAGCAGGCACGTTGAGTGATAGCAGCAGTGTGACTAGACAATGATGGTGCTCACAAATTAACGTCTAAGGCCAACTATTGAGGAGACTTGTACAAGAACAGTGACATGGTACTTATTAGATCTTAATGTGATAGGCCCATAAAAATTTCCAAAATCTCAAATAGCTGCCCATGAATAAAATAGCAAGTCGTGGCACTAATTTTAGTGTGAAGGAGATGAGAAAGTGTTGGACCTTTTTATATGGTGGGTTATCTACATCACACTTAGTAAGGTGTGAAGGAGAGAGCATATGCGTGCGCTCGCTCACCTCACCTGGGCTCGGGGATGGGGCGACACGTACGTCTGACATGCGTGTGAATGGTCGCCAAAATCTGGCCTGTTGCCTTGAAAAGGCGCAACTTTCTTTTGTCGTTTTAGTTTTTGGTGCCTTGACGAACAAGTTCATTGTTTCTTTGTCTGGTAAGTTTGACAGGGAAAACAAGTTGGTTTGCGATCATGATCGCAACACGATACCGCCTCTGGTTCTCCTATATATACTACTTACCGCCATCGGAAAAGAAACACGAAAAATACTTAGGGCTTTGCTTCATCTCTCAACTAGTGCCGCCATCGTAGTCTACCCTATCACGAACGTCGGCGTGCATCGGCGCACGGGAGAGCAGGTCTCCGAAACAGCTCTTCCTTGTGATCCTGCACCGAGAGAGGGCGAATTAGGTTTTTGGCAAGCGCTGGATATAATTTCTCAAGTTCATCAACATCATATCGTCGCCAACATCATAATCAACAACGTAGCTCCCACAACAACCAACAAACAATACGTCCATCATAATCAATTCATGTCTCTACCTATGGTTGATGTTACATGTGTGATGATGTTGTGCATGTTTTCCTATTCAAATAGCATGTTAGATAGTTGTATATTATTTTTTATTTTAGTCATGAATTATTTATCACAATTAATCATGAATTTGCCTAACATTCCAAGAATCCAAAAACCTAGTTGTAGGCAATTTCCTGAATCAACCATGGATGGATTCGCTAATGCACCAAAGCCGGATAATTTTACCATTATGCACTTTAAGAGGTGGCAAGTGAGGTCCATGCGCTAGCTTATTTCTTTCAAAGTTTTCCATGTTTGTGATGTCATGCCAGAGCGACCTTCTGATGGAGATCAGAGAAAGTTCCAGCAAGTCAACACTATCTTTATGGGATGCTTTTTGAGTGTTCTTTTTGACCATCTATGTGATGTGTACAAGCACATGCAAGATGGGAAGACATTGTGGGATGCACCGAATACTAAATTCGGTGCAACAGATCCAGGCAGTGAACTGTAAATCATGGAGAGTTTTGACGACTACAAGATGATGAATAACCATTATGTGGTTGAACAAGCTCATGAGATACAGTGCATTGTCAAGGATATGGAACTCCTTAAGTGTGTTCTACGTGATAATTTCATGGCTGGGTGCATGATTGCAAAGTTGCCTTCTTCATGGAGGAATTTCGCCGCAACTCTAAAACATAAGAGATGCGAGATATTAGTTGAAAATCTGGTTGCATCTCTTGACGTTGAATAGAAATCTTGGGCTAAAGATACAACTGAGAAAGGAGGTGAGGTTCAGCCTACCGCCAATATGGTGCAAACGTACCCACAGAACAAGAACAAAGGGAAGAACAAGCCTGTTTTCAACAAGCCTATGAGGATTACTATCTTCAAGAAGAAGAAGAAGTTTAACAAGGTTGAGATAGAGTGCTACGCATGTGAAAATCCCGAACACTTTTCCAAGGAATACCTAGAATATGCATACCGCAAAGGGAAAAGAGCTCCAAGATTGTCAACACGGTGACCGCTAGCAATACTGATGGGTCTGGTAATTTACCTATTATGCTTTCAGTATTTCAATCATCGTCATGGTTGAATGATTCAGGTGCGAACATTCATGTTTGTGTTGACGTCTCTTTGTTTACTTATTATTAGGTCGCAAGGGATTCTTCCGTCCTAATGGGGAATGGGTCACATGCTTCTGTTTGTGGCATTGGCACGATAGTTTGAAGTTCACTTCAGGGAAGACCGTGCAGCTGAGGAACATGCAACATGCCCCTACTATGAACAAGAATCTAGTTAGTGGCTCCCTTCTATGTTGAGATGGGTTTAAGGTAGTTTTAGAGTCAAATAAAGTAATCGTGTTGAGATTTGGACAATTTACAGGCAAATGCTATGAGTACGGAGGCTTGTTCTGCTTTTCCCTTTGAGATCTTTGCAGTAAGTCAATAAACCAAATGTGTGCTATTGTTAATGACGACGCAAGTGTCTAGCACTCTTGTTTATGTCACCTTAATTTTGGTTTAAGGTCTCATCTATCCAGTATGAATTTGATTCCAAATTTCACTGTTGCCAAAGGATCTAAGTGTCACAGTTGTGTGCAACCGAAGCAACCACGAAAGCCCCACACGACTGCCAAGAAGAGAAACTTGGCACCTGTAGAACTTATACATTCTGATCTATGTGAAATGAATGGTATGTTGACAAAAAGTGGAAAGAGATATTTCATGACATTGATTGATGATGCGACTAGATTTTGATGTGTTTATTTGTTGCAAACTAAAGATGAAGCTTTAGACTATTTAAAAATCTATAAAGCTAAATTTGAAAATCAACTAGAGATAAACATCAAGAGTCTTAGGTTGGATCATGGTGGATAGCATTTTCCCCAAACTATTTGATGAATTTTGTGAGGAGCACAGTATCATTCACAAGAAGACGCATCCTTATTCACCCCAATCAAACATGGTTGTCGAGAGACAAAAACTATATGTTGACTGACTTGGTAAAATCCATGCTAGACACTGCTTGTTTATCTAAGGCAGGATGGGGGAAGGCTCTATAAACTTCGTGTCATGTCCTAAATAGAGTTCCTAACAAGAATAAAGAGAAAACCCCTTCTGAGGAGTGGGTTGGGAGAAAATAATGACTTTCTTATTTGTGCACTTGGGGATGCTTGGCAAAGGTCAATAATCCTATTCCTAAGAAATGACAACTCATACCAAAGATAGTGGATTGTGTCTTTTAGGTTATGCTCAACGGAGCATTGCATATATATTTTTAGTGGTTAAATATGAGGCACCTTATATGCATGTTGATACTATAATGGAATATCGTGATGCAACATTTTTTGAGAATATTTACTATGAAAGATATGCATAGCATTGATAGATTTTCTTGTGAGGTAAATACTGAATTTAGTACATCTGATGAGTATTTTGAACAATCACCTAAGAAAAGTCCTTGAGAAGGATAATGGTGAAGCTCCTGTGAGGAGCAACAGACAAAGGGGTGCAAAATCCTTTGGTGATGATTTCATTGTATACTTTGTGAACGACACTCCCAAGTCTATTACAGAGGCATATGCATCTTGAGATGTAGATGATTGGAAAGAAGGTGTTCATAACGAGATGGACTCAGTTCTTTCTAATGGAACTTGGGAGCTAACTGAATGACACTATGGTTGTAAGCTGTGGGATGTAAGTGGGTGTTTAAAAATAAGCTAAGGCCTGATGATAATATTGATAAGTATAAGGAACAACTTGTGTCCAAGGTCTACAAATAGAAGGAAGGCAAATATTACTTTGACACATATTCACCCATTGCTAGAGTGACCACCGTTCGGGTGCTACTTTCCATGGCTTCCTCTTATGGTCTTATCGTTCATCAAATGGATGTAAAGACAACATTCCTGAATTGAGAGTTGGAAGAGGTAATCTATATGGATCGGACTGATGGGTTTGTGGTAAAGGGTGAACAGAGAAAGGTGTGCAAGCTGTTAAAATCGTTGTATGGTCTGAAAAAAGCACCTAAGCAATGGCATGGGAAGTTTGAAAGAACTTTAACTTCGGAAGGATTTGTCATTAATGAGGATGATAGGTGTGTTTACTAGTGCCATGGTGGGGCAATATGTGTTATATTATGTTTGTATGTGGGTGACATACTGATCTTTGGTACAAACATTGATGTGACCAATGAGGTCAGGTCATTTCTATCTAAGAGCTTTGACATGAAAGATTTGGGAGAAGCTGATGTAACTCTAAACATCAAACTTATTAAGGATGAGAATGGGATTCCTTTAATGCAATCTCACTATGTTGAGAAGGTCTTGAGACGTTTCGGATTTATGGATAGCAAGCCTTCTTCAACACCTTATGATCCTAGTGTGACACTTAGAAAGAACAACAAAGACACGAGAGATCAATTGAGATACTCTCAAATTGTCGGTTCACTCATGTACTTAGCTAGCGTAACAAGGTCGTATATCTATTGCTAGGAGCAAACTAAGTAGGTTCATGTCCAACCCAGGTGATGATCATTTGCATGCAGTACAAAGGGTCTTGCACTATCTGAGAGGTACCACGAGTTACAAGATACACTATTTAGGGCATCCTACTATGCTAGAAGGACATAGTTATTCGAACTTGATCTCCAGTGTTGATGTACTCTACACCACAAGTGGGTACGTATTCACTCATGGAGCTGGTGCAGTGTCATGGAGGTCCTGCAAACATACCTATTGTCGAGGTCAATTATGGAAGCAGAACAAACTACTTTAGATACAACCACTTTATAGGCAGAATGCTCGCGAGAGCTCTTTATGGACTTGCATGTGATTGAAAAACCTATACCTACTATTCTTACGAATTGTGACAACCAAACGGTTTTTGCTAAAGTGAATAATTCTAAGGACAATGCACAATCGTCAAGACACATGAAGAGACGTTTGCGATCTCTCGGGAAGTTGAGAAACTCCGAAGTAATAACAATTACGTATATTCAAACAGGAAAAAAAAACCTGGTAGATCCCTTTACAAAGGGACTATCACGAAATGTGATAGATATTGCATCAAGCGAGATGGGTATGGCACCCATAGATGTTACACCATAGTAGTAACCCAACCTTTTGTGATAGGAGATGCCATGAATAAGGACCTGGAAAGAACGGGCTATTAGTTAACCAAGGAGAGTAATATGTTACCGTCTCTAGGTGAAGATGCAAAACTCTCAGAGCTATAAGTCTCAGAGCTTTAAGGCAAGTTGGAAACATGCCTTAATGTGATTCTATTGGTTCTGATTAGCAAAGATGCTATCCTAGAGAGCAGTGTTGAAAGAACCCACCTACATGAGCTCTAATTGTAAATGTCGCAGTCTATGAGACTTGGGTGATCTATAGTAAGCTCGCGAAGAGACCAAGGAGTACGACATATATGCTCCAAACCCCGGGGTAGCCTACTGGCAACCAGGTACTAATTAAGGCTTTGAGTGAAATATGTTCCCACAAAACTAGCAATTCAAGGCATAGTCCATTGTCAAGTTGGTGGATGGATGTAACTTAAAGTTCTAGTGGTGAGAAAAGGTAAATTGCTAAATGGGTATTTGACATCTGGTGGGGATTGTTAGAATAAAATGGGCTAGTCCCATAACATATTTTTAAATCTCAAATGGTGGCCCATGAATAAAATAGGGAGTGGTGGTTGTAAGTTTAGTCCCACCCCAGAAGTTGCGGAAGAGTTGGACCTCTTTATATAGTGGATTCATCTAAATCACACTTTGTAAGGTGTGAAGGAGAGAAAGAGAATACCACATGCGCGCTCTCTCTCCTTGATTGGCCTGGCCCGGGCTCGGGCACAGAGTCGGGCCGGGATGGCGCATCCGTGCGACATACCCGTGAATGGTCCCCCGAAATCCGGTTCGTTTGTTTGCAGGGGCACAACTTACTTTTGCGATTTTATTTTTTGGTGTCTTGATGGACTAGTTCATTGTTTTCTTGTCCGTTGAGTTTGACTTGGATACCAAGTCGGTTTGAGATCGTGATCGCGACACGATACCACCTCTAGTTCTCATATATACTCCTTACCAAACTTGGCCAAAGACACATCGAAAGTACCTAGAACTTTGCCTCATCTCTCAACTTGCGCTGCCATCATACTCTACTCTATGACGAATGCCGACGTGCATTGGCGCATGAGAGAGCAGGTCTGCAGAATCATTCACCCTTGTGATCCAACACCGGAAGAGGGCGAATTAGGTTTTTGGGAAGCATTCACCACGACTGCTCAAGTTCGTCAACACCGCGTCGTCACCAACATCTTGATCAACAACGTAGCTCGTGCAGAAACCAACGAACAGTACATCCATTGTAATATGTTCATATCTCTACATGTAGTTGCGGTTACATGTACAATGCTGATGTGCATATTTTTCATGTTCAATTAGTATGCTAACTGTTGCAAGCTACTTTTGTTCTAGTCATGAATTATTTACTGAAACTAATCACAAATTTACTGAAACTATCAAATTAATTGTGCTTTCCCCCCAAAAAATGAAAACTACAATAGTTTCCCAAAAAATAAAATGCACAATTGTACTCTTCTTGAAAAGTGAAATCCACAAATGTGCTTCAAGGTGAAGCACATATGTGATTTCCAAAGATAAAAATACAATTAAGCTTCACCGTAAAGCATAGTTGTGCTTCCCAAAAATTGAAAAGGCGTAAAATGTTCTTTTGGGGTTTTTGTTCTCGGTTTTTGGTTTCTGTTTTTTTATTTTGTTTCCAGCATGTATGGACTTTTTGGTTTTCCTTCCTCTTCTTTGATATTTTTTATACAAACATATTAATATGTCATTTGGTTTCGAAAATCTTGAAGCGAGAATGCAATGATATAAACTGTTTGTGATTCAGACGCTCACTTCATAAAACGTTCTGAAAAATGATTCTATGAAAAAAGCACAAAACACCTTGGTTGTGAAAAGTGTCGCACATGTAATACGTCACTTGTCACCACTAGAGGAGATGAGAGTGATCTTTGCAAGGGTATCACGTAATTAGTGATTTCAGGGAAACTCAGCAAATGTACACCGCCTCCAAAGAGTCAGCACGAGTGGGCTAGCACAATAAAAAAAATACAGTGTGGTACATCTCTGTGCTCGCATTGTTAGTTTTTTACGGGCTGCTTTTAAGAATTTAGTTATTGCTCCTTGTTATCAACTAAAGTATTTCCAAACATTTACGTGCTTCTTTTATGAATTTAGTGAATTCTTAAAATGCTCACAAATTTCAAAAAACATTCATGAGTTTCAAAAAATTCATAAATTTCAAAAAAAATGTACTTGAATTTTGAAAATGTTTGTGAATCTTAAATAATGTTGGTGAATCTTAGAAAATGTTGGTGAATCTTAAAAAAATGCAATATCAAAAATATTAATGAATTACGAAAGTATTCATGAATTCCAGAAACAGTTCAAAATCCAAAAATTGTTCATAAATTTCCGAAAATGTTAATCGATTTAACTAATTCACAGTTTTTTAAGCAATTCATGAATTCAAACATATTCATGAGTTCAAAAACACTGAAATTTTCCAAAAACGATCATGAATTACTAATTATATTTGCAAATTAAAGAATGTTGACGAACTTCAGAAACTATTCTCAAAATAAAAAAACACCGTGAATCTAAAACTGTTCCACAAATACTATAAATGTTTGCAAATTTGGGAATAGAAAAAATGACCAAAAGAATACTAAAAAAAATTAAAATAATAAATATGTTTATTGAATGTTCCACGATGTCCCCCAAACCGGTTTGACAAATGTATAGAAAAAACAAAATATGGGCCGGCCATATTCTATGCGAGCCCTCGCGCGACTTCACACGCTATCCCTCGGGACTAGGATTAGAGAACCCCTATATGACGTTTAATGCGCCTAGAAGTTACCCTTCGCAGAGGGGGTGGCCCAAGTGGGTTGCCCCATGTAGCACGATCATAGCGACTGCATCGGGATGATACCACATCAACGCACCATTTATTTTATAAAATTTAAACTTCTTGAAAATGTGAATATTTTTCAAAATGTAAACTTTTAAAAATTACCCGGCATTGTGTTAAACGTGAATATTTTCCAAAGTGAGAATAATTTTTAATATAATTCAAGTATTTTTCTTGGAAAAACGAAAAGGTTATAAAAAATGTTCAATATTTCTTGTGTTCTTGAAACTAGGAACATTTATTTTATGATCCGAACAACTTGACAACCCAAACTTTTTTCAAATCTGGAACTAAAATTGGAAAGACGGACAATTTGTAGAAATTGCGATTTTTTGCAAAATTTGGAAGGTTTTGAAAAAAAGGAAAATTTAAATACGAAAAACCGAAAATAAAAGGAAGACAAAATGGAAGAAAAGCTATAAAAATCCGCATAAAAATAAAAACAAAGAAACCACTAAAAACCGCAACAGAAATTTCTGGAATTTTTCTAAACCCGGACACCTTAGATGGGTCGGGCAATCTTACTTCTGCTTGTTTTGCTCTAACAGATAGATTGACGCATTAAGCGGCAAACAGAATTTTCTGATGAGCTGTGTAATCCTTAAGATCGCATATTCGATGCTTCACGCATCGAAAAGAGGCATTACCTATTTGGCGCAGCCCGTTAGAGCATCTCTAGCAGACCTCGTAAAAAGTCATGACCCACTAAATAACTGTCAAAATGCGGGTCGATACGGAAAATCCCGTCCGAACAGACCACGCAAACGCGGCGGACGCATAAAAAGTTTTGAGGGGCGCGACAAAATATCGACTCAAACCCGCGAATACGTAGGTTTCCGCTTCACCCCTACAGTGCCCCGTATCCCACGGAAGCGGTTGGCGGGAGGGACATTTCAGCCCGCGCCCTTTCCCCACCTCCTTCCGCCGCCCGACCGCCATTGGTTCAGCCCGTCAGCCGCAGGCGATTCCGGCCAAATCTGCGGGCGGAATCGCGCCGCGGGGGCGCCCCCACCCTCCACCACCGATACGATGCACCGCCCCCGGATCCAGCGAGACAAGTCGCCCCAGGTCGTCGTCGCCACCGGGGATTGACCGCCCTCGAGCCGCCCCTAGTCGCCGCCCGGGATTGCCTGCCGCACGAGCTGCCGATGAGTGTTTGCTTGTGCTTTGTGCCGAGCGCTATGCATAGTTGATTGATGCGGTGTGCGATTTCTATTCATGTAGATGAAATTGAGCCCGTGCGAGAAATTTTTTCTCGACGATTCATCCGATTCGGACGACTCGGATATTGAGACGTTGCTTGCAAACTATCAGTAGCAAACGTTGGTGATGACCCTTACCGTGAAGGAGCACGAAGACGAGAACCGAAAGAGGCGGCGAGTATCGACCGTCGGCCGTCTTTGCATTCCTCAAAATCACCATCTCGGGAACGAGATGTTGATGCAAGACTACTTCATGTAGAATAATTGTTGTATTGTGGATGATTGTTGTATTGTGCTGGTATTGATATTTTTTCTGAATAATTATTTTGTGGTGTGAATGATTGTTGTATTTTTGTGGTATGGTATTGATATTTGCGTACCGGTAGTAGCGGCGCAAGAGCAGAGCCCGTACAGCCGACCCGTAAAAAAGCATATTCCGCGAATATCTTTTTATACGGGTCCGTTTTGCGGGGTCTACCTCTACGGCCGTCCGTGCCGGCCGTAAAGCCGTTTTTTCATGAATGGCAAATACGATTTGCGGATCGCCGTTATGCGGGGTATGCGAGAGATGCTCTTATACGCCATTTTGCTAGCAAGCGCTTGAACCGCACAACTCCTCCCGCGAGCTGGGCCGCCCCATCTAACTTCTTTTATGATTTATTAAATTACAGGAAAAGTGTGACCTCCTTTGGACGTCGATAACCACCCAACCACCTCCTCTGGAAGTGAATGATTACCATCTTTTGATTTGAGTACTTACTGTTTTTTCAAATGGTTTTGTTTGGTTTTATCTTTTTACATTTTTCTCCTTTAACTTATTCTTTATTTTTACTATTTTGATAAATGTGTGAAATTTTTCAATTTCACTGTTGTTCTCTAAAATTGACGGACTATTTTTCAAATCTATAAACTCCTTTTGATTTCGATGATTCAAAATGAATGAACTATTTTTGACATTCGATGAATTTTTTTCAAGTTTGCGAACATTTTTTCAAATTGATAAACTTTTTTTCTAGTTCATTTACTATTTTTCAAAAACCATGGACTTTTTTAAAATCTCTGAACATTTTTCCAGATCACTGTGAAATTTTTCGAATATGAATCTTTCGTCAATATTTATGAGCCTTTTTTTAACCCAGAACCTTTTGTCGGATCATCTTGAAGTTTTATTTAATAAAATTTTATTTAATTTTTTTATTTTTTGGAAGAAAAGTCAATGGTTGACCGTTTAACTGGTCAACCTTTCGGCGGTCAATCGTGACCAAGCGAACAAAGCAAGGGGAGGGACGAGCGGCAAGATAGCCTTGAAACTACACCAACCCAGTTTGTAGGGCACCTGGTCACCGGTTCTCCTAGCCATTTAAGGCGTTTGCTAGCCTAGTTCGTCGGCCGATGCCCAATTCCTTGTTCGCCCTCTCGCTCGCTAGCCAGGTACATTTGTTTCTTTATTTCTTTCGCTATTCTCACTATACCAACGTAATTCATGCAATATTATTATTGAAATCATCAATTTAGAAACACATGCAATTTGAAACGATGTTTGAAAATGTGGTTGACCGTTCACCATAGAAAACTAAAAAAACAGACAAGCTTGAAAAAAATAAATCCTTGGGAAAAGTTCACAAATTTGAAAAACTATTTTAAAGAAAAATCACAAATTTTAAAATAGTTAATAATTTTGCAAAAAGTAGCTGAATTTTAAAATGTTCATCAAATTACAAATTTTAAAAACGTCCTATTTTATAAAAACATTGTGAAAATTCTGAAAAACATCATGAATTTAAAAAAAAACTTCATGAGTTTAAAAACATAAAATTCATACAAATATTTTCAAAAATATTTTGGAAAGGTGTTAATTCGACATAAATTCCTAATATTTTAACCACTAAAAAAAGGGAACGAACAATCAAACAAAAATGGATGAAGGCTTGGTCGAGAAAAAATAAGAAACAAGAAAGAAAAACCTACCTAGGAAGCTCTCTAAAACTGGTTGGGATGTTTCCAGAAGATTCCCAAAATTGACATGATTTCCCGCTTATATAGATGGGTCGGTCTATTACCATGGTCAATTGATTTGGGCATGGGCGCCAATTTACTGTGATCGACTAATTTGGGCGTGGGGAGTGGTATGGGAGCACCTTGTGCCTTCACCGCCAAATCATCCAAATGGCACCCACTATGCAACTTAGTGGGTTGCATGTAAACACCCTACTCGGTGGCTACTATTTTTTCGTTCGATGTTGTGAGTCAATTTGACTATTATCTTTTCAAAAATCGGACAACACATGACTTTTCGCAGGAAAAAGGCAAAAAACAGACAAAAAAAGATAAAAAATCCAAGAAATGGAAAAGGTTCACGAATTCAACAAAATTCAATGGTTTGAAAAGAAAAGAAAATTCAAAAAAATCTCAAAATTAGAAGAAATAAAGTTTGTAGATTTCGGGGTGCGGGGAGAGTTGGCAGATTTCTAAAAGTTTATTGACTTTGAAAAAAACATGGATTTTTGTTAAAAAAATAGTTCATGGATTTGGAAAAGTTCACCGATTTAAAAAAATGTTCATGGAGTTTAAAGAGTTCATTGATTTTGAAAAAAAACACTTACAAATTTGGAAAAAGTTAATCGATTTGATTATATTCATGTATTTGATAATAAAAAATCACATATTCAAAAAAAATCATGTGTTTTATTATAAAAGCAAAAGGTTCGGGTATTTCAAATAAATTTTAAAAATTGAAAGAAAGTCCACGGGATTCAAAAAAAACTTCGCAAACCCGATAAAGTTCACGAATTGGAAAATAGATGACGCATTTGTAAGAAGGAAAAAAATAAAGAAAGAAAGAAAGGAAGAAAAAATTAGAACGTAAAAGAGGCTACAAAAACAAGAAAATAAACCCAAAATAGAAGCTTCCCAAAACTGGTTGGGAACTTCTCAGAAACGTCCGTCCATATATGGGCTGACCCACGAAAACATTTGAAGCAAACATGGTGTGTGCCAGTTTGCAAAATTGGGAGTAACCGACACAAGGAGTGCCGAATAAGATCTTAGATAGCCTGAAAGTGCAGTAGCTTGTTTGAAGTAAGACCATCGATCCCATCGGAAACACATCAACTAAGTGTGCCTCTTGTAGCGAACTGAGGATTTCTGCGTGTAAGTAATGTAGAGTTGTAGACTCCAAGAAAAGTGAAGGCAAAAATAATAACTGCTTTGGTGAAGAAACAACTGGAAATAAATAACAAATTAATAAGAGAACAGTAGCACAAGTAACAAAATGAAATTGACAGAGGAGTAATGCGTTTTTAGGGAGTATGGGATTCCCATTGGTATGCTTCTAGTGCAACCTATGCATTGATATAATACAATACGAATACTTTAGCCACTCTTGATAATTAGGCTAGGCCATTCTTGATAATTAGGCTAGACAGAGTAGGGTACATAACACGTTCTACTCTAGGTAGACTTCGTTCCATGCATGCTACTACCGTAGTCTCCACATGCAGGTTACGGCTACTATAATTATGGGTTACCCGTGTTGCAGTTGATCCCTAGATGCAATCATGTATGAAGATATTTACTATATGTGATTATGGAATAAAGATGGTACTTGGACATTATCCATGATGCGTATTAACAAGTATGTGACTTATTTACGAGACTATGCATTGTATGATGATTGTTTTAAAACGATCTCTAGTTGAAATGGTTATGTGGACTCTCAACCGACTAAATTAGCATACGACATGATGGATGGCTCGGTCTCACTAACCATGTAGAATTTGATACTAGCTGCATAATATAGACTCAAAAAGATCTGGTCAAATTCTACATAGTTGGATCCGAGCCTAGATAGACACCAGTCGGACATAGTGAGACAGAGTGAGATGAGGTCCTATGTGAGTCTCTCGTACAACATACATTCTATATCATAAGATCTTACCCGACACATGAACTTGAGATAGTGATAGAACTACTTTGGGACGACCAAATTGCTAGGACATATTTCTCCCTTAGTGGTTTTTGGGATGACGACAATGCGCTTTGCGGACTAATCGTGTTCATTGGACATTTCAGATAATCTATTATGACACAAGAAGATTTTCTTCCCACGGTGATGATTAGATAATACCAATATTCCCGATGTTTTCGGTGGTAATTGAGTCGTAGGAAAACCATACTATCAAGAGGGGGTGCGTATTGGAAAGGTTTGGGTGGAATCAACGCGTACACATAAGTTACGCACACAGTTTACTTCCCCAAATTTTGGAGTTCTTTTGTTATTCTACTTGGGCAAACTAGAAGCACCCAAGCGGTATTGGGCTCAACGGTAGTACAACTATGAGTAGCGGCAGTACCGCCCTGGAGTACCGCTCCCACAGTACTCTGTTCTCTAGTGCCACGGACATTTCCGCTGGGCTAGCATAGACTTGCTTCGCATCAACAGTAGTGGAGCAGCAGTACTGCTTTAAGCGGTAGTACCGCTCCTGCCAGAGCAATAGTTGAAAGCACACTTGCTCCCTTGGTGGTTTTGGTAATTCATAACAACATATAAGTCATTGAACTAATGTTTTCCTCATGTATATTTCAGGAAAAGTTCAATGATGGGTTGGCAAAGAGATTGTGGAACACCCCAAGATGCAAGGAAATGGATTGGCAAAGCTTCAAGCAAGAGGACCCTACATTTTATATTTGTGAGAAATCACCTTGAGTCCATAGGAAAGCGAATACTATTAAAAGGGGGTAAAGTTTTGTTGGTGAACAAAAAGCTCATACGTGCACAAGTGATAGTCACCAAAGACACCCACAAACTCTCCCACCAAAGTCTGTCCTAAGCCAAACACTCAAAATTGGTGCAACCAACATTCCATTTCGATGCCACAGATTCCAAACCCTAGGCAGACTCAGCCAAACCCTAACCCTTCAGTACAGCCGATACTGCTTTCGGTGCCACCGAGTTTAGGTTGCCAAATTTCTGTTACGCAAGTTCACAGTTTCGGTCCCTCCGAGATTGTTGAATCGGCGTCACCGAGAATGGGCATTCTGACCGTTGGTCATCTTATCGGTGCAACCGAGATTCCTATATCGGTCTCACCGTGATTCAAAAGTTGCCACCTTTTGGTCACTTCGGTTCCACCGAGATTAATACATCGGTGTCACTGAGTTGGTCATTTTGTGTGTAACGGTTGGATTTTTGGGGATGCCTATATATACCCCTTCACCACCACCTACTCGATAGAGAAGCACTCAAAACCATTCCATACCTATCCTATCAGTTTTCTGAGAGAGAACCACCTACCCTTGTGTTGAGGTCAAGATCTTCCACTCCAACCATATGGATCTTGATTTCTAGTCTCCCCAAGTTGCTTTAGACCAATCCCATCTCTTCTACCAATCCATATTTGTGAGAGAGTGATTCTGTGTTGAGGAGTCTATCATCTTGAAGCACAAGAGCAAGGAGTTCATCGACATTACCGAGCCTATTATCTTTTGGAGGGTGGTGCCTCCTAGATTGGTTAGGTGTCGCTTGGGAGCCTCCTACTTCGTGTTTTGGAGTGAACCAAGAAGTTTGTAAGGGCAAGGAGATCGCCTACTTCATGAAGATCTACCCCAAGTAAGGCTAGTCCTCCGTGGACGTAGGCCGTCATGGTATAGTCAAGGTTGCTTCTTCGTGGAACCCTACGTGAGTAGAGCCCTCCGTGGACTCTCGCGACCGTTACCCTCCGTGGGTTGAAGACTCCATGAATGTGGATGTATGATAGCACCACCTATCAGAACCACGGGAAAAATCATCGTGTCACCAATTGTGTTTGCTTTCCTTACCCCCTCTTTACTTACATGTGCAATGTCTTTACTTTTCGCTGCTACACTCTTAGACATGCATGTGTAGGGTGTACTTGACATACTATGAATGCTGAAATCTGCCAAGAATTAAAATTGGGAAAAAGTAGATTTTATTTGGTCAAGTAGTCTAATCACCCCCCTCTAGACCTACTTTCGATCCTACAAGTGGTATCAGAGCTTTGGCTCCATTGCATTGATTTCAGAACCTAGGAAAAGTATGGCATCTAGTGAGGAAAATTATCACCGTAGAGGTACGTACTTTGATGGCACAAATTTTGCTAGTTGGAAGCAGAAAATGAAAATGCATTTGCTTGGTCATAATCCTGCCGTTTGGGTTGTTGTTCGTGTTGGCTTGCAAGATGAATTCTTTGCGGAAGGAAAGGAACCTGATCTTGAAGCGACTGTGGATGAATTGAAGATGTTTCAACTCAATGCTCAAGCATGTGACATTCTCTTCAACTGCCTATGCCCTGAAGAATTCAACAAAATTAGCCGTCTTGAACACGCAAAAGAGATTTGGGATACTTGGGTTGATATGCACGAAGGAACCGAGTCCGTGAGAGAATACTAGTTAGATGTTCTTCAAGGTCAGCTTGACAAGTTCAAGATGAAGGATGGTGAAGGAGTCGCTGAGATGTACTCTAGGCTAGCTCTCATTACAAATGAGATTGCCGACTTAGGAAGCGAAGAAATGATAGACAAATTCATCATCAAGAAGATACTTCGAGCTTTGGATGATCGATATGACACCGTTTGCACATTGGTCTAAATGATGCCCAACTACAAAGATCTCAAACCAACGGAAGTGATTGATAGAATTGTTGCTCATGAGATGACACTCAAAGACAAGGAAGAGCTTCATCACAAGTCTAGCGGTGCTAAGCCACAAGCGATGCTCCCGCTACCTCAAGCGACAACCTTGTCACAAATGAAGAGATAAGACTCATGGTCAAGAAATTCAACAAGTTCTATAAGAATAGAAGCAAAGATCAAAGCTCCAACTCAAGACATGAAGAGAGGCGCTCGTCAAGTCGTGACCGAAACTGCTACAATTGTGGGAAGCCCGGAAACTACTCCAATGAGTGCATAGCTCCCTACAAACGAAGAGAAGAGTCACCAAGAAGACGAATCTCAAGAGGCGAGTCACCTCGAAGAGAGAGGAGCAGAGATGATCGTTATGAACGAAGACCCTCAAGGAGAAGTAGGGACTCGGAGAAGAAGGACAAATACACCAAGAGCTACTCAAGAAGGAAACATCAAGCTCATGTTGGTGAATGGCTTTCCGGCTCCGACTCTGACAACCACTCCGAGAGAAGCTATCATTCCAACTTCGACTATAGTTAAGATGAAGGTGTTGCCGGGATTGCACTAGTGACAACCAACTCCTATGATCTATTTGATTCACCAAATGAAGGGAGTGGAAGTTGCTTCATGGCTAAAGGCCCCAAGGTATCACACCCCGAGTATCTTGATTTCAATAGTGATGAAGATAACTTGTTAATTGAAGATGAGTTGCTATTTTACAAAACTAGTAATGATAGTCAAAAAGAACTTCCTAGTACTCACTCCAGTAGAGATAAGTCATGTGATGATGATAAGTTGGAAATAGAACGACTAACTCAAGAACTAAAAACTCTTAAGTTAGCTCATGAGTCAACTCTAGAAGATCATAGAGAGCTTGTAAGGACACATGAGAATCTACGCTTCGAGAAGCTCAATTTAGAGCAAGAGCATGAGTTCCTTAAAGCTATCAATGACGATCTTCGAAAGAAGACTTCCTTTTATCTAGCCAAACGACTTCTCTTATCTACATTCATGCCTCAAGTTGAGCCTAAGCAAGCTAGTAACAAAGGAAAGAAAGGTTCTTCAACTAGCAGCAATAAAAATGATAAATCCAATGATATTGCTTCTAATAGTTTTCTTGATCCCACCAACTCTTCACTTAGCCAAGTTACTCTTGAGCAAGAAAATTAACTCTTGAAAGGGATTATAGAGAAAGGTATCTACAAGAGTCTTGAAGGGTGCAAAAAATTTGAGGAGTTTGTACGCAAGCATGGAGGATACCGAAAGAATTGTGGTGTTGGCTACTTCAACACTAATGGAGTTGAATGGGAAGAAGGTCAATACCCCAATCACAAGTTTGTTCCTCAAAAGGATAAGTATAAAAATACCCCCCCAAGGGAACAAAAGCTCAAGATGACCTTCCACCACAAGACACCAAGCTCAAGGACAAGAACAAGCTTCAAGAGGACTTTGACTCATATGAAGATGAATCCCAAGCTTTGGTGAAGTAGGTTCCCAAGGCTACTACAATCTCAATGTCTAGAAGTGCTACTTCAACAACAAGGATCCCCATCAACTTGATGTGGGTACCAAAGAAGAAGAACTAGCGAGTTCTTGAGGGGTGACTCCGCCAATGAAATTCACTCATATTCATTATTGGCAAGGACTATTTGCAATCAACATCAACTCTATGTAATAGTTCAAGGAGTCACACATTCCCTAAAAGGTAAGCAAGGGACAAGGTAATAAACAAATCAATGGACATCATCACATATGCTTTGCACTCCATGTCCATAGATATCCTTGTATTTGTCTATTGTGTGTTGGGACTAACCCATGTAGGTGAGAAGAGTAATGAAACAATAAGGATGCTCCCAACTCTTGGTGATCTTCATCAATCTTGAGCATCCACCACTACCTCACCAACATGAAGTCTTCATCGACAAAACCCAAGGTTAGTTTGTCCCTCTTATGGGGGGATGTCACATCTAGGGGAAGCTTTACTCTAAGACTTGAGTTAAAGCATCTCAAAAGAGTGTGACAACATTAAATGCTTTATGTGAAAGTGGTAACCCCACTTGCTCTTAAACGATGAGTATGACCTAGGATCAAGTACTCTTACTTGGCTCCTAAGTAAATATACCATATGTAGATGACTCCGTCATCGCCAAAGTGCTTGTTAGAAGCTATTGTGTTTGTGCATGTTTGCCATGATTTTATTTGACATATTGTTGTGTGAGCATGTTGGTCTGCATTTATTTACTCATTCGAGGATATTCAATTGTTTCTACTTGGCTTTTCATATTCATTTTCCAATTGGATATACAAGAATGCCTAGGACCACTTCTTTAGCTATCTATGCTTTCTCACCTCATACTCTATTCATGCTGCATCACAAAATTTGAACAAGTGCTTTTTGATCCCTCTGTGTGTGGAGCACTCGGAGTTTCGTATCGACAAGGGTTGACCATTAAAACCTCCCAAGTGCATCTCGGTGGAACCAACACGAAAATCTCGGTCACACCGAATGCCTAGGGTTGATCTGGATTTCTTGCCTCAGTACTACCGATTCCATATTCTCGGTTACACCGAGTTTCCGTGTCAGCTGACAGTTGAGAAACTCGGTGACACCGAAAATTTAGAATCGGTGTCACCGAAAGTAAAGGGTATATATTTGGTGGTCCCGACGTTTCGAAAATTCACTATTCAAACCGTCGCGCCCCAAGCCCTAAGCTGTCGTAGAAGGATCCCTAGTCGTCACCCTTGTCTTCTCGCACTCCTCTGCCATAGGGAATCGCCGCCACCGACGGAATCTTCACCCCCGTCGCTGCCGTAGCGGATCTGTCACCGAGCTAGGGTACGGATTCGGCCCCCTATTGCGCTCCAACCTCCAAATCTTGCGCATTAGGGTTTCACCATTATCTTGCCACTATTTGAGATTGTTCTATCCACAAGATTAACTCTATAGACTAGCAAATCGGAAAATTTGAGGTTTAGTTGCCCGTGAAATTGCATCTCAGTGAGACCGAGTCAGAAAAATCGGTTCCACCGATTGCCTCTTTGTGATACTGAGGAAAAAACTAAGTGAGACCTGTAGGACCGAAAGTATGTCTAGAGGGGGGGGGGGTGATTATACTACTTGACCAAATAAAAGTTTTGCCTATACCAAGTTTTAGGGTTGACAGTTTTTAGCATTTCATGGCAAGTCAAGTACACCCTACACATGCAAGTCTAAGAGTATATAGTAGCAGAAAGTAACAACAAGCATGTATAGAAGGGATAGGGTAGGAAGATCAAACGCAGTTGTAGGCACGATGATTTTTCCCGTGGTTCCGATAGGTGGCGTTATCGTACATCCACTTTTATGGAGTCTTCAACCCACGGAGGGTAACGGTCGCGAGAGTCCACGGAGGGCTCCACCCAAAAGGGTCCATGAAGTAGCAACCTTGACTATTCCATAACGTCTTCCGTCCATGAAGGACTAGCCTCACTATGGGTAGATCTTCACGAAGTAGGCGATCTCCTTGCCCTTACAAACTTCTTGGTTCACTCCACAACACGAAGTAGGAGGCTCCCAAGCAACACCTAACCAATCTAGGAGGCACCACCCTCCAAAAGGTAATAGGCTCGGTAATGACGATGAACTCCTTGCTCTTGTTCTTCAAGATGATAGACTCATCAGCACCCAATCACTCTCTCACAAATTTGGCATGGTGGAAGAGATGGGATTGGTGGAAAGCTACTTGGGGAGGCTAGAGAACAAGATCCATATGATTGGAGTGGAAGATCTTGACCTTAACACAAGGGTAGGTGGTTCTCTCTTGGAAAATCTGATAGGATAGGAATGGAATAGTTCTGAGTGATTCACTATCGAGTAGGTGGTGGTGATGGGGTATATATAGGCATCCCCAAAAATCCAACCATTACACAAAAAATGACCAACTCGGTGACACCGATGTGTTAATCTCGATGGTACCGAAGTGACCAAAAGGTGGCAACTTTTGAATCTCGGTGAGACCGATATAGGAAACTCGGTTGCACCGATAAGGTGACCAACGGTTAGATTTCCAATCTCAGTGACGTCGATCCAACATTATCGGTGGGACCGAAAATGTGGCATAACAGAAAGTTGGCATCCTAAACTCAATGGCACCAGTATAGAATCGGTTGCACCGAAGTGGCTAGGGTTTGGCTTGAGTCTGTCTAGGTTTTGGAATCGGTGGCACCGGTATGGGAAAGTTGGTTGCACCGATTTTGAGTGTTAGGTATAGAACAGACTTTGGTGGGAGTGTTTGTGGATGTTTTTGGCGACTATCACTTGTGCACGTTTGAGCATATTGCTCATCAATAAAACCTTACCCCCTTTTAATAGTATTGGCTTTCCTATGGACTCAAAGTGATTTCTCACAAATATAAAATATAGAGTCCTCTTGCTTGAATCTTGGCCAACCTATTTCCTTGCGTCTTGGGGTTTCTCCACAATCTCCTTTTGTCAATCCTATCATTGAACATTTCCTGAAATATACTTGGTGGAAACATTAGTTCAATGACTTATATGTTGTTATTAATTACTAAAACCACCAAGGGAGCAAATGTGCTTTCAATCTCCCCTTTTTGGTAATTGATGACAAAATATAGATCAAAGCTTCGACATATGATAAAATCGATGAATATAATCGTCGCTTTGAGAGGTATGTGATAAGCAAGAGCTCCCCCTAAATTTGTGCATTATTTTGAATTTGCGTTTGAATGCAAATGTACAATCGATTAGGTATATGGGGCTCTTCTTCCATGTCACATACAACTTGGTGGTGTGCGAGAATAATTAGAATGAATAACAACGCACAACACAATCAAGCAAAGGTGAATGATCATCTCATAAGCATTAAGATGATAGGAAATATTTGCATCACACATAACAACGTATGATCACACACAAACACAAAAGTATCTCACGTCAAACCAAAAGAACCAAATGTTTTGAAAAGCAACAAACACCAAAATGCTCTCTCGCTCGAAGCCTAAAGATCTATATACACTTCTCCCCCTTTGGCAAAAAGTTACCAAAAAAATCAAAGGTATACATCTAATCGTTCTTGGGCTGATCTCCTCCGGTTGTTAATGAAGGAGTCGAGATAACAGCATCAGCGAAGATCTCAGCAGATGTCGTGGATGGAGCTGGAGTGGTCACTGGAGGAACTGGAGCAGATGGAGCAGGAGCTGTGCTGTCAGTAGCAGGAGTTGATGGAGCTGACACAGTGGCTGATTTGGCTTGAGTGGTGAACTGAGTGCCCGACCTTAGAGGTGATTCATCCTCATCATCATCATCTGAAGAAGAAGTGGTGTGAGGAAGTGGCACTAAGTCAACTTCCTTCTGTAGCTCTGTGACTGTCTTAGTCAGCCTATCTACCTTATCAATAAGGGTCTTGATTCCGGTTTCAAAGATCCTGACAAGACTGTTCTGGTTGTCTAGAATCCCCTTAATGTCCTTCTGCATGCCTTGAACTGATGATATCAAGAGATCCATTTGCTCATTCCTGGATCTAGGGACTTGAGCACTAGTGGATCTAACTGCCTCTGCTTCTTCCTGAGGTGCAACTGAAGTGGGATGATCAACATCCATCACCACAACATTGTCCTCAAGATCTGGCTGTAGGGGCAAATGTGGATGATCTAAAGCAAAAATGTGCTTCTCCAATCTTGAGTTGATAAGCATTTGGATGTAGGGTGCATAACAGCAGGAGTGCTTCTGGTTAGCAGTAACCCTCTTGATTATCTCAACAATCAAATCCATGACTCTGATCCTGGTGTGTCTGTCAAGGTGGATCAACATGTTGATGGAGTGGCCTCGGATCATCTGGTCATCTCCTGACTTGGGCATCAAAGTATGCCTCAGAATGGTGTTCATCATGCGGAGGCCGGCCTGAAGAAAGTAGATTGATCCTAGCTTGTGAGACTTCACATTGACAACATGGATCTCCTTGTACATGTTTGCCATAGCATTGTGGCTCGCCTTGGATTCTGAGTATACATCCAAGTCACCATCTTGTGCTTCAGGAAATCCTAAGATATCAACCCATTCTTCAACAGTTGATTCCTACCTTGCACCTTCAGTCATCCATACAATTCTACCATCTCCGTAGAAGTGTGAAGTGGAGTAGAATTGCATGATCATCTCATCGTTCCAAGTTGTGAATTCTCTGTCAGCAAACTCATCCAAGCCTATGCAGTGGAAATTGTCTTGGACACTTGGAAAGTAGTCCTCATTCTCCTTGATGAATTTCCAATCAACATAACGCATATCACTCACAGCTGGACTCTTGTCAAAAAGCACAGTCTCATAGAAATCCTGTTGCTCTCTGGTATAAAATCTGTAGTCCACAGTTGTCTTCTTTCTCAAGGCATATGGATCAATAGCTCTCCATGCTCTCATTCCTGAATCCTTCCTCTTCTTCATATCCTTAGCTAGTGGGTAGCTGGCATTTTGAACTAGAAGATGTGGTCTGAGCTTCATCAAGGTAGTTAAGTCATCTTCTTCCTCAACTCTGGAAGTAGTTCCTTTGTTCTTCTCAGAAGCTGGAATCTGCCTAGTTGTCCTCTTAGGCTTCTCAGCAGCAGCCTTCTTGGATGTGCTGGTCTTTGGCATAGCATCAAACATCAGTTTCTTTGCCTTCTTCTTGGGAGGAGCCTTTGTAGCTGGCTCATCCTCCTCTTCCTCAGTAGCAGCACCAGTTGCTTCCTCTAGATCTTCATACATGGAAGTAGGCCTGCCAGTCACATGAATAATCCTCTTTTTGGACATTTTCTCCCCTGCCTTCTTAGGCATAGCTCTCTTGGGGACCTCAACTGAAATTGTTGCTCTGACAGTCTCATGAGCCTTGAAGGTTGAAGCAGGTGCATAGATCTTGCTGACAACTCTTTTGGAAGAAGTGGCTTCAGTAGCAGACTTCTTAGCAGCTTTCTCTTGCTTCTTAGCAAGAATCTCCTCAGGGACAAAGTCTGAATCCTCCTCATCTGAATTCAGCTTCTTTCTAGTCCTTGTAGCAGCTTTGGGCAACCCATGGGAGCTGGGGGTGCTTGGATCTGAAAATGAACTGGGCTCTGGGCTTGTGCCTGAACTCATGTCTACACCTTGCTCTAGCTTGTTCTGACTGTCCTCAACATCTTACATACTGACCCTGTGAATGGAATATAGATGAGCAGAAGTAGATGAGTCATCACAAAATTATCAGGAGGTTTTTTGAAATTTTGAACAATGATTTTCAAAGTTTTGCATTCTGTCAGAAACAAATCGGTAAGACCGAAGCAAAGGTTTTGGTGACACCGAGACTGACTGTCCCTCTTAACAGAAACTTGGCACCCTTTTCGGTGAGACTGAAAAGGAGTGCTCGGTTTCACCGAGACAGTTCTTAGCACACAGAAAAAAATTGGTGGTACCGATTTTCTTGATTCGGTTCTACCGAGTTGCGTCGGGCAGAAGGAAAACCCCCTAGAAATCAATGGTTCTCTAGCCTATGGAGATTTCTTATGGATAGGAATAAGTGCAATGAGTGGCTTATAGAGAAGATCAAGTCCAATGCATAAGAATCAGAAGGGAGAGCACAAGGGAGGTCGAATCCGTACCCTAACTTGGTGCGGATCCGCTATGGCGGCGACGATGGAGCAGATTTCGTCGACGACGGCGATTCCTAGCGACGGAGGAGCGCAGGAAGACAAGGGCGACGACCAGGGGTCTCGAGGCGACAACTTAGGGTTCTGAGGCACGACGTTTGAAGATAAAATTTCAAAGCGTCGGGGTCCACAACATATATACGCTCCGTTGTCGGTGATACCGATTTTATGTTTTCGGTGTCACCGAGTTCCACAACTATCAGCTAACAGGGAAACTTGGTGTAACCAAGAATATGAAATCGACAGTACCAAGATTGAAAACCAGATCAACCCTAGGCAATCGGTGAGACTGAGATTGTGGGGTTGGTTCCACCGAGTTGCTCTTGGGAGGTTTTAATGGTCAGTCCTTGTTGATACAGAACTCCGAGTGCTCCACACATAGAGGGATCGAAAAGCACTTGTTCAAATTTTGTGATGCAGCATGAATGGAATATGAGGTGAGAAAGCATAGATAGCTAAAGAGTGGTCCTAGGTATTCTTGTCCATCCAATTGGCAAAAGATAAATCAAAAACCAAATAGCCACAATTGGATATCCTCGAATGAGAAAATAAATGCAGACCAACATGCTCACACAATAAGATGTCAAAAGAAATCATGAGAAACATGCACAAACACACTAGCATCTAACAAGCACTTGGGCGATGACGAAGTCATCTATATATGAGTATTTGACTTAGGAGCCAAGTAAGAGTACTTGATCATAGGTCATAATCATCGTTTAAGCACAAGTGGGGTTACCACTTTTACATAAAGCATTTAATGTTGTCCCATACTAAGAGATGCTTTGACTCAAGTCTTAGAGTAAAGCTCCCCCTTAATGTGACATCCCCCCATAAGAGGGATAGACTAACCTTGGGTTTTGTCTATGAAGACTTCATGTTGGTCAGGTAGTTGTGAATGCTCAATGTTGATGAAGATCACCAAGAGTTGGGAGCATCCTTGTTGTTTCCTTACTCCTCTCACCTACATGGGTTAGTCCCAACACACAAGAGACAAATACAAGGATATCTATGGACATGGAGTGCAAATCATATGTTATGATGTCCATTGATTAGTTGATTACCTTGTCCCTTGCTTACCTTTGAGGGAATATGTGACTCCTTGAACTATTACATTGAGTTGATGTTGAGTGCAAAAAGTTCTTGCCAATAATGAATGTGAGTGAATTTCATTGGCGGAGTCACCCCTCAAGAACTTACTAGTTCTTCTTCTTGGGGACCCACATCAAGTTGATGGGGATCCTTGGTGTTGAAGTAGCCTTTGTAGTAGTTGAGCTTGAAGTAGCCTTGGGAACCCACTCCACCAAAGCTAGGGGTTCATCTTCATATGAGTCAATGTCCTCTTGAAGCTTGTTCTTGCCCTTGAGCTTGTGGTCTTGTGGTGGAAGGTCATCTTGAGTGTTTGTCCCCTTGGGAAGAGTATTTTCATACTTCTACTTTTGAGGAACAAACTTGGGCTTGGGATATTGACCTTCTTCCCACCCAACTCCATTAGCGTTGAAGTAGCCAACACCACGATTCTTCCGGTATCCTCCATGCTTGCGTACAATTTCCTCAAATTGCTTACATCCGGCAAGACTCTTGTAGATACCTTTTTCTATAATTCCTTTCAATAAAGCATTTTCTTGCTCAAGTGTAACTTGGCTAAGAGAATCATCATTAGTGGAATCAATAGAACTACTAGAAGCAACATCATTGGATTTAGCATTTTTATTGTTGCTACTAGATGAAGAACCTTTCTTGCCTTTGTTACTAGATTGGTTAGCTTTAACTTGAGGCATGAAAGTAGACAAGAGTAGTCGTTTGGCTAGATAAATGAAGTCTTCTTTTGGAGATCGTCATTGATAGCTTTGAGAAACTCATGCTCTTGCTCCAAGTTGAGCTTCTCGAAGCGTAGCTTCTCATGAGTTCTCACAAGCTCTCTATGATCTTCGAGAGTAGATTCATGAGCTAACTTAAGAGTGTTTAGTTCTTTAGTTAGTTGTTCTATTTTCATCTTATCATAATCAAATGACTCATCTTGACTAGCATGAGAATTACCAAGTTCATTGACATCACTAGTTTTATCACAAAGCAAGTCATCATCACAAAGCAAATCATCTCCATCACTATCAAAATCAAGATACTCGGGGTGTGATACCTTGGGGCCTTTAGCCATGAAGCAACTTCCACTCCCTTCGTTTGGTGAATCAAATAGATCATAGGAGTTGGTAGTCACTAGAGCAATTCCGGCAACACCATCATCTTGACTATAGTCGGAGTCGGAGTGATAGCTTCTCTTCAAGTTGTTGTCGGAGTCGGAGCCAGAAACCCATTCACCAACATGAGCTTGATGTTTTCTTCTTGTGTAGCTCTTGGTGTACTTGTCCTTCTTCTCCTAATCTCTACTTCTCCTTGAGTGTCTTCATTCATAACGATCATCTCTACCCCTTCTCTCTCTTTGTGGTGACTCATTCCTTGAGCTTCGTCTTCGAGGTGACTCTTCTCTTCTTTTGTAGGGAGCCATGCACTCATTTGAGTAGTATCCGGGATTCCCACAATTGTAGCAATTGCAGTCACGACTTGACGACCGCTTCTCTTCATATCTTGAGTTTGAGTTTCTTTCTTTGCCTCTATTCTTGTAGAACTTGTTGAATTTCTTGACCATGAGGCTTATCTCTTCATTGGTGACAAGGTTGTTGCTTGAAGTTGCGGGAGCATCACTTGTGGCTTTGTAAGCACCGCTAGACTTGTGATGAAGTTCTTCCTTATCCTTGAGTGTCATCTTATGAGAAACAATCCTTCCAATGACTTCCGTAGGCTTGAGATCTTTGTAGTTTGGCATCATTTGGATCAATGTGCACACGGTGTCGTATCTCTCATCCAAAGCTCTAAGTATCTTCTTGATGATGAATTTGTCGGTCATTTCTTCGCTTCCTAAGCCGGTAATCTCATTTGTGATGAGAGCTAGCCTAGAGTACATCTCTGCGTCTCCTTCACCATCCTTCATCTTGAACTTGTCAAGATGACCTTGAAGAACATCTAACTTGGATTCTCTCACAGACTCGGTTCCTTTGTGCATATCAACCAAAGTATCCCAAATCTCTTTTGCATTCTCAAGACGGCTGATTTTGTTGATTTCTTCGGGGCATAAGTAGTTGAAGAGAATGTCGCGTGCTTGAGCATTGAGTTGCAACATCTTCGACTCATTTGTGGTCGCTTCACGATCCGGTTCCCGTCCATCCGCAAAGAACTCACCTTGCAAGCGAACACGAACAATAGCCCAAATGGCAGGGTTATGACCAAGACTATGCATTTTCATTTTGTGCTTCCAACTAGCAAAATTAGTGCCATCAAAGTACAGACCTCTACGGTGATAACTTCCCTCACTAGACGCCATACTTCTCCTAGGTTGTGAGACCTAAGAAATGAAGAACAATGCTCTGATACCACTTGTAGGACCGAAAAGTATGTCTAGTGGGGAGGGGGTGATTAGACTACTTGACCAAATAAAAGTTTTGCCTATACCAAGTTTTAGGGTTGACAGTTTTTAGCATTTCATGGCAAGTCAAGTACACCCTATACATGCAAGTCTAAGAGTATATAGCAGCGGAAAGTAACAACAAACATGTATAGAAGGGATAGGGTAGGAAGATCAAACGCAGTTGTAGACACAATGATTTTTCCCGTGGTTCCTGGCACTATCGTACATCCACGTTTATGGAGTCTACAACCCACGAAGGGTAGCGGTCACGAGAGTCCACGGAGGGCTCCACCCAAAAGGGTCCACGAAGTAGCAACCTTGACTATTCCATAACGGCTTCCGTCCACGAAGGACTAGCCTCACTATGGGTAGATCTTCATGAAGTAGGCGATCTCCTTGGCCTTACAAACTTCTTGGTTCACTCCACAACACGAAGTAGGAGGCTCCCAAGCAACACCTAACCAATGTAGGAGGCACCACTCTCTAAAAGGTAATAGGCTCGGTAATGACGATGAACTCCTTGCTCTTGTGCTTCAAGATGATAGACTCCTCAGCACCCAATCACTCTCTCACAGATTTAGCATGGTGGAAGAGATGGGATTGGTGGAAAGCTACTTGGGGAGGCTAGGGATCAAGATCCATATGATTGGAGTGGAAGATCTTGACCTCAACACAAGGGTAGGTGGTTCTCTCTCAGAACATCTAATAGGATATGAATGGAATAGTTCTGAGTGCTTCACTATCAAGTAGGTGGTGGTGAAGGGGTATATATAGGCATCCCCAAAAATCCAACCGTTACACACAAAATGACCAACTCGGTGACACCAATGTGTTAATCTCGATGGTACCGAAGTGACCAAAAGGTGGCAACTTTTGAATCTCGGTGAGACCGATATAGGAAACTCGGTTGCACCGATAAGGCGACCAACGGTCAGATTTCCAATCTCGGTGACGCCGATCCAACATTATCGGTGGGACCGAAAATGTGAATTTGCGTAATAGAAAGTTGGCATCCTAAACTCGGTGGCACCGGTATGGAATGGGTTGCACCGAAGTGGCTAGGGTTTGGCTTGAGTCTGTCTAGGTTCTGGAATCGGTGGCACCGGTATGGGAAAGTTGGTTGCACCGATTTTGATGTTAGGTATAGAACAGACTTTGGTGGGAGAGTTTGTGGACATTTTTGGCGACTATCACTTGTGCACGTTTGAGTATATTGTTCACCAACAAAACCTTACCCCCTTTTAATAGTATTGGCTTTCCTATGGACTCAAAGTGATTTCTCACAAATATAAAATGTAGAGTCCTCTTGCTTGAAGCTTGGACAACCTATTTCCTTGCATCTTGGGGTTTCTCCACAATCTCCTTTTGCCAATCCTACCATTGAACATTTCCTGAAATATACTTGGTGGAAACATTAGTTCAATGACTTATATGTTGTTATTAATTACCAAAACCACCAAGGGAGCAAATGTGCTTTCAAGACCGAGTGATAATTTTCGGTCTGACCGAAACTATTGCCAAGTCTCTCTTAAGGGTTTTGTGAGTCTTGACAGCACCGAAAGGTTTGACTCGGTGACACCAAAATTCAGTTTTGAAGTGAACTACATCTATAATTTTTCTGTTCAATCTTTCAAAAACCAGCTGAATATTTTGTGATGACTCAACCTATTCCACTCTTCTATACACTATTCAAAGGGTCAGCATGTCAGAGTCAGACAGTCAAAATTTGCCAAAGTAGGGTGTTCACATGAGTTTAGGCACTAGCCCTAAGCCTAGTTCCTTTTCAGGTCTAGGCACCCCCAGCTCCCGTGGGTTGCCCAAGGCTGCCACTAGGGCTAGGAAGAAGCTGAATTCAGATGAGGAAGATTCAAACTTTGTGCTAGAGGAGGCTCTTGCCAAGAAGCAAGAGAAAGGTGCCAAGAAGTCAGCAAATGAGGCCACCTCTTCTAGGAGGGTGGTCAACAAAATTTATGCACCTGTTGAAACTATCAAAGCACATGAGAGTGCTAGGGCAGCAATGACCATGGATCCCCCAAAGAAGTCTATGCCTAAGAAGGCGGGGGAGAAGAGAGCCAGAATGAGGATAATCCATGTGACTGGCAGGCCTACATCTATGTATGAAGATCCAGAGGAGGCCGTTGCTGCTGAAGAGGAGGATGAGCCAGCTGCAAAGGCTCCTCCCAAGAAGAAGGCCAATAAACTTCTAGCTGATGCTATGCCCAAGTCTGGTACATCCAAGAGCACAAAATCCCAGAAGGCTGCTGCTGAAAATCCTAAGAGGACATCTAGGTAGATTCCAGCTTCTGAAAGAAGAAAGGAACTGCTTCTAGAGTTGAGCATGATGATGACTTGACAACCTTGATGAAACTTAGACCACACCTTCCAGTACATAGTGCCAGCTATCCACTTGCTGGAGATATGAAGAAGAGGAAAGACTCAGGTTTGAGGGCATGGAGAGCTATAGACCCATATGCCCAAAGGAAGAAGACATACGTGGACTACAGATTCTATACCAAAGAGCAACATGATTTCTATGAGACTGTGCTATTTGACAAGAGTCCAGCTGTGAGCAACATGAGGTATGTTGACTGGAAATTCATTAAGGAGAATGAGGACTATTTTCCAAGTGTCCAAGACAATTTCCACTGCATTGGGTTGGATGAGTTTGTTGGCAGAGAACTTACTGCATGGAATGATGAAATGATCATGCAATTCTAATCCACTGCACATTTCTATGAAGATGGTAGGATTGTATGGATGACAGAAGGAGCAAGATATGAGTCCACAATTGATGAATGAGCTGCACTTCTAGGAGTCCGAGAGGTTCAGGATGGAGACTTGGATGCTTACATGGAATCAAAGGCGAGCCACAATGCCATGAAGGATATGTATACTCCTATACCTGCAGACAAACTGCAATCTCACAAGCTTGGATCCATCTACTATCTTCAAGCTGGCCTCCGCACCATGAACACCATTCTGAGGCATACCTTGATGCCCAAGTCAGGAGATGACAAGATGATCCGAGGCTACTCCATCAACATGTTGATCCACCTTGACGGACACACCAGGATCAGAGTCATGGACTTGATTGTTGAGACAGTCAAGAGGGTTGCTGCTGATCAGAAGAGCTCTTGCTGCTATGCACCCTATATCCAGATGCTTATCAACTCTCAGATTGAGAAGCACATATTTTCTCTTGACAGTCCCCATTTGCCCCTACAACCAGAGCTTGAGGATAAAGTCGTGGTGATGGACCCAGATCATCCCACATCTGCTACAACTCAGGCAGAGGCAGAGGTAGCTCAAGCCACTAGTGCTCAAGTCCCTAGATCCAGAAATGAGAAAATGGATCTGTTGATATCATCAGTTTAGGGCATGTAGAAGGACATTAAGGGGATTCTAGACAACTAGAACAGTCTTGTGAGGATCTTTGAAACTAGGATCAAGACCCTTAATGATAAGGTGGACATACTGACTAAGACGGTCACAGAACTCCAGAAGGAAGTTGACTCAGTGCCACTTCCTCACACCACTTATTTAGATGATGATGATGATGATGAGGAGTATGGATCACCTCTAAGGACAGGCACACAGTTTCCTACTCAGGCCAGATCAACCACTATGCCAGCTCCAGACTTGAGGCAGTCTTCATCATCTCCTACTGTTTTCACCTCATCTCCTGCTCCATCAGCTCCAGTTCCTCCAGCTGCCACTCCAACTTCATCCATGCCATCTGCAGAGATCTTCACCGACGCTGTTCTCTTGACTCCTTCATCAACAACCGGAGGAGATCAGCCCAAGAACGCTTAGATATATGCCTTTGAACTTTTTGGTAACTTGTTGTCAAAGGGGGAGAAGTGTATATGGATCTTTAGGCTTCGAGTGAGAGAGCGTTTTGGTGTTTATTTATTTTCAAAAACAATTGTCTTTTGGTTGCTTGTGATATACTTTTTGTGTGATGCTACTACTTCCTATCATCTTAATGCTTTATGAGATGATATTTCTACTTTGCTTGATTGTATTGTGCTATGACGTTCACTCTAATTATTCTCGCACACCACCAAGATGTATGTGACATGGAAGAATTGCCCCATGTACCTAATCGATTGTGCATTTGCATTCAAACGCAAATCTAAAATAATGCACAAACTTAGGGGGAGCTCTTGCTTATCACATACTTCTGAAAGCGACGATTATATTCATTGATTATATCATATGTCGAAGCTTTGATCTATATGTTCTCATCAATTACCAAAAAGGGGGAGATTGAAAGCATATTTGCTCCCTTGGTGGTTTTGGTAATTCATAACAACATATAAGTCATTGAACTAATGTTTCCTTCAAGTATATTTTAGGAAAAGTTCAATGATGGGTTGGCAAAGAGATTGTGGAACACCCCAAGATGCAAGGAAATGGATTGGCAAAGCTTCAATCAAGAGGACTCTACATTTTCTATTTGTGAGAAATCACCTTGAGTCCATAGGAAAGCGAATACTATTAAAAGGGGGTAAAGTTTTGTTGGTGAACAAAAAGCTCATACGTGCACAAGTGATAGTCACCAAAGACACCCACAAACTCTCCCACCAAAGTCTGTCCTAAGACAAACACTCAAAATTGGTGCAACCAACATTCCATTCCGGTGCCACCGATTCCAAACCCTAGACAGACTCAGCCAAACCCTAACCCTTCAGTATAGCCGATACTGCTTTCGATGCCACCGAGGTCAGGTTGCCAACTTTCTGTTACGCAAGTTCACAGTTTTGGTCCCTCCGAGATTGTTGAATCAGCGTCACCGAGAATGGGCATTCTGACCGTTGGTCACCTTATCGGTGCAACCGAGATTCCTATATCGGTCTCAACGAGATTCAAAAGTTACCACCTTTTGGTCACTTTAGTACCACCGAGATAAACACATCGGTGTCACCGAGTTGGTCATTTTGTGTGTAACGGTTGGATTTTTGGGGATGCCTATATATACCCCTTCACCACCACCTACTCGATAGAGAAGTACTCAGAATTATTCCATACCTATCCTATCAGTTTTTTGAGAGAGAATCACCTACCATTGTGTTGAGGTCAAGATCTTACACTAAAACCCTATGGATCTTGATTTCTAGCCTCCCCAAGTTGCTTTCCACCAATCCCATCTCTTCTACCAAGCCATATCTGTGAGATAGTGATTGTGTGTTGAGGAGTCTATCATCTCGAAGCACAAGATCAAGGAGTTCATCGACATTACCGAGCCTATTACCTTTTGGAGGGTGGTGCCTCCTTGATTGGTTAGATGTCGCTTGGGAGCCTCCTACTTCGTGTTGTAGAGTGAACCAAGAAGTTTGTAAGGGCAAGGAGATCACCTACTTCGTGAACATATACCCCAAGTAAGGCTAGTCCTCCGTGGACGTAGACCGTCATGGTATAGTCAAGGTTGCTTCTTCGTGGAACCCTCCGTGGGTAGAGCCCTCCGTGGACACTCATGACCGTTACCCTCCATGGGTTGAAGACTCCATGAACGTGGATGTACGATAGCACCACCTATCGGAACCACGGGAAAAATCATCCTGTCACCAATTGTGTTTGCTTTCCTTACCCCTCTTTACTTACATGCGCAATGTCTTTACTTTCCGCTGCTACACTCTTAGACATGCATGTGTAGGGTGTACTTGTCATACTATGAATGCTAAAATGTGCCAAGAATAAAATTGGGAAAAGTAGATTTTATTTGGTCAAGTAGTCTAATCACCCCCCCTCTAGACCTACTTTCGATCCTACAATAGTGCTGCTTGTTGCGGTAGTACCTTGCCTACTACTTGGGCACCTTTGGGTTGGCCAAATTTGCCCCCCACTCTCAGTTTGAAGTAGCCAGGGTAGTATTGTTTGAATCGGTACTACCGTTGCTCTCCTTCTGCTACCATGTCAAGCAGTAGTACTTCTTGTACATGACTTGTGGGTAGAATAACGGTTGGAATTGCACTTGCTATATAAAGGAGGTCTTCTTCCCCAAGAAGATCTACCTCTTATCCCTAAGCTCCATTGTTGCTCCAAAGCTCATTTCCGCCCGTTCTCTCTCCCTAGCCAGCAAAACTTGTTGATATTCTAGGGTTTGCAGGATAAGGCCTCGATCTACACTCCCACGAAGAGAAATTTGATTTCCCCCACTAACCCCTGGCGGATGTTGTTAATCTGGGGTGTTTGAGCACCCTAGACAGAAGATATCACCTGGGAGCCACAATCCATTGTGGTGAAGCTCCATGGTGTTGTTGGGAGCCTCCAGTTAAGTTGTGGAGATTGCCCCAACCTTGTTTATTAATGTTCGGTTGTCGTCTTCAAGGGCACCACTAGTGGAATCACAACATCTTGCATTCTGAGAGGGCGTGAGGAGAATACGATGGCCCTAGTGACTTATGGTGGAGCATTATGCCTCCACATCGCTCCAATGGAGACGTACTTGCCCTGAAAGGGAAGGAACTTTGGTAAGACATCCTCAACTTCACCGACATCACTTGTGGTTACTTCTTACCTTTACTTTGTGCTAGCTATTATTGTGCTTTATCCTTTGCTTGCTTGTACTATTGTTTATTGTTAACATCATATAGGTTGTTTGCCTAGTTGCATATTAAGACAACCTACTTGTTTCTAAGCCTAATTTGTTAAAAAGAGATAAAAATTGGTAGTTACCTATTCACTCCCCTCTAGTCGACCATATCGATCTTTTCAATTGGTATCAAAGCTACGTGTCTTTTAAGGGATTAACCGCCTAAAGAGTATGGTTGATGACGGAGTTAGGGATGGTGAGAACTCCGAGGCCATGTCCGATATCGGGGTCCCCTGTGTTCATTTGAATGAGTCCATGGCCTCTTTCAAACCATCCGTGGTGGATGAGTTCAAGGACATGCTAAATAAAATCCATAAGAGTTTCAAATCGCCCATCGCTCCCAAGGAAGTGGTTGATCCTATTTCCTCAGAAAAGGATGTCGATTCCACCATGTTATTGGCTAGTTCCTTGTATCCTAAGTCTCCTCAAGGGAAGAATGGGTTGGGCTCCCATGCCATGGTTTCCCTCCCCCGTCCTACGGACTACCGGTTCCCTCGCCTCATATTAACTCTCATGGGCCTCCACCCAAAATTGATTCGACTAACTTCCCTAATTGGGTTTTTTCGTATAAAGTCTCATCTGAATCACATCTCAACGCAACTTTGGAGGGTAATCAAGCAAGGCTTCTACCCTCATGATCCCAACAACATGATATAAGAGAAGAAGTGGACAACAAACTTAATGCTTCCGCATTGTTCATTCTTCAAGATTCCATGCCTCCCGAAGAGCTCACACATCAGCTCTTTGTACAACGGGAGATCGAGTATTCAATGCCCTAACTTTGTGGTTGTGCCTGACGAAGACGATGAGTTTGTGATGAATTAAGATGAAGATCCCCGTGAGCTCTACCGAAGATTAACAGCTCTTGCCATCTCACTACGAGACAATGGGAGCAAGGACACATATGACAATTGGGTCACACACAACACTGGTGAAACGACACCCTATACAAATGGTTTTAACCCCTTTCTACGACACAGTTTTTAACCCTCACCTTACCTGTGTGGGTGATAGGGGGGTCCATCCTACACGACACGGTAAAATAATCGACGATGGTGATCAATGAAGGCAAACATTTGAAAAAACTAAGCATATGAGATGTCCGCATGTATCACAAACAAGAGTCATCGGTCAATCGTTTGAGATATGTAATATTTCCCAAATGGTCCACCCTTTACATGCATGTGGGATCACATTATCATTGCAAACGCTATTCTATGGTGCACTGTTTACGATGCACGTCGCATCACAAACAGTTCACAATTGTAAATCATGTAGGATAAGGAGTATATCACACATACTTATATTTTTTGAAACATTTGCCATTTTAAATTAAGAAGATCATTTAACCATCGTACAAGTGTCGGATAAGTTTAAGAAACGTCTAAATGTTGTACTCATGTCAGACAGGATAACTATTGCATGTGCTATTCTAGGATCAAACGTCTGTGATGGTACTACATCACAATAGTTTATCATTTTAAACTTTGTGCAACAGAAATTCTACCACCAATGTTGAATTCGGTTGCACCATTTGCGATATTGTCCAACATCACACGAGGTTTGAAAACGGCAATTGTGTGCGTGGTCGCACATATTTTATATCTATGTAACATGTCGGATCATGAGGTATATCACAAACATTGAGATTTACAAACAGTGTGCAGCGTAATGACCCGCACAACATGTTTTTTCTATTTTAATCGCTAAAATTTAAAATTGTACATAATTTGAATTTTAAAGTAGGGAATAGCTTGTCCTTTTGTACAATTCTCGTTCCAAATTTTTTGCAGGTAAGCTCCTCGCCAAATGCAAAGGTCCTTATATCATCGAGGAGGTCTATCGCTCTGGTGCTATCAAGATTAACAACTTCAAAGGAAAAAAATCTATTAGTGGTAACTGGGCAACGAATTAAACACTACATATCAGGTACGCCCATTAATGTTGAAACTAATATTATTGAAGTGATGACACCGGAAGAACACATAAGAGAGGCCTAAAAAGGGTAGGTATGTGATACGGTAAGTAAACCGACTCCAAAAATTCCATAAAATTATTTTTTGTTGGTTTCGGTGTTTTAGAAAAATTACAAAAATAATAACTGGCCAGGGGACCCACGAGGGACTCCCAAGCCAAGAGGGTGCGACCACCCCCCTAGGTGCACCCTTGATGGCTTGAGAGTACCTCGCATGCCTACCAGACTCTGTTTTCTTCCTGGATACATATTCCGACCTAGAAAAAATCATTATATATTCTCCCATATGTTTTGACCATCGCATCGCAAGTTTCTACTCTGTTCTCATTTCTAGTTGTTTTCCTGACAGATTTGGAGGCAATATGTCCTCACAAGATTCAGAGGGAGAGAGCTACATCTCAGATCTCATTGCCAACCCCAAGTTTATGGGGACATGGATTCTTATGGGTGGTCAGCCAAGGAAGAGGTGGAGGCTGACCTAAAAAGGATTGAGCCTTCAAGTGATGAAGAAGAGGAAATACCTCTACCTCAACCTAGAGGTATGCACGTGGATTTTAAATAGTCAAGCTTACCAAATAAGATTACACCTTCCAATACATGATTTACTCCTTATCGTCGTACCTAGGTAGATACTACCACTGCCTCCTCCAACAAAACATATCCTTTGATGGATGGAGCAATGATCATCACTAGCAAACTTCACAAGGAGAATTCAGACCTTAAGTGACAAGTCATCAAGCTTAACGAGGAGATTCGTATCCTAAAGGGCATCATTGCCAAAAGGATTACATCATCACCAGCATCACCCAAGAAAGATGTGTGAGCAAATGGTTATGGGCACCACCCTTAGCTTGTTCCAAGGTTGGGGGAGGTGCCCTAGTATTGTATCGCCATTAGTTTTACCATGATCATATATCTTAGCTTGATCCTTAGTTATTTCGTGATTTAGAGAAATAAAATTAAGTATTGCTTTGCTTCGAGTGCTTGCTTTGAGATCTACCTGTCCTTGTAATCAAGTGTGAGAGTTACATAATAAAGGTTAGTTTGAGTTTGCTCATGTTACTCTCATGCATCAATCGTAGCAATAAAATAAAAGAAATAGAAAGGTCATATGCTAATCCCATGGGGAGGAATGACTTCACATAGAAAAAGTATGACTGATAAAAGTTATTGGGAGTTAACAAACATAGCATCAGTCATTGATACAATCAATGCAAATTATGACAGAGGAGAGGAGATTCACATACAAATACACTATCTTGGATATCTTTTATGACTGTGAGCCCCCACCAAATATTATATAATGATCGAAGTGTTGATGCTGGCCAAGGAAGACAGTGTAATGAGTTATGGTTGTCTACATTCACATAGAAGTTTTATTGTCATGGATCCTCTAACATGTAGTGCTTTCTTAGGATCTTTTGCTAGCCAAAAATTCATACTAAGTAGAGATACTAGTTTTGCATCCAAAAATCCTTAAACCCAGTTTCTTTCCATGAGAGTCCACCATATCTACCTATGGATTTAATAAGATACTTCAAGTAGGTTTTCATCAATGCACAAATCAATAAAAAAATGCTCCTAAACACGTATGATCTTTTATGTAAGGGAAAACAAACTTTGTACGATCTTGTGATGGCAAAGAAATAAAAGCGATAGACTGCACAATAAAGGTTGCTATCATAATGGGCAATATAAAGTGACATTCCTTTACATTAACTGCTTGCACATCCTAAATCAAAAAGCGCATGACAACCTTTGCTTCCCTTTGCGAAGGGCCTATCTTTTACTTTCATGTATTTACTTTTATGCAAGAGTCAATAATGTTTATCCACATCCAAACCTATTAATTCTCTTGTTGGAAAGCATCATGTGTTGGGGAATGATCCACATATATATATCCAGCTGGATGTAGGTGATCATGAGTCATTATTGTTAACATTATCCTTTGAGGTAAATAAGTTGGGTGGGAAAAACATTGAAGGCCATATCTTCCTATGTGTCCAATGGAGACATTAGTTCCAAAAATATGAAATGAGTGTCACCAATCATAGAAGACTAAATGATAGTTGAGTATGTGAACTTGCTAAAATAAAAGCTCTTACATAGACTCTTCTCTGAAATATAAGGAATTGTGATTGTCTCAATGACTGAGAACATAGTTTGCTGATTGTCAATAAAGTTTATACTTCATACTTCAATGTTGTGGATATATTGTTTCTTGTTTATGAGAAGTTATGGTGAAAAAATTGCTGCTACAATAATATCCATGATTCTTTCATGCCCGTATTATGTTTTTATCGACATCTCTCTCGAAAATTATGTGGTCATTATTATCGAGTTTGGCTTTTTGGAAGCACAATATGCTCCCTTGGTGTTTTTGATAATTCATGACAACATACATTGTCTCTTGGACTAATACTATCATCTAGTGTATTTCTGATAAAGTCAACAGAGAGTGTTAGCTAAAGATTGCGAGGAGAATCCCCAAGAAGAAGAAGGAGAAGGAATAGGATAGGCAAAGCTTCAAGCAAGAAGACTCTACATTTTACTTTGTGAGAAATCACTTTGAGTCTATAGGAAAGCCAATACTATTAAAAGGGGGGGTAAGGTATTGTTGGTGAACAAAAAGCTCCACTTGCAAAAGTGATAGTCACCAAAAATATCCACAAGCTCTTCCACAAAAGTATGTGAAAGCCTATCATGCAAAATCGGTGCCACCAATTATTCCCACTTGGTCCTACCGATTTTCACCTCAGACAGATCCCAGCCAAAGCCTAAGTCTCTAGTACAACCGATTCTACATCGGCGCCACCGAGTTTAGGTTGCCAACATTCTGTTGCCTCTTTCCTTAAATTCGGAATTTTCGAGATTTTGGATCGGCGCCACCGAGTTTTGGAATCTGATCGTTGGTCACCATGTCGGTACTACCGAGACTTATATATTGGTCTCATCGAGATTCAAAAGTTTCTACCTTTGGAGCAACTTGGTACCATCAAGTTCTATACTTCGGTGTCACGGAGTTAGTAACTTAAGGTGTAACGGTTGGATTTTTTGAGATGCCTATATATACCCCTCCACCACCACTCACTCAAAAGAGAAGCACTCAGAATAGTTGCCCACTTATCCCATCTGATTTTCCGAGAGAGAGCCACCTACTCATGTGTCTAGATCAAACCATTCCACTCCAACCATATGAATCTTGATATCTAGCCTCCCCAAGTTGCTTTCCACCCAATCAATCTCTTCCACCAAAGCCAAATATGTTAGAGAGTGATTGAGTGTTGAGGAGTCTATCATCTTGAAGCACAAGAGCAAGGAGTTCATCATCATTTTCGAGCCTATTACCTTTTGGAGGGTGGTGCCTCCTAGATTGGTTAGGTGTCGCTTGGGAGCCTCCTACTTCGTGTTGTGGAGTTGAACCAAGAAGTTTGTAAAGGCAAGGAGATCGCCTACTTTGTGAAGATTTATCCCTAGTAAGGCTAGTCCTCCGTGGATGTAGGCTATCATGGTATAGACAAGGTTGCTCCTTCATGGAAACCTCCGTGTGTAGAGCCCTCTATGGACTCTCGCAACCGTTACCCTTCGTGGGTTGGAGTCTCCATAAACGTGGACGTACGATATCACCACATATTGGAACCACACAAAAAATCATCGTATCCCTCATGCGTTTGATCTCCCTATATCAACTCCTTACTTCCATGTGCATTGTCTTTACTTTCCGCTACCATACTTGTTGACTTGCATGTGTAGGGTGTGCTAGACTTGCTAGAATTGCTAAAGTCGGCCAACCATTAACTTTGGAAATAGGGTAGGTTTTAACTTGTGCTAGTAGTTTATTCACCCCCCTCTAGACACACTTCTAGTGATACCTCAATTGGTATTAGAGCAAGGTCTCCATAACCTTTGTTTAATCACTTTTGGAGGAAGATGGATGTGTCTACTTTGGAGAGTTTGAGTTGTAGAGTGCCTATTCTTGATGGGGAGTACTATAGTCAATGGAGATATCCTATGATTGATCTGTTTGACAGATTCCATTTGAGCAAGTATATTGAAAATCCCTATGTGTTCCCCATTGATCCCTTACATCCCACATACGAAGAGGAAATTGACATGCTTGGTAACCTTAGAACTGTCAATCTTATTGTTAGAGGATTGCCAAGATTTGTGCTTAATAAAATAAAGAATGTTGAATGTGCTTATACTTTGTGGAATGATTTGGAGAAATGATATCCAAATTATTATTTGAGTAATCTTGATGAAATTCTTCATAAGACTGTTGCTTTTCATGGAATGAAGCCTAGTGATCCAAACTTTGATAAATGCTTATTTGAGCTTCGTGATCTTATGCATTTTAAAGGAGATGTCACTGCCATGAGCAACATTTTTGTAGAAGCCATTCACATACATAAGCTTGAACATTGTATTAGTCAAAATTCTAATGAATCTCTTGGTTTCTAGGACGAGGAGATTCTACCTAATGATGACAATGAAGAACATGGCTACTATGGTGATGATGAGATGTTTGACATCAAATGTTCCAAGACTATGAAGTGCCTAATTCTCATTGTAAACTTCAAGTATTACATGTCTGGTGGAAAAGAGTGGATTCTCGACAGTGGATGCATCGATCATATGATTGGAGATAAAGACATGTTCCAAGAGATCACACCTAATCAAGGACCTCAGAGGTACGTGACCTTTGTAGACAACTCTAAGGGTAAGGTACTTGGTCTTGGTAAGGTGGCCATATCTCATGATAGATCTATTCAAAATGTCATGATTGTTGAATCCCTTGGTTACAATCTTCTTTCTGTATCTAGACTAGCAGACTTTGGTTTCAATGTGCTAGTTACTAAAGTAAATTGCCAAGTGTTTAGTTATGAAAATAATAACACTATCTTTACCGGTATTTATAGAGGTGATCTGTACATAGTCGATTTCACTAAAAAGGCCCAACCTCGCACTTGTCTTATTGCAAAATCATCTAAAGGTTGGCTATGGCATAGAAGCCTAGGACATGTAGGCATGCACAATTTAGATAAGCTTATCAAGGGTGATCACATTCTTGGTGTTAAAGATGTTATCTTTGACAAAGATAGGCTTTGTAGCGCCTGTCAAGATGGAAAGCAAGTAGGTGGAAGTCATCTAGTCAAGAACATCATGACTACTAGGAGACTACTCGAGTTAGTTCATATGAATCTTTTTGGTCCCAATGCTTACAAGAGCCTCGGTGGAAACTCTTATGGTCTAATTATAGTGTATGATTTTTCCAGATTTTACGTGCGTATTCTTTCTTGATGATAAGTCACAGGTACAAAGGATTTTCAAGAACTTCGCTCGCAAAGCGCAAAATCAATTTGGAGTGAAGATCAAGAAGCTTTGGAGCGATAACGTATCGGAGTTCAAGAAAACCCTTGTGGATACCTTTCTTGACGAAGAAGGTATTTCACATGAGTTCTCGGCTACGTACATGCCTCAACAAAATGGAGTTGTTGAAAGAAAGAACCGAACTCTCATTGAGATGGCAAGAACGACGCTTGACGAATACAAGACGCCAAGCCACTTTTGGGCAGAAGCCGTGGAAACAACATGTCATGCCACAAACTGACCCTACTTGCACAAGCTTCTCGGTAAAACGACATACAAGCTACTCACCGGTAACAAACCCCAAGTTGGATACTTTTGGGTATTCGTCTCTAAGTGCTACATTCTTGATAAGCATCGTCGTGTTAAATTTTCTCCCAAATCTCATGAAGGTTTCCTATTTGGTTACTGTCGTGGTTTTGTCACGGCAGATGTCCGGGTTACCAGACTTGAGTTCGGAGCCATCGCCATGGTAGTGGACTCAAAGGGGTTGATCGAGACGAAAGACACGAGTTACCCAGGTTCGGCCCCTCAAGTCGAGGTAAAAGCCCACGTCCTGCTTGTGTTGTTATTGCTTGTTGTATCGATTACAAGGGGCTAGAAGCTTGACCTAGTTTTCGATCACCTACCTCTAAGCCGCCCCGACTCTGCCTTTATATAAGAGGTCAGAACCGTCGGGTCTTACAATTGCACAGTTGGATCATGTTTACATCTCCGAATCTATCTCTATCTTACTAGCCAAGTCATCCTTTGGAAGGTCTTACACATCCGGGTCTCCGCCGTCCGACCCACACCAAGAGCCGCCAATCTTCTTGGGACTTCAGTTGACACATGTCTTCGTGGGCCGGCTCATAATCAACATTTAACAACCGGAGCCTTCCAGCCGGGTCATACCACGGGGTTATATCCCCAACATTAGGCCCTAGGTTGAAGTGAGCCAGCTCATTTCATCCTTCTCTTGCAATCATCTGAGAGTCGCCACGAAATGACCCGGCGTGACGTCACAGATACGTTGACGTATCACCAAATCTCTCGCATTTAACCACTTACCGAGAATCGAGGCGTCCGTTTCGGCAAGACCGGCGTTGACGCCTGGGATTCCGCACCGTTCTCCTGTTAAATAGGACCCGCAAGGGTCAAAAACGATTTTATTCCCGCCCGTGTGCCCCTTCTTCTTCTTCCTGCCGCTGTCCGTCGCCCGAGCTCGTTCCGCTCCGCTCCGGCGCCACCGCTCGTCCGTCATCGACATTGGGCCGCTGCATCAACCTGTTGAGACCAGAGTCTCATCCTCCGCCGTCTCCTTCTTCCGGTACACCTCTCTTTCCTGTAGCTTAGATCGGTAGAGACAGGGTTTTCTTCGGCGGACCCTCCGTCGTGCGTTCCGATCTCCAGCGCGACCACACGGGCAAGTCTCGGGGCCCGCTACGCATCCTTTAAGCCACGCCGTCATCACCGCCACCGTATGTGGTCCGTCCGCGCGTAATGCACGGGCTGTTAGGGCTGTAGGGCAACTTTCCATTTCTCGCTGTTCTTCGCTTAGGTCGACGTAGAACTCTTTTTTCTGCTTTGGTCGATCCAAAATTTTAGTAACAGTTTGTGAAACCTATTTGTCCGGGTCTTGACTGACTTCCGGCTCTTCTGTCCATAGTGAGCCGCTAGACTCTCTCCGGCTCTTTATCAGCCGAGCCTTTCAAGGCTTAATCTTTTAGAACTCTGTAATTTGTAAGCTGCTGTAGCTATATGCTCTTGTTTGACTAGTCACCATTTTCTTTTTGCACAGTACTTTTAAGCCACCAATATGACACGCGCCACCAATTCCTGCAATTGGGTCGGCTCTTGCGTGACCGAAGAATACCTGTCTGACCTCGTAGCCGCTGGCACCCTTCCTCCAAAGGAAGCGATCAAAGGCACCGAAGAAAGGGGAGGTCATAGTCTATACGGATCACATCGAGCGGGGATTCGTGCCACCCGGGTCAAAGTTTTTCCGTGACATTCTCCATCTGTACAAGCTGCATCCCCAAGACCTGGCACCAAATTTAGTGTCCAACATTCGCCATTTCCAAGTCCTCTGTGAGGCATATCTTCAATCCAGACCATCAGTCGGATTCTTCCGTGAGTTCTTCTACGCTAACTGGCAGACATAATACAAGAGCGGGCCAAGTCTAGAACTCGGGGGAATCACCATCCAGCGCCGAAGGGGTATCACCTTTCCGGCTATAAAAATGCCTAGCCACCCGAAGGATTGGAACAAGACGTGGTTCTATTGCAAAGATACGTCTCCGGACTCGGAACATCGTCTACCGGGTTATCGTCCTTCCCGGCTCTCAACCGACACTTCACTGCCCGACTGACTCTCAGCTGCCGAACGTGCTAGATATGAGAAGCCCCACGCCAGAGTGAAGGCTCTCCTGGCCAACGGACCTTATCTGCTGCTGGGTACAATGGCGGATCATGCCTCTGAGCCGCCGTAACCAGCTCATGTATGAATATCCAGGATTTTACGATAGCGAACTGTGCTTCAGCGCCACCACTTTGCCTGAGGATGACATCTGTATGATCGTTCGAAGTCTTGTGCACGAGACCTCCGGCTCATGCAGCACCATCGGCCTAGCGCCCTTCTGCGCGACCAACCCGGTGCCTCTTGTAAGTATTTTTATCTTTCCTCCGCCTGTTGTATATTTATGTACTCCTTTTCAAAGCTTGATATTCTTCCTCCGGCTCAATTTGTACAGACTGACTTCGACTTCTGGAAGAAGGAATACGTTCCTCTTCCGAAGACAACCAAGAAGAAAGTCGCCACCAAGAAACCAAAGAAGGCAGCTCCTCAAGAGAACTGGTTCGAACACCCGACTTCTTCAGAGTCGGAGGTAAGATCCTTGAACTTTACTTACTTGACTTTTTGTCTTGCCGGCTCTTTAATAATATCTTTCCGTGTCTCACAGGACGAAGTAGAAACCAGTCACGCCAACGCTCCTGAGGTAACTTGCATGTATTCCGACTCAGAATATTTCTTCCGAAAGCCGCGGCAGGTTGTTAGAAAGTTTCCTCTATCTCACCCTCTCGCTCATCCGGCTACTGATTTCCTTTCAAAAACAGCAAGCTGAACGACGTCAGACCCGGAGCGCCGGCTCTACAGAGCTTGCACCGGGACTACCAAATTCGCCAGCTCCTAAGAAGCGGCCTGCAAAGGTTAATATCCGTACTTCTTTTTTTCGTTTCTCTTCATGTCCGAATGTCTTATCATTTCCGTGTCTTGATTTTTCAGAAAACACCCTCATCGGGCGACTCTTCAGCCTCAGTCATACCTCCACCAAAGATTAATCCTCTGTAAGTGTTAAAATATCCGGATGTCTTTGATGAGATACCAATCCCCTTTAAATGCTAACCCTTTACTTTGCAGTGCTCAGGCGAAACGCCGCAAGACCCATCAACCTTCCGCCAGCCCTGTCGTTGACAATAAAGAGCCTGAACAGCCGGCCCTGGCTCAACCGGATATTGAACAGCCGGAGGAAACTCCAGCGGAAGAAGAAACTCGACCAGCGGCTTCTACTGAGCCGGGGGCAGATGACGTCGCAAAGGAGAACTCCCCAGCTGCTCCTTCAAGGCCGGTTACACCCGCCAGGACCCCGGCGACTCCGGATGTTATCATCACCGGGTCTGCTCAAAAACCTCCTTCACCAGTGCATGTCTTAACCCGGCATACGGAGCCGTCTGAAGCTTCGTGGAAACTTGAGTTTGAATCGTCATACAACAAAATGACAACCGAAGAACTCCACTCTGGCTACATGAACCGGGTCAACACCAACCGAGACTTGGAACTCTGGCTGGTCAGCATCATGAAGGCAAAATATGAGGTATGTTACCTTTCTTCAGCCATAACCTTGCCCAGCCCCCAAGGGCCGGATTTAACCTAACATAGAGTTGAATTCGGGTCTTCTTTTGAAGGTTATGTAGAAAATACTTCTGCTTTAGATACTGTCAACACTTGTATACTGCCAACTATAGCCCCCAAGGGCCGGCTCAGATTTATTTGAACCGGAACTTTCGAGATTAGAAAGAGAGCCATAATGTAGGCCCCAAGGGCCGGCTCAAATTTATGTGAGTCGGGACTTTTGATATTAAAAGAGAGCCAATGTATAGCCCCCAAGTTCTGGGTCAATTTTCAGGAAGATGAGCCGGAACTATAGATGTGAACAGATCAAATATACATTAGCCCCCAAGTGTCAAACATATTGCTTGCAATCTGTTTGAGACTTGTAGAACTTGAACTGTGAACCTTTATGCATATGAATACTCTTGTTGCTGCAATAGCTTATACTTTGCCTTTGATATGCACAGGACGCTCTGAACACCGCCGGCTCTCAGCTGGCGGATCTCAAAACCAACTTGGTAGCTCAACAGGAAGCACGAAGCCTTGCTGATGAGAGATGCCGGCTCTTAGCCGAAGAAGTAGCCAAGATCACCTCCGAGCTAACAATATTGAAAGAAACAGCTGATTCTGAAAAAGCCGCACTTATCAAACGGGCAGATGATGCCGATCAACGGCTCATTGCCGTTGCTGAGGAGCTCCAAGGGCTCAAATGGCACATCGCTAAGATGACTGCCGCCTTATTTGGTAAGTTCATCATTCCTTTACTCTTTTACTTAATATCTTTTATGAAACAACTAACAACGAACCTGTCTCTTCCGGCTCATGTAGGACCTTTGAGCTGGCAGCTTGCAGACGACAGCATCCTGTCGTTGAAGGCCATATACACCTTTACAGAGCAGCTGTATTGCGGAGCAATGTTCACCATCAAAAGCATACAGTACAAGGAGAAGATTCCCAAGGCCCTGAAACGGGTGTTAGAACTATTCTCCACCGTGCCCAAGCAAATACAAGAGCTGAAGAAGTCGGCTTTCCGCTCTAGAGCCGTTGCGGGTTTGAGCCGGGCCATGGCCTTCGCGTTGGATCTCACACCAGATGAGATGATGGGTGGATATCCTTCAAAGAAGGTGGACGGCTCAGAATTCTCCGATGAAGACTATTTCAAAGTCGTCAAGGACTCTCGCTATCTAGCGTCTGTAATGGCTAATGAGGCGGAGGATGTCTTGAAGAACTACCAAGCAGCATACGACCAGGAAAATAAACGGATCCGCGGGCCGCTTTACGAGTGTAAAGACCTAACACCCTCCCGATGAAAAGATCTCTTCCCTGGTGAGCTTAACGTCGCGCCTTTCTTTGAAGGGTCATTTGCTGCCGTCTCTAACTGCAACTGGGAACTCGGCAATCTTCAGAACCGAACCGCGGAAGATCCGGAGTAGGATGAGCTGGCCGAGTGACCAAACCTTGTAATAGTCAGAGCAAGTATTGACTCTTGTAATCATCCCCCCATGATGTTTTGAAACTTCGTCAGAAACATCGTTTGTTCCCTCTGAGAACATCTTTTGTAACAGCCTTTTAACATCTGATTGCACTTGCCGGTGGTTTACTTTATAGTACTGGCAATCATCTTTCTCAGCTCTGTGCTTCCATCTTTAATAAATCTGCCAATGATTCATGAGAGGCACTTGGAAGTCTTCAAAACTCTTTTTAGAGACGGATAATACCTCTGTTGGCAAATAGCCTCCATGAACAAACGCGTCTGTTGATAAACCAATGCGTAATTTGTTCGAGACGTCTGTTCTTCACCCGAAGTTATTAGACCCGGGAAATTTACTCCATCAACGGAGCAGCATGACTTCCCTTTTCTTATAATGAGATGCCATGGAAGAGCCGGCTGTCATAAGGTAAAGTAAGCTATACCTGACGGTAGGAAGCCTCTATGTGACAACGACGACTGTTGAAAACTGTAAAGCGGCCTACAGCCGGCTGCATGAGGGGTGATGTAAACTGTACCATGATGGTAAAAAACCTCATTTTAACAGCAAATACTTTATCCTTTGTATTCCAACACCGGTTGTCAATAGGTTTATGTAAGCTATACCAAAGGTAAGAAGCCTCTACTGACAACCGCAGCTCAAGAAAGCCTGCTGTTGGAGGGTGATGTAAGCTATACCCGAAGGCAAGAAGCCTCCTCCAATCAGCCAATGTTGAATAGGGCCGGCTGCCGATGGTATTATGTAAGCTATACCTTATGGTAAGAAGCATCCATTCGACAGCCGCAACTAGTAATTGTACTAGCCGGCCGCGTGAAGGGCTTATGTAAGCTATACCCGAGGGCAAGAAGCCTCCTTCCGCAACTATTTTTGGCGTAAACGCTAGTTGTTAGGGTGAGATAAGCGAACCCGTCGGTAAGAAGCCCCCTTCAACAACCGCGGTTAATAAGTAACTGAAAGTGGCATAAAGCTGACCATTAGGGTGAGATAAGCGATACCCATCGGTAAGAAGCCCCCTTCGATGGCCGCAGTTGATAAGCAACTGGAATTTGATGTACACACTGTTGCCTTAGGGGAATTTTTTAAGCTATACCAAAGGTAGGAAGCCTCCATCAACAACAACGCTTAATGTACTCAAACTAGGCATAAAGCCAATTGCGCATCATACCAGTTCAGGGTCTCTAAAGCGAGATTGGCCATCAACTCTGTGAGCCGGCTCAGGGTCTCTAAGGCGAGATTAACTGATAAGAGCTTAACTTTTAACTTACAACAGTTCAGGGTCTCTAAAGCGAGATTGGCCGTCCACTTTGTGAACCAGCTCAGGGTCTCTAAAGCGAGATTGACTGGTAAGAGTAACATCAATTCAGGGTCTCCAAGGCGAGATTGGCCGTCAACTCTGTGAACCGGCTCAGGGTCTCTAGAGCGAGATTGACTGAGAAGAACTTATTGCATTGACATCAGTTCAGGGTCTCTAAAGCGAGATTGGCCATCAACTCTGTGAACTGGCTCAGGGTCTCTAAAGCGAGATTGACTGGAATACTTTTAACATGTCACTTTAATTGGTTCAGGGTCTCCAAAGGAGATTAACCGGCAAGACCTTGGCGGGTCAAAGAACCATAGGAACCGCAAATTTGCTGGTAGTGAAGAATTTCATCCTGAGATCATAAAAATACCCATAATAGCCGGGTCTCCAATCTTTGGTATTAGTACTATTCTATAGAAATATGATATGCATAATGATAATGGATCTGCATCATCTCTTAAGTATAGTATGGCCGCAAGTGTGCCACGTTCCATGGCTGTAAAGTCTCCTGACCCGCCGTGTCCGACTTATCATGAATCTCAATGAGATAGTATGACCCGTTGTTAAGGTTTCTGCTAACCACAAAGGGCCCTTCCCACGGCGGAGAGAGTTTATGCATCCCAGTTTGGTCTTGAATGAGCCGGAGTACCAGGTCACCTTCCTGGAACGTCCGGGTCTTCACCCTGCGGCTATGATAGCGTCGCAGGTCTTGCTGGTAAATTGCTGATCTGGTCGCTGCTAACTCTCGTGCTTCGTCCAAGGCATCTAACGCATCTTGACGTGCCAGCTCATTGTCCGTCTCAACATAAGCCGCCACCCTTGGTGAATCATGCCGGATATCACTGGGTAGAACCGCCTCAGCCCCGTAGACCATGAAAAAGGTGTAAAACCTGTAGACCTATTAGGTGTAGTCCGGATGCTCCATAAGACGGAAGGCAACTCATCAACCCAACACCGAGCTGTCCGTTTCAAAGGGACCATGAGCCGGGGTTTAACCCCTCGCAGGATTTCCTGATTAGCCCGCTCAGCCTGGCCATTGGACTATGGATGTGCCACGGTTGAAACATCAAGCCGGATATGCTCCTTCTCACAGAACACCTTCATAGCCCCCTTGGACAAATTTGTACCATTATCAGTGATAATACTGTGTGGATAGCCAAAACGATAGATCAATTTCCTGACAAACTCAACCACTGTAGTTGCATCACACTTGCTTACTGGCTCAGCCTCAACCCACTTGGTAAACTTATCAACCGCCACCAAGAGGTGCGTTTTCTTATCTTTGGACCTCTTGAAGGGTCCTACCATATCAAGCCCCCAGACCGCAAACGGCCAAGTGATAGGTATCATCCTCAACTCTTGAGCTGGAACATGAGCACGTCGGCCAAATTTCTGACAAGCGTCACACTTACGAACCAGATCCTCTGCATCCTTGTGAGCCGTCAACCAGAAAAATCCATGCCGAAAAGCTTTAGCCACTAAAGATCTTGACCCGACATGATGTCCACAGTCGCCAGCATGAATTTCATTTAAGATCTGCTGGCCCTCTTCTGGTGACACACAGCGTTGGAAGACACCTGTCACACTGCATTTGTGTAACTCACCGTTGATAATTGTCATGGACTTAGAACCGCGGATGATTTCCCGAGCCCGACTCTCATCATCCGGCAACTCGCCGCGCGTCAAGTACGCTAAATAAGGAGTAGTCCAATCCGGAATAACATGTAGAGCCACCACTAGAGCCGCCTCTGGGTCAGGAATTGCCAGATCCTCCTCAGAAGGCATCTTGACAGTTGGATGATATAACACGTCAAGAAAAACATTAGGCGGCACCGGCTTACGCTGAGATCCGAGTCGTGATAACGCATCAGCCGCCTCGTTCCGCCGACGATCAATATGATCCACCTAATGCCCTTTGAAATAACCTACAACAACATCAACCGCCCATCGATAGGCCACCATCCGCGGGTCCTTAGAATCCCAAGTACCTGAAATTTGCTGAGCCACAAGGTCTGAGTCGCCCAGGCATCTAACCTGGCTTAAATTCATCTCTTTAGCGACTCTCAAACCATGGAGCAAAGCTTCATACTCAGCAGCATTATTAGTACAGGGGAACATCAACCAGAGCACATAACAAAACTTATCACCTTTCGGGGAGGTGAGAACCACACCGGCACCAGACCCCTCAAGCTGTTTAGAACCGTCAAAATATATAGTCCAGTATGTGTTGTCCGGCTTCTCTTCAGGCGCCTGGCACTCTGTCCAATCATTTATGAAATCCACCAAGGCCTAAGACTTAATTGCTGTACGAGGGGTGTAACTGATGTTAAGAGGCCCCAACTCTAAAGCCCACTTGGCAATCCTTCCCGTAGCCTCTCTGTTCTGAACAATATCCCCCAACGGGGCAGAGCTTACTACAGTTATTGGATGGCCCAAAAAGTAGTGCTTCAGCTTACGATTAGCCATAAAGACCCCGTATACAAGCTTCTGCCAATGCGAATATCGCTGCTTGGACTCAGCCAAGACCTCACTGATGTAGTAAACAGGCCTCTAAACGGGTTACTCTTTCCCTGCTTCCTTACGTTCAAGAACAATCGCCACATTGACCGCCCGGCTGTTAGCTGCTACATATAGGAGTAGCGGCTCTTTCTCAGCCGGAGCGGCTAATACTGGCGGCTCAGTCAATTTCTTCTTAAGAGTTTCCAGCGCCTCTGCGGCTGCCTTGCTCCACTTAAACTTGTCCGTCTTCTTCATCATCTGATACAAGGGGATGGCTTTCTCCCCAAGCCGGCTTATGAACCGGCTCAGCGCCGCAATCCGGCCTGCAATACGCTGAACGTCATTGATGCATGTCGGCTCTCGCAAAGAGGTGATAGCCTTGATTTTATCCGGGTTAGCCTCGATGCCACACTCAGAAACCAAGAACCCCAAAAGCTTTCCTGCAGGGACACCAAAGACACATTTTGCCAGGTTAAGCATCATTTTGTACACCCGGAGATTGTCAAAAGTTTCCTTCAGGTCCTCCAAGAGGGTTTCCTTCTTCCTAGACTTCACCACTATGTCATCCACATAAGCATGAACATTACGACCAATCTGGCTGTGGAGACAGTTCTGCACACACCGCTGGTAAGTCGCCTGGGCACTCTTGAGCCCAAAAGGCATGGAGACGTAGCAGAACGCCCCAAAAGGTGTGATAAACGATGTCTTCTCCTGGTCCTTGACTGCCATTTTGATCTGATGATACCCTGAATAAGCATCCAAAAAACACAAATTCTCACAACTGGCTGTTGCATCAATGATCTGATCAATGCGAGGGAGTGCGAAGGGATCAGCCGGACAAGCCTTGTTGAGGTCCGTGTAATCTATGCACATACGCCACGTACTATTCTTTTTAAGCACCAATACTGGATTAGCCAACCATTCCGGGTGAAAAATTTCAACTATGAACCCAGCGGCTAAGAGCCGGGCAACCTCTTCCCCAATAGCCTTGCGCCTCTCCTCATTGAACCGCCGCAGGAACTGCTTGATCGGCTTAAACTTCGGATTCACATTGAGATTGTGCTCAGCGAACTCTCTCGGTACACCTGGAATGTCAGAAGGTTTCCATTCAAAGATGTCCCGATTCTCACGGATGAATTCGATGAGCGCGCTTTCCTATTTGGGATCCATGTGAGCCCCGATGGTGAACTGCTTGGATGAGTCGCCCGGAGTAAAGTCCACTGTTTAGTATCATCCGCTGAAAACTTGAGTGGCGGCTCTGCCTCTGTATTTGGTTTCTTCAACGGGGTCATGTCCTCCGGGTCAATGTTCTCCTTATAGAACTTCAGCTCCTCTTGTGCACAGCTAGCCTCAGCATAAGCCGCATCACCTTCCTCGCACTCAAGAGCCGTTTTTCGATTGCCATGAACCGTAATCGTGCCATTTAGGCCGGGCATCTTAAGCTGCAAATAAACATAACAAGGCCTAGCCATGAACTTGGCGTAAGCCGGCCGGCCGAACAACACATTATAAGGGCTCTTGATCTTGACCATCTCGAACCATAAGGTCTCCACCCTGTAATTATACTCATCGCCAAAAGCCACCTCCAAAGAGATTTTTCCCACTGGGTATGCCGACTTACCAGGCACCACGCCATGAAACACAGTGGAAGAAGTTTTGAGATCTTTGTCTAGCAACTTCATCCACCAGAAGGTGTCATAATACAAGATGTTGATACTGCTACCTCCGTCCATGAGCACTTTGTTTACTCCATAACCATGTATCTGAGGGGCCACCACCAGAGCAAGCCGGCCCGGGTCATCCGCCCATGGCGGGTGATCTTGCCTACTCCACGTTATGTCATACTCTGACCACGGCAGGTATCGTGGGAGAGCCGGCGCGATCATATTAACCGCTCGCCTCCGTAGCTTCTCATCTCGCTTGTTGTTACCAGTCGTAAACATATGATACTGCCCTGAACTGAGCTGCTTCGGGTTACTCTGGAATCCAGATTGATTGCGCTGCTACTGCTGCTGCTGGTGGTTATTATGATTGTTGTTGCCAGGATGCTGTTGATGCTGCTGATTATTGTGTTGGTGTTGACCCGGATGACCTGCTTCTGAGCCGCCAGCACCAAAGCCGGCACCTAACCCGACGTTGCCTGAACCGCCAGGCCCTGATCCACCAGTCGGCCCACCGCCCTGATTATGAGGTGGTTGAAAGTGTTGATTCTTAAATCTATGCATGATAAAACAATCGCCCCACGCATGCGTTGCTGATTTATCAGGTGTGCTGTGCTCTGGGCAGGGTTTCCTAAGCACCGCTTCCAAATTGAAAGGGGGCCTGTTATCCCGCTGGTACGGCTTGTAACGCCCGTTCCCCTTAGGAACATTCGGGCCTATGTTAGCATTTGCCACCAGCTCTGACCCGCCGCCAGCGTTCCTCTGTCTGCTTTGATTCCCATTGTTCCCAAAACTCTTGCCTTGGTTGTTCTTCTTTCCCTGATTCAACTTCTCCTCATCCGAACCCGGATCTTTGGTGTTGTCTGAGTCGGCGTACTTTGTTAGAGCCGTCATGAGCTCTCCCATGTCCTGGCACGTACGTTTAAGCCGGCCAAGCTTCTACTTTAGCGGAACGAAATGGCAATTCTTCTCCAGAATGAGCACCGCTTGAGCCGCCGTGATCTGTTCCGACGAGTGATGACAGTGGACACCCGCCAAACCCAATGATGAGCCGACTCATTCTCCTGCTGAACGCAATGATCCAAATCCACAATGGTCATAGGCTGCTTGCAAGTCCCTTGGAAATTTTTGATGAACTTTGCCCTCAATTCGGCCCAAGAGCTTATAGTGTTGGGTGGTAAGCCCTTTAACCATGTGCGAGCCGGACCCTCGAGCATCATGATAAAATATTTTGCGAAAACAGCCTCACTGACGTCTAGCATCTCCATAGCTAGCTCATAGCTCTCGACCCAAGCCTCGGGAGGGAGATCCGCCGTGTAATTTGGAACCTTCCGAGGCCCCTTGAAATCCTTAGGCAACCTCTCGCTCCGTAGAGCCGGAGCTAAGCATGGAACTCCCGCGGCTCTGGCGCTACCAACCGCTCTGACCTCTGTCAACACTGAGGGCCCAAGACCCAGGGGAACTATTGCTGCCTCTTGTTCTCTCCTGTTTCTTGCCCGGTCCACCAGGGCCGGCGCGTCTAGCGCCGTGCGTCCCTTTGCCCATGATGTGGGCCACTGCTTGAAACCGCCGGCGACTCATAGCGCCGGCTGAAACTTCGACTATGGAGAGGGGTGGAGTGGATCCGGCTCCGACTGTGAGTATATTTCTCTTGTTGAGCCACGGCCGTCTGTAAATATCTGATAGCGTTCCTCACCTCCTCCGCAAAGGGTGCCTCATCTGGGATAGGGATCGTTCCAAGCTGGGTGGCTGCTGCTACCATGTTCTCGACCGGGTTAGAATAATGACCCACCGGTGTCGTAAACCCTCCGGGTGGGGCCATGTGAGCCGCTGCTCGCCCTTCCCCAGGGGCAACCGCCGCTCTCCTAGAGCCGGGGGTGTTGAAGAGATTCTTCGCCTCATAGCGCTCTGGCAGACGAGATTGATGCCTCCTGCGGTGCACAGCCGCCGCTGAAAACTGTTCCAGTCCCAAACGGGAAGCGTCGGCCTTGAGCTGTGCTGCCTCTGCCTCCATCTGGGAGTTTAAATCAGTTAGCCTCTGACGCTCCTCGGCCATCCGGCCCTTGATCCTTGCAATCTCTACACTATGAGCCACCTGATTATCTGGTGTGACCTCTATAGCTAACAAAGCCTCAAGCTCATCCATCAACTCCACAAGGCCCTGAGCCGGCGGCTGGGGAGGGTTAGCTTCCGACCCGGCCGCCCCTGGCCCTGCCATGAATACCACCGCGTGAGACGGCTGCTCTGGCTCATCTGATTCACCGTGCTCTGACTCGGGGCGAGTGTCACCGTAGCCCCCAAGGCCACCATTGCTGAGCTGGTACACAGACTCAGTTTCCCCACTTGACGACTCATCATCGGCGTGTACGAGAGTCCCTTGAGGTCCGGATGCTTACCTTACGTGAGGGCTAGACCGGGTTAACACGGGAAGGGCCTACCTTACGTGCGGGCTGGAGACGCCGAGCCGGCTCGACGATGTTGGTGCAGACGTCCGGCCCGGGTGTAGATCTGTCGATCTTCCCGATGAACACCTGGATCCCGCTGAACGGAACCCTGAAACCTGTTGGAAATATGCCCTAGAGGCAATAATAAATTAGTTATTATCATTTTTCCTTGTTCATGATAATCGTTTATTATCCATGCTATAATTGTATTGATCGGAGACTTAAATGCATGTGTGGATACATAGACAAAACCATGTCCCTAGTATGCCTCTAATGGACTAGCTCGTTGATCAAAGGATGGTTAAGGTTTCCTAGCCATGGACATGAGATGTCATTTGATAACGGGATCACATCATTAGGAGAATGATGTGATGGATAAGACCAAAACTACAAACATAGCATATGATCGTGTCAGTTTATTGCTACTGTTTTCTGCATGTCAAGTATATGTTCCTATGACCACGAGATCATGCAACTCACGGATATCGGAGGAGTGCCTTGTGTGTATCAAACGTCGCAACGTAACTGGGTGACTATAAAGGTGCTCTACAGGTATCTCTGATGGTGTCTGTTGAGTTGGCATGGATCGAGACTGGGATTTGTTACTCCGTGTGACGGAGAGGTATCTCAGGGCCCACTCGGTAATACAACATCACAATGAGCCTTGCAAGCACTGTGACTAATTGTTAGTTGCGGGATCTTGTACTATGGAATGAGTAAAGAGACTTGCCGGTAACGAGGTTGAACTAGGTATGGAGATACCGACGATCGAATCTCGGGCAAGTAACATACCGAAGAACAAAGGGAACGTTATACGGGATTAACCGAATCCTTGACATAGAGGTTCGACCGATAAAGATCTTCGTAGAATATGTAGGAACCAATGTGGACGTCCAGGTCCCTCCATTGGTTATTGACTGTAGAGGTGTCTCGGTCATGTCTACATAGTTCTCGAACCCGCAGGGTCTGCACACTTAAGGTTCGGTGACGTTTCGGTAGTGTAGAGTTATGTATGGTGGTGACCAAAGGTTGTTCGGAGTCCCGGATGAGATCCCGGACGTCACGAGGAGCTCCGGAATGGTCCGGAGGTAAAGATTCATATATAGGAAGTCCCAGTTTGGTTTCCGGAAAAGTTTCGGGCTCATCGGTAGTGTACCGGGAGTGCCGGTAGTGTACCGGGAGTGTCGGTAGTGTACCGGGAGGCCTTCGGGAGGGGTATTTCGACCCCAAGAGGTCCATGGGCTGTGGGATAATAATAACCAGCCCTTAGTGGGCTGGGAAAACAGCCACAAAGGCCCATGGCGCAGGAGAGAAAGTCCTAAAGCAAAAAAGTGGAAAATCAGCCAATAGGAGGCAATCCTACTCCAACTAGGATTGGAGGTGAAGTAGGATTGCTCCCACCTCCTATTTCGGCCAACCCAAAGGCCTTGGCTGCCTCTCCTCTCCTCTCCTCCTATATATACTAGTGGATTGGGTGGTTTTTGGACAGAATTTCCGGCCACGTGCTACCCGTTCCACCGGTGCATAGTTTCTCCTCTAGATCGGTTTTCTGCAGCGCTTAGGCGAAGCCCTGCCGGAATTGCTCCACCACCATCACCAGAGCGCCGTCATGCTGCCGGTGAACTCTCTCTCCTCTCCACCTACTCTTGCTGGATCAAGACGGTGGAGATCGTCATCAAGCTGCACGTGTGCTGAACGCGGAGGTGCCGTCCGTTCGGCGCTAGATCGGAAGGACCGTGATCGAGATCGCGAGACGGTTCGTGATGTGATCACGGAACGGATCGTGATGAGTTCGCGGGACAGATCGTGATCAAGATCGTGAGACGGATCGTGATGAGTTCACGGGACGGATCGTGATTGGATCGCGGGACGGATCGTGATGAGATCGCGGGACGCTCGGCGATTTGGATCGCGAAGATGTTTGACTACACCAACCGCGTTTCTTAACGCTTCCCGCTTAGCGATCTACAAGGGTATGTAGATCCACTCTCCCTCTCGTAGATGCTCATCACCATGGATAGGTTTGCGTGCGCGTAGGAAATTTTTGTTTCCCATGCGACGTTCTCCAACAGTGGCATCATGAGCTAGGTTGATGGTTCGATGAGATCTTGAGTAGAACACAAAAGGTTTGTGGGCGTTGATGCTTAGATTGCTTCCTCCCTTGGTCGGATTTTGGTTCAGCGGGATTGTGAGATGAAGCGGCCCGGACCAACATTACTCGTACGCTTACGAGAGACCGGTTCCCTCGATGCAACTTGTTGCTTAGATGGCTTGCGGGTGACAGTTTCTCTCACTTTAGTTGGATCGGATCCGACAAAGGCGGTCCTTGAGAAGGTTGAAAAGCAATCTATGTATCACCGTTGTGGTTTATGCGTAGGTGAGAATCGTTCTTGCTAGATACCCATAGCAGCCACGTAAAACTTGCAACAACAATTAGAGGACGTCTAACTTGTTTTTGCAGGGTATGTTGTGATATGATATGGCCAATTACATGATGTGATATATGTGATGTATGAGATGATCATGTGATGTATAGATTATCATGACTTGCATGTCGATGAGTACGGCAACCGGCAGGAGCCATAGGGTTGTCTTTAATTATTGTATGACCTGCGTGTCAATCATTAAGCGATATGTAATGCTTTACTTTATCGCTAAGCGGTAGCAATAGAAGTAGAAGCAGGGCTGGCGCCAAAACCCCAATGGCAACACATTGATGGAGATCAAGATGATGGAGATCATGGTGTTGTGCCGGTGACGATGGAGATCATGCCGGTGTTTCGAAGATGGAGATCTTAAACACAAGTTCATGGCCATATCATGTCACTTATGAATTGCATGAGATGTTAATCCTTTTATTCACCTTGTTTTTCTTAGTACGGCGGTAGCATTATAAGGTGATCCCTCACTTGAATTTCAAGATGAACTGTGTTCTCCCCGAGTGTGCACCGTTGCGAAAGTTCGTCGTGTTGAGACACCACGTGATGATCGGGTGTGATAGACTCGACGTTCACATACAACGGGTGCAAGCCAGATTTGCACGCGCAGAACACTCGGGTTAAACTTGACGAGCCTAGCATGTACAGACATGGCCTCGGAACACGAGAGACCGAAAGGTCGAACATGAGTCATATAGTAGATATGATCAACATAATGATGTTCACCATTGCAGCCAGCTCAACTCACGTGATGATCGGACTTGAGTTGGTGAATTTGGATCATGTATCACTCGAATGATCGGAGGGATGTCAATTTGAGTGGGAGTTCTTAAGTAATATGATTAATTGAACTCATTATCATGAACATAGTCAAAGTGTCTTTGCAAATTATGTTGTAGATTACTAGCTCGCCCTGTAGCTCCCTTAAATTTTTTATATGTTCCTAGAGAAATAGAGTTGAAAGATGTTGGTAGCAATATTGCGGACTGGGTCCGTGATCTGAGGATTGTCCTCATTGCTGCACAGAAGGCTTATGTCCTTAATGCACCGCTCGGTGCGCCACCCCCTCTAGCGTTGTCTATAGATGTTGTGAACATCTGACAAGCACGTTTCGATGACTACTTGATAGTTTAGTGCGTCATGCATTATGGCTTAGAATTGAGGCTCCGAAACGTTTTGAACGTCACGGAACATATGAGATGTTCTAGGAGCAGAGATTGTGATCTCAGGCTCGTGCCTGTGTTGCGAGATATGAGATCTCCAACAAGATTCTTTGCCTGTAAGATGAAGGAGAATAGCTCAATCGTTGAGCATGTACTCAGATTGTCTGGGTACTACAATCGCTTGAATCAAGTGGGAGTTGATCTTCCAGATAAGATAGTGATTGATATAGTTCTCCAAGTCACTGTCACTAAAGCTACTAGAACTTAGTGATGAACTATAATACACCAGGGATAGAAGTATTGATCCCTGAGCTGTTCGCGATGTTTGACACCGCGAAGGTAGAAATCAAGAAGGATCGTCAAGTGTTGATGGTTAATCAAACCAGTAGTTTCGAAAAGGGCAAGAGCAAGGAGGGAAACTTCATGGATAGCAAGTCAGTTGTTGCTCCAGTGAAGCAACCCAAAGTTGAACTCAAACCCGAGACTAAGTGCTTCTGTTATGAGGTGAACGGTCGCTGAAGTGGAACAACCCTAGATACTTGGTAGATAAGAAGGCTGGCAACATCGACAGAAGTATATTTGATATACGAGTTATTGATGTGTATGTTGCTAGTACTCCTAGTAGCACCTGGGTATTGGATACTGGTTCGGTTGCTAAATGTTAGTAACTCGAAATAAAAGCTACGGAATAAACGGAGAACTAGCTAAGGGTGAGGTGACGATGTGTGTTGGAAATGTTTCCAAGGTTGATGTGATCAACATCGCACGCTCTCTCTACCTTCAGGATTAGTGACGAACCTAAATGTTATTTGGTTTTTTGCGTTGAGCTTGAACATGATTAGATCATGTTTATTGCAATACGGTTATTCATTTCAGTTAGAGAATAATGGTTATTCTATTTACATGAATAATACCTTCAATGGTCATGCACCCAGTGAGAATGGTTTGTTGAAATCTTGATCGTAGTGGTACACATGTTCATAACATTGATGTCAAAAGATACAAAGTTAATAATGATAGTACCACATACTTGTGGCACTGCCGCTAAATGTCATATTGGTATAAAGCGCATGTAGAAACTCCATGTTGATGGATATTTGGACTCATCCGATTTCGAATCGGTTGAGACATGCGAACCATGCCTCTTGGGCAAGATGACTAAAAGACCCCGTTGGATGGAGCGGGCAAGTGATTCATTGGAAATGATACATATTGATGTATGCAATCTAGTGAGTCTTGTAGCGTGCAGTGGATATCGTTATTTTCTTACCTTCACTGATGATTTGAGTAGATATAGTGTACATTTACTTAATGAAACACAAGTTTGAATCGTTTGAAAGGTTCAAGCAAATTCAGAGTGAAGTTTAAAGATCATCGTGACAAGAAGATAAAAAATGACCACGATATGATCGTGGAGGTGAATATCTGAGTTACGAGTTTGGCATACAACTTAAGACAATGTGAAATTTGTTTCACAACTAATGCTACCTGGAACACCATGGTGTGATGGTGTGTCCGAACATCATAGTCATGCTCTATTGATATAGTGCATACTGTGATGTCTCTTATCGTTTTACTACTATAATTTTTGGGGTTATGTATTAGAGACAACTACATTCACTTTAAATAGGGCATCATCTAAATCCGTTGAGATGACACCGTCTGAATTATGGTTTGATAGAAACCTAAGATGTCATTTCTTAATATTTGGGGCTGTGACACTTGTGTGGAAAATGTTTTCACCTAATGAGGTCGAACCCAAGGCGGACAAATGCATCTTCATAGAATACCCTAAGATCAGTTGGGTGAACCTTCAATCTCAGATCCTAGTGCAAAGTGTTTGTTGCTTAAACGGATCCTTTCTCGAGGAAATGTTTCTCTCAAAAGAATTGAGTGGGAGGAAGATAGAACTTGATGAGGTTGTTAAACCTTTGTTCAACCAGAGAGTAGCGCAGCGCAGAAAGATGTTTCTGTGAAGCCTACGTTAGTTGAAGAGTAAGTTAATGATGATGATCATGAAGCTTCAGGATCAAGTTACTATCGAACTTCGTGGGTCGACAAGGATGTGTACTGCTCCTAAGTGGTACGACAACTCTGTCTTGGAGATCATGTTGTTGGACAACGATGAACCTACGAGCTATGGAGAAGCGATGATGGGCCTGGATTTCGACGAATGGTTAGAGGCCATGAAATCCGAGATAGGATCCATGTATGAAAGCCAAGTATAGACTTTGGTAGACTTGCTCGTTAGACGGCAGGTCGGTGAGTACAAATGGACCTTTAGAATGAAGACAGACACTGATGGTGAATGTGACCATTTGTAAAGCTCGACTTGTTGCAAAGTTGTTTGTGACAAGTTCAAGGAGTTGACTGCGATGAGGCTTTCTCACTCGTAGCGATGCTAAAAAGTCTGTTGGAATTATGTTAGCAGTTGCTGCATTTTCAATTATGAAATCTGGCAGATGGATGTCAAAACATCGTTTCCTTAACGGTTACTTAAGGAAAGGTTGTATGTGATACAACCAGAAGGTTTTGTGAGTCCTAAGGATGCTAAAAGATGAGCAAGCTTCAGTGATCCTTCTATGGACTGAAGCAAGCATCTCGGAGTTGGAATATACACTTTGATGAGGTGATCAAAGTTTCTGTAGTTTATACAAAGTTTACGAGAAACTTGTATTTGCAATAAAGTGAGTGGGAGCACTGTAGAGTTTCTGATAAGTATATGTGGTTGACATATTGTTGATCGGAAATAATGTATAATTTCTGGAAGGCATAAAAGGTTGTTTGAAAAGTGTTTTTCAAAGGAAGACCTGGATAAAGCTACCTAATTGTTGAGCATCAAAATCTATAGAGATAGATCAAGATGCTTGATGAGACTTTCAATGAGTGCATACCTTGACAAGATTTTGAAAGAGTTCAAAATGGATCAGCCAGAGAAATAGTTCTCGTCTGATTTGTAAGGTGTGAAGTTGAGTGAGACTCAAAGCTCGACAACGACAGAAGAAAGAGAAAGGACGAACGTCGTCCCCTATGCCTTAGCCATAGGCTCTATATTATGCCATGCTGTGTACCGCACCTATGTGTGCCTTGCCATGAGTCTGTCAAGGGGTACAAGAGTGGTCCAGGAGTGGATCACTGGACAGCGGTCGGAATTATCCTTAGTAACCAGAGGACTAAGGAAATGTTTCTTGATTGTGGAGGTGATAAAGAGTTCGTCGTAAAGAGTTACGTCGATGCAAGCTTTAACACCTATCCGGATGACTAGTAGTAGCAATCTGGATACGTATAGTGGAGCAGCCATTTGGAAATATTACCAAGTGGAGTGTGGTAGCAGTGTTTACGGTTTGACATAGAGATTTGCAAAGTACACACGGATCTGAATATCGCAGACCCGTTGACTATAAGACCTCTCTCACATGCAAAGCATGATCGAGCCCCAAAACTCATTGGGTGTTAGATTCATAACAATGCGAATCACATGGTGATGTGAACTAGATTATTGACTCTAGTGCAAGTGGGAGATTGTTGGAAATATGCCCTAGAGGCAATAATAAATTAGTTATTATCATATTTCCTTGTTCATGATAATCGTTTATTATCCATGCTATAATTGTATTGATCGGAGACTTAAATGCATGTGTGGATACATAGACAAAACCATGTCCCTAGTATGCCTCTAATGGACTAGCTCGTTGATCAAAGGATGGTTAAGGTTTCCTAGCCATGGACATGAGATGTCATTTGATAATGGGATCACATCATTAGGAGAATGATGTGATGGATAAGACCCAAACTACAAACATAGCATATGATCGTGTCAGTTTATTGCTACTGTTTTTTGCATGTCAAGTATATGTTCCTATGACCATGAGATCATGCAACTCATGGATATCGGAGGAGTGCCTTGTGTGTATCAAACGTCGCAACGTAACTGGGTGACTATAAAGGTGCTCTACAGGTATCTCTGAAGGTGTCTGTTGAGTTGGCATGGATCGAGACTGGGATTTGTTACTCCGTGTGACGGAGAGGTATCTCAGGGCCCACTCGGTAATACAACATCACAATGAGCCTTGCAAGCAATGTGACTAATTGTTAGTTGCGGGATCTTGTATTATGGAACGAGTAAAGAGACTTGCCGGTAACAAGGTTGAACTAGGTATGGAGATACCGACGATCGAATCTCGGGCAAGTAACATACCGAAGAACAAAGGGAACGTTATACGGGATTAACTGAATCCTTGACATAGAGGTTCGAACGATAAAGATCTTCGTAGAATATGTAGGAACCAATGTGGATGTCCAGGTCCCGCCATTGGTTATTGACTGTAGAGGTGTCTCGGTCATGTCTACATAGTTCTCGAACCCGCAGGGTCTGCACACTTAAGGTTCGGTGACGTTTCGGTAGTGTAGAGTTATGTATGGTGGTGACCAAAGGTTGTTCGGAGTCCCGGATGAGATCCCGGACGTCACGAGGAGCTCCGGAATGGTCCGGAGGTAAAGATTCATATATAGGAAGTCCCAGTTTGGTTTCCGAAAAAGTTTCGGGCTCATCGGTAGTGTACCGGGAGTGCCGGTAGTGTACCGGGAGTGCCGGTAGTGTACCGGGAGGCCTTCGGGAGGGGTATTTCGACCCCAAGAGGTCCATGGTCTGTGGGAGAATAATAACCAGCCCTTAGTGGGCTGGGAAAACAGCCACAAAGGCCCATGGCGCAGGAGAGAAAGTCCTAAAGCAAAAAAGTGGAAAATCAGCCAATAGGAGGCAATCCTACTCCAACTAGGATTGGAGGTGAAGTAGGATTGCTCCCACCTCCTATTTCGGCCAACCCAAAGGCCTTGGATGCCTCTCCTCTCCTCTCCTCCTATATATACTAGTGGATTGGGTGGTTTTTGGACAGAATTTCCGGCCACGTGCTACCCGTTCCACCGGTGCATAGTTTCTCCTCTAGATCGGTTTTCTGCAGCGCTTAGGCGAAGCCCTGCCGGAATTGCTCCACCACCATCACCGGAGCACCGTCTTGCTGCCGGTGAACTCTATCTCCTCTCCACCTCCTCTTGCTGGATCAAGACGGTGGAGATCGTCATCAAGCTGCATGTGTGCTGAACGCGGAGGTGCCGTCTGTTCGGCGCTAGATCGGAAGGACCGTGATCGAGATCGCGAGACGGTTCGTGATGTGATCACGGAACGGATCGTGATGAGTTCGCGGGACAGATCGTGATCAAGATCGTGAGACGGATCGTGATGAGTTCACGGGACGGATCGTGATTGGATCGCGGGACGCTCGGCGATTTGGATCGCGAAGATGTTCGACTACACCAACCGCGTTTCTTCACGCTTCCCGCTTAGCGATCTACAAGGGTATGTAGATCCACTCTCCCTCTCGTAGATGCTCATCACCATGGATAGGTTTGCGTGTGCGTAGGAAATTTTTTGTTTCCCATGCGACGTTCTCCAACAAAACCATACTCCATGGAAGCAGCATCAAGCCCCTAGCCGGCATCGTCGATGTAGAGCCGGCTGCGGCGACTCTTGCTCATCCTCCCAACTATGTATCCTTCGAGCTCTGGAAGGGATCCCTTTGAGAACTCAACACCACCGAACGCGTGCCCCATGGTGGGCGCCAACTGTCGTGGTTTTGTCACGACAGATGTCCGGGTTACCAGACTTGAGCTCGGAGCCATCGCCATGGTAGTGGACTCAAAGGGGTTGATCGAGACGAAGGACACGAGTTACCCAGGTTCGGCCCCTCAAGTCGAGGTAAAAGCCTACGTCCTGCTTGTGTTGTTATTGCTTGTTGTATCGATTACAAGGGGCTAGAAGCTTGACCTAGTTTTCGATCACCTACCTCTAAGCCACCCCGACTCTGCCTTTATATAAGAGGTCAGAACCGTCGGGTCTTCTAATTGCACAGTCGGATCATGTTTACATCTCCGAATCTATCTCTATCTTACTAGCCAAGTCATCCTTTGTAAGGTCTTACACATCCGGGTCTCCGCCGTTCGACCCACACTAAGAGCCGCCAATCTTCTTGGGCCTTTAGTTGACACATGTCTTCTGGGCCGGCTCATAATCAACAATTAACAATCGGAGCCTTCCAGCCGGGTCATACCACTGGGTTATATCCCCAACAGTTACAGTTCGAACTCTCACACTTATCGTGTCTACAACAACTTCACACGAAAAGTTGAAGAGATGGTAGATGTGAAGTTTGATGAATCTAATGGTTCGCAAGTCAAACAATTGCCAAATGATGTAGGAGATAAGGATCCTTCGGAAGCTATCCAAGACTTGTCCATCGACAAGATTCGTCCCAAGGAGGTGAAGGAAAGTACTTCATTAACCCAAGCGGAAGCTCCTAATTCGCATCAAGTCTATCGACAAAACGACATGGAAGCATCCACAAGTGGTACACGAGAAGATTAAGAGGAGGAGAAAATACATCATGAAGATCCACCACAACCTACTTCACCACCACCTCAAGCATACGACACCTTTGATAACAACGAAGATGAAGGAGATGATGATGAAGAAGCTCCACCATCCAACAAGCCAAAGCTACCCCGAGTTCAAGAAAGAGTTACCAAGAACCATCCTCTAAACCAAATCTTCGGTGACATACAAACCGGTAGAATCACTCGCTCTAAAACTCGCTTAGCTAACTTTTATGAGCATTATTATTTCATCTCTAGAATTGAACCCTTGAAGGTTGAACAAGCTCTTGAAGACCCGGGTTGGATAAATGCTATGCATGAAGAGCTTCACAACTTCGAGAAGAACAAAGTATGGACACTTGTGGAGAAGCCCAAGGATGAGCATAACATCATCAGTACAAAATGGGTGTTTCGGAGCAAGATGAAGACGGTCAAGTTGTACGCAATAAGGCACGTCTCGTAGCCCAAGGATATACGCAAGTCAAAGGTATGGACTATGGTGATACCTATGCCCTCATTGCTAGACTTGAACCTATTCAAATTCTTATTTCTTATGCCAATCACCATGATATCACCCTTTAACAAATGGATATCAAAAGTGACTTTTCAAATGGAGAAATAGAGGAGCAAGTCTATGTTAAACAACCTCCCGGATTTGTGAATCCTAAGAAACCTGAGCACGTCTACAAACTTCGCAAAGCTTTATACGGTCTTAAGCAAGCTCCACATGCTTGGTATAAATGCCTAACGGAGTTTCTTATTGAAAAAGGTTTTGAAATTGGTACGCAACCTTATTCACAAAGAGAGTTAATGGTGAATTATTTGTGTGCCAAATTTATGTGGACGATATCATCTTTGGATCTACTAACGCACAATTTAGTGAGAAATTTGGAAGGTTGATGCGAGAGAAATATGAGATGTCTATGATATGTGAGCTGAAATTCTTCCTTGGTCTATAAATCAAGCAAACGAAAGAAGGTACATTCATCTCTAAAACCAAGTGCACCAAGGACTCGATCAATAAGTTCAACATGCAAGAGTGCAAAGGTATGAAAACTCCCATGGATACTATTGGACATGTTGATTTAACTAAGGAGGACGAACCGGTTGATCAAAAGGTTTATCGATCAATGATTGGTTCATTGCCATATCTATGTGCCTCTCATCCCGATATTATGCTAAGTGTGTGCATGTGTGCCCAATATCAAGATGCACCTAAAGAATGTCATCTTTTAGCCGTGAAACATATTGTGAGATATTTGATACATACACCAAACTTTGGCATTTGGTATCCCAAGGGATCTTCTTTTAATCTTGTTGGCTACTCCGATTCGGACTATGCTGGTGACAAGGTTGATAGACAATCCACCTCGGGTACATGTCATTTTCTTGGTAGATCTCTTGTGTCTTGGTCCTCCAAGAAAAAAAACTCGGTACCTCTATTTACAGCCGAAGCTGAGTATATTTCCACCGGATCATGTTGTGCACAATTGCTATGGATGACACATATACTTAAAGATTATGGAATCCATGTTAAAATGTTCCATTACTTTGTGACAATGAAAGTTCTATTAAGATTGGTCATAATCCCGTGCAACATTCTTGAACTAAGCATATTCAAGTTCGACATCATTTCATTTGTGATCATGTTGCCAAAAGAGACATTAATCTTAAGTATGTTCATACTAACAAGCAATTGGACAATATCTTTACTAAGCCACTTGATGAAAAAGTGTTTTGTCACTTGAGGAGTGAGTTTAACATCATTGATGCTTCAAACTTGAGCTAAGCTCACTCGGATGCATGCAAGGGGATGAGCTTACTTAACCATTCCATGCTATCATTACCATGAATATCATGTATCTTGGAATTCTATGCTCCCTTCTATTGCGTCTAACCCTTTTGTTGGTACTTGGAAGAACAACACTCCACAAGATTGCCATCAACTCAATGTTAAGCAATCGTGTCATGACCAAGTATCCACAACCCTCTTTGGTGATGGAAGGAAGAAGACAACAAAACATATCATTCACATGTATTTGAATTTCTCTATTGGAATCAACTCACAATTGATATCATGTCATTTCAATATATCATGTTCTTCCTTGCGCGACTAATCTATGTAGGTGATAAGTGAACCAAAGCAAAAAGGATTGCTCCCAATTCAAGATGAACTTCATCAACCTCGAGCATCCTCATCAAGTTCACGTACAAGCCATGTTATCAACATCACTGAAAGGTATGTACTCATATCCTTGATATAGCTTTACTCCAAGTCATGAGATAAAGCAACTCAAGCGATATGAAGACATTAAAATGCTTAAACAAAAAATGGTAACCCCATTTAGAGATTAACAATGAGTATGACCTATCATCAAGTATTCTTGCTTGACTCCTTAAGTCAATATACTCTAATATAGGTGACCTAGTCACCACCCATCATCTAGTTATAAAAATTGAATGGAGATTTTCTGTTTTGTTGCTCATTGACATTTCCATTCAACTCTAACCTAGATGAAAATTCTTTGCAAATCTTTCTGAAATTTGCATTGCAAATCTGTTTGAAATTTCTTTGCAAATCCTTCTGAAAAATTCATTGCAATTCTTTCTGAAAAATTCATTGCAAATCCTTCTTAAAATGCATTGCAAATCTTTGTGATTCTTTTGAGACCTTATAAAAAACTGCATTTGACAAAATAGCCAAAACTCATTTTGACAAGTTTCTGTTTTTGATCTTGGAGTCTCCAATCTCAAAAAATCGGTCTCACCGATATTGCAGTCAAACTGCAAAACCAAATATCGATGTTGTCAACATCTTTTGCCTCGGAGCCACCAACCCTATGCATTTTGTCTATGTTGGTCTTATGGTCAAATAAATGATCCCAATGATGTAGAGGGAGAAACATCAAGATGAATAATCTAAAATATTCAAGGACCCCTACATCAAAAGGAGGAGAAATCCTAAAGGTTTTCAAATCTAAGGGGGAGAAAATTGTTTTCAAGGAACCCTTGTCTCAACTTCTCTCAATGACCTTTCATCTGTAGGATCCCTTCCCACTCAATGATTCCTCTTATCTGACCCTTGTGTGACCCTTTTTGGAAATTAATGCCAAAGAGGGAGAAATACCAAAGCTTCAAAGATTATATCAAAGGAGGAGATAATACCAAAGGAGGAGATATAATACTAAAGGGAAACATATCTAAGCATTCATGCTTCAGGGGGGAGATACCCATGAAAAGAAGAAGTGTAAACTTAATAGGATAAAGGGGGAGAAATATCAAGAATCCCTTATCACAGAAACACTTCTTGAGGAGAAGAGAGAAGAATGAATCTGATTAAATTTGATTCTCATATGTTTTAGACTTTTCTCAGCCCTACCTACTCCCAATATCTACATGTTATGATTTAGGGGAGGAGAAAACTTACAAAGCCATATCTAAGGGAGAAAGCTCTAAAATTATTTGGAAACATATCATTCTTAAAAAACTATTTCTCATATATGTCTTCCATATCTTGGTACTCTTGGTTTCGTTTGCATTTGCACTATTCAAATACACTTGAGCATTCTAACATTGTTTTCTCAAGTGTGTTCCTATTGCTAAATGCTCAAGGACCTCAAGGTAAGTATATAAATCATATTCCTACTCAAGATGACCTCTTGCTTCTTGCACATATTGTTTGCAAGAGTAAATCTTGAAAATGGAATCATTTCATTCATATATATTTGATGCATATTTCCAAGATATACATGACTTCTCACGTCCTTCCTACTATGTGTGTGTTCATGCATTCCAAAGAAACTATCGTTAAAATGGATGGCACACATCTAGGGGGACCTTGTATTCGTCATGTATCCTTCAAAGTCTTCACATATTTCTGCATATCTTAAATTAAAGATTTGATCGTATCTTGTCATCATTTACCAAAAAGGGGGGAGATTGAAAGAACAATATGCTCCGTTGGTGGTTTTAATAATTCATGACAACATACATTGTCTCTTGGACTAATACTTTCATCTAGTGTATTTCAGATAAAGTCCACAAAGAGTCTTGGCTAAAGATTGTGTGGAGCGTCCCCAAGTAGAAGAAGGATAAGGAATAAGATTGGCAAAGCTTCAAGCAAGAAGACTCTACATTTTACTTTGTGAGAAATCACTTTGAGTCTATAGGAAAGCCAATACTATTGAAAGGGGCTAAGATATTGTTGGTGAACAAAATGCTCCACGTGCACAAGTGATAGTCACCAAAAACGCCCACAAGCTCTTCCACAAAAGTTTGTCAAAGCCTATCATGCAAAGTCGGTGCCACCAATTATTCCCACTCGGTCCTACCAATTTTCACCTAAGACAGATCCCAGCCAAACCCTAAGTCTTCGGTACAACCATTCCGCATCGGTGCCACCGAGTTTAGGTTGCCAACATTTTGTTGCCTCTTTCCTTAAAGTCAGAATTTCTGAGATTTTGGATTGACGCCACCGAGTTTTGCAATCTGACCATTGGTCACCTTGTCAGTATAGCTAAGACTTATATATCGGTGTCACCGAGATTCAAAAGTTGCTATCTTTGGAGCAAATTGGTTCCATCGAGTTTTATACTTTGGTTTCATCGAGTTGGTAACTTAAGCTACAACGGTTGGATTTTTGGAGATTCCTATATATACCCCTCCACCACCACTCACTCGAAAGAGAAGCACTCAAAACAGTTCCCTGCTTATCCCATCTAATTTTGTGAGAGAGAGCCACCTACTCATGTGTTGAGATCAATTCATTCCACTCCAACCATATGAATCTTGATCTCTAGCCTCCCCAAGTTGCTTTCCACCCAATCAATCTCTTCCACCAACGCCAAATCTGTTAAAGAGTGATTGAGTGTTGAGGAGTATACCATATTGAAGCACAAGAGCAAGGAGTTCATCATCACTATCGAGCCTATTACCTTTTGGAGGGTGGTGCCTCCTAGATTGGTTAGGTGTCACTTGGGAGCCTCCTACTTTGTGTTGTGGAGTTGAACCAAGAAGTTTTTAAAGGCAAAGAGATAACCTACTTCATGAAGATATACCCCGAGTAAGGCTAGTCCTCCGTGGACGTTACCATGGTATAGACAAGGTTGCTTCTGTCGGCATTCCGAGAATGGGGGTACCCAGGCCTGTCAGCCTATGGCACAGGGCGCGGCCCACTCCGCTAGTCGATGTGGACTAGCACAACCTAACTCAAGACAAGGCCCTCGTGAGGGCCTGAGATCACGAGGGAAGGATCATCAAGACTAGCAAGGACGGGCCTCCTCAGCCCCCCTCCAGAGCGGAGGAGATCTCTATGCAGCATTCAGCCTCAGGAGTCCAAGGATGATGCGAGGAAGGATAGGAGGACGCTAGCGTGCCAGACGGACAGTTTCCCCTTCGACACAAAGGAGGCAAGGACAGACGTGGGTTCCCAAAGAGTCCCCGAAAGGTTTCCATTCTGGTGCAACGAGACCACGACCATGAGGCCAGCAGGAAGGATGTCATCGCTGAGCCCATCTCTGCATCATCGACAACAACTTTGCAGGCAAGGACCACGTTTCGGCAGGATAAAGATGTACTCCTATCCCGCTTCGAATTTGGATGTTGTGGGATCCCTTCCTGCCAAAGAGATAAGGGAATAGGAACCAGGGCACTATAAATAGAGGGTAGGGTGCACCATAGAGGGGAGAGGGGAAAAGAGAGAGACAACCGAAGAGAGGCAACTCCACTAGAGCCCTTGCACGAGGCAAAGCACCACTATACTAGTTCATCCTCCACCCTCCCCGGGAGGCAATCTACCAAAGCAGGAGTAGGGTATTACGCTTCACAGTGGCCCGAACCTGGGTAAATCATCGTGTGCATCTCCTTCCTCGTCTTCGTGCGAGTTCGTCATAGTGATCATCGAGTAGTGAGCTAGGTAGGGCGAGGCTGCCGGGATCTTCGCACATGCCCCTGTGTTCGAACTTCTTCGAGTTTTTCGGAGCCCGAAATCCGACATTTGGTGCGCCAGGTAGGGGTCGTATCGGAACCCACGTGCAATCTCTCCTTGGCCCCGCTCACCGCACTCATGGCAAAAGGACGCCGAGCTCGTGCTGAGAAGCGGACTGCTCGCGTGGTGCGGCCGTTGCTGGCGGGCCTCATCATCACGCGTCGTTCTGCCTCCGCGTTGGCGGGCACCATCAATGGCCGGGCACTCAACAGGCACCGGTGGCTACTGCCTTCACCAACCGCACGACACACCCTCGCCGCCTCGGCCCTTCCTGGCGCTCGGCCAGCACCGCAACCCTTTCGGGCCTGCCACGACCCAACGCACAGACATGTCACACTCCTCGTGGTGCATGAACTACGGTGTCATCACACCGCGCACGACCGCCGCAACGACTAGGCCAGGCGTGTCGCTAGGCATGTCACCACCACCGGCGGGACCCGGGCGTATCTCAACAGGGCTCACGCTCGCAAACTCGCTCAACCGGCTTGCGTGACGCCTGGATCATGCGGGCGTGCTCGGGAGGTACGCTGTGACCTGCGCTCGCTGGTGGTCGGGCCTGAGGCACTAAGGATGTAGGAGCTGGCCGCGAGTGCCAACGAAGCCCGATGGGAGGCGTGTCATGCGAGAGGGCCTTTGCCTTGTGCCCCCCAGTTCCCCACCGGAACCAGGTGGGAGGACCGGAGGCTCGACTATGACGGCGCCTGGGCGCTCGAGCAACTCTACAATGACCCTGTTGACGAGGGCCTGAGCCACCAAGGAAGCAATGCCGGCTACCACGACAACGGGAGGAACACACGCGACCTCATGACCGGATCTCGTCAGGGCTGGTATGCACAGCCTCGCGAGGGCCGCTTGCAGGGTTAGGCTCGTGAGTATGCTTGGCGTGGCACCTTCGCGAGGCGCACCCGCTGGTAGGGAGCTGTCTTGAGCAGGCATATGGGTCTAGGGACCGGGGGTCACTTGCCTGGGAATGGAGGGTGGAACGCACACCCATGTCCCTAGGTCGGATGGCCCCAACTTGGAGACGAAGGGTGGAACACACACTCATGTCTTTAGGCCAGATGATCCCAACCTAGAGATGAAGGGTGGAACACAAGCCCATGTCTCTAGGCGCGCGACGCCCACTTGGAGGTGGAGGGTGGAACACACGCCCATGTCTCTGGGTGGGGTTTTGTTCGATCACCAGCGGGTGGTCACGTACTCGCCCATGTCCCCAGGCCCAGCTCGCCCAACCTAGGGGCAGGGTCCCGGGTACTTGCGTGAGGACCCCGGGCGCCCCAGCAAGGCATGTTGGGGCACTGTCCAGGGTGTCGGCCTCGTGCGCAACGAAAGGGCCCCACTAGGCCCGACCCACAACGCAGGGGATTGCGCCATCACCATGATGCCGCCCGCCCATGGGCTCTAGGATGCCCAGGGCCCTCTCCCTGGGTGGGCCTTCCCAACGGAGAGCGCGAGGGGCTCCTACTACGCTCGAGGGCTCGCCCGGGGCTGACCCTACTTCTTCACGCCAAGCTTGGGGGCGGGGAGTGGGCCTCATGTCCGCAGAACATGGAGTTCCCTGTACGACCCCAGGACCAACCCGTGACACTCTCATGTAATAATCAGTGGGCTGTATACGCCCGGAGCCCTCCGAGGACACGGAGGGGTTCCTTCCCACACCCAAGTGGAAGCTCCATGCTCCGCGCTGCCAGACAACACTGTCGTCTGATGGCTATGCCCATGCAACATGTATGCCCTATGCTTCGTTTTGGGGGAAGACGAAGACCAAGACTACCTGAAGGGCCGGACGCGGCCCCCCTTTTGCCCCCTTTTTGCATTCGAAATTGCCGCCTTTGAGAACTTATTTTTGTACTTGAGCTTGCCGCCTTCTGGAATAGAATCTGGTGTTTTTGCATTTTTCTTTTGGAGGGAAGGGGTGTCACTCTCTTTGATAACAATCCTTGTTTTACGCATCGCTTTCTTTGGGGAAAGCACTTGCCTGCTCCCCTCCCCTTTCACCCCACGAGTGGGGGTTGGGGGCACAGTGCCCGCACCTCGCCAAGGCCATGGCGCCTGGATCTTCGCGTGGCGCTCCCGAGAGGGTTGGCAGGGGCGTGTTGCTTTATGCTACCTCGGGGGCTCCACCCATGGCCCGAACCATCATGTCAATAGCCTCTAGAGCCTCACACCTCCTGGGGCAGAGAACAATTTTTTTGGGATCCGCTTGAGCATCAAAGGGGGCTCCTGAGCAGTACACCTCAGGAGCCTTACCGGTCGTATATCCACTCACCCCTTGATGTCGTCCTGGCGATTCGGTCAGCATCAAGGGTCTTGAGGCCTCACCTCGTACTCGTGTCCTGGTGATCCGGACGCCCCTTACGGTGATCGAGGAATGTGCGGGACTGGGACCTGCCGACGTAGAGCCGCTTGAGCATCAAAGGGGGCTCTTGAGCTGTGCGCCTTAGGAGCCTTACCGGTCATATAGCCACTCGCCCCTTGTTGTCGTCCATGCGATCCAGTCGGTATCAAGGGTGTCGAGGTCTCACCCCATAGTTGCATCGTGGCGATCCGATCGCATCCTACGGTGGTCGAGGAATGTGCGGGACTAGGGCATGCAGACACAGAGTGCCGAAAGGGCTCCCGACTCGCCTCACTCATCAGAAAAAGAAACCCCCAGGATGTCCGGACCCCCATGTGCCACCGCTAAACCTCCCCGACACAGAATCTAACCGCAAGCATATCAATCGAGGAGGCAGGAACCCCAGGCAAGGGGGAACGCGGCATAGCACACCGCATCATTCGGAAGAATTCAAGGGTATTTTTAAAAATACATTAAAGTTGCCACTGGGCCGCATGTATAACCCTACCAGGTAAACGAGAAGTCTACTCAAGGGGACACGCGGTTGCCACTGCTCTCGCCATCACCTCCGCTGTCAGCGTCGAGCTCCTCGGCTCCAGCATGGCCGTCGGGCTTGTCAGAAGAAAGCTCTGCTATCAAGTCCTTCACGTGGTCCTTGACCCGCTCGGCAAGGGAGATGCGGATTGCTTCAAGTACATGACTAAGCACCGCCCCAAAGTCGAAGTGCGGGTCGAGGCGAAGGAGGTGGTGTAGCGACCCGACCTGAAAGGTCGAATCCTCGGTGTTTCCGTACCATCCCAAGATCATGCTAGTACACACACGGTACATCAATGTATATATCAAAGGGAAATCACACATCTTTATTAATCGAAAATCTCATATCGAGTTATTTATTACAATAAGGATTACAATAAAGTGGCTGAAGGCCAACTCATGAGATAAACTAAACCAAACTCTTGCGGAGGCTTCAAAGGTAGTTGAGTCCATCTGACTCCAAGGGCATCTCACCGAGCGTAGAGCTTATCCTCACTCATGGTCGGAAAAATAATCTACAACATGATACGTTGCAGCAGTGTAGGCCAGCATATTGAATATGCCGGCAATGTCACAAAAGGGGGTTAAAAGTAATCATCTATTCTATATGCATATATGGCAAGTGGGGTAGTAAGTTTTTTTGCATAAAGCCAATTTTTCCTACAACAAGAGAGGGCAAAGCAAAAGTTATTACTACACTGTTGGTTGATTAATGAGATGGTTCCACCAACCAATTCCCATACCCAAGTTGTCATTAATACCCGCATCATTATAATTCTTTGTGTTGAGAGTTCCAGATAGTTTCAGTTCCTTTGGCTCAAATTGTCCATGACCGTGGACACGGCTAATCGATTAGGTTGAGTACTCTACAGAGTTTTGCACACTTTCCCCACAAGATTTGATCGCCTCCGTTGGATTCCTCGCACTTCAGGGTGTTTGAGGAACGGATGATCAAAACATGGTCGTCTAACGGGTTCCTCTGAGACTCTGACGGTGCCCATCCTTTCCTACCGTTCTTCTACATCTTGTAGCATCGCCTGTCCAGGGTCACCACGATATCCAATCAAGCAGAGGCCATAATGGCTTGTGGCTGTGCAGGTAAGCCTTGTGTCTTGAAGCATCCATCCATCTCTTTGTGCCTGGGTGGACCTTTCCGCGTGAATACTGGCACTTCTCCAGCAACACCTAGGCTAACCACTGGCTTCTCCAGGGCGCCGTTCAACCATCATCCACCCAGAGGTATATTGAAAACTCAGAGTCTTGAAGTCTTGATCATCATGTAGGTCTTGTAATTATTATCTCACAACTCTCATGAATCACACAACCAACCCCGTTTACAATTAGCATAGCAAAATTAAATCAACGTTTCCCGGGGCCAAAGTGTCAAAGGATTGAGGGGTGCCTACCACATGATACTATATCAAGTAACCAAGTTTCCAAATTACCTACTTTGCATGCAACTGGGGAGATGGTAGAACTAATGCAATAAAAACATGGGTAAACATGATCAAAGTGACTTGCCTTGCTGACGATCCTCATACTCAAGTGACTCTAGATAACACGCCTCACACTCCGGATGATCTAACGAATCAAACAAAGCACACAATAAGCATAACCACAATAAAATTCACACAACAGCAAGGTAAACAAAAAGATACTACCACAATCACTAGCACAATGAAAAGAAAGAAATCAACTCAAAGAAGAAGACTCTTAAAGTTTTGGTGGCAAAATTTCTACTAAGACATAATAAGAAAAATTGGTTTTCAGCAATTTATCAATAGATAACAGAAAAGTAAATAAAGATTTTTTATTAGAAAACAGGAAGTATTTCATTATAAAATTTTTGTGCAAAAAGGATTACTACAAAACAGTTTTCTAAACAATACTAATGGTGAAAACAAGGTTTACCTATTTAAACTAGAGCACAAAACAAATTAAAATATTTTTATTATCAGAAAATAATTCACCTAATGTTGAATAACAGAACTAAAGAAACTACAGTAAAAAGTTAAACTAAAACAAAATCAAAATAAACTAAAATAAAAACAATACAAATAAACACTAAGAAGAAACTAAACATAATCTATTTTTACTAAAAACCCTAATCTAAAATATCCTAAAAATTCTCAAACAGTGCTAGATGATAAACCTAACTAATACAAAACAGTGGCAAAAAGAATCACTAAATAATAAATTTCTAAACTTAAGTTATTCAAGTTTCAGTGATTTGATCAAATTTAACAAAATTCAATTTAAAAGTTCAAATTTGAAAACTAAAACTACAAACAGAAACTACATGAAATTTGTGACATGTTGCAAAAAGAATCAATCAAAAACTCTAAATATTCTAAAAGATATAATAAAAACAAAAATAGAAACTATTCTGTTTTCTAAAATAAAAACAGAGAAAGAAAAAAAACTAACTAACGGTTAGGGGCTACGTGGCATGCGATGATTGGCCGAGGCCGTGTACGTGCGGGCACTAGCGAGCGAACGACCGAAGCGAAGTGGATACCGGTTCGTTGTTTTTAAAATTTCTAATCTAGTCCGTTGACATGAGATCTGACGACTACGGAGGGGGGATGGCTTATAGAGGAGGGGGTCGGGGTGTCCAGCGAGGTGGACGGCGGCCGAGGGTCAGAGATGGTCGGAGACGGTGTTGCGGTGGTCATGGGCGGTGTCCGAAAGGTCCAGGTGATGGCGGCGAAGCTTCGGCGACGATTCGTGGCGTCGGTTGGGGCTGGGGACGACGGAGGCGACGACCACGTGCTCGGAGGGCTTCGGCTGTTAGCCGAACTCCGGTGAGGTGTTGTGGTGGGGTTTTCGGGCGAGGGCAGGGGCATTCGGGGGTGGAACGGAGCGCAAAGGGAGCAGGGCTCTTATAGGCACTACGGACGCTCGGGAAATGGAAAGGGGAGCGAGATCTGGGACGGGAGGGATCTCCGGCGAGGTGGGGAGCGCGGGGAGGAAGATGAGCGCGGTGATGGTGCGGTCGGGCGGTGGGGTCCGCCTGTCAGTGAGGGAGGGGGCGCCGTCAGCGGTGTCGGTGACCGATCCGGAGAGATCTCGCGGAGTTAAGGCCGGTGGGCCGGCCGGTTTATTAAATTAAAACATTAATTCCTTTCCTTTTCTAATTCCAGTGAAAGGAAAACTCATTAAGGCATTCAATTTTTTTCCAACAATTGAAGATATATATATCAAATTGATCAGGGGAATAAATGCTATTTAATGAACATTTTTCCACGGCCAAAATGAATACTTTAAAAAATTATTTTCAGAAAATGCCTAAATTGATTTTAAATTCTTTTGCAATAAATTTTCAAATAACCCCCTGGTTTTATTGTTCAAATATTTCACAAAGATGCCCCTGGTGTGGAGTGTCATGTTACTCCTCTCTTTTTATGAATATTTCCAGGGGTTTTCAAATAGGAGAAACAAGTGTATGGAGAAAATGAAAGTGGCCTTTCAGAATTTTAAAAGAAGAACTTCAACAATTCACTTCATTCAAACAATGTGATGATGGTGCATAGTTATATTTCATAACATTCCAAAAATGGAATTTTGGGATGTTACAAACCTACCCACCTTAAGATGAATCTCACCCTTGAGATTCGGGTTGGCTAGAAAATAGGTGCGGGTGGTCTCGACGAAGATCTTCTTCGCGTTCCCAGGTGGCTTCTTCCTCGGTGTGGTGACTCCACAGAACCTTACAAAACTTGATGATCTTGCTACGGGTAACTCTGTTGGCAGTCTCGAGGATTCTGACATGCTTCTCCTCGTAAGTCATGTCGCTGTCAAGTTGTATGGCCTCTAGGGGCACTGTGTCTCTCAAAGGAATATCAGCCAACTCAGCATGTCATTTCTTAGCTGGGAAACATGGAAAACATCATGAACTCCAGACAACCCTTGTGGCAATTCCAGCTTGTATTCAACTTCGCCTCTACGTTCAAGAATTTTTTAGGGGCCTATGAATCTGGGTGCTAACTTTCCTTTAACACCAAACCTCTTGATTCCTCGAAGTGGGGACACACGAAGGTATGCTCGGTCTCCCACTTCATACGTCACTTCCTTGCGTTTGCTGTCAGCATAGCTCTTCTGCCGGGATTGATCTATCTTGAGTCTGTCACGAATCAGCTTGACTTTCTCTTTAGAATCTCGGATAAGATCGGGACCAAAAAGTTTTCGGTCCCTAACACCATCCCACATCAATGGTGTTCTGCATCTCCTTCCGTATAAAGCTTCGAAAGAGGCCATCTTCAGACTGGTTTGATAACTGTTATTATACGAGAACTCTGCGTAAGGTAAATTGTCATCCCAACTAGACCCATAGTCTAGCGCACAAGCTCTCAACATGTCCTCCAGGATCTGGTTAACTCTCTCAGTCTATCCATCGATCTACGGATGAAAAGTTGTGCTGAACTCTAGCCTCGTACCCAAAGTTTCATGTAGCTAATGCCAAAACTTTGAGGTAAATTGTGTTCCTCTATCTGACACAATACTCCTCGGAACTCCATGCAGACACACGATCCTGGTCATATATATCTTGGCTAACTTAGCATTGGTATAGGTGGTCTTCACTGGGATGAAATGAGCCACCTTGGTCAAGCGATCGACCACTACCCAGATGGAATCATAACCTGAATGGGTCCTGTGTAATCCTGTGATGAAGTCCATACCAAGCTTATCCCATTTCCACTCGGGTATCGACAAAGGTTGGAGTAACCCTGCTGGTTTCTGATGTTCTGCCTTTACTCACTAACAAACATCACATACCGCAACATCTTCGGCAATATCCTTCTTCATACCTGTCCACCAGTAACTTTCCTTCAAATCCAGATACATCTTGGTGTTGCCAGGGTGTATTGAGTAAGGTGAATCATAGGCTTCTTGAAGTATCAACTTCCTGAGCTCTGGGTCATTCGGCACATAGATTCAGTTCTCAAACCACAGAGTTCCTTGTTCATCCTCACGAAAGCCTTTAGCCTTTTCACCCTTCATTCTTTACTTTATCTCAGCTATCTCCTTGTCCGATTTCTGGGCTTCACGAATTCTTTCGGTCAAAGTGGACTGGATCTCAAGTGTGGCAACATATCCTCTTGGAACTATCTCTAGCCGGAGCTCTATGAGATCATCGGCTAACTCCTGGGGTAATCCTCCCGCTATGAGTGTGTTCACATAACTCTTCCGACTCAAGGCATCTTCTACAACATTTGCCTTTCCTGGATGGTAATGCAATCTCATGTCATAGTCCTTGATTAACTCTAGCCATCTCCTCTGTCTGAGGTTCAACTCCTTCTGCGTGAAGATATACTTCAAGCTTTTATGATCAGTGTAAGCATCACAACTATTTTCGATAAGGAAGTATCTCCAGGTCTTGAGTGCATGCACTACGGCTGCTAACTCCAAATCATGGGTGGCATAGTTCAACTCATGAGGTCGTAGCTGTCTGGATGCATAGGCTACAACTTTTCCCTCCTGCATGAGTACTCCTCCAAGTCCTTGACGCGAAGCATCACAATTAACCTGGAAGTCCTTCCGAATATTTGGCAAAATCAACACTAGGGCTGTGACCAAACGTTTCTTCAACTCCTGGAAACTGGCTTCACATTCCTCAGTCCAAATATACTTAGACTCTTTCTTCAACAATTTCGTTATGGGCTTGGCAATCTTTGAGAAATTCTCAATGAACCTCCAGTAATATCTGGCAAGTCCAAGAAAACTACGGATCTCCTTAACTGAGGTGGGTGACTTCCACTTGGTGACTGCTTCAACCTTAGCGGCGTCCACTACTATTCCATCTCCAAAAATAACATGTCCAAGGAATCCGACTTCCGTCAGCCAGAATTCACATTTGCTGAATTTGGCATATAACTGATGCTCTCTAAGCTTCTCCAGAACTAAACACAAGTGTTCCTTGTGTTCTTCCTCGCTCTTGGAGAATATCAATATATCATCGATGAACACCACGACAAATTTGTCCAGATATTCCATAAACACCTTGTTCATCATACTCATGAAATAGGCAGGAGCATTAGTCAAACCAAAAGACATGGCTGTATACTCATATAAGCCATACCTTGTGGTGAAGGCTGTTTTGGGTATATCTTGTTCACAAATTTTCAATTGGTGATACCCTGATCGAAGATCGATCTTGGAGAACACTTTGGCTCCCATTAGCTGATCGAACAAGTCATTAATCATCGGCAAAGGGTACTTGTTCTTGATAGTCACCTCGTTCAATGCACGATAATCGTCTACCATCCTCAAGGTTTTATCCTTCTTCTCCACCAAAAGAACCGGGGCTCCCCAAGGTGAAGAATTTGGGCAAATATACCCTTTGTCCAATAACTCCTTAATTTGCTTCTTGATTTCTTCCAAATCATTTGCGGGCATCCGATGGGTCTCTTGGAAATTGGGGTCATTCCTGGCAGTAACTCTATCAGGAACTCAATCTCTCTATCTGGTGGCATGCCTGGTAATTCCTCTGGGAATACATCTGGAAAGTCTTGTACCACCGGCACTTCCTCCTGAACAACTCCTGTAAGGGAATTTACCCGAGTACCCTTTTGTGTGCGTCGGGATACATACTTAATCCTCTTGTTTCCTGGGGTGGTGAGCAAAATAGACTTGCTGGGGCAATCAATGTTTCCCTCATACTTGGTCATCCAATCCATGCCTAGGATCACATCAAATCCCTAGGACTCTAAGACGATGAGGTCAGTGGGAAAACATGGTTTCCTATATTGAGTTTCAATGCGTGGCATCCTATCCCTGCCATCATCATACCTCCTGGGGAATTGACCTTAATGGGCTGACTAAGGGTTCTGGTGGGTAAACCATACTTTTCCACAACTACCCTTGATATGAATGAATGAGTTGCATCAGAATCAAAAAGTACCATAACTGGACGTGAATGCAATAAAAACTTACCAACCACAGTCGTGGGCTGATCATAGACTTCCTCCACATCAATGTGGTTCATCTGAGCACGGGTAAAAGGATTTGGCTTCTTAGCTGATGAGTTGTTGTTTTTGTTGTCGTTTCCATTTCCCTGCTTGTTCTGGGGACATTCTGTGGCATAGTGCCCTGTCTTTTGGCACTTCAAGCAGGTGATATGGTTCAGATCCTTCTGAGCTGGAGCGGGACGATGCTGGTTGCCATTCCCACTTCCATTGCCATTCTTGAAGTTGCCATTGTTGGGACAATTATTCCCACTTCCTCCATGGTTGTGGCCTCCATGGTTGTGCATGGGATGAGTGTGTCCTCCATACTTACCGGTCCCTGATCTGGTATTCCCTGAGTACGAGGAGTAGCGGGGCTTCTGTTGAGCTCCAGAGTTAGATTTCCCCTGTCCATACTTCCTCTTGCGATTTTCAATTTGCTGTTGCTCCCCCTCCAAGATGAGGGCCTTGTCTACCAGCTCCTGGTAGTTGTTGAAAGTAGCCACCATCAGCTGCACGCTCAACTCATCGTTGAGTCCTTCTAGGAACTTCTACTTGGCTACATCATCGGCCACATCTCCTGGTGCATAACGGGCCAACATGCTGAATTCCTCCACATACTGGGCCATTGAGCGATTCCCCTGACGCAAGTTGCGAAACTCACGCTTCTTCAGACTCATGGCTCCAGCTGAAACATGAGCGGTGCGGAAAGCTAGCTTGAAATGCTCCCAAGTCACACCAGCAATGGGGTACATGGTGGTGTAGTTCTCCCACCATGAAGCTGCTGGCCCCTCAAGTTGATTGGCGGCAAAGTGCACCTTTTCAGCCTCAGTGCATCCAGCGGTGATGAGTTCCCTCTCCATCTTGCGGAGCCAATCATCTGCCACAATGGGTTCAGTGCTGCTGGAGAAGGTCGGTGGATTCAGCCTCAGAAAACGGGTGAGGTTGTCGCCCTGAGGTGGAGGGTGGTTGTTGTGGTTGTTGGTCTGGTTTTGGATCAACAGCTGCATCAGGGCATTCTGTTGTTGGAGGAGTTGTGTGAGTTCCGGCGGGAAGGTGAAGTCGGGCTCACGTCGCGGAGGCATCTTGCTGTTTTCAGAGATGTGAGAATTAGAATAGAACAAGGGACTAAAAGAAAAAATTTCACCACCCTTATGCAATGCAACAAACATATCACACCAAACACTCATTCATTTCTTCAACTCAAAGTTCAAACATCGAGATACAAGTCTCCAAATAAAACTAAGCATCAACCTACGTTTTAACGACGAAATTAAAGATACATGGGGGCATGACTAAGGTTCTCCTCAAAAGTCCATGGTAATGTGGCCTCCTCCGGTGGCGCTCTCCTCATAGTCATCATCGTTGCTGATCAAGGGAGCCATCTCTCCTTCTAGGTGAAGATTTTCTCCCATGTCTAGCTGTTCCTCCAGATTTGCAATGCGAGTGTTCAGCTTCTCGATCCTCTCCAAGAAGTCCTTCACTTCATGCTCATGCTCGTACTTGGCTTCCCGTAGGTTAGCCTCGAGGTCAAGCTCACGGTTCATCAGCCTCTTGATCATCTTCGTGTCTGCGCGTACCCGAAGCTCCAGAGTCCTGATGTGAGTCTCCAAAGTCTGGATATATGAAATGGTGGAGTCTTCAGTGGGGGTGTGTATGATATTTCCATTGGCATCCCTGCGACAAACCATGCTGAGTCCTGGCAAAATGGGACCACCCCTGTATTCCTCTTGAATACGTCCGAGGGCACGGTGAATCACCATGTCCCTCCCAAGAATCCAGCTAGGTGCCACAAACTTGAAGTCGATGGGTTCTTTACGATTTCCAAAGGTCTTTGCGGGGATGTGCACCTCGATCCTGTAGCGACCGTCTTGTGGAAAAGACATAATAGGAGTCCCGGTGATGCTTGGCAAAGCGATCCTTACGTCCCTGACGATCTTCACCATCTCTTTGCCAAAGGGCATCGTCGCGTCAGGCTGGCAAAACTCCGTGAACAAAACTGGGGTGAAGGTGGCCATCTAGAAAGGTTGAAATAAATTGGAGGGAAGTCAGAAATGAACAGATGAGAATATAAGAATTTTAAAGACAAAATAAAGAAAAAAAATTCTAAGGCTTTTCCAATCCTAGAGGTTACATCCTACGGTCAGCGTGTGCTCTGATACCATTTCTGTAGCGACCCGACCTGAAAGGTCGAATCCCCAGTGTTTCCGTACCATCCCAAGATCATACTGGTACACACACGGTACATCAATGTATATATCAAAGGGAAATCACAAAACTTTATTATTCGAAAATCTCATATCGAGTTCTTTATTACAATAAGGATTACAATAAAGTGGCTAAAGGCCAACTCATGAGATAAACTAAACCAAAGTCTTGTGGAAGCTTCAAAGGTAGTTGAGTCCATCTGACTCCAAGGGCATCTCACCAAGCATAGAGCGTATCCTCACTCCTGGTCGGAAAAATACTCTGCAGCCGTGTAGGTCAGTATATTGAATATGCCGGCAATGTCACAAAAGGGGGTTAAAAGTAATCATCTATTCTATATGGATATATGGCAGGTGGCATAGTAAGTTTTTTTTGCATAAAGCCAATTTTTCCTACAACAAGAGAGGGCAAAGCAAAAGTTATTACTACATTGTTGGTTGATTAATGAGATGGTTCCACCAACCAATTCCCATACCCAAGTTGTCATTAATACCTGCATCATTATAATTCTTTGTGTTGAGAGTTCCAGATAGTTTCAGTTCCTTTGGCTCAAATTGTCCATGACCGTGGACACGGCTAATCGATTAGGTTGAGTACTCTGCAGAGTTTTGCACACGTTCCCCACAAGATTTGATCACCTCCGTTGGATTCCTCGCACTTCAGGGTGTTTGAGGAACGGATGATCAAAACATGGTCTTCTAACGGGTTCCTCTGAGACTCTGACGGTGCCCATCCTTTCCTACCGTTCTTCTACATCTTGTAGCATCGCCTGTCCAGGGTCACCACGATATCCAATCAAGCAGAGCCCATAATGGCTTGTGGCTGTGCAGGTAAGCCTTGTGTCTTGAAGCATCCATCCATCTCTTTGTGCCTGGGTGGACCTTTCCGCGTGAATACTGGCACTTCTCCAGCAACACCTAGGCTAACCACTGGCTTCTCCAGGGCGCCGTTCAACCATCATCCACCCAGAGGTATATTGAAAACTCAGAGTCTTGAAGTCTTGATCATCATGTAGGTCTTGTAATTATTATCTCACAACTCTCATGAATCACACAACCAACCCCGTTTACAAATAGCATAGCAAAATTAAATCAACGTTTCCCGGGGCCAAAGTGTCAAAGGGTTGAGGGGTGCCTACCACATGATACTATATCAAGTAACCAAGTTTCCAAATTACCTACTTTGCATGCAACTGGGGAGATGGTAGAACTAATGCAATAAAAACATGGGTAAACATGATCAAAGTGACTTGCCTTGCTGACAATCCTCGTACTCAAGTGACTCTAGATAACAAGCCTCGCACTTCGGATGATCTAACGGATCAAACAAAGCACATAATAAGCATAACCGCAATACAATTCACACAACAGCAAGGTAAACAAAAAGATACTACCACAATCACTAGCACAATCAAAAGAAAGAAATCAACTCAAAGAAGAAGACTCTAAAAGTTTTGGTGGCAAAATTTCTACTAAGACATAATAAGACAAATTTGTTTTCAGCAATTTATCAATAGATAACAGAAAAGTAAATACACATTTTTTATTAGAAAACAGGAAGTATTTCATTATAAAAAATTTGTGCAAAAAGGATTACTACAATTTTTCTTCTAAACAATACTAATGGTGAAAACAAGGTTTACCTATTTAAACTAGAGCACAATTTTTTTTTAAATATTTTTATTATCAGAAAATAATTCACCTAATGTTGAACAACAGAACTAAAGAAACTACAATAAAAAGTTAAACTAAAACAAAATCAAAATAAACTAAAAGAAAAACAATATAAATAAACACAATCTGTTTTTACTAAAAACCCTAATCTAAAATATCCTAAAAATTCTCAAACAGTGCTGGATGATAAACCTAACTAATACAAAACAGTGGCAAAAAGAATCACTAAAAAATAAATTTCTAAACTTAAGTTATTCAAGTTTTAGTGATTTGATCAAATTTAACAAAATTCAATTTAAAAGTTCAAATTTGAAAACTAAAACTACAAACAGAAACTACATGAAATTTGTGACATGTTGCAAAAAGAATCAATCAGAAACTCTAAATATTCTAAAAGATATAATAAAAACAAAAACATAAACTATTCTGTTTTCTAAAATAAAAACAGAGAAAGAAAAAAACTAACTAACGGTTAGGGGCTACGTGGCATGCGGTGATTGGCCGAGGCCATGTACGTGCGGGCACTAGCGAGCGAACAACCGAAGCAAAGTGGATACCGGTTCATTGTTTTTAAAGTTTCTAATCTAGTCCGTTGACACTAGATCCGACGGCTACGGAGGGGGGAATGGCTTACAGAGGAGGGGGTCGGGGTCTCCGGCGAGGTCGATGGCTGCCAAGGGTCGGAGATGGTCGGAGACGGCATTGCGGTGGTCGAGGGCGGCGTCCGAAAGGTCCAGGCGATGGCGGCGAAGCTCCAGCGACGATTGGTGGCGTCGGTTGGGGCTAGGGACGACGGAGGCGACGGCCACGTGCTCGGAGGGCTTTGGCTGTTAGCCGAACTCCGGTGAGGTGTTGTGGTGGGGTTTTCGGGCGAGGGCAGGGGCGTTTGGGGGTGGAACGGAGCACGGAGGGAGCAGGGGCTCTTATAGGCGGTGCGGACGCTCGGGAAACGGAAAGGGGAGCGAGATCTGGGGTGGGAGGGATCTCCGGCGAGGTGGGGAGCGCGGGGAGGAAGATGAGCACGGTGATGGCGCGGTCGGGTGGTGGGGTCCACTTGTTATTGAGGGAGGGGCGGCGTCAGCGGCGTCGCTGACCGATCCGGAGAGATCTCGCGGAGTTAAGGCCGGTGGGCCGGCCGGTTTATTAAATTAAAACGTTAATTCCTTTCCTTTTCTAATTTTTAGTGAAAGGAAAACTCATTAAGGCATTCAAAACATTTCCAACAATTGAAGATATATATATCAAATTGATCAGGGGAATAAATGCTATTTAATGTACATTTTTCCACGGCCAAAATGAATACTTTAAAAAATTATTTCCAGAAAATGCCTAAATTGATTTTAAATTCTTTTGCAATAAAATTTCAAATAACCCCCTGGTTTTATTGGTCAAATATTTCACAAAGATGCCCCTGGTGTGGAGTGTCATGTTACTCCTCTCTTTTTATGAATATCTCCACGGGTTTTCAAATAGGAGAAACAAGTGTATGGAGAAAATGAAAGTGGCCTTTCAAAATTCTAAAAGAAGAACTTCAACAATTCACTTCATTCAAACAATGTGATGATGATGCATAGCTATATTTCATAACATTCCAAAAATGGAATTTTGGGATGTTACAGGTGGCTAAAGATGCGCGAGGCGCCTGCGCAAGGGAATCATGACGCTTCTCCTCCACAAAATCACCGATCTTCTCCGTGCCCCTCTCAAGACACTCCATGACCCTAGAAAAGAAGCTCAGGTACCCGGCGTCGTCGGGGATGAGGGGTATCGCAACTCTCTCATCACAAATGTCACTCAAGGCCCGATGGGTCCTCCTCTCGAGGGACTGGAACATCTTGTAGCACATGTGCTAAAGGCCATGGGCCCGTTTTGCCTCGTCCGAAGCTCACTCCACAAGGGAAGTCACCCCGTTCACATGCTTGGAGAGGGAGGGCAGCTCGGCCTTGGCGACCGCCTGGGCATCCGCCATGTCCTCTTGACGTTGTTCCGTCATCACCAACTGCCTCCTGAGGTCCTCCGCCTCGCCCCTCAGCTGGTCGCATCGCATGCAGAAACGAGACTCCTCAAGCTTCAACCAGGCGCGATAATCCCGGAGAAGGGAGCGTCGAACCTCTGCCACCTTGTCGTCAATCTCCCCTTGAGCATGCGTCACGTGGGTGGCGATAGGTACATCGAAAAGTGACACCTAGCTCTCCGTCGTCTCAAGCCTCTCCTGCTCCAGGCTCTGCTCTAGCACCACCATCGCACACGCGTCTTCGGGCGCGCAGGGGCTTGCATCAGTGGCTAGGAACCCTAGGGCCAGGCCATCAAGCGTGTACCTCTGCGCTTGGATCTGCTCTTCAAGGGCGGCGTTGGTCGCTTGAAGCTCCTCAAGGCATTCCTTGGAGGACTTGCGCCAGCCATCGGCCTCCTGTGCCTCAGCGAGGGCGCACTCACGGGCCTCCACTGCCTTGGCAAGGGATCCGTCAGCGTCTGCGCGAGTGCGCTCACACCATAGGCGACTGCAATTCATAGCGACTTCAAGGTGAGGCCATTCCTGTGCGAGGCACTGGCACTCCGCCTCCAAGAGGGCGTCGGTGTCGATGAGCTTCATCCCCAGGCGCCCTAGCACATCTGCTGCGGTTTGGAACAAACCCTACTAAACGGCGCTCCAATCATTTGCGAGCTCGAGAGCCGAGCTAGGATCTCCTCCGTCCCCAGGATGGGCGGATGAAGCACGCGAGGGGCCGCCTAGTCCGGACGTGGGCTCAGAGACTAGGGGCTCCCGCTTGTCCACCCTAGGAGAAAGGCACGTTCCACGAGGTCCCACATCATCAAGCGAAGGAGGCCGAAGGGCGCGGCGCGACATGTCCCCAAGGAAGGCCGTCAGCGGAGGGTGCAACCCTGCCCTCGGGAGCCGGAGGCCACGGATAAGGAAGATCGTAGGGGGCTCGCGCTCGAGGCCCCCTGAAGGCCGAACGGGCTTGGTTACGGGTGCCCTCGCAACCAACACCTCGCACTCGACAGAAGACGGGGCTGCAAGGGGCCCGTCGACCCCAACTATAGGCGGGGGCGACTTGGCTCCTTCTTCACCGATGGGGAGCCTGCAGAACAGAAATTCAGGGGGACCGCAAGATGAAGGGTATAGGGGTGCAGGCACTTACTCATCCACGATGACCTATTTCCTCCTAATCAGCTCCCGCGGCGTCGAGGAGCAGACGCCCCTGGGCGCCTTTCTCTTCCGGCCGGTGCGGGGATCGGTGGATGACGTGCTGATGATTGGCACCTGGCACTCAGCAGCGGAGGCAGCTACCTCCACCATCGACGGGGCGTCACCCATGACCCTGGGCTGGCCTGAAGCGGAAGCTGGAGGAGCGGGCTGCGAAGGATGTCCTACCTTGGCCGCGGGAGGGGCCGAAGCTTTAGCCCCCCGGGGCTCCAGGCCCTTGCAGAGGGGTCACCCTGAGGACACGTTCCCTCCGGAGGAAGGAATCCCGCCTCATCGAAGTGCGGCATCTTCATGACAAGGGCCTCCCGGTCCTTGTAGTTGTACAAGGGGAGGCCACCCAGGGGGAGCTCATCAGGTTCGGCGCTGGTCAGGCAACGGAGCAGCTCGCGCAACACGCCGGGAGAAAGGGACGGGGCCTGGATCCTCATGGAATTGTGAGGGCTTGCGAAGGTCCACATCGGGCGGGAGTGACATTGAAGGGGAGCAATTCTTCAGCATGTGAAATCCCACACCACCATCGCCATCATCACGCCCGCCTTCTTCAGCCTCGCCAACCTGACTAGGACCAGTGCAAGTTGCGGGTTAGGAAGCTCCTCACGCCTTCACCCTGGATTCAACACTGTGGGGACCAACGTAGGTTGAAACAGGGGGCCGGCCTCAGCAGCGTTGACGTACACCCACTTTCTCCGAAATCCCTCCGCGTCCGGAGCGAGACGAGCATGAAGCCCCCCCAGTCCAATGCGTCGGCTGCTTTGAGGGACAGGCACCCAGAGCACTGTTCCCCCGAAGTCAACTCAAGGGAGATGAAGTGGCAAAGAAAGACCATGGATGGGAAGACACCAACGAAGGCCTCGCATAGAAACGCGATGGCCAAACGTAGGAGAAGGGAGCCGGGTCGAGGTGGAGCACGTGGATTCGATAATGTGAAAGCATGGTGGAGAGGAAGCCTGAGAATGGCGGCATCAAGCTAGAAAGGAGGGCATGGAGATGAAGGGGATGACAGGGCCTCGATCTCGCTTCGAGGTTGTGAGCCCATCCAGATCTTGGTTGCCCCCCATTTGTTGGAATTGGGGGTGACCACCATCTTAACCTTCTCCAACCCCTCCAGATTCACCACCAAGGACTGGCCCAATGCTGGCTCCGGCGCTGGCATGGTCCCCGGTGCCCTCAAGCCTTCACCGTCCCCCTTCTTAGGGGCCATGGCGAGAGAGTGGGGAGGCGTGCGCGCAAGGATTTGGAGGAAGAGGCGAGAGCCGTGGAAGAGGGGAAAACAGACGATGAGATCGATGGGGAACAGGAACGGCGTGTTGGCGTGCGCCTAGCAATTTATCAGACATGACAATCACCGAGCAACCATGAAGACAGGGGGGCACCGGCCTCTCGGAGACTGCCGAGTGTCAAGCCTGGCCCGCACGCAATCGGGGCCCGCGGCGCTTCGAGCCACCTACAACAGCTTCGCTTAGAAGCCAACCCGGGTGCACCTTGGACCGGGGGCTACTGTCGGCATTCTAGGAACGGGGGTACCCAGACCTACCAGCCTGTGGTGCAGGGCACGACCCACTCCGCCAGCTGGTGTCGACCAGCACGACCTGACTCGAGACAAGGCTCTCATGAGGGCCTGAGCTCGCGAGGGAAGCACCAGCAAGACCAGCAAGGACCGACCTCCTCAGGCCCCCTTCGGAGCGACGGATATTTCTATGCAGCATTCGGCCTCAAGAGTCCAAGGATGACGCGAGGAAGGACAGGCGGACGCCTTCGCACCAGATGGACAGTTTCCCCTTTGGCGCAAAGGAGGCAAGGACAGACGTGGGTTCCCAAAGCATCCCCAAAGGTTTCCATTTCGGTGCAACGAGACCACGACCACGAGGCCAGCAGGAAGGATGTCATCACCGAGCCCACCTCTGCATCATCGACATCCACTTTGCAGTCGAAGACCACCTTTCGTTAGGATAAAGATGTACTCTTGTCCCCCTTCGAATTTGGCTGTTGTGGGATCCCTTCCCGCCAAAGAGATAAGGGAAGATTACCCTGGGCACTATAAATACAGGGTAGGCTGCACCATAGAGGGGAGAGGGAAAAAGAGAGAGACAATCAAAGAGAGGCAACTCCACCAGAGCCCTCGCATGAGGCAAAGCACAACTATACTAGTTCATCCTCCAACCTCCCCGGGAGGCAATCCACCAAAGCAGGAGTAGGGTATTACGCTTTGCAGCAGCCCGAACCTGGGTAAATCATCATGTGCATCTGCTTCCTCATCTTCGTGCGAGTTCATCATAGTGATAGTCGAGTAGTGAGCTAGGTGGGATGAGGCTGACAGGGATCTTTGCACACGCCCATGTGTTCGAACTTCTTGGGGTTTTGCGGAACCTGAAATCCGACAGCTTGTTTGTGGAACCCTCCATGGGTAGAGCCCTCCATGGACTCTCGCGACCGTTACCCTCCGTGGGTTAAAGTCTCCATAAACGTGGACGTATGATAGCACCACCTATAGGAACCATGGGAAAAATCTTCGTGTCCCTCATGCGTTTGATCTCCCCATCTCAACTCCTTACTTCCATGTGCAATGTCTTTACTTTCCGCTGCCATACTTGTTGACTGGCATGTGTAGGGTGTGCTAGACTTGCTATAATTGCTAAAATCCACCAACCATTAACTTTGGAAATAGGGTAGGTTTTAATTTGTTCTAGTGTCTATTCACCCTGCCTCTAGACACACACTTCTAGTGATCCCTCACTTTCGCTTGAGGACAAGTGAGATCTATGCTTGGGGGAGTTGATATATACGTGCATTCTACATCATGAATTCCTATTGATATTTATGTTATTCTTGGTCATTTTCCACTTGATGATGCAATTCTTATGCCTGTTCTCTATGAATTTACAAGGTACATCACAAAGAGGGAAATTGCCAAAAACTAGAATTCCATACCAGAAAACCAAGAAAAAGGCTAAAAATTCACCAGACTCCAAGACGTAAAATATATCAGAGGGGGGCCACGTGTTGGTGCCAAGCCAACAGGGCACGCCCAGATGGCTTGGAACCACCTCCGAGGTGCTCTGATAACCCACAAGTCTAGGGGATCGTTTGTAGCCTTTTTTGATAAGTAAGAGTGTCGAAACAAACGAGGAGCAAAAGGTAGAAAAAATATTCCCACAAGTTCTATCGACCACTGATACAACTCTACGCACACTAATGCTTGCTTGACCTAGAACAAGTATGAAACTACTTTGAGGGAATAAAACTAGAAGTACTTTGCAGGAAAATAAAGAACGTGGAAATAAAAGTTAGGGGCTGTTTTAATAAAATAATAATAAAATTAAATAACTTTGTAGAAATCTTTTTGTGCAAGGCAAGAAAAATATTGTCCACATGCAATTGAATATGATATGATAGACACTTGTTATATGCAATGAGGTAGAGGCATGAGCTAACATACTTTCTCTACTTGGATCATATGCACTTATGATTGGAACTCTAGCAAGCATCTGCAACTACTAAAGATCATTAAGATAAAACCCAACCATAGCATTAAGTAACAAGTCCTCTTTACTCCCAAACGCAACAACCCACCTACTCCGGTTTATGCTTCTATCACTCAAGCAACCCACCATAGGCAAATCATGAACATATTGCAGCAACCTACAGTAGGGATCCCTCTACTTGTGCGACACAGAGGGCACCATAGGACAACACCATATCAACATACAACTCACATCCATAACATCATGCAACAATTAACCCGTTGGACAAAAGAGATATACTCAAACATCATAGGATAGCCAAATATCATTGGGAAATAATATATGGAGTTGAACACCATGTTTAAGTACAGATTATTGTGGGGAAGAGTGGTGTTACACCACTACAAGAGGGGGAGAGATTTGGTGTTGACAATGGCAAGATTGTTGATGTAGATCACCGCCACGATGCTTGCACCGACGGTGTTCTAGCGCCACCGGGAGAGTGGGAGAGAGCCCCCCTCCTTATTATTCTTCCTTGGCCTCCCCCTAGATGGGAGGACAGTTCCCCCTCTGGTCCATAGCCTCCATGGCGGCGGAGGGGTGGGCGCCCCTTCGAGATTGGATCTCCCTGTCTGTTCTCTTCTGTTTCACGTTCCTGTTTTGCGGCCGGAAACTGTTTCTATATTCCTGGAGATCTGTAACTCCGATGAGGCTGAAATTTTGAGGGGATTTTTATCCAAAAAGTAGTTTCCTTGCGCCAGAAGGAGAGATCCAACCAACTTACGAGGTAGGCACAACCCACCAGGCCGCGCTTGGCCCCCCTAGTCGTGCCCTGGTGTCTGGTGGTGGCCCGCCTAGTTTGCATTGATTCCACTTCTCAAAATTCACAAATATTCCAAAAAAAACTCCATAAATTTTTATCGCATTTGGACTTTGTTTGATATGGATATACTGCGAAACAAAAAACATACAACAAACATGAACTGGCACTGGGCACTGGATCAATAGGTTAGTCCAATAAATCATATAAAATGTTGCCAAAAATATGTGAAAGTTGTATAATATTGGCATGAAACAATCAAAAATTATAGATACGATGGAGACGTATCAGCTTAATTCCTGCTCGTCCTCAAGTAGGTAAATGATAAAAAATACAATTTTTGATGTGGAATGCTACACAGCATAATCTTGATCATATATCTAATCATGGCATGAATATTAAGACACAATTGATTCAAAGCAATAGTCTAGTTTTGACATAACGACATTAATACTCGGGCATCCCAACAAACAATCATGTCTTTCAAAATATCAAGGCTAAAGAACGTTATCCCTACAAAATCATATAGCCTTGTCATGCTCTGTCTTCTTAACACAAAGTATAAATCATGTACTACCCCGGTGTCAGCCAAGCAATTGGTTCATACTTTTTAATGTACTTCATCATTTTCAACTCTCACGCAATACATGACCGCAAGCCATCGATATAGCACTATGGGTGGAATAGAATATGGCGATAGGTTTCAAAGGGGTAAAAGTAGAGAAGAAAGTCTTGCATCAACTCAGCGTATCAATGGGCTATGGAGATGCCCATCAATAGATATCAATGTGAGGAGTAGGGATTGCCATACAACGGATGCACTAAGAGCTATAAGTGTATGAGAGATAAATATGAAACTATGAAAAATTTCCCACTAGTATACGAAAGTGACAACATAGGAAACTCTCTATATGAAAAACATGGTGCTACTTTGAAGCACAAATGTGGAATAACCATGCCCCTATTCCTTCTTCTTTCATTTTTTCCTTCTTTTTTCTTTTCTCTTTCTTTTTTTTCTCTGTACGGAGCCTCATCCTGACTTGTGGGCGAATCATAGTTTCCGTCATCCTTTCATCATTGGGGCATGCTCTAATAATGAATAATGATGATCATCACACTTCTATTTACTTACAACTCAATATTACAAGGATGGTAGAACAAAGTATGACTCTATATGAATGCAATGATCTAGCATAGCAAATATATCAAAAAAGGACAATCCATGGAAACATCATGCTGGCTATCCTACGATCATGTAATGCAATATGACAATGAATGCTCAAGTCATCAAAACGGACGCAGTGGAGGTTGCATGACAATATATCTCGGAATGGCTATGGAAATGCCATAATAGGTAGGTATGGTGACTGTTTTGAGGAATGTATAATAAGGCTTATGTGTCATAGAGCGTATCATATCACGGGGTTTGGATGCACCGGCGAAATTTGCACCAATTCTTGAGGTGAGAAAGGGCAATGCACAGTATCGTAGAGGCAAGCAAATTGCGGAAACATAAGAGTCCATATAATCCATGGACTCACATTAGTCATAAAGAACACACATACTTATTGAAAACATTTTATTAGCTCTCTCGAAGCAAAGCATTACTACACATGCTCCTAGGGGGAGGTTGGTAGGAGTTAACCATCGCGCGCCCCCGACCTTCACACAAAGATAGACAATCAAGGATAAATTGTGCTCCAACTTCGTAGCATAATGGGAGACTATACGTGCATGCTTCGGGAATCACAAATCTTAACACCAATATTTTACTAAACACGATCATCCGCTAGTACCTCCCACATATAATCATCTCTATATCGCAAAACTATTGCAAGGAATCAAACGTATCATATTCAGTGATCCCTATGTTCTACGTAGGATTTTATGACTAACCATGTGAATAACCAATTCCTGCTGACTCTCTAAATAGATATAAGTGAAGCATGAGAGTTTAATTCTTTCTACAAAATACCATGCTCTAATAAATATAAGTGAAGCAAAAGAGCATTCTTCAAATAACGGTTTTCTATGTGAAGAGAAACAGGAAATCCAAACTTCAAATGATATAAGTGAAGCACATGAAGCATTCTATAAAGCCATACTCAAAATATATAAGTTAAGTGCAATGAGAATTCTATAAATCAACCATGGAATGTCTCATACCATCATGGTGCATAAAATAAAATTGAAAACTAAACGCAAAAGACGCCCCAAGATTTGCACATATCACATGAATGACACGAATATGAAAGCATACTGATACTTATTGAAGAAAGATGGATGCCTTCCGGGGCATCACCAAGCTTAGACGCTTGAGTCTCCTTGGATATTTACTTGGGGTGCCTTAGGCATCCCCAATCTTGAACTCTTGCCTCTCCTTCTTCTTCTCATATCGAGACCTCCTCGATCTTCGAACACTTCATCAACACAAAACAGAAGACTGTTAAGATACGTTACTATAATAAAGCAAACTACAACTTTAGTTACTATTGCAAACTCATCCATACTTTATATTTTCATTATAACTGCTGTTTTATAACTTTTCCATGTCTTATACCACCGATAAAATCGATAGTTTCATCAAAACAAGCAAAAGAATGCATCAAAAACAGAATCTGTCTTAAGGAGGACAGTCTGTAGTAATATGTACTTTGACCATACTTCTATAACTCAAACAATTCTCAAAAATTAGGAAGAATTAAAAAAATTTGAATAGCAATATTTTGTAAAACAATTCAGAAACTTTTGACATTCCTGTAAAAAATGAAAATTCACGCACTACAACGAAAGTTTGTGTTTTTACACTAGATATACCAACAAGCAATCTAATCATCCTAAAGGCAAATCTTGGCACATTATTTTTATAATAAAATGGATTTGTACAAGGGGGAATTATTTTTGTTGGAAGATTTTTCATGATTCAAGATTCACAAAGTTTCCATGGGCATGAACAAAACTTTAAGGACATCCCCCACTTCAACGATGTTCATAATCTCTTCTCACTTTCACCCATTCCTTTTTTTGAAGTTTTAGGTTCCCCTCTATATTTTTTGTTTTTAAACTTTATAAAAGCAGACAACAGAAATAAATGACTCTCTAAATGACGTAAATTCTAAACTGGAAAACCAAGAAAAAGGCTGAAAATTAACTAGACTCCAAATAACATAAAAATTAATGGAGATTATTTTATGGAATATATGTGAATATTTGCAGCAAAAATATATAAGAGGGGGGCCACCTATTGGTGCCAAGCCAACAGGGCGCGTCCTGATGGCTTGGGACCACCTCCGAGTTGCTCTGATAACCCACAACTGTAGGGGATTGTTTGTAGCCTTTTTCGATAAGTAAGAGTGTCGAACCCAACGAGGAGCTAAAGGTAGAACAAATATTCCCTCAAGTTCTATCGACCATCAATACAACTCTATGCACACTAATGCTTGCTTTACCTAGAAAAAATATGAAAGTACTTTGCGGGAATAAAACTAGAAGTACGTTACAGGAAAATAAAGAACGTAGAAATAAAAGTTAGGTGTTGTTTAAATAAAAGAACAATAAAGGTAAATAACTTTGTAGAAAGCTTTTTGTGAAATGCAAGAGAAAGATTATCCATAGGCAATTGAATATGATATGATAGATACTTGTTATATGCAATGGGGAGAGCTGATCTAACATACTTTCTGTGCTTGGATCATATGCACTTATGATTGGAACTATAGAAAGCATCCGCAACTACTAAAGATCATTAAGGTAAAACCCAACCATAGCATTAAGTAACAGGTCCTCTTTACTCCCATACACAACAACCCACCTACTCAGGTTTATGCTTCTGTCACTCAAGCAACCCACCATAGGAAAATCATGAACATATTACAACACCCTAAAACAGGGATCCCTCCGCTTGCATGACATGGAGAGCACCATAGGACAATACCATATCAACATACAACTCACATCCATAACATCACACAACAATTAACCCGTTGGACAAAAGAGATCTACTCAAACATCATAGATAGCCAAATATCATTAGGAAATAATATATGGAGTTGAGCACCATGTTTAAGTGGAGATTACAGCGGGTAAGAGAGGTGTTACACCGCTGTAAGAGGGGGAGAGAGTTGGTGTTGACAGCGGCAAGATTGTTGATGTAGATCGTTGTCATGATGATTACCTTGGCGGCGTTCTGGCGCCACCGGGAGAGAGGAGGAGAGATCCCCCCTCCTTATTCATCTTCCTTAGCCTCCCCTAGATGGGAGGAGAGTTCCCCCTTTGGTCCATGGCCTCCCTAGTGGTGAAGGGGTGGGAGCCCCTTCAAGATTGGATCTACCTCTCTGTTCTCTTCTGCTTCGCGTTCTTGTTTTCTGGCCGAATACTGTTTCTTATATTCTCGGAGATTGTAACTCTGATCGGGCTGAAATTTTGAGGGGAATTTTATCCAAAAATTAGTTTCCTTGCACACGAAGGAGAGCTCCAACCGACTTACGAGCTGGGCACAACCCACCAGGCCGTGCCTGGGCCCCTGGTCGTGCCTTGGTGTTTTGTGGGGGCTGTGGGCCTCCGTTTGTGTTGTTTCCACTTCTCAAAATTCACAAATATTCCAAAACAAATATCCGTAATTTTTTTTCGCGTTTGGACTTTGTTTGATATGGATATTCTACGAAACAAAAAACATGCAACAAACAGGAACTCGCACCGGGCATTGGATCAATAGGTTAGTCCAATAAATGATATAAAATGTTGCCAAAAATGTGTGAAAGTTGTATAATATTGGCATGAAACACTAAAAAATTATAGATACGATGCATACGTATCATGCTTTGGCCTCCCTCTTCTTCTATAAGGTATGTTTTGACCTAGAAAAAATACGAAGATACTTTCAGGACAAAGCACTGCCGTCTCAAGGCGAAAACCTAGGCAAAGGCCCTTTTGCTCTCTAGCACAGAGATTCTACCGAGGAAATTTCCCTTTGGGAGGGGGAAATCAAAGCCATCATCATCACCAACATTTCCTCCTTCATAGGAGGACCAATCTTCATCATCATCTTCACCAGCACCAACTCATCTCAAACTCTAGTTCATCTCTTGTATTCAATCTTTGTCTCAAAACCTCAGATTGGTACTTGTGGGTTACTAGTAGTGTTGATTACATCTTGTAGTTGATGCTGGTTGGTTAATTTGTTGGAAGATAATATGTGAAGATCCTTAATCATAATTATTGCACCTTCGATGTTGAACATGGTGATTATTTTTGAGTACTTACTTTTGTTCCCGATGACATGGGAGAAGTCTTGTTATAAGTAATCATGTGAAGTTGGTATTCGTTCAATAGTTTGATGATATGTATGTTGTTTCTTGTCTTAGTGGTGTCATGTGAACGTCGACTACATGACACTTCACCATATTTGGCCCTAAGGGAATCCATTGTGGAGTAAAAAGTAGATGATGGGTTGCTAGAGTGACAAAATCTTAAACCCTAACTTATGCATTATTTCATAAGGGGCTGATTTGTACCCAAATGTTTCATGCTATGGTTAGATTTATCTTAATTCTTATTTCATAGTTGTGGATGCTTGCGAGAGGGGGTAATAATAAGTGGGTTGCTTGTTCAAGTAAGAACAACACCTTAGCACCAGTCCACCCACATATCAAACTATCAAAGTAACAAACGTGAATCAACTCAACATAATGAACATGACTAGACAGAAATTCCCATGTGTCCTCAAGAGCGCTTTGCTTCATATAAGAGTACTTTCAGGCATATCCTTTGCTATCAAATGGATTAGTCTATCTTGATGCACACTTGCTACTATTGTTACTTGTTACAAATTATCTTGATACAAAACTATCCACTGGTGCAGCGACATGCTATACAAACGGGTTTTAACCGTGAAAGTGTGTTATATTGACTAGAGGGGGTGAATAGGAGATTTTTACAAATTCATCACTGAGGAATTTCAACTTGAGGAATTTGAAATGTGATGAATAACTAGCAGCAGAATAAGTACTCAAGTGCATGAGAAACATAGCAATATCATAGACATCATGATGAAATAAAGCATGCACATATTACAGGTAACATGATACAGGATAAGCAGGTGAGGAACAAGGTAACTTGAAGAGTTTGAGGTGAGGAAATTGAGAAAGTCTTCTATAAATTCTTCAAACAGTAATGATCAATTTCATCAACTAGTATATGAGGAAATGTAAGTGTTGAGGAAATAGAACCAGGTAGCTTGATCGAGACAATGGTTTGATGACCCAGTTTCAACTGCTGTGACAGTCCTATGTCTAGTTTGGAGCAGCCTAGTATTTAAAACAATAAGACACACAGTCCTTACTGTATTCTCCTTGAGATAAGGTCACACAGTCCTCGCCCAACACTCGTGGTAAGTCTTCAGGGTAGACTTCGAAAACCCTCACAAACTGGTCACTCGGCGATCCACAATTGACTGCTGGATGCTCTAGACCAAGGTCACTCAGTGATCCCCAATTGACTCCAAGATGCACTAGACCATGATGCCTAACCGTCTGGAAGATACACAGTCTTCAAAGGTAAAAAGCATTGATTCCACACAGGAACAATCTCTTCAGTGATGCTCAATCACTTGGGTTTGGTGGTTTGGTTTTGGGGTTTTTGCTCACTGATGATTTTCTCTGAAAGTCCTTCGAGGATGGGTTGCCGCCAAATGACAAGTGTCAGTTTGCTCTTGGAGCAACCAACCAACTAGTGGTTGTGGGGGGTGGCTATTTATAGCCAGGGTGCAACCTGACATGATAAGACATAAATGCCCCCAATGATATGACCGTTATGTGGATAGGATGATTGGGGACAACTGGCGCTAAGCACATCAACGGTCGGAATTTCGAATGATGAAAGTTCTCAAGCTTATCATATTCCTCACTTGTAGGTAATTTGCACTGGCGAAATCCTAACTCCTCAGTCAGACCAATTTTCTCAGAGACCAGAAGAACTTCGTCTCTGTCACTGAAGAACTTGACTGAACTATAAGAGATTTCCAAAGGCTTCACTTGAAGGATTGGATAGGTTGAGGCTTTTGAGTTGAGCATCAATAGGAAATTTTCCTTAGTATTACCTCGCCCCCTTTAATAGTATGGTGTTTCCTATGAATCAAGGAAAGGAAATGAAACTACGAAAACAAAAGTCTTCACGCTTCATAGTCCTCGTTCATATCTTCAAGGTCACACCAACTTCTTCATTTGCAAAGTCTTCAGGAATACCTAAGTCTCCAGCAAAGTCTTCACCAAAGTCTTAAGTTGAAGACATACATTTTTAGGGGTCGATAATCTTCGAATATATCAAAGTCCTCATTGACTTATAGAGCCTGTGTACGCTTACAAACACATCAGTCTCTTAACCTATAAGTCTTCAATACACCAACATCACTAAGGTGCACTAGATGCACTTACAATCCCCCCCTTTTTGGTGATTGATGAAAAATAGGTTAAGTTTTCAATGGGGATAAAAATATGAAGTGTAAGTACTGAGTTTGAGGAATTCGATTGCAAGATATAGAAGAACTCCCCCTAAAGATGTGCATATTTGAGGAATTTCCTTTGGACTGCAAATGCACATGGCAGGTTAAAAACATGGAGAACTCCCCCTATATCTTGTAATTCATACATGCATTTAACATATGATATGAAGAATTTGAAATGCATGATGAAAATGGCATCTGACGAAATTTAGCATGCATGCATTAAGGTATTGAGGAAATAAGCATGCAGAAAGCAGTTCAAAAGAGTCACACCACCATCAGACTTAAGTTTATAACTCAACCAAGAAAAGCTTCAAAAGAGCAAGAGTTGTAACTTAAACAAAAAACATCCCATATATATAGACCTGCTTGAAGACTAACTCGAAATTTCTCCCCCTTTGTCATCGAAACCAAAAGGTACGAAAATTGAGAACCAACGCCTTTGAAGAATTTCATCTTGATGGAGATGGAGGAGCACCAGCGTTGTTGGGGTCATTTGTCGATACAGGGCCTGCCACAATGTCATTAATATGCTTAGCTTCATCTGCCTTGCGTGATGAAGAATATGAGCTTGTAACCAGCTGAGGAACTTGAACTTTTCTGAATTTCTTCTGAGGAGGACGAGACCAGTCAAAGTTGTGTTGGAAGTCCATCGCCTTGAGTTCCTCAGGAGTCTTGAGATGTGCGAGAATGGCCCATGCGCGATCAAAGATTTCATGCACATAATAGTGATTTTTCCTCACAGAGTTCCGCGTCACAGTCATGTTCTGAAGAATTGAAGGAAACTAAGGCTTTACCCACTTGTGATTGAGATCAACCTTCTAATGAAGACTTAGGACAAGCTCTCGATCAGTCATCACACGAGGGGCAACTTCTTGAGGATTTTATGCTGAGGCTTTCGCAGTAGAATCTTGGGTAGCAGTGTCATCATTGGTGGAATAAGATGCAGCTTTGCAAAACTGACCATCCAATGGACGAGAACCTTCATCAATGACAAGTTTGCCTTTGCCCTCAACTGAAGAAAATGTATTTTTGAGGACTTCTATCGGAGGTAGAAAGCTGAAGTGATTCTGAAAATCAGCCTTGAATGGGAGTGAAGACCTTGATATGATGAATTTCATAATCCAAGGAGCGTAAGGATTCAATTCAAATGAAGCTGTAGTAGCATTGGCCAAAGTCCTCATGAAGAAATCATGGTAATTGATGGAAATCCCATGAATGATGTTGAATAGCATACTCTTCATGATTCCCTCCACTTCTTCTTCTTCAGAGTTGTGACCCTTGTGAGGACTGAGGGTTTTAGTCAGAGTGCATTAAACAGTCCTGGGTACATAGAGCAAATCCTTCCGAAGGAAGGTGGTCCTTTGAGGTTTCCTAGGAGCCAAAGTCTTCATCAACACTTGCATCATGTGATTGGGCAATTCAGGTTCATCAAACAAGCATCCTGCACCTTCCGAGGGAATTGGTATTGGCACAGCCCAAAGCAATTCAGAGGCTAGGAAAGTGTAGTGAGTGGATCCAGTCATCCAGTCCAGAACACAAGAATTGACATCAGAAGCATCACTTGTGATGTGCAAGGTTGCATAGAATTGAAGAATGAGCTCTTCATTCCAATCACATACGTCCACGCAGAATGGAAGAATTCCAGCATCATGAAGAACTGCGAGCACCGGTGTGAAGCATGGGATAGTTTCCATATCCGCATGAGGAATTTGTTGATGCTCAAAGACTTTCTCTTTGTCGAGTAGCACTGATGCATAAAAATTCATCTATGTAGGAGTCCAGAATCTAGTGCGACCGACCCGTGCTGAATCATATGGATTTGGCCTAGTGAAGAATATGTGCTTGTTGAAGAAATTCGCCTGGAGGAATTTGGGGCGCATGGAGTCCTTGGATGGCATTTTAGGCTTCGGTTGAAGATTTGGCTTGAAGCGGCCCATAATTTCCTTGGGCATAGGGGGAACTTCTTCAGACTGAGGAATTTGAGGAGCAGTTTCCTCACGTGTAGTGGGAGCAGCAGTTTCTTAAGCTGATGCAGCCAGAATATCCTCAGGAATTGAAGTGACAGGTGCGGCCAAATCATCAGATCCTGTATGAATCTCTTTAGTATGAGATGGAGATTGAGGGATTTGGGAGAGGGGTGTGGTCATTAGAGAATTTGGGTGTGCACTTCCCAATATTCATCATTGATAAGTGGAGTGGTATTACCAATGTCCACATCCTTTTCAATCTCTTCAACGCCGACCTCTTCAGTAGTCAACTGTGGCTGGGGCGATGATACGAGAGGGGTTGAAGCATTTGCTTCCACCTCAATTTTTTCATCAATCTGCTTCGAGGAAGCAGCAGAATGATCTCTTTCATCTTCATCCTTTGGGATGACGTAGTCAACACCAAATGGTACTATCTCATAGGTAGGCATGGAGGTGATAGGAGTTGCATCAATTGGATCAGTTGAAGAACTGGGCAGAGTCTTTAACTTCTTCACTGCTGAGGAATCTAAAGTTGATGCTTTTCTCTTCAATGCAACCTTCTTCTCCGCGGCCTTTGTTTTCTTTGCTTATGATATAGAAGGAAGGTTGATATTTTTCACCCTTGAAGATTTGCAGTTTTAGCAGAGGGTGAAGGGGAAGCAGTTTCTTCAGGCACGACTGATGCAGTCATCCTAGTGGTCTCAATTTCATCAGGCGTAGCAAAAACTTCAGCTAGCCTGGCAATGTTTTCAGGCGCAATAGTGGAGGTTCCCCTCACAGGTTCTTCAACAGCCTGAATTTCTTTAGCTATGCGAGTAGTTTCTTTAGCAGGCTGAGCAGAGGATTCAGCCTAAGGAATTTGTGGTTGTGATTGAGCTGCAACCCTTGTGTTGTGGTCTTTGACTGCAGCTTGTGCTGCCTTGACAAACCTCACCTTGGTGCCCTTCCATTCAACATCGTATCTATCTTGTTCTTTAGTGAGGCAGCGAATCTCATACTGAACTGTGACTAGTTGGTTGGGAGTCAAATTCATCACATTGTTCTTAAGAAATTTTTCTTTTCTGGCCCTCCTCCTTTTAGCTCTGTGAGCTTGATCTCTCTTCCATTTTTCCTCAGCTATGAAGTGAGTGAGGACATGGTCCACACCAGGAGGCAAGTTCAGTGAGGAAAGTAGAGTGCTGGGATCCTCATTCCATATGTCGATGAAGTTGAGGATCAACTTTGAATCCAGCATGAGAGGAACAAAGCTGCCTTTAGCAATTGCAACTCTTTGCTGGTTGTTCTTAATGATTTCTTCCAATTCTTCATCATCAGCTTCATCATCCTCAGATCCTAAGGGTACATTCACAATAGCTTGGATGTTGTGAGGACTTGGTCTCTAACCTCGTCTAGCAGTTTTCTTTATCTTCAACAAAGTTGGGCTTGTTGAAGAATGAGCTTGGGCTGATGAACTTGTTGAAGCCCCTGAAGCAATAGCAATCCTGTTGTCCTCTGACAAGTTGTAAGATGCACTAGAGTTTAGGACTTTGTGGTTGCGACTGAGGATTGTGCAGCCATTGAAGGCATTGAAGTATCCTTTGAGGAACTTGCTTGAGGATTCTAGGTGAGGACTTGGAAGTTGATGACTTTGGCTTCACCGCAGATTTCTTCACAATGGATTTCTTCGGAGCACTAGCAGAGGCTCCCGTAGAGGTAGTAGCAACAGAGTGTTCATTGAATTTCCTCACAGCCTCTTTTGCCTTCTTTGCCATCTTGGCTTGTTGTCTTTCCCATTCTTGAGGAAAGTCTTCACCAGTTTTGAGACTGGTGGGATCATCAGGTTGGTTTGGAGCCAGTGGTGGCCTATTGCAAGGGGGTTTAACAGCAAATTTCTTCATGTATTTCGGAGTGACATATCGATATTCTTTCCACTCTCATAGACATCTCCTCTCAATTCTCTATATGCGAATCTTTCGCCGCTTTTTGGTTTCCTTGCCATGAGTTTCTTCATTGTTGTGCAATATTCCTCGTACAATGCATCAGGTATCTCAAATGTAGTTTGCACTTCAGGTTTCTTTCCACCTTTCTGTGGCTTTTTCGCATCAGCCATTTTCTTTGGCTGAGGATTCTGAATTTTTGAAGATTCTAAGGAAGTGTGCAAATTATCTTCAAGGAATGCTGCAAATGAGTTAAGTTGATGAGAACCTAGTATTCATTAGCAGACATTTTGTACCCATGAACAAAATATAGGTGCGAGGAATTTGAAGAGGTCATATGCGTTCTCAATTTTTTTTCAAAATACATCAAGTTGAGGATTTTGACCATAGATGTCTTGAGAAATTTCAGTAAGTGTTCTTGACTTAGATTCCAGAGTTGTGCAGATTTGAGGATCCACACAATTGAGGAATCTTGAAGAAAATCATAACTTAGAGAAACACATCAAGGGAAATAATCTTATAGGGTGTTTAAGAAGATGATACTTGAAGAATAAACACCTTTTAGCAATTTGTGTAAGAACATGAAGGTCAAAATAGGTTAGTAAAATTAGATTTTAATTACCCTTATGAAGAACACGACGAAATGTGAGAGGAAGTGGAGAAGTTCGTCAGTTCAGATCTCCCACACCCTAGCTTGGTAGAGGGAGACAGCTACAACGGTGGCAGAGTGAAGATATACGCAGACAATGCGAGTACGACATGGGAGAGGTCAAGCCAGTGAAGCTCTTGCTCTCTGGAAGCGATGATTTTAGCGGTGGCGCTAGGGTTAAGCTCGTGAGAGTGAGGGAAGTGAGGATTAACTCGAGCATAGTGAAAGGGAAGGGGTATTTATAGCGTGTGTGAAAACTGACTAGTCCAAAGATTTTGGACCAGATTGTCTGTGACCCTTGATCTGCACACGTCATGTGTCACCCATGTACTATGTAATTGGGATAGTGGGGGATCGTGGGTTATCCAGTCATGGGAGTCGGAACGGTTTGAGTGGGAAGCGCCAAAAATTTTGATAGTGAAAATATTAAAGTTTTCGGTTGCAAATTGTTCAGCTATCAATGAAGAACATTAGTTTCATAGTTTGAAGAATTTTAAAATTTGAGGAATTTGCAAAATGACGAAAAACTCTAACTTTGAAGAATTTCACCTATGGTTGGTGGCGTGACCCACCGTATAAGAATGATGATTTCTGACACTGCGTACAACTGTCATAGGGTTCTGAGAATCAAATTCTTCATTAATTTCTTCACACATAGAGTGTTATTTTTCATTGATTGAAGTAAACTTTACTTCGTGTGTTGCCCATCTAAGTCATCAATTTTGCATAAGTGTTAGGATGTGTGTCTTTTCAAAGAACATTCGAAGATTCTAAGATATTTAGATCACGCCGCAACTTGCAAAATCTCTTTTCATCCAAGGGCTTAGTGAAGATACCAACCAGTTGTTCTTCAGTGGGGATGTGGTCGATGGAGATTTCGCCCTTGAGTACATGATCTCGAACAAAATGATGACGATTATGGATGTGCTTGGTCTTGGAGTGCTGAACTGGGTTGTAAGCAATTTTGATAGCGCTCTCATTGTCGCAAAAGAGCGGGACATTCTTCACCTTGATGCCATAGTACTTGAGGGTTTGCTTCATCCACAACAACTGAGCGCAACATGAACCAACAACAATATACTCAGCTTTAGCAGTAGATAGTGACACGAAGTTCTGCTTCTTCAAGGACCAATGGACTAAGGATCATCCGAGGAAATGACATGTGCTTGAGGTTGACTTGCGATCAACACGATCTCCAGCATAGTCAGCATCTGAGTATCCGATGAGGCGAAGATTTGAGCCCTTGGGATACCATAATCCAAGCATTGGTGTGTGAGCTAAGTATCAAAGACTATGTTTCACAACCTTATGGTGTGATTCCTTTGGTGTTGCTTGGAATCGGGCACACATGCAAACACTCAGCATAATATCTGGCCTAGATGCACACAGATACAATAAAGAGCCAATCATGGAGCGATATACCTTCTGATCGAAATCTTTACCATTTTCGTTGGTGCAAAGGTGGACTTTTGAAGGCATTGGAGTTTTGATGCCTTTGCATTCTTGCATGTTGAATTTCCTCAAAACATCCTTGAGGTATTTCCCCTGAGAGATGAATATGCCATTGTGTTGTTGACGAATTTGAAGACCTAAGAAGAATTTTAACTCCCCCATCATAGACATTTGATATTCTTCACTCATCATATAGGCAAAATCATCACTATAACATTTGTCAAGACAACCAAAGATAATATCGTCTACATATATTTGGCACACGAATAATTCATTATCATAGGATTTAGTGAAAAGAGTTGGGTCGAGTGAACCAAGTTTGAAGCCTTTCTTCATGAGGAATTCCTTCAGTGTCGTACCAGGCCCGATGGGCCTGCTTGAGGCCATAGAGGGCCTTGTTGAGTCTGAAGACTTTGTCAGGATGCTTAGGGTCTTCAAAACCTGGGGGTTGAGCAACATATACTTCTTCCTCAAGCTTACCATTGAGGAATGCACTTTTCACATACATTTGATATAAGATGATATCATGATGGTTAGCATAAGCAAGCAATATGCGAATATCTTCAAGTCTAGCAATAGGTGCAAAAGTTTCATCAAAGTCTATTCCTTCAACCTGTGTGTAGCCTTGAGCTACAAGACGAGCCTTATTCCTTCCCACAAGGCCATTTTCATCTTGCTTGTTGCGTTAGATCCACTTGGTAACTATGATGTTGTGCTTGCGAGGATCTGGACGCTTGACAAGTTCCCACACATTGTTTAGCTTGAATTGATGCAATTCCTCTTGCATAGCTTGAATCCACTAAGGCTCCTTTAATGCTTCATCAACTTTGGTGGGCTCTATGATATAGACAAAAGCAAAATGCCCACAAAAGATAGTCAGGTGTGAAGCTCTTGAGAGAGTGAGGGGACCTGGTGCATTGACGTCATCGATGATTTTGTCAATTAGCACTTCATTTGGAACTCTTGGATGAGAAGGTTGACGTGGCTGAGGATTTTCTTCACCACCATTTTTTCAGGTGTATTAGCACGAATGTATTCATTGGTTGGAATGACTTCCTCATTAGGTTGAGGTTTTTCAGTGGGTATGCCATCTTTAGTGGCCTTCAACTTAATGGATTCCTCAGGGGACTTTTCACCTAGCACATGAGGCAGGTGCTCTCTTTGCAAGCCGTTAGTTTCATCGAACTGCACATCTATAGTTTAAATAACCTTGTGATGGTAGGCGTTGAAGACTTTGTAGGTGTGTGAGTCCTTTCCCTAACCAAGCATAAAACCTTCATGTGATTTTGGTTCAAATTTAGAATTGTGGTGAGGATCTCTAATCCAGCATTTTGCACCGAAGACTTTGAGATAACTTACATTGGTCTTGCCAGTCATAAGTTCATATAAAGTCTTATTGAAGAATTTGTGAAGATATACCCTGTTGATGATGTGGCAAGCTGTATCAATTGCCTCAGGCCAGAAGTGATGAGGAGTCTTGTATTCATCAAGCAATAGTGCGAGCCATCTCAACAAGAGTCCTGTTCTTGCGCTCCATGACACCGTTCTGCTGAGGAGTATATGGGGCACATAGCTCATGATATTACCAAGTTCATGAAGATATTCATCAAGATTGGTGTTCTTGAACTCAGTCCCATTATCACTCCTTATATGCTTGATCTTGACGCTGAAGTTTGTTGTAACCCTTGAAGCAAATCGTCTGAAGACATCTTGCACTTCATTTTTGTACAGAATAATATGCACCCAAGTGTAATGGGAATAATCATAAACAATGACAAATCCATACAAAGTTGAAGAATTTGTTAGTGTCGAATAATGAGTGGGGCCAAAGAGGTCCATGTGAAGCAATTCAAAAGGTCGAGTAGTGGTCATGATTGCCTTCGAGGGATGCTTGGATCTTGTCATCTTCCTAGACTCACAAGAACCACAGAGATGGTCCTTGAGGAATTTGACACCTTCAATGCCAATGACGTGCTTTTTCTTCACGAGCGTGTGCAAGTTCCTCATACCAGCGTGTCCAAGTCGTCAATGCCACAGCCAGCCTTCTCAGGACTTTGCAAGCATGCACGTGGCAGGCTGAGGACTTATTGAGAAATTAATAATATACAAGTCTCCTCTCCTAAAGCCTTCGAAGACTTTGGAATGGTCAGATTCCATGACGACAACACAACAATGACAACCATACCAAGATACCAAAGCATTGAGACATACATGAGGTTGAACCCAAGGGATTCGGCCAACATCACCTTATCCATGTGTCGGTCCTTTGAGATTGCAACCTTACCTAGACCCAATACCTTGCTCTTTCCTTTGTTAGCGTAGGTGATATGCTTGAGATGAGATGGGGGCAAGTGGTATATTCAACAGTAGATTCTTGTCACTAGTCACGTGATTGGTGCATCCACTGTCGAGGACCCACTCAGTAGCTTTTGGAGTTTCATCTTGCAGATGAATTAGTACAACTTATGAACTCACATGCTTCAGAGTGAAGAATATGACATCAATTTCATCAGACAGAATTTCATCACACAACATAGTAAGTAAAGCAGCGTGAGGACATGAGAAATGAGGAATTCATTTCTGCATAATTAGCTCGCATCCTTTCAAGCATTTCCTTAGGTCTCCAACAAATTCATCAGACGTTCAAGTTCGTCTGAAGACTTGACTCTGCATAAGAAATTAGTTCAATTTCTTCACCACCAACATCTGGAGGGGTGGCAAAGAGTTCATCATTTTGCGAGCTCCATATGAGAAAGGAGGCATTGAAGCTAGTGCACTATGTTTCATAGGACGAGGGTTAGAGTACTCATATGACGTGCTTTTTCTTCACGAGTGTGTGCAGGTTCCTCATACCAGCATGTCCAAGTCGTCGATGCCATAGCTAGCCTTCTGAAGACTTTGCAAGTAAGCAAGTGGTAGGTTGAGGACATGTAGAGAAATCAACAATATACAAGTCTCCTCTCCTAAAGCCTTCGAAGACTTTGGAATTGTCAGATTCCATGATGACAACACAACGAAATTTTCCAAACATGACAACCATATCAAGATCACAAAGCATTGAGACAGACATAAGGTTGAACCCAAGGGATTCAACAAGCATCACCTTATCCATGGTTCGGTCCCTTGAGATAGCAACCTTACCAAGTCCCAATACCTTGCTTTTTCCTTTGTCTACGTAGGTGATATGCTTCAGAGGAGATGGAGTGAGTGGCAAATTCATCAGTAGATTCTTGTCACCCGTCATGTGGTTTGTGCATCCACTATCGAGGACCCACTCAATAGCTTTTAGAGTATCATCCTGCAGATGAATTAGTACAACTTACGAACTCATATGCTTCAGAGTGAAGAATATGACATCAATTTCATCAGACAGAATTCCATCACACAAGATGGTAAGCAAGTAGTGTGAGGACGAGAGAAATGAGGAATTCATTTCTGCATAGTTAGCTTGCGTCCTTTCAAGAATTTCCTCAGGTCTCCAGCAAGTTCATCAGATGTTCAGTTTCATCTGGAGACCTGACCATGCATAAGAGATTAGTTCAATTTCTTCACCACCCACATCTGGAGGGGTGGCAAAGAGTTCATCATTCTGCGAGCAACATGTGAGAAAGGAGGCATTGAAGCAAGTGCGCTTCGTTTCACGGGGCGAGGATTAGAGTACTCAAATGAATAAGCAGAGAAATTCTTCGAGGACTTATGAACATAATGATTTGAAGAATAATGCACATATTCAGAACTCTTAGATTTTCCCTGCGAAACAGATGCATTAGCCTGAGAATGATACTTTTGACCATTTGAGGAATTTGGTCCAAGTGAAGAATTTTTTCCATATGAGGAATTTGATCTGGGGTTCCTTTTCTTCATGGATGGTGTCATGAGGACATTCACTTGAAGATTTTCCACGCAACTCCTTAGAACCCAGGTTTTCCTCATAGGTGAACCATTCCTGCAGTTAGTTCCAACAAATCTGGCAAATACTTCACCTTTCTGATTTTTGAAGAATTTGTAGTTGGAGTCAAGTGACTCATCAGAGGAATATGAAGTTTCAAAAGTAAAGCCAGATAAAGTAGATGGATCTACATGAGGTCCTTTTGCAGCAACCCGTGAAGTTTTGGGGTATTTCTCAGGTGTCCAGTAGGATCCATCAGCATTGAGTTTCCTCTCAAATGCAATACGCTCTTTCCTAGGGTTCCTGTTCGGGATCTGCTTTTTGAGCACATCGCAAAGGGTTTGATGTCCTTTGAGACTTTTGTACATGCCTGTCACATACAATTCCTTCAACCCTACATTTTTGTCACTCATACTTGTGGTATCCTGAGATGAGGAATTTGTGACCATGGGGATAGCTGAAGAATTTGCAGCAATAGAAGCATTTGAACATTCAGGTGAAGAACTAGCAGTTTCACGTTTGATGCATTTCAAACAAGGTGGAACAAATTCTTCCTGAGCGGTATTGATGTTGAGCCAGTAAGGAATCGTTTTCCCTTTGGAGATCCTCATGAGACACTCTTAGTTTCTCAAGATCTTGCTTTCTTTGAAGAAATTCATAAGAAAGCTTCTCATGATCGACTAAGAGAGCATTATGATGACTCTGAAGGTTATCATACTTTAACTGAAGACTTTTGAGATCATCAGTTAGAGTTTGAGTTCGATCCACTTCCTCATTCAACAGATCATCCCTTTTGTCTAATAGATTATGAAGCTTTTCAAGTGCACTTTGTTGTTTAGTGGCAACATTAGCAAGTTTGGAATAGCTAGGTTTCACATATTCATCAGATTCACAATCACTTGATTCAAAGGAGGAGTGATGCTTGTGTACCTTGGAAGCTTTAGCCATGAAGCAGTAGGTGGGAGCATAATCATCATTGCTGATGCCAGAGTCATTGGAGTAGTCATTTTCATCATTGTTGAAGATGGACTTGCTAACGAAAGCAGTAGTGAGAGCAAGGCTAGCAAAACCAGATTTTGATTCCACCTCAGATTCTTCCTCTTCTTCATATTCTTTTTCAGAATCCATTTCCTTGCCAATGAAAGCTCGAGCCTTTCTGGAACCATTCTTCTTGTGCGATGAGGACTTTGAAGATGAGAACTTTGCAGATGAGGACTTTGAAGATTTTTTCTCTTTCTTCGAGTCATCAGAACTGTCATCCTTGTACTTCTTCTTCTTCTTTGATTTTTTTCCAAGAGAGGATAGTCAGAGATAAAGTGACTAGATTTCTTGCATTTGTGACCAGTTCTCTTCTTGTAGTCGCATGAGGAATCTGATTTGCTCAATCCACTTTTTGATAAATTTCGAAATCGGGCTCCCCTTGAGAACTTTCGAAATTTCCTCACAAGCATTGCCAGTTCCTAACTCAGTTCTTCAGGATCACCAAGGCTACTATCAGATTCTTCGCCTTCGGATGAGGAAATTGCTTTTGCCTTCAGAGCACGAGATCTTCCATAGCTTGGCCCGTAGAGGTCTCTCTTCTCAGCTTGTTGGAATTCATGAGTATTGAGTCTCTCAAGTATATCAGCAGGATCAAGTGACTTGTAGTCTCCACGCTCCTGTATCGTCAAAGGCAGTGTATCGAATGAGGAATCAAGAGATCTCAGCAGTTTCTTCACCACCTCGTGGTCAGTGATGTCAGTGGCACCTAGTGCTTGAAGCTCGTTGGAGATATCAGTGAGACGATCAAAAGTTTGCTGAACATTTTCATTCTCGAGTCTTTTCAAGCGGTTGAGGAGATTTCGAAGAACATCAACACGGGAGTCACGTTGAGTGGAAACACCTTTGTTGACTTTGTACAGCCTAACCCAGATAAGCTTAGCAGACTCCAAAGCACTCACTCTACCATACTGACCTTTGCTCTGATGGCCACATCTGATATTCTTTGCCTGTGAATCAAGTGGCTTAAATCTCTTCACATCAACAACATTGACCATGGGAGAAACAAAGGGAACACCATTTTCGACAACGTACCAGAGATCGTTGTCAATTGCCTCAAGATCCATGCGTTCTTGTTCTTCCAGTAGGGATAGTCCGACCCATAAAAGGTAGGACAACCTGCAGTCGACATAACTAGAACTCTAGGTGGTTAAACCAAAATCACAAAGAACAAAGGAATACATTGCTCTGATACCAAATGAAAGTGCGTTAGATCGACTAGAGGGGTGTGAAATAGGCAATTTGTACAAATTCATCACTGAGGATTTTCAACTTGAGGAATTTGAAATGTGATGAATAACTAGTAGCGGAATAAGTACTCAAGTGCAAGACAAACATAGCCGTAGCATAGTCATCATGATGAAATTTGAGGTGAGAAACAAGGTAACTTGAAGAATTTGAGGTGAGGAAATTGAGAAAGTCTTCACTCAAATTCTTCAAATAGTAATGATCAATTTCATCAACAAGTATATGAGGAAATGTAAGTGTTGAGGAAATAGAAACAGGTAGATCGATGAAGAAAATGGTTTGATGACCCAGTTCCAACTGCTGTGACAGTCGTATGTCTGGTTTGGAGTAGCCTGGTATTTAAACCATAGGACAAACAGTCCTTACCGTATTCTCCTTGAGCTAAGGTCACACAGTAATCGCCCAACACTCGTGGTAAGTCCTTAGGGTAGACTTGCAAAACCCTCACAAACTAGTCACCCGACGATCCACAATTGACTGCTGGATGCTCTAGGCCAAGGTCACTCAGTGATCCCCAATTGAGTGCATGATGCACTAGACCATGATGGCTAACCGTCTAGAAGATACACAGTCTTCAAAGGTAACAAGCGTCGGTTCCACATAGGAACAATCTCTTTAGTGATGCTCTATCACTTTGGGTTTGGTGGTTTGGCTTTGGGGGTTTTCCTCACTAATGATTTTCTCTGAAAGTCCTCGGAGGATGGGTTTCTCTCAAATGACAAGTGTGAGTTTGCTCTTGGAGCAGCCAACCAACTAGTGGTTGTGGGGGTGGCTATTTATATCCAGGGTGCAACCTGACATGGTAAGCCATAAATGCCCCCACTGATATGACCGTTATGTGGATAGGATGATTGGGGACAGCTAGCGCTAAGCACAGCAATGGTGGAAATTTCGAACTATGAAAGTCCTCGGGCTTATCATATTCCTCACTTGTAGGTAATTCGCAATGGCGAAATCCTAACTCCTCAATCAAACCAATTTCCTCAGAGACCAGAAGAACTTCATCTCTATCACTTAAGAACTTGACTGAACTGTAAGAGATTTCCAAAGGCTACACTGGAAGGATTGGATAGGTTGAGGCTTTTGAGTTGAGCATCAGTTGGAAATTTTCCTTAGTATTACCTCGGCCCCCTTTAATAGTACGGTGTTTCCTATGACTCAAAGAAAGGAAATAAACTACGAAAACAAAAGTCTTCATGCTTCATAGTCCTCGTTCATATCTCCAAGGTCACACCAACTTCTTCATTTGCAAAGTCTTCACCAAAGTCTTCAGTTGAAGACATACATTTTTAGGGGTCGATAATCTCCGAATATATCAAACTCCTCATTGACTTATAGAGCATGTGTACACTTACCAACGCATCAGTCTCTTAACTATAAGTCTTCAAAACACCAAAAGAACTAAGGGGCACTAGATGCACTTACAAACCCCTTTCTGTGACGTAGTTCCAAACCGTCGCCTTGCATGTGTGGGTAATAGGGGGGATCCATCCCACACAACACCGCAAAACCGTGAGTGATGGTGGCCAACGAATGCAAACGATCTCCAAATATAATCATGTTCGGTGCAGGAACAGACCGCACACACAATCTTTTGGGCGTACGTGTGGGATTTGGGATCAATCACACACGTCCAAGATGAGTGAAACGCGTCTAATTGCTCATGGAAAAAAACGGAGTTTGACCTTTGAACGTTTGCGAAACATGAACTTATCCACACGGGCCATTGTAGACACTATGTGTGATATCTTCATCATTGCACACGAGATTTCTCTGGGAACCGTGTACCATATATAACATCATTGGACACATTTATCGAAAAATGTATGCACGGGATCGTCTTTGTATTGGGCATGGTTTCCTATTGGCTCATGTGTGAGATATGGTGCTATCACAAATGATTAAGTAGCTCCTACGCACACGTACAAGTATTGTGAACCATTTGCGATTTCTTATGTATCACCGACGTTTTACATTATATCTCGCGTGTTTCTCCTATGGACCACACGCGGTTGCGCTATGAGTTGCGTGTGCTTTCCCTTCTGGACCGCACACGCTTAGTTGCTTGAACTGGGTGTGCTGAAATTGCCAGGTTATTGTAAAATATCGCATTTAATTCACCCTGCAAATAGCAAATTCGCCACAATATGCAATCGAAAAATAGTGTCCACATGAAGAACATTCATCATAATTCGCCACAATATGCAATTGAACGAATAGTGTCCACAAGCAAAGGATTCATCGTAATTGATGACAAAATGCAATTGAGAAAATGCTAGCTAAATTCCACAGTTGTTAAACCGACATATCCAGTACATAATCATATTGTACGATATGAAGACATGATCACATGGAAAATAATGCATCCATGTGTATATGTTTAGCTGGTAACACTATATGAATGCCTACTTATTTTTAGGAGACTTGAATCAGTGAATCTTCGTCTTCTTTAGAGGGCTTGATATAGTGTTTCACAAAGAGGGTGCTGATAAATTTCCTAACAGACAACAATTCATCGGCGGCAAGCGGTTCAGAAGTCATCGGTACGAAGATCAGCTGCATGTCTTTTAGATTAGAACGTGACATATGTGTGGAGTAGAATATAGTAATTAAGAAGGAGACTTACTGGTTTTATCCTGTCAGCGTTGACACCACATTTAGCATGTCTGCATAGGTTGATCAGGTGTGCATAAACGTAGTATCCACATAGGCTGGTACCTTGTTGTTGTTGAGGACACTGAAAGTTTTTGTACAAATTTGTCATGTATTTTCCATGCTAGGAACAACCTAACCGGTGTAAGTTGTTTTTCTACGGAGAGAAATAGAAAGAAGTTTACTTAGAAACTTGAACATCTGACTAGAATTTTCTGAAAATAACGGATTTCGTTGACTTATTGAAGAAACGATCACGTGCTGCAGAGGTAGTTGGCGGTCGAACCTATTCCCCCCTAAAGTTATGTTCTTTGACAATACACTGCAAATGAAGATGATTTTTCACACACTCAATTCTAGAACCAGATATGAACACAATGCATTAACATCAAAGAATTCAATACCTATCCATGAAATCCCGAAGATCACTCAGATCTTGAGGAGCATTTGACTCTCTAAGAGAATCCATGTAGTAAATTATGTTGCTATGGAACAATGACCACCAAGATCAAGTGACCTCTACAGTTAAGAAAACCATGAACGTACGAACTATGTCTAAAACTAAAAGACGATCAATATATGTGTGGTTGTATATTTATACTTACTATTCATGATATGTCCACATGAATAATTCTCCTATCGGTAAGTCGAACAAGATCTTGGCGACATAATCAATGGAGGCCGTGCGTGAGCCATTATCTTTTAACAAAACACCATTTGCTAAATCCGGATCTATGAAATATGCATGGACCCTTGATTTTCTCTGCATCGTCAATCCCCTGAGATGGATACAATACAGTTAGCCTTTTTGTCATTTACAACCTTGTATGGAGTAGTTGATCAAAGTTTGTGAAGTACTTACAAGATCAATCATTTGACAAGAGTGGCAGCAAGCTCATCGAAGTTGAGGAAGAGATGAAAGTCCTCAAATTTCACACTGCTGGTACCTGGAAATGACAATCGTAGTGCAAATCCACAATGTTAATATCTTCTCCTTCAGACATTCTGTCCATGCAATATTTATGTAACTTGCAAGCACTAGAACTACACTCCTCCCAGAAATTGCCAACAAGGAATGGCTGGTACTCGCATTTCTCATATGTTTCTACTTCCATACTATCAAGATTCTTTCAAAGGTCTGGTTTAGACATGTGGTCAGAACCAGGATTATCCAGCCCTTCGAAAACCATATTGTTAATTTGTGTACGACCGATGATTCCTTGTAGAAGGAGGCCCTTGATCCTATCCCTCCTCGCTCATTGGAGGCCCAACTCTTGTGTGCAACCCTGACCGCTTGTGTCTTATTAGCTGAAGCACTTCTTGTTTGATGTCTAGTTTCATCAACGACATGCTGATGAGAAGCGTGTGAAGGTACGATGGACTGCTAAACAGATGATGTCGTTGTGTCGGACTGCTGAGCAGTAGTGCCAAAGTCGATGGACTGATGAGCAGCCGTTGAAGCTATTCTAGGCTTCTGGGCAGCTGGTGCCAACGTGTCGGTGTGTTGATGTGGCTGTGACAACGTGTTGGTTTGTTGAGATGGCAGTGCCGAGACATCGGTATACTTATGAGGCGGCTGCGAACCGCTGGACTGATGAGCAGGTGGTTCCTGACCTTTAGAGTGCTTAGCAGGCAGTCCCGGACTTTCGGTGTTCTTAGCAGGCAGTTCCAGACATTTAGACTCCTTAGCACACGGTTCAGTTAGGTTTATCTGGTGAGCATGCAGTGCCGATGTGTCTCCACTTTCTGCTTCAGTGGCCAACATCTGAACCAATGATACGTCTTCAGCAGTTGTAGGCCTTGCCACAAGCTGCTCGGGATGGGAAGATGACCTGGCATCTATGGCAGGAAGTCGTCCGAGATGATCACAGGTTGATGCCTCGGGCATCTGATTCCCAAGAGTATGTTCATCGGGGGAATCACACAAGATATGTTGTGGCGAGATGAGAGTCACCGGTTCGAGGACAACATTGGTTGCCTTGGGGAGGGGGCTGGAGGGGGCTCATCCAGGCAGTATATTTCTTTCCATGGCCACTCGATATGATTTAATAGATTTCTTCCAAGGTTATATGCTCATCAGGGTCTAGGAGGACATTCTTCAGGGCAAAATCCCTGAATCCAGGCTTTATTTCAGTCACGTAGCACTTCACACAACCCTCCTTGAATGGCACATTGTGCAACAAGTGACCCCTGTCAAAATTAGGGTTGTAAACCCCCACTGTTGCACATTTTAAAGAACAATCATATTGTGTAAGCACGAGCCTCACTCTCTCCCCTGTCCATATAGATCAGATATAACACCATCATGTCTAGCTACAACATCATTATCGTTGGGGTCAGTTGATGCACAACTACTCTTGTGCGGTATTGCCATACAATAAGTGGCATCATCCATGCTGACACCCCCTTGCATCTCCTGGCTATGTCTCAGCATTAGTGTCTTCTCCTGCATATATGACTCCTCAACTTCGTTTCGAACTACATGATGCATGTCCCTCTTAATCTTTTCGCGCAAGTCTCTCTGTCTATAATCACTCCTAGATTTTTTCATGCTGAGCCTCTCTTCTTTGCTTAGTGAGAAAGCCCTCTTGTGTGGGACATTGACCCTAATAACCCTAGCACGGCCAGGGGTATCTTTGGTAGTCAGAGCCTCAGACAGAATGTCACATGGCCCTAAGTTCCTATACAACCTTCCAGGGTTTTTGGAAGCCTTTGCCATCACATCATACAATTCTTGGTATGCTGAGTTTTCAAAGTAATAAGAACCATCTCCATGCCTCTTTTCACGTGCCCAAACATAGTCCCTAGTACGAGTTCCCCTAATTTCACTAGAGGCCGGTTTTCCACCCGCAACTACTGCTTCTTTGCCCTCCTGCTCCCATATCGGTTTCATGACATAGTATCCTGCCACACCCATACGATGGGTGTGTGTGTTCTTCTTCTGAAGTTCCGATTGCATGGCACTCCTCTTAATATACTCTTCACTGGCCCTGACCCTTTTGAATTCTGTCCAATCTTCCTTTGTGATTTGGGTGTACGGCGGGATTGGGTCCTTGCCTTGACTCAAGAACTTCTTGTACAACACATGCTTCCAGTTTCTCCAAGCATCCCTGGCCTTCTTCTGTGTAGTGTGTTCCACCTGTTCTCTCCACTCCTCAGGAACGTTGAAGTGCACCATGATCTCATGGACTATCCTCTGCCATGTTTCTGTACCAGCCTTTCGAAACCCCGATAGATTAATGTTGAGCCTTGCCCTACCAACAAATCCGCACACACTCCTGAACCTCGTGTGCGCTTTATCATGTTTAGTTGGAGCCCAAGAATTCAAATCATTGTCAGTTACTTCGTATATACCTTTAGGCTGGTGTGTGGGCTTTCTTGGAGCGCTCTTTCGGCTCTTGACCGGATGGGTGATTGTGGCATGATACGTGCCCAACATATCTATACTTTTTTATTGTTCCATGCTATTATATTATCTGTTTTGGATGTTTTATATGCATTAATATGCTATTTTATATTAATTTTGGGACTAACTTATTAATCTAGAGGCTAGTGCCACTTTCCGTTTTTTCCTTGTTTTTGAGAATTGCAGATAAGGAATATTAAACGGAGTCCAAACGGAATAAAATCTTTGGAATAATCTTTCTTGGACCAGAAGCAACCCAGGAGACTTGGAGATGAAGTCGGAAGAGCCGTCGTGTGGCCACAAGCCACAGGGGCGCGCCCAGGGAGTAGGGTGCGCCCCCAGGCTTGTGGGCCCATGGGATCTCTCCTAACCCTATTTCTAGGCCTATAATTTCACAAATATTCCCTGTATACCAGAGGGAGCCACGAAAACTCTTTTCAACCGTCGGAAGCCTATGTTCCCGAGAGATCCAACCTTGGAGCCTTTTCCGGTAATCTGCCGGAGGGGGATTTGATCATGGAGGGCATCTACATCAACTCCATTGCCCCTCTGATGATGCGTGAGTATTTCACCACAGACCTTCAGGTCCATAGCTAGTAGCTAGATGGCTTCTTCTGTCTCTTTGCTCTTCAATACCATGTTATTCATGATCTTTATGGAGATCTATGCAATGTAATACTCTTTTGTGGTGTGTTTGTTGAGATACGATGAATTGTGGGTTTATGTTCGGATTATCTATGAATATTATTTGAGTCTTTTTTGAATTCTAATATGTATGATTTCATATATTTGCAAGTCTCTTCGAGTTATTGGTGCCAACTAGATTGGTAATTCTTGCAACGGGAGAAGTGCTTAGTTTTGGGTTCAATCTTGCAGTGTCCTCAACGAGTGACATAGTAGGGATAGTGATGCACGTATTGTATTGTTGCCATCAAGTATAAAAAGATGGGGTTTTCATCATATTCCTTGATTTTATCCATCTACATAATGTCATCTTACCTAATGCGTTACCCTATTCTTCATGAACTTAATACTCTAGATGCAGGCAGGAGTTGGTCGATGTGTGGAGTAATAGTAGTAGATGTAGAGTCGTTTTGGTCTACTTGACATAGACGTGATGCCTATATGCATAATCATTGCCTTAGATAACTTCATAATTATTCGCTTTTCAATCAATTGCTGGACAGTAATTTGTTCACCACCGTATTATTTTCCTTCATGAGAGAAGCCTCTAGTGAAACCGATTGATATGTCCATTTTGCATCATGCTTTTATATTGATATTTATTGCATTCTGGGTTGTTACTACACATTTTGGTACAATATTTATGCCTTTTTCTCTCTTATTTTACAAGGTTTACACGAAGAGGGAGAATGCCGTCAGTTGGAATTCTAGACTGGAAAAGGAGCAAATCTGAGATACCTATTCTGCACAACTCCAAAAGTCCTGAAAATCTACAAAGAATTATTTTGGAATATATAAAAATTATTGGGCGAAAGAAATACATTAGGGGGCCCAGCCCCTGGGCGTGCCCTACCCCTTGGGCGCGCCCCTATGGCTTGCGGCTCACCTGGTAGCCCTTCGATGCCCATCTTCTGCTATATGGAGAGTTTTGACCTGGAAAAAAATCATAACAGAGATTTCGGGGCAAAGCGCTGCCGTCTCGAGGCGGAACTTGGGCAGAACCAATCTAAGGCTCCGGTGGAGCTGTTCTATCGGAGAAACTTCCCTCTCGGAGGGGAAAATCGAAGTCATCATCATCACCAGTGATCCTCTAATCGAGAGGGGGTCAATCTCCATCAACATCTTCGCTAGCACAATCTCCTCTCCAAACCCTAGTTCATCTGTTGTATTCGATCTTCATCTCAAAACCTTAGATTGGTACCTATGGGTTGCTAGTAGTGTTGATTACTCCTTGTAGTTGATGCTAGTTGGTTTACTTGGTGGAAGATCATATGTTCAGATCCTTGATCATCATTAATACTCCTCTGATTATGAACATGAATATGCTTTGTGAGTAGTTACGTTTGTTCTTGAGGACACGGGATAAGTCTTGTTATAGGTAATCATTTGAATTTGGTATCCGTTCGATATTTTGATGAGATGTATGTTGTCTCTCCTCTTGTGGTGTTATGTGAACGTCGATTACATGACACTTCACCATTGTTTGGGCCTAGAGGAAGGCATTGGGAAGTAATTAGTAGATGATGGGTTGCTAGAGTGCAAAAGCTTAAACGCTAGTTTATGCGTTGCTTCGTAAGGGCTGATTTGGATCCACATGTTTCATGCTACGGTTAGATTTATCTTAATTGTTCTTTCATAGTTGCGGATGCTTGCGAGAGGGGTTAATCATAAGTGGGAGGCTTGTCCAAGTAAGGGCAACACCCAAGCATCGGTCCACCCACATATCAAATTATCAAAGTAACGAACGCGAATCATAGGAGCATGATGAAAACTAGCTTGATAGAAATTCCCATGTGTCCTCGGGAGCGCCTTGCTTTATATAAGAGTTTATCTAGGCTTGTACTTTGCTATAAAAAGGATTGGGATACCTTGCTGCACCTTTTTCACAATTGTTACTTGCTACCCGTTATGAATTATCTTATCACAAAACTATCTGTTATCGATAATTTCAGTGCTTGTAGACAATACCTTACAAAAAACCGCTTGTCATTTCCTTCCGCTCCTCGTTGGGTTCGACACTCTTACTTATCGAAAGTACTACGATAGGTCCCCTATACTTGTGGGTCATCAAGACTTTTCTGGTGCCATTTCCGGGGAGTGAAGTGCCTTTGGTGAGTGGAACTTGGTATGGAAAAATTTATATAGTGTACTGAAATTTACTGTCACTTGTTACTATGGAAAATAACCCTTTGAGGGGCTTGTTCGGGGTATCTTCACCTTGACCAAAAGCACAAAGAGTCGCTCCTCAACCTGCTGCACCTACTAAATTTTTTTAATATGAAATTCCTTTGGGTATGATAGAGAAACTTCTAGCTAATCATTATGCAAGAGATGGAACACTACATCCTGATTTGCATCTAATCTATGTGGATGAAGTGTGTGGATTATTTAAGCTTGCAGGTTTGCCCAAGGACGTTTTCAAGAAGAAGGTATTTCCTTTATCTTTGAAGGAGAAAGCATTGGCATGGTACAGACTATGTGATGATATTGGATCATGGAACTAAAATCGATTGAAATTGGAATTACATTAGAAGTTTTACTCTATGCATCTGGTTCATCGTGATCGGAATTATATTTACAATTTTCGTCCTCATGAAGGAGAAAGAATCGCTCAAGCTTGGGGAGGCTTAAGTCAACATTATATTCATGCCCCAACCATGAGCTCTCAAGAGAAATTAATATTCAGAATTTTTATGCTCGGCTTTCTCATAATGATCGATCCATGCTCGATACTTCTTGCTTTGGTTCTTTTATGAAGAAAGATATTGAATTCAAAGGGACTTATTGGAAACAATTAAACGCAACTCTGAAGATTGGGAACTAGACGAAGGTAAGCAGTCAGGTATAAACCTTAAGTTTGATTGTGTTAAATCCTTTATAAACACCGACGCTTTTCGTGAATTTAGCACTAAATATGCACTTGACTCTGAGATAGTAGCTTCTCTCTGTGAATCTTTTGCTACTCATGTTGATCTCCCTATGGAGAAGTGGTTTAAATATCATCCTCCCATAGAAGTGAAAGAAGTTGAACCTAATAAAGTTGAAGAGGAAACTATTACTTATAATGTTGATCCTGTTATTCCTACTGCTTACATTGAGAAACCACCCTTCCCTGTTAGAATAAAGGAAAATGCTAAAGCTTCAACTGTGGTTCGTAAGAGTTGTATTAGAACACCTACACCCCCTGAACAAACTAAAGTTGAACCTAGTATTGCTATGGTTAAAGATCTCTTGGTTGATAATATTGATGGGCATGTTATTCATTTCTGTGATGAAGCAACAAGAATTGCTAGACCTAATACTCAGAGTAAGCAAAGGCCAGTTACTGGCATGCCTGTTGTTTCTGTTAAAATAGGAGATCATTGTTATCATGGCTTGTGTGATATGGGTGCTAGCGTAAGTGCAATTCCCTTTTCCTTATGCAAAGAAATCATGCATGATATTGCACTAGTTGAACTAGAGGAAATTGATGTTACTATTAAGCTTGCTAATAGAGACACTATTGCACCGATAGGGATTGTTAGAGATGTTGAAGTCTTGTTTGAGAAATAAAATATCCTACTGATTTTCTTGTTCTTGGTTCCCCACAAGATGATTTTTGTCCCATTATATTTGGCAGACCCTTCTTGAATACTGTTAATGCTAGGATTGATTGTGAGAAAGAAACAGTTATTATGAGTTGGGATGTGTCTCATGACTTCAATTTCTCTAAATTTTGTAGACAACCCCATGACAAGGAATTTCCTAGTAAAGATAAAATTATTGGTCTTGCTTCTATTGATGTGCCTCCTAGTGATCCTTTAGAACAATATTTGCTAGACCATGAAAATGATATGCATATGAATGCGAGGAATGAAATAGATAAACATTTCTTTGATCAGCAGCCTATTTTGAAACACAACTTAGCTGTTTAAATACTTGGGGATCCTCCATCACCCAAGGGTGATCCCGTGTTTGAGCTCAAACAATTACCCGATACGTTGAAATATGCTTATCTTGATGAAAAGGAGATATATCCTGTTATTATTAGTGCTAACCTTTCAGAGCATGAAGAAAAGAGATTATTGGAAACTCCGAGGAAGCACCATGCTGCTATTGGTTATACTCTTGATGATCTTAAGGGCATTAGTCCCACTTTATGTTAGCATAAAATTAATATGGAGCCTGATGCCACACCAGTTATTCATCACCAACAATGATTGAACCCTAAGAGGAAAGAAGTGGTAAGAAAAGAAATACTAAAGCTTTTGGCGGCAGGTATAATTTATCATGTTGATGATAGTAGATGGGTTAGTCCCGTCCATTGTATCCCTAAGAAGGGAGGTATTATAGTTGTTCCTAATGATAAAAATGAATTGACCCCGCAAAGAATTGTCACAGGTTATAGAATGGTAATTGATTTTAGGAAACTAAATAAAGCTACTAAGAAAGATCATTACCCTTTACCTTTTGTTGATCAAATGCTAGAAAGACTATCCAAACATACTCATTTTTGCTTTCTAGATGGTTACTCTAGTTTCTCTCAAATACTTATATCAAGAGAGGATCAAGAAAAAACCGCTTTTACTTGCCCTTTCGGTACCTTTTCTAATAGACATATGCCTTTTGGTTTATGCAATGCACCTGCTATCTTTCAAAGATGTATGATGGCTATATTCTCTGACTTTTGTGAAAAGATTCTTGAGGTTTTCATGGATTATTTTTCCATTTAGGGAACTTCATTTGATAATTGTTTGAGTAACCTTGACCGAGTTTTGCAGATATGTGAAGAAACTAATCTTGTCTTGAATTGGGAAAGTGCCACTTTATGGTTAATGAAGGTATTGTCTGGGGGAACAAGATCTCCAAAAGAGGTACTGAAGTTGATAAAGCTAAAGTTGATGCTATTGAAAAAATGTTGTGCCCTACGGATATCAAAGGTATAAGAAGTTTCCTTGGTCATGCTAGTTTCTATAGGAGGTTTATCAAAGATTTGTCTAAGATTTCTAGGCCTCTAACAAATCTTTTGCAAAAATATGTTCCATTTGTTTTTGATGATGATTGTGTATAAGCATTTGAAATTCTTAAGAATGCCTTGATTACCGCACCTATTGTTCAACCACCCGACTAGAACCTACCCTTTGAAATTATGTGTGATGCTAGTGATTATGCTATTGGTGATGTTCTAGGACAAAGAGTCGATAAGAAATTAAATGTTATCCATTATGCTAGTAAAACTCGAGACAATGCTCAAAGAAACTATGCTACTACTGAAAAGGAATTTTTAGTGGTCGTGTTTGCTTGTGATAAGTTTAGACCTTATATTATTGATGGCAAAGTAATTGTTCACACCGATCATGCTGCTATTAAGTACCTCATGGAAAAGAAAGATGCTAAACCTAGACTTATTAGGTGGGTCCTACTGCTACAGGAATTTGATTTGCATATTATTGATAGAAAGGGCGTTGATAACCCTGTGGCAGATAAGTTGTGTAGGGTAGAAAATGTTCTTGATGACCCACTACCTACTAATGATAGCTTTCCTAATGATCAATTAGCTATCATAAATGCTTCACACAATGCTCCATGGTATGCTGATTATGCCAATTACATTGTTGCTAAATTTATACCACCTACTTTCACATACCAACAAAAGAAAATTTTCTTCTATGATTTAAGGCATTACTTTGGGATGATCCACACCTTTATAAAGAAGGAGTAGATGGTATTATTAGACATTGTGTACCTGAGCATGAACAGGAACAAATCTTATGCAAGTGTCACTCCGAAGCCTACGAAGGACACCATGTTGGAGATGGAACTGCACATAAGGTACTACAATCCGGGTTTTATTGGCCTACTCTCTTCAAGGATGCTCGTAAGTTTGTCTTGTCTTGTGATGAATGTCAAAGAATTGGTAATATTAGTAGACGTCAGGAAATGCCTATGAATTACTCTCTTGTTGTTGAACCATTTGATGTTTGGGGTTTTGATTATATGGGGCCTTTTCCAGAATCCAACGGGTAACTCATATTCTAGTTGTTGTTGATTATGTTACTAAGTGGGTAGAAGCTATTCCAACTAGTAGCTCTGATCATAACACTTCTATTAAAAAGGTTAAAGAAGTTATTTCCCTAGATTTGGAGTCCCTAGATTTTGATGACTGATGGTGGTTCACACTTTATTCATGGTGCTTTCCGTAAATTGCTCGCTAAATACGATGTTAATCATAGAATTGCATCCCCTTATCATCCTCAGTCTAGTGGTCAAGTAGAATTGAGCAATAGAGAAATTAAATTGATTTTGCAGAATACTGTTAATAGATCTAGGAGGAATTGGTCTAAGAAACTTGATGATGCATTGTGGGCTTATAGAACTGCTTATAAAAATCCTATGGGTATGTCTGTGTATTAGATGGTTTATGCTAAAGCATGTCACTTACCTCTCGAGCTAGAACATAAAGCTTATTGGGCAATCAAAGAGCTAATTATGATTCCAAACTTGCTGGTGAGAAGAGGTTATTTGACATTAGCTCACTTGACGAATGGAGAACCCAAGCCTATGAGAATGCCAAGTTGTTTAAAGAAAAGGTTAAGAGATGGCATGATAGAAGGATACAAAAGTGTGAATTTAATTTAGGTGATCATGTCTTGCTATACAATTCTCGCTTAAGATTTTTTGCAGGAAAACTTCTCTCTAACTGGGAAGGTCCTTATGTTATCGAGGAGGTATATCGTTCCGGTGCCATCAAGATTAACAACGCTGAAGGCAAAAACTTGAGGGTGGTGAATGGTGAAAGAATCAAACATTATATCTCATGTACTCCCATAAATGTTGAAACCAATATCATCTCCGGAGGAGTACATTAGGGATACTTACTAGAACGTTTCAGACTCCGAAAAGGAATAGGTATGTGGTACGGTAAGTAAATAGACTCCAAAACTTTGTCAATGGCAATTTTATCTGTTTTGGAATATTTAAAAAATTAGGAAAATTTAAAGTAGTCCGAATAGTGCACGAGGAGGCGACAATCTAGGGGGGGCGCGCCCTACCCCCCTAGGCGCACCCCTATGGCTTGTGGTCACCTCATGTACCACCCAGACTTTGTTTTCTTGTGTTATACTCCTTCGGGTCAGTAAAAATTCATTATATAATCTCCCAAAGGTGTTGGCTCTCGTATCACGACAATACCTCATGTTTTCTCTTTGAGTTGTTTTTGTAGCAGATTTAAAGCAACATGTCGTCCCAAGATTGTGATGGGGAGAGCTATATATCACATTATCTTGCCAATCCCAAGCGCTACGGGGACTTAGATCGTTATGGATTGTTATTGGAGGATGAACAAGAAGGCAAGTATGAGGAAGAAAGCTCGGATGAAGAAGAGCCCCCCTTGCCTCAGCCAGGAGATATGCACGAGGAGTTCAAGAAATCAAGCCTCCCAAACACCAGGCGAAAACCCAAGGTTCTATTTATCCCTTCTCGTTTCTTGCAGGAGAGAAAGTAAGAATTATGTCAAAGGATAATGAAGCTTGAGCAGGAGCTGGACGATCTAAGGGAACAAAATTTTATGCTTAGGAGGAAATTAGACAAGCTTCCAACCTCATCAACAACTCCAACATCACCACCTCCGAAGCAAGACAACTAAACACATGGGTATGAGCCCTCCCCTTGGCCTGCGCCAAGCTTGGGAGAGGTGCCCCGGTATCATATCACCATCACATCTTTTATTTTTATTTTCATTTTTTCATTTTTCTTAGTTCAATCCTTTTGGTTATATCTTGATCTAGTAGAATAAAGTTTTTGTGTGATCTAGTTTTGAGTTTTGCTTTATGATTCCTCCTATGTAAGCAAGTCCGAGAGTTATACAATAAAAAGTACTTTGGAGTTGAGGGCTTTGCTTGTGGTATGATCTTGATCTTGAGAAATATGAAGTAGAAAGAAGTATAGAATAAAAGAAAAGAGTATATATGATGATCTTATGGGGAGTGATGACTCCACATATAAGAAGTATGTCAATTGAAACCTGTTGTGGGTTGACAAACATAGCTGTTGGTCATTGGGGCAATTAAAAGGAAGTAATAAAGAAAGAGAGGTTCACATATAAATATACTATATTAGACATCTTTTATGATTTTGAGCACTCATTAAAATATTATATGTTAAGAAGTTGATGTTGGACAAGGAAGACAACATAATGGTTTATGTTTGCTTATTTCCGAATAGAAGCTATATTGTTATAGATCCCTCAACATGTGTCGCTTGCTTCCACCTCATATCAGCCAAAACTTCCGCACCAAGTAGAGATACTACTTGTGCAGCCAAACACCCTTAACCCAGTTTTGCCATGAGAGTCCACCATACCTACCTATGGATTGAGTAAGATCCTCAAGTAAGTTATCATCGGTGCAAGCAATAACAATTGCTCTCTAAATATGTGTGATCTATTAGCGTGAGGAAAATAAACTTTATATGAACTTGTGATAGGGAAGAAATAAAAGCAAACAGACTGCATAATAAAGTTCTCTATCACCAGGGGCAATATAAAGTGACGTTCTTTTGCATTAAGGGATTGTGCATCCAACTATAAAAGTGCATGACAACCTCTGCTTCCCTCTGCGAAGGGCCTATCTTTACTTTTATTTTCTAGCACTTACCTTTATGCAAGAGTCGTGGTGATCTCCATCACTTTCTCTATTTCGCCTTTATCTTATCGCAAGCTTCATGTGTTGGAGAATGATCTAGACACATATATCCACTCAGAAGTGGACGATCATGAGTTTTTACTGTTGACATTACCCTTGAGGTAAATAGTTGGGAGGCAATACTATAAGCCCCTATCTTTCTCTGTGTGTGATTGAAGCTTTGACCTCATAGGTACCTCGTGAGTGTTAGCAACTATGAAAGACGAAAATATGATTGAGTATGTGGATTTGCCTTACAAGCTATTATATTGACTCTTTCCTATGTTATGATAAATTGGAATTGCTTCAATGACTGAGATCGTAGTTTGTCGGTTCTCAATAGAATTCTTGATTCATACTTTACCATTGTGAATGAATTGTTGCTTTAGCATAAGAAATTATATGTCAAATATATGTTTCTGTTCTAAAGATGATCATGATGCCTTCATGTCCGTATTTTATTTTATCGACACCCCTATCTCTAAACATGTGGGCATATTTATCGATTTCGGCTTTCGATTGAGGACAAGCGAGGCCTGAGCTTGGGGAGTTGATACGTCCATTTTGCATCATGCTTTTATATTGATATTTATTGTATTATGAGCTGTTACTACAAATTTTGGTACAATATTTATGCCCTTTCTCTCTTATTTTACAAGGTTTACATGAAGAGGGAGAATGTCGGCAGCTGGAATTCTAGACTAGAAAAGGAGCGAATCTGAGATACCTATTCTGCACAACTCCAAAAGTAAAATCTACGGAGAATTATTTTGGAATATATAAAAATTATTGGGCAAAAGAAATACACCAAGGGGCCCACCAGCCAGTCACAAGCCTGTGGGGCGCGCCCTACCCCCATGGGCGCGCCCCTGTGGCTTGTGGCCCACCTGACGGACCTCCGATGCCCATCTTCTGCTATATGGAGTGTTTTGATCTGGAAAAAATCATAATATATCTTTCGGGATGAAGCACTGTCACCTTGAGGCGGAACTTGGGCAGAACCAATCTAGGGCTCCGGCGAAGCTGTTCTGCTAGAGAAACATCCCTCCTAGAGGGGGAAATCGAAGCCATTTTCATCACCAACGATCCTCTCACCGAGAGGGGGTCAATCTCCATCAACATCTTCACCAGCACCATCTCCTCTCCAAACCCTAGTTCATCTCTTGTATCCGCTCTTTGTCTCAAAACCTCAGATTGGTACCTCTGGGTTGCTAGTAGTGTTGATTACTCCTTGTAGTTGATGCTAATTGGTTTACTTGGTGGAAGATCATATGTTCAGATTGTTGATCATTGTTAATACTCCTCTGATTATGAACATGAATATGCTTTTTTGAGTAGTTATGTTTGTTCCTAAGGACATGGGATAAGTCTTGTTATAATAACCATGTGAATTTGGTATTCGTTCGATATTTTGATGAGATGTATGTTGTCTCTCCTCTAGTGGTGTTATGTGAACATCGACTACATGACACTTCACCGTTGTTTGGGCCTAGAGGAAGGCATTGGGAAGTAATAAGTAGATGATGGGTTGCTAGAGTGACAAAAGCTTAAACCCTAGTTTATGCGTTGCTTCGTAAGGGGTTGATTTGGATCCACATGTTTCATGCTATGGTTAGATTTATCTTAATTCTTCTTTCTTAGTTGCGGATGCTTGCGAGAGGGTTTAATCATAAGTGGGAGGATTTTCCAAGTAAGGGTAGCACCCAAGCACCGATCCACCCAAATATCAAATTATCAAAGTAACGACACGAATCTTAGGAGCATGATGAAAACTAGCTTGACAGAAATTCTCATGTGTCCTCGGGAGCGCCTTTCTTTATATAAGAGTTTGTCCAGGCTTGTCCTTTGCTATAAAAAGGATTGGGACACCTTGCTGCACCTTTGTTACAATTGTTACTTGCTACCCATTACGAATTATCTTATCACAAAACTATCAGTTACCGATAATTTCTGTGCTTGCAGAGAATACCTTACTGAAAAGTGCTTGTCATTTCCTTCTTCTCCTCATTGGGTTCGACACTCTTACTTATTGAAAGGACTACAATAGATCCTCTATACTTGTGGGTCATCATCTATGGCTCCCGATCTATTTTCCATATTATATTTTGAGATCTATAAACCAATAATACCAAAAATACTTTGCTGCAATCTTTTTTACTTTTGTTTTACTTTTCGTTTTATATATCTATCTCTATTAGATCTCATGCTTGCAAATAACTGTGAAGGGATTAACAACCCCTTTATAGTGTTTGGTGCAAGGACTTGCTTGTATCTCCTACTTGATTGATACCTTGGTTCTTAATAACTGAGGGAAATACTTATCTACTTTGCTGCATCACCCTTTCCTCTTCAAGGGAAAACCAACGCAAGCTCAATAAGTAGTAAGAAGGATTTATGGCGCCATTGCCGGGGAGATCTACATCAAGCTGCTACCTCTACTTTGTCACTGGGTGAGGACACCGCAAGATTGAACCCAAAACCAAGCACTACTCCCATTGCAAGAATTACCAGTCTAGTTGGCCAAACCAAACCAATAACTCGAAGAGACTTGCAAGGATATGAAATCATGCATATAAGAAATCATAGGAGATTCAAATAAGATTCATGGAATATATGTACATAAGCTCACAATTCATCAGATCTTGACAAACACACCACAAAAGAGGATTACATTGGATAGATCTCCATGCAGATAATGAATAACATGGTATTGAAGATCAAAGAGAGAGAAGAAGCCATCCAGATACAAGCTATGGACCCGTAGGTCTGTGGTGGACTACTCACGCATCATCGGAGGGGCAATGGAGTTGATTTGGATGCCCTCCGTGATCGAAACCCCCTCCGGCAGATTACCAAAAAAGGCTCCAAGATTGGATCTCTCGAGAACGGAGGCTTCCGGCTGCAGAAAAGTATTTGCGTGGATCATTCTGATGTTGGGGGAATATTTGGGTATTTATAGGCCAAGAATTAGGGTTAGGAGACCTGCCAGGAGGCGACAAGCCTGCTAGGTGCGACCAAGGGGCCCGCGCCTAGTAGGGTTGTGGCGCCCTGACACCTCCCCTGACGTGCACTCCAAGCTTGGATGACTTGTTTCCTTCCAGAAAAAATCCTTCCGAAGGTTTTATTCTGTTTGGACTCCATTTAGTATTCCATATCTGCAAAACTCAAAACAAGGAAAAAAACAGAAACTGGCACTTGGCTCTAGATTAATAGGTTAGTCCCCAAAATAGTATAAAATAGCATATTAATGCATATTAATGCATATTAATGCATATAAAACATCCAAAACAGATAATATAACAGCATGCCATCATAAAAAATTATAGATATGTTGGAGAGGTATCAGCATCCCCAAGCTTAACATCTTCTCATCCTCGAGTAGGTAAATGATAAAAACAGAATTTTTGATGTGGAGTGCTACCTAACATATTTATGCAAGTAATATTCTTTATTGTGGCATGAATATTCAGATCCGTAAGACTCAAAACAAAAGCTTAATGTTGATATAGAAACAATAACATTTCAAGCATACTAGCAAAGTAATTGTATCTCTTCAAAATATAATGGCAAAAGAAAGTTATCCCTACAATATCATATGGTCTGGCTATGCTCCATCTTCCCCACAAAAAGTATTTACATCATGCACAACCCCGATGAAAGTCAATCAATTGTTTTCACACCTTTATTTTCTCAAACTTTTTCAACTCTCACGCAATACACGAGCGCGAGCCATGGATATAGAACTATAGGTGGAATAGAATATGGTTGAGGTTGTCAAGGAAAGGGGGAAGATAGTCTCACATCAACTAGGCGTATCAACGGGCTATGGAGATGCCCATCTAATGATATCAATGTGAGTGAGTAGGGATTGCCATGCAATAGATGCACTAGAGCTATAAGTGTATGAAAGCTCAAAAGGAAACTAACTGGACGTGCATTATGAAGAAAAATATTCCACTATCTATATGAAAGTGAAAAAATAGTTGACTATCATGAAGATCATGGTGCTACTTTGAAGAACAAGTGTGGCAAAAGGTAGTAGCAATATCCATTCTCTTTTCTCCATTTTTTGGTTGGGCGTCTAAGGCCTCTTTTATTCATTCATTTTTTATTTGGGCTTCGCTGGCCTCTTTTATTTTTCATAAAGTTTGGACTCTCATCCCTACTAATAAGGGAATCATAGCTTCCATCGTCCTGTCCTAACATGGGACATGCTCTATAATGAAAATCATCACACTTTTATTTACTTACAACTCAAAGGAAAATTACAACTCGACACCTATGACAAAATATGACTCTATATGCAATATGGAAGTGATGGTGCATGTCATAAAAGGAAATGGTGGAAGTTGTATGGCATTATATCTCGAAATGGCTATGGGAACGCCATAATAGGTAGGTATGGTGGCTGTTTTGAGGAAGGTGTTTGTTGCGCCGACGAAAGTTGTGCGGTACTAGAAAGGCTAGCAAAAGTTGAAGGGTGAGAGTGCGTATAATCCATGGACTCAATATTTGTCATAAAGAACTCACTTACTTATTGCAAAAGTCTATTAGTCATTGAAACAAAGAATTAAATGCATGCTCCTAGCACAAAGGTCGACAATCTATAAATAAGTCATGCTCCGACTTCCTTACACAGCGGTTCACCATACATGCATGCTACGGGAGTCACAAACCTTTACACAAGTATTTTTACCAAATCACAATTTACTTCCAAACATGTCTCTTAACATTACCATCTCTATATCTCAAAACTTTATGCAAGGAATCAAACTTCTCATAAATACACAATGTACTTAATATGGAAGTTTTTATTATATCCTTTTTGGATGCCTATCCTATTAGGACTAAATTCATAACCTAGACCAATTACCATGAAGTTTTTAGGAACTCTCAAAATAAAATAAGTGAGGTACGAGATTTCAAGTATTTCTATAAAACGAAAACACCATCGTGCTCTAAAAGATATAAGTGAAGCATACAAAGCAAAACTGCCCGACTCAAAAGATAGAAGTGAAGCACAAAGAGTATTCTAATAAATACACGATTCAGCGTGTCTCTCTCAAAAGATGTGTTCATTAAGGATGATTGTGACAAACTATCAAGGAAAGATCTCATATCATACAAGAGGCTCCAAGCAAAACACATATGATGCGATGAATAAAAATATAGCCTCAAGTAAATTTACTGATGGATTGAAGACGAAAGAGGGTATGCCTTTCGGGGCATCCCCAAGCTTAGGATCTTTGGCACCCTTGAATATAGTTGGGGTGCCTTGGGAATCCCCAAGATTAGGCTTTTGTCACTCCTTATTCCATAGTCCATCCAATCTTTACCCAAAACTTGAAAACTTCACAACACAAAACTTAATAGAAAACTCGTGAGATCCGTTAGTATAAGAAAATAAATCACCACTTTAGGTACTGTTGTGAACTCATTCTTTATTTATATTGGTGTTATAATTACTGTAATCTAACTTCTCCATGGCTCAAACCACATGATACAACCCATAGATTCATCAAAATTGGCAAACAACTAAAAGAAAACAGAATCTGTCAAAAATAGAATAGTCTGTAGCAATCTGGAAACTTCATATACTTCTGAAACTCATATAATTCTGAAAAGTTAGTACAACCTGGGCAATTTATATATAAATCTTGTGTAAAATTTCAGATCAATTTGACGCTCTGAAAAAATTAGAAAATTCCAGGACTGAGTGCTAAAGTTTTTGTTTTTTAGCAAGATCAAATCAACAACTACCATAGATCACCCCAAAGGTTTTACTTGGCTCAAACACTAACTAAAACATAAAAACACAATTACTATAGAAGTAATAATGTGGTAAACACTCAAAAACAGAAGAAAAAAATAGAACACACAATAAAATTGGGTTGCCTCCCAACAAGCGCTATTGTTTAACACCCCTAGCTAGGTATAATGATTTCAATGGTGCTCACATAAAAAGTAGTAATTTAAGCTTGCAAGAGAGCATCATGAATCTCATGACAAGCCCATTTATGTCGAACCCACTTCCTATGCATAGGGGTTTTGTGAGCAAACAATTTATGGGAGCACGAATCAACTAGCGTAGGAAGGAAAAACAAGCATAGCTTCAAAACCTTGAACACATAGAGAGGAAACTTGATACTATTGCAATTCCTACAAGCATATGTTCCTCCCTCGTAATAAATTTCATTAGCATCATGAAGGAAATCAACAACGTAACTATCACATAAATCGTTCTTTTCATGATCAATTATAGCATACGTGTCATCACCAAAACTTGGGGAACAAAAAATATCATCTACATCAAGCATATCATCCCCAAACTTGGGGTTTTGCATATCATTAGCATCATGGATATTCAGAGAATTCATACTAACAACATGGTAATCATGCTTTTCATTCAAGGAACTATCATGAATCATCTTACAAATTTGTTCTTTCAACGCTTCATCAAAATTTTGAGATTCATAATTTTCAAACAAAACTTCATAGAGATAATCAAGTGCACTCAACTCACTAGCAATTGGTTCATAATAATTTGGTCTTTGAAAAAGATTAGCCAGTGGATGAGGATCCATATCAATAGATTTTAGAAAGCAAAGATGCAAGCAAATAGGATGCACATGGCAGCACAAGTAAACATAGTAATGAAAAGGCGAACATAAGAGGGGCGAATACAAAGGCGAATCTTTTTGGTATTTTCTAAAAATCATTTTAGAAGTGGGGGAGAGGAAAATTAGAGGCTAATGGCAAAAAAATTAAATGCAAGCGATGAGTTTGTCATGGTTACTTGGTAGGCTTCATGTGTATCCTCCCCGGCAACGACGGCAAAAATCTTTCTTGCTACCTCTACTTTGTCACTAGGTGGGGACACCGCAAGATTGAACCCAAAACCAAGCACTTCTCCCATTGAAAGAATTACCAATGTAGTTGGCAAAAACAAGCCAATAACTCAAAGAGACTTGCAAGGATATGAAAGCATGCATATAAGAAATCATAGGAGATTCAAATAAGATTCATGGATAATCTGTATATAAATTGACAATTCATCGGATCATGACAAACACACCACAAAAGAGTATTACATCGGATAGATCTCCATGAGGATCATGAAGAACATTGTATTGAAGATCAAAGAGAGATAAGAAGCCATCTAGATACTAGATATGGAACCGTAAGTCTGTGGTGGACTACTCACGCATCATCAGAGGGGCAATGGAGTTGATGTAGATGCCCTTCATGATCGAAACCCCCTCCAGCAGATTACTGGAAAAGGCTCCAAGATTGGATCTCTCGGGAACGGAGACTTCCGGCGGGGGAAAAGTATTTGTGTGGCTCGTTCTGGTGTTGGGAGAATATTTGGGTATTTATAGGCCAAGAATTAGTGTTAGGATACCTTCCAGGAGGCGACAAGCCTGCTAGGCGCGGCCAGGGGGGCGCGCCTAGTAGGCTTGTGGAACCCTGGCACCTCCCCTGACGTGCACTCCAAGCTTGGATGACTTGTTTCCTTCCAGAAAAATTCCTTCCGAAGGTTTTATTCCATTTGGACTCCATTTAATATTCCATATCTGCAAAACTCAAAAACATGGAAAAAATAGAAACTGGCACTTGGCTCTAGATTAATAGGTTAGTTCCAAAAATAGTATAAAATAGAATATTAATTCATATAAAACATCCAAAACAGATAATATAATAGCATGCCATCATCAAAAATTATAGATACATTGGAGACGTATCACAAGCCTGCCAAATACCCATCACAAACTCATCTCTTGCATTTACATTATTTTCCATTTGCCTCTCATTTTCCTCTCCTCCACTTCTAAAACGATTTTCGAAAAATACCAAAAAGATTTGCATTTTTATTCGCCCTTCTTCCGTTCGCCTTTTCGTTTGCTTTTTGTTCGTTCGTGTATTAGATTGCTTGAACTCATGGTTAGCCTTACTGCTATAGCTATTACCCCCGAGAATGAAGTTCTTAATTTTAAGCAAATGGAGGGAGTAAACTTAAAAGATGCTTGCTATGAAATTTGCAATGCTCAAAATAGATCTATTTGTAAGCAATCTACTACCGTTCTCCTTCGTATGGGTATTTGTCCATGGAATAGATATGTTCTAGATTCCATTATGGGAGGAAATTTCTTGGGAAGACATACCTTTGATTCTTATAGCGCTATGATAAATTTGGTAGGTTCACCCCCAATCATGGTTAATGGAACAATCTTAACTTTGGAACATGTGATGCGAAGCCTTGATAATATTGAAAATAAAGTTGCTAATGTAGAGATTATTGAAAACTTGGATAAAAAGCTTCGTAATCAAATTAATCAATATGTATCTAAGGTAGGAGTTACTTTAAAAACTCTAAGGGAAAAAGAACCCATAGTTAATGGAAAATTGGATCAAGATTCCTCTAGAATTTGCAAGCTAGAGGACATTATTACCAACTTGGGGTCCGCTTTTGCCTTAGTTCAAACCACTCCAAATTATCCTCCTTCTAAGGCTGCCAAGTTTGTTTATGTTTCTAAAATAAGGGTGAATCCTCTAGTAAAGGAGACGAAGATCTTAAGATGATAAGTGTTCACCCTAACTTTATTAATATTGTTTGGGAACCTATTGCTACAAGTGAATCTCTTGATTTCTTGCCCAGGAGTATGATTATTGATAAAAACAAAGAATCTCCTATGGTTCATAAGTAAGAAATTGAGGAGTCGAATACCAAAGATGATAATACCTAGATATATTGTGTTATGCCTAGCTAGTCGCATACCAAAGATGACAATACCTAGATTTATATAGCGCTTGTTGGGAGGCAACCCAATTTTATATTAATGTTTTGTTTTTCGCTTCTGTTTTTGAGTGTTTCACACATTATTAACTCTGCATTAATTGTGTTTTGGTGTTTTAATTAGTGTTTGATCCAAATAAGACCTTTGGGATGGTCTATGGTGATTGTTGATTTGATCTTGCTGAAAAACAGAAACTTTTGCGCCTAGTCCTGGAATTTTAAAAATTTATCAGAGCGTCGACTGAGTCTAAATTTTTTACAAAATATTTATATACAAATATCCATGACTTTCCTAATTTATCAGAATATTTGGAATAACATAAGTATACGAAATTTCTAGAATGCTATAGACTGTTCTGTTTTTGATAGATTCTGTTTTCTTTGTGTTGTTTACCTATTTTGATGTATCTATGATCATATCAGGGGGGTATGAACCATGGATAATTTAGAATACAGTAGATATTACACAAATATAAATAAATAATGAGTTCACAATAGTACCTAAAGTGGTGATTTATTTTCTTATACTAACGGATCTCACGAGTTTTCTGTTGAGTTTTGTGTTGTGAAGTTTTCAAGTTTTGGCTAAAGATTTGATGGACTATGGAATAAGGAGTGGAAAGAGCCTAAGATTGGAGATGATCAAGGCACTACAAGACATATTCAAGGATACCAAAGATCCTACGCTTGGGGATGCCCTGGAAGGCATACCCTCTTTCGTCTTGAATCCATCGATAAATTTACTTGAGGCTATATTTTTATTAACCACATGATATGTGTTTTGATGGGAGCCTCTTGTATGATATGAATCTTTGATTTTTAGGTTGCCACAATCATCCTTGGTGCACACATATTTTTAGAGAGACACGCGTTAATCTTTAATTTATTAGAACACTCTTTGTGGTTCACTTATATCTTTTGAGCTAGGCAATGTTGCTCTAGTGCTTCACTTATATCTTTTTAGAGCACGGTGGTGTTTTATTTTATAGAAAGAATTGAACTGTAGTACCTCACTTATATTATTTTTAGAGTATTTAAACATCATGGTAATTGGTTTAGGTTATGAATTTAGTCCTAATATGATAGGCATCCAAGAGGGATATAATAAAAACTTCCATACAAAGTGCATTGAGTATTAAGAGAAGTTTGATTCCTTGCATAAAGTTTTGAGATATAAAGATGGTAATATTAAGAGTTATTTTAGGAAGTAATTGTGAATTGGTAAAAATACTTGTGTAAAGGTTTGTGATTCCCGTAGCATGCACGTATGGTGAACCATTATGTAAGGAAGTCGGAGCATGATTTGTTTATTGATTGTCAGCCTTTGAGTGAGGGTCAGGAGCGCGCGATGGTTTACTCCTACCAACCTCTACCCTAGGAGCATGTGTCTAATACTTTGCTTCAATGACTAAAATACTTTTGCAATAAGTATGTGAGTTCTTTGTGACTAATGTCATTCCATGGATTATACGCACTCTCACCCTTCCACTTTTGCTAGCCTCTCCAGTACCGCGCAATTTTCGCTGGTGCATTAACCCACCATATATCCTTCCTCAAAACAGCCATTGTACCTACCTATTATGGCATTTCCATAGACATTCCGAGATATATTGCCATGCAACTTTCACCATTCCGTTTATTGTGACACACACCATTATTTTCATATTGCTTTGCATGATCGTAAGATAGCTAGCATGATGTTTTCATGGCTTGTACATTTTGATGTCAATTGCTATGCTAGATCATTGCATATCTCGGCACACCGCCGGAGGCATTCATATTGAGTCATATTTTGTTCTATATATCGAGTTGTAATTCTTGAGTTGTAAATAAATAAAAGTGTGATGATCATCATTATTAGAGCATTGTCCCGTGAGAGAAAAGGATGATGGAAGCTATGATTCCCTCACAAGTTGGGATGAGACTTCATACTTTACAAATAATAAAAGAGGTCGATGAAGCCCAAATAAAAAAAGAGACCATAGATGGCCACCAAAAAAAAACATGAGAGAAAGAGAGAAGGGACAATGCTACTATCTTTTTCCACACTTGTGCTTCAAAGATGCACCATGATCATTATGATAGAGAGTCTCCTATTTTGTCACTTTCATATACTAGTAGGAACTTTTCACTATATAACTTGGCTTGTATATTCCAATGATGGGCTTCCTCAAATTGCCCTAGGTCTTCATGAGCAAGCAAGTTGGATGCACACCCACTTAGTTTCTTTTTGAGCTTTCATACACTTATAGCTCTAGTGCATCTATTGCATGGCAATCCCTAATCACTCACATTCATATCTATTAATGGGCATCTCCATAGCTTGTTGATACACCTAGTTTATGTGAGACTATCTTCTCCTTTTTTCTTCACAACCTCCAACATATTCTATTCCACCTATAGTGCTATATCCATGGCTTACGCTCATGTATTGCATGAGAGTTGAAAAAGTTTGAGAACATAAAAGGTGTGAAAAAATTTTCTTGACTTGTCATTAGGGTTGTGCATGATATAAATACTTTGTGTGGGGAATATTGACCATAGCGAGACTATATGATATTGTAGGGATAACTTTCTTTTGCCATTATATTTTTAAGAGACAAAATTGCTTTGTTAGTATGCTTGAAATATTATTGTTTTTATGTAAACATTAAGATTTTGTTTTTAGTCTTAAGGATCTGAATATTCATGCCACAATAAAGGATATTACATGGATAAATATGTTAGGTAGCATTGCACATCAAAAATTCTGTTTTTATCACTTACCTACTCGAGGACGAGCATGAATTAAGCTTGGGGATGCTGATACGTCTCCAACACATCTATAATTTTTTATTGTTCCATGCTATTATATTATTTGTTTTGGATGTTTTATATGCATTAATTTGCCATTTTATATTATTTTTGGGACTAACCTATTAATCTAGAGCCTAGTGCGAGTTTCTGTTTTTTTCCTTGTTTTTGAGTATTGCAGATAAGGAATATTAAACGGAGTCCAAATGGAATAAAATCTTTGCGATGATTTTTCTTGGACCAGAAGACATCTACCAAACTTGGCGGGGAAGTCAAGAGACTTGCTAGGAGGCCACAAGCCAGGGGGCGTGGCCACCACCTCTGGCCGTGCCTGGCAGGCTTGTGGACCCCAACAAGTCTCTTAACCCTATTCTTCGGTCTATAAATTCCCAAATATTCCCCCAATACCAAAGAGAGCCACTAAAGTACTTTTCCGCCACCGGAAGCCTCCATTCCCGAGAGATCCAATCTTGGAGCCTTTTTCGGTAATCTGACAGAGGGGGATTAAATCATGCAGGGCATCTACATCAACTCCATTGCCCCTCGGATGATGCATTAGTTCACCACAAACCTATGGGTCCATAGCTAGTAGCTAGATGGCTTATTCTCTCTCTTTGTGCTTCAATAGCATGTTCTTCATGATCTTCATGGAGATCTATCTAATGTAATACTCTTTTGCGGTGTGTTTGTCGAGATCCGATGAATTATGGGTTTATGTTAAACTTATCCACGAATATTATTTGAGTCTTTTCTGAATTCTTATACATGTTTTTTCATATCTTTGCAAGTCTCTTCGATTTATTGGTTTGGTTTGGCCAACTAAATTGGTAATTCTTGCATTGGGAGAAGTGCTTTGTTTTAGGTTCAATCTTGATGTGTCCTCACCTAGTGACATAGTAGGGATAGCGAGGCACGTATTTGTATTGTTGCCATCAAGGATAAAATATGGGGTTTTCATCATATTGCTTAACTTTATCCCTCTACATCATGTCATCTTACCTAATGTGTTACTCTGTTCTTCATGAACTTAATACTCTAGATGCAGGTAGGAGTCGGTCGATGTGTGGAGTAATAGTAGTAGATGCAGAATCGTTTTGGTCTACTTGACACGGACGTGATTCCTATATGCATAATAATTGCCTTGGATATATTTGTAATTATTCTCTTTTCTATCAATTGCTCAATAGTAATTTGTTCACCCACCATATTATTTTCCTTCATGAGAGAAGACTCTACTGAAAACTATGCCCCCGGGTCTATTTTCCATATTATATTTGTAGATCTATAAACCCAAAATACCAAAAAATACTTTTTTGTAGTCCTTTTACTTTTGTTTTACTTTTCGTTTTAGTAATCTTCTATATCTATCTCTATCAGATCTCGTCCTTGCAAATAACCATGAAGGGATTGACAACCCTTTTATAGCGTTGGGTGCAAGTGTTTGATTGTTTGTGTAGGCGTGAAGATTGGGGACTTGCTTGTATATCCTACCGGATTGATACCTTGGTGCTCAACCAATGAGGGAAATACTTATCTACTTTCCTACATCACCCTTTCCTCTTCAAGGGAAAACCAACGCAAGCTTAAGAACTAGCATAGATCTGCATTAGTTCATCGGAGTTCTTGAGTCTGCCACCGTCCGTCGGAGTGCTTGCCATAGATCGGAAAAGAAAACACCTCTTCGGTTCCAAGACGATAACAAAAACGCATAGGCCCCGCTAAGTATCTATTCCATATTTAGTGTAGATTGCTCTTTCATTGGAATCCATGTACCAACTGCCTGTTCTTCTACTGATGTTTTCAGGATTAGAAAATATTTCCCTTTTATTTCTGTCCGTAGATCTTGTAATGGCAGTTGTATTCAGTGAAACTTGTTTGTCCATACTTAGCAGTATTTTCGATATTCACTGTCCATTTGACCCGCCATCACGCTACAGCGATATAATCCATGTCACTCATATAGTTGACGGCGGCTCATTACTTAATAATGACCCGCCAAGTAGTGTCATCATCTGAAAATCATAGCCGTTTTGATCATGTAGCATTTTTACCCCACCACAATTTTATGCCCTTCCACAATTTTTAACCCGCCGCCATGACCAAGACCCCCGCTTCATGCGACTGGGTAGGCTCTAGGGTTACTGAATAATTACTCAATAACTTCGTGGTCATGGGGTTTTGCCGGCTCACGACGTCATCCATTGGCGGGATCTAGGCCCCGATATCACTCCCGAATGCAAGGAGGGGGAGGTGGTTGTCTTTACAGATCATCTCCTCCATGGTTTATCTCCGCCTGGGTCAAAGTTTTTTCTGGATGCCTTGCACTTTTACAAACTCCACCCTCAAGATATCAGCCCCAAGTCCGTCACCAACATGTGCCAATTTCAAGTTCTCTACGAGGCATATCTGCAAGAAGAACCCACCATTGACCTCTTCAGATATTTATTTTACATCAACCGCCAGACCGAGATAGCAGACGGGGATGGTCTTGAGCGTAGAGGTGTTTCAATACAGAGGCGGAGAGATATGTATTTTCTCTTAGCCACTCTTCCCAGTCATCCCAAGGACTGGAACCGAACCTGGTTTTTACTGAAGAGATACTTCTCCAGTTGAAGAAAACCCGCTGTCGGGTTACTGTCCCCTTGGCTCTACACCACCACCACCAAACTATCGTACCAGCTGTCCTCCATAGAGAGCGCTCAATACACTACAACATTTTCAAAGATTAGAGCCTTATTGGCCAATGGGTTGTCTGGCATTGATCTAACGCGCTGCTGGGTGACTTGGAGGATTTTACCGTTGAGCTAACGCAACAGATTAATGTGTCAATACACCGGTGAAGTGGACGACCCTTTGTGCTTCAACTAGACACCTTTGACGGGAAAAGACCTCAATTTGATTATTAAGTCACTGCTTGTGGAGCCTCATGACGATTGCAATAAGATCGGGTTAAACCCCTTTTATGTTCATAACCCGACTCTAGAGGTAAAAACCTTTGAGCAAGTTGTTTGATTCCTCTGAACATTGTGCTTCTTCCTTTAGATTTTGCACTTTATACACCTCATTTAATCCTTCTACAAATGCTCTTATGTATGCACACCAACTCTCCCTTCTAGAAAAGGATAATAAGCACCACCTCTACTTCATAGAAAAACAAGATGGCAACTAAAACTCGAGCTCCGGCCCGTAAGAAGAAAACATCTGCCCAATATCTGCTCGAACTTGATAACTCGGAGGTAGAAATTGACTCCCTTGGCCTTCTTTTTATGCAACTTATTGACATTGAATGCTCTTAGGATGAAGTGGAGACAAGCCGAGCCGATGTCGCGGAGGTAACTATCATCTCCTCTGACTCGGAACCTTTGCCAACAGAAAAGATACGGCGGGTCATCCCGAAAGTAAAGTTTTCACATCCTCTTGCTTATTTGGACCCCGACTTTATTTTGAAGAAGCATCAACATGACGCTAGACGTTAGACTCGGAGGGGCGGCTCTGAAGCCTTGGTGCCCTGCTTACCGACACTCTCGCTCCTCGGAAGCGCCGTACCGAGGTACTTCACAACTTATGTTTTCATTTCTTCTGCACATTAATCTTGTGTTGTATCTTACTCACATTTCCCCCATTTTGACTTTTTCAGGAAACACCTCCTTCTTCTGGCAACTCAACCGCCTCCTCTTGTTATCAACCCTGGGTAAATTTCTTTGCAACCAATACTGCTTATTAATATTCTATCCTTGGATATGACTTACAATGCAATCTTTCTTCACAGAGCCCAAGCTAAAAGGAGGAAATTAAGCGGTCCATCTGCTCGTCCTGATGTCCCAGAGCCAGAGAATCCGAAGCTTGGCACTCATGAAATTCATGTGGAGCCATCCGAAGCTGATCAGGGTGCCCATAATGAAACTCCCCAGCCTAGTGAGCCAGCGGATGTTGATGTTGTGATCCCTGAGTCTAATCTAGAATCTGACCCTAAGCCACCAAGCCCTTGGCCAACCGCTCAAGATGTGACTTCTCATGAAGAAGAGGTTACCATCAGTGGGACGGCTTACAAATCTCCAGCTCCTTCCAATGTGCTCACCAAGCACATCAACAAGGATGAGGCGCCTTCACCTGATAAAGAGAAGGATAGACTTGATATTCCTAATTTGGAGAAGCTTACTGCTGATGAGCTGCACTCTGGATATCTGAGTCGCCTCTACACAAGTCGGGATATGGAGGCCAACCTAGTTGGTATGATGAAGAAGAAATATGAGGTATTCAACCTGCCTTGCCTTCAATATCTACTTACGTAGCCCCTAAGAGCCGGCTTAGTTTCTAAAAAACCAGTCAGGTCTTTAGCATTTTATAGATTTCAATAGATCGTTTCGTATCCCCCAAGGGTCGGGTCATTATGTAAATAATGAGCCAACACTTATTGTATTGATATAGTAAGAGCCAAGTGTAGCCCCCAACGGTCGGGCCATTATGTAAATAATGAGTCAACACTTATTGTATTGATAGAGTAAGAGCCAATTTTAGCCCCCAAGGGTTGGGTCTTCTTCTTGAAGATGATCCGGGTCTTATTTGGATTGTAAACCTTGAAAGAACTGATACGCATTAGCCCCCCAAGTGTCAAATATATTGCCTACAATCTTCTTGAGACTTGTAACAATCTTTTTAGTGTCCCCAAGTGCTATTATAAACCATGTTGGTGGCTTAAATGGGGAGAAAACATGTACTTGACAATTGTATTGTGCAGGAAGCCTTAAATGTTGTCAGGTCTAGCTTGATCGACCTTAAAAAGGATCTGGCCTTGCAACAAGAAGCCCGAGCTGAAGATGATGAAAAATGGCGGCTCTTCTCGACAGAGTTGGAAAAGCCAAGGCAGATTATTAAGCCTATAAACAATCCACTGAAGCTAAACTAGTTGCCTCAGTTAAACGCGCAGAAGACACCAAGGGACATCTTAAGCCCATTACTGAAGAATTTAACAGTTTGAAACGCCATATAGCTCGGATGACTGAAGCTGTCTTTTGTAAGTGTTGTTCATTATGATCATTCTTTTCAAAGAGTCTTATAAAGACTCGTACGACGACTTATTAAATTTGACTATGTGTAGGCCGATGAACTCACTAGCTTCCAGATGATAGCTTGCTGAAGTTGAAAGCTTTATATGCATTGACTGAACATCTGTACGCTGGAAGTCTTATCACCATCCGAGCTTTCATGCGTGAAAAGGACATGCCAAAGATTATTAAAGGTGTGCTGAAGTGCCTCTCCACCATCCCCAGCAGTTAGAAGAATTGACGAAATCAGCCGCCCGTAAAGGTGCCATGGCTGCTTTGAGCCGGTCATTGGCTTATGCCCCCGAGCTTAACCCTAAAGAGATGAATGGCGGCTTTCCAAAGCTGAAGGATGACGGCTCAGAATTCACTCAAGAAGACTACACCCATTGCATGAGGGCATCGCAAGCCTTGGCTAGTCGGCTGGCCGCCAAAGCTGATCTGACAACATATCAGGCGGCATATGACGACAACAATGTATGAGTCTGGCCGCCCACTTTTGAAATGGACCTGTCTCCTCAACGCCGTAGGCACATCTTTGCCCCTGATGTTGACCTCTCTCCAATCTTGCATGACGAAACCAAATCTGAAGTCTTAATAATTTGCAACTAGGATGTCGACAACCTTCAGATCCAGGAAGACCCGACGCACGATGACCTATCAACGAGCTAAGCGAGGAGTCGACCTCAGATGAAGTTAACACGGGCATCCTGTCGGGTTATAATTTTTTGTGAAAAAACTTGAGCCCACTTATTTTGGGTTTGGAAGAGCCTTGTAATAATTGTAGCAAAGCTGATTCCCTGTGTCGTGCCTTCGTGCACATTTGATGGTTGAACAACTCATATTCCAACAGCTTTGGGTTATCCAGCTTTTTTATATCTTGCTATGATCACATGTCTTGACGCTCGTTGGCGGGTCATAACAGCAAAAACCCGTTGAACAATGATCAATGCTTAGCCAGGATAAACTATCATCCAAAGAATTTATAATCTTATCATGAAAAAAATCCCTGCAAAATAACAAAGCAGAATATATATGCATATTCTCTATCATTTTTAGGCGGCTTTGAAGGCACAGCCCAAAGAGGTCAACTCTTGCTTATACTTCTTGAGAAAAAACTCAAGTTTGTTGATTCAAAGAAGCTAGACATGATTGCCCAAAATCTCATAAGCCGGCTCTCACATGACATAAATCCATCGTTTTAACCTTGACCAATTTAGGGTCTTAAAAAGATTTACTATTAAGAGTATGAACGAGCGATATAGCGGAGAGACTACAACAGGGCATGAATACCCAAAATCCCATAAGCCGGCCCTCACGTGACATACATCGATTTACCTTAGATAGTTCGAGGTCTTAAAAAAGATTGACTGTTAAGAGTACGAACGGGCCACATAGCGAAGTGACTACATCTGACGGATGAGTTTATCCTAGCTTTCTGTAAGACGGCTCTCTCGTGACATAAACCACTGTTTTAACCTTAAAAAGTTTAGGGTCTTTTGAAAAATTGACTATCAAGAGTCTTGACAAGTTCAGGGTCTTTATTTCAAGATTGACTGGTAAGAGTCCAGCGGGTCACATGGTAGAGTAGCATGTTGCAAACAGGCAGGTTTAACTCATATATGGCATGGAAGCCGGTCAAGAGGGTATGAAAGCTAAACCTAATGGGTTGGAAGCCCCCAAGTGACCTGATGAACGATAAACTCTTTTGTACAAAACTTGTTGCACGAGAATGGCGGAGGCCCTAAATTGTGGGGATTCCAGCTTTATTATATCAAAAAAGGTATACATAGTGACAGATGTATGTACATTGATGTGAGTCGATGACTCAAGTATAGTAAGGCTGGAGATGTGAAATATTCCATGGCGTGCTGGTCTCTTGCCCGGAATTGCGTGAGTTGTCGCTCTCCCGTATATCATTGAGATAATATGACCCATTGTTGAGATTCCTGCTGAACACAAAAGGTCCTTCCCAAGTGAGGGAGTCGTGGATTAGGGGGTCCTCGGATAGCCGAATAATTGTTATGGGCCGGACTATGAGGGCTACTTACCAAACACCGAAGGATTTAAAGGCCCAATCTCCTAGATGGAAGCTTCGGGAAACAAGGCTTGTGCTCCACGTCTGGTGTAGTAGTTAGGCAAGCTTATCTCTTCAGCATGTAATCGACCATGTGTAAACCCTAGGTATCCTCGGCATCTATATAAGCCGAAGGGTTTTAGGGCATAGATAGGACAACTCATCTAGGGTTAGACATACCATCTCGAGGTAGATTAACTCTCTAGTTCCTTACACCATCAATAAAATCAAGAAAGACGTAGGGTATTACCTCCATTGGAAGGCCCGAACCTGGGTAAACTCGTGTCCCCTTTGTCTCCTGTTATCGTTGATCCTAGTCTCACAGTTTGAGACCTACTACCCGAGATCTGCCGGTTTTGACACCGACATTGGTGCTTTCATTGAGAGTTCCTATATGAGAGAGATAGAATCGATGCCTCGTCTCTTCATCAATTAAGAGGTTTGCAACATGGACGTTTTCGTCCCCGGGCAGATCTTCGCCTTCGGCAGCATTGTGCTGCATGCGGATTCCACTGGCCATCTAGGTTGCGTTGAGAGCTTCGCCCCTGATCAAGAGGTCAGATTTGGAAACTTAGAGTTCTCTGTCGCCTCTCGGGGTAACCTGTCACTAATAAGGCTCACGGCTTCGCCTATAACCCCCGATGACTCTGAGGCCTTAACCTTGAGCCCCTTCTTCGGACATGCCAATGGGGTCACCCATGGCGGCAGTCCGATCTCTCATCCCGATTTAGCCATCAAGCCATGTGACCGGACATGTGTTCCTTCCGAACATTCCCCATGGGTTGGCTTCATGGAGGATAAATCCACGAGTTCCGAACAGCTGGATCCAATTGGGCCCTCAGCGGTCAACGAGGACTTGGAGCCATTCTCGTCGATGATCTAACCCCGATCTACACCCGGCCTGGTTATAGTTCGGGCAGGGATGGATTTTTAGTCCCACCCATCACCCACTTGATAGCCACCATCAAAGACCTAACCGACATGCTAGATATGCCTCTGAGGAGACAGAATACATGGATGAAGAGGACTGTGCTCCCACCTCCGTTAACACCGGGAGTTTGGCCACCACTTCTACATACGACATCTACATGGTGGACACTCCTGCCACCAACAGCAACAATACGCCTCACAACAACGGCACCGGAAATCACATAAGCGGTCCAAAAGCAAAAAAGGGAAGAAGAGGTATTATCAGCAACGGGGAAGCTAATGCCCCCATTGATCATGACAATCCCTATATCCCCGAGCACCCGTTTGAGCGTCCGGAAGAGCCTGAGGATCAAAACGACCCCGATACCGTCAATGGCCCCAAAGGCAACGATTACCTCCCCCCCTCCCCCCGTCAAGGAGGAAGATATACCAGAAGCCAATGACTTGTACATCCTTGATAACATCAAGGAAGGAGGAAATCAAGCAACGGCTCGCGGTCTAAAGGCCAAAGAGCGGCAACTCAAAGCCGAACATGCCGACCTCAATGATCAATGGACGAAAGTCCTCTCAGCCGAGGAAGTACACAACACTAGTCCGTCAAACCAGCCCAAAATCTACCCCCGGAGAAGGTTGCTGCCGTAATTCAATGACGAACTTACTAATACTCCATCTCCAAACCGTACTCCGTACGACAAGCCGGACCGCCCCTCGTGGTCGAGACAGGACGACCGGTGACGCTGGATACATACCGGCAGTACCCCGAAGATGGGGCAAGGAGCCACTAGAGCCTAATAACAGGTTTGACCTACGAGATGACCCGGATCACAGAGCAGGCCGCACTAGATCCATCTATGGATCCAGAGAATATGTACCCGATAGACGTGGCTAGTACAGACCATGGTTCAGCCAAAACAACAGAGTCCGGGAATGCAACCGGCCCCACACAGACGCTGAATACAGGCGCGACATAGCATGGGTTAGAGGTGCCGCTCACCCTTTGTGCTTCATAGATGACATAATGCGACATAAGTTCCCCGAAGTGTTCAAACCCGTGAATATAGAACAGTATGACAGCACCACTGACCCAACTGTGTGGATCGATGACTTCCTCCTCCATATCCACATGTCACGAGGAGACGATATCCACGCCATCAAATACCTACCTCTTAAGCTTAAGGGGCTAGCTCAGCACTGGCTAAACAGCCTCCCCAAACTAGTTCTGGAATCGGTTCTTGACTAAGAAGAATCAAATTGTTGGCTATTCGGATGCTGAGGCCATAGCCTCCTTCCGGCATAATATTTGGGATGAATGGCTGGCCCGCCAGCTAGGCTAGGACAAGCCTCGAACTATGTCCGCCCTTACTTACCTCATGACCCGCTTTTGCGCTAGCAAGGATAACTGGCTGGCTAGACGCAACCACAATTCTGAAGATCTCGTGGCACCTGAAGCCCAGGATGGCAACTCAAATCCAAAGCACAATAAGAATAAGCGTAATCACAATAATAATGATGCCGATGACATGGCTTTTAATGCCGGATTCTGCAACTCCAACCTGGGCAGCGGAAGAATCCCCCTAAAGGCAATCGTGATGGACCCTATCAGCTCGAGAAGATCATGTAAAGGCCTTGAAAAATCCATGGAACTTCGGAAAAGCCCGCCAACCACAGACACCACAACTGGTGGGTGTTTAAACAGGTCGGCAAAATACAAACTGAAGACCAAGGTAAAAGCTCGCAAGCGAGGATGAAGACGAGCCTCGGGGTCCAATTGGTGGCGGACTGAAGAAGTTCCCTCCCTAAGTAAAAATGGTGAACATGGTATACGCCACCAATATACCGAATAAGGAGAGGAAGCGCGCCCTCTGGGAAGTCTACGCGGTGGAACCCGTAGCCCCGAATTACAACCCATGGTCGGCATACCAGATCACCTTTGATCGGCGTGATCATCCGACCAGTATCCGTCATGGGGGTTCGAAGTCCCTCGTCCCGGATCCCATTATAGATGGATATCACCTCACAAAGGTCCTAATGGACGCAGGAAGTGGACTTAACCTGATTTACTCAGATACGGTGAAAAAGATGGGCATTGATCCATCAAGGATCAAACCCAAAAGCACTACTTCAAAGGAGTGATCCCGAGCGTTGAGGCCTAATGCACGGGCTCGGTAACTCTACAGGTTGTGATCGGCTCACCCAACAACATTCACAGCAAAGACTTGATCTTTGACGTCATGCCCTTCCATAGTGGCTATCACGTGATGCTCGAACGGACAGCGTTCGCTCGTTTCAATGCGGTCCCACACTACGCATACCTCAAGCTCAAGATGTCGGGCCCCAAGGGAGTCATTACTGTCAACGGCAACATCAAGCGCTCCCTTAGAAATGAGGAACATGCACTGGCCCTAGCAGACGAATTTAGCTATAAAGAAGATCGGCGAGTTCCGATATCCGCCATAAAGGCACATAAAGCTGGGAAGCGAGTTCGGCTTTAGACCGAAAGCTAGAATCCTTCCCCTTCCCCTCTACAGGGACTCGCCCCGCACCGCACAATTTCTGGACCAGCAAAGTATGTGCCGAGGAGGTACAACTTCACACTTAAAATTCCATGGGAAAGCGGTGGGGAAATAAAGGTGGATGTTCGGCTGCCCTGACCTACTACCACCAATAGGTCTTCGGACAAAATGAAGTGGCTCCTAAAACAACTTGCCCATGGCGTAAAGCTCACCTATAATGCTATGGCCTCTCAAGATTTTGTTCACAAAATCCACCCGCACTAACACCCATCAAGGTGCATCCAAGAGCAGGAATCAACTAGCAAGGGGGCATATCGAGGACGTCGGGTCACCAATTGAAGACCCCTGGTACAACAACTCATGTAGGACTTTGTTTCTTATTTTCTTTCACATACCTATAAATAGTTGCTTCAGCAATTCGAGTTATAAGAGTTGTTGAGAAAATGTAAAATTGCGTGGTGCAAGTACGCCTCATATGTCCTGTTTTCAGCACATACCTTTTCTCCCTTCTCCCTCTTCTCGTGAACCTATTCGGTATGACAAGAGGTAACCGAATAACAGACCGGGGACTCAATTTCAAACCTAAATTGCCTTAACTATTGTGTGTTCTGTGTCTTGGTGTTCACTTTATATGCATTGGTTCCGAACTATGTCTTTGGTCATTAAGTTGTGTTGCCTGGCTCCTGTACTTGCCCCTTTATGTTCCGCTCGTTCGGCTAGAAGGGCAAAGGAAGCAGCCCTGCAATTGTGCTTCCGGATAGTCCTGTCGAGCACTTCAGGGGAGAAAGCCGAAAACTGACTGTCATAGTATGCGCGATACAATCTGTGAACCCCAAGTTATAATTCTTATACTTCAATCCTGGTAAGCGGTTATTCTGTGTTAAACGAGGAACTTGCCTTTTGCACAAATATTATGATGTTGGCTTCAGCCTCGGTTCGTTCAAACATCGCAAACACTCCGATGGCTAATCATATGCTTCCCGTAATCCTTTTCGCGCCCCTTTGGTTAAGTGAAAGAAATAAAGCATTATAGTCTGATTGACTAGTCTGCCGCACTACACCGCCTTCGGGTTATGATAATATAGCTAAGGGACACAGTGCATTGGCATAGACACCCCGGGTAGTATCTACGCGGGGGCTGAAGCCGACGGCTCACATCTTTCAGTATTAAGCGACCACACAGGAGTTATAAAGGAATACAAAAGCATATAAGAGCGGATACTAATATCATTAAAAGTTATCACAAGTCTTCGAACACGTTACAAGCTCATTCAAATAATTTTCACCTGAACACTGCGACGCTATCACCCTCACACTCTCCATCACTCCAACGAAGTTTAACTCGGGGCGTCGATGCTCCTTCCCTGGTGGCGGCGGGTCAGTGGCGACCTTCATCAGATTGAGCCCCGGCCAATGCACTTTGGCCTTGGAAAGGGCCATCCAGACTCCTTTGATGCAGGAGAAGCGCTTGACGGTGTTGAGGCGGGGCGTGGCAGCAATCAGTCTCTGCACTAGGTCGAAGTAACTTCCTGGGAGTGGCTCGCCAGGCCATAAGCAGATGCAGAGGTCCTTCATGGCCGGCTCCGCCATCTGGTGTAGCTTCATCAGCTATTTCAGCTGCTCCACCAAAAGAGGAGGACGCTCAGGGGCTCCAAACTGTGCCCAGAATGTCCGAGCTTCGTCTTCCTCTCCCCGTGAGGCGAACAGCTGATTGGCGTCTGCCACGCTCTTCCAAAGATCGGTGGAGGTACCTGAGGATCGGCACACCCCGGTCAGCAATTCGAATCCGCTATCCCTGAATACGCACTTTAGGGAGTACGGTCTACCATCGGGTATTTCCTTGGCTTGGCGAACTTGCTCCTCAAAGAACCGTCTGTCCATCCTCTCCTTCTGGAGATCGGATATCATGCTGGACAGTTTGGACGACCTCGCCTTATTCTTTTGCTCCAAGGCCTTGCATTGTTTGCTAGCGTCCTTGAGCTCATGCTGTATCTCCGCCACACGAGCCCGGTACTTATCGCTGGTGGCTCGTAGGGCGAAGAGTGTGGTGGCCGCTTCTTTGAACGCCGCCTTCTTAACGGCCGCTTCGTCTTTGGCACGTTAAAGCTCGGTCTTGAGCTTTTCGATCTCTTTCGACGACGCTGCATAACGATAAAACTTTATATAAAAGGAATCTACATTGACAGTATTCGGGGGAAAGTATGAAGATTTAGTTCGGACTTACCCTATGCCTCGTCGAACCTCTTGTTAAGGGCATCCTCCTCATCCTCGGAGCGCTTGAGCTTCCGATGTAGCTCGTCCAGATCGGCACCGTTTTTGGCCGCCGCTGATGACGAAGCCTACATTACACACACAATTCATACATCACATCGGCACTCACTTCCCTAATTATAGACAATCCAATCATTTTCATTTATTTTAGCATGTTAAACACATAAAGTGCATCTAGTGCGTTATGAGGTTCATATGTGAACCCTAGGTGAGTTTGTTCACCTCACCTAGGGCTCGGGGGCTGCCGTGTATACAATACGAATAAATAAAAATCTTAGCAAAATATCGGACAACTTACTTGAAAGCCCGCAAGGAGACCTTTGAAGTCCTCCTTCAGTCCGTTGTCAATGGATTGGATGCTTTGTAGTACCACACCCATAAGGGCGTAGTGATCCTCGAGGATGGAGGCGCTCGATAGAGCCTCCTCCATGGCTGACCACCTGTTGGTCGACGGTGCCGGGGATGATCGGATTTCCCGATCACCCACCGGGAACTGGACCGATGCCTCCGGAGGCATAGTGCGGTCCGGAGATGTCCTCGGAGGGGAGTGATTGCCCGCTCGTCCGGCCTCCTCGGTGTCCGGGCGCGGCGTTGTCCCCTGGATTAACTTTTTTACTAGTAGGAGCCCTTTCGGTATGCCATTGTGAATAATTTGCCATGATATTATCAAGAAATTTGGTGGCCTCTCCCAAAGTAATTTCCATAAAAGTACCACCCATGGCGGAATCTAAAAGATTACAAGAAACAAAGTTCAATCCCACATAAACATTTTGTATGATCATCCAAAGATTTATAAGTTGGGAAATTCCTTAGCATTATTTTCATCCTTTCCCAAGATTGTGCAACATGCTCATGTTCAAGTTGCTTGAAATTCATGATTTGGGTTCTAAGGGAAATAATTTTTGTGGGAGGAAATACTTAGTGATAAAAGCATCTTTGCACTTATTCCAAGAATCGATACTATTGCGCGGCAAAGAAGAGAACCAAATTTTTGCAGAATCACGCAAAGAAAACAGAAATAATTTAGCCTTAACCACATCATTGTCCAAATCTTTTTTCTTTTGCATATCGCATAATTCCATGAAGGTACTAAGATGGGACGTGACATCCTCATTAGGAGTACCAGAAAATTGACCTTTCATAACAAGATTCAGCAAAGCAGTATTAATATCACAAAACTCTACACTAGTGGCGGGAGGAGCAATTGGAGTGCCGATAAAATCATGGTTGTTGGTATTTGAGAAATCACATAACTTGGTGTTCTCTTGAGTCATGATGATCGCACAACAAGATTGCACTCAAAAACACATCCGGCAAGAAAATGGCGAACGGAAAAAGAGAAGCAAATGAAACGACAAATTTTTGTGAAGTGGGGGAGAGGAAAACAAGAGGCAAAAGGCAAATAATGTAAATTGCAAGGAGATGAGATTTGTGATTACGAACTTGGTATATGTTGAAGATCCTCCCCGACAATGGCGCCAGAAATTCCTTTTGATGTCGCTTGAAGCTACGTCGGTATTTCCCCAAAGAGGAAGGGATGATGCAGCACATCAATGGTAGGTATTTCCCTCAGATATGAAACCAAGGATATCAAACCAATAGGAGAACCAAGCAACACAACGTAAACAACCCCTCCACACAAATAACAAATACTCGCAACCCGACGTGTTAATGGGGTTGTCAATCCCTTTTGGGTAACAGCGCTAGAAAGGCACGTGGACGGGATAAAGTTGTAAATATTGATAGATCAAACACCAAATAAAATAAAGTGCAGCAAGGTATTTTTGGGTTTTGGAAATATAGATCTGAAAATAAAAGCAAAGGAAAAGTAGATCGCAAAGGCAAATAATATGAGAAAGAGAGACCCGAGGGCCATAGATTTCACTAGTGGCTTCTCTCGATAAAAATAGCAAACGGTGGGTGAAAAATTTATTCATGGGCAATTGATAGAACTTCAAATACTCATGACGATATCCAGGCAATGATCATTACATAGGCTTCACGTCCCACATTAGTAGACCGACTCCTGCCTGCATCTACTACTATTACTCCACACATCGACCGCTATCTAGCATGCATCTAGTGTATTAAGTTCATGGAGAAATAGAGTAATGCAATAAGAACGATGACATGATGTAGACAAGATCTATCTATGTAGAGATAGACCCCATCATTTTATCCTTAGTAGCAACGATACATACGTGTCGTTTCCCTTTTTGTCACTAGGATCAAGCACCGTAATATCGAACCCACTACAAAGCACCTCTTCCCATTGCAAGATAAATATATCAAGTTGGCCAAACAAAACACAAATATCGGAGAATAAATAAGAGGCTATAAGCAATCATGCATATAACAGATCAAAGAAACTCAAATAACTTTCATGGATATAAAAAGATAGATCTGATCATAAACTCAAAGTTCATCGATCCCAACAAACACACCGCAAAAGAGTTACATCATATGGGTCTCCAAGAGACTATTGTATTGAGAATTAAGTGAGAGAGAGAAAGCCATCTAGCTACTAACTTTGGACCCGAAGGTCTACAAAGAACTACTCACACATCATCGGAGACGCACCAATGAAGGTGGTGAACCCCATCCGAGATGGTGTCTAGATTGGATCTGGTGGTTCTGGACTCTGCGGTGGCTGGATGAATATTTCTTCTATTGCCCTAGGGTTTCTGGAATATTGGGGTATTTATAGAGCAAAGAGGCGGTTCGGGGGGTACCCGAGGTGGGCACAACCCACGAGGGCGCGCCTTGGCCTCCTGGCGTGCCCTGGTGGGTTGTGCCCCCCTCGGGGCACCCCCCAGGTGCAGCCAGGGGCCGTTGTGTTCCTTCTGTCCCATGAAAATCATCGTAAGTTTCGTGGCATTTGGACTTCGTCTCGTATTGATTTTCTGCAATGTAAAAAACATGGAAAAAACAACAACTGAAACTTGACACTATGTCAATAGGTTAGTACCAAAAAATGATATAAAATGACTATAAAATAGTTACAAAACATCCAAGATTGATAATATAACAGCATGGAACAATAAAAAATTATAGATACGTTGGAGACGTATCAGCATCCCCAAGCTTAACTCCTACTCGTCCTCAAGTAGGTAAGTGATCAAAATAGAATTTTTTATGTGGAATGTTGCCTAACATGTCATATCATATTCTTTTTCTTATAGCATGGACATTTGGACTCTTAGTTGTTCAAATCAATAGTCTAGTTTTGACATAATAATTTAGATACGCAAGCATATCAACAAGCAACCATGTCTTTCAAAATATCAATGCTAAAATAAGTTATCCCTAGCCCATCATGCTCAAACACCGATCCATTCATGAAACACCCTCGAATATTAGCTACACCCAATACTTAAGTACGATCATATTGCCTCCTAGTTGGTGCTTTGGTAAGAGAAGATGGAGACTCAAATTCAAAAAGAAAAATTGCATAAAGTAAAAGAAAGGCCCTTCGCAGAGGGAAGTAGGGATTTGTAGAGGTGCCAGAGCTCAAAGCGAAAAACTTAGAGATAAAAAACATTTTGGGAGGTGTATCCATCTCACCAACGAAAACAACTTAGAGTTCCCAACACTTTCCATGCTAGATATATCATAGGCGGTTCCTAAACAGAAAATAAAGTTTATTCCTTTTTCCACCATACTTTCACTTTCCATGGCTAACCATATCACGGATGCCCTCCATACCAACACATTCCAAGGAATTTATTATTTTACAACATAAAGTAAATTCATTTTTGCATTTTGCGACTTGTCATCCCTAATACCTTTGCCTTACTCTCGTGCAATGACAAGTGAATAAACACTCATCGTGAGAATAACACATCTAGCATGGAAAATATTAGCCACCCTCACCGCTCCGCGAGCGAAAGAAACACACAAAAGAGAAGTTTATTTCGAAAATTAGAGATGGCACATACAAATTTGCTTAGAACGGCACAAAAATACCGCATATAGGTAGGTATAGTGGACTCATGTGGCAAAAACTGGGTTTAAGGATTTGAATGCACAAGTAGAGCTCATACTTGGTGTAAAATGAAGGCTAGCAAAAGATTGAGAAGCGACCAACCAAGTAACGGATAACCTCATAAGCAAGCATTAAGCATAAATAACACCGAACAATGCACCACAAGTAGGATATAATTTCATTGCATGACTATTGACTTTCGTACTTGCATAGGGAATCACAAACCTTATCACAAATATTCTTACTAAAGCATAATTACTCATCAACATAACTCACATATCACATCATCATATCTCAAAACTATTACTAAGAATCAAGTTTATTTTGTCCAATGATCTTCATGAAAGTTTTTATTATATTCTTCTTGGATATCTATCACTTTGGGACTAATTTTCATGTGTTGCTTTTCATAAGCTCAAACAAATATAAGTGAAGATCAAGAGCATAATTTTTCTTCTATCTCTCAAAATAATTTAAGTGAAGCAAGAGAGAATTTATTTAAATTTTTTCTAACTCTCAAACAAATATAAGTGAAGTAAGAGAGCATTTATTCAAAAATACTAAGTACACCGTGCTCAAAAAGATATAAGTGAAGTACTAGAGGAAGTCCATTGCTCATAAAAAAATTAAGTGAAGCATAGAGAGCAATTCTAACAAGTCAAGACATAGTTTTGGCTCTCTCAAATAGGTGTGTCCAACAAGGCATAAAAACTTAAAACACAAAATAAAGCAATCAAAGACTCGTATCATACAAGACGCTCCAAGCAAAACACATATCATGTGCCGAATAAAAATATAGTTTCGTGTAAAATACCGATGATCGTTGGAAGAAAGTGGGAATGCCACTGCTGGCATCCCCAATCTTAGTTGGTTACTAATTTTTGGATAATATCTTGGGATGCCGGGGCATCCCCAAGCTTAGGCTCTTCCATCCTTCCTTCATCCATCGTAAGATAACCCAAAACTTGAAAACTTCAATCACACAAAACTCAACAAAACCTTCATGAGATCCGTTAGTATAAGAAAAATAAATCAATACTATAAATACTGTATTAAACCAATTCATATTTTTTCTTGCATTATACCTACTGTATTCCAACTTTTATATGGCAAAAACTCATCAAATAAAACCATAGAGCCATCAAAATAAGCACACAACACAAAGAAAATAGAATCTGTCAAAACAGAACAGTCTGTAGTAATCTGATTTGTTCGAATACTTCTATAACTCAAAAAAATCTGAAAAACTAGGAAAACGTGAGAAATTTGTATATAAATCTTTTGTAAAAAATTCAGACACGCTTATGTGATTTTTAATAATTCTGTGACTGGCCCACAAAGTTTCTGTTTTTCAACAAGATCAAAGCAACTATCACCCAACATGATCCCAAAGGCTTTGCTTGGAACAAACACTAACTAAAACAAAAAAAACACAATCATAACAGTAGCATAATTGTGTAAAAACTCAGGAACAGCAAGAAGAAGTCAAAAATAAATTTTATTCATTGGGTTGCCTCCCAACAAGCGCTATTGTTTTACGCCCTTAGCTAGGCATAAAGCAAGGATCTAAGTTTTGTCCTCTTTGTTCTGAGATCCATAAGATGCCCTCATGATTGATTCATATAGTGTGCTAATTATTGTTCTAGGAAAGTGTTCCATGCCCTTCCTCAAAGGAAATTGGAACTTAATATTGCCTTCTTTCATATCAATCACGGCACCGGTAGTGCGTAAAAACGGTCTACCAAAAATAATTGGACAAGGCAGATTGCAATCAATATCAAGAACAATAAAATCTATGTGCACATCATTCCTATTTGCAAGAATAAGAACATCATTAATTCTTCCCATAAGCTTTTTAATAGTAGAATCCGCCAAGTGCAAATTTAAAGAACACGATTCAATATCGGTAAGACCAAGCACATCACATAAAGATTTCGGAATTGTAGAAACACTAGCACCCAAGTCACACAAAGAAAAACACTCATAATTTTTAATCTTGACTTTGATAGTAGGTTCCCATTCATCATGCAATTTTCTAGGAATTGATATTTCTAATTCCAATTTTTCTTCAAAAGCTTTCATAATAGCATCAACAATATGTTTAGTAAAAGCTTTATTTTGTTCATAAGCATGGGGTGAATTTATCATGGGTTGCAACAAAGAAATACAATCAATCAAAGATCAACTATCATAACTAAAGTCTTTGTAATCCAAAAGAGTGGGCACATCACTAGTTAAAGTTCTGACCTCTCCAAACCCACTTTCATCAATTTTCTCAACAAGATTTTCACCCTCTGAAATATTGGGACGCCTTCTACCTAAAGTTGACTCTTGTCTAGTCCCGTTTTCATCAATCTTAACTTTACTAAAGAAGGAATCAATAGAATTAACATAAATCATTTTAAGATCTTCATCATTTTTACGAAAAAAATCACTAGAAAATGCTTTTTCTAAAAATTCTCTTTTATCTCTAAGCATAGCGGTTATTTTCTTACTTTCATCCATAGAAACATAAAGAGCTTTAATTGATTCATCTACCTTAGGCACAATTTTTTTATCTTGAGACTTTCCACATCATGAGCAATTCTATCAACACTTCTAGACAAATAATCAATCTTACTCAACTTTTCTTCTATGGAAGTATTGAAATATTTTTGTGTATACATAAATTCTTTAATATTATTCTCAAGATTAGAGGTGTTCCTATTATTATTATAAGATTGATTTCCATCGGAATTACCATAATTATTAGAGGAATTACTAGGAAAAGGCCTAGGATTAAAATTACCTCTATAAGCATTGTTATTTAAATCGTTTCGAGCAATGAATTTCACATCGATGGCATCAATATTTTGCTCAATCAAAGTAGATAAAGGAGAACTTTTACTAGCAACCAATTTCATAAGAGCATCGATTTTTTCATTCAAAGAAGAAATTTCTTCAACTGAATTAACTTTTTTACTAGTAGGAGACCTTTAGGTATGCCATTGTGAATAATTTTCCATGATATTATCAAGAAATTTGGTGGCCTCGCCCAAAGTAATTTCCACAAAAGTAACACCCACGGCGGAATCTAAAAGATTACAAGAAACAAAATTCAATCCCGCATAAAATATTTGTATGATCATCCAAAGATTTAACCTATGAGTTGGGCAATTCCTTAGCATCATTTTCATCCTTTCCCAAGATTGTGCAACATGCTCATGTTCAAGTTGCTTGAAATTCATGATTTGGGTTCTAAGGGAAATAATTTTTGCGGGAGGAAAATACTTAGTGATAAAAGCATCTTTGCACTTATTCCAAGAATTGATACTATTGCGCGGCAAAAAAGAGAACCAATTTTTTGCAGAATCACGCAAAGAAAACAGAAATAATTTAGCCTCAACCACATCATTGTCCACATCTTTTCATTTTGCATATCGCATAATTCCATGAAGGTACTAAGATGGGACGTGACATCCTCATTAGGAGTACCAAAAAATTTACCTTTCATAACAAGATTCAGCAAAGCAGTATTAATATCACAAAACTCTGCACTAGTGGCGGGAGGAGCAATCGGAGTGCCGATAGAATCATTGTTGTTGGTATTTGAGAAATCACGTAACTTGGTGTTCTCTTGAGTCACGATGATCACACAACAAGATTGCACTCAAAAACACATCCGGCAAGAAAATGGCGAACGGAAGAAGAGAGGCAAATAAAACGGCAAATTTTTGTGAAGTGGGGGAGAGGAAAACGAGAGGAAAAAGGAAAATAATGTAAATCGCAAGGAGATGAGATTTGTGATGAGGAACCTGGTATATGTTGAAGATCCTCCCCGACAATGGCGCCAGAAATTCCTTTTCATGTCGCTTGAAGCTACATCGGTATTTCCCCAAACAGGAAGGGATGATGCAGCACATCGATGGTAGGTATTTCCCTCAGATATGAAACCAAGGATATCAAACTAGTAGGAGAACCAAGCAACACAACATAAATAGCCCCTGCACACAAATAACAAATACTCGCAACCCGACGTGTTAAAGGGGTTGTCAATCCCTTTCGGGTAACGGCGCCAGAATGGCATGTGGACGGGATAAAGTTGTAAATATTGATAGATCAAACACCAAATAAAATAAAATGCAGCAAGGTATTTTTGGGGTTTTGGAAATATAGATCTGAAAATAAAAGCAAAGGAAAAGTAGATCGCAAAGGCAAATAATATGAGAAAGATAGACCTAGGGCCGTAGATTTCACTAGTGGCTTCTCTCGAGAAAAATAGCAAACGGTGGGTGAAAAATTTATTGATGGGCAATTGATAGAACTTCAAATACTCATGATGATATCTAGGCAATGATCATTACATAGGCATCACGTCCCAGATTAGTAGACCAACTCCTGCCTGCATCTACTACTATTACTCCACACATCGACCGCTATCCAGCATGCATCTAGTGCATTAAATTCATGGAGAAATAGAGTAATGCAATAAGAACGATGACATGATGTAGACAAGATCTATCTATGTAGAGTTAGACCCCATCATTTTATCCTTAGTAGCAACGATACATACGTGTCGTTTCCCTTTTTGTCACTTGGATCAAGCACCATAACATCGAACCCACTACAAAGCACCTCTTCCCATTGCAAGATAAATAGATCAAGTTGGCCAAACAAAACCCAAATATCAGAGAAGTTATACGAGGCTATAAGGAATCATGCATATAACAGATCAAAGAAACTCAAATAACTTTCATGGATATAAAAAGATAGATCTGATCATAAACTAAAAGTTCATCGATCCCAGCAAACACACAGCAAAAGAGTTACATCATATGGGTCTCCAAGAGACCATTGTATTGAGAATTCAGCGAGAGAGAGAAAGCCATCTAGGTACTAACATCGGAACGAAAGGTCTACAAAGAACTACTCACGCATCATCGGAGAGGCACCAATGGAGGTGGTGAACCCCATCCGAGATGGTGTCTAGATTGGATTTGGTGGTTCTGGACTTTGTGGTGGCTGGATGAATATTTCGTCTGTTGCCCTAGGGTTTCTTGAATATTAGGGTATTTATAGATAAAAGAGGTGGTCCAGGGAGCACCCGAGGTGGGCACAACTCACCAGGGCGCGCCTGGGCCTTCTGGTGCGCCCTGGTGGGTTATGGCCCCCTCAGGGCACCCCCCAGGCGCACCCAGGCCCCGTTGTGTTCCTTCTGGCTCATAAAAAATCATCGTGAAGTTTTGTGGCATTTGGACTTCGTCCGGTATTGATTTTCTGTGATGTAAAAAACATGGAAAAAACAACAACTGACACTTGGCTCTATGTCAATAGGTTAGTACCAAAAAATGATATAAAATGACTATTAAATGATTATAAAACAACTAAGATTGATAATATAACAGCATGGAACAATCAAAAATTATAGATACATTGGAGACATCTCAATGGCCAACTCTTCATCGACATGAAGAGCGCCTTCCACAACTTCTCCTGCGTAGTGCAGAAGAGATTCTGGACTGTGGGCTCGGCTTCGAGTTCTCCAGCCCATAGGGGAGTGTCCTGACGCTGGCAGTGGAGGATGCGTCTTCGGAGCATCGCCTGGACCACATCGGCTAGCTTGATGCCCCATCAACCAGGGAGCGGAGGCGCTTCTGCAGGTCGGTCACCTCTTTGCCCAAACCCCAGACCAGGCCCTTTTCGGGCCACGAAGCCAGTCTGGTGGGGGGACCGGATCTAAATGTGGTGGCGGGGAGTTGGCCCTGTTCTCGTGGTTCGATGACATTGAACCACTCCTATTGCCATTCTTTGATGGTGTCGATGAAGGTGCCCGACGGCCACCTGACCTGGGTGAACTTGCCATTGATTGCCCCACCGCAGTCCGCGTGCTTGCCACCGACTAACTTGGGCTTAATATTGAAGACCCTCAGCGAGAGCCCGAAGTGTGGCTCGACGCGCAAGAAGGCCTTGCAGACGAGGATGAATGTCGAGATGTGCATCATGGAGTTCGGTAGGAGGTCATGGAAGTCGAGGCCGTAGAAGAACATTGACCCCCTGACGAAGGGGTGGAGTGGGAAGCTCAACCCCCTAATGAAGTGGGGGATGAATACCACCCTCTCGCAGGACTTGGCAGCGGGGATCACTTGGCCCTCCTCCGCAACGCAGTGAGGGATGTTGGCGGGGAGGTAACCGGACTTCTTGAGGTCGAGTATGTCCTTATTGGTGGCCGTGGATGCTTCCCACTGGCCATTGGAGGCCGCCTTTGCCGATCTCAAAGGTGGGGGCGGAGAGACCTAGATATGTGCTCTGGAGGCGCAAGGGAATGGGAGGCAAAGAAGTCTAATGGAAAGCGTTAAAAAGCCTTTGGGGTTTTCCTTCTCTTTTTATGAGGCCTATCGATTTGGATTCCCCTCACCGCTCCGTGAATCCCTCCACTTCCCGAGACACGCGAGCCATTGCATGCGCGTGGTTAAGTATATGCCGTATAAAATGGGACACAATCAGTATATTGATAGATCGTGATGATTAAAACGGCCTCGAACCGCGAATCGAGTCCATGCAACTGGTCCGGCGGTCGTTGTGGGTTGTAACCTGTCGTCAGAAAGGTTGTAAGTTGGCCGTTGTTTATGCCTTGACGTTTGGGCTTCAATGCCAATTAATTTATAGTATTCGGACGTGCCACTATGCAGGAAACTACTTGTCATGGGAGGCCGAACTTAGTTCGACAGGAAGGAACTCACCTCGCAAGCCGAAGACTCTGTTCGTGAAGCAGTCGGAGCGGAAGAACCTTGGCGTTGCAGGCACGTTCAGGAGCTACTGAGAGAGTCCTGGATTAGGGGGTGCTCGGATAGACGACCAATTGTTATGGGCCGGACTATGAGGGCTACTTACCGAACACCGAAGGATTTGAAGGCCCAATCTCCTAGATGGAAGCTTCGGGAAACCAGGCTTGCGCTCCATGTCTGATGTAGTAGTTAGGAAAGTTTATCTCTTAGGCATGTAACCGACCATGTGTAAACCCTAGGTATCCTTGGCATCTATATAAGCCGAAGGGTTTTAGGGCATAGAGAGGACAACTCATATATGGTTAGACATACGATCTCGAGGTAGATCAACTCTGTAACTCCTTACACTATTAATACAATCAAGCAGGACGTAGGGTATTACCTCTACCGGAGGGCCCAAACCTGGGTAAACTCGTGTCCCCTTTGTCTCTTGTTACCGTTGATCCTAGTCTCATAGTTCGGGACCCCCTACCCGAGATCTGCCGGTTTTGTTACCGACACCAAGGGGGAGAAAACTTATGCATATCTTTCTGACCTTGAATCAGACGTAGCACTAAGTGGCCTTCTTGGAACATCCGGGTCTTGACTCTGTGGCTATGATAGAGATGCAAATCTTGTTGATAAATCGCCGATCATGCTGCCCTAAGATCCCGCTCTTCATCCAAAGCATCCAGTGCGTTCTGACGTGCCGTATTATTATCAGTTTCAACGTAAGCTGTCACCCTAGGAGAGTCATGGAGGATATCACTGGGGAGAACAGCTTCTGCGCCATAAACCATGAAGATAGGCGTGTAGCTTGTTGATCTGTTGGGGGTGGTTCTGATACTCCAAAGAACTGAAGGTAATTCCTCCACCCAACAACCCGGCGTTCGTTCCAAAGGAACCATAAGTCGGGGTTTTATCCCTCTCAAGATCTCTTGGTTAGCACGTTCTTCCTGACCATTGGATTGCGGATGAGCCACGGAGCAAACATCAAGGCGGATATGTTCACTCTCGTAGAATTCTTTCAAAGCCCCCTTGGACAGATTTGTACCATTGTCAGTAATGATACTATGAGGGTAACCAAAATGAAAGATTGGCTTCTTGACAAACTGAATTGTCATTCCTTGTGCGCACTTGGTGACCGGCTCAGCCTCAACCCACTTGGTAAATTTATCAACCGCCACCAAGAGGTGGGTCTTCTTATCTTTAGACCTCTTAAACGGTGCAACCATATCAAGTCGTCAAACGGCAAACGGCCAAGTGATTAGAATCATACGCAAATCCTGAGCCGGCACATGGGCTTGTCGTCCAAATTTCTGACATCCATCGCACTTGGTAACTATGTCCTCTGCGTCTTTATGAGCCGTTAACCAGAAACAACCATGCCGGAAAGCCTTGGCCACCAAAGATTTTGAGCCGGCGTGATGGACGCAGTCACCGACGTGTATCTCGTGTAAAATTTCCTGGCCCTCCTCAGGAGAAATGTAGCGCTGAAAAACACTAGTCGCACTACATCTGTGCAACTCACCATTGATGATAGTCATGGACTTAGACCGCCTTACGATTTTCCACGCTAACGTCTCGTCCTCGGGTAACTCGCCACGAGTCAGATACGCCAGATAAGGCAACGTGCAATCAGGAATAGCATGGAGAACTACGACCAATTGTACCTCCGGGTCAGGTATAGGAAGATCCTCCATGGAAGGTAATTTGACTGAAGGGTGATGCAATACGTCCGGAAATACATTAGGCGGCACCAGCTTGCGCTGAGACCCCAGTCTTGACAATGCATCACCCGCCTCGTTCTTCTAACGATCAATATGATCCACCTGATAACCCTTGAAGTGACCAGCAATGAGTCAACCGCCTGGCGGTAAGCCACCATACGAGGATCCTTAGAATCCCACGTGCCTGAAACTTGTTGAGCCACTTGGTCTGAGTCTGAAAGCACATTTCCTCCCTTGGTGGTTTTGGTAATTAATAATAGCATATATGTCACTGAACTAATGAGGGCTACTTACCGAACACTGAAGGATTTGAATGCCCAATATCCTAGATGAAAGCTTTGGGAAACGAGCCTTGCACTCCATGTCTGATGTAGTAGTTAGGCAAGTTTATCTCTTCGGCATGTCACTAACCATGTGTAAACCCTAGGCATCCTCGACACCTATATAAGCCAAAGGGTTTTAGGGCATAGACAAGACAACTCATCTAGGGTTAGACATACAATATCGAGGTAGATCAACTCTGTAACTCCTTACACCATCAATACAATCAAGCAGGATGTAGGGTATTACCTTCATAGGAGGGCCAAAACCTGGGTAAATCGTGTTCCCTTTGTCTCCTGTTACCGTCGATCCTAGTCTCATAGTTCGAGACCCCCTACCCGAGATCTGCCGGTTGTGACACTGACATTTGTGCTTTCATCGAGAGTTCCTCTATGAGCGAGATGGAATTGACTCCTCGTCTCTTCATCAATGAAGAGGTTCGCAACGTGGACGTTTTTGTCTCTGGGCAGATCTTCACCTTCGGCAGCATTGTGCTACATGCGCATTCCGTCGGCCATCTAGGCCGTGTTGAGAGCTTCACCCCTGATCAAGAGGTGAGATTCGGAAACATAGAGTTCTCTGTCGGCTCTCGGGGCAACCTGTCACTAATCGGGCTCACGGCTTCGCTTGTAGCCCCAAGGGACTCTGAGGCCTTAACCTTGAGCCCCTTCTTCGGACATGCCAATGGGGTTACCCATGGCAGCAGTCGGATCTCTCATCCCGGTCTGGCCATCAAGACATGTGACCGGACATGTGTTCCTTTTGAACATTCCCCATGGGTGGGCTTCATGGAGGTTAACTCCAAGAGTTCCGAACAGCTGGATCCGATCGGGCCCTCAGCGGTCGACGAGGCCTTGGAGCAATTCTTGTCAATGAGGATCACCGATGATCCAGCCCCGATCTACATCCAGCCCGGTTACAGTTCGAGCAGGGACGGATTTTCCGTCCGACCCACCACCCACTTGATAGCCACCGTCGAAGACCTAACCGACGTGCTAGACTATGCCTCCGAGGAGGCATAATACATTGATGAAGAGGACTGTGCTCCCACCCCCGTTAACACCAGGAGTTGGGCCACCACTTCTACATACGACTTCTACATGGTGGACACTCCTACCACCAACGGTGACAATACGCCTCACAATAGCGGTGTCAAATCGAGTGATGCACAATCAAGGCGCCGGAAATTGCATAAGCTGTCCAAAAGCAAAAAGGAAAGAAGAGCTATTATCAGCAATGGGGAAGGTAATGCCCCCGCTGATCATGACAATCCATATATCCCCGAGCACCCATTTGAGGTTCTGAAGAGCCCGAGGATCAAAATGACCCCGATACCACCAGTGACCCTGAAGGCGACGATTACCTCCCCCCCCCCCCGTTGAGGAGAAAGATATACCAGAAGCCGATGACTTGTACAACCCTGATAACCTCGAGGATTAGGAGGAAATCAGGCAACGGCTCATAGGAACGGCTCGCAGCCTAAAGGCCAAAGCGCGGCAACTCAAAGCCGAACAGGCTGACCTCAATGGTCGATGGACAAAAGTCCTCTCAGCCGAGGAAGTATACGTGACTGGTCCGTCAAACCATCCCAAAAGCTACCCTCGGTGAAGGTTGCTACCGCAATTCAATGACGAACTTACTGATACTCCATCTCCAAACCGTACTCCGTACGACAAGCCAGACCGCCCCCCTCGTGGTCGAGACAGGACGGCCGATGATGCCGGATACATACCGACAATATCCAGAAGTCAGGGCAAGGAGCCATTAGACCCCAATGACAGGTCCGACCCGCGAGATGACTTGGATCTCAGAGCAGGCCGCACTAGTTCGATCTATGGATCTAGAGAACACGCACCTGATAGACGCGGCAAATATAGACCATGGTTCGACCAAAACAACAGAGTCCGGGAACGCAACAGGCCCCATGCAGATGCTGAATACAAGCGTGACATAGCACAGGTCAGAGGCGCCGCTCACCCTCTATGCTTCACAGATGAGGTAATGCGGCATCAGTTCCCCGAAGGGTTCAAACTTGTGCATATAGAACAGTACGACGGGACCACTGACCCAACTATATGGATCGAGGACTTCCTCCTCCATATCCACATGGCACGAGGAGACGATCTCCACGCCATCAAATACCTACCTCTTAAGTTTAAGGGGCCAGCTCACCACTGGATAGTTAGTCTCCCCGAAAACTCCATTGGATGCTGGGAAGACCTGGAAGATGTGTTCCGCTCTAACTTCCAGGGGACCTATGTCCGCTCGTCCATCTCTTCCGATCTCAGCAACGTCGTCCAGAAGCCTGGCGAGTCTGCCCAGCAGTTCTGGAATCGTTTCTTGACTAAGAAGAACCAAATCGTCGACTGTTTGGATGTTGAGGCCATAGCCTCCTTCCGTCATAATATTCAGGACGAATGGCTGGCCCGCCAGCTAGGCCAGGACAAGCCTCGAACTATGTCCGCCCTTACTTCCCTCATGACTTGCTTTTGCGCGGGTGAGGATAACTGGCTGGCTAGACACAACCAAAATTCTGAAGATCACGTGGCACCTGAAGCCTAGGATGGCAACTCAAAGCCAAAGCACAATAAGAATAAGCATCGGCACAATAATAATAATGCCGATGACATGGCTGTTAATGCTAGATTCCACAACTCCCGACCTGGGCAGCGGAAGAAGCCCCCTGAAGGCAATCGTGACAGACCCACTCAGCTCCAGAAGATCATGAAAAGGAGTTGCCAAATCCATGGAACTTCAGAAAATCCTGCCAACCACACACACGCAACTGCTGGGTGTTTAAACAGGCCGACAAAATACAACCCGAAGACCAAGGTAAAAGCTCGCGTAGCTTGGACGAAGATGTGCCTCGGGGTCCAATTGGTGGTAGACAGAAGAAGTTCCCTCCCGAAGTAAAAACGGTGAACATGATATACGCCACCCACATACCAAAGAAGGAGAGGAAGCGCGCCCTTCGGGAAGTCTACCCGGTGGAACCCGTAGCCCCCCAGTACAACCCATGGTCGGCATACCCGATCACCTTTGATCGGCGTGATCATCCGACCAGTATCCGTCATGGATCCCATTATAGATGGATATCACCTCACAAAGGTCCTAATGGACGGAGGAAGTAGCCTTAACCTGATTTACTCAGATAGAGTGAAAAAGATGGGCATTGATCCATCAAGGATCAAACCCAGCAGCACAACCTTCAAAGGAGTGATCCCCGGGCATTGAGGCCCGATGCACGGGCTCAGTAACTCTAGAGGTCGTGTTCAGCTCACCCGACAACTTCCACATCGCAGACTTGATCTTCGACATCGTGCCCTTCTGCAGCAGCTATTACCCGCTGCTTGGATGGACAGAGTTCGCTCGTTTCAACACGGTCCCACACTACGCATACCTCAAGCTCAAGATGCCCAGACCCAAGGGGGTCATTACTGTCAACGGCAACACCGAGCGCTCCCTTAGAACTGAGGAACATGGACTAGCCCTAGCGGCCGAATTCAGCTATAAAGAAGATCGGCAAGTTCCGGATCCACCATACAAGCACATAGAGCTAGGAAGCGAGTTTAGCTTCAGACCGAAAACTCGAATCCTTCCACTTCCCCCCTATAGGGACTCGCCCCCCACCGCACAATTTCTGGACCAGCAAAGTATGTCCCGAGGAGGCACAACTTCGCACTTAAGATTCCATGGGAAGCGGTGGGAAAATAAAGGTGGGTGTTCGGTTACGCCGACCTACTACCACCAATACGTCTTCGGACAAGACATAGAGGCTCCTTAAAGAGCCTGCCTACGGCATAAAGCTCACCTATAATGCTGCAGCTTCTCAAGATTTTATTCGCAAAATCCGCCCGCACTAACACCCATCAAGGTGCATCCAAGAGAAGGAGTCAACTAGCAAGGGGGCATATCAAGGACGTCAGGCCACCAATTGAAAACCCCTGGTACAACAACTCCTATAGGACTTTATTTCTTATTTTCTTTTGCATACCTCTAAACAGTTGCATCGGCAATCCGACTTATGAGAGTTGTTGAGGAAATGCAAAATTGCGTGGCGCAAGTACGCCTCATTTGTACTATTTTTGGTGCATACCTTTTCTTTGTCGTGAGAACGAACATCTATGGGATCATGGGGATCCTTTCGGTTCGGCGGGGGGCAGGCTGTGCAAAGAGCTGGTTTGATGAAAAGCATGTGGGCATCTTTACCCAGGTTCGGGCTGCACGGATGCATAAATCCTACTCTTGCTTGGTGGTATTGAGAGTGTTCTTAGGGTTTTCGCTACAAGGACGTTGCGAGCCACTGCCACACATGTGCACTAGAGGGTCCCTGAAAGTGCAAAAGTCGAAAAGTCCTCTACCGTATCACCCTGGGCCTCCAACAGTGGCGTATAGTGCATACACAGGGTGTACAGAGCTACAGTGATATCATACCTAACACTGACGGAATAGGACAGGCGAATTTAATGCACCATCAGGCATCTTTGTCCATCAGAGGGACGGGATGGTAGCCCGTCCCATCGGCACCGCTTAAGTCTCTCTGACGTCGACGCCGCAAGACGCGTCCAGATGGATTGACACCTCGACTATGCGCTGGCAGGGTCTTGCCGGGTCCTTGCCTTGCCAGGGACGGGCTCGCTCTCTGGTTGGTTGATAGCCCTCCCGGCAAGGCCTTACCCATGATCTTGATTCTCCTGTGCTAGTATCTAGCAAGTCCATGTTAGGCCTTGCTGCTAGGGTGGCTGCCACTGGCCGTTCACAAGTAAGGGGCACTGGGGAGCCCAAAACTCTAGTGCACCGATAGGAACCTCTAGGCCTAGGCCACACACGTCACGAGGCGCTGTTGGGCTAGGCCCAATTAGTGCACGGGCACGCGTGGCAGGGCCTTGCGGTTGTGATCAATGCGCTCGCTATGCTTACCGACGACGCCCATTGAATGCTGGACGTGGGATACGTGCATGGCGCAGCCGTTACAACAGTGGGCCCGCAAAGCATTTATACGTTAGCTTATTTTAGTAAAGAGACCGCCCCACGCCTTCCCCATAAAAAGGGGAAATTGCAGAGGCGCGACTCATTTACCCCTCATCTTTCCCAATCTGAGAACCGCATCATCCTTCTCCTCGTTCTAGGAAGAGAGCCCGTTCCACCCATCCACACCCCTACTACCTCTTCGTCCTCAGTCCTTGCCCTCGCCACCACCATGGCGCCCAAAGCTAGCAAAGGCAAGGAAGTAGAGGCCAGCTCGGAGAACAAGATGGTGAAGATGTGGAAGGAGCACATCATCTTCCCACCGGGACTCTGCGTGGACGTTCTGAAGAGGCAGTATCTGTGGATGTGGGCGACAAAGACAATGGCGCATCCAACCACCTGTGTGAGTCTAGGTCTCTCCGGGGACGGTCCAGGCAAATATCCTTTCTTTGCCGACTATTTTTACTACAGGATCTGCCCCGCTTTTTCGGACTTCTTCAACAACCTCATGTACACCTACGGCTTCCAACTCTTGGATTTCACGCTGAATGCTATGGTGACCATGGAGGTTTTCGCCCATCTTTGCGAAAACTTTGCCAGAGTCGTCCCCAGCAGCGCTCTTTTCCGCCACTATTTTCCCCCTCACATCTAGCCAGGCAGAGCCCTTTCCGGCACCGTCATTTTGATCCCACGGCCAGGAACCAAGGAGGTCTACCTTGATGGGGGCTAATGCGGTCGGTGGGACGAGTGGCGGGGGAAATGGTGTTGGATTCAGGAGGAGGAAGTCCTGCCCTTCTGCTTGCCGCGACAAGCCAAAATGATGCATGGTGAGGACTAGGGCACCGTCGACCCTAAGGACGGGAAATTCACGGTCATGACCACCAGGATCAACCGCCTCAGGGAAGCCGGCCTTTCCGTCGAGATGGTAGGCGCCGACTTTCTTCGCCGGCGCATCGCTCCCTTGCAGAAAAAGGGGAGGCCGGCTTGGTATTTACGGAATGCGGCGGATATCATGAGATTGCACCCATGGCTGAACCACAACCTGACCGCCATGCTGCATGGGGCCCTCTGCCAGAAGCTGTTCAAGAGTGCTCTGGCCCCTAAGCTACCGGCAGGCATAGTGCCCCTGTGCAACAATGCCGCCTTATGCAGGCTCATTGCCATGATGCCGGTGTTCGACGCACATAATCTCGACGCATCTTGGATCGAGCCGCCTGCGGAGCAGGTGTATGAGTTCTTTGATAATTTGGTGGAAAGGGCTATCCGCGAGGAGGAGGGCCTCATTTGCAACACCAGTGAGGAGGAGCTGGCGTATATCGCTAGCAGGGCAGAGGAGGCAGATCTCGCCACGGAGGCCGAAAGTGCTGGCTTCTTGGATAACGAAGCCGGCAAAGGGTAAACACTTCCGGACGAAAGCCTTGCCGGATAGGGCAGGACCGCCGAGGATCAAGGCGGCACATCCGCCTAAGCATGTTCTGCTGAAGGCGCATCTGAGGAGGAGCAGTCCGAGGAAGCCCGTCCCTTGTGCAAGCGAAAGGGCGCGTCCTCTGGAGTGCTGCCACTGGGCTACCCGTTCGCCAAGCTCCTTCAAGCATTGCAGACCTTGGCAAGGAAGCGGCCGGCAAGGCCACGCGGCGGCAAGAAACCCATCGGCCACCCGTGCCTGCCGCGGCCAAGTGACCCAGGAGAACGCCTCCACCCCCTCCCACGGGCACCACGACAAAGGTCGCCTTCGACCTTTCTTCCCTTAGCTTGGGAGAAGAAGATGAGGAGTAAGGCTGCGCCGTACCTTTCACTTTTTCAAAATTCTGGTTTTTCATTTACTCATTTGGTTTGCTTCTGCAGGGAGGCGGAAACAATAGCACAATGGGTGTCTAAGAGGGCGAGGACCTCGACGGCCGAGAAGTCATTGGCAAGCGCCTCAGGTGTGCCAAGGTGACCACCGTCAATCCAGAGGCTAGCCCACGGTGCAGCCCTCAACTCAGTCTCCGACGGAGCCCCAGCATGAGCCCATCACACACTTTTTGTTGGCAAACGTCGGGCTGTGCATCTTTGCTGCTGACATCTCCAGACATGCAGGAGGAGGATGGAGGCAAAGAGAACCACCAACGACCATCTCGGACACGCTTCCCCCATCATCTACGCCGCTTAGAGATGGGTTCCCAGCAAGGACCTCCACCAGCATGCTCTACCACGACGAGGGAGAACCAGCAAGCACAGACACCGCCACATCCTCACCAGCAACCGTCATCGGCGCAGGTATCCCTCGTTATGTTCGTTTATCTCTTCTTTTCTTTTGTCTTCTCTAACTTGTATCAAAGCTTTGTCTGGTTTGTTTCCTTGGTCTCCAGACATTCCCTCGGTGGAGGGTATGGACGTCGACGATATCATTGAGGAGACCGCCAGGGATGCCGCCGCTGAGGCCAACAGGATCGTTGTCGAGGAGGCCACCAAGAGTGTTGCTGCTGAGGCTGCCAAGAACGCCATCGCTGAGGCCACCAGCACCGAGGCCTTCAAAGCTGCACAAAAGGAGGAGGCTTCCAAGAAGTCTACTGGGAAGGACGGTGAGGACGCCAATGGTCGCACTGGCGGCATCCCCGCCACAGGAGCGTCAGGTGATATGCTGACCACTGAGCCCCCAGCCGTCAGGGAGGCGGTCGTCAAGGGCCAGCCACCTCCTTCTGAAACTCCCTCATCAAGAAGATACTTCAAGGTCGGTGACAACTTGTTTGTCAGCATCCCCAGCAATACAAGCACTGGGGAGCCATCCGAAGGGGGAGTTCTTGTCGAGGAAGCAACCATTGCTGCCCGGCTCGATATCGTTGATGAGCCAGGTGCCAGCAGCAAGTCCCAAGAGGAGCGGCTCCTTCAGACCATGGGTGACAGCTTCCGAAAACTCCAAGCGCTTCACCGCACTTGAAAGGAGAAACTGGACTCCAGGGCTATGGTGATGGAAGCAGCCGAGGCCAATTTCCAGGAGCGCATCCGAGAGGCCCAGGCTTGGTTCGCCCAAGCCTCCCAAGATCTAAAGACTAGCCAGACGCAGTTGAATGAAGGCTGGAACCAACTTTTCATGCAGCAGTCCAACTCTGAGTAGGCATAGGAAGAGGCCAAGCAACGGACCACCATAGAGAATCCTCACTTGACAAAGCATCGTGTCTCGCTCGATGCCCATCAGGAGGACCTCGCTTCTCACGAGAAGGTGCTTGACGATAAGCTCTGCGGCAAGGAAGTGGAGCTCAAGGATCTTGTCGTGTGGTGGACCTAGGATCTGGAGAAGAATCATAAGGAGATGCTCGAGGCCCTAATGGCGGACCATGCCGTCAAGCTAAAAGAGGCTGCCGACGCAGTTGAAGCTACCGAGGCTACCAAGAACCTATAGGAGGAGCAGCTGAAGAAACTGGAGGCCGGTCTTGAGGATCTTGGCAAAAGGGTCTCGTTGCTTGAGACTGAAAGGGACAAGGCCGTCGCCAGCTTAAGGGAGAAGCCGGTCGCCATCTCCAACAAGACCAAGCAGCTCTCTTCGGCCAGTGAGTCCATGAATGACCTGAACCTGAAGGTGGCCACGCTGACCGAGACCCTCGAGACCACCAAGACCCCAGAGAAAGCTTTGGCTAAAGACCTCCTTAGGGAGAGGGAGCAGGTCCAGAACGCCGCCATCGCCCACAATGATTATGTGCACAGGGTAGAGATCTGGACCGAAAAGCTCGTCGAGGTCGCGGAGAGGCTTGTCGGACAAATGACCGCCATGGGCCTAGAAGGTCCCACGTATTCTCCCGATGACAGGTGGTCCGTGAGCGCCAAGATGAGCATGTTCTTCAACAGCCTGCTTGGAGACTTGGAGCAGCTTCACTCCGACCGAGCGTTCCACCTGGACAGCGAATCGCGCAAGCTTTGCCAGGACGTCCTTCGTAAGGTGCTCGTCAAGGTGGCATACAGGAACCCCAACCTCAACTTCACTAATGTCCTCGACCACTTGCCGAAGGACGTCGAAGTCAAGGCGCTCGAGGAACTCGTTGGTCCCATTTTTGAGAGGGTAAGTCAAGCGGGTCGAGGGCGATCGCCGGGATTAGCCGCCTCACTCCTCGCTGCCGCCTATATCAAAAACATTTTTTCCATGTTAGAACCTCGGCAAGGCTGATGTAGTATTCTCGCTACGTTTCGAACAATCGTTATGTTATCTTGCTAGATTGTTTCCTTGTATGTAATTTTCCCTACGCCTTTTTGGAAAAGCCTTGCCGGCATGAGTAGCCCTACCATGAGCGCTTTGAGGAACGGGTCCTTAGCAGCCCGTTGGCGGTGTTACTGCCGGCAAGATGCCTTGGCGGTTTTGGCGCTGCCGCTAGAGGTGTTGGTCGTGCTCGAAACAGAGTAAGGGTGCAAGCACTATCAGTCGAGTCATTGAGAAGACTCGAAACGAAGCAAGGAGCACGGGAGCGGCCACTTAAACTGTTGAGCAGTTCCTGAAAGATAATGAGGGCGCGACCAAACACGGCAAGGTTCCCTAGCGTGCAGGTTTTCCATACAGAGGTCAAAATCACACAAGGAAAATAACTCTATGGCAAGAATTATCTCGGGTTCTTTGCAAATTATCTTTTTGTTGCCGTGCTTCCTCCGACACATTTTTTTTTGCACGTTGCTCATAGGTATCCGTATTATCATTCCCCTCGGCGAAGCTGCATGTGAGGGGTCCTTCTGTCCTTTCAGAAAAAGAAAGAAGAGAAAATCTAGATATGGAACCTTGGGGGTCCGTTCGTCCTTGCCCGGATTATGTGCAAAGCAACACCTGAGACAAACATGGACATAAGTAAACATGAGAATCGATCAGGATTGCAGAACACTTATCTTTATTCAACTACGCATAGGATCTGGGCCTGGCTTTGTACCAAGGATTACATGCTTTAGCGGCAAGACATGTACAAAAGGTGGTTGCCGGGAGGACCGGCAACCACGCCTCATGGGTAGAACTTGCAAAGGTGTTGAATATTCCAGGAGTTGCTCACCGGGATGCCATCTTATGTCTCCAGGCGGACTGCACCAGGCCTGGTAACTCATACTAACCGATCAGGGCCTTCCCACTTTGGCATCAACTTGTTGGAATTCTTGGTGGACTGAACACACCGAAGAACAAGGTCGCCTTCCTCAAGACTTCTGGCATTAACTTTGCGGCTATGGTAGTGGTGCAAAGCTTGCAGGTAGCGTGCAACTCTCGTAGCAGCCTCAAGACGGTTTTCCTCAAGGAGTGTCGTGTCGTCTTGCTGCAACTGCTCTTGCTCAAGCTCATCATAAGCAAGCACTCGAGGTGATCCGTATATGAGTTCCATGGGGAGAACTGCCTCTGCCCCATAGACGAGGGAGAAGGGTGTCTGGCCGGTAGCTCAATTTGGTGTCGTTCTGATTGACCAAAGAACCACCAGCAACTCATCAATCCAGTGCCTTCCGCACTTGTGCAGCTTGTCGAAAGTTCTTGTCTTGAGGCCTCGCAGCACTTCAGCATTATCCCTTTCCGCTTGGCTGTTTCTCCTCGGGTGGGCAACGGAAGCAAAACAAATTCTGCGGCCAAGGTCTTGGACATACTGCATGAAGGTGCGGCTCGTGAATTGTGTGCCGTTGTCTGTGATAACCCTATTGGGAACACCAAAACGACAAACTAGTCCGCTGAAGAACTTGACGGCTGACTGTGCTGTCACCTCCTCATTGCTTCCACTTCTGGCCACTTTGTGAACTTGTCGATTGCAACGTACAAGTACTCAAAGCCCCTGGCAGCACGAGGAAAGGGGCCCAAGATGTCGAGCCCCCAGACCCAAAATGGCCAGGAGAGAGGGATCGTTTCGAGTGCTTGAGCTAGTTGATGTAGTATCTTCGAATGAAACTAGCATGCCTCACACTTGGTTACCAATGCCGTTGCATCCTGGAGGGTGGTGGGCCAAAAGAAGCCTTGCTAGAATGTTTCCCGACAAGGGCTCTTGACCCTATGTGGGAGCCACATATGCCTCCGTGTATCTCTGCCAACAGTTTCAGTCCATCTTCCCGGGAAATGCATTTGAGTTTCACACCGTTCGGTCTTTTCTGTACGTGATGTTATCTATGAACCGATACATATTAGACCGGCGGGCTACTCTCTCTGCTTCTTCTTGTTCAACGGGAAGTTCTCCTGTCTGAAGGAAATGGACGATCTGATGTGCCCATGCCGGAGCCTGTGGCTTGGCAGCAAGGACCAAAGGCGTATCCTCCACCGGGGTAGCATTCGTCTCGACAGCAAGGGCCTGAGGGCCTGCCGAAGTCTGCTGCGCCCCAGTAAGCCTGGCAGGAGCATATGCTTCTACAGCAAGAGTCGGGTCCCTGGCGGAGCACAGTACTCACCGACATGACTACCGTTCCTTCTGGCAACCTTCTCATCGGAGGCTTCGGGGAGCTATTCCATGAAATACTTGTCGGAACTTAACTTTCTTCTCTTCTCTTGTCCAGTTGATGGTGTCATGGAGGGTTGAGGTAGTTGGAGCACGAAAGTTCCTGGTTCCGCAGGCGACTTAAGGGCAACACATTTCGACAGGCCCTCAGTAACGCTTTTCTTTGCACGTGGAACGTGCTCCATTTGGAGGTCGTCAAAACGTCCTTCCAACTTCCTCACTTCTTCTACATAAGCTTCCATCAATGGGCTCTGGTAATCTTTGTTTACTTGCCTGACGACAAGTTGAGAATAACCACTGACAATAAGTTTTCTTAATCCCAAGGTCTGCCGCGATCCAGAGACCGGCAAGTAGACCTTCGTACTCAGTAGTGTTGTTTGTTGATCTTTCCAGGGGAAAGTGCATCTGAACAACATATCTGAGGTGCTCTCCGGTGGGTGCGACAAGCAGCACTCCGGCCCCGACGCCTTGCAGCGAGAAAGCTCCATCAAAATACAGGATCCATTCTCGATCAGTTTCCTTGCCAGGGAGAGTTGACTCTGGAACCTCTTCATCGGGCGTTGGGGTCCATTCTGCAATGAACTTTGCCAAGGCCCTGCTCTGAATGGTTGAAGTGCTTACAAACATAGTACCAAAGCTCGATAGTTCCAAAGCCCACTCCACAATCCTGTCGGTAGCTCCGCAATATCCGCTGTAGCTGGAAGAGGGTGACAACGGTGATCTCATGTGCTTGGAAGTAATGGTGCAGCTTTCCCAATGCCATAAGAAGACTGAAGAGCAATTTGTGCACGCCAGAATATCTTGACCAAGCCCCCTACAACAAGGAACAGACAATATAGATTGGTCACTGCACCACCTTCTTCTTCTGGACTATCTCGTTCAACTGCGTAGATCCTTCTTTGCCAACACCAGACCTTGCCGGGGACTGTCCCGGCTCATCGCTCATCTGTCCTACCGTTGTTGCTACTTCCTCATCAGCTTCTCTCTCATCCACCAGTGCAGCACTCACCACTTGATTTGTTTCCGCTAGGTATAGCAACAACGGCTCTTGTGGTTTCGGTGCAACTAGGATTGGCGGAGAGGTGAGGTATTTCTTCAAATCCTGCAGTGCTGCCTCCGCTTACGGGTTCCACTTCATTGGACCTGCCTTCTCCAAGATTTTGAAGAAGGGTAAGGCACCCTTAGCAGACTTTGAGATGAACCTACTTAGAGCAGCAACACAACCGGCAAGATGACGTATGTCTTTGACATGTCTTGGTCCTTCAATTTGCTCAATTCCTTTGATCTTGTCGGGATTTCTTCAATTCCATGTTGAGATACGAAGAAACTAAGGAGTTTGCCGGATGGGACACCGAACACACACTTCTTAGGGTTGAGCTTCATGTTGATCTTGCGCAGATTTGCAAATGCTTCTTCTAGGTCTGATATGAGCGTGGCCTTATCCTTGGTTTTGACCATTATATCGTCCGTGTAAACTTCCATATTTCTATGTAGCTGGGGCTCAAAACCAATCTGGACTACTCTTGTAAAGGTAGAACCAGCACTTTTCAACCCAAAAGGCATATGCATAAAGCAATACGTACCACATGGGGTGATAAATGCGGTCTTCTCCTCGTCTTCTTTGGCCATGAAAATCTAATGATAGCCTGAAGAGTCGTTAAGGAAAGATAATAAGTCGCAGCCGGCAGTGGAGTCCACAATCTGGTCAATGCGCGGCAAGGGAAAAGGATCTTTGGGGCAGGCCTTGTTGATGTGTGTGAAATCAATGCATAGCGTCTAGTTCCCATTCGCCTTGCGCACTACGACTGGATTGGCCAACCATGTAGGATGGAGTACTCCTCTGATCAGGCCAGCCGCTTCTAACTTCTTGATTTCTTCGGCAATAAACTGTTGCCGCACAAAAGCTCGCTTCCAAACCTTCTGCTTGACGGGTCACGTGTGTAGACAGATGGCGAGGTGGTGCTCAATGACCTTCCTGGGAACACCGGGGATATCAGATGGTTGCCATGCAAACACATTGACATTCTCCCGTAGGAAGGCGACGAGCGCGCTTTCCTATTTATCGTCAAGGGTGGAACTTATGGCGAAAGTTCCCCCCATGCCATCCTCCTTGGGGGGCACCTTCTTGGTCTCCGGTGGAGCTGCCTTGGACTTCTTGCTCTTGCCGGTGGAGCTCTCTGGCACATCGTCGATGGGAGTGCAGCACCCCGAGGGGGTGCGCTTGCCGGAATGTGGGCCAGAGGCATTGTCGGTCTTCTTTCCCTCGGGAGCTTCGGCAGTAGGAGTAAGTGCCTTGGCGGAAGGTGCTGCACCTGCCCCCCGATAGAGTTAGTCGGCGTAGATAAGTGCGCTTTTCTTGTTAGATTTAATGGTGATGACGCTCATTAGCCCGGGCATCTTCAACACGTTGTAAGCGAAATGAGTGGCCGCCATGAACTTGGCCAGTGCCAGGCAACCAAGAATGCCATTGTGTGGCAATGAGAACTTGGCGACGTAAAAAATGATATTCACCGTTCTGAAATTGATGTCGCTGTCAAACATCACCGGTAGCGTGACCTTTCCTTTCGACTAAGTCCTTCCCGAATTGAACCATTGGAAAGCGCCTGTCGGCTCGAGGTCTATGTCGGGAATTTGCAGCCTCTGAATGACATCGGGGGAGATCAGGTTCAGGCTGGCCCCATTGTCGACTAACATCTTCGTCACCTTGAGGTTGCGGATTGTCGGTGAGACCAACAACGGCAAGCACCCGACCACAGTTCTGTGATCAGGGTGATCATCGGTGTCAAAGATGATAGGAGTATTGGACCACTTCAGAGGTCTCTGTCTGCCGATAGAGGGCTCTGCCGCATTAACCTTGCACGCCCACTGTTGAAGTTGGCGGTGAGAGGAATGCGACGAGGCTCCTCCTTCTAGGCACATCATCTCTGTAGCCTTCTGAAACGCATGCTCACTTGACTCGCCGTCCCCTTCGACATCATCATCATCTCCCTCTTGCTTGTTGCGGCCATGGGCTGGCCGGTCTTTTTGTTGCTTGGGCTTGCCGCGGCGACCCCCTCGTCCGACATGCTTCTTGCAGGACCCGTCAGCACCATCTTGGCCTTTCTCCTTGTCTCGCCTCTCATACTCGTCTTTTTGCTTCTCGACAAGCTGCTCAACTTTCCGGTAGTCTTAGAGATCAAGGCCCTTGGTGCGATGAATCTTGCAATACTGCTTGCCGGAGCATTCCGACTTGTCGGCAGCCGCCATGGCATGGCAAGAGGCGCACCCGACAACATCATTGCCAGGGCCGTCAACCTTACTCTTCTTGGCAGCGCCGGGGTTGCCGGATCCCTCGACGGCTAGCACAGTCTTGCCCTTGCGCTTCTTGTTCTGCCGCTGGCCCTTGTTTGTCGGGGTGGCGGTGTCTTCATCTTCATAGTTGACCCTCGCACCTACGTCTTTGCCGGGGAGCCTCCTCCCTTCATCAGCCTGAGCACATTTGTTTGACAGGGCATAAAGCTCAGCGACGTCCTGGACTTTGTTCATCGCCATCTCTTCCCGCATCCTGCGGTTGTGCGCGTTTTGATGGAACGTGCTGATAACAGTGGCAGAGTGAATGTCTAAGATGTTGTGGTGCACGCGGCTGAATCTTTGGTTGTATTTGCGTAAAGTTTCGCCCTCCTTCTGAGGGATTACGTGTAGAACACCTTCTTGGCTAGGAGCTTGATGACCACCTATGAAGGCGCCAACAAACTCGTGGCACAAGTCTGCCCAGGAGGCGATTCACCCCTCTGGCAAGTGCATCAACCACGACCTAACGTTGGGCTTAAGCACCAATGGGAAGTAGTTTGCGAGTATCTTGTCATCGCAACCCCCGGTAGCTTGCACCATAATAGTGTAGATGCTCAGGAATTCTGATGGATGAGTCTTGCCGTCATACTTCTCTAGGACTTCTGGCTTAAATGTGCAAGACTTGGGCCACTAGACTTGCCGCGGCTCACGGGTAAAAGCTTAACAACCCACCTCGTAAGGTAGGCTGAAAGGATATCCTGGCAAAGACTTGTCTACAGTGGGCCCCGCGCGCCTATCCGACTAGAGGCGCGCTTCCCGCTGCCACTCGATTGCAGTTCGAGCATCTTCCTTGCCACGTTCTCAAAGAACTCGACATTAATTGTGGCGCATCGATGTGTCGGACGACGCCGTCAAATAGCCATCATGAGCGTCAGTCCGTCGAGTTGGTGATCGGTGCCATTGTTGTTGAGGAGAACGTGTTGAGGTCGTGCCGCCTCCGGCCTTCTCTTCACTGGCACGAGCTGGGTCGGTGGACCGAAACTTATCCGCGAGGCTGAGGAGGCTCTGAATGGTGGCTCTCCATTCATCGAGCTTCTCCGCAGCCGGCGGGAAGTTTAGTAGTAGCTGCGCCCACACCATTGCTTCCTCCGACGTGGTCGGTAACGAACGGCGCGAGGAGAGCGAGGTGCACCTCCGCGGTCCCGCGTCGGCACACCACTCCCGCCTGCATGTTGGTGAGCAAGCTGTTCCTGCGCATTTTGGGAAGGATGTGCAGGAGCTTTCCCGTGGGGACGCTGAGAATTGCGGGTGCGTTGGCGCGGCCCTCCGCTCACGTCCTGGGAAGGGCGCGGCGTAGGGGACGGCATGAGTTCCCTGGAGGATACCATTCCATCCTCGGAGTTTGTCGTACCACCCAGAGGCGGTACCGCTCCGTCTTAAGACCCAGGGGCACGGGTGTTCCCGCCGACGTCATGGGTGTCTTAGTGGCGAGCGTCGCCACTAGTTTGGCCTTGATCACCAGATCATCGCAGAAGTGCCGAACCTCTGCCTTCTCCTCCTCCACCCGCGTCTACGCCCTCTCCTGTCTACGCAGATACAGGGATGTCAGACTTGGATGGGCCAGCTGCTGTGAGGCCCCTCTTCTTGGGAGCCATCGCGATGATGAGCGCGAAGGAACTGGCACGCTGATAACCAGAACGGGTTTGCACAACCTAACGCCCCCCTACCTGGCACGCCAAAGAAGTTGTGGGAATGAACACCTATGGGATCATAGGGATCCCTTTCGGTTCAGTGGGGGGCAGGTTGTGCAAAAAGCCGGTCTGATGAAAAGCACGCGGGGATCTTTACCCAGGTTCGGGCTGCACGGATGCATAAAACCCTACTCCTGCTTGGTGGTATTGAGAGTGTTCTTAGGGTTCTCGGTACAGGGATACTACGAGCCACTCCCACGCGTGTGCGCTAGAGGGTCCCTAAAAGTGCAAAAGTCGAAAAGTCCTCTACCGTATCGCCCTGGGTGGTACAGTTCGTACACAGGGTGTAGAGAGCTACAGTGCTACCATACCTAACACTGACAGAATAGAACAGGTGCATTTAATGCACTATTAGGCATCTCTGTCCATCAGAGGGACGGGATGGGAGCCTGTCCCATCGGCACCGCTTAAGTCTCTCCAACGTCGACGCCACGACACGTGTCCAGATGGATTGACACCTGGCCCGTGCGCTCGCGGGGTCTTGCCAGGGCTTCGCCTTGCTGGGTCCTTGCCTTGCCGGGGCCTGGCTCCCTATCTGGTGGGTCGATAGCCCTCCCAACAAGGCCTTGATGGTGATCCTGATTCTCCTGTGCTGGTATCTGGCAAGTCCCTATTGGGCCTTGCCACCAGGGCGGCTACCACTACCCGTGCATGAGTAAGGGGCACTGGAGAGCCCAAACTCGAGTGCACTGACATTTTCTTTTCTCCCTCTTCTCGTGAACCTGTTTGGCATGAATCGTTGTAACCGGCTAATAGACCGAGGGATCGATTACAAACCTAAATCGCCTTAACTATCATGTGGTCGACGTCTTGGTCATTAAGTTGGGTTGCCCGGCTTCTATGGCTGCCCCTTTATGTTTCGATCGTTTGTCTAAAAGGGCAAAGGGAGCACCCCTCTGATTGTGCTTTCGTATAATCCGGCCAAAGCACCTCAGGGGAGAAAGCCGAAAACAGACTATCATAGTACGCGTGATCCGATCTGTGAACCCCAAGTTAGAAGTATTATACTTCAATCCTGGTAAGCAGTTATTCCGTGTTATACGAGGAAGTTGCCTTTTGCGCAAACATTATGATGTTGGCTTCGGCCTCGGTTCGCCCGGACATTGCAAACACTCCGATGGCTAATCGTACGCTTCCCGTAGTCCTTTTCGTGCTCCTTTGGTTAAGTGAAAGAAATAAAGCACTATAGTCTGATTGCCTAGTCTGCCGCACTACACCGCCTTTGAGTTCTGATAATATGGCTAAGGGACACAGTGCATTTGCATAGACACCCCAGGTAGTATCTACATGGGGGCTGAAGCCGATGACTCACATCTTTCAGTATTAAATGACCACACAGGAGTTATAAAGGAATACAAACCATATAAGAGAGGATACTAATATCATTAAAAATTATCACGAGTCTTCGAACACGTTACAAGCTCATTCAAATAATTTTTCACCCGAACACTGCGACACTATCACCCGTGCACTCTCCATCACTCCATCGAAGTATAGCTCGGGGCGTCGGTGCTCCTTGCCTGGTGGCGGTGGGTCGGTGACGACCTTCATCGGATTGAGCCCCGGCCAGTGCACTTTGGCCTTGGCTAGGGCCATCCGGACTCCTTCGATGCAAAAGGAGCTCTTGATGGTGTCGAGGCGGGGCATGGCAGCAATCAATTTGTGCACAAGGCCGAAGTAGCTACCTCGGAGTGGCTCGCCGGGCCATAAGAAGATGTAGAGGTCCTTCATGCCTGGCTCCGCCATCTGGTGTAGCTCCATCAGGTGTTTCAGCTGCTCCACCAGAAGAATAGGACGCTCGGGGGCTCCAAACTGTGCCCAGAACGTCCGAGCTTCATCTTCCTCTCTCTGCGAGGCGAACAGCTGATTGGCATTTGCCACGCACTTCTGGAGATCGGCGGATGCGCCTGAGGATCGCCACACCCAGATTAGCAATTCGAATCTGCTATCCCCGAATACGCACTTTAGGGAGTACGGCTTTCCATCGGCTATTCCCTTGGCTTGGCTCACTTGTTCCTCGAAGAACCGTCTGTCCATCCGCTCCTTCTGGAGATCAGATTTTATGGTGGATAGTTTGACCAAGCTCGCCTTATTCTTTTGCTCCAAGGCCTCGCACTTTTTTCTAGCGTCCTTGAGCTCATCATGTATCTCCGCCACACGAGCCTGGTGCTTCTCGTTGGTGGCTCATAGGGCGGAGAGTGCGGTGGCCGCTTCTTTGGCCGCCGCCTTCTCATCGGCCATCTCATCTTTGGCACGTTGAAGCTTGACCTTGAGCTTTTCGATCTCTTTCGACGAAGCTGCAAAATGATAAAACTTCATATAAAAGGAATCTGCATTGACAATATTCGGGGGAAAGTATTCAGATTTAGGTTGGACTTACCCTGTGCCTCGTCGAACCACTTGTTGAGGGCTTCGACCTCATCCTCGGAGCGCCTGAGCTTCCGATGTAGCTCGTCCATCTCGGCACCATTTTTGGCCGCCGCTGATGATGAAGCCTATATTACACACACAATTCTTACATCACATCGGCACTCACTTCCCTAATTATAGACAATCTGATCATACATCGACTTATTCTAGCATGATGAACACTTAGAGTGCTTCTATTGCGTTATCAGATTCAAATGTGACCCCTAGGTGAGCTTGTTCACATCACCTAGTGCTCGGGGGCTGCCATGTATACAGTACGAATAAATAAAAATCTTAGCAAAATATCAGGCGACTAACTTGAAAGCCCGCAATGAGACCTTTGAAGGCCTCCTTCAGTCTGTTGTCAATGGACTGGATGATTTGTAGTACTGCACCCATAAGGGTGCGGTGATCCTCGGGGATACAAGTGCTCGATAGAGCCTCCTCCATGGTCGACCACCTGTTGGTCGATGGTGCCGGGGATGATCGGATTTCCCAATCATCTACCAGGGATTGGACCGGTGCCTCCGGAAGTACAGTGTGCTCCGGAGATGTCCTCAGAGGGGAATGATTGCCTGCTCGTCCGGCCTCCTTGGTGTCCGGGCAGGGCGTTGTCCCCCGGTCTTTGGTAGCCAAAGCATTAGCCTTGGCCATGGTGCGATCTCCCTCGCCCCCTGTGTCCGCCTCCATTGGAGTAGGCTGGGATGACACTTCCACCAGCTCGGCGAGCGACGTCTCCACATCCAATACCACCCCGGTGGGGATAACGCGGGGGGGGGGGGCTGTAGGACCAATAACCTACATGTTAGCAAACTCTGAATCTACTAGTGATAGGTAGGAGGGCCTTCGGATCCTAACCTGGATGGAGGGGTCTTGACCCTTAGGCTCCTTCGTGGAACCTCCTCGAGGTCTTCAGACGTGGAGCTCTAGTCCAAGTTGTCGTCACACAGAACCACCTGTGCCTGCCGCGCCCTCTTCGGGGCAGGAGAAGCTACCTGTCCTGAGGTATCCGAAGACGCCGCTCTCTTCTTGGCACGGGGGGAGTTGCCTCCCCCTCGCTCTCGACCTCCTCCTCCTCCTCCTCCTCCTCTTCGGCTTCCTCCTGATTTGCGGAGGCGGGGGTGTCTTCGGATGCCGCATCAGGCTGGTCCTTGATACGAAGGCCAGCCTGACTTGGTTTCTTCTTCTTCTCTTTCTTCGTGGGAGCCTTGTATGGCTTCTCCATGAGCATCCTGGCTAATAGTTAGGTCCTCTCGTCTTCGGGCTGAGGAGCCGGACTGTTGATGTTGATGGCTTCTTCAGCCATCTCTGCCAGAATAGATCAGATAAGAGGATGAAGGGATTCTCTGTGTAATAGAGCCAACCAAGTTGGGGGAAATCATACCTCGGAGTCTAGGTTGGCGGCATGCAGACCCTTGTCCTCCTACTCAGATAGCCAGCTCTTCATCGATTTGAAGAGCGCCTTCCACAACTTCTCCCACGTACCGCGTAAGAGATTCTGGACTATGGGCTCGGCTTCGAGTTCTCGGGCCCACACGGGAGTGTCCTAGCGCTTGGCAGGGGAGGATACGTCTTCGGAGCATCACCTTCACCACATTGTCTAGCTTGATGCCCCCTCGACCAGGGAGCGGAGGCGCTTCCGCAGATCGGTCACCTCTTTACCCGATCCGCAGGCCAGGCCCTTTTCGGGCCACGAAGCTAGTCTAGTGGGGGAACCGGATCTGAATGCGGCAGCAGGGAGTTGGCCCTCTTTTCATGGTTCGATGACATATAACCACTCCTTTTGCCATCCTTTGATGGTGTCGATGAAGGTGCCAGACGGCCACCCAACGTGGGCGAGCTTGTCGATGACTGCCCCGCCACAGTCTGCGTGCTTGCCGCCGACGCACTTGGGCTTGATATTGAAGACCTGGAGCCAGAGCCCGAAGTGCGACTCGACGCGCAGGAAGGCCTCGCAGACGAGGATGAATGCCGAGATGTGCATGATGGAGTTTGGCGGAAGGTCATGGCAGTCGAGGTCATAGAAGAACATTAACCCCGTGAAGAAGGGGTGGATTGGGAAGCTCAAACCCTTGATGAAGTGGGGGATGAATACCACCCTCTTGCGTGGCCCGGGGCTGGGGATCACTTGGCCCTCCTCTACTGCGCGGTGAGGGATGTTGGCGGGTAGGTAACCGGCCTTCTTGAAAGTCGAGTATGTCCTTATTGGTGACTGTGGACGCTTCCCACTGGCATTGCTGAGCTCAAAGGTGGGGGTGCAGAGACCTAGATCTATGCTCTGGAGGTGCAAGGGAACGGGAGGCAAAGAAGTTGAATGCAAATCGTAAAAAAGCCTTTGGGGTTTTCCTTCTCTTTTTATGAGGCCTATCGATCTCGATTCCCCTCGCCACGCCGTGAATCCCTCCACTTCTCGAGATGCGTGAGCTGTTGCATGCGCATGGTTAAGTATATCCCGTATAAAATGGGGCACAATTGGTATATTAATAGATCTTGATGGTTAAAACGGCCTCGAACCGCAAATCGAGTCCATGCAACTGGTCTGGCAGTCGTGGTGGGTCGTAACCTTTCGACAGAAAGTTCGTTAGAGGGCCATTGTTGATCCCCTGACATTTGGGCTTCAAAGCCAATTAATTTATAGTATTTGGACGTCCCACTATGTGGGAAACTTCTTGTCATCTGAGGCCAAACTATGGTTCGACGGGAAGGAACTCACCTCGCAAGCCGAAGACTCTGTTCGCGAAGCAGTCGGAGCGGAAGACCCTTGGCGTTGGAGGCAAGTTTGGGAGATACTAAGGGAGTCCTGAATTAGGGGGTCCTCGGATAGCCTACCAATTGTTATGGGCCAGACTATGAGGGCTACTTACCGAACACCAAAGGATTTGAAGGCCCGATCTCCTAGATGGAAGCTTCGGGAAACACGGCTTGCGCTCCACGTCTGATGTAGGAGTTAGGCAATTTTATCTCTTCGGCATGTAGCCGACCATGTGTAAACCCTGGGCATCCTCGATATCCATGTAAGCCGAAGGGTTTTAGGGCATAGAGAGGACAACTCATCTAGGGTTGGACATACGATCTCGAGGTAGATCAACTCTGTAACTCCTTACACCATCAATACAATCAAGCAGGACATAGGATATTACCTCCATAGGAGGGCCTGAACCTGGGTAAACTCGTGTCCCCTTTGTCTCCTGTTATCCTTGATCCTAGTCTCACAGTTCGGGACCCCCTACCCGAGATCTGCCGGTTTTGACACTAAGAACCACCACTCACTTGAAAGAGAAGCACTCAGAACTGTTCCCCACTCATACCTACTGATTTTCTTAGAGAGAGCCACCTACTCATGTGTTGAGATCATGTCATTCCATTCCTACCATATGAATCTTGATCTCTAGCCTCCCCAACTTGCTTTCCACCCAATCAATCTCTTCTACCAAGGCAAATCTATGAGAGAGTGATTGTGTGTTGAGGAGTCTATCATCTTGAAGCACAAGAGCAAGGTGTTCATCGACACTATCGAGCCTATTACCTTTTGGAGGGTGGTGCCTCCTAGATTGGTTAGGTGTCGCTTTGGAGCCTCCTACTTCATGTTGTGGAGTGAACCAAGAAGTTTGTAAGGGCAAGGAGATCGCCTACTTTGTGAAGATCTACCCCGAGTTAGGCTAGTCCTCCGTGGATGTAGGTCATCATGGTATATTCAAGGTTGCTTCTTCGTGGAACCTGTCGTGGTTTTTTCACGGCAGATGTTTGAAGACTTAGATTCGAGGCTAGCGCTAAGGCAGTGGACTCAAAGGGGTTGGACGGGACGGAAGACACGGATTTACCCAGGTTCGGCCCCTCAAGATGAGGTAAAAGCCTATGTCCTGTCTCTAGGCCGCCTAACCGACTCTGGCAGGCTGTCTTCGGGCGGCTTACGCTCCTGGGTCTTGCATCTTCTTCTTGACTCTGGGTCTCCGTCATAGCCCATCTGGTTAGCCGTTGTGTAGCCCAATCTTCCTCTTCTAGCCCATATATTAACGAGCCGCCAGGTCTGACCCAGCCCCTCCTGGGCGGGTCTTACCATGGGGTTATATCCCCAACATTAGGCCCCAGATTGATTTGAGCTTGCTCATGTCAATCTTCATCTTTTAACTTGCGGCGAGTCTCACATCTTTGTCACCTGAAAGGGAAAAATAACATAACCCGCCCTGACGTCACCTTAATTTACTTAAAAAGATTCCGTGATATATGTCGTAGATCCTGTCGTTAAACGGTCGACCCGAAGATCTAGGCGTCCGTCTTGGTCACTGATTATCTGTCGCCTCGATTCCCACGCCCGTTTGGTCTTCCTTCCTCTTAAATAGGATCGCGAGGGGTCCTTTTATTTTTCTCTACCGCCCCCACTTCTTGTTTTTCCACTCGATGCCAACACTCCCGAGCTCTGTCGCGCCGGTGGAACCCTATCGGGGCGTCGAGCTTGGTGACTGCATCAAACTGATTGTTCTAGACTTTCGCCCATGTCCGCCACATCCCTTAAGGTACGTTCTTCGTATTCCCTTAGATCCGTAGCTTAGCACTTGAACCATGTCGAGCTCATCAGCCTCCATTAGTGTGCACACTCTTTTCTTCATAATGCCAACCGATAAGAAACCCCTTAGATCTTGTGAGGTTTGCCTATCCACTATGGCCAGTCGTGCGAAGCTAACAATAGCCCGCCCTAGATCTGTTCTTGTTTCCTCTTCTTGCACTAGACTATTTGTCCTTCCTATGTTCCCCGCTAGAGCTGAATAAAATCTGATTTTCCATTGCTTGTAGATCTTCTAGCTTCACTTTATTTTAAAAATCTTGTTTGTACGTCCTTAGCAATTTTTTTATCATGGCCTTGTTCACTTAACCCTCCACCAAACTTCCGGCTTTTCCAGCAAACCGTACAGGTGGCTTAGCACCACAGAACTTAATTTCATAAGTCGTCTTGGTTGTCTAGTCACTTTCTGACCGGCCACGTACTGCTACTTTTCAGAGCCCTAATCCGCCATCATCTCCTGGGCGTCTTCTTCTTGTAACTGGATCGGCTCTGTGGTCTCCAAAGAATTCATGCAGGATTTTGCAGAGGCAGAAACCTTGCCGGCTCAGAAAGTTATTCATTGGCGGGTTCTGGGTCCAAAGAAGAAACCCATCCCACAAGAGGGTGAAATTGTTATTTTTGCTGACCACCTTGCGCATGGTTTTAGCCTGTCCGAATCTAAATTCTTCCGAGATGTCCCCCACTTCTTTAAATTGCATCCTCACGACATTGCGCCCAACTCTGTCTCCAACTTGTGCAAATTCCAAGTCCTTTACGATGTTTACTGACAAGAAGAGCTGTCAGTTGATCTCTTCCCCGATTTTTTTATGTCAACCGCCAAACGGAAGTGGTGGCTGGCCCAAGCTTGGAGCTCGGCGGAGTCTCCATCCAAAGAAGAAGAGATATGGTTTTTCCAGTTGTTCGAATGCCAAGTCACCCCAAGGATTGGAGCAGAACTTGGTTCTATTGTAAAGACACCTCTCCAGAGGGAGAACATCCACTGCCGGGTTATCATCCTAGCCGGCTCTGCACCACAACGGAACTTCCAAACCAGATGTCTGCCTCAGCACGAGCGAAGTATGCTCTGGCCTTTGCCAAGATTAGAGCCCTCATGGAGAACGGTCTTATAGGAATTGACTTAACCCGCTGTTGGATCTCCTGGAAGGTATTGCCACTGATCCGGTGAGACCGGCTTATGTGTGAATATACGGGTGACGCAAATGACCCCCTTTGCTTCAATCACACCATTCTGACAGAAGAGAACATTGTTTCTGCTATCAAGGTACTTACCTGTGAGCCCCAAGGGGCTTGTCGTACCATTAGGTTACAGCCTTTCTACGCCGCAAATCCGGCCCCGTATGTAAGGATGGCTTTCAAATCTCTTTTACCTCCGTCCTAACTAATATATATGTAGCAGCCTTAATCTCTTTTGGCGGCTCTTGCTTTCAGGCTAACTCCAGCTTCTGGAAGAAAAGATATACGCCTCCTGCGAAGAAGAAGTCTTAGGCGGGTAACACCCGTGGCCACAAGCAAAAAACATCGTCTCAAAACTTGCTTGAGCTTGACGACTCAGAGGTAGAACCAGATTTCCTTGGCCGTCTTGGTATACAACTTACTGAAAATGATCTTTACTCAGGAGGAGGCAGAAACAAGCCACACCAACGCCCCTGAGGTAACCCATCTTTCTTCCGACTCAGAAAACATCCCCCAACCGAAGATATGGCGGGTCGTCTGAAAAGTTCCTTTTTCGCACCCTCTCACTTACTTAGATCCCAAATTTTCCTTGAAAAAACAACAACACGATTCTCGATGTCAGACCCGGAGTACAGGCCCTGGGGACCTCATGGCCGGTTTACCTAATGCCCCGGCACCACGGAAACGTCCTGCTGAGGTACTTAACATGAACATAATATCTGTCTTATATTTCTGCAATGTCGTCTTATCACTGTGCCTCACTGATTTGATTTTGTAGGAGTCCCCTCCTTCCTCTGGCGACTCAACCACCTCCAAGATTCCTCCCATGAAGGTCAATCCAGAGTAAGCTTTCACCTCTGCCGTGTATATATTACCTGTATGACCTTTATACTTTGTGCTGATTTCTTGCTTTTTCAGTGTTCAAGCCAAAGGCAGAAAGGCCGGTGGGTCTACCGCTGCTCTGACTACTCAGCAACCGGATATTGCTGAACCGTCCCACTCTCCGGTAAAACCTTCTGACGCTGGCAGAAAAATGCCTGAACAATCTCCCCCGCCCTCAGAGCCGGTGGGCCATCACTCGGCCGCTTCTGATAGCCTCACGGCTGACCCTAAGCCTCCCAAGCCTTCTACTGAAGATTCTCCTCTTCCTGATGTCATTATCACTGGGACGGGTTATCAATCTCCAGCACACCACACTCTGATGAAGCATTCCACCAAAGCTGTTACTGACTCTCCCAAAAAGCGCCAGCCGCAACTTGGATAGCAAGCTTGTGGGTTTGATGAAGAAAAAATATGAGGTATCCTCCATCTCCTATCTTTCTCTTATACCCATACTTAGCCCCCAAGAACCGGGTTAATATTGCAAATAATTGACCGGGTCTTCCAAAATTTCATTTCAGTTATATAAAGCTTAATATGCCACTCCCAAGTACTGGGTTAAATTGAATATAAGCTCGTATTTAGTTATAGATCCAATTGTAGCCCCCAAGTCCGGAGCATTATTATAATGATGATCCGGATCTTTCACATGTAAAAAAATTCGCCGGCTTTAGCCCCCAAGTCCGGGACATTATTATAATGATGAGCCGGAACTTTTATCGCAGACTTGAAACTGAAAACACAGACATTAGCACCCAAGTGCCAAGTAGATTGCTTATAATGTGCTTGGGACTTTAAGAGTTATTTCATCCGGCGACTTATCATTGATAACCATTCATTTGTGAAATGCAGGAAGCGTTGAATACCATCGAGTCTGAGCGGGCCGACTTGAGGGAGAACCTATCAGCCCAACAAACTGCCCGGGCCATAACAGAAGAAAAGTTGCGGGTGGCTGTTAAAGAGCTTGAGAAACTCCAAGCTGAATTCCTGGCATTTAAGAAGGCTGCTAAAATGGAGCAAGCCACCCTGGTGAAGCGTGCAAGCGATGTAGAGGACCGGCTCAACCTTGCCTTGGCAGAACTGAAGACCCTCAAGGATCACATCTCCAAGATGACTGCTGCTATCTTTGGTAAGTGCCTACGACTCAAAAATATTTTCTGTAAGTAAACACCTGCCAGGCGGCTTATACCTTTGGATCTTTTCCTTGCAGGTGAAAGGAGCAGCCAGCTATGTTCTGATAGTCTGCTAAAGCTGAAAGCAGTCTACACTTTGACAGAGCAGCTGTATAGCGGGGCCCTTTGCACTATCAAAGCTATGATGACGGCCAAGTACGTCCCCAAATTTATGAAGGGCGTCCTGGAAGTTTTATCAACTTTTCCCAAGCAGGTGGAGGAAATAAGGCGATCAGCTGCCAGAAGAGGAGCTATAGCTGCGCTGAGTCAGTCCCTCGCCTTTGCTCCGGAATTAATTGCTGAAGAGATGATGAACGACTTCCCTTCCAAGAAGGACGACGACTCAGATTTCACGGAAGCTTATTATGCCAAGTGCGTTAAGGCCTCCTGGTGACTTGCCTCCATCTTGGTTGAAGAAACGTACATGGTTCCATATCAGGCGGCTAATGACGCAAACAACCAACGGCTGCGCTGCCCTACCTTTGAAGCTAGTGACCTGGTCCCTGCACATTGTAAGTCGCTCTTCGCTCCTGACGTTGATCCATCTCCACTCTTCGATGATGCACAATTCGAAGCCTTACTTAACTGCAACTGGGATGTGGATCGTCTTTAGATCGAAGAGCCCGAAGACCCGGCACAGGATGACCCATCAGCCAATTAGATTCCTTGTCCTTGACTGATTGTAACCCGGCAGCTGGGCGGCTTTGAGAAAAAGCATAACCCGGAAATCTCCAATATAATCTTGCTTTGTATTTCATCTTGCTCGGGCCACCCTTATGATATGAATGCAATGTCTGATCTAGCTATGATGTAATATATGATGCAAGGTGTATGATGCAATATGTATGATGTAATGCATGATGTAATGTATGATGTAATGTATGATGATCTTGCTTTTCTCTTGTTTTTGGTTTTCGAAAACTCATATCCTGGCCCTTTTGAGGGGGAAACTATTGCTTTGAACCACCTAATAGTGCAGGGTCTCTAATGAGAGTGACCGCCAATCTTGCACGACTTAGGGTCTCTAACGAGATTAATTGCTAAGGGTGCAACAGACCAGAATTTATAACGGAGAGAGTGCCCCGGGCCCATAAGCTACTTCTCACGTGACATAAATCCCTCATTTGAACCTTAAACAATGTCACTTGGTAAGAGTACGATGGGACAATTGGTAGAGAGTACGTAGCAGATGAGAGAGAGTTTTCCTCTCGCCACTGTATGAGGCCCTCGGAGAGGATGAGTTGACAGCTCCCTGCACCCCTGCGCGAGCAGCAACTACATACAGGTAGGTGCCGACTCTACCAAAGTGGGGGGCGGCCTTCACCCACTATGGCGCCTTGCACTAGTCCATGACCCTTCTTTCCGCATGGGGCCTATGTTTGAGCACCTCACATCATGGCGCCTCGTCCTCTTGAGCGACTCAGCGCCCATGTTTGAATGGATCACATCATGGTGACTTATCCTCTTTGGCTCCCATGGCACCCATGTTTGAACGGCTCGCATCATGGCGCCTCGTCCTCTTGAGTGCCTTAGCGCCCATGTTTGAATGGCTCGCATCATGGCACCTCACCCTCTTGAGCGGCTTCGCACCCATGTTTGAATAGCATGCAACATGGCGGCTCGTCCTCTTGAAGAACCTTAAATCTTTCATCAGTAAAACGGTGCACCCATGTTTGAACGGCTTGAAACGTGGCGGCTCATCCTCTTGAGGGACGTTGAACCTTTCACCATCTTGCATGCCACCATGGAGGGGCTCGCCGATTTGTAAGCCGCCATCTCGTAAGTCGTCACACGATGGTGCTATTTTGGCTAAAGAGCCAGCCACAAGGGTGAGCAAGCTAAACTCGGCGGGTTGGAAGCCCCCAAGTGACCATATGGAGGTATTCATCTTTGCACAAATCTGTAATGCCAAAGAGAACCAAAATGGCAGAAGCCCCATCTTGTAGGGATGCCAACTTTATTCTATGAGTATAAATACAAGAAAATATGTATGTACAAAAAGTAAGAGTCGATGACTCAAGTATAGTAAGGCCATAGATGAGCGATGTTCCACGGCCGGTGAGTTTCCTGCCCAGAGGTATGTGACTCGTCTCGTACGTCGATCAGATAAGAAGACCCGTTGTTTAGATTCCTGCTAACCATGAAAGGTCCTTCCCATGGTGGTGATAACTTATGCACATCTGTCTGATCTTGAATCAAACGTAACACGATGTCGCCTTCTTGGAACGTCTGGGTCTTGACCGTGCGGCTGTTGGTAGCGACGCGGGTCTTGTTGATAAATCGTTGATCAAGCCGCTGCAAGATCGCGTGATTCATCTAGAGTATCCAATGCGTCCTGGCGTGCCTCCTCATTGTCTGCTTCCACATAAGCTGCCACACGTGGTGAATCATGTCGTATGTCGCTTGGTAACATGACCTCCGCACTGTAAACCATGAAGAAAGGGGTGTAACCCGTTGACCTATTAGGCGTAGTATTGATGCTCCAAAGGACGGACGGTAGTTCTTCCACCCAATAGCCCAACTTTCTCTATAAAGGAACCAAGAGCCAGGGCTTGATACCTCTCAAAACTTCCTGATTTGCCTATTCTTCCTGACCGTTGGACTGTGGATGAGAAACAGCCGAAACATCAAGCCAGATGTGCACGCTTTTGCAGAACACCTTCATAGCCCCTTGGACAAATTTGTGCCATTATCCGTAATGATGCTAGGAGGATATACAAACCGGTAGATCAAATTTTTGACAAACTGAACTGTCGTGGCTGCATCACACTTACTGACCAGCTCAGCTTCCATCCACTTGGTGAACTTGTCTACCGCCACCCAAAGATAGGTCTTCTTATCCTTAGACCTTTTGAAAGGTCCAACCATGTCAAGCCCCCAGACTGCGAATGGCCAAGTAATCGGTATCATCCGTAATTCTTGAGCCGTCACGTGAGCATGTCTTCTGAACTTCTGGCACCCATCGCATTTAGCAACCAGATCCTCTGCGTCCTTATTAGTCGTCAACCAGAAGAAGCCATGTCGAAAGGCCTTGGCCACTAAAGATTTTGACCCGGCGTGATGACCGCAATCACTAGCATGTATTTCATATAAGATTTCCTTACCCTCCTCTGGTGAAACACAATGCTGGAAGACGCCGGTGACGCTGCACTGGTGTAACTCCCCTCCAAGATGGTCATTGATTTAGAACGCCTCACGATGTGTTGCGCCAGAGTCTCATCCTTAGGCAACTTGCCCTGGGTCAGGTACGCCAGATACGGCAACGTCCAGTATGGAATAGCTTGCAAAGACGCCACTAATTGCCCCTCCAAGTCAGCCACAGACCGATCCTCTTCCGACGGTAGCTTAACAGACGGATGATAAAGCACATCCAAGAAAGCTTTAGGCGGCACTGGCTTACGCTGAGAGCCGAGCCTTGACAATGCATCCGCCGCCTCGTTCTTGCGACGATCAATGTGGTCTACCTGATAACCCTTGAAGTGACCAGCAACAATATCTACCTCTTGCCGATAAGCCTCCATCTGTGGGTCCTTGGAATCCCACATGCTTGACACCTGCTGTGCCACAAGATCAGAGTCCTCGAGGCACCTAACCCGGCTTAGGTTCATCTCCTTCGCCATACGAAGTCCGTGAAGCAAAGCTTCGTACTTAGCTACATTGTTTGTGCAAGGAAACATCAGCCTTAATATGTAACAAAACTTATTAACTTTGGGAGGGGTTAGAACAACTCCAGCCCCTAAGCCCTCTAACTGTCTGGACCCATCAAAGTGAATCGTCTAGTATGTATTATCCGGCTTTTGCTCCAGCGACTGACACTCCGTCCAGTCATTTATGAAATCCACCAATACCACATCAAAGTGAATCGTCTAGTATGTATTATCCGGCTTTGGCTCCAGCGACTGACACTCCGTCCAGTCATTTATGAAATCCACCAATACCACAGACTTCATGGCTGTGCGAGGTGCATACAATAAATTTAAAGGCCCAAGCTCTAGTGCCCACTTAGCAATTCTACCAGTGGCTTCTCGATTCTGTATTATGTCCCCCAATGGAGCAGAGCTAACCACTGTGATCTGATGTCCAAGGAAATAATGCTTCAGCTTACGATTCGCCATGAACACCCCGCATATTAGCTTCTGCTAGTGTGGGTATCTTTGCTTTGATTTGATAAGCACATCACTGACATAATAGATTGGTCTCTGAACTGGATACTCTTTCCCTACCTCCTTACGCACCACGACAATTGCAGCACTAACCACCCGATTATTAGCCGCCACATAAAGGAGCAGGGGTTCCTTCTCAGTCGGAGTGGCTAAGATCAACGACTTAGCCAGCTTATTTTTAAGTGCTTCAAGAGCTTCATCTGCAACATCACTCCACACAAAGTCATCCGTCTTTTTCATCATCTAGTATAGAGGAATAGCCTTCTCTCCTAGGCGGCTGATTAAGCGGCTTAGAGCGGCAATACGACCTGCCAAGCGCTGCACATCATTGACGCTTGCCGGCTTAGCTAGTGACGTGATGGCCTTTATTTTGTCTGGGTTAGCTTTGATACCTCACTCTGAAACCAAGAAACCCAGAAGTTTACCTGCAGGAACTCCAAAAACACATTTAGCCGGGTTAAGCATCATCTTATAAACCCATAAGTTATCAAACATCTTCTTCAGGTCATCCAACAATGTCTCCTTCTTCCTTGACTTGACCAAAATATCGTCCACATAGGCATGAACATTACGTCCAATCTGGCTGTGAAGATAATTCTGCACACAACATTGGTAAGTCGCTTGTGCACTCTTGAGTCCGAACGGCATGTGTCGTGGTTTTGTCATGGCAGATGACCGAAGACTTGGGTTCGAGGCTATAGCTAAGGTGATGGACTCAAAGGGGTTGATTGAGACGAGAGACACGAGTTTACCCAGGTTCGGCCCCTCAAGAAGAAGTAAAAGCCTACGTCCTACTTGTGTTGTATTGATTGGAGTATTGATTACAAGGGAGCGGATTTGCTTAACCTAGTTCTTGATTGGTTGGTTTCTGTCCAAGGCACCCCGGGGTCTCACCTTTATATAGGAGGTCGAGGCCCTGGGTTACACGAGTCCTACACCGACTCTTACAACGTAGACTATCCTATCTCTAAGTCACCTTGCCTTCTAGGGCAAACCGTCTCCAGGTGGCTTAACCGCCCGGGTCTTCATACCATCTTCTTTCTGGGCCTCCGTCTTGGACCATCTTGGTAAGTCGTCACATAAACAGGCCTATGCCTTTCAACATGCTTCTCTGGTCTTGATTTTTGAGCCGCCAGGTATGACCCGGCCCCACCTGGGCGGGTCTTACCACGGGGTTATATCCCCAACATTAGGCCCCAGATTGATTTGAGCCTGCTCAGGTCAATCTTCAAACTCACTTGGCGGCGAGTCTCACACTCCATCACCCGAAAGAAAATATGTAACCCGCCGCGACGTCACATCAAATATGCCAAAAAGATTCTATGATGCCCACGACGCATCTTTTCATTAAAATTGTGAGCCCGAAAAGCGAGGCGTCTGTCTCGGTCGATCAGTTTATGCCGCCTTGATTCCCACGCCCGTTTGGCCTTCCAGCCTCTTAAATAGGACCGCAAGGGGTCCTTCTCATTTCCTCCGTCGCCTCCGCCTCTTCTTCTTCCTCTTGATGCCATTGCCCCTGAGCTCTGTCGCGCTGTGACGCTCCATCGCCGTCATCAGTCCAGGCCGCTGCATCAACCAAAACGGACCAGAATCTCGCCCTCGTTCGCCGCGTCTCTTCTGGTATGTCTTTCTGCCTCCCCAAGATTCGTAGCTTAGTGCTTCAAATCCACCGGGTTCATCGGCTCCATTAGAACGCGAGTTCTCCCCGCAATGCCAAACAACAAGTAGCTCTATGGATCTTGAAGTGTTTCTCTTCCTGTTGTGGTAGGTCATGTAGAATCATCAACAGCCTAGCGCGAACCTATAGTTGTTTCCCCTTACTGTGCTTAATATTGTTAGTCTTCTTTAGTTTGTTGCTAGGGCTAAAATAAACTTGATTTTTCTGCCCGTAGATCCGTACCTATAAAGACAACATGTGAAACCTGTTTATCCACAGTTAGTAGTATTTTCCCTCACTGCCGTGTCAACTTAACCCGCCATTGCATTGGCAGCTCTCCCAACACATTATGTCGCCGGCTTAGCTTTATGATATCTAATTTCCTCAGCCATCTTAGTTGTTGAGTCACTTTCTGATCCGCTGTGTACCACTACCTTTCACAGCCTTAAACCGCCGTCATGTCTCGGGCGTCTTCAACCTGCAATTGGGTCGGCTTTGCAGTATACGAAGAGTTCCTATAGGATTTCGTAGCGCAGGAACCTTGCCTGCCAAAATTGTTATTCGTTGGCGAGTTTCGAGCAATGAGAAGAAACCCATCCCCCAAGAGGGCGAAATAGTTATATTCGCAGACCACCTTGTGCGCGGTTTCAGCCCGCCCAGCTCTAAGTTTTTCCGAGACGTCCTCCATTTCTTCAAGATGCATCCTTAGGATATTGTGCCCAACTCCATCTCAAATATGCGCAACTTCCAAATTCTCTGCGAAGCTTACTTACAAGAAGAGCCGTCAGTTGACCTCTTCCGAGAGTATTTCTATGTAAACCGCCATACGGAAGTGGCGGCTGGCCCTAGCTTAGAACTCGGCGGAGTATCCATTCAAAGAAGACGGGATATGGCCTTCCCGGCTATTCGAATGCCAAGTCACCCCAAGGACTAGAATAAAACTTGGTTTTACTGCAAAGACACATCTCTAGAGGGAGAACATCCACTGCCAGGTTATCGTCCTATCCGTCTCCGCACCACAACTGAGCTCCCAGACCGGATGTCAGCTTCTGCATGAGCAAAGTATGCTTCGGCCTTCGCCAAAATTAGAGCCCTCCTGGGCAACGGTCTAACAAGAATCGACCTGACCCGCTGTTGGATCTCTTGGAAGGCCATGCCTCTGAGCCGGAGGGACCGTCTTATGTGTGAGTACACGGGTGACGCCAATGACCACCTATGCTTCAATCATACCACCCTGATAGAAGAGAATATTGTTGCTGCCATCAAGGGACTTGTCCGTGAGTCCCAAGAAGCTTGCCGCTCCGTCGGGTTACAACCTTTTTGTGCTTCTAACCCGGCCCCAGATGTAAGAACATCTTCCAAATCTCTTTATCTCCAGGTTAACTATATATCTATGTAGTGACCTTTAACCTCTTTTGGCGGCTCTCACTTTCAGGCCAACTCCAGCTTCTGGAAGAACAAAGTATACAACTCCTGTGAACAAGTCTAAGGAGAAGACCGACGCCCGTAAGAAGAAGATTGCTGTCCCAGAGCAGCATGAAGTTGATGATTCGAAGGTAGAACTTGACTCTCTTGCCTGCCTTTTTATGCGTCTTGCTGACAATAATTACTCACAGGAAGAATCGAAGACAAGCCATGCCAACGTTCCTGAGGTAACCTATATTTCATCTGACTCGGAAGTCCTTCCACCAAAGAAGATACGGCGGGCCGTCCGAAAAGTCCCACTTTCTCATCCTCTTGCTCACTTAGAACCTGATTTTCTTTTGAAAAAGCAACAACACACTTCCCAATGCCAAACCCAGAGCACCGGCTCTAAAGATCTTGTGGCCGGGTTATCCAATTCTCCGGCTCGAAGGAAACGGCCGGCTGAGGTAAACATTTAACTAATTTCAGCTTTGTCAACTTTGTATTATATCCTTACTCTACTTTATATTGCTTTAACTATCTTCAAGAAATGCCCCCATCATCTGGGGACTCCACAGCAACTAAGTTGTCGCCTTTGAAGATCAACCCGGAGTACGTGCTTTTAATTCTGCATCATATCATTTGTCATCCTTAAACTTTATATAATAACCTTCTGGGCTTTCCAGGGATCAAGCAAACCAAAGGAAGACCGGCGGGTCTACTTCCGCCCCCACTGCCCAAGAGCCGGAGACTGCCAAGCCGGACTCTCTTGCAGCGCACGCCGAGCCCTCTGTGGCTACAAAGGATGCCCTTGAGGATACTCGTTGTTCTTCCGAGCCAGCGGCCCATGAGATGGAAACTAACATTCCTCCAAGGACCAGCTCTAAGCCACCCAGCCCTTCAACAGTCATCGAAGATCCAATTCTTCCAGACGTCATCATTACTGGTATGTCTTTCAGTCTCCCAAGCCCCATGTATTGACAAAGCACACCGAGAAGGATGAAGCTTCTGACAACCTGGACTTTGAGTTACCCGTGCTAGAGAAATTAACCGTTGATGAATTACACGCTGGTTATCTGAACCGCCTGTCCACAAGCTGGAACATGGAGCTCAAACTTGTCAGCTTAATGAAGCAAAAATATGAGGTACTTCTTCCTTTCCTTATAACCTTATGTAGCCCCCAAGAGCTGGTTTAATATTGCAAATGGTAAACTGGGTCTTCCAATCCGTGTCATAAGTAGAACAACTTACCCTGTAGCCCCCAAGTATCGGCTTAACATGTATATATTGAGCCGGTACTCAGTGTTGATGAATTGTTCAATGGTAGCCCCCATGTCCGGGTCAGTATAGAAATAATGGGCCGGCACTTCACTATAGACATTAAAAAGCGTCGATTTAGCCCCCAAGTACTGGCTTAACTTCATGAAGATGAGCCGGAACTTCATTGTAGACTTGGAAAGCGTCATTGTAGGCCCCAAGTGTCGGCTTTAACTTGATGAAGATGAGCCCGAACTTCGTTGTAGTCTTGGAAAGCAAATAGACATTAGCCCCCAAGTGTCGAGTATATTGCTTGCAATCTGCTTGAAACTTGCATTATATTTCCTTAGCTGACCATCTGGTAATATTTTATCCTGGCGACTTACCCCTCCTTTGATTTTGCATGTCACATGAAGTTTGAGGAATGCCGAGTCTAATCTGACCGGCTTAAAGGGCAATCTTGCTTCCCAACAAGACGCCCGGGGTGAAGCAGAGGAAAAGTGTCGGCTTGCCGCTGAAGAGCTTGCCAAGGTTAAATCTGACTTTGCTGCTTTCAAAAAGGTCACTGAGGCAGAGCAAACTGCGCTGGCCAAATGTGCAGATGATGCTGACCAACAGCTCAAGCTTGTATTAGACGAGTTGCAGAACTTGAAGGGCCTTATTTCGAAGATGATTGCTGCTATTTTTGGTAAGTAATGAATAATCAGCCCATTTTCTTAATGAAAAGACTGTGCAGGTGGCTTATAACACGAAACCCATCTTTCCAGGTCAAAGAAACCGCCAGCTTGGTGTCGACAGCCTGCTGCAGCTGAAAGCCGTCTACACTTTATCAGAGGAGTTGTACTACGGGACTCTTTGCACGATCAGAGCAATGCTAAATAAAGAGAGTATCCCCAAGTTCATGACCGGAGTCACAGAGCTCCTATCAACCTTGCCAAAGCAAATTCAAGAGCTCAAGCGACCAGCCGCCCGGAAGGGCGCAATTGCTGCGGTATGCCGGGCGTTGGCCTTTGCCTCGTAGCTGACTGCTGAAAAGATGATGGACGGCTTTGCATCGAAGAAGGACGACGGCTCAAATTCACAGAAACTGATTACGCCCGATGTATGAAGGCATCCAGGATACTTGCATCGGTGCTGGTGGAGGAGGTTCATCTATCAACACACCATGCGGCTTACAATGCTGACAACAAGCGAGTGCGCTGCCCAACCTTCGAGGCCAGGGACTTAACTCCTGCACGCCGTAAGCACCTCTTTGCCCCTGACATTGACCCGTCTCCCCTCTTTGAAAAGGCCAAGTTTGAAGCTTTAACAAACAGCAACTCAGACATGGACAATCTTTAGATCGAGGAGGTCAAAAACCAACCGCGGGATGACCCGGCGTCGAGCTGAACAAGTTGCTCCTGTAGTGGAATAACCCGGCTCCTTGACCCGCCGAAGTTTTGGGTAGTGTAAAAACTTTAAGTCTGGCTTTTTGGGCTCTGTAGAGATCTTTGTAATAGGATTAGAAAAACCTTGATTGCCTGAACCGTGCCATTTTGCACGTGCACAACTTCATATATCTTTATCTATTTTTTGCTTCAGTCATATCTTGTTATCAGTTTTCATGGCGGCATCTTAAGAGAAAAAACCTGCGTAAACAAACAACAGAATAGATTCGGCCTTGTTGTGAGGGCGGCTTGAAAATAGCACCACCCGGGGACGTCAAGTCTTTCCTGATCTTGCCTTTCTGAAAACTCGTATGCTGATTCTTCTGGTTGGACTCTCTACTAGAACTCTTTAACAGTACAGGGTCTCTATCGAGATTGGCCATCAATTTCGTTGAACGGCTCAGGGTCCCGAGGCGAGATTAACTGTTAAGAGCGTAACAAACCAGAAAGAGACGCAACAGGGTATGAGTACCCTTAATGCCCATAAGATACCTCTCACGTGCATAAATCCGTCGTTTGAACCTTAAACAGTGTAGGGTCTTCAAAAGATTAACTGTTTAAGAGTACAAATGGGCCACATAGCGGAGAGTCGGCACCGGTGGGGTGATTTTGTCCTTGCTTTCCGTAAACCGGCCCTCACGTGACAAGAGCCACCGGTTTAACCTTGACTAGTACAGGGTCTCTAGCAAGATTGACTGCCAAATATGTTTGAACAGCTCAGGGTCTCTAATCGAGATTAACTGGTAAGAGTTCGGCGGGTCACATAGCGGAGTAGCATCACCATATAGGTAGGTTTAACTCAAACTTGAAGTGGCTTAAGAGCCAATCAAGAGGGTATGTAAGCTAAACTCGGTGGGTTGGAAGCCCCCAAATGACCTTGTTGACGGAGTCAACTTTTGGGTATATAACCCGCCTGACTGTGGCTTAAGAGCCGATCAAAAGGGTGTGTAAGCTAAACCCGGTGGGTGGGAAGCCCCCAGATGACCTTGTTGACAGAGTTAACTTTTTCACACTCTGAGATGTATGAAATGGCAGAAGCCCCAGCGTGCAGGGATGCCAACTTTATTATATATATATGCTGGGGAACGTTGCATGGGAAACAAAAAATTTCCTATGCACACGCAAGATCTATCCATGGTGATGAGCATCTACGAGAGGGAGAGTGGATCTACGTACCCTTGTAGATCGCTAAGCGGGAAGCGTTAAGAAATGCGGTTGGTGTAGTTGAACGTCTTGGCAATCCAAATCGCCGAGCGTCCCACGATCTCATCACGATCCGTCCCGCCATCCAATCACGATCCGTCCCGCGAACTCATCAAGATCTGTCCTGCGATCTCGTCACGATCCGTCCCGCGAACTCATCACGATCTGTCCTGCGAACTCATCACGATCCATATCGCGATCTCGTCACGATCTGTCCAGTGAACTCATCATGATCCGTCCCGCGAACTCATCATGATCCGTCTCGCGATCTTGATCACGGTCCTTCCGATCTAGCGCCGAACGGACGACACCTCCACGTTCAGCACACGTACAACTCAATGACGATCTCTGCCTTCTTGATCTAGCAAGAGGGAGCGGAGAGGTAGAAGAGTTCTCCGGCAGCGTGACGACGCTCCGGAGATGGTGGTGGAGCTATTCTGGCAGGGCTTCACCTAAGCACTACAGAAATCCGATCTAGAGGAGAAACTATGCACTAGAGGAACGAGCAGCACGTGGCTAAAAATCTGGTGCCAAAAACCCTAAAACCTCTAGTATATATAAGAGGAAGATAGGAGGAGGCTTGGCCCTCAAAGGACCAGCTCTTGGATTGGCCGAATCAAGAAGGAGAGGAGGATTCCTCCTCCAATCCTAGTAGGACTAGGATTCCTCCTTATTTTTGCCTTTTTTGCCTTTTTCCACCTTTTTCTCTTTGGGCTTTTCTTCCCAGCCGCATGGGCCTTGTGTGGGACTTCCAACAGCACAATAAGGGCTGGTATGCACTCTCCCATAGCCCATGTAGCCTCTTGGGTCGAAATACCCCTCCTGATGGTCTCCCGGTACACTACCGGCACTCCCGGTACACTACCGATGAGCCCGAAATTTTTCCGGCGACCAAAACAGGACTTCCTATATATGAATCTTTACCTCCGGACCATTCCGGAGCTCCTCGTGATGTCTGGAATCTCATCCGGGACTCCGAACAACCTTCAGTCACCACCATGCATAACTCTATACTACCGAAACGTCACTGAACCTTAAGTGTGCAGACCCTGCGGGTTCGAGAACTATGTAGAAATGACCGAGACACCTCTATGGTCAAAACCAATAGCGGGACCTGGATGCCCATATTGGTTCCTACATATTCTACGAAGATCTTTATCGATCAAACCTCTATGTCAAGGATTCTGTTAATCCCGTATGATGTTCCCTTTGTTCTTTGGTATGTTACTTGCCCGAGGTTCGATCGTCGGTATCTCCATACCTAGTTCAACCTCATTACTGGCAAGTCTCTTTACTCATTCCATAATACAAGATCCCGTGACTAACAGTTAGTCACATTGCTTGCAAGGCTTATTGTGACGTTGTATTACCAAGTGGGCCCCGAGATACCTCTCCGTGGCATTCAATAAGATAAGAGTGGGCCCCGTTATATTCCATGGCTGGCGGGTCTCCTGCCCAGAAATGCTTGATTCGTCTTGGATATCAATAAGATAATACGATCCATTGTTGAGAGTTCTGCTGACCACAAAAGGTCCTTCCCATGGAGGGCATAACTTGTGCGCGTCCGTCTGATCTTGAATCAAACGCAACATCAAGTCGCCTTCTTGAAACGTCTAGGTCTTAACTTTGTGGCTATGGTAGCAACAGAGGTCTTGCTGTTAAATCGCCGATCGAGCCGCTGCCAGATCATGCTCTTCATCCAAAGCATCCAACGCGTCTTGACGTGGTGTCTCATTATCCACCTCAACGTAAGCCACCACTCATGGAGAGTCATGACATATATCACTTGGTAATACGGCTTCTGCACCATAAACCATGAAGAAAGGCGTATAGCCTGTTGATCTGTTGGGAGTAGTTCTAATGCTCCATAAGACTGATGGCAACTCCTCTACCCAACATCCTGGCATTCGCTGCAAAGGAACCATAAGCCGGGGCTTGATACCTCTCAAGATCTCCTAGTTAGCATGCTCTGCCTGACCATTGAATTGTGGATGAGCAACCGCAGAAACGTCAAGCCGGATGTGTTCACTTTCATAGAACGCTTGCATAGCCCCCTTGGATAGGTTCGTACCATTATCTGTAATGATACAATAAGGGTAACCAAAAAGGTTTTTCAGCTTTTTGATAAACTGAACCGCCATAGCCGTGTCACACTTGCTGACTGGCTCAGCCTCCACCCACTTGGTAAACTTGTCCACCGCCACCAAGAGGTGGGTCTTCTTATCCTTAAATATCTTGAAGGGCTCGACCATATCAAGCCCCCAAACCGCAAATGGTCAGGTAATTGGAATCATTCGCAATTCCTGAGCCAGTACGTGAGCACGTCGCCCGAACTTCTGACACCCATCGCACTTGAGAACCAAGTCTTCTACATCCTTGTGAGCCGTCAACCAGAAGGAACCATGCTGAAAGGCCTTGGCCACCAGAGATTTTGAGCCGGCGTGATGACCAAAATCGCCAACGTGAATTTCATTCAAAATTTCTTTTCCTTCTTCAGGTGAAACACAACGTTGGAAAACACCGGTAATGCTGCACTTATGTAACTCGTCGTTGATGATTGTCATAGACTTAATCGCCGCATGATTGTCAAGTAACTCTCCGCATGTCAAGTATGCTAAATAAGGCAGCGTATAGTCGGGGATAGCATGTACAGCCACCACCAGCTGCCTGTCCGTCAGGTATAGCTAAGTCTTCTTATGAAGGTAGCTTGACTGACGGGTGATGTAGCACGTCCAAGAATACGTTAGGTGGCACCGGTTTTTGCTGGGAGCCCAACCTAGACAATGCATCCGCCGCCTCGTTTCTGCGACGATCAATATGATCCACCTGATATCCCTTGAAGTGACCAGCGATCCATCCGTGGGTCTTTGGAATCCCACGTGCCTAAAACTTGTTGGGCCACGAGATTTGAGTCGCCGAGACACCGCACCCGGCTTACGTTCATCTCCTTAGCGACCCGGAGGTCATGAAGTAAAGCTTCATACTCAGCTGCATTGTTAGTACAAGGAAACATCAACCTTAACACATAACAGAACTTATCACCTTTAGGGAAGGTTAAGACAACCCCAGCCCCTGATCCTTCCAGTTGCCTGGATTTGTCAAAGTGTATCGTCCAATATGTGTTATCCAGCTTCTCCTCAGGCGCCTGACACTCTGTCCAGTCATTTAGGAAATCTACAAAAGCTTGAGACTTGACTGCCATGCGAGGCACGTATTTCAAATTAAGAGTTCCAAGCTCCAATGCCCACTTAGCAATCTGGCCGGTGGATTCTCTGTTTTGAATTATGTCCCCCAATGGGGCAGAGCTAACCACTACGACCTGGTGCCCCAGTAAGTAATGCTTTAGATAACTATTTGCAATGAACACCCCATATACCAGCTTCTGACAATGTGGTTACCTCTGCTTGGACTCTATCAAGACTTCACTAATGTAGTAAACCGGCCTTTGAACCGGATATTCTTTCCCTGCCTCCTTACGCTCAACAACAATCTCGGCATTGACGGCCCTATTATTAGCCGCCACGTATAGGAGCAAAGGTTCCTTCTTAGCTGCAGCAGCCAAGACTGGCGGCTCAATGAGTTGCTTCTTGTGTGCTTCAAACGCTTCACCCGCCGTCGTACTCCAGACAAAGTTGTTTGTCTTCTTCATCATCTGGTATAAAGGAATGGCCTTCTCACCCAGGCGGCTTATGAACCGGCTTAACACAGCGATTCGACCTACCAGGTGTTGAACATCATTGATGCATGCCGGCTCAGCCAGGGAGGTAATATCCTTTATCTTATCTGGATTAGCTTTAATGCCTCATTCAGAGACGAGGAAACCCAAAAGCTTGCCTACACGAACTCCAAAAATGCACTTAGTCGGGTTAAGCATCATCTTGTAGACCCGTAAGTTATTGAAAGTTTCCTTCAAGTCGTCAAGTAGAGTCTCCTTCTTCCTTGACTTGACCAAAATATCATCCACATATGCATGAACATTGCGTCCAATTTGGCTGTGAAGACAGTTCTGCACACCACGCTGGTAAGTCGCCTGGGCATTCTTGAGCCCGAAAGGCATAGACACATAGCAGAAAGCACCAAAAGGCGTGATGAAAGCCGTCTTCTCTTGGTCTTTGACTGCAATCTTGATCTGGCGGTAACTGTAATAAGCATCCAAGAAGCATAAACTCTCACAACCTGCCGTTGCAACAATAATCTGGTCGATACGGGAGAGAGCAAACGGGTCAACCGGAGAAGCCTTGTTAAGTTCAGTGTAATCCACACACATACGCCACCTGTCATTCTTCTTAAGCACTAGCACCGGGTTAGAAAGCCACTCCAGGTGAAATACTTCCACGATGAACCCTGCTGCTAGAAGCCGGGCCACCTCTTCCCCAATAGCCTTGTGTCATTCTTCATTGAAGCGCCGAAGGAACTGCTTAACCGGCTTAAACTTAGGATCCACATTAAAGTGGTGCTCAGCGAACTCTCTCGGTACACCCGGCATGTCAGAAGGTTTCCATATGAAGATGTCCCGATTTTCACGGATGAATTCGATGAGCATGCTTTCCTATTTGGGATCCATATTGGCCCCAATAGTGAACTATTGTGATGAGTCGCCCAGAGTGAAATCCACCAACTTGGTATCATCGGCCGCAAACATGAGGGGTGGCTCAGATTCCGTAGTAGGCTTTTTGAGTGGAGTCATGTCCTCCGGGTCAACATTTTCCTTATAGAACTGGAGCTCTGCTTCAGCACAACTTGACTCTGCGTAAGCCGCGTCTCCTTCCGCACACTTAATTGCCGTCTTCCGATCACCATGCATGGTAATCATTCCGTTTAATCCGGACATCTTGAGCTGTAAGCACACATAGCAAGGCCTAGCCATGAACTTGGCATAAGTCGGACGTCCAAACAGGGCATGATATGGACTTTTGATCTTGACCACCTCGAACCACAAGGACTCCACCTGTAGTTATATTCGTCGCCAAAGGCAACCTCCAAGGAGATTTTACCCACTAGATAAGATGACTTTCCAGGTACCACGCCGTGAAAGACTATCGAAGAAGGCCTACGATCCTTGTCAAACAACTTCATCCTGCGAAAGTGTCATAGTACAAGATATCAATGCTGCTGCCACCATCCATAAGTACCTTAGTAAACACATAGCCTCCCACTTGGGGGGCAACCACCAAAGCCAGCTGCCCCGGGTTGTCAACACGCGGCGGGTGATTCTCTCTACTCCAAGTTATGTCGTACTTAGACCACTTCAAGTATTGGAGGAGAGCCGACGTGACTACATTAACCGCCCGCTTGCGCACCTTCTGGTCTCGCTTGTCAAGGCAGGTTGTAAAAACATGATATTGACCCGTGCTGAGCTGCTTTGGATTACTCTGATACCAGATTGGTTATTCTGCTACTGATTACCGCCACTAGATTGCTGACGGTGACCTCCTTGATTTCACTGACCCTGATAATCGGATATTGAGCCGCCGGTGCCAAGACCGGCACCTAACCCGCCTGGCCTTGAGCCACGTGGTGGGCCACCACCATTGTTATGAAGCTGCCGCAAGCTGTAATCCCGAAACTGTCGTATGATGTGGCAATTCCTCCAAGTATGACCCGCCGGCCTATCGGGCCGGCTGTGCTCCGTAAAAGGTTTATTAAGCATCTCCTCCAGGTTGAAAGGAGTTTTACCCTTATTAAAGGGTTGTTTGAAGTTCCCGTTGCCCTTAGCATGGTTGTTCCCGGCACTGGCGTTTGCCACCAATTCTGACTCGCCGTCCGGATTCTTCCTTTTGTTATGGTTGCCGCTGCCAGCCGCACCCTTGACATTGTTATTCTTCTTACCCTGACCTGACTTATCTTGATGAGAGCCCGGGTCTTTCGTATTGTCAGATTCAACATACTTGGTGAGAGCCGCCATGAGTTCCCCCATGTCTTGACACAAGCGTTTGAGCTGGCCAAGCTTCTGCTTTAGAGGTGTAAAGTGGCAAATCTTTTCCAGAATCAAAACCGCTTGAGCCTCCGTGATTTGCTCAGATGAGTGGATAATGGTTGAGACCCGCCGGACCCAATGATGAGCCGATTCGTCCTCATGTTGAGCACAGTGGTCTAAATCCACAATCGTCATGGGCTTCTTGCATGTTCCTCGGAAATTTTTGATGAACTTCGCCTTGAGATCGGCCCAGGAATTAATGGTGTTGGGTGGTAGACCCTTTAACCACGTGTGAGCTGGCCCTTCTAGCATTATGATGAAATACTTGGCATATACTGCATCAGTGACGTCTAACATCTCCATGGCCAGCTCATAGCTTTCAATCCAAGCCTCCAGAGGTAGGTCAGCAGTATAATCTAGGACCTTGCATGGGCCCTTAAAATCCTTCGGTAAGCGCTCATTCCGCAAAGCCAGCACTAAGCATGGCACCCCCACATCCCTGGAGGTTACTCCTGCTACTTTAGAGATGGAAGGTGTATCTGTGGGTTCTTGATGAGCCGCCGCCGCTGCCAGAGCCACCACCGCTGCTAGAGCCGCTGCCCCACGTGGTGCTCTCGCCCGATCCACTAGCACCTACGCATCCAGAGCCATCCGATCAACTTGCAGTGGGTTCCGGTGTTGATCACTGCTAGAAACCTCCGGTGACTCATAGCGCCGGCTGTAGCTGTGGCTGGGACGGGGGTTGAGTGCACGCAACTCCGGCTGTAAGTGTACTTCTCCTTCTGGGCCATTGCCGTCTGTAGGTACCCAATAGCGTTCTGCACCTCCTCTACGAAAGCCGCCTCGTCCGGGATAGGGATTGTACCAAGTTGGGTCACTGCCGCAACCATGTTCTCCACCGGGTTGGAATAATGACCCGTCGGCATTGGGAAAGACATCGGTGAGGCCTGGTTCCATTAGGGCGGGTTAAGCTAAACCGCCGGTCGGCTCCCAGGTACTTCCGTGGTCCGTCCTGTTCCCGGCGTGTTGAAAAGGTTCCTAGCCTCGTACTGATCTGTCAAGCAGGACTGATGCCTCATCCGCTGAACCTCTACTACAGACTGCTGCTCCAGCTCCAGGCAGAAAGCATCTGCCCTAAGGCGCTTTGCCTCTGCTTCCATCTGATCCTTCAATGCATTGATCTCCTTTTGGACCTCAGTCATCTAGTCTTTCAGCCTCGCGATCTCTGTGTTCTGGGCCGCTTGATTTTCAGCTGTGATCTCCGTGGCCATCAGGGTTGTAGGCTCATTCGTCAGATCTAGAAGAACCTAAGCTGGTGGCCTACCAGCCCCCGATCCTGCTGCGCCGGCGACTGTGCTGCTCGGGGCTGGTGCTGATCCTACCATGAAGATGGCAGAATGGCTCGGCGGCTCATAATTCTCCATCATTCTGACTCGGGGTAAGGCTCGACGTAGCCTCCGAGTCTGCCGTTGTGCAGTTGGTAAATCGATTCCGCCTCTCCGCTCGAAGATCCATCCTCTAAGCAAACGAGAGTTCCCTGTGACTCAAAACCTTCAAGATCCATGTCCTGAGTAAATCCGACGAATACATGCTTCTTGGCTGGGTCAACACGGGCGGATTGCGCATGTCGGGCGGGTTGCACGCGCTGGGCCGGCAAGATGATGTCGGTGCAGATGTCCGACCCGGGTTCGGATCCGCTGATCTTGCCGATGAAGACGTGGATTCCACCGACGGGAATCTGGAAACCGTACTCAATTTAGTCGTCCTCGGGGCCCCATCCAGCGTCGTTGATGTAGAGCCGGCCACGACGACACTTGTTCATCCTTCCAACAGCGTACCCCTCGATCCCAGGGAGACAACCCTTTGAGAACTCAACACCACCGAGCGCTAGCCCCATGGTGGGTGCCAACTGTTGTGGTTTTGTCATGGTAGATGTCCGAAGACTTGGGTTCGAGGCCATCTCTAAGGTGATGAACTCAAAGGGGTAGGTTGAGATGAGGGACATGAGTTTACCTAGGTTTGGACCCTCAACAAGAGGTAAAAGCCTATGTCATGCTTGTGTTGTATTGATTGGAGTATCGACTACAAGGGAGTGGATTCCCTTGACCTAGTTCTCGATTGGTTGGTTTCTATCCAAGCCACCCCGAGGTCTCACCTTTATATAGGAGGTCGAAGCCCTGGGTTACATGAGTCCTACACTGACTCTTAAAACATAGACTATCCTGTCTCTAAGTCGCCTTGCCTTCTTGGGCAAACCATCTTCGGGCGGCTTAACCGCCTGGGTCTTCATACCATCTTCTGTCTGGGCCTCTGTCTTGGCCCATCTTGGTAAGTCCTCACATAAACAGGCGTATGTCTTTCAGCCCGCTTCTCTAATCTGGATTTATGAGCTGCAAGGTATGACTCGGCCCCACCTGGGCGGGTCTTACCTTGGGGTTATATCCCCAACAGCATGGACACATAGCAGAAAGCTCCAAAAGGTGTTATGAACGAGGTCTTCTCTTGGTCTTTAACTGCCATCTTTATCTAATGATAGCCTGAATAGGCATCCAGGAAACATAAACTCTCACAACCCGCTGTTGCATTAATAATCTGGTCGATACGGGGGAGAGAAAACGGGTCAACTAGAAAAGCTTTCTAAAGATCCGTGTTGTCTATGCACATATGCCATGTGTCGTTCTTATTGAGCACCAGCATAGGGTTGGCTAACCACTCCGGGTGAAATACCTCCACAATGAACCCTGCTGCTAAGAGCCGGGCTACCTCTTCTCCAATTGCTTTACGCCGCTCCTCATTGAAACGACGAAGGAATTGCTTAATCGGCTTAAACTTAGGATCCATATTAAGGTGGTGCTCAGCGAATTCTCTTGGTACACCTGGTATGTCAGATGGCTTCCACGCAAAGATGTCCCAATTCTCACGGATGAATTCGATGAGCGTGCTTTCCTATGCGGGATCCATGTTAGCTCCAATAGTGAACTGCTTGGATGAGTCACCCGGGATAAAATCCACCAGCTTCGTGTCATCAGCCGCAAACTTCAACCACGGCTCAGACTCTATACTGCGCTTCTTCAATGGCGTCATATCTGTTGGGTCAACGTTATCCTTATAAAACTTGAGTTGTGCTTCTATGCAGCTTGACTCTGCATAAGCCGCATCTCCTTCCTCACACTTGATGGCTACCTTCCGATCACCATGGACCATGATTGTTCCATTGAGAGCCGGCATCTTGAGCTGCAGATACACATAATAGGGTCGGGCCATAATCTTTGCGAAAGCCGGCCAGCCAAACAGAGCATGATATGGGCTCTGAATCTTTACCACGTCAAACCACAAGGTCTCCACCCTGTATTTATACTCATCCCCAAACGCCACTCACAAAGCAATCTTTCCCACTGGGTAAGCCGACTTGCCCGACACCACTCCATGAAAAACGGTCGATGACGGCTTAAGAGCCTTATCGGTTAACTCCATCCGCTGGAATGTGTCGTAGTATAAGATGTTGATACTGCTACCACCGTCCATGAGTACTTTCATGAATTTGTACCCTCCAACCTAAGGAGCGACCACCAGAGCTATGTGACCCGGATTGTCGACCGGTGGCGGGTGATCCTCCACGTAATCGGGTACTCTGACTATTTTAAGTATTGCGCGAGAGCCGGCGTGGCCGCATTGACCGCCCTCTTGCGCAGCTTCTGATCCCGCTTATCCAGGCTCATTGTGAAGACTTGATATTACACTCCACTAAGTTGCTTCGGGTTGCTCTGTCCTCCATTGCTCTATTGCTGATGACTTCCCTGGTTTCCTCGATTGTAACTGCTTTGGCCTTGATGACCTGAACCTGACCCGCCAGCACCAAAGCTGGCCCCTGAGCCGCCCTTTCCTGACCTTCCTGACGGGTCGTTACCCTTGTTCTGATTTTGACGAAGGCTTTGCTCCCAGAATGCGTGCATAACACTACAATCCTTCCAAAGGTGGGTGGCCTCCTTGTCCGCACAGCTGTGCGCCGGGCAAGGTCTGTTCAGTGCATCTTCTAAGGTGTAGGGCATAGGGGATGCAGGCGCCCTATTCCTATTGAACAGCGGCCTAAAGTTCTTGTTCCCCTGGGGTGATTGTTCTCGGATGATTGTACATTGGTGTTCGCCACAAATTCTGACCCACCATCTGAGTTCTGACACTTGCCTTTACCGCCATTCTGAGCACCTCCGTGTTGGTTCTTTCCACTGCCGCCCTTCTTACCCTGTCCTGACTTCTCATCGTCGGAGTCTGGGTCCTTGGTAGTATCTGAATCCGCATATTTGGTGAGAGCCGTCATGAGCTCACCCATATCCTGACAAGAACGCTTCAACTGCCCGAGCTTCTGGTTCAGAGGCAAAAAACGACAGTTCCTTTCCAAGATCATAACTGCCTAAGACGCCAAAATATTCTCAAACGGGTGGATCACCGTAGAGACCCACTGCACCCAATGATGGGCCGACTCACCTTCCTGTTGCGCACAAAGATCCAGATCCCCAATCATCATCGGTTGCTTGCTAGTTCCTCTGAAGTTCTTGATGAACTATGCTTTCAACTCGGCCCACACGTGATGGTATTCGGTGGCAACCCTTTTAACCAAGTGCGGGCCAGTCCTTCCAACATCATGACGAAGTATTTCACACAGACCGCTTCGTCGACCTCCAGCATCTCCATAGCAAGCTCATAGCTTTCAATCCAGGCCTATGGGGGCATATCCGCCATGTAGTTGGGCACCTTCCGCGGACCTCAAAGTCCTTGGGTAGGCGTGCACTCCTCAGATCCGCTGTAAGACACTGGACACCAAATCCCCTGGCTGAGACGCCGACAGGTGTTGCTGGTGCGGGCTCAGGGACCTCCGGGTAATCCGTCACCGGTGTCGACCCTCACTTAGCCCGGCCCCTATCCATAGCACCCTGAATATCCATCTCAGGCGGGTTGTTATTGGGCGGGTTTCACCTTTGCTCACTGCCTGAAACTGCGGGCGACTCAATCCGCCGGCTGTAGCTACGGCTATGAACCGGTGTGGAGTGCACCCGGCTCCGGCTGTGTGTATACCTCTCTTGCTGAGCCACCGCTGTCTACAACAGACTAATCGCGTTCGTTGCCTCCTTAGCAAACAGTGTTCCTTCAGCCAAAGGGAGAGAATCTAGCTTAGCAGTCACTGCTATCATATTTTCCATCGGGTTCGAGTAATGGCCAGGCGGCGTCACAACATGCCGCGTCAAGGGTCTGCTCCTCCGCGGCGAGCCTAATTGCCACGGCGCCTCTACTGCCCGGGTCACCATTGGCGGCGTGCTTGGCTCGGCCTCCGAAGTGTTGAAAAGATTCCAAGTTTGGATCGGTAAACCAACTTGAGTCCTTCTATGCTGAACTGCCTCCGATGCCCGCTGGTCCAGATCAACACGGAGGGCCTCCGCCCTCAAACGTTCCAACTCAGCGTTCATCTAGGCTTGCATTGCATTAATATCCTCCTGGGCCTGAGCCATTTGTCCCTTGATTCGGTTGACCTCGGCATTCCGCTCTGCTTGATTCTTAGCCATCACCTCTATGGCCATCAGAGCGGCCATCTCATCCATGAGCTCCAGTAGAACCTGTGTCGGTGCCTTAGGGGGCTTCACATGAGGGGGAGCCGCTGCTCCGGATGTCGCACCATTGGACGCCGGCGCCAGGCCTTCCATGAAAACGGCGGCTCAGCTCAGCGGGTCATAAGGCTCCGAAATACTATAACCATCGGCATAGCCCCCTAACCCGCCGTCATGAAGTCGATAGATCGATTCCCCATCCTCGCTGGAAGATCCTTCATTTGAAAAAGCTAAGGTTTCTCTCGACAAGGAATCACCGTTGTCCTGTGTGAAGCCAACACAGACGCTCTTCCGCCCAGGTTGAACATGGGCGGGTCTCGCGCGCCAGGCCGGCTCGACGATGTTGGTGCAGATGTACGGCCCGGGTGTAGATCCGTCCAGTTTGTCGATGAACATGTGCATCTTGCCAATGGGAACCCTATAACCATACTCGGCTAAGTCAGCTTCAGGCCCCCATCCTGAGTCATCGATGTAGAGCTTGTCGCGGCGACTCTTGGTCATCAAGCCGACAGCGTGTCCTTCGATCCCTGAGAGAAAGCCCTTTGAGAACTCAACACCACCGTGCGCTAGCCCCACGGTGGGCACCAACTATCGTGGTTTGTCACGGCAGATGTCCGAAGACTTATATTCGAGGCCATCGCTAAGGCGGTGGACTCAAAGGGGTTGGACAGTACGAAATATAGGGATTTACCCAGGTTTGGCCCCTCGAGATAGGTAAAAGCCTACGTCCTGCTTTGTGTGTATTGATTGGAGTATCGATTACAAGGGAGAGTATTTGCTTGACCTAGCTCTCGATGGATTGGTTTCTATCTAAGCCATCCCCTGGTCTCGCCTTTATATAGGAGGTCGATACCACGGTTTACACAAGTCTCATACCGACTCTTACAACGTATCTGATTCTGTCTCTAGGCTGCCTAACCGACTCCGGCAGGCTGTCTTCGGGCGGCTTACGCTCCTGGGTCTTGCATCTTCTTCCTGACTCTGGGTCTCCGTCCCAGCCAATCTGGTGACCTGCCATGCGGCCCAATCTTCCTCTTCTAGCCCATATGTTAACGAGCAGCCAGGTATGACCCGGCCCCTCCTGGGCGGGTCTTACCACGGGGTTATATCCCCAAAAGAACCCTCTGTGGGTAGAGCCCTCCATGGACTCTCGTGACCGTTACCCTCCGAGGGTTGAAGACTCCATAAACGTGGATGTACGATAGCGCCACCTATCAGAACTATAGGAAAAATCATCGTGTCGCCAATTGCGTTTGATCTTCCTACCCTCCCTTTACTTACATCCTTGTCTTTACTTTCCGCTGCTAAACTCTTAGACATGCATGTGTAGGGGTGTACTTGACATACTATGAATGCTAATATGTGCCAAGAATTAAAATTGGGAAAAAGTAGATTATTATTTGGTCAAGTAGTCTAATCACCCCTCTCTAGCACTACTTTTGATCCTACAAGTGGTATCAGAGCTTTGGTCTCCCTTGCATTGGTCGCACAACCTAGGAGAGTATGGCATCTAGTGAGCGAAATTATCACCGTAGAGGTGCATACTTTGATTGCACAAATTTTGCTAGTTGGAAGCACAAAATGAAAATGCATTTGCTTGGTCATAACCTCGACGTTTGGGCTGTTGTTCGTGTTGGTATGCAAGGTGAATTCTTTGCGAAAGGAAGGGAACCGGATCGCAAAACGACCGCGGATGAATTGAAGATGTTTCAACTCAATGCTCAAACATGTGACATTCTCTGCAACTGCCTATGCCCCGAAGAGTTCAACAAAATCAGTCGTCTTGAGAATGCAAAAGATATTTGGGTCACTTTGATTGATATGCATGAAGGTACAGAATCTGTGAGATAATCCAAGTTGGATGTTCTTCAAAGTCAACTTGACAAGTTCAAGAAGAAGGATGGTGAAGGAGTTGCTGAGATGTACTCTAGGCTAGCTCTCATCACAAATGAGATTGCCGGCTTAGGAAGCGACAAAATGACTGACAAATTCATCACCAAGAAGATACTTTGAGCTTTGGATGATCGATATGACACCGTTTGCACATTGATCCAAATGATGCCCAACTACAAAGATCTCAAGCCAATGGAAGTGAATGGAACAATTGTTGCTCATGAGATGACACTCAAAGACAAGGAAGAGCTTCACCACAAGTGTAGAAGTGCTTACAAAGCCACAAGTGATGCTCCCACTATATCAAGTGACAACCTTGTCACAAATGAAGATATAAGCCTCATGGTCAAGATATTCAACAAGTTCTACAAGAATAGAAGCAAATATCGAAGTTCCAACTCAAAATATGAAGAGAAGCGTTCCTCAAGTCGTGGACGAAACTGCTACAATTTGGGAAGCCCGGACACTACTCCAGTGAGTGCACGACTCCTTATAAGAGGAAATAAGATTCACCAAGAATACGAAGCTCAAGAGACGAGTCACCTCAAAGAGAGACAAGGAGTAGAGATGAACGCTATGAACGAAGACCATCAAGGATAAGTAGGGACTCAGAGAAGAAGGACAAGTGCACCAAGAGCTACTCAAGAAGAAAACATCAAGCTCATGTTGCTGAATGGGTTTCCGGATCCGAATCCGTCAACCACCCCGAGAGAAGCTATCACTCCAACTCCGATTATAGTCAAGATGAAGGTGTTTCCAGACTTGCACTAGTGACAACCGACTCCTATGAAATATTTGATTCACTAAATGAAGGGAGTGGACATTGCTTCATGGCTCAAGTCCCCAATGTATCACACCCTCAGTATCTTGATTTCAATAGTGATGAAGATGACTTGTTAATTGAAGACGTCTTCCTTTGACAAATCTAGTAATGTTAGTCAAAATGAACTTGCCAGTACTCACTCTAGGGTAGACAAGTCGTGCGATGATGATAAGGTGGAAATAGAATGACTAACTCAAGAACTAAAAACTCTTAAATTAGCTCATGAGTCAACTCTATAAGATCATAGAGAGCTTAAGGACACATGAGAAGCTACGCTTCGAGAAGCTCAATTTAGAGCAAGAGCATGAGTTCCCTAAAGCTATCAATGACGGTCTTCAAAAGAAGGCTTCCTCTTATATAGCCAAGCAACTTCTGTTATCTACATTCATGCCTCAAGTTAAGTCTAAGCAAGCTAGTAACAAAGGAAAGAAAGGTTCTTCAACTAGTAGCAATAAAAAAGATAAATTCATTGATATTTCTTCAAGTAGTTCTCTTGATCCCACTAACTCTTCTCTTAGCCAAGTTACACTTGAGCAAGAAAATGAACTATTGAAAGGGATTATAGAGAAAGGTATCTACAAGAGTCTTGGAGCGTGAAAACAATTTGAGGAGATTGTACGAAAGCACGGAGGATACCAAAATAACCATGGTGTTGGCTACTCCAACGCTAATGGATTGGAATGGGAAGAAGGTCAATACCCCAAGCCCAAGTTTGTTCCTCAAAAGGAGAAGTATGAAAATACTATCCCCAAGGGAACAAAAGCTCAAGATGACCTTCCACCACAAGACCCCAAGCTCAAGGGAAAGAACAAGCTTCAAGAGGACATTGACTCATATGAAGATGAATCCCAAGCTTTGTTGAAATGGGTTCCCAAGGCTACTACAAGCTCAACTTCTACAAGTGTTACTTCAACACCAAGGATCCCCATCAACTTGATGTGGGTCCTCAAGAAGAAGAACTAGAGAAGTTCTTGAGGGGTGACTCCGCCAATGAAATTCACTCACATTCATTATTGGCAAGAACTATTTGCAATCAACATCAACTTTATGCAATAGTTCAAGGAGTCACACATTCCCTCAAAGGTAAGCTAGGGACAAGGTAATCAACAAATCAATGGACATCATAACTCATGCTTTGCACTCCATGTCCATAGATATCCTTGTATTTGTCTCTTCTGTGTTGGGACTAACCCATGTAGGTGAGAAGAGTAAGGAAAGAACAAGGATGCTCCCAACTCTTGGTGATCTTCATCAACTTTGAGCATCCACCACTACCTCACCAACATGAAATCTTCATCGACAAAACCCAAGGTTAGTTTGTCCCTCCTATCGGGGGATGTCACATCAAGGGGGATCTTTACTCTAAGACTTGAGTCAAAGCATCTCATAGAATGTGACAACATTAAATGCTTTATGTAAAAGTGGTAACCTCACTTGTGCTTAAACGATGAGTATGACCTATGATCAGGTATTCTTACTTGGCTCCTAAGTCAATATACTCATATATAGATGACTCTGTCATCACCAAAGTCCTTGTTAGATGATATTGTGTATGTGCATGTTTGTCATTATTTCTTTTGACATCTTATTGTGTGAGCATGTTGGTCTGCACTTATTTTCTCATTCGAGGACATCGAATTGTTGCTATTTGGCTCTTCATTTATCTTTTGCCAGTTGGATGGACAAGAATGCCTAGGACCACTCCTGTATCTATCTATGCTTTCTCACCTCATACTCTATTCATACTGCATCACAAAATTTGAACAAGTACTTTTCGATCACTCTGTCTGAGGAGCACTTAGAGTTCCGTATCATCAAGGACTAACCATTAAAACCTCCTAAGCACATTTCGGTGGAACCAACCCACAATTCTTGGTCTCACCAAATGCCTAGGGTTGATCTGGTTTCCTTATATCGGTAGGACCGATTTCATATTATCGATTACACCGAGTTTCCCTATTAGCTAGCAGTTGTGAAACTCGGTGACACCAAAAATATCAAATCGGTGTCACCGACAGCGATGGGTATATATTTGGTGGACCCCGACGCTTTGAATTTCATTCGATAAACGTCATGCCTCCACAACCCTAGCTGCTGCCCAAAGACCCCGGTCATCGCCTTGCCTTCCCCGAGTGCCTCCGCCGTTGGGAACCACCACCGTCAACATTTTTCTTCACCAACGTCACCATCGTAGTAGATCCATCGCCACATTAGGGTACGAATTCGGCCCCCTCTCGTTCTCTCTATCCAAATATTGTGCATTAGGGCTTATTTCCCATCTATCCACAGTTTGAAAGCTTTCCATCCCTAAGAAAATCCCGTAGAGTAGAGAACGATCGACTTTTAGGGTTTTGTCGTCCGCCAGCTGAATCTTGGTAGGACCGATGCAAAGAAATTGGTGTCACCAATTTTCTTTTCTGCCACACTAAGAACACCTTGGTGGAACCGAGTTCTCATTTTCGATGCAACTAAAAATGGTGCCAAGTTCATGGAAAGTTAGTTGTCTGTCTCGGTGTGACCAAAATATTTGCCTTGACTGTACTGAAATACACTTGACAGAATGCAAAACTTTGAAAATGTTTTGTTCAGAATTTCAAAAATTTCTGCATTTTGTGATGACTCGTCCTATTCCACTCTACTATACTCTATTCACAGGGTCAGCATGTCAGGCTCAGATAGTCAGAATTTGCTAGAGCAGAATGTTCACATGAGTTCAGGGACTAGTCTTGAGTCCAGTTCTTCCTCAGATCCAGTCACTCCAAGTTCTCATGGGTTTCCTAAGGCTACCACTAGGACAAGGAAGAGATTCAACTCAGAGGAAGAAGAGTCTGATTTTGTCCCAGAAGAGGTTCTTGCTAATAAGCAAGAGATGGCTGCAAGGAAATCGGCAAATGAGGCTACCTCATCCAGGAGGGTAGTCAGCAAAGTTTATGCCCCTGCAAAAACTTTCCAAGCACATGAGAGTGCTAGGGATGCAGTGTCTGTTGAAGTCCCCAAGAAAGCTTTGCCAAAGAAGACAACCAGGAAGAGAATTATCCGTGTGTAGGGCAGGCCTACCTCAATGTATGAGGATCCAGAGGAGGCTGCTGCTAGTGGTGCTGCTGTTCAGGAGGAGGAAGAGGAGGAACCTGCTGCTAAGGCCCCTCCCAAGAAGAAAGCCAAGAAACTGTTGGCTGATGCTATGCCCAAGCCAGGTACCTCCAAGAGCACCAAGGCTGCTCCCAAGAAAGCTACTGCACAGAAGTCCAAGAGGACTACCATGGATATACATGCTTATGAGAAGAACAAGCAATCCACCTTCAGAGAAGGAGATGATGATGATGATGCTATGTCTGTTCTGATGAAGCTCAAACCTCACCTTCTAGTTCATGATGCTGCCATCCTATTGCTTAGGACATGAAGAAGAAGAAAGAATAAGCCTTGAGGGTATGGAGAGCAACTGATCCATATGCCCAGAGGAGGAAAACTACTGTTGACTACATATTTTACACCAAAGAGTAGCAAGACTTTTATGAGACGGTTTTGTTTGACAAGAGTCCAGCTGTGAGTGACATGAGATATGTGGACTGGAAGTACATCAAAGATAACGAAGATTACTTTCCGTGTGTCCAAGACAATTTCCACTGCGTTGGCATTGATAAATTTCTTGGAAAGGAGTTCACATCTTGGAACGATGAGATGATCATGCAGTTCTATTCCACTGCTCATTTTTACGGAGATGGCAGAATTGTTTGGAAAGGAGCAAGATATGAATCTACTATTGATGAGTGGGCTACCATCTTAGGAGTCTAAGAGGCACATGATGGAGACATTTGTGTATACTCAGAGTCCAAGGCAAGCGACAATGCCATGAAGGACGTGTATAATCCCATTCTTATTGCACAGCTTTAGTCCCACAAGGTAGGATCCATATACCACCTCCAGGGAAGTCTACACACCATCAACACTATACTTAGGTTTACTTTGATGCCTAAGTCAGGTGACGAGAAGATGATCTGAGGCTATTCCATCATTTTTCTCATTCATATTGACCGGAACCAGAGATTCCTAGTGATGGATTTGATTGTGGAGACAGTGAAGAGGGTTGCTGCTGATCAGGAGCGCTCATGCTGCTATGCACCCTACATTCAGATGCTCATCAATTCTAAGCTTGAGAAGCACATCTTTGCTCTGGATAGACCCTACTTGCCACTTCAGTCGGATTTTGAGGACAACATTGTGATGATGGACCTAGACCATCCCACATCAGCTACAACTCAGGCACAAGCAGAGGCACAAGCAGAGGCAGCTCGAGCCACTAGTGCTCAGGTTCCCAGGTCCAGGAACAAGAAGATGGATCTTTTGATCACCACTGTCATGGCTATGAAGAAGGACATCAAGACCATCATGGACACTCACGAGAGCCTTGTGAACATTATTGATGATAGAGTGAAAACTCTTAATGACAAGGTTGATGGGTTGACTAAGACAGTCAATGAGCTCAAGAAGGAGGTTGATGAAGCCCCAATCCATCGCACCTCTTCAGAGTCTAAGTCTTCTAATGATGAGGAGGATAGTGCACCTGTCAGGACTACTGCCCAGTTGATGACTAAGGCTAGGACTGCTAAAGTACTAGCTCTAGAGATGAGGCCTTCATCTTGATCTCTAGCCAAAGTATCTTCAGCTCCATTAGCTCAGCTCCATCCAGGACTTCGGCGGAAGTCTTCGCCGATGCAGTTCTCTCGACTCCGACATTGATGACCGGAGTAGATCAGCCGCATAATTATTATCTATATATCTTTGAACTTTTGGTAACTTGTTGCCAAAGGGGGAGAAGTTTTATATAGATCTCAGGCTTCGAGTGAGAGAGCGTCTGTTTTTAACTGCTGGTTTTACAAACATTTGGTTCTTTTGGTTTGATGTGAGATACTTTGGTTTTTATATTTGATGATACGTTGTTACGTGTGTTGCTACTAATTCCTATCTTTTTGATGGTTATGTGAAGATCATTCACTTTGCTTGATGTGTTGTGCTATGTTGTTAACTCTTATTACTCTCGCACACCACCAAGGCTTATGTGACATGGAAAAAGTGCCCCATGTACCCAATCGATTGTGCATTTGCATTCAAACGCAAATTTAAAATAATGCAAAAATTTAGGGGGGCTCTTTCTTATCACATACTTCTCAAAGCGACGATTATATCCATTGATTATATCATATGTTGAAGCTTTGATCTATATGTTGTCATAAATTACCAAAAAGGGGGAGATTGGAAGCACATTTGTTCCCTTGGTGGTTTTGGTAATTAATAAAAACATATATGTCATTCAACTAATGTTTCCACTAAGTATGTTTCAGGAAAAGTTCAATGATGGTTTGCCAAACGGATTGTGGAATACCCCAAGATGCAAGGAATAACATTGGCCAAGCTTCAAGCAAAGTACTCTACATTTTACATTTGTGAGAAATCACTTTGAGTCCATAGGAAATCCAATACTATTAAAAGGGGGTAAGGTTTTCTTGGTGAACAAAATGATCATACATGCACAAGTGATAGTCACCAAAACACCCACAAACTCCCCCACCAAATTCTGTCCAAAGACAAATACTCAAAATCGGTGCAACCAACATTCTACACTTGGTGCCACCGATTCCAAACCCTAGACAGACTCAGCCAAACCCTAGATTTGCGGGGCAACCGATACTGCATCTGGTGCCACCGAGTTGGGCTGCCAACTTTTCGTTACGCAAGTTCTCAGTTTTGGTCCTTCTAAGATTATCGAATCGGCATCACCAAGATTGAACATTCTGACCGTTGGTCACCTTATTGGTGCAACCGAGATTCCTATATCGGTCTCACTAAGATTCAAAAGTTGCTAACTTTAAGTCACTTCGGTACAGCCGAGATTCACACATCTGTTCCACCGAGTCTGACTTATTGTGTGTAACGGTTGGATTTTTGGAGATGCCTATATATACCCCTCCACCACCACCAACTCGAAAAAGAAGCACTCAGAACTATTCCATACCTATCCTATCAGTTTTTTGAGAGAGAACCACCTACCCTTGTGTTGAGGTCAAGATCTTCCACTCCAACCATATGGATCTTGATTTCTAGCCTCCCCAAGTTGCTTTCCACCAATCCCATGTCTTATACCAAGCCATATCTATGAGAGAGTGATTGTGTGTTGAGGAGTCTATCATCTTGAAGCACAAGAGCAAGGAGTTTCATTGACATTATCAAGCCTATTACCTTTTGGAGAGTGGTGCCTCCTAGATTGGTTAGGTGTCTCTTGGGAGCCTCCTACTTTGTGTTGTGGAGTGAACCAATAAGTTTGTAAGGGCAAGGAGATCGCCTACTTCATGAAGATCTACCCATAGTGAGGCTAGTCCTTCGTGGACGGAAGCCATTAAGGAATAGTCAAGGTTGCAACTTCGTGGACCCTTATGGGTGGACCTCTCTGTGGACTCTCGCGACTGTTACCCTTTGTGGGTTAAAGACTCCATAAACGTGGACGTATGATAGCACCACCTATCGGAACCACGGGAAAAATCCTTGTGCCTCCAAATGCGTTTGATCTCCATATCTCAACGCTTTACTTCATGTGCAATGCCTTTACTTTCTGCTGCTATATTTGTTGACATGCATGTGCAGGGTATATAGACTTTCTAGTCTTGCTAAAACTGTTAAAATTTGCCAACCAATCAACTTGGGAAAAGGTTAGGTTTTAATTTCCTGTTAGTAGTCTATTCACTCCCCCAGACACTCTTCTAGTTATCCCTCAATTGGTATTAGAGCTTTGGTCTCCATTGCATCAGTTTAATCATCGAGGAGGAAGATGGATGTGTCTAGTATAGGGAGTTTGAGTTGTAGAGTGCCTATTCTTGATGGAGAGTATTATAGTCAATGGAAAACTTTGATGCTTGAGATGTTTAATGAATTTCAATTGAGAAAATATGGTATGCACCCCTATGAGCGTCCTATTGCTGAATTGCATCCCACACATGAAGAGGAAATTAACATGCTTGGTAACCAAAGAACTGTCAATCTTATTGTTAGAGGCTTACCAAGATTCGTGTTTTCTCAATTGAAGAACTTTGCATGTGCCTATACCTTGTGGACTGATTTGGAGAAATGATATCCAAATCTTTCATTAGGAAGTCTCCATGAAATTCTTCATAAAACTGTTGCTTTTCACAAAATGAAGCCTAGTGATCCAAACTTTGATAAATGCATATTTGAGCTCTGTGATCTTATACATGCTAAAGGAGATTTAACCACTATCAACAACATTATCTGTGAAGCCATTCCCATTCATAAACTTGAACATTGTCATGATCACAATTCTAACGAATCTCTTGCTCTTTATGACGAGGATTTCCCACTTGATAATGACAATGTGAAACATGGCTACCTTGGAGAAGATGAGTTGTTCGCCATCGAGCATGAAAAGATCATGAACAATCTACGTCTAATGGCAAACTTCAAGGATTATATGTCCAGACGAAAAGAGTGGATTCTCAACAGTGGATGTACGGATCATATGACTGGTGATAGAGACATGCTCCAAGAGGTCACGCCTAATCAAGGTCCTCGAAGGTATGTGACCTTTGGAGACAACTCTAAGGGTAAGGTACTTGGCCTTCGTAAGGTGGCCATATCCCATGATATGTCTATTAAAAATGTTATGCTTGTTAAATCCCTTGGCTACAATCTTCTTTCTGTATCTAGACTTGCCGATTTCGGTTTCAGTGTGTTAGTCATGAAAGTAGATTGCCAAGTGTTTCGTCAAGAAATCATAAAATGGTCTTTACCAGTTTCGGTAGAGGTGATCTATACATTATTGATTTCACTAAGAGATCCAAGCCTCGCAGTTGTTTAATTGCTAAATCCTTTAAAGGTTGGCTTTGGCATAGAAGATTAGGACATGTAGGCATGCACAATCTAGATGAGCTAATCAAAGGTGATCATATACTTGGTGTTAAAGATGTTATCTTTGACAAAGATAGACTTTGTAGTGCTTGTCAAGCTGGAAAACAAGTAGGCGGAAGTCATCCCGTTAAGAATATCATGACTACTAGGAGACCACTCGAGTTACTTCGCATGGATATTTTCAGTCCCAATGCTTACAAGAGTCTCGGTGGAAATTCCTATGGTCTAGTTATAGCTGATGATTTTTCCAGATTTACATGGGTATTCTTTCTTGATGATAAGTCGCAGGTTCAAAAGATCTTCAAGAACTTCATTCTCAAAGCGCAAAATCAATTTGAAGTGAATATCAAGAAAGGTCGGTGCGATAACAGATCGGAGTTCAAGAACACCCATGTGGATACCTTTCTTGACGAAGAAGGTGTCTCGCATGAGTTCTCGACTACACACACGCCTCAACGAAATGGAGTTGTTGAGAGGAAGAACCAGACGCTTATTGAGATGTCTAGAATGATGCTTGACGAATACAAGACGCCAAGACACTTTTGGGCAGCAGCCATGGAAACAGCACATGCTACAAACCGACTTTACTTGCACAAGCTTCTCGATGAAACGGCATATGAGCTACTCACCTGTAACAAACCCCAAGTTGGATACTTTCGGGTATTCGGCTCCAAGTGCTACATTCTTGACAAGCATCGTGGTACAAAATTTGCTCCTAAATCTCATGAAGGATTCCTACTTGGTTATGGATCGAACACTCACACTTGTCTACAACAACTTCAGTCGAAAAGTTGAAGAGATGGTAGATGTGAAGTTTGATGAATCTAATGGTTCGGAAGTCGAACAATTGCCAAATGATGTAGGTGATAAGGACCCTTAGGAAGATATCCTAGATTTACCCATTGGCGAGATTCGTCCCATGGAGGTGAAGGAAAGTACTTCATCAACTCAAATGGAAGCCCCTACTTAACGACAAGGTGAACCACAACATGACATGGAGGCATCCACAAGCGGTACACGACAAGATGAAGAGGAAGAGGAAGTACATCATGAATATCCACCACAACCTCCTTCACCACCACCTCAAGGAGAAGATCACGTTAACAAGAACGAATAGGAAGGAGATGATGATGAAGAAGAAGCTCCACCATCCAACAACCAGAAGCTGACCCGAGTTCGAGCACAAGTGACCAAGAACCATCCCCTAAACCAAATCTTTGGAGATATCCAAACCGGGAGAATCACCCACTCTAAAACTCGTCTAGCTAACTTTTGTGAGAATTATTCTTTCATATCTAGCATTGAGCCTTTGAAGGTAGAACAAGCTCTTGAAGACGCGGATTGGGTGAACACTATGCATGAAGAGCTTCACAACTTCGAAAGGAACGAAGTGTGGACACTCGTGGAGAATCCCGAAGATGAGCACAACATCATCAGAACCAAATGGGTGCTTCGGAACAAGCAAGACGAAGACGGTCGATTCATACGCAACAAGGCACTTCTCGTGGCCCAAGGATATACTCAAGTCGAAGGTATAGACTACGATGAGACTTATGCCCCTATTGCTAGTCTAGAAGCTATTCGAATTCTTGTTGCCTATGCTAATCACCATGATATCATGATTTATCAAATGGACATTAAAAGTGCCCTTTTAGATGGTGAAATTGAAGAATAGGTTTATGTTAAGCAACCACCTGGTTTTTTGAATCCTAAGAAACCTAATCATGTTTACAAGCTTCGTAAAGCCCTTTATGGTCTTAAGCAAGCCCCTCGTGCTTGGTACAAATGCTTAACGAAGTTTCTCATTGAAAAAGGCTTTGAAATTGTTAAAATTGATGCAACCTTGTTCACTAAGGGAGTTAATGGAGAATTATTTGTGTGCCAAATCTATGTGGATGATATTATCTTTGGTTCCACTAACCCACAATTTAGTGAAATATTTGGAAGGTTGATGTCCGAGAAGTATGAGATGTCCATGATGTGTGAGCTGAAATTATTTATTTGATTGCAAATAAAGCAATCAAGAGAAGGAACTTTCATCTCTCAAAATAAGTATACCAAGGACTTGATCAAGAAATTCAACATGCAAGAGTGTAAAGGTATGAAAACTCCCATGCCAACTAGTGGACATGTTGATCTTACCAAGGAAGATGAACCGGTTGATCAAAAAATTTATCGATCTATGATTGGTTCATTGCTATATCTATGTGCATCTCGTACCGATATTATGCTTAGTGTTTTCATGTGTGCTAGATATCAAGTTGCACCTAAGGAGTGTCATCTTTTGGTCATGAAACGTATAGTGAGATACTTGATACAAACACCAAACTTTGGCATTTGGTATCCCAAGTGATCTTCTTTTTACCTTGTTGGCTATTCCGATTCGGACTATGTCGGTGACAAGGTTGATAGAAAATCCAACTCGGGTACTTGTCAATTTTTAGGTAGATCTCTTATGTCTTTCTCCTCCAAGAAACAAAACTCGGTACCTCTATCTACTGCCGAAGCTGAGTATATTGCTGCTGGATCTTGTTGTGCGCAATTACTATGGATGACACAAATGCTTAAGGATTATGGAATCCATGTTAAAAATGTTACATTGCTTTGTTACAATTAAAGTGTTATTAAGATTGGTCATAATCCTATTCAACATTCTCGAGCTAAGCATATTCAAGTTCGACATCATTTCATTCGTGATCATGTTGCTAAAGGAGATATTAATCTTAAGAATGTTCTCACTAACAAGCAATTGGCCGATATCTTTACTAAGCCACTTGATGAGAAAACATTTTGTCACTTGAGGAGTGAGTTGAACATCATTGATGCTTCAAACTTGAGCTAGACTCACTCGGATGCTTGCAAGGGCATGAGCATTCTTGATACTTCCATGATATTCCTAACATGTTATCTTATACCATGGAATTCTATGTTCCCTTGCATTGCATCTAACCGTTTGTAGGTACTTGGAAGAACTTCATTCCAAGAGATTAAAACCAACTCCAATTATAAGCAATCTTGTCTTGACCAAGTATCCACAACCCCTCTTGATGATGGAAGGAAGAAGACAACAAAACTTATCCTTGACATATACTTGATCTTTATTGTAAAATCTCAATTGGCATCATGTCACTATGGATATACCCATTGTTCTTCCTTGCATGACTAACCCTTGTAGGTAACAAGTGTACTAGAACGAGAATAATTGCTCCCAACTCAAGATGTTCATCATCAACCTCAAGCATCCTCAAGAAGTTCACCTACGAGCGACGTCATCAACATCACTCAAAGGTATGCTCTCATATCCTTTAAAAGGCTTTACTCTAAGTCATGAGCTAAAGCAACTCAAGTGATATGAAGACATTAAAATGCTTAATCAAAAATTGGTAACCCCATTTTGAGATTAACGTAGTGTATGACCTATGATTAAGTATTATTGCTTGGCTCCTAAGTCAATATACTCTAATATAGGTGACCTCGTCACCGCCCATCACTAGTCAAGATTCTCGTGTGGTCTGTTTTCTATCTGCATGATCTCTCGTAACCACTCAAATCTTCTCTAAGATGATGTTCTTTTCTCTTTCCTATGAAAATATTTTATTTTGACCCTTTGAAAACAGAAACTTGGTCTCTTATTCATTTTTCTCTGTTTTAGCCTCAGAGTCGCCGACTCACATATCTCGGTTCTACCGAAATTGTAGACAAGCTGCACTACAAAATCTTGGTACCACCGATCTATTTGTCTCGGAGTCACCGAATTGTTTTTATTATCTATCCTTATTCTGTTACTTTGATGATCCCTTCAAAAAAATAGGGGGAGAATAAAAAGCAAAACTTAGGGGGAGAAATTCTTTATTCAAGGATCCCTAGCTCAAAGGAGGAGAAGACTAATATTTGCCACAGGGAGAGAAGTTACATTCAATGATTCCTTCTGTTCTTTTCAATGAACCTTACTTTCAATGACCCTTGTTCTCGAGGATCCCTTCCTTGTCAATGATCCCTATACCTACTCCTAAAATTTGACCATTTTGGAAATTAATACCAAAGGGGGAGAATACCAAAGCTCCATGCTAAAGGGAGAGTTACATGCTTATGAAAAGGGGGAGATATGATTGAGGGGGAGAGGAGAATATCGAAAGTTTATACTTATATAAACAAGGGGAGAATACAAATAAGCAAGAAAAACTTACTTTATTTGAGTGTTCCTTTAGACTTTTCTCACCATATCCAATCCCAATATCTACATGCTGAGATATAGGGGAAGAGGATGAACTACCACTTTCATATCTAAGGGGAGAAAGCTCTATAAAATTAATGCTAAAGGGGGAGACATATTAATCTTAAGGATTATCACATTTTATATGTTCTCCATATCTTGGTATCCTTTGAGTTCTATTGCTTTTGATGACTAGAATACTCTTGTGTTTCCTAAGATTGTTTTCTCAAGTATGTTTCTACTACTAGAATGCTCAAGAACTCAAGGTAAGTATATGCATCATATCCTTGATCAAGATGCTCTCTTGCTTCTTGCACATATTGTTTGCAAGAGTGAAGTCTTGAATGAGGATACATCTCATTCATATATTTTCATGCATATAGCCAAGATACACATGAGTCCTTATATCCCTTAATCCATATGTGTGTCCATGCATTCCAAAGCAACTATCCTTTAACGGACTGCACACATTTAGGGGGAGCAAATCTGAGTCATGTGTCACTCAAAGTATTCTTTACATTCACACATATCTTTATTTGAAGCTTTGATTGTATGTTGTCATCAATTACAAAAAAAGGGATATTGAAATCACAACATGCTCCCTTGGTGGGTTTGATAATTCATGACAACATACATTGTCCCTTGGACTAATACTTTTATCTAGTGTGTTTCAGATAATAGTCGATGGAGAGTTGGGTTGGCAAAGAGATTGTGGAATACCCCAGATGGAAGGAAATGGATTGGCCAAGCCACAAGCAAGAGGAATCTACATTTTATATTTGTGATAAATCACTTTGAGTCCATAGGAAAGCCAATACTATTAAAAGGGGGTAAAGTTTTGTTGGTGAACAAAATGCTCATACGTGCACAAGTGATAGTCACCAAAAACACCCACAAACTCTCTCACCAAAGTCTGTCCAACGCCAAATACTCAAAATCGGTGCAACCAACATTCTACACTCGGTGCAACCGTTTCCAAACCCTAGACAGACTCAGCCAAACCCTAGATTTTCAGTGCAACCGATACTGCATCCCGTGCCACCGAGTTGGGCTGCCAACTTTATGTTACACAAGTTCACAGTTTCAGTCCCTCTGAGATTATCGAAATAGCGTCACTGAGATTGGACATTCTGACTGTTGGTCACCTTATCGGTGCAACCGAGATTCCTATATTGGTCTCACCGATATTCAAAAGTTTCTAACTTTAAGTCACTTCGGTACAACCGAGATTCACACATCGGTTCCACCAAGTCTGACTTATTGTGTGTAACGGTTGGATTTTTGGCGATGCCTATATATACCCCACCACCACCACCTACTCGAAAAAGAAGCACTCAGAACTATTCCATACGTATCCTATCAGTTTTCTGAGAGAGAACCACCTACCCTTGTGTTGAGGTCAAGATTTTCCACTCCAACCATATGGATCTTGATTTCTAGCCTCCCCAAGTTGCTTTCCACCAATCTCATCTCTTCTACCAAGCCATATCTGTGAGAGAGTGATTGTGTGTTGAGGATTCTATCATCTTGAAGCACAAGAGAAGGAGTTCATCGACATTATCAATCCTATTACCTTTTGGAGGGTGGTGCCTCCTAGATTGGTTAGGTGTCACTTGGGAGCCTCCTACTTCGTGTTGTGGAGTGAACCAAGAAGTTTGTAAGGGTAAGGAGATCTCCTACTTCGTGAAGATCTACCCATAGTGAGGCTAGTCCTTCGTGGATGGAAGCCGTTATGGAATATCCAAGGTTGCTACTTCATGGACCCTTATGGGTGGAGCCCTCCATGGACTCTCGTGACCGTTACCCTCTATGGGTTGAAGACTCCAGAAACATGGACGTACGATAGCACCACCTATCGGAACCACGGGAAAAATCCTTGTGTCTCCAAATGCGTTTGATCTCCATATCTCAACTCTTTACTTCATGTGCAATGCCTTTACTTTCAGCTGCTATATTTGTTGACATGCATGTGTAGGGTATACAGACTTGCTAGTCTTACTAAAACTGTTAAAATCTGCCAACCAATCAACTTGGGAAAAGGTTAGGTTTTAATTTTCTGCTAGTAGTCGATTCCCCCCCCCCTATACACTCTTCTAGTGATCCCTTACTCGTTTCTTTGGAAAAAAAGTATTTTCATAAATAAAAATAGGACAAGAGTTGTAATATCCTGTCGCGCCTTTAAAGTCGGCTTATAGGATGTGGCATACAATTGTTTGTGCTTGTAGGTATTTTCATGATAAGGTTTTAAGTCTTTGGAAATTACCGGCTTGACCCATGGAGTATAAGCCGCCTGGGGAGTCAAGATAGCTAAAGTATTCCTATCCCAACAGTTGAGTTTGCTGAACCGCCAGCGGAGGTTTTGAAGCATATATATCAAATGGGCAAACACATGTGATCACGAGTTTTTCTACAGCTATTACAAGGCTATCCAAAAGAGCTACAAGTATTCAAGACTCAAAGTTCTTTCAATAAAATTAAAACCTGGAGAGGCGAACAAGGTCGAGCTACATGAAGCAAGTTTTGTTCTTTAATTCGCTGTCGAGTCATCCTGTGACGGGTCTTCGTTTTCCTTGATCTAGAGATTGTCCACATCCCAATTGCAGTTTGTCAAAGCTTCAAACATAGCTTCATCATGCATGATTGGAGATGGGTCAACATCAGGAGTGAAGAAGTGCTTACGGCGTTTGGGGATTAGGTTTCTTGCTTCAAAAGTGGGTCCTTTGATCCGCAAGTTGTCCTCGGAGTAAGCTGCCTGGTAAACTGATAAATCAGCTTCTGCAGCCAGCCAACTTGCAAGAACCCGGGATGCTTTATGGCAGTGAGAGTAATATGCTTCTGTGAATTCTGAGTTGTCATCCTTCCGTTCAGGAAATCCGTTCATCATCTCCTCCGGGTTAAGTTCTTCAGCATAAGCGAGTGACCGTCTCAAAGCATCCATGGAGCCCTTCCGAGCGGCTGATCTCTATAGCTCCTCCACTTGCGTGGGGTTGGTAGACAAGGTTTCCATCACATCCTTCATGAATTTCGGTATGCCCTTATCAGATATGATGGCTTTGATGGTCACCAGAGACCCGATGTATAGCTATTCTGTTAAGGTGTATAGGGCCTTGAGTTTCACCAGGCTACTATCAGACAATTGGCGGCTCCATGCACCTGTGGGAAGGTAAAGAGGTTATAAGCCACTGGACATGATGTTTGGCAGATTTTTAACAGAGAAAGCAAAGGCTTACCAAAGACAGCACCAATCATACGGGAGATATGGCCTTTCAGAGTGGTCAATTCATCAGTCGCCACCTTAAGCCGGCTCTCGGCATCTTTTGCATGCTTAATTAGGGCAGTTTGGCTTTCTTCGACAGACTTCTTGATAGCTTTCTGCTCTGCTTTGAGTACGTCTACTTTGGTTAAGGCGATCTCGCACTTTGCTTAAGCCTCTGCCTGCCCTATTTGCTGCAAGGCCAGACTCTTCTTCAGGTCTGCCACTGCTAATTCAGCTCCAGTTAAGGATTCTTGTGCAAAGAAAGAATAGCTCAAACAGTTTACATTAACATATAGTGCAAAATTTCAAGTCCCAAGCAGATTGCAAGCAATTTACTTGACACTTGGCCGGATCATTGCTTAGGCATTGACCCGGCTCTTGGGGGTTGTGTAAGTATATATGTAGAGAGGCAAGATCACCCCAATACCTCATATTGTTTCTTCATCAAGGCGACCAAGATGGCCTCCATGTCCCCGCTGACAAACAGGCGACTCAAATATCCGTTGTGCAGTTCATCAGTAGTGTGCTTGTCTAAGTTTGACAGATCAGACGGATTTTTCTCTTCCTTGGAGGGAATTGCTTCATCCCCCTTGATGTGTTTAGACAGCGCATGACAGGGAGTTGTAGTCTTATAAGCCGCTCCTATGATAACAACCTCTTCAGGAGAAGCTATTTTTTCAGTTGACATCTGGGGGCTCGGCGGTTTACGATGAGAATTCAATTGGGCGTCTGAGGCGTCATGTCAGCCGGCTCGGCGTGTGAAGGAACTTCTTCAGGAGCATCTTTGGCGACTTCGGTGGGCTCGGTGTGAAACTGAGGAATGTTGGGTGTGGGAAGCTCCGAGTTTTGAACATCAGGAGTGTTAGATGAGTCGGCCCCTTTCTTCCGTTTAGCCTGAGCCCTGTGAGAAAAGGAATTTTTGGATGTCAGGATAAGATACAAGAGATTGGATATTTTCTTTGGGGCATAAGAGATGCTTACCCCGGATTAATAATTAAAGGAGGCAGCTTTGAGGCAGTTGAATCACTAGAGGAAGGAGGTGAACCCTAGAAAGGTTAGCATTGGTTAGTCAATTACAAAACTAATATCAAGCAAGATAAGCTCACAACAAAGGTACCTCGATGTGCTGCTTTCGAGGAGCCAGCTCATTGGTAAGCCAGATAAAAGATCGTCAGAGCCGGCTGTAGGACCCAAAGTATGTCTAGAGGGGGGTGATTAGACTACTTGACCAAATAATTTCATGGCAAGTCAAGTACACCCTACACATGCAATTCTAAGAGCTTATAGTAGCGGAAAGTAACAACAAGCATGTATAGAAGGGATAGGGTAGGAAGATCAAATGCAGTTGTAGACACGATGATTTTTCCCGTGGTTCCGATAGGTGGCGCTATCGTACATCCACGTTTAAGGAGTCTTCAACCCACGGAGGGTAACGGTCGCAAGAGCCCATGGAGGGCTCCACCCAAAAGGGTCCATGAAGTAGCAACATTGACTATTCCATAACGGCTTCCGTCCACGAAGGACTGGCCTCACTATGGGTAGATCTTCAGGAAGTAGGCGATCTCCTTGCCCTTACAAACTTCTTGGTTTCACTCCACAACACGAAGTAAGAGGCTCCCAAGCGACACCTAACCAATCTAGGAGGCACCACCCTCCAAAAGGTAATAGGCTCGGTAATGGTGATGAACTCCTTGCTCTTGTGATTCAAGATGATAGACTCCTCGGCACCTAATCGCTCTCTCATAGATTTTTCATGGTGGAAGAGATGGGATTGGTGGAAAGCTACGTGGGGACGCTAGAGATCAAGATCCATATGATTGGAGTGGAATATCTTGACCTCAACACAAGGGTAGGTGATTCTCTCTCAGAAAACTAGATGGGGCAAGTGTGGAATAGTTCTGAGTGATTCACTTTCGATTAGGTGGTGGTGAAGGGGTATATATAGGCATCCCCAAAAATCCAACCGTTACACACGAAATGACTAACTCGGTGACACCAATGTGTTAATCTCGATGGTATCGAAGTGACCAAAAAGCTGGCAACTTTTGAATCTCGATGAGACCGATATAGGAAACTCGGTTGGACCGATAAGGTGACCAACGGGCAGATTTCCAATCTCAGTGACGCCGATCCAACATTCTTTGTGGTACCGATAATCTGAATTTGCATAACAGAAAGTTGGCAACCTAAACTCAGTGGCACCGGTATGGAATCGGTTGCACTGAAGTGGCTAGGGTTTGGCTGAGTCTGTCTAGGTTCTGCAATCGGTGGCACCGGTATGGGAAAGTTGGTTGCATCGATTTTGAGTGTTAGGTATAGAACAGACTTTGGTTGGAGAGTTTGTGGATGATTTTGGTGAGTATCACTTGTGCACGTTTGAGCATAGTGTTCACCAACAAAACCTTACCCCCTTTTAATAGTATTGGCTTTCCTATGGACTCAAAGTGATTTCTCACCAATATAAAATGTAGAGTCCTCTTGCTTGAAGCTTGGCCAACCTATTTCCTTGCATCTTGGGGTATGTCCACAATCTCCTTTTGCCAATCCTATCGTTGAACATTTCCTGAAATATACTTGGTGGAAACATTAGTTCGATGACTTATATGTTGTTATTAATTACCAAAACCACCAAGGGAGCAAATGTGCTTTCAATCTCCCCCTTTTTGGAAATTGATGACAAAATATAGATCAAAGCTTCGACATATGATAAAATCAATTAATATAATCTTCGCTTTGAGAGGTATGTGATAAGAAAGTGCTCCCCCTAAATTTGTGCATTATTTTGAATTTGCGTTTGTGTGCAAATGCACAATCGATTAGGTATATGGGGCACTTATTCCATGTCACATACAATTTGGTGGTGTGCGAGAATAATTAGAATGAATAACAAAGCACAACACAATCAAGCAAAGGTGAATGATCATCTCATAAGCATTAAGATTATAGGAAATAGTAGCATCACACATAAAGCGTAAAATAGTAGCATAACACACATGATCATACGCTCAACACAAGCAACCAAAAGACCAAATGTTTTGAAAATCAACAAACACCAAAACGCTCTCTTGCTTGAAGCCTAAAGATCTATATACACTTCTCCCCCTTTGGCAATAAGTTACCAAAAAGTTCAAAGGCATACATCTAATCGTTCTTAGGATTTATCTCCTCCGGTTGTTGATGAAGGACTCGAGAGAATAGCATCGGCAAAGATCTCTGCAGATGTCGTGGATGGAGTTGGAGTGGCAGCTGAAGGAACTAGAACAGATGGAGTAGGAGTTGAGGTGACAGCAGCAGGAGCTAATGAAGAGGGCCTCAAGTCTGGAGCTGGCAAAGGGGCTGATCTGGCCTGGGTATGAAACTGTGTGCCTGTCCTGAGAGGTGATCCATCCTCCTCCTCATCATCATCATCCGAAGAAGTAGTCTGAGGAAGAGGCACTGAGTCAACTTCCTTCTTGAGCTCATTGACTGTCTTAGTCAGCCCATCCACCTTATCATTAAGGGTCTTGATCCTGTTTTTAAAGATCCTCACAAGAATGTTCTAGTTGTCCAGAATCCCCTTAATGTCCTTCTGCATACCCTGAACTGATGATATCAACAGATCCATTTGCTCATTCCTGGATCTAGGGACCTGAGCACTAGCGGCTCGAGCTACCTCTGCTTCTGTCTGAGCTACAGCTGAAGTGGGATCATTTGGGTTCATCACCACAACATTGTTCTCGAGATCTGGCTCTAGGGGTAAATGTGGATGATCTAGAGCAAAAATGTGCTTCTCCAACTTTGAATTGATAAGCATCTGGATGTAGGGTGCATAATAGCAAGAGCGCTTCTGGTCAGTAGCAACCCTCTTGATTGTCTCAACAATCAAATCCATGACTCTGATCCTGGTGTGTTTGTCAAGGTGGATCAACATATTGATGGAGTGGCCTCGGATCATCTTGTAATCTCCTGACTTGGGCATCAAAGTATGCCTTAGAATGGTGTTCATTATGCGAAGGCCAGCCTGAAGAAAGTAGATAGATCCTAGCCTGTGAGACTTCACATTGGTAGCAGGGATCTCCTTGTACATATTTGCCATAGCATTATGGCTCTCCTTGGAATCTGAGTATACATCCAGGTCACCATCCTGTGCTTCTGGAACTCCTAAGATAGCAGCCCATTCTTCAACAGTCGATTGATACCTTGCACCTTCAGTCATCCATGCAATTCTACCATCTCCATAGAAATGTGCAGTGGAGTAGAATTGCATTATCATCTCATCATTCCAAGTAGTGAATTCTCTGCAAAAAAACTCATCCAAACCTATCAGTGGAAATTGTCTTGGACACTTGGAAAGTAGTCCTTGTTTTCCTCAATGAATTTCCAGTCAACATACCGCATATCACTCACAGCTGGACTCTTCTCAAAAAGCACAGTCTCATAGAAATCATGTTGCTCTTTGGTATTAAATTTGTAGTCAATGGCAGTCTTCTTCCTCTGGGCATATGGATCTATAGCTCTCCAAGCTCTCAATCTTGAATCCTTCATCTTCTTCATATCCTCAGCTAGTGGGTAGCTGGCATTGTGTACTGGAAGATGTGGTCTGAGCTTCATCAAAGTTGTCAAGTCATCGTCATCTTCAACTCTGGAAGCAGTCCCTTTGTTTTTCTCAGAAGCTAGCATCTTCCTGGATGTCCTCTTAGGCTTCTCAGCAGCAGGCTTCTTGGATGTGCTAGTGTTTGGCATAGCATCAGCCATCAGCTTCTTTTGCTTTTTCTTGGGAGGAGCCTTCTCAACATGCTCTTCCTCCTCTTCAGCATCAGCACCAGCAGCTTCTTCTGGATCCTCATACATGGAGGTTCTTGTGCCAATAACATGAATAACCCTCTTTCTTGCTTTCTTCTCTCCTGCCTTCTTAGGCATAGCCTTCTTGGGGACCTCAACTGAAATAGTTGCCCTAGCATTCTCATGAGCCTTGAAGGTTGAAGCAGGTGCATAGACCTTGCTGACAACTCTCCTGGAAGAAGTGGCTTCAATACCAGACTTCTTAGCAAGAATCTCTTCTGGAACGAAGTCTCAATCTTCTTCATCAGAATTCAGCTTCTTCCTAGCCCTAGTAGTAGCCTTGGGCAAACCATGGGAACTGGGAGTGCCTGGGTCTGAAGATGAACTAGACTCAGGACTAGTGCCTGAATCCATCTCAACACTTTGCTCTCTCAGGTCATTCTGACTGTCCTCTGCATCTGACATGATGACCCTATGAATGGAATATAGATGAGCAGAAGTAGATGAGTCACCACAAAATTATCAGGTGGTTTTTGAAATTTTGAACAAAATATTTTCAAATTTTTGCATTCTGTCAGAAACAAATCGTAAGGCTGAAGCAAAAATTTTGGTGACACCGAGACTGACTATCCCTTTTAACAGAAACTTGGTACCCTTTTTGGTGAGGCTGAAAACGAGTGCTCGGTTTCACCGAGACTGTTCTTGGCAACACAGAAATGAAAATCGGTGGTACCGATTTTCTTGATTCAGTTCTACCGAGAGTTGCGTCGGGCGGAAGGCAAAACCCTAGAAAATCGATGGTTCGCTACCCTATGGGATTTCTTAGTGGATAGGAAGCAGTGCAATAGGTGGCTTATAGATAAAATCAAATCCAATGCACAAGAATCATAAGGGAATGCAAAGGAGGTCGAATATGTACCCTAACTTGGTGCGGATCCCCTACGACGGCGACGATGGAGCAGATTTCATTGACGGCGGCGATTCCTAGCGGTGGAGGAGCGCAGGAAGACAAGGGCGACGACCAGGGGTCTCGAAGCGGCAGCTTAGGGTTCTGAGGCGCGATAGTACTGAGGATGAATTTCAAAACATCGGGGTCCATAGTATATATACCCTCCACTGTCGATGATACCGAGTTTATGTTTTCGGTGTCACCGAGTTCCACAACTGTCAGCTGACAGGGAAACTAGGTGTAACTGAGAATATGAAATCGGCAGTACCGAGATTGAAAAACAGATCAACCCTAGGCATTCGGTGAGACCAAGAATGTGGGGTTGGTTCCACCGAGATGCACTTGGGAGGTTTTAATGGTCAGTCCTTGTCGATACAGAACTCCGAGTGCTCCACACACAGAGGGATCGAAAATCACTTGTTCAAATTTTGAGATGCGGCATGAATGGAATATGAGGTGAGAAAGCAAAGATAGCTAAAGAAGTGGTCCTAGGCATTCTTGTCCATCCAATTGGCAAAAGAGAAAATCAATAACCAAATAGCAACAATTGGATGTCCTCGAATGAGAAAATAAATGCAGACCATTATGCTCCCACAATAAGATGTCAAAAGAAATCATGACAAACATGCACAAACACACTAGCATCTAACAAGCACTTGGGCGATGATGAAGTCATATATATATATGAGTATTTGACTTAGGAGCCAAGTAAGAGTACTTGATCATAGGTCATACTCATCGTTTAAGCACAAATGGGGTTACCACTTTTACATAAAGCATTTAATGTTGTCACATGCTAAGAGATGCTTTGACTCAAGTCTTATAGTAAAGCTCCCCCTTAATGTGACATCCCCCCATAAGAGGGATAAACTAACCTTGGGTTTTGTTGATGAAGACTTCATGTTGGTGAGGTAGTTGTGGATGCTCAATGTTGATGGAGATCACCAAGATTTGGGAGCATCCTTGTTGTTTCCTTACTCCTCTCACCTACATGGGTTAGTCCCAACACACAAGAGACAAATAAAAGGATATCTATGGACATGGAGTGCAAATCATATGTTATGATGTCCATTGATTAGTTGATTACCTTCTCCCTTGCTTACCTTTGAGGGAATGTGTGACTCCTTGAAATATTGCATTGTGTTGATGTTGAGTGGAAAAAGTCCTTGCCAATAATGAATGTGAGTGAATTTCATTGGCGGAATCACCCCTCAATAACTTACTAGTTCTTCTTCTTGGGGACCCACATCAACTTGATGGGGATCCTTGGTGTTGAAGTACCCTTTGTAGTAGTTGAGCTTGAAATAGCCTTGGGAACCCACTCCACCAAAGCTAGGGATTCATCTTCATATGAGTCAATGTCCTCTTGAAGCTTGTTCTTTCCCTTGAGCTTGTGGTCTTGTGGTGGAAGGTCATCTTGAGTGTTTGTACCCTTGGGAAGAGTATTTTCATACTTCTCCTTTTGAGGAACAAACTTGGTCTTGGGGTATTGACCTTCTTCCCACTCAACTCCATTAGCATTGAAGTAGCCAACACCACGATTCTTCCGGTATCCTCCGTGCTTGCATACAATTTCCTCAAATTGTACATCCGACAAGACTCTTGTAGATATATTTTTCTGTAATTCCTTTCAATAAAGCATTTTCTTGCTCAAGTGTAACTTGCCTAAGAGAATCATCATTAGTGGAATCAATAGAACTACTAGAAGCAACATCATTGGGTTTAGCATTTTTATTGTGGCTACTAGATGAAGAACATTTCTTGCCTTTGTTACTAGATTGCTTAGTTTTAAATTGAGGCATGAAAGTAGACAAGAGCAGTCGTTTGGCTAGATAAGATGAAGTCTTCTTTCGGAGATCGTCATTGATAGCTTTGAGAAACTCATGCTCTTGCTCCAAATTTAGCTTCTCGAAGCGTAGCTTCTCATGAGTTCTCACAAGCTCTCTATGATCTTCGAGAGTAGATTCATGAGCTAACTTAAGAGTGTTTAGTTCTTTAGTTAGTTGTTCTATTTTCATCTTATCATCATCAAATGACTCATCTTGACTAGCATGAGAATTATCAAGTTCATTTTGATCAACATGACTGGTTTTATAATAAAGCAAGTCATCATCAAAAAGGAAATCATCTTCATCACTATCAAAATCAAGATACTCGGGGTGTGATACCTTGGGGCCTTTAGGCATGAAGCAACTTCCACTCCCTTCGTTTGGTGAATCAAATAGATCATAGGAGTTGGTAGTCACTAGAGCAATTCCGGCAACACCATCATCTTGACTATAGTCAGAGTCAGAGTGATAGCTTCTCTCAGAGTTGTTGTCGGTGTCGGAGCCGCAAACCCTTTCACCAACATGAGCTTGACGTTTTCTTCTTGTGTAGCTCTTGGTGTACTTGTCCTTCTTCTCCGAATCTCTACTTCACCTTGAGTGTCTTTGTTTATAACGATCATATCTACTCCTTCTCTCTCTTTGTGGTGATTCATTCCTTGAGCTTCGTCTTCGAGGTGACTCTTCTCTTCTTTTGTAGGGAGCCGTGCACTCATTTGAGTAGTGTTCGGGCTTCCCACAATTGTAGCAATTGCAGTCATGACTTGACGAATACTTCTCATCATATCTTGAGTTGGAGTTTCTTTCTTTACCTCTATTCTTGTAGAACTTGTTAAATTTCTTGACCATGAGGCTTATCTCTTCATTGGTGACAAGGTTGTTTCTTGAAGTTACAGGAGCATCACTTGTGGCTTTGTAAGAACCGCTAGACTTGTGATGAAGTTCTTCCTTATCTTTGAGTGTCATCTCATGAGCAACAATCCTTCCAATGACTTCCGTAGGCTTGAGATCTTTGTAGTTTGGCATCATTTGGATCAATGTGCACACAGTGTCGTATCTCTCATCTAAAGCTCTAAGTATCTTCTTGATGATGAATTTGTCGGTCATTTCTTCGCTTCCTAAGCCGGCAATCTCATTTGTGATGAGATCTAGCCTAGAGTACATCTCTGTGACTCCTTCACCATCCTTCATCTTGAACTTGTCAAGCTGACCTTTAAGAACATCTAACTTGGATTCTCTCACGGACTCGGTTCCTTCGTGCATATCAACCAAAGTATCCCAAATCTCTTTTGCATTCTCAATACGGCTGATTTTGTTGAATTCTTCGGGGCATAAGCAGTTGAAGAGAATGTCGCATGCTTGAGCATTGAGTTGCAACATCTTCAACTCATCTGCGGTCGCTTCATGATCCGGTTCCCGTCCATCCGCAAAGAACTCACCTTGCAAGCCAACAAGAACAACAGCCCAAATGGCGGGGTTATGACCAAGATATGCATTTTTATTTTGTGCTTCCAACTAGAAAAATTAGTGCCATCAAAGTATGGACCTCTACGGTGATAACTTCCCTCACTAGACGCCATACTCTCCTAGGTTGTGAGACCAAAGCAACGTAGACCAAAGCTCTAATACCACTTGTAGGACTGAAAGTATGTCTAGAGGGGGGTCATTAGACTACTTGACCAAATAAAAGTTTTGCCTATACCAAGTTTTAGGGTTGACAGTTTTTAGAATTTCATGGCAAGTCAAGTACACCCTACACATGCAAGTCTAAGAGTATATAGCAGCGGAAAGTAACACAAGCACGTATAGAAGGGATAGGGTAGGAAGATCAAATGCAGTTCTAGACACGATGATTTTTCCCATGGTTCCGGTAGGTGGTGCTATCGTACATCCACGTTTATGGAGTCTTCAACCCACGGACGGTAACGGTCGCGAGAGTCCATGGAGGGCTCCACCCAAAAGGGTCCACGAAGTAGCAACCTGGACTATTCCATAACAGCTTCTGTCCACGAAGGACTAGCCTCACTATGGGTAGATCTTCACGAAGTAGGCGATCTCCTTGCCCTTACAAACTTCTTGGTTCACTCCACAACACGAAGTAGGAGGCTCCCAAGCGACACCTAACCAATCTAGGAGGCACCACCCTCCAAAAGGTAATAGGCTTGGTAATGACGATGAACTCCTTGCTCTTGTGCTTCAAGATGATAGAATCCTCAGCACCCAATCACTAACTCATATATTTGGCATGGTGGAAGAGATGGGATTGGTGGAAATCTACTTGGGGAGGCTAGAGATCAAGATCCATATGATTGGAGTGGAATATCTTGACCTCAACACAAGGGTAGGTGATTCTCTCTCAGAAAACTAGATGGGGCAAGTATGGAATAGTTCTGAGTGATTCACTTTCGAGTAGGTGGTGGTGAAGGGGTATATATAGGCATCCCCAAAAATCCAACCGTTACACACAAAATGACCAACTCGGTGACACCAATGTGTTAATCTCGATGGTATCGAAGTGACCAAAAAGGTGGCAACTTTTGAATCTCGATGAGACCGATATAGGAAACTCGGTTGGACCGATAAGGTGACCAACGAGCAGATTTCCAATCTCAGTGACGCCGATCGAACATTCTTGGTGGTACCGATAATGTAGAGTCCTCTTGCTTGAAGCTTGGCCAACCTATTTCCTTGCATCTTGGGGTATGTCCACAATCTCCTTTTGCCAATCCTATCGTTGAACATTTCCTGAAATATACTTGGTGGAAACATTAGTTCAATGACTTATATGTTGTTATTAATTACTAAAACAACCAAGGGAGCAAATGTGCTTTCACCGGCGCTCCGGGTCTGACGTCTGCTATCATCCTGTTGTTGCTTCAAAAGCAAGTTATGACTCAAGTAAGCAAAAGGACGGGAGCTCTTTACCTTTCGTATAGCTTGTCGTGGTCTCTTTATTGGTGAAAGCTCCAAGTCAGAAGAGACAATGATTAACTCAGCAACATTGGCATGGCTGGTTTTAGCTTCTTCCTGTGAGTGATCATTATCAATAAGTTGCATGAATAGAAGGCCAAGGGAGTCAAGTTCTACCTCTGAATCGTCTAAGTCCGTTAGCTATTCAGCCGACTGTTTCCGTTTGTGGGACGGTGCTTTAGGTTTTGAGGCCTTAGGGACCTTGCTTTTATTTTTTGAGGACAACAACTTTTTCTAGAAGGAGGAGCCAGCCTGTAAGAGATAAACAAATTAACAATAAGGGTTATTAAGATATGGAGTTTAAAGAATGGATGAAGATTAAAATGAAAGACTTACGTCTGGAGCCGGGTTAAGTGCATAGAAGGGGCTTACGCTAGTCTTGCTGCAGGTGGCTAATGTTTCCCCTAGTAGAGCCTTGACAATGGAGTTGAGATCCTGGTTTGTTAAGGGGGTCTAATTGCAGCGTTGAGGGTCATCCATGTTACCAGAATACTAGCACATTAAGGCGTTTCGGTGGCTCAGCGGTAGAATCCTCCAGGAGACCCAGCAGCGGGTTAGATCAATACCCGTTAGCCCATTCGCCAACAAGGCCCTGACTTTGGAAAAAGTAGCCGCATATTGAGGCTGTTCGGCGGCTGACATCCGATCTAGAAGCTTTGTATCTGTGCTGAGACGGTAAGGACGATAACCCAACAGTGGATTCTCCCCCTCTAGTGAAGTGTCCTGGCAATAGAACCAAGTCTTGTTCCACTCTTTGGGATGACTCGATAGGGTTGCTGCTGGAAAGAGTACGTCCCTCCGTCTCTGAAGGGTTATGCCTCTGAGTTCAAGACTTAACCCGTCGGCCATCTCAGTTTGGCGGTTGACGTAGAAATATTCCTTGAACAAATCATCCGATGGCTCTTCCTGGAGGTAAGCTTCACAAAAGATTTGGAATTGACACATATTCATGATAGAGTTTGGACCAATATCTTGAGGGTGCAAGTTGAAAGCGTGTAAGACGTCGTGGAATTTTTTTGACCTTGGTGGAGAGAAACCCCAAAGGAGATGGTTTGTGAAGACCATGACCTCCCCATCTTTAGGCTTAGGGGTGGTCTCGCTGCCTGTAACCTGCCAATGGATAATGTCTTGACACGGCAGAACTCCCATTGTGACGAACTCATTGAGATTCTCTTCAGTCACTCCAGACCAAACCCAGTTGCAAGTAGACGGAGTTTTCGACATGGTGAAGCCTTAGGAAGTCATGGAAAGGCATGAACATTTGGTGGCTAAAAATATATTTGGACTAAGGTGGCTACAGTAATAAATGATAGCTGCATTTACCGGGTTGATGAAAATTATGAGTCGCCGAACTGGCTTGCGAAGAAACGCAGTGAGTCGGCAGACAGTGGGCGGGTCAAGTTATCTATGCAGGACGGAAAATTGCTAAATGTTGACAAATTGTTTCCACAACTATGGCTATGGATTCAAGATCTATGAGCACAGGAAAATGAAATATATTCTAGCCCTAAAAGCCTAGTGGAAGAACATATGGCCAGTTCTTGGCTCATTACGAAGTTGCAAATCTACAGAATAGAGCGCGCCTAACTGCAGAACAAGCGAGCAATTAATTTTTGGAGTGCTATTAAGTTTTTGAAGATGTTTTCAAGATTAACGGAGGAAGAATGCTTCCGCGAAGAGCGATGAACTCGATGAACGCCATGGATGCAGGAAAACCTTTATGCAGATCTAACGGGGGCAATGTTCAAACCTTGCGAGTGTCGTGAACGCGTGGGAGCTCTGGTTCGTTTGAGGTTGATGTAGCGTCCAGGGTCGATGAAGACGATGATGAATAGGAAGCACGGTTGGCTCCGGTGGCACAGGCGTTCGGAGGAAGAAGATGGTCATGAGGGGAAATCAAAAGCGATAACCCCCCGCGCCTATTTATAAGGGCACAATGGTCTTTCCAATGGTCCGCCGCGGGAATCGAGGGGGCACGGTGATAATTCTACTAAGAAGACGCCTTGGTTTCCAGGCTGGTCATTTTAATGGCGAGAGATCTGCTCTGACTTTAGAGGAATCTTTTTGATTTTGCCAAATGACGTCATGGCGGGTCATCATAGCTCATCAGATGCAAGGATGGCCCATTTTTGGGCGGGTTATGACGACTTCAAAAGAAAGCAAGGATCGCCAACTAGAAGACTTGGAGATTTACATGAACCGGTTCAAATCAATCTGGGGCCTAATCTTGGGTTATACATCTAGGGTAAGACCCGCCCAAGTGGGGTCGGGTCATGCGGTTGGCGGCTTACGATGATTCCAGGAGGAGGCATAACCAGCAGGCCGGAGGGCCGAGAGCCAGAAAGCCGGATGTAACCCGGCGGACTTAAGCCGCCGGGAGAGACTTTGTCAGATAAGGCATGTTTAGTTAGAGGAGAGGTCGGTTGCTATGTTTAGCCCGGCCCGGACTCTTGTAAGCCCAGGAGTCCTGACCCGTGTATATAAGGGCGGCTTACCTAGGCGGCTTAGGCCACGAAACAACTCATCGAGAGCTGGGTCAAGTGAATTCGCTCCCTTGTAAACGATACACAATCAATACAACACAAAGTGGGACGTAGGCTTTTACCTCTTTCCGAGGGGCCGAACCTGGGTAAAGCCTTGTCTCTTGATTCCGATCAACCCCTTCGAGTTCACCGCCTCAACGATGGCCTCGAACCTAAGTTCGTTGACCCGAACATCTATTGTGGCAAATCCACGACATGTTCCGTTTGATTATTAATGGCTACATCAATAATAAGATCTCATGTAGCGACCCGACCTGAAAGGTCGAATCTCCGGTGTTTCCGTACCATCCCAAGATCATGCTGGTACACACACGGTACATCAATGTATATATCAAAGGGAAATCACACAACATTAATTAATAGAAATCTCATATCGAGTCCTTTATTACAATAAGAATTACAATAAAGTGGCTGAAGGCCAACTCATGAGAATAACTAATCTTGCGGAAGCTTCAAAGGTAGTTGAGTCCATCTAACTCCCAGGGCATCTCACCGAGCGTAGAGCGTATCCTCACTCCTGGTCTGAAAAGTACTCTGCAACATGATACGTTGCAGCCGTGTAAGTCAGCATATTGAAGATGCCGGCAATGTCACAAAAGAGGGGTGTAAAGTAATCATATATTCTATATGCATATTTGGCAGGTGGAGTAGTAAGTTTTTGCATAAAGCCAATTTTTCCTACAACAAGAGAGGGCAAAAGTTATTACTACAATGTTGGTTGATTAATGAGATGGTTCCGCCAACCAATTCTCATACCCAAGTTATTATTACCCACATCATTATAGTACTTGGTGTTGAGAATTCCAGATAGTTCAGTTCCTTTGGCTCAAGTTGTCCATGACCGTGGACACGCCTAATCGATTAGGTTTGAGTACTCTGCAGAGTTTTTGCACATGTTCCCCACAAGATTTGCTCGTCTCTGTTGGATTTCTCGCACTTCAGGGTGTTTGAGAAACGGATGACCAAAACATGGTCTTCTAAAGTGTTTCCCTAAGACTCCGCCGGTGCCCATCCTTTCCTACCGTTCTTCTACATCTCGTAGCACCGCCTGTCCAGGGTTACCACGGTATCCAACCAAGCCAGAGCCCATAATGTCTTGTGGCTGTGCAGGTAAGCCTTGGGTCTTGAAGCATCCATCCATCTCTTTGTGCCTGGGTGGACCTTTCCGCGTGAATACTGGCAATTCCCTAGCAACACCTAGGCTAACCACTGGCTTCCACAGGGCGTCGTTCAACCATCATCCACCCAGAGGTATGTTGAAAACTCGGAGTCTTGAAGTCTTGATCATCTTGCAGGTCTTGAAATTATTACCTCACAACTCTCATGTATCACACAACCAATCTCGTCTACTAATAGCATAGCAAAAATGAAATCAACATTTCTCGGGGCCAAGTGTCAAGGTTTGAGGTGTGCCTACCACATGATACTACATCAAGTAACCAAGTTTCCAAATTACCTACTTTGCGTGCAATTGGGGAGATGGTAGAACTAATGCAATAAAAACATGGTTAAACATGATCAAAGTGACTTGCCTTGTTGACAATCCTCGTACTCAAGTGACTCTAGATAACAAGCTTCGCACTCTGAATGATCTAACGAATCAAACAAGAGCACACCATAATCATAAACACAATACAATTCACACAATTCAGCAAGGTTAAAAAAACAATACTAAAACCATTAGATAGTAACAATCAAGAGAAAGAAATCAAAACCAAATTTGACTCACAAATTTTTAATGTCAAAACTACTAATACTATAAGACAAACAATTATTGTTTATTAACCAAGCAATAGTTAGTGGAAAATAATTAGTAAAATAAATTTTAGTAAACAGAATCAAATTCACTAGAACTTTTGTGTAAAGAGAAACTACTAAAAATTATAAGTTATAGAACACCACTAAATGAAAAATAACTAGAATTTCCTATAACATTGAGTAGGAAACAAAACAACATTATTATTATCATCATATTACTTAACAAAAAAGAATTACTAAAATTTATTTATTAGAAAAACCTAATTTAATCTTCTAAATAGTTTGTGAAAGTAACACTAAATTGTTTTATAAAACTCTACCTAATGAAAAGAAATAAAGATTTCCTATAACAATAGGGTATAAAACTAAACAATTATTTTTATTATTAGCAAGTAATGTCACCTAACTGTTTGAAGCAACAGAACCTAATGAAAACTATTAACAAAGTTAAACAGATTCAGGTTCAAATTAAATTAAAGTTAAAATAACTAAACTACATTAAGAACTAAACAGATTCTGTTTTTGTTATAAACCCTAACCAAATTTATCCTAAAAATTCTTATACTATGTAGGATAATAGGTCTAACTAATACAAACCAGTGGCAAAAAGATTCACTCAAAATTAAATTTATAAACTCATGTTATATACATTTTAGTAATTTAAGAAAATTTGGTTAGATTAAAATTTTAAAGTTCAAACTTGAATTCTAAGCATACAGACATAAACTACAACATATTTGTGACCTAATGCAAAAAGAATTAACTAAAAACACCAAATATTTTAATATGATAAAAACAAAAACAGAATACATTCTGTTTTCTAAAAGAGAAAAGAAAAAGAAAAACTAACCTAACTAATGGACAGGGTGATGTGGCATGTTGTGATTGGCCGAGGGTGTGGGCGCGTGAGTTCTAACGAGCGGACGGCCGACACCTAACGCGTACCGGTTTGTTTGTTAAATATATCTAATCTAGATCGTTGACTATGGAGCCGACGGCTACGGGTGGAGGTGTCGGCTTACAGAGAGGGGGTCGAGGTCTCCGGCGAGGTCGACGGCGGCCGGAGGTCGGAGGTGCTCGGGGACGATGGTGCGGTGGTCAGGGGCGGTATCTGAAGGCTTCAAACGGCGGCGGCGAAGCTCCGGCGGCGGTTGGTGGCGTCGGAGGGGGCTGAGGTGGGTCTAGCGACGGGCACGAGCTCAGGGAGGTCCAGTTGGGTGCCGAACTCCGGTGAGGTGTGGGGTAGTGTTCCGGCGAGGGAAGAGGGGGTTTCGGGTGGGGAATGAAGAGAGGAGAGGGCCGGGGTTTATATAGGCCAGGTGCGGTGGTCGGGGACAGAGAGAGGGGCGAGATCCACGGAGAGGGATCTCCGGCGAGGTCGTGAGGCGTGGGGAAGGGGATGAGTGTGCTGACGCCACGGTCGGACGGTGGGTCTCGCGCGTCAGTGAGGGTGGGACGCGTGATTAGCGCATCGACGGCCGACCCGGAGTGATTTCGGGTCTTAAAGGCTGTGGGCCGGCCCGTTTCTATTTAATTCATTTCCTTTTCTATTTCCAGAGCGTTTAAAACATCTTTAATGCATTCAAATCATTTCCAAACATAGGAAATGTATATATCAAATGAACAGGGAATTAAGTGCTATTTAATGAACATTTTTCCTCTATCATATTGAATACTTTTTAAAAATTTATTTTCAGAAAAATGCCTAATTGATTTTAAATCCTGTTGTAATATTTTTTTCAAATAACCCCCTGGTTTTATTGTTCAAATATTTCACCAAGATGCCCCTGGTGTGGAGTGTCATGTTACTCCCCTCTTTCTTTGAACATTTCCAGAGGTTTTCAAATATGAGAAACAAGTAAAAGGAAAAGATGAAAGTGGCCTTTCAGAAATTCAATGAAAACACTTCAACCATTCATGCAATGTGATGATGACGCGTAGCTATATTTCATAACATTCCAAAATGAAATTTTGGGATGTTACAAACCTACCCACCTTAGGATGAATCTCGCCCTCGAGATTCGGGTTGGCTAGAAAATAGGTGCGGGTGGTCTCTACGAAGATCTTCTTCACGTTCCCAGGTGGCTTCTTCCTTGGTGTGGTGACTCCACAGTACCTTACAGAACTTGATGATTCTGCTATGGGTAACTCTATTGGCAGTCTCGAGGATCCTTACGGGCTTCTCCTTGTAAGTCAGATCACTGTCAAGTTGTATGGCCTCTAGGGGCACTGTGTCTCTCAAAGGAATATCAGCCATCTCAGCATGGCACTTCTTCAGCTGGGAAACATGGAAAACATCATGAACTCTGGACAATCCTTCCGGCAATTCCATCTTGTCTGCAACTTCGCCTCTACGTTCAAGAATTTTGTAGGGGCCTATGAATCTGGGTGCTAACTTTCCTTTAACACCAAACCTCTTGATTCCTCAAAGTGGGGACACACGAAGGTATGTTCGGTCTCCTACTTCATACGTCACGTCCTTGTGTTTGCTGTCAGCATAGCTCTTCTGCCGGGATTGAGCTATCTTGAGTCGGTCATGAATCAGTTTGACTTTCTCTTTAGAATCTCGGATAAGATCGGGACCAAAAAGTTTTCGGTCACCAACACCATCCCACATCAATGGTGTTCTGCATCTCCTTCCGTATAAAGCTTCGAAAGGGGCCATCTTCAGACTGGTCTGATAATTGTTGTTGTATGAGAACTCTGCGTATGGTAAGTTGTCATCCCAACTGGACCCATAGTCTAGCGCACAAGCTCTCAACATGTCCTCCAGAATCTGGTTGACTCTCTCAGTCTGTCCATTGGTCTGCGGATGAAAAGTTGTACTGAACTCCAGCCTCGTACCCAAAGTTTAATGTGGCTGATGCCAAAACTTTGAGGTAAATTGTGTTCCTCTATCTGACACGATACTCCTCGGAACCCCATGCAGACACGATCCTGGTCATATATATCTTGGCTAACTTAGCACTGGTATAGGTGGTCTTTACTGGGATGAAATGGGCCACCTTGGTCAAGCGATCGACCACTACCCAGATGGAATCATAACTGGAACGGGTCCTGGGTAATCCTGTGATGAAGTCCATACCAAGCTTATCCCATTTCCATTCGGGTATCGGCAAAGGTTGGAGTAACCCTGCTGGTTTCTGATGTTCCGCTTTTACTCGCTGGCAAACATCGCATACAGCAACATGTTTGGCAATATCCTTCTTCATACCTGTCCACGAGTAACTTTCCTTCAAATCCAGATACATCTTGGTGTTGCTGGGGTGTATCAAGTAAGGTGAATCGTGGACTTCCTGAAGTATCAACTTCCTAAGCTCTAGGTCATTAGGCACATAGATTCGGTTCTCGAACCACAGAGTTCCTAGTTCATCCTCACGAAAACCTTTAGTTTTTCCACCCTTCATTCTCTGCTTTATATCAGCTACCTCCTTGTCTGATTTCTGGGCTTCACGAATTCTTTTGGTCAAGGTGGACTGGATCCCTAGTGTGGCAACATATCCTGTTGGAACTATCTCTAGCCGGAGCTCTCTGAGATCATCGGCTAACTCCTTGGGTAATCCTCCCGCTATGAGTGTGTTCACATAACTCTTCCGGCTCAAGGCATCTGCTACAACATTTTCCTTTCCTGGATGGTAGTGTAATCTCATGTCATAGTCCTTGATTAACTCTAGCCATCTCCTCTGTCTGAGGTTCAATTCCTTCTACGTGAAGATATACTTCAGGCTCTTATGATCAGTGTAAACATCACAACTGTTCCCGACAAGGAAATGTCTCCAAGTCTTGAGTGCGTGCACTACGGCTGCTAATTCCAAATCATGGGTGGCATAGTTCAACTCATGAGGTCGTAGTTATCTGGATGCATATGCCACAAATTTTCCCTCCTGCATGAGTACTCCTCCGAGTCCTTGTCGTGATGCATCAAAATAAACCTGGAAATCCTTCCGAATATTTGGCAGCATCAACACTAGAGCTGTGACCAAACGTTTCTTCAACTCCTCGAAACTAGCTTCACATTCCTTTGTCCAAATGTACTTAGACTCTTTCTTCAATAGCTCCGTCATGGTCTTGGCAATCTTTGAGAAATTTTCAATAAACCTCCGGTAGTATCCGGCAAGTCCACAAAAACTGCGGATCTCCTTAACTGAGGTGGGTGATTTCCACTTGGTGAGTGCTTCAACCTTAGCGGGGTCCACTGCTATTCCATCTCCGGAAATAATGTGTCCAAGGAATCCAACTTCCGTCAGCCAAAATTCACATTTGCTGAACTTAGCATATAACTGATGTTCTCTAAGCTTCTCAAGAACTAAACGCAAGTGTTCTTTGTGTTCTTCTTCATTCTTGGAGAATATCAATATATCATCGATGAACACCACTACAAACTTGTCCAAATATTCCATAAACACTTTGTTCATCAGACTCATGAAATAGGCAGGTGCATTAGTCAAACCAAAAGACATGACAGTATACTCATACAAGCCATACCTTGTGGTGAAAGCTGTTTTGGGTATATCCTGTTCACGAATTTTCAACTGGGGATATCCTGATCGAAGATCGATCTTGGAGAATACTTTGGCTCCTACTAGCTGATCAAACAAGTCATTAATCATCGGCAGAGGGTACTTGTTCTTGATAGTCACCTCGTTTAATGCACGATAATCGACTACCATCATCAAGGTTTTATCCTTCTTCTCTACCAAGAGAACTGGGGCTCCCCAAGGTGAAGAACTTGGGCGAATATACCCCTTGTCCAATAATTCCTTAATATGCTTCTTGATTTCTTCTAAATCATTTGCAGGCATCCGATAGGGTCTCTTTGAAATTGGGGATGTTCCTGGCAGTAACTCTATCAGGAACTCAATTTCTCTATCTGGTGGCATGCCCGGTAATTCTTCCAAAAATACATCTGGAAAGTCTTGTACCACCGGTACTTCTTCCTGCACAACTCCTGTGAGAGAATTTAATCGAGCACTCAACCGTGTGCGTCGGGACACATACTTAATCCTCTTGTTCTCTGGGGTGGTGAGCAAAATAGACTTGCTAGGGCAATCCAGGTTTCCTTCATACTTGGTCATCCAATCCATGCCTAGGATTACATCCAATCCCTGGGATTCCAAGACGATGAGGTCGGTGGGAAAAACGTGTTTCCCTATATTGAGTTTCAATGCGTGGCATCCTATACCTGCTAACATCATGCCTCCTAGAGAACTAACCTTAATGGGCTGACTAAGGGTTCTGGTGGGTATACCGTACTTTTCCACAACTACCCTTGATATGAATGAATGAGTTGCACCGGAATCAAAAAGTACTATAACTGAACGTGAATTCAATAGAAACTTACCAACCACAGTCTCTTGCTGATCATAGACTTCCTCCACATCAATGTGGTTCACTTGAGCACGGGGAAAAAGGTTGGGCTTCTTGGCTGCTGAGTTGCCATGGTTGTTGCCATTTCCATTTCCTGTCTTGTTCTGAGGGCAATCATTGGCATAGTGCTTGGTCTTCTGGCACTTGAAGCAGGTGATATGGTTCAAATCCTTCTGAGCTGGGGCGGGACGGTGCTGGTTGCCATTCCCATTCCCATTCTTGCGGTTGCCATTGTTGGGACGATTATTCACATTGCCTCCATGGTTGTGGCTTCCATGGTTGTGCACGACATGAGTGTGTCCTCCATACTTACCGGTCCCTGATCTGGTATTTCCTAAGTACGGGGAGTAACGAGGCTTCTGATGAGCTCCAGAGTTAGACTCCCCCTGTGCATACTTCCTCTTGCATTTCTCGATTTGTTGCTGCTTCCCCTCCAAGATGAGGGCCTTGTCTACCAGCTCATGGTAGTTGTTGAAAGTTGCTACCATCAATTGCACGCTCAACTCATCGTTGAGTCCTTCCAGGAACTTCTCTTGCTTGGCTACATCATTGGCCATGTCTCCTGGTGCATAACGTGCCAACGTGCTGAATTCATCCACATACTGGGCCACGGAGCAACTTCCCTGGCGTAAGTTGCGAAACTCATGCTTCTTCAGACTCATGGCTCCAGCTGAGACATGAGCGATGCGGAAAGCTAACTTGAAATGCTCCCAAGTCACATCAGTAATGGGGTATGTGGTGGTGTACTTCTCCCACCATGCAGCTGCGGGTCCTACAAGTTGATGTGCGGCAAAGCGCACCTTTTCAGCATCAGTGCATCCAGCGGTGGTGAGATCCCTCTCCATCTTGCGAAGCCAATCATCTAGCACAATGGGATCAGTGCTGCTAGAGAAGGTTGGTGGTCTCAACCTTAGAAAATGGGTGAGGTTGTCGCCCTGAGGTGGAGGGTTGTTGTTGTGGTTGTTGTTTTGATTGTTGTTCTGATTTTGGATCAATAGTTGCATCAAGGCATTCTGCTACTGGATGAGTTGTGTGAACTCCGGCGAAAAGGTGAATTCGGGTTCACGTCGGGGAGGCATCTTGTTGTTTTCAGAGGGATGAGAATTAGAATAGAACAAGGGCCTAGAAGAAAATTTCACTACCCATATGCAATGCAACAAACATATCACATCAAACACTCATTCATTTATTCAACTCAAGGTTCAAACATCGAGATATAAGTCTCAATTCAAACTAAGCATCAACCTATGCTTTAACGTTGAAAATGAAAGATACATGGGGGGGCATGACTAAAGTTCTCCTCAGAAGTACATGGTAGTGGGTCCTCCGGTGGTGCTCTCCTCATAGTCATCATCGTTGCTGATCAAAGGAGCCACGTGTCCTTCTGGGTGAAGATTTTCTCCCATGTCTGGCTGTTCCTCCAGAGTTGCAATGCAAGTGTTCAGCTTCTTGATCCTCTCCAAGAAGTCTTTCGCTTCATGCTCATGCTCGTACTTGGCTTCCCGTAGGTCAGCCTCGAGGTCAAGCTCGCGGTTCATCAGCTTCTTGATCGTCTTCGTGTCAGCACGTACCCGAAGCTCCAGAGTCCTGATGTGAGTCTCCAAGGTCTGGATATAGGAAATGTTGGAGTCTTCAGTGGGGGTGTTTATGATATTTCCATTGACATCCCTGCGGCAAACCATGCTGACTCCTGGTGAAATGGGACCACCCATGTATTCCTCCTGAATACGTCCGAGGGCACAGTGAATCGCCATGTCCCTACCAAGAATCCAGCTGGGTGCCACAAACTTGAAGTCGAGAGGCTCGGTGCGATAACCAAAAGTCCTTCCGAGAATGTGCACTTCGATCCTATAGCGATCGTCTTGCGGGTAAGACATGATTGCAGTCCCGATGATGGTTGGCAGAGCAATCCTTATGTCCTTGACGATCCGTGTCAGCTCCTTGCCAAAACGCATGGTAGCGTCAGGCTGGCAAAACTCCGTGAAGCGAACTAGGGCGAAGGTGGCCATCTAGAAAAGGTTGAAATATATCGGAGGGAAGTCAGAAATGAGAAGATGAGAATATAAGGATTTTAAAGACAAAAGAAGAAATATTGATCCTAAGGCTTTTCCAATCCTAGGGATTACGTCCTACGATTAGTGTGTGCTCTGATACCATTTCTGTAGCGACCCGACCTGAAAGGTCGAATCTCCGGTGTTTCCGTACCATCCCAAGATCATGTTGGTACACACACGGTACATCAATGTATATATCAAAGGGAAATCACACATCATTAATTAATCGAAATCTCATATCGAGTCCTTTATTACAATAAGAATTACAATAAAGTGGTTGAAGGCCAACTCATGAGAATAACTAATCTTGCGGAAGCTTCAAAGGTAGTTGAGTCCATCTGACTCCAAGGGCATCTCACCGAGCGTAGAGCGTATCCTCACTCCTGGTCCGAAAAGTACTCTGCAACATGATACGTTGCAGCCGTGTAGGTCAGCATATTGAATATGTCGGCAATGTCACAAAAGAGGGGTGTAAAGTAATCATATATTCTATATGCATATTTGGCAGGTGGAGTAGTAAGTTTTTGCATAAAGCCAATTTTTCCTACAACAAGAGAGGGCAAAAGTTATTACTGCAATGTTGGTTGATTAATGAGATGGTTCCGCCAACCAATTCTCATACCCAAGTTATTATTACCCACATCATTATAGTACTTGGTGTTGAGAATTCCAGATAGTTCAGTTCCTTTGGCTCAAGTTGTCCATGACCGTGGACACGGTTAATCGATTAGGTTTGAGTACTCTGCAGAGTTTTTGCACATGTTCCCCACAAGATTTGATCTCCTTCGTTGGATTTCTTGCACTTCAGGGTGTTTGAGAAATGGATGACCAAAGAATGGTCTTCTAAAGGGTTTCCCTAAGACTCCACCGGTGCCCACCCTTTCCTACCGTTCTTCTACATCTCATAGCACCGCCTGTCCAGGGTTACCACAGTATCCAACCAAGCCAGATCCCATAATGGCTTGTGGCTGTGCAGGTAAGCCTTGGGTCTTGAAGCATCCATCCATCTCTTTGTGCCTGGGTGGACCTTTCCGCATGAATACTGGCACTTCCCCAGCAACACCTAGGCTAACCACTGGCTTCCCCAGGGCGTCGTTCAACCATCATCCACCCAGAGGTATGTTGAAAATTCGGAGTCTTGAAGTCTTGATCATCTTGCAGGTCTTGAAATTATTACCTCACAACTCTCATGTATCACACAACCAACCCCGTCTACTAATAGCATAGCAAAAATGAAATCAACGTTTCCCGGGGCCAAGTGTCAAGGTTTGAGGTGTGCCTACCACATGATACTACTTCAAGTAACCAAGTTTCCAAATTACCTATTTTGCGTGCCATTGGGGAGATGGTAGAACTAATGCAATAAAAACATGGTTAAACATGATCAAAGTGACTTGCCTTGCTGACGATCCTCGTACTCAAGTGACTCTAGATAACAAGCTTCGCACTCCGAATGATCTAACGAATCAAACAAGAGCACACCATAAGCATAAACACAATACAATTCACACAATTCGGCAAGGTTAAACAAACAATACTAAAACCATTCAATAGTAACAATCAAGAGAAAGAAATCAAAACCAAATTTGACTCACAAATTTGTAATGTCAAAACTACTAATACTATAAGACAAACAATTATTTTTTTATTAACCAAGCAATAGTTACTGGAAAAGAATTAGAAAAATAAAGTTTAGTAAACAGAATCAAATTCACTAGAACTTTTGTGTAAAAAGAAACTACTAAAAATTATAAGTTATAGAACACCACTAAATGAAAAATAACTAGAATTTCCTATAACATTAGAGTAGGAAACAAAACAACATTATAATTATCATTATTATTATTATCATCATATTACTTAAAAGAAAAGAATTACGAAAATTTATTTATTAGAAAAACCTAATTTAATCTTCTAAATAGTTTGTGAAAGTAAAACTAAATTGGTTTATAAAACTCTACCTAATGAAAAGAAATAAAGATTTCCTATAACAATAGGGTATAAAACTAAACAATTATTTTTATTATTAACAAGTAATGTCACCTAACTGTTTGAAGCAACAGAACCTAATGAAAACTATTAACAAAAGTTAAACTAAATCAGGTTCAAATTAAATTAAAGTTAAAATAACTAAACTACATTAAGAACTAAATAGATTCTGTTTTGTTATAAGCCCTAACCAAATTTATCCTAAAAATTCTTAAACTATGTAGGATGATAGGTCTAACTAATACAAACCAGTGGCAAAAAGATTCACTCAAAAATAAATTTTTAAACTCATGTTATAAAAAATTAGTTATTTAAGAAAATTTGGTTAGATTCAAATTTTAAAGTTCAAATTTGAAATCTAAGCATACAAACGTAAACTACAACATATTTGTGACCTAATGCAGAAAGAATTAACTAAAAACACCAAATGTTTTAAAAGATATGATAAAAACAAAAACAGAATACATTCTGTTTTCTAAAAGAGAAAAGAAAAAGAAAAACTAACCTAACTAACGGACAGGGTGACGTGGCATGCTTTCATTGGCCGAGGGTGTGTGCACGTGAGTGCTAACGAGCGGACGGCCGACAACTAACGCCTACCGGTTCGTTTATTAAATAGATCTAATCTAGATCGTTGACTATGGATCCGACGGCTACGGGTGGCGGTGGCGGCTTACAGAGAGGGGGTCGAGGTCTCCGGCGAGGTCGACGGCGGCCGGAGGTCGACGGTGCTCGGGGACGACGGTGCGGTGGTCGGGGGCGGCGTCCGAAGGCTTCAAACGGCGGCGGCGAAGCTCAGGCGTCGATTGGTGGCGTCGGAGGGGGCTGGGGTGAGTGTGGCGACGGGCATGAGCTCGAGGAGGTCCGGTTGGGTGCCGAACTCTGGCGAGGTGTGGGGCAGCGTTCCGGTGAGGGAAGAGGGGGTTTAGGGTGGGGAACTAAGAGAGGATAGGGCTGGGGTTTATATTTGCCAGGTGCGGTGGTCGGGGACGGAGAGAGGGGCGAGATCCGCGGAGAGGGATCTCCAGCGAGGTCGTCGAGCGCGGGGAAGGGGATGAGCATGCTTACGCCGCGGTCGGACGGTGGGTCCTGCGTGTCAATGAGGGTGGGACGCGTGATTAGCGCGTCGGTGGCCGACCCGGAGTGATTTCGGGTCTTAAAGGCTGTGGGTCGGTCCATTTCTATTTAATTCATTTCCTTTTCTATTTCCAGAGCGTTTAAAATATCTTTAATGCAGTCAAATCATTTCCAAACATAGGAATGTATATATCAAAATGGTCAAGGAATTAAATGTTATTTAATGAACATTTTTCCTCTGTCATATTGCATACTTTTTAAAAATTTATTTTCAGAAAAATGCCTAATTGATTTTAAATCCTTTTGCAATAATTTTTTCAAATAACCCCCTAGTTTTATTGTTCAAATATTTCACCAAGATGCCCCTGGTGTGGAGTGTCATGTTACTCCCCTCTTTCTTTGAACATTTCCAGAGGTTTTCAAATATGAGAAACAAGTAAAAGGAAAAGATGAAAGTGGCCTTTCAGAAATTCAATGAAAACACTTCAACCATTCATGCAATGTGATGATGATGCATAGCTATATTTCATAACATTCCAAAATGAAATTTGGGGATGTTACATCTCATGTATTAATTACCAATTGTCCTAGTAGTTTTGATGCATGATATAGCCTCTAGGCACTTTAGGGAGTAGTCGCTATGAGTTTTGTTGAGTTCTGTGCACCTTTATTTTGAGTCACTAAAAATTTCAGAATTTTTCAGAGAAAGAAATGCTAAGGAGATTATTAAGAGGCTCTTCAAGCCGGAGTTCTAAGGAAGATGAAAATGAAATGAGGGAGAAACCCAAGTATAATCTTCCTTGTGTTGCAGAAGTTCGACCATGTGAATGGTAGCGTGACACATTCTTGAGGGGGGCCGAAATTTATGAAGATTTCTATTATTTGGCTGAGAATGCAAGCACAATCAACTTCCTCAACGATAAGTGTGACCAGTACCTCTTGCTCACAAATACCTTTGTGCAAAATTTTCAATATCATTCTAGGGAAGACCCTCCTATAGTATATTTTAACTTATATGATGTGCCTAAGAAAATGAACCTTTATGATTTTTGCAAAGTTTGCAAAATATCCTATGAGGGTAGCATCAGGGAACCACATCCTCAAGACATGGAAGATTTTATTACCGCAGTAACTGTAGGGGAAGAGAGAGGCATGCCAAAGGCAAGAGCGTCTAGTTTACATTTTCTTGTGATGCGTTATTATTCATTATTTGCGGGAAGATGTTTAGTTGGTCGCTGGGAGAGTGGAAGTCTTAGTGCCCCTAACCTTGCCATTTTGCGCCATGCTTTATTTGCTGACAGAACCTTTAGTCTAGGCGCTATGGTGGCCCAACAATTGAACACCAACCGTTCGAAGGGGCCCATAATCAAAGGTATTTATGCATCTCGTTTAGCCAAACATTTTGAGATACCCATTAGGCTACACGAGAAAGGTGAGAGGCTACTACCCGCATAGTTTTTAGATTATGACCGTATGGTAGCTCACGATATTATTAAGAAAAATGATGATAGGAGGCTGCTTTACAACTTAGTTTTTAGCCAGAGTACTTGTGAAATTATTACTCTGCCTGCCTCTTCTTTGTTCGACATTCGCTCAGGCAAGTACACCATTATGCCACAGACATTTACAGATATTGGAGTCTAACGCAACCCCCACCTCTAGAACCGACACCAGCCCTTGATCCGTACCAGGACCCAGTTTTTCAGTGGGAGCCACAAAAGTTTGCCAACCAATGGAATTCTGATGACGCTCCTGAGTATCCGGGAGAGAGCTCTTTCCAGCCATGGTCATAGACCCACTTAGGCCAAAAGCCTAAGCTTGGGGGAGTACGTATTTCTCACCGATTTTACATTCGTGTTCACACACATATTCTTAGTAGTCGGTGTTCATAGTCTTTCATTGTACCATCCATGGTAGTTTATTTTCTTGTTTCGCTTTCTTCTTGTGTGTTTAATTAACTTTGAGAAAAATACAAAAAAAATAGTTCTAGATTTATTTCCAGTTGCTTAGTTGTAGCATTAAAAAGAAAACCAAAAATGATTTTTTATTCTTTTGCTTGTTGGGAGCTTTCCCGTGTAAATAGTTTTGTCGTTCTTGTTTTGATTTTTCTTTCTTTGGGTCATAAGGAGAAGACCATCATGAAGAATGGCTCTCATATGCATTATTGTTTACCCATTAGAGATCCCATATTACCTTGTCTTCTCCTTTGAGGTATTGTTTGCATATTCTAGCTTAGTCCAATGCTTGTGCACTCTTATTATTATCCACACCATTCGGTCGTGCAAGTGAAAGGCAATAATGACGATATTTGATGAAAAGATTGAGATGGAGAAAAGTTGGTACAAACTCGGCCTATTTTGCTTTTTTAAATATGATTAGCTCATCGTTCTAAATTCAGCTCATTTTAGGTGAGACATATTTGCAAAGACAATTAGAGATTATAGTTACTCATGCCATGCTTAGTTAGCTAAGAGTGGATAATGGTTTGTCTTCAGTGCCAACATGCATATTAAAATGGTTGTGATATGGTATGATAGGATGGTATCCTCCTTTGAATGATTCAAGTAGCTTGACTTGGCACATGTTCATGCATGTAAAAATCAACATAGCCTCCACGATATTTATGTTCATGGTGATTTATATCCTACCCATTCTTGCATTCAACGTTGGTTAATCTCAAAGCATGTTCATCACCGTTGTTGCTCTCTAGTTAGTCGCTCCTCAGTCTTTTACTAGCCTTCACTTGTACTAAGCGGGAATACTGCTTGTGCATCCACTTCCTTAAACCCAAAGTTGTTCCATGTGAGTCCACCATACCTACGTATATGCGGTATTCACCTACCATTCCAAGTAAATTTGCATGTGCCAAACTCTAAACCTTCAAATAAACATTCTATTTTGTATGCCCAAATCGCTCATGTGGCGACTGGGGGTTGTCAGTATGTTCCATGCTAGGTGGGTTATTCTCACAATATGTGTTGATTCACTATCACTCATGAGAATGTGGCTAATAATCGGGCTTGCCAGTTCCATGCTCGGAATAAAAAAGCAAAATATAATTAAACAAAACTCCCCCAGGACTGTGTTTGTATGGACGGTACCCGTGGATTCGGCCCGCCATGGAGTGTGACTGATTGGTGGAGGGGGAGTAAAAACTTTATCATTCTGTTTGGGAACCGCCTATAATGTATCTAGCATGGAAGATGTTGAAAACCTCTTGGTCGTTATGTGAGCAATGAAAGCATACCGCTCAAAAATCATTACTTATCTATGTTTTAAAACCATGAGCTCTGGCACCTCTGCAAATCAATACTTCCCTCTGCAAAGGGCCTTTCCATTTACTTTATTGTTGAGTCATCATCTTCTTATAAAAGGCACCAGTTAGAGAGCACCACCATCATTTGTATGCTTTGCTGTTAATTGATACTGAGTATGAGCATTAATGGATCTCTTTCATCGTTAACTACAATTTCTAGTCAGTCCTTGTTCTTTAGAGGTGCTCTGCATTTATGCTTTGTGGTCTCAGAAAGGGCTAGCGAGATACCATTTTGCCATATTGTATCATGATTGTTTTGAAAAAGTGTTGTCATCCGAGAGTTATTATTATTGCTAGCCAGTTTATTATGTCATTGATATGAGTAAATGTGAGACCTAAATGTCATTGTGAATGTGGTTAGTCCATGATCTTTGCTGAAAATCTGAGCATCAGTTAGACGTATTTACAACAACAAGATCAAACAGAGTTTGTAAAAGTTTTTCTTTATCACTTTCAGTTTATCAACTGAATTGCTTGAGGACAAGCAATGTGTTAAGCTTGGGGAGTTGATATGTCTCCATTGTTCCACTTTTCCAAACTCTTTTGCCCCTGTTTTGGACTCTAATTTGCATGATTTGAATGGAACTAACCCGGACTGACGTTGTTTTCAGCAGAATTGCCTTGGTGTTATTTTTGTGCAGAAATTAAACTTCTCGGATCATCCTGAAAATTTACGGAGAATATTTTTGGATTTAATAAAAAATACTGGCACAAGAATCAACCATAGGGTGGCCACCTGCAGGCCACAAGCCTGCTAGGCGCGGCCACGCCCTGGTCGCTCCTAGCAGGCTTGTGGGGCCCTCGTGGATCCTGCGACCTCCTCTCTAGCTCCATATAACCCTATTCGCGGAGAAAGAAATCAGAGAGAAGAGTTCATCGCGTTTCACGATACGGAGCCACCGCCACCTCCTTTTCTTCCTCGAGAGACTAGATCTGGAGTCTGTTTGTGGCTCTAGAGAGGTGAAATCGACACCATCGTCATCATCAACCATCCTTCATCACCAATTCCATGATGCTCTCCACCGTTCGTGCGTAATCCCATCGTAGGCTTGCTGGACGGTGATGGGTTGGATGAGATTTATCATGTAATCGAGTTAGTTTTGTTAGGGTTTGATCCCTAGTATCCACTATGTTCTGAGATTGATGTTGCTATGACTTTGTTGTGCTTAATGATTGTCACTAGGGCCTGAGTGCCATGATTTCAGACCTGAACCTATTATGTTTTCATGAATATATATATATATATATATATGTGTGTGTGTGTGTGTGTGTTCTTGATCCTATCTTGCAAGTTGTATACACCTATTACGAGTTATGATCCGCATCCCCCAGGGTGACAATAACTGGGATTCTTTCTGGTGATTACCGTAGTTTGAGGAGTTCATGTATTCACTAAGTGCTAATGCTTTGTTCCGGTTCTATATTAAAAGGAGGCCTTAATATCCCTTAGTTTCCATTAGGACCCCGCTGCCACAGGAGGGTAGGACAAAAGATGTCATGCAAGTTCTTTTCCATCAGCACGTATGACTATATATGGAATACATGCCTACATTACATTGATGAATTGGAGCTAGTTCTGTGTCACCCTATGTTATAACTGTTACATGATGAATGACATCCGACATAATTATCCATCACCTATTCATTGCCTACGAGCTTTCCACATATTGATCCTTGCTAAGTTATTGTTTTGTTGCTACTGTTACAATCACTACAAAACTGCTACTATTACTTTTGCTACCGTTACCATTACTTCCATACTACTTTGCTACTAAATAATTTGTTGCAGATATTAAGTCTTACAGGTGTGGTTGAATTGACAACTCAGCTTGGATTAATCGAGAATATTCTTTGGATCCCCTTGTGTTGAATCAATAAATTTGGGTTGAATATTCTACCCTCGAAAACTGTTGTGATCCCCTATACCTGTGTGTTATCAGTGTGTGATCCGCCAGGGCCATTCTGACCCGGATGTCCTCCTTGGTGGTTTTGGAATCCTTGGATGACGTAACAATTTTCCCATGAATGATTAGCCACCTTATCTGGAGCATTGTGCTTTGGACAAGGCGCTTTGAGTGTATCCTCGTAGTTGCGCATCTTACTCCCCTCATGAGTCCTTCCCGGTTAATTGCTTCGACGCTGGCTTTTGAAACCTGTGTTGGTGTTGGCCACAAATTCGGACCCGTCTTCAGGGTGCTTCCGCTTGTTATTATTTCCTTGACCTCCAGGATCCCCAGCCTTGACAGGATGGATTGCCCCTGCTTTATCTATGAAGATGTGGTTTCGTCCATCTTGACGCCGGCCGACACGAGCACACCGAGTCGGCTTGATGATGTTGGTGCAGATGTCCAGCTTGGGTTTTGACTCACTAATCTTGCCAATGAAGATATGGATCTTGCCGAAGGGGACCCAGTACCCGGACTCGATTGAGTCGCCTCACGACCCCAGCCTGAATTGTCAATGTAGAGCTTTCCACAACCTCTCTTGGTCATCTGACCAGCCGCATAGCTCCTGAACCCTAGAAGAGCTCCCTCCAAGAACTCTACTCCACCGCATGAAGGCCCCACGATGGGCACCAACTTTCATGGTTTGTCACAAAAGATGTTCTCATAGGAGAACTTAGGTGTGAGGCCATCACCGCTGTGTGGTGACTCGAAGGGGTTGATCGGGAACGAGAGCCAGATTTTCCTAGGTTCGGCCCCTCTAATGGAGGTAAAAGCCTACGTCCTTCTTTGGTGTCTATATTGATGGTGATCTCGATTACAAGGGTGTGGAATCACTTACCAAGATTTAGAGAGTTCTAGCCTCGCCTATTGACCTCAGGGGCTCACCTTTATAGAGAGGTCGAGGCCTCCAGGTTTACAAGAGTCCGAGCCATGTTATGAATCATGACATATTACAATTCTACCTTATCTTGTCTTTGAAGAAAGGAAATCTTCTGGCGTCTTTCGCCTTATGGGCCTTGAGTCGGCGCCTTCATGCATTGGGCCGCCATGACTTATTGGGTAAGCCACGTTACATGCCTTATTAGTAACAGTGCAGCCCATCATCAGCATGACTCTTAATCCGCCCACGATCTAACCCAGCCAAAACAGCGGGTTCTACCGCGTGGTTATATCCCCGACAATGCCCTAATACCCTCGCAAAGGCTGGAGAGAACCAGGTCAACCCGACCCGTTCGACCTACGACAAACTATGGATGCCCATGCAGGGCAGACAAGATCCATTAACGGATCCAAAGGACGAACCCTCATAGAAGGGGAAGGGTACCAAGCTCGGTTTGACCAGAATGATACAGTTCGAGGTCTGAACAGGGACCGAACTCAACCCAACGTCATGACATGGCCGAGATTAGGGGTGTTGCCCACTCGATAAGTTTCACTGATGAGGTGATGCAACACCTGTTCCCCGAAGGGTTCAAGCCCGTAAATATTGAGCAATATGACGAAACTATCGACCCGGCCGTCTGGATTGAAGACTTCCCTCTCCACATACACATGGCTCGTGGGGATGACCTCCACGCCATTAAGTATCTACCACTAAATCTCAAAGGACCAACACGGCGCTAGCTGAACAGCCTCCCCAAAAACTCATCGGGAGTTGGGAAGAGATCGAGAATTATTTTTGCTCTAACTTTCAGGGCACCTATGTTTGGCCACCGGACACTGCAGACTTGAGCCATATTGTTCAATAGGCCGGAGAATCATCCCGACAATTTTGGAACCGATTCTTGACCAAGAAATATCAAATCGACAACTGCACTGACGCCGAAGCATTGGCCTCTTCCAGGAACAACATTCGGGAGGAATGACTAGCCCGACAACTCAGACAAGAACAACCTCGAAGAATGTCCGTTCTTACCTCACTCATGTCTCGCTTTTGTGCGGGTGAGGACAGCTGGCTAGCACATCAGAGCAATCCTCCTGCAAACCCCGGCACTTATGAATTGCGGGACAAGAACTGGAAGCCACGACATAACAAGAATATACGCCAGCACAACGGTGCTGAAGCCGAAGACACGGCGGTTAACGCCGGCTTCCGTAACTCAAAATCATCACAGCGGAAGAAGGCTATCAAAGGGAATAGGGATGGACCCTCTCAGTTGGAGAAAATAATGGACAAACCCTGCCAGATTCATGGCACTCAAGAAAATCCAGTCACGCACACCAACCATAAGTGTTGGGTCTTTAAACAGGCAGGCAAGCTCGCAGGTGAAGACCATGGTAAGGGCGCCCACAATGAGGACAATGAGGAGTCCCGCAAGAAGAATAATGGAGGACAGAGGCAATTCCCCCTTGAGGTAAAAGTGTGAACATGATCTACACCACACATATACCAAAGAAGGAATGGAAGCGCGGACTTTGGGACATATACGCCATAGAACTCGTTGCCCAAAATTCTTCGCAAGGTTGGCTTGCCCGATCACCTTCGACCACGCTGACAACCCAACCAGTATTCGGCATGGTGGGTCAGCCGCTCGGTGATATGTCTCCAACGTATGTACTTTTTCTAACACTTTTGCTCTTGTTTTGGACTCTAATTCGCATGATTTGAATGAAACTAACCTGGACTGATGTTATTTTCAGCAGAACTACAATGGTGTTGTTTTTGTGCAGAAACAAAAGTTCTCGGAATGGAACAAAAAAAATTAGAGAATTATTTTCGAATATATAAGGAATTTTGGAGTCATAAGCAACTAGAGAGGGGGCCTAGGGTGTCCACCCTCCACCAGGGCACACCAGACCCCCTTGGCGCAGCCTGGTGGAGCCTGCCCACCTTGTGGGCCCTCCTACCCTAACTCCAGCGTTACAAATTCGTAAATTTTGATGAAAAATCAAAGAGAAAGTTTCATCGCATTTCACGATATGGAGCCGTCGCCACCTCCTGTTCTTCTTCGGGAGGCCAGATCTAAAGTCCGTTTGGGGCTCCAGAGAGGGGAATCTTCGTTCTTCGTCATCATCAACCCTTCTCCATTGCCAATTCCATGATGCTCCTGTTGGAAATATGCCCTAGAGGCAATAATAAAATGGTTATTATTGTATTTCCTAGTTCATGATAATTGTCTATTATTCATGCTACAATTGTGTTAACCAGAAACCGTAATACATGTGTGAATACATAGACCATCGCATGTCCCTAGTGAGCCTCTAGTTGGCTAGCTCGTTAATCAATAGATGGTCACGGTTTCATGACCATGGACATTGGATGTCGTTGATAACGGGATCACATCATTAGGAGAATGATGTGATGGACAAGACCCAATCCTAAGCATAGCACAAGATCGTGTAGTTCGTATGCTAAAGCTTTTCAATGTCAAGTATCATTTCCTTAGACCATGAGATTGTGTAACTCCCGGATACCGTAGGAATGCTTTGGGTGTGCCAAACGTCACAACGTAACTGGGTGGCTATAAAGGTACGCTACGGGTATCTCCGAAAGTGTCTGTTGGGTTGACACGAATCAAGACTGGGATTTGTCACTCCGTGTGACGGAGAGGTATCTCTGGGCCCACTCGGTAAGACATCATCATAATGAGCTCAATGTGACTAAGGAGTTAGCCACGGGATGATGTGTTACGAAACGAGTAAAGAGACTTGCCGGTAACGAGATTGAACAAGGTATGGCGATACCGACGATCGAATCTCGGGCAAGTACCATACCGATAGACAAAGGGAATTGTATACGGGATTGATTGAATCCCTGACATCGTGGTTCATCCGATGAGATCATCGTGGAGTACGTGGGAGCCAACATGGGTATCCAGATCCCGCTGTTGGTTATTGGCCGGAGAGGTGTCTCGGTCATGTCTACGTGTCTCCCGAACCCGTAGGGTCTACACACTTAAGGTTCGATGACGCTAGGGTTATAGGGAAAAGGTATACGTGATTACCGAAGGTTGTTCGGAGTCCCGGATAAGATCCCGGACGTCACGAGGAGCTCCGGAATGGTCCGGAGGTAAAGATTGATATATAGGAAGTCCAGTTTTGGTCACCGGAAAGTTTTCGGGCTCATCGGTAATGTACCGGGAGTGCCGGGAGGGTGCCGGAGGACCCCCGGGAGGGGTGTGACGACCAAAGGACCACATGGGCTGTTAGATAAAGTGTGCCAGCCCTTATTGGGCTGGGCAAGACTTTTGCTAAAGGCCCATGCGGCTGGAGATAAGGAGATAAGGCAAAAAGGATTTAAAAGGAGGAGATCCACCTCCCTTGTGGGAGGTGGACTCTCCCTTTAATTCAGCCGGCCATCTCCTCTTTGGAGTAGAGGCCAAGCCAGCCCTCCACGTCCCTCCTCCTATATATACTTGAGGTTTTGGATGTTTTGAGACAGGATTTGATCTCTCTCTCTCTCACGGCGAAGCCCTACCTCTCTTCTTCCTCCTCCGCAGCGCTTAGGCGAAGCCCTGTCGGAATACCTTGCTACTCCACCACCACCACGCCGTCGTGCTGCTGTTGGAGCCCTTCCCCAACCTCTCCTTCCTCCTTGCTGGATCAAGGTGTTGGAGACGTCACCGGGCTGCACGTGTGTTGAACGCGGAGGTGCCGTCCGTTCGGCACTTGATCGGATCTACCGCGATCTGAATCGCTGCGAGTACGACTCCATCAACCGCGTTCTTGCAACGCTTCCGCTTAGCGATCTTCAAAGGTATGAAGATGCAATCTCTCCCCTCTCGTTGCTGGTTTCTCCATAGATAGATCTTGGTGAACGTAGGAAAATTTTGATTTACTACTACGTCTCCCATCAGTGGCATCATGAGCTAGGTCTATGCGTAGAATCTATGCACGAGTAGAACACAAAGCAGTTGTGGGCGTCGAGTTTGTTAATTTGCTTGCCGCTACTAGTCTTATCTTGATTCGGCGGTATTGTGGGATGAAGCGGCCCGGACCAACTTTACACGTATGCTTACGTGAGACCGGTTCCACCGCCTGACATGCACTAGATGCATAAGGTGGCTAGCGGGTGTCTGTCTCTCCTACCTTAGTCGGATCGGATTCGATGAAAAGGGTTCTTATGAAGGGTAAATAGCAATTGGCAAATCACGTTGTGGTGTTGACGTAGGTAAGAAACGTTCTTGCTAGTAACCTATAGCAGCCACGTAAAAACTTGCAACTACAAATTAGAGGACGTCTAACTTGTTTTTGCAGCATGTGCCTTGTGATGTGATATGGCCAAAGGATGTGATGTGATGCATTGTGATGTATGAATTGATCATGTTCTTGTAATAGGATTCACGACTTGCATGTCGATGATTATGACAACCAGCAGGAGCCATAGGAGTCGTCTTATTTATTGTATGACCTGCGTGTCAATCATAAACGCCATGTAATTACTTTACTTTATTGCTAAGCGTTAGCCATAGTAGTAGAAGTAATAGTTGGCGAGACAACTTCATGAAGACACAATGATGGAGATCATGATGATGGAGATCATGGTGTCGTGCCGGTGACAGTGATGATCATGGTGCCCCGAAGATGGAGATCATAGGAGCAAAATGATATTGGCCATATCATGTCACTATATTGATTGCATGTGATGTTTATCATGTTTACATCTTATTTGCTTAGAACGACGGTAGTAAATAAGATGATCTCTCAATAAAATTTCAAGAGAACTGTTCACCCTAACTGTGCACCGTTGCTAAGGATCGTTGTTCCGAAGCACCACGTGATGATCGGGTGTGATAGGTTCTAACGTTCGCATACAACGGGTGTAAGCCAGATTTACACACGCGAAACACTTAGGTTGACTTGGACGAGCCTAGCATGTACAGACATGGCCTCGGAACACGGAAGACCGAAAGGTCGAACATGAGTCGTATAGAAGATACGATCAACATGAAGATGTTCACCATGGATGACTAGTCCGTCTCACGTGATGATCGGACACGGGCTAGTTGACATGGATCATGTATCACTTGGAAGACTAGAGAGATGTCTGTCTAAGTGGGAGTTCATTAAATGAACTTAATTATCATGAACTTAGTCTAAAATTGTCTTTACAATCTATGATGTAGATCCAATGGCCAACGCGAATGTCACCCTCAATTTCAACGCATTCCTAGAGAAAACCAAGCTGAAAGATGATGGAAGCAACTATGCGGACTGGGTCCGTAGCTTGAGGATCATCCTCATAGCTTCCAAGAGATTGTATGTCCTAGATGCACCGCTAGGTGACGCACCCGTTCTCCCAGCGGAACAAGATGTTATGAACACTTGGCAATCACGCTGCGATGATTACTCCCTTGTTCAATGCGGCATGCTTTACAGTCTAGAACCGGGGCTCCAAAAGCGTTTTGAGCAACACGGAGCATATGAGATGTTCCAGGAGCTGAAACTGGTTTTTCAAGCTCATGCCCGGGTCGAGAGATATGATGTCTCCGACAAGTTCTTCAGCTGTAAGATGGAGGAGCATAGTTCTGTCAGTGAGCACATCCTCAAGATGTCTGGGCTACACAGCCGCTTGACTCAGCTGGGGGTTAATATCCCGGATGACTCGGTCATTGACAGAATCCTCCAGTCGCTTCCACCTAGCTTCAAGAGCTTTGTGATGAACTACAACATGCAAGGTATGGAGAAGTCCATTCCTGAGTTGTACTCGATGCTGAAATCAGCGGAGGTCGAGATCAAAAAGGAGCATCAAGTGTTGATGGTGAATAAGACCACTAGTTTCAAGAAAGGCAAGGGTAAGAAGAACTTCAAGAAGGACGGCAAAGCTGTTGCCGCGCCCGGTAAGCAAGTTTCCGGGAAGAAGAAGAAAAATGGACCCAAGCCTGAGACTGAGTGCTTTTATTGCAAGGGTACCGGTCACTGGAAGCGGAACTGCCCCAAGTATTTAGCGGATAAGAAGGACGGCAACATTAAAGGTATATGTGATATACTTGTTATTGATGTGTACTTGACCAGCGCTCGTAGTAGCTCCTGGGTATTTGATACCGGTGCAGTTGCTCACATTTGTAACTCCAAGCAGGAGCTGCGGAATAAGCGGAGGCTGGCCAAGGATGAGGTGACGATGCGTGTCGGGAATGGTTCCAAGGTCGATGTGATCGCCGTCGGCACGTTACCTCTACATCTACCTTCGGGATTAGTTTTAAACCTTAATAATTGTTATTTAGTACCAGCTTTGAGCATGAACATTGTATCTGGATCTCGCTTGATGCGAGATGGCTACTCATTTAAATCCGAGAATAATGGTTCTATTTATATGAGAGAAATGTTTTATGCTCATGCCCCGCTGGTCAATGGTTTATTTTTTGATGAATCTCGAACGTGATGTTACACATGTCCATAGTGTGAGTACCAAAAAGTGTAAAGTTGATAACGATAGTCCCACTTACATGTGGCACTGCCGTCTTGGCCATATTGGTGTCAAACGCATGAAGAAGCTCCATGCTGATGGAATTTTGGAGTCACTTGATTTCGAATCATTTGACACATGCGAACCATGCCTCATGGGCAAGATGACCAAGACTCCGTTCTCCGGAACAATGGAGCGAGCAACTGACTTGTTGGAAATAATACATACCGATGTATGCGGTCCAATGAGCGTCGAGGCTCGCGGTGGCTACCGTTATGTTCTCACCCTCACTGATGACTTGAGTAGATATGGTTATGTCTACTTAATGAAACACAAGTCTGAAACTTTTGAAAGGTTCAAGGAATTTCAGAGTGAGGTCGAGAATCAACGTGACAGGAAAATAAAATGCCTACGATCTGATCGTGGCGGAGAATATTTAAGTCACGAGTTTGGCACGCACCTTAGGAAATGTGGAATTGTTTCACAACTCACGCCGCCCGGCACACCCCAGCGAAATGGTGTGTCTGAACGTCGTAATCGCACTCTATTGGATATGGTGCGATCTATGATGTCTCTTACCGACTTACCGCTATCATTTTGGGGATATGCATTAGAGACTGCCGCATTCACTTTAAATAGGGCACCGTCTAAATCCGTTGAGACGACACCGTATGAATTGTGGTTTGGAAAGAAACCTAAGCTGTCGTTTCTAAAAGTTTGGGGATGCGATGCTTATGTGAAGAAACTTCAACCTGAGAAGCTCGAACCCAAAGCGGAAAAGTGCGTCTTCATAGGATATCCCAAGGAGACTATTGGGTATACCTTCTACCTACGATCCGAAGGCAAAGTCTTTGTTGCCAAGAATGGATCCTTTCTCGAGAAAGAGTTTCTCTCGAAAGAAGTAAGTGGGAGGAAAATAGAACTTGATGAGGAAATTGTACCTCCACTCGAACCGGAGAGTAGCGCAGCACAGGAAGTTGTTTCTGTGGAGCCTACACCGGCTAGAGAGGAAGTTAATGATGATGATCATGAAACTTCAGATCAAGTTGCTATTCGAAGGTCCACCAGGACACGTTCCGCACCAGAGTGGTACGGCAATCCTGTCCTAGAGATCATGTTGTTGGACAACGGTGAACCTTCGAACTATGAAGAAGCGATGGCGGGCCCGGATTCCAACAAATGGCTTGAGGCCATGAAATCCGAGATAGGATCCATGTATGAGAACAAAGTATGGACTTTGGTGGACTTGCCTAATCATAAGCGAGCCATTGAAAACAAATGGATCTTTAAGAAGAAGACTGACGCGGACGGTAATGTCACCGCCTATAAAGCTCGGCTTGTCGCTAAGGGTTATCGACAAGTTCAAGGAGTTGACTACGATGAGACTTTCTCACCCGTAGCGATGCTAAAGTCAGTCCGAATCATGTTAGCAGTTGCCGCATTTTATGATTATGAGATCTGGCAAATGGACGTCAAAACGGCATTCCTTAATGGCTTCCTCAAGGAAGAACTGTATATGATGCAGCCGGAAGGTTTTGTCGATCCTAAAGATGCTAACAAGGTGTGCAAGCTCCAGCGCTCCATCTATGGGCTGGTGCAAGCATCTCGGAGTTGGAACATTCGCTTTAATGAGGTGATTAAAGCGTTTGGGTTTGTACAGGTTTATGGAGAACCTTGTATTTACAAGAAAGTGAGTGGGAGCTCTATAGCATTTCTTATACTGTATGTGGATGACATGCTGATAATGGGAAATAATATAGAACTCTTGGAAAGTATCAAGGCCTACTTGAATAAGTGTTTTTCAATGAAGGACCTTGGAGAAGCTGCTTACATATTAGGTATTAAGATCTATAGAGATAGATCGAAACGCCTCATTGGTCTTTCACAAAGCACATACCTTGAAAAGATATTGAAGAAGTTCAATATGCATCAGTCCAAGAAGGGGTTCTTGCCTGTGTTGCAAGGTGTGAGATTGAGTACGACTCAATGCCCGACCACGGCAAAGGATAGAGAAGAGATGAGTGTCATCCCCTATGCTTCAGCCATAGGCTCTATCATGTATGCCATGCTGTGTACCAGACCTGATGTGAACCTTGCCATAAGTTTGGTAGGGAGGTACCAAAGTGATCCCGGAGCGGAACACTGGACAGCGGTCAAGAATATCCTGAAGTACCTGAAAAGGACAAAGGACATGTTTCTCATATATGGAGGTGCCGAAGAGCTCGTCGTAAAGGGTTACGTCGACGCTAGCTTCGACACAGATCCGGACGACTCTAAGTCGCAAACCGGATACGTGTATATTTTGAATGGAGGGGCAGTCAGCTGGAGTAGCAGCAAGCAAAGCGTCGTGGCGGCATCTACATGTGAAGCGGAGTACATAGATGCTTCGGAAGCAGCAAAGGAGGGAGTCTGGATGAAGGAGTTCATCACCGACCTAGGAGTGATTCCAAATGCGTCGGGCCCGATGACTCTACTCTGTGACAACACTGGAGCTATTGCCCTTGCGAAGGAGCCCAGGTTTCACAAGAAGACAAGACACATCAAGCGCCGCTTCAACTCCATCCGTGATTACATTCAGGAGGGAGACATAGATATTTGTAAAGTGCATACGGATCTGAATGTCGCAGATCCGTTGACTAAACCTCTCTCACGAGCAAAACATGATCAACACCAGAACGCTATGGGTGTTCGATTCATCACAATGTAACTAGATTATTGACTCTAGTGCAAGTGGGAGACTGTTGGAAATATGCCCTAGAGGCAATAATAAAATGGTTATTATTGTATTTCCTAGTTCATGATAATTGTCTATTATTCATGCTACAATTGTGTTAACCAGAAACCGTAATACATGTGTGAATACATAGACCATCGCATGTCCCTAGTGAGCCTCTAGTTGGCTAGCTCGTTGATCAATAGATGGTCACGGTTTCATGACCATGGACATTGGATGTCGTTGATAACGGGATCACATCATTAGGAGAATGATGTGATGGACAAGACCCAATCCTAAGCATAGCACAAGATCGTGTAGTTCGTATGCTAAAGCTTTTCAATGTCAAGTATCATTTCCTTAGACCATGAGATTGTGTAACTCCCGGATACCGTAGGAATGCTTTGGGTGTGCCAAACGTCACAACGTAACTGGGTGGCTATAAAGGTACGCTACGGGTATCTCCGAAAGTGTCTGTTGGGTTGACACGAATCAAGACTGGGATTTGTCACTCCGTGTGACGGAGAGGTATCTCTGGGCCCACTCGGTAAGACATCATCATAATGAGCTCAATGTGACTAAGGAGTTAGCCACGGGATGATGTGTTACGGAACGAGTAAAGAGACTTGCCGGTAACGAGATTGAACAAGGTATGGCGATACCGACGATCGAATCTCGGGCAAGTACCATACCGATAGACAAAGGGAATTGTATACGGGATTGATTGAATCCCTGACATCGTGGTTCATCCGATGAGATCATCGTGGAGTACGTGGGAGCCAACATGGGTATCCAGATCCCGCTGTTGGTTATTGGCCGGAGAGGTGTCTCGGTCATGTCTATGTGTCTCCCGAACCCGTAGGGTCTACACACTTAAGGTTCGATGACGCTAGGGTTATAGGGAAAAGGTATACGTGATTACCGAAGGTTGTTCGGAGTCCCGGATAAGATCCCGGACGTCACGAGGAGCTCCGGAATGGTCCGGAGGTAAAGATTGATATATAGGAAGTCCAGTTTTGGTCACCGGAAAGTTTTCGGGCTCATCGGTAATGTACCGGGAGTGCCGGGAGGGTGCCGGAGGACCCCCGGGAGGGGTGTGACGACCAAAGGACCACATGGGCTGTTAGATAAAGTGTGCCAGCCCTTATTGGGCTGGGCAAGACTTTTGCTAAAGGCCCATGCGGCTGGAGATAAGGAGATAAGGCAAAAAGGATTTAAAAGGAGGAGATCCACCTCCCTTGTGGGAGGTGGACTCTCCCTTTAATTCAGCCGGCCATCTCCTCTTTGGAGTAGAGGCCAAGCCAGCCCTCCACGTCCCTCCTCCTATATATACTTGAGGTTTTGGATGTTTTGAGACAGGATTTGATCTCTCTCTCTCACGGCGAAGCCCTACCTCTCTTCTTCCTCCTCCGCAGCGCTTAGGCGAAGCCCTGTCGGAATACCTTGCTACTCCACCACCACCACGCCGTCGTGCTGCTGTTGGAGCCCTTCCCCAACCTCTCCTTCCTCCTTGCTGGATCAAGGTGTTGGAGACGTCACCGGGCTGCACGTGTGTTGAACGCGGAGGTGCCGTCCGTTCGGCACTTGATCGGATCTACCGCGATCTGAATCGCTGCGAGTACGACTCCATCAACCGCGTTCTTGCAACGCTTCCGCTTAGCGATCTTCAAAGGTATGAAGATGCAATCTCTCCCCTCTCGTTGCTGGTTTCTCCATAGATAGATCTTGGTGAACGTAGGAAAATTTTGATTTACTACTACGTCTCCCATCAGCTCCCCACCAGGAGTGAGTAATTTCTTCATTGGCTTGCTGGTGGGTGAGGAGTTGGATGAGATTCATCATGTAATCAAGTTAATTTTGTTAGGGCTTGATCCCTAGTATCCACTATGTTCTAAGATTGATGTTGCTATTATTTGCTATGCTTAATGCTTGTCACTAGGGCCCGAGTGCCATGATTTCAAATCTGAAACGATTATGTTATCATCATTATATCTATGTTCTTGATCCGATCTTGGCTAGTCATATGCGCCTATTATGTGTTATGATCCGTCAACCCCATAGTGACAATATTTGGGATACTTCGCGGTGATGACTATAGTTTGAGGAGTTCATGTATTCACTAAGTGTTAATGCTTTGTTTCGGTTCTCTATTGAAAGGAGGCCTTAATATCCCTTAGTTTCCTTATGGACCCCACTACCACGGGAGGGTAGGACAAAATATGTCATGCAAGTTCTTTTCCATAAGCACATATGACTATATATGGAATACATGCCTACATTACATTGACGAACTAGATCTAGTTCCGTGTCACCCTAGGTTATGACTGTTATATGATGAATATCATCCAACGAATACACCGATCTAGTGCCTACGAGTTTTCCACTTACTGTTCTTACTAAGTTACTACTATTGCTGCTACTGTTACACTTGCTACAAAACTATCACTGCTACTGTTACCGCTATGTTTACTGTTACTACTACTATCAACCTATCATGTTACTATGCTACTGATCACATTGATGCATATATTTATCTCCAAGTGTGGTTGAATTGACAACTCAACTACTAATACTCTCAAATATTCTTTGGCCCCCCTTGTGTTGAATCTATAATTTTGGGTTGAATACTCTACCCTCGAAAATTGTTGCGATCCCCTATACTTGTGGGTTATCAAGACCTTTTTCTAGCGCCATTCTCGGGGAGGGACAATAGATATATTTGTTGAGTCACTTGGGATTTATATCAATTGATCAATATGAAGAATCTGAAGGATAATAAAACCAAGATTTTCCCCTCTACTACGAGGGGAGGTAAGGAACTGTCATCTAGCTCTGCACTTAATTCAGCTTCTCTTATGAGTAAGTTTGCAACACCACCACATGTTATTAATCCTGATATTAATGATGCTACTTCTGCTATGAATGATGCTTATGATGATGCTAGTACCATGATTGATGATATTGTGCCATTAGGTGAATTTCTTGATGAACAAATTGCTAGAGCTAGAGAGAATGAAATCATTGAAACTGTTGAAACTAATGAGATCTTTGAAACTGATGACTATGAAACACCTAATAGGCCTAGATCTCCTAGATTTGAAATGCCAAAAATACCTGAAGGTTATGCTTTGGATGGAGAAATAGCTAGAGAGATTCTTTCTTGTAAGGATAGAGATGATCTTAAGAAAGTACTATGCAAGTATAAGGAAAAGACTTTGAATGCTAAAATGAAATGTAATCCTAAGTTTGCTACTTCACCTATCTTTGTTACCGATAAGGATTATGAATTCTCTGTCGACCCAGAGTTAATTACTTTGGTTGAATCCGATCCTTTTCATGGCTTTGAAACTACAACTGTGGTAGCACATCTTACTAAACTGAATTATATAGCCACCCTATTTACTCATGATGAGAAGATTCGTGTAGCGACCCGACTCAAAACGAGTCAAGCCTCTGTGTGTTTTGTGCCATCCCTGGATCAGTATGCTGGCACACACAGTACATCAATGTATATATCAAAGTGCAATCCCATGTAATAACGTAAAACTGATATATACCTTAAAATAGCAGCGGATACAGTCAATGGGGGTGGAGTCCCAATAACACCAACGGCAAGTTGAGTGCGGACCGTAACCCTGAATCGTACTCTTACCCGTCGTAGAAGAGTATCTGCAACATAAGACGTTGCAGCCGTGTAGGTCAGTACATTGAATGTACTGGCAAGATCACCATAGTAGAACGGAAAAAATAAAGACTATTCTATATGCAAAGGCTTTGTGGCTCTGTGTCTGAGTTTTTGTGTAAAAGCTGATTTTATTTTCCTACAACAAAGGAATATCAGGAATTTCACTATGGAATTACCTATCATGACATGGTTCCGCCAACCAATGTCTCAATGCCCATAAGTATCATAAGTTGCCCACAATTAGTTATCATTCCAGTGTTGAGAGTTCAGAGATAGATCCAAGTCCAGAGGCTCAAATTGTCCGTAACCGGGGACACGGCTAATCGATTAGGTTTAACTCTGCAGAGTGTTGTGTACTTTACCCACAAGATTCTTTCCCTCCTGGTAAGTCCTCGCACTGCCTGGTGTTTGAGAACAGGATGAAAGAAACATGGTCTTTCAGAGTGTTCCCCTGACTGTCCGACAGTGCCCATCCAATCCTAACGTCGACTACATCTCGTAGCACTGCCCAGCAGAGTCACAACAAAGATCAACCAAGCCAGAGCCCATAATGACTTGTGGCTACACAGGTAAGCTTCCGGGCATGAAGTATTCATCCTTCTCTTTGAGTCTGGGTGAGGCTTTCCGCGTGAATATTGGCGCTTCTCTAGCAACACCTAGGCAAATCCACTAGTTTCTCTAGGGTGCCGTTCCAACCATCCCTCACCCAGTAGTGTGTATTGAAAACTTGTCTTCTCGAGTCTCGAAGTCTTGAGGTCTTGAAGATGTAGGACTTGAAGATGTCTTCATGAAGTTGTCGTCTTGACGTAGAGTCCTTCTTCACACCACTCATGAACACTCATACCAAACCTCGTCTACTTTATCATAGCATAAAAGAAACTAACGTTCACGGGGCTTTAGTAACCAGTGGTGGGTTCCTACCTCATGCATTCTACTCAACTACAAGAATTTCAATAACACTACGGGAGGGATGTGTTGAATGATGTCACTACATGCAATAAAAACATAGGTATGAAATAGATTGTCAAAGTGAACTTGCCTATACTGTTGATGAAGATAAAGATCGCTCTCAGAAATAACTTGATAGACTATTCGTCACTCTCCGATGAAAAATCTATACAAACAAACATTGCATACATATAAGCAATCATACTAGCAATCAATTCTAACAATCACAAGGTAACACAAGAAACAAAATCAACAAGGTTGATGAAGGAAATACTTAAGACAAAAGTTAAAATCAAGAAAGTTTTCATGAAAGCAACTAAAGTAGTTTTCCCCTACAAACAACTATTTTCAATAGTACCAAAACAAGGTAAAATATAACAAAAGGGTTTTAGTAAATATTTTACTAGCAAAAGAATTACTTTTGAAGAACAAGTAAAACTATGAAAACAACATCCTAAACAACATGAGTGTTTGCCTAATGAACTTAACTACAAGCACAACCATAAACTAAGAGAAAACAAATTATGAAATAACTAAGTTAACGGAAAGTAATTAATAAAAATCTTTATTACAAAACAGAATTAGATCATCTAAAACTTTTGGGAAAAGAGTTTCTATTAAAACTAAATTGTTTTATAACACATTACCTAATGAAAAATAATCTAGTTTTCCTATCATAATAGAGCAAAACTAAATTATTATTGTTATTAACAAAACATTTCTTAACAGAAAGGAATTACTACAATTTTATTTGAAAACAGAATCTAATTACTTAAAACTTTGTTAAAATTAACTATTACTAACTAGTTTCTTTTTATCAAACTATACCTAGTTACAAACTATAATGTCCCTATAACAACATAGTAATAAACTAAGCAAATTATTTTATTGTATTAACAGCAAGTAAACTCATAAAGTTGAGACAATAGAACCTACTAAAACAAAATATAACTAACTCAGATTTAAACTAACAAAATAAAACTAATTAAACTATATTAACAAACTAAACAGATTCTGTTTCTAGTTAAAACCCTAATCAAATTTATTCTAAAAATTCTCAAACTTTATCAATTTATAACTAATATCACTAGTGACAAGTGGCAAACAGAATCAATCAAAAATATATTATAAAACTCAAGTTATTCAGAAAACAAAATTTAAATCAAATCTGTTTAAATTCAAATTTAAATTTCCAAACTTGGTCAAACTTGGCATCTACAGAAACTAGACAAAAATTGTGACCTAATGCAAAAAGAATCAATTTAAAATACTTAAAAACATAAAAGATATACTAAAAACAAAATCAGAACTATTCTGTTTTTTGAAATTAAAACAGAAAAAAGAAAAAGGTTTCTAACGGAGAGGGGGGTGACGTGGCGCGCTCTGGTTGGCTGGGCTAGTGTGCGCGGGGGTTGCTACGGGTGGTCGACCGAAAGTTAGCGCATACCGGTTCGGTTCTAAGTTGGATCTAATCCTACGCGTAGATCTACGATCGGACGGTCCAGGGAGGGGGAGGAGCTCACAGTGAGGATGGGGTCGCCGGCGAGGTCTTCTTCGGCGAGGCCGAGGCGACGTGGTTGACGTGGGCGGCGCTCTGGTGGTCGAGGAAACGTCCGAAGACTCCAATCGATGGCGGTGATCTTCCGGCGATGAACAGTAGCGTCAGACGGTGCAGAGGACGAGGGAGGTGACGTCTCGATGCTTGGAGGGGTTCGGTCATCGGGGTAACTCCGGCGAGCTCGTGGCGGGTCTCTGGCGAGGGGGAGAGAGGGGTCCGAAGGGGGAATGGATGCGGGGGAGGGCCGCTGCTTATATAGGGGCAAAGGGGGTCGGGAAAAGGAAGGAGAGGGAGGTCCGACGAGGATGGCGGCGGCGGCGGCGGCGCGTGCGGGAGGAGGAGGACGACCGGTGCGAGATTTGCTCGGTTGGGGTGGGGGCCGAGTGTCAGCAAGAGCAGAAACGGTGACAGCGCGTCGGTCGGCCGCAATCTAGGGGATTCGGCATTAAGTGGAGGTGGGCCGGCCCGATACGGTTTTAATACTTTCTTTTTTTATTAAACAGAGTATTAAATACCTTTTTAAAGCCTCGATTTAATTCCAAGTATAGGAATATCATATATCAAAATTATCAAGAGAATAAATGCCATTTAATGGACATTTTTATTCTGGCATTTGAATACTTTAAAAAATAATTTTTCAGAAAATGCCTTAATTGGCTTTATTTACTTTTGCAAATTATTTTTCATATCACCCCTTGGGTTTTATGATTCAAAAACTTCACAAATTCCCCCTGGTTTGGAGTGTCATTTTACTCCTCTCAAAATATTTGGCAAGGGGTTTGGATGTTTGCAAATTCAAATAGGGAATTCAAATGAAATTGAAACTCCATATGAAAAATTCTCAATTAGTTTTCAAATTCCCTTTTTCAAATCTTTGGTTGAACTTCCAACTCATATTTCATATAATTTTAAGAAGTCATATTATCCTCTCTCATGAAAATCATTGAGTTGCATAAAGTTTCTGAATTTGAAATATTTTCAAATGGGAATTCAGACCATTTTCAAATCCCTTTTCATTTCTTTAAATGGAAGAAGTCATGTCATCTTCACTCTGGGGTTTTGTGATGAAATGAATTTGAATTCCTGGTGATCAAAATGCAGAGTGAAAGTTTTGGGAAAGTCATTTCATTCCCTCTCATCAAATTTGCAAAAGTTTCAAAAAGATTCAAATTTCACTCACTTTCAATCACTCAAACAAACAAACAATCATTCTAATAGTTATTATAACATTCCAAAGTTTGGGATGTTACAATTCGCTACTACTATATTCTCAAATTATTTCCGTTCTCATTAAAGGGTGATGCTAACATACGGTACAATACTCTTACTCCTGGTTGTGTGCGTAGTCCCCAGGATATGATTTACTACTTCTGTGAAGAAAAAATCCTGCTCATAAGAAACAAGCTGCCTTACAGGAAATATTTAACTTTGTGCAAATTGAAGAAGAGAGCCCCCCACGAGATTGGGGGAGGCTTCTCCAATTGCTTAATGCTTTTTGTGATCATCCTATTAAGAAAAATAAAATACTTGATATCTTCTATAATTGACTAACTGATGCTTTTAGCGACTTCCTAGATAGTTGTGTTGGTTGTGTTTTCAGGGAATAAACTATTGAACAAGCTGAGGAACTATTGAATAATATATTGAAGAACTATGATGAGTGGACTCTCCCTGAACCACCAATTGAACCCACTCCGAAGAAAAGGGGTATCTTATTTCTCAGTCCTGAAGATATACAAGAGGAAAATAAATGTATGAAGGAAAAAGGCATTAAAGCTGAGGATGTTAACAATTTACCACCTATTGAAGAAATTCATGGACTCCACACACCACCACCTCCACAGGTGGTAGAGGTAAATTCTCAATTAAAGTTTGATGAAGGTGATATCCCTTACCATAAATATCCTAGTCAATGCGTATATGAGTTTGATAACTATGTTATGAAACAAGAGCACTTCAATGCAAATGTTCTAAAACACTTGAAACATAATTTTGATATGATTGTGCGTCTAAGTGACTTGTTATTTAGAATCAATAATGATGTTAGAGGTGTAGGAAAACATGCCTCTATGGTTCAAACTCAGTTAGAACAAGTTACTAAATCTCAAAAAAGAATTGCTTTAAGAATGGAGTACCTAAGAAACTCGGAGATCCTGGAATACCAACTATACCTTGCTCCATTAAAAGAAATTATGTCAAAACTGATTTGTGTGATTTGGGAGCTGGTGTTAGTGTTATGCCTTTCTCCTTATATACAAGACTTGAAACTCACACCTACTGAAATATCATTGCAAATGGCTGACAAATCAACAGCCATACATATTGGTATTTGTGAGGATGTGCCCGTTGTTTTTGCAAATGTTACTATCTTAATGGACTTTGTTATTCTTGAGATGACCGAGGACGAATCATGTTGATTATCCTTGGTAGACCCTTTTTGAATACTGCAGGGGTTGTTATTGATTGCAATAAAAGCAAGGTCACTTTCCGTATCAATGGTAATGAGCATACAGTGCACTTTCCAAAAAAACAATTCCAAGTCAATGGTGTGAATGTTATTGAAAATTCTCCGGCACTCATTATTGAAAGCTTTCAATTACCTCTACCAACTGTCAAAAAGAAATATGATATTATTACGGTTGGGATATGCCTATCCCCATTGAGGTAACCTAATGTTTTACGAAAGTTCTTAAGTTTCATGTTGATTGGAAGTGTTTGTTAATAAGACTTGATCAACCTTATTAATGGATCATTTTCGAGAGGTATTAAGTTGATGAATTTAGTAGACACAACTCTTTGTATCCACCTTTTGTTTACTGTTTTTCCTAGTTAAATGAAATAAAATGCCATGTTTATCCTATTTTCTGTTTTTCCCGTGCAATAAAAAATGACCCAAAAACAAAACTTCTCAAAATATCCTGAAAATCCAACATGAATTTTTTTGATTATTTATGAATTTTTTGGGACAAATAAAACTAGAGGGGGTGCACCTGGTGGCCACCCTCCACTAGGGTGTGCTAGACCCCCATCGCGCGGCCTGGTAGAGGGTGGGCGCCAAGTGGGTCCCCCCACTCATCCCTTGAGACCATGTCATCTCTTACCTCCAGAAAAAAATCACCATTGCTCTCTCCCTTGTGTTCTTGCTCAAGAACCCATGGATTTCGATCTCTTTGCTCGAAGCTCTATTTCCGAAACTGTTTTAGGGGATTGCTTCTTGGTATGTAACTCCCCCATTGCTCCAATTAATTTTTGATTTAGTGGTTTATTTTCAGAATAATTAGCTACTCTCGGTGATGTTGTAGATGACCTTGCATGTTGAATTCTTAGAGTTCTAAGTAGTTGCTATCAATCTTATTTCGTTTTGTTAACAAAATTTTGTGTCACAATTTTTTTCAGAAATTACTCGCAAATAAAATGCAATTCTTCAGGAGTTCTTCAAGGAGGAGATCCTCGAGGGCATCATCAAGTGAAAGTTCCATATGACAATCTCTGGTTGAGCCTAGTGCAAGCTCGATACGGGAAGCTGAAACCAAATCATGCCTGTGGTCATGTAATACCTTACTGGAAGGTGCAAGTATTAAGGAAGAATTTGAACAGTACGTTCACAACGCCGATATGGTTACCTTCATCGAAGATAAGTGCACTCAACACGTCACCCTCACGGAGACATTTACTAAGAAATTCCAATATTTTCCTCGTGAGTCAAGAGTTTCATTTAGTTTGTATAATAATGCTTTCACCATGCCTTTAGAAGAATTTTGCGATGCATGTAAAATTCCATATTAGGGTTCTCTAGACGAACCAACAAAACCTGAGTATGAGTCATTATTGAGAAACCTTTGCTGTGGTGGAATTAGAGGGGTAACACAAGGCAGAATAATAAGCATCCATTTTCCGTCTATTCAATACCTTGCACTCTTTAATGGCAAATGCATTGTAGGCAAGCAGGATTGTAGCGCGCTTTGTGCCCATGATTTGAGTCTTATATACACTGCTTTAAATGGAATTAAAGACTACAACTTAAGAGCAATTGTTGCACGGAGACTGAATCTCAATGCTTGTAATGGTAATTACTATGGAGGTATTTATGCCTCTCGCCTCGCTACGAGGTTGGGAGTGCCCCCTTGGCCTAATGATCCTATCTTACCTAACTAGTACTTAGACTTTGATGCCATGAAATGCCATAGATTTCTTACAGGCATAGTTAATAACTATACTTACAACTTGAGGTTTGATAATGGTCCCATTTTTCCTATTGTATTGCCTACTCCTGCTCTCATTGATTTTAACAGCAAGGGAAGATACTACATCCTTGAGAGTGAGGCCCGTGCGTACAATGCAGAGGTCGAAGCTGCCAGGAGAGCTGAGGTGATTGCACCAAGAGCCTTGGTAGGCGTTCTCTCAGGCCATTATCTAGGCCACGGATGGTGATTACCAAGCTAGGACAAAAGCCTAAGCTTGGGGGAGTACGTATTCCCACCGACATTACATTCATGTTCACACATGTCATTTCAGTTGTAGGTTTTCACACTCTTCCATTGTATTATCCATGCTAGATTCATTCTTCTCGTTTTCTTCTTGTGTGTTTCAAAAACTTTGAGATAATCCAAAAATATTTCTTGCTTCTTTTCGGTTTTTCTTTTTAGTATAGTTAGTTGTGGTGTTAAAAGAAAACCCAAAAAGATTTCTCATTTCTTCTTTTGCTTGTTGGGAGCTCTCCCGTGTAAATAGTTTTTCTCATTTTTATTTTTCCTTCTCTTATTTGTTTTCTTCAAGTAAAACTCAAAACTCAAAAAATAATCAGTGTGTTTCTCTGAATTTCTTTTTATTTTTATAGATTCATACCAAGGATAAGACCGCGATGAAATTGTTGAGTGGCTCTCATATACTTTATTGTTTATCTAACAAAGAGCCCATATTACCTTGTCTTCTCCTCTTGAATAAAATGTTTGCAGATTCCAGCTTAGTCCACGACACTCTTGCACTATTATTATTTCCATATCATTCGATTGTGCAAGTGGAAGGCACTAATGACGACATTTGATGAATTGACTATGGTAGAGAAAAGCAGGTATGAACTGAACTTGTTCATATTTTTGTAAATATGTTTAACCTAGTATCCATGATTCAACATATTATGATCAAACATGTTTGCAATGACAATTAGAGATTATAGTTCCTCATGCCATGCTCAAGTATCTAGGAGTGGATAATTATTTATCTAGGATGTCAACATGATTTAAAATGGTTATGATGTAGTATGATGGTATGGTATTCTCCTCTGAATGTTTCAAGTGGCTTGACTTGGCACATGATCGCCCATATAGTTGAATCAAAATCAACATAGAGTTCATGATATTTATGTTCATGGTGTTGATATCCTACTCATGAAAGCATTCAATGGTTATTACTCGTAATGCATGTTTATGTCCATACTCACTCTCTAGCTGGCCACTTCTCAATCTATTTGCTAGCCTTCACCTATACTAAGTTGGAATTCTGCTTGTGCATCAAAATCCTTAGACAAAAATTATTCGAGATGAGTCCTCCATATCTACCTGTATGCGGTATTACCTTGCCGTTCCAAGTAAATTTGCATGTGCCACCTCTAAAATTTCAAATGAACATCAAATTTGTGTTCCTGGACCGCCCATGGAGCGACAGGGGTGGTCAGTATCTTCCATGTTAAGTGCGTCACTCTCATGATGAGTGTTTATTCACTCGTCCTTGCACGAGAAGGGAGGTAATAGGGATTTCCATTCCCAAAATCACAATAAATGCAAATAATAATAAAAACTCCCCCAGGAATGTTGTTGGTTTGGACGGTACCCATGGATTCGACTTGCCGGGGAGTAAACCTTTAGTTTTACCGCTTGGGAACCGCCACTAATTTGTTTAACATGGAAGATATTGATAGCTCTTGGTCGTAACATTGAAAAGAAGGGTGTACCTCTCAAAATTATACGTATATCTTATTTAATCCTTGAGCTCTCGCACCTCTACAAATCCTTGCTTCCCTCTGTGAATGGACTATCTATTTACTTTAATGTTGAGTCATCACCTTCTAAAATAACCGCTAGATCTGAGAGCACTATTGTCATCCTCATGCATTATGCATAGTCAATATTGGATGCATCATGACTAGATCTTTTCTACCATCAATTACAATGTTTAGTCACTGCTTGAACTTTGGAGGTGCTCTGAATTTATGTTCTGCGGTCTTAGAAAGGGCTAGCAAGATACCACTATTGTCATATTATATCATGATTGTTTTGACAAATGTTTGCACTTGAGATATCTTATTATTGCTAGCTAGTTGCATGTTTCATTGATATGAGTTAATATAATCTTTAAGAGTTATTGTTGACATGGTTAGTCATAATCATTGCTGAAAACCTGGGTGCTACTTAAGCATATGTATGTAAACAAGAACAAAAGAGTTTCTAAAAGTTTTTTCCTCATTTTCAGTTTGTCAACTGAATTTCTTGAGGACAAGCAAGGGTTTAAGATTGTGGGAGTTGATACGTCTCCAACATATCTACTTTTCCTCACACTTTTGCTCTTGTTTTGGACTCTAATTTGCACAATGTGAATGAAACTTACCCGGACTAACACTGTTTTTAGCCGAACTACCATGGTGTTGTTTTTTGTGTAGAAATAAAAGTTCTCGGAATGGAACAAAAAAAATTGGAGAATTATTTTGGAATATATGAGGAATTTCGAGCCATAAGCCACCAGAGAGGGGGACCAGGGTGGCCACCATCCACCAGGGTGCGCTAGACCCCCTAGCGCGGCCTGGTGGAGCCTGCCCACGTCGTGGGCCCTCCTACCCTAATTCCAGTGCTATAAATTCCTAAATTTCGAGAAAAAATACAGAGAAATTTTCACTGCGTTTCACTAGACGGAGCCGGTGCCACCTCCTGTTCTTCATCGGGAGGCCAGATCTGGAGTTCGTTTGGGGCTCCGGATAGGGGAATCTTTTGTCTTTGTCATCATCAATCCTTCTCCATCGCCAATTCCATGATGCTCCCAACTGGGAGTGAGTAATTCCTTTGTAGGTTTGCTGGTTAGTGAGGAGTTGGATGAGATTCATCATGTAACCGAGTTAGTTTTGTTAGGGCATGATCCCTAGTATCCACTATGTTCTAAGATTGATGTTGCTATGACTTTGCCATGCTTAATGCTTGTCACTAGGGCCAGAGTGCCACGGTTTCAGATCTCAACCATTTATGTTATCATCATTATATCTATGTTCTTGATCCAACCTTAGGTGTGATGCCATTGTCGTTGTGTGGCGACTCGAAGGGGTTGATCGGGAACAAGAAACGGATTTGCCCAGGTTCGGCCCCTCCAATGGAGGTAAAATCCTACGTCCTTCTTTGGTGTCTATATTGATGGTGATCTCAGTTACAAGGGTGCGAAATCACTGACCTAGCTTTCGAGAGTTTCTAACCTCGCATATTGACCTCAGGGGCTCACCTTTATAGACAGGTCGAGGCCTCTGGGTTTACAAGAGTCCGAGCCATGTTATGACTCATGACCTATTACAATTCTCCCTTATCTTGTCTTTCAAGTAAGGAAATCTTTTGGCATCTTCCGCCTTATGGTCCTTGAGTCGCCGCCTTCATGCATTGGGCTGCCATGCAACTTACTGGGTACGCCACGTTACTTTCCTTATTAGTAACAGTGCAGCCCATCATCAGCATGACTCTTAAGCCGCCCATGATCTAGCCCGACCCAAAGGGTTATACCACGCGGTCATATCCCCGATAGTGCCCGAATACCCTCGCAAAGGACGGAGAGAACCAGGTCAACCTGACCCGTTCGACCTACGACAAACTCTGGATGCCCATGTAGGACAGACAAGATCCATTTACGGATCCAAAGGACGAACCCCCGCAGGAGGGGACGGGTACCAATCTCGATTTGACCCGGATGATAGAGTTCGAGATCTGAACCGGGACCGAACTCAATTCTACCTTTGACGTGACGTTGCCAAGATTAGGGGAGTCGCCCACTCGATAAGTTTCACTGATGAGGTGATGCAACACCCATTCCTCGAAGGGTTCAAGCCCGTAAATATTGAGTAATATGACGGCACTACCGACCCGGCCATCTGGATTGAAGACTTCCTTCTCCACATACACATGGCTCGTGGGGATGACCTCCACGCCATTATGTACCTACCACTAAAGTTCAAAGGACTAACACGGCACTGGCTGAACAGCTTCCCCGAAAACTCCATCAGGAGCTGGTAAGAGCTCGAGGATGCTTTCCGCTCCAACTTTCAGGGCACCTATGTTTTGCCACCGGACGCTGCAGACTTGAGCCATATTGTTCAACAGGCCGAAGAGTAATCCCAAAAAGTCTAGAACCAATTCCTAACCAAGAAAATCAGATCATCGATTGCTCTTACGCCGAAGTGTTGGCCTCTTTCAGGAACAACATTCGGGATGACTGGCTAGCTCGGCAACTCAGACAGGAACTACCATGGTGTTGTTTTTTGTGCAGAAAAAGAAGTTCTCGAAATGGAAAGAATCTTTTTGGAGAAGTTTTTTGGAATATATGAGGAATTTTGAAGCCATAAGCCACCAGAGAGGGGGCCCAGAGTGGCCACCCTCCACCAGGGCGCACCAGACCCCCTAGCGCGGCCTGGTGGAGCGTGCCCATCTCGTGAGCCCTCCTACCCTAATTCTAGTTCTATAAATTCCTAACTTTCAAGAGAAAAATCAGAGAGAAAGTTTCATCGTGTTTCACGATATGGATCCGCCACAACCTCGTGTTCTTCATCGGGAGGCCAGATCATGAGTCCGTTTGGGGCTTCGGAGAGGGGAATCTTCAATCTTCGTCATCATCAACCCTTCTCCATCACCAATTCCATTATGCTCCCCACCGGAAGTGAGTAATTCCTTTGTAGGCTTGCTAGTCGGTGAGGAGTTGAATGAGGTTCATCATGTAATCGAGTTAGTGTTGTTAGGGTTTGATCCCTAGTATCCACTATGTTCTAAGATTGATGTTGCTATTACTTTGCCATGCTTAATGCTTGTCACTAGGGCCCGAGTGCCATGATTACAGATCTGAATCGATTATGTTATCATCATTATATCTATGTTCTTGATTCGATCTTGCCTAGTTATATGCACCTAGTACACGTTATGATCCGTCAACCCCATAGTGACAATATTTGGGATACTTTGCGATGATGACCGTAGTTTGAGGAGTTCATGTATTCACTAAGTGTTAATGCTTTGCTCCGGTTCTCTATTAAAAAGAGGCCTTAATATCCTTAGTTTCTTTAGGGACCCCGCTACCATGGGAGGGTAAGACAAAACATGGCATGCAAGTTCTTTTCTGTAAGCACGTATGACTATATATTGAGTACATACCTACATTACATTGACGAACTGGAGCTAGTTCTATTTCGCCCTAGGTTATGACTGTTATATGATGAATATCATCCAAGGAATACACCAATACAGTGCCTGCGAGTTTTCCACTTATTGTTATCGCTAAGTTACTACTATTGTTGCTACTGTTACACTTGCTACAAAACTATCATTGCTACTGTTACCGCTAATGTTACTGTTACTACTGCTATCAACCTATCATATTACTATGCTATTGATCACTTTGTTGTAGATATTTATCTCCAAGTGTGGTTGAATTGACAACTCAACTTCTAATACTCTCAAACAATCTTCGGCTCCCCTTGTGTAGAATCTATAAATTTGGGTTGAATACTCTACCCTCAAAAACTGTTGTGATCCCCCATACTTGTGGGTTATCACTCTGCTACTTGATCCCATAGTGGACAGGTACCATTTAACAAGGGTCTTTATGGACGGAGGTAGCAACCTTAGTCTTATGTACGTAGACACGGTGAAGAAGATGGTTATTGACCCGTCAAGGATCAAACCCAGTAACACCACCTTTAAAGGAATAATACCTGGCGTTGAAGCCCGATGTTCGGGCACCATAACCTTGGATATCAGTTTCGGATCGCCCGATAACTTCCGCAACGAAGACTTAATCTTCGACATTGTCCCTTTTCGTAGCGGCTATCATGCGCTTCTTAGCCGAAAGGCTTTTGCTCGTTTCAATGTTATCCCCCACTATGCCTATATGAAGCTCAAGATGCCCGGACCCAAGGGGGTCATCACCATCAGTGGTAATACGGAGCGCTCACTCCGAACTGAAGAACACACCGCGGCTCTAGTAGTCGAGGTGCAATTTGGAAATGAAATGACGAACCCCTAGCCCACCATCAAGGTGCGAAAGGTGGGTAAGAGGACCCAAACTATACTTTAGTTCCCGGAGCCTCACGCTACAACAAATAGGAATACATGCCCCACAACATGACCCAGTTACCCACAAGGTACGTACTCCGGAATCATAATTTCGCACTTCAAATTCCTTGGTCAGCTGTCGGGACCTATCCAATTTTTTTAGGTCAACATTGGGACCCACGTAACACTAGCGTAGCATACGATGGCACCCTAGGAATATACATGTTAGTGTTGGCAGACTGTTGTCTTGAAACACTGATGACCCACAAGTATAGGGGATCTATATGTTGGAAATATGCCCTAGAGGCAATAATAAATTAGTTATTGTCATATTTCCTTGTTTGTGGTAATCGTTTATTATCCATGCTATAATTGTATTGATCGGAGACTTAGATGCATGTGTGGATACATAGACAAAACCATGTCCCTAGTATGCCTCTAATAGACTAGCTCGTTGATCAAAGATGGTTAAGGTTTCCTAGCCATGGACATGAGATTTCATTTGATAATGGGATCACATCATTAGGAGAATGGTGTGATGGACAAGACCCAAACCACAAATGTAGCATATGATCTTGTCAGTTTATGGCTATTGTTTTCTGCATGTCAAGTATTTGTTCCTACGACCATGAGATCATGCAACTCACTGACACCGGAGGAGTACCTTGTGTGTATCAGACGTCGCAACGTAACTAGGTGACTATAAAGGTGCTATGCAAGTATCTCAAAGGGTGTCTGTTGGTTGGCATGGATCAAGACTGGGATTTGTTACTCCGTGTGACGGAGAGGTATCTCAGGGCCCACTCGGTAATACAACATCACAATAAGCCTTGCAAGCAATGTTACTAAGTGTTAGTCACGCGATCTTCTATTATGGAACGAGTAAAGAGACTTGCCGGTAATGAGGTTGAACTAGGTATGGAGATACCGACGATCGAATCTCGGGCAAGTAACATACCGAAGAACAAAGGGAACATCATACGGGATTAACTTAATCCTTGACATAGAGGTTCAACTGATAAAGATCTTCGTAGAATATGTAGGAAACAATATGGGCATCTAGGTCCCGCTATTGGTTATTGACCGTAGAGGTGTCTCGGTCATGTCTACATAGTTTTTGAACCCGCAGGGTCTACACACTTAAGGTTCGGTGACGTTTCAGTAGTATAGAGTTATGTATGGTGATGACCGAAGGTTGTTTGGAGTCCCGGATGAGATCCCGGACGTCATGAGAAGCTTCAGAATGGTCCAGAGGTAAATATTGATATATAGGAAGTCCTGTTTTGGTCGCCAGAAAAGTTTCGGGCTCATCGGTAGTGTACCGGGGGACCATCGGGAGAGGTATTTCAACCCAAGAGGCTACATGGGCTGTGGGAGGAGGTAAACCATCCCCTGGTGTGCTGGCCGGAGCCTCCTCTAAGGGACCATGCGGTTGGAGTGGTTTGAGAAAGAAAAAATCCAAAGGTGGAGAGGTGGAAAGAGTTTCCAAGTGGAAAGGAGGAATCCTACTCCTAATAGGAATGGAGTAGGACTCCTCCACCTCCAATTTCGACCAAACCTTGAGGGTTTTAGGATTCCTCCTCCCCTCCCTCCCTCCCTCCTATATATACTAGAGGATTTAGAGGAAAAGGCTAACCCTAATAGCCACATGCTACCTCTCCTCTAGATCGTAGTTTCTCCTCTAGATCGGTTTTTAGGGGTGCTTAGGCGAAGCCCTGCTAGAATAGCTCCGCCACCATCGCCGCAACGCCGTCACGTTGCTGAAGAACTCATCTACCTATCCGCTCCCTCTTGCTGGATCAAGAAGGTGGAGATTGTCATCGAGCTGTACGTGTGCTGAACGCGGAGGTGCCGTCCGTTCGGCGCTAGATCGGAAGGACCGTGATCAAGATCGCGGGACAGATCGTGATGAGTTCCCAGGACGGATCGTGATTGGATTGTAGGATGGATCATGATGAGATCGCGGGACGCTCGGTGATTTGGATCGCGAAGACGTTTGACTACATCAGCCATGTTTCTTAACGCTTCCCGCTTAGCGATCTACAAGGGTATGTAGATCCACTCTCCCTCTCATAGATGCTCATCACCATGGATAGATCTTGCGTGTGCATAGGAAAATTTTTGTTTCCCATGCAACGTTCCCCAACACTATAGTATTTATTTCGATAAGTAAGAGTGTTGAACCCAACGAGGAGCAAAAGGAAATGACAAGCGGTTCTCAGTAAGGTATTCTCTGCAAGCAATGAAATTATCGGTAACAGATAGTTTTGTGATAAGATAATTCGTAATGGGTAGCAAGTAAAAATTGTAACAAAGGTGCAGAAAGGTGGCCCAATCCTTTTTATAGCAAAGGACAAGCCTTTACAAACTCTTATATAAAGCAAAGCGCTCCCGAGGACACATGGGAATTTATGTCAAGCTAGTTTTCATCATGCTCATATGATTCGTGTTCGCTACTTTGATAATTTGATATGTGGGTGGACCGGTGCTTGGGTTCTACCCTTACTTGAACAAGCCTCACACTTATGATTAATCCCTCCCGCAAGCATCCTCAATTACAAAAGAAGAATTAAGATAAATCTAACCATAGCATGAAACGTGTGGATCCAAATCAGCCCCTTATGAAATAATGCATAAAGTAGGGTTTAAGCTTCTGTCACTCTAGCAACCCATCATCTACTTATTACTTCCCAGTGCCTTCCTCTAGGCCCAAAAAATGGTGAAGTGTTATGTAGTTGACGTTCACATAACACCACTAGAGGAGAGACAACGTACATCTCATCAAAATATCAAACGAATACCAAATTCACATGATTACTTATATCAAGACTTATCCCATGTCCTCGAGAACAAACGTAACTACTCACAAAGAATATTCATGTTCAAAATCAGAGGAGTATTAATGATGATCAAGGATCTGAACATATGATCTTCCACCAAGTAAACCAACTAGCATCAACTACAAGGAGTAATCAACACTACTAGCAACCCACATGTACCAATCTGAGGTTTTTAGACAAAGATCGGATACAAGAGATGACCTAGGGTTTGGAGAGAAGATGGTGCTGATGAAGATGTGGATGTATATTGCCCCCCTCTCGATGAGAGGATCATTGGTGATGACGATGGCTTCGATTTCCCCCTCCAGGAGGGAAGTTTCCCCGACAGGATCGCCCTACCGAAGCTCTAGATTGGTTCTGCCCAAGTTCCGCCTCGAGACGGCAGCGCTTCGTCCCGAAATCTCTATTTTGATTTTTTCCAGGATGAAACCCTCAAATAGCAGAATATGGGCATCGGAGGGCTAGCAGGTGGGCCACAAGCCCTAGGGGCGCACCCAAGGGGGTAGGGCGCGCCATGCGGGCTTGTGGCTGCCTGGTGGGCCCCCTCATGTATTTATTTCGCCCAATATTTTTTATATATTCCAAAATAATTCTCCATAGATTTTTCAGGACTTTTGGAGTTGTGAAGAATAGGTATCTCAGATTTGCTCCTTTTCCAGTCCAGAACTCCAGCTCCGGCATTCTCCCTCTTCATGTAAACCTTGTAAAATAAGAGAGAAATGGCATAAGTGTTGTACCAAAATGTGTAATAACAGCCCATACTGCAATAAATATCAATATAAAATCATGATGCAAAATGGACGTATCAACTCCCCCAAGCTTAGACCTCACTTGTCCTCAAGCGAAAGCCGAAATCGATAAATATGCCCACATGTTTAGAGATAGAGGTGTCAATAAAAATAAAATACGGATATGAAGGCATCATGATCATCTTTAGAACATCAACATATATTGACATATAATTTATTTTTCTGAAGTAATAATTCATTCACAATGGCAAAGTAGGAATCAAGAACTTTACTGAGAACCGACAAACTATGATCTCAGTCATTGAAGCAATTCCAATTTATCATGACATAGGAAAGAGTCAAAATAAGAGCTTGTATAGCAAACCCACATACTCAATCATCTTTTAGTCTTTCACAATTGCTATCACTCATGAGGTACCTACGAGTTCAAAGTTTCAATCAGACAAAGAGAAAGATAGGGGCTTGTAGTGTTACCTCCCAACTATTTACCTCAAGGGTAACGTCAACAGTAATAATTCATGCTCGTCCACTTTCGAGTGGATATATGTGCCTAGATCATTCCCCAACACATGACACTTGCCAGAAAATAAAGGCGAAAATAAAGAAAGTGATGGAGATCACCGTGACTCTTGCATAAAGGTAAGTACTAGAAAATAAAAGTAACAGATAGGCCCTTCGGAGAGGGAAGCAGAGGTTGTCATGCACTTTTATAGTTGGATGCACAATCTCTTAATGCAAAAGAACGTCACTTTATATTGCCCCTTGTGATAGAGAACTTTATTATGCAGTCTGTCGCTTTTATTTCTTCCCTATCACAAGTTCGTATAAAGTTTATTTTCCTCACATAAATAGATCACACATATTTAGAGCGCAATTTTTTATTGCTTGCACCGATGACAACTTATTTGAAGGATCTTATTCTATCCTTAGGTAGGTATGGTGGACTCTCATGGCAAAACTGGGTTAAGGGTGTTTGGATGCACAAGTAGTATCTCTACTTGGCGCGGAAGTTTTGGCTGATATTAGGTGGAAGCAAGCGACACATGTTGAGGGATCCATAACAATATGACTTCTATTTGGAAATAAGCAAACATAAACCATTATGTTGTCTTCCTTGTCCGACATCAACTTCTTAACATATAATATTTTAATGAGTGCTCACAGTCATAGAAGATGTCCAAGATAATATATTTATATGTGAACCTCTCTTTCTTTATTACTTCCTTTTGATTGCCCCAGTGACCAACAGCTATGTTTGTCAACCCCCAACAGGTTTCAGTCGACATACTTCTTGTATGTGAAGTCATCACTCCCCATAAGATTGTCAAATGTACTCTTTGCTTTTATTCTATTCTTCTTTCTACTTCATCTTTCTCAAGATCAAGATCATGCCAAACAAGCAAAATCCCTTAACTCAAAAGCAATTTTTATTATATAACTCACGGACTTGCTTACATAGGAGGAATCATAAAGCAAAGACTCAACACTAGATCACACGAAAAAATTATTATACTAGATCAAGATATAACAAAAAGGATCGAACTAAGGAAAGATGATAAAAATAAAAATAAAAATAAAAGATGTGATGGTGATAAGATACCGGGGCACCTCCCCCAAGCTTGGCACAAGCCAAGTGGAGTGCCCATACCCATGTGTTTAGTTGTCTTGCTTCGGAGGTGGTGATGTTGGACTTGTTGATGAGGTTGGAAGCTTGTCCTCCATCTTCCAAGGCATAGGCTCACCATCGTAAAAGGATGAACGAGTCTCCGAAATCCTCAAATCTGCAACCAAACTCATTCTCTTAAATATGTATTGATACTCACAGTTTTGGTTTTGCAAGTCATAGATCTAGGCTTGGAGGTGCTCGATTCTATCGTAAAGCTTGAAGATGTGATCCACAACGTCCTTGGCATCTAGCTTATGTTTATGGGTAAACTCCGCTATCATCATATGATTAGCATTGAGTCCTCATTCCACCATCCCTTGGCACTTGAAGACTTGCTGCTCCATTGCTTCGAGCCTTGTCTCCATGCTTCCGGTTTTCTTTGGCCCCTCAACATCACGGATGTGCAGCACCCCCTCACACACCTCAATGGTTTGAGGGTGTTGCAGCACCTCCGCAAGGTAGGGGTTGATGACCTTCTTAGAGAACTTGTCCTTCGAAACACTTGGGGACGCCATGTTGATCTAAACTACTACAGAAATAGCTTAAAACAGAAACAGGAGATATTGTCGTGATACTAGAGTCAAAACCTTCGAGAGATTATATAATGAATTTTTACCGACCCGAAGGAGTATGCCACAAGAAAACGGAGTCCGGAAGGTGCATGAGGTGGCCACAAGCCCCAGGGGCGCACCCAGGGGGGTAGGGCGCGCCCAGCAGGCTTGTCGCCTCCTCGTGCACTATTCGGACTACTATAAATTTTTCTAATTTTTTAAATATTCCAAAACAGATAAAAATTGCCATTGAAACTTTTTTGGAGTCTTTTTACTGACCGTAGCACATACCTATTCCTTTTCGGAGTCTGAAACATTCTGGTAAGTCTCCCTAATGTACTCCTTCGAAGTTATGGTATTGATGATATTGGTTTCAACATTTATGGGAGTACCTGAGATATAATGTTTGATTCTTTGACCATTCACCACCTCTAGGTTTGTGCCTTTGGCGTTGTTAATCTTGATGGCATCGGAACGGTATACCTCCTCGATGACATAAGGACCTTCCCATTTAGAGAGAAGTTTTCCTGCAAAAAATCTTAAACGAGAATTGTATAGCAAGACATGATCACCTACATTAAATTCACGCTTTTGTATCCTTCTATCATGCCATCTCTTAACCTTTTCTTTAAACAACTTGGCATTCTCATAGGCTTGGGTTCTCCATTCATCAAGTGAGCTAATGTCAAATAACCTCTTCTCACCAGCAAGTTTGAAATCATAATTGAGCTCTTTGATTGCCCAATAAGCTTTATGTTCTAGTTCTAGAGGTAAGTGACATGCTTTACCATAAACCATCTTATACAGAGACATGCCCATAGGGTTTTTGTAAGCAGTTCTATAAGACCATATGCATCATCAAGTTTCTTAGACCAATTCTTCCTAGATCTATTAACAGTCTTCTGCAAAATCAACTTAATTTCTCTATTGATCAATTCTACTTGACCACTAGACTGAGGATGATAAGGAGATGCAATTCTATGATTAACATCATATTTAGCGAGCAATTTACGGAAAGCACCATGAATGAAGTGTGAGCCACCATCAGTCATCAAATATCTAGGGACTCCAAATCTAGGGAAACTAACTTCTTTAAGCATTTTAATAGAAGTGTTATGATCAGCACTACTAGTTGGAATAGCTTCTACTCACTTAGTGACATAATCAACCGCAACTAGAATATGAGTATACCTGTTAGATTGTGGAAAAGGCCCCATATAATCAAAAACCCAAACATCAAATGGTTCGATAACAAGAGAGTAATTCATAGGCATTTCCTGAAGTCTACTAATATTACCAATTCTTTGACATTCATCACAAGACAAGACAAACTTACGAGCATCCTTGAAGAGAGTAGGCCAATAAAACCTAGATTGTAGTACCTTATGTGCAGTTCTATCTCCAGTGTGGTGTCCTCCATAGGCTTCGGAGTGACATTTGCGTAAGATTTGTTCCTGTTCATGCTCAGGTACAGAACGTCTAATAATACCATCTACTCCTTCTATATAAAGGTATGGATCATCCCAAAAGTAATGTCTTAAATCATAGAAGAACTTTTTCTTTTGTTGGTATGTGAAACTAGGAGCTATAAATTTAGCAACAATGTAATTGGCATAATCAGCATACCAAGGAGCATTATGTGAAGCATTTATGACAGATAATTGTTCATCAGGAAAGCTATCATCAATAGGTAGTCGGTCATCAAGAACATTTTATAATCTAGGCAAGTTATCTGCCACAGGATTATGAGCATCCTATCTATCGATGATATGCAAATCAAATTCTTATAGCAAAAGGACCCACCTAATAAGTCTAGGTTTAGCATCTTTCTTCTCCATAAGGTAGTTAATAGCAGCATGATCAGTGTGCACAGTTACTTTGGAATCAACAATATAAGGTCTAAACTTATCACAAGCAAACACGCTGCTAAAAATTCTTTTTCAGTAATAGCGTAGTTTCTTTGAGCACTGTCTAGAGTTTTACTAGCATAATGGATAACACTTAATTTCTTATCGACTCTTTGTCCTAGAACAGCACCAACAGCATAATCACTAGCATCACACATAATTTCAAAGGGTAGGTTCCAGTCGGGCGGTTGAACAACAGGTGTAGTAATCAGAGCATTCTTAAGAATTTCAAATGCTTCTACACAATCATCATCAAAGACAAATGGAACATCTTTTTGCAAAAGATTTGTGAGAGGCCTAGAAATCTTAGAGAAATCTTTGATAAACCTCCTATAGAAACCAGTATGACCAAGAAAACTTCTTATACCTTTGATATCCGTAGGGCACGGCATTTTTTCAATGGCATCAACTTTAGCTTTATCAACTTCAATACCTCTTTCGGAGATCTTGTGCCCCAAGACAATACCTTCATTAACCATAAAGTGGCACTTTTCCCAGTTCAGGACAAGATTAGTTTCTTCACATCTCTGCAAAACTCGATCAAGGTTGCTCAAACAATCATCAAATAAAATTCCATAAACGGAAACATCATCCATGAAAACCTCAAGAATCTTTTCAGAAAAGTCAGAGAATATAGCCACCATACATATTTGAAGGTATCAGGTGCATTGCATAAACCAAAAGTCATACATCTATAAGCAAAGGTACAGAAAGGGCAAGTAAAAGTGTTTTTTTCTTGATCCTGGCTTGATACAGGTATTTGAGAGACACCAGAGTAACCATCTAGAAAGCAAAAATGAGTATGTTTGGATAATCTTTCTATCATTTGATCAATAGAAGGTAAAGGGTAATGATCTTTCTTAGTAGCTTTATTTAATTTCCTAAAATCAATTACCATTCTATAACCTGTAACAATTCTTTACGGGATCAATTCATTTTTATCATTAGGAACAATTGTAATACCTCCCTTCTTGGGGACACAATGGACGGGACTAACCCATCTACTATCAGCAACAAGATAAATTGTACCTGCCTCCAAAAGCTTTAGTATTTCTTTTCTTACCACTTCTTTCATCTTAGGATTAAATTGTTGTTGGTGATCAATAACTGGTTTGGCATCAGGTTCCATATTAATTTTATGCTGACATAGAGAGGGACTAATGCCCTTAAGATCATCAAGAGTATAACCAATAGCAGCACGGTGCTTCCTCAGAGTTTTCAATAATCTCTTTTCTTCATGCTCTGAAAGGTTAGCACTAATAATAACATGATATATCTCCTTTTCATCAAGATAAGCATATTTCAACGTATCAGGTAACTGCTTGATCTCAAACACGGGATCACCCTTGGGTGGACGAGGATCCCCAAGTATTTCAACAGGTAAGTTGTGTTTCAAAATAGGCTAATGTTCAAAGAAAATTTCAACTATTTTGTTCCTCTCATCCATATGCATAAAATTTTCATGGTCTAGCAAATATTGTTCTAAAGGATCAGTAGGAGGCACAACTATAGAAGTGAGACCAATAATTTCATCTTTACTAGGCAATTCTTTGTCATGGGGTTGTCTACGAAATTTATAGAAACTAAACTCATGAGATGCATCCCCAAAACTCATAGTAACTATTTCTTTCTCACAATCAATCCTAGAATTAACAGTATTCAAGAAGGGTCTACCAAATATAATGGGACAAAAATTAACTTGTGGGGAAAGAAGAACAAGAAAATCAGTAGGACATTTTATTTTCCCACACAAGACTTCAACATCTCTAACAATCCCCATTGGTTCAATAGTGTCCCTATTAGCAAGCTTAATAGTAACATCAATTTCCTCTAGTTCAATTGGTGCACTATCATGCATGATTTCTTTGTATAAGGAATAGGGGATTGCACTTACGCTAGCACCCATATCACACAAGCCATGATAACAATGATCTCCTATTTTAGCAGAAACAACATGCATGCCAGCAACTGGTCTATGTTTATGCTTAGTATCAGCTCTAGCAATTCTAGTCGCTTCATTGCAGAAATGAATAACATGCCCATCAATATTATCAACCAAGAGATCTTTAACCATAGCAATACTAGGTTCAATTTTAATTTGTTCAGGGGGTGTAGGTGTTCTAATACAACTCTTATGAACCATAGTCGAAGCTTTAGCATGTTCCTTTATCCTAATAGGGAAGGGTGGTTTCTCAATGTAAGCAGTAGGGATAATAGGATCAACATTATAAGTAATAATTTCCTCTTCAACTTTAATAGGATCAACTACTTTCAATTCAATCGGAGGATGATATTTAAACCAATTCTCCTTAGGGATATCAACATGAGTAGCAAAAGATTCACAGAAAGAAGCTACTATTTCAGAGTCAAGTCCATATTTAGTGCTAAATTCACGAAAAGCATTGGTGTCTATGAAGAATTTAACACAATCAAAATTAAGATTCATAGTTGACTCGTTACCTTCATCGAGATCCCAATCTTCAGAGTTGAGTTTAATTCTTTCCAATAAATCCCATTTGAATTCAATATCTTTCTTCATAAAAGAACCAGCACAAGAAGTATCGAGCATGGCTTGATCATTACAAGAAAGCCAAGCATAAAAATTCTGAATAATAATTTCTCTCGAGAGCTCGTGATTGGGGCATGAATATGACATTGACTTAAGCCTCCCCCAAGCTTGAGAGATTCTTTCTCCTTCACGAGGCCAGAATTTTTAAATATAATTCCGATCACGATGAACCAGATGCATAGGATAGAACTTCTGATGAAATTCCATTTTTAGTCGGTTGTAGTTCCATGATCCAATATCATCACATAGCCTGTACCATGCCAATGCCTTTTACTTCAAAGATAAAGGAAAGACCTTCTTCTTTACAACATCCTCGGGCAAACCTGCAAGCTTAAATAATCCACAAACTTCATCCACATAGATTAGATGCAAATCCGGATGTAGTGTTCCATCTCTTGCATAAGGATTAGCTAGCAGTTTCTCTATCATACCCGAAGGGATTTCATAAGAAATATTTTTAGTAGGCTCAGTAGGTTGAGGGACAACTCTTTGTGTTTCCGGTCGAGGTGAAGATATCCCAAACAAACCCCTGAAAGGATTACCTTCCATAGTAACAAGTGACAGTAAATTTCAGCACACTATATAAATTTTTCCTTACCAAGTTCCACTCACCAAAGGCACCTCACTCCCCGGCAAAGGCGCCAGAAAAGAGTCTTGATGACCCACAAGTATAGGGGATCTATCGTAGTCCTTTCGATAAGTAGTAGTGTCAAACCCAACGAGGAGCAGAAGGAAATGACAAACAGTTCTCAATAAGGTATTCTTTGCAAGCACTGAAATTATCGATAACAGATAGTTTTGTGATAAGATAATTTGTAACGGGTAGCAAGTAAAAATTGTAACAAAGGTGCAGCAAGGTGGCCCAATCCTTTTTATAGCAAAGGACAATCCTAGACAAACTCTTATATAAAGTAAAGTGCTCCCGAGGACACATGGGAATTTATGTCAAGCTAGTTTCCATCATGCTCATATGATTCGCGTTCGCTACTTTGATAATTTGATATGTGGGTGGACCGGTGCCTAGGTGCTTCCCTTACTTGGACAAGCCTCCCACTTATGATTAACCCCTCCATCAAGCATCCGCAACTAGGAAAGAAGAATTAAGATAAATCTAACCATAGCATGAAACGTGTGGATCCAAATCAGCCCCTTACGAAGCAGCACATAAAATAGGGTTTAAGCTTCTATCACTCTAGCAACCCATCATCTACTTATTACTTCCCAATTCCTTCCACTAGGCCCAAACAATGGTAAATGCTATGTAGTCGATGTTCACATAACACCACTAGAGGAGAGACAACATACATCTAATCAAAATATCGAACGAATCCCAAATTCACATGATTACTTATAACAAGAGTTATCCCATGTCCTCTGGAACAAACGTAACTACTCACAAGTCATATTCATGTTCAAAATCAGAGGAGTATTAATGATGATCAAGGATCTTAACATATGATCTTCCACCAAGTAAACCAACTAGCATCAACTACAAGGAGTAATCAACACTACTAGCAACCCACAGATACCAATCTGAGGTTTTGAGGCAAAGATCGGATACAAGAGATGACCTAGGGTTTGGAGAGGAGATGGTGTTGATGAAGATGTTGATGGAGATTGACCCCCTCTCGATAAGATGATCGTTGGTGATGACGATGGCTTTGATTTTCCCCTCCCGAAGGGAAGTTTCCCCGGCAGGATCGCCCTGCCAGAGCTCTAGATTGGTTCGGCCCAAGTTCCACCTCGAGACAGCGGCGCTTCGTCCCGAAAGCTCTATTATGATTTTTCCAGGACGAAACCCTCAATATAGTAGAAGATGGGCATCGGAGGGCTGCCAGGTGGGCCACAAGCCCAAGGGGCGCGCCTAGGGGGTAGGGTGCGCCCTGCAAGCTTGTGGCTGCCTGGTGGGCCCCTGATGTATTTCTTTCACCCAATATTGTTTATATATTCCAAAATAATTCTCCGTAGATTTTTAGGACTGTTGGAGTTGTGCAGAATAGGTATCTTAGATTTGCTCCTTTTCTAGTCCAGAACTCCAGTTGCTGGCATTGTCGCTCTTCATGTAAACCTTGTAAAATAAGAGAGAAAAGGCATAAGTGATATACCAAAATGTGTAATAACAGCCCATAATGCAATAAATATGAATATAAAATCATGATGCAAAATGGACGTATCAAACGCCAGTAATAAAGTCGCAGCACTACTACCATGTGATAACCCTTGTGTATACACTAGATTCCCCTTCTTCTTCCTCTTGCTCGTCCTCTTCCTCCTATCTATTCCCTCCTCATCTTGAGAAATACAATTATTTTATCATGATTCTTAATTAGGTAGTTATATCTAGCTAGGTGATGCGTTAGTTACATTTGCTAGCCTCCTCCACACACCCACTCTGTAAGCTAACTGTATCTAGCTCTCTCCTCCACCCACTTGCGTTAAATTTTCCTTAACCCTCCATTAATGGTGCCCTCCAACCTACATACAGTCGAACGGCTTCTCGTGGGATAGATCGAGGACTAGCTCGACCCGTGTCTCTTCTTCTTGAGGTAATTAACACAGAACACTTCCTCGTCACATAATTATGCATGTGAGATACACATGTGATTGCTAAATGGCAAAACGTGCATGAATGGAGAATTTGTAGACAGAATTGCCAATGTTTTGGCAAAACGTTGATTCATTTCCGTTTCGTCAAATTTCTGGTACTCAATATGTACCATTTTTAGCAAAGGTCATGCCAAAATTTGGTATGCCCTCACTCGTTGTTAATATATATGTAATTCTTTTTGTATTTCCCTTTACAGGTACTTTGATCTATCGAAAGATTGAATATGGATTGAAATGTGAAGGCCTTTCTCAATTTCGTGGTGACGAATATGATACAAAAGTATGAAATGCAGATATTATGTCCATGTAAGGCCTGCAAAAATGGAATTTTTCATAACCCTTCGATGGTAGTGTCCTCGCGCACTTGCTTCGTCGTGGTTTCGTTGAAGGTTATACACGATGGACAAAGCATGGTGATGAGAATGATGATGTACGTGATGACGACGACGAAGCGGTAGAAATGGAAGCGGAGAACCCTTTCGATGATGAATTAGCAAGGCCGCCAGAAAGAGGAAACAATAATGAACATGCGCCTGGAGGAGGAAATGATGAAATGCCACCCAAACATGAAGAGAACCATGTCAGCCGGGATATGATGTTGGCTGAAATCCTACAAGATCCCCATGTTAAAGAACTTCTTTAGAATAAGACGACAAATGAGAGAGCTGCTATTAAGGAGGCTCTCAAGTTGGCGCAATTGGAGTTAGACTTGAATACTCCAATGTATGAAGATTGCGATCCTGAGCACACCCGCTTGCATGTCATGCTCAAACTTCTAGACATCAAGGAAAGATTCAAGAGCACAGACGTAAGTCTGGACGCTACATTTGAATATTTACATACAATTTTCCCAAGGGGAATTTGTTGCCTAAGAGTGCTGATGAGGCGAAAAGGATCATGTGCCCTCTTGATTTGCTGCATGTAAGATATCATGCATGCATAAATGATTGCATCTTATATCGTAATGAGCATGATCACAAAACAGAGTGTCCAACTTCCAAGGAACCCCGATACAAGCCTGGAAAGAAGGATCCTCGAAAGGTTGTATGGTACCTTCCATTGATTCCACGCCTACAACGTTATTTCGCTAACGCGGAGGAAGAAAAGAACATGACTTGGCACAAGACTAGGAAATCCAAAAATGATGGCATTCTCAGACATATTGCAGATGGTTGTTAGTGGAAAGCACTCGACTACATTGAACCAGAATTCGCAGCAGAACAAAGAAACCCTAGGTTGGGTGTCAGTACCGATGTACTAAATCCATTTGGCAAGCAGAGTAGCAAACATAGTACATGGCCCGTGTTTGTTTGGATGTACAACCTCTTGCCTTGGCTCTGCATGAAACAAAAGTACATACACATGGTAATGCTCATTTAAGGACCGACCAGGCAATGATATCAACACAAATCTTGATCTATTGAAGGAGGAGTTAGACATATTATGGAAGGATGAAGGGGTCAAAACATGGGATGCGAGAACTGGAAACTATTTTCCAATGAGAGCAGCATTGCTCACGACTGTTCATAACTATCTAGGTTACAGATATATTTCTAGACAAGCGTGTCATGGACATTGCATATGTGTTATGTGTATGGATGACATATCTTTTCTCTAGCTATCAAAAAGGGCAGTTGCAAAACATTGGTCATGGGCCAGCGAAGGTGGCTTGACAAAGATGATGAGTGGAGAAGTCGTGGCGACCTATTTGACAACACAAATGAGGCCCGAGGGCCACCACGTAAAAGGAGTGGAGAAGAAATCCATGAGATGTTAAAGAATTGGACAAATTGCCCAAAGCCAGGAAAGAAGAAAAAGAAGGTTGAGAAAATGCTCCTAAAAGTATGGAAAATAAAGTATGTTTTCTAGGGCTTGAAGTATTAGGAACTACTCAGTTTGCCGCATTCTCTTGATATGATGCATATCACAAAAAATATTTGTGAGAGTTTGCTTGGCATATTGTTTGACATGCCATAAAAAAGTAAAGACAGTAGGAGGGCAAGACAAGACTTTAAAGATATAGGTATTAGGGAAGAGCTCGAACCCGCATCCCTTAAAAGAACCAAGGAGATGGCCAAGGGCAAAAACATCACCATAGCCAACAAGACAACGAAGGGCAAAACCATGACAAAAAAGAAGATTATTACCCCCCAGATCGCTGCATGCCCAACGAGGATGAGCTTCATGAACTTTTCAATTGCTTTGACGGCATCAAAGTTCCTTCTGGTTACTCGGGACTCATACACAGATATCTTGACACAAAAAAGCAAAGGTTTAGCAACATGAGGTCCCATGATTGTCATGTGATGATGACGCAATTACTTTCGGTAGCCCTCAGAGCGATAATGGATGATCACGTTCACAACACACTTCTTGACTTCTGCAAAAAATTGACGTTCTCTCTCGAAAGTCGGTCAACGTGCGACATCTCACTCGACTACAAGAGGAGATCATCACAATACTATATGATCATGAGATATATTCCCCTCGTCATTCTTTGATGTGATGGTGCATATCCTAGTTCATGTTGTGTCCGAGGTTAAAGACCTTGGACCGACATTCTTGCATATCATATTCCCGTTTGAAAAGATGAATGGAACTATGAAGTGTTGCGTTCGTAACAGTGCCCGTCCGGATGGAAGCATCGTCCAGGCCTATCCGACTGAAGAGTGCATATCATTCTGCAATAATTATATAGATGATGATCAATCTCTTGGTTTGCCCACGAGGAAGCATGTCGATAGGATTGATGGAGTAGGCCACTCACAGTTGAAGCGTGATTTAAATGTAGATATACAAAACTGTCGAGACGACTTCGAGAGAGCGCACACATGGTGTTACAACAAGCAGATATAATTACTCCTTGGTAGAAGACTCACAAAGACACCTTAAAGAGATAGCATGCAATGGCAGGGAGGCAGAGGAATGAAGCGCAGATCATTAGAGAGCACAACTCCAAATTTGCAGCCTGGTTAAAAGAGTGAATTCGGGAGAAACCACTACCAACGAGTATGCCAATGCAAATCTCATCTTCGCATTAGTAGTAGGTCCCGCATGCACCGTTGCCACCTACCAATCATATGGTATCAATGCATGCACATTCTATACTGAGGCAAAACACAAAAACTCTGATTACCAAAACTCAAGCGTCGGGATAATTGCCTTCACCGATAATGGAACTAACAAATACTATGGAAGGATTGAAGAGATATGGGAACTTGAGTACGCCGAAGATCACACAGTGCAACTGTTCCGGGTTAGATGAGCGAAGAATGTCGAGAAGGAAGAACATGGTGTTGTTACCATGTCCCTGCTGAAGCACAAGCTGCTGATGCAAAGGGTGTCAAAGGAACTACCGCCAATTATGAGCCTTGGGTATTCGCTAAGGACGTGTCACAGTGCTTCTACATAACTAACCCGGCAAAGCCAAGTCGTGTTGTTGTCAGGAGATCCAAGAGATCGATCGTCGGGACGAACAAAATGGCCAACGAGGATGACTATGATCAGTTTGGCGTCGACCCAAAAGAAGAGGAGAACTATGATGACAATGAAAATTACACCACCAGAAGGAGCAGAACTACCTTGCCTGAGACAGGACGACCCTTCTTACGAAAGAGTCATAACGCGGGACGGAAGTATTCAAGCAAGATTAAAAAGGCCGAAACCGTCGTTGAGAGGAATGTCAAACGAGGTCGTACATACTAGTTGATTAATTTTTGTGCTTCATTATTCGTGTACTACCGTTTATGTACTTTTCATTGCGTAATACTTTGCATGATATTGTGTATTTCATTTGCGTGTACCTCCTAATTTGCATTATTGTATACTTTAATACACATTCATGTATGCATTTTCACACGTCATTTTTCAAGTATAGAACAGCCCTAGCTAACACAACACCAATTATTGCTGGCGTTGGCCACGTCATTGGCGCCGTCACTAATGGCTAATCGACACTTTTATATACACTATTGTTGTGAGAACAACTAAGATTCCCCTTCTTCCCCTCGCCACCGGACACAGTTCTCCGCCGTTCCCCCGCCGAGCCACGCCCGCACCCTGCGCCAGACATGTCGCCGTGCTGCCCAATACTTCCCCTGGCCCACCCGCTCATCCAAGAACCTCTTCCTCTGTCGTCCTTTCCGGTCACTCTCATCCTTCGCGGTCGTCCTGTCCGGCCACTCTCTCCCTCCGTCGTCATGTCTGGCCACTCTCTTCCTCTGTCGTCTTGTTCGGCCACTCTCTCCCTCCGTCGTCCTGTCCGGCTGCCCCGTCCCGCACGCACCACGACCCCATCGCGCAGTCTTCATGGGATCCCCACCGTGCCCTCCTGACATCCGACCCCTACTCAATCCGGATGGTAAAAAACTAGCTCTAACCATTTGATGAAATGCGAGTTGATGAAATATGTTATATGTTGCATCATTGTGTGTTCTTGCGAATTGTCTCGTGCTATGTTTCTTTTTGCAGGGAAATGTCGAGAGAGTGGCCAATGTTTCAGCGAAACATGGATTCATTTTCGTTTCATCAAAATTTCTGGCACTCAATATGTCCATTTCTTACCTACATTCATGTTCGTTTTTTCCATTGACTTTTATTTTATGAATGCAGCACAAGAATGCCCGTACTATTCTGACAAAGGGGTATATGCGACGATCCACACCTTAACAGCAATAAATGCTTCTCCATCATGCTACAATGTATCAAGAGGAAAGATGGTTTCAATTTCAAATGTACAATCTATAATGAGGTAGATCACATAAATTTTGTTGCTAACAGTGTGGTTTATATGACAATTATATGCCTCAAGACGAAAGATGCTTACTATGTTACTATTTTGTTCAAGGAGAAGCTCCAAGATCTGTTGTGCCTCCGATTATGAATGACCACTAGATGGACAACTCGAAATAAAAGAATGGAGGCAACTACCGAGTGATCGCAACTTGGAAGATTGGAGATCGGTGGATCTCTATGCTCCACCATGGAGATGCAAGGGGTTTCCGTCTTCTTCAACATTGATCCTAAAGGAGAAGAGTACCGTGCTAGTAGTTATGACGATGATTAATGTGTGTGTGTCTATATATATATATATAGAGAGAGAGAGAGAGAAAATACCTCCTACTACCGGGTGTAGTTACTCTCATGTCTTATATACTACCATGTGGTACATGTGGTAGTATATATACTAATTTCTCACTTTGAGTATGTTCACATACTATATATAAGATACTCCAAGGTGTGTTACATGAAAAATAATATAGTTGATTCATAATTTTTATCGTATTATGAAATACGTACATATTTGTACGTAAAAATAAGTATGCTAAAAATATGATACATACTACCTAAAAAATAGTAGATATACTATCTAAATATTCTTATATACTACATACTACGTGTACATACTCTCTGATATGCTAGATACTATCTACAACATACCAAACAAAAGTGGGTGTAACTACACCAGGTCGTACGAAACATTTGTCATATATATATATATATATATATATATATATATATATATATATATATGATATGCACCATAATATAAATTATGTTGTATGTGTTTTCATTTCTTCTCGGAATCAATGTGGGATACAAACGTCATTATGTATATACTCATAAAAAAATGCGCTACCATGGCAGAGTTTTTCGCTGCGGTGGCAGCTTTTTTTTGTTGCGGTTGGTCGTTTAATACTGGCGTACGAAACGGTTGATATGCCCATAATGATCTATCCAGTGTCTGGCGTTGGGAAAGTTAGCACACCGTAGATATGTATGATATTGTCATCATGGAGATAAACCCAACGCCATATGTATATGAAATACTGTTGACGTAGGTTCCAACGTCACCACTGTTTTTTTAACCGTGACGTCATATTTTTTACGGCGGGTGTCTACGCCAGCAAGGCTCTTTTTGCCATGCCATAGCTACGCTTTTATGCACTAGTGAATGGTGGAACGTGAGATCATTGCCCAGGACATGCGCTCACTCACCACCGGCGAGACTTGGTTCCAAACGAAGCTAAAGGCATCTTATCTCAGGCTTGCATCCCTGGAGCGCACAATCACATGTCAGCGTGTGTGTCTGGCATGGCTCTGCAACGGTGCCCGCACTCAAGGTGCATGCTTCACACCGCAAAAAGCGCAACTTCATGGCATCCTTACGGGTTGGCGACCGGCTGGTCATGGACCATGACGCGATGGCTGAGGAGGCCTACCGCCACTTCACTAAGATCCTGGGATCTACCGATGCACGCGACTTCACCCTTGAACTAAACCTCCCGTGGGATCAGCACTACGACCTCGCCGACCTAGAAGTGCCCTTCACCGAAGACGAGATCTGGCGAGCCATGAAAATTTTGCCAGTTGGGAAGGCACTAGGGCACGATGGATTTACATCCGAGTTCCTATGCGCCCGCTGGAAACTATCGAACATGACATTTGTGACACATTTGACAAGTTATATGCCATGAACGGGAGAGGCTTCCAAAAGTTCGACGAGGCTCTTCTCACGTTCTTGCCAAAGAAGCCCGATGATGCATCCCTATCGAACTATCGGCCTATCAGTCTCATCGACCTGATCGCCAAGATCTTCGCCAAAGTCCTAGCCTTGCGCCTCACCCCCAGGCTGAGCATAATGACCTACACGAACCAGAGCGCCTTCATCGCTATCCATTCGCAAGCCATCCACCTCGAGCCTCCTCCCAATCGTCCACAAGCTTGAGAAGAAGCTATCTACCTGGTGTGCTCACTACTCTCGAGAGGTGACGGCTGGCCCTTGTCCGACACGTTCTTTGTGCGATCCCGACACACTTCCTCATCGTCGTTGCTTTCAACAAATTGATTCTCAAGCGGGCAAACTGGATCATTCGAGGCTTCCTTTGGGCCGGAAGTAAATATGCGAACGGAGGCCAATGCCTAGTCAATTTGCAAAGAGTTTGTAGGCAAATCTCCCTTGGTGGGTTGGGCGTACGAGACTTGCACCGCTCCAACATCACGCCGAGGACGCGATGGATGTGGCTTCAGCACACGGATCCCTCGAGGCCATGGCACCACCTATCCCGCATGATCAAGACGTCGCGGCCATCTTCAGGGCGTCCAGTATTTGGCACATTGGCAATGGGGACAACTGCAAATTTTGGAGCGACCACTGGATCGGCGATAGATTTGTTGCGACTAAGATCGCGCCTCTCGTGTACTCGCTCGTCCCTCGACGATGACGAAAATGTCGCACGGTGCGCGAAGCTCTTCACCTCCGTTCAAGGGTCCAAGATATTCAGGGTGCCCTAGGCCCTACGGCTTTGATAAAGTACGTCGACCTATGGCAACGCGTACCACACATCCAGATGTCGAACTCCGTGGACAAGCTCAACTGGAGATGGACGACCAGGGCATCCTATTCGGCCAGCTCATGCTATGAAGCCCTATTCCTCGGATCCTACGAAGACCCTCCTTGGAAGCTTACCTGGAAGCCCTGGGCACCTTTACTCATAAAATTCTTCATGTGGCTCGCGATGCAAGAGCGATGCTGGACTGCAGACCATCGAGCGCGACACGGCCTCACCGACAACGACGTATGCACCCTATTTGACAAGGAGCCAGAGACGATGCAACACCTTCTCACGGGTTGTTTATTCTCCAGGAAAATCTGGCACGAGGTCCTTAGTTGGGTGAGAGCACCGGCCAGCCTTCCTGATGGAGACACGCCCTTCCAAGCATGGTGGCAAGCATCATTTGACCAAGCGAAAGCTCCCGCCCGCAAGGGACTCACATCCTTCATCATCCTCACTACATGGTGGATTTGGAAGCACCGCAACGGATGCGTGTTCGACTACGATCGGTCTTCGGTCTCCCATCTACTCACCGTCGTTAAAGACGAGGCGCGTCTTTGGGCCAAGGCAGGCGTCATAGGGATAAATAACATCATTCTCGTGAATTAGCCTTTTGTGTTTTTGGGGATGAGCAACCCCTTTATCTGTTTGCTCCAACACTCACGACCATTCCTGTAGCGCACATGACCATGTGAATGTATGTAATCTCGTGTTGACATTTTTCTTCTATCAATAAAAAGATACGTATCATTTACGTATTCGTAAATAAAAGAAAGTATGCAGCTGCCCATACAAGGGCCAGCAGGCAAGGTATGTGAATGTGTGGCTGCCCATATGAAAGGGCGAAAGGTGTTGTTCACGCCCACGGATGTACAGAGGGTTGGATTTGCCAAATCCAGATGTACTCCCTCCGTCCGATGAAAAGTGTACATATAGAGATCTTAGGACAAATTATGAAGTAGAGTAAAAAATGCATTGAAAAAGTGCAAATCATCATATCTCTCTTCTTTAATTATTCAATCCCCAATAAGCTAAGTGCATGTAGAAATTAAGAAGACCATGCATAGAATGTAATTGGTCTTGATCACCGTGTGATGAGAAAGAAACATTTTTTCCTAGTAGGAAGTGCATTGAGAAGATAGAAGTGCACTCTTCTGTGAACAAATTTTAAAACCAAACACATACTTTTCATCGGACGGAGTGAGCATGCTTTAAGAGGTTTTCGGAGAGTCCGATCGTATTGTGCTCTGTGCGCACCGCTGTTGCTGGTACGGCGCGCGCGTGTGCCTTCTCCGTGTGGTCTGGTCACATGAAATCACTCGGGTGGGGTGGGTAGCACCGTAGCAGCGTCACATGGCGATGGTGCCGCGCAAACTCTTTAGCATTGGAAGGTCCAAACTGGATTAAGTCGCCGGTAATCACTACACACCACTAACCAAAGCGCCGTGCCGCACCGTTCAATCCGTCGTTTTGTCACCACCACCAACTATCACGCGATGGCGACGCCAACGTCATGTATTACGGAGTCCTCGACCTTTTGAGTGCGCGTCCTTTGCGTTCCGTACGGCCGGCACGGATGATGGGTGTGTATGTATGCTCGTGCCAGCAGCGCCGTTCACCTTACCTTTCCCATGGAGCATGGTTAATAATATAGCTAGCTGTTGGCTATATGATGTTGTCATGTCATATGTAATCTTTATTTTTAATTACTTATACAATAAGGTTAGCTATAAGGTTGGCTATATGAATATTATTTTTTTTATCTCTTTCTTCATATTTATTGCATCTGTGTAGAAACATGCATATAGCTTGGTTATTGCATGAGAGTCTACTTTCCTTATTTTTTTATGTTTTTTTTCATAGACAAAATTACCATGTAAACGGGTTATAAACCCACTATTATACTTGCGGGTAGGAAGCAAGACATGCGTGGCTCGCTTTTTACCGGCGGTCAACCGGCCACGTGGCGGGACAAACCTGCTGAATTAAAGTCGTCGCCCCGGGTCTAAAGGCGCACGGCCACGGTCAAACGCCACACCAGAAGAATTTTGCGGCATGTCCTCTGACCTGCCTGCACCTGCTTCCTCGCTACCTGACTCATGACCTTCAGCGCCTGCGGCACTGGCCTACTCCTACTAGCTTTCCTTTCCATGCAAAATCAATCGCCACCGATAAAGCCCGGGCGCTTTTCCCCTGCCACCCCAAGTGTAAATTATAGTTTACATTGTTCGTAATTTTATATCCTACTGCGTGTTATTTTCATCGTAAAATAAAAACCTGCAGCAGGGAATTATTTATTTTGGTCGACAAACAGAAATGAATTACGCTGGAGCAGTGGAGTGGCCCACGCCGTTTTTCCATCCCAGCTCGGCGCGGCGTGTGAAGCGTAGCCGCGGGCAATCGTGCGGACGCGGTGCGGAGTCCTGCAAAGCAAAGCAGCGAGCGCGTGCCGGGCGGCCGAGAATGTCGGTAGCCGCCGCTGCCGCGGGGGCGATCCAGACGTCCGTCGCTTTGCCTGCTGCCTCAGTCCTCCCGCGATTGTGCTGCATGGGAACGCCCCCACGATTTTTAGTCGTACCAAAGCCGCTGAGAAGGCCCTACCAACATACTAAATCTTTGCCTGTCACGACTGACTGAAAAAGCGCCCTGAAGATTTGCTTGAGTGATGTCAGGTCATATGCAACGTCAGGTCATCAGGTCGGTGCAAATTTCCTGGAGGCTGATCGCGTCAGCTGGCACTACTACTGTCTACTGATGTTGTTGGAGAGCAACAGAAAAGCGCGCACTGGAAAATGAGGTTCCTTGCGTTGCTGAATTAGCCGTGGTAACGCCAACGTGAGATGCAAATGATATTTCAAATCTCCTCAACCCAAGAAAAGAATAGCACGATCCGGCCGGCCAGATGGACATGCATGCAGATAGCAAAATCCAGTACCGACCGCGGGCGCTTTTGGCGAAAGATTCAGCATTAAACACCATGAAATGACTGAATTAAACTACTGATGACACAGCACAAAGTGCTGGAAAAAAGTGTTAGTAACGTTCTGGCCAACCAGGATTACCGACGTTATTCGGTGCATGCTTTGCTACCCGGCCAAGGGACAGACGGACTCTCGGATTTCACTTTGAGTTTGAGTAGGTGGCACTACTACACATTCTCTTTGTTGCAGTGTGAAGCAAATTGACACTCGTGAATCCATTTTACCGCTCCACTATGTAATAGCAATGTAGATTTCCAATACCATATCTCCTGCCAGTAATCAACTTCTTCTTCTTCTTCTTCTTCAGAAACGACAAGTATACACATAAACTAGCTAGTATCAGTCTTCACCTACGTACCAGATGGAGAACCTGAATTTTCAAATAGAGATAGGACTGAAAACATGCACTTTGCAGTGTCAACTTTCAAGTTTTATACTACTGTAATAACGCGCAGTCCATCATTCTTAAACAAATACACATGTATGGCTAGTGGCTTCACTGTAACCCCCATACTATTTAGGAACCCTTCTCCACAAGCAAGCACACACACTGCCGCAAACCGGTCAAACTGAACGTGTAAATGCAACCCAGAAAAGCAAAGATTTGGTTCAGAATCGAGGGGTGGTTGCAGCCTAACGAGATCAAAACCTACCACCTTCCTTTCCTTTCCTCCGTTTGTCAACCCCCATCCCTCCATGCGCGCGCGCTTATTCAAAGTCCTTGCCGCACACGTCTCACCTCCTCCGTCCCGTGCTCCCATCTCACCACCATTTAAGCCTCCTCTTTCCTTCCTCCTCCAGGCCAACACCACCAACACCTTACGCATTCCTACAACCTCTTTTTCTGAAACCAGAGCACTCTCTTTTGCCGATAGACGACCGCGGACAAAGGCCTAGCCCGACCGACACCGTCTTCGACCGTCACAGCGCTAGAGGATGGCGAGCTTACGCGTGGTGGTCACCGTGTTGCTGCTGCTCTTTTGCGCATGCGCTCTGTTGGCGGAGTGCTCCAGGCCGTTGCGCGATCATGGCCACGGAGGGGGCGGCTTGTCGACGGCAAACTTGCCGGTGTTTGTCGTCGCGAGAGCGGGGCCAAGCAGGCGAGGCGCGGGTCACTAGCAGGTTCTGTATATGTAAAGTTGTGAAATGTATCATATCAACGGTTTCTCTCTCTCTTTCAGTAGTTTTTGCTGTTGTTCTGCGGCTGTTTCATTTGTTCTTCCCACATAGGTATAGGCTTCGATTGGTCTCTCTCTAGAGAAAAGATAGGTACTGCTAATTCTGAAGAATGTACTGTTCACATTCTTCTTTCATGGCTAGCAACCTAGCCCTCTTTTCACCCTTTTTTGGGGTTTCGATTACATGTAAGACGATAGTGAATTTTCCCCTAAAAAGCTGTTATGTTATCTTTTGTTTTGCGGGGATGTGTTGATGTAGTTTAACAGTAGATATTCCAACGAAGATTAGTACATAATGTTTGGCAGGTTTAATGCTCATGATCGCAGGTTGATGGTTGTCTGTCGGCTAGTTGCACAAGTTGCTCAGAAGGCCAAAAAATGTTTTCTGAAATATGCAATACACAGAAACAGTTCCAAACAGAGGATAAATATCCGATTGCACTAAACAATAAGATCATCAAATTTGGAAGGAACAACGAGTCAAAAAAATAAACACATATATACACTGAACTTTAAGGTCAACTAGGCTAATGCTCTATCCTATGTCATGCAAGCAATTACTTGTCGTGTGCCGCTTTTCAGGACTCCATTCAGAAAATAAAGCAGCAGATGTCCGATAGATAGCATTTTGGTTTCATTTACTCCAGGCCTTCGTCATTTTGGAAGACAGCCATTTCCCCAGCTTTGGTCTAGTGCCCTTTTCGCAAGAGGGTTGCACAATGTTCTCTGAGTGTGTTCTCCTGTTACCCCTCAATCTAGAGTATGAGAACCAACCGCGAACAGAGCTTCCTTTCTTACGATCTTCCTCGACGTGCTCCTCGTGGTGCTCATAAATACAAAAATCTTCATCCAGAATACTCGTCGAATGCCTAGTAGCAATAAGCTTCTTCTTGCGCTCATCTTCTTCGATCAGATCATCCATCAAACGCCTTGGTCTGACACTGGAATCCTCCACTGAAGTCCTTGACCTACCACACGATATTACTTACAACATGATTGATTGTGAACATACAGAAAATCCATGAGTTTTAGGAAGATGCAGACCAAGTGAACAAAGGGCCCTATAGAGATAGAGGCATTAGGATCTCACATACCTTCTGTGAGATGTTGCCCTTTGACTTTTTGACCTCTTGCACGGACTGTAGTCCACAGAGAGATGCTGGGCGAAATGAAGCTGCATGACAGGAGACAATGGCACATCAAAGGCATATCAGTGAAAGTAGACAATGGCACATCACAATGTGACATTAAGCATTTTGCACTTACTTTAGCAAATAGCTGAAACAGTGGACTGGATATACAAATGGCCTTGAACATAAATAATGAATAGTACAACAAATGCATTATGCCAGCATACGTTTATCAGACTGACTTGTTAGATAATGGAAAGTAATTCTTATTCAGGAATTTTAAATATGAAAGCAAACAGATGCTTGAGCTTGACAACAACTTAAATTTCCAAGTTCAAGAATGAGAAGATGAGAAGTGTACATGGTTGTGATGGAATTTAACAGCTCTAGCACCTTTACTGAGCATCTACAGTAAGCATTTGATACAAGAGGATCACAAATGACACCATCAGAACTAATATGTGAAGTGAAATCAAGGCTATTTGGTGATTGTTATGCTCACCCAGGAGAATAAGAGATTGTCTGATAGGCAAAAGTACCGAACCAAATATGGCATAACTTAACTGTAAATTGCCTAACAATAGGCACATCTCTTTTGTATGAACAAGGAGTAAACGGAACAATGACCGGTACATCAGCAGGACATAGTTTCATAAATAGGATGACTTGTATCCTTACTGATCTCATGAAAAAAAAGGCAGAGCTAATCCACACTAAACTGCACATCCCTACCAATCACAGAGGAGGAAAGTGCACAGACCTCGTCACCATCTTTTATACCAAATGCACGCAACGTTGCCTTATCATCCGTCATTTTCTCATCCTTGAAGCATAAGCAGAAGTGGCTCCACACGTGCTGCCTATAAAAAGCAAAGCAATAACCTTAAATGTTAAGTTACCATCACCAAATTTTACTTCAAACAAACAATGACAGTAAATTTCACTCTAAATTGCCCATTATTCATTATCTGTAGAGAAAAAATAATCTCTCTTCAATTATTTGAATTATCCACATGGCATCCAAGCGCAATTAAAAGCAAACAACTTGCTAGATTACAGATCCCTTGTATATGTGGCATACCAAGTGACAGCATTCTCCATGTCATGGTAGAGAGCGACGAAGACGCCTTGTATGGCTGCCTTGAGCTCCCACACAGCGCCCGACCGGGAGATTCGCACATCTACATAATCATAAGCAGCGCACGCAATGTCACATACTTGCGATCCCCACGCCGCGGCAGGAATCAATCTAGGGCAAAACGAAACCACCCAAACAATCCGGGCGAATTAAACGGAAGGGAGCGGGATCTGTTACCGAAGTAGGAATCGTCGAGCTTGCGGACGGTGAGGCGGAGGGGCGGCTCGGGGAGGCGGTGGTAGGAGAAGCTTGCGCGGCCGCATGCGAGCGCGCCGATGCAGTCCGCCTTGGCTGCGCGGGCGGCGATGTCCTCGAGGTCGAGGGCGAACTCAATGTCGGTGCCCCCGATGGATGACGAGCGGGTGGCGGCCGGCGGCATCGACGGAGGGCGAGGGATTTGCCAGGGTTGGTGGTGGTGGCGCCGGGGCGTGCTCCCCTTATCTCGGCGAGGCCGTTGCGGAGTTGTCGCGCCTCCTTGCGGCGCCGCGCTGCGCGTCGGGAATAGCGCAACGGTAGCCGTTGGTGGCAAGGATTTGGGTTGGGCCGTGATTACCGTCAGTGGGCCAGAATTGGGGAATTGCTGGATATTGAGCATGATTGGTTTTCAGATGCCAAAAAATGGTTTTCCTGAAACAAAATTGCCAAAAATTGGCTAGTGATTGCTTGGTTACCAAATTTTCATACCAAGATTACAAGAAGATGCCGATTTGGGGGGATTTTATATTTTTTCCAATGTCAATTTGCCAAGTATTGGCAATGCCAAATGTTGACATCAAACCAATCGGCCTAATTGTTTTTCTTGCAGGCACCCTAAAAAACACAACTATATGAAGGCACAAGCATACACAACGTCTACGTCTACAGAAGACATAGTTGTCTAGATTTAAGATTAATGATATACATCCCGCTGTCAACAAAAACGTCGTTGTGACGATGGGTGTAAAGGTGGGACCCCCATCCGAGCGTCCCAATTCGTATCTGCTATGGTCTTCGAGTTATCCGGAGATGGGATTATCTTCTGGCCCTCCTTCATGTACGATTCTCTGGGATAGTGATCTATCCAGTCTGCGGTGATTGGTTTCTTCTGGTCTACATTGACAAGATCATGGTCGTTGCTTTTACAAGATCCTATACTCCAACAAGGTTTTTCTGTTGAGTATGATTGTAAGAGGCTTAGTGGCGGCAACAAGCTTTACTCACGATGCGCCGTCGATGGATGTAGAAGAAAAATGATGTTAACTTCTTGAAGGACTTGTGAGTTATTACTTATTATTGTAAGAAACTTTTCACAAGGGATGATATATTTAATAAAATAAATGGCATGCGGCCTTTCCGTAAAAGAAAAATACAGACATGTCGCTCACTGCACCACATATATGAGCTGGATAAATACCATTCAGGTTTTTTTTCTCATTGTTTTTTCTTGTTTATTTGAACATGTTATTTTTTCATGAACCTTGGTAAGGTAGATGAATATTTTTAATGAGATACATGAACACCTTTTCTTCTGAAGACGTGAGCATTGTTTTTCAAAAGTTGAACAGCTTTGGAGATTACGAGCATTTATTTTTGTATATAAAAGTATTTCTAAAAATATTCGAAATTTAACTATGAAATGTACGAAAAATTATTTTCAAATATGCATACATTTTTTCCAAGACATGGGTATTTATTTCACGCATAGGAAATATTTGTAAATGAACAATTTTTTATATGCATGAACATTTCTTTCGATATTATTAAAATATTACATTTATGTTCTTGCAACACATGAAAAAGTTCAATATTCAACCGATTATTTGAATGTAGCAAAATAAAAGGATTTGTGAAATTTTCGATAACAAAAAACCGTGCATGATCTTTTTTTGTAGGAAAATAATCCATGCATATTAATGGGCTCCACCAAGTACCATCTGATGTTCCAACACTTGAAGCGATGCTAGCATAGTGCTCGCTATGAGACCATGTGCAATGCAATGTGTGATTACAGTGATGCTTAGAAAAATGAACAATTTTTTTCCTTAACCATCATTTCTTATTTCTGTAGCACCTGTACCTAATCCAGCATATGTATTCGACCAATAATGAAGGGCACCCAATCTTTAAATTCATTTGGAACAGTTATAGTAGACTAAAGCACATAATCTTCTTTTGGCTAGTGGCTCACTGCAGAGTTAACACAAAAAGCGTTGCTGACAAGGAAAGGGATGCAGCTAGATGACCCCATTGCCCCAATTGCAATCAGCAAGCGGAAGAAACGTTACTTTTTTTTCAAGGGGAAAAATTACTTCACCTACTCGTCAACTACAACTTTGCAAAAGAATGCTGGAATAGTTTAATACCATGGAAGAAGAGATGCACATAAGTTTACGAGGAAACCATGTTGGCCATGGACATACTGCCCAAAACATTTGCTGCACAAAAAGTTATTCTAGCTTGTTGGAATATTTGGATCCAAAGGAATGGAAAAGTTTTCAGGGTACAACAACAATCAATACAATCCTGGAGATTTTACCTTAAGAAGGATTTAAAATTGCTGAAGTTCAAATTACAGGAGAAACATGTTCAAGCGTTTCAATAGTGGATAGATAATAACTTTTGACACAATGTCAATACATCCAAAAGTTGGAATTGGATAGCTCTGTTTTCTTAGCTTTTAGTCTCTATCCTTATACTATATTTTTGTAAATGAAAATATACCACAAAACAATTGTTCTACGGTTTGGGGTTCAATAATAATAATAATAATCACGGGCTCTTAAGTAGAAACAGGTTTGTTTATCTAAGATCCTTCTAAGCATCTTGAATTGTACATGGTCTAAATGTCATGTAGGCGTTCCCATTGTTTGTTGGCCTAGCTTCCATGTGTATGGCGAAGCAAGTATTTCATTCGCCTAATCATACATTGTTTTTCTTTTAGTTCTATGTGCCTTTCCTGCCTGAACTTATCAGATCCTAATAGTTTCGTCTTGTTTCTTCAAACATAAACAAGAAATAAAATCAAGAAGGTGTTTAAAAATAACCCTAAAAGAAATGAAATCAATAACAAAAGTAATTAATCATGTGCATTCATGCATATATTTACTTATCTCATATATATGCACTCAACACAATATGACATCAACATCAGGATAATCACAAGAACTGTATCCGTGTTTTGTTTTTACGCATGCATTATCATTGTTTCTCTACTTTATTAAAAAAGGATGTTCATAGGTACGCCTCATCTCCTTCTCTGGTATATTTTCCTCCTCACGCCCTCACCCTTCTCAGTTTTCTGTAGATTTTTTGGTAATATCAACTGGTGCCGCACAAAACAAGAACCGACATATATAGAGTGCCTGAAATAATTCAAACCAAATCAACACTTCCCTTTTCTTGTCCTACTCATTCCCTTAAACGAAAAAACAACATCCATTACTTTATAAAAACTATCATATAGCGTTGGACGGAAGCATCCCGTTAATTATGGGGAGTATCCTTTTTACGATTTTGACTATAGCATGCGTTGTGCAATTAAATATCTCAAGCAAGGATCACCTTAATTTAGAAAAGGTATCATTTACGTGGGCTCCTTCTAAAATCTCTCGTCCCCTTTTGATCATCATCACATTTTACCACACGATCCTACCGGACGATGTCCATGCGGGACATGCCATATGAAAAAAGCACTCGCGACGTCTCTGTTGACACAATCATAATTGATACTGAAGCGTTAAAATATGTTTGCCTTCATTGCAACACACTGCAATTAGCTAGTAAGTACCAGTAGTTAATTGAGTGGTTGTACGTTTAACCCAAGTAGGGACGGAAGCCCATTTTAATCGCTTTGAGTCATATTAAGACATATTCTTCTATCCAAGTATCTAAGATAATGCAAATTGCAGAGTCGAAAGTCAATCATGTATCAGGTGCGTCGCCATCAGTGGAAACACGAAACCATGCGATCATTTTTGCATTCAATGCAGGGGCCGATAAGTAAGAAGAAATTACTTAGCTCAGACAACATGTCCGGAAGAACAGTCTCTCCGTACTAGCACTGTACGTGTGAAAGAACGGTGGCCTATAAATAAATTTGGGGTGAAAGAACGGTGACCTATAAGTAAGAAGGAAGTAAGTACAAACGCTATTGATCGCACCTTACGTGTAGAATTCCAGAGCTAGCACTGTACGTGTGTGTATATATGGTTGTAGGAAGTGATATTGGCGCGGCTCAATCAGATATGTTAGGTTTACGACGGCGTAAATCCCAATCATCGGATTGAACCTCCCCAATATCGCTCTCTCCATCCACCATGCGCGCAGCTCCCTTATCTCATCTCCCAGATCAAGCTCTCTCTTATAAGATCTTGAAGACATGGCTCTCACAAGAAGGATATCAGCCGGCGATCACGTTGCTAGCCACACGCAAGACAGATCGAGGGACGATAGATCTGCTCGATTGCAGCTTCTTATCATGATGAAAGGATTGAAGAAGTAGTAAGAGTGGTGGGCCGACGAGGGAAAGTAAAGCAGCAGCTGGCTTTTAAAGGGGGTTGCAGGAGGAGTCATGTAGCACTGGCTTGCTAGCTAGGGCTAAACTACCGACCTTGCAAAACCCTAGATAGATTGGAGTACAAGATCATTCAGCTAATGTACACATGCTTAGATGGCAGGAGCACGCATGCATTCCTACAGGCTACAGGCCATGGAGAGAAGGTAGTGAGGTGAATGATGAGTGTCTCTCTCGTGTGCAAATGATACATGGTCAATTGGTGTCTAATTAATTAACCATGCTAGTACCAATTGACCATGTTAACAAATTAACACACGATCGCCTTGAATAGAGAGTGATCGCGCACCGATGCGGTTCGGTTAGGAATTAGAGGAGCGGAGAATCTTTTCCCCTGCGATCGAAATGCCATCGGGAGCAGGAGCGCCCAATATGTGGCGCCTCGAATGGATCCTCGGAGGCACGTACGTACAAACCATATGCACGCCCACAATTTCTTATGGCCAACTTGCACTCTCATCACGTCTCTAGCTCTGGAATGCAAACGCATGTTCACGAATCATTCTCCTACGTGCACGTCCAAACGAGGATACGATGAGGGTCCGGACAGAAAGCGGGGACAACGGTGCTGTTCTGCATGCCCGTCGCACCCGGGCCGGGAACAACGGCCTCGCATCGCTGCTCCTTGGTTTATGTTTACTCGATCGTTTCACCCCGTCTGCTACTGATCTTGCCTTTTTCTTTTTCCTTTTGAGGAGCCTTCTTTATTTCTTGCGTGTGAAAAGGTACTGAAGAAGATATATGGTCAGAGCGAATGTTTGCTCCAATCGTGCGTTACGGAGGAGTCACGCTGGTGAGGGTCCCATCGGAACTTTTCCGTGTTTATTACCTCCTGCCAGTGATCCCTATAATCTGACCCGATGTACCGAGGCTGAGCAACCTTCAACCACTAGTAAAAAAAACAGATCGTTAGTTCTGGTTGGGAAGGATCTTTAGTTTCGGTTTTTTAACCGGAACTAAAGATATTCCTGTTAGCTACGAACCGAGACTAAACCCTGTCAACGTGGCCGGCAGCGCACGTCAGGGCATGGGATCCTTTGGTCCTAGTTGGTAACACCAGCACACCAGCCGGGACTAAAGGTTTATCGGTTAAGACTTCATTGTTTATTTTTACTTTTTATTTTGTGTTTTTCATTTAATTTTTTCCTCTAATTCAACATGATCACTTGCATTCATTCACTTTAATAAAATATGTCATATAACTCATCATCATCTTACTCATTTAACAACTCATCATCATCGTAATCATACCAACTTAAAATCTCATAAAACAAAAAAAACATCATAATACTAATCACCCTAATCGATCATGCAAGTTAATATAAAGCAGAAAAATTTCTCTCTCATAGGAACTAGTCCTCCCTCCTAGCTAAAATGACATAAAACAGAATAACATCTATGTCTCCATGATGAAACAAAGAGATCCAACAATCTCTAACTTATGACTTGCGATCCTTCTTTATTTGTCCCCATGCTTCAATTTGGAGCCGTCTTGGTGGTTTGTGCTCAGTCGAGTATGCAAAAGAGAACTTGGACCGGAAGGGGCTTTTAATTGTCATATTACCTTCGGCTTGCATCAATGGAGGCACAACTTTATTTGGTAATTTCTGTTGAAGAACATAATAATAGCCTAGTTAGCAATGTAAGCAATACCATTTACGCAACAGTAATGTACTTAAAATGTTGCTCCGTAGAGACGCTCAGCGCTCTTCTGTCCTTATTTCACGTTTTGGGGTCTGTAATAAGTATCTCCTGTTGCTCACTCTAGTTTGCTTATGACTGTTTTAAAGCCCAGAGGGGTGTTTCTTCTTAGTAGATTGCTGTTTTGTGTTAGTCTGGGTTGTATCCTAAACATCGTCTGTCGTTTTGCCTCATATATAAAAGTGGGGCAGGGGGAGACCCCTCTCTTTAAAAAAAATGATTTTTTGACGAATGTCATCAGCCCTCAACCTATGCACTAGTGTCGTGTATAATGTATAATTTAGGCCAGTTTCCAAACTATACAGGAAGATCCCCCTACCAGATAGGACACCAATAACAAAGTTGATAAAATCATCCTTTTCTACCCAAGTTAGATGTGATCCGTAAGTGTAGTATGTCGTGTCAATTATTTTCTGTGTTCCACTCGAAGAAACAAAATAAGCTGGAAATTATAAATTAACAAATTTAGTATGGATGAACACCAACTATTTTTAAATATAGAATATAAATTACTTGACAAATATGCATGGTTTACAAACTCACATGGAGGTAAAACAAGAAGCATATCGACATCCACCCAAATGTCGATGTTACCTTCAATATGATCTTGACGAAGATCGAAGGTTATTTTCATATTCTCATGAAATCCATATGCCTTGCAAAGAGCTTCCCAATCTGAGCATCCTAATTCTTTGTTATTAAGTGCATTCATTACTTTCACCAGAAATATGTGACCATGTTTAGTCCTCGGGTTGGTTGTCCTCGTCTCGAAACTCTCGTGTTCTTTGAAATCGGGCCTCTCCAAAAAATACCGTCTTGCATGACACAGGATGAACTAGTGGAATTGTATAAAGCAGAAATTAAGCGTTGAAGGAAAGAAACATAAGTCATGTTTAATTACGAAAAAACAGTTGTCATCGTTGCGTACCGTAGAAATATCGAAGTCCTCATAAATCTTCATGGTGAAGAGCATGCCGTCTCGCAGCCAGGCTGGTCGCAAAGACCCTTATCTTCGCCGCAGAGTTCACACGCTTGGATCCTATCGTCGTCATCAGACAACGATATTTTCTGTGTTCACGATTCAAAAATTGATTATTACTTTCGGTCTGTTGAAGGTTTTCTTAAATAACTCTCATATCTCATGGTGTGTTAGTGCGCACTCTCTCACCGGTGATCATTGGGGACTCATCACCTATGATCGCCCAAGACTCTCCCTCACCGACGATCGTCGGGGACTCCACGATATCGCGTCACCGACGACCGACAATACTACATTATTTCCAACTAAAACATAAAAAAACTAAAACAACTAAAACAACTGAATTAACTAAAACATAAAAAAACTAAAGCAACTAAAGCAACTAAAACATACAACAACTAAATTAACTAAAACAATATGATCATATAATATCACTAATACATCATCGAATAATAGCATCATTAATACATCATCGAATAATATCACTAATACATCGTCGAATAGTATCATTAATACATCATCAAATAGTATCCACTAATACAGATATAGTTGGCGTCTCGCGGCGCAGGCGGTGGACACCCAAAGAGAAGGAACTATGACAAGATCATAGCTTGGGTGAGATCCCTGAAGAACCTGCGAGGTATTGGAGAACCTAGCGTCCAACGCAGCCATGTAGCGTCGGACGTGCTCGTCCTCCTCCCTAACACGACGACGTATCACCTCAGTGGGGACCGGCTCCCTCTACACCGAGAGTGGTCCACAGACAGACACCAAATAACCTCCGGGTCGATGACGGGACCCTCATTCCTCACCAAGCTCCACGCCTCGGAAGGCAAGACCTCCCAGTGCCAGCCCGGCGGAGCCCAGTCCCGGACATGGCACCTCTCAAGCATGTGGTTGCCGCCGAGTCAATGACGAGGATGCGGGATGTGCATCATCGACTCGAGAACTTACAAACGTGGGATTTTCCTAACAATGATCATCATTTTATTATCCTACTCATATTTATAAACAAATTCAGCAACATCTAAACAAATCTAAACATCAAATATCGAATTAAATGTGGGAATAGCTGATAGCAACATCTATACACATCTAAACATCAAACATCTAAACATCTACCAATTTTTTGGAGCTATAAACATCTATCAAACATCTAAACATCAAACACATATCTAAACAACATCTATCTAAACATCAAACGTCAAACATCTAAACATCAAACATCTATCTAAACAACATCTATCTTAACTTAATTAGAACATGGAGCCACCATGCTCGGGAAGGCCGACGGCCATGGCGCCGCCGCGCGTGCTCGGGCATGGCGAGGGGATCGGTCAGGGCGGCAGAACAGGGAGGGGGAAGGAGGCGGAGGCTCACCATGGGAGGAGTGGGCACAACAGGGGCTCGTTGGCAGGCAGCAGGGGGCGAGCCGACATTGAGGTCTGGTGGCGAGGAGCGGCGACATGGTGTGAATAAACCGAGGGGGGAGAAATAGAGGAGGGAGCGCACGCTTTAAATACCTCGGGACTCTTTAGTCCCGATTGGTATCTCCAGCCGGAACTAAAGACCCTTTAGTCCCGGTTGGTATCCGGAACTAAAGACCCTTTAGTCCTGGTTGGTATCACCAACCGGGACTAAAGGTCGTCCCTTTAGTACCGGTTTGTTAGACCAACTGGGCCTAAAGAGGCCTTTTTGGCGGCCCAAATTCGTGCGGGGAGGGGCCTTTAGTCCCGGTTGGTTATACCAACCGGTACTAAAGGTCTATTTTCTCCTCTCTTTTTATATATATTTAGAATAACTGTTTTTATATTTGCAATAACTGTTAGAATATTTATAGTTTTTTAATAAATCTTTTTGATTTAGGTCAAAACAATTACAAACTATCTATTAGTTCCAGTAGTTTTCAAATTTAAATAGTTTAATTTTGAATTCATTTATATTTTTTTGTGAAACAGTAATTTGTGAATAACTTTAGTTTAAAAATAGATTATTGAGTGATTGTTTTTCCTGTTGTTTAATATTACTATGTTTTATCATTATGTAAAAGTTGGGAATTTTTATGATAATTTAAATAGGTGTTTTAATCAAAACCAGATTCTATTAAACTCTTTTAGTTTTGTACCTTCATTTTTTAACTTATTTTAACTTCAGAATTTTTGTCCATTCAATATGCACCATTAGAAGCCACATCCTAAAATTTCAACCCTTTGAAACTTCATTTGCTATTTTTCATGCATTTAATGATTTTTTTGAGTTAATGACCCTTAAATTAAAAAGAACCACAAATGAACTCTGAAAAGGTTGAAACTTGGCATGGTATCATCATTTCACCCACATAGCATGTGATAAAAGGTTGAGAGGGTTACGGAAAAAACTGGATGCACTTCGTGTACAAAATGGACAATCTCTTTCGAAGTATCAGGTTTTCGGACGAAAACTCATCTATTACAAAAGAATTTCAAATTTTTTTAACTTATTTAAACTCCAGACTTTTTATGCATTCAATATGCAACATTAGAAGCCACATCCTCAAATTTCAACCATATCTAACTTTATTTCCTATTTTTCATGCATTTAATGAATTTTTGAGCTAAATAACCGTTAAATTAAAAAGCACCACAAATGAACTCTCAAAAGGTTGAAACTTGACATGGTATCATCATTTCACCCACATCAGAATAGTTAATGTTGTAGTTCATTCTTTTTAGTTAATGTTTTAGTTCATTCTTTTTAGTTAATATTTTAGTTGATTCTTTTCAGTTAATATTATATTTAACTACAGTGATATTATAGATCAAAGCCATCATCAGAATAGTTATGGAGAGAAAGTCTTCATTCTTTCTTCGCGTGTGTCCCTTGCTTATTGCGCCGTAACTATGAATAATCTTCATCACATACATCACAATGCTTCAGAAAGCTTGGTCACATCATACTAAATATTCTTACACACACAAACCGTACTTAAACAAGGACATAATAGAAATAATAGTTCAGATATCCATTATAGAAAGTACTGCATAATGGAAGATACCAATCCTTCTCTTCCGGATTGCAAACCTACTTGTCCGAATCAAGAGACCCCTAAGCACTACATAATAGAGATAAAAGTGTTCGCCATTGCAAACACTACTCGTCGTTCAGATCAAAATACCCCCAAGCAGTAGACCCATGGGGCACTAGTGGTGGTACTAGCTGTACGAGGTGACAGTGCCCATAATTGACGATTCCAATCCTGCGGTACAACTCGTATGCAATGTACCCATCTATTGTTGCATACTCAATGTTGATAGGGTCAAGTGGGGTCTTCTCCCAAGGTTTGTTCCCTAACTTGAGGAATTTTGTCTTCATATCAGCGTAGTCCTCGTCGATCAGGGCGGCTGCTATATCAGCCATTGAAGTCTTGTCATGCTCAAGGCTGAACCTGCCCTGAAGATCAATGTGGCATTCAGCTGGTATCTCAATACCTCAGGTGCGTCTCATCTTGATCTTGTCATTCGTTATATCAACGCTAACAAAATATATGCCACTGCGGAGGAACTCCATGAGTTTTGGACAGTGCTTGTCACTACTACAACAACAAAATGGAACAAATGTGTTAAATACTACTTCAACAAGTATATTCTAGAACAAGTATAATAAGAATTGTAAGAAGTATATTTTAGAACAAGTATAATAAAAATCATAACAAGTATATTTCGGCCCAAGTATAATTAATAAGAATCATAACAAAGTATAATAAGAATCATAACAAGTATACTTTAGAACAAGTATATAATAAGAATCATAACAAGTATAATTCAGAACAAGTATAATAAGAATCATAACAAAGGAAAATCCTATGCATTTCCTATCTTATGAATCAAAGAAGCCCCTAAACTATGACATGTTCTCCCACGATGGAAAATATATTGAATTACAAGGAAAATTCTTATGCAATTTTCTTATCCTATTCCTATCCTCCTATTCCTATTCCTAGGCAATTTTCCTAATCCTCCTATTCCTATGCAATTTTCTATTCCTATGCAATTTTCCTATGAATCAAAGAAAAGCCCCAATTTTCCTATGAATCAAAGAGAAGCCCCAATTCTCCTATGCATTTTTCTTATGAATCAAGGAAACTATGACATGTTCTCGGCATTCCCAATCCTCCTATTCCTATGCAATTTTCCTATCCTATGAATAAAAAGCCCCGATTAAAACTATGACAAGTTTCGTATTACCTTGCCCACTGGAAGACCATGACATGTTGCTTCAAACAAAGGTGGATGACGACAACATTGCGACCATCGGCCGTGTACTCGAGATCGAGGCCCATGAACTTATGTTTTTCCTCTTGAAGCCATTCCTCGAACATGGAAAGAAAACCCTCGACTTTGGCATTGTCGTTCGTGTAGACGACATGGAGATTGGTCGTGTGATGTGCGAGCACGTTCCCGTAGCGAGTGATTGGATTCATGGTGTCGAGGATGAGGAAGGAAAGAGGGGGGTGGACAGAAATGGTGGCCGATCGCATTACTGTAGCGTTTCCCATGTATAATCTCGCGTGAAACAACTTCCAAGGCGCGGGATTTGAACGATTGGGACCTTTAGTCCCGGTTTGAGCCACGAACCGGGACTAAAAGGGCTCGTACCATACGAACGGCTGCCACCACCCCTTTAGTCCCGGTTGGTGTGGTACACAAGCCGGCGCCCCATGAGCGTAACATGAGCATGTTCACTAGTAGAAATCAGGCCTTTCGACTGGAGCATTAGTCCCGGTCGCATTTTGGACCGGGAGTAATGCGTCCACTAGTCTCGGTTCATGAGGATAAGCATTAGTCCCGGTTCATGAGGACCCTTTAGTCCCGGTTACCCATTTTGGACCGGGACTAATGCGTCCAACCAGGACTAAAGGGTCCTCACGAACCGGGACTAATGCTTATCCTCATGAACCGGAACTAGTGGACGCATTAGTCCCGGTCCAAAATGCCACCGGGACTAATGCTCGAGTCGAAAGGCCTGATTTCTATTAGTGAACATGCTCATGTTACGCTCATGGGGGCGCCGGCTTGTGTACTCCTCGAGCGACACCCCATAACTTTTCTCCCCCGATCTATGAAATGATACACATGAATGTGTATTCTCGAAAAAAAACTCCTGCCAGTGGGTCTTTGTCGCACACACGAAATACTTTTTTTCGAGATAAACACATGAAATACTTTTTTAGGGGTAAGCCAAACTTTATTCGATGTTTGGAGTATGGTTTATAGGAATTACAAACGGATCGTGGGGAGATCCCATCCACAAGTGACGACCTACATCTAAAGAAGAAAACTTAGCTAAATTATGAGAATCAAAGTTCATACTACGTCCTTCAAAAATAAAATTGCATCTAGTAAAGTCTCTCGCTCAAGCACAAATTTCCTTGATAATAGCATTGTGCCTTCCTGTCGATCCAATCTTTATCTCTGCTACAACTCCTTTGTAATCACATGCAATAACGATGCGGTGTAGCGATACATCAAAGGCTAATGCCAATGATTCGTAGCAGGCCAATACCTCCAACATCGCTAGTTCTGCTATGTCCCTGAAGATCATAGCTGAAGAACCTGAACAAAGTCCTGAACGATCGCGACACACTGCCCCGCTCTTTCCGTTTCTAGCTATCCCACCATCAACTTGGATCTTAGCCACGCCCATGTCCGGTGCTCTCCAGTGACTTGAGCTTTGCCTCACACCCAGTGGTGCAACTTGCGCACCAGAGCTATCAAATTCCACTATTCTATCTAGCTCTCCTATATAGTTCATCACAAAAGCATGTGTCGCATGCAGACTTTGAAAAAAAAACTCATGTATAACTTTATGACGAGCTGGCCAGATAGGGTGACAACCAGCCTGATGAGACTAGCATGTAGATCATCTATAAGTGAAAATAACCACAACTTAGCTTTTGGTTCCTCCGAAGGTTGGACGTACTCGGCCTCATCCTCGTCTACTAGTGCCACACACACCGTGATGTTGAGCAATCCAAAAGTGAATGACGCCAAGAGTCTGGAATCCCACATAACTGACACTTATCCTCCTCAGCCTTATTCCTACCGTGTCTAACATTCTCTGTAGGGATTGAGTGTCTGGAAAATCTCCAAAGAAAATTACGTATCTTCCTCGACACATTAACCGACCACAAAGAGGTCCAACTATTTGCATGTGCTCCATAATCCGAACTTCCTGCGTTACTTTGTAGCCAATCTTCTCTCCTTCTCTTTGTTTCAACTAACATGCGATAAGTTGATCTCACTGTGAACATACCATTGTTCTCAAAATTCCACGCCCAGAAATCGTCCATCCGTCGAGTGCAAATAGGGATACTCAGGATCGTAATCTTGTCCGTCGGCAGAAAGGTTTGCTCAATGATCTCCCTTCTCCAAGTAGCACTTGTATTATCTATGAGTTCGCTTACCATCGTTGGGGGAGGGGGGGGGGGGGGGGTGTTAGTAGACAAACAAGCAATATGTCTCGTTGTTTCATTCTGTGGTAACAAGTTATCAACCCAGATTTTTTGTTGTTGTTCCATCACATAGTCTCCTTATCAATCCTTTCCACATGACCTCCCTCCCTTCCATGATAGCACGACACACCTACGAGGGTCGGCTGCCTAGCTCAGCTGAAAGTATCATTCTGCTCGGGTAGTATATCACCTTAAGCATACGCGCACACAAAGAGCTCGGCTGCTATAGTAACCTCCATGAATGCCGCACAAGAAGGGGAAGGTTAAACAGTTCAAAATCTCGGAATCCTAGCCCTCCCATAAATTTTGGTTGATTCATGGTCTTCCATGCTACCCATGTCGGTTTCCGTTTTCCTTCTTTACTCCCCCACCAAAATTGTCTGATTAGTTTATTTAGATGCTCGCACAGACCCCTTGGCAATTTGAAACAAGACATAGAGAAAACCAGAACTGCTTGTGCAACTGATTTAACCAGGACCTCCTTACCCGTCGAAGATTATGTTTTCTCAATCCATCCCTTCACCGTGCTACACAATCTGTCCTTAAGATATTTGAATGCACCAAAATTTGAAGTACCTATGTCCAAAGGCATACCAATATACTTGCCATTTGATGTTTTGTTTGGCACATTTAGAATTCCTTTGATCTTATCCTTTGTTGAAAATTATCATTGATTTAGAAAGATTAATCCTCTAACCTGAAGCTTGACAGTATACACCCAACATGTTTGAAAACTTAGTCGCCTCTCCACCATTTGCTTTGAAGAACAATAAGATATCATCTGCGAATAAAAGGTAATTGACAGGTGGTGCCGATGACGCCACTTGTATCCCCCCAAGTTGAGATGACTCACTTAAATTTTTCAATAGGCCTGAAATACCCTCCGCTGCCAACAAAAATAGGTAAGGGGAGATCGGATCTCCGTGACGGACACCTCTGCTAGGTTTAAACACCTCCAACCTTTTTCCCATTGAAAAGAATTGAATATGAGACTGAGCTTGAAAGCTCATGTATGACACGTCCATAGGCGTCCAACAAGGGAGCTTTCCCTGAAGGGCAGCGCAAATGAACTGGACCACTTTGCCTGTCACCGATTTTCTATTTTTCTTTTGCTTCTTTAGTCAGTTTTCTCATGCGAAAAATGGGTTTTACAAGCTACTCCCTTCGTCCCATCTTAAGTGGTGCTCAAATAGATGTATCTAGCACTGAAATATGTCTATATACATTCCTTTGAGCAACAATAAATATGGATGGAGGGCATATTTTGAAAACTTAACAAAAATTAGAAAAACTATTTTAGAAATTTGTGAAAAATATTGAATCCTTAATTTTAAATTTTGAAAATTTAAAATATCGAACAAGATTTAAAAAACATGAAAACTTTTTAAAATATGAAATTTTGTTTTAAATAATGCGCTCATTTTTCAAATTTCTAACAAATTTAAAATTCTAGATTGCTTTTGAATTGTGGACAGAGTTTAAAAGAGTAAACCAAATTTCACCAACATGAACAATTTTTGAGAGAGTGAACAATTGTTTTTAAGAATGCGAACATTTTTTTGAAATTGCCAATACAGAACAGATTTTTTGAAGTCTGAAGAAAATTTGAAAAGTGAACAAAATTTGAAAACATCAACAAATTTTTTCGACAAATGTGAACATTTTTTGAAAAACATGCACAATTTTTGAAATCATGATGTTTGGTGTACTAAATGTAAAGATTATGAAGACGCCCATGTAGGTTCAATGCACTAGGCATCTGCACACGAGAGGCGTAATCATTTGAGAACAAAATCTTGAAACATGTACGTTCACAACAAAGTTAAATTATCAAAACAGTTTAAAAAACTGTTCACATTTTCAAAAGTAAAGAAAATTTTAAAACAGTGAACAAAAATGTAAAGATTAGGGATACTCCCATGTATGCATCTTCATGGAAGAGGCGTAATCATTTGTGAACAAAATTTTAAAAATGTACGTTCATAACAAAGTTAAATTTTTTAAAAATGTTTGAAAATTTGTTCACATTTTCAAAAGTGAACAAAATGTAAAGATTACAAAGACTCCCATGTACGTTCAATGCACTAGGATCTTCACACAAGAGGCCTAAGAAAATGATGAAGTATAGTTGACGACATGGCTGCATAGGTTGTGTGTTACATATCTCTCAATATTTTCAGGATTGTGGTTTAGGTCGTAAAGCCGGTGATGCAAAAGTTATTCATTGGCACATTGAGGCACGAGCTTGCTCGTAAATGGTGTGAATGAGTTATGAAATACGGGTGGCAAGAGGTGCAATAAAGATGTATGACCAGATTGATCCCATATCACCCCTTCTTTTGATATGAGGCTGCTTATAGTAGTGATATCTTAGTCGGTATCATACATTCGGGACTAGAAAACGTGCTGATGTAACAGTTAGATAAAAAAAGACGTGGTCAAAGTAACATAGATAGATGTCATATTATAATACATGTTATGTTACTATGTGGTATGCATGACAATAAATAAGATAATCTGTATTACTGAGACTACACATAGTGGGGAGTAACTTATACTACTAACATGCATATGTTAGTAGTCTATATTACTATGAAAATTGATTTTGGAGGCCGAGCTCCATAGAGGCCTCCAAATGCAAAATTCAAAATTCATACAAATTCATATTTTTATATTTCATTTTTTTGAAAAAAATACAGTGATATGTGAGGGCGTAACACACATGTGTGTAAATTTTCAGAAAAAAATTCGTTGAAATGAGGCTTGTACAAAAAAAACAAATCTAGGGCTTTTTAACATATGATACTATTCATCGTCCCAGGCCATGAATTTGTTTTTTTGTGCAGATCATATTTACAGGTATTTCATCCTAAAAATTTACACACGTATACATAACATCCGTATTTACTTGCATACTTTTTTCAGATTTTTATGAAAGCAAAAAGTTTGAAATTTGAATTTTTCAAAAATAAAGAGCTCTTTGGAGCTCGGCCTCCAAACGTCCATTCTCATGTTACTACCTCTATAGTGAAGAGTAACATATATGTAGTGTCATACAATATTTTATTTATTAGGTTGTAGAATTATCTTGTCTTGATATGTGTGATGTTATTTATAATATGAGTAACTAGCTATGTTACTCAAATCATCTCTCTTCTCATTAAATTATTTTCACATACGCAAATTTGCTGAGTTGGATCATATTTTACTACTGAAGTTATTTTCACCATCGACGGTCTAATATAGTATCATAGAAGAGTATCATATGCATGATAGTAATACATGATACTCTCCACTATAAGCAACCTAATTGGTATGGCTGGTCGTAGTGGAGAGTATCATATACTAGTATCATGCATATGAAAATACTTTATGATACCATATCCGTATTGGATAGTATTCTGGTCGTAGTGGTAGTATCATAGGTAGTATCATGCACGCCAACTAGGCAATTTTGATGAGGTGACATAAAATTAAATGAAGGAAGAGAAGGTTGAGTATCATATCATGATACCATATCATATTAAATGTTATGCTACTATGTGTCATGCATGACAATAAATGAGCTATCTTATGATACTATCATATGATATTATGTATTACGAATATAGTATCATACACTAGTATCATATGCATGGTACTAGTATATGATACTCCCCATTACAACTAGCCCAAGAATAGTATCATACGTTCTCACATTTATTATCATGTGTGACACATAATAGAATATAATTTATAATGTTATTGTATCATAATATGATATTCAACCATTTTTTTCAATTATTTTCCGTCGCCTCATTTTGCATAGTTGACATGCATGATATTAGTTGTGATACTCCATTACGGCTAATGGACTAGCCATACTTGTCAAGAGAGCTCAGGAACAATGGTTGATTAAAGGCCTTGCTTCTCATTTGTTGGAAAATGATCTAGCTACAATAATATCCCTAAAAAACTATATAATAATATGATGATACATTTTCTTGTTTTGTTGATTTCATCTTCCATGCCATCCGTGACGCAATGCAATAGCCTCGAAAGACGCGCTTAGAAGGATGTCTAAGGCTACTCATAGTAAGGAGTATCATACATATAATATTAATGTATGATACTATCTTTATAGTGCATAGTATCATAAAGTCGTATCATGTATGGTGATATTTATTGTCATGCATGAGACAAAGTAGCATATTATTTAACATGTTACAATATCTACCTATATTACTCTAACCCTCTCTCTTCTTTAATTCTTTGTCACATCAGCATGTTTGCTATTTCAAAATGCATGATAATATTACCCTCATTATGGCCAGCCTAAGACACCCTTCTAGAAACCGATAGCACCGGACTTCTCGTTGACCTTAAAGAAAATAGAAAACTGCATGTCCGCCATCTCAAATAAACCGATAGTATTGCCCTGCGTGGACACTTGTCTATAGGAGAAACGAATCAGCCAAACCATTCGTTGCTCGTGGAATATTTCATTATTCTGCCAAAAGTCTACCAAACTCTATGAAAGTCCATTCACGTACGATTGTCAACTTTCTTATGAGGTATGAACTACACGTCGATCAGGTCATTAAATCAGAATCCTGAATACCATACTATTCGGTTCCATGCTTATCTGATTTTTTTTGTGACATAACATGCTTTCCCTTTTAATTTGGAGATGCTTTAATGGAAGCAGCGCATAGAATGTTCATGGTGGTTCTTTTTTTGCATATGATGAAGAAATATTTGGAAATGTCAACATTGTCCTTTATCTTCTTTATGCAAGGGAAAAGATTGTCCGTAATTTATGCAATATAAGGGCATCTTCAATACGGACCCTCAAACCTCCCGCATCCGTCCGGATGAGCAGTCCGGTCCCCGCTCGTCCGGACCCCGCAACCCATCCAACGGTGTCCAACATCCATCCACGGACCAGTCCGTACTTCTATTTCCCCGCAAACCGAAACCGATCTAGGGGTTTTTCGGGGGTCCAGACACTAGTCATGTAGGACTCCGATACCCCCGATCCACTCGTAATTGAGGTGGTGGCCACACACTTGGAGTTAGTTGCACTGTTTTTGCGTCAAAATCCACCTTTCTCATCCCTCTCCTTTACCATCCTTCAACTAATGGACAAATAACATAACTATTTTGATATGTGTTATACCCTCCCCCTCCCCAAATCAATAATGTTTATTTGATATGTGTTTGACAACATTACCTCCAGTACATAATTAACACTATTCGATGTTGAAAATGAACATTTTCGTGTTTGACTTGCAACTGAGGGGCAATCTCTTCACAACAATGCATATGTGAACACCAATGACTTTAAGGTCCTTGTTTACGCGAGCAGGTAAGAAAATAACGCATCACTTGGCACATTTTGATTTTTGATTTCTCATCATGTCCTTTGTGTAATCACAATGGTTATGGATGATGTTTAATTTATCTCTTTTATGCAGCTGTGATATGCGGTCATTGGCGTCGAGAAACATCACCGGTAAATTGTTTTGTGCTATGCACCGACGGAGGCGACTATTAAGCCGCCTCGTTTGGCACTTCCTATTGTCATAAATCATACCATGGAGGTTGGCGCAAAGGGCCCCATCTTTGCACAATATGATGCCAACATCCTCGACATCTTAACCATGTGTAAGGAAAATATACCATTGTACTTGTGAACTTCAAAATCAGACACACAATTAACACATATTTTGACAACACAAAGTGAGTATAGGTCATATTGTCCAAAAAAAACAAGAGAATGATTTATTTTCTTTATTGTAATAATTTCATGTTTGGTGTACGACTTGATAGGAATCCAGTGGTTGTCACCTGCGATGAGTGTTATTGGGAACCAAGTGTTGTCGCCCATGATTGCCTCATTCTCGTCAAGAGTGTTAGAGATACGACACACAATAGAATACGGTGAAGAACAAAATCGAGCAAAGGGACATGAGATTTTAACACGGAAAACCCCTCCAACACGAAGGGGCAAAACCACAGGCGCCAGCCAGCCAAACTTCACTATATCGGGAGAGGTTACAAACGCCGGAGATTTACAACCTATCAACTTATCCCGTGCGGCAGCTTACAAGAGGTATATATAACACAGGAGTCCTAGGTCAACCCTGATCGGGCCGAAGTGGAGCGTAGCGAAGTCTGAAGTTGGCATTTCTCTTTATATTGGAATTTGGAGCATAACATAACAAACTCCACCTTGATACAAATTCCATCTTGTAGCATGAATTAGAACCTTCTCCCTAAAAAACAAACAAAACATTTTCGACGCCACACAACCACTAGGGCTAATGAGTTATACCAACTAAGCCCGAGCAAAGCTCAAACTTAGCAACAGGAACTGGCTTTGTCAACTTATCAGCAAGGTTATCATGAGTACTAATCTTGCATACCTTCAGTTTACCTTGCTCAACAATTTCTCGAACTAAATGATATTTTACATCAATGTGCTTTTTTTCTCTCATGAAACATTTGATCCTTAGTGAGGTATATGGCACTCTGACCGTCACAGAACAGATTAATGCAAGAATTATCTCCACAAAGCTCAGCATACAAACCTTTCAGCCAAACTGATTCTTTACATGCTTCTACAATAGCCATGTATTCTGCTTCAGTGGTAGATTGAGCAACTACTGCCTGTAGTGTGGCCCTCCAACTCACAGCACAACCACCAACAATGAACACATAACCTGTAAGGGACCTCCTCTTGTCCAAATCGCTGGAAGCAAAATCTGAATCCACATAGCCAGCTTGTTCCTCACCAGTCCTGCCGAATTTCAAACAAGCATTGGAAGTGCCACGAAGGTACCTGAAAATCCACTTCACAACCTTCCAATGTTCTTTACCAGGGTTATCCATATATCTACCGACCAAGCTCATTGCAAATGACAAATCAGGCCTAGAACATACCATGACATACATTAAAGAACCGACATCACTAGAATATGGAACTTGACATATACTCAAACTCCTCATCCATACTAGGAAATAGAAAGATGACAATTTGAAATGAGGAGCAATAGGAATACTTACTAACTTAGCATCATGCATGTTAAAATGACGAAGAACTTTCTAAATGTAACTTCGCTCACTAAGAAATAACAAACCAGAATTTCTGTCCCTGGTAATCTCCATACGTAGAATTTTCTTGGTAGCACCAAGATCTTCATGTCAAACTCACTACTTAATTGTGCCTTTAAAGCAGTGATCTCTCTCTCTCTTATCTTTGGCAGCAATCAACATGCCATCAACATATAACATCAAGTATATAGGTGATCCATAAAAAATTTAATGTAAACACAACTATCATATGCATACCTCTTCAATCCATATGCAATCATAAATGAGTCAAACATTTTATACCGCGGTCCAAAGACTATTTCAAACCAGGTAGGGACCTCTTTAGCTTGCAAACAAATTTCTCTGTACCAAGCACTATGAAACTGTTGGGAGACGTAGTAGTAAATCAAAAATATTCCTATGATCACCAAGATCTATCTATGGAGAAACCAACAACGAGGGGGGAGATATTGCATCTTCATACCTTTGAAGATCGCTAAGCGGAAGCGTTACAAGAATGCGGTTGGTGGAGTCATACTCGTAGCGATTCAGATCACGGTGGACTCCGATCTCAGTGCCGAACAACGGCGCCTCCGCGTTCAACACACGTATAGCCCGATGATGTCTCCTACGCCTTGACAGCAAGGAGGAATAAGAGATTGGGGAAGAGCTCCGGTAGCACGACGGCGTGGTGACAGTGGAGCTGCATGGTCTCCGGCAAGGCTTCACCAAGCACTACGGAGAACGAGGAGAGGGAGGAGTAGGGTTGCGCCATGGGAGAGAAACTCGTGTGTTGAAGCCCTCCAAAACCCCACATATATATAGGGGGAAGGAGGAGGAGGCACTCCATATAGGGTTCCCACCCTAGAGGGTGCGGTATCCCTAGATGGGAGGGCCGGTGGCCAAGGTGGGAGGAGGGGCGGCGCCCTAGGGTGGGCCTTGGGCCCATCCACGCCTAGGGTTTGCCCCCTCCACCCCTTGCTGCGCCTTGGGCTGGGGTGGGAGGCGCACCAGCCCACCTAGGGGCTGGTTCCCTCCCACTCTTGGCCCATGAAACCTTCCGGGGCCCATGTCCCCTCCCGGTGGACCCCTGGAACCCTTCCGGTGGTCCCGGTACACTACAGGTGACGCCCGAAACACTTCTGATGACCGAAACCTCACTTCCTATATATGAATCTTTACCTCCGGACCATTCCGGAGCTCCTCATGATGTCCGGTATCTCATCCGGGACTCCGAACAACCTTTGGTAACCATGTACACTATTTCCCTATAACCCTAGCGTCATCGAACCTTAAGTGTGTAGACCCTACGGGTTCGGGAGACACGTAGACATGACCGAGACACCTCTCTGGTCAATAACCAATAGCGGGATCTGGATACCATGTTGTATCCCACATGCTCCACGATGATCTCATCAGATGAACCACGATGTCGAGGATTCAATCAATCCCGTATACAATTCCCTTTGTCTACCGGTATGATACTTGCCCGAGATTCGATCGCCGGTATCCCTATACCTTGTTCAATCTCGGAGGCAAGTCTCTTTACTCGTTCTATAACACATCATCTCGTGGCTAACTCCTTAGTCACATTGAGCTCATTATGATGATGTCTTGCCGAGTGGGCCCAGAGATACCTCTCCGTCACATGAAGTGACAAATCCCAGTCTTGATTCGTGCCAACCCAACAGACACTTTCAGAGATACCTGTAGTGCACCTTTATAGCCACCCAGTTACGTTGTGACGTTTGGCACACCCAAAGCATTCCTACGGTATCCGGGAGTTTCACAATCTCATGGTCTAAGGAAATGATACTTGACATTGGAAAAGCTTTGGCAGACGAACTTCACAATCTTGTGCTATGCTTAGGATTGGGTATTGTCCATCACATCATTATCCTAATGATGTGATCCCGTTATCAACGACATCCAGTGTCCATGGTCATGAAACTGTGACCATCTATTGATTAACGAGCTAGCCAACTAGAGGCTCACTAGGGACATGTTGTGGTCTATGTATTCACACATGTATTACGGTTTCCGGTGAACACAATTATAGCATGTACAATAGACAATTATCATGAACAAGGAAATACAATAATAACCATTTTATTATTGCCTCTAGGGAATATTTCCAACAGTCTCCCACTTGTACTAGAGTCAATAATCTAGTTACATTGTGATGAATTGAACACCCATAACATTCTAGTGTTGATCATGTTTCGCTCGTGAGAGTTGTTTAGGCAACGGATCTGCGACATTCAGATCCGTATGTACTTTACAAATATCTATATCTTCCTCCTGAATGTAATCACTGATGGAGTTGAAGCGGCGCTTGATGTGTCTTGTCTTCTTGTGAAACCTGGGCTCCTTCGCAAGGGCAATATCTCTAGTGTTGTCACAGAATAGAGTCATCGGGCCCGACGCATTGGGAATCACTCCTAGGTCGGTGATGAACTCCTTCATCCAGACTCCTTCCTTTGCTGCTTCCGAAGCAGCTATGTACTCCACTTCACATGTAGATGCCACCACGACGCTTTGCTTGCTACTGCACCAGCTGACTGCCCCTCCGTTCAAAATATACACGTATCCGGTTTGCGACTTGGAGTCGTCCGGATCTGTGTCGAAGCTAGCATCAACGTAACCCTTTACGATGAGCTCTATGGCACCTCCATATATGAGAAACATGTCCTTTTTCCTTTTTAGGTACTTCAGGATATTCTTGACCGCTGTCCAGTGTTCCGCTCCGGGATCACTTTGGTACCTCCCTACCAAACTTATGGCAAGGTTCACATCAGGTCTGGTACACAGCATGGCATACATAATAGAGCCTATGGCTGAAGCATAGGGGATGACACTCATCTCTTCTCTATCCTTTGTCGTGGTCGGGCATTGAGTCATACTCAATCTCACACCCTGTAACACAGGCAAGAACCCCTTCTTGGACTGATCCATATTGAACTTCTTCAATATCTTTTCAAGGTATGTGCTTTGTGAAAGACCTATGAGGCATTTCAATCTATCTCTATAGATCTTAATACCTAATATGTAAGCAGCTTCTCCAAGGTCCTTCATTGAAAAACATTTATTCAAGTAGGCCTTTACTCTTTCCAAAAGTTCTATATCATTTCCCATTATCAGTATGTCATCCACATATAATATGAGAAATGCTACAGAGCTCCCACTCACTTTCTTGTAAATACAGGGTTCTCCATAAACCTGTACAAACCCAAACGCTTTAATCACCTCATTAAAGCGAATGTTCCAACTCCGAGATGCTTGCACCAGCCCATAGATGGAGCGCTGAAGCTTGCATAATTGTTAGCATTTTTAGGATCGACAAAACCTTCCGGCTGCATCATATACAGTTCTTCCTTAAGGAAGCCATTAAGGAATGTCGTTTTGACGTCCATTTGCCAGATCTCATAATCATAAAATGCGGCAATTGCTAACATGATTCGGACAGACTTTAGCATCGCTACGGGTGAGAAAGTATCATCGTAGTCAACTCCTTGAACTTGTCAATAACCCTTAGTGACAAGCCGAGCCTTATAGACGGTCACATTACCATCCGCGTCAGTCTTCTTCTTAAAGATCCATTTATTTTCAATGGCTCGCTTATCATCAGGCAAGTCCACCAAAGTCCACACTTTGTTCTCATACATGGATCCTATCTCGGATTTCATGGCTTCAAGCCATTTGTTGGAATCCGAGCCCGCCATCGCTTCTTCATAGTTCGAAGGTTCACCGTTATCCAACAACATGATCTCCAGGACAGGGTTGCCGTACCACTCTAGTGCGAACGTGTCCTAGTGGACCTTCGATGTTCAATAGTAACTTGATATGAAGTTTCATGATCATCATCATTAACTTCCTCTCCAGCCGGTGCAGGCTCCACAGAAACAACTTTCCGTGCTGCACTACTCTCCGGTTCGAGTGGAGGTACAATTAACTCATCAAATTCTATTTTCCTCCCACTTACTTCTTTTGAGAGAAACTCTTTCTCGAGAAAGGATCCATTCTTGGCAACAAAGACTTTGCCTTCAGATCTGAGGTAGAAGGTATACCCAATAGTCTCTTTGGGATATCCTATGAAGATGCACTTTTCCACTTTGGGTTCAAGCTTCTCAGGTTGAAGTTTCTTCACATAAGCATCGCATCCCCAAACTTTTAGAAACGACAGCTTAGGTTTCTTTCCAAACCAAAATTCATACGGTGTCATCTCAACAGACTTTGGTGGTGCCCTATTTAAAGTGAATGCGGCAGTCTCTAATGCATATCCCCAAAATGATAGCGGTAAGTCGGTAAGAGACATCATAGATCGCACCATATCCAATAGAGTGCGATTACGACGTTCATACACACAATTTTGCTGAGGTGTGCCAGGCGGCATGAGTTGTGAAACAATTCCACATTTCCTTAGGTGCGTGCCAAACTCGTGACTTAAATATTCTCCGCCACGATCAGATCGTAGGCATTTTATATTCCTGTCACATTGATTCTCTACCTCACTCTAAAATTCCTTGAACCTTTCAAAGGTTTCAGACTTGTGTTTCATTAAGTAGACATACCCATATCTACTCAAGTCATTAGTGAGGGTGAGAACATAACGGTAGCCACCGCGAGCCTCGACGCTCATTGGACCGCATACATTGGTATGTATTATTTCCAACAAGTCAGTTGCTTGCTCCATTGTTCCGGAGAACGGAGTCTTAGTCATCTTGCCCATGAGGCATGGTTCGCACGTGTCAAATGATTCAAAATCAAGAGACTCCAAAAGTCCATCAGCATGGAGCTTCTTCATGCGTTTGACACCAATATGACCAAGGCGGCAGTGCCACATGTAAGTGGGACTATCGTTATCAACCTTACACTTTTTGGTACTCACACTATGGACATGTGTAACATCATGTTCGAGATTCATCAAAAATAAACCATTGACCAGCCGGGCATGACCATAAAACATTTCTCTCATATGAATAGAACAACCATTATTCTCAGATTTAAATGAGTATCCATCTCGCATCAAGCGAGATCCAGATACAATGTTCATGCTCAAAGCTAGTACTAAATAACAATTATTGAGGTTTAAAACTAATCCCGAAGGTAGATGTAGAGGTAGCATGCCGATGGCGATTACATCGACCTTGGAACCATTCCCAATGCGCATCGTCACCTCGTCCTTTGCCAGCCTTCGCTTATTCCGTAGCTCCTGCATGGAGTTACAAATGTGAGCAACCGCACCGGTATCAAATACCCAGGAGCTAATACGAGCGCTAGTAAGGTACACATCAATAACAAGTATATCACATATACCTTTAACGTTGCCGGCCTTCTTATCCGCTAAGTACTTGGGGCAGTTCCGCTTCCAGTGACCGGTACCCTTGCAATAAAAGCACTCAGTCTCAGGCTTGGGTCCATTCTTGTTCTTCTTCCTGGCAACTTGCTTACCGGGCGCGGCAACAGCTTTGCCGTCCTTCTTGAAGTTCTTCTTACCCTTGCCTTTCTTGAAACTAGTGGTCTTATTCACCATCAACACTTGATGCTCCTTTTTGATCTCGACCTCCGCTGATTTCAGCATCGAGTACAACTCAGGAATGGACTTCTCCATCCCTTGCATATTGTAGTTCATCACAAAGCTCTTGCAGCTAGGTGGAAGCAACTGGAGGATTCTTTCAATGACCGAGTCATCCGGGAGATTAACTCCCAGCTGAGTCAAGCGGTTGTGCAACCCAGACATTTTGAGTATGTGCTCACTGACATAACTATTCTCCTCCATCTTACAACTGAAGAACTTTTCGGAGACTTCATATCTCTTGACCTGGGCATGATCTTGGAAAACCAGTTTCAGCTCTTGGAACATCTCATATGCTCCGTGTTGCTCAAAACACTTTTGTAGCCCCGGTTCTAAACTGTAAAGCATGCCGCACTGAACAAGGGAGTAATCATCGCAGTGTGACTACCAAGCGTTCGTAACGTCTTGGTCCGCTGGGAAAATGGTTGGGTCACCTAGTGGTGCATCAAGGACATACAATCTTTTGGAAGCTATAAGGACGATCCTCAAGCCACGGACCCAGTCCGCATAGTTGCTTCCATCATCTTTCAGCTTGGTTTTCTCTAGGAACGTGTTGAAGTTGAGGGTGACATTAGCGTTGGCCATTGGATCTACAGTATAGATTGTAAAGACAATTTTAGACTAAGTTCATGATAATTAAGTTCACATAATCAAATTATTTAATGAACTCCCACTTAGATAGACATCTCTCTAGTCATCCAAGTGATACATGATCCATGTCAACTATCCCATGTCCGATCATCACATGAGACGGACTAGTCATCCATGGTGAACATCTCCATGTTGATCGCATCTTCTATACGACTGATGTTTGACCTTTCGGTCTTCTATGTTCCGAGGCCATGTCTGTACATGCTAGGCTTGTCAAGTCAACCTAAGTGTTTCACGTGTATAAATCTAGCTTACACCCGTTGTATGCGAACGTTAGAACCTATAACACCCGATCATCACGTGGTGCTTCGGAACAACGATCCTTAGCAACGGTGCACAGTTAGGGTGAACACCTTTCTTGAAATTTTATTGAGAGATCATCTTATTCACTACCGTCGTTCTATGCAAATAAGATGTAAACATGATAAAGATCACATGCAATCAATATAGTGACGTGATATGGCCAATATCATCTTGCTCCTTTGATCTCCATCTTCGGGGCACCATGATCATCACTATCACCGGCATGACACCATGATCTCCATCATTGTGTCTTTATGAAGTTGTCTCGCCAACTATTACTTCTACTACTATGGCTAACGTTTAGCAATAAAGTAAAGTAATTACATGGCGTTTATGATTGACACGCAGGTCGTACAATAAAATAAGACAACTCCTATGGCTCCTGCCGGTTGTCATACTCATCGACATGCAAGTCATGAATCCTATTACAAGAACATGATCAATCTCATACATCACAATGCATCACATCACATCCTTTGGTCATATCACATCACAAGGCATATGTTGCAAAAACAAGTTAGACGTCCTCTAATTTGTAGTTGCAAGTTTTTACGTGGCTGCTATAGGTTTCTAGCAAGAACATTTCTTACCTACGCCAAAACCACATCGTGATATGCCAATTGCTATTTACCCTTCATAAGGACCCTTTTCATCGAATCCAATCCGACTAAGGTGGGAGAGATAGACACCCGCTAGGCATCTTATGCAACAAGTGCATGTCAGGCGGTGGAACCGGTATCACGTAAGCGTACGTGTAAAGTTGGTCCGGGCCGCTTCATCCCACAATACCACCGAATCAAGATAAGACTAGTAGTGGTAAGCAAATTAACAAGATCGATGCCCACAACAACATTGTCTTCTACTCGTGCATAAATTCTATGCATAGACCTAGCTCATGATGCTGGGAGACGTAGTAGTAAATCAAAAAATTCCTACGATCACCAAGATCTATCTATGGAGAAACCAGCAACGAGTGGGGAGAGATTGCATCTTCATACCTTTGAAGATCGCTAAGCGGAAGCATTACAAGAACTCGGTTGGTGGAGTCGTACTCGTAGCGATTCAGATCGCGATGAACTCCGATCTTAGTGCCGAACAATGGCACCTCCGCGTTCAACACACGTACAACCCTGTCACATCCCTAGCTAGATGTCATGGGACAACATGGGTGTTGCATCATGATACAATTTTGCATCAACATGAAATGGGGACTAAAAGAAACCCCAATCTCACATTGAATCAAAATAATTCAAAGTTGGTGAAAATTCAACAAATCCAAAATGCCCTTACAAAATGTTCCCTATGTCTGATAAATATGGACATGATTATAACAGGGGTTATTTTAAATATTTGAACAACTGAAGCAATTTAAAAATAAATGATAAAGCTACTGAAAATACCAAATAAAGCATTATCATTAGTTTAATTTTCAAAATATCATGAAACTTTTTGGATAAGTTTGAAATATTCAAACTTCAATATATAAAATATTTGGGATATTTTAAAATAGCATATGTGCCTGAAAATAAAATGGAACAAATGTCAGAAATGGAATAACAAAAAGAAAACAGAAAAGTAGATAATTAAAATCTTGCCTGGGCCAGGGAAGAAGCCGGCCCAGCCCACCAGGGGCGAACCGGTCTTCTTCCACCTCCGGCCATAAGGACGCCGGGCGCGTGGTCGCCGCGCGCCGGCCACCTCCTGCCTATGTGCCCGCCTGGATGGAGGGATAGACTCCAGGGAGTTGTCCAGATCGAGCCCTCCCTCCATTTCTCCTCCTCCCAGTCGCCGCAGCTCTCTCTCTCCCTTTTTCCTCCCCGCCGCCATGGCCGAGCCCTGCTTGAGCTTGCCGTCGTCGTTCTAGCCGCCCCCGCGCCCCTCTGAGCCCACCAGCAGCCCCGTAGCGACCCCCCTCGTCCCCCTCGTGACGCTAGAAGAAGACGGGAGCCCTCCACGATGTGCCGTCGCCGTTTCTTCCCCGCCGGCCGCCGAAGCTTTCCTCCGGCGATTCGAGGTCGTCTGTGCGTCCCCGAGCTCGCCGTCTTCCCCAGCAACCCTGTCGTGAGCTCATTCTCTGTTTCCCCTCCTCTAGCGGCCTATCCCTCGCCGTAGGCTCCGTTCCCTTTCTACCCGGAGCTCGCCGCCGCTCGGGTCGTCGCTGGCTAAAGCTCTGGTGGCCCCCAATCCCCCTCTGTCGCAGCGTTGGATGCACGCGTGCACCAGCTATCTCCCGATGCCCTCCGCGCGCCAAAATGGTCGCCGGAGGCGCAACTCCGGCAGATCACCACCATGCGGATGGTCGCCGCCAGCCTCGCTTCGGTGGGCGCCGACGTGGCCATCATTAGGGGCTAATCCCCCCTGATTAATTAGCCTCCTGCCACTAACCAGTGGGTCCCAGGGTGGGTCAAACCCCTGGTCAGCGTGAAGTTTAGGCCCCTGTCACTGACGTGCGGGCCCCGCATGTCAGGTTTGACCTAGCCTGGTCGGCCGACCAGTTGACGTCACAGTGACGTCAGGCTGACGCCATTAATCCCTTTTCTAGTTTAAAAATAATTCCTGAAATTATTTAAAACTTTAAAAATTCATATAAATTAATCTGTAAATCAGATGAAAATAATTTATATATGAAAATTTATCAGAAAAATCCAATGAATCCAATGGTGCTATTATCATGCATGTTAGAGCAACCAATGTAGAAGAACATTGACATTTGCTAATAGGTTAGTATATGGAATTTGAAATGAAGAACAATTTTGAACCTATATTCAAACTCCCTTCAAATTAACTGGGACACTAGTTGCACTAGCTCATCCATACATGCTATGATGTCATGATCATGCATCATATTGTTGCACTTGCATGTATTGAATGCTATTTATCTGCATTGCGGTAGGCCCTGCTTCTGAGGATACCCCCAAGTATTCCAATGAAGGAGAGAACCTTCCCACTACCCAGCAAGGCAAGCAACCCCTTTGATCATTCCGATAACATCCCACTCTCTCGCTCCTTCTCTTGTTTATTGAATTAGGACAAACATTCACTTGCCTGTCATACACGGTAGATGAACCTATTCTTATGCATGACCTGTCATGTCACAGTAAATAGCTAAACCTTGCAACCTAGCATACCTGGTAGATGCTTGTGCCATGATGTGCTTAGCTTACTTTGCCTGCTATGCTTAGAGTTGTGTCAGTTCTGATTCATCTGGATGATGAACTAGAGTGAAACATTGTTGTTCCGATGTGATAAGCTTATGATGAACCCGATTTGGTAAAGGTAGCGATGAGAGGCTATGTAGGAGTACATAGCGGGTTGTCTCATTGGGACCGTTCTTAGGAACTGAGTTCCGTGTTTGTGATCCAAGACTAGTTACTACCACACGTTGGGATACTTAATTGACCCTCTCGACTTATCAATCGCTTAGTCCTTGGTCCAGGAGTTGCAAGTAGTTTCTGGTGTTTATATCATGCTGGAGGCCGCGCGTAGTGCTGACCCTAGGGGTGGGTTACGACGCGGTAGGCACTAGCACGTTGTACCAAGGGTCACCTGAATGGTGGGCTTGGGAACCCTGCGCACATCGTTTGGGGCCGTAGCGGAAACTTCGGCCGGACTTCCGTGCGGGTTCAGTCTCAAATAGGCGATATCCTGGACTAGAAGTCTTATGTGATTTACGGTCGTGGCCGACTCCCTCGCTAGGCTTTCGCTTGAAGGTTGCCGAGGTGCCTGGTTTTATGAGCACACAGCGATAAGTGGCGAGAGCGTGTGTGAAGAATTACACCCCTGCAGGGTATGAAACTATTCGAATAGCCGCGTCCTCGGATATGGACTACTTGGATAACTTATGTTGTTCATAGATAATCAAATGGATACTCATAAAAATATCAATACAAGTGTGAGTACCGTGGATGGCACTCTCCCAGGAGAGGGAAGTGAATCGATGGTGGTGTATTGTCATGGAGTTAGTGGACTCGTGTGTGATATCTAAAATTTAAACAAAAAGTTAAAATTGTGATGTAGGTTAGCCATGAGTCAAAGCTGGCATTGCTGCATAAACTCCACCACCCCATTGTTGATACATGAGCATGAATAGACTAGGTCTACTTTAAAGACTTGCTGAGTACGTTTGTACTCATGTTTGCTTAATAAATGTTGCAGATGAGACCCAGGACCCATCAGGTGGGTTCTTTCTAGATGTCGACGATGCCGAATAGCTGGTGTCCCAGCTACGACCTTATGCCCTGTGGCGGGCTGTAAATAGTCAGGCCATGTGCCTTTTTATCCTTTCATCTATCTATACTCAGACACCTTATGCTTCCGCTTGGTTTGTAAGAACTTGTTTGTATGACTTGAGTGTCGGGTCATGTGACCCCTATCTGTAAGAACATATTATGCAAGGCTCGTCTGAGCCTCTTAAATAAAAGTTGTTGTATGGTTATGTTGTGATGCCATGGTTGTATCTATGCATATCGGGCATGTCGTGCGTACGTGTGACGTGCAACGGTATGTATGGGATCAGACACCTAGTTGTTTGCCTTTAGTAGTACTCTTTATGGAAAACTGCTTCTTTGTGCTTCCACCGAGCCATGGTAGCTTGCTACTGCTCCGGACACATTGATTGACCGGCATGTACCCTTCTTTGCTGTTGTGTCTGTCCCTTCGGGGAAATGTCTCGCAGTGTAACGGAGTCCATGTAGCCTGCTACGACTCGTCTATGTGCAGTGATGGCATTTATGTCTCACGGTGTAGTGGAGTCCTTGTAGCTTGCTATGACTCGTCTACACACGCTTGAGGCCGACACCTGCATTGCTGGGTTACGTATGCTTATTTCCATACGGATGTGCCACTTGGGTTCTATGACTAGTCATGTCGGCCCGGGTTCTTTGTCGTTGATTGCCAGTGACATGTTCACATACGTGAGCCAAAAGACGCAAACGGTCCCGCCTAAGGTAAGGCTGCAGCCGTGGAGCTTACCGTGCGTGAGGCCGCAAAGTGATGTGATATGTTACAGTCTAGATTCATATGACTTAGGATCAGGGTCCCGACAGCGTTGGTATCAGAGCCTGACTGACTGTAGGACTACCAAGCCAAACCGGTCAAAGTTGAGTTTAGAAACACTATAGAAAAGTAGGGGAATTGATTGTGGAAGGGAAAGTAAGGCTCTTTTTACTCCTCTTCCCAAGTTATTCTATGCTGAGTCTTTCTCATCTTTTCTATGGGGATAAAAACTAGGCTTCTCATCTATTGCTTAGGATGACGAGTTACTAACCATGGACTAATAGCTAGCTTGTTTGCAAGAGAATGTCGGTACTCAAGTATTGTTGGTGTGACAAACAGATGGAGAAGAGATTTGAGTCTAGAAAGTCGAGTGGTTATGCTTTTCCAATCTTTTGCAGTTGTCTCAAAATCCTTTTTGAGCAATTATAGCCGTTATGTTGTCCAATTTCTGCCAGAGTCTCTAATGTCTTTGCATCATTCTCTGTTTCAGATGCCCCCTCGTCCTTCCCGTCGGGTGGTCCGTCTGACTAGGTGCATCGATGTACCAGGTCACACGACCATGTTGGTTAGAGTTATGATGGAGGCTGGCTACCGTTGGTACCCAGAGTACACAGTGGAGGAACAATATTGAGATTTCAACCAGAGTCAGTATCTGTGTACTGTTAAGCTATATCCTTCGTATCCTGGAGCTGTAGAGCCGCTTCACTGGACTTATAGACTAGGTGTCACCCTAGATATCGCAGTTCAGGAGGCCGCCTACACCATGCTGACTATCATGAGGTTTCACCATGGTCTGCTTCAGAACACAGAGTTCTGTTATGTTCCTGCTTCCATGGGAGGAGAGGATGGTTATCTTAGCGCAGCCTACTGTGATCATTCCCATGAGGACCCTAGGCTGCAGGTGACCGCTCAGATATTGGAGAACAGGGATCATGATGCACGTGCTCTTCGCATGGAGCTTTATGCTACCCGTGCACATCTTTGGACAGCCCTGACGCAGTTGGCACTTGTCGTGTAGACAGGCTATGGAGATTTGGAGATGCTGAACCCATCGCGGACTCATCTGCCAGCATGCGTAGACTGGCTCGATGTTGGAGGCATCATCCCTCTTCGAGGACCGCTGTTGCCGCCAGCAAGGAGACCAAGGCCACATCCGTGTCCTTACGGTTTCCGGGGATCACATGCTAGAGTGTTTCCAGATCCTTAGGTTCAGCTTCTGGGTCATGGGGGTAACATGTATGAGGCATTCTACGGCGATGCTTGAGTATGTGGATGTTAGTACTAGTATGTTAGTAGTCGTATCGCCACAGTCCTGCGTGTCTTGTGGGATATGACCAAGGTTGAGAGTTGAGTTCCGGAGGTGTAGATAGATAATGTATAGGAAGCTTGTAATGCCTCCGATGAGTTGTGTCATTTCTCTGTAGTTTGTTTTCAGCTTGGGCTTGTACTGAACTATGTCATGGCGTGTATGAATCATGGTGTTCATAGGGTAGTTGATGTTTCCATGTTGTTGGATATTTACCCTGCATGCCATGTTGTCCATGTTGGGAGACGTAGTAGTAAATCAAAAAATTTCCTACGATCACCAAGATCTATCCATGGAGAAACTAGCAACGAGTGGGGAGAGATTGCATCTTCATACCTTTGAAGATTGCTAAGCGGAAGCATTACAAGAACGCGGTTGGTGGAGTCATACTCGCAGCGATTCAGATCGCGGTGGATTCCGATCTCAGCGCCGAACAACGACGCCTCCGCGTTCAACACACATGCAGCCCGATGACGTCTCCTACGCCTTGATCCAGCAAGGAGGAAGGAGGTTGAGGGAGAGCTCTGGCAGCACGACGGCATGGTGACGATGGAGCAACGTGAACTCCGGCAGGGCTTCGCCAAGCGCTACGGAGAACGAGGAAGAGGAAGGGTAGGGCTGCGCCGAGAGAGAGAAGGCGTGTCTCAAATCAGCCCAAACCCTTGCATATATATAGGAGGAGGGAGAGGGAGGGCTGCCTTGGCCCCTCCTCCAAGGAGGAGAGGTTTGGCCGAAGTAGGGGGAGAGTCCACCTCCGACAAGGAAGGTGGATCTCCTCCTTTTAAATCCTTTTCAGCCCTATCTCTTATCTCTAGCCGCATGGGCCTTTCTAGAAGGTCTTAGCCAGTCCAATAAGGGCTGGCACACCTCCTCTAAGGGCCCACAAAGTCCTATGGTCGTCACACCCCTCTCGGGGATCCTCCGACACTGTAAGAGCCCGGGACCGATGTTCCAGAAGATTTCAGAAGATTCCCCTTTTATTTCCATTCTCGTCATGTGTTCGTCTGGTTGTCGCATCATTCGCATCATCTGCATATCATCGTCACCCGTTTTCGAAAACTTGCATTCATTCGTAGTCGCCGGTTCTCTCCGTTTCGCCGTTGCCCATTTCGAGACCAACCATACACGCCCGCGCCCGCGGCATCATTGAAATAAAACCGTTTTTAAGCGCGCGCAAAAATATTCCCGGTTTGAGTTGAAACTTGGCGTGCGGTCTTGTTATAGCTTAGGTAGACCGCCTGTCGAATTTCGTCGCGATCCGAGTTCGTTTGATACCACGTCGGTCAGTCGTAGTAGTACGGTTATCGGTAATCGTCGGACGTGTAGGTGTTTTGAAACCTCTGTGCCACGGGTCACCATTCTCTCTCTCTTCCCCACTTAGCCTCTCTGCATAGTCACCGTAACCCACTCTCTCCGCTTCCGGTCCGTCGAGTCGACACCCGACGGTCCGAAAACGGACAGCGTCAGCTAACCCCGGCCCGAAAACCTATATATAGCCCCTCTCCCCTTCCTAATTGGGCAGCCTACCTAATCCCCTCGTTCCCCGTGCAAACCCTAGATCTCCTTCTCTCTCCTCCAGCCAGCCCGCCCGAGCCCATCTGGGCCCGTTCGAGCCGATCCGGGCCTGAATCAGCCCGAGCTCCTCCCATGGCCGCTCCTCCCGAGCTCCTCCTGGCCTCCCATGGCTGCCAAGGTGCCGCAACCTCCCTTGTCACCGGAGCCACCGGAGCCGCCGCCGCCAGCGCCGCCCGCCTGACCGGCTGCCGCCTGCTCCCTCTCCCTCTCCTCTCCTCCCTCTCCCTGACCCGGCTCCTTCCTCTCCCTGCCGCAGGTTCGCCGCCGCCCGAGAGCCGCTGCCGAGCCTCTTCTCCGGCCCGATCCGCCGCCCCGCCGCTGGATCTCCCCCGTCCCCGGCCTCCTCTCGCGCCCCTGCCCGTAGCCTTGCTGCCCGCCGGCGCCGTTATCCACCACCGCCGCTCCTCCCGCTCGGGCTCGAGCGAGGAGGACGAGCGCCCGATCGCTGCCCCATTGACCGTCCGCCAGCCCCACGTGGGCTGGCCTACGCCCCAGCCAGCCCAGCAGCTCGTCCAGCCGACCGGCACAAATGGCCAGGGTGAGCCCAGCTCCCCCTTCTGTTTTTTTTCTTTTGTTTTATTCATTTAGACCATTGCATATTTGTTAATGCCATTACAAAATTAACCGTGCATCGTTATAAAATGTTTTATACATGAAATATGCTTAGATTAAAACGTAGATTATTAATATGTCATTTGCATCCATGTATAAAGTATTTAACTTGTCATTTTGCATAATTGCATTTAATTACATTATCATCATTATTTAACCGTGCATCGAAATTAATAAAACCATATATTAAAAAAGTGTTCATATCATCGGCATCGCATTTTCATGCATGAGATAAATGTTGGCATGATGTTTGCATTTAATTCGCATTAATGATTTGCTATAACGTGATTGGGCCTAATACTCGCATAATTAATTGTGATTAATTTTCCACATGAACCTAAGCATATTATATATATTTTCGGGGTAGGAAAATCCATAGAAATTATCTGTGCATTTAGTTTTGTCATTTGAGCATGTTTGTGTGCATGTCATTTATGCCGTGATGCCCTTTTGTCATTTTCGTAGGATTTAATCCATGCATGATTGGAATTAATTTTCAACATGAGAAATGCTCTTTGATATGTGTCCTAGCCCATGGACATTTTGCTTGTCATAGAAATGCATGTTTAGGTGTTGTTTTGTTGGTGTCAACTTGCTATAAAAATTCTGTTGTTTTGAGGGTCCAAAATATTTCGAAGTCTGAAATCTGTTATATTTTGTTGCTGTCTTGCCATGTGATTTGCTAGTGATCTAGAACTATTTTGTGGTAGGTGTAATGGAGTTATTTGTAGTTGATATTGTCCTTAAGTATGCTGTTAAGTTTCATGCCATAATATGACTTGTAGCTTTTAGTTTTACTGATGCCAATATGCCTTTGTGATAAAAACTGCACTATCAAAACTGCTATTTTCACCAAGTCTGAAACTGTTATCAAGTAGCCTTCTTGTGAGCTTCCTACCATGTGATACATGCATGTTTTGAATATCATATGTGAAGATGAAATGGAGTATGTGTTGTATGCTAATTCCCCATGCTTAGTTTGTGCATTTTGAAATCTTGTAGCTTGTTGTTTTCATGAGTGTAAAATGCTATCTTGCTGTTTTTGGCAGATTTCAACTAAAACTTGTTTCGTTGATTGTGGTTGAACCGTAGCTCCGTTTTGGACATTCAATACATGAAATTTGCTTACAATCTTATGTAGTTTCATAATAACTTGCTACATTCATGATTTGAGATGTTTGTGATTGCATTTCCCATGCATTTGCATTCATGCCATGTGCATCTTGTGTTGCTCATACCTTTTAGACCGTAGCTCCGTTTGGGATGTTCTATATATGTAAATCGACTAGAATGACGTGTAGAATAACATGGTATGCTTTATTCTGTTGTTTAACGAATATAAAATATGAATAGTTCAGATCTGAAATAATTTCGAAATTAACATATGGTGTCGTTTCGGAAATGCTATAAGTTGTTTCCGGCCTCATTTAAGATGCCTAGTTAGTTAGTTTACTTATGCTTCACCTCTTGCCATGTTTAACAACATTTAATATTGTCGTGTACCTAACAAGAGTGAACTAAACAATTCAAACGTGGAGTTTCGTCAATATGCAACTCGTTGCATATTGGGCTTCACTTTAATGTGTATAATTTGATTGTTGTGATTTGTCATGCCTTGCATATTTAAACCAGACATGCATCATATTTATTTGTGCATCGTGTTTTGCATATGTTGTGGTGTATCTTGTGTTGATCGTTTGTTTCGGATTGCTTCTTCTCGATAGAGTTCTGAAAGCGTTCGGAGTGTGAGGATTCGTTCGACTACGTTGGTTTGTCTTCTTCATGGACTCGTTCTTCTTCCGAGTGGGATCTTAGGCAAGATGACTCATTTCCCTGGATACCATTACTATTATTGCCATGCTAGATGTCTCGTTTTCTATCGTTATGTCGCGCTACCTACCACTTGTTTGTTAAGCCTCCCAATATTGCCATGAAAAGCCTCTAACCCTCCATCGTCCCAGCAAACCATTGTTTGGCTATGTTACCGCTTGCTCAGCCCTTCTTATCGCATTTCTAGCTGCAGGTGCAATTGCTTCCATGCGTCAACATGGACATTCTTTTGTTATATCATAATATTTCTGCTATTTAATCTAATGCACATATATACTTGGTAAAGGGTCTAAGGCTTGGCTTTTTGCTTGGTGTTTTGTTCCACTCTTGCTGCCCCTAGTTACTTGTGAACCGGTGTTATGTTCCATAAATGAGCGCTCCTAACATGCTCGGGGTTGTTATGGGGACCCCCTTGATTTTCGGGTGAGAATAAAACTTGTCTGGCAAGGCCCAACATTGGTACTACATTTGCCTAATAATTAATGAACTTGCATAGGGGATTTTCTGGACCCCGTGGATAATTACTCAACCCCCGGGCAGTGCTCCTCATGAGTGTTTGTCCAAACTAGAGCACTGTGCGGGGCCAACCCAGGGCAACTTGGGAGATTTCTATCAGGCCACTGTACGCATAGCTCATCTGCCGTGCCCTGAGAACGAGATACGTGGCTCCTATCGGGATTGTCGGCACGTCGGGCGGCCTTGCTAGATTTGTTTTACCTTTCTCGAACGTCTTGAGTGAGGGATTCCGATCTTCTTCGGGCTATCCCGAGGTGTTGGATTTCCTTTGGAATTGCCTAGGAAGATCACGAGTTCCGTGGTTGAGGTTATTCCCACTGCGTGTGGTTAATTTATGATGGATGAGTTGGAGCACCCCTATAGGGTTAAATCTTTTCGAGAAGCCGTGCCCGCGGTTATGTGGCAAACTTGGATACTTTGTTTAACACCCGGTCATAGTAAACTTGAAGTAAACTCTAAGAAAATACACCAACTGTGTGCGTAACCGTGACTGTCCCTTCCCGTGAGTCCTTATCCGAGAGAGAAGACGGTGGCGTTATGTTTGACGTAAGTAGGTGTTCAGGATCAGTTAGTGATCATTTCTGGTTCTCGTCCGTTATACGTAGACCACCATACTTTACTTTCTGGACTCGTAAGTTAGCCACGCAAATATATGCTTAGTCGCTTGCTGCAGCCTCACCACTTAACCATACCTTACCTATTAAGCTTTAATAGTCTTGATACCCTTGGAAATGAGATTGCTGAGTCCATGTGGCTCACAGATTACTACAACAACAGTTGTAGGTACATGTAATGCGATGATTTGACGTGAGCGCGTTGCTTGATTTGATTTGGAGTTCTTCTTCTTCTTCTTCTTCATCAATCTTGGAAGGGTTCCAGGCGGCAGCCTGGGATAGCAAGGGTGGATGTCATTTTACCGTTTGATTTCGTCCGTAGTCGGACCCTGCTCTTGTGTATGATGATTGAGTATGTTGTTGTATTGATGTGACTCTGATGTAGCTTGTGGCGAGGGTAAGCCAATTCCATATACTCATCTCTTATGTACATGTACTTGTAATGATATCCATTCTTGTGAACGCATCGATATGCGCTTCTATCCCTGTCGAGGCCCTCATGCTGAAATAAGGATAGGACCGCATCTTGGGCGTGACAGACAACCTCCCGGCACTCCCTGTACACTACCGATGAGCCCGAAAACTTTCTGGTGACCAAAACTGGACCTCCTATGTATCAATCTTTACCTCCGGACCATTTCGGCACTCCTCGTGACGTTCGGGATCTCATCCGGGACTCCGAACAACCTTCGGTAATCACGTATACCATTTCCCTATAACCCTAGCGTCATCGAACCTTAAGTGTGTAGACCCTACGGGTTCGGGAGACATGTAGACATGGCCGAGACACCTCTCCGGTCAATAACCAACAGCGGGATCTGGATACTCATGTTGGCTCCCACATGCTCCACGATGATCTCATCGGATGAACCACGATGTCGGGGATTCAATCAAACCCGTATACAATTCCCTTTGTCTATCGGTATGATACTTGCCCGAGATTTGATCGTCGGTATCTCTATACCTTGTTCAATCTCATTACCGGCAAGTCTCTTTACTCGTTCCGTAATACATGATCCCGTGACTAACTCCTTAGTCAAATTGAGCTCATTATGATGATGTCTTACCGAGTGCGCCCAGAGATACCTCTCCGTCACACGGAGTGTCAAATCCCAGTCTCGATTCGTGCCAACCCAACAGACACTTTCGGAGATACCCGTAGTGCACCTTTATAGCCACCCAGTTACGTTGTGACGTTTGGCACACCCAAAGCATTCCTAAGGTATCCGAGAGTTGCACAATCTCATGGTCTAAGGAAACGATACTTGACATTGAAAAGCTTTAGCAAACGAACTACACGATCTTGTGCTATGCTTAGGATTGGGTCTTGTCCATCACATCATTCTCCTAATGATGTGATCCCGTTATCAACGACATCCAATGTCCATGGTCATGAAACCGTGACCATCTATTGATCAACGAGCTAGTCAACTAGAGGCTCACTAGGGACATGTTGTGGTCTATGTATTCACACATGTATTACGGTTTTAGGTTAACACAATTATAGCATGAACAATAGACAATTATCATGAACTAGGAAATACAATAATAACCATTTTATTATTGCCTCTAGGGCATATTTCCAACAGTCCAGTAGATTCCTTATCTCATGTCTTAGAGTTGATGTCCTCTATGTTTAAGCTATGGGATGTTTTCCCAGGATGGTGGCCACTAGGAATAACCCCATGCCTGCCCCGAGAAGGGCGAGGGAAGCCTGCCAAGGCAAGAGGATCTGCCGCATGCTCCTTCTTTGGAAGAAGTGATGCTTGAAGCCGAAAGGAACAAGAGAGAGACCAACAGGCTATTGGAACGAATTGAACAGAACACAATGCGTGCTCCCCGCAATGATCTCAATGATGGCGTGTCACTCGGTGATTTCGTCAGGCTGTGCCCACCTAAGTATCATCATTCGGTCGACCCACTCGACGCGGATGACTGGCTGACCAGCATGTTCCACAAGATCTGGGCTGCCAATGTGTCCGAGGCCAACAAGGTGACCTTTGCAACCTACTTTCTGGAAGGACCCGCCAATCTGTGGTGGGAAAATTATGAAGCCATGCGTCCCGCAGGCCCCACACCAACTTGGGCAGAATTCAGTGCAACATTTCGTACCCATCACATCCCGGAAGGGCTGATGGATCGCAAGAGAGAGGAATTCTGTGCTTTCACCCAGGGCAGACTGTCAGTGGATGCCTATAGCCGTGAGTTCAGCAATCTTGCTCGCTATGCTCCGGAGGAAGTTTCAACTGATGCCAAGAAACAAGCTAGGTTCCGCAAGGGACTCAATCCCGAGCTCCGTCGAGATCTGCGCCTGCATGAGTGCACAACCCTCCAGGCTCTCGTCAACAAGGCTATCAATGCCGAGACTGGACAAACTGACTATGAGGCCACGAGAAAGCACAACCGTGACTTTAGCCACGCATCTGGCTCGGGCTCCAACAAACGTCGGGTCTGGGTGCCCAACGCAGCTCTACCGCCAAGATACACCGCGAGGCCATCCTTCTAGGCGCCTCGTCCAGCTCAGCCCAACCCTCCAGCCAGGCCCTTTGGAGGTCCGCCTGCCAATGTTGCTCCCCGTGCCACCGTGGTCTACTACAAATGTGGAGAACCAGGACACTACTCTCGTGATTGCCCTCAGGCTAATGCCAAGCCCGCTGGACATGGGAAGCCGGGAAAAGCCTTCTATGTGAAGCCAGCTCCTGCTCGTGGACGAGTGAAATATGTCTCTGCTGAGGAAGCCATTGAGGATCCTGATGTTATCCTAGGTACGCTCCTTGTCAATAGTCATCCAGCATCTGTTCTATTTGATACTGGGGCATCTCATTCTTTCATCTCAAAAAGTTATGCATAGTTGCATAACATGTCTTTTTGTGATATGCCTACTCCTTTAGTAGTTCAGACTCCTGGTTCAAAGTGGCAAACTTCTAGAGTGAGCCATGATAATGAGATTCTGGTGGATAGGTTAGTCTTCCTAGCATCTTTGATAGCCCTCAAGTCTTCGGACATCAATATCATCTTAGGCATGGATTGGATGAAAGCCCACTATGCTAAGATTGATACTCATACTAGGAATGTTCAACTTACACATCCATCGGGTGAGATAGTTAATGTCTCCACTCGATCAGCCAAGCGCCAACTCTATTCCCTTAATGCTAGCCCTCTTCCAGAATTAGAAGATATTTCGGTAGTCTATGACTTTCCGGATGTCTTTCCAAAAGAAGTGCCAGGAATTCCTCCTGTCACAGATGTGGAGTTTGTGATAGAGCTTATTCTAGGGACTGTCCCAATAGCCAGACGAACCTATAAGATGGCACCCTTAGAACTATCCGAGCTTAAGATCCAACTCAATGTGGCTTTGAAGAAAGGTTCCATCCAACCTAGTTCTTCTCCTTGGGCTTGTCCCGTCCTCTTCATCAAGAAGAAGGATGGATCGGATCGGATGGTTGTGGATTATCGGCCAGTGAACCTGGTCACCATTAAGAACAAGTATCCGCTCCCCAGGATCAACGATTTGTATGATCAACTCGCTGGATCCTCTGTCTTTTCCAAAATGGATTTGAGGTTGGGATACCATCAAATCAGAATTAGAAACGGGGACATTCCAAAAACGGCTTTTGTTACTCGTTATGGCCAATACGAGTACATCGTCATGTCCTTCGGTTTAACCATTGCCCCAGCCACCTTCTCTCGCTTGATGAATTCGATCCTCATGGAGTATTTGGATAAATTTGTCATGGTTTACCTCGACGATATACTCATCTACTTGAAGAACGAATAGGAACATGCCGAGCATCTAAGGCCGGTATTGATGAAACTTCGAGAGCACCGTCTGTATGCCAAATTCTCCAAGTGTGAATTTTGGTTGCTACAAGTGACCTATCTAGGCCACGTGATCTCTGGTAAAGGTATTGTTGTCAATCCCGAGAGAGTTCAGGCCGTCCTTGATTGGACTCAACCTGAATCGGTTAAGCAAGTTCGAAGTTTCCTTGGTTTAGCGAGCTATTGCCGCCGCTTTGTCAAGAATTTCTCCAAGGTTGCAAAACCTCTAACTGAACTCCTCAAGAAAGATAAAAATTTCGAGTGGACTCCACAATGCGAGCACAGTTTTCAGGAGTTGAAAAGATGACTGACCTCTGCTCCCGTTCTGGTGCCACCAGACTTCTCTAAAGACTTTGTTATCTATTGCGACGCCTCATGACAAGGATTACGTTGCATTCTCATGCAAGATCGTCATGTGATTGCATACGCATCTCGATAGTTGCGTCCACATGAGGATAATTATCCAACACATGATCTTGAGCTTGCAGCTGTGGTCCATGCACTAAAAACCTGGCGACATTACCTTCTAGGTAATCATTGTGAAATTTACACTGATCACCAAAATCTGAAATATATTTTCACCCAGCCGGATTTGAATCTCAGGCAAAGATGGTGGGTTGAGTTACAGATTATGACTTAGGGATAACTTACACCCCGAGGAAAGCCAATGTCATGGCTGATGCACTAAGTCGTAAGTCTTATTGTAACAACCTGATGTGACAACAAGGTCACCCACTTCTCCATGAGGAATTTCAGAAGTTAAACCTCCACATTGTTCCTCAAGGATTCCTATCCAACTTGGTGGCGAAACCTAATCTTAAGGATCAAATAGTAGCTGTACAGAAATATGATAAGGGTATATCCCGAATCAAGGAGAATATTGCTAGCAAAAATGCTAAAGAATTCTCCAAGGACGATGAAGGTGTTGTGTTCTTCCAGAACCGGTTGGTGGTTCCCAAGAGCACACACTTAAGATAGCTGATCCTTAAGGAGGCTCATGATTCTCCTCTCACAATTCATCCGGGTAGTACCAAGATGTATCAGGACCTACGCCAAAGGTTCTGGTGGACTAGGATGAAGAGAGAAATTGCCCAGTTCGTTGCTAATTGTGACGTTTGTCGTTGCGTGAAAGCAGAACATCAAAGGCCTGCTAGCACCCTTCAACCTTTAGCTATTCCTGGATGGAAATGGGATAAGGTCAGTATGGATTTCATTACCGTATTTCCCAAGACTAAGAGAGGGAATAATGCTATCTTTGTGGTCATCGACCGCCTATCCAAAGTGGCTCATTTTCTTCCTGTTCGGGAGAGTATAACTGCCAGCCAGCTATCAGAGTTATATGTCTCTCAAATAGTTTCTCTTCATGGTGTTCCTTTGGAGATTAACTCAGACCGTGGAAGTATCTTTACTTCCCGATTTTGGGAAGGTTTTCAAACCGCTATGGGGACTCATCTATCCCTTAGCACTGCTTTCCACCCGCAATCAAGTGGTCAAGTTGAGCGAGTCAATCAAATCCTCAAAGACATGCTCCGAGCTTGTGTTATATCTTTCGATATGAACTGGGAGAAATGTCTTCCATTTGCTGAATTTGCATATAACAATAGTTATCAGTCAAGCATGGGCAAAGCCCCTTTTGAAGTTCTCTATGGACGAAGGTGCCAAACACCTCTTAACTGGTCAGAAACCGGAGAGAGACAACTCTTTGGCCCGGTTATGATCCAGGATGCAGAGGAGCAAGTTCCCATTATTCGTGAAAAGTTGAAAACAGCCCAATCTCGTCAAAAGAGCCAATATGATCGCCATCATAAGGCTGTGACCTATGAAGTTGACCAGAAGGCTTACCTTCGGGTTACACCTCTGAAGGGTACCCATCGATTCGGTATCAAGGGTAAGTTGGCTCCTCGTTACATTGGACCCTTTCGCATTCTTGCTAAACAAGGAGAGGTTGCCTACCAATTGGAACTACCGACGCATCTTTCCAAGGTTCATGATGTCTTCCATGTCTCGCAACTCAGGTGTTGCTTCTCTAACCCTGTCCGTGAGGTAGACCAAGAAGCACTTGATCTCCAAGATAACCTTACATATCGAGAATACCCTGTTCGTATTCTTGATCAAGCTAAGTGTACCACTCGGCGACGGAACATCAAGTTTCTCAAGGTTCAGTGGTCACACCATTCTGAAAAGGAGGCCACATGGGAACGAGAAGATCGTCTTCGACTAGAGTACCCTGCGCTCTTCCCGATGACTTCATCTTCTCGGGACGAGATTCTTTTGAGTGGGGGTGAGTTGTCACATCCCTAGCTAGATGTCATGGGACAGCATGGGTGTTGCATCATGATACAATTTTGCATCAACATGAAATGGGGACTAAAAGAAACCCCAAGCTCACATTGAATCAAAATAATTCAAAGTTGGTGAAAATTCAACAAATCCAAAATGCCCTTACAAAATGTTCCCTATGTCTGATAAATATGGACATGATTATATCAGGGGTCATTTTAAATATTTGAACAACTGAAGCAATTTAAAAATAAATGATAAAGCTACTGAAAATACCAAATAAAGCATTGCCATTAGTTTAATTTTCAAAATATCCTGAAACTTTTTGGATAAGTTAGAAATATTCAAACTTCAATATATAAAATATTTGGGATATTTTAAAATAGCATATGTGCCTGAAAATAAAATGGAACAAATGTTGGAAATGGAATAACAAAAAGAAAACAGAAAACTAAATAATTAAGATCTTGCCTGGGCCAGGGAAGAAGCCGGCCCAGCTCACCAGGGGCGAATCGGTCTTCTTCCACCTCCGGCCAGAAGGACGCCGGGCGCGTGGTCGCCACGCGCCGGCCACCTCCTGCCACGCGCCTGCCTGGATGGGGGGATAGACTCCAGGGAGGCGTCCAAATCGAGCCCTCCCTTCATTTCTCCTCCTCCCAGTCGCTACAACTCTCTCTCCCCTTTTTTCCTCCCGGCCCCCATGGCCGAGCCCTGCTCGAGCTCCCCGCCGTCGTTCTAGCCGCCCTTGCGCCCCTCTGAGCCCACCAGTAGCCCCGCAGTGCCCCCCTCGTCCCCCTCGTGACGCTAGAAGAAGCCTGGAGCCCTCCATGACACGCCGTCGCCGTTTCTTCCCCGCCGGCCGCCGAAGCTTTCCTCCGGCGATTCGAGGTCGTCTGCGCATCCCCGAGCTCGCCGTCTTCCCCAGCAACCCCATCGTGAGCTCCTGCTCCGTTTCCCCCTCCTCTAGCGGCCTGTCCCTCGCCGTAGGCACCGTTTCCTTGCTGCCCGAAGCTCGCCGCCGCCCGGGTCGTCGCCGGCCGTAGCTCCGGTGGCCCCCAAGCCCCCTCTGCCGCGGCCCTGGATGCGCACGTGCATTGGCTATCTCCTAGTGCCCTCCGCGCGCCAAAAGGTCGTCGGAGGCGCAACTCCAGCGGATCGCCACCGTGCGGATGGTCGCTGTCGGCCCCGCTTCGGTGGGCGCCGACGTGGCCACCATCAGGGGATAATCCCCCCCTGATTAATTAGCCTCCTACCACTGACCAATGGGCCCTAGGGTGGGTCAAACCCCTGGTCAGCGTGGAGTTTAGGCCCTTGTCACTAACGTGCAGGCCCCGCACGTCAGGTTTGACCTGGACTGGTCAGCCGACCAGCTCACGTCCCAGTGACGTCAGGCTGACGCCATTAATCCCTTTTCCAGTTTAAAAATAATTCCTGAAATTATTTAAAACTTTAAAAATTCATATAAATTAATCTGTAAATCAGATGAAAATAATTTATATATGAAAATTTATCAAAAAATCCAATGAATCCAATGGTTCTATTATCATGCATGTTAGAGCAACCTATGTAGAAGAACATTGACATTTGCTAATAGGTTACTATATGGAATTTGAAATGAAGAACAATTTTGAACCTATATTCAAACTCCCTTCAAATTAACTTGGACACTAGTTGCACTAGCTCATCCATACATGCTACCATGTCATGATCATGCATCATATTGTTGCACTTGCGTGTATTGAATGCTATTTATCTGCATTGCGGTAGGCCCTACTTCTGAGGATACCCCCGAGTATTCCAACGAAGGAGAGAACCTTCCTGCTACCCAGCAAGGCAAGCAACCCCTTTGATTGTTCCGATAACATCCCACTCTCTCGCTCGTGCTCTTGTTTATTGCATTAGGACAAATGTTCACTTGCTTGTCATACACGGTAGATGAACCTATTCTTATGCATGACCTGTCATTGTCACAGTAAATAGCTAAACCTTGCAACCTAGCATACCTGGTAGATGCTTGTGCCATGATGTGCTTAGCTTACTTTGCCTGCTATGCTTAGAGTTGTGTCAGGTCTGATTCATCTGGGTGATGAACTAGAGTGAAACATTGTTGTTCCGATGTGATAAGCTTATGATGAACCCGATTTGGTAAAGGTAGCGATGAGAGGCTATGTAGGAGTACATAGCGGGTTGTCTCATTGGGACCGTTCTTAGGAACTGAGTTCCGTGTTTGTGATCCAAGACTAGTTACTACCACACGTTGGGATACTTAATTGACCCTCTCGACTTATCAATCGCTTAGTCCTTGGTCCAGGAGTTGCAAGTAGTTTCTGGTGTTTATATCATGCTGGAGGCCGCGCGTAGTGCTGACCCTAGGAGTGGGTTACGATGCGGTAGGCAGTGGCACGGTGTACCAAGGGTCACCCCGAATGGTGGGCTTGTGAACCCTGCGCACATCGTTTGGGTCCATAGCGGAAACTTTGGCTAGACTTCCGTGCGGGTTCAGTCTCAAATAGGCGATAGCCTGGACTAGAGGTCTTATGTGATTGACGGTTGTGGCCGACTCCCTCGCTGGGCTTCCGCTTGAACGTTGCCGAGGTGCCTAGTTTTATGATCACACAATGATAAGTGGCGAGAGCGTGTCTGAACAAGTACACCCCTGCAGCGTATGAAACTATTCGAATAGCTGCGTCCTTGGATATGGTCTACTTGGATAACTTATGCTGTTCATAGATAATCAAATGGATACTCATATAAATATCAAGACAAGTGTGAGTACCGTGGATAGCACTCTCCCAGGAGAGGGAAGTGAATCCATGCTGGTGTATTGTCATGGAGTTAGTGGACTCGTGTGCGATATCTAAAATTTAAACAAAGAGTTAAAATTGTGTAGTGTAGGTTAGCCATGAATCAAAGTTGACATTGCTGCATAAACTCCACCACCCCCTTGTTGATACATGAGCATGAATAGACTAGGTCTGCTTTAAAGACTTGCTGAGTACGCTTGTACTCATGTTTGCTTAATAAATGTTGCAGATGAGACCCAAGACCCATCAGGTGGGTTCTTTCTAGATGTTGACGATGCCGAATAGCTGGTGTCCTAGCTACGACCTTATGCCCTGTGGCGGGCTGTAGATAGTCAGGCCATGTGCCTTTTTATCCTTTCATCTGTCTGTACTCAGACAGCTTATGCTTCCGCTTGGTTTGTAAGAACTTGTTTGTATGACTTGAGTGTCGGGTCATGTGACCCCTGTCTGTAAGAACATATTATGCAAGGCTCGTCTGAGCCTCTTAAATAAAAGTTGTTGTATGGTTATGTTGTGATGCCATGGTTGCATCTATGCATATCAGGCATGTCGTGCGTACGTGTGACGTGCTGTATGGGATCCGACACCTAGTTGTGTGCCTTTTGTAGTACTCTTTACAGGAAACTGCCTCTTTGTGCTTCCACCGAGCCATGGTAGCTTGCTACTGCTCTGGACACATTGATTGACTGACATGTATCCTTCTTTGCTGCCGTGTCTGTCCCTTCGGGGAAATGTCTCGCAGTGTAATAGAGTCCCTATAGCCTGCTACGACTTGTCTACATGCAGTGATGGCATTTATGTCTCACGGCGTAATGGAGTCCTTGTAGCTTGCTATGACTCGTCTACACATGCTTGAGGCCGACACCTGCATTGTTGGGTTACGTATGCTTGTTTCCATATGGAAGTGCCACTTCGGTTCTATGACTAGTCATGTTGGCCCGGGTTCTTTGTTTGATTGCCAGCGACATGTTCACATACGTGAGTCAAAAGATGCAAATGGTCCCGGCTAAGGTAAGGATGCAACCGTGCAACTTACCGTGCGTGAGGCCGCAAAGTGATGTGATATGTTACAGTCTGGATTCATATGACTTAGGATCGAGGTCCCGACAAGCCCGGTGACGTCTCCTATGCCTTAATCCATCAAGGAGGAATTATAGGTTGGGGAAGAGCTCCGGCAGCATGACGGCATGGTGATGGTGGAGCTACGTGGTCTCCGACAGGGCGTCGCCAAGCACTACGGAGAACGAGGAGAGGTAGGAGTATGGCTGCGTTGTGGGATAGAAACTCGTGTGTTGCAGCCCTCCAAAACCCCACATATATATAGGGGGAAGGAGGAGGAGGCACCCCATCTAGGGTTCCCACCGTAGAGGGTGCGGCAGCCCTAGATGGGAGGGTCGGCGGCCAAGGTGGGAGGAGGGGCGACGCCCTAGGGTGGGCCTTGGGCCCATCCTCGCCAAGGGTTTGCCCCCTCCTCCCCTTGCTGCGCCTTGGGATGGGGTGGGAGGCGCACCAGCCCACCTAGGGGCTGGTTCCCTCCCACTCTTGGCCCATGAAACCTTCCGGGGCCCGTGGCCCCTCTCGGTGGACCCCCGGAACCCTTCCGGTGGTCCCGGTACACTACCGGTGACGCCCGAAACACTTCCGATGACCGAAACCTTACTTCCTATATATGAATCTTTACCTCCAGACAATTCTGGATCTCCTCGTGACATCCAGGATCTCATCCGGGACTTCGAACAACCTTCGGTATCACGTACACTATTTCCCTATAACCCTAGCATCATCGAACCTTAAGTGTGTAGACCCTACGAGTTCGGGAGACACGTAGACATGACCGACACACCTCTCCGGTCAGTAACTAATAGCGGGATCTGGATACCCATGTTGGATCCCACATGCTCCACGATGATCTCATCGGATGAACCACGATGTTAGGGATTCAATCAATCCTCTATACAATTCCCTTTGTCTACCGGTATGATACTTGCCCGAGATTCGATCGTCGGTATCCCTATACCTTGTTCAATCTCCTTACCGGCAAGTCTATTTACTCGTTCTGTAACACATCATCCCGTGGCTAACTCCTTAGTCACATTGAGCTCATTATGATGATGTCTTACCGAGTGCGCCCAGAGATACCTCTCCGTCACACAGAGTGACAAATCCCAGTCTTGATTCGTGCCAACCCAACAGACACTTTCGGAGATACCCGTAGTGCACCTTTATAGCCACCCAGTTATGTTGTGACATTTGTCACACCCAAAGCATCCCTACGGTATCTGGGAGTTGCACAATCTCAGGGTCTAAGGAAACGATACTTGACATTGAAAAGATTTAGAAAACGAACTACACGATCTTGTGCTATGCTTAGGATTGGGTCTTGTCCATCACATCATTCTCCTAATGATGTGATCCCGTTATCAACGAAATCTAGTGTCGATGGTCATGAAACCGTGACCATCTCTTGATCAATGATCTAGCCAACTAGAGGCTCACTAGGGACATGTTGTGGTCTATGTATTCACACATGTATTACGGTTTCCGGTTAACACAATTATAGCATGAACAATAGACAATTATCATGAACATGGAAATACAATAATAACCATTTTATTATTGCCTCTAGGGCATATTTCCAACAGAAACCCTCTTGTTGGTCCATGTAAATTTCCTCCTCTAGTTCTCCATGCAGAAAAGTAGTCTTGACATCTAACTGCTCAAGCTCAAGATCATTCACAGCAACAATACCAAAAAATGCATGAATGGACTTATGATGGACAACTAGAGAGAACACATCATTATAATCAATACCTGGTATCTGATTAAATCCCTTAGCCACTAACCTTGTCTTAGACGTTGCGGGCTAACTAGGAGACTAACCTTCCTTTCTTTTGAAGATCCATTTTTCATGAATGGTCTTCTTTTGTTTAGGCAAGCGCACAACTTCCCATGTGCCATTTTTCTCAAGTGATTGCATCTCTTCCTGCATAGCAGCAATCCACTTTTCGCGATCACCGTAAACAACATGTTCTGCACAACTAAAAGCATAATGAACAATGTCACACTTCTCAATTAGGCGTTTAGGTTTGTTAATGAATCTCCTTCTCCTGCCATCTACACGAGATTGAATTTGTGGATGCAAGACAGGGGTTGAGCATTGCACAACATCATCATGAACCTCTATATCTGGAGCATCATCAACATTATCATGAACCTATGCATATGGATCAACAACATTATTATCCACAATTTTGTTTTCCTCCTCATAAAAATGCTCCACCTGCATAGTAACTCGTTGTGGCTCCACATAAAAAAACTATTTGTGGACATATCATCATTATACATAACAGATTCATTGAAAACAACACTCATGCTCACAAAAACCTTAATAGTTTCAGGATTCCATAATCGATATCCCTTTACTCCTGAACCTTATCCAACAAACACACACTTAATAGCTCTAGGCTCAAGTTTTTCGTTATCAATGTGTGCATATGCATTGCAACCAAAAACTCTCAACTGTGAATAATCAGTCGGTGTACTAGACCATATATCAATGGGAGTATTCTTATTAAGTGGAATGGATGGACACATGTTCATGAGGTAGCAGGCGGTGGAGGCTGCTTCAGCCCCAAAACATTTTCCCATGCGAACAATCGACAACATGCAAAGAGCCCTGGAGATGATGGTTCTGTTCATACGCTCAGCCACACCATTCTGCTGAGGAGTGTATGGGACGGTGTGGTGCCTGATGATGCCCAAGTTTCCGCAATTACTATTAAATGCTTTTGAACACAATTCCGTACCATTGTCAGTACGGAGTATTTTTACCTTCCTCCCAGTTTGCCTTTCTACCATAACTTTCCAATACTTAAAGGCATCAAACATGTCATATTTATTTTTCGAAAAGTAAGGCCATGCTTTTTTTGGAGCAGTCATCAATAATTGTAAGCATATAATGAGCACCATCAAGGGAGGGTTTACGGGAAAGTCCCCACAAATCAGATGTACATAATCTAATACATCTTCTATGGTATGAACATCAACATCGAAATTTACCCTCTTGTGCTTACCAAAGATGCTCATATAACTCCAAATTACTAATGTGCAGCCATCCTGGAGTTCCATCTTGGTCAATTCTGCCATGCCAAGTTTACTCATATGCCCAAGGTGCATATGCCAAATATTAGTTTTACTGGATTTATCAAAAGTAACAACAACATCAGTAGTACAAGTAATTGTGCTTCCTATAAGAACATATAACTTGGAAGAATTCATATCACATATCATATGGATGAGGGAAACTCTTGTTACCTTCAAAACTCCACTTGAACCGGAGTGTTTGTACCCTTTGGCGTCAAGAGTACTCAGCGAAATGAGGTTTCTGGCCATGCCAGGTATGTGTCTCACATCTGTCAACGTGCGTATCATGTCGTCATGCGTCTTGATCTGAACAGAACCAATGCTCACAATCTCACGTGGGTTGTCATCTCCCATACACACAACATCTCCACTCTGCACAAACTGATAAGTACTGAACCAATCTCTCTTACATCATATATGAAACGAACATGCAAAACCAAGTATCCATTCATCGTGACATGAAACACAGCCAACAAAAACAACTAGAGCATCATCTGAATCAGATTTATTACCAGATGTAACATTGACCTTACCATCACCTTCAGATTTTTTTCTAGGTTTCCAAGTACTGTTCATTTTCTCCTTTTTTTCTAGCTTACAACATTCATCAATGAGGTGACCTTGTTTCTTAAAATACATGGAGAACTTTTCTTTCCCAGATCCTGTGGACTTCGAACGACTGCCATTATTACTTTTATCTTTGTTGTTGGGCTTGTATGTTTTCCGCTCAGGCCTGCCTCATACCTGCAAAGCTTCTCCTTTGGAGGACGGTTCCTCAGATTGCAACATATCTTTCATCTTTTCCTTCTGTTGAAGGGCCTCATATACTTCCACAATAGTTAGTTCATCGTGGATATATAATAGCGTATCTCAGAAATTTGCAAAGGAACTAGACAATGAGCATAAAAGTAGAAGACCTAAACCTTCATCATCATATTGTTCCTCCATAGACTGTAAGTGAGAAACAATCTCCTTGAAGATTGATAAGTGGTTCAGCACCGAATCACCTTCTTGCAACTTGTGCATGAAAAACTTCATCTTCATGTGCATCTTATTGGTCAGATCCTTGGACATGCACATCGATTCTAGCTTGAGCCAGAGGCCTACTGTGGTTTTCTCTGACAACACTTCTTGCAAAACATTCTTAGATAGATGAATATGAATCAAAAACATAGCCTTACAATCTCTACGCTTCTCATAAGCGGTCCAAGTGTTCTGTTCTTTACCACTGAAACCATTGAGCACCTCATCTAGATCGGGATGAGCGAGCGCTGCCCGCATATTCACTTGCCATAAAGAAAATCTGGTGTCCTAGTCTAGCAGCAGAAGATCGAATTCATTGATGCCATGTCATCGAACAACCCTAAATAGAAACAAGGCTCTGGTGCCACTTGTTAGAGATACGACACGCAATTGAATACGATGAAGAACGAAATCAAGCAAAGGGAAACCAGATTTTAAAGTGGAAAACCCCTCCAACATGAACGGGAAAAACCACAGGCGCGAGCTAGCCAAACTTCACTATACTGGGAAAGGTTATAAACGTCGGGGATTTACAACTGGTCAACTTATCCCGTGTGGTGGCTTATAAGAGGTATATATAACGCAGGAGTCCTAGGTCAATCCTGAACCATACTGCAAGAGGGCTTTGCCCCCCACCCCACCCCAAGGCATCTGCTTCGGCCCAAGCCTACCGGCAACTGGCTTCGCTCCGCTTGCTTGGCAGAAGTTGGCTTTTCTCTTTATGGAATTTGGAGCGTAACATAACAAAGAGCCTGAGTGTTGTGTTCCCAGGAATACTTAAGGTATCTTCTTTGGAATATGAAACAATATTATACAACAGGTTAAATGATGTTAAACATCCCTACATATGAACAGCCAGATGTTGCTGCACTTAGGGTCAACATCTTGGCAGCCAAGGGCAACTTCTATGTGTTCATGTTCGGGACATCCATGGTATGTCCGCATGTCTCAGCGGTGGCCGTGTTGCTTAAATCGGCTCACCCAGAATGGTTCCCTGCCATGATAAAGTACACCATGGTGACCACATGTACGGACTTGAGAATGTGCAAGAACTTCTAAGGAACTCATCGTAGTATGACTAAACCATGTGTGTGGGGGGGGGAGGGGCATGGTTGCAGCTTCAATCACCGATCTTTAGGTGTGTTGATCCAGGAAGAGGTTGTCCTGAGGAAACTAGCTGACCCCTTAGACTTTGGTGGTGGTCGCACAGATCTAGATAGGGTTGTTGACCTTGTCTTAGTTTACGACATGAATGCAAGAGATTACAACAAGTTCTTAAATTACACCGATGAATTGTTAGACGATTGGAAGTCCTATATCAGCAATCTCAACCTCCTATCAATCGCCATGCCAGACCTCAATGACAATATGATAGTGTGGCACACTGTCATGAATTTCGGGCAAGTTAAAGCAACTTACCAAGTGGCGGTTGAGGCTCTCTCCCGGATAATCGTAGTCGTAGAGCCATCTATGATCAGTTTTACTAAGGGGGGGGTAGCAAAAGCGTGATGTTTATGGTGACGTTCACATCGAGATGGGTACACCTTTGGGAGTTTGACATGGTTAGATGAAAATACCCACTTAGTGAGAATACACATTGCATTGTGAACTGTATTGCCAAACTTTGTGGGAGATACATCATAATTTCAACTGTATTTATTTGTATGCCTTATTCATGCACTCAAATAATTATCAAATTAATTGTTAAACAAGAACTAAAAATACAATATATATACATCATTAGAAAATGTACTACTTATTTGTTTGTGAAGAGGTTGGTATATATTTCTACTTTTATGTTAGTGTGAGCGCTCATTTATGTGGATTATAACATGGGTAAAATAGTAGAAAACATAGAAAATTAGTCAATTGTTTTAATTGTGAAAAAACAACTATATTTACTTGGGTTTTTCAATCTATTTTTTCTTAACCAATTTTTTTATTTCGAGAACAACGCTCTTTTGCATCAGTGATGAAAGGCGAATAGATCGTGCGGTGCGATCTAAGAGTAAATCATGGGTTAGGTGACATTTTTTTTGAAACTTGGGTTAGGTGAAAATTCATGATTTAATAGGACAATTTTTCATTTTCATGTGTGCGAGACATGGGCATTGACCGCGATTTTTTTCTCTATGCATGATCTTTTTTAATACAATAGGACATGGGCCTTGTATTGAAGGTTTGTAACAAAGTAAATTGATATTTTCTTCAATAATCCCTTTGCATGAAAGGTTTTGTGGTTGAATGGAGGAAGCAAGTGGTTTTTTAGGTTCATCGCAGGAGTGTTTGGGTTAAAGTTAGTGATGTAATCGGTCATTATTTCCAAACCTAGAAGGTATTGAGGCAAGGTTATCCCATGCCGCCAACCTTATTTACTACTGTGATGGATATGTTGGTTATTCTCATAGCAATAGATTGTTGAAAATATACCCTAGAGGTAATAATAAATTGGTTATTATCATATTTCCCTGTTCATGATAATCGTTTATTAACCATGCTATAATTGTATTGATCGGAAACTCAGATACATGTGTGGATACATAGACAACACCCTATCCCTAATATGCCTCTAATAGACTAGCTCGTTGATCAAAGATGGTCAAGGTTTCCTAGCCATGGACATGAGATGTCATTTGATAACATATCGCATCATTAGGAGAATGATGTGATGGACAAGAGCCAAACTATAAACAAAGCATATGATCGTGTTAGTTTATTGTTATAGTTTTTTTGCATGTCATGTATCTGTTCCTGTGACCATGAGATCATGCAACTCACTGACACTGGAGGAGTACCTTGTGTGTAACAAATGTCGCAACGTAACTGGGTGACTATAAAGGTGCTCTATAGGTATCTCCGAGGGTGTCTATTGAGTTGGCATGGATCAAGACTAGGATTTGTTACTCCGTGTGACGGAGAGGTATCTGAGGGCCCACTCGGTAATACAACATCACAACAAGCCTTGCAAGCAAGGTGACTAGTGTATTAGCCATGGGATTTTGTATTATGGAACGAGTAAAGAGACTTGCCGGTAACGAGATTGAACTAGGTATAGAGATACCGATGATCAAATCTCACGCGTGGTAACATACCGAACAAAAAAGGGAACAACATACGGTATTAACTGAATCCTTGACATAGAGGTTCAACTGATAAAGATCTTCGTAGAATATGTAAGAATCAATATGGGCATCGAGGTCCCGCTATTGGTTATTGACCGTCGAGGTGTCTCGGTCATGTCTGCATAGTTCTCGAACCCGTAGGGTCTACACACTTAACGTTTGGTGATGATATAAGTATAGTTGAGTTGTTATGTTGGTGACTGAAAGTTGTTTGGAGTCCTAGATGAGATCTCAGTCATGACGAGGAGCTCTAGAATAGTCCGGAGGTAAAGATTGATATATGGGATAATAGTGTTTGGTCTCCGGAAGGGTTCCGGAGTTCACCGGAAAGAGTTTTGGATGTTTCTCGAAATGTTCGGGATGCAAGAACACTTTATTTGGGCCAAGGGGTAAAGCCCACGAGGCTTTAGGAAGGTGCAACAGGAGTTTTGCGGAAGCCAGGGTCTAGATGCCAGGGACCCTGGCGTGTGGGGCTAGACACCGAGGACATTGGCGTCTGGTCCTGGAGTCCGAGAAGGAGCCTTGCCTGCATGCCAAACAGACCTTGAGGAGGATTTTTCTTCGAGTTTCGACCCCAGGGCTCAACATATAAATAAAGGGGCAGGTCTAGCACCTAGACACGTCAAGAATTCACCAAGTCGTGTGTTGTCAACCTAGCCCCTCTAGTTTATCCTCCGTCATAGTTTCCATTGTGCTTGGCAAAGCCCTACGGAGATTGTTCTTCACAACTACAGTCACCACGTCGTCGTGCTGCCGGAACTCATCTACTACTTCGCCCCTCTTGCTAGATCAAGAACGCGAGGATTTCATCAAGATGTATGTGTGTTGAACGTGGAGGTGCCGTCCGTTCGGAGCTAGATCATGATTGGATCGCGGGACGGTTTGCGATTTGGATAGCAAAGACGTTCGACTAGATCAACCGTGTTTCTTAACGCTTCCGCTTAGCAATCTACATGTGTATGTAGATCCACTCTCCCTCTTCTAGATGCTCAACATCATGGATAGATCTTGCGTGTGCGTAGGAAATTTTTTGTTTCCCATGCAACGTTCCCCAGCAGTGGCATCATGAGCTAGGTCTATGTGTAGATGAGATCTCGAGTAGAACATAAAGAATTTGTGGGCATTGATGCTCAGATTGCTTCCTCCCTTGGTCGTGTTTTGGTTCAGCAATATTGTGAGATGAAGTGGCCCGGACCAACCTTACTCGTATGCTTACGAGAGACCGGTTCCATCGACTGACGTGTAACCTCGTTGCACAAAGATGGCTGGCGGGTGTCTGTCCCTCCTACTTTAGTTGGATCGGATTCGACAAAGGAGGTCCTTGAGAAGGTTGAATAGCAATTTATGTATCACCGTTGTGGTTTTTGCGTAGGTGAGAATCGTTCTCGCTAGATACCCATAGCAGCCACGTAAAACTTGCAACAACAATTAGAGGACGTCTAACTTGTTTTTGCAGGGTATGTTGTGATGTGATATGGCTAATTACATGATGAGCTATATGTGATGTATGAGATGATCATGTTTTGTATAGAATATCACAACTTGCATGTCGATGAGTACGGCAACCGGCAAGAGCCATGGGGTTGTCTTTAATTATTTTTGCCGTTTTTGCTTTTCTTTATTGCTATGAGTTAGCAATAGTCATGGAAGCAACAGTCGGCGTGGAAACCCTATGGCCACACGTTGATGGAGATCAAGATGATGGAGATCATGGTGTCATGCCAGTGACGATGGAGATCATGTCGGTGCTTTGAAGATGGAGATCAAAGGCACAAGTTCATGGCCATGTCATGTCACTTATGATTTGCATGTGATGTTAATCCTTTTATGCATCTTATTTTTCTTAGGACGATGGTAGCATTATAAGGTGATCCCTCACTTAAATTTCAAGATAAAATTGTGTTCTTCCTGAGTGTGCACCATTGCGAAAGTTCGTCGTTTCGAGACAACACGTGATGATTGGGTGTGATAGACTCTACGTTCACATACAACGGGTGCAAGCCAGTGTTCCACGTGCAGAACACTCAGGTTATACTTGACGATCCTAGCATGTACAGACATGGCCTCGGAACACAAGAGATCGAAAGGTCGAACATGAGTCATATAGTAGATATGATCAACATGAAGATGTTCACCATTGAAACCACCTCAACTCACGTGATGATCGGACTTGAGTTTGTGGATTTGGATCATGTGACACTTGAATGACCAGAGGGATGTCAATTTGAGTGGGAGTTTTTACGTAATATGTTTAACTAAACTCATTATCATGAACATAGTCAAAATGTCTTTGCAAATTATGTTTTAGATTACTAGCTCGCGTTGTAGCTCCCTTGAATTTTTTATATGTTCCTAGAGAAATAGAGTTGAAAGATTATGGTAGCAATAATGCGGACTAGGTCCGTGATCTGAGGATTGTCCTCATTACTGCACAGAAGGCTTATGTCCTTAATGCACCGCTCGGTGTGCCACCCCCTCAAGCATCATTTGTAGATGTTGTGAACATCTGACAGGCACATTTTGATGACTACTTGATAGTTTAGTGTGTCGTGCATTGCGGCTTAGAATTGAGGCTCCAAAACGTTTTGAACCTAATGGAACATATGAAATGTTCTAAGAGCTGAAATTGGGATGTCAAGCTCATGCCCGTGTTGAGAGGTATGAGACCTCCAACAAGATTATTTGCCTGCAAGATGAAGGAGAATAGCTCAATTAGTTAGCATGTGCTCAGATTGTCTGGGTACTACAATCACTTGAATCGAGTGGGAGTTGATCTTCCAGATAAGATAGTGATTGATATAGTTCTCCAAGTCACTGTCACTAAGCTGCTAGAGCTTCGTGATGAACTATAAAATGCTAGCGATGGAAATAATGATCTTTGAGCTATTCACGATGTCTGACGCCGCGAAGGTAGCAATCAAGAAGGAGCATCAAGTATTGATGGTTAGTGAAACCACTAGTTTAGAGAAGGGCAAGGGCTAGGAGGGAAACTTCATGGATGGCAAGTCAGTTGCTGCTTCAGTGAAGCAACCCAAGGTTGAACCCAAACCCGATACTAAGTACTTCTATTATGAGGAGAATGGTCGCTGAAGCAGAACAACCCTAGATACTTGGTAGATAAGAAGGCTGGCAACGTCAACAGAAGTATATTTGATATACGTGTTATTGATGTGTACCTTGCTAGTACTCCTAGTAGCACCTAGGTATTGGATACCGGTTCGGTTGCTAAATGTTAGGAACTCGAAATAAAAGATACAGAATAAGTGGAGGCTAGCTAAGGGTGAGGTGATGATGAGTATTCGAAGTGTTTCCAAGGTTGATGTGATCACCATCGCATGGTCTCTCTACCTTCGGGATTAGTGATGAACCTAAATAAATGTTATTTGGTGTTTGCGTTGAGCATGAACGTGATTAGATCATATTTTTTGCAATACGGTTATTCATTTAAATTAGAGAATAATGGTTATTCTGTTTACATGAATAATACCTTCAATGGTCATGCAGCCAATGAGAGTGGTTTATTGAATCTTGATCGTAGTGATACACATATTCATAATATTGATGCCAAAAGATACAAAGTTAATTATCATAGTACCACATACTTGTGGCACTGCCGCTAAATGTCATATTGGTGTAAAACGCATGAGAAACTCCATGTTGATGGATCTATGGACTCATTCGATTGCGAATCGGTTGAGACATGCGGACCATGCCTCATGGGCAAGTTGACTAAGACCCCGTTTTTGATATAATGGAGCGGGCAAGTGACTTGTTGGAAATAATACATGTTGATGTATGCGGTCCAATGAGTTTTTGATATACCGTTTTGGATATCGTTATTTTCTTACCTTCACTGATGATTTGAGTAGATATGGGTATATTTACTTAATAAAACACAAGTCTGAAACGTTTGAAAAGTTCAAGAAAATTCAGAGTGGAGGTGAATATCTGAGTTACGAGTTTGGTATACAACTTCATACAATGTGGAAGTTGTTTCACAACTCACGACACCTGGAACACCATTGTGTGATGGTGTGTCTGAACGTCGTAGTCGTGCTCTCTTGGATATGGTGCGTACTATGATGTCTCTTATCGTTTTGCCACTATCGTCTTGGGGTTATGCATTAGAGACTACTACATTCACTTTAAATAGGGCACCGTCTAAATCCGTTGAGATGACACCATATGGTTTGGCAGAAACCTAAGCTGTCATTTCTCGGTGTTTGGGAATGCGACGCTTATGTCTGATGAGCTCGAACCCAAAGCGAAATGGTGCATCTTCATAGGATACCCTAAGAATAGTTGGGTCTACCTTCTATATCAGATCCGAGGGCAATGTGTTTGTCGTTAAAAACGGGTCATTTCTCGAGAAAGAGTTTTTCTCGAAAGAATTAAGTGGGAGGAAGATAGAACTTGATGAGGTTGTTTGAACCTTTGTTTCAACCAGAGAGTAGCGCAACATAGAAAGATGTTTATGTGGAGCCTATATCAATTGAAGAGGAAGTTGATGATGATGGTCATGAAGCTTCGGATCAAGTTGCTATCGAACCTCGTAGGTCGACAAGGGCACGTATTGCTCCTGAGTGGTATGGTAACCCTGTCTTAGAGGTCATGTTGTTGGACAACGATGAGCCTACAAGCTATGGAGAAGCGATGATGGAGCCAGATTCCGACAAATGGCTAAGAGTCATGAAATTCGAGAAAGGATCCATGTGTCAAAACCAAGTATGGACATTGGTAGACTTGCTTGTTGAACAGTAGGCCATTGAGTACAAATGGATTTTTAAGAAGAAGACAGACGATGATGGTGAATGTCACCACTTATAAAGTTCGACTTGTCGCAAAGAAGTTCCCAAAAAATTTCAAGGAGTTGACTATGATGAGACTTTCTCATCCGTAGCGATGCTAAAGTCTGTTGGAATTATGTTAGCAGTTTTGCGTTTTTAAATTATGAAATCTGGTAGATGGATGTCAAAACATCATTTCCTTCCTCGAGGAAAGGTTGTATGAGATACAACCAGAATGTTTTGTCAGTCCTAAGGATGCTAAAAGGTGTGCAAGCTCCAGCGATCCTTCCATGGGCTGGAGCAAGCATCTCAGAGTTGGAATATACGCATTGATGAGGTGATCAAAGATTTTGGGTTTATACAAAGTTTATGAGAAACTTGTATTTACAAGAAAGTGAGTGGGAGCACTATAGAATTTCTGATAAGTATATGTGGTTGACATATTGTTGATCGGAAATAATGTAGAATTTCTGGAAAGCATAAACGATTGTCTGAAAAGTTTTTTCAAAGGAAGACCTGGATAAAGCTGCTTAATTGTTGGGCATCGAGATCTATAAGATATATATCAAGACGCCTGATAAGATTTTTCAATGAGTAAATACCTTGACAAGATTTTGAAAGAGTTCAAAATGGATCAGTCAAACAAAGAGTTCTTGCCTAATTTGTAAGGTGTGAAGTTGAGTAAGACTCAAAGCTCGGCCATGGCAGAAATAAGAGAAAGGACGGAGGTCGTCCCCTATGCCTTAGCCATAGGCTCTATATAGTATGCCATGCTGTGTACCGCACTTGGTGTGTTCCCTACCATGAATCTGCCAAGGGGTTCAAGAGTGATCGAGGAGTGGATCACTGGACAGCGGTCAAGATTATCCTTAGTAACTAGAGGACTAAGGAAATGTTTCTCGATTATGGAGGTGATGATGAGTTGGTCGTAAAGGGTTATGTCGATGCAAGCATTGACACCAATCTGGATGACTCTTAGTAGCAATCCGGATACGTATAGTGGAGCAGCCATTTGGAGTATCTCCAAGTGGAGCGTGGTAGTAGTATCTACAGTATGACATAGAGAGATTTGCAAAGAACACACGGATCTCAATGTCGCAGACCCATGGACTAAAAACCTCTTTCACATGCAAAACATGATCGAACCCCAGAACTCATTGGGGGTGAGATTCATAACAATGTAAATCACATAGTGATGTGAGCTAGACTATTGACTCTAGTGCAAGTGGGAGTCTATTGGAAATATGCCCTAGAAGCAATAATAATTTTTTTACTATCATATTTCCTTATTCATGATAATCGTTTATTATCTAGGATATAATTGTATTGATCAGAAACTCGGATACATGTGTGGATACATAGACCACACCATGCCCCTAACATGCCTCTAATAGACTAGCTCGTTGATCAAAGATGGTCAAGGTTTCCTAGCCATGTACATGATATGTCATTTGATAACAGGATCACATCATTAGGAGAACGATGTGATGGACAAGACCCAAACTATAAACATAGCATATGATCGTGTCAGTTTATTGCAATAGTTTTCTTCATGTCAAGTATCTGTTCCTATGACCGTGAGATCATGCAACTCACTGACACTGGAGGAGTACCTTGTGTGTATCAAACATCGCAGTGTAACTAGGTGACTATAAAGGTGCTCTACAGGTATCTTCGAGGGTGTTTGTTGAGTTGGCATGGATCAAGACTGGGATTTGTTACTCCGTGTGACGGAGAGGTATCTCAGGGCCCACTCGGTAATACAACATAACAACAAGCCTTGCAAGCAAAGTGACTAATGTGTTAGCCACAAGATCTTGCTTACGGAATGAGTAAAGAGACTTGCCGGTAACGAGATTGAACTAGGTATAGAGATACCGACGATCGAATCTCGGACAAGTAACATACCGAAGAACAAAGGGGGGATTAACCTTGTCCTTGACATAGAGGTTCAACTGATAAAGATCTTCATAGAATATGTAAGAATCAATATGGGCATCTAGGTCCTTCTATTTGTTATTGAGCTTAGAGGTGTCTCGGTCATGTCTGCATAGTTCTCAAACCCGCAGGGTCTACACACTTAACATTTGGTGACGATATAAGTATAGTTGAGTTGTTATGTTGGTGACCGAAAGTTGTTCGGAGTCTCGCTTTAGATCCCGGACATGACGAGGAGCTCTAGAATAGTCCGGAGGTAAAGATTGATATATGGGATAATAGTGGTTGGTCTCCGAAAGGGTTCCATAATTCACCGGAAAGAGTTTCGGATGTTTCCCGAAATGTTCGGGATACAAGAACACTTTATTTGGGCCAAGGGCTAAAGCCCACGAGGCTTTAGGAAGGTGCAAAAGGTGTTTTGCGGAGGCTAGGGGCCAGACGCCAGGGACCCTGGCGTGTGGGGCCAGATGCCGAGGACCTTGGCATCTGGTCCTGGAGTCCGAGAAAGACTCTTGCCTGCATGCCAAACCGACCTTGAGGAGGATTTTTCTCCAAGTTTCGACCCTAGGGCTCAACATATAAATAAAGGGGCGAGGCTAGCACCCGGAACACATCAAGAATTCCCCAAGCCATGTGCCGAAAACCTAGCCCCTCTAGTTTATCCTCCGTCATAGTTTCCGTTGTGCTTGGCGAAGCCCTACAGAGATTGTTCTTCACCACCACCGTCACCACGTCGTCGTGTTGCTGGAACTCATCTACTACTTCGCCCCTCTTGCTGGATCAAGAAGGCGAGGACGTCATCAAGTTGTACATGTGCTGAACGTGGAGGTGCCGTCCTTTTGGCGCTAGATCGTGATTGGATCGCAGGACAACTTGCGATTTGGATCCCGAAGACGTTCGACTACATCAATCGTGTTTCTTAACGCTTCCGCTTAGCGATCTACAAGGGTATGTAGATCCACTCTCCCTCTCGTAGATCCTCATCACCATGGATAGATCTTGCATGTGCGTTGGAATTTTTTTGTTTCCCATGCAACGTTCCCCAACATAGATAAGGAGGATGGTCAGGTTGGGGGCCTTTATTCCGTTTAAGGTTGATGTATATGTGAATATCCTCGAGTATGTGAATGACACAATCATATTTCATTGAAAATGACCTTCAAAAGCGATTAATATGAAGTTTATTTTGGGTATTTTTAAAAACTTCCAGGTCTCAAAACTATTTTTCACAAAAAATGATATCTTCTATTTTGGCAAGGCCAAACAGGAGGCGAGTTAGTACAAGCAACTGTTTGTCTGTGAGGTACGATCCCTTCCGGTATTTCTATTGAGAAATGAGCCAATCTTGAGCCAGCATTGGCTCGCTTGATTTTAGCTTGATAGCTCGATATCATTCAAGTATATTAAATAATCTTCATGTATATGGATCATCCATTGCCACATACTCCCTCAGTCCCATAATGTAACGAGTGTCAAAAACATCTTACATTATGGAACGGAGGGAGTATATTTTGTATAATTTTTTCTTCATTTTAACTAGTAGCAAACATGGAAATTAAACGTCAAGAAAATTTAACCTCAGTATGACATGTGGACAACAGTATGTTCAATACCTTGTTATTTTGACCAAAGTTTGAGAACAGACGCATCTTTGTTGTCTTCTATCCATGATCTCTTGTTATTACATATTTGTCTTTTGACAAAAAATAAGTCGAATTTTATAGTGATTTTTTCTGTTGTGGTTTCTCTCACTTTAATTTTTTTTTCTTAAAATGATTATAATAATTATCTCTTGCAATAGGCTTTTGCTCCGCTTTATTATATATAAAGCACCGAACCAAAGTTCACAACTGGAATATGGTGGGGAGGACCCCTTACAAAGCAGATGAAAACATAAAACATGAAAATAAGCCTAACACCTAGTCGAGGATCGAACAAAGACCTCTGAGCTCAGTGATAACGCCCCTAAGAGGGTGACGACACGAAGCATCGCCGTTGTCGAGTCTAAGCACACACAAAGGTTTTCATTGTGAGCCCTGGCACAAAAACGAGATCCACGACGCCGTCTTCAAGAAGCAAGCGGCACCCATGGGCGTCGCCGGCGTCGGCGCTAGAAGCACCGAGCTTTCACTCGGACACTCACCTGCGCCACGAAGATGAATTTCGACAAACACCCAACGAGGGCCAACTTGTCCACCCTAGCTCTTTGCACTGCCAGAGCAGGTCCGAGCCTCCAGTCACTACATTCCTAGTCGCCCACAAGTCCAAAATATGAAGCCACCACTGACACCATGATGCCTGTCGGAAAGCCAACCGTGGAGCCCGTTGTCCAGGACCGTCGTCCCGGAATCCATGCCCCTGGCCACCGTTGGCCATCCAAGTCACAACCACCCAACAACATTAGTAAGAGTGAAAGGGGCCATGTTTCACTCCCATCCCAGCATCAGCCGTGGGTTTGGGTCGGCACCTCCACAATAGGAAGTGTCGAGAGAGACACAACCTAGTGACAACTTACGACCACCATAGAGCACGCTCGAACACTGCCATCTACATGTTCATTGGTGTCGATCCATATGACGATGCAACAATGCTCGGATAGAAACCCTCGGACTAACGCGACAACACACTACTAGGAGAAAGCCTACTAGTAGCGGCGGAAATACCCATATCAGTAGCGCTGGCAGCAGCGCTAGTGCTAAGGTGCTACAACTAAATTTTAGCGGTGGCGTTGTTTGCCTAGCGCTACAGATAAATATTAGTAGTACCGCCTCTTAACCAGCGCTACTCCTAACTTCTTTAGCAGTAGCCTGCTTTCTTAACCCGCACTACTATTAAATGCACATATTCCTTTTTTATACATTTATGTTGTATTTACACACGGTTATTGATACATATCCAACGTATCTATAATTTATGAAGTATTCATGACATTTTCACAATAATTCTATATGATTTTGGTATGATTTTATTAGAACTAACCCGGACTGACGCTGTTTTCAGCAAAACTACCGTGGTGTTGTTTTTTTGCAGAAATAAAAGTCCTCGGAATGGGTTGAAAATTTACGGAGAATATGTTTGGAAAATATAAAAAATACTGGAGCGAAGAGCTGGGCCAGGAAGTGGACGAGGAGGCCACAAGCCTGTTGGGCGTGACCATGCCCCTAGGCTGTGCCCCTGTGGTTCGTGGACTCCTCAAGCACCCCCTTGACTAGAGACCGACGCCAAAAATTCCAATAAATACTAAAACCTCCAAAAAGAAACCTAGATCGGGAGTTCCGCTGCTGCAAGCCTCTGTAGCCACGAAAAACGAATTGGGGGCACATTCGGGCACCCTGTCGGAGGAGGAAACCATCACCGGAGGCCATCTTCATCATCCCGGCGGTCTCCATGACAAGGAGGGAGTAGTTCACCCTCGGGGCTGAGGGTATGTACCAGTAGCTATGTGTTGCATCTCTCTCTCTCTCTCTCTCTCTCGTGTTCTTGCGATGGCACGATGTTGATGTACCACGACCTTTATTGATATAGATGAATCATATGAGTTTTCCCCTCTCTATCTTCTTGTGATGAATTGAATTTTCCCTTTGAATTTTTCTTATCGGATTGAGTCTTTAAAGGATTTGAGAACACTTGATGTATATCTTGCGATGGGATATCTGTGGAGACAATGGGATGTTCTATTGCCACTTGATGTATGTTTTTGTGATCAACTTGCGGGTTCCGCGACCTGAGGAATCTATGCATAGGGGTTGGCACATGTTTTCGGCTTGACTCTCCGGTAGAAACTTTGGGGCACTCTTTGAAGTTCTTTGTGTTGGATTTAACATGATGATTCTGAAATTGTGTGATGCATATCGTATAATCAAGCCCATGGGTACTCGTGGTGACATTGGAGTATCTAGGTGACATTAGGGTTTTTGTTGATGTGTGTTTTAAGGTGTTATTTTAGTACGAACTCTAGGGCTGTTCGTGACACTTATAGGGATAGCTCATAAGATTGATCAAAGAAGATAACTTTGAGGTGGTTTCGTACCCTACAATAATATCTTCGTTAGTTCTCTACTATTTGTGACTTTGGAGTGAACTCTTTATCGCACGAGAGGTATTTACATATGATTCAACTATGTCAGTATTGTTCAGAGAAATTGCACTAGTGAAAGTATGAACCCTAGGCCTTGTTTTGAAGCAATACCATTTGTGCTCACTTTTTTCATTAGGTACCTTTCTGTTTTTATATTTTAAGATTACAAAAACCTATATCTACCATCCATATTACACTTGTATCGCCACCTCTTCGCGGAACTAGTGCACCTATACAATTTACCATTGTATTGGGTGTGTTGGGGACACAAGAGACTCTTTGTTATTAGGTTGCAAGGTTGTTCGAGAGAGACCATATTCATCCTATGCCTCCCACGGATTGATAAACCTTAGGTCATCCACTTGAGAGAAAATTGCTATTGTCCTACAAAACTCTGTGCTTGGAGGCTCAACACGAGTCTACAAGAATAAGGTTGGGTAATAGACATCAAGCTCTTTTCTGGCACCGTTGACGGGGAGGTGAGTGTTTGAAGGTATATCTTTAGATCTTGCAATTGAATCTTTTAGTTTCTTGTATTTCACTAGTTTGGTTTTATAAAATAAAACTAGAAAAAATATGGAATTGAGGTTTCCTCATATGCTTCATCTTTTTAATGTCTTTCGTGAAAATGATGGAAAGGAAAATTGTGCTCAAGTGTTAGAAGAAGAAGTTATCAAAATGTTTGGCACTAAATATTTGAATGATGAAATTATAGCGATATTGTTAGCATGGGTTCTCTGAATATCCATGCCGCTAATGATATGCAAATCCACAAGCTTGGGGATGCTATGTTTGATGAAGATGATATGTTTAGCCCCCCATGATTTGATGAGTAAATTTATTATGATGAAAGCATGCCTCCTATTTATGATGATTACTGTGATGACATGTATGCTATAAATAATAATGATAACTATGAGACTTGTCATCATGATTTTAATTTTCAATTGGATTATGCTTCACATGATAGTTATTTTGTTGAGTTTACTCCCATTATTAGTCATGAGAAGAAATTTTCTTGAATGGACAGTAGTAAAATTTCTTTGCTTGTAGATTGTGAAAAGAATGCTTAATGTGTTGGTTATATTGTGGAATTACTTCATGATGCGACTAAAAATTATTATGAGGGAGGAACATATGCTTGTAGAAATTGCAATAATATCAAGTTTCCTCTCTATGTGTTCAAAGTTTTGAAGTTATGCTTGTTTTGCCTTCCTATGCTAGTTGATTCTTGCTCCCATAAATTGTTTGCTCACAAAATACCTATGAATAGGAAGTCGGTTAGACTTAAATGTACTTGTCATGAGATTCATGATACTCTTTTGTATGTCTCATTTATTATTCCTATGTGAGCATCATTGAAATCATCATGCCTAGCTAAAAGGCATTAAAGAAAAGTTCTTGTTGGGAGAAAACCCAATACTTTTACTTTCTGTTTTTATGTGTTCACATGATTAAGATACTTTACTAATAATGTTGTGTGTCTTTTATTTCAATAAAGTGCCAAGTAAAGCCTTTGGAATAGTGTGGATACTTGCTTGTTTGATTCTATGCAAAAACAGAAAGTTTTGCATCTAGTATATGACTTATATGATTTTACTGGAGAGTCAAAAAAATCTGAAAATTTAAAACAACATTTATATGAAAATTAATTGAGTTTTACTAATTTTTAATAATATTTAGATTCAAGTAAGTATGGTGATCATTCAGATCTTTACAGACTGTTCTGTTTTTTGACAGATTCTGTTTTGCATGCACAGTTTGCTTGTTTCAAGTGTTCCTATAGCTTATATTGAGTAATATAAATTGTGGGAATGATGGAATACAATAGGAATCATGTGATAACAATTATTAATATTGTCTTTATAGTACCTAACTAAATGATCTATCTTTATTACACTAACCCTTCTCACAAACTTCCGTTAAGTTTTGTGTGATTGAAGTTTTCAAGTTTTGGGTGAGACACCGATATGAGGAGAATAAGGAGTGACAAGAACCTAATATTGGGGATTCCCAAGGCACACCCAATGTAATATTAAAGGAATACTCAAGCGGCTAAGCTTGGGGATGCCCCGAAAGGCGTCCCCTCTTTCGTCTTCAACACTATCGGTATATCTCACTTGGAGCTATATTTTTATTCATCACATAATATGTGTTTCGCTTGGAGCTCCATTTTATTTTTTTGTTCTATGTTAGGTGTTATTTATTATATTGTTTTTCAATAATAAGTTCCAAGAATTGCCTTTAGGATGCTTGAATTGCATGTTTCATGTGTGCTGTGTAAAAACAGAAACTTCTGCTGTAGTGTTTGAATTTTCATATTTTACAGAAACATGGAAAGTTTCTGAACTTTTTGCAAAGTATTTTCATATAAATGTTATAGCACGTCCTAAATTTAAATAAGTGTTTGAGTTACATAAGTACACTGGTTAAATATATTGCTACAGACTGTTCTGTTTGACAGATTGCTGTCATAGTTTTGTTATCTACTTGTCCTATAGTTTCCATAGCCTATATTATAGATATAAATTGTGGAAATGATATTAAAAAGTAACTAAAGTTCTAACCTTATTGTGAAACTTGTATTGGCAGTACATGAAGTATTGATTTGTTCTTATGTGTACTAACCTATCTCACGAGTTCTTTTTGAGTTTTGTGTGGATGGAGTTTTTGAGAATAGGTGAAACCAGGATATGAGAGGATTGAACAAGATACAAAAGCTCTAGTTTGGGGATGCCGAAGGCACCCCAAGTAAATATTTCAAGAAGTCTCAAGCATCTAAGCTTGGCGATGCTACGCATCCCACCTCTCTTCATCAACAATTATTGGTTAGCCTATGTTGAGCCTAAATTTTAATTCATTCACATGATGTGTGCTATTATTGGAGTGCTGTTTTTTGCTTGATGTTTAAATAAAATATTCAGATCTGAAAATCTTTATCGAGAGAGAGAGAGTGAAAGTCCTAATATTGCTACTTAATTGTTTGACTACTCATTGATCTTCACTTATATGTTTTGGAGTAGTATTGTCATTTACTATCGTGCTTCACTTATATCCTATGAGTAAATGGTTGAATGAATTGAATATCATAAATATGAAATTATATATGTTTTATATGATTATCCATGGGGAGTAATGACTTCACATATAAGAAGTATAGGTGGTGAAATTTATTGAAAGTTAGCAAACACCGCATTAGTCACTTGAACAATTCATGAAAGAATATTGAAGGAAGAGAGATTTCACATATAAATATACTATCTTGCACATCTTCTATAATTGTGAATACCCATTAATTATTTTCAAACTTGAGAAAATTAGTTGAATTTGGACAAGGAAGACAATGTAATGAGTTATGTTGTATAGAAGTTATATTGTTATGGATCCTCCAACATGTGGTGCTTGCTTCCACCTGATACTAGCCAAAACTTCCCCACCAAGTAGAAATACTACTTGTGCATCCAAACAACCTTAAACCCAAAGTTGTTCCATATGAGCCCACCATACCTACCTATATGCGGTATTTACCTGCTATTCCAAGTAAATTTGGATGTGCCAAACTCTAAACCTTCAAATAATATTCCGTTTTGTATGCCCGAATCACTAATATAGTGACTAGGGGCTGTCAGTATCTTTCATGCTAGGTGGATTACTCTCATGATATATGTTGATTCACTATCATTCACGAGAAAGTGGCTGGTATTCCGGATGCCCAGTTCCATGCTCAAAAATCAAATCAAATTATAATGAAACAAAACTCCCCCAGGATTGTTGTTTGTATGGACATTACCCATGGATTCGACTCGCCGTGGAGTGTGATTGATTGGTGGAGGGGGAGTAAAAACTTTACCATTCTATTTGGGAACCGCCTATAATGTATCTAGCATGGAAGCTACCGAAATCTCTCGTTTGTTATGCTGACAATGAAAGCATACCGCTCAAAATTATTATTCATCTCTGTTTTAAAAGCACGAGCTCTGGCACCTCTGCAAATCAATGCTTCCCTTTGTGAAGGGCCTATATTTTACTTTCTAGTACTTACCTTTATACAAGAGTCATGGTTATCTTCACCACTTCCTATATTTGTCCTTTGTATCTTGGAAAGCATCATGTGGTGGGGAAAGATCCAAGCATATATGGCCATTCAAATATATTTGATCATGAATTATTATTGTTGACAATTATCTATATGATAAATAAGTTGGGAGGCAAAACATTAAGCCCCTATCTTTCTCTGTGTTTGATGGATGCTATTTGCTCTAAAAATATGCCCTGGGTGTTAGCAATCATGGAAGACTAGATGATAGCTAAGTATGTGGAATTTGCTAAATCAAAGCTCTTACATAGACCCTTCCTGTAAATAAGATGAATTCCAATTGTTTGGTGATTGAAAGCATAGTTTTTTAGTTTTCAAGAAACTTTAGGGTCTATACTTTAACATGTGAATAGCTTGTTACTCGATCATAGAAGTTTTATGAGATGAGATACTGTTTATGATATATAATGATGCTAGAAAAAAGTGATTGGAATTATCATTGACAAAACTTGTGTACCTGCTACCATTCACACTTGATAAATTATTTCTTTTATCATTTACCTACCCGAGGACGAGAAGGGATTAAGCTTGGGGATGCTGATATGTCTCCAACGTATCTATAATTTATGAAGTATTCATGCCATGTTTACAATAATTCTATATGATTTTGGTATGATTTTTTAGAACTAACCTGGACTGACGCTGTTTGGAGCACAACTACCATGGTGTTGTTTTTGTGCAGAAATAAATGGCCTCGGAATGGGCTGAAATTTTACGGAGAATATTTTTGGAAAATATAAAAATATTGGAGCGAAGAGCTGGGCCAGGAAGTGGATGAGGAGGCCACAAGCCTGTTGGGCGCGGCCACCCCCCTATGTCGTGCCCCTGTGGCTTGTGGACTCCTCGAGCACCCCCTTAACGTGAGACCAACGCCAAAAATTCCTATAAATACTAAAACCTCCAGAAATAAACATAGATCGGGAGTTCCGCCGCTGCAAGCCTCTATAGCCATGAAAACCAACCGGGAGCCCGTTTCGGCACCCTGCCGAAGGGGGAAACCATCACTGGAGGCCATCTTCATCATCTCAGTGGTCTCCATAGCGAGCAGGGAGTAGTTCATCCTCGGGGCTGAGGGTATGTACCAGTAGCTATGTGTTGGATCTCTCTCTCTCGTTTTCTCGAGATGTCACGATCTTGATGTACCCCGAGCTTTATTGATATAGATTAATCATATGGAGTTTTCCCCTCTCTATCTTCTTGTGATGAATTGAGTTCTCCCTTTGAAGTTTTCTTATACGATTGAGCCTTTAAAGGATTTGAGAACACTTGATGTATGTCTTGCGATGGGATATCTGTGGTGACAATGGGATGTTATATTGATCCACTTGATGTATGTTTTGGTGATCAACTTGCGGGTTCCGTGACCTTTGGAATCTATGCAAAGGGGTTGGCACATGTTTTCGTCTTGACTCTCCGGTAGAAACTTTGGGGCACTCTTTGAAGTTCTTTGTGTTGGATTGAACATGATGAATCTGAAATTGTGTGATGCATATCGTATAATCAAGCCCATGGGTTCTCATGGTGACAATCGAGTATCTAGGTGACATTAGGGTTTTGGTTGATGCACGTCTTAAGGTGTTATTTTAGTACGAACTCTAGGGTTGTTTATGTCACTTATAGGGATAGCTCATAAGATTGATCGGAAAAGATAACTTTGAGGTGGTTTCGTACCCTACAATAATTTCATCGTTAGTTCTCCGCTATTTGTGACTTTGGAGTGAACTCTTTGTCGCACGAGAGGTATTTACATATGATTCAACTATGCCAGTATTGTTGAGATAAATTGCACTAGTCAAAGTATGAACCCTAGGCCTTGTTTCTAAGCATTGCACTACCGTTTGTGCTCACTTTTATCATTAGTTACCTTGCTGTTTTTATATTTTCAGATTACAAAAACCTATATCTACCATCCATATTACACTTTTATCAGCATCTCTTCGCTGAACTAGTGGACCTATACAATTTACCATTGTATTGGGTGTGTTGGGGACACAAGAGACTCTTTGTTATTTGGTTGCAAGGTTGTTCGCGAGAAACCATCTTCATCCTACGCCTCCCACGGATTGATAAACCTTAGGTCATCCACTTGAGGGAAAATTGCTACTGTCCTACAAAACTCTGCGCTTGGAGACCTAACACGAGTCTACAAGAAGAAGGTTGCACAAATGCATTTTTGCCCCTAGTTGGAACCTACCCATGGGGTTTGCCCTTAGTTTTCAACTTTGCTCAGTTTTCCCCTTAGATTTGCTCCCGAGGTCATCCGAATGCCCTTTGACTGTTTGACCAATACTTTGAAAATTCATAACAAATTCATATGAACTCAGAAAAATTCAAATAAGATATCAAAATGTTTAGATAAACATTACCTTTATGTGTTTGCCATTTGCATTTAGGACAAAAGTACTATTTAGACCGCCCTAGGTTATTAACGTTATTAACATTATTATAATTAAAAAGGTATAAATAATAATTTTCATGAATTTAAATTACATGCAAATGTAGGTGATGTTTTCTGAACATCTTGATATCTTATTTGCATTTTTCTGAGTTCATATCAACTTCTTATAAAGTTTCAAAATAATGGTCAAAATCGTTTGAACATTCATAATAAGTTGATATGAACAAATAAAAAATGCAAATAATATATCAGAATGTTCAGAAAAAATCACCTACAGTTTCATGTGATTTGTTTTGTGAAAAATATATTGTTTATACATTTTTATTTATAATAATGTTAATAACTTTAATATCAGGTAGTTTAAATGGTAATTTTGTCCTAGATATAAATGCCATGCACATCAAGGTAATGTTTATCTAAAATTTATATGCCTTATTTGCGTTTTTCTGAGTTCATATGAATTTATTATGAATTTTCAAAGTATTGGTCAAACGGTCAAAGGGCATTTGGGCTACCTCGCGGGCAAATCTAAGGACAAACCTGAGTAGAGTCAAAAAGTAAGGGCAAACCCCGTGGGTAGGTTCCAACTAGGGGTAAACAGGCAATTGTCCCTAGTAATATACAATATAAATAATTATTGTGCGAGCAACAACATTTATATTAAAGTGGATGGATGCATGTGATCATGTTAAATTAGAGGAAAATATGATGTTACCAATCGCAACATCATATTTTCCTCTAATTTAACATGATCACCTGCATCCATCCACCTTAATCAAATATATGTCATATAACTCATCATCATCTTACTCATCTAACGACTCATCATCATCTTAATCATACCTAGTTAAAATCTCATAAAACAGAAAAACATCATAATAGTAATCATCCTAATCGATCATGCAAGTTAATATAAGCCAGAAACATTTCTCTCTCATATGACCTTGTCCTCCCTCCTAGGTAAAATGACATAGAATAGAATAAAAACTATGTCTCCATGATGAAGCAAAGAGATCCAACAGTCTCCAACTTGTGCCTTGTGATCCTTCTTTATCTGTCCCCATGCTTCAATTTGGAGCCGTCTTGATGGTTTGCGCTCAGTCGAGTATCCAAAAGAGAACTAGGGACTCATAGGGCTTTTAATTGTCATATAACCTTCGCCGTGCATCAACGGAGGCACAACATCATTTGGTATTTTCTATTGAAGAACATACTAATAGCCTAGTTTGCAATGTAATCAACACCATTTGCGCAATACTAGTGTACTTAATAATTCTTACCAAGATATTTCGACGGATGTCATCCCCCTCAATGTATGCACTAGTGGCATGTAATTTGTATAATTTGGGCTGATTCCCAAATTATACAAAAAGATGTCCCTACCAACTAGGACACCAATAACAAAGTTGATAAGAACATCCTTCTCCTCCCAAGTGAGATGTGATCCATAAGTGTAATGTGTCGTGTCAACTATTTTCCGTGTTTCACTCGAAGAAACGAAATAAGCTGTAAATTATAAATTAACAAATTTAGTATGGATGAACACCAACTATTTTTAAATATAGAATGCAAATTACTTGATAAATATGCATGGTTGACAAATTCACATGGAGATAAAACAGGAAGCATATCGACATCCACCCAAATGTCGATGTTACCTTCAATATGATCTTCAGGACGAAGATCGAACGTTATTTCCATATCCTCCTAAAATCCAAATGCCTTGCAAAGACCTTCCCAATTTGAGCACCCTAATTCTGTGTTATTTACTGCATTCATTACTTTGACTAGAAATGTGTGACCATGTTTAGTCCTTAGGTTAGATCTCCTTGTCTCCATACTCTTGTGGTCCTCGAAACCGAGCATCTCGAAGACATACCGTTTTGCATGGCAGGGGATGAACTAGTCAAATTGTATAAAATAGAAGTCATGCTTAATTACGAAAAAACACTTGTCATCATTGCATACTGTAGAAACAATGAAGGTCTCGTCAAGCTTGATGGTTTAGAACATGTCGTCTCGCAGGTGAGGCATCTGGTCACACAAACCGTAATCTTCGCCAGAGAGTTCACACTTAGGGATCCTATCATCATCAGACATTTCCTGTGTTCATGATTCAAAAATTCAGCATGCCCATTATTAAAATAAGACATTATGGCAAAACATAGGCACTAGGAGGAGTTCCCTGCAATAACATACACACATGTCCAAATAGACCTAATTCAATATCGGTTGACTTTCGGTCTGTCGAGGCTTCCCTTAAATAACTCTCATATCTCATGGTGTGTTGGTGCACACTCTCTCACACTAATATGGTGATGTATATATGTTGGTGGACACTCTCTCACACTAATAGTTCGACTGTCGGCGATGGACGCACCTCCTCTCCTCTCCTTGAGCATTATAGCGAGGTATATATCGCAAGAAGAGAAGAGGAGGAAGCACCCCCCACGACAACAGTCGGGATTCCTCTATCAAGAACACACATGAAAGTCACACAAGGAGCAACGACAGACCGAAGTCACACACACATTATACCGATATAATATCACTAATACATTTATAATGAACTTGAATATAATATCACTAATACATCATCTCGAATAATCCAGTTAATGCATCCTTAAATATTAATTAATACATATCGAATATTATAATATAATATCATTAATACAGATGGAATATCCTATAATCCAAAGTGGAGGACGGTGAACTCGGTTCATTAGCTGTCTCCGAGTCGCTGGCGGTGGACACCCAAAGATAATGAACCATCACCAAATCATAACTCGGATGAGATCCCTAAAGAACCTATGAGGTATTGAAGAACCCGGAGTCCAACGCCGCCATATAGCTACGGACATGCTCGTCCTCCTCCCTGACACGGCGATGTACCACCTCCGCGGGGGCTTGCTCCCTCTGCATAGAAAGTGACCCACGCGACCGCCACCAAAGAAGCTTCGGGTCGACGACGAGACCCGGATTCTTCACCAAGCTCCGCGCCCGGGAAGCTAGCACCTCCTAGTGCCAGCCCTGCGAAGCCCAGTCCCACACATTGCGCCTCTCAAGGATGTCGCCGCCGACTCGATGAGAATGAGGATGCGGGCTAGGCATCATCGACGTCGAGACAAATTCCTACGAGAACATTTTCTTATCGTTTAATGTTTTGCTATTTCAGAAATGCTTAATTCCTTAAACTCATTTTAGACTCATTTTTGACTTGGTTTTCCGGAATGTCGTTTCCTAGCAAATCCCGACACTCGATATGCCTACTTTCTAGCATAAGTCATGCCAAAATTTCGACATGACCCTTGCTAAAAAGTGGACATATCGAGCGCTTGAAAATCACCGGAACGGAAACGAATCAACATTTCGGCAAAACATAGGCCACTCGGATTATTTGCAAATAAGAGTAAGAAAAATATAAAACTTGAAGAAAATGCAATAAGGTTTTCTTCACAATATTTGAAACTAAATTCAGCCTACCTAAATTTATGTCCTAATTTCAAACCTAGCTAAATTTCCGTCCTAATTTGAAAACCTAGTTAATTTCATACTAATTAACTAGGTTCATACTACCTAATCTGTCCTAGGGTTCATACTAATTCATACTACGTACCTAATATGTCCTAATCTATCCTAGAGAAGTAGAGAGAGAGAGAAGGAAGGGCACAGGACTTACAAGGGGCTAGGGGAGACGTCGGCGGCAAGGTGGAGCTTGGGGAAGATGCCAGCAGTGATGTGGGGCTCGAGGGAGATGCCGGCAGTGAGGAGGAGCTCGGGGGAGACGGAGGGTGCATGGGCGGCGACGGACGGGTGTGGGTGGAGGAGCGGGCGACGACGGACGGCATGCGGGCGGCGACGGACGGCGACGGCGGTGACGGCTCTGAGGATGCTCGAGGGTAAGGGCGGGGATGAGGGCGAGGGCAGGGGATACGGCAAAGAGGGCGGGGCGGGGCGAGGGCAGGGGCGAGGGCGGGGGCAGGGGATCCGGCGGCGAGGGAAAGCGTGAGGGCGGGGGCGTCGGCGAGGGTGAGGGTAGGGGCTCGGGCTCCGGTGGCGAGGGCAGGGGCGAGGGCGAGGGTGAGATTAGGGGATCCGATTCGACGACGAGGGAGGGAGGAATAAGGAGAAAGAGCCCGACGCTGGCTAAGTCGGAGTTAGTAGTAGCGCTTATTAGGAGCAGCGCTATTACTAAGTGGGGCCCAATAGCAGTAGCAGTGTCCTCACCACAAGTGCTACTGCTAAAGATTTAGCAGTAGCGTTGTATTATGGGTCGCGCTGCTACTACAGCTAGCCTCGTTGGGCTCATTGGGTCCCACTTAACAGTAGCGCCCTTTATATTTCCAGCGCTACTGCTAAGGCTTCACTTGTAGCGCTGTCCAAATGTAGCGTTGCTACTAATTAGTAGCAGTGCATGTTATTTTCCAACGCTACTACTGATGTCCTACCTATAAGCTTTTTCCTAATAGTGACAAGCCATAAGCAAGAAGGGAAGGCATCCAACGCAGACCAAGTCAGCGCCTCGTAGCTGAGCACCATCGGGTATCTTCCACCACCATGATCCAGATCTGCATCGCTCGCCAAACTTCAACAACCCGGCCGCACAACCAAAACAACTGTGCCGCCCCATCAGCTCCCACGAGCACCTCTCGGACCGCACCTGACCTCGCCTACGTGGAGCAGCTGCTCCGATATGCCACATGCCAACATCCAGCCACCTCGATCTCAAACCCTAGGTCATAGCCAACCCCGACGCAGGAGCGCCGTTAGCATGCACCTAGGAGAAGGGAGGCCACCTCCACCCCCCGCACCCCGCCGCCGAGGCCAATCGTCGTGCCTCGACCACACCGACAACCAGCGCCACCACCATATGCTGCCCCACCGCAAAGACCAACCTGGAGCAACATGGAGTCCCCAACCGAAGGCTGCAACCACCAACCGAGGGGCGCACCAGCCCGAGCCAGCCACAGACACACGAGGGCAGCCCCGCGCCACCCGGGTCGTCGGCGTCCACATCTGGCATCGTTAGATCGGGTGCTGCAGACATCTCGGGCACGCCCACATGCAACCATCCACACGGTTACCAGGGGCCACAACGACCGTGGAGAATGCACGGGAGCCCGTCGTTGTCGCCCGAGCCTGTACCCCGCCGCTAGCGTGCCGCCACCCGCCAGGAAGACCGTCGGTGACGGTCCTGTCAGCAAAGGGGAAAGAAGGTCCCACTGATGCCGACGCCAGATGGAGGGGGTCGCGGGAGCGACACGGGAGGGCCGGGCATTTTAAAAATTATCTTATTAGCTCGAAACTAGCTCGAGATCGTTGTAAGATGACATGGGTCATTTTACAGTTCGACCTTTAGCTTCTCACATCTTGAGTTTACCCGAATTTTAGTATGAGTTACACTGAGTCTAAGCAAACTCGCTCGAATTCGACTCGTTTGCAGCCCTAGTGAAACCCGATCCATTTCTAGGATCCTATAAACGGAAAGAAGGGAACAGTTTAGGCTATGTTTGATAGTAAAGTATTGTAAAAAACGAAGTATTGAAAACTGCAGTATATTAACTTGTGGTACAAGATACTGCAGTTTTTAGATATCGAAGTTTTTTTAAGTATCAATAATACAGAGGACCTGTTTGGCTAGCGCCGTGCGTAACAACGTAAAAATTGCTGCCTAGCCGTTAGTTGTTAAAAACATGCTCGTCCTTGAAGCTAGATGGCCGTTGCGTGCAAACGTATTAGCTAGCTAACCGGGCGCATGCAAACGGCAGTAGCTAGCTAGCCGTCATGGCCAGGCAAGAGGATGGATCGGCGCGGACGCGCGAAACTCGGGGCCGACAGCCGGTGCAAGAGGCGGGAGAAAAAGAAAAGAGACGCCTTTGTTCTTGTTGTTGCCATCCACCGGCGGAGATATATCTAGAGACAATACGGCGGCGTCGTGTGAGATGTTGCAAACAATCATCGAAGAAGATTACGATCGGCTGTGACGGACTCGTTCTTTTCGCTTGCTCTGTTTTAAAAAAAGAGGTTGTTCTGGGTTCTTTTTTTTAAACAGAGAAAATACTTTAGTTTATGGAATACTCTAGTTTTAATAACACAGTTTTTATTGGTGGCCAAACAGGTCACAGTAATTAAAACTACGGTAACTAAAAATACTGTGGTATTATCAAAATACTTTGAAAAAACTTTGCTATCAAACAGGGCCTTAGTTGCCTCCCACCCCAAAAATCCCAACGCCAACAATGGGAAGACCAAAACGATGCCAAATCGATTAGAATTTAGAACTCCTTTCTGAACTTCAACGGTATTAACATGATCAACTAGCAAATTTTGTCATCAGCTATTGGGGATGATCGTGGCACGCTCACTCTCTCATCTCTTCCTTTTTCTATTTCTTTCTTGTGGGCAGCAACACAACTACAGAAGCAACGCAAATGCAAGAAAGATACAACCATGCGCTTAGAAGTTAGGCTTCGATTGTCAGCGCTTCCTCTCAGTGGCCGAGGATGGTCATGTGGGTGTCGAACGACGGCAGCTCGTCATCCTCGTCGGTGTCTCCATCGCCGTCGCGGTCGATCTTGCCGATGCCTGGGATGGGCAGCGACGTCAGGGAGGGCAGCTTGGCGCCGAACCCGCCCTCCTCCTCCGTGTTCTCCGGCGCCTTGGGGTCCCCCGGCTTGCAAGTCTTGTCCTGGAGCGGATTGCACGCCAAGCCGCCGGGGGCGGGGGCCGCCGCGCCGGCGGCGGCCCCGGCGGCGTCTGCATTCCTGGCGGCGAGCAGCGCGCACGCGAGCACTGCGGCGAGCATCAGCGACACGCGCGCGGACGGCGCCATGACCGTGCTGGTTATGGTGTACACGGCGGGTGGTGTGGAGGCGGCACGAACGTGGGTACGTGAGTTTTTTCCTTCTCACTGGAGTCTGGCGAACGGGAGGAGAGGCGCGGCGGCGCGCGCTATAAAAGGCGGCGATGGGATGCCGGATTTAGCCGGGAGGTACGACGGTTGCGGGCGTTGCTCGGTGTGTGTGGCTGGGCACCATCCCCACGGTTACGCTGTGAGCGGGAGTTCAGGAGCTCATCAAGAATATGCAACAGACCACAGATGTTTCTCTGCAGAAACCTGGAATTGACTCTGGATGGATCCGTCCTCGCGTGGGCCAGGTCACCTCCGGGCTCCGGCATGGACGCGAGGCTGCCCATGCCGCCCGCTGTGCCAGCCACGTCGCTGTTTTCTTGTGAAACATCAAGGTTTTATTTCTCAAATGATCACAAGGTCGTTTACATGGGCATGCAAAATACTACCTCCATTCTTAAATATAAGATTTTTTAGAAATTTTACTACGAGTAGGGCATTTTGGTGACCGAGCTCCATGAAGCCCTTTATTTTTGAAAAAATTAAAATTCAAACTTTTCAACTTCGAAAAATTCTGAAAAAAAGTATGCAACTATACAAGGACAAAATGTACGTGTGAGTAAAAATTTAATACGAAATACTTTGAAATGCGACCTGTACAAAAAAAACAAATTTCTGAACTTTAAGGATGAATAGTATCATGTGTTAAAAAGCCTTAGATTTGTCTTTTTTGCACAGCCTTTATTTCAACATATTTCGTCCTAAAAATTTACACAGATGTGTGTTATGCCTCCATGTGTATCTGTATTTTTTTCAGATTTTTTGAAATGTAAAAATATAATTTTTTATGAATTTTGGGTTTTTCAAAAACTGGCCTCCATGGAGACCGAGCTCCAAAAGGCTTTTTCGTTTTACTATAGACTAGATACGGAACAAAATGAGTAAATCTACGCTTTAAAATATGACTATATACATCTGTATATAGTTCATAGTATCTCTAAAAGGTCTTATATTTAGGAACGGAGAGAGTAAAATCAGAAAACTCGGAGTCCCAAAAACGAAAATTCTACACACACGGAGCAATACGGGGTTTTACGGACTCCTTCTTTAACTAATCTTCACCGCCCCCTGATTCCCAGGGGGTGTGGGGCCCCTCACCCTTATTTCTCCAATCAGCTTAGCCCACCTAATCCTTCCCGTGAACTTCCGTAAAATCTGTTCGTGCGTGTAGCGTTGCTCTCCCAAAAACTAAAAGATCTATCGCTAAACGAGTTACTTGCAAGACCATTTGCAACTTTATTTGCTTCCTGCAGACAGTGAGTATATGAAACATCTGCAAAGTCCAGTGCTAGTTCTTTGCATTCAAGAATAATGACTATGTTTGAGCCCACATAATCATCAGTTTTTTGCAACACCTCTGTATCAAACGTGCAATATATTTGACTTTGTTGCACCCAATTCTCGCTGCTAGGTATAAACCATTTCGTATCACGGTAATCTCTGTCGAATCAACACAACTTGAGTGTGGAAGGAACCAAGATGCTGCAGCAATGAAGTTTCTCCTTCCATCGCAGGCAATAGCACTCGTTGCTTCTAAGAATGTCATACTGAAAAGCTGCATCGACGTTAATTTGTAACATCACCGCAAGGCTTCTTCCACAATTGATCTTCCTTTCTTCTCTGCAGTTTTTTTTATGGAAACAGCAGGACTCTGTTGCGCATTTTTATTGATTTTTAAAAAAATAATACATCGTCCATTACAAATAAAAAGAAAATAAATAAAGGTCCAAGAAATTAAGTAAAAATAAATACAACAACTACATGAAGTGGCTATGACCAGATCATAAATACAACAATGACTTGATGACTGAGCTGGTCATCGAAATGATTCCACCCATTGTGGAAGATCTGCCATCGACTTCCTAGTTGCCCTGTATGTGTGAAGCTTTAGTTCCTGCTTTAACCGTCTTCGACGGGCGTATAGACTTGGTTGCACATTATTGAAGATGAAGTCATTCCTTGTGTTCTAGATAGCCCAAGAGACATGAATAATGATGTCCATTACAAATGGAAGATTGAGTTGCTGGCGTAGATTTTGGATTTGCCCTTGAATATGAGAAGCAACTGGATTCCACTGTGGGCAGATGTAGTGCCAACAGTGTTGGGCAAATCTACAATGGAAGAAGAGATGGTCTCTGCTTTCGAAGGTGAAGGTGTTACACATGGGGCAGGTGTAATCCTAAATAAAAAAGGATTTTTTCAGGAGCATTTCTCTGGTATTTAACTTGTTCATGATCAGCAACCAAAAAAAGATCTTGTGCTTAAGTTGGTTGCATGATTTCTAGAGCCAAGTAATAGTAGGAATAACTTGTTGACTGCCTAGAAGTAGATTATAGACAACTTTGACAGTGAATTTTGTGGAATTCTTTGGAAATTGCCATTGATCTTTCTGAGGATTGATATCATAGGTGTTGATCAGGTCTTGCATTTTCTGAAATTGCTCAAAGGCCTCTAGGGACAGTGGCAAGTGGAACATGGAGGAAGTATCAGGAGTATTGAGCACTATGTTCATAGAAATAGAAGGACTCCTACAGAAAGAGTATAAATGTGGCCAAGTAAATCTGAGAGCCTGACATCCTTCCAAGTGTCTTCCCAAAAAAGAATGGAATGCACTGAGGCTGGCACACATGTAGCTATTTCCTTAAATTTGGGTATCAACTTTAGACAGTCTCTCCACCAAAAAGAGCAGTTAGCTAGTTGTGCTAGTGGTAGTCCTTGTTGATAGTATGATTCCCAAACAAGTTTGACCCATGGGATATCCATATAGTTATAGAATTTATGAATCATCTTCATGAGTAAGCTGTCATTTTGAACTTCTAGGTCAATTATACCCAGACCTCCTTGTAGCTTTGGTCTAAATAACAATTTCCATGCTGCAAGTGGTGGATTCTTCTTATCCAAATATTTGCCTCTCCAAGAGCAATGCCTACGATATTTATCAGCTTCTGTAATAATACCTTTGTAAAGCTTAATGAAGCTCATTAGGAAGGTAGGCAGAGATGATAAAACTGCATTAACCATCAATAGTCGACCATCATAACTTAGGAACTGGGAACAGTAGCTATGTCTTCATAGAATTATGTCAATTAGGGGCATAAAGAATTCCATACTTGGCTTGGTGAGGCTCATGGGCACTCCTAAATATGTAAAGGGGGAAGACCCAATCTGGCACAGAAGGATGGCAGCCATAGTTTGGACATCTTCATCTGGTACATTAATTGACACTATGGTTGATTTTTGAAAATTCACTTTGAGGCGTGAGAATTCAGAGAAGACTTGAACAATTTCGTTAAGGTGAGTTAATTGATCAGGGCAGGCCTTGACTATAATAAGGGTATCATCAGCATACTCAAGGACAAGAAAATTAGGGCAAGATTGCCTAATTATTGGTGCTTGTAGTCTCCCTTCTTGTAAGGATTTGTTTAACAGAGTCTGTAAAAATCTGCATCTAAGACAAATAATAGAGGAGACAGAGGGTCCCCTTGCCTGGCACCTCTTTTACACTTGAAAACATTACCAGGTACTCCATTTAGGAAAACACTTGATGTTGCTGAAGAGAGAATTTGTTTAATCCAGGAGCACCATCTAGATCCAAATCCTTTTGCTTCCAAAATTTTCAATATCATCTCATGCTCAATTTTGTGAAAACCTTTTCAAAGTCCAGTTTGAGCACAAAGCATGGTTCTTTGGACTTGTGGCGTTGAAATAGGTACTCATAAGCCCAAACCACACAATCTTAGAGAGTTTTATTTTTCAGAAAACCATATTGGTTGGCATGCACCAGTTGTAGAATAATTTTATGTAGTCTATTTGCCAATAACTTGGTCAACAATTTGATTGTGCAACTAAGAAGGGAAATGGGCCTATAATCATTGACTGTGGCAGCACCCTCTTTTTTAGGAATGAGAGCAATAAAAGAACTATCAATGCTTTGTAAAGAAAGATTCCCAAAATGGAACTGTGAGCAGAGCTCATAAAAATCTTTCTTAATAATGCTCCAACATTTCTTAATGAAATTTGTGTTAAAGCCATCAGGGCCAGGAGATTTGTTGGATTGCAACTCAGTCACAACTGCATCAACCTCTTCTTCAGTAAATGGATCCTCCAATATTGAGAGATTATTATTTGGAGTTATGAGGCTCAAGTATGCAGGGGAAATTGTAGTATGCTCAGAAATACCCAGCCTCTCCTCGAAGGATTCAAGTAGCAAAGAAGCTTTTTTCTGAATGGTTTTGCAGAGTTTCCCTAGTATGGGAAGTGGGCTGTGCTATGCTATTATTCCTATGTTGAACAGTAGCACAAGCATGAAAAAATTGGAGTTCTCACTGCCAAGTGTGACCCACTTGATTTTCCCTCTCTGATGCCAATATAACTTCAGTTTTTTCAGCGGGGATGACAACAGAGCTTTAAGATCCTCCCTAAGAATGAGCTCAATGCTAGTTAAATCTCTAAGATTTTCAATAGCATCCAGAAAAGCCACAAAGTTGTTTACATTTGAAATTTCCTCTTTGATAGGAGATAAGGATTTGGCCCATGTCTTTAAATGCTTCCTCAAAATTTTGAACTTGGCATTTATTCTCTTAGCTCCATCTGCATAGTGAATGGAGTTTTGCTACACTATTTCCACCATGGGTAGGAATTTTTCATGATCCATCCACCAATTCTCAAATATGAATACATTGCTATGAGGCATACAAGTCAGAATATTAATGACACATGGTGTATGATCTGAGGTTGTTTTGGCCAGTGGGTAAGCAACTGTGTTTGGATAGGATTCAGTCCAACCAGGTGATTTAAAGAACCAATCTAGTTTTTCCAATAGGGGTTCTTCTTGCATAATACTCCAAGTGTATTTTCTGCCCTTCAGTGGGATTTCAATTAATCTAAGCTCGGTAATAACATCATTAAAACCCAGGATTTCCTGTAGATTGGCTCTAGGTTTGTTCCTATCAGCAATGCTTCTGATAAGGTTGAAATCACCCAACAATAACCAATCTGCATCTGGTGGAATCTGGACCCCATGTAGCAAATTTAAGAATTCAGCCTTTCTGTTATCTTGACGTGGGGCATAAATATTAGTCAAAGTCCAGCAGCTGTCACATTTTGTGGACTGCAGTATTATGGAAATAGCAAACTGGTTACTGAAGACTAGTTCTCCTTTGAACTGAGAGGAGCACCAAACTGTGAGCAACCCTCCAGATCTCCCAATGGATGGAAGGAAATGAAAACTTTCAAAGTTAGGCGGGGGATTTTCTGAGAAAAGAAGAGTCACTGATTTCTTTCTTTGTTTCTTGAAAACAAATAACTAAGCATCCACTTTCATTAATTTTATTATAAATGTGCATCCATTTATCTGGTGAGTTAATTCCTCTAACATTCCAATCCAATACTTTCTAGGATTGCTTATGCATAGGAAACCCAATGGATGAGGGAAGTACTGGCATGCAGTCATAGACATAGAACAAAGCCAGCCTGGAAAGGACCAAACACAAGAGAAATAAGCAGCAAGATTGGAATTCTGATAATATAAAAGCAGAACAGTCTTCATACAACTACTGCAACTGATAATAAAGGAGGCCAGATAGCCTTGACCCCTAAACACAAAATAGATAACGAGACCCTCCTTATGATCTGAGACCACTTTATAACCCCATGCAGCATCTTGCGGGCTTCTTGGTCTTGCTCTTTTTGTCCTTGTTGTTCCTCCTGTGCTTGTCATCATCATGATCAGAAGAAGAGCACTGGTTGCCTGCCTAATAGACATACCAAACTTTTCATACAGGTTTTGGACAATTTTTTTTGTTGACCTTGGGAGCCACAGTAGAACATGCAAGACAATTTTTATCAATACAGGTTTTCCCCTTGTATCCATGAGCAAGCTTTTGCAATCTGGAGCTCCTTCTTACTTTAGACACCACCAAAGGGGTTTTAGTCTGCCTCCTTTTGACATGAATAATGGTAGTAGAAGTTGGAGCTAGGGGTAGAATCACGGTATGTTCTCTGACCAGCTGGGGGTGTAGAAACCTTTTGATATGTTGTTTGTTTGTGCCTGGAAAAAATCGTTTGGGCCTGCAGCAGTGGGGCACACTTTAGGAAGAGCAAACTCTGTGAAAACACCATGAGTTGATTCATAGATAATAGACCGTAGATTTGACAGTAGGATGGATCTAGCCCATTCAAACTCTGTGGGGATTAACAATTTTGCTGTAAATAAATCAGCCCAACAAGCAGGAATTGATATAATATCCACAGACTTATCAGTTGGACAGAAGTATTTCCCCCCCCCCCCAAGCACTTGTCCCTTCCTTGGAGAAGAATGGCATAAGAGGAAGATCATGCATCTGAGTTGGAACCAAGTTAACATGCTGAATTTCTGGGATGAGCACCATACCTATCTGCAATTAGGAATGTGATGCTCTTCGTGTATGATAGGCACATCAACCATAGCATTGTCTACCTACACATTAGGGCCATCTAGTTGTTCCTGGTCTGCAGTAGGATCCACATCTTGCATATCCTGATCAATGATGTGGTGTCCTCCAAGGTCTACTGCCTGAACTACAAGATTCCCTTGGACTGAGCAACTGGGAGACTGTTCATGTGAAGAAAAAGTGACAGTAATCTCACTGCTATCCTCTTGAGCTGGTATGTTAAGATCAACCATATCCAGGTTAGTAGGTGGATTATTGACGATCACAGGATCGAGCATTTCCTGTAACTCCTCAAAATCAACATGGTCAAGCATATGTGGACCAATCTCCAGGTCATTGAGCTCCAAGAAATCTCCATTCAGTCCATGGGGTGGCTCATTTAAATTAAGGTGACCACCAAATATGTGTTCCAAGTTTTGGCCATGGGCATTCACTGGAACCTGCTCCTCTGGAGCATTGTTCTGATCCTGAAGAGGAGGATCCTCCTGTCCTTCCTATTCTGCCATAGGATTCTACAGCTGATCATCCTAGAGAGTCCAATTTAGGTCCACATGGTGATGACCTGGATTGGCAGGTGGGTGTTGAAACAAATGAAAAGGCAGCTGATGTGGATTGCCACCATTAGGAGGAGGCATGTCTTCATCACTAGGAAGAGCTCCTAGGTTGTTATACCCTAGGATGATGATGGGAACTGACCATGACTCAACTTGAAATTTATTCCTAGCTAAAACCACACAACTAGTAGGTAACTTGGACATATCTTCCACCTGCACTTTGATGATTAATTTTGAGAAGTCACTTGCCATTTTATCCCCATGTAGTAGAACCCCAAAATCCTTGACAACTCCCTGGATGTGTTGTTCTGCCCACAAATCTACTGGGAAGGAAAGCAGAGCAAGCCAACACTCCTGGTTGTATGTGAAGCTCCTATGATTAATGGTCTCATTATGCCTAACAAATCTGATCTATTGACATTGGAAAAATATGTGGGATATGATGAACTAGACAGTCCCTATCAGCAGCTGAATCTACCTAAATGTATCATCTCAACCTCAATCCCTAGCCTCTCTTCCAAAAAGTGCCGCAAGAACTGACGGATGGCCGCAAAAGGAACATCTAAACCAAGTAAAGGAGAGATGGTTTCTATGGCAACATCTTCGTGCTTGGGATTGATCGGGCCAGGAACATGGTACCTCCATTGCTATGGACGCCCTTCTTCTTGAATCTCCATGTAGAGTCCGTTCAGGAACGACTCTATATTCACAGGAAAGTTGGCTATCAGGTCGTCGGGTGCCTCCAGGCACGCCGGCGGAATCGCACTGGCCGTTGGCAAGGGCAATTGCAAAGGAGCAGCGGAGCACTGTAGCAATGGTCACGCAGAAGGCGAGGAGGCCGAAAGTATGTTTTGAGCCCAGGCGGTAGGAACTAGAGAGCTAATAGCATCTGTCTTGTCTAGGAAATTAAAAAAACTTGTCGAGCGATACATTTCTGATTTGCGTGCCGGTTGGATCCTTTCCAGATTGAACGGGATTTGCATGTATATTGGCGTCCGTATGTTGTGGCTTACCTCCAATAGGATTATCTTGCAGAGGAAAAGTGAGATCAAATGTAAATTTGATTTCCTTATGCATTTTCTTTGGCTGCCAAATCTGTTGATTTCCTACCAAGACTGGTTGCTTTCCCTTCTGATTCTAATGCACGCCCAGATTCCAGCAGTTAATACTGATGTGACCAAATCCCCACATGAGTAACATTTGATTTTATTAGTACATTTGGCACGAACATGCTCATTCAGGAGGCAACGCGAGTAGGATAAAGGCTTATAATCAGCAGGCCGAGCTCTCATATGGTCCACTTCAGAGATGGTTGGGCTAGAATTCCAATCAATACGACCAAAGACCAAAACCCATTGTTGGTCCACGTGGGCCTCTTTCTTGAACGGGAACAAACGATTTGAATTTTGTAAGCCCTCCTTTGACCACGTAGTTACTTGAGCTATGGAATTGAATACTTGCCCAACTGGAATAACTTCCTGAATTGGTGCATCATGCAAATTAAAGAAAGCCTATAATTTCTCCATAGATAACTAGGCCACAATCAACTCCCACAATTGATGCTTCTCCGAATTTTCAAATTTTTCTATGGAGGATCTTGGATATTGGCTCCTGAAGAAAGCTTGAATATGATCAAAAGACTTACCCTCTTGAATTAGCTGCTGTAAATCATGGATCTCTTTAATCACGAGGCGATGGATGAATGTGCTTTCCAGTCGCTTCGAACCCAATGGAGCACGATTAGCCCCCCGTAAGAACCATGTTGGTGGTATGACGTGATGATTTCCGTTTGATAACCGTAGTCCAAGCATTGGATTCTTCATGTTCCCATGTGCGGAATTATCGAATGAAATCCGGTCCACCATTGCCCCAAAGATTAAAATGAACCTCAAAGTCCAGGCAGGCAAATGATCTCAGATTATGAATGAGAAACCCAACCTTTTTTAGAAAACCGAGAACTGAAAGGTGCGATCTCGCAGTAGTAGCACATTGAAATCTTGGGCAATACCATCAAGGCATGAATTGAGAAACAACCCGACCAAATGCTTAGTGAGTCGATGTTTGAAGCGACTGAAAGATGCAACTAGGAAGTATTCATTCCCACCTTGTGTTGCAACGAAAGCCACTGGGCAATTAAATTTACGCCAAATCTGTCATTGAATATGCATACATGGCTTCAGATCAAGAATGATTGTTGGCGTGGCCTCTGCCACCTTGGCACTGCTGATTTCATTGTATGGCTTGCAATCTGGCTGCACCTTAGGGGGCTAAGAAGATGAAGATTCATCACATCTCCCCCCAATCACTGCAATATGGCATGGAAATTGGACTTCATCGCCAATGGCCAGCAATTCACCCTCCTTAAGGAGTCTGGCATCAATCACCACCTCTCTGTCATTGCAAAGAACCACTCTTCCAGAAGATGATAGGAAGATCTTTCCATGGTGGACAAATTTGCGACCAGTGCTAAAATCCACCGCAAAGGTGGCAAACCAGCAAACATGTGAAAGCGGATCAGATCCCATTCCAACGAGAACCTATCGTGAGATGGACATTGGTGTCAGAGTGACCGCCAACGGTAGTGGATGTGGATGTCGGGGCAGGAGTGGCCGCCGGCGGCATGGAGCGTTGGGCATCGGGACCGGGAAGGCCGCCGACGATGGGCATGTGGAGGCTCTCTTTGCTACGTTCTCTGCATTTTTGACACCACAATCATCAATATGTGGTCATGCTTGCACCGTTGCATGGATTACTTCGTAGGATCGCATGACTCCATGTGGGGAAATGAAAATATGATGGATTTTTTTGGATAACTTACATCTTTATTCAACTAGAAGAGCTTGTTGGGCAGTCACTAAATTTGTAAAGCAAAAAAACCCATGCTTTGAGAAGTTCAGGCAAACTAACAATTCCGTCTGTCGCGTATCATCGATTGATGCGGCTTCCAATACTTCAATTGTAGATTTGAGTATTGAGTGAAAGGTTACACCTACAGGATATGGTATGGTATGGATTACATGCCAATCCTACTCTAGCAGCATATGGGAGACTGCTAACCAAAAAACTTAGAGTTTCCGAAAGGCAACTCTCGGTTACAGACACGATGCATGCATGCTTCGTGCACAAATGTGATGGACCGTTTGCTGACCTGCTAACATGTTGAATTATAAAGAAAGTAAAATTATTTGCTAGCTCTTTGATTTCCAAGGAAACCAGTGCCACAACAGAGCGACTGTTCATGCGAGTGTTCCAGACATTAACAATCTCTAGACTATCAGTCTCCATCACCACTTGAGTAAAACCCCGAATATTTGCACAGGTTACTTCATCTCTAAGGGCAAGATCTTCCATGATCATGGGATCAGTGACTCCTGGGTGTACACCCATCAATGAAGATTGTGAGCGGGCTACATCCCTGGCTCCACTTTTACGTTCAGCATCCAACACCAATGCATCAGTGTTGATCTTAATATGATCAACTTCTAGTGGTCGCTATCCATGACCACTAACAACCGCCGCCTGCTGTCGTGGAACGTCGAGCAGAGCCATCGTTTCCCTGGTAAGCTTGATTGAGTTAATCATGTCATATTTTGCTTCATCGTGTGTTCATTTGTTACGAGAGCTCCAGATTGGCCACATGATGGTGATAATTGTGCCACATTCTTTGACCGAGAAATTGAATCACATAGAATACCTATGGTCCACATGATAGGATGCAGTCTTGGTACCTTAATACCCGACACCGACTGTGCCGCCTCCCAGAACTACTTTGCGTGAGAACAATGTATCAGCGCATGTTCAAGGTCCTCATCTTTGGCATGACATGGCTTACATAAATTGTCATCTCTCATATGCCTCTATTTCATGGTGGTTTTATCCGATAAAATGCCCTGAATAACCCTCCACCAAAATACCCAGACCTTAGGGACAACTTTGAGATACCACAAGGTTTTCCACAAATGTGCTTGATCTATTGAGGCTCCCACATCTTGCCTTTCACCTTGAGTTGCACGCTCGTTGTGGTTCACTAGAATATGGTATATTTTTTCACAATGTAGTTACCTGATTTACCATGACCCAAGATGAGAAATCCGCTTTGCCACCCCGCCTCAAGGGAATGCTCAGCTTAGCTTCGGCGCTGGAGGCAATAAAAGTTTCCCTAACTAGCTCGGTTCTCCGTCTCCAATTCTCAGGGTCAATGATCTATATTAGTAACTAGCTCGGTTCTCTGTCTCCAATTCTCAGGGTCAATGCTAACATGATCTATATTAGTAATAGTCGATTTAACCACAGGAGACATGGTGAGCGTCGTGGGTATCCATTTGTCCATACAAACGATGACGGTACAACCGTCTCCTACTCGCTGAATGAGTCCAGAGGAAAGAGCTTCACGCCCAGCCATAATCGCTCACCGTATGGCCGAGGAAGGGCTCGACACTCCAGCTTGCAAGAAATTTGTATCCGGTAAATATCTCCCTTTCATTACTCTAGCATATATGGAATTAGGAATTATTAAGAACCTCCATCCATGCTTTCCCAAAAGTGCCAAGTTGAAAAGATGGAAATCGTGAAAGCGCATTCCTCCCTTGCACTTAGGACTTAAAAGCTCCTTCCAGGACACCTAGTGGAGAGATCTTCTATCAATTGAACTACTCCACCAATATTTAACCAGGCTGGAAATTAGAATTTTGCACACCCTTTTTGTCTATAAGAAATGGCTCATATGAAACATGGGTATTTCTTGTATCACTCACTTCAACAACGTTTCTCTTCCCGCGCAAGCAAACAACCTTTTAGACCACCCTTGCCTTTTACTCCTGTCTCTTCCCAATGTGATCAAAAGTACCACTGGTGAACCTTCGCACTGCGGTAGGAAGACCAAGATATCTTTCACTGGAAGCATCAACATAGACCCCTAATATTCCTTTCAAAGCTTACCGAGAATTATGTGGGGTGTTCAGAATGAAGTATATAGCACGCTTGTCAAGCTTCACTCTTTGGCCCGAAGATTCTCCACAAATTCGCATAATATCATTTAGACTTTCTACACTCTGTGAATTTGCATTAGTGAAAATTATACTATCATCTGCAAAAAGTAGATGACTTACTCATTGTGCGCAAAAACTTGCTCTTATGCCCCTATCAATATGACCACCATAATATTTCAGAAGTGAGGAAAGGCCTTCCACGCACAAAAGAAACAAAAATGATAAACTGGTTCAACTTGTCGGAAGCCTCTCGAAGGGGTAAAATATGGTGGAAGTTCTCCATTAACACATATCGAGAAGCGAACAAAGGAGACACATTTCATTATGAGCCTAAGCGAGATGTTGCTTAAGCCAAGCGTATGAAGAATTGCCTTAAGGTTTAGGGTTTAAGTAACACCTCGGTTAGGCTCATATTGAAATGTGTCTCCTTGATCATATGCCTTCATCATGTCGAACTTACTAGTGCATGCATGATTTTTACCTTTCTTCCTTCGTCGCATGGTATGAATACTCTCGAAAGCCACCAGAACATTATCTCTAATTAAGCAACCTAGAACAAAGGCCCTCTATTCCTCAGTAATGATATCATCCATACAACTTTGCAAGCGATTTGCGATTGTCTTAGTAGCCACTTTATACAAAACAGGGCATAACACAATAGGATTGAATTGAGGTATCATTTGTAGGTAACGCACCTTTATAATAAGAGTGATAGAAGTGTCATTAAGTCCCAAAGGTAATTCGCCTCCATTTAGAAATCCCAAAACAATAGTTGTGATATCATCTTTCAACAAATGTCAGTGTCGTTGGAAAAATCCTATTGTGTAACCATCAACTCCAAGAGCTTTTGATGGAGCCATTTGTAATAATGGATCATGCACCTCGTGTGGCTCAAATGGTTTGTCCATCACACTATTCATGTCTAGTGTTACCTTCACTAGAATGTGTTCCATCAGCTCATTCATATCAATCACCCCCAAGAGATGTATAAAATTTGAAAATAACTGGATATCGGTTTTATCCTCCTCTTAATTAACACCCGTTGAACCATCAGCCTTGTTGAGGCCACTAATCATGTTCATGCATTGACATTGTTTGTCTTGAGCTTGAAAATAACTTGTATTACGATCTACTTCCCGAAGCCAACTAACTCACTCATACGTCTTCATGATATCTATATTTTTTTTATTATTCCATGCCAATATTCTACAACTTTCATATACTTTTAGCAACATTTTATATTTTTTTTTGGGACTAACATATTGATCCGGTCCCCACTATCAGTTCTTGTTTTTTTGCATGTTTTTTTGTTTCGTAGAAAATCCATATCAAAGAAAGTCCAAATGCGATAAAAATTTACATAGATTTATTTTGGAAAATATGTGATTTTTGAGAGGTGGAATCAATGCAAGACGGTGCTCGAGGTGGCCACAAGGCAATAGGGCGCGTCTAGGGGGGTATGTGCACGCTGTGTTGCATTGTGACTCTGTCATAAGTCGGGTGGGGCCCTTCTTTCGCCGCAAGAAAGATAATTTCCTGATAAAATCCCCTAAAAATTTCAGCTCAATTGGAATTACAGATCTCTGGGAATATAAGAAATGGTGAAGTGATCCGAAATAACAACGCAGAACAGAAGAGAAACTGGGAGAAAGTGATCCAATCTTGAGGGGTTCCTCCCCTCCGAGAGCCATGCCGACCATGGACTAGGGGGGAGGCCAAGGAAGAATAAGAAGAGGGAGGGGGATATCTCCCCTCCCTCCCAGTCGCGTCGTAGTGCCATCGGCAAAACTAGCATGACAGCAATCTACAACAACAACTATGTCATCTTCCTCACTACCACCATCTCCTTCCTTCCTCTATTTACAACGGTCCACTCTACCACAACCCACTGTACCCCCTACTTTAACATGGTGCTTTATGCTTCATATTATTTTCCAATGATGTGTTGTCATCCTATGATGTTTGAGTAGATTTTTATTGTCCTATGGATGATTGGTGAATTGCTATGATTGGTTTAAATTTCTTGTGGTTTTGTTGTTGTCCTTTGGTGCCCATCACATGAGAGCGTGCGTGGATCACATCATAGAGTTAGTTGTATGTTGATAGGACTATGCATTGGAGGGCAAGAGTGACATAGGCTTCTTCAGAACATAGAAATTGATTCATATGAGATTGAAGGGGGGCCAATATATGTTAATGCTATGGTTGGGTTTTACATTAATGAATGTTAGTAGTTGTGTATGCTTTCTAAGAGTTCCAATCATAAGTGCATAGAATTCCAAGTAAGGGATGACATGCTAGCAGTGGCCTCTCCCACATAAAAACTTGCTATTGGTTACTGACTTAGCCAATCACTTAGGGATTCCGCAAATCCTACCACTATTTTTCCACAATCACTAAAATAACTTAATTGTACTTTTATTAAAACAACACATAGCTTTTATTTCCACATTTTTATTATCTTGCAAACCTATATTTTTACATCTACAAAGTAGTTCTAGTTTTATTCCTCCAAAGTAGTTTATTTCTTGTACTAGGTATAGTAAACATTGCTGCGCATAGAGTTGTATCAGTGGTTGATAGAACTTGATGAAATATTAATTCGACATTTATCTCCTCATTGGGTTTGACACTCTTACTTATCGAAAAAGGCTACAAATGATCCCCTGTACTTGTGGGTTATTAAGACCATTTTCTCGTGTCATTGTGGGGGAGCAATAGCGTGGGGTTGATATTCTCATTTGTACTTGTTTGCCTTATCTCTAAGTGATTTTATTTTCAGTTCTTGTTTTCTACCTTTACTTATGCCTTGGAAACATAAAATACCAAAACAATAGTTGTATTTGCAACCCAAAAGTTCAGGAACCACTAGTGCTTCATATTGCTCCTACTGAAAACCCAACTAGCTTACTTGAGGGGAAATCATTAGATGAGCATTCTTATTTTGTGTGACATCGCTTATCTCAAAAAGGGAAACTCTTTTGGCATCAAATTAATTGTTTGTGTGCCTATAGTTGTCATTTATGCAAAATACATGATTTTACTTGTTGTTCTGAAGATACTAGAACACCTTCCTTATCAATGTGAGTTTAATGATAATGAAATATTATCTTCTTATATTAAGCATGTCTATAGTTATTATGATATTGACCAAATTGAAAAATGTGTTGCTTTTAGGGGTGCATATGAAATTGCTTCTTTGATTGAAAAGCATGATGTTGTTTTTTACAAATCTTAAAATTTTGCCATACTTAAATATTGCTATGAAAAATATGCTTCTGATTCTTATGTTAAAGAATTTATTGAGAGAATGCCTGCTGCCTTGGAAGAAGAGACTAATATTTTGTAGGAACCTATGGAAGAAGAAATTGTTGAAACTGTGAGCTCATGAGATGAAAAAGGTGAGGAGGAGAGTGAAGAACAATAGAAGGAAGATCGGATTAGTGATACGTCTCCAGCGTATCTATAATTTATGAAGTATTCATGCCATGTTTACAATAATTCTATAAGATTTAGGTATGATTTTATTAGAACTAACCCGGACTGACGTTGTTTTCAGCAGAACTACCATGGTGTTGTTTTTGTGCAGAAATAAAAGTTCTCGGAATGGGATGAAAATTTACGGAGAATATTTTTAGAAAATATAAAAAATATTGGAGGTAAAAGATACTAGAGAAGAGTCCCGAGAGAGTCACAAGCCACCAAGGCGTGGCCACCCCACCTAGCCATGCCTGACAAGCTTGTGACCTCCTCGAGAACCTTCTGGACGTAGGACCAATGCCAAATACTCTTATAAATACCCAAACCTCAGAAAAGAAACCTAGATCGGGAGTTCCGCCGCCGCAAGCCTCCAAAGCCATGAAAAACCAATCGGGAGCCCGTTTCGACACCCTGTTGGAGGGCAAAACCATCATCGGAGGCCATCTTCATCATCTCGACGGTCTCCATGACGAGGAGGGAGTAGTTCACCCTCGAGGATGAGGGTATGTCCAGTAGCTATGTGTTTGATCTCTCTCTCTCTCGTGTTCTTGAGATGGCACGATCTTGATGTACCGCGAGCTTTATTGATATAGATGAATCATATGGAGTTTTCCCCTCTCTATCTTCTTGTGATGAATTGAGTTTTCCCTTTGAAGTTTTCTTATCGGCTTGAGTCTTTAAGTATTTGAGAACACTTGATGTATGTCTTGCGATGGGATATCCATGGTGACGATGGGATGTTCTATTGAGCCACTTGATGTATGTTTTGGTGATCAACTTGCGGGTTCCGTGACCTTGGGAATCTATGCATAGGGGTTGGCACATGTTTTCTTCTTGAATCTACGGTAGAAACTTTGGGGCACTCTTTGAAGTTCTTTGTGTTGTATTGAACATGATGAATCTGAAATTGTGTGACGCATATCGTATAATCAAGCCCATGAGTACTTGTGGTGACATTGGAGTATCTAGGTGACATTAGGGTTTTGGTTGATGTGTGTCTTAAGGTGTTATTTTAGTACAAACTCTAGGGTTGTTCATGACACTTATAGGGATATATCATAATATTGATCGGAAAAGATAACTTTGAGGTGGTTTCGTACCCTACAATAATTTCTTTGTTAGTTCTCCGCTATTTGTGACTTTGGAGTGAACTCTTTGTCGCACGAGAGGTATTTACATATGATTCAACTATGTTTAGTATTGTTGAGAGATTGCACTAGTGAAAGTATGAACCCTAGGCTTTGTTTTCAAGCATTGCAATACCGTTTGTGCTCACTTTTGTTACTTCTTACCTTGCTGTTTTTATATTTTAAGATTACAAAACCCTATATCTACCATCCATATTACACTTGTATCACCATCTCTTCGCCGAACTAGTGCACCTATACAATTTACCATTGTATTGGGTGTGTTGGGGACACAAGATATTTCTTGTATTTGATTGCAGGGTTGTTCGAGAGAGACCATCTTCATCCTACGCCTCCCGCTGATTGATAAACCTTAGGTCATTCACTTGAGGGAAAATTGCCACTATCCTACAAAACTCTACGCTTGGAGGCCCAACACGAGTCTACAATAATAAGGTTGTGTAGTAGACATCAAGCTCTTTTCTGGCGCCGTTTCCAGGGAAGTGAGTGCTTGAAGGTATATCTTTAGATCTTGCAATTGAATCTTTTAGTTTCTTGTTTTTTACTAGTTTCGTTTTATAAAAGAAAACTACAAGAAATGGAATTGAGGTTGCCTCATATGCTTCATCTTTTTAATGTCTTTCGTGAAAATGATGGAAAGGAAAATTGTGCTCAAGTGTTAGAAGAAGAAGTTATTGAAATGTTTGGAACTAAATCATTTAATGCTGAGCATGATAGTAATATTTTTAGTATGAATTATCTGAATATTCATGATGCTAATGATATGCAAAGCCACAAGCTTGGGGATGTTATGTTTGATGAAGAAGATATTTTTAGTTCCCCAAGTTTTGATGAGCAAATTTATTATGATTATGGCATGCCTCCTATATATGATGATTATGATGATGATATGTATGCTATAAAGAGTGATAGTAACCAGGAAAATTTTCATCATGATTTTAATATTCAATGTGGTTATGTCAATCAAGTGTCACATGATAGTTATTTTGTTGAGTTTGCTCCCACTACTATGAATGAGAAGAAGTTTGCTTATGTGGAGAGTGATATAACTTTCTATGCTTGTAGATCATGAAAATAATGCTGTATTTGATAGTTATATTGTGATTCATGATGCTACTGAAAATTATTATGTGTGAGGAACATATGCTTGTACAAATTGCAATAATATTAAGTTTCCTCTCTATGTGGTCAAAGTTTTGAAGTTATGCTTGTTTTGCCTTCCTATGCTAGTTGATTCTTGCTCCCATAAATTGTTTGCTCACAAAATCCCTATGCATAGGAAGTGGGTTAGACTTAAATGTGCTTGTCATGAGTTTCATGATTCTCTTTTGCATGTTTCAATTATTATTCCTATGTGAGCATCATCGAAATCATCATGCCTAGCTAAAAGGCATTAAAGAAAAGTGCTTGTTGGGAGACAAACCCACACTTTTACTTTCTGTTTTTATGTGTTCACATGATTAAGATACTTTATTAATCATTTTTTGCGTATTTTATTTCAATAAAGTGCCAAGTAAAGTCTTTGGAATAGTGTGGATACTTGCTTGTTTGATTCTATGCAAAAACAGAAAGTTTTGCGTCTAGTATATGAATTATCTGGTTTTACTGGAGCATCAAATAATTCCGACATTTTTACACAACGTTTATATGCAAATTCCTTGAGTTTCCTAATTTGTAATAATTTGTAGAGGCAGGAAAGTATGGTGATAATTCAGATCTTTACAGACTCTTCAGTTTTTGATAGATTCTGTTTTGCATGCATAGTTTGCTTGTTTCAAATGTTCCTATAGCTTATATTGAGTAATATAAATTGTGAGAATGATGGAATACAATAGGAATCATGGGATAACAATTATTAATCTTGTATTTACAGTACCTAGGTGAATGATCTATCTTTATTACACTAACCCTTCTCACAAACTTCCTTAAGTTTTGTGTGATTGAAGTTTTCAAGTTTTGGTAGAGACACCGATATGAGGAGAATAAGGAGTGAAAAGAACCTAAGCTTGGGTATTCCCAAGTGAGGGATCACTAGAAGAGTGTATATAAGGGGGGGTGAATAGACTACTAGCAGAAATTTAAAAACTAACCTTTTCCCAAGTTAATTGGTTGGTAGATTTTAGCAGTTTTAGCAAAGCTAGCAAGTCTAACAGCCCTGCACATGCATGTCAACGAATATGGCAGCGGAAAGTAAAGACATTGCATATGAAGTAAAGTGTTGAGATAGGTAGATCAAACGTAGTTGGAGATGCATGGACTTTTCCCGTGGTTCTGATAGGTGGCGCTATCGTACATCCATGTTTATGGAGTCTTCAACCCACGGAGGGTAACGGTCGCGAGAGTCCACGGAGGGCTCCACCCAAAAGGGTCCCTGAAGTAGCAACTTTGACGATTCCATAACGGCTTCCGTCCACGAAGGACTAGCCTCACTGTGGGTAGATCTTCACGAAGTAGGCGATCTCCTTGCCCTTACAAACTTCTTGGTTCACTCCACAACACGAAGTAGGAGGCTCCCAAGCGACACCTAACCAATCTAGGAGGCACCACCCTCCAAAAGGTAATAGGCTCGGTAATGACGATGAACTCCTTGCTCTTGTGCTTCAAGATGATAGACTCCTCGGCACCCAATCACTCTCTCACAGATTTGGCATGGTGGAAGAGATGGGATTGGTGGAAATCTACTTGGGGAGGCTAGAAATCAAGATCCATATGATTGGAGTGGAAGATCTTGACCTCAACACAAGGGTAGGTGGTTCTCTCTTAGAAAATCTAATAGGATAGGTATGGAATAGTTCTGAGTGCTTGTCTGTCGAGTAAGTGGTGATGAAGGGGTATAAATATGCATCCCCAAAAATCCAACCGTTACACACAAAATGACCAACTCGGTGATACCGATGTGTTAATCTTGGTGATACCGAAGTGACCAAAAGGTGGTGACTTTTGAATCTCGGTGAGACCGATATAGGAAAATCGGTTGCACCGATAAGGTGACCAACGGTCAGATTTCCAATCTCGGTGACGCCGATCCAACATTCTCGATGGGACCGAAAATGTGAATTTGCCTAACAGAAAGTTGGCAACCTAAACTCGGTGGCACCGGTATGGAATCGGTTGCACTGAAGTGGCTAGGGTTTGGCTTGAGTCTGTCTAGGTTCTGAAATCGGTGGCACCGGTATGGGAAAGTTGGTTGCACCGATTTTGAGTGTTAGGTATAGAACAGACTTTGGTGGGAGAGTTTGTGGATATTTTTGGCGACTATCACTTGTGCACGTTTGAGCATCTTGTTCACCAACAAAACCTTACCCCCTTTTAATAGTATTGGCTTTCCTATGGACTCAAAGTGATTTCTCACAAATATAAAATGTAGAGTCCTCTTGCTTGAAGCTTGGCGAACCTATTTCCTTGCATCTTGGGGTATCTTCCACAATCTCCTTTTGCCAACCCTCTCTATAGACTGTATCTGAAATATACTAGGTAAAAATATCAGTCCAAGAGACAATGTATGTTGTCATGAATTATCAAAACCACCAAGGGAGCATGTTGTCCTTTCAATCTCCCCCTTTTTGGTAATTGATGACAACATACAATCAAAGCTTCAAATAAAGATATGCATGGTTATACTGAAGACTTTGAGAGACACGTGACTTAGACTTGCTCCCCCTAAATGTGTGCAGTCCTTTAAAGGATAGCTGCTTTTGAATGCATGAACACACATAAGGTAGAAGGGATATAACAGGTCATGTGTATCTTGGCTATATGCATCAAGTATATATGAATGAGATGTATCTTTGTTCAAGACATCACTCTTGCAAATAGTATGTGCAAGAAGCAAGAGATCATCTTGACCAAGGATATAATGCATATACTTACCTTGAGTTCTTGGGCATCCTGGTAATAAAAACACACTTGAGAAAACAATGTTAGGAAACACAAGAGTATTCTACCAAATAGCAAGGCAATAGAACTCAAAATTTCCAAGATCAGATATGGAGGACATATAGAAAATGGCATTCCTTAGGATTGATATGTCTCCAAGATCATTGAGAGTTTTCTCACCGTAGATATGAAAGTAGAATATCCTCTCCTCCTGAATCTTAGCATGTAGATATTAGGAATGGATAAGGTGAGAAAGGTCAACAATATTTTTCTCCCCCTACTTTGATATTCTCCCGCTGTTTTGTTTATAAAGGAATGAGTATTGATATTGGCTCTCCCCCTTGATCATATCTCCCCCTTTGCATAAGCATGTATGTCCTCTTTAGCATGAAGCTTTGGTCTTCCCCCCCTTTGGCATAAATTTCCAAAAAGGTCAAAAACAGGGATAGATACATGGATCATTAACTAAGAAGGGATCCTTGAGAACAAGGGTCATCGAAAAATAGGATTCATAGAAATTAAATTGAGAGAGTCATGGAAAATGATTTGTTCTTCTCCTCCTTTCTTCATTGAAGATAGGGATCCTTGAATAAAGAAATTCTCTCCTCAAAATTAACTTTAGTTCTTCTCCCCCTAAGTAATACAAAGTTTTTTTAATATTAAGGGATCATCGAAGTAAAATAAGTATTACAAGAAAGATCACTAAGAAAACACAGATTTGCAAAAACGAATTCAAAAGAGACAGAATGAAAATCGGTGACGCCGAGATAGATAGATCGGTGGTGCCGAGATTTTGTAGTGCAGCTTGTCTGCAATTTCGGTATACCCGAGATATCTGAGTCACTGGCTCCGAAAGAGAAACCAAGTTTCTGTTTTCACTGAGTCAAGAGAAAGATTTTTAATAAAATATGAAGTTTTTACAAGAGACATCAACTAGAGAAGATTGGAGTGGTTATGAGAAATCATGCAATAGAGAGCAGACCACACCAGATTCTTAACTAGATGATGGGTGGTGACTAGGCCACCTATATTAGAGTATATCGACTTAGGAGCCAAGCAAGAATACTTGATCATAGGTTATACTCTACGTTAAGCTCAAAATGGGGTTACCATTTTTCGATTAAGCATTTAATGTCTTCATATCGCTTGATTTGCTTTAGCTCATTTCTTGGAGTAAAGCCTTTTCAAGGACATGAGTACATACCTTTGAGTGATGTTGATGACATAGCTTGTAGATGAACTTGCTGAGGATGCTCGAGGCTGATGAAGATCATCTTGAGTTTTGAGCTATCCTTCTTGTTCTAGTACACTGGTTACCTACTAAGATTAGTCATGCAAGGAAGAAAAATAGATATATTCCATTGACATGATACCAATTGAAGGTGTGCAATTTTGATCAAGTATATGTCAAGGATATGGTTGAGTGGTCTTCTTCCTTCCATCATCAAGAGGGGTTGTGGATACTTGGTAATGACAAGATTGCTTATTATTGGAGTTGATGGCAATCTTGTGGAATGAAGTTTTTCCAAGTACCTACAAGAGATTAGATGCAATACAAGGGAGCATAGAATTCCATGGCATAGGATGAAATGATAAGACTCATGGAAATATCAAGAAAGCTCATGCCCTTGCATGCAACCGAGTGAGTCTAGCTCAAGTTTGAAGCATCGGTGATGTTCAACTCACTCCTCAAGTGTGTCTCCTGATCAAGTGGCTTAGTAAAGATATCTGCCAGTTTCTTGTTAGTGCGAACATGCTTAAGATTAATATCTCCTTTGGCAACATGATCACAAATGAAATGATGTCGAACTTGAATATACTTAGTTCGAGAATGTTGCACAGGATTATGACCAATTTTAATAGAACTTTCATTGTCACAAAGTAATGGAACATTTTTAACATGAATTCCATAATCCTTAAGTGTTTGTGTCATCCATAGTAATTGCGCACAACAAGATCCAGCGGCAACATACTCAGCTTCGGCAATCGATAAAGATACCGAGTTTTGTTTCTTAGAGGACCAAGATACAAGAGATCTGCCCAAAAATTGACAAGTACCCGAGGTGGATTTTCTATCAACCTTGTCACTGGCATAGTCCGAATCAGAATAGCCAACAAGATCAAAAGAAGATCCCTTGGTATACCAAATGCCAAAATTTGACGTTTGTATCAAGTATCTCACATTGCGTTTTACAGCTAAAAGATGACATTCTTTCGGTGCAGCTTGATATCTAGCACACATGCAAACACTAAGCATAATATCGGGATGATATGCACATAGATATAACAATGAACCAATCATAGATTGATAAACTTTGTGATCAACCGTCTCATCCTCTCTGGTGAGATCAACATGTCCGCTAGTAGGCATAGGGGTTTTCATACCTTTGCACTCCTGCATGTTGAACTTTTTGATCAAGTCCTTGGTATACTTAGTTTGAGAGATGGAAGTTCCTTCTTTTGATTGCTTGATTTGCAAGCCAAGAAATAATTTCATCTCACACATCATAGACATCTCATACTTCTCGGACATCAACCTTCCAAATCTTTCACTAAATTGAGGGTTAGTGGAACCAAAGATGATATCATCCACATAGATTTGGCACACAAATAATTCACCATTAACTCTCTTAGTGAATAAGGTTGCATCAATTTTACCAATTTCAAAACCTTTTTTGATAAGAAACTTCGTTAAACATTTGTACCAAGCACGAGGGGCTTGCTTAAGACCATAAAGAGCTTTACGAAGCTTGTAAATATGATTAGGTTTCTTAGGATTCACAAAGCCAGGTGTTTGTTTAACATAAACCTCTTCTTCAATTTCACCATTCAAAAATGCAATTTTAATATCCATTTGATAAAGCGTGATATCATGGTGATTGGAATAAGCAAGAAGAGTGCGAATAGCTTCAAGTCTAGCGACGGGGGCGTAGGTCTCATCGTAGTCCATACCTTTGACTTGCGTATATCCTTGAGCTATGAGGCGAGCCTTGTTCGCATGACTTAACCGTCTTCGTCTTGCTTGTTCCGAAATACCCATTTGGTTCTGATGATGTTGTGTTCATCCTCGGGCTTCTCCATGAGTGTTCACACTTCGTTCCTTTCGAAGTTCTGAAGTTCTTCATGCATGGCGTTCACCCAATCCGCGTCTTCAAGAGCTTGTTCTACCTTCAAGGGCTCAATTCTAGAGATGAAAGAATAATGCTCATAGAAGTTTTCTAGACAAGTTGTAGAGCGAGTGATTCTCCCTGTTTGTATATCACCAAAGATTTGGTTTAGGGGATGGTTCTTGGTCACTTGTGCTCGAACTCGGGTCAGCTTCCGATTGTTGGTTGTGGAGATTCTTCTTCATCATCTCCTTCATCTTTGTTGTTGTTGAAGGTGTCATTCCCTTGAGGTGGTGGTGAAGGAGTTTGTGGTGGATCTTCATGATGCACTTCCTCCTCTTCATCATCTTGTCGTGTACCGCTTGTGGATGCCTCCATGTCATGTTGTGGTTCACATTGTCGTGAGGTAGGGGCTTCCACTTAAGTTGATGAAGTACTTTCCTTCACATCCATGGGACGAATCTTGCCGATGGGTAAATCTAGGATAGCTTCCGAAGGGTTCTTATCACCTACATCATTTGGCAATTGTTCGATTTGCGAACCATTAGATTCATCAAACTTCACATCTACCGTCTCTTCAACTTTTCGAGTGAAGTTGTTGTAGACACGGTAAGTGTGAGAGTTCGATCCATAACCAAGTAGGAATCCTTCATGAGATTTAGGAGAAAATTTAGTACGACTATGCTTATCAAGAATGTAGCACTTGGAGCCGAATACTCGAAAGTATCCAACTTGGGGTTTGTTACCGGTGAGTAGCTCGTATGTCGTTTTACCGAGAAGCTTGTGCAAGTAAAGTCGGTTTGTGGCATGACATGTTGTTTCCATGACTTCTGCCAAAAAGTGTTTCGGCGTCTTGTATTCGTCAAGCATCGTTCTTGCCATCTCAATGAGTGTACGGTTCTTCCTCTCAACAACTCCATTTTGTTGAGGCGTGTACGTAGCCGAGAACTCATGTGAGACACCTTGTTCATCAAGAAAGGTGTACCCATGGGTGTTCTTGAACTCCGATCTGTTATCGCTCTGAACCTTCTTGATCTTCACTTCAAACTGATTTTGAGCTTTGCGAGCGAAGTTCTTGAAGATCTTTTGAACCTGCGGCCCTCAAGAAAGAATACCCACGTAAATCTAGAAAAATTATCAACTATAACTAGACCATAGGAATTTCCATCGAGACTCTTGTAAGCATTGGGACCGAAAAGATCCATGTGAAGTAACTCGAGTGGTCTCCTAGTAGTCATGATATTCTTAACAGGATGACTTCCACCTACTTGCTTTCCAACTTGACAAGCACTACAAAGTCTATCTTTGTCAAAGATAACATCTTTAACACCAAGTATGTGATCACCTTTGATAAGTTTGTCTAAATTACGCATCCCAACATGTCCTAATATTCTATGCCAAAGCCAACCTTTAGAAGATTTAGCAATTAAACAAGTGCGAGGTTTGGATCTCTTAGCGAAATCGACAATGTATAGATCACCTCTACAGATACCGGTAAAGACAATTTTATGATTATCTTGATGAAACACTTGGCAATCTATTTTCGTGAATAACAAATTGAAACCAAAGTTGGAAAGTCTAGACATGGAAAGAAGATTATAGCCAAGAGATTCAACAAGCATAACATTTTGAATAGAACTGTCATGGTATATTGCCACCTTACCAAGACCAAGTACCTTACCCTTGGAGTTGTCTCCAAAAGTTACGTACCTTCGCGGTCCATGGTTTGGTGTAATCTCTTCAAACATTTCTCTATCTCCGGTCATATGATCGGTACATCCGCTATCGAGAATCCACTCTTTTCCTCCGGACATGTAATCCTTGAAGTTCTCCATGAGACTTAGGTTCTTCATAATCTTCTCATACTCGATGTCGAACAGCTCATCTTCATCATAGTAGCCATGTTCCACATTGTCATCATCAAGTGGAAAATCCTCGTCATAAAGAACAATAGATACGTTAGGATGGTGATCATGACAATGTTCAGGTTTATGAATGCGAATGGCTTCTATAATGATATTGTTGATGATTGTGACATCTTCTTTAGCATGCATGAGGTCTCTAAGCTCAAATAGAAAAGCATCAAATTTGGGATCACTAGGCGACATCTTATGAAAGGCAATGGTTTTATGAAGAATTTCATGAAGATTACTTAATGAGTAACTTGGATATCGTTTCTCCAAATCATTCCACAAGGTGTAAGCACATGCAAAATTCTTCATTTGGTTAAGCATATTTCTAGGCAATGCTCTAACAATGAGATTAATAGTTCTAAGATTGCATAGCATATCAATTTCCTGTTCGTGTGTGGGATGCAACGGATCAATAGGAGGCTCATAGGGGTGCATAACATATTTGCTCAATTGAAATTCATTAAACAGCTCAAGCATCAAAGATTTCCATTGACTATAGTACTCTCCATCAAGAATGGGCACTCTACCACTCAAACTTCCTACACTAGACACATCCATCTTCCTCCTCGGTGATTAAACAGAAGCAATAGAGACCAATGCTCTGATACCAACTGAGGGATCACTAGAAGACTGTCTAGAGGGGGGTGAATAGACTACTAGAAGAAATTTAAAAACTAACCTTTTCCCAAGTTAATTGGTTGGCAGATTTTAACAGTTTTAGCAAAGCTAGCAAGTCTAACAGCCCTACACATGCATGTCAACGAATATGGCAGCGGAAAGTAAAGACATTGCATATGAAGTAAAGTGTTGAGATAGGTAGATCAAACGCAGTTGGAGACGCATGGATTTTTCCCGTGGTTTCTATAGGTGGCGCTATCGTACATCCACGTTTATGGAGTCTTCAACCCACAGAGGGTAACGGTTGGGAGAGTCCATGGAGGGCTCCACCCAAAAGGGTTCACGAAGTAGCAACCTTGACTATTCCATAACGGCTTTCGTCCACGAAGGACTAGCCTCACTATGGGTAGATCTTCACGAAGTAGGCGATCTCCTTGCCCTTACAAACTTCTTGGTTCACTCCACAACACGAAGTAGGAGGCTCCCAAGCGAAACCTAACCAATCTAGGAGGCACCACCCTCCAAAAGGTAATAGGCTTGGTAATGATGATGAACTCCTTGCTCTTGTGCTTCAAGATGATAGACTCCTCAGCACCCAATCACTCTCTCACAGATTTGGCATGGTGGAAGAGACGGGATTGGTGGAAAGCTACTTGGGGAGGCTAGAAATCAAGATCCATATGATTGGAGTGGAAGATCTTGACCTCAACACAAGGGTAGGTGGTTCTCTCTCAAAAAATCCGATAGGATAGGTATGGAATAGTTCTGAGTGCTTCTCTGTCGAGTAAGTGGTGGTGAAGGGGTATATACAGGCATCCCCAAAAATCCAACCGTTACACACAAAATGACCAACTCGGTGACACCGATGTGTTAATCTCGGTGGTACCAAAGTGACCAAAAGGTGGCAACTTTCCAATCTCGGTGACGCCGATCCAACATTCTCGATGAGACTGAAAATGTGAATTTGCGTAACAGAAAGTTGGCAACCTAAACTCAGTGGCACCGGTATGGAATCAGTTGCACCGAAGTGGCTAGGGTTTGGCTTGAGTCTGTCTAGGTTCTGAAATCGGTGGCACTGGTATGGGAAAGTTGGTTGCACCGATTTTGAGTGTTAGGTATAGAACAGACTCTGGTGGGAGAGTTTGTGGATATTTTTGGCGACTATCACTTGTGCACGTTTGAGCATATTGTTCACCAACAAAACCTTACCCCATTTTAATAGTATTGGCTTTCCTGTGGACTCAAAGTGATTTCTCACAAATATAAAATGTAGAGTCCTCTTGCTTGAAGCTTGGCCAACCTATTTCCTTGCATCTTGGGGTATCTTCCACAATCTTCTTTTGCCAACCCTCTCTATAGATTGTATCTAAAATACACTAGGTAAAAATATCAGTCCAAGAGACAATGTATGTTGTCATGAATTATCAAAACCACTAAGGGAGCATGTTGTGCTTTCACCAAGGCACCCATAAGGTAATATCCAAGGAATACTCAAGAGTCTTAGCTTGGGGATGCCCCGAAAGGCATCCCCTCTTTCGTCTTCAACACTATCGATATATCTCACTTGGAGCTATATTTTTATTCATCACATAATATGATTTTTTCCTCGAGCGTCATTTTATTTTGTTGTTCTCTATTAGGTGTTATTTATAATCTTGTGTTTCAATAAAAATTTCCAAGAGTTGCCTTTAGGATGCTTGCATTGCATGTTTTGATATGTGTTGGGTAAAAACAGAAACTTCCGCTGTAGTGTTTAAATTTTCATATTTTAGTAGAACATGGAAAGTTTCTAAAATATTTACACAGTGTTGTCATATAAATTTTATAGCGTGTCTTATAGTTTCATAACTGTTTGAGTTACAGAAGTATATTATTACCATAAATTGCTACAAACTCCTTCTGTTTGGGCAGATTGCTGGCATAGCTTTGTTATCTACTTGTCATATAGTTTCCATAGCCTATATAGGTAGATATAAATTGTGGAAATGATATTAAACAGTAGATAATGTTTGAAAACTATTGTGTAAACTTGTCTTTGCAGTACATAAAGTGTTGATTTATTATGTGTACGAACCTATCTCACGAGTTCTTTTCAAGTTTTGTGTAGACGAAGTTTTTGAGAATAGATGAAACCATGATATGAGAGGATTGAACGAGATATAAAAGCTAAATCTTGGGGATGCCCAAGGCACCCCAAGTAAAAAAATTCAAGAACTTTCAAGCATCTAAGCTTGGGGATGCCACGCGTCCCATCTCTCTTCGTCAACTATCGGTTAGACTATGTTGAGCCTAAATATTTATTCGTTCACATGATGCATCCTATTCTTGGAGTGCTATTTTTATTTTGATTGCTGTTTAAATAATATACTAAGATCTGAAATTTTTTATTGAGAGGGAGAGAGAGAGAAAATCCTCACATAGCTACTTAATTTTTTGACTACTCATTGATCTTCACTTATATGTTTTGGAGTAGTTTTGACATTTACTCTCGTACTTCACTTATATCCAATGAGTAAATGGTTGAATGAATTGAATATCATAAATCTAAAATTATATATGTTTTATATTCTTATCCCATGGGGAGTAATGATTTCACATCTAAGAAGTATAGGTGGTAAAATTTATTGAAAGTTAGCAACCACCGCATTGGTCACTTGAACAATTCATGAAAGAATATTGAAGGAAGAGAGATTTCACATATAAATATACTATCTTGGACATCTTATATGATTGTGAGCCTCATTAATTATTTCCAAATTTGAGCAAATTAGTTGAAGTTGGACAAAGAAGACAACGTAATGAGTTATGCTTGGGTATATTTGTATAGAAGTTATATTGTTATGGATCCTCCAACATGTGGTGCTTGCTTCCACCTCATACTAGCCAAAACTTCCGCACCAAGTAGAAATACTACTTGTGCTTCCAAACACCCTTAAACCCAAAGGTGTTCCATATGAGTCCACCATACCTACCTATATACGGTATTTACCTGCCGTTCCAAGTAAATTTGCATGTACCAAACTCTAAACCTTCAAATAATATTCTGTTTTGTATGCCCGAATCGCTCGTATAGTGAGTAGGGGCTGTCAGTATCTTCCATGCTAGGTGGGTTATTCTCATGATATGTGTTGATTCACTATCATTCACGAGAAAGTGGTTGGTATTCGGGATGCCCAGTCCCATGCTCAAGAATCAAATCAAAATATAATGAATCAAAACTCCCCCAGGATTGTTGTGTGTATGGACGGTACCTGTGGATTCGGCTCGCCGTGGAGTGTGATTGATTGGTGGAGGGGGAGTAAAAACTTTACCATTTTTTGGGAACCGCCTATAATGTATCTAGCATGGAAGGTACCGAGATCTCTCGGTTGTTATGTTGACAATGAAAGCATATCGCTGAAAATTATTATTCATCTCTATTTTAAAAGCTCGAGCTCTGGCAGCTTTGCAAATCAATGCTTCCCTCTGCGAAGGGCCTATCTTTTACTTTCTAGTACTTACCTTTATACAAGAGTCGTGGTGATCTTCGCCACTTCCTATATTTCGCCTTTTCCTCTTGGAAAGCATCATGTGGTGGGGAAAGATCCAAGAATATATGGCCATTCAAATATATTTGGTCATGAATTATTATTATTGACAATTATCTATATGATAAGTATGTTGGGAGGGGAAACATTAAGCCCCTATCTTTCTATGTGTTCGGCGGATGCCATTTGCTCTAAAAATATGCTTTGAGTGTTAGCAATCATGGAAGACTGTATGATAGTTGAGTATGTGGAATTTGCTAAATCAAAGCTCTTACATAGACCCTTTTTGAAAATAAGATGAATTGCAATTGTTTGGTGACTGAAAGCATAGTTTGTTAGTTTTCAACAAACTTTATGGTCTCTACTTTAACACGGGAATAGCTTGTTACTTGTTCATGAGAATTTCTATGAGATGAACTACTGTTTATGATATATAATGATGTTAGAAAAAGTGTTTGGAACTATCATTGATCAAATTTATGCACTATGCTAGCATTAACACATCATAAATTATTTCTTTTATCATTTACCTACTTGAGGACGAGCAGGAATTAAGCTTGGGGATGCTGCTACATCTCCAACATATCTATAATTTATGCAGTATTCATGCCATGTTTAAAATAATTCCATATGATTTTGGTATGATTTTATTAGCACTAACCCAGAGTGACGTTGTTTTCAGTAGAACTACCGTGGTATTGTTTTTGTGCACAAATAAAAGTTCTCAGAATGGGCTGAAAATTTACGGAGCATATTTTTGGAAAATATAAAAAATACTAGAGCGAAAATATACCGGAGAAGAGTCCCGAAGGAGTCACAAGCCACCAGAGCACGGACACACCCTGGTCACGTCTGGCAGGATTGTGACCTCCTCGGGAACCTCTGGACGTGGCACCAACGCCAAATACTCCTATAAATACCCAAACCTCCGAAAATAAACCTAGATCGGGAGTTCTGCCACTGCAAGCCTCTAGAGCCACAAAAAACCAATTAGAGCTCGTTCCGTCACCCTGTCAGAGGGGGAAACCATCACCGAAGGCCATCTTCATCATCCGGGCGGTCTCCATGATGAGGACGGAGTAGTTCACCCTCGGGGCTGAGGGTATGTACCAGTAGCTATGTGTTTGGTCTCTCTCTTGTGTTCTTGAGCTGGCACGATCTTGATATACCGCGAGCTTTATTGATATAGATGAATCATATGGAGTTTTCCCCTCTCTATCTTCTTGTGATGAATTGAGTTTTCCCTTTGAAGTTTTCTTATCGGATTGAGTCTTTAAGGATTTGAGAACACTTGATGTATGTCTTGCGACAGAATATCCATGGTGACAATGGGATGTTCTATTGATCCACTTGATGTATGTTTTGGTGATCAACTTGCGGGTTCTATCACCTTGGGAATCTATGCATAGGGGTTGGCACATGTTTTCGTCTTGAATCGCCGGCAGAAACTTTGGGGAACTCTTTGAAGTTCTTTGTGTTGGATTGAACATGATGAATCTGAAATTGTGTGATGCATATCATATAATCAGGCCCATGGGTACTTGTGGTGACACTGGAGTATCTATGTGACATTAGGGTTTTGGGTGATGTGTGTCTTAAGGTGTTATCTTAGTACGAACTCTAGGGCTGTTCATGGCACTTATAGGGATAGCTCATAAGATTGATCGGAAAAGATAACTTTGAGGTGGTTTCGTACCCCATAATAGTTTATTCGTTAGTTCACCGCTATTTGTGACTTTGGAGTGAACTTTTTGTCACACAAGAGGTATTTACATATGATTCAACTATGGTAGTATTGTTGAGAGATTGCACTAGTGAAAGTATGAACCCTAGGCCTTGTTTTCAAGCATTGCAATATCGTTTGTTTTCACTTTTGTTACTTGTTAACTTGCTATTTTTTATATTTTCAGATTACAAAAACCTATATCTACCAACCATATTACACTTGTATCACCATCTCTTCGTCGAACTAGTGCACCCTATACAAGTTACCTTTGTATTGGGTGTGTTGAGGACACAAGAGACTCTTTGTTATTTGGTTGCAAGGTTGTTAGAGAGAGACCATCTTCATCCTATGCCTCCCACGGATTGATAAACCTTAGGTCATCCACTTAAGGGAAAATTGCCACTGTCCTACAGAACTCTGTGCTTGGAGGCCCAACACGAGTCTACAAGAAGAAGGTTGTGTAGTAGACATCAATTAGCTACATGTTCCCAGCTTATGATGAGAGTAAATCTTTATCCCATCCATTTTTTAATTTCCCTTCACACATACCGAAGGATGAATGCTATGAAAATTTCTGTGATCCCTTGGATTCGTTTGAAATATCCCTTTTTGATGAACTAGATGCTTGCTATGCTTGTGGTTGTGGTGCCAATGTGAATTATTCTTATGGAGATGAACTTTCTATAGTTACTGATGTTAAGCATGAAATGTTGGCTATTGCACCCACGCATGGTAATCCTATTATTATTTTGAATTCTCCCAATAACACTGTACAGGAGAAGTTTGCGCTTATTCAGGATTATATTGATGGGTCGCGTTTTACTATTGTACATGATGATTTTGATGGATATAATAAGCATGCGCTACTGCTCCTACTTGCAATTATTATGAGAGGAACCAATTCTTCACCTCTTTATGTTTCCAATACGATAAAATTGCAAGAAACTATTTATACTATTCACTAGCCTTTACTTTGTGTTCATGACTTGTTCTTTTATGACATCACAATGCATAGGAAGAGACTTAGACCTTGTTGTTACATTCTATATATTAATTTGTGCTCACTACTTAATTACAAAATCATTGTTAATTAAAATTGGCTTTGATATACCTGGTGATCCGGGTGGATCAATTCCTTGAGCACAATTTGTCTAGCTTAATGGCTTTAAAGAAAGCGCTATTAAGGAGACAACCTAGAAGTTTTAGTGGGTCATTTTATTCTGTTATGTGCTTTTAAAATAATTAAAAACAAAAAAATGAGAAACTTCAAACATTTTCAAAAAGAAAAGTGGAAGTGAGAAAGACGAACACTCTTGAAGTGGGGGCTTGCCTTGAACTTTGTTCATGCCCATGGAAACTTTGTGAATCTTGATTACATAAAATTTTCAAAAAAATATCCGCTTGTACCAATACATTGTATTATAAAACAATGTGCCAAGATTTACCTTCTCGATGTTTGAATTGCTAGTTTGATGTGTGTTGTGCAAAAACAGAAACTTTTTTATAGTGCTTGAATTTTCATATTTTACCGGAGCGTGAAAAAATTCTGAAAATTTTACATAGTACTATTATGCAAATTATACATTACTTCCTAATTCTTTAGAATTATTTGACTTAGAGACTTATATGTTTCATTTGCATCTTTATAGATTGTCCTGTTTTTCACACATTATTGTTATAGTCTCTTCGTCAACTTATGTTTGAAATTTTGTTGAGCCCATATTGATTTGGGAGCCATAGAACTGTGATAGCATGCACTAGGTAATGTTGTATTATAATTATACAATAATGTGATGGCAAGACATGATGGTATTTGATGTTATATGTACTAACCTTTCTAATAAAAGTTATGTTAAGTTTTGTCCAAGGCACCCCAAGTAAATATTCAATTATACTCGTCTAAGCTTGGGGATGCCCTGGAAGGAATCTCATCTTTCTTCTTCAACAATTATTTGTATATCTCGGTTTTAGTTTGTTCACATGATATGCATAAATTATTGGAGCGTTGTGTGCCTTTTGTTTTTCTTTTAGTAATGCACCATGCTGGTATGTGATATTACTTGGTTGATTTATAGAATGCTCTTTTCACTTTACTTATATATTTTGAGTATGGATTTATAGAATGCTTCATGTGCTTCACTTATATCATTTGAAGTTTGGATGCTCGCCTCTCTACATTGTGAACACCATTATTCGTAGAATGCTCTTTTGCTTCACCTATATTTATCGGAGCGTGGTATTTTATAAAAATAATTAAACTCTCATGGTTCACCTATATCTATTTAGAGAAGTTAATAGGAATTGGTCATTCACTTGGTTAGTCATAAAATCCTACATAAAACTTGTAGTTCACTAAATATGATATGTTGATTTATTGCAATAGTTTTGCGACATTAAGATAGTAATATGTGGGTGCACTAGTGGATGATTATGGTTTAGTAGGAATATCAATGTTACGGTTTGTGATCTCCTATTCATTAAACTATTGATTATGGCATGACCGGGATATTGGAGAACTTTTATTGCTTGTTGAAATCCTTGTGTTGTTTGAGTTAGAGGCATGTGATGGTCAACGCCTCCCAACCTCCTCCCTAGGAGTGCACTGGTAGTACTTTGCTTTGGGAGATCTAATAAAACTTCCACAATAAGTATATGAGTTCTTTATGACTAATGTGAGTCCATGGATTACACGTACTCGCACCTTTCTGCAATTTGTTAGTCCCTTTGGTAACGTGCATTGCCCTTTTCTCACCTCGAGAGTTGGCGCAAACTTCGCTGGTGCATCCAAATCCTATGATATGATACGCTCTATCACACATAAGCCTCGTTATATCTTCCTCAAAACAGTCACCATACCTACCTATCATGGCATTTTCATAGTCATTCCGAGATATATTGCCATGCATCTTCCATCATCACCATATACGTGACTTGAGCACTAGTTGTCATATTGCTTTGCATGATCGTAAGATAGATAGCATGGTATTTCGATGGCTAGACCGTTTTTTGATATCTTTGCTATGCTATACCATTGCACATCTTGGTACACTGCCAGAGGCATTCATATAGAGTCATCTTGTATAGTTTTTATCGAGTTATAATATTGAGTTGTAAGTAAATAAAAGTGTGATGATCATAATTATTAGAGCATTGTCTTAGTCAGGAAAGGATGATGGACACTATGATTCCCCCACAAGTCGGCATGAGACTTCGGTCGAAAAAATAAAACAGAGAAAAAAAGATAAGAATGGGGGAGGCCAAATGATCCCGCCATAAAAAAGTGAAATAAAAAAGAGAAAAAGTAGGAGGCAAAAAGTGCCCACCTAAAAAATGGGAGAAATGGAGAAAAGGGGCAATGTGACTATCCATTTACCATACTTGTTCCCCAAAGTGGTACCATGTTCTTCACATAGAGAGTCTCCTGATTTGTCACTTTCATATACTAGTGGGAATTTTTCGTTATAAAACTTGGCGTATATACAATGATGACGAACTTCCTCAAATGACCGAGGTCTTCATGAGCAAGCAAGTTGGATGCATGCCCACTTAGTTTCATTTGATCTTTCATACACTTATAGCTCTGGTGCATCCGTTGTATGGCAATCCCTACTCCTCGCATCAATATTGATTTATGGGCATCTCCATAACCCGTCGATCTGCCTAGTTGATGTGAGATTTTCCCACCTTTTTTGAATACTTTGATCTCTACCACCATATTATATTCCATCCTTAGTGATATATCCATGGCTCACACTCATGTATTGAGTGAACTTGAAAATGTTGAAGCGCGTGAAAAAATATGAATCAAATGCCTGATTTGACGCCGGGGTGATCTTGATTTGTACTTGTGTTAGGAAGACGGAGTCATGCCATGCTTACAAGATTAAATGTGTAGGGATAACACTATTTAGCATCATTTATTTTGAAAGAGATGATTACTTATTAGTAAACCTGAGTATGGATGCATTTATGTCAAATGATAGACTATTGACTTGAATCACCAATATGTTAATATTCATGCCATGATTATACATATGTTCAAGATTATGTTAGGTAGCATTCCACATCAAAATTTATCTTTTTAATCATGTACCTACTCGAGGACGAACAAGAATTAAGTTTGGGAATGCTGATACTTTTCCGTTGTATCTATAGTTTTTTATTTTTCCATGCCAATATTCTACAACTTTCATTTACTTTTGCCAATATTTTATATTATTTTGGGGACTAACATATTGATATAGTGCCTAGTGCCAGTTCCTATTTTTTTGCATGGTTTTTCTTTTGTAGAAAATCCATATCAAACCAAGTATGAACGCGGTAAAGATCAACAGAGATTTATTTTGAAATATATGTGTTTATGGGGAGGTGGGATCAATGCAAGACAGTGCTCGAGGTGGCAAGGCAATAGGGTGCGCCCAGGGAGTATGGGCGCACCGTGTTGCCTTGTGACTCCCTCATAAGGAGGTCGGGGCCCTTCTTCCACCGCAAGAATGATAATTTCCATATAAAAATCCCCTTGAAATTTAAGCCCAACCGGAGTTACGGATCTCCGGCAATATAAGAAACAGTGAAGGGGCCCGAAACAGCAACGCAAAGCAGAAGACAAACACAGAGAGAGATCCAATCTCGGAGGGGTTCCTCCCCTCCAGGAGCCATGGCAGCCATGCACCATAGGGGAAACTCTCCTTCCATACAGGGGAGGAACAAGAAGATGGAGGGGGGCTCTCTCTCCCCCTCTCTCCCTGTGGCACCGGAGTGCCGTCGGGGGACCTAGCATGGCGGCGATCTAGACCAACAACTCATGCATCTTCCTCACCACCACCATCACCTTCCCACGTCTAATTACAGTGGTCCACTCTCCCGCAACCCACTGTACCCCCTAATTGAACATGGTGTTTTATGTTTCATATTATTTTCCAATGATGTGTTGCCATCCTATGATGTTTGAGTAGATTTCTATTGTTCTATGGGTGATTGGTGAAATGATGTGATTGGTTTAAAAGTCTTGTGGTTATGTTATTGTCCTTTGGTGTCCATCATATGAGAGCGTGCATGGATCACATCATAGGATTAGCTATATGTTGATAGGACTATGCATTGCAGGGCAAGAGTGACATAAGCTTATTCCTCACATAGAAATTGATTAATACGGGATTGAAGGGGGGCCAATATATCTTAATGCTATGGTTGAGTTTTACCATAATGAACATTAGTAGTTGCGAGTGCTTGATAATAGTTCCAATCATCAGTGCATAGAATTCCAAATAAGGGATGACATGCTAGCCGTGGCCTCTCCCATATAAAAACTTGCTATCGGTCTAGTGACTTAGCCAATTGCTTAGGGACAATTCCGCAAATCCTACCACCACTTTTCCACACTCACTAAACCAACTTATTTGTACTTTTATTAAAACAGCACCTAACTTTTATTTCCATGTTTTTTATTATCTTGCAAACCTATCTTTTTACACCTACAAAGTACTTCTAGTTTTATTCCTACAAAGTAGTTTATTGCTTGTACAAGGTATAGTGGATATTGTTGCGCCTAGAGTTATATTGGTGGTTGATAGAACTTGAGAGAATATTAATTCTAGAGTTGGCTCCTCGTTGGATTCGACATTCTTACTTATCAATAAAGGCTACAAACGAGCCACTATACTTGTGGGTTATCACTCACGATCGTTGCCGAAGCCAAATTTCTTCTTATTTGAGCGCTTCCCGGGAGTTTGTTGGTGGTACACTTTTCTTCCTCAGATGGCCCCTTCCCAATGGACTGCTGAGGTAGCTTATCCAGCTTTTTCTGCAACTATCGGCCAATTCTAGATAGGCATCCAAATTCCCGCACCCCATGGTTCCAGATCACGTTGGAGAGCACCAGGTAAATCAACGATTCCGTGCAAACATGGGGACCGAGTCTACCATAGCCATGTATGTGTGACTAGTGTAACATCCTAAAATTTTAAATTGAGAATATTAGTAGAATTGATTTAATTTTTCTTGTGTTGTTTGCTCCTTGCTCAATTTGAGTATAATTTGAGTTTTTTGGAAGCTTAATTGAATAATAAAATGAGAGGGAATAAAAGGACTTTCCCAAATTGTCATATTTCGATTTTAAATTGGATTTTGTATTGAAGTTTGAGAATATTTACATATTCAAATAAACTATGACTAGATATAATATGACTTCTTCAAAATAATATTTTGGAAATGATTTGAGACTATTTGGATATTTCTTTGGAGTTCAATTTAAGGAACATTACTAAAACACCAAATACATGTTGTTTGTTTTTTAATGTTTTCTTCTCAATTTTTATCTAAAAATGATCATTAGTTTCTACAATAGCATTAATATTTTAGTATATTATGGTATTTTTTAGGTTTTAATTTGATATTTTATTTTACCAAACCTACCTCGTGTCATATTATAATTACAGGAATTTCGGGAGACTCACATTGTGCACTCTCGACCTCTCAGCGCAGCCCATTCCTATTCGGTGCTCAACCGCGTGATCAACAGAACGAGCGCAGTTGGCAGGCCAGCCCATTCCCCCACAGAGCAGTCCAACCCATAAACCCTCACTATTTTTTATTTCCACCTCCCTAACGCTGACACCGGGACCTGTCAGGTTCTCTTACTCCTTTGCTCGGTCTTCTCCTCACGCACGAGATCTCCTCTGAGCCCGATATGATTCCTTCGTTTGATTCGACCAATTCTTTGCCCTTGACAACTCAAGACTCCTCACAAGTATCTTTTTTAGGGAAATCCTCAAAAGTATGCTAACCTCTCTTCTCTACCAATTTTTCAAAAAATAGTTGATTCTCGTGCCCTATAGTGGCCGCACGAACTCGTCGGAGTCTGCCACCACAGGAGCACCTCTGCCCCTCGATTCCCGTCAGCACCAGAAGGTCACCTTCCCGATTTTTCCCTATTGCCAGATCCACTCGATCCCCTCTACCTCCCTCAATCTTTGGATCATGTAGGAACCCGCAGATACAAGCACGCCGTCCTTGACCCGATGCAAGTTTTCATTGTGGCCCCTTCAGTCGGTCGTGGTCGTCACAGAAGCACGAGATCGTCGCTGACAAGGACATGTTTATCATACCCAAGCTCCCAAGGACCCAGTCCAGTGTTTCCGAAATCCCTCCGACCACTATAGACATCGCCACCTTCGAACCCAGAGTCGCCCCGAGCTTTCTTCTCCAAATCCGGCGCCCAATTTCTCTGTCTCACGTGATCACCTCTTATCTGTTCGATCTGCAACCTACGCCATAGATTAGATATGTTGTTTTTCTATTTTAGGCCGAAGCGTTTTTTCTAAGTCTCGGTCTTCCATCTGATAGCCGACATAGCGGACACATCCCAGCCACTAGTAACTCACCACGTGGCAATCCTACGGCACCCGTGACAACCACTCAGGCTCGGTTCGGTTTTAAGGCAGAAAAAACGAAGGAATGAGTAACCGGACAGGATAGAGTTGAGTGTCAAGAAAAAACCTATGAAGCCTTTTGGCCTGTTCGGTTTGCAGGAATAGTAACCCTTGCGGTACAGTGGAGCGATGGGCGTCTTTGTCACGCCTGACAGGAGGGCTCCATTGACTAAGCACAAGGAAGGAGCGAGCCCTTCGGGCTATGCTGTATGAGTGGTTAGCAAGTAGTTTAGACCGTGTCAGGCTAGATAATGCTATTGTTATTGGGCCAAATGATGCCTGCATGCTCATGGCTGGTTAAGTACGTGAGTAGACCACAGGATCTATATGGATGATGACCGCTACTTGTGAACAGAGAAAGAGGTTGATCCTCCTCCGTTATCCCTAACTCCTCTTCTCCTCTTCTTATCCCCAACTGCTTCTTCCTATCACCAGATCCAGTCGTAGAGTAGCTCGAGTGAGATCAGGCATGTTACATCTGGTATCAGAGGTCGGACGATCTAGAGAATCTGGATCGCAAACCGCGCTACCACACCAAGCAAGCGACCCAAGCGACGGCAATGGAAGAGCAGCTCACCGCATTGGCAAAGGCCATCAACGATAGTCGCGCGGCCAATGATGCAAGGCTGGATGCCATCCAGAACTCCCTTGAGCTCTAGAAGCCGGAGGTCACCAACCTGCAGCAAGAATTGGACGAGATCCGGTCCCAGGTTAGGCAGTTCGCCCTCCACCCCGCGCTGGCAGATCTACCAGCTCCAGCCGTGAATCCGGTGGTGCAAGGCGCCTCAGTCGGCCCCTTTGTTGAACAAGGGCACCACGGGCCAGATGGTCGCGGAGAGTTCATCGATTCCGAGGCCCGGGCACAGGGGGTGGTCACCACCCTCGAACCGCTCCGGTCAAGGGTAATGCTCCCTTGTAGTCTCTTGTTTCGGTACCTTTCAGGGGAGGGTCAGATCCGGAGGAAGGGGGCGATTTTCTCTTAATCCACAGTATCACCATTCATCACAGCATTCGCATTGGGCCCTGCCAATAATGGATTTTCCCTCGTTTGACGGAGAAAATCCACAATTCTGGAGAACTAATTGTGAAAAATACTTTGATGTGTATGGAGTAGCTCCGGATCTCTAGGTCAGGGTAGCCACACTGAATTTCACAGGCAATGCGGCTCGATGGTTGCAACTCCATGAGTCACAGAGTGCCTCTTTCACTTGGGAGTCTCTCTGCAATGCTCTCTGTTCTAAGTTTGGTAGAGAGCAGTATCAAGATCACCTTCGCCAGTTTAATTCTCTAAGGCAATTGGGCTCTATGGGGGATTATATGGTTCGGTTCGAAGAATTAATGCATCACATCCTAGCTCATAATCCGACATTTGATCTCGTATATTTCACTACACAATTCTTAGATGGTTTGAAAATTGAAATTCGACCTCGATTCTGCATTTTGCTTGGCTACATCACAGGAGGAACTGATGGAGGCCCTACCAAGTCATGAGTACAAGCCTCAGGACGCGGGTAATCATCGGGTCCTAGCGCCGCACCCTCTCTTGGCGATCGGTGCACCACCGGGGCATCCCATGCTGCCAGGGCCATCGGCGGCTGCTGAAGATCGCAGAGCCGAGGAGGTTGCACATCCACCTGATCAGCGTGATCGAGGCAGAGGGGATGACAGGGTAGCAGCTCTTCGTAACTATCGCGTGCTCGAGGGATGTGTTTCAAGTGCGGCGAAAGGTGAGGCCAAGGACACCAATGCGGACCGATAGTTCAACTTCATGTTGTTGAGGAGTTGTTGGAGCTATTGCAGGCCAATCAAGGAGCTCAGGTAGACCAAGAACCAGACTCTGATGATGATGTGCTCATGTGCATTTCCAAGGTTGCCACCACGAGCCAAACTACACCACGTACTGTTTGGCTGCTGGGCAAGGTTGGAGGACATGAGGTTTTGATTCTTGTCGATTCCGGGAGTTCACACAACTTTCTCAACGAGACGATGGTTGCACGGCTTCAGTTGCCAGTCCAGCCCATGTCTGCAGTCTCCGTTAAGATTGCGAACGGGGGAGTTCTATCTTGTTCTGGCCTTGTACCCGGGTGTGTGTGGACAACTCAAGGGCACGAGTTTGCAACTGATCCGAGGATCCTGGCTCTGGGCTGTTATGATATGATCGTAGGAATAGATTGGCTTGAAGATTATGGACCTATGTGGATTCATTGGACTGAGAAAAGACTACAATTCACTCACCAAGGCCAACTTATTCAGCTTGCAGGAGTGCAGAGCCAGCTGCGGGAGGTGCAACCTATTTTCTTGCACTGAATTAGCCGCCCTGGAGGATAGCAATTCCATCGCCCATATCGTCTCTATTTATGCTATTGGACCAGATGTGGTGGTGGAACACATTCCAGTGGAGATCGAGGCAGTTTTGCGCGTCTTTCAGCCAATGTTTGAGGAGCCTACAGGGCTGCCTCCTCATTGCTCGTGGGACCATGCTATTCCTATTTTGCCGCGGGAAAAAGTAGTGAATATAAGGCCATACAGATAAACATCGGAGCAAAAGGACGAGATTGAAAAACAAGTCCGTGAGATACTCCAAGCAGGGCTCATCGTGCATAGCTCCAGCTCATATTCGTCGCCAATATTGTTGGTGAAGAAGAAGGACATGACCTGGCGCCTTTGCATGGACTATCGCCACCTCAATGTGATAACAGTCAAAAACACTTACCAACTGCCCGTGATTGATGAACTATTGGATGAATTAGCGGGTTCATGTTGGTTCTCGAAACTGGACCTCCGTGCATGTTACCATCAAATCAGGCTGCGAGAAGAGGATGAGCTCAAGACAGCTTTCAAAACTCATCAAGGTCAGTACCAATTTCGGGTCTTGCCATACGGAGTTACAGGAGGACCAGCAATGTTCTAGGGTGGGATGAACATAGTGCTGGACCCATTGCTTTTCCATGGAGTACTCGTTATTATGGATGACATTTTAGTCCATTCGTCAACCCTGGAAACACATGTGAGCTTATGGCATTAGGTGTTGCAACTCCTGACTGACCATGGGTTGAAAGTGAAAATGTCCAAATGCTCATTTGCATAGCAGCAAATAGACTACCTCGGGCATCGAATCAGCAGTGCTGGAGTGGCTACAGATGATGAAAAGATTCAAGCCGTTTGAGACTGGCCGCGCCCGGACTCCGTGCACAAACTGGCTGCGAGTTTTTAGGTTTGGCCAGATATTACCGTAAGTTTGTTAATAACTTTGGCATTATATCTCGTCCGCTGACTGACATCTTGAAGAAAGGAACATTATTCATTTGGACTCCCATAGCTAACACAACATTCCAAGAACTGAAGAGAGCATTGATCCAAGCTCCAGTGCTAGCATTGCCAGATTTTCATAAGAAAATTGTTGTTGAGACTGATGCAAGTGACATAAGAGTGGGGGCAGTATTGATGCAAGATTCACACCCTTTGGCATACCTTAGCAAGGCTCTTGGTCCTCGTAACATTGGGCTTTCTACTTATGAAAAAGAGTGCCTTGCGCTCACGCTACCAATTGACCATTGGCGGCCTTACTTACAGCATGCAGAGTTCTTTGTGCGCATGGATCAGAAAAGCCCGTTGCATTTGACAGACCAACACTTGAACACACCAATCCAACAGAGAGCTTTCACCAAGCTAGTGGGACTACAATTCCAAATCCAGTACAAAGTGGGTATCATGAACAAAGCAGCTAATGCATTGTCGCAGAGAGAGCATGGTGCGAAAGCTGAATTGGCAGTTGTGTCCATCTATAGGCCGTCTTGGCTTGAGGTCGTGGCTGTCAGCTACCGTCAGGACCAAGAAATCCAAAATAAGATGGAACAGTTAGTTTTGAACCCGTCAAGTGATGCTGAATATTCTCTGTAAGATGGAGTTATTCGCTACAATGGACGCATTTGGATCGGTGCTGACACAGAGATTCAACATTCATTGATCAAGGCTCTCCATGATAGTGTTATCGGCGATCACTCGGGATTCTATGCCACATATCACCGCATCAAGAATCTTTTCTTCTAGAAAGGCATGAAGGGGATGATCAAACAGTTCATCGAAGCTTGTGTCACATGCCAACGAGCAAAAGCGGAAAGGGTTTGTCTAGCTGGGCTTCTCCAACCTCTACCGATTCCGAAATGACCTTGGGTCGTCATCTCGCTAGACTTTATTGAAGGGCTTCCCAAGTCAGGAGGACATGATGTGATCCTGGTCGTAGTGGACAAGTTCTCTAAATATGCTCATTTCGTACCCTTGACACACCCCTTTACGGCCTTGACTGTGGCTACAACATTCATGATGAATATCTTCCGTCTCCACGGGTTTCCCTTGGCCATCATCTTGGACCGTGATCGCATCTTCACGACCGCAATCTGGCAGGAATTGTTCAAACTCTCTCAAACTCAATTGCCTCTCAGTTTGTCTTATCACCCGCAGACCGATGGGCAGACAGAAAGAGTGAACCAGTGCTTGGAAGGATACGTGCGTTGCACTGTGCATTCTTTCCCTGGTAATTGGAACAAGTGGTTGTTCTTGGCAGAGTATTGGTATAACACAACCTTTCACTCATCCCTGGGTCGCACACCCTTTGAAGTGATCTATGGGCACTTACCAAGAGAGTTTGCAGTGTCGCAAGTGGAAGAGAGCTCAGTTCCATACCTTGCAGCCTGGTTACACGAGCAAGAAGTGATCATCCAACACCTTCAACAGCAACTCAAGCATGCTCAAGATCGCATGAAGAAGCAGATGGATAAGCATCGTACTGACCGCTCCTTCAAAGTGGGAGACATGGTATTCCTTAAACTACAACCCTTTATTCAGATGGCAGTGGCACAACGTCAATATCAGAAACTCCCATTTCGATACTATGGTCCATATCAGATCATCGCCAAAGTAGGCATAGTAGCCTACAAGCTTGAGTTGCCAGAGGACAGCAAAGTACACCCTATGGTGCATGTGCCATAGGACAGCTAAAGCACGCTATTGGTCCTGACATTCCGGTGAGTCTTTCCCTGCCACCAGCTAACTCTGTCTTGCAGGATGAGCATCACCCCCAAGGTAATTCTGCGTGACAAGATGGTCCCAGTCAGGGGCGAACTGCAACCACGGCTCCTAATGAAGTGGTCTGGACTGCCTTCTTCATTAGCAACTTGGGAGGACCCCGTCGAGCTCTGTCATCGTTTTCCATCGACAGCGGCTAGGGGACAAGCCGTCACTCAAGGAGGGGAGAATCTCACGCCTGACAGGAGGGCTCCACTAACTAACGAGCACAAGGAAGGAGTGAGCCCTCCGGGCTGTGTTGTGTGAGTGGTTAGCAAGTAGTTCGGGCCGTGTCGGGCTAGATAATGGTATTGTTATTGGGCCAAACAATGCATGTGTGCTCGTGGCTGGTTAAGTACGTGAGTAGACCACAGGATCTGTATGGATGATGATTTCTACTTGTGAATAGAGAGAGAGCCTGATCCTCCTCCGTTATCCCTAACTCCTCTTCTCCTCTTCTTATCCCCAACTACTCCTTCCTTTCACTAGATCCGATCGTAGAGTAGCTCGAGTGAGATCAGGCTTGTTATAGTCTTCACTGCTGATTAGAGTTTTTTATTGTCTTGAGAAGTGATGATCTCCCATGTAGCCATTGTTTATTCGGTTGGACCGCCCAGAGGCAGAGCTTAGCCTCGGGCCTCCGCGAAAACATGAGGTATCGGAGGATTTTTGATTTCCTATGAAAAGTATAGGTTTGGGTGACTTTCTAATGGAACGGGCCACCAAGATTCCTCCAAAACGAATGCACTACACGTAGAAATTCCTACAGGAACCTATCCTCCAAAAGTTCCGGTGAAATTCCTGCATACCGAACGGACCCTCAATGTTTTTGACAATTTTTTGTTCAAATTTGGGTTTAGCTATATCTTGATATCCGTAACCCCAAATTCATCGATTATTTTTCCTAAATACGTGTATTGGTCGTTAGAATACAATAGAACCGAAGTTTCACACTTTTCCATCGATTAAATTTGATTTTTCTCAAATTTTAATTCAACCTCCAGAGACCAAATCTTTTAAACCATCATTCCAAATGAGTTGATCCTTTTTGCATTGTGACTTGTAGATGATAAATACCTATTGATATGCTTGTGTTGTTTGCAATTTTATTTGATTCCTTGCTTTTGGTCTTATTTGGGTGTTGATTGAGTGATCGTTTATTTATCGATACTTTGTTTGAACCATATAGATTGTCCGGAGTGCGACGCTAGTTATTGTCAAAAGTGAGAATTCGACAACTAGGAATAAGGCAAGTTATACTTTTGATCATACTTCATCCTATTATTCTATACGCATGTAGTTCTATATCTCATTATTATGTTATCCATGTGTAGCATATTATGACATGCTCAAGCAAGTATAGGATAGCCATATGGTTAGTGTGATCATGCTATTCCTTGTCGCCATAATGGGAATCGTTGTATTGTAGTTGTTTGCTTTGCTTGGCTATGGTAGACATGGATTAGATATTATGTGACAGATGAAAGTTGTGAGAGAATTTAAGTAATGAATAAAGTAAGAACATGCATTTTTATTGTATCCTCTAGGATGCTCTTCAATATTAATGTTTAATTAATGAATCATCTGGGCGGAATGGTTTTTCGGGACCAGTCGACAAGTATGTATACGCATCCCCGGAGAGGCTCTATATTACTCAAGAAAGGTGGATAATGTCGCCCGGGTTCAAAAAGGTTGGACATGTTTCATATCAAGTAGATTACATGTACAACCACTACCTATATGGGCTCTAACTTAGTTGATCAGTTGTTGGAACCCTTGCCCAAATAGTACCGATAGATGTAGCGGCATAGGTGGGATGTGGTGGTCGGGTGCTTAAGGGAACCTCTTTTGAAAGACTCTGTTTAAATCTTCGGGTTGAATCCAGCAAGTAAAGTATACAAACATCTTCAAAGTGTAAAAAAAACTAATCATGATTGGTCGTGTCCCTTGTTATAGACAATTTTGAGCACTATACTTTGAACCTCTGAAAGATCATCTCAAATTAATTAAATGTGAAGTGGGCTTAATTATACCTATGATCCTCCAAGGCTCTCATAGGTGGGTAAAATTGGAGGCGGTCTAGTTTAACAATAGATCAGCTAGAGTGTAGTAAATACTAAATACTTGACTAGTAGGTAGAAGTAAGATAAAATAAGCTTTCTGCAAAATAAAACCATAAGCCTTCCTTTTGTTATATCCTTGCATATCGATATGGTAGGTCTGTTATAACAATTTTGGTGTGATTTGCGAATACAGTCAAAGTGTTGACATATATGGCTGCAACGTTTCATGTTGCATGATTTAAGATGACGAGTTAGTGATGCGATGTAGGGTTACGAGGTCTATACTCTACATTTGCATGTGGTGTTGATGGATTCCATGAAGTATTTATTTGCTTTCCCGTCGGATGTTGTTTGTATGCTAGCTTTGAGTTATGCTAGTATGTAATATTTAAATTCTGGATCTACGATGTAATAGTATGACATGTGATTTATTCTTGATATTACATCTTGTACTATGTGACCTAGCTATTGATATAAGGACTAGCACAATAAGCACGGAGACTCGAAGCTTATCGGGTTCGGTCGTTACAAGTAGTTTCTCATAATCCTTATGATTTTGCCATACATTCTCACAACAGAATTTCTTTAGTCGGCTTGAGTCGTGCTCATGCAATTTCTCGCTAATTTCGGTAATTACAAGAGAGTGGTGAGATTCTACTGAACTTACATGATGAAATCGAATGAACTCATAGTACTGATGAAAGCCTCATTAGCGAAAGCCTGTCTAGACTTGCTTTCAGATTAGCATCTCCACTTTGCATGTCATCCTATGTAAATGCCAAGCCAGTCTAGCCCAAGTCTTGGAAACAAATGTCCTCAACCACTTCCCTAGACACTCATATCTACCACTCTAGCCAAGCAGATCGGCTAAAGTGCTCCTCACCATATACGGTCTCGGTAAAATCGCCCATGCAAAGCCAAGCCCGGTGTGGCAATGCATTTAAAGTTCTCAGGAATCGCCAACTATGATGTCTATTTTCCACCCTCGGCGCTGCATAGAAATCTATAAATCTCCACTCCGTAGAGTTTCGATCTTTCATCTGCACCAATAAATATATATGGCCGATACTATAATTTTTTAGTTCCACCTCGATATCACCTGCAAACCCGAATTGGTAACGCAAATCTTCAACTCTTTGTTCCCCGATTTCAGTCTACATAACAAACCACAGGGCTGGAACTTCTTGCTTCACAATGTTGCAAAGCTCGTGAACTTCCCCGAGGTTTCCAAACCCCTAGCAGTTCCAGCTTAAGAAATTCAGTGGGATCATCAGGGCTGCTCTACACCCACTGTCGAGTTGTCAGGTGTTGGTTTCTTTTTATTTGTCTCTCTCTCTCATGCTCGTTTTTAGCATCATGACCACTATGTCCATCTCCTTCTTGCACTATGGCAACCATAGGTTCTAGAATATGAGTATTGTTTCCATTGATCAAGAGGACCGGAAGATCTCAACTCTCCAATAGACCTGTTTGGGAACATCCTTCCTCTTGTTATGTGATATATTCTTCCCCGACGAACTAACCTCTGCACCTTCCTTGTCGGTAGTAGTGGAATTTCGGGACTCCCTCTGATTGCGTGGGGCTGAATACCGATCTATACATGCATTGTTACCACACGGAGTTCTCTTTATATCATGCGGCACCCTCAACTTCATCCCAAAAGGTAACTCTCCCTTTTCATCCCTAGGGCCTAGAGTAGGGCGAAATAATTCAGAATGTCCAAGACGACCGCAAGAGAAGCGGAAGTGTGTCACTTGCTCGTACTAGATGTCATACAAGTATTTTTGTTTTGCCTCTTTGCTGAGTCAATGAAGATACATCTTCCCAAAGGATTGGTAACATCAAGTGAGAATCTGGCTCGTAGATGCCTGCCAATATGATCAAACTGAAAAGAAGTATCCTCTTTATCAATTTGTTGTGCGGTTAATTTCCCCCACGAATTGTCTCATAGATTGTAAGGAAGATTCGAGACCCTAGCCCAAAGATTGATTCGGTCAAACTGCACCTCATCCGGTCTCATGCAGTCTTCAAACACTGCCAAGCTGACAGCATTCTTGCTTACGTGCCACGGTGATCCCTCTCATATGCTATCTTGGTCGCGATGTGATTCAAATTCTGCAATGAAGTGTTTTATCACATCGATCTGAATTGGAGTTCAAGAGGCTTACCCCAGGCTGCACGAAGTGCGCTTGCTATAGTTTGGATGTCAAGGAGGTAGCGATGCAGCACCCTCCCTGCCAAGAGCCACTTCATTGGCTTTCCTTCTTCTCTACATCAGTCACCAATGGATTTGCCTTCTCGTCGGTGGTTCCGAGTTTGTTGAGCGCCTCCTCTAGCCGAGCCCTACCTATCCGTGGGGAACGAGTGTACAACTCATGCTATCTGTCGATGGATGATGTTGCCATTCTCCTTCGAAAGCCTGGAACGCCCCGCCAGAGAGATCCAACGAGCGTCGTCAACGTCCACTCAAAACCCTTCTCGCCGCATGGGGTTTTAGGTTTCGTGGAACCACAATCTTCAGCTCAGTCCTTTGCTATGAAATACAATGGTTGTATGGGTAGTCTTTTTACTTTTTGCAACGAGTTGTACGAGTAGTCCGAGTAAGATAAATGACAATACATGTTTTTTTAGTGTACAATACAAGGGATTTTTTAAAGTAATTTACGAGGGAGTGGTCGCTCCATTCTTGCCATCGACGGTGCTACATCTTTACCTACTAATAAAGAAAGGTGTGCTTCTACTCGTACGTCATCGAAATTGCCCCTAAAGTTCCAAAATATTACCCACCAATGTCAGCTATAAGTTATAAAATCTCGAAGTGGGCCGTCCCATGCAAGAACCTCCTATATTGCGCTCTGCGCGTTAGGAGAAGACACAACGCACCAATTTGTGTTGGCCCATGTATGAATGACATGTTTTTTAAATTTCGTTTTTCTTTTTCTTTATTTATTTCTACTTTAATAAATTTGGAAATTAATTTTTTTCTAAAATAATAATAATAATAATTTTGAAATAAAATGTTGAATAATTCATAAATGTTTGTGGTTCAGAAAATGTGTGATATTTAAAAAAATGGTCGCATATTTAAGAAATGTTAACAATTTTTTAAAAAAATGTTCAGGAAATAAAAAATGTTCATGATTTTATAAAAAATTCAATTAAACAAATGAAATTTAAATGTTCATCAATTGAAATTTTTTCTAACAATTTAGAAACTGTTCATCAATTAGAAAACATTTTATTGGTTCCTAAAATGTTTCTCGATACAAAAAAGAGATCATGCGTTTAAAAAAACATCAATTCCGAAAATTGTTTCACAATTTCGAAAAACAATTGTCGCCTCTAGACATGTTCGTACATTCAAAAAATGTTTTAAAAAATGTTCACAATTTTTAAAAACTATTTGTAAATAGTCTAAAATGTTTAGGAATTCAAAAAATGTTTCTGCGTTTAGAAAATGTTCGTAAATTTGAAAAATATTCAAAATTTTGGATATGTTCACGAGTTTAAAAAACTTCTAATGATTTTCAAATATTGTTCATGATTTTACGAAAATGAGAATGATAATGTATCTCAATGATGCAGCAAAATATGGTCATGGGCATTGGAGATTATGTTTTTTCTCCTGTTGTAACGCACGGGCCGTTTTGCTATATATACTAACACACATGCTTGTGCATTGCGACGACAAAATAATTGATGAAAAATTTAAAGAAAGATAATTAATGTAAATTATAGTGCCAGTGGTAAGAATCACTCGTTCATATTAACTTGAGTTTCGATCACATATCCACACACCCTATGTCAGTATTATGAGGTCTGCAGGCCATGTGTTCCGGTCATCGGTGTTCATATGCTACTCCCTCCGTCGATATTATTAGGTCGGCGTGTCATGGTTCTTGTCGTCGAGGCCGATTGGCCACTTATGGAATTTTCCATAGCGGGGTCCTTATTTCCTAAGTCATGAGTACTATTTTTCCATTAAGTGATCCAAATGGATTTTAATCTTCCCTAAAATTTCAGTTCACAAATGGCCCAAATTTTGTTTTGAGTGGTCACAAATGGCTCAAATAGATGATGACATGCAGCAAGTCATCCTTTGTTTGGCCGTAGCTTAGGGTAGATGGGTTTCATTCAGCCACAGCTCAAAAGTAGATGGATTTTGCTCGACCATAACTCAAATGTAGATCGGTTTTGTCTGCTCGCACTGCAGATCACCAGGTTTGTTCGGCCACAACTCAGGTGTAGATCGGCTTTGTCCGCTTACATCGCGGGGCACGGTTGGCGGATGGGCTGAGCCATGTGAGAATTGCCGCGCAGAATAGGACCATTGATTGATTTTGTCAAAATGTCATGACGTATCAAGATTATTATTTTCGTTGCAACGCACGGGCATATGTGCTAGCATAAATAAATACTGCGACCTATCAATCTTTTCCTACCCTGCTGAGGAAGGGGGAGATCATGGTGTATCCAAATGGCAGATAGTACTGATTTGGCAAACCCCTCCTTGCCTTCCCGATGTGAGGTCCACCAAGGCGCCCGCCCGATGTGTGACCAGACCCAGGAGAGAATCAATCACCTCATGGTCATGTGCCTGTTGGGAGACGTAGTAGTAAATCAAAAATTTCCTACGTTCACCAAGATCTATCTATGGAGAAACCAGCAACGAGAGGGGAGAGATTGCATCTTCATACCTTTGAAGATCGCTAAGCGGAAGCGTTACAAGAACGCGGTTGATGGAGTCGTACTCGCAGCGATTCAGATCGCGGTAGATCCGATCAAGTGCCGAACGGACGGCACCTCCGCGTTCAACACACGTGCAGCCCGGTGACGTCTCCAACACCTTGATCCAGCAAGTAGGAAGGAGAGGTTGGGGAAGGGCTCCAACAGCAGCACGACGGCGTGGTGGTGGTGGAGTAGCAAGGTATTCCGACAGGGCTTCGCCTAAGCGCTGCGGAGGAGGAAGAAGAGAGGTAGGGCTTCGCCGTGAGAGAGAGAGATCAAATCTTCTCTCAAAACATCCAAAACCTCAAGTATATATAGGAGGAGGGACGTGGAGGGCTGGCTTGGCCTCTACTCCAAAGAGGAGATGGCCGGCCGAATTAAAGGGAGAGTCCACCTCCCACAAGGGAGGTGGATCTCCTCCTTTTAAATCCTTTTTGCCTTATCTCCTTATCTCCAGCCACATGGGCCTTTAGCAAAAGTCTTGCCCAGCCCAATAAGGGCTGGCACACTTTATCTAACAGCCCATGTGGTCCTTTGGTCGTCACACCCCTCCCGGGGGTCCTCCGGCACCCTCCCGGCACTCCCGGTACACTACCGATGAGCCCGAAAACTTTCCGGTGACCAAAACTGGACTTCCTATATATCAATCTTTACCTCCGGACCATTCCGGAGCTCCTCGTGACGTCCGGGATCTCATCCGGGACTCCGAACAACCTTCGGTAATCACGTATACCTTTTCCCTATAACCCTAGCGTCATCGAACCTTAAGTGTGTAGACCCTACGGGTTCGGGAGACACGTAGACATGACCGAGACACCTCTCCGGCCAATAACCAACAGCGGGATCTGGATACCCATGTTGGCTCCCACGTACTCCACGATGATCTCATCGGATGAACCACGATGTCAGGGATTCAATCAATCCCGTATACAATTCCCTTTGTCTATCGGTATGGTACTTGCCCGAGATTCGATCGTCGGTATCCCCATACCTTGTTCAATCTCGTTACCGGCAAGTCTCTTTACTCGTTCCGTAATACATCATCCCGTGACTAACTCCTTAGTCACATTGAGCTCATAATGATGATGTCTTACCGAGTGGGCCCAGAGATACCTCTCCGTCACACGGAGTGACAAATCCCAGTCTTGATTCGTGCCAACCCAACAGATACTTTCGGAGATACCCGTAGTGTACCTTTATAGCCACCCAGTTACGTTGTGACGTTTGGCACACCCAAAGCATTCCTAAGGTATCCGGGAGTTGCACAATCTCATGGTCTAAGGAAACGATACTTGACATTGAAAAGCTTTAGCAAACGAACTACACGATCTTGTGCTATGCTTAGGATTGGGTCTTGTCCATCACATCATTCTCCTAATGATGTGATCCCGTTATCAACGACACCCAATGTCCATGGCCATGAAACCGTGACCATCTATTGATCAACGAGCTAGTCAACTAGAGGCTCACTAGGGACATGTTGTGGTCTATGTATTCACACATGTATTATGGTTTCCGGTTAACACAATTATAGCATGAACAATAGACAATTATCATGAACAAGGAAATACAATAATAACCATTTTATTATTGCCTCTAGGGCATATTTCCAACAGTCTCCCACTTGCACTAGAGTCAATAATCTAGTTCACATCACCATGTGATTAACACTTACATCACCATGTGATCATATCATCATGTGATTAACACCCAATAAGTTCTGGGGTTTGTTCATGTTCTGCTCGTGAAAGAGGTTTTTAGTCAACGGGTCTGCGACATTTAGATCCGTGTGTACCTTGCAAACTTTCCATGTCATATTTGTAGATACTACTCCCATGCTCCACTTGGAGCTATTCCAAATGGCTGCTCCACTATACGTAGCTGGATTTCTACTAAGAGTCATCCGGATTGGTTTTAAAGCTTGCATCATCGTAACACTTTACGATGAACTCTTTATCACCTCCATAATCGAGAAATATTTCCTTAGTTCTCAAGTTACTAAGGCTAACTTTGACCGCTGTCCAGTGATCCACTCTTGGATTACTCTTGTACCCCTTGACAGACTCATGGCAAGGCACACACAGGTGCGGTACACAGCATGGCATACTATATAGAGCCTATGGCTAAAGCATAGGAGATGACACTCATCTTTTCTTTATCTTCTGCCGTGGTCGGGTATTGAGTCTTACTCAATTTCACACCTTACAATACAGTCAAGAACTCCTTCTTTGACCCATCTATTTTGAACTCCTTCAAAAACTTGTCAAGGTATGTCTTCGTCGAAAAAACTTATCAAGCGAATTGATCTATCCATATAGATCTTGATGCTCAATAAAATAGTAGCTTTATCTGGGTCTTCCTTTGAAAAAACTCTTTTCAAACAACCCTTCATGCTCTTCCAGAAATTCTACATCATTTCCGATCAATAATATGTCAACTACATATTCTTATAAGAAATTCTATAGTGCTCCCACTCACTTTCTTGCAAATACAAGTTTCTCATAAACTTTGTATAAACTTAAACACTTTGATCACCTCATCAAAGCATATATTCCAACTCCGAGATTCTTGCTCCAGTCCATAGAAGGATCGCTGGAGTTTGCATATTATTAGCATCCTTAGGATTGACAAAACCTTCTGGTTGTATCACATACAACTCTTCCTCACAGAAACCATTACGGAAACCTTGTTTTGTCATCCATCTGCCAGATTTCATAATCGAAAAATGCAGCAACTGCTAACAAAATTTTAATAGACTTTTAGCATCGCTACAGATGAGACAATCTCATCGCAGTCAACTCCTTGAACTTGGCGGAAACTTCTTTGCGACAAGTCGAGCTTTATAAACGGTGACATTTCACCATTAGCGTCTATGTTTATTTCAAAAGTCCATTTGTACTCAATGACCCGCCATTCAACAGGCAAGTCTACCAAAGTCCATACTTGTTTTTCATACATGGATCCTTTCTCGGATTTCATGGCTCCTAGCCATTTGTTGGAATCTGGGCCCACCATCGCTTCTCCATAGTTCGTAGGTTCATCGTTGTCCAACAACATGATTTCCCAAAACAGGGTTGTCGTACTACTCAGGAGCAGTACGCGTCCTTGTCGACCTACGAGGTTCGATAGTGACTTGATCCGAAGCTTCATGATCATCATCATTAACTTCCTTTTCAACTGAGTAGGCTCTACAGAAACATCTTTCTGTGTTGCGCTATTCTCTGGTTGAAACAAAGGTTCAACAACCTTATCAAGTTCTATCTTCCTCCCACTCAATTCTTTCGAGAGAAACTCTTTCTCAAGACAGGACCCGTTCTTAGCAACAAACACCTTTTGCGCTTGGATCTGAGATAGAAGGTATACCCAATGTCTCATTAGGGTATTCTATGAAGATGCATTTGTCTGCTTTGAGTTCGAGCTCGCTAGGTGAAAAACCCATTTTCACATAAGCGTCGCAGCCCCAAACATTAAGAAATGACAGCTTAGGCTTCTGTTAAACCATAATTCTCACGGTGTCATCTCAACAGACTTAGATGGTGCCCTATTAAAGTGAATGGATTTGTCTTTAATGCATAACCCCATAACGATAGTGGTAAAACGATAAGAGACATCATAGTACTCACTATATCCAATAGAGCACGACTACGACGTTCGAACACACCATCACACTATGGTGTTCCAGGAGGCGTGAGCTGTGAAACAATTTCCACATTGTCTAAAATTGCATACCAAACTCGTAACTTAGATATTCACCTCTACGATCATATCGTAGACATTTCATCTCCTTGTCACGATGATCTTTATCTTCACTGTGAAACTCCTTGAACCTTTCAAACATTTCAGACTCGTGTTTAAGTAAATATCCCCATATTCACTCAAATCATCAGTGAAGGTAAAGAAAAATAACGATATTCACTGTGTGTTTTAACACTCATTGGACCACATACATCAACATGTATTAATTCCAATAAGCCACTAGTCCACTCCATCATACCGGAAGACGGGGTCTGAGTCATCTTGCCAAAAGGGCATGGCTCGCATGTCTCAACCGATTCAAAATCGAGTGAGTCAAAAATCCATCAGTATGGAGTTTCTTTCATGCGATTTATACCAATATGACATTTAGCGGCAGTGCCACAAGTATGTGGCACTATCATTATTAACTTTATATCTTTTGGTACCAACGTTATGAACATGTGTACTACTACGATCATGATTCGATAAACCATTCCGAGTGGGTGCATGACCATTGAAGGCATTATCCATGTAAATAGAATAACCATTATTCTCTAACTTATATGAATAACCGTATTGCACTAATCATGATCTAATCACGTTCATGCTCAACGCAAACACCAAATAACATTCATTTAGGTTTATCACAAATCCCGAAGGTAGAGAGGGCGTGCGATGGTGATCACATCAATCTTGGAAATACTTCCAACACACATCGTCACCTTTCACCTAGATAGTCTCCATTTACTCCGTAGCTTTTATTTCGAGTTGCTAACACTTAGCAACCAAACCGGTATCCAATACCCAGGTGCTACTAGGAGTACCAGCAAGGTACACACGTATATCAAATATACTTCCATCGACATTACCAGCCTTCTTATCTACCAAGCATCTAGGGTTTTTCCACTTCAGCGAACATTCTCCTCATAACAGAAGCACTTAGTCTCGGGTTCGGGCTCAACCTTGGGTTTCTTCACTAGAGCAACAACTGGCTTGCCATTCCTGAAGTTTTCCCTTCTTGCCCTTGCCCCTTTTGAAACTAGTGGTTTCACTTAACCATCAACACTTGATGCTCCTTCTTGATTTCTACCTTCGTGGTGTCAAACATCACGAACAACTCAGGGATCATCTTATCCATCCCTGGCATGTTATAGTTCATCACGAAGCTCTAGTAGCTTGGTGGCAGTGACTTGGAGAACTGCATTAATCACTATCTCATCTGGAAGATTAACTCCCACTTGATTCAAGTGATTGTAGCACCCAGACAATCTGAGCACACGCTCCGCGATTGAGCTATTCTCCTTTATCTTGCAGACAAAGAATCTTGTTGGAGGTCTCATACCTCTCAACATAGGCACGAGCCTGAGATCACAATCTCAGCTCCTAGAACATCTCATATGTTCCGTGATGTTCAAAACGTTTTGGAGCCTCAATTCTAAGCCGTAATGCATGACGCATTGAACTATCATGTAGTCACCAAAAAGTGCCTGTCATATGTTCACAACATCTACAGACAACGCTTGAGGGAGTGGTGCAGTTAGCGGTACATCAAAAACATAAGCTTTCTGTGCAGCAATGAGGACAATCCTCAGATCACGGACTCAGTCCGCATTATTGCTACCATCAACTTTCAACTTACTTTTCTCTAGGATTGTATCAATAAAACTGTGGGCTACAGCGCGAGCTATCTACGATATAATTTGCAAGGACATTTTTAGACTAAGTTCATGATAATTAAGTTCATTTAATCAAATTATTAATGAACTCCCACTTAGATAGACATCTCTCTAGTCTTCCAAGTGATACATGATCCATGTCAACTAGCCCGTGTCCGATCATCACGTGAGACGGACTAGTCATCCATGGTGAACATCTCTATGTTGATCGTATCTTCTATACGACTCATGTTCGACTTTTCGGTCTTCCGTGTTCCGAGGCCATGTCTGTACATGCTAGGCTCGTCAAGTCAACCTAAGTGTTTCGCATGTGTAAATCTGGCTTACACCCGTTGTATGCGAACGTTAGAACCTATCACACCCGATCATCACGTGGTGCTTCGGAACAACGATCCTTAGCAACGGTGCACAGTTAGGGTGAACACCTTTCTTGAAATTTTATTGAGAGATCATCTTATTTACTACCGTCGTTCTATGCAAATAAGATGTAAACATGATAAACATCACATGCAATCAATATAGTGACATGATATGGCCAATATCATCTTGCTCCTTTGATCTCCATCTTCGGGGCACCATGATCATCACTGTCACCGGCACGACACCTTGATCTCCATCATCATGATCTCCATCATTGTGTCTTCATGAAGTTGTCTCGCCAACTATTACTTCTACTACTACAGCTAACGTTTAGCAATAAAGTAAAGTAATTACATGGCATTTATGATTGACACGCAGGTCATACAATAATATAAGACAACTCCTATGGCTCCTGCCGGTTGTCATAGTCATCGACATGCAAGTCGTGAACCCTATTACAAGAACATGATCAATCTCATACATCACAATGCATCACATCACATCCTTTTGGCCATATCACATCACACGGCATATGCTGCAAAAACAAGTTAGACGTCCTCTAATTTGTAGTTGCAAGTTTTTACGTGGTTGCTATAGGTTTCTAGCAAGAACGTTTCTTACCTACGTCAAAACCACAACGTGATATGCCAATTGCTATTTACCCTTCATAAGGACCCTTTTCATCGAATCCAATCCGACTAAGGTGGGAGAGACAGACACCCGCTAGCCACCTTATGCAACTAGTGCATGTCAGGCGGTGGAACCGGTCTCACGTAAGCGTACGTGTAAGGTTGGTCCGAGCCGCTTCATCCCACAATACCGTCGAATCAAGATAAGACTAGTAACGGCAAGCATATTAACAAAATCGACGCCCATAACTGCTTTGTGTTCTACTCGTGCATAGATTCTACGCATAGACCTAGCTCTGATACCACTGTTGGAAGACGTAGTAGTAAATCAAAAATTTCCTACGTTCACCAAGATCTATCTATGGAGAAACCAGCAACGAGAGGGGAGAGATTGCATCTTCATACCTTTGAAGATCGCTAAGCGGAAGCGTTACAAGAACGCGGTTGATGGAGTCGTACTCGCAGCGATTCAGATCGCGGTAGATCCGATCAAGTGCCGAACGGACGGCACCTCCGCGTTCAACACACGTGCAGCCCGGTGACGTCTCCAACACCTTGATCCAGCAAGTAGGAAGGAGAGGTTGGGGAAGGGCTCCAACAGCAGCACGACGGCGTGGTGGTGGTGGAGTAGCAAGGTATTCCGACAGGGCTTCGCCTAAGCGCTGCGGAGGAGGAAGAAGAGAGGTAGGGCTTCGCCGTGAGAGAGAGAGATCAAATCTTCTCTCAAAACATCCAAAACCTCAAGTATATATAGGAGGAGGGACGTGGAGGGCTGGCTTGGCCTCTACTCCAAAGAGGAGATGGCCGGCCGAATTAAAGGGAGAGTCCACCTCCCACAAGGGAGGTGGATCTCCTCCTTTTAAATCCTTTTTGCCTTATCTCCTTATCTCCAGCCACATGGGCCTTTAGCAAAAGTCTTGCCCAGCCCAATAAGGGCTGGCACACTTTATCTAACAGCCCATGTGGTCCTTTGGTCGTCACACCCCTCCCGGGGGTCCTCCGGCACCCTCCCGGCACTCCCGGTACACTACCGATGAGCCCGAAAACTTTCCGGTGACCAAAACTGGACTTCCTATATATCAATCTTTACCTCCGGACCATTCCGGAGCTCCTCGTGACGTCCGGGATCTCATCCGGGACTCCGAACAACCTTCGGTAATCACGTATACCTTTTCCCTATAACCCTAGCGTCATCGAACCTTAAGTGTGTAGACCCTACGGGTTCGGGAGACACGTAGACATGACCGAGACACCTCTCCGGCCAATAACCAACAGCGGGATCTGGATACCCATGTTGGCTCCCACGTACTCCACGATGATCTCATCGGATGAACCACGATGTCAGGGATTCAATCAATCCCGTATACAATTCCCTTTGTCTATCGGTATGGTACTTGCCCGAGATTCGATCGTCGGTATCCCCATACCTTGTTCAATCTCGTTACCGGCAAGTCTCTTTACTCGTTCCGTAATACATCATCCCGTGACTAACTCCTTAGTCACATTGAGCTCATAATGATGATGTCTTACCGAGTGGGCCCAGAGATACCTCTCCGTCACACGGAGTGACAAATCCCAGTCTTGATTCGTGCCAACCCAACAGATACTTTCGGAGATACCCGTAGTGTACCTTTATAGCCACCCAGTTACGTTGTGACGTTTGGCACACCCAAAGCATTCCTAAGGTATCCGGGAGTTGCACAATCTCATGGTCTAAGGAAACGATACTTGACATTGAAAAGCTTTAGCAAACGAACTACACGATCTTGTGCTATGCTTAGGATTGGGTCTTGTCCATCACATCATTCTCCTAATGATGTGATCCCGTTATCAACGACACCCAATGTCCATGGCCATGAAACCGTGACCATCTATTGATCAACGAGCTAGTCAACTAGAGGCTCACTAGGGACATGTTGTGGTCTATGTATTCACACATGTATTATGGTTTCCGGTTAACACAATTATAGCATGAACAATAGACAATTATCATGAACAAGGAAATACAATAATAACCATTTTATTATTGCCTCTAGGGCATATTTCCAACAGTGCCCCTCCCCCAAATCAATATGGCTCGAGGCGATGACGGCTTGGGGGCGACCAGAGTGTACGCCATCTACGGTGGATCTTGTTTTGACCTGGTGCATCTCGTTAAACCCTAAGCCAAACGTCCGGCAAGACTTGCACACATTTGTCGACTGTATTATGTGGCGCTGTGGAAGCATCGCAACGAGGTAGTGTTTGACAATGCCATGCCATTGGTGAAAAACGTTATTAGGAAAGTTTTGGAGGAAGGTCAATTATGGCAAATAGCATGAGGAAGGACATGCACTGGTCTTCCAAAGTATGTACGTGCGGATGAGTCGCCAGGACTCCCATTTGTAAATTGGTTGCTGGATGATGTTTAAAAAAAATGGTTGGTGGATGGGTGCTTTTCACCCTTTTTTTATGAATATATGATACCCATGCTTATGTGTATTTAAGAAAAATGTATGAATTCGGCTGAAAGTAACTCTACCAGCGTTGTGAACTAGTTAGAGCAGCTACAACAGAACGCCCCATATCTATTCCGGATGCCCGTACGGTCTGCCCGAACAAAAATAAGCCACTCAATCGGCCGTCCCAGACACATTCCAAATGTCTGGGTTCGCCGGCAATCCCATACCCATCTCATATGTGGAACAGATATGGGGACGCCCGGACGGGCCCGGAGGTGTCCACCACATCAGCTCCGACCCAATATGGTCCACCCTGACCCCACATGTATTCAGCCCTATCTGTACTGCTTGCCAAACACTAGCCATTCCAGTTCACTATTATTCGTCCCCAAGCTTTGACCTTCTCCCCCAAGCTTTGACCTTCTCCGACATGGCGGGCAATGGATCCGATTTCGAGTCTCCAGATTCGTTGAATGGGACCTTGTCCCATCCAGGGACAAGAAAGAGATGGTCGTCTACATGGCTCGACGCTCCCGAAAGGAGTGCACCCTACCTCAATTGGACTCGATCTGGCAAGAATCCATACTGTCCTCTCAATGGTGCTTGGAGCTGTCGATGTTGGTGGCTCGAGCCGCATGACCATGGCCTCGACGGAGGCAATGACCACCACCTGGCAGCACGACCCGCACTAGCAGCAGAACGGGCTCCGAAACGGAGGTCAACGCCTCCATGGTTCACTATTGAACCAGTAAGGGGGCATGACAGAGGGTGCGGGACGTTGCAGCAGACCTCGAGGTGGAGTTGCCCGAGTCGCACGACGGCTTTGACAACGAGGAAGCCCTACCCGCATGGCCGAGAAGCGGCAAAGGAGGGCGATGCATGCCCTCACAAAGGAAGCACCAGTCAGTGCCATTGCTGGACTACCTCCCAAAGAGGAGGAGGATGGTGACGGATCGGACAGCTCTGGCAATGACCAAACCGTCTAGATTCGTTTTGCATCTTCGACGACTACTTTTGAGAGTTCACAGGTTGCATATTCTTCCTGTTGAAATATATAGTCTGTCTCCTTTTATTAATTTTGACCTTTGAATGAACTGTCTGAAGCATGAATTTAATATCATATCAAAGCTAAGATAATAGTCTCAAATTTAAGAACTTATCAACACAATATCAAAACAAAGATTATACAGTCTAAGGACTAGAAAAAGTCTAGACATGAAGGAAGTAAAATATAAGACACTGATAAGTATCACACGTGTGAAACGAAGTAATTCTGTCCTGACTTCTTTTATGACAACTTTAGTTACTTGGGATAGCAACTTTAATTATGAAGCATTGAGTTTTCTGTTTGGATGGCAAGTTTCAGTTTTTTGGGGTTTTTTTTCAGATGGCAATTTTAGTTGTAAAAACGTCAAGGGGGACGTGCCACACGTGTGGCACTTATCATTTGAGAAAATATATTATCTGTTCCTTTTCGTAGGTCAGGACTTTTGGATGAATTGGTCCAAGCATTAATTCAATGCTTTGGTACAAAAGAATAGCAAAATGTAGAATTGAAGCATCCTCACTTACCAATACACACGAACTTCCACACATGTTACTCAACTCTGGATGGTCTACATGAACTTTGTAGCAATGTTAAGAGGGGGAATGTGCATGCAAGACACCAATAAGAAGTCATGAGGTCTAACCTCTTGCTAGCTATAGGAATAATTTCGGTGTAAGAAACCAATTCATAAAAAAATTGAATATCAAACTGCTTTGATCCAAAGGGCCTCCATAGAAGAAGAAAAAAAACTATGAATAATAATTATAAAAATCAGTAATAATAATTATGTAAAAAAAGGCTCTTACTCGTCAACTTGAAAGATTTGATAAATATATGCTTTGCACTCGCAAAATGTGACAAATCTTGAAAAGTAAGTAAAAAATAGCACAGGAGTATCCGGAATGGAGATTGCATTAGCTAATATTTGGTACAATTAAATATTACAATTGAAGTGGAAAGGGCGGCTGGTGACTCATATAGTTTGTGCCGTGCAGGCAAAAGAAATCTCGAATTGCCAGAGCTGTGCATCTAAAGTTGTTATGAATTCCCTCATCATTCCATTCACAGAATACCGCTAACCTCCCAGTTGTCATTGTCCTCGTCGCGGCGGGTTCTCACAGCCTCTGAGTCACCCTCGTCTTCTGGGAACCTACGATCATCCATCATACGCCTGCAAAAACAAAAATGACATGCACATATAAGCTTTAGTAAAAGAGAGTCTGCATGCCAATGAAGTTTGGTCATCGCAATAAACATTTGTGAGCGGTAATTCCCTGTCAGAAAAGTGAAGATTGCAGTATTAACACGGATCATTCGATCTGAAATTTCATTTCAAGGTACTCTGGTTTCCCAACGATATCCAGACATTCCATATGGATTTGACCATATCGAACCACCTGCAAACTGTGCTCCTACCACCACCGGCAGCGGCGCAATCAACTTTGCTACCTTCTTTCTGTAAATTTCTACCAGATTTGTACGAGTTCAAGTTCGTGCTGCACTTATTTGGCATCAGCACAAACACTGTCTGTCAGAACCCTTCATTGTAACGCCATGAAATTCTAAATCAATCAAATCCTGCAGTGTTCGTGTCAAGTTTCTTTCCCACTTCCAACATCCAAGAAATGGCCCCTTCCACCGTCGGACATGAGACTAGGCTCGGACGTCTCAGATTCTCAATTCTTCCTACAGCATCGAGGAAAGGAAGCATGGAGTGTGGCGACGTTTACCTGCGGCGATTGCGGCGGCCGGCCTCGCGGGCCTTGCGGATCTTCTTGTCCTTGGTATTCTCGTGCCGCCGGCGGCGCTTGATCTCCTGGAGCAGGCCGGCCTTCATCACCTCCCGCCGGAAGCGCCGGAAGATGGAGTCCTCCCCCTCGTTCTCGTCCACCACGATCTGCACGTTGTAGCCCTTGGCGGCCAGCACGGGCGTCGGCGCGCGGCGGGCGGTCATGTGGACCGCCGAAGGCGCGGAGCACTTCCCCGAGAAGGAAGCCAGGGGAAGCTGGAGCAGGGCGCTCAGCATGGAAGTACCGGTAGGGGCGGCCATGGCTGTGGCCTTCGGCTAAGTCGGCTCTGATGGTTGCGCTCTCTTTGAGTTCCGGGTTTTGGATGAGGTTGGGGAAGGAAGGAGGCTGAGCCGGTGAGGCTTGGCTTATCCCCTTATTTATTTCTGAGTTTTGGAGGGAAGTGACATTTTTTCCCCTCTTTGGAATAATCATTTCTATTAATTTTAAGAAGAATTCAAACAATGAAAATGGTATTAAAATGTTGTACTCCTTTTTTGGATAAATAGCAATAGTCACATGGAACTAAAGGTACAATTTCCTATTTCTTGAATTGTTAACAACTAAATTTTGAACATTCGCAGAATAAAGACTAAATTTTGTAAATTATATATGTCACTATCTTCTTCCTCATGTTGCTTACTCATATCAGCGTTGGACTAAACCACCGCATATTATTTCTGGCTGGTTAAAACTCCAAGTACGTGTTGCTCCTAGAAACAATAACCGAAAGATCCAACGAGTGAGCATTTCTTTCCCTTTTTCAGAACTTCACCTAAAAATAAACTTCCTTTAAACCTTAAACCATATATAAGTCTTTTGATCAACACTAGTCTCTTCAACACTTAATTTGACTATCCTCCAGATATATTGGTGCTGGAAAAACTTAGTGTTTTCATGGGCAAAATACGTTCATAGGGTTAACGTCCGAGAGTACGACAATGAAATTGCATAAAACAATAACATCATAACAATGTACACATGAATTGACATTGTAAACTAATTTCTCTTTATGAAAAAGCTTGATTTTTTCAACGCCAATATAAGGTGTCGAGATAGCCAGGTTTAGCGTCGGAGAGACCGGCATTGAGCATTATGGATACATAGACTAAAGATCCAGAAGAAAAAAAATTACACATATACATGTAAGAGGTGTTTGGTTTGGGGGAAGCAATGTAAAGGCGGAAGTATTGGGGTTGTGTTCTTACTGTAAATGCAATGGAAGAAAATCAAAAGGTTAGCCGATGTAGCGTTAACGCAAGCTAAGGCTCTACTCATCAGCATCGTCTCACTCATGTCCCGGTCCCTCCAAAGCTCCTATCGCATGTCCCTCGGCATTGCATCCAGCCTCATTACTATCGGCTCACTGTTGCTCGACCACGCGTAGTTCTTGTGCATCCACCGGGCCATCTCCACGTTGTTCCTAGACAAAACCTCTAGGAGCGACGGTCCGTTGTGCCATTGAAGGCTCATCTTCCAAGGACTGGTCCATGGAGTGCCACCTGCAAGCCATGGTGGCGCAACTCACCTCGGCATCAGCTGTAGGCTCAGACCCTCTTCCCATGAGCTCGGTCCCCGTGTTTGCCATGTGGGAGCTCGTCATTGTCTTGTTGTGCCACAATTGGGATTCTACGGCCACTCCATTGTGCTGCAGAAGTAGGCAAAGTGGGTAGAGTTGGACCATGGAGGAATCGTGGTAGAGGGACAAGAAGAGGTCATCCCCCAGACCATTGACATGGGCGTTGGTGGGGCTCTTCGGAGAGATGCGGACCATGGAGCAAGCCTCAGCGGAGGTGTGTGAATTGTGGTAGCATGCAAGTATACAAGGTTTAGTTCTAAATTTTACGAACTAAGAGTATCGATCCCACATGGGGCAAAAAATATGAAATTTTAGAATGTGCATGCAGGCTGGTTGATGCTTGAAGCAAAGCGGTTGTGAAAGTTTTTTTTCTAGAAAAATGGATGAAAATTAACAACAATTAAAAGTGTGCGAGAAAGTAAAGGAGTAACAAAGAGTAAGGCAACGATCAAATCAAGAATTAAACTAACGTGTTCTCTAGGAGTTTGGATTCTGCTACATGTGTAGTGTTTGTATCATATATGTCACTATCGTTCCTTCCCACATTCAGGTTATGATAATGATAATTAAGGGTCAACTCGAGGACACAACAAATGGTTAGCTCTTCGTTGCTCCCCTATCAATTGCAAAGGGGAGGATGAGATGATATTAGTGTTGGAAATATGCCCTAGAGGCAATAATAAAATGGTTAATATTGTATTTCCTAGTTCATGATAATTGTCTATTGTTCATGCTATAATTGTGTTAACCGAAAACCGTAATGCATGTGTGAATACATAGACCACAACATGTCCCTAGTGAGCCTCTAGTTGACTAGCTCGTTGATCAATAGATGGTCACGGTTTCATGACCATGGACATTGGATGTCGTTGATAGCGGGATCACATCATTAGGAGAATGATGTGATGGACAAGACCCAATCCTAAGCATAGCACAAGATCGTGTAGTTCGTTTGCTAAAGCTTTTCAATGTCAAGTATCGTTTCCTTAGACCATGAGATTGTGCAACTCCCGGATACCTTAGGAATGCTTTGGGTGTGCCAAACGTCACAACATAACTGGGTGGCTATAAAGGTGCACTACGGGTATCTCCGAAAGTGTCTGTTGGGTTGGCACGAATCGAGACTGGGATTTGTCACTCCGTGTGACGGAGAAGTATCTCTGGGCCCACTCGGTAAGACATCATCATAATGAGCTCAATGTGACTAAGGAGTTAGTCATGAGATGATGTATTATGGAACGAGTAAAGAGACATGCCGGTAACGAGATTGAACAAGGTATAGAGATACCGACGATCGAATCTCGGGCAAGTATCATACCGATAGACAAAGGGAATTGTATACGGGATTGATTGAATCCCCGACATCGTGATTCATCCGATGAGATCATCGTGGAGCATGTGTGAGCCAACATGAGTATCCAGATCCCACTGTTGGTTATTGACCGGAGAGGTGTCTCGGTCATGTCTACATGCCTGCCGAACCCGTAGGGTCTACACACTTAAGGTTCGATGACGCTAGGGTTATACGGAAATGGTATACGTGATTACCGAAGGTTTTTCGGAGTCCCGGATGAGATCCTGGACGTCACGAGGAGCTCCGGAATGGTCCGGAGGTAAAGATTGATATATAGGAAGTCCAGTTTTGGTCACCAGAAAGTTTTTGGGCTCATCGATAGTGTATCGGCAGTGCCGGGAGGGTGTCGAAGGACCATCGGGAGGGGTGTGACGACCATAGGACTTTGTGGTACCTTAGATGAGGTGTGCCAGCCCTTATTTGGCTGGCCAAGACCTTCTATAAAGTCCCATGCGGCTGGAGACAAGAGATAGGGCTGAAAAGGATTTAAAAGGAGGAGATCCACCTCCCTTGTGGGAGGTGGACTCTCCCCCTACTCCGGCCGAACCTCTCCTCCTTGGAGGAGGGGCCAAGGCAGACCTCCCTCTCCCTCCTCCTATATATATATATGCAAGGGTTTGGGCTGATTTGAGACACGACTTCTCTCTCTCTCGGCGCAGCCCTACCCTTCCTCTTCCTTGTTCTCCGTAGCGCTTGGCGAAGCCCTGCCGGAGTTCACGTTGCTCCACCGTCACCACGCCGTCGTGCTTCTAGAGCTCTCCCTCAACCTCTCCTTCCTCCTTGCTGGATCAAGGCGTAGGAGACGTCATCGGGCTGCACGTGTGTTGAACGCAGAGGCACCGTTGTTCGGCGCTGAGATCGGAATCCACCGCGATCTGAATCGCTGCGAGTATGACTCCACCAACCGCGTTCTTGTAACGCTTCCGCTTAGCGATCTTCAAAGGTATGAAGATGCAATCTCTCCCCACTCGTTGCTGGTTTCTCCATGGATAGATCTTGGTGATCGTAGGAATTTTTTTGATTTACTACTACGTCTCCCAACAATTAGTGTCACCTTTTTACCTCCACATTCCTACCTTTACAACGACATTGATACGTCTCCAACGTATCTATAATTTATGAAGTATTAATGCCATGTTTACAATAATTCTATATGATTTTGGTATGATTTTATTAGAACTAACCCGGACCGACGTTGTTTCTAGAAGAAATAAAAGTTCTCGGAATGAGATGAAAATTTATAGAGAATATTTTTGGAAAATATAAAAAAACTGGAGCAAAAAGATACCGGAGAGGAGTCCCAAGGACGTCAAAAGCCACCAAGGCGCGGCCACCCCCCTGGTTGCGCCTAGCAGGCTTGTGGGCCCCTGGGAGTCCCCTTGACATGATTCCAACGCCAAGTGCTCCTATAAATCCCAAAACCTCCAGAAAGAAACCTAGATCGGGAGTTCCGCCGCCGCAAGCCTCCAGAGCCACGAAAAACCAATCGGAGCCCGTTCCGGCACCCTACCTAAGGGGGAAAACCATCACTGGAGGCCATCTTCATCATCCCGGCACTCTCCATGATGAGGAGGGAGTAGTTCACGCTCGGGGTTAAGGGTATGTACCAGTAGCGATGTGTTTGATCTCTCTCTCTCTCTCTCTCTCTCTTTCTCTCTCGTGTTCTTGAGATGGCAAGATCTTGATGTACCAGCTTTATTGATATATATGAATCATATGGAGTTTTTCCCTGTCTATCTTCTTGTGATGAATTGAGTTTTCCCTTTGAAGTTTTCTTATCGGATTGAGTCTTTAAGGATTTGAGAACACTTGATGTATGTCTTGCGATGGGATATCCGTGGTGACAATGGGATGTTATATTGATCCACTTGATGTATGTTTTGGTGATCAACTTGCGGGTTCCGTGACCTTGGGAATCTATGCATAGGGGTTGGCACATGTTTTCGTCTTGAATCTCTGATAGAAACCTTGGGCACTCTTTGAAGTTCTTTGTGTTGGATTGAACATGATGAATCTGAAATTATGTGATGCATATCGTATAATCAAGCCCATGGGTACTTGTGGTGACATTGGAGTATCTAGGTGACATTAGGGTTTTGTTTGATGTATGTCTTAAGGTGTTATTTAGTATGAACTCTAGGGATGTTCGTGACACTTATAGGGATAGCTCATAAGATTGCTCGGAAAAGATAACTTTGACGTGGTTTCGTACCCTACAATAATTTCTTCGTTAGTTCTCTGCTATTTGTGACTTTGGAGTGAACTCTTTGTCGCACGAGAGGTATTTACATTTGATTCAACTATGTTGGTATTGTTGAGAGATTGCACAAGTGAAATTATGAACCCTAGGCCTTGTTTTCAAGCATTGCAATACTGTTTGTGCTCACTTTTGTTACTTGTTACCTTGCTGTTTTTATATTTTCAGGTTACAAAAACCTATATGTACCATCCATATTGCAATGTATCACCATCTCTTCGCCGAACTAGTGCACCTATACAATTTACCATTATATTAGGTGTGTTGGGGACACAAGAGACTCTTTGTTATTTGATTGCAGGGTTGTTTGAGAGAGACCATCTTCATCCTACACCTCCCACGGATTGATAAACCTTAGGTCATCCACTTGTGGGAAAATTGCCACTGTCCTACAAAACTCTGCGCTTGGAGTCCCAACACTAGTCTACAAGAAGAAGGTTGCGTAGCAGACATCAAGCTCTTTTCTGGCGTCGTTGCCGGGGAGGTGAGTGCTTGAAGGTATATCTTTAGATCTTGCAATTAAATCTTTTACTTTCTTGTTTTTCACTAGTTTGGTTTTATAAAAGAAAACTACAAAAAATGGAATTGAGGTTGACTCATATGCTTCATCTTTTTAATGTCTTTCTTTAAAATGATGGAAAGGAAAATTGTGCTCAAGTGTTAGAAGAAGAAGTTATTAAAATGTTTGGCACTAAATCTTTGAGTAATGAGCATGATTGAAATATTATTAGTCTGAATTTTCTGAATATCCATGATGTTAATGATATGCCTAGCCACAAGCTTGGGGATGCTATGTTTGATGAAGATGATGTTTTTAGTCCCCCAAGTTTTGATGAGCAAATTTATTATGATTATGGCATGCTGCCTATATATGATGATTATGATGAAGACATGTATGCTATAAAGAGTGATAGTAACCATAAAACTTTTCATCATGATTTTAATATCGAATGTGGTTATGTCAATCAATTATCTCATGATAGTTATTTTGTTGAGTTTGCTCCTAGTATTCTGAATGAGAAAGAAATTGCTTATGTGGAGAGTGACAAATTTTCTATGCTTGTGGATCATGAAGATAATGCTTTATGTGATAGTTATGTTGTGGAATTCCTTCATGATGCTACTGAAAACTATTATGAGGGAGGAACATATGCTTGTAGGAATTGCAATAATATCAAGTTTCACCTCTATGTGCTTAAAGTTTTGAAGTTGCACTTGTTTTGCCTTCCTATGCTAGACGATTCTTGTTCCCATAAATTTTTTTATCACAAAATCCATATGCATATGAAGTGGGTTGTACTTAAATATGATTTTCATGAGATTCATGATGCTGTCTTACATGTTTCAAATACTATTCCTATGTGAGCATCATTGAAATCATCATGCCTAAGCTAAAAGGCTTTAAAGAAAAGAGCTTGTTGGGAGACAACCCAACACTTTTACTTTCTATTTTGTTGTATTAACATGATTAAGATACTGTATTAATCATTTTTTGTGTATTTTATTTCAATAAAGTGCCAATTAAAGCCTCTGTGATAGTGTGGATACTTGCTTGTTTGATTCTGTGCAAAAACGGAAAGTTTTGTGTCCAGTATATGAATTATCTGATTTTACTGGAGCGTCAAAAACTTTTGGCATTTTTACAATACATTTATATGAAAACTCCTTGAGTTGTCATAATTTTTCAGAATTTGTAGAGTCAGGAAAGTATGATGATCATTCAGATCTTTACATACTGTTCTGTTTTTGACAGATTCTGTTTTGCATGCATAGTTTGCTTGTTTCAAGTGTTCCTATAGATTATATTGAGTAATATAAATTGTGGGAATGATTTAATACAGTAGGTATCATGTGGTAATAATTATGAATCTTGTATTGACAGTACCTAAGTGAATGATCTATCTTTATTACACTAAACCTTCTCACAAAGTTCCGTTAAGTTTTGTGTGATTGAAGTTTTCAAGTTTTGGGTGAGACACCAATATGAGGAGAATAAGGAATGACAAGAACCTCATCTTGGGGATTCCCAAGTCATCCCCAAGGTAATATTCAAGTAATACTCAAGCGTCTAAGCTTGGGGATACCCCGGAAGGCACCCCCACTTTCGTCTTCAACACTATCGGTATATCTTACTTGGAGCTATATTTTTATTCATCACATAATATGAGTTTTGCTTGGAGCGTCATTTTTTTTGTTCAATGTTAGGTATTATTTATAATCTTGTTTTACAATAAAAAGTTCCAAGAATTTCCTTTAGGATGCTTTGAATTGCATGTTTGATGTGTGCTGTGTAAAAACACAAACTTCTATTGTAGTGTTTGAATTTTCATATTTTATTGGAACGTAGAAAGTTTCTGAAATTTTTACATAGTATTGTTAAATAAATTATTTAGAATGTACTAAATGTTCATAATGTTTTAATTTACATAAGTACACTTTTTTAATAAATTTCAAAAGTCTATTCTGTTTAGACAGATTACTGTTATAGTTTTGTTATCTATTTATCCTATAGTTCCCATAGCCTATATTGGTAGATATAAATTGTGGAAATAATAGTATACAGTACCTAATGTTTGAAAATTATTTTGCAACTTGTCTTGGCAGTACACGAAGTGTTGATTTGTTCTTATGTGTACTAACCTATCTCACGAGTTCTTTTTGAGTTTTGTGTGGATGAAGTTTTTGAGAATAGGTGAAACCGAGAGGATTGAAAGAGATACAAAAGCTCAAGCTTGGGGATGCCGAAGGTACCTCAAGTAAATATTTCAAGAATTCTCAAGCATCTACGCTTGGGGATGCTACGCATCCCATCTCTCTTCATCAATAATTATTGGTTAGCCTATGTTGAGCCTAAATTTTAATTCGTTCACATGATGTGTGCTATTCTTGCAGTGCTATTTTTCTTTTGCTTGATGTTGAATAAAATACTCAAATCTGAAAATATTTATTGAGAGAGAGAGAGCCCTCACATATCTACTTGATTGTTTACCTACTCAGTGATCTTCACTTATATCTATTTGGAGTAGTTTGTCAATTTGCTCTTGTGCTTCACTTATATCTTTGTAGAGCACAGCGGTGGTTTCATTTTATAGAAATTAATGAACTCTCATGTTTCACTTATATTATTTTGAGAGTATCTAAACAGCATGGTAATTTTCTTAGGTTATGAATAGTCCTAATATAATGGGCATCCTAGAGGGATATAATAAAAACTTTCATATAAAGTTCATTGAATACTATGAGAAGTTTGATTCCTTGCATAAAGTTTTGAGATAAAAAGATGGTAATATTAAGAGTCATGTTAGGAAGTAATTGTGAATTGGTAAAATACTTTTGTAAAGGTTTGTGATTCCCGTAGCATGCACGTATGGTGAACCGTTATGTAAGGAACTCGGAGCATGATTTGTTTATTGATTCTCGACCTTTGTGTGAGGGTCGGGAGCGCATGATGGTTTACTCCTACCAACCTCTCCCCTAGGGGCATGCGTCTAATACTTTTCTTTGATGACTAATAGAATTTTGCAATAAGTATGTGAGTTCTTTATGACTAATGTGATTCCATGGATTATACGCACTCTCACCCTTCCACTTTTGCTAGCCTCTGTAGTACCGCGCAACTTTCGTCGGTGCGATAAACCCACCTTCCTCAAAACAGCCACCATATATCTTTCCTCAAAACAGCCACCATACCTACCTATTATGGCATTTCCATAGCCATTCCGAGATATATTGCCATGCAACTTCCACCGTTCCGTTTATTATGACACGCCCCCATCATTTTCATATTGCTTTGAATGATGTTTTCATGGCTTGTCCGTTTTTTGATGTCATTTGCTAGGCTAGATCATTGCACATCCTAGTAAACCGCTAGAGGCGTTCATATAGAGTCATATTTTGTTCTAAGTACCGAGTTGTAATTATTGAGTTGTAAGTAAATAAAAGTGTGATAATCATCATTATTAGAGCATTGTCCCATGTGAGAAAAGGATGATGAAAGCTATGATTCCCTCACAAGTTGGGATGAGTCTCGGGACTTTACAAAAAAGAGGCCAGAGAATCCCAAATAAAAAAAGAGGCCAAAGATGCCCACCAATTTTTTTGAAAGAAAACGGAAATAAAAAATGAGAGAAAAGAGAGAAAAGAGAGGAGGAGCAATGCTACTATCCTTTACCACACTTGTGCTTCAGAGTAGCACCATGTTTTTCATATAGAGAGTCTCATATATTGTCACTTTCATATACTAGTGGGAATTTCTCATTATAGAACTTGGCTTGTATATTGCAATGATGGGCTTCCTCAAATTACCCTAGGTCTTCTTGAGCAAGCTAGTTGGATGCACACCCACTTAGTTTCTTTTTGAGCTTTCATACACTTATAGCTCTAGTGCATCCGTTGCATGGCAATCCCTACTCACTCACATTGATATCTATTAATGGGCATCTCCATAGCCCGTTGATACGCCTAGTTGGTGTGAGACTATCTTCTCGTTTTCCTCACAACCTCCACCATATTGTATTGCACCTATAGTGCTATATCCATGGCTCACGCTCATGTATTGTGTGAGAGTTGAAAAGGTTTGAGAACATAAAAGGTGTGGAACAATTGCTTGACTTGTCATTGGGGTTGTGCATGATATAAATACTTTGTGTGGGGAAGATGGAGCATAGCCAGACCATATGATTTTGTAGGGATAACTTTCTTTTGCCATGTTACTTTGAAGAGACACAATTGCTTTGTTAGTATGCTTGAAATATTACTGTTTTTATGTCAACATGAAGCTTTTGTTTTGAGTCTTATGGATATGAACATTCTTGCCAAAATAATAAGAGTGATTGATAAATATGTTTGGTAGCATTCACACTTCATAAATTATTATTTTTATCATTTACCTACTCGAGGACGAGCAGAAATTAAGCTTGGGGATGCTGATATGTCTCCAACGTATCTATAATTTATGAAGTATTCATGTCATGTTTACAATAATTCTATACGATTTTGGTATGATTTTATTAGAACTAACCCGGACTGACGTTGTTTTCAGCAGAACTACCATGGTGTCGTTTTTATGCAGAAATAAAAGTTCTCGGAACGGGCTGAAAATTTATGGAGAATATTTTTGGAAAAAATAAAAAATACTGGAGCAAAAAGATACCGGAGAGGAGTCCCGAGGAGGTCACAAGCCACCTGGGCGCGGCCACCCCCTGGCTGCGCCTAGCAGGCTTGTGGGCCCCTCGGGAGTCCTCTTGACGTGATTCCAACGCCAATTGTCCTATAAATCCCAAAACCTCCGGAAAGAAACCTAGATCGGGAGTTCCACCGCCGCAAGCCTCCAGAGCCACGAAAAACCAATCGGGAGCCCATTCTGGCACCCTACCGGAGGGGGAAACCATCACCGGAGGCCATCTTCATCATCCTGGCGCTCTCTGTGATGAGGAGGGAGTAGTTCACCCTCGGGGCTGAGGGTATGTACCATTAGCTATTTGTTTGATCTCTCTCTCTCTCGTGTTCTTGAGATGACACGATCTTGATGTACCACGAGCTTTATTGATGTAGATGAATCATATGGAGTTTTCCCCTCTCTATCTTCTTGTGATGAATTGAGTTTTCCCTTTGAAGTTTTCTTATCGGATTGAGTCTTTAAGGATTTGAGAACACTTGATGTATGTATTGCGATGGGATATCCGTGGTGACAATGGGAAGTTCTATTGATCCACTTGACGTATGTTTTGGTGATCAACTTGCGGGTTCCGTGGGAATCTATGCATAGGGGTTGGCACATGTTTTCGTCTTGAATCTTCGGTAGAAACTTTGGGGCACTCTTTGAAGTTCTTTGTGTTGGATTGAAAATGATGAATCTGAAATTATGTGATGCATATCGTATAATCAAGACCATGGGTACTTGTGATGACATTGGAGTATCTAGGTGACATTAGGTTTTGGTTGATGTGTGTCTTAAGGTGTTATTTTAGTACGAACTCTAGGGTTGTTCGTGACACTTATAGGGATAGCTCATAAGATTGATCGGAAAATATAACTTTGAGGTGGTTTCGTATCCTACAATAATTTATTTGTTAGTTCTCCACTATTTGTGACTTTGGAGTGAACTCTTTCTCGCACGAGAGGTATTTACATATGATTCAACTATGTTAGTATTGTTGAGAGATTGCACTAGTGAAAGTATGAACCCTAGGCCTTGTTTTCTAGCATTGCAATACCGCTTGTGCTCACTTTTGTTACTTGTTACCTTGCTGTTTTTATATTTTCAGATTACAGAAACCTATATCTACCATCCATATTGCACTTGTATCACCATCTCTTCCCCGAACTAGTGCACCTATACGATTTACCATTGTATTGGGTGTGTTGGGGAGACAAGAGACTCTTTGTTATTTGATTGCGGGGTTGTTTGAGAGAGACCATCTTCATCCTACACCTCCCACGGATTGATACACCTTAGGTCATCCACTTGAGGGAAAATTGCCACTGTCCTACAAAAATATGCGCTTGGAGGCCCAACACGAGTCTACAAGAAGAAGGTTGCATAGTAGACATCAACAGTCATATGCTACATGGTCGTTCAAGGCAAAAAAACATACTGAGTGGGCCCCTTACACAATAACTCAAACATGCAAATAGGGATTTCATATGTTATTGGCATTCATGACCTAAACGTACTAGGATTCCTCCATATCCCCGAGAATTAGGAAACTACACAGACATGGAAACAAGTGGCACCATATGGATAGTTTTGGTAATCATGAATGATAGATCAAATTAATACACACAAGGATCCACTATGGTTAGGTAATACAAACAGATGGAGTTGGGGATGGTGAAGACGATGGTAGATGTTGGAGTCTCTTGAATGAGGTAATGGCATCACAGAGCCCTTCTTGTAGATTGCACCTCGAGACCCCTTACAAAGGCCAGGGTTATTCGATTAATGGAATTTCTTATCTATGTATCTCCTACCCCCGATCAGAAGTACGAGGCTAAAATAGTCGACCAGGGGAGGCGACAACGGCTCATACAAATGCTCATGCTCATACCAAACGATGTCTTCTCCTTTGGAACCCCATGTGCGGTGGTTTACCTCTTGTTTGATCATGGATTCATATGGTAGGTTCCTATCACGTAAATTGACATGATTTGTATCTCATATTGTTGGACTTTCCTCCTAATGCCTCAAAACTACTCGTAGTTGGGAACTGGCATGGCTTGAGACTATGTCGGTATTTCCCCAAAGAGGAAGGGATGATGTAGCCCGGCGACGGTAAGTATTTCCCTCAGTTATGAAACCAAGGTATCAATCCATAGAGGAAGATCACACACCCACGTAAACATCACCTGCACACAAATAACAAATACTTTCAACCCGACGCGAAAGATAGGTTGTCAAGCTCTCTACGGTAATAAGATAGATTAGGTAATGATAGTATTGGAAAATAGATATCACAAGAACACAAAATAAAATAAGTAAACAAAAAGTGCAGCAAGGTATTTTTTGTTTTTTTGGATCAATAGATCTGGAAACAAAAGATGCAAATAGTAGATCAAAAAGCAATATGTTGGAAAAGTAGACTCGTGGGGCCTAGGTTTCACAAGTGGCTTCTCTCATGAGTATAGTGCACGGTGGGTGAACAAATTACTGTTGGGAAATTGATAGAAGATCAAATAATCATGACGATGTCCACGCAATGATCATTATATAGGAATCACATCCAAGACAAGTAGACCTAAACAATTCTGCATCTACTTCTATTACTCCACACATCGACCTCTATCCAGCATGCATCTAGTGTATTAAGTTCATGAAGAAACGGAGTAATGCAATAAGAACGGTGACATGATATAGACAAGATCTATTCATGTAGGAATATACCTCATCTTGTTATCCTTAATGGTAACGATACATGCGTGTCTTGTTTCCCCTTCTGTCACTGGGAAAGAACACTGCAAGATCGAACCCATCACAAAGCACCTCTTCCCATGACAAGAAAAAATGATCTAGTAGGCCTAACTAAACCTAAGATTCGGACAAGAAATACGAGGCTATAAGTAATCATGAAAATAAGAGATCAAAGAAGACTCAAATCATATTCATGGACAAAAACTGATCATGAACTCAAAATTCATCGGATCCCAACAAACACACCGCCAAAAAGTCGTTACATCAAATAGATCTCCAAGAGACCATTGTATTGAGAATCATAAAGAGAGAGGAATCCATCTAGCTACTGCCTATGGACACATAGGTCTATGGTGGACTACTCACGCATCATCGGAGAGGCAGCTATGAATAAGATGAACCCCTCCGTGATGGCGTTAGATTGGATCTCGAGGTTCTGGAACTTGTGGCGGATGGAATTGTGTTTCGTCGACTCCCCTAGGGTTTTCTGAATATTTGGGAATTTATAGGCTTGATAGTCGGTTGGGGGGAGTCACGAAGTGCCCGCCCTCTACCAGGTCATGCCAGGGGCCTCTAGCGCGCCTTGATGGAGGGTGGCCACCCTGGGCCCCTCTTATGGTGATCTTTGTCCCATCTTGTTCCTTCTGGTCCATAAAAATTCTCCAAAAATCCCCATAGCGTTTGGGATCCGTTTGGTATTGATTTTCTGCGAAGTAAAAAACAAGCAAAAACAACAACTAACACTTTGGTACTATGTCAATAGGTTAGTCCCAAAAAATGATATAAAGTTGCTATAAAATGATTGTAAAACATACAAGATTGATAATATAACAACATGGAAGAAGCAAAAGTTATAGATACGTTAGAGACGTATCAACATCCCCAAGCTTAATTCCTACTCGTCCTTGAGTAGGTAAATGGTAAAAATAGAATTTTTTATGTGGAATGTTGCCTAACATGTTCATCATATATTCTTTTCTTTATAGTGGACATTTGGATTCTTCATATGGTTCAAAGCAATAGTCTAGTTTTGACATGAATAGTTTAATACTCAAGCATATAAACAAGCAACCATGTCTTTCAAAATATCAACGCTAAAGCAAGTTATCCCCAGCCCATCATGCTCAATCATTGATCGATTCACAATACCCACTCAAATCTTGGCTATACCTAATGCTCAAGTACGATCATAGTGCCCGCTAGTTGGTGCTTTATAAGAGAAGATGGCGACTCAAATTGAAAAATGGAAATTGCATAAAGTAAATAGATAGGCCCTTCGCAGAGGGAAGTAGGGATTTGTAGAGGTGCCAGAGCTCAAGTGTTCAAATTGATAGAGAAAAATTATTTTGAGTGCCATGCCTTTCCTATCAACGAAAACGATCGAGAGATTTCAATATCTTTCCACACTAGATGCATCATAGGTGGTTCCTAAATAGAAAATAAATTTTATTCCTTTTTCCACCATCCTTTCACTTTCCATGGCTAGCCGAATTCACGGTTGCCTTCCATACCAACACTTTTGAAGGAATTTATTATTTGACAACATAAAGTAAATTTCTTTTCTTTTTCATTTCATTTCGGGAATGGGCATCCCTATTACCGCCAAACTCTTGTGCAATGACAAGTGAATAAACACTCATCTTGAGAATAACACATCTAGGATGGAAAAATATCGGTCACCCCCTACCGTTTCATGAGCGGTACAAGCACACAAAAAGGAATATTTAATTTGAAAATTAGAGATGACACATACAAATTTGCTTGGAACGGCATGTAAATACCGTATATAGGTAGGTATAGTGGACTCATATGGCGAAACTGGTTTTAAGGATTTTGGATGCACAAGTAGTATTTCTACTTAGTTCAAGTGAAGGCTTGCAAATAGATTGAGAAGCAACCAACCAATAAACAAAAAATCACATAAGCGAGCATTAAGCATAACTAACACTGAATAATTCACCATAAGTATGATGCAATTTCGTTGCACAACTATTGACTTTTGTGCTTGCATAGGGAATCACAAACCTTAACACCAATATTCTTACTAAGCATAATTACTCATCAACATAACTGGCATATCACTATTGTCATGTCTCAAAACTATTACAAAGAATCAAGTTTAATTTTTCCAATGATCTTCATGAAATTTTATTATATCCCTCTTGAATATCTATCACTTTGGGACTAATTTCATATATTTCAATTGCTTTTGGCAAGCTCATATGGATATAAGTGAAGAACATGAGCATACAAGTTTCATATCTCAAAATAATATAAGTGAGGCATGAGAGGATTTATTAAAAATTAATAACTCTCAAATTAATATAAGTGAAGCATGAGAGCATTTATTCAAACATGTAAAGCACGTCATGCTCAAAAAGATATAAGTGAAGCACTAAAGCAATTCCTTTGCTCAATAGATTTAAGTGAAGCATAAAGAGAAATTCTAAAAAATCATAGCATATTTTGGCTCTCTCAAATAGGTGTGTCCAGAAAGGATACTAATGAAAATGCAAAAGTAAAAACAAGCAAAGATACAAGACGCTCCAAGCAAAACTCATGATATGTGACGAATAAAAATATAGTTCCAAGTAGTATACCGATGGTTGTTAGAAGAAAGAGGGGATACCACTCAGGGCATACCCAAGCTTAGTTGCTTTTTACTCTTTTAGTATTACCATGGGGTGTTGTAGCATCCTCATGATTTTTGTCTTCTTTCTCCTTATTCCTTCATCCATCGTGATCTCACCCAAAACTTGAAAACTTCAATCACACAAAACTTGACAAAATTCTCGTGATATTCGTTAGTATAATAAAGTAAATTACCACTTTAGGTACTGTTGTAAACCCATTAATATTTTATTATTTCATTATACCTACTGTGTTATAACTTTACCATGACTTATACCCCCCGATACAATCCATAGATTCATCAAAACAAGCACACGATGCAATGAAAACAGAAATTGTTCCAGACAGAACAGTATGTAGTAATTTGTACTCTACCCATACTTCTGGAACTTTAAAACTTCTTAGAAATTAGGAAAAATTAAATAATTTGTATATAAATACTGTGTTAACATTTCCTCTCAATATCACGTTCCAGTAAAAAATAAAAATTCATGCACTGGGAACAAAGTTTCTGTTTCAGATTCAGCATTGTTTCTACTCATCTTATGGATCATCCTAATGGCATTACTTGGCACAAACACTAAATAAAACATAAAAACACAATCATAACAGAATAATAATTTTGAAAAACACTCAAAATAATAAATCAAAAATATAAAAATAATTTATTTATTGGGTTGCCTCCCAACAAGCGCTATCGTTTTACGCCCCTAGCTAGGCATAATGATTTCGATGATGCTCACATAAAAAGTAGTAATTGAAACATGCAAGAGAGCATCATGAATATCATGAAAAGAACATTTAAGTCTAACCAAATTCCTATGTGTAGGGATTTTGTAAGCAAACAATTTATGGGAGCAAGAATCAACTAGCATAGGAAGGCAAAACAAGCATAACTTCAAAACTTTGAACACATAGAGAGGAAGCTTGATATTATTGCAATTCCTACAAGCATATGTTCCTCCCTCATAATAATTTTTAGTAACATCATGAAGGAATTTCACAATATATCTATTATAAATAATACTCTCTTTATGATCAACATGCATAAAGTTTTTATTATCTTCCAAAATAGTGGGATTATAATCAACTAAAGTTATGACCTCTCCAAACCCACTTTTATCATAAAATCCATAAGATTCAACACCCTCCAAATATGCGGGATTCTTTTTACCTAAAGTGGACGCTCATACAAACCCAGTTTCGATACTATTGCAAACATTATTATTAATAATATATTCAACATGAGGCTTAAATAAATTTTCAAGATCATAAGAAGCATTATCACCCCAATCATGATCATTGCAATAAGAAGTGGACATGACAAAATTATCATTCCCAAGCTTTAGTTTTGCATATCATTAACATAATTGACATTGATAGAATTTATAGTAACATTATTGCAATCATGCTTTTCAATCAAGGAGCTATCATGAATCACCTTATAATTTTGTTTTTTCAAGACTTCATAAAAAAATTCAGATTCATGTTTTTCAAACAAAACTTCATAGAGATAATCAGGCACACTCAACTCACTAGCAATTGGTTCATCATAATTTGGCCTTTTGAAAACATTAGCAAGTGCATGAGGATCCATATCAATAGATTTTTAGCAAGCGAAGATGCAAGCAAATAAAAGGCACATGGCCACACAAGCAAAGAACAAGCAAAAAGGCAAACAGAAAAGAGGGCGAATAAAATGGAAAATTTGTTAAGTGGGGGGGGAGGAAAACAAGAGGCAAATGGAAAAAAATGTAAATTACAAGGATATGAGATTTGTGATTAGGAACCTGGTAGATGACATTGCTTCCTCCCCGGCAATGTTGTCAGAAATTCCTTTGACGTGGCTTGAGACTGCGTGGGTATTTCCCCAAAGAGGAAGGGATGATGCAACACAACGACGGTAAGTATTTCCCTTAGTTATGAAACCAAGGTATCAAGCCATAGAGGAAGATCATGCACCCACGTAAACAACTCCTGCACACAAATAACAAATACTTGCAACCCGACGCGAAAGAGAGGTTGCCAAGCTCTCTACGATAGTAAGATAGATTAGGTAATGATAGTATTGGCAAATAGATCTCACAAGAACAAAAAATAAAATAAGTAAACAAAAAGTGCAGCAAGGTATTTTGGTTTTTTTGGGATTAATAGATCTGAAAACAAAAGATGCAAATAGTAGATCAGAAAGCAATATGTTGGAAAAGAAGACCCGGGGGCCATAGGTTTCACTAGTGGCTTCTCTCATGAGTATAGCGAGCAAAAGGACTTGAAAGCTCAACTTGATTAAAGGAGAGCTAATCTTGCCTTGCAGCAAAGTAAATACTAAAAATTAGTATACAAGATTTCATTGGATCTCCCCAATTGCAATTAAGCCAACACAATCCTAATACCCACCTAGGATTAGGATCAACCGATGTCCCTTCGTAGTTTCCTTTGCCTCCTCCTCTTTCTTCAGGATATATGCGAGACTAGTACACTTGAAGCAAGATAAAATTACCGAAATATCTTTCTACTACTCAGTAGCCAACTTCACGAGGATGCTAATCTTTGAAAAGATCTTTGTGGTAAAATCAAATAGTGTGTGTATCTTATTGTAGAGACCATTGACCTTGGCTTCAAGATCTTTGCTCATCACCCAATAAACATCTATTCGATGACCAGTTGTATCTACACACGATAGAGACCTTCTCAAGCTCGTTAATCTTTTCTTTGACCTCATATGGGGTTAGTGATTTTCCTCTCATGCTCACGAGTTGTCATCCCTAAAGAAGATTTAGGAAGAGAACCTTGAATAGTATACTTGTATGGCTTCAGTGGGTAGTCTTCTTTCTTTTGTTTTTCATCATCTAGTTCCTTCGGCTTCACCCCCTCTCGCACCAATTCTTTGACACCCATCTTCTGGAGTTCCTCCCAGCTCCTTGGAGTCATCTCCTCCCAATTCAGGAGATTGGTGATCCTACCTGAAGAAGAGCTTGACGGTGACCCTTCTATAGTTGACGAAGGTGGTTGTAGCACCCTTCGAAACATGGCTAGCAATTGTTTCTTGATTTTGTAGATTAATGCCTTCTTGAGAGGTGGCATAAAGTGGTGGGAATGGGTTAGATTGATAATGAGCCAAGGAAGTGACCACCTAGCCTTTACAAAAGGTTTGAAACCCTAAGATTCCCAAGATAAGCCTTGTGTAGAAGGTTAGAAGAGAATCAGAAACAAATCGGGTGGTTAAAAGAAGATCAGAGTAAAATACAGGCTCTTGTATGAGCGTGCATGCTCATACAAGGGCTCATACCATTGTCAGCAAGCCATTTTTTCATAAACAACTACCAGTGCAAAGCGTCCAAAGTAACCGAGAATAAGATGGACTTCGATACAAGCACAGGTGCTCATATCAGTGGTATGTGGGTAACTCTGTTGTGGGTCTCCAAGTCCAAGAGAGAAAGCAGGGTAAGGTACGAGTGCGGATCTTGTGCTGCCTAGCGTCGGATTATGCTAAGTATCCAGAGAAGAAGAATGTCTTTGGTACGACTATGCGTGCTCTTTCCGACGGTTGTCCCACCTAGAAAACCCCCTTTTTGGACTTGAAAAAACATTTGTATTAGTTTCAACTTAATCCTAAATTCTTTCTAAGACTTATATACGTGCTTTTCATGGAATTGCAATGTAAAGGGGTCAAAACTCATAGATTGTCTCTCAATTGCCTCCTTGGGTGTGATGAAGTTAATTACCTCCTGTTCTTCTTGCACATCGGCAAGATGAAACTTCAAATGTTCTCCATTAACTATCCATGGAATCGTCTTCCGTTCCAACCCGACGACTACAGAGTTGTATGCTTGAATGTCTCAAACGTACCCATATTTTTTTACTTGTTTCATGCAATGTTTATATAATTTGTCATAATTTTGGCACCTATATTTTTGCACTAACCTATTAACTCAGTGCCTAGTACGAGTTTTTATTTTTGCATGTTTTAGGACTTTCAGGAAAATTCAATAAAAAGAAATTTCGGGAAGCTTCCAAAGGACCCCAGGGGAACCTGCAGGCCCCGTACGACTTGAGCACATGGCCACCGATTGCCCATGTGGTGGACCCACATGCCCCCTAGTGCTCTGATGCACCGCCTCACAACAACTATGTTTTTTTGTTTCGCCGAAAAACCCTATCTATCGAGGAGTTTTTCTTTTTCCCTTCGTCACACCTCTCTATTCCATAGCGATCCAATATGGAGGCATTTTCCAGTACTCTGTGGGAGGAGAAATTCCTCTCGGTAGCCATCTCCATCAACTCGAAGGCCATCATGATCGATTGTGAGTAGTTTTCTTTGGACTACGAGTCCATAACAATACCTAGATGATTTTCTTTCACTTGCTTCTCAATAAAAAGACCACACAAACTGCCCTATATAATTGTGATCCATCTAATTTAATCAATGTGTTTGTTGTGATATGATGAATTGTTATTTTATGATCAGATCTATCCATGAATTCTCTTGAGATCAATTTGGTTTTTTTCCTACATAATTCTTATCCATATATGCTCTTTGATATATTTATCTTTCTTTGTCCAAGTTCCGTAGATGATTCCAAGAGGGAGTTGAGTATGATAGTAGAATTTAACCTTGCAAATAATCTACCGCGATGAAAGAAAGTGGAGAAGGCTTTTGTTGTGTTGTTGGCAGTGTCGGTGTCAAAATCGGCACATCACGGGTAGGGTGTCCCGAACTGTGGGTCTTGGATCAATGGGTTACCGGAGAAAAGGGAGGCGATGTTTACCCAGTTTCGGGCCCTCTTGATGGAGGTAATACCATACGTCCTGCTTTGTTGTATTGATGATGGTGTATCGAGTATAGAGTTGATCTACCTCGAGATCGTATGATGTGGTCTAAACCCTAAGAGTTGTGATCATAATCTCTGATGATATGTCTAATGTCTAGCTTGGCCTCCGCTTATATAACACACCCGAGGCCTAGGATAACAAGAGTCCTAGTCAGCTATGTCGGTGGAGAGGAATCCCTGTCTTGATCACCAAGTCTTATAGAATCTTCCTTGCATATGTCATCTTTTGCCCGAAGTGGCCCATGAGTCCGGCCCATAGCGATAGGTCAGCAGCCCAAGGACCACTTAGTACTAGACTCCCTCAGTAACCCCTGAACCGGTATTGAAGTTACGGACACTCCTCAGTTCTTCCGAATAGTTCTTCGTCTTTGACCGTCGGTCCTGAAAACTGGTTCAATAAATCTTCCCATCACTGATCTGGAGGATTGCTGAGGTGAATCCGAAGAGTTCACAAGTCAAGCATCTAAGGAGCCCCTTTAAGTTATCAGCCTTTATTAATGTCTCATTATTATGCCACAACTCGGGTTTCAAGTGTTTCCCGTGTGGCGGTGTCCTATTGCATCCGAGCTCCAATGTCGGACTGCATCCAAGGTATCTTCTGCATCCGAGCTCCAATGACGATTGGCACCCGAGGTGTCATAGATTACTCCGGTCTTTAAAAATTAAAGGAATTCAACCAAGCCTATGTGACAGCCCAAGTGTTGTCCCTACCTTATTTGGCATGTAATCCCCCATGTGTAAACCTTGTGTCATGTGCTTGAGATGTATGTTTGCTCCTTGCCATTCATGTGGTTGCATTCTTGCATCATCATGCATCATTTCCATTTCATTCATGTGCCATGTTGGTTTTTCTTGTGCTTGCTATCATGTGGTGGTGGTGAATGGTGGTTGTGACATGTGAGAGGTTGTGAGTGGTTGGATCCAAGTGTGTGCATCTCCTTTTCTTCCCCTCTCTTTTCCCTTTGCAACATCCCCTCCAAAACCCCTTTTCATTCCTATTATTGTTTGTCATCAGATTTTAAGTTGTTTTTTAAATTGTTTAAAAATGTTCATGAGGTGGCCCATGTGTTTTATGATATGTGTGAGTGTGTTGGATTTAATGTTTGGGGTTTTGTGGTGTTGTGTTTTATTTAAAATAGGAGCTGTCTTTTTAAATATCAAATAAAATACTTGTGTTATAAATCAACTTAATATTTTTATTAAGAGGTCCACATTATTTCCTCCTCAAAATTATTTTTGTTTTGCTCAAAACCCTTTAAAATTACTCTCGGGTTTATTTTGTTGGGGCTGGTTTTATTAAAAGGGAACCCTTTTATTTCTCTGTTTTAGTTTATGTGTGAGTGTGAGAGGGAGTGGGCCGCGTCCCAGCCCAGCTGGACGCAACGGCCACCTGCCCCGTCTCCCACCTCCGTCAGTGAGCTTCAGAGAGAGCGCATGCGTCGCCGACGTTTTCCGTCGCCGTCGCCGTCAGCCTAGGGCTATATAGCCTCCCCTTGGCGTCTGTGTCGCTCCGCTAGGGTTTCTTCTTCCCCCCTTCATCGCCGTAGCTCCTCCCCCCTCTTTTTCTTCCTCCTTCCTTCCCTCCTCTGTTGAGGCGCAGGTAAGCTTCAGAGAAGTGCAGAGGAGCGGTGCTCGTTGTCGTCGTCGCCTCCGATGGCCTCGTCCCCGCTAGGGATGGCGTAGCGCTCGCTGCTGCCGTCCGCGTCTCGTTCCCGGTGCTAGGAGGACTCGAGAGGCCTTCTTCTTCCTCCTCCTTGTCGCCGGAGCGACGCCGGACCTTCTTCCTCTCCATGCGCGTCGTCTCCGCCTCTCCTTCTCCTTCATCGCCGTCGATCGCATCCCCGTGTCTCCGTGAGCCCCTCGGTGAGCAGCCCATCCTCGCCGCCCCCTCTCCTCGCCGTAATTTGTAGTCTCATCGCCGTAGTGCCGTCACCGCCGCTCGGAAACCCCGAGCTTGGGCTCACCTCCGGTCCCCCTCGTCGCGAGATGAGGTGAGGGATGGAGCCCCCGTAGGTTCCACTTTCGATTTCGCCGCTCCCCGTCATCGAAGACCCCTTGCTTCGCTGGGGATCGCCGTCGCCCTGCCGCTGTTGCTGCCGCTGTTGCTAGTTTCAGTTTGTGCGTGTGTAGCTTCAGTTTCGTCAGATAGTATGCGCGTGTGGTATTAGAGATGCGGATCCCCCTTCCTGTTAAGTTCCGGCGCCGTAGCGCAGTGGTGTGGTCGCGTGTGTTCGACCCCGGGGTCAGGGGTTCGACCCCCTGAACCTCCCTTTTCTTTTTTTGTTTATTTTCTTTCTTTTCTTCCTTGGTTTTTCTTTTCTCTTGCTTACATGTGTGTGTGTGTGTGTGCATTTCATCATATGTATGTATGTGTGTTGGACTCCTTGCCATGTGGTGTGCTTGCACATGTGTATGGTGGTGTGTGTATGTACCAAGTGGTACATATGCACATGTATGCATACATGTGAGATATGTTTGTGTGTGTGTTTAGTGCTTACATCTACATGCTTGTGTGTGAGCATGGTTGTGTGTGTGTGTGTTTCTTGTCATGAGAGTGTGTGTGTTGCACATATGTTGCACATGTGAGTGTGTGTATGCTATGCATACATACCCACATGTGTGCTTATGAAGATGTGAGTGTGTGTGTGTGCATGTGGGTGTGTGGTGCACCATGCATTGCACATGGGTGTGTGTGCTCCTTGTACACACACATACATGTGTGTGTTCTTGTGGGTGTGTGTGTAGTGTAGGTTATGTGTGTGTGCTTCTTGCATACACACATACATGTGTGTGAGTGAGTGTGTATGTGCAAGTGTATGCATACACTATGTGTATGTGTACCTATGTGCATGGTAGTGGTGTGGCATGCATGCACCCTTGTGCATGTGTGGTGTGGTGTGCATGTGTGATGAGTAGCTCCATGTGTAGGTCTCTCTATGTGCATATGAGCGTAGTTTCACTTCTAGTTAGTTTCATCCTTGCTATAGATGCTATGACATGTTATAATGCCCCTAGGATGCCATTTAACCATTTCCAACATGTGTAAACTGAGTTCATGCCATTTTGGGGATTTTCCACCATAGCACTTAAGTGTCATAAGTCACTCATGACTAGGGAGGTCAAATTTCGACCTAGCTTTGCTCCCTATTGTTCCATGCAAGTATAGGGGTATGCGTAATGCATTTGGGGTAGAATCAACCCATTAATGCATTTGTGGAGTCAGATTTGACTTTGGGGGAACTTGACAAAACTGCATTTTTATGCTGTGATGCCCTTCTGTCTTTTTATTATGATTTAATCTATGCATGGCTTTAAGTTCTTGCCAACATGATATTGCTAGTTAAAGTTGTTGGGAATGTCCAAGTATTTTTGTTATTTGTGCTAAGTCTCCATATGAGTGGGAACCATGCTGTTTAGAGAGCAACTTTATGTTTCTGTTCAGCTAACTTAAAATGCCTAAGTCTGGGAGAACTGCTGTTATTTTCTTGCCATGTAGAGTGGGTTGTATCTAGTTATATGTTTGGAATTTGGGCATGCTCAGTGCCAGTTATTTGTAGTAGATATTGCATTCTACCATCCTGTCAATTTCATGCCAATAGGAGCTCTCTAGCATATTTAACCTGTGCTGTCAACTTGCTACTTTATAATCATAGATTCTAGAAAACTGTAAATTTTCACCAAGTCCCAGAAAACTGAGTCATCATGCCAACTTGTTTGCTTCTTGCATATTGATGTGTGCCTCTTCTGCTGATTACATAGTTGGATAAGTTAATGTGGGTGTTGAGTAGATTCTGTCCATGTCTTGTTTGTGGCTGTAGGGTTCCTGTAGCTCAAGTTGTGGGCTTTTCAAATTGCTATGTTGCTGTGTTGTGGCATATTGGGTGTTATTTTGTTTTGTGACTTGTGGGAGCTATACTCCATGGAATGGATTGATTGTTGAGTCTATTTTGATTTATTTTCCATCACCTATCTAGTGGCTACCTTGGAATGCCAAGAATTAGCCCAGGTATTGGTGGTCTTGTGTTTTGCCTCCGTACCTTGTCGTGAGCATATCTCGAGAACCGTAGCTCCGTTTCTTGCGATCCTTATATGCATTTCCATCGATTTTGCATGATACATCCATATTTGCCATGTTCATGCATGTCTAAATAACTTTACATGAGGTTCTGTCCAGATTCATTAATAAACAACTTTGCATGTGAAACATGACTAGTTTTGGATTGCCGTGTTAGAAATCTTCATAAGTGGTCATGCATCATTTTGATTGTGCATTGCACCTTGGTTTGATGTTTATTGTTGATGTTTCTCTTGGATAGACGTGAGTGTTGATACTGAGTACGAGGACCTAGGAGAGTACCACTACGAGGATCCCGCTACTTGCTTCACTGAAGAACCAACAGGCAAGATGATCGTACTCGGATCCCGTTACTATTTTTGCTTGCTAGATTCTCACTCTTATCATTACAATTGCGCTACCTACCACTTGATATCATCCCCCATGTTGCCATGACAGCCTCTAACCTCCACATCCTAGCAAACCTTTGATTGGCTAAGTTACCGCTGCTCTGCCCCTCTTATAGCATTTTAGTTGCAGGTGCAGGTTGTTCCATGTGATAACATGGATTGGATATCACAGTATTCCGTTATTCAATTTAATGCACATATATATATATATATCTTGGTATTGGTGGAAGGCTTGGCCTTTTGCTAAGTGATTTGTTCCGCTATTACCGCCACTAGTTCCTTGTTACCGGTGTTATGTTTTCCATACTTTGCGCTCCTAACATGCTCGGGGTTGTTATGGGGACCCCCTTGTTATTCGGTTGAGATTAAAACTTGTCTGGCAAGACCCAACATTGGTACTACATTTGCTTAACAACTTAATAAAAATTGCATAGGGTCTTGCAAACCCGTGGATAATTTAATCAACCCCCGGGCCAGTGCTCCTCATGAGTGTTGGTCCAAACTAGAGCCGTGTGCGGGGCCAACCCGGGGCAACTCGAGAGATTTCTATCAGGCCACCGTACGCTATGCTTATCTGTCATGTCCTAAGAACGAGATACGCGGCTCTTATCGGGTTCGTCGACACATCGGAAGGTCTTGCTGGATTTGTTTTACCTTTATCGAGTGTCTTGCGTGTGGAGTCTGACTTTCTTTGGGTTTACTCGAGGTGTTGGAATTCCTTTGGAATTACCTATGAAGATCGCGAGATCCGCGGTCGAGGTATTCCCATGGAGTGTGGTTAATTTGGTAATGGATTAGTTGGAGCACCCCTGCAGGGTTAAATCTTTCGGAAAGCCGTGCCCGCGGTTATGTGGCAACTTGGATCTTTGTTTAACACCCGGTTATAGCAAACCTGAAGTAAACTCTAATTAAAATACACCAACTGTGTCAGTAACCATGACCGTCTCTGCTCGTGAACATGATCCGGGAGAGAACACGGTGGGGTGATGATTGACGTAAGTAAGTGTTGAGGATCTCATAGAGATCATACTAGATTCGATCGTTCTTCATAGGCCTCTCATATTTATTTCATGTTGCATAAGCTAGCCACCATATATGCTTAGTGCCGCTGCAAACTAAACACTACCCCTTCCCAACCTTTAAGCTTGAATAGTCTCGGTACCCGGGCACATGATAGTTGAGTCCTCTGTGGCTCATAGTTTACTACAACAATCCAGGTACAGGTTCAGGTGAGTTCGTGCAGGATGATCTTACCCAGCTCCAATGGGAGTATGACGAGGAGAGAGGCAGGATGTATGTGACATATCCAGATGAGTAGAGGACCTGGTTGTGATCTTTGGGATAGCTTGATAGTATCATTTGCAACTTCTTTTATCGTTTGATTTCGTCCGTAGTCAGACCTTGTGTTCAACTTGATGTTATGATTTGAGTGTCATCGTAAGTTAGCATGTGGCGAGTGTAAGCCAACTTGTATACTCTTCTCATTCAGTATTGTATGTTGTGATGATATTATTCTTGCTGACGGCAAGATGCGCCTCTATCCCTTGCGAGGCCCTCGTTCCTTAAATGGATAGGTGCGCATCTTGGGCGTGACAAGTTAGTATCAGAGCCATACGACCATAGGAGCCTTTGCTTGTCCGAACTTGGCTGAGTCGTGTCTAGTAAAAATATTTTGAGTCTAGTTAGATCGGAGAGTAGGATTCTTTTTACTCCTCTTCTATGCTCTGGTGAGGTATACAACTTAGGAATTCTGACTCTACACCTCTTCTCGCTCAAAAAAAAATTAGGATCACACAGGTATTTTGGAGTCTATATGATGCCGATGTGACACGATTCTAGCTTGGTGCCTCCTGTCTGACTTGATTTCTTCCGGGGAGTCGAGCTCCAAGGAATGTTGGCATATCGTTATCATTCAGCTTCCTTAATATCTCAGGACGGAGAATGTTCGAAATTACTTCAATACTTATCGTGGTGAGATAAGATCGGAGTCACCCAATACTGGGGAGGCGTCCGGGATACCACCATGGTTTAGTATCGTTGTGAGTTCAAGGATTCGAGATTAGACGAGTTTGCGAAATTTCTTGAATTATGGTGTGGAAGGTTGCGGATGCAGTTGCAGCTGATTGCCTAGGGCAGGTTCCTGATTCCGCAACCCGAATCGCATAACAAGAAAGTTTCGGAAGTTCATAGGTGGGAAATCTTGTAGTCATCTAGGATCATATTCTCCAGGTGTATTGGGCATGTACATTTGTTCCGAGCCCGTAGCTCAATACTTTTGTGTTATTGCAAGTGGCTTCTAATTTCTGATGATGTTATCATAACCGAAGAAGCATTCTTACTAATTTTTTAGTAGGAAGGCTATGTTGTTAATTGTTCAATTTCTTTCAAGCAATTGATTCATCTTATGTTTCATCTTATCAATGAGGTGCTGATGCGTTTTGTCCATCTTCGGGATGGCTCCACCAACTCGCAGCAATCCGGGTCGTGGTGAGGAGCAGACTGATGTTCCACCGCCACCCCCACCACCGCCTCCTCCGCCTCCTCCTCCAGAAGCTTGGCAAGCTGTGATGGCCGCGACCAATGCAAACACCCAGATGTTGCTCAGACTTTTGCAAGATAGGGAGCAAGGTCAACAAGGTTTTCAAGGCAATTTTCAGAATCAACTGCAGTTTGCGACTCTCAATCAGTTCCTTGCCAACCAGCCCAAGACTTTCACCTGTTGTGAGCAGCCTCTAGATGCTGATGATTGGCTTCGTGATATGAGTAAGCATTTTGAGTGCAGCAATGTCAGGCCAAAGGACTTTTTCAGGTTTGCATCATTCCAGATAAAGGGTCAAGCAGCTGATTGGTGGCAGCAATACAAGGATTCCAGGGGTGATTGTGTTGTTACTTGGGACGATTTCCATCGTGACTTCAGGGCTCATTACATTCTGACAAGCTTTGTCGAGGAGATGCGTGAGAAGTTCAGGCACCTAAAGCAGGGAAGTAAGTCAGTCTACCAGTACAGCGTCGAGTTGTAGAATCTAGCTTGTTATGCCAAGCAAGATGTTCCAGATGACAAAGCTATGATCTATCAGTTCAGAGGTGGTCTCAAGGATGAGCTTCTGCCAGGCTTAGTTCTTCAAGAGCCTTGTGAGTTTGATCAGTTCTACAACATGGCTTTGAAGATTCAAGCAGGTCAGCTCAAGTTGGAGAACTCTAAGAAGCGTTCAAGGGATTCATATTCTTCTTCTTCCGGCCCTCAGATGGTTCCAAAACAGCAGAAGTATTGGGCGCCAAATCCTCTTCCGTTTCGTCCTCCTCAGCAGCAGAAGCAGTTCGGTGGTCGTGGTTCTTCCCACCCACCCAACCCTGGTTTCCAGCAGAAGAACCAGGCGTCCAAGGCTGTTCTTGTTCCTCCTCCAGGCAATGTTCCTCCACTTTCTGAGGTGACTTGTCACAAGTGTGGTCAGAAGGGCCACTATGCAAACAAGTGCAACCAGCGGCGTCTTCCGCCTCCTCCTCCTATCAAGCCTCCAGGCAATGCTATGGTGAAGCATAATCCCAAGTCCGCAAGAGTGAATATGGTGAATGCAGTAGAGGCAGAGGATTCTTCTCAAGTGATCATGGGTAATCTCTCAGTTAATTCTATTCCAGCAAAAGTTTTGTTTGATTCTGGTGCATCGCATTGTTTCATGTCCCATTCATTCTTCACAATGCATGAGTTTGCTTGTCAAGATCTCCTTAGACCTGTGTTAGTGGTGTCCCTTGGGAAGTTAATGAATTCCAATTACATGGTGCCGGATGTTCCTATCAAGATGGGAAATTATTCTTTTCTGGCTTCTCCAATTGTTCTCCGTAATTCCGATATTGATCTCATTCTGGGCATGGACTTCCTGGCTATGAATAAGGCTCATATTGATTGCAAAGCAAAAGAGGTCAAGCTGACTCATCCTTCAGAAGACGTGATTATTTTCGCGGCTCGCGATGACACAATACGTCTCTTTGCTCTTAATGAGAAGGGTGAAATCTCGGCGATTTCTCAAATTCCGGTGGTTTGTGAGTATGAAGATGTCTTTCCAGAAGAGTTGCCAGGAATGCCTCCACACCAACCAGTCGAGTTCGTGATTGATCTCGAGCCTGGAACTGAGCCGGTTTGCAAGCGCACGTATAAACTTGGCCCCGAAGAGCTGAAAGGGTTGAAGAAGCAGCTAGATGAGCAAGAACGTCTGGGTCTGATCAGACCAAGTTCTTCACCATGGGGTTGTGGAGTTTTGTTTGTCAAGAAGAAAGATGGCACGGATCGTCTTTGTGTGGACTACCGACCATTGAACAAGAAGACAATCAGAAACAAGTACCCACTTCCCAACATCAATGAGTTGTTTGAGCAACTGAAAGGTGCCAAGGTTTTCTCGAAGCTTGATCTTCGCATGGGTTATCATCAGATTCGATTCGCGAAGAAGACATTCCCAAGACCGCTTTCAGGATGAGTTTTGGCTCTTATGAGTACATTGTCATGTCGTTTGGTCTTGCGAATGCTCCTCCAACCTTCTCAAGAATGATGAATTTCATCTTCTCTCCTTTCAAGAATGAGTTCGTCTTGGTCTATCTGGATGATATCCTTGTGTTCTCGGAGACAGAAGAAGAGCATGCAGAGCATCTCCGCCTTGTGCTTGATAAGTTAAGGGAACATCGGTTCTATGCCAAGTTTTCCAAGTGTGAGTTTTGGCTCAATGAAGTGGTGTACCTCGGGCATGTTATCTCTGCCGAGGGAATTAAATTGCACCCTGAGAAAGTCGAGGCAATCTTGAAGTGGGAACCTCCTCAGAATGTGAAACAGCTTCGGAGCTTCCTTGGGCTTGCTAGTTATTGCAGAAGATTCGTGGAGAACTTCTCTCAAATTGCTGAGCCTCTGTCCAATCTCCTCCAGAAGAGCGTCAAGTATGTTTGGTCTCCTGAGTGTGATGCAGCGTTCAATACACTCAAGCAGAGACTGACTTCAGCTCCAGCTCTTGTTCCTCCTGAGCAGTCCAAGCCTTTCCAAGTTTTCTGTGATGCTTCTCTCCAAGGCCTTGGTGATGTCCTTATGCAAGACAAGAAGATTGTGGCCTATACCTTGCGTCAGTTGAAGCCTGTTGAGAAGAACTACCCCACTCATGATCTTGAGTTGGCGACAGTTGTGCATGCTCTAATGACTTGGAGGCATTTGTTGTTGGGTAGACCAGTTGAGGTGTACACTGATCACAAGAGCTTGAAGTACATTTTCACTCAACCCAATCTCAATCTTCGGCAATTTCGTTGGGTGGAAATGCTTGAAAACTTCAACCCAAGCATTGAGTATACTCCGGGGAAAGCAAATGTCATTGCAGACGCGCTCAGCCGTAAGGCGTACTACAATAGTCTCATTCTGAAGCCTCTTCAACCCGACCTTTGTGAAGCCTTCCGCAAGCTCAACCTTCAGATGATTCCGCAAGGATTTGTTGCTAATATTCAAGTCTCTCCGACTCTGGAAGATCAGGTTCGCCAAGTGCAGCTTCTTGACACTATGGTGAATAAAGTGAAGAAAGGTGTGGCCAAGAGCATTCCGAAGTATAAGTGCTTTCGTATTGATGACAAAGACACCTTGTTCTTTGAGGACCGTCTTGTGGTTCTGAAAGGTGATCTCAGAAAGGTTATCATGGACGAAGCACATAATTCTCTGCTATCCATTCATCCAGGCAGTTCAAAGATGTATCAAGATCTCAAGCAAACCTTCTGGTGGACTCGCATGAAACGTGAAATTGCTTAGTTCGTGAACGAGTGTGATGTTTGTCGTAGAGTGAAGGCAAAACATCAACGTCCAGCAGGTCTTCTGCAGCCTTTGCCTATCCCGGAGTAGAAATTCGATCATGTTGAGATGGATTTCATTACTGGGTTTCCCAAGTCCAAGAGAGGCAACGATTCCATCTTGGTGGTTATCGACAAGCTGTCAAAAGTTGCTCATTTTCTGCCAGTCAAAGAATCTATCTCGACAGCTCAGCTTGCAGAGTTGTATACGTCAAGGATAGTGTCTTTGCATGGTATTCCTCAGCTCAGCTCTTCTGTCCGTGCAAGTCTCTTTACTTCCAAGTTTTGGGAGTCCTTCCAGACTGCTATGGGTACCAAGATCCGTTTCAGCACGACATTCCATCCGCAGACAAGTGGTCAAGTTGAGAGAGTCAATCAGATCCTTGAAGATATGCTCAGAGCCTGTGTGATTTCATTCGGCATGAAGTGGGAAGACTGCCTTCCATATGCTGAATTCTCATACAACAATAGCTTTCAAGCAAGCTCAGGCAAGGCCCCTTTTGAGATTCTCTATGGAAAAAAGTGTCGTACCCCGCTTAACTGGTCTGAAACCGGTGAGCGTCAGATATTGGGCAATGACATGATCACTGAGGCAGAAGAGATGTGCCATGTCATTCATGAGAACCTCAAAGCAGCTCAGTCCTGACAGAAGAGTTATTACGATAACAAACATCGGGATGTTTCTTTCCAAGTGGATGATCTAGTCTATCTCAGAGTCTCTCCCATGAAGGGCACTCAGTGGTTTGGAATAAAAGGGAAGCTAGCTCCTCGTTTTGTTGGTCCTTTCAAAGTGGTTGGCAAGAAAGGTGGTCTTGCATATCAACTAGAGCTTCCTCCAAATTTCACAAATGTGCACGATGTCTTCCATGTTTCTCAGCTCCGGAAATGTTTCAAGACTCCTGAGGGGACCATTGACCTCCAAGACATTGATCTTCAAGAAGATCTCTCTTATCGTGAGCACCCAGTTGCTATTCTTGAAGAAACTGAGCGTAAGACTCGCAACAAATCTATCAAATTCCTCAAGGTGAAGTGGTCTCATCATTCCGACAAAGAAGCTACTTGGGAACACGAGGACCTTCTCCGTTCCGAATTTCCAGACTTCTTTCGTTCCTAGATCTCGGGTCGAGATTCTCTTGTAGTGTGGGAGAGTTGTGACAGCCCAAGTGCTGTCCCTACCTTATTTGGCATGTAATCCCCCATGTATGAACCTTGTGTCATGTGCTTGAGATGTATGTTTGCTTCTTGCCATTCATGTGTTTGCATTCTTGCATCATCATGCATCATTCCCATTTCATTCATGTGCCATGTTGTTTTTTCTTGTGCTTGCTATGATGTGGTGGTGGTGAATGATGGTTGTGACATGTGAGAGGTTGTGAATGGTTGGATCCAAGTGTGTGCATCTCCTTTTCTTCCCCTCTCTTTTCCCTTTGCAACATCCCCTCCAAAAACCCCTTTTCATTCCTATTATTGTTTGTCATCAGATTTTAAGTTGTTTTTTAAATTGTTTAAAAATGTTAATGAGGTGGCCCATGTGTTTTATGATATGTGTGAGTGTGTTGGATTTAATGTTTGGGGTTTTGTGGTGTTGTGTTTTATTTAAAACAGGAGCTGTCTTTTTAAATATGAAAATAAAATACTTGTGTTATAAATCAACTTAATATTTTTATTAAGAGGTGCACATTATTTCCTCCTCAATATTATTTTTGTTTTGCTCAAAACCCTTTAAAATTACTCTCGGGTTTATTTTATTGGGGCTGGTTTCATTAAAAGGGAACCCTTTTATTTCTCTGTTTTAGTTTATGTGTGAGTGTGAGAGAGGGAGTGGGCCGCGGCCCAACCCAGCTGGATGCAACGGCCACCTGCCCCGTCTCCCACCTCCGTCAGTGAGCTTCACACAGAGCGCGTGCGTCGCCGATGCTTTTCCGTCGCCATCGCCGTCAGCCTGGGGCTATATAGCCTCCCCTCGGCATCTGTGTCGCTCCGCTAGGGTTTCTTCTTCCCCCCTCCGTCGCCGCAGCTCCTCTCCCCTCTTCTTCTTCCTCCTTCCTCCCCTTCTCTGTCGAGGCACAGGTAAGCTTCAGCAAAGTGCAGAGGAGCGGTGCTCGTCGTCGTCGTCACCTCCGACAGCCTCGTCCCCGCTGGGGATGGTGGCGCTCGCCGCTGCCATCCGCGTCTCGTTCCCGGTGCTAGGAGGACTTGGGAGGCCTTCTTCTTCCTCCTCCTCGTCGCTGGAACGACGCCGGACCTTCTTCCTCTTCGTGCGCATCGTCTCCGCCTCTTCTTCCCCTTCGTCGCCGTCAATCGCGTCCCCGTGTCTCCCTGAGCCCCTCGGTGAGCAGCCCGTCCTCGCCGCCCCCTCTCCTCGCCGTAATTTGTAGTCGCCGTAGTGTCGTCGCCGCTGCTCGGAAGCACCGAGCTTGGGCTCGCCTCCGGTCCCCCTCGTCGCGAGATGAGGTGAGGGATGGAGCCCTCGTAGGTTCCTCTTTCGATTCCGCCGCTCCCCGTAGCCGGAGACCCCTTGCTTCGCCGGGGATCGCCGTCGCCCCGCCACTGTCGCTGCCGCTGTTGCTCTGCACTGTGTGCGTGTGTAGTTTCAGTTTCGTCAGATAGTGTGCGCATGTGGTATTAGAGCTGCGGATCACCCTCCCTGTTAAGTTCCGGTGCCGTAGCGCAGTGGTGTGATCGCGTGTGTTCGACCCCAAGGTTAGGGGGTCGACCCCCTGAACCTCCCTTCTCTTTTTTTTGTTTATTTTCTTTCTTTTCTTCCTTGGTTTTTCTTTTCTCTTGCTTACATGTGTGTGTGTGCGCATTTCAGCATATGTATGTATGTGTGTTGGACTCCTTGCCATGTGGTGTGCTTGCACATGTGTATGGTGGTGTGTGTATGTACCAAGTGGTACATATGCACATGTATGCATACATGTGAGATATGTTTCTGTGTGTGTTTAGTGCTTACATCTACATGCTTGTGTGTGTGAGCATGGTTGTGTGTGTGTGTGTGTGTTTCTTGTCATGAGAGTGTGTGTGTTGCACATATGCATGGGTGCACATGTGAGTGTGTGTATGCTATGCATACATACCCACATGTGTGCTTATGAAGATGTGAGTGTGTGTGTGTGTGCATGTGGGTGTGTGGTGCACCATGCATTGCACATGGGTGTGTGTGCTCCTTGTACACACACATACATGTGTGTGTTCTTGCGGGTGTGTGTGTAGTGTAGGTTATGTGTGTGTGCTTCTTGCATACACACATACATGTGTGTGAGTGAGTGTGTATGTGCAAGTGTATGCATACACTATGTGTATGTGTACCTATGTGCATGGTAGTGGTGTGGCATGCATGCACACTTGTGCATGTGTGGTGTGGTGTGCATGTGTGATGAGTAGCTCCATGTGTAGGTCTCTCTATGTGCACATGAGCGTAGTTTCACTTCTAGTTAGTTTCATCCTTGCTATAGATGCTATGACATGTTATCATGCCCCTAGGATGCCATTTAACCATTTCCAACATGTGTAAACTGAGTTCATGCCATTTTGGGGATTTTCCACCATAGCACTTAAGTGTCATAAGTCACTCATGACTAGGGAGGTCAAATTCCGACCTAGCTTTGCTCCCTATTGTTCCATGCAAGTATAGGGGTATGAGTAATGCATTTGGGGTAGAATCAACCCATTAATGCATTTGTGGAGTCAGATTTGACTTTGGGGGAACTTGACAAAACTGCATTTTTATGCTGTGATGCCCTTCTGTCTTTTTATTATGATTTAATCTATGCATGGCTTTAAGTTCTTGCCAACATGATATTGCTAGTTAAAGTTGTTGGGAATGTCCAAGTATTTTTGTTATTTGTGCTAAGTCTCCATATGAGTGGGAACCATGCTGTTTAGAGAGCAACTTTATGTTTCTGTTCAGCTAACTTAAAATGCCTAAGTCTGGGAGAACTGCTGCTATTGTTTTGCCATATAGAGTGGGTTGTATCTAGTTATATGTTTGGAATTTGGGCATGCTCAGTGCCAGTTATTTGTAGTAGATATTGCATTCTACCATCCTGTCAATTTCATGCCAATAGGAGCTCTCTAGCATATTTAACCTGTGCTGTCAACTTGCTACTTTATAATCACAGATTCCAGAAAACTATAAATTTTCACCAAGTCCCAGAAAACTGAGTCATCATGCCAACTTGTTTGCTTCTTGAATATTGATTTGTGCCTCTTCTACTGATTGCATAGTTGGATAAGTTGATGTGGGTGTTGATTAGATTCTGTCCGTGTCTTGTTTGTGGTTGTAGGATTCCTGTAGCTCAAGTTGTGGGCTTTTCAAATTGCTATGTTGCTGTGTTGTGGCAGATTGGGTGTTATTTTGTTTTGTGACTTGTGGGAGCTATACTCCATGGAATGGATTGATTGTTGAGTCTATTTTGATTGATTTTCCATCACCTATCCAGTGGCTAACTTGGAATGGCAAGAATTAGCCCAGGTATTGGTGGTCTTGTGTTTTGCCTCCATACCTTGTCATGAGCGTATCTCGAGAACCGTAGCTCCGTTTCTTGCGATCCTTATATGCATTTCCATCGATTTTGCATGATACATCCATATTGGCCATGTTCATGCATGTCTAAATAACTTTACATGAGGTTCTGTCCAGATTCATTAATAAACAATTTTGCATGTGAAACATGACTAGTTTTGGATTGCCATGTTAAAAATCTTCATAAGTGGTCATGCATCATTTTGATTGTGCATTGCACCTTGGTTGGATGTTTATTGTTGCTGTTTATCTTGGGTAGTCGCGAGTGTTGATACTGAGTACGAGGACCCAGGAGAGTACCATTACGAGGATCCCGCTACTTGTTTCACTGAAGAACCAACAGGCAAGATGATCGTACCCGGATCCTGTTATTATTTTTGCTTGCTAGATTCTCGCTCTTATAATTACAATTGCACTACCTACCACTTGATATCATCCCCCATGTTGCCATGACAACCTCTAACCTCCACATCCTAGCAAACCTCTGATTGGCTAAGTTACCTCTGCTCAGCCCCTCTTATAGCATTTTAGTTGCAGGTGCAGGTTGTTCCATGTGATAACATGGATTGGATATCACAGTATTCTGTTATTTAATTTAATGCACATGTATATCTTGGTATTGGTGGAAGGCTTGGCCTTTTGCTAAGTGATTTGTTCCGCTATTACCGCCATTAGTTCCTTGTTACCGGTGTTATGTTTTCCATACTTTGTGCTCCTAACATGCTCGGGGTTGTTATGGGGACCCCCTTGTTATTCGGTTTAGATTAAAACTTGTCTGGCAAGACCCAACATTGGTGCTACATTTGCTTAACAACTTAATAAAAATTGCATAGGGTCTTGCAAACCCGTGGATAATTTAATCAACCCCCGGGCCAGTGCTCCTCACGTGTGTTGGTCCAAACTAGAGCCATGTGCGGGGCCAACCCGGGGCAACTCTGGAGATTACTATCAGGCCACCGTACGCTGTGCTTATCCGTCGTGTCCTGAGAACGAGATACGCGGCTCTTATCGGGTTCGTCGACACGTCGAGAGGTCTTGCTGGATTTGTTTTACCTTTATCGAGTGTCTTGTGTGTGGAGTCTGACTTTCTTTGGGTTTACTCGAGGTGTTGGAATTCCTTTGGAATTACCTATGAAGATCGCGAGATCCACGGTTGAGGTATTCCCATGGAGTGTGGTTAATTTGGTAATGGATTAGTTGGAGCACCCCTGCAGGGTTAAATCTTTCGGAAAGCCATGCCCGCGGTTATGTGGAAACTTGGATCTTTGTTTAACACCCGGTTGTAGCAAACCTGAAGTAAACTCTAATTAAAATACACCAACTATGTCGGTAACCATGACCGTCTCTGCTCGTGAACATGATCCGGGAGAGAACTCGGTGGGGTGATGATTAACGTAAGTAAGTGTTCAGGATCTCATAGAGATCATACTAGATTCGATCGTTCTTCATAGGCCTCTCATATTTATTTCATGTTGCATAAGCTAGCCACCATATATGCTTAGTGTCGCTGCAAACTAAACACTACCCCTTCCCAACCTTTAAGCTTGAATAGTCTCGGTACCCGGGCACATGATAGCTGAGTCCTCTGTGGCTCACAGTTTACTACAACAATCCAGGTACAGGTTCAGGTGAGTTCGTGCAGGATGATCTTACCCAGCTCCAGTGGGAGTATGATGAGGAGAGAGGCAGGATGTATGTGACATATCCAGATGAGTAGAGGACCTGGTCGTGATCTTTGGGATAGCTTGATAGTATCATTTGCAACTTCTTTTATCGTTTGATTTCGTCCGTAGTCGGACCCTGTGTTCAACTTGATGTTATGATTTGAGTGTCGTTGTAAGTTAGCATGTGGCGAGTGTAAGCCAACTTGTATACTCTTCTCATTCAGTATTGTATGTTGTGATGATACTATTCTTGCTAACGGCAAGATGCGCCTCTATCCCTTGCGAGGCCCTCGTGCCTTAAATGGATAGGCGCGCATCTTGGGCGTGACAGCTTAATGCCGAAAATGCCATCTATGGAGCGAGCCACTTGCGCCCGAGCTTTATGCCGGACTACTTCCGAGGTGGTGCACCACCCCGACCGCAGGCTAATTTTTTGTGGATATTTTTGATTGGTGCACTTTATTCTCTGTTGAGATATATAGCTAGTAGCCCTCCAGGTCCGTGTCAGTCTAAAACCCGAGATGCACCTGAAGGATCAAATAAAACCACTAATCCCAATAGCCCCTCAGACTCAGGTTGATTCTGTTGGGGAATGTTGCATGGGAAACAAAAAAATACTACGCACACACAAGATCTATTCATGGAGATGCCCAGCTACGAGAGGGGGAGTGTATCTACATACCCTTGTAGATCGCTAAGAGGAAGCATATATGACCCAGATAATGTAGTTGTATGTCTGCACGATCCAATCGCGATCCGTCCCGATCTAGCGCTGAACGGGCGACACCTCCACGTTCAGCACACGTGCCGCTCGATGTCGTCTCTGCCTTCTTGATGAAGCGAGCGAGCCATAGTAGTAGATGGGTTCTCAACCAGCACAACGGCGTGGTGGTGATGGTGGTGGACCAATCCATGCAGGGCTACGCCGAGCACTACCGAAACCGCGAACGGAGGAGAAAATGATCTAGGGAGAGAGAGAGGGGCGCCAAGGGCTTGGTGTGTCCTCTTGGGGCGCACCCTCCCCTCTATATATAGGTGGAGGGGCATGGGGAACAGTCCCTCCAAGCCCTAGGGAGCAGCCAGGGGGGAGTTGGACTCCTACAACAATTCCCTACCTTTCCATACACACGTGAACTTTCCACCTCTCCCAAGTCACATGGGCCTTGAGGGACTTGTGTGCCTGGCCCAATAAGGCTAGGGTGCTTCCCCTCATCCCATGAAAACCCTTGGGATGTTGTGGAACCTTTTGTGGACTTACAAACTCCTCTGGAAGTTTCCGGAACCTTCTAGAAGTTCCCACTACAATATCTAAAAAAAACAAAACTTTTCTGGTAGCCAAAATATGACTTCCCATATATAAATCTTTACCTCCGGACCAGTCCCCCGCTCCTCGTGACATCCGGAATCTCATCTGGGACTCTGAACAACATTAGGTCACCAACATACATAACCCAATAATACTATATCAACATTGAACGTTAAGCGTGTGGACCCTACGGGTTCGAGAATCATGTGGACATGACCGAGACACCTCTCCGGTAAATAACCAATAGAAGGACTTGGATGCCCATATTGGCTCCCACATATTTCCACTAAGATCTTTGTCGGTCGAACCAAGATGCCATGGATTCAATCAATCCCGTATGCTGTTCTATTTGTCCAGCGGTATGTTACTTGCCCGAGATTCGATCGTCGGTATATCCATACCTAGTTCAATATCATTATCGGTAAGTCTCTTTACTCGTTCCATAGTACATGATCCTACGACTAACTCCTTAGTCACATTGCTTGCAAGTTTCTTGTGATGTTGTATTACCAAGAGGGCCCAGAGATACCTCTCTGTCATACGAAGTGACAAATCCCAGTCTCGATCCATGCCAACCCAACAGTCACCCTTGGAGATATGTAGAGTACTTGTACGATCACCCAGTTACGAATTGACATTTGATACACACAAACCATTCCTTTGGTTCCAGGGAGTTGTATGATCTCATGGTCTTAGGAACAGATATTTTACATGTAGAAAGCAGTAGCAATAAACGTAGTGATACAAACGAATGATATGCTTACGGTTGAGTCTTGTCCATCACATCATTCTCCTAATGATGTGACCCCGTTATCAAATGACAACTCATGTCTATGATTAGGAAACCTTAACCATATTTGATCAACGAGCAAGTCTAGTACAGGCTTACTAGGGGCATAGTGTTGTCTATGCATCCACACGTGTATGTGGGTTTTCGATTGATACAATTCTAGCATGGATAATAGACATTTATCATGAATAGGGAAATATGATAATAACCAATTTACTATTGCCTATAGGGCATATTTCCAACAGATTCGCGAAATCGTCCTGAGGATCAATTCTTTGCTTGACAGGATACTTTAGGAAATAAAATGTGGTGTGCAGTAGCACGTGAGACTCGGGTTGGGTGCGGTTGATCAACCTGAGGATCGTAATCTCCTCGGAAACTATATTTCACTTTGAAATTTACTACATTGAATAATCAACTAATGAAGTAGCCCCCGAGACTTGTGTTGGGCAACATGGCCAACCCTAGGATCATATCCCCTCGGGAACTAGTACATCCATTGGGCTTGATTTGACAACGATGAGGTGTAGCTTGGCAGGAAAGCTGCTGAACTGTGGGTCGGAAAACATTTTTCGAGCAGAACCATCACACAGAACACCTTGGCCAAGAGGATGTCCTGCCTCCTGAAAGAAAAACATAAAAATAGATTAAAGGTGCCATAAGCTCGGAAAACCAAAAAACTTTAACAAAAACTTTACGTCCGTAACTAAATCAAGTTTCTTGGCGCCAATCCAAAAATTGGTCTTAAAATTAATATGTGCTTCGGTTGTGCTTTAACCTGATACATCTGATCTCCAGACTTCAAGCGGGTCACCCTTCGGCTTCAACCTCCTATCTCGAACACGGAGTGCTTCTCAGGCCAGTTTAGTGAACTAAACTCGGGCGGCTTTAGAGAGAAACCAGGCTACCCGACTATTGACTAAACACTCGCATCGGAAAAAGGAGTAGTAGAAAAAGAATTTGCAACGATCAAGAAGAAAACATTTATTATAAAACGGCTCATATAAATTTAAGAGACCCCGGTTAACGTGGGTAAAGGAACCGTTTCTAACAAACAACGCTTTTAACAAGATACGTTTCTAAGAAAAAACTTTTTGTTTAACACAAATATAATGTTTGGTCAATACGCACAAAAATAAAAACTAGAAAAAGTTGTGCATGAAAGCGACTTAGCTAGTTAATGTGGTCGGTGTTGATGACCTGGGCCGAGCTTGTAGTGGGTGGAGCTCCTAGCCCCCAAGCCGGTCCCGAGGTGAGCGAGCAAAGAGCTCAGGTTGATGACATAGCAATGCAGCATGGTCGATGTGGCGAGGCAAAGCCCCCAGTCTAGCTAACATGATGAACCTGGTCAGCTGGTGATGCCGAAGTCCCTGGAGCATGTTCGTGAGGATATGACGAAGCCCCCAGTCTAGCCGAGGTGATGGAGCAGGTCGGTATGGCGATGCTAGGGCCCTCATGCCAGCCGACGTGTCGAAGCAGGTCCGCGTGGTGGATGTCGGCTTGAAAAAGCGATGGCACGGCAATGTCGACACAGGTCGGAATTTGTGACGCGGTCAATGCGGGCTTGATGAAGCAATGGAGCGCTCGACCCTTACAACCGCGGATGACGAGGTTCTCTTGATGATTATTTCGCCCTCGTGATGCTGAACTCCTCTTCGGCTGACCGACATGATGAGAAAATTTCCTTCAAAACGGATGTCTGACAACCTGTTCATGAAAAGGATGAACTTGGGTCGGATTCGTTTTCACACAAAAATAGATCCTAAATTCATTATACGGATTGAACGTTTCCCGGAGTTTGGACGGTCGGATCAAGCTAAAACTTCGAGGGATGATCAATGTAGGAATTCCGCGGCTGAAGAACAGTGGGATTTTCCAACAATGTCAGAGCTAGATACTCGACACCTTGCCCTAAACTCATCTAAATTCCCGTCCAGATTCGACAAGGCTCCAGTATATCGAAGATTCCTCCATCAGAACGCAACAAAATTTTGCAGGGTTGTTGTACATAGAATTCCTCACAATTACATTGAAGCAATCGTCAAAGCGACACTCGGGGAAGTGGGGATGACGAACACAAATTTTGCTGTCCAGAAAAAACTACTACCAATCTGTAGACGAGCCATCGATCCTTCTGGTGATCCCATAGTGAAACTCTCAATGAAAGCACCAATGTAAGTGTCAAAACCCATAGATATCGGGTAGGGGGTCCCGAACTATGGATCTTGGATCGATGGGTTACAAGAGACAAGGGAGGCGATGTTTGCCCAGGTTTGGGCCCTCTTGATGGAGGTAATACCCTACGTTCTGCTTTGTTGTATTGATGATGGTGTATCGAGTACAAAGTTGATCTACCTCGAGATCGTATGTTGTGGTCTAAACCCTAAAAGTTGTGGTCGTAATCTCTGATGATATGTCTAATGTCTAGCCTGGCGTTAGCTTATATAACACACCTGAGGCCTACGATAACAGGAGTCCTAGTCAGCTACGTCGGTGGAGAGGAGGCATTGTCTTGATCACCAAGTATTTGAGAATCTTCCTTGCATATGTCATCGGTTGCCCGAAGTGGCCCATGAGTCTGACCCGTAGAGATAGGCCTGATACGTCTCCAATGTATCTATAATTTTTGATTGTTCCATGCTATTATATTATCTATTTTGAATGTTTCATATGCATTAATATCCTATTTTATATTATTTTTGGTACTAACCTATTAACCTAGTGCCCAGTGCCAGTTTCTATTTTTTCCTTGTTTTTGAGTATTGCAGAAAACAAATATCAAAAGGAGTCCAAGCAGGAAAAAAATTCTATGATGCTTTTTCTTGGACCAAAAGGAACCCAGGAGACTTGGAGAAGAGGCCAGAAGATCTGCGGGTGGGCCACAAGCCACCTGGGCACGCCCTAGGGGGCGCCCCTGGCTTGTGGCCCCCTGTAGCTCCTCCAACCCTAATTCTTCGCCTATAAATTCATTAATATTCCCCCAATACCAAAAAAGAGACATGATAATACTTTTCTGCTGCCGCAAGCCTCTCTTCCCATGAGATCCCATCTTGGAGCCTTTTCGGTAATCTGCCGGAGGGGGATTCGATCACGGATGGCATGTACATCAACTCCATTGCCCTTATGATGATGCATGACTAATTCACCACAGATCTCGGGGTCCATAGCTAGTATCTATATGGCTTCTTCTCTCTCTATGTTCTTCAATACCATGTTCTCCATGATCTTCATGGAGATCTATCCGATGTAATACTCTTTTGCGGTGTGTTTGTCGAGATCCGATGAATTGTGGGTTTATGATCAGATTATCTATGAATATTATTTGAATCTTCTCTGAATTCTTATATGCATGATTTCGTATCTTTGCAAGTCTCTTCGAGTTATTGGTTTGGTTTGGCCACCTAGATTGGTAATTCTTGCAATGGGAGAAGTGCTTAGTTTTGGGTTCAATCTTGCGGTGTCCTCACCCAATGACAAAGTAGGGGTAGCAGCGCATGTATTTGTATTGTTGCCATCAAGGATAAAAAAGATGGGATTTTCATCATATTACTTGAGTTTATCCCTCTACATCATGTCATCTAACTTAATGTGTTACTCTGTTTTTCATGAACTTAATACTCTAGATGCAGGCAAGAGTCAGTCGATGTGTGGAGTAATAGTAGTAGATGCAGAATAGTTTCAGTCTACTTGACACGGACGTGATGCCTATATGCATAATCATTGCCTTGGATATCGTCATAACTATGCGCTTTTCTATCAATTACTCGACAATAATTTGTTCACCCACTGTATTATTTTCCTTCAAGAGAGAAGCCTCTAGTGAAACCTATGGCCCCCGGGTCTATTTTCCATATTATATTTTCAGATCTATAAACCAGAAATACCAAAAATACCTTGCTGCAATTTTATTTAGTTTTACTTCTAGCAATCTTTTATATCCATCTCTATCAGATCTCATCCTTACAAGTAACCGTGAAGGGATTGACAACCCCTTTATAGCATCGGTGCAAGTGTTTGATTGTTTGTGTAGGTGCATAAATTGGGGCCTTGCTTGTACCTCCTACTTGATTGATATCTTGGTTCTCCATAATTGAGGGAAATAGTTATCTACTTTTCTGCATCACCCTTTCCTCTTCAAGGGAAAACCAACGCAAGCTCAAGAAGTAGAAAGAAAGTTTTCTGGCGCCGTTGTCGGGAAGGATACATAGCAAGTCTACATCAAGCCTACCAAGTACCCATCACAAACTCATCTCTTGCATTTACATGTTGGAAACATGCCCTAGAGGCAATAATAAAATGTTTATTATTATATTTCCTTGTTCATGACGATCGTTTATTGTCCATGCCATAATTGTATTGACTTGAGACACATTGCATGTGTAAATATATAGACAACACTATGTCCCTAGTATGCCTCTAGTAGACTAGCTCGTTGATTAAAGATGGTCAAGGTTTCCTAGCCACTAACATGAGATGTCATTTGATAATGGGATCACATCATTGGGAGAATGATGTGATGGACAAGACCCAAACTATAAATATAGCATATGATCATGTCATTTTATTTCTATAGTTTTCTGCATGTCAAGTATCTGTTCCTATAACCATGAGATCATGCAACTCACTCACACCGGAGGAGTACCTTGTGTGTATCAAACGTCGCAACGTAATTGGATGACTATAAAGGTGCTTTACAGCTATCTTCGAGGGTGTCTATTGGGTTGTCATGGATCAAGACTGGGAGAGGTATCTCAAGGCCCACTCGGTAATACAACATCACTATAAGCCTTGCAAGCAAAGTGACTAAACTGTTAGCCACGAGATCCTATATTACCAAACGAGTAAAGAGACTTGCCGGTAACGATATTGAACTAGGTATGGAGATACCGACGATCGAATCTCGAGCAAGTAACATACCGATAAACAAAGGGAACAACGTACGGGATTAACTGAATCCTTGACATAGAGGGTCAACCGATAAAGATCTTCGTAGAATGTGTAGGAACCAATATGGGCATCTAGTTCCTGCTATTGGTTATTAACCATAGAGGTGTCTCGGTCATGTCTGCATAGTTCTCGAACCCGCAGGGTCTACACACTTCACGTTTGGTGACGATATAAGTATAGTTGAGTTGTTATGTTGGTGACCGAAAGTTGTTCGGAATTCCGTATGAGATCCCGGATATGACGAAGAGCTTCGGAATAGTCCGATGGTCAATATTGATATATGGGATAATAGTGTTTAGTCTCCGAAAGGGTTCCAAAATTCACCGGAAGGGGTTTCGGATGTTTCCCGAAATGTTCGGGTACAAGAACACTTTATTTGGGCCAAGGGGTAAAGCCCACGAGGCTTTAAGGAAGGAGCAAAACGAGTTTTGCGGAGGCTAAAGGCCAGACGCCAGGAACACTGGCGCCTGGGGCCAGACACCGAGGACCCTGGCGTCTGGTCCTGGAGTGCGAGGAGGACGCTTGCCTTGCGGGACAAACCGACTTTGAGGAGGCTCTTTCTCCAAGTTTCGACCCTAGGGCTCAACATATAAATAGAGGGGCAAGGCTAGCACCCGGAACACATCAAGAATTCCCCAAGCCATGTGTCGGCAACCCAACCCCTCTAGTTTATCCTCCGTCATAGTTCCCGCTATTCTTGGCAAAGCCCTGAGGATATTGTTCTTCACCACCACCGTCACCACGTCGTCGTGTTGACGGAACTCATCTACTACTTAGCCCCTCTTGCTGAATCAAGAAGGCAAGGACGTCATCAAGATGTACGTGTGTTGAACGCGTAGGTGCCATCCGTTTAGTGCTAGATTGTGATTGGATCATGGGACGGCTTGCGATTTGGATCGTGAAGACGTTCAATTACATCAACCGTGTTTCTTAACGCTTCCGCTTAGCGATCTACAAGGGTATGTAGATTCACTCTCCCTCTCGTAGATGCTCATCAACATGGATATATCTTCTGTGTGCGTAGGAAATTTTTTGCTTCACATGCAACATTCCCCAAGAGTGGCATCATGAGCTAGGTCTATGTGTAGATGAGATCACGAGTAGAACACAAAGGAGTTTGTGGGCGTTGATGCTTAGATTGCTTCCTCCCTTAGTCGTGTTTTGATTCAACAATATTGTGGGATGAAGCGGCCCGGATCAACCTTACTCGTATGCTTAAGAGAGACCGGTTCCATCATTTGACGTGTAACTTTGTTGCATAAACATGGCCGGCGGGTGTCTGTCTCTCCTACTCTAGTTGGATCGGATTCAACAAAGGTGGTCGTTGAGAAGGCTGAATAGCATTTTATGTATCACCGTTCTGGTTTTGCGTAGGTGAGAATGGTTTTTGCTAGATACCCATAGCAGCCATGTAAAACTTGCAACAACAATTAGAGGACGTCTAAATTGTTTTTGTAGGGTATGTTGTGTTGTGATATGGCCAATTACATGATGAGATATATGTGATGTACGAGATGATCATGTTTTGTATAGAATATCACGACTTGCATGTCGGTGAGTACGAGAACCGGCAGGAGCCATAGGGTTATCTTTAATTATTTTCGCCGTTTTGCTTTACTTTATCGCTACGAGTTAGCAATAGTCATGGAAGCAATAGCCGGCGCGGCAACCCCGATGGCGACACGTTGATGGAGATCAAGACAATGAAGATCATGGTGTCATGCCGGTGACGATGGAGATCATGCCGGTGCTTTGAAGATGAAGATCAGAATCACAAGTTCAGGCCATATCATGTCACTTATGATTTGCATGTGATGTTAATCCTTTTATGCACCTTGTTTTGCTTAGGATGACGGTAGCATTATAAGGTGATCCCTCACTTAAATTTCAAGATGAATTGTGTTCTCCCTGAGTGTGCACCGTTGCAAAAGTTTGTCGTGTCAAGACACCACGTGATGATCGGGTGTGATAGACTACGTTCACATACAGCGGATGCAAGCCAGTGTTGCATGTGCGGAACACTCGGGTTAAACTTGACGAGCCTAGCATGTACAGACATGGCCTCGGAACACAAGAGACCTAAAGGTTGAACATGAGTCATATAGTAGATATGACCAACATGATGATGTTCACCATTGAAACCACCTCAACTCACGTGATGATCGGACTTGAGTTGGTGAATTTGAATCATGTATCACTCAGATGACCTGAGGGATGTCAATTTGAGTGGGAGCTTTAGTAATTTGATTAACTAAACTCATTATCTTGAACAATAGTCTTAGTAACCTTTGCATATTCATGTTGTAGGTTAATGGCTCGTGCAGTAGCACCCCTGAATTTTAATGCGTTCCTAGAGAAAGCCAATTTAAAAGATGATGGAAGTAACTTTGTGGAGTGGGCCCATAATCTGAGGATTATCCTCACGGCTTCCCAGAAGGCTTATGTCCTTGATGCACCACTTGGTGATCCACCCGCTCAAGTGGAGTCTGCAGACGTTGCAAACGCCTAGCAGGCATGTTCTGATGATTACTCAATGGTTCTATGTGCAAAGTTGTATGGCTTAGAACCGGGACTTCAAAGACATTTTGAACGTCATGGAGCATATGATATGTTCCAGGGGTTGAAGTTTATCTTTCAGAAGAATGCCTGGATCGAGAGGTATGAGACCTCTGATAAGTTCCATGCTTGCAAAATGGAGGAGAACGGGTCTGTCAGTGAACACAAACTTAGAATATCTGGGTATTCCACCCGTCTGGCTGAATTGGGGATGCCCCTTCTAGCAGAGGCGATCACTGACAGAGTTCTTCAATCATTGCCACCTAGCTACATGTCACGCCCAAGATGCGACCCTATCCTTATTTCGGCGCGAGGTCCTCGACAGGGATAGGAGCGCATCTCGTCGTGTTGCAAGAATGGATATCACTATAAGTACATGTACAGAAGAGGTGAGTATATGGAATTGGCTTACACTCGCCACAAGCTACAACAAGATCACATCAATACAACAACATACTCAAACATCATACAGAAGAGCAGGGTCCGACTACGGACGAAAACAAACGATAAAATGACAACCACCCTTGCTATCCAAGGCTGCCGCCTGGAACCCTTCCTAGATTGATGATGAAGAAGAAGAAGAACTCCAAACAAACAAGCATCGCGCTCACGTCAAATCATCGCATTACCTGTACCTGCAACCGTTGTTGTAGTAATCAGTGAGCCACAGGGACTCAACAATCTCATTTCCAAGGGTATCAAGACTATTAAAGCTTAATAGGTGAGGTATGGTTAAGTGGTGAGGCTGCAGCAAGCGACTAAGCATTTGTTTGAGTGGCTAACTTACGAATATAGGAAGTAAAGTATGGTGGTCTACGCATAACGGACGTGAACTAGAATGATCACTAAATGATCCTGAACACCTACTTACGTCAAACATAACCCCACCGTGTTCTCCCTCGGATAAGGACTCATGAGAGGAGACAGTCACGGTTACGCACACAGTTGGTGTATTTTATTAGAGTTTACTTCAAGTTTTCTATGACCAGGTGTTAAATAAATATCCATGTTTGCCACATAACCGTGGGCATGGCTTTCCGAAAGATTTAACCCTGGATTTAACCCTGGATTTAACCCTGCAGGGATGCTCCAATTCGTCCATCACAAATTGACCACACGCCGTGGGAATAACCTCGACCACGGATCTCGTGGTCATCCTAGGCAATTCCAAAGTAAATTTGACACCTCGAGATAGCCCCAAGAAGATCACAATTCCTCACGCAAGGCCTTCGAGAAAGGTAAAACAAGTCCAGCAAGTCCGCACGACGTGTCGACGAACCCGATAAGAGCCACGTATCTCGTTCTCAGGACATGACCGGATGAACACTATGTATGGCGACCTGATAGAAATCCCTCGAGTTGCCCCAAGGTGGCCCTGCAGGTGGCTCTGTTTTGGACCAACACGCATGAGGAGCACTGGCCCAGGTTGTTGATTAAGATCCTTGGGTTAATTACTCCCTATGCGGGTTTATTAGTTATTAGGCAAATTTAGTACCAATGTTGGGCCTTTCTAGACGAGTTTTATCCAAAATGAAAATCAAGGGGGTCTCCGTAACAACCCCGAGCATGTTAGGAACTCAATTATGGAACATAACACCGGTTCACAAGTAACTAGGGGCGGCAAGAGCGGAACAAAACACCAAGAAAAAGGCCAAGCCTTCCACCCTTTACCAAGTGTATAAGTGCGTTAAATTAAATAGCAATAATATTGTGATAACAAAAGTATGTCCATGTTGTCACATGGAAGCAATTACACCTGCAAGTAGACACACTATAAGAAGGGCTGAGCAAGCGGTAACATAGCCAAACAAAGGTTTGCTAGGAAGGTGGAGGGTTAGAGGCTTTTCATGGCAATGTTGGTAGGCTTGTCAAACAAGTGGTAGGTAGCGTGACATAGCGACAGAAAACAAGACATCTAGCATGACAATGATAGTAGTGGTATCCAGGGAAATGTGTCATCTTGCCTGAGATCCCTCTTGGCAGAAAACGAGTCCATGAAGAAGACGAGCCAGCGTAGTCGAACGAATCCTCGCACACCGAACGCTTTCGGAACTCTATCGAGAAGGATCAATCCGGAAACAACAATCAACACATGATACACCACAACATATGCATGATATGATGTGCAAACAAATATGATGCATGTCCGGTTTAATTATGCAAGGCATGGCATGCCAAGAACAACAAACAACTACTACACATTAAGTGAAGTTCAATATACAATAGGTTGCATATTGATGATACTCCACGTTCAAATTATTTAGTTCGCTCTCGTTTAGCTACTCATCAATATTAAATGTTGTTTAACATGGCAAACGGTGAAGCAAACAACTATACCATCTAGGCATTTTAAATGGGGCCGGAAGCAACATATAGCATTTCCGAAACAACCCCGTATGCATATTATGAATTTGGTCCAGATCTGAACTAACCATATATTAGAGTTGGCAAACAGAAAAATAAATGTCACCATGTGATTCTACACATTTTTCTAGTCAAGTTACATATGTGGACCATTTTTATGGGAGCTACGGTTTTGTAGTTATGAATTAAATCATTTTACATGGCAATTACGCAAATCAATGAAAACAGCAAGGTTAAACATTTTAAACACATGTGAGAGTTAGTTATTTTGAAACTACATAAAATTTTAGACAAGTTTCATATATAAAGTTTTTTAATCCGATGCACGGTTAAAAAGTTATTAACAATTTAGAAACAAGGGTTTTTCTGTAAATCTGAAATTCACGTGTTAATTGGATAAATTCACATAACTAAAAAAACTAAACGGACCAAATCTGGCAAACCTAATAGGGACAATGGGCGCAAGATAACTAAATAGCGCATAGGGCGGGGCTTAGCAGGGAGGCGAGGGAGCTCACCCATGGGCCTGGCCCAGCTCGAAGCAGAGGAAGCCGACTGGGCCTTGGGGCGCTGGGCCACGGGCGAGGTCCACGTGCGCTGGCGAGCGACGCAAGGGAGCGCTCAACCTCGACCTCCTGTCGAGGCCTATGCGGCGATGGCAGCTGGAACCCGGGTCAACGGCGGTGACTAAGGCGACGGGAGGAGGCCGGAGGGGCGCAGGGTGGCTGGGATCGGGCCGGGCGGCTGGATCCGGGCGGCCCCGGCCCGGATATGAGGCAGCGACGAAACTCCGGCGATCGCCAGCGGGCGGCACCTGCAGGCACAGAAGAAGAGAGGTGAGAGGGAGAGGGAGGAGAAGGGGAAGGAGGAGAGGAAGGAAGGAGGAGAGGAAGGAAGGAGGAGAGGGGCGGCGAGGGGAGCTCGCCTGGGTCGCCGGCAAGGCGCTCCGGCAAGGTGGAGTTCGGCTCTAGTGGCGGCGCACATCGGGAGGGCTCGACCATGGCGGCTGAGCGCTGCGGGAGCGGGGCTGCTCTATGGTCGCCAGACATTGTCCGTGTTGACCGCCGGACATGTCCGGTAGGTCGGTTTTTGGGTGAATCTGAGCCCTAGATTTCAGATCTAAGGGGCAGATTTGGCTGGGGAGGTGGGATTTCGAGATCTGGAGGGTTTGGGCTAGCAGGTGGAGTTTGATAGGGGGGCTGCAATTTGGCAAGGGGGAAACCCTAGTGGAGTGGTAGGCTCTCTCCACAAGGTGGTTTATATAGGGAATGGCACTAGGGGTTGGTTGAGTCTCGTTCGTCCGATCATGATCCGATGACCACGAACGGAGGGGGGCTAAGTTGGGCTAGTGGGCTGTGTAGAGGGTCTTGGGCTGAGATGAGAGGGAAGGTGGCAGCCCGTGACAAGAGTTTTAGAAAACCGAAAATGTCCGCTATATAACCGATGACCTCACTGTTATGGCTGACCGATGGGGTATCAAACAAACTCGGAATGCGACGAAATTTGGAAGGCGGCCTACCTACACTATAATAAGACCACATGCCAGGTTTCGACCCAATCCGAGAATATTTCATATGCACTTTAAAAACAACATTTTATCGATGCCACGGGCACGTGCATGTGTGGTTGGTCTCGAAACGGTCGACGACACGAACGGAGAGAACCGACAACTACGAACGGATGCAAATTTTTGAAAACGAGAGATGATGCTATGTAGATGATGCGAATCATGCAATAATGAATGTGACAACCAGACGAATCACACGACGACAATGGAATAAAAGGGGAATCTTCTGGAGCGTCGGTCCTGGGTTGTTACACTACAAGAGCTTCGTGTTGAACTATAACATGCACGGGATGAACAAGTCAGTCGCCGAGCTATTTGCGATGTTAATAGTCGCCGAGTCTGAGATTCAGAAGGAGCATCAAGTGTTGATGGTCAATAAAACCACTAGTTTCAAGAAGAATGGCAAGGGCAAGAAGGCTAACTCTAATAAGAGTGGCAAAGCAGTTTCCCCTCTCGTGAAGAAACCCAAGGTTGGACCCAAGCCAGAAACTGAGTGCTTTCATTGCAAGGGAACTGGTCACTGGAAGCAGAACTACCCCAAGTATCTGGCCGACAAGAAGGCGGCCAACACCAAACAAGGTATATAGGATATACATGTTATGTGTACCTTACAAACTCTCGTTGTGGTGACTGGGTATTTGATATCGGTTCAGTTGCTCACATTTGCAACTCAAAATAGGAGCTACGGAATAGATGAAGGCTGGCAAAGGATGAAGTGATGATGCGCATGGGAAATGGTTCCAAGGTTGATGTGATCGCCGTCGGCACGCTCGCTCTTTGATTACCATCGGGATTAGTGATGAACCTAAATAATTTTTATTTAGTGCATGCGTTAAGCATGAACATTATATTTGGATCTTGTTTATTGCGAGACGGTTACTCATTTAAATCAGAGAATAATGGTTGTTCTATTTATATGAGTAATATCTTTTATGGTCATCCCAATGTGAGGGGTTTATTCATATTGAATCTTGATAGTGATGATACACATGTTCATAACATTGATGCCAAAACATGTAGAGTTGATAATGATAACACCACTTTCTCGTGGCACTGCCATTTAGGTCATATTGGTGTAAAATGCATGAAAAGGCTCCATGCCTCATGGGCAAGATGACTAAAACGCCGTTCTCTGGAACAATGGAACGGGCAAGTGACTTGTTGGAAATCATACATACTGATGTGTGCGGTCCAATGAGAATTGAGGCGAGTGGTGGATATCGTTATTTTCTCACCTTCACTGGTGACTTAAGTAGATATGGGTATATTTACTTGATGAAACACAAGTCTGAAACGTTTGAAAAGTTTAAGCAATTTCAGAGTGAAGTTGAGAATTATCGTAACAAGAAGGTTAATGTCCTGCGATGTGATCGAGGAGGAGAATATCTGAGTTATGAGTTTGGCAGTCACTTAAGACAGTGTGGAAATGTTTCACAATTGACACCGCCTGGAACACCACAGCGTAATGGTGTGTCCGAACGTTGTAATCGAACCTTATTAGATATGGTGCATTCTATGATGTCTCTTGCCGATTTGCCACTATTGTTTTGGGGTTATGCATTAGAGACATGTGCATTCACTTTAAATAGGGCACCATCGAAATCCATTGAGACGACGCCATATGAACTGGTTTGGCAAGAAGCCAAAGTTATCATTTCTTAAAGTTTGGGGATGTGACGCTTATGTCAAAAAGCTTCAGCTAAAAAGTTGTAACCCAAAGCGGAGAAATGCGTCTTCATAGGATACCCAAAAGAGATAGTTGGGTATACCTTCTATCTCAGATTCGAAGAGAAAGTGTTTGTTGCGAAAAACGAAACATTTCTTGAGAAAGAGTTTCTCTCAAAAGAATTGAGTGGGAGGAAAATAGAACTTGATGAGGTTATTGAACCTTTACTTCAACCAGAGAGTAGCGCAGCACAGAAAGATGTTTCTATAGATCCTACATCGGCTTCTATAGATCCTACATCGGCTGAAGAGGAAGTTAACGATGATGATAATGAAGCTTCATATCAAGTTACCATCGAACCTCGTAGGTCGACTAGGGCACGTTCTGCTCTTGAGTGGTATGACAACCCTATCTTAGAGGTCATGGATTTAGACAACGATGAACCTACGAGGTATGGAGAAGCGATGATGGGTCCGCATTCCGAGAAGTGGTTAGAGGCCATGAAATCCGAGATGGGATCCATGTATGAAAACAAAGTATGGACTTTGGAAGTATTACCTGAAGAGCGAAAGGCCATTCAGAACAAATGGATCTTTAAGAGGAAGACGGACGCGGACGGTAATGTCACCATCTACAAAGCTCGACTTGTGGCAGAGGGTTTTTCACAAGTTCAAGGAGTTGACTACGATGAGACCTTCTCACCCGTAGTGATGCTTAAGTCCGTCAGAATCATGTTAGTAATAGCTGCATATTTTGACTATGAAATTTGACAGATGGATGTCCAAACAGCGTTCCTTAACGGTTTCCTTAAGCAAGAGTTGTATATGATACAACCGGAAGGTTTTGTTGATCTAGAGAATGCTGACAAAGTTTGCAAACTCTAGCGATCCATTTATGGAGTGGTGCAAGCATCTCGGAGTTGGAATATGCGCTTTGATGAGGTGATCAAAGCGTTCGGGTTTATACAAGTTTAGAGAGAAGCTTGTATTTACAAGAAAGTGAGTGGGAGCTCTAAAGTGTTTGTAACATTATATGTGGATGCCATATTCCTAATTGGAAACAATATAAAAATGCCAAAAAGCGTGAAGGGATATTTGAACAAGAGTTTTTCAATGAAGGACCTAGGAGAAGCTGCTTTCATATTAGGCATTAAGATCTATAGAGATAGATCGAGATGCTTAATAGGACTTTCACAGAGCACATACCTTGATAAAGTTTTGAAGAAGTTCAAAGTGGATCGGTCCAAGAAGGGGTTCTTGCCTGTTTACAAGGTGTGAAGTTGAGTAAGACTCAATGTCCAGTGATTGTAGAAGATAGAGAAAAGATGAGTGTCATCCCTTATGCTTCAGCTATAGGCTCTATCATGTTTGCAATTTTGTGCACAAGACCCGATGCGAGCCTTGCCATAAGTATGGCCGGAAGGTTTCGAAGTAATACAGGAATGGAGCACTGGACGGCGGTCAAGAATATCCTTAAGTACCTGAAAAGGACTAAGGAAATGTTTCTCATTTATGGAGGTGATCAAGAGCTCGTTGTAAAGGGTTACATCGATGCAAGCTTTGACACTCATCTGGATGACTCCAAGTCACAAACCGGATATGTATTTATTCTCAATGGGGGCGGTAAGCTAGTGCAGTTCCAAGCAAAGCGTGGCAGCCGATTCTACATGCGAAGCAGAGTACATTGCAGCCTTGGAGGTGGTGAAGGAAGTTGTCGGGATGAAGGAGTTCATGACAGATTTTGGAGTAGTGCCTAGTGCACCGAATCCAGTGGATCTGCTCTGTGATAACACTGGTGCCATTGCCATGGCCATTGCCATGGCCAAGGAACCAAGGTTTCACAAAGGGACCAGACACATAAAGCGACGCTTAAATTCTATCCGCGAGTACATCAAGGAGGAGGACATAAATATTTGCAAAGTGCACACGGATTTGAATGTTACAGACCCGTTGACTAAACCTCTTCCAAGGGCTAAACATGATCAACACCAGAACTATATGGGTGTTCGATTCATTACAATGTAAATCACATAGTGATGTGAGCTAGATTATTGACTCTAGTGCAAGTAGGAGACTATTTGAAATATGCCCTAGAGACAATAATAAAATGTTTATTATTATATTTCCTTGTTCATGATAATCATTTATTGTCCATGTTATAATTGTATTGACTCGAGACACATTGCATATGTGGATATATATACAACACTGTGTCCATAGTATGCCTCTAGTAGACTAGCTCGTTGATCAAAGATGGTCAAGGTTTCCTAGCCATTTACATGAGATGTCATTTGATAACGGAATCACATCATTGGGAGAATGATGTGATGGACAAGACCCAAACTATAAACATAGCATATGATCATGTCAGTTTATTGCTATAGTTTTCTGCATGTCAAGTATCTGTTCCTATGACCATGAGATCATGCAACTCACTGACACCAGAGGAGTACCTTGTGTGTATCAAATGTCGCAACGTAATTGGGTGACTATAAAGGTACTCTACAGGTAACTCCGAGGGTGTCTGTCGGGTTGGCATGGATCAAGACCGGGATTGGTTACTCCGTGTGACGGAGAGGTATCTCAGGGCCCACTCGGTAATACAACATCACTATAAGCCTTGCAAGCAAAGTGACTAAACTGTTAGCCATGGGATCTTGTATTACGGAGCGAGTAAAGAGACTTTCCTATAACGAGATTGAACAAGGTATGGAGATACCGACGATCGAATATCGGGCAAGTAACATACCGATAAACACAGGGAACAACATACGGGATTAACCGAATCCTTGACATAGAGGTTTAACTGATAAAGATCTTCGTAGAATGTGTAGGAACAAATATGGGCATCCAGGTCCCGCTATTTATTATTGACCGTAGAGGTGTCTCGGTCATGTCTGCATAGTTCTTGAACCCGCAGGGTCTACATAGTTAACGTTTGGTGACGATATAAGTATAGCTGAGTTGTATAGTTGGTGACCCAAAGTTGTTCAGAACTCCGGATGAGATCCCAGACATGAAGAAGAGCTCGGGAATAGTCTGGAGGTAAATATTGATATATGGGATAATAGTCTTTAGTCTCCAAAAGGGTTCTGGAATTCACCGAAAGGGGTTTTGGATGTTTCCTGAGATGTTCGGGTACAAGAACACTTTATTTAGGCCAAGGGGTAAAGCATAGGAGGCTTTAAGGAAGGTGCAAAAGGAGTTTTGTGGAGGCCAGAGGCCAGGCGCTAGGAACCCTGGCGTCTAGGGTCAGAAGCCGAGGACCCTGGCGTCTGGTCCTGGAGTCCGAGGAGGACTCTTGCCTTGCCGGCCAAACCGACTTTGATGAGGCTCTTTCTCCAAGTTTCGACCCCAGGGCTCAACATATAAATAGAGGGGCAAGGCTAGCACCCAGAACACATCAAGAATTCCCAAGTCATGTGCCGGCAACCTAGCGCCTCTAGTTTATCCTCGATCAAAGTTTCCGTTGTACTTGGCGAAGCCCTGCGGAGATTTTTCTTCACCACCATCATCACCACGTTGGCGTGCTGCCGGAACTCGTCTACTACTTCGACCCTCTTGCTGGGTCAAGAAGGCGAGGATTTTTTCAAGCCGTACGTGTGTTGAATGCGGAGGTGTCGTCCGTTCGGCGCTAGATCGTGATTGGATCGCGAAACGGCTTGCGATTTGGATCGTGAAGACGTTCGACTACATCAACCGCGTTTCTTAACGCTTCTGCTTAGCGATCTACAAGGGTATGTAAATCCACTCTCCCTCTCGTAGATGCTCATCACCATGGATAGATCTTGCGTGTGCGTAGGAAAATTTATGTTTCCCATGCAACGTTCCCCAACATTACATTACTTTCCATTTGCATCTCGTTTTCCTCTCCCCCACTTCTAAATTGATTTTCGGAAAAAAAATATTTGCCTTTTTATTCGCCCTTCTTCCGTTCTTCTTTTCATTTGCTTTTTATTTTCTTGTGTGCTAGATTGCTTGCTTTGTCACGATGTCTGAGAATACCAAAAATTGTGACTTCTCCTATACTAATAATAATGATTTTATTAGTACTTCAATTGCTCCCACCACTAGTGCGGAGTCTTATGAAATTAATGTCGCTTTGCTTAGTCTTGTTATGAAAGAACAATTTTCCACCCTTCCTACTGAAGATGCCGCATCCCATCTAAATACTTTCATTGAGTTGTGTGACATGCAAAAGAAGAAAGATGTGAATAATGATATTGTTAAATTGAAGCTATTTCCGTTCTCACTACGAGATCGTGCTAAAACTTACTTTTCATCTTTTCCTAAAAATAGTATTGATTCATGGATTAGTGTAAAGATGCTTTTATTTTCAAGTACTTTCCGCTCGCTAAGATCATCTCCCTTAGGAACGATATAATGAATTTTAAGAAACTTGATCATGAGCATGTTGCACAATCTTGGGAGAGGATGAAATTAATGATTAGAAATTGCCCCGCACATGGTTTGAGTTTATGGATGATTATACAAAAATTTTATGCGGGATTGAACTTTGCATCTAGGAATATTTTACATTCTCCCGCGGGTGGCACTTTGACAGAAATCACATTAGGAGAAGCTACTAAATTCCTAAATAATATTATGGCAAATTACTCTCAATGGCATACCAAAAGATCCCCTACTAGTAAAAAGTGCACACTATTGAAGAAATAAATACTTTGAGTGAAAAGATGGATCAATTAATGAGTAAGAGTTCTCCTATTGATCCTAATGATATGCCTTTGTATTCTTTGATTTGGAATAATAATGAATCTATGGATGTGAATTTTGTTGGTAGGAACAATTTTGGTAATAACGCGCATAGAGGTAATTTCAACCCTAGGCCGTTTCCTAGTAATTCCTCTAATAATTATGGTAATTCCTACAACAATCCTTATGGAAATTATAATAAGATGCCCTATGATTTTGAAAATAATATTAAAGAATTTATTAGTTCGTGAAAGGTTTTCAATGCTTCGATTGAAGAAAAATTTCTCAAGATTGATGATTTGGCTAGGAACGTTGATAGAATTTTGCTTGAGATTGATTCTTTGAAAATTAGATCTACTCCACCCAAGCTTGATATTAACGAGTCTTTAAAAGCTATGAGAACTTCTATTGATGAGTGTAAGGAAAGAACTTCTAGAATGTGTGCTAAGCGTGAATGGATTGAAAAGTGTGTTCTCGTGATAGTAATGATGAAGATCTTATAGTGATTGATGTGGATCCTATTGAATCTTTGTTTTCCAATATAAATCTTGATAAATATGGTATTGGACATAAGTCAACTTTAGCTAAAAGTTGTCCCAATGATTCAGTGTTTATAGATCTTAATGCTAAAATTGATAAAAGTGGGATTGAAGAGGTCAAAACTTTAAATAGCAATGAACCCACTCTTTTGGATATCAATCAATTTAATTATGATAGTTGTTCTTTAATTGGTTGTATTTCCTTGTTGCAATCCACGTTGAATTCTCCGCATGCTTATAATCAAAATAAGGCTTTTACTAAACATATCGTTGCTGCTATGATGAAATCTTTTGAAGAAAAACTTGAGTTGGAAGTTTCTATACCTAGAAAGCTTTATGATGAGTGGGAACCTACTATTAAGATTAAAATTAAAGATTATGGGTGCCATGGAACACTTTCCGTTAAGGAAAGGCATGGAAAGCTTTATTGATACGAAAGAAGGAAACATTAGATTCCAATTTTTGTTAAGGAAAGGCATGGAACACTTTCCTAGAAAGAAAATAAAATTACCTTATGAATCTACTATGATAGATACTTACGGATTGCATACCAAAGATGACAATACCTAGATCTATTGCGTTATGCCTAGGTAGGGGCGTTAAACAATAGCGCTTGTTCGGAGGCAACCCAATTTTATTTTTATGTTTTTGTTTTTGTTTCTGTTATTGAGTGTTTTACACATTATTACCTATGTAGTAATTGTGTTTTGGTGTTTTAATTTGTGTTTGATCCAATTAATACCTTTGGGATGGTCTACGGTGATTGTTGATTTGATCTTGTTGAAAAACAAAAACTTTTGCGCTCAGTCCAGGAATTTTATAAATTCACCAGAGCGACGAATGAGTCTGAAATTTTTACACAAGATTTATATACAAATTTCCCAGATTTTCCTAATTGTTCAGAATTGTTGGAGTTACAGAAGTATTCTAAGTTTACATATAGCTACAGATTGTTCTGTTTTTGACAGATTCTGTTTTCTTTGTGTTGTTTGCTTATTTTTGATGTATATATGGGTTGTATCGGGGGGGCTATGAACCATGGAGAAGTTGGAATACAGTAGATATTACTCCAATATAAATAAACAATGAGTTCACAACAGTACCTAAAGTGGTGATTTATTTTTCTTATACTAAGGGATCTCACGAGTTTTCTCTTGAGTTTTGTGTTGTAAAGTTTTCAAGTTTTGGGTAAAGATTTGATGGAGTATGGAATAAGGAGTGGTAAGATCCTAAGCTTGGGGTTTCCCAAGGCACACCAAGGAATATTCAAGGATACCAAAGAGCCTAAGCTTGGGTATGCCCCAGAAGGCATCGACTCCTTCGTCTTCAATCCATCGGTAAATTTACTTGAGGCTATATTTTTCTTCACCACGGGATATGTGTTTTGCTTGGAGTGTCTTATATGATATGTGTCTTTGATTTTTAGTTTGCCACAATCATCCTTTTTGCACACATCTTTTGAGAGATACACACATGAGTTGTGAATATATTAGAATACTTTATGTGCTTCACTTATATCTTTTGAGCTAGGCAATTTTGCTCTAGTGCTTCACTTATAACTTTTTAGAGCACGGTGGTGTTTTATAGAAATAATTTAATGGTCGTGCCTCACTTATATTATTTTGAGAGTCTTTAAACAGCATGGTAATTGTCTTAGGTTATGAATTTAGTCCTAATATAATGGGCATCCAAAAGGGATATAATAAAAACTTCCATATAAAGTGAATTGAATACTATGTGAAGTTTGATTCCTTGCATAAAGTTTTGAGATATAAAGATGGTGATATTAGAGTCATGCTAGTGAGTAATTGTGGATTCGTAGAAATACTTGTGTTAATCGTTTGTGATTCCCGTAGCATGCACGTATGGGGAACCGTTATGTAACGAAGTCGAAGCATGATTTGTTTATTGATTGTCATCCTTTGTGTGAGGGTCGGGAGCGCGCGATGGTTAACTCCTACCAACCTCTTCCCTAGGAGCATGTGTCTAATACTTTGATTTAATAACTAATAGACTTTTGCAATAAGTATGTGAGTTCTTTATGACTAATGTCGAGTCCATGGATTATACGCACTCTCACCCTTCCACCTTTGCTAGCCTCTCTAGTACCGCGCAACTTTCGCTGGTGCATTAAACCCACCATATACCCTTCCTCAAAACATCCACCATACCTACCTATCACTACAGGAATCAGACACTTTGTCGTCTCCCATGGCAGACAGCAAAGGCACAAAGGAGGATGGCACAAATTTGGGGCCAGCTAGCTCCGGCAAAGGGGTACTTTGCCGTCTGCTTCTGCCCAGCGGACGGCAAAGAATCATTACCGTCAGCTTGCACACAGCAAATGCCATGGACGACAACTATAGACGGTGTCGCCATTAGAGGTGGCTAACAGACCCCACCGCTTTGTCGTCTGCCTCCCCGCCTCCTTTGTCGTCTGCCTCCCCGCCTCCTTTGTCGTCTGCCTCCCCACCCCCTTTGCCGTCTGCCTCCCCTCCCCCTTTGCCGTCTGCCGCAGACTGTAAAGAGACAAGATGTCCCCAGCCTAGTAACTTCTTTGTTGTCTGACTCCTCCCCCTTTGCCGTCTGCCGCAGACGACAAAGAAACCAAATGTCCCCAGCTTGGTATTCCCAGGTTGCACAGGTGGCCGCCACGTGGCACCTTTGCCATCCGCGGCAGACGGCAGAGAGCCTGTATTATCCCTTTTTATTTTGTTTTTTGTTATATCCAATCATTTTCACACGCACATATATGATATGTATATAATTCACAGAAACTATATCCCTGCCATATCACAAGCACATATATATGATCATCCAACAAACATACCAAATCAAAAGTGAAAGTTTCATCCATCCATTATAGTTTCATCCATAGATAGCAAGTTTCACAATATTCATCGATACAAAATCAAAACATAAATTAAACACAAGAACTCCATCAATGCAAGTTTCGATGAAGTGAATCAAATATGCAAAATGGGAAATAAGAAATTTAGAAGAAGAATACTAGAAGAAAAAGAAGAAGATCTAGAAGAAGAAGAAGAAGCGTTTTTCTTCTCTTTCACTTTATCCTCTTGTTTTTCTTGTTATTATTGCTTATTTGTGCCATTTTAGAGCTAACCTAGGTAATTATGCCATTTTTACCTAACTAAGCTTATTGTGTCATTTTGCAAGAAAATAAGGTAAGTCTATGGCATCTATGAGGTTACCAAGAAGAAGAAGAAGAAGATCTAGAACAAGAACAAGAACAACAAGAAGAAGAAACTTTTTTCTTCTCTTTCTCTTTCTCCTCTTGTTTTCGTTCTTCTTATTGCTTATTTGTGTCATTTTAGAGCTAACCTAGGTTATTATCACATTTTTACCTAACTAAGATTATTGTGTCATTTTGCAAGAAAATAAGCTAAGTCTATGGCATCTATGAGGTTACCAAGAAGAAGAAGAAGAAGAAGAAGAAGAAGAAGATCTAGAAGAAGAACAAGAAGAGAAAGAAGAAGCTTTTTTTCTTTCTTTCTCTTTCTCCTCTTATTTTTCTTCTTCTTATTGCTTATTTGGGTCATTTTAGAGCTAACCTAGGTAATTATCACATTTTTACCTAACTAAGCTTATTGTGTCATTTTATAAGAAAATAAGCTAAGTCCATGGAATCTATGAGATTACCAAGTCTATTATGTCATTGTTGAGTTAACTAAGCTTACTATGTCAGTGTGGAGGAAACAATGCTAAGTATAGGTCATTTTAGAGCTAACTTAGGTACAATATGTCATTTTGGAGCTAACTTAGGTACAATATGTCAATTTGGAGGTAAGTAAGCTTACTACGTCATTTTAGAGGAAACAAAGCTAACTTGCATAAAATATGACATTTGTCTATGCTAAGTTTGTCTAAGTGTTATGTTTGTCTTTGTTTGATAAAATGATCCAAGTAAGTGGCATATTAGGGCTTACCCCCTCATCATCATGGAGGTGAAGCATTGGGGTTGCTCGAGTCGTGCGATGCGGCTCGAGAGTTATGTTGTACCAAAGACCATTTGCGTTAGCATGATGACGCTGAAATGTTAAGACTAGTAACTAATGAACATTGAAAATGAAACTCATCATTCCAGCCGTGGTAATGACTGGCATCGGTGGAGGGGTCTAGCCGGTCTTCTCGCACAAAGTCTGCACATTTGGTTTTGCCAAGTCAACCATATTGGTTATTAATGAATAGAACATGTAGTGCATGATTTGGCTAATATGAAGAAGAAACTTACCACGATAAGCTCGTATATGGCCCGGTGAGATGCATTGTTTCATGCCCTCTCCTCCTCCAACAACTTAGCCGTCCTCTCCTGCGGATCCCTCTTCTCCTCCTTCGCTTTTCGGGCCTATTCTGCCAGAAGCGCATGGGTTGTCTCTCTCTCTCTCTCTTTTTGCAGAGCAACCTGCAACACACCTCCTCGTTAGCATTGTAATCATCTTTGTTCGCATAGACAATGTAATGGGGGAAAGCTATCTGAGTCCGTATGACTAACCTCGATGGCGAGCTGGACTTGGCGTGGACGAGGCGGCATCTCAGGACAGGAGCTCGTTTGGCGTGCCTTGATCTGCCGGAAAGTGCTCAAAGACTGTATATGTCCATCTCCAATGGCTATCGAGCCATGGGGCCTCCCGTGGCCAGCTAACATCACCAGGTCTGGATCAAGTGGTTGATGGCTCAGGTTGAAGTCCTCCCCATTCACCGCCTTCCCCACATCTCTGTAACTCACGAGCTTGTGGTGGGCGGAGATACTGGTGAAGTTCTCGGGATTATCGAGGTCAAACTCAGAGAATGCCTTGACCTTCTTGTATGAGGCAGTATGGGCCATGGCATAGAGGTCGTACACCTTTGGCACCTCCGTCTTATTGTGATGAGCCTATAAGAGAGGAACAAAGTATTAATAATGGGTAAACCTAGCACTACAAGAATGAATTGCAGGAATCATGAAGCAAACCACATACCCAGTTCCGCCCGAACTAATAAATGTTGGCGCTGCCTTGATGGTGTGGCACAACTTCCATTTGGGCACACTGTGCCTTGGCATCGTCATGGACGACTCGCCAGTGGTCATAGCACCATTCATTCACCAATGCCTCCCAACAATCCATCTTATCCTCACACCATCTCGGAGGCACCTAAGTTAGTAAAGAGAAATTTGAGAGCTATGCCTACGAATCAAAGCAAAGGAAACTAAGTACAAGGCCTTAATAATTGGTAATTACCTTCATGTACTGCTCCTTGTCCAGAAACTTTCGACGGGACAACGACTTGGCCTTCTTAATATGCTGCAAGGCGTAGTAGTCTCGAACAACATGTACCCGAGCATCGTGTCGTAAGTTCAGTAGTAGGCGCCTGCACTCGTAATCGATAAGCTTTGCCGCGGCCTCCTCGTATCCCTCCTCACACCCGTAGAAGGTCTGCAATCAAAAGAGACAACACCGATTAGTACAATAACTAGGTATTATTGATTTTTAATTGTGTAAAGGAGAAATTAGCCAAAACTTCCTGATGACCATGTCGGCCCTCGTGTGGCACAACACATCGCCAATCATCTCCTCTGGCGGGGCCGGGGTAGCCAAATAGTGCTCCCATTTTGATCCTACCTCTTCTTGCTGACCCTCGCCGGGCAACATGACAAACCCCGGGAAGTTATGCCGTAAAATCACACCAAGGACGGAGTTGGGCCTGCGGACATCCTTGGCATGAATCCAACCCCTGCAATACAAAGCCAATGCATTAGATATGTGAAGAAACATGAAGGCCAAAAGGTTTAAGAAGAGTAAATGCACTTACTTCAGTGACTCGGGCTTAATCAGCCACCTCTGCTCGCGGGTCGCCGGCACGGACGGGAGCCATGTACACCCACGCTGGTAGACGGTGCCCTCAACCACCTCGTCCCCACTATCAGAAAGCCGATCCCCGCCACCATCAGCATGGCCACACGGCTCCGGCTGCTGCAGATCCGACTAGGTATCCCATCCGGTGGAAGCCTGTGGAGTCTCGTATGACGAAGCGTCTGGCACAGGAGTCTCACGGGATGAGGCGTCGGGCACATGAATCTCGCGGGTCAAAGCGTTTGGGATAGAAGGATCGTCGACCCGAGGCTCGTGGACACGAGTCCTTGTAGCCTCCACCTCAGATGAGTCCACCGTAGCAGTCCTGTGCTCTGGTGAATCAGCTAGGGGTGGCGGCCAGGAAGGCATAGCAGCTTTCGTACCTCATAAACGACATCCCAACCTTTCAGATTTGGATCAGTTTCTTGGAAGAATTCTCCTTCATATGTGTCTGGGTTAATGTGAGATTCATAATCATCTTCATTCAGGGCAGATGATGTAAAATGTGGCGGCACATCATAAACGACATCCCAACCTTTCAGATTTGGATCAGTTTGGCAGGCCCACAGTAGATAGAAAACTTGGGTCGCCTGTTGAGCCATAATATAGATGTCAGGAACATCTAAATGGGTGCTTTGTTTGATTTCGACTAGCCCTATATGTTCATGAGTCCTTCTAGTCTCCTTCGGCTAGAACCAATAACATTTCAAGACTACGATGTTTGGTCTGTTATCACCAAAGAATATAAGTTCATAAGTTGCTTCAACTCTTCCATAATACACGACACCTCCTTCGCCGACAGCGGAGACACAACAATTTGTAGACTTTTGGTCAGCCATAGATAGCTCTTTGCCAAAAGTACGAAAGCGATACCCGTTGTTGTCGTATTTGTCAAATGAACGGACCTTATAGTCAAAACCATTAGCGACTTGTCTCAATTCGGCGTCCATAGACTCTGAATTAGCCTACAAGTTTGATACGAAAGGATTGTTGCATTAGCCGCAAACTAGACAAAGAAATGAAATGGTCTAATGGAAATTACCATTTGTTTGAACCAAGAGATGAAACCGGGATAGCCGCCTCCATGCTTTGCTAGAAGCTCATACTCTTTGATGGAATCGTTTTGGACCACCGCTCCATCTGAGAATTTGGCGACGTATCGACTGTATCACATATCCAGGAATAAGAGTAGTTTATAGGAATTAGAAGTTGCGAAACAATGTACCGAGAACTTACTAGATGTACAGCTGCACTTCTGTTAGGTTGTTGAACATATATAACGAAATCGTCCGCCATTTTCGACATCCAACGTTATTGCTTTCGAAGCACCGGCTGGTGCAAGCTTCCCTAGGAATAGGCTGAGGATGGATCGAACTTTTTCATGGTCTCCATCATTGTACCGAGGCTTCGGATTATGTAAATGACAATTCTTATCTTCGTAGTGTGCTATCATGAAGTTTAACGCCTCCTCAGTAATGAATGCCTCGGCCATCGATGCTTCAATTCTACGCTTATTTTTACATTTTGCTCAAAGCGTCTTCTGCATCCTCTCAGTTCCAAAGCACCAACGATTTTGCATGCCCCCCCCCAATCTTGCCTCGTCCGGGAGATGCAAAATAAAATGTTGCATTGGATTAAAGAATCTCGGTGGAAAGATCTTTTCTAACTTGCATATCAACTCCGGCGTCAACTCTTCCAGTTCATCTAGCACGTCAGGCGATAGTTCTTTCACACAAAGAGCACGGAAAAAATAGCTCAGCTCTGCTAGTACTAGCTACTCATCCTCGGGGAAAAAGCCACGCAACATCACCAGCATTACCCACTCAAGGCATATGTGCGAATCATGACTCTTGAGACCAAATATTTTCAATTTGTCAAGACTCGCTCCCCTCTTTAGATTTGCTGCATACCCATCGGGGAACATCAACTGCATTTTAACCCACAAGAGCATTTCCCTCATAGCTGGCCTTCCAAGATTTAGCCATGCCTTTGGCTTCCTCTAGTTCTTCTTTCCTAACGATTGTCGCATGTTTTGTAACGGCCTATCACATAGAGCCTCCTGATCGACTCTGGCCTTAGGATTATCCTTTGTCTTTCCCTCTATGCCGAACAATGTACCAAAAATGGCCTCGGCGATATTCTTTTCAGTGTGCATCACGTCAATGTTGTGTGGGCAAAGGAGGTCTTTAAACTAAGGTAGACCCCACAACCATATCTTGTGAGTCCAGGCGTGTTTCGTATTATACCCTTTGAAATACCCTCAACGTATTGGATATGGTTCGAGAACGTTTATCTGATCCAGGGTATGTTGGCCTATCAATGCAGGTGGTGTAGAGTTTTTGACAACTCTACCTTTCATGAAATTCTTCTTGTCTTTTCTGAACTGGCAAGGATCCAGGAACTGTCTACGCAAGTCAAAGCAAGAATACTTGCGACCCGCCTGCAGCCAACAGAACTCAAGAGCTTCCTTGCATGTGGGGCACGGGAACCTTCCATGCACACACCAGCCAATGAATAGCGCATACGCTGGCAAGTCATGCGTCGAGTACATGTACCACACATGAATTTTGAAGTTTTTTTGGAAGTGGCGTCATACGTCTTGATCCCATTATCCCAAGCTTCTTGCAATTCATCCTTAAGCGACTGCATGTACACATTCATATTCTTCCCCGGATAGTTGGGCCCTGGAATTATCAATGTCAATAAAATGTTTTTCCTTTTCATAATCTCTCCGGGGGAGATTGAGTGGAATGACAAATACAGGCCAGCAACTGTATTGGGTTGCCGTCATACCAAACACTTGGAACCCATCTGTGCTGATGGTGACTCAAGGATGCCTTGAATGTATCGCTTTATCCTTATGTAATGCATCGAAGTGCTTCCACACAAAAGTGTCTGAAGTGTGTCCCAACATCGGATTCCCATCTGCATCTAGTTCGGTTCTTTTGCCCAATTTATGCCACATCATCTGTGTGGCCGTCTCTTTGACCATTAAAAGACGTTGAAGTCTTGGTATGATTGGCAGATATCGAAGAACATTAACTGGGATTTTGGTCTGACTCCTCTCACCCATACCGTTGTCTACCACAACATACCTGGAAGACTTGCAAATGGGACAATAGTTCAAGCCCGCATACTCAAGCCTAAATAAGGCGCATCCATGCTCACAGGCATCTATCTTCTCATAGGGTATCTTAAGCGCACGTAGGATTTTGTCACACTAGTAAGGGTTTGCTGGCAATACATAGCCTTTGGGTAGAAAGCGTCCAAATACCGTCATCATCGCCTCGTAGCATTCTCTGCCTAGGTTGAACTGAGCCTTCAGAGCCATTACTTGTGCGATGGCATCCAGCTGACAAAGCTTAGTGTGCTCGTGGAGAGGACATTTTGAAGACTCCAACATTTCATAGAAGGCCTTTGCAGATTCCTCCATCTCATCGTCTGAATCTCGAGCATCATCAAAGTCTTGCACCATGTCTTCAATCCCGGTACCATGCTCGTCGGTGTGATGATGAACAACCTCACCTCTGGCACGTTGGGCAGACTCACCATGAAATCTCCACACCGTATAATCAGGCGTAAAACTCCACTTCTGCAAGTGTTTACCCATTTCATCTCGCGTCCACTTTCTATGGTTGTCGCACCGGACACAAGGGCACCAGGTTATTTCCTGGCCATTTGCAAATGCGGCGCTTAGAAACCCCTTGGTTTTTGTTAACCATTCAATGGTCATTTCTGTCTGACTAGGGTGCCCGGTGTACATCCAAGCACGATCACTCATCTTGCCTACCTAGTAAACACACAAGAATTATATATATAATTCATCATCTATATTCATCCATTAATCAAGTCTGTCAGATTTATTACGTCCATGCAACCTACACGCTAATAGGTAGAGATAGGTCCTAATCCCACCCGAGTATGTGTAGATTGGGTTCGTTTTCCCATGCTCTGTTCTGGATCCAACGTTGCATTTTGACAGCACCACCCCGCTGTTCTCCTGATACACGTCTCGGCAATAAGCAGAGAGGATGTGTACCTAGAGAACAACAGGGAGGCACTGACGAAATTCCGCATCGGATCCGGAGTAGAGCATACGGGAAAACGAACCCAATCTACACATACTCAGGCTGTCCATGGATAACGTTGGACAATTCGAAAGGATGGCAGTTATAAATATCCAAAGACATGCATATTTATAGATGCCGCCCTTTCAAACGGGAGACGCATACTGTTCACGCATGATGATGATTGAAGACACCTATAGCTAGCATGTTTCATCGGCACGAAGACCAGAACCGGGCAAATTAAGGGGGCCAGGGGAGGAGATGTCATTTGTGCTCACCAACGAACGCAACAGGGGTGCTCATCAAACGTACGGGGAGGTCGTGGAACAACTACACATTGAGATTCACACGATCAACACAAATATGATGTTTTTATAACAAAATCAGAAAATATGTGACCTAACTCATAATTTATAAAACTATGACCTCATCGGCCTCTGAAAGGCTGAAAAGCACCTTTTCGGTCAACAGGAGGCACAATAGGTGTCGGGGGTGAGGGGTCAGTGGCGTCGGGAGTCAGTGGCATCCGGGGTCAGTGGCATCGGCGGTCAGAGGTCGATGGTCGGTGGTGTTGGGGGTCGATGGCGTTGGTGATCAGAGGTCGATGGCGTCGGGGGTCGGGGGTCGGCGACGTCGGGGGTCGGGGGCTCTTCTTCTTCTTCTTCTTCTTCTTCTTGTTCTTCTTCTTCTTCTTCTTTCTCCTCCTCCTCCTCCTCCTCCTCCTCTCCTTCTTCTTCATCGTCGTCTTCTTCTCCTTCTTCTTTTCCTTCTTATCTTCCTTCTTATTATTCGTTTCTTCTTTTCCCTTTTCCTTTTTCATTTTTTTCCTTCTTCTTCTTTTCCTTATTATTATCTAAACACTATCACTAGAACTAACACTAATAACTAGGACTAACCTAAACTAAACTAGCACTAGCACTAACCTAAACTAAACAATAAAAACAGAAAAACACTAAACTAAACTAGCACTAGAACTAACCTAAACTAACCTGAACTAAACAGAAAAAACAAGCACTAGTAACATAAACTGAAAAGTAAAAACAGAAAAATAAAATAAAATAGCTCACCTTGCACGGCCGGTGGAGGAGGGTCGGCGCGAGGGAGGAAGGCCGCGGAGAGGGGGGAGGCACCGCGTCAAGCTCCAACGGTTGGGCATCGCGAGGAGGCGCAGGTGGAGGAGGGCTGGTGCTGGGGAGGGGGTGGCGAGGGGGAGGGGGCTCGGCGCGGGTGGGGGGTTCTCCACGGTGGTGGGGGCGGCGAGGGGGGGACGAGGCTCGCCGCGTGAAGGGGGCTCGTCACGGGGAGCAGCGCTGGGGAGGGGCGGCGAGAGGGGAGAGTGACGTTGGGGAGGGGTGGCGCTGGGGAGGGGCGGCGAGAGTGGAGGGGCGGTGAGAGGGGGAGGGGCGGCGCTGGGGAGGGGGCTCGCCGCAGGGAGGGGGCTCGTTGCAGGGAGTTGCGATGGTGGGGGCGGCGCGGGGGAGGGGGCTCGTCACGGGGAGCTTCGGTGGTGGAGAAGGGGATCGAGGATGTGGTGTGTCTGGGTGAAGAGAGAGAGAGAGGGGGGGCAGAGTGGCGGTAATGGGTCCTGTCCGATAACGGCCATTAGAGGTGCATCCCCTTTGCCGTCCGCTAGCGGACGACGAAGACCAACAGGGCAAACGACAAAGACCAGGAGGTCGGCATACCTCTTTGCAAGTGGGATCAAGGTCCAATGGGACCTATCTAGCCTCTTTGTCGTCTGCCTTTAGGGTCTATGTTGTCTGCCCGCAGACGGCAAAGGACTAGTAGATATCAAACAAGACCGTTGACGTCTACCAGCTCTTTGCCGTCTGCTTTATGGCAGCTGATGGCATAGAACCTCTTTGCCATCTGCGAGCAGACGGCAAAGATCTGGCAGACGGCAAATAACTGAATTCTAGTAGTGTATTATGGCATTTCCATAGCCATTCCGAGATATATTGCCATGCAACTTCCCCCGTTCCGTTTATTATGACATGCACCATCATTTTCACATTGCTTTGCATGATCGTAAGATAGCTAGCATGATGTTTTCATGGCTTGTCCGTTTTTTATGTCATTTTCTATGCTAGATGGTTGCACATCCCGGTACATTGCCGGAGGCATTCATATAGAGTCATATTTTTTCTAGGTATCGAGTTGTAATTCTTGAGTTGCAAGTAAATAAAAGTGTGATGATCATCATTATTAGAGCATTGTCCCATGTGAGGAAAGGATGATGGAAGCTATGATTCCCTCACAAGTTGGGATGAGACTCCGGACTTTAAAAATAATAAAAGAGGCCAATGAAGCCCAAATAAATAAATAAAAAGAGGCCAAAGATGCCCACCAAAAATAAAAAAACTAAGAGAAAAGAGAGAAGGGACAATGCTACTATCTTTTTTCCCACACTTGTGCTTCAAATTAGCACCATGACCTTCATGATAGAGAGTCTTCTATTTTGTCACCTTCATATATACTAGTGGGGATTTTTCATTATATAACTTGGCTTGTATATTCCAATGATGGGCTTCCTCAAATTGCCCTAGGTCTTCTTGAGCAAGCGAGTTGGATGCACACCCACTTTGTTTCTTTTTGAGCTTTCATACACTTATAGCTCTAGTGCATCCATTGCATGGCAATCCCTACTCACTCACATTGATATCTATTAATGGGCATCTCCATAGCCCGTTGATATGCCTAGTTGATGTGAGACTATCTTCTCCTTTTCCTCACAACCTCCACCATATTCTATTCCACCTATAGTGCTATATCCATGGCTCACGCTCATGTATTGCGTGAAAGTTGAAAGGGTTTGAGAACATAAAAGGTGTGAAACAATTGCTTGACTTGTCATGAGGGTTGTGCATGATCTAAATACTTTGTGTGGGGAATATGGCGCATAGCCAGACCATATGATTTTGTAGGGATAACTTTCTTTTGTCATGTTATTGTGAAGAGACATGATTGCTTTGTTAGTATGCTTGAAGTATTATTGTTTTAATGTCAACATTAAGATTTTTTTTTGAGTCATATGGATATGAACATTCATGCCATAGTAAAGAATATTACATGGATAAATATGTTAGGTGGCATTCCACATCAAAAATTCTGTTTTTATCATTTACCTACTCGAGGACGATGAGGAATTAAGCTTGGGGATGCTGATACATCTCCAACGTATCTATAATTTTTTATTGTTCCATGCTATTATATTATCTGTTTTGGATGTTTTATATGCATTAATATGCTATTTTATATTATTTTTGGGACTAACCTATTAACCTAGTGCCCAGTGCCAGTTTCTGCTTTTTCCTTGTTTTTGAGTATTGCAGAAAAGGAATATCAAACGGAGTCCAAACGGAATAAAATTCTACGATGATTTTTCTTGGACCAGAAGGAACCCAGGAGACTTGGAGAAGAGGCGAGAAGATCTATGGGTGGGCCACAAGCCACCTGGGCGTGCCCTAGGGGGCGCCCCTGGCTTGTGCCCCCCCCCCCCCCCCCGTAGCTCCTCCAACCCTAATTCTTCGCCTATAAATTCAGGAATATTCCCCTAATACCAAAAAGAGCCACGATAATACTTTTCTGCCGCCGCAAGCCTCTGTTCCCGTGAGATCCCATCTTGGAGCCTTTTCTGGTAATCTGCCGGAGGGGGATCGATCACGGAGGGCATCTACATAAACTTCATTTCCCTTCCGATGATGCGTGAGTAGTTCATCACAGACCTTCGGGTCCATAGTTAGTATCTAGATGGCTTCTTCTCTCTCTATGTTCTTCAATACCATGTTCTCCATGATCTTCATGGAGATCTATCCGATGTAATACTCTTTTGCGGTGTGTTTGTCGAGATCCGATGAATTGTGGGTTTATGATCAGATTATTTATGAATATTATTTGAATCTTCTCTGAATTCTTATATGCATGATTTCATATCTTTGCAAATCTCTTTGATTTATTGGTTTGGTTTGGCCAACTAGATTGGTAATTCTTGCAATGGAAGAAGTGCTTAGTTTTGGGTTCAATCTTGTGGTGTCCTCACCCAGTGACAAAGTAGGGGTAGCAAGGCACGTATTTGTATTGTTGCCATCAAGGATAAAAAGACGGGGTTTTCATCATATTGCTTGAGTTTATCCCTCTACATCATGTCATCTTACTTAATGTGTTACTCTGTTCTTTATGAACTTAATACTCTAGATGCAGGCAGGAGTCAGTCGATGTGTGGAGTAATAATAGTAGATGCAGAATCTTCGGTCTACTTGACACGGACATGATGCCCATATGCATAATCATTGCTTTGGATATCGTCATAACTATGGGTTTTTCTATCAATTGCTCGACAGTAATTTGTTCACCCACCATATTATTTTCCTTCAAGAGAGAAGCCTCTAGTGAAACCTATGGCCCCGGGGTCTATTTTCCATAGTATATTTTTAGATCTATAAACCAAAAATACCAAAAATACCTTGCTGCAATTTTATTTACTTTTAATTAGTTTTACTTCTAGCAATCTTTTATATCTATATCTATCAGATCTCATCCTTGCAAGTAAGCATGAAGGGATTGACAACCCCTTTATAGCGTTGGGTGCAAGTGTTTGATTGTTTGTGTAGGTGCATAAATTGGGGCCTTGCTTGTAGCTCCTACTGGATTGATACCTTGGTTCTCAACAACTAAGGGAGATACTTATCTATGTTGCTGCATCACCCTTTCCTCTTCAAGAGAAAACCAACAGAAGCTCAAGAAGTAGCAAGGCCAACGGCCCGAGGACCCCTTAGTCCCGGACTCCCTCGGGCACCAGGCATAAAAATATGACTTCGTAGTTGTCCTTTGAATGCAGTTGAAGACAATATATCATCTATTTCATGTCATCATACTTAATGTAATACTTTTTTAATTAATAATTTAAGATGCATGCTAGAGAGCAGTCTTGGGTGGAGTATTAGCTATAGATGTAGTTTTATTATGGTCTATAGATGTTTGGACATGATTCTCATACGTAGTTATGCCATGTATAATCATAGTCATAAAACATGTAAATTAATCAATGTGCAACTGTAATTTGTGCATAAGACCATGCTATCTTTTGAAAAAAAAACTAGTGAACCTATGGATTCTGGTCCATTCTTCTTTCTTTTTTCTAACCTCGATAAACACATTTTACAATTCTTGCGTTTACTTTTCCTTTGTAATCAATCTTCCATGTGCACTTGCGTTTAATCCGTATAACTGGCAAGGGTAGGACAACTGAAAATATTGCTAGTTTCGTTGGGGGCCAAGGCAGTTCTATATTCATGTGTCCAGGTACTGATCATTGGCTGCTTAGCAAACTCCTATTGGTTTGATATACCTCTGAAAATTGTTGCTTCCAACAAACCCTTTCACTTGTGGGGACAACACCTTCCTAGTTGAGAGGAAGCAAACATTTTTCTGACGTTGTTGCCGACGAGTTTGTTTTGTAGGTGTACGGAGATTCTTATCAAATTATATTAAGGTCAAGCCTTCATTTGTGGTGTTTTTGGACATTACCATCGGTCCTACACACCTTTACTTTACTACCTTGTTATATATCTTAATTAGTTACCCTTTTTGCGAGTACGACATTTTGGCTCCTAGGTGCATATGCACCTATTACGAAAAATATGCATAAAACACATTTCAAAAAGTAAAAAAATGGAGAAAAATCCAGTGTGTACATTTGGGCATTATATGCGCGTGCACAAAGTTTTGGTGAAAAAGACATTTTTTGTGGCATGTGCAAAAAAGACAAAAAATTGCCTCGTGAATAGCTGTAATCAAGGAACAAAATTTGTCTTTTTTACACAAGCAACAAAATATGTCCTTTTTTCGTTGAAACTTTATGCACGGGCATATAATGGCCAGATTTACACGCGGGATTTTTCGTCATAATTTTTTTACTTTTCAAAATGTGTATTTGCACAATGGGTGCACGTGCACCTACGACCCAAAGCCAATTTCTACCTTTTTTGCTTGTTATTTTTCTTTTCAGCTTTTCCAAAACTAAAAGAAAATAAATTATTTAAATTCTAGCTAGTAATTCCTATATGACAATGTGTCTTTACACAAGTGCAAGAAGGTGCTAAGAAGGATGTGAAGAGGGCATTCAGAGTGCTCCAAACTCGTTGGAGTATTATTCGTGGCGTTGCAATGATGGGAAGGGGAAATACTAATCTTGCACAACATGATTGTCGAAGATGGGGACGAAGAGGAAGCTCACACACATGATTTTGAGAAGCCCAGAGTTCAGGTCCGCCTCCTAGAACAAGAGGCAGAGCATATTGCCAACTTTCTTGAGATGCATCAGCAACTTTGAGATCAAAGGGTGAACATGCAACTTCTCATTGATCTTCGGAAGCATGTGTGGATTCACGCTGAAAATAATTGAACTGTATTTTGTACGCTTCAATTATGCATTATGAACAAATTTTATGTTTGAAGTATGTATTTTTATGTATGGATAATTTGTTTTGTGTTTGTTACTCATTGTTTGTGTGTGATGATCAATGTGTGTGTGTTTGCACGGGTCGTCGGGTCGTGCTTTCGAGGGCTCACGCAGGTGCCTCCTCGCCTAAAAAATTAGGGCTCCCTCGCCTCCTGCAGGCGCAATCATCGGTCCGCCTCATCTCCGGTGGACTTAGGGCCATGGGAGCGTGGTGGATCTCGGACCTTGCTGGTGGGAGGGCTCTGATTTTAGATGTGTTTTTTAGTTTTGTTAGGATTTGTGTCCTACTCGGCAAGGCGAGACGGTGACAGCTCCATGAAGATGAAATACGGTTCTCCCCGCCTAGCCCCCGTTCTGGTGGTGCATCTAGCATCGTCGATGGACGTCTGGAGGTATGTCTCTGACGGATCTGTCTTTGGTGGATTTGCTCGGATTTGCTCGTCGTTCGTCTACGTTCGTGTGTCTTCAGGTTGGATTTTTCCAATCTATGCTGCTCTTTATTGACGGCGGTTGTTGTTCTGGTGCGCTGGTCCCATGGAGTCTTAGCACGATGACTTTTCGACTGTCTACTATAACAAGTTTTGCTCGGCTCCGATGAAGAAAGGACGATGACGGTGGCGTGCCTTCGGTTCGCTTCAGTGCTTGTAGTCACCGCTAGGTGGTCTATGAATCTGAATGTAATTTTTATTATTTCCGGTGTTCATTATATTGCCATGATTGAAAATGAATAGATCAAATGTTTTCCCATAGGAAGTATAGGTATGTGTTTGCATTGATTTGGGATTTCGAAAGTAAGTGTTGTGGTTAAAAATAAAGACATTCGAGGGCCAAATACATACTCGGACATATAAGAGCATCTACTACTGGACGCCTCAAACGACCTCTTATACGCCTATGGACGCGCCCGGTCAATGACCGGATAGAAAAGAGAAGGAAGAAAAGTGACTCAACCGGACTCCTCATATTATCCCTATACGGCCGGGCTGTCCGGACACGCCCGGTCAATGACCGGACAGAAAAGAGAAGGAAAAAAAGTGACTCAACCGGACTCCTCATATTATCCCTATATGTCCGGACTGTCCGTGAATCCTCATATTGATCTCAAATATAGGAAGGATATTAGGACTCACGGACGCGCCCAGACGCACCCGGTCTGTCCATCACATAAGATGTGGTCCAACCCCACATCATCTTTTCTTTTTTTTCTTTTTTTTTCTCTCTCTTCCTTTTCATCAATCACGTGCAAGTGACCAGACATACGAGGAAGAAAATAAAAAGTGTGGCTGCATGGACAGACAAATAGAGAACACGTCTAGTCACCGACCAACGCGTCCCACTGTATATGTTATAAGAGTCAGATTTGCTCATTCCTGTTGTAACGCTTTATGGAGATTCCATTTGGGTAACCAAATCCCCGGAAAGGGTTACGATCCTCATCTTTGACGTCCGGTTCAACGCCCAATCGTCCTCATCTTTGACGTCATACAGATTCTGCGATCGTTAATCCTGGATTCCGAACGAATCACAAAGCCGGCAGATTCACGTTCCTACCAGCCGAACCGACTCGTGAACTCTTGATCCATAAATACTGCTCCGACGCGCATCCATCAAGCCGAGATGTTCGCGACGACACGATGGCCGCCACAGCCGCCGACCGTCTCCCCGCTCTCCCCGACGATCTGCTGCGGCACATCCTATCATTCGTGCCCGAGACCGAGAGGGAGGCCGCTGCCACCGCCGTCCTCTCGCGCCGATGGCGCCCTCTGTGGCGCGAAACGAGCGCCGTCAGCCTGGACATCAGGCCCTACATGGCCGCCGCCAAGGGTCAAGGCCTCAGCATCAGCCCTTCGCCGCTGGCCGCCCTCTTCCGCGACGCCTTTGCCGCACTCGCCGCCTTCCCCCGAGGCTTCACGGTCCTCAAGAGGCTCACGCTCTTCCTGGACTTAAACGACGTCGACAGCTTGTATGACAGTGTGGACGACGCCGAACCTGTAGACGATCACATGGTCGCCGGCCTCCTCGCTAACCCCGCAGCGGCCGGACTGGAAGAGCTCCTCATCGGCTGCGAGTATGGCCGTTCACGGACGACGACCTATGGCCTGCCGCTGGCCTCCATGGCGTACGCCGCCACGCTCCGTGTGCTTGAGCTCGAGAGCTGCAACTTCCAGCCACCGTTGCCCCCGAGCCTGGCTTTCCCGTGCCTGACGGAGCTGCGGCTGCGCCGCTGCTTTTTCGCGGAAGGGTGTCTCCAGGCCATGGTCGACGCCGCGCCGGCGCTCACCAGCCTTTCACTGGACAGAATCTCTGAAAAGCCGCCGGATTCTGCCAAGAAGCCATTCGAGGCCATGCCGACCTATCTCTGGTTGCCCTTCCGGCTCCGCTGCTTGAGAGCCACCACCCTGGAGCTGGAGACCTACTCCGTGGGCGCTGAGGAGGAGGAGCTCGCCCACATCGGCATCGAGCTCGACATGCCGAGCCTGCGCTCCTTCCGCTACACGGGGGACGCCATTAAGCTGTCGTTGGCATCGCCGGCGCCGGGGCTGTTAAGTGTCGACCTTAACCCCACTCTCCGCGGAGAGCAGTCGCAGTGGGAGCCCACGTCACGTATGCTCCTAAGCCTCTCCAACACAAGGGCCTTAAAGCTGCACGTCAACTACATGAACGACATCATCTACGGCGAGGAGGAGCACGGCGGGGCCATCCTGCCAACCTTCCCAAACCTCAAGCTCCTCGAACTAGACGAATACAAATTCTACGAGTTCAGGAGCAGCAACGCCGCGTTGGCAATGGCGAGGCTGCTCCGCTCCTGCCCGGCCATGTGCGAGCTCCGGCTCAACTTGGACATGACGGGGTGGTACCGTGACGACAAGCCCGACACCAAGGATCCGGCGACAAGCCCCTTCGCCCAAACCATGGACCGATTCAACAGGCTCGCATCCATGCCTGCTTCCTCGCGTCGCGTTGTCGGCGAGGTCTCAGAGCTCCCCGCGGTCTTGACAGGCGACGGCGCGTTCAGCTGCTTGCAGACGAGTCTGCGGAAGGTGACGTTGCAGTTCAATGCTAAGGAGGTGGACTGCTTCCAGGTCCAGCTCGCCAAGTTCCTGGTGGAGAAGGCCATGGTTCTCGAGGAGATGCACGTCGATGACGGGAACACGTTTTGGCCAGAGCACCTCTGCAACAAGCTCGAAAGATGGAGAGCTGATTCGTTCCGCAGGAGGAACCTGACGGACACGGCCGGCTTTCGGGTGCACCAGCTAGAATAGGGAACCATGCAAGTTTCTTAGGAACAAGCAGGAAACCAAGTACTCCACATCTCAGAGTTGTGCGGCAACAGCACTACACCACCAAACCTTACTTACATGGTTACTCCCTCCGTTCCTAAATATAAAACTTTTTAGAGATTTCACTATACAATACATACGGAGCAAAATGAGTGAATCTACGTTTTAAAATATGTCTATATACATCCGTTTGTAGTCCATAATGAAATCTCTAAAAGGTTATATTTAGAAACGGAGGGAGTACATGTAGTTACATCCGATGTACGGTGGACGATCTCCTAGTTCAATGCACTGTAAGTCAAACACCTCCTCGTTCAGAGTTGAACAAAGCTTTGCACATTCAAACGGTCAAGTTTTTAAAGAAAGCCACGTTAAAAAATCAACACTCATTCTTGGCCAGCTCTGCTCTTGCTCCTAACCCTGAAAAAAATAACACCACCTCATTGTTTGAAAACAGGAGGACCGCTACGGGGTGCAAAAATGAAATATTCTAGGAAAACATGCAAGAAGATGGCTGATCAAAATATAAAGCATATTAAATGTTTGCAGGATATTCTCACATTCATGGATGGTCCATCCTAGTATGAAATATTCTAGGAAAACATGCAAATGAAATATTCTAGGAAAACACCACCTCAAGTCGTAGTATCAAGTATCTCACACACGAATAGTGCATAGAAGAACATCAAGACCAAACTCAAAAATAGTCAATTCAGTTAAGAGCATTCATGGATGCGAAGTTACAAAGGATTCCACGAAGAAGTAAGCATGGTCCGGCATAGCTTATGGATGCATACCTCATGCCCTGAGTGACTGTTGGACTATGATGCAGATGAAAATCAACAACTATCGGGGCTTACCTCTCATGAGGTATCTAGAGTTGAACACTGTGCCAATTACATCTTTTAAGTAAATCAGCTTGTTGGAGGTTAGAACTCCTTTGCAGTTTGCAAGGGTGCCCATAGTAGACAACATTTTCCAAGCTAACTAAGTGGAAAGACAACTGAAGGATCAGAGAGTGCTGTAATGCTTTGATGTATGAAATCAATTGCATGTACAGCAGTACAACACTAATAACATCTATGAGCAATATATATACTTCTTAGTTTATTAGTAAAAATTCATTCTCATCTACATCATTTAATGACCTCAAGTTAAACAAACAATATAACACGTGCACTAAGTATAGGAAGAGAACACAAGGAATTAGAGTTGGGAAGCCACATGATGCCTTTGCACTCACGACTTCACCACATGATGCCTTTGTATGAAATCAATGGCAAGTACAGCAGTACACACTAGTAACATCTTATGAGCAATATATCTACTTTTTAGTTTATTACAATTTATTATATTCTACATCATTCAATGACTTCAAGTTAAACAAACAATACAGCATGTAGACTAGGTATAACAAGAGAACATAAGGAATTGGAGTTGGGACGCCACATGATGCTTTTGTACTCACCACTTCACCACCGGGTGCTAGAATGCCAGTTAACTAGCTAAACTCCATTAGAACTTTGCTCCATGTTTAGTTGCATGGCATACATCTTCTCAATTACATACTCTAGCTTTTTGCAACAAATCTCATTAGCGATTCTTGCACTATAGTCGCACTTCTCAAATGGACGATATTCACAGGCACTTTTTATTTCCTCGCGTAAAGTTGTTTGTATTTCCTGCTCAAACCACAATATAATGAATTTATCACACACGATTCATGATGTACATAATGTGACATTGTGTGTAATAAAAAGCAATGACGTGACTGTCATAGGACTGTATGATTAATGGGTTCACATATCTGGTTAGTAATCTGGTAGAAGGACTATAACACTGTCTGAGTTAAAGGCTCAGGGACGAATTTTAGAGTAAGGCCAAAACCAATCGGTTGACAACAAATCCTGATTTCACGACAATCAAATGAGGAGTACACACAGGCAGATATTATTATTACCCCCAGAAAATTACTACAGGGGCACCTAATTGTTTTTGTCGGTACAGGTTCCAAATTTAGGTGCAATATAGAGACATACTAGAAAAGATTGGTTGATCATCATCTCATCTCATCAATATAGAGCGGTGCTTTCCTTGGAACTAAAAGTATTGCAGTTCAGAACAATGGCACTCAAGCAATCAGAATACAATAAGTTCGAATCAAAACAAATAAAGGGGATATAAAAAAGTACAGTACTGAAAACATCAGCTTGCATTATGTCTATAGGGGCATGATATATCACAAAGCATGTTACCACATGATCAAGCAAATGGGGGGAAAAACGAGCACGTAGTTAAGCATGTATTTTTCTTTCCCTAATACCAGACCATCTTGATGCTTTTAGCAAGCAATGAGCTAAAAAGCTATACCAAAACACAATTCCGGGTTAGTGGCATGTCTTCATTCTGAAGGCTCATTTCGACATTGCACATCAAATTTCCATCCGTCGCAGGTTAGAGCTTCCAAAATCCCTCACTGCCCCATCTTCATCCAGCCATGAGCAAGGCCAAATAGATCTAAGAGCAGTGAGCATCGGGTGGATGGGGATTATGGGGTTACCTTCATATAGAGCATGAACTCGCGGCAGTGGGCGGCTACGACTTCGGCGCGGGGACCCTGCGAGTTTCCGAGCTCCTCCATGACTGCCCCCGACAGCTCCACCACCCGCACTATCCGCTGCACATGAACAAACGAGCACGACGCCACCTCCAGATTCAGTGACCAAATCGATCAGACCGGAGGGGAGAAAGAGGTGAGCTGGATGCGGGAAACCTGCTCAACGTTGTGGAGGCGCTCCAGCGAGCTGCTCTGACCCTGCTGGGTCATCGCCGCCGGCGAGGAAGAGAGGTAGGCGAGGGCGGCGTTCGGAAGCGTCGTGCGGCCTTGAGAAGTCGAGATGTTTTATTTTCTGTGCGAGTATTATTGTTGGGCTTAGGGCATCTTCAACTGAATCGCCAAAACCATCCCACGCTGTCTGTATCGGTCTATGGGTTGATCCGGATATAAGCGGTGAAAGATTTGCAGAAGTTCGAACCACTACTTCGCCCAATTCTAATCGTCTTGACCCATCAAAAACCCTTCCCTCTTCTCGTACGCTTCTCGCCTGGCACCAGCTGTCCGCATTCATGTCCCTGTTGAGCGACAACTCCTCATTAAAGAACGGACGATGCCTCTCACTAGCGTCGGCGTTGAAGCGGCTCGCCGACCGAGGGCGACGCCCGCGACGCGTCTTCGGTGTTCGTGACTGTTCAATGCGAGAGACGCGTGACTGAACGGGACGGGACTGATATCTACCAAGACCGTTCAATGCTTTGTTCGTCCGTATGCCGCCATTAAGCAGACTCGTCGGCTGAGAAACCCACTTCGGCGTTTCGCATTGACGTCTGACCTCATCGGAATCCCCTATTTAAGGGCGGCCACACCCGGCAATCTCCACATCACAACGCATCAGCTCCACATCCTCCTCCCTTGCACCACATCTGCCAGGACTGCAGGCGGGGAAGCTCTGTGGGACAGTCTTTCTCCGGAGATGAAGCATGAGGTGACCGCCATTGTCGTAGCCTGACAGAGATGTCATGCCAGGCGGATCAAGTTCGGCTTGCTAGCTAGGTCGCCTGAGGTCTCGGACGATGATCAGGACGACACCGATGGATACCGGCTCCGATGACATCGCCCCGGCTTCCGCACCTCCTATGCACTCCGGCTACACCATTGCGCGGGTGCAGGCGCACTACAATGCCGCCATGGCGGAGCGACAGCCACGCTGGTGCGTACGTCAACATTAGATCATGCGTTGTAGCAACATCGTCTCGCGTTGGATAAGATCGACGATGAGCGCGTGATCGAAGAGGCCCTAACAACCATGGCCGTGACGAACCCGAACTTCGTTGCGGAGCAGCGTGCCATCTACGATGCCATCCGCGCTCAATATGTCGCTCGCCAGGAAGCGAACCCCGTGGAGGCGCATCTACAAGCGATCGCGGAGGAGAACAACGCCAACTGCGTCTCCTACGCGCCACCGGTGAACCATCAGCCGGCTCGCTTGGACGAAGACAGTAGCGGCGCCACCATTTTCATCGTCGACCTCACGTCCACCGGGGACGGATAGGTCACGGACTCCTTCGAGGATGAGTAGGCCACGGGAGGCGGCGGAGCCTTGTGTCCCATGTGGACCAGTCCATCTCTCGTGTCCTACTCTTCCTTGCCGGAGACCGCACCTTCACTTTATTGGTCTTATCACCGGTTCCCATGAAGACGGCGGATGGGAGGATGACACGGGCTTGGATGTCGTCCGCCACCGCCATAGCATAGTTTTGGAGGCGGGTCTTTTTTGTTTGAACTCTAATGAAACCCGCTATGTTTGCATGAAATCCGGTTGTGCTTGCACGAATTTCGTTTGGTTGGTTTGAGTTGTTGGATAGATGTATACGACTACAATTGGATATCGCCCTCCCACATTTGTGTCTGCGGACGGATGCGGGAGGAAATTTGTGGGTTGCCGTTGGAGATGCCCTTAGAGCAACTCCAACACCCGGCCCATTTACTTCATGTCCGTTTAGATCCATTTGGGCTGAAACGGACATAAACTGTGGCCAACGCAACGACGCAAAACGGACGAGCATTCATTATTTGTCCGTTGTGACCCATCCCTGGCCTAAATTTTGGGTCGGGTTTGCGTCGGCCCCCCGACTCCTCCTCTGACCCGCCTTTTAGTGGTACATCGACCATTCTTCCTTATCCCGTCAATAGTCGCCACCCTGCCCTCGTTGTTGTCAACCACTGTCGGTCAGTTGAACGCTCGGTAGGCCGTTCGCACCCCCTCACACGTCCCCCAACTACACGCACGCACCTGATGGCCGCACTTTCCTGTGTTTGTGGCCTTTTTTTGCCACCGTCATAGCACCTCCACGGCCAAGCCATACCGCTCGCCTTCGCCACCACTGGAAGCTCCAAACGATCTTTAACCCTTTCCGCGACGTAGTTTTAAACCGTCGCCTTGACTATGTGGTTGATAGGGGGGTCCATCCCACACGACGTGTAGAAATAGTCGGCGATGGTGACAGATGAACGCAAACGTTTGGCAAAAATAATTGTGTGTGATGCGGGAACAGATCGCACACACTATATTTTGGGCGTGCGTGTGGGATTCAGGATCAATCACACACGTCTATCACGAGTCAAACGCATTTAATTGCTCATGGAAAACAAACGGTGGTTGACATTTTGCCGTTTGCGAAACATTACCTAATTCACACGGGCCATAGTAGAAAACTGTGTGTGATATCTTCATCATCGCACACAAGTTTTCCGTGGCAATCGTCTGCCATGCATGATATCATCATACACGTTTCCCGAAAAATATACGCGTGGGATCGTCTTTGCATCGGGCACGGTTTCCTGTTGGCTCATGTGTGAGATAATATGCTTTTGCAAATGATTGAGGAGCTCCTAATCACACGTAGTCGTACTGCAAATCGTCTGCGATTTCTCATGTATCATCAACGTTTTCAGTTTATATCTCGTGTGCTTTTTCCTGTAGATTATAGGCAGTTGCGCTATGAGTTGCATGTGCTTTTCAAGAAGGTCACAACGGTTGCGACATGAGTTGTGTGTGCTTTTCCAGTAGATTACATGCGATTGCACTATGAGTTGCGTGTGTTTTTCATTCTTGGTCGCACACGCTTAGTTGTTTGAACCGTGTGCACTGAAATGGCCAGGTGTTGTAAAATATCGCATTTGAATCACCATGCGAATAGCAAATTCGGCACAATATGCAATCGAACAAATAGTGTCCACACGAAGAACATTCATCATAATTCGTCACAATATGCAATTGAACAAATAGTGTCCACAAGAAGAACATTCATCAAAATTCGCCACAATATGCAATTGAACAAATGCTAGCTAAATTTCATAGATGTATCGAAATATGCAGTACATGATCATAGTGTATGAAATACGAAGATATGATCACATGGAAAACTATTTAGCTGATAACACTATATGAATGCATACTTATTATTGAGATATGAATACTGAAATTTCCCGCTTCGTTATTGGGCTTGATATATTGTCTCGCGAAGAAGGTCCCGATAAATTTCCTAACAAACAAAAATTCTTCTGCGGCGAGCGGTTTAGAGGTCATCGATCTGATGATCAACTATGGGGTTTTGTCACGCCTAAGATGCGCGCCTATCCATATTAAGGCACGGGGGCCTCGCAAGGGATAGAGGCGCATCTTGTCGTTCGCAAGTATAGCATCACATCATACATTACAGAAGAGATGAGTATATGAGTTGGCTTACACTCGCCACGTACTAAATTACAAATCCACACAGTGTTCAAAACATCAATATAAAGACAGGGTCCGCCTACGGACGAAATCAAATGATAAAAGCAGATGCAATGATACTATCTCGCTATCCCAAAGATCACGACCATGGTCCTCTACTCATCCGGATAAGTCACATACACCCTGCCCCTTTCCTCGTCATACTCCCACTAGAGCTGTGTCAGATCATCCTTCACGAACTCATCTGTACCTGTACCTGGATTGTTGTAGTAATCTGTGAGCCACAAGGACTCAGCAATCATGCGCCCGGGTACCGAGACTATTCAAGCTTAAAGGTTAGGACGCGGTATGTGTTTAGTTTGCAGCAACACTAAGCATCTATGGTGGCTAAACTTACGTAACACGAAGATAAATATGTGGCCTATGATGAACGATCGAATCTAGAGTGACCTTTATAAGATCCTGAACACTTACTTACGTCAATCATAACCCCACAGTGTTCTCTCTCGGATCATGTTCACAAGCAGAGACGATCACGGTTACTCACACAGTTGATGAATTTTATTAGAGTTTACTTCAGGTTAACTATAATCAGGTGTTAAACAAATATCCAAGTTGCCACATAACTGCGGGCACGATTTTCCGAAAGATTTGACGCTGCAGGGGTGCTCCAACTAGTCCATCACAAATTAACCACACTCCGCGGGAATAGCCTCGACCACGGATCTCGTGATCATCCTAGGCAACTCCAAAGGTATTCCAACACCTCGAGATAACCCGAAGAAAGTCAGAGCCCACACGCAAGACACTCGATAAAGGTAAAACAAGTCCGGCAAGACCACCTGACGTGTCGACGAACCCGATAAGAGCCATGTATCTCGTTCTCAGGACAAGACGGATAAGCTACGCGTACGGAGGCCTGATAGAAATCTCCCGAGTTGCCCCGGGTTGGCCCTGCACAGTGCTCTAGTTTGGATCAACACTCATAAGGAGCACTGGCCCGGGGGTTGATTAATTATCCACGGGGTTGCAAAGCCCTATGCAATTTTTATTAAATTATTAAGAAAATGTAGTACCAAAGTTGGGTCTTGCCAGACAAGTTTTAATCTTAACCGAATAAACAAGGGGGTCCACATAACAACCCCGAGCATGTTAGGAGCGCAAAGTATGGAAAACATAACACCGGTAACAAGAATCTATGGCGGTAACAGCGGAACAAAACACCTAGCAAAAGGCCAAGCCTTCCACCAATACCAGGTTATATATGTGCATTAAACTTAGTAACAGATAATAATTGTGATAAGCCAAATCCATGTTATCACATGGATACATCCTACACCTACAACTAAGAACGCTATAAGAGGCCTGAGCAGCGGTAACTTAGCCAATCAAAGGTTTGCTAGGATGTGGAGGGTTAGAGGTTATCATGGCAATAAGGAGGCTGACATTCAAGTGGTAGGTAGCTCAATTGTGACGATAAGAGTGAGACAACTAGCAAGCGAAAATAGGGTCGGGATCCGGGTACGATCATCTTGCATGTTGGTTCTTTAGTGGAATAAGTAGCGGAATCCTCGTAGTTGTACTCGCGTGTCTCTTCGTACTCAGGTTCAACGCTCGCGTCTACCCAAAATAAACAGCAAGAATAAACAAACAACCATGGTGCAATGCACAAGCAAGAATGGTGCATGCTTATTTGAAGAGTTTTTAGCATGGCATTCCTAACTAGTCATGTTTCACATGCAAAGGATTGGTTATTAATTAATCTGTACAGAACCTTATGTTAAGTTATTTAGACATGCATGAACATGGAAAATATGGATGCATCATGCAAAAACAATAAAAATGCATATGGAGAACGTAAGAAACGGAGTTACGGTTCTCACGATACGCTCACGGCAAGATACGAAGGCAAAACACAAGACAAGAAGGACCTGGGTTATTCCTTGACATTCCAAGGTAGCCACTGGATAGGCAATGAAAAACCAACCACAATAGAGCCAAAGATCAAGCAATTCCATGGAGTATAGCTCCCAGAAGCCACAAAACACTAAAACAAACAATCTGCCACAAAACATCAACATAGCAACTTTCACAGCCCATAACTTAAGCTGCAGGAAGCCTACAACCACAAACAAGGTATTGATAGAAACTACATAACATGATTATCAACTTATCCAACTACACAATCTGGAAAGGAGGCACACATCAACAAGCATGAAGCTCACAAGTTGGCATGATGAAACAGATTTCTGGGACTTAGTGAAAATAACAGTTTTCTGGAATCTGAGTTAACCTGATGGCAAGTTGGCAGAAGAAACTAATGGTGTTAGAGACCACCTCATGGCATGAAAATTAACAGGATGATAGAAGATAACATATACTTCAAAACACTAGCAGTGAGCTTGAGCTAATTCTCAACATATCACAAGATGGCAACCACTCTACATGGCATAAAAATAACAGCAGATTCTCAGACTTCGAAATATTTAGCAGGGTGAAAACAGTAACATTACGTTAGCTAATTTGCAGCAAGTTTCCCACTTATATGGGTGATCCTCATGCCAAACAAAATTACCATGGCATAAAAGGCATAAAACACTAGCACTTCCATGTTGGCACAAGCCCCAAAGCAAGCATGGATTAATTCATGCAAAAATGACAAAGTAGCATCACGGCAGAAAATAGCAGTTTTACAAACTTGCTCAAAAGTGAAATCTAATTGCACCAATGGATTCCTTGGGTCTTTCTACCCCAAAATCAAGTATCATACTCATATAGTCACATGAAGCATCATGACAACATTACATAGCAAAAACATCATCCACTCTTATAAGTGAAAACTTACCCTAAATGTTCATGTGCAAAATTGAACATGTCCAGATTTGAAAATGTAGATATACTTGGAAAAATCTAATTATCACTACAAACATGGCACATGCTAAACTAAATAGTGTATGACAAGTGGGGCAAGCCCACTTGTCACACACACACACTACCACACATACACACCACATGGCATGCACACACACAAGCTATATATGCACAAGTGCTCAGGGCACACTCACACTCATGAGCACCCACACACATAGGTGAGTGTGTGCTCATCACACACACACATATGCAAACATATATGCACAAGTGCATATATGCACATACACATGCATGCAATTCCACACTCACACACATACACTCACATACACATATATCTACTAAAAAAAGGGGAAGAAGTAAAAAAACATCTATACATGTATTATACAAATACACATACACACTACACATCAGCAAAGAAGGAAAAACAAAGGAAAGAAAAAAAATAAAAGGGGCGTTGGGTTGGGGATCAAACCCCAGACCTACTAGTCTCACCCCCGAGCCGGTTGCCATTGCATTGCGGCGCGTTATCTGACCAAGTAGGGGACTTAGCCCTTTAATACCAACAACTACGCGTACAGACTGATGAAACTGAAGAAACACCTGCACACTACGGCGACAACAATGGCGGTGACGATTCCGGTGAGCAGAGGACCCTAGCGGTCGAATTCTCCGGCATGGGGCTAGATGCGACTACGAGGAGTCCATTCCTACGCCTAACACACGACGAGACCCACGGCAACAGGCACCTACATCTACGGTGGAGCTACAGCGGAAGCGAGCACAGGCTCGTCGGAGGTGACGACTCTACGGACGCATCAGAGCAGAGGGGAAGCTGTGACAAATGGCTGCTCACCACGGGGTTGCTGCTGACGAAAACAACGACGGAGGGGGTCGGAGACGAGCGCTAGAGTGGAAGTAGGGGGAATCGACAGAGCGGAGCGCCGCCGATGAAGATGAAGAAGGGTTCATTGCTGCGAAGCTTCTCCGGGGCTCCTAGTGGCGGGAATGGAACACGGGGAGGTTCCCCGAGCCCCTGGACGCCATGGACGTTGATGAGGTCGGCGGAGACGATGAGCAGACGCCGGCGATCATCTCTGCCTCTCTCTGAATCTCTCTCTGGACCAAAAACTCACCCTGGGAAGGAAGAAGAAAGGAGGAGGAAGAGAGGGTGGCGGTGGCGCGAGGAGGGAGAGGGGAAAACCTAGAGGGGCATGCACGTCGAGAGGGAGTTTAAAAAGGGGGGAAGCTGACGGCGTCGTGACGGGGAAGGACACGGCGGCGACGCGCTCTCTCTGCTCCCTCCCTGCTTTACTGACGGAGAAGAAACGGGAGCAGGTAGCCGCTAGGCCACCTGGGCTGGTCCGCGTGGGGAGGAACCGGCCCACTCGCACACTCTCTCGCTGAAGAAAAACAAACCCAGCAAGTTTTCCCTTTTTTTAAATAAAATAGAGGCAAACAATTTCTTTTGAGATAAAGAAAAGGAATAAATACAAAACAAAATTACTTTAGTGATGAGAAGAAGATCCCCCATTTTATAAAAATGAGAAGAAGATTTTTAGAGCAACTATTTTAAATGGTTTTAAAAGAAACAACCCTCTTATTAATTAAAAACCCAAATTCATTTAGACCAAAACAATAAAAGAAACACACACACAATTTTAAAACATTGCAAACTACCTCCTGAAAATTTTAAACAATTTTTATAGCAAGTTAATTCTGTTGATAAAATGCCAATGGGATAAAAGGTTGTTAGGTTGGGTTTGTTGAAAAGGATAAGAGAGGGGGAAGGAGAAGGAGTGTTGCACCACCCACACCCTAACCACATCACACAACACAAGAACACACCCAACCACAACAAGGTCACATCACAAACAAAGGCATGGCATGATGAATGACATGATGCATGATGCATGAATGCATGAATGCATGAACAAGACATGGCATGACAAGGCTCAAACTCATATCATTAAACTCATGACAACAAGGTTCACTTAAGATACATGCCCAACAAGGTAGGGGCAGCACTTGGGCTGTCACAACTCTCCCACACTACAAGAGGATCTCGACCCGAGATCTAGGAACGAAAGAACTCTAGATAGTCGGAATGGAGAAGATCCTCACGTTCCCAAGTAGCTTCTTTGTCAGAATGATGAGACCACTTCACCTTGAGAAACTTGATTGACTTGTTGCGAGTCTTACGCTCAGTTTCTTCGGGAATAGCAACTGGATGCTCACGATAAGAGAGGTCTTCCTAGAGATCAATGTCTTGGAGGTCAATGGTACGCTCAAGAGTCTTGAAACATTTCCGGAGCTAAGAAACATGGAAGACATCGTGCACATTTGCGAAGTTTGGAGGAAGCTCTAGTTGATATGCAAGTCCACCTTTCTTGCGAACAACTTTGAAAGGACCAACAAAACGAGGAGCTAGCTTCCCTTTGATTCCAAACTGCCGAGTGCCCTTCATGGGAGAGACTCTGAGATAGACTAGATCATCCACTTGAAAAGAAACCTCCCGATGTTTGTTATCGTAATAACTCTTCTGTCGGGACTGAGCTGCTTTGAGGTTCCCACGAATGACACGGCACATTTCTTCTGCTTCAGTGATCATGTCATTGCCCAATATTTGACGCTCACCGGTTTTAGACCAGTTAAGCGGGGTATGACACTTTCTGCCATAGAGAATCTCGAGAGGGGCCTTGCCTGAGCTAGCCTGAAAGCTATTGTTGTATGAGAATTCAGCATATGGAAGGCAGTCTTCCCACTTCATGCCGAACGAAATCACACAGGCTCTGAGCATATCTTCAAGGATCTGATTAACTTTCTCAACTTGACCACTTGTCTGCGGATGGAACGCAGTGCTGAAACGGATCTTGGTACCCATAGCAGTCTGGAAGGAATCCCAAAGCTTGGAAGTAAAGAGGCTTCCATGGTCAGATGAGATGAGCTAAGGAATACCATGCAAAGATACTATCCTTGACGTATACAACTCTGCAAGCTGAGCTGCCGAGATAGATTCTTTGACTGGTAGGAAATGAGCAACTTTTGTCAGCTTGTCGATAACCACGAAGATGGCATCTTTGCCTCTCTTGGACTTGGGAAACCCAGTGATGAAATCCATCTCCACATGATCGAATTTCCACTCTAGGATAGGCAAAGGCTGAAGAAGACCTGTTGGACGTTGATGCTCCGCCTTCACTCTGCGACAAACATCACACTCGTTCATGAACTGAGCAATTTCACGTTTCATGCGAGTCCACCAGAAGGTTTTCTTGAGATCCTGATACATCTTGGAACTGCCTGGATGAATGGATAGAAGAGAATTGTGTGCTTCGTCCATGATAACTTTCTTGAGATCACCTTTTGGAACCACCAGATGGTCCTCAAAGAACAAGGTATCTTTGTCTCAACGCGAAAGCACTTATACTTCGAAATGCCCTTGGCCACACCTTTCTTCACTTTCTTCACCGTAGCGTCAAGAAGCTGCGCTTGGTGAACCTGATCTTCCAGAGTCGGAGAAACTTGAAGATTGGCAAGAAATCCTTGCGGAATCATTTGAAGGTTGAGCTTGCGGAAGGCTTCACAAAGCTCGGGTTGAAGAGGCTTCAGGATGAGACTATTGTAGTATGCCTTACGGCTGAGCGCGTCTGCAATGACATTTGCTTTTCTAGGAGTATACTCAATGCTTGGATTGAAGTCCTCAAGCATTTCCACCCAACGAGACTGCCGAAGATTGAGATTAGGTTGAGTGAAAATGTACTTCAAGCTCTTGTGCTCAGTGTACACCTCAACTGGTCTAACCAACAATAAATGTCTCCAAGTCATTAGAGCATGCACAATTGTCACCAACTCGAGATCATGAGTGGGGTAGTTCTCCTCGACAGGATTCAACTAACGCGAGGTATAAGCAACTATCTTGCAGTGGTTTTATCACGGCAGATGTCCGGGTGAACGGACTTGGATTCGAGGCCATTGCTAACGTGATGGAATCAAAGGGGTTGGTTGGGACGAAGGACACGAGTTTACCCAGGTTCAGCCCCTCGAGATGAGGTAACAGCCTACGTCCTGCTTGTGCTTGTATTACTTAATGTATCGATTACAAGGGAGCTATTGCTTCACCTAGCTTTCAATAACCTGATCCCTAAGTCGCCCCGGGTCTTGCCTTTATATAGGAGGTCAAGACCATGGGTCATACAAGTTGTAACCAACTCTCATTACATGTTCGAGTCTACCTCTATCTTCTCTTGCCTTTCCTAACAAGCTGTCCTCGGGTAGCTTATGCGCCCAGGTCTTCTCCATCCGGGCCACCATCCGGCCCATCCTGTCAAGCCGCCAGGCGTCTTGGGCCTTAAGTCTTCACAGCTTACTCTTGGGCTGGCGTACAAGCCGCTTGCTACGACCCGAAGCCCTCCGGGCGGGTCTCACCGTGGGGTCATATCCCCAACATTAGGCCCCAGGTTGATTTGAGCCTGCTCACTTCAGCCTTTCTTCTTACTCCTTGGCTAGTCGCCCCGAAATGAATCGTCATGACGTCATGTCATACCTGTAAAAAAGATCCTCTGACGCACACAACGAATCTTCTTATTAAATGAATATCCCATGAATCGAGGCATCCGCCTCGGTCAAATGACATCGGACGCCTGGATTTTCGCGCCCGTTCCGCCTTTTCCCTATTAAATAGGACCGCCTGGGACGGCATTTGCCTTCTCCCGCTTGCTCCATCATCTTCTTCCTCTCGACGCTCCCGTTTCCAGCGCCTTCCGCTCCGGCACCGTCTCCTCCTCGTCATCGACCAGACCGCCGCATCAACCTGGCGCGGACCAGAGTACTTTCCGCTTCCATCACGCCGTCGCCAGTGAGTCCTTCTCTTCTCAGATCCGCAACGGTTCCGGTAGGGTATTCATGGAGCTCCGCCACCGCGGTTTTTAGAACTCGGGTTCCTACCAATGCCAGCCACGTTTAGTCCATGAGCCTTCGACCATATTTTGTCCCCATGGCACCGCTAGGTAGGAGATCGATACTGATGCTATTTAGATTCACCACGGCTCCGCCCGTCATTTTCAGTATTTCACCAGTTCATCTCTAGGTTTGGAAATATAGACATTTCTTTTGTTTTTGTAGATCCGCGATCTAGTAATATTTCGTGGAACCTGTTTTCAGTACTTAGCCGAATTTCACTCTGTCCTTTCGTGATGTTGACCCGCCATGCTGTTCCGGCTCTCATCAGCCGGATCTTGGCGTCTCATCCTTAAGATCTTAAGCTTTTAAGCCGCCCATGTTTATTCGCCATTTTCTTGACTCGCTGTATATGGTTACCTTGCATAGTTAAAGACTGTCGCCATGTCTCACGCGTCTAACTCCCGCAACTGGGTCGGTTCTTGTATTACCGAAGAATTTCTGATGGATTTTGTACTTGCGGGCACCCTTCCTGCCAAAGAGGTCATTCATTGGCGGGTTCCGGGTAATGAACTAAAGACCACTCCTCAGGAGGGCGAGGTGGTTGTTTTTTTGGATCATATCGAACGTGGATTCGTACCCCTCGGCTCAAAATTCTTCTGGGATATCCTTCATTTCTATAAGCTGCACCCTCAAGATCTTGCCCCCAACTCCGTCTCAAACATCTGCAACTTCCAAGTGCTCAGCGAGGTCTATCTGCAAACTCAGCCGTCTATAGGTCTCTTCTGAGAGTTCTTTTATGCAAACCGGCAAACTGAAGTAAAGGCCGGCCCGAGCTTAGAACTTGGTGGAATTTCTATTCAGAGGCAACAAGATATCACCTTTCCGACTGTACGAATGCCGAGTCATCCAAAGGATTGGAATAAAACTTGGTTCTACTGCAAGGATACCTCCCCGGAGGGCGAACATCCGCTGCCGGGTTATCGCCCATCCCGGCTCAAGACAACTTCCGAGCTTCCCGGCCGGCTATCTACTTCTGAACGTGCAAGGCACGAGCCAGCTCACGCCAAGATTAGAGCTCTCATGGCTAATGGATTGACGGGTTTAGACTCGATCCGCTGCTGGATCTCCTGGAGAATTATGCCTTTGAGCCTGAGAAGCCGCCACATGTGCGAATACCCGGACAAGTATGATGGCTCCCTATGGTTCAGCCGGACAACACTAACCGAAGATGATATCACCACTGTCATCCGGAGTCTTGTCCATGAGGTGTCAGGAGCTTGCAGCGCTATTGGGCTGGCGCCTTTCAGTGTCGTTAATCCGGCTCCAGACGTAAGACGACTTTTCATTATCTCTCCTCTCGGACTTTGCCAATTCATTTAAATTAACCGACTTACCTTTCCAGTCTGATTCTGACTTCTAGAAGAAGAAGTATGTTCCTCCTCTAAAGAAGAACAAGAAGAAGGCCCCGGCCAAGAGGACGAAGAAGACCACTCCTCAAGAGGAATGGTTTGAACCGCCAGAATCATCCGTCTCATAGGTATAATTTGACTGTTTTTTGTTACCTCGCTATTCACCTTACTGATAACAACTTACTCACAGGACGAAGTTGAGACAAGCCGCGCCAACGCCCCTGAGGTGACTTATGTTCATCCGATTCAGAATGCTTTGTACCCCAGAAGATACGGCGGGTTATTCGAAAAGTTCCCCTTTCTCATCCTCTTGCTTATTTGGATCCCTAATTTCTTTTGAAAAAGCAACAACAAGCCGACCGACATTAGACCCGGAGCGCCGGCTCTACTGATCTTATGTCCAGGTTACCTAACTCCCGGGCTCCGAAGAAGCGCCCCGCAGAGGTACGTATTTTCTCTCTGTTTTACCTTTATAGATTTTTCCTTTGTAACCTCAACATTGCCTTATGTCATTTGAACTGTCTTTCAGGGATCACCTTCGTCCGGTGACTCTACAGCCACTGCTCTGCCACCTCCGAAGATCAATCCATTGTACGTGTTTTCCAGCTTTTATGCCCGGCTCTTCGGCGGCTATAACCCTTGAATTCTGACCTTCATGTATTTCCTAGGGCTCAAGCTAAGCGGAGGAAGACCAAAAGTCCTCCCCTGGCCCTACTGCCATCGAGCCGGAGCTTGCTAAACCGGACCCGCCAGCGACTTCTGCCGAACCGGCTGTTGATGACATTATTCCTAAGAGCCCGTAGAGGGACTCTTCCAAACCGCCGAGCCCTGCCAAGGCTGCTGACGAAACTGCTGCCCCGGATGTCGTGATTACTAGCACTGGCTTGCAATCTCCTTCACCTCATGTGCTGACCAAGCATAGTGAGACGGCCGAAGCTTCCAGGAGGCTAGAGTTTGAGCTCCCTACCTTGGAAAAAATGACCGCTGAAGAACTTCATGTTGGCTATATGAACCGGCTGTCCACAAGCCAGGATTTGGAGCTCAAACTGGTTAACTTGATGAAGAGAAAATATGAGGTATTCCTTTTCCTTCATATACCCTTACGTAGCCCCCAAGGGTCGGGTTAATATTGACTGATAATAATCCGTCCCTTCCATCTTTGTAGAAGTAGACTTATGTAAAATGTAAGCCTCAACTTACTTAACCGTGATCTGAAATCATTGTTGTTAGTCCCCAAGGACCAGCTCACCAATTAGTAATTTTGAACCGGAACTTCCTAGAAGATAGTTAACAGAGCCAAATGTAGCCCCCAAGGGCCAGCTTAATCTTTTCCAAAGTTGAGTCGGAACTTCTTAGAAGATAGTTAACAGAGCCAATCGTAGCCCCCATGGGCCGGCTTAATATTTTCCAAAGTTGAGTCAGAACTTCTTAGAAGATAGTTAACAGAGCCAAATGCAGCCCCCAAGTTCCGGGTCAATCTAGCCAAACTTGAGTCGGAACTGTCTTGCAAAATAGACATTAGCCCCCAAGTGTCATGCATATTGCTTGCAATATGTTTGAGACTCGCTTATTTACTCCATAAGTTGATATGTCGCAGGAAGCTTTAATCGAGGCCGAGTCAGAATTGGCCGGCTTGAAAGCAAATTTAGCTACTCAGCAAGCCGCCCGGAGTGCAGCTGACGAGAAATGCCGGCTTCTTACGGAGGAACTAGTTAAGATCAAGGCCGATTTCACTGCTTTGAAGGAGTCTGCCGGCTCTGAAAAGCTATGTTGACCAAGCGGGCGGATGATGCTAATCAGCGGATGATGATTGTATCTGACGAGCTGCAGCCATTGAAACGCCATATCATGAAGATGTCATCCGCCCTCTTTGATAAGTTGTTAGTAGCTTGGCTCACTCTGGATATTATACTTGTGTCGACGACGCATAACGAGGCCTCCGTCTTATGCAGGTCCTAGGAGCCGTCAACTTGCTTCTGATAGCCTATTGCCTTCGAAGGCGATATATACTCTGATAGAGCAATTGTACTGCGGGCCGGTCTGCACAATCAAGGTTGTGCAATACAAAGAGAACATCCCTTCGGTTCTCAAAGGGGTCTTGGATCTCCTGTCAACAATGCCAAAACAAATTGTGGAGTTGAAGAAATCAGCCACCCGCCAAGGGGTAATTGCAGCCCTAAGCCGGGCGATGGCTTTCGCTCCAGAGCTTACCCCGGCTAACATGATGGATGGGTTTCCCTCCAAGAAGGACGCCGGCTCTGAATTTACAGATGCTGATTATGCCCGGTGCGTAAAGGACTCCAAGGTTCTAGCCTCCGTCTTAGCAGAAGAGGTTAACTTGGCGACTTACTAGGCGGCTTACAACGCTGATCAAAAGAGGATCCATGGCCTGCTCTTTGAGTGCAAGGATCTGACACCCGCTCATAGTAAGACTCTCTTCGCTTCTTGTTGGGGATATAACCCCACGGTAAGACCCGCCCTGGAGGGCTCCGGGTTAAATCGGACGGCTTGTAGCCAGCCCAAGGATGAGCTGTGAGGACCGGAGGGCCCAGCGAGCGTAGCGGCTCACAGGATGGGCTGACAGGGTGGCCCGGATGAGAAGACCCGGGCGTGTAAGCCGCCCGGGGACAACTTGATCAGGATAAGCAAGAGAAGATAGATCCAGACTCGGACGTGTAATGAGAGTCAACCACAACTTGTATGACCTGTGGTCTTGACCTTAGTATATAAAGGCAAGACCCGGGGCGACTTAGAGGTCAGGTGATCGAGGGCTAGGTCAAGCTTTAGCTCCCTTGTAATTGATACAACAAGCAATACAAGCACAAGCAGGACGTAGGCTACTACCTCACCTTGAGGGGCTGAACCTGGGTAAACTCGTGTCCTTCGTCCCTGTTAACCCCTTTGAGTCCATCACGTTAGCGATGGCCTCGAATCCAAGTCCGTTAACCCAGACATCTGCCGTGATAAATCCACGACAGTTGGCGCCCACCATGGGGCTGACGCTTGGTGGTGTTGAGTTCTCGAAGGGCTCTCTCCCGGGGCTCGAAGGATATGTGGTCGGAAGGATCAACAAGAGTCGCCGTGGCCAGTTCTACATCGACGATGCCGGCTGGGGGCTTGATGCTGAGTCCGTGGAGTATGGATTCCGGGTTCCATTCGGCGGGATCCATGTCTTCATCGGAATGGTTGATCGATCTACACCCGGGCCGGACGTCTGCACCTACATCATCGAGCCGGCTCGGCGCCTGCGACCTGCGTGTAACATGCATCCTGCCCGTGCTAATCCGGGTTGGATTCATGTCTTCATAGGCTTCACTCAAGGTGCGGATCTGGAAGCTTCCGGATCACAGGGAACTCTCATCTATTCGGAGGACGAATCTTCAAGTGGAGAAATAGAGTCGGTGTACCAGCTTCGCAACGGCGGCCTAGGGGCTATGACGACGTCTGCCTTGAGTCAGATTGCTCAGAGTCGGATAATCTTGAGTTTCCGGTTCATGCTACCGTGTTCATGGCTGGGCCAGCCCCGGGCACGAGTAGTACAGCTGTAGGAGCCACCACCTCAGGTGATAACCCACCGCCGCCGGCTCAAGTTCTTGTGGAGGTGATGGACGAGCTCGCGACTTTAATGGCCACTGAGGTCACACCAGATAATCAAGCAGCTCAGAATTTAGAGATCGCAAGGATCAAGGGTTGGATGACAGAGGAACGGCAAAGGATGGATGAGCTAAAGATCCAGATGGAGGAAGAGGCGGAACGTATCAAGGCAGACGCTTTCTGTCTAGGGCTGGAGCAGATATCAGCAGCAGCAGTACATCGAAGGAGGCATCGGTCCCGTCTACCAGAGCAGTATGAAGCAAGGAACCTCTTCAATACTCCTGGTGCGAGGTGAGTAATGGACACGCCCGAAAGCCGCCCGACGGGTCGACCAGCGACTCATCCGGCCTGGCATAACCAAGCTTCACCCGGTGGCTTTCCGACGCCGGCGGGTCATTATTCTAACCCGGTCGAGAATATGTGGCAGCGGCCACCCGGCTTGAGACAATTCCTTTCCCAGATGAAGCACCCTTTGCAGAGGATGTGCGGAACGCCATTGGGTACCTACAGATGGCCATGGTCTAGCAGGAGAAATATGCTCACAGCCGGAGCCGTGTTCATTCAACCCCTCTTCCTAGCCGCAGCTTTAGCCGGCACTACGAGTCACCAGCAGGTTCCAGCAGCAACCGGCACAGAGAAATTCCGACGGGTCACCGGCCGGGTAGAGACACGTCAGCATTTGTAAACCATGCGGGAAGCCCGCAAGAGACGCCAGCTAGGCCGGCTCACCAGGAGCCTGTACCTTCCGTTTCGGTAGGGGCAGGAGTAAACTCCAGGACAGGAGGGCTGCCGTGTTTGTCGCCGGCTCTACGGAGCGAACGGCTACCAAGAGACTTCAAAGGGCCCCGCAAGGTCCCAAATTATACCGCTAATCTACCCCCGGAGGCCTGGGTGGAGAGTTATGAACTGGCCATGGAGATGCTGGAGGTCAGTGAGGCGGTTTACGCCAATCATTTCGTCATGATGCTTGAAGGCCCGGCTCGCACGTGGCTAAAGGGGTTACCGCCTAATACCATCAATTCATGGGCGGAGATCCGGGCCCGGTTCATTAAAAACTTTCAAGGGACGTGCAAGCAACGATGACCATTGTGGATCTTGATCACTATGTCCAACAGGAGAACAAGTCGGCCCATCATTGGGTACGGCGGGTCTCGACAATCATCCACTCCTCGAAGCAGATCACGGCGGCCCAGGCGGTACTGATCTTGGAGAAGAACTGCCATTTTATTCCTCTGAAGTAGAAACTCGGCCGACTCAAACATACGTGACAGGACATGGGAGAGCTCATGACGGCTCTCACGAAATATGCCGACTCTGACAGTACGAAAGATTCGGGTTCTGATGATGAGAAAGCTGGCCAAGGTAAGAAAGGCAATCAAGGCAAGGGCACGGTAAACAATGGTAGCCAGAGCAAACGTAAGAATCCAGAGGATGGGTCAGATCTGGTGGCTAATACAAACACCCAGCAGAATTACCCCAAAGGCAATAGGAGGTTTAGACCGCCCTTTGGCAGGGATAGCTCTTCCCCGAACATGGAGGAGTTACTTAAGCAACCTTGTCCCAATCACAGTCTGCCTGATAAGCCGGAAAACCACACATGGGGAATTGCAATTTCATGCAGAAGTACAAGCGGTATTTCACACAACCTAACAATCGAGATGGTGGTCCGCCAGGCGGCTCGGGACATGACGGGTCAGGAGCTGTTTTTGGTTTTGGCGGCTCAGGGACCGGTTATTCGGGTCAGGATAATCAAGGGGGACACCAGCCGCATTCTAGTAACAATAATCAGCAACAATAGCGTAATTAGTCTGGTTTTCAGAGTAATCCGAAGCAGCTCAGCTCCGGGCAGTACCATGTTTTCACAACCAGTCTCAACAAACGGGACCAGAAGTTGCGAAAGCGGGCAATTAATGCAATCACACCGGATCTTCCGCAGTACTTCAAGTGGTCTGAATATGACATAACGTGGAGCCGAGAAGATCACCTGCCGTGTGTCGATGACCCGGGACGGCTGGCTTTGGTTGTAGCCCCCCAGGTGGGTGGATATATGGTGAACAAGGTGCTCATGGATGGCGGCAGTAGCATAAACATCCTTTACTATGACACTTTCCGGCGGATGAAGTTGCTTGACAAGGATTTAAAACCTTCATCCACCGTCTTTCATGGTGTGGTTCCGGGTAAGTCGGCATGTCCGGTGGGCAGGATTTTGTTGGAAGTGGCTTTTGGCGATGAGTACAATTACAGGGTGGAATCCTTGTGGTTCAAAGTGGTCAAGATCAAGAGTCCTTATCATGCGATATTTGGACGGCCGGCTTATGCTAAGTTCATGGCTAGGCCCTGCTATGTTTACTTGCAGCTCAAGATGCCCGGCTTAAACGGTACCATTACCGTTCATGGTAATCGAAATACGGCTATTGAGTGTGAAGAAGGAGATGCGGCTTACGCGGAGTCCAGTTGCGCCCAGGAGGAACTTAAGTTCTATAAGGAGAATGTTGATCTGAAGGATATGACCCCGCTGAGAAAGCCCACCATGGAGGTTGAGCCGCCCCTCAAATTTTCCGCGGATGATACCAAGACAGTAGATTTCATCCCGGGCAACTCATCTAAGCAGTTCATCATCGGATCTCACATGGATCCCAAATAGGAAAGCACGCTCATTGAATTCATCCGTGAGAATCGGGACATCTTCGCATGGAAATCTTCTGACATGCCGGGTGTACGGAGAGAGTTCGCTGAGCACAACCTTAATGTGAATCCAAAGTTTAAGCCGATCAAACAGTTTTTGCGGCGGTTCAATGAGGAGAGGCGCAAGGCTATTGGGGAAGAAGTTGTCCGGCTCTTGGCAGCAGGTTTTATCATTGAAGTTTTTCATCCAGAATGGTTGGCTAACCCGGTGCTCGCGCTCAAAAATAATGGCACATGGCGTATGTGTGTGGATTACACGGACCTTAACAAGGCTTGTCCGGCTGATCCATTCGCTCTCCCGTGTATTGATCAGATCATTGATGCTACGGTGGGGTGCGAAAGTTTGTGCTTCCTGGATGCGTACTCAGGTTATCATCAAATCAAGATGGCGGTTAAAGACCAGGAGAAAACGGCTTTTATTACACCCTTTGGGGCGTTCTGCTATGTCTCTATGCCTTTCGGGCTCAAAAGTGCCCAGGCGACTTACCAGCGATGCGTGCAGAACTGCCTTCACAGTCAGATTGGCCGTAATGTTCATGCTTATGTAGATGACATCGTGATCAAATCCAGAAAGAAGGAGACTCTCTTGGAGGATTTAAAAGAAACTTTTGATAATCTCTGGATCTACAAGATGATGCTTAACCCGACCAAGTGTGTCTTTGGTGTTCCGGCGGGCAAGCTTTTGGGTTTCCTGGTCTCTAAGCATGGTATCGAGGCTAACCCGGACAAAATCAAGGTTGTTACCTCTTTGGGAGAGCCGACTTGCATTAATGATGTTCAGCGCTTGGCAGGGCGGATTGCTGCGTTGAGCCGGTTCATAAGCCGTCTTGGAGAGAAGGTTATTCCTTTATATCAAATGATGAAGAAGACAGACAAATTTGTCTGGAGTAAAGCGGCGGGTGAAGCACTTGAGGCGCTTAAAAAACAGCTCACTGAGCCGCCAGTGCTGGCTGCTCCGGCTGAAAAATAACCGTTACTCCTTTATGTGGGGGGGGGGTAATAACCGGGCAGTGAGTGCTGCAATCGTGGTCGAGCGCAAGGAGGCTGGAAAGGAGTATCCAGTGCAAAGGCCGGTTTATTATATCAGCGAGGTCCTGACAGAGTCTAAGCAAAGGTATCCACATTGGCAGAAGCTGGTATATGGGGTCTTCATGGCCAACCGCAAGTTAAAAAACTATTTCTTAGGGCACCAAATAACTGTGGTCAGTTCTGCTCCGCTGGGGGATATTATAGAGAACAAAGAAGCCACAGGAAGGATTGCTAAGTGGGCCTTGGAGCTGGGACCTCTCAATGTAAAATATGTGCCTCGCATAGCTATCAAGTCCCAAGCCCTTGTGGATTTCATAAATGATTGGACAGAGTGTCAAGCTCCCGAGGAAAAGCCGGATAACACATATTGGACTATACACTTCGATGGATCCAAGCAATTAGAGGGGTCAGGGGCAGGAGTGGTTCTGACATCCCCCAAGGGTGATAAATTTTGTTATGTGCTCTGGCTGATGTTCCCCTGCACTAACAATGCGGCTGAATATGAAGCTTTGCTTCATGGTCTTCGGTTAGCCAAGGAGATGAATTTGAGCCGAGTCAGGTGTTTGGGTGACTCAGATCTGGTGGCTCAGCAAGTTTCTAGCACTTGGGATTCCAAGGACCCGCGGATGGCGGCTTACCGTCAGGCGGTTGATGTTATTGCAAGGCACTTCAAAGGATATCAGGTAGATCACATTGATCATCGCAGAAATGAGGCGGCTGATGCCTTACCACGATTAGGCTCTCAACGAAAGCCGGTGCCACCCAATGTCTTTTTGGACGTCTTACACCATCCGACTGTCAAGATACGTTCAGAAGAAGATTTGGTTGTTCCTGACCCGGAGGCAGAATTAGTGGCGGCTTTGCATGCTATCCCAGATTGGACTATTCCCTATTTGGCCTATTTGACCCAGGGTGAGTTACCTGAGGATGAAGACCTAGCCAGAAAGATCACCGGCGTTCTAAGTCCATGACAATAGCCAATGGTGAGTTGCATAAATGCAGTGTGACAGGAGTCTTTCAACGTTGTGTTTCACCAGAGGTGGGCCGGCAGATCTTGAATGAAATCCATACTGGTGATTGTGGACACCACGTCGGCTCGAAATCTTTGGTGGCCAAGACTTTCCGGCACGGGTTTTTCTGGTTGACGGCTCATAAAGAAGCGGAGGACCTAGTCCGTAAGTGCGACGGCTGTCAGAAGTTTGGCCGGCGTGCTCATATCCCGGCTCAAGAGTTAGGGATGATACCAATTACTTGGTCATTTGCGGTCTGGGGGCTTGACATGGTGGGACCTTTCAAGAGATCCAAGGATAAGAAAACACACCTCCTGGTGGCGGTGGACAAGTTTACCAAGTGGGTAGAGGCAGAGCCGGTCAGCAAAGGTGATGCGGCTACGGTGGTTTTATTTATCAAAAAGTTGATCTACCGTTTTGGTTACCCACACAGCATCATCACTGATAATGGTACAAATCTGTCCAAGGGGGCCATGAAAAAATTCTACGACGAAGAGCATATTTGGCTTGATGTTTCAGCAGTGGCGCATCCACAGTCCAACGGTCAGGCGGAGCGTGCCAATCAGGAAATTTTAAGAGGGATTAAACCGCAGCTTATGGTTCCTTTGCAGCGAACACCCAGGTGTTTGTAGAAGAGTTACCCTCCGTATTATGGAGCATCAGGACCACCCCTAATAGATCTACGGGTTTCACGCCTTTCTTTATGGTGTACGGGACCGAGGCAGTTTTTCCCAGTGACATCCGGCATGACTCGCCAAGGGTGGCGGCTTACATTGAGGCGGACAATGAGACGACACGTCAAGATGCATTGGATGCTCTGGAAGAGGCGCGAGAGTTAGCAGCGGCCCCGTCGGCAATTTATCAACAAGACTTGCGTCGCTATCACAGCCGCAGGGTCAAGACCCGGATGTTCCAGGAGGGCGACTTAGTGCTCCGGTTGATTCAAGACCAGACAAATATGCATAAGCTCTCTCCTCCATGGGAAGGACCTTTTGTAGTCAGCAGAAATCTCAACAATGGGTCATATTACCTCATCGATATCCGAGATGACTCAGATACGGCGGGTCAGGAGACCCGCCGGCCGTGGAACATCGCGCATCTCCGGCCTTATTTCACTTAAGGGTGTAGAGACCCCTCATCATACACTATCATTGTACATGTCACAGTTATATCAAATAGTGTCACTGCCAAAGTAAAATCCCGGCTCAGGAAAATGAGTCACGACACCAGGCGTTATGCCACAAAATCCCAGCTCAGGAAAATGAGCCGTGGCACCAGGCGTTATGCCACAAAATCCCGGCTCAAGAAAATGAGCCGCGGCGCCAAGCGTTATGCCACAAAATCCTGGCTCAAGAAAATGAGCTGCGGCACCAGGCTTTATGCCACAAAACAAAAAACCGGCTCAGGAAAATGAGTCGTGGCAAGGGCGGCTTCTTACCTTTGGGTACAGCTTCTAACGCCTATTCACCGGCGGGTTACGCCATAATGCTGAGGGGGGCTTCTTACCGACGGGTATCGCTTCTAACACCCTATCGGCCAGCTTTATGCCAAATTTCCGGCTAACACGTTTAGCCGCGGTTATGAGAGGTTTTTGCCGACGGGTAGCTACCGTCTCATGACCCGCGAACGGCGGCTTCTTACCTTCGGGTATAGCTTATAATGCCTATTAGCTGGCTTTAGGCCACGTAAAACGGCTAAGGTAAATTAGCTACGGCGAACGACGGCTTCTTACCTTCGGGTATAGCTTATAACGCCTATTAGCCGGCCTTATGGCACAAAAATCCGGCTCAGGAAAATGAGTTGCGTCAAGAGCATACAAAGCAGTATAAAAGGTTCAAGAGCATACAAAGACAATGTCAGCTAAAAAGCCGGATCATCTTATAAAGTATAATGACATAAGGTTCAAAAGAAGCAAAAGTAAACATCTAGTCTATTACATACACTCCCAGAGGAGCTCAGAATTTCAAACAAGTCTTTTCAAACGCCACACGGCGGGTTAAGGAGAGTCGGTTGTTACAAGTTTTTTCAAGAAGGGACTAACTAGCTGTCAGGTCATCCTGCTCTGGCTCTTCGATGGCCCTGATCTGGAGGTTGTCCAAATCCCAGTTGCAGGTCGTTAGAGCCGCAAAAGAACCTTCGTCAAAATAAGGAGACGGGTCAAGGACAGGAGTGAAGAAGTCCTTACTGCGGGCAGGCGTCAAGTCTTTGCACTCGTAAAGTGGGCCGCGGATTCTTTTTTGATCCGGGCCATAAGCCACCTGGTAGGTCGTCAGATCAGCTTCTTCCGCTAAGACGGAAGCTAGTACTTGGGATTCCTTCATGCACCGGCTGTAGTCAGCATCAGTGAACTCTGAGCCGTCGTCTTTCTTTGAAGGGAAACCATCCATCATCTCGGCTAATGTTAGACTCGGAGAAAAGGCCAAAGCCCGGCTGATGCCCGCAATGGCCCCTTGGCGGGCGGCTGACTTCTTGAGTTCGGCAATTTGTTTAGGCATGATGGAAAAGAGCTCCAAGACGCCCTTGAGAGTCGCCGGAATCTTGTCTTTGTATTGCACGGCTTTAATAGTGCACACCGCCCCGCAGTATAGTTGCTCAGTCAAAATATAGATGGCCTTCAACGGCAGCAGACTATCAGAAGCCAGTTGCCGGCTCCTGGGGCCTGCATAAGATGGACATTTCAGGATAAGTCGCCAGTACAAGTGTTATCTGGCCATTGAAGCACAAGTTGTCAGAAGCTTACCAAAGAGGGCGGCTATCATCTTGGTAATGTGGCGCTTCAGGGCTTGGAGTTCATCGGATACAGCTATCAGCCATTGATCGGCGTCATCCGCCCGTTTTGTCAAAGAGATCTTCTTAGACTCGGCTGACTCTTTAAAAAAGCAACAAAGTCGGCCTTGATTGTGGCCAACTCCTCAGAGAGGAGTCGACACTTTTCATCGGTGGCGCTTCGAGCCGTTTGTTGAGCCGCCAGGTTGGTCTTCAGATCCGTCAACTGCGACCCGACCACGTTTAAAGCTTCCTATGGCATATCAAAATGCAGAATAAGTCGCCAGGATGGAATTTTATCAGATGATGAAGATTAAGACAAAATTATGCAAGTTTCAAGCAGATTGCAAGCAACATGTTTGACACTTGGGGGCTAATGTATATTTGATCTCCAAGATTACAGTGCAGTTCCGACTCATCTTCATCAAGTTAATCCGGAACTTGGGGTCTACAGTTGGCTCTTAAAACTACCCACATCGAAGCTCCGACTCAACTTTCTCAAAATTGAGTCGGCCCTTGGGGGCTACAACTGCCTGTTCAAAATATCTACAATGAAGCTCCGACTCAACTTTATCAAAGCTGAGCCGGCCCTTGGGGACTATGGATTTAGATTTTCTATAGAGGATCAGGAAAGACCCGGTTCAACTTTTAACTAGACCGAGCCGGCCCTTGGGGGCTAAATAAGGTTATAGCAAGAAGCGGAGTACCTCATATTTTTTCTTCATCAAGCCAACCAGCCGAAGCTCCAGATCTCGGCTGGTGGAAAGCCGGTTCACATAACCGGCGTGAAGTTCTTCGTCCGTCAACTTCTCAAAGGAAGAAGAGTCAAAATCTAGTTTCTTTGAAGCCTCGGCCGGCTGTTTATGCCTGGTCAGCACGTGAGCCGGGGGAGACTGAAAGGTAGACCCGGTGATCACGACGTCCGGGGTTGCAATGGTCTTGGTCATCTGGACAGGACTCGGTGGTTTCGAAGGACCCCTTGGAGGGCTCTCCGGGATGTTATCTTCAACAGTCGGCCCAGTGGATGCAGCTGGAAGATCTACATCCGGTCGTGACTCTTCCGGTTGTTCACGCTTTGGCTCTTGGGCTGCAGGGCTAGGGGAGGACTTGTTCGTCTTGCGATGCTTCTCTTGAGCACTGTAAATGTGAGGATCAGAATCCAAAGGGTACTACTGCCGTATAGTGAGCCGGATGTTATAATGGGAAATACTTACAGCAGGTTGATCTTGGGAGGCAGCAGAGTGGTCGCCAAAGAGTCGCCAGAAGAGGGTGATTTCTGAGAGACAATTTAAGAAAGATGAGACAGCGTCGAGGTCACAAAGTGAAATTAATTAAAATGGAGATGCATACCTCTGCGGGGCATTTCTTCGGAGCTGGCGAGTTTGGTAAGCCAGACATAAGTTCAGTAGAACCAACGCTCCGGGTCTGGCGACGCTCAACCTGTTGTTGCTTTTGCAAAAGAAAATCGGGAGCCAGGTAAGAAAGAGGATGAGAAAGAGGAACTTTTCCAATAACCCGCCGCGGCCTCCGGGGGATAAAGTATTCTGAGCCGGAAGAAATATAGATTACCTCAGGGGCGTTGGCGCGGCTTGTTTCGACATCATCCTGTGAGTAAAACAAGTGTAAGTAAAATAAGGTAATAAAATGGTAGAAAGCAGCCAAGGTTTACCTCTAAGTCAGACGATTGTGGCGGGTCAAACCATCCTTCTTGTGGGACGGTCTACTTGGGCTTCTTAGCCGGGATTTTCTTCTTGGGCTTCATCAAAGGAGGGACATACTCCTTCTTCCAGAAATAAGAGTTGGCCTGGAAAGGTTAAAACGGTTAAACAGTAATGCATCAGAAAGGCATAAGTGAGAAGGAGAAAAGTGGTGAAGAGTCACCTTACATCTGGAGCCGGATTTTTGGCGTTAAAAGGCGCCAGGCCAATGGCGCTGCATGATCTGGATGTTTCATGGATAAGGCTCCGGATGACGGTGGTGATGTCATCCTCCGTCAGGGTTGATTGGCTGAAGCATAGTGAACTATCATACTTGCCTTCGTATTTACACATGAGCCAGCTTCTATGACTTAAGGGCATAATCCGCCAAGAAATCCAGCAGTGGATCAGATCCAGACCGGTTAAACCATTGGCCATGAGGGCCTTGATCTTGGCGTGAGCTGGCTCGTACCTTGCACGTTCCGAAGCTGACATCCAACCCGGAAGCTCTGAAGTTGTCTTGAGCCGGGAGGGACGATAACCCGGCAGTGGACGCTCATTCTCAGGAGAGGTATCCTTGCAGTAGAACCAAGTCTTGTTCCGGTCCTTTGGATGACTCGGCATCTACATGGCTAGAAAAGTGATATCCCTATGCTGTTGAATGGAGATTCCGCCAAGCTCTAGACTCGGACCGGTTTTCACCTCAGTTTGCCGATTGGCGTAGAAAAACTCTCGAAATAACCCCACAGACGGCTTGGCTTGCAGATAGACTTCACAGAGCACTTGAAAATTGCATATATTGGAGACGGAGTTGGGGGCCAAGTCTTGGGGGTGAAGCTTGTAAAAGTGAAGGACGTTGCGAAAGAACTTCGAGCTGGGGGCACGAATCCTCGCTCGATATGATCGCAGAAGACCACTACTTCGCCTTCTTGAGGGGTGGGCCACGTTTCATCACCCAGGGCCCGCCAATTAAGGACCTCCTTGGAAGGAAGGGTACCCGCGTGAACAAAATCCAATAAGTATTCCTCCGTGATGCAAGACCCGACCCAGTTGCATGAGTTGGAGGCGCGAGACATGCTGGCGGCTTAAGGACTGTGCAAATTAAAAAGTATGGCGAGTCAAGAGCAAACCAAATATCTATGACGGCTTACAATTTTAAGGGTTCTAAAAGTAATATGCCGGCTGATGAGAGACAGAGGGGCTTGAGGAGTCAACAAAGAAAAGAGGAGGAGTGAAAAACGGCTAAGTCCTAGGAAACAGATTTCGTGAAGATTAGTTAAAATAACAGATCTACAAAAGCAGGAAAAATGCCTCTATTTTTAGACCTGAGGATGAACAGGCGAGGCGGACAAAAACCTAAAATGACAGGCTGATTAGGGTCCGATCTATGTGTTATTACTCACTACCTATTATACAGCGGCGCCGCGAGGTCGGGCGACGGGCCGGAGTTCATACGCTGGGCGCGGCCGGCGGCAATGGAGTTTGAGTTCTAAGCAATGATGGCGGCGGAGCTTATAGAAACCCTACCGGAGATGGTTATGGATCTAAGGGAAGAAGACTTACCAGCGACAGGAGCACGAGATGGGCTCTGGTTCGCAACAGGTTAATGCAGCGGCCAGTCGATGGCGAGACGGAGACGGCGCCGAAGCAGGAGCGAAGGTATCGGAGAAGAGGGAGATGACAGCGCGAGTGGGAGAAAGGAAATGTCGCCCATAGTATTCCTATTTAAAAGGAAAACAGGGCAGGCGTGAAAATCCAGGCGACACAAATCGTCCGACCGAGGCGGACGCCTCGATTTTCGGGCTAACCATTTAATGGAAGGATTTGGCGGTGCGTCAGCGAATCTTTTTTGCAGAGTCCACATGACGTCATGGCGGGTCACTACCGGGCGACTTACCGAGGAACAGAAGAGAAGGATGAAATGAGCAAGCTCAAATCAACCTGGGGCCTAATGTTGGGGATATAACCCCACGGTGAGACCCGCCCTGGAGGGCTCCGGGTTAAACCGGACGGCTCGTAGCCAGCCCAAGGATGAGCCGTGGGGACCGGAGGGCCCAGCGAGCGTAGCGGCTCACAGGATGGGCTGGCAGGGTGGCCCGGATGAGAAGACCCGGGCGTGTAAGCCGCCCGGGGACAACTTGGTCAGGATAGGCAAGAGAAGATAGAGGCAGACTCGGACGTGTAATGAGAGTTGGCCACAACTTGTATGACCCGTGGTCTTGACCTCAGTATATAAAGGCAAAACTCAGGGCGACTTAGAGGTCAGGTGATCGAGGGCTAGGTCAAGCTTTAGCTCCCTTGTAATCGATACAACAAACAATACAAGCACAAGCAGGACGTAGGCTATTACCTCACCTTGAGGGGCTGAACCTAGGTAAACTCGTGTCCTTCATCCCTGTTAACCCCTTTGAGTCCATCACATTAGCGATGGCCTCAAATCCAAGTCCGTTAACCCGGACATCTGCAGTGATAAATCCACGACACTTCTGATCTTGACCCGTCCCCCTTCTTTGAAGAAGTAACTTTTGCGGCTTTAACCGACTGCAACTGGGACTTGGAAAATCTCTAGATCAAGGCAGCCGAAGAGCCGAAGCAGGATGACCCGCGAGCCAGCTGATTACTTTATAGAAAACTTTTAATAGCCGGCTCTCCTTGACCCGCCGTGGGTGGTGTAAAAAACTTGATGATATTTTGGGCTCCATAGAGAGCGTCTGTAATAGACTAGCAGTAACCTTGCCTTTGTTAAACTTGTGCCATCGTGCACATATGAAAGTCCAGCTTTTAAAATATTTTTGCCATTTTCCTATCCTTCTCATTGTATGCCTTACCGGCTTAATCTCCTGCATGCATTTATGTATCTTGATACCGTTAGGAGGGCGGCTTAAAAGTGCAACCCGAAGATGCTGTACCTTCCCAACGTGCTGACAGAGACTGTTGCGTGGCTTAAGAGCCGGCCGAGAAGGTTTGATAAGCTTCACCCATAGGGCAGGAAGCCCCTTGTATGGCTATGTTGACTTGTCAACATTTTTGGCGCGAATGCCGGTTGTTAGGGATAGATAAGCTACACCCAGAGGTGGGAAGCCCCCTTCAACAACCGCGGTTAACATGTTAACCGGAATGGCATAAAGCCGGCTGTTAGGGTGAGATAAGCGGTACCCGAAGGTAAGAAGCCCCCTTTGACAGCCAATGTTGACTTGTTAACATTTTTGGTGCGAACGTCGGTTGTTAGGGTGAGATAAGAGATACCCGAAGGTAAGAAGCTCCCTTCGACAACCGCGGCTAACATGTTAACCGGAATGACATAAAGCCGACTGTTAGGGTGAGATAAGCGATACCCGAAGGTAAGAAGCCCCCTTCGACAACCGCAACTAACATGTCAACTGGAATGGCATAAAGCCGGTTGTTAGGGTGAGATAAGCGATACCCGTCGGTAAGAAGCCCCCTTCGACAACCGCGGTTAACATGTTAATCGGAATGGCGTAAAGCCGGCTGTTAGGGTGAGATAAGTGGTACCCGAAGGTAAGAAGCCCCCTTCGACAACCAATGTTGACTTGTCAACATTTTTGGTGTGAATGCCGGTTGTTAGGGTGAGATAAGCGATACCCGAAGGTAAGAAGCCCCCTTCGACAACCGCGACAAACATTTAGCCGGAATGGCATAAAGCCGGCTGTTAGGGTGAGATAAGCGATACCCGAAGGTAAGAAGCCCCCTTCGACAGCCACAGCTGACATGTCAATTGGAATGGCATAAAGCCGGCTGTTAGGGTGAGATCAGTGATACCCGAAGGTAAGAAGCCCCCTTCGACAACCAATGTATTAGATTTTTCTTGCATCAATGAAGACGTGCGACGTGGCAGAGGCTCCAGCTTGCCGGTATGCTATTTTATTCATATATAAATATGATATGTACAATGATAGTGTACAATGGCGAGTCTCAATACTTTAAGTGTAATAAGGCCGCAGATGTGCTATGTTCCATGGCCGGCGGGTCTCCTGACCCGAAGTATCTGAGTCGTCCCGGACGTTAATGAGATAATATGACCCGTTGTTGAGATTTCTGCTAACCACGAACGGTCCCTCCCATGAAGGAGATAACTTATGCATATTTGTCTGGTCTTGAATCAGCCGCAGTACTAAGTTGCCCTCTTAAAACGTTCGGGTCTTGACCCTGCGGCTATGATAGCGGCGCAGGTCTTGCTGATAGATCGCCGAACGGGCAGCCGCTAGTTCTCTTTTCTCCTCCAAAGCATCCAACGCGTCCTGATGCACCGTCTCTTTGTCCGTCTTAACATAAGTCGCCACTCGTGGCGAGTCATGCCGGATGTCACTTGGCAACACGGCCTCTGCACCGTAAACCATGAAAAAGGTGTATATCATGTGGATCGGTTGAGGATAGTTATGATGCTCCATACTACGGAAGGCAACTCTTCGACCCAACAGCCCGGCGTCCGTTTCAAAGGAACCATAAGCAGTGGCTTGATACCCCTTAAAATTTCTTGATTGGCCCGCTCCGCCTGACCGTTGGATTGTGGATGGGTAACCGCCGAAACATCGAGCCGAATGTGCTCCTCACCGCAGATTTTTTTCTCAGCCCCCTTAGACAAGTTTGTGCCATTGTCAGTGATGATGTTGTGCGGGTACCCAAACCGGTAGATCAGCTTTTTAACAAACTGAACCGTCGTAGCCGCGTCACACTTGCTAACCGGCTCAGCCTCTACCCATTTGGTGAACTTATCAACCGCCACTAAGAGGTGTGTTTTCTTATCCTTAGATCTCTTAAAAGGCCCGACCATATCAAGCCCCCAGACGGCAAACGGCCAAGTAATTGGTATCATGCACAATTCCTGAGTCGGAACATGAGCACGCCGACCGAAAGTTTGATAGCCGTCGCACTTCCGGACCAGATCCTCTGCATCTTTGTGAGCCGTTAACCAGAAGAAACCGTGTCGGAAGGCCTTGGCCACTAGAGATTTCGAGCCGGCGTGGTGTCCACAATATCCAGCATGAATTTCATTCAAGATTTCCTGACCCTCCTCTGGTGAGACACAACGTTGAAAAACCCCAGTAACGCTGCACTTGTGCAAGTCACCATTAACTATTGTCATAGATCTAGAACGCCGGGTGATCTGTCTGGCCATGTTTTCATCATCAGGTAACACGCTCCGAGTCAAATAGTCTAGGTAAGGTATAGTCCAATCTGGAATGGCATGTAGATCCGCCACCAATTGCCCCTCCGGGTCAGGAACATCCAAATCTTCCTTTGAAGGTAATTTGACAGTCGGATGATGTAAAACGTCCAGAAAGATATTTGGCAATACCGGCTTTTGCTGAGAGCCTAACCGTGACAAGGCATCAACTGCCTCATTCCTGCGACGATCAATGTGATCTATCTAATAACCTTTGAAGTGACCGGCGATAACATCCACCGCCTGACGATAAGGCACCATCCGCGGGTCCTTGGAATCCCAAGTGCCTGAAACTTGTTGAGCCACAAGATCTGAGTCGCCCAAACACCTTACCCGACTTAAATTCATCTCTTTGGCTACTCTGAGACCATGAAGCAGAGCCTCATACTCAACCGCATTGTTGGTATAGGGGAACATCAGCCGGAGCACATAACAAAACTTATCACCTTTGGGAGATGTCAAAACAATTCCTGCCCCTGATCCTTCTAGCTGCTTGGATCCATCAAAGTGTATAGTCCAGTATGTGTCATCCGGCTTTTCCTCGGGAGCTTGACACTCTGTCCAATCGTTTATAAAATCCACAAGGGCTTGGGACTTGATCGCCGTACGAGGCACGTACTTCATATTGAGAGGTCCCAGCTCCAATGCCCACTTAGCAATCCTACCAATGGCTTCTCTGTTCTGAATTATGTCCCCCAACGGAGCAGAACTGACCATGGTGATCTGGTGCCCTAAGAAATAGTGCTTTAACTTGCGGTTAGCCATGAAGACCCCATACACCAGCTTCTGCCAATGTGGATACCTCTGCTTGGACTCCATCAGGACCTCACTGATATAATAAACCAGCCTCTGAACCGGATACTCCTTCCCGGCTTCCTTGCGCTCGACCATAATTGCAGTGCTGACATCCCGGTTATTAGCCGCCACGTATAGAAGCAAAGGTTCTTTCTCAGCTGGAGCGGCTAACACCGGCGGCTCAGTGAGCTGCTTTTTGAGCGCCTCAAATGCTTCACCAGCCGCTGTACTCCAGACAAATTTGTTCGTCTTTTTCATCATCTGATATAAGGGGATAGCTTTCTCACCAAGGCGGCTTATGAACTAGCTCAACGCGGCGATCCGTCCCACCAAGCGTTGGACATTGTTAACACAGGCCGACTCTGCCAAGGAGGTGATAGCTTTGATTTATCCGGGTTAGCCTCAATGCCATGCTCAGAAACCAGAAATCCCAAGAGCTTGCCAGCCGAAACACCAAAGACACACTTAGCCGGGTTAAGCATCATCTTATAGACCCGGAGATTGCCAAAGGTTTCCCTTAAGTCGTCCAAAAGGGCCTCCTTCTTCCTTGATTTGACTACAATATCATCCACATAAGCATGAACATTCCGCCCGATCTGACTATGAAGGCAATTCTGCACACAATATTGATAAGTCGCCTGGGCACTCTTGATCCCGAAAGGCATAGACACATAACAGAAGGCTCCAAAAGTCGTAATGAAAGACGTCTTCCCTTGGTCCTTAACTGCCATCTTGATCTGATGATATCCTGAATAAGCATCCAGGAAGCATAAGCTTTCACAACCCGCGGTAGCATCAATGATCTGATCAATACGAGGGAGAGTAAAGGGATCAGTCGGACAAGATTTGTTGAGGTCATATAATCCACGCACATCCACCACATGATGTTCTTCTTAAGCACCAGCACCGGGTTAGCAAGCCAGTCTGGGTGAAAAACCTCGACGATGAAGCCCGCCGCCAAGAGCCGGGCGACCTCTTCCCCGATGGCCTTGCGTCTCTCCTCATTGAACCGCCATAGGAACTGCTTGACAGGTTTAAACTTAGGATCCACATTAAGGTTGTGCTCGGGATAGAAATAATGATCCCTGAGCTGTTCGCGATGTTTGACACCGCGAAGGTAGAAATCAAGAAGGAGCGTCAAGTGTTGATGGTTAGTCAAACCACTAGTTTCGAGAAGGGCAGGAGCAAGGAGGGAAACTTCATGGATAGCAATCAGTTGCTGCTCTAGTGAAGCAACCCAAAGTTGAACCCAAACTCGAGACTAAGTGCTTTGATTATGAGGAGAGCGGTCGCTGAAGCGGAACAACCCTAGATACTTGGTAGATAAGAAGGCTCGCAACGTTGACAGAAGTATATTTGATATACGTGTTATTGATGTGTACCTTGCTAGTACTCCTAGTAGCACCTGGGTATTGGATACCGGTTCAGTTGCTAAATGTTAGTAACTCGAAATAAAAGCTACGGAATAAACGGAGAACTAGCTAAGGGTGAGGTGACGATGTGTGTTGGAAATGTTTCCAAGGTTGATGTGATCAACATCGCACGCTCTCTCTACCTTCAGGATTAGTGACGAACCTAAATAAATGTTATTTGGTATTTTTGCGTTGAGCATGAACGCGGTTAGATCGTGTTTATTGCAACACGGCTATTCATTTAAGTTAGAGAATAATGGTTATTCTGTTTACATGAACAATACCTTCAACGGTCATGCACCTAGTGAGAATGGTTTGTTGAATCTTGTGGCACTGTCGCTAAATGTCATATTGGAATAAAGCGCATGAAGAAACTCCATGCTTATGGATCTTTGGACTCATTCGATTTTGAATCGGTTGAGACATGCGAACCATGCCTCTTGGGCAAGATGACTAAGGACCCCATTTTCTGGATTGATGGAGCGGGCAAGTGATTTATTGGAAATGATACATGTTGATGTATGCAATCCAATGAGTCTTGTAGCGTGCGGTGGTTATCGTTATTTTCTTACCTTCACTCATGATTTGAGTAGATATAGTGTATATTTACTTAATGAAACACAAGTCTGAATCGTTTGAAAGGTTCAAGCAAATTTAGAGTGAAGTTTAAAGATCATCGTGACAAGAGGATAAAAATGTCTGCGATATGATCGTGGAGGTGAATATCTGAGTTACGAGTTTGGCATACAACTTTAGACAATGTGAAAGTTGTTTCACAACTCATGCCACTGGAACACCATAGTGTGATGGTGTGTCCGAATGTCATAGTCGTGCTCTATTGGATATCGTGTGTGCTATGATGTCTCTTATCGTTTTGCTACTATAATTTTGGGGTTATGCATTACAGACAACTACATTCACTTTAAATAGGGCACCATCTAAATCCGTTGAGATGACACCGTGTGAGTTAGGGTTTGATAGAAACCCAAGTTGTCATTTCTTAATGTTTGGGGCTGCGACGCTTGTGTGGAAAATGTTTTCACCGAATGAGCTCAAACCCAAAGCGGACAAATGCATCTTCATAGAATACTCTAAGAACAGTTGGGTGAACCTTCTATCTCAGATCCAAGCATAAAATGTTTGTTGCTAAAACTGGGTCCTTTCTCGAGAAAGAGTTTCTCTCAAAAGAATTGAGTGGGAGGAAGATAGAACTTGATGAGGTTGTTGAACCTTTGTTCAACCAGAGAGTAGCGCAGCGCAGGAAGATGTTTCTATGAAGCCTACGTTAGTTGAAGAGGAAGTTAATGATGATGATCATGAAGCTTCGGATCAAGTTACTATTGAACCTCGTAGGTCGACAAGGATGTGTACTGCTCCTGAGCGGTACGACAACCCTGTCTTGAAGGTCATGTTGTTGGACAACGATGAACCTACGAGCTGTGGAGAAGCAATGATGGGCCCGGATTCCGACAAATGGTTAGAGGCCATGAAATCCGAGAAAGGATCCATGTATGAAAACCAAGTATAGACTTTGGTAGACTTGCTCATTGGACGACAGGTCGTTGAGTAAAAATGGACCTTTAAGATGAAGACAGACGCTGATGGTGAATGTCACCATTTATAAAGCTCGACTTGTCGCAAAGAAGTTTCCGCCAAGTTCAAGGAGTTGACTGCGATGAGACTTTCTCACTCGTAGCGATGCTAAAGTCTATTGGAATTATGTTAGCAGTTGCTGCATTTTTCAATTATGAAATCTGGCAGATGGATGCCAAAACATCGTTTCCTTACTTAACGAAAGGTTGTATGAGATACAACCAGTAGGTTTTGTCAGTCCTAAGGATGTTAAAAGGTGTGCAAGCTTCAGTGATCCTTCTATGAACTGAGGCAAGCATCTCGGAGTTGGAATATACACTTTGATGAGGCGATCAAAGTTTTTGAGTCTATACAAAGTTATGAGAAACTTGTACTTACAATAAAGTGAGTGGGAGCACTATAGAGTTCCTGGTAAGCATATGTGGTTAACATATTGTTGATCGGAAATGATGTAGAATTTCTGGAAAGCATAAAAGGTTGTTTGAAAAGAGTTTTTCAAAGGAAGACCTGGATAAAGCTACCTAGTTGTTGAGCATCAACATCTATAGAGATAGATCAAGATGCTTGATGAGACTTTCAATGAGTACATACTTGACAAGATTTTGAAAGAGTTTAAAATGGATCAGTCAGAGAAAGAGTTCTCGCCTGATTTGTAAGGTGTGAAGTTGAAGTTGAGTGAGACTCAAAGCTCGACAATGGCAGAAGAAAGAGAAAGGACGAATGTCGCCCCCTATGCCTTAGCCATAGGCTCTATATTATGCCATGTTGTGTACCGCACCTGGTGTGTGCCTTGCCATGAGTCTGTCAAGGGATACAAAAGTGATCCGGGAGTGGATCACTGGACAACGGTCAAGATTATCCTTAGTAACTAAATGACTAAGGAGATGTTTCTCAAGTATGGAGGTGATAAAGAGTTCGTTGTAAAGAGTTACGTCGATGCAAGCTTTAACACCAATCCGGATGACTCGTAGTAGCAATCTGGATACGTATAGTGGAGTAGCCATTTGGAATAGTACCAAGTGCAGTGTGGTAGCAGTGTTTACGGTTTGACATAGAGATTTGCAAAGTACACACGGATCTGAATGTCGCAGATCCGTTGACTATAAGACCTCTCTCACATGCAAAGCATGATCGAGCCCCAGAACTCATTGGGTGTTAGATTCATAACAATGCGAATCACATGGTGATGTGAACTAGATTATTGACTCTAGTGCAAGTGGGAGACTGTTGGAAATATGCCCTAGAGGCAATAATAAATTAGTTATTATCATATTTTCTTGTTCATGATAATCGTTTATTATCCATGCTATAATTGTATTGATTGGAGACATAAATGCATGTGTGGATACATAGTCAAAATCATGTCCCTAGTATGCCTCTAATAGACTAGCTCGTTGATCAAAGATGGTTAAGGTTTCCCAGCCATGGACATGAGATGTCATTTGATAACGGGATCACATCATTAGGAGAATGGTGTGATGGACAAGACACAAACTACAAATGTATCATATGATCATGTTAGTTTTATGCTACTGTTTTTTGCATGTCAAGTATCTGTTCCTATGACCATGAGATCATGCAACTCACTGACACCGGAGGAGTGCCTTATGTGTATCAAACGTCGCAACGTAACTGGGTGACTATAAAGGTACTCTACAGGTATCTCCAAGGGTGTTTGTTGGGTTGGCATGGATCAAGACTGGGATTTGTTACTCCTTGTGACGGAGAGGTATCTCAGGGCCCACTCGGTAATACAACATCACAACAAGCCTTGCATGCAATGTGACTAAGTGTTAGTCACGGGATCTTGTATTATGGAACAAGTAAAGAGACTTGCCGGTAACGAGGTTGAACTAGGTATGGATATACCGACGATCGAATCTTGGGCAAGTAACATACCGAAGAATAAAGGGAAAATCATACGGGATTAACTGAATCGTTGACATAGAGGTTCGACCGATAAAGATCTTCATAGAATATGCAGGAACCAATATGGGCATATAGGTCCCGTTATTAGTTATTGACCGTAGAGGTGTCTCGGTCATGTCTACATAGTTCTCGAACCCGTAGGGTCTGCACACTTAAGGTTCGGTGACGTTTCGGTAGTATAGAGTTATGTATGGTGGTGACCGAAGGTTGTTCGGAGTCCCAGAGGAAATCCCGGACGTCACTAGGATCTCTGGAATGGTCCGGAGGTAAAGATTGATATATAGGAAGTCCTATTTTGGTCGTCGGAAAAGTTTCGGGCTCATCGGTAGTGTACTGGGAGTGCCGGTAGTGTACCGGGAGACCATCGGGAGGGGTATTTCGACCCAAGAGGCTACATGGGCTGTGGGAGAGTAAATACCAGCCCTAGGTGGGTTGGTGGAAGTCCCACACAAGGCCCATGCGTCTGGGAGAGAAAAGCCCAAAGAGAAAAAGGTGGGGAAAATGCAAAAAGGCAAAAATAAGGAGGAGTCCTAGTCCTACTAGGATTGGAGGAGGAATCCTCCTCTCCTCTTGGTTCGGCCGAAGCCTAGGTGGCTTGGCCCTTGGGCCAAGGCTCCTCCTCTCTTCCTCTTATATATACTAGAGGTTTTAGGGGTTTTGCACTAGATTTTCAGCCACGTGCTACCCGTTCCTCTAGTTCATAGTTTCTCCTCTAGATCGGTTTTCTGCAGTGCTTAGGCGAAGCCCTACCGGAATTGCTCCACAACCATCGCCGCAACACCGTCGTGCTGCCGGATAACTATTCTACCTCTCCGCTCCCTCTTGCTGGATCAAGAAGGCGGAGATCGTCATCGAGCTGTACGTGTGCTGAACGCGGAGGTGCCGTCCGTTCGGCGCTAGATCGGAAGGACCGTGATCAAGATCACGAGACGGATCGTGATGAGATCGTGGGACGGATTGTGATGAGTTCTCGGGATGGATCGTGATTGGATCGCGGGACGGATCATGATGAGAACGTGGGACGCTCGGCGATTTGGATCGCGAAGACGTTCAACTACACCAACCGCGTTTCTTAACGCTTCCCTCTTAGCGATCTACAAGGGGATGTAGATCCACTCTCCCTCTCGTAGATGCTCATCACCATGGATAAATCTTGCGTGTGCGTAGGAATTTTTTTGTTTCCCATGCAACGTTCCCCAACACGGTTAACATGGGCGGGCTGTGCATCACGGGCGGGTTGCGCACGCCGAGCCGACTCGACGATGTTGGTGCAGATGTCCGGCTCGGGTGTCGATCCGTCGGTCCTTCCGATGAAGACGAGAATCTCGCCGAAAGGAACCCGGAATCCATATTCCACAGAAACAACATCAAGCCCCCAGCCGGCATCATCAATGTAGATCCGGCCGCGGCGACTCTTGCTCATCCTTCTGACCACGTATCCCTCAAGCCCTGGGAGAGAGCCCTTTGAGAACTCAACACCACCGAGCGCAGGCCCCATGGTGGGCGCCAACTGTCGTGGTTTTATCACGACAGATGTCCGGGTGAACGGACTTGGATTCGAGGCCATTGCTAACGCGATGGACTCAAAGGGGTTGGTTGGGACGAAGGACACGAGTTTACCCAGGTTCAGCCCCTCTAGATGAGGTAACAACCTACGTCCTACTTGTCTTGTATTACTTAATGTATCGATTACAAGGGAGCTATTGCTTGAACTAGCTTTCGATAACCTGATCCCTAAGTCGCCCCGGGTCTTGCCTTTATATAGGAGGTCAAGACCACGGGTCATACCAGTTGTAACCGACTCTCGTTACATGTCCAAGTCTACCTCTATCTTCTCTTGCCTTTCCTAACCAAGCTGTCCCCGGGCGGCTTATGCGCCTGGGTCTTCTCCATCCGGGCCACCTTCCGGCCCATCCTATCAAGCTGCCAGGCATCTTGGACCTTAAGTCTTCACAGCTTACTCTTGGGCTGGCGTACGAGCCGCTTGCTACGACCCGGAGCCCTCCGGGCAGGTCTCATCGTGGGGTCATATCCCCAACATATCTTCTTATCTTGCATGAGAACACCACCAAGACCTTGGAGAGAAGCATCACAGAATACTTGGAAAGGCTTTGACTGCTCAGGAGGAACAAGAACTAGAGCTGAAGTCAGTCTCTCTTGAGCGTATTGAACGCCACATCACACTCAGGAGACCAAACATACTTGACACTCTTCAGAAGGAGATTCGACAGAGGCTTAGCAATTTGAGAGAAGTTCTCCACTAATCTTCTACAATAACTAGCAAGCCCGAGGAAACTCCGAAGCTGCTTCACATTCCGAGGAGGTTTCCACTTCAAGATTGCCTCAACTTTCTCAGGGTGCACTTTAATTCCCTCGGCAGAGATCACATGCCTAAGGTACACCACTTCATTGAGCCAAAACTCACACTTGGAAAACTTGGCATATAATCGATGCTCTCTTAACTTGTCAAGAACAAGGCAGAGATGCTCCGCATGCTCTTCTTCTGTCTCCGAGAACACAAGGATATCATTCAAATAGACCAAGACGAACTCATTCTTGAAAGTGGAGAAAATGAAGTTCATCATTCTTAAGAAGGTTGGAGGAGCATTTGCAAGACCAAACGACATGACAGTGTACTCATAAGAGCCAAAACTCGTCATGAAAGCGGTCTTAGGAATATCTTCTTCGTGAATGCGAATCTGATGATAACCCATACGAAGATCAAGCTTCGAGAAAACCTTGGCACCTTTCAGTTGCTCAAACAACTCACTGATGTTGGGAAGTGGGTACTTGTTTCTGATTGTCTTCTTGTTCAATGGACGGTAATTGACACAAAGCCAGTCTGTGCCATCTTTCTTCTTGACAAACAAAACACCATAACCCCATGGAGAATAACTTGGTCTGATTAGACCCAGGCGTTCTTGCTCATCTAGCTGCTTCTTCAACTCTTTCAGCTCTTCGGGGCCAAGTTTATAAGGGTGCTTGCAGACCGGTTCAGTTCCGAGCTCGAGATCAATCACGAACTTGACTGGACGGTGTGGAGGCATTCCTGGCAATTCCTCTGGAAAGACATCTTCATACTCACAAACCACCGGAATTTGAGAAATCGCTGAGATTTCACCCTTCTCATTAAGAGCAAAGAGACTGATTGTGTCATCGCGAGCCACGAAAATAATCACATCTTCTGAAGGATGAGTCAGCTTGACTTCTTTTGCTTGACAATCAACATATGCCTTATTCATAGCCAATAAGTCCATGCCTAAAATGAGATCAATATCGGAATTACCGAGAACAATTGGAGAAGCCAGAAAAGAATAATTGCCCATCTTAATGGAAACATCCGGAACCACCACATTCGAACTCATCAATTTGCCTGGGGACACAACCCGAAAAGGACTAGGAAGGACTACTGAATTCAAATGATGCTTCCAAGCAAAAGGTCTAGAAATGAATGAATGCGATGCACCAGTATCAAATAACACTTTTGCAGGGAAATCATTAACTGAGAGATTATCCATGATCACTTGAGAAGAATCCTCTGCCTCTACTGCATTCACCATATTCACTCTTGCGGTCTTGGGATTATGCTTCACCATAGCATTGCCTGGAGGCCTGACTAGAGGAGGAGGCGGAAGACTCCGCTGGTTGCACTTGTTTGCATAGTGACCCTTCTGGCCACACTTGTGACAAGTCACCTCTGAAAGCGGACGAACATTTCCTGGAGGAGGAACAAGAACTGCCTTGGACACCTGGGGTCTGTGCTAAAATCCTGGGTTGGGTGGGTGGGCAGAACCACGGCCACCGAACTGCTTCTATTGCTGAGGAGGACGAAACGGAGGAGGATTTGGCACCCAATACTTCTGCTGCTTAGGAACCATCTGAGAGCTGGAAGAAGATGAATATGAATCCCTTGAACGCTTCCTTGAGTTCTCCAACTTGAGCTGAGTTGCCTCGACCTTCAAAGCCATGTTGTAGAACTGATCAAACTCACGAGGCTCTTGAAGAACTAGGCCGGGCAGAAGCTCATCCTTGAGACCACCTCTGAACTGATAGATCATCGTCTTGTCATCTGGAACATCTTGCTTAGCATAGTGGGCTAGATTCTAGAACTCGATGTTGTACTGATAGACAGACTTGCTTCCCTGCTTCAGGTGCCTGAACTTCTCACGCATCTCCTCGACAAAGCTTGTCGGAATGTAATGGGCCCTGAAGTCACGATGGCAATCGTCCCAAGTAATAACACAATCTCCCTTGGAATCCTTGTACTGCTGCCACCAATCAGCTGCCTGACCCTTGAGCTGGAACGATGCAAATCTGAAAAAGTCCTCTAGCCTGACATTGCTGCACTCAAAATGCTTACTCATATCACGGAGCCAATCATCAGCATTAAAAGGCTGCTCACAACAGGTGAAAGACTTGGGCTGGTTGGCAAGGAACTGATTGAGCGTCGCAAACTGAGGTTGATTCTGAAAATTCCCATGAAAGCCTTGCTGACCTGATCTCTTTCTTGCAACAACCTGATAAACATCTGAGTGTTCGCATTGGTTGTGGCCATCACAACTTGCCAAGCTTCTGGAGGAGGAGGTGGCGGTGGTGATGGAACATCAGCCTGCTCCTCTCCATGACCCGGATTGTTGCGAGTTGGTGGAGCCATCCTAAAGATGGACAAAACATCAGCACCTCATTGATAAGATGAATTCAATAGCCGAATCAAATGCTTGAAAGAAATTGAACAATTAACATCATAGCCTTCCTACTGAAAAATTAGTAAGAATGCTTTCTTCGATTTATGATAACATCATCAGATATTAGAAGCCACTTGCAATAACGCAAAAGTATTGAGCCAATGTAGCTCGGAACAAATGTATATGCCCACATACATATGAAGAAGATGATCCTAGATAACTACAAGATTTCCCACCTAAGAACTTCCGAAAACTTTCTGGTTATGCAATCCGGTGTGGGGGATACAAGGAGGAAATATCTCACACAACTAGCAATCCTACACCCCAACTGTATCCATCCTTCAACACATAACCAGAGGCTTTCGCGAATTCATATAACTCGAATCCTCGAACTCACAATGATACTAAACCATGGTGGTACCCCGGACGCCCCCCCAGTACTGGGTGACTCCAACCTTATCTCACCACGACAAGTATTGAAGTAATTCTGAACACTCTCCGTCCTGAGATATCAAGGAAGCTGAATGATAACGATGTGCCAACATTCCCTGGAGCTCGACTCCCCGAAAGAAATCAAGTCAGACAGGAGGCACCAAGACAGAACCCTGTCACATCGGTATCATATAGACTCCAAAATACCCGCGTGATCCTAAATTTTTTTGAGCGAGAAGAGGAGTAGAATCAAAATTCCTAAGTCGAATACCTCACCAGAGCATAGAAGAGGAGTAAAAAGAATCCTACTCTCCGATATAACTAGACTCAAAATAGTTTTTACTAGACTCGACTCGGCCAAGTTCGATCAAGCAAAGGCTCCTATGGTCGTATGGCTCTGAATACCAACTTGTCACGCCCAAGATGCGCACCTATCCATATTAAGGCACGGGGGCCTCGCAAGGGATAGAGGCGCATCTTGTCGTTCGCAAGTATAGCATCATTACATCATACATTACAGAAGAGATGAGTATATGAGTTGTCTTACACTCGCCACATACTAAATTACAATTCCACATAGTGTTCAAAACATCAATATGAAGACATGGTCCACCTACGGACGAAATCAAACAATAAAAGCAGATGCAATGATACTATCTTGCTACCCCAAAGATCACAACCATGGTCCTCTACTCATCCAGATAAGTCACATACATCCTGCCCCTTTCCTCGTCATACTCCCACTCGAGCCGCGTCAGATCATCCTGCACGAACTCATTTATACTTGTACCTGGATTGTTGTACTAATCTGTGAGCCACAAGGACTCAGCAATCATGCGCCCGGGTACCGAGACTATTCAAGCTTAAAGTTGGGATGGGGTATGTGTTTAGTTTGCAGCAGCACTAAGCATTTATGGTGGCTAAACTTATGTAACACGAAGATAAATATGTGGCCTATGATGAACGATCGAATCTAGAGTGACCTCTATGAGATCCTGAACACTTACTTACGTCAATCATAACCCCACCGTGTTCTCTCTCGGATCATGTTCATGAGCAGAGACGATCACGATTACTCACACAGTTGATGCATTTTATTAGAGTTTACTTCAGGTTAACTATAACCGGGTGTTAAACAAATATCCAAGTTGCCACATAACCGCGGACACAGCTTTTCGAAAGATTTGACCCTGCAGGGGTGCTCCAACTAGTCCATCACAAATTAACCACACTCCGCGGGAATAGCCTCGACCACGGATCTCGTGATCATCCTAGGAAACTCCAAAGGGATTCCAACACCTCGAGATAACCCGAAGAAAGTCAGAGCCCACACGCAAGACACTCGATAAAGGTAAAACAAGTCCAACAAGACCACCCGATGTGTCGACGAACCCGATAAGAGCCGCGTATCTCGTTCTCAGGACACGACGGATAAGCTATGCGTACGGAGGCCTGGTAGAAATCTCCCGAGTTGCCCCGGGTTGGCCCCACACAGTGCTCTAGTTTGGACCAACACTCATGAGGAGCACTGGCCTGGGGGTTGATTAATTATCCACGGGGTTGCAAAGCCCTATGCAAATTTTATTAAGTTATTAAGCAAATGTAGTATCAAAGTTGGGTCTTGCCAGACAAGTTTTAATCTTAACCGAATAAACAAGGGGGTCCCCATAACAACCCCGAGCATGTTAGGAGCCCAAAGTATGGAAAACATAACACCGGTAACAAGAATCTATGGCGGTAACAGCGGAACAAAACACCTAGCAAAAGGCCAAGCCTTCCACCAATACCAAGATATATATGTGGATTAAACTTAATAACAGGTAATAATTGTGATAAGCCAAATCCATGTTATCACATGGATACATCCTGCACCTGCAACTAAGAATGCTATAAGAGGGCTGAGCAGCGGTAACTTAGCTAATCAAAGGTTTGCTAGGATGTGGAGGGTTAGAGGCTATCATGGCAATAAGGAGGCTGACATTCAAATGGTAGGTAGCGCAATTGTAATGATAAGAGCGAGGCAACTAGCAAGCAAAAATAGTGTCGGGATCCGGGTACGATCATCTTGCCTATTGGTTCTTAAGTGGAACAAGTAGCGGGATCCTCGTAGTTGTACTCGCCTGGCTCTTCGTACTCAGGTTCAACGCTCGCATCTACCCAAAAGAAACAGCAAGAATAAACAAACAACCATGGTGCAATGCACAAGCAAGAATGATGTATGCTTATTTGAAGAGTTTTTAGCATGGCATTCCTAACTAGTCATATTTCACATGCAAAGGATTGGTTATTAATGAATCTGGACAGAACCTTATGTTAAGTTATTTAGACATTCATGAACATGTCAAATATGGATGCATCATGCAAAAACGATAAAAATGCATATGGAGAATGTAAGAAACGGAGTTACGGTTCTCACGATACGCTCACGGCAAGATACGAAGACAAAACACAAGACAAGAAGGACTTGGGCTATTCCTTGGTATTCCATGGTAGCCACTGGATAGGCAATGAAAAACCAACCACAATAGAGCCAAATATCAAGCAATTCCATGGAGTATAGCTCCCACAAGCCACACAACACTAAAACAAACAATCTGCCATAAAATAGCAACATAGCAACTTTCACAGCCCATAACTTAAGCTACAGGAAGCCTATAGCCACAAACAAGGTATTGACAGAAACTATATAACACGATTATCAACTTATCCAACTACACAACCTGGAAAGGAGGCACACATCAATAAGCATGAAGCTCACAAGTTGGCATGATGAAACAGATTTCTGGAATCTGAGTTAACCTGATGGCAAGTTGGCAGCAGAAACTAATGGTGTTAGAGACCACCTCATGGCATGAAAATTAACAGGATGATATAAGACAACATATACTTCAAAACACTAGCACCGAGCTTCAGCTAATTCTTAACATATCACAAGATGGCAACCACTCTTCATGGCGTAAAAATAACAGCAGATTCTCAAACTTCGAAATATTTAGCAGGGTGAAAACAGTAACATTAAGTTAGCTACTTTGCAACAAGTTTCTCACTTATATGGGTGATTCTCATGCCAAATAAATTACCATGGCATAAAAGTCATAAAACACTAGCACTTCCATGTTGTCACAAGCCCCAAAGCAAGCATGGATTAATTCATGCAAAAATGAAAAAGTAGCATCACAACAGAAAATAGCAGTTTTACAAACTTGCTCAAAAGTGAAATCTAATTGCACCAATGGATTCCTTGGGTCTTTCTACCCTAAAATCATGTATCATACTCATATAGTCACATGAAGCATCATGATAACCATTACATAGCAAAAACATCACCCACTCTTATAAGTGAAAACTTACCCTAAATGCTCATGTGCAAAAATGAACATGTCTAGATTTGGAAATGTAGATATACTTGGAAAAAATCTAATTATCACTACAAACATGGCACATGCTAAACTAAATAGTGTATGACAAGTGGGGCAAGCCCACTTGTCACACACACACACACCCAAACATACACACACACACTGCCACACATACATACCACATGGCATGCACACACACAAGCTATATATGCACAAGTGCTTAGGGCACACTCACACTCATGAGCACCCACACACATAAGTGAGTGTGTGCTCATCACACACACACATATGCAAACATATATGCACAAGTGCATATATGCACATACACATGCATGCAACTCCACACTCACACACATACACTCACATACACATATATCTACTAAAAAAGGGGAAGAAGTAAAAAAACATCTATACATGTATTATACAAATACACATACACACTACACATCAGCAAAGAAGGAAAAACAAAGGAAAGAAAAAAAATAAAAGGGGCGTTGGGTTGGGGATCAAACCCCAGACCTACTAGTCTCACTCCCGAGCCGGTTGCCACTGCACTGCGGCGCGTTATCTGACCAAGTAGGGGACTTAGCCCTCTAATACCAACAACTACGTGTACAGACTGATGAAACTGAAGAAACACCTGCACACTACGGTGACAACAACGGCGGTGACGATTCCGGTGAGCAGAGGACCCTAGCGGTCGAATTCTCCGGCATGGGGCTAGAGGCGACTACGAGGAGTCCATTCCTACGCCTAACACACGACGAGACCCACGGCAACAGGCACCTACATCTACGGTGGAGCTACAGCAGAAGCGAGCACGGGCTCGTCGGAGGTGACGACTCTACGGACGCATCAGAGCAGAGGGGAAGCTGCGACAAACGGCTGCTCACCACGGGGTTGCTGCTGACGAAAACAACGACGGAGGGGGTCGGAGACGAGCGCTGGAGTGGAAGCAGGGGGAATCGATGGAGCGGAGCGCCGCCGACGAAGATGAAGAAGGGGTCGTTGCTGCGGAGCTTCTCCGGGGCTCCTAGCGGCGGGAATGGAACGCGGGGAGGTTCCCCGAGCCCCTGGACGCCATGGACGTCGATGAGGTCGACGGAGACAACGAGCAGACGCCGACGATCTTCTCTGCCTCTCTCTGAATCTCTCTTTGGACCAGAAACTCACCTTGGGGAGGAAGAAGAAAGGAGGAGGAAGAGAGAGTGGCGGCGGTGCAAGGAGGGAGAGGGGAAAACCTAGAGGGGCACGCACGTCGAGGGGGAGTTTAAAAAGGGGGGGAAGCTGACGGCGTCGCGACGGGGAAGGACACGGCGACGACGCGCTCTCTCTGCTCCCTCCCTTCAAGTTTTCCCTTTTTTTTAAATAAAAGAGAGGCAAACAATTCCTTTTGAGATAAAGAAAAGGAATAAATGCAAAACAAAATTACTTTAGTGATGAGAAGAAAATCCCCCATTTTATAAAAATGAGAAGAAGATTTTTAGAGCAACTATTTTAAATGGTTTTAAAAGCAACATCCCCCTTATTAATTAAAACCCCAACTTCATTTAGATCAAAACAACAAAAGAAACACACACACAATTTTAAAACATTGCAAACTACCTCCTGAAAATTTTAAACAATTTTTATAACAAGTTAATTCTGCTGATAAAATGCCAATGGGATAAAAGGTTGTTAGGTTGGGTTTGTTGAAAAGAATAAGAGAGGGGGAAGGAGAAGGAGTGTTGCGCCACCCACACCCTAACCACATCGCACAACACAAGAACACACCCAACGACAACAAGGTCACATCACAAACAAAGGCATGACATGATGAATGACATGATGCATGATGCATGAATGCATGAACAAGACATGACATGACAAGGCTCAAACTCATATCATTAAACTCATGACAACAAGGTTCACTTAAGATACATGCCCAACAAGGTAGGGGCAACACTTGGGCTGTCACAGGTTTCTAGATCAGAATGTGACATATGTGTGGAGTAGAAGATAGTAATTAAGAAACAGACTTACTGGTTCTATTTTGTCTGCATCGCCACCACATTCAACATGTCTGCATAGGTTCATCATGTACACGCGAACGTAGTATCCACATAGGTTGGTCCCTTGTTGTTGTTGAGGAGATGAATTTTTTTGTATAGTATTAGTCATGTATTTACCCTTTTAGTCATGTATCCACATAATTCTTTTTTCTATTTGGAGAGAAATAGAAAGGGGTTGACTTAGAAACTTGAACATCTGACTAGCATTTTCTAAAAATAACGGATTTCCTTGTGTTACCAGAGAAACGATCACATGCTGGAGAGGAAGTTGACTGTCGAACCGTAACCCTCCTAAAGTTATGTTATGTGACAATACATTGCAATTGAAGATAAATTTTCACATACTCAATTCTTGAATCAGATATGAACACAACATATTAACATCAAAGAATTCAATACCTATTCATAAAATCCTAAAGATGATTCAGATCCCGAGGCTTTATTTGACTCTCTGAGAGAATTCAGGTAGTAAACTGTGTTGCGCTTTGGAACAATGACCATCAAGATCCAGTGATAGCTAGAGTTAAAGAAAACCTCGAACTTGCGAATTATGTCGAAAATAGAAACACGATCATTGTATGTGTGGTTATATATTTAACTTATTGTTCATATTATGACCACATGAAGAATTCTCCTACCGGTAGCTAGAAGAAGATATTGGCGACATGATCAATGAAATTCTTGTGTGTAACATTATTTTTTAACAAGATGCCGCTTGCTAAATCAGGATCTATGAAATACACATGCATCCTAAATGATCTATGCATCGTCAATCTCCTGAGAGGAATACAATACAATTAGATTTTTTCATTACAATCTTTTATGGTGAAGTTGATCAGAGTTTGTGAATGAGAGATTATGACGAAAAAGGATGAGAATAACTGGCTGCAAGCAGCCAAAAACGAAAAATTTAAATACATTATAACTGAGCACCTTTCCAGCCCTCTCAGGCCATCAACATTTCTATTCGTTGGATCGTCACTTTTACTCTTTTTTGACTGTTCGATTTGCTCTTAATCCCACCTAATAGCAAGTACAATAGTGGGCTTATAGCCCATTTACATGACAAATTTGCCTATGTAAAGGAGAGAGACATGAAAAAGTAAGAGGAGTAGACTCTCATGCAAGAGTCAAGCTATATGCGTGTTTCTAGGCAAATGCAATAAATATGAAAAAAAAAATAGAAAGAAAGTAAACAAAAGTAGTACTCATATAACCAACCTTATAGCCAACCTTATTGTATGAGTGACTAAAAATGAAGACTACATATGATACGATAACATCATATAGCCCGCAGCTGACTATATTATTAACCATACTCTAAATCGCGCGTACAAGCTGCGCTAGGCTTGTCGGGCCGCTGCTCCGATGCCTTTTTTTGGCACCAATGGGCCTCACCGGCACCCCATCTCTGTCAGGAAGAAGCTTTCCATGCCGCTCCCCTCGCAACGCCCCTTCGGTACTCCAGTCCCAACTTGGTCGAACCCAAGTCCCAACCCTAGCCGCCAGTGCGCCGTTGCCCGTGTGGGTCGCGTCGTCAGTTAACGGGACGAAGCACCTGGCCACGCTGCCCTTTCCCTGGTGCGCCGCCTTCTTTTCCCTCTGACGCCCCGCACGAGCACCATTGCGCCTCCACAATCTCGACGTGCTCAAGTCACGCCGCCGCGACCGAGCTCCTCCACCAACAAGACCTCCATCTCCATCTCCCTCTGCCGCTGCCAATAGTACGTGCTCCTTCCCTCTGCCGCCCCGGTCGAGCGCCACCACCAGCAGGACGTGCTCGAGCAACGCTGCCTCGACCTAGCTCATCAACCTGCACATCCTCCACTCGGGAGGTCCACTGCCTTTTTTTCTACTTCCTCCCAACTTCAATCAGACGTGTGTTTTTTCAAGGTATTTACTACTACCTCTGTCCCAAAATTCTTGTCTAAGATTTGTCTATATACGTTTATATTTAGACAAATCTTAGACAAGAATTTTGGGACAGAGGGAGTACATAATGAGGATGGTGCAGATTAAAGTCTCCCCTTTCATCTGATGAATGTATTTTGATTACTGCTTATCATATTGGTTCGAGATGAACCATTTTCATCCTCGCTTTTCTATGCAGGCAGAGGGTGAAGATCATGTCTTTTTTCATAATTCTTGGTTCCTGATTTGATGTCGATCTGGATTGAAATTGACATAGTAATTCTTCAAATATATGCAGCTTACGGGTAGCAAAAATTTGATCACAAGACAGATGGTATTAGTTACAACAGCACCGGTTCGAGACAAGTATGCGGTTTGGTGGTCGATCTGCAGGAAGGACGTGCCAAATTCAGACAGGAGGAGGCTAGATGGGGTCATATTTTACATTTTCTGACAAATATGAAATGAATGAAATGCTAGGATATTTGGGCACGAATATAGCACAGTGGCAACAACACTCTGCAGGATCAGGGAACTTATTAGGGAGACGGCAATGGCCAATGGAAGTTGATCCCCTGTTGGATAGCATGTAACCCTAGGCAAAGCCTAGCGTATCTGTGGCCTGTTCATGTACTCTTTTTCAATCTTTCAAAAATTAGTACAGTACCTGCACAATCTGAATGTTTGTCATTAAATCTCAAGCTATTTCAAGAAATCTTTACTAGTTTATTTTTCTGTCTTTCATGGTTATATCATGTCCAGCTGATTACCAAAACAAATCCCAACCATTTATTTTCTGCGATGTTGGATATAAAGCAACGATGAATCAGCAATAGCAAGCTTTGCATTTTCAGAACTCCCTTCTAGAAAAGAAAAATGACTGCAGAGTTTTGTAATTTCGTCATATTGCATGATACTCTGTTTTCATTTATATGTCAGTACCATCCCATCCTTCCATATAACATTGCTCTTGATAGGTATTGATTTGCTTAGTCCATTGCCATAACTAATATTTATCTTTAGATCCAGTTTTATTGATTGAGTGCTCTTAAATAACGGGTTATGCAGACAGAAGTGGTCTTCAAGTGTGGAACCTAATCAAATGGCATGTCGACTATTTGCACAGATACTGAAAAGAAGAAGGATTTTTTACTGCTGCTTCAGAGTCTGCTTGATTGTGTGCCTTTTTGAGCAATCTTGATAATTTTTAGCAGGTATGAGTTTAATATGATGGTAAGAACTTTTCTTCTTGCATTAGTGTCAATGAATATATTTTACTTGAGGTTTGAGAAACTGAATTTAGGTAGCGCTCTTAGGTGAGCTTACCATTCCATCACATGGAAACAAATATATACTATTGTTTAGTGCCCACTATTAATGCATCACACAAACCTAATCCAGTTGTTGATAATTAGCATCAGTCTCGGTGCAATGAACACTATGGAGGTCAGGCAGTTATTCTTTCGATATATATCTGCTACATTTGGGGTTAAACTTTGCATTGCACTGGAGTGTAAAAAGACCATCAGAGCAAGGATGATAATGGCGATATTCCTAGCTAAGACCTTGGGTTTTCTTCTGGTACTATAAAGATTTCGTCCAGGCATGTGATGCCTGAGTAGTCAAGTTTTTTTTTCCCACTTTGACCTGATTGCGCGGCAAGGAACAGCGATCACATGAAGTTGGTACAAAAGGTAACAAAACTAAGTATGTAATTACACTGAATTTCGGCAGGAGATAAGAAGGATACAATCGGTAGAAGGGTAGGTGTTGTTTCTAATTTTTCAACATTACGAGGCTCCCAAGGGTCAGAGATAACTTAAGATAATAACGTTGCTTGATAATGTGAGGTTTGAGCTGAAGATAATGAAGTCATTTTATTTATGTACATGGAAGTGTTTCATCATTCCTTAAACCTGATAACACATTACCTTGCACAAGCTTCATTTTAGGCTTTATAATGGACTACCTGTCCAGATCTGAAATAGGTAAACCGAATGCCTCATTCTCTGTGGATGACATACAAATAGAACACGTGTTTCATTAACTGAGCTGAAGCAATGCCAACTTTGTTGGAAAAAGCCATTGGATCTATTCAGTATTCAATGTAACAAAAAATCTAATGAACTTGCTATCTTACAAACATATTTTTTCTGTTTAAAAGTCATTTATGTGTTCTACAATAGTTTTTCATTAGGATATGATCCTCCACCCCTGTTCTTTTCTTCAAAAGTACTGATCTTGACGCAGAGGAGGCAAACCACAGGGAGAGAGGAGTTCCCAAGGGAAGGGACTACAAGTTCAAGCTTTGACTCCAGATTGGGACCTAATCAGTTTTGGTCTATTGTGAGTAAGACAGAGTAATGAGAGTGATCTGCTCATGTCCAAGTTTCTAGGTCAGCCCCTTCGCTATAGATAAACTAATCCATGTTTCTAATAAGATCGACCATGTCAACTTCTTTTCTTCTTTCTTTTCAGACATATTACTTCATTAAGTAATCCATTTTGAAATAACAAACATATATCTTGCAGGAGCATTGGGTGTACAACTTGAAAATGGACGTTTTATTTCAAGCCTCGGTGCTTCATGTCGGTACTGTCTTACAAAGTGCTATGAACAAATTTATTATGTACTCCCTCTGTCCTAAAATAATTGTCTCAACTTTGTACTAGCTCTAGTACAAATCTGTACCAAGCTTAAGACACTTATTTTGGGACGGAGGGAGTATGATGTATTCAGTTTGATTTCTTTTTGAAGTCCATTCATTCCATATTTGTACCAGCCTATGGTCAATATTATTCACACATTCTCATTGCAAGTCATCTTTAGTTATAGCAATATCATTGTCATAAAATATGCTTCCTGTATATTTACTGGGACATGTTGTTGGGGAACGCAGCAGAAAACAAATTTTTTCGACCTACGCACCAGCCTAGAACCACTATGGAGACTGCATATAAGGTTTGATCATTTCGTTACCGACTCGTAGCGCAGCGAAAGTAGAGTCGATGACGATCGGCGGTGCAGATCCCCGCAGCTAGGATTTTACAACCTTCCAACCGCAAGGATGTATACCCTCATCTGCCCCGCGGACAGCCCTCCGGCGGTCGGACAGTCCTTCGGATGGTGTCGCGGACAGTCCTTCGGGAGTACCTTCGAAACTTGGACTGTCACTTAGACAGCCCTTCGGGAGGACCTCCAAAACTCGGACGGTCACACGGACAGCCCTACGGGAGGCACTCTTGAACTAAGCTTGAAACTACGATCTCTTTACAGAGTTACACACATACGGTGTCATCTATCCGGCAGGGCTTCGCCGTCCAGAACTAGTTCCCACCGGAACCCAGACAGCCTTTCGGCTCTACGAAACCCTTTTCTTAGAAGGAAGAGAAGAAGCCAGATAATGCATGACATGTGTATGAGAGCAAGGGGTGAGAAGAATGGCAGCCATATCTCCTCTTTTTATAGGCCAAGGCAAGGGGTGGGGTGGTGGAGGAAAATACCAAAACACCCATGCAACATGTCCCACATGTAAGGTGAAAAGGTAACACAAGTGGGCCACCAAGGGGACACCACTTGGGCCGGCCATAACCTTGCCCCCCCATGGGCCCCCCCAAACAAGCCTCTAACATGTCTCCATGAAACATGCATGCTCCCTAGACAAAAAGCCACCAAACATGTAACCCCCGATTCGTGGGATCTTGTCCCCTCGTGTTGGGACAAGATGTTTTCCCGCGATCGTTTCTTCTGAAAAAATCCCGGACGGTCCCAGAACATTTCCGGTACCCTCTAAAATTATTCTGGGCTCATGCCGAAACATTTCTGGTATGGTGGTTTTTATCAGCGAAAAGCAACAACAGCAGTTCCGGCGGCTCCGGAACGTTTCCGGGTTTTTTCTGCAGAAAAATCCCAGAAGTTCCCAGACCAATTCTGAGACCCTCTAAGAATTTCCAGGCGAGTGCCGAAACCATTTTGACCTAATAATATATTCCAAAACAATTTTTCGGTTTTACCGAAACTCTTTCGGTGTTCTCTCTCTGAAACTCTTCCGTCGTCATCGAAACTATTTCAATGACTTTCTCTCGGACTCCTTGTCTAGTATTCAGCAGATAGATGACCCTTAAGCGTGTGACCCTATAGGTTCGGTGAAGCATAGACATGACCTGGAACCCCTTCCGATTAATGATCAACATCGAAGCTGTGGACACCCATATCGATCCCTATACCCACACGAATAAATATTCGAGTGAACCTCCAATTGCCGTGTGCTATTCCTGTTGCTTCGCGATATGTTACAAATACCCAAGGTGAGACATGTTGGCATCCCGTGGATCAACAACTTGTCCACTATGCCAGTTACCTCGTTACTGGTATTGTTCTTTTTTCTCGTTTCCGTGTTCCGGCATCCCCGTGATCAAATCACAAAGGGTCTGGCCAGACGATGATGGATGCCGTAACACCAAGAGGGCCTAGAGATATCTCTCCATCGTCGGAGGAGCAAATCCCAATCTTGAGCTATTAAGTTACTTGATATACTTTTCCATGAACCCGTAAGCCACCGTAAAAGCCACCCATTTACGGATGACGTTTAACAAACCCAAAGTTCATGAAGCAAGCATGAAGAAACTCGATACTCTCATGGTCTAAGGAATTATGCAAATATTAACTTCTCTGTGTTATTAACCATTAACTTATGACGAATGTATCTCATAGCATAACATCAATTCGGGTCGATTCAACACAAATGTTCTTCTAACATTGTGCTCTCAAAATTGCCGGCATAGCTATGCCCATGATCAGGAAAACAGGATCATCATGCAATACTTGAGCCAGTCTTAGAGGCCAGACTAGGAATACAATTTACCGTTTATTATTCCACATGTGCATATGAGTCTTCCTTCAAGCCTCGTGGTTATTGTAGACTCGAGAACCATAGCAGTTATAGCATGGAACATAAACCTAATTATGAGCAGGGAGATAATCAATAACATTTATTATTGCTTCTAGGGCATATCTCATATAGACTCCCACTTGCGCTAGAGTCAATAATCTAGTCAATGATAATGCACTTTACACCTATGGCATACTGGTGTAAAATATGCTTCGCTTGTGATATAGCCTGATGTCCAACGGATCTGACAACTTTAACTCCGTGTGTAACTTTGCATATCCTCGCGTTTTCACGCTATCGCAAAATTCATATTTTGTGTGAACTTGGCTTTGCATATGTGTGAATCATTGATCGAAACCTGATTCCTCAGACTGAGGTATGGAGCAACTATCTGCAATAGTGTCTCACAGACCAAAGCCATCTTGGAACCATACTAAGTTCATGAATGAACTATATGATTCAACAACTTCTTTGTCGCTTCCAAAGCGTCAACATACTTAGCCTTTGTTATAGAATTCGCCACAATATCTTGTTTGGAATAATTTCCAACTACCGTGCCACCATATTGTGTATTACACAAAACTCTTAACTTAAATCGAAAATCGCATGGAGCATTGATTGAGACTGTATCGATGTAATTACTTACAACGAGCACTTGCTTGCGAGAAAACATGTTATCAGCACTATTCTAGTACTTAATGACATCTTTCACTGCTGTCCCATGATCAGTGTTTTGATCACTTTTGTATCTATACTCGCAACAACTTGGGAGTATCGGACATATCTGGTTGTTTTTACATACCATGGAATACATGATTAATCCAAACACTAGAGTGTGTGGAATCTCCATCATGTATTTTACTCGTCAGTGTTTTGGGACACTGAGTTTTGCAAAAACTCTTTCCATGTGACTTCGGCAAGAATCACTCCTTGGCATTTTAAATGCTAAAAGGTTTTAGCACCTTGTCAATATGTATTCATTGCTTAGCCTCATTAGATAAATCTATCTTCATAAATCATCATGCCTAATATTGAGGCTATTTAGCCTAAGCACTTCATCGCAAAACTATTTTCAAATGAAGTCCTAATTCGTGTCAAGAAATTTATTTCCAATTAACAATGTGTCAAGCACACACCATTTTAGAAATATTATTATGCTCCCACTTACTTTCTTGAATCACAAGCATCTTCGTTACCCATTGATGAAGTCAAAAATCCTTTTGACCATTTCATCAAACCACGAAGATTCCAACTCCATTTTGCTCTCTTTTGTCCATTGTTGGAATTCTGAAGTTTGCATATTTACTAGCATCCTCTGGATCGATAAATTACTTTGGATTGTATCACATACAAGTCTTAGGTTTCATTTTCATCAGATGGAAATCCTTTTGTCATCCATGTTTCATATCTCATGATTGATATATGTATTAATTGCTAGTTCAACCCGAACTGACCTTAAGAATCGATACGGTGAAACAACCTCATCGTAGTCAACTCCTTGAACTTGTTATTTCAACAAGTCGAGCTTTATGGATAAAACATTTTTATCCATATCAGTTTTTAGTTTCATAAATATTCGTTAGACTAAGTCCTCTGAAAGGTGTATCAAGGTTTTAATCTTGAATCACTTATATGGAAACTATCTCGGATTGTATTGACGTTTAGCCAATCCCGGAGTCAGGGGCCATCAACGCTTCCTTGTGTATTGTAGGTATACTGTTGTCTAACAACAATATCTCGTTTGCGCACCTGATAGGTTTGCACGAGCTTTGCCTACGTGGTTCAGCTGCACGTTTAGCCGAAGTCCATACATTTTATTGTAGAGACTTCCGTATCAGTCGTAGTAGGAAACAACGGAATCACTTCCAGGGTTTCTTTCCTTTGAACTGATGACGAAGATACTGGTTATCTCGTCGAGTTGCACTGTCCTCCTACTCACCTTTTGTAAGAACCATTCTTTTTAAAAGCATATCGTTTTGTGGCAAAACCCTTTGCCTCGGTATAGTGGTGGGGGAATACCCAATGACTTGGGATAACCATACAAAGTAGCACTTGTCTGATTTGGAATAGGTTTGTAACCTTTTACACAAGACTCATATTCCAAATGTTAAGAAAAGATATAACATGGTTGGGCGTACCATACCATGACGTCATTTCAACAGACCTGATGGATCTCTTTTCAGTGTAAAAGTCGCAGTCTCTAAAGCATCACTCTATAAAAGGGATAATGGCAAATCTATTTATGTCATCTTTGATCTTACCATGTCATAAATGGTTTGATTACATCTTCACGGACTTTCCACTTGCAGTGGTGTTCCGAGAGGTGCAAGTTATGAAACTCTTTTCACAACTCATCAAACATTCGCTAAACTTGTAACTCAAATATTGCTTTCCGCAATCAAATTGCAGAAACATAATTTTCTTGGTACAATAACTTCTACTTCATTTTTGAAAACCTTTCGAATAATTTCAAAAGATCCAGACTTACGTCTTATCAAGTAAATATCCATATATCTACTTGAGTCATTTTTGAAGGTAGACAAATCCACTGTTTGTAACAATATTTATCAGACTACATACATCAAATGTATGATCATCAATAAGTTCTTTGCTCGTTCCTTATGGCCCGTGAACGGTATTTTAGTTAGTTCACCTTTTGGAGGAAAGTTGCAAGTATCAGATGATTCAAAATCAAACGACTTCCAAATCCATCATAATGGAATTTTCCATGCGGGTTTCTCCAATGTGACCAAATGCAGTGCCACACATATGTGGTATTCTTTTAGTCTTGCGACATTTAGCGTCAGTGTTATGGATGTATCATATTTCCATCAATATTCATAACATACATCCCATCTAGGATGGAAGCATGGCCCTTCATGTTATTCATAATACTGAACAACAATTGTTATTTTTATGAACAACTCTTTTGCAACAAACATTGTGCAATGGGCTAGAGTGTATGAAACTCTAAAATGAATTATAAAAGTAAACCCAGAGGTAATGTATTATTATCAATATTCATAACATACGTCTCATTCATAATGAAAGTATGGCCCTTATGTTATTTATAACACCGAACATGAAAAGTTCTCTTATGAACAACCTTCTTGCAAGATACCTTATGCAAAGAGCTAGAGTGTGAAACTCTAAAATGAATTATGAAACTTAATACATAGGGAATACATCGATGGAAGGCATAGTAACATTTACCATGTTCCCTGCGTGTATCTAAACCTCATCCCTGGCTAGTCTTTCAGGCCATAGTAGTTCTTACATCGAGTTGCAACAGAATGCAATCGAGCGGGTATCTTTGTGATCAACTCACAATACCCAAGAATTAGTGATTAACATGTTTAACCATAATTTCCAAGAACTATATCTTTGACCAGCCTTCTATACATCAAAAACTTGTATGACATTCATACATGAGTTGGATATTTCAGTCTTCTTTCCTTTTGCCATTATACTTCTAACAGTTTAACTTTTCAGTATTTCTCCTACTCTTAGAAGAAGCACCCAACTTAAGAGTGACGTTAGCCCCGGACTTCCTAGGCGTGAAAGTCTTACTAACACCTTTGGGACACTTCCTTTCTTTTTAAGTTGTTGTTTTATTCACCTTTCATCATATGACAGGCGTTTTTCTAGATCCCTTTCTTATCCGTCTAATGCATAGTAAACTCCTTTACTAATAGTTTGCAAACAAACATTGCTTTGGATATCTCATATCTTTTAGCTTTTGTCTGTTTCTGAAAATGAATTTTAGATTCCATGTATACCACATAACTATCCAAACTTTCGAAGTTTCGGTCTCATGGAAGCAAACATATTGCACTTTGACTGAAAAGGAATTCTAGCTTTTGGATCGAAGGACGAGAGTCATATGATCCATAGCATTAGCGGGAGAATACCGAAAGCATGTGATAGGACAAAGTCCTTCTCGGCACTCTTGAGGACAATCCTCACATTACGTTATCAACCGTAAAGTTTTAACCAGATATTTAACAACTATTCAATTTTAATAGGGAAGGTGTAAACGCGAGCCATTATCCTATAACCATTATGCAATCTACACTTAGACAAAGTTCACAATTAATTGCATTGAGAATTAAAAGAATTAATTCTATAGTGCGCTCTCACTCAAATCAATATCTTTCATAATTGATTGTGAGTGATACAAGACCCGCATTTAAATTGTTCGCCATTGGTGTAACACCATTGATGACGAAAATCTCAACCGGTAGGCCAACTTGCTAATCACATCTCTATGTGACTCTTGTTCATTTTTCGATGCGTGTGTTCTGAGCTCATGATGGTCATGCCTGAACGTCAAGACAACCAAGTGATCTCGCTGCGAGGTCTCAACTCACCCGCCTCACACTTCTCTAATCGTTCGTACCCGTGTGACACGGTGCACCCCGAAAAGATAGGTGTCGTGACGGTGCTACACTTGGGAGAACACTAACTACTTGATATTTTGTGAGAGATCGCCCTAATAAAAAGCGACTACCGCGCAATCAAGAAGGGTGCATCATAAGGGATAAACATCTCAGGCAATTCATAATAGCATGATATGGTATAGCCCTTTCTGACGGAGAAGTCTTTCATTTGTTCGTCTTCGGCATTCGCGTCGGTGTTCACCTTCACGAAGATTGCCACTACCTTGTCGATGCACTAGGTAATATTGCTATCTCTATAACTAATAAAATAAGTGCATTACATAAGGTTGACACGCAGGTCATTAAAGTGCAATCATATGGCTCTAGCCATCATGCCGAATCATGACACGCAGGTCATGTTAATTACATCATATATTCATCTCATACATAATCAAATTAATATGAGAATTGCTATACCACATCATATGCACATGCAAACCATCTTGCAAAACCAAGTTAGACGCCTCTAATCGGTTCATGCAAAAACTTGTTTTACGTGGCTTCTAAGGTTTCGAAACAAACCGAAGCTACCAACGTCCATCATCAAGCATGATAATCCAAGTCGCTAGATTAACATTGTGGGGTGTATGAAACACGAGATAATAAAATCTCGAGCCCCATACTAAACTTCGTCATACGCATGACCCCCGTGCAGATCATATCTGCACTGCCCTTTTGTCTGCGAAACATCCATCTTTCTTTAACTATGGTGGAACCCAAAGAACTGTTAACACTTCGTTGATCTGTCAATCAGCATACTCAGGAGCAGCATGAAAGGATCGTGGATTGCCAGAACTTTGTGAGATTCCACCATGCCGTCAAGATCAGGACTACGCAAATTCAGGGGAAGCAACATGAACATCCGGTAACAGATTTTATCTGCTACCCGCATAAATAATTTTTAGCAATAGATCTCATCTACTCCAAAATTATATTATGCAATACCCATACATCTCCATGTATTCTAGATCGTAACTTACATCTACGCATAACATGGCTACCACTATGTAGACTGCATACAAGGTTTGATCATTTCGTTACCGACTCGTAGTGCAGCGGAAGTAGAGTTGATGACGATCGGCGGTGTAGATCCCCGCAGCTAGGATTTTACAACCTCCCAACCGTGAGGATGTATACCCTCATCTACCCCGCGGACAGCCCTCCGGGAGGCGGTCGGACAGTCCCCCGGATGGTGTCGTGGACAGCCCTTCGGGAGGACCTCCGAAACTTGGACTGTCACTAAGACAGCCCTTCGGGAGGACCTCCAAAACTCGGACGGTCACACGGACAACCCTCCGAAAGGCACGCTTGAACTAAGACTGAAACTATGATCTCTCTACAGAGTTACACACATACGGTGTCATCTATCCGGCAGGGCTTCGCCGTCCAAAACTAGTTTCCACCGGAACCCAGACAGCCTTTCGGCTCTATGAAACTCTTTTCGTGGGAGGGAGAGAAGAAGCCAGATAATGCATGGCATGTGTATGAGAGCAAGGGGTGAGAAGAATGGCAGCCATATCTCCTCCTTTTATAGGCCAAGGCAAGGGGTGGGGTGGTGGAGGAAAATACCAAAACACCCATGCAACATGTCCCACATGTAAGGTGAAAAGGTAACACAAGTGGGCCACCAAGAGGACACCACTTGGGGCCGGCCACAACCTTGCCCCCCATGGGGGGGGGGGGAACAAGCCTCCAACATGTCTCCATGAAACATGCATGCTCGCTAGACAAAAAGCCACCAAACATGCAACCCCCGATTCGTGGGATCTTGTCCCCTCGTGCTGGGACACGATGTTTTCCCGCGATCGTTTCTTCTGAAAAAATCCCGGACGGTCCCAGAACATTTTCGGTACCCTCTAAAATTATTCTGGGCTCATGTCGAAACATTTTCGGTATGGTGGTTTTTATCAGCGAAAAGCAACAACAACAGTTCCGGCGGCTCCGGAACATTTCCGGGTTTTTTCTCTAGAAAAGTCCCAGAAGTTCCTAGACCAATTCTGAGACCCTCTAAGAATTTCCAGGCGAGTGCCGAAACCATTTTGACCTAATACTATATTCCGAAACAATTTTTCGGTTTTACCAAAACTCTTTCGGTGTTCTCTCTTTGGAATTCTTCCGTCGTCATCGAAACTATTTCAGTGACTTTCTCTCGGACTCCTTGTCTAGTATTCAGCAGATAGATGACCCTTAAGCGTGTGACCCTATAGGTTCGGTGAAGCATAGACATGACCCGAAACCCCTTCCGATCAATGATCAACATCGGAGCCGTGGACACCCATATCGATCCTTATACCCACACGAATAAATATTTGAGTGAACCTCCAGTTGCCGTGTGCTATTCCCGTTGCTTCGCGATATGTTACAAATACCCGAGGTGAGACATGTTGGCATCCCCGTGGATCAACAACTTGTCCACTATGCCAGTTACCTCGTTACCGGTATTGTTCTCTTTTCTCGTTCCCGTGTTCCGGCACCCCCGTGATCAAATCACAAAGGGTCTGGCCAGACGATGATGGATGCCGTAACACCGAGAGGGCCGAGAGATATCTCTCCATCATCGGAGGAGCAAATCTCAATCTTGAGCTATCAAGTTACTTGACATACTTTTCCATGAACCCGTAAGCCGCCGTAATAGCCACCCATTTACGGATGACGTTTAACAAACCCCAAAGTTGATGAAGCAAGCATGAAGAAACTCAATACTCTCATGGTCTAAGGAATTATGCAAATATTAACTTCTCTGTGTTATTAACCATTAACTTATGACGAATGTATCTCATAGCATAACATCAATTCGGGTCGATTCAACACAAATGTTCTTCTAACATTGTGCTCTCAAAATTGCTGGCATAGCTATGCCCATGATCAGGAAAACAGGATCATCATGCAATACTTGAGCCAGTCTTAGAGGCCAGACTAGGAATACAATTTACCGTTTATTATTCCACACGTACATATGAGTCTTCCTTCAAGCCTCGTGGTTATTGTAGACTCGAGAACCATAACAGTTATAGCATGGAACATAAACCTAATTATGAACAGGGAGATAATCAATAACATTTATTATTGCCTCTAGGGCATATCTCCTACACATGTTTCATGCTTCCAACATTTTCACAAATTTCCATCATTTTATTGAAAAAGTGGACGGGCGCAGCAACACGCGTCGGCATGGTCTAGTGAGAGATTATGACCCGACGAGGAGGATGCTCACCGAAGCCTGCAATCCGAACACTCGCCGATCCACAACCCGCGATACTACCCCACACAACCATGCTCAACTCGTGGAGCACGAGATAGGTGCAATCCGCAAGGAAACCCCGAACTCTAACCCACACAACACGATCTAGTCGTGGAGTATGAATTAGGAGCAATTTCTCAAGGAATCACAAGAATTAGGATAACAAGAGCTCACCAATCTTAGGAGGAGTCTATGTCTTTGGTCTATGATAGAAATGGAAAAAGTCATTAACGAAGAGAAGAGCTAGCCTATTTATAATAGGGTCAACCCCCCTAGATAGGTGTGAAATCAAACTAGCTTTGGGAACCAACTTAGGTGTGAAAGAGAACCAACTTTGGTTTGACTAAATGGCTTTGAGACTTAATGAGGTAGCTTCTGGAAATCTCTACTTGGAGGTGGTTGGCGGTTCCCGACCAAACATTGTTTTACTTGAGTCGAAGAATGTTTCCTTCATTAGCAAACTCGAGTTCTGAAAACCTTTCGCAAGTTGGGATGTCCAAACTCGTGATTAACATTGTTTCACCAGTGCCAAAACATTGTTTCTTCAGCAGAAAATACATTTCTTTGTAACTTTGTTTCTTTGTCATAAAACATTGTTTCGGCAAAGACTGGAAGTGTTGTTGGTATTCTTCGATGTTGCACTTGAGTTCAACTAACAACGAAGGAGATGAAGGTACAACCACGTTTTCAAGGTCAAATGATAAACTTAAGTTAGCGTTCACATGATCATGTATTTTGTTTGCGCGACTTCTTGTGATTGGACCTTTGATGATAGGTGGTGTGGTATCCATGGTTAGAATGTCCTCATCATGACTAGTGGACACGACTATGCGGCATCCACTTACAAGGCGTAATTCTTGAGGAAAATTCACTCATCGATGGAACATGTAGTTTGGAAGGCTTGGGCACCGCCAAAAGTAAAGTGTTTTGCTTGGTGGGCCATCCTAGACCGCATTTGAAGTGTCGATAGATTGGCCAAGCAGGGTTGGGAAAATTGCGGTCTTTGCTTGCTTTGCAAGAGCGTGCAAAAATTTGATGAACTCTTATTCTTCAAGTGTTGATTCACTATTCGACTTTGAAAATTGCTAAATGAGAGCCTATATCTCTGGCACAACCTTGTGGCATTTAGAGCAAACCAACACGGATTGGTGGGTTAATCACTTCGGAATGGGGAACTCTTAGAAAAGCCATGGCCTTCCTCACATGCTCATGTGTTGAACGGTGTGTAATAAGAGAAATACTCGAGTCTTTCGTCATAAAAATGCTCCAACTATAATCTTGCTTAACATGATCATCGAGGAGATGAAGCCTTGGATAACCGTTGATGCGGAAAACAAGGGGCTTTAATGTTGAGAGTAATTTTGTGGTTGAGTGCAGGTCACTTGTAATATAACTTTATTCTCAGATCAATGATCTTTTGCGTCCGTTTAAAAAAAACATCAATAGCTCTCTCCAACCAAGATTAAAACCACATCAGGAGTTAAAGGAATGTTTTTTCGATAAAGGTTGGATTTTATTGGCTCGGAATGAAGCATCAAAAGATACAAAGAAAATGAACACACACGACCTCTGCATCAATAGGATGCACATACCCAATATCAACGCACGCAAAAAAACACGTCAGCAAATAACAAAATCATATAAGACCATAGCTATGCATAGGCAATGAAAAGAAACTAAATCAATCGGATATGCGATCGATAAAATATAGCAAGGATCATATCCGCATCAATCATTTAATAACATCGGACAAGCGATGAAATTCTTCCACGGCAACGTTTTTTAAAAAGGTGCAACACTCAAACGCCGCTCAAGCAACCAAGTTCATGGAATGTTTAACCGGCTTAAATAGCGAGCTCTCTTTAACTAATCACGACCCTACTTAAACATGATACCGCCGCTGCATCCTGACTACTCAGGAGACTTGTCACTTAAGCTTGGTTGATGACATCTGACATGTGGGCCAGAGCGTGAATAAGTGCACGGGTCGTTCGTGATATTGATCTACGGCTGCAGGTGATCTCTTGTCTAACAGCATCTACAGATGGACTGAATAAATCCGGCCATCTATACGTTCGTCAACGCGTCCGGACACGCCTGCGGATGCATCTGGACGGTCTTCACATTTCGCTCTGTGTATTCACGTACCTATATCTAGATTCTTAAATTCATGTAAAGTCATGCACGTCGACCATCTGATAATTGTTCGAATTCAACAATTTTAGACAAAAGCAAATGATATCCTAGTTCAACACAGTTTAACCAAACGGACATGCCAAAATGAAACCAATGTCCGACCGACAAGTGCTGCTTGTCGGATCACTGGTCGAACGAGTTCGTTCATGCATCCTGCTCCGCCTGGGCATCCATCTCCGCCTGCATCCGGGTTGCCTCCTCCGCATGCATCCGGGCTGCCTCCTCGGCCCGCATCCGGGCAATGGTCGCCGCCTACATCCAGATCTTCATTCTCATTGATCATGCTTGGCAAGTACGTCTCCTACATGTTCATGGTTTGCAAGTAATCATCATGTGCGAATTAGTGATCTATATGAAACATTAATCATGTGATCGGACAGGGACAAACGTACCCGGTCTTGTTCAGACATTCCGTCGAACATGTCGAGTGCAGCTCGGGCGGTGGGGGTGACCGTGCTCACCCTCTCCCGAGCGAGCTGCGGCGACTCACACTCGTGGACCGACGGCCATTGCATGGCCGGAAAGCTCTCTGGAATGGTCCAACTGTCCGTCACATCCTCCGGGGTCTCGACGGTGCCAAACCACACAATCCGCGTAGATGCTTGGATGGATGGGCTGCGGGGAGCCTGACGTGTCGGGGGAGACATCTCGTCGACGATGCCCGCATCTACCTGCGTCGCCAACTCCACCTCCCTCTGTCGCTGTCGGCGACGGCGCATCTTACGGACGATGTTTTTCGGCTTGCAAAACGAAGCGGGGGAAAGGACGCCGACGAACAAGGCGGACTGCGTCTCCGTCGCGACGGCCGGGGACGGGCTGGAAGACATCACGGCGGCGGATCAGGGTAGGTGGTGAGGATGGAAAGCAAGGGTGTCGGACGGCAAGGGGTCGGACGTGGGAAATGTTGGAGGGCGGCGGGAGAAGGAGGAGGGGTTTGGAGAATTTCGGAGCAATTTAAGGTGGGGTCGGATTGTCGGATCCGACGTGATGGATGTACCATATTTGAGCTGAAAATGGAGGGTGTCGATCAGCCCGGTCGCTTAAGACCCGTTTGAGAGGTCCGTTTGGGTCGTATTTTCATAACCGCATAGTGACCGATGACTCATTTCGAAAGTTTGAGACGGTTTTGAGGAGTCCGGCTGCTTTAACAGCCTCCATTTTTCATTTCCACATCTTTTTGGCCCGGTAAAATGCACCGATGGAAGCTTCCGTGTGTTAAATTAGCAGCAGTTGTGACTCTGAGTATAGCTCATTCTCTAGTAGCTCGCCCACTGCGAGAAAGGCAAAAATGGCAATCGATGAAAAGGCCACGAATCTGCAAAGGAAGAACGGCGCGCGCAGGCAGAGGAAGAATCCGCAACGAACGTATATGTCGTACACAAACATGTCCTTGCGTCGTTATGCGCCTATCATCATCCTGCAGCTGTGCCTCCTCTCGGGCGAGCCGGCGGCGGCCAAGGTCCCGGCGCTCATCGTGTTCGGCGACTCCACTGTCGACACGGGAAACAACAACTACATCTCCACGGTCGTCAGGAGCGACTTCGCGCCCTACGGCCGCGACCTCCGGCTGGGGAACGGCCACCCCACGGGTCGCTTCTCCAACGGCCGTCTCACCGTCGATTTCGTCTCCGAGGCGTTCGGCTTGCCGCCGCTGGTGCCGCCCTACCTCGACCCGAGCGCCAACATGAGCAGCCTCGCCGCAGGCGCATGCTTTGCGTCCGCGGGCGCCGGCTACGACAATGCCACGTCCGATCTTCTCGTAAGCCATCGTCCATCGCATTCGCATACATGTTTCATATGTAGCTTGGCTCACACGAAGTTGTGAAATTTGCAGTCCGTGCTCACGATTTGGAAGGAACTGAATTACTTCAAGGAGTACGCGGCCAAGCTGAGGAGCTTCCAGGGAGAAGAGAAGGCGCAGGAGACGCTCACGGAGGCGCTCTACCTCGTCAGCATGGGCACCAACGATTTCCTAGAGAACTACTACGCCGTGCCACACGGTAACGCGTCGAAGTACCCCACGGCTGCGGCGTACGGCGAGTACGTGCTCGGCGTCGCGGAGTCGTTCGTGCGCGCGCTGCACGCGCTCGGCGCGCGCAAGGTCGACTTAAACGGGATGCCGCCCATGGGCTGCCTCCCGATGGAGCGCGCCTTGGGCGGCGCGTGCACAGAGGAGTACAACGCCGTCGCGGAGGAGTTCAACGCCGGCCTCCGCGCGGTGATCGAACGGCTCAATGGCGAGCTCGGCGGCGCGAGGATCGTCTACGGCGACGTGTACGGCCCCGTCAGCGATGCGCTCGCGCACCCCGCGTCGTACGGGTTGGAGAACGTCGAGACCGGGTGCTGCGGCGCCACGGGGCGGTTCGAGATGGGGTACCTGTGCAACGCGCGGAGCCCGCTGACGTGCGCGGACGCCGGCAAGTTCGCCTTCTGGGACGCCATCCACCCCACGGAGCGCCTCCATCGCGCCCTCGCCGACGCCAAGATGAACACCACGCTCCACGTGTTCCTATGAGTCCTCCGTCTGCTGTTGCGTGCTCGCAGCAAATCCAATCATCAAGTGCGATCGTTCTTTTCGGCGGTCGTTCTTAATATAAGTGTGCGTGTGCCAATAGGGCAACGTATCAGCTATCAGGTGAAAAAACATTTTTTTCTAGAATATGCACAAACATGATTATCATATATTCATCATACAGAAAGATGAAGAGGCACATCGATCATTCTACATTGTTGACGTAAAGCCAAGAGAATAAGACTACTTGTGATTTGACGTAAAGCCAAAAGAATAACGACTACTTGTGATAGCTTCATCCGAACAACCTATGAAAGTAAGGTGACATGTCATCCCTAACAATTCGCGCGAGTTGCCCTCCTTAAAATAACATCAATGGCCGGTATACATTGTCAAAGACAATTGCATTACGATGCTTACACTTCTTAATAGTTTGGCATCTTAAGTGTGTACATTATTCCTCGCCTCGGGTGGTGATCTTAACGAAGCACTCCAAGAAAGCAGGAGATTCGTCCCCAATGGTGACCATTCCTCATGCCCCTAACATGTCAAGACTTGATGCCAAATTGCTCGTGTGAAAACGCAAGCCACCAATAGCTGGTCGATGGACTCTGGAGCCTGAGAACGGAGAGGGTAGGCATCTTGGCGAGGAAACTCGTATCGGGCAACCTATTTGACGCCCAACACCGGTTCTTGTAGGTCAATCATGCATACAGTTTCAACGCAGCATCGCCCGACTGTCCCAAACAATCTTAGCCACCATATCATGCTCTCTTCTGAAGAAATGACTCGCGTACGCATAACCAACAGAGAAAATATGAGAGGGTTCCCATGCGCATCGCACAAGGCCCTCCCCGTCAGGCTCCAGCACCACCTCTGGAAATCGCTCCTAGAGAGATAAATACTCGTAGATCTCCTATGTGGTGAGGTTAGGCCCAAGATCATGCAGCCAACACCCAGCCGATGCGTTCTCCACCAGCCTGGTATTCTGAACTCGCGGTCGAATGCAGTCATAAAGGGCGGGGGCGATTTCCTGTATCCGATAACTGTTTAGCGAACGATCCTCCAAAAAATACGCTCCTTTGTCATTTCCCAGGTCGACAAAAATAGTCGTGTTATACACCGCCTGAGATTCAGGAGAAACGTTGATCTCGCCCACGCTTTTCTTTGTCGACGCTCTTAAGACAGTGCCGTCTTGACCTCGGGGCTATGTTCATCCATCTCATATCCAGTAGGGCCAGCTCCCCACACCACTTGGGAGAACAAACGATGTGCCAAGCAGCCGCACACTTGTCGCCGTGGATCTCCGAGCAGCCTGCCCAAAAGAAGCCTCTGTAGATCTTGATGATACTCACCAACACCTCCGGTGGTATGTCTATGGCCATCGTAGTGTGAATAGGAATAACTCAAAGAACCGATCGTACCAACACTAACCACCCTAACCAACCAATACCAGCTACCCACCATGTTGGCAGCTTCCTAGCGACCCCGTCGACTACCTCCTATAACCACGTTGTCTTGGGTTTCCTGGTTGTCAGAGGAAGTGCCAAATAACGACATGGGAACAGGCCCACCATGTTGGAAATATGCTCTGGAGGCAATAATAAATTGGTTATTATATATTTCCTTGTTCATGATAATTATTTATTATCCATGCTAGAATTGTATTGATTGTAAACTCAAATACGTGTGTGGATACATAGACAACATGATAGAGGCGAAGTTGTCCCTGTCTTTCGATGAGATGGTGGCTATCGTTTTTGGTGGAGTAGACTTTGACGATCCGACTACGAGCGTGTGATGACGTCGTGCCTCAGCAATCGCTAAACCAACTCCGAGAGGTTATTGACCACGCCAGAACACGATCAACCTGACCACGAGGGTCTGTTTCCTGCACGCAAACGAAGAACAAGCAAGAAACTAAGATTGCAATCTGGATATTGCGAATATAAGAGGAAAGCTTTATTGATGGAAGTGGGGTTCTGTGACGCCTTTGTCTGGTCGTGGAACACAAACGAAGAATGCGAAGTTGCAGCTATGGCGAACTTGTAATCTAAACAAAACCCAAACCTAAAACGACGCCCTAAGGGCTATATATATGGGGGAATAGAGGAGAATTTCGTGGCCCCTTGGAGGAGGGGTCCGAAACCGACCCTAACTCAGTTCCCCATACATACAGACTCTAAAAACAACCTATAATATGGTATTTCGAAATTACATGGGCATGACCCAAAAATAAGGTGACGCAACACCTATATTACCCTAGGGACGAATTTTATAAAGTGGCATCATGCATATTTCGTCCAAGGCTTCTCGCTCCTATTATGGTGGCTTCAAAGTGCGAAAATCATCACTGGAAACTCCATTATTCTTTCCCGCATGCGCACCTTCTTCTCCATGCTTGATCCCGCTCCAATGGTCATCCTTCTTGTCCATGCTAGTTCCTTCATTCGTAAGTAAAACAAAAGTATCTAATTTAGGCAGCATCATATGTTCATGAACATTAGAAGGATTTTCAAGAAACGAAAGTACCTGGTAATTCAATTGACGTGCGCGAGCTCTAGTAATTGGTCATGTATGTATAGCAGTCGGAGTTGTGGGTGTAACATTAGTAGGGATGTCCTCATCATCCTCCCCTTCTTGAACTGAAGTCATCCTTGACGGAAGCTCATCTTCCTCACCCAAATAAAGCTTCAAATCTGCAATGTTAAAAGTGGGGCTAACCCCAAACTTTGCAGGCAACTCAAGTTTATATGCATTATCATTTATTTTCTCTAACACCTTAAAAAGACCATCAACACGTGGCATTAGCTTTGACTTGCGCAAATCAACAAATCTATCCTTACGCAAATGTAACCAAACAAGATCTCCAAGTGCAAAGACAACATGTTTTCTACCCTTATCTCCAGCAATTTTGTATTTAGCATTCATACGCTCAATATTTTCCTTCGTTAACTCATGCATCTTTAATATCAATTCAGCATGTTCTTTAACATCAAAATTAACCTTCTCCGAAGATGGAAGAGGCAACAAATCAATAGGTGCACGAGGTAAGAAACCATAAACAACTTCAAAAGGGCACATCTTAGTGGTAGAATGTAGAGAACGATTATAAGCAAATTCAATATGAGGCAAGCATTCTTCCCATATTTTCAGGTTATTCTTCAAAACAGCCCTAAGCATAGTAGACAATGATCTATTAACTACTTCAGTTTGGCCATCAGTTTGGGGATGACATGTAGTACTAAAAAGCAGTTTAGTCCCCAACTTAGCCCATAAACATCTCCAAAAGTGAATAAGAAATTTAGCATCACGATCTGAAACAATTGTATTTGGTACACATGCAACCGAATAATTTCATGAAAGAACAAATCAGCAACATGAGCATCATCATCACTTTTATGACATGGTATAAAGTGTGCCATTTTGGAAAATCTATCCACAAAACAAATATGCTATCCCTCCCCTTCTTTGTTCGAGGTAAACCTAAAACAAACTCCATAGATATATCCTCCCAAGGAACACTAGGTACAGGCAAAGGCATATATAAACCACGAGGATTAAGTCGTGACTTAGCTTTTTGACATGTAGTACAACGAGCAACAAAACGCCCAACATCCCATCTCATCTTTGTCCAAAAGAAATGTGTAGAAAGTACGTCCTTCGTCTTCTTCATGCCAAAGTGTCCCATTAATCCTCCTCTGTGCGCCTCTTGTAACAACAAAAGACAAACGGAGCTAGCTGGAATGCATAGCTTGTTAGCACGGAACACAAATCCATCATTAATAACGAATTTGTTCCATGTTCTCCCTTCTTTACAATTCTGCAACACATCTCTAAATTCAACATCATGCACATATTGATCTTTGATGGTCTCCAAACCAAATATTTTAAAGTAAAGCTGTGAAAGCATAGTATAAAGACGAGACAATGCATCAGCAATAACATTTTATTTACCCTTCTTGTGTTTAATGACATAAGGGAAAGTCTCAATGAATTCAACCCATTTAGCATGTCTACGGTTCAGTTTTGCTTGACTTTTAATATGTTTCAAAGATTCATGATCAGAATGTATAACAAATTCTTTGGGCCATAAATAATGTTGCCATGTTTCCAAAGTACGAACAAGAGCATATAATTCCTTATCATAAGTAGAATAATTCAGACTAGGCCCACTCAATTTTTCAGAAAAGTACACAACAGGTTTACCATCTTGTAATAACACACCTCCTAATCCAATTCCACTAGCATCACATTCAAGCTCGAAAGTCTTATTAAAATCAGGAAGTTGGAGTAACGGAGAATGTGTTAACTTATCTTTCAAGACCATGAAGGCTTCTTCCTGTGCCGTACCCCAAGCAAAAGGCACGTCCTTCTTTGTAAGCTCATTGAGAGGCGCAACAATGGTGCTGAAATCTCTCACAAAACGCCCATAGAAACCAGCGAGGCTAAGAAAACTCCTCACTTGTGTGACCGTTTGGGGCTGCGGCCAACTCTCAATAGCTTCAATCTTGGCTTTATCAACTTCAATTCCCTGTGGAGTAACAACATAGCCAAAAAAAGATATTCGGTCGGTGCAAAAGGTGCACTTCCCAAGGTTACCAAACAAACGTGCATCACGTAGAGCAATAAAACAACACGTAAATGTTCCAAATGTTCCTCCAAATATCTACTAAAAATCAATATATCATCAAAATAGACCACCACAAATCGTCCAATGAAAGCACGTAAAACCTCATTCATTAATCTCATGAAAGTGCTAGGTGCATTAGTTAACTCAAAAGGCATGACTAACCACTCATATAATCCAAACTTAGTTTTAAATGCTGTTTTCCATTCATCTCCCAATTCCATACGAATTTGATGGTATCCACTACGCAAATCAACTTTGGAGAAAATTGTAGAGCCACTTAATTCATCAAGCATATCATCTAGCCTAGGAATAGGATGACGATAACGAATAGTAATATTATTAATGCCTCTACAATCCACACACATGCGCGATGTACCATCCTTTTTAGGCACTAGAATAATAGGAACAACACAAGGACTAAGGGATTCACGTATATAACCTTTGTCAAGCAGCTCCTGTACTTGACGCATAATCTCCTTTGTCTCCTCTGGATTGGTACGGTATGGCACACGGTTGGGTAGCGATGCACCGGGAATTAAGTCAATCTAATGCTCAATCCCGCGAATAGGTGGTAATCCCAATGGCACGTCTTGTGGAAATACGTCAGTGAACTCCTGCAAAATGTTAATGACAACAGGAGGCAAAGAGGGAGGCATGTCCACGAATGAAAATAATACCTCTTTGCATACAAAAGCATAGAAAACAGATGTAGCAACATCCAAGTCATTAATATCAGATTTAGTAGCAAGTAAACATCCACTCTTCAATTTTATTTCGGATGCAACACTAGATGATGGTTTATTAGGCTTATGGTGTTGCTCAAATTCCTGTGCTACAATCTGATTTTCACTCTTATTTTTCTCCTGTTTTGCTTTACTAGCTCTAGCAATGTCATCTTTCATAATATGTTCAAGAGACATAGGAAGCAAAATGATATTTTGATCCTTATGAACAAGAGTATACTGATTTGTCCTACCATGGTGTACTGAATTTTTATCAAACTGCCATGGCCTACCAAGCAAAACAGAACATGCTTGCATGGGTACCACATCACAATCCACATAATCAGAATATGTAGCAATGCTAAAATGCACATGAATAGTACGTGTTACCTTAACCTTGCCACTATTGTTGAACCATTGGATGTAATAAGGATGAGGATGTGGTCTGGTAGTTAGAGACATCTTCTCCACCATCTCCATGCTAGCCAAGTTATTGCAACTCCCTCCATCGATGATGACACGAACAGAACGCTCCTTCACAACTTCCTTTGTGTGGAACAAGTTGTGCCTCTGATTTTGCTCAACCTGTGTAACCTGCACATTGAGAACACATTGAGCAATTAAAGTTTCATACCTGTCAGCGTAATCAGCAGCCATGTAGTGTGTCTCTGGTTCTGTATCCTCGCCACCCTATTCTTCAATCGCAATGAGAGCCAAAGACTCCTCATCATAATCACTAGCAGACGCATATCCACCATCCTCAGTAACAATCATTACACGCTTGGAAGGGCATTCTCTCACAAAGTGACCTCCACCCTTGCAACGATGGCATATAACCTCATGTGTTTGCTCTATGGATGCAGTAGACGAAGAAGAGCTCTGTGCAGGCCTAGAAGGTGTGCTCTTCGCGGAGGGTGGAGTAGGAGCCTGTTTCATGTTATCTCGGTTGGAGTTGGAGGTTGAAGTAGGTGGTGCTGCTGCAGGACGTGCGGAAGTAGAGGAGGTACGTGGTGTCCATAGTGAAGTGCGACCTACAGAAAAATTAGTTCTTGCCGTTGCCTGTCGATCCCGCACTTCACGTTTAGCTTTGCAAGCAAGATGGAATAAACGAGTGATAGTGTTATACTCCTTATACTCTAGAATAGTATGAATCTCTCTATTTAATCCACCCATAAAACGTGCAAGCATAGCTTCATTCTCCTCAACAATACCACATCTAATCATGCCAGTTTGTAATTCCTGATAATATTCCTCTACAAAAAATTTTCCTTGTCTTAAACGCTGCAAATTTTGAAGCAATTCACGTTGATAATATGGTGAGACCCAATGATTATGCATAGCAGCTTTCAAAGCAGCTCAAGTAGTTGGAATATTAGCATGATATATTCTACAATGTTCTGACCACCAAACACAAGCAAAACTAGTGAATGAACAAACAACAATAACAACAAGTCTATCCTCAGGAAATTGTAGGCATGTAAAATGTTGTTCTATTTCTAACTCCCATGTAAGATATATATTAGGAACATATCTACCCTCAAATTTCAGAATATTCAATTTAAGTTTAGGGAGATGGTCATGATCCCGTACCTGAGGGGGCGGTGCAGCCCTACCGTTACAGTTGTAGCCATGTGGACGACCTAGTGCTTGTGGTGGTGGTTGCCCCTGGGACTGATCTGGAGCAACCTCTTCCTCATCATCGTAATCACCATCATAATCCTCAACCCATTGAACTTGGCATCCATCTTGGTGTCGAATGTCTTCTCCAAACCATCTAGCTTCTCCATGGCCTCTCCAAAGTTGGTCACGAAGTCTTGTACCTGGTTAGCCATCATTTGCTGAAATTTATCATAGAGCGCTTTGTTGGTCATGCTCTCCCAGTCGATCCCGTCATCTTTTGATCCTGGCATGGTTAGCAGAAATAGGAAACACCCAAGAATATGAAACCTACAGACTACTGGGACGTGGTGGTGGTGGTGGTGGTGGTGTGTCACAAATCCTTCAAGGGAATCTCAAATTCTTACCAGTTCTTACCCAGCAGCAGGCGGTGATCGGCAATCATTGTAGTCAAAACTCTCAAAGCTTGGATAGAGCGATCGCCAGGTGGTGTCAAACACACGACGTAGATGTATGTGGAGCTGGGATGGCTTATAATATGGTAGCAAAAAGGGTCAGCAATAATCAATTCAGAGATGCAAGGTTGAATAAACGCTCAACGACGGTGTTGTGCTGGTCCTAGGCTAGACAGTGCTAGAGACGCGAGCCTAAAACACCAACAAAAACGCGATGCTACATGTAACCAAGGGAAGAGCACACCGAATTTTTTTTCGTTTTTTTGGCGCCTCTTTTTTTGCGCTCTTTTTTTGCTCAGAAAATCATTACAATGGCGAGTGTCTCAAAACTCTTCCCACGTCATATAAGCAAGATAGGCACAATTTTTTTGACTATTTTTTTTCTGGAGCAATTCGGGGGCTGCGACGACCAAAAATTTCGACGAAAATCACTATGATGGCAAGTGTTTCAAAACGCTCCGGAGAACCTAAAATCAAGATAGGGGAAAAATATTTCTAGCCGATTTTTTGGGCCAAAACATGCTCTGCAAAGCATGCCAGTCTTTTTTTTCTAAAACCTACTCAGGTAGGAAAACGCGAATCCAAAATCAAAAGGATCTCGAAACTAAACCTAAAACGAGATGGACTCGGATTGGTGGCAGATTTGTGGTGGTATATATGGACACCAATGGATAGGGATGGTGGGTGGTGATATATGGCAGCGGTGATGATGATGGTGGTATATGGCAACTATGAAGACGATGCGGTGGCGGCGTGACAACCTGTATATAGAACTCGAAACTTAAAGGACTATACACTAAGACCAGCAACTCGGCATGACGATGTAACCGCAAATTCAACAAAGCAAAATATTGAAAAGACTATGCAAAGGCTCAGATTGGTTTGGATATGATGATCTAACCCTAATATTTTGTGGCTTTTTCGTGGACTATAGGTATGAAGAACAGATGCGATCTAAACTACGAAAACTGGTAAAATCTCACCGAGCAACGTGGAAATCTGATACCACTTGATAGAGGCAAAGTTGTCCCTGTCTTTCGATGAGATGGTGGCTATCGGTTTTGGTGGAGTAGACTTTGACGATCCGACTACGAGCGTGTGATGACGTTGCACCTTAGCTATCGCTAAACCAACTCCGAGAGGTTATTGACCATGCCGGATCACGATCAACCTGACCACAAGGGTCTGTTTCCTGCACGCAAATGAAGAACAAGCAAGAAACTAAGATTGCAATCTGGATATTGCGAATATAAGTGGAAAGCTTTATTGATGGAAGTGGGGTTCTGTGATGCCTTTGTCTGGTCGTGGAACACAAACAAAGAACGCGAAGTTGCAGCTATGGCGAACTTGTAATCTAAACAAACCCCAAACCTAAAACGATGCCCTAAGGGCTGTATATATGGGGAATAGAGGGGAATTTCGTGGCCCCTTGGAGGAGGGGTCCGAAACTGACCCTAACTCAGTTTCCCCATACATACACACTCTAAAAACAGCCTATAATATGGTTTTTCGAAATTACATGGGCCTGGCCCAAAAATAAGGTGGTGCAACACCTATATTAGCCTAGGGACGAATTTTATAAAGTGGCATCATGCATATTTCGTCCAAGGCATCTCGCTCCCATTATGGTGGCTTCAAAGTGCAAAAATCATCACTGGAAACTCCATTGTTCTTTCCCGCGTGCGCACCTTCTTCTCCATGCTTGATCCCGCTCCAATGGTCATCCTTCTTGTCCATGCTAGGTCCTTCATTCATAAGTAAAACAAAAGCATCTAATTTAGGCAGCATCATATGTTCATGAACATTAGAAGGATTTCCAAGAAACGAAAGTGCCTGGTAATTCAATTGACGTGCGCGAGCTCTAGTAATTGGTCCTGTATGTATAGTAGTCGGAGTTGTGGGTGTAACATTAGTAGGGATGTCCTCATCACAACATTGTGTCCCTAGTGAGCCACTAATAGACTAGCTCGTTGATCAAAGATGGTCAAGGTTTCCTGGCCATAGACATGTGATTGTCATTTGATAACAAGCTCACATCATTAGGAGAATGATGTGATGGACACGACCCAAACTATGAACGTAGCATATGTGTCAGTTTATTGCTATTTTTTTGCATGTCAAGTATCTGTTCCTGTGACCATGAGATCATGAAACTCACTAACACCGGAGGAGTACCTTGTGTGTATTAAACGTCACAACGTAACTGGGTGACTATAAATGTGCTCTATAGGTGTTTCCGAGGGTGTCTATTGGGTTGGCATGGATCAAGATTGGGATTTGTCACTCCGTACGACGGAGAGGTATCTCTATGCTCACTTGGTAATAAAACATCACAAGAGGCTTGCAAGCAATGTGACTAAGGAGTTAGTCACGAGATCTTGTGTTACGGAACGAGTAAAGAGACTTGCCAGTAACGAGATTGAACTAGGTATGGAGATACTGACGATCGAATCTCGGGAAAGTAACATATCGATGGACAAAGGGAATTGCATACGGGATTGATTAAATCCTTGACTTCGTGGTTCGACCGATAAAGATGTTCGTAGAATATGTAGGAACCAATATGGGCATCCAGTTTCCACTATTGGTTATTGATCGTAGAGGTGTCTTGGTCATGTTTGCATAGTTCTCGAACCCGCAAGGTCTGCGCACTTAACGTTCGGTGACGATATACTGATATAGTATTGTTGAGTTATATATGTTTGTGTCCGAAGGTTGTTCAATGTCCCGGATGTGATCCCGTACATCACAAGGAGCTCCAGAATGAACCGTAGGTAAAGATTTATATATGGGAAGTCATATTTTGGCTACCAAAAAAGTTTCGGGTTTTTCTGGTATTGTATCGGGAAGGTTCCGGAAGGTTCCAGAGGAGTCCAGAAAGGTCCCTCCAGCCCCTAGGATGTGCATGGGCTATAAGGGGGCATCCAAGCCTTGTTGGGACATTCCCCAAGGGCCCATGCGGCTAGGAGGAAGGAAACCCTAAAGGGGAAGGCACCTAGGAGGTGACTTGGGCAGGGAGGACTCCTCCCTCCTGGCCGCCACCCACTTCCTTGGAGGAAGGGCTAGGGATGCACCCCATCTACCCCCTCATCCTATATATAGAGAGGGAGAGGGAGGGCGGCAATACCCCAAGGCATAGGTGCAGCCCTCCCTCTCTCCCTAGATCTGTTTCTCCTCCAAAACGAGTCCGCGATAGCTCTTGGCGAAGCCCTGCTGAGATTGCTCCACCACCACCGCCACCATGTCATCATGCTGTCGGAGAACTCATCTACTAATCCACCCTTGCTCAATGGATCAAGGAGACGGTGACTTCATCGAGCTGTACGTGTGCTGAACGTGGAGGTGCCATCCGTTCGGCGCAAGATTGGGATGGATCGTGATTGGATCGCGGGACGGATTGCGATTTGGATGGCGAAGACGTTCAACTACATCAACCACATTTCTTAATGCTTCCCGCTTAGCGATCTACAAGGGTGTGTATATCCACTCTTCCTCTCGTAGCTGTTGATCTCCATAGATTGATCTTGGGTGTTCGTAGGAAATTTTTGTTTCACATGCAATGTTCCAGAACACACCATGCACCCAAGTCCTATCCCCATATGGTCCACCTCTTCCTCAGTGCACATAATTGGAATTGTAGTGCACTTGGCAGGGTTAATCCTCAAGCTGGAGGCCTCTGCAAAATCTTCAAAGAGAGCTGAGCACAACGTGATAACAGTCATATTTGGCTTTAGGGATAACATAACATCATCTACATAGATGGATAGCCGGTTAGAGAGGCCCCTCCTAGCCAACAAAGTGAGTAACTTGTGTCTATCCAGAAATTTGAACATGTGGTGCAACCCTTCCATGGGCCAATATGAATAGCAACGGTGAAAGAGGATTGCCTTGTCAGAGGCCCCAACCCGATACGTTGATGACATTACGAGGGTTACGAATAACACCATGATAAAAGCTTTTGGGAACTTTAAAAAGGTTGTGGTTGGTGTATGGGGATCAATATTTGGAAGCTCCTCATGCAGAAGACACTCGAATGTTGTTGGAGATCAACACTATGAGGGTATTCCCAAGTAAGGTTGGTTATATTGAATGAATCATTGGAGATGAAAGAATTTCATAAGTTCTTGGAAAGGTACTGATGACCCACAAGTGTAGGGGGTCAATCGTAGTCCTTTTGATAAGTAAGATTGTTGAACCCAACGAGGAGCAGAAGGAAATGACAAGCGGTTTTCAGCAAGGTAGTTTCTACAAGCACTGAAATTGTACGTAACAAGTAGTTTGATAGCAAAATAATTGGTAAGGAGCAAGTAACAATAACGGTAAATAAAGTGCAGCAAGGTAGCCCAATCCTTTTGTGGCAAAGGACATGCCAAAATGATCTCTTATAATAAGCAAAGCGTTCTTGAGGTACACGAGAATTTCATCTAGTCACTTTCATCATGTTAGTTTGATTCGTGTTTGCACTTTGATAATTTGATATGTGGGTGGACCAGTGCTTGTGCATTGTTCTTACTTGAACAACCTCCCACTTATGATTAACCCCCTCACAAGCATCCGCAACTACAAGAAAAGTATTAGGATAAAATCTAACCATAGCATTAAACATGTGGATCCAAATCTGCCCCTTACGAAGTAACACATAAACTAGGGTTTAAGCTTCTGTCACTCTAGCAACCCATCATCTAATAACTACTCCACAATGCATTCCCTTAGGCCCAAGGATGGTGAAGTGTCATGTAGTCAACGTTCACATGACACCACTACGGGTATCACAACATACATATCATCAAAATATCGAACACATATCAAATTCACATGATTACTTGCAACATAACTTCTCCCATGACCTCAAGAACAAAGGTAACTACTCACAAATAATATTCATGCTCAAGATCAGAGGGATATTAAATAGCATAATGGATCTGAACATATAATCATCCACCAAATAAACCATATAGTAATCAACTACGTAATGTAATCAACACTACTAGTCACCCACAAGTACAATTCTGAGGTTCTGGTACAAATACTGAACACAAGAGATGAACTAGGGTTTTAGAGGAGATGGTGTTGTTGAAGATGTTGATGAATAATGGACTCCCAAAGATGAGAGGGTTGTTGGTGATGATGATGACTTCGATTTCCCCCTCCGGAAGGGAAGTTCCCCCAGCGAAATCGCTCCGCCAGAGGGGAAAAGTGCTCTTGCCCAAGTTCCGCCTCGAGACGGCGGTGTTCCATCCCGAAAGTCCTCTCCTTGTTATTTTCTAGGTCAAAACACCTTAAATACAAGAAGATGGGAACCGGTGGTGGGCCGGGCTGAGCACAACCCACCAAGGCGTGCCTAGGGGCTAGCGTGCCCTTGTGTCTTGTGCTCACGAGGTGGGCCTCTCCGGTAGTTATTTGCTACGGTATTTTTATATATTCTAAAATAATTCCCCGGAAAGTTTCAACTCATTTGAAGATGTGCATAATAGGTATCTCTTCTATGCTTTTTCAGGTCTAGAATTCCACCTGTCGGCATTCTCCATCTTTGCGCAAACGTTGCATATTATGAGAAAAAGTCATTAGAATTACTCCATCAAACATTATTATGCATAAAAAAATTATAATTAACAGTAGGAAATCATGATGAAAAATGGACGTATCAACTCCCCCAAGCTTATACCTCGCTTGCCCTCAAGCGAAAGTCGATATCGAAAAACATGTCCACATGGTTTGAGAGAGAGGTGTCGATAAAAACAAAATACAGACGTAGTAGCATCATGCTTATTATCGTAGCAGCAACAAAATTTATCATAAGGCTCTTTTATATAACTTTTAATCTATAACATCATCATATAACGTCTTATGAACAAGTAACAATTCATCACAACATAGAAGTATAAAGCATAAACCTTATTGGTAACCAACAAACTATGTTCTAAGTCAACTTTGCAACTACAATTCATCATATTTTCAGGAAGAGTCTCGTGTCGGAGCCTTTTGGCAAGTCCACATAGTCAACCATCATTTAATCTTCTATGATTGCTAACACACACAGCATACCCATGAGAAAAAAGTTTCAACCGGACACATAGAAATATAGGGGCTTATAGTTTCGCCTCCCAACGTATTCACCTCAAGGGTGATGTCAACAATAATAACTCATGCTCACTCATATCCAATTGGATATGTGTGCCTAGATATTTCCTCACCACATGATGCTTGCGAAAAGAAAAATTAAAGGGAATAGGAAGAATATATTAACTCTTGCATAAAAGTAAATACTTAAAGGTAAAAGATAGGCCCTTCGCGGACGGGAGCAGAGGTTGTCATGCGCTTTTTAGTTTGGACAAATCCCTTAGTGCAAAAGAACGTCATGTTGTATTGCACCCTGTGATAGCAACCTTTATTATGCAGGTCGCCGCTTTTATTACTTTGCCATCACAAGTTCGTACGACACTCAATTTTCTCTTACACTAATTGATCAATCACATTTAGAAACAATTTTTATTGCCTTTGTGCACCGATGACAACTTAGTTGAAGGATCTTATTCAGTCCATAGGTAGGTAATGGTGGACTCTCAAAACATGAGTTTGGGTTTAAGGTTTTTGGTTGTAGAATTAGTATCTCTACTTAGTGCGGAATTTTTGGATAGCTAAGATATTGAGCAAGCACCACATGTTGAAGGATCTATGACAATATAACCTCTATGTGAATATGAACCAACATAAATCGTTACGTCATCTTCCTTGTCCAACGTCAACAATTTTGGCATATATTATTTAATGGGGGCTCACAGTCATAAAAGATGTCCAAGATAGTGTATTTGCATGTGAATATTCTCTTCCCTAATTATTTCTTTCATGAGTGGCATCATTGACCAATGCTATGTTTATCAATCTCTAATAAATTTTACCACTTATACTTTCCTTATGTGATGTCATTACTCACCATAAGATTAGCATATGATCCTTGTCATTCATTTTATTTTATTATGATTGCAACAAGAAAGTAAAGAAGCGAGAGCTCAAACTAAACTTTAGTATATAACTCTCACTCTATTACATAGATAGATAGATCACGAAACTAGCACTCAAAAGTAGATCATACTAAACTTGTATTCAACTAAATCACGATATAGCTAAGAATCGAAAAATAAGTAAATGAAAAAAGTGATGGTGATACGATACCGGGGCATATCCCCCAAGATTGGCTGAAGCCAAGGGGAGTGCCCATACCCATGTACTCAAGTCTCCTTTGGTGGTGAAGATGATGAAGGTGGTGGTGATGAGGTAGCCTTCTTCTTCAGCTTATACTTAAGCATACAATTTTCCTCCCTTAGATCGTCGTTCTCTAACTCGAGCTTTAATATCTTTTTGCATAATGCTGCCTTGATCTCCTGCAGGAAAACGAGATGGAATAAATTGAACCTCGGGTTTGTATCCTTTAGGGAGGCTTGACTTCTTGAATTACACATGCATGTCTCCAGGCTGAGGTAGTGGGTCATCATATTCCTTAGAGCTATCATCCTTTGTTTCCTTCATGTTGGCGTCTTCTTCCTCGTCTGTAGTCCATCCATAATGATCCACCTCTCCATAGACCTTAGGGTTTGCAATATAGTCAGCAACATAGCTCTCCCCTTCTGAATCTTGAGACGACATATTTTCATATCTGCCATGAAAACAACACTAGAAAAGAACAATGGATTTTTCTGCGATGCGATGGTCAAATTTTTTGGGGATATATATAGATTTTATTCTCGGGAAACAAGCATATGGAAAGAAAACGGAGTCGAGAAGATTCCTAAGGAGGGCACAACCCACCAGGGCGCACCAGGGGGCAAGCGCGCCCTGGTGTATCATGCTCACCTCGGTTGCTTTCGTGTTTATTTCTTATTTTCCTAACTTTCCTAACATTCCAAAACTGACAGAAAATATTTTTGCGTATTTTTCGGAGTCTGTTTACTTACCGTATCACGTACCTCCTCTTTTTCAAGATTCTGGAGTGTTTCGGAAGGTTTCTTTTATGTGTTCCTCCAACGTTATGGTTTGAATAACATTTCTTTCAACATTAATTGGCATACCTGAGATATAATGTTTAATTCTTTGTGCATTGACCTCCTTAGGTTAGTACCTTTGCCATTATTAAACTTGATAGCTCCAGAGCGATAAACCTCTTCGATTACAAATGGTCCTTTCCACTTGGAAACAAGTTTTCCAACAAAAATCTGAAATGAGAGTTCTACAAAAGAACATATTCTCCAACTTTGAATTCCCGCTTGTGGAGTCTTTGGTCATGCCATCTTTTAAATTTTCTTTGAATAGTTTGGCATTTTCATAAGCTTGGGTTCTCCATTCATCTAGTGAGCTAATATCAAATAACCTATTTTCACCAGCAAGTTTGAAGTCATAGTTGAGTTCTTTAATTGCCCAAAATGCTTTGTGTTCTAACTCTAGAGGCAAATGACAAGCTTTCCCATATACCATTTTGTATGGAGACATACCCATAGTATTTTTATAAGTTTTTCTATGATACGTCTCCAACGTATCTATAATTTATGAAGTATTCATGCCATGTTTCCATAATTCTATATGATTTTGGTATATGATTTTATTAGAACTAACCCGGACTGACGCTGTTTTCAGAAGAACTACCATGGTGTCGTTTTTTGTGCAGAAATAAAACTTCTCGGAATGGGCTAAAAAATTAGTATGATTTTTCTAGACCAAAAGAGACCCCCGAAGCATTGGAGTTGGGCCAGAAGAGCCACGAGGAGGTCACAAGCCTGTCAGGCGCGGCCACCCCCTGGCCGCGCCTAGCAGACTTGTCACCGCCTCGTGGCCCCCCTTAACGCGAGATCGACGCCAAAAATTCCTATAAATATAGAAACCTCCGAAAAGAAACCTAGACTGGGAGTTTCGCCGCCCCAAACCTCCAGAGCCACGAAAAACAAATCGGGAGCCTATTCCGGCACCCTGCCGGAGTGGGAAACCATCAACGGAGGCCATCTTCATCATCTCGGCGCTCTCCATGACGAGGAGGGAGTAGTTCACCTTTGGGGATGAGGGTATGTACCAGTAGCTATGTGTTTGATCTCTATCTCTCTCTTGTGTTCTTGAGATGGCACGATCTTGATGTACCCCGAGCATTATTGATATAGATGAATCATATGGAGTTTTCCCCTCTCTATATTCTTGTGATGAATTGAGTTTTCCCTTTGAAGTTTTCTTATCGGATTGAGTCTTTAAGGATTTGAAAACACTTGATGTATGTCTTGCGATGGGATATCCGTGGTGATGATGGGATGTTCTATTGATCCACTTGATGTATGTTTTGGTGATCAACTTGCGGGTTCCGTGACCTTGGGAATCTATGCATAGGGGTTGGCACATGTTTTTGTCTTGACTTTCCAGTAGAAACTTTGGGGCACTCTTTGAAGTTGTTTGTGTTGGATTGAACATGATGAATCTGAAATTATGTGATGCACATCGTATAATCAAGCCCATGGGTACTTGTGGTGACATTGGAGTATCTAGGTGACATTAGGGTTTTGGTTGATGTGTATCTTAAGGTGTTATTTTAGTACGAATTCTAGGGCTGTCCATGACACTTATAGGGATAGCTCATAAGATTGATCAGAAAAGATAACTTTGAGGTGGTTTCATACCCTAAAATAATTTCTACATTAGTTCTCCACTATTTGTGACTTTGGAGTGAACTCTTTGTTAGACGAGAGGTAATTACATATGATTCAACTATGTCAATATTGTTGAGAGAAATTGCACTAGTGAAAGTATGGACCCTAGGCCTTGTTTCCAAGCATTTATACAACATTTTGCTCGCTGTTTACTATTTGTTACCTTGCTGTTTTTATATTTTCAAATTACAAAAGCCTATATCTACCATCCGTATTACACTTGTATCACCATCTCTTCACTAAACTAGTGCACCTATATAATTTACCATTGTATTGGGTGTGTTGGAGACACAAGAGACTCTTTGTTATTTGGTTGCAGGGTTGTTTGAGAGAGACCATTTCATTCTATGCCTCCCACGGATTGATAAACCTTAGGTAATCCACTAGAGGGAAAATTGCCTCTGTCCTACCAAACTCTGCGCTTGGAGGCCCAACACGTGTCTACAAGAAGAAGGTTGTGTAGTAGACATTAAGCTCTTTTGGCCCAAAGTGCATCATCAGGTTTCTTAGACCAATTCTTTTGGGACCTATTGATAGTATTTTGTACTATTAATTTTATTTCTCTATTGCTAAGTTCAACTTGAGCACTAAATTGTGGATGATAGGGTGATGCAATTCTATGGTTAACATCATATTTAGCAAGCATTTTACGGAAAGAACCATGAATAAAGTGTGAACCACCATCAGTCATTAAATATCTAGGGACTCCAAACCTCGGGAAGATAACTACTTTAAGCATTTTAGTGGAGGTGTTATGATCAGCACTACTAGTTGGAATAGCTTCTACCAACTTACTAACATAATCAACAACAACCAAAATATGAGTATACCCATTGGAGGAAGGAAAAGATTTGATACGTCTCCAACGTATCTATAATTTATGAAGTATTCATGCCATATTCACCTATGTTTACAATACTTTTATATGGTTTTGATGCACTTTATTTGATTTATTTAGAACTAACCTAGACTGACGTTGTTTTCACTAGAACTACCGTGGTGTTGTTTTTGTGCAGAAATAAAAGTTCTCCAAATGCAATGAAACTTTTTGACAATATCTTTTGGAACAAAAGAGGCACTAGAAGCTTCTTTGGAGGACTAGAAGAGCCACGAGGTGGGCACAACCTGCCAGGGCGCGTTAGGCCCCTCTAGCGTGCCCTGGTGGGTTGTGCCCTCCTCGTGGCCCATCTTCATGTGAAACCGACGGTCAAAAATCCTATAAATACATAAACCATCAGAAATAACCCTAGACTCATCGTTCCACCACTACAACTCTCTGTATCGACGAAAAACCAATCTGTAGGCGTTCCAGTACCCTGTCGGAGAGGGCAGATGATCTCTGGTGGCCATCTTCATCATCTCAACGGAGGCCATGATGAGGATGGAGTTGTCCACCCTCAGGGCTGGCGGTTTGTACCAGTAGCTATGTGTTCAATCTCTCTCTCTCTCTCGTGTTCTTGAGATGGCATGATCTTGATGGATCACGGGCCTTGTTAATATAGTTGGATCATATGATGTTTTCCCCTCTCTATCTGTTGTGATGAATTGAGTTTTCCCTTTGAGATTTTGTTATTATCGGATTGAATAATTTTATGGATTTGAGAGCACTTGATGTACGTCTTGCATGTGGATACCCATAGTGACATTGGGGTATTCAAGTGATTCACTTGATATACGTTATGGTGTCAATTTGCGGATTTCGGTGACCTTGGGGATCTATGCATTGGGGTTGATTGCACATTTTCATACCTTGTTCTCCGATAGAAATCATGGGGCAGTGTTTGAGGTTCTTTGTGTTGGATTGAGTATTATGAATCTAAAATTGTTTGATGCGTATCGTATAATCAACTCATGGATACTTGTGGTGACGTTGGAGTATCTAGGTGACATTAGAGTTAGTTGATGCGTATCTTATGGTGTTATTCTAGTACTAATTCTTGGATAGATCGATTGGAAAGGATAACTTTAAGGTGGTTTCGTACCCTACAAAGAATTTCTTCTTATGTTCTCCGCTAGATAAGAACTTTGGAGTGATTCTTCGTTGCACGTTGAGGGATGGTTATGTGATCCAATTATATTAGCATTGTTGAGACATTGCACTAGCGAAAGTACGGACCCTAGGCCTTATTTCCTAACATTTATACACCATTTTGCTCGATGTTTTACATTTTCTACCTTGCTGTTTTTATATTTTCAGATTACAAAAATCTATATCCATCATCCATATTTCACTTGTATCATCATCTCTTCGCTGAACTAGTGCACCTATACAATTTGTCATTGTATTGGGTGTGTTGGGGACACAAGAGATTTCTTGTATTTAATTGCAGGGTTGTTTGAGAGAGACCATCTTCATCCTACACCTCCCACGGATTGATAATCCTTAGGTCATCCACTTGAGGGAAAATTGCTACTGTCCTACAAAACTCTACGCTTGGAGGCCCACCATGAGTCTACAAGAATAAAGTTGCATAGTAGACATCAATATCTTTTCTAGCGCCATTGCCGGGGAGGTGAGTGCTTGAAGGTATATATTTAGATCTTGCAATTATATATTTTAGTTTCTTGTTTTTCACTAGTTTGGTTTTATAAAAGAAAACTACAAAAAATGGAGTTTGGGTTACATCATTCGTTTCGTCTTTATAATATATTTCGTGAAAATAAGGATTTAGAAAATTGTGCTCAATTGGTAGAGGAAGAAATTATGAAAATACTTGATGAGAATTCCTTGAATGATGAGCATGATAGAAATATTTTTAGTATAAGTTCTCTGAATATTCATGATGCTAATGATATGCAAAGCCACAAGCTTGGGGATGCTATGTTTGATGAATATGATATTTTTAGTCCCCCAAGTCTTAATGAGCAAAACTATTATGATGATGGCGTGTATCCTACACCTCCCACGGATTACAGGGTTGTTTGAGAGAGACCATCTTCGTCCCACACTTCCCACGGATTGATAAACCTTAGGTCATCCACTTGAGGGGAAAATGCTACTGTCCTACAAAACTCTACACTTGAAGGCCCAACACGAGTCTACAAGAATAAAGTTGCATATTAGACATCAAGCTCCCATATAATCAAAACCCAAACAGCAAATGGTTCAACAGCAAGTGAATAATTCATAGGCATTTACTGACGCTTACCGATATTACCAATTCTTTGACATTCATCACAAGACAAGACAAACTTACGGGCATCCTTGAAGATAGTAGGCCAATAAAAACCAGATTGCAATACCATGTGAGCAGTTCTATCTCCCGCATGATGTCCTCCATAGGCCTCGGAATGACATTTCCATAGTATTTGTTCCTATTCATGATCATGTACACAATGTCTAATAATACCACCTACTACTTGTTTATAAAGATGTGGGTCATCCAAAAAGTAATGTATTAAATCATAGAAGAATTTTTCTTTTGTTGGTATGCGAAACTAGGTGGTATATATTTAATAACAATGTTGTTAGCATAATTAGCATACCAAGGAGTGTTTTGAGAAACATTTATTGCAGCTAACTATTCATCACGAAAACTATCATCAATAGGTAGTGGGTCATCAAGAATATTTTCTAAACTAGACAAGTTATCAGCTATGGGGTTCTGCGCTCCTTTCCTATCAGTGATATGTAAATCAAATTCTTGAAGCAAGGTAACCCACCAAATGAGTCTGGGTATAGCATCTTTCTTTTCCATAAGATATTTTGTAGCAGCATGATTAGTGTGAACAATAACTTTGGAATCAATGATGTAAGATCTAAATTTATCACCAGCAAACATAACTGCTGAGAATTCCTTTTCAGTAGTAGCATAATTTCTTTGGGAACTGTCTAGAGTTTTGCTAGCATAATGGATAACATTTAATTTCTTATCAACTATTTGTCCTAGAACAGGACCAACAACATAATCACTAGCATCACACATAATTTCAAAAGGCAAATTCCAATTAGGTGGTTGAACAATAGGTGTAGAAGTGAAGGCTTTCTTAAGAGTTTCAAAGGCTTCTACACAATCATCATAAAAAACAAAGGGAATATCCTTTTATAAAAGATTATTAAGAGGCCTAGAAATTTTGGATAAGTCTATAATAAACCTACTATAGAAACTAGCATGACCAAGGAAACTCCGAATACCTTTAATATCTTTGGGACATGGCATTTTCTCAATTGCATCAACTTTAGCTTGATCTACCTCAATACCTCCTTCAGAGATTTTATGCCCCAAGACAATGCCTTTATTAACCATAAAGTGGCACTTCTCCCAATTGAAGACGAGATTAGTTGGTTCGCATCTCTACAAAACTCGATCAAGGTTGCTTAAGCAATCATCAAAAGAAGTTTTGTAGACGGAAAAATCGTCCATGAAAACCTCCACAATCTTTTCACAAAAATCAGAGATATAGCATTCATACATCTTTGAAAGGTAGCATCTGCATTGCATAAACCAAAAGGCATACATCTATAAGCATAGGTTCCAAAAGGACAAGTAAAGGTGTTTTTCTCTTGATCAGATTGTGACGTAGGTATTTGAGAAAAACCAGAATATCCATCCAGAAAACAAAAGTGTGTGTGCTTAGATAATCTCTCTAACATTTGATAAATGAAAGGCAGAGTGTAATGATATTTTCTAGTAGCTTTATTTAGTTTTCTAAAATCAATTACCATTCTATAGCCAGTGAAAATTCTCTATGGGATAAGTTCATTTTTATCATTAGGAACAACAATAATACCTCCCTTCTTAGGGACACAATGGACGAGACTTACCCATCTACTATCAGCTATGGGATAGATTATGCCTGCTTCTAGAAGCTTTAATATTGTATTTCTTACCACTTCTTTCATCTTAGGATTCAATCGTCGTTGGTGATCAACAATGGGTTTAGCATCAGGTTCCATATTAATCTTATGCTGACATGGAGTGGGACTAATGCCCTTAATATCATCAAGAGTATACCCAATAGCAGCTCGGCGCTTCCTCGGATTTTTAATAATCTTTCATCTCCATGTTCTGAAATGTTAGCACTAATAATAACAGGATATATCTTTTACTCATCAAGATAAGCATACTTGAAAGTGTGAGGAAATTATTTTAATTCAAACACATGATCACCTTTAGGTGGAGGAGAACCTCCTATAGTTTCAATATGCAAGTTGTGTTTTAGGAGAGGTTTTTGTTCAAATAAATTTATATCTATTTCTTTTATTTCATGCAAGTGCATTTCATTTTCATGGTCTAGCAAATATTGTTGTAGTGGATCAGTAGGAGGAACGACAACAGAAGCAAGACCAATTATTTCATCCTTACTAGATAATTCTTTATTACAAGGTTGTCTACTAAACTTGGAAAAGTTAAACTCATGAGACACATCAACAAACTTAACATTGACGGATTCTTTTTGTCAATCTATCTTAGCGTTAACAGTGTTCAAGAACGGTTTACCAAAGATAATGGTACAAAAGTCATCTTGTGGGGAACCAAGAACTAGAAAATCAGTAGGATATTTTATTTTCCCACACAAGACATCAACATCTCTAACAATCCCAAGTGGTGTGATGGTGTCTCTATTAGCAAGTTTAATAGTAACATCAATTCTTCTATTTTAGCAGGTGCTATATCATTCATAATTTCTTGGTATAAAGTAAAAGGAATAACGCTCACACTATCACCCATATCACATAAACCATGATCGAAATGATCTCCTATTTTAACTGAGACAACAAGCATGCCAACTACACATCTATTTTTTTATCTTTTTCATCAGGTTTGGAAATTCTAGCAGCTTCATCACAGAAGTAAATAACATGCCCATCAATATTTTTTACCAAGAGATCTTTAACCATAACAACACTAGGTTCTACATTAATTTGTTTAGAGGGCTTAGGTACTTTAATATTACTTTTGCGAACCACAGTTGACACCTTAGCATGTTCCTTTATCCTAACAGGGAAATGTGGTTTTTCAATATAAGCAGTAGGCACAACTGGATCAACATTGTAAATGATAGTTTCTTCTTTAGCTATGACCGATTCTTTGATGTCTTTTTTAATAGGGGGTGATATTTAAACCAGTTCTCCTTAGGGAGATCAACATGAGTAGGAAATGATTCACAAAAAGAGGTTGTTATCTCAGAGTCAAGTCCATATTTAGTGCTAAGCTTGTGAAAGCATCGGTATTCATAAAAGATTTAACACAATCAAACTCAAGCTTAATCCCTGACTCATTACCTTCATCGAGTTCCCAATATTCAGAGTTGTGTTTAACTCTTTCTAAAAGATCCCACTTGATTTCAATAGTCTTCTTTATAAAAGAATCAGTACAAGAAGTATCGACCATGGATCGATCATTATGAGAAAGTCAAGCATAAATTTTTTGAATAATAATTTCTCTCAAAATATCATGATTGGGGCAAGAATATAACATTGGCTTAAGCCTCCCCCAAGCTAGAGCAATGCTTTCTCTTTCACAAGGCCAAAATATATATATATAATTCCGATCACGATGAACTAGATGTATCGGATAAAACTTTTGATGGAATTCCAATTTTAATCGATTCTAGTTCCATGATCTAATATCTTCACATAGCCTATACCATGTCAATGCTTTTCCCTTCAAAGATAAAGGTAAAACCTTCTTCTTAACTTTATCTCTGGATAAACCTGCAAGCTTAAATAATACACAAATTTCATCCACATGTATTAGGTGCATGTCAGGATGCTCAGTTCTATCTCTTGCATAAGGATTAGCTAGCAGTTATTCTATCATACCCAAAGGAATTTCATAACCAATATTTTAAATAGGTGCAGTAGGTGTAGGGGCAACTAATTGTGGTTCCGGTCGAGGTGAAGATACCCCCAACAAAGAATGTAGTATAAGTTTTTACTTACCGATTTCCTCTTACCAAAAGCACTTAACTCCCCGGCAACGGCGCCAGCAAAGAGTCTTGATGACCCACAAGTGTAGGGGGTCAATAATAGTCCTTTCTATAAGTAAGATTGTCGAACCCAACGAGGAGAATGAGGAAATGACAAGCGGTTTTCAGCAAGGTAGTTTCTGCAAGCATTGAAATTGTAGGTAACAAGTAGTTTGATAGCAAGATAATAGGTAACGAGCAAGTAACGGTAATGGTAAATAAAGGCAGCACGGTAGCCCAATCCTTTTGTGGAAAATGACAGGCCAAAATGATCTCTTATAATAAGCAAAGCATTCTTGAGGGTACCCAGGAATTTCATGTAGTCACTTTCATGAAGTCTCCTACCCTTCGACTCGTGAGATGAGTGGGGCGACGGGCGGGGCGATGCAGGCGCACGCGCCTCCGCCGCCCGAACTGACACCGGCGCTGCTCCTCTCCTTGCCGCAGGGGCTCAGCCAGGCAGTCTGGTGGCACATGCGACTGGGGGATGGACTCGCACGGGCGATCAAACACTGGCGACCTGGGCGGCTGATGGATCGCGCCATGGCAACGGGGTGGGTGATACACTGAAATCGCCATCCGTGGGCAGCGCTGCTGACGGATCACCATCGTGGGTCGACGATAGTAGATTCTACCTACTTGCCGATGATTCCACCGCTGATTCCGACACCGAGGGCACATACGAAACGACATCGTTGTTGGTGTTGAGATACATCTGCCGCTCATCGTCTTCGATGGAAGGATTTGACATTTGCCGTCGCGTGGCAAAAAGACTTGCGATCTGGCAACAACAGCGGGAGGCAGCGATCAATCCACTGCCGACGACTGATCCCGTATCAACCCCGTCGGACAAGGTATGTACATATGCAGGAATTTCAATTCAAAAAAATTGGGCAAAGCTAGACCACTCTCTATTCCACCGATCGAACCATCATCTTGTGATGATGATGGCAACGGGGAGTGGATGTTGGTTCGCCAGCAACGCCATATGCGCGCGATCCGGACCGGAGTGCTGGCTCCAGCGGATCTGAAAGCGTCGGTGAATTCAAAATTCAAAATTCGTTGATCCAACCCTAGAGGCCCACGGGCCCATCGTGGGCTTTCGGTTTCTGAACCAAAATTGGATGGGTTCGATGATCATTAGGCCCGTAGAGAGATGCACATGAAAAACCTATACAATTCGTACGCAAAGGAACATCCTGCTGACATTATCCCTGTCACTGGACAGGCTTCCAGGTATCCATTAGGGTTTTACTCGCAAAAAAAGAAACCGATCTACGGTGGCCAATTGCGTCTGCGATGAACAGAGGTGCCGGCCGTGCTCCTGCTAGCGGCGGCAGCGGCCCAAACCGAGGTCGCTATGGCGGCAATGGAAGGGGAGGAGGATGCAATTAGGGCAACCGGTTTGGCCGGAAGTACGCGCAAGGAGAGGACAGCGGCACCAATGGGAATCAAGATGACTTTGATGGGAACAAAAACGAACATGCTCATGGCCGTGATTTCAGCAATACCAGAGAGCAAGGGTACAATAACACCTTCCAACACCACGCAAACCAAAATCAGCGTCAGGGAGGATACCAGAATCTATACCAAGGTCATAATGCTGACCGAGGCGGGCAAGGTTACAGGAACGATGGGGTTTCACGAAGAGATGACGGTGGTGTTGATCAAACTTTGATCCAGAAGACTGTAGAGGCGGTAGTGGCTGCCATTACAACAACGTCTAGAGGGTCTCTCATCAAACCACCGGCGGCAGCACATGAACCTACGGTGGGGACCTCCCTTCTAAAGATGGATGGGGGGCCTATGGCTGTCGACCAAACGCAGCCGATGAAGCAAGTGGCAGCTGTGCCGGTGGTTGCCGCTGCCAAGGAGAAAAAGTAGACTAAGAAGAAGAAAACTGACGTCTGTTTTAGGTGCAAGCAAGCTGGACATTTTATTGATGATTGGACTGTCGAAACATGTGATATATGTGAGTCCATTCATCATGCTACTCAAGTATGTCACTTGTTGCAAGCTCCAAAACCATCTGTGATGATGTATGGATATGCCAATGAGGTGCTAATGTTTTTTGAGCTTCCTCTATCGGGTTCATTTCGTCCCAAGGTGGAAAATGCAAAACTGGCAAAGGTCACGGTGGAAGGGGATGCCATGACAATCCCTGAGATCATTGAACAACTCAAATGGATAGTGCTATCAGAGAACTTCCAATGGGAGGTTATGCATTATCATGGCAATGTTTTCAAGGTCAGATTCCCTAGCAAAACTGAGGTACAGCGGATGAAACACTTCAAGACATACCTTGTGTCCCAGAGAACTTCTGATATTATTTTTGATGAGTGGGCAGTCATGGAGGAGCCTGAATACATGTTACCTGAGGTTTGGGTCCGTGTAAAAGGGCTGCCAGTCGATGTTCGAAAGGATTACTTAGCTCTATGCGCGTTGGGATCTCTTTTTGGAAAGACTATAGAAGTGGACATGCCTTTTACTAGGAAGCACAAAACACTAAGCTCAAGAATAGGTTGTATGGATCACTCTCTTATTCCAGCCACAATGGATGTCATGATCAAGGGAGGTTTCTACAGATTGCAATTTGAAGTAGAAAATGTGATGCCTAATGCTCAGGGACATAGAACTTTGAGAGAGAACGATAATGGCAATGGTGGAGGAGATAATGGACATGATGAAACGGGTGACAAGGACAAGGATGCTACCACTGACATGGACGTGGATAAAGATAACAACCAGATGTGGTTCAAAACCCCAATGTGCTGGCTGAGGGGAACGTAAATGATGCCCATGTTTCAAAGACTCAACATTTGTCCATCATTTTTGGAGATTTGCCTCCTTCTGCTGTGAAAGGTTTTGATGGTCTTATTGTGGGCAATACGAAGACACACGAAGTGGAAAAACAAGGTGTGGTTGCTGAACTTGTTTTGGCGCGTGATCTCACCCTTACGAACGCTCCCACACCTCTACTTGGCGCAAGAGAATCTACCCGGGAGCGATACTTGTTGGCACAGAACAGCTGCTGGTGAGTCAGGGAGAGATGCTCCCGCATTTCATCACTCAAGAGCCGGCTGTGGCGAGAGGGTGGAATGACGATGCGCTAGTACGGTCAGATGTCGTGGGCAAAACTGAAAACAATGGTAAACAGACAGGATGCCAGGTTGAGGAGGCCAGTGAACCTGGCCTTGACACTTTGCATACGTCACAACAGACTCTAGAGGGACCAAAGGGGACTATAGAGATCGCATCCTACACACAAGACGTTGCTGTCGAGGATCACTTGACACAACCATGGGAGAGGCTCACTACACCGGTTATCGCATCACGAGATGATGCGAAACCCTGTGGCTCCGAGATTTGGAACAAAGTAGAGAGGCCCTCGCTAGAGGAGATCATTGCCTTTGGAGGAATTGCCCAAGCTGCAATTGATGTGTGATCTAGCACATGTATCAATGATCAAGCAAATGCCAATGACACGCAGATGGCAAGGGCGATGCAGCAAGCTCAGCAACGCGTTCAGGCAACCCTCTCAGGTACTCAACAACATCCCAAATTTTCCTTCATTAACTTGCCACATGCCGAAATTATTGGTAGAGCCGCTCGTATAGGTGTGTGTCTAGGGAAGGATGTTGATGAAGCAGTACAAACAATAGAAAACATTAAAGGGGTAGAGGAGATTCGAAATTTGCAGTTCTTGGAAAAGAATTTGCAAGAAAAGGATGATGATCCTTCAAACCTAATGACGTCTAGTGTTTCAAGTTTATGTGAGGACCTGGTAGCTGACAAGTCTGATGATATTGAGTTGAATGAATTAATTAACAATCCATTACATCCAATTAAGGCAAAAAATAGACAAAGGAAGATATATGATACTATAAATATCTGGAGAAGCAACCGGAAGAGAACTAGGAAAATTTATTCATAATGCAGAATCTAATGGGCATGACATGGAACAATGGTGGTTTTGGTGACCCCTCTAAGCACATTTTTGTTAAAGAATCGATTCGTGAATATAAATTGGATTTTATTGCCTTGTTGGAGACAGGAAGATCTAATTTCACGGTTGCTTTTTTCACTCAACTTGCGGTCGGTTTCAATTTTACGTGGTTTTGCCTACCACCTCATGGTCGATCGTGTGGTATTTTAGTTGGCATTAATTCAGACACTATGGATGTGCTGAAAGGGACAATATGAGACTACTCGGTGCATATGCACATGAAATGCAAGAGGGACGGTTTTGAATGGATTTTTGTGCCGGTCTATGGGGCTGCCCAAGATGCACAGAAATCAGATTTTTTAATTGAGCTAGTCCACATGTGTGAGTTGCAGTCACTTCCTTTGTTGGTCGAAGGGGATTTCAGTATTATGAGAAATCAAAATGAAAAGAACAAACAGAACTTTAATACACGCTGGATTTTTATTTTCAACGCTATCATTCAAGAGTTAAACTTGAGAGAGATTGCTCTCTCCGGTAGACATATTCACTTGGGCCAATAGAACACACAACCCAACCTTTGAAAAGCTAGACAGAATTCTAGCAAGTGTGGACTGGGAGCAAAAATTCCCACTCGTTACTGTACGAGCTCTTTCTAGGACCGGGGTGGGGTCAGACCACACTCCTCTCTTAATTGATTCCGGTATCAAATACCATAATGGAAATCAGCCACGTTTCTCTTTTGAACTTTTTTGGCTTAGACAAGAAGGTTTCCCTGCTGAATTCTACCAAAGTTTCTCTGAAATTCTAAAGGGAGACTTGATGGCATTGTTTGATCAATTTCACATGGGAGAGTTGCCACTATACAAATTAAATTTCGGTAATATTACTCTCTTGCCTAAGAAGGAAAATGCAGTTCAAATCCAACAATACAGACCGATTTGTCTGTTAAATGTTAGTTTTAAGATATTCACCAAGGTTGGAACTAACCGCATAACGGGGTTTGCCTCGAAGGTGATTAGACCCACCCAATCGGCATTCATGCCTGGGCAAAATATCCTTGAAAGGGTAGTTATCCTTCATGAGACTATTCATTAGCTGAAGTCTAAAAAAATGGATGGAGTTCTTTTTAAGATCGATTTTGAAAAGGCATACGACAAGGTCAAATGGTCCTTTCTACAGCAAACTTTACGTATGAAAGGTTTTGCACCTGAATGGTGCCGCTTTATAAAAGATTTTGTGCAAGATGGGAGTGTAGGGGTCAATGTCAATGAGGACATTAGCCGCTATTTTCAGACTAGAAAAGGTTTGAGATGGGGAGACCCCTTGTTGCCAATGCTTTTCAATATTGTAGTAGATATGCTTGCTATTCTTATTGAACATGCAAAACAGGATGGTCAAGTGGGTGGGCTCATACCTCATTTGAGTGAGGGAGGCTTATCAATACTACAATATGCTGATGACACAATCTTATTTCTAGAACATGACCTTCAAAAGGCACTCAACATGAAACTAATCCTTTGCATTTTTGAACAACTATCGGGATTAAAAAATAACTCCCACAAAAGTGAGATCTTCTGTTTTGGTAAGGCAAAGGAGGATGAACAGCAATACAAACACATCTTTGGATGTGAGGCCGGTTCACTTCCTTTCCGGTGTCTTGGAATACCCATTCATTATCAGAAGATTAGAAACTCAGATTGGTACCCAGTTGAAACCCGATTTGAAGGCAAAATGGGTTGTTGGAAGGGCAAAATGCTGTCATATGGTGACAGACTGGTCCTTATCAACTCTCCGCTAACTTGTTTGCCCATGTTTATGCTATCCTTTTTACAAATACCAAAGGGTGTTTTAAAATGGCTAGACTATCATAGATCCCGTTTCTTTTGGCAAAGCGATGATGAAAAAAGAAAAATCAAATTAACCAAGTGGAATATTATTTGCCGTCCTAAAGAGCAAGGAGGACTTGGAATAGAAGTTTTGGAACTAAAAAGCAAATGCTTATTGAGTAAATGGTTATTCAAGCTTCTTAATGAGGAAGGTGTATGGCAAGAACTGCTTCAAAATAAATACCTAAGCCAAAAAACGTTATCTAAGGTTCAAGTCAAACAAACGGACTCTCCCTTCTAGAAGGGACTTATGAATGTGAAAGATGAGTTCTTCGCTAGGGGCCATTTTCAAGTGGGAGATGGCACTAGTGGTAGGTTCTGGGAAGATGTTTGGTTGGATGACTCTAGCCTAGCGTGGCAGTATCCAACCCTCTATAATATAGTCCAGCATAAGAATGTTACTGTTGCAAGTGTGTTGTCTCAAGCACCCCTGAATAATAGTTTCAGGCGGCTACTAATTGGAAATAAATGAATGGCTTGGCTGAACCTTGCAGACGCCTAATGACAATATCTCTTGATAATGAACAAGATAAGTTTGTCTGGAATCTCACTACCTCAAGTATTTTTACCATCAAATCCATGTATGAGGATCTCATGAATGGTCACACACCCTATTTGAGAAAGTATCTTTGGAAACTTAAAATCCCTTTGAAGATAAAGATTTCTATGTGGTTTTTAAGCAACAAAGTTCTTCTTACTAAAGATAATCTAGCTAATAGGAAATGGAAAGGCTGTACCAAATGTGTCTTCTGTGGGGAACAGGAGACAGTAGAGCATCTTTTCATTGAGTGCCCTTTTGCTAAGATTTTATGGCGAATCGTTTATTTCTCATGATCTCCCTCCTCCAACGAATATTACTAATATGTTTGGCATTTGGTTGAATGGAGTTGATAAAAGTTCTAAGGATCGAATTCGCATAGGTGTTTTGGCCTTACTTTGGTCAATATGGAGATGCAGAAATAATCTAGTGCTTAACAAACAAAAATCTTTTAATATCTTGCAGGTTATCCATATGGTGGTGCATTGGGTACAACTATGGGCACTCCTTTCTATCCAAGCGCAACGGGATGGATTCTGGATGCAACCATCTACTGACGGTTGCATAGGACATCTTATCCCGGGCTAGATGGCGGCATATTAGTCGACTATAGGATGCTTAGTTTACTATATGTCTACTTAGCCACTTTATTTCGCTGGTTGATATTTGTATCAACTTTGAGCGATCCTTGAACTATAATACTTTATTGATACTAGGAGACTTTCATAAATAAAGGTTGTGTGCATCGTCATGATGTAGAGGCCGGGGTTTTACTCCCCTTTTCGAAAAATCTAGTCACTTTCATCATGTTGGTTTGATTCATGTTCGCTACTTTGATAATTTGATATGTGGGTGTGTAAGTGCATCAAGTGCCACCCTTGTTTGTTTTTGGAGTATTGAAGACAAACGTGGTTGAGGGAGTAATGTGTTTGTGAGAGTTCACAGGTTAACACGGAGAGAAGTCCCTGGAGTTTTTGTCTAGCCGTCGAAGATGACCCCCCAAAAATGTCCGAAGACATTGACGACGGCTCAAGCCATTGGTGGTGGACGAAGACATTCGTCTGAAGACAATAAAACATGAACATAAAGTGTTTTGGTAGTTTTGTTTCTTCTTTCCCGAGTCATATGAACCACCATACTGTTAAGTAGGGTCGATGTGATCGAAGTCAGATGTTGGCGTGATGCTCAACCCATACCTATGTCTTCGAGCGAAGACATTGAGAAGAAAACTCTTCTAGATCTGGTTGAGTCAGCTTTACTTGTGGCCCAAGTAAAGTTGCCACGTGCGTTCAAAATCCGACTGTTGTGACACGTGTTGGTTGGCTATTGACCCATGGTCATTTTGGTCATATCAGGCCGGGTTGCCCGCTGGCTATAAATAGCCCACCCCTCCACCATGAGAAGGTGGCTGCTCACAGTGAGATACGACTGTTGTCGTTTTGGAGCAATGCACCTCAAAGACTTTGAGAGAAACACATTCAGTGAGGATACACTTAAACTCCTAGAGCTAGAGTGTTTGAGCATCATCGAAGTCATTCTGTTCTTAGTGAACTAAAGACTTATTACACTTGAACACTGTGATCTTCTAGACGGTTAGGCGTCTGGGTCTAGAGCGTCCATGAGTTATTGTGGACTGCCCGGTGACCAAGTCTGTACGTGTTTCAGAAGTCTCCCCTGAAGACTTACCTGAGTGATTGGGCAATGTCCAAGTGACTTCGGATCAAGGGGAATAAGGTGAAGACAAGGTCTTCTGAGTTCAATCTGAGCCTCCCTAACCAGACGTAAAGTTGTCACAGCAACTGGAACTGGTCCAACAAATCTTGTGTCTTCGTCAAGCAACTTGTTCTATCCTTCACTCTCTTACATTCCTACTCTGAACTGTGAAGTCATTGCTTGAACATTGCGTGAAGACTTTCTCTGAAGACATTCATATCAACTCTTTATCTTCATATCATCTAAGTTTGTCTTCGACTCACCTTAGTATTCATGATGATTATGCTTAACTTGCTTGAATGTCTTCACTGCACTGCATGCCTTGTCTAGATCCTTGATTGTATCCTACCTGATCCTATTTATGTTTCCACATTATTCGAATACATTCATTATTTTGAAGTCTTTCATAAAAATTGCCTATTCACCCCCTCTATTCGATAACTAGCACTTTCAATTGGTATCAGAGCAAGGTACTCCCTTGTTCCGTGTTTTGGTTTAACCATCGTGGAGTTTTAGCTATGTCAACTGCATGGATAATCAAGGTCTCCGCTGCGTGCCCTGTCTTCAATGGCACCGACTACCCCTAATGGAAGAACAAGATGTGCATGCATCTCGAAGCCATTGACAACGACCTATGGTATGTCATCATGGCGAGCATTCCCAAGGTTGGTGAAGGTGTTACTATTGCTGATGTGAAGAGGTTCGCACAACTTGACTCCACCGCCAAGAACATCATCTGTGGTCATCTGACCAAAGGATAATTTGGCCGTGTGAGTGCACTTAACACCTCCAAGCAAACCTGGGAATGGCAGTCCAAAGTGAAGAAAGGCGTCTCATCTCAAAGAGACTCCCGTGTTGATGTGCTTCGCAACCTGTTCAACTGCTTCAAAGACACGACAACGAAAATGTTAATCTCACCTTTGGTCGCCTCACTAACATCTCCAATGAGCTGAATGCACATGGCACCATTGATATCACCAAATATGAAGTCATGAAGAAGCTACTCAGATCACTTGACAGTTCTTTTGACACTCTCACACTTATGATCCAAGAGCGTCCTGACTTCAAGAGTTTGGACCCAGCTGATATACTTGAGAGGTTGAACACCCACAAATTCCAACAATTTGATGAGAGAGATATCTATGGACCAAGCTACATTTGCTCCCATGCATTAAAGGCCAAAGTTGTGTCTTCATTTGAAGACAACTCTGAATGCAGTTCTATGGTACTGAAGACTTTGGAAAGGAACTTGCCTTGCTTGTTTGGAAGTTTAGGAAGTTTGCCAAGTTAATATGCTATGCTAAATCTCCAAGACGTGATTCCAAGAGATCTGGAGATATGTCTTCCTAGGACATCTAGAAGCAAACCTGTTACAAGTGCAAGAAAACCGGTCACTTCATTGTTGATTCTCCTCAATGGGAAAAATGAATCCAAGAAGAAGAGCAAGAACTACGACTCCGATGACAACAACAAGAAGAAGTATGCAAAGTATTTTTCACATAGGAAGAGTTGATCAGGAAAGGCCCATGCCTTCATCGGAAAGGAGATGGATTCACAGTCTGAATCTGGTTCTGAGGCTGAGGAAGCATCTGAGGAGGAATCTGACGCTGAAGTAGCTAGATTGGCAATGGTTTAGGCTTATCTTTCTATGTCTGTCTTCGAACCGGAAGACAATGGCTCATTCTTCAACACCGAAGCTAGTGATGATGAAACTAGTCCAGCCTACTGCTTCATGGCGAAAGCCTCCAAGGTATCCTCAAAGTCCTCACGTCATGAATCTGAATCTGAAGCTGAATCGGACAATGACATGAAACCAAGCTATGCTAAACTTGTAAAAATTGCCACCAAGCAACAAAATGCTATGTAGAAAATGCAATCTACTCTAGAGAAAAGCGATGACCTGTTATGCGAAGAGATGAGTCTAAACGAAACTATGGCTAAAGACATGCGTAGTCTTCATTCAAGGTTTGAGGATCTCCAAAGTCGTCATGATGCCCTCTCAACTAATCATGAGAAGAGTTCTCTCTAATATATTCAGAAAAAGATAGATCTTGAGAAGTTGAGGGAAGCACTTGATGACCTACGGAAGGAAAATGACTCACTCCTAGCAGAACAGATTAGCACTGCTCAGGATGAATTTGATGCTCCATGCTTAAGATGCGTTGCTCTTGAAGATAATGACTCAACTGCTGAATGTTCTAAGGCTTCTGAAAATGCTTTATCTTCAAATATATCTGTGGCACCTAACCCCTCATCTGAGGAAGCCACTGCTATCACTGATGACAATGACAGGTTGAAGACATTGCTTGAGACTGGCATGTAGAAGAGTCTGAAAGGACATGAGATTATTTGTGATGTCCTGAAGAATACTATTTTGAACAATAACCCTAGGAAAGAGGGTGTTGGTTTCGAAAGAAACATCAATGTTGATGGATCTTATTGGACACCTGTGCCGTACCCCAAAACCACATGGGTTGCTGCGAAAGGTCCTTCAGTTGATCCTTCCACATTATCTGGCTATGAATGTGTGAATCCTCTCATTATTGATGAATCCTTTGATTCCAACTATAAACTGTTCAAATGCCAAAACAATGAAGTGTTTGCTAGATTTGTTGGTACTAACTATAGGAGTGGTTCTCCTTTGAAGAAGATCTAGGTTCCCAAAAGTCTTCTTGAGAAGCTTCATGTGAATGTCCCGACGACATCTCTCAAGAAGAAAACAAACCGCAGATCAATGTCTTCGAGAAGACAAAGGTCTTCATATGATCACTCTAACAAATCTTTTTCGCAGGGAAGGACTCAAATGACACATGAATATGTGCACTATGGCATGAACCGTTATGTTCATCCAATCAAAAATTTCTCAGCTTATTCATTTGAGTACACTAACCCTCCTGTGAAACGTGCTATTAGGGCATCTTTGACCAAATTCTCTGATGCTGCCTTATGCCTCATTGCTTCTTAGCCACCCCTTCACGTGTGGGTGGTTAAGAAGAACTAATATCTTCATGCAACATCGGGTCTCTAGATAGGAAGAAGCCCATCCCGAAGATTATGGAGACCTGAAGACTATCTTGTTTGGACGCAAGACATTTTATGAAAATGTTATCATTCATATCACCAATGTATTCTCTCATCAATGCATGTTACTGTTGCATGCCTTGGTGAACCATACTAATTCTCAATGCAGGAAGACAAATCCAATGCCACTGAATGGGTCATGGATAATGATTGCACCAGTCACATGAATGGTGATCGAAGCCTATTGTTGGAGCAAATCTTCGACCTCCAACAAAAGACCACATTGTCTTTGTTGACAAGAGCAGCAAAAAAGTATTGGCACTAGGTGGAGTTGCTATCTCATGGGACCGACACATCAAAAATGTCATGCTTGTCCAATCCCTTGGCTACAACTTAATGTCTGTCTCAATGCTATGTGACTTAGATATGCTTGTCATTTTCGGAAAATTTCGATGTGTGGTACCGATGGCCTCTGACAAAACCAAAGTCTTCAATGGTTTTCGAAGAGGTGATTTGTACATGGTAGACTTCTCTGCAGGACCACAGGTTGCCTCATGGCTTCTAGCAAAAGCTTCGGAATGCTGGCTATGGCATGGAAGGCGAGGACATGCTGGGATGAGGAACTTGCACACACTCGCCAAGAAGACGCTTATCATTGGCGTCAAGGGTGTCAAGTTCAAAAAGGACCACCTCTGTGGTGCCAGTGAAGCCGGGAAGATGACCAGGGCCAAACACGCCTCGAAGACTATCATGACGACTTCACGTCCCTTCGAGTTGCTAGACATGGATTTATTTGGCCCTACTCATTATTCCACCCTCTCTACCACTACAAATCATTATGGCTTCGTGATTGTTGATGACCATTCTCGATTTGCCTGGGTGCATATCATACTTTACAAAACAAAAGTGTGGGATGTCTTCACCCGCTTCACAAATAGGTGCACGAATAACTACAACATCAAGATAGAGCACATTAGGAGTGACAATGACACTGAATTCAAGAACATGGGCTTGGACACCTTTCTTGATACTCTTGGCATCACTCACAAGTTCTCTGCTCCATACACCCCTCAGCAAATGGTGTCTGATACATCTCCAAGGTATCTATAATTTTTGATTGTGTCATGCTATTATATTATCTGTTTTGGATGTTTTATATGCATTAATATGCTATTTTATATTATTTTTGGGACTAACCTATTAATCTAGAGCCTAGTGCCAGTTTCTGTTTTTTCCTTGTTTTTGAGTATTGCAGATAATGAATATTAAACAGAGTCCAAACGGAATAAATACTTCAGAAGGATTTTTTTGGAACAAAAGAGATCTACCAAGCTTGGAGTGCACGCCAGGAGGTCACAAGCCAGGGGCGTGGCCACCCCTACCACGCCCGGCAGGCTTACCATCTCCTAGTAGATCTCCTTGCCCTAATATTCATCCTATAAATAGCCAAATATTCCCCCAATACCAAAAAGAGCCACACAAATACTTTTCCGCCGCCAGAAGCCTCTATTCTTGAGAGATCCAATCTTGGAGCCTTTTCCGGTAATCTGCCGGAGGGGGATCCAATCATGGAGGGCATCTACATCAACTACATTGCCCCTCTGATGATGCATGAGTAGTCCACCACAGATCTATGAGTCCATAGCTAGTAGCTAGATGGATTCTTCTCTCTCTTTGTGCTTCAATACCATGTTCTTCATGATCTTCATGGAGATCTATCCGATGTAATACTCTTTTGCGGTGTGTTTGTTGAGATCCGATGAATTGTGGGTTTATGTACAAATTATCTATGAATATTATTTGAATCTTTTATAAATTCTTATATGCATGATTTCATATCTTTACAAGTCTCTTCGAGTTATTGGTTTGGTTTGGCCAACTAGATTGGTAATTCTTGCAATGGGAGAAGTGCTTAGTTTTGGGTTCAATCTTGCGGTGTCCTCACCCAGTGACAAAGTAGGGGTAGCAAGGCACGTATTGTATTGTTACCATCAAGGGTAACAAGATGGGTTTTTATCATATTGCTTGAGTTTATCCCTATACATCATGCCATCTTACCTAATGCGTTACTCTGTTCTTCATGAACTTAATACTCTAGATGCATGCAGGAGTCGGTCGATGTGTGGAGTAATAGTAGTAGATGCAGAATCATTTCAGTCTACTTGACATGAACGTGATGCCTATATGCATAATCATTGCATTGGATATCTTCATAATTATTCACTTTTCTATCAATTGCTCGACAGTAATTTCTTCACCCACCGTGATACTTTCCTTCAAGAGAGAAGCCTCTAGTGAAACCTATGGCCCTCGGGTCTACTTTCCACAATGTATTTTCAGATCTATAAACCAAAAATACCCAAAATACCTTTCTGCAATTTATTTATTTTTTACATCTATCTCTATCAGATCTAATCCTTGCAAATAACCGTGAAGAGATTGACAACCCCTTTATAGCGTTGGGTGCAAGAGTTCGATTGTTTTTGTAGGTGCATCCATTGGTGACTTGCTTGTTCCTCCTACTGGATTGATACCTTGATTCTCAACAACTGAGGGAAATACTTATCTACTTCGCTGCATCACCCTTTCCTCTTCAAGGGAAAACCAACGCAAGCTCAAGAGGTAGCAAGAAGGATTTCTAGCACCATTGCCGGGGAGGATACACATCAAGCCTACTAAGTACCCATCACAAACTCATCTACTACATTTACTTTATTTTCCATTTTCCTCTCGTTTTCCTCTCCCCCACTTGTAAAACGATTTTTAGAAAATATCAAAAAGATTTGCCTTTTTATTCGCCCTTCTTCCGTTCGCCTTTTCTTTTGCCTTTTGATTGCTTGTGTGCTTGATTGCTTGCATTGTCATGATGTATGAGAATAAAAAGTTGTGTGACTTTTCCATTACTAATAATAATGATTTTATTAGTACTCCTATTGCTCCTGCCACTAGTGCGGAATCTAATGAAATCAATGCTGCTTTGCTTAATCTTGTTATGAAAGAACAATTTTTTGGCCTTCGTAGTGAAGATGCCGCATTCCATCTAAATAATTTAATTAAGTTTTTTGATATGCAAAAGAATAAAGATGTGGATAATGATATTGTTAAATTAAAGCTATTTCCATTCTCACTACGAGATTGTGCTAAAACTTGGTTTTCATCTTTGCCCAAAAATAGTATTGATTCATGGAATAAGTGCAAATATGCTTTTAATTCCAAGTATTTTCCGCCCGCTAAGATCATCTCCCTTAGGAATGATATAATGTATTTTAAGAAACTTGATCATGAGCATGTTGCACAATCTTGGGAGAGGATGAAATTAATGATTAGAAATTGCCCCACACATGGTTTGAGTTTATCAATGATTATACAATTTTTTTATGCGGGGTTGAATTTTGCATCTAGGAATCTTTTAGATTCCACAACGGTTGGTACTTTTATGGAAATCACATTAGGAGAAGCTACTAAACTCCTAGATAATATTATGGCAAATTACTCTCAATGGCATACCGAAAGATCTCCTACTAGTAAAAAAGTGCATGCTATTGAGGAAATAAACACTTCGAGTGAAAAGATGGATGAATTGATGAAATTGTTTGCTAGTAAGAGTTCTCCTATTGATTCTAATGATATGCCTTTATCTTATTTGATTGGAAATAATAATGAATCTATGGATGTGAATTTTGTTGGTAGGAACAATTTTGGTAATAACACGTATAGAGGTAATTTCAATCCTAGGCTGTTTCCCACTAATTCCTCTAATAATTATGGTAATTACAAAAACAATTATTATGGAAATTATAATAATATGCCCTATGATTTTGTAAACATTATTAAATAATTTATTAATTCTCAAAAGGTTTCCAATGCTTCAACTGAAGAAAAATTGCTCAAGATTCATGATTTGGCAAGGAATGTTGATAGAATTTCGCTTGAGATTGACTCTTTGAAATTTAGATCTAATCCACACAAGCCTTATATTAATGAGTCTTTCAAATCTATGAGAATCTCTATTGATTAGTGTGAGGAAAGAACGTCTAGAATATGTGTTAAGTGTGAATGGCTTGAAAAAAATGTGTTCTTGTGATAATAATGATGAAGATCTCAAAGTGATTGATGTGACTCCTATTGAATCTTTGTCTTCGAATATAAATCTTTTAAAGATGGGACTGGATATAATTCAACCTTAGGGAAAATTCATACCAATGATTTGGAGTTTATAGATCTTAATGCTAAAATTGATAAAAGTGGGATAGAAGAGGTCAAAACTTTAAATAGCAATAGTAATGAATCCACTCTTTTGGATTTCAAGGACTTTAATGATGATAGCTGCTCTTTGATTGATTTTATTTCCTTGTTGGAATCCATGATGAATTCTCCGCATGCTTATAATCAAAATAAGACTTTTACTAAACATATCGTTGATGCTATGATGAAATCTTTTGAAGAAAAACTTGAGTTGGATGTTTCTATCCCTAGAAAACTCCATGATGAGTGGGAACCTACTATTAAGATTAAAATCAAAGATTATGAGTGTCATGCTTTGTGTTATTTTGGTGCTAGTGTTTCCATGATTCCAAGAACTTTATGTGATGTGCTTGGTTACCATGATCTTCATGATTGCTCTTTAAATTTGCATCTTGCGGATTCCACTATTAAGAAACCTATGGGAAGGATTAATGATGTTCTTATTGTTTCAAATAGGAATTATGTGCCCATAGATTTCATTGTTCTTGATATAGAATGCAATCCTAGATGTCTTATTATTCTTGGTAGACCTTTCCTTAGAACGATTGGTGCAATTATTGACATGAAAGAAGGAAACATTAGATTCCAATTTCTGTTAAGGAAAGGCATGCAACACTTTCATAGAAAGAAAATAATATTGACTTATGAATCTATTATGGGAGCTACTTTTGGATTGCATACCAAAGATGACAATTCCTTGATCTATTGTGTTTTGCCTAGCTAGGGGCGTTAAACAATAGCACTTGTTGGGAGGCAACCCAATTTTATTTTTATGTTTTGTTTTTGCTTCTGTTTTTGAGTGTTTACCACATTATTACTTCTGTAGTAATTGGGTGTTGGTGTTTTAATTAGTGTTTGAGCCAAGTAAAACCTTTGGGATGGTCTATGGTGATTGTTTATTTGATCTTGTTAAAAAACAGAAACTTTTGCGCTCAGTCCATGAATTTAAAAAAAATTCAGAGTGTCAAATGAGTGTGAAATTTTTACACAAGATTTATATACAAATTTCCCAGGTTTTACTAAATTTTTACAGAAGTATATGAAGTTTTCAGATTGCTACAGACTATTCTGTTTTTGATAGATTTTGTTTTCTTTGAGTTGTTTACCTATTTTGATGTATCTATGGGTTGTATTGGGGGGTATGAAACATGGAGAAGTTAGAATACAATAGGTAACACACCAATATAAATAAAGAATGAGTTCACAATGGTATGTAAAGTGGTGATTTATTTTCCTATACTAACGGAGCTCACGAGTTTTCTGTTAGGTTTTGTGTTGTGAAGTTTTCAAGTTTTGGGTAAATATTTGATGGACTATGGAATAAGGAGTGGCAAGTGCCTAAGCTTGGGGATGCCCAAGGAACCCCAAGCCATATTCAATGATGCCAAAGATCCTAAGCTTGGGGATGCCCCGGAAGGCATCCCCTCTTTCGTCATCAATCCATCGGTAAATTTACTTGAGGCTATATTTTTATCCACCACATGACATGTGTTTTGCTTGGAGCATCTTGTATGATGTGAGTCTTTGCTTTCTAGTTTTACACAATCATACTTTCTGCACACATCTTTTGAGAGAGACACGCATTAATCGTGAATTTATTAGAATACTCTATGTGCTTCACTTATATCTTTTGAGATAGGCAATTTTGCTCTAGTGCTTCACTTATAACTTTTTAGAGCACGGTGGTGTTTGGTTTTATTGAAATAATTGAACTCTCATACCTCACTTATATTATTTCGAGAGTCTTTAAACAGCATGGTAATTGGTTTAGGTTATGAATTTAGTCCTAATATAATAGGGATCTAAGAGGGATATAATAAAACTTCCATATTAAATGCATTGAGTATTATGAGAAGTTTGATTCCTTGCATAAAGTTTTGAGATAAAAGATGGTAATGTTAAGAGCCATGTTAGGAAGTAATTGTGAATTGGTAAAAATACTTGCGTAAAGGTTTGTGATTCCCGTAGCATGCACATATGGTGAACAGTTATGTAAGGAAGTCGAAGCATGATTTGTTTATAGATTGTCGACCTTTGTGTGAGTGTCGGGAGTGTGCGATGGTTTACTCCTACCAACCTCTCCCCTAGAGGCATGTGTCTAATGCTTTGCTTCAATGACTAATAGACTTTTGCAATAAGTATGTGAGTTCTTTATGACTAATGTGAGTCCATTGATTATACGCACCCTCACCCTTCCACCTTTGCTAGCCTCTCTAATATCGCACAACTTTCACCAGTACAGTAAACTTAACTTCCTCAAAACAACCATCATATATCTTTCCTCAAAATGGCCACCATGCCTACATATTATGGCATTTCCATAGCCATTTTTAGATATATCGCCATCCAACTTCCACTGTTCCGTTCATTATGACACACACCATCATTTTGATATTGCTTTGCATGCTCGAAAGATAGCTAGCATGATGTTTTCATGGCTTGTCCGCTTTTTGATGGCATTCACTATGCTGGATCATTGCACATCCCGGTACACCGCCGGAGGCATTCATATAGATTCATAATTTGTTCTAGTTATCTAGTTGTAATTCTTGAGTTTAAGTACATAAAAGTGTGATGACCATCATTATTAGAGCATTGTCCCATGTGAGTAAAGGATGATGGAAGTGATGATTCCCTCACAAGTAGGGATGAGACTCTAGACTTTATGAAAAATAAAAGAGGTAGCAAATCCCAAATAAAAAAGAGAGGCCTTAGATGCCCACCAAAATAAAAAATGAGAGAAAAGAGAGAAGGGACAATGTTACTATCTTTTTTTCCACACTTGTGCTCCAAAGTAGCACCATTATCTTCATGATAGAGAGTCTTCTATTTTGTCGCTTCCATATACTGGTGGGATTTTTTCATTATATAACTTGGCTTGTATATTCCAGTGATGGGATTCCTCAAATAGCCCTAGGTCTTCATGAGCAAGCAAGTTGGATGCACACCCACTTAGTTTCCTTTTGAGCTTTCATACACTTATAGCACCAATGCATCCGTTGCATGGCAATCCCTACTCACTAACATTGATATCTATTAATGGGCATCTCCATAGCCCGTTGATACGCCTAGTTGATGTGAGACTATCTTATCCTTTTCCTTCACAACCTCCACCATATTCTATTCCACCTATAGTGCTATATCCATGGCTCACGCTCATGTATTGCATAAGAGTTGAATTTTTTTGAGAAAATAAAAGTGTGAAACAGTTGCTTGACTTTTCATCAAGGTTGTGCATGATATAAATACTTTGTGCGGGGAAGATGGAGCATAGGCAGACCATATGATATTGTAGGGATAACTTTTTTTTGCCATTATATTTTGAAGAGATACAATTGATTTGCTAGCATGCTTGAAATATTATTGTTTTTATGTCAATATTAAGCTTTTGTTTTGAGTCTTACGGATCTGATTATTTGTAACATCCCAAAATTTGGAATGTTATAATAAATACTAGAATGATTGTTTGTTTGCTTGAGTGATTGAAATTGAGTGAAAATTTGAAACTTCTGAAAACTTTTGAATGAGAGGGAATAAAATGACTTTCCCAAAACTTTCACTCTGCAGGAATTCAAATTCATTTCATCACAAAATCCCAGAGTGAAGATGATATGACTTCTTCCATTTAAAGGAATGAAAAGGGATTGGAAAATGGTTTGAATTTCATTTGAAAATAGTTCAAATTCAGAAACTTTATGCAACTAAATGATTTTCATGAGAGAGGATAAAAGGACTTCTTCAAATTATATGAAATAGGAGTTGGAAGTTTAAAAGAAGGATATGAAAACTATTTGAGAAATTCTCATATGGAGTTTCATTTCCATATTTGAATTCCCTATTTGAATTTGTAAGCGTTCAAACCCCTTGACAAAGTTTTTGAGAGGAGTAATATGACACTCCAAACTAGGGGTATTTTGTGAAGTTTTTGAATCATAAAACCCAAGGGGTTATTTAAAAAATATTTGCAAAAATAAATAAAGCCATTTAGGCATTTTCTGAAAATAATTTTTTTAAAGTATTCTTTTTGACAGAGGAAAAATGTTCATTAAATAGCATTTAATCCCCTGATCATTTTGATATATATATTCCCTATTTTTGGAGACGATTTCAATGCATTGAAGAGTGCTAAATACTTTGCAAAAATAGAAATAGGAAACTATTTAACGTGAGTTAAAGCCCATCGGCCCACTGCCTCTAACCCCTCCCCGAAACCTCTCCACAACGGTCACCGCTGACCGTGCCTTCTCTCTCTCTCTCGCTGATGCCCCGGGCCCACTGACCGCTCCCACTCACCGCGCGCTCACCTCCCTCCTCTCGCTCCCCAAACCACGCCGGCGACCACGGACGCCGGAGATCCCTCCTCCTGCCATTCCCCGACGCCCCAAGGCAGCCTATAAAAGCCCCGACGACCCCGCATCTCGTTTCCCCCATTTCCCCCTCGTCCGACCCTCTCCCCTCACCGGAATCCCTCGCCGGAGCACCGTTCCACCCGAATCTCCCAGAGCTCGTGCTGCTCACCACCCTCCTCCCCGACCCCCCTGACCTAGCCCATCGTCACTGGAGTGCCACCGCGATCACCTGGACCCCTCCATCGTTGTCGGAGGTCCCTGGAGCACCTTCCTCGACTAGCTCGCCGGAGTTCCCCTTGGCCACCACCATCCCGAGCTCGTGGAGCTCAACTCCGACGCTCCCTCGCCTCGCCGGCTCCACCAACGGACGCCGGAGGTCCGTTGCCATCGACTGGACCACTCGGACACCGTCCCCGACAACCGGAGCGCTGCCCCAAGCACCATTGAGCCGCCGGCCGCCGTTGACATCACCGGAGCGCCGCCATTCCCCTGTGAGCACCCCTCCCTCTCTCCTAACCGTTGGATCTGGATCTAACGATCCAAATTAGAACCATTAAAACACCGAAAAGTTTTCTTCTAACGATCCGTCATCCGCCCACAAACACCAGCGCGCACACCCCTGTAGCCAATCAGAGAACGCCACGTCACCCCCTGTCCATTACTTTAGTTTTTCCTTTTTCTGTTTTTGTTTTAGAAAACAGAATAGGTTCTGTTTTTATTTTTGTTATATCTTTTAAAATAATTAGAGTTTTTGATTGATTCTTTTTGCATTGTGTCACAAATTTTATGTAGTTCTGTTGATATCAAGTTTGACCAAATTTGAATAATTTAAAATTGTTTTCAAACAGATTTGATTCAAATCTTGTTTTCTGAATAACCTCGGTTTAAAAATATATTTTTAGTTGATTCTTTTTGCTACATGTCACTAGTGACCTTAGTTATCAGTAGGTAGAGTTTGGAAATTTTTAGAATATTTTATAGTAGTTCTGTTTAGTTCTATTAGGTCTATTTATATTCCTTTTTTAAATTATTTTCTTTTATATTAGTGATAAACTTTTATAAAGTTTTCTATTAGATATTAGTAACCCTTCAAAACAAATAATATTTTTATTAGTTGGTTGCATGAAAATCCATTCTAGTTCCACTATAACTTGCAATTGGATTTTCATTGCTATGTTGATCTTGTATTTGAAAATAGTTTCCACAAATTGTTTTATAAGTGTGATTTGCTATTAGTCTAAGTTTAGACCAGAAACAATTTATATTATAGTTGAGATTGTTTGTGGTTTAAGCCAAGGATGACCTTGTTTTATATCAAAATAAGAATCTTTATAAAAGCTTTTCAATTAGCTCTTTTTGCAAAATAAAGATTTATGAGAAAATACTTTCTGTTAATTATTTGCTTTAAAAAAGTTGTTCTTCTATTATTAACTTAGTGTTTTTCTTGCTGATATGTTCTAGTAGTTAAAAACTTATGTTGCTAGAGTATTGTTTTCTAAATTATTAGTTGTTCTTTAAAAGTAATTCTTTTTGCTAAGTAAAATATTTACTAAAATACTTTTGTTATATTTTACTTTGTTTTTGTTTGTTACTTTTGAAAATTAGGATGTACTTGTAGAGAAAACCAACTTTGGTTGTGTTGATGAAGTTTTGTTGATTTTAACTTTTGTCTTAAGTATTTCCTTCATCACCACCTTAGTTGTGTTGATGTAGTTTTGTCATGTGAGTTTTGTCTTAAGTATTTCCTTCATCACCACCATGTTGCTTTTGGTTTTGTGTTGCCTTTTTGATTGTTAGTATTGACTGCTAGTATGATTGCTTATATGAATGCAATGTTTGATTTTATTGATTTTTCATCGGAGAGTGACGAATAGTCTATCAGTTATCTTTGAGAGCGATATTATTCTTCATCAAGAGTACAGGCAAGTCACTTTGACCATGTATACCTATGTTTTATTGCATTAGTTCTTCCATCTCCCCAATTGCATGCAAAGTAGGTAAATTGGAAACTTGGTTACTTGTTGTAGTATCATGTGGTAGGTACCCCTCAACCCTTTGACACATTGGCCCCGAGAAACGTTGATTTAATTTTGCTATGCTATTAGTAGACGGGGTGGGTTGTGTGATTCATGAGAGTGGTGAGTTAATAATTTTCAAGACCTGCATTATGATCAAGACTTCAAGACTCCGAGTTTTCAACATACCTCTGGGTGGATGATGGTTGAACGGCGCCCTGGAAAAACCAGTGGTTAGCCTAGGTGTTGCTGGGGAAGTGCCAGTATTCACGCGGAAAGGTCCACCCAGGCACAAAGAGATGGATGGATGCTTCAAGACCCAAGGCTTTCCTGCACAGCCACAAGTCATTATGGGCTTTGGCTTGGTTGGATATCGTGGTGACCCTGGACAGGCGGTGCTACGAGATGTAGAAGAACAATAGGAAAGGATGGGCATCGACAGAGTCTCGGGGAAACCCTTTAAAAGACCATGTTTTGGTCATCCGTTTCTCAAACACCCTGAAGTGCGAGAAAATCAAACGGAGGCAACCAAATCTTGTGGGGAACGTGTGCAAAACTCTGCAGAGTACTAAAACCTAATCGACTAGCCGTGTCCACGGTCATGGACAGTTTGAGCCAAAGGAACTGAACTATCTGGAACTCTCAACACAATTAATTGTATTGATGTGGGTTTATTAATGACAACTTGGGTATGAGAATTGGTTGGTGGAACCATCTCATTAATCAACCAACAATTGTAGTAATTATGCTTTTGCCCTCTCTTGTTGTAGGAAACTTTTGGCTTTATGCAAAACCCACTACCCCACTTGCCATAAATGCATGTACAATAGATGATTACTTTACACCCCCTCTTTTGTGACTTGCCGGCATATTCAAAATGTTGACCTACACGGCTGCAACGTCTTATGTTGCAGATAAGCTCTACGACGGGTAAGAGTATGATTCAGGGTTACGGTCTACACTCAACCTGCCGTTGGTGTTATTGGGACCCCACTCCCATTGACTGTTTCCGGTGAGATTTTAAGGTATATATCAGTTTTACGTTATTTACATGTGATTGCACTTTGATATATACATTGCTGTACTGTGTGTGCCAGCATACTGATCCAGGGATGGCACAAAACACACGGAGGCTTGACTCATTTTGAGTCGGGTCGCTACAGAAATGGTATCAGAGCACATGTTGACTGTAGGACGTGACCCTAGAAACTGGAAAGCCCTTAGGAAATGATTTCTCGAAAAACTTTGTTTTCAAAAGACCTTTTACTTCTCATCTTATTTGAGCTTTATCAAAAGATCTCTCTTACCTCAAATAGTTAGAAAATACCTTTTTCCCCTAGACCACACTAAGGATCAACTGAGACCACATCGAGAAGGACAAGATATCAAAACAACTGATGGTCACTTCAAAGTAAAGAAGATTTCACCCTGCATTAGAAGAGTTGAAGCTACACGAGTTCAAGACTGTGAAGACCCGAAGAAATTGAAGACCATGAAGAATTTCCAAGATATTATGCCCTAGAAGACGAAACCCCTGTTGTATACTTACGTTATATACGATGATTTGTGAGCTATCATTTGTGTGTAAATTTTTGACAGCCACAACTAAAATCTATTTTCAAAACCATTGTTTGTATTGTGTGTATCCCCTCCTTTCTCTCTCTTACCCATCTCATCCCCAAAACCTTGAACCCAATAGATGATGAGTGAAGCTGGACTCGTGTATTCTGGATCGATGACTCAGTTAGAGATAGAAGAATGGATTCAGAACATGGAGGATCATCTAAGGAGTAACCATGTTGCAAGAAAGGAGATAGTCCAGTATGCATTTCGGTTCTTTGCAGAAGGTGCTGCAAATTTGTGGAAGATGCATGAAGATATCCATGATAGGCAAGCATCAAACACTTGGGAAGAATTCAAGATAACTCTGCAAGGATCTCATGTTGTTACCAACACCCAGAAGCCCCATGGCAAAGATGTGAAGAAGATTTGTGCATGCAGGATATGTGGAGAGATAGGACACACCCATGAAGAACACAAAGAAGGATGCCCTCATTGTGAAGAAAATCACCGAGCTGAGGTATGCCCAACTAGGCAGGTGACATGTTTCTTGTCGAAGGAACTACGCATTACCCGGCTCAATGCCAAATGTACCCCAAGGTACAAGAAGTCATCAAGCAGCATAAGGAAGCCATGAAGGAAGCCTTCAGAGAAAATTTAGGAGAACTTGTGATGAAGGAAGATGTTGAAGACCCTAATGGAGAACGCCTAACCAGATTTTACTCCAATGCCTGCTATTCATGTGGAGAAGAAGGACATTTCTCACAGGACTGTATGAAGGAAAGAAAAGAGTATCTGGGAAACTTCCCGACAGAAGAAGTGGAGTGTGACCCACAGGAAATTGAAAGTTTGATCGGAACAAAGGAGCCCAAGAACAGAAACCGAAGATGTTCTCAGAACAACCCAATTTCTGTAAAGAAGGATCTAAGTCGGATCATGTGTTTCCGGTGCAAGAAGACAAGACATTACTCCTATACCTGCCCGGAGAAGAAGGCTAAACATGAGTAGTTTGAGTTTTGAATTTTTGGAAGTAATAAATGTAATAGGTAGCACTCTTATCATTTTGAAGTTATGTAATGGAAGTCTCAGAGTTTGTAATAAATTCATGAGACCAATGGAATTTATGGTGTTATGATTCTCCTGTGTTGAATTATATGAGTTGCCACCCTAAGAACAAAGATCTCGGACCAATTTTCGAGGATATGAGAAAATATGGTCTATGCAGGCATGCGTGCATTTCATTTTAAGTGTGGTAGCAACCACAGGGACAAAAGAATGAAGAAAATACCATTCATATTAAGGAGTTTGGATAACTGAATACAGGTGAAGAGAATGTGGAACCACCTCAAACTATCTAGATGATAACCTTTGTGACAAAGTGATTTTGAAGTTGGAATATTGAGAAAAGGAATGATTGTGATGAAACCATACCCAAGGTTAAACAGACCAATGGAAAGGAAAATGAATTCCGTGGAGTGGAATCTAGACAAGAACAAGTCTGTGAATTGTTACCTCAAGGGTATGATGTAGTGAACGGAAGGCAACGTTGGAATATGAAACGATAGTAACCCCAAGAGTGAGATAAAGACTATTCAAGTATTCAAGTGAACCCACAAGTCATTGACCCCAGGATTGATAAGGATCAAGCCCCACCTTGGTGAAGGAAGAAACTTGGAAGAAGCTACGCCTCATCAGCAAACGTTTTCTTAGGAGTATACGATAACCTGAGAGTTGTGAAGAAACGATAGATCTTTTTGCTTAGCTTGCAGAATCAATGGATTTATCCGAACCTCATTCGTTGACAAGAGAAATTTCCGCAATGCTTGTGAGGAAGCCCAAGTGTTAGAATACGAGATTCACTAAACCTTATACAAGATAATGATTTTAGTGCGACATGGCTTGGCCACCATGACGACTTACTCTTATCATTCTCTTGCTATTCGGATTGGTACATCTGAGTGACTTACCCATAGTAAAGAGACGGCGTTCTTTGAAGCTTTTGTTTAGGCCTTAGAATGGTATGATGTAAAACCCCTTGTACATGGCAGTTGTTGCCATACGTAGGAATTTTACGGTGAGGAATGAAGCCAAGACCCATTTCATTGCAGGATAACCACAAATGGTAGACCACCACGAGATCTTCGATAAGTTAGAATGAGCGCTAGACTTATCAGTTAAGAAGACCCAGTATCGGAGGAAATACAATTTGTTATGAGATCACAAGATTTTTTGATTTAATTGAAGAGCCTCATCGAAGGAGCCATCGTGAAGTATGTGAAGAGACAGATGAACCCAGAGGACTGCCATGATTTTGATGGACCAATCACTCTCATTTTAAGTGTGGTAGACCCCTCACCTTCCAGGATAATGGATTTACTAGAAGACCCCAAACCCTAGAGCCTAGTGCTATATTGTATGCTATTTTGTATGTTTTATATGCATTAATATGCTATTTTGTATTATTTTTGGGATTAACCTATTAATCTAGAGCCGAGTGCTAGTTTGTGTTTTTCCTTGTTTTTGAGTATTGCAGATATGGAATATTAAACGGAGTCCAAACGGAATAAAATCTTTGAATAATTTTTTCTGGAACAAAAGAGATCTACCAGGCTTGGACTGCACGTCAGGGAAGCTGCCAGGAGGTCACAAGCCAGGGGGCGCGGCCACCCCCCTGGCGGCGCCTGGCAGGCTTGCCACCTCCTGGAAGGTCTCCTAGACCTAATATTTGTCCTATAAATACCCAAATATTCCCCCAATAACAAAAAGAGACACACAAACACTTCTCTGCCGCCAGAAGCCTCCATTCCCGAGAGATCTATTCTTGGAGCCTTTTCCGGTAATCTGCCGGAGGGGGATCCGATCACAGAGGGCATGTACATCAACTCCATTACCCCTCTGATGATGTGTGACTAGTCCACCATAGACCTACGAGTCCATAGATAGTAGTTAGATGGCTTCTTCTCTCTCTTTGTGCTTCCATACCATGTTCTTCATGATCTTCATGGAGATCTATCCGTTGTAATACTCTTTTGTGGTGTGTTTGTCGAGATCCAATGAATTGTGGATTTATGTTTAGATTATCCATGAATATTATTTGAGTCTTTTCTGAATTCTTATATGCATGATTTCATATCTTTGCAAGTCTCTTCGAGTTATTGGTTTGGTTTGGCCAATTAGATTGGTAATTCTTGCAATGGGAGAAGTGCTTAGTTTTGGGTTCAATCTTGCGGTGTCCTCACCCAGTGACAAAGTTGGGGTAGCGAGGGATGTATTGTATTGTTGCCATCAAGGGTAACAAGATGGGGTTTTCATCATATTGCTTGAGTTTAGCCCTCTACATCATGTTATATTGCCTAATGTGTTACTCTTTTCTTCATGAACTTAATACTCTAGATGCAGGCAGGAGTCGGTCGATGTGTGGAGTAATAGTAGTAGATACATAATCGTTTTGGTCTACTTGACACAAACGTGATGCCTATATGGATAATCATTTCCTTGGTTATCTTCATAATTATTCGCTTTTCTATCAATTGCTCGACAGTAATTTCTTCACCCGCTGTGATACTTTCCTTCAAGAGAGAAGCCTCTAGTGAAAACTTTGGCCCCCAGGTCTATTTTCCATAATATATTTTCAGATCTATAAACCAAAAATACCAAAATAGCTTGTTGCAATTTATTTAATTTTTAGTTTCCACAATCTTTTACATCTATCTCTATCAGATCTAATCCTTGCAAATCACCGTGAAGGGATTGACAACCCCTTTATAGCGTTGGGTGCAAGAGTTTGATTGTTTGTGTAGGTCCATCCATTGGTGACTTGCTTGTTCCTCCTACTGGATTGATACCTTGGTTCTCAACAACTAGGGGAAATATGTATCTACTTCGCTGCATCACCCTTTCCTCTTTAAGGGAAAACCAACGCAAGCTCAAGAGGTAGCAGTGACGTGGAACGCCAGAATAGGACTCTCATTGAGATGGCTTGCACCATGCTCGATGAATACAAGAAACCACGAAAGCTATGGCCTGAAGTCATTAAAACTGGATGCCAAATCATGAATAGAGTATACTTCACAAGTTCTTCAAGAAAACATCTTATGGGCTTCTCACTGGTAAGAAACCCAATGTAAGTTAGTTCATAGTCTTCGGTGCAAGATGTTGGATAAGAGATTTGAAATAGTAGATGTGCGATTTGATGAAACTAACGACTCGCAAGGAGAGCACCTGTCTCCTATGCTAGATGAATTGCCTTCTGAAGAAGCAATTAGACTGATGGGCATTGGAGAAATTGTGCCTGAAGAACCTATGGTTGAATAAGTCATCATTCCACCATCCACTCAGTACGAAGACAATGCTGAACTTGAAGACAATGCTGCTGACGAAGACAATGCTCAGCAGCCAAAACAAAGTCTTCGCCATGCTCATCCACGCGTGGCAAATGAAGTTCAAATTGAGAGAATGCTTGATAGCATAAATGCACCAGGTCCACTTACTAGGTCAAGAGATACTCAATTAGCTAACTTTTGTGGGCACTTTGCTTTCGTATCTATCATAGAACCCACCAAAGTAGATGAAGCTTTCAAGGAATCGGAATGGATTCAGGCCATGCAGGAAGAGCTTCAGTAGTTCAAGCTAAACAATGTGTGGGAGCTCGTAAAGCACCCTTATCTGAGGAAGCACAACATCATCGGTACCAAGTGGATCATTCGCAACAAGCAAGATGAGTCAGGCCAAGTCCTCAGAAACAAGGCACGAATGCTAGCTCAAGGTTACACTCAGGTCGAGGGGTATTGACTTCGGTTAAACCTTTGCACCTGTAGCTAGACTCGAAGCCATTCGTATATTGCTTGCTTATGCTAACCATCATGATATATGCCTATATCAAATGGATGTCAAAAGTGCATTCCTTAATGGTAAGATTGAGGAAGAAGTATATGTTGCTCAACCACCAGGGTTTGAAGATCCAAAGCATCCTGACTATGTCTTCAAGCTCAACAAGGCACTCTATGGGCTCAAGCAAGCACCAAGAGCTTGGTATGACACACTCAAGGAATTCCTCATGAAGAAAGGCTTCAAACCTGGTTCACTCAATCCCAGTCTCTTAACTAAATCCTATAATAGGGAACTGTTTGTATGTCAAATATATGTGGATGAGATTATCTTCGGTTGTACTAACAACAAATACAATAATGAGTTTGCTTATATGATGCAAGAGAAGTATCAAATGTTGATGATGGGAGAACTGAAGTTCTTCCTAGGGCTTCAAATTTGACAACAACCAAATGGCATCTTCATATCTCAAGAGAAGTACCTCAGGGACTACCTCAAGAAATTTGGCATGAATGAAGCCAAAGGCTTCAAGACGCCAATGCCTACCAACGGACACCTCCACACTCACGAAAATGGTAAAGATTTCGATTAGAAGGTATATTGCTCCATGAATGGATCTTTGTTGTACTTATGTGCATCTAGTCTAGATATAATTCTTAGCGTTTGCATGTGTGTTTCAGTTGAAAACTATTTGCAGGTCTACATTTGGATTAGAGCTTTGTCCTATACAACATTTGTCCTATAGCTTTATCTTCAACTTTTTCCTAGGCAAATGTGGTCGTACTCGACATTCTCCTCTGTTCTTACCTCGTCTAAATCTGTTCTAATCCAGTCATATGCATTCTATGTGGACACGTGTTGACTGCCTTCACTGCATCCTTGTCGGTCAAAGACAAATCAACCACATATTTAATTCACAAATCTCAACTGTCGCCATGTTTTTAGCAACAACTCCCATGCGGCCGCTTAAATTATGGTAGTGGGTTGTCAGGTGGTTTGCATGCATGCCACGTGTCCCACTTTATCCAAAGAGTCGGGGGTATATCCGTCTTATCGGTTAGAACTCCTCCACCATTATAAATACGAGTTACCCCCTTCCGTTATTACTTTCCTCTTCCTCTGCCACCCCACGTGCTCAAAACCCTAGCACCGTCGCTGGAATCCATCATCGTCGGAGACGAAGTGCTTCACTGCCACGACTTCTTCGTCGACGTACTCACGCCAACCGCGTTCATCCTCCGCTCGCCACCGCCATAGCTGTCTGCCTCCACCAAGTTAGGGTGAGGCAGATTCAACCGGTCGGCTTCTCTGCCTCATTGAGTAGTTTGTCTCGTTATTCATCGCGGTAATTAAAGATCTATTTTTACCTCAAATTTTGATCCAAAATTCTTACTGAAATTTGTCGGTTGTTGTTTCTTCACTTTCCACTCAACCGAATCTAGATCTATCCTTGCCAAATATATTCACTTTGTGGTCTCAAACTTGGTTTGATTCCTCACTTGTACGAATCCTTGGACTTGTACAAATCTGAAATCACCATATTCTCTATTGAAGTGAATGTCTTCGGTATAAGGTTAGTGTCTTCAAAACTCAGTTTTAACTTCAAAATCTTCTGAGAATGCATATGATCTCTCTTGTTCCCTCGCGTCTCTAACCCTTTCACAGGTACATGTCCGCAGCAGAATCGCTTGGATCTCATAGTCTGAATTCGTTTGCAGACTACTTGTAGATACATCTGGAATCTTCTGGTGCATCTTCATACTTGTGCACTCCTGTGAAGCTTTTGCCGAACTCAATGGCAAATGACAAACCAGTCAAGAATGGAGGGGAGAAGAGACACAAGAACATTGCTAAGGATCTCCCCCAGATCTATATGAGCTGTACAAATCTGATAAAGAGGAAACATACACCAAATGCAAGAATCGCCTCTAATGGATCCGAAGATATTGGAGTGTGGAGTGGTTTTACTACAACTTTGTCATTGATGAGTATGCTGAGAAGTGTGCTGAGAAGTGTGCTGAGAATGCACCTTGGACATGCATCATATAAAGAAATCTTCATTCAAAGACAAAGGCTGACGCAATCAAGATGGGATTCTATCCATGCATGTTCAGGCCCCTAATACCAGAAGATCCCCATCCATCAAGCATCCTTGGCATCTTAGATCCGATAGTGTAAGATGCTGAAGTTGGGCAAGAAAATGCTCCTAAACCGCAACCGAAGCCTTTGGAAGATCCAAAGTCTTCTAAATCAAAGTCTTCAAAGCCAAAGTCTTCCAAGGCTCCAACTCCAGCAGAGTCTTCCAAGCCAAAGTCTTCCAAGGCTCCACCTCCTGCAAAGTCTTCACAACAAGCTTCGCGGTCCCCTTCTGCAAATCCTGAGGAACTAGAATCTGAAGGTCGCCTTCATAGGTGTATGAAAATAAAAGTTGTTGCTTCTCGTGGCCCGAAGTCTACCCTGTCTTTGATGGATGCAGCCAACATGATTGAGCTGTCAGATGACGAGTTTGATGACGAAGCCTTAGCCAGGCTTATTCAGCAGGAATAGGAGGAAGCCAAGCAACTTGAAGACTTACCTCTGATTGACCCTATGATCTTCGAACATTTCATTGATGAATGGTTTGCTGACCCCTCCATCAACATTGATGCACTTCAGATCCCAATTGGCCAAAATGTCACGTTCCAAGGACTTATGAACGAGGAACCGACTGTGGCTCTGAAGGCCAAGCATACCAAGGCCAAGACTAGCCATGAGAAGGAGCTCTTCAAGCAAAATGTGAACATACTCGATGCCTAGCAGATCAAAGGTTATAGGCTAATGATGGCAGATCTCAAAGCTGTGTTTGAGAAGAGATTTGAAGCTATCAAGGGTGCGCTTGCGCACCTCAAGAGGAAGACCACCATCATGGTGCAAGATCACAATGACATGCTGAATAGAAAGGCGCTTGGACAGCCTGTACTTGCGCCCGAAGTTCTTGCTCGCTCACGTCAAGCTTCAATGTCTTCGGAACAGCCTGCTCCGAATGGTCTTAGGACCGTGGCATAGTCTTCCTCGCTGGGTTTGCCAATTGATACGTCTCCAACGTATCTATTATTTTTGATTGTTCCATGCTATTATATTATCTGTTTTGGATGTTTTATATGCATTAATATGCTATTTTATATTTTTTGGGACTAACCTATTAATCTAGAGCCTAGTGCCAGTTTCTGTTTTTTCCTTGTTTTTGAGTTTCACGGATAAGGAATATTAAACAGAGTCCAAACGGAATAAAACCTCCGAAATGATTTTTTATGGAATAAAAGGAAGCTACGAGACTTGAGAACCAAGGCAGAGGAGCTGCCATGAGGCCACAAGCCCGCTTGCCACGACCAGGGGGCACCCGCGCCGAGCAGGCTTGTGGGCCCTTGCAACTCCCCTAACCCTAATCGTCGGCCTATAAATTCCCAAATATTCCATCATTATCGAAGATAGTCACGAAAACACTTTTCCGCCGCCAGAAGCCTCCGTTCCCGAGAGATCCAATCTTGGAGCCTTTTCCGGTAATTTGTCGGAGGGGGATTCGATCACGAAGGGCATCTACATCAACTCCATTGCCCCCCGAGGATGCGTGAGTAGTTCATCACAGACCAACGGGTCCATAGCTAGTAGCTAGATGACTTCTTCTCTCTCTTTGCTTCTCAATACCATGTTCTTCGTGATCTTCATGGAGATCTATCCGACATAATCCTCTTTTGCGGTGTGTTTGTCGAGATCCGATGAATTTTGGGTTTATGTTCAGATTATCCATGAATATTATTTGAGTCTTTCCTGAATTCTTATATGCATGATTTCATATCTTTGCAAGTCTCTTTGATTTATTGGTTTGGTTTGGCCAACTAGATTGGTAATTCTTGCAATAGGAGAAGTGCTTACTTTTGGGTTCAATCTTGCTGTGTCCTCACCCAGTGACAAAGTAGGGGTAGCGAGGCACGTATTCTATTGTTTCCATCAAGGGTAAAAAGATGGGTTTTTCATCATATTGCTTGAGTTTATCCCTCTACATCATGTCATCTTGCTTAATGCATTACTCTGTTCCTCATGCACTTAATACTCTAGATGCAGGCAGGAGTCGGTCGATGTGTGGAGTAATAGTAGTAGATGCAAAATCGTTTTGGTCTACTTGTCACGGACGTGATGCCTATATGCATAATCTTTGCCTTGGATATCTTCATAATAATTTGCTTTTCTATCAATTGCTCGACAGTAATTTGTTCACCCACCACAATACTTGCCAGCATGAGAGAAGCCATCTAGTGAAACCTATGGCCCCGGGTCTATTTTCCATATTATACTTTCAGATCTAAAACCAAAAGTACCAAAAATACTTGATGCCCTATTTCTAATTTCAGTTTTACTTTCCATCCAAGCATTCTATTATATCTATCTCTACTAGATCTCATCCTTGCATGTAACCATGAAGGGATTCACAACCCCTTTATAGCGTTGGGTGCAAGAGTTTGATTCTTTGTGCAGGTACATCTATTGGTGGCTCGCTTGTATCTCCTACTGGATTGATACCTTGGTTCTCAAAATTTGAGGGAAATACTTATGTACTTTGCTGCATCAAACCGTTCCTCTTCATAGGAAACCAATGCATGCTCGAGAAGTAGAACCAACCCACGGCTGCGCCCCTCTACCACTGCTTCGTCTAGCAAGAAGACAAAGCAAGCTGAAGGCGAAGCCAAGAAGCGCAAGACGACTGCCTCTGAAGTACAACCTCCGAAGAGGTTGAAGGCAAGAAAATCCAAGCCTTCAGATTCAGCGCAAGAATCTGCTCCATCATCAACACCTGCTCCTCCTCAAGAGCCACTACTTGTTACGCCAATTTCTGTGGCACCCCCTGCATCATAAAACTTGGAAAGACAAGTTGTACTGCATGAGTCTGCTACCACGGAGACTCAGAAACCTACAGAGATTTCACCTGCCGAAGACACTGCCGCAGGGAAAGACAATGTTCATGAAGACATTGGTCCTGAAGACAATGTCGAGCCAGAACATGTTTCGCAAGTGGATGCTCCAATGGTCCACTCTCCTGAACCAACGAGTGATTTTGTGGACATTGGAATTCCTCTCCGTTCGGATGTGCCTGAAGCTGAACCTGGTACACCATCTCCTCCATTCTTCCCGCCAGTGCTAGCGTCACCTGAATCTTCATTTGCCCAGAGGAGATTGAAACCACCAACCGCGCCTCCCCACTCAAATGACCGTGTCGAGGACCCCGTGCCCTCATGTCCCCTTTTCCAGAGGACAAAGTGCGTGTTTCACCGACTACATCAGTCGAAGATATCCTGCGGATTGAAGATGTTCCTGACAATGCTGCAGATGCCACCATGGGTGAAGCCAATGCCCCATCCCCTAATGGACCTCTTTTCCATACCACATCATCCACTGAAGACAATGAAGATAACATTGTGCTGGCTCAGAATCAGGAAGAAGAGATGGTCCCTACAAGATGGCCTCACCTTGTTGCACCACCAAGGATGGGCCCTCAGTATGAGTTCAATTTGGATCATCGCCCCTCTATCATGAACCCTATGCCTTGACTTCCAAGTCTTTGACTGTCCGGCCCAGCAAGACCTTTGGTCTTCAAGTTGGAAAGGTTTTGGCTGAACAACACTTTCGTCGACTCCGACCGCAATCCGTACAAGAGAGCGAAGATATAGTCTGACCAGTTCTGGAGTGCTCCACAACGTCAGTACTACATGTGTGTGCTCTATGGCTAGAAAAGGACCTTTCCCCACAAGCATCTGAACTTTGAAGCTATGAAAGGTCTTCCCTGTTTTGACCAGGCAATTGATTGTCTTCACGATGTGGGTTTGCTTCCGTTCTGCACAGATCATGAAGACTGGAATGAAGAACTCATCCTCCAGTTCTATGAAACCCTTCACATCTCTGGCTTCGGTCGTGATTTGAACACCTGGCAGATGGAATTCATGATAAGGAATGAACACATCACTACTTCACCACTAGAATTCTTTCCTGCAACACCTCTTGTTGCCTCTGGTGAAGACTTGGATCCTCGCTCTGACGCCTATGTGGCTGCAAATCAAAGCCTATTCCATATGCGAGAACCCAATATGACTGAGATGCTGACACTGATGCATCCCTTGGCTCAAGACGCAGAATTGCCCATTTCATTCTTTGTGAATGATCTTTTGTACCTTCCCAGGACACTCTACCACATTCTTCGACACACCATTTGGCCAACAGAAGGGCACAACTCCTCACACAAGATTGAAGGACCTCTGAAGACTTTGCTTTACAACATTGTATATGGCATCGGGTTCAATCTTCAATACTTGTTCCTTCGTAACCTTGCTGCCAATGGCTTCAATGTCCTCGAGCTAAAGATTTATGCTCCTTGGATCATTCGCCTCATCAAGTACAGAACCAACACCAGGTTTCTTCCCTCTGCTCGCAACCATGGCATTTACCTTCCAAATATTGAAGTTGTACCAGCAGATTTGTATCCATCCAAGAGCAGGAACCCAATTGTTGAAGGCACTAGTGGTACTACTGATGTTGAAGGGCTTCTCATTCCTTCTGATCCATCAAGGGCGAGACTGATTGGTGCTCTTTGCCAACCAGGGTCTGCTGCTACCAACACTGAAGCCACTGATAGCACTGCCTCGTCAACACCCGCCCCGGAGAGAGCATGCCGTCACTAATCATGAACTTCTAGTTTCACTGATCCAGAAGAAAAATAGGCATCATGAGTGGACTCGACGCCACTTGCACTCAGTTGTGCAAGATCTCAACCATGTTCGTAACTTGGCTACCAAAAATGCCTTCGTTGCTCATGGAGGACTCTGACTATGCTAGCACCTAAGCATGAGCTTCGTGAAGATGGATTTCACCCTCGCTACAGATTTGGTGCACAACTTCCCAGTGCGGAGAAGTGGCGCTAGACTCCATCTCTTGAAGATAGTGACTACTCCTTGTCAGCTCCTTTTGTCAACGTCAAGCTTGCATATGAAATTGATGATGCAACTTCTTTGCCTCCATCGACTAGGCATTGCAGCACTGCACCAAGCTCCCTTGCACCAACACCTCAAGACCCGCTGCATTGTCTTCATCAACGCCTGCTGGGGACGCGTATTTCTCAATGTCTTCATACCTTTTTGGTTATTCGATGACAAAAGGGGAGAAGCATTGGGTGATAGTCTTCAAACGGGTCTACTTATAAGGGTTGGGTGTTATTTTTTACTAAGTCTACAACTCTCGTTTCTAAACATTTGCTGCTTTGGATTGTAAAACTTAAATCCTAATGGAAGTCTGCACTTTATGTTTGTCGTACTCTTTGATGCTACTTCAAGTTATTTTATGCGCCCGAAGTCATTATGCAGCAGCCCATTTTTCATTATGCATTTCATCATCTTAGTTATATGTGTTAAAGGATAGTGATTCATTACAAGATATAGGGGGAGTTCTCCACAAACTACAACCTGCCATGTGCATTAATATTCAAAGCAACATATTCATATGCACATCTTTAGGGGGAGCTCTCTATATCTTGCAATCAAAATCTTCAAAACCTTATCTTCACATATTTTTATCCCCATTTAAAACTTCAACCAGTTTGCCATCAATCACCAAACAGAGGGAGATTGTAAGTGCATCTAGTGCCACCCTTGTTTGGTTTTGTAGTATTGAAGACAAACGTGGTTGAGGGACTAATGTGTTTGTGAGAATTCACAGGTTAACATAGAGAGAAGTCCCTGGAGTTTTGGTTTAGCCATCAAAGACGACCCCCCAAAACGGTCCGAAGACATTGATGACGGCTGAAGCCATTGGTGGTGGACGAAGACATTCGACCGAAGACAATGAAACACGAAGACGAAGTTTTTTGGTAGTTTTCTTTCTTCCTTACTGAGTCATAGGAACAACCGCACTGTTAAGTGGGGTCAATGTGATCGAAGTCAGATGCTCACATGATTCTCAACCCATACCTATGTCTTCGAGCGAAGACATTGAGAAGAAAACTCTTCCAGAGCTGGTTGAGTAAGCTTTACTTGTAGCCCAAGTAAAGTTGCCGCATGCGTTCAAAATTCAACCGTTGTGAAACGTGTTGGTTGGCCATTGACCCAAGGTCATTTTGGTCACATCAGGTCGGATTGCCCACTGGCTATAAATAGCCCACCCCCTCCACCATGAGAAGGTGGCTGCTCAGAGAGAGATACGAATGTTGTTGTTTTCGAGCAACCCACCTCGAAGACTTTGAGAGGAACACATCCTGCGAGGATACACCTAAACACTTAGATCTAGAGTATTTGAGCATCACCGAAGTCATTATGTTCTGAGTGAACTAAAGACTTATTAGACTTGAAGACTGTGATCTTCCAGACGACTAGGCGTTGATACGTCTCCAACGTATCTATAATTTTTGATTGTGGCATACTATTATATTATCTATTTGGATGTTTATATGCATTAATATGCTATTTTATACTATTTTTGGGACTAATCTATTAATCTAGAGCCAAGTGCCAGTTTCTATTTTTTCCTTGTTTTTGAGTTTTGCAGATATGGAATATTAAACGGAGTCAGAACGGAATAAAACCTTCAGAAGGAATTTTTCTGGAAGGAAACAAGTCATCCAAGGTTGGAGTGCACGTTAGGGGAGGTGCCACGGCGCCACAAGCCTGCTAGGCACGCCCCCTGGCCGCGCTTAGCAGGCTTATCGCCTCCTGGCAGGTCTCCTAACCCTATTCTTTGGCCTATAAATACCCAAATATTCCCGCAACATCAAAAAGAGCAACACAAATACTTTTTCTCCGTCGGAAGCCTCCGTTGCCGAGATATCCAATCTTGGAGCCTTTTCCGTAATCTGCCGGAGGGCATTTCGATCACGAAGGGCATCTACATCGACTCCATTGCCCCTCCGATGTGCGTGACTAGTCCACCACAGACCTGCGGGTCCATAGCTAGTAGCTAGATGGCTTTTTCTCTCTCTTCGATCTTCAATACCATGTTCTTCATGATCTTCATGGAGATCTATCCGACGTAATCCTCTTTTGTGGTGTGTTTGTCAAGATCTGATGAATTGTGAGTTTATGTTTAGATTATCCATGAATCTTATTTGAATCTCCTCTGATTTCTTATATGCATGATTTCATATCCTTGGAAGTCTCTTCGAGTTATTGGTTTGGTTTGGTCAACTAGGTTGGTAATTCTTGCAATGGGAGAAGTGCTTGATTTTGGGTTCAATCTTGCGGTGTCCTCACCCAGTGACAAAGTAGGGGTAGCGAGGCACGTATTGTATTGTTGCCATCAAGGGTAACAAGATGGGGTTTTCATCATATTGCTTGAGTTTATCCCTCTACATCATGTCATCTTTCTTAATGCGTTACTCTGTTCTTCATGAACTTAATACTCTAGATGTAGGTAGGAGTCGGTCGATGTGTGGAGTAATAGTAGTAGATGCAGAATCGTTTCGGTCTACTTGTCATGGACGTGATGCCTATATGCATGATCATTGCCTTGGATAACTACATGATTATTCGCTTTTCTATTAATTGCTTGACAGTAATTTTTTTACCCACCATGATATTTGCCTTCAAGAGAGAAGCCTCTAGTGAAACCTATGGCCCCTGGGTCTATTTTCCATCATATATTTTCAGATCTATACTGGCTGCAATTTATTTACCTTTTACTTTCCGCATTCGTTACATCTATCTCTATCGGATCTAATCCTTGCAAATAACCGTGAAGGGATTGCCAACCTCTTTATAGCGTTGGGTGCAAGAGTTTGATTATTTGTGTAGGTGCATCCATTGGTGACTTGATTGTTCCTCCTACTGGATTAATACCTTGTTTCTCAAAAACTGAGGGAAATACTTATCTACTTCACTGCATCACCCTTTCCTCTTCAAGGGAAAACCAACACATGCTCAAGAGGTAGCAAGAAGGATTTCTGGCACCGTTGCCGGGAGGATACACATCAAGCCTACCAAGTACCCATCACAAACTTATCTCTTTCATTTACTTTATTTTCCATTTGCCTCTCATTTTCCTACCCCCCCTTCTAAAACAATTTTAAGAAAATACCAAAAATATTTGCCTTTTTTTCGCCCTTCTTTCGCTTGACTTTTGTTTCCTTGTGTGATAGTTCATTTTTACTTATGGCTCCACCCAATGATTTTAATCCTTATCTTAGGAAGTTGGAAGATATTGAGGACAATGCAAAAAAATTGCCATGAAGAAGGAAACATTAGATTCCTTGTGTGATAGTTCATTTTTCCTTATTGACATGAAGAAGGAAATATTAGATTCCAATTTCCATTAAGGAAGGGCACTGAACACTTTCCTATAAATAAAATAAGATTACCTTATGAATCTATTATGAGAGCTACTTTTGGATTGCATATCAAAGATGACAATACCAAAATCTACTGTGTTTTGCCTAGCTAGGGGCATTAAACAATAACACTTGTTGGGAGGCAACCCAATTTTATTTCCGTGTTCTGTTTTTGCTTCTGTTTTTGAGTGTTTCCCACATTATTAATTCTGTACTAATTGTGATTTGGTTTTTTAATTAGTGTTTGATCCAAGTAAAATCTTTGGGGTGATCTATGGTAGTTGTTGTATTGATCTTGTTGAAAAACAGAAACTTTTGCGCCCAATCCAGGAATTTTCTATTTTTTCAGAGACTCAAATTGATCTGAAATGTTTACACAGGATTGATATATAAATTTCCCGGTATTTCCTAATTTTCAGAATTTTTTGAGTTACATAAGTATATGAAGTTTCCAGATTACTATAGACTGTTCTGTTTTTGACAGATTCTGTTTTCTTTGAGTTGTTTGCATATTTTTATGAATATATGGGTTGTATCATGTGGTATGAGTCATGGGGAAGTTATATTACAGTAGGTATAACACCAATATAAATAAAGAATGAGTTCACAATAGTACCTAAAGTGGTGATTTATTTTCTTATACTAACGGATCTCACGAGTTTTCTGTTAAGTTTTGTGTTGTGAAGTTTTCAAGTTTTGTGTAAAGATTGGATGTACTATGAAATAAGGAGTGGCAAGAGCCTAAGCTTGGGGATTCCCAAGGCACCCCAAGTCATATTCAAGGATGCCAAAGAGCCTAAGCTTGGGGATGCCCTGGAAGGCATCCCCTCTTTCGTCTTCAATCCATCGGTAAATTTACTTGAGGCTATATTTTTATTCACCACATGATATGTGTTTTGCTCGGAGCGTCTTGTATGATATGAGTCTTTGGTTGTTAGTTTGCCACAATCATACTTGCTGCACACATATTTTGAGAGAGACACGCTGAATCATGTATTTATTAGAATACTCTTTGTGCTTCACTTATATCTTTTGAGTTGGGCAATTTTGCTCTATATGCTTCACTTATATCTAATAGAGCACGATGGTGTTTTCGTTTTATAGAAATACTTGAAATCTAGTACCTCACTTATATTATTTTGAGAGTTTCTAAAAATAGCATGGTAATTGGTCTAGGTTATGAATTTAGTCCTAATAGGATTGGCATCCAAAAGGGATATGATAAGAACTTCCATATTAAGTGCATTGAGTATTTATGAGAAGTTTGATTCCTTGCATAAAGTTTTGGGATATAAAGATGGTAATGTTAGGAGACATGTTAGGAAGTAAATTGTGATTTGGTAAAAATACTTGTGTAAAGGTTTGTGATTCCCATAGCATGCACATATGGAGAACCGCTATGTAAGGAAGTTGGAGCATGACTTATTTATAGATTGTTGACCTTTGTGTGAGGGTCGGGGGCGCGCGATGGTTAACTACTACCAAACTCCCCTTAGGAGCATGCATTTAATGCTTTGCTTCAATGACTATTAGACTTTTGCAATAAGTATGTGAGTTCTTTATGACTAATGTTGAGTCCATGGATTATACGCACTCTCACCCTTCCACTTTTGCTAGCCTTGGTACTACCACACAACTTTCGTCGGTGCAACAAACACCTTCCTTAAAACAGCCACCATATACCTTCCTCAAAACAGCAACCATATAACTTTCCTCAAAACAGCTACCATACCTACCTATTATGGCATTTCCATAGCCATTCTGAGATATATTTCCGTTCAACTTCCACTATTTCCTTTTATGACATGCACCATCACTTCCATATTGCATATAGAGTCATATTTTGTCATAGGTATCGAGTTGTAATTTTCCTTTGGAGTCGTAAGTAAATAAAAGTGTGATGATTATCATTGTAGAGCATGTCCCATGTGAGGAAAGGATGATGGAAGCTATGATTCCCTTACTAGTAGGGATGAGAATCCGGACTTTATGAAAAATAAAAGAGGCCAGCGAAGCCCAAATAAAAAAAATGAATAAAAGAGGCCTTAGATGCCCAACAGAAAAAATGAAAGAAAAGAGAGAAGGGACAATGCTACTACCTTTTGCCACACGTGTGCTTCAAAGTAGCACCATGATGTTCATGATAGAGAGTCTCCTATTTTGTCACTTTCATATAGCTTGTGGAATATTTTTCTTCATGATGCACGTCCACTTAGTTTCTTTTTGAGCTTTCATACACTTATAACTCTAGCGCATCCATTTCATGGCAATCCCTACTCGCTTGCATTGATATCTATTGATGGGCGTCTCTATAGCCCGTTGATACGCCTAGTTGACGTGAGACTATCTTCTCCCTTTCCTTGACAACCCCCACCATATTATATTCCACCTATAGTGCTATATCCATGGCTCATGCTCATGTATTGCGTGAGAGTTGAAAAAGTTTGAGAAAATAAAGGTGTGAAAAAATTGCTAGACTTTTTATCAGGGTTGTGCATGATGTAAATACTTTGTGTGGGGAAGATGGAGCATAGCCAGACCATATGATATTGTAGGGATAACTCTCTTTTGCCATTATATTTTGAAGAGATACAATTGCTTTGCTAGTATGCTTGAAATGTTACTGTTTCTATATGAATATTAATCTTTTGTTTTGAGTCTTCCGGATCTGAGTAATCATGAAACAATAAAGAATATTACTTGGATAAATATGTTAGGTAGCACTCCACATCAAAAATTCTGTTTTTATCATTTACCTACTCGAGGACGAGTAGGAATTAAGCTTGGGGATGCTGATAGGTCTCCAACGTACCTATAATTTTTTATGATGGCATGTTATTATATTATCTATTTTGGATGTTTTATATGCATTAATATGCTATTTATAATATTTTTGGGACTAACCTATTAACCTAGAGCCAAGTGCCAGTTTCTGTTTTTCCTTGTTTTTGAGTTTTCCAGATATGAAATATTAAATGGAGTCCAAACGGAATAAAACCTTTGGAAGGAATTTTTCTGGAAGGAAACGAGTCATCCAAGCTTGGAGTGCACATTAGGGGAGGTGCCAGGGTGTCACAAGCCCGCTAGGCGTGGCCCCTGGCCGCGCCTAGCAGGCTTTACGCCTCCTGGCAGGTCTCCTAACCCTATTCTTTGGCCTATAAATACCCAAATTTTCTCGCAACATCAAAAAGAGCAATGCAAGTACTTTTCCAATATTGGAAGCCTCCGTTCCCGAGAGATCCAATCTTCGAGCCTTTTCCGGTAATCTGCCGGAGGGGGTTTCGATCACGGAGGGCTTCTACATCAACTCCATTGCCCCTATGATGATGCGTGAGTAGTCCACCACACACCGACGGGTCCATAGCTAGTAGGTAGATGGCTTCTTCTCTCTCTTTTATCTTCAATACCATGTTCTTCATGATATTCATGGAGATCTATCCGATGTAATCCTCTTTTGTGGTGTGTTTGTCAAGATCTGATGAATTGTGAGTTTATGTTCAGATTATCCATGAATCTTGTTTGAATCTCCTCTGATTTCTTATATGCATGATTTTATATCCTTGAAAGTCTCTTTGAGTTATTGGTTTGGTTTGGCCAACTAGATTGGTAATTCTTGCAATGGGAGAAGTGCTTGGTTTTGGGTTCAATCTTGCGGTGTCCTCACACAGTGACAAAGTAGGGGTAGCGAGGCACATATTATATTGTTGCCATCACGGGTAACAAGATGGGTTTTTCATCATATTGCTTGAGTTTATCCCTTTACATCATGTCATCTTTCTTAATGCGTTATTCTGTTCTTCATGAACTTAATACTCTAGATGCAAGAAGGAGTCGATCGATGTGTGGAGTAATAGTAGTAGATGCAGAATCATTTTGGTCTACTTGTCATGGATGTGATGCCTATATGCATGATCATTGCCTTGGATAACTACATGATGATTCGCTTTTCTATCAATTGCTTGACAGTAATTTGTTTACCCACCATGATATTTGCCTTCAAGAGAGAAGCCTCTAGTGAAACCTATGGCCACCGGGTCTATTTTCCATCATATATTTTTAGATCTATACTTGTTGCAATTTTTTTACCTTTTACTTTACGCACTCATTACATCTATCTCTATCGGATCTAATACTTGCAAATAACCATGAAGGTATTGACAACTCCTTTCTAGCGTTAGGTGCAAGAGTTTGATTATTTGTGTAGCTGCATCCATTGGTGACTTGCTTGTTCCTCCTATTGGATTGATACCTTGGTTCTCAAAAACCTAGGGGAATACTTATCTACTTCATTGCATCACCCTTTCCTCTTCAAGAGAAAGCCAACGCATGCTCAAGAGGTAGCACGCGTCTCGGTCTAGAGCGTGCAAGAGTTATTGTGGACTGTCGGGTGACCAAGTTTGTACGGGTTTTGGAGGTATCCCCTGAAGACTTACTTGAGTGACTGGGTGTTGTCTAAGTGACTTCCGCTCAAGGGGAATAAGGTGAAGACGAGGTCTTGTGAGTTCAATCACAGCCTCCCTAACCAGACATACACTTGCCACAACAACTGGAATTGGTCCAACAAATCTTGTGCCTTCGTCAAGGAACTTGTTCTATCCTTCACTCTCTTACATTCCTACTCTGAACTGTGAAGTCATTGCTTGAACATTGCGTGAAGACTCTATCTGAAGACATTCATATCAACTCTTTATCTTCATATCATCTAAGTTTTTCTTCGACTCATCTTAGTATTCATGATAATTATGCTAAACTTGCTTGAATGTCTTCACTACATACATACCTTGTCTAGATCCTTGATTGTATCCCTACCCGATCCTGTTTACATTTCCGCATTATTCGAATACATTCCTTATATCGAAGTCTTTCAAAAAAATTGCCTATTCACCCCCCTCTAGTCGATAACTAGCACTTTCAGGGTGGACCGATGCTTGGGTGTTGTTCTTACTTGCACAAACTCCCACTTATGATTAACCCCCTCGCAAGTGATACGTCTCTAACGTATCTATGATTTTTGATTGTTCCATGCTATTATATTATCTATTTTGGATCTTTTATATGCATTAATATGCTATTTTATATTATTTTTTGGGACTAACCTATTAATCTAGAGCCTAGTGCCAGTTTCAGTTTTTTCCTTGTTTTTGAGTTTCGCAGATAAGGAATATTAAATGGAGTCCAAACGGAATAAAACCTTCAGAATGATTTTTTTTGGAACGAAAGGAAACTACGAGACTTGAGAACCAAGCTAGAGGAGCCACCATGGGGCTACAAGTCCTAGGGGCGCGACCAGGGGGTAGGCCGTGCCGGGTAGGCTTGTGGGCCCACGATAGCTCCCCTAACCCTAATCTTCGGCCTATAAATTCCCAAATATTCCATCAGTATTAGAATGAGCCATGAAAACACTTTTCCGCCGCCAGAAGCCTCCGTTCCTGAGAGATCCAATCTTGGAGCCTTTTCCCGTAATCTGCCGGAGGGGGATTCGATCATGAAGAGCATCTACATCAACTCCATTGCCCCTCCGATGATGCGTGAGTAGTTCACCACAGACCTATAGGTCCATAGCTAGTAGCTAGATGGCTTCTTCTCTCTCTTTACTTCTCAATACCATGTTCTTCATGATCTTCATGGAGATCTATCCGATGTAATACTCTTTTGCGGTGTGTTTGTCGAGATCCGATGAATTGTGGGTTTATGTTCAGATTATCCATGAATATTATTTTAGTCTTTCCTGAATTTTTATATGCATGATTTCATATCTTTGCAAGTCTCTTCGAGTTATTGGTTTGGTTAGGCCAACTAGATTGGTAATTCTTGCAATGGGAGAAGTGCTTAGTTTTGGGTTCAATCTTGTGGTGTCCTCACCCAGTGCCAAAGTAGGGGTAGCGAGGCACATATTGTATTGTTGCCATCAAGGGTAAAAAGATGGGGTTTTCATTGTATTGCTTGAGTTTATCCCTCTACATCATGTCATCTTACTTAATGTGTTACTCTGTTCTTCATAAACTTAATACTCTAGATGCAGGCACGAGTCGGTCGATGTGTGGAGTAATAGTAGTAGATGTAGAATCGTTTCGGTCTACTTGTCACGGACGTGATGCCTATATGCATAATCATTGCCTTGGATATCTACATAATTATTCGCTTTTCTATCAATTGCTCGAAGTAATTTGTTCACCCACCTTAATACTTGCCATCATGAGAGAAGCCATCTAGTGAAACCTATGGCCCCTGGGTCTATTTTCCATATTATACTTTCAGATCTAAAACCAAAAATACCAAAATTACTTGCTGCATTATTTTTACTTTTAGTTTTACTTGACGTTCAAGCATCCTATTATATCTGTCTCTTTTAGATCTCATCCTTGCAAGTAACCATGAAGGGATTGACAACCCCTTTATAGCGTTGGGTGCAAGAGTTTGATTGTTTGTGCATGTACATCTATTGGTGACTCGCTTGTATTTCCTACTGGATTGATACCTTGATTCTCAAAAACTGAGGGAAATACCTATCTACTTTGCTACATCAAACCGTTCCTCTTCATGGGAACCAACGCATGCTCAAGAAGTAGCAGCAAGCAACCGCAACTACGAGAAAAGTATTAGGATAAAATATAGCCATAGCATTAAATATGTGGATCCAAATCAGCCCCTTACGAAGTAGTGCATAAAGTAGGGTTTAAGCTTCTATCACTCTAGCAACCCATCATCTAATAACTACTCCACAATGCATTCCCTTAGGCCTAAGGATGGTGAAGTGTGATGTAGTCAACATGCACATGACACCACTAAGGGAAGCACAACATACATATCATCAAAATATCGAACACATATCAAATTCACATGATTACTTGCAACATGTCTTCTCCCGTGACCTCAGGAACAAAGGTAACTACTCACAAATAATATCTATGCTCAAGATCATAAGGGTATTAAATAGCATAATGGATCTGAACATATAATCTTACACCAAATAAACCATATAGTAATCAACTATGTAATCTAATCAACACTACTAGTTGCCCACAAGTACAATTCTGAGGTTCCGGTACAAAGATTGAACACAAGAGATTAACTAGGGTTTGAGAGGAGATGGTGTTGGTAAAGATGTTGATGCAGAATGGTCCCCAAAGATGAGAGGGTTGTTGGTGATGATGATGGCTTCGATTTCCCCCTCTGAGAGGGAAGTTCCCCCGGCGGAATCGCTCCGCCGGAGGGCAAATGTGTTCCTTATTGGAAATATGCCCTAGAGGCAATAAATAAAGTGTTTATTATTATATTTCCTTGTTCATGATAATCGTTTATTGTCCATGCTATAATTGTATTGATTGGAAACTAAATACATGTGTGGACATATAGATACACACTGTGTCCCTAGTATGCCTCTAACAGGCTAGCTCGTTGTTCAAAGATGGTTAAGGTTTCCTAGCCATGCACATGAGATGTCATTTGATATCGGGATCACCTCATTAGTAGAATGATGTGATGGAAAAGACCCAAAGTATAAATGTAGCATATGATCATGTCAGTTTGTTGCTATAGTTTTCTGCATCTCAAATATATGTTCCTATGGCCATGAGATCATGCAACTCACTGACACCAGAGGAGTGCCTTGTGTGTATCAAACATCGCAACGTAACTGGGTGACTATAAAGGTACTCTACAGGTGTCTTCGAAGGTGTCTGTTGAATTGGCATGGATCAATACTGGGATTTGTTGCTTCGTGTGACGGAGAGGTATCTCAGGGCCCAATCGGTAATACAACATCACAAAAAGCCTTGCAAGCAATGTAAATGTTAGTCGCGGGATCTTGTATTACGGAATGAGTAAAGAGACTTTCCGATAATGAGGTTGAACTAGGTATAGAGATACCGACGATCGAATCTTGGACAAGTAACATACCAAAGGACAAAGGGAACATCATACGGGATTAACTCAATCCTTGACATATTGGTTCAGCCGATAAAGATCTTCGTATAACATGTAGGAACCAATATGTGCATCCAGGTCCCTCTATTGGTTATTGACCGTAGAGGTGTCTCAGTCATGTCTACATAGTTCTCGAACCCGTAGGGTCTGCACACTTAAGGTTCGGTGACGTTTCGGTATAGATGAGTTATGTGTGTTGGTGACTGAAGGATGTTTGGAGTCCCGGATGAGATCTCGTATGTCACGAGGAGTTTCGGAATGGTCCGGAGGTAAATATTCATATATGGGAAGTTGGTATTTGAGTTTCGGAAAAGTTCCGTGACCTGCAAGTGGTGTGACGGAGTGCTGGAAGTGTTCCTTGGGGTCCATCGGGTGGGCCCATCTAGTTCAAAGGGCCACATGGGCTGAGAGAGGGTGCGAACCAGCTCCTGGTGGGCTGGCCGCACCTCCCACCTCAAGGCCCATGCCACTAGAGGCTTGGGCTGGGCCAAAAGGGTGGGCTAGCCACCAAACTTGGTGGCCAAGCCACCTTGGCCGCCGCCCCACCTCTCTTGGCCGCCGCACCAAACCCTAGGGGAAACCCTAGGGCAGCCAGACCCTCCTCTTCCCCTATATATATGAGAGGGGAGGGAGGGCTCCAAACACAAGTCACGGTGCAGCCCTTCCTCCCTCCCCGATTACCTCTCCTCTAGTTGATTGGTTTGGCACCGCTTAGCGAAGCTCTACCGGATCAGCTCCACCACCACCATCGCCACGCCGTTGTGCTACCGGCAAACCCATCTACCTCCCCACTCCCTCTTGTTGGATCAAGAAGGCAGAGATCTTCATCAAGTTGCACATGTGTTGAACGCGGAGGTGCCGTCTGTTCGGTACTTGATCGGGAATTCGTGGAACGGCTTGTGATTTGGATCACGGAGACGTACCACTACATCAACCACGTTCTTTAACACTTCCGCTTAGCAATCTACAAGGGTACTTAGATCCAATCTCTCCTCTCATAGATGCTCATCTCGTAGATTGATCTTGGTGAAGCGTAGGAATTTTTTGTTTCCCATGCAACGTTCAGCGGTATTGTGGGATGAAGCGGCTCGGACCGACTTTACTCGTACACTTACGAGAGACTGTGTTCCATCGACTGACATGTGACTTCCATCGCATAAATATGGCTGGCAGGTGTCTATCTCTCCCACTTTAGTTGGATCGGATTTCATTAAGGCGGTCCTGATAGAATGTTGAAAAGCAATCTTCATATCGCCGTTGTGGTTTTGCGTAGGTAAGAATCGTTCTTGCTAGATACCCATAGCAGCCACGTACACACATGCAATAGCAATTAGAGGACGTCTAACTTGTTTTTGCAGGGTTTGTTGTGATGTGATATGGCCAATTACATGATGTGATATATGTGATGTATGAGATGATCATGTTTTTGTATAGAATATCACGACTTGCATGTCAATGAGTACGACAACCGGCAGGAGCCATATGGTTGTCTTTGATTATTATATGATCTGCGTGTCAATCTTTAAGCGCTATGTAATGTTTTACTTTATTGCTAAGCGGTACCAATAGTTGTATGAGCATGGTGGGTGCGACAACCTCGATGACGACACAATGATGGAGATCACGGTGTCATGCATGTGACGATGGAGATCATGCCGATGCTTTGGAGATGGAGATCAAAAGCACAAGTTCATGGCCATATCATGTCACTTATGATTTGCATGTGATGTTAATCTTTTTATGCACCTTATTTTGCTTAGGACGACGGTAGCATTATAAGGTGATCCCTCACTTAAATTTCAAGATGAACTGTGTTCTCCCCGAGTGTGCACCGTTGCGAAAGTTCGTCGTGTCGAGACACCACTTGATGATCGGGTGTGATAGACTCTACGTTCTTATACAGTGGGTGTAAGCCAGTGTTGCACATGTAGAACACTTGGGTTAAACTTGACGAGCGTAGCATGTACAGACATGGCCTCGGTACACAAGAGACCGAAAGGTCGAGGATGAGTCATATAGTAGATATGATAAACATGATGATGTTCACCATTGAAACCACCTTAACTCACGTGATGATCAGACTTGAGTTGGTGAATATGGATCATGTCTCACTCATATGACCTGAGGGATGTCAATTTGAGTGGGAGCTTTAGTAATTTGATTAACTAAACTCATTATCATGAACAATAGTCTTAGTAACCTTTGCTTATTTATGTTGTAGATCAACGGCTCACGCTGTAGCACCCCTGAATTTTAATGCATTCCTAGAGAAAGCTAAGTTGAAAGATGATGGGAGTAACTCTGTGGACTGGGCCCGTAATCTGAGGATTATCTTCATGGCTTCCTAGAAGTCATATGTCCTTGATGCACCGCTTGGTAACCAACCCACAGACATGTCGTCCGAAGACGTTAAGAACGCTTGGGAGGCACGTTCTAGAGATTACTCAATAGTTCAGTGTGCAATTTTGTATGGCTTAGAACCAGGACTTCAAAGACGTTTTGAACATCATGGAGCATATGAGATTTTCCAGGAGTTGGAGTTTATCTTTAAGAAGAATGCCCGGATCGAGAGGTATGAGACCTCCGATAAGTTCTATGCTTGCAAGATGGAGGAGAACTGGTCTGTCAGTGAACATATACTCAGAATGTCTAGGTATTCGACCCGTCTAGCGGAGTTAGGGATGCCCCTTCTGCCGGAGGCGATCACTGACAAAGTTCTTCAATCATTGCCACCTAGCTACAAGAGCTTCATGATGAACTATAACATGCACGGGATGACCAAGTCAGTCGCCGAGCTATTTGCGATGTTGAAAGTCGCTGAGTCTAAAATGCAGACAAAACATGAAGTGTTGATGGTCAATAAAACCACTAGTTTTAGGAAACATGGCAAGGGCAAGAAGGGTAACTCCAAGAAGGGTGGCAAACCAGTTGCTCCTCCCGTGAAGAAACCCAAGCCTGGACTCAAGCCAGAAACTGAGTGCTTTCATTGCAAGGGAACTGGTCATTGGAAGCGGAACTGCCCCAAGTACCTGGCCGACAAGAAGGGGGACAACACCAAACTAGGTATATATGATATGCATGTTATTGATGTGTACCTTACTAGCTCTCGTTGTAGTGCCTGGATATTTGATACCGTTTTGGTTGCTCACATTTGCAACTCAAAGCAGGACCTATGGAATAGACGGAGGCTGGCTGAGGATGAAGTGACGATGCATGTGGGAAATGGTTCCAAGGTTGATGTGATCGCCATGGGCATGCTTGCTCTTCGACTACCGCTGGGATTAGTGATGAACCTGAATAATTGTTATTTAGTGTATGCATTAAGCATGAACATTATATTTGGATCTTGTTTATTGCGAGACGATCACTCATTTAAATCAGAGAATAATGGTTGTTCTATTTATATGAGTAATATCTTTTATGGTCATGCACCCAATGTGAGGGGTTTATTCTTATTGAATCTCCATAGTGAAGATACACATGTTCATAGCATTGATGCCAAAAGATGTAGAGTTGATAGTGATAGTACCACTTTCTTGTGGCACTGCCGTTTGGGTCATATTGGTGTAAAACGCATGAGTAAGCTCCATGCTGATGGACTTTTGGAGTCACTTGATTTTGAATCACTTGACACATGTGAACCATGCCTCATGGGCAGGATGACTAAAACTCTGTTCTCTGGAACAATGGAACGAGTGAGTGATTTGTTGGAAATCGTACATACTGATGTGTGCGGTCCAATGAACATTGAGGCGCGCGGTAGATATCATTACTTTATCACCTTCACTGATGAATTGAGTAGATATGGGTATATTTACTTAATGAAACACAAGTCTGAAATGTTTGAAAAGTTCAAGCAATTTCAGAGTGAAGTTGAGAATCATCGTAACAAGAATCCCTAAGATCTCATCGAGGAGGAGAATATCTGAGTTATGAGCTTGGCAGTCACTTAAGACAGTTAGGAATTGTTTCACAATTGACACCGCCTGGAACACCATAGCTTAATTGTGTGTCCAAACGTCGTAATCGAACCTTATTACATATGGTGCGTTCTATGATGTCTCTTGCTGATTTGCCGCTATCGTTTTGGGGTTATGCATTAGAGACAACTACATTCAGTTTAAATAGGGCACCATCAAATTCCGTTGAGACAACGCCATATGAACTGTGGTTTGGCAAGAAGCCAAAGTTGTCGTGTCTTAAAGTTTGAGGATGTGATGCTTATGTCAAGAAGATACATCCTAAAAAGTTGGAACCCAAAGCGGAGAAATGCGTCTTCATACGATACCCCAAAAAGATAGTTGGGTATGCCTTCTATCTCAGTTCCGAAGGCAAAGTGTTCGTCGCAAAGCACGGACCATTTCTTGAGAAAGAGTTTCTCTCAAAAGAATTGAGTGGGAGGAAAGTAGAACTTGATGAGGTTGTTGAACTCTCACTTCAACCAGAGAGTAGCGCAGCGCAAAAAGATGTTTCTATGGAGCCAACAACGGTTGAAGAGGAAGTTAAATATGATGATCATGAAACGTCGGATCAAGTTGCTATTGAACCTCGTAGGTCGACAAGGACGCGTACTGCTCCTGAGTGGTACGGCAACCCTGTCTTGGAGGTCATGTTGTTAGACAACAATGAACCTACGACTTATGGAGGAGCGATGATGGGCCTAGATTCCGAGAAATGGTTAGAGGCCATGAAATCCGAGATGGGATCCATGTATGAAAACAAAGTATGGACTTTGGAAGTATTACCTGAAGGGAGAAAGGCCATTCAGAATAAATGGATCTTTAAGAAGAAGACGGACGTGGATGGTAATATCACTGTCTATAAAGCTCGACTTGTGGGAAAGGTTTTTTTACAAGTTCAAGGAGTTGACTATGATGAGACCTTCTCACCCGTAGCGATGCTTAAGTCCGTCAGAATCATGTTAGCAATAGCTGCATATTTCGACTATGAAATTTGGTAGATGGATGTCAAAACAGTGTTCCTTAACGGTTTCCTTGAGGAAGAGTTGTATATGATACAACCAGAAGGTTTTGTCGATCTAGAGAATGCTGACAAAGTTTGCAAAATCCAGCGATCCATTTATGGACTGGTGCAAGCATCTTGGAGTTGGAATAAGCGCTTTGATGAGGTGATCAAAGCATTTGGGTTTATACAAGTTTACGGAGAAGCTTGTATTTACAAGAAAGTGAGTGGGAGATTTGTAGCGCTTCTAATATTATATGTGGATGACATATTGCTGATTGGAAACAATATAGAAATGCAGGAAAGCGTGAAGGAATATTTGAACAAGAGTTTTTCAATGAAGGACCTAGGAGAAGTTGCTTTCATATTAGGCATTAAGATCTGTAGAGATAGATCGAGATGCTAGATAGCGCTTTCACGAAGCACATACCTTGATAAAGTTTTGAAGAAGTTCAAAATGGATCGGTCTAAGAAAGGGTTCTTACCTGTGTTACAAGGTGTCAAGTTGAGTAAGACTCAATGCCCAGTGAGTGCAGAAGATAGAGAAAAGATGAGTGTCGTCCCCTATGTTACAAGGCTCTATCATGTATGCAATGTTGTGCACAAGACCCGATGTCAGCCTTGCCATAAGTATGGCCGGAAGGTTTCAAAATGATCCTGGAATGGAGCACTGGACGGTAGTCAAGAATATCCTTAAGTACCTGAAAAGGACTAAGGAAATGTTTCTTGTTTATGGAGGTGATCAAGAGCTCGTCGTAAAGGGTTACGTCGATGCAAGCTTCGACACTGATCCAGACGATTCTAAATCGCAAACCGAATACGTATTTATTCTTAATGGGGGAGCGGTAAGCTGGTGCAGTTCCAAGCAAAGCATGGTAGCCGATTCTACATGCGAAGCGGAGTACATCACAGCCTCAGAGGCAGCGAAGGAAGGTGTCTGGATGAAGCAGTTCATGACAGATCTTGGAGTAGTGCCCAGTGCACTGAATCCGATGATTCTGTTTTGTGACAACACTGGTGCCATTGCTGTGGCCAAGGAACCAAGGTTTCACCAGACACATAAAGTGACGCTTCAATTCCATCCGCGATTACGTCGAGGAGAAGGACATAAATATTTGCAAAGTGCACACGGATCTGAATGTTGCAGACCCGTTGACTAAACCTCTTCCAAGGGCTAAACATGATCAACACCAGAACTGCATGGGTGTTCGATTCATTACAATGTAAATCACATAGTGATGTGAACTAGATTATTGACTCTAGTGCAAGTGGGATACTGTTGGAAATATACCCTAGAGGCAATAAATAAAGTGTCTATTATTATATTTCCTTGTTCATGGTAATCATTTATTGTCCATGCTATAATTGTGTTGATTGGAAACTAAATACATGTGTGGACATATGAACAAACACCGTGTCCCTAGTATGCCTCTAGCAGGCTAGCTCGTTGATCAAAGATGGTTAAGGTTTCCTAGACATGGACATGAGATGTCATTTGATATCGGGATCACATCATTAGGAGAATGATGTGATGGACAAGACCCAAACTATAAACGTAGCGTATGACCGTGTCAGTTTATTGGTACAACTTTTCTGCATGTCAAGTATATGTTCCTATGACCATGAGATCATTCAACTCACTGACATCGGAGGAGTGCCTTGTGTGTATCAAACGTCGCAACGTAACTGGGTGACTATAAAGGTACTCTATAGGTGTCTCCAAAGGTGTCTGTTGAATTGGCATGGATCAATACTGGGATTTGTTGCTCCGTGTGACGGAGAGGTATCTCAGGGCCCACTCGATAGTACAACATCACAACAAGCCTCGCAAGCAATGGGACTAAGTGCTAGTCGTGGGATCTTGTATTACGGAACGAATAAAGAGACTTTCTGGTAACGAGGTTGAACTAGGTATATATATACCGATGATCGAATCTCAAGCAAGTAACATAACGAAGGACAAAGGGAACATCATACGGGATTAACTGAATCCTTGACATAGTGGTTCGACCAATAAAGATCTTCATAGAACATGTAGGAACCAAAATGGGCATCCAGGTACCGCTATTGGTTTTTGACCGTAGAGGTGTCTCGGTCATGTCTACATGGTTCTCGAACCCGCAGGGTCTGCACACTTAAGGTTCGGTGACGTTTCGGTATAGATGAGTTATGTGTGTTGGTGATCGAAGGTTGTTTGGAGTCTCATATGAGATCCCGTACGTCACGAGGAGTTCCGGAATGGTCCGGAGGTAAAGATTCATATATGGTAAGTTGGTACTTGAGTTCCAGAAAAGTTCAGTGACCTGCAAGTGGTGTGACGGAGTGCCGGAAGTGTTCCTTGGGGTCCACCGGGTAGGTCCATCTACTCCAAAGGGCCACATGGGATGTGAGAGGGTACGAACCAGCCCCTGGTAGGATGGCCGCACCTCCCATCTCTAGGCCCATATGGCTAGAGGCTTGGGCTGGTCCAAAAGGGTGGGCTAGCCACCAAACTTGGTGGCCAAGTCACCTTGGCCGCCGCCCCACCACTCTTGGCCACCGCACCAAACCCTAGGGTAAACCCTAGGGCGTCCAGCCCCTCCTCTTCCCCTATATATATGAGAGGGGATGGAGGGTTGCAAACACAAGTCACGACACAACCCTTCCTCCCTCCCCGATTACCTCTCCTCTAGTAGATTGGTTTGGCACCACTTAGCGAAGGTCTACCGAATCAGCTCCACCACCACCACCACCACACTGTAGTGCTGCTGGCGAACCCATCTACCTCTCCTCTCCCTCTTGTTGGATCAAGAAGGCGGAGATCTTCATTGAGCTGCACATGTGCTGAACGCGGAGGTGCCGCCCGTTCGGAACTTGATCGGGAGTTCATGGGACGGCTTGCGATTTTGATCGCGGAGACGTACTACTACATCAACCGCGTTCTTTAACGCTGCCGCTTAGCGATCTACAAGGGTACGTAGATCCAATATCTCCTCTCATAGATGCTCATCTCCTAGATTGATCTTGGTGAAGCGTAGGAATTTTTTTGTTTCCCATGCAACATTCCCCATCATTCCTGCCCAAGTTCCGCCTCGAGACGGCGGCGTTACATCCCGAAAGTCCTCTCCTTATTTTTTCTAGGTCAAAACACCTTAAATACCAAAAGATGGGCACCGTAGGTTGGCGAGCTGAGCACAAGACACTAAGGCGCGCCTTGGTGGGTTGTGCTCACCAGGTGGCCCCCCTCCGGTAGTTATTTCCTCCAGTGTTTTTTATATATTCCAAAATAATTCCCTAGAAAGTTTCAACTCATTTGAAGGTGTGCAGAATAGGTATCTCGGATATGCTTTTTCATGTCCGGAATTCCAGCTCACAACATTCTCCCTCTTTCTGCAAACCTTGCATATTCTGAGAGAAAAGTCATTTGAATTACTCCACAAAACATTATTACACATAAAACATTATAAATAACATTAGAAAATCATGAGGCAAAATGGACGTATCAGGTACATACACTTTGCATGGCGAGGGACAATTCATGATTTCTGAAGCAACCACATCTCAAGATTTGTGGACTTGGCATGTTCTATGTGGCCTTCTAGGTTCTCTCACTGATATCCATGATGCTGGTGTTAAAATCCATAGATCTCATGTAGGAGGTCCCAAGTTGTTGATATGGGAACAATGGTAAAAGGAAACAAGGGCAACGATGTTTAACCGAGGTTTGAGCCCTCTCGAAGACGTAAAACCCAGTGTCATGCTTTCATTATGTTTATGTGATGGGGTACAGAGTACAATATGATCTACCTCGAGATCGGGTGATTGTGTTATAAACCCTAAGACCTCTATATACACCGGGGGTACCTAGGTTACACGTATGGTCGATTGCCAACTAGGCAGAAACAAGCTGACTAGTGGAACTCTCCTTGAAGTACACGCCAAGTTTTCGACAACTTCCATATTGATCACGCCAAAGGCCACGAGTTAGCAGTCTTTCCTCCATTGGTTGATGGGTCATCGGCCCGAACCGAGGAGGATGGGCCGTATAGATTAACACCCTCGTAGTCCAGGATAACATCAATAGCCCCTACACTGGTCATCGAAGCAGAGGACTAAAGCTCCCTCCTCAAAATGGCCTCTCTATTGATGTCTTCGGCTTGGAAGATGAGTTCCTATTCTTTTAGCCTATGTTCAGATCTGTGGTCTTCAAAATACCCTCAACATCTTCTATTAACAGTCCGAGCATTTAATACACTCGGATAAGCAGTCCAGCGATTTTTTTTGGCTCCCACTATTTGTGGTACACATTATTTTTTACAAAAGATTGATGGTTTGACACCTTAATGTTCTTTATCTCCTGATTTACAAAAGTATCTAACTCGCAAGAGACACGATAACTATCTACCCCAGCGTTTCCCCATCTCGCATCAACACAACAAATCCTTTCTACTCCTAGGCTTAGATCAAGAGCTTCAACAATGGTGAATGCTCCTGGTTCATCAAAACGCCCACATGGGCCCCTCAAAGTAATAGGGAAAATTTCTCCATCACCTGTCTACAATTGGATCGGCTCGCAACTCAAGGTTATCTGCTTAATGCACATCTCTCATCCACCGATCCCAGTTTGATCTCCGTAGATGGCCAGGTACTCATAGATAACTATCCAACACCACATGGTGGAGAGCGTACCTGCTTTGTTCGTTTTCTTCTAAGGCGTCTTGGCTTCCCTATCCATCCATTCCGTAGGGGTTCATTAGAGGTTAACGGGATCCAACTCCATAATCTCACCCACAAATAAATCCCGCACATATCCGGGTTCGCTGCCCTCTGCCAAATGTTTCCTGGCTCCGAGGCTCACTGAAAGCGCTAGTTATTGACTATAGGGGGTGAATACGTGGTTTTTATGAAAGGCTTCAAAATAGGCAATGTATTCGAAGAATGCAACATCTAGTCAGGATCAGATAGGGATAATAATCAAGGGACTAGGCAAAGCATGGAATATGATGAAGACATTCAGGTAGGTATGGCATAGTGATCATGCAAGCTAAGATGTATCAAAGATAACTTAAACAGTGCGAAGAGAAATGTCAATCATATGAATGTCTTTGTTGAATGTCTTCACACAAAGACGAGCAAGCGATGGCTTCACAATTCAATACGGTATGTAAAGAAGCGAGGAAGATAGAGATAGTTGCTCGATGAAGACACATGATTTTTGGACCAATTCCAGTTGTTGTGACAATTGTACATGTGGTTGGGAAGTTGGGCTTGAACTCTGAAGACCTCATCTTCACCTTATTCTCCCTGATCCAAGGTCACGTAGACCTTGCCCAATCACTCTGCTATGTCTTCAAGGTAGACTTCCAAAACATTCACAAACTTGGTCACCCGGCAATCCTCAATGATTCTTGGATGCTCTGGACCATGATGCCTAACTGTATGGAAGATACACGATCTCCAAGTGTAATAATTTCCAATTTTCTCAAAATAGAATGACTTCTGTGATGCTCAAACACTCTAGTTCTAGGTGTTTGGGGGTTTATCCTTGCAAGATCTCTCTCTCTCTCTCTTAATGTCATCGAGGTGGGGTTGCTCTGAACGAAAAAGGCGTGAAATAACTCAAAGAAACCACCAACTTATGGTGGAGGGGGTGGGCTATTTATGGCCAACAGGCAACCTAACATGATATGACCGAAATGACTCTGGGTCAATGACCAACCGACACGTGTCACAACTATCGGATTTCAAACAAACGCGACAACAATTCTTAGGCTACAAGCAGTGCTGACTCCAACAACTCTCAAAGATATTTTCTCTCATTTTTATTCACTAGAAGGCATAGGTGTTAGGGTTGAGCATCAGGTTAGTTTGTCACATCAACCACTTGGACCCCACTTAGTAGTACGGTAGTTCCTATGACTCAGGAAATGAGAAACAAAACTAACAAAAGACAAAATCTTCGCGTCTTATTATCTTCATGCATCTATATCTTCGCACACCACCATTGTCTTCAACCGTCTTCAATGTCTTCAGACATTAATAGGGGTCATCTTTCATGGTTAAACTGAATCTCCAAGGACTTCTATCTGTGTTATCATGTTAACTCTCACAAACACATTAGTCCATCAACCACGTTTTCAATACTCCAAAACTAATAAGGGGTGGCACTAGATGAACTTACAATCTGCCCCTTTTTGGTGATTGATGGCAAACTGGTTGAAGTTTTCAATGGAGATAAAAATATTTGAAGATAAAGAGTTGGAGATTATGATTACAAGATATAGAGAGCTCCCTCTGAAGATGTGCTTATGAAGATATTGCTTTTGAATGCAAAAGCATGTGACATGTTTAGTTTGTGGAGATCTCCCCTTATATCTTGGAATTCAATCATAGTGCATTCAACAAATGTTATGAAGATAAGTAAATGCACAATGAGAAATGGGCGTCTGCAAGATGAATTCGAGCGTATAGGATAAAACTCAAACGGGGCCAAAGTATGGTAAAATGACTAATGTGCAGATGCCCATCAGGACATAGGTTTTACAACCCAAAACATCAAATGAACAGAACAAGAGTTGTAAACTTAATAAAATATAAATAGCCCTGCCCAAAATTCTGTTAGAAAACTATCAATCCAATGCTTCTCTCACTTTGTCATCGAATGACCAAAAAAAGAGAAGACATAGAATGCCTACACGTCCCCACCATGAGTTGAAGTAGATGGCGCATCTGTAACGGTGTTGGAGTTGGGTCATGCAGGAGGGCCTAAGGTAGTGTCAGCATGTGTTGCATGCGTAGGAGGACAAGTGACATATTCGGCTTCATCATCACTCGGGTTGGCAAGAACAGTTTGAGCCAAAGACGAACAATCATTGTTTTCAAGAGATGGTGTCCTATGCCCCTTCTTTGTGCGAAGCAGAGGAGTTCAAAACTTGGATCTTCGTGTGAATCCATCCTCCTGAAGATCATCTTCAGATGTCATACGCGACAATGTATTCAATGTGCGCTTGTAGGTTTCATAAGAAACAAAGGCATTCTTGGTTGAGAGGTTGTGAATGCGATTAACGTCAGACATTAAGCTTTGGATCTGCCTCTTTGTCCATTCATGGTATCTATCCTGCTTTCGATGAAGAGAGAGAAGAATCTTGATACATTTGTGTCATATCTATAATTTTTGAATGTTTTATGCCATTATTTTACAACTTTTATATAATTTTAGTAATAATTTATAAAATTTTCTTGGACTAACATATTGATCCAATGCCGAGTGATAGTTCCTGTATGTTACATGTTTTTGTTTCGCAGAAAATCCATATGAAACGAAGTCCAAACGCAACAAAAATTTATGGAGATTTATTTTGCAATATATGTGATTTTTTGGAAAAGAAAGCAACACCAGTCGATGTCTGAGTGGCCCACGAGCCACAGGGTGCGCCCCTGGCTCATGGGCATTGAGGAGTTTGGGTGGGGGTGTCATTCGACCACAAGGAAGATTATATCCGAATAAATCCCCTCAAAAGTGCAGCACAGTCGGAGTTACAAATCTTTGGGAATTTAGGAAACGGTGAAACGCGAGAAAACTGGAACACGAAACAAAAGAGAAAGAGAAAGAGGGAGAGAGATATCCAATCTCGGAGTGGTTCCTCCCCTCCGGGAGCCATGGAGGCCATGTACTAGAGGGAAAACTCTCCTACCATATAGGGGGAGGCCAAGTAAGAAGAAGGATGGGGTTGCCTCCCCTCTCTCCCGGCGGCCGTGGGAGGACCTAGCGTGATGACGATCTACACCAACAACTCCGCCGTATTCCTCAACACCACTGTCACCTTCCCTCATCTATTTAAAAGAGGCCCACTATCCCGCATCCCGTTCTACTCCCTACTTGAACATGGTGCTTTATGATTCATATTATTATCCAATGATGTGTTGTCATCCTATGATGTTGGGGTAGAGTTATTTTGTCCTATGGGTTGATTAATGATGTTGATTGGTTTGAGTTACTTTTTTTATTTTGGTGCTATCCTATGGTGCTCGCCGTGTCGCGCTAGCGTGATGGATCCCTATTGTAGGGTGTTGCAGTATGTTCATGATTCGCTTACACTGGGTAGCGAGGGTGACAACAGCTTATACCCGAGTAAGGGGGTTGTTGTGTATAGCAGCACGACCCAAAATGCATGGTAGCCGTTGCGGAAAGGGACTAAATCAAAAATATGGTCCTCTCAACAAAAGTTGTCGTGAGGGCCGAAAACAACTTGTAGTATTATAGTGCCCGTACATTGGGCCTCCACTTCGGGTATGACTCCCTTTAATGTGGTTTTACTAGGTTTGATTCTTGACGAGTCAATACCCATTTTCCACACCGTGTCCACGTATATTAGGTTCAGACCACTTTCGCCGTCCATAGGGACGAGGGTGAGGTGAAACCCATCGACAATGGGATCTAGAACCAGGGCGGCTGACCCGCCATGACGGCAACTGGTTGGATGGTCTTTCTTGTCGAAAGTGATCGGGCAAGCCATCAAGGGGGTGCACCCCGGGGCTACACTCTCTAAGGCGTAGACATCAAAAGTGCACATTTTCTCTCCTTTTTTAGGAATGTGTGTGACATACATCATGTTCACGTGATCACGTCCTTTACCTTAGAGGGGAACTATTTTTGGCCGCCACTGTCCCGCCGAGGTTCATCCTCGTCATCGTCGATCCTGGACTGACCCTTGCCTAACTCTTCAGCTAAGGCCTTCCCAGCCTGCTTGAACACCCAACAATTTTGATTGGTGTGATTGGCAGGTTTCTCTAGCGTGTCATGGATCTGATAGGGGTTTTCCAGTATTTTGTCCACGGTGCTTCAGTCATCCTTGTTTCCTTTGAAGGATCTCCTTTTGGGTCCATGATACGTCTCCAACGTATCTATAATTTTTATGATGGCATGCAATTATATTATCTGTTTTGGATGTTTTATATGCATTAATATGTTGTTTTATACTATTTTTGGGACTACCCTATTAATCTAGAGCCAAGTGCCAGTTTTTGTTTTTTCCTTGTTCTTGAGTTTTGCAGATATGGAATATTAAACGGAGTCCAAACGAAATAAAACCATCGGAAGGAATTTTTCTGGAAGGAAACAAGTAATCCAAGCTTCGAGTGCACGTCAGGGGAGGTGCCAGGGCGCCACAAGCCCACTAGGCATGCCCCCTGGCCATGCCTAGCAGGCTTGTCGCCTCCTGGCATGTCTCCTAACCCTAATCTTTGGCCTATAAATACCCTAATGTTCCTGCAACATCAAAAAGAGCAACGCAAATACTTTTCCGCCGCCGGAAGCCTCCGTTCCCGAGAGATCCAATCTTGGAGCCTTTTCCGATAATCTATCGAAGGGGGTTTTGATCATGGAGGGCATCTACACCAACTCCATTGCCCCTCCGATGATGCGTGAGTAGTCCACAATAGACCTACGGGTCCATAGGTAGTAGCTAGATGGCCTCTTCTCTGTCTTTGATCTTCAATACCATGTTCTTCATTATCTTCATGGAGATCTATCCGATGTAATCCTCTTTTGTGGTGTGTTTGTCAAGATCCTATGAATTTGAGTTTATGTTTAGATTATCCATGAATCTTATTTGAATCTCCTCTGATTTCTTATATGCATGATTTCATATCCTTGCAAGTCTGTTCGAGTTACTGGTTTGGTTTGGCCAACTAGATTGGTAATTCGTGGAACGGGAGAAGTGCTTGGTTTTGGGTTCAATCTTGCGATGTCCTCACCTAGTGACAAATTAGGGGTAGCGAGGCACGTATTGTTTTGTTATCATCGAGGGTAAAAAGATGGGGTTTTCATCATATTGCTTGAGTTTATCCCTCTACGTCATGTCATCTTTCTTAATGTGTTACTCTGTTCTTCATGAACTTAATACTCTAGATCGAGGCAGGAGTCGGTTGATGTGTGGAGTAATAGTAGTAGATGCAGAATCATTTCGGTCTACTTGATATAGACGTGATGCCTATATGCGTGATCATTGCCTTGGATAACTACATGATTATTCGCTTTTCTATCAATTGCTTGGTAGTAATTCGTTTACCCACCATGATATTTTCCTTCAAGAGGGAAGCCTCTAGTGAAACCTATGGCCCCCGGGTCTATTTTCCATCATATTTTTTCAGATCTATACTTGCTGCAATTTATTTACCTTTTACTTTCCGCACTCGTTACATCTATCTCTATCGGATCTAATCCTTGCAAATAACCGTGAAGGGATTGACAACCCCTTTATAGCGTTGGGTGCAAGAGTTTGATTATTTGTGTAGGTACATCCATTTGTGACTTGCTTGTTCCGCCTACTGGATTGATACCTTTGTTCTCCAAAACTAAGGGAAATACTTATCTACTTCGCTGCATCACCCTTTCCTCTTCAAGGGAAAACCAACGCATGATCAAGAGGTAGCAATCCACCCCATGAGGTATTGAACCCTGCATCGACTGTTGGGTCCTTGGCATCTTTTCCAGTTTTGATGCTTGTGTTTATTGTGCATGGGCTTGCTATTCCCATTTCGGACTTCCGAAGTGTCGGGGTCTCTCTTATGAGAGGTATGGGTCAGCCAGTTGTCCTCGCCGACGCAAAAGCGGGTAATCAATGTGTTAGGGTTGCCATTGGCTCGGCTTATCATGTCCCATCTATCGGGCTGACCATTCGTCCCATATGTTGTGCTTGAAAGATGTGATGGCCTCGGTGTCCGGGCAATCAACTATTTGGTTCTTCTTAGTTAGAAACCGATTTCAGAATTTCCGACCTGATTCGCCCTCCTTCTGGATGACCTAGCTGAGGTCATCGGCATCCAGAGGACGAACATAGGTCCCTTGAAAGTTGGACCTAAAAGCGTCTTCTAGCTCCTCCCAGCTTCCTATAGAATTTTTGGGTAGGCTATAGAGCCAATGACGCGCCGGACCCTTAAGCTTGAGTGGCAAGTATTTAATGGCGTAAAGATCATCTCCTCAGTCCGTGTAGATGTGTACCTCATCCGTAAAACAGACTAGGTGTGCAAAGGCTCGATATGAGAGCGTGTCCTACCGGGTGTTGGTGAACGCCCGCACTCTTCTTAGTTCATGAGCTCAGCCTTACTTGTCTATCCAAGCGGTGTACACTTCCAATCCGTATGGCACATGTTCCCATACTCCATATATGGATTGAGGAGGTGATCTCTCCCTATGTATTTTAGTGTAGATGTCGTAGGGCTTGGGATAGTCGACCGAGCTCTTGTTGTGAGGGTGGGGCTTCGCCGATGGTTCTTTGTATGCCGTCGTTGGCCAATCTCGTCCTCTAGGCATACAATCAGCTTGCTCCTTGTGGTCATATGTGAGAGGTTCAATATCCAGCTCATCTTCGAATTCAGGCAGTAGGCGCTGTCATGGAAACGACTTGGCCACCGTGCACCATGCCTTGAAGTCTTCTTCGGTCACGAGTACCTAGTTGCACTTCTCATTGAGTGTGGCTTCATGCGAGTACAACTCCTTTTGTTTTCTCTTCATGCTCTGCGCGATTGTGGCTAGTTGGCGCTGGAAGCGTATCTGCGCGGATGGGCTCTCAAGCACCTCAAAGTCGTAGGGTCCGAGGCTATAATCGTCCTCGGATTCCAGTATGTAGTCCTCATCGGTCCCACTTTTGGACCTTTCCTTCTCATCGAGATCTTCTTTGGTAGGTGTGCTCATAGGCTCATTTTGCTATGCAAGCTTGGCCTGTTCATTCTCGTCCACGACGGAGATAGGTGTGTTATCTGCAGGGGTAGATTCATCTTTCTTTCCTCTATTTCCCCTTGGTTTTCTCTTGGGGTGGAGGCTCTTGGAACTCCCCTTAAGCTTCTCCTAAGGATCTTCCTTAGGGGTATCCACCATCTAAACGTTGTAAGTTGACGTTGCATCTCACTTTCCAGTTCGAGGAATGGTCGCGGGTGAGTTTGATCGAGAATTGCCAAGGTCATCGCCCATGTTTATGGCCTCATCGCATCCGTAGTCCAGCGCATCGGTCAAATCTTCAACCGTGACGACTAGGTGGGTTGTGGGTGGGATAAAATCTCCCAATCATCGGCTTTACATCCGATCTAGTCATAACTGCAGATGATACTACTGGGTTGTGGATCCGATCTAGCACCTCATTTTTCTACGAGAGCTCCTCTGCGGCAAGGGTCTGGCGATAATATGGGATGATACGAAAGGAGTTGCTTTGACCATCTGAGGCAGGACCACTTTCTGGGGACCTCTAGGTCGGCTCCAGTTCGAGGTCTGGAGTGGCTTCCTCTCGTACCGTCATTAGGTCTGAAGACGAATTCGGCTTCGGGCTGTCACCCGAGGTGACATGAGTTAGGTCGGAAGTGACCGCTCCCAGATCCATCTCTAGGGTCGCTTCCTTTGGGGGCCTGATCTAGATCTAAGGATTAGATCAGAAACCTGATCTAGAGTGTATGTGTTTGAAGGTTCCTCAGATCGTATTGCGGTCTGTTTCGATAGAACTAGATCGCCTCGGGCGTCGATGACGTACTCCAAACTTTTGAACATGACAACCTGGTTCGGAGCGTACACTAGTAGAAAATAGGGCTTTGGTCCTGGCCAGATCGGTGCATTAGTCTCGGTCGTGTTATGAACCGGGACTAATGAAAGCATCAGTCCTGGTTCGAGAGGCTAGGATGTCAGCCGGGCCTCGTCAAGGATCCATCCCGGTTTGTCTAGGACCTTTAGTCCCGGTTTCGGACTCCAACCAAGACTAAAGGTGTTGTTGCCCATTAGTCTCGGTTGGTGTATGGAACCGGGACTAAAGGTGTGGCCATTAGTCCCGGATTTAGGCACACACCAAGACTAAATCTTTTTCCTATATATATATCCACGCCACCCTCTGTTCTTGGCAAAGGAAGGGTGGAGGTGTGGGATACTCTATTTTTTGCCTATATATGCACATGAGGTGTTCGATGAAATGCCCGAGGCACACTTCAGTTATCTTCTCTGTTCTTCCTCCAAACTCGACCTCTAAGCTCCATTTTCCCCAAGATTTGTCTAGGTTTCACAGTGCACCAACTATCCAAATGTTCTAAGAAGTTTATCAACTTCATTATTTCATCTCTCACTGCTAGTTTAGCTCATTTTAAATGGTCTAGGTGTAGTATGGTTTGTGGGTTTTAGTGGAAGAGTGTATGTGTGAGTTTATTTGATTTAGATGCACAATTTGATCATATTTGTTGTTGCATTTAAATGTTTTACATAGTTGTATGCTAGTTTTAATGTATATTTTAGTTAGATGCTCTAGAGAGTTGTATGTTATTCTGTGATAAATATGTATGAACTTTATGTATTTATTTATATAATGCATGCAGATGAACTGACAATGGACAAATGGTGACCAACGCACCTCCTACTACATTATGGGTGTGCAAAATTTTCTCAAAGTGGCTGAGGCAAACAAGCAGAATGATTTTATGTATTGTCCATGTCCTACTTGTGGGAATACGAAGGATAACTCTTCCATGAAAACCCTTCACTTCCACCTACTTGAGATTGGTTTCATGCCATGCTATAATGTTTGGACCAAGCACGGAGAAAGATGGGTTATGATGGAACACAACAAAGAAGAACATGATCATGGAAACAATCCTATGTACCCTGAATATGGTGATATTGCAACAGGGGGAGCAGAAGATCAAGAGGCACCAAATGTGTTCGATGATGATCTTCGCCGGGTCATTTTTGATGTACAGAGCGAATTTGAAAGTGAACAGGAGTAGTCGAAGTTTGATCGCATGTTAGAGGATCACAAAAAAGGGTTGTACCCAAATTGCAAAAATCGCAAGACAAAGCTCGATACCACAATGAAATTGCTGAAATGGAAGGCAGAGAATGGTTTATGTGACAAGGGGTTTGAGAAGTTACTGGTAATAATGAGAAGAAGCTTCCAAAGGATAACAAATTGCCTGACAGTACGTATGAAGCAAAGAGGTTCTCTGCCGTCTAGGATTAGAGGTGCAGAAGATACATGCATGCCCTGATGACTGCATCCTCTATCGCGGTGAGGAGTACAAGAATTTGAATGCATGCCTGATATGCAGTATAATATTCGACGAGATGACCCTGGTGATGTTGAGGGCGAGTGCCCCAGGAAGAGGGTTCCTGCCAAGGTGATGTGGTATGCTCCTATAATACCACGGTTTACACATCTGTTCATGAACAAAGAGCGTGCCAAGTTGTTGCGATAGCACAAAGATGACTATAAGAAAGACGGGAAGTTGAGAGTACCCGTTGATGGGTCGCAGTGGATAAAAATCAAGATAGAGTGGCCAGACTTTGTAGGTGACCCAAGGAACTATTGGTTTGGTTTAAATGCAGATGGCGTTAATCCTTTTGGGGAGCAGAGCAGCAAGCATAGCACATGGCATGTGACTCTATGTATCTATAATCTTCATCCTTGGTTGTGCATGAAGTGGAAGTTCATTATGATGCTAGTGCTCATCCAAGGCCCTAAGCAACCCGGCAATGAAATTGATGGGCACCTAAGTCCATTAGTTGATGAACTTTTACAGTTGTGGAATAAAAAGGTGTACGTGTGTGGGATAAGAACAAACAAGAGGAATTTGACCTATTGGTGTTGTTGTTTGTAACCATAAATGGTTGGCCTGCTCTTAGTAACCTTTCAGGACAGACAAACAAGGGATACCACACGCACACTGTTTAGATGATACTGCAAGTATATATTTGGACAAATGCAAGAAGAATGTGTACCTGTGACATCTTCAATTTCTTCCGACCAAGCATGCCTTAAGAAAGAAAGGCAAGCATTTCAAAGGTGAGGTAGATCACCAAAAAATCCTGTCCTCCATACTGGTGACGATATACTTGATATGGTCAAGGATTTACAAGTAATCTTTGGAAAAGATCTTGGCAGATAATTTGTTCCGAATGATGCTAACGGACACGCCCCCATGTGGAATAAGAAGTATATATATTGGGTGGTAGAATATTGGAAAGTCCTAGAGGTCCGCCATGCAATCGACATGATGCACGTGATGAATAATCTTTGTGTGAACCTGCTAGGCTTCCTGGGCGTGAATTGGAAGACAAAAGATACACCGAAGGCACGACAGGACCGACAACGTATGAACGAAAAAGATGGCATGAATCCAAAGCAATATCAAGGTCCTGCCAGGTATGCTCTTACCAAAGTAGAGAAGGAAATCTTTTTTGAATGCCTGCTCGGTATCAAGCTCCCGTCTGGCTTCTTGTTGAATATAAAGGTAATAATAAATATGGCAGAGAAAAAATTCCAGAACCTAAAATATCATGACTGCCACGTGATCATGACGCAATTACTTCCAGTTGCATTGAGGGGTCTTCTACCAGAAAATGTTCGATTAGCGATTGCGAAGCTATGTGCATTCCTCAACTCAATTTCTCAGAAGGTGATCGATCCGGAAATCCTACCAAGGTTATAGAATGATTTGGTCCAATGTCTTGTCAGTTTCGAGTTGGTTTTCCCGCCATCCTTCCTCAATATTATGACGCACATCCTAGTTCACCTACTTGAAGATATTGCCATTCTGGGTTATGTATTTCCACACAATACGTTCCCCTTTGAGAGGTTCATAGGAGTCATAAAGAAATATGTTTGTAACCGTGCTAGGACAGAAGGAATCATCTCCAAGGGCCATGAAACATAGGAGGTTATTGAGTTTTGTGTTGACTTTATTCCTGACCTTAAGCCAATTGGTGTTCCTCAATCGCGACATGAGGGGAGACTACGTGGAAAAGGCACACATGACAAAATGAATAATATGTAGGGACGGGCATTCTTGGGTGCAAACACACTACATAGTTCTACAAGTTCTACCTTGGTGACCCTGTATATCGAGAAAACACATGGATAGTTTACGCTCCAAGAACCCCGAGCAGTCTGACCCCTGGATTAATGTACACACATTGCGGGTTTTGGTGGTTGGATGCAAACACATCTCACGAATGACAACATTGTGGAAGATGACTTGTACTTTTTGGTGAGGACACTACATCTTCGAATATATTGAATTTCCAAGGGTGTGAGACAAATGGGAATATATTTTACACGACCGCCCAAGATAAAAAGAGCACCAACCAAAACCGTAGTGTCCGCTTTGACGACGATGCAGCAAACACCAGTAGGGAGGACACATATTATGGTTACATAGAGGAGATATGGGAATTTGACTATGGACGTGATTTTAAGATCCCTTAGTTCCGGTGCAAATGGGTCAATTGTTGGGGAATGCGACAGAAAACAAAAATTTCCGGTATAGCGAGCACGCCCAGGACCACTATGGAGACTGCATACAATGTTTGATCTGATCCGTACCGACTCGAAGCGCAGCGGAAGAAGAGTCGGTGGAGATCGTTGGTGCAGATCCCCGCAGCTAGGATTTTACAACCTCCCAACCGCGAGGATGTACTCCCTCGTCGGACAGCCCTTCGGGAGGCGGTCGGACAGTCCCCCGGACAATGTTGCGGACAGCCCTTCGGGAGGACCCTCGAAACTCGAACGAAGACTCGGACAGCCCTACGGGAGGACACACGAACAGCCCCTCGGGCAAAAGATCGAAACTACAACCTCTCTACGGGGTTGCACACATACGGTGTCATCTATCCAGCAGGGCTTCGCCGTCCAGAACTAGTTCCTGCCGGAACCCAGACAGCCTTCCGGCTCTACGAAAGACTCTTTTCGTGGGAGGGAGAGAGAGAGCTTGCAAAGCAAAGCATGTGTATGAGAGCACAAGGATGAAGAAATGGCAGTCCACTCACCTCCTATTTATAGGAAAACCAAGGGGTAGGGTGGTTTTACAATAAAACCCAAAATGCACATGAATGAACTCCTTCCACAAGGGCATAAAAGTGAAACCAAGGAACAAGAGGGACTCCATGAAGGAGTCCACCATGTGGCTGGACACACCCTCATGTGGGGCCCCCAAAATGGCTCCAATCCATCCATGTCATCCCCAAGATCTTTTGGAGCAAAGCCCCAAAAGGTGGCTTTCCATAAAGTAGTCCAAAAAGCACTTTCACTATTCACGGCGACATTTTTCAGCGTCCGCTCGAACTGAAAATATTTATGTGGGCTTAGAACAATTCTAGTACCCCACTAAAATAATTTTCAATGCGATCCGGAACAATTCCGGCATAGTGATTTTCATCTGCGAAAAGCATCTGAAGTGGTTCCGGCAGCTCCGGAACATTTCCGGTTTTCATCCCGGAAAATTCCAGAAAGTTTCCAGAACGATTCTGGCGCCCTTCAAGAATTATCAGGCATGTGCCAAAACCAATTTGACTTTTTGGTATCCCCTGAAACAACTTTTCAGTTTCACCGAAACTGTTCCGGTGACCTGTGTGCGGAACTTTTCCGCTGTCCGAAACTTTTCCGGTGTCCGAAACTTTTCGGTGATTTTCTCTCAGACTCCCTGTCTAGTATTCAACAGATAGATGACCCTTAAGCGTGTGACCCTATAGGTTCGGTGAAGCATAGACATGACCCGGAACCCCTTCCGATCAATGATCAACATCGGAGCCGTGGACACCCATATTGACCCCTATACCCACACGAATGAATATTCGAGTGAACCTCTAGTTGCCGTGAGCTATTCCTGTTGCTTCGCAACATGTTACACTTACCCGAGGTGAGAAATGTAGGCATCCTCGTGGATCAACAACTTTTCCACTATGCCAGTTACCTCGTTGCCGGTATTGTTCTCTTTTCTCGTTCCCATGTTCCGGCATCCCCGTGATCAAATCACAAAGTGTTTGGCTAGACGATGATGGATACCGTAACACCGAGAGGGCCCAGAGATATCTCTCCATCGTCAGAGGAGCAAATCCCAATCTTGAGCTATCAAGTTACTTGACATACTTTTCCATGAACCCGTAAGCCGCCGTAATAGCCACCCATTTACGGATGACATTTAACAAACCCCAAAGTTCATGAAGCAAGCATGAAGAAACTCGATACTCTCATGGTCTAAGGAATTATGCAAACGTTAACCATCTCTGTGTTATTAACCATTAACTTGTGACGAATGTATCTCATAGCATAACATCAATTCGAATCGATTCAACACGAGTGTTCTACCAACATCGCGTCCTCAAAATTGCCGGCATAGCCATGCCCATGATCGGGAAAACAGGACCATCATGCAACACTTGAGCCAGTCTTAGAGGCAAGACTAGGAATACAATTTACCGTTTATTATACCACACGTGCACACGAGTTTCCCTCCAAGCCTCGTTTAATTTGTAGACTCGAGAATCATTGCAGTTATAGCATGGAACATAAACATTCATTACAAACTTTGGAGATACAAAATAACTGTTATTACTACCTCTAGGGCATATCTCCTACATCAATATGACAGGAGGCAGGGTAATGGTAGACCCGCAGTATAGAGTGACAATAGTGGATCTCAATAATCTTGGGTACACAGACACCATTTGTCCTAGCCAATGATGTGGCACAGGTTTTCTATGTGAAGAACATGTCTACCAAACCGAGAAAAAGAAAATTTAAGGAAGCGGATACATCATACGATGAGCCAAAGTGAGACATAGTTCTTTCAGGGAAAAGAAACATCGTGGGAGTGGAGGACAAGACAGACATGTCAGAAGATTAACAAAAGTATCATGAAATTCCTCCCTTCACATTGAAGACTAACCCAAGCATATTGTTAAATGATGAAGATTATCCATGGTTACAATGCAATAAGCAAGGGACACAAGTGAAGAAATAGTTTTATACCCCCAAAAGATCCCCTCTAGAATGTGACCAGCTTCACCACCATCACTTTCTCTCTAGTGTGAGTTTCTGGACTTACAGCTGAAAAGTGCCACTTCAGACAAACCAGAGGGAATCTTTGTAAGAGCTAACTAGGGCATTTTGTATTACCATTTTGTATTAGAATTTGATGATGTTAGAATTTGATTATGTTATGTTGTTCTCCAATCCATGAGACTTGGCAAGATAATAAAATATGGCATTTGTGACATGCTAGAATTTTAGTTACGATAAACTAAAACAAAACTATAATATTCTTCGATAGCAAAAAGAATCAACTAAAAATCTTTTATAGAACTCTAGTTATATGATCAAAATAATATTAACTTAAACTTACATAAAATTCATGCAAGAATTTTTTTGTGTTGTAGATGTCCAAATCATGCAAACAATAAGAGGAAACTATATAAAAGTGTCCCTTCTCGTGCCTAATTTGGGCCGCCGGTGGGCCAGCACCGCACCTTTAGTCCCGGTTGGTGCCAGGAACCGGCACTAAAGACCCATTTGTCCCGGTTGTTGGAACCAACCGGGACTACCGGTCTCTTCATAACCGTTGCCTTCTCCCCTTCCCAATCGAGCAACATTTTTGCAAAGAGTCGTCGCCGCCCTCTCTAGCGTGACGCCGTCAGGCTGCCCATTTTTGTCGGTGACCCGCAGCGCTCGCGCCCTCCCTCGACATCCGTGCACGTCTCCGTCGTTCCCACACCCTCTACGCCCAGCCTCGACGTCCACACACATCTTCGGCGACCCCGTAGCGCCACCGTTGGCTGCTAGTGATCCCTGTGTTCGATTCGTGACATCCAGAGTGCCCCCGAGCCCGCTGACCGTCCCTTTCGCCTCGGTGTGATCCCATGAGTCCTTCACTCACCTCCCGCCTCTTGTATTCTTTCTCTAGCCGCCACCCTGCGAGCTCCGAGAGCTGTCGTCCGTCATGGCTGTCATGGGCATTGTTACCGAGCTTGCCAGACGAAACCAATGGCACCAGCGTGCTCCTGGAGTTCCTAGGAGTCCACCTAGTTGCTCACATCCCTTGCTAGCATTGCATAGCGCCACGGCCACTAGATCCCGTACTCCGGCCGCCGCTTTTGTTCCTGCCGCCATCAGTTCAGCCCACCCCAATGCGAGTAGATGCCGCCAATGGATGCGGGTCAGTCCCAGCTCCCTGTAGGTGCCCTTCGCTGACCATTTTGTTGCCAGAGGAGGAATCGTGATGCCTCTGCCGTCCTCTATGGTCGCTAGCATCGACCTTGTCGCCGGTGCTACTGCCATGTGTGCCCGGCAGATCAGGGGTTAGATTAGGGCCTAATGACGTCATTAACTTAACCCCTATGCAATTCATAGTGGGCCCAAACCCTGTTCATACCCAGTTGTGTTTTGATTAAACCTGATTAACACACTGAGTTGATGGCATGTGGGACCCATAGGTCAGTTGACCTGACCATGTCAGCTTTGACCTGGCCCCACATGTCAGCCCCTCAAGCTAACCCTGAGCCACTAACTAGTGGGCTCCACTATTCAGGTTTGATCTGGACTGGGTTAGTTGACCTGGTGAGGTTACCCTGACATCATGCTGACACAATAATGACTTTCTGGAACTAAAATAAATCAAAAAATGATTTATGAATTTCACAAAATGTTTAAAACTTCTAAAAATCATAGAAAATAATCTATAACTCAGATGAAATTAATTTATATATGAAAACTGATCAAAAAATCTAGTGAATCTGTTTATGCCATGATCATGCATGTTTGAACAAGTTAACATCACCAACTAGGAAATTTCATGATTAGGTCAATTTATGAAATAGCATTTGGAGTTGGGATTCAAACTTGTTTGAACCCCACTTCTAACTTGGCTAATTGTCACTCTAGGTCAATTCAGTACCTTAATTTGTCATGTCATACATCATGGTTGTGCAATGCATAAATTGATGATCTTACTAAAACAAATTGAATAACAAAATAGTGGTGACCTAAATTTTTTTCACTCGATGGAGTTATAGGATTTGTGGTGTTGCATCTCCATGGAGTGATCGTCGACGTTGGAGCTGTTGGTCCCTGGTCGTGCCTCCGTCGTTTGACATAAGGTGTCCACAGTTTTTCTATAAACATAACCTTGAAAACTTGTGACATGTATGTGTTTGATCACCGCGGGCTTATATAGTTGATTACACTTTGGAGTGCACATTTAGTCGAGTCCAATATCAATATTAGTGAATGATTTCAGATTGTTCGGCACCGCGAAGAGTTGTGAGAGGAGATTTCCATTTGATTTTGAGGCATATGAAAACATGATTTGCCGAAGCAGGCCCAAATCTTGCGCTCAAGTTATCATCATAACGTTACTGTTTTGCATTCCCAGATTTCATTAAGACTGAAAAACAACTTATATTATCTCTCATGGTTGTATATTGCCAGGTTGTAATGTTTGCAGAAACTATGGATCCACAAAAAGAGACATAGAGAAAGAAGAGATTTTGGGGGATATGATTCGTGACGGAGGTGATGATATCGCCTTGTCATTTCTAAACCACTCGGATGGTGAGGGAAGAGAGGATGATGGTTCCAGTGATCGAATGGAGGGAGAAGATGAAGGCTCCAGTGATCGAATGGAGGGAGAAGATGACGGCTCCGGCGGTGTTGGTGCCTTAACGACTGTTGCAAAGTCCGGTGAGGTACTAATTAAGCCTCTGCCGACTAGATGCATTATTTGTTTTGTATGTAGATATATTAAGGCTTATTTCTTCTTTTAGCCCTCCGGATCGAGCCAACCTTCTATAAGGAGATGAGGCCCAAAGAAAAAGTTGGGCGAGAATGAAAGGTACACGATCGAAGAACTCGCTCCAAATGGCAAACCGACTCTTCCCAAGCAGACCCAAGAACGATTTGTATATCAGTGCAGAGTTGTTGTTAGGGACATCGTCCAGATCAGCATCCAAGAATGGAATAAGACGAAGGACAATAAAGTTTCTTATGTCCACGCTAGATGCAAATATGAGCTTTGGAACTTACTCATGACAAATTCCAGCCTACCGCCAGAGGAGGATCCAAATAACCCAGTTATGCAGGGAATAGTCAAGGCATGGCCTCTTAAGAATATGGCAGAACAATTCAAGAACTGGAAGAAAAGATTGAATGAAAAATTTGTCGAGAAAGACAAGACTCTAGATTTCGGCACCGATACTCAATATGCGAAGCTGAAAGATCACTGGCCCGCATTTGTGGCGTATAAGAAACTAGAGATAGGTAATGAAAGTTCATAGATAAATAAGGACAATGCTACAAACAAGGAATATCACCATGTTACGGGTCAGGTGGCTACAAGTTTGCCCGCCCTATGTGGGACAAAGCTGAGTACGACCTGCTTGCTAAAGATATCAAACTAGAGACATTGCACTGGCCCAAACAGTCAAGGACTTGGTTCTTTGGGCATGGGGGAACTTCGCACACAGAAACGGGGAAGTGTGTTTACACAAAAGCTCAACATCAAACAACCCTGGAAAATATTCGGGAAGAAATAAAGGACGTGCAGGCAGGGAGGTTCATTCCCGACAGAGAGAAGGACATGCTATCACGCGCCCTCGCGAATCCTAAACACGGGGCACATCAGGCTCTGTTCCGTGGTTGCATGGGTCTCCCAATAGCACTGGTTATAGAAGCAGATAGAGAAATAAGAAAGGGGAATAAAACCGACTGTAGAAGATAGAAGAGAGAGTAGCATTGCAGGAGAAGAAACTAGAGTCACTTATCAGTCAGTGAGCTATCGGCCCACCATCTCAGCCACACGAAGATCCTTCATTCGATACTTCCCATGAATTAGCTACCCCATCATCTCAGCAGAAAAGCAGCATGGCTTCCACGGAGCTCGTTCGGCCTCATATCACGGATCGTCACCACCCCGTGGATGATATCACGGAGAGGGAACATTGTGAGCAAATGGCGAAATGCATGAACCTAACCTTCAAGGCGGTGGTCGGCTATGTCTTACCTCATGGACGTCATGGAACTTTCCATTGCAATCCAATTCCAGATGGCTTTGTTGTTGTCGGGGCGGATGATGTTTCCAACGAATTTGAGGATCTGGAGCTTGAGTACCCTACAGGTGAAGGGGAGACTCGTTTGATAAGTGCCCTAAGGACTACAATTTTATGGAGAAAGGAAAACATCATGCTTCCACAATGGAGGTCGCGTCAGCTTTCTCCACCACGCCAGCTTACCAACTAGGAAGAAACATGTCGACTACTAGAGTCACCTTGAAGTACACATCAAGGCTTCGAGAAATTCCATCTTGATCACGCTGAGGGACACGACTTTGGTAGTCCTTCCTCCATTGGTTGATGGGTCATTAGCCCAGCACGAGGACGACGAGCCATATATATTAACACCCCCGTAGTCCAGGACACCGTCACATGCCCTACAAAGATCACCACTATTTCAAAGGGAAATTTTAGAGAGAACAACAATCGTGGAGTACATGGTGAATGGTAACAAGTACACCATCAAATACATTCATGATGATAGGATCTACCCTTTGTCGGTGTCAAAACCGGTGGATCTCGGGTAGGGGGTCCCGTACTGTGAGACTAGAACCGATGCTAACAGGAGATGAAGGGGACACATATTTACCCAGGTCCAGGCCCTCCTATGGAAGTAATACTCTACGTCCTGCTTGGTTGTATTGATGATATGGGGGTTATAGAGTTGATCTACCTCGATATCAAATAGCTAACCCTAGATGAGTTGTTCTTCTCTCTACAACCTAAAACCCTCCGACTTATATAGACGCCAAGGGTACCTAGGGTTTACACATGGTCGGTTACACGCTGAAGAGATAAACATGCCTATTCGCTACATCAAACAGGGAGTAAAAGTCGTGCTTCCCAAAGCTTCCATCTTGGAGATAGGGCCTTCAGTTGATCCTATGTTCGGTAAGTGGCCCAAATAGTCCGGCCGATAGAAATAGGTCGGCTCCCCGAGGACCCCTTAATCCATGACTCCCTAAATAGCCCCTGAACTTGCCTCCAACGCCAACGGTCCTTTGCTTCAATTGCTTCGCTCGATCAGAGTCTTTGGCTTCCGAGGTGAGTTCTTCCCGCTAAATTCAGTTCAGCCTCTGATGACAAGTAGCTTTCTGAATAGTGGCGCGTCCAAACACTATGAATAGGTCGGCCCTGGAGGCCAAATGTCAAGGAGTAAAATAATGTCCCCTGGTGACCTTTCGGACGAAAGGTCACGGCCCACCATGACCGCTAAGCCAAATTGCAAAAACTTGATTCGTGGTTTGATGCCATTTTAATCAACACGATCTATCAATGTGTAGATTGTGCCCCGTTTTACACAGAATATGTTTAATCATGCGCGTCCAATGGCATGCACTTCGGTAAGCGGAGGAATTCACGGCACAGCGACGGTGGTCCAAACAATAAGTCCAGTAAAGGGGGGAAGCCCCAAAGCCTATTCACGCTCCCCATTCGCCTTCTCTGCTTTCCATTCCTCTGAACCTCTGAAGCACGGATCTAGGTTTCCCCCCTACCACCACCACAGAGCTCACCAATGGCGGGCTCCGGCTCTAACGGCTAGTGGGATGTTTCCACAGTCACCGACAGGATATCTTGGACCTCAAGAAGGCCGACTACCTCTCCGCCGACATCCCTCACCGCGCGCCGGAGGAGGGCCAAGTAATCCCCACTCCCAGGACGGGCGAAAGGGTGGTCTTTCTCCCCCACTTCATCCGGGGGTTGAGCTTCCCTCTCCACCCCTTCATCAAGGGGTTGATGTTTTTCTACGGCCTCGACTTCCATGACCTCCCACCGAACTCCTTCATACATATACCTACATTCATCCTCATCGGCGAGGCTTTTCTGCGGGTCGAGCCGCACTTTGGGCTTTGGCTCAAAGTGTTCAATGTCAAGCCGAAGTGCGTCGGAGGCAAGCACATAGACTGCAGCGGGGCTATCATCGGCAAGCTCACCCGCATTGCTGTACCTTCAGAGACACCATCAAGGTGTGACAGAGGGAGTGGTTCTACATCAGTGAGCCATGGGAAGAAGGTTAGATTCCCCCGGCCAAATTCAGGTCTAGTCCCCCCACTAGATTAGCTTCATGGCTCAAAAAGTGCCTTAGGTGGGGACCGAGCTAGGAGGTGAGTGACCTACAGAGGTGCGTTGGCTCCATGATCGAGAAGGATGCCAAGCTGACCAATGTGGTCCAGGTCATGCTCCGGATACGCATCCTCCCCTACTAGCACCGAGAAACTCCCTTGTGGGCTCGTCATCTTGATGCCGTGCCCACAATCCGGAACCTCTCCCGCACTACACGGGAGAAGCTGTGGAAGGCGCTCTTCAAGTCGCAAAATAGCTGGCTATCCGAGGAGGAAGACAGGGGTCTGCACGCCGCCAAGCCCGCCTTCGAGGTATGGTATAATTTTGCTTGGTCGGCTTTATTTTTCATAGAGAGGATCCATAACATTTTTTCCGATCATCCCTTTGCATACATGGCTAAAGAAATCCGTTAACATTAGCACTCCGGTACCTCAGCCCGAAGACGCCAGGTCCGGGATGTTAGCGGAAATGCTCGTGGTGTAGCCTTACGAGGCCCCCATGAAAAAGGAGAAGAAGAAGAAGAAACCAGGCCGGGGTGGCCTTCACATCAGGGACCAGCCAAAGACTATGTCTGGGGAAACTCATGCCTCCTCGAATCAAGAGGAGCATGAGGAGGAATAGGAAGAGGAGGAGCAGGAGGAAGAGGAGGAGGACGAAGTCAAGGGGGAAGGCGATTCCCCCTCACAAGAAAAAGGGTGGCATCATTGGGCGCCTTGGAGGAGGTACCCCCTCCTTCGACAGCTCGGACTCAAACACTAAGTCCGATGACTTTGAGTTGGTTCCACAAAGGAACCTCAGGGTCAAGCTCCCCGCTCGAAGGTTAGGATTTTAATATCCCCTTATTCGTCATTAACAGGTTTAAAGTTTATTAACACGTGGGTACTTATTAACTTCGCAGCCCCCTGCACGTCCTTCCCACCGGTCACGTATAGGACGAGGAGACCCCACCCGCCGAACTAGAGGAGAGCGGGAGTGCATCGCATCCCGCCACTCCGGGCACCGCGAAGGACACCACGGAGGTTTCATCCCAGCATGCTCCGGAGTCGGGCACTGGCGGCGGGGGAGACGACATCATGGCTGAGGCTAACACCTTGGTCACCGAAGATCGGGAGGAGGTACCCCACCCGGATGCTGAGGAGGTCGGACGAGTGGCTGCTTAGTCCCCTCTAAGGGCATCCCTAGAGTGCACCACGCCTCCAGAGGCAATGGTTCAAACCCCGGTTGGTGATCGGGTTGTCCGATGACCACCGGTGCCACCGACCAATGGGTGGCCGGACATGGAGGAGGCTTAGTCAAGCGCCTCCATCGCCGAAGAGCACTGCACCCTTATGGGTGTGGTATTGCAGAGCCTTCAGTCCGTTGACAATGGACTGAAGGAGGCCTTCAAGGGTCTTCTGACGGGCTTTCAAGTAAGTCACGCAACAGTCTTCTCTATAAAAATGTTTATTTATTACACAGCCCCCGAGCCCTAGGTAAGTTTGAAATCAATCATGGATCCGTTTCCGAACTACATACAAAAAAGTGTGTTCGGAATGTTCGAATAACCCCTAAGAGGACCGGACATGTGATCGGACTGACGATAGTTCGGAATTGATCCCATGTATCCTGACAAGGATTTGTATCTTACGGGCTTCATCATCGGTAGCGGCCATAAATGGCACTGAGCTGGATGAGCTGAATCGGAAGCTAAAACGCTCCAAGGATGAAGTTGATGCCCTCAACAAAAGATTCGACGAGGCACAAGGTAAGTCTACACAAAATCTGAACACCTTTGCCAGAATACTGTCAAGGCAGGTCTTCATAGTGTTAATGATTACACAACCTCGGTGAAAGAGGTGGAGAGGCTCAAGGCCGAGCTTCGACAGGTGAAGGACGCAGTGGCCGTCGAGAGGGCAGCGGCCAAAGAATAGGCTACCACCCTCTCCGCCCTACGAGCCACCAGCGACAAGCATGTGGCTCATGTGGCGGAGATCCAGCACGACCTCAAGGATGCTAGCCAGAAGTGCGAGTTCCTTGAGAAGAAGGGCAAGGAGAGCGCGGCCGAACTGTCCACCCTAAAGGCCGATCTCCCTATGGAGCGGGTGGACAGGCATTTCTTCGAGGAGCAGGTCCACCAAGCAAAGGATATAACGGATGGTAAGCCATACTTACTATAGTATGTCTTCGGGGATAGCAAGTTCAAATTGTTTACCCAGGTGTGGCAATCCTCAGGCTCCTCCTCCGATCTCTAGGAGAGTGTAGCGGACGCCAATCAGCTATTCGCGTCAAGGGAAGAAGGAGACAAAGCTCGTCTATTCTGGGCGCAGTTCGAGCCCCCGAACGCTCTCCTCTTCTTGTGGAGCAACTCAAGCAGCTGATGCAGCTGCACCAGACGGCGGAGCCGGCCATGAAGGACCTCTACATCCGCCTATGGCCCAACGAGCCGTTTCCAGGCAGCTACTTTGGCCTGGTGCAGATGTTAATTGCCGCTTCACCCCGCCTCGATGCTGTGATGCACTCCTCCTGCATCGAGGGAGTCTGGATGGCCCTTGCCGAGGCCAAGGTGCACTGGACGGGGCTGGATCCAATGAAGATAGCCATCGCCCCACCGCCTCCCAGGAACGAACATAGACACCCCGAGCTGTACTTCACCGGAGTAATGGAAGGTGCTCGGGTGATAACGTCACAGTGTTCAGGTGATAATATGTTTGAATAAGTTTTAATGTGTCCGAAGATATTTCGAAGTTTTAATGTTATAAGTTATTATGTGTTTAATGTTTTTGCATTCCTTTATAACTCATGTGTCGCCATTTGAAACTGAAAGATGCGAATTGTCGGATTCAGCCCCCATGTAGATACTGCATTGGGGTGTCTTTGCCAATGCACTATGTCCCTTAGCCGAGTGATCGGAACCCGAAGGCCGAAGAGCGCGGCGGACTAGGCAATCAGACTATAGTGCTTTATTTCTTTCACTTGGCCATACGGGCACAAAAAGGACTGCGGGGGGCTAAAGACTAGCCCTTGGAGTGTTTTGATGTTCGGATGAACCGCGGCTAAGGCCAGCATCACATGGTTTGCATGGAGAGCAAACCCCTCGGACAACGCGGAATATCCTCTGACGAGGATTTAAGTATAACACTTTAAGATCGGATTGACAGAGCGGCCCTCGCATACTATGATAGTAAGTTTTCGGCTTTATCCCCTGAGGTGCTTGACCAGACTATCTGGAAGCACAATCACATGGGTTCTCCCTTTGCCCCTTTAGCCGAACGAGCGGAACGTAAATGGGCAAGCATAGGAGCCGGGCCCAACTATTGACCCAAGACATAGTTCGGAACCAATGCATATAAAGTGAACTCCAAGACGCTGAACACATAATAAGTTGTACATAAGGAGATTTGTCTGTAAGCTCTATCCCCTGGTGTATTACCCGGTTGCGTCGTAACATACTGAACTGTTTTGCGAGAAGAGGGGAAAAAGGAAAATATGTGCCAAAAAGGACAACAAGACAAACAAGTAAAATGATGCTATATTTTTTCTCAACAACTTTTATTACTTGGAGTGCCGAAGCGACTGCTTACAGGTATGTGAAGAAAGAAATTACATAGGAGTGGTTGTATCAGGGGTCTTCGGTTGGTGGCCTTACGTCCTCGGTGTGCCATGTTGCTAGTTTACTCCTGCTCTTTGGTGCACCTCGATGGGTGGTACTATTCGATGAACGGATCATGTAAACAAGATCTTGAGAAGTCACCGAATTGTGGATGAGCTTTACGCCATTGGCACATCTTTGAATGGTCCCTCCATTGTGTCCAAATACACGTTAATGGTACTGGTTCGGTCTAGCCAAACATCCACCTTTGTTTCCCCACCGCTACCCATGCAATTTTAAGTGCAAAGTTGTGCCTACTTGGCACGTACTTTGCTGGTCCTAGGGGCGTGCGATGGGGGGCGAGTCCCTATTTAACGGGAGGGGGAGGTTCTGAGAGTTTGTACCGAAGCCAAGCTCATTTTTGTAGGATCACTATAGGAGTGTCTAGAGGGGGGTGAATAGACTACTAGCAGGAATTTAAAACCTAACATTTTCCCAAGTTAATTGGTTGGCAGATTTTGACGGTCTTAGCAAGTCTAGAAAGTCTAACAGCCTACACATGCATGTCTACAAATATGGCAGCGGAAAGTAAAGACATTGCACACAAAGTAAAGAGATGAGGTAGGAAGATCAAACGCAATAGGATACAGAAAGATTTTTCCCGTGGTTCTGATAGGTGGTGCTATCGTACGTCCATGTTTATGGAGTCTTCAAGCCACGGAGGGTAACGGTCACGAGAGTCCATGGAGGGCTCCACCCATAAGGGACCACGAAGTAGCAACCTTGACTATTTCATATGGCTTCTGTCCACAAAGGACTAGCCTCACTACGGGTAGATCTTTGATACATCCATTTTGCATCATAATTTTATATTGATAATTATTGCATTATGCGCTGTTATTACACATTTTGGTACAATACTTATGCCTTTTCTCTCTTATTTTACCAGGTCTACATGAAGAGGGAGAATGCCGACAGCTGGAGTTCTGGACTGGAAAAGGAGCAAATCTGAGATACCTATTTTTCACAACTCCAAAAGTCCTGAAAATCTACGGATAATTATTTTGGAATATATAAAAAATACTGGGCGAAAGAAATACATCAGGTGGCCCACCTGGGAGCCACAAGCCTGTTGGGCACGACCACCCCCCTGGCCACGCCCCTAGGGCTTGTGGCCCACCAAGCAGCCCTCTTGTGTCCATCTTCTTCTATATTGAGGGTTTCGTCCTGGAAAAATCATATCAGAGCTTTTGGGACGAAGCGTCGCCGTCTCGAGGCGGAACTTGGGCAGAACATATCTAGAGCTCCGGCAGGGCGATCCTGCCGGTTAAACTTCCCTCTGCAAGGGGGAAATCGAAGCCATCGTCATCACCAACAATCCTCACATAGAGAGAGGGTCAATCTCCAGCAACATCTTCATCGGCACCATCTCCTCTCCAAACCCTAGTTCATCTCTTGTATCCGATCTTTGTCTTAAAACCTCAGATTGGTACATGTGGGTTGCTAGTAGTGTTGATTACTCCTTGTAGTTGATGCTAGTTGGTTTACTTGGTGGAATATTATATGTTCAGATCCTTGATCATCACTTGTACTCCTTTGATTATGAACATGAATATGCTTTGCGAGTAGTTACATTTGTTCCTGAGGAATGGGATAAGTCTTGTTATAAGTAATCATGTGAATTTGGTACTCGTTCGATATTTTGATGAGATGTATGTTGTCTCTCCTCTAATGATCAATCCATGCTCGATACCTCTTGTGCTGGTTCTTTTATGAAGAAAGATATTGAATTCAAATGGGATTTATTGGAAAGAATTAAACGCAACTCTGAACATTGGGAACTTGACGAAGGTAAGGAGTCATGTATAAATTTTAAGTTTGATTGTGTTAAATCCTTCGTGGACACCGATGCTTTTCGTGAATTTACCACTAAATATGGACATGACTCTAAGATAGTTGCTTCTTTTTGTGAATCTTTTGCTACTCATGTTGATCTCCCTAAGGAGAAGTGGTTAAATATCATCCTCGCATTGAAGTTAAAGTAATGGAACCTATTAAAGTTGAATAGAAAATTATTACTTACAATGTTGATCCTATTATCCCTACTGCTAACATTGAGAAACCACCTTTCCCTGTTAGGATAAAGGAATATGTTAAAGCTTCAACTGTGGTTCGTAAGATTTGTATTAGAACACCTACACCCCCTGAACAAATAAAAGTTGAACCTAGTATTGCTATGGTTAAAGATCTCTTGGTTGATAATATTGATGAGCATGTTATTCATTTCTGTGATGAAGCTGCTAGAATTGCTAGACCGGATACTAAGCATAAACATAGACCAATTGTTGGCATGCCTGTTGTCTCTGTTAAAATAGGAGATCATTGTTATCGTGGCTTATGTTCTATGCGTACTAGCGTAAGTGCAATTCCCCATTCCTTATACAAAGAAATCATGCATGATATTACACCAGTTGAACTAGAGGATATTGATGTTACTATTAAGCTCGCTAATAGACACACTATTGCACCGATAGGGATTGTTATAGATGTTGAAGTCTTGTCTGGGGAAGTAAAGTATCCTACTAATTTTCTTGTTCTTGGTTCCCACAAGATATCTTTTGTCCCATTATATTTGGCAGACCCTTCTTGAATACTGTTAATGCTAAGTTTGATTGTAAGAAAGAAATAGTTACTGTGAGCTTTGGGGATTTGTCTCATGAGTTTAATTTCACTATATTTCGTAGACAACCCCATGACAAGTAATTGCCTAGTAAAGATGAAACTATTGGTCTCGCTTCTATTGTTGTGCCTCCTACTGGTCTTTTAGAATAGTATTTGCTAGACCATGAAAATTATATGCATATGAATGAGAGGAATGAAATAGATGAAATTTTCTTTGAGTAGAAATCTATTTTGAAACACAACTTACCTGTTGAAATACTTGGGGATCCTCCTCCACCCAAGGGTGATCCCGTGTTCGAGCTCAAGCAATTACCCGATACGTTGAAATATGCTTTTCTTGATGAAAAGGAGATATATCCTGTTATTATTAGTGCTAACCTTTCAGAGGATGAAGAAAAGAGATTATTGAAAACTTTGAGGAAGCACCATGCTGCTATTGGTTATACTCTTAATGATCTTAAGGGCATTAGTCCTACTCTATGCCAGCATAAAATTAATATGGAGCCTGATGCCAAACCAGTTATTGATCACCAATGATGATTGAACCCTAAGATGAAAGAAGTGGTAAGAAAAGAAATACTAAAGCTTCTGGAGGGAGGTATAATTTATCCTGTTGCTGATAGTAGATGGGTTAGTCATGTCCATTGTGTCCCTAGGAAGGGAGGTATTACCGTTGTTCCTAATGATAAAAATGAATTGATCCCGCAAAGAATTGTTACAGGTTATAGAATGGTAATTGATTTTAGGAAATTAAATAAAGCTACTAAGAAAGATCATTACCCTTTACCTTTTATTGATCAAATGCTAGAAAGATTATACAAACATACTCATTTTTGCTTTCTAGATGGTTACTCAGGTTTCTCTCAAATACCTGTATCAAGCCAGGATCAACAAAAAATCACTTTTACTTGCCCTTTCGGCACCTTTGCTTATAGACGTATGCCTTTTGGTTTATGCAACGCACCTGCTACCTTTCAAAGATGTATGATGGCTATTTTCTCTGATTTTTGTGAAAGAATTCTTGAGGTTTTCATGGATGATTATTCTGTTTACGGAACTTCATTTGATGATTGTTTGAGAAACCTTGATCGAGTTTTGTAGAGATGTGAAGAAACTAATCTTGTTTTGAATTGGTAAAAGTGCCACTTTATGGTTAATGAAGGTATTGTCTTGGGGCACAAGATCTCTGAAAGAGGTATTGAAATTAATAAAGCTAAATTTGATGTTATTGAAAAAATGTCGTGCCCCAAGGATATCAAAGGTATAATAAGTTTCCTTGGTCATGCTTGTTTCTATAGGAGGTTTATCAAAGTTTTCTCTAAGATTTCTAGGCCTCTCACAAACCTTTTGCAAAAAGATGTTCCGTTTGTTTTTTATGATGATTGTGTAGAAGCATTTGAAATTCTTAAGAATGCCTTGATTACTGCACCTATTGTTCAACCACCCGTTTGGAACCTACATTTTCAAATTATTTGTGATGCTAGTGATTATGTTGTTGGTGTTGTTCTTGGACAAAGAGTTGATAAGAAATTAAATGTTATCCATTATGCTAGTAAAACTCTAGACAGTGCTCAAAGAAACTATGCTACTACTGAAAAGGAATTTTCAGCGGTCATGTTTGCTAGTGATAAGTTTAGACCTTATATTGTAGATTCCAAAGTAACTGTTCACACTGATCATGCTACTATTAAGTACCTTATGGAGAAGAAAGATGCTAAACCTAGACTTATAAGGTGGGTCCTTCTACTACAAGAATTTGATTTGCATATCATTGATAGAAAGGGCGCTGATAACCCTGTGGCAGATAAATTGTCTAGCTTAGAAAATGTTCTTGATGACCCACTACCTATTGATGATAGCTTTCCTGATGAACAATTAGTTGTTGTGAATACTTCACATAATGCTCCTTGGTATGCTGATTATGCCAGTTACATTGTTGCCAAATTTATACCTCCTAGTTTCACATACCAACAAAAGAAAAAGTTCTTCTATGATTTAAGGCATTACTTTTGAGATGACCCACATTTTTATAAATAAATAGTAGATGGTATCATTAGACGTTGTGTACGTAAGCATGAAAAGGAATAGATCTTACGCAAGTGTCGCTCCGAAGCCTATAGAGGACATCACGCTAGAGATAGAAACGCACACAAGGTACTACAATCTGGGTTTTATTGGCCTAGTCTCTTCAAGGATGCTCGTAAGTTTGTCTTATCCTGTGATGAATATCAAAGAATTGGTAATATTAGTAGACGCCAGGAAATGCCTATGAATTACTCTCTTGTTATCGAACCATTTGATGTTTGGGGCTTTGATTATATGGGGCCTTTTCCACAATCTAATGGGTATACCCATATTCTAGTTGATGTTGATTATGTCACTAAGTGGGTAGAAGCTATTCCAACTAGTAGCGCTGATCATAAAACTTCTATGTAAATGCTTAAAGAAGTTATTTTCCCTAGATTTGGAGTCCCTGGATATTTGATGACTGATGGTGGTTCACATTTTATTCATGGTGCTTTCTGTAAATTGCTCGCTAAATATGATGTTAATCATAGAGTTGCATCTCCTTATCATCCTCAGTCTAGTGATCAAGTGGAATTGAGCAACAGAGAGATTAAATTGATTTTGTAGAAGACTGTTAATAGATCTAGGAAGAATTGGTCTAAGAAACTCGACGATGCATTGTGGGCTTATAGAACTGCTTACAAAAATCCTATGGGTATGTCTCCGTATAAGATGGTTTATGGTAAAGCATGTCACTTACCTCTAGAGCTAGAACATAAGGCTTATTGGGCAATCAAAGACCTCAATTATGATTTCAAACTTGCTGGTAAGAAGTGGTTATTTGACATTAGCTCACTTGATGAATGGAGAACCCAATCCTATGAGAATGCTAAGTTGTTTAAAGAAAAGGTTAAGAGATGGCATGATAGAAGGATACGAAAGCGTGAATTTAATGTAGGTGATGATGTCTTGCTCTACAATTCTCATTTAAGATTTTTTTTCAAGAAAACTTCTCTCTAAATGGGAAGGTCCTTACGTCATCGAAGTGGTATACCGTTCCGGTGCCATCAATATTAACAATGCCAAAGGCACAAACCTGAAGGTGGTGAACGGTCAAAGAATCAAACATTATATCTCAGGTACTCACATAAATGTTGAAACAAATATCATCAATACCATAACTCTAGAGGAGTACATTAGGGAGACTTACGAGAACGTTTCAGACTCCGAAAAGGAATAGGTATGTGGTATGGTAACCAAAAAGACTCCAAAACTTTTTCAATGGCAAATTTTATCTATTTTTGAATATTTAAAAAATAAGGAAAATTTAAAGTAGTCCGAATAGTGCACGAGGAGGCGACAAGCCTGCTGGGCGTGGCCACCCCCTGGCCATGCCCTTGGGGCTTGTGGTCACCTCGTGCACCACCCGGACTCCATTTTCTTGTGGCATACTCCTTCGGGTCGGTAAAAAATCATTATATAATCTCTCGAAAGTTTTGATTCCCGTATCACGACAATACCTCCCGTTTTCTTTTTGAGCTATTTCTACAGCAGACTTAGATCAACATGGCGTCCCTAAGTGTTTTGAAGGACAAGTTCTCCGAGAAGGTCATCAGCCCCTACCTTGCGGAGGTGTTGCAACACACTCAAACCATTGAGGTGCGTGAGGGGGTGCTAAAAATCCATGATGTGGAGGGGCCAAAGAAAACCGGAAGCATGGAGACAAGGCTCGAAGCAATGGAGCAGCAGGTCTTCAAGTGCCAAGGGATGGTGGAACGGGGACTCAATGCTAATTAGATGATGATCACGGAGTTTACACATAAACATAAGTTGGACTCCAAGGATGTTGTGGATCACATCTTCAAGGTATACGAGAGAATCAAGCACCTCCAAGCCCAGATCTACGACCTGCAAAACCAAAATTCTGAGTATGAATACAGATTTAAGAGAATGAGTTTGGCTACATATTTGAGGATTCCAAAGACTCATTCATCCTTTTATGATGGTGAGCCAATGCCTTCGAAGATGGTGGAGAAGCTTCCAACCTCATCAACAACTCCCACATCGTCACCTCCGAAGCAAGACAACTAAACACATGGGTATGGGCACTCCCCTTGGCTTGTGCCAAGCTTGGGGGAGGTGCCCCGGTATCATATCACCATCACATCTTTTGTTTTTGTTTTTATTTTCATCATGTTTTCTTAGTTCAATCCTTTTGGTTATATCTTGATCTAGTAGAATAAAGTTTTCATGTGATCTAGCTTTGAGTCTTTGCTTTATGTTTCCTCCTATGTAAGCAAGTCTGTGAGTTATATAATAAAAGGTGCTTTTGAGTTGAGGGCTTTGCTTGTTTGGTATGATCTTAATCTTGAGAAATATAAATTAGAAAGAATTGTAGAATAAAAGCAAAGAGTACATATGAAAATCGTATGGGGAGTGATAACTTCACATATAAAATTATGTCAACTGAAACCTGTTGTGGGTTGACAAACATAGTTGTTGGTCATTGGGGCAGTTAAAAGGAAGTAATAAAGAAAGAGAGGTTCACATATAAATATATTATCTTGGACATCTTTTATGATTGTGAGCACTCATTAAAATATTATATGTTAAGAAGTTGATGTTGGACAAGGAAGACAACATAATGGGTCATGTTTGCTTATTTCCGAATAGAAGTTATATTTGTTATAGATCCCTCAACATGTGTTGCTTGCTTCCACCTCATATCAGTCAAAACTTTTGCACTAAGTAGCGATACTACTTGTGCATCCAAACACCCTTAACCCAGTTTTGCCATGAGAGTCCACCATACCTACCTAAGGATAGAATAAGATCCTTCAAGTAAGTTGTCATCGGTGCAAGCATTAAAAATTGCTCCCTAAATATGTGTGATCTATTAGTGTGAGGAAAATAAACTTTATACGAACTTGTGACAGGGAAGAAATAAAAGCGACGGGCTGCATAATAAAGTTCTCTATCACAAGGGGCAATATAAAGTGATGTTCTTTTGCATTACGAGATTGTGCATCCAATTATAAAAGCGCATGACAACCTCTGTTTCCCTCTGCGAAGGGCCTATCTGTTACTTTTATATTTTAGTACTTACCTTTATGCAAGAGTTGTGGTGATCTCCATCACCTTCGTAATTTTTGCCTTTATCTTCTAGCAAGTGTCACGTGTTGGGGAATGATCTAGGCACATATATCCACTCGGAAGTGGATGAGCATGAGTTATTATAGTTGACATTACCCTTGAGGCAAATAGTTGGGAGGCAACACTATAAGCCCCTATCTTTCTCGGTGTCCGATCGAAACTTTGGACTCATAGGTACCTCGTGAGTGTTAGCAATTGTGAAAGACTAAAAGATGATTGAGTATGTGGGTTTGCTTTACAAGCTCTTATATTGAATCTTTCCTACGTTATGATAAATTGGAATTGCTTCAATGACTAAGATCATAGTTTGTCAGTTCTCAATTGGGTTCTTGATTCATACTTTTCCATTGTGAATGAATTATTACTTTATAATAAGAAATTATATGTCAATATATGTTGCTGTTCTAAAGATGATCATGATGTCTTCATGTCCGTATTTTATTTTATCGACACCTCTATCTCTAAACATGTGGGCATATTTATTGATTAGGGTTTCTGCTTGAGGACAAGCGAGGTCTAAGCTTAGGGGAGTTGATACGTTCATTTTGCATCATGATTTTATATTGATATTTATTTCATTATGGGTTGTTATTACACATTTTGGTACAATACTTATGCCTTTTCTCTCTTATTTTACAAGGTCTACATGAAGAGGGAGAATGCCAGCAACTGGAGTTCTAGACTGGAAAAGGAGCAAATCTGAGATACCTATTCTGCACAACTTCAAAAGTACTAAAAATCTACGGAGAATTATTTTGGAATATATAAAAAATACTAGGCAAAAGAAATACATCAGGGGCCCACCAGGGAGCCACAAGCCTGCTAGACACGACCACCCCCTAGCCACGCCCCTGGGGCTTGTGGCCCACCTAGCAGCCCTCCGGTGCCCATCTTCTTCTATATTGAGGGTTTTGTCCTGGAAAAATCATAGCAAAGCTTTTGGGACAAAGCGCCGCCGTCTCGAGGTGGAACATGGGCAGAACCAATCAAGAGCTTCGGCAGGGCGATCCTGCCGATGAAACTTCCCTTCGGGAGGGGGAAATCAAAGCCATCGTCATCACCAATGATCCTCTCATCGAGAGGGGGTCAATCTCCAGCAACATCTTCATCAGTACCATCTCCTCTCCAAACCCTAGTTCATCTCTTGTATCTGATGTTTGTCTCAAAACCTCAGATTGGTACCTGTGGATTGCTAGTAGTGTTGATTACTCCTTGTAGTTGATGCTAGTTGGTTTACTTGGTGGAAGATTATATATTCAGATCCTAATCATCACTTATACTCCTCTGATTATGAACATGAATATGCTTTGCGAGTAGTTACGTTTGTTCCTGAGGACATGGGATAAGTCTTGTTATAAGTAATCATGTGAATTTGGTACTCGTTCGATATTTTGATGAGATGTATGTTGTCTCTCCTCTAGTGGTGTTATGCGAACGTCGACTACATAACACTTCACCATTGTTTGGGCCTAGAGGAAGGCATTGGGAAGTAATAAGTAGATGATGGGTTGCTAGAGTGACAGAACCTTAAACCCTAGTTTATGCGTTCCTTCGTAAGGGGCTAATTTGGATCCACATGTTTCATGCTATGGTTAGATTTATCTTAATTCTTCTTTCGTAGTTGTGGATGCTTGCGGGAGGGGTTAATCATAAGTGGGAATCCTGTCCAAGTAAGGACAGCACCCAAGCACCGGTACACCCACATATCAAATTATCAAAGTAGCAAACGCGAATCAAATGAGCATGACGAAAACTAGCTTGACATAAATTCCCATGTGTGCTCGGGAGCGCTTTGCTTTATATAAGAGTTTGTCCAGGATTATCCTTTGTTATAAAAAGGATTGGGCCACCTTGCTGCACTCTTTTTACAATTGTTACTTGCTACCCGTTACAAATTATCTTATCACAAAACTATCTGTTACTGATAATTTCAATGCTTGTAGAGAATACCTTACTGAGAGCCGCTTGTCATTTCCATCTGCTCCTCGTTGGGTTCAACACTCTTACTTATCGAAAGGACTACGATAGATCCCCTATACTTGTGGGTCATCAATCTTCATGAAGTAGACGTTCTCCTTGCCCTTACAAACTTCTTGGATAACTCCACAACACGAAGTAGGAGGCTCCCAAGGGATACCTAACCAATCTAGGAGGCACCACCCTCCAAAAGGTAATAGGCTCAGTAATGACGATGAACTCCTTGCTCCTATGCTTCAAGATGATAGACTCCTCAACACACAATCACTCTCTCACAAATTTGGCTTGGTGGAAGAGATAGTATTGGTGGAAAGCAACTGGGGGAGGCTAGAAATCAAGATCCATATGGTTGGAGTGGAAGATCTTGATCTCAACACAAGGGTAGGTGGTTCTCTCTCGGAAAATCTGATAGGATAGGTATGGAATAGTTCTAAGTGCTTCTCTTTCGAGTACGTGGTGGTGGAGGGGTATATATAGGCATCCCCAAATATCCAACCGTTACACACAAAATGACCAACTCGGTGACACCGATGTGTTAATCTTGGTGGTACCGAAGTATTCAAAAGGTGGCAACTTTTGAATCTCGGTGAGACCGATATGTGAAACTCGGTTGCACCGATATGGTGACCAACGATCAGATTTCCTATCTCGGTGATGTCGACCCAACAATCTCGATGGTACCGAAAATGTGAATTTGCGTAACAGAAAGTTGGCAACCTAGACTCGGTGGCACCAGTATGGAATCGGTTGCACCGAACTGGCTAGGGTTTGGCTGAGTCTGTCTAGGTTCTGGAATCGGTGGCACCGGGATAGGAATGTTGGTTGCACCGATTTTGAATGTTTGGCTAGATACAAACTTTGGTGGGAGAGCTTGTGGATGTTTTTGGTGACTATCACTTGTGCACGTATGAGCATTTTGTTCACCAACAAAACCTTGCCCCCTTTTAATAGTATTGGCTTTCCTATGGACTCAAAGTGATTTCTCAAAAATGTAAAACGTAGATTCCTCTTCCTTGAAGCTTGGCCAACCTATTTCCTTGCATCTTTGGGTAATTACACAATCTCCACAATCATTTTTCCAACCCAACTCTCCATGGACTATTATCTGAAATACACTAGATAGAGGTGTTAGTCCAAGAGACAATGTATGTTGTCATGAATTATCAAAACTACCAAGGGAGCATGTTGGGCTTTCAATCTCCCCCTTTTCATTAATTGATGACAACTTACAATCGAAGCTTCATATAAAGATATGTATGGATGTAATGAACACTTTGAGAAACACATGACTTAGATTTGCCCCCCTAAATGTGTGTAGTCCTTTATAGGATAGTTGCTTTGGAATGCATGGACACACAAATAGTAGAAGGGATATGAAAAGTCATGTGTATCTTGGCTATTTGCATCAAATGTATATGAATGAGGTGTATCCTCGATCAAGACATCACTCTTGCAAACAATATCTGCAAGAAGCAAGAGATCATATTGATCAAAGATATGATGCATATACTTACCTTGAGTTCCTGAGCATTCTAGTACTAGAGACACACTTGAGAAAACAATGTTAGGAAACAAAATTGTATTCTACTAAACAAAAGCAATAGAACTAAAAGGATACCAAGATATGGAGAACATATAAAATATGATAATCCTTAAGATTGTTATGTCTCCTCCTTTAGCATTAATTTTTTATATCTTTTCTCCCCTTCGATATGAAAGTGGTAGTTCATCCTCTCCCCCTGGATCTTAGCATGTATATATTGGGATTGGATAGGGTGAGAAAATGTCTAAAGTGAACACTCAAATAAGATAAAATAGTCTGTAAATTTTCTCTCCAAAATATAATTTTGTCCCCCTACATTGTTCTCACCTTGTATAAGTATAAACTTTCGATATTTTCCTCTCCCCCTAAATCATATCTTCCCCTTTGAATAAGCATGTAACACTTCCTTGAGCATGAAGCTTTGATATTCTCCTCCTTTGGCATAAATTACCAAAAAGGTTAAATGTAGGAGTAGTTACAAGGATCATTGACAAGGAAGGGATCCTCGAGAACAAGGGTCATTGAAAGTAGGGTTCATAGAAAAGAACTAAGGGAATCATTGAATGTTACTTCTCTCCCTTTGGCAAATTTTAGTTTTCTTCTCCTTGGATCTAGGGATCCTTGAATAAAGAATTTCTCCCCCTAAGACTAGCTTCTTATTCTCTCTCCCTTTTTTAATAATAATGGGGTCATCGAAGGAACAAGAACATCACAAGAACAGATACAAAAAACATTAAAGAAACACAGATTTAGAAAAGAAGGAAAATCGGTGACCTCGGGATAAATAAATCGATGGTACCAAGATTGTGTAGTGCAACTCATCTACAATTTCAGTAGAGTCGAGTTATTTATATTGGTGGCTCCGAATGAGAGACCACATTTCTGTTTTCACAGAGACAAAGGAAATAGTTTCAAAAAGGGAATGCGGAATTTTTACAAAGGACATCAATTAGATAACATTTGAGTGGTTATGAGAGATCATGCAAATAGAGAGCAAACCACACAAGATTCTTAACTAGATGATGGGTGGTGACTAGGTCACCTATATTAGAGTATATTAACTTAGGAGCCAAGCAAGAGTACTTGATCATAGGTCATACTCTACATTAAGCTCAAAATGGTGTTACCATTTTCCGATTAAGCATTTTAATGTCTTCATATCACTTGAGTTGCTTTAGCCCATGACTTGGAATAAAACCTTTGAGTGATGTTGATGACGTTGCTCGTAGGTGAACTTGTTGAGGATGCTCGAGGTTGATGAAGACCATCTTGAATTGGGAGCAATCCTCCTTGTTATAGTACACTAGTCACCTACAAAGGTTGGTCATGCAAGGAATAACAATGGATATATCCAATTGACATGATACCACTTAAGATTTTGCAACTAAGATCAAGTATATGTCAAGGATATGTTTTTTGTTGTCTTCTTCCTTCCATCATCAAGAGGGGTTATGGATACTTGGTAATGACAAGATTGCTTATGATTGGAGTTGATCGCAATCTTGTGGAATGAAGTTCTTCCAAGTACCTACAAAAGGTTAGATGCAATACAAGGGAGCATAGAATTCCATGGCATATGATAACGAGTTACGGGAACATGGAAATAATAAGAATGCTCATGCCCTTGCTTGCAACCGAGTTAGTCTAGCTCAAGTTTGAACCATCAATGATGTTCAACTCACTCCTCAAGTGACAAAATGTTTTCTCATCAAGTGGCTTGGTAAATATATCGGCTAATTGCTTGTTAGTGCGAACATGCTTAAGATTAATATGTCCTTTGGAAACATGATCACGAATGAAACGATGTCAAAATTGAATATGCTTAGTTTGAGAATGTTGCACATGATTATGACAAATTTTAATAGCACTTTCATTGTCACAAAGTAATGGAACAATTTTAACATAAATTCCATTATCCTTAAGCATTTGTGTCATCCATAGTAATTGCGGGCAACAAGATCCAGCAGCAATTTAGTCAGCTTCGGCAGTAGATAGAGATACTGAGTTTTGTTTCTTGGAGGACCAAGACAAAAGAGATCTACCTAAAAATTGGCAAGTACCCGAGGTGGACTTTCTATCAACCTTTTCACCGTCATAGTTCGAATCGGAACAGCCAACAAGATTAAAAGAAGATCCCTTGGGATACCAAATGCCAAAGTTTAGTGTTTGTATCAAGTATCTCACAATACGTTTCACAACCAAAAGATGACACTCTTTAGGTGCAGCTTGATATCTAGGACACATGCAAACACTAAGCATAATATCAGGACGAGATGCACATATATATAGCAATGAACCAATCATAGATCGATAAACCTTTTGATCAACTTGTTCATCCTCCCTGGTAAGATCAACATGTCCACTAGTGGGCATGGGAGTTTTCATACCTTTGCACTCCTGCATGTTGAACTTCTTGATCAAGTCCTTGGTATACTTAGTTTGAGAGATGAAAGTTCCTTCTCTTGATTTCTTGATTTGAAAACCAAGAAAGAATTTCAGCTCACACATCATAGACATCTCATACTTCTCGTACATCAACCTTCCAAATCTTTCACTAAATTGACGGTTAGTGGAACCAAAGATAATATCATCCATATAGATTTGGCACACGAATAATTCACCATTAACTCTCTTAGTGAACAAGGTTGCATCAATTTTACCAATTTCAAAACCTTTTTCAATGTGAAACTTCGTTAAACATTTATACCAAGCACGAGGGGCTTGCTTAAGACCATAAAGAGCTTTACGAAGCTTGTAAACATGATTAGGTTTCTTAGGATTCACAAAACTAGGTGGTTGCTTAACATAAACCTCTTCTTCAATTTCTCCATTTAAAAATGCACTTTTGATATCCATTTGATAAATTGTGATATCATGGTGATTAGCATAAGCAAGAAGAATATGAATAGCTTCAAGTCTAGCGATGAGGGCATAAGTATCACCATACCATACCTTTGACTTGCATTTTTCCTTGGGCTACGAGACGAGCCTTGTTGTGCACGACTTGATCATCGTCGTCTTGTTTGTTCGGAAACACCCACTTGATTCCGGTGATGTTTTGTTCATCCTCGGGTTTCTCCACTAATGTCCACACTTTGTTCCTCTCGAAGTTGTGAAGCTCTTCATGCATGGCGTTCACCCAATCCGCGTCCTCGAGAGCTTGTTCTAACTTCAATAGCTTAATGCTATAGATGAAAGAATAATGCTCACAAAAGTTAGCTAGATGGGTTTTAGAGCGAGTGATTCTCCCAGTTTGTATATCACCAAAGATTTTGTTTAGGGCATGGTTGTTGGTCACTTGTGCTCGAACTTGGGTCAGCTTCCGATTGTTGGATGGTGGAGCTTCTTCTTCATCATCATCATCTCCTTCATCTTCATTGTTGTTGAAGGTGTCGTTCCCTTGAGGTGGTGGTGAAGGCGGTTGTGGTGGATATTCATGATGCACTTCCTCCTCTTCATCATCTCGTCGTGTACCGCTTGTGGATGCCTCCATGTCATGTTGAGGTTCACCTTGACGTGAAGTAGGGGCTCCCACTTGAGTTGATGAAGTACTTTCCTTCACCTCCATGGGACGAATCTTGTCGATGGGTAGATCTAGAATAGCTTCCAAAGGGTCCTTATCACCTACATCATTTGGCAATTGTTCGACTTGCCAACCATTAGATTCATCAAACTTCACATCTACCATCTCTTCAACTTTTCGAGTGAAGTTGTTGTAGACACGGTAAGTGTGAGAGTTCAATCTATAACCAAGTAGGAATCCTTCATGAGATTTAGGAGCAAATTTAGTACGACGATGCTTATCAAGAATGTAGCACTTTGAGCCAAACACCCGAAAGTATCGGACTTGGGGTTTGTTACCCGTGATTAGCTCGTATGCCGTTTTACCGAGAAGCATGTGCAAGTAAAGTCGTTTTGTGGCATGACATGTTGTTTCAACGGCTTCTGCCCAAAAGTGTCTTGGCGTCTTGTATTCGTCAAGCATCGTTCTTGCCATCTCAATGAGCATCTAGTTCTTCCTCTCAACAATTCCATTTTGTTGAGGTATGTGCGTAGCCGAGAACTCATGTGAGAGACCTTCTTCGTCAAGAAAGGTATCCACATGGGTGTTCTTGAACTCCGATCTGTTATCGCTCTAAACCTTCTTGATCTTCACTTCAAACTGATTTTATGCTTTGCGAGCGAAGTTCTTGAAGATCTTTTAACCTGCGACTTATCATCAAGAAAGAATACCCACGTAAATCTAGAAAAATCATTAACTATAACTAGATCATAGGAATTTCCACCGAGACTCGTGTAAGCATTAGGACCAAAAAGATCCATGTGAAGTAACTCGAGTGGTCTCCTAGTAGTCATGATATTCTTAATGGGATGACTTGCACGCACTTGCTTTCCAGCTTGACAAGCACTACAAAGTCTATCTGTGTCAAAGATAACATCTTTAACACCAAGTATATGATCACCTTTGATAAGCTTGTCTAAATTACGCATGCCAACATGTCCTAGTCTTCTATGCCAAAGCCACCCTTTAGAAGATTTTGCAATAAGACAAGTACGAGGTTTGGATCTCTTAGTGAAATCAACAATGTATAGATCACATCTACGAAAATCGGTAAAGACCATTTTATGATTATCTTGACGAAACACTTGGCAATCTACTTTCATGAATAACACATTGAAACCAAAGTCGACAAGTCTAGATACGGAAAGAAGATTGTAGCCAAGAGATTCAACAAGCATGATATTTTTAATAGAGCTATGATGGGATATGGCCACCTTACCAAGACCAAGTACCTTACCTTTGGAGTTATCTCCAAATGTTACGTACCTTCGCAGTCCATGGTTTGGTGTGATCTCTTCGAACATCTCTCTATCTCCGGTCATATGATCGGTACATCCCCTATCGAGAATCCACTATTTTCCTCCGGACATGTAATTCTTAAAGTTTGCCATAACACTCAGATTCTTCATGATCTTTTCATGCTCGATGTCAAACAACTCATCTTCACCAAGGTAGTCATGTTCCACATTGTCATCATCAAGTGGGAGATCCTCGTCATAAAGAACAAAGGATTCGTTAGAATTGTGATCATGACAATGTTCAAGTTTATGAATGCAAATGGCTTCAAAGATAATGTTGTTGATAGTGGTGACATCTCCTTTAGCACGCATAAGATCACCAAGCTCAAATAGGCATTTATCAAAGTTTGGATCACTTGGCTTCATTTTGTGAAAAGCAATGGTTTTATGAAGAATTTCATCAAGATTTCTTAGAGAAAGATTCGGATAACGTTTCTCCAAATCAGTCCACAAGGTATAAGCACATGCAAAGTTCTTCAATTCAGAAAGCACTAATCTTGGTAAGCCTCTAACAATAAGATTGACAGTCCTAAGGTTACGAAGCATGTTAATTTCTCTTCGGGTGTGGGATGCGATTCATCAATGGGGAGCACATAGGGATCTTCAATATGTTTTTTCAAATGGAATTTATCAAATATATCAATCATGGCATTTTTCCATTAACTATAGTACTCTCCATCAAGAATGGGCACTCTACAACTCAAACTCTCTACACTAGACATATCCATCTTCCTCCACGGTGCTTAAACCGAAGCAATGGAGACCAATGCTCTGATACCACTTGTAGGATCACTAGAAGAGTGTATAGAGGGGGTGAATAGACTACTAGCAGGAATTTAAAACCTAACCTTTTCCCAAGTTAATTGGTTGCCAGATTTTAACAGTATTAGCAAGTGTAGCAAGTCTAACAGCCCTACACATGCATGTCTACAAATATGGCAGCGGAAAGTAAAGACATTGCACATGAAGTAAAGAGATGAGGTAGGAAGATCAAACGCAATAAGAGACATAAAGATTTTTTTTCCCATGGTTCCGATAGGTGATGCTGTCGGATGTCCATGTTTATGGAGTCTTCAACCCACGGAGGGTAACGGTCGTGAGAGTCCACGGAGGTCTCCACCCATAAGGGTCCACGAAGTAGCAACCTTGACTATTCCATATGACTTCCGTCCATGAAGGACTACCTCACTATGGGTAGATCTTCACGAAGTAGACGATCTCCCTGCCCTTACAAACTTCTTGGTTCACTCCGCAACATGAAGTAGGAGGCTCCCAAGCAACACCTAACCAACTAGGAGGCACCACCCTCCAAAAGGTAATAGGCTTGGTAATGACGATGAACTCCTTGCTCTTGTGCTTCAAGATTATAGTCTCCTCAACACACAATCACTCTCTCATAGATTTCGCTTGGTTGAAGAGATGGGATTGGTGGAAAGCAACTTGGAGAGGCTAGAAATCAAGATCCATATGGTTGGAGTGGAAGATCTTGATCTCAACACAAGGGTAGGTGGTTCTCTCTCAGAAAATCTGATGGGATAGGTATGGAATAGTTCTGAGTGCTTCTCTTTTGAGTAGGTGGTGGTGGAGGGGTATATATAGGCATCCCCAAAAATCCAACCGTTACACACAAAATGACCAACTCGGTGACACCGATGTGTTCATCTTGGTGGTACCGAAGTGATCAAAAGGTGGCAACTTATGAATCTCGGTGGGGCCGATATGTGAAACTCGGTTGCACGATAAGGTGACCAACGGTCAGATTTCCAATCTCGGTGACGCCGACCCAACAATCTCGCTGGTACCGAAAATGTGAATTTGCGTAACAGAAAGTTGGCAACCTAAACTCGGTGGGACCGGTATGGAATCGGTTGCACCAAAGTGGCTAGGGTTTGGCTGAATCTATCTAGGTTCTGGAATCGTTGGCACCGGGATAGGAATGTTGGTTGCACCGATTTTTGAATGTTTGGCTATAGACATACTTTGTTGGGAGAGCTTATGGATATTTTTGGTGACTATCACTTGTGCACGTATGACCATTTTGTTCACCAAAAAAACCTTACCCCCTTTTAATAGTATTGGCTTTCCTATGGACTCAAAGTGATTTCTCACAAATGTAAAATGTAGAGTCCTCTTGCTTGAAGCTTGGCCAACCTATTTCCTTGTATCTTGGGGTAATTCCACAATCTCCACAATCCTTTGTCCAACCCAACTCTCCATGGACTATTATCTGAAATACACTAGATAGAGGTGTTAGTCCAAGAGACAATGTATGTTGTCATGAATTATTAAAACCACCAAGGGAGCATGTTCTACTTTCAGTTTCCCAACCTTGTGTGCCTTGGCGGCAGATATCGGGGCTTGCCAGTCATCTTTGTAATTAAATTCGGCCGCTAGGTCCAATGCATGTTCCTCGGTTCATAGAGAGTCCTTTGTGTTGTCGTTAACAATAATGACTCCCTTGGGGACAGGAATCTTGAGCTTGAGTTATGCATAATGTGGAACGACGTTGAAGCGAGCGAACGTTGTCCGGCCGAGCAAGGCGTGATAGCCACTGCGGAAGGGCACAATGTCGAAGGTCAACTCTTCGCTGCGAAAGTTATCGGGAGAGCCAAACGCAACTTCTAGGGTAACGGAGCCCGTGCATTGGGCCTCGACACCTGGGATCACTCCTTTAAAGGTAGTGTTACTGGGTTTGATCCTTGACGGATCTATGCCCATCTTTTCACCGTGTCTGAGTAAATCAGGTTAAGGCTACTTCCTCTGTCCATTAGGACTTTTGTGAGGTGATATCCATCAATAATGGGGTCTACGACGAGGGCCGCCGAACCCCCATGACGGAGACTGGTCGGGTGATCGTGTCAATCATAAGTGATCGGATATGCCGACCATGGGTTATACTTCAGGGCTACGGGATCTACAGCGTAGACCTCTCGAATGGTGCACTTCCTCTCCTTCTTAGGTATATGGGTGGCGTATATCATGTTTATTGTTTTGACTTCCGGAGGAAAATTCTTTTGACCGCCACCAATCGGGCCCCGAGGCTCATCCTCATCCTTGCTGCGGGGGCTCTTGCCTTGATCCTCAGGTGGGAGCTTGCCGACCTGTTTAAATACCCAACAATTGCGGTGTATGTGGTTGGCGGGATTCTCTTGAGTCTCGTGGATTTTACAAGACCTTTCCATGATCTTTTCCAGTAGAGTGGGTCTGTCGCCATTGCCTTTATGAGGTTTTTTCCGCTGCCCAAGTCAGGAGTTGTGGAAACCGGCATTAACGGTCAAATCATCGGCGTCACTATTAGTGTGACGGCGCTTGTTCTTGTTGCACTTTGGTTTCACGTTGCCGTCCCAAACTTCGGAGGTTCCTGATCTTCGGAGTTGTGGTTGCATCTTGCTAGCCAATTGTCTTCACCTGCGCAAAAGCGGGTCATCAGGGATGTAATGGTGGACATGGTCTGAGATTTATCCTGGCAAGCTGGCAGGCTAGCCATTCATCTCGAATATTGTGCCGGAAGGAGGCTATGGCCTCAGCGTCTAGGCAATCGACAATCTAGTTCTTCTTGGTCAAAAACCTATTCCAGAATTGCCGAGCAGACTCTTCGGGCTTCTGAACGATGTTGCTTAGGTCGGAGGAATCCGGTGGCCGAACATAGGTTCCCTGGAAGTTAGAGAGGAAGGCATCCTCCAGGTCTTTCCAGCATCCGATGGAGTTCAGGGAGGCTGTTTAGCTAGTGCTGAGCTGGACCCTTACGTTTGAGGGGGAGATATTTGATGGCGTGGAGATCATCTCCTCGTGCCATGTGTATGTGGAGGAGGAAATCCTCAATCTATACGGTTGGGTCAGTTGTCCCATCGTATTGTTTGATATTCACGGGTTTAAATCCCTCCGGGAACTGATGTCGCATTACCTCATCTGTGAAGCACAGAGGGTGAGCAGTGCCTCGAACCCGAGCTATATCGCACCTGTATTCGGCGTCTGTTCTAGCTCAGTTGTGTTCCCGGTCTCTGTTATTGCTTCGGTCGAGCCATGGTCTATACCCATCTCGTCTATCGGGTGAGTAACCTCTTGATCCATAGATTGATCTCGTGCGACCTGCTCTGTGGTCTAGGTCGTCTCGCAGGTCGAACCTGTCCTTGGGCTCTAGCGGCTCCTTTCCCCGTCTTCGGGGCATAGCCGGTCTGTAACCGGTATCGTTAGCCGTCCTGTCACGCCCGGGAGGAGGGTGGTCCAGCTTTTTGTATGGGGTATGTTTGGGAGACGGGGTATCAGTAAGCTCGTCGTCAAACTGTTGTAGCAACCCACTACTAGGGAAACCTAGCATTAGCGCGGGTATTTGGTGTATTAGTAGCGCGGATACCCGCGCTACTGATAGGGCGCTACAGCTAACGTTTAGCAGTAGCGCGGTTTGACACGCGCTACTGCTATACCTACTTAGCAGTAGCACTTTCCATACCAGCGCTACTTCTAAGTCCTTTAGCAGCAGCATTTTACTATCCAGCGCTAAAGAGCGCTACTACTATATTTTCTCATATCTTTTTTTGCTACGTATTTGCGATGTTTCTGTATAGGTTTCATATAGTATTCTAATCATATCATAAACATGCAATATGTTCATCGTATCATACACATGAAAGTCTCATCATATCATCCAACACAAATCATGTTGTCACATCATAATCACGATTCATATCCTCCTCTCACTAGCGTGACCCAAAACTAATTACTGGTTGTTGCTCAGAAACTGGAAACCAGTACACCTGGGCCTAACACTCTGGCCACTCGTCGTATACTCCTGGCGTAGCACTTCTTCGGCATCAATGATCTATGCACCTGCATCGTCACATGAGTTGACGATATGCAACATATATAGTTGAGCAACAGAAAGAGACAGACTTGGCAAAAATAGAAGCAACATATCATAAGCATAAATAACCAAGTTCATCATACCCAAAATGCACTAACTATAGTGATCTTCGCTAGTTGAGGAGGACGGTTTAATTACATCACAAATAAACTTTTGTCGTGCATAACTCAAAGTTTCGTCATAGGGAAAGTATGGACTAAATGGACACATTTTCATATATCGTCAATCACTCCAACATGTCGTGCATGCAAGTCAGGGAGATAGTCCCCGAGCACAGTGAAAGGCTTCATGTCGAGACGTTGAGTGGCTATGCGTGTTCGGACGTCTTCCCCCAACATTTGCCCTTCTTCGTAGAACATCCATGTTTTTCCGAGGACCTCCTTCATGATGATTTGGGAAAGTTCACGCTGGATGTGATAGAACTCAGCTTGGAGTCAATGATCCGAGATATCTCCTAGGTTCTTTGCCCATTGCAAAATATGGGCATCACCGGATCTAGGTGGCATGCAAAGGTTCTGCTAATCCCGGCAGCTCTCCTGCATGTGGTGGAGGACATAGAATCCATCACTGATAGTACCACTCGGTTGCTAGATGCAGCAGAAGTCAGTCTTATGGCCGAAGTAGGGCGTGCGGTTCCTTGTCTTCCTGAGCGTGATCTCTCCACCCCGATGTCGTACGTACAGATAACACTGTCGAGAAAACACTTGATGTGGGTGTAATCCTTTTTCTTCACGTTCTTCAACGAGTCCAAGTAAAGAGCGTGGGAGACTCGGGGGTAAAGGATGATGAGGACGGCGTGTCCGTTGCTGCGCAAAATAAGTACACCTCAAATTATCCTTCATGCGTGCAAATGAAATGATTTAAATCAAAGGAAGGATATCCACACGGATGACTTACATGGGATGATAAGGCACGAGAATCATCTCCTTGTCCTTATTGCCGACCATGAAATTGGCGATGTAGTTACTCGTGTATTCACAGTTCTTTTCGCAGACTGCCAATAAGCTCTCGTGCATGAAGGACGGGTGAGTGACACAGATATAAGGTATCTTCTCAATCCTGGTGATGTAGTTCATCTACAAGGCAAAAAGGCAAACAAACGTAAAATCCAGCTTTTTCCAGTGAAACATGTCAAAGATGTAATTGAATCGAAGGAAGAACTTTTCCACGGGGAATGTGTCGACGTACAACCTTTGCTGCGACACGTTAACGATGTAGAGCGGGTATCCTAGATTTTGTGAGGCGATCAGGCTTTTCTCTCTTTGCAGCACATCGTCATGAAGTCTCCTGAGATCACCGTATATGGCCTCTACCGCTGTCTTAGTTAGGATTGGTTCACCGGGGATATGGTATTTCACCGCGCCCATGAAATGTATACGGTCTTGAACCCGAGGCTGTGGAGGCGGCTGGATCATTGAAGCAGCTCTGTTGCCTTTCCTCGCTCTCTTCCTATGGTTCTTTGCTACTGGAAGGCCGTCTATATTATGCTCAACCTCGGGAGGCGGCAATTCAAGCACCGACTCATGACGCTCAAACCCTGAGTACTGATACTGTTGAGCCATCAATCTTCCGTCGTCACAGGCGCCAGTATTGAGATATTGTAGAGTGTCATCGTCATCCTCATCGATGGCATCGATATCATGCATTGCTTCTTCGATGACGGCGACGTCATCCTCACCCCTCCGCTATCACCCAGCACGATAGGTGATGGTAATTGGGTAGGTGGGGTGTTGATGTTCATACCTTGCTGAGGCTGCGTGGTCGTCGGTGTGCTCCCGGTCGCCTCCAGACGAAGCAGACTCTTTGTTCACAACATGACCCACCTCATGCAATCGCCAAGCCGCCACAGGGTCTCATCATCGTCTCCCCCTAGTACCGGAGGAGCCAAATTCTCGTGGCCTGGTTTGACACTGGCCATGGAAACCTTGAAGACGTCAGGGAGGTTGACCAGCTATGGAACAATTGTTCCTTTGGCTTCACTATCGTCACCTTCCCCACGTCCACCTTCTGGCCGTTGATGGTGTACAATATGGTGCACAGGGTTACGTCGGCCTACAAAGACATGTTTGTGACGTGAGACATCCAAAAGGCAACAGAAACTGGAGATTATACATTTATTGAAGAGGGCCGGTGTGAGAGGTACCGTGATGGCGTCGAGCTTAGCCAAAGACGAAGCACCGCCGAGCACGTCCGAGACAGAGGACGGGCTGCTATGAGAAGGTGCGGGAGCCGATGCAGGAGCTAGTGCAAGAGCTGGTGCGGGAGCCGGTGGAGGAGTTGGTGTGGGAGCCAGTGCAGGAGCAAGTGCGGGAGCCGGTGTAGGAGCAGGTGCGGGAGCAGGTACTGGTGCAACGCTGTTCGAGCTGCTCCCGGAGGAGTTGGAAAGGGGAAAGTCCAGTGCCTCTTTATTTGGGTATTGCCTGCTCCAACTGACGATAGCCGGAGCCAAGACACCATACAAAGCTGCAATCTCCTGTTTTGCAGCAGCTACCGCTCCTGCGACTGTCTCAACTAATTTATTATCAACCGCAATCGCAACTTTCTTGTTAATGTTTTCTTCATTTAACCTTCGTCTTTCCTTTCTCTCCTCCGTGGTCTCATGGTAGTACTTCTTCCACGTGGCACCGTCTCCGACGCCGTGCACGCGTCCATACGATGGTCGAGTGTCCATCGGGAGTCCTTTCAATATATTCAAGGCCCGGTTGAATGGCATGTCCCACTTGGGCCTCGCCAACACCTCAGACGGCGAGTCGCTTTTGGCCGTGCTCCTGTGCTGCTCTCTCTACAAAAGGAACAAGGTCGTTTACAAATATGACTAAACATGCAGTTGAATTGATCAGAAGCTAAAATTAGGAGGTAAATTAAAAATTACCAGAAGTCTCATGAACTCCGTCATGACCACGTCCATCTCGAGAACCTTCTTGAATGGGTCCCAATGGGACCGGGCCCTAAGGACATCATGCTCCTGCGAGGCGGTGAACTCCGCCAAGGGGTCTGGGATATCCAGACTTCCGCGTTCTGCATCCTCCTTGGCCCATATGGACCTCTTCCTCACGTAACCACGGCTTCCGAGGTGGTGTCGCCCCATGTTCCTCTCTCGAAGCCCCTTCATGGACTCCGACTTTTCTTTGGCAGCTTCGACAATGCAAGCCGCCTTGAATATTTCAAATTGCTCTTCCGTAATTGTCGGATTATCCTTTACAATCTCGGAGTAGGGTTCCTTTTGTCGATGATCCTTGCTTTCACCCTTACTTTACAGGCAGACAACATGCTGCTAAACTTGCCCATGGCGTGTCTATTTATCTTCTTCATTTCCAGTCTTTATCTAGAGTTTTATATTTGTTTTCATCCCGGCCCGGGAACAAGAACACCTGGTGCAGCTTCATTAGGAGGGACTGCTTCATATCTGGTATCTTTGTTAGTTTCGCATCGTTGATGGTGGCAGTTGCCTGTAGGATGCAGCCTATTTGATTGTCGTAGCACGCGTGCACTTTCGCACGCTCTTTTGGCTCAAAATTGTCGTCGTCCACCTCCATGATCACCAGTCTAGTAGTGATGAGCTGGTTTGGGCGCCGTTGCCTCTTTGGTTTCGGTTCTATACCGGCTTCGCTAGTCTCGGTGCCAGGATCGGCACCGGTGTCAGTCTTAGCGCCGGTCTCGGCGTCGGTCTTGGCGCCGGTGTTAGTCTCGGCGCTGGTCTCGATGTCGGTCTTAGTCTCGGATGTGACAGGTGGGCCCTGCAACAAATGTTGCTCATCAAGAAGGTTCAAATAGGCGTCTGCCACCGCGTAGACATTGCAATCACCAGAATCATGTCCTTCATCATTGCTAGCCATGTTTCCTATGGTTAAATCTAGTCAATTAATTCTAGACCTAATAAAATGAAAAAAGGCCAATGTTTTGCAGGAATGTTGATTCATTCCCGTTGCGGCAAATCCCGGGCACTCGATATGTCCTAGTGTGTAGCACAAGTCATGCCGAAATTCACGGAAAATTTCGGCATGACCTTTGCTACATACTAGACAAATAGAGAGCCTGAAATTTTCTGGAACGGAAATGAAGCGACATTCCAACAAAACATAGGCCACTCGGAATCATTCCCTGCAAACAAAAAAATGCCACTTGGGCACAATCGAACCACTTCAATGTTGCATATAAGAGGACCACTTAAGAACATGTACATGAGCAAACACTATTGAGGAATTTGCATGTAACATGACGACTTCAAATTTGCATCTCCTGGTGTTTGATACTTCAATAAAATCTACACAAATCTCATGCTCTCTCAAACTCAATTCAAAAACCAAATATAGATGGATGAACCCTAGAAACCTAGAACCTTTACATATTTTTGTCCTAATAAGAATTATGAACCCTAGAACTCAATTTTTTTCCTAATAAAAATTATGAACCCTAGAACAGGCAGAGAGACGGGAGGGGTGGGGGGCTTATAGAGAGGGGAGAGGCAGTGGCGAGGAGGTGCTCGGCGATGGAAGCAGGGGTGGCGAGGGCGTGCGGCTCTGTTGGCGGTGACAGAGGCAATGGCGGTGAGGGAGGCAGGAGAGGCGAGGAGCGGACGAGGGAAGCAGTGGTGGCGAGGGAGGCAGGGGCGTCGAGGGCACACGGCTCCGACGACAGCGACGCCACGCGGCTCCGGTGGGTCAGGGCCGGCGAGGGAACAACGGCGGTGAGGGAGCAAGGGCAGCGATGGAGGAGATCGATGGGGAATTGGGGAAATGACTTAGCAAAATTTTGACCCCGCGGGGTTAAGTCAATATAGCACTAGCGCTGGTTGGCAAAAAGCGATATAGCTAAGTTAGCTATAGCGCTTTCTACCAAAACACGCTACTACTATAGGAAGTAGTTTTTTTATTTTCCTTTTTCTTTTCCTTTTATCTAAGGAATGTAGCTATAGTCTGGTCTTATAAAATGCGCGACTCCTATATTAACTACAGCGCTTTGTAGCAACAAGCGCTACTGCTATGCATTTCTCCTTTATTTTTATTTTTTCTTTTGTTTATCTTTATATTTTCTTTATTTCATTTCTCCTTTTTCTACTTCTTTCATTTTCATTTACTTTTCTACTTCTTTTCCATTTTTTTAGCAGTAGCGCTCTATACAGGAAAAGCACTATTATAAGGCACTTAGCGGTAGCATTCTTTTTGAAGCCTTGCTACTACTATTCCTAGCCTACCGGCAACAGTGTGGGAATTATAGTAGTAGCGCTTTTACGTGCAGACACGCTACTGCTACAACCATAGCTGTAGTGTTGTTTATTGACACGCGCTACTACTAAGTAGCAGTAGCGCTCTGTTCTAACCAGCGCTACTACTATACCTCTGTGTATAAGGTTTTCCCAAGTAGTGGCCTTCTACGTGGATAACTCTTGGGTTGGTCCGACATACTGGTACTGGCGTATCCCTCCTCAGCTAAGAGGACTGTAGTCCATCGATCGTTGAGGTTGTCTTGTTCGGATTTAAGTTGTCGTTCTTTCGCTTTCAGGCTGCGGGCCATTGCTACGAGTTGTTATCTGAACAATTCCTGATCTTTAGAGTTATCGGGAATGTCTAGGTCATCGGCATCCGGGATGTCCTCCTCCTCGACAGGAGGGAGGTAGTTATCATCCTCGAAATCGTTGTAGTCGTCGAGGTTGCTCTAGTCCTCAGGCCCTTCCTGGCCCTCTAACGGGTGTTCGGGGATATCAAGATCGCCATGGTCCTCGGGGATATCTCCGTTCCCGATGCCGATAATAGTTTTCCTTCCCTTTTTGCCTTTGGACCACTTATGCGCTTTCCGGCATCGTGACGGTGTGTCGCCCGACTTGCCGCCATCATTATTAGGCGTTTTGTCACCATTAGTGGCAGAAATATCCACCATGTAGACATCATATGTAGAAGTGGGGGCCCATCGCCCAGTGTTGACAGGGGTGGGAACACAGTCCTCTTCATCAATGTATTCTGCCTCCTCGGAGGCATAGTCCAGCATGTTGGATAGATCTTTAACTATGTCTATCAAGTGGGTGGTGGGTGGGACGAAAACATTTGTCCCGACCGGCTCTGTAACCGATCCGAGCATAGATCGGTATTGCATCGTCAGAAATTTTCATCGATGATATCCGATCTAAGGCTTCGTCGAATGCCGAGAGCTCGATCGGATCACAATGTCTAGAACTTTCGGAATTGACCTCCGATGTGTCCGAACGAGAGGGATGTTTGGCAAGAACGCATGTCCGGCCTTATGACACTATGGCCAGATCTGTACTAGGAATTGGAACACCACCGTGGTTAACCCCGTTGCCGTGACCGAAGAAGGAACCCGAGGTTAAAGCCTTAGAGTCTCCGGGTGTGGCAAGTGAATCCGCAAGACCGGTTAGTGACAAATTGCCCCGAAAATCCATGGGGAACTCTAGGTTCCCGAATCTGACCTCTTGATCAGGGGCCAAGCTCTCAACACGGCCTAGATGGCCGGCCGGGTCGGCGTGCAGCACAACACTGCCGAAGGCGAAGATCTGTCCAGGGACAAAAGTGTCCATGTTGCGGACCTCTTCATTGATGACAAGCCGAGATGTTGATTCCTTGGGCGCTCACAGTGGAACTCTCAATGAAAGCACCAATGTCGGTGTAAAAACAGGTGGATCTCGGGTAGGGGGTCCCGAACTGTGAGACTAGAACCGATGGTAAGAGGAGATGAAGGGGACACAGTTTTACCCAGGTTCGGGCCCTCCTATGGAGGTAATACCCTATGTCTTGCTTGGTTGTATTGATGATATGGGGGTTACAGAGTTGATCTACCTCGAGATCGAATAGCTAACCCTAGATGAGTTGTTCTTCTCTCTACAACCTAAAACCCTCCGGCTTATATAGACGTCGAGGGTACCTAGGGTTTACACATGGTCGATTACACGATGAAGAGATAAACATGGATATTTGCTACATCAAACGTGGAGTACAAGTCATGCTTCCCGAAGCTTCCATCTTGGAGATAGGGCCTTCAATTGATCGTGTGTTCGGTAAGTGGCCCAAATAGTCCGGCCCATAGAAATAGGTCAGCTCCCCGAGGACCCCTTAATCCAGGACTCCATCACCCTCTATTGGGCCACTTTTGTGAAGACCATCTCTGGTCCAAAAGGAAACAAAGACACCATTTTGTGAGGGTTCAAGAAACATCAAGGAAGGTGTTCTACATGCTCAGTTTTGTAATGGTGATAGGTCTTGCTAGATATAAGTAGATGGAGACCCTTTAGTACATAATGAAAGATTTTTTTTATCTTAGACAACATCATCCTTGAGATTGAGCGAGACAAATATTTGACTCTGATTAGGATGACACCGAGATGCCAAGGTCGAATGACTACAAACGACGTGATCCACTTCTATTGAATGGCTTCCTTGTGATACATCGACACACTGAGAGTAGGTAGTCACATGACTAACTCCGAGAACATAATGTTGAGCATTTGTGGGTGCTTCATGATGATTTTTTATTCTTGATTTTTCATTTTTTTGCTTTAAAATTTTGATTTTATGGTTGAATCCTATGCATTATAATTTTTACATTTAATTATAATGATGTCAAACATAGAGCAAAACAAGAATAGTATGTGTAAATAGAAATATAAAATAAATAGAGGCCGAGAATTGGGGCTCTAGTTGGAGTTCGAGAAATTATGCCTGGCTTAAAAGATGGAGGCACCTTGAAAGGGCATTTGGGATCCGTTAAGTCTGGTCATAGTGGAAGTAACTTAATTAGTTGTAACATAGCACATTGAGGGAGTCCTGGTTTAAGGGGTCCTCGGGAGGCCGAGTTGTTTCTTATGGGCCGGACTATATGGGCCACTTGCTAATCATTGGATCAATCAAAGGCCCTGTCTCCAAGAAGGAAGCTTCGGGAATCGTGGCATGTCCTCCACGTTTGGAGTAGTGAATAGGCATGTTTATCCCTTCGACGTGTAACCGACCATGTGTAAACCCCAGGTACCCTCGGCATCTATATAAGCCGGAGGATTTTAGGTTCTAGAGAAGACAACTCATCTAGGGTTTAGCTATTTGATCTCGAGGTAGATTGACTCTATAACCTACATATCATCAATACAATGAAGCAGGACGTAGGGTATTACCTCCATAGGAGGACACAAACCTGGGTAAACATTATCTCCTTCGTCTCCTATTACCATCGATTCTAGTCTCACAGCTCGGGACCCCCTACCCGAGATTCGCCGATTTTGACACCGACATTCGTGCTTTCATTGAGATTTTTGCTGTGATGATCAAAGGAATCGATGGCTCGCATCGTCGTCAATGAAGAGGTCCGCAACAAGGACACCTTTGTCCCCGGACAGATCTTTGCTTTCGACGGCATTGTGCTAAACGCTGATCGAACCGGCCATCTAGGCCGGGTCGGGAGCTTCGCCCCTGATCAAGAGGTTAGATTCGGGAACCTAGAGTTCTCTGTGGACTGTCGGGGCGATCTTTTGCTAACTGGGCTCGCAGTCTTGCCTGCCACGCCTGAACACCCCGAGGCTTTAACCTCGGATCCCTCTTTCGGTCACGTCCACGGGATTTTCCCCTGCAATGACTTGACTCTCACTGCGGATCCGGCCATAGTGCCAGAAGACCGGATACCCATTTTGGCCGAACACTGCCCTAGCACGGACACAACGGAGGTCAACTCTGAAAGCTCCGAGTAGGTTGACTCAATCAAGCTCTCGATACTCATTGAGGCCCTAGATCGGGTCTCGTCGATGAAGATCACCGATTACCCAACCCTGATCCATGCTCAGATCGGTCTGAGGGCAGGTCAGGACAAAATTTTCGTCCCACCACCCACTTGATAGCCATAGTCGAAGATTTAACTTACATGTTGGACTATGCCTCCAAGGAGGCAGAATACATGGATGAGGAAGATTGTGCTCCCACCCCTGTTAACACCGGGTGATGTGCCGCCACCTCCACATATGACGTCTACATGGTGGACACTCCAGCCGCTAATGGCAAGAACACGCCTAAAAATGATGGCGACAAGTGTGGTGAAGCGCCGTCAAGGCGTCGGAAACCGCATAAACGGTCAAAAGGCAAAAAGGGAAGGAAAGCTATAATCGGCACCAGGGATGGAGATACACCGGAAGACCACGGTGATCCTGATATCCCCAAACACCCGTTAGAGGGTCAGGAGGGGCCTGAAGACCAGCGCAACCCCAACGACCTAAACAATTCCAAGGATGATAATTACCTCCCCCTGTCGAGGAGGAGGACATCCCGGAAGCCGATGACTTCGACATTCCCGATAACCAGGAAGATCAGGAAATGTTCAGGCAACAGCTTATAGCCACAACCCGCAGCCTGAAAACAAAAGAGCGGCAACTTAAAGCCGAACAAGATAACCTCAATGATCGGTGGACGAGAGTCCTCACAGTTTAGAAAGGATACGGTACCGGTCTGTCGGACCAACCTAAGAGCTATCCGCGTAGAAGGCTGCTGCCGCAATTCGACGACGATCTCACTAATACACCATCTTCCTAACATACCCCATATGATAAGCCAGACAGCCCCCCGGCTGACTACACCGGTTATAGGCCGGCGATACCCCAAAGACGGGGCAAAGAGACTATAGAGCCCGATGAAAGTTTCGACCTGCAACACGACCAGGACCATAGGGCAGGTCGCACAAGATCCATCTACGGATCCAGAGGGTACTCACCCGATCAACAGGACTGGTGTCGGCCCTGTCTCGACCGCAAGAAATAGAGGCCGAGAATGAAACCGGGCTAGAACAGACATCGATCACCGGCGTGACATAGCTTGGGTCAGAGGCACCACCCACTCACTATGCTTCATGGTCAAGGTGATACAGCATTAGTTCCTAGAGGGGTTTAAACCTGTAAACATAGAGCAATATGATGGGACAACCGACCCAAATGTATGGATTGAGGATTTCCTCCTCCACATCCACATGGCACGAGGAGATGACCTCCATGCCATCAAATATCTACCTCTAAAACTTAAGGGGCCAGCTCGGCACTGGTTGAACAGCCTCCCCGAAAAATCCATAGGATGCTGGGAAGACCTAGAGGACGCATTCTGATCTAACTTCCAGGGCACCTATGTTCGGCCGCCGGACTCCTCCGATTTGAGCAAAGTCGTCCAGAAGCCAGGGGAGTCCATGTGGAAATTCTAGAATCGGTTCTTGACCAAGAAAAACCAGATTGTCGACTATCGGGACGCCGAGGCAATAGCCTCCTTCCGGCACAATATTTGGGATGAATGGTTGGCCCGCCAGCTCGGCCAGGATAAACCTCAAACAATGTCCACCCTTACAGCCCTCATGACCCGCTTTTGCACAGGCGAGGATAACTGGCTCGCAAGACGGAGCCACAACCCCAAAGACCTCGGAACCTTCAAAGTACGGGACGGAAACAAGAAGCCAAAGCGCAACAAGAATAAGCGCCGGCATAACAATAGTGATGCCGATGACACGGCTGTTAATGCCGGCTTCCATAATTCCCGACACGGGCAGCAGAAGAAGCCTCCTAAAGGCAATGGCGATGGACCCACCCTGCTAGAGAAGATCATGGAAAGGCCCTGCCAAATCCACGACACTCAAAGAACCCCGCCAACCACATCAACCGTAATTGTTGGGTATTAAAACAGGCCAGCAAACTCACATCTGAGGACCAAGGAAAGAGCCCACATAGCAAGGACGAGGATGAGCCTCGGGGTTCTATTGGTGGCGGGCAAAAGAAGTTCCCTTGAGAGGTGAAGACATTCAATATGATATACGCCACCCATATACCTCAAGAAGGAGAGGAAGCACGCCCTTCGGGAGGTATACGCCGTAGAGCCTGTAGCCCGAAGTATAACCCATAGTCGGCGTACCTGATCACCTTTGATCAACGTGGCCATCCGACAAGTATCAGTCATGGAGGTTCCGCCGCCCCTGTCCTAGACCCCATTATAGACGGGTATCACCTCACTAAAGTCCTCATGGACGGATGAAGTAGCCTAAATATAATTAACTCATATATGGTGAAAAATATGGGTATAGATCCGTCAAGGATCAAACCTAGCAACACTACCTTAAAGGAGTGATCCCAGGCATCGAAACCTGGCGCACGGGCTCCGTAAGCCTGGAAGTAGTGTTCGGCTCGCCCGATAACTTTTGAAGCGAAGACTTTATCTTCGACATTGTGCCTTTCCACAGCGGCTAACATGCCCTACTAGGCCGTATAATGTTCGCTCGCTTTAACGCCGTCCCACACTACGCATACCTCAAGCTCAAGATGCCCGGCCCCAAGGAGATCATCACTGTCAATGGCAACACAGAGCGCTCCCTCCAAACTGAGGAACATGTGTTGCCTTGGCAGCCCAATTCCATTACAATGATGATCAGCACATGCTAGCACCTGACGTCAAGGCACAGAAGGTTGGGAAGCGAGGTCGGTTTCAGCCCGAACTCTCAGAACCTTATTCTCCCCATAAATAGGGACTTTCCCCCCACCACGTAGCCCTAGGACCAGCGAAGTATGTGCCAAGGAGGTTGGTTGTCAATAGAGTTCTTGGTTCATACTTTATCTTGTGAATGAATTATTACTCTAGCATAAGAGATCTTACACAATAAGTATTGTTGGACGTTCATGATGCCCTCATGTCCTTATTTTATTTTATCGACACCTCTATCTCTATACATGTGGACATATTTGTCGATCTCGGTTTTCACTTGAGGGCAAGCGAGGTCTAAGCTTGGGGGAGTTGATACGTCCATTTTGCATCCTGCTTTTATATTGACATTTACTGCATTATGGGCAGTTATTACACGTTATGGTACAATCCTTATGCCTTTTCTCTCTTATTCTACAAAGTTTACATGAAGAGGGAGAACGCCGGCAGTTGGAATTCTGGACTAGGAAAGGAGCAAATCTGAGATACCTATTCTACACAACTCCAAAAGTCCTGAAAATTTATGGAGAATTATTTTGGAATAAATAAGAAATATTGGGCAAAACAGATCCCAGAGGGGGGCCACCAGCAGGTGACAAGCCTACCAGGCGCGACCACCCCCTGGCCACGCCTAGCAAGCTTGTGGCCCACCTGGCCGGCCCCGACGCCCATCTTCTCCTATATGTTGGGTTTTGACCTGGAAAAAATCAAGAGAGAGCTTTCAGGACGAAGCGCCGCTGTCTTGAGGCAGAACTTGGGCAGAACCAATCTAGAGCTCTGGTAGGGCTGTTCTACAGGGGAAACATCCCTCCTGGAGGGGAAATCGAAGCCATCATCATCATCAACGATCATCTCATCGAGAGCGGGTCAATCTCCATCAACATCTTCACCAACACCATCTCCTCTTCAAACCCTAGTTCATCTCTTGTATCCGATCTTTGTCTCAAACCTCATATTGGTACATGTGGGTTGCTAGTATTGTTGATTACTCCTTGTAGTTGATGCTAGTTGCTTTACTTGGTGGAATATCATATGTTCAGATCCTTTACGATAAATAATACTCCTCTGATTATGAACATGAACATGTTTTGTGAGTAGTTACGTTTGTTCCTAAGGACATGGGATAAGTGTTGTTATAAGTAATCATGTGAATTTTGTATTCGTTCGATATTTTGATGAGATGTATGTTGTCTCTCCTCTAGTGGTGTTATGTGAACGTCGACTACATAACACTCCACCATTATTTGGGCCTAGGGGAAGGCATTGGGAAGTAATAAGTAGATGATGGGTTGCTAGAGTGACAGAAGCTTAAACCCTAGTTTATGCGTTGCTTCGTAAGGGGCTTATTTGGATCCATATGTTTCATGCTATGGTTAGGTTTGCCTTAATTCTTCTTTCCTAGTTGTGGATGCTTGCAATAGGGGTTAATAATAAGTGGGAGGTTTTTCCAAGCATGGGCAGCACCCAAGCACCGGTCCACCCACATATCAAATTATCAAAGTAACGAACGCGAATCAAATGAGCATGATGAAAACTAGCTTGACAGAAATTCCCATGTGTCCTCGGGAGCGCTTTGCTTTATATACGAGGTATTCCAGGCCTGTCCTTTGCTACAAAAACGATTGGGCTACCTTGCTGCAACTTTGCTACACTTGTTACTTGTTACTCGTTACAAATTATCTTATCACAAAACTATCTGTTACTGATAGTTTCAGTGCTTGCAGAGAATACCTTACTGGAAACCACTCATCATTTCCTTCTGCTCCTCGTTGGGTTCGACACTCTTACATATCGAAAGGACTATGATAAATCCCCTATAATTGTGGGTCATCAAGACTCTTTTCTAGCGTCGTTGTTGAGGAGTGAAGCGCCTTTGGTAAGTGGAATCTGGTAAGGAAAAATTTATATAGTGTGCTGAAATTTACTGTTACTTGTCACTATGGAAAGTAATCCTTTGAGGGGCTCTTTCAGGGTATCTTAACCTCGACCGGAAACACAAAGAGTTGTCCCTCAACCTACTGAACCTACTTAAAATATTTATTATGAAATTCCTTCTGGTATGATAGAGAAACTGCTGGCTAATCCTTATGTAGGAGATGGAACACTACATCCTAATTTACATCTAATCTATGTGGATGAAGTTTGTGGATTATTTAAGCTTGCACGTATGCCCAAGGATAATGTTAATAAGAAGGTCTTTCCTTTATCTTTGAAGAGAAGGAATTGACATGGTATAGGCTATGTGATGATATTGGATCATGGAGCTACAACCGATTGAAAATGGATTTTCATCACAAGTTCTACCCAATGCATCTAGTTCATCATGATTGGAATTATATTTATAACTTTTGTCCTCATGAAGGAGAAAGAATCACTCAAGCATGGGGGAGGCTTATGTCAATGTTATATTCATGCCCCTATCATGAGCTCTCGAGAGAAATTTTTATTCAGAATTTTTATGCTCGGCTTTCTCATAATGATCAATCCATGCTCGATACTTCTTGTGTTGGTTCCTATATGAAGAAAGATATTGATTTCAAATGCGGTTTATTGGAAAGAATTAAATGCAGCTCTAAAGATTTGGAACTCGACAAAGGTAAGGAGTCAGGTATGAACCTTAAGTTTGATTGTGTTGAACCCTTCGTAGATACCAATGCTTTTCGTGAATTTAGCACTAAATATGGACTTGACTCTGAGATAGTAGCTTCTTTTTGTGAATCTTTTGCTGCTCATGTTGATCTCCATAAGGAGGAGTGGTTTAAATATCATTCTCCCATTGAACTGAAAGTAGTTGAACCTATTAAAGTTGAAGACAAAACTATTACTTATAATGATGATCCTGTTATTACCACTGCTTACATTGAAAGACCACCTTTCCCTGTTAGAATTTAGGAACATGCTAAAGCTTCAACTGGGGTTTGTAAGAGCTATGATAGAACACCTACACCCCTGAGCAAATTAAAGTTGAATCTAGTATTATTATGGTTAAGGATCTCTTGGTTGATAATATTGATGGGCATGTTATTCAATTTTGTGATGAAGCCGCTAGAATTGCTAAACCTGATGCTAAAGATAAACATAGACCCATTATTGGCACACCTGTTGTCGGTGCACTAGAGTTTTGGGCTTCCTAGTGCCCCTTTACACGTGCACGGGCAGTGGTAGCCACCCTGGCGATGAGGCCCAACAGGGACTTGCCAGGTACAAGCACAGAAAAATCAAGACCCCCAGTAAGACCTTGCCGGGATGACCATCGAACCCTCAGGCAAAGACAGAGCCCCGGCAAGACCTGGTAAGGTGAAGCCCCGGCAAAGCCCTGCCAGCGCATGGGCCAGGTGTCGTTCCGCCTGGACACGTGTTGCGGCATCGGCGCTCGAGGGGGTTAAGCGGTGCCGATGGGACGGGCTCATGTCTCGTCCCACAGACGGGCAGAGATGCCTGACGGTGCATTAAGTGCGCATGTCCTACTCCGTCAGTGTTAGGTATGATAGCACTGTAGTTCTATACACCCCGTGTACGGACTGTATGCCACTGTTGGGATCCCCTTCAGAGTATAAAGGAGTGTTGGGGAACATCGCATGGGAAACAAAAATTTCCCCACGTTCACGCAAGACCGATCCATGGTGATGAGCATCTACGAGAGGGAGAGTGGATCTACATACCCTTGTAGATCGCTAAGCGGGAAGCGTTAATAAACGCGGTTGGTGTAGTCGAACGTCTTCGCGACCCAAATCACCGAGCGTCCCGCGATCTCATCACAATCCGTCACGCAATACAATCATGATCCATCCCGCGAACTCATCACGATCCATCCCACGAACTCATCACGATCCGTCTCACGAACTCATAACGATCCGTCTTGTGATCCTGATCAGGGTCCTTCCGATCTAGCGCCGAACGGACGGCACCTCTGCGTTCAACACACGTACAGCTCGATGTCGATCTCCGCCTTCTTGATCTAGCAAGAGGGAGTGGAGAGATAGAAGAGTTCTCCGGCAGCGTGATGACACTCTGGTGATGGTGGTGGGGCTATTCCGGCAGGGCTTTTCCTAAGCACTACAGAAATCCGATCTAGAGGAGAAACTATGCGCTAGAGGAACGGGTAGCACGTGGCTGAAAATCTAGTGCCAAAACCCTAAAACACTCAAGTATATATAGGAGGAGAGGAGGAGGAGGCTTGGATCCCAAGGAGCCAGCCCTTGGGTCGGACGAACCAAGGAGGATTGGAGGATTCCTCCTCCAATCCTAGTAGGACTAGGACTCCTCCTTATTTTTGCCTTTTTTGCCTTTTTCCACCTTTTTCTCTTTGGGCTTTTCTTCCCAGCCGCATGGGCCTTGTGTAGGACTTCCACCAGCCCACTAAGGGCTGGTATTTACACTCCCACAGCCCATGTAGCCTCTTGGGTCGAAATACCCCTCCCGATGGTCTCCCGATACACTACCGGCACTCCCGGTACACTACCGATGAGCCCGAAACTTTTCCGGTGACCAAAACAGGACTTCCTAGATATCAATATTTACCTCTGGACCATTCTGGATCTCCTCGTGACGTCCGGGATCTCATCCGGGACTCTGCACAACCTTCGGTCACCACCATACATAACTCTATACTACCGAAACGTCACCGAACCTTAAGTGTGCAGACCCTGCGGGTTCAAGAACTATGTAGACATGACCGAGATACCTCTATGGTCAATAACCAATAGCGGGACCTAGATGCCCATATTGGTTCCTACATATTCTACTAAGATATTTATTGGTCGACTCTCTATGTCAAGGATTCAGTTAATCCCGTATGATGTTCCCTTTGTTCTTCGGTATGTTACTTGCCCAAGATTCGATCGTCGGTATCTCCATACCTAGTTCAACATTGTTACCGGCAAGTCTCTTTACTCGTTTTGTAATACAAGATCCTGTGACTAACACTTAGTCACATTGCTTGCAAGGCTTGTTGTGATGTTGTATTACCGAGTGGGCCCTAAGATACCTCTCCGTCACATGGAGTAACAAATCCCAGTCTTGATCCATGCCAACCCAACAGACACCCTCAGAGATATTTGTAGATTACCTTTATAGTCACCCAGTTACGTTGCGACGTTTGATACACACAAGGCACTCCTCCGGTGTCAGTGAGTTGCATGATCTCATGGTCATAGGAACAGATACTTGACATGCAGAAAACAGTAGCATTAAACTGACACGATCATATGCTACGTTTGTAGTTTGGGTCTTGTCCATCACATCATTCTCCTAATGATGTGATCCTATTATCAAATGACATCACATGTCAATGGCTAGGAAACCTTAACCATCTTTGATCAACGAGCTAGTCTATTAGAGGCATACTAGGGACATGATTTTGTCTATGTATCCACACATGCATCTAAGTCTCCGATCAATACAATTATAGCATGGATAATAAATGATTATCATGAACAAGGAAATATGATAATAACTAATTTATTATTGCCTCTAGGGAATATTTCCAACAAGGAGGCCCAAGGCGATACGGTAGAGCACTTTTGGATCCTTAGACTTTTGGACTTTTAGTCTTTGGGGACCTTCTAGCTCACACGGGTGGCAGTTGCTCATAGCGCTCCTGTAACTAAAACCCTAAGAACACTCTCAATACAACCAAGCAAGAGTAGGGTTTTACGCATCCTTGCGGCCTGAACCTGGGTAAGATCCATGCGTGTTGTTCATTAGACCTGTTCTTTGTGCGAGCCCTCTCCTCGCCGAACTGAAAGGGGTTCCTCCGATCCCATAGGTGTTCGTTCCCCAAGACATCTTTGGCGCACCAAGTAGGGGGTGTGGGTCATTTGAACCTGTTCAGGTGATCAGCGCGCTAGTTTCTTCATACTCATCATCGTCATGGCCCCCCAAGAAGAAGGGCCTGACGGCGGTTGGGCCATCCGCATCCGTTGTCCTTGTATCTTCTCAGACAGGAGACGGCGTAGATGCGGGTGGAGGAGGAGAACTTCCACGATGCTCCGGTGATCAAGGCCAAGCAAGCGGGGACGCTCGCCGCGGAGACGCCCAAGGCAGTGGTGGGAACCCTACGGGTGGTACGGCAAACTCCAGGGGTGGAAGGGTATCTTCCAGGGCGCCCATGCCGGCGCCTACGCCACGACATTCCCAAGACGCGTGCACAGTTCTCAACCTCCTGGGGAAAAGCTCTTGTGCATCACTCCCAAGGTGCACGGGACCAGCATGCTAGCGGGACTGGCATGCCGTTGGGACGGTGCTCCTTCTAACACAATTAGAAGTTAGAGCACCTCGCGTTCCTCGCGTCGTTCGCCGCCGACCACATCGGAAGAAGCGATGGCGCGGGCGCAGCTGCTCCTAAACTTCCCTCCTGCTATGGAGAAGCTCGACGAATGGAGAGCCACCATTCAGAGTCTCCTCAGCCTCGCAGATAAGTTTTGGTCCATCGAGCCGGCTCACCCCGGTGATGGGAAGGCTGGAGGCGGTACAACCTTGGTGCACTCTCCTCCACAATAGCAACGCCAGTCACCGACTCGACGGACCAACGCGTACGATGGTTACTCAACGACGTCATCTGACCCACGGACACGCTGCGACCAGCGTCAAGTTCTTCGGGAACGGGGCAAGGAAGACGCTCGAACTGCAATCAAGTGGCAGCGGGAAGCGCGCCTTCAATCTGATAGAGACGCGGGGGCCATTGTAGACAAGTCTACGCCAGGGTATCCTGTCAGCCTACCTTACGAGGTGGATTATCCAGCGTTTACCCGTGAGCTACGACAAGTCCAGTGGCCCAACTCCCACATGTTCAAGACAGAGGTCACGGAGAAGTATGACGGCAAGACTCACCCGTCGGAGTTGCTGAGCATTTACACCATTGCGGTGCAGGCTGCCGGGGGTCGCGGCGACAAGATACTCGCCAACTACTTCCTATTGGTGCTCAAGCCCAACGTCTGGTCGTGGTTAATGCACCTGCCAAAGAATTCCATCGCCTCCTGGGCAGACCTGTGCCACGAGTTTGTTGGCGCCTTCACAGGAGGTCATCAAACTCCTGGCAAGGAAAGTGATTTGCATATCATCCCTCAGAAGGAGGGCGAAACTTTGCGCAAGTACATCCAAAGGTTCAGCCGTGTGCACCACAACATACCAGACGTTCATCCTGCCGCTGTTATCAGCGTGTTCCATCAGAATGTGCGCAACCACAGGATGCGGGAAGAACTGGCGATGAACAAGGTCAGGGATGTTGCAGAGCTTTATGCTCTGGCAAACAAATGTGCTCGGGCTGAAGAGGGGAGGAGACTCCCCGGCGAAGGCGCTGGCGCAGGGGTCGACTATCAAGATGAAGACACTGCCACACCAACAAAGAAGGGCCGTCGGCGGAACAAGTAACGCAAGGGCAAGGCCGTACTTGCCGTCGAGGGATCCGACAACACCCGGCACTGCAAAGAAAGGCAAGGTTGATGACCCCGACAATGATGTTTCCGGGTGCGCCTCCTGCCAAGCCATGGCGGTTGCCGACAAGCCAGAAGGCTCCGGCAAGGAGTATTGCAAGATCCATTGCACCAAAGGCCATGATCTCCAAGACTGCCGGCAAGTTGAACAGATTGCCAAGAAGCAAAAAAGCCGAGTACGAGAGGCGAGACAAGGACAAAGGCCAGCATGGTGCTGAGGGGTCCGGCAAGAAGAGCGTTGGCCGAGGAGGTCGCCGCGGCAAGCCCAAGCTACAAAAAGACCGGCCCGCGCACGACTGCGACAAGCAAGAGGGTGATGATGATGACATAGAAGAGAAGAACGTCCAGCGAGCATGAATTCCAAAAGGCTACAAAGATGATGTGCATCGAGGGAGGTGCCTCGTCGCATTCCTCTTGCCGCCAACTTAAACAGTGGGCATGTGAGGTTAACGTGGCGAAGCCCTCTATCGGTGCCCAGAGACCTTTGAAATGGTCCAACATTCCTATCAACTTCGACGCCAAGGATAATCCTGATCACATAACTGTGGGTGGGTGCCTCCCGTTGTTGGTTTCGCCAACAATTCGCAACCTCAAGGTGACGAAGATGCTAGTCGACAGTGGGGCCAACTTGAATCTGATCTCGCCTAATGTCATCCAGAGGCTGCAAATTCCTGATGAAGATCTCGAGCCGACAGACGCTTTCCAAGGGGTCAATTCAGGGAGAACTCAACCGAAGGGAAAGATCATGTTGCCAATGACATTTGGCAGTGACATCAATTTTAGAACAGAGAAGATCATTTTTGACGTCGCCAAGATCTTGTTGCCGTACAACGGCATCCTTGGTCGCCCAGCACTGGCCAAGTTCATGGCGGCCACCCACTTCTCTGACAATGTGTTGAAGATGCCCGGGCCAATGAGCATCATCACGATCAACTCCGACAAGAAAAGCACACTTATCTACGTAGACCAACTCTACTAGGGGCAGTTGCAGCACTTGCTTCTGCCAGTGAAGCTCCCGAGGGGAAGAAGCCGGCAAGGCCTCTGGCGCACATTCTGGCAGGCGCACCTCCTCGGGGTGCTACGCTCCCGTTGAAGATATGCCAGAGAGCTCCACCGGCAAGAGCAATAAGTCCAAGGCTTCTCTGCCAGAAACCAAGAAGGTGCCTACGAAGGAGGATGGCACGAGGGGAACTTTCACCATAAGTTCCACCCTTGATGACAAATAGGAAAGCATGCTCGTCGCCTTCCTATGGGAGAATGTCGATGTGTTTGCATGGCAACCATCTGATATCCCCGGTGTTCCCAGGGAGGTGATTGGACCACCTTGCAGTCTGCCCACACGCGCGGCGGGTCAAGCAGAAGGTCCAGAAGCAAGCCTTGGAGCAGCAACAATTTATTGCCGAAGAGATCAAGAAATTAGAAGCAGCTGGCCTGATAAAAGGAGTACTCCATCCAACATGGTTAGCCAATCCAGTTGTAGTGCGCAAGGCGGATGGGAAATGGAGGTTGTGCATTGACTTCACAGACATCAACAAAGCCTACCCCAAAGATCCTTATCCCTTGCCGCGCATCGACCAGATTGTGGACTCCACTGCCGGTTGCGACTTATAGTCTTTCCTTGATGCCTATTTCGGTTATCATCAGATTTTTATGGCCAAGGAAGATGAAGAGAAGACCGCATTGATCACCCCATGTGGTACGTATTGCTTTTTGTGTATGCCTTCCGGGTTGAAATGTGCCGGTTCTACATTTGCAAGAGTGGTCCAGATTGGTTTTGATCCCCAGCTACATAGAAGTATGGAGGCTTATATGGATGACATAGTGGTCAAGACCAAGGACAAGGCTACGCTCATATCAGACCTAGAAGAAACAATTGCTAATCTGCACTAGATCAACATGAAGCTCAAACCTGCGAAGTGCATGTTCGGCATCCCATCCGGAAAGCTTCTCGGGTTCTTTGTATCTCAACAAGGAATTGAAGCAAATCCCGACAAGATCAAAGCAACTGAGAAAATTGAGGCACCAAGACAAGTCAAAGATGTGCGTCGCCTTGCCGGTTGTGTTGCTGCTCTGAGTAGGTTCATCTCAAAGTCTGCTGAGCACGCCCTGCCCTTTTTCAAAATCTTGAAGAAGGCAGGTCCAATGAAATGGACTCCAGAAGCAGAGGCAGCGCTGCAGGATTTGAAGAAGTACCTCTCCTCTCCGCCAGTCCTAGTCGCGCCAAAACCACAAGAGTCATTGTTGTTATATCTGGCGACAACAAATCAAGTGGTGAGTGCTGCACTAGTGGCTGAAAGAGAAGTTGATGAAGAAGCAGTGGTAACAGCAGGGTCGCCAAGCGACGAGCCAGGACATTCTCCGGCAGGGTCTGGTACCGACAGGGAAAGATCTGCGCAGTTGAATGAGACAATCCAGAAGAAGAAAGTGGTGCAAGGCCCAGTCTATTTTGTCAGCTCCCTATAGCAGGGGGCTAGGTCAAGATACTCTGGCATGCAAAAGCTGCTCTTCAGCCTTCTTATGGCCTCGAGGAAGCTGCGCCATTACTTCCAAGCATATGAGATCACTGTTGTCACTTGCTTCCCACTGTAGCAAATCATGCGGAACCCAGAAGCTACCGGTAGGATTGTAGAGTGGGCTTTGGAACTTTCAAGCTTTGGTCTCAAGTTTGAAAGCACTTCGACCATTTAGAGCACAGCCTTGGCGGAGTTCATTGTAGAAAGGACTCCAACGCCGGATGAAGAAGTTCCAGAGTCGACTCTCCCCGACAAGGAAACCGATCAAGAATGGATCAGGTATTTTGGTGGAGCTTTCTCCCTGCAAGGCGCTGGTGCCGGAGTGCTGCTTGTTGCACCCACCGGAGAGCACCTCAAATATGTGATTTAGATGCACTTTCCCCGGGAGAGGTTAATGAACAACACTGTCGAGTACGAAGGGCTGCTTGCCAGTCTCAAGATCGCGGCAGACCTTGGGATCAAGAAACTTATTGTCAGGGGTGATTCTCAGCTTGTCATCAGGAAAGTGAACAAAGATTATCAGAGTACATTCATGGAGGCTTATGTAGATGAAGTGACGAAGTTGGAAGAACATTTTGACGGCATGCAAATGCAGCACGTTCCACGTGCAGAGAACAGCGTTGCTGATGGCCTGTCAAAGTGTGTTGCCCTTAAGTTGCATGTGGAACTAGGAACTTTCGTCCTCCGACTGACTCAACCCTCCGTGACGCCATCTACTGGACAAGAGAAAAGAAGGAAGTTGAGTTCCGGCAAGTATTTCCTGATAGAGCTCTCATGAGCCACTGGCAAGGAAGTTGCCAGGGAGAACGTCAGGCTGGCTGGTGAGCGTCATCCTCCGGTGCAGCCTCAATCTCTTTCCATGGAAGCACATGCTCCTGCCAGGCTTGCCAGGAGGCAGTAGGCTCCAGCGGGGCCCAGGCCCTTGCCGTTGAGACAAATTTTTCCCCGACAGAGGATATGCCTTTAGTCCTTGTTGTCGAGCCCCAGGCTCCAGCATGGGCGCAGCACATCGTCCGTTTCCTTCAAATAGGAGAACTCCCTGAGGAACAAGTGGAAGTAGAGAAAGTAGCCCGCCAGTCTCATATGTACCAGTTCGTAGACAACGTCCTATACAGAAAGAGATCGAATGGTGTGAAGCTCAAGTGCGTTTCTCGGGAGGATGGACTGGGGCTGTTGGTATAGATACATGGAGGCATATGTGGCTCCCACATAGGATCAAGAGCACTTGCCGGAAAGGCGTTTCGGCAAGGTTTGTTTTGGCCCACTGCCCTCCAGGATGCAACTGTTGGAAATATGCCCTAGAGGCAATAATAAATTAGTTATTATCATATTTCCTTGTTCATGATAATCGTTTATTATCCATGCTATAATTGTATTGATTGGAGACTTAGATGCATGTGTGCATACATAGACAAAACCATGTCCCTAGTATGCCTCTAATGGACTAGCTCGTTGATCAAAGATGGTTAAGGTTTCCTAGCCATGGACATGAGATGTCATTTCATAACGGGATCACATCATTAGGAGAATGATGTGATGGACAAGACCCAAACTACAAACGTGGCATATGATCGTGTCAGTTTGTTGCTACTGTTTTCTGCATGTCAAAGTATGTGTTCCTATGACCATGAGATCATGCAGCTCACTGACATCATAGGAGTACCTTGTGTGTATCAAACATCGCAACGTAACTGGGTGACTATAAAGGTGCTCTATAGGTATCTCCGAGGGTGTCTGTTGAGTTGGCATGGATCAAGACTGGGATTTGTTACTCCGTGTGACGGAGAGGTATCTTAGGGCCCACTCGGTAATACAACATCACAATAAGCCTTGCAAGCAATGTGACTAAGTGTTAGTCACGGGATCTTGTATTACGGAACGAGTAAAGAGGCTTGCCGGTAACGAGGTTGAACTAGGTATGGAGATATCGACGATCGAATCTCGGGCAAGTAACATACCGAAGAGCAAAGGGAACATCATACGGGATTAACTGAATCCTTGACACAGAGGTTCGACCGATAAAGATCTTCGTAGAATATGTAGGAACCAATGTGGACATCCAGGTCCCGCCATTCGTTATTGACCGTAGAGGTGTCTCGGTCATGTCTACATAGTTCTCGAACCCGCAGGGTCTGGACACTTAAGGTTTGGTGACGTTTCGGTAGTATAGAGTTATGTATGGTGGTGACCGAAGGTTGTTCGGAGTCCCAGATGATATCCCGGACATCACGAGGAGCTCCGTATTGGTCCGGAGGTAAAGATTGATATATAGGAAGTCCCATTTTGGTCGCCAGAAAAGTTTCGGGCTAATCGGTAATGTACCGGGAGTGCCGGGAGTGTACCAGGAGACCACCAGGAGGGGTATTTCGACCCAAGAGGCTTCATGGGTTGTGGGAGAGTAAATACCAGACTTTTGTGGGCTGGTGGAATTCCCACACAAGTCCCATGCGGCTGGGAGAAAAAGCCCAAAGGGAAGAAGGTGGAAAAAGGCCAAAAAAAGGAAGAATCCTAGTCCTACTAGGATTGGAGGAGGAGTCCTTCTCTACTCCCCACTTTGGTCGACCCAAGGGCTGGCTTTTTGGCAAACAAGACTCCTCCTCCTATCCTCCTATATATACTAGAGGATTTTAGGGTTTTGGCACAGAATTTTCAGCCACGTGCTACCCGTTCCTCTAGTGCATAGTTTCTCCTCTAGATCGGTTTTCTGCGGTGCTTAGGCGAAGCCCTGCCGGAATTGCTCCACCACCATCGCCGGAGCGCCGTCACGCTGCCGGTGAACTCTTCTTCCTCTCCATTTCCTCTTGCTGGATCAAGACGGTGGAGATCGTCATCAAGCTACACGTGTGCTGAACGCGGAGGTGTCGTCCGTTCGGCGCTAGATCCGAAGGACCGTGATCAAGATCGCGAGACGGTTCGTGACGAGTTCGCAGGACGGATCGTGATGAATTCGCGGGACGGATCGTGATCAAGATCACGAAACAGATCGTGATGAGTTTGCAGGACGGATCATGATGAGTTCACAGGACGGATCGTGATGAGATCGCGGAACGCTCGGCGATTTGGATCGCGAAGACATTCGACTACACCAATCGCGTTTCTTAACGCTTCCCGCTTAGCGATCTACAAGGGTATGTAGATCCACTCTCCCTCTCGTAGATGCTCATCACCATGGATAGATCTTGCGTCTACGTAGGAAATTTTTTGTTTCCCATGCAATGTTCCCCAACAGTGGCATCATGAGCTAGGTCTATGTGTAGATGAGATCTCGAGTAGAACACGAAAGGTGTGTGTGCGTGTATGCTTAGATTGCTTCCTCCCTTGGTCGGATTTTGGTTCAGCGGTATTGTGAGATGAAGCGGCCCAGACCAACATTACTCGTACGCTTACGAGAGGCCAGTTCCCTCGACGCAACTTGTTGCCTAGATGGCTTGCGGTTGGCAGTTTCTCTCACTTTAGTTGGATCGGATTCGACAAAGGCGGTCCTTGAGAAGGTTGAAAAGAAACTTGTGTATCACCGTTGTGGTGTTTGCGTAGATGAGAATTGTTCTTGCTAGATACCCGTAGCAGCCACGTAAAACATGCAACAACAATTAGAGGACGTCTAACTTGTTTTTGCAGGGTATGTTGTGATGTGATATGGCCAATTACATGATGTGATATATGTGATGTATGAGATGATCATGTGATGTATAGAATTTCACGACTTGCATGTTGGTGAGTACGGCAACCGGCAGGAGCCATAGGGTTGTCTTTAATTATTGTATGACATGCGTGTCAATCATTAAGCGCTATGTAATGCTTTACTTTATCGCTAAACGGTAGCAATAGTAGTAGAAGCATGCAGGGCGTGACAACCCCGATGGCGACACGTTGATGGAGATCAAGATGATGGAGATCATGGTGTCATGCCGGTGACGATGGAGATCATGCCGGTGTTTCAAGATGGAGATCTGAAGCACAAGTTCATGGCCATATCATGTCACTTATGAATTGCATGTGATGTTAATCCTTTTATGCACCTTGTTTTGCTTAGTACGACGGTAGCATTATAAGGTGATCCCTCACTTATAATGCAAGATAAATTGTGTTCTCCCCGAGTGTGCACCGTTGCAAAAGTTCGTCATGTTGAGACACCACGTGATGATCGGGTGTGATAGACTCTACGTTCACATACAACGGGTGCAAGCCAGTGTTGCACGCGCAGAACACTCGGGTTAAACTTGACGAGCCTAGCATGTACAGACATGGCCTCGGAACACAAGAGACCAAAAGGTCAAACATGAGTCATATAGTAGATATGATCAACATGATGATCACCATTGTAACCACCTCAACTCACGTGATGATCGGACTTGAGTTGGCGAATTTGGATCATGTATCACTCGGATGACCGGAGGGATGTCAATTTGAGTGGGAGTTCTTAAGTAATACGATTAATTGAACTCATTATCATGAACATAGTTAGTAGTGTCTATGCAAATTATGTTGTAGATTACTTGCTCGCGCTGTAGCTCCCTTGAATTTTTATAAGTTCCTAGAAAAATAGAGTTGAAATATGATGGTAGCAATATTGCGGATTGGATCCATGATCTAAGGATTGTCCTCGTTGCTACACAGAAGGCTTATGTCCTTAATGCACCGCTCGGTGCACCAAACCCTCTAGCGTTGTTTGTCGATGTTGTGAACATCTGACAGGCACGTTTTGATAACTACTTGATAGTTTAGTGTGTCATGCATTACAGCTTAGAATTGAGGCTCCAAAACATTTTGAACGTCATGGAACATATGAGATGTTCTAAGAGCTGAAATTAGGATCTCAGGCCCGTGCCCGTGTTGGGAGATATGAGATCTCCAACAAGATTCTTTGCCTGTAAGATGAAAGAGAATAGCTCAATCGTTGAGCATGTGCTCAGATTGTCTGGGTGCTACAATCGCTTGAATCGAGTGGGAGTTGATCTTCCAGATAAGATAGTGATTGATATAGTTCTCCAAGTCACTATCACTAAAGCTACTAGAACTTGGTGATGAATTATAAAACGCCAGGGATAGAAATAATGATCCCTGAGCTATTCGTGATGTTTGACACCGCGAAGGTAGAAATCGAGAAGGAGCGTCAAAGTGTTGATGGTTAGTTAAAACCACTAAGTTTCAAGAAGGGCAAGAGCAAGGAGGGAAACTTCATGGATAGCAAGTCAGTTGCTGCTCCAGTGAAACAACCCAAAGTTGAACTCAAACCCGAGACTAAGTGCTTCAATTATGAGGAGAGCGGTCGCTGAAGTGGAACAACCCTAGATACTTGGTAGATAAGAAGGCTGGCAACGTCAACAGAAGTATATTTGATATATGTTTTATTGATGTGTACCTTGCTGGTACTCCTAGTAGCACCTGGGTATTGGATACCGGTTCGGTTGCTAAATGTTAGTGACTCGAAATAAAAGCTACGAAATAGACGGAGAACTAGCTAAGTGTGAGGTGACGATGTGTGTTGGAAATGTTTCCAAGGTTGATGTAATCAACATCGCACGCTCTCTCTACCTTCGAGATTAGTGACGAACCTAAATAAATGTTATTTGGTGTTTTTGCGTTGAGCATGAACATGAATAGATCATGTTCATTGCAACACGGTTATTCATTTAAGTTAGAGAATAATGGTTATTCCATTTACATGAATAATACCTTCAATGGTCATGCACCCAGTAAGAATGGTTTGTTGAAACTTGATCGTAGTAATACACATGTTCATAACATTGATTCCAAAAGGATACAAAGTTAATAATGATAGTACCATATGCTTGTGGCACTGCTGCTAAATGTCATATTGGTATAAAGCGCATGAAGAAACTCCATGCTGATGGATCTTTGGACTCATTCGATTTCGAATCGGTTGAGACATGTGAACCATGCCTCTTGGTCAAGATGACTAAGGACCCCGTTTTCTGTTTTGATGAAGCGGGCAAGTGATTTATTGGAAATGATATATGTTGATGTATGCAATCCAATGAGTCTTGTAGCGTGCGGTGAATATCATTATTTTCTTACCTTCACTGATGATTTGAGTAGATATAGTGTATATTTACTTAATGAAACACAAGCCTAAATCGTTTGAAAGGTTCAAGCAAATTCAGAGTGAAGTTTAAGATCATCGTGACAAGAAGATAAAAATGTTTGCGATATGATCGTGGAGGTGAATATCTGAGTTACGAATTTGGCATACAACTTTAGACAATGTGAAAGTTGTTTCACAACTCACGCCACCTGGAACACCATGGTATGATGGTGTGTCCGAACGTCATAGTCGTGCTCTATTGGATATGGTGCGTGCTATGATGTCTATTATCGTTTTGTTACTATAATTTTGGGGTTGTGCATTAGAGACAACTACATTCACTTTAAATAGGGCACCATATAAAGTCGTTGAGATGACACTGTGTGAACTATGGTTTGATAGAAACCTAAGTTGTCATTTCTTAATGTTTGGGGCTGTGACGCTTGTGTGGAAAAAGTTTTCGCCTAATGAGCTCGAACCCAAAGCGGACAAATGCATCTTCATAGAATACCCTAAGAACATTTGGGTGAACCTTCTATCTCAGATCCAAGCATAAAATGTTTGTTGCTAAAACTGGGTCCTTTCTCGAGAAAGGGTTTCTCTTGAAAGAATTGAGTGGGAGGAGGATAGAACTTGATAAGGTTATTGAACCTCTGCTTCAACCAGAAAGTAGCGCAGCGCAGAAAGATGTTTCTGTAAAGCCTACGTCAGTTGAAGAGGAAGTTAATGATGATGATCATAAAGCTTCGGATCAAGTTACTATCGACCTATGAGGAAAATAGAACTTGATGAGGTTATTGAACCTTCACTTCAACCAGAAAGTGGCACAGCGCAGAAAGATGTTTCTGTGAAGACTACATCAGTTCAAGAGGAAGTTAATGATGATGATCATGAAGCTTCGGATCAAGTTACTATCGAACTTCGTAGGTCGACAAGGATGTGTACTGCTACTGAGAGTCAGGACAACCCTGTCTTGGAGGTCATGTTTTTGGACAACGATGAACCTACGAACTGTGGAGAAGCGACGATGGGCCCGGAAACCAACAAATGGTTAGAGGCCATGAAATCCGAGAAAGGATCCATGTATGAAAACCAAGTATAGACTTTGGTGGACTTGCTCGTTGGACGGCAGGTCATTAAGTACAAATGGATTTTTAAAATGAAGACAGACGCTGACGGTAAATGTTACCATTTGTAAAGCTCGACTTGTTGCAAAGTAGTTTACGACAAGTTCAAAGAGTTGACTGCGATGAGACTTTCTCACTCGTAGCGATGCTAAAGTCTGTTGGAATTATGTTAGTTATTGCTGCATTTTTCAATTATGAAATCTAGCAGATGGATGCCAAAACATCGTTTCCTTTCTTAAGGAAAGGTTGTATAAGATACAACCAGAAGGTTTTGTCAGTCCTAAGGATGCTAAAAGATGTGCGACCTTTAGTGATTCTTCTATGAACTGAAGCGAGCATCTCAGAGTTGGAATATACACTTTGATGAGGTGATCAAAGTTTTTGAGTCTATACAAAGTTTACGAGAAACTTGTATTTGCAATAAAGTGAGTGGGAGCACTATAGAGTTTCTGATAGGTATATGTGGATGACATATTGTTGACCGGAAATGATGTAGAATTTTTGGAAAGCATAAACGGTTGTTTGAGAAGAGTTTTTCAAAGGAAGACCTGTACAAAGCTACCTAATTGTTGAGCATCAATATCTATATAGATAGATCAAGATACTTGATGAGACTTTCAATGAGTACATACCTTGACAAGATTTCGAAAGAGTTCAAAATGGATCAGTCAGAGAAAGAGTTTTCGCCTGATTTGTAAGGTATAAAGTTGAGTAAGACTGAATGCCCAGTGACTGCAGAAGATAGAGAAAAGATGAGTGTCATCACCTATGCTTCAGCCATAGGCTCTATCATGTATGCAATTTTGTGCACAAGACCCGATGTCAGCCTTGCCATAAGTATGGCCAGAAGGTTTCAAAGTGATCCTGGAATGGAGCACTGGACAGCGGTCAAGATTGTCCTTAGTAACTAAAAGACTACCGAGATGTTTCTCGATTATGGAGGTGATAAAGAGTTTGTCGTAAAGAGTTACGTCGATGCAAGCTTTAAACACCAATCCGGATGACTCGTAGTAGCAATCTGGATACGTATAGCGGAGCAGCCATTTGGAATAGTACCAAGTGGAGTGTGGTAGCAGTGTTTACAGTTAGACATAGAGATTTGCAAAGTACACACGGATCTGAATGTCGCAGACCCATTGACTATAAAGACCTCTCTCACATGCAAAGCATGATCGAGCCCCAGAACTCATTGGGTGTTAGATTCATAACAATGTGAATCACATGGTGATGTGAACTAGATTATTGACTCTAGTGCAAGTGGGAGACTGTTGGAAATATGCCCTAGAGGCAATAATAAATTAGTTATTATCATACTTCCTTGTTCATGATAATCGTTTATTATCCATGCTATAATTGTATTGATCGGAGACTTAGATGCATGTGTGGATACATAGAAAAAACCATGTCCCTAGTATGCCTCTAATGGACTAGCTCGTTGATCAAAGATGGTTAAGGTTTCCTAGCCATGGACATGAGATGCCATTTGATAACGGGATCACATCATTAGGAGAATGATGTGATGGACAAGACCCAAACTACAAACGTAGCATATGATCGTGTCAGTTTGTTGCTACTGTTTTCTGCATGTCAAAGTATGTGTTCCTATGACCATGAGATCATGCAGCTCACTGACATCGGAGGAGTACCTTGTGTGTATCAAACATCGCAACGTAACTGGGTGACTATAAAGGTGCTCTACAGGTATCTCAGAGGGTGTCTGTTGAGTTGGCATGGATCAAGACTGGGATTTGTTACTCCGTGTGACGGAGAGGTATCTCAGGGCCCACTCGGTAATACAACATCACAATAAGCCTTGCAAGCAATGTGACTAAGTGTTAGTCACGGGATCTTGTATTACGGAACGAGTAAAGAGTCTTGCCGGTAACGAGGTTAAACTAGGTATGGATATACCGATGATCGAATCTCGGGCAAGTAACATACCGAAGAGCAAAGGGAACATCATACGGGATTAACTGAATCCTTGACATAGAGGTTCGACCGATAAAGATCTTCGTAGAACATGTAGGAACCAATGTGGACATCCAGGTCCCGCCATTCGTTATTGACCGTAGAGGTGTCTCGGTCATGTCTACATAGTTCTCGAACTCGCAGGGTCTGCACACTTAAGGTTTGGTGACGTTTCGGTAGTATAGAGTTATGTATGGTGGTGACCGAAGGTTGTTAGGAGTACCGGATGAGATCCCGGACATCACGAGGAGCTCCGGAATGGTCCGGAGGTAAATATTGATATATAGGAAGTCCCATTTTGGTCGCCGGAAAAGTTTCGGGCTAATCGGTAATGTACCGGGAGTGCCGGTAGTGTACCGGGAGACCACCAGGAGGGGTATTTCGACCCAAGAGGCTTCATGGGCTTTGGGAGAGTAAATACCAGCCTTTTGTGGGCTGGTGGACGTCCCACACAAGGCCCATGTGGCTGGGAGAAAAAAGCCCAAAGGGAAAAAGGTGGAAAAAGGCCAAAAAAAAGGAGGAATCCAAGTCCTACTAGGATTGGAGGAGGAGTCCTCCTCTACTCCCCACTTTGGTCGACCCAAGGGCTGGCTTTTTGGCAGCCAAGACTCCTCCTCCTCTCCTCCTATATATACTAGAGGATTTTAGGGTTTTGGCACAGAATTTTCAACCACGTGCTATCCGTTCCTCTAGTGCATAGTTTCTCCTCTAGATCGGTTTTCTGCAGTGCTTAGGCGAAGCCCTGCCGGAATTGCTCCACCACCATCGCCGGAGCGCCATCACGCTGCCGGTGAACTCTTCTTCCTCTCCACTTCCTCTTGCTGGATCAAGACGGTGGAGATTGTCATCAAGATACACGTGTGCTGAACGCGGAGGTGTCGTCCGTTCGGCGCTAGATCAGAAGGACCGTGATCAAGATCGCGAGACGGTTCGTGACGAGTTCGCAGGATGGATCGTGATGAGTTCGCGGGACAGATCGTTATGAGTTCGCGGGCCGGATCGTGATGAGTTCACGGGACGGATCATGATGAGATTGCGGGATGCTCGGCGATTTGGATCGCGAAGATGTTCGACTACACCAACCGCATTTCTTAACGCTTCCCGCTTAGCAATCTACAAGGGTATGTAGATCCACTCTCCCTATCGTAGATGTTCATCACCATGGATAGATCTTACGTGTGCGTAGGAAAAAATTTGTTTCCCATGCAACGTTCCCCAATAGCAACTGCATTAGTAACCAAGTGTGAAGCATGTCAGTTTCCTTCAAAGAAATTACATCAACCAGCTCAAGCCCTTCAAACAATCCCTCTCTCCTGGCCGTTTTCAGTCTAGGGGCTCGACATCTTGGGCCCCTTTCCCCACGCTGCCGGGGGCTTTGAGTACTGGTACCTTGCAATCGACAAGTTCACAAAGTGTGCGGAAGTGGAAGTAGTGAGAAAGGTGACGGCATAGTCAGTCGTCAAGTTCTTCAAAGGACTAGTCTCCCGCTTTGGTGTTCCCAACAGGATCATCACTAATAATGACACACAGTTCACGAGCCGCACCTTCATGCAGCATGTCCAAGACCTTGGCAGCAAAATCTGTTTTGCCTCCGTTTCCCACCCAAGGAGCAACGGTCAAGCGGAAAGGCCTCAAGACAAGGACTTTCGACAAGCTGCACAAGTGCGAAAGGCTCTGGATTGATGAGTTGCCGGTGGTTCTTTGGCAATCAGAACGACACCAAATCGAGCTACTGGCCAGACACCCTTCTCCCTCGTCTATGGGGCAGAGGTAGTTCTCCCCACGGAACTCATATCCGGGTCGCCTCAAGTTCTCGCCTATGACAAGCTCGAGCAAGAGCAGTTGTGGCAAGATGATGCGACGCTCCTTGAGGAAGACCGTCTTCAGACTGCTGTCAGAGTTGTGCACTACCAGCAAGCTTTACACCGCTACTATAGCCGCAAGGTTAATGCCAGAAGTCTTGAGGAAGGCAACCTTGTTTTTCAGCGAGTTAAGTCCGCCAAGAATTCCAACAAGTTGACGCCAAAGTGGGAAGGCCCTTAATGGGTAGTACAAGTCACCAGGCCTAGCGCAGTCCGCCTGGAGACCGAAGATGGCATCCCAGTGAGCAACTCCTGGAATATTGAACATCTTCGCAAGTTCTACCCATGAGGCGCGGTTGCTGGGTCTACTTCTCGAGCATGTGTTGGTTTCCGTGAAGAGGAATAGGTGATGCAACAAAGTAGATAAGTATTTCCCTCAGTTGTTGAGAACCAAGGTATCAATCCAGTAGGAGATACAAGCAAGTCCCTAATATATGTACCTACACAAAGAATCAAACACTTGCACCCAATGCTATAAAGGGGTTGTCAATCCCTTCACAGTTACTTGCAAGGATGAGATCTGATAGAGATAGATAAAATAGATTGCTTGAACGGAAAGTAAAACAAAATGTAAAAATAATGCAGCAAGTTATTTTTGGTATTTTTGGTTTTAGATCTGAAAGTATAAGATGGAGAATGGCCTCGGAGGCCATAAGTTTCACTAGATGCTTCTCTCATGATGGCAAGTATTACGGTGGGTGGACAAATTACTGTCGAGCAATTGATAGAAAAGTGAATAATTATGAAGATATCCAAGGCAATGATTATGCATACAGGCATCACGTCTGTGTCAAGTAGACCGAAACGATTCTGCATTTACTACTATTACTCCACACATCGACCGACTCCTGCCTGCATCTAGAGTATTAAGTTCATGAAGAACAGAGTAACGCATTAGGTAAGATGACATGATGTAGAGGGATAAACTCAAGCAATATGATGAAAAGCCCATCTTTTTATCCTCGATGGCAACAATATAATACGTGCCTCGCTACCCCTACTTTGTCACTGGGTGAGGACACCGCAAGATTGAACCCAAAACTAAGCACTTCTCCTATCGCAAGAATTACCAATCTAGTTGGCCAAACCAAACCAATAACTCGAAGAGACTTGCAAAGATATGAAATTACGCATATAAGAATTCATAAAAGACTCAAATAATATTCATAGATAATCTGAACATCAACCCACAATTCATCGGATCTTGACAAACACGCCATAAAAGGGTATTTCATCGGATAGATCTCCATGAAAATCATGAAGGACATGGTATGGAAGAGCAAAGAGAGTGAACAAGCCATCTAGCTACTAGCTATGGACCCGAAGGTCTGTGGTTAACTACTCACGCATCATCGGAGGGACAATGGAGTTGATGTAGATGCCCTCCGTTATCGAATCCCCCTCCGGCAAATTACCAGAAAAGGCTCCAAGATTTAATCTCATGGGAACCGAGGCTCCTGGCGGAGGAAAAGTGTTTTCATGGCTCTTTCTAGTATACAAGGAATATTTGTGAATTTATAGGTCGAGAAACAGGGTTAGGGGAGCTACCGTGGGCCCACAAGCCAGCCCCCCCTAGGGCGCGCCCCTGTGGCTTATGGCCACATGGCTGCTCTCCTGACTTCATATCCGAGTCTTCTGGGTTGCTTTTGGTCCAAGAAAAATTATTCTGAAGATTTTATTCCGTTTGGACTCCGTTTAATATTCCTTATCTACAATACTCAAAAACAAGGGAAAACAAAAACTGGCACTAGGCTCTAGATTAATAGGTTAGTCCCAAAAATTATATAAAATAGCATATTAATGCATATAAAACATCCAAAATAGATAATATAATAGCATGTAACAATCAAAAATTATAGATACGTTGGAGACGTATCAAGCATCCCCAAGCTTAATTCTTGCTCGTCCTCGAGTAGGTAAATGATAAAAACAGAATTTTTGATGTGGAATGCTACCTAACATATTTATCCATGTAATATTCTTTATTGTGGCATGCATATTCAGATCCATTAGATTCAAAACAATAGTCTAATATTGACGTAAAAACAGTAATACTTCGAGCACACCAACAAGGCAATCGTGTCCTTTCAAAATAACATGGCCTTAGAAAGTTATCCCTACAAAATCATATGGTCTGGCTATACTCCATCTTCCCCACACAAAGTATCTAAATCATGCACAACCCCGATGAACAAGTCAAGCAATTGTTTCACACTTTTGGTGTTCTCAAACCTTTTCAACTCTCACGCAATACATGAGTGTGAGCCATGGATATAGCACTATAGGTGGATAGAATATGGAGCAGGTTGCAGGGAAAAAGGGAGAAGATAGTCTCACATCAACTAGGCGTATCAACGGGCCATGGAGATGCCCATCGATAGATATGAATGTGAGTGAGTGGGGATTGCCATGAAACAAATGCACTTAGAGCTATAAGTGTATGAAAGCTCAAAAAGAAAACTAAGTGGCCATGCAAGATGAAATTCCACAAGTTATATGAAAGTGACAAAATAGGAGACTCTCTATCATGAAGATCAGGGTGCTACTTTGAAGCACAAGTGTGGAAAACGATAGTAGCAATTGTCCCTTCCCTCTTTCTCTCATTTTTTATTTTGGTGGGCATCTTTGGCCTCTTTTTTTATTTGGTCTTCATTGGCCTCTTCTATTTTGGGTAAAGTCCGGATACTCATCCCAACTTGTGAGAGAGTCATGGCTTCCATCATCCTTTTCTCACATGGGACAATGCTCTATTAATGAAAATCTTCACACTTTCATTTACTTACAATTCGATACCTAAAACAAAATATGACTCTATATGCAAGATGAAGTGATGGTGCATATCATGAAAAACTGAATGGTGGGAGTTGCACGGAAATATATCTCGGAATGGCTATGGAAATGCCATAATAGATAGATATGGTGGCTGTTTTGAGGAAAGTATATGGTGGCTGTTTTGACAAGGAGGGTTTGATGTACCGGCAAAAGTTGTGCGGTACTAGAGAGGCTAGAAAAGGTGGAAGGGTGAGAGTGCGTATAATCCATAGACTCAATATTAGTCATAAAGAACTCACATACTTATTGCAAAAGTCTATTAGTTATCAATAAAGCATTAGATGCATGCTTCTAGGGGAGAGGTTGGTAGGAGTTAACCATCACGCACTCCCGACCCTCACACAAAGGTTGACAATCATTAAACAAATCATGCTCCGACTTTGTTACATAATGGTTCACCATACGTGCATGCTACGGGAATCACAAACTTTAACACGAGTATCTATTCCAATTCAAAACTACTCACTAGCATGACTCTCGTATTACCATCTCTATTACCTCAAAACTATATGCAAGGAATCAAACTTCTCATAGTATTCAATGCACTTAATATGAAAGTTTTTATTATATCCCTCTTGGATGCCCATTATATTAGGACTAAATTCATAACCTAAACAAATTACCATGATGTTTTAAGAAACTCTCAAAATAATATAGGTGAAGTATGAGAGTTCAATAATTTCTATAAAATATAACACCGTCATGCTCTAAAAAGATATAAGTGAAGCACTAGAGCAACATTGCCTAGCTCAAAACATATAAGTGAAGTACATAGAGTATTCTAATAAATTCACGATTCAGCATGTCTCTCTCAAAAGATTTGTGCAGAAAGGATGATTGTGGTGAACTAAAAAGCAAAGACTCATATCATACAAGACGCTCCAAGCAATACACATATCATGTTGTGAATAAAAATATAGCCTCAAGTAAATTTACCGATGGATTGAAGACGAAAGAGGGGATGCCTTCCGGGGCATCCCCAAGCTTAGGCTTTTTGGTATCCTTGAATATGGCTTGGGGTGCCTTGGGATTCCCCAAGCTTAGGCTCTTGCCACTCCTTATTCTATAGTCCATCAAATCTTCACCCAAAACTTGAAAACTTCACAACACAAAACTCAACAGAAAACTCATGAGATCCGTTAGTATAAGAAAAATAAATTACCACTTTAGGTACTGTTGTGAACTCATTATTTATTTATATTTTTGTAATATATACTGTATTCTAACTTCTCCATGGTTCATAATCTCTGATACAACCCATAGATACATCAAAATAGGCAAACAACACAAAGAAAATGGAATCTGTCGAAAACAGAACAGTCTGTAGCAATCTATAGACTTTGAATACTTAGGTAACTCTAAAAATTCTGAAAAACTAGGAAAATCAGGGAAATTTGTATATAAATCTTGTGTAAAAATTTCATATCAAAATCCCTTTCCAGTGAATTTATAAAAATTCTGGACTGAGCACAAAAGTTTCTGTTTTTCAGCAAAATCAAATTGCAAACACTGTAAACCATCCCAAAGGTCATACTTGGCTCAAACACTAATTTAAACAAGAAAACACAATTATTACAGAAGTAATAATGTTCAAAACACACCAAAACATAAACAAAAACAGAAAGCAAAAGTAAAATTGGGTTGCCTCCCAAGAAGCGTTATTGTTTAATGCCCCTAGCTAGGCAGAACGCAATAGATCTAGGTATTGTCATCTTTGGTATGCGGTCCCTCAATTGTACGCTTGCGAACCCTAGGACATTCTTTGGTTTTATCAAAAATTATACTCCTAGGCAAAAATTCAAAAATTCTCTTGTAGCTATCGGTTCCCGAACAATATTGATAAAGTTAGGGTGAACACTTATCATCTTAAGATCTTTGTCCCGTTTACTAGAGGATTCACCCTTATTCTTGGGAACATAAACAAACTTGGCATCCTTAGAAAGAGGAAATTTTGGAGTGGTTTGAACAGCGGCAAAAGCGGAACCCAAGTTGGTAATAATGTCCTCTAGCTTTCCTATTCTAGAGGGATCTTGGTCCAATTTTTCATTAACTATGGGTTCCTTTTCCCTTAGGTTTTTTAGATTAACTCCTACCTTAGATCCATATTGAGTGATATGATTATGGATCTTTTTATCCAAGTTTTCAATGAGCTCTATAGTAGAAACTTTATTTTCAATGATATCTAGCCTCCGCATAACATGTTCCAAAGTTAAGATTGTTTCATTAACCATGAGAGGGGGTGAACCTACCAAATTTATCATAGCAATATAACAATCAAAGGTATTGCTTCCCAAGAAATTCCCTCCTACAATGGTATCCAAAACATATCTATTCCAAGGAGAAACACTCACATAGAAATTGCAAAGGAGAACGGTAGTAGATAGCTTACGAGTAGATATATTTTGAGCATTGCAAATTCTATACCAAGCATCCCTTAACTTTTCTCCCTCCCTTTGCTTAAAATTAAGAACTTAATTCTTGGGAGTAATAGCGATAGTAGCAAGGCTAGCCATGAGTTTGAGCGATCTAACACACAAGCAAGCAAAAAGCAAACAAAAAGACGAACGGAAAAAATGGCAAATAAAAAGGCAAATCTTTTTGGAAAATCGTTTTAGAAGTGGGGGAGAGGAAAACAAGAGGCAAATGGCAAATAATGTAAATGCAAGAGATGAGTTTGTGATGGGTACTTGGTAGGCTTGATATAGATATCCCCAGCAACGGCGCCAGAAATTGGCAAGTTGACGGGAGACTTCTTATCCTGACTTGCTATGTATCTCCCCGGCAATGGCGCTAGAAATCCTTCTTGCTACTTCTCGAGCATGTGTTGGTTTCCGTGAAGAGGAACGGGTGATGCAGCAAAGTAGATAAGTATTTCCCTCAGTTGTTCAGAACCAAGGTATCAATCCAGTAGGAGATACAAGCAAGTCCCCAAAAGATGTACCTACACAAAGAATCAAACACTTGCACCCAACGCTATAAAGGGGTTGTCAATCCCTTCACGGTTACTTGCAAGGATGAGATCTGATAGGGATAGATAGAATAGATTGCTTGAACGAAAAGTAAAATAAAAGGTAAAAATAATGCAGCAAGGTATTTTTGGTATTTTTGGTTTTAGATCTGAAAGTATAAGATGGAAAATAGACCCCGGGGCCATAGGTTTCACTAGAGGCTTCTCTCATGATGGCAAGTATTACAGTGGGTGGACAAATAACTGTTCAGCAATTGATACAAAAGCGAATAATTGTGAAGATATCCAAGGCAATGATTATGCATATAGGCATCACGTCCGTGTCAAGTAGACCGAAATGATTCTGCATCTACTACTATTACTCCACACATCGACCGACTCCTGCCTGCATCTAGAGTATTAAGTTCATGAAGAACAGAGTAACGCATTAGGTAAGATGACATGATGTAGAGGGATAAACTCAAGCAATATGATGAAAACCCCATATTTTTATCCTCGATGGCAACAATACAATACGTGCCTCGCTGCCCCTACTTTATCACTGGGTGAGGACACCGCAAGATTGAACCCAAAACTAAGCACTTCTCCTATTGCAAGAATTACCAATCTAGTTGGCCAAACCAAACCAATAACTCGAAGAGACTTGCAAAGGTATGAAATCATGCATATACGAATTCAGAAAAGACTCAAATAATATTCATAGATAATATTAACATAAACCCACAATTCATCGAATCTCGACAAACACACCGCAGAAGAGTATTATATCGGGTAGATCTCCGTGAAGATCATGAAGAGCATGGTACTGAAGAACAAAGAGAGAGAAGAATCCATCTAGCTACTAACAATGGACCCAAAGGTCTGTGGTCAACTACTCACGCATCATCGGAGGGGCAATGGAGTTGATTTAGATGCCCTCCGTGATGGAATCGCCCTCCGACAGATTACCGGAAAAGGCTCCAAGATTGTATCTCATGGGAACCGAGGCTCCTGGCAGTGGAAAAGTGTTTTCAATGCTCTCTCTGGTATACATGGAATATTTGTGAATTTATAGGCCGAGAAATAGGGTTAGGGGTGCTGTCGTGGGCCCACAAGCCAGGGGGCGCTCCCCACCCCCCCTAGGTCGTGCCCCTATGGCTTGTGGCCACACGGCTGCTCTCCTGACTTCATCTCCAAGTCTTCTGGGTTGCTTCTGGTCCAAGAAAAATTATTCTGAAGATTTTATTCCGTTTGGACTCCGTTTAATATTCCTTATCTGCAATACTCAAAAACAAGGAAAAACAGAAACTGGCACTAGGCTCTAGATTAATAGGTTAGTCGCAAAAATAATATAAAATAGCATATTAATGCATATAAAACATCCAAAACAGATAATATAATATCATGGAATAATCAAAAATTATAGATACGTTGGAGACGTATCACCAGGCTTCCCGGCAACGACCTTTTGTATAAGTCTTGCCGCTGAAGTATGTAATCCTTGGTACAAAGCCAGGCTCAGACCTTGTGCATAGTTGAATAAAGATAAGTGTTCTACAAATCTTGATTGATTCTCATGTTTACTTATGTACACGTTTGTCTGAGATATTGCATTACACTTAATCCCGGCAAGAACTAACGGACCGCCAAGGCTCCATATCCACATTTTCTCTTCTTTCTTTTTCTCAAAGGATAGAAGGTTACCTCGCGTGCAGCTTTGCCGAGGGGTGGTATGGATACCTACGAGCGGCGTCCCAAAAAATCTTGCCGGAAGGAGTACGGCAACGAAAACATAAGTTGCAAAACCCCAAGTGAATTCTTGTTGTGGAGTTATTTTCCTTGGGCGATTTCGACTTCTATATGGAAAACCTACACGCGAAGGAACCTTGTTGTGATTGGTTGCGACCCTATTCTGTTTCGAGTCCACTCAAAAGTCTAGGTGGCCGCACTGAAAGCCCTAGGGTCTCTTGCCGGCGGCAACCCCGCCAGCAGGCCGCTAAAGTCCCGCACCTAGCACTCGCGGCAGAGGAGTGCACGCCGGCAAATTTTCAGTCAAGCGTAGGGTGAATACATACAGAGAGCAATCAAACAAGAAGGATAACATGGTAGTTGTTCAAAGCATAACAAGCAATATTACATCAGCCTTCCCAAGATTCTAACATAAAATAAATTATTCTTGGCATGTGCGGCAACGAGGAGTAAGGCAGCTAATCTCGGCGATCGCCTTCAACCCGCTTAACTTGGCTTACCCTCTTGACGATGGGCGCGACGAGTTCCTCAAGCGCCTTGACGTCTACATCCTTTAGCAAGAGGTCGAGGACGTTGGTGAGGTTGAGGCCGGGGACGCCACCTTGACGAGCACCTTGTGGAGAACGGCCTGGTAGAGCTTGCGTGATTCGCTAGCCAAGTAGGATGCTCGGTCGGAGTGAAGCTGCTCCAAGGCTCCAAGTAGGATGTCAAAGAACATGGTCACCTTCGCGCTCGTGGACACCATGTCATCGGGAGAATACATGGGGCCTTCTAGGCCCACGGCGGACAGTTGTTCGATAAGCTTCTCCACGACGTCGACAAGCTTCTCGGTCCAGATTTCCACTCCATGTACATAGTCGTTGTGAGCGGTAGCGGCGCTCTTGACCCGCTCCTTCTCATCATGGAGATCCTTGACCAGAGCCTTCTCTCGGGTCCTGGCGGTCTCGAGGGTCTTAGTCTGCATGCCCAGCTTCAGGTTCAGGTCATTGATGGACTCGTTGGGTGAAGAGAGCTGCTTAGTCTTGTTAGAAATGGCGACCTGCATCTCCATCAGGCTGGTGAGGGCTTTGTCTCTTTCAGTCTTAAGCAATGAGACCTCCTTGTCGAGATCCTCAAGGTCGGCCTCCAGTTTCTTCACCCTCTCCTCTTATAAGTTCTTGGTAGCCTCCGTGGCTTTGGCAGCATCGGCGGCCTCCTTCAGCTTGCAGGCATGGTCTACAGTTAGAGCCTCAAGCGTCTCCTTGTGCTTCCACTCGAGCTCCCGGGTCCACCACGTGACGAGCTCCTCGATCTCCACTTCCTTGCCACAAAGTTTGTCGGCAAGCGCCTTCTCACGGGCAGCAAGGTCATCCTCTTGGGCATCGATCAAGATACGGTGCTCCGTCAAGCGAGCGTCCTCTGCAGCAGCCCGTTGTTTGGCCTCCTCCTGCACCTGCTCGGCATCGGACTACTGCATGAAGAGTTGGCTCCAACCCTGGCTCAGTTGCGTCTGACCAGACTTCAGATCCTAGGAAGCTTAGGAGAACCAGGCCTGAGTCTCTTCGACGTGCTCCTAGAAGTTGGCCTCAGCCGCTTCAATAACTGTCGCCCTAGAGTCTAGTTTCTCCTTTCGGGCATGATGAAGTGCTTGAAGCTTTCGGAAGTTGTCACCCATGGTCTGGAGGAGCTGCTCTTCTTGGTATTTTCTGCAGATGCTTGGCTCATCGACGATACCGAGCCTGGCAGCAGTGATGGCCTCCTCAAAAAAAAACTTCCCCTTCAGGCGGCACCCCAGTGCTTACCATGCCAGGGATATTGACGAACAAGGTGTCACCGACCTTGAAGTACCTGCTTGATGAAGGGCCTTTGGACGTGGGCAACTGGTCCTCGACGGACACCTCCCCAACAACTGGGGGCTCGGTGGTCAGCATAGTGCCTGGCACTCCAACGACAGGAATGTCGTCATTGCGACCACTGGCCTCCTCACCAACCCTCTCGGCAGACTTCTTGGCAGCCTCCTCCTTCTGCGCAACCTTGGCCGCCTCAGCACTAGTAGCCTCGGCGGGAGCACTCTTGATGGCCTCCTCGGCAGCGATCCTGTCGGCCTCAGCGGCAGCATCCCTGGTAATCTCCTCGATGACGGTGGCGACGTCCATGCCCTCCATCGAGGGAATGTCTGAAGGCCAAGAGAGCAGACCAAGCGAAGCTGAGGTGGAAGTTCAAGAAGAGAAAAAATAAAAAAAAGACGAGCATAATAAAGAGTACCTGCACCGATGACGGTTGCCGACGAAGACCTATCAGTGCCCATGCTTGTTGGCTCTCCCTTGTTGTGATAAAGCATGCTGGAGAAAGTCCTTGCCGGGGATCCATATCTGGGCGGCGTAAATGATGGAGGCGGCGTATCAGGGACGGCCGTTGATGGTTCTCCTTGTCGCCGCCCTCCTCCTGCACGTCCAGTGATGTCAGCAATGAAGATGCACACACCAGCACTTGCCAACACGAAGTGAGTAATGGGCTCATGCTGGTGGCTGAGTCGAGGCTGCGTTGCGGGCTAGCCTCCCGGTTGATGATGGTCGTCTTTGGCATGCCTGAGGCGCTTGCCGATGAATCCTCAACCGTCGAGGTCCTCGCTCTCTTTGCTACCCGTTGCGCCAGAGTTTCCGCATCCCTGTGGAGGCAAACCAAGGAAAACTAAATGAGTAAAGTTAAAAAACCAAAAATTAGAAGAGCAAAAGATACGGCAAGATCCTTACTCCTCTTCTTCTTCTACCGAGCTAAGGGCAGAAAGGTCGAAGGCGACCTCTATCGTGGTGCCTGTGGGAGGAGGTGGTGTTGTAAATATGCCCTAGAGGCAATAATAAAATGGTTATTATTGTATTTCCTAGTTCATGATAATTGTCTATTGTTCATGCTATAATTGTGTTAACCGGAAACCGTGATACATGTGTGAATACATAGACCACAACATGTCCCTAGTGAGCCTCTAGTTGACTAACTCGTTGATCAATAGATGGTCACGGTTTCATGACTATGGACATTGGATGTCGTTGATAACGGGATCACATCATTAGGAGAATGATGTGATGGACAAGACCCAATCCTAAGCATAGCACAAGATCGTGTAGTTCGTTTGCTAAAGCTTTTCAACGTCAAGTATCATTTCCTTAGACCATGAGATTGTGCAACTCCCGGATATCGTAGGAATGCTTTGGGTGTGCCAAACGTCACAACGTAACTGGGTGGCTATAAAGGTGCACTACGGGTATCTCCGAAAGTGTATGTTCGGTTGGCACGAATCGAGACTGGAATTTGTCACTTCATGTGACGGAGAGTTATCTTTGGGCCCACTCGGTAAGACATCATCATAATGAGCTCAGTGTGACTAAGGAGTTAGTCACGGGATGATGTATTACGGAATGAGTAAAGAGACTTTCCGGTAACGAGATTGAACAAGGTATAGAGATACCGACGATCGAATCTCGGGCAAGTATCATACCGATAGACAAAGGGAATTGTATACGGGATTGTTTGAATCCCCGACATCCTGGTTCATCCGATGAGATCATCGTGGAGCATGTGGGAGCCAACATGGGTATCCAGATCCCGCTGTTGGTTATTGACCGGAGAGGTGTCTCGGTCATGTCTATGTGTCTCCCGAACCCGTAGGGTCTACACACTTAAGGTTCGATGACGCTAGGGATATAGGGAAATGGTATACGTGATTACCAAAAGTTGTTCGGAGTCCTGGATGAGATCCCGGATGTCACGAGGAGCTCCGGAATGGTCTGAAGGTAAAGATTGATATATAGGAAGTCTAGTTTTGGTCATCGGAAAGTTTTCGGGCTCATCGGTAGTGTACCGGGAGTGCCGGGAGGGTGCCGGAGGACTCCCGGGAGGGGTGTGACGACCAAAGGACTTCGTGGGCGCTTAGAGGAGGTGTGCCAGCCCTTATTGGGCTGGCCAAGACCTTCTAGAAAGGCCCATGCGACTGGAGATAAGAGATAGGGCTGAAAAATGTTTGAAAGGAGGAGATCCACCTCCCTTGTGGGAGGTGGACTCTCCCCCTAGTTCGGCCGAATCTATCCTCCTTGGAGGAGGGGCCAAGGCAGACCTCCCTCTCCCTCCTCCTATATATATGCAAGGGTTTGGGCTGATTTGAGACGATGACTTCTTTCTCTCTCGGTGCAGCCCTACCCTTCCTCTTCCTCGTTCTCCGTAGCGCTTGGCGAAGCCCTGTCGAAGTTCACGTAGCTCCACCGTCACCACGCCGTCGTGCAGCCGGAGCTCTCCCTCAACATCTCCTTCATCCTTGCTGGATCAAGGCATAGGATACGTCACCGGGCTACACGTGTGTTGAACGCGGAGGCGCCGTTGTTCGGTGCTAAGATCGGAGTCCACCGCGATCTGAATCGCTACGAGTACGACACCACCAACCGCGTTCCTGTAACGCTTCCGCTTAGCGATCTTCAAAGGTATGAAGATGCAATCTCTCCCCTCTCGTTGTTGGTTTCTCCATAGATAGATCTTGGTGATACGTAGGAAAATTTTTGATTTACTACTACGTCTCCCACCATTGGCATCATGAGCTAGGTCTATGCGTAGAATCTATGCACGAGTAGAATACAAGTTGTTGTGGGCGTCAATTTTGTTAATTTGCTTACCACTACTAGTATTATCTTGATTCGGCGGTATTGTAGGATGAAGCAGCCCGGACCGATTTTACACGTACGCTTACGTGAGACTGGTTCCACCACCTGACATGCACTTGTTGCATAAGGTGGCTAGCGGGTGTCTGTCTCTCCCACCTTAGTCGGATTGGATTCGATGAAAAGGGTCCTTATGAAGGGTAAATAGCAATTGGCATATCACGTTGTGGTTTTGGCGTAGGTAAGAAACATTCTTGCTAGTAACCTATAGCAGCCACATAAAAACGTGCAACTACAAATTAGAGGATGTCTAACTTGTTTTTGCAGCATATGCCTTGTGATGTGATATAGCCAAACGATGTGATGTGATGCATTGTGATGTATGAGATTGATCATGTTCTTGTAATAGGATTCACGACTTGCATGTCGATGAGTATGACAACCGGCAGGAGCCATAGGAGTTGTCTTATTTTATTGTATGACCTGCGTGTCAATCATAAACGCCATGTAATTACTTTACTTTATTGCTAAACGTTAGCCATAGTAGTAGACGTAATAGTTGGCGAGACAACTTCATGAAGACACAATGATGGAGATCATGATGATGGAGATCATGGTGTCGTGCCGGTGACAGTGATGATCATGGTGCCCCGAAGATGGAGATCAAAGGAGCAAGATGATATTGGCCATATCATGTCACTACATTGATTGCATGTGATGTTTATCATGTTTAAAACTTATTTGCTTAGAACGATGGTAGTAAATAAGATGATCTCTCAAGAAAATTTCAAGAAAAGTGTTCACCCTAACTGTGCACTGTTGCTAAGGATCGTTGTTCCAAAGCACCACGTGATGATCGGGTGTGATAGGCTCTAACGTTCGCATACAACGGGTGTAAGCCAGATTTACACACGCGGAACACTTAGGTTGACTTGACGAGCCTAGCATGTACAGACATGGCCTCGGAACACGGAATACCGAAAGGTCGAACATGAGTCATATAGAAGATATGATCAACATGGAGATGTTCATCATGGATGACTAGTCCGTCTCACGTGATGATTGGACACGGGCTAGTTGACATGGATCATGTGTCACTTGGATGACTAGAGAGATGTCTATCTAAGTGGGAGTTCATTAAATAATTTGATTATGTGAACTTAATTATCATGAACTTAGTCTAAAATTATCTTTACAATCTATATTGTAGATCCAATGGCCAACGCGAATGTCACCCTCAATTTCAACGCGTTCCTAGAGAAAACCAAGCTGAAAGATGATGGAAGCAACTATGCGGACTAGGTCCGTGGCTTGAGGATCATACTCATAGCTTCCAAGAAATTATATGTCCTTGATGCACCACTAGGTGACCCACCCCTTCTCCCAGCAGAGCAAGACGTTGCGAACGCTCGGCATTCTCGCTGCGATGATTACTCCCTTGTTCAGTGTGGCATGCTATACAGTTTAGAATCGGGGCTCCAAAAGCATTTTGAGCAACACGGAGCATATGAGATGTTCCAAGAGCTGAAACTGGTTTTCCAAGATCATGCCCGGGTCGAGAGATATGACGTCTCTGACAAGTTCTTCAGCTGTAAGATGGAGGAGAATAGTTATGTCAGTGAGCACATCCTCAAGATGTCTAGGCTACACAACCGCTTGACTCAGTTGGGAGTTAATCTCCCGGATGACTCGGTCATTGACAGAATCCTCCAGTCACTTCCACCTAGCTACAAGAGCTTTGTGATGAACTATAACATGCAAGGGATGTAGAAGTCCATTCCTGAGTTGTACTCGATGCTGAAATCAACGGAGGTCGAGATCAAAAAGGAGCATCAAGTGTTGATGGTGAATAAGACTACTAGTTTCAAGAAAGGCAAGGGTAAGAAGAACTTCAAGAAGGACGGCAAAGCTGTTGCCGCGCCCGGTAAGCAAGTTTCCGGGAAGAAGAAGAACAAGAATGGACCCAAGCCTGAGACTGAGTGTTTTTATTGCAAGGGTACCGGTCACTGGAAGCGGAACTGCCCCAAGTACTTAGCAGATAAGAAGGACGGCAACATTAAAGGTATATGTGATATACTTGTTATTGATGTGTACCTAACCAGCGCTCATAGTAGCTCCTGGGTATTTGATACCGGTGTAGTTGCTCACACTTGTAACTCCAAGCAGTAGCTGCGGAATAAGCAGAGGCTAGAAAAGGACGAGGTGACGATGCGCGTCGGGAATAGTTCCAAGGTCGATGTGATCGCCGTCGGCACGCTACCTCTACATCTACGTTCGGGATTAGTGTTAAACCTTAATAATTGTTATTTAGTGCCAGCTTTGAGCATGAACATTGTATCTGGATCTCGCTTGATGCGAGATGGCGACTCATTTAAATCTGAGAATAATGGTTGTTCTATTTATATGAGAGAAATGTTTTATGGTCATGCCCCGCTGGTCAATGGTTTATTTTTGATGAATTTCCAATGTGATGTTACACATGTCCATAGTCTGAGTACCAAAAAGTGTAAGGTTGATAACGATAGTCCCACTTACATGTGGCATTGCCGCCTTGGTCATATTGGTGTCAAACGCATGAAGAAGCTCCATACTGATGGACTTTTGCAGTCTCTTGATTTTGAATCATTTGACATGTGCGAACCATGCCTCATGGGCAGGATGACCAAGACTTCGTTCTCCGGAACAATGGAGCGAGCAACTGACTTGTTGGAAATAATACATACCGATGTATGCGGTCCAATGAGTGTCGAGGCTCGTGGTGGCTACCGTTATGTTCTCACCCTCATTGATGAGTTGAGTACATATGGGTATGTCTACTTAATGAAACATAAGTCTGAAACTTTTGAAAGGTTCAAGGAATTTCAGAGTGAGGTAGAGAATCAACGTGACAGGAAAATAAAGTGCCTACGATCTGATCGTGGCGGAGAATATTTAAGTCACGAGTTTGGCACGCACCTAAGGAAATGTGGAATTGTTTCACAACTCACGCCGCTTGGCACACCTCAGCGAAATGGTGTGTCTAAACGTCGTAATCGCACTCTGTTAGATATGGTACGATCTATGATGTCTCTTACCGACTTACCGCTATCATTTTGGGGATATGCATTACAGACTGCCGCATTCACTTTAAATAGGGCACCGTCAAAATCCGTTGAGATGACACCGTATGAATTATGGTTTGGAAAGAAACCTAAGCTGTCATTTCTAAAAGTTTGGGGATGCGATGCTTATGTGAAGAAACTTCAACCTGAGAAACTCGAACCCAAAGCAGAAAAGTGCGTCTTCATAGGATATCCCAAAGAGACTATTGGGTATACCTTCTACCTACGATCCGAGGGCAAAGTCTTTGTTGCCAAGAATGGATCCTTTCTCGAGAAAGAGTTTCTCTCGAAAGAAGTAAGTGGGAGGAAAATAGAACTTGATGAGGTATTTGTACCTCCACTCGAACCGGAGAGTAGCTCAGCACAGGAAGTTGTTTCTGTGGAGCCTACACCGGCTGGAGAGGAAGTTAATGATGATGATCATGAAACTTCAGATCAAGTTACTATTGAACGTCGAAGGTCCACTAGGACACGTTCCGCACCAGAGTGGTACGGCAACCCTGTCCTAGAGATCATGTTGTTAGACAACGATGAACCTTCGAACTATGAAGAAGCGATGGCGGGCCCGGATTCCAACAAATGGCTTGAAGCCATGAAATCCGAGATAGGATCCATGTATGAGAACAAAGTGTGGACTTTGGTGGACTTGCCTGTTGATAAGCGAGCCATTGAAAATAAATGGATCTTTAAGAAGAAGACTGATGTGGATGGTAATGTGACCGTCTATAAGGCTCGGCTTGTCGCTAAGGGTTATCGACAAGTTCAAGGAGTTGACTACGATGAGACTTTCTCACCCGTAGCGATACTGAAGTCTGTCTGAATCATGTTAGCAATTGCCGCATTTTATGATTATGAGATCTGGCAAATGGACGTCAAAACGGCATTTCTTAATGGCTTCCTCAAGGAAGAACTGTATATGATGCGGACGGAAGGTTTTGTCGATCCTAAAGATGCTAACAATGTATGCAAGCTCCAGCGCTCCATCTATGGGCTGGTGCAAGCATCTCGGAGTTGGAACATTTGCTTTAATGAAGTGATTAAAGCGTTTGGATTTGTACAGGTTTATGGAGAACCCTGTATTTACAAGAAAGTGAGTGGGAGCTCTGTCGCATTTCTCGTATTATATGTGGATGACATACTGATAATGGGAAATGATATAGAACTCTTGGAAAGTGTAAAGGCCTACTTGAATAAGTGTTTTTCAATGAAGGACCTTGGAGAAGCTGCTTACATATTAGGTATTAAGATCTATAGAGATAGATCGAGACGCCTCATAGGTCTTTCACAAAGCACATACCTTGACAAGATATTGAAGAAGTTCAATATGGATCAGTCCAAGAAAGGGGTTCTTGCCTGTGTTACAAGGTGTGAGATTGAGTACGACTCAATGCCCGACCACGTCAAAGGATAGAGAAGAGATGAGTGTCATCCCCTATGCTTCAGCCATAGGCTCTATTATGTATGCCATGTTGTGTACCAGACCTGTTGTGAACCTTGCCATAAGTTTGGTAGGGAGGTACCAAAGTGATCCTGAAGCGGAACACTGGACAGCGGTCAAGAATATCCTAAAGTACCTGAAAAGGACAAAGGACATGTTTCTCGTATATGGTGGTGCCGAAGAGCTCGTCGTAAAGGGTTACGTCAATGCTAGCTTCGACACAGATCCGGACGACTCCAAGTCGTAAACCGGATACGTGTATATTTTGAACGGAGTGGCAGTCAGCTGGTGCAGCAGCAAGCAAAGAATCGTGGCGGCATCTACATGTGAAGCGGAGTACATAGCTGCTTCGGAAGCAGCAAAGGAAGGAGTCTGGATGAAGGAGTTCATCACCGACCTAGGAGTAATTCCAAGTGCGTCGGGCCCGATGACTCTATTCTGTGACAACACTGGAGCTATTGCCCTTGCGAAGGAGCCCAGTTTCACAAGAAGACAAGACACATCAAGCGCCGCTTCAACTCCATCCGTGATTACATTCAGGAGGGAGATATAGATATTTGTAAAGTGCATACGGATCTGAATGTCGCAGATCCGTTGACTAAACCTCTCTCACGAGCAAAACATGATCAACACCAGAATGCTATGGGTGTACGATTCATCACAATGTAACTAGATTATTGACTCTAGTGCAAGTGGGAGACTGTTGGAAATATGCCCTAGAGGCAATAATAAAATGGTTATTATTGTATTTCCTAGTTCATGATAATTGTCTATTGTTCATGCTATAATTGTGTTAACCGGAAACCGTAATACATGTGTGAATACATAGACCACAACATGTCCCTAGTGAGCCTCTAGTTGACTAGCTCGTTGATCAATAGATGGTCACGGTTTCATGACCATGGACATTGGATGTCGTTGATAACGGGATCACATCATTAGGAGAATGATGTGATGGACAAGACCCAATCCTAAGCATAGCACAAGATCGTGTAGTTCGTTTGCTAAAGCTTTTCAATGTCAAGTATCGTTTCCTTAGACCATGAGATTGTGCAACTCCCGGATATCGTAGGAATGCTTTGGGTGTGCCAAACAACACAATGTAACTGGGTGGCTATAAAGGTGCACTACGGGTATCTCCGAAAGTGCCTGTTGGGTTGGCACGAATCGAGACTGGCATTTGTCACTCCGTGTGACGGAGAGGTATCTCTGGGCCCACTCGGTAAGACATCATCATAATGAGCTCAATGTGACTAAGGAGTTAGTCACGGGATGATGTATTACGGAACGAGTAAAGAGACTTGCCAGTAACGAGATTGAACAAGGTATAGAGATACCGACGATCGAATCTCGGGCAAGTATCATACCGATAGACAAACGGAATTGTATACGGGATTGTCTGAATCCCCGACATCATGGTTCATCCGATGAGATCATCATGGAGCATGTGGGAGCCAACATGGGTATCCAGATCCCGCTGTTTGTTATTGACCGGAGAGGTGTCTCGGTCATGTCTACGTGTCTCCCGAACCCGTAGGGTCTACACACGTAAGGTTCAATGACGCTAGGGATATAGGGAAATGGTATACGTGATTACCGAAAGTTGTTATGAGTCCCGGATGAGATCCCGGACATCACGAGGAGCTCCGGAATGGTCCAAAGGTAAAGATTGATATATAGGAAGTCCAGTTTTGGTCACCGGAAAGTTTTCGGGCTCATCGGTAGTGTACCGGGAGTGCCGGGAGGGTGCCGGAGGACCCCCAGGAGGGGTGTGACGACCAAAGGACTTCGTGGGCCCTTAGAGGAGGTGTGCCATCCCTTATTGGGCTGGCCAAGACCTTCTAGAAAGGCCCATGTGGCTGGAGATAAGAGATAGGGCTGAAAAAGGTTTAAAAGGAGGAGATCCACCTCCCTTGTGGGAGGTGGACTCTCCCCCTAGTTCGGCCAAAGCTCTCCTCTTTGGAGGAGGGGCCAAGGCAGCCCTCCCTCTCCCTCCTCCTATATATATGCAAGGGTTTGGGCTGATTTGAGACGACGACTTCTTTGTCTCTCGGTGCAGCCCTACCCTTCCTCTTCCTCGTTCTCCGTAGCGCTTGGCGAAGCCCTGCCGGAGTTCACGTAGCTCCACCGTCACCACGCCATCATGATGCCGGAGCTCTCCCTCAACCTCTCCTTCCTTCTTGCTGGATCAAGGCATAGGAGACGTCACCGGGTTGCACGTGTGTTCAACGCGGAGGCGCCGTTGTTCGGCGCTAAGATCGGAGTCCACCGCGATCTGAATTGCTACGAGTACGACTCCACCAACCGCGTTCTTGTAACGCTTCCGCTTAGCGATCTTCAAAGGTATGAAGATGCAATCTCTCCCCTCTCGTTGCTGGTTTCTCCATAGATAGATCTTGGTGATACGTAGGAATTTTTTTGATTTACTACTACGTCTCCCAACAGGTGGAGGGGTGCTCCTGGATCGCTTGGCCGCGGCGGGCGTGGGTTGTTGATGAGCTTCTTGCCGCCGCACAGCCTTGCCGGTCGCCCCCTTGCCGTGGGTTGTGCTGCTCAAAGGAGCTTGACAGACCGGAAGCCCATAGGTGACGCTTCAAAGGACGCGCCTCTTCCTTTGCACAAGGGAGAGGGACTCCTCAAGCAGCTCCTCCTCAGCTGCGTCTTCGGCAGGGCAGCCCCTGGCGGATGTGCCGCTTTGCTCCTCAGCAGTCCCACCCTTCCCGGCAAGGTCTTCGTCCCTCCGCGGCAAGATCTACTTCCTTCACCCTGCTAGTGATGTACGCCAGTTTCTCCTTAGCGGTGTCGTGGACAAGGCCCTCTTCCCCGTGGATGGCCCTCTCCACCAAGTTATCAAAGAATTCTTGTGCCTGATCTGCAGGCGGCTCGATTCAAGATGCGTCAAGGCTGTGGGTGTCGAACGCCGGCATCATAGTAATGATTATACCTACAGCAGAATTGTTGCACAAGGGGACTATGACTGCTGGCAGCTCTTGTACCACAACACTCCTGAACATCTTCTGGCAGAGAGCTCTGTGTTGCATAATGGTCACGTTCTGGTTCAGCCCGGGGCACAGCCTCATGATGTCCGCCGCGTTCCGGAATTGCCAAGCGGGCCTCCCCTTATTCTGCAGGGGAGCAATGTGTCGGCTAAGGGAACCGGCGCCTATCATCTCTACGGTGAGGCTGGCATTTCTAAGGCGGTGAATCCTGGTGGTCGCGACTATGAGCTTCCCATCCTCAGGGTCAAGGGCGTTCCAGTCGTCACCGCGCACCATCTTGGTCTACCGCGGCAAGCAGAAAGGCTGGGGTTTCTCCTCCCGTATCCAACACCATTTTCCCCGCCACTCGTCCCACCTCTCGCAGTAGGCCCTGTCAGGGTAGACCTCCTTGGTTCCTGGCTGTTGAATCCAAGTGACGGCACCGAAAAGGGCTCCGCCTTGTTGGGTGCGGGGGGTAAAGTAGTGGCGGAAAAGAGCGGTGCTAGGGACTACTCCGGCAAATTTTTCACAAAGATGAGTGAAAATTGACATGGATATCATGGCGTTTGGCGTAATATCCAAGAGTTGGAAGCCATAGGTGAGCATGAGGTCATTGAAGAAATCTGAGAAAAGGGGGGCAGAGCCCACGGTAAAAATAATCGGCGAAGAAAGGATAATTGCCTGGGCCGCTCCCGCAAGGGCCTAGACTCACGAAGGTGGCGGGATGCGCCTTCGTCCCACTTGCCCACATCCATCGGTATTGCTTCTTCAGAACGTCCACATCAAGCCCCGACGGAAAGACGATGTGCTCCTTCTGCATCCCCACCAGCTTGTTCTACAAGACGGCCTCCTTGCCCTTGCTAGCTTTGGGCGGCATGGTGACTATGAGAACATGGGATGAAGACGGAGAGGGCACGGGGGCATGGATGAATGAAAGGGGCTTTGTTTCGGGCTCGAGGAAGAAGACGATGGCGGTTCTCGGATTGGGAAAGATAAAAGGTAAATGAGCAGTGCCCCTGTAATTTCCTCTTTATGGGGAAGGCGCGGGGCGGCCTCTTTACTAAAATAATATAGAAATGTTTTGCGGGCGCGTTGCTGTAACGGCGGCACCCCGCACGTATCCCATGTCACGCATTCAATGTACATCATGGGGAAGCGCAGCAAGCGCAATGATCACAACCGCAAACTCCCGCCACGCGTGCCCGTGCACTATTTTGGCCCTAGCCCAACAACGCCTCGCACTGTGTGTGGACCAGGCCCGGGGGCTCCTGTCGGTGCACTAGAGTTTTGGGCTTCCTAGTGCCCCTTTACTCGTGCACGGGTAGTGGTAGCCACCCTGGCGACGAGGCCCAGCAGGGAATTGCCAGGTACAAGCACAGAAAAATCAAGACCCCCGACAAGACCTTGCCGGGATGACCATCGAACCCTTAGGCAAAGACAAAGCCCCGGTGTCGTGGTTTTGTCACGGCAGATGTCTGGGTGAACGGACTTAGGTTCAGGGCGAAGACGCAACTACGTGGCGGCTTGAAGGGGTTGTTCGGAATCGAGAGACACGGAGTTTACCTAGGTTCGGCCCCTCCGATGGAGTTAAAAGCCTATGTCATGCTTGTCTGGTATTGATGATGAAGAAGATCTCTCGGTTACAAGGGTGTTGTTTGCTACCTCTAATCACGAGAGCCTCTAATCTATCTATCTCTAATCTCTTGTGTTGTCTAAACTTGTGGACTTGTGAATCTGTCCCTCTAGGGGTGCTCTACCCCTCCTTATATAAGAGGAGAGGGTAGGTTTACAAATAGAGTCCTACTAGCAGTAGGATTAGGATTAGTCTCTCTAGAATCCTATTTCGGGTCTTGTTTCTCTTGTAAGGAAATCCTTTCTCCTTTAGGCCTTCTCTTGTGAGCTGCCTGGCGCCGGCTCACACGCCGGGTCTTGGGCCTGGTCGTCCTGTGGCCCGCCAGCCGGATCACCAATAAAACGTCATGTCTGTATCGGGTCTCCTGTGAGTCACCAGACCGGGTCATACCATAGGGTATATCCCCGACATTAGCCCCCAGGTTAGCTTTAATTTCTTCATGCTAAGCTCCTGAAATAAGAGTAACAAATATGTCAAGTGGTCGGCTTGCTCCTTTGGCCGACTTATAAAATGGCTCCTCAGAAATCCGGGTCTTTTCTGCATATGAACGAGTCATCTTGATAATCATCTTGCTTGTCAATGTCCTTTGAAAAATATTGAGAATAGAACACCCATATGCCATTGAGTCGGCTTCCAATACTCTTGGCGGGTCATCTCCATCAGGTCATAATCATCGATGATGTCGGGTCATTATCGTTGGTGACGCCGGGTCAAATAACTAGAATCCAGCTGACTTGATAAAAATATTGGGATGAAAATCCATCAGATGTAAAACCAGACTTCCATTGTTGTGAAGCAGGGCGGCTTATATAAAATCTGGCGGCTTACGCTCTTTTGATAACGCCGGGTCATAAGTGTTGGTGACACCGGGTCTAATAACTGAACTCCATAATTAACATCTTGGAAATTCTCCTCAGAGTTTTTGATATGTCCATATTACCTGTAGCCCCCAAGCTCCGAGATTATCCATGATAACTTGGTGCTTTGCAATAATATTTGGACTGTGTAGCCCCCAAGTGTCGGGTTGTCCTGCCTGCAGCAACCTGGGACTTATAACTGTCTTATACCTTATGAAACTTCAGCAGGTGTAGCCCCAAGGGCCGGCTCATCAGAATGTGATGTGCCGGGTCTTCAATTTGAACCTCATAACATGTTAAACAGTTGAATACTGTAGCCCCCAAGTGTCGGGTCAGTAAGAATTGTTGGGCTGGGAGTTAGAAAAATATAGAAAGGTCGGCTCATTTCCTTGAGATAATAGGGTCTTTCTGCTAATGTAATGATTTGAAAACCGCCTTGCATTAGCCCCCAAGTGTCGTGGTGCATGCTTGCAGCGACATGGGACTTGCATATTTGATATAAACTGGACTTGAATAGTGTAGCCCCCAAGTGCCGGGTCGTCTGCCTGCGGCAACTCGGGACTACGCAAGAATAATATGACTCACCACAATTTGTTGAATGAATCCTTGACCGTGGTTGTAATATAACCCAAAATGAATATCCTTGAATAATTCCTTTGTCTTTGACATGAAATCCCTGCTCGTGGTTACGGTGCAGCCCTGGAAATATATGTTAGAGAAATCCATGAGTGTTGTAGATTACTACAGAGCACATTTGAAGAAATTCGAGAACCGGTCAATTAGATGACACGGCATTATATCTAATGGAGCGGCTCTTGAAGAATAATAAATTCTCCGAGTTGGCTTGAAAACCCAATCATTTAGTACTGATTATGATAAACCATGAAGATCCGGCCAAGTTGGCTATTAAAGATCCATTTGCTCTTTGCAGAACTTTTTCAACATACATAACAGCGGCTCATCTTAAGAGATAAAACCTGCAAAAATAAACAAGATAGAATATATTCCGTATTGTTGTAAGGGCGGCTTGAAGAAGCACAACCCGGAGATGTTATATCTTTCATAACATTGCTCCTTCTTTCATAATATTGCTCTGACCCGACTTGATAAGCCGGCATGTCATGTGAATATGATGCATGTATGATGCAATATATGATGCAATGTTGACTTGTCAACATTTTTGGCGCGAACGCCGGTTGTTAGGGATAGATAAGCTACACCCGGAGGTGGGAAGCCCCCTTCGACAACCACAGTTGACATGTCAACTGGATTGGCATAAAGCTGGCTGTTAGGGTTAGATAAGCTATACCTGAAGGTAGGAAGCCCCCTTTGACAGCCACTGTTGACTTGTCAACATTCTTGGCGCGAACGCTGGTTGTTAGGGATAGATAAGCTACACCCGGAGGTGGGAAGCCCCCTTCGACAACCGCAGTTGACATGTCAACTAGATTGGCATAAAGCCGGCTCTTAGGGTTAGATAAGCTATACCCGAAGGTAGGAAGCCCCCTTCGACAGCCAATGTTGACTTGTCAACATTTTTGGCACGAATGCCGGCTGTTAGGGATAGATAAGCTACACCCGGAGGTGGGAAGCCCCCTTCAACAACCGCAGTTGACATGTCAACTGGATTGACATAAAGCCGGCTATTAGGGTTAGATAAGCTATACCCGAAGGTGGGAAGCCCCCTAGATGACCTGTTGTCACGCCCAAGATGCGGTCCTATCCTTATTTTGGCACGAGGGCCTCGACAGGGATAGAAGCGCATCTCGATGCGTTCGCAAGAATGGATATCATTACAAGTACATGTACAGAAGAGATGAGTATATGGAATTGGCTTACACTCGCCACAAGCTACATCAGCGTCACATCAATGCAATACATACTCAAACATCATACAGAAGAGCAGGGTCCAACAACGGATGAAATCAAATGATAAAATGACATCCACCCTTGCTATCCCAGGCTGCCGCCTGGAACCCATCCAAGATTGATGAAGAAGAAGAAGAAGAACTCCAAATCAAATCAAGCAATGCGCTCACATCAAATCATTGCATTACCTATACCTGCAACTATTGTTGTAGTAATCTGTGAGCCACAGGGACTCAGCAATCTCATTTCCAAGGGTATCAAGACTATTAAAGCTTAATGGGTAAGGTATGGTTAAGTGTGAGGCTGCGGCAGCGACTAAGCATATATTTGAGTGGCTAACTTACGAGTACAGAAACTAAAGTATGGTGGTCTACGCATAATGGACGTGAACTAGTAATGATCGCTAACTGATCCTGAACACCTACTTACGTCAATCATAACCCCACTGTGTTCTCTTTCGGATAAGAACTCACGAAAAGAGACAGTCACGGTTACGCACACAGTTGGTGTATTTAATTAGAGTTTACTTCAAGTTTGCTATGGCCGGGTGTTAAATAAAGTATCCAAGTTTGCCACATAACCGCGGGCATGGCTTCTCGAAAAGATTTAACCCTGCAGGGGTGCTCCAACTCATCCATCATAAATTAACCACACGCAATGGGAATAACCTCAACCACGGATCTCGTGATCATCCTAGGAAATTCCAAAGGAAATCCAACACCTCGAGATAGCCTGAAGAATAATTAGAATTCCTCACTCAAGACGTTTGAGAAAGGTAAAACAAATCCAGCAAGGTCGCACGGCTTGTCGACAAACCCGATAGGAGCCGCGTATCTTGTTCTCAGGACACGACCAGATAAGCGAAGCGTACGGTAACTAACGTCCCGAGTTGCCCTAGGTAGCCCGCATGGTGCTCTAGTTTGGACCAACACTCGTGAGGAGCACTGGCCCGAGTTGTTGATTAATTATCCACGGGGTCTGGAAAATCCCCTATGCAAGTTCATTAATTATTAGGCAAATGTAGTACCAATGTTGGGCCTTGCCAGACAAGTTCTATTCTCACCCGAAAATCAAGGGGTCCTCATAACAACCCCGAGCATGTTAGGAGTGCTCATTTATGGAACATAACACCGGTTCACAAGTAACTAGGAGCGGCAAGAGTGGAACAAAACACTGAGGAAAAGGCCAAGCCTTCCACCCTTTACCAAGTATATATGTGCATTAAATTAAATAGCAACAATATTGTGATATAACAAAAGAATGTCCATGTTGTCACATGGAAGCAATTGGACCTGCAACTAGAATGCTATAAGAAGGGCTGAGCAAGCGGTAACATAGCCAAACAAAGGTTTGTTGGGATGTGGAGAGGTTAGAGGCTTTCATGGCAATGTTGGGAGGCTTATCAAACAGCGGGTAGGTAGCGAGACATAACGATAAAGACGAGACAACTAGCATGGCAATGATAGTAATGGTATCCAAGGAAATGTGTCATCTTTCCTGAGATCCCGCTCGGAAGAAGAACGAAACCATGAAGAAAACGAGCCAACGTAGTCGAACGAATCCTCACACTCCGAACGCTTTTGGAACTCTATCGAGAAGAAGCAATTCGAAACAAACAATCAACATAAGATACAACACAACATATGCATGACACGATGCGCAAACAATATGATGCATGTCCGGTTTAATATGCAATGCAAGACAATTCACAGCAATCAAATACTACACATTAAGTGAAGCTCAATATGCAACGAGTTTCATATTGACGAAACTCCACGTTCGAATTATTTAGTTCACTCCCATTAGGTACACGACAATATTAAATGTTGTAAAACATGGCAAGAGGTGAAGCATAAGTAAACTATCTATCTAGGCAACTTAAATGAGGCCGGAAGCAACTTATAGTATTTTTGAAACGACCTCATATGTTAATTTCGAAATTGGTCCAGATCTGAATTAATCATATTTTATATTTGTTGAACAGCAGAATAAAGCATATCGTGCAATTCTACACGTCGTTCTAGTCGATATACATATAAAGAACATCTCAAACGGAGCTACGGTCTAAAGATTTGGGCAACACAAGATGCACATGTCATGAATGCAAATGCATGGGAAACACAAGTACAAACATTTCAAATCATGAATGCAGCACGTAATTATGAAACTACATTAGATTCAAACAAGTTTCATATGCAACATGTTCAAAACGGATCTACGGTTCAACCACAATCAACGAAACAAGTTTTAGTTGAAATCTGCCAAAAACAGCAAGATAGCATTTTACACACAAGAAACAACAGGTTACAATATTCCAAAATGCACAAACTAAGTGTCGGGCAGTAGTATACAACATCCACTTAATTTCATCTTCACAAATCATATTCAAAACATGCATGGATCACTTGGTAGGAAGCTCACAAGAAGGATACTTCAAAACAGTTTCAGACTTGGTGAAAATAGCAGTTTTTGACAGTGCAGTTTTTATCACGAAGGCATATTGACAGCAGTGAAACTATATGCTAAAGATCATAAAATGGCATGAAACTTAACAGCATGCTAAAGGACAATATCAACTACAAATAACTCCATTACACCTACCACAAAAGAGTTCTAGATCACTAGCAAATCACATGGCAAGACAGCTACAAAATATTACAGATTCCAGACTTAGAAATATTTTAGCATCCCTAAAACAGCAGAATTTTATAGCAAGTTGACAACAACAAAACAACACCTAAACATGCATTTCTATGACAAGCACAATGTCCATGGGCTAGGACACATATCAAAGAGCATTTCTCATGTTGAAACTTATTTCAAAACATGCATAGATTAAATCTCACGAAAATGACAAAAGGGCATCACAGCATAAATGACATGCACACAAAAATGCTCAAATGGCAAAACTAAATGCACAGATAAATCACATGGATTTTTCTACCCCGAAAACATATATAATATGTATAGTTTTCTACCTTATAGCAATTCATTAATGCAAAATTAAATGCAAACATCATGCTAACACTTTTATCATGCATGAAAATGCAATGCCGATGATATGAACATTTTTATTAGATGGTTGGATTATTTTTGTTGCACGTTTATATAATTATGAAAATGCAATAATATGACAAATATGCAAAATGGCAGGAATCACATGTTAAGTATTTTAGGCATGGGTGAAAATGACATATTATTAATCTAGGTATTTTTCTCATCATTTTTCATGTATAATGTTGGGGAACGTTGCATGGGAAACAAAAAATTTCCTACGCACACGCAAACCTATCCATGGTGATGAGCATCTACGAGAGGGACAGTAGATCTACGTACCCTTGTACATCGCTAAGCGGGAAGCGTTAAGAAACGCGGTTGGTGTAGTCATACTTCTTCGCGATCCAAATCACCGAGCGTCCCGCGATCTAATCACTAACCGTCCCGCGAACCAATCACGAACCGTCCCGCGATCTCCTCACGATCCGTCCCGCGATCCGATCACGAACGTCCCGTGGCCTTGATCACGATCCTTCCGATCTAGTACCGAACGGACGGCACCTCCGCGTTCAGCACACGTGCAGCTTGCTGACGATCTCCACCGTCTTGATCCAGCAAGAGGAGGTGGAGAGGAGAGAGAGTTCACCGGCAGCATGACAGCGCTCTGGTGATGGTGGTGGTGGAGCAATTCTGGCAGGGCTTCGCCTAAGCACTGCAGAAAACTGATCTAGAGGAGCATCGGTGGAACGGGTAGCACATGGCCGTAAGTTGTGTCCCGTGTGCTAGCCCTGCCCCTCTATTTATATGTTGAGCCCTGGGGTCTAAACTTGGAGCAAAAACCTCTACAAGGTCGATTTTGCCCGCACAAGGTCGGTTTGGCCCGCAATGGTGAACATCTACAAGCTGGTTTCAATGGTGAACATCATTATGTTGATCATATCTACTATATGACTCATGTTCGACCTTTCGGTCTCTTGTGTTCCGAGGCCATGTCTGTACATGCTAGGTTCGTCAAGTTTAACCCGAGTGTTCTGCACGTGCAAATCTGGCTTGCACCCGTTGTACGTGAACGTAGAGTCTATCACACCCGATCATCACGTGGTGTCTCGACACGACGAACTTTCGCAACGGTGCACACACGGGGAGAACACAGTTCATCTTGAAATTAAAGTGAGGGATCACCTTATAATGCTACCGCCGTACTAAGAAAAACAAGGTGCATAAAAGGATTAACATCTCATGCAATTCATAAGTGACATGATATGGCCATGAACTTGTGTTTAAGATCTCCATCTTCAAAACACCGGCATGATCTCCATCGTCACCGGCACAACACCATGATCTCCATCATCTTGATCTCCATCAATGTGTTGCCATTGGGGTTGTGGCGCCAGCCCTGCTTCTACTTCTATTGCTACCGCTTAGCGATAAAGTAAAGCATTACATAGCGCTTAATGATTGACACGCAGGTCATACAATAATTAAAGACAACCCTATGGCTCCTGTCGGTTGTCGTATTCACCGACGTGCAAGTCGTGAAAATCTATACATCACATGATCATCTCATACATCACATATATCTCATCATGTAATTGGCCATATCACATCACAACATACCCTGTAAAAACAAGTTAGACGTCCTCTAATTGTTGTTGCAAGTTTTACGTGGCTGCTACGGGTATTTAGCAAGAACGATTCTCACCTACGCATAAACCACAACGGTGATACATAGATTGCTTTTCAACCTTCTCAAGGACCGCCTTTGTCAGATCCAATCCAACTAAAGTGAGAGAAACTGTCACCCGCAAGCCATCTAAGCAACAAGTTGCGTCGAGGGAACCGATCTCTCGTAAGCGTACGAGTAATGTTGGTCCGGGCCGCTTCATCTCACAATCCCGCCGAACTAAAATCTGACCAAGGGAGGAAGCAATCTAAGCATCAACGCCCACAAACCTTTTGTGTTCTACTCGAGATCTCATCAAACCATCAACCTAGCTCATGATGCCACTGTTGGGGAACGTTGCATGGGAAACAAAAAATTTCCTACGCACACGCAAACCTATCCATGGTGATGAGCATCTACGAGAGGGAGAGTAGATCTACGTACCCTTGTAGATCGCTAAGCGGGAAGCGTTAAGAAACGCGGTTGGTGTAGTCGTACTTCTTCGCGATCCAAATCGTCGAGCGTCCTGCGATCTAATCACGAACCGTCCCGTGAACCAATCACGAACCGTCCCGCGATCTCGTCACGATCCATCCCGCGATCCGATCACGAACGTCCCGTGGCCTTGATCACGATCCTTCTGATCTAGTACCGAACGGACGGCACCTCCGCGTTCAGCACACGTGTAGCTTGATGACGATCTCCACCGTCTTGATCCAGCAAGAGGAGGTGGAGAGGAGAGAGAGTTCACTGGCAGCGTGACGGCACTCCGGGGATGGTAGTGGTGGAGCAATTCCGGCAGGGCTTCGCTTAAGCACTGCAGAAAACCGATCTAGAGGAGCACCGGTGGAACGGGTAGCACATGGCCGTAAGTTGTGTCCTGTGTGCTAGCCCTGCCCCTCTATTTATATGTTGAGCCCTGGGGTCTAAACTTGGAGCAAAAACCTCTACAAGGTCGATTTTGCCCGCACAAGGTCGGTTTGGCCCGCAAGAAAAGAGTCCAACTTGGATCCCTGTAGTCTCGCGCACAACTGGTAGTACCGCTTCACGAGCGGTAGTACCGCTTAAGCGGTAGTATCGAGATGTGATTTGCTTTTTGAGTAATAGTTTCTTTCATTTGGTGTGCTCTTCCTGGAACCGGTAATAGGAAAAATTTGGTGCATTCTACTTTGCTATTATGGTATTTACAATCCTGGAATTGTTTGAACCTGACTCTCATTATCTGTCTTCATGGTCTGGAGGGTATTTTGGATATCGTGGAGGTAACTGACGATGAATTCGTCTCTTGCCTCACCGATCTGAACACGGAGTTTCCGAAGCTACAAGAGTGCTTGGTTAAACGGTGCCATTAAGTTTCAACTGTCTTTAAACTTACTACTTCAAGTGCAATTATCAACTCCTTGCAAAATTGTTGGCTTTCTCATCTACAAAAGGCAACTCTGGTATTCAAGGAAACAGATAATTAGGTTCCACTCACTACGTCAACTAAAGCAACTGCATCTGGAGCACTTACCAGGGAAAATAGCGGTAGTACTGCCTTACTGCTTAAGGCAACAGCAAAACTTCCTTTTGCCCTTTCCAATACCTCGTGGGTTTTACCCCATTGGTCCATATAAAGTGTTGTTGTACCCGAACACTTCGGTAAACATCCGGAACCCCTTCCGGTTAATTCCAGAACTCTTCCAGAGATCAAAACACTATTATCACATATATCAATCTTTATCTCCAGACTCTTCTGGAGATCCTCGTCATGTCCGGGATCGTATCCGAGACTCCGAACATCCTTCGGTCACCACCATACATAACTCTATACTACCGAAACGTCACCAAACCTTAAGTGTGCAGACCCTGCGGGTTCGAGAACTATGTAGACATGACCGAGACACCTCTACGGAGCCAATGGCGGGACCTGGATGTCCAAATTGGTTCCTACATATTCTACGAAGATCTATCGGTCGAACCTCTATGTCAAGGATTCAGTTAATCCTGTATAACGTTCCCTTTGTTCTTCGGTATGTTACTTGCCCGAGATTCGATCGTCGGTATCTCCATACCTAGTTCAATCTCGTTACCGGCAAGTCTCTTTACTCGTTCCGTAATACAAGATCCCGCAACTAACAATTAGTCACATTGCTTGCAAGGCTTATTGTGATGTTGCATTACTGAGTGGGCCCCGAGATACCTCTCCGTCACACGGAGTAAAAAATCCCAGTCTCGATCCATGCCAACTCAACAGACATCATCGGAAATACCTGTAGAGCACCTTTATAGTCACCCAGTTACGTTGCGACGTTTGATACACACAAGGCACTCCTCCGATACCCGTGAGTTGCATGATCTCATGGTCATAGGAACATATACATTGACATGCAGAAAACAGTAGCAATAAACTGACACGATCATATGATACGTTTGTAGTTTGGGTCTTGTCCATCACATCATTCTCCTAATGATGTGATCCTGTTATCAAATGACATCACATGTCAATGGCTAGGAAACCCTGACCATCTTTGATCAACGAGCTTGTTCACTAGAGGCATACCAGGGACACAGTGTTGTCTATTTACCCACACATGCAATGTGTTTCCAATCAATGCAATTATAGCATGGATAATAAACGATTATCATGAACAAGGAAATATAATAATAAACACTTTATATATTGCCTCTAGGGCATATTTCCAACAGTCTCCCACTTGCACTAGAGTCAATAATCTAGTTCACATCACTATCTGATTTACATGGTAATGAATCGAACACCCATACAGTTCTGGTGTTGATCATGTTTAGCCCTTGGAAGAGGTTTAGTCAACGGGTCTGCAACATTCAGATCCGTGTGCACTTTGCAAATATTTATGTCCTTCTCCTCGATGTAGAACCGGATGGAGTTGAAGCGTCGCTTTATGTGTCTGGTCCTCTTGTGAAACCTTGGTTCCTTGGCTAGAGCAATGGCACCAGTGTTGTCACAGAACAGATTTATTGGATTCAGTACACTAGGCACTACTCCAAGATCTGTCATGAACTGCTTCATCCAGACACCTTCCTTCGCTGCCTCCGAGGCTGCGATGTACTCCGCTTCGCACGTAGAATCAGCTACCACGCTTTGCTTGGAACTGCACCAGCTTACTGCTCCCCCGTTAAGAATAAATACGTATCCGGTTTGCGATTTAGAATCGTCCGGATCAGTGTCGAAGCTTGCATCGACGTAACCCTTTACGACGAGCTCTTCATCACCTCCATAAACGAGAAACATGTCCTTAGTCCTGTTAAGGTACTTAAGGATATTCTTGACCGCTTGCCAGTGCTCCATTCCAGGATCACTTGGAAACCTTCCAGCCATACTTATGGCAAGGATGACATCGGGTCTTGTGCACAGCATTGCATACATGATAGAGCCTATGGCTGAAGCATAGGGGATGACGCTCATCTTTTCTTTATCTTCTGCAGTCACTGGGCATTGAGTCTTACTCAACTTCACACCTTGTAACACAGGCAAGAACCCCTTCTTGGCCTGTTCCATTTTGAACTTCTTCAAAACTTTATCAAGGTATGTGCTTTGTGAAAGTGCTATTAAGCATCTCGAATTATCTCTATAGATCTTAATGCCTAATATGAAAGCAGCTTCTCCTAGGTCCTTCATTGAAAACTCTTATTCAAATATTCCTTCACGCTTTCCAGCATTTCTATATCGTTTCCGATCAGCAATATGTCATCCACATATAACACTAGAAATGCTATAGAGCTCCCACTCACTTTCTTGTAAATACAAGATTCTCCATAAACTTGTATAAACCCAAACGCTTTGATCACCTCATCAAAGCGCTTATTCCAACTCCGAGATGCTTGCACCAGTCCATAAATGGATCGTTGGAGTTTGCAAACTTTGTCAGCATTCTCTGGATCGACAAAACCTTCGGGTTGCATCATATACAACTCTTCCTCGAGGAAACCGTTGAGGAACGCCGTTTTTACATCCATCTGCCAAATTTCAGTCGAAATAAGCAGCTATTGCCAACATGATTCTGACAGACTTAAGCATCGCTACGGGTGAGAAAGTCTCATCGTAGTCAACTCCTTGAACTTGCAAACTTTGTCAGCATTCTCTGGATCGACAAAACCTTCGGGTTGCATCATATACAACTCTTCCTCAAGGAAACCGTTGAGGAACGCCGTTTTTACATCCATCTGCCAAATTTCATAGTCGAAATAAGCAGCTATTGCCAACATGATTCTGACAGACTTAAGCATCGCTACGGGTGAGAAAGCCTCATCGTAGTCAACTCCTTGAACTTGTGAAAAACCCTTTGCCACAAGTCGAGCTTTATAGACGGTGACATTACCGTCCACGTCCATCTTCTTCTTATAGATCCATTTGTTCTGAATGGCCTTTCGCCCTTCAGGTAGTACTTCCAAAGTCCATACTTTGTTTTCATACATGGATCCCATCTCAGATTTCATGGCCTCTAACCATTTCTCAGAATCCGGGCCCATCACTGCTCCTTCATAGCTCGTAGGTTCATTGTTGTCCAACAACATGACCTCTAAGACAGGGTTGCCGTACCAATCGGGAGTAGTACGCGTCCTTGTCGATCTACGAGGTTCAATAGCAGCTTGATCCGAAGCTTCATGATCATCATCGTTAACTTCCTCTTCTACCGTTGTAGGTTCCACAGAAACATCTTTCTGCGCAGCGCTACTCTCTGGTTGAAGTAAAGGTTCAATAACCTCATCAAGCTCTATTTTCCTCCCACTCAATTCTTTCGAAATTTGGCAAGGGGAAACCCTAGAAACAGTGAGAGCTCTCTCCATGGCTTTATATAGGAAGGCACTAGGGGTGGCTGGACAACGTCCGTCTGATCGAGATTCGACGACCACGAACGGAGGGAGTGGCTAGGTTGGGCTAGCGGGCTCTGTAGAGGGCCTAGGGAGAGATGAGAGGAAGTGCGGCCCGTGACACGAAGTTTTAAAACACCGACAAACGTCTGACGAAAATACCGATAACCTCACTGCTACGACTGTCCGACGGGGTATCTAACGAACTCAGAACGCGACGAAATTCGACGGGCGGTCTACCTACAACATAACAAGACCGCACGCCAAGTTTCAACCCAATCCAAGACTATTTTTAGCGCGCCTTAAAACCAGTTTTATTTTAAATGATGTCGCGGGCGCGTGCATGTGTGGCTGGTCTCGAAACGGGCAATGCAAGAACGCATAGAACCGGCAACTACGAATGGATGCAAGTTCGAAAACGGGTGACGATGCAATGCAGATGATGCGAATGATGCGATGATGAATGCAACAACGAGACGAAACACAGATGATAATGAAAATAAAAGGGAATCTTCTGGAGCGTTGGTCCCGGGCTGTTACAACTCTCCTCCACTACACGAGGATCTCGTCCCAAGATCTAGAAAGAAAAGGGGAAGAGAAAGAGCAAAAGGTAAAATGTAGTTGCTTCTTTGACAACGAATGCAACCATGATCATTGAAGGATGCAAAGAGATGAAGAATGAGGAACAAGCAAGAATTCACAAGAAATTTCGGTAGCACTTCGGTAGGATAGAGAGGAAAAATTAGATATGATGGAAAGAAATTGAAAGAGACACCAAACTTCGGTTGGATTAGAATCAAAACATCAAATATGGAAGGATCAAGAAAGATTGCACAACACTCCGGTTAAATGAATAAGCGAGAAAGAACATGATCTTGAAACAACAAGACGATGGATTGAAGAGAGCAACATCACAAGGCCTCCAAACGAATAGAAACTGGATTGATGGGAGGAAAAGAACGGATAAGAAAATGACAACTTCTACCACCATTGAATTGAAAAGCTTGCTTGAACAGAGAGGATGGAGAATCAACAACAAAAAGAATATCTTGTTATGGGCTTATGGAAAACATCTCAAAATTATGAGGTGACAACCTGCCAAAACAGAAACAATTGATAGATTGAGAGCAACAAGATATGCAAAACTTCTTTCACCAAGAAGAGGAGGACAAAACTTGGATCATTTATAACACCATGATAGCAACAATCCTTAGGATATGCTTTAGGTGAAATCCAACCCAAGATAACTCCGAGAAAACAAGATGGGTTTACTTATCTTATTATTGACAGTTTTCCCTGCGAGACTCCTCATAATCAAGAATTTAATAACACCATCTCAAAAGACAATGGAGAAGGAATTGAACTTAGAAGACCAAGATAAAGAACACTTGAGCACCTCCAACAAGAATCTAGAAGAACACTTGAAAATGAAAGAAATCTTGATGAACCACCATGAAGAACCTCCAGAAGAACTCTGAAACGAAAGGATGATAGAAAAGGATTGAAGGTTGCAAAGAACAAGATTGAGGCCTTGCTATGAATTAGATGAAGCTTCGGAACAAGATAGTTGAGAAAAGACTAGGAACTCCGGAAAAGAAAGATAACCACTTGGGATAAGGAATTTGATATCATGAACAACTCCGGAAGAGAGATTGAGATCACTTGAATGAATAAGAATAAGAATTATGATATGCCTATCCTTCATCAAGTTAAATTGATGACAAGCAACGGATTTCACACATCACTTATTCTTCTTGAAAAAGAATGAAGAGAGAGATAGAGCACAATCTTGAAGAAATCTTGCACGAGAACACCGGTTAGAATGAAACGAATGAATGATATAGCACGAGAACGAAGAGAGCATGATCCACCTAATAGAAAACTTCACAAGGCACCTAAAAGAATTAGAAGCTAAAGAGGACACATGAGAATGAAGATATCAAGATTTGCCTAATAGAAACTGAAAACGGCACCGGAATAATTGAGATATGAACGAAGGAACAACAATTGAGAAGAATTTGAGAACGAAAGCTGAAAGCTGAGAACGAAGAAATCTTCTGAAATGATGGCCTTTGGAGGATCAAGAAACAAGAAGAACACTGAATGCTCCGGATAGATATGGGAGAGATAACTCATGATCAAAACAATTTGAGATGATAGCAACAAGCTGAAACCACACTCTTGAAAAGAATGGACAAAGATTTATGAGAAACTCTCCTTCGGTCTTCAAGCTAAGAATGATGACGAGAAACAACACCATGAATTACTGAGATACTCCGGAATAATGAATAAGGAAAGGTTGAGCCAACAATGAAAATGATTAGAAGCGATCATGGAAGGAATATGACTGGTGAAAATCATTCTTACATCATATTGAAAAGATCTTGCGGACATCTCCGGAAAGATTAGAAGAGTCAGGTATGATCCTGGGGAAAAACATGTGGGTTATGGGCCCACTCAAAAGAAACCATCGTTGAAACAATTGATTACAAGAGAGACTGCACCGGTACAAATTAAGAACTTGATGATATGAGACCCTTGAAATAATTTAAGAGGGCAAGAATGAAAATGAATGTCTTCTGAGATATCTTCAACCTCCGGATAGAAAAGAGAGATGACTAAACAAGAGATACTTGGATAAGAATTTCCAACATGGGAGAGCAATAGAGAATGAAAATGATATGATGAACACCAAGAACTTGAATTGAATCCACCGGAAAAGAAACAAAGATGAATACTACTAAATTATAACTTGCGCACTGAGCATCTTCATAAAGAATCACTGGAGAAGAATAACAACGAAAACAAAGAATATGAGGATAGATATTGAAATGAAACTCCTGAGAATATTCACAAAGAATCACCGGAAACAAGATAGAAGAAATGATAGCGGAAGCATTACATGAATAGAAAAGACACTTGGATCAGAATTTAATCATAGAAGAAAAAGGGAGGGAGGGCGGGAAAACAAAGAAAACTTGGAACAGATGCGACAACTCCAGAATGAAACATGAGGATTGATCTTGCAATATTGAAGAGGATAGAATATCTTGAAGAGAAGCACACCGGTAGGAAAAGAATTGATATGATAACTTGATTGAGCAAAAGAATTAGCATTCCCTTAGAAATACGAGAACACTACTTAGCAAGATATGAGATCACCACTTGACATCAAAGCCACTCGATTACCATATTCAAAACAAAACGAAGGTTAAGGCTTACGAAACAAGCCAGAAACAAATACATACCCACTATGCACTTGTTGGAAAGATAATTCTGGGTAACTACTTGAATTCCCAACTAAGAACTTCCGAACACTTTCTTGTTTATGCGATTCGGGTTGCGGAATCAGGAACCTACCCTAGGTAATCAGCTGCAACTGCATCCGCAACCTTCCACACCATAATTCAAGAAATTCCGCAAACTCATCTAATCTTGAATCCTCGAACTCACAAAGATACTAAACCATGGTGGTACCCCGGACGCCTCCCCAGTACTGGGTGACTCCGGTCTTATCTCACCATGATAAGTATTGAAGCAATTCCAAAAACCTTCCGTCCTGAGATACTAAGAAAACTGAATGATAATGATGTGTCAAGAATCCCTCGGAGCTCAACTCCCCAGAAGAAATCAAGTCAGACAAGAGGCACCAAGACAGAACTCCGTCACATCGGCATCATATAGTTTCCAAAATACCCGCGTGATCCTAAAAAAATTTGAGCGAGAAGAGGAGTAGAATCAAAATTCCTAAGTCGAATACCTCACCAGAGCATAGAAGAGGAGTAAAAAGAATCCTACTCTTCGATATAACTAGACTCAAAACAGTTTTTCACTAGACACGACTCGGCCAAGTTCGATCAATCAAGGGGGCTCCTAGGTCGGAATAGGCTCTGATACCAACTTGTCACGCCCAAGATGTGGTCCTATCCTTATTTTGGCACGAGGGCCTCGACAGGGATAGAAGCGCATCTCGATGCGTTCGCAAGAATGGATATCATTACAAGTACATGTACAGAAGAGATGAGTATATGGAATTGGCTTACACTCGCCACAAGCTACATCAGCATCACATCAATGCAATACATACTCAAACATCATACAGAAGAGCAGGGTCTGACTACGGACGAAATCAAACAATAAAATGACATCCACCTTTGCCATCCCAGGCTGCCACCTGGAACCCATCCAAGATTGATGAAGAAGAAGAAGAAGAACTCCAAATCAAATCAAACAACACGCTCACATCAAATCATCGCATTACCTGTACCTGCAACTGTTGTTGTGGTAATCTGAGAGCCACAGGGACTCAGCAATCTCATTTCCAAGGGTATCAAGACTATTAAAGCTTAATGGGTAAGGTATGGTTAAGTGTGAGGCTGCGGCACCGACTAAGCATATATCTGAGTGGCTAACTTACGAGTACAGAAAGTAAAGTATGGTGGTCTACGCATAACGGACATGAACTAGTAATGATCACTAACTGATCCTAAACACCTACTTACGTCAATCATAACCCCACCGTGTTCTCTTTCGGATAAGAACTCACGAAAAGAGGCAGCCACGGTTACGCACACAGTTGGTGTATTTTATTAGAGTTTACTTCAAGTTTGCTATGGCCGGGTGTTAAATAAAGTATCCAAGTTTGCCACATAACCGTGGGCACGGCTTCTCGAAAAGATTTAACCCTGCAGGGGTGCTCCAACTCATCCATCATAAATTAACCACACGCAATGGGAATAACCTCAACCACGGATCTCGTGATCATCCTAGGCAATTCCAAAGGAAATCCAACACCTCGAGATAGCCCGAAGAATAATCAGAATTCCTCACTCAAGATGTTCGAGAAAGGTAAAACAAATCCAGCAAGGCCGCCTAGTGTGTCGACGAACCCGATAGGAGCTGCGTATTTTGTTCTCAGGACACGACCAGATAAGCGAAGTGTACGGTAACTGACATCCCGAGTTGCGCCAGGTAGCCCGCACGGTGCTCTAGTTTGGACCAACACTCATGAGGAGCACTGGCCCGGGTTGTTGATTAATTATCCACGGGGTCTGGAAAATTCCCTATGCAAGTTCATTAATTATTAGGAAAATGTAGTACCAATGTTGGGCCTTGCCAGACAAGTTTTATTCTCACCCGAAAATCAAGGGGGTCCCCATAACAACTCCGAGCATGTTAGGAGCACTCATTTATGGAACATAACACCGGTTCACAAGTAACTAGGAGCGGCAAGAGTGGAACAAAACACGGAGCAAAAGGCCAAGCCTTCCACCCTTTACCAAGTATATATGTGCATTAAAATAAATAGCAGCAATATTGTGATATAACAAAAGAATGTCCATGTTGTCACATGGAAGCAATTGCACCTGCAACTAGAACACTATAAGAAGGGCTGAGCAAGCGGTAACATAGCCAAACAAAGGTTTGCTGGGATGTGGAGAGGTTAGAGGCTTTCATGGCAATGTTGGGAGGCTTATCAAACAAGTGGTAGGTAGCGAGACATAACGATAAAGACGAGACAACTAGCATGGCAATGATAGTAATGGTATCCAGGGAAAAGTGTCATCTTGCCTGAGATCCCGCTCGGAAGAAGAACGAATCCATGAAGAAGACGAGCCAACGTAGTCGAACGAATCCTCACACTCTGAACGCTTTCGGAACTCTATAGAGAAGAAGCAATCCGAAACAAACAATCAACACAAGATACAACACAACATATGCATGACACGATGCGCAAACAATATGATGCATGTCCGGTTTAATATACAATGCAAGACAATTCACAACAATCAAATACTACACATTAAGTGAAGCTCAATATGCAACGAGTTGCATATTGACGAAACTCCACGTTCGAATTATTTAGTTCACTCCCGTTAGGTATACGACAATATTAAATGTTGTAAAACATGGCAAGAGGTGAAGCATAAGTAAACTATCTATCTAGGCAACTTAAATGAGGCCGAAAACAACTTATAGTATTTCCGAAACGACCTCATATGTTAATTTCGAAATTGTTCCAGATCTGAACTAATCATATTTTATATTTGTTAAACAGAGGAATAAATCATACCATGCAATTCTACACGTCGTTCTAGTCGATATACATATAAAGAACATTTCAAACAGAGCTACGGTCTAAAAGATATGCGCAACACAAGATGCACATGTCATGAATGCAAATGCATGGAAAACACAAGTACAACATTTCAAATCATGAATGGAGCACGTAATTATGAAACTACATGAGATTCTAAGCAAGTTTCATATGCAACGTGTTCAAAACGGAGCTACGGTTCAACCACAATCAACAAAACAAGTTTTATTTGAAATCTGCCAAAAACAGCAAGATAGCATTTTGCACACATGAAAACAACAGGTTAAAATATTCCAAAATGCACAAACTAAGCGTGTGGCAGTAGTATACAATATCCACTTCATTTCATCTTCACAAATCATATTCAAAACATGCATGGATCACTTGGTAGGAAGCTCACAAGAAGGATACTTGAAAACAGTTTCAGACTTGGTGAAAATAGCAGTTTTTGACAGTGCAGTTTTTACCATGAAGGCATATTGACAGCAGTGAAACTATATGCTACATATCATGAAATGGCATGAAACTAAACAACATGCTAAAGGACAATATCAAAAACAAATAACTCCATTACACCTACCACAAAAGAGTTCTAGATTACCAGCAAATCACATGGCAAGATAGCAACAAAATATTACAGATTCCAGACTTAGAAATATTTTAGCATCTCTAAAACAGCAGAATTTTATAGCAAGTTGACAACAACAAAACAACACCTAAACATGCATTTCTATGACAAGCAAAATGTCCATGGGCTAGGACACATATCAAAGAGCATTTCTCATGTTGAAACTTATTTCAAAACATGCATGGATTAAATCCCACGAAAATGACAAAAGGGCATCACAGATAAATGACATGCACACAAAAATGCTCAAATGGCAAAACTAAATGTACAGATAAATTACATGGATTTTTTCTACCCCGAAAACATATATAATATGTATAGGTTCATGTAGAAAATTTAATCACAATTAATTATGCAAGTATTAGGCCTAACCACCTTATAGCAATTCATTAATGCAAAATTAAATGCTAACATCATGCTAACAATTTTATCATGCATGAAAATGCAATGCCAATGACATGAACATTTTTATTACATGGTTGGATTAATTCCGATGCGCGTTTATATAATTATAAAAATACAATAATATGACAAATATGCAAAATGGCAGGAATGACATGTTAAGTATTTTAGGCATGGGTGAAAATGATATATTATTAATCTACGTATTTTTCTAATCATTTTTCATGTATAAATCATTTTAATACGAGGCGCGGTTAATTAAATATGAGCAATTGCAAATATGTAATAAAAATAAACGGAGGGGAGCTGCTGGGCTCACCAGGCCACATGGGCCAGCTGGCACGGGAGCACTGGGCCTTGGCTGCACTGGGCCCACACGGGGGCGCAGCGGTCGGTCAACGGGGCGAGGCTCGTCCTCCTCCTCCCGATAGAGGAAGGAGCGACAACGGCTGGGCAACGCCGGCGGCGCAGCGGGGCTCGGGCCTGGGACGGGGCAGGCGAGGCCGGATCCGACGGCAGGGAGGCAAACGACGGCGGGCTACGACGGCGGTGGAGCTCTCGGGCGCCATCCATGGCGGCTCGTACCTGGGACAGAGGGAGCCCTGGAGGTTAGGGAGAGAGAAGGAAGGAAGGAGAAGAGGGAAGGGAGAGGGAGAGAAGAGGAGGTCCGGTGGGGAGCTGCTGGTCCAGCGAGGGCGACCGGCAAGCCGGCGGCGATGGCGGACAAGGGGAGCTACGTGATCGGGGGCTACCATGGGAGCTCACGCAGGAGCTCGGGGCTTCTACGGTCGCTGGACATGTCCGGGTTGACCGCCGGACATGTCTGGTAGGTGGGAAATTGGGCGATTTTCGGCCTCTAGATCGCGATTCAAGGGCCGAAAACGGACAGATGGATGGGGCTGCGAGATATGGAGGAGGAGGGCTAGCAGGTGGGGTTTCCCTAGGGGTGTGGCTGCAATTTGGCAAGGGGAACCCTAGAGAGAGTGAGAGCTCTCTCCATGGCTTTATATAGGGAAGGCACTAGGGGTGGCTGGACAACGTCCGTCCGATCGAGATCCGACGACCACGAATGGAGGGAGTGGCTAGGTTGGGCTAGCGGGCTGTGTAGAGGGCCTAGGGAGAGATGAGAGGAAGTGCGGCCCGTGACACGAAGTTTTAAAACACCGACAAACGTCCGACGAAAATACCGATAACCTCACTGCTACGACTGTCCGACGGGGTATCTAACGAATTCTGAACGCGACGAAATTCGACGGGTGGTCTACCTACAACATAACAAGACCGCACGCCAAGTTTCGACCCAACCCAAGACTATTTTTAGCGTGCCTTAAAAACGGTTTTATTTTAAATGATGTCGCGGGCGCGGGCGTGTGTGGCTGGTCTCGAAACGGGCAACGCAAGAACGCAGAGAGCCGGCAACTATGAACGGATGCAAGTTCGAAAACGGGTGACGATGCAATGCAGATGATGTGAATGATGCGATGATGAATGCAACAACCAAACGAAACATAGAAGAGAATGGAAATAAAAGGGGAATCTTCTGGAGCGTCAGTCCCGGGCTGTTGCACCTGTTGACGGAGTCAACTTTTGCACCATCTTGTAAGTCACCATCTTGTAAGCCGCCATCTTGTATGAAGAAACGGCAGAAGCCTCCAAGTGACTTTATGATGATCCAATAAATCCGGTCACCCATGTTTGAACGGTGTATCTCGGTGGTTTCGTCCTCTTGGGCAACTTTTAATTTTTTGGAAACTCGAGCTTGCAAGAGATGAATTCCTTTTGAACCGGATGCTGAGCCGGATATCGAGATCTCAAAATTTTGTAAGAGATAGATTTGTCTTGAACCGGGATTCTCAGATCGCTTGGCACTTTTTCAGCTGGAAATTTTCTGAAAGCCTTTAAGCTTTCACCAATGTGGCAGTATCCCCCGAGATCGGGTGATCTGGGGTTCTTTGAATTTGCTGAATCATGTATGTAGCCCCCGAGTCTTAAGACGACTCGAGGAGTTGGCTTAAGATTCTCCATACTTGGCCGTGGCATAAACCGGCATATAGTCGGTAGCAGAAACGCTGGAATGTGTTGAAGCTGGAGGCAAGGTGACGAGTTTGATGATCTTCACAACACTCATTGTATACCTCGGCGTTGATAACACGATGTGGATTCGTGGATGGTTGAGGTTGGCCGCAACAGGTTATAAATGATCCCGTATGAGCTGTGCCAATAACCTGACCAATGGTTCATCCCAGCTCGTTGTTGTATTTAACTAAACTGCAGTGATGGCGACTCATTCACCCGTCCGTTTGGGCGGCTTGTACAGGCGAGCACTGCACTGATATGAAATTGTAAATTGGACCACAAGGGCGGTGATTCGGAACCGTTTGTTAGGCGGCTCGTACTGGTATATGCGGCCCTTGGCGTGTTGATGTAGACATAGAAGTCACCCGCGGCGTTTTGTAAGCCGGTGTGGTTCGGGAGAGATGGCCGCGGCGTTTGTAATCTGGTGCGATCGCGAGAGACGGCCGCAGCATTGTAAGCCGGTGCGGTCGCGAGAGACGGCCGCGGCATTGTAAGCCGGTGTGGTTCGGGAGAGATGACTGCGACGTTTGTAAGCCGGTGCGATCGCGAGAGACGGACGCGGCGTTGTGAGCCGGCATGGATGGCGAGAGACGGTCACGACATTGTAAGCCGGCGCGGATGGCGAGAGATGGCCACGGCGTTGTAAGCCGGCACGGATGGCGAGTTGGCCGTGGCATTGTTGGTGAAACCATACCGCGGGTATGGCGGCTTGCCGCAGTCATTAGGCGGCTCAGACTGGCGGGTGAGCATGCGCGGTACCTATGAGTTGATGTAGGCCGGGCCGTGGGGGCGGCGACTCACGCACGTCTATTGAACAACACAACACGGACGAACACCAGTATAGTGATGCTCGCGTGCGCTCCACCTCTGCGGTATAATATCGCGTGAATAATTGCCCTACGTAAAAATATTGCAGGCCAAAATAATTGTTCTCGAAAGAAATTAATATGTACTGATAAATAGATAGGGCAAATAGCATCTAGCCTTTTTGTCAGATAACCGCAGACATTTTCTGTGATGGTCAGAGCCGGAGTTGCGGACATATTACGGTCTTGATTTGGACAAAGATATATTAACGGAGCACTACATTATAGTACGAATTGATTTCTCCACCACGTGACCTCCTTTTTATTCCTTTCTTTCTGCACCTAGGTGTCCAAATCGCTCGAGCCACACTATACCACGCTGGAAACCTTGGTCCGATCCCTGTTTCTTCCTAATTTCTTTTCTGCAGCAAGCATAGTGGTCAAACAGTTTCTTTTCTGTAGCTGCTGGAGTATTGGTCCATGCGTTCGCTGTCTGGCGTGGCGCAAACGGACGTTGTAAGTCTTGTACGGATTATGCCAAATCACTGGTATTTTTGCACTTCTTGTGCTAGTGCCACCACAGCAGCTACAAACTCCGGTGGCTGAGCGGGGCAGGGGATCGGCCGACCAGCGGCGGGCAAGGTGAGCAGGTGCATTGGCGAGCCGTCCAGGCAGTCTAAGGTGACGGAAGCGGAGCCGCGGGGCGGCAGCATGCCGACGCCTCGTTTGAACTCGGCAAAGTATGGTGTCTGCGTGGCTGGAAGCCGGGCATGGCTAGAGGAGCACGCGGTAGTAGCGGAGGCTTAGCACGGGGCGGCTCACAGGCGCGGCGGGAGCCGTGGCGCGGCAAGGGAGCGGCCGAGCAAAGGCGGAAGGAGGCGCGCGGGGGCAATCCGGTCGGCGCGGAGTAACGTTGCGGTTGGGTCACAACAGCGGAGGCGGATTGGCTAGAGGCTGGTTGGGGTCAGGCTGATGCGGTGAGGGGAGCCACGAAGATTGGAGGCGAAGTGGAAACCACGGTGGTGACTCCGCCACGGCGATGGCGGGACGCAGCCAGGGCGGCTCTAAGGCGCTGGTCCATGGCAGAGCCAGAAGTCGCGGGGTCTGCTCAAACTCGACGGAGGCGAGGCGAGGCTGAGGCCGAGACGGTCTCGACGGGCAGGCAGGGCATGTCCAAGGCGAGGTGGGGGAAGAGGTGAAGCATGGCAGCTCGGTCGTGATGCGTCCGAGGCCAACTCGGATGCGGTTGAGCAAGGCGAGGCGACGGTAGTCCGGCTCGAAGCGGCGGAGCAGACGCAAGATGTTGCAGAAGCGACGGGCCGGCTCAGATGCAGCGGAGGAAGGCAATGCGAGGCCGCAACAGCTCAACGCCTGGCTTTGAACTCATGGCCGCAACAGCTCAGCGCGTGGAGTAGGATTCATCTGCGGCCGGTGGATGTAGTAACTTTAGACCAAAAATTCCGATCTGTAGCTTGACGTGACGAATAGTACTAGTAGTTGATGCCCTGTCTTCATGTCACGATCGAGGAGCAGCCTCTGGACTTGGCCCACGTGTAATAGTGTACGAGAACAGAATTGACACGTCTCATCGACTCGGTTCTTGAAGCTAGCAGCAACAACTCGGCTCATTGTCAGATAAAGTAATCGGTCGGTAACCGGTCTCGGCGACTTAGGGTGGCGCAGCGTAAAACGATCACAGATCGTTTGGTTGTGTGCGGCAGCATACGCGAACGTAACCCTAACTTCACTCATCTCAAATTTGATCCAATCTCATATTGCATGTTCTGACCACTCACCATGGTGACGACATAAATCCTTCCATAGTGGCGCTCCTTCATCCGGCGTATCGCGAACTTATAGATCCTTAGGAAAATCCCTTCAAGAACTCAACACCACCGTGTGTGGCCCCACGGTGGGCGCCAACTATCGTGGTTTTGTCACGGCAGATGGCCGGGTGAACGGACTTAGGTTCAGGGCGAAGACGCAACTACGTGGCGGCTTGAAGGGGTTGTTCAGAATCGAGAGACACAGAGTTTACCCAGGTTCGGCCCCTCCGATGGAGGTAAAAGCCTACGTCCTGCTTGTCTAGTATTGATGATGAAGAAGATTTCTCGGTTACAAGGGTGTTGTTTGCTACCTCTAATCACGAGAGCCTCTAATCTATCTATCTCTAATCTCTTGTGTTGTCTAAACTTGTGGACTTGTGAATCTGTCCCTCTAGGGGTGCTCTACCCCTCCTTATATAAGAGGAGAGGGTAGGTTTACAGATAGAGTCCTACTAGGAGTAGGATTAGGATTAGTCTCTCTAGAATCCTATTCCGGGTCTTGTTTCTCTTGTAAGGAAATCCTTTCTCCTTTAGGCCTTCTCTTGTGAGCCGCCTGGCGCCGGCTCACACGCCGGGTCTTGGGCCCGGTCGGCCTGTGGCCCGCCAGCCGGATCACAAATAAAACGTCATGTCTGTACCGGGTCTCCTGTGAGTCGCCAGGCCGGGTCATACCACGGGGTATATCCCCAACAAGACCTTGCCGGGATGACCATCGAACCCTTAGGCAAAGACAAAGCCCCGGCAAGGCAAAGCCCCGGCAAGGCCCCGCCAGTGCATGGGCCAGGTGTCGTTCCGCCTAGGCACGTGTCACAACATCGGCGCTCGAGGGGGCTAAGCGGTGCCAATAGGACGGGCTCATGTCCCGTCCCACAAACGGACAGAGATGCCTGACGGTGCATTAAATGCACCTGTCCTACTCCGTCAGTGATAGGTATGATAGCACTATAGTTCTATACACCCCGTGTACGCACTGTACGCCACTGTTGGGATCCCCTTCAGAGTATAAAAGGAGCCCTAGGGCGATACGGTAGAGCACTTTTGGATCTTTAGACTTTTGGACTTTTAGTCTTTGGGGACCTTCTAGCTCACACGGGTGACGGTTGCTCATAGCGCTCCTGTAACTAGAACTCTAAGAACACTCTAAATACAACCAAGCAGGAGTAGGGTTTTACGCATCCTTGTTGCCCGAACCTGGGTAAGATCCGTGTGTGTTGTTCATTAGACCTGCTCTTTGTGTGAGCCCTCTCCCCGTCGAACCGAAATGGTCCCTTCGATCCCATAGGTGTTCATTCCCCATGACACTTGTTGTTTTTGTTAAAATAGGAGATCATTGTTACCATGGCTTATATGATATGGGTGCTAGTGTAAGTGCAATTCCCTTTTCCTTATATAAAGAGATTATAAATGATATTGCACAAGGTGAGTTAGAGGAAATTGATGTTACAATTAAGCTTGCTAATAGAGACACTATATCACCAGTTGGGATTATTAGAGATGTTGAAGTCTTGTGTGGAAAAATAAAATATCCTACTGATTTTCTTGTTCTTGGCTCACCAGTCCCCACAAGATGATTTTTGTCCCATTATATTTGGTAGACCCTTCTTGAATACCGTTAATGCCAGGATAGATTGTGAGAAGGAAACAGTTACCGTAAGTTTTGGGGATATGTCTCATGAGTTTAAATTTTCTAAATTTCGTAGACAACCCCATGATAAAGAATTGCCAAGTAAGGATGAAATTATTGGTCTTGCTTCTATTGTTGTTAGTAGATGGGTTAGTCCCGTTCATTGTCTCCCTAAGAAAGGAGGTATTACCGTAGTTCCTAATGATAAAAATGAATTGATTCCGCAGAGAATTGTTACAGAATATAGAATGGTAATTGATTTTAGGAAATTGAATAAAGCTACTAGGAAAGATCATTACCCTCTGTCTTTTGTTGATCAAATGTTAGAAAGATTATACAAACACACACATTTCTGCTTTCTAGATGGTTATTGTGGTTTCTCTCAAATACATGTGTAAAAAGAGGACCAAGAGAAGATCACCTTTACCTGTCCTTTTGGTACCCTTGCTTAAAGATGTATGCCTTTTGGTTTATGCAATGCACCTGCTACCTTTCGAAGATGTATGACTGCTATATTCTCTGATTTTTTTGAAAGGATTGTTGAGGTTTTCATGGATGATTTTTCTATTTATGAGAGTTCTTTTGATGATTGTTTGAGCAACCTTGATCGAGTTTTGCAGAGATGTGAAGTAACTAATCTTGTCTTGAATTGGGAGAAGTGCCACTTTATGGTGAATGAAGGCATTGTCTTGGGACATAACATTTCCGAAAGAGGTATTGAAGTTGACAAAGCTAAAGTTGATGCTATTGAAAAAATGGCGTGTCCTACGGATATCAGAGGTATAAGAAGTTTCCTTGGTCATGTTGGTTTCTATAGGAGATTTATTAAAGATTTATCTAAGATCTCTAGGCCTCTCACTAATCTTTTGCAAAAAGATGTTCCATTCATTTTTTATGATGATTGTGTAGAAGCTTTCTGAATTCTTAAGAATGCTTTGATTTTTTCACTTGTTGTTCAACCACCTGATTGGAACCTGCCCTTTGAAATTATGTGTGATGCTAGTGATTATACCGTTGGTGCTATCCTAGGACAAAGAGTTGATAAGAAATTAAATGATATTCATTATGCTAGCAAAACTCTACACAGTGCTCAAAGAAACTATGCTACCACTGAAAAAAAATAGCAGTTGTGTTCGATTGTGATAAGTTTAGACCTTATGTTGTTGATTCTAAAGTAACTGTTCACACTGATCATGCTGCTATTAAATATCTTATGGAAAAGAAGGATGCTAAACCTAGACTTATCTGATGGGTTCTTCTGCTACAAGAATTTGATTTGCATATTGTTGATAGAAAGGGTGTTGATAACCCCGTAGCAGATAACTTGTCTAGGTTAGAGAATGTTCTTGATGACCCACTACCTATTGATGATAGCTTTCTTGATGAACAATTAGCTGTCATAAATACTTCGCGTAATGCTCCTTGGTATGCTGATTATGGCAATTACATTGTCGCTAAATTTATACCGCCTAGTTTCACGTATCAACAAAAGAAAAGATTCTTCTATGATTTAAGACATTACTTCTGGGATGACCCACACCTTTATAAAGAAGGAGTAGATGGTGTTATTAGACGTTGTGTACCTGAGCATGAACAAGAATAGATCCTATAGAAGTGTCATTCCAAGGCCTGCGAAGGACACCACGCTGGAGATAGAACTGCACATAAGGTATTACAATCTGGTTTTTATTGGCCTACTCTCTTCAAGGATGCTCGTAAGTTTGTATTGTCATGATGAATGTCAAATAATTGGCAATATTAGTAGACGTCAGGAAATTCCTATGAATTACTCTCTTGTTATTGAACAATTTGATGTTTGGGGTTTTGATTATATGGGGCCTTTTCCAACGTCCAACGGGTATACTCATATTTTAGTTGTTGTTGACTATGTTACTAAGTGGGTAGAAGCTATTCCAACTAGTAGTGTTGATCATAACACCTCTATTAAGATGCTTAAAGAAGTTATTTTCCATAGATTTGGAGTCCCAAGATATTTAATGACTGATGGTGGTTCACATTTTATTCATGGTGCTTTCCGTAAATTGCTTGCTAAGTACGATGTTAACCATAGAATTGCATCCCCTTATCATCCTCAGTCTAGTGGTCAAGTAGAATTAAGAAATAGATAAATTAAATTGATCTTGCAAAACACGGCTAATAGATCTAGGAAGAATTGGTCTAAGAAACTTGACGATGCATTATGGGCTTATAGAACTGCTTACAAGAATCATATGGGTATGTCTCCGTATAAAATGGTTTATGGTAAAGCATGTCACTTACCTCTAGAGCTAGAGCACAAAGCTTATTGGGCAATCAAAGAGCTCAACTATGATTTCAAACTTGCTAGTCAGAAGAGGTTATTTGACATTAGCTCACTTTATGAATGGAGAACCCAGGACTATGAGAATGCCAAGTTGTTTAAAGAAAAAGTTAAGAGATGGCATGATAAAAGGATACAAAAGCGTGAATTTAATGTAGGTGACCATGTCTTGCTATACAATTCTCGTTTAAGATTTTTTGCAGGAAAATTTCTCTCCAAATGGGAAGGGCCTTACATCATCAAGGAAGTATATCATTCCGGTGTCATCAAGATCAACAATGCCGAAGGCACAAATCTGAAGGTGGTAAACGGGAAAAGAATCACACATTATATTTCAGGTACTCCCATTAATGTTGAGACCAATGTTATCAATACCATAACTCCGGAAGAGCATATTAGGGAGACCTACCGGAATGTTTCAGACTCCGAAAAGGAATAGGTACGTGGTACGGTAAGTAAACCAACTCCAAAACTTTCCCAATAGCAATTTTACTCAGTTTTGGAATATTTGAAAAATTAGGAAAATAAAAAGTAGTCCGAAGGACGCATGGGGAGGCGACAAGCCTACTAGGCGTGGCCACCCCCTGGCCATGCCTAGGGGGCTTGTCACCACCCCGTGCGCCCTCGGACTCCGTATTCTTATGGAACACCCCTTCGGGTCGGCAAAAATTCGTTATATAATCTCCCGAAGGTTTCGACTTTTGTATCACGACAATACCTCCTATTTTCGTTTTGAGCTATTTCTGCAGCAGATTTAGATCATCATGGCGTCCCTCGGTGCTCCGAAGGACAAGTTCTTCGAGAAGTCATCAACCCTTATCTTGCAGAGGTGCTGCAACACCCTCAAACCATTGAGATGCGTGAGGGGGTGCTGCACATCCGTGACGTTGAGGGGCCAAAGAAGACCGGAAGTGTGGAAACAAGGTTCGAAGCAATGGAGCAACAAGTCTTCAAGCGTGAAGGGATGGTGGAACATGGACTCAATGCCAACCATATGATGATCTCGGAGTTTACCCATAACACAAGCTGGACACCAAGGACATCAGGGAGCACATCTTCAAGCTTTACGAGAAAATTGAGCATCTGCAAGCCCAGATCTATGATCTGCAAAACCAAAATTGTGAGTATGAATACAGATTTAAGAGAATGAGTTTGGCTGCAGATTTGAGAATTTCGGAGACTTGTTCATCTTTTTATGATGGTGAGCCAATGCCTTGGAAGACGGAGGACAAATCTCCATCCTCATCAACAACTCCACCACCATCACATCCGAAGAAGGACACCTGAGCACATGGGTATGGGCACTCCCCTTGGCTTGTGCCAAGCTTGGGGGAGGCGCCCCGGTATCGTATCACCATCACACCTTTGTTCCTTTTTGTTTTTCCTGTTTTTCTTGTTCGATCCTTTTTTTGATATTTTTTGATCTGGTAGAAGAAAAGTTTTAGTATGATCTACCTTTTAGTTTTTGCTTTTGCTCCCCTTATGTAAGCAAGTCTGAGAATTATATAATAAAAAGTAGTTTTCATGAAGGGCTTTGCTAGATTACTATGCTCTTGAGAGTAATGAATAAAGAATAATAGATTAAAAGCAAAGAGTATGCATAAGGATCTTATGGGGAGTGATGACTTCACATATAAAAAGTATGTCGATTGAAATTTTTTGGGAGTTAACAAACATAGTAATTGGTAATTGGTGCAATTGGAAAGGGCGTGATAAAGAAAGAGAGATTCGCATATAAATACATTGTCTTGGACATCTTTTATGATTGCGACCTCTCATTAATATATTACATGCCAAGAAGTTGATGTTGGACAAGGAAGACAACATGATGGGTTATGTTTGCTTGCCTCCGGATTGAAGTTATATGGTTTTAGATCCTTCAACATGCAGTGCTTGCTTCCACCTCATATTAGCCAAAACTTCCGCACCAAGTAGAGATACTACTTGTGCATCCAAACACCTCAACCCAGTTTTGCCATGAGAGTCCACCATACCTACCTATGGATTGAGTAAGATCCTTCAAATAAGTTGTCATCGATGCAAAAGGCAATAAAAAATGCTCCTAAATATGTGTGATCTTTTATTTTAAGGGAAATAAGCACTGTACGAACTTGTGATAGTAAAGAAATAAAAGTGACAGACTACATAATAAAGTTTGCTATCACAAAGGGCAATACAACACGGTGTTCCTCTGCACTAAGGGTTTGTGCATCGAAAAACAAAAAGCGCATGACAACCTCTGCTTCCCTCTACGAATGGCCTATCTGTTACTTCTACTTTTTAAGTGCTTACCTTTATGCAAGAGTCATGGTGATCCTCACCACTTCCTATATTCCACCTCTCTCTTGGCAATCATTATGTGTTGGGGAATGACCTAGACGCATATATCCACTCGGATGTGGGTGATCATGAGTTATTATTGTTGACATCACCCTTGAGGTGAATAGTTGGGAGGCAAAACTATAAGCCCCTATCTTTCTCTATGTCTGATTGAAGCTTTGATCTCATGGGTACCGCGTGAGTGTTAGCAATTGTGAAAGACTAGAGGATGATTGAGTATGTGGATTTGCTTTACAAGCTCTTATATTGACTCTTTCCGATGTTATGATAAATTGCCAATTGCTTCAATGACTAAGATCATAGTTTGTTGATTGTTAATAGAGTTCTTGGTTCATACTTTATCTTGTGAATGAATTGTCACTCTAGCATAAGAGATCTTACACAAAAGTATTGTTGTTCTATAGATGTTCATGATGCCCTCATGTCCGTATTTTATTTTATCAACACCTCTATCTCTAAACATGTGGACATATTTATCAATCTCGGCTTTCGCTTGAGGGCAAGCGAGGTCTAAGCTTGGGGGAGTTGATACGTCCATTTTGCATCATGCTTTTATATTGATATTTATTGCATTATGGGCTGTTATTACATGTTATGGTACAATCATTATGCCTTTTCTCTCTTATTTTACAAGGTCTACATGAAGAGGGAGAATGCCGGCAGCTGGAATTCTGGACTGGGAAAGGAGCAAATCTGAGAGACCTATTCTACACAACTCCAAAAGTCCTAAAAATTTACGGAGTATTATATTGGAATATATAAAAAATACTGGGCAAAACAGATACCAGAGGGGGCCAACAGGAGGTGACAAGCCTACCAGGCGCGGCCACACCCCCCCCCCGACCGCGCCTAGCAGGCCTGTGGCCCACCTGGCTGGGCCCTGACACCCATCTTCTCCTATATGTTGGGTTTTGACCTGGAAAAAATTAAGAGAGAGATTTCGGGACGAAGCGCTGCCGTCTTGAGGCGGAACTTGGGCAGAAGTAATCTAGAGCTCCGGCAGGGCTGTTCTGCCAAGTAAACTTCCCTCCCGGAGGGCGAAATCGAAGCCGTCGTCGTCACCAACGATCCTCTCATCGAGAGGGGGTCAATATCCATCAACATCTTCACTAGCACCATCTCCTCTCCAAACCCTAGTTCATCTCTTGTATCTGATCTTTGTCTCAAACTTCAGATTGGTACCTGTGGGTTGCTAGTAGTGTTGATTACTCCTTGTAGTTGATGCTAGTTGGTTTACTTGGTGGAAGATTATATGTTCAGATCCTTTATGATAATTAATACTCCTATGATTATGAACATGAACATGTTTTGTGAGTAGTTACATTTGTTCCTGAGGACATGGGATAAGTCTTGTTATAAGTAATCATGTGAATTTTGTATTCATTTGATATTTTGATGAGATGTATGTTGTCTCTCCTCTAGTGGTGTTATGTGAACGTCGACTACATAACACTTCAACATTATTTGGGCCTAGGGGAAGGCATTGGGAAGTAATAAGTAGATGATGGGTTGCTAGAGTGACATAAGCTTAAACCCTAGTTTATGCGTTGCTTCGTAAGGGGCTGATTTGGATCCATATGTTTCATGCTATGGTTAGGTTTACCTTAATTCTTCTTTCGTAGTTGTGGATGCTTGCAACAGGGTAATCATAAGTGGGAGGTTTGTCCAAGTAAGGGCAGCACCCAAGCACCGGTCCACCCACATATCAAATTATCAAAGTAACGAACGCGAATCAAATGAGCATGATGAAAACTAGCTTGACAGAAATTCCCATGTGTCCTCGGGAGCGCTTTTCTTTATATACGATCCAGGCCTTTCCTTTGCTACAAAAAGGATTGGGCTACCTTGCTGCACCTTTGCTACAATTGTTACTTGTTACTCATTACAAATTATCTTATCACAAAACTATGTCTTACCGATAATTTCAATGCTTGTAGAGAATACCTTACTGGAATCCGCCTGTCATTTCCTTCTGCTCCTCTTTGGGTTCAACACTCTTACTTATCGAAAGGACTATGATAGATCCCCTATAATTGTGGGTCATCAAGCATCAAGCTCGTCTTCAGAGTTTTTGAACTTCCGATTTAGCTCGTCTAGCTCGGCGACATTCACAGCCGCCTCTAACGACGAAGCCTGTACACAAACAAATCACTATCAGGTTACATGGGTTCAAAACTTCCGAACTGTCGTCAATACGATCCAATGTACGGTCCTCTTAAGGGCTGATAGAACATTCCAAACATATATAGTCATGTACATAGTTCGGATGATGATCTATGATCGATCCCCACGAGAGTTTTTCCAAACTCACCTAGGGCTCGGGGGCTGCCATGTACATAATGATAACACAAAGAAATTAATATTTCACAAATAGAGTGTTATGTGGCTCACCTGAAAGCCCGTCAGGAGACCTTTGAAGGCCTCCTTCAGTCCGTTGTTGACAGACTGAATGCTTGGCAATACCGCACCCATAAGGATGCAGTGCTCCTTTAAGATGGAGGCGCTCGATAGAGCCTCCCCCATAACCGGCCACCCGTTGGTCAGTGGTGCCAGTGGTGATCGGATAACCTGATCACCAATCGAGGATTGGACCGGTGCCTTCGGATGCGTGGTGTGCTCCAGAGATGTCCTCGGAGGGGACTGAACATCCCCTCGTCTGGTCCCCTCGGTGTCCGGGCGGAGATCTTCCCCCCGGTCTTCGGTGGACGAGGCGTTAGCCTCAACCATGACGTCGTCACCCCCACCGCTGGTGCCCGACTCCATAGGAGTCTGTTGGGATGACACCTCCATGGCATCCTTCACGGCGCCCGGAGGAGTGGGATGCGATGCAGTCCCGCTCTCCACTAGTTCGGCGGGCGGGGTCTCCCCATCTGAAACCTGTTCGGTGGGGAGAGCGCGAGGTGGGCTGCAAAATCGATAAGTGCTCACATGTTGATAACCTTTCGAACTTATCATTAATAATCAAAGAAGTCTTCGGATCCTTAACTTCGAGTTGGGGGCTTGACCCTTAGGTTCCTTCGTGGAACACTCTCGAAGTCATTAGAATCAGTATCCGAGTCCGAACTCTCATCGGACAGAATTACCTTTGTCCGACGCGCTTTTGTTCAGGGCAGGAGGGGGTACCTCCTCTGTGGCGTCCGATGACGCCGCCCTCTTTCTTGCGAGGGGGGAATCGCCCTCCCCCTCGTCGTCAAGATCTTCCTCCTGATTGGAGGAGGCATGGGTTTCCTCGGACACAGCGTCCAACAAGTCCCTTATACGCAGGCCTTCTCGGCCTGGTTTCTTCTTCGTCTCCTTCTTTGCTGGCGCCTCGTAAGGCGCCTCGACGAGCATCTCCGACAACAGCCTGGACCTGATGTCTTCGAGCTGAGGCCCAGGTAGTTGATGCCCGTGGCCTTGCTCAGCCATTTATGCAAAAGTGGTCGGAGGGGTGCTTAGATTTTCTTTAGGAAAAATAAAGCCGATCAAACAAAACTATGTTATACCTCGGTAGGAGGCTTATCGGCGTGTAGACCCTGATCCTCCTCCTCAGCTGGCCAGTCTTTCTGCGCCTTGAACAGGTCCTTCCATAGCTTCTCCTGAGTAGTTCAGAAGAGCTAACGAATAGTAGGCTCGTCGTTGAGCCAACAAGCCCATATGGGAGAGCATCGGCGCTAGCAGGGGAGGATGCACCACCGGTGACGGTGTCCTAGACTAGGGGGGTACTCACCACGTCGTCTACCGACCAATGGGTCGGGTCGAGGACCCCCGTGATGATTCACTAATGGGTCACTTCGGGCAACCCATGCCGAATACAAGGAGGATTTCACAAGACTTGGTGCACAAGACAAGGACTCCTCTAAACCCTAGGCCTACGGTGCATATATAAACCGAGGCCAGGCTAGTCAATAGATCAATATATGACATCTCATAATCTCGTGGTAGATACATGTACTCTGTACTATCCCCATATCAATACAATCAAAAGCAGCACGTAGGGTATTATCTCCTCGAGAGAATCCGAACCTGGGTAAAATCCCGTGTCCATGTTACCATCGCTCCAAGACGCCTAACTTAGGACCCCTACTACGAGATACGCCGGTTTTGACACCGAAATTGGTGCTTTCATTTAGAGCCTACTGGGTAGTCGTCGCGGTGGGATTGGAATTCAGATCGGCTCCATCGCGATCTACGCGTCGGAACCGAGCTATATCATCAACGTCGGCATCTTCGTCGCCGGCTTGACTGGTCACCTCGGCTAGGCCGAGGATTGCGCGCCACGTCGAATCATCTAGATCGGACGGGTGTCTTCATCAACATCAACTCCAATCTTAACCAAGATCATGGAAGAATCCTCCATGATGCTCGGGGGCTCAACGTCAACATTGCCCTCGCGTGATCATGCAGTTTTTCTGAACAGCGGATTCGTGTTCATCATCCCCGCCTCCTCGAGTGTCTTTTTGACGATTGCTTTGGTGCAATTGCGCGGAATTGAGTCTAGAACAACCATGCAAAATTTCGTCGCATTCCGATGGAGGAATCTCCGGTGATCTGCAATATACCGGAGCCGTGTCAAATCTGGACGGGATTCTGGAAGAGTTTAGGGCGAGGTGTCAGGTATCTAGCTCAGACTTTCGTTGGAAAATCCCACCATTCATCGGCTGTGGAATTCCTATATCGATCACCCCTAAAAATTGCAGCTCGATCCGACCGTTCAAACTCTGGGAAATGTCCGATGAGTACAATGAATTTTGGATCTATTTTCTGCGCGAAAACGAATCCGACCTAAGTTCATCTTTTTCATGAACGGGTCGTCGGACGTCCTTTTCGAAGGAAATTTTCTCATCATCTCGGTCATCTGACCAAGAGTTTGGCATCGCAAGGGCCGAATAATCATCAAGTGAACCTCGTCATCCGCGGGTTGTATAGGTCGGGCGCTCCATTACTTCATCAAGCCAGCATTGACCTCATCACAAATTCTGACATGCATCGGCATTGCCACGCCGTTAATTTTTCAAGCTGACGTCTAGCACGCCGACCTGCTTTGACACCTCGGCTAGTGTGAGACTTTGGCGTCACCAACCGACCAGCTTCGACACCTCGGCTGGCATGAGACTTCGGCGTCACCAGCCAACCAGCTTCGATACTTTGGCTGGCCTCAGACTTCGGCGTCACCAGCCGACCTGCTCCGTCACCTCGGCTAGACCGGGGCTTTGGCATCCTTTCATCAACCTGCTCCGGGGACTTCAGCGTCATCAGCCGACCTGCTTTAACACCTTGGCTAGCATGAGACTTCAGCGTCACCAGCTCACCTGCATGAGAATTCGGCGTCCGCTGATCACAGCTCCGCTATGCTAACTGGACCGAGGACTTCATCTCACCACATCGACCGTGCAGTGTCGGCACTTCGTCAAGCCGAACTCTTCGTTCAGGCACCTCGAGGCCCAGGGCATATTCCTTTACTTATTTGCTTCACTTAAATTAACTAAGTAGAAGATTTTTTTAATATATTATTACCTTTATTTGTTATTATTATCTCTTTCTCATACTGTTTTATGTGTGTAGGTAATCGGCTTTGGCTGCGTCGCACGGTCAGTTTGGTGTCACCTTGCCGACCTACTCCGCCACCTCGGCTGGACCGGGGGCTTCGCCTCACCACATTGGCCGAGCCGTGTCACTACTTCGGAATGCCGAGCTCCTCACTTGGTCATCTCGGGCTTGGGGGTTGGGACCTTGGTCATGCCAAAGACTATGCACCATATCGGATCTGTCAAAAGTTCGATGGGCGTCCTCATCCCACCACAAGCCCGGATCGCATCATCGACACCGAGCACATTAACCAACTAAGTCGCTTTCATGTTAATATATTTTCAGCTTTCTAATTTTGTTCGATTCGACCAAGCATTATACCTTTTTGACAAAAAGTTATTTGTGAAAAACTTTCTTTGTCAAAACTTTCTTTGTTATAAACAAATTCAAATACCCCGTTTACTTGGGGGCTTCCTTTATGAAACATTTTCTCTTTGCATGTGATTATTATTGTACAACTTTTTTCCTTGCTCGTGTATTATGACAAAATATGCATCATGTTGACTTAAGTGTTCCGCAAAGCTGGGTTGCCTGGCTCCCGTGCTTACCCCTACGTTCCCCATTGTTCGGCTAGGGAGTAAAGGGAGCACCTCTGCGACTGTTAGATCGGGTCATCCGAACTCGTACCTCACACGGTTGAAGCCGAAATCTAGCGCTCTTATTGTTTTCAACTATGGTCGGCACACGATGGAACTCATGCGTACACAAATCTATTGCACAAGTCTCATAGTAATCATGAGCGACCAAAGAAAGGTACCGTTGGGGCACTATTTTCTTTGAAGATGCTTCTTACGTTACATAAGTAATATAGCATAAGTTCCCTGGGTGCGCTTTGTCTGTTACAGCCTCATGGCTTGATTGCCTGGTTATCCGAAACACCATCGATATTCTCGGTAGGCGGAATAGATAACTCTTTTCGGCCCTTGGCCGAAGAGGGAGAAGCCGGCGGTCGGTTAAGACGCATTCAAAGTTTGGGCGAACATAGATATTATATAAGTACTTTGGTACATGCAATCATTATACATAAAATTCTTTTAGCCAATTCACTTGGGGGCTCTTAAATAATATGAGCCATTTTATAATAGATGTTTTCTTCTTAGTCGTTGCAAAGTATTTTTCTACCACTCCTTTCTCGACTCAAGTGTATGATCAATAGCCAGGTGGCCTGGTTTCTCTCTAAAGCCGCTCACATTTAGTTAGCTAAACTGGCCTGAGACACACTCCGCCTTCGGGGTAGGGAGGTTGAAGCTGAAGGCTGACCCACTTGAAGTCTAGAGATCGGATGTGTCATGTCAAAGCACGACGGAAACACAATATTAAGACCAATTTCGTATTGGCACCAAAAAACTTGATTCAATCTAGACGTAAAGTTTTTTATGCAAGTTTTTTGGTCTTTTGAGCTTACAACATCTTTCACCTATTTTATGTTTTCCTTTCAGGAAGCGGGACATTCTCTTGGTTGAGGTGTTCGGCGTGATGGTCTTGCTGGGAAACTCTTTTCTAAACTACAGTTCGACATCTTTCCTGCTGAACTCCACCTCGGTGTTGTCAAAACATACATGACGGTTGAACTAGTTCCCGAGGAGGTACGATCCTAGGGTCGGCCATGTTGCCCAACTCAAGTATCGGGGGCTACTACATTGACTATTCAATGCAGAAAATTAAGTGCAATACAGTTTCCGAGGAGATTATGATCCTCGGGTTGGTCGGCCGCACCCAACCTGAGTCTCGAGGTCTATGCACACCGCTTTTGTGTTCCTAAGTATGTTGTCGAGCTAGAAGTTGATCCTCAGGCCAATTTCACGAATCGACCTGAGTCTCAGGAGCTACTGGGATCAGGGGTCTTATGTCATCCTTGAGGTGCGTCTCGGGTTTTAGACCGACACGCACCTTGAGGGCTACTGGATATATATGTCGATAGAGAATAAATTGCACCAATCGAAAATATCCATAAAAAACCAGCCCATGGTCGGGGTGGTGCAGCACCTCAAAAGCAGTCTGGCATAAAGCTTGGGTGCAAGTGGAAGGCTCCATAGAGAGCGTTTCCGGCATTAAGCTCGGACGAATTCCTTTAATTTTTTAAGGCCCAAGGTAGTTTATGATACCTCAGACTCGGATCATCATTGGAGCTCAAATGCAGTCCAGCGTTGGAGCTTGGAAGCAGTCCGGCATAAAGCTCAAGATCGGAGACGCATCAGAAGCAGTCCGACATAACGCTCGGATGTGAATGGCTGGCTCCATAAAAGACTATTCCGACATTTAAGCTCGGATGAAGTCCTCCAAACTTTCCAAGACTTATCGTTGTTCGGCCTCCCTTTGCTGCGCCGCGTATCGCTCCGCTTCCCAAGATTTGCGTGCTGTTATGCACGCATGATTAAACATATCCCATGTGAAATGGAGCACGATCTGTGCATTGATGGATCGTGCTGATGAAAATGGCCTTGAACCACGATTCGAGTTTTTGCAACTGTTCCGACGGTCGTGGTGGGCCGCAACCTTTCGTTAGAAAAGTTGTCAAGGAACTTTGTTTGCTCCTTGACTCTTGGCCTTCGGGGCTAAGTTATTCATGGCATTCAGATGCGCCTCTAATTGGAAAACTACATGTCATTGGAGGCCGACCTAAATTCCGAGGGAAGAACTCGCCTCGCAAGCCGAAGAATCTGATTATACGAAGCAGCTGGAGTTGAGACCCTTGGCGTTGGAGGCAAGTTCGGGGGATACTGAGGGAGTCCTGGTATAAGGGGTCCTCAGGAGGCTAACTTGTTTCTTATGGGCCGGACTATATGGGCCGCTCGAAGAGCATTGGATCAATCGAAGGCCCTATCTCCAAGAAGGAAGCTTCGGGAATCGTGGCGTGTCCTCCATGTTTGGAGTAGTGAATAGGCATGTTTATCCCTTCGACGTGTAACTGATCATGTGTAAACCCTAGGTACCCTCGGCGTCTATATAAGCCGGAGGGTTTTAAGTTGTAGATAAGACAACTCATCTAGGGTTTAGCTATTTGATCTCGATGTAGATCGACTCTATAACCTACATATCATCAATACAATCAAGCAGGATGTAGGGTATTACCTCCATAGGAGGGCCCAAACCTGGGTAAACATCGTCTCTTGTTACCATCGATTCTAGTCTCATAGCTTAGCACCCCCTACCCGATATCCCCCGGTTTTGACAGCGACACACATTTCAAGACAAGTTTATTTATGTGACATAATACTTCAAACAGATAGTACATGCCCTCACAACACGCACGTGCGCTCACCGTTATGAACACTCACACACACATACTTTGATATTAGGTAATGAAAGATGGATCCGGTGCACCTACACTTTTGTGCAAATAGTGCGTTGGTGATTGAGAATATCCTGTACAAGCTCTTAAAAGAACAGAAATCTTATATAGCTTAGGTTTGTTGGGAGAGGGTCTAGCTTAAAAGAACGGACCACGCCCCGCTGATTCTTGACGCGGGTCTTGACCATGCTTTGGTATCTTCTCGTTTCTAGTTTGATGCTTCTTGGATTTTAGTGAAGGGGTTCACAGACCTGATGGCTAACAAAATATCTAGGATGCTAGCTTCTTATCATCGATCATTTGTCCCTATGGATGATTGACATAAGTGCTTGTACGCGATCCGCAGGTTCCTCCGGGTCTGGTCTCGTAATAGATCGGCGGAGGCCCGCCGAAAGAAATCTTCCTTAGAGGCTCAGATTGCTGGTCTAGACCTCGGGGCTGATGGGGCTGGTCCCTCGGAGGGGGAGTGGTTGGTTCGGTACGCCCTTGAGGCCGCACTGATGCAGTTGCATCAGCACGCGGAGATCTACTGGCGTTAGAGAGGTACCTTGAACTGGACTCTTAAAGGTGATTCCCCCACCGCCTACTTTTTTGCCATTGCCAATGGAAGGAGGAGAAGATGTTCTATCGATAGCCTTCTCATTAATGGAGTCAAAACTTTGAATCAATCTTTCATCATGTCGCATGTGGTCAAATTTTTATCTTCCCTCCTCTCAGCTAGACAGGAGTCTGGCCTTGGCATTTCCCCCTCCTTATGGGACGTGCCTTCTACGACCTCGAGTGATGAAAATGCTGCCTTATTGCTGCCTTTATCTGAGGAAGAGATCTGTGAAGCTATTAATTCGGTGAACCCTAACTCAGCCTCTGGACGTGAAGGTTTCTCCACCCTTTCTTCAAGAAATTCTGGCCCCAAATCCGTATGTTGGTATGTAACATAATTCAAGGCTTTTGCCTTGTGACTATGGACATTTCCCGTCTTAATTATGTTGTCATTACTCTTATTCCTAAGGTAAAAGGGGTTGATTTGATCTCTCAGTTTAGTCCGATAGCCCTCATTAACAACTTTGCTAAATTTCCGGCGAAAGGCTTTGCCACTAGGCTTTCCCATGTAGCTCATAGAACTATCAGCCCCTTCCAATCTGCATTCATCAAAGGGCGATTCATACAGGATGGGATCCTCTGCTTGCATGAGATCGTGCATGACCTCAAAGTTCATAGGTCTATGGTGGTGATTTTAAAACTGGACTTTGAAAAGGCGTGTGGTTTGTCAGTTGGTCATTTCTTAGGCAAGTGCTTTTGGCCAAAGGCTTCGATGGGGCGTATGTTCATAGGATCATGCAGTTGGTCTCGGGTGGCCACACTGTGATCTATATTAATGGCCAGGTCAGCAACTTCTATGCCAATGGTCGGGGCATACGGCAAGGCAATCCTGCTTCTCCTATCCTGTTTAACTTTTCCACGGACGCCCTACCTCGTATCTTATCCAAAGCTTCTTCTCATGGTCACATTTTCCCAGTCATTTCCCACCTTATTCTAGAAGGGGTCACGCATCTGCAATATGAAGATGACACGCTCATTATGGTGGAGCTGAATGATTCTTGCATTGCCCACCTTAAGTTCATTCTTCTCTATTTGAAGCCCTCTCGGGTCTCAAAATCAACTTCTCCAAGAGCGAGGTCATTGTCACTGTTGTTGGTCACATCGAGGCCACACGGGTGGCCCATGTTCTGAACTGTAGTCTGGGAAGCTTTCCTTTCAAATACTTAGTGTTAGAAATATGCCCTAGAGGCAATAATAAAATGGTTATTATTGTATTTCCTTGTTCATAATAATTGTCTATTGTTCATGCTATAATTTTGTTAACCAGAAACCGTAATACATGTGTGAATACATAGACCACAACATGTCCCTAGTGAGCCTCTAGTTGGCTACCTCGCTGATCAATAGATGGTCACGGTTTCATGACCATGGACATTGGATGTTGTTGATAACGGGGTCACATCATTACGAGAATGATGTGATGGACAAGACCCAATCCTAAGCATAGCACAAGATCGTGTAGTTCATCTGCTAAAGCTTTTCTAATGTCAAGTATCGTTTGCTTAGACCATGAGATTGTGCAACTCCCGGATACCGTAGGAATACTTTGGGTGTGCCAAACGTCACAACGTAACTGGGTGGCTATAAAGGTACATTGCGGGTATCTCCTAAAGTGTCTGTTGGGTTGGCACGAAATGAGACTGGGATTTGTCACTCCGTATGATGGAGAGGTATCTCTGGGACCACTCGGTAAGACATCATCATAATGAGCTCAATGTGACTAAGGAGTTAGCCACGGGATGATGTGTTACGGAACGAGTAAAGAGACTTGCCGGTAACGAGATTGAACAAGGTATAGGGATACCGGCGATCGAATCTCGGGCAAGTGTCATACCGATAGACAAAGGGAATTGCATACGGGATTGATTGAATCCCCGACATCGTAGTTCATCCGATGAGATCATCGTGGAGCATGTGGGAGCCAACATGGGTATCCATATCCTGATGTTGGTTATTGATCGGAGAGGTGTCTCGGTCATGTCTACCTGCCTCCCGAACCCGTAGGGTCTACACACTTAAGGTTCGATGACGCTAGGGTTATAGGGAAATAGTGTATGTGGTTACCAAAGGTTTTTCAGAGTCCCGAATGAGATCCCGGACATCACGAGGAGTTCCGAAATGGTCCGAAGGTAAAGAATGATATATAGGAAGTGAGGATTTCGTCACCAGAAGTGTTTTGGGAATTACCGGTAACGTACCGGGACCACCGGAAGGGTTCCGGGGGTCCACCAGGTGGGGCCACCGGCACCAGAGGGCTGCGTGGGCCGAGAGTGGGAGGGGACCAGCCCCAGAGTGGGCTGGTGCGCCCTCCACCCTGGCCCAAGGCGCGGGAAAGGTGGGAAGGGGAAACCCTAGGCCCAGATGGGCCTAAGGCCCACCTAGGGCGTCGCCCTCCCTTCTCTCCCTCTATGGCCGCCGTCCAGATGGGATATGGGGCTGCCGCACCACCCTAGGGTAGGAACGGGCGCAGCCCTCCCTCCTCCTCCCCCTATATATAGTGGAGCCCTTGGGGCAGCCGGAGACATGCATCTCTCTCGCACGACGCAGCCCTACTCCTCCCTCTCCTCGTCCTCCGTAGTGCTTAGCGAAGCTCTACCGAAGAACCACGCAGCTCCACCATCACCACGCCATCATGCTGCCGGAGCTCTCCCTCAACCTCTCCTTCCTCCTTGCTGGATCAAGGCATAGGAAATGTCACCGGGCTGCACGTGTGTTGAACGCGGAGGCGCCGTTGTTCGGTGCTTAGATCGGATTCCACCACGATCTGAATCGCTGCGAGTAGGACTCCACCAACCGCGTTCTAGTAACGCTTCCGCTTTGCGATCTTCAAAGGTATGAAGATGCACTCTCCCCTTACTCGTTGCTAGTTTCTCCATAGATGGATCTTGGTGAACACGTAGGAAAAATTTTTATTTACTACTACGTCTCCCAACAGTGGCATCATGAGCTAGGTCTATGCGTAGAATCTATGCACGAGTAGAGCACAAGTTGTTGTGGGCGTCAATCTTGTTAATTTGCTTACCGTTACTAGTCTTATCTTGATTCGGCAGTATTGTGGGATGAAGCGGCCCGGACCAACTTTACACGTACGCTTACATGAGACCGGTTCCACCGCCTGACATGCACTTGTTGCATAAGGTGGCTAGCGGGTGTCTACCTCTCCCACCTTAGTCGGATTGGATTCGATGAAAAGGGTCCTTATGAAGGGTAAATAGCAATTGGCATATCACGTTGTGGTTTTGGCATAGGTAAGAAACGCTCTTGCTAGAAACCTATAGCAGCCACGTAAAAACTTGCAACTACAAATTAGAGGACGTCTAACTTGTTTTTGCAGCATATGCGTTGTGATGTGATATGGCCAAAGGATGTGATGTGATGCATTGTAATGTATTAGATTGATCATGTTCTTGTAATAGGATTCACGACTTGCATGTCGATGAGTATGACAACCGGCAGGAGCCATAGGAGTTGTCTTATTTTATTGTATGACCTGCGTGTCAATCATAAACGTCATGTAATTACTTTACTTTATTGCTAATCGTTAGCCATAGTAGTAGAAGTAATAGTTGGCAAGACAACTTCATGAAGACACGATGATGGAGATCATGATTATGGAGATCATGGTGTCATGCTGGTGATAGTGATGATCATGGTGCCCCGAAGATGAAGATCAAAGGAGCAAAATGATATTGGCCATATCATGTCATTATATTGATTGCATGTGATGTTTATCATGTTTATATATTATTTGCTTAGAATGATGGTAGTAAATAAGATGATATCTCAATAAAATTTCGAGAAATGTGTTCACCCTAACTGTGCATTGTTGCTAAGGATCGTTGTTCCGAAGCACCACGTGATGATCGGGTGTGATAGGTTCTAACATTCACATACAATGGGTGTAAGCCAGATTTACACATACAATACACTTAGGTTGACTTGACAAGCCTAGCATGTACAGACATGGCCTCGGAACACGGAAGACCAAAAGGTCGAACATGAGTCGTATAGAAGATACGATCAACATGGAGATGTTCACCACGGATGACTAGTCCGTCTCACATGATGATCGGACACGGGCTAGTTGACATGGATCATGTATCACTTGGATGACCAGAGAGATGTCTATCTAAGTGGGAGTTCATTAAATAATTTGATTATATGAACTTAATTATCATGAACTTAGTCTAAAATTGTCTTTACAATCTATGTTGTAGATCCAATGGCCAACGCTAATGTCACTCTCAACTTCAACGCTTTCCTAGAGAAAACCAAGCTGAAAGATGATGGAAGCAACTATGCGGGCTGGGTCCGTAGCTTGAGGATCATCCTCAAAGCTTCCAAGAGATTGTATGTCCTTGATGCACCGCTAGGTGACCCATCCATTTTCCCAGCGGACCAAGACGTTACGAACGCTTGGCAGTCACGTTGTGATGATTACTCCCTGGTTCAGTGCGGCATGCTTTACAGTTTAGAACCGGGGCTCCAAAAGCGTTTTGAGCAATACGGAGCATATGAGATGTTCCAAGAGCTAAAACTGGTTTTCCAAGCTCATGCCCGGGTCGAGAGATACGACATCTCCGACAAGTTATTCAGCTATAAGATGGAGGAGAATAGTTCTGTCAGTGAGCACATACTCAAAATGTCTGGGTTGCACAACCGCTTGACTCAGCTGGGAGTTAATCTCCTGGATGAGTCGGTCATTGACATAATCCTCCAGTCGCTTCCACCTAGCTACAAGAGCTTTGTGATGAACTACAATATGCAGGGTATGGAGAAGTCCATTCCTGAGTTGTACTCGATGCTAAAATCAGCGGAGGTCAAGATCAAAAAGGAGCATCAAGTGATGATGGTGAATAAGACCACTAGTTTCAAGAAAGGCAAGGGTAAGAAGAACTTCAAGAAGGATGGCAAAGCTGTTGCCGCGCCCGGTAAGCAAGTTGCCGGGAAGAAGAACAAGCATGGACCCAAGCATGAGACTGGGTGCTTTTATTGCAAGGGTATCGGTCACTAGAAGCGGAACTGCCCCAAGTACTTAGCGGATAAGAAGGCCGGCAACATTAAAGGTATATGTGATATACTTGTTATTGATGTGTACCTTACCAGCACTCGTAGTAGCTCCTGGGTATTTGATACCGGTGCAGTTGCTCACATTTGTAACTCTAAGCAGGAGCTACGGAATAAGCGGAGACTGGCAAAGGACGAGGTGACGATGCACGTCGGGAATGGTTCCAAGGTCGATGTGATCGCCGTTGGCACGCTACCTCTACATCTACCTTCGGGATTAGTTTTAGACCTCAATAATTGTTATTTAGTACCAGCTTTGAGCATGAACATTGTATCTGGATCTCTTTGATGCGAGATGGCTACTCATTTAAATCTGAGAATAATGGTTGTTCTATTTATATGAGAGAAATGTTTTATGGTCATGCCCCGCTGGTCAATGGTTTATTTTTGATGAATCTCGAACGTGATGTTACACATGTTCATAGTGTGAGTACCAAAAAGTGTAAGGTTGATAACGATAGTCCCACTTACATGTGGCACTGCCGCCTTGGTCATATTGGTGTCAAACGCATGAAGAAACTCCATGCTGATGGACTTTTGGAGTCTCTTGATTTTGAATCATTTGACACGTGTGAACCATGCCTCATGGGCAAGATGACCAAGACTCCGTTCTCCGGAACAATGGAGCAAGCAACTGACTTGTTGGAGATAATACATACCGATGTATGCGGTCCAATGAGCGTCGAGGCTCGCGGTGGCTACCGTTATGTTCTCACCCTCACTAGTGACTTGAGCATATATGAGTATGTCTACGTAATGAAACACAAGTCTGAAACCTTTGAAAAGTTCAAGGAATTTCAGAGTGAGGTAGAGAATCAACGTGACAGGAAAATAAAGTGTCTACGATCTAATTGTGGCGGAGAATATTTGAGTCACGAGTTTGGCACGCACCTAAGGAAATGTGGAATTGTTTCACAACTCATGCCGCCTGGCACACCTCAGGAAAACGGTGTGTCTGTCCGTCGTAATCGCACTCTATTGGATATGGTGCGATCTATGATGTCTCTTACCGACTTACCGCTATCATTTTGGGGATATGCATTAGAGACTGCCGCATTCACTTTAAATAAAGCACCATCAAAATCCGTTGAGATGACACCGTATGAATTATGGTTTGGAAAGAAACCTAAGTTGTCGTTTCTGAAAGTTTGGGGATGCGATGCTTATGTGAAGAAACTTCAACGTGAGAAGCTCGAACCCAAAGCGAAAAAGTGCGTCTTCATAGGATACCCCAAATAAACTATTGGGTATACCTTCTACCTCAGATCCGAAGGCAAAGTCTTTGTTGCCAAGAATGGATCCTTTCTTGAGAAAGAGTTTCTCTCGAAAGAAGTAAGTGGGAGGAAAATAGAACTTGATGAGGTAATTGTACCTCCATTCGACCGGAGAGTAGCGCAACACAGGAAGTTGTTTCTGTGGAGCCTGCACCGGCTGGAGAGTAAGTTAATTATGATGATCATGAAACTTCATATCAAGTTGCTATTCGAAGGTCCACTAGGACATGTTCCGCGCCAAAGTGGTACGGCAACCTTGTCCTGGAGATCATGTTGTTGGACAACAGTGAACCTTCGAACTATGAAGAAGCAATGGCGGGCCCGGATTCCAACAAATGGCTTGAAGCCATGAAATCCGAGATAGGATCCATGTATGAGAACAAAGTATGGACTTTGGTGGACTTGCCTGATGATAAGCGAGCCATAGAAAATAAATGGATCTTTAAGAAGAAGACTGACGCGGATGGTAATGTGACTGTTTATAAGGCTCGGCTTGTCTCTAAGGGTTATCGACAAGTTCAAGGAGTTGACTACGATGAGACTTTCTCACCCGTAGCGATGCTGAAGTCTGTCCGAATCATGTTAGCAATTGCCACATTTTATGATTATGAGATCTGGCAAATAGACGTCAAAACGACATTCGTCAATGGCTTCCTTAAGGAAGAACTGTATATGATGCAGCCGGAAGGTTTTGTCGACTCTAAGTGTGCTAACAAGGTATGCAAGCTCCAACGGTCCATCCATGGGTTGGTGCAAGCATCTCGGAGTTGGAACATTCGCTTTAATGAGGTGATTAAAGCGTTTGGGTTTATACAGGTTTATGGAGAACCCTGTATTTTCAAGAAAGTGAGTGGGAGCTCTGTAGCATTTCTCATATTATATGTGGATGACATATTGTTGATGGGAAATGATATAGAACTTTTGGAAAGCGTAAAGGCCTACTTAAACAAGTGTTCTTCAATGAAGGACCTTGGAGAAGCTACTTACATATTAGGCATCAAGATCTATAGAGATAGATCGAGACGCCTCATAGGTCTTTCACAAAGCACATACCTTGACAAAATATTGAAGAAGTTCAATATGGATCAGTCCAAGAAGGGGTTCTTGCCTGTGTTACAGGGTGTGAGATTGAGTACGACTCAATGCCCGACCACGGCAAAGGATAGAGAAGAGATGAGTGTCATCCCATATGCTTCAGCCATAGGCTCTATTATGTATGCCATGCTATGTACCAGACCTGATGTGAACCTTGCCATAAGTATGGTAGGGAGGTACCAAAGTGATCCCGGAGCGGAACACTGGACAGCGGTCAAGAATATCTTGAAGTACCTAAAAAGGACCAAGGACATGTTTCTCGTTTATGGAGGTGCCGAAGAGCTTGTCGTAAAGGGTTACTTCGATGCTAGCTTCGACACAGATCCGGATGACTCGAAGTCACAAACCGGATACATGTATATTTTGAACGGAGGGGCAGTGAGCTGGTGCAGCAACAAGCAAAGCGTCGTGGCGGCATCTACATGTGAAGCGGAGTACATAGCTGCTTCGGAAGCAGCAAAGGAAGGAGTCTGGATGAAGGAGTTCATCACCGACCTAGGAGTGATTCCCAATGTGTCGGGCCCGATGACTCTATTCTATGAAAACACTGAAGCTATTGCCCTTGCCAAGGAGCCTAGGTTTCACAAGAAGACAATACACATCAAGCGCTGCTTCAACTCCATTCGTGATTACATTCAGGAAGGAGATATAGATATATGTAAAGTACATACGGATCTGAATGTCGCAGATCCGTTGACTAAACCTCTCTCACGAGCAAAACATGATCAACACCAGAACTCTATGGGTGTTCGATTCATCACAATGTAACTAGATTATTGACACTAGTGCAAGTGGGTGACTGTTGGAAATATGCCCTAGAGGCAATAATAAAATGGTTATTATTGTATTTCCTTGTTCATGATAATTGTCTATTGTTCATGTTATAATTGTGTTAACCGGAAACCATAATGCAAGTGTGAATACATAGACCACAACATGTCCCTAGTGAGCCTCTAGTTGGCTAGCTCATTGACCACTAGACGGTCACAGTTTCATGACCATGGACATGGATGTCGTTGATAATGGGATCACATCATTAGGAGAATGATGTGATGGACAAGACCATTTCCTAAGCATAGCACAAGAGTGTGTAGTTCGTCTGCTAAAGCTTTTCTAATGTCAAGTATCATTTCCTTAAACCATGAGATTGTGCAACTCCCGGATACCGTAGGAATACTTTGGGTGTGCCAAACGTCACAACGTAACTGGGTGGCTATAAAGGTACACTTCGGGTATCTCTAAAAGTGTCTGTTGGGTTGGCACGAATCGAGACTGGGATTTGTCACTCCGTATGATGGAGAGGTATTTCTGGGGCCACTCGATAAGACATCATCATAATGAGCTCGATGTGACTAAGGAGTTAGCCACGGGATGATGTGTTACGGAATGAGTAAAGAGACTTGCCGGTAACGAGATTGAACAAGGTATAGGGATACCGACGATCGAATCTCAGGCAAGTGTCATACCGATAGACAAAGAGAATTGTATACGAGATTGATTGAATCCCTGAAATCGTGGTTCATCCGATGAGATCATCGTGGAGCATGTGGGAGCCAACATGGGTATCCAGATCCCGCTGTTGGTTATTGACCGGAGAGGTGTCTCGGTCATGTCTACGTGCCTCCCGAACTCGTAGGGTCTACACACTTAAGGTTCGATGACGCTAGGGTTATAAGGAAATAGTGTACATGGTTACCGAAGGTTGTTCGGGGTCGGATGAGATCCCGGACACACGAGGAGTTCCGGAATGGTCCGGAGGTAAAGAATGATATATAGGAAGCGAGGATTTGGTCATCGGAAGTGTTTCGAGAATTACTGGTAACGTACCGGGACCACTGGAAGGGTTCCGGGGGTCCATCAAGTGGGGCCACCGGCACCAGAGGGCTGCGTGGGCCGAGAGTGGGAGGGGACCAGCCCCAGAGTGGGCTGGTGCGCCCTCCACCCTGGCTCAAGGCGCAGGAAAGGTGGGAAGGGGGGAACCCTAGGCCCAGATGGGCCTAAGGCCCACCTAGGGCGCCGCCCTCCCCTCTCTTCCTCTGTGGCCGCCCGCCAGATGGGATCTGGGGCTGCCGCACCACCCTAGGGTGGGAACCCTAAGGCGTAGCCCTCCCTCCTCCTCCCCCTGTATATAGTGGAGCCCTTGGGGCAGCCGGAGACACACATCTCTCTCTCCCACGGCGCAGCCCTACTCCTCCCTCTCCTCGTCCTCCGTAGTGCTTAGCGAAGCTCTGCCAGAGAACCACACGGCTCCACCATCACCATGTCGTTGTGCTGCCGGAGCTCTCCCTCAACCTCTCCTTCCTCCTTGATGGATCAAGGCGTAGGAGACGTCATCGGGCTGCACGTGTGTTGGACGCGGAGGCGCCGTTGTTCGGCACTTAGATCGGATTCCACCGCGATCTGAATCGCTGCGAGTACGACTCCACCAACCGCATTCTAGTAACGCTTCCGCTTTGCAATCTTCAAAGGTATGAAGATGCACTCTTCCCTTACTCGTTGTTGGTTTCTCCATAGATGGATCTTGGTGAACACGTAGAATTTTTTTTGATTTACTACTACGTCTCCCAACACTTAGGCCTCTCGATCTCCCAGGACAAGGTATACGCCAAAGAGTTTGCCCCTGCAGTTGCTAAAGTTGGCAATGGAGTGCTCCTTTGGCGAGGTTGATACAATACTAGTGTTGGGAAAGTGGCACTGATTAATGCTTGCCTGTCTTCCTTACTAATGTTCATCATGGGCTTTTACCTCTTATCTGCTAGCCCGCACGCTGGTTCTGATAAGCATCGGGGTGCTTTCTTCTAGAATGCAGCAGATAATAGACGCAAATACACATTGGTTAGATGGAAGATAATTTGCAGACCCAAAAACCTTGGAGGGTTGGGCATTATTAATAGTGCTATTATAAATAGATACCTAATGATCAAATGGTGGTGGAAAATTATGATCACGGGTGCTGATACTTTGTGGTTTTCTATCCTTAAAGCTAAATAGTTTCCCTTCTCTAACCCTATGTTCGCCCCCTCTCGGGGAGGATCGCAGTTTTGGAAAGATCTCGTCAAGGTCCGTCCTCTATTTTAGGCTCACGTCAAGTTTGTGGTTGGTAATGGAGCCTCCGTCCGGTTTTGGCTCGACTGGTGGTGTGGAGATTCACCTCTCTCTGCGACCTTCCTTACTCTGTTCTCTTACTGTCCTAACCCGAATATCTCCATCGCGAAGCTCTCAGCTAATAACTGGGATCTAGCTTTCCGGCATTCGTTGTCCCCTGAAGAGTTGGAAGAGTGGCATCAGCTTACTGCCTCCTTCCCCACGCTCTCGGAGGCAGAGGACACGGTGGTCTGGCCCCACGTTGCTTCTAATCGTTTTCTGTTAAGTCTTTATACTCTAAGCTTATTGGTGGTAACCCCACTAACAGATTTAGCCTGATTTGGAGGGCTCGGATTCCCCCTAAGGTGAAGATCTTCCTCTGGCAAGCTTTTAGAGGCCGTCTCCCTACGGCTGACCAAATTCGTAAGCGCAATGGCCCGGGCTCAGAATCTTGTGCCCTTTGTGGTGCCCTGGAGGACACCAACCATATATTCTTTCATTGTGTCCTGGCTAAGCTGGTCTGGAGTTGTGTTAGGTCATGGCTTCAGGTGCCATGGGCGCCATCTTCATTCTCTGAGCTTCGGGCCCTCGCTAGTGACCTAGTTGGGGTCACTAAGCGAGTATTTTGTGTTGGTCTAGGGGCGATCTGCTGGGCCTTGTGGACAATCAGAAACAAATTTACCATCGAGCACGTTTTTCTGGCTAAACCTGTTGATTGCTTATTTAAATCTTGCATGTTTCTGCAGTAATGGAGATCATTGACTAAGGCGGAGGACCGGGGCGCTCTTGATCTTCTGATATCCAAAATTCGGACATCGGCGTCTTCCCTATCTAGGTAGGAGCCAGCAACGTAGTTCCTTTGACGTTTCTTTTGACTTAGTTGGTGGCTATGTCGTCTTAGTCGGCTCTTCTTATCTTCTGGCCTGTGTGTCGTGCTGCTGGCATGGGTGCCCTGTATCTCATACTTTCGTAACTTCTTGTCGTCTTTGGTTGGGTGTGGTTCTTTCTGTAATTATGACGTTTCTGAACACTACCTGGTGGCTTTATTTATAAAGTCGGGTGTATGCCTTTCCTTTAAAAAAGGATGGCATTTCAAACTTTTTGTTGGCAATTTTAGTCGTATAAGAGGAGGTGACACTTTCTTCATGTCACTCCGAAAGAAATGTCATCTTACACACAACTAAAAACTGTCATGAAAACGTTTGTAAATCCCACCCCTCCTCACAAATATGCACTTCCAAGTAAAGCGAAATAGTAATGACCTGCATGCAGTAATAACTTATCAATCCTCCTCTGCATGACATGCTGTCACTACAGTTCCTACCGCCCCCACTGATTCTCACATCACCTCTATTTATTACGATGACACGCCGCTCCCTCAACCCCATCACTCTCTGCTTACACCACTCGTACACACACTTAACCACTCTGCTGCACTCGCCGCCGGTCTCCGCTCCCATGGCATCCGGCCATTTCCATGTGGAAGCGGCGCTGCTGATGCTTCCGCTGGCAATGCTGGTGCTCAGCAAGAGCGGCGGCGGCAGCGCTGCTGGTGCGGTGGTGCCGGCGGTGATCGTGTTCGGCGACTCGACGGTGGACACGGGCAACAACAACCAGATCGGCACGACGCTGCGGTCCGACTTCCCGCCCTACGGCCGCGACATGCCGGGCGGCGCCCGCGCCACAGGGCGGTTCGGCAACGGGCGGCTCCCTCCGGACTTCATCTCCGAGGCGCTGGGCCTGCCGCCGCTCGTCCCGGCGTACCTCGACCCGGCCTACGGCATCGGCGACTTCGCGCGCGGCGTCTGCTTCGCCTCCGCCGGCACCGGCGTCGACAACGCCACCGCCGGCGTCCTGGTAAGCACTTCACGCCCCGGTAGCTCATACCTAGCGGTGACCGTGCTGCTCAATACTCCTGGTTACATGACAGCACCACTAGTGATTTCGTGAGATATACCCCGCAAAACAATGTGATTTCGTGAGATTTTCCGGTAAATATTGTCAGAGCGCGACATGAACTTAGCGAGATGTACGTGCACACGTACGCCTGCGCATGGGCATGGTGCACGGCGATCACGTACTTAGCCATGGATCGTTACTCATTAGAGCGCGCCGCAGGGAGGTGGGTGAGAAAGGCAGAAGAAATCAAAGCCGGGTAGGGAGTAGGGGCCCTCCCCGGCCCCGGTCACAGAGTCAGGGTAGTAGTGACAGTACGATTCGTAGCGTACGTTTGTCAGTTGTCATTTCTCGGCGGTTTAAGGATCCTGGGGAGAAGGGTTTTCTCCTATGAGCAGTTTTGGAGCACCCTTTTTTTTTGGCAAACCTGCTGGAGCATGGCATTTCTAGATGGTGGAGAGATGTGTTCTTGTTCGCCATTCAAGCCTCCACAACTACCTGGGCCAGCATTTCAGCGTGGGACGATTTCTAGCCTGTGCCACGTGGCGCGCATGCATGGGGTCAACGAGGCCGTCTGCGAAGGCCAATCCGTGTGCCCGCGGGCGAGGCGGACTGTGCCACTGTGGCGCAGACCGGAAGACGAGGTACAACCGGTCCGGTCGTCTCGCATGGCCACAAACGGCTGGCGTCTGTTCAAAGAAAAAAACGGCTGGCGTCGCCGGTGTGTAGACAGTGCATGGGTAGGCACGTGCTACAATCATCCATCCATGATCCATCTACACCAGTCCGGCACTTCATTTTGACTAAAAGAATGCGGAGTAGGAGTACTGCACCTGCTTTTGTTCTCGCTTTTGCCGTATAGACTGCAATTGCTTGAAATTGTCACAAATTTCAATCAATTTTGTTGTCAATCGGCACTCAATGCAAATAACTGAAATTTGAAAGCACGACGACCACCATCCATATTCTTCCATGTGATGCATTTAAGCTCAAGATTCACCTACTACTTTTGGATCGAATTGCGCCGCCGTTCCTACTGTTTAGAGATCCCAAATTATTCCTTTATATGCAATGATAGAATGTGGTACTACCCACTCTTATTACTCACACGAACAGAGTGGTACAGACACCGCTGATAATGTAGTACATAATTTCGGGCCTATTGTTGCACGTCAAACTCCAGAGTCGAATACTACCATTACTCAGTCCAAAGTCCAAACCTGCATGCCCGCACTGACAAACTCGTCCCATTAGTCAGTGATCCCGCTGTGGAAGGAGGTGGAGTACTACAAGGAGTACCAGCTCCGCCTGCGCGCGTACGCCGGCGACGAGCGCGCCCGCGCCATCGTCCGCGACGCGCTCCACGTCGTCAGCATCGGCACCAACGACTTCCTCGAGAACTACTACATGCTCGGCACGGGCCGCTTCGTCGAGTACACGGTGGCCGAGTTCTCCGACTTCCTCGTCGCCGGCGCGCACCGCTTCCTGTCGGAGATCCACCGTCTCGGCGCGCGTCGTGTCACCTTCGCGGGGCTCGCCGCCATCGGCTGCCTCCCGCTGGAGCGCGCCGAGAACATGATCCACGGCGGCGGCTGCATCGAGGAGTACAACCGGGTGGCCAGGGAGTACAACGCCAAGGTGGAGGCCATGTTGCGGGGACTCCGCGCCGAGCTCCCGGACCTCAGGCTCGCCTACGTCCCCGTCTACGACACCATGCTCGACCTCGTCACCAAACCGGACAAGTTCGGGCTGGAGAACGTGGAGGTAGGGTGCTGCGCCACGGGGAGGTTCGAGATGGGGTTCATGTGCAACGGCGAGGCACCCATGACCTGCGCCGACGCCGACAAGTTCCTCTTCTGGGACGCATTCCACCCCACGCAGAAGGTGAACCGGATCATGGCCAACCACACGATCGACATCTGCTACCAGCAAGGCCTCCTCTGAATGTGTCATCGACGATCGCACGTCTAGAAACGCATTGATCCACTGACTATTTTGTGGAGTGATGAAAAAATGTTCAATTTGTCACGTAAATGCACGGGGCAGATTCATTACAGAAGGAACTGGTTTTCGCTACGGAGTAGACGTCAGTTACCATGAGCTAGGGTTTGGCCGGATCGATGACTAAGTCGCAGCACAAGGTTCGCTGTTGACGAAAACGATGGGTCACTACAACAGAGCCAGTTAGCACTGACAGGCTAAAAACTGGGAGCTCCTATTCGGCGCTTTGAGCGCGAAGGAAGCTCCCTGGCGCAAACGCGCCAACGTTAAAAAATGAAACAATTCGTAAAAAGCAAAAAAAATCCTGAATCCAGAATGTTTACTGGTTTGGAAAAACAAATAACATGAATTTTAAAAAGGTTCGTCGAATTTGAAAAAAGTTCACAGATTTGAAAAAACATCATTTGTTTTAAGAAAAGTTCATTGATATTGGAAAAAAAAGTTCATCAATATTGAAAAAAATTATCGAGTTTGAAAAAAGTTGATTGAATTTGTAAAGAAGAATATAAATTGAAATAATTTCATCGATTTGAAAAGAAAAAAAAGTTCACCGAATTGATTTTTTTGTGCTTTTTTGAGAAAAAGGTAAAGAAAAAAAGATCAAAGAAAAGAAATAGAAAAATAAAGGAAAACCCAAAACAAAAACCTGCTATAGGAAAAAAACACAACAACAAAAAAGAAAAAATCGGTTGAGAAAGTATAAAGGAGAAAAAGGAAATATATTATCACAACGTGTGGTTAGTCTGGTTGGTTAGTGCGAGTTAAACTTATGGTGGAGGTTTCGGGTTTGATTCTCAACCTCACACGTTTTTTTTGGGTATTAAAACCAGCAAAATAAGTGGAAATGGGTCGGGCCAATGTGGGAGGGAGGGGTGTGTGTCGGTTTGCCAAATGGCCTAAAACGACGCCTGAAGCATGGAATAGGAAACACCCTAAAAACTATCATCACCGTGGGATCCCCATGTATGCTCTAGTAAGGATTCAGTCCGACAAGCCTGAGGACAGACTAAGCCCATTCAAGAAAACCACTCGGCTAAGCCAGCATCATAATGCCCATCACGCTTATCCACACCTGAAAGCTCATCCGACTGATCCTCCACTTCCACCCGATTGGGTCGTCTGAATCCTAAGGATGGACTATTTTGGTACAGAGTGCTCGGACGCTCTGGCTCGTAGTGGTACATCTGTGGGTGGTTGACACGGTCCTTGACTCGCTAAGCCCGATCTATTAGATATTCATCACACACATGCAAGTTCAGTAGCTAGAGTTCGACACAGCAAGAAGGGGAAAGGGGATCGAGAGCCAGGGGATGGGAGAGGAGGATACACGCCCAACGACAGCCAGGTCAAGTTGGTGATCTATCGATGCACTCCCCCACACACACAACACTCCAGCTTAAGTACTCACTTCACCCAGTTGGGCCCTCGGACGCGTGAGTTGGGCTTAGCTTCCCAGTTTGACCTCCTGGGTTGGGTTGGGCCGTCTTCATCAGGTGTAGTAGTGGTTGGTCCCGTGACATCCCCTCTTCCTTGAAACTTGGCTTGTCCCCAAGCCAACTCTCGCGGGTACCGAGCTCGGAGGGGAACTTCATCTTCCTAGGATGCGAGAGACGCTTGGAATCCTAACTAGTGCACCATGACTTGGGAAACTTGCTAGGCGTCGCGCTGGACTTGTAGATGTAGGAGGATTACTGCTGGCACTTGGAAGGGAAGGAGGTCCTCATCTAGGACTGGCAGCTCCGACATCACAGTTGTGGACGAAGAAACACCAACACGCAGTTGGAAACGTGGATGATAGGATGAATCTGCTCTTGTTCTGGCAATGAGAGCTTGTACGCCACCTCTCCGACTCGTTGGATGACCTGAAAGGGACCAAAATATCAGAAGGCCAATTTATGGTTAGCTCGCGCAGCCACCGAAGACTGCACATACGGTTGTAGCTTGAGGTAGACCCAATCGCCCCGCAGCAAAAGTCATGTTCGATCGGTTCCGATCAGCCTTAACCTTCATGAGTTGACGTTCCCAATGAAGATGTTGTTTCAAGAGAGCTAAGACATTTGCTCATTCTCGTGTCCAAGCAGCCAAATTGTCACAACTTTGTCTGCAATGCTGGAGATTCCAAAGAAATGAGGTTTGTGGCCATAGAGTACCTCGAACGGGGAAGACTTTAATGTGGAGCGATAAGAAGTATTGTACCAGAACTCCGCCAGTGCGAGCCATTCAGAACACTTGATGGGGCAGTTGTGAAAAAAGCAACGCAATGGAGCTCCATGCATTGATTCACTCTTTCCGTGGTACCATCCGTCCGACGGTGACACGCGGACGAGATGTTCGGAGTAGTGTGTATCACCTTGCGCAGCTCATGCCATACCTTGCTGGTCAAGATCCGATCGCGGTTTGAGACCATCTTGTCTGGCAGTCCATGAAGCTTGAACACATAGTCCATGTAAGCCTTTGCCACCTACAGCGCGGAGAAGGGATGCCAGAGTGGAATGAAATGAGTGTTGCGGGTAAGCTTATCCACAACCACCATCACGGAATTGTATCCTTTAGATCTTGGTAGACCTTCCACGAAATCTAGTGTCACCATCTCCCAGGCTTGCTCTGGCACTAGCAAGGGTTGAAGCAGGCCCAGGTATTTCACATGCCCTGGTTTATCTTGTTTGCAAACAACGCAATGGGCAATGAACTTCTTCATTGAACACTTTAGCTGCGGCCACGCAAACAAGTGAATCACTCAATAATAGGTGGCATGGATCCCCGAGTGCCCACCAATAGCCCCAGCATGAAACTCTTGCAGGCCCTGCTGCTGAGCTGTAGTATCGCTTCCCAACCAAAGACACCCCTTTGTATCGGATTAGGCCTCCCATCACCTAAAAGGGCCCATCCAGAGGAATTCCCGCGATGGCAGAAGACAACAGTTTGGAACATTGCAGGTCGGAGTGATAACTATGCTTAACTTCCTCCAGTCAGGTTGGAATGCAAATTGACACTGCCTGAACTGATGTTGCCGACAACCGCGAAAGAGCATCCGCAACCAATTTGGTCACGCCTTTCCTGTACTCAATGTGGTACTGAGACCGAGCAGCTTGGTCATAGCCTTGTCTTGCGAGGGCATAGTGAGTTTTTGGTCATCCAAGCATGCAAGGCTGCGATGGTTAGTGCGAATGATGAGCTGAGATTGCAACAAATATGATCTCCATTGCTCAACAACCATTACTATAGCCAGACACTCCTTTTCGTAAGTGGAGAGGGCCTGGTGATGCGAGCACAATGCCTGACTCGGGAAAGCAATTGGGTGGTTGCATTGCATTAGCACAATGCCTATCCCGATATTGGATGCATCTGTCTCCACAAAATGGTGACGAAAGTCAGGCATATAAAGGATTGGAGCAGTTACTAATGCAATTTTGAGGGCTTGGAAGCACTGTTCATGAGCTGTTGTCCAGATGAAAGCTACCCCTTTCCACAGCAGCTGTGTCAAAGGGCGGATGATGACTCCATAGTCGCACAAATCTATGATAGTACCCTGCAAGCCCTATAAATTGACTCAACTCCTTGACATTGCTTGGCCGCACCCGATTATGCACTTTCGTAATGTTTCTAGGATCAGTGCCCACTCCATCAACGCTAACAATGTGCCCAAGGTACCTCAACTGAGGCTAGGCGAAGGACCATTTCTTTCGCTTGAGTTTGAGCGAGTATTCTGACAAACTTTTAAACACATCTCATGGCAACGCGATGTGTTCTTCGATAGTTTCGTTGAGAACAAGAACGTCGTCTATGAAAACGAGCACCCCTTCCTTAGAAGTGGTGAGTGTAGGTGATATGCCCTAGAGGCAATAATAATAGTTATTTTGTATCTCCAAATTTGTAGCGAATGTTTATGTTTCATGCTATAACTGCAATGATTCCCGAGTCTACAATAACCATGAGGCTCAGAGGAAAGCTCATGTGCACGTGTGGTACAATAAACGGTAAAATGTATTCCTAGTTATGCCTCTAAGACTAGCTCAAGTATTGCATGATGATCATGTTTTCCTGGTCATGGGCAAGACCATGCCTGCAATTTTGAGGACACAATGTTAGAAGAACATTTGTGTTAAATCGACCCAAATTGATATTATGCCATGAGATATATTTGTCACAAGTAAAAGGTTTATAACATAGAGAAAGTTAATGTTTGCATAATTTCTTAGACCATGAGAGTATCGAGTTCCTTCGTACTTGCTTCATGAACTTTGGGGTTTGTTAAACGTAATTTATAACAAGGTGGCTATTACGGTTGCTTATGGGTTCACGGAAAAGTTTGACAAGTAACTTGGGAGCTCAAGATTGGGATTTGCTCCTCCGACGATGGAGACATATTCTTAGGGCACTCTCGGTGTTACGATATCCATCATTGTCTGGCCAGACACAATGTGATTTGATCACATGAATCACAAAACCCGGAACGAGAAAAGAGAACAAAACTGGTAATGAGGTAACTGGCATAGTGGACAAGTTTTTGATCCATGAGGATGCCGACAAGTCTCACCTAGGGTGTTTGTATCATATCGCGAAGCAACAGGAAAGCACACAACAAACTACAGGTTCGCTCGAATATTCATTTGTGTGGGTATAGGGATCAATATGGGTGTCCACGGTTCTGTTATTGATCATTGATCGGAAAGTGTTCCGGGTCTTATCTATACTTCACCGAACCTATAGGGTCACACACTTAAGGGCCATCTATATGTTGAATACTAGGCACGGAGTCTGGGAGAAAGTTGCCGGAAAAGTTTCGAATAAAACAGAAAGGTTCCGGAGAGAACACCGAAAAAGTTTCGGTAAAACCGAAAAGTTGTTTCAGAGTAAACCATTAAGCCAAAAAGGTTTTTGGCATACGTCTGGAACTTGATGGAAGTGCCAGAGTTGTTCTCGAGGCTTCTGGAGTTTTTTTGGAGAAAAAACCGAAAATGTTCTAGAGCAGCCAAAAATGTCTTCGTTGCTTTTCGCTGAAGAAAATCATTGATTCAGAAAAGTTTCGGACCGCATCCAAATTTATTTTAGTGGGTACCAGAAATGTTCTAGGCCTACAGTAAAAGTTTTGGATTTTTCGAACACAAAAAAATGTTTCGATGAATAGTGAAAAGCACTCATTGGTTGATTTTAGGGAAATATCTAAAGGGAATCTTTCCAAAAGATCCAGGGAAGACATAGTAGGGTGGGAATTCACTTGGGGGGGGGCACAAGGTGTTGGACGTCCAAGGGTGGTTCTCCTCCATGGAGCTCCACTTGCCATCCTTTTATGCCCTTTATGTGTGACATAAAGTGTGGGTGTTTTGGTAAGTTTTGTGCCAACCCAACCCCTTGGTTTCCTATAAATAGAGGTGGAGAGGAGCTCTCCACACTCACTCTAACTCTCATACAAATTCCATGCATGATCTGGCTCTCTCTCCCCTTCCCACTGAAATAGTTTCGTAGAGCTGAAAGGTTGCTTGGGTTCCGACAAGAACTAGTTCTGGACGGTGAAGCCCTATCGGATAGATGACACTGTATGTGTGCAACCCCGTAGAGTGATCATACTTTCGATATTAGTTCGAGAGTGCCCCCGAAGGGCTATCCGAGTGACCGTCCGAGTTTCTGTGAGTGCCCCTCGAAGGACTGTCCGTGACACCATCTAAGGGACTATCCGACTGCCTCCCGAAGGGCTGTCCAAGGAGCTAACAAGAGAGAACATCTTCGCGGTTAGGAGGTTGTAAATCCTTTCCACGGGGATCTTCACCGCCGATCTTCATCGACTCTACTTCTTCTGCGCTACGAGTCGGTAATGATGAGATCAAAAACCTTGTATGCATCTCCATCGTGATCCTGGGCGTGCTTGCAGTACCGGAATTTTTTGTTTTCTGTCGCGTTCCCCTATAGTGGCATCATGAGACGTGTTATGCATAGATGCATGTTACAATATAGAATACATAGAGATGTATGGGTATTGCATAATACAATTTTGTAGTAGATGAGATCTATTGCTGAAAATTCTTTTTGCGGGTAGCAGATGAAATCTGTGTTCTTGCTGCTTCCATGGAGTTTGCATATTTTTGATCTTGATAACGACATGGTGGAGTTCAAAGTTCTGGAAATCTACGATTCTAGTTGATCAAAGAAGTGCTAACATTTTATTGAATTCTACCATAGTTAGAGAAAGATGAATCACAGACTAAAGGGCAATGCAGATATGATCTGCACGGGGGTCATGCGTATGAAGAAGTTCTGTATGGGGTCGGGATTTTATTATCTCACGCTTCATACACCCCGAAACGTTGATCTAGCGAATTGAATAATAATAATTGATGATAAACGTTGGTAGCTGTGGCTTAAGACAAAACCTTACAAGCCACGTAAAATAAAATTTTGCATAAACCGATTAGAGGCGTCTAACTTGGTTTTGCAGGATTGGATGCGATGTGGTATAGCGGTTCTCATATTAATTTGATTGTGTATGATATGACTATAAGATGTAAAGTTAATTAACATGACCTCTTGTGTCATGAGTCGGCATGATGGTTGGAGCCATATAATTGTCATTTTAATGACATGTGTGTCAACCTTATGTAATGCACTTATTTTATTAGCTATAGAGATAACAATATTATCTGGTGCATCGACAAGCTGGTGGCAATCTTCGCGAAGGTGAACACCGACGCAAATGCCAAAGAAGAATAAATTAATGACTTCTCCGTCACAAAGGGCTATACCATTTCATGCTATTATGAATTTCCTGAGATGTTTATCCCTTATGATTCACCCTTCTTGATTTTGCGGTCCGCTTTTTATTAGGGTGATCTCTCACTTAAAAATATCAAGTAGTTAGTGTTCTCCCAAGTGTAACACCGTCACAACACCTATCTCTTCGGGGTATCACATGGTTACATGGATACGAACGATTATAGAAGTGTGAGGCAAGTGAGTTCAGACCTCACAACAAGTTCACTTGGTTATCTTGACGTTCCATAGGATCTTCCTAAGCTCGAAACACACCCATCGAAAGATGAACAAGAGTCACAGAGAGATGAGATTGGCAAGTTGGCCTACCAATTGAAATTCTCGTCACTTGAGATGGATACATCCTTGCCGTTGAATTGAAATATGGGTCTTGCATCACTCACAATCAATTATGAGAGATATTGATTTGAGTGGGAGCGCACCTTAGAATAAAATTGATTATTCACTAATGCAAATTAATTATGAACAAAGTCTAAGTGATTATTGTGTGTACCATTGTAGATCACATGTCTCGCAATGTACTGTTCAACTTAGGCCCCGGTGTTAGAAAAAGAGAAGTTAGCTGCCAATGGAAACAATTATGCAAACTGGGTGCCCTGATGATTATCATCGGGAGTGCTAAGAGAGTGTATGTGCTTGACGAACCTCTTCCAACTAAACCGGCGGCAACTTCCCCGAAAGATGAACAAAATGTCTGGACCACTAAGGATGATGATTTCAATTTACTGCACTACCTCATGCTATCTTGCATGAGTCCAGAGCTTCAAAAACGTTTTGAATTCCATAACGCTCGAGATATGATCCGGGAATTGGATGTATAAGAGAAATGCAGGTTTGAACGTAATGATATAATGAAGATCATGATGGATAGCAAAATGGCCGAGGGTAGTTCGGTTGGCAAGCAAGCGGTCAATATGATTGGCTACGCTGAAAGGCTTAAAACCCTGGAATTTCCACTTCCAGCAGCCCATGTTATGGACATGTTGCTCGCTTAACTCCCCCTTGTCTTACGATGGTTTTATGATGAACTAGAACATGAATGGGATGGAGAATACACCTAATGAGGTGCTTGCCATGTTGAAAACTGTCAAAGGAGGACTGCGGAAAAATCGCAAGCAAGTGTTGCTTGTGAATAAAATCGTCAGTTTCAAAAAGAAAGACAAGTCCAAGAAGGGCAAGGGTGCCGGTAAGACTGGCCCTCAAAGAAACTCTTAGGGCGGAGCCAAGACTAAAAGTGAGTTCTTCTACTACAAATTAAGGCACATGACACTGGAATAGGAACTGCAAGAAGTACCCGGCTGATAAGAAGAAAGGTATAACTATTATACATGTTAATGTCATTGATGTGTTGCTTGCTAGCAAGAATTCTAAGCCTTGGGTATTTGATACCGGATTAGTTGCTCACATTTGCAACTCGATACAAGGGCTTCAGAAGGTGCAAACTTGAAAAGAATGAAATCGTGATGCGCGTTGGGAATCTGGGATCACCGCTCAAGCCGTCGACATTATGTCGCTATGTCTCCCTTCATGATTTACCTTAGAAGTAAGTAACTATTATTTTGTTCCGGCATTGTGTAAAAACATTATCTATGCATCAGGTTTAGTACACGCAAATTAATTTAGTGACATGAAGATTTCTAACCACATTTGCCCCTCTCAAAGTAATTACATGTCGGATCATAAGCTAATTCAACAATATAGCCACATAAATTATTCTCTCCATGATCCACATGCATGCAAGTTTTATAATCTTCCAAGATAGTGGGATTAATATCAACTAAAGTCATGACCTCTCCAAACCCATTTTATCAAAAAAATCATAAGATTGACCATTCTCTAAAGTAGTGGGATCATTATTACCTAAAGTCAACGCTCTTCCAAGCCCACTTTTAGTAGTATTGCAAATATCATTATGAATAATAGATTCATCATGAAGCTTAGAATTATCAACATCATGATTATCACCCCAATCATGGTCATTAGCACAATTGGCATTCATAGAATTTATATTAACAACATTGAAATCATGCTTTTCATTCAATAATTGTATCCCAATAGCATTTTTATCACTTTTTATCAACTATTGGTTTACAATAAGCAGCAAGTTTAAAAAGATTAGCAAGCGGATGAGGATCCATTTATCTTAAACTTCTTCTTTACTTCCTGTTTTGGTGTGACAAATATAATAATAACATAACTCGGCAAGTAAAAAAAGAACAAGTGGATGATAATGTGTGTGTAGGTACCTGCTGAGAATTTGATGATGTCTCCCCGACAACGACGCCAGAAATTCTTCCCGCTACTTGTAAACTGCGTTGGGATTTCCCCAAAGACGAGAGGAGATGTAGCACAGTAGAGATAAGTATTTCCCTCAGCGAGAACCAAGGTTATTGAACCAATAGGAGAATCACGCAAACCCCCTTTGACGGCGAACCAAACGCTTGCACCCAATGCGGGTAAGAGGGTTGTCAAGCCCCTAGAATTCGTTACTTGTAAGGATCAAATATTGATAGATAGATAAAAGAAATAAATAAAAATAAATAAAAGTAAATAAATTAAAACAAAGTATTTTTTTGGAGTTTTTGTTATTATGTTTGAGTAGACCAGGGGGCCATAGTTTTTACTAGAGGCTTCTCTCTTGAACATAGCATATGGTGGGTAAACAAATTATTGTTAAGCAATTGAAAAAATAACACATAGTTATGACATGTTATTCACGACAATGATCATGTATATAAGCATCACATCCATAAACAAGTAGATCGACTCCTGCCCGCATCTACTACTATTACTCCACTCATCGACCCCTATCCAGCATGCATCTAGAGTATTAAGTATGAAATGGAGTAATGCTCGGAGCAAGATGACATGATGTAGACAAAGTAAGACAAGCAATATGTTCTTTAGACCCCGTCGTTTTATCCTTAATGGCAGCAATACAATACTTTTCATGTCCCTTTCTGTCATGGGATTGAGCAACACAACATGGCCATCACAACACACCACTCCCACTGAAGATAACTCAATGTAGTTGGCTAAACCAAACAGATAGATTGGAGAGAAATACAAAGCTATAAGAATCATGCATAAAAGAATTCAGAAAAGACTCAATATACATTCATGAATAATTTGATCATAAACCCACAATTCATCGAATCCCAACAAACACACTGCAAAAGAAGATTACATCGAATAGATCACCACGGGAATCGCGGTGAACTTTGTATTGAAAAACCAAAGAGAGAGAACAAAACCATCTAGGTACTAGCCATGGACGCGTAGGTGTGTGGTGGACTATTCACACATCATCATGGAGGCAACAAGGTTGATGTAGATGACCTTCGTGATTGATTCCCCCTCCGACAAGGCACCAAAAAAGGTCTCTAGATGGCCTCCCATCGGAACAGAAGCTTGTGGCGGCGGAAAAAGTTTTTTGGGTGGCTCTCTGTTGGTTTCACGATTTTAGAGAATTTATGGAGGTTGAATTAGGTCAGACAGAGCCACATGAGGCCCATAAGGCATCAGGGCGCACCTACCCCCCTAGGCATGCTTGTTGCCTTGTTGTCTCCTCGTGTGTCGTCTGGTCTCCCTCTGAAGCTTCTAGGTCCTCTTTTGGTCCAAAAAAAATCATCAAAAAGTTTCACAACGTTTGGACTCCGTCTGGTACCGGTTTCCTGAAAAGCCAAAAACACGCCGAAAACAACAACTGCCACTTGGCACCGGGTTAATAGGTTAGTTCCAAAAATGATATAAAATAGCATACAATTGCATATAAAGCATCCAAGATTGATAATATAATAGCATGGAACAATAAAAAATCATCGATACATTGAAGACGTATCAAATGCTCATGAAGGACTACTTTGCCGAGGTACCGACATATCCGACTCATACCTCTTTAGTAGGGGATATCGAATGTGTAGGTCAATTTTCGTCCGTGTTGTCAAGGCTTGCGAGCAAAATTGCTATTCCTCACTTGGCTTAGGAATGCAGTCGATTTGATCGGCTTTAGTGCATAGAAAAAAAATATCGATGATGATGAGAATGATTGCATATGGTGTTCCGGTCGACTACATGGATGAATATCTTCACATTGGCAAATATACCATCATCAAATGTGTCTGTGTCTTTGCGAAGAAAATGATTCAAATTTTTGGCCCGGAGTACGTTCGAGCTCCAAACGAAGAAGGCACAAAGAATCTCACAGTAATGAAGAAGGAAAGGGGATGGTCATGTTGGGGAACGTCGCATGGGAAACAAAAATTTTCCTACGCACACGCAAACCTATCCATGGTGATGAGCATCTACTAGAGGGAGAGTGGATCTACGTACCCTTGTAGATCGCTAAGCGGGAAGCGTTAAGAAACGCGGTTGGTGTAGTCGAACTTCTTCGCGATCCAAATTGCCAAGCGTCCCGCGATCCAATCACGAACCGTCCCGCGAACACATCATGATCCGTCCCGCGAACTCATCACGATCTGTCTCACGATCTTGATCACGATCTGTCCTGCGAACTCATCACGATCCGTTCTGTGATCACATCACGAACCGTCTCGCGATCTCGATCACGGTCCTTCCGATCTAGCGCCGAACGGACGGCACCTCCGCGTTCAGCACACGTGCAGCTTGATGACGATCTCCACCGTCTCAATCCAGCAAGAGGAGGTGGAGAGGAGAGAGAGTTCACAGGCAGAGTGACGGTGCTCCGGTGATGGTGGTGGAGCAATTCCGGCAGGGCTTCGCCTAAGCACTGCAGAAAACCGATCTAGAGGAGAAACTATGCACCGGTGGAACGGGTAGCACGTGGCCGGAAATTCTGTCCAAAAACCACCCAATCCACTAGTATATATAGGAGGATAGGAGAGGAGAGGCATCCAAGGCCTTTGGTTCGGCCGAAATAGGAGGTGGGAAGCAATCCTACTTCACCTCCAATCCTAGTTGGAGTAGGATTGCCTCCTATTGGCTGATTTTCAACTTTTTGCTTTAGGACTTTCTCTCCTGCGCCATGGGCCTTTGTGGCTGTTTTCCCAGCCCACTAAGGGCTGGTTATTATTCTCCCACAGCCCATGGACCTCTTGGGGTCGAAATACCCCTCTCGGAGGCCTCCCGGTACACTACCGGCACTCCCGGTACACTACCGGCACTCCCGGTACACTACCGATGAGCCCGAAACTTTTCCGGAAACCAAACTGGGACTTCCTATATATGAATCTTTACCTCCGTACCATTACGGAGCTCCTCGTGACATCTGGGATCTCATCCGGGACTCCGAACAAACTTCGGTCACCACCATACATAACTCTACACTACCGAAACGTCACCGAACCTTAAGTGTGCAGACCCTGCGGGTTCGAGAACTATGTAGACATGACCGAGATACCTCTACGGTCAATAACCAATGGCGGGACCTGGACGTCCACATTGGTTCCTACATATTCTACGAAGATCTTTATCGGTCGAACCTCTATGTCAAGCATACAGTTAATCCCGTATAACGTTCCCTTTGTTCTTCGATATGTTAATTGCCCGAGATTCGATCGTCGGTATCTCCATACCTAGTTCAACCTCCATACCTATCCATTTTAAAGATCCATTTGTACTCAACAACCTGCCGTCCAACGAGCAAGTCCACCAAAGTCTATACTTGGTTTTCATACATGGATCCTATCTCGGATTTCATGGCCTCCAACCATTTGTCGGAATCCGGTCCCATCATCGCTTCTCCATAGCTTGTAGGTTCATCGTTGTCCAACAACATGACTTCCAAGACATGGTTGTCGTACCACTTAGGAGCAGTACACATCCTTGTCGACCTACAAAGTTCGATAGTAACTTGATCCTGAAGCTTCATGATCATCATCATTAACTTCCTCTTCAACTAACGTAGGCTTCACAGAAACATCTTTCTACGTTGCGCTACTCTCTGGTTGAACAAAGGTTTCACAACCTCATCAAGTTCTATCTTCCTCCCACTCAATTCTTTCGAGAGAAACTTTTCCTTGAGAAAGGATCCGTTTTAGTAGCAAACACTTTGCACTTGGATCTGAGATAGAAGGTTCACCCAACTGATCTTAGGGTATTCTATGAAGATGCAATTTGTCCGCCTTGGGTTCGACCTCATTAGGTGAAAACATTTTCCACACAAGTGTCACAACCCCAAATATTAAGAAATGACAGCTTAGGTTTCTATCAAACCATAATTCACACGGTGTCATCTCAACGGATTTAGATGATGCCCTATTTAAAGTGAATGTAGTTGTCTCTAATGCATAACCCCAAAAATTATAGTAGTAAAACGATAAGAGACATCACAGTATGCACTATATCAATAGAGAATGACTATGATGTTCGGACACACCATCACACCATGGTGTTCCAGGTGGCGTTAGTTGTGAAACAAATTTCACATTGTCTTAAGTTGTATGCCAAACTCGTAACTCAGATATTCACCTCCACGATCATATCGCGGTCATTTTTATCTTCTTGTCACGATGATCTTTAAACTTCACTCTGAATTTGCTTGAACCTTTCAAACGATTCAGACTTGTGTTTCATTAAGTAAATATACACTATATCTACTCAAATCATCAGTGAAGGTAAGAAAATAACGATATCCACTGCACGCTACAAGACTCACTAGATTGCATACATCAACATGTATCATTTCCAATGAATCACTTGCCCGCTCCATCCAACGGGGTCCTTTAGTCATCTTGCCCAAGAGGCATGGTTCACATGTCTCGACCGATTCGAAATCGAATGAGTCCAAATATCCATCAGCATGGAGTTTCTACATGCGCTTTATACCAATATGACATTTAGCGGCAGTGCCACAAGTATGTGGTACTATCATTATTAACTTTGTATCTTTTGACATCAATGTTATGAACATGTGTACTACTACGATCAAGATTTCAACAAACCATTCTCACTGGGTGCATGACAATTGAAGGTATTATTCATGTAAACAGAATAACCATTATTCTCTAACTTAAATGAATAACCGTATTGCAATAAACATGATCTAATCATGTTCATGCTCAACGCAAAACACCAAATAACATTTATTTAGGTTCGTCACTAATCCTGAAGGTAGAGAGAGCGTGCGATGTTGATCACATCAACCTTGGAAACACTTCCAACACATATCGTCACCTCACCCTTAGCTAGTTCTCCGTTTATTCCGTAGCTTTTATTTTGAGTTACTAACATTTAGCAACCGAACCGGTATCCAATACCCAGGTGCTACTAAGAGTACTAGCAAGGTACACATTAATAACTCGTATATCAAATATACTTCTGTCGATGTTGCCAGCCTTCTTATCTACCAAGTATCTAGGGTTGTTCCGCTTCAGCGACCGCTCACCTCATAACAGAAGCACTTAGTCTCGGGTTTGAGTTCAACTTTGGGTTGCTTCACTGGAGCAGCAACTGACTTGCTATCCATGAAGTTTCCCTCCTTGCTCTTTCCCTTCTCGAAACTAGTGGTTTGATTAACCATCAACACTTGACGCTCCTTCTTGATTTCTACCTTCGCGGTGTCAAACATCGCGAACAGCTCAGGGATCAACATTTCTTTCCCTGGCATTTTATAGTTCATCACCAAGTTCTAGTAGCTCAGTGACAGTGAGTTGGAGAACTACATCAATCACTATCTTATCTGGAAGATCAAATTCCACTCGATTCAAGCGATTGTAGTACCCAGACAGTCTGAGCACATGCTCAACGATTGAGCTATTCTCTTTCATCTTGCAGGCAAAGAATCTCGTTGGAGATCCAATATCTCGCAACTCGGGCACGAGCCTGAGATCACAATCTCAGCTCTTAGAACATCTCATATGTTCCGTGACGTTCAAAACGTTTCGGAGCCTCAATTCTAAGCCGTAATGCATGACGCACTAAACTATCAAGTAGTCATCGAAACGTGCCTGTCAGATGTTCACAACATCTACAGACGACGCTAGATGGGGTGGCGCACCGAGCGGTGCATTAAGGACATAAGCCTTCTGTGCAGCAATGAGGACAATCCTCAGATCACGGACCCAGTCCGCAATTTTGCTACCAACATCTTTCAATTCTATTTCTCTAGGAACATATAAAATACAAGGGAGCTACAGCGCGAGCTAGTAATCTACAACATAATTGGCAAAGACACTTTGACTATGTTCATGATAATGAGTTCAATTAATCATATTACTTAAGAACTCCCACTCAAATTGACATCCCTCGGATCATTCGAGTGATACATGATCCAAATTCACCAACTCAAGTCCGATCATCAAGTGAGTTGAGGTGGCTGCAATGGTGAACATCATCATGTTGATCATATCTACTATATGACTCATGTTCGACCTTTCGGTCTCTTGTGTTCCGAGGCCATGTCTGTACATGCTAGGCTCGTCAAGTTTAACCCGAGTGTTCTGCACGTGCAAATCTGGCTTGCACCCGTTGTATGTGAACGTAGAGTCTATCACACCCGATCATCACGTGGTGTCTCAACACGATGAACTTTCGCAACGGTGCACACTCGGGGAGAACACAATTTATCTTGAAATTAAGTGAGGGATCACCTTATAATGCTACCGTCATCCTAAGCAAAACAAGGTGCATAAAAGGATTAACATCACGTGCAAATCATAAGTGACATGATATGGCCATGATCTTGTGCTTTTGATCTCCATCATGGAAGTACCGGCATGATCTCCATCGTCACCGGCATGACACCATGATCTCCATCATCTTGATCTCCATCAACGTGTCGCCATCGGGGTTGTCACGCCCTGCATGCTTCTACTACTATTGCTACCGTAGCGATAAATTAAAGCATTAAATAGCGCTTAATGATTGACACGCAGGTCATATAATTAAAGAGAACCATATGGCTCTTGCCGGTTGCCGTACTCATCGACATGCAAGTCGTGATAATCTATACATCACATGATCATCTCATACATCACATATATCACATCATGTAATTGGCCATATCACATCACAACATACCCTGCAAAAACAAGTTAGACGTCCTCTAATTGTTGTTGCATGTTTTACGTGGCTGCTACGGGTATCTAGCAAGAACAATTCTCATCTACGCAAAAACCACAATGGTGATACACTAGTTGTTTTTCAACCTTCTCAAGGACCGCCTTTGTCGAATCCGATCCAACTAAAGTGAGAGAAACTGTCACCCGCAAGCCATCTAGGCAACAAGTTGCGTCGAGGGAACCGGTCTCTCGTAAGCGTACGAGTAATGTTGGTCCGGGCTGCTTCATCTCACAATCCCACTGAACCAAAATACGACCAAGGGAGGAAGCAATCTAAGCATCAACGCCCACAAACCTTTTGTGTTCTACTCGAGATCTCATCGAACCATCAACCTAGCTCACGATGCCACTGTTGGGGAACGTCGCATGGGAAACAAAAAATTTCCTACGCACACGCAAACCTATCCATGGTGATGAGAATCTACTAGAGGGAGAGTGGATCTACGTACCCTTTTAGATCGCTAAGCGGGAAGCGTTAAGAAACGCGGTTGGTGTAGTTGAACTTCTTCGCGATCCAAGTCGCCAAGCGTCCCGCGATCCAATCATGAACCGTCCCGTGAACACATCATGATCCGTCCCGCGAACTCATCACGATCCGTCTCACGATCTTGATCACGATCTGTCCCGCGAACTCATCACGATCCGTTCCGTGATCACATCACGAACCGTCTCGCGATTGTTGGGGAACGTCGCATGGGAAACAAAAATTTTCCTACGCACACACAAAACTATCCATGGTGATGAGCATCTACGAGAGGGAGAGTGGATCTACATACCCTTGTAGATCGCTAAGCGGGAAGCGTTAAGAAAACGCGGTTGGTGTAGTCGAACATCTTCGCGATCCAAATCGCCGAGCGTCCCGCGATCTCATCACGATCCGTCCCGCGATCCAATCACGATCCGTCCCGTGAACTCATCACGATCCGTCCCGCGATCTCATCACGATCCGTCTCACGATCTTGATCATGATCTCTCTCGCGAACTCATCACGATCCGTTCCGCGATCTCATCACGAACCGTCTCGCGATCTCGATCACGGTCCTTCTGATCTAGCGCCGAACGGACGACACCTCCGCGTTCAGCACACGTGCAGCTTGATGACAATCTCCACCGTCTTGATCCAGCAAGAGGAGGTGGAGAGGAGAGAGATTTCACCGGCAGCGTGACGGCGCTCCGGTGATGGTGGTGTAGCAATTCCGGCAGGGCTTCGCCTAAGCGCTGCAGAAAACCGATCTAGAGGAGAAACTATGCACCGGTGTAACGGGTAGCACGTGGCCGGAAATTCTGTCCAAAAACCACCCAATCCACTAGTATATATAGGAGGAGAGGAGAGGAGAGGCAGCCAAGGCCTTTGGGTCGGCCGAAATAGGAGGTGGGAAGCAATCCTACTTCACCTCCAATCCTAGTTGGAGTAGGATTGCCTCCTATTGGCTGATTTTCCACTTTTTGCTTTAGGACTTTCTCTCCTGTGCCATGGGCCTTTGTGGCTGTTTTCCCAGCCCACTAAGGGCTGGTTATTATTCTCCCACAGCCCATGGACCTCTTGGGGTCGAAATACCCCTCCCGGAGGCCTCCCGGTACACTACCGGCACTCCAGGTACACTACCGGCACTCCCGGTACACTAATGATGAGCCCGAAACTTTTCCGAAAACCAAACTGGGACTTCCTATATATGAATCTTTACCTCCGGACCATTCCGGAGCTCCTCGTGATGTCCGGGATCTCATCCGGGACTCTGAACAAACTTCGGTCACCACCATACATAACTCTACACTACCGAAACGTCACCGAACCTTAAGTGTGCAGACCCTGCGGGTTCGAGAATTATGTAGACATGACCGAGACACCTCTATGGTCAATAACCAATGGCGGGACCTGGACGTCCACATTGGTTCCTACATATTCTACGAAGATCTTTATCGGTCGAACCTCTATGTCAAGGATACAGTTAATCCCGTATAACGTTCCCTTTGTTCTTCGGTATGTTACTTGCCAGAGATTCGATCGTCGGTATCTCCATACCTAGTTCAACCTCGTTACCGGCAAGTCTCTTTACTCGTTCCGTAATACAAGATCCCGCAACTAACAATTAGTCACATTGCTTGCAAGGCTTATTGTGATGTTGCATTACCGAGTGGGCCCCGAGATACCTCTCCGTCACACGGAGTAACAAATCCCAGTCTCGATCCATGCCAACTCGACGGACACCATCGGAGATACCTGTAGAGCACCTTTATAGTCACCCAGTTACGTTGCGACGTTTGATACACACAAGGCACTCCTCCTATATCTGTGAGTTGCATGATCTCATGGTCATAGGAACACATACTTGACATGCGGAAAACAGTAGCAATAAACTGACACGATCATATGCTACGTTTGCAGTTTGGGTCTTGTCCATCACATCATTCTCCTAATGATGTGACCCCGTTATCAAATGACATCTCATGTCCATGGCTAGGAAACCTTAACCATCTTTTGATCAACGAGCTAGTCTATTAGAGGCATACTAGGGACATGGTTTTGTCTATGTATCCACACATGCATCTAAGTCTCCGATCAATACAATTATAGCATGGATAATAAACGATTATCATGAACAAGGAAATATGATAATAACTAATTTATTATTGCCTCTAGGGCATATTTCCAACAGTCTCCCACTTGCACTAGAGTCAATAATCTAGTTCTCATCACCATGTGATTCGCATTGTTATGAATCTAACACCCAATGAGTTCTGGGGCTTGATCATGCTTTGCATGTGAGAGAGGTCTTATAGTCAACGGGTCTGCGATATTCAGATCCGTGTGTACTTTGCAAATCTCTATGTCAAATTGTAAACACTGCTACCACACTCCGCTCGGTACTATTCCAAATGGCTGCTCCACTATACGTATCCAGATTGCTACTACGAGTCATCCGGATTAGTGTTAAAGCTTGTATCGACGTAACTCCTTACGACGAACTCTTTATCACCTCCATAATCGAGAAACATCTCCTCAGTCTCTTAGTTACTGAGGATAATCTTGACCGCTGTCCAGTGATCCACTCCTGGTTCACTCTTGTACCCCCTGACGGACTCATGGCAAGGCACACACAGGTGCGGTACACAGCATGGCATAATATAAAGCCTATGGCAAAGGCATAGGGGACGACGTTCGTCCTTTCTCTTTCTTCTGCCGTTGTCGAGCTTTGAGTCTCACTCAACTTTCACGCCTTACAAATCAGGCGAGAACTCTTTCTCTGACTGATCCATTTTGAACTCTTTCAAAATCTTGTCAAGGTATGCACTCATTGAAAGTCTCATCGAGCATCTTGATCTATCTCCACAGATTTTGATGCTCAGCAATTAGGTAGCTTCATCCAGGTCTTCCTTTGAAAATCACTTTCCAAATGACCGTTTTATGCTTTCCAGAAACTCTACATTATTTCTGATCAACAATATGTCATCCACATATACTTATCAGAAATTCTATAGTGCTCCCACTCACTTTATTGCAAATACAAGTTTCTCGTAAACTTTGTATAAACATCAAAACTTTGATCACCTCATCAAAGCGTATATTCCAACTCTGAGATGCTTGCTTCAGTCCAAGGAAGGATCACCGAAGCTTGCACACCTTTTAGCATCCTTAGGCCTGACAAAACCTTCTGGTTGTATCACATACAACCTTTCCTCAAGTAAACCGTTAAGGAAACGATGTTTTGACATCCATCTGCCAGATTTCATAATTGAAAACACAGCAACTGCTAACATAATTCCAACAGACTTTAGCACCACTACGAGTGAGAAAGTCTCATCGTAGTCAACTCCTTGAACTTGTCACAAACATCTTTGCAACAAGTCGAGCTTTACAAATAGTGACATTCACCATCAGTGTCTGTCTTCATTTTAAAGATCCATTTGTACTCAACGACCTACCGTCCAACGAGCAAGTCTACCAAAGTCTACACTTGGTTTTCATACATGGATCCTATCTCGGATTTCATGGCCTCTAACCATTTGTCGGAATCCGGGCCCATCATCGCTTCTCCATAGCTCGTAGGTTCATCGTTGTCCAACAACATGATCTCCAAGACAGAGTTGTCGTACCACTTAGGAGCAGTACACATCCTTGTCGACCTACGGAGTTTGATAGTAACTTGATCCTAAAGCTTCATGATCATCATCATTAACTTCCTCTTCAACTAACGTAGGCTTCACAGAAACATCTTTCTGCGCTGCGCTACTCTCTGGTTGAACAAAGGTTTAACAACCTCATCAAGTTCTATCTTCCTCCCACTCAATTCTTTCGAGAGAAAATTTTCCTCGAGAAAGGATCCGTTTAAGCAACAAACATTTTGCACTAGGATCTGAGATTGAAGGTTCACCCAACTGATCTTAGGGTATTCTATGAAGATGCAATTTGTCCGCCTTGGGTTCGACCTCATTAGGTGAAAACATTTTCCACACAAGCGTCGCAGCCCCAAACATTAAGAAATGATAGCTTAGGTTTCTATCAAACCATAATTCACGTGGTGTCATCTCAACGGATTTAGATGGTGCCCTTTTTAAAGTGAATGTAGTTGTCTCTAATGCATAACCCCAAAATTATAGTAGTAAAACGACAAGAGACATCATAGCACGCACCATGTCCAATAGAGCATAACTATGATGTTCGGACACACCATCACACTATGGTGTTCCAGGTGGCGTTTAGTTGTGAAACAACTTTCACATTGTCTTAAGTTGTATGCCAAACTCGTGACTCAGATATTCACCTCCACGATCATATCGCAGTCATTTTTATCTTCTTGTCACGATGATCTTTAAACTTCACTCTGAATTTGCTTGAACCTTTCAAACGATTCAGACTTGTGTTTCATTAAGTAAATATACACTATATCTACTCAAATCATCAGTGAAGGTAAGAAAATAACGATATCCACTGCACGCTACAAGACTCACTAGATTGCATACATCAACATGTATCATTTCCAATGAATCACTTGCCCGCTCCATCCAACGGGGTCCTTTAGTCATCTTGCCCAAGAGGCATGGTTCGCATGCCTCAACCGATTCGAAATCGAATGAGTCCAAATATCCATCACCATGGAGTTTCTTCATGCGCTTTATACCAATATGACATTTTGTGGCAGTGCCACAAGTATGTGGTACTATCATTATTTAACTTTGTATCTTTTGACATCAATGTTATGAACATGTGTATTACTACGATCAAGATTTCAACAAACCATTCTCACTGGGTGCATGACCATTGAAGGTTTTATTCATGTAAACAGAATAACTATTATTCTCTGACTTAAATGAATAACCATATTGCAACAAACATGATCTAATCATGTTCATGCTCAACGCAAAACACCAAATAACATTTATTTAGGTTCGTCACTAATCCTGAAGGTAGAGAGAGCGTGCGATGTTGATCAAATCAACCTTGGAAACATTTCCAACACACATCGTCACCTCACCCTTAGCTAGTTCTCCGTTTATTCCGTAGCTTTTATTTCGAGTTACTAACATTTAGCAACCGAACCGGTATCCAATACCCAGGTGCTACTAGGAGTACTAGCAAGGTACACATCAATAACTCGTATATCAAATATACTTCTGTCGATGTTGCCAGCCTTCTTATCTACCAAGTATCTAGGGTTGTTCCGCTTCAGCGACCTCTCACCTCATAATAGAAGCACTTAGTCTCGGGTTTGAGTTCAACTTTGGGTTGCTTCACTGGAGCAGCAACTGACTTGCTATCCATGAAGTTTCCCTCCTTGCTCTTGCCCTTTTCGAAACTAGTGGTTTGATTAACCATCAACACTTGACGCTCCTTCTTGATTTCTACCTTCGCGGTGTCAAACATCGCGAACAGCTCAGGGATCAATACTTCTATCCCTGGTGTATTATAGTTCATCACCAAGTTCTAGTAGCTTAGTGACAGTGACTTGGAGAACTACATCAATCACTATCTTATCTGGAAGATCAACTCCCACTCAATTCAAGCGATTGTAGTACCCAGACAGTCTGAGCACATGCTCAACGATTGAGCTATTCTCTTTCATCTTGCAGGCAAAGAATCTCGTTGGAGATCCTATATCTCGCAACTCGGGCATGAGCCTGAGATCACAATCTCAGCTCTTAGAACATCTCATATGTTCCGTGACGTTCAAAACGTTTCGGAGCCTCAATTCTAAGCCGTAATGCATGACGCACTAAACTATCAAGTAGTCATCGAAACGTGCATGTCAGATGTTCACAACATCTACAGACGACGTTAGATGGGGTGGCGCACCGAGCGGTGCATTAAGGACATAAGCCTTCTGTGCAGCAATGAGGACAATCCTCAGATCACGGACCCAGTCCGCAATTTTGCTACCAACATCTTTCAATTCTATTTCTCTAGGAACATATAAAAATACAAGGGAGCTACAGCGCGAGCTAGTAATCTACAACATAATTTGCAAAGACACTTTGACTATGTTCATGATAATGAGTTCAATTAATCATATTACTTAAGAACTCCCACTCAAATTGACATCCCTCGGGTCATTCGAGTGATACATGATCCAAATTCACCAACTCAAGTCCGATCATCACGTGAGTTAAGGTGGCTTCAATGGTGAACATCATTATGTTGATCATATCCACTATATGACTCATGCTCGACCTTTCGGTCTCTTGTGTTCCGAGGCCATGTCTGTACATGCTAGGCTCGTCAAGTTTAACCCGGATGTTCTGCGCATGCAAATCTGGCTTGCACCCGTTGTATGTGAACGTAGAGTCTATCACACCCAATCATCACGTGGTGTCTCAACACGACGAACTTTCGCAATGGTGCACACTCGGGGAGAACACAGTTCATCTTGAAATTCAAGTGAGGGATCACCTTATAATGCTACCGCCGTACTAAGCAAAACAAGGTGCATAAAAGGATTAACATCTCATGCAATTCATAAGTGACATGATATGGCCATGAACTTGTGTTTAAGATCTCCATCTTCGAAACACCGGCATGATCTCCATCGTCACCGGCACAACACCATGATCTCCATCATCTTGATCTCCATCAATGTGTTGCCATTGGGGTTGTGGCGCCAGCCCTGCTTCTACTTCTATTGCTACCGCTTAGCGATAAAGTAAAGCATTACATAGCGCTTAATGATTGACACGCAAGTCATACAATAATTAAAGACAACCCTATGGCTCCTGCCGGTTGTCGTACTCAACGACATGCAAGTCGTGAAATTCTATACATCACATGATCATCTCATACATCACATGTATCTCATCATGTAATTGGCCATATCACATCACAACATACCGTACAAAAACAAGTTAGATGTCCTCTAATTGTTGTTGCATGTTTTACGTGGCTGCTACGGGTATCTAGCAAGAACGATTCTCACCTACGCATAAACCAAAACGGTGATACATAGATTGCTTTTCAACCTTCTCAAGGACTGCCTTTGTCGGATCCGATCCAACCAAAGTGAGAGAAACTGTCACCCGCAAGCCATCTAAGCAACAAGTTGCGTCGAGGGAACCCGTCTCTCTTAAGCGTACGAGTAATGTTGGTCCGGGCCGCTTCATCTCACAATCCCGCTGAACCAAAATCTGACCAAGGGAGGAAGCAATCTAAGCATCAACGCCCACAAACCTTTTGTGTTCTACTCGAGATCTCATCGAACCATTAACCTAGCTCATGATGCCACTGTTGGGGAACGTCGCATGGGAAACAAAAATTTTCCTACGCACACGCAAACCTATCCATGGTGATGAGCATCTACGAGAGGGAGAGTGGATCTACATACCCTTGTAGATCGCTAAGCGGGAAGCGTTAAGAAACGCGGTCGGTGTAGTCGAATGTCTTCGCGATCCAAATCGCCGAGCGTCCCGCGATCTCATCACGATTCGTCCCGCGATCCAATCACGATCCGTCCCGTGAACTCATCACGATCCGTCCCGCGATCTCATCACGATCCGTCTCACGATCTTGATCATGATCTATCCCGCGAACTCATCACGATCCGTTCCGCGATCTCATCACGAACCGTCTCGCGATCTCGATCACGGTCCTTCCGATCTAGCGCCGAACGGACGACACCTCCGCGTTTAGCACACGTGCAGCTTGATGACGATCTCCACCGTCTTGATCCAGCAAGAGAAGGTGGAGAGGAGAGAGAGTTCACCGGCAGCGTGACGGCGCTCCGGTGATGGTGGTGGAGCAATTCCGACAGGGCTTCGCCTAAGCGCTGCAGAAAACCGATCTAGAGGAGAAACTATGCACTGGTGTAACGGGTAGCACGTGGCCGGAAATTCTGTCCAAAAACCACCCAATCCACTAGTATATATAGGAGGAGAGGAGAGGAGAGGCAGCCAAGGCCTTTGGGTCGGCCGAAATAGGAGGTGGGAAGCAATCCTACTTCACCTCCAATCCTAGTTGGAGTAGGATTGCCTCCTATTGGCTGATTTTCCACTTTTTGCTTTAGGACTTTCTCTCCTGCGCCATGGGCCTTTGTGGCTGTTTTCCCAGCCCACTAAGGGCTGGTTATTATTCTCCCACAGCCCATGGACCTCTTGGGGTCGAAATACCCCTCCCGGTACACTACCGGCACTCCCGGTACACTACCGGCACTCCCGGTACACTACCGGCACTCCCGGTACACTACCGATGAGCCCGAAACTTTTCCGGAAACCAAACTGGGACTTCCTATATATGAATCTTTACCTCCGGACCATTCCGGAGCTCCTCGTGACGTCCGGGATCTCATCCGAGACTCCGAACAAACTTCGGTCACCACCATACATAACTCTACACTACCGAAACGTCACCGAACCTTAAGTGTGCACACCCTGCGGGTTCGAGAACTATGTAGACATGACCGAGACACCTCTACGGTCAATAACCAATGGCGGGACCTGGACGTCCACATTGGTTCCTACATATTCTACGAAGATCTTTATCGGTCAAACCTCTATGTCAAGGATTCAGTTAATCCCGTATAACGTTCCCTTTGTTCTTCGGTATGTTACTTGCCCGAGATTCGATCGTCGGTATCTCCATACCTAGTTCAACCTCGTTACTGGCAAGTCTCTTTACTCGTTCCGTAATACAAGATCCCGCAACTAACAATTAGTCACATTGCTTGCAAGGCTTATTGTGATGTTGCATTACCGAGTGGGCCCCGAGATACCTCTCCGTCACACGGAGTAACAAATCCCAGTCTCGATCCATGCCAACTCAACAGACACCATCGGAGATACCTGTAGAGCACCTTTATAGTCACCCAGTTATGTTGTGACGTTTGATACACACAAGGCACTCCTCCGATATCTGTGAGTTGCATGATCTCATGGTCATAGGAACACATACTTGACATGCGGAAAACAGTAGCAATAAACTGACACGATCATATGCTACGTTTGCAGTTTGGGTCTTATCCATCACATCATTCTCCTAATGATGTGACCCCATTATCAAATGACATCTCATGTCCATGGCTAGGAAACCTTAACCATCTTTTGATCAACGAGCTAGTCTATTAGAGGCATACTAGGGACATGGTTTTGTCTATGTATCCACACATGCATCTAAGTCTCCGATCAATACAATTATAGCATGGATAATAAACGATTATCATGACCAAGGAAATATGATAATAACTAATTTATTATTGCCTCTAGGGCATATTTCCAACAGCGATCTCGATCACGGTCCTTCCGATCTAGCGCCGAACGGACGACACCTCCGCGTTCAGCACACGTGCAGCTTGATGACGATCTCCACCGTCTCGATCTAGCGAGAGGAGGTGAAGAGGAGAGAGAGTGCACCGACAGCGTGATGGCGCTCCGGTGATGGTGGTGGAGCAATTCCGGCAGGGCTTCGCCTAAGCGCTGCAGAAAACCGATCTAGAGGAGAAACTATGCACCGGTGGAACAGGTAGCACGTGGCCGGAAATTCTGTCCAAAAACCACCCAATCCACTAGTATATATAGGAGGAGAGGAGAGGAGAGGCAGCCAAGGCCTTTGGGTTGGCCGAAATAGGAGGTGGGAAGCAATCCTACTTCACCTCCAATCCTAGTTGGAGTAGGATTGCCTCCTATTGGCTGATTTTCCACTTTTTGCTTTAGGACTTTCTCTCCTGCGCCATGAGCCTTTGTGGCTGTTTTCCCAGCCCACTAAGGGCTGGTTATTATTCTCCCACAGACCATGTACCTCTTGGGGTCGAAATACCCCTCCCGGAGGCCTCCCGGTACACTACCGGCACTCCCGGTACACTACCGGCACTCCCGGTACACTACCGATGAGCCCGAAACTTTTCCGGAAACCAAACTGGGACTTCCTATATATGAATCTTTACCTACGGACCATTCCGGAGCTCCTAGTGACGTCCGAGATCTCATCCGAGACTCCGAACAAACTTCGGTCACCACCATACATAACTCTACACTACCGATACGTCACCGAACCTTAAGTGTGCAGACCCTGCGGGTTCGAGAACTATGTAGACATGACCGAGACACCTCTACGGTCAATAACCAATGGCGGGACCTGGACGTCCACATTGGTTCCTACATATTCTACGAAGATCTTTATCGGTCAAACCTCTATGTCAAGGATTGAGTTAATCCCGTATAATGTTCCCTTTGTTCTTCGGTATGTTAATTGCCCGAGATTCGATCGTCGGTATCTCCATACCTAGTTCAACCTCGTTACCGGCAAGTCTCTTTACTCGTTCCGTAATACAAGATCCCGCAACTAACAATTAGTCACATTGCTTGCAAGGCTTATTGTGATGTTGTATTACCGAGTGGGCCCTGAGATACCTCTCCGTCACACGGAGTAACAAATCCCAGTCCCGATCCATGCCAACTCAATAGACACTATCGGAGATACCTGTAGAGCACCTTTATAGTCACCCAGTTACGTTGCGACGTTTGATACACACAAGGCACTCCTCCGATATCCGTGAGTTGCATGATCTCATGGTCATAGGAACATATACTTGACATGCAGAAAACAGTAACAATAAACTGACACGATCATATGCTATGTTTGTAGTTTGGGTCTTATCCATCACATCATTCTCCTAATGATGTGATCCTGTTATCAAATGACATCTCATGTCCATGGCTAGGAAACCTTAACCATCCTTTGATCAACGAGCTAGTCCATTAGAGGCATACTAGGGACATGGTTTTGTCTATGTATCCACACATGAATTTAAGTCTCCGATCGATACAATTATAGCATGGATAATAAACGATTATCATGAACAAGGAAATATGATAATAACTAATTTATTATTGCCTCTAGGGCATATATTTCCAACAGGTCGGGCATGCTAGGTAGCATAGATTGCATGCATTGGAGGTGGAAGAACTACCCGGTGGCTTGGGCAGGGCAATACACCGGCCATAGACGTAAAACCACCATCGTGCTTGAAGCCGTGGCTTGACACGATCTATGGATTTGGCACTGCTTCTTTAATTTGCCCGGGGTCTCTCAATGATAAAAATGTTTTGCAGCGATCTCATATATTTGCTAAGCTAGCTAGTAGCAAAGCTTCGGCTCGCAACTATACCATCAATGCCCATGACTATACCATGTGGTACTATCTTGCCGATGGTATTTATCCTTCATGGTCAACATTTGTGAAGACCATTAGTGACCCCAAATTCAAGAAGCATATTTTTTTTGCCAAAGCACAAGAAGCTTGTCAAAAGGATAATGAGAGGGCATTTGGTGTGTTGCAAGCTAGGTTTTCCATTGTTGGAGGTCCTTCTCATTTCAGGGATAAAAAAACCTCACAAACATCATGACTACTCGTGTTATTTTATACAATATGATTATCGAGGACGAGAGGGATTTGGACTTGGAGTACAACTATGACAATGTTGGTAGCCTTGTGAAGCCTTCCAGGGATGCATATGAGGTCAATGCTTTTCTTAAGACCTACATAAAGACCGAGAACCGTGATTCGCACCATCAACTCTAGCATGATCTTATCGAGCATCGGTGGCAACTCTATGGGGGGAGATAGATCCCCATTTGTATCCATTTTTACTCTTGTATGATTTGAACAATTTGGTGTTGTAATAACTATTTTAATTTAAACATTTGTTGTATTATGAATTGCTTTTTGAACAATTTATATATTTGTATCTTGAATTTATAATTTGATTCATGTTATTGAAATGTCTAATTTATTTGATGTTATGCAAAAATTATGATGCCGCAAGCCCTTCGGCGCGGAACAGATTTTGCAAACGCTTTGTGGGACGAGTTTACAGAAATCTGTTCCGCTAGAGCGTTTGCAGTCCCATGAAAAGTTTTAACTTATATGACTTTTACGAGACTGCTGGTTGCGGATCTGCTAGAAATGCTCTAAGCATATATCTTTTGTAAGCCACGAAAAAAGTTCGGATTGGCATGCTTAAAATCCAAACGTTTCGCATTTTTAAAAAGAATTACTTATCTATAAACATTTTCCTAAGCAATTGCAAGACCTATGTAGTGCCAACGTGTAGAGTTGGGCAAAGCTGCGATGACGCAGAATGAACTGTCCGCATGCGCAAGTCGACAACTGACACGCCATCTGCCCAATCTTTACTCCCTCCCTCTCTCTTTTTCTCTCTCTGATGATGCACCAGCAGGTCCCTCACTCACAGCATCTCGCCACTGCCCACTAAAATAGCCCGCCTCTAATCTCCTCATCGGATCAGAAGAATCGCAGCGAATCCAGGGAAAGAAGACAACCACCGATTCCCGTCCGAGACGCAGAGTGGCAGCTCCGACTCCGAGCGAATGGCGTCGCCGCCGGAGGGGGTGGAGCCGGCGGTGATCCACGCGTGGTCGGCGCCGCGCTCCCTCAGCACCAGCCTCATGTACTCCTTCTCCCAGGTGAGAGAGCCTCGCCTCCGCCCCAATCCTCCTCCGCACACGCGCGAATCGACCTCTCGCCACTTCCTTATTGGCTCCGCGTGCGAATTCCAAGGGAGAACACGTACGGAAGAGGAGATGGGGGCGTCCAAACCCAATGCTCGTGTGTTTGGTGGTCAACTGCTTTATGCTGCCCTGCCCTGCCCTTGCGCTCCGTTTGGGCCTGAATAACACTGCAACCTGTAGCTTATTGCTGCAGCAAGAAGATTAAGCTGCTTTTTTTTTTCTTTTTTCGAGACTGATAGATTAAGCTGCTTACAGCTAAAAATCGTCATGCCCGCTCTCTCTGTTGGTACACGACGTGTCAATTTTTCTAACTCTCTGTCTTTTCTTTTGCCTTGCTCCAGAGGGATGACATGGATGTGCTTGACGAGCCTCTCTACGCGAACTTCCTGCGTGTCACTGGCGTTGACAGGCCCTACCGCCAGGAGCTTCTCTCTAAAATGGTAAGACTTGAACCATGCTTGAGTTGTCTGCAAGTTGAGGCGATTCGTTGCATACCCATAATGATCTGTTGTCGGTGACCTCATGATTTATGTGAGCCTACATATAAGGTCGATTGATCCGGAATCATGGTTTGGTTTGAGCCAATGAGCTGGCTGAGCAATGGGGAACTGGTTTTTGGTTATTACTACTTTATATAGACTGCACTATCTTTATATGGATTTTCATCCTTCTTTTTCCCTGAAAGACGGCAGGAGCTCTTTATTATGTAGATGCTAACTGAACATATATTAATTTGGCTGGCGTTAGGACCATCTAAGAGGAAAATTCTCATTGTCTTATTAATCCATTTCCATTTAATGTGGAAAATGCTGTGGTGCGCCATATTCCTGTTTACCTCTTTTGCAAACCGTCAATTCTGGTAATACCATGCAAATGCTGCCTTGTATATAGTTCAGACATTTGAGCATTTCCAGTGCAGGATCCTGATGGCAACAAAGTTGTCAAAGAAGTGATTTTTGGACCAGGAGAGAAAACATATCGTTACTGCAAGGTGCAATTTCAATTCTTAAAGTGTCAGCGCATACCTCTATAGATTAATTATTAATCCATTATTCATTGCTCTCTTGATTGTTGTTCATGTGTAGCACATTGCGAAGCAGCGCCTCCCTAATCTCACAGGTGACCTGATGAAGAAGGGAAAACATTTCATATTAATACGTAACCCTATGAATATCCTGGTATGTGCCCCCCAGTTCTCTGTGTACACCCATGCATGTTCCTAATTTCTGCTGTTGTATTTGCTAACTCAGCACGAGTTAAGCATATTCAAAACATATAACCTCCTGATAATAGCATTCCATGTACCTCAGCCATCATTTGATAAAGTTGTTCCACCATCCTTCCTGGAGCTCGGTGTAGCAGAACTTGTCGCAATATACAGTGAGTTGTGTGAGCTTGGGAGCCCTCCACCTGTGATAGATGCAGATGATCTCCAGAGAGATCCTGAGGTAAATCTGTCATTGGTTGTCTGAATGGTTTTATCTCTGTGGTGATTATATCAACCTAATAATAATATAAATGTATGCATAGGATCTGCAGTTACAGTTTGGTAGGTTGCTTCGAAGAATCTGGCATTGGAATCCTCAAGCTATTAGGATATTTACCTAATTGCAAATTTTGAGCTTACTCATAAATCATCTATTATTATTGTGTAGCAGTACCTTGAAGGGGCCTGGCAGTGCAGCTTCAAACTATTACGATTACTAAACACCAAACTGATCAATTTGAGTTCACTTCAGTTTTTATGGTTTGCAATCATGATCTCTGTAGTAGTTTCCATATTTATTACTCCCTCCGTTTTTATTTACTTCTCACATTAGCTTTGTCTCGAGTCAAAATTTCTAAACTTTGACCAAGTTTATACACAAATATATTATCATCCACAATACCAAATCAATACCATTAGAATCATCATTCAATATATATTCATACCGTATATATTTTTTATTATGGAAGTTTAGATTGTTTTCGATAAACTTGGTCAAACTTTATAAAGTTTGACTTAGGTCAAAGCTAATATGCGGAGTAAATAAAAACAGAGGGAGTACATTTGAACATTTTAATGCATGAAGGCATTTTAATGGTATAACATTGCTTCACTATTATAATAACTACATTTGCAAATTGCAATCCAATTCAATGCAGTTTGTTTCCCTGTCAAATGCAGGCCGTCTTGAGTGGACTCTGTGAGGACCTGGGTATTCCTTTCCAGCCACAAATGCTCAAGTATGTGGGTCGCACATAAGAATTATGGGTTTCATTGTCCAAGTTTCTCACTTAGTACACACATAGTAAGTAAGAAGGTGGTGTGCTTTCTTAAACCATTTGGATTGTTTCTAAATTGTAGGTGGAAAGCTGGCCCCAGGGACTTTGATGGTATTTGGGCTCCCTGGTGGTATGAAAGTGTACACACATCTACGGGCTTCTCGAAATCCCGTCGTTACCCTATGGTAAGCCTGCATCAACCGTCTCTCTTGATTTCCAGTAATTTATTAGTACTTCTATTCTAGCTAACTTTGCATATTTAGTCAGTCAATACTTGTATCAGAAAGGGCATGGTAATAAGCATGGACACTAAGGCTGCGTTTGGCATTGCGATGTATTCTCGTAATCACGTTTATCCCACCCGTTTTTCCCTATTTGAGAGTTAGTTTGACCTGTTTTTGCTTATTTCCATGTCTAGTTTTCCACAGCAGATTATAAATAAGCACAACACAGAACCGTTCAGCAACCGAAACTGAGCCTAAGAATTATTACCTCTGGCCATAAAGCCTTATCGTAATTCCTTCTGGTGTATAGAGTAGCGGGTGTATTTATGAGAAGGTTAGGTATTGCATTTAACCCTTTTAATGAATCCCATTCCTTTTAAAAGAAGTTGTCTCTAAGAGCAAGTCCGACAGTCCCCTATCACGTCCCATATACCCAACGAAGGGAAGAAAGTGAGAAAAACGGTGCTTCAGCAGTTCCCCTATCACCATCCCCATTCTGGGGGCGCCCCTATATCTTGCTCAGGATCGTGTTTGCGGGCTTTCTCGGTATCCTCTATATCATTTCTCATCTTTATGACAGGTGGGACCAACATATATACTCCCTCCATTCCATATTATTTGACGTCCTGGCCTCAAACATTTGTTTTCAAATTAATTGACGTGCTAGCGCACTACACTTAGCATTTTCCGCAGGTTTCCAAATTTGCCCCTCACTCTCTCAGGTCACCCCACTTCTCATGCACTCTCCCTCCTCCATTTCCGATTATGGGGCGCTGGATTGGTTTTTAGGATTAGTTTCCTTAATCTGTAGGATGTTTTCGAAAACGTCAATTAATACGGAACGGAGGAAGTATATTTATCGAATTAGAGAGTGATATAGGGGATGAGAGTTATTGGTTCTCCTGAAACTTGAGCAAAATTTATTGGTGGAATCTTTTTAGAGGAGTGCCTATATGAAGATATAGGGGTGTATTTTGGAAGAGCTGTTGGACTTGCTCTAGTTATCAAGATACAGTTGACTTCATCTTGCTTTGATGTGTTATTTGGCAGTTAAAACATTTCTTATTGTTAACATCGACCTTATTTGATTGCAGACTTTTCCGTTTGCATTTTATGACCTACTTGAGCAAAGCTTGCCCTTCTACAATATGCTGAAGCGCCAGGTAAGGAGAACATCAGGATCCCTGCTGCCACCACCGCCTGATCCTCCTCTTCCTGTACCAAGAAATAAAAAAAATCTTGTTTGGGTTGGAGACGAGCTTTTGCCACGTGATAGTGCAAGGGTATGTACTCGTAACTTTTGTTGTTTAATCAGCATTGCAACATTAAACTGGTCACACTTGATCAGTTCTCCCGATTCTTTTTTCTAATCATCTGCAACGTAAAGGTTTCAGTGTTCGATTCAGTTGTACAAGGAGGGGATGCTGTGTGGGAAGGATTGCGTATATATGATGGGAAAGTATTCAAACTTGAAGAACACTTGGATAGGTATAATTCTATATTTTTTTTGGCTTGCCATAACTTTTCTGCTTATGATTGATTATGCAGTAATCCTCCATATTATTCTCTTGTAGATTGTTTGATTCTACAAAAGCTATGGCCTTCAGCAATGTGCCCAGTCGTGATTGGGTAACTACTTCTAGTTACCTGCTTCTCACTTGTTATTTATAGTATTGCAAGAAAGAACCATGTAGCTGCTTGTTTGGCAGGCATCTTTCTGTTAGGTTTATAAAATACTAATTTGTTTCCCAGTTTTTCATTTAAGAGGATTGCTGAAGGCTCACTTTGAAGTTTGAACTACTGAACTGAGTGTTTGATATGCACGTGTTTTAATGCAGATTAAGGATGCAATATTTAAGACTCTTAATGCAAATGGGATGTTCAATAATGCACATATAAGGCTCACTCTCACCCGTGGGAAGAAGGTATTACTATAGATATAGATTCATTACTCATCAGTATTGCCACTTCGACTGTTCTGCAGTGTGCGTTTGCAATCTTCTTTCCATGACCTATTTACCCATTTTGTGCACTGCCTGCCTTAACTGTAGGTGACATCTGGAATGAGTCCAGCTTTCAATCTATATGGATGTGTCTTGATTGGTATTCACTTGATCCCACTTTTTTCCCTTTGATTGTGTTTTTTGTTCTTAAATCTGTAAATCATGTTTGTTATTTTCTGGTTTCTGACTAAATTATATTATCCTATTCTGTAATCACTTCTTGTGAGCAGCAATCAGTGTTGGTGTGTAAGACCATACAAGCCGATTCACTGACCTTCAACAAAATATAACGACTCGTAAATGGTGACTGCCTGGTTGTGGTTTCACTGTCAGCATGTTTGTTGTATTTTGGTGTTGGAAATGATGTGTGCCGTTGTGACTCTATTTGGTCCAGTCCATTGTGATTGGAAGACTAGGTCGACTTAATAATGGTAAGACCTTACATTTGTTTTTTTTCAGTACTTGCAGAGTGGAAACCACCAGTTTATGATAACTCACATGGGATAAAGTTGGTAACTGCCACCACACGTCGTAATTCTCCAAATGTAAGACACATTCACCAACTTCTTTACAATTTGGCTTTTGGTTTCTCACCTGTTCTATTTTTGTATGAAGCGTCTTTTATTATCTCTTTATTGAACAATCATTGACCTTGGTTGTTTCCATGACTTGTTTCAGAGCGTAGATTCGAAGATACATCACAACAACCTTATTAACAACATTCTGGCAAAGGTCATTTATCTTAAGATTTGAAGCTCCAATCTAACAAGTTCCTTGAATTTAATCTAAAATGAAGGCATTGGAAATTGCAATGGGCCTCAAACACTATTGGGTCTATGCAGATAGAAGGTAATCTTGCACAGGCTGAGGATGCTATCATGCTAGATCAAGATGGTTTTGTATCAGAAACAAATGCAACAAACATAGTACGTACAATTAGGATCAGTTGAAATAGCTCAATATTAGCCATATGTTTTTTTTAAAGTGCTTGTGCATTAACTGCAGTTTATGGTCAAGAAGGGCATTGTATTGACACCTCATGCAGACTACTGCCTTCCAGGAATTACCCGTGCAACTGTAAGCCTATTCATCTTCCACATGGAAATAATTGGAGCCAATCTACAGAAGTGGTTCCCTCCAATTTGAAATGGCACGCGAGAAAATTTCTTGAGAATTTTCTGTCATGTTGTGTTGTGTGCCAATACTTTTGGCAAGGCCCAACGCTGTTTAGCAGTACCCAACTCATATCATGAACCAGTACTTCATACAACTAGATATGCACTGAAAGATTCACATCCAAGCAACAAGTACATAGTTCGATCCTTTTGATTCTTATGTCTAGTAAACGGTGTTAAGGTGCAATATGTTGAATTACTATATGAATAATACATTTAAACAAAAGCAAATCTTGAATTCTTGATTAAAAATACCTATATTTACCCAGCTCAGTGGATACAGTATGTCCATGGTAAGACAACATATGGGTTTGATAAACAGAACCCAGTACAATCTGGAGAGGGACCAGTTTCCTTTTTATGGAGACATTGAGGTTCTTGATTATGGGCATGCTCTAAACTATCTTTGAAACAAAATGTAAAATATTCGAAATGCGGAAGCGGAAAGTCAGCACAAATTTGTGTAGCCTTACCATCTTCCTCGTATGTGTTCTGCAGCTTCTGCCCACTTGCCTCATTTGATAGTTATTTCCATTCCTTTTCATAGAAGATATCATGAATATGCTTTGCTAAAGCATGACATGCATAAACATGATGTGTTTATCTACATGCAATCAAGACGAAATTTATTAGTCGATAGTGAATCATTCTGCCATTGTTAGGGTGAACAACTAAACTTACATGGGTTCCATAGAAATGCTATCTTCCTGTTTATTGAAGTTACTAATTAATATTTTGCATATTGAATGAAAATATCAGGTCATGGATCTTATTGTGAAAGAAAACCTGGTATTACATGAACGGCGAATTAGTCTATCTGAATTTCATGCTGCAGATGAGGTTAGATATTTTATGTCGTGGACATTTGTTCATCTCGTCCTTCTACCGAGTTTTTTTGTTTCGCAACTGTATAATATCCTTTATACTGAAATCTGCACTTATCTATTGAGCTAAACAAAATAAAATAGCATAAGTATGTTTTAAATTACTAAGCATTTTTCTTTTGAGAAAGTGTAAAGGCTTGTGTCTCAATGCATTGATAGAAAAAGAATGTTAGGGCATCTCCAACGCGGAGCATCTATTGGACATCACCAAATGTCCGCGGACAGCGGACTGGGTGGAGGCCATCCAGGCGGAGTCACCTAATATAAAGCGGACACTGTTTTTTCATTTATTTCAGGATTACATTTTACATAGCAAAAGATCCCTAAAACAACTATCCTAATCTACTCCCTTCAGAGGTGAGGTTGAGGAACCCCGTGCCAGACGGTCCGGTCTCGTTGTCGTTGGCGGCCTGCGCGAACAAGGCGGAGCACGGACAGCGGGCGGGGCAGAGGCCATCTAAAGAGGCATCATCGTCATGTTACCCGACGCGGACGAGGCGGGCATCGTCGTCGTGCTGTTCCGGCAAGTTCTGTCCTCCGCCTCCAGCTCCTCAAGAGGCAATCGCGCTCCGCCTCATTGATGCGAAAAGAACTTCGCGAAGGCCGCCATGAAGTCAGCTTTCACCCTCCCCCAACATGATTGGAGGAACTCCGCTGTGAAACCATCGGGCCTTGGCGCCTTCCCCTAAGGGAGCTGCCGCACAACCTCCCAAATCTCTTCCTCGGTATGTGGTGCCTCAAGGTCAGCCAAGTCCTCCACCCAAGAACCGAAGAAATCAAGGTCCCGGGACAACTCACGCTCCTCGGAGGAACCCAGAGGGAGAGGAAATGATCAAACACAGCGTGAGCCATGGCCACATGGTCCGAAACCACCGCACCATTGACCTGTAGATTGTGGATCATGTTCTTCCGCTTCCTGTATGAGGCATGCTGGTGGAAGAACGCCGTGTTGGCGTCACCCTCCCGAACCCAGGCAATCTTGGCCCACTGGTGCGCTCAAGGGAAGCCAAGCCCAAGTAGGCATGCTTTGAGGCAGGCTTGAAGCCGACGCTCCGTAGCAGAGAGAAACGGGAGTCCGTCGCCACGTCGAACCGAAAAATGAGCTCGCAGGCCATCATGAGCTGCACCCGGACGCAACCACCTTCTTATCGCTCCAACTCATCAGTCGGCGAGCCGTGGATTTGAGTCTAGCCATAATGCGACGGGGTCCAGCTCCCCGAGAGCCGCAATCTAGGCCGTGGCCACCATCTCCCCAAATCCATCCATCTTAGTCCAGAACCGTTGAACTGGAATCGGCAGTGGCCCACAGGCGGTGCCGAAAAGTCGAGGAGTAAAGGGCAGTGGTTGGATATCACAATAGAGAGACACTGCAAGCAATTTGGGAGGAGGTCCTCCCAATCTACTGTGCAGAACACCCTGTCAACCTTCACCAAGGTAGGGGCACCACACTCGTTCGACCAAGTGTAGCTCCTTGAGCTCGCAGTCATTTAGGAAGCGTCTAAACCTTCCCATCATACGACTGTGGAGGTAGTCATTGCTCTTGTCTTCGTCACGGTAAATCATGTTGAAACCACCGCAAACAACCCAGGGACCTGGCCAGGTAAATCGTGCATCTTGCAGCTCGGCAAGGAAAACAATCCTCTGAGTGTCCTCCTGCGGTCCTTAGACACAAGTAAACCACAAAGAACCCCCCCCCCCCCCTCGGAAGGGGAACCAAAGCCGAGACGCTGTTGTCACCCAGGTGGACATTGCACAGCTTAACTGTGCGACCTATCCACGCAACTATAATCCCCCATGAGTGTCAGTATTCAGCAAGCAGAATAATCATCAAAATCCGCGCCTAAGACTTCCATAACTAGAGTAGAGGTTACAACTGCCAACTTAGTCCTGGAAACAGACAATGGACGTGCCTGTCGAACTGACGAGGCTCCGAACACCCGTACGCCGAGCTTGATTATTGAGCCCGTGTACATTCGACACTAACATCTTAGGTTCGTATAACATTGGGACGATGTGGACACACGAGAGACGGGGTCGAGATGGTCAGACCTCAATGAGGCTACCGCCCAACAGCCAAAGATGTCGAACAAGAACTTTGAGGCGGCAGACATTTGTTATCAAGTTTTGAAGTTCGACCACTTCTAAGCTAGCAATTACTAAGCATTTTAAGATTTTGAAATTACTTCGTTTCCTTTTTGTGCAGGTTTTGCTTTCTTCTTTAATGTTAAACTTCAATGATGCTATGCTATAGCTATAGTTATAGTTATAAGTTGCAGTTACATGAATTATGCATGTGTAGAATGAATCGTTCAAATTTTGGCTGTTTCTTTTAGAAGAACTTTCAAATTAACACATCTCCTTGTTTATGAACTACCATAATAAGGCAGGCTGCATACTTTCAACTACTACGGTAAGTTAAAATACACTATTTAAGCCCTGGAAATGTGTTTTTTCACATGCAGGTGTGGACAACCGGAACAATGGGCGAAATTACACCGGTGAGCTGACTATTTTGCACTATATGGTCATGTTTTTTTCTATCCATTTAAGTACTGCCTGCATGTGTAGGGTTAATCTTGTTATGACTTGGACAAGAAGGTGCAAGACATCTCTAGTATGGCAGTGAGCTAGTCAAAAAGAAAATTGACTGCTAGTTGCCTAAATGAGTAAGAAAGAGCTGCAGCTAGCAGTAGTAACAGCAAAGTTTGAGTTTCTATGGTCGTATGCTTAATATGGAAGGAAGCTAGCTAGGCATGAGTAGTCCAGTTGGGCACTGTAGCATGGCGGTGTCTGTAGCAATGCTGTATAAACCTGTATATAAGGAAGGATACCCCATATGGAGAGAATCCAAGTAGCAAGCCAAGATGAAGTGCGGCGTTTTATAGGACAGACTCCATGGAGTTCTTTAAAAAAATATTTAAAAGTTTCAGAATAATTCAATTTTTTGCTACAAATATGTATACACGTTATCTAAGTATATGTATATTTTGATTAAACAATACGATTATTTGCAAGTTACACAAGAAGACAAAAATCTGGCCCAAATACAACAAAGAAAAAGCTCATTTCAATCTATGTATTTGTCTTTTTTGTGTACATCACATATGTGTTCATGAAAATATTGTATGTATACACTGCACATATATGTTTGTGTATACTTTCTTTTCAGATTTTTTTGAGGTGTAGAAAATGTTTTTAAGCTAGAAAAAAAAGGGGATCCCTGAACCCTGGCCACCAAATGTACTTTCCGTCCAAGATGTAGTAGTAGCAAGCCTTTGTGTCAGGATGTAGCACATATGTACGAGTGTCATGCATGTGTGTATACGAAGAGTGCGTGTAAGGATGTAGCCTCACAACATGTGTTGCTGATGAGCATCATGTGAGACAATGCATTTGTTGCTTGTAAAGGCAATAGTTGTTGTGCTTGTAAGAGAGATGCAGCATTTGTTGGTAAGCACTAAATGGCCAACAATGAGCTGAGAGATTGAGAGAAGGCTGCACCCAACATTTGGTAAAGGTTGTGGCCAATACCCCAGTGGTTTATTTAATTTTGAAAATTTGAGTACAGATTGGTCGGACCCTTTCCCGGACCCTATGCAAGCGGGAGCTATATGCACTAGGCTGCCCTTTTAGATTCCCTTTGTAGCCCAGCTGGTAGCCACCCTCGCTCACACCCAAGAGGTTCTGGGTTCGATCCCCAGCTCTCCTAGTTGTATTTTGAAGGGGAGCCTTGGCGCAGTGGTAAAGCTGCTGCCTTGTGACCATGAGGTCACGGGTTCAAGTCCGGACCCTACGCAAGCGGGAGCTACATGCACCAGGCTGCCCTTTTTTTTGAGTACAGATTGGGCAACATTTCAATGCAACTTCTATGGCCAGATCATATGAACCCATTTTGGTTGCTAAAAATGTCAATGGTTGATAGGTGTAGACGTATTAGCTTATCTGCATGTGCAAAAATATTGTTCCGTACAAATGCACATATGAAATATGATCATTTATTTGCCCAATTTTTTTGCATGTGTTATGGTCTACATTTATGGTTTTCTTGTGAAGCAACAAGCATCGGTTTGTATGAACCTGTGTACAGATAAAATGATCAAAATTTCCCTGTGATGTGTTATGCAACTCATGGTTTGAGCATGCTAGTTTGTTTTACAGGTATTTTATGATTCTAATTAGCTGGCCACTATTCTGATTTGCAACAGGTCGTGATGATTGACGGGCGTGAAATTGGTGATGCGAAAATCGGCCCAGTCACAAGACAAATCCAGAACGCATACAAAGTCCTGACAGCGGGGTTAGGAGTACCAATACCCAGGAATGCGGAGGCATAATCATTTGTGCAGACATTATTCTTTTCCTTTTGATTGATGAAAAGGAAAAGGCACTTGTTATCTATGGACAAACTTTCAGGGTCCAGTAACAATAAATAGTCGGTATGGGGTTTTCAAAGAAGCACCCAGTGAGAGTGGCATACCGAACAGAAAACCGAGTATTCGAAAAATACTGGTTGGGTTTATGAATTCATGATTTGGTGTGCGCCTGTGTGCGCCAAACCTGTTCATGTCATTTGGAAGTGTGGCTGATCCTGGAAACAGAACATAAAATAAAATCTTATGTGTGGTTCGTTTGCTGCCTAATTTCCTTTGATCCGTCCATCAGTTAACTGTAACTGTGATGATACTGTGAAGTCCATGCACATCCATGGTACCAACATATGCCAACTATCCCATGCTTCCAGCCTTGCTGGGAAATGGCAAAAGGGAAAACACAATGGAAGTGTTTGGTTTATAGACAGTGGTAACGCAAATGGTAAGGGAATTAGATCATGCTGGAAACAGGGAGGCAATGGATAAATCTCTGTTTTGTTTCGTTTATGCCTGTAAAGGAATCGAGTTACGGTGTTTGCTTTGGATTCGTCGCCGCCGGACACGACACGCTCCTCTCCGCACGCCTCCGCGGCCTCGTCTCCAATGCCTGCACTCATGTGGTTGTGCCTGTGACGGTAGAGAATCTAGGCCATGGAGATGTCAGGCATGTTTAGCTGTCGCTCACATTCAGTTTAAGACAGAGTGAGGTTCAGTTAACAGACGGACCAGATCAAGTGCAGCTACCTATGAAGATCCAACGGCTCGCATTCGCTCGCCTAGTTACTGTACCGTTTCTCCTTCACTTTCTACTGTTTATCTTCTACCGTTGCCAGGTTATACAAGAGCCGCTGCCGAGGGCCTGCAACTCATTCCCCATTTCGTATATGCTGTTTTCCTGATCTAGATTGAAACCCTAGCTCAAGTTCATCCCCAAATCCCTAGATCCACTACTTTGGGGCCTGTCAGCCTATGCAACTATATGGAGAAGATCAAGGTCATCGCTGGTACGGCTGGGGTTGGGCAGAATCGAATTTGACTTGGACTGCAAACTGTTTACGCCGTATGCGTTACCAAACACAAAAATGGCATCAGTTGACACCCTAATCGGATGACGGGTAATATTGCTCAAGAGATCTGACACAAACACGGGTTGAAAACGGTAAGACGAACCACAAGTTACATCACAGAGATCCATAGTTCCCGACACAGAGCGAAGCTACTTCGACAGAAACCTGAGTTCCTGACACCGAGCACAGCTAATTACGGAAACATATGGAGTGTGGATGCCTTAGTCAACATCATTCCAACAAGCATCCTACAGCGGCGATCCAAAAGAATGTCATGCACAGCGCCATATAACCAGAAATCCCTTCACTTCCACCACCATAGATGACCAAACCCTACATCAACCTGCCAATAAATTAAGAAGCTCAGTACAGTGTAACACTCTCGAAGAGCACATCTACCAAAATATGGGATAGCAAGATTGCTAGAAGAACAACGAATTACTCAATCCAGTTGTACCAGATTTTGTGGCAAAGGGTCCGAGTACATTTAGATGATGTTTCAGCTGGCCTTGGACAAGGTAATTGAGCACTTCAAATGAATGAAATAAACAAAATATTTCCCTAAGTAATTAAGGACAATATCCCACAAGACGTCCTTTTTCTGAGGGACAGTTATGTAAAGCAAAATTTTGACAGCATCAACCAAGCAACCTACTCCCTCCGTCCCATAATGTAAGACGTTTTTTTTTACACTACTAATGTAAAAAAACCCGTCTTACATTATGAGACGGATGTAGTATTATTTAATTTCATATACATCTTGACAGGTATTCCCATATATAAAAGATACAAGACACTGATGCAAAACAAAACACACAAGATATGAGTGTTTTCCAAAGCATTCAGAAGTTACCATTAAAACATAAAAATATTCATTTTCCTTTCATAGATATTACCTCTTCGAACCTTTCATCAATGTTTTCTTTTCATGTGATCCAATTGTGATAGTGAGTGGTGTTTGGTGAGAACTGTTGTAGAAATGGGCTTGCAATCCGGAAGCTATTGTTATAATTACTTCATAGCTATTTGAATAGATACTTCATTGCTCGAGATTACATGAGCCAGATCTTAAAATGGGTTTTCACCGATGGGACTTAAACTCTCGACTCACCTAATGCTCCAATAGGCGTCCACGATAAAATCAATGTCATTTTAGAGATAGTATAAACTGAAAAAAAAATACCTCATGTTGCGATGGGTGAGTCTTCTTGTCAAACCTTTCTGTGCTTCTTGCGCTTTTCCAAGCCAGATGCAGGTTGTGCACATGGGTCAGCTTCAGGAAAGATGTTCGCTCCTTGACCAGCAGCTTCACCAGCATGCACAAATTTTATAGGAGCGACAGTAGTAATGGCATTTGTTGGAGCATTGCAGTTTTCCTGGCTTTCAAATCTTCCTTCGCTGAACCCAGAAGATGCGATGGCAATTATAAGCTCTTTCTTTGATATAATAATTTGATGCATACAAGTGTTCTTTGTAGCTGCAACAACATAGTGAACGATTAGTTCTACTCCTAAAAGCCTGCTACTAATTCTCAATACAATAAGTACAAAAAAAGTTTTGGAGCTTTCTTTCTAATCATGAACAATGAAATATAAGTTACCTAAAATAGATTTGACTGCAGCACGAGCAGCCTTCTGCTCTGCCTCCTTCTTACTTATTGCAGCTTCACCAGTATATGTGTTCCCAGCAAACAACACAGATGAAACAAACAGGGGCATGGGTAAGAACCCTTCTGGATGATCTGCAGAGTAAGTGGGCTGACCAACTTTTGTCTTAGCAGCAAATTCATGGAGAATTGATTTGCAGAACATCACATTCTGAATAGAATAAAAGAGAACATCTATGTTAGACTGAAATCAACTCCTTCATTTCAGGCATGATTATTAAAATGCTAACATGAAAGCATGCTACTACGCACATCCACACGTAATAATAAAATGGTAAGATTAGCTGATTCATTCAATAACATCTGAAACATAAAGAACACAAAGGAGATTATCTGTTCTTGGGACATATCTATTAGCAGTTAGGTTTGGCACAAACATGAGTTACAAAACCCGGAAAATCAGAAGAGGGATAAAAAGAGCCATAATCTTACAAGATTACAGTATGGTATAGATGAACCGGAAGAAGGCATTTGCAGTGATCAGGAAAACTCTGAATTCTGCAGCGATAAATGTTATCACTTCCAATAGCCTGAAATCACGGGTTCTTGTGGCAAAATCATTTATACTTATGACTGGAAAATATAACACAAGTAGGCAAAAGAGGGGAATATGATAAACACACCAAATTGTCTGTCGCCGTCTATCGTATGGCAAACTAAAAAAGGAGAATGATGATGAGACATGAAATAGGATATGATGAGACATGAAATAGGATATGATATAGCACAATTCACATAACAAATTTAAACATGAAATGGTTGATGATAAACAATGAAAAGGACAGTACCAAAAAAATACCTGATCAATCAGCCCAAGCGCATCTCTATAATCATCATCATCTATTGTCTTTTCCAACAAGATTTCATAGGCAACTCTGGCAGCATCCTGCTCTGCATCCTTGCGGCGGCAATGAGTGCAAGCTGATTGAAACCGCTTGCCACCCACCTCAACGGTGCTTCTGAACTCAAGTCGATGACCTTCACCTTTCGACTCAGTATCATAATCTGGCAACTTCTGATTATTCCTTTGAGTCCACTCTTGCAAATGATTTTTATAATTCGTACGTTTGTCTGCATAACAAAAGCACACAAATAAGTACAATTCCATCACAAGATCCTGGACTCCAGAATATTTTGCCAGGAAAAGAAATACAAGCAGACCAGATCTAGTATAACTAAGTCATTGATTCCCACTAATATATCCACCTCAACATGTCACTATGCCACCTCAATTTGCAACTAAGCATGGGAAAAGGCCACCTCAACATGCAACCATGCATGCAAAAAGTCCTAAATGTTTTAATTACACTATCCTACTTAAAGTACTTGCGTTTAATAAATATTTTATAATTATACAATAATCATATATATTTTCAGTTCTAGTTAGTATATTCTTAATCCAAATATTCATGTTCATATAACCAATCTCATTGAGATATATTGCAAGCAATTCCCGCAGCAACACACGGGATGTCATCTAGCAACTAATAAAAATGTTATTCTTCTTACAAAGAGAGGCAGATGCGACAATATTACGGCTTTGACTCCAAGAACTTGAAATAAACACCATTTGGGCTAGAAAATGTTAACAAGACAACAAACAGAATTTGGTTCTGCATGCAAACAGTAACGGGCTAACAGCCCGAGACTCACATGCAGGAGCCCTCCATGCAATACAGTGCTGGACCAATAATCATTTGCTAGCTGTACTCTAGCCAGTTCATTCTGGCACGCTTAACATAGGATGTGTTAGGTTAAATAGCCTAATGTCATAGTTGTGCTAACAGAATACTTGCGAGACCAGGTTAAAGATACAATGTAGTTTCCATAACTGCAATAATCAGGTGCTACAGAGAGCAGAGTAACATATAATACGGAAATAGAAAGGGAAACAACAACCATGGTAGTCAGAAAATAAACATTTCTCTACAAAAAACCAATGTAGTACACTTATTGCACTTCTTGTAAATTAAAATGAAACAATTTGGACAATCTATAAGTGAAAATGGCATGACTCCACTGATTAATAAGTGCGCAAGCAAACCCCCAACCATATTCTCTACGGTGCGTTTGGTTTGGGGACAAAGCGGAATTTAATGGAATGGTTCCATCCCTATGTTTGGTATGAATTGGTATAAATAATGGAATGATTCTAGATTTTGTTTGGTTGAAGGAATATTATGGAATGGAATGGCTCCATCTCATTGTTTGGTTGGAGGGATGGGATAAAATGGTTATGGTTAAAATAGCCTCTTACACAGAAGGTGAGGCTACCTCTAGCATACGCATGTATATATTTCACAATAATAACTCATTTGCATTCCAATCTCGAAAATTGAACACCATTTATTTTGTATTTCTAGTACTCCAACAAGTGTAAAGAAGATAAATCCAACAGTTCCAGTCAGCATTGCAGCGGCTCTCGCACCGCTTCCACCGCCGGCCGTTGCACGCACTTTTTCCGCTTCCTAGGAGATGTGCATCACCGTGGCTATCGCCTGCCTCCCACTGCCGCCTCAGAGATATGTGCCGCCTGCACCGCTCGCTCTTTGGCCTCTGTCTAGGAGATGCACACTGCTGCTGCCTATAGGCCCATGTTCATGATAGTTTGCATCGGTGACCAGATCATTAGGAGGCACTCACGTGAGGTCCAATGACTAGTCGAAGCAGATCGGGATCAGCTGGTTTCATTGATTTTGAGTTATCACTTCGTTACCCATATACGTGGAATATTCGCTCAGGCGAAGCACATGGTTAAGGCCCTGAGGAGTCCACCTAGATTGTGTGATTTACACATGAACAATAAATCCCAGGGCAGTCCCGTGCTCTAGGCATACGAATGTTCGACCAATCAGAAGATAACACATGACTAATCGACGAACACAACTTAGCAACTGCCAAAGAACCTAACATCGGAGAGCAAAACCAAGGAGTGCGGAAGAAACGAGGAGGGGGGTGGGGTGGGGGGGGGGGGGCGAATCTCGCCTGGAACGGGATGCGGTTGCGCGGACGGGGCCGCGGGCGCGGGGGCTGGAATAGCGTCTGGGACGGCGGCGGTGGCTGCCGTGGTGGCCATGTCGGTCTCGGACGGACTGGAGTCGCACCGGTGTGGAGATGGAGGAAATCCGAGGGTTTAGACCTCGACTGAAAACTACCGACTTGCCTTGCTCGCTAATTTCGGGGGGAAAACGGGTTACACGCACAAATCAGAAAAATAAACTGGACAAAGGATTTGTATTTTTTGGGAAAGGCATTTGGTGCACTTTACCACCAACTAGCATAATGTCTGTGCGTTGTCACGGATCGTGTATACTTTATATCAGTTGTAGTATAAAAATAATGCATGTTAAATTTTGGACGTATAAAAATAATGTCCGTAACAATGGAAAAGTAAGTGACATCCACTTCATGTGGGTTGATAAAAATATAATAGAATAATTTGTACATAGAGATCAATGAAACAACTAATTATATGTTACAGACTAAGATCTGGTTGTGTTTAAGATATTTTCATACAATGAGAAATGTTGTATTTAGCTTCATTTGCATGGTAGAATGTGAGCCACATCGCTGATTTTAGTGTGTTATAGATTGTAAGCTATACTTATCTATCATTTGGTTGGTATTTTCTCTAAAAATGACTTGTTGGCCTATGTAACATTTATGTCACCGGATAATAGCTGCTTTTTTTTTTTTACTTTTTTTGAAGGAACAAAAGCATTCACTCCTCTCTTTCGGCCAACTCACTCATTCAACATACAACCACCTCCTATTCTCGCAGCATAGCAGGCCAATCACCGAATGTAGTCACATCTCATCTTCCTGCTATGGAATCGCCACTCCCATCTTTCCTAAACACCTCACACACAACTTATCACTGATAAAGCAACGACCACTCAAATATCATGATGCGTGCCCCCGCATGCAACTCACTCTAGCAAGGCCTTTTATGACTATGAACATGAGGAGCCCATTAGATACACACATATATCCTCGTCTCCTTTCCTTCTGTCTTTTGATGACCCTTGTCACTCGGGCCATCATGTGGCCTAAATCAATAATAGTAGGGTGTGCCGGAGATGTTTCATTTGAATTTGGGTCTTAAGAAACTCAACCGGCACACAACAATATGTCATTGTGCCTACTTATCTACATAAGTGCAACGCACACCATTTCGAGGATGGAAAAAACAACAAAATATAATGTAATATGGCAAAAATCCTAATGTGCAAGTACATGTTGTTGTTATTTAGCCCGTACAAAAAAAGTAAACTACACAGTTTAAGTGTGGTCTGAAGACGATGAGTTCGGTCATGCATGTCACACTTGTCACTAAACCGCATGTGGTGTAAAGGAATGTTTTAAAACATAAAAAACCCAATCTCATCGAGCTAGATATGAGAGTCGTCCTCCACGAACTACTCCCAGCACCTAGTATATGTGCCGCCCCTCGTACTCCCACTCACTTTTGACTTATATAATGTCGTTAACTTGTTTTATGGAGGTGGAGAGGGTCCTACTCTTGAGGTACATATCTAGTCTTAAGACACTTTTCTTGTCTAGGCTTCTCCATCGTTCCTCTTCTCCTTGACCTGAACAAAATTGAAGCCCATATCAATCTTCTGCCCCGTTGAAGCCTTTTCCACATAGTTTTGCTTTCAGTAGAAGCTCACTTTCATAGCTTAGCGGTCAAGCCGCCTATAGGCGAAGGGCAAAAGGAGGCACCCGTCACATTGGTAAGGAAGACCAATAACGCGTATTTCTACAACTCAAGAAGAGGTTTTGTATAAGCATAGGATCAGCCCGCAACTAATACAAGAAATATCTTATTTTCTGGTTGAAAAATAAAATAAACAAAAATATGGCATCAGTACTAACCAAAACATTTGAATCATAAATCAACACTAAGCTTTATTATAAGTGCACCTTTTAGTCATCATTGTTCTTAGTTCTGAATTAACAACCGTGAAATAGAAAACAATATCTTGCAAAAACAAAGCTGTGGTTATCTATCAAAAATAAGAATATACAATAGATTAGCAACGAGATTGGATGTGGCATCTTGCTTCCGGTCTCTTAATATGCAATAATGGTACATTTACAAAAATCTAAGGCAATGGTTCCTTATTTTAATCATTATAATACTATATAAGAATAGCTGTGCAAGAATGGTACAATTACAACCCTGTATATTTATTTATTTAAGCAATCATAAAAATTCCAAAATGTTGCTAATTTAGTGTATAAGAATATTGTAGTTCATTTAGATGTAAAAACATTGATGGTAGAAAGCCAAAGGAGTGATACAAAAAATAAATTAACGCATTATAGACCTAGAATCCACTGTTCAAATACATGAAAGCTAATATTGTCTATCACTGAATCATTGAGAGTTGATGAGAGTAGCAAGTGCAGTTCTACACTATTTTTCCACAAGAATGCAACATGATGCTCATCATGATTGCAGCAAACACTTTCAACTAAGAAGTGATATACACATGTAAAACGTTTGGCAATATAGTTATGCATACCAATAAACTATTACTTCTGTAAAATAGAACTAAAGCTTGGTAGAATAGCTATGTCAAAAAGGAATTACCAGGTGCACTATTTTTTCTTTAGAACACATATATGCCCCTAAAGTAATAAAGAACAAAGTTGAAATTAGCAACCAGTTAGTGCATCTATAAAAGTAATATTGATTGATTACCTTAATGGTACGAGATTTAAAATACTGGTCCTGGTATGTTTATGCGAGAAGTTGAAAGAACAGAATAGTTAGTAAGAATATTAGCCCTGAACAACACACACTTAGATACGAAGTGCAGATGCAGTCATCTAATGTTCATAAAACAACACACTTGCTAACACCATGCTGTTCTAACCAAAATATGAAAATATTGCCTAATTATCAAAAGTGCAGATGCATTGGCAATATAGATGTACAAACTTTGTAACGCCAATATCTAGAAGGGATACTTAGTAGATATAAGATATACCCAAATGATGCTACCTCACTTGGAAGGTTGTCATATAGAATTAGATGGATGCCTTCTTTTTTTATAGAACACAATATATTAGGGAAGGGACGCTTGATCCCGCGTATGTAGTATTCTCCGATGCCATCTGTAGATATAACACTGATAGCAAATAAAAAAGGGGAACAACAGATGTTGTGACCTATATTTAACAAAGGGGAGAAGAGAAGAAACACCCTATGAACATGTACAACCCATAAAAATAGCAGTATATCACCAATGATATAAAGAAGGAAATTCTAATTTTTTGTTGCTTCATTACTATTTGATTTTGAATTCAGAATCCACATGAACCGAGAATCCCTAGCAGCAATTTAAACAACGATCATTTTATACGCATGAAACCATCTTCACCAGGTTTGAGAAGTACGCAGATCTTTTATAGAAGAAAATCAACACTCTTCTATTATATTAAACCAACAAACTAATGAGTAATTGATGCAATCGAAAGCATAGAAAGGAGATAATCATGCATTTGAAAAATTCTCAATAGATACTCTCTCCACATTTTTTTCCTAGAGCAGCCTTAGAAAATTTAAATTGCCCGCATTCACGCCAAAAAAAATCCCAATAATGAATATATCATATTATGAGAAGATTTTTTTGTTATACTGGAAAGACCCAAAATACACATTCATAATTTATGTGCTAATTTTTTCCTTCTGTTAATAGGGAGGGCTGAATACAAAAGGGCCAGGGCACAATTTTTTATCGAAGATAAGATGGCCTTGTCATTAATTTATCTCTTTTTTATGCGGAACTGTCATTATGAAGTCTATAGGAAAGCTGAAATAACATGTTCAAAAATGATTTTTTTAAACTAAAATGGTAGGTTTATGACTTAAGAACTCCCCTAAAGAATGAGCTTATTCCTTTTCACTCTTGTTCCACTCTGAATCAATACATTAAACGGAAAGTAGTGGCTACTCTCGTTCAGGTAGAACATGTAGAGACACAAGTTGAGCCTCCAAGTGTATTGAATACATGGTGGTGTTTTTTTCCATGGAGAAACTAAACATGACGGTGCACAACATGAGTTAAGCAAATCTGCCACGACACCACCGGCCATCAATGGCAAGGAAGGCAACAACAAATAGGTTAGAGACATCAGGCAAGATAAGAAAGTAATAAATTAGATCATAGGTAGCAACCCGGGAACCAACCTACCCAACCACAAGTCGGTACTGCCACAACTCCAAAACTGGCACAATCATGCAAAGGAAAACAAAAAACTCCCGGCCAGAGCCGGGCCGTTAGAACACCTGAACATTACGAACCAGTGGTAAATGAGAAAAAAGCAAAATCTTGGACGGAGATGGCACTGAGTCTGTGGCGTCCAGGAGGGTGGCACCTATGGTCAAAATCATAAAGGACATTGTCAGGCCAACGAGATCAAGCATTCGACGAGGTCGAGCATGAATGATCTGACCAACATGGCAGTGGCGACAAGCAAGTGCGCCATCGTATGTGCTCCTGCCGACGCAGAGTACACGTGCATCTCCCGGAGATTGGCTATGCCGCCCGCCCCATCCAGGACTCCACCCCATCACACAATACCTGCTTCAGGAACGACAGCGATGCGTCGCACAGTCTCGATGATCGATTCCCTCCACCTTTTCCATCCTCCTCCTCATCGTCCCCGATCGTAGGACGAACCAGCTGTGACCAGCACGGGGAGGCATGAGGGGGAGGGCAACAACGTAAAACGAAAGCTCGTGGCAGCGTGCACGCAACAAGATTGGATCAAAGATGGAAGAGGAGGGGTAGGTGGTGTGTGGAGGGAGACACGTGATAGCTAGGGAATATGGATCTCGGGAGTGGGGATGTGTTTAGGTTTCAATGGCTATTTTTTGTGGTTTTTTCCATTGGTTTTATGTTGTGCTGGCTACGAGACAAAAAATCGATTGAGAAAAAGCTTCGATCGGTGGGAAGGAATCCTTCGATCATCTGGAGTATGGACGAAATGACTTACGAACTGCGCTATTAGGAGTAGAGATGAGCCGCAGAGTTTGTTCGGAAGAGGGAAAGATATCTCGCGAAGGACATGGACTACCAAATCAGGGGGAACAAGCATTTATTTTTCCGGATTTTGAGGTGATTATTTGATTTCTGAGTTTATGGAGTTATCATATGTCGAATTGATTGATTACCATAATTGCCATATTGCCATGTTTCTGAGTATATCGAGTTATCATATAATGAATCGATTGATTACCATAATTTCCATATTGCCATATTAGAGATTTTCATGAGTTATGGCCTTACCATATGTGAATTGGTAAGCAAAGTTCTGATTTGAAAGATTTTTGCAAATTATTTTATCAAAATGTTATTTAATATAATTTTGTGATGTATGTAAATATTAATTAATGCGATTAAGCAACTTATGGTAAGATTAATTAATTCAGATTTGATCTCTAAAGATTCATTACAAATTAATCTTGATTGATTATTTCACATAAATACGTTACTAAATATATGACAACGGAAGGAGGGACCAAAGAAGGCGGACGAAAAAAAACCGAACGAAAAAACCCTAGACAAAGGTGGGAGGGGAGACGAAAAGAAACAAGACAAGAAGCTACCAACTCCCACTTTAGGAGTAGAGAATAACTGTTACTTTCGGGATGACCTGGTACCCTAGGTAAGCTCATCCGACTGGACTAATTTGACCGTAGAAGGTTTTACTCGCGATGATCTATCTCACGCGGATAAATGTCTTCTATGCGACTAAGAACCGCACAACATACATCAACTTTGGTCGGCTTCTTCTTCTTCCGTCAACTTTGGCACAAGGTGCTCGAGTGTGCCATTCAACGGCTGCTCCACCCCACCCCAACTCCCATTTCCTAGAGTGATGGCGAGATATCCTAGCCATGTCCCCATACTCCTACCGAAAAGGGCTCTCATCCCTCCTTCTGACGGCTTGATGGAGTGCGTGTAGCCCGAGCATGGCAAGTGTGGACGACACATGCATTTTCAAACAATAACATGTGCAGCCAAGAGACGTCCACTACCTCACATTAAATGTGGACGCACGATATGAACTTTAGACTACCACAAATCTACAGGTTCAAAACGGAAAAAACATGAAGCATTGCAAGAGATAAGAAGTAAATCCTATTGGGATAACACTCGAGTGTTATCCTGACATGCCTATGTAGGTCATCCGATAAACTGCCTCATAACAGCTGGTTAGTCAAGGTATCGCGTGGGGTCCAATCCACGTATTTGACATGTGTTTACACGAATGTAAAATGACCACTTTGGGGTCTCACAACCCTATATAAGGGGAGGATTGTTGCCACCAAAGGGACATGTTCAATAGGTGTAGAACAAGACATAAGCGGAGCCCGATGAAAAGTAGAGAGGCAAGGAAATATAAGATAGCGTTAGAGCAGGATGCTCGGGTGCATAGTCTAGGCCACCTTCCAAAACCCGAGCATACCCAAAGCTCTCGCGAGCACATGTAAACTTTGCCACATCACATGTGTCAACGAACCAAGAACATGAAGTGTACTATTATTACTCAGTGCGGCCTAAACTTCTATGGAACCCCATGTCATTTTCCCGTGCTCTAGGCATACGAATGTTTGACCAATCGGAGGATAACACATGACTAATCTTAGCAAATCTTAGTCCGGGATAGACATCCAAAGAACCTAATATTGGGGAGCAAAATCAAGGTGTGCGGAAGAAACGGGGAGGGAGGAGAGTCTCGCCTGGAATGGGATGTTGTTGCATTGACAGGGTCGTGGGCGCGGAGGCTGCAATAGCGTCTGGGACAGTGGCGGCGTCGGTCGTGGTGGCCATGTCGGTCTCGGACGGACTAGAGTCGCGCCGATGTGGATATGGAGGAAATGTGAGGGTTTAGACCTCAACTATGAACTGCTGACTTGCCTTGCTCGCTAATTTGGGGGGGAGGGACGGATGACACACACAAATCAGAAAAAGAAACTGGTCAAAGGATTTGTATGTTTGGAGGAAAGACACTTGGTGCACTTTATTACCATCAAATAATTGTTACTTTCGGGGTGACCTAGGCCCTGCTGTCATGGTTCAGTACTTGACCCTGGCACCAAAGATAAGTTCATCTGGCATTGCTACTTTCGGAGTTTACATTGTTGCCTCCTATATTTGGAAAACATGGGTGCCTCTTCGTGTCAAGATCTTGATGAGGCTGGCCTCCCAAGACCCATGTTGGACCATAGAAAGACTTGCTCACCATGATCTACCTCACAACCAAGCACTACAGAGCATACATCAACTGTTGGTCGGCTGCTTGTTCTCTCACCAACTTTCGTACAAGGTGCTCACGTGGTGCTTTTCAACGGCTGCTTCCACCCCCAACTCTCGTTTCCTAGAGTGGTGGCGAGGTACCTTAGCCATGTCCCCATCCTCCTATCGAAAAGGCTCCCATCCCTCCTTCTGACGGCTTGATGGAGTGCGTGTAGCACGAACATGGCAAGTGTGGGCGACACATGAGCGTTATCAAGCAGCAACATGCGCGGCCAAGTGACGTCCACTACCTCACATTAAATGTGGACACATCCTATCAAATTTAGACCACCGCATGTCTACGAGTCCAAAACAGAGAAAACACGAAGCAGTGCAGAAGATAAGAAGTAAAGCCTATTGGGATAACACTCGAGTGTTATCATGGCATGCCTATGTATGCCATCCGATAAACTAGCTCATAACAGCTAGTTAGTCAGGGTATCACATGAGCTCCAATGCCCGTATTTGATGTGTATTCACACGAATGTAAAATGGCCACTATGGTGCCCCACTACCCTATTTAAGAGGAGGACTATGTGGCCACCAAAGGGACAAGTTCAATAGGAATAGAACAAGAAATGAAAGGTAGCCCAATGAAAAGTAGAGAAGCAAGGAAATATAAGACAGTGTTAGAAGAGGATGCTCAGGTGCATAGTCTAGGTCTCTAATGACCCACAAGTACATGGGATCAATCATAGTACTTTCAATAAGTAAGAGTGTCGAACCCAACGAGGAGCACAAGGAAATGACAAGTGGTTTTCAGCAAGGTGATTCCTACAGGCACTGAGAGTAGCAATAACATATAGTTTTATAGTGGTGCAATTCATAACAAGTGACAAGTAACACTTGTAACTAAGATACAACAAGGTGGACCAATCCTTTTATAAAAAAGGATAAGACTGGAAGTACTCTTATATGAACTAAAGCGCTCTCGAGGACACATGGGAGTTGTTGTCTGGTCACGTTCATCATGTTTAGTTTATTCACGTTCGCTACTTTGATAATTTGATATGTGGGTGGACTGGTGCTAGGGTGCTGGTATTACTTGAACAAACAACCCTCTTAGGACTACCCCCTCTCGCAAGCATCTGCAAGTATGGAAGAAGAATTAAGATAAATCTAATCATAGAATGAAACATATGGATCCAAATTAGCCCCTTATGGAATAACACATGAACTAGGGTTTAAGCTTTTGTCACTCCCGCAACCCATCATCTACTTAGTGCTCCCCAATTCTTTCCCTTGGGCCCAAATATGGTGAAGTGTAATGTAGTCGGTGTTCACATGACACCACTAAAGGAAGAGCAACATACACATCATCTAAATATCAAACGAATACCAACATCCATTGTTGAGGAAATCATTAACTGGTAGCTGCTCGACCAGTTGGCGAGTAGGGGATTAATAGGCTAATTGGCAAGTTAATCAACCATTTAATCAATTAATCGAGCGATTTATCAGTTAATCGGCTACTCGGTGATCCTATGAGTAGGGATTAATCGACAGGTTAACTGGTTAATCGGATGAATTTTTGAACAGGGCTAACATCACATGATTACTTATAAAAAGACTTATCTCATGTCCTCAAGAACAAAAGTAACTACTCACAAATCATCATCATGTTCAAGATCAGAGGTATAATGACTATGCTTAAGGATCTGAACATACAATCTTCCACCAAGTAAACCAAATAGCATCGATTACAATGGTGTAGTTAACACTACTAGCAACCCCTAGGTACCAATCTGCGGTCTTGAGACGAAGATTGGATATAATAGATGAACTAGGGTTTGAGATGAGATGGTGCTTGTGAATATGTTGATGAAGATTGGTCCTCCCATGACGAAGTAAGCATTGCTGATGATGACGGACTAGACTTCCCTCTCCTAGAGGGAAGTTTCCTCGGTAGAATTGCACCACCATAGAGCAAAAGTGCTCATGCCCAGGTTCTGCCTCAAGACGGCAGTGCTTAGTCCCTAAAGTAATCTTATGATTTTTTAGGGTAAATGATACAATATAGGAGAAGGTGGGATCCGGAGGGCTGCCAGGGGCCCACGAGTTTGGTGGGCATGCCCTGGGGGGTAGGGCGTGCCCACCAGGCTTGTGTCCACCTGGCGGGTCCTCCTCAAGTGATTCTTTTGCCAATATTTTTTATGTATTCCAGAATAATTCTCCATCAATTTTTAGGTCATTTGGAGTTCCATAAAATATCAAACTCTTCTATAGCCCATTTCGGTCCAGAATTCCACCTGCCAGTAATTTTCCTCTTTGTATAATCCTTGTAAAATTAGAGAGAACGGGCATTAGGATTGCATCTTTAAGTGAAATAATGACGGAAAGCATAATAAATATTTATACTTGTGATCTGCTTGGGTTTTCTGTGAAGAGGAACGGCTTATCGCAGCACAATGTGGGTACGTATTTCCCTCAGTTATGAAACAAAGGTTTATCGAACCAATAGGAATACCAATCCTCAATCGTCTTCAGTGACTACACACAAAAACTTGCACCCAATGCCGACAAGAGGGTTGTCAATCCCCCTGATCTCGTTATTTGCAAGCAAGTGAGTTGTGTAAATAATTGTAGATGATTGTAAATTGCAAAATAAAATAAAAGCAAATAAATAACAGCAATGTAGTAATAGCATTTTTGAATATATAAGTGAATTGACCCGAGGGCCGTAGAGCTCTCTAGTGGCATCTCTCATAGAAATAGCATACGGTGGGTAAACAAATTACTGTTGGGCAATTGATAGAAAAGCGAATAGCTATGCGATCTTCACGACAATGATCATGTGTATATAGGCATCACATTCATAAGCAAATAGGCCTACTCCTACCTACACCTATTACTATTACTCCACTCATCGACCGCTATCCAGCATGCATCTAGAGTATTAAGTAAAACAAAGTAATGCTTGGAGAACGATGACATGATGTAGACAAAGTAAACTCAATCAATATGAATAAACCCAATAATTTTATCCTTAGTAGCAACAACACAAACATGCAACTTGTCCCCTTCTGTCACTGGGATATAGAAACTCGCCATGTTGAACATACTACAATGCACCACTCCCACCGAAGAAATATCAATCTAGTTGGCCAAACTATCTCAATAGACCGAAGAGCATTACGAAGCTATGATGATCATGCAAATATGAATCTTAGTATTCAGGTTGACTCAAATACTTTTCATGAATACTATGAACATAAACTCACAATCCATCGGATCCCAACAAACACACCATACAAAGGGATAACATCGGATAGATCAAGGCAAAGATGCGATGGACATTGTATTGAAGATAAAGAGAGAGAGAGAGATTGCCATCTAGGTACAACCTACAGACCCATAGGTCTCTCGTGAACTACTCACCCATCATTGTGAGGGCAACAAGGTTGATAAAGAGGCCCTCCATGATCGATCTCCCCTCCGACAGGGTGTCGAAACGGATCTATAGATGGGATCCCATTGAAACAGAGACTTGCAGCGGTGGAAAAAGTGTTTAGGGAGATCTCCTAGGGTTTTTGGAATAGGTGAGAATTTATAGGCTAGAGAGGGGCGTCGGGAGACGGCCGAGGGAGGCGCAAGCCATCAGGGTGCGCCCCTGGGGCGCATCCTGTTGGCTTGTGGGGCCCTCGTGCGGCTCCTGGCCTCCTCTCGAAGCTTCCAGGTCTTCTTTTGGTCCAGAAAAAATCATCAAAAAGGTTCATGGCAATGGGACTTTCTTTGGTACTATAAACCCGAAAAATCAAAAACATGCAGAAAATAGCAACTGGCACCGCACTGGGTAGGTTAGTGCTCAAAAACATTACAAATTGGTAAACAAATGCCCAAAAGTATCGTAGAATGATAATATATCAGCATGGAACAATAAAAAAATTATAGATACATTGGAGACATATAAAATATCAATAAGAAAACATGATGCAAAATGGACGTATCAACTCCCCCAAGCTTAGACCTCGCATGTCCTCAATCGAAAGTCGAACTCGATAATCATGACCACAGGTTTTAGAGAGAGAGGTGTCGATAAAAGTAAAATATGGACATGCAGGCATTATGATCATTACCATAGCAACAATATATCATCATAAAACTTCTCATGAACAAGTGTTAATCTATCCACAAGCTAAAGTATGAATTACAATCTAATTGAAAACTTACAAACTATGTTCTGAGTCATTGAAACAATAGCAATCAATCAAATTTTAAGAAAGAGTCTATATCAAAGCTTTGTTTAGCAAATTCACATACTCAACTATCATTTAGTCTTCTATGATCGCTAACACTCACAACATATTTGTGAAAAAAGGTATCAATCAAACACATAGAAAGACATGGGTTTATAATTTTCACCACCCAACTACTTATCTCCAGGATAATGTCAACAATAATAACTCATGATCACCTACATCCAACTGGATATATATGCCTGGATCTTTCCCCAGCACATGATGCTTGCCAAGTAGAGAATAAAAAGGATGGAATAGGGATGAACATTAATGACTCTTGCATAAAAGTAAATACATGAAAGTAAAATATAGGCCTTTCCCAGAGGGAAGCAGAGGTTGTCCTGTGCTTTTTATTTGGATGTGCAAGATCTCAATGGAAAGGAACATAACTTTATATTGCCCCTTATGATAGCAACCTTTACTGAAGTCCGTCGGTTTTATTTTGTTGCCATCACAAGTTCATACAAAGCTTATTTTTTCTTACAATAAAGGTCATACATATTTAGGAGCAAATTGTTATTGCTTGTGCATCGATGACAACTTATTTGAAGGATCGTATTCCATCCATAGGTAGATATGGTGGATTCTTATGACAAGAAACTGGGTTTACGTGTTTTTGGATGCACAAGTAGTATCTATACTAGGTGGGTTTGGCTAGCAAAGGGTTATGAGCAAGCACCACTGTTGGAGGATCCATAAAAATATAACTTCTATGTGAATATAAGCAAGCATAACTCATTACCCTGTCTTCCTTATCCAACGTCAACTAGTTGATCATGCATAAAATATTTAATGGGGGCTCACAATCATAAAATATGTCCAAGATAGTATATTTATATGTGAGACCTATCTTCCGTTATTACTTTTTCATGAATTGCATCAATGACTAATACTATGTTTGTCAAGTTCCAACATGTTTATATCAATTATACTCTTTTATGTGAAGTCACAACTCCCCATGGGATTAGCATACGATCTCGTATCTATTATTTTCATTGCTAGGATTAATGCATAGGGGTAAAGCAAACAAACTCAAACTACTCTTTATTATATAACGCTCACACTCGATTACATAGATAGATAGATCACAAAACAAACACTCAAAACTAAATCCTACTAAAAAATTATTCTTCTAGACCATAGGATAACTAAAGGTCAAACTCGAATAGGTAATGATGGTAAAAGTGATGGTGATACAATACCGGGGCACCTCCCCCAAGCTTGAAACAAGCCAAGGGTGGTGCCCATACCCATGTACTCAAGTTTCCTTCTTTGGTGATGGTGATGATGAAGTGATTTTCTTGGCAATGATGCTCCTTAAGGTACAGATCTCCTCCATGAGCTTATCGACCTCTCGCTTAAGGTCTAAGTTCTCCTCGCGAAGCTTATTTGTAACGGTCATTTCTCCATCCACCAAAGGACGAATCTTGTCGGTAGAAGTGGTAGTAACATCCACCTGCACACAACGATCATGGGTAAATCAAGTACTAGAAGGTGTAACCTTTTTTGGCAAGCTCGACCTTTTGAACTCCACACGCATATATCCAGGTTGGGGTAGATGTGCTTCTTCTTCTTCTTCTTCTTCTTCTTCTTCTTTGCTAGAGGATTCCATCCTCTTGAGATTGCTCCCCTCCTCATCTACCCCTTTTCAGGGTTTTTGAGCGTTCTATAAGGTCTATTTTATGTGCTCTTCTGGTGTCCTCATTTGAATAACATTGGTTTTGTTGTTAATGGGTGTACCTGAAATATAATGTTTAATCCTTTGCCCATTAACCACCTTAGGATTAGTGCCCTCGGCCTTGTTGATCTTGATGGCTCTAGAGCGATAAACCTCCTCGATAATATAGGGCCCTTCCCATTTGGAGAGGAGTTTTCGTGTAAAAAATCTGAAACGAGAATTGTACAATACAACTTAATCACCGATATTAAATTCTTGTTTTTGTATTCTTTTGGCATGCCATCTTTTAACTTTCTCTTTAAATAGCTTGGCATTTTCACAGGCTTGTGCTCTCCATTCATCCAAGGAACTCATGTCAAATAGCCTCTTCTCACCGGGAAGTTTAAAATCATAATTAAGTTCTTTAATTGCCCAATAAGCCTTATTATCCAATTATAGAGGTAAATGGCAAGCCTTTCCATAAACCATTTTATAAGGGGGCATACCCATAGGATTCTTATAAGCAGTTCTATATGCCCACAATGCATCATCAAGTTTGTTAGACCAATTCTTTCTAGATCTATTAACGGTCTTTTGCAAAATTAATTTTATTTCCCTATTGCTCAATTCAGCTTGACCACTAGATTGAGGATGATACGAAGAAGCAATTATATGGTTAACATGCACCATGAATAAAATGTGAACCACCATCTTTCATTTAATATCTAGGGACTCCAAACCTCGGGAAGATAACTTATTTAAGCATTTTAATAAAAGTGTTATGATCAACGCTACTAGTTGGAATAGCTTCTAACCACTTTGTAAAATAATAAACAACAACTAAGAGTGTACCCATTAGAGAAAGGAAAAGGTCCCATATAATCAAATCTGCAAACATCCAATGGTTTAATAATGAGTGAATAATTCATAGGCATTGCCTGACGTTTACCAGCATTACCAATTCTTTGACATTCATCACAAGAAAGGACAAGCTTAAGTGCATCCTTAAAGAGAGTAGCCAATACAAACCAGACTGTAATACCTTGTGTGCAGTTCTATCTCCAGCATGGTGTCCTCTGTATGCTTCGAAATGACACTCCTCAAGAATTTTTTCATGTTCATGATCATGCAGACATTGTCTAATAATACCATCTACTCCTTATTCATATAATGTGGGTCGTCCCAAAAGTAATCTCTTTTGCACGCAAACTTCTAATATGGGGCTCTTTAGAAAAAACAAAAACAAATGATTATAATTTGTTCCTTGAAATTCTTCGCGTTTTAGAGCATAGAGGTGTGATGCAAGCTAGAATAAAAAGTATTAATTTTCCCTCTATTCATTACTTTGCACCATTTAATGGGAAATGTGTAGTAGGTAAACAAGATTACAGTGCATTGTGTGCCCCTGACTTGAGCCTTATTCATAGTGCGGTGACCGGTGAACAACATCATAACCTTGGTGTAGTTGTTGCCCGCAGGATGCATGCTAACGCAGGTAGCGGTGATTTGTATGGATGAATTAATGCCTCCCATGTAGCTGCACAATTGAGAGTGTCACCTAAACCTAGTGACCCTATTTTGCCTGAGAGATATTTAGACTTTGAGGCCATGCGTCGTCATGACTTTATCATGGACAGTGCTAGGGGTTATGAGTACAACCTAACGTTTTATAATATACGCCCGTTTCTATTACATTGTCTATGCCTGCTCTCTTAGATTTTAAGGCTAGACAGAGATATTATGTTCTTGAGGACGAAGTGCGGGAATACAACGCTACAGTAGAGGCCGCTCGGTTGGCGGAGAGGTGGCATAGAATGCCTCCACGAGCTACCATTTCAACTATTACCCAAACCAGCAGTGGTGATCACCAAGTTAGGAAAACGCCTAAGCTTTGGGGAGTATGTATTTCTCACTGACATTACATTCATGTTCACACACTTCATATAAATTGTTGGTGTTCATCCTTTTTCATTGTATATCCATGTTAACTTTATTTTTCTCCGCCTTCTTGTGTGTTTAAAAATCTTTAAAAATCCCAAAAAAATGTTTCTCGCTTCTTTTCGTTTTTCTTTCCTGTTTAATTAATTGCAGTACTAAAAAGAAAACCCGAAAAGATTTATTTTACTTGTTGGGGGCTTTCCCGTGTAAATAGTTTTTGTCGTTTTTGTTTTTACTTTGCTTGTTTGCTTTCTTCGAGAAAATCAAAAACTCCAAAAATATTTTAGTATGTTTGTGTGAATTTCTCTTCTTTTTGTTGAGTCATGAAAGGAGAAGACCACGATGAAAATGTTGAGTGGCTCCCATATGCTTTATTGTTGATCCAACAGAGAGCCCATATTACCTTGTCTTCTGCTTTGTATAAAAATGCCCTGCAGATCCCAGCTTAGTCCACTGCATTCTTGCACTATTATTATTATCACATCATTCAGTCGCAAGTGAAAGGCAATAATGACGATATTTGATGAAGTGACTATGGTAAAGCAAGCTGGTATGAACTCTTCTTGTTTTCCATTTTTTGTAAATATGTTTAGCTTGTTCGATCTTGATTCATATATCATGAGTGAACATGTTTATGATGACGATTAGTGATTATAGTTTCCCATGCCATGCTTAAATAGCTAGGAGTGGATAATGATTTATCTTATGTGTCAATAGGCATTAAAATGGTTATGATGTGGTATGGTACTATGGTATTTCCCTCTGAGTAATTCGAGCTGCTTAACTTGGCCCATGTGTAGACATGTAGTTGATTCAAAACCAATGCAACCTTCATAATGTTTAAGTTCAGAGTGTTCAAATCCTACTCATGCTATGTCCAAAGTTAATTATTCATAATGCATGCTTATGACCATTTTTGCTCTCTAGCTGGTCGCTTCTCAATCTTTTGCTAACCTTCACCTATATTGAGCGGAAATGGCGCTTGTGCATCCAAAATCCTTACACTAAGTTATTCCACATGAGTCCACCATACCTACCTATATGCGGTATTACCCTGCCGTTCCAAGTAAATTTGCATGTGCCACCTCTAATATTCAAATAAACATCTGTTTTGTGCACTCGTACCGCTCATGGAGCGACGAGGCGATCGGTATCTTCCATGCTAAGTGAGTTATTCTCAAGACGGTCGTTTATTTGCCATCATTGCATGAGAGAGGCTGGTAAAGAGGATGACCAGTCCTGCAAAAATCAAAACTAATTAAACAAAACTCCTTGGGACAATTGATATGTTGGCAGGCACCCGTGGATTCAATGAGCCATGGTTTGTGTATGGATGGTGGATATGATTAAACTTAACAATTCTATTTGGGAACCACCAATAATGAGTTTAGCATGGAAGAGACTGAAAACCTTTGTCGTGACATTGACACGAAAAGTGCACCACCCAAAAACTATGACATCAATCCTGTTTTATACTTTGAGCTCTTGCACCTCTGCAAATCAATGCTTCCCTCTTCGAAGGGCCTATCTATTTACTTTTATGTTGAGTCATCACACTCTTACTAAAAGCACCAGACCGGAGAGCACTACTGTCATTCTTATGCATTGAGTCTAGTTAATGTTGGATGTGAGCATGACTGGATCTTTTCTACACCGAATTATAATGTTTACTCGCTGCTTGAACCTCAGAGGTGCTTTGCATTTATGTTTTGTGGTCTCAGAAAGGGCTAGCGAAATACCATGTCACCATATTATATCATGATTGTTTTGACAAATTGTTGGCATGTGAGATATCTTATTATTGCTTGCTAGTTGGTTATGTATTGCCATGAGAGAATATGATGTTTAATTGTTATCATGGATGTGGTTATTTATTATTTATGCTGCAAACTTGAACACTAGCTAAGCATGTGTGTAACGATGAGAACAAAAGAGTTTTAAAAGTTTTAAGACTGAATTGCTTGGGGACAAGCAATGAGTTAAGCTTGGGGGACTTGGTACTTTTCCAAACTCTTTTGCTCTGGTTTTGGACTCTAATTTGCATGATTTGAATGGAACTAACCCAGACTGGCGATGTTTTCAGCAGAACTACTTTGGTGTTATTTTTGTACAGAAATAAAAGTTCCTGGAATTGGACGGAACTGTTTGTGAATTATTTTTGGAATATATAATGAATAATGGAGCGAAGATCCACCGGAGGGGGGCTGCATGTGGGCCAGAAGCCATCAGGGCGCGCCCACCCCCTAGGCACGCCCTGATGCCTTGTGGGGCCCACGTGGCTCCTCCGACCCTAATTCTACTCCTATAAATTCACGTCTTTGGAGGAAAAAAATCAAAAAGAATATTTCATCACGTTTTACAAGACGGAGCCGCCACCACCTCCTATTCTTCCTTGGGAGGGCTGCTCTGGAGTCCGTTTGGGGCTTCGAAGAGGGGGATTCGTCGCCATCATCATCACCAACCCTTCCTCATCAACACCGCCATGATGCTCACCACTAGGAGTGAGTAATTCCTTTGTAGGCTTGCTGGACGGTGATGGGATTGGATGATATTAATGATGTAATTGAGTTAAGTTTGGTAGGGCTTGATCCCTCGTGTCCACTATGTTCTAAGATTGATGTTGCTATGCCTTTGCTATGCTTAATGCTTGTCACTAGGGACCGAGTGCCATGATTTCAGATCTGAACCTATTATGTTTTCATGAATATAAGAGTGATTTGGATCCTATCTTGCAAGTTGTATGCACCTATTACGTGTCTTGATCTGCATACCTTAAGGTGACAATAATTGGGATTCTTTCCAATGATTGCCGTAGTTTGAGGAGTTCATGTATTCACCATGTGTTAATGCTTTGTTTCGGTTCTCTATTAAAAAGAGGCCTTAATATCCCTTAGTTTCCAATAGGAACCCTCTGCCACGAGAGGGTAGGACAAAATATGCCATACAAGTTCTTACCGCAAGCACATATGACTATATACAGAATACATGCCTACATTACATTGATGAATTGGAACCAGTTCTGTGTCGCCCTAGTGTGTAACTGTTACATGATTGATGTCATCTAAATCATTATCCATCACCGATCCGTGTGTCTATGCTTTACATATACCGAATCGTGCTAAGTTACTATCGCTGCTGCTACTGTCACAATTGCTACAAAATTATTACCGTCACTACTACTATTACTTTTGCTACCATTACTTGCCGTGCTACTAAATCTTTGATGCAGATAGATATCTGAGGTGCGGTTGAATTAATAACTCAACTGTCAAGGCCAATAAATATTCTTTGGATCCCCTTGTGTCGAATCAATAAATTAGGGTGAAATACTACCCGTGAAGACTGTCACGATCCCTATACTTGTGGGTTACCAGTCATGGAGAAGTTAGAATATAGTACCTTATGCAATAATAAATATGAACCCTTTTATAACAGTACCTAATTTTTATGGTTTGCCTAGCCTACTAATGGATCTCACGAGTTTTTTGTTGAGTTTTGTGTGCTGAAGTTTTCAAGTTTTGGGTGTTATCACGATGGATGAAGGAATAAGGAGAAACAAGAGCCTAATCTTGGGGATGACCAAGGAACCCAAGTCAAATTCTAGGAAGACTCAAGCGTCTAAGCTTGGGGATGCCTCGGAAGGCATCCCCTCTTTCGTCTCAATCCATCGGCATGTCACTTGGAGCTATATTTTTATTCATCACATGATATGAGTTTTGCTTGGAGCATCATGTATTATATTTTTCTGTTGTTTTACTTTTCCACAATCATTGTTTGCTGGACACACCCACTTGAAAGAGACACATGTTCATCGAGATTTGTTAGAATACTCTTTGTGCTTCACTTATATCTTTTGAGCTAAGCACTTGCACCAGTACTTCACTTATATCTTTTAGAGCATGGTGGCATATAGATTTTTATAGAAATAATTGCACTCTCATTCTTCAATTAAATTTCTTTAAGAGTTAATAAATAGTGACGATAATTTGCATGGGATATAAGACATTTAAAAAATAATAGGTATTCAAGGAGTGCATAATCAAAACCACATGTAGCACATAAAAGAGAAATTGTGGGTTAATGATATTGACGTGGTAATATGAAAGGGTGTGAGTGCATGGTTGTTGGTTAGTACAAATATCGATAGTTAAAGGATGTTAATTTGGTATTCATCTAAATATTGGTTATGGCATGGTGATGATGTGTGAGCATTCTTATTCCTCGTTGAAATCCTGTGTTGATTATGTCGGGGGCGCGCGATGGTTAACTCCTACCAACCTCATCCCTAGGGGTATGAGACTAGTACTTTGCTTCAAGAAGATAATAAAACGTTGCGATAAGTATGTGAGTTCTTTATGAATAATGTGAATCCATGGATGTACAGACGCTAATCACCTCATATTTGCTAGCCTCTTTGGTACCGTGCATTGCCCATTCTCATCTCGAGGATCGGTGTGAACTTTGCCGGTGCATCCAAACCCCGCGACATGATACACTCTGTTGCACATAAGCCACCTTATATCTTCCTTAAAACAGACACCATACCTACCTATCATGGCATTTCCATAGCCATTCCGAGATATATTTCCATGCGAATTCCACTGTCACATCATATGACTAGTACACTATTGTCATATTGCTTTGCATGATCATGTAGCTGTCATAGTATTTTTGGCAAAAGCCACCGTTCATCATTATCATATATGTTATGCTAGATCACTACACATCCTGGTACACTGCCAGAGGCATTCATATAGATTCATATTGTTTAGTAGTTTTTCATATCGAGTTGTTAGTAAATAGAAGTGTGATGCTATTCACTATTAGGGCACTGTCTCAGTGAGGAAAGGATGATGGGTACAATGATTCCCGCACAAATCGGGATGAGACTACGGATGAAAAGAAAGAAAAAAGAAAGAGAAAGAAAGAAAAAAAACAAAAAGAGAAAAAGAAAATAAAATAAGAAACAAAATGAGAGAAAAGAGAGAAGTGACAATGCCACTACCTTCGTTTCCACACTTGTGCTTCAAAGGAGCACCATGTTTTTCATATAGAGAGTCTCATGTTTTGTCACCTAGAGAGAATTTTTCATTACAGAACTTGTCTTGTATATTCCAATGACGGGGTTCCTCAAATGTCTGAGGTCTTCATAAGCAAGCAAGTTGGATGCACGCCCACTTAGCTTCATTTGAGCTTTCATACACTTATAGCTCTAGTGCATCCGTTGCATGGAAATCCCTACTCCTCGTATTAATATCTATTGATGGGCATCTCTATAGCCCGTTGATACGCCTAGTTGATGCGATATTTTATTCTCCACTTTTACCCCTTTTGAAACCTACTACCATATTATATTCCACCATATGCTATGTCCATGGTTCACGCTCATGTATTGAGTGAGTAATAAAAAGTTGAAGCGCGTTAAAAAGTACGATCCAATTGCTTGGCTTAACACTGTGGTGCTTGACACTTGTATTTATGTGGTGAATATGGAGCCATGCCATGCTAATATGAGAAATGAATGGGGTGTAAACATTCTTTAAGGATCGCATATTTTGAACATTAATGATTATGTTACTTATGTTCATGGATATTACTATGTTGATGTTTGTTAAGTCATCATTTCTCAATGATCATACCTACAAAATATTACATGTTGGGTAGCATGTCACATCAAAAATTCTATTTTTTAACATTTACCTACTTGAGGACGAGTAGGAATTAAGCTTGGGGATGCTGATACGTTTCCAACGTATCTATAATTTTTTTATTGTTCCATGCTATTATATCGATTGGTATCGATTGATGGGAATCTCCATAAACATGGCCCGCTTAGTTAATGCGTGTCCTTTATTCCACTTTGACTCGTTTTGATCTCTACCACCATATTCTATTCCACCCATATGCGATATCCATGGTTCTCATGTATTGAGTGAGGTTGAAATGTTGAAGTACATTAGAAGTACGGGTCCATTGCTTGATTTGACACCGGGGTGATCATGATTTATACTTTATATGCTAGGAAGACTAAGCATGGCATGATATATGATTTTGTAGGGATAGCGTTCTTTAGCATTGTTATTATAAAAGACATGATTATTTATTGGTATGCCTGGGTATTGATGTCTTTATATCAAATGATTTACTATTACCTTGAATCACTTGTATCTTAATATTCATGCCATGATTAGACATTTGTTCAAGATTATGTTAGCTAGCACTCCACACCAAAAATTACATTTTTTTACCATTTACCTACTCGAGGACGAGTAGGAATTAAGCTTGGGGATGCTAATACGTCTCCGTCGTTGATACGTCTCCAACGTATCTATAATTTTTGCTTGTTCCATGCTGTTATATTATCAATCTTGGATGTTTTACAATCATTTTATAGCAACTTTATATCATTTTTTGGGACTAACCTATTGACATAGTGCCAAAGTGCCAGTTGATGTTTTTGCTTGTTTTTTACTTCGCAAAAAATCAGTACCTCACGTGGCTTGAGATTGCGTTGGTATTTCCCCAAAGAGGAAGGGATGATGCAGCACAACGACAATAAGTATTTCCCTCAGTTATGAAACCAAGGTATCAATCCGTAGAGGAAGATCACGCACCCACGTAAACAACACCTGCACACAAACAACAAATACTTGCAACCCGACGTGAAAGAGAGGTTGCCACGCTCTCTACGGTAATAAGATAGATTAAGTAATGATAGATAGGAGAGATAGATCTCTCAAGAGCACAAAATAAAAGAGTAAATATGCAGAAATATATTTTTGGTTTTTTGGTTTTGTAGATCTGAAAACAAAGATTGTGAAAATGTAGATCGGAAAGCAATATGATGGTAAAGTAGACCTGGGGGCCGTTGGGTTCACTAGTGGCTTCTCTCATGAGTATAGCGCACAGTGTGTGAACAAATTACTGTTGGGCAATTGATAGAAAATCGAATAGTCATGACGATATCCAAGGCCATGATCATTATATAGGCATCACGTCCAAGATAAGTAGACCGACTCCTGCCTGCATCTACCACTATTACTCCACACATCGACCACTATCTAGCATGCATCTAGTGTATTAAGTTCATGGAAAAACGGAGTAATGAAATAAGAATGATGACATGATGTAGACAAGATCTATTCATGTATGAATAGACCCCATCTTTTTATCCTTAATAGCAACGACACATGTGTGTCTTGCTACCCCTTCTATCACTCGGAAAGAACACCGCAAGATCGAACCCATCACAAATCACCTCTTCCCATGGAAAGAAAAATCGATCTAGTTGGCCTAACTAAACCAAAGATTCGAAGAAAAAATTCGAGGCTATAAGCAATCATGCATATAAGAGATCAAAGAAGACTCAAATAATATTCATGGATAGAAGCAGATCATGAACTCAAAATTCATCGTATCCCAACAAACACACCGCAAAAGTTTACATCAAATAGATCTCCAAGAGACCATTGTATTGAGAATCATAAGAGAGAGAGGAAGCCATCTAGCTACTGCCTACAGACCCGTAGGTCTATGGTGGACTACTCACGCATCATCGGAGAGGCACCTATGATGAAGATGAACCCCTCTATGATGGTGTATAGATTGGATCTCGAGGTTCTGGAACTTGCGGCGACTGGAATTGTGTTTCGTCGACTCCCCTAGGGTTTTTGGATTTTCTGGGAATTAATAGGCATATTGGTCGATTGAGGGGGTGCTCGAGGGCCTCAGCACCCACTAGGTCACGCCAGGGGGCGTCTAGCGCGCCCTTGTGGGTGCTGGACACCCTGGGCCCCCTCTTTTGATGTTCTTTGGCCCATCTTCTTTCTTGTGGTCCGTAAAAAATCCATAGAAATCCCCGCAGCATTTTGTCTCCATTTTGTATTGATTTTCTACGAAGTAAAAAAACAAGCAAAAACAGTAACTGGAGCTTTGGCACTATGTCAATAGGTTAGTCCCAAAACATGATATAAAGGTGTAATAAAATGATTGTAAAACTTCCAAGAATGATAATATAACAGCATGGAACAAGCAAAAAATTATAGATACGTTGGAGACATATCAGCATCCCCAAGCTTAATTCCTACTCGTCCTCGAGTAGGTAAATGATAAAAACAGTTTTTTTGATGAGGAATGCTGCCTAACATGTTCATCACATTCTTTTCTTCTTTGTATAGCATGGACATTTGGACTTGTAAATGATTCAAAGCATTAGTTTAGTTTTAACACAATGACTTCAATACTCAAGCATATCAACAAGCAACCATATCTTTCAAAATATCAATGCTAAAGCAAGTTATCCCTAGCACATCATGCTCAATCATTGATCCATTCACAATACACACTCAAATATTAGCTACACCTAATGCTCAAGTACGAACATAGTGCCCCCTAGTCGGTGCTTTATAAGAGAAGATGGAGACTCAAATCCGAAAAATAAAAATTGCATAAAGTAAATAGATAGTCCCTATGAAAAGGGAAGTAGGGATTTCTAGAGGTGCGAGAGCTCAAGTGTTTAAATTGAGAGAGAAAAATATTTTGAGTGGCATGCCTTTCCTGTCAACGAAAACGACTGGGAGATTTCAATATCTTTCCACACTAGATGCATTATAGGCGGTTCCCAAACAGAAAATAAAGTTTATTCCTTTTTCCACCAAACTTTCACATTCCATGGCGGGCCGTATCCACGGTTGCCTTCCATACCAACAATTTCCAAGGAATTTATTATTTGACAACATAAAGTAAATATTTTTTTCTTTTTCATTTTGGGACTGGGAATCCCTATTACCGCCATACTTTCATGCAATGACAAGTGAATAAACACTCATATTGAGAATACCACATCTAGCATGAAAAAAATACCGTTCACCCCTACCATTTCATGAGTGGTACGAGCACACAAAAAGTAAAATTTATTTTGAAAGTTTAGAGATGGCACATACAAATTTGCTTGGAACGGCTTGGAAATACCATATATAGGTAGGTATAGTGGACTCATATGGCATAACTTAGTTTAAGGATTTTGGATGCACAAGTAGCATTTCTACTTAGTACAAGTGAAGGCTAGCATGAGGTTGAGAAGCATCCAACTAATAAACAAGAAATCACATAAGCGAGCATTAAGCATAACTAACAGTGAACAATGCACCACAAGTAGGATGTAATTTTGTAGCACAATTATTGACTTTCGTGCCTGCATAGGGAATCACAAACCTTAACACCAGTATTCCTACTAAGCATAATTACTCACTAACATAATGAAAGCACATGTGCTCCCATGGTGGTTTTGGTAATTAATAGCAACATATATGTGATTGAACTAATGTTTCCACTAAGCATATTTCAGGAAAAGTTCAATGATAGGGATGGCAAAAGGATTATGGAATACCCCAAGATGCAAGGAAATAGATTGGAAAAGCTTCAAGTAAGAGGACTCTACATTTTACTTCGTGAGAAATCACTTTGAGTCCATAGGAAAGCCAATACTATCAAAAGGGGTTAAGGTACTGCTGGTGAACAAAATGCTCATACATGCACAAGTGATAGTCACCAAAAACACCCACAAGCTCTTCCACAAAAGTCTGTCCAAAGCCAAATATCCAAAATCGGTGCAGCCAACAACTCCCACTCAGTGCCACCGATTCCTAGACTCAGACAGACCCATGCCAAACCCTAGCTTTCCGGTGCATCCGATTCTGTTTCGGTGCCACCAAGTTTGGGTTACCAACATTGTGTTACCTCCATTCACAAAATCGGTCCCACTGAGTTTGTTGGATTGGCGTCACCGAGTTTTGCAATCTGGCCGTTGGTCACCTAATCGGTGCAATCGAGTTTTATGTATCGATCTCACCGAGATTCAAAAGTTGCTACCTTTCGAGCAACTCGGTACCACCGAGATTCACACATCGGTGTCACCGAGTTTGTCACTTAAGGTGTAATGGTTGGATTTTTGGAGATGTCTATATATACCCCTCCACCACCACTCACTCGCAAGTGAAGCACTCAGAACAGATCCCACTCATACCAACTGATTTTCTGAGAGAGAGCCACCTACTCATGTGTTGAGATCATGCCATTCCATTCGAACCATATGAATCTTGATCTCTAGACTCCCCAAGTTGCTTTCCACCCAATCAATCTCTTCCACCGAAGCCAAATCTGTGAGAGTGTGATTGAGTGTTGAGGAGTCTATCATCTTGAAGCACAAGAGCAAGGAGTTCATCGACATTATCGAGTCTATTACCTTTTGAAGGGTGGTGCATCCTAGATTGGTTAGGTGTCGCTTGGGAGTCTCCTACTTCATGTTGTGGAGTGAACCAAGAAGTTTTTAAGGGCAAGGAGATCGCCTACTTCATGAAGATCTACCCCGAGTTAGGCTAGTCCTCAGTGTACGCAGGCCATCATGGTATAGTCAAAGTTGCTTCTTAATGGAACCCTCTGTGGGTAGAGCCCTCCGTGGACTCTCGTGACCGTTACCCTCCATGGGTTGAAGACTCCATAAACATGGACGTACGATAGCACCACCTATCGGAACCATGGGAAAAATCATCATGTCTCCAAATTGCGTTTGATCTTCCTACCCTTCCTTTACTACTCATGCTTGTCTTTACATTCTGCTGCTATACTCGTAGACATGCATGTGTAGGGTGTGCTTGACTTGCTATGAATGCTAAAATCTGCCAACACTTAAAATTGGGAAAAAGTAGATTTTTATTTGGTCAAGTAGTCTAATCACCCCCCTCTAGACCTACTTTCGATCCTACAAGTGGTATCAGAGCTTTCTCCATTGCATTGGTTTCACAACCTAGGAGAGTATGGCATCTAGTGAGGGAAATTATCACCGTAGAGGTCTGTACTTTGATGACACTATTTTTTCTAGTTGGAAGCACAAAATAAAAATGCATATCCTTGGTCATAACCCCGCCTTTTGGGCTGTTGTTCGTGTTGGATTGCAAGGTGAATTATTTGCGGATGGAAGGGAACCAGACCATGAAGCGACTGCGGATGAATTGAAGATGTTGCAATACAATGCTCAAGCATGTGATATTCTCTTCAACTGCCTATGCCGCAAAGAATTCAACAAAATTAGCCGTCTTGAGAATGCAAAAGAGATTTGGGATACTTTGGTTGATATGCATGAAGGTACCAAATCTATGAGAGAATCCAAGTTGGATGTTCTTCAAAGTTAGCTTGACAAGTTCAAGATGAAGGATGGTGAAGGAGTCGCTGAGATGTACTCTAGGCTAGCTCTCATCACAAATAAGATTGCCGGCTTAGGAAGTGAAGAAATGACCGAAAAATTCATCATCAAGAAGATACTTCGAGCTTTGGATGATCGATATGACACCATATGCACATTGATCCACATGATGCCCAACTACAAAGATCTCAAGCCTACAGAAGTGATTGGAAGGATTGTTGCTCATGAGATGTCACTCAAGGACAAGGAAGAGCTTCACAACTAGTCTAGCGGTGCTTACAAAGCCACAAGTGATGCTCCTGCAACTTCAAGCGAAAAACATGTCACAAATGAAGAGATAAGCCTCATGGTCAAGAAATTCAACAAGTTCTACAAGAATAGAGGCAAAGATCAAAGCTCCAACTCAAGATATGAAGAGAAGCATCGTGGCTGAAACTGCTACAATTAGGGGAAGCTCGGACAGTACTCCAATGAGTGCACGACTCCTTACAAAGGAATGAAGAGTCCCCAAGAAGACGAAGCTCAAGAGATGAGTCACCTCGAAGAGAGAGAAGGAGTAGAAATGATCGTTATGAACGAAGACCCTCAAGGAGAAGTAGGGACTCAGAGAAGAAGGACAAGTACACCAATAGATACTCAAGAAGAAGACATCAAGCTCATGTTGGTGAATGGGTTTCTAGCTTCGATTCCGACAACCACTCTAAGAGAGGCTATCACTCCAACTCCGACTATAGTCAAGATGAAGGTGTTGCCGGACTTGCACTAGTGACGACCGACTCCTACGACATATTTGATTCACCAAATGAAGGGAGTGGATGTTGCTTCATGGCTAAAGGCCCCAAGATATCACACCCCGAGTATCTTGATTTCAAAAGGATGAGGATGACTTGTTAATTGAAGATGACTTGCTATTTGACAAATCTAGTAATGTTAGTCAAGATTAACTTGCTAGTAATCATTCTAGTCAAGATAAGTCGTGTGATGATGATAAGTTGGAAATAGAACGACTAACTCGAGACCTAAACACTCTTAAGTCAGCTCATGATTCTACTCTACAAGATCATAGAGAGCTTGAAAGTACACATGAGATGCTCCGCTTGGAGAAGCTCAATTTTGAGCAAGAACATGAGTTCCTTAAAGCTATCAATGATGATATTAGAAAGAAGACTTCCTCTTATCTATCCTAACGACTTCTCTTGTCTACGTTCATTCCACAAGTTAAGGCTAAGCAAACTAGTAACAAAGGCAAGAAGGGTTTTTCAACTAGTAGCAATAAAAATAATAAATCCAATGATATTGCTTCTAGTAGTTCTATTGATCCCACTAACACTTCTCTTATCCAAGTTACACTTGAGCAAGAAAATGAACCTTTGAAAGGGATTATAGAGAAAGGTATCTACAAGAGTCTTGTCGGGTGCAAACAATTTGAGGATATTGTACGCAAGCACGGAGGATACCGGAAGAACCATGGCATTGGCTACTTCAACGCTAATGGAGTTGAATGGAAATAAGGTCAATACCCCAAGCCCAAGTTTGTTCCTCAAAAGGAGAAGTACGAAAATACTCTCCCCAAGGGAACAAAAGCTCAATATGACCTTCCACCGTAAGAACCCAAGCTCAAGGGCAAGAACAAGCTTCAAGAGGACATTGACTCATATGAAGATGAATCCCGAGCTATGGTGAAGTGGGTTCCCAAGGCTACTACAAGCTCAACTTCTACAAGTGCTACTTCAACACCAAGGATCCCCATCAACTTGATGTGGGTCCCCAAGAAAAAGAACTAGAGAAGTTTTTGAGGGGTGACTCCGCCAATGAAATTCACTCATATTCATTATTGGCAAGAACTAGTTGCAATCAACATCAACATCATGCAATAGTTCAAGGAGTCACACATTCCCTCAAATGTAAGCAAGGGACAAGGTAAACAACAAATCAATGGACATTATCATATATGCTTTGCACACCATGTCCATAGATATCCTTGTATTTTTCTCTTGTGTGTTGGGACTAACCCATGTAGGTGAGAAGAGTAAGGAAACAACAAGGATGTTCCCAACTCATGGTGATCTTCATCAACTTTGAGCATCCACCACTACTTCACCTACATGAAGTCTTCTTCGACAAAACCCAAGGTTAGTTTATCCCTCCTATGGGGGGATGTCACATCAATGGGGAGATTTACTTCAAGACTTGAGTCAAAGCATCTCATAGTATGTGACAACATTAAATGCTTTATGTAAAAGTGGTAACTCCACTTGTGCTTAAACGATGAGTATGACCTATGATCAAGTATTATTACTTGGCTCCTAAGTCAATATACTCATATATAGATGACTCAGTCATCACCAAAGTGCTTGATAGATGCTAGTATGTTTGTGCATGTTTGCCATGATTTCATTTGACATCTTATTGTGTGAGCATGTTGGTTTGCATTTATTTTTCCATTCGAGGACATCCAATTGTTGCTATTTGGCATTTTTATTTTTATTTTGCCAATTGGATGAACAAGAATGCCTAGGACCACTCTCTTGCTATCTATGTTTTCTCACCTCATATTCTATCAATTTGAACAAGTAATTTTTGATTCCTCTGTGTGAGGAGCACTCGGAGTTCTGTATCGACAAAGGACTGACCATTAAAACCTCCCAAGTGCATCTTGGTGGAACCAACTCAAAAATCTCGGTCTCACTGAATGCCTAGGGTTGATCTGGTTTTCAATCTCGATACCATCGATTCCATATTCTCGGTTACACCGAGTTTCCCTGTGTACTGACAGTTGAGGAACTCGGCGACACCAAAAATTTAGAATCAGTGTCACCAATTGTCGTGGATTTGTCACGGCAGATGTCCGGGTGAACGAACTTAGGTTCGGGGAGAAGACGCAACTACGTGGCGGCTTGAAGGGGTTGATCGGAGTCGAGAGACACGGAGTTTACCCAGGTTCGGCCCCTCTGATGGAGGTAAAAGCCTACGTCCTGCTTGTCTGGTATTGATGATGAAGGAGATCTCTCGGTTACAAGGGTGCTGTTTGCTACCTTTAATCCCGGGAGCCTCTAATCTGTCTAAACTTGTGGACTTGTGTCCCCCCTCTAGGGGTGCTCTACCCCTCCTTATATAGGAGGAAAGGGTAGGTTTACAAATAGAGTCCTACTAGGAGTAGGATTAGGACTAGTCTCTCTAGAATCCTATTCCGGGTCTTGTAACCTTCGGCACGGAGTCTTTCTCTCTTTGAGCCTTCTCTTATGAGCCGCCTGGCGCCGGCTTACATGCCGGGTCTTGGGCCTGGTCGTCCTGTGATCCGCCTACCGGGTCATTAATAAAATGTCATGTCCTTTCCGGGTCTCCTGTGAGTCCCCAGGCCGGGTCATACCGCGGGGTATATCCCCGACATTAGCCCCCAGATTAGTTTGAATTTGTTCATGCTAAGCTCCTGAATAAGAATAATAAATATGTTAAGTAGCCGGCTCACTCCTTTGGCCGGCTTATGAAATGGCTCCTCAAAAATCCGGGTCTTTTCTGCATATGAAATAGTCGTCTTTGATAATCATCTTGCTTGTCAATATCCTTTGAAAATATTGAGAATAGAACACCCATATGCCATTGAGTCGGCTTCCAATACTCTTGGCGGGTCATTTCCGCCGGGTCATAATCATTAATGATGCTGGGTCATTATCTTTGGTGATACCGGGTCAAATAACTAGAATCCAGCTGACTTGATAAAAATATTGGGATGAAAATGCATCTGATGTAAAACCGGACTTCCATTGTTGTGAAACAGGGCGGCTTATATAAAATTCGACGAGTTATGATCTTTTGATGACACCGGGTCATGAATGTTTGGTGAAGCCGGGCCTAACAACTGAACTCCATAATTAATATCTTGAGAATTCTCCTCAAAGATTTTGATATGTCTATATTACCTGTAGCCCCCAAGCTCCGAGATTTATCCATGATAACTTGGTGCTTTGCAATAATATACTAGACTGTGTAGCCCCCAAGTACCAGGTTGTCTTGCTTGTAGCAGCCTAGGACTTGTGACTGTATTATACCTTATAAAGCTTCAACGGGTGTAGCCCCCAAGGGCCGGCTCATCAGAATGTGATGCGCTGGGTCTTCAATTTGAATCTCTTAATCTGTTGGAATAGCTGAATACTGTAGCCCCCAAGTGCTGGGTCACACGCCTGCGGCGACTTGGGACTTTAGAAAATTTGATCTGAGCGGTGTAGTCCCCAAGTGCCGGGTCAGTAAGAATTACTGGGTTGGGACTTTAGAAAAATAAAGAAAGGCTTGCTCATCTCCTTGTGATAATATGGTCTTGCTGATAATAGTGATTTAAAAATCGGTTTCGCATTAGCCCCCAAGTGCCGTGGTGCGTGCTTGCAGCGACTGGGGACTTGCATAATTGGTAAAAGCTTGGCTTTGAATAGTGTAGCCCCCAAGTGTCGGGTTGTCTGCCTGCGACGACTCGGGACTATGTGAGAATAATATGAGTCACCACAACTTGTTGGATGAATCTTTGACCGTGGTTGTAATATAACCCGGAATGAATATCCTGGAATAATTCCTTTGTCTTTGACATGAAATCCCTGCTCGTGGTTGCGATGCAACCCGACAAATATATATTTGGAGAAATCCATGAGTGTTGTAGATTATTACAGAGTACGATTGTAGAAATCCGAGAACTGGCCAATTAGATAACACAACATTATATCTAATAGGGCGTCTCTTGAAAAATAATGAATTCTCTGAGCTGGCTTGAAAACCCCAATCATTTAGTACTGGTTATGATAAACCATGAAGATCCAGTCAGGTTGGCTATTAAAGATCCATTTGCTCTTGCGGAGTATTTAATGGCGGCTCATCCTAAGAGATAAAACCTACAAAAATAAACAAGACAGAATATATTATGCATTGTTGTAAGGGTGGCTTGAAAAAGCACAACCCAGAGATGTTATAACATTGCTCCTTCTTTCATAATCTTGCTCTGACCCGGCTGGATAAGCCGGCCATGATATGTCATGTATGGTGCAAAGTATGATGCAATGTATGATGCAATGTTTGACTTGTCAACTTTTTCGGCGCGAACGCCGGTTGTTAGGGTTAGATAAGCTACACCCGGAGGTGAGAAGCCCCCTTTGACTACCATGGCTAATCGTGTTAGCCAGAGATGGCATAAAGCCGACCGATAAGGTGTTAGAAGCGATACCCGGAGGTAAGAAGCCACCCTCAGCAATATGGCGCGAACGCCGGTTGTTAGGGTTAGATAAGCTACACCCGGAGGTGGGAAGCCCCCTTAGACAACCATGGCTAATCGTGTTAGGTGGAGATGGCATAAAGCCTGGCCGATAAGGCATTAGAAGCGATACCCGGAGGTAAGAAGCCGCCCTCCGCCGGTTGTTAGGGTGTTAGATACCCATCAGTAAGAACCCCCTACAACCTCGGCTAATCCTGTTAGCCGGAGATTTGGCATAAAGCCGGCCAATAGGGTGTTAGAAGCGATACCCGTCGGTAAGAAGCCCCCTTCAGCAATTTGGCGTAAACGCTGACCGATAAGGCATTAGAAGCGATACCCGAAGGTAAGAAGCCGCCCTCAGCCCGCGGCTAATCGTGTTAGCCGGAAGATTTGGCATAAAGCCGGCCGATAGGGTGTTAGAAGCGATACCCATCGGTAAGAAGCCCCCTTCAGCAATTTGGCATAAACGCCGATCAATAAGGCATTAGAAGCGATACCCGAAGGTAAGATGCCGCCCTCAGTCTGCGACTAATCGTGTTAGCCGGAGATTTGGCATAAAGCTGGCCGATAAGGCATTAGAAGTGATACCCGAAGGTAAGAAGCCGCCCTCAGCCCATGGCTAATCGTGTTAGCCGGAGATTTGGCATAAAGCCGGCCGATAAGGCGTTAGAAGCGATACCCGAAGGTGAGAAGCTGCCCTCAGCCCCCGGCTAATCGTGTTAGCCAGAAGATTTGGCATAAAGCTGGCCGATAAGGCGTTAGAAGCGATAGCAGGGGTATACATAGAGGCGGACCTGACCTTTGGAAATTTTCTTCAAACATCGCTCTCTCAAAACCCTAAGTTGTCGACTCAAGACCCTTGGTCATCGCCTTTGCTTCCCCGTGCGTCTTCGCCGTTGGGAATCGCCGCCACCGACGGAATCATCACCCCCATCGCTGCCGAAGCGGATCAGTCACTAAGCTAGGGTATGGATCCGGGCCTCCTTGCGCTCCCCATCCGATTCGTGCACATTGAAGTTTATTCCATCGATAATCCAACGTTTGCAAACCTCTCTATCCACTGGAAAGCTCATTAGATTAGTGAACAAAGAATTTTTAGGTTTAGTTGTCCCCAAAACTGAATCTCGGTGGCACCAAGTCAGAAAAACCGGTTCCATTGATTTAGTTTTTGTGCTACTCAGGATAGTACTTGATGAAACCGAGTGGCAGTTTTCGGTCCAACCGAAACTGTTGCCAAGTTTCTGTTAAGAGTATTGTGAGTCTCGGAAGCACCGAAAGTTTTGACTCGGTGACACCGAAATCCCTTTTTGCAAAGAAGTACATCTAAGGTTTTTCTGTTCAATCTTTCAAAATGTCTGCATTTTGTGACGACTCATCCCCTCTACTCTTCTACACTCTATTCACAAGGTCAGTGATGTCAGGTTCATAGGACAGTCAGAATTTGCAGGAGCGGAATGTTGACATGAGCTTTGTCACTAGTCTAGACAATGGCTCATCATCTTTAGATAATGTTACCAGCTCACATGATCTTCCCAAAGCTGCTACCAGGACAAGGAGGAAGCTGAACTCTGATGAGTAAGATGAGGACTTCATACCTGAGGAAGTGCCTCCCAAGACTAAGCAAGACAAGTTTGTCAAGAAGGCTCCTAAGAAGCCCGTCAAAAAGGAGTATGCACCTCCAGAGTCTATGAGAGCACGTGAGAGCTCTAGAGGTACAATGACTGTTGAGCCTCCTAGCAAGTCTATGCCTAAGAAGGCAGGAGAGAAGAAAGCCAGAAAGAGGATTGTCTATGTGACTGGCAGGGCTACCTCCATGTATGAGGACCTGGAGGTGACTGCTGGTGCTGCTGCTGAAGAGGAGGAGGAAGAGAAAGTTGCCAGGGCCACTCCCAAGAACAAGCAGAAGAAGCTTTTGGCAGATGCTATGCCAAAGCAAGGTCCATCCAAGAGCACCAAGTATGCACCCAAGAAGGATGCTACTGACAAGTCCAAGAGATCATCCAGACAGATTCCAGCTTCTGAGGAGAACAAGGGATCTACCTCCAGAGATATGAATGAGGATGCCATGTATGCATTGATGAAGCTCAAACCACACCTTCCAGAGCACAATGCCAACCATCTCCTTGTTGAAGACATGAAGAAGAAGAAGGATGCAAGTTTGAGAGAGGGGAGAGCCATTAATCCTTACTCTTTCAGGAGGAAAACAACTGTGGACTATAGGTTTTACACCTAGGAGCAACATGATTTCTATGAGACCGTGCTGCTTGACAAGAGTCCATCTGTGAGTGACATGAGGTATGTTGATTGGAAGTACATCAAGGCAAATCAAGACTATTTCACAAATGTGCAAGACAACTTCCACTGTGTTGGCCTAGATGAGTTCGTTGGCAAAGAATTCACTACATGGAACGATGAGACGATCATGCAATTCTACTCCACTCCTCACTTCTATGGAGATGGTAGGATTGTGCGGATGACCGAAGGAGCAAGATATGAGTCTACTATTAGTGAATGGGCTGCCATCTTAGGAGTCTCAAAGGTACAGGATGGAGATGTCTATGTGTACTCGGAGTCCAAGGCCAGCCACAATGCCATGAAGGACATTTATAATGCTATCCCTGCTGCACATCTTCAGTCTCATAAGCTAGGATCTATCTATTACCTCCAGGCAGGTCTCCGTACCATTAACACTATTCTGAGGCATACTTTGATGCCCAAGTCAGGAGACGAGAAGATGATCCGAGGCTACTGCATCAACTTGCTGCTTCATATTGACCAACATCAGAGATTCAGAGTGATGGATCTAATTGTGGAGACTATGAAGAGGGTTTCTTCTGATCAGAAGCATTCTTGCTGCTATGCACCCTACATTCAGATGCTCGTCAACTCCAATCTAGAGAAGCACAGCTTTGCACTTGATAGACCCCATTTGCTCCGACAGCCAGATTTTGAGGACAACATTGTGTGATGGACCCTTATCATCCCACATCAACTGCAGCTCAGGCACATGCAGATGCAGATGAAGCTAGAGCCACTAGTGTTCAAGTCCCTAGATGCAGGAATGAGCAAATGGATCTCTTGATCTCTACCATTCAGGGCATGCAGAAGGACATCAAGGACATACTAGAGAATCAAAACGGTCTTGTGAGGATCTTTGAGAATAGGGTCAAGACCCTCAATGACAAGGTGGATGGGCTGACCAAGACCATGAACGAGCTCAAGAAGGAAGTAGATTCTGTGCCTATCCCCCACTCCACATATGAGGATACTTTGGATGATGAGGATGTCTCTCCTCTCAGGACAGCTACTCGGTTCACTACCCAGGCCAGATTAGCCACAATGCTAGCTCCTAAGTTGAGGCCTTCTTCATCAGCACTGGTTATAGTCACTTTAGCTCCTCCAGTACCTCCAGTTTCTACTCCAACTCTGTCCATGACATCAGCAGAGGTCTTCGTCGATGCAATTCTCTCGACTCCGACATCAACCACCGGAGGAGATCAGGCCCAGAAAAACAATTAGCTATATCTCTTTGAACTCTTTGGTAACTTGTTGCCAAAGGGGGAGAAGTTGTATATAGATCTTTAGGCTTCGAGTGAGAGAGCATTGGTTTTTATTGCTGTTTCAAAAACATTTGGTCTTTTGGTTGCTTGTGTTAAACTTTTGTTCATGTTTGATCAAAAGCTTTGTGTGTGTTGCTACTATTTTGTATCATTTTGATGATTATGAGATGATCATTTACTCTCCTTATTTGTGTTGTGCTATGATATTCACTCCTATTACTCTCGCACACCACCAAGATGTATGTGACATGGAAGAAGTGCCCCATGTACCTAATCGATTGTGCATTTGCATTCAAAGGAAAATTTAAAATAATTTACAAATTTAGGGGGAGCTCTTGCTTATCACATACTTCTCAAAGAGACGATTATATTCATTTATTATATCATATGTTGAAGCTTTGATCTATATGTTGTCATTAATTGCCAAAAAGGGGGAGATTGAAAGCACATTTGCTCCCTTGGTGGTTTTGGTAATGAATAACAACATATATGTCATTGAACTAATGTTTCCACTAAGCATATTTTAGGAAAAGTTCAATGATAGGGATGGCAAAAGGATTGTGGAATACCCCAAGATGCAAGGAAATAGATTGGCAAAGCTTCAAAGAAGAGGACTCTACATTTTACTTTGTGAGAAATCACTTTGTGTCCATAGGAAAGACAATACTATCAAAAGGGGGTAAGGTACTGTTGGGGAACAAAATGCTCACACGTGCACAAGTGATAGTCACCAAAAACACCCACGAGCTCTTCCACAAAAGTCTGTCCAAAGCCAAATATCCAGAATCGATGCAACCAACAACTCCCATTCAGTGCCACCGATTTTGAGACTCAGACAAATCCTAGCTTTTCGGTGCAACAGATTCTGTTTCGATGCCACCAAATTTGGGTTGCCAATTATCTATTACCTCAATTCACAAAATCGGTCCCACCGAGTTTGTTGGATCCGCATCACCGAGTTGTGCAATCTGACCGTTGGTCACCTAACCGGTGTAACCGAGTTTTATGTATCGGTCTCATCGAGATTCAAAAGCTGCTACCTTTGGAGCAACTCGATACCATCAAGATTCGCACATCGGTGTCACCGATTTGGTCAATTAAGGTGTAACGGTTGGATTTTGGAGATGCCTATATATACCCCTCTACCACCACTCACTTGCAAGTGAAGCACTCAGAACAGATCCCCACTCATACCAACTGATTTTCTGGGAGAGAGCCACCTACTCATGTGTTGAGATCATGCCATTCCATTCCAACCATATGAATCTTGATCTCTAGCCTCCCCAAGTTGCTTTCCACCTAATCAATCTCTTCCACCAAAGCCAAATATGTGAGAGTGTGATTGAGTGTTGAGGAGTCTATCATCTTGAAGCACAAGAGCAAGGAGTTCATCGACATTATCGAGTCTATTACCTTTTGGAGGGTGGTGCCTCCTGGATTGGTTAGGTGTCACTTGGGAGCCTCCTACTTCATGTTGTGGAGTGAACCAAGAAGTTTGTAAGGGCAAGGAGATCGCCTACTTCGTGAAGATCTACCCCAAGTTAGGCTAGTCCTCCGTGGACGTAGGCCATCATGGTATAGTCAAGGTTGTTTCTTCATGGAACCCTCGGTGGGTAGAGCCCTCCGTGGACTCTCACGACCGTTACCCTTCGTGGGTTGAAGAGTCCATAAACATGGACGCATGATAGCACCACCTATCGAAACCACATGAAAAATCATCATGTCTCCAAATTGCGTTTGATGTTCCTACCCTTCCTTTACTACTCATGCTTGTATTTACTTTCCGCTGCTATACTCGTAGACTTGCATGTGTAGTGTGTGCTTGACTTGCTATGAATGCTAAAATCTGCCAACACTTAAAATTGGTAAAAGTAGATTTTTATTTGGTCAAGTAGTCTAATCACCCCCCTCTAGACCTACTTCCGATCCTACACATAACTCACATATTAGTATCATCATGTTTCAAAACTATTACAAAGAATCAAGTTTAATTTGTCCAATGATTTTGATGAATTTTTTTATTATATATTCCTTGTATATCTATCACTTTGGGACTAGTTTCATATATTTCCATTGCTTTTGATAAGCTCACATGGATATAAGTGAAGAACATGAGCATACACGTTTCATATCTCAAAAAGGTATAAGTGGAGCATGATAGGATTTCTTAAAATTTTTACTAACTCTCAAGTTAATCTAAGTGAATGATGAGAGTATTTCTACAAATTTTTCCAAGCACACCGTGCTCAAAAACATATAAGTGAAGCACTAGAGCAATTCTATAGCTCAAAAAGTTTAAGTGAAGCACATAGAGCAATTATAACAAATCATAGCATGATTGTGGCTCTATCAAATAGGTGTGTACAGCAAGGATGCAAAGGTAAAGCTAAAAAACAAAGCAAGCAAAGATAAAAGATGCTCCAAGCAAAACACATGTTATGTGACGAATAAGAATATAGCTCCAGGTAGTATACCGATGGTTGTTAGAAGAAAGAGGGGATGCCACTCGGGGGCATCCCCAAGCTTAGTTGCTTGTTTCTCTTTGGATATATCTTGGGGGAGTGTTAGCATCCCCAAGCTTAGGCTTTTGCTACTCCTTATTCCTTCATCCATCGTGATCTCACCCAAAACTTGAAAACTTCAATCACACAAAACTCTACAAAATCTTTGTGAGATCCGTTAGTATAAGAAAGCAAATCACTACTTTCGGTACTATTTAAAACCCATTCATATTTTTTATTGCATTATACCTACTGTATTTTAACTATACCATGGCTTATAACCCCCGAATACAAACCATAGATTCATCAAAACAAGCACACAATGCAATGAAAACAGAATCTGTTTCAGACAGAACAATCTAGAGTAATATGTACTCTACCCATACTTCTTGAACCCTTAAAATTCTGAAACATTAGGAAAACGTAAATGATTTGTATAGAAACACTGTGTTTAAATTTCAGCTCAATATCACATTCCAATTAAAAACGAAAAATTGTATACTGGACGCAAAGTTTATGTTCCAGATTCAGCATCACTTCTACTCTTCCCATGAATCATCCCAAAGGCTTTACTTGGCACAAACACTAAATAAACCATAAAAACACAATAATAACATAGGCATAATTGTGCCAACACACAAAAACAGAAAGGAAAAGGCAAAAATTTATTTATTCATTGGGTTTCCTACCAACACGCGCTATCATTTAACGCCCCTAGCTAGGCATAACACATAGATTCAAGTATTGTCAACCTTAGTTTTTGGCACTTTTATGATGGACTTTTCAAATCCGGGGTGTTCTTTATGCTTCGCCGCAATTTCAGGAGAACAAACCATCTTTAGATCTAAAATATCCAAACGCTTATTGCAAAGAGTAATCAAAGTGTTCATGCGATTCAAGTTTCTCCCAATATGTTTAAGGGGATCATGCTATTTTTGCAACTCAACCAAATGTTTATGAAAATCACTCAATGTTTCTAGGATTTGCACCCCTTCTTGTGTGAGATAGGGAACCTTTTTGGGTGGAGGAACCCCAATATTCTCTCTAAAATTTCATAAGCAACATTGGGATCAAGTTCAGTAAAGTTTCCTTTAGTTGCAAAATCTAAAAGTTGTCTATGATGCAAAGTTAATCATATGTATGTTTTTTGAAGCAAAACGTTTGCATCTCCCTTTAGATTGCAAGTACGATATGTCTCCATCAATCTATACCAAGCATCTTTCAGATTTTCTCCTTGTTTTTGTTTGAAGTATAGAACTTCAAAATCTGGTGACAAGGGGGTAGTGATGCTAGTCATAGTGAAGAGATTGGTGAACAAGAGATCTAGTGAGAAAAAGGCAAAACGAAAAGAGAGGGCGAATAAAACGGAAAATTAGTGAAGTGTGGGAGAGGAAAACAAGAGGCAAATGGAAAATAATGTAATTGCAAGGAGATGAGATTTGTGATTAGGAACCTGGTAGATGAGATTGCTTCCTTCCCGGCAACGGGTCCCTAAATTCCTTTGACGTGGCTTGAGACTATGTCAGTATTTCCCCAAAGAGGAAGGGATGATGCAGCACAACGACGGTAAGTATTTCCCTCAGTAATGAAACCAAGGTATCAATCCACAGAGGAAGATCATCCACCCACGTAAACAACACATGCACACAAATAACAAATACTTGCAACCCGACGCGAAACAAAGGTTGTCACGCTCTCTACGGTAATAAGATAGATTAGGTAATGATAGATAAGAGAGATAGATCTCTCAAGAACACAAAATAAAAGAGTAAATATGCAGCAATATATTTTTGGTTTTTTGGTTTTGTAGATCTGAAAACAAAGATTGCAAAAACATAGATCGGAAAGCAATATGATGGAAAAGTAGACCCGGGGGCCGTAGGGTTCACTAGTGGCTTCTCTCATGAGTATAGCGCACGGTGTGTGAACAAATTACTATTGGGAAATTGATAGAAAGTCGAATAGTCATGACGATATCCAAGGCAATGGTCATTATATAGGCATCACGTCCAAGAAAAGTAGACTGACTCCTGCCTGTATCTACCACTATTACTCCACATATCGACCGTTATCCAGCATGCATCTAGTGTATTAAGTTCATGAAAAAATAGAGTGATGCAATAAGAACGATGACATGATGTAGACAAGATCTATTCATGTAGGAATATACCCCATCATGTTATCCTTAATAGTAACGATACATGCGTGTCTTGTTGCCCCTTCTGTCAACGGGAAAGAACACCGCAAGATCGAACCCATCACAAAGCACCTCTTCCCATGGCAAGAAAAAATGATCTAGTTGGCCTAACTAAACCAAATATTCAAAAAATAAATACGAGGCTATAAGCAATGATGCATATAAGAGATCAAATAAGACTCAAATAATATTCACGGATAGAAACATATCATGAACTCAAAATTCCTCGGATCCCAACAAACACATCGCAAAAGTTTACATCAAATAGATCTACAGGAGACCATTGTATTGAGAATCATAAGAGAGAGAGGAATCCATCTAGCTACTGCCTAGGGACCCATAGGTCTATGGTGGACCACTCACGCATCATCGGAGAGGCACCTATGATGAAGATGAACCCCTCCGTGATGGTGTTTAGATTGGACCTCGAGGTTCTGGAACTTGCGATGGCTAGAATTGTGTTTCGTTGACTCCCCTAGGGATTTTGGATTTTTTGGGAAATCATACGCATGATAGTCGGTTGAGGGGGTCCCCGAGGGCCTCAGCACCCACCAGGTCACGCCCGGGGGCCTTTGGCGTGCCCTTGTGGGTGCTAGCCACCCTGGGCCCCCTCTTGTAATGTTCTTTGGCCCATCTTCTTTCTTCTATTCCATAAAAAATCCACAAAAATCCCCGCAGCATTTTCTCTCCGTTTGGCACTGATTTTCTACGAAGTAAGAAACAAGCAAAAACAACAACTAGCACCTTGGCAGTATGTCAATAGGTTAGTCCCAAAATGATATAAAGATGTAATAAAATGATTGTAAAACATCCAAGAATGATTATATAATGGCATGGAACCAGCAAAATTTATGGATATGTTGGAGACGTATCAGTACCAAACGGAGCCCAAACCCTGCGGGGATTTTTGTGGATTTTTTCTGGACTAGAAGGAAGCAGATGGGCCAAACAACACCAGAAGAGGGGGCCCAGGGTGGCCACCCTCCACCAGGGCGCGCCAAAGGCCCCTAGCATGGCCTGGTGGAGGGTGGGCACCTCGGGCACCCCCTCAACTGACTATCAAGCCTATAAATTCCTAGAAAATCCAAAAACCCTAGGGGAGTTGACGAAACACAATTCCAGCCACCGCAAGTTCTAGAACCCCAAGATCCAATCTAACACCACCATGGAGGGGTTCATCTTCTTCATAGGTGCCTCTCTGATGATGCGTGAGTACTTCACCATAGACATACATGTCCGTAGACAGTATCTAGATGACTTCCTCTCTCTCTATGTTTCTCAATACAATGGTCTCTTGGAGATCTATTTGATGTAATGACTTTTGCGGTGTGTTTGTTGGGATCCGATGAATTTTGAGTTCATGATCAGTTTCTATCGATGAATATGATTTGAGCCTTCTTTGATCTCTTATTTGCATGATTATTTATAGCCTTGTATTTCTTCTTCGAATCTTTGGTTTAGTTAGGACAACAAGATCGATTTTTCTTGCCATGGGAAGAGGTGCTTTGTGATGGGTTCGATCTTGCGGTGTTCTTTCCCAATGACAGAAGGGGCAGCAAGATACGCATGTATCGTTGCCATCAAGGATAACAAGATGGGGTCTTTTCCTACATGAACAGATCTTGTCTATATCATGTCACCATTCTTATTGCATTACTCTATTTTCCCATGAACTTAATACACTAGATGCATGCTAGATAGCGGTTGATGTGTGGAGTAATAGAAGTAGATGCAAAATCGTTCCGGTCTACTTATCTTGGATGTGATACCTATATAATGGTCATTGCATGGATATCGTCATGATTATTTGATCTTTTGTCAATTGCCCAACAGTAATTTGTTCACCCGCCATGTGCTATACTCATCATAGAAGCCACTAGTGAAACCTACGGCCCCGGGTCTACTGTTCCAACATATTTCTTTCCGATATACTATTTGCAACTTTTGTTTTCAGATCTATTAATCCAATAAACCCAAAAATACCTTGCTGAAATTTTTGTTTACTTATTTTACTTCGTGTGCTTGTGAGATCTATTTGCGAAAACTATCATTAACTAATCTATCTTATTACCTTAGAGAGCGTGACAACCTCTCTTTCGCGTCGTGTTGCAAGTATTTGTTGTTTGTGTGTAGGTGTTGTTTACGTGGGTGTGTGATCTTCCTCTACTGATTGATACCTTGGTTTCATAACTGAGGGAAATACTTACTGTCGTTGTGCTGCATCATCCCTTCCTCTTTGGGGAAATACCAACACAGTCTCAAGCCACGTCGAAGGAATTTTTGGCGTCGTTGCCGGTGAGGAAGCAATCTCATCTACCAGGTTCCTAATCACAAATCTGATCTCCTTTAAATTTACATTCTTTGCCATTTGCCTCTCGTTTTCCTCTCCCACACTTCACAAATTTACCGTTTTATTCGCCCTCTTTTTCGTTTGCCTTTTTCTCGTTAGATCTCTTGTTTGCTTGCAATCTTGTTTGTGTAGTCACGATGACTCAAGAAAACACCAAGTTGTGTGATTTTTCCAATACCACCAATAATGATTTTATTAGCACTCCTATTGCTCCTCCCGCCACTAGTGCAGAGTCTTGTGATATTAGTGCTGCTTGGTTGAAACTTGTCATGAAAGATCAATTTTCCGATACTCCTAATGAGGATGCCGCGTTCCATCTAAATACCTTCATGGAATTATGTGATATGCAAAAGAAAAAAATATGTGGACAATGATATTGTGAAGTTGAAATTGTTTCCTTTCTCTTTTCGGGATCGTACAAAAAAATGGTTTTCCTCTTTGCCTCGAAATAGTATCGATTCTTGGGATAAGTGCAATGACGCTTTTATTACTAACTATTTTCCGCCCACGAAAATTATTTTCCTTAGAAGTCAAATCATGAATTTTAAGCAACTTGAGCATGAACATGTTGCAAAATCTTGGGAAAGAATGAAATTGATGCTAATAAATTGTCCTACTCATGGTTTAAATCTTTGGATGATCATACAAAGTTTTTATGCGGGATTGAATTTTGTCTCTAGAAATCTTTTAGATTCTGCCGCGGGTGGTACTTTTATGGAAATTACTTTGGGTGAAGCTACCAAATTGCTAGATAATATCATGGAAAATTATTCACAATGGCATACTGAAAGAGCACCTACTAGTAAAAAGGTTAATTCGGTAGAAGAAATTAGTACTTTGAGTGAAAAAGTTGATGCTCTTATGAAGTTGGTTGCTAGTAAAAAAGTTCCTCTTGATCTTAATGATGTGCCTTTGTCTACTCTGATGAGAAAAATAGTGATTCCATAGATGTTAATTTCATCTCGCGGAATAATTTCAATAACAATGCTTATAGAGATAATTTTAAGCATAGGCCTTTTCCTGGAAATTCCTCTAATAATTATGGTAATTCCTATGGTAATTATTATTATAATAATAGGAACACCTCTGAGCTTGAGAATATTTTTAAATAATTTACCAATGCTCAAAAGTCTTTCAATACTACAATAGAAGAAAAGTTGAATAAGATTGATGATATGTCTAGAATCATCTATAGAATTTCCAATGATGTTGAAAATCTCAAGTTGAATGCTTTTCCACCTAAGATCAATGAATCAATTAAGGCTTTATATGTTTCTATGGATGAAAGTAAGAAAATAACCGCTATGCTTAGAGCTAAAAGAGAATTTTTAGAAAAAGCATTTTCTAGCGATTACTTTCAGAGCAGTGATGAAGATCTTAAAATGATTGGTGTTTGCTCTATTTATTCCTTGTTTATTAATGTTATAATTGATGATAAAGGGACTGAATAAGAGTCAACTTTAGCTAGAGGGCGTCCCAATGATTTGGAGGGTGAAAATCTTGATGAAATTTTTGATAAAAGTGGGTTTGAAGAGGTCAAAACTTTAACTAGTGATGTGCCCACTATTTTTGATTACAAATTCTTTAATTATGAGAGTTGCTCCTTGGTTTATTGTGTTTCTTTGCTGCAATCTATGATAAATTCACCCCATGCTTATGAACAAAATAAAGCTTTTACTAAACATATTGTTGATGCCATGATGAAATCCTTAAAAGAGAAGTTGGAATTAGAGATTTCGATTCCTAGAATTACATGATGAGTGGGAACCTACCATTAAAGTCAAGATTAAAAATTATGAATGCTTTTATTTGTGTGATTTGGGTGCTAGTGTTTCCACAATTCCAAAATGTCGGTGCACGACACCTATGGGACCGCGAGGATCCCTTTGTGGTTCGGCCCGGAGAAGGTAGGTACAAAGAGCAGATCAAATGAACAGCGTGAGGGGAGGTTTTTACCCAGGTTTGGGCCGCTATGGAGCATAAAACCCTACTGCTGCTTCGATGTATTTTGGGTGTTTTTGAGGTTCCAGCTACAGGAGCGCTATGAGCAGCTGCTATGCGCGTGAGCTAGAAGATGGTAGACAAAAGTCCTCTCTCGTAATGCCTTGGGACTCCTTTTATATGACTAAGGGGATCCCAACAGTGGCGTACTATGCGTGCATAGGGCGCGCAGTGCTATCGTACCTAACCCTGACGGAGTGGGACAAACACATTTAATGCTCCGTGAGTGTCCTTGACCTTCTATGGGACGGGACAGGGGCCCGTCCCATCTGCACCGCTTAGCCTCTCCATCGCCAGCGCCTTGACACATATCCTGGGAGTCGACACCTGGTCTCCATGCTGGCAAGGTGGTGAGGTCTTGCCAAGTTTCCTTCTTGCCGGGGCTCCATAGGCCACCCCTGGCAAGATCTTGCTAGGGTTCCGACCCTTGGCCTTTGGTTTTGGGTTCGTTGACTTGAGTGTTCCCTTTGATGTCTTCGTGCTTGCTTCCAGTAGCCCTCCGACAGGCCTTGGTGCTGGTGTGGCTAAAACTACCCGTGCACAAGTAAGGGGTACTAATGGACCCAATCCTTAGTACACTAACAGGAGCCCCCGGTCCTGGGCCACACATGGTGCGAGGCGTTGTTGGGCTAGGCCCAAACAATGCATGGGCACGTGTGGCTGGGGTCTGCAGTTGCAATCATTCCACTTAGTGCGCCTCCCCACGACACGCATTAAGTGCGCGACATGGGAGGCGTGCGCAGAGCGGCCGTAACGGCAGCGCCCTCGCGAAGGTATTTACCGTTGATCAGTAAAGGAGCGGCCTCGCGCCTTCCACATAAAAAAGGGACCCACAGAGACACTTGCTCATTTACTCCCTGTCTTTTCCAATTCTGGAAACCGCCACCGTCTCCTTCCTCAAGCCCAAAGCAGAGCTTCTCCCACTCAACCTCCGCCTCCGCCCTCACCCCGTTTCTAGCTCCCACCACCATAGACACCATGCCACCCAAGACGAGCAAGGGCAAAGGGGCGAAAGCCACCATCTCGGAGAAAGATCTGGCGAAGATGCGGAAGGCGCGCGTCATCTTCCCTTCGGTGCTCGACGCGAAGGCCTTGAAGGAGCGGTACCAGAGCATTTGGGCGAGGGAGACGAATGCGCACCCTGATAGCCACGTGAGTCCAGGTTCTTCCAATGGCGGTCCCGACAAATTCCCCTTCTTCATCGATTATTTTTACTGCAGGCTCTGTCCCCCCTTCTCTGATTTCTTCAACGACATCATGTACACATACGACTTCCGTCTCCTGGATTTCACGCCGAACGCTGTAACATGTATGTCCCTCTTTGCCCACCTCTGCGAGAACTTTGTCGGGGTAGTCCCTAACACTACCCTGTTTCTCCACTACTTCACCCCTCGTATCCAAGGGGGAGAAGCCCTTTCCGGTTCCATCGCCTGGATTCCGAGGGGATGGAACAAGGACATATACCCAACCGGGGATCTCCATGATAAGTGGGATGAACGGTGGACTAGGTGGTGTTGGATCTGGGAGGACGATCCCCAATCTTTCCGCTCGGCGGCAAACAAAAATGGCGCGCGGTGACGACTGGGGCGACTTTGATCCCCTTGACGAGAAGCTCATAGTCACAATCACCAGGATCCACCGCCTCAAGGTTGCCGGGCTCACAGTGGAGATGATCGGGGACGATTTTCTCCATCGGCACATAGCCCCTTTGCAGAACAAAGGAGGCCAGCCTGGGAGTTCAGGAACGCGGCAGACATCATGAGGCTGCGCCCTGGCCTGAATGATAACTTGACGGTGATGCAACACGCAACTCTCTGCAGAGGTTGTCCAGGTATGATGCGAGGCATGACTTGCTGACCGGTGTGATCCCCCTGCACAACAACTCCGTCCTGGCCTCAGTCCTCGCCATGTTGCCGGTGTGCAATGCTCACGGCCCTCACGGGTCCTGCGAAGAGCTGTCCACAGAATGGGTACAAGAGTTCTTCGACGGCTTGTCAGAGAAGGCCATACGGGTAGAGACAAACCTCGACCGGGGCACCACCAAGGAAGAGATGGCATACATCGCCAGTAGGGTGGAGGAGGCGACCCTTGCCGTGGAGGCTGGCAGTGTGAGCTTCATAGAAGAGGAAGGCGACGAAGGGGAGGTGGCATCAAAGGATTAACTCGCCAAGCAGGGTGAAGTTGTCGGGGAACAGAGTGGCACCGCCACTGGGGGCCCTTCCGTCGAGGACACAGCTAAATAGGAGTCGGACGAGGAGCCCCCAGCCCTCGAGAGGAAGAGGCTCGTCCTTCGGAAAGCTTTTTCCGGTGCCCCCGCTCTTCATCCTTCTTCCAGCAGCGTAGCCCCCGACAAGGGTGCAGCCGACAAGGCTGTGTAGTGGCAAGGAGCCCAACATCACCCCTGCACCAATCACGTCCAAATGACCCAGGGCTTCCCCTTCTCCTCCTCCAGACACCATGGCGGAGGTGGACTTCAACCTCTCTGCCTTCAGCTCAGGGGAAGAAGAGTAAGGGTCCCTCGACACCTCTTATCTGCCAATTTTCTTTGATTTCTCTTAACTTATTTGCTTTGCTTTGGCCTGTCTCCCTAGAGATTCAGAAACTCTGGCACAAAGGATAGCGAAGAGAGTGAGGACTTCAATGGGCAACGCGCCGTCAACCAGCACCACGACCACGACGGAGCTGATCGACATCAGCCCGGAGCCTAGCCCGCTGCGCAGCCCCCAATATAGCCCCCAGCGTGAGTCCATTATTCATTTCCCACTGGTGAGCGTCAGGACATGTATCTTCATTGTTGGCATCACTAGGCTTGTATAAGAAATCCGACAACAAAGGGGGACATTGGGGCCACCCCTAACGCGCCGCTTCCTTCGACTATGCCACCAGAGACGGCTCTCCGGTAGGGGGTTCCGCCGACGAGCCGATTCTTGTTGAGGAGAACTCGGCAAGCACTGGCGTCGACAGCCCTATGCCGACAACCAAAGTTGCCGGGGAAGAAGCAGCCACCTCCCAACAGCCTGGCACATGTAAGACCATTTGCCGCAGAGTGCCTATTATTCTATTCTCATACATCATTTTATCGAATTTCAACCTCGACTTCATCTTTGCTCTCTATTTCCAGTTTTCAGATCCCGCCTGGCGGAACAAATGGACGTCGACACCATTATTGAGGAGACCACCAGGGATGTTGCCGCTGATGCCACCAGGGTTGCCACTGCCGAGGCCTCCAAGGACGCACAGGAGAACACCGCTGAGAGACCTGTCAGGGAGGCCGGCGAGGGGTCTGGCGATCGCACTGACGATGTTCTCGCCACAAGAGCGCCAGGCGCTGCGTCGGCCACGGAGCCCCCGGATGCCGGCGAGACGGTCGTCGAGGATCAACAGTTGACATCTGAAACCCCCTCCCTTTGTCAACGTGCCGGGGACGGTGAACATCGGGGATCCCACTGAAGGGGAGGCCCTTGACGGGGAAATCACCGTTGTTGCTGGACACGAAGCTCTTGACAAGGCGAGCATCGACGGCCAACCCAAGGAAGAACAACTCCTCCAGGTGATGGATGATAACTTCCAAAAACTCCAGGTGCTCTATCGCACTCGGAGGGAGAAGTTGGACACTAGAGCGGCGGTTATGTAGGCGGCAGAGGTGGACTTCCAGGGGTGTGTCAAGGAAATGCAGGCCTGGTTTGCCGAAGCCTCCAAAGAGTTGAAGACTAGCCAGGAGCAGCTGAGCCAAGGCTGGAATGAGTCTTCCTGCAGCACTTTGACGTCAAAAGAGCCCGAGAGGAGGCTTCTCAAGAGGCTGCTGCAGAGAACGCTCGTTTGACGGACTGCCACATTGGGCTTGGCACCCACGAAGAGGACCTTGCTGCTCGCGAGAGGGCGCTTGCCGACGAGCTTCATCGCAAGGATGAAGAAATCGAAAAGCTTGTCGCGTAGCGAACCCAGGAGCTGGAGCAGAAGTACAAGGAAGCCCCCGAAGCTCTACTCATCAACCACGCCGGCAAGATGAAGGAAGCTATCGATGTTGCCGAAGCGGCAGAGGCTGCCAGAAATGAGCTTGCCGACAAGGTGAAGGGGCTAGAGGCGGACCTCGAGGAACGCAACACGGAGATCTCGGTGTTGAAGACCGATAGAGAGAAAACTCTCCATAGCTTGACGGCGATGCAAATCGCCATGTCTGAGAAGACCAAGTAGCTCTCCTCCGCCAAAGAGTCTATCATTGATTTAGATCTGAAGTTGAGTATGCCGAAGGAGTCCCTCGAGAGCAGCACGGCTCATGAGAAGACCCTGACAAAGGACCTCCTGAACGAGCATGACTTGCTCAACAGCGCCGCCGCCTCTCATAATGATTATGTGAAAGGCATGCAGATCTGGACCGAGCGCCTCGTGGAAGTGGCGGAGAAGATTGATGCAAAATTGTCGGACCTGGGCCTACAAAGCTTCCACCTCTCCTACGATGACAGGGTGACTCTGGGCGTCAAGATAACCATGTTCTTTGATGGCATAATCGACGCCCTGAAGCAGCTCTAGTCCGATCGGGCGGCCCATTTGGCCAATGAGTCCCGCAAGCTCTGCCGGGTTGTCCTCCTCAAGGTGCTTGTCAAGGTGGCACACAGGAACCCCGTCATCAACTTCACCAACATCCTCGATCGCTTGTCGAAGGACGTGGATGTCAAGGCGCTTGAGGAACTTGTCGCGCCTATCGTCGACAAGGTAAAACAAGTCAAGAGGGTCGAGGGCGATCGCAGGGACTAGCCGCTCCATTCTTCCTTGTCATTGTTGTTTCATATCAAAGACGATTCTATCTTAAGTCAGAATTACAGTAATTCCTTAATGTAACATAACTGTCTGTGCTTTGAATGGATGATTGTTACTCCTTTTGTTTGATTTTTCTCTGTATGGTGCATTCTCTACGCTTTATTGAAAAACTTGCTAGCGTGTGCAACACCATCGCGAGCGCTTTGAGGAGCGGATCCTTAGCAGCCTGCTGGCGATGCTGCTGCTGTCAAGATGCCTTGACACTTTTAGCGCAGCCACCTAAACTATTGAGCGGGCTCGAAATAGCGTAAGGACGTGATCAATCGTGACAAGTTACCTTAACATTTTTAGTGCAGCCACTTAAGCTATCGAGCAGACTCGAAATAGAACAAGGGCGCAACCGATCATGGCAAGGTTTTCTTGCGTGCAGGTTTCCATACAAAAGGACAGAGATAACCTCATATTAAAGGTTTACTTAGGGTTTTGCGACTTATCTTTTCGTTGCCATACTCCTTCCCGCGAGGTGCCACTTTCAAACGTCACCCGTAGGTGTCCACACCACATCATCCCCCCGGCAAACTTGCGCGTGAGGGAACCTTCTATCCCTTAAGAAAAAGAGAGAAGAGAAAATAGGGGTATGGAACCTTGGCGGTTCGTTAGCACTTGCCGGGAATAAGTGCAATGCAACATCTCAGATAAATATGCATGTAAAGAAACATGGGAATTGACAAGAGTTGCAAGATGCCGGATCTTATTCAACTACATACATGCTCTGCGCCTGGCTTTGTACAAAGGATGACATGCCCTCCGGCAAGACTTGTCCAAAAGGTGGTTGCCGGGGGCCTGGCAACCGCGCCTTGTGGATAGAACTTACAAAGATGTTCGATGTTCCAGGAGTTTCTCATTGGGATGCCATCTTCGGTCTCTAGGTGGACTGCACCAGGCTTGGTGACTTGTACTACCCGATAAGGGCCTTCCCACTTAGGCGTCAACTTGTTTGAATTCTTGGCCGACTGAACACGCGGAAGAACAAGGTCGCCTTCCTCAAGACTCCGGTCATGAACTTTGCGGTTATGGTAGCGGTGCAAAGCTTGCTGGTAACATGTAGCTCACACAGCAGCCCGAAGACGATCTTCCTCAAGGAGCGTCACGTCATCTTGGTGCAACTTCTCTTGCTCAAGCTTATCATAAGCGAGCACTCGAGGTGACCCGTATATGAGTTCTCTGGGGGAGAACTGCCTCCACCCCGTACACCAGGTAGACGGGTGTCTGGCCGGTGTCTTGATTTGGCGTTGTTCTGATCGACCAAAGAACTGCCGATAGCTCATCAATCTAGGGTCTTCCACACTTGTGCATCCTGTCGAAAGTTCTCGTCTTAAGCCCTTGCAGCACTTCATCATTCACCCTTTCCGCTTGTCATTTTCTCCTTGGATGAGCGACGGAAGCAAAGCAGATCTAGCCACCAAGGTCCTGGACGTATTGCATGAAGGTGCGGCTTGTGAACTCTGTGCCTTTATCGCTGATGACCCTGCTTGGTACACCAAAACGGCAGACTAGTCCTCTGAAGAACTTGACGGCTGATTGTGCTGTCACCTTTCTCACCGTTTCCACTTCCGACCACTTTGTGAACTTGTCGATCGCGACGTACAAGTACTCAAAGTCCCTGGTGGCACAGGGAAAGGGGTCCAAGATGTCGAGCCCCCAGACTAAAAATGGCTAGGCAAGAGGGATTGTCTGAAGAGCTTGTCCTGGTTGATGTAGCTTCTTCGAATGGAACTGGCACACTTCACACTTGGTTACTAGTGCAGTTGCATCCTAGAGAGCAGTGGGCCAAAAGAAACCTTGCCGGAAGGCCTTCCCGACAAGAGCTCTTGATCCTATGTGGGAGCCACATATGCCTCCATGTATCTCTACCAACAGCTCTAGTCGATCCTTCTGGGGAACACACTTCAATTTCACACCATTTGGTCTCTTTCTATACAGGACATCGTCCATGAATTGGTACATACCAGACTAACGGGCTACTTTCTCCGCTTCTTCCTGTTCCTTCGGGAGTTCTCCTGTTTGAAGGAACTGGACTATGCGTTGTGCCCATGCTGGAGCCTGAGGCTCGATGATAAGGACTAAAGTCATGTCTTTTGCCATGGGGGCGCTTGTCTCTATGGCAAGGGTTTGAGGTCCTCCTGGAGCTTGTTGCCCCCCGACAAGATTGGCGCTGATCCCGTTAACTTCCTTGCCGGCAGCTTCCGTAAGCTCTGCCGAGAAGTACTGGCCAGAATTCATCTTCCTCCTCTTATTCTGCTTTGCCGGCGGCGATACAGATGGCTGATTCAGTTGGAGCATGAAAGTCCCTGGTTCCATAGGTAACTTGAGGACAACACGCTTCGACAGCTCGTCAGCAATACTATTCTCTACATGAGGAATGTGTTCTGCTTGCAGACCATCAAAGCGCTCCTCCAACTTCTTCACTTCATCTACGTAAGCTTCCATTAATGGGCTGTGATAATCCTTATTGACTTGCTTGACGACAAGATGTGAGTCTCCTCTGATAATGAGCTTCTTGATCCCAAGGTCCGCCGCGATTCTGAGGCCGGCAAGCAGCCCCTCATACTCTGTAGTGTTGTTTGTTAACTTCTCCCAAGGAAAGTGCATCTGAATTACGTACTTGGGGTGCTCTCCGATGGGTGCAACAAGAAGCACGCCAGCACCGGCTCCTTGCAGGGAGTAACCTCCGTCAAAGTACGTAACCCATTCTTGGCCTGTTTCCTCGCCGGGGATGGTCATTTCTTGGATCTCTTCGTCTGGCATTGGAGTCCATTCTGCAATGAATTCTGCCAAAGCTCTGCTCTCAATGGTTGAAATGCTCTCAAACTTGAGATCAAAGCTTTACAACTCCAAGGCCTACTCCACAATCCTGCCGGTAGCATCTGGGTTTCGCAAAACCGTTGCGGCGGAAAGCGGGTGATAATGGTAATCTCATGCGCTTGAAAATAATGGCGCAACTTCCTTGAGGCCATGAGGAGGCCAAAAAGTAACTTTTGCACACCAGAGTACCTTGACCTGCCCCCTTGCAAAAGGGAGTTGACGAAGTACACTGGGCGCTGCACTATTTTCTTCTTCTATGTCGCTTCATTCATCTACGCAGGTCCTGACTTGCCGGCACCAGATCTTGCCGAGGAAGCCCCAAGTTCGTCACTTTGTGGTCCTGCTTCTGTAGCTGCTTCTTCATCGGCTTCTCTCCATGCTACCAACATAGCACTAGCCACTTGATTCCTTGTCGCCAAGTACAACAACAATGGCTCTTGTGTTCTAGGCGTGATTAGTATCGGCAGAGAGGAGAGGTACTTCTTCAAGTCCTGCAGCGCTGCCTCTGCTTCCGAAGTCCACTTCATTGGACCTGCCTTCTTCAAGATTTTGAAAAAGGGCAGGGCGCGCTCAGTAGACTTTGATATGAACCTACTCAGAGCCGCGACGCAGCCGGCAAGACGACGTACATCCTTGACACATTTTGGTGCTTCGATCTGCTCAATTGCTTTGATCGTGTCGGGGTTTGCCTCCATCCTACGTTGAGATACAAAGAACCCGATAAGCTTGCCGGATGGAACTCCGAACACGCATTTCTCAGGATTGAGCTTCAAGTTGATCTTGCGCAGATTCGCAAACCTCTCTTCCAGGTCCTACACGAGTGTTGCTTTGTCCTTGGTTTTGACCACTATGTCATCCATATAGGCTTCCATATTTCTATGTAACTGGGGCTCAAAACCAATCTGGACTGCTCTTGCAAATGTTGAACCAGCACTTTTCAACCCGAAAGGCATATGTACAAAGCAATACATACCACACAGGGTGATAAATGCGGTCTTATCTTCATCTTCCTTGGATATGAAGATCTGGTGGTATCCTGAATAAGCATCGAGGAACAACAACAAATCACAGCCTACAGTGGAGTCCATAATCTGGTCAATGCCCGGAAAGGGGAAAGGATCTTTTGGACAAGCTTTGTTAAGATCTGTATAATCAATGCACAACATCTATTTTCCATTCGCCTTGTGCACCACAACTGAATTGGCCAACCATGTTGTTTGAATTACTCCCCTGACCAAGCCCGCCGCTTCCAATTTCCTGATTTCCTTGACAATGAATTCTTGCCGCTCCAAGGCTTGCTTCCCGATTTGGTGCTTCACGGGCCGTGCGTGGGGACAGATGGCAATGTGGTGCTCAATTACCTCCCTAGGAACACTGGGGACATCAGATGGTTTCCATACCAACACATTGACGTTCGCCCATAGGAATGCAACGAGCGCACTTTCCTATTTGTCATCGAGGGTGGAACTTGTGGTGAAAGTTCCCCCGTGCCATCCTCCTTGACGGGCACCTTCTTGGTTTCTGGCGGAGCTGCCTTAGATTTCTTGTTCTTGCTGGTGGAGCTCTCTGGCACATCATCGATGGGAGCACAACACTTCAAAGAGGTGCGCTTGCCGGAGTGTGCACCAGAGGCCTTGTCGGTCTTCTTCCCCCCGGGAACTTCAACGGCAGGAGCAAGTGCCTTGGCGGCAGGTGCCGCCAATGCCTCCCGATAGAGTTGGTTGGCACAAATAAGTGTGTCCTTCTTGTTGGAGTTGATCGTGATGATGCTGATCGACCCGAGCATCTTCAACACATTGTAAGCATAGTGTGATGCCGCCATGAAATTGGCCTGCGCCGAGCGTCCAAGTATCCCATTATACGGCAAGGGTATCTTGGCAACGTCAAAAACAATCTTCTCTATTCTGGAGTTCATATCACTGCCAAATGTTACCGCCAATGTGATCTTGCCCTTTGGCTGAGTCCTTCCCATATTGATTCCCTGAAAAGTGTCTGTCTCCTCAAGATCCCCATCAGGAATTTGCAATCTCTTGATCACATCAGGCGAGATCAGATTCAGACCGGCCCCACCGTCAACTATCATTTTTGTCACCTTGAGGTGGCGAATCATTGGCGAAACCAACAATGGCAGACACCCAACCGCTGTTGTGCGATCAGGGTGATCCTCAGCGTCGAAAATGACAACGTGTGGGACCATCTTAGGGGTTTCCGAGCTTCAACAGATGGTTCCATCGCATTAATCTCACGCGCCCACTGTTTGAGTTGGCATCGGGAAGAATGCAACGAGGAACCTCCGTTGATGCACATGACATCCGTAGCTCTCTGAAACTCGTGCTCGCTAGACTCATCGTCCTCTTCATTGCCATCCTCCTCCTCCTCTTCCTTGTCGCTGCCTCTAGCCGGCCTCTCCTGCTACTTGGCCTTGTGGCGGCGACCTCCTCGGCCACCGCGCTTCTTGCCAGACCCATCTGCACCTTCTTGGGCCTTCTCCTTGTCCCGCGTTACATACTCAGCTTTCTGCCTTTCAGCAAGCTGCTTGACTTGTCGACAGTTTTGGAGGTCGTGGCCCTTGGTATGGTGGATCTTGCAATACTGCTTGTCGGAGCCCTCGGGCTTGTCGGCAGCCGCCAAGGCTTGATAAGAGGTGCACCCGGCAACCTCCTTGACGGGGTTGTTAGCCTTTGTCTTCTTAGCAGTGCTAAGGTTGCCGGACTCCTCGCTGGCAAGCACGGCCTTGTCCTCGCGCTTCTTGTTCCACCGTCGGCCTTTCCTTGTCGGGGAAGTAGCGTCTTCGTGAGAGTCGAACCCAACATCGGCATCCTCGCCGGGGAGCCTCCTCCCCTCTTCAGCTCGAGTAAACCTATCAGCCAGGGCGCAGAGCTCGGCGACATCCTTGACCTTATTCATCACTAGCTCTTTGTGCATCCCGTGGTTACGCACGTTCTGATGAAACACGGCGATAACAATGGCAGTATGAACGTCTGGGATGTTGTGGTGTATGCGACTGAATCTCTGAATGTACTTGCGCAAGGTTTCTCCTTCCTTCTAGGGTATGAGATGCAAATCGCTTGCTTGACTAGGAGCTTGGTGGCCTTCGGTAAAGGCGTCAACAAACTCGTGGCATAGGTCTGCCTAGGATGAAATGGAATTCTCCGGCAAGTGCATCAACCACGACCTGACATTGTGCTTTAGCACCAACGAGAAGTAGTTGGCGAGTATCTTGTCGTCACGAGCCCCGGCAGCCTACACCGCAATGGTGTATATGCTCAAGAACTCTGACGAGTGGGTCTTGCCGTCATATTTCTCCGAGACCTCTGGCTTGAATGTTCGGGAATTGGGCCACTGGACTAGTCACAGCTCGTGGGTAAACGCTGGACAACCCACCTCATAAGGTAGGTCGATAGGATACCCTAGCATAGGCTTGTCTACAGTGCCCCCCACGCTTATCAGATTGATGGCATGTTTCCCTCAGCCGCTCGATGGTGGTCAGGGCATCCTCCTTGGTATGCTCCCTAAGAACTTGACGTTGATCACGACGAGTCCGCGGATTAGATGATGCAGTGGAGTTGTCACCACAGGCACCTACCGGCTGAGTCGGCAACCACCACTGTCGTCGCAAGGGAGAGTGCACCATGGTCGTGCCACCTCTGGCCTCACCGCCATTAGCGCGCGCTGACTCGACAGACCGCTACCGTGAGGGCTCTGCCCGCTGTGGTGCACCTCGGTCGGTGAAGCCGACGAGGCTCTGGATAGTAGTTCTCCACTCATCGAGCTTCTCCGCCGCAGGAGGGAAGTTCAGGAGCAGTTTCACTCGCGCCAATGCTTTTGCTGACGAGGTTGACAACGGAATGTGTGATGAATGTGAGGTGCTCTGACTCCTAACAATGTTAGAAGGAGCTCCATCACGGTCCCGCGACCACGCGCCACCTCTGTCAGCATTTTGGTGCGCATGTTAGTCCCGCGCATCTTGGGGGTGATGTGCAGGGGCCTTTCCATCGGTGTGCCTGGAACCATCGTCGTTGTGGCACCATTCCTCACGTGCGACCTGAGAAGTCCGTGATGTATGCGCTGGCATAGGTGTGTTGGAGGGCGCCCCACCGTCTCTGGTGTTCGCCGCACCACCTGCAGGCTGCACGTCTTTGTCTTGAGGTCCAGTGATGCATGGGTTGCCATCGTTGCTGCGGACGGCGCTGCTGGCTTGGCCTTGATCTCCAGAACATCGTGGAGGCTTGAGGCCTCCACTCGCATCCACACCACCACCCGTATGAGTGTTTACGGGCGCGCAAGACGTAGACGGGTCGATCGCTATGAAACCCTTCTTCTTGGGGGCCATGGCAATGAATGAACTGGAGCACAAATCGTGTGATCAGGTTCGCACCACCTCCCCCTACCCGGCGCGCCAAAGATGTCGGTGCATGACACCTATGGGACCGCGAGGATCCCTTTGTGGTTCAGCGGGGAGAAGGTAGGTACAAAGAGCAGATCAAACAAACGACGCGAGGGGAGGTTTTTACCCAGGTTCGGGCCACTGTGGAGCATAAAACCCTACTCTTCCTTCGATGTATTTTGGGTGTTTTTGAGGTTCCATCTACAGGAGCACTACGAGCAGCTGCTACACGCATGAGCTAGAAGATGGTAGCCAAAAGTCCTCTCTCGTAACGCCTTGGGCCTCCTTTTATATGACTAAGGGGGTCCCAACAGTGGCGTACTGTGAGCGCACGGGGCACATAGTGCGATCATACCTAACCTTGATGGAGTGGGACAAACACATTTAATGCTCCATCAGCGTCCCTGACCTTCTACGGGAAGGGACAGGGGCCCGTCCCATCTGCACCGCTTAGCCTCTCCATAGCCAGTTCCTTGACATGTATCCTGGGGGTCGACTCCTGGTCTCCGCGCAGGCAAGGTGGCGAGGTCTTGCCAAGTGTCCTTCTTGCCGGGGCTCCACAGGCCACCCCCGGCAAGATCTTGTCGGGGTTCCGGCCCTTGGCCTTCGGTGTTGTGTTTGTTGACTTGAGTGTTCCTTTCGACGTCTTCGTGCTTGCTTCCAGTAGCCCTCCGACACGCCTTGCCATGGGTGTGGCTACAACTGCAGTGCACAAGTAAGGGGTACTAATGGACCCGATCCTTAGTACACCGACACAAAATCTCTATGTGATGTGCTTGGTCTTACCAATATTCAAGAATGCTTGCACTTGTTGGATTCTACTATTAAAAAGCCTTGGGGAAGAATTAATGATGTTCTTATCCTTGCGAATAGGAATTATGTTTCCATTGATTTTATTGTTCTTGATATTGATTGCAATCCATCTTGTCCTATCATACTTGGTAGACTGTTTTTACACACTATAGGTGCCGTGATTGATATGAAAGAGGGCAATATTAAGTTTCTATTTCCCCTTAGAAATGGTATGGAGCACTTCCCTGGAACAAGAATTAAGCCACCATATGAATCAATCACGAGGGCCTTCTATGGAGTGCAAACTAAGGATGACAATACTTGAATCTATGCATTATGCCTCGCTAGGGGCGTAAAACGACAACGCTTGTTGGGAGGCAACCCAATGAATAAAATATTTTTATCTTTTCCTTTCGGTTTTTGAGTGTTTTGCACAATTATGATTCTTTTATGATTGTGTTTTATGTTTTATTTAGTGTTTGTACCAAGTAATTCCTTTAGGATGATCCATAAGATGAATAGAAACAATGTTGAATCTGAAACAGAAACTTTGTTCACAGCGCATGAATTTTAATTTTACAGAACGTGATATTGAGCTGAAATTTTAACACATCATTTCCATACAAATTCTTTACGTTTTCCTATCTTTTCATAATTTGTAGAGTTCCATAAGTATGGGTAGAGTACATATTACTAAGATTGTCCTGTGTGAAACAAATTCTGTTTTCATTGCATTGTGTGCTTGTTTTGATGAGTCTATGGCTTGTATCATGGGGGATAAGTCATGGTAAAGTTACAATATAGTAGGTATAATGCAATAATAAAATATGAATGGGTTTACAACAGTACGTAAAGTGGTAATTTGCTTTATTATACTAATGGATCTCATGAGAATTTTGTTAAGTTTTGTGTGATTGAAGTTTTCAAGTTTTGGGTGAGATCACAATGGATGAAGGAATAAGGAGTTAGAAGAGACAAAGCTTGGGGATTCTGCAACACCCCAAGGTACTATCCGAAGATTAACAAGCAACTAAGCTGGGGGATGCCCCGAGTGGCATCCCCTCTTTCTTCTAACAACCATCGGTATACTACTTGGTACTATATTTTTATTCGTCACATATCATGAGTTTTGCTTGGACCGTATTGTATCTTTGATTTGTTTTCTTTTATCCTTGCTGCACACACCTATTTGAGAAAGCCAAAATATGCTATGATTTTTTAGAATTTCTCTTTATGCTCCAGTTAAAACTATTGAGCAAAGGAATTGCTTTAGTGCTTCAATTATATCTTTTTGAGCACGGCGTGCTTTCACATGTTTGAAGAAATGCTCTCATGCTTCACTTATATGAATTTGAGAGTTAGTAATTTTGAAGAAATCCTCTCATGATTCACTTATATTATTTTGAGAGATGAAACTTGTATGCTCATGTTCTTCACTTATATCCATGTGAGCTTGTCAAAAGCAATTGCAACATATGAAACTAGTCCCAAAGTGATAGAGATTCAAGAGGGATATAATAATAAATTTCATGAAGATCATTGGACTTAAATAAACTTGATTCTTTGTAATAGTTTTGAGACATGACAATAGTGATATGTGAGTTATATTGATGAGTAATTATGCTTAGTAAGAATATTGGTTTTAAGGTTTGTGATTCCCTATGCAAGCACGAAAGTCAATAGTTGTGCTATGAAATTACATCCTACTTGTGGTGCATTATTCAGTGTTTGTTATGCTTAATGCTCGATTATGTGATTTTTTGTTTCTTGGTTGGATGCCTCTCATTTCTCAATCTCTTGCTAGCCTTCGCTTGTACTAAGTAGAAATACTACTTGTGCATCCAAAATCCTTAAACCAAGTTTTTCCATATGAGTCCACTATACCTACCTATATGCGGTATTTCCATGCCGTTCTAAGCAAATTTTTAGGTGCCATCTCTAAACTTTAAAAATAATTTTTCCTTTTTGTGTGCTTGTACCACTCATGAAACGGTAGGGGTGACCGAAATTTTTTCATGCTAGATGTGTTATTCTCATGATGAGTGTTTATTCACTTGTCATTGCACGAGAGTATGGCGGTAATAGGGATGCCTAGTCCCAAAATAAAAAAAATAATATTTACTTTATGTTGTCAAATAATAAATTCCTTGGTAAGTGTTGGTATTGAAGGCAACCGTGGATTCGGCTAGCCATGGAAAGTGAAAGTATGGTGGAAAAAGGAATAAACTTTATTTTTTGTTTGGGAACCACCTATGATACATCTAGTGTGGAAAGATATTGAAATCTCTCAGTCGTTTTCGTTGACAGGAAAGCCATGCCACTCAAAATATTTCTCTCTATCAATTTAAACACTTGAGATCTGGCACCACTACAAATCCCTACTTCCCTCTGCGAAGGGCCTACTTATTTACTTTATGGAATTTTTATTTTCAAATTTGAGTCTTCATCTTCTCTTATAAAGCACCAACTAGGGGCACTATGATCATACTTGAGCATTAGGTGTAACTAATATTTGAGTGTGTATTGTGAATGGATCAACGATTGAGCATGATGGGCTAGGGATAACTTGCTGTAGCATTGTTATTTTGAAAGACATGGTTGCTTGTTGATATGCTTGAGTATTAAAGTTTTCATGTCAATACTATACTATTGCTTTAAACCATATTAAAAGTCCAAATTTCCATGCTATAAAGAAAAGAATATGTGATTAACATGATAGGCAACATTCCACATCAAAAATTCGGTTTTTATCATTTACCTACTCGAGGACGAGTAGGAATTAAGATTGGGGATGCTGATACGTCTCCAACGTATCTATAATTTTTGCTTGTTCCATGCTGTTATATTATCAATCTTGGATGTTTTACAAGCATTTTATAGCAACTTTATATCATTTTCTGGGACTAACCTATTGACATAGTGCCAAAGTGCTAGTAGCTGTTTTTGCTAGTTTTTTATTTCGCGGAAAATCAGTACCAAACGGAGCCCAAATGCTGTGGGGATTTTTGCGGATTGTTTCTGGATTAGAAGGAAGCAGATGGGTCAAAAAACACCAGAAGAGGGGGCCTACAGTGGACACTCTCCACCAGGGCACGCTAGAGGCCCCTAGCATGGCCTGGTGGAGGGTGGGCACCTCGGGCACCCCCTCAACCGATTATCGAGCCAATAAATTCCTAGAAAATCCAAAAACCCTAGGAGAGTCGATGAAATACAATTCCCGCCGCCGCAAGTTCCAGAACCTCGAGATCCAATCTAACACCATCACGGAGGGGTTCTTCTTATTCATAGGTGCCTCTCCGATGATGCGTGAGTAGTCCACCATAGACCTACGGGTCCGTAGGCAGTAGCTAGATGGATTCCTCTCTCTATGTTTCTCAATACAATGGTCTCTTGGAGATCTATTTGATGTAATGACTTTTGCGGTGTGTTTGTTGGGATCCAATGAACTTTGAGTTCATGATCAGTTTCCATCCATGAATATGATTTGAGTCTTCTTTGATATATTATTTGCATGATTACTTAGAGCCTCGTATTTCTTCATCGAATCTTTGGTTTAGTTAGGCCAACTAGATCGATTTTTCTTGCCATGGGAAGATGTGCTTTGTGATGGGTTTGATCTTGCGGTGTTCTTTTCCAGTGACAGAAGGGGCAGCAAGCCACGCATGTATCATTGCCATTAAGGATAACAAGATGGGGTATATTCCTACATGAATAGATGTTTTCTACATCATGTCACTGTTCTTATTGCATTACTCCATTTTCCCATGAACTTAATACACTAGATGCATGTTGAATAACAGTCGGCATGTGGAGTAATAGAAGTAGATGCATAATTGTTTCAATTTACTTATCTTGGATGTGATGCCCATATAATGATCATTGCCTAGATATCCTCATGATTATTTTATATTCTATCAATTGCCCAGCAGTAATTTGTTCACCCACCGTGCGCTATACTCATGAGAGAAGCCATTAGTGAAACCTACGGCCCCCAGGTCTACTTTTCCAACATATTGCTTTCCGATATACCATTTGCAACTTTTATTTTCAGATATATTAATCCAAAAAACCCAAAAATTCCTTTATGCACTTTTTGTTTACTTATTTTACTTTGCGTTCTTGCGAGATCTATTTGCCAAAACTAACATTACCTAATCTATCTTATTACCATAGAGAGCATGACAACCTCTCTTTCGCGTCGGGTTGCAAGTATTTGTTGTTTGTTTGCAGTTGTTATTTACGTGGGTGCGTGATCTTCCTCTATGGATTGATACCTTGGTTTCATAACCGAGGGAAATACTTACTGTTGACATGCTGCATCATCCCTTCCTCTTTGGGGAAATACCAAAGCAGTCTCAAGCCACGTCAGTCATATCTATAGCTTTTGACCGTTTCATGACAATACTCTACAACTTTCATATACTTTGGAAATAATTCATATTATTTTTAGGACTAGCATATTGATCCAGTTCCTAGTGCCAGTTCCTGTTGTTTTTGCATGTTCTACAAAAAATCCAACGAAGTCCAAGCGCAATAAAATTTTACGGATAATTATTCTGGGAAGAATAATCGACGCAAGACGGTGCCCAAGGTGGTCCCAAGGCAACAGGGCCCCAGGGGGTATGGGCGCACCATGTTGCCTTGGAATTCCCTCATAAGTTGGTTGGGGGTCCTTATTTCACTAGAAGAAAGATAATTTCACAAGAAAAATCCCCTCAAAATTTTAACCCAATTGGAGTTACGGATCTCCAAATATTTCAGAATGATGAAATGCCAGAAATGAGAACATGAAAACAGAAGAGAAACATAGAGAGATCTAATCTCGGATTGGATCCTGCCCTCCGGGAGCCATGGAGGCCATGGACCAGAGAGGAAACTCTCTCCCATATAGGAGGGATGCCAAGGAAGAATAATAAGGAGGGGGGCTCTCTCCCCCTCCATGCCAATGGCGCTGGAATGCCTCTAGGGCATTGCTATGATTGGTATAACTTTCTTGTGGTTATGTTGCTGTCCTTTGGTGACCATTGATACGTCTCCAATGTCTCTATAATTTTTGATTGTTCTGTGCTATTATATTACCATTCTAGGATGCTTTTTAGGCATTTACTTGATGCTTTATATTATTTTGAGCACTAACCTATTAACCCAGTGCCAAGTGGCAGTTGCTATTTTCTTCATATTTTTGGCTTTTCAGGTTTACAATACCAAATGAAGTTAAAATAGCCCGAAACTTTTTGATGATTTTTTCTGGATCAAAAGAAGACCTGAAAGCTTCAGGAGAAGACCCAAGGCTGCACGAGGGCCCCACAAGCCAACATGGCGTGCCTTGATGGCTTGTGGCCGCCTCCCTCGGCATTCGACAACTCTCTGTGTCCTATAAATTCTAATAAATATCCAAAACCCTGGAGATCCTCCCAAAAACACTTTTTCCGCCACCGCAAGTCTTTGTTCCGCCATTGCCCATCTAGAGCCTTGTTCCGGTGCCTTGCTGGAGGGGAGATCGATCATGGAGGGCCTCTACATCGACCTTGCTGCTCCCATGGTGATGTGTGAGTATTTCACCACAGACCTATAGGTCCATAGCTAGCACCTAGATGGATCTATCTGTATCCATGTTCTTCATTGCCAAGATCACTGAGATTCCTGTGGTGATCTATGTTATGTTTTCACTTTGTGCGGTGCGTTTATTGGGATCCAATGAATTGTGGGTTTATGTTTAGATTATTCATGAAAAAGATTTGAGCCCCCCTGAAGTATTATTTCATTCTTATTTGCATGATCATTATAGCTTTGTAATTCTCTTCGATTTATATATTTGGTTTGGCCACCTAGATTGATCTATCTTCAGTGAGAGAGGCGCGTTGTAGTGGGTTCAATCTTGCGGTGATCTATATCCCAGTGACAAAGTAGTGGACAAGACACATATTTTTATTGCTGCCACTAAGGATAAAACGATGGGGTTGATTCATATTGATTGGATTTTCTTAGTATACATCATGTCATTGTTCTCCAAGCATTACTCTGTTTTACTTAAGACTCTAGATGCATGCTCGATAGCAGTCGATTGGTGGAGTAATAGTAATAGATGCAGGCAGGAGTTGTTCTACTTGCTTATGGACGTGATGCGTATATACACATGAGCATTGACGTGAATAAATATTGCATACCTATGTGATTTTCTATTAATTGACCAACAATTATTTGTTTACCCACCGTATTCTTTCTTCGAGAGAGAAGCCTCTAGCAAACACTATGCCCCCAGATCTATTCACATATATTTACAAACGCTCTCAATACCTTACTGCCTTTATTTACCTTTTACTTATTTCCTATTTTATATTTATCAAATATCATCCACACTACTCATTTGCTTGCAAGTAACAAGCTCAAGGGGATTTACAACCCTTTTGCCCGTGTTGGTTGCAAGTATGTGCTCTTTTTTGTGTAGGTGCTGAAGACGGAAAGTTGTGTGATCCTCCTATTTGTTGCATAACCTTGGTTCTCACTGAGGAAAATACTTATCTATACTGGATGAGTCATCCCCTCCTCTTCGGGGAAAAATCCAGCGCAGATAACAAGTATCACCCAACATATTAGAGGGTGCATGGATCATACCATATGGTTAGTTGTATGTTGATAGGACTATGCATTGGAGGGCAAGAGTGAGAGAAGCTTCTTCCTAACATAGAAATTGATTCATATTGGACTGAAGGGGGACCAATATATCTTAATACTATGGTTGGTTTTTACCTTAATGAACATTAGTAGTTGCGGATGGTTGCTAATAGTGCCAATCATAAGTGCATAGAATTCCATGTAAGGGATGATATGCTAGTAGTGACCTCTCCCACATAAACACTTGCTATCGGTCTAGTGACTTAGTCAACTGCTTAGGGACAATTCCACAAATCATACCACCACTTTCCCACACTCGAAATATTTACTTTGTTGTTCTTTTATTAAAACACCACCTAATTTTTATTTCCATGTTCGTTATTATCTTGCAAAACTACCTGGTCACACCTACAAAGTACTTCTAGTTTTATTCCCGCCAAGTAGTTTATTTCTTGTACTAGGTATAATGAACACTGTTGCACGTGGAGTTGTATTGGTTTGTCACTCTTACTTATCGAAAAAGGTTACAAATGCCTCCTATACTTGTTGGTTATCAAGACCTTTTTTTGGCGCTGTTGCCAGGGACAGATGGCGTGGGGTTGATATTATCGTGTGGGCTTGTTTGCTTTATCACTAAGAAATTTTATTTTCTGTTCTATGTTATTTTCTATCTTTAATTATGGGTAGGAAATGCAAAATACCAAAAAAATTTGTTGTACTTGCTAACCTAGTGGTTGAGGAACCACACAAAATCTACCATAATGCTAAAGCTTTTTACTTGGAGCATCTTCAATCCTTTTGTGCTCATGCTAAAAACACAACTAGCTTAGTTGAGGGAAAATCATTGGATGATCATGCTTATTTTGTGCGGGACTGCTTGTCTCAAAAGGGAAACTTTTATGGGGTCAAATTAATTGTTTGCATTGCTATGCTTCGAATTTATGTGAAATACATGATTTTACTTGTTGTTCTGAAGGCACTGAAAAACACCTTCCCTACCAATGTGAGTTTAATGATAATGCAATACTATCTTCTCATGCCAAGGATATCTACAATTATTATGACATTGAACAAATTGAATAATTTGTTGCTTTTAAGGGAGCATATGAAATTGCTTCTTTGATTGAAAGTATGATGCTATTATTTACAAATCTAAATATTTTTCCATACTTAAACATTGCTATGAAAACTATGCTTCTAATGCTTTTATTAAAGAATTTTTTGAGAGAATGTCTACTGCCTTGGAAGAGATTAATATTTTGCAGGAACCTATGGAAGATGAAATTGCTTAAATTGTGAGATCATTAGATGAAAAAGATGAGGAGGAGAGTGAAGAACTAAAGGAGGAAGAGTGTATTAGCTACCCATGCCCACTTTCTAATGAGAGTAACTCTTCAACTCATACATTGTTTAATTTCCCTTCATGCTTACGGGAGGAGTAATGTTATTGCTATGATCCCTTCGATTCGTTTGAAATATCCCTTTTTGATGTAATTGATGCTTGATATGCTTGTGACCATGATGACAATATGAACTTGCTATAGTTCCTTATGTTAAGCATGAAATTGTTGCTATTGAACCCACACACGACAGTCCTATTATCCTTTTGAATTCTCCAAACTACATTATATCGGAGAAGTTTGCACTTATTAAGGATTCTATTGATAGGTTGCGATTTATTACACACATGATGATTTTGATGAACATAATATGCATGTGCTTGCTACTCCTACTTGCACATATTATGAGAGAGGAACCAAATCTTTACGTCTCTATGTTTCCAATACGATAAAATTGCAAGAAACTACTTATGCTATGTATTGGCCTTTACTTTTTGTGAGTGGAATGTTCTTTTATGACTTGCCAATGCATAGGAAGAGAGTTAGACTTCATTTTTTACATTATATGTATTGCTTTGATCTCACTACTAAATTCAAAATCATTATTAATTAAAATTGGTTTTATTATACCTTGGGATCTGGCTGGATCAATTACTTGAGCATTATATGCCTAGCATAATGGCTTAAAAGAAAGTGATGCAAGGGAGCCAACCCGGATGTTTTAGAGAGTCATTTATTCATTTTGTGACATTTTAAAACAATTAATAACAAAAAAAATTAAATTACGGAACCTATTTTTTCACAAAGAAAAGTGAAAGTCAGAAAGATGAGCACCGTTAAAATAGGGGACGCCCTTGAACTTTTGGGCCCACGGAAACTTTGTAATTCTTGATTACAGAAACTTCTGAACAAAAATAATTATCCCCTTGTATAAATCCATTGTATTATAAAAATAATGTGCCAAGATTTACCTTTAGGATGTTTAAATTGCTTGTTTTATATCTGCTTTGCAAAAACAGAAACTTTGGCTATAGTGTTTGATTTTTCTTATTTTACTGGAACGTGAAACATTTATGAATTTTTTATACAGTACTCATATGCAAATCATTTACCACTTCCTAATTTTCCCGAATGTGTTGAGTTACAAAAGTATGTATTTCATTTACATCTTTACAGACTATTCAGTTTTTCAAAGATTGCCGTTATAGTTTCTTTGTGTGCTTATGTTTGAATTCTTCTTGAGTCGCATTGACTTGGGAACCATAGAATTGTGATAGCATACAATAGGCAATGTTATATTATAATTATACAATAATGTTATGGCAGGACATGATGGGATTTGATGTTATATGTACTAACCTTTATAATAAAAGTTCTATTTAGATTTGTATGAATGAAGTGTTCAAAGATCGTGGAGATATTGATATGAGAAAAATAAGGAGAGACATGAGTTCAAGCTTGGGGATTCCCAAGTAACCCCAAGTAAATATTCATGGAGACTCAAGCGTGTAAGCTTGGGGATACCGCAGAAGGCATCCCATCTTTCTTCCTCAATAATTATCGACCTGTCTCAGTTTTTGTTTTGTTCACATGATATGCGTAAATTCCCGAAGCGTCGTGTGCCTTTTATTTTCATTTTAGAAATGCACCATGATGATATGGGATAGTACTTGGTTTATTTATATAATGCTTCATGCACTTCACTTATATCTTTTGAGTATGGCTTATAGAATGCTTCGTGTCCTTGACTTATATCTATTGAAGTTTGGATGCCAGTTTCTCTACATATAGACAACCGATATTTGTAGAATGCTCTTTTGCTTCACTTATATTTATTAGAGCATGGTATTTTGTAGAAAGAAATTAAGATCTCATGCTTCACTTATACCTATTTAGAGAGTTAACAAGAATTGGTCATTCACATGGTTAGTCATAAAATCCTACATGAAACTTGTGAATCACTGAATATGATATGTTCGATTCCTTGCAATAGTTTTGCGATATTAAGATGGTAATATGTGAGGGTAATAGTGAATGATTGTGGTTTGGTAAGAATATTGGATTCAGGATTGTGATTCCCAAAGCATGCACGTATACTATCTAGTCCCGCGATGAAGTTGGAGCACAATTTATCCTTGATTGAAATCCTTTGCGTTGTTATAATCTGGGGCACGTGATGGTTAACTCCTACGTACCCCCTAGGGGTATGCGAGTAGTACTTTGCTTCGAGAGATATATTATGATTTACAATAAGTATGTGAGTCTTTATGACTAATGTGAATCCATGGATGTATGCACTCTCACCTTTCCATAATTGCCAGCCTCTTCAGTACCTTGCATTGCACATTCTCACCTTGAGGATCAGTGCAGCCTTCGCCGGTGCATCCAAACCCTGTGATATGATACACTCTATCACACACAAACCACCATATATCTTCCTCAAAACAGCCACCATACCTACCTATCATGGCATTTCGATAGCCATTATGAGATAAATTGTCATGCAACTTCCATCATCATCATATACATGACTTGATCACTCATTGTCATATTGCTTTGCATGATCGTAAGATAGCTAGTATTGAATTTCCATTGCTTGTCCGTTTTTGATATCTTTGCTATGCTAGATCATTGCACATCTTGACACTACCAGAGGCATTCATATAGAGTCATATTGTATAGCTTTATCATTGTAACGAGTTGCAAGTAAATATAAGTGTGATGATCATCATTATTAGAGCATTGTCCTAGTGAGGAAAGGATGATGGAGAGTATGATCCCCCACAAGTCGGTATGAGACCCCGGACGAAAAATGTAAAAAAGGGGGAGGTCAAATGAGCACACCAAGAAAAAAAGGAAAAAGGAAAAAAAGAGAAAGAAAAATAGGAAAAAAATGAACAGAAAAAATGAATGAGAGAAAAATAGATAAGGGGCAATGTTACTATCCTTTTACCACACCTGTGCTTCAAAGTAGCACCATGTTCTTCATATAGAGAGTCTCTATAATTGTCACTTCAATATACTAGAGTGAAATTTTCATTATAGAACTTGGCTTGTATATTCCAATGACGGGTTTCCTGAAATGCCTGAGGTATTCATGAGCAAGCAACTTGTATGAACACCCACTTAGTTTCATTTGAGCTTTCATACACTTATATCTCTTAGTACATGTGTTGCATGGCAATCCCTACTCCACGCATTGATATCGATAGATGGGAATCTCCATAGCCCGTTGGTCCGCCTAGTTGATGTGAGACTTTCTTTCCACTTTGACTCCTTTCGATCTCTACAACCATACTCTATTTACCCATATGCTATATCCATGGTTCACGCTTATGTATTGAGTGAGGTTGAAAATGTTGAAGCATGTTAGAAGTATGATTCAATTGCTTTGTTTGACACCAAGTTGCTAATGATTTATACTATATGCTAGGAAGACTAAGCATGACAAGCTATATGATTTTCAGGGATAGCATTCTTTAGCATTGTTATTTTGAAAGACATGATTGTTTGTTGGTATGCCTAAGTATTGATGTCTTTATATGAAATAATACACTATTGCCTTGAATTAGTTGTAGCATAATATTCATGCCATGATTAGACATTTGTTCAAGATTATGCTAGGTATCACTCCACATCAAAAATTATGTTTTTATCATTTACCTACTCGAGGAGGAGTAGGAATTAAGCTTCGGGATCATGATATGTCTGCCTCATATCTATATTTTTATTTTTTCATTCCAATACTCACAACTTTCCTATACTTTTGGAAACATTTTATATTATTTTTGAGACTAACATATTGAACCAGCGACTAGTGCCAATTTCTGTTGTTTTTGCATGTTTTGTTGAAAATCTAACAGACTCCAAACATGATAAAATTTTATGAAGAATTATTTGGAATATATGTGAATTTTGGGAAGAAGAATCAACGCAAGACGGTGCCCGAGGTGGTCCCAAGGCAACATGACATGCCTAGGGGGTATGGGGGTGCCGTGTTGCCTTGGGACTCCCTCGTAAGTCGATTGGGGCCTGATACTTGTGAACTGCGTTGGGATTTCCCCTGAAGAGGAGGTATGATGCAACACAATAGAGGTAAGTATTTGACTTGGTGATAACCAAGGTTATCGAACCAATAGGAGGACCACGCAATTTCCTATCTTCAGCGCCTACACACAAAAGAGCACACACTTGCACCCAACGTGGGCAAGAGGGTTGTCAATCCGCTTGAACTTGTTACTTGCAAGCGATAAGTAGTGATAGATAGATAATTTGATATATATAAATAGAAAATAAAAATAAAATAAATAATAACTCCAATCTATTTTTATTTTTTGGAATTTATTTGAATAAACCCGGTGGCCATAGTTTTCGCTAGAGGCTTCTCGCTCATAGAAAGTATACAGTCGGTAGATAAATTACAATTGGGAAATTTATAGAAAAGCAGATAGTCTTGCAATATTTATCCATGTAAATGATCACACATATAGGCATCATGTCCCTAAGAAAGTAGGCTGACTCCTGCCTGCATCTACTACTATTACTCCACCCATTGACCGCTATCTAGTATGCATATGGAGTATTAAGTAAAAACAGAGCAATGCTTGGCGGATGATGACATGATGTAGAAAAAATAAATCCAATTAATATGATTAAACCCCATCGTTTTACCCTCAGTGGCAGCAATACAATATGTTTCATGTCCCTTTCTGTCACTGTGATTGAGCACCACAAGATTGAACCCACTACAACGCACCTCTCCCACTGAAGATAAATCAATCTAGTTGGCCAAACCAAACCGATATATCGGAGAGAATTACAAAGCTATCATAATCATGCATACATATATATATATACATATATATATATATATATATATATATATATATGAAACACAAGCAATTCATCGGATCCCAACAAACGCACCGCACAAGAGTTATTACATAAGATAGATCACCGTAGGAATCACGATGATCTTGGCAATGAAGAACATATATAGAGAGATACCCATATAGATACTAACTATAGACCTATAGGTATGTAGTGAACTACTCACACATCACCATGGGAGCAACAAGGTTGATGTACATGCTCCATGATAGACCCCCCTCTAGAATGACACCGGAATAGGGCTCCAAATGGGTACACAGCAGAACAGAGACTTTGGGTGGGGGAAAAAGTGTTTTGGGAGTCTCCCTAGGGTTTTGGGGATATATGTGAATTTATAGCGGAGACAACGAGCGCTGGAGAGCTGGGAGGTGGCCCCAAACCATTACGACATGACCACCCCCCTGGGTGTGCTCTGTTGGCTTGGGGGCACCCCTGTGCTATCCGGTCTTCCTCCAAAGCTTCCAGGTCACTATTTTGTCCAGAAAAAATCACCAAAAAGTTTCGGGGTATCCGGACTTCGTTTGGTATAGTATTCCTGAAAAGCCAAAAACATGCAGAAAACAACAACGGACACTTGGCACTGGGTTAATAGGTTAGTGCTCAAAAATAATATAAATCAGCAAGTAGATGCTTAAAAAGTATCCTAGAATGATAATAAAATAGCATGGAACAGTAAAAAATTATAAATACGTTGGAGATGTACCAGGGCCCTTCTTTCACCACAAGAAAGATAATTCCCGAGAAACATCCCCTCTAAATTTCAGCCCAATCGGAGTTACAGATCTCCGGGTATTTAAGAAATGGTGAAATGCCAGAAAAGAGGAACAAAAAATAGAAGAGAAACAGAGAGAGAGAGATCCAATCTCGGAGGGGCTCCTTTCCTCTAGGAGCCATTGTGTCCATGGACCATAGGGGAAACTCTCCGCCCATCTAGGGGGATAACAAGGAATAAGAAGAAGGAGGGGGGGGGGCTCTCTCCTCTCTCTCCCGGTGACATCAGAACACCGCCGAGGGTGACGATGATCTACTCCAACAACTCCGTCATCTTCATCAAAACCTCCATCATCTTCCCTCATCTATTTTCACCGGTCTACTCTCCCACAACCCGCTGTAACCCCTAATTGAACATTGTCCTTTATGCTTCATATTATTTTCCAATGATGTGTTGCCATCCTATGATGTTTGGGTATATTTTTGTTATCCTATGTGTGATCGGTGAATTGCTATGATTGGTTTAATTGCTTTCGGTTATGTTGTTGTCCTTTGGTTCCCATCATATGAGAGCGTGCGTGGATCACGCCATAGGGTTGTTTGTATGTCGATAGGACTAAGCATTGTAGAGCAAGAGTGGCAGAAGCTTCTTCCTAACATAGAAATTGATTCATACGGGATTGAAGGGGGACCAATATATATTAATGCTACGGTTGGCTTTTACCTTAATGAACGTTAGTAGTTGCAGATGCTTGCTAATAGTGTCTCTCACACCCGATGATATGCTAGTAGTTCCAATCATAAGTGCATAGAATTCTAAATAAGGCATGATATGCTAGTAGTGGCTCTCGCACATAAACACTTGCTATCGGTCTAGTTAGTTAGCCAATCACTTAGGGACAATTTTGCAAATCCTACCACCACTTTCCCACAATCACTATATTTACTTTATTGTTCTTTTATCAAAACATCACCTAACTTTTATTTCGACATTCGTTATTATCTTGCAAAACTACCTTATTGTTGGGGGAATCGACACCTATGGGATCGGAGGGACCCCTTTTCAGTTCGGCTGGGGGAGAAGGCTCGCGCAAAGAGCAGATCAGATAAACAGCATGCGGTATTTTACCCAGGTTCGGGCCGCAGAGATGCATAAAACCATACTCCTGCTTGGTTGTATTGTGGGTGTTTTTAGGGTTCCAGCGACAGGAGCGCCATGAACAGCCGCTCATGCATGAGCTAGAAGGTCGAAAAGTCCTCTACCGTAATGCCCTAGGCCTCCTTTTATACTCTCAAAGGGGATCCCAACAGTGGCACACAATGTGTACACGGGGTGTATAGATCTACAATGCTATCATACCTAACACTGACGATGTAAGACAAGCGCATTTAATGCACCTCCAGGCATATCTGTCTGTCTACGGGATGGGACATGAGTCCATCCCATCAGCACCGCTTAGCCTCTCCATCGCCGGTGCCGCGACACGTGCCAAGGCGGGGCAACTCCTGGCCTCTGCGCTGGCGGGTTCTCGCCGGGGCTTTGCCTTGCCGGGGGTTTGAAGGCCATCCCGGCAAGGTCTTGCCCTTGGTCCTGATTCTCCTGTATTTGTATCTAGCAGCTCCCTGCCAGGCCCTCGTCTCTAGGGTGGCTACTACTGCCCATGCACGAGTAAGGGGCACTTGAGAGCCCAAAACTCTAGTGCACCAACAGGATCCCCCGAGCCTGGGCCACACACGGTGCGAGGCGTTGTTGGGCTAGGCCCAAATAGTGCACAGGCACGCGTGGCAGGGCCTTGCAGTTGTGATCATTGTACTTGCTGCGCCTCCCACGATGCCATTGAATGTGGGATACGTGCACGGCGCGGCCATCAATTTTTGAATTACTGCGTCAGGTCATTTCCGCCATGCGTGCCACATGCATAGCGGGAAGACAACAACGAGCGCCTATGACTTAAAGTCCTAGAAGAGGCAGTAACTACAACGCCATGGATTGGAGCAACGGGGCGGTTGTTGTTCGCCCCGTGATCGTGGGCGCCGCTATTGGAGGAGGTGGGCGGTGACCCTTGGAGCGGGGGAGAGCCAGCCCCCTCGCTCCCCCTTATAAATTGAGGGGTAGCGAGGGCGATGCTCATCCATCCTTCCTCCCTCCTCCGAGTGTGAACCTACATTGCTTGCCCTTCCACGTCTTCCCAACCTTCAAGTGGCGCTCGCCCTTAGGCATGAACAGGGGACGAGGGCGGCCACCGTCCTCAGCTCCAAGGAGGAGCTCTCGTCGGGATCATGCCACCGCTTCAGCCACAGAGGTGGAGGGAGGCTCGAGCGCGCGTGGTGGAAGAGGCACGAGGGGTCGTGGCCGTCATGGAGGCCGAGGTCGGGGGAGGCGGAGCGCTACTCCACATCCTCTTCCGACGCCAGGCCTCTTCCTTGAGGAGATCCATGCCGAGGGGACGACGCTGGATTTTGTCCTTGAACTGGCCGGTCCCCTCCGGAGTCATCTGCGCCTCCCTCGCCTCTTCGCCAGGGCGATGGAGGTCGACGAGCCGCCCGTCCTATGGTTACGGGCGCATGGTTGTTGTAACGGTACAACACGGGTAGACGTCGAGTACCCAACGAGTTGCGTCATGTTCCTCAGGCGTGGCTAGAAGACCTTCACCCATGCCACAAGCTCCAGGTCGGGCATGTCCTTCATTTTAAAATGACGGAGAGCAATCTGCTCCCTGTCAAGATTTATGGGTGCTCCGACGTCCGTCTCAGCTGCTGCGAAGAGAGCTCGAGCGGCGCTAAAAGCTCCTCCTCGAGCGACAGTGACAAGAAGGACAACGACAAAGACGATGATGATGAGTCTGGTCTTCGGGTCGTCAAGTCGGAATCTGACGACCTGGACTCGGACAGACCGCTGGCCGCACCATCACTGTCAGCCTGGCGCCTCTCCTCCTCCCGGCAGGATGATCCTGCCAGGGGTCCTTGTCTTGGGCGCTGCCTCATCTTCCAGCTGGATTTTCCGGCAGGCCCATGGACTTAGGCTTCTCGGGTCCTCCCTCCTTTTTGCTCTCTCCTCCGTGCAATGCTGGTCCAGGAGGGACCAAGCTCTTGTCGGAGGCCCCTTGCCATCTTTTCTTCTTGTAGTGTTCCTCCTCTTTCCATCCTTTTCTTCTTGTAATCTCCCCTAGGGGAGAAAGTCAAATAAAGATGTACTCAGGAAAAGGTGACATCTCATGTAAATTTCACCCTATTTGAATAACTGTATATTATCTTCCTTGTTGGACTGTCTCTTTGCATGGAACTTTCCCTATGCCCTTTCGGAAGAACTTGCCGGCGTGTGTAGCCCTATCACGAGCGCTTTGAGGAATGGGTCCTTAGCAGCCTGCTGGCGGTGCCACTGCCGGCAAGATACCTTGGCGTTCTTGGCGCGGCCACTTAAGCTGTTGATCGTTCTTGAAATAGAATAAGGGCGCGAACACAACCCCTTGAGTCATTGAGCAGGCTCGAAACAAAGCAAGAGTGCGAGCGCAACTACTTAAGCCGTTGAGCGGACCCGAAACAGAGTGAGGGCGTAGCCAATCATGGCAAGGTTCCGTGCGTGAAGGTTTTCCATACAGAAGTCGAAATCGTCCAAGGAAAATAATCCCACAATAAGAATTCACTTGGGGTTTTGCAACTTATCTTTTTCTTGCCGTACTCCTTCCGGCAAGATTTTTTTGAACATCGCCCGTAGGTATCCACACCACCATTCCCCCCTGGCAAAGCTTCATGCGAGGTAACCTTCTGTCCTTTGAGAAGAAGAAAGAAGAGAAAATATGGATGTGAAACCTTGGCGGTCCGTTAGCTCTCGTCGGGAGTAAGCGTAATGTAATATCTCAGACAAACATGCATATAAGTAAACATGAGAATCAACAAGATTTGCGGAACACTTAGCTTTATTCAACTACGCACAAGGTCTACGCCTGGCTTTGTACCAAGTATTACATGCTTCAGCGGCAAGACTTGTACAAAAGGTGGTTGCCAGGAGTCCTGGCAACCGCACCTCATGGGTAGAACTTACGAAGATGTTCGATATTCTAGGAGTTGCTCACTAGGATGCCATCTTCGGTCTCTAGGCGGTATGCGCCAGGCCTGGTGACTCGTACTACCCGATAAGGGCTTTCCCACTTTGGCGTCAACTTGTTTGAATTCTTGGCAGACTGAACTCGCCAAAGAACAAGGTCGCCTTCCTCAAGACTTCGGGCATTAACTTTGCGGCTATGATAGCGGTGCAAAGCTTGCTGGTAGTGTGTAGCTCTCACAGCAGCCTGAAGACGGTCTTCCTCAAGGAGCGTCGCGTCATCTTGCCGCAACTGCTCTTGCTCAAGCTCATCATAAGCGAGCACTCGAGGTCACCCGTGTGTGAGTTCCATGGGGAGAACTGCTTCCGCCCCATATACGAGGGAGAAGGGTGTCTCACCAGTAGCTCGATTCAGTGTCATCCTGATTGACCAAAGAATCACCGACAACTCATCAATCTAGCGCCTTCTGCACTTGTGCAGCTTGTCAAAAGTTCTTGGTTTGAGGCCTCACAACACTTCAGCACTAGCCCTTTCTACCTGGCCGTTGCTCCTTGGGTGGGCAACAGAGGCAAAACATATTTTGCCACCAAGGTCTTGGACATACTGCATGAAGGTGCGGCTCGTGAACTGTGTGTCATTGTCAGTGATGATCCTATTGGGAAGACCAAAGCAACAGACTAGTCCTTTGAAGAACCTAACGGTTGTCTATGCTGTCACCTTTCTCACTGCTTCCACTTCTAGCCACTTTGTGAACTTGTCGATTGCCACGTACAAGTACTGAAAGCCCTCGGTAGCACGGGGAAAGGGGCCCAAGATGTCGAGCCCCCAGACCGAAAATGGCCAGGAAAGAGGGATTGTTTGAAGGGCTTGAGCTGGTTGATGCAATTTCTTCGAATGAAACTGGCATGCTTCACACTTGGTTACTAGCGCAGTTGCATGCTGGAGGGTAGTGGGCCAAAAGAAACCTTCTTGAAATGCCATACCGGCAAGTGCTCTCGATCCTATGTGGGAGCCACATATGCCTCCATGTATCTCTGCCAACAGCTCCAGTCCATCTTCCCGGGAAATGCATTTGAGTTTCACACCATTCAGACTCTTTCTGTACAGGACGTTGTCCACGAACTAGTACATATTAGACGATCGGGCTACTTTCTCTGCTTCTTCTCAGGGAGCTCTCCTGTTTGAAGGAAATGGACGATGTGTTTTGCCCATGTTGGAGCCTAGGGCTCGACAACAAGGACTAAAGGCATATTCTCTGCCGGGGAAGCATTTGTCTCAACGGCAAGGGCTCGAGGCCCTGCCAGAGCCTGTTGCCCCCCGGCAAGCCTGGCGGGAGCATGTGCTTCCATGGCAAGAGCCGGAGGCTCTGCCGGAGAACGACGCTCACCGGCAAGCCTAACATTATCCCTGACAACCTCCTCGCCAGCGGCTTCTGGGAGATCTGCCGAGAAATACTTGCCGGAACTCAACTTTGTTCTTTTCTCTAGTCCAGTCGATGGTGTCATGGATGGTTGAGTCAGTCGGAGCATGAAAGTTCCTGGTTCAATAGGCAACTTAAGGGCAACACACTTTGACAGGCCATCAGCAACGCTGTTATCTGCACGCGGAATGTGCTCCATTTGCAGACCGTCAAAACATTCTTCCAACTTTCTCACTTCATCTACACAAGCTTCCATCAATGGAATCTAATAATCGTTGTTCACTTGTTTGACGACAAGCTAAGAATCACCCCTGACAATAAGTTTCTTGATCCCAAGGTTTGCCGCGATCCTGAGACCAGCAAGCAACCCTTCGTACTCAGCAGTATTGTTCGTTGACCTCTCCTAGTGAAAGTGCATCTGAACCACATACTTAAGGTGCTCTCCGATGGATGCGCCAAGTAGCACTCCAGCACCGGCGCCTTGCAGCGAGAAAGCCCCATCAAAATACATGATCCACTCTTGATCCATTTCCTTGCCGGGGAGGGTTGACTCTAGAACTTCTTCATCTGGCGTCGGGGTCCATTCTGCAATGAACTCCGCCAAGGCTCTGCTCTGGATAGTCAAAGTACTTTCAAACTTGAGACCAAAGCTTGACAGTTCCAAAGCCCACTCCACAATCCTGCCGGTAGCTTCTAGGTTCCGCAAAATCCGCTGCAGCGGGAAGCGAGTGACGACGGTGATCTCATGTTCTTGGAAGTAACGACACAGCTTCCTCGAGGCCAAAAGGAGGCCGAAGAGCAACTTTGCACACCAGAGTATCTTGACCTAGCCCCCACCAAAAGGGAGCAGACAAAATAGACTAGGCGTTGCACCACCTTCTTCTTCTGAATTGTCTCATTCAACTACACAGATCCTTCCTTGTCGGCACCAGACCCTGCCGGGGAATGTCCTGGCCTGTCGCTTGGCGGTCCTGCCGCTGCTTCTTCATCAACGTCTCTTTTAGCCACTAGTGCAGCACTCACCACTTGATTTGTTGCCTCTAGATATAGCAGCAACGGCTCTTGCGGTTTTGGCACAACTAGGACTGGCGGAGAGGAGAGGTACTTCTTGAAATCCTGCAATGCTGCCTATGCTTCTGGAGTCCATTCCATCGGACCCGCATTCTTCAAGATTTTGAAAATGGGTAGGGCACGCTCGACAGATTTTGAGATGAACCTACTCAGAGCAGCAACATAGCCGGCAAGACGACGTACATCCTTGGCACGTTTTGGTGCTTCAATTTGCTCAATTGCTTTGATCTTGTCGGGATTTGCTTCAATTCCATGCTAAGATACAAAGAACCCGAGAAGTTTGCTGGATGGGATGCCGAACACACACTTCTCAGGGTTGAGCTTCATGCTTGTCTTGCGCAGATTTGCAAATGTTTCTTCTAGGTATCATATGAGCGTAGCCTTGTCCTTGGTTTTGACCACCATGTCATCAATATAAGCCTCCATATTTCTATGTAGCTGGGGCTCAAAACCAATCTGGACCGCTCTTGCAAATGTAGAACCAACACTTTTCAACCCGAAAGGCATACACAAAAAGTAATACATACCACATGGGGTGATAAATGCAGTCTTCTTCTCGTCTTCCTTGGCCACAAAAATCCGATGATAGCCTGAATAGGCATCAAGGAAAGACAACAAGTCACAACCGGCGGTGGGGTCCACAATCTGGTCGACGCGCGGCAAGGGAAAAGGATCTTTGGGGCAGGCTTTATTGATGCGTGTGAAGTCAATGCATAGCCTCCATTTCTTATTCGCCTTGCGCACTACAACTGGATTGGCCAATGACATAGGATGAAGTACTCCTCTGATCAAGCCAGCCACCTCTAATTTCTTGATCTCTTCGGCAATGAACTATTGCCGCTCCAAAGCCTGCTTCCGGACCTTTTGCTTGACGGGCCGCGCATGTGGATAGACGGCAAGGTGGTGCTCAACCACCTTCCTGGGAACACTAGGGATATCAGATGGTTGCCAAGCAAACACATCGACATTTGCCCGTAGGAAGGCGATGAGCGTGCTTTCCTATTTGTCTTCAAGGGTGGAACTTATGGTGAAAGTCCCTCCCATGCCATCCTCCTTGGTGGGCACCTTCTTAGTCTCTGGTGGAGCTGCCTTGGACTTCTTGCTCTTGCCGGTGGAGCTCTCTGGCACATCGTCAACGGGAGCGCAACACTCCGAGGAGGCGCGCTTGCCGGAATGTGCGCCAGAGGCCTTGTAGGTCTTCTCCCCCAGGGAGCTTCAGCGGCAGGAGCAAGTGCCTTGGCGGCAGGTGCTGCAACTGCCTCCCGGTAGAGTTGGTCGGCACAGATAAGTGCACCTTTATTGTCAGAGTTGATCGTGATGATGCTCATTGGCCCGTGCATCTTCAGCACATTGTAAGGGAAGTGGGTGGCCGCCATAAACTTGGGCATCGCTGGGTGACCAAGGGTACTGTTGTACGGCAATGAGATCTTGGCGACGTCAAAAACGATCTTCTCTGTCGTAAAATTTATGTCGCTGCCAAACGTCACCGGCAGCGTGATTTTGCCCTTCGGCTGAGTCCTCCCTGAATTGACCCCTTGGAAAGCACGTGTGGGATCAAGATCTTCATCAGGAATTTCTAGCCTCTGGATGACATCAGGCGAGATGAGGGTCAAGATGGCTCCACTGTCGACTAGCATCTTTCTCACCTTGAGGTTGCGAATCATTGGTGAAACCAACAATGGCAGGCACCCGACCGCAGTGGTGCGATTAGGGTGATCCTCGGCGTGGAAAATGGTAGGAGTGTTGGACCACTTCAGAGGTCTCTAGGCACCGATAGATGGTTTCGCCGCGTTAACCTCACGCGCCCACTGTTTAAGTTGGCAGTTAGAGGAATGCGACGAGGAGCCTCCCTCGATGCACATCATCTCTATAGCCTTTTGGAACTCATGCTCACTGGACTCGTCCTCCTCTTCGACGTCATCATCCTCACGCTCTTGCTTGTCACGACCACGAGGTAGACGGTCTTTTTGTTGTTTGGGTTTGCCACGGCGACCTCCTCGGCCAACGCGTTCTTTTCGGACCCCTCTGCGCCATCCTAGCCCTCCTTCTTGTATCGCCTCTCGTACTCGGCTTTTTTGCTTCTCGGCAAGTTGCTCAACTTCCTGACAATCTTGGAGATCGTGGCCCTTGGTGCGATGGATCTTGCAATACTGCTTGGCGGAGCCTTTCGACTTTTTGGTAGCCGCCATCGCCTGACAGGAGACGCACCCAACAACATCCTTGTCGAGGTCATCTGCCTTGGCCTTCTTGATGGTGCTAGCATTGCCGGATCCCTCAACGGCAAGCATGGCCTTCCCCTTGCACTTCTTGTTACACCACCGGCCCTTCTTCGCCGGGGCAGCGGTGTCCTCATCCTCGGAGTCGACCCCTACGCCAGCGTCTTCGCTGGGAAGCCTCCTCCCTTCTTCAGCACGAGTACATTTATCTGCTAGAGCATAGAGCTTGGCAACATCCCTGACCTTGTTCATCGCCAGCTCTTCCCGCATCCTATGGTTGCGCACGTTCCAATGGAACGCGCTGATAAGAGTGGCAGGATGAACGTCTGGTATGTTGTGGTGCACACGGTTGAACCTTTGGATGTACTTGTGCAAAGTCTCGCCCTCCTTCTGAGGGATGATGTGCAAATTGCTTTCTTGACCAGGAGCTTGGTGGCCTCTGGTAAAGGCGCCAACAAACTCATGGCACAGGTCTGCCTAGGAGGTGATGGAATTCTCCGGCAAGTGCATCAACCATGACCTGACGTTGGGCTTAAGCACCAACGGGAAGTAGTTAGCGAGTATCTTGTCGTCCCGAGCCCCGGTAACCTGCACCACGATGGTGTAGATGCTCAAGAACTTTGACAGGTGAGTTTTGCCATTGTACTTCTCCGGGAGCTCTGGCTTGAACGTGTGGGAATTGGGTCACTGGACTTGCTGCAGCTCACGGGTAAATGCTGGACAACCCACCTCGTAAGGTAGGCTGGCAGGATACCCTGGCACGAGCTTGTCTACAGCAGGCCCTCCACGCTTATCAGATTGATGGCGTGCTTCCCACCGTCGCTCGATTGTAGTTCGAGCGTCTTCCTTGCTTTGTTCCCGAAGGATTTGACACTGGTCGCGGCGAGTCCGTGGATCGAACGATGCCGTCGAGTAACCGTCGTAAGCATCGGTCCGTCGAGTCGGTGACCGACGTTGTTGCTGTGGAGGAGAGTGCATCATGGTCGCATCGCCTCCGGCCTTCTCACCATCGGCGTGAGCCGGCTCGATGGACCGAAACATGTCAGCAAGGCTGAGGAGGCTCTGAATGGTGGCTATCCATTCGTCGAGCTTCTCCATAGCGGGAGGGAAGTTCAGGAGTAGCTGCGCCCGCGCCATTGCTTCTTCCGACATGGTTGACAGCGAACGGTGCGAGGAACATGAGGTGCTCTGACTCCTAACCATGTTAGAAGGAGCTTCGTCGTGGCCCCGTGATTGCATGCCACTCTCACTAGCATGATGGTGTGCATGCTGGTCCCGCGCACCTTGGGAGCGATGTGCAGGAGCTTTTCCATGCGGACATTGGGAACCACCAGCGCCGCGGCGCTGCTCTTCGCACGCGTCCTTGGAAGGTCGCGGTGTAGGCACCAACATGGGTGCATTGGAAGGTGCCCTTCCGTCCCCGAAGTTCACCGTACCACCCGCAGGAGGTATGACCCATCCTGAGACCCAGCGGCGTGGGGATTTCCGCCGCCGCTGTGAGCGTCTCCGTAGAGAGCGTTGCTACTTGCTTGGCCTTGGTCACCGGAATGTTGCAGAAGCTCTAAACCTCCACCTCCTCCTTCACCCACATCTACTCTGTCGCCTGTCTGTGCAGCTACATGGACGGTGGACACGGACGGGCCAACCGTCATCAGGCTCTTCTTCTTGGGGCCATGGCGATGATGATTATGACGAAGGAACTGACGCATTGATCACCAGATCAGGTTCATGCGATCCCTGCCCCTACCCAGCGTGCCAAAGATGTCAGGGGAATCGAGACCTATGGGATCAGAGGGACCCCTTTTTGGTTTGGCGGGGGGAGAAGGCTTGCACAAAGCGTAGATCAGATGAACAGCGCGCTGTATTTTACCAAGGTTGGGGCCGCAGAGATGCATAAAACCCTACTCCTGCTTGGTTGTATTGTAAATGTTTTTAGGGTTCCAACTACAGGAGCGCTATGAACAGCCCCTACGCGTATCTGCTAGAAGGTCGAAAAGTCGAAAAGTCCTCTACCTTAATGCCCTGGGCCTCCTTTTATACTCTCGAAGGTGATCCCAACAGTGGCATACAGTGTGTACACTGGTGTACAGAGCTACAATGCTATCATACTAACATTGACAGTGTAAGACATGCGCATTTAATGCACCGTCAGGCATCTCTGACTATCTACATGATGGGGCAAGAGCCCGTCCCATCGGCACCGCTTAGCCTCTTCATCGCCAGTGCCGCGACATGTGCCCAGGCGGGGCGACACCTGACCTTTGCGTTGGCGGGGTCTTGCCGGGGCTCCACCTTGCCGGGTCTTCGGGGCTTTGCCTTGCCGGTGGTTTGAATGCCATCCCGGCAAGGTCTTGCCTTTGGTCTTGATTCTCCTGTATTTGTATCTAGCAGCTCCCTGCCGGGCCTTGTCGCTAGGGTGGCTACTACTGCCCGTGCATGAGTAAGGGGCACTGGAGAGCCCAAAACTCTAGTGCATTGACACTTATCATACCTACAAAGTACTTCTAGGTTTATTCCCGCATAGTAGTTTGTTTCTTGTACTAGTTATAGTGAACATTGTTGCGTGTAGAGTTGTATCGGTGGTCGATAGAACTTGAGAGAATATTAATTCTACCTTTAGCTCCTTGTTGGGTTTGACACTCTTAATACAAACGATCCCCTATACATGTGGGTTATCATCGTGTAGGTAAGGCTCCGACCGTCTCCTCTAGCAGTTGGTCACCAACAAGTGACGGGTCGTGGTGGAGGAGATGCATGTGGGTCAAGTCTTGGGTATGGTGCTTTGTGGTAATGTGGCCTGTAATAGCCTCTGCTATGCGGTTTTGATGGCCTCGTTCTAGTAGGCGGTACAATGTGGTGGCGGTGAGTGGTGACATTCCTTCTTCTTGGTCCAGACCATTGATGTCTTTTATTTTGGGCTTGTGCTCTAGCGGATCACATCTAGGCATGAGGCGGGCCAGGGATCCTACTCCGGGTAGGGGTTCTTCGGCTTGGTCCGAGTGGTGCCTTCGGGCAGTGAGGTTCTCCTCCTCGCGGACACAATGTGAGGTGGTGGTGGTCATGAAATTGTTGCACCATCGGGTGGATCAATGCCAATGGCCACAGATGTGGCATTGTAGGAGGTTCTTGGGCCAAGGTCAGTGATCTATGGTCAGAGCTTTTTGAGGGGGTGGTTGTCGGCAGTCACTCGATCATGTCCATCCTAGTCCACCAGGACTAGCTAGGGACACAAGCATCATCGTTTCCTATTGTGGTGGTGTTGACTAACTCTCAGTCATTGATGCCTAGATTAGAGTGGGTGGGGTACCTCTACTTCTCCTTGCATTGTTTGTGCATTGTGAAGTGGCGGTTGACGGTATTTCAGACCTTGGATGCCGGGCCGACAACTCCGGAAGGATGTTCACATGGTTAGCTCTCTGACAAGCACCATATCGATGGTGGTGGCTTTCCCCTTGGTCGTGTGGGTGGCAGGTGGTGGAGCGCATGTGGCTAGGGAACGCCTTTGTCTCTAGTAGCGGCAATGCCCTGACCCAGCTAGAATTTTGACCTTGTCGTGGCATGAGGGAGGTGCCGAGCGAAAGCTCTGTGCTTTGTCGCCCACGATGGCGACACTTGAGGGCACCGCTTTCTTCTTGAACACGTTGTCATGTTACCTCTTGGTGTCTCGGTGTTGGGTGAAAATCTTTGTCTTGTGTGACTTGGCAGAGGCGACGCTTAGCAGTGTTCTTCCTCATGGCATCGTTGTCATGGAGTTTAGGTATACTAGGGTGTAGCATGGAGTTATTCTCAAATCTTCTCGTGTTCTCTGTCGGTAGCGTAGTCACTTGTGTTCTACATGATCCGGTTATCTTGGGATCGGCTATGTCTAAGTGTTATCTAACAATCTTGTTCGTTCGGCAGTGTACTTGTTCAATTGTAAAGCGGGGAGGGGAGCCTATTTCGTGTGAGAGATAATTATACATAAGGAGCTAGTATATACACAAACCACACTATACGAAAGACGCGCTAGCTGCCCCCACGCCGTCCTCCCCAGGCAACACAGGGGAACCCTAGTCGCCATCGACGAAGATCCCCGCTCGCCTGCTGCCGGAGGGCCAGTCGGCGAAGCTGCACCGTGCCTTGGGATAGTGGCGGCGGGTGGGTGCGGGGATTCGTCCCTTAAGCGCCCGTCCTCCCCAAGTCCTCGTGGCCCCTATCCAGCCATGACGCGCCGTCCGCACCACCCCCATCCCCTCCCAGCTACTGCCCATCTCCTACTCCTCCAGCGGTGGATTTTTCTTACCCTGGCCGCTGCCATGGTTGCCCTTCCGTGCAGCCATCCTTCCCCCCATTGGCGGCGCAACCCAGCCTGTTGTTGGTGCTGCTGCTTGCCATAGTCAGCCGTGGGTGATGCGGCTGGTTGCGGGGGTGCATGCGACCTAGCTCATGCAACCCCCCTCCATCGGCACTTGATGGCCCACAAGTATAGGGGATCAATCACAGTCCTTTCGATAAGTAAGTGTCAAACCCAACGAGGAGTAGAAGGAAATGACAAGTGGTTTTTAGCAAGGTAATTACTACAAGCACTGGAATTGCAGGTAATAGGTAGTTTGATAGCAAGATAATTGGTAATGAGCAAGTAACGGTAACATCAAATAAAGTGCAGCAAGGTAGCCCAATCCTTTTGTGGCAAAGGACAGGCCAAAACGGTCACTTATAGTAAGCAAAGTGTTCTTGAGGGTTCACGGGAATTTCATCTAGTCACTTTCATCTTGTTGGTTTGATTCATGTCCGCTACTTTGATAATTTGATATGTGGGTGGACTGATGTCTACTATGCAAGTTTATTCTTGTAGACTCGTCTTGGGCCTCCAAGCGCAGAGTTTTGTAGGATAGTAGCAATTTTCCCTCAAGTGGATGACCTAAGGTTTATCAATCTGTGGGAGGTGTAGGATGAAAATGGTCTCTCTCAAACAACCCTGCAATCAAATACAAGAAATCTCTTGTGTCCCCAACACACCCAATACAATGGTAAATTGTATAGGTGCACTAGTTTGGCAAAGAGATGGTGCTACAAGTGTAGTAATGATAGTAGATATTGTTATCTGCAATAGTAACAATAAAAAACAGCAAGGTAGCAGGTAACAAAAGTGAGCACAAACGGCATTGCAATGCTTCAAAACAAGGCCTAGGGTCCGTACTTTCGCTAGTGAAATCTCTCAACAATGCTAATATAATTGGATCACATAACCATCCCTCCACGTGCGACGAAGAATCACTCCGAAGTCCTTATCTAGGTTTGTAGGTTAGGAAACCACCTTAAAGTTATCCTTTCCGATCGATCTATCCAAGAGTTCGTACTAAAATACACCAAGTTATCCTTTCCGATTGATCTATCTAAGAGTTCGTACTAGAATAACAGCATATGATTTGCATCAACAAACTCCAATGTCATGTAGATACTCCAATGTCACCACAAGTATCCATGAGTTAATTATACGATACGCATCAAACAATTTCAGATTCATGATACTCAACCGAACACAAAGAACCTCAAAGAGTGCCCGAAGATTTCTATCGGAGAACAAGGTATGAAAACACGCAATCAATCCCTATGCATAGATCCCCAAGGTCACCGGAATCCACAAGTTGACGCCATAACATATATCAACTGAATCACTTGAATACCCCAATGTCAATATAGGTATCCGCATCCAAGACATACATCAAGTGCTCTCAAATCCATAAAAGTAGTCACTTTGATAATAACAAAATCTCAAAGGGAAAACTCAATTGATCATAACAAGATAGAGAGGGCAAAACTCCATGTGATCCAACTATATTAACAAAGCCCGTAATACATCAAGATTGTGCCATATCAAGAACACAAGAGAGAGATTGAACACATAGATACTAGTAGAAACTGTCAGCCTCGAGGGTGGACTACTACCTCCTTATCATGGAGACCATAGGGATGATGAAGATGGCCTCCGGAGATGATCTACCCTCTCCGGCAGGGTACTGGAATGCCTCTAGATTGGTTTTTCGTCGATACAGAGTGTTGTGGCGATGGAACGAGGAGTCTAGAGTTATTTCTAATGGTTTCTATATTTATAGGATTTTTGAGCGTCGATTTCACGCGAAGATGGGCCACGAGGAGAGCACAACCCACCAGGCGTGCTGGAGGGGCTTGGCTCGTGGTGGTGGGTTGTGCCCACCTTGTGGCTCTTTTGCCCCCCCCTCACGGAGCTTCTAGTGCATATTTTGTTCCAAAAAAATAGTCAAAAAGTTTCATTGCATTTGGAGAACTTTTATTTCTGCACAAAAACAACACTACAGTAGTTACGCTAAAAACAACGTCAGTCTGTGTTAGTTCTAAATAAATCATATAAAGTGCATCAAAACCATATAAGAGCATTGTAAACATAGGTAAATATAGCATGCATACTTCATAAATTATAGATACATTGGAGACGTATCAGCATCCCCAAGCTTAATTCCTACTCGTGCTCGAGTAGGTAAATGACAAAATAAATAATTTATAACTGTGAATGCTAGCATAGTGCATAAGTTTGATCAATGATAATTTGAACCACTTTTACTAGCATCATAACAACAACTCTTATCATAAAACTCATCATGATAAAGTAGCAACCAATTCACATGTTATGGGTCGAATAATGAATTCTCTTGAAACTTAACAACCTATGTTCCTAGTCACCAAACAATTGCAATTCAACTTATTCTCAACAAAGTCTAAGTAAGAGTCCCACATAATCAATCATCATATAGTCTTCTATGATTGCTAGTACTTGAAGCATATTTTTTATAACAAATGGCATCCATCGAACACTTAGAAAGATAGGGGCTTAATGTTTCGCCTCCCAACATACTTATCATAAAGAAAATTGTCAACAACAATAAGTCATGATCAAATATATTTGACTCGGCATATGTGCCTAGATCTTTACCCACCACATGATGCTTTCGAACCAATAGAAGTAGGTTGGCATAAGAAGTTGAATCAACATCAAAAGTAAAAAACATGAAAGTAAATAGATCGTCCATTCGCAGAGGGAAGCAAAGATTTGCATATGTGCCAGAGCTCATTGTTTAAAACAAAGATAAATATAATATTGGTAGGTGTACCCTTCTTTTCAACATTTCGACTAAGAGTTATCAATATCTTCCATGTTAAACACATTAGCAGAGGTTCCCATGCGGTAAAATTAAAGGTTTACTCCCCCTCCACCAACAAACACACTCCATGGCTAGCCGAATCCACGGGTACCGTCCATACCAACAACATTCCCGGGGGAGTTTTGTTTAATTATCTGCATTTATTATTTCGGGACTGGGAATCCCTATTACCGCCCCTCTCGTTCAAAGACAAGTAAATAAACACTCATCATGAGAATAACCCTCTTAACATGGAACCTATAGACCGCCCCCGTCGCTCCATGAGCAGTCCAGGCACACAAAATTGATGCTCATTTGAAATTTTAGAGGTGGCACATGCAAATTTACTTGGAACAACAGGGTAATACCGCATATAGGTAGATATAGTGAACTCTCATGGCAAGAAACTGGGTTTAAGGGTTTTTGGATGCACAAGCAGTATCTCTAATTAGTAAGAATTTTTGGCTAGCAAAAGATCCTAAGCAAACACCACATGTTGGAGGATCCATAACAATATAACTTCTATGCAAATATACACAACCATAACTCATTATGTTGTCTTCCTTGTCCAACTTCAACTAATTTTCTCAAGTTTGAAAATAATTAATGGGTATTCACAATCATATAAGATGTCCACGATAATATATTTGTATCTGAAAGTTCTCTTCCATATACTAGTCATTCACGAATTGCTTGTATGACCAATATTGCGATTGTCAAAATTCAATAGATTTTACTTTCTAAACCAGATGTGAAGCTACTACTAAGCATAAAGCATATTGATATTTCATATTTATGATATTTCATATTTATGATATTTCATTGATTCACAAATTACTCATAGGATATAAGTGAAGCTGAAGAGAAAAGATATAAGTGAAGATCAATGAGTAGGTAAATAATGAACTAGCTATGTGAGGATTCTCTCCCAATAAAGATTTTTAGATCTGAGTATTATATTTAAACAACGAATAAAATAAAAATAGCACTCTAATAATAGCACATATCATGTGGACAAATAAAAATTTAGGCTCAACATAGGCTAACCGATAATTGTTGATGAAGAGAGGTGGGATGCGTAGCATCCCCAAGCTACACGATCAAGATTAACAAAGCCTGTGATACATCAAGATCGTGCCATCTCAAGAATACGAGAGAGAGAGAGAGATTAAACACATAGCTACTCATACAAACCGTCAACCCCAAGCGTGAACTACTCCCTCCTCATCATGGAGACCATAGGGATGATGAAGATGGTCTCTTGACATGATCTACCCTCTCAGACATGGTACTAAAATGCCTCCAGATTGGTTTTTCATTGATACAAAGAGTTGTGGTGGAGGAACAAGGTGTCTAGGGTTATTTCTGATGGTTTCTGTATTTATAGGATTTCTGAGCATCGGTTTCACGCAAAGATGGGCCACGAGGAGAGCACAACCCACCAGGACGCGCTAGAGTGGCCCCACGTTGTGGTGGGTTGTGCCCACACCGTGGATCTTCTAGCCCTACCACGAAGATTATAGTGCCTCTTTTGTTCCAAAAAATCGTCAAAAAGTTTCATTTCATTTGGAGGACTTCTATTTCTACACAAAAACAACACCACGGTAGTTCTGCTCAAAACAACGTCAGTCCAGGTTGGTTCTAAATAAATCATATAAAGTGCATCAAAACCATATAAAAGTATTGTAAACATAGGTGAATATGGCATGAATACTTCATAAATTATAGATACGTTGGAGATGTATCATGGACCGGTGCTTAGGCGCTCTTCTTACTCGAGCAACCTCCCACTTAAGATTAACCCCTCGCAAGCATCCGCAACCACGAGAAAATTATTAACATAAAATCTAACCATAGCATTAAACATGTGGATGCAAATCAGCCCCTTACAGAGTAGCGCATAAACTAGTGTTTAAGCTTCTATCACTCTAGCAACCCATCATCTAATAACTACTCCACAATGTATTACCTGAGGCCCAAGGATGGTGAAGTGTCATGTAGTCGACGTTCATATGACACCACTAAGGGAATCAAAACATACATATCATCAAAATATCGAACACATATCAAATTCACATGATTACTTGCAACATGACTTCTCCCGTGAACTAGAGAACAAAGGTTACTACTCACAAATAATATTGATGCTCAAGATCAGAGGGGTATTAAATAGCATAATGGATCTAAACATGTAATCTTCCACCAAATAAACCATATAGTAATCAACTACATAATGTAATCAACACTACTAGTCACCCACAAGTACCAATCTGAGGTTCCGGTACAAAGATTGAACACAAGAGATGAACTAGGGTTTGAGAGGAGATGGTGTTGTTTAAGATGTTGATGAAGAATGACCTCCCAAAGATGAGATGGTTGTTGGTATGACGATGACTTTGATTTTCCCCTCACGGAGGGAAGTTCCCCCGGTGGATCGCTCTACCGGAGGACAAAAGTGCTCCTACCCAAGTTCCGCCTCGAAACGGCGGCCTTCCATCTCTATAGTCCTCAACTTATTTTTTTAGGTCAAAACACCTTAGATACTAAAAGATGGGCACTGGAGGTGGGCGGGCTGAGCAGAACCAGGCGGTGCCTGCGGGGGCTGGCGCGCCCTGGTGTCTTGTGTTGACTAGGTGGCCCCCTCCGATAGTTATTTGCTCCACTATTTTTTATATATTCCAAAATAAGTATCTGGAAAGTTTCAACTCATTTGAAGATGTGCAGAATAGGTATATCTGATATGCTTTTTAGGTCCAAAATTCCAGCTGCCGGCATTCTCCCTCTTTGTGCAAACCTTGCATATTATGAGAGAAAAGGCATTAGAGTTACTCCATAAAGCATTATTTTGCATAAAAACATTATAAATAAGAATAGTAAATCATGATGCAAAATGTATGTATCAACTCACCCGGGCTTAGACCTCGCTTGTCCTCAAGCGAAAGCCGATATCGAAAAACATGTCCACGTGGTTTGAGAGAGAGGTGTCGATAAAAGCAAAATATGGACATAGTAGCATAATGCTTATTATCATAGCAACAACAAAATTGATCATAAGAATCTTTAATATAACTTTTATTCTATAACATCATCATATAACTTCTTATGAACAACTTACAATTCATCACAACATAGAAGTATAAAGCATAAACCTTATTGGAAACCTAAAAACTATGTTCTTAGTCAACTTTGCAACTACAATTATTCATATTTTCACGAAGGGTCTCGTGTCTTAGCCTTTTGGCAAGCCCACATACTCAACCATCATTTCAACCGGACGCATAGAAGATAGGGGCTTATAGTTTTGCCTCCCAACGTATTCACCTCAAGGGTGATGTCAACAATAATAACTCATGCTCACTCATATACAACTGGGTATATGTGCCTAGATCTTTCCTCACCACATGATGCTTGCGAAAATAAAAATTTAAAAAGGAATAGGGATGAATACTTTGACTCTTGCATAAAAGTAACTACATAAAGGTAAATGATAGGCCCTTCACAGAGGGAAGCAGAGGTTGTCATGCACTTTTTAGTTTGTATGCCAAAGCCCTTAGTGCAAAAGAATGCCACATTGTATTGCCCCCTATGATAGCAACCTTTACTATGCAGTATGTTGCTTTTATTACTTTGTCATCACAAGTTCGTATAGCACTCAATTTTCCCTTACACTAATTTATCAAACACATTTAAAGGCATTTTTTTTGCCTTAGTGCACCAATGACAATTTACTTGAAGGATCTTATTCAATCCATTGGTAGGTATGGTGGACTCTCAAAACATGAGTATGGGTTTGGGGTTTTTGGATCCACAAGTAGTATCTCTGCTCAGTACGGAATTTTTGGCTAGCAAAGATATTGATCAAGCACTACATGTTGAAGGATCTATGACAATATAACTTCTATGTGAATATGAACAAGCATAAATCATTACGTGTCTTCCTTATCCAATGTCAATAATTTTGGCTTATAAGGGCTCAGAATCATAAAATGTCCAAGATAGTGTCTTTGCATGTGAATCTTCTATTCCCTAATTAATTCTTTCAGGAGTTGTATTGTTGACCAGTGCTATGCTTGTCAATCTCCAATAAATTTTACCACTTATACTATTCCTTATGTGATTTCATTACTCACCATAATGTTAGCATATGATATTTTTCATTTATTTTCTTTTATTATGATTGCAACAAGAAATAAAAGAAGCAAAAGCTCAAACTAAACTTTATTATATAACTCTCACTCGATTACATAAATAGATAGATCATGGAACTAACACTTGGAAATAGATCATACTAAACTTTTATTCAACTAAATAACGAAAAAGCTAAGGATCGAAATAAAACAAGTAAAGGTAAAAAGTGATGGTGATACGATATCGGGGCATCTCCCCCAAGCTTGGCTCAAGCCAAGGGGAGTGCCCATACCCGTGTACTCAAGCCTCCTTTGGTGGTGAAGATGATGAATGTGGTGATGATGAAGTGCTACACTACAGCCTCAATAAGTACTCCAGTTTACGGATGACGCTCCGAAGGGTGATGATGTGCTCCTCTTCAAAATATTTTCACGAGTGAGAAATTTATTCCGAACATGAACCACTTCGAAGGCCCTAAAAGCTTCAGTTTCAGTGGAGGTGAGATGATCATAATAAGGTTCAAGGATATCTTCTTATTCCTCCTCTTCTGTTGGCATAGATTGCCCTTCCTCTCGTGCTTGATCCCTCATAGCTTGATTTCCCTTATCTTCATTGTTGACTTCTTTTGGCTCCTCTCTCTTCAGGTCCATCTTCATCAACAAAGCATCTTCTTATACGTTATTGGAGGAGGAAGAAGACATGATGCCTGGCCTGACAGATTTGATAGGAAAACAGCACGAAACCAGAATAGAGAATATGTCTGCGATGCAGTGGTCAAAATAATTAGGGTTATATATAGATTTTTTTACTCTTGGGAAACAAGCATATGGAAGGAAAATGGAGCCAGGAAGGTTCCTGAGGAGGGCAAAACCCACCAGGACATGCTAGGAAGGGCAAACGCGCCCTGGTGTATCGTGCTCACCCCGGTTGCTTTCCTGTTTATTTCTTATTTTCCTAATTTTTGTAATATTCCAAAACTGACAGAAAATATTTTTGCGGATTTTTCGGAGTCCGTTTACTTACCGTATCACGTACCTCCTATTTTCCAAGATTTTGGAGTGTTCTAGAAGGTTTATTTTATGTGTTCCACTGATGCCATGGTTTGGATAATATTGCTTTCAACATTAATAGGCATACCTAAGATATAATGTTTAATTCTTTGTCCATTGGCCACCTTCGGGTTAGTACCTTCGACATTATTAATTCTTATAGCTCCAGAGAGATAAACCTCTCCGATAACTATGGTGCCTCCCATTTAGAAAGATGTTTTCTTGGAAAAATCTAAAATGAGAGTTGTACAAAAGAACATATACTCCAACTTTGAATACCCGCTTTTGGAATCTTTTATCATACCATATTTATCTTTTTCTTTGAATAATTTGGCATTTTCATAAGCCTCGTTTCTCCATTCATCTAGTGAGCTAATATCAAATAACCTCTTTTCGTCTACAAGATTGAAATCATAGTTGACTTCTTTAATATCCCAAAATGCTTTGTGTTCTAACTCTAGAGGCAAATTACAAGCTTTCCCACATACCATTTTGTATGGAGACATACCTATAGGATTTTTCTAAGTTGCTCTATAGGCCCAAAGTGCATCATCTAGTTTCTTAGACCAATTCTTTCGGGGCCTGTTGATAGTTTTTCGTAATATTTAATTCATTTCTCTATTGCTAAGTTCAACTTGACCACTAGATTGAGGATGATTGGGTGGTGCAATTCTATGGTTAACATCATATTTAGCAAGCATTTTACGGAAGGCACCATGATTAAAGTGTGAACCACCATTAGTCATTAAATTTCTAGGGACTCCAAACCTCGGGAAGATACTTTAAGAATTTTAATGGAGGTGTTATGATCAACACTACTAGTTGGAGTAGCTTCTACCAACTTAGTAACATAATCAACAACAACCAAAATATGAATATACCCATCCGAGGAAGGAAAAGGTCCCATACAATAAAAAACCACAACATCAAATGGTTCAACAACAAGTGAATAATTCATAGGCATTTCCTCATGCTTACCGATATTGCCAATCATTTGACATTCATCACAAGACAAGACAAACTTACGGGCATACTTGAAGAGAGCAAGCCAATAAAAACCAGATTGTAATACCTTATGAAAAGTTCTATCTCCCGCATGATGTCCTCCATAATATTCAAAATGAAATTTCCGTATGATTTGTTTCTATTCATGCTCAGGTACACAACATCTAATAATACCATCTACTCCTTCTTTATAAATATGTGGGTCATCCCAAAAGTAATGTCTTAAATCATAGAAGAATTTTTTCTTTTTTTGGTATGTGAACCTAGGTGGTATATATTTAGGGACAATGTATTTAGCATAATCAACATACCAAGGAGTGTTTTGAGAAACATTTATTGTAGCTAACTGTTCATCAAGAAAACTATCATCAATAGGTAGTGGGTCATCAAGAATATTTTCTAACCTAGACAAGTTATCATCTACAGGGTTCTCACCTCCTTTCCTATCAATGATATGTAGATCAAATTCTTGAAGCAAGAGAACCCACCTATTGAGTCTAGGTTTAGCGTCTTTCTTTTCCATAAGATATTTTATAGCAGCATGATCAGTGTGAACAATAACTTTGGAATAAATGATGTAATATCTTAATTTATCACAAGCAAACACAATATCTAAAAATTCTTTTTTAGTAGTAGCATAATTTCTTTGGGGATTGTCTAGAGTTTTGCTAGCATAATGGATAACATTTAATTTCTTATCAACTCTTTGTCCTAGAACATCACCAACAACATAATCACTAGCATCACACATAATTTCAAAAGGCAAGTTACAATTAGGTGGTTGAACAATAGGTGCAGAAGTTAAGGATTTCATTAGTTTTTCAACGGCTTCGACACAATCATCATGAAAAACAAATGGAATATACTTGTGTAAAAATATTTGTAAGAGGCCTAGAAATTTTGGAGAAGTCTTTAATAAACCTCCTATAAAAACCAACATGACCATGGAAGCTCCGAATACCTTTAATATCTTTAGGACGTGGAGTTTTCTTAATTGCATCAACTTTAGCTTGATCAACCTCAATACCTCGTTCTGAGATTTTATGCCCCAAGACCAAGCCTTCATTAACCATAAAGTGGCACTTCTCCCAATTCAAGACGAGATTAGTGTGTTCACATCTATGCAAAAGTCGATCAAGGTTGCTTAAATAATCATCAAAAGAAGTTCCATAAACGGAAAATTCATCCATGAAAACCTCCAAAATATTTTCACAAAAATCAGAGAATATAGCTGTCATACATCTTTGAAAGGTAGCAGGTGCATTGCATAAACCAAAAGGCATACGTCTATAAGCATATGTTCCAAAAGGACAAGTAAAGGTGGTTTTCTCTTGATCAGATTGTGACACACATATTTGAGAAAAACCAGAATATCCATCCAGAAAACATAAGTGTGTGTGCTTAGATAATCTTTCTAGAATTTGATCAATGAATAGAAGAGGGTAATGACCTTTTCTAGTAGCTTTATTTAATTTCTAAAATAAATTACCATTCTATAGCCGGTGAAAATTCTCTGTGGGATAAGTTCATTTTTATCATTAGGAACAATAGTAATACCTCCCTTCTTAGGGACATTGTGAACGAGACTTACCCATTTACTATCAGCTATGGGATAAATTATACCTGCTTCCAGAAGCTTTAATATTTCCATTCTTACCACTTCTTTCATATTAGGATTCAATCGTTGTTGGTGATCAACAACGAGTTTAGCACCAGGTTCCATCTTAATCTTATTCTGACATAGAGTGGTACTAATGCCCTTAAGATCATCAAGAGTATATCAAATAGCACCCCAATGCTTCCTTAGAATTTTTAATAATCTTTCTTCTTCATGATCTGAAAGGTTAGCACTAATAATAACATGATATATCTTTCTGTCATCAAGATAAGCATACTTCAAAGTGTCAGGCGATTGTTTTAGTTCAAACACAAGATCACCTTTAGGTGGAGGAGGAGCTCCTAATGTCTCAATAGGAAAATTGTGTTTTAGTAGAGGTTGTTGTTCAAAGAAAATTGTATCCATTTGTTTTCTTTCATGGAAGTGCATGTCATTTTAAATATCTAGCAGATATTGTTCTAGTGGATCAGTAGGAGGAATGGCAATAGAAACAAGACCAATTATTTCATCCTTAATAGATAATTCTTTATTACGGGGTTGTCTACTAAACTTGAAAAAGTTAAACTCACGAGACACATCAGCAAACTCAACACCGACGGTTTTTTTTGGCAATCTATCTTAGCATTAACAGTGTTCAAGAAAGGTCTACCAAAAATAATGTGACAAAAATCATATTTTGGGTAACCAAGAACTAGGAAATAAGTACGGTATTTTATTTCCACGCACAAGACTTCAACATCTCTAATAATGCCAAGTGGTGTGATAGTGTCTCTATTTGCATGTTTAATAGTAACATCAATGTCTTCTATTTCAGCAGGTGCTATGTCATTCATAATTTCATGGTATAAATGAAAGGAATAACACTCACACTAGCATCCATATCACATAAACCATGATAGAAATGATATCCTATTTTAACCGAGACAATAGGCATGCCAACTACTAGTCTATGTTTATCTTTTTCATTGGGTTTGGCAATTCTAGAAGCTTCGTTACAGAAGTAAATAACATGCCCATCAATATTTTCTACCAAGAGATCTTTAACCATCGCAACAGTAGGTTCTACCTTAATTTATTACGAGGGCTTAGGTGCTTCAATATTACTTCTGATAACCACCGTCGATACCTTAGCATGTTCCTTTATCCTAACAGGGAAAGGTTGGTTTCCAATATAAGCAGTAGGCACAATTGGATCAACATTGTAAATGATACTTTCTTCTTTAGCTATGACCGGTTCTTTGATTTCCTTTTTAATAGGGGGGTGTTAATTAAACCACTTATCCTTAGGGAGATCAACATGAGTAGCCAATGATTCACAAAAAGAGGCTACTATCTCAGAGTCAAGTCCATATTTAGTGCTACACTTGTGCAAAGGATCGGTATTCATAAAAGATTTAAAACAATCAAAATCAAGCTTAATACCTCACTCATTACCTTTGTTGAGTTCCCAATCTTAAGAGTTGCGTTTGATTCATTCTAATAGATCCCACTTGAATTCAATAGTCTATATCATAAAAGAACTAGTACAACAAGTATCGAGCATGGATCGGTCATTATGAGAAAGCCGAGCATAATTTTTTTGAATAATATTTTCTCTCGAAAGATCATGATTGGGGCATAAATATAACATTGAATTAAGCCTCGCCCAAGCTAGAGCGATGCTTTCTCCTTCATGAGGAAAAAATTATATAATTCTAATCACGATGAACTAGATGCATAGGATAAAACTTTTGGTGGAATTCCAATTTCAATCGATTACAGTTCCATGATCCTATATAATCACATAGCCTATACCATGTCAATACTTTTTGTGGAAAACCTTCTTCTTAACTTCATCTTCGGATGAACCTGCAGGCTTAAATAATCCACAAATTTCATACACATGTATTAGGTGCATATCGGGATGTTCAGTTTTGTCTCCTGCATAAGGATTAGCTTGCAGTTGTTGTTGGGGAACGTTGCATGGGAAACAAAAATTTTCCTACGAACACCCAAGATCTATCTATGGAGATCAACAACTACGAGAGGGAGAGTGGATCTACATACCCTTGTAGATCAATAAGAAGGAAGTGTTTAGAAACGAGGTTGATGTAGTCAAACGTCTTCACGATCCAAATCGCAATCCGTCCCGCAACCCAATCAGGAGCCGATCCGATCTAGCGCCGAATGGACGACACCTTCGCGCTCAACACACATACAACTCGATGACGTCTCTACCTCCTCGATCCAGCAATCGAGGTCAGAGTAGTAGATGAGTTCTTCGGCAACACGATTGTGGTGTCGGTGGTGGTGGTGCTATCCTAGCAGGGCTACGCCTAGCGCTACCGAAACTGTGAATGGAGGAGAAAATGATCTAGGGAGAGATAGGGGCGCCAAGGGCTTACTGTGTGCTCTTGGGGCGCCCCTCCCCTCTATATATAGGTGGAGGGGCATGGAGATCAGCTCCTCCAAGCCCTAGGGCGCAACCAAGGGGGAGGAGTTGGACTCCTAGTCCAATACCAGGTGGACTTTCCACCTATCCCAAGCCAAATGGGCCTTGAGGGACTTGTGCGTCTAGCCCAATAAGGCCAGGGTGCCTCCCGTCAGCAAATGCAAACCCTTGGTGGACTTCTGGACTCCTCTGGAAGTTTCTGGAACCTTCTAGAAGGTTCTCGGTACAATATCGAAAAAACCCGAAACTTCTCCGGTAGCCAAAATATGACTTCGCATGTATAAATCTTTACCTTCAGACCATTCCGGAGCTCCCCGTGACGTCTGATATCTCATCTGGGACTCTGAACAACCTTCGGTCACCAACATACATAACTCAAAAATACCAAATCGTCACTGAACATTAAGTGTGCAGACCCTGTGGGTTCGAGAACTATGTAGACATGACAAGACACTCTCTGGTCAATAACCAATAGCGGGACATGGATGCCCATATTGGCTCCTACATATTCTAATAAGTTCTTTATCGTTCGAACCATGATGTCAAGGATTCAGGTAATCCCGTATGCAGTTCCCTTTGTCTATTGGTATATTACTTGCCCGAGATTCGATCGTCAGTATCTCCATACCTAGTTCAATCTCATTATTGGAAAAACTCTTTACATCTTCAGTAATAGAAGATCCCGTGACTAACTCCTTTGTCACATTGCTTGCAAGCTTCATGTGATGTTGTATTACCGAGTGGGCCCTGAGATACCTCTCCATCATATGGAGTGACAAAGCCCAATCTCGATCCACGCCAACCCAACAGACACCTTCGAAGATACCTGTAGAGCACCTTTATAGTCACCTAGTTACGTTGTGACGTTTGATACACACAAGGCATTCCTCCGGTGTCAGGGAGTTGCGTGATCTCATGGTTGTAGGAACAGATACTTGACATGTATAAAGTAGTACAAATAAATTGACATGATCAACTGCTATGCTTACGGTTGGGTCTTGTCCATCACATCATTCTCTTGTCAGTCACATCATTCTCCTAATGATGTGATCCCATTATCAAATGACAATTCATGTCTATGGTCAGGAAATCCTGACCATCTTTGATCAACGAGCTAGCCTAATAGAGGCTCACTAGGGACATTGAGTTGTCTATGTATCCACACATGTATCCGAGTTTCCGATCAATACAATTCTAGCATGGATAATAGCGGTTTATCATGAAGAAAGAAATATGATAATAACCAATTTATTATTGCCTCTAGGGCATATTTCCAACAGTCCCCCACTTGCACTAGAGTCAATAATCTAGTTCACATCACCATGTGATTTACACCCAATGAGATGTTGTTTGATCATGTTTTGCTTGTGAGAGAGGCTTTATAGTCAACAGATCTGCAACATTCACATCCGTGCGCACTTTGCCAGTCTCTATTTCATATCATAGATGCTGGTACTGTGCCCCACTTGTAGGTATTCCAAATGGCTGCTCCACTATACGTATCCGATCTGCTACTTAAAGTCATCCGGATTGGTGTGAAAACTTGCATGAACGTAACCCTTTACGGTGAACTCTTTGTCACCTCCATAATCGAGAAACACTTCCTCAATCCTATGGTTACTAAGGATAATTTTGACCACTGTCCAGTGATCCACTCCTGGATCACTCTAGTACCCCCTTGCTAGACACGCGGCAAGGCACACATAGGTGCAGTACACAACATGGCATACTGTATAGAGCCTATGGCTAAGGCATTGGGGACGACCTTTGTCCTATCTCTTTCTTCTGCCATGGTCGAGCTTTGAGTCTTACTCAAATTCATACCCTCCAATACAGCCAAGAACTCCTTCTTTAACTAATCTATTGTGAACTCCTTCAAAATCTTGTCCAGGTATGTCTTCATTGAAAGTTTTATCAAGCGTCTTGATCTATCTCTTTAGATCTTAATGCTCAATATTTAAGTAGCTTTATCCAGGCCTTCCTTTGAAAAACTCCCTTCAAACAACCATTTATGCTTGCCAGAAATTGCACATTATTTCCGATCAACAATATGTCATCCACATATACTCATCAAAAATTCTATAGTGCTCCCACTCACTTTGTTGTAAATACAAGTTTCTCATAAACTTTGTATAAACCAAAAAACTTTGATCACCTCATCAAAGCATATATCCCAACTTCGAGATGCTTGCTCCAGTGCATAAATGGATCGGTGGAGCTCTCCCGTTAGCATCTTAGGATCGACAAAACCTTCCTGTTGTATCACATACAACCTTTCCTCACGGTAACCGTTAAGGAAACTCTATTTTGACATCCATGTGCCAGATTTCATAATCGAAAAATGTAGCAACTGCTAACATAATTCCAACAGACTCCAAAAGGGAGCAGACAAAATAGACTGGGCGTCGCACCACCTTCTTCTTCTAAATTGTCTCATTCAACTACGTAGATCCTTCCTTGTCGGCACTAGACCCTACCGGGGAATGTCCTGGCTTGTCTCTTGGCGGTCCTGCCGCTGCTTCTTCATCAACGTTTGTTTCAGCCACTAGTGCAGCACTCACCACTTGATTTGTTGCCGCTAGATATAGCAGCAACGGCTCTTGCGGTTTTGGCGTGACTAGGACTGGCAGAGAGGAGAGGTACTTCTTGAAATCCTATAGCGCCGCCTCTCCTTCTAGAGTCCATTCCATCAGACCCGCCTTCTTCAAGATTTTGAAAATGGGCAGGGCGCGCTTGACAGATTCTGAGATGAACCTACTCAAAGCAGCAACACAGCCGACAAGACGACGCACATTGTTGACAGGTTTTGGTGCTTCAATTTGCTCAATTGATTTGATCTTGTTGGGATTTGCTTCAATTCCACTCTGAGATACAAAGAACCCGAGAAGTTTGCCGGATGGGACGCCGAACACACACTTCTCAGGGTTGAGCTTCATGCTGATCTTGCGCAGATTTGCAAATGTTTCTTCTAGGTCTGATATGAGTGTAGCCTTGTCTTTGGTTTTGACCACTATGTCATCAATATAAGACTCCATATTTCTATGTAGCTCGGGCTCAAAACCAATCTGGACCGCTCTTGCAAATGCAGAACCAACACTTTTCAACCCGAAAGGCATACGCAAAAAGCAATACATACCACATGGGGTGATAAATGCGGTCTTCTCCTCGTCTTCCTTGGCCATGAAAATCTGATGATAGCCTGAATAGGCGTCAAGGAAAGACAACAAGTCACAGCCAGCGGTGGGGTCCACAATCTGGTCGACGCGTGGGAAAGGAAAAGGATCTTTGGGGCATGCTTTATTGATGCCTGTGAAGTCAATGCATAGCCTCCATTTCTCATTTGCCTTGCGCACTACAACTGGATTGGCCAACGACATAGGATGAAGTACTCCTCTGATCAAGCCAGCCACCTCTAATTTCTTGATCTCTTCGGCAATGAACTGTTGCCGCTCCAAAGCGTGCTTCCGGACCTTTTGCTTGACGGGCCGCGCATGTGGATAGACGGCAAGGTGGTGCTCAACAACCTTCCTGGGAACACTAGGGATATCAGATGGTTGCCATGCAAACACATCGACATTCGCCCACAGGAAGGCGATGAGCGTTCTTTCCTATTTGTCTTCAAGGGTGGAACTTATGGTGAAAGTCCCTCCCGTGCCATCCTCCTTGGTGGGCACCTTCTTAGTCTCTGGTGGAGCTGCCTTGGACTTCTTGCTCTTGCCGGTGGAGCTCTCTGGCACATTGTCAACGGGAGTGCAACACTCCGACGAGGCGCGCTTGCCGGAATGTGCGCCAGAGGCCTTGTAGGTCTTCTACCCCAGGGAGCTTCAGCGGCAGGAGCAAGTGCCTTGGCGGCAGGTGCTGCAACTGCCTCCCGGTAGAGTTGGTCGGCACAGATAAGTGTGCCTTTATTGTCAGAGTTGATCGTGATGACGCTCATTGGCCCGGGCATCTTCAGCACATTGTAAGCGAAGTGGGTGGCCGCCATAAACTTGGCCATCGCTGGGCGACCAAGGATACCGTTGTACGGCAATGAGATCTTGGCGACGTCAAATACGATCTTCTTTGTCGTGAAATTTATGTCGCTGCCAAACGTCACCGGCAACGTGATTTTGCCCTTCGGCTGAATCCTCCCTGAATTGACCCCTTGGAAAGCGCCTATGGGCTCCAGATATTCATTAGGAATTTCCAGCCTCTGGATGACATCACGCGAGATGAGGTTCAGGCTGGCCCCACTGTGGACTAGCATCTTCTTCACCTTGAGGTTGCGAATCATTGGCGAAACCAACAATCGCAGGCACCCGACCGCAGTTGTGTGATCAGGGTGATCCTCTGCGTCGAAAATGGTAGGAGCGTTGGACCACTTCAGAGGTCTCTGGGCACCGATAGATGGCTTCGTCGCGTTAACCTCGCGCGTCCACTGTTTAAGTTGGCGGTGAGAGGAATGCGACGAGGAGCCTCCCTCGATGCACATAATCTCTGTAGCCTTTTGGAACTCATGCTCACTGGACTCGTCCTCCTCTTTGACGTCATCATCCTCACCCTCATGCTTGTCGCGGCCACGAGAGGGATAGTCTTTTCGTTGTTTGGGCTTGCCACGGCAACCTCCTCAGCCAACGTGCTTCTTGCCGGACCCCTCCGCGCCATCCTAGCCCTTCTCCTTATATCGCCTCTCGTACTTGGCTTTTTTGCTTCTCGGCAAGTTTCTCAAATTCCTGACAATCTTGGAGATCATGGCCTTGGTGCGATGGATCTTGCAATACTGCTTGGCGGAGCCTTTCGGCTTTTCGGTAGCCACCATCGCCTGACAGGAGACACACCCAACAACATCCTTGTCGAGGTCATATTCCTTGGCCTTCTTGATGGTGTCGGTGTTGCCGGATCCCTCGACAGAAAGCATGGCCTTGCCCTTGCGCTTCTTGTTACACCGCTAGCCCTTCTTCGCCAGGGCGGCGGTGTCCTCATCCTCAGAGTCAACCCCTGCGCCAGCGTCTTCGCCGGGGAGCCTCCTCCCTTCTTCAACACGAGTACATTTATCTGCCAGAGCATAGAGCTTGGCAACATCCCTGACCTTCTTCATCGCCAGCTCTTCCCGCATCTTGTGGTTGCGCACGTTCTGATGGAACGTGCTGATAAGAGTGGCAGGATGAACGTCTGGTATGTTGTGGTGCACACGGTTGAACCTTTGGATGTACTTGCGCAAAGTCTCGCCCTCCTTCTGAGGGATGATGTGCAAATTGCTTTCTTGACCAGGAGATTGGTGGCCTCTGGTAAAGGCGCCAACAAACTAATGGCACATGTCTGCCTAGGAGGTGATGGAATTCTTCGGCAAGTGCATCAACCATGACCTGACTTTGGGCTTAGGAACCAATGGGAAGTAGTTGGCGAGTATCTTGTCATCGCGAGCCTCGGCAGCCTGCACCACGATGGTGTAGATGCTCAAGAACTCCAACGGGTGAGTTTTGCCATCGTACTTCTCTGGGACCTCTGGCTTGAATGTGTAGGAATTGGGCCACTAGACTTGCCACAGCTCACGGGTAAACGCTGGACAGCCCACCTCGTAAGGTAGGCTGGCAGGATAGCCTAGCACGGGCTTGTCTACAACGGCCCCTCCGCGCTTATCAGATTGATGGCGCGCTTCCCGCCGTCACTCGATTGTAGTTCGAGCGTCTTCCTTGCTTCATTCCTGTAGGATTTGACACTGGTCGCGGCGAGTCCATGGATCGAATGACGCCGTTGAGTAACCATCGTAAGCGTCGGTCCGTTGAGTTGGTGACCGACGTTGTTGCTGTGGAGGAGAGTGCATCGTGGTTGCATCGCCTCCAGCCTTCTCACCAAAGGCGTGAGCCGGCTCGATGGAACAAAACTTGTCAGCAAGGCTGAGGAGGCTCTGAATGGTGGCTCTCCATTTGTCGAGCTTCTCCGCAGCGGGAGGGAAGTTTAGGAGTAGTTGCGCCCGCGCCATTGCTTCTTCTGACGTGGTTTGCAGCGAACGACGCGAGGAGCACGAGGTGCTCTGACTCCTAACCATGTTAGAAGGAGCTTTATGCTGGCCTCGTGATTGCATGCCACTCACACTAGCATGCTGGTCCCGTGCACCTTGGGAGCGATGCGAAGGAGCTTCTCCGTGCGGACATTGGGAACCACCAGCGCCGCGGTGCTGCTCTTCGCACGCGTCCTTGGAAGGTCACGGTGTAGGCACCAACATGGGTGCATTGGAAGGTGCCCTTCCGTCCCAAGTTCACCGTACCGCCCACAGGAGGTACGGCTTCGTCCTGAGACCTAGCGGCATGGGGATTTCCACCGATGCTGTGAGCGTCTCCATGGCAAGCGTCGCTGCTTGCTTGGCCTTGGTCACCAGAATGTTGCGGAAGCTCTGAACCTCCGCCTCCTCCTCCACCCGCATCGCCTGTCTGTGCAGCTACATGGACGGCGGATGCGGACGGGCCAACCGCCGTTAGGCTCTTCTTCTTGGGGCCATGGCGATGATGATTATGACTAAGGAATTGACGCATTGATCACCAGATCAGGTTCACGCGACCCCTGCCCCTTCCTGGCGTGCCAAAGATGTCAGGGGAATCGAGACCTATGGGATCAGAGGGACCCCTTTTCGGTTTGGCGGGGGGAGAAGGCTCGCACAAAGAGCAGATCAGTTGAACAACGCATGGTATTTTACCCAGGTTCGGGCCGCAGAGATGCGTAAAACCCTACTCCTTCTTGGTTGTATTGTGGGTATTTTTAGGGTTCCAGCTACAGGAGTGCTATGAACAGCCGCTACGCGTATGTTCTAGAAGGTCGAAAAGTCGAAAAGTCCTCTACCTTAACGCCCTGGGCCTCCTTTTATACTCTCGAAGGGGATCCCAACAGTGGCATATAGTGTGTACACTGAGCCAGTCCCATCGACACCGCTTAGCCTCTTCATCGTCGGTGCCGCGACATGTGCCCACGCGGGGCGACACCTGACCTCTGCGCTGGCGGGGTCTTGCCGAGGCTCCGCCTTGCCGGGTCTTCGGGGCTTTGCCTTGCCGAGGGTTTGAAGGCCATCCCGGCAAGGTCTTGCCTTTGGTCTTGATTTTCCTGTATTTGTATCTAGCAGCTCCCTGTCGGGCCTTGTCGCTAGGGTGGCTACTACTGCCCGTGCATGAGTAAGGGGCACTAGAGAGCCCGAAACTCTAGTGTATCGACACGTATCACACCTACAAAGTAATTCTATTTTTATTCCCGGATAGTAGTTTGTTTCTTGTACTAGTTATAGTGAACATTGTTGCGTGTAGAGTTGTATCGGTGGTCGATTGAACTTGAGAGAATATTAATTCTACCTTTAGCTCCTTGTTGGGTTTGATACTCTTACTACAAATGACCTCCTATACTTGTGGGTTATCATCGTGCAGGTAAGGCTCCGACCGTCTCCTCTAGCATTTGGTCACCGACAAGTGACGTGTCGTGGTGTAGGTGATCCATGAGGGTCAAGTCTTGGGTATGGTGCTTGGTGGTAATGTGGCCTGTAATAGCCTCTGCTACGCGGTTTTGATGGCCTCATTCTAGTAGGCGGTACAGTGTGGTGGCGGCGAGTGGCGACATTCCTTCTTCTTGGTCCAGACCATTGATTTCTTTTATTTTGGGCTTGTGCTCTAGCGGATCACATCTGGGCATTAGGCAGGTCAGGGATCCTTCTCCGGGTAGGGGTTCTTCGGCTCGGTCCGAGTGGTGCCTTCGGGCAGTGAGGTTCTCCTCCTCGCGGACACAATGTGAGGTGGTGGTGGTCGTGACATTGTTGCACCATCGGGTGGATCTATGCCAATGGCCACAGATGTGGCATTGCAGGAGGTTCTTGGGCCAAGGTCAGTGAGCTATGGTCAGAGCTTTTTCAGGGGGTAGTTGTCGGCAGTCACTCGATCATGTCCGTCCTAGTTCACCAGGACTGGCTAGGGACGCAGGTGTCAGCGTTTCCTATTGTGGTGGTGTTGACCCACTCTCAGCCATTGATGCCTAGCTTAGAGTGGGCGGGGTACCTCTGCTTCTCCTTGCATTTTGTGCATTGTGAAGTGGCGGTTGACGGTATTTTAGACCTTGGATGCCGGGCCGATGACTCCGGAAGGCTGTTCGCATGGTTAGCTCTCTGACGAGCACCGTATCGATGGTGGTGGCTTTCCCCTTGGTCGTGTGGGTGGCAGGTGGTGGAGCACAGGTGGATAGGGAATGCCTTTGGTCTCTAGTAGCGGCAATGCCCTCACTCAGCTAGAATTTTGACCTTGTCATGCTTGCCCTGGAGACCTTCTAGTGGCACGAGGGAGGTGCCGAGCGAAAGCTCTGCGCTTTGTCGCCCACGATAGCGACGCTTGCGGGCATCACTTTCTTCTTGAACACGTTGTCATGTTACCTCTTGGTGTCTCGGTTTTGGGTGAAAATCTTTGTCTTGTGTGACTCGGCAGAGGCGACGCTTACCAGTGTTCTTCCTCATGGCGTCATCTTCATGGAGTTTAGGTTTACTAGGGTGTAGCATGGAGTTATTCTCAAATCTTCTCGTGTTCTCTATCGGTAGCGTAGTCACTTGTGTTCTACATGATCTGGTTATCTTGGGATCGGCTATGTCTAAGTGTTATCTAACAATCTTGTTCATTCGGCAGTGTACTTGTTCAATTGTAAAGCGGGGAGGGGGGAGCCTATTTCGTGTGAGATATAATTATGCGTAAGGAGCTAGTATATACACAAACCAGACTATACAGAAGACGCGCCAGCCGCCCCCGCGCCGTCCTCCCCAGGCAACACAGGAGAACCCTAGTCGCCATCAATGAAGATCCCCCCTCGCCCGCCGCCGGAGGGCCAGTCGGCGAAGCTGCACCGTGCCTCGGGATAGTGGCGGCGGGTGGGTGGGGTGATTTGTCCCTTAAGCGCCCGTCCTCCCCAAGTCCTCGTCGCCCCGATCCAGCCATGACGCGCCGTCCGTGCCACCCCCATCCCCTCCCAGCTACTGCCCATCTCCTATTGCTCCGGCGGTGGATTTTTCTTGCCCTGGCCGCTGCCATGGTTGCCCTTCCGTGCAGCCATCCTTCCCCCCATTGGCGGCGCAACCCAGCCCGTTGTTGGTGCTACTGCTTGCCATAGTCAGGCGTGGGTGATGCGGCTGGTTGCGGGGGTGCATGCGACCTAGCTCATGCAACCCCCCTCCATCGGCCCTTGATGGCCCACAAGTATAGGGGGTCAATCGTAGTCCTTTCGATAAGTAAGTGTCAAACCCAATGAGGAGTAGAAGGAAATGACAAGCAGTTTTCAGCAAGGTAATTACTGCAAGCACTGGAATTGTAGGTAATAGGTTGTTTGATAGCAAGATAATTGGTAACGAACAAGTAACGGTAACGGCAAATAAAGTGCAGCAAGGTAGCCCAATCCTTTTGTGGCAAAGGACATGCCAAAACGGTCACTTATAGTAAGCAAAGTGTTCTTGAGGGTTCACGGGAATTTCATCTAGTCACTTTCATCTTGTTGGTTTGATTCATGTTCGTGTAACGCCCCTTACACACCCGCCGGTAGTCGTTACTCCTGGCGGGATCTAGACTGACCTAACAGATCAATACTAGTCTTTTCTACGCACTTTGTCCTCACTCATACGCACCCGGGACCAACTTCCCGATCGGTCACCCATCCTAGAACTACTCCAAGCCAAGCACGCTTAACCTGAGAGTTCTGTTTGAATGGGCTCCCGAAAAAGAAGGAATTCCTTATTGATATGAGTAGTCTATCAACCCTAATAAGCCAGGCTATCACATACATGACCACTCAGAGGAACCGACGTCCTCGTCGGGTCACAGGAACGTTCCCTCTTGGCACAAACGTGTGTGCTTCCAGTCCGATACATGTGTCATTCTGTGTGCCACGACGGGTCACCAACTTCGTGCAAACATCCGTGTAACCGCGAGGGTCGGCTCTGATACCAACTTGTAACGCCTCGGACACACCCGCCGGTAGTCGTTACTCCTGGTGGGATCTAGACTGACCTCACAGATCAATACTAGTCTTTTCTGCGCACTTTGTCCTCACTCATGCGCACCCGGGACCAACTTTCCGATCGGTCACCCATCCTAGAACTACTCCAAGCCAAGCACACTTAAAGTGAGAGTTCTATTTGAATGGGCTCCCGGAAAAGAAGGAATTCCTTATTGATATGAGTAGTCTATCAACCCTAATAAGCCAGGCTATCACAGTTCGCTACTTTGATAATTTGATATGTGGGTGGAGTGATGTCTACTATGCAAGATACTCCAATGTCACCACAAGTATCCATGAGTTAATTATACGATACACATCAAACAATTTCAGATTCATAATACTCAACCCAACACAAAGAACCTCAAAGAGTGCCCCAAGATTTCTATCGAAGAACAAGGTATGAAAACACGCAATCAATCCCTATGCATAGATCCCCAAGGTCACCGGAAACCGCAAGTTGACGCCATAACATATATCAAGTGAATCACTTGAATACCCCAATGTCAATACAAGTATCCGCATCCAACACATACATCAAGTGCTCTCAAATCCATAAAAGTATTCGCTTTGATAATATCAAAATCTCAAAGGGAAAACTCAATTGATTATAACAAGATAGAGAGGGGAAAACTCCATGTGATCCAACTATATTAACAAAGCCCATAATACATCAAGATCGTGCCATATCAAGAACACGAGAGAGAGATTGAAGACATAGCTACTAGTACAAACCGTCAGCCTCGAGGGTGGACTAATACCTCCTTATCGTGGAGACCATAGGGATGATGAAGATGGCCTCCGGAGATGATCTACCCTCTCCGGCAGGGTACTGGAACGCCTCTAGATTGGTTTTTCGTCGATACAGAGAGTTATGGCGATGGAACCAGGAGTCTAGGGTTATTTCTAATGGTTTCTATATTTATAGGATTTTTGAGCGTCGATTTCACGTGAAGATGGGCCACGAGGAGAGCACAACCCACCAGGCACGCCGGAGGGGCCTAGCTCGTGGTGGTGGGTTGTGGCCACCTTGTGGCTCTTCTGCCCCCCCCCCCCCCCGTGGAGCTTCTAGTGCATCCTTTTGTTCCAAAAAAATCATCAAAAAGATTCATTGCATTTGGAGAACTTTTATTTCTGCACAAAAACAACACTACAGTAGTTATACTAAAAACAATAGTCTGTGTTAGTTCTAAATAAATCATATAAAGTGCATCAAAACCATATAAGAGCATTGTAAACATAGGTAAATATAGCATTAATACTTGATAAATTATAGATTTGTTGGAGACGTATCAACATCCCCAAGCTTAATTCCTACTCGTGCTCGAGTAGGTAAATGACAAAATAAATAATTTATAAGTGTGAATGCTAGCATAGTGCATAAGTTTGATCAATGATAATTTGAACCAGTTTTTCTAGCATCATAACAGCAACTCTTCTCATACAACTCATCATGATAAAGTAGCAACCAATTCACATGTTATGGTCCGCACAATGAATTCTCTTGAAACTTAACAACCTATGTTCCTAGTCACCAAACAATTGCAATTCAACTTATTCTCAACAAAGTCTAAGTAAGAGTCCCACATAATCAATCATCATATAGTCTTCTATGATTGCTAGTACTTGAAGCATATTTTTATAACAAATGGCATCCATTGAACACATAGAAAGATAGGGGCTTAATGTTTCGCCTCCCAACATACTTATCATAAAGAAAATTGTCAACAACAATAAGTCATGATAAAATATATTTGACTCAGCATATGTGCCTAGATCTTTACCACCACATGATGCTTTCCAACTAATAGAAGTAGGTTGGAATAAGAAGTTGACTCAACATGAAAAGTAAAAAACACGAAAGTAAATAGATCGTCCATTCGCAGAGGGAAGCAAGGATTTGCATATGTGCCACAACTCATTGTTTAAAACAGAGATAAATATAATATTGTTAGGTGTACCCTTCTTGTCAACATTTCGACTAAGAGTTATCAATATCTTCCATGTTAAACACATTAGCAGCGGTTCCCAAGCAGTAAAATTAAAGGTTTACTCCCCCTCCACCAAGAAATGCACTCCATGGCAAGCTGAATCCATGGGTACCGTCCATACAAACAACATTCCTGGGGGAGTTTTGTTTAATTATTTGCATTTATTATTTCGGGACTGGGAATCCCTATTACCGCCCCTCTCATTCAAATACGAATAAATAAACACTCATCATGAGAATAACCCGCTTAACAAGGAAGCTATAGACCGCCCCCGTCGCTCCATGAGCGGTCTAGGCACACAAAATAGATGCTTATTTGAAATATTAGAGGTGGCACATGCAAGTTTACTTGGAACGGCAGGGTAATACCGCATATAGGTAGATATAGTGAACTCTCATGGCAAGAAACTGGGTTTAAGGGTTTTTGGATGCACAAGCAGTATCTCTACTTCGTAAGAATTTTTGGCTAGCAAAAGATCCTAAGCAAACACCACATGTTGGAGGATCCATAACAATATAACTTCTATGCAAATATACACAACCATAACTTTTTACATTTTCTTCCTTCTCCAACTTCAACTAATTTGCTCCAGTTTGAAAATAATTAATGGGTATTCACAATCATATAAGATGTCCAAGATAATATATTTGTATCTGAAAGTTCTCTTCCATATACTAATCATTCACGAATTGCTTGTATGACCAATATTGTGATTGTCAAAATTCAATAGATTTTACTTTCTAAACCAGATGTGAAGCTACTTTTAAGCATAAATCACATTGATATTTCATATTTATGATATTTCATTGATTCACAATTTACTCATAGGATATAAGTGAAGCTTAAGAGAAAATATATAAGTGAAGATCAATGAGTACGTAAATACTGAACTAGCTATGTGAGGATTCTCTCAATAAATATTTTTAGATCTGAGTATTACATTTAAACAATGACGAAAATAAAAATAGAACTCTAATAATAGCACATATCATGTGGACAAATAAAAATTTAGGCTCAACGTAGGCTAACCAATAATTGTCGATGAAGAGAGGTGCGATGCGTAGCATCCCCAAGCTTAGATGCTTGAAAATTCTTTGAATATTTACTTGGGGTGCCTTGGGCATCCCTAATCTATAGCTTTAGTATCTCATTCAATCCTCACATATCACGATTTCACCTATTCACAAAAACTTCATCAACAGAGAACTCGAAAAGAACTCGTGAGATAGGTTAGTACACATAACAATAAATCCACACTTCATGTACTGCCAAGACAAGTTGAAAAATAATTTTCGAACATCATCTACTGTTTACTATCATTTCCAAAATTTATATCTACCAATATATGCTATGGAAACTATAGGATAAGTAGATAACTAAACTATGACAATAATCTGTCCAAACAGAATAGTCTGTAGAAATTTATGAAAATAGTGTACTTACGTAACTCAAACAATTATGAAAATTTATTACGTGATTAGAATTTGTATGAAAACACTGTGTAAAAAATTGTATGAAAACACTGTGTAAAAATTACATGATTCATGATTTTTCTCACACAATACCTAATGTATTATACCATTCCCACAATTTATATCACCAAATATAAGCCACGAAAACACTTGAAACAAGCAAACTATGCATGCAAAACAGAATCTGTCAAAAACAAAACAATCTGTGAAGATCTGAATTATCACCATACTTCCCTGACTCTAAAAATTCTGAAAAATTAGGAAAAAGCATAGAATTTGCATATATATTTTTTTTGTAAAATTTTCATAATGTTTTGACGCTCCAGTAAAACTAGATAATTCATATACTGGACGTAAAACTTTCTGTTTTTGCACAGAATCAAACAAGCACGTATCCACACTAAGCCAAAGGCTTTACTTGGCACTTTATTGAAATAAAAGACACAAAACATGATTACTATAGTAGCTTGATAATGTTAACACAAAAAAACATAAAGTAAAAGTGTTGGGTTGTCCCCCAACAAGCGCTTTTCTTTAATGCCTTTTAGCTAGGCATGATGATTTCAATGATGCTCATATATGAATAATAGTTGAAACATGCAAGAGAGCATCATGAATCACATGGCAAACACATTTAAGTATAACCCCCTTCCTATTCATAGGGATTTTGTGAGAAAATAATTTATGGGAGCAAGAATCAACTAGCATAGGAATGCAAAACAAGTGCAAGTTCAAAACTTTGAACACATAGAGTGGAAACTTGGTATTATTGCAATTCCTACAAGCATATGTTCCTCCCTCATAATAATTTTAAGTAGCATCATGAAGGAATTCAAGAATATAACTATCACATACATCATTCTTTTCATGATCTACAAGCATAGAAAATTTATCACTCTCCACATATGCAAACTTCTTCTCATTCATAATAGTGGGAGCAAACTCAACGAAATAACTATCATGAGGTACTTGATAGACATAACCACTTTGACTATTAAAATCATGATAACAAGTTTCATGGTTGTCATTACTCTTTATAGCATACATGTCATCATCATAATCATCATAGATAGGAGGCATGCCATCATCACAATAAATTTGCTCATCAAAACTTGGGGACAAAAAATATCATCTTCATCAAACATAGCATCCCCAAGCTTGTGGCTTTGCATATAATTAGCATCATGGATATTCAAAAAATTCATACTAACAATATTTCTACCATTCTCATTATTCAAGGAGTTCTTATTAAGTATATTCATAAATTCTTCCTCTACCAATTGAGCACAACTTCCCAAGCCATCATTTTCACGAAAGACATTAAAAAGACGAAATAATTGATGCAACCTAAACTCCATTTTTTAGTTTTGTTTTATAAAACCAAACTACTAAAAAACAAGAAACTAAAAGATTTAATTGCAATATCTAAAGATATACCTTCAAGCGCTCACCTCCCCGTCAACGGTGCCAGAAAAGAGCTTGATGTCTACTACACAACTTTATTCTTGTAGACTTGTGTTGGGCCTCCGAGCGCAGAGTTTTGTAGGAGCGTAGCAATTTTCCCTCAAGTGGATGACCTAAGGTTTACCAATCTATGGGAGTTGTAGGATGAAGATGGTCTCTCTCAAATAACCCTGCAATCAAATACAAGATATATCTTGTGTCCCCAACACACCCAATACAATGGTAAATTGTATAGGTGCACTAGCTCGGTGAAGAGATGGTGATACAAGTGTAGTGATGATAGTATATATTGGTTTTTGTAATAGTAACAATTAAGGTAACAAGTAACAAAAGTGATCACAAACGGTATTGCAATTCTTGAAAACAAGGCCTAGGGTCTGTACTTTCGCCAGTACAATCTCTCAACAATGCCAATATAATTCGATAACATAACCATCCCTCAACGTGCAATGAAGAATCACTCCAAAGTTCTCCTTAAAGTTCTCCTTAAAGTTATCCTTTCCGATCGATCTATCCAAGAGTTCGTACTAAAATAACACCAAGTTATCCTTTCTGATCGATCTATCTAAGAGTTCGTACTAGAATAACACCATATGATATGCATCAACCAACTCTAATGTAACCTAGATACTCCAATGTCACCACAAGTATCCACGAGTTAATTATACGATACGCATCAAACAATTTCAGATTTTTTTCACTACAAACAGTAAGGGCAAAACCCCACTGCAACTTTTATTAAATAGGAAAAAAGACAAGGTCTAACAATTTCGGATTCATAATACCCAATCAAACACAAAGAACCTCGAAGAGTGCCCCAAGATTTCTATCAGAGAACAAGGTATAAAAACATGCAATCAACCCCTATTCATAGATCCCAAAGGTCACTGGAATCCGCAAGTTGACGCCATAACATATATCAAGTGAATCACTTGAATACCCCAATGTCACTATGGGTATACGCATGCAAGACGTACATCAAGTGCTCTCAAATCCAGAAAAGTATTCAATCTAATAATAACAAAATGTCAAAGGGAAAACTCAATTCATCACAACAAGATAGAGAGGGGAAAGAGCCATATGATCCAACTATATTAACAAAGCCTGTGATACATCAAGATCGTGCCATCTCAAGAACACGAGAGAGAGAGATTAAACACATAGCTACTCGTACAAACCGTCAACCCCAAGGGTGGACTACTCCCTCCTCATCATGGAGACCATAGGGATGATGAAGATGGTCTCTATAGATGCTCTACCCTCTCCGACAGGGTACTAGAATGCCTCCAGATTTGTTTTTCATTGATACATAGAGTTGCGGTGGAGGAACAAGGAGTCCAGGGTTATTTCTGATGGTTTCTATATTTATAGGATTTCCGAGTATCGGTTTCACGCGAAGATGGGCCACGAGGAGAGCATAACCCACCAGGGCGCGCTGGAGTGGCCTCATGTTGTGGTGGGTTGTGCCCACATCATGGATCTTCTAGCCCTACCACGAAGCTTATAGTGCCTCTTTTGTTCCAAAAAATTGTCAAAAAGTTTCATTTCATTTGGAGGACTTTTATTTCTGCAAAAAAAAACACCATGGTAGTTCTGCTCAAAACAACGTCAGTCCAGGTTGGTTATAAATAAATCATATAAAGTGCATCAAAACCATATAAAAGTATTGCAAAGATAGGTGAATATGGCATGAATACTTAATAAATTATAGATACGTTGGAGACGTATCATGGACCGGTGCTTAGGCTCTCTTCTTACTTGCGCAACCTCCCACTTAAGATTAATCCCCTCGCAAGCATCCGCAATCACGAGAAAATTATTAACATAAAATATAACCGTAGCATTAAACATGTGGGATCAAATCAGCCCCTTACGGAGTAGCGCATAAACTAGTGTTTAAGCTTCTGTCACTCTAGCAACCCATCATCTAATAACTACTCCAGTATTACTTGAGGCCCAAGGATGGTGAAGTGTCATGTAGTCGACGTTCATATGACACCACTAAAGGAATCACAACATACATATCATCAAAATATCGAACACATATCAAATTCACATGATTACTTGCAACATGAATTCTCCCGTGAACTAGAGAACAAAGGTAACTACTCACAAATAATATTGATGCTCAAGGTCAGAGGGGTATTAAATAGCATAATGGATCTGTAATGTAATCTTCCACCAAATAAACCATATAGTAATCAACTACGTAATGTAATCAACACTACTAGTCACCCACAGGTACCAATCTGAGGTTCCGGTACAAAGATTGAACACAAGAGATGAACTAGGGTTTGAGAGGAGATGGTGTTGTTTAAGATGTTGATGAAGAATGGCCTCCCAAAGATGAGATGGTTGTGGTATGATGATGGATTTGATTTTCCCCTTGTGGAGGGAAGTTCCCCCGGCGGATCGCTCTACCGGAGGGCAAAAGTGCTCCTGCCCAAGTTCCACCTCGAGATGGCGGCCTTCCGTCCCGAAAGTCCTCAGGTTATTTTTTCTAGGTCAAAACACCTTAGATACCAAAATATGGGCACCGGAGGTGGGCGGGCTGAGCACAACCAGGTGGTGCCTGTGGGGGCTGGCGCGCCCTGGTGCTCACCAGGTGGACCTCTCCGGTAGTTATTTGCTCCACTATTTTTATATATTCCCAAATCATTATCCGGAAAGTTTCAACTCATTTGAAGATGTGCAGAATAGGTATATCTTATATGCTTTTTAGGTCCAAAATTCCAACTGCCGGCATTCTCCCTCTTTGTGCAAACCTTGCATATTATGAGAGAAAAGGCATTAGAGTTACTCCATAAAGCATTATTTTGCATAAAAACATTATAAATAACAATAGTAAATCATGATGCAAAATGTATGAATCAACTCCCCCGGGCTTAGAGCTCGCTTGTTCTCAAGCGAAAGACGATATCGAAAAACATGTCCACGTGGTTTGAGAGAGAGGTGTCGACAAAAGCAAAATATGGACATAGTAGCATCATGCTTATTGTCATAGCAACAACAAAATTGATCATAAGACTCTTTAATCTAACTTTTATTCTATAACATCATCATATAACTTCTTATGAACAACTTACAATTCATCACAACATAGAAGTATAAAGCATCAACCTTATTGGAAACCTACAAACTATGTTCTTAGTCAACTTTGCAACTACAATTATTCATAGTTTCAGGAAGGGTCTCATGTCGTAGCCTTTTGGCAAGTCCACATACTCAACCATCATTTAATCTTATATGATTGCTAACACTCACAACATACCCATGAGCAAAAAGTTTCAACCGGACGCATAGAAGATAGGGGCTTATAGTTTTGCCTCCCAACGTATTCACCTCAAGGGTGATGTCAACAATAATAACTCATGCTCACTCATATACAACTGGGTGTGCCTAGATCTTTCCTCACCACATGATTCTTGCGAAAAGAAAAATTAAAAAGGTAGGGAAGAATACTTTGACTCTTGCATAAAAGTAAATACATAAAGGTAAATGATAGGCCCTTCACAGAGGGAAGTAGAGGTTGTCATGCACTTTTTAGTTTGTATGCCAAATCCCTTAGTCAAAAGAACACCACATTGTATTGCCCCTACGATAGCAACCTTTATTATCCAATATGTCGCTTTTATTACTTTGTCATCACAAGTTCGTATAGCACTCAATTTTCTCTTACACTAATTGATCAAACACATTTAAAGGCATTTTTTATTGCCTTAGTGCACCGGTGACAACTTACTTGAAGGATCTTATTCAATCCATTGGTAGGTATGGTGGACTCTCAAAACATGAGTATGTGTTTGGGCTTTTTGGATGCACAAGTAGTATCTCTACTTAGTACGGAATTTTTGGCTAGCAAAGATATTGATCAAGCACTACATGTTGAAGGATCTATGACAATATAACTTCTACGTGAATATGAACAAGCATAAATCATTACGTTGTCTTCCCTATCCAATGTCAATAATTTTGGCTTATAAGGGCTCACAATCATAAAAGATGTCCAAGATAGTGTATTTGCATGTGAATCTTCTCTTCCCTAATTAATTCTTTCAGGAGTTGTATCGTTGACCAATGCTATGCTTGTCAATCTCCAATAAATTTTACCACTTATACTATTCCTTATGTGATTTCATTACTAACCATAAGATTAGCATATGATCTTTTTCATTTATTTTCTTTTATTATGATTGCAACAAGAAAGCAAAGAAGCAAAAGCTCAAACTAAAATTTATTATATAACTCTCACTCGATTACATAAATAGATAGATCACGAAACTAGCACTTGGAAATAGATCATACTAAACTTTTATTGAACTAAATCATGAAAAAGCTAAGGATCGAAATAAAATAATTAAAGGTAAAAAACTGATGGTGATACGATATCGGGGCATCTCCCCCAATCTTGGCTCAAGCCAAGGGGAGTGCCCATACCCGTGTACTCAAGCCTCCTTTGGTCGTGAAGATGATGAAGGTTGTGGTGATGAAGTGCCACACTACAGCCTCAATAAGTACTCCAATTTACGGATGACGCTCTGAAGGGTGATGATGTGCTCCTCTAGCAAAATATTTTCATGAGTGAGAAATTTATTCTGAACATGAACCACTTCGAAGGCCCTAAAAGCTTTAGTTTCAGTGGGGGTGAGATGATCATAATAAGGTTCAACGATATCTTCTTCCCCCTCCTATTCTGTTGGCATATATTGCCCTTCCTCTCGTGCTTGATCTCTCATAGCTTGATTTCCCTTGTCTTCATTGTTGACTTCTTTTGGCTCCTCTCTCTTCAGGTCCATCTTCATCAACAAAGCATCTTCTTATACGTTATTGGAGGAGGAAGAAGATATGATGACTGGCCTGACAGATTTGATAGGAAAACAGCACAAAACCAAAACAGAGAATATGTCTGCGATGCAGTGGTCAAAATAATCAGGGTTATATATAGATTTTTTTTATTCTTGGGAAACAAGCATATGGAAGGAAAACGGAGCCGGGAAGGTTCCCGAGGAGGGAAAAACCCATCAGGACATGCCAGGAAAGGCAAACACGCCCTGGTGTATCATGCTCACCCCGATTGCTTTCCTATTTATTTCTTATTTTCCTGATTTTTGTAATATTCCAAAACCGACAGAAAATATTTTTGCAGATTTTTCGGAGTCCGTTTACTTACCGTATCACGTACCTCCTATTTTCCAAGATTCTGGAGTGTTCCAGAAGGTTTCTTTTATGTGTTCCTCCGGTGTCATGGTTTGGATAACATTGCTTTCAACATTAATAGGCATACCTAAGATATAATGTTTAATTCTTTGTCCATTAGCCACCTTCGGGTTAGTACCTTCGACATTATTAATTCTTATAGCTCCAGAGCGATAAACCTCTCCGATAACTATGGTGCTTCCCATTTAGAAAGATGTTTTCTTGGAAAAAATCTAAAACGAGAGTTGTACAAAAGAACATATTCTCCAACTTTGAATACATGCTTTTGGATTCTTTTGTCATGCCATATTTTAACTTTTTCTTTGAATAGTTTGGCATTTTCATAAGCCTGGTTTCTCCATTCATCTAGTGAGCTAATATCAAATAACCTCTTTTCATCTGCAAGTTTGAAATCATAGTTGTCTTCTTTAATTGCCTAAAATGCTTTGTGTTCTAACTCTAGAGGCAAATTACAAACTTTTCCATATACCATTTTGTATGGAGACATACCCATAGGATTTTTGTAAGTTGGTCTATAGGCCCAAAGTGCATCATCTAGTTTCTTAGACCAATTCTTTCGGGGCCTGTTGACAGTTTTTTGTAATATTTATTTTATTTCTCTATTGCTAAGTTCAACTTTACCACTAGATTGAGGATGATAGGGTGTTGCATTTCTATGGTTAACATCATATTTAGCAAGCATTTTATGGAAAGCACCATGATTAAAGTGTGAACCACCATTAGTCATTAAATTTCTAGGGACTCCAAACCTCGGGAAGATACTTTAAGAATGTTAATGGAGGTGTTATGATCAACACTACTAGTTGGAATAGCTTCTACCCACTTAGTAACGTAATGAACAACAACCAAAATATGAATATACCCATCAGAGGAAGGAAAAGGTCCCATACAGTAAAAAAAACCAACATCAAATGGTTCAACAACAAGTGAATAATTCATAGGCATTTCCTTACACTTACCGATATGACCAATCCTTTGACATTCATTGCAAGACAAGACAAGCTTACGGGCATACTTGAAGCAAGCAAGCCAATAAAAACCAGATTGTAATACCTTATGAACAGCTCTATCTCCCACATGATGTCATCCATAATCTTCAAAATGAAATTTCCGTATGATTTGTTTCTATTCATGCTCAGGTACACAACATCTAATAATACCATCTACTCCTTCTTTATAAATATGTGGGTCATCCCAAAAGTAATGTCTTAAATCATAGAAGAATTTTTTATTTTTTTGGTATGTGAACCTAGGTGGTATATATTTAGGGACAATGTAGTTAGCATAATCAACATACCAAGGAGTGTTTTGAGAAACATTTATTGTAGCTAACTGTTCATCAGGAAAACTATCATCAATAGGTAGTGGGTCATCAAGAATATTTTCTAACCTAGACAAGTTATCATCTATAGGGTTCTCACCTCATTTCCTATCAATGATATGTAACTCAAATTCTTGAAGCAAGAGAACCCACCTATTGAGTCTAGGTTTAGCGTCTTTGTTTTCCATAAGATATTTTATAGCAGCATGATCAGTGTGAACAATAACTTTGGAATAAATGATGTAAGATCTTAATTTATCACAAGCAAACACAATAGCTAAAAATTCTTTTTCAGTAGTAGCATAATTTCTTTGGGCATTGTCTAGAGTTTTGCTAGCATAATGGATAACATTTAATTTCTTATCAGCTCTTTGTCCTAGAACATCACCAACAACATAATCACTAGCATCACACATAATTTCAAAATTGAAGTTACAATCAGGTGGTTGAACAATAGGTGCAGAAGTTAAGGATTTCTTCAGTGTTTCAACGGCTTCTACACAATCATCGTGAAAAACAAATGGAATATACTTTTGTAAAAATATTTGTAAGAGGCCTAGAAATTTTGGAGAAGTCTTTAATAAACCTCCTATAAAAACCAACATGACCAAGGAAACTCTGAATACCTTTAATAACTTTAGGACGTGGCATTTTCTTAATTGCATCAACTTTAGCTTGATCAACCTCAATCCCTCGTTCTGAGGTTTTATGCCCCAAGACCAAGCCTGCATTAACCATAAAGTGGCACTTCTCCCAATTCAAGACGAGATTAGTGTGTTCACATCTCCGCATAACTCGATCAAGGTTGCTTAAATAATCATCAAAAGAAGTTCCGTAAACGGAAAATTCATCCATGAAAACCTCCAAAACATTTTCACAAAAATCAGAGAATATAGCTGTCATACATCTTTGAAAGGTGGCAGGTGCATTGCATAAACCAAAAGGCATACGTCTATTAGCATATGTTCCAAAAGGACAAGTAAAGGTGGTTTTCTCTTGATCAGATTGTGTCACACATATTTGAGAAAAACTAGAATATCGATCCAGAAAACAAAAGTGTGTGTGCTTAGATAATATTTCTAGCATTTGATCAATGAACAGAACAGGGTAATGACCTTTTCTAGTATCTTTATTTAATTTATAAAATAAATTACCACTCTATAGCCCGTGACAATTCTCGGTGGGATAAGTTCATTTTTATCATTAGGAACAAAAGTAATACCTCCCTTCTTAGGGACATAGTGAACGGGACTTACCCATCTACTATCAGCTATGGGATAAATTATACCTACTTCCAGAAGCTTTAATATTTCTGTTCTTACCACTTCTTTCACATTAGGATTCAATCATTGTTGGTGATCAACAACGCGTTTAGCACCAGGTTCCATCTTAATCTTATTCTGACATAGAGTGGTACTAATGCCCTTAAGATCATCAAGAGTATATAAAATAGCACCCCGATGCTTCCTTAGAATTTTTAATAATCTTTCTTCTTCATGATCTGAAAGGTTAGCTTTAATAATAACATGATATATCTTTCTGTCATCAAGATATACATACTTCAAAGTGCCAGGCAATTGTTTTAGTTCAAACACAGGATCACCTTTAGGTGGAGGAGGAGATCCTAATGTTTCAATAGGCAAATTGTGTTTTAGTAGAGGTTGTTGTTCAAAGAAAATTGTATCTATTTCTTTTCTTTCACGCAAGTGCATGTCATTTTCAATATCTAGCAGATATTGTTCTAGTGGATCAGTAGGAGGAATGGCAATAGAAGCAAGACCAATTATGTCATCCTTAATAGATAATTCTTTATTACGGGGTTGTCTACTAAACTTGAAAAAGTTAAACTCACAAGACACATCAGCAAACTCAACACTGACGGTTTCTTTTTGGCAATCTATGTTAGCATTAACAGTGTTCTAGAAAGGTCTACCAAAAATAATGTGACAAAAATCATCTGTTGGGTAACCAAGAACTAGGAAATAAGTACGATATTTTATTTCCCCGCACAAGACTTCAACATCTCTAATAATGCCAAGTGGTGTGATAGTGTCTCTATTTGGAAGTTTAATAGTAACATCAATGTCTTCTATTTCAGCAGGTGCTATGTCATTCATAATTTCTTGGTATAAATGAAAGGAATAACACTCACACTAGCATCCATATCACATAAACCATGATAGCAATGGTATCCTATTTTAACCGAGACAACAGGCATGCCAACTACTAGTCTATGTTTATCTTTTTCATTGGGTTTGGCAATTCTAGAAGCTTCGTTACAGAAGTAAATAACATGCCCATCAATATTTTCTACCAAGAGATCTTTAACCATAGCAACAGTAGGTTCTACCTTAATTTGTTACGAGGGCTTAGGTGCTTCAATATTACTTCTGATAACCGCTGTCGATACCTTAGCATGTTCCTTTATCCTAAGAGGGAAAGGTTGGTTTCCAATATAAGCAGTAGGCACAATTGGATCAACATTGTAAATGATACTTTCTTCTTTAGCTATGACTAGTTCTTTGATTTCCTTTTTAATAGGGGGTGTTAATTAAACCACTTATCCTTAGGGAGATCAACATGAGTAGCCAATGATTCACAAAAAGAGGCTACTATCTCAGAGTCAAGTCCATATTTAGTGCTACACTTGTGCAAAGGATCGGTATTCATAAAAGATTTAAAACAATCAAATTCAAGCTTAATACCTGACTCATTACCTTTGTTGAGTTCCCAATCTTAAGAGTTGTGTTTGATTCATTCTAATAGATCCCACTTGAATTCAATAGTCTATATCATAAAAGAACTAGTACAACAAGTATCGAGCATGGATCGGTCATTATGAGAAAGCCAAGCATAAATTTTTTGAATAATATTTTCTCTCGAAAGATCATGATTGGGGCATGAGTATAACATTGACTTAAGGCTCGCCCAAGCTAGAGCGATACTTTCTCCTTCACGAGGAAAAACATTATATAATTCTAATCATGATTAACTAGACGCATAGGATAAAACTTTTGGTGGAATTCCAATTTCAGTCGATTACAGTTCCATGATCCTATATAATCACATAGCCTATACCATGTCAATACTTTTGGTGGAAAACCTTCTTCTGAACTTCATCTCCGGATGAACCTACAAGCTTAAATAATCCACAAATTTCATCCACATGTATTAGGTGCATATCGGATGTTCAGTTCTGTCTCCTACATAAGTATTAGCTTGTAGTTGTTGTTGGGGAACGTTACATGGGAAACAAAAATTTGTATACCAACACCCATGATCTATCTATGGAGATCAACAACTACGAGAGGGAGAGTGGATCTACATACCCTTGTAGATCGCTAAGCAGGAAATGTTTAGAAACGCGGTTGATGTAGTCGAATGTCTTCGCGATCCAAATCGCAATCCGTCCAGCAACCCAATCATGAGCCGATCCGATCTAGCGCCGAATGGACGGCACCTCCACGCTCAACACACGTACATCTCGATGACGTCTCTGCCTCCTCAATCCAGCGAGCGAGGTCGGAGTAGTAGATGAGTTGTTCGGCAACACGATTGTGGTGTCGGTGGTGATGGTGCTATCCCAGCATGGCTACGCCTAGCGCTATCGAAACCGTGAATGGAGGAGAAAATGATCTAGGGAGAGAGAGGGGCGCCAAGGGCTTCCTGTGTGCTCTTGGGCCCCCCTCCCCTCTATATATAGGTGGAGGGGCATGGAGATCAGCTCCTCCAAGCCCTAGGGCGCAGCCAAGAGGGAGGAGTTGGACTCCTAGTCCAATACCCTCCCTTTCCAAAACCAGGTGGACTTTCCACCTCTCCCAAGCCAAATGGGCCTTGAGGGACTTGTGTGTCTGGCCCAATAAGGCCAGGGAGCCTCCCCTTAGCAAATGAAAACCCTTGGGATGTGGCGGAACCCTTGGTGGACTTATGGACTCCTCTAGAAGTTTCCGGAACCTTCTAGAAGGTTCTCAGTACAATATCGAAAAAACCCGAAAATTCTCCGGTAGCCAAAATATGACTTCCCATATATAAATATTTACCTTCGGAACATTCCGGAGCTCCTCGTGACGTCCGAGATCTCACCCAGGACTCCAAATAACCTTCGGTCACCAACATACATAACTCAAAAATACCAAATCGTCACTGAACATTAAGTGTGCAGACCCTACGGGTTCCAGAACTATGTAGACATGACAAGACACTCTCTGGTCAATAACCAATAGCGGGACCTGGATGCCCATATTGGCTCCTACATATTCTAAGAAGTTCTTTATCGTTCGAACCATGATGTCAAGGATTCAGGTAATCCTGTATGCAGTTCCCTTTGTCTATTGGTATATTACTTGCCCCAGATTCGATCGTCGGTATCTCCATACCTAGTTCAATCTCATTATTGGAAAATCTCTTTACATTTTCAGTAACAGAAGATCCCGTGACTAACTCCTTTGTCATATTTCTTGCAAGCTTCATGTGATGTTGTATTACCGAGTGGGCCCTAAGATACCTCTCCGTCATACGGAGTGACAAATCCCAATCTCGATCCATGCCAACCCAACAGACACCTTCGAAGATACCTGTAGAGCACCTTTATAGTCACCTAGTTACGTTGTGACGTTTGATACACACAAGGCATTCCTCCGGTGTCAGGGAGTTGCGGGATCTCATGGTCATAGGAACAGATACTTGACATGTATAAAGTAGTACAAATAAATTGACATGATCAACTGCTATGCTTACGGTTGGGTCTTGTCCATCACATCATTCTCTTGTCCATCACATCATTCCCCTAATGATGTGATCCCGTTATCAAATGACAACTCATGTATATGGTCAGGAAATCTTGACCATCTTTGATCAACGAGCTAGCCTAATAGAGGCTCACTAGGGACATCGAGTTGTCTATGTATCCACACATGTATCCGAGTTTCCGATCAATACAATTCTAGCATGGATAATAGCGGTTTATCATGAAGAAGGAAATATAATAATAACCAATTTATTATTGCCTCTAGGGCATATTTCCAACAGTCCCCCACTTGCACTAGAGTCAATAATCTAGTTCACATCACCATGTGATTTACACCCAATGAGCTGGGGTTTGATCATGTTTTGCTTGCGAGAGAGGCTTTATAGTCAATAGATCTGCAACATTCACATCCGTGCACACTTTGCAAATCTCTATGTCATATCATAGATGCTGCTACTGTGCCCCACTTGTAGGTATTCCAAATGGCTACTCCACTATACATATCCGATCTGCTACTTAGAGTCATCCGGATTGGTGTCAAAACTTGCATGAACGTAACCCTTTATGATGAACTCTTTGTCACCTCCATAATCGAGAAACACTTCCTTAGTCCTCTATTTACTAAGGATAATTTTGACCACTGTCCAGTGATCCACTCCTGGATCACTCTAGTACCCCCTTGCCAGACACGCGGCAAGGCACACATAGGTGCGGTACACAGCATGGCATACTATATAGAGCCTATGGCCAAGGCATAGGGGACGACCTTCGTCCTATCTCTTTCTTCTGCCATGGTCGAGCTTTGAGTCTTACTCAAATTCATACCCTACAATATAGCCAAGAACTCCTTCTTTGACTAATCTATTGTGAACTCCTTCAAAATTTTGTCCAGGTATGTCTTCATTGAAAGTTTTATCAAGCGTCTTGATCTATCTCTTTAGATCTTAATGCTCAATATTTAAGTAGCTTTATCCAGATGTTCCTTTGAAAAACTCCCTTCAAACAACCATTTATGCTTGCCAGAAATTGCACATTATTTCCGATCAACAATATGTCATCCACATATACTCATCAGAAATTCTATAGTGTTCCAACTCACTTTGTTGTAAATACAAGTTTCTCATAAACTTTGTATAAACCAGAAAACTTTGATCCCCTCATCAAAGCATATATCCCAACTCCGAGATGCTTGCTCTAGTGCATAAATGGATCACTGGAGCTCTCATGCCCGTTACCATCTCATGATCGACCAAACCTTCCTGTTGTATCAAATACAACCTTTCCTCACGGTAACCGTTAAGGAAACTCTATTTTGACATCCATGTGCCAGATTTCATAATCGAAAAATGCAGCAATTGCTAGCATAATTCCAACAGACTTTAGCATCACTACGAATGAGGGAGTCTTATCATAGTAAACTCCTTGAATTTGTCAGAAATCTCTTTGCGATAAGTCGAGCTTTATAAATGGTAACATTTACCATCAGTGTGTGTCTTCTTTTTAAAGGTCCATTTGTACTCAATGGTCCGCCGTTCGGGCAAGTCTACCAAAGTTCGTACTTGGTTTTAATGCATGGATCCTATCTTGGATTTCATGGCTCCTAGCCATTTGTTGGAATATGAGCCCACCATTACTTCTTCATAGCTCATAGGTTCACTGTTGTCTAACAACATGACCCCCAGGACAGGATTGCCGTACCATTAAGGGCAGTATGTGTCCTTGTCGACCTACGAGGTTTGATAGTGACTTGATCTGAAGTTTCATGATCATAATCATTACCTTCCTCTTCATTTGGCATAGGAATCACAAAAACATCTTTCTGCGTTGAGATACCATCCAACTGAAGTGACGGTTCAACAACATCATCAAGTTCTACTTTCCTCCCACTCAATTCTTTCGAGAGAAACTCTTTCTCGAGAAAGGACCCGTTTTTAGCAAGAAACACTTTGCACTTGGATCTGAGATAGATGGTATACCCAACTGTTTCCCTAGGGTATTCTATGAAGACGCATTTGTCCACTTTGGTTTCGATCTCATCAGGTTGAAACCTTTTCACATAAGCGTCGCAGCCCCAAACATTAAGAAATGATAGCTTAGGTTTCTACCAAACCATAATTCATACGGTGTCATCTCAATGGATTTAGATGGTGCCCTTTTAAAGTGAATGTAGTTGTCTCTAATGCATAACCCCAAAACGATAGTGGCAGAACGATAAGAGATATCATAGTATGGACCATATCCAATAGAGCACGATTACGGTATTCAGACACACCATCACACTATGGTGTTCGAGGCAGCGTGAGTTGTGAAAAAATTTCCACATTATCTTAAGTTGCATACCAAACTCGTAACTCAGATATTCACCTCCATGATCATATCGTAGACATTTTGTCTTCTTGTCACGATGATCTTCAACTCTACTCTAAAATTGCTTGAACTTTTCAAACATTTCAGACTAGTGTTTCATTAAGTAAATATCCCCATATCTACTCAGATCATCAATGAAGGTAAGAAAATAACAATATCCACTACGCGCTTCAACACCCATTGGACCCCATACATCAACATGTATCATTTCCAATAAGTTACTTGCCCGGTCCATCAAATCGGAAAACGGGGTTTTAGTCATCTTGCCCAAGAGGCATGGTTTGCATGTCTCAACCGATTCGAAATCGAGTGAGTCAAAAGATCCATCAACATGGTGTTTCTTCATGCGCTTTACACCAATATGACCTTGTCGGCAGTGCCACAAGTATGTGGTACTATCATTATTAACTTTGCATCTTTTGGCATCAATATTATGAACATGTGTATCACTACGATCGGGATTCAATAAACCATTCACATTGGGTGCATGGCCATTGAAGGTATTATTCATGTAAACAGAATAACCATTATTCTCTGACTTAAATGAATAACCATAATGCAATAATCACGATCTAATCATGTTCACGTCCAACGCAAACACCAAATAAAATTTATTTAGGTTCATCACCAATCCCGAAGGTAGAGGGAGCATGCAATGGTGATTACATCAACCTTGGAAACACTTCTAACACATCGTCACCTCACCCTTAGTTATTCTCAATTTATTCCGTAGCTTTTATTCTGAGTTACCAACTTTTAGCAACTAAACCGATATCTAATAACCAGGTGCTACTACTAGTAGTAGTAAGGTACACATCAATAACACATATATAAAATATACTTTTGTTGACGTTGCCAACCTTCTTATCTACCAAGTATCTAGGGCAGTTCCGCTTTGGTGACCATACTCCTCATAATAGAAGCACTTAGTCTTGGCTTTGGGTTCAACCTTGGGTTTCTTCACTCGAGCAGCAACTGGCTTGCCATTCATGAAGTTTCCCTTCTTTCCCTTGCCCTTCTCGAAACTAGTGGTTTTACTAACCATCAACATTTCATGCTCCTTATTGATTTCTACCTTCGCGGTGTTGAACATTGCGACTAGCTCATGGGATCATCCATCCTTGGAATGTTATAGCTCATCACAAAGCTCTAGTAGCTTGGTGGCAGTGACTTGGAGAACTATGTTAATCACTATCTTATCTGGAAGATCAACTCCCACTCAATTCATGCGATTTGCAGCACCCAGGCAATCTGAGTACATGCTCACTGATTGATCTATTCTCCTTCATCTTGCAGGCAAGAAATCTTGTTGGAGGTCTCATACCTCTCAACACGGGCATGAGCCTGCAATCTCAATTCCAGCTCTTGGAACATCTCATATGCTCTGTGACATTCAAAACGTCTTTGGAGCCTCAATTCTAAGCCATAATGCATGACGCACTAAACTATCAAGTAGTCATCACAACGTGCCTGCCAGATGTTCACAACATCCACAGACGACGCTAGAGGGGGTGGTGCACCGAGCGGTGCATCAAGGACATAAGCCTTCTATGCAGTAATGAGGACAATCCTCAGTTTACGGACCTAGTCCGAATAATTCCTACCATCATCTTTCAACTTACTTTTTCTCTAGGAATGTGTCAAAATTCAGGGGAACTACAGTGTGAGCTATTGATCTGTAACATAATTTGTGAAGACACTTTGACTATGTTCATGATAATGAATTCTATTAAGCATATTACTTAAGAACTCCCACTCAAACCAACATCCCTTAGGTTGTCTAAGAGTAACATGATCCAAATCCACCAACCCAAGTCCGATCATCACATGAGATGAGGTGGTTTCAATGGTGAACATCTCCATGTTGATCATCTCTACTATATGACTCATGTTCAACCTTTCGGTCTCCTGTGTTCCGAGGCCATGTCTGTACATGCTAGGCTCGTCAAGTTTAACCCAAGTGTTCCGCATGTGCAATGCTGGATTGCAACCGTTGTATGTGAACGCAAGGTCTATCACACCCAATCATCATGTGGTGCTTCGAAATGATGAACTTTCGCAACGGCGCACACTCGGGGAGAACACAATTTTATCTTGAAATTTTAGTGAGGGATCACCTTATAATGTTATCGTCGTCCTAAGCAAAAAAGGTGCATAAAAGGATTAATATCACATGCAAATGATAAGTCACATGATATGTCCATGAACTTGTGTTGTTGATATCCATCTCCAAAGCACTAACATGATCTCCATCGTCACCGGCATCACACCATGATCTCCATCATTGTGTCGCCATCGGGGTTGTTGCACCAACCATGCTTCTACTACTATTGCTACCATTTGATGACCCACAAGTATAGGGGATCTATCATAGTCCTTTTGATAAGTAAGAGTGTCAAACCCAACGAGCAGCAGAGGGAAATGACAAGCGATTTCCAGTAAGTTATTCTCTGCAAGCACTAAAATTATAGCTAACAGATAGTTTTGTGATAAGATAATTTGTAACGAGTAACAAGTAATGATTGTATCAAAGGTGCAGCAAGATAGCCCAATCCTTTTTGTAGCAAAGGACAGCCTGGAAAAACTCTTATATAAAGCAAAGCGCTCCCTAGGACACATGGGAATTTCTGTCAAGCTAATTTTCATCATGCTCATTTGATTCACGTTCGTTACTTTGATAATATGATATGTGGGTGGACCGGTGCTTGGGTGCTGCCCTTACTTGGACAAACCTCCCACTTATGATTAGCCCTCTTGCAAGCATCCACAACTACGAAAGAATAATTTAACATAAATCTAACAATAGCATGAAACGTGTGGAACCAAATCAGCCCCTTATGAAGCAACGCATAAACTATGGTTTAAGCTTATGTCACTCTATCAAACCATCATCTACTTATTACTTCCCAATGCCTTCCCCTAGGACCAAATAATGGTTAAGTGTTATGTAGTCGACGTTCACATAACACCACTAGAGGAGAGACAACATTCATCTCATCAAAATATCGAACGAATAACAAATTCACATGATTACTTATAACAAGACTTATCACATGTCCTCAGGAACAAACGTATCTACTCGCAAAACATGTTCATGTTCATAATCAGAGGAGTATTAATTATCATAAAGGATCTAAACATATGATCTTCCACCAAGTAAACCAACTAGCATCAACTTTAAGGAGTAATCAACACTACTAGCAACCCACATTTACCAATCTGAGGTTTGAGACAAAGATCAAATACAAGAGATAGACTAGGGTTTGGAGAGGAGATGGTGGTGGTGAAGATGTTGATGGATATTGACCCCCTCTCGATGAGAGGATCGTTGGTGATGACAATGGATTAGATTTCCCCCTCTAGGAGGGAAGTTTCCCCGGCAGAAGAGCCCTGTCGGAGATCTAGATTGGTTATGTCCAAGTTCCGCCTCAAGATGGCAGCGCTTCATCCTAAAAGCTCTCTTCTGATTTTTTTTCATGTCAAAACCCTCCATATAGCATAAGATGGGTGTCGGGGGCCTGCCAGGTGGGCCACAAGCCTACTAGGCGCAGCTAGGGGGTGGCCGTGGCCGCGCCTGGCAGGCTTGTCACCGCCTAGTGGCCCCCTCTGGTATCTGTTTTGCCCAATATTTTTTATTTCCAAAATAATTCTCCGTAAATTTTCAGGACTTTTGGAGTTGTGCAGAATAGGTATCTCAGATTTGCTCCTTTCCCAGTCCAGAATTCCAACTGTCGGCATTCTCCCTCTTCATGTAAACCATGTAAAATAAGAGAGAAAAGGCATAAGTATTGTACCATAACGTGTAATAACAGCCCATAATGCAATAAATATCAATATAAAAGCATGATGCAAAATGGACGTATCAACTCCCCCAAGCATAGACCTCGCTTGCCCTCAAGCGAAAGCCGAGATCGATAAATATGTCCACATGTTTAGAGATAGAGGTGTCGATAAAAATATAATACGGACATGAGGGCATCATGAACATCCTTAGAATAGCAATATTTATTGTATAAGATTTCTTATGATAGAGTAACAATTCATTCACAAGATAAAGTATGAACCAAGAACTCTATTGACAACCAACAAACTATGATCTTAGTCATTGAAGCAATTGGCAATTTATCATAGCATTTGAAAGAGTAAATATAAGAGCTTGTAAAGCAAACCGACATACACAATCATGTTTTAGTCTTTCACAATTGCTAACACTCACACGATACCCATGAGATCAAAGCTTCAATCAGACACAGAGAAGGATAGGGGCTTATAGTTTTTCCTCCCAACTATTCACCTCAAGGGTGATGTCAACAATAATAACTCATGATCACCCACATCCGAGTGGATTTATGCATCTAGATCATTCCCCAACACATAATGCTTGCCAAGAAAGAGATGAAATATAGGAAGTGGTGAGGATTGATACGTCCATTTTGAAACATGCTTTTATATTGATATTTATTGCATTATGGGCTGTTATTACACGTTATGGTACAATACTTATGCCTTTTCTCTCTTATTTCACAAGGTTTACATGAAGCGGGAGAATACAGGCAGCTAGAATTCTAGACTGGGAAAGGAGCAAATCTGACATACCTATTCTTCACAACTCCAAAAGTCCTGAAAATTTATGGAGAATTATTTTGGAATATATAAAAACTATTGGGGGGAAACAAATACCAGAGGGGGGCCACCAGGAGGTGACAAGCCTGTCAGACGCGACCACCCCCTAGCCGCGCCTAGCAGGCTTGTTGCCCACCAGGCAGGTCCCCGGCGCCCATCTTCTGCTATATGGAGGGTTTTGACCTGGAAAAAAAATCTGAAGATAGCTTTTGGGATGAAGCGCTGTCGTCTTGAGGTGAAACTTGGACATAACCAATCTAGAGCTCCGAAAGGGCTATTCTGCCGGGGAAACTTCCCTCCCGGAGGGGGAAATTGAAGCCATCGTCATCACCAACAATCCTCTCGTCGAGAGGGGATCAACCTCCATCAACATCTTCACCAGCACCATCTCCTCTCCAAACTATAGTTCATCTCTTGAATCCGATCTTTGTCTCAAACTTCAGATTGGTACCTATGGGTTGCTAGTAGTGTTGATTACTCCTTGTAGTTGATGCTAGTTGGTTTACTTGGTGGAAGATCATATGTTCATATTATTTATGATAATTAATACTCCTCTGATTATGAACATGAAAACGTTTTGCGAGTGGTTATGTTTGTTCCATAGGACATGGGATAAGTCTTGTTATAAGTAATCATGTGAATTTGGTATTCGTTCGATATTTTGATAAGATGTATGTTGTCTCTCCTCTAGTGGTGTTATGTGAATGTCGACTACATAACACTTCACCATTATTTGGGCCTAGGGGAAGGCATTGGGAAGTAATAAGTAGATGATGGGTTGCTAGAGTGACAGAAGCTTAAACCCTAGTTTATGCATTGCTTCGTAAGGGGTTGATTTGTATCCATATATTTCATGCTATGGTTAGGTTTACCTTAATTCTTCTTTCGTAGTTGCGGATGCTTGCGAGAGGGGTTAATCATAACTGGGAGGTTTGTCTAAGTAAGGGAAGCACCCAAGCACCGGTGCACCCACATATCCTATTATCAAAGTAACGAACGCGAATCAAATGAGCACGATGAAAACTAGCTTGCTAGAAAGTCCCATGTGTCCTCGGGAGCTCTTTGCTTTATATAAGAGTTTGTACAGGCCTGTCCTTTGCTACAAAAATGATTGGCCTACCTTGTTGCACTTTTTCTACACTTGTTACTTGTTAGTCATTACGAATTATCTTATCACAAAACTATCTGTTACCGATAATTTTAGTGCTTGCAGAGAATACATTAGTGGAAACCGCTTGTCATTTCCTTCTGCTCCTCGTTGGGTTCCACACTCTTACTTATCTAAAGGACTAAGATAGATCCCCTATACTTTTGGCTCATCAAGACTATTTTCTGGCGCTGTTGCCGGGGAGTGAAGCGCCTTTGGCAAGTGGAATCTGGTAAGGATAAATTTATATAGTGTGCTGAAATTTACTGTCACTTGTCACTATGGAAAGTAATCCTTTGAGGGTCTTGTTCAGGGTATCTTCACCTCGACCGGAAACACAAAGAGTTGTCCCTCAACCTACTGAACCTACTGAAAATGTTTATTATGAAATTCCTACGGGTATGATAGAGAAACTACTGGTAATCCTTATGCAGGAGATGGAACACTACATCCTGATTTGCATCTAATCTATGTGGATGAAGTTTGTGGATTATTTAAGCTTGCAGGTCTGCCCGAGGATCACGTCAATAAGAAGGTCTTTCCTTTATCTTTGAAGGATAAGGGATTGACATGGTATAGGCTATGTGATGATATTGGATCATGGAGCTACAACCGATTGAAAATGGAATTTCATCAGAAGTTCTACCCTGTGCATCTAGTTCATCGTGATTGGAATTATATTTATAATTTTTGGCCTTGTGAAGGAGAAACAATCACTCAATCTTGGGGGAGGCTAAAGTTAATGTTATATTCATTCCCCAATCATGAGCTCTCGAGAGAAATTATTATTCATAATTTTTATGTTCAACTTTGTTGTAATGATCAATCCATGCTCGATACTTCTTGTGCTGGTTCCTATATGAAGAAAGATATTGAATCCAAATGGGATTTATTGGAAAGAATTAAATGCAACTCTTAATATTGGAACTCAACGAAGGTAATGATTTGGGTATGGACCTTAAGTTTGATTGTGTTAAATCCTTCATAGACACCGATACTTTCCGCGAATTTAGCACTAAATATGGACTTGACTCTAAGATAGTAGTTTCTTTTTGTGAATCTTTTGCTGCTCATGTTGATCTCCCTAAGGATAAGTGGTTCAAATATCATCCACCCATTTAAGTGAAAGTAGTTGAACCTATTAAAGTTGAAGAGAAAATATTACTTATAATGTTGATCCTGTTATTCCCGCTGCTTACATTGAAAGACCATCCTTTCCAGTTAGAATAAAGGAACATGCTAAAGCTTCAACTATGGTTCATAAGAGTTGTGATAGAATACCTACACCCCATGAGAAAATTAAAGTTGAACCTAGTATTTCTATGGTTAAGGATCTCTTGGTTGATAATATTGATGGGCATGTTATTCAATTTTGTGATGAAGCTGCTAGAATTGCTAAACCTAATGCTAAAGATAAACATAGACCCATTGTTGGCACGCCTGTTGTTTCTGTTAAAATAGGAGATCATTGTTATCATGGCGTATGTGATGTGGGTGCTAGTGTGAGTGCAATTCACTTTACCTTATATCAAGAAATTATGAATGATATTGCACCAGCTGAATTAGAGGAAATTAATGTTACATCAAGCTTGCCAATAGAGATACTATAGCACCAGCAAGGATTGTTAGAGATGTTGAAGTCTTGTGTGGGAAAATAAAATATCCTACTCATTTTCTTGTTCTTGGTTCCCCGCACAATGATTTTTGTCCCATTATATTTGGTAGGCCTTTCTGGAATACTGTTAATACTAAGATAGTAGCTTCTTTTCTGAATCTTTTGCTGCTCATGTTGATCTCCCCAAGGAGAAGTAGTTTAAATATCATCCTCCCATTGAAGTGAAAGTAGTTGAACCTATTAAAGTTGAAGAGAAAATTATTACTTATAATGTTGATCCTGTTATTCCCACTGCTTATATTGAGAAACCACCTTTCCCTGTTAGAATAAAGGATCATGCTAAAGCTTCAATTGTGGTTCGTAAGAGCCGTGCTAGAACACCTACACCCCTTGAGAAAATTAAAGTTAAACATAGTATTGCTATGGTTAAAGATCTCCTAGTTGATAATATTGATGGGCATGTTATTCAATTTTGTGATGAAGCTGCTAGAATTGCTAAACCTGATGCTAAAGATAAACATAGACCTATGTTGGCACACCTGTTATTTCTGTTAAAATAGGGGATGAGTGTTATCATGGCTTATGTGATATGGGTGCTAGTGTGAGTGCAATTCCCTTTTCCTTATATAAAGAGATTATGAATGATATTGCACCAGCTGAGTTAGAGTAAATTGATGTTACAGTTAAGCTTGCTAATAGAGACACTATATCACCAGTTGGGATTATTAGAGATGTTCAAGTCTTGTGTGGAAAAATAAAATATCATACTGATTTTCTTGTTCTTGGCTCCCCACAAGATGATTTTTGTCCCATTATATTTGGTAGACCCTTCTTGAATACTATTAATGCCAGGATAGATTGTGCGAAGGAAACGATTACCATAAGTTTTGGGGATATGTCTCATGAGTTTAATTTCTCTAAATTTCGTAGACAGCCCCATGATAAATAATTCCCTAGTAAGGATGAAATTATTGGTCTTGCTTCTATTGTGTGCCTCCTACTGATCCTTTAGAGCAATATTTGCTAGACCATGAAAATCAAATGCATATGAATGAAGGAATGAAATAGATAAGATTTTCTTTGAACAACATCCTATTCTGAAACACAACTTGCATGTTCAAATACTTGGGGATCCTCCTTCACCCAAGGGTGATCCTGTGTTCGAGCTTCAACAATTACCAGATACTCTGAAATATTCTTATCTTGATGAAAAGAAGATATACTCTATTATTATTAGTGCTAACCTTTCGGAGCATGAAGAACAGAGATTATCGAAAACTCTGAGGAAGCACCGTGCTGCTATTGGATATACTCTTGATGATCTTAAGGGCATTAGTCCCACTCTATGTTAGCATAAAATTAAAATGGAGCCTCATGCCAAACCAGTTATTGATCACCAACGACGGTTGAATCCTAAAATGAAGGAAGTGGTAAGAAATGAAATATTAAAGCTTCTATAGGCAGGTATCATTTACCCTATTGCTGATAGTAGATGGCTTAGTCCCGTTCATTGTGTCCCAAAGAAAGGAGGTATTACCGTAGTTCCTAATGATATAAATGAATTGATCCCACGGAGAATTGTTACAGGATATAGAATGGTAATTGAATAAAGCTACTAGAAGAGACCATTACCCTCTACCTTTTATTGATAAAATGCTAGAAATATTATCCAAACACACACATTTCTGCTTTCTAGATGGTTATTCTCGTTTCTCTCAAATATCTGTGTCAAAATAGGACCAAGAGAAGACCACCTTTACCTGCCCTTTTGGTAACTTTGCTTATAGACGTATGCCTTTTGGTTTATGCAATGCACCTACTACCTTTCAAAGATGCATGACTGCTATATTCTCTGATTTTTGTGAAAGAATTGTTGAGGTTTTCATGGATGATTTTTCCGTTTATGGAACTTCTTTTGATGATTGTTTGAGCAACCTTGATCGAGTTTTGAAGAGATGTGAAGAATCTAATCTTGTCTTGAATTGGGAGAAGTGACACTTTATGGTGAATGAAGGCATCGTCTTGGGACATAAATTTCCGAAAGAGGTATTGAAGTTGACAAGGCTAAAGTTGATGCTATTGAAAAAATGCCGTGTCCTATGGATATCAGAGGTATAAGAAGTTTCCTTGGTCATGCTGGTTTCTATAGGAGACTTATTGAAGACTTCTCTAAGATTTCTAGGCCGCTTACTAATCTCTTGCAAAAAGATGTTCCATTCATTTTTGATGATGATTGTGTAGAAGCTTTTGAAATTCTTAAAAATGCCTTGATTTCTGCACCTGTTGTTCAACCACCTGATTGGAACCTACCCTTTAAAATTATGCTTTATGCTAGTGATTATGCCGTTGGTGCTGTCCTAGGACAAAGAGTTGATAACAAATTAAATGTTATTCATTATGCTAGCAACACTCTAGACAGTGCTCAAAGAAACTGTGCTACTATTTAAAAAGAATTTTTAGCAGCTGTGTTCACTTGTGATATGTTTGTAACCTATATTGTTGATTCTAAAGTAACTGTTCACACTGATCATGCTGTTATTAAATATCTTATGGAAAAGAAAGATGCTAAACCTAGACTTAACAGATGGGTTCTTCTGCTACAAAAATTTGATTTGCATATTGTTGACAGAAAGGGTGTTGATAACCCCATAGCAGATAACTTGTCTAGGTTAGAGAATGTCCTTGATGACCCACTACCTATTGATGATAGATTTCCTGATGAACAATTGGCTATCATAAATGCTTCTGTTAATGCTCCTTGGTATGCTGATTATGCTAATTACATTGTCGCTAAATTGATACCATCTAGTTTCACATACCAACAAAAGAAAAAGGTTTTATGTGATATAAGATATTACTTCTGGGATGACCCACACCTTAATAAAGAAGGAGTAGATGGTGTTATTAGACGTTGTGTACCTGATCATGAACAGGAACAGATCCTACAGAAGTGTCATTCTGAGGCCTATGGAGGACACCACGCTAGAGATATAACTGCACACAAGGTATTCCAATGTGTTTTTAAGGACGCACATAAGTTTCTCTTATCATGTGATGAATGTCAAAGAATTGGCAATATTAGTTGACGTCAGGAAATGCCTATGAATTACTCTCTTGTTATTGAACCATTTGATGTTTGGGGTTTTGATTATATGGGACCTTTTCCAACGTCCAACGGGTATACTCATATTTTAGTTGCTATTGATTATGTTACTAAGTGGGTAGAAGCTATTCCAAATAGTAGTGTTGATCATAACACCTCTATTAAGATGCTTAAAGAAGTTATTTTCCCTATATTTGGAGTCCCCAGATATTTAATGACTGATGGCAGTTCACATTTCGTTCATGGTGCTTTCCGTAAATTGCTTGCTATGTACGATGTTAACCATAGAATTACATCTCCTTATCATCCTCAGTCTACTGGTCAAGTAGAATTAAGCAATAGAAAAATTAAATTGATCTTGCAAAATACAGTTAATAGATCTAGGAAGAATTGGTCTAAGAAACTTGATGATGCATTATGGGCTTATAGAACCGCCTACAAGAACCCTATGGGTATGTCTGCTTATAAAATGGTTTATGGTAAAGCATGTCACTTACCTCTAGAGTTATGGCACAAAGCTTATTGGGCAATCAAAGATCTCAACTATGATTTCAAACTTGCTAGTGAGAAGAAACTTCTCTCTAAATTGGAAGGGCCTTACATTGTTGAGGAAATATATCGTTCCGGTGCCATCAAGATCAAAAATGCCGAAGGCACAAATCCGAAGGTGGTAAACGGTCAAAGAACCAAACATTATATCTCAGGCACTCCCATTAATGTTGAAATCGATGTTATCAATACCATAACTCCGGAAGAGCATATTAGCGAAACCTACGGGAATGTTTCAGACTCCGAAAAGGAATAGGTACGTGGTACGATAAGTAAACCGACTCCAAAACTTTCCCAATGGAAATTTTATTCAGTTTTGGAATATTTAAAAAATTAGGAAAATGAAAAGTAGTCCGAAGGATGCACGGGGAGGTGACAAGCCTGTTGGGCGCGCCCACCCCCTGGTCGCGCCTAGGGGGCTTATCACCACCCCGTGCGCCCTCCGGACTCCGTTTTCTTGTGGTACACCCCTTCGGGTCGACAAAAATTCATTATATAATCTCCTGAAGTTTTGCACTTTTGTATCACGACAATACCTCTTGTTTTCATTTTGAGCTGTTCCTGCAGCAGATTTAGAGCAAGATGTCTTTGCAAGAGTCGACCGGGGAGACTTGTGTTTCTCACCCGGCACAGGAGCCGAGGCATACATTGAAGCTAACCACTTTGGGCGAACCACAGAGGAGGATATGAGGGCCTACTTAAAAAGTATGCTGCCATGGAGGAAGACCAAGAAGTTAACTCTCGTCCACAACCTGGGGCCTTGTTGGAGGAACTTCTGAGCTCAGCAATCCCAAATTCGGCCATTCCTCCCAATGCTAAATTTATTACTTATGAAAACTTGAACAAGAGTGATGTCTTTTCACCCGCAGCAATGAAACATCCATGGGTGAAGGTATCTCTAACCGTCAATGGAAAACTGCACAAGGAAGTAATGGATCTTAGGCAGCAAAATAATAAGCTTGAAGAGGAGAATCGCACTCTGAAGGGTGTCATCACCAAGAATATCTCACCATCACCTCCGAAGAAGGACACCTGAGCACATGAGTATGGGCACTCCCCTTGGCATGTGCCAAGATTGGGGGAGGTGCCCCTCATATCACCATCACACCTTTTTCCTTTTTCGTTTTTCTTGTTTTTCTTAGTTCGATCCTTTTTTATTTTGTTCTGATTTAGTAGAATAAAATTTTACTACGATCTACCTTTCAGTTTTTGATTTTGCTCCCTTTATGTAAGCAAGTCCGAGAGTTATATAATAAAAACTAGTTTGGATGAGAGGGCTTAGCTAGATTACTATGCTCTAGAGAGTAATGAATGAAGAATGATAGACAAAAAGCAAAGAGTATGCATAATGATCTTATGGGGAGTGATGACTTCACATATAAAAAGTATGTCGATTGAAATTTGTTGGGAGTTAACAAACATAGTAATTGGTCATTGGTGCAATTGAAAAGGAATTGATAAATAAAGAGGGATTCACATATAAATATAGTATCCTAGACATCTTTTATGATTTTGACCACTCATTAAAATATTACGTGCCAAGAAGTTGATGTTGGACAAGGAAGACAACATAATGGGTTATGTTTGCTTGCCTCCAAATAGAAGTTATATGGTTTTAGATCCTCTAACATGTAGTGCTTGCTTACACCTCATATTAGCCAAAAGTTCCGCACCAAGTAGGGATACTACTTGTGCATCCAAACACCTCAACCCAATTTTGCCATGAGAGTCCACCATACCTATCTATGGGTTGAATAAGATCCCTCAATTAAGTTGTCATCGGTGCAATAAGCAATAAAAATTGCTCCTAAATATGTGTGATCTTTTATTGTAAGGGAAATAAGTGTTGTACGAACTTGTGATCGTAAAGAAATAAAAGCGACTAAATGCATAATAAAGGTTGCTATCACAAAGGGAAATACAACACGGCGTTCCTCTGCACTAAGAGTTTGTGCATCCCAAAACGAAAAGCACAAGACAACCTCTGGTTCCCTCTGTGAAGGGTCTATATGTTACCTCTAATTTTTAAGTACTTACCTTTATGCAAGAGTCATGGTGATCCTCACCACTTCCTATATTTTGTCTCTATCTTGGCAAGCATTATGTGTTGGGGAATGATCTAGATGCATATATCCACTCGGATGTGGGTGATCATGAGTTATTTGTTGACATCACCCTTGAGGTGAATAGTTGGGAGGCAAAACTATAACCCCCTATCTTTCTTTGTGTCTGATTGAAGCTTTGATCTCATGGGTACCGCGTGAGTCTTAGCAATTGTGAAAGACTAAAAGATGATTGAGTATGCGGGTTTGATTTACAAGCTCTTATATTGACTCTTTCCAATGCTATGATAAATTGTCAATTGCTTCAATGACTAAGATCATAGTTTGTTGGTTGTCAATAGAGTTCTTGGTTAATACTTTATCTTGTGAATGAATTGTTACTCTAGCATAAGAAATCTTATACAATAAGTATTGCTATTCTAAGGATGTTCAAGATTCCCTTATGCCTATATTGTATTTTTATCGACACCTCTATCTCTGAACATGTGGACATATTTATCAATCTCGGCTTTCGCTTGAGGGAAAGCAAGGTCTAAGCTTGGGGGAGTTGATATGCCCATTTTGCATCATTCTTTTATATTGATATTTATTGCATTATGGGTTGTAATTACACGTTATGGTACAATACTTATGCCTTTTCTATCTTATTTTACAAGGTTTACATGAAGAGGGAGAATGCCGACAGCTAGAATTCTGGACTGGAAAGGAGCAAATCTGAGATACCTATTCTGCACAACTCCAAAAGTCTTGAAAATTTACGGAGAATTGTTATGGAATATATAAAAAATATTGGGTGACACAAATACCAGAGGGGGCCACCAGGAGGTGACAAGCCTGCCAGGCGTGGCCACCCCCTGGTCGCGCCTAACAGGCTTGTGGCCCACCCTGCAGGGCCCCAATGCCCATATTATGCTATATGGAGGGTTTTGACCTGGAAAAAAAATCCGAAGAGATCTTTCAGGACAAAGCGCCGCCATCTCGAGGCGGAAGTTGGACAAAACCAATCTAGAGCTTTGGCAGGGCAGTTCTGCCGGGGAAACTTCCCTCTTGGAGGGGGAAATCGAAGCCATCGTCATGACCAACGATCCTCTCATCGAGAGGGGGTCAGTCTCCATCAACATCTTCACTAGCACCATATCCTCTCCAAACCCTAGTTCATCTCTTGTATTTGATCTTTGTCTCAAACCTCAGATTGGTACCTGTGGGTTGCTAGTAGTGTTGATTACTCCTTGTAGTTGATGCTAGTTGGTTTACTTGGTGGAAGATCATATGTTTAGATCCTTTATGATAATTAATACTCCTCTGATTATGAACATGAACATTTTTTGCGAGTAGTTACGTTTGTTCCTAAGGACATGGGATAAGTCTTGTTATAAGTAATCATGTGAATTTGGTATTCGTTCGATATTTTGATGAGATGTAAGTTGTCTCTCCTCTAGTGGTGTTATGTGGATGTTGACTACATAACACTTCACCATTGTTTGGGCCTAGGGGAAGGCATTGGGAAGTAATAAGTAGATGATGGGTTGCTAGAGTGACAGAAGCTTAAACCCTAGTTGATGCGTTGCTTCGTAAGGGGCTGATTTGGATCCACACATTTCATGCTATGGTTATATTTATCTTAATTCTTCTTTCGTAGTTGCGGATGCTTGCGAGAGGGGTTAATCATAAGTGGGAGGTTTGTCCAAGTAAGGGCAGCACCCAAGCACCGGTCCACCCACATATCAAATTATCAAAGTAACGAACGCAAATCAAATGAGAATGATGAAAACTAGCTTGAGAGAAATTCCCATGTGTCCTCGGGAGCGCTTTGTTTTATATAAGAGTTTGTCCAGGCCCATCGTTTGCTACAAAAAGTATTGGGATACCCAATAAGAATTATCTTATCACAAAACTATCCGTTACCGATAATTTCAGTGCTTGCAGAGAATACCTTACTGGAAACCGCTTGTCATTTCCTTCTGCTCCTCGTTGGGTTCGACACTCTTACTTATCGATAGGACTACGATAGATCCCCTATACTTGTGGGTCATCAAGGATCACCATGACTCTTGCATAAATGTAAGTACTTAATAAGTAGAGGTAATAGATAGACCCTTCGTAGAGGGAAGCAGAGGTTGTCATGCGCTTTTTGTTTCGGGATGCACAAACTCTTAGTGAAGAGAAACGCCGCATTTTTATTGCCCTTTGTGACAGCAACCTTTATTATGCAGTCTGTCACTTTTATTTCTTTACTATCACAAGTTCGTACAACGCTTATTTCCCTTACAATAAAAGATCACACATATTTAGGAGCAATTTTTATTGTTTTTTGCACCGATGACAACTTACTTGAGGGATCTTATTCAATCCATAGGTAGGTATGGTGGACTCTCATGGCAAAACTGGGTTGAGGTGTCTGGATGCACAAGTAGTATCTCTACTTGGTGTGGGTGTTTTGGCTAATATGAGGTGGAAGCAAGCACTACATGTTGGAGGATCTAAAACCATGTAACTTCTATCCCGAGGCAAGCAAACATAACCCATTATGCTGTCTTCCTTGTCCAACATCAAATTCTTGGCACGTAATATTTTAATGAGTGGTCACAATCATAAAATATGTCCAAGATAATATATTTATATGTGAATCTCTCTTTCTTTATCACTTCCTTTTCAATTGCACCAATGACTAATTACTATGTTTGTTAACTCCCAACAAATTTCAATCTACATACTATTTATATGTGAAGTCATCACTCCCCATAACATCATTATGTATACTCTTTGCTTTTATTCTATCATTCTTTATTCATTACTCTTAGGAGCATAGTAATGTAGCTAAGCCCTCTCATCAAAACTACTTTTATTATATAACTCTCGTACATGCTTACATAAGGGGAGAAAAAGCAAAAACTAAAAGGTAGATCATACTAAAATTTTATTCTACTAGATCAAAACAAAATAAAAAAGGATCGAACTAAGAAAAATAAGAAAAAGTAAAAAGGTGTGATGGTGATACGATACCGGGGCACCTCCCCCAAGCTTGGCACAAGCCAAGGGGAATGCCCATACCCATGTGCTCAGGTGTCCTTCTTTGGAGGTGATGGTGGTGGAGTGGATGATGAGGTTGGAAGCTTGTCCAATTTCCTCTTAAGCATGAAATTTTGTTCCCTCGGGTCATCTACTTCCCGCTCGAGCTTCAATATCCTTTGACATAATTATTTTTACTCTCCTCTAGAAAACAAGAAGGGATAAATAGAACTTTGGGTTTTCTTCTTGCGTTTGGGAGGCTTGATTTCCTGAACTCCACATGCATGTATCCTGGTTGAGGCATAGGAGTCTCGTCTTCATCTGAGCTTTCTTCTCTGTACTTGTCTTCTTGTTCCTCCTCCGAGAATAATCCATAAGGATCTAGGTACCCATAGAGCTTGGGATTGGCAAGATAATGCGATATGTAGCTCTCCCCATCAGACTCTTGGGACGACATCTTGCTCTAAATCTACTGCAGAAACAGCTCAAAACAAAAAACATGAGGTATTGTCATGATACGAAAGTGCAAACCTTCGGGATATTATATAATGAATTTTTGCCGATCCGAAGGGGTGTACCACAAGAAAACAGAGTCCGGAGGGCGCATGGGGTGGTGACAAGCCCCCTAGGCGCGTCCAAGGGGGTGGTCGCGCCTAGCAGGCTTGTCGCCTCCCCATGCGTCCTTCGGACTACTTTTCATTTTCCTAATTTTTTAAAATATTCCAAAACTGAGTAAAAATTTTATTAGAAAAGTTTTGGAGTTGATTTACTTACCGTACCACGTACCTATTCCTTTTTGGAGTCTGAAATGTTCCGGCAGGTCTCCCTAGTATGCACTTTTTGAGTTATGGTGTTAACAACATTGGTTTCAACATTAATGAAGTACCTGAGATATAATGTTTGATTCTTTGCCTGTTTACCACCTTCGGCGTTGTTGATCTTGATGGCACCGAAATGATATACTTGCTTAACAATGTAAGGCCCTTCCCATTTAGAGAGAAGTTTTCCTGCAAAAAAAGCTTAAGCAAGAATTATATAGCAAGACATGGTCACCTACATTGAATTCACGCTTTTGTATCATTTTATCATGCCATCTCTTAACTTTTTCTTTAAACAACTTGGCATTCTCATAGGCATGGGTTCTCCATTCATCAAGTGAGATAATATCAAATAACCTCTTCTCACCAGCAAGTTTGAAATCATAGTTGAGCTCTTTGAGTGCCCAAGAAGCTTTGTGCTCTAGCTCTAGAGGTAAGTGACATGCTTTACCATAGACCATTTTATATGCAGACATACCCATAGGGTTCTTGTAGGCGGTTCTATAAGCCCAAAATGCATCGTCAAGTTTCTTAGACCAATTCTGCCTGGATCTATTAACCGTCTTTTGCAAGATCAATTTAATTTCTCTATTGCTTAATTCTACTTTGACCACTACACTGAGGATGATAAGGAGATGCAATTGTATGGTTAACATCATACTTAGCAAGCAATTTATGGAAAGCACCATGCATAAAATGTGAACCGCCATGAGTCATTAAATATCTGGGGACTCCAAATCTAGGGAAAATATCTTCTTTAAGCATATTAATAGAGGTGTTATGATCAACACTACTAGTTGGAATAGCTTCTACCCACTTAGTAACATAATCAACAACAACTAAGATATGAGTATACCCATTGGACGTTGGAAAAGGTCCCATATAATCAAACACCAAACATCAAATGGTTCAATAACAAGAGAGTAATTCATAGTCATTTCCTGACGTCTACTAATATTGCCAATTCCTTGACATTCATCACATGAGAAGAAAAACTTATGAGCATCCTTGAAGAGAGTAGGCCAATAAAAACCAGATTGTAATACATTGTGTGCAGTTGTATCTCCAGCGTGGTGTCCTCCGTAGGCCTCGGAATGACACTTGTGTAGGATCTGTTCCTATTCATGCGCAGGTACACAACGTCTAATAACACTATGTACTCCTTGTTTATAAAGGTGTGGGTCATCCCAGAAGTAATGTCTTAAATCATAGAAAAACTTTTTCTTTTGTTGGTATGTGAAACTAGACGGTATAAATTTAGCTACAATGTAATTAGCATAATTAGCATACCAAGTAGCATTACGAGAAGCATTTATGACAGTCAATTGTTCATCAGGAAAGCTATCATCAATAGGTAGTGGGTCATCAAGGACATTCTCTAACCTAGACAAGTTATCTGCTACGGGGTTATTAGCACCCTTTCTGTCAACAATATGCAAATCAAATTCTTGTAGCAGAAGAACCCACCTGATAAGTCTAGGTTTAGCATCTTTCTTTTCCATAAGATATTTAATAGCTGCATGATCAGTGTGAACAGTTACTTTAGAATCAACAATATAGGGTCTAAACTTATCACAAGCGAACACAACTGCTAAAAATTCTTTTTCAGTAGTAGCATAGTTTCTTTGAGCACTGTCTAGAGTTTTGCTAGCATAATGAATAACATTTAATTTCTTATCATCTCTTTGTCCTAGGACAGCACCAATGGCATAGTCACTAGCATCACACATAATTTCAAAGGGTAGATTCCAATCTGGTGGTTGAACAACAGGTGCAAAAATCAAGGCATTCTTAAGAATTTCAAAAGCTTCTATACAATCATCATAAAAAACGAATGGAACATCTTTTTGCAAGAGACTAGTGAGCGGCCTAGAAATCTTAGAGAAGTCTTTAATAAATCTCCTATAGAAACCATCATGACCAAGGAAACTTCTTATACCTTTGATATCCGTAGGACACATCATTTTTTCAATAGCATCAACTTTAGCCTTGTCAAGTTAAATACCTCTTTCGGAAATTTTATGTCCCAAGACGAGGTCTTCATTCACCATAAAGTGGCACTTCTCCCAATTCAAGACAAGATTAGTTTGTTCACATCTCTGCAAAACTCGATCAAAGTTGCTCAAACAATCATCGAAAGAAGTTCCGTAAATGGAAAAATCGTCCTTGAAAACCTCAACAATCCTTTCACAAAAATCAGAGAATATAGTAGTCATGCATCTTTGAAAGGTAGTAGGTGCATTGCATAAACCTAAAGGCATACACCTATAAGAAAAGGTACCTAAAGGGCAGGTAAAGGTGGTCTTCTCTTGGTCCTCTTTCGACACAGGTATTTGAGAGAAACCAGAATAACCATCTAGAAAGTAGAAATGTGTGTGTTTCGATAATCTTTCTAGCATTTGATCAAAAAAAGGTAGAGGGTAATGATCTTTTCTAGTAGCTTTATTCAATTTCCTAAAATCAATTACCATTCTATATCCTGTAACATTCTCTGCGGGATCAATTCATTTGAAGATACGCATATTTTAGAGTACCTGGTAATTGTTTAAGCTCAAACATGGGATCACCCTTGGGTGGAGGAGGATCCCCAAGTATTTGAACATGCAAGTTGTGTTTCAGAATAGGATGTTGATCAAAGAAAATCTTATCTATTTCATTCCTTTCATTCATATGCATGTCATTTTCATGGTCTAGCAAATATTGCTCTAAAGGATCAGTAGGAGGCACAACAATAGAAGCAAGACCAATAATTTCATTCTTACTAGGGAATTCTTTATCATGGGGTTGTCTAAAAAATTTAGAGAAACTAAACTCATGAGACATATCCCCAAACATACGGTAACCGTTTCCTTCTCACAATCTATTGTGGCTTTAACGGTATTCAAGAAGGGTCTACCAAATATAATGGGACAAACATCATCTTGTGGGGAACCAAGAACAAGAAAATCAGTAGGATATTTTTTTCCCACACAAGACTTCAACATCTCTAATAATCCCAACTAGTGATATAGTGTCTCTATTAGCAAGCTTAATTGTAACATCAATTTCCTCTAACTCAGCTGGTGCAATATCATTCATAATATCTTTATATAAGGAAAAGGTAATTGCACTCACACTAGCACCCATATCACATAATCCATGATAACAATGATCTCTTTGACAGAAACAACAGGCGTGCCAACAATGGGTCTACATTTATCTTTAGCATCAGGTTTAGCAATTCTAGCACCTTCATCACAAAATTGAATAACATGCCCATCAATATTATCAACCAAGAGATCCTTATCCATAGCAATACTAGGTTCAACTTTAATTTGCTTAGGGCGTGTAGGTGTTCTTGCACAGCTCTTACGAACTACAGTTGAAGCTTTAACATGTTCCTTTATTCTAATTGGGAAATGTGGTCTTTCAATATAAGCAGCGGGAATAACAGGATCAACATTATAAGTAACAGTTTTCTCTTCAACTTTAATAGGTTCAACTACTTTCACTTCAATGGGATGATGATATTTAAACCACTTCTCCATAGGGAGATGAACATGAGCGGCAAAAGATTCAAAAAAAGAAGCTACTAATTCACAGTCAAGTCCATATTTAGTGCTAAATTTGCGGAAAGTATCGGTGTCTACGAAGGATTTAACACAATCAAACTTAAGGTTCATACCTGACTCATTACCTTTGTCGAGTTCCCAATCTTCAGAGTTGCGTTGAATTATTTCCAATAAATCCCATTTTAATTCGATATCTTTCTTTATATAAGAACCAACACAAGAAGTATCGAGCATGGATTGATCATTACGAGAAAGTCGAGCATAAATTTTTTCAATAATAATTTCTCTCGAGAGCTCATGATTTGGGCATGAATATAACATTGACTTAAGCCTCCCCCAATCTTGAGCGGTTCTTTCTTCTTCAAGTGGCCAAAAATTATAAATATAATTCCGACCACGATGAACTAGATGCACAGGGTAGAACTTCTGATGAGATTCCATTTTCACCCTGTTGTAGCTCCATGATCCAATATAATCACATAGCCTATACCATGTCAATGCCTTATCCTTCAAAGATAAAAGAAAGAACTTCTTCTTGACGTGATCCTCGGGCAGACCTGCAAGCTTAAATAATCCACAAACTTCATCCACATAGATTAGATGCAAATCAGGATGTAGTGTTCCATCTCCTGTATAAGGATTAGCCAGCAGTTTCTCTATCATACCCGAAGGAATTTCATAATAAATATTTTCAGTAGGTTCAATAGGTTGAGGAACAACTCTTTTTCCGGTCAAGGTGAAAATACCCCGAACAAGCCCCTCAAAAGATTACTCTCTATAGTGACAACTGATAGTAAATTTCAGCACATTATATAAATTTTTCCTTACCAGATTCCACTTACCAAAGGAGCTTCACTCCCCGGAAACGGTGCCAGAAAAGAGTCTTGATGACCCACAAGTATAGGTGATCTATTGTATACCATTCGGTAAGTAAGAGTGTGGAACCCAACGAGGAAAGGAAGGAAATGACAAGCAGTTTGCAGTAAGGTATTCTCTGCAAGCACTGAAATTATCGGTAACAGATAGTTTTGTGATAAGATAATTCGTAACGAGTAATAAGTAACGAGTGTAGCAAAGGTGCAGCAAGGCATCCAATCCTTTTTGTAGCAAAGGACAGGCCTAGACAAACTCTTATATAAAGTAAAGTGCTCCCGAGGACACATGGAAATTTTTGTCAAGCTAGTTTTCGTCATGCTCATTTGGTTCGCGTTCGTTACTTTGATAATTTGATATGTGGGTGGACTGGTGCTTGTGTGCTGCCCTTACTTGGACAATCCTCCCACTTATGATTAACCCCTCTCGCAAGCATCCGCAAATACGAAAGAAGAATTAAGTTAAATCTAACCATAGCATGAAACGTGTGGATCCAAATCAGCCCCTTACGAAGCAACGCATAAACTAGGGATTAAGCTTCTATCACTCTAGCAACCCACCTTCTACTTATTACTTCCCAATGCCTTCCCCTAGGCCCAAATAATGGTGAAGTGTTATGTAGTCAATGTTCACATAACACCGCTAGAGGAGAGACAACATACATCTCATCAAAATATCGAACGAATACCAAATTCACATGATTACTTATAACAAGACTTATCCCATGTCCTCAGGAACAAACATAACTACTCGCAAAACATGTTCATGTTCATAATCAGAGGAGTACTAATTATCATAGAGGATCTGAACATATGATCTTCCACCAAGTAAACCAACTAGAATCAACTACAAGGAGTAATCAACACTACTAGCAACCCACAGGTACCAATCTGAGGTTTGAGACAAAGATCAGATACAAGAGATAAACTAGGGTTTGCAAAGGAGATGGTGCTAGTGAAGATGTTGATGGAGATTGACCCCCCCTCGATGAGAGGATCATTGGTGATGACGATGGCTTCGATATCCCCCTCTGGGAGGGAAGTTTCCCTGGCAGAACAGCCCTGCCAGAGCCCTAGATTGGTTATGTCCAAATTCCGCCTCAAGACGGCGGCGCTTCCTCCCAAAAGTTCTCTTTTTATTTTTCCAGGTCAAAACCCTCCATATAGCAGAAGATGGGCATCGGGGGCCTGCCAGGTGGGCCACAAGTCTGCTAGGCGCGGCCAGGGGGTGGTCACGCCTGGCAGGCTTGTCACCTCCTAGTGGCCCCCCTCTGGTATCTGTTGTGCTGACTTTTTTTTCTATATTCCAAAATAATTCTCCGTAAATTTTCAGGACTTTTGGAGTTGTGAAGAATAGGTATCTCAGATTTTCTCCTTTCCCAGTCTAGAATTCTAGATGCGGGTATTCTCCGTCTTCATGTAAACCTTGTAAAATAAGAGAAAAAGGCATAAGTATTGTACCATAACGTGTGATAACATCCCATAACACAATAAATATCAATATAAAAGCATGATGCAAAATGGATGTATCACCGTTTAGCGATAAAGTAAAGCATTACATAGCTCTTAATGATTGACACACACGTTATACAATAATTAAAGACAACCCTATGGCTCCTGCAGGTTGTCGTACTCAACGGCATGCAAGTCGTGATAATCTATACAAAATATGATCATCTCATACATCACATATATGTCATCATGTCTTTGGTCATATCATATGACAACATACCCTGCAAAAACAAGTTAGACGTTCTCTAATTGTTATTACATGTTTTATGCGGCTGTTATGGGTATCTAGCAAGAATGATTCTTACCTACGCAAAAGCACAAGGGCGATACACAAATTGCTATTCAACCTTCTACAAGGACCACCTTAGTCGAATTTGATCCAACTAGAGTGGGAGAGACAGACACCCGCTAGCCATCTTTATGCAACAAGTTGCATGTCAGTTAATGGAACCGGTCTCTCGTACGTGGACGAGTAAGGTTGGTCCAAGCCACTTCATCCCACAATACTATCGAATCAAGATAAGACTAAGGAAGTAAGCAATCTGAACATCAACGCCCACAAAATCTTTTGTTTTCTTCTCATGCATGTTATCTATGCATAGACCTAGCTCATGATGCCGCTGTTGGGGAACGTTGCATGTGGAAAAAAAATCCTACGAACACCCAAGATCTTTCTATGGAGATCAACAACTACGAGAGGGAGAGTGGATCTACATACCTTTGTATATTGCTAAGCGGGAAGCGTTAAGAAACGTGGTTGATGTAGTTAAACGTCATCGCGATCCCAATCGCAATCCGTCCCACGATCCAGTCATGATTCATCCCGATCTAGCTCCGAACGTACAACACCTCCGCGTTCAGGACACATACAGCTCAATGACGTATCTGCCTCCTCAAGCCAGCAAGTGAGGGTGGAGAGGTAGATGAGTTCTCCAGCAACACGACGGTGTGGTGTCGGTGGTGGTGGTGCTATCCCGGCAGGGCTACGCCTAGGGCTACCGAAACCGCAAACGGAGGATAAAACGATCTAGGGAGAGAGAGGGGCACCAAGGGCTTCGTGTGTGCTCTTGGGGCGCCCCTCCCCTCTCTATATAGGTGGAGGCGCATGGAGCTTAGCCCCTCCAAGCCCTAGGGCTCAGCCAAGGGGGAGGAGTTGGACTCCCATCCAATTACCTCCCTTTCCAAAACCAGGTGGGCTTTCCACCTCTCCCAAGCCATGTGGGCCTTGAGGGACTAGTGCGCCTGGCCTAATAAGGCCAGGGCGCCCCCCTCAGCCCATGCAAACCCTTGGGACATGGTGGAACCTTGGTGGACTTCTGGACTCCTCCGGACATTTCCGGAACCTTTAGAAGCTTCCCGGTACAATACCAGAAAAACCCGAAACTTTTCCGGTAGCCAAAATATGACTTCCCATATATAAATATTTACCTGCAGACAATTCCGGAGCTCCTCGTTATGTCCGGTATCTCATCCGGGACTCCGAACAACCTTCGGTCACCAACATACATAACTCAACAATACCAAATCGTCACCGAACATTAAATGTGCAGACCCTGCAGGTTTGAGAACTATGTAGACATGACCGAGACACTCTCTGCTCAATAACCAATAGCATGATCTGGATTCCCATATTTGCTCCTACATATTCTATGAAGATTTTTATCGGTCGAACCACGACGTCAAGGATTCAGGTAATCCCGTATGCAGTTCCCTTTGTCTATCGGTATGTTACTTGCCCAAGATTCGATCATCGATATCTCCATACCTAGTTCAATCTCGTTACTGGCAAGTCTCTTTACTCATTCTGTAATACAAGATCCCATGACTAACTCCTTAGTCACATTGCTTGCAAGCTTATTGTGATGCTGTATTAACGAGTGGGCCAGGGATACCTCTCCATCATACAAAGTGACAAATCCCAGTCCCGCTCCACGCCAACCCAGCAGACACCTTTAGAGGTATTGTAGAGCACCTTTATAGTCACCTAGTTACGTTGTGATGTTTGATACACACAAGGCATTCCTCCGGTGTCAGGGAGTTGCGTGATCTCATGGTCGTAGGAATAGATACTTGACATGGATAAAGCAGTAGCAATAAACTGACACGATCAACTAATATGCTTACGGTTGGGTCTTGTTCATAACATCATTCTCCTAATAATGTGATCCCATTATCAAATGGCAACTCATGTCTATGGTCAGGAAACCTTGACCATCTTTGATCAACAAGCTAGTCTAGTAGAGGCTCACTAGGTACATGGGGTTGTCTATGTATCCACATATGTATCTGAGTTTCCGATCAATACAATTCTAGAATGGATAATATACGTTTATCATGAACAAGGAAATATGATAATAACCAATTTATTATTGCCTCTAGGGCATATTTCCAATAGTGGTTATATCATACCCGAAGGAATTTCATAACCAATATTTTTAGTAGGCGCACTAGGCTAAGGGGCAACTAATTGTGGTTTCGGTCGAGGTGAAGATACCCCGAACAAACCCCTCAAAGGATTGTTCTCCATAGTAACAAGTGACAATAAATTTCAGCACGTAGTATAAGTTTTTCCTTACCGATTTCCACTTACCACGAGCGCTTCACTCCCTGGCAACGCTGCCAGAAAAGAGTCTTGATGACCCACAAGTATAAAGGATCAATCGTAGTCCTTTCGATAAGTAAGAGTGTCAAACCCAACAAGGAGCAGAAGGAAATGATGGGCGGTTTTCAGCAAGGTAATTTCTGCAAGCACTGAAATTGTAGGTAATAGGTAGTTTGATAGCAAGATAATTGGTAACGAGCAAGTAACGATAATGTTAAATAAAGTGCATCAAGATAGCCCAATCCTTTTGTGCCAAAGGACAGGCCAAAACGGTCTCTTATAATAAGCAAAGCATTCTTGAAGGTTCACGGGAATTTCATCTAGTCACTTTCATGATGTTGGTTTGATTCGTGTTCGCTACTTTAATAATTTGATACGTGGGTGTACCGGTGCTTGGGTGTTGTTTTTACTTGAACAACCTCCCACTTATGATTACCCCCCTCGCAAGAATCCGCAACTACGAGAAAAGTATTAAAATAAAATCTAACCATAGCATTAAACATGTGGATCCAAATCATCCCCTTACGAAGTAGCGCATAAACTAGGGTTTAAGCTTCTGTACTCTAGCAACCCATCATCTAATAACTACTCCACCATGTATTCTCATAGGCCCAAGGATGGTGAAGTGTCATGTAGTCGACGTTCACATGACACCACTAAGGGAATCACAACATACATATCATCAAAATATCGAACACATATCAAGTTCACATGATTACTTGCAACATGACTTCTCCGGTGACCTCAAGAACAAAGGTAATTCACAAATAATATTCATGCTCTAGATCAGAGGGGTATTAAATAGCATAGTGGATCTAAACATATAATCTTCCACCAAATAAACCATATAGTAATCAACTACGTAATGTAATCAACACTAGTAGTCACCAAAGGTACCAATTTGAGGTTCCGGTACAAAGATTGAACACAAGATATGAATTAGGGTTTGAGAGGAGATGGTGTTGTTGAATATGTTGATGAAGAATGGCCTCCCAAATATGAGAGGGTTGTTGGTGATGACGATGGCTTTGATTTCCCCCTCCGGGAGGGAAGTTTCCCCGGAATTGCTCCGTCGGAGGGCAAAAGTGCCCCTGCCCAAGTTTCGCCCCGAGACGATGACGTTCCATCCCAAAAGTCCTCTCCTTATTTTTTTTTCTAGGTCAAAACACCTTAAATACCATAATATAGGCACCGGAGGTGGGCCGGGCTGAGCACAACCCACCAGGGTGTGCCTGGAGGGGTTGACGCGCCCTGGTGTCTTGTGCTCACCAGGTGGCCCCCTCTGGTAGTTATTTGCTCAAGTATTTTTTATATATCCAAAATAATTCTCCGAAAAGTTTCAACTCATTTGAAGACGTGCAGAATAGGTATCTCTGATATGCTTTTCAGGTCCAGAATTCCAGCTGTCGACATTCTCCCTCTTTGTGCAAACCTTGCATATTATGAGAGAAAAGGCATTATAATTACTCCACAAAGCATTATTATGCATAAATATATTATAAATAACAGTAGGAAATCAATATGCAAAATGGATGTATTAGCCCTTCCTCCACTTCGAGTCACAGTGACCGTTCTTGCTCGACGGCGATGTGGAAACAGTGGTAGTGGCAGCCGACGGGCGCCTCGCGTCAGGGTCCTTGTTAGCGCAGCTTTGGCCCTAGTGGCCTTGGTCCCATGTTCTCCTGTGTCCCTACTCTGTTAACGTCCTTTACCCGGCGACTGCTACCTCGATGGCCAGCGGCTTCTTTCCTTCCAGCTCCCCTGGTTCGCTGATGTCTTGACGACTACGACCACGACATCTAGGATCCGCGTCTCTCTAATCCTAGCTTGTCAGCATTGCAGGCCATTGTCGCTTCCCCTCGTGGTGGTCTTTGCTTCGTCATTGGTCCTATCCTATATACCACAAAGCCTCCTTTTTTTCCTAATCCAAGAGTCGTGGGTTCGGAGGTGGTGCCGCCCTCTTGCGATAGGTGCAACCACACCAACCCCCTTGTGACATGGTGGCTCCGACCAACGTTGCTTCCTCATGATCGATTCCACATTCGATGGCTATGGGATTGCTCGGCCTCGGGCCAGGGAAAAAACCCTGCTTGGCTTGTCGGTGCTAGCAGTGGCGACGCCCGCAGGTGTCATTTTCCTTCTTGGAGGCGTTTCCATGGCCTTCAGTTGCGCCCCTCTTCGAGCTCATGGGAAACCTTAGGTTCGGATCCTCCCAACCAGATGGCGGCGATGTCTCAGTGTTTTCTTTCTTCTTGAAGGCGGTATCTTGCTCGCTTGTGGTGTCCCTGGAGTTGGAGTTGGCGATGTTGGACTTATTGCTGGTTTGGTTTTGTTGCTCTTGGTTCGGGTTTGGTAGGTGTAGCTGTGTTGTATCCTCTGTTTGGGCTAAGCATCCCTTGTCTCTCTGCTCCGGGCACCATGTTCACGTCTAACCGCGTTCCTGTCATGTGTTGTATCCCTCACTTTATTCATTTACTCCTTCTATCAATGAAATGATATGCAAACTTTGCGTATTCGTGGGAAAAAGATAATTATGCATAATTCACGGGAAACCAAAATCATTTTCCGTGTTAGTTGATTTGCTTCGCATAAAGATAGAGCGAGACAAAGATTCCTTGATGGAGACGAGGAGGAGGATGTGGCTCGTAGCAGTGCTCTCTGCATAGCACAGGCAATGGGTCAATCACTGGCAGAGCTCTCCGGTGGGTAGGCTATGGTGCCTGCTATACCTTAATTTTGAGCAGAAAAGTTGTATACCTACTTATACTAATGGTCCAATGGCCAAGGCAGCTAGAGCCGCACGCTAATGGGCCAAGGCCAACTAAGCTAGCTAGGCGGGCATCCATGCGAGGCCGCGAGCAGAGACGCACGCACTTGATCAAGCCACTCCTTTCCATGCGATGCAATGCACGAAGCCACATCCACAAACCCTAAGCAGCTAAGATAGCACGACGATGGCAGAGTCCAGGACTAGGCGGAGGCGCGGGGCAACTAATGGTGGTAGGGACTTGTCTAGTCTCTAGGATCGGGCGGGGCACCCGACAGCGGGGCGGCGAACGGCGGTGGCAGCTGGTCGAGTCGCCAGATGTCTGGACCAGGCGGGGCAGGCGAGCAGCCAACAACGGAGGAATTCTAGGGTGCTAGAGGACAACGGGGAGCGGCGGCTCCAGTCGGGGACTAGCTGCATAGCAGCGGCAACAACAGGCCAAAGTGAACGAGGCAACGAGCCATCCACTTCTAGTCTTCTAGAGCCATCCACCAGTAGCAACAACTTCTGAACCATAGAATTTCCCCCAAAGTTGTTGTCTTTTGAACCATTTAATGTTACTAAATACTAAATGCTAATTGTGTGTACATTTTGTCAAAGCGTAGCCGTGTCCAGATTGTTAGAAGATGGAAAGGAAAGGGGAGGGAAGAGCAAATCCAAATGAAAGGGGAGGAGGTAATTTCTCATTTTTTTGAAATTTTGTAGCATTTTTAATAGCAATATCAAGCCTTTAATTCAAGCAAATTGCAGTGACGTATTAATGTTGTGAACACTCTCATTGTGAATTGTAGGTTTGGCAAGATATGTCGAAGTGCTTGGTACTGACAACAACTCGAAATGGAACCCAAGCACCAGTGGAAGTGTTAATATTTTAGAAAAAATCAATAAATCCTTGCTTCTCATTTTGTTCTATGTAGTGGTCAACTAATACTATGACTTTCTCTAGGTATTTGAGAAAACAAGGAGAGAATATTGAACGATTTTTAGGTATTAAGCATGTGAGACACACCATCTGCTTTTTAAAAGAAGGCATTGTTGGATGTTTTTGTTAAACACGGTCTAGTTGTTGTACAACTACGACAACAAGGGTATGATGGGGCATCTAATATGAGAGGAGACTTCAATGGCCCGCGGAAGTTAATTCGAGATGAGAACCCATACGCTTTCTATATCCATTGCTTTGCCCACCAACTATAGTTGGTAGTTGTTGTTGTTTCAAGATGCTGCAAAGGGTGTTGAGGATTTTTTTGAATATGTGACCATGATTGCTAATCTCAGTACTTCATCTTGAAAGAGGAAGGATAAATTGCTTGAAAAGAAAAAAATAAGTTCTTTTGGATAAGATTAAGAGAGGTGAGACGTCCACGAGAAAAGAGAGAAATCAAGAAACATCCTTGGTCACACTTGGAGATACAAGATGGGGCTCTCATTACACAACCTTATCTCGCATTAAATCAATGTAGGGTGAAATCATAGAAGTTATGGGCATTATTGAGGATGATGTGTGTGTTCCATATAGGGCAGGAGGTTTGGTTCATCAAATGGAGACTTTTGGCTTTGTGTTCATTGTGAAGATGGTGCTAAAAATCATCCATATGACAAATGATTTGTCTCTTGTATTGTAAAAGAAAGATCAAAATGTTTTCATGTATGTGATGGATCTTGTTATTTGTATCTAGCCTGCTTGATATATTTTGTTCATGTAAACAAACATGCATCTAAAATTGTATTTGTCTCATTTCAGGCAATGTCATTGGTTACAGATGTGAGAACATGTTTGATTAACTAGAGAAATGATGGTTGGGTGCCCCTCTTGGAAGATGTCAAAACCTTTTCCATCAAAAACGACATTCCAGTACCAAATATGGATGACATCTTTACAATGCGGGGAAAATCAAAAAAAGGTGGACGAAACAATGTCACGACCGATCAATTTTTCCGTGTGCACACCTTCTATGCCGCCATAGACTTCATCACCACAGAGTTTGATCATCGTTTTAATGAAGTATCTTCAGAACTTCTCTTGTTTTGACCTAGGAAACTCTTTTTCTAGATTCAATGTGAATAAGCTTGCTATACTCACACAGATTTATTACGAGGGTTTCTCAGATTATGAACGTGAACATATAGTTGACACCTTGAGCTATTCATTATCCATTCAAGAAGAATTGAAGATTTAGAGCTTGTCATGATATTGCAAGCCTAGCTAAAAAGGTGGTTGAACTTGAAAGTCATGTCATGTTTCCTGCTGTTTATCGCCTCATTGAGTTGACATTGCTACTATCGGTACTGACGACAACAATTAAAAGAGTCTTCTCATGAGTGAAAATCATCATGAGTTGCGCAACAAGATGTGTGATGGCTGGCTTAATGACTTGATGGTGTGTTACATTGAGCGAGGGATCTTCAAAAGTATTGATCTTCATGAAATTAAGGAAGATTTTCAGAAGAAGGGTAGGGTACTGCCATTGCCTCGGTCTTCTAGACGCTATTAAAAGCTTCATTACCGGTATGTTTTAGGTTGTTTTTCGATTGAAACATGTCTACATTTTCATTGTATTTGGTTATTCGATTGTACTCCCTCCATCTCAAAATAAGTGTTACAGATTTTGTATTAAATAATATAAATTTTGTACTAGATCATCTACGCTTATTTTGAGGCAGAGTTTTGAGACGGAGAGAGCAGTATTTATTATTAGCAATTTGTTATTATTAGTGTGTATTGACTTCTTTTATTCGCATAAAAAAATCTTAGTAAGACTTCTCCCCCACCTTAGAAAAAAAAATCGTGGTCCGTCTCTCGGTCGATGATGCACGCGGGTGGGTGCCGCCGAAGCGACGGGCGCAGCTCAAAGGTGTGACTGGAGCGGCGGTGGGTGGGTCGACGGGAGGAGGAAGAATATGAACGACGGTATCTTGGGGAGAATCCACTGATTGTATGCACTGATCGTTCTAAGAATCAGACTGCTAATTAGTTCGGCTAGAACAAATAAATTTGAATGGATAAGATTAGACGTGGACGGGCATGGAGGGGAGGTTGTTGGTGCTTATGCAGGAGCCGAACTTGAAGATGCTGAGAAACGAGGACACCGGCGACGGCGGCGTAACCAGCGGGAGCCCTTCCCGGAGGCAGTGATCGTAGTTCTCCAGCACGGACACGACGTAGCTGAACTCAGGCCGCCTGGCCGGGTTGGCGGCCCAGCACATCTTGATGAGGTTGTTGAGCGCCGGCGGGCACGTCGGCGACAACGGCGGCCGAGCGTTCTTCTCGCAGGCGGCGTAGGCGGCCTGGACGGGGGTCATGCCCTGGAACGGCACGAGACATGTGGTGAGCTCCCACAGCACGATGCCGAAGCTGTACACATCCACCTTGCGGGTGCACGGCTTGTCACGAACCATCTCGGGCGCCATCCACCTGTACGTGCCCATGTTGGTACCCTTCCCTTCGCCGCCCCCACCGCCTCCGGCTCCCGCTCTGTCACCGGCGCCGGCGCCGGCGCGTGAGCTGTGCGCCTCTAGGCATGAGGTGCCGAAGTCGGCGACCTTTACGCGCATCTCGTCGTTGAGCAGCAGGTTGTGCGACTTGAGGTCGCGGTGGATGACGCCCTGCGCGTGGAGGTACTCCATGCCGCGGGCGACGTCGAGCGCGAGGCGGAGAACGGTCTCCGGCGAGAGCGAGTAGGGGTCCTTCTTGTGGAGGTACATGCGGAGCGTGCCCTGAGACATGTACTCGGTGATGATGCAGTACACCGGCGGCCGCTTGCACGCGGCGACGAACTGCACCACGTTGGGGTGGCGGAGCCGAGAGAGGAAGGATACCTCCGAGTTGAACTGCTCCTCCAGCGCTCGCCGCCGGTCCTCGTCGCGCTCCGGGAGGCGCACCATCTTGACGGCCACCGCCCGCTGCCGGTAGATGCCGCGATAGATGCGGCTGTTGGACCCCGACGCGAACTTGTTCCCGATGAAGAGCTGCGACAGGTCTGCCATCCACTCCTCCCGCTGCACCGCTGACGACGAGCTCGCCTGCAGGTCCCCGCCGCCTCCCGCGTCAAGCAGCATCGACCACGAGTCGAGGCTGTCCCACCTCTTATTCTCCATCCCTCCCTCCATCTCGGAGCACGACGAACCGTACGGAATCAGCGGCGGCGGCGGTGGCACGGGAGCTGCCGGTTGCCGTCGCGCCCGGAAGCAAGAAGCCATTGATCAGGGGAGCGACCAAGAACTGATGCGTAAGCACGCACGGCCTTGGTTATGCGATCCAAGCAAAGAGAGCCGATGCATATGGCTGGCCGCCGCGGGCGCGGGAAGCGACGATTTATGGAAACACGATACGCTTACCGCCGATGCGCCATTGCAGGCATGCATGCTTCGCCTCGCGGGACGTTCTCTAGCTGAGAACGAGATGTACGCATGGCTCTTGATTACTGTTTCATGATCTTGATTTGTGCTCTGCTCAGGGAGTAGTCATGGGTTGTTCATGGCGATATGGATGCTGGACAGACAAGATGGTGGATTATTCGGGAGATTTAGTCGTCGCTTTCGCGGCGATGGAGATCGATGCGGACAGGATAAAAGAGGGGGCGATTCAAGGATGTCTCGTGATGAATCTTGCTGATGGATCGAGGAAGTTAATAAGTCTGCCCAGCCATGCTCGCCTTCAAACGAACCAACTTGCTGCCAGTACTCATTAGCAAGGACATGCATCACAGGTTAAAGTTTCAGGAGGAAAGCTAGCACAGGGGAAGTTCGAGATGGAGTTTTTTTTTTTTTTTTGGAACCAAGGACTGCAAGATTTCCTGAGAAGTTAGGTTGGATTTTGTTGTGATCCCCCCCCCCCCCCCCCCCCCCAAAAAAAAGAATTTGTTGTGATTTATAACTTATTTAAAGGTGAACTGTTACTGACAAAAAATATTACTAAAATATTCACCAAGCCAGTGAAATAACAAGAATCTAATTAGTACTCTCGAAAAACAAGAATCTAATTAGACAGATAAGAGGTTGATGAACAGAGGTTGTAGTATTTTCTTACTAATCGCGACTATTTTTCACACAATTTTGTTTCGAACTTCGTTCAACCAGAGTGCTGTTTTTCAATCAACACCGATCTCGAGATAAATGCCATCGCTTAGCCAGTTTGAGGAAAAGTTGGGCTTCCATTAGCACACTAATGTTCAGGTAGACACTGACCCGTTCCTATTAGCTCACCAAATGCGTCATTTCTTCCAAGTAGGACTGTCCATCGACTCTTTTGCTTTTTCGCCTTTTTTCTTCTTCGGTACAGCTATGCTTGGTCTTCTTTAGCATAGTTGCATCTCCAGCAACATATTATTAATTATTTTAAACAAGACAAAAGATTTGTCAATTTTATTAATTAAGGAGAGGAGTTTGTTTCACACGAGTCTAAATGAATTACTCTCGCGGCATTACATTACTCAAATGCTTATTAGCTTCTCTCAACGACCCAAAGTGATAGTTAAGCTTTGATACTCCACATTGCGATCGTCATAGGCATTGCCTTGTTCCTAAATACATGTCCTTCCAAATTTCCTATCCAACAAGAAGCAATAAAGGAGATGGTGCTTTCGCAGGTTAAGCATTGTTAGTGAGGATCCCATCCCACCAATATTTGACGTGTCAAACTGGTGTCACTGAACTGTTGAGATATGAAGATCAAGTCATGGGGATACCTCATTGCAAAACATAGATAGAGTACAACACTTGAAAAGAAGATGACCCGCATATTCTTGCACTTGGTTGTAGAGTGGGCATTGGTCGTAATTTGACCATCCTTGGCAATGGAGTCTATCCGCCGTCCAAGCCATATTTTGAGTTACTAGCCAATCGAAGACTTTGCATTTGGGGCGGGGGGGGGGGGGGGGAGGAGGGACAATCCATCCAGACCGTGGCTTGTAAGATGGACCGGGTGAGTCCAATAAACTGGGCCATGTAGGTAGACTTAGCGGAATAGTTTCCATTCTTGGTGAGATTCCACATGATGATATCCTTGATACCTAGTTGGACGATGACATTCGCAAGCTTCTCCGAGAGAGTCATGAACTTTGGCATGTGCTCATCCATGAGACCTCTTTTGATGTCAATCTGAGTTATCCAATGTCCACCCCTCAAAGCCATGACAACAAACCCTCCTTTCACTATCTAAGAACTCCTAGGTGCAATGTCTTTGGGTATGAGACCCTCAAGCCAAGAGGACACCCCAAATTTTGACTTGATTCCATCAACGACTATCACCTTACTTGTTGTCGCGAAGAAATGACGATCCTCATCAGTGCATGGCATCTCCAAACAACACCACAACCTCGGTGGATCATCTCAGTCAAGCCAGAGACATCATAGACGGAGAGAAGTGGAAAACTTCCTAAGCTTCAAAATTCCAAGACCTCCATATTCCTTTGGCTCGCAATTTTCTTCCCAATTGACTTTGCACTTGCTGCCGGCCACCTTGTTGGCTCCTAACCAAAGATAGACATGCCTCAAACCACCAATATTTTTAAGCACCTCTACACTTGTATTTTGAAAGTCACTAGATCAATAATTGATTCTCATAGGGTCCTTGATGAGTTTGATAGGTATTATAAGAGATCGAATGACTAGTGAAAGAGAAACTTGGATTTCCCCCTCCGCTGCCACCTCTCCCATGCTCTCCTCCCTCTCCAACACCCGAGACGAAGTCGGGCAAGCCTGTGTGGGTGCCTATAGCGGTGGTGACGAGGATCTCGACACTCCACCCTCTCGTCGAGATCCCTGGGCTCTAGGGTTGGTGTCATCACGTCGTCGCATGCGGTGGCCGGCACAACATATGGCACTTGCGTGTGGTCAAGCTACTCGGTGCACTCGACCATGTGGGTTTCAGTCGGACACCATATGTATGCATGGTTTTCAGCCGGAACCCGGACACGGAGAGGAGCTCCATGATGACGTCTTCAAGAAGATAATGACGCTCATGTGCGTCGCTGTTGTCGATGACAAAGCGCAAAGGTTTCACTCGGCAACTCCCCCCACGTCACCAAACAAGGTCTGCACGGCTAGTGCGACAAGCCCAGAACTTAAGATCCAGATAGGGGCTCCGCCATCGTCAGAGACAAAGAACGCGCTCGGGCCATCCGTTGCACCACCTCTCGCCACCCACATGACCAAGAGACAATGCTATCACTGTCTCCATGGTGCCCGCCGGAGAGCCAACCATGCGGACCGCCATACGGGGCCGCCACCCCGGCATCCATGCCGCATGTCGCAATAAACAACCATGTCATGGCGCATCCACCACGGTGATACGTTGGAGCTTTTCCAAACACATTTTCTCTTCGTTTGGGCTCTAATTTGCATGGTTTGATTGAAACTAACCCGGATTGACAATGTTTTCAGCAAAACTACCATGGTGTTGTTTTTTGTACAGAAAAAAGTTCTCGGAATCAGACGAAACTTTCTGGATATATTTTATGGAATATAAAAAAATACTGGAACGAAGGTCCACCGGAGGGGGGGCTGTCGGTGTCAAAACCGGCGGATCGATGGTAACAGGAGACGAAGGGGACATAGATTTACCTAGGTTCGGGCCCTCCTATGGAGGTAATACCCTACGTCCTTCTTGGATGCATTGATGATATGGGGGTTACAGAGTTGGTCTACCTCGAGATCGAATAGCTAACCCTAGATGAGTCGTTCTGTCCCTACACCCTAAAACACTCCGGGTTAAATAGACGCCGAGGATGCCTAGGGTTTACACATGGTCGGTTACATGCCGAGGAGATAAACATGCCTATTCGCTACATCAAACATGGAGTACAAGCCATGCTTCCTGAAGCTTCCATCCTGGAGACTGGGCCTTCAAATATTCTTGTGTTCGGTAAGTGGCCCGAATAGTCCGGCCCATAGAAATAGGTCGGCCTCCTGAGGACCCCTTAATCCAGGACTCCCTCAGTAGTCCCCGAACTTGCCTCCAACACCAAGGGTCCCAGCTTCAATTGCTTCACACGATCAGAGTCTTCGTCTTGCGAGGTGAGTTCTTCCCGCCGAACATAGTTCGGCCTCCGATGATAAATAGCTTTCCGCATAGTAGCACATCCGAACACTGCAAATCGGCTAGCCTTTAAGGCCAAACATCAAGGGGTAAATAATATTCCTCTGACGACTTCTCTAACGAAAGGTCCCGGCCCACCACGACCACTAGGCCAGTTACACAAACTCAATTCGCGGTCGAGGCCGTTTTAATTATCACGATCTATGAACATACTGATCGTGTCCTGTTTTTACGGGATATGTTTAGTCACGCGCGTGCAATGGCTTGCACGTCTCGGGAAGCGGAGGGATTCATGCCGCAGCAAGGGGAGACCAAATCGATAAGCCTCATAAAAGGGGAAGAAAACCCCGAAGCCTATTCACGATTCCCATTCTCTTTCCCCGCATTCCATTCCTCTGCGCCTCCAAAGCACATATCTAGGTCTTCCACTCCCACCTCTAAGCTCATCAATGGCGGGATCCAACGGCCAGTGGGAGGTCTCCACGGTCACCGACCGGGACATTATCGACATTAAGAAGGCCGACTACCTCTCCGCTGACAGTCCCCACCGTGCACCGGAGGAGGGCCAAGTGATCCCCACCCCCCGGACAGGCAAAAAGGGTGGTCTTCCTCCCCCACTTCGTCAGAGGGTCGAGCTTCCCGCTCCACCCCTTCGTCAAGGGGTTGATGTTCTTCTACGGTCTGGACTTCCATGACCTCCCGCCGAATTCCTTTATGCATATATCGGCTTTCATCCTGGTCTGCGAGGCGTTTCTTCGGGTCGAGCCACACTTTGGGCTTTGGCTCAAAGTATTCAATGTCAAGCCGAAGTGTGTTGGCGGGAAGCACGCGGACTGCGGCGGGGCTGTCATCAGCAAGCTCACCCGCGTCGTGTGGCCATCAGGCACCTTCATCAACACCATCAAGGCATGGCAGAAGGAGTGGTTCTATATCACAGAACCACGAGAAGAAGGTCAGATCCCTCCTGCCGAATTCAGATCCGTCCCCCTACCAAACTAGCTTCATGGCTCAAAAAGGGCCTTAACTTGGGACCGAGCAAGGAGGTGAGAGACTTGCAGAAGCGCATCGGCTCCCTGGTTGAGGAGGACATCAAGCTGACCAACGTGGTCCAGGTGATGCTCCGGAGGCGCATCCTCTCCTGCCAACGTCGGGACACTCCCTTATGAGGTCGGCAACTGGATGATGCGCCCACAATCTGGCACCTCTTCCGCACTACGCAGGAGAAGCTATGGAAGGCATTCTTCAAGTCACAGGAGAGATGGCCATCCGTGGAGGAAGATAGAGGCCTACAAGCCTCCAAACCCACCATCAAGGTATGGGTCACTTTTGCATGATCGGCTTTTACATTTCCCAAGAAGGATCCATAATGTTTTCTTCCGATAATTTCTTTCGCAGAAATGGCTAAAGAAAGTTGTTAACATTAGCAGTCTGGCACCTCAGCCTGAGGACGCTAGGTCCAGGATATTGCTGGAAATTCTCATGGAGAAGCCTTACGAGGCCCCCATGAAGAAGGAGAAGAAGAAGAAACCAGGACAAAGCGGCCTTCATATCCGGGACCAGTCAGAGACTACGTCCGGGGAAACTCATGCTTCCTCGGATCAAGAGGATAATGAGGAGGAAGAGGAGGAGGAGGAGGAGCAGGAGGAAGAGGAGGAGGACGAAGCTGGGGGGAGGCAATCCCCCCCCCCCGCAAGAAAGAGGGCGGTGTCATCGGATGCCCTAGAGGAGGTTCCCCCTCCTGCCCCGAGAGGATGCGTCGGGCACAGGTGATCCTGTCCGATGACAACTCGGACTCAGATACTGAGTCCAATAACCTCGAGGTGGTTCCACGAAGGAAACTTAGGGTCAAGCCCCCGGCTCAAAGGTTAGGATCCGAAGACCCCTTGTTTGTTCTTTTAACAAGTTAAGAATTTACTAACATGCAAACGCTTATGGGTTTTGTAGCTGCCCGCGCGTCCTCCCCACCAATCAAATATCAGACGGGGAGACCCCGCCTGCTGAACTCGCAGAGAGCGGGAATGCCTTGCATCCCGCCACTCCGGGCGCCGTGAAGGACACTGCGGAGGTGTCATCGCAATATGCTCCTATGGAGCCGGGCATCGGCGGCGGGGGAGACGACATAATGGCCGAGGCTAACACCTTGGTTACCGAAGACCGGGGGGAGGAACCCCGCCTGGACACTGAGGAGGCCGGACGAGCGGCCACTCAGTCCCCTCCAAGGGCATCTTCGGAGCGTACCATGCCTCTAGAGGTTCTGATTCAAACCTCGTTTGGTGATTGGGTTATCCGGTCACCTCCGGAACCACCGACCAATGGATGGCCGGCCATGGAGGAGGCTCTATCGTGCGCCTCCGTCTCCGAGGAACACCGCAGCCTTATGGGTGCGATATTAAAGAGCATCCAGTCCGTTGACAATAGACTGAACGAGGCCTTCAAATGTCTTCTATCGGGTTTTCCAGTAAGTCACCTGATACTCTTCTTTGCAAAGTTTTTATTTATTTCCATTATATACATGGCAGCCCCCGAGCCCTAGGTGAGTTTGAAAAAACTTACCTACGGGTCAATCATGTATCCAATACCGGACTAGATACAATTTATGTGTCCGACATGTGAGGGTAGCTCCTAATATGGACCAACATATGATCAGATTGATTACATGTCCACTATATGTGTCCTATAGGCGTCGTCATCGACGACGGCAATAAATGGCGCCGAGCTGGATGCGCTGAATCGGAAGCTTAAATGCTCCGAGGATGAAGTTCAAGCCCTCAACCGAAGATTCAACAAGGCACAAGGTAGGTCAAAACGAAATCCGAATACCTTTGCCCAAACTCCTTTGTCCGAACACCTTTACCCAAACACTGTCCATGCTGTTTTTCATAATGTCTTCATGTGTAAACAGCTTCGGCGAAGGAGGTGGAGAGGCTCAAGGCCGAGATCCAACAAGCAAAATACCATGCGGCCGTCGAGAGATCAGCGGCCAAAGAAGCGGCGACCACCCTCTCCGCCCTGCGAGCCACCAGCTAGAAGCACGAGGTTCGTGTGGTGGAGGTTCAATAGGAGCTCAAGGACGCCAGCTGAAAGTGCGAGGTCCTTGAGTGGAAGGGCAAGGAGAGTGCAACCGAACTGTCCACCCTGAAGAACAATCTTTAGAAGGAGCGGGTGGACAGGCGGTTTTATGAGGAGCAGGTCCGCCTAGTGAAGGACATAATGGATGGTAAGCCATAATTACTACAGTGCGTCATCAGGGATAGCAAATTCAAAATTGCTTTCCCAGGTGTGGCATTCTTCAGGCGCCTCCTCCGATCTTAAGAAGAGTGTGGCGGACGCCAATATTCTATTCGCCGCGAGGGAAGAAGGAGACGAAGCTCGGCTGTTTTGGACACAATTCGGAGCCCCCGAGTGCTTGCCTCTTCTCGTGGAGCAGCTAAAACAATAGATGGAGCTGCACCAAATGGCAGAGCCAGCCATGAAGGACCTCTGCATCCGCTTATGGCCTGGCGAGTCGCTGCCAGGCAGCTACTTTGGCCTGGTGTATAGGTTGATTGCTGCCTCGCCCCGCTTCGATGTCATGAAGCGCTCTTCCTGCATAGAGGGAGTCCGGATGGCCCTTGCCAAGGCCAAGGTGCACTTGCCGGGGCTGGATCCGATGAAGGTAGCCACCGCCCCGCCGCCTCCCGGGAAGGAGCATAGACGCCCCGAGCTATACTTTGATGGAATGATGGAGCGTGCTCGGGTGATAGCGTCACAGTGTTTGGGCACTAATGTGCTTGAATGAGTTGTAACGTGTCCAAAGACTTATCGAAACATTTGATGTTATAAGTTATTATGCTTTTATAGTTTTGCATTCCTTTATAACTCCTGTGTGGTCGTTTAATACTGAAAGATGCGAGTCGTCGGCTTCAACCACCATGTAGATACCACATGGGGTATCTATGCCAATGCACTATGTCCATTAGCCGAGTTATCGGAACCTGAAGGCGGTACAGTGCGACAGACTAGGTTATCAGACTATAGTGCTTTATTTCTTTCACTTAGCTGTAGGGGCATGAAAAGGACTGTGGGGAGCTTACGATTGGCTACCGAATTGTTGTGATGTTTGGATGAACCGTGGCTAAAGCCAGTATCACAAGGTTTGCACAAAGGACAAACCCCTCATATAGCACGGAATAACCGCTTACGAGGATTGAAGTATAATACTTCCAGCTCGGGTTCACAGACCTGACTATCTAGAAGCACAATCGCAGGGGTGCTCCCTTTGCCCTTTTAGCCGAACGAGTGGAATTTAAAGGGGCAAGCACAGGAGACGGTCAACCAACTATTGACCCAAGACACAGTTCGGAACCGATGCATATTAAGTGAATTCGGAGACACCGAACACATATTGAACAATATGTAAGGCGATTTGTAAGTAAGCTCGAGCCCCCGGTGTATTATCCAGTCGCGTCATAACATATCGAATTAATTCGCGAGAAGAGGGAGAAAAGGAAAATATGTACCAAGAAGGACAACCAGAAAACATACAAAATGATGCTGTATTTTTTCTCAACAACTCTTATTATTCGAATTGCCGAAGCAGCTGCTTACAGGTATATGAAGAAAATAAATTACATGAGCGGTTGTACCAGGGGTCTTCGATTGATGGCCTTATGTCCTCTATATACCCTGTTGCTAGTTTTACTCCTAATCATTGGTGTGCCTCGATGGGTGGCATCATTCGGCAAGCGGATCTTGCAAACAAAGTCTTGAGAAGTCGCCGAACTATAGATAGGCTTTACACTCGTGGTGGGCCCTTCAATGGTCCCTGCATTGTGTCCGAAGACATATTTAGTGGTAGTAGTCTGGTCCAGCTAGACACCCACCTTTGTTTCCTCACCGCTGCCCATGGAATTTTAAGCGCAAAGTTATGCCTTCTTGGCACGTACTTCGCTGGTCCTAGGGGCGTGCGAGGGGGCACGAGTCCCTATTTGGGGGTAGAGGAGGTCTCTGAGAGTTCGGCCTGCAGCCGAGCTCGCTTCCCAACCTTGTGTGTCTTTACGACAGATGCCAGAACCTACCGATCATCTTGGTAACTAAATTCGGCCACCACGGCCAACACATGATCCTATGTTCCTAGAGATCACTCCGTATTGCCGCTGACAGTGATGACCCCTTTGGGTCTAGGCATATTCAGGTTGAGGTATGCATAGTGCGGGACGGCGTTGAAATGAAAAAACGCTGTCCGGCCAAGCAGGGCGTGATAGCCGCTGCGGAAGGGTACGATGTCAAAGGTCAAATCTTCACTGCGAAATTTATCGGGCGAGGCGAACACAACTTCTAGGGTTACAGAGCCCGTGCATCGGGCTTCGACACCTGGAATCACCCCCTTAAAGGTGTTTTTACTGGGTTTAATCCATGATGGATCTATGCCCATCTTTTTCACCGTATCTGAGTGTCGGTGCACTAGAGTTTTTGGGCCATATAGTGCCCCTTTACTCGTGCACGGGTAGTAGTATCCGCCCCGGCGGTAAGGCCCAGTGAAGAATTATCAAGCACCAGCATAGAAGACTCAAGATTACCAGCAAGACCTTGTCGAGAGGGCTGTAGAGCCTCCAGGCCCTCGACAAGGAAAGGTCCCGGCAAGGCAAGGCCCCGTCAAGGACCGCCAGCGCACAGGCCAGGTGTCGATTCACTTGGACACGTGTCGTGGCGTCGACGTTGGAGGGAGCTAAGCGGCACCGATGGGACGGGCCCCCGTCCCATCCCACTGACGGACTGAGGCGTCTGATGGGGCATTAAATGTTCTTGTCCTACTCCGACAGAGTTAGGTACGATAGCACTATAGCAGCACTGTGCATCCCGTGTGCACACTGTAGGCCACTGTTGGGATTCCCTTAAGTATAAAAGGAGGCCCAGGGCGTTACAAAGGATGACTTTTGGACTTCTTTAGACAGTTGGGCAGTTAGACAACCGGACAGCCCGACGGTTAGACAACTGGAAGTTTCCTAGCAGTGGGACGTGAGTGGTGCGAACCTGCTCTGGTGATCCGTGCCCCAGCTTCATCATCGCCATGGCCCCCAAGAAGAAGGGCCTGATAGTAGTTGGCCCATCCACGTCCTCCGTCCCTGTATCTACGCGGACGGGAGACGGCGTAGACGCGGGTGGAGGAGGAGGAGGTGGCGGTTCCGAACTTTCGTGACACTCTCGTGACCAAGGCCAAGCAGGTGGCAACGCTCACCGCGAAGACGTGCATGGCAGCGGTGGGGACCCCCACGCCCCTGGGTCTCAGAGGAGCGGTATCGCCTGCAGGTGGTATGGGTAACTCCGGGGGCATAAGAGTGTCTTCTAGGGCACCCACGCCGGCGCCTATGTCGTGACCTTCTTAGGACGCGCGTGGAGAGCCGCGCCACGGCGCCCGTAGTTCTCAGCATCCCCATGGAAAAGCTCCTACACATCATTCCCAAGATGCGCGGGACCAGCATGCAAGCGGGAGTGGCATGCTGATGCGGGACCGTGGAGGTGCTCCTTCTAACAAGGTTAGGAGTCAGAGCACCTCGTGTTCCTTGCACCTCTCGATGTCGTCCACAGCGGAGGAAGCGATGACGCGAGCGCAACTACTCCTGAACTTCCCTCCTGCTGCGGAGAAGCTCGACGAATGGAGAGCCACCATTCAGAGCCTCCTTAGCCTCGAAGATAAGCTTCGGCCCATAGGGCCGCCTCAGGCAATTGGAGAAGTGCCCGGAGTCGGCACGACCTTGGTGCACTCTCCTTCGCGACAGCATCATCGATCGCTGACCCGACGGACTGACGCCTATGAAGGTTATTCAATGGCGTCGTCTGACCCACAGACGCGTCGTGATCAGCATCATGTTCTTCGGGAACGTGGCAAGGATGATGCTCGAACCGCGATCGAGCGGCAGCGGGAAGCACGCCTCCAGTCGGACAGGCGTGCGAGGCCCACTGTAGACATGTCCAGTCAAACTAGAAGTCCCAAAGAAATATGATGGCAAGACCCATCCATCAGAGTTCCTGAGCATCCACACCATTGCGGTGCAGGCTGTCGAGGGCCACGACGACAAGATATTGCCCAACTACTTCCCCATTAGTGCTTAAGCCCAACGTCAAGTCATGGATGATGCACTTGCCGGAGGGTCCATCGCTTCCTGGGCGGACCCATGTCATGAGTTCGTTGGCACCTTTACCAAAGGTCATCAAGCTCCTGGCCAGGAGAGCGATGTGCACATCATCCCCTAGAAGGAAGGAGCAACTCGGCACAGGTACATCCAGAGGTTTAGCCACGTGCACCACAACATCCCAGACGTTCACCCTACCGCTATTATCAACGTGTTCCATTAGAACGTGCACAACTGCAGGATGCGGGAAGAGCTAGCAATGAACAGAGTCAGGGACGTCGCCGAGCTTTATGCTTTGGCAGACAAGTGCGCTCGGGCTGAAAAGGGAGAAGACTCCCTGGCGAAGATGTCGGCGCAGAGGTTGACTCTAAAGACGAGGATGTTGATGTCCCGGCTATGAAGAACCGGCGACAGAACAAGAAGCGCAAGGGCAAAACCGTGCTTGCCGTGGAGGCATCCTTCAACCCCGGTGCCGCCAAGAAAGGCAAGGCCGACGACGCTAGCAACGATGTTGCTGGGTGCGCCTCCTACCATGTCTTGGCGGCTGCCGGCAAGCCAGAAGACTCTGGCAAGCAGTATTGCAAGATCCATCGCACCAAAGGTCACGACCGCCAAGACTGTCGACAAGTTGAGCAGCTTGCTAAGAAGCAGAGGGACGAATACGAAAGGAGCGACAGGGAGAAGGTTTAGGATGGTTCTGAGGGGTCCGGCAAGAAGCATGTTGGCTGAGGAGGTCACCGCGGCAAGCCCAAGCAACAGAAGGATCGGCCTGCCCGTGGCCGCGACAAGCAAGGAGGAGATGATGATGATGTCTAAGAGGACAACGAGTCCAGTGAGCATAGAAGGAGGAGCCTCATCGCATTCCTATCACCGCAAACTTAAATAGTGGGCGCGTGAGGTTAATGCGACCGAGCCCTCTATCGACGCACAGAAACCTCTGAAAATTGTCCAACACTCCTATCATCTTCAACGCCGAGGATCACCCAGATCGCATAACTGCGGTCGGGTGCCTGTCGTTGTTGGTCTCGCCAAAAATCCCCAACCTCAAGGTGACGAAGATGCTAGTCGACAGTGGAGCCAGCCTGAACCTCATCTCTCCCGATGTCATTCGGAGGCTGCAGATTCCTGACAAAGATCTCGAGCCAACAAGCGCTTTCCAAGGGGTTAATTCGAGAAGGACTCAGCCAAAAGGCAAGGTCACACTGCCGGTGTCATTTGGCCGCGACATCAATTTCAGAATGGAGAAGATCATCTTTGATGTTGCCGAGATCTCATTGCCATACGACGGCATTCTTGGCCGTCCGGCAGTGGCTAAGTTCATGGCGGCCACTCATTTCGCTTACAACGTGCTGAAGATGCCCGGACCAATGAGCGTCATTACCATCCACTCCGACAAGAAGAGCGCGCTTATCTGCGCCGACAAACTCTACCGGGGCATAGTTGCAGCACCTGCCACTAAGGCACTTGCTCCTGCCGCTGAAGCTCCTGGGGGGAAGAAGACCAGCAATGCCTTTGGCGCACAATCCGGCGAGCGCACCTCTTTGGGGTGTTGCGCTACTGTTGATGATGTGCCAGAGAACTCCACCGGCAAGAGCAAAAAGTCCAAGGCTGCCCCGCCAGAGACCAAGAAGGTGCCCGCCAAGGAGGATGGCATGGGGGGAACTTTCACCATAAGTTCCACCCTTGAGGACAAATAGGAAAGCGCGCTCGTCGCCTTCCTACAGGCCAATGTCGATGTGTTTGCATGGCAACCATCTGATATCCCCGGTGTTCCCAGAAAGGTGATTGAGCACCACCTTGCCATCTGTCCACACGCGCGGCCCGTCAAGCAGAAGGTTCGGAAGGAAGCTTTGGAGCGGCAACAGTTTATTGCTGAATAAATCAAGAAGTTAGAGGCAGCTGGCCTGATCAGAGGAGTACTCCACCCAATGTGGTTGGCCAATCCGGTCATAGTGCGCAAGGCGAATGGGAAGTGGAGGCTATGCATTGATTTCACAGACATCAACAAGGACTGCCCCAAGGATCCTTTTCCCTTGTTGTGCATTGACCAAATTGTGGACTCCACTACCGGCTGTGACTTATTGTCTTTCCTTGATGCCTATTCCGACTATCATAAGATCTTTATGGCCAAGGAAGATGAAGAGAAGACCGCGTTTATCACCCCATGTGGTACGTACTGCTTTTTGCGTATGCCTTTCGGTTTGAAAAGCGCTAGTTCTACCTTTGCAAGGGCAGTCCAGATTGGTTTTGAGCCCCAGCTGCATAGGAATATGGAGGCTTATATGGACAATATAGTGTCAAAACCAAGGACAAGGCTATGCTCATATCAGACTTAGAAGAAACATTCACCAATCTGTGCAAGATCAACATGAAGCTCAACCTCGAGAAATGTGTGTTCGGAGTCCCATCCGACAAGCTTCTCGGGTCCTTTGTGTCTCAACGAGGAATCGAAGCAAATCCCGACAATATCAAAGCAATTGAGCAAATTGAGGCACCAAGATGAGTCAAGGATGTGCGACGCCTTGCCGGCTGTCTTGCTGCTTTGAGTAGGTTCATCTCAAAATCTGCTGAGCGCGCCCTGCCCTTTTTCAAAATCTTGAAGAAGGCAGGTCCACTGAAATGGACTCCGCGGAAGCGGAGGTGGCACTACAGGATTTGAAGAAGTACCTTTCCTCTCTACCAGTCCTAGTTGCGCCAAAACCACAAGAGCCGTTGCTGTTGTACCTGGCGGCAACGAATCAAGTGGTGAGCGCTGCACTAGTGGCTGAAAGGGAGGTTGACGAAGAAGCAGTGGCAACGGCAGAGACGCCAAACGACGAGCTAGGATGTTCCCCGGCAGGGTCTGGTGCCAGCAAAGAAGGATCTGCGCACTTACCAGAGATAGTCCAGAAGAAGAAAGTGGTGCAGCAACCAGTCTATTTTGTCAGCTCCTTGTTGAAGGGGGCTAGATCAAGGTATTCTGGCGTGCAAAAATTGTTCTTCAGCCTTCTTCTGGCCTCAAGGAAGCTGCGCCATTACTTCCAAGCACATGAGATCACCATTGTCACCCGCTTCCCGCTACAGTGGATATTGCAAAACCCAGAAGCTACTAGCAGGATTGTGGAGTGGGCTTTGGAATTATCAAGCTTTGGTCTTAAGCTTGAAAGCACTTCGACCATCCAGAGCAGGGCCTTGGCGGAGTTCATTGTAGAATGGACCCCAACGCCCGATGAAGAGATTCCATAGTCAACTCTCCCCGGCAAGGAAACCGATCGAGAATGGATCATGTATTTTGATGGAGCTTTCTCGCTGCGAGGCGCTGGTGACGGAGTGCTGCTTGTCGCACCCACTAGAGAGCACCTTAGATATGTGGTCCAGATGCACTTTCCCTAGGAGATATCAACAAACAACACTGCTGAGTACGAAGGGCTGCTTGCCGATCTCACGACCACGGTAGACCTTGGGATCAAGAAACTTATTGTCAGGGGTGATTCTCAACTTATTGTCATCAGGCAAGTGAACAAAGATTACCAGAGTCCATTGATGGAAGCTTATGTAGATGAAGTGAGGAAGTTGGAAGAACGTTTTGACGGCCTGCAAATGGAGCATGTTCCACGTGCAGAGAACAACATTGTTGATTGCCTGTCAAAGTGTGCTGCCCTTAAGTTACTTGTGGAACCAGGAACTTTCATGCTCCAACTAACTCAACCCTCCGTGACACCATCAACTAGACAAGAGAAGAGAAGGAAGTTAAGTTCTGACAAGTATTTCCCGGCAGAGCTTCCCGAAGCCATCAACGAGAAGGCTGTCAGAGGGAATGGCAAGCTTGTCGGTGAGTACTATGCTCTGGCGGGGCCATTGGCTCTTGCCGTAGACACATACGCTCCCGACAGGCTTGCCGGGGCACAGTAGACTCCTGTAGGCCCTTAGGCCCTTGCCGTCAAGGCAAATGCTCCCCTGACAGAAGATACGCCTTTAGTCCTTGTTGTCGAGCCCCGGGCTCCGGCATGGGCATAGCACCTTGTCCAATTTCTTCAAACAGGAGAACTCCTTGAGGAACAAGAGGAAGCAGAGAAAGTAGCCCGCCGGTCTCATATGTACTAGTTCGTAGACAGCATCCTGTACAGAAAGAGATCGAACGGCGTGAAACTCAAGTGCATTTCTCAGGAGGATGGACTGGAGCTATTGGCAGAGATACACGGAGGCATATGTGGCTCCCACATAGGATCAAGAGCACTTGACGGAAAGGCATTCCGGCAAGGTTTCTTTTGGCCCACTGCCCTCCAGGATGCAAATGCGTTAGTAACCAAGTGTGAAGCATGCCATTTTCATTCAAAGAAACTACATCAACCAGCTCAAGCCCTTCAAACAATCCCTCTCTCCTGGCCATTTTCGGTCTGGGGCCTCGACATCTTGGCCCCTTTCCCCGTGCTGCTGAGGGCTTTGAGTACTTGTATGTGGTGATCGACAAGTTCACAAAGTGGACGGAAGTGGAAGCAGTGAGGAAGGTGACAGCACAGTCTGTCGTCAAGTTCTTTAAAGGACTAGTTTGCTCCTTTGGTGTTCCGACTAGAATCATCACTGACAACGGCACACAGTTCACGAGCCGCACCTTCATGTAGTATGTCGAAGACCTTGGTAGCAAAATCTGTTTTGCTTTCGTTGCCAACCCGAGGAGCAACGGCCAAGCGGAGAGGGCTAATGCACAAGTGCTGCGAGGCCTCAAGACAAGAACTTTTGATAGGCTGCACAAGTGCGGAAGGAAGTGGATTGATGAGTTGCCGGTGGTTCTTTGGTCAATCAGGACGACACCAAATCGAGCTACCGGCCAGACACCCTTCTCCCTTGTCTACGGGGCAGAGGCAGTTCTCCCCACGAAACTCATATACACGTCACCTTGAGTGCTCGCTTATAATGAGCTCGAGCAAGAGCAATTGTGGCAAGATGACGCGACTCTCCTTGAGGAAGACCGTCTTCAGGCTGCTGTGAGAGCTGTGCGCTACCTGCAAGCCTTGCGTCGCTACCATAGCCGCAACGTCAATGCCAGGAGTCTTGAGGAAGGCGATCTTGTTCTTCAGTGAGTTCAGTCTGCCAAGAATCCAAACAAGTTGATGCCGAAGTGGGAAGGCCCTTATCGGGTTGTACGAGTCACTAGGCCCGGCGTAGTCCGCCTGAAGACCGAGGATGGTGTTCCGGTGAGCAACTCCTGGAATATCGAACATCTTCGAAAGTTCTACCCATGAGGCGCGGTTGTCAAGCCAGCCCCGACAACCACCTTTTGTACAAGTCTTGCCGCTGAAGCATGTAATCATTGGTACAAAGCCAGGCACAGTCCCTGTGCGTAGATAAATAAAGATAAGTGTTCTGCAATCCTGTTCGATTGTCATGTTTACTTATGTGCATGTTTATCTGAAGTGTTGCATAGTACTTAATCCCGGCAAGGACTAACGGACTAACAAGGTTCCATATTCATATTTTCTCTTCTTTCTTTTTCTCAAAGGATAGAAGGATCCATGCATACAGCTTTGCCGAGGGGAATGATGGTACGGATACCTAAGAGCGTGGCGTCCCAAAAAAACTTGCCAGAAGGAGAAAGGCAACAAAATGATAAGTTGCGAAAACCCCATGTGAATCCTTGTTGAAAGTTATTTTCCTTGAGCGACTTTGATTTCTGTACGAAAAACCTGCACGCGCGGGAACCTTGTCGTGCTTGGATGCGCCCTCACTGCGTTCGGAACCGCTCAACGGATTAAGTGGCTTCGCCCGCGCTCCTTGTCTCGTTTCGAGTCGATTCCAGTGATAGCACTCGCGCCCTTATCCCGTTTTCGAGTAAGGCCAACGCCTTGAACGGCCACGCCAAGGATGCCAAGGTGTCTTGCCGGCAGTGGCACCGCCAGCAGGCTGCTAAGGACCCGTTCCTCAAAGCACTTGTGGTAGGGCTACACATGCTGGCAAGATCCTTCCAGAAAGGGCGTAGGGAAAATTCCACACACAGAAACAGTCTAACGAGGAATATAATATGTATTCATTCAAAATAGGGTGAAATTTACATAAGATACCGCTTTTTTATAAGTACATCTTTATTTGACTTTCTCCCCTAGGGGAGATTACAAGAAGAAAAAGATGGAAAGGAGAGGCAGGATACAAGAATAAAAAGATGGCGAGAGGCCCCCAGCAGAAGCCCGGCATGACCCCTCTGGACCAGCACTGTGTAAACGTGCATGGCTGCCACATGGGCAGGCGAGAACCTGGCCCCTCCTGGACCTGCATCGTGCAGAGGAGAGAGCCAGGGCAAGCAAAAAGGAGGGAGGACCCCAGAAGCCGAAGTCCGCGGGCCTGCCGGAAGATCCAGCTGGAAGATGAGGCAGTGCCCAGGACAAGGACCCCCAGCAAGACCGTCTTGCCGGGAGGGGGAGGAGCGTGAGGGTGACGATGATGGTGCGGACGTCGATCAGTCAGAGCTCAGGTCGTCTTATTCCAACTTGACGGCCTAGAGCTCGGACTCATCGTCACTTTCACCAACACCATCCTCATCGTCGCTGTCGCTCGAGGATGAGCTTTCGGCGCTACTCGAGCTCTCTTCGCAGCAGCTGAGGCGGGTGCCGGAGCTCCCATAAATCTTGATGGAGAGCGTATTGGCCCCGTCATTTTAAAATGAAGAGTGTGCCCCACCTAGAGATTGTGGTCACGGGTGAAGGTCTTCCAACCTCACCTAAGGAACATGATGCGGCGCGCTAGGTACTCAAAGTCCACCTGCGTCGCGCCATTACAACACCCTACCACCCGCAGCCACAATAAGGGCGGTTGGTCATCCTCCGTCGCCCTAGCTTAGAGGCGTGGGAGACGCAAATAGCTCTGGAGGGGGCCACCCAGCTCGAGGATGAAGTCCAGCGCCGTCCCCTCAGCGTGAGCCTCTTCGACGGAGATGCCTGGCATCGGAGGAGGTGGTGGAGCAGCGGTCCGCCTCCCCCGATCTTGGCCTCCACAGCGGACACGGCCTCTCACGCCTCCTCCACCACGCGAACCCGAGCCTCCCTCCGCCTTCGCGGCTGAAGCGGCGACATGATCCAGACGAGAGCTCCTCCTCGCAGCCGAGGAAGGTGGTTGCCCCCGCCCTCTGGTCATGGCGAAGGGAGGGCGCTTCTTGAAGGTAGAGAAGATGAGGGATGAGGTGGACTGCGGAGTTCTACACTCGAAGGGCAGAAGAAGGATGGATGAGCTCCGCTCCCGATGTCCCCAATTTATAGGAGGAAGCACGGGGGCTGGCTCTCCCCCACTCCAAAGGACGCCGCCCACCTCCTCCAACAGCGGTGCCCTCGATCACGGGGGGAACAACAACCGCCCCGTCGCCCCAATCCATGGCACTGCAGTTATTGCCTTTACTTAGGACTTTAAATCACGGGCGCCCGTTGCTAGCTCCCCGCTATGCATGCGGCACGTGTCGAGAAAAGGACCCGACACGGTAATTGAAAACTCGGCGACCGCGCCGCACACATATCCCACTACCCGCATTCAATGGGCATCGTGGGGAAGCACATTGAGCGCAATGATCACAACTCCAGGGCCCTGCCACGCGTGGCCGTGCACTGGTTGGGCCTAGCCCAACAGCGCCTCGTGACGTGTATGGACCAGGCCTGGGGGCTCCTATCGGTGCACTAGAGTTTTTGGGCCATCTAGTGCCCCTTTACTCGTGCACGAGCAGTAGTAGCCACCCCGATGGCAAGGCCCAGTGAAGAATTGTCAAGCACCAGCACAAAAGACTCAAGACTACTAGCAAGACCTTGTCGGGAGGGCTGTAGCGCCTCCAGGCCCCTGGCAAGGCAAGGTCTTGGCAAGGCAAGGCCCTGGCAAGGACCGCCAGTGCACAGGCCAGGTGTCAATCCACCTGGACGCGTGTCGCGGCATCGACGTTGGAGGGAGCTAAGCGGCACCGATGGGACGGGCCCCCATCCCGTCCCACTGACGGACTGAGGCGCCTCACGGTGCATTAAATGCTCTTGTCCTACTCCACTAGAGTTAGGTACGATAACACTGTAGCAGCACTATGAATCCCGTGTGCACATTGTACACCATTGTTGGGATTCTCGTAAGTATAAAAGGAGGCCCAGGGCATTACAGAGCAGGACTTTTGGAGTTTTTTTAGACAGTTGGGCAGTTAGACATCCGGATAGCCCGACGGTTAGACAACTGGAGGTTTCCTAGCTCACGCAGCAGCCGTTCATGGCGCTCCTGTAGATGGAACCCTCGAACACGATCAATACAACCAAGCAGGAGTAGGGTTTTACGCATCCGTGCGGCCCTAACCTGGGTAAAAACTCCTCGTGCGCTGCTTACCAGACCGGCTCTTTGTGCCAGCTCACCCCCTGCCAAACCGAAAGGGATCCCTATGATCCCATAGGTGTTCATTCCCCATGACACTGAGCAGATCAGATTAAGCCTACTTCCTCCATACATTAGGACTTTTGTGAGGTGATGGGGTCGAGGACAAGTGCGGCCGAACCTCCGTGACCGATACTGGTTGGGTGATCGCGCCGATCAAAAGTAATCAGATATGCCGACCATGGGTTATACTTCGGGGCCACCTTCTCTAAAGCGTAGACCTCTCGAAGGGCGCGCTTCCTCTCCTTCTCGGGTATATTGGTGGCATATATCATGTTTACAGTCTTGACTTCTGGAAGAAATTTCTTTTGGTTGCCACCAATTGGACCCCGAGGATCATCCCCATCCTCGCTGTGAGGGCTCTTGCTTTGATCCTCGGGTGGGAGTTTGCCGACCTATTTGAACACCCAACAATTGCGGTGTGTGTGGTTGGCGGGCTGATGTCTACTACACAACCTTCTTCTTGTAGACTCGTGTTGGGCCTCCAACTGCAGAGTTTTGTAGGACATCGACAATTTTCCCTCAAGTGGATGACCTAAGCTTTATCAATCTGTTGGAGGTGCAGGATGAAGATGGTCTCTCTCAAACAACCCTACAACCAAATAACAAAGAGTCTCTTGTGTCCCCAACACACCCAATACAATGGTAAATTGTATAGGTGAACTAGTTCATTGAAGAGATGGTGATACAAGTGTAATATGGATGGTAGATATAGGGTTTTGTAATCTGAAAATATAAAAACAGCAAGGTAACAAATAGTAAACAGCGATAAGAAAACTTCAAAGGGAAAACTCAATTCGTCACAACAAGATAGAGAGGGCAAAACTCCATATGATTCATCTATATAATAAAGCTCACGGTACATCAAGATCGTGCCATCTCAAGAACACGAGAGAGAGATCAAACACATAGCTACTGGTACATACCCTCAGCACCGAGGGTGAACTACTCCCTCCTTGTCATGGAGAGTGCCGGGATGATGAAGATGGCCTCCGGTGATGGTTTCCCCCTTCGGCAGGGTGCCAGAACGGGCTCCCGATTGGTTTTTCATGCCTCTGGAGGCTTGTGGCGGCGGAACTCCCGATCTAGGTTTCTTTTCAGGGGTTTCTATATTTATAAGAGTTTGTGGCAGCGGAAACAAGTCCAGGGGGTCCACGAGGAAGTCATAAGCCAGGGGGCATGCCCTAGGGGGGTGGGGGCGCCCCTATGGCTTGTGGCTTCCTCGGCCTTCCTCTCCGATGACTCTTCGCTCCAGTATTTTTTATATTTTCCAAAAATATTCTCCATAAATTTTAGCTCATTCTGAGAACTTTTATTTCTACACAAAAACAACACCATAGTAGTTTTACTGAAAACAGCGTCAGTCCGGGTTAGTTCTAATAAAATCATACCAAAATCATATAGAATTATTGTAAACATGGCATGAATACTTCATAAATTATAGATACACTGGATACATATCACGGACTTCTCCTGAGTCCCGTGGATTTGGCAAGTCCGCTCCATTATTTATTCCAGCGGAGTGGGTCTGTCGTGATTGCCTTTAGGAGGCTTCTTCTGCTGTCCAGGATGGGGGTAGCGGAAGCCGGCGTTAACGCCCGTGTCATCGGCATCACTGTTATTGTGCCGGCGCTTGTTCTTATTGCGCTTTGGTTTTCTGTTGCCATCCCAAACTTCACAAGCTCCGGGTTCTCCGGAATTGTGGCTACGTCTAGCCAGCCAATTATATTCGCCCGCGCAAAAGCAGGTCATGAGGGAGGTGAGGGCGGACATGGTCTGAGGTTTGTCCTGGCTTAGCTGGCGGGCCAGCCACTCGTCCCGAATATTCTGCCGGAAGGAGGCTATGGACTCAGCGTCCGGACAGTCGACAATCTAGTTCTTCTTAGTCAAGAACCGGTTCCAGAATTAGCGAGCAGACTCATCGGGCTTCTGGATGACATTGCTGAGGTCGGAAGAGTCCGGCGGCCGAACATATGTTCCCTAAAATTTGGAGCGGAAAGCATCCTCCAGGTCCTCCCAGCATCCAATGGAGTTTTTGAGGAGGCTGTTTAGCTAGTGCCGAGCTGGCCCCTTAAGTTTGAGGGGAAGGTATTTGATGGCGTGAAGGTCATCTCTTCGAGCCATGTGGATGTGGAGGAGGAAGTCCTCGATCCATACAGTTGGGTTAGTAGTTCCATTGTACTGTTCGATGTTCACGGGTTGAAACCCTTCCTAGAACTGATGCCGCATGACCTCATCCGTGAAACACAGCGGATGAGTGACCCCTTGAATCCGAGCTATATCGCGCCTATGACCGGCGTCTGTTCTGGCTCGGGTGAGTTCCTGGTCTCTATTATTACCTCGTTTGAGCCATGGCCTATACCCATCCCGTCTATCGGGTGAGTATCCTCTAGATCCGTAGATGGATCTTGTACGGCCTGCTTTGTGATACAATTCATCTTGCAGGTCGAACATGTCATTGAGTTCTAATGGATCCTTTCCCCGTCTTCGGGGTATTGCCGGTCTATAACCGGCGTCATCAGCCATCCGATCACGCCCGCGAGGAGGGCGGTCTGGCCTGTCATATGGAGTATGCTTTGGCAATGGAGTATCAGTGAGCTCGTCGTCGAATTGTTTCAGCAACCTTCTCCACGGATAGCTCTTGGTCTGGTCTGACAGACCGGTGACATGACCTTCCTCAGACGAGAGGACTCTTGTCCATCGATCATTGAGGTCATCTTGTTCGGCTTTAAGCTGTCATTCCTTGGCTCTTAGACTGCGAGTCATCGCTATGAGTTGTTATCTGAACTATTCCTGATCTTCATGGTTATCAGGGATGTCCATGTCGTTGGCGTCCAGGATATCCTCCTCCTCGACGGGGAGGGGGGGGTAATTGTCTTCCTCGGAACCATTGAAGTCGTCGAGGTTGTTTTGGTCCTCAGGCCCTTCCTGACCCTCTAACGAGTGATCGAGATTATCAGGGTTGTCACGGACTTTGGGGGTAACTCCATCCCCGGTGCCGATAATAGCTTTCCTTCCCTTTTTTCCTTTGGACCACTTATGCGGCTTTCGGCGCCTTGACGGTGCATCGCCTAACTTATGTCCCTCATTGTTAGGCATTTTTTCACCATTGGGAGTGTCCACCATGTAGACATCATATAGTGAAGTGGCGGCCCATCTTCCGGTATTAACTGCGATGGGGGCGCGATCCTCTTCATCCATGTATTCTGCCTCCTCGGAGGCATAGTCCAGCTTGTCCGTTAAATCTTCGATAGTGGCTATCAAGTGGGTGGTGGGTGGGTCGAAAAAATCATTCCTACTCACACCGTAACTGATCCAAGCATAGATCGGGGTTGGGTCATCGGTGATCTTCATCGACGAGATCCGATCTAGGGCCTCGTCAACCTCTGAGAGCCCGACTAGATCAGACTATTCAAAACTTACGAAGTCTACCTCCGAAGTACCCGGGCGTGGGGAGTGTTCAGCAAGAACAGATGTTCGGTCTTTTGGCACAATGGCCGGACCAAGACAAGGGATCGGTCTATCACCGTGGCTAACCCTATCGACATGTCCAAAGAAGGAACTCCAGGTTCAAGCCTCGGAGTCTTCTGGTGCTACAGGCGAAGCTGTGAACCCGGTTAGCGACAAGGCATCTCGAGAATCGACGGAGAACTCTAGGGTTCAGAAAGTGACCTCTCGACCAGGAGCGAAGCTCTCAACACGGCCTAGATGGCCGTTGGGATCAGCATGCAGCATGATGCTGCCGAAGGCGAAGATCTGTCCGGGAACGAAAGTGTCCATGTTGCAGACGTCTTCATTGATGACAAGGCGAGACATCGATTCCTCCTTGCTCACAGAGGAACTCTCAATGAAAGCACCAATGTTGGTGTCAAAACCGGCACATCTCGGGTAGGGGGTCCCGAACTGTGAGACTAGGATCGATGGTAGCAGGAGACGAAGGGGACACAAATTTACCCAGGTTCAGGCCCTCCTATGGAGGTAATACCCTACGCCCTGCTTGGATGTATTGATGATATGGGGGTTACAAAATTGGTCTACCTCGAGATCTAATAGCTAACCCTAGATGAGTCGTTCTGTCCCTACACCTAAAACCCTCTGGCTTATATAGACGCCGAGGATGCCTAGGGTTTACACATGGTCGGTTACATGCCGAGGAGACAAACATGCCTATTCGCTACATCATACGTGGAGTACAAGTCGTGCTTCCTGAAGCTTCCATCCTGGAGACTAGGCCTTCAAATATTCCTGTGTTCAGTAAGTGGCCCGAATAGTTCGGCCCATAGAAACAGGTCGGCCTCCCGAGGACCCCTAAATCCAAGACTCCCTCAGGGGCATTAGTTGCTCACAAGGCAACAGGGCGCACCCTGTGACCTTGTGGGGCCCACATGGCTCCGATGACCATAATTCATAATGGAAATATGCCCTAGAGGCAATAATAAATGGTTATTATTATATTTCCTTGTTCATGATAATCGTTTATTATCCATGCTATAATTGTATTGATTGGAAACATATTGCATGTGTGGATACATAGACAACACTTTGTCCCTAGTATGCCTCTAGTAGACTCGTTGAACAAAGATGGTCAAGGTTTCCTAGACATGGACATAAGATGTCATTTGATAATGGGATCACATCATTGAGAGAATGATGTGATGGACAAGACCCAAACTATAAACATAGCTTATGATCGTGTTAGTTTATTACTATAGTTTTCTGCATGTCAAGTATCTGTTCCTATGACCATGAGATCATGCAACTCACTAACACCGGAGGAGTACCTTGTGTGTATCAAATGCTGCAATGTAACTGGGTGACTATAAATATGCTCTAAAGGTATCTCCGAGGGTGTCTATTGAGTGGGCATGGATCAAGACTGGGATTTGTTACATGATTAGAGGATGTCTAACTTGTTTTTGTAGGGTATGTTGTGATGTGATATGGCCAATTACATGATGATATATATGTGATGTATGAGATGATCATGTTTTGTATAGAATATCATGACTTGCATGTTGATGAGTACGGCAATCGGCACGAGCCATAGGGTTGTCTTTAATTACTTTTGTCATTTTTGCTTTACTTTATCACTATGAGTTAGGAATAGTCGTGGAAGCAACAGTTGGTGCGACAACCTCATGGCGACACGTTGATGGAGATCAAGATGATGGAGATCATGGTGTCATGCCGGTGACGATGGAGATCATGCTGGTGCTTTGGAGATGGAGATCAAAAGAACGAGTTCATGGCCATATCATGTCACTTATGACTTGCATGTGATGTTAATCCTTTTTATGCACCTTGTTTTTCTTAGGACGATGGTAGCATTATAAGGTGATCCCTCATTTCAAATTTCAAGATAAATTGTGTTCTCCCCGAGTGTGCACCGTTACGAAATTTCGTTGTGTCGAGACACCACGTGATGATCGGGTGTCATAGACTCTACCTTCACGTACAATGGGTGCAAGCCAATGTTGCACTTGCAGAACACTCGGGTTAAACTTGATGAGCCTGATATCTACTACACAACCTTCTTCTTGTAGACTCGTGTTGGGCCTCCAAGCACAAAGTTTTGTAGGACAATGGAAATTTTCCCTCAAGTGGATGACCTAATGTTTATCAATCCATGGGAGGCGTAGGATGAAGATGGTCACTCTCGGACAACTCTGCAACCAAATAACAAAGAGTCTCTTGTGTCCCCAACACACCCAATACAGTGGTAAATTGTATAGGTGCACTAGTTCGGTGAAGAGATGCTGATACAAGTGTAATATGGATGCTAGATATAGGTTTTTGTAATCTGAAAATATAAAAACAGCAAGGTAACAAATAGTAAACAGCGAGCAAAACGTTGTATAAATGCTTGGAAACAAGGCCTAGGGTCCAATTTTTCACTAGTCCAGTTTCTCTCAACAATATTGGCATAGTTGAATCATATGTAAATATCTCTCGTGCGACAAAGAGTTCACTCCAAAGTCACAAATAGCAGAGAACTAACGAAGAAATTATTGTAGGGTACGAAACCACCTCAAAGTTATCCTTTCCGATCAATCTTATGAGCTATCCCTATAAGTGTCACAAACAGCCCTAGAGTTCATACTAAAATAACACCTTAAGATACACATCAGCCAAAACCCTAATGTCACCTAGATACTCCAATGTCACCACAAGTACCCATGGGCTTGATTATATGATATGAATCACATAATTTCAGATTCATCATGTTCAATCCAACACAAAGAACTTCAAAGAGTGCCCCAAAGTTTCTACCGGGAAGTCAAGACAAAAACGTGTGCCAACCCCTATGCATAGATTCCCAAGGTCATGGAACCCACAAGTTGATCACCAAAACATACATCAAGTGGATCAATAGAACATCCCATTGTCACCACGGATATCCCATCGCAAGACATACATCAAGTGTTCCCAAATCCTTAAAGACTCAATATGATAAGAAAACTTCAAAGGGAAAACTCAATTCATCACAACAAGATAGAGAGGGCAAAACTGCATATGATTCATCTATATCAATAAAGCTCGCCGTACATCAAGATCGTGCCATCTCAAGAACACGAGAGAGAGAGAGAGAGAGAGAGATCAAACACATAGCTACTGGTACATTCCCTCAGCCCCAAGGGCGAACTACTCCCTCCTCATCATGGAGAGCGTCAGGATGATGAAGATGGACTCCGGTGATGTTTTCCCCTCCGGCAGGGTGCTGGAACAGGCTCCCAATTGGTTTTTCGTGGCTCTAGAGGTTTGCGGTGGCGGAACTCCCGATCTACGTTCTGTGCTGTTTTTTTGGAATTTATAGTAATTTATGGCGGTGCAAACGAGTCAGGATGGACCACGAGGGAGTCACAAGCCTGGGGGCGCACCCTAGGGGGGTGGGCACGCCCCTAAGTCTTGTGACTGCCTCGTGGGTCTTCTGGTCCAACTCCAACTCTCCCTAGGCTTCTTTTGGTCCATAAAAATTCGCCGTAGATTTTTATTCCATTTGGGCTCTGTTTGATATTCCTTTTTTGTAAAACCCAAAAACACGAAAAAAACAGGGACTAGCACTGGTCTCTAGGTTAATAGGTTAGTCCCAAAAATAATATAAAGTTGTAGTAAAATGATTGTAAAACATCCAAGAATAATAATATAACAGCATGGAACAAGCAGAAATTATAGATACGTTGGAGATGTATAAAAGCCTAGCATGTAGAGACATGGCCTCGGAACACAAGAGACCGAAAGGTAGAACATGAGTCATATAGTAGATATGATCAACATGATGATGTTCACCATTGAAACCACCTCAAATCACGTGATGATCAGACTTGAGTTGGTGAATTTGGATCATGTAACACTCGGATGACCGGAGGGGCGTCAATTTGAGTGGGAGTTTTTAAGTAATTTGATTAACTAAACTCATTATGTTGAACAATAGTCTTGGTAACCTTTGCATATTTATGTTGTAGATCAATGGCTCGCGTAGTAGTTCCCCCGAATTCTAATGTGTTCCTAGAGAAATCCAAGTTGAAATATGATGGAAGTAACTTTGTGGACTAGGCCCGTCATCTAAGGATTATCCTCACGGCGTCCCAGAAGGCTTATGTCCTTGATGCACCGCTTGGTGACCCACCTGCTCCCGTGTCGTCCGAAGACGTTAAGAACGTTTGGGAGACACGTTCTGGAGATCACTCAGTAGTTCAATGTGCAATGTTGTATGGCTTAGAACCGGGACTTCAAAGACATTTTGAACGTCATGGAGCATATGAGATGTTCCAGGTGTTGAAGTTTATCTTTGAGAAGAATGCCTGGATCAAGAGGTATGAGACCTCCGATAAGTTATATGCTTGCAAGATGGAGGAGAACGGGTTTGTCAGTGAACATATACTCAGAATGTCTAGGTATTTGAAACCGTTTGGCTGAGTTAGGGATGCCCCTTACACCGGATGTGATCACTCACAGAGCACTTAAATCATTGCCACCTAGCTACAAGAGCTTCGTGATGAACTATAACATGCACAGGATGAACAAGTCAGTCGACGAGCTGTTTGCGATGCTAAAAATCACTGAGTCTAAAATCCAGAAAAAGCATCAAGTGTTGATTGTCAATAAAACCACTAGTTTCAATAAGAATGGCAAGGGCAAGAAGGGAAACTCCAAGAAGAGTGGCAAAGCAGTTGCCCCTCCCGTGAACAAACCCAAGACTAGATCCACGCCAGAAACTAAGTACTTTCATTGCAAGGGAGCTGGTCAGTAGAAGCGAAACTGCCTCAAGTACCTGGCTGGCAAGAAGGCGGCCAACACCAAACAAGGTATATATGATATACATGTTATCGATGTGTACTGATACGTCTCCAATGTATCAATAATTTTTGATTGTTCCATGAGATTATATTATCTGTTTGGATGTTATATATGCATTAATATGCTATTTCATATTATTTTTGGGACTAACCTATTAATCAAGAGCCTAGTGCCAGTTTCTGTTTTTTTCCTTGTTTTTGAGTATTGTAGATAAGGAATATTAAATGGAGTCCAACTGAATAAAATCTTTGCAATGATTTTTCTTGTACTAGAAGACATCTACCAGACTTGGAGGGGAAGGCAAGAGACCCGCCAGGAGGTCACAAGCCAGGGGGCGCAGCCACCTTCCCTGGCCACGCCTGGCAGGCTTGTGGCCCCCCAACAGGTCTCGTAACCCTATTCTCCGGCCTATAAATTCCTAAATATTCCCCCAATACCAAAGGGAGACACGAAAATACTTTTCCGCCACTGGAAGCCTCCTTTCCCGAGAGATCCAATCCTGGAGCCTTTTCCGGTAATCTGCCGGAGGGGGATTCGATCACGGAGGGCATCTACATCAACTCCATTGCCCCTTCAATGATGTGTGAGTATTTTACCATAGACCTTCGGGTCCATAGCTAGTCTAGATGGCTTCTTCTCTCTCTTTGAGCTTCAATACCACGTTCTTCATGATCTTCATGGAGATCTATCCGATGTAATACTCTTTTGCGGTGTGTTTGTCGAGATCCGATTAATTGTGGGTTTATGTTCAGATTACCCATGATTATTATTTGAGTCTTTTTTGAATTCTTTTATGCATGATTTCATATCTTTGCAAGTCTCTTCGAGTTATTTGTTTGGTTTGGCCAACTAGATTGGTAATTCTTGCAATGGGAGAAGTGCTTAGTTTTCGGTTCAATCTTGCGGTGTCCTCACCTAGTGACATAGTAGGGGTAGCGAGGCACGTATTTTTATTGTTCCCATAAAGGATAAAAAGATGGGGTTTTCATCATATTGCTTAAGTTTATCCCTCTACATCATGTCATCTTACCTAATGTGTTACTTTGTTCTTCATGAACTTAATACTCTAGATGCAGGGAGGAGTCGGTCGATGTCTGAAGTAATAGTAGTAGATGCAGAATCGTTTCATTCTACTTGACATAGACATGATGCCTATATGCATAATCATTGCCTTGGATATCTTCATAATTATTCGCTTTTCTATCAATTGCTTGACAGTAATTTGTCCACCCACCGTGTTATTTTCCTTCAAGAGAGAAGTCTCTAGTGAAACCTATGCCCCCCGGGTCTACTTTCCATATTATATTTTCAGATCTATAAACCAAAAATACCAAAAATGCTTTGCTGCAATCTTTTTACCTTTTTTTACTTTTTGTTTTAGTAATCTTCTATATCTATCACTATCAGATCTCATCCTTGCATATAACCGTGAAAGGATTGGCAACCCCTTTTTAGTATTGGGTGCAAGTGTTTGATTGTTTGTGTAGGTGCGAAGATTGGGTACTTTCTTGTATCTCATAATGGATTGATACCTTGGTTCTCAACAACTGAGGGAAATACTCATCTACTTTGCTGCATCACTCTTTCCTCTTCGAGGGAAAACCAATGCAAGCTCAAAAAGTAGCAAGAAGGATTTCTGGCGCCATTGTCGGGGAGATCTACATCAAGCCTACCAAGAACCCATCACAAACTCATCTCTTGCATTTACATTATTTGCCATTTGCCTCTCATTTTCCTCTCCCCCACTTCTAAAACAATTTTCAGAAAATACCAAAAAGATTTGTCTTTTTATTCGCCCTTCTGAACGCCTTTTCATTTGCTTTTTGTTTGCCCATGTGTTAGATTGCTTGAAATCATGGCTAGCCTTGCTACTATAGCTAGTACTCCCGATAAAGAAGTTCATAATTTTAAGCAATGGGAGGTAGAAAACTTAAAATATGCTTGGTATAGAATTTGCAATGCTCAAAATAGATCTATTTGTAAACAATCTACTACCGTTATCCTTCGCAATCTTTATGTGGGTATTTATCCATGGAATAGATATGTTCTAGATACCATTATGGGAGGAAATTTCTTGGGAATCACACCTTTGATTCTTATAGCGCTATGATAAATTTGGTAGGTTCACCCCCAATCAGGGTCAATGGAATAATCTTAACTTTGGAACATGTGATGCGAAGGCTTCATATTACTGAAAATAAAGTTGCTACTGTAGTGCTTATTGAAAAGTTGGATAAAAACATTCATAATCAAATTAATCAATATGGATCTAAGGTAGGAGTTACTTTAAAAAATGTAAGGGAAAAAGAACCCATAGTTAATGAAAAATTGGATCAAGATTCCTCTAGGATTGATAAGCTAGAGGACATTATTACCAACTTGGGGTCCACTTTTTCCTTGGTTCAAACCACGCCAAATTTCTCCTCCTTCTAAGATTGCCAAGTTTGCCTATGTTCCTACAAATAAGGGTGGATCCTCTAGAAAAGAGGATGAAGATCTTAAGATCATAAGTATTTAACCCAACCTTATCAATATTGTTAGGAAACCAATTGTCACAAGTGAATCTTTTGACTTATTGCCTAGGAACATTATCATTTATAAGATCAAATAACCTCCTAGGGTTTATAAGTATGCAATTGAGGAGTTGCATACCAAAGATTACAATACCTAGATCTATTGCGTTATGCCTAGCTAGGGACGTTAAACAATAGCGCTTGTTGGGAGGCAACCCAATTTTATTTTTATGTTTCTGTTTTTGCTTCTGTTTTTGAGTGTTTCACAAATTATTACCTCTATAGTAAATTTGTTTTAGTGTTTTAATTAGAGTTTGATCCAAGTAAGACCTTTGGGATGGTCTATGGTGATTGTTGATTTGATCTTGCTGAAAAACAGGAACTTTTGCGCCCAGTCTAGGAATTTTATAAATTTATCAGAGCATCAAATGAGTCTAATTTTTTTACACAAGATTGATATAAAATTTCCCTCATTTTACAATTTTCAGAATTTTTGGAGTTACATAAGTATTCAAAGTTTACAGATTTCTATAGACTGTTCTGTTTTTAACACATTCTGTTTTCTTTGTGTTGTTTGCTTATTTTGATGTATCTATGGGTTGTATCGGAGGGTATGAACCATGGAGCAATTAGAATATAGTAGATATTACACCAATATAAATAAATAATGAGTTCATAACAGTACCTAAAGTGGTGATTTATTTTTCTTAAACTATTGGATCTCATGAGTTTTTTGTTGAGTTTTGTGTTGTGAAGTTTTCAAGTTTTGGGTAAATATTTGATGGACTATGGAATAAGGAGTGACAAGAGCCTAAGCTTGGGGATTACAAAGGAACCCCAAGCCATGTTCAAGGATACCAAAGAGCCTAAGCTTGGGGATTCCCCACAAGGCATCCCCTCTTTCGTCTTCAATCCATCGGTAAATTTAGTTGAGGCTATATTTTATTCACCGCATGATATGTGTTTTGCTTGGAGCATCTTGTATGATGTGAGTATTTGCTTTTTAGTTTGCCACAATCATCCTTTCTGCACACATATTTTGAGATATACACGTGTTAATCGTGAATTTATTAGAATACTCTATGTGCTTCACTTATATCTTTTGAGCTAGGCAATGTTGTTGTAGTGCTTCACTTACATTTCTTTAGAGCACAGTGGTGTTTTATTTTATAGAAATAATTGAACTCTCATACCTCACTTATATTATTTTGAGATCATTTAAATAGCATGGTAATTCGTTTAAGTTATGAATTTAGTCCGAATATAATGGTCATACAAGAGGGTTGTAATAAAAAACTTTCATATAAAGTGCATTGAATACTATGAGAAGTTCGATTCCTTGCATATAGTTTTGAGATATAAAAATGGTGATATTAAAGTCATGCTAGTGAGTTATTGTGGATTGGTAGCAATACTTGTGTTGAAGTTTGTGATTCCCGTAGAATGCACGTATGGTGAACCGTTATGTAATGAAGTCGAAACATGATTTGTTTAATGATTGTCATCCTTTGTGTGATGGTCGGGAGCGCGTGATGGTTAACTCTTACCAACCTCTCCCCTAGGAGCATGCGTCTAATACTTTGCTTCGATAACTAATAGACTTTTGCAATAAGTATGTGAGTTCTTTATGACTAATGTTGAGTCCATGGATTATACGCACTCTCACCCTTCCATCTTTGCTAGCCTCTCTTGTACCGCGCAACTTTTGCCGGTGCGATAAACCCACCTTCCTCAAAACAGCTACCATATACCTTTCCTCAAAACATCCAAAGTACCTACCTATTATGGCATTTCCATAGCCATTCCGAGATATATTGCCATGCAACTTCCACCGTTCCATTGTTCATGACACACACCATCACTTTCATATTGCATTCATATAGAGTCATATTTTGTTCTAGGTATCGAGTTGTAATTTTTGAGTTGTAAGTAAATAAAAGTGTGATGATCATCATTATTAGAGCATTGTCCCGTGAGAGAAAAGGATGATGGAAGCTATGATTCCCTCACAAGTTGGGATGAGTCTCCAGAATTTACAAATAATAAAAGGGGCCAATGAAGCCCAAAAAAAGAGGCCAAAGATGCCCACCAAAATAAGAAAATGAGAGAAAGAGAGAAGGGAAAATACTAATATATATTTTCACACTTGTGCTTCAAAGTAGCACCATGATCTTTATGATAGAGAGTCTCCTATTTTGTCACTTTCATATAACTAGTGGATTTTTCATCATGATGCACGTCCACTTAGTTTCTTTTTGAGCTTTCATGCACTTATACTCTAGTGCATCCGTTCCATGGCAATCCCTACTCACTCACACTGATATCTATTGATGGGAATCTCCATAGCCCGTTGATACGCCTAGTTGATGTGAGACTATCTTCTGCTTTTCCTCACAACCTCCACCATATTCTATTCCACCTATAGTGCTATATCCATGGCTCACGCTCATGTATTGTGTGAGAGTTGAAAGGTTTGAGAACATAAAAGGTGTGAAACAATTGCTTGACTTGTCATCGGGGTTGTGCATGATTTAAATACTTTGTGTGGGGAAGATGGAGCATAGCTACTCGAGGACTAGCAGAAATTATGCTTGGGGATGCTGATACGTCTCCAACGTATCTATAATTTTTGATTGTTCCATGCTATTATATTATCTGTTTTGGATGTTTTATATGCATTAATATGCTATTTTATATTATTTTGGGACTAACCTATAAATCCAGAGCCTAGTGCCAGTTTCTGTTTTTTCCTTGTTTTTGACTATTGCAGATAAGGAATATTAAATGGAGTCCAAACGGAATAAAATCTTTGCGATGATTTTTCTTGGACCAGAAGACATCTACCAGACTTGGAGGGGAAGGCAAGCGACCTGCCACGAGGTCACAACCCAGGGGGCGCGGCCACCTCCCCTGCCCGTGCCTGGTACGCTTGTGGCCCCCCAGCAGGTCTCCTAACCCTATTCTTTAGCCTATAAATTCACAAATATTCCCCCAATACCAAAGGGAGCCACAAAAATACTTTTCCGCTGTCGGAAGCCTCCGTTCCCAAGAGATCCAATCTTGGAGCCTTTTCTGGTAATCCATTGGAGGAGGATTCGATCACGGAGGGCATATACATCAACTCCATTGCCCCTCCGATGATGCATGAGTAGTTTACCACAGACCTTCGGGTCCTTAGCTAGTAGCTAGATGGCTTCTTGTCTCTCTTAGTGCTTCAATACCATGTTCTTCACGATCTTCATGGAGATCTATCCGATATAATACTCTTTTGCAGTGTGTTTGCCGAGATCCGATGAATTATGGGTTTATGTTCAGATTATCCATGAATATTATTTGAGTCTTTTCTGAATTATTATATGCATGATTTCATATCTTTGCAAGTCTATTCGAGTTATTGGTTTGGTTTGTCTAACTAGATTGGTAATTCTTGCAATGGGAGAAGTGCTTAGTTTTGGGCTCAATCTTGCGGTGTCCTCACCCAGTGACATAGTAGGCGTAGTGACGCACGTATTTGTATGGTTGCCATAAAGGATAAAAATATGGCATTTTCATCATACTGCTTGAGTTTATCCCTCTATGTCATGTCATCGTACCAAATGCATTACTCTGTTCTTCATGAACTTAATACTCTAGATGCAGGCAGGAGTTGGTCGATGTGTGGAGTAATTGTAGTAGATGCAGAATCGTTTTAGTCTACTTGACATGGAGGTGATGCCTATATGCATAATCATTGCCTTGAATATTTCGCTTTTCTATCAATTGCTTGACAATAATTTGTTCACCCACCGTGTTATTTTCCTTCAAGAGTGAAGCCTCTAGTGAAACCTATGGCCCCCGGGTCCACTTTCCATATTATATTGTCAGATCTATAAACAAAAAAACCAAAAATACTTTTTTGCAATCTTTTTACTTTTGTTTTACTTTGCGTTTTAGTAATCTTATATATCTATCTCTATCAGATCTCATCCTTGCAAATAACCGTGAAGGGATTGACAACCCCTTTATAGTGTTGGGTGCAAGTGTTTGATTGTTTGTGTAGGTGCGAAGATTGGGACTTGCTTGTATCTCCTACTGGATTCATACCTTGGTTCTCAACAACTGAGGGAAATACTTATCTACTTTTCTGCATCACCCTTTCCACTTCAAGGGAAAACCAACGCATGCTCAATAAGTAGCATGTACCTTACCAACTCTCGTGGTGGTGCCTGGGTATTTGATACCAGTTCATTTGCTCACGGTTGCAACTCAAAATAGGAGCTACATAACAGAGGAAGGCTGGCTAAGGACGAAATGATGATGTGATATGGGGCAAACCCGTGTGTGTCGATTTTTCACGAATTGGAGGGGGAAACCTCAAGAACACGAAAAACATGGGGATGAACAGGGAGAAACCACAAGAGGAAACACTCAAGAACAAGTCCAATCACACATCCACTAGACTCACCACACACAAGATCCACAAAGGTACATGAACAACAAAGGGAAATAGGATACATGGTAGAGTTCATCCCAAATCCCATGGGGGAGAAGGGGCCTTGATATCCTAGAGGATCTTCCTTCGTGAGGGGCCTTAACATCCTCTATGGATCTTCTCCGGTGGAGATCTCGATCTCCATGGGAGAGGTAGAGGAAGGAGCAAAGCTCAACTAACTAAGAGCTAAACCATTGCTAACCCTAGAGAGAGGGGGAGGAGATCCTTATATAGTGCTAGTGGAGAAAGGGCGAGAGAGCGAGAGGATACATGGGCCTCGGGACCGTCCATGCATGCAGGCTCGCGCCGGATGTTCGGCCTGGGGCCGGATGTCCGGCCATTCAGGGGGTGCCGGATGTCCAGGCTATGGGGCCGGATGTCTGATGATCGGGCATCAGGCTCCGCTCGATTCGGGTGTGGAGGCGCCGGATTTCCGGGGAGGAGCACCAGATGTCCAGCCTGTCTTGCGGCGCCGGATGTCTGGGGGTCGGCCCGGATGTCCAGCCTGGAGTGGCCGCGTCTGCGAGGTTCGGGCGCCTTGTGCCGGATTTCTGGGGAGGAAGCACTAGATGTCCGAGCGGGGCCGGATGTCCGGCCGATGTACCTTGTCCACATCTTCGTCTTCTTCCATCTCCGCTTCAGTAGATATGAGTATATTTACTTAATGAAGCACAAGTTTGAAACATTTGAAAAGGTCAAGCAATTTCAGAGTGAAGTTGAGAATCATCATAACAAGAAGATTAAATTCCTACGATCTGATCGAGGAGGAGAATATTTGAGTTATTAGTTCGGCAGTCACTTAAGACAATGTGGAATTGTTTCACAATTGACACCGCCTGGAACACCACAGCGTAATGGTGTGTCTGAACATCGTAATCAAACCTTATTAGATATGGTGTGTTCTATGATGTCTCTTGCCGATTTGCCAGTATCATTTTGGGGTTATGCATTAGAGACAGCTACACTCGCTTTAAATAGGGCACCATCAAAATCCGTTGAGACGACGCCATATGAACTGTGGTTTGGCAAGAAGCCAAAGTTGTCGTTTCTTAAAGTTTGGGGATGTGATGCTTATGTCAAAAAGCTTCAGCCTGAAAATTTGGAACCCAAACAGAGAAATGCGTCTTCATAGGATACCCAAAAGATATAGTTGGGTATACCTTCTATCTCAGATCCGAAGGCAAAGTGTTTGTCGCTAAGAACATAATATTTCTTGAGAAAGAGTTTCTCTCGAAAGAATTGAGTGGGAGGAGAATAGAACTTGATGAGGTTATTGAACCTTTACTTCAACAAGAGAGTAGCATAGCACAGAAAGATGTTTCTATGGAGCCTGCATCGGTTGAAGAGGAAGTTAATGATGATGATCATGAAACAGCGGATCAAATTACTATCAAACCTTGTAGGTCGACAAGGGCGCGTACTGCTCCTGAGTGGTACGACAATCCTGTCTTAGAGGTCATGTTGTTGGACAACGATGAACCCACGAGCTATGGAGAAGATATGATGGCCTCGGATTCTGAGAAATGGTTAGAGGCCATGAAATCCGAGATGGGATCCATGTATGAAAACAAAGTATGGACTTTGGAAGTATTACCTGCAGGGCAAAAGGCCAGTCAGAACAAATGGATCTTTAAGAGGAAGAAAGGCGCAGACGGTAATGTCACCATCTATAAAGCTCAACTTGTGGCAAAGGGTTTTTCACAAGTTCAAGGAGTTGACTATGATGAGACTTTACCACCCGTAGCGATGCTTAAGTCCGTCTGAAATATGTTAGCAATAGCTACATATTTCGACTATGAAATTTGGCAGATGGATGTCAAAACAACGTTCATTAACGGTTTCCTTACAGAGGAGTTGTATATGATACAACCAGAAGGTTTTGTCGATCCAGAGAACGCTAAAAAAGTTTGCAAACTCCAGCAATCCATTTATGGATTGATGCAAGCATCTCGGAGTTGGAATCTGTGCTTTGATGAGGTGATCAAAGCGTTCGGGTTTATACAAGTTTACGGAGAAGCTTGTATTTACGAGAAAGGGAGTGGGAGCTCTATAGCATTTCTAATATTATACGTGGATGAGATATTGCTGATTGGAAACAATATAGAAATGCTGGAAAGCGTGAAGGAATATTTGAACAGAAATTTTTCAATGAAAGACCTAGGAGAAATTGCTTTCATATTAGGCATTAAGATCTATAGAGGTAGATCGAGACGCTTAATAGGACTTTCACAGAGCACATACCTTGACAAAGTTTTGAAGAAGTTCAAAATGGATCAGTCCAAGAAAGGGTTCTTGCCTGTGTTACAAGGTAGGAAGTTGAGTAAGACTCAATGCCCAGTGACCGCAAAAGATAGAGAAAAGATGAGTGTCATCCCCTATGCTTCAGCCATAGGCTCTATCATGTATACAATGTTGTGCACAAGACCCGATGTCAGCCTTGCCATAAGTATGGCCGGAAGGTTTCAAAGTGATCTAGGAATGGAGCACTGGACGGCGGTCAAGAATATCCTCAAGTACCTGAAAAGGACTAAGGAAATGTTTCTCGTTTATGGAGGTGATCAAGAGCTCGTCCTAAAGGGTTACATCGATGCAAGCTTTGACACTTATCCAGTTGACTCTAAGTCGCAAACCGGATACGTATTTATTCTCAATGGGGGGAGTGGTAAGCTGGTGTAGTTCCAAGCATACCATGGTAGCCGATTCTACATGTGAAGTGGAGTACATCGCAGCCTCGGAGGCGACGAAGGAAGGTGTCTGGATGAAGGAGTTCATGATAGATCTTGGAGTAGTGCCTAGTGCACTGAATCCAATGGATCTGTTCTATGACAACAGTGGTGCCATTTCTCTAGCCAAGGAACCAAGGTTTCACAAGAGAACCAGACACATAAAGTGACGCTTCAATTCCATCAGCGAGTACATCAAGGAGGAGGACATAAATATTTGCAAAGTGCACACGGATCTGAATGTCGTAGACCCGTTGACTAAACCTCTTCCAAGGGCTAAACATGATCAACATCAAAACTGTATGGGTGTTAGATTCATTACAATGTAAATCACATAGTGATGTTAGCTAGATTATTGACTCTAGTGCAAGTGGGAGATTGTTGGACATATGCCCTACAGGCAATAATAAATGGTTATGATTATATTTCCTTGTTCATGATAATCGTTTATTATCCATGCTATAATTGTATTGACTGGAAACACATTGCATGTGTGGATACATAGACAACAGTTTGTCCCTACTATGCCTCTAGTAGACTGGCTCGTTGATTAAAGATGGTCAAGGTTTCCTAGCCATGGACATAAGATGTCATTCGATAATGGGATCACATCATTGAGAGAATGATGTGATGGACAAGACCCAAACTTTAAACATAGCATATGATCATGTCAGTTTATTGCTATAGTTTTCTACATGTCAAGTATGTGTTCCTATGACCATGAGATCATGCAACTCATTAACACTGGAGGAGTACCTTATGTGTATCAAATGTCGCAACGTAACTGGGTGACTATAAAGATGCTCTACAGGTATCTCCGAGGGTATGTGTTGACTGGGCATGGATTAAGACTGGGATTTGTTACTCCGTGTATAGAGAGGTATCTCAGAGCCCACTCAGTAAAACAACATCACAACAAGCCTTGCAAGCATTGTGACTAAAGTGTTAGCCATGGGATCATGTATTACGGAACGAGTAAATAGACTTGTCAGTAATGATATTGAACTAGGTATAGAGATACCGACGATCGAAACTCGGGTAAGTAACATACCGAAGAACAAAGGGAACAACATACGGGATTAACTGAATCCTTGACATAGAGGTTCGACCGATAAAGATCTTTGTAGAATGTGTAGGAACCAATATGGGCATCCAGATCTTGCTTTTGTTTATTGACCGTAGAGGTGTCTCGGTCATGTCTACATAGTTCTCAAACCCGCATGGGTCTGCACACTTAACGTTCGGTGACGTTTCGGTAGTATAGAGTTATGTATGGTGGTGACCGAAGGTTGTTCGGAGTCCAGGATGAGATCCCCTACGTCACTAGGAGCACCGAATGGTCTAGAGCTAAAGATTGATATATAGGAAGTCCTGTTTTGGTCACCGGAAAAGTTTCGGGCACTTCGGTAGTGTACCGGGAGTGCCGGGAGGGTACCGGGGGACCATCGGGAGGGTCCCCACGCCCCAAAGGATCTCATGGGATGTGGGAGGAGACAAACTAGCCCCTGGTGGTCTGGCCGAAGTCCCCACTAAGGCCCATGCGACTATGGAAGGAAAACCCCACAGGTGGAATGAGTTTCCAAGTGCAGAGGAGGAATCCTACTCCTAGTAGGATTAGAGTAGGACTCCTCCACCTCCCACTCGGCCGCACCAATGTAGGAGCCCTTGGGGCGGCGGCCTCCCTCCCCTCCCTTCTATATATACTAGAGGATTTGAGGGCAGCCTAACCCTAATTGCCACGTGTTGCCCTCTTCTTCCTCTAGACCGTTTTCTCCTCTAGTCTAGTTTCATAGGTGCTTAGGCGAAGCCTTGCCGGAGTAGTTCCACCGCCGCTGTTGTCGTGCCGTCACGCTACCGAAGAACTCATCTACCTCTCTGCTCCCTCTTACTGGATCAAGAAGGCAGAGATCATCATCGAGTTGTACGTGTGCTGAACACGGAGGTGTTGTCCGTTCGGCGCTAGATCGGGATGGATCGTGATTGGATCGCGGGACGCTCGGCGATTTGGATCGCGAAGACGTTAGACTACATCAACCGTGTTTCTTAACGCTTCCCGCTTAACGATCTACAAGGGTATGTAGATCCACTCTTGCTCTTGTAGATGCTCATCACCATGGATAGATCTTGCGTGTCCGTAGGATTTTTTTTGTTTCCCATGCAATGTTCCCCAAAAGTGGTATAAGAGCTAGGTCTATGTGTAGATGAGTTCACGAGTAGAACACAAAGCAGTTTGTGCGCATTGATGCTCAGATTTCTGTTGGAAATATGCCCTAGAGGCAATAATAAAATGGTTATTATTATATTTCCTTGTTCATGATAATTGTCTATTGTTCATGTTATATTTGTATTAACCGGAAAGCGTAATACATGTGTGAATACATAGACCACACCATGTCCCTTATGAGCCTCTAGTTGACTAGCTCGTTGATAAATAGATGGCCATGGTTTCCTAGCCATGGACATTGGATGTCGTTGATAACGGGATCACACCATTAGGAGAATGATGTGATGGACAAGACCCAATCCTAAGCATAGCACAAGATCGTGTAGTTCTCTGCTAGAGCTTTTATAATGTCAAGTATCATTTCCTTAGACCATGAGATTGTGAAACTCCTAGATACTGTAGGAATTCTTTGGGTGTATAAAACATCACAATGTAACTGGGTGACTATAAGGGTGCACTACAGGTGTCTCCGAAAGTGTCTATTCGGTTGGCATGAATCGAGACTGGGATTTGTCACTCCGTGTGACGGAGGGGTATCTCTGGGCCGACTCGGTAATACATCATCACAATGAGCTCAATGCGACTAAGGAGTTAGTCATGGGATCATGTGTTACGGAATGAGTGAAGAGACTTGCCGGTAATGAGATTGAACAAGGTATAGGGATACCGACGATCGTATCTCGAGCAAGTAACATACCGATGGACAAATGGAATTGTATACGGGATTAATTGAATCCATGACATCGTGGTTCATCCGATGAGATCATCGCGGAACATGTGGGAGCCAATATGGGTATCCAGATCCGCTATTGGTTATTGGCCAGAGAGGTGTCTCAATTATGACTGCATAGTTCCCGAACCCGTAGGGTCTACACACTTAAGGTTCGGTGACGCTAGAGTTGTAATGGGAATTGTATGAGGTTACGAAAGTTCTTCGGAGTCCCGTGTGAGATCCCGTACATCACGAGGAGTTCCAGAATGGTCCATAGGTGAAGAGTTATATATCGGAAGTCCAGTTTCAGTCACCGGAAAGGTTTCGGGGTTTGTCGGTATTGTACCAGGACCACCGAAGGGGTTCTGGGGTCCACTGGGAGGGTCCACCTGCCCCGGAGGACCTAATGGGCCATATTTGGGTGGGAACCAGCCCCTTAGTGGGCTGGTGCCCCCCAAGGGACCAAGGCGCCTAGGGTTGGAAACCCTAGGGGGTAGGGGTGCCTCCCCCCTTACTTGGGGGCAAGTTCCCCCCGGGGGACCCCCACCCCCTCTAGATGGATCTAGGGGGTGGCCCCCTCTCCCCTTACCCCTATAAATAGTGGGAGTGGGAGGGGGCAGCCACACCCTTCCCCTGGCGCAGCCCTCCCCCTCCCTACACCTCCTCTAATCCGTAGCGCTTAGCGAAGCTTTGCCGGAGAACCACGAGCTCCACCGCCACCACGTCGTCATGTTGCCGGAGCTCTCCCTCAACTTCTCCTCCCCCCTTGATGGATTGAGGAGGAGACGTCCCCGGGCTATACGTGTGTTGAATGCGGAGGTGCCATCTGTTCGGTGCTTGGATTGGATCTTCCGCGATTTGAATCGCCACGAGTACAACTCCATCAACCTCGTTGTTTGTAACACTTATGCTTAGCGATCTTCAAGGGTATGAAGATGAACTCCCTCTCTCTCATTGCTAGCATCTCCTAGATTGATCTTGGTGACACGTAGGAATTTTTTTGAATTATTACTACGTTCCGCAACAGTGGCATCATGAGCTAGGTCTATGTGTAGATTCTATGCACGAGTAGAACACAAGTAGTTGTGGGCGATGATTTGGTCAATTTTCTTTCTGTTACTAGTCCTATCTTGATTCGGTGGTATTGTCGGATGAAGCGTCCCCGACCGACTTTACACCTACGCTTACGTGAGACTGGTTCCACTGCCTGACATGCACTTGTTGCATAAGGTGGCTAGCGGGTGTTTGTCTCTCCCACTTTAGTCGGATCGGATTCGACGAAGAGGGTCCCTATGAAGGGTAAATAGCAATTGTCATATCACCATTGTGGCTTTTGCGTAGGTAAGAAACATTCTTGCTAGAAACCCATAGTGGGAGAGGACATCTAACTTGTTATTGCAGGGTATGCTATGTGATGTGATATGGCCAAAAGGATGTGATGAAATATATGTGATATATGAGTTTGATCATGTTCTTGTAATAGGAATCACAACTTGCATGTCGATGAGTATGACAATCGGTGGGAGCCATGTGATTTTTTTTAATTTATTGTATGACATGCGTGTCGATAAAAAACGCCATATAATTACTTTACTTTATTGCTAATTGTTAGCCATAGTAGTAGAAGTAATAGTTGGCGAGACAACTTCATGAAGACACGATGAATGAGATCATGATGATGGAGATCATGGTGTCGTCATGGTGACAATGGTGATCATGCCGCGCCCCGAAGATGGAGATCAAAGGCGCAAGATGACATTGGCCATATCATGACACTTTATGATTTGCATGTGATGTTTATCATGTTTTTACATCTTATTTGCTTAGAACGATGGTAGCATAAATAAGATGATCCCTCACTAAAATTTCAAGAAATGTGTTCCCCCTAAGTGTGCACCATTGCGAAGGATCGTTGTTTCGAAGCACCACGTGATGATCGGGTGCAATAGATTCTAACGTTCGCATACAACGGGTGTAAGCCAGATTTACACACGCGAAACACTTAGGTTGACTTGACGAGCCTAAAATGTACAAACATGGCCTCAGAACACGAGAGACCAAAAGGTCGAACATGAGGCGTATAGGAGATGCGATCAATATGGAGATGTTCACCATTGATGACTAGGCTGTCTCACATGATGATTGGAGACGGCCTAGTCGATGTGGATCATGTATCACTTAGATGACTAGAGGGATGTCTATTTGAGTGGGAGTCATTAAATAATTGTATTAGATGAACTTAATTATCACGAACTTAGTCTAAAATTGTCTTTACAATCTATCTTGTAGATCCAATGGCCAACGTGGATGTTGCCCTCAACTTCAACACGTTCCTAGAGAAAACCAAGCTGAAATAGGGACTGGGTCCATAACTTGAGGATCATCCTCACAACTTCCAAGAAATTATATGTCCTTGATGCATCACTAGGTGACGCACCCGTTTTCCCAGCAACTCAAGTCGTTATGAACGCCTGGCAGTCATGTAGTGATGATTACTCCCTGGTTTAGTGCGGCATGCTTTACAACTTAGAACTGGGGCTCCAAAAGCATTTGGAGCAACATGGATCATATGAGATGTTCCAAGATCTGAGAATGGTTTTCCAAGCTCATGCCCGGGTCAAGAGATATGAAGTCTCTGACAAGTTCTTCAGTTGTAAGATGGAGGAAAATAGTGCTGTCAGCGAGCACATACTCAAAATTTCTTGGTTGCACAACCGCTTGTCTTAGCTGGGAGTTAATCTTCCGGATGACTCGGTTATTGACATAATCCTCTAGTCGCTTCCACCTGGCTAAGAGCTTTATGATGAACAACAATATGCAAGGGATGGAGAGTCCATTCCTGAGTTATATTCGATGCTGAAACCAGTAGAGGTGGAGATCAAAAAGGAACATCAAGTGTTGATGGTGAATAAGACCACCCGTTTGAAGAAAGGCAAGGGTAAGAAGAACTTCAAGAAGGACAGCAAAGCAGTTGCCGCGCTCGGTAAATCAGTTGCCGGGAAGAAGCCCAAGAATGGACCCCAAGCGTGAGACTGAGTGCTTTTATTGCAAGGGACCGATCACTGGAAGCGGAACTGCCCCAAGTACTTAGCAAATAAGAAGGCCGGAAAGGTCAAAGGTATATATGATATACATATTATTGATGTGTACCTTACCAGCGCTCGTGGTAGCTCCTGGGTATTTGATACCAGCACGGTTGCTCACATTTGTAACTCAAAACAAGAGTTGTGGAATAAGCGGAGACTGGAAAAGGACGAGGTGATGATGCGCGTCGGGAATGGTTCCAAGGTCGATGTGATTGCCATCGGCACGCTACCTCTACATCTACCTTTGGGATTAGTTTTAAACCTCAATAATTGTTATTTGGTACCAGCTTTGAGCATGAACATTGCATCTGGATCTCGTTTGATGTGAGATGGCAACTCATTTAAATCCGAGAATAATGGTTGTTCTATTTATATGAGATAAATGTTTTATGGTCATGCCCCGCTGGTCAATGGTTTATTTTTACTGACTCTGGAGTGTGATGTTACACATATTCATAGTGTGAATACCAAACGATGTAAGGTTGATAATGATAGTCCCACATACTTGTGGCACTGCCGCCTTGGTCATATTGGTGTCAAATGCATGAAGAAACTCCATGCAGATGGACTTTTGGAGTCTCTAGATTATGAATCATTTGACACATGCGAACCCTGCCTCATGGACAAGATGACTAAGACTCCGCCCTCCGGAACAATGGAGAGAGCAACCAGCTTGTTGGAATAATACATACCGATGTATCTCGACCGATGAGCGTTGAGGCTTGCGGTGGATATCTTTATGTTCTCACCCTCACTGATGACTTAAGCAGATATGGGTATGTATACTTAATGAAACACAAGTCTAAAACCTTTGAAAAGATCAAGGAATTTTAGAGTGAGGTAGAGAATCAATGTGACAAGAAAACAAAGTTCTTACTATCTGATCGTGGAGGAGAATATTTGAGTCACGAGTTTGGCACACACTTAAGGAAATGTGGAATTGTTTCACAACTCACGCCACCTGGCACACCTCAGTGTAATGGTGTGTCCGAATGTCGGAATCACATTCTATTGGATATGGTGCGATCTATGATGTCTCTTACTGATTTACCATTATCATTTTGGGGGTATGCATTAGAGACTATCGCATTCACTTTAAATAGGGCACCGTTTAAATCCGTTGAGACGACACCATATGAATTATGGTTTGGGAGAAACCTAAGCTGTCGTTTTTGAAAGTTTGGGGCTGCGATGCTTATGTCAAGAAACTTCAACCTGAAAAGCTCGAACCCAAATCAGAAAAGTGCGTCTTCATAGGATACCCTAAGGAAACTATTGTGTATACCTTCTACCTCAGATCCGAAGGCAAGATCTTTGTTGCCAAGAATGGATCCTTTCTAGAGAAAGAGTTTCTCTCGAAAGAAGTAAGTGGGAGGAAAGTAGAACTTGATGAGGTAATTGTACCCCCTCTCGAACCAGAAAGTAGCGCAGCGCGGGAGAATGTTTCTATGATGCCTGCATCGACTAGAGAGGAAGTTAATGATGATGATCATGAAACTTCTGATCAAGTTACTACTGAAGTTCGTAGATCCACGAGGACACGTTCCGCACCAGAGTGGTACGGCAACCCTGTCCCGGAAATCATTTTATGATTATGAGATCTGGCAAATGGACGTCAAAACAGCATTCCTTAACTATTTCCTGAAGGAAGAATTGTATATGATGCAGCCGAAAGGTTTTGTCAATCCTAAGAATGCTAACAAGGTATGCAAGCTCCAGCGATCCATCTATGGGATGGTGCAAGCATTTCAGAGTTGGAACATTCGCTTTCATGAGGTGATCAAAGCTTTTGGGTTTATACAGACTTTTGGGTCTCTATAGCATTTCTCATTTTATATGTGGATGACATATTGTTGATGGGAAATGATATAGAACTTTTGGAAAGCATAAAGGCCAACTTGAATAAGTGTTTTTCAATGAAGGACCTTGGAGAAGCTGCTTACATATTAGGCATCAAGATCTATAGAGATAGATTGAGACGCCTCATTGGTCTTTCACAGAGCACATACCTTGACAAGATATTGAAGAAGTTCAAGATGGATCAGTCCAAGAAGGGGTTCTTTCCTGTATTGCAAGGTGTGAGATTGAGCACAGCTCAATGCCCGACCTCCGCAGAAGATAGAGAAAAGATGAGTGCCATCCCCTATGCTTCAGCCATTGGCTCTATTATGTATGTCATGCTGTTTACCAGACCTGATGTGAACCTTTCCATAAGTTTGGTAGGGAGGTACCAAAGTGATCCCGGAATGGAACACTGGACAGCGGTCAAGAATATCCTTAAGCACCTGAAAAGGACTAAGGATATGTTTCTCGTTTATGGAGGTGTCGAAGAGCTCATCGTAAAGGGTTACGGCGATGCTAGCTTCGACACAGATCCGGATGACTCCAAGTCACAAACCGGATACATGTATATTTTGAATGGTGGGGCAGTCAGCTATTGCAGTTGCAAGCAAAGCGTCGTGGCGGCATCTACATGTGAAGCGGAGGACATAGCTGCTTTGGAAGCAACACAGGAAGGAGTCTGGATGAAGGAGTTCATCACCGACCTAGGAGTGATTCCCAATGCGTCGGGCCCAATGACTCTCTTCTCTGACAACACTAGAGCTATTGCCATTGCCAAGGAGCCCAGATGTCACAAGAAGACCAAACATAGAAAGTGCCGCTTCAACTCCATTCGTGGTTACATTCAGGATGGAGATATAGAGATTTGTAAAGTACATATCTGAATCTTGCAGATCCATCGACTAAACCTCTTTCACGAACGAAACATGATCAGCACCAGAACTCTATGGGTGTTTGATTCATCACAATGTAACTAGATTATTGACTCTAGTGCAAGTGGAAGACTGTTGGAAATATGCCCTAGAGGCAATAATAAAATGGTTATTATTATATTTCCTTGTACATGATAATTGTCTATTGTTCATGCTATAATTGTATTAACCGGAAACTGCAATACATGTGTGAATACATAGACCAACCATGTCCCTAGTGAGCCTCTAGTTGACTAGCTTGTTGATCAATAGATGGTCATGGATTCCTGGCCATGGACATTGGATGTCATTGATAATGGGATCACACCATTAGGAGAACGATGTGATGGAAAAGACCCAATCCTAAGCATAGCCCAAGATCATGTAGCTCGTCTGCTAGAGCTTTTCTAATGTCAAGTATCATTTCCTTAGACCATGAGATTTTGCAACTCCCGAATACCGTAGGAATGCTTTGGGTGTATCAAATATCACAACATAACTGGGTGACTATAAAGGTGCACTACAGGTGTCTCCGAAAGTGTCTGTTGGGTTGGCACAAATCGAGACTGGGATTTGTCACTCCGTGTGACGGAGAGGTATCTCTGGGCCCACTCGGTAATACATCATCACAATGAGATCAATGTGAGTAAGGAGTTAGTCACGTGATCATGTGTTACAGAACAAGTAAAGAGACTTGCCGGTAACAAGATTGAACAAGGTATAGGGATATCGACGACCGAATCTCAGGAAAGTAACATATCGATGGACAAAGGGAATTGTATACGGGATTAATTGAATCCCCGACATCGTGGTTCATCCGATGAGATCATCGTGGAACATGCTGGATCCAATATGGGTATCCAGATCCCGCTTTTGGTTATTGTCCGGAGAGGTCTCTCGGTCATGACTGCATGGTTCCCAAACCCGTAGGGTCTACACACTTAAGGTTTGGTGACGCTAGAGTTGTAACGGGAATTGTATGTGGCCACCAAAAGTTGTTCGGAGTCCCGGATGAGATCTCGGAGGTCACGAGGAGTTTCAGAATGGTCCGGAGGTGAAGATTTATATATGGGAAGTCCAGTTTCAGTCACCGGAAAGGTTTCGGGGTTTATCGGTACTATACCAGGACCACCGAAGGGGTTCCGGGGGTCCACCGGGAGGATCCACCTGCCTCGGAGGACCTAATGGGCCGTAGTTGGGTGGGAACCAGCCCCTTAGTGGGCTGGTGCGCGCCCCCCCAAGTGCCCAAGGAGCCTAGGGCTGGAAACCCTAGGGGTGGGGGCGCCTCCCACCTTACTTAGGGGGCAAGTTCCCCTCGGGGGGCCGCCGCCCCCCCTTTAGATGGATCTTGGGGGGCAGACCCCTCTCCCTTCCCCCTATAAATAGTGGGGGGTGGGAGGACAACCACACCCTTCCCTTGGCGTAGCCCTCCCGCCTTCCTACACCTCCTCCTCATCCGAAGCGCTTAGCGAAGCTCTGCCGAAGAACTACGAGCTCCACCGACACCACGCCATCGTGCTGCCGGAGCTCTCCCTCAACTACTCCTCCCCCTTTCTAGATCAAGAAGGAGGGGACGTCCCTAGGTTGTACGTGTGTTGAACGTGGAGGTGTCGTCCGTTTGGCGCTTGGATCAGATCTTCCGCAATTTGAATCGCTGCGAGTATGACTCCATCAACCGCGTTCTTTGTAACACTTCCACTTAGCGATCCTCAAGGGTATGAAGATGCACTCCCTCTCTCTCATTGCTAGCATCTCCTAGATTGATCTTGGTGACACGTAGGAATTTTTTTTGAATTATTACTATGTTCCCCAAAAAATTCTTCCTCCCTTGGTCGGTTTTTGATTCAACGGTATTGTGGGATGAAGCGGCCCAGACCAACCTTACTCGTACGCTTATGAGAGACCGGTTCCATCGACCGACATGTGACTTTGTGGCATAAAGATGGCTCGCGGGTGTCTGTCTCTCCTACTCTAGTTGGGTTGGATTCGAGAAAGGCGGTCCTTGAGAAGGTTGAATAGCAGTTTGTGTATCACCGTTGTGGTTTTTGCGTAGGTGATAATTGTTCTTGCTAGATACCCATAGCAGCCACGTAAAACATGCAACAACAATTAGAGGACGTCTAACTTGTTTTTGCAGGGTATGTTGTGATGTTATATGGCCAATTACATGATTTCCATCCTCATCACCAACCCTTCTCCATCAACAATTCCATGATGCTCACCACTGGAAGTGAGTAATTCCGTCATAGGCTTGTTGGACGGTGATGGGATTTGATGAGATTTATCATGTAATCGAGTTATTTTGATATGGCCTTCTCCCTAGTATCCACTATGTCCTGCGATTTATGTTGATATGAATTTGCTATGCTTAATGCTTGTTACTAGGGCACGACTACCATGATTATCTTGAAGTTGTACGCACCTATTATGTTTTATGTTCCGTAGACACCAAGGTAACAATAATTAGGATCATCTCCAGTGATGACTGTAGTTTGAGGAGTTCATGTATCCACCATGTGTTAATGCCCTATTCCAATTCTATTAAAAAGGAGGCCTTAATATCTCTTAGTTTTCTTATGGACCCTACTGCCATGGGAGGATAGGACAAAAGATGTCATGTAAGTTCTTATTATCACTAGTGGAGAAATGGCTAGCCACAACTCTTGTTGGTGGCGCGCCATTTTCCACTAACACCGGCACTAATATTTCCAAATAGCGATGGTGTTGAACGAAATGGTACGACAACGTTGTGCAGTTAGTGCTGGTGTGGACATAAAGTGGAACGCCACCAGAAAGTGGGCCATGCTGAGCTGACCAGTCGGCATGCATTGTTGGTGTCGTATGTCCTAACACACCATAGATATATTATGTAGTTCTGGTGTTCCCTGTTCATGAATTCCAGCAGTAAGTTTTGTCTATATAAACTGGTGTTGAAAGCCCTTTCGTTTCTCAAAATACGTTCACTTCCAATTCTTCTATCTAATAACGAGTTAGCTCCTCTTAGTTATGGACCCACGTCGACGGAGCATGTCGATTGTCGAAAGTTTGAGACTCCGCCGCCCTGGCCGAGCTCGTCCAAAAGTATGTTACCGAGGTTCTTGACTACTCCATTGGACTTTGAGACTACAGTTAGACGAGATGCAACTCCAGAACGATGTGATGTGAGGCCAAATAAAAAAAATCAAGATGCTTCGATATGCTCTTTTAGCCGGTTGCCTGCTTGACCTATTTCACCAGCTGGGTCGATGACACCATTTCTTCTGGTGGTGGTCATCACACTTATGATGTTCTTAGTCTATAATTGTTATTTTTTATTATCTTTCTGTAATGTATGTAAGCAGACCAGCTTAATTAATAAAATCTATGTTGTTCATCTATGTGAATTATATTTTGAACTAATATTTTAATTTTGTATATATATCTATTCACAAAAGATGAAAATAAAATAACAATGAACTGAAATGATGTTGGCCACGTGGGCCAACGCTATCAAACACACCACATCGCTCGTCAAACCCAACCACTCGTATATACACATCCGAATGTAATCCCCACACAAACTCCCCCAAATCAATCTGAACCCATGGCCGCCGCCACCAACGACCAAGCCCCCCAACAGCCGTTGCCATCTTTGACTCCACATCGCCATCATCTCCCTCTCCATCTCCACCTCCGCTGTCGCCGTCTCCGCGCCACCACCGTCGTTGTCGTCTTCGCGTCTCCTCCGTTGTCACCATCTTCCCGCCACCATCACTGTCGCCGTCTTTGCGCCTCCACTGCCATCGCCTTCTCCGCGCCTCCATCGTCATCCCGTCGCCTCCATCGCGGGTGAGTAATTGTAGTTTCAGATTTTAGTGTAGTTGTGTAGTGCAGATTTGTGTTGGAGTTGTGTAGTTTCAGATTTTAGTATAGTTGTGTAGTTTTAGATTTTTAGTGTAGTTTGTTTACTTTCAGATTTTTTTTGTAGTTTCAGATTTTTACTGTACTTGTGTAGTTTAAGATTTTTAGTGTAGTATGTGTAGTTTCAGATTTTTAGTATAGTTGTGTAGTTTCCAACTTTTAGTGTAGTTTTGTAGTTTCAGATTTTTAGTGTACTGTGTGTAGTTTCAGATTTATAGTGTAGTTGTGTAGTTTCAGATTTTTAGTGTAGTTTTGTAGTTTCAGATTTTTAGTGTATTTTGTGTAGTTTCAAATATTTAGTGTAGTTGTGTACTTTCAGGTTTTTTGTGTAGTTTGTGTAGTTTCAGATTTTTAGTATACTCTTGTAGTTTCAGATTTTTAGTGTAGTTTTTGGAGTTTCAGATTTTAGTGTAGTTTTGTATTTTTCAGATTTTAGTGTAGTTTTGTAGTTTTAGATTTTAGTGTAGCTTTGTAGTTTAATTACATTGTCTATAGATTGTATATATATAGGTGTTTTAGGCATAGTTCTATGGCTCTGTCGTTTCATGGTGTGCAATAGAAGGGTACTAAGTACTATGTAAACGTCACGAAGGACATTGTCGTCCACCAGCTTGGCCACTGGGACACCCCAGAGTTAGCGGCACGCGCCTACGATGCAAAGGCGGTTGAGTATCACAAGAAAAAAGCGATTCTAAACTTCCCTGATTGTCGTGAGTACACGCAGTTCTTCGTGCCGGAGAGCATAAGGATATGCACTAGGGCTGAGGAGAAGGATAACCACCAGCTTGAGCAACAATCGTTCGACCCATTAGTGATGGAGCTTCCGAGAGATGAAAAACTCTTAGAGACCAACAATATGATGCTCCTTCAGTATGCAGCGAAGAAGAGCGCAGAGGAGGATCCCATAGATTGGGATAAGCTCGAGGAGGAAGTTCAGTCGGTACTGTGTCGTCGTAGGTCCACCAGGGACGCACACGAGGCCGGCCCCTCTGGCCGGTAGCTTGCTAGAGATGGACGTAGCATTAGCTATTTAGTATATGAATGACTATTTAACTTTATGCATGTTATTATATGTTTGAACCATGCATCATTTGTAGAATTGCTTAATTACTAGTGCATATATGTTCAATTTTTGATGTGTTGGTTATTTAGTTTAATTATCTATGCTTACTTTGATCAATGGTATTGACAACAAAAAATGGATGCCCCGTGTAAGACTTGTGGTGCTTTGAGATGCCAGAAGGATAGGAAGTTCTTCATCAATCTTTCGAATGACTTCATTGCTAAGACGGTATATATATGATTTAGTTCAACATGTTATGATTGAGTTTCATATGGTACATTTGTGGCCAAAATTATCTAACTAGTTATTTTTTTCAAAATTCTCTCAGGTCATCCCTTGGAGTGAAAGGCATGACTTATTAGAGAAGTTTTGAGTTTCACTTGATGCAAACATCACATTCCAATGCACCCTAATGAAGATGGTGATGGCCGAACGCTTCAATTGCCTTGTCAACAATGAGTCAGACCACACCTATTTCGGTTGCCCTGGTTGGATAGCTCTTGCATCCGCTTACGAGATGGAGGTTGGGGAGAGAGCCACGTTCTACCTTGACTACGATCGTGACGAGATCATGGAGTACTACAGGCCTGCTGGCAGCGATGATGATGGTCCACTTACTCCAGACTATGATCCTGACTCCGCCCGACGTATTGTATGAGTTAGCTAGCTAGTAGGGCATGCATGCCATAACACCTCCTGTTAATTTATCCGAACTTGTGTGTACTTGTGTTATATGCCTCTTTTTGATACTTTGCTGAATAATGTCAATAAATAATGACTCTTGAACGTAGATTTTGGTTTTTGCAATGTACTATTTAATTACTGTCAAAACCTTTGATTATACTATCATTTTTTTGTCCTGTGCTGCTGTATAGATTTGGCTTAAATCTGAAAATTACATTGTTAGCATAGCACTAACATCCAATGCCACTACCGGCATATATTACTGCCGGCATTGGACAAGTGGCACGCCATAAACACATCGAATAGTGATGGCATAGAACCCAACACCAGTAGTATTTTTTCATTGTGGTGCCTTATTGGCAGCATCGGGACTCCATGCCAGCATGGCCATTTACGCCACGCCATAGCTAGGCTTTTCTGCACTAGTTTATAAACACATACACTACTGGAAACAGCAAATTTGTCGTCTGCAACTTTTTTGCCGTCAGCTAGCAGACGACAAAGCAGCTATTTGCCATCAGTTTCCAAAAAATAGACGACAAAGAACTAGCTCACCGCAAAGAAGTTCTTTGCCATCAGCTAGTTCTTTGTCGTCTGCAAGCAGACGGCAAACTAGCTTTGCCGTCCACTAGCAGACGACAAAGAGGAAGGGTGGCCCACTAACGGGTACCAACTAATAGACAACTTCTTTGCCGTCAGCTAGCAGACAGCAAACAATTAACGTCCGTTCCCCCCGGCCCCACCCCACTAGCTAGTCTCTTTGTCGTCTGCTAGCAGACGGCAAAGAGATTACCTAACCCCCGCGCCTCACAGATCTCTCCTCTCTCTCTCCCTTCCTCACCTCACCCGCGCCGTCCCCCCTGCCTGAGCCGTCGCCGCCCCTGCGCTACCCCCGAGGAGCCCCTGCCGCCGCCAGCCAGCCCCGCCCCTCACCGCCCACCCCGTCGCCCCACCCCTCTCTCTCTCTCTCCCCTCACCTCACCATCACGCGTCGCCTCGTGCCCGAGCCGCTGTCGCCCCCCGTGCCAACCCCGGGAGCCCCCGCCGCCACCGGCCAGCCCCGCCCACCGGTGCCTGCCTTGTCGCCGGCCGCCCCTCCCAGCCCCGCCCCGGCCGCCCCTCCCAGCGGACGTAGGCCGCGACCACCGCGCTGCCCCGCCCCACCGCCGGAGCCGTGCCACGACCCACCGCCAGAGCTGTGCCGCCCCCCCCCATCGGCACCGCGCCGCCCTGCCCTGCCACCGGCACCGTGCCGCCCAGCCCCGCCCTGCCGCCGGAGCCACACCGTCGCCTAAAAAGGTGTTTTTTTCTTATTTTCTGTTTTTTCTGTTTATTTAGATTTAGTTTAGTTAGGTTTATTTAGATTTAGTTTAGCTAGGTTTATTTACATTTAGTTTAGCTAGGTTTAATTAGATTGTCGGGGGTCGAGGATCGAGGGTCAACCCCGACACGACACCACCGACACCCCGACCCCCGACACGACACCCCGACACCCCGACACGGCACCCCCGACCCCGACACGACACCCCCGATGTCCCTACCCCGACACGACACCCCCAACACCCCAACATGACACCCCGACCCCAACCCCGACACGACACCCTCGACACCGCCGACACCCCCGAGACTCGGACACCCCTAGATTTAGTTTAGGTTTATTTAGATTGTCGGGGGTCGAGGATCGAGGGGAAAAGGAGTCGAGGGTCGACCCCGACACGACACCACCGACGTCCCGACCCCCGACCCAACAACCCAACACGACACCCTCGACACCCCGACCCCGACTCCCAACACGACACCCCGACACCCCGACATGGCACCCCCGACCATGACACAACACCCCTACCCCGACACGACACCCCCGACACCCCAACACCGACACGACACCCCCGACACCCCAACCCCGACACGACACCCCTGACACCCCGACCCCGACACGACACCCCCGACACCCCGACCCCGACATGACATGGGTCATATATTTGTGAATTATAAGTTAGGTCATATATTTTTCGATTTTGTTATACAAAACACCATATTTATGTTGATTAGGTGGATTTAAATGTGCAATTGTTTCGTCGCTGCGAGGGTCTGGTGTTCGACGACCTCCCCGTGCGTTCGACGAGCTCCGCCCCTATGTTCGTGGGTGAGCACAAATGACATCTCCTCTTGCCCCCTTCATTTCCTTTGTTCCGGTCTTTGTGCCGATGAAACTTGCTAGCTATAGGTGTCTTCAATCATCAGGATACGTGACCACTATGTGTCTCCCGTTCGAAAGGGTTGCATTTGTAAATATGCATTCATTAGCATATTTATAACCGTGATTCTTTCGAATTGTCCAACGTTATCCATGGACAACCCGAGTATATGTAGATTGGGTTCGTTTTCCCATATGGTCTGCTCTGGATCCGATGCAGAATTTCGTCAGTGCCTCCCTGTTGTTCTCCGGGTACACATCCTCTCTGCATATTACCGAGACGTATATCAGGAGAACAGTGGGGAGGTGCTACGAAAATTGTGCGTTGGATCCGGAGCAGAGCATGGGAAAACGAACCCAATCTACACATAGTCGGGTGGGATTAGGACCTATCTTTACCTACTAGTGTCTAGGTTGCATCGACGTAATAAAACTGATAAACTCTATTAACTGATGAATATGGTTTGCTGAATTATGTATATATTTTTGTGTGTCCAGTAGCTAGGCAAGATGAGTGATCGTGGGTGGATGTACACCGGTCACACTAGTCAGAAAGACATGACCCGTGAATGGATAACAAAAACCAAGGAGTTTGTGAGAGTCGCATTTGCAAATGGACAGAAAACAACCTGGTGCCCTTGTGTCAATTGCGACAACTGTAAGAAGAAGTCAAAGTTTGAAATGATCAAACACTTGCAGAAGTGGGGTTTTACACCTAATTATACGGTCTGGACATTTCATGGTGAGTCTGCCCAATGTGCCAGAGCTGAGGTGGTTCGTCGTCGCACCGACAAGCATGGTACCAGGATCGAAGACATGGTGCAGGACTTTGATGATGCTCGGGATTCGGTCGATGAGATGGAGGAATCTGCAAAGGCCTTTTATGAAATGTTGGAGTCTTCAAAACGTCCTCTCCCCGAGCACACTGAGCTTTGTCAGCTGGATGCCATCACGCAAGTAATGGCTCTGAAGGCTCAGTTCAAACTGGGCAAAGAATGCTACGACGTGATGATGATGATATTTGGACACTTTCTACCCAAAGGCCATGTATTGCCACCAAACCTGTACCAGTCGAACAAAATCCTACGCGCGCTTAAGATGCCCTATGAGAAGATAGATGCCTTTGCGAATGGATGTGCCTTGTTTAGGCTTGAGTATGCGGGCTTGAACTATTGCCCCATTTGCAATGCTTCCAGGTATGTTCTGGTAGACAACGGTATGGGTGAGAAGAGTCAGACCAAAATCCCCATTAATGTACTTCGGTATCTGCTAATCATACCAAGACTTCAACATCTTTTCATGGTCGAAGAGATGGCCAGACAGATGATGTGGCATAACTTGGGCAAAAGAACAGAACTAGATGCAGATGGGAATCCGATGTTGGGACACACTTCAGACACTTTTGCGTGGAAGCACTTCGATGCATTACATAAGGATAAAGCGGCAGATCCAAGGCATCCTCGAGTTGCCATCAGCACGGATGGGTTCAATGTGTATGGTATGACGGCAGCACAATACAGTTGTTGGCCTGTATTTGTCATTCCACTCAATCTCCCCCCGGAGAGATTATGAAAAGAAAGAACATTTTCCTGACGTTGATAATTCCAGGGCCAAATATTTGGGGAAGAATATGAATGTGTACATGCAACCGCTTACAGATGAATTGCAAGAAGCCTGGGATAATGGGATCAAGACATACACGCTGCTACAAAAAAGAACTTCAAAATGCATGTGTGGTACATGTACTCAATGCATGACTTGCCGGCGTATGCGCTATTCGTTGGCTGGTGTGTGCATGGAAGGTTTCCGTGCCCCACATGCAAGGAAGCTCTTCAGTTCCGTTGCGTGGAGGCGGGTCGCAAGTTTTCTTGCTTCGACATGCATAGACTGTTGGGAGACGTAGTAGTAAACCAAAAAAATTCCTACGATCACCAAGATCTATCCATGGAGAAACCAGCAACGAGTGGGGAGAGATTGCATCTTCATACCTTTGCAGATTGCTAAGCGGAAGTGTTACAACAACGCGGTAGGTGGAGTCGTACTCGCAGCGATTCAGATCGCGGTGGATTCCGATCTCAGCGCCGAACAATGGTGCCTCCGCGTTCAACACACGTGCAGCCCGACGACATCTCCTACGCCTTGATCTAGCAAGGAGGAAGGAGAGGTTGAGGGAGAGCTCCGGCAGCACGACGGCGTGGTGATGGTGGAGCTACGTGAACTCCGGCAGGGCTTCGCCAAGCGCTACGGAGAACGAGGAAGAGGAAGGGTAGGGCTGCGTCGAGAGAGAAAGAAGTCGTGTCTCAAATCAGCCCAAACCCTTGCATATATATAGGAGGAGGGAGAGGGAGGGCTGCCTTGGCCCCTCCTCCAAGGAGGAGAGGTTCGGCCGAACTAGGGGGAGAGTCCACCTCCCATAAGGGAGTTGGATCTCCTCCTTTTAAATCCTTTTCAGCCCTATCTCTTATCTCCAGCCACATGGGCCTTTTTAGAAGGTCCTGGACATCCCAATAAGGGCTGGAACACCTCCTCTAAGGGCCCACAAAGTCCTATGGTCATCACACCCCTCTCGGGGGTCCTCCGGCACCCTCCTGGCACTCCCGGTACACTACCGATGAGCCCGAAAACTTTCCGGTGACCAAAACTGGACTTCCTATATATCAATCTTTACCTACGAACCATTCCGGAGCTCCTTGTGACGTCCAGGATCTCATACGGGACTCCGAACAACCTTCGGTAATAACGTATACCACTTCCCTATAACCCTAGCGTCATCGAACCTTAAGTGTGTAGACCCTACGGGTTCTGGAGACATGTAGACATGACCGAGACACCTCTCCGGTCAATAACCAACAGTGGGATCTGGATACCCATGTTGGCTCCCACATGCTCCACGATGATCTCATCGGATGAACCACGATGTCGGGGATTCAATCAATCCCGTATACAATTCCCTTTGTCTATTGGTATGATACTTGCCCGAGATTCGATCGTCGGTATCTCTATACCTTGTTCAATCTCGTTACGGGCAAGTCTCTTTACTCATTCCGTAATAGATCATCCCGTGGCTAACACCTTAGTCACATTGAGCTCATTATGATGATGTCTTACCGAGTGGGCCCAAAGATACCTCTCCGTCACACGGAGTGACAACTCCCAGTCTTGATTCGTGCCAACCCAATGGACACTTTCGGAGATACCTGTAGTGCACCTTTATAGCCACCCAGTTACGTTGTGATGTTTGGCACACCCAAAGCATTCCTACGGTATCCGGGAGTTGCACAATCTCATGGTCTAAGGAAACGATACTTGACATTGAAAATCTTTAGCAGACGAACTACACGATCTTGTGCTATGCTTAGGATTGGGTCTTGTCCATCACATCATTCTCCTAATGATGTGATCCCGTTATCAGTGCCATCCAATGTCCATGGTCATGAAACCGTGACCATCTATTGATCAACGAGCTAGTCAACTAGAGGCTCACTAGGGACTTGTTGTGGTCTATGTATTCACACATGTATTACGGTTTCCGGTTAACACAATTATAGCATGGACAATAGACAATTATCATTTACTAGGAAATACAATAATAACCATTTTATTATTGCCTCTAGGGCATATTTCCAACAGTCTCCCACTTGCACTAGAGTCAATAATTTAGTTACATTGTGATGGATCGTAGACCCATAGCAATCTGATGTTGATCATGTTTTGCTCGTGAGAGAGGTTTAGTCAACGGATCTATGACATTCAGATCCGTATGCACTTTACAAATATCTATATCTCCCTCCTAAATGTAATCATGGATGGAGTTGAAGCGGCGCTTGATGTGTCTTGTCTTCTTGTGAAACCTGGGCTCCTTCGCAAGGGCAATATCTCGAGTGTTGTCACAGAATAGAGTCATCGGGCCCGACGCGCTTGGAATTACTCCTAGGTCGGTGATGAACTCCTTCATCCAGACTCCTTCCTTTGCTGCTTCCGAAGCAGGTATGTACTCTGCTTCACATGTAGATGCCGCCATGACGCTTTGCTTGCTACTGCACTAGCTGACTGCCCCACCGTTCAAAACATACACGTATCCGGTTTGCGACTTGGAGTCATCCGGATCTGTGTCGAAGCTAGCATCGACGTAACCCTTTACGACGAGCTCTTCGGCACCTCCATATACGAGAAACATGTCCTTTGTCCTTTTCAGGTACTTCAGGATATTCTTGACCGCTGTCCAGTGTTCCGCTTCGGGATCACTTTGGTACCTCCCAACCAAACTTATGGCAAGGTTCACATCAGGTCTGGTACATAGCATGGCATACATAATACAACCTATGGTTGAAGCATAGGGGATGACACTCATCTCTTCTCTATCCTATGCTGTGGTCGGGCATTGAGTCGTACTCAATCTCACACCTTGTAACACAGGCAAGAACCCCTTCTTGGACTGACCCATATTGAAATTCTTCAATATCTTGTCAAGGTATGTGCTTTGTGAAAGACCTATGAGGCGTCTCAATCTATCTCCATAGATCTTAATACCTAATATATAAGTAGTTTCTCCAAGGTCCTTCATTGAAAAACACTTATTCAAGTAGGCCTTTATACTTTCCAAGAGTTCTATATCATTTCCCATTATCAGTATGACATCCACATATAATATAAGCAATGCTACAGAGCTCCCACTCACTTTCTTGTAAATATAGGGTTCTCCATAAACCTGTACAAACTCAAACGCTTTAATCACTTCATTGAAGCGAATGTTCCAACTCCGAGATGCTTGCACCAGCCCATAGATGGAGCGCTGGAGCTTGCATACCTTGTTAGCATCTTTAGGATCGACAAAACCTTCCGGCTGCATCATATACAGTTCTTCCTTAAGGAAACCATTAAGGAATGCCGTTTTGACGTCCATTTGCCAGATCTCATAATCATAGAATGCATCAATTGCTAACATGATTCGGACAGACTTCATCATCGCTACGAGTGAGAAAGTCTTATCGTAGTCAGTTCCTTGAACTTGCCGATAACCCTTAGCGACAAGCCGAGCCTTATAGACGGTCACATTACCATCTACGCCAGTCTTCTTCTTAAAGATCCATTTATTTTCAATGGCTCACTTGATCATCAGGCAAGTCCACCAAAGTCCATACTTTGTTCTCATGCATGGATCCTATCTCGGATTTCATGGCCTCAAGCCATTTGTTGGAATCAGGGCCCACCATTGCTTCTTCATAGTTCGAAGGTTCACCGTTGTTGAACAACATGATCTCCAGGACAGGGTTGCCGTACCACTCTGGTGCGGAACGTGTCCTGGTGGACCTTCAACATTCAACAGTAACTTGATCTGAAGTTTCATGATCATCATCATTAACTTCCTCTCCAGCCGGTGCAGGCTCCACAGAAACAACTTCCTGTGCTGCGCTACTCTCTGGTTCGAGTGGAGGTACAATTACCTCATCAAGTTCTATTTTCCTCCCACTTACTTCTTTCGAGAGAAACTCTTTCTCGAGAAAGGATCCATTCTTGGCAACAAAGACTTTGCCCTCGGATCTTAGGTAGAAGGTATACCCACTAGTCTCTTTGGGATATCCTATGAAGACGCACTTTTCCGCTTTGGGTTCGAGCTTCTCAGGTTGAAGTTTCTTCACATAAGCATCGCATCCCCAAACTTTTAGAAATGACAAACCATAATTCATACGATGTCGTCTCAACGGATTTTGACGGTGCCCTATTTAAAGTGAATGCGGTAGTCTCTAATGCATATCCCCAAAATGATAGCGGTAAGTCAGTAAGAGACATCGTAGATCGCACCATATCTAATAGAGTGCGATTACGATGTTCAGACACACCATTTCGCTGAGGTGTGCCAGGCGGCGTGAGTTGTGAAACAATTCCACATTTCCTTAGGTGCGTGCCAAACTCGTGACTTAAATATTCTCCGCCACGATCAGATCGTAGGCACTTTATTTTCCTGTCACGTTGATTCTCTACCTCACTCTGAAATTCCGTGAACCTTTCAAAAGTTTCAGACTTATGTTTCATTAAGTAGACATACCCATATCTACTCAAGTCATCAATGAGGGTGAGAACATAACGGTAGCCACCATGAGCCTCGACACTCATTTGACCGCATACATCGGTATGTATTATTTCCAACAAGTCAGTTGCTCGCTCCATTGTTCCGGAGAACGGAGTCTTGGTCATCTTGCCCATGAGGCATGGTTCGCACATGTCAAATGATTCGAAATCAAGAGACTCCAAAAGTCCATCAGTATGGAGCTTCTTCATGCGTTTGACACCAATATGACCAAGGCGGCAGTGCCACATGTAAGTGGGACTATCGTTATCAACCTTACACTTTTTGGTACTCACACTATGGACATGTGTAACATCAAGTTCGAGATTCATCAAAAATAAACCATTGACCAGCGGGGCATGACCATAAAACATTTCTCTCATATAAATAGAACAACCATTATTCTCAGATTTAAATGAGTAGCCATCTCGCATCAAGCGAGATCCAGATACAATGTTCATGCTCAAAGCTGGTACTACATAACAATTATTAAGGTTTAACACTAATCCCGAAGGTAGATGGAGAGGTAGCATGCTGACGGCGATCACATCGACCTTGGAACCATTCCTGACGCGCATCGTCACCTCGTCCTTTGCTAGCCTCCACTTATTCCGCAGCTCCTGCTTGGAGTTACAAATGTGAGCAACTGCACCGGTATCAAATACCCAGGAGCTACTACGAGCGCTGGTTAGGTACACATCAATAACAAGTATATCACATATACCTTTAATGTTGTCGTCCTTCTTATCCGCTAAGTACTTGGGGCAGTTCCGCTTCCAGTGACCGGTACCCTTGCAATAAAAGCACTCAGTCTCAGGCTTGGGTCCATGCTTGTTCTTCTTCTTCCCGGCAACTTGCTTACCGGACGCGGCAACAGCTTTGCCGTCCTTCTTGAAGTTCTTCTTACCCTTGCCTTTCTTGAAACTAGTGGTCTTATTCACCATCAACACTTGATGCTCCTTTTTGATCTCGACCTCTGCTGATTTTAGCATCAAGTACAACTCGGGAATGGACTTCTCCATCCCTTGCATGTTGTAGCTCATCACAAAGCTCTTGTAGCTAGGTGGAAACGACTAGAGGATTCTGTCAGTGACCGAGTCATCCGGGAGATTAACTCCCAGCTGAGTCAAGCGGTTGTGTAGCCCAGACATCTTGAGGATGTGCTCACAGACAGAACTATTCTCCTCCATCTTACAGCTGAAGAACTTGTCAGAGACGTCATATCTCTCGACCCGGGCATGAGCTTGGAAAACCAGTTTCAGCTCTTGGAACATCTCATATGCTCCATGTTGCTCAAAATGCTTTTGGAGCCCCGGTTCTAAACTGTAAAGCATGCCGCACTGAATAAGGGAGTAATCATCGCAGTGAGAATGCCAAGCGTTCGCAACGTCTTGCTCTACTGGGAGAAGGGGTGGGTCACCTAGTGGTGCATCATGGACATACAATTTCTTGGAAGCTATGAGGATGATCCTCAAGTCACGGACCCAGTCCACATAGTTGCTTCCATCATCTTTTAGCTTGGTTTTCTCTAGGAACGCATTGAAATTGAGGGTGACATTCGCGTTGGCCATTGGATCTACAATATAGATTGTAAAGATAATTTTAGACTAAGTTCATGATAATTAAGTTCACATAATAAAATTAGTTAATGAACTCCCACTTAGATAAACATCTCTCTAGTCATCCAAGTGACACATGATCCATGTCAACTAGCCCGTGTCCGATCATCATGTGAGACGGACTAGTCATCCATGGTGAACATCTCTATGTTGATCGTATCTTCTATACGACTCATGTTCGACCTTTCGGTCTTCCGTGTTCCGAGGACATGTCTGTACATGCTAGGCTCGTCAAGTCAACGTAAGTGTATCGCGTGTGTAAATCTGGCTTACACCCGTTGTATGCGAACGTTAGAACCTATCACACCCGATCATCACGTGGTGCTTCGGGACGACGATCCTTAGCAACGGTGCACAGTTAGAGTGAACACTTCTCTTGAAATTTTTATTGAGAGATCATCTTATTTACTAGCGTCGTTCTAAGCGAATAAGATGTAAACATGATAAACATCACATGCAATCAATATAGTGACATGATATGGCCAATATCATCTTGCTCCTTTGATCTCCATCTTCGGGGCACCATGATCATCACTGTCACCGGCACGACACCATGATCTCCATCATCATGATCTTCATCATTGTGTCTTCATGAAGTTGTCTCGCCAACTATTACTTCTACTACTATGGCTAACATTTAGCAATAAAGTAAAGTAATTACATGGCGTTTATGATTGACACGCATGTCATACAATAAAATAAGACAACTCCTATGGCTCTTGCCGGTTGTCATACTCATCGACATGCAAGTCGTGAATCCTATTACAAGAACATGATCAATCTCATACATCATAATGCATCACATCACATTCTTTGGCAATATCACATCACAAGGCATATGCTGCAAAAACAAGTTAGACGTCCTCTAATTTGTAGTTGCAAGTTTTACGTGGCTGCTATAGGTTTCTAGCAAGAACGTTTCTTACCTACGCCAAAACCACAATGTGATATGCCAATTGCTATTTACCCTTCATAAGGACCCTTTTCATCGAATCCAATCCGACTAAGGTGGGAGAGACAGACACCCGCTAGCCACCTTATGCAACAAGTGCATGTCAGGCAGTGGAACCAGTCTCACGTAAGCGTACGTGTAAAGTCGGTCCGAGCCACTTCATCCCACAATACCACCGAATCAAGATAAGACTAGTAGTTGTAAGCATATTAACAAAATCGACGCCCACAACAACTTGTGTTCTACTCGTGCATAGATTCTATGCATAGACCTAGCTCATGATGCCACTGTTGGGAGACGTAGTAGTAAATCAAAAAAAATTCTACGATCACCAAGATCTATCCATGGAGAAACCAGCAACGAGTGGGGAGAGATTGCATCTTCATACCTTTGCAGATCGCTAAGCGGAAGTGTTACAACAACGCGGTTGGTGGAGTCGTACTCGCAGCGATTCAGATCGCGGTGGATTCCGATCTCAGCGCCGAACAATGGTGCCTCCGCGTTCAACACACGTGCAGCCCGACGACATCTCCTACGCCTTGATCTATAAAGGAGGAAGGAGAGGTTGAGGGAGAGCTCCGGCAGCACGACGGCGTGGTGATGGTGGAGCTACGTGAACTCCGGCAGGGCTTCGCCAAGCGCTACGGAGAACGAGGAAGAGGAAGGGTAGGGCTGCGTCGAGAGAGAAAGAAGTCGTGTCTCAAATCAGCCCAAACCCTTGCATATATATAGGAGGAGGGAGAGGGAGGGCTGCCTTGGCCCCTCCTCCAAGGAGGAGAGGTTCGGCCGAACTAGGGGGAGAGTCCACCTCCCACAAGGGAGGTGGATCTCCTCCTTTTAAATCCTTTTCAGCCCTATCTCTTATCTCCAGCCGCATGGGCCTTTATAGAAGGTCTTGGCCAGCCCAATAAGGGATGGAACACCTCCTCTAAGGTCCCACAAAGTCCTATGGTCGTCACACCCCTCTCGGGGGTCCTCCGGCACCCTCCCGGCACTCCTGGTACACTACCGATGAGCCCGAAAACTTTTCGGTGACCAAAACTGGACTTCCTATATATCAATCTTCACCTCCGGACCATTCTGGAGCTCCTCGTGACGTCTGAGATCTCATATGGGACTCCGAACAACCTTTGGTAATAACATATACCATTTCCCTATAACCCTAGCGTCATCGAACCTTAAGTGTGTAGACCCTACGGGTTCTGGAGACATGTAGACATGTCCGAGACACCTCTCCGGTCAATAACCAACAGTGGGATCTGGATACCCATGTTGGCTCCCACATGCTCCATGATGATCTCATCGGATGAACCATTATGTCGGGGATTCAATCAATCCCGTATACAATTCCCTTTGTCTATTGGTATGATACTTGCCCGAGATTCGATCGTCGGTATCTCTATACCTTGTTCAATCTCGTTACGGGCAAGTCTCTTTACTAGTTCCGTAATACATCATCCCGTGGCTAACACCTTACTCACATTAAGCTCATTATGATGATGTCTTACCGATTGGGCCCAAAGATACCTCTCCGTCACACAGAGTGACAAATCCCAGTCTCGATTCGTGCCAACCCAACAGACACTTTCGGAGATACCCGTAGTGCACCTTTATAGCCACCCAGTTACGTTGTGAAGTTTGGCACACCCAACGCATTCACACGGTATCCAGGAGTTGCACAATCTCATGGTCTAAGGAAACTATACTTGACATTGAAAAGCTTTAGCAGACGAACTACACGATCTTGTGCTATGCTTAGGATTGGGTCTTGACCATCACATCATTCTCCTAATGATATGATCCCGTTATTACTGACATCCAATGTCCATGGTCATGAAACCGTGACCATCTATTGATCAACGAGCTAGTCAACTAGAGGCTCACTAGGGACATGTTGTGGTCTATGTATTCACACATGTATTACGGTTTTCGGTTAACACAATTATAGCATGAACAACAGACAATTATCATGAACTAGGAAATACAATAATAACCATTTTATTATTGCCTCTAGGGCATATTTCCAACATACACAGTTCCTGGATCCTGACCATAAGTTCAGAAAAGACAAGAAGAATTTCATCAAAGGTAGAGTTGTCAAAAACACTGCACCACTTGCGTTGACATGCCAACAGATCCTAGATCAGATAAACGTTCTCGAGCCGGATCCAGATCGTCCAGGGTATTTCAAAGGGTATAATACGGAACACGCCTGGACTCACAAGATATGTTTGTGGGATCTGCCTTACTTTAAAGACCTCCTTTGTCCACACAACATCGACGTGATGCACACTGAAAAGAATATCGCGGAGGCCGTTTTTGGTACATTGTTCGGCATAGAGGGGAAGTCTAAGGATAATCCTAAGGCTAGAGTCGACCAAGAGAATCTATGTGATAGACCATTACAAAACATTCGACAACCGAAAGGAAAGAAGCACTGGAGGAAGCCAAAGGCATGGTTCAATCTTGGAAGGCCAGCTATGAGGGAAATGATCTTGTGGGTGAAAATGTTGTGGATGTTCCCCGATGGGTATGCAGCGAATCTAAAGAGGGGAGCAAATCTTGACAAATTGAAAATATTTGGTCTCAAGAGTCATGATTGGCACATATGACTTGAGCGGGTAATGCCGGTGATGTTGCGTGGCTTTATCCCTGAGGATGAATGGCTAGTACTGGCAGAGCTGAGCTAATTTCTTTTGTGCTCTTTGTGCGAAAGAACTATCGCCTGACGTGCTAGACGAACTGGAAGAGTTGGCGCCAGAGTTGATCTGCAAGTTAGAAAAGATCTTTCCACCGGGCTTCTTTAATCGAATGCAGCATTTGATTTTGCATCTCCCGACCGAGGCAAGATTGGGGGGGCATGCAAAATCGTTGGTGCTTCGCAACTGAGAGGATGCAGAAGACACTTCGAGCAAAATGTAAAAATAAACGTAGAGTTGAAGCATCGATGGCCGAGGCATTCATTACTGAGGAGGCGGCAAACTTCGTGATAGCACACTACAAAGCCAAGAATCGTCATTTGCATAATCCGAAGCCTCGGTACAATGATGGCGACCATGAAAAAGGTCAATCCAACCTCAGCCTATTCAAAGGGAAGCTCACACTAGTCGGTGCTTCAAAATCAATAGCGTTGGATGTCGAATAATGGCGGACTATTTCGTTGTATATCTTCAACAACCTAACAGAAGTGCGGCCGTACATCAAGTAAGTTGTCGGTACATTGTTTCGCAACTTCTAATTCCTTTGAAATGCTCTTATTCCCGGATATGTGATACAGTCGATACGTCACCAAATTCTTGGATGGAGTGGTGATCCAAAAGGATTCCATCGAAGAGTATGAGCTTCTGGCAAAGCATGGAGGCGGCTATCCCGGCATCATCTCTTGGTTTAGGCAAACGGTAATTTCCATTAATTAGACGATTTCATTTCTTCGCCTAGTTTTTGGCTAATGCAACAATCCTTTCGTATTAAACTTGTAGGCTAATGCAGAGTCTATGGACTCCAAATTGAGACAAGTCGCTAATGGTTTTGACTATAAGGTCCGGTCATTTGACAAATATGACATCAATGGGTATCGCTTTTGTACTTTTGGCAAAGAGCTATCTATGGCCGACCGAAAGTCTACAAATTGTTGTGTCTCCGCTGTCGGCAAAGGAGGGGTCGAGTATTATGGAAGAGTTGAAGCAATTTATGAACTTACATTCTTTGGTGAAAACCCACCAAACGTCATAGTCTTCAAATGTTATTGGTTCCAGCCAAAGGAGACTAGAAGGACTCGTGAACATATAGGGCTAGTCGAAATCAAACAAAGCACCCATTTAGATGTTCCCGATGTCTATATTATGGCTCAACAGGCGACCCAAGTTTTCTATCTACCGTGGGCCTGCCAAACGGATCCAAATTTGAAAGGTTGGGATGTCGTTTATGATGTGCCGCCACATTTTAGACCACCTCCCCTCAATGAAGATGATTATGAACCTCACATTAACCCAGACACATATGAAGGAGAATTCTTCCAAGTAACACGTGTTTCCAAAAAAACATTTTAAGAACCGCTCTACTTCACCCCAGAACATTGAGGTCGACAGCGATAGTGAACCCGACTTCACCCCTGAGCCAGAACAAGAAGAGACGGGAGAACAAGAGGTTACTATTGCGAATGACCTGGCAATGCTTGACCGATTACATAGAGGCCTTCCACATGTTGATGCATTCATTGATGACGCTGATGAGCACGTCATTACTGATAGTGATGATGATTATGCATTTATTGATCCCGGAGCATATATAGACGATGAAGATTATTATTAGTAATGTGAGGTATTCAATTATTATTATGTACATATATATTATTAATTAGTTCATGTTATTAGGTATTCAATTTTTTTATGTTGAACTAATTTCGTTCACTCTTTGTCATTGCAGGTGTTGACAGATGGTGGGCTCGGGTCAAGGGGGCTCTGAGCCTCCTTCCTCGGCGCATGCTGGGAGGGGTGCTATTATTCCACCCCATCAACTCCAAAGAGCGCTAGTACACAGCATGCAAACACCGGCGGGCACTTCTTCTTCGACCGGGAGAGGTCGGGGGAAGACGAAGAGAGGTGCTAGAGGTAGGAAGGCTGCTGCGCCTTCCTTGCCACCACCCCTAGCTGATTCTCCCGACCATAGGAGTGCTCCATCTCAGGTGGACCCATCTGACTTGGACCTATCTTGGACTCTGGTCCACGAGCCCCGGGTCGACGAGCCTAGGGTCACTGAGCTTTCGTCCCAGGAGACTCCGGTCCCAAAGTCTTCGTCCCAAGAGACTCGCGTCCCAGAGTCTTCGTCCCACGTGACTCAGGAGGCTAGTGGCCATGCTGATGGTGGGGAGGACAACTTGTCTGAGGACACCTATAGTGAGGGCAAACTGGTTGAGGAGGGCAAGAAGGTCTACCAGCGTGGTTGTACAAAGCTCCCACCCGTGCCGACGACCCGCGAGCAGAGGTGGTTGATTGCGCCTAATGCGGAGAAGTAGGTGCATTTACTCTTTTTTAACCTTTTGCCTTCATGTTTCTTCAAATTAATATCTAATGTGTTGACCTTGTCATACTGCAGGGGTTGGAAATACGAGTGTGGTGTCCGCAGGCCCAACCAGGTCCTTGGTCTGCTTCTCCGGCACACTTCCCGGGGAAGGTCCAGTTGCCCGGTGAGGCTCCACAGGTAGCACTGACCTGGGAATTGTACATGGCTGCCCCGGCCCCGCTGGAGGAGATGGTCGATGGTGTCTTGTGCGAGACGGTGGCTAACATTGTGATCCGTCGCTTTTGGGTAATTTCTCATTTACAAAATTAAAAATCAACAGCCCCTAGTGATTGTACTAATCAGTGTTGTCTTGTTTGATTGCAGACCTTCTAAAGGTGTCTTGAGGAAGACGAGGCGAAAGCGGCTATTGTTCTCGAAGCCCAGTGCAAGCGCCTACTTCAGAACTTACGACACGAGGCTCGGGTGCAGGGTATTCGAGACTACTATGCCTCGACTAACATTAAGAGGGCCAAGAAGAAGTGCCGCAAAAATTATCGGAGTAAGGAGAAGTTAATGAAGGTAATTATCTATTCTTAAATCCTTGTACTTAGTTTTTTTGATTTGATTCGTAGGCGTAGAGCTGAAATTTCTCTTGTCTAACTTAGGTGCCCCCGAGATGGTGTGTGGATAGGATGGACTGTTGGGAGGCATTGGTGGATGAGTGGTGCTCTCCCCAATGGCTAGCCGAACACAATAAGGCCAAGGATAAGCGTGCCCAAATGAGAGGTGTGCCACACCATCAAGGGAGCTCCAACCTGTTTGAGTACGGGGATCACTGGGTATGTGGTTTGCTTCATGATTCATGCAATTTCATTCTTCATGCTAGCTTGAGCCCTTAACTAATATTGTGTTCCTCTCTTTTAGGCGTGAGAAAACAAGAAGGAGGTGCCACCTCTATTCGACCTCTATGCCATGGACCATACTGCCTCGTACAAGAAGGCCAAGGCATTCTCTGAGGATGACCTCGATCATCCAGAGAGCTTTAGCAACATCTCCTCCCACAACAAGCTCGTGAGCTACAAAGATGAGGGGAATGCGAGGAAAGGGGAGGACTTCAACCCGAGCCAGAGTCCTTTTGATCCAGAGCTCGTGATGATATCTGGTGGTGGGAAGCCCCATTACTCGATAGCCATTGGGGATGAACTGATATGTTGTCCTAGAACTCTCCCAGAGATCAAGAAGCGCCAGATGAGCTCTGATCCTGAGATAAGGCCTCGTCCGCGGCCAATGGAGATCGCCATTGAGGCTAGGGCCCAAGAGCTTCTGGCGGAGGCAAATAGGCAGGCGACACAGAGGGAGAGGGACATGGAGGAGAGGACGGCTAGGCTCTTGGAGGAGGAGAGGAACCGGAACGACGCGTCTCACCGGGCCCTATACGAGCTCCTCATGGTAAGTTTCTCCTACATATTAGCCAAATCATGCACATAATGTTCGTTTCATCACTAACTAATATGAATGACTCGTGAAAACAAAATGTGCAGACCGTGTGCCAGAACAATAGTCAGACCCCTCCGTCGATGCCCCATATTGCTATAGCACCCACTATGAGTTTCATTTGAATGTTCATTAGTTACTAGTATTCACATTTGAGTTGCATCATGTTAAGGAGACATTGCAAATGATCTTTGGTGCAGCATGCCTCCCGACAAGCATCGATCGGTCCTTCTGCGTCTGCCGCAACCCCGACCGGTCCTTCTACGTCTCACCCTGGCGCAAACCCGACCGGTCCTCCACCTCCGTGATGATGGTAAGTTTTCCCAAGTGTTTTGCTTAACAAATGTATACTTAGCTTAAGAAATGACCTAATTAGCTCCAAAATGACCTATACTTAGCTTATTTTCCTCAAAAATGACATAATAACCTTACTTAGCTCCAAAATGATATATTCTACCTAGGATAGCTATAAAATGACCTATACTTAGCATTTGTTTCCTCCAAAATGACTCGATATGCTTAGTTAGCTAGAAAATGGCATAACTACCTAGGATAGCTCAATAATGATCTATATCTAGCTTAGCTAGTTCATTTATGATATAATTAGCTCACTTAGGTACAAAATTGCATAACTACCTAGGATAGCTCAATAATGATCTATAATTAGCTTAGCTAGTTCATTTATGACATAATTAGCTCACTTAGGTTAAAAATGGCATAATAACCTTGGTTTAGCTCCATAATGACCTATACATAGCTTATTTTCCTCAAAAATGACATAATAACCTTACTTAGCTCCGAAATGATATATTCTACCTAGGATGGCTATAAAATGACCTATACTTAGCATTTTTCCTCCAAAATGACTTGATATGCTTAGTTAGCTAGAAAATGGCATTACTACCTTGGAGAAGAGGAGAGGAGAGGAGAAAAAGAAAGAGAAGATAAATTCTTCTTCTTCTTTTTCTTCTTTTTCTTCTAGCTAGTCTTCTTCTTCTTCTAACTTTCATCTTTCCTAATTTGCAGATTTGCTATAGATGAGGAAGCTTGCATTGATGGAGTGTACTCTTCTACTTGTGCTTCCTTTTTGTTTATGGAAACTTGTTGGAAACTTGTTTTGGTTATGTATGTATGGATATGTTGTTGGAAACCATTGTATGTTGGATATGTTGTTGGAAACTTGTATGTTGGATACGTTGTTGGAACTTATTGTTGGTATGCTTATTGAAACTAATTGTTGGTATGCTTGTTGGAAACTTGTATTGTTGATATGTTAGATATATATGTGATATTCTGTCAAATTGAATGATTTTAAGAAAAACAGAAAAAACAGGGGCTATATAGCCACTTTGCCGTCTGCTAGCAGACGACAAAGAGCTTTGTCGTCTGCCAGCAGACGGCAAAGCTGCCAGGTGGCAGCTACCTGTGCAACCTGGGGTAGCACTAGGCCGGCCTAGGTGGGTTCTTTGCCGTCTGCTGGCAGACGACAAAGACCTTATCCATCACTGATCCATGGCCTACGCTTTTCGCTTATTGGTTTCGTTAAGTTACTTTCATTACTCTTGCTACTACAATCAATACAATCTGTTACTTACTGTTCCTATTGCTTTTGCTAAAGTGCTACTAAAAACTTCATCGCAGAAAGAAATTCCAGGTGTGGTTGAATTGACAACTCAACTGCTAAGACCAATAAATATTCTTTGACTTCTATTGTGTCAAATAAATAATTTTGGGTGAAATACTACCCTCAAAGACTATTGCGATCCCTTATACTTGTGGGTTATCACACGGTTGGAGGAGTATTAGGGGTCTCGTTTCACTCCTAGCCCAGCATCAGTCAATGAGTATGGGTCGGCACCTCCACTATAGGAGGCACCCACACTTGTGTCTCCAACAAGTATTGGTGGACCAGGGGATACACTACCCCGTAACTCCTGATGGCCGTCTCCGAGCACGCTCGCACGACGCCATGTCCATGGCCCTTAGTGCGGATCATCCTGAGTGTATCCCCCACCACCATCAATTCCCACCCTACCGCGAGGAGAGGGACCTCAACGCCCACATGCACCACCCAGATCAATCCCAAGCACATACCAACCCGGAGCGCGAACTCTGACTCGCCCTGGGCACTCAACAAGATCCGCCCGAGCACGCGCCCCGAGTCACCGCCATGCCGCTGGCCTAGAGCTAGGGGAAGGAGGCATGCTTATGCCACCCAGTGCCATCGGCAGGGGGATAACACCCAACTCCTTGCGCCAACACCCTTACTGATCCGCACCACCCGCGCCCTTGGATGAGGCCAGCCCAGTTGCCGACGCCGTTGGCCACCCTACAATGGCACGCCCCCGCTCCAGCCACCTGTAGCATCCAAAGGCCACCAGAGGCAGCTGGACCTCGCCGCCTCAACCCGCGCCGCCCACGTGCAGCCGGCTGGAGGAGCAGCCCACCAGATCTGAAGAGAGCAGTCACACCCGGACACAGCCCACCCGCGCAAGCATACACCACAAACCGCCCAGCAACCCGCCAGATCTGGAGAGAGCAGCCACACCCCGACGCAGCCCACCTACGCACGCATGGACTACCAACTGCTCGGCAGCCCACCACGTGCCACCACCAGTCACCGGCATCGCCGGGACAACTGTCGTTGCCGTGCCCTGCCTAGCATCACGCAAACACTTGAGGAGGCCGCCCCACACCAGTCCTAGCTGCCCCGCGCAAAGGGTGAACATGGCTCACCGCCGCTGGCGGCGGCCAGGCTTTTCCCCCGACGGGGCGGGAAGGAGATCGAGGAGGGGTGGGTGCCGGCGGTTGCCATTCGAAGGTTTCGTGCTCGCATGAGCGGGTCGGGCAAGGGGAACGGGTCGATTGAGAAACAAAGCATACTTCACTCGGAATTTGACGCACCCCTCTGCATAGTATCCCTCCATCCGAAATTACTTGTCTTAGATTCGCCTAGATACGAATGTATCTAAAACATGTTATATAGATCCGCATCTAGACAAATTCAAAACAAGTAATTTAAATTTGGGATGAAGGTAATATTATGCAACTACTTATGCAAATCTTGTTGTTGGACATCCGAATATAAAGGTTTTTCGTCGGTTTTCCCTTGATAAGGTAACCCCAAGGTTTATGAAACCTAGATGGTCTTATCAAACCTAGTTGTAGCCACACTAGTCTTGCTAGTTGCAGCAAGTAATGAGGAGGTTGTGTAAATACATTTTTTCTACTGTAGAACAAATAATAACAGTGAATAAAAGCACAAGTATATGAGATTTTAGAGGTTTATACTTACAGAGAAAATTAGACGGGGCTTATAAGTTCATTATAGTGGCATCCCTTATAATTGCATAGTAATGTGAATTGAATAATCTAAATAATCATATGAGGTGCGACCGCCCAGGCCCCAGGTTCCAACGGCCGCCAACAGAATGAAAGGACTCCACCGAAGTGCTGAGTCGCTGATAGCCTACGGTTCCACTTCCACCGCTGCCCGATTCTCCTCCGATGGCCCACCTCTCCCCCCCGCCTGCTGCCGCCGGCCACGGCGTCTTCCCTTCGCATCGGCGGTTCCTCTTTGTGAAGAAAATCGCGCCGTCATCGGGACGAGCCGTCGCGTCGGCAGCGTTTCCTTCATGGAGGACGGCGGTGGCTAGAGCCGCCGCGAGCTCCAATCCGGCAGGTTTGTAGCGTGCAGTTTCTCGCTCCTGTCCTTCCGTTCTTCCTGCATCGTTACAGTCGGGGTGCGCCCAGCTCCGTGGTGATCGGCTTCGTGCGGCTGCCGTCGGTCTCGTACCTTCCGCTGGTGCCACAAGGACTAAAACAATTTTCAAGGCCTGCTGTCTTTCAAAAAAGAGAATCTTGTCCTGCTTTCCCGTGGTCCAGTGAAGTTGTTCAGTCATGCATTTTGTTCAGCCCGAACTTAAAAAGAGTACCGCATCCTTTCATCAGTTATAATTTATGAACACTGGTTCTGTTCCAAGTTTGCCTACCCCGGATTTTGAGTATGTTTGCTTTGTACGTACGAGTTAACGTATAGTATTGTTCAAGCTGATAAAGGTTGCTGAACTGGAACTCTTTATCAAGTGGTGGGGGAAAGTGATCATTGACGTGAATTGGGCTTACGTTCCTACAATAATTTGGTGACAATATATGTGTAATGTAAGATAAGATGAACTTTTTTCAAATTTACGAAAATACTATGGTTGCGTTCATGTGTAATGTTGTTGTATTGTGAGCTCATGCTGATCAGGATATGTGTTTTTGGTTTTGCTGACTCTGTTTTTATGATGATCCTTCGCGATAGGTTGATGCAATGTGAGGCCAGTTCCTCTAATCAAACTTTGGAATCTGTAATTAACTGCATTTCTACAAATTAGCGACAATTTTGTATCCCTACATCTTGATTTTGATCGGCTTGAAATAACTGCATATATGTAGCACCAGCGGAGTTGAACACAAATGGCCGTGTTCGCCCTTTGATACCCTTCTGTTAGTCCTAGTTGGTTTTAGATACTTCCAAGAGTATTATAATTCTTACCTCTCTTCTCTCGCATACATGAAATGCGGTCTGTGTACAGAGACCAGCACCACTCTTAGCAGTCCCTTTTGCAATAGCATTAAACTAAACAGCTACTTTGTTCTGCAGCACCGGCCGGCGCCATTATCAATCCAATTGATGTCCCTATCTTGTCTTCCTCTGAGGTGGACTCTCTTGTCTTGTCTGTTGTAGTTTAATTGGCATCTTTTGATTGCATTTGCAAAGCATGGAAGCTTGATGCATTCACCTATAAAGAAAAAAATGGTCCTACTTGTTCTCATTACACTTGCACTTATCGTAGTTAATGCTTTGGTTAGAACACATTGTCTACATTATACATTACACTGTCGGTGTGCGCTAGATGGACACTGTATTCTGCATTGAAGTTCCTTAGAATTGTCTGTTGCAACCACAGAGTGTTTGGCAGTCTCAAAGCACCGATTCATCTTCACTTAGCCTGCTGGATTAGTATAACAGTCTGCAGACTTGCACAAATACATTTGGGGATTGCTATTGGATTCGATTTAGCAAGTTGACTTTATTTTGCGAAATCCTAACATGATATTATCATATCAAAGAAATCAATGTCCAATCAGAAGTTTTTCTTGAAAGGCATGCCCTTGTACTTACCATGAAAGTAGAGACCGTACCTTGGAGCATTTCTTAAGTTTCAACTTTTTTTATCAGAAGTTATAGAATAACGTGAAACATGAATTATGCATCTAAACGGCATTAGATTTTTTTTATTCCCATCACTTTGAAATTTGGATGATTTGTATCCGTAATCCATTTAAAATATTTGTTTCTTTTTTGTGATTAAAAAAAGAACCTTTTTCCCTATAGGTTGCAGAAAGGCTTGATGCATTCCAAGCATCTGGTGCTAGAAGTCAAAATTACGTGGCCATGTACTCAAGTATTTTTGGTGGAATTACTACAGATCCCTTGGCGATGGTGATACCGATTGATGATCACATGGTCCATAGAGGACATGGTGTTTTTGATACTGCTGCTATTATGGATGGGTAAGAAATTTGCTTCTATGAAATAAGTGTGACATCAATCTCATAAAAAAATGTGGCATTCATGTTTATTTTTTTTAACGAAAATGCTGAGAGCAGCTTTTCATTGATATTTGGGGGGTTTAGGGGAGTTTGTTACAAGGAAATGTACAGGTCCAACACATGCACCGTTGGACATGCCTACACCGGTACAAGTACAACAACTAATGCAGGTCCTTAGTCAGGTTCCCTAGATCTATTCAGCAGGGAGCTCGCCTTGCTCCTTCCGGCGGCACGCCACACACCTGCTTTCTCGATCATCTTCTCCACCACTGCCCTTACTGGCGATTGTTGGTTCCGGAATATTCTGGCGTTACGTTCGTTCCAGGTGGACCACCAAACGAGTTGCACCAGGGCGCTCCACTTCTTCTTTGCCTCTGTAGGAAGCACACTAGTGGTGCGTTCTATCCATTGTGAGAGTGTTGCCGTGGCTGGAGAGGGGGCGAGATCTTGCGGCAGGTTGCAATGGCGAAGGACGGCTTGCCAAATCTGTAGCGTGAAGGGGCATGTAGCCAACAAGTGAGGGACGTCTTCCATTGGCCCAGCACACGAAGAGCAAGTTGTGTTATGTGGCCATCCCTTCTTAGCAAGCAGGTCGGCAGTATTGCAGCGCCCTAGTATTGCCAGCCACGCAAACAGCTTGCACTTGCCTGGCACGTCGGTTTTCCAGACAAACTCGGCCAATCCACTCCGAGTGCAGCCCTCGAACTGGATTAGATAAGCTGATTTAGCCGTGTAGATTCCGTTGGCAGTCCATCTCCACCGCACCTGATCATGCATCGTCGAAAGGGTGGTGCTGCTGATCTCCTCCCAAAGGGCCAAGAACTCCCTCGTGGCCTGCACAGGGAGGTTCTGTTTGAGGTGCCTGACCCACCGGCCATCCCCAAGGGCCTGGGCAACAGTGAGGTTCTTCCTAGTGCATTGCTCGAAGAGTGCAGGGAAAGCATGCTGGAGACTGACACCTTTGAACCATGGCTCCTTCCAAAAGAGGATGCGCTCACCGTTGCCAAGTAGGAATTCGACCGAGGCACTGAAGAGAGCTTTCACTGTGTGGTCAATTGGGAGCTCTAGCCCAGCCCAAGCCTTGTTGATGTCGGTCCAGGATTGCCACAGCCATCTCATCCGTAGAGCCCTACTATGTGCCAGCACGTTGGTGATGCCAAGCCCGCCGAGCTCCTTCGGCCTACAAACGGTTCTCCAGCTTACGAGACACTTTCCGCCGGATGTCACCTCGCTGCCCTCCCAGAGGAATCCACGCCGAACCTTGTCAATAAGCTTTGCCAGCCAAGCCGGTAGAATGAACGCAATCATCTGGAAGATCGGCATTGCCGAGAGCACCGTTCTGACCAGGTCAAGTCTCCCGTCTAGGGTAAGTAAAGCCATCTTCCAGCCTTTCATCCTGTTAACGAGCTTGTGGCAGATCGGCTGGAGGTCATTCTTCTTAAGTTTTGTATCTGCAAGGGGCATGCCGAGGTAGGTGCACGGGAAGTTCTTGATGGGGCAGTTCTTGGAGGTCGGACCCGGTGCAGCAGATGGGGGAGACGGATGATTTTGCCAAGTTTGTGCGCAGGCCCGTGGCGTCACCGAACAGATTTAGTATCTGGATCACGGCAAGAATCTCCCGCCGGCAGGGGTTAATAAAAAGAACTGCGTCATCCGCATATAAGGAGGTGCGGAACGGCAGTTTTTGGTCTCCAATAGGACCCAGGATCCCCATGTTCGCCGCCTTGTCGATCAGGACGGCTAGGCAATCCATAACCAGGACGAACAGGAGAGGGGAGAGGGGGTCTCCCTGTCTGAGGCCCTTCATTAGGTCGATTTTCTCGGAAAGCTCACCATTAACCAGAATTCTCGTGGACGAGGTACTGAGCAGTGCAGACAAACAGTTGGTGAAGCTTCTCCCAAAACCCCTTGCGGTCAACAGATCAAGCAGGAATTCCCAGGACACCGTGTCGAAGGCTCGTTGGATGTCAAGCTTCAGCATCAGCGCAGGTGTTTTGGATCTCCGGAACGCCTTGGCCAGGCCACTGGCATAGCAGAAGTTGTCTTGGATGGCCCTTCCTCTTATGAAAGCGTTCTGACATGGGCCAACAAGATCATTCATCCGCCTTTGGAGCCTAGTCGCCAAGATTTTGGTGATCAGCTTGCCGTCGAGTTCCGATATGTTGGCGAGGATCTCCTCTTCCGTTATGGGCGCATCCATGTCACCAAGATCGATCCTTTCGTATCCGAGCCCAGGTAGGTTCAGCCTTCTTGGCCTTTGATCCTTAGACCCGAAAATTGGCTCGAAGAATGAGTGGAAGGCTTTCACCTCATCCTTATCAGTAACTATCACCCCGTCCACCTGCAACCTCAGGATGAAATTCCTGCGTCGCCGCGCCGTTGCCTTGGCTCGGAAGAATTTCGCGCCCGCATCCCCCTCTTTTATCCCTTTCACTCTCGATTTCTGACGCCAAATTTCCATGTCCAGTGCGGCGTACCCGAGGCGCTGCATCTTCAAGTTGGCTCTGAACTGCCTTTCGGCCACCGTTAGCAGTCTATGGTCCATAACCCTGTCAAGCTGCCCGATGATCTCACTTGTGATGGCCGGCTTCAGCTTGATATCGTTACAGAATTGAGCCTGCCAGCGCTGTAGGGCTTTGGCCGTGGCCTTGAGCTTCCCCGCAAGCTGACCAACAGGGTCACCAGCCGTCGGGGCTCCGTGCCAGGCGCTATTGACCACCTCCTCGAACCCCTCCAGCTTCATCCAATGGTTTTGGAATCTGAAACCTCTCGCCTGCCTGAATGCAATCTCACAGTTGAGCAGCAGCGGACAGTGGTCCGAGATTTCTGAGGACAGCGCATGCAAAATGCAGTTGGGCAATAACTCCTCCAATTCCCCATTGATGAGAACACGGTCCAGTTTCACCATTGTGGCATGTTCCTGCGCGTTACTCCATGTGTATCGACGACCATGGACGTATAGGTCCTTGAGTTGCAGCTCGTTGATAAAACTCCTAAAGGCCGTGATGCATCGACGGTTGATCCTGGAGTTGTTCTTGTCTTCAGCCCGCGTGATGAGGTTGAAGTCCCCCACCAGCACGAGGGCAGCTCCATTGAGGATTGTGTTTTGCACCGTCTGCTTGAGCTCCTGAAGGAATGCTAGCTTCTCTTCCCAGCTCTGCGGCCCATAGACACCGATGATCCCAAACGTCTCCCCTTTGGCGTTGCACCCAGTTGCCGCCACGGAGTGTGCTAGCACCGTGACACAAGAGAGAGTGTAGTGATTTCCCTTCCATGCCAGTAGCACACCCCATCTGGAGCCCACCGCGGGCAGGTAGGCAAACTCAGAGAATTCATTGCCACAACATTGGTCCACCATAGCTCTATCGATGAGTGATAGTTTTGTCTCTTGCAAACATACTAGGGATACATTGTTACGATACACCAAATCCTTAACCACGGACCTCCTAGCTGGGTTATTCAAACCCCTGACGTTCCAAACTAGCCAGTTGTCTTCCATATGGAAACATGATCGACTAACAACTGACCCACCGACCTATGCCGAGGCCGGTACCGGCGGCGCCGAACTCTTGCCCGCCCTAGCAAGCACGGAGAGAGCCTCGATTTGGACGGGCGAGAGAGGCTCGTCAAATGCCCTTCTGTACTCAATGAGGCGCAGCTCCTCGGATTCGCCACGTTCCGGGATGGCTAGCCCCCGTTTGGACATGACTAGACGCCGTGCCTGCGTCATGATGTTCCCTTGGGCTGCTGGGAACAGGTTCTTCTTGCAGGTGAGGCGGTAGCTGCGTCTCGTTGCCGTCGCCGGAGGTTTTGCTGGCCGGCGGGGGCGCCCCCGCTTTGCTTTGGGGGACTGCAGGATGGCCGGCTCGATGGGGGCAGCCACCAGCTCCAGGATGTGCTCGGTGGCTTGCTCGTGGGTGATGGGAAGGGTGCAAACCCCACCGACAGCCCCTTCTGGGCGCTCCTCCGTGGCATTCATGTTTATGTCAAACAGATATATTGCATGATTTACAATTCTCAGTAACAAGTTTATAATGGTTTGTATACAACTAGCATGGCATAATCTATAAAGGCTGCATCCTCTCTAAAATGGATGGATTAGAAATCTGCTTCTATCAAGTGGCATGCTTTTATGGATGGCTAAGATATCTGCTTCTATCAACTAGCATCCTTGTGAAATTCAGTGTTTTCGACACTGGGTAAGAAATCTGCTTCTATCCACTAGCATGATTTTCTGAGATGTGTTTTTCTTTCGTGCTTAACCCATAATTTACTTTCAGTATATAATCGACAGATCATGTTTTAAAGTTTGTAAGTCCTTTGTGTCGATGCACATGCATTCGGCGCGTGCATGCGTGCACCTATGTGTGGGTTAGGGAAGTGAATAAGGGATTATTCTGTTTGCTCAATTTCATCAATATCTATTACTTAACTTGTTTCTTTTCTTTGCATATTACTGGCAGTCACCTTTATGAGTTAGAACAGCATGTCGATCGATTCCTGAATTCTGCACAGATGGCCAAAATCCCATTGCCTTTTGACCGCTCAAAAATTCGAAGCGTACTTATTCAAACTGTGTGTGCATCAAAATGCTCTCAAGGATCACTCAGGTACTGGTTGTCTGTTGGACCTGGAGATTTCCAGTTATCTTCATCTGGCTGTAGAAACCCAGCACTCTACGCTGTTGTCATTGAAAGTCCATCCTTGCCAGTACCATCGGGCTGCAAAGTGATCACATCATCCATACCGGTAAAGTCTCCACAGTTTGCAGTCATGAAGAATGTAAACTACCTGCCAAATGCACTCACCAAGGTGGAAGGTGAGGAAAATGGTGGGTTTACCGGCATCTGGTTGGATGATGAGGGTTTTGTTGCTGAGGGTTCAAACATGAATGTTGGTTTTGTGACACCAAACAAGGAGCTTCTCATGCCCCGCTTCGACAAGATCCTGAGTGGGTGCACGGCAAAACGGGTTCTGGCCCTTGCAGAGCAGCTAGTGGAGAATGGAATGCTCAGTGGGATATCTTCAAGGAATGTGAGTGTCCAGGAAGGGAAGGAGGCCGATGAAATGATGCTAATTGGGAGTGGAATTCTTGTCAAACCTGTTGTTCAGTGGGATGATCAGATGATTGGCTCCGGTAAGAAGAATTCCTTTGTTAAAATTCAGTTAGTTAGTTTTAATTGTGTCAACTTTCTTTAAAACTTTTTATGGTTTATTGCAAACTCCAACATCTACCAAATGCCGATTGCTTTCCATGTTCCTTCACAGGTAAAGAAGGCCCAATTGCTCAAACACTTTTCAACCTTATTCTTGAGGACATGAGATCTGGTCCACCTTCAGTTCGGATCCCTGTCCCTTACTGATACCCCCCGCATCATAGTCCTTGTAAGATACACATGAACAAAGACATAAATACAGTAAATCCCAGGTGTCACATAAAAGCTACATGAATATACTGGTGGCAGCACTGTTCGTTTTGGTCTTTGCAGAAATCATTTGGAGCCATTCTTGTGTGTCAATCTTATGCCTCTTTAGGCATGTTAACCCCAAACATTCTTGTACTCTAGTTTGCTGCACATATACCTCTCATTGAAGTGTAGGAAATGGTGCTTTTAGTGAAATGTTTTCTTTTTAAACGAGGTTTGCGTAATATGAGGAAAGCTATGTGTTGCTCTGATTTTGACCAGATTTATATCTGAAATTATCACTCTGTGCCGATAGAGGTTTGGGGTAATCGAGTTAGAAATCTTTACGGACCCCTAGCACCAAAAATTAAGGCCCCCACATAAATGGTTGAATTTGGAGATGTAAAACTGAAGGATCAAAGATGTCGATAATGTCGACTGCTCGGGGGGTGGGTGGTGAGGGGGGAGGTAAATAGGCGGCCACCAAATTAAATTATTTTCTTAGTTGCTTTTTAGAGTCGAGAGCGGAAATATAATTTCTCTAGAAATGCAACTAGGTGATACAACTTTATAAGATGAGTTACAACAAGCTACTAAGCTACACAATGCATCGGACAAGCAAGTAAAACAATAAGTAAAGCTAAGGATAACAGACAACTGAAAGTGGTGGAGACGATGATGTAATCTGAAGTTCACACACTTGTGGTTGTGTTAATCTTCGTTGGAGAAGGGAGGGGAGCAATGAATGCTCCAATGACGACGAATGTCTCACCTTCTTCTTCGAGAACTACAACAATGAATTCTTAGGTTCTCTTCGAGTAGGGGTAGCTCTTGGGTGAGTTCCAAATACTCAGAAACGAATCCGGGGCACAACCACATGACTTGGAAGCTCCTAGGTAACACCAACTGTCTAGGGTTTCTCACAAACCCAAGAGTAAAAATATTTGCTAGGATCTCGCAGGGAATCAATGAACTCGAGTGTTTTTTGGATAGATTTGTAGATCTGGTGTTCCTCTTTGTCTCTCTAAAAATATGTTGTGGTTTGAGCTACAAAGGAAGGAATCGAAGGTGTAAGCTTTAAATTAATGGAGGAAAGAGGAATTAAGTCATCATCCTTCTTTGGAGAAGAAGGGTGTTTTATATAGTAATCACAAATACCTTTCCGTTATGCACACCATCCAGAAAAGCTGGACAGTCCGATCAAACTTTCTTCATGGTACTAGTATAATTTGATGCCACTTTTAAGTGTTTTTAACACTTCAATACCCACTCTCTAGCTCTGTGTAACATTGTTGGATGTCTAAAACCATAAGAAACTATTAGATGGTAACTTTACACAATCATCATGGAAACTACTCAACGCTAAGATGGCAACTATGTTGGCATAATTTCGCAACTAGTGGCGAAGGAGAATTCATTGTTACATGCTAACATGGGATCTTATTTTGAAGCCTCATCAATACGAACTCTGCGATGAAGATGGATTGTAAATCAAACTTACTATTTGTGTCCTTGTTCTGCTCTTGGGTCGGATTTTTGGTCGTCCCCTTTACCGGCATGCCATATTTTCCCATGGGATTTCTGCTTCGCCCTCGTGAGTTTTGACAATATGCACAAGTAGGTAAACTACAACGAGGATCATAGGGATGTGATCGGAGTTTCTTGCTGCACAAGGTATAACGGGTGCGGTGTTGAGTAATCGACGCTATATCAACAGGACTTGAGACGCTACCACGACAAACAAGTTAGAGGGCGTGCTTTCCAGGAAGGTGACCTGGTACTCCGACTAGACCAGAAGAAACCTCACAAGTTGGCACCGCCACGGCAAGGTCCGTTTGCGATCTCCAAAGTGCTGAACAACGAAGCCTATCGGCTCTACAACTTCAAGACAGAGGCAGAAGTGCCCCGAGCTTGGAACGCGGACCTGCTTCGCAAGTTCTATACTTGGAACAATGAACACTTTTTCATCCCTGTAATGAACATCCGAGTGATTTTGATGCATAAAGGTCTTTTCTTTTCATACTTTGTCAAAAAATTCCTCTAAATTTTTCTCTTTCAGTCTGGTGATTTACCTCGCCCTTAGTGGGTGTAAGGGCTTAGCCGCGAACCTGATTTCGCCTAAGTTCAAATCTACTTCGAGTGAGGATATCATCCCCACTCGGGGGCTTAGCCACGATCCTGTAATCACCTTAGTTAAAGACCTACTCCGAGTGAGGACATCGTCCACACTCGGGGGCTTAGCCGCGAACTTGATTTCTCCTAAGTTTAAAACTACTCCGAGTGAGGATATCATCCTCACTCGGGGGGCTTAGCTGCAATCCCGTAATCACATAAGTTAAAAATCTACTCCGAGTAAGGATATCATACAAACTCAAGGGCTTAGCTGCGAACCTAATTCTGCCTGAGTTTAAAACTAATCCGAGTGAGAACATCGTCCACACTCGGGGGGCTTAGTCGCGAACCTGATTTCACCTAAGTTTAAAACTACTGTGAGTGAGGATATCATCCCCACTCCAGGGCTTAGCCATGATCCTGTAATCGCCTAAGTTAAAAAGAACTACTCTGAGTGAGGATATCATCCACACTCGAAACCCTAGACGCGAACCTGATTCCGTCTAAGTTTAAAACTACTCCAAGTGAGTATATCATCCACACTTGGGGGCTTAGTAGCTAACATGATTTTGCCTAAGTTTAAAACTATTCCGAGTGAGGATATCATCCCCCACTCGGGGGGCGTAGCCACGAACTTGATTTCGCCTAAGTTTAAAAATACTCCGAGTGAGGATATCATCCCCACTCGGGGGGGGGGAGGGGGGGCTTAGCCGTGAGCTTGATTTTGCCTAAGTTTAAAAAACAAAGCAAACAATAGAGAAAGCCGAATGAAACAAGGAAACAAACTGCATTTTACCCAAAATAAAAGTGCAGATAACATCGAGCACCAGCCCACTCAGAGTATACGGTTACATTAACCACTCGGCATTCCGAGGCGAATTAAATTCAAAGTTTTTATTCGAGAATCACTCTGTGGTTGATGGACCAGCTACGTATATCAAGGTGTCTAGATCGATGCCGTCAACGATCCAAGTGGCAGCCTCTAGGAACGTCTCCATAAATTCCTCAATCTTTGCATTCTTCTTGTTGATGACCTTCAGGGACTTCAACTTCTCCTCATCCACACCTTTGCAATAGACACGGACGAGGGAGAGAGCAATGTAAGCTTCACCTCGGGCTGCAGATTTCTTCCAAGATTGCACTCGGCATACCACATCCTTCAGTCGGTCGATGAGTACATCCAAGTTCTTCGAGAACTCATCTCCGGTGGAGACTTCTCGGTCAATGTCTTTAGCAGCGGTGCGTAGGTGGTTAAGGAAGACAATCACCACCCCGATACGTTCTTCCAGTCGGAGGAGGGCAAGGGCAAAGCTGTCTTGAAGGATTCCCAGGGATAGATCCAACTCCTTCTCGATGCTCTCCGTCTCGTTTTCGGCATCGACATAAAACTCTAGAACCAGGAAGAAGAGAAAAAACCAGTCAAGGACGAGTGGAAAGGTAAAGCAACGTGAAAGGCAATCGGATTATCGACTCACCCTTAAGCTTCTCATTCATCTCGTTGCCGAAGTCCTCAATGATTTTCTCCAGTTCGAGCCTTTTGGATGTGATTTGATTCGTCTTGGATTCCCACTCGGCAGCTTTGTCCTTGGATTTCTTAGCGGCTAGATCCAAGGTTTTCTTCTCCTCCTCTACCTTATCGAGTGACTTCAACTTGTCCTCGGCCTCCTTGGTCTTCGTCTTAGCCTCCTTCCAGGCTGACGCCAGTTCCATGTCCTTCTTATTGAGGGCCTCCTTCATGGTGTCTAAAGAAATGGAATCTCGGAGTCTCTTAGAAAGTTGGAGATTCTCACTATGAACATCTGATGAAGCAATCTCAATTGTATAGGGAGGCAAAACGAATCTTTTGGCAATCGGACAGGACGCGCTTACCTCCGAGTGTGCGCTTCTCTTTTTCTAGGCGCACGTTCTTAGCCTTCTCGGCCTCCAAGCTGACGCGAAGGTCCTGCACCTCCTTCTCCAGGGAGTTGTAGTGAGTCCCGAGCTTGCACACGCTATGACGGTATGAAACAAAGAAACATAAGCAATGGCAGTAGGATATGGTGAAAAGTCATTCGGTCAACACAAGCAAAACAGCTAGACACTAAGACTCCCGCCGACTGCTTCAGTCGACGGTAGTCTCGAGGACTACACCCAATGGGTGTGCTCAGCGCTCCCCCACTGGAAGATCAGACAGTTTGAGGTACTTCCACAAACTTAGCAACATGTTCTACACCCCGACTGTCAATGTCAAGAGTCTTGGGTCCATGGACCATCACCGCATCCTCTTCAACAAGTACAATCACGGTTACTTCCACAAACTCAGCAACGGGTTCTACACCCCGACATTCAACGTCGAGAGGATCTTGTCCATGGACCATCACCGCATCCTCTTCGACAAGTACCATTATGGCTACTTCTACAAGTTCTACTCAAGAATCATTCAGACTCTAAGATTCCAGCCGACTGCTCCAGTTGATGGCAGTCTCGGGGGCTACACCCAGTGGGTGCGCTCAGCGCGCCCCCACTGGAACCAAAGAACACCCACTGGGTGTGCCCCCGATGCAAAACCACTCGGGACTCAAAACAAAAAAATATACTTACACGCAAAAATTCCGGGCAAAAGATGGTACTTTCAAGGGTACTTACTCGGACATTCTTCTAGACTTCCTCGCTGACATCGTAAGTTGCCTTCAGTTTGTCATTCATCATCTCCAGCTGGATTAGTGCCTCCATACTCGCCTCCACCTGGTCCTCCGGGACGTGGTGTAACGCAAAGATATTGGTCACGGGAGGGGCTGACGAGGTAGAGTGTGATTTCGGTCCCCAAAGAGGTTCCTCGAACCGGTGCTGATGCCTTAGCATGCGAAGCATCACACATCATGACGTATGCGTCGACGGAAGGGTTAGGTAGGTTAACCCTGTCATCCCCGTCGATTTCAATCACCTCCCATGGCCCTGCTGGCACTCAAAGGACATTTGGGAGTAAGCGTAAAAAGCATGGAGTGCAAAAATAATGTCCAAATGAACTCGAAGGTTACCTTTTGAAGATGCAACATCGACATCAGCTTGGTCCTTCTAGGTAGTCTGCGGTTCCAAACAAGCAGTCGAAGTTTTGGTGCTACGATGAAGCCATTCAGAACACCATGTTTTCAGCCTAATAGCAAAAACGTCAATCGAAGCAAAAAATACTTACGCCGAGGCCACGAGCATGTTCACTTTGAACTTCGGCAGAACAACCTATCGAGGTTTGTTCGTGGTGACCTTAGGTTGCTTGGCCGCCTTCTTGGGTGACGGAGCAAGTTCCCCGCGGCCGTGCTTTGGGTTGCGAGTTGGGAGGGGAAATCCAGATGGCTTGGCAGCACTCGGACCCTTGGTGTTGCCCCCACGGATTGCAGGGTCTTGGACTACATTGGAGCGGGTCTCAGGAAGTCCTCCTCCAACAGAGAAGATTCCGCCTCATCACCCAGATCCGACTCATCCTCCTCCTCGCCGCTCTCCCCATCGTCCACATACTCCTCTTTATCTCTTGAGTCCTCCTATTGCTCAGTATCACTCGTCACGTCGGATAGAGTGCGATCGACAACTGGCACCAAACTCACCATCTATATGAAAGCCTGTCGAATGAAGACTAAGTCAGCCGAGATTTTGTTTACAACGATCATCAGTCATTCGGATACAAACCACGCGAAGGTTACTTCATTCAAAGGATTCTCAGTTGATAATGGAGGCACCAGTCTTGTCCCCTGGGTTTGTCGCGGGCCGGAGTGATCGCCATGAGCTTTGCCTCCATGACATTCGTCCCGAGCTCCTCTGGGTGCGTTCATGTGGGATCACTCGGCCCTACATACATCCACATGGGATGAGCCCTGGCCTGCAGCGGCTGGATCCTCCGCTGAAAGAAGACCTTCAGTAGGTCAAAGACATTGATGCCCTTTCGCACCAAGGCGACCAGTGCGACCACCAAGATTTCCACCTCCGTTTTCTCCTTCTTCGAAACGGTTATCTTAGGGACTGAGCGAATGCGTTCTGATGAATAAGGCAGAAGGCCCGATTGACACTCGCCGATTGGGACATCCTAGCAGTAAAACAAGGAGTCTTGCCAACCCTTCACCGAGTTGAGGAACGTCATCATTGGGAAACTGCATTTTCCCCGTGGCTGGATCCCTAAACCCCTGCACAGCTACGCTACATTGGTCTTCCCCTCCGTCTGAGTGGACTTCACAATCATCACTCGACACGTAAAAAGATGCTTGAACAACCCCTAATGGGGATGGCAGCCCAAGAAAATTTCACAGAGAGAAACGAAAGCGGCCAAGTATGAAACGGCGTTGGGAGGAAGGTGATGGAGTTGAACGTTGTAAAAATCCAAGAATACTCGGAAGAAAGGATGAGGAGGAAGGGAGAAACCTCGCTCGACGTGGGTGACGAGGAGGACACGCTATCCCCTGCCCGGTGAAGGCTCAACCTCACCGGCGTCTGCCAATTGCCAGCTCCCGACGACCAGGAGTCCTTGGCTTTCTAATTTCTGGAGCCGAGTGGCGGTGGTTCGCGGAGGCATCCAGTCGCCCTGGATCGAGCCTATTGGCGCGCCCGCGCTCGAAGACGACCTCCGGGATCCCTTATTCGCCCGTTCAGCCTTCGCTGTCACTCCCTTCGTCATCTCCGGTAGGGCAGGTGGCGGGTCGATGGCGGAGGTGTAGAGGGAGGGGCTCATCGGGGCATCAGAGAGATTGAGAAGCGGGGAAAAAGAGATATGTCTCCTCCCCTCGTTCAACCGCACTTTATATAGAGATTGGGCGAATCTTCAACCATCAATCCGAAAACGAAGCGAGATCCGATCCCCCGAACAGCGTTTCGAACACACGTAGCAGAGATTGCAAGGCAGAAATCGAGGTGTCACGCCCCCACTTGCCCCACTATTAGAAGCAATCGCTCCTACGTGCACGCGCGCGTATCCCATGCAAGACTCCTTTTGAATCGCATCCCCACTTGCCCCACTATCAAAAGCAACCGCTCCTACGTGCACGCGCGTGTCTCCCACGCAAGACTCCTTTCAAACACGCAAAAATTTCACTGCGCCGTGGCCCGTGCGAGCCCCGTGCTCGCAAGACTACTTTCGACTCGCGTCAAGCCATTGAGTGCAGTTTTCCGAGACACTCGGAGGAATTATCAAACACTACGATGGTTTCTCCCGAGAGCCAATCTCTCACTGTCACACTGATAAACAATCAAAGTTGTCAAACCAATAGGAATTTGAAAACCCTAAATACGTTGGGGTTTCAAGACCGAGTGGGAAATATTCTAAATCATTTTGTTGGCACCTCCGAGGGGCCAACGACACTTCCGAGTATCGTCCACTTGTCTCCTTAAACTTCAACCGATTCGGGGGCTACTGATGAGGACAGCTACCAGAGCTAGGGTTACATGCCTGACATCCAAGGCCCACCAAGGGTCACTCATTGTCACTAAAGTCCCTGGACTGGAGATGCAATCCGATGCGTATGAAGATTCATTTGGATCCTTCAAGCATCAGACGGACAAATATCATCACTTGGGTGACAGATGCTCAGGCGACATGGATGCTGCAACGCTCGAGGGACTTAATAACTCATATGTACTATGAAGGCCAGCGTTACCAGTAACGCCTTAGTTAAAGCAGCAGTTTCTGATAACACCTGCATTTACTAGAAATCAATGCCCTTGTAATGGCGCTCATTCGTTGGTGATGCACTCCATATAAGCCACCCCAGGCTCCAGAGCAGGGGTTCAACACCCTCTGTAATCATACACCCTCCTAAGCAAACACTAAGCCTCAAGGCTCGAGATGTAGGGTTTTTACCACTCCCGAGTGGGGTCCGAACTCGTACATCCGAGTGTTACACCTGTGTCATAGCTAGGCTCCGCCCCTCTCATTCGTACCCCCTAGTACTATTTTCAGGTTCATCCCCTCAACACTTATATTTAAGAATGTAAGGTTTCATCTTTCAGTTATCTTCTCACCATCACTTTGTTCAACCTTCGCGTATGATAATCAATCGCCTTAACTTACTTACCTTCTAAACTAATTTCAATTTAATTTACTTACCAAAATTCTCATCAAACTATAAGGTAAATTACACACGGGATATGATAAATATTTACACAATCCCATTAGTATGGACAGGTAATCAAAAGTTAATGTATTGAGATATTTATATTCCATTACAACGCACGGACATGGTCCTAGTAAAAGGAAAAAATACAGAAAGGTCTAAGAACTTGGCAAAAAGGACCCTGAACACAAGATTGCAAATACAGTGTTGCCCTTCTCTTATGATGATATTGTGTGATCTTTCCCCATCTATCTCTCTTCGGGGTTTCACAAGGGGCACAATCGCACACGATCACTAAAAATAGAACACTTGTTCTAGTCCTTTAATATTCAATCGATTCTGGGAGACTTTGATAACATGTAGCCCAATTTGCAACACTATTCCAATGTCGTCATATCCAAGTTTTATGATTTAAAAATGCTAACGTCCCAATAGATTGATAATGAACTCGATATATTTAGCAACTTCTTGTTGGGGCAGTGGTTAGGTCCTATGTACCTGTCCTTCGTCCTTGAAATTGCAAGTTCAGTAATGCTACTCGAACCAACGACCATCTCTCAAAGCAGGCTTTCACCCCACTTTATAGATAAAGCAACCGTCCAGACCAACAAAAACTACCAACATGTCACACATACAAGTCTGTTGGGGGCACAACACAAGAGGGCCCAAAAAGAACTGAAAAAGAAGACCACCAAGTGGCCAACAACAGACTACTCTTCTAGGTGGCCGATGAAGCGAGACGGCGAGCCGTCACCTGAAGGGCATCCAGCATCTATCCAAGGCACTTCTGATCTCGCTGCCTAACTAACGGGTGCCAGTGCTACAGAAAGGCAAGAAATTTGAAGGAGTCAGAGGCGCACCTTAAGAAGACACGCTCGATGACAATCTTATTGCACGTAGTCCAGAGCGACCATGACATAACGACAAAAATCAACCAAAAAAGACGCGGATGCCCACCAGCCCAGGAGGCACGGGCCTACAGGAAGCTGGGATGGTCTGAAGCTTCCCACTCATGCCCTAGGGCCTCCCAGACGAAGGTCCAAAGCGACCTAGTGGCCGTGCATGAGAATAGAATATGGGTCCCATCCTCCGAGACCCCGCATAAGGGGAAAATCCCATTGGCCAGACCATTCCTCTTACGAACCTCAGTCCCCGAGGGGAGGCGATCATGCAGAAGTTGCCAGACAAAAAATTTAATTTTAAGGGGAAGCAGGGGCCTTCCAAAGAGGTGAGGTCCATGTTAGCGGTAGCCTCCGCCACAGCACCCTATACACCGAGGCGACAGTGAAATCTCCCGAGGGAGAGAGAAGCCAACGCGCATGGTTTGGGGCAAGGTTCATCCCTTGTGGTAAGGAGGCCAAAAGATTGGACCATTCCACCATGTCTGGGGGCCAAGCGACCAACAGAACTAGAGGAACCACTGCCAATCATGGACCACCTTAGAGACCAAGAGCGACGGGTTCCCGTAGATAGCGAACAGGCACGGGAACCTAGTGCCGAGAGGAGAGTCTCCAAGCTACAGGTCCAGCCAAAACATGGTTCCCCTTCCATTCCCCATCGCGAGTGATAAGACAAGACGAAACTCATGCTTAATCTTTTGGATGGATTGTCGAAATTGTGAGGCATCCATGCAGTCACACGCAAGGAGAGGAACTCCCCTCGGGTATTTTGCCTGAATAAGCGGAAGCCAAAGACCCCCATCGTCGTGGATGATACGCCAGACCCATCTGAGCAAGAGAGTGATGTTCATCCGGCGTGAGGCGGTAATACCCAGACCACCCATATCCTTGGGAAAGCAGATGTCCGCCCATTTCACCATCTGACATTTCTGGCGACCGCTCGATGCTTGCCAGAAGAAGTAGGACATGTCCTTATCAAAGGACGCATGTAGCCCTTTCGGCAGTAAATACATCCCCATCAAATATGTGGGGAGACTCGAGAGGTTAGAGTCAATAAGGACGGACTTACTACCCTTGGAGGTAAAACGCCCACACCATGGTTCCGACTGAGCCACAACCTTCCCCTTAAGGGTGTCTAATGCACTCGAAAGAACCTGGGAATCCGAGAGCGGCAATGCCAGGTACTCAATAGGGAATGAGGACAACTTGCAGTTTAGGTTGCCCACAATCCATTGCTGATCGTCCTTAGAATAGCCGAGGACGATCACTTTGCTCTTTTCAAAGTAACTCTTAAACCCCTACATGTCCTCGAAGCATAAGAGCAGAAACTTCAGGTTAACGAGATCCAAGTTAGCACCCTCGACCATAATCATGGTATCGTCCGCATACTGGAGGTGAGTGACGCCCCCGCCCGAGATGAGGTGGGGTAAACCCCCACGTAGGTGGCCCTCTACCCTTGCCTTGTCTAGGAAAAACGCTAGGGAGTCACCGCACGATTCAAGAGGAGCGAGGAGATCGAGTCTCCTTGCCAGACCCCACCCGTGGAGCGGAAAGACGGACCCACCTCCCCATTGATGTTGATGGCCGTGCTCCCGGTCCGCACTAATTGCATGATCCAGGAGCACCAATAGTCGTCGAACCCCTCCGCTCAAGCACCAAGCGAAGGAAAGACCACTCGAAGCGATCATAGGCCTTCTAGAAGTCGAGCTTCAGAAAGGCCCCCTTCGACTTCCGCCCGCGGACCTCGTGCACAATCTCTTACAGGGACAGGATTCCATCATAGATCCGCCGGCCCTGGAGGAAGGCGTATTGGAGGGGGTGGGAGATGCGCGCCGCGACAGGAGCTAGGCACGTGGCACAGACCTTGGCAAAGATCCGCTCAAGCACGTTAATGACCGTGATGGGTCTGAACTGGCGAATATCAGTCGCCCCCACTACTTTTGAAATCAAGGATATGACACCATAATTAAATCGGGCCATGTCAAGGGTCCCGATGTAGAATTCATGGAACATGCCCATGAGCACTAGGCGAAGGATGGGCCGGAAGTGTTGGAAGAAGGCAACTGGGAGGCCATCCGGACCTAGAGCCGAGCTCAACTTCATGGCCTTAATCATGCTAAGGACCTCCTCGTGCAAGAAGGGATGAGTCAAGCCCACATTCTCATCGTCGAAGACGCACTCCTCCAGAGGCCAAAAGCCAGGGGCTAAGGAGGTCCCGTCTCTTGGCGTCACCATGAAGAGAGTTCTATAGAAGTCATAGATGTGGGCCCGGATCTTGTCTGGGTGCTCCAGGAGATCCTCCCCCTTCCGAAGGCATTGGATGGAGCATTTATGCCGACAACTGTTAGTTGTGCCCTAGAAGTATGTTGTATTGGCGTCGCCTTGGAGTAGCCATTTCTGCACCCCCTCGACATTGCCAATACAACTCTTCCCCCTTGTAAATCTCCATCAAGGATGCTTCAAGGGAGTAGCAATGTAACCACTTGTCAGCCAATAGCCCTGCACTATCGTCTAACATGTCTAAAGCCCGGATCTCATCCTACAAAACCAGTTTACGGGCTCTAAGGCCGGCACCCCAGCCCTGCGTGAACACTCCAGACACCTTGGCGCAGTGGTGGAAAATGTCAACCGCACAGAATGCCCTAGGCAGAGAGGACTCCCACCTACGACGGACCGCCTTAGAGAATCCAAACTGAAGAAGTCAAGAGGGTTCAAAGTGGAAGCAAGAAGCCCTCGGACCCGAGCCCTCCCCTAAGGACAAAAGCAGGGGACAGTGGTCGGAACCAATTCAGGTTATCGACTTTAGGGAGCAAAGTGGGAACAAGAGTTCCCACTGGATTGAGATCAGGACACGATCCAACACGCTATGGATAGGGTCAAGCTGTTTATTGGTCCAAGTAAACCTAGCCCCCACGCGGGTGATCTCTTGGAGCGCCATCTCAGCAATGTAGTCATTAAACAACCCATTCATGAGAAGTCAATGTTAGGGAGCTCTTGTCGGTCTATTGCCAAATCAAGTTGAAGTCCCCAGCAACCACCACAGGATGCTAGCAATGTTCCACCTTTGCTTGCAGTTCCAGAAGAAAGGCCCTAGATTCATCATGATCAGCCGGGCCGTAGACAATGATCACCTCCCAATTGAGGTTCAATCGTCGGTTGGTTAGGAGCATACCGAGGAAGTAGTCTCCTCTATCCATGTCTTCCACCCAGAACGAGTCCTCGCTGACCCCTAGGAGGATACATCCCGAGTGCCCCGAGGTCGGTATACATTGCCAAGCAAAGGGCCTCCTACTGACGCCATGAACCTCAGCAATGGAAAAGTCCTGACGGATCGTATCTTGCAGCCCCACAATGTCAATATCATCCTCTCGCAAATACTCAGACAGTTGGCGGCGGTGGCCCAAATGGTCAAACCCCTGGATGTTCCAACAGAGGAGCTTCATGGAGGGAGGGGTTGGCTGGAGACCCCTTTACGCGGGGTCGAGCGAGCCCTCCCACCAGTCGAGGGCCTAGACGACATCTGAGGGGACCTGCCATGGCAAGCCCAATCGTGGGGGTGGCGTTGTGTAACACCCAAGATGCGCTCCTATCCTTATTTAGGCGCGGGGGCCTTCATAGGGATAGAGGCGCATCTCCTTATTTCGCAAGTGTAGTAAACATTCCATACATGTATGAAGATATGAGTGTATGAGTTGGCTTACACACGCCACAAGCTAAATTACAATTTCACTCAAATTGTCATACATCATCCAAAAAGCAGGGTCCCTCTACAGACGAAATCAAATGATAAAAGAACAATGTAAAACTGCCTTGCTACCCCAAGGATCACGACCATGTTGCCTCTCTACTCGTCGGGGTATGTAACTTACATCCGTCCACGTTCTTCATTGTGATCCCACTGGAGCCGAGTCACATCTTCTGGCACATACTCATCAACACCTCACCTGTATTGTTGTAATCTGTGAGCCACAAAGACTCAGCAATCATGTAACCCGGGTACTAAAACTATGTAAGATTTTGGGTTCAGAAGGGGTCAGTGTTGAGGTTGCAACAAGCACTAAGCATGTATTTGGTGGCTATCTTACGAGAACATGAATGTAAATATGGTGGTCTACGAAATATGGTCGAGAACTACCATGATCACTAAGTGATCCTGAACACCTACTTACGTCAAACATAACCCCACTATGTTCTCTCTCGGTTCATGTTCATGAGCAGAGACAGTCATGGTTACGCACACAGTTGGTGTATTTTATTTGAGTTTACTTCAAATTAACTATAACCGGGTGTTACACAAATCTCCAAGTTGCCACATAACCGTGGGCACGACTTTCCGAAAGATTTAACCCTGCATGGGGTGCTCCAACTAATCCATCACAAATTAACCACATGTCGCGGGAATAACCTCGACCACGGATCTCGTGATCATCCTAGGAAATTCCACAAAAAATCCACCACCTCAAGATTGGCTGAAGAAAAATGGAATTCCTTGCGCAAGACATTCAAGAAAGATAAAACAAGTCCAGCAAGACCTCCCGCTGAGCCAGATTCGCATCTAGAGCCGTGCGCTCTCTATCACCGGGCATCGTCCGTCTATGCGAAGTGGAAGATTGCCTAGAAAATGCCTCGAGTCGCCCCGAGGTGGCACCGCCGACTGCTAGGTAGGTGGACCAACACTCATGCGGAGCACTGGCCCGGGGATTGATTAATTATCCACGGGGTTGCAAAGCCCTATGCATTTTTATTAGGTTGTTAAGCAAATAGTACCAATGTTGGGTCTTGCCAGACAAGCTCTAATCTCAAACGAATGAACAAGGGAGTCCCCATAACAACCCCGAGCATGTTAGGAGCGCAAAATATGGAACATAACACCGGTAACAATTAACTATGGCGGTAAAAGTGGAACAAAACACCAAGCAAAAGGTCAAGCCTACCACCTTACCAAGATATATAGGTGCATTAAATTAAATAGCAATAAATATGGTGATATCTCCAGATATCCATGTTATCACTTGGAAACAACCTCCACCTGCATCTAAGAACGCTATGAGAGGGGCTGAGCAGCGCTATCTTAGCCAAACAAGGTTGCTAGGTGGTGCAAGGGTTAGAGGCTTTCACGATAGTGTAGGAGGCTGGACATTCAAGTGGTACGTATTCGCAAACATAGCGATAAGAGCGAGACATCTAGCAAAGCAAAATTAGTGTCGAGATCCGCGTACGATCATCTTGCCTGTTGGTTCTTTAGAGGGACAAAGAGCTGGGTCCTCGTAGTGGTACTCTCTGGATCCTCGTACTCAGGTTCAACACTCGCGTCTACCCAAAGAGAAACAACACCAAATAAACACACAACCAAGGTGCAATGCACAAACAAGATGATGCATGATCCATATTAGTGCATTTGACATGGCAACCTAAGCTAGTCATGTTCCACATGCAATTATTAAGTTGATTAGTATTATGGACAGAACCACATGTTTAGTTGTATGAACATGCATGAACGTGGCAAATATGGATTCGTCATGCAAAATCGACGCAAATTCATATGTAAAACATAGTAAACGGAGTAACAGTTCTCACGCTACGCTCACGGCAAGGTACGAAGACAAAATACAAGACAAGGAAGGACATGGGCTATTCCTTGGTGTTCCAAGGTAGCCGCTGGTTAGGAAAAGAAAATCTAGCAACAGTGGAGCCAAAGATCAAGCAAAACTATGGAGCATAGCTCCCACAAGTCACAAAACAAAACCACACACATCCTGTCCAAAACAGCAACATAGCAACTTGCACAACACTTAACTAGAGCTACAGGATGTTTCCAACCACATACAAAGTATGTACAAAAACTACATGTCATGCTTAAGAAATCATCCAACTACACAAACTTGAAAGGTAGCATGGATTGCTAGCAATGAAGCTCACAAGATGCCATTGTGAAACAAATTCTAGGGACTTACTAAAAATTACAATTTTCTGGAATCTGAGTTAACCAGATAGCAATTTGCAGCAGAAAACAATGATGCTAGAGACCACCTCATGGCATGAAAATTAATAGGATGGTAGAGGACAATATCTACTACAGAACACTAGCACTGAGCATGAGCTAGAACACAACAGAACACTTGGTAGCATCCTTTAAACATGGCATTAGAATAACTACAGCATTTCAGACATAGTCAAAATAACACAAGGAGTAAAACATCAGTTTATCTCAACATGGCATCTTTGGCAGGGAATAGCTACAAGAAGAAGCAATCATTTGGAAAAGCAATTTCACCACATGATAGAGGGTGACAAGCACAATAATTCATGGCATTGGACCAACTCCAAAGGAGCACTACACGCATGGGAATCTTCCCCTAAACATAGCTATAAAATAACTGTTATAACACATAGCAAAATTTGAGACAAGAACCAGTGTTAATTTTCTAAGCATGTTAACAACAAGAAACCCACTTAGCCACAAGTTTATCATACCAAACAAAATTACCAGGGCCTAGTACCCACAAAACACTACCATCTTCATGTTGACAAGTACATCAAAGCATGTATGGATTTATTCATACAAAATTGACAAAATGGCATGTTGGAACAAAAATGACATTGTGCAAACTTGCTCAAATGACCAAGCAAACAACACCAATGGATTCTTGGGATTTTTCTACCCCAAATCCATATATCACACTCATATATTTGCTTTTATAAAATGCCCAAAACCTAGCTCGAAAAATAACATCAGACTCTTATAAGTTAAAAGCTTCCCTATTTGGACACTGCCAAAAATGGACTAGTCCAGATTTGGACTTTTCCATAAATGAAATAATCCTAAAATAGAGGGAAAACAGAATAAAAGAAAAGAATAACAAGGAGGGGGTCCCACCTGACAATGACACCAGGGCCCCCTGTGAGTATGGCAAGTGGGGCCAGGGCCCACTTGTCATACCACACACACACACTCACACACACAGACACACAGATACAATACATTCACACGGGATCTAGCCCGTGGCCACACGGGATGCCACGCACCACCACACGCCGAAAAAATTAAAAGGGCCAAAGGGGATTCGAAACCCCTGACCCCTCGGTCAAGCTGGTTCGGTCGAACCACTCGGCCACTAACTCGCATCTGACCAAGGGGGGTCGGTGTTCCTTCTACTAACACTTGCGACGCCCTACCCTGACGAAACTGAAGAAAGGAACCAGCCATTGGGCTCCTCTCTGGTCGCTGACGATCTCATCGCCGGCAAGAGAGGCTGTGGCTACGGAGGCCATGGACTGCTGGCGGGGGCTGCGGGGTACCTGGGCGGTCCATTCCAACACTCCGAGGGGGAAGACATCTGCGTGCTATGGTGGGGCTCGAGCTCAAGCTTGCGTTTGCTCGGGCATGGCGGCGACGACAATGCTACGGCGATGCGGGGCAGAGAGCGAGCTAGCGAAGGCACACGGGGCACGCGGGAGACACGCGGAGCGGGGTTCTACCAGTGGCGACACGCAACGCACCACACACGAACATAACAACAATAGAAAAGGGCAGGCTTGCCTGAGCTACGCGGGCACGGTCTTGGCATGCATGGATCTATGTGTCCAGGGCACGAGAGCGAGAGGGAGAGGGATGAGCAGGTAGAGGGCATACCTAGATCACCTAGGGCATGGAAAGGAGGATGGGGTTGAGCCGGGGATGATGCTGATGACGGCGGAGCGCGGCGACGCCTTTGAGACGAGAAGAGGAAGAAGATGGGGGCGAGGACGACGACGAGCTGAGCCTTGGCATTTCCCTCGAATGTCGGGGAAGAAGAAGAAGCAACGGGGCTTAGTCCCCGTGCGGTAGAGGAGGCCGAAAGGGGGAACAGTGGCTAGCCCGAGCTCGAGCTCATGCTCGCTCGGGTCATGGCGGCTGGTGGCGGCTATGGTGGGGAGAAGCCCTTACCAGCGCTGGCGGCAGAGGAGGAAGGAGGGAATGGGGAGAGGGAACCCTAGGGATGCGCGGCGACAGCTTTATAGGGGGGCTTGGAGACTAACGCTGTCTCAACGTCTATGCCAAACGGCGGGCGCACTCGGTGCTCTCTTTGATGCCTGACGGAGGAAGGGGACGGAGCAGGTAGCCATCCCGCAAGGTTCGCCAAGGGCCACTCGGGGGGGGGTAGCTGGGCCGCGGGGAGAGAAGGCCCAGGTGTCTCTCTCTGTCACTGCAGCAGACATTTTCCTTTTTAAAACAATTCAAAATCAAATAAAAGCCCCACAGAATAAATAAAAGGTTTTATAGAAAACAAAAAAAACTTTGGCACTAAATAAAATACAACCTATTTAATACAAATGATCTAGCCATCTTTAGTGAAAAAGATTGCTCTTAACGATAAAAACCACTGTTTGCAAATAATCATTTAATGTCAAAAGTTCCAACAATTGAGAGATCTCACATCTCCCACTCAAAATAATTCTCTTAAACAACATAACATTTTTAAAAGATTTAATAGGCAAGTTAAACTCATGTCACAAAAATATTTGAAAACCAAAGGTTTAGCATGTTGCAAAAATGGGAAAAGGTTATACTCCACATGCACACATCACTCCCATGAACACACATTATAACTCAACCACACCACAACCACATAACCACAACCTTTGTGCACACAAAACAATATGATGATGAATGATTATGATGCCATGATGCAAGAATGACATGAAGCAAAATAATTGTCACAAAACATGGAAGGTCCACATGAGATACATTACAAATATGGCAGGGGGTGCATGTGGGCTATTACAACTCTCCTCAACTACACGAGGATCTCGACCCGAGATATAAGAACAAAAGAACTCTAGAATTTCGGAACGGAGAAGATCCTCATGTTCCCAAGTAGCTTCTTTGTCAGTATGATGAGACCACTTCACCTTGAGAAACTTGATTGAATTGTTGCGAGTCTTACGTTGAGTTTCTTCAAGAATAGCAACTGGATGCTCACAATAGGATAGGTCTTCTTGGAGATCAATGTCCGTGAGGTCAATGGTACGCTCGGGAGTCTTCAAGCACTTACAGAGCTGAGAGACATGGAAGACATCATGCACATTTGCGAAATCTGGAGGAAGCTCGAGTTGGTAGGAAAGGTCACCTTTCTTGCCCATGTTTTTGAAAGGACCCACAAAGCGAGGGGCGAGCTTCCCTTTGATGCCAAAACACTGAGTGCCCTTCATGGGAGAAACTCTAAGATAGACAAAATCATCGATTTGAAAGGAGACATCCCGATGTTTGTTATCATAATAACTCTTCTGGCAGGACTGAGCTGCTTTGAGATTCTCACGAATGACACAACACATCTCTTTTGCTTCAATGATCATGTCATTTCCAAGGATTTGACACTCACCGGTTTCAGACCAATTGAGCGGGGTGCGATACTTCCCGCCGTAGCGAATCTCGAATGGGGCCTTGCCTGAACTAGCGTGGAAGCTGTTGTTGTATGAAAATTCAGTGTATGGAAGGCAGTCTTCCCATTTTATGCCGAAAGAATCACACAGGCTCTGAGCATGTCTTCGAGGATTTGATTGACTCTCTCAACTTGACTACTTGTCTGTGGGTGAAAGGTCATGCTGAAATGGATCTTGGTACCCATAGCAGTCTGGAAGGACTCCCAAAACTTGGAAGTGAAGAGGCTTCCACGGTCTGAGGAAATGAGCTAAGGAATACCATGCAAAGAGACTATCCTTGACGTGTACAGCTCTACTAGCTGAGCTGTCGAGATAGATTCTTTGACCGGAAGAAAATGGGCAACTTTGGTCAGCTTGTGGATAACCACAAAGATGGCATCGTTGCCCCTCTTGGACTTAGGGAATCTAGTGACAAAATCCATCTCCACATGATCAAATTTCCACTCTGGAATATGCAAGGGCTGAAGGAGACCTGCTAGACGTTGATGTTTCGCCTTCACTCTGCGACAAAAATCACACTCGTTCATGAACTGAGAATTTCATGCTTCATGCGAGTCCACCAGAAGGTTTGCTTGAGGTCCTGATACATCTTGGAACTGCCTAGATGAATTGAGAGGAGAGAATTGTGTGCTTCATCCATGATAACCTTCCTGAGATCACCTTTTGGAACCACCAGGCGGTCCTCAAAGAACAAGGTATCTTTGTCATCAAGCGAAAGCACTTATACTTCGGAATGCTCTTGGCCACACCTTTCTTCGCTTTCTTCACCATAGCATCAACAAGTTGAGCTTGGTGAACCTGATCTTCCAGAGTCGGAGATACTTGAAGATTTGTAAGAAATCCTTGAGGAATCATTTGCAGATTGAGCTTGCGGAAGGCTTCACAAAGCTCTGGTTGACTAGGCTTCAGGATAAGGTTGTTGCAGTATGCCTTTTGGCTGAGCACGTATGCAATGACATTTGCTTTACCATGTGCATACTTAATGCTTGGATTGAAGTCCTCAATCATTTCCACCCAACGAGACTACCGAAGATTGAGATTGGGTTGAGTAAAAATGTACTTCAAGCTCTTGTGCTCAGTGTACACCTCAACTAGTCTACCCAACAACAAATGCCTCCAAGTCATCAAAGCATGCACAACTGCCACCAGCTCAAGATCATGAGTGGGGTAGTTCTTCTCGCTAGGATTCAGCTATCGCGAGGTATAAGCAACAATCTTCTTATCTTGTATGATAACGCCAGCAAGACCTTGGAGGGAAGCATCATAGAACACTTGGAAAGGCTTTGATTGCTAAGGAGGAACAAGAACTAAAGCTGAAGTTGGCTTCTCCTCGAGCGTATTGAACGCCACATCACACTCAGGAGACAAAGCATACTTGACATTCTTCTGGAGGAGGTTGGACAGAGGCTTAGCAATTTGAGAGCAGTTCTCCACGAATTTTCTGCAGTAACTTGCAAGCCTGAGGATGCTACGAAGTTGCTTGACACTCTGAGGAGGCTCCCACTTCAAGATTGCCTCAACTTTCTCAGGGTGCACTTTAATGCCCTCGGCAGAGATCACATGCCCAAGGTACACCACTTCATTGAGCCAAAACTCATACTTGGAGAACATAGCATAGAATCGATGCTCTCTTAGCTTGTCAAGCACAAGCCGGATATGCTCTGCATGTTCTTCTTTAGTCTCCGAGAATACAAGAATATCGTCCAAATACACCAAGGAGAACTCATTCTTGAAAGGAGAAAATATGAAGTTCATCATCCTGGAGAAGGTTGGAGGAGCATTGGCGAGACCAAAGGACATGATGGTGTACTCATAAGAGCCAAAACTCGTCCCGAAAGCAGTCTCTGGAATATCTTCTTCATGAATGTGAATCTGATGATAGCCCATGTGAAGATCTAGCTTCGAGAAAACCTTGGCACCTTTCAGTTGTTTAAACAACTCATTGATGTTGGGAAGTGGGTACTTGTTCCTGATTGTCTTCTTATTAAATGGATGGTAATCGACACAAAGTCGGTCCGTGCCATCCTTCTTCTTGACAAACAGAACACCACAACCCCATGGAGAAGAACTTGGTCTGATCAGACCCAGACGTTCTTGTTCATCTAGCTGCTTCTTCAATTCCTTCGGCTCTTCGGGACCAAGCTTATAAGGACGCTTGCAAACCAATTTAGTTCTAGGTTCAAGATCAATCACAAACTCAACTGGCCAGTGCGGAGGCATTCCTGACAATTCTTCAGGAAAGACATCTTCATACTCACAAACCACCGGAATCTGAAAAATGGCTGAGATTTCACCCTTCTCATTAAGAGCAAAGAGACGAATCGTGTCATTCCTAGCTGCGAAGATGATCACGTCTTCTGAAGGATGAGTCAATTTGACTTCTTTGGCTTGACAATCAATATACGTCTTGTTCATGGCAAGAAAGGCCATGCCAAGAATGAGATCAATAACGGAATTACCGAGAACAATTGGAGAGGCAAGAAAAGAATAGCTGCCCATTTTGATAGAAACATCCAGAACTACCAAACAAATTAACAGGACACAAATCATGCATCTCGGTGAATAGCCTTGAAATGAATGAATGCGATGCACCAGTATCAAACAAAACTTTTGCTGGAATAGAATTAACCAAGAGATTACCCATGATCACTTGAGAAGACTCCTCTACTTCAGCTGCATTCACCATGTTCACTCTAGCTATCTTGGGATTATGCCTCACCATAGCATTGCCTGGAGGTCTCACTGGAGGAGGAGGCGGAAGACGCCGCTAGTTGCACTTGTTTGAGTAGTGACCCTTCTGACCACACTTGTGACAAGTAACCTCTGAGAGTGGATGGAAGTTGCCTGGAGGAGGAACATCAGCTGACTTAGGTTCCAGGGGCCTCTGCTGATAACCTGGGTTGGGTGGGTGGGAAGGACCATGACCACCATGCTGCCTCTGCTGCTGAGGGGAACAAAACGGAGGAGGAGGAGGAACCCAATACTTCTGCTACTTAGGGACCATTTGAGAGCTTGAAGAAGAAGAGTTGGAGTCCCTAAAACGCTTCCTTGAGTTCTCCAACCTAAGCTGAGTTGCCTCGACGTTTAGCGCCATGTTGTAGAACTAATCAAACTCACGAGGCTCTTGGAGGACCAGACCAGGCAGAAGTTCATCATTGAGACCACCTTTGAACTAATAAATCATGGACTTCTCATCAGGAACATCTTGTTTAGCATAGCGGGCCAGATTCTGGAACTCGACGTTGTATTGATAGACAGACTTGCTTCCCTGCTTCAGGTGCCTGAACTTCTCACGCATCTCCTCGACAAAGCTCGTTGAATGTAATGGGCCCTGAAGTCGCAGTAGAACTCGTCCTAGCTGATAACACGGTCACCCTGGAATCTTTGTACTGATGCCACCAATCAGCTGCCTGACCCTTGAGTTGAAATGTCGCGAACCTGACATAGTCATCTAGCCTGACATTACTGCACTCGAAATGCTCATTCATGTTGTGGAGCCAATTATCCGCATCAAAAGGCTGCTCACAACATGTGAAGGACTTGGGCTGGTGGGCAAGGGACTGGTTGAGAGTCGCAAACTGAGGCTGATTCTGGAAATTCCCTTGATAACCTTGTTGTCCTTGATCTCTCTCTTGCAACAGTCTGAGCAACATCTAATTATTCGTGTTGGTCACGGCCATCATAGCTTTCCAAACTTCTCGAGGAGGAGGCAGAGGGGGTGGTGGAGGGTTAGACTGCTCCCCATCAAGATTTGGATACCCGCGAGTTGGTGGAGCCATCCTAGAGATGGACAAGAACATTAGCACACCATTGACAAAGATGATTGCAATAAGCTGAATCAAATGGCTTGAAAGAAATTGAACGGAATAACATCAATAGCCTTCATACTGAAAATTAGTAAGAACTCCTTCTTCGGGTTTGTGATAACATCATTAGATTTTGAAGCCACTTGAATAAACACAATAAGGTATTGAGCTAAGATATGCTCGGAACAAATGTATAACCTCATACATCTAAAGAAAGATGATCCTAGGTAACTACTTGAATTCCCACCTAAGAACTTCCGAAATCTTTGGTTATGCAATCGGTGTTGGGGATAGAGGGAGGCAAAATATCTCACATAATTAACAAGCCCTACACTCCAACTGTATCCATCCGTCAACACATAACTAGAGGCTTCAGAACTCCATCTATCCCAGATCCTCGAAAACACAACGATACCAAACATGGCAGTACCCCGGACGCCTCCCCAGTACTGGGTGACTCTGACCGTATCTCGCCACGAGAAGTATTGAAGCAATTTCGAACACCCTCCATCCTGAGATACTAAGGAACATGAATGATAACAATGTGTCAAGAATCCCCTGGAGCTCAACTCCCCGGATGAAATTAAGTCACACAGGAGGCACCAAGACAGAACTCCCTCACATCGGCATCATATAGTTTCCAAAATACCCGCGTTATCCTAAAAAAATTTGAGCAAGAAGAGGAGTGGATTTAAAAAATCCAAAGTCAAATACCTCACCAGAGTATAGAAGAGGAGTGAAAGAAACCTACTCTCCGATATAACTAGACTCAAAATAGTTTTTTCTAGACTCGACTCGGCCAAGTTCGATCAAGCAAAGGGATCCTATGGTCGTATGGCTCTGAATACCAACTTGTAACGCCCAAGATGCGCTCTTATCCTTATTTAGGCATGTGGGCCTTGACAGGGATAGAGGCGCATCTCCTCGTTTCGCAAGTGTAGTAAACATTGCATACATGTATGAAGAGATGAGTATATGAGTTGGCTTACACTCGCCACAAGCTAAATTGCAAGTTCACACAAATTGTCATACATCATCCAAAAAGTAGGGTCCCTCTACGGACGAAATCAAATGATAAAAGAACAATGTAAAATTGCCTTGCTATCCCAAGGATCATGACCATGTTGCCTCTCTACTCGTCGAGGTACATAACATACAGCCGACCACGTTCTTCATCGTACTCCCACTGCAGCTGAGTCACATCTTCTAGCACATACTCATCAACACCTGCACCTGTATTCTTGTAATCTGTGAGCCACAGGGACTCAACAATCATGTAACCCAGGTACCGAAACTATGTAAGCTTTTGGATTTGGCAGGGGTAAGTGTTGAGGTTGCAGCAAGCACTAATCATGTATTTGGTAGCTATCTAACGAGAACATGAATGTAAATATGATGGTCTATGAAAGACGGTTGAGAACTACCATGATCACTAAGTGATCCTGAACACCTACTTACGTCAAACATAGCACCACCGTGTTCTATCTCGGTTTATGTTCACGAGCAGAGACATTCAAAGTTACACACACAGTTGGTGTATTTTATTTGAGTTTACTTCAAGTTAACTATAACCGGGTGTTACACAAATCTCCAAGTTGCCACATAACCGCGGGCACGACTTTCCGAAAGATTTAACCCTATAGGGGTGCTCCAACTAATCCATCACAAATTAAACACACACCGTGGGAATAACCTCGACCACGGATCTTGTGATCATCCTAGGCAATTCCACAGGAAATCCGCCACCTCGATATAGCCCGAAGAAAAACGGTATTCCTCCCGCAAGACATTCGAGAAAGGTAAAACAAGTCCAGCAAGACCTCCCGGTGAGCCGATCCGCATCTAGAGCCGTGTTCTCTCTATCAACGGGCATCATCCATCTATGCGAAGTGGACAGTTCCCTAGAAAATGCCTCGAGTTGCCTCGAGGTGGCACCGCCGACTACTATGTAGGTGGACCAACACTCATGCGGAGCACTGGCCTGGGGGTTGATTTATTATCCACGGGGTTGCAAAGCCCTATGCATTTTTATGACGTTGTTAAGAAAATAGTACCAATGTTGGGTCTTGCCAGACAAGCTCTAATCTCAAATGAATGATCAAGGGGGTCCCCATAACAAGCCCGAGCATGTTAGGAGCACAAAATATGAAACATAACACCGGTAACAAGTAACTGTGGCGGTAAAAGTGGAAGAAAACACTGAGCAAAAGGCCAAGCCTACCACCTGACCAAGATATATAGGTGCATTAAATTAAATAGAAATAAATATTGTGATATCTCCAGATATCCATGTTATCACTTGGAAGCAACCTGCACTTGCATCGAAGAACGCTATAAGAGGGGCTGAGCAGCGCTATCTTAGCCAAACAAGGTTACTAGGTGGTGGAGGGGTTAGAGGCTTTCATGGCAGTGTAGGAGACTGGACATTCAAGTGGTGGGTAACGCACACATAGCGATAAGAGTGAGACATCTAGTAAAAAAAAAAATAGTGTCGGGATCTGGGTACGATCATCTTGCATGTTGGTTCTTTAGAGGGAAAAAGAGCTGGGTCCTCGTAGTTCTACTCTCCTGGATCCTCGTACTCAGGTTCAACACTCGCGTCTACCCAAAGAGAAACAATACGAAATAAACATACAACCAAGGTGCAATGCATGATCCATATTAGTGCATCTGACATGGCAACCTATGCTAGTCATGTTCCACACGCAATTATTAAGTTGATTAGTATTCTGCACAGAACCACATGTTTAGTTGTATGAACATGTGTGAACATGGAAAATATGGATGCGTCATGCAAAATCGATGCAAATTCATATGTAAAACGTAGTAAATGGAGTAACGGTTCTCACGCTACGCTCACGACAAGGTACGAAGACAAAATACAAGACAAGGAAGGCCATGGGCTATTTGTTGGTGTTCCAAGATATCCACTGGTTAGGAAAAGAAAATCTAGCAACAATGGAGCCAAATATCAAGCAAAATCATGGAGCATAGCTCCCACAAGTCACAAAACAAAACCACACACATCATGTCCAAAATAGCAACATAGCAACTTGCACAACACTTAACTAGAGCTACAGAATGTTTCCAACCACATACAAAGTATGTATAGAAACTACATGTCATGCTTAACAAATCATCGAACACCACAAACTTGAAAGGTAGCATGGATCACTAGCCTTGAAGCTCACAAGATGGCATTGTGAAACAAATTCTAGGGACTTACTGAAAATTACAGTTTTCTGGAATCGGAGTTAACCTGATAGCAATTTGACAGCAGAAAACAATGATGCTAGAGACCACCTCATGCATGAAAATTAACAGGATGGTAGAGGACAATATCTACTACAAAACACTAGCACTGAGCATGAGCTAGAACACAACAGAACACTTGGTAGCATCCTTTAAACATGGCATTAGAATAACTACAACATCTCAACCTTAGTCAAAATCCTTAGTCAAAATAACACAAGGAGCAAAACAGTAGTTTATCTCAACGTGGCATCTTTGGCGGGGAATAGCTACAAGAAGAAGCAATCATTTGGAAAAGCAATTTCACCACATGATAGAGGGTGACAAGCACAACAATTCATGGCATTGGACCAACTCCAAAGGAGCACTACATCCATGGGAATCATCCCCTAAACATAGCTATAAAATAACTGTTATAACACTTAGCAAAACTTGAGACAAGAACCAGTGTTATTTTCTAACCATGTTAACAGCAAGAAACCCACTTAGCCACATGTTTATCATACCAAACAAAATTACCAGGACCTAGTACCCACAAAAAACTAGCATCTTCATGTTGACAAGTACATCAAACATGCATGTATTTATTCATACAAAAATGACAAAATGGCATGTTGGAACAAAAATGGCATTTTGCTAACTTGCTCAAATGGCCAAAACAAACAACACCAATGGATTCGTGGGATTTTTCTACCCCAAATCCATATATCATATTCATATATTTGCTTTTATAAAATGCCCAAAACCTAGCTCGAAAAAATAACATCAAACTCTTATAAGTTAAAAGCTTCCCTATTTGGACACTGCCAAAAATGGACTAGTCCAGATTTGGACTTTTCCTTAAATGGAATAATCCTAAAACAGAGGGAAAACAGAATAAAAGAAAATAAAAACAAGGAGGGGGTCCCACCTAGCAGTGACACCAGGCCCCCCATGTTAGTATGGCAAGTGGGGCCAGGACCCACTTGTCATACCACACACACATTCACACACACACACACACAAAGGCACACACATACATCACATTCACACGAGATCCATTCCGTGGCCACACGGGATCCCACACATCACCACACGCCGAAAAAATTATAAGGGCAGAGGGGATTCGAAATCCCTAACCCCTCGGTCGAACCACTCGGCCACCGACTCGCATCTGACCAAGGGGGGGGGGGGTCGGCGCTCCTTCTACTAACACTAGCGATGCCCTACCCTGACAAAACTGAAGAAAGGAACCAGGCGCTGGGGTCCTCTCTGGTCGCTGACGATCTCATTGCCAGCAAGCGAGGTTGCAGCGACGGAGGGCATTTACTGCCAGTGGGGCCTGCGGGGTACCTGGGGGGCCCATTCCATCACTCCGAGGGGGAAGAGATCTATGCGCTATTGCGGGGCTTGAGCTCGAGCTTGTGCTTTCTCAGGCATGGCGGCGACGGCGATGCTACGATGATGCGGGGCAAAGGGCGAGCTAGTGAAGGCACGCGGGAGCAACTCAGAGCAGGGTTCTACCGACAGCGACACGCAACGCACCACGCACGGGCATAACCGCAATAGAAAAGGGTGGGCTTGCGAGGGCTACGTGGGCACGGTCTTGGCATGCATGGATCTACACGTCCAGGACACGAGAGCGAGAGGGAGAGGGATGAGCAGGTAGAGGGGCATACCTAGATCACCTAGGGAATGGAAAGGAGGACGGGGTTGATCCGGGGACGATGCTGACGACAGCGGAGCACGACGATGCCTCTGACCCGATAAGAGGAAGAAGATGGGGGCGAGGATGGCGACGAGCTGAGCCTTGCCGTTTCCCTCGAACGTTGGGGAAGAAGAAGAAGTAATGGGGCTTCGTCTCCGTGCGGCAAAGGAGGCCGGAAGGGGGAACGACGGCTAGCCCGAGCTCGGGCTCGTGCTCGCTTGGGTCATGGTGGCAGGCGTCGGCTATGGCGGGAAGAAGCCCTTACCTGCGCTGGCGGCGGCGGAGGAAGGAGGGAATGGGGAGAGGGAACCCTAGGGATGCACGATGGCAGCTTTATAGGGGGGCTCGGGGACAAACACCGACTCGACGTCCGCGTCAAACGGCGGGTGCACTCGCTGCTCTCTCTAACGCTTGACGGAGGACGGGGACGGAGCAGGTAGCCATCCCGCGAGGTGGGCCTAGGGCCGCTCGGGGGTGGGGGCTAGCTGGGTCGCGGGGAGAGAAGGCCCATGTGTCTCTCTCTTTCATTGCAAATAGACTTTTTCCTTTTTAAAACAGTTCAAACCAAATAAAAGCCCCACGGAAGAAATAAAAGATTTTATAGAAAATAAAAAAAACTTTGGAACTAAAATAAATACAACCTATTTAATAAAAATGATCTAGCCATCTTTAGTCAAAGAAAATAATTGCTTTTAACGATAAAAACTATTGTTTGCAAATAATCATTTAATGTCAAAAGTTGCAACAATTGAGAGAGCTCACATCTCCCACTCAAAATAATTCTCTTAAGCAACAGAACATTTTTTAAAGATTTAATAGACAAGTTAAACTCATGTCACAAAAATATTTGAAAACCAAAGGTTTAGCATGTTGCAAAAATGGGAAAGGGTTATACTCCACATGCACACACATCACTCCCATGAACACACATGATACTTCAACCACACCACAACCACATCACCACAATCTTGGTGGACACAAAACAATATGATGATGAATAATTATGATGCCATGATGCAAGAATAACATGAAGTAAAATAATTATCACAAAACATGGAAGGTGCACATGAGATACATTACAAATATGGAAAGGGGTGCATCTCGGCTGTTACACGTTGGTGGCAGGGCGCCGAGGAATGCAGCAGGCGCTAACACCCCGCTGCGGCATATGGTGCTCAGTGGAGTGAAGGCGCGTAGGAGGGCGACCACGCAACATTCTCACTCAAGATGACGCCGACATGGAGGCACCATCCCCGGAACTAGGGCCTAGCACACTCTCGACTCCAGGCTCTCTATGCCTAGAGTCCCTAGTGGCCACGGCCTGCAGGCGAGCTAGCTCGTCTTGTGCACGAGCAGTGGCCAGGGCACCATCAAACTACTCCTTTGCACCAATCTCCGAAACCTAGTCCTTATGTGGCCTATGCTCGCCTTGGAATACAATGTCATAGTCCGAGGCAACGCCGGCTAAGTGACCCAGAGGAACCGACCCCAAGATAGAGAAACGAGGAAGCAACTCTAAAACAAGAGGCTGGGGGGAAGACATACCTGACTCGAGGTTACGTGCTGGGGCTCATATGGAAGCCTTCTCTTGGATCGTCGACACCCTCCCACCTAAGGCAACTCTAGCGCGGTGTAGCCTCGCACTTTGACTAGTGGCAACAGGTGGGGAAGGCGAAGCGAGCAACACCGAGGGGGTCATGGGGTCACCCATGAGGGAGGTGGGGCAGGCTGTGGGGGACCCCAGACAAGGAGCCGGAAGGGCCACTGGCGCTATCATGGCTAGGGACCTGAGGGGGACGGCAAAGGGGACCCCGGGGAGCGAGTGTAGCACACCATCCCCGGAGACCGAGGGGATTGATGGAGCATGTTCGTCCAAGCCCACACTCAGAGAGTCCTCATCCTCCACGGTCGTCAAGTCCAGGTCACGAGGAGAGTCCAATGGCAGGACCGGGGACGAAGAGGCAGGACAGGCAAGCTAGACCTCTGTGGATGAAGGAAGACCTGGGACAAGCGCAAGAAGGGCCCCCTGAGAGCGACCCAGGGCTGGGACCTCCGCAACCGTCTCGCGGACCGGCGAGGCCTGCCCACCCGCCCAGTCCGAAGACCTCTCGAACAAGGAGGAGTCATCCCCCACCCTGGCATCGGGACCTCGGAGCACCGGCGAAGGGGCATGGGGAGGGGACCCCTCAGGGACAGAGTCCAGATCCTCCGCCTTTGGCTCGAAGCGCAGCCTCGACCCCGTAGTGTCAAAGTAGAAGGGGAGAGTCGGCCCATCAATCAGAGACGGCTACAGACAAAGGAGTTGGGTGCGGGCAAGGACCTCCCCCTTGAGGGATCCCACATCAACAACTACCATCTTGCCCACAGGCTCCAAGGCCATCTTGAGAATGTGATCCAGCTTAGCCTCGACCAACAGACCAAAGATGGCAACCCAGACGAGGGATAAGGAGAACTCTGGGGCGGGAATCGCGACATCAGCCCGAACAGTCACCAGGAACTTGTGAAGTCGGAAAGGGATCTGATCGAAGCGAGTGCAAATCCGTAGCATCTCCTCAGAAGGTAAAGGGACTGAGAACACATATGGCGAGACCTCCCTGACCACCCAGGAGAAGGAAGCCTCAGGCCTGGTCCAAAGAAGTCCCGGAGCTCCTTGACAATGACCTCGGTGATCACCGCCACCGACGGAGGTGGGACCTATTCCAGCACTGATGACCCACAAGTATAGGGGATCTATTGTAGTCCTTTCGATAAGTAAGAGTGTCAAACCCAACGAGGAGCAGAAGGAAATGTCAAGCGATTTCTAGCAAGGTATTCTCTGCAGGCATTGAAATTATGTGTAACAGATAGTTTTGTGATAAGATAATTCGTAATGAGTAACAAGTAACAAGTGTAGCAAAGGTGCAACAAGGTAGCCCAATCCTTCTTGTAGCAAAGGACAGGCCTGTACAAACTATTATATTAAGCAAAGAGCTCCCGAGGACACATGGGACTTTCTATCAAGCTAGTTTTCATCGTGCTCATTTGATTCGCGTTCGTTACTTTGATAATACGATATGTGGGTAGACCGGTGCTTGGGTGCTGCCCTTACTTAGACAAACCTCCCAATTATGATTAACCCCTCTCGCAAGCATAGAGGTTCTATCGTAGTCCTTTCAATAAGTAAGAGTGTCGAACCCAACAAGGAGCAGAAGGAAATGACAAGCGGTTTCCAATAAGGTATTCTCTGCAGCCACTGAAATTATCGATAACAGATAATTTTGTGATAAGATAATTCGTAACCAGTAACAAGTGTACCAAAGGTGCAGCAAGGCATTCCAATCCTTTTTGTAGCAAAGGACAGGCCTAGACAAACTCTTATATAAAGCAAAGCGCTCCCGAGGATGCATGGGGATTTATGTCAAGCTAGTTTTCATCATGCTCATTTGATTCGTGTTCGTTACTTTGATAATTTGATATGTGGGTGGACCGGTGCTTAGGTGCTGCCCTTACTTGGACAAACCTCCCACTTATGATTAACCCCTCTCGCAAGCATCCACAACTACGAAAGAAGAATTAAGGTAAACCTAAGCATAGCATGAAATATAAGGATCCAAATCAGCCCTTACGAAGCAATGCATAAACTAGGGTTTAAGCTTCTGTCACTCTAGCAACCCATCATCTACTTATTACTTCCCAATGCCGTCCCCTAGGCCCAAATAATGGTGAAGTGTTATGTAATCGACATTCACATAACACCACTAGAGGAGAGACAACATACATCTCATCAAAATATCGAACGAATACCAAATTCACATGATTACTTATAACAAGACTTATCCCATGTCCCTAGGAACAAACATAATTACTCACAAAGCATGCTCATGTTCATAATCCAAGGAGTATTAATTATCATAAAGGATATGAACATATGATCTTCCACCAAGTAAACCAACTAGCATCAAGTACAAGGAGTAATCAACACTACTAGCAACCCACAGGTACCAATCTGTGGTTTGAGACAGAGATCAGATACAAGAGATGAACTAGGGTTCGGTGAGGAGATGGTGCTGGTGAAGATGTTGATGGATATTGACCCCCTCTCGATGAGAGGATCGTTGGTAATGACGATGGCTTCAATTTCCCCCTCCGGGAGGGAAGTTTCCCCGACAAAACAGCCCTGTCGGAGCTCTTGATTGGTTTTGTCCAACTTTTGTGTCGAGACGGCTGCGCTTCATCCCGAACGATCTCTTCTGATGTTTTCCATGTCAAAATCCTCCATATAGCAAAAGAGACGCATCAGGGGCCTACCAGGTGGGTCACAAGCCTGCTAGGCGCGGCCAGGGGGTGGCCATGCCTAGCAGGCTTGTGACCTCCTGGTGGGCCCCCTCAGGTATCTGTTTCACCCAACATTTTTTAGATATTCCAAAATAATTATCCGTAATTTTTCAGAACTTTTGGATATGTGCAGAATAGATATCTCAGATTTGCTCCTTTTCCAGTCCAGAATTCCAGCTGCTGGCATTCTCCCTCTTCATGTAAACCTTGTAAAATAAGAGAGAAAAGGCACAAGTATTGTACCATAACGTGTAATAACAGCCCATGATGCAATAAATATCAGTATAAAAGCATGATGCAAAATGGACGTATCAACTCCCCCAAGCTTAGACCTCACTTGCCCTCAAGCAAAAGTCGAGGTCGATAAATATGTCCACAAGTTTAGAGATAGAGGTGTCGATAAAATACAATACGGACATGGGGGCATCATGAACATCTTTAGAACACCAATACTTATTGTATAAGATCTCTTATGCTAGAGTAACAATTCATTCACAAGATAAAGTATGAACCAAGAACTATATTGACAACCAACAAACTATGATCTTAGTCATTGAAGCAATTGACAATTTATCATAACATCAGAAAGAGTCAATATAAGAGCTTGTAAAGCAAACCCACAAACTCAATCATCTTTTAGTCTTTCACAATTGCTAACACTCGCGCAGTACCCATGAGATGAAAGCTTCACTCGGACACAGAGAAAGATAGGGGCTTATAGTTTTGCCTCCCAACTATTCACCTCTAGGGTGATGTCAACAATAATAACTCATTATCACCCACATCCGAGTGGATATATGTGTCTAGATCATTTCCCAACACATAATGCTTGCCAAGAGAGAGGTGAAATATAGGAAGTGGTGAGGATCACCATGACTCTTGCATAAAGGTAAGTACTTAAAAAGTAGAAGTAATAGATAGGCCCTTCGCGGAGGGAAGCAGAGGTTGCCATGCGCTTTTTGTTTTGGTATGCACAAACCCTTAGTGCAGAGGAACGCCACGTTGTATTGCCCTTTGTGATAGCAACCTTTATTATGCAGTCTGTCGCTTTTATTTCTTTACTATCACAAGTTCATACAACGCTTATTTCCCTTACAATAAAAGATCACACATATTTTGGAACAATTTTTATTGCTTTTTGCACCGATGACAACTTACTTTAAGGATCTTATTCAATCCATAGGTAGGTATGGTGGACTCTCAAGGCAAAACTGGGTTGAGGTGTTTGGATGCACAAGTAGTATATCTACTTTTGTGCGGAAGTTTTGGCTAATATGAGGTGGAAGCAAGCATGGATCTAAAACCATATAACTTCTATCCGGAGGCAAGCAAACATAACCCATTATGTTGTCTTCCTTGTCCAACATCAACTTCTTGGCATGTAATATTTTAATGAGTAGTCACAATCATAAAAGATGTCCAAGATAATATATTTCTATGTGAACCTCTCTTTCTTTATCACTTCCTTTTCAATTGCACCAATGACCAATTACTATGTTTGTTAACTCCCAACAAATTTCAATCGACATACTTTTATATGTGAAGTCGCCACTCCCCATAAGATCATTATGTATACTCTTTGCTTTTATTCTATTATTCTTTATTCATTACTCTCAAGAGCATAGTAATCTAGCAAATCCCTCTCATCAAAACTACTTTTTATTATATAACTCTCGGACTTGCTTACATAAGGGGAACAAAAGCAAAAACTAAATGGTAGATCATACTAACACTTTATTCTTCTAGATCAAAGCAACATAAAAAAGGATTGAACTAAGAAAAACAAGAAAAACAAAAAAGGAAAAGGTGTGATGGTGATACAATACCGGGGCGCCTCCCCCAAGCTTGGCACAAGCCAAGGGGAGTGCCCATACCCATGTGCTCAAGTGTCCTTCTTCGGAGGTGATGGTGGTTGAGTTGTTGATGAGCATGGAAGCTTGTCCTCCGTCTTCCAAGGCATAGGCTCACCATCATAAAAATATAAATGAGTCTCCGGATTCCTCAAATCTGTAGCCAAACTCATTCTCTTAAATCTGTATTCATACTCACTTTTTTGGTTTTTTAGATCATAGATCGGGAATTGGACATGCTTAATTTTCTCGTAAAGCTTGAAGATGTGCTCCCCGATGTCCTTGGTGTCCAGCTTGTATTTATGGGTAAACTCCAAGATCATCATATGATTGGCATTGAGTCCACGTTCCACCATCCCTTGGAACTTGAAGACTTGTTGCTCCATTGCTTCGAGCCTTGTTTCCATGCTTCTGGTCTTCATTGGCCCCTCAACGTCACGGATGTGCAACACCCCCTCATGCATCTTAATGGTTCAAGGGTGTTGCAGCATCTCCGCAAGGTAAGGGTTGATGACCTTCTCGAAATACTTGTCCTTCGGAGCACTACGGGACGCCATGATGATCTAAATCTGTTGCAGAAACAGCTCAAACAAAAATAGGAGTTATTGTCGTGATACGAAAGTGCAAACCTTCGGGTATTATAATGAATTTTTGTCGACCCGAAGGGGTGTACCACAAGAAAATAGAGTCCGAAGGGCATACGGGGTGGTGACAAGCCCGCTAGGCGCGACCAGGGGGTGGCCGCGCCTAGCAGGCTTGTTGCCTCCTCATGCGTCCTTCGGGCTACTTTTCATTTTCCTAGATTTTTTAATATTCCAAAAATGAGTAAAATTGCTATTGTGAAAGTTCTGGAGTCGGTTTACTTACCGTACCACATACCTATTCCTTTTCGGAGTCTGAAATGTTCCGGTAGGTCTCCCTAATATGCTCTTCCGGAGTTATGGTGTTGATAGCATTGGTTTCAACATTTATGGGAGTACCTGAGATATAATGTTTGATTCTTCGGCCGTTTACCACCTTCGGATTTGTACCTTCGGCATTGTTGATCTTGATGGCACCGAAACGATATACTTCCTCAACAATGTAAGGCCCTTCCCATTTAGAGAGAAGTTTTCCTACGAAAAATCTGAACCGAGAATTGGATAGCAAGACATGATCACCTACATTGAATTCACTCTTTTGTATCCTTCTATCATGCCACCTCTTAACAGTTTCTTTAAACAACTTGGCATTCTCATAGGTCTGGGTTCTCCATTCATCAAGTGAGCTAATATCAAATAACCTCTTCTCACCAGCAAGTTTGAAATCATAGTTGAGCTCTTTGAATGCCCGATAAGCTTTGTGCTCTAGCTCTAGAGGTAAGTGACAAGCTTTACCATAAACCATTTTATACGGAGACATACCCATAGGATTCTTGTAGGTAGTTCTATAAGCCCATAATGCATCGTCAAGTTTCTTAGACCAATTCTTCCTGGATCTATTAACCGTCTTTTGCAAGATCAATTTAATTTCTCTATTGCTTAATTCTACTTGACCACTAGACTAAGGATGATAAGGAGATGCAATTCTATGGTTAACATCATACTTAGCAAGCAGTTTACAGAAAGCACCATGAATAAAATGTGAATCACCATCAGTCATTAAATATCTGGGGACTCCTAATCTAGGGAAGATAACTTCTTTAAGCATCTTAATAGAGGTTTTATGATCAACACTACTACTTGGAATAGCTTCTACCCACTTAGTAACATAATCAACAACAACTAAAACATGAGTATACCCGTTGGACGTTGGAAAAGGCCCCATATAATCAAAACCCCAAAACTCAAATGGTTCAATAACAAGAGAGTAATACATAGGCATTTCCTGACGTCTACTAATATTACCAATTCTTTGGCATTCATCACATGACAAGACAAACTTACGAGCATCCTTGAAGAGAGTAGGCCAATAAAAACCAGATTGTAATACCTTATGTGCAGTTCTATCTCCAGCGTGGTGTCCTCCGTAGGCCTCGGAATGACACTTTTGTAGGATATGTTCCTGTTCATGCTTAGGTACACAACGTCTAATAACACTATCTATTCCTTTTATAAAGATGTGGGTCATCCCAGAAGTAATGTCTTAAATCATAGAAGAACTTTTTATTTTGCTGGTATGTGAAACTAGGCGGTATAAATTTAGCGACAATGTAATTAGCATAATCAGCATACCGAGGATCATTACGAGAAGCAATTATGATAGCCAATTGTTCATCAGGAAAGCTATCATCAATAGGTAGTGGGTCATCAAGAACATTCTCTAACCTAGACAAGTTATCTGCTACAGGGTTATCAGCACCCTTTCTATCAACAATATGCAAATCAAATTCTTGTAGCAAAAGAACCCACCTGATAAGTCTAGGTTTAGCATCTTTATTTTCCATGAGATATTTAATAGCAACATGATCAGTGTGAACATTTACTTTAGAATCAACAATATAGGGTGGAAACTTATCACAAGCGAGCACAACTGCTAAAAATTCCTTTTCAGTGGAAGCATAGTTTCTTTGAGCACTGTCTAGAGTCTTGCTAGAATAATAAATAACATTTAATTTCTTATCAACTCTTTGTCCTAGGACAGCACCAACGGTATAATCACTAGCATCACACATAATATCAAAGGGTAGGTTCCAATCTGGTGGTTGAACAACAGGTGCAGAAATCAAGGCATTCTTAAGAGTTTCAAAAGCTTCTACACAATCATCATCAAAAACGAATGGAACATCTTTTTGCAAGAGATTAGTGAGCGGCCTAGAAATCTTAGAGAACTCTTTAATAAATCTCCTATAGAAACCAACATGACCAAGGAAACTTCTTATACCTCTGATATTCGTAGGACACGACATTTTTTCAATAGCATCAACTTTAGCCTTGTCAACTTCAATACCTCTTTCGGAAATTTTATCTCCCATGACAATGCCTTCATTAACCATAAAGTGGCACTTCTCCCAATTCAATACAAGATTAGTTACTTCATATATCTGCAAAACTCGATCAAGGTTGCTCAAACAATCATCAAAAGAAGTTCCGTAAACAGAAAAATCATCCATGAAAACCTCAACAATCCTTTCACAAAAATCAGAGAATATAGCAGTGATGCATCTTTTAAAGGTAGCAGGTGCATTTCATAAACCAAAAGGCATACGTCTATAAGCAAAGGTACCAAAAGGGCATGTAAAGGTGGTCTTCTCTTGGTCCTCTTTTGAGACAGGCATTTGAGAGAAACCAGAATAACCATCTAGAAAGCTAAAATGGGTGTATTTGGATAATATTTCTATAATTTGATCAATAAAAGGTAGAGGGTAATGATCTTTTCTAGTATTTTTATTCAATTTCCTAAAATCAATTACCATTCTATATCCTGTAACAATTCTCTACGGGATCAAGTTATTTTTATCATTACGAACTACGATAATACCTCCTTTCTTAGGGACACAGTGAACGGGACTAACCCATCTACTATCAACAATAGGGTAAATGATACCTGCCTCTAGAAGATTTAATATTTCATTTCTTACCAGTTCCTTCATTTTAGGATTCAACCGTCGTTGGTGATCAACAACTGGTTTATCATCAGGCTCCATTTTAATTTTGTGCTGACATAGAGTGGGACTACTGCCCTTAAGATCATCAAGAGTATATCCAATAGCATCACGGTGCTTCCTCAGCATCCTATTCTGAAGAGCATTGGTCCATATTTAGTGCTAAATTCACGAAAAGCATCGGTGTCTATGAAGGATTTAACACAATCAAACTTAAGGTTCATACCTGAGTCCTTACCTTCATCGAGTTCCCAATCTTCAAAGTTGCGTTTAATTCTTTATAATAAATCCCATTTGAAGTCAATATCTTTCTTCATATAGGAACCAACACAAGAAGTATCGAGCATGGATTGATCATTACGAGAAAGCCGAGCATAAAAATTCTGAATAATAATTTCTCTCAAGAGCTCATGATTGGGGCATGAATATAACATTGACTTAAGCCTCCCCAAGCTTGAGCGATTCTTTCTCCTTCATGAGGCCAAAAATTATAAATATAATTCCGATCACAATGAACTAGATGCATAGGATAGAACTTCTGATGAAATTCCATTTTCAATTGGTTGTAGCTCCATGATCCAATATCATCACATAGCCTAAACCATGTCAATGCTTTCTCCTTCAAAGATAAAGGAAAGACCTTCTTCTTGACATGATCCTTGGGCAGACCTACAAGCTTAAATAATCCACAAACTTCATCCACATAGATTGGATGCAAATCAGGAAGTAGTGTTCCATCTCCTGCATAAGGATTAGCCAATAGTTTCTCTATCATACCTGAAGGAATTTCATAATAAATATTTTCAGTAGGTTCAATAGGTTGAGGTACAACTCTTTGTGTTTCCAGTTGAGGTGAAGATACCCCGAACAAGCCCTTCAAAGGATTACTTTCGATAGTAACAAGTGACAGTAAATTTCAGCACACTATATAAATTTTTCCTTACCATATTCCACTTACCAAAGGCGCTTCGCTCCCCGGCAACGGCGCCAGAAAAGAGTCTTGATGACCCACAAGTATAGGGGATCTATCGTAGTCCTTTCAATAAGTAAGAGTGTCGAACCCAACAAGGAGCAGAAGGAAATGACAAGCGGTTTCCAATAAGGTATTCTCTGCAGCCACTGAAATTATCGATAACAGATAGTTTTGTGATAAGATAATTCGTAACCAGTAACAAGTGTAGCAAAGGTGCAGCAAGGTAGTCCAATCCTTTTTGTAGCAAAGGACAGGCCTAGACAAACTCTTGTATAAAGCAAAGCGCTCCCGAGGATGCATGGGGATTTATTTCAAGCTAGTTTTCATCATGCTCATTTGATTCGTGTTCGTTACTTTGATAATTTGATATGTGGGTGGACCGGTGCTTAGGTGCTGCCCTTACTTGGACAAACCTCCCACTTATGATTAACCCCTCTCGCAAGCATCCACAACTACGAAAGAAGAACTAAGGTAAACCTAACCATAGCATGAAACATATGGATCCAAATCAGCCCCTTACGAAGCAATGCATAAACTAGGGTTTAAGCTTCTGTCACTCTAGCAACCCATCATCTACTTATTACTTCCCAATGCCTTCCCCTAGGCGCAAATAATGGTGAAGTGTTATGTAGTATATGTTCACATAACACCACTAGAGGAGAGACAACATACACCACATCAAAATATTGAACGAATACCAAATTCACATGATTACTTATGACAAAACTTATCCCATGTTCTTAGGAACAAACGTAACTACTCGCAAAGCATGCTCATGTTCATAATCAGAGGATTATTAATTATCATAAAGGATCTGAACATATGATCTTCCACCAAGTAAACCAACTAGCATCAAGTACAAGGAGTAATCAACACTACTAGCTACCCACATGTACCAATCTAAGGTTTGAGACAAGATCGGATACAAGAGATGAACTAGGGTTTGGGGAGGAGATGGTGCTGGTGAAGATGTTGATGGAGGTTGACCCCCTCTCGATGAGAGGATTATTGGTGGTGACGATGGCTTCGATTTCACCCTCTGGAAGGGAAGTTTCCCCGGCAGAACAGCCCTGCCGGAGCTCTAGATTGGTTATGTCCAAACTCCACCTCAAGATGGCGGCTCTTCATCCCGAAAGCTCTCTTCTGATTTTTTTTCCAGGTCAAAACCCTCCATATAGAAGAAGATGGGCGTCGGGGGCCTGCCAGGTGGGTCACAAGCCTGCTAGGCGCGGCCAGGGGGTGGTCGCACCTGGCAGGCTTGTCACCTCCTGGTGGGGCCCCTAAGGTATCTGTTTCGCCGAGTATTTTTTTTATATTCCAAAATAATTCTCCGCAAATTTTCAGGACTTTTGGAGTTGTGCAGAATAAGTATATCAGATTTGCTCCTTTTCCAGTCCAGAATTCCAGCTGCCGGCATTCTCCCTCTTCATGTAAACCTTGTAAAATAAGAGAGAAAATGCATAAGTATTGTACCAGTACGTGTAATAACAGCCCATAATGCAATAAATATTAATATAAAAGCATGATGCGAAATGGACGTATCAGGCACCACCGTGACAGTGGCGAGGTGAGTAGTGGAGGCTGGGGGGAGCGGCATGTTGACGTAGTAGAAGCCACCACCCACGGCATAGCCCATGTACTCCAAGGTGAGGGGGCAGCGCGGGGGCGCCACGCACTCAGTCCGGAAGTGCCCCACGACGCCACAGTTGAAGCAGAGCTGGGACTCTCTGGCCCATGCACGACCATCCGTCCTAGACTCCGGAGGGATGAGCAGGGGAGCCACAACGCAATCCGCCTTAGGGAGGGTCACGTGGTCCTCGGGACCGACTGGGACAGGAAGCTCACCCGCGCCGTTGGTCTTTCAGCTCTTGGCTTTCTTCTTCTTCTTTGCCGGGGCAGGCGGTGTCAGCGCCCCGTGATCCCACCTAGGCGGCAAGAACCGGGAAGGGCGATGCTCATGACACAAGTCAAACCCATCATGGCGGGGGGCATACTCATCGTGCCAGGGGGGTCATCTCGACCATGATGCAACAGAGGGGCGTCGCGAGGAGCATCTCGGCGGGAGCCACCCGACGCATCCACGGGATCAGCAGCGCGTTTGCCCTTGAGCTCACGCTGCAGCTCGTCCTCCCGGTCAAGATCAGCCTCCCGCTGCCGGTGGAGGTCACCTGGCGATCCCGGAAGGGGAGAGCGAGGATCCCAAGCCGCGTCACGGGGGGGTAGGGGGCGGCCCGGATGGCGGTCGAGGGGTGGGGCACCAAGGAGTGTGCGGGTGAGTTGGCCCGAGGCCGGAGGGGGTGCAGGGAGGGGGCGGGGAGGGGCCCGGTGCTACGGGAGGGGGCCGAGAGCGGGGAAGGTCGAGACGACGAGCTGGAGGCAGGGTGAGTTCGATTCGACCGTGGGGCGCCATCGCCGGTGTCTCTCGCCATGAGGGCTTCTAGAAACGAACGACGCAAGGGGGAGGTGGCGTGATGGATCGAACGATGCGAGTGGAGTGGCCGAGCGCGTTGACTTCGGTGCGGGTCATAGGAGAGGCAAGTCACAGGTCAATGGAGCCCGGTTGGATCCAGATCTAGTGCTCAGGATCGGTCAGACCAAGCCTCCACGCCCGGTTAACACTAGCAACCATGTCGCGGGCCACAGAACGGGCCACCTGAAGCGCGCCTAGCCCAACTGGCAGGGGCACCCGAGGCAGGCCGCGTGGATGAGGCCCAGTCCGTGCTCTTTGGCGGGCCTCGGTTGGCCCACCTAAGAGGACAACCAGGGCAGGCCCTGACCAGGCATCAACCACCTGCGGTGGGTGCGATGCCGATGGCAGCTGCGCCGGCGGCGCGACCCAACGAGGCTGGGCGCCCAGCAACCGGCCACTAGCCAGGGGGCCACCATCGAACGGACCTCCGGTGAGGCCCTAGTCGCCAGCGAAGCAAGACCCAAACGGCAGCGGTTCAACCCCTCGGGCGCGACGGCGGCGGCAGAACCACGGAACGGCGGGCATGGCGAGGGCGAGCAGGCCAAGCGGCAGACAGGAGGAGGTCAAAGCAGGGAGGCGCGAGGCTGACCGGCAGCTCGACACGATCACCGTCGTTGGGGCCATCCTCGACGTCGCCCCACCGGAAAGGGGCGAGCGAGGTGCACAGGGACGGGCCGACGCCGGGCGGGAGGGTGGCCACGGGCACCAGCTCCGGCATCGCGGCGACAACGCAGCCGCCAATGGTCACCTCCATGACGGGACGACGACGGGCTGGGCAGGCCACCCTCACCGGTGGGAGGAATTTCAAAACGCCTGGGCCAAAGGCTCTTCCTTTCCAACCCACGGCCATCCAAGACATGTCGATATTGAAAGCATGTATCTTCCATCTCTCGTTGTATGGTCTGTGAAAGTTGCGACTGTATAACATATTTAGCTAGACCTTAGCCATTAAAGTTCAAAAGTTTCAAAAAAGTCTTCTTTTTTTGCATGGTACATGGGTTTCATGTGGAGTAACCACAAAGAGAAATGTGGTGCGAACTTTAGATGGTTATGCCTCCTTGTGGTAGAACCTTCATATTGATGGTTAATTTTTTTGGAATTTATTCAAGGTCTTTCAGTGATGTGTATTTAGTGGGAGAAGGCATTTTCATAGACTACAAAGATGTTTACGATGACTTCATAAATCTTAAAATAATATGACATTCATATGGATATGCTATGCATGCATGTGTTTATTATAAGACTAAGAGTATGAGCGTTTGTGTTTGTACCATGTTTAAAAAAACGGTTATTGGACGGTACCCAATAACCAAATACTTCGTCATAAAATAAGTGTCACAAACTCAATACAACTTTATACTAGTGTTAGTAAGGTGAGACACTTATTTTGACATGAAGAGAATACTTGGTTAGAGCATCTCTAGCGGACCTCTTATAAGGCTAGTCTTTGTAAAGGGTTTACAATTCATCTTTGCCCTTTTATAAGGGGCAAATTTGGTTTCGGCTAAACAGAAACCTTTTTATAAAACAAAAAATAAATAGAGATGATCACTCAAACACACATATAATAGAAATGGCCATTCATACATACATATAGTTCATTGATTACATATTGCGCGTCGGCCTACCCTAACCGTAAACTGGTCAAAATGGGGCTCCCCGAAGCCCTGTGGGTGCGTAGCGACGCTGCGGAGGTGGCGGCGATCACTTGTCGTCGTTGTCAGAGGTGAGGTCAATGTACATGGAGTCCTATGTCTTGGCTTCACGGTGCCATGCCCCCTCCTTCTCCTTGAACTCTTGCGCCCTGGCAAGGCCCTACTCGAGCAGGACGTCGTTGACCTCCTCATCCCATCGGCGGCGCTGCACCACCTCCACCCCCTCCCGCACACCGCATGGGAATCGTTGCCTCGATGGTCCGCTTCAGATGAGGGAAGGTAGTCCTCCAGCCCGGCGACGCCGGCGCGTGGCCGCTCCGCCTCATGCTCCCAATTCACCGCGCGAAGCGGCGGGAGCTCCTTCACCTCCCTCTTCATTGGTGGCAGCGGTGCGCGTGAGATGCACGCGCAGGAGGAGCTACCCGCATCGTATGAGCTGCCCGCACTGTAGGCGACCCGAGCCTGCCACCGGTCGGTACTCCTCTACCTCGCGGCGGAGGAGGGAAGCCGATGGCTCAAGACCTTGCTTGGTATATCGCTGGGCGGACGGCTTCCTTGGCGCGACGGCGGTGACGCGGCGATTCCACTCGGGGTCATCGCCACCACGTCGGCTAGAACTCCACATCTTGCCCCACATCATGGCGGACCGGTGGGACGGGCGGTGGATTTATGTCACCGGCGAGAAATCACATGGGGGAATGGGAATCATGACGGCAGGGATAAGGTTTTGACCTGTATCGCGGCCGCAGACCCGGATATATAATGCGCGAGGTTTTTTTTTGAGGGTCATTGTAAAATAAATTACGAACACACCAACTATACATGGTATGATCTTGTCTAAAAATCTGGCTAAATTTGTATAGTCGTCGAAATTATACAGGCCGCATGGTTTTAATGGGTATGCTAGAGATGCTTTCATATCACAAATATTGTTCATCTTTGGCAAGGGGAAATTCCTTTGAAGCTAGCTAGACGAGCGCCAATTCGCATCACAAGTCGACGTTCAACACTAGTTCCGGTGGCCGTTCCGGCGGAGTGAACACGCTGCACCGGCAGATCGGGCACGTCGCGTGCGAGCGTAGCCACCGGTCGATGCACTCGGTGTGGAACACGTGCAGGCATACCGGCATCCGCCGCACCTCGTCCCCCTTCTCCACCTCGCCGAGGCACACCGCGCACTCGGCGGCGCCGCCGGGCCCCGGGTGCTCGTAGCTCGGGATGAGAGCAGCTCGCAGGTCGTCGCGCCCCATCACGGCCTGCTCAGGGTGACGAAGCTGCTCGTGCGACGACACCTCCGTCTCCCGGCCGTCCTGCTGCTGAAGCTGGCGCGCTTCAGCGGACGCCGGCGACGAAAGCCACCGGGGCCAGGGCGGCCGGCTGAGCTCGGCGTAGAACTTGCAGCAGAGGAGGAGGCTGATGGTGGTGCAGAATGCGGCGAACGCTGCGAACAAGATGGCGGGCCCGGAGTAGGGCCGCTTGACGAAATGCAGGATGGCAACCGGCGCGGTGACGAACCCGCTGGCAAAGATGGCGTGCGCGCACGTGAAGTCGCTGCACCAGTCGTAGCAGGAGGCGCGCCTCCCCTGGACGGACATGCGCGCCTAGTACGTACTCTGGGATTGGCATGAGCTAAGCCGCGGGGAAAATGATTAAGGTGCAAGAACCGACATAAATAGCAATTATGCCGCTTCGACATCTCAGTGGTCACCATTGTATTATGCGCGGCTTAGCTGGGAGATGGAAACGATGAACTTCAGTACGTCAATTCACATTTTTTAGATTGGATCTAGTGATGTCTTTACTGTTGTTCTGTAGGCGTTTTGTAATTGTAATGCCCGAAGGAAGTTGTCACAAGTGGAAATTTCGTTTAGACTCTAGGTCTTCCAGTTTCGTGCCCAAGAAAAGAAAAAGAAGGCTATTTGCCCTCTCCACCTTCCCCGTTGCATTGCCTCCCTCTCCTCCACCCGGCCTCGAAGGGGAGGGGATGGTGCGGATCTCGCTATAGGTGTAACTGTAGTAGTAGTAGGTTAGGGTTCTCCTCGTAGCTAGGGTTGTTGGGTTATCCTGGTGCTCTAACCATGGGAACCCTAGTAGTAGCCGTCGAGGCTCCCTCTCCTCATCTCATCCCTCCCTCGCCGCCGCCAGGCAGCGTAGCCGAGCGAAGTGTGGCTGGTGCCGGCGGCGGCGGGGAGCCTTCATCCTCTCGCGCGAGGGCCCTTACGCGGGAAGGATCGGCCGGGCTAGAGTGCGGTGCTTGCGGAAGGCGTTGCGACGTGTCTGAGATGTGCGGCGACACCAGCTTGCTGCCTACGTGACGGGCGTCGTGGTGGCGGAGCGTGCTGGGCGATCGGTGGCGGCGGACGGGCTGGTGCAGCATAGCTCCGCCAGATTTGGCAGCATGGCGACACGGGCTGCGGGCGGCAAGGGCTACGAAAGGGCGTCGTGGTGGTGGTCGTCCGTGGCAGCGGTGAGGCATCAGTTGGTTTGGCCGGCCGGCTCGGGCGGTGGCTGCTGACCGGGGCGGTGGTACGGGTCTATGGAGTCCAGTTGTCGTTGATCTGGCGGCTGGGCTTGCGTAGGCATCCCAGGGAGGCGACGGCAATCTCCCTTCTGCTAGGACCAAGCCAGCGGCGCGCTGGGCTGGGCGGGTGTCGGCCACAGGGCCGAACTTGCGATGGTGTTTAGACCACTTTGCGATGGTGTTGAGGAACTGGTGGGACGTTTAAGCCATGGCGGTGTTCATTTTCTAGAAGTGGAAAATGTACCTCCCTCTTGCTTGCGATGCAACGGCGGCTCATTTCGTAGCCTTCCTTCAGAATTCGTTGTGCTTTGTACCAATCTCGCTTCCCAAATATGTTGTATCATGCTCTATCTTGTGAGTAATCTGGGGGATTGGAGATCCAGTACTCATGCGAGCTTTAAGAGAGAGGGCAACGGCCGATTGGCTTCATCTGGTTGGTTTCGTGTTCAAGTTGATTCTAGTCTGAAGCGTCCGAGTGGTGTGGCTTTAGTGTCAGCAATGGGAGGAGGACAAACATCTCTTAATCTTCAGCGTGTTTTCCTTCAATTTGACATATTGCTCTTGTGTTCTCACATGTCCATATACACTATGTATCTTCACCGTAGTGAAAGCTTAATGTATTCTAGAAAAGTTTAGTAGTCACATAACTTCGACATCATATTACCATAAGACATACTAAGAATGGTGAATCCATAAGAGAAACAAAACATGAACTTCCTTTCATGTCAGAGTTCAACATATTTAGATTCACTAAGCTTCCTAGAGTTGAAGCCCAATTATGTTGATCGATTTTCGTGGCTAGCCCCGATTTTGACCAGGTCGTGCGCTGGGTTTAGTGGAGGTGTGGGGCAACTGATGGGGGTACCCTTGGTAAGTGGATGGGATGTGTTGGCCAGGTACTTTTACCAGCGACTCATATTCGTCTTATAGGCTTGAAACCGTCTCTCACCTGGTGAACGCCATCGCCTCTACTTTCCCTGCATCGCACCTGGGTCGCCTCTTCCCAATCTCTAGCAATTGGAAACCCATCCCCCACATCTGCGATTGCCAATTCTACGTTCAACAAGGAAGGTATGGGTGGTGAAATTGGTGCCTCTTCCGTCGGTAGCTGAAGCTCGCCACGAACCATTACGTGCCATCTTCGGGTCCTCCCCTTATTCTGTTATAGATCATGTGATCCTTGTTTCGAGAATGGTGCATGTAGGATTGGAAAGCCATCGGTACCTGCGTTAGGGTGTCGAACACGGTCGAAAGTACCAGAGGGGAGATCGCACAAGAGGTTAACCAGGTTCAGCCCCTCGTATTGAGGTAACACCCTACATCCTGCTTCTGATTTATATTCATGGTGGAGCACCTCGTGGGAGGGGTGAGGGAGTCCTGGTTTAAGGGGTCCTCGGGTGGCCGACCTGTTTCTCATGGGCCGGACTATATGGGCCATTTACGAGCATTGGATTGATCGAAGGCCATGTCTCTAGGAAGGAAGCATCGGGAATCGAGGGGTGTCCTCCAAGATTGGAATAGTGAATAGGCATGTTTTTCCTTCTATGTGTAACCGATCATGTGTAAACCCTAGGTACCCTCGGCATCTATATAAACCGGAGGGTTTTAGGTTGTAGACAGAGAACGACTCATCTAGGGTTTAGCTATTTGATCTCGAGGTAGATCAACTCTGTAACCTATACATCATCAATATAGTCAAGTAGGATGTAGGGTTTTACCTCCATGGGAGGGCCCGAACCTGGGTAAACATCGTGTCCTTCGTCCCCTGTTACCATCGATCCAAGTCTCACAGCTCGGGACCCCCTACCCAAGATCCGCCGGTTTTGACACCGACATTGGTGCTTTCATTGAGAGTTCCGCTGTGATCACAAAAGAAATCGATGGCTCGCGTTGTCATCAACGAAGAAGTCCGCAACATGGACATTTTGTCCCCGGGCAGATCTTCGCTTTCGGCAGCATTGTGCTGCACACTGACCCGACCATCCATCTAGGCCGGGTTGAAAGCTTCGCCCTTGATCAAGAGGTCAGATTCGGGAACCTGGAGTTCTCCGTAGACTCTCGAGGCGATCTCTCTCTAACCGAACTCGCAGTCTCGCCTGCCACGCCCGAAGACTCCGAGGCTTTAACCTCGGATCCCTATTTCGGTCACGCCCGTGGGATCCACCCCGGTGACGGCCTGACCTTTAGTCCGGATTCGGCCATAGTGCCAGATGCCTGGACACCTGTTCTTGTCAAACACTCTCCTTGCACGGACGCACCAAAGGTCAACTCCAAACGCTCCGAGCAGGTCTATCCGATCGAGCTCTCAACACTCAACGAGGTCCTAGATCGTGTCTTGTCGATGAAAATTACCGAGGACCCAACCCCGATCTATGCTCAGTTTGGTCTCAAGGCGGGTCAGGACAAATTTTTCATCCCACCCACCACCCACTTGATAGCCACTGACGAGGATTTAACCGACATGTTGGACTATGCCTTTGAGGAGGCAGAATACATGGATGAGGAAGATTGCTCACCCGCCCCCATTAACACCGTGTAATGGGCTGCCACCTCCACGTATGACGTCTACATGGTGGACACTCTAGCCGCTAACAGCAAGCACACACCTAAAAGCGATGGCGACAAATCGGGTTGAGCGTCGTCAAGGCACTAGAAGCCGCAAAAACGATCAAAAGGAAAAAAGGGAAGAAAAGCTATCGTCAGCACCGGGGACGAAGATACCCCGAAAGACCTAGGCGATCCCTATATCCCCGAACACCCGCTAGAGGGTCAAGAGAGACCGGAAGATCAGATCAACCCCAACAAGCTAAATGATTCCGGGGATGACAATTACCTCCCCCTGTTGAGGACGAAGACATCTCGGAAGCCGATGACTTTGCCATCCCCGATAAGCTTGAAGATCAGGAACTGTTCAGGCAACAGATTATAGCCACGACACGTAGCCTGAAAGCAAAAGAATGACAGCTTAAAGCCGAACAGGACAACCTCAATGATCGATGGACGAGAGTCCTCTCAGCTTAGGAAGGATACAGTACCGGTATTTTGGACCAACCTAAAAGCTATCCATGCAGAAGGCTGCTGCCACAATTCAATGACGAGCTTACCGACACGCCGTCTCCCAAACATACCCCATATGACAAGCCAGACCGCCCTCCTCGAGGACGAGACAGGAAAGCAGACGACACCGGCTATAGGCCGACGATACCCCGAAGACGGGGAAAAGAGCCAATAGAGCCCGATGATAGGTTCGACCTGCGGCATGACCTGGTGTTGGGGAATGTTGCATGGGAAACAAAAAATTTCCTACGCACACGCAAGATCTATCCATGGTGATGAGCATCTACGAGAGGGAGAGTGGATCTACATACCCTTGTAGATCGCTAAGCGGGAAGCGTTAAGAAACACGGTTGATGTAGTCGAATGTCTTCGCAATCCAAATCGCCGAGCGTCCCACGATCCCATCACGATCCATCTAGCAATCCAATCACGATCCGTCCTATGATCCAATCACGAATCATCTCGCGATCCTAATCACGGTCCTTCCGATCTAGCGCCGAACGGACGGCACCTCCGCGGCCAGCACATGTACAGCAAGATGATGATCTCCGCCTTCTTGATACAGCAAGAGGGAGCGGAGAGGTAGACCAGTTCTCCGGTAGCACAACACCATGGTGGCGGTGCTGGTGAACTAATCCTGCAGGGCTTCGCCTAAGCACCGCAGAACTAATCAAGAGGAGAAACAGATCTAGAGGAAGAAGAGGGCAGCACGTGGCAATTAGGGTTAGATTTCCCCTCTAAACCCTCTAGTATATATAGGAGGGAGGGAGGGGATGAGGCAGCCTCAAACCCTCAAGGTTTGGTCGAAATTGGAGGTGGAGGAGTCCCACTCCAATCCTATTATGAGTAGGATTCCTCCTTTCTACTAGGAAACTCTTTCCATCTCTCCACCTTTTGGTTTTTTCCCACCCCTAGCCACATGGGCCTTAGTGGGGGCTTAGTCCAACCCATCAGGAGCTGGTTTGACTCCTCCCACAGCCCGTGAGGTCCTTTGGTTTGAGACACCCCTCCCGATGGTCCCCCGGCACCCTCCCGGCACTCCCGGTACACTACCGATGAGCCCGAAACTTTTTCGGTGACCAAAATAGGAGTTCCTATATATGAATCTTTACCTCCAGACCATTCCGGAGCTCCTCGTGACGTCTGGGATCTCATCCTCGACTCCGAAAAACCTTCGGTGACCAAGATACATAACTCAATACTACTGAAACGTCACGGAACCTTAAGTGTGCAGACCGTGTGGATTCGAGAACTATGTAGACATGACCGAGACACCTCTACGGTAAATAACCAATAGCGGGACCTAGATGCCCATATTGGTTCCTACATATTCTATGAAGATCTTTATCGGTTGAACCTCTATGTCAAGAATTCAGTTAATCACGTATGATGTTCCCTTTGTTCTTCGGTATGTTACTTGCCCGAGACTCGATCGTCGGTATCTCTATACCTAGTTCAATCTCGTTACCGAAAAGTCTCTTTACTTGTTCCGTAATACAAGATCCCATGGATAACTCTTTATTCACATTGCTTGCAAGGCTTATAGTGATGTTGTATTACCGAGTGGGCCCTGAGATACCTCTCCATCACACGGAGTAACAAATCCCAGTATTGATCCATGCCAACCCAACAGACACCCTCGGAGATACCTGTAGAGCACCTTTATAGTCACCCAGTTACGTTGCGACGTCTGGTACACACAAGGTACTCCTCCGGTGTCAGTGAGCTGCATGATCTCATGGTCATAGGAACAGATACTTGACATGCAGAAACTGTAGCAATAAACTGACACGATCATATTCTACGTTTATAGTTTGGGTCTTGTCCATCACATCATTCTCCTAATGATGTGATCCCGTTATCAAATGACATCTCATGTCCATGGCTAGGAAACCTTAACCATCTTTGATCAACGAGCTAGTCTATTAGAGGCATACTAGGCACATGGTGTTGTCTATGTATCCACACATGTAACTGAGTTTCCGATCAATATAATTCTAGCATGGATAATAAAGGATTACCATGAACAAGGAAATATGATAATAACTAATTTATTATTGCCTCTAGGGCATATTTCCAACAGTCTCCCACTTGCACTAGAGTCAATAATCTAGTTCACATCACCATATGATTCGCATTGTTATGAATCTAACACCCAATGATTTCTTGGGCTCGATCATGATTTGCATGTGAGAGAGGTCTTTTAGTCAATGGGTCTGTGATTTTTAGAATCGTGTGTACTTTGCAAATATCTATGTCATATTGTAAATACCTCTACTGCACTTGGAACTATTCCAAATGACTGCTCTGCAGTACGTATCTGGATTGCTACTAAGAGTCATCCGGATTGGTGTTAAAGCTTGCATTGACGTAACTCTTTACGACAAACTCTTTATCACCTTCATAATCGAGAAATATCTCCTTAGTCCTCTAGTTACTAAGGATAATTTTGACCATTGTCCAGTGATCCACTCCTGGATCACTTTTGTACCCCTTGACGGACTCATGGCAAGGCACACACCAGGTGCGTTACATAGCATGGCATACTATACAGAGCCTGTGGATAAGGTACAGGAGACATCCTTCGTCCTTTGTCTTTCTTCTGCCGTTGTTGAGCTTTGAGTCTCACTCAACTTCACACCTTACAAATCAGGCAAGAACTCTTTCTTTGACTGATCCATTTTGAGCTCTTTCAAAATCTTGTCAAGGTATGTACTCATTGAAAGTCTCATCGGGCGTCTTGATCTATCTCTAAAGATCTCGATGCCCAACAATTAAGTAGCTTTATCTAGGTCTTCCTTTGAAAAACTCTTTTCAAACAAGCCTTTATGGTTTCCAGAAATTCTACATCATTTCCGATCAACAATATTTCAACCACATATACTTATCAGAAATTCTATAGTGCTCCCACTCAGTTTCTTGTAAATACAAGTTTCTCATAAACTTTGTATAGACGAAAAGATTTTGATCACCTCATCAAAGCGTATATTCCAACTCCGAGATTCTTACTCCAGTCCATAGAAGGATCACTGGATCTTGCACACCTTTTAACCATCTTTAGGACTGACAAAACCTTCTGGTTGTATCACATACAACCTTTCCTCAAGTAATCCGTTAAGGAAACGATGTTTTGACATCCATCTGCCAGATTTCATAACTGAAAATGCAGCAACTGCTAACATAATTCCAAGAGACTTTAGCATCGCTACGAGTGAGAAATTCTCATCATAGTCAACTCCTTAAACTTGTCAGAAATTTCTTTGCGACAAGTCGAGCTTTATAAATGGTGACATTCACCATCATCGTCTATCTTCATCTTAAAGGTCCATTTGTACTCAAAGACGTGCCGTCCAACGAGCAAGTCTACCAAATTCTATACTTGGTTTTCATATATGGATTCTTTCTCAGATTTCATGGCCTCTAACCGTTTGTCAGAATCCGGGCCCATTATAGCTTCTCCATAGCTCGTAGGTTCATCATTGTCCAACAACATGACCTCTAAGAAAGGGTTGTCGTGCCACTCACGAGCAGTACGCGTCCTTGTCGACCTACGAGGTTCGATAGTAACTTGATCTGCAGCTTCATGATCATCATCATTAAATTCCTCTTCAACTAATGTAGGCACCACAGAAACATCTTCCTGTGTTGCGCTACTCTCTGGTTGAAACAAAGGTTCAACAACCTCATCAAGTTATATCTTCCTCCTACTCAATTCTTTCAAGAGAAACTCTTTCTCGAGAAAGGATCCGTTTTAGCAATAAACACTTTGTGCTCGGATCTGAGATAGAAGGTATACCCAACCGTTCTTATGGTATTCCATGAAGATGCATTTGTCCGCTTTAGGTTCGAGCTCATGAGGTGAAAACCTTTTTTCACATAAAGGTCGTAGCCCCCACCATTAAGAAATGACAGCTTAGGTTTCTATCAAACAATAATTCATATGGTGTCATCTCAACGGATTTAGATGGTGCCCCATTTAAAGTGAATGTAGTTGTCTCTAATGCATAACCCCAAAATGAAAGTGACAAAACGATAAGAGACATCATAATTTGCACCATATCCTATAGAGTGTGACTATGAGTTTGAACACACCATCACACTATGGTGTTCCAGGTGGCGTGAGTTGTGAAACAACTTTCACATTGTCTAAAGTTGTATGCCAAACTCGTAACTCAGATATTCACCTCCATGATCATATTGTAGACATTTTTATCTTCTTGTCACGATGATCTTAAACTTCACTCTGAATTTGCTTGAACTTTTCAAACTATTCAGACTTGTGTTTCATTAAGTAAATATACACTATATTTACTCAAATCATTAGTGAAGGTAAGAAAAGAACGATATCCACCGCACGCTATAACACCCATTGGATTGCATACATCAACATGTATCATTTCGAATAAATCACTTGCCCACTCCATCAAACCGGAAAACGGGGTCCTTAGTCATCATGCCCAAGAGGCATGGTTCGCATGTCTCAACCGATTCAAAATCGAATGAGTCCAAAGATCCATCAGCATGGAGTTTCTTCATGCGATTTATACCAATATGACATTTTGCGGCAGTGCCAGAAGTATGTGGTACTATCATTATTAACTTTGTATCTTTAGGCATCAATGTTATGAACATGTGTATTACTATGATCAAGATTCAACAAACCATTCTCACTGGGTGCATGACCATTGAAGGTATTATTCATGTAAACAGAATAACCATTATTCTCTAACTTAAATGAATAACCGTGTTGCAATAAACACGATCTAATCATGTTCATGCTTAACGCAAACACCAAATAACATTTATTTAGGTTTGTCACTAATCCCCAAGGTAGAGAGAGCATGCGATGTTGATCACATCAACCTTGGAAACATTTCCAACACACATCGTCATCTCACACTTAGCTAGTCTCCGTTTATTGCGTAGCTTTTGCTTCGAGTAACTAACATTTAGCAACCGAACCGGTATCCAATACCCAGGTACTACTAGGAGTACTAGCAAGGTATAAATCAATAACACGTATATCAAATATACTTTAGTCGACGTTGCCAGCCTTCTTATCTACCAAGTATCTAGGGTTGTTCTGCTTCAGTGACCGCTCTCCTCTTAATAGAAGCACTTAGTCTGAGGTTTGGGTTCAACTTTGGGTTGCTTCACTTGCCATCCATGAAGTTTCCCTCCTTGCCCTTGCCCTTCTCGAAACTAGTGGTTTTACTAACCATCAACACTTGATGCTCCTTCTTGATTTCCATCTTCGCAGTGTTAAACATCGCGAATATCTCATGGATCATTATTTCCATCCCTAGCATTTTATAGTTCATCACGAAGCTCTAGTAGCTTAGTGACAGTGACTTGGAGAACTATATCAATCACTATCTTATCTGGAAGATCAACCCCCACTTGATTCAAGCGATTGTAGCATCCAGACAATCTAAGCACATGCTCAACGATTGAGCTATTCTCCTTCATCTTGCAGGCAAAGAATCTTGTTTGAGATCTCATATCTCACAACATGGGCACGAGCTTGAGATCCCAATTTCAGCTCTTAGAATATCTCATATGTTCCGTGACATTCAAAACGTTTTGGAGCCTCAATTCTAAGCTGTAATGCATGACGCACCGAACTATCAAGTAGTAATCGGAACATGCCTGTCGGATGTTCACAAAATCTACAGACGATGCTGGAGGGGGGTTGCGCACCGAGCGGTGCATTGAGGACATAAGCCTTCTGTGCAGCAATGAGGTAAATCCTCAGATCACGGACCCAGTCCACAATATTGCTACCATCATCTTTCAACTCTATTTCTCTAGGAACATATAAAAATTCAAGGGAGCTACTACGTGAGCTAGTAATCTACAACATAATTTGCAAAGACAATACTGACTATGTTCATGATAATGAGTTCAATTAATCATATTACTTAAGAACTCCCACTCATATTGACATCCCTCTGGTCATTCGAGTGATACATGATCCAAATTCACCAACAAGTCTGATCATCACGTGAGTTGAGGTGGTTTCAATGGTGAACATCATCATGTTGATCATATCTACTATATGACTCATGTTCGATCTTTCGGTCTCTTGTGTTCTGAGGACATGTTTGTACATGCTAGGCTCGTCAAGTTTAACCCGAGTGTTCTGCACGTGCAACACTAGCTTGCACCCGTTGTATGTGAACGTAGATTTTATCACACCTGATCATCATGTGGTGTCACGACACGACGAACTTTCGCAACGGTGCACACTCGAGGAGAACACAATTGATCTTGAAATTTAAGTGAGGGATCACCTTAAAATGCTATCGTCGTCCTAAGCAAAACAAGGTGCATAAAAGTATTAACATCACATGCAAATCATAAGTGACATGATATGGCCATGAACTTGTGCTTTTGATCTCCATCTACAAAGCACCGACATGATCTCCATCGTCACCGGCATGACACCATGATCTCCATCATCTTGATCTCCATCAATGTGTCACCATCGGGGTTGTCACGCCCACCATGCTTCTACAACTATTGCTACTGCTTAGCATAAAGTAAAGCATTACATAGCGCTTAATGATTGACATGTAGGCCATACAATAATTAAAGACAAACCTATGGCTCCTGCCAGTTGTCGTACTCATCGACATGCAAGTCATGATATTCTATACAATACATAATCATCTTATACATAACATATATATCATCATGTAATTGGCCATATCACATCACAACATACCCTGCAAAAACAAGTTAGACGTCCTCTAATTGTTGTTGCAAATTTTACGTGGCTGCTACGGGTATCTAGCAAGAACAATTCTTACCTACGCAAAAACCACAATGGTGATACAAAAATTGCTTTTCATCCTTCTCAAGGACCGCCTTTGTCGAATCCGATCCAACTAAAATAGGAGAAACAGGCACCCACCAGCCATCTTTGTGCAATGAAGTTACACCTAAGTCGATGGAACCGGTCTCTCGTAAGCGTACAAGTAAGTTTGGTCTGGGACACTTCATCACACAATACCGGTGAACCAAAACACGACCAAGGAAGGAAGCAATCTAAGCATCAATGCCCACAAACTCCTTTGTGTTCTACTCAAGATCTCATCTACACATAGACCTAACTCATGATGCCATTGTTGGGGAATGTTGCATGCAAAACAAAAAAAATCCTATACACACGCAAGATCTATCCATGGTGATGAGCATCTACGAGAGGGAGAGTGGATCTACATACCCTCGTAGATCGCTAAGCGGGAAGCGTTAAGAAACGTGGTTGATGTAGTCGAACGTCTTCGCGATCCAAATCACCGAGCGTCCCGCGATCCCATCACGATCCATCTCGCGATCCAATCATGATCCATCCTGCGATCCTATCACGATCCGTCCTGCAATCCAATCACGAATCGTCTCGCGATCTTTATCACGGTCCTTCCGATCAAGCGCCGAACAGACGACACCTCCGCGTTCAGCACACGTACAGCTCGGTGACGATCTCCGCCTTCTTGATCCAACAAGAGGGAACGGAGAGGCAGATGAGTTCTCTGGTAGCACAACGGCGTGGTCGTGGTGGTGGTGAACTAATCTGCAGGCCTTCACCTAAGCACCGCATAACTAATCTAGAGGAGAAACAGATCTAGAGGAAGAAGATGGCAACACGTGGCAATTAGGGTTAGCTTTCCCCTCTAAATCCTCTAGTGTATATAGGAGGGAGGGAGGGGAGGAGGCAGCCTCGAACCCTCAAGGTTTGGTCGAAATTGGAGGTGGAGGAGTCCTACTCCAATCCTATTAGGAGTAGGATTCCTCCTTTGTACTTGCAAACTCTTTCCACCTCTCCACCTTTTGGGTTTTTCCCACCCCTAGCCACATGGGACTTAGTGGGGGCTTAGTCCAGCCCAACGGGGGCTGGTTTGTCTCCTCCCACATACCATGAGGTCCTTTGGGTCGAGACACCCCTCCCGATGTCCCCTGGCATCCTCCCAGCACTCCCGATACACTACCGATGAGCCCGAAACTTTTCCGGTAACCAAAACAGGACTTCCTATATATCAATCTTTACCTCCAGACCATTTCGGAGCTCCTCGTGACATACGGAATCTCATCCAGGACTCTTAAAAACCTTCGGTCACCAACATACATAACTCAATACTACCAGAACATGATCGAACCTTAAGTGTGCAGACCCTGCGGGTTCGAGAACTATGTAGACATGACCGAGACATTTCTACGGTCAATAACCAATAGCGGGACCTGGATGTCCATATTGGTTCCTACATATTCTATGAAGATCTTTATTGGTTGAACATCTATGTCAAGGATTCAGTTAATCTCGTATGTTGTTCCCTTTGTTATTCGGTATGTTACTTGCCCGAGATTCGATCGTCGGTATCTCTATACCTAGTTCAATCTTGTTACCGGAAAGTCTCTTTACTTGTTCCGTCATACAAGATCCCATGGCTAACACTTTAGTCACATTGCTTACAAGGCTTATAGTGATGTTGATTACCGAGTGGGCCCTGAGATACCTCTGTTAGAGTTATAATATAAGTCGTGTACCTCTTTGTATTTCTCCTGTTATATAAGGGGTTTCCTGCATATGTTCCGTACCTGTACATGTATATATACCGGCTTATGGCCTCATTGGAATACAGGTTGCTTATTCCTAACATGGTATTAGAGCCTTAGGTTTTTTTCTCGCACGCGCAACTCGTGCTCTCGATCCACTTTTTCTCCCTGCCGCGGACCTCCTACCAGCGTCGCTACTCCCGCACTGCCCAGCGCATCGAGCGGATCTCGATCTCCTATCGCTGGCCGCTGGTTCTCCCTTCGCTAGATCGGGCCCCGGTCTCCCTCCGTTGGTCGCTGGCCTCGGTCTCCTTCGCCACCAGCGGATCGGGCCCGCCTAGATCGAGCCGCCGCCCAGATCGCTCGCCCATAGGAGCCTCAAGATCGAGCCAGCGGTGATTAGCTCCATCGCCAGCGGGCAGCCCGATTCCATCGGCTCCACCACTCCAGCCCGATTCCCCGTCTATTGCTAGCTCGGTTCCCCGTCTCCACCGCCAGCGCTCACCGCTCCTCCCGGCTCCCGCTCCAGATCTCTTCGCCCCGAGCGCCAGCGCATCTCTACCGGTTCCCATCGCCAGCGGTGATTAGCTCCATCGTCAGATCGATTCGTTCCGAGCGCCAGCGCCCGTGGTTGACTCTGCATCTTTCCTAAAAAAACAATGTCTGCTGCAACAGGCTATGTTGCTGTCCCTCGCTGTCCGGTGATCTTCGATGGCTCTAACTACACCGAGTTCACTGGCTTCATGCGCATTCAGATGCGTGGCATACGTCTCTGGGGTGTCCTTTCTGGCGAGGTCTGTTGTCCGCCACGCCCAATTCCTCCTGTGGCTCCCACTCCGCCGATCCCTCCGATTCTTCCTGCGGATGCTAATCAAGCTGCGAAGGATGCCGCTAAGGTTGCTGATGAGGCCGCTATCCGTGCTTATGACGAGCAGGTTGTGACTTATGAGGAGGCTCTTCAGGTGTATCATGGTGCTCTGTCTGTTTACACACAGTGGCTTGATGATGATGCTCATGCTGCAGCCGTTCTTACTGCCAGTGTTCTGCCTCAGTTTGCTTCTGAGTTTTTGGGTCTTCCTACTGTCTTTGAGATGTGGACTTGCCTTCGTCAGCGCTATGAGCCCTCTGGTGATGCCTTATACCTCTCTGTGGTCCGTCAGGAGCACGCTCTTCAGCAGGGTGACTCTACAGTTGATGATTTCTATGCACAGAGTTCTGCTATCTGGCGCCAGCTTGATTCTCTCTGCAGTGCTGGTTGTCATACTTGATCCTGTTGCCAGGCTGTCTAGGATAATTTGGAGTTTCATCATGTATACGAGTTCCTATCTCGGCTCCGTAAGGAGTTTGAGCCCCGGCGTGCCCAGTTGTTTGCTCGTGGCCGTATTTCTCTCATGGAGGAGCTTTCTGAGATCCGTGCTGAGGAGACTCGCTTACGTGGTGCTGGTTTACTGGAGGTTCCTTCTGTGCTAGCTACTCGGACTCCTTCTGCGCCACCTGCTACACCGACCTCTTCTCGCTCGAGCGCTCCGCTGCTTTTGCCCACTCCCTCTGGAGGCTCAGGTCGCCCCCGTCCACATTGCGGTTATTGTAACAATGATGGTCATGTTGAGTCCCAGTGCTACACTAAGAGGAAACATCTGCGCAAGGACCGATCATCATCTTCAGAGACTTCGTCATCTACCTCGACAGCTTCAGCCATCGCTTTGACTGAGCAGGATATTCTGAAACTTAAGCGTCTGCTCGCGGCTTCAGGTTCTTCCTCGACGGGTACTGCTGGTTCTGTGACTGATGCTTCCCGCACTGCGCCACCACCCTCTACACAGTCAGGTACATCCCCATGGGTTCTGGATTCTGGAGCTTCTTTTCATATGTCTTCTCATTCTTCCACGCTGTCCTCTCTTCGCTCGCTTGAGTCTCCTGTTCAGGTTCTCACTGCTGATGGTACTCCTCTTTCTGTCGTTAGCAGAGGCAATCTTACCACTCCTTCTTATTCTGTCCCAGATGTTGCTCATGTTCCTCGTCTTACAGTGAATCTCTTTTTTGCTGGTCAACTTACTGAGTCTGGTTGTCGCGTCATCCTTGATGTTGACTCTTGTTCTGTCCAGGACCGTCGCACACACACTCTGGTTGGAGCTGGCCCTCGCCGCCGTGATTCTCAGGGTCTTTGGGAGTTGGACTGGCTTCATGTTCCTTCCGCTGCAACCACTCTCGCCAGTTCCTCTGCTTCAGTTGCCTCCGCTACTGGCTCTTTCCAGTACTGGCATCATCGTCTTGGTCATTTGTGTGGTTCTCGTTTATCGTCTTTAGTTCATCGAGGTCTTCTGGGGTATGTCTCAGGGGATGTTGCTTTAGAGTGTCAGGGTTGTCGTCTTGGCAAGCAGATTCAGTTACCTTATTCACATAGTGAGTCAGTGTCTAAACGTCCTTTCAATTTAGTTCATTCTGATGTATGGGGTCTGACTCCCTTCGATTCGAAAGGTGGTCATAAATATTATATTATTTTCATCGATGATTTCTCTCATTACACATGGCTTTATTTCATGACTTCTCATAGTGAGCTGTTGTCTATTTATAAGCGTTTTGCTGCCATGGTTCACACTCGGTTCTCTTCTCCCATTCGTGTTTTTCGTGCTGACTCCGCTGGCGAGTATATCTCTAAGATGTTGCATGGTGTTTTTGCTGAGCAAGGGACTCTCTCTCAATTCTCTTGTCTGGTGCTCATGCTCAGAATGGTGTAGCTGAGCGAAAGCATCGTCATCTTCTTGAGATGGCACGTGCGTTGATGATTGCTGCCTCTCTCCCGCCTCATTTTTGGGCTGAGGCCATCTCCACGTCCACCTATCTCATCAATCTCCAACCTTCCACTGCCCTACAGGGTGGTGTTCCTTTCAAGCGTCTTTTTGATCGTTCCCCCGATTATTCGATGCTTCACTTGTTTGGTTATGTTTGCTATGTTCTTCTTGCCCCTCGGGAACGCACCAAACTGATCGCTCAGTCTGTTGAGTGTGTCTTCTTAGGTTACAGTGATGAGCATAAGGGCTATCGCTGTTGGGATCCTATTGGTCGTCGGATGCGTATCTCTCGAGATGTGACTTTTGATGAGTCTCGTCCCTTCTACCCACGCTCATCTTCCTCGACCTTTTCTATGGAGGATATCTCTTTCCTCACTTTTACCAACTCACCTATCACCTCCATTGAGCCTTTGCCGCCACCTCTGCCTACTAGTTCCGCTCCCTCTGCTTCTCCACCTCTCGTCGATTTGCCGCCACCATCTTCCCCGGTCTCCTCGTCTAGCATGTCACTGGATTCTACCCCTTCCTCTCCGATGACTTCTTCGTCGCCACCCTCCGATTCTACCTTGGTGGTTCCTCCTGCAATTGTTTCGCCTTTTCCTCAGTGTTACACTCGTTGTTCACGTCCTACGGATGCCTCTGGGGATGTGTCGTCCTCCTCGTCTCAGCCTACTTATGGCTTGCGTTCTCGTCCTCGTCCGCCTATTGATCGCTTTGGATTTCCCACCGCTGGTGCTGCTATTCTTGAGCCGACTTCTTATCGTCAAGCTATTGTTCATCCTGAATGGCAGTTTGCGATGGCAGAGGAGCTTGCTGCTCTTGAACGCACTGGTACATGGGATCTTGTTTCCCTTCCTCCCGGAGTCCGTCCCATCACTTGTAAGTGGGTATACAAGGTTAAGACTCGCTCCGATGGTTCTCTTGAGCGTCACAAAGCTCGTCTTGTGGCTCGTGGTTTTCAGCAGGAGCATGGTCGTGATTATGACGAGACTTTTGCGTCTGTCGCCCATATGACAATTGTTCGTACACTTCTTGTTGTGGCCTCTACACGCCACTTGTCTATATCTCAATTGGATGTTAAGAATGCCTTTCTTAATGGTGAGCTACGTGAGGAGGTGTACATGCAGCCACCACCTGGCTATTCTGTCCTAGATGGCATGGTATGTCGTCTTCGTTGCTCTCTATATGGCCTTAAGCAAGCCCCCGCGCTTGGTTTGAGCACTTTGCCTCTGTGGTGACTGTCGCTGGTTTATCAGCTAGTGCTCATGATCCAGCGTTGTTCATTCACCTTTCTCCTCGTGGTCAGACTCTTCTTCTTCTCTATGTTGATGACATGATCATCACCGGAGATGACCCCGAGTACATTGCCTTTGTAAAGGCCCGTCTTAGTGATCAGTTTCTTATGTCTGATCTTGGACCTCTTCGTTATTTTCTTGATATTGAAGTCTCTTCTACTTCTGATGGCTTTTTTATATCCCAGGAAAAGTATATCCAGGATCTTCTTGCTCGTGCTGCTATTACTGACGAGCGCATTGTTGAGACTCCTATGGAGCTCAATGTTCACCTCCGTGCTACTGATGGTGATCCCCTGCCTGACCCGACGCGTTATCGTCATCTTGTTGGCAGCCTTGTCTATCTAGCTGTCACTCGTCTGTATATCTCTTATCCGGTTCATATTTTGAGTCAGTTTGTCTCCGCTCCCACATCGGTTCACTATAGTCATCTTCTTCGTGTTCTCCGCTATCTTCGGGGCATGATCTCTCACCATCTCTTCTTTCCTTGCTCCAGTTCTTTACAGCTTCAGGCCTATTCGGATGCTACGTGGGCTAGTGATCCTTCAGATCGCCATTCACTTTTTGCTTACTGTGTTTTTGTTGGTGGTTCTCTCATTGCCTGGAAGACGAAGAAACAGATTGCAGTTTCCTGGTCGAGTGCCGAGGCTGAATTACGAGCGATGGCTCTATTGATAGCAGAGGTGACTTGGTTACGATGGTTACTTCAGGATTTCGGTGTTTCAATTACTACACCGACTCTGCTCTTATCTGTTAGCACAGGTGCTATTAGCATTGCGCGCGATCCTATGAAGCATGAGCTCACCAAGCATATTGGTGTTGATGCTTTCTATGTGCGCGCGGGTGTGCAGGATCAGGTTATTGCTCTTCAGTATGTGCCTTCCGAGTTACAGTTGGCGGATTTCCTGACGAAGGCCCAGACTAGAGCACAACATGGCTTTTATCTCTCCAAACTCAGTGTTGTTCATCCACCATGAGTTTGAGGGGGGGTGTTAAAGTTAAAATATAAGTCGTGTACCTCTTTGTATTTCTCCCATTATATAAGGGGTTTCCTGCATATGTTCCGTACCTGTACATGTATATATACCGGCTTATGGCCTCATTGGAATATAGGTTGCTTATTCCTAACAACCTCTTCGTCACACGGAGTAACAAATCCCAGTATTGATCCATGCCAACCCAACAGACACCCTCGGAGATACCTGTAGAGCACCTTTATAGCCACCCAGTTACGTTGCGACGTCTAACACACACAAGGTACTCGTCCGGTGTGAGTGAGCTGCATGATCTCATGGTCATAGGACATATACTTGACATGTAGAAAATTGTAGCAATAAACTAACACGATCATATGCTACATTTATAGTTTGGGTTTTGTCCAGCACATCATTCTCCTAATGATGTGATCCCGTTATCAAATGACATCTCATGTCCGTGGCTAGGAAACTTTAACCATCTTTGATCAACGAGCTACTGTATTAGAGTCATACTAGGGACATGGTGTTGTCTATGTATCCACACATGTATCTGAGTTTACGATCAATACAATTCTAGCATGGACAATAAACTATTACCATGAACAAGGAAATATGATAATAAATAATTTAGTATTGCCTCTAGGGCATATTTCCAACACTTGGACCATAGGGCGGGTCGCACAAGATCTATCTACAGATTCACAGGGTACTAACCCGATCGATGGGGCGGGTATGGGCCTTGGCTCGACCGCAACTATCAAGGCCGGGAACGAAGCTTATCTAGAGCAGACGCCGACTACCGACGTGACATAGCTCGGGTTAGAGGCGGTGTCCATCTGTTGTGCTTCACGGACAAGGTGATGCAGCACCAGTTCCCGGAGGGGTTTAAACCCGTGAACATAGAGCAATACGATGGGACAACTGACCCAACCGTATGGATTGAGGATTTCCTCCTCCACATATACATGGCGTGAGGAGATGATCTCCACGCCATCAAGTATCTTCCCCTAAAGCTTAAGGGGCCAGCTAGGCACTGGTTAAACAGCCTCCCCGAAAACTCCATCGGGTGCTGGGAGGATCTAGAGGATGCATTCCGATCTAACTTCCAGGGCACCTATGTTCGACCGTCGGACTCTCCGACCTGATCAATATCGTCCAGAAGCCAGGAGAGTCTGTGCGGCAATTCTGGAATCGGTTCTTGACCAAGAAAAACCAGATTGTTGACTGCCCGGACGCCAAGGCAATCGCCTCCTTCAGGCATAATATTCGGGATGAATGGTTGGCTCGCCAGCTCGGCCAGGATAAATCTAGGACAATGTCCGCCCTTACATCACTCATGACCCGCTTTTTCGCAAATGAGGATAACTGGCTTGCAAGACAGAGCCACAACCCCGAAGACCCCGGAACCTCCGAATTTCGGGAAGGAAACGGGAAACCAAAGCACGATAAGAATAAGCGCCAGGACAACAATAGCGATGCCGATGACACGTCCGTCAATGCCGGCTTCCGCAACTCCTGACCAGGACAGTGGAAGAAGACTCCTAAAGTCAATCACGATAGGCCCACACTACTGGACAAGATCATGGAGAGGCCTTGCCAGATCCATGGCACTCAAGAGAAGCCCACCAACCACACCAACAATAACTGTTGGGTATTCAAACAGGCCGGGAAACTCACAACTGAAGATCAAAGCAAGAGCCCACACAACGAGGATGAGGATGAGCCTCGCGGTCCGATCGACGATGGACAAAAGAAGTTCCCTCTAAAGATGAAAACCATAAACATGATATACGCCACTCATATACCCAAAAGGAGAGGAAGCGTGCCCTTCGAGAGGTCTACGTCGTGTAGCCCCGAAGTATAACACATGGTCGACGTACCCGATCACCTTCGATCGACGTGACCACCCGACTAGTATCCGTCATGGGGGTTCGGCCACTCTCGTCCTAGACCCCATCATAGATGAATATCACCTCACTAAAGTCCTAATGGACGGAGGAAGTAGCCTTAATCTGATTTACTCAAACACAGTGAAAAAGATGGGTACAGATCCTTCAAGGATCAAACCTAGCAACACTACCTTTAAAGGAGTGATTCCAAGCATCGAAGCCTGGTGCACAGACTCTTAAGCCTCAAAGTAGTGTTCAGCTCACCCAATAACTTCTAGAGCGAAGACTTGATCTTCGACATTGTACCTTTTCATAGCGGCTATCACGCCCTGCTAGGTCGTACAACGTTCGCTTGCTTTAACGCCATCCCACACTACGCATACCTCAAGCTCAAGATGCCCGGCCCCAAGGGGGTCATTACTGTCAACGGCAACACCGAGCGCTCTCTCCGAACTGAGGAACATGCATTGGCCATGGCAGCCGAATTCCATTACAATGATGATCGGCAAACGCCGACATCTGCCATAAAGGCACGTAAGATTGGGAAGCGAGCTCGGTCTCAGCCCAAACTCCCAGAACCTTTCTCTCCACATAAATAGGGACTCGGCCCCTGCTACTCAACCCTAGGGGCAGCACAACTTCGCGCTCAAATTTCCATGGGCGATGGTGGGGAAAACTATCAAAGTGTGTGTATTCGGCTGGACCGAACTACTACCATTAATGTCTTCGGACACATTGCAGGTACCATCAAGGTCCTGCTAAAGGTGTAAAGCTCATCCACACTTTGGTGACCTCTCAAGATTTTGTTTCCAAGGTCCGTTCACAGAACAGCACCACCCATTGAGGTACACAACTCCCTAGGAGGCGCAAGAGCAGACAAGCAAGAAGGCACATCGAGGACGTCGGGTCACCCATCGAAGACCCCTAGTACGACCACTCCTGTAAAATTTATATTTCATTTTCAAATACATGTAAACAGTTGCCTTGGTAATTTGAATAATAAGATTTGTTCAGCAAAATAAAGAACCATTCTACATGGTCGCTTCGCTGTCCTTTTTGGCACATACTCTATTTTCTCCCTCTTCTTGCGAAACTGTTTGGTACACATCATGATGCAACCGGCTAATAGACCGGAGGCTCGAGTTCAAAAATTGCCCTAAGCACAATTGATTATGTGTTCGGCGTCTTGGAATTCGCTTTATATGCATTGGTTCCAAACTATGTCTTGGGTCAATAGTTGGGTTTCCTGGCTCCTATGCTTGCCCCTTTACGTTCCGCTCATTCGGCTAAAAGGGCAAAGGGAGCACCACTGTGATTGTGTTTCCAGCTAGCATGGTCAAGCACCTCAGGGGAGAAAGCTGAAAAATGACTATCATAGTACGCGAGAACCGGTCTACGAATCCGAGCTTAAGTGTTATACTGGAAACCTCATTAGAGGTTATTCCGTGTCATATGTCGGGTTTGGTATTCGTCCAAACCATGTGATATCGGCTTTAACCGCGGTTTATCCGAACATCGCAAACCACTGGGGGCTAGTCGTTATCTCCCCACATTCCTTTTCGTGCTCCTACGGCTAAGTGAAAGCAATAAAGCACTATGGTCTGATTGCCTTGTCCACCTCACACTACCGCCTTCGGGTACTGATAGCTCCGCTAAGGGTCACAATGCGTAGGAGGAGACTCCTCGTATAGTATCTACATGGGGGATGAAGCCGACGACTCGCACTTTCAGTTTCAATGGCCACGCTGGAGTTATAAACGAATGCAAAACATAACAGACATGATAAACCATGCATCATAAACATACAAGCGTTCAAAGGTCTTCGGACATATGACAACACATTTACTCATAAGTGTTTTCTTTGGAACATTGAGCTTCTATTGCCCGAGCACCCTCCATCACCATGGAGAAGTATCGCTCAGGGCACCTATGCTCCTTTCCAAAGGGCGGAGGAGCGATGGCTATCTTCAACGGATCAAGCCCCGGTCAGTTCACCTTGGCCCTTGCAAAGGCCATGTGAGCTCCCTCGATACTGGAGGAATGCCAACACGTCGATATGGGGCGAGGCGTCGCTCAGCTTCTGCACCATGCCGAAGTAGCTGCTCGGCAATGGCATGTTGGGCCATAGCCGGATACAGAGATCCTTCATGGTCAGCATCGCCATCCGGTGCAGCTCCATCAGCTTCTTAAGTTGCTCAATAAGGAGGGGAGAGTGCTCGGGGGCTTCAAATTGTGCCCAAAATAGCTAAGCTCCATCTCCTTCTCCCCGCGAAGCATAGAACTGATTCGCGTCCGCTATGCTCTTCTGGAGGTCCGAGAAGGTGCCTGAGGAATGCCACACTTGGGTGAGCAAAGCGAACCTGCTATCATTGAAGACACATTGCAGTAAATATGGCTTACCATCCGTGACATCCTTCACTTGGAGGACTTGATCTTCAAAGAACCGCCTATCCACCCGCTCCTTTTGGAGATCAGATTTCAGGGTGGATAGTTTGGTGGCTTGTTCCTTGCCTTTCTTCTCAAGGTCCTCGCACTTCTGGTCGGCGTCCTTGAGATCCTGCTGGATTTCCTCCACTCGAGCCTCATGCTTGGCGCTCATGTCTTTTAGAGCGAAAAGTGCGGCAGCCTCTTGTCGGCCGCCGCCTTCTCGGTTGCGTCCTCTTGCTTTGTTTTCTGAAGCTCATCCTTGAGCTTCTCAATTTCCTTCGCCGATACTACGTAAGTATCAAAGATGTGACCATACTGCGTCGACTGTACGAATCACTAGTGATGGAAACTTTTGATATTACATTCCAACTTACCTTGCACCTCGTCTAATCTCTTGTTTAGAGCCTCAAGATCGTTCTTGGAGTTCTTGAGCTTCCGATTTAGCTCGTCTAGCTCGGCGACATTAGCAACCGCCACCGATGACGAAGCCTACACACAACAAACCCCTATCAGATTACCCGGATTCATACCTCCAAACTATCATAAACATGACCCTATGTTTGGTCCTCTTAAGGGCTGTTAGAACATTTTGAACAAATATACCGCCGTACATTGTCCGAACAATGATTTATGATTGATCCCCAAGTGAGTTTTTGTAAACTCACCTAGGGCTCAGGGGATGCTATATATATAACAGTAGCACACATACAAATTAATATTCTAGAAATAAAATATTGCGTGGCTCGTTTGGAAGCCCGTCAGTAGACCGTTGAAGGCCTCCTTCAGTCCACTATCAACGGACTGAATGCTCTGCAAAACTGCACCCATAAGGGTGTGGTGATTCTCGGAGATGGAGGCGCTTGATAGAGCCTCCCCCATGACCGCCCACCCATTGGTTGGTGGCGCCGCTGGTTATCGGTTAGCCCGATCTCCAACCGGGGATGGAACCGGTGGCTCCGGAGGCGTGGCGCGCTCCGGAGATGACCTTGGAGGGGACTGGACATCCCTCCATCCGGCCTCCTCAGTATCCGGGAGGGGCTCCTCACCCCGGTCTTTGATGGCCGAGGCTATAACCTCGACCATGACATCGTCAACCTCGCCATCGGTGCTCGGCTCCATAGGAGCCTGGTGAGATGACACCTCCACGGCATCCTTCGCGGCGCCTGGAGGGGTGCGATGCAACGTGGTCCCGCTCTCTGCTAGGTCGGCGGGTGGGGTCTCCCCATCCGAAACATGGTCGGTGGGGAGAACGCGTGGTGGGATGCAAATCAATAGGCGCTCACGTATTAATAACATCTAAAACTTGACATAAATCGCTCGGGAGTCTTCGGGTTCTTACCTTCAAGTTGGGGTCTTGATCCTTAGGTTCCTTTGAGGAACCTTCTTGAAGTATTCGAACTCGGTATCCGAGTCCGAACTGTCGTCGGGCAGAATCAACCACGGCCGAAGCGCCTTCTTCGAGGTACTTCCTCTATGGCATCTAGTGACGCTGCCCTCTTTCTCGTGAGGGGGGGGTCGCCTTCCCCCTCGTCCTCATGCTCCTCCTCTTAATTGGAATCATGGGTTTCTTTGAATGCAGCATCCGACTGGTCCTTGATACGGAGGCCTCCTCGGCCTGTCTTATTCTTCTTCTCCTTCTTTTCTGGCGCCTTGTAAGGCGCCACAATGAGCATCTCCAACAACAACATGGACCTGGGGTCTTCGGGCTATGGTGCCAGGCAATTGATGCCCGTGACTTTGCTCAAACATTTCTGTAGAGGTGTTTGGAAAGGTGCTTAGATTTTCTTTCAGAAAACAGAGCCGATCTATTAAAACTATTTCATACCTGGGAAATAGGGTTATCGGCATGAAGGCCATGATCCTCCTCCTCGGCTGGCCAGCTCTCCGCAGCCTTGAACAACGCCTTCCACAGCTTCTCCGGAGTCGTGCGAAAGAGTCGACGAATGGTAGGCTCATCGTCAAGCCGATAATCCCACATGGGAGAGTCTCGGGGCTGACAAGGGAGGATGCGTCGCCAAAGCATGATCTGAACTACGTTAGCTAGCTCGATCTCGCCTTTGATCATTGAGGCGATGCGCCTCTGCAGGTTATCCAACTCAGCATCCGACCCCCAATCGAGGCCCTTTTAGAGCTATGAGGTCAATCTAGTGGGGGACCGGATCTGAATTCGGCTGGGGCAGCCCGACCTACCTCCCATGGCTCGGTGATATAAAACCACTCTTTTTGCCAAATCTTGATGGTGTCGATGAAGGTGCCGGATGGCCATCTGACGCAGGGGAGCTTGCTGATGACCGCCCCACCGCAATCTGTGTGTTTGCCTGTGACACACTTCGGCTTGATATTAAATACCGTGAGCCACAGTCCAAAGTGTGGTTCGACCCATAAGAAGGCCTCACAGACGATGATGAAGGCCGATATGTGCATGAAGGAGTTCGGCGGGAGGTCATGGAAGTCGAGTCCGTAGAAGAACCTGAGGCCCCTGGCGAGGGGGGTGGACCGAGAAGCTCAGTCCCTGGATGAAGTGAGGGATGGACACCACCCTCTCGCCTGGCTTGGGAGTGGGAACCACCATGTTCTTCGCAAGAGCGTGGTGGTAGATGTTGGAGGGGAGGTAGCCGGCGTCCTTCAGGTCCCGGATATCCTGGTTGGTGACCGTCAAGGCTTCCCACTTGCCATTGGAACCAGAACCGGCCATGGCCAAGCACGGAGGGGGAGTTGTGGAAAACCTAGATCTGTGCTCTGGAGGCTCAAGAGATTGGGGAGGCAGAGGATGCGAATAAGAAACGTGGTTGTGCCTTGGGGTTTTTTCCCTTATGGGGCTGGTCGCTGGTTAACCTCCCTTTATTGCGTTGTGTATCCCTCCACTTCACAAGATGTGTGTGACGTTATACACACATGATTAAACATATCCTATGTGAAACGAAGCATGATATGTGCATTGATGGATCGTGCTGATGAAAACGGCCTCGAACCGTGGATCAAGTTTTTGCAACTGGTCCAACGGTCGTGGTGGGCCATGACCTTTCATTAGAAAGGTTGTCAGGGAACTCTATTTGCTCCTTGACGGTTGGCCTTCGGGAGTAAGCTATTCATGGTGTTCGGACGATCCATGGATCGGGAAAAACTGCATGTCTTCAGAGGCCGAACTAAACTCGGCCGATCACTGATTGAGGAGAATAACTCACCTCGCAAGCCGAAGACTCTAATTAAGTGAAGTTGGAGCTAAGACCCTTGGCGTTGGAGTCTAGTTCGGGGGCTACTGGGGGATTCCTGGTTTAAGGGGTCCTCGGGTGGCCGACCTATTTCTCATGGGCCGGACGGTATGGGCCATTTACCGAGCATTGCATTGATCGAAGGCCCTGTCTCCAGGAAGGAAGCTTCGGGAATCATGGAGTGTCCTCCAAGATTGGAATAGTGAATAGGCATGTTTTTACTTCTATGTGTAACTGGCCATGTGTAAACCCTAGGTACCCTCGGTGTCTATATAATCCGGAGGGTTTTAGGTTGTAGACAGAGAACAACTCATCTAGGGTTTAGCTATTTGATCTCAAGGTAGATCAACTCTATAACCTATACATGATCAATATAATCAAGCAGGACGTAGGGTTTTACCTCCATAGGAGGGCCCGAACCTGGGTAAACATCGTGTCCTTCGTCCCCTGTTACCATAGATCCAAGTCTCACAGCTCGGGACCCCCTACCCGAGATCCACCGGTTTTGACACCAACAAGGGGGTTACAGAGGATATGGGTATTTGACTACTGAGAGTTGAATCTTGGTTGTAGATGGGAATGACTACCCTAGGCCCGGTTTATATAAATGACATGACCTAGTGTTTACTCGGAGAGGGAGTCCGGGACTAAGGGGTCCTCGGGCCGCCGACCTATCTCCTATGGGCCGGACAGGTGGGCTGCTCTGTGGATATTGTGAAAGTGCGTTATATCGACTAGAGGGGGGTGAATAGGCGATTTTTACAAATTCATCACTTGAGGAATTTAAACTTGAGGAATTTGAAATGTGATGAATAATTAGGAGCGGAATGAGTAATCAAGTGCATGAGAAACATAACAGTAGCATAGTCATCATGATGAAATAAAGCATGCATAGATTACAGGTAGTGTGATACAGGATAAGCAGGTGAGGAACAAGGTAACTTGAAGAATTTGAGGTGAGGAAATTGTGAAAGTCTTCAGTCAAATTCTTGAAACAGTAAAGATCAATTTCATCAACAGGTATATGAGGAAATGAAGGATTGAGGAAATAGAACCAGGTAGCTCGATGAAGACACTGGTTTGATGACCCAATTCCAACTGCTGTGATAGTCGTACGTCTGCTTTGGACTGGCCTGGTATTTAAATCAGAGGACACATAGTCCCAGGACACACAATCCTTACCGTATTCTCCTTGAGCTAAGGTCACAAAGTCCTCGCCCAACACTCATGGTAAATCTTCAGGGTAGACTTCCAAAACCCTCCCAAACTGGTCACCTGACGATCCACAATTGATTGCTGGATACTCTAGACCAAGGTCACTCCGTGATCCCCAATTTACTGCAGGACGCACTAGACCATGACGCCTAACCGTCTAGAAGATACACAGTCTTCAAAGGTAACAAGCATTGGTTCCACACATGAATAATCTCTTTAGTGATGCTCAATCACTTTGGGTTTGGTGGTTTGGATTTGGGTTTTTCCTCACTGTTGATTTTCTCTCAAAGTCTTCGGAGGATGGGTTGCTCTCAAATGAAAAGTGTCAGTTCTCTCTCTGAGCAGGCAACCAACTAGTAGTTGTCGGGGGTGGCTATTTATAGCCAAGGTGCAACCTGACATGATAAGACATAAATGCCCCCCAACGATATGAGAATTATGTGGATAAGATGTTTGGGGACAGCTAGCGCTAAGCACAGTAACGGTCGGAACTTTGAACTATGAAAGTCCTTAGGCTTATTATGTTCCTCACTTGTAGGCAATTCGTACTGGCGAAATCCTAACTCCTCAGTCAGACCAATTTCATCAGAAACCAGAAGAACTTTGTCTCTGTCACTGAAGAACTTGACTGAACTGCAAGAGATTTCCAAAGGCTTCACTCGAAGGATTGGATAGGTTGAGGCTTTTGGAGTTGAGCATCAGTTGGAAATTTTCCTTAGTATTACCTCGGCCCCCTTTAACAGTACGGTGTTTCCTATGCCTCAAAGAAAGGAAATGAAACTACGAAAACAAAAGTCTTCATGCTTCATAGACCTCGTTCATATCTTCAAGGTCACACCAACTTCTTCATTTTCAAAGTCTTCAGGGAATACCAATGTCTTCAGCAAAGTCTTCACCAAAGTCTTCAGCTGAAGACATATTTTTAGGGGTCGATAATCTCCGAATATATCAAACTCCTCATGGACTTATAGAGCCTGTGTACACTCACAAACACATTAGTTCCTTAACCTATAAGTCTTCAATACACCAAAATCACTAAGGGGCACTAGATGCACTCACAATCTCCCCCTTTTTTGTGATTGACGACAAATAGGTTATGTTTTCAACGGGGATAAACATATGAAGTGTAAATACTGAGTTTGAGGAATTTGATTGCAAGATATTGAAGAACTCCCCCTGAAGATGTGCATATTTGAGGATTTTGCTCTGGACTGCAAATCCACGTGGCAGGTTAAAATCATGGAGAACTCCCCTTATATCTTGTAATTCATACACGCATTTAACATATGGTATGAATAATTTGAAATGCATGATGAAAATAGTGTCTGACAAAATTCAGCATGCATGCATTAAGGTACTTGAGGAAATAAGCATGCAGAAAGCAGTTAAAAAGAGTCAGACCACCATCAGACTTAAGTTGACAACTCAACCAACAAAAGCTTCAGAAGAGCGAGAGTTGTAACTTAAACAAAAACAGCCCATATATAGAGACCCGCTTGAAGACTGACTCAAATTTTCTCCCCCTTTGTCATCTAAGACCAAAAGGGATGAAAACTGAGGACTAACGCCCGTTGAAGAATTTCATCTTGAGGGTGATGAAGGAGCACCAACGTTGTCGGGGTCGTTTGTCGATGCAGGGCCCGCCACAGTGTCGTCAATGTCCTCAGCATCATCTGTCTTGCGTGATGAAGAATATGAGCTTGTAACCAGCTGAGGAACTTGAGCTTTCTTGAATTTCTTCTGTGGAGGACGAGCCCAGTCAAGGTTCTTCTCAAGGTTCATCTCCTTCAATTCTTCAGGAGTCTTGAGGTGAGACAGAATGGCCCAAGTGCGGTTGAAGACTTCGTGGAGGTAGTATTGGTTCTTTCACACAGTGTTGTGCGTGATAGTCATGTCTCGAAGAAGTGCACCAAACTGTCACTTGACCCATTTGTGGTTGCGATCAACCTTCTAATGAAGACTTATGAGAAGCTCACGATCTGTCATCACACAAGGAGCAGACTCTTGAGGCTTTTGCACTGAGGCTTTAGCAACAGAGTCTTGGGTAGCAGTGTCATCATTGGTGGAATAAGATGCAGCTTTATGAAATTGACCATCCAATGGACGAGTACCTTCATCAATGACATCTTTGCCTTTTCCTTCAACGGAAGCAATTGTGTGCTTGAGGACTTCAATAGGAGGCAGAAAGCCGAAGTGATTCTGGAAGTCAGCCTTGAAGGTGATTGAAGACCTTAATCTGATGAATTTCATGATCCAGGGAGCATAGGGCTTCAATTCAAATGGGGCTAATGATGCATTGGCCAAAGTCCTCATGAAGAAATCATGGTAGTTGATGGGAATCCCATGAATGATGTTGAATAGCATGTTCTTCATGACTCCCTCCACTTCTTCTTCAGAGTCATGGCCCTTCTGAGGACTGGGGGTATTGGTAAGTATGCGATAGACTGTCCTGGGCACATAGAGCAAATCCTTCACAAGGAAGGTAGTTCTTTGAGGCTTTTTAGGAGCCAGAGGATTCATCAACACTTGCATCATGTGGTTGGGCAGAGCAGGTTCATCAAAGAGGCATCATGCTCCTTCTGAAGGAATGGAACTGGGACTGGTCGAAGCAATTCTGATGCTGGTGCAGTGTAGTGAGTAGATCCATTCATCCAATCCAAGACCCATGAGTTGATGTCAGAAGTATCTCCTGTCACGTGCAAGGTGGCATAAAATTGAAGAATCAGCTCTTCATTCCAATCACATATATCCACACAAAACGGAAGAATTCCTGAATCGTGAAGATCTACAAGCATCGGTGTGAAGGATGGAATAGTTTCCATATCTGCATGAGGCATTTGATGATGCTCGAAGACTTTCTTCTTTTCAAATAGCACTGATGCATAGTAATTCATCTACGTGGTGGTCCAGAATCTGGTGCGACCGGCTCTTGCAGAGTCATATGGATTTGTTCTAGTGAAGAAAATGTGCTCATTGAAGAAATTAGTCTTCATGAATTTGGGGCGCTTTGAGCCTTTGAATGGCATCCTATGCTTCGGTGAAGGTTTGGTTTGAAGCGGTCCACAATTTCCTTAGGCATCGGCGGAACTTCTTCAGACTGAGGAATTTGCACTCCAGGTTCCTCAGTGGCAGTTGGGGCAACAATTTCCTCAGCTGATGCAGCTAGAATATCTTCAGTGACAGTTGCAGCCAAGTCATCACATCCTGTTTGAATTTCTTCAGTCTGGGATGGAGACTGAGGAATTTGTGACAGAGGAGTGGTCATTGGTGAATTTGGGTGTGAAGCTTCCCAATATTCATTATTGATCAGAGGTGTTGTGTTTCCAATGTCCACCTCCTCTTCCATTTCTTCAACGCCGGCCTCTTAACTAGTAAACTAAGGCTGGGGTGATAATACGAGTGGAGTTGAAGCATTTGCTTCCACTTCAATTTCTTCATCAATCTGCTGTGTGGTAGTAGCAGACTGATCCTTTTCTTCTTGATCATCATTTGGGATGATGTAGTCAACACAAAATGGTACTATTTCATAGGCTAGCATGGAGCTGATAGGAGTTGCATCAAACGACTCAGTTGAAGAACTTGGCAGTGACTTCAATTTCTTCACTGCAGAGGAATCTGTTGTTGATGCCATTCTCTCTAGTGCCTTTTTGTCTGCAGCCTTAGTTTTCTTCACTTCTGATGCAGAAGGAAGGTTGTTGTTCTTCACCCTTGAGGATTTTGCAGTTTTTGCAGACGGTAAAGGAGGAGCATTTTCTTTAGGCACGACTGATGCAGTCACCCTTGTGGTCTCAATATCATTAGGCACGACAAAAGTTTTAGCTATCGTGGTAATTTTTTCAGGCACAACAATGGAGGTTGCCCTGGTAGGTTGTTCAACAGGCTTAGCAGATTCTTCAGCCGCGGGAGTAGTTTCTTCAGCAGGCTGAGCAGATTCTTCAGCCTGAGGAATTTGTGGTTGCGATCGAGCTACAACCCTTTTGTTGTGGTCCTTGATGGCTTTATCTGCCACATTGAAAAATGAACTTTGGCGCCTTGCCAATCAGCATAGTATCTGTTGAAGTTTTCACTGAGGTCTTTGATCTCAGACTACATCTTCACCAGTTCCTCGGGAGAAAGCTTCAGAACATTGTTCTTCAAGAAGTGCTCTTTATTGTACTGAGCTTTCTTGGTTTATCTGGCCTTCTTGTATTTCCACTTTTCTTCAGCTATGAAGGCAGTGAAGACATGATCTAGACCAGGAGGCAACTTCAAATCATCAATTGGGGTGTTGGGATCATTATGCCAGATATCAATGAAGTTCAGCACCATTTTTGGATCCAACCATAGAGGAATCTAAGTGCCCTTTGCTTGATCCACTCGTTCTTGCTTGATTCTGATGATTGCAGCCAGTTCCTCATCATTAGCTTCATCTGAAGAATCTGATGGTATTTTGAACACCACCTTCTTAGGTTGAGGACTTGGTCGAATGCCTCGTCCAGCAGTAGCTTTCGTCTTTTTCAGCGAAGGACTGATTGAGGATTGTGCTTGGGCAGAGGAACTTGCAGAAACCCCTAAAGCAATTGAGAAGCCCTTAGTCCTCTAACATGTTGCAAGGTGCACTGGTGTTGAGGATTTTGAGGCAGCAGCTGAAGATTGTGCAGCTACAGAAGGCATTGCGAAAGCCTTTGAATACTTTGCTTGAGGTTTCTACAGTGAGATTTTGAAGTTGAGGACTTTGAATTCACAACAGACTTATTCACAATAGTTTTCTTTGGAGCACTAGCAGAGGCTCCGGTAGTGGTAGTAGCAGCAGAGTCTTCATTGAATTTCTTCACTGCCTCTTTTGCTTTGTTTGCCATCTTGGCTTGCTGTCTTTCCCATTCTTGAGGAAAGTCATCACCAGTTTTGTGGCTAGTGGGATCAGCAGTTTGGTTTGGAGCCAAAGGTGGCTGTTGCACGGGGGTTTAACAGGGAATTTCTTCATGTATTTTGAAGTGACGTATCAATATTCTTTCCACTCCCATGCCCATCTCCTCTCAATTTTTTGTATGTGAATCTTTTGTTGCTTTGTAGTTTCCTTGCCATGAGTTTATTCATCTGGAGTGCAATATTCCTCATACAGTTCATCGGGTATCTCAAAAGTAGTTTTTACTTTACATTTCTTTCCACCTTTCTGTGGCTTTTTCTCATCAGTCATTTTCTTCAGCTGAGGATTCTGAACTGTTGAGGATTCTGAGGAAGTGTGCAAATTATCTTCAAGGAATGTTGCAAATGAGTTAAGTTGATGAGAACCTAGTGATTCATCAGCAGACATTTTGTACCTATGAACAAAGTATAGGTGCAAGGAATTTGAAGAGGTCAGATGCGTTCTCAGAAATTTTCATAATACATCAAGTTGAGGAATTTTGACCATAGATGTCTTGAGGAATTTCACTAAGTCTTCTTGTCTTAGGTTCTAGAGTTGTGCAAATTTTGAGGATCCACACGGTTGAGGAATCTTGAAGAAAATCATAACTTAGGAAAAACATCAAGGGTATGAACATGTAAGGTGCTTTGGAATTTCATTCTTGAAGAATAAACACCTTTGTGGAAATTGTGGAAAACTTGAAGATCAAACAAGCGCAGTAAAATTAGTTTTTATTTACCCTAATGAAGAACACGACGAACAGTGAGAGGAAATCAGGGAAGTTCGTCCATCCAGATCTCCCACGCCCTAGCTTGGCTAAGGGAGACAGCTACAGCGGCGGCGGAGTGAAGATTTCCATGGTCGATGCGAGTACATCGGCGGCGAGGTCGAGGCAGTGAATCTCTTCCACACCAGCGGCAATGATTTTAGCGGCGACGCTAAGTTTGAGCTTGGGAGAGAGTAGGAGTGAGGAGTAACTGAGCACAGTGAAAGGGAAGGGGGTATTTATAGCAGACGTGAAAATCAATCTTCCCGAAGATTTTGGTCCAGATTGCCCCTGACCCTTGCTCTCCACGCGACATGTGTCACCCACGTTGTGAGTAGTGGAGATAGTGGGGGATCGTGGGTTATCCAGTCGTGGGAGTCGGAACGGTTTGAGCAGGAAACGCTGAAAATTTAGATAGTGAAAAGTTTAAAGTTTCTGTTTGCAAATTCTTCAGCTATCAAGGACACAATGAAGACTTTGAACGAGTTTCGAAGTAGAACGCATATGAAGAATTTGTGAACAGGCTAGGTTGAGTTTAGCATAGAGGGGGAACGGGTCTGATCACATTCACTTAAATGAAAATCAACTTGAGGAATTAGCAATAAGTGAATGTTCTTGAGGACATTGAAAACTCAAGTGTGTGTGTGTGTGTGTGTGTAGTCAATGAAGAACATCAGTTTCATAGTTCTGAAGAATTTGAAAAGTTGAGGAATTTGCAAACTTGAGGAATTTGAAAAATTGAAGAATTTGCAAAATGACGAAAAACTCAACTTTGAAGAATTTCAACTATGGTTGGTGGCGTGACCCACCGTATAAGAATGATGATTTCAGACACCGTGCAAAATTGTCATAGGGTTCTAAGAATCAAATTCTCCATTAATTTCTTCACACTTAGAGAGTCATTCTTCATTGATTGAAGAAAAATGTTACTTTGTGTGTTGCACATCTAAGTCATCAATTTTTCATAAGTGTTAGGATGTGTGTCTTTTTCAAATAACATTTGAAGATTCTAAGATATTTAGCTCACACCGCAACTTGTAAAATCTCTTTACATCCAAGGTCTTAGTGAAGATATTTGTCAGCTTTTCTTTAGTGGGGATGTGGTCGATGGAGATGTCGCCCTTGAGTACATGATCTCGAACAAAATGATGACGAATCCATATGTGCTTGGTCTTGGAATGCTGAACTGGGTTGTAAGCAATCTTGATAGCGCTCTCGTTGTCGCACTAGAGAGGCACATTCTTCACTTTGATGCCATAGTCCTAGAAAGTTGGCTTCATCCACAGCAATTGAGCGCAAAATGAACCTGCAACAATGTACTCAGCTTCAGCAGTAGATAGTGACACGCAATTCTGCTTCTTTGAGGACCAACAGACTAAGGATCGTCCGAGGAAATGACATGTGCCTGAGGTTGACTTGCGATCCACAGGATCTCCAGCATAGTCAGCATCTGAGTATCTAACGAGGTGAAGATTTGAGCCATTGGGATGCCATAATCCAAGTATTGGTGTGTGAGCTAAGTATCGAAGAATATGTTTCACAACCTTATGGTGTGATTCCTTCGGTGTTGCTTGGAATCGGGCACACATGCAAACACTCAGCATAATATTAGGCCTAGATGCACATAGATACAATAAAGAGCCAATCATGGAGCGATATATCTTCTGATCAAAATCTTTACCATTTTCATCAGTGCAGAGGTGGCCTTTTGAAGGCATTGGAGTTTTGACGCCTTTCCAAACTTGCATGTTGAATTTCCTCAGAACAACCTTGAGGTATTTCTCTTGAGAGATGAAGATGCCATTGTCTTGCTGACAAATTTGAAGACCTAAGAAGAATTTCAACTCTCCCATCATAGATATTCTTCACTCATCATATAGGCAAATTCATCACTGTAACATTTGTCAGTACAGTCAAATCTAATATCGTCTACGTATATTTGTCATATGAATAGTTCATTGTCGTAGGATTTAGTGAAAAGTGTTGGGTCGAGTGGACTGGGTTTGAAGACTTTCTTCAGGAGGAATTCCTTCAGTTTCGTACCACGCCCGAGGGGCCTGCTTGAGGGCATAGAGGACCTTGTTGAGTCTGAAGACTTTGTGAGGATTCTTAGGGTCTTTAAAACATGGGGGTTGAGCAACATATACTTCTTCATCAAGCTTACCATTGAGGAATGCACTTTTCACATCCATTTGATATAAGATGATATCATGATGGTTAGCATAAGCAAGCAATATGTGAATTGCTTCAAGTCTAGGAACAGGTGCAAAAGTTTCATCAAAGTCTATTCCTTCAACCTTTGTGTAGCCTTGAGCTACAAGACGAGCCTTATTTCTTACCATGAGGCCATTTTCATTTTTCTTGTTTCGGTAGATCCACTTGGTACCTATGATGTTGTGCTTGCGAGGATCTGGATGCTTGACAAGTTCCCACATGTTGTTGAGCTTGCATAGCTTAAATCCACTCGGGCTCCTCGAATGCTTCATCAACTTTGGTGGGATCTATCATAGAGACCAAAGCAAAGTGCCCATAGAAGTTAGTCAAATGTGAAGCTCTTGAGCGAGTGAGGGGACCTGGTGCATTGACGTCATCGATGATTTTGTCAATCTGCACTTCATTTGCAACTCTTTGATTAGCAGGTTGATGTGCCTGAGGATTTTCTTCTGCACCATTTTCTTCAGATGTATCAACATGGATGTCTTCATTGGTTGGAATGACTTCTTAAGTGGGTACGACATCCTCAATAGCCTTCAGCTTAATGGATTCCTCAGGAGACTTTTCATCTAGCATAGAAGGCAGGTGCTCTCTTTGCGAGCCATCAGTTTCATCGAACCACACATCTACAGTTTCAACAGCCTTATGGTGGTAGGTGTTGAAGACTCTATAGGTGTGCGGTCCTTTCCGTAACCAAGCATAAAACCTTCATGTGCTTTTGGTGCAAATTTAGAACTATCGTGAGGATCTCTAATCCAGCATTTTGCACCGAAGACTTTTAGATAACTTACATTGGGTTTCTTGCCAGTCATGAGTTCATACGAAGTCTTCTTGAAGAATTTGTGAAGATATACCCTATTGATTATGTGGCATGCTGTATCAAGTGACGAGTAGTCTTGTATTCATCAAGCATGGTGCGCGCCATCTCAACAATAGTCATGTTCTTCCGCTCCATGACGCCGTTCTGCTGCGAAGTATATGGGGCAGATAGCTCATGAGTAATAGCAAGTTCATCAAGATATTAATCAAGATTGGTGTTCTTGAACTCGGTCCCATTATCACTCTTGATATGCTTGATCTTGACACCGAAGTTTGTAGAGGCCCTTGAAGCAAATCGTCTGAAGACATCCCGTACTTCAGACTTGTACAGAATAATATGCACCCAAGTGTAATGAGAGTAATCATCAGCAATGACAAAGCCATCCAAACTTGGAGAATTTGTTAGTGTGAAGTAATGAGTGGGGACAAAGAGGTCCATGTGAAGCAATTCAAAGGGTCGAGTCGTGGTCATGATTGTCTTTGAGGGATGCTTGGATCTGGTCATCTTCCCAGACTCACATGCACCACAAAGGTGGTCCTTGAGGAATTTGACACCTTCAATGCCAATGACATGCTTTTTCTTCACGAGCGTGTGCAAGTTCCTCATACCAGCATGTCCAAGTCGTCGATGCCATAGCCAGCCTTCTCAGAACTTTGCAAGGAGGCATGTGGCAGGCTGAGAACCTATAGAGAAATCAACAATATACAAGTCTCCTCTCCTAAAGCCTTTGAAGACTTTGGAATTGTCAGATTCCATGACAACAACACAATGATATTTTCCAAAGAAGGCAACCATATGAAGATCGCAAAGCACTAAGACAGACATGAGGTTGAACCCGAGGGATTCGACAAGCATCACCTTATCCATGTGTCGGTCCTTTGTGATTGCAACCTTACCTAGACCCAATACCTTGCTTTTTCCTTTGTCATCGTAGGTGATATGCTACAGATGAGATGGCGCAAGTGGCAAATTCATCAGTAGATTCTTGTCACCAGTTATGTGGTTTGTGCATCCACTATCGAGGACACACTCGGTAGCTTTTGGAGTTTCGTTCTACGTATGAATTAGTACAACTTACGAACTCATATGCTTCAGAGTGAAGAATATGACAACAAAATTCATCACGCATAATTTCATCACACAATATGGTAACTAAAGCAGTGTGAGGACGTGAGAAATGAGGAATTCATTTCTACATGATTAGCTTGCGTCCTTTCAACCATTTCCTCGGGTCTCGAGCAAATTCATCAGACATTAAAGTTCATCTCAAGACCTGACCGTGCATAAGAGATTAGTTCGGTTTCTTCACCACCCAGATTTGGAGGGGCGGCAAAGAGTTCATCATTCTATGAGCACCATATGAGAAGGGAGGCATTGAATCTAGTGCGCTTCGTTTCATAGGACGTTGGTTAGAGTACTCATATGAATAAGCAGAGGAATTCTTCGAGGACTTATGAACATAATGATTTGAAGAATAATGCACATATTCACAGCTCTTAGACTTTCCCTGCGAAACAGATGCATTAGCACGAGAATGATATTTTTGACCATTTGAGGAATTTGGTCCATGTGAAGACTCTAGTCCATATGAGGAATTTGATCTGGGGTTCATGTTCTTCATGAGTGGTGTCGTGAGGACATTCACTTGAAGATTTTGCAAGCAGTTCTTGGGAACCCAGATTTTCTTCATAGGTGAACCGTTCCTGCAGTTGGTTCCAACAAATCTGGCAAATACTTCACCTTTCTGATTTTTGAAGAATTTTTAGTTGGAGTCAAGTGACTCATCAGAGGAATAGGAAGTTTCACAAGTAAAGCCAGATAAAGTGGATGGATCTACATGAGGTCCTTTTGCAGCAACCATGAGGTCTTGGGGTACTGCTCAGGTGTCCAGTAGGATCCATCAACATTGAATTTCCTCTCAAAGGCAATGCCCTCTTTCCTAAGGTTCCTATTTAGAATCTTCTTTTTGAGGACATCGCAAAGGGTTTGATGCCCTTTGAGACTTTTGTACATGCCTATCACAAAGAATTCCTTCAAACCTGCATTTTCGTCAGTGATACTTGTGGTATCCTCAGATGAGGAATTTGTGACTACGGGAATAGTTGAAGAATTTGCAGCAATAGAAGCATTTGAACATTCAGTTGAAGAATTAGCAGTTTCATGTTTGATGCATTCCAAACAAGGTGGAACAAATTCTTCTTCAGCGGTACTGATCTGTTGAGCTAGTAAGGAATCGTTTTCCCTTTGGAGATCCTCATGAGACACTTTTAGTTTCTCAAGATCTTGCTTTCTTTGAAGATATTCATAAGAAAGCTTCTCATGATCGGCTAAGAGAGCATTATAATGACTCTGAAGGTTATCATACTTTGTCTGAAAACTTTTGAGATCGTTAGACAGAGTTTGAGTCCGATTCACTTCCTCATTCAACAGATCATCGCTTTTGTCTAGCAGTTTCTGAAGCTTTTCTAGTGCACTTTGTTTCTTCGTGGCAATATTAGCAAGTTTCGCATAGCTAGGTTTCACATATTCATCAGATTTACCATCACTTGATTCAAAGGAGTGATTCTTATGTACCTTGGAACATTTAGCCATGAAGCAATAGGTGGGAGCATAATCATCATTGCTCACTTCAAGGTCGTTGGAGCAGTCATTTTCTTCATCGTTGAAGATGGACTTGCTAACAAAAGCAGTGGCGAGAGCAAGGCTAGCAGCACCAGCTTCTAATTCCACCTCAGATTCTTCTTCTTCTTCATATTCTTCACATTCTTCAGATTCTTCTTTTGAGTCCATTTCCTTGCCAATGAAAGCCCGAGCCTTTCTGGAAACCATTCTTCTTGTGCGTTGAGGACTTTGAAGATGAGGACATTGCAGATGAGGACTTTGAAGAATTCTTGTTTTTCTTCGAGTCATCAGAATTGTCGTCCGTGTACTTTTTCTTTGATTCTTTTACCAATAGAGGACAGTTGGAGATGAAGTGACCAGATTTGTTGCATTTGCGACAAGTTCTCTTCTTGTAGTCACCTGAGGAATCTGATTTCCTCAAACCACTTTTTGAAGATTTTCCAAAGCGGCCTCTCCTTGAGAACTTTTGGAATTTCCTCACGAGCATTGCCAGCTCCTGACTCAGTTCTTCAGGATCACCAACGCTACTATCAAAATATTCGCCTTCGGATGAGGAAATTGCTTCTGCCTTCAGAGCACGAGATCTTCCATAGCTTGGCCCATAGAGGTATCTCTTCTCAGCTTATTGGAATTCATGAGTATTGAGTCTCTCAAGAATATCAGCAGGATCAAGTGACTTGTAGTCTCCATGCTCTTGAATCATCAAAGCTAGAGTATCGAATGAGGAATCAAGAGATCTCAGCAGTTTCTTCACCACTTCATGGTTGGTGATATAAGTGGCAACCAGTGCTTTAAGATCATTGGAGATATCAATGATACGATCAAAAATTTGCTGAACATTTTCATTGTCGAGTCTTTTTAAGTGGTTGAAGAGATTGCGAAGAACATCAACATGAGAGTCACATTGAGTGGAAACACCTTCGTTGACTTTGGACAGCCTATCCCAAATAAGTTTAGCAGACTCCAAAGCACTCACTCTGCCATACTGACCTTTTCTTAGATGGCCACAGATGATATTCTTCGCTTGTGAATCTAGTTGCTTGAATCTCTTCACATTAGCAGCGTTGATCGTGGGCGTAACAGAGGGAACACCATTTTCTACAACGTACCAGAGATCATTGTGAATAGCTTCAAGATGCATGCGCATCTTGTTCTTCCAGTAGGGGTAATCTGTCCCATCGAAGGTAGGACAACCTGCAGAAACCTTGATCATACCTGCAGTTGACATAACTAGAACTCTAGGTGGTTAAACCAAAATCACATAAAACAAGGGAGTATCTTGCTATGACACCAATTGAAAGTGCATTATATCGACTAGAGGGGGGTGCATAGGCGATTCTAACAAATTCATCACTTGAGTAATTTCAACTTGAGGAATTTGAAATGTGATGAATAACTAGCAGCGGAATGAGTAATCAAGTGCATGAGAAACATAGCAGTAGCATAGTCATCATGATGAAATAAGGCATGCACAGATTATAGGTGGCGTGATACAGGATAAGAAGGTGAGGAACAAGGTAACTTGAAGAATTTGAGGTCAGGAAATTGTGGAAGTCTTGAGTCAAATTCTTCAAACAGTAAAGATCAATTTCATCAACTGGTATATCAGGAAATGAAGGGTTGAGGAAATAGAACTAGGTAGATCGATGAAGATAATGGTTTGACGACCCAGTTCCAACTGCTGTGACAGTCGTACGTATGGTTTGGAGCGGCCTGGTATTTAAACCAAAGGACACACAGTCCCAAGACACACAATCCTTAATGTATTCTCCTTAAGCTAAGGTCACAAAGTCCTTGCCCAACACTCATGGTAAGTCTTCAGGGTAGACTTCCAAAACCCTCACAAACTGGTCACCCGATGATCCACAATTAACTACTGGATGCTCTAGACCAAGGTCACTCTGTGATCCCCCAATTGACTGCAGGATGCACTAGACCATGATGCTTAACCGTTTGGAAGATACATAGTCTTCAAAGGTAACAAGCATCGGTTCCACATAGGAACAATCTCTTCAGTGATACTCATTCACTTTAGGTTTGGTGGTTTGGATTTGGGTTTTTCCTCACTGATGATTTTCTCTCAAAGTCTTCGGAGGATGGGTTGCTCTCAAATGACAAGTGTCAGTTCTCTCACAGAGCAGCCAACCAACTAGTGGTTGTGGGGGTGGCTATTTATAGCCAGGGTACAACCTGACATGATAAGACATAAATGCCCCCAACGATATGAGAGTTATGTGGAGAAGATGATTGGGGACAGCTGGCGCTAAGCACAATAACAGTCGGAATTTTGAACTATGAAAGTCCTTGGGCTTATCATGTTCCTCACTTGTAGGCAATTCGCACTGGCGAAATCCTAACTCCTCAGTCAGACCAATTTCATCAGAAACCAGAAAAACTTTGTCTCTGTCACTGAAGAACTTGACTGAACTGCAAGAGATTTCCAAAGGCTTCACTCGAAGGATTGGATAGGTTGAGGCTTTTCGAGTTGAGCATCAGTTGGAAATTTTCCTGAGTATTACCTCGGCCCTCTTTAACAGTACGGTGTTTCCTATGACTCAAAGAAAGGAAATGAAATTATGAAAACAAAAGTCTTCATGTTTATAGTCCTCGTTCATATCTTCAAGGTCACACCAACTTCTTCATTTTCAAAGTCTTCATGGAATACCAAAGTCTTTAGCAAAGTCTTCACCAAAGTCTTCAGCCGAAGTCATATTTTTAGGGGTTGATAATCTGCGAATATATCAAACTCCTCATCGACTTATAGAGCCTGTGTACACTCACAAACACATTAGTTCCTTAACCTATAAGTCTTCAATACACCAAAATCACTAAGGGGCACTAGATGCAGTTACATATTGCATGAATGGCAAGCTATGAGGCAACTTCGTATTCGGGAAGGAAACCTTCGGCGCCTTGGTGTGTCCTCCGAGTCAAGATGGCAAGATCTGCATGTTTATTCCTTGATGGTAACCGAATATGTGTAACCTAGGTACCCCTGGTGTCTACATAAACTAGAGGGTTTAGTATGTAGAGCAACAGAACCATCATCTAGGGTTTAGTCCATCTTATCTCGTGCTAGATCGACTCTATAATCATCATACACACATCAATACTATCAAGTAGGATGTAGGGTTTTACCTCTTCGACAGGGCCCGAACCTGGGTAAATACTGTCCCTATGTTCCTTGTTCCCCATTGATCCAAGATCCATACCTCGGGACCCCCTACCCGGCATCTGCCGGTTTTGACACCGACATTGGTACTTTCATTGAGAGTTCCGCTATGGGGTTGCCAAAGGATCGATGTCTCACTTAGTCATCAGCGATGGCATCCACACCGGGGACGTCTTCTTACCCGGCAACCTCTTTGCGTCTCGCAGTATCGTTCTATATGCCAATGCGGCTGGTCATCTCGACCAGATCGACAGCTTCGCCCCAGGACAGAAGATCAGGTTCGACCGCCTAGAGTACACCACCGACGCCCGGGGCGATCTGTTGCTTGATAGGATCACAACCTCACCCGATGAGCCCGAAATCCCTAAGCTTTAACTTTGGGCCTCCTCCTCGACCCTGTCTCCGGTTCGATCCTTATCCTCAATTCAGCTTCGAGCTCGGATCTGATTACTGCGTCCAGAGACCTGGGCTCGGCCTTGGCCAAGCACGCTCCCTATGCCGACACGCCGGAGTCTGACTCTGGAAGACTCTGGAAGGCTAAGCCGGCTGACCTCTCTTTGTTGAACGAGACGCTAGCCCGGATCTCAACAATGAACATCACAAATGGCCCGGTCTTGCCCTATGCTCGGATAGGTCTTGAGGCAGGCCACGAGGAATTTTACGTCTCACCCACCACCCACTTAGTAGACACTATCGAAGACTTAACCGATATGCTGGACTACGCCTCTGAGGAGGCCGATGATATTGACGAAGCTGTCGACACCAATACCCCTCCCACCACTAGATGGTGGACAACCACTTCCACCTACGACGACTATATGGTGGACACCCCCAACACCACTGGGCAGAATGGCGGTGGCACCCCGAGAGAGAACAATGACAACCCTGGCGAGGTACCTCTGTAGTATTGATGCCAGTGCAAATGATCCAAGGGGTGCAAGGGCAAGGAAATTAACATGACCACCAGAGAAGACGATACCCAGGACAATATGGAAGACCTCGATGAACCCGTTGCCCCCGAACAGCAACTTGATGTCCCAGAGGGGCACGAGGATAAGTACAGCTCTGAGGACCTCAATGACTCCGAGGACAGCAAGTACCTTCCTCCCTCTGAAGAGTAGGTTAGCCTCGAAGCCAAGGATTTCATTGTCCCCGAGGACCCGCTAGATCAAGAACTATTCAAACGACAACTTATAGCAGCCACCCAAAGCCTGAAGAAGAAGCAACAATAGTTAAAATCCGAATATGATACCCACAATGACAGAAGGATGAAAGTCCTAGCAGCCAAAGAACGGTACGACAATGAATGGCCGAATAAAAACAGAAGTTACCAGCGCCGACGTCTGCTGCCACAATTCGACGATGAGGCCCTTGATCCCACACCCCTAGACACACTCAGGACAACTAGCTAGATCGCCCCCCTCACCGACATGACATGACTGCTGGAAAGGCGGAAGATCGACCTACACTCCCCCGCAAGAGAGGAAGAGAGCCAATACAACCCGAGGACCCATATGACCTACGACATGACCTGGACGCTAGACCAGGTCAGACAAGATCCATCTATGGATCCGAAGGGCATACTCCCGCTAGACGGGACGAATACCAAGCTTGGCTCGACCAAAACGATAGAGCTTGGGAACAACATCATGTCCGGATGATAGTCGATATCCGGCATGATGTAGCCCAGGTCAAGGGCGCCGCTCACCCAATGTGCTTCACAAATGAGGTGATGCAGCACCAGTTCACCGAAGGGATTAAACCCATAAACATTGAACAATATAATGGTACAATAGACCCGGTCCTATGGATTGAAGGTTTTCTTCTCCACATCCATACGGCCCGAGGAGATGATCCCCACACCATTAAATACTTGCCATTAAAGCTTACATCACCAGCATGGCATTGGTTAAACAGTATCCCTGAAAACTCCATTGGGAGCCGGGAAGAACTCGAGGACGCTTTCCGAGCTAACTTTCAAGGCACCTATATCCACCCCCTGGACTCCGACGACCCGAGCCACGTTGTTCAAAATCCCGGCAAATTAGTCGGGCAATTCTGGAATCGGTTCTTGTCTAAGAAGAACCAAATCGTCAACTGACCGTATGCTGAGGTAATAGCTTTTTCACGCATAACATCTCGGACAAATTTTTAGCTCGTCAGCTCGGCCTAGTCAAGACGAGAACAATGTCTGTTGGGGAATGTTACATGGGAAACAAAAAAATTCCTACGCACACGCAGATCTATCCATGGGGATGAGCATCTACGAGAGGGAGAGTGGATCTACATACCCTTGTAGATCGCAAAGCGGGAAGCGTTAAGAAACGCGGTTGGTGTAGTCGAACGTCTTCGCGATCGAAATCGCCGTGCGTCCCACGTTCCAATCACGATCCGTCCCGCGATCAGATCACGATCTGTCCCACAAACTTGATCATGACCCGTCCCACAAACTTGATCACGATCCTTCCGATCTAGCACCGAACGGACGGCACCTCCGCGTGCAGCACACGTACAGCTTGATGACGATCTCCACCGTCTTGATCCAATAATAGGGAGTGGAGAGGAAGAAGAGTTCTCCGGCAGCCCGATGGCGCTCCGGCGATGGTGGTGGAGCAATTCTGGCAGGGCTTCGCCTAAGCACTGCAGAAAACCGATCTAGAGGAGAAACTATGCACTGGAGGAACGGGTAGCACGTGGCTGAAATTCTAGTGCAAAAACCCTCAATACCACCAGTATATATAGGAGGAAGAGAGGAGGTGGAGGCGGCCTTGGCTTCCCAAGCCAAGGGCTTCAGCCAAAAGGAGGTGGAGGAGGTGGAGTCCACCTCCAATCCTAGTAGGACTAGGATTCACCTATTTTGCCTTTTTTCCCACCTTTTCTCTTGGGTTTTTTTCTTCCAGCCGCATGGGCCTCTTGTGGTTGTTCCACCAGCCCACTAAGGGATGGTTTCCACTCTTCCACAACCCATGTAGCCTCTTGGGTCGAAATACCCCTCCCGGAGGTCTCCCGGTACACTACCGGCACTCCCGGTACACTACCGATGAGCCCGAAACTTTTCCGGTGACCAAAACAGGACTTCCTATATATGAATCTTTACCTCCAGACCATTCCAGACCTCCTCGTGACATCCGAGATCTCATCCGGGACTCCAAATAAACTTTGGTCACCACCATACATAACTCTATACTACCGAAACGTCACCAAACCTTAAGTGTATAGACCCTGCGGGTTCGAGAACTATGTAGACATGACCGAGACACCTCTACGGTCAATAACCAATGGCGGGACCTGGATGTCCACATTGGTTCCTACATATTCTACGAAGATCTTTATCGGTCGAACCTCTATGTCAAGGATTCAGTTAATCCCGTGTGATGTTCCCTTTGTTCTTCGGTATGTTACTTGCCCGAGATTCGATCATCGGTCTCTCCATACCTAGTTCAACCTAGTTACTGGCAAGTCTCTTTACTCGTTCCGTAATACAAGATCTCGCAACTAACACTTAGTCACATTGCTTGCAAGGCTTATTGTGATGTTGTATTACCGAGTGGGCCCTGAAATACCTCTCCGTCACATGGAGTAACATATCCCAGTCTTGCCATGCCAACTCAATAGACACCCTCGGAGACACCTATAGAGTACCTTTATATTCACCTAGTTACGTTGTGACGTTTGATAAACACAAGGTACTCCTCCGATATTTGTGAGTTGCATGATCTCATGGTCATAGGAACATACACTTGACATGCAGAAAACAGTAGCAATAGACTGACACGATCATAAGCTACGTTTGTAGTTTGGGTCTTGTCCATCACATCATTCTCCTAATGATATGATCCCATTATCAAATGACATCTCATGTCCATGGCTAGGAAACCTTAACCGTCTTTCGATCAACAAGCTAGTTCACTAGAGGCATACTAGGGACACTGTGTTTGTCTATGTATCCACACATGTATCCATGTTTCCAATTAATACAATTATAGCATGGATAATAAACGATTATCATGAACAAGGAAATACAATAATAAACACTTTATTTATTGCCTTTAGGGCATATTTCCAACAGTCTCCCACTTGCACTAGAGTCAATAATCTAGTTCACATCACTATGTGACTTACATTGTAATGAATCGAACACCCATACAGTTCTGGTGTTGATCATGTTTAGCCCGTGGAAGAGGTTTAGTCAACAGGTCTGCCACATTCAAAGCCGTGTGCACTTTGCAAATATTTATGTCTTTCTCCATGATGTAGTCGCGGATGGAGTTGAAGCAACCCTTTATATGTCTGGTCCTCTTGTGAAACCTTGGTTCTTTGGCCAGAGCAATGGGACCAGTGTTGTCACAAAACAGGTTCATTGGATTCAGTGCACTGGGCACTACTCCAAGATCTGTTATCAACTGCTTCATCCAGACACCTTCCTTCGCTACCTCCGAGGCTGCAATGTATTCCGCTTCACACGTAGAATCGGCTACCATGCTTTGCTTGGAACTGCACCAGCTTACCGCTCCCCCGTTAAGAATAAATACGTATCCGGTTTGCGACTTAGAGTCGTCCGGATCAGTGTTAAAGCTTGCATCGACGTAACCCTTTACGATGAGCTCTTCATCACCTCCATAAACGAGAAACATTTCCTTCGTCCTTTTTAGGTACTTAAGGATATTCTTGACCGCTTGCCAGTGCTCCATTCCAGGATCACTTTGAAACCTTTCGGCCATATTTATGGCAAGGCTGACATCGGGTCTTGTGCACAGCATTGCATACATGATAGAGCCTATGGCTGATGCATAGGGGATGACACTCATCTTTTCTCTATCTTCTGCAGTTACTAGGCATTGAGTCTTACTCAACTTCACACCTTGTAACACAGGCAAGAACCCCTTCTTGGACTGTTCCATTTTGAACTTCTTCAAAACTTTATCAAGGTATGTGCTCTGTGAAAGTGCTATTAAGCGTCTCGATCTATCTCTATAGATCTTAATGCCTAAAATTGAAAGCAGCTTCTCCTAGGTCCTTCATTGAAAAACTCTTGTTCAAATATTCCTTCACGCTTTCCAGCATTTCTATATTGTTTCCAATCAGCAATATGTCATCCACATATAATACTAGAAATGCTATAGAGCTCCCACTCGCTTTCATGTAAATACAAGCTTCTTCGTAAACTTGTATAAACTCAATCGCTTTGATCACCTCATCAAAGCGCTTATTCCAACTCCGAGATGCTTGCAACAGTCCATAAATGTATCGCTGGAGTTTGCAATCTTTGTCAGCATTCTCTGGATCGACAAAACCTTCGGGTTGCATCATATACAACTCTTCCTCAAGGAAACTGTTGAGGAATGTTGTTTTCACATCCATCTGCCAAATTTCATAGTCGAAATAAGCAGCTATTGCTAACATGATTCTGACAGACTTAAGAATCGCTACGGGTGAGAAAGTGTCATCGTAGTCAACTCCTTGAACTTGTGAAAAACCCTTTGCGACAAGTAGAGCTTTATAGACGGTGACATTACCATCTGCATCTGTCTTCTTCCTAAAGATCCATTTGTTCTGAATGGCCTTTCGCCCTTCAGGTAAAACTTCCAAAGTCCATACTTTGTTTTCATACATGGATCCCATCTCGGATTTCATGGCCTCTAACCATTTCTTGGAATCCAGGCCCATCACTGCTCCTCCATAGCTCGTAGGTTCATTGTTGTCCAACAACATGACCTCCAAGACAGGGTTGTCGTACCACTCAGGGGTAGTACGCGGCCTTGTCGACCTACGAGGTTCAATAGTAGCTTGATCTGAAGCTTCATGATCATCATCATTAACTTGCTCTTCTACCATCGTAGGTTCCACAAAAACATCTTTCTGCGTTGCGCTACTTTCTGGTTGAAGTAAAGGTTCAATAACCTCATCAAGCTCTATTTTCCTCCCACTCAATTCTTTTGAGAGAAACTCTTTCTCAAATAATGTTCCGTTCTTAGCGACAAACACTTTGCCTTCGGATCTGAGATAGAAGGTATACTCGACTGTCTCTTTCGGGTATCCTATGAAGACGCATTTATCCGCTTTGGGTTCCACCTTTTCAGGCTGATGCTTTTTGACATAAGCATCACATCCCCAAACTTTAAGAAATGAAAACTTTGGCTTGTTGCCAAACCACAATTAATATGGCATCGTCTCAATGGATTTTCATGGTGCCCTATTTAAAGTGAATGCAACTGTCTCTAATGCATAACCCCAAAACGATAGTGGCAAATCAGCAAGAGACATCATAGAACGCACCATCTCTAATAAGGTTCGATTATGACATTTGGACACACCATTACGCTGTGGTGTTATGGGCGGTGTCAACTGTGAAACAATTCCACACTGTCTTAAGTGACTGCCAAACACATCACTCAGATATTCACCTCCTCGATCAGATCGCAGGAACTTAATCTTCTTGTTACGATGATTCTCAACTTCACTCTGAAATTGCTTGAACTTTTCAAACATTTCAGACTTGTGTTTCATTAAGTAAATATACCCATATCTACTTAAGTCATCAGTGAAGGTGAGAAAATAACGATATCCACCACCGCTGTAACATTCATTGGACCACACACATCAGTATGTATGATATCCAATAAGTCACTCGCCCGTTCCATTGTTCCAGAGAATGGTGTTTTAGTCATCTTGCCCATGAGGCATGGTTCACATGTGTCAAGTGATTCAAAATCAAGTGACTCCGAAAGTCCATCAGCATGGAGCTTCCTCATGCGTTTTACACCAATATGACCTAAATGGCAGTGCCACAAGAAAGTGGTACTATCATTATCAATTCTACATCTTTTGGCATCAATGTTATGAACATGTGTGTCATCACTATCAAGATTCAACATGAATAAACCCCTAACATTGGGTGCATGACCATAAAAGATATTACTCATATAAATAGAACAATCTTTATCCTCTGATTTAAATGAGTAACCGTCTCGCAATAAACAAGATCCAGATATAATGTTCATGCTTAACGCAGGCACTAAATAACAGTTATTCAGGTTCAACACTAATCCCGATGGTAATTGAAGAGAGAGCATGCTGACGGCGATCACATCAACCTTGGAACCATTTCCCACGCGCATCATCACTTCGTCCTTTGCGAGCCTTCGTTTATTCCGTAGTTCCTGCTTTGAGTTGCAAATGTGAGCAACCAAACCAGTATCAAATACCCAGGCACTACTACAGGAGCTAGTAAGGTACACGTCAATAACATGTATATCATATATACCTTATTTGTCGTTGGCCGCCTTCTTGTCAGCCAGGTACTTGGGGCAGTTCCGCTTCCAATGACCAGTTCCCTTGCAATGAAAGCACTCAGTTTCTGGCTTGGGTCCATGCTTGGGCTTGTTTACAAGAGTAGAAACTGCTTTGCTATCCTTCTTTGTTTTACTCTTCTTGCCCTTGCCCTTGACTTTGCCATTTTTCTTGAAACTAGTGGTTTTATTGACCATCAACACTTGATGTTCTTTCTGGATTTCAGACTCAGCGTCTTTTAGCATCGCAAACAGCTCGGCGACTGACTTGTTCATCCCGTGCATGTTATAGTTCATCACAAAGCTCTTGTAACTAGGTGGCAGTGATTGAAGAACTATGTCAGTGATCACCTCTAGCGGAAGGGCAATTCCCAACTCCGCTAGACGAGTTGAATACCCAGACATTCTGAGTATATGTTGACTGATAAACCCATTCTCCTCTATCTTGCAAGCATAGAATTTATCGGAGGTTTCATACCTCTCGATCCGGGCGTTCTTCTGAAAGATAAACTTCAACTCCTGGAACATCTCATATGCTCCATGACGTTCAAAACGTCTTTGGAGTCCTGGTTCTAAGCCATACAATATTTCACACTAAACTATTGAGTAATCTCCAGTACGTGCCTCCCAAGCGTTCTTAACGTCTTCAGAGGTCATGTCTTCTAGTTGGTCACCAAGCGGTGCATCAAGGACATATGATTTCTGGGAAGCCGTGAGGATATAACTCAGATTACGGGCCCAGTTAACAAAGTTACTTCCATCATCTTTCAACTTAGCTTTCTCTAGGAACGCATTAAAATTCAGGGGTGCTACTGCGCGAGCCATTGATCTACAACATAAATATGCAAAGTTTACTTAGACTATTGTTCAAGATAATGAGTTTAGTTAATCAAATTACTAAAGCTCCCACTCAAATTGACATCCCTCAGGTCATCTGAGTGTCACATGATCCAGATCCACCAACTCAAGTCCGATCATCATGTGAGTTGAGGTGGCTTCAATGGTGCACATCGTTATGTTGATCATATATACTATATGAATCATGTTTGACCTTTTGGTCTCTTGTGTTCCGAGGCCATGTCTGTACATGCTAGGCTCGTCAAGTTTAACCCGAGTGTTCTGCGCGTGCAACACTAGCTTGCACGCATTGTATGTGAACGTAGAGTCTATCACACCCGATCATCACGTGGTGTCTCAACACGACGAACTTTCGCAACAGTGCACACTCGGGGAGAACACAATTTATCTTGAAATATAAGTGAGGGATCACTTTATAATTCTACCGTCGTACTAAGCAAAACAAGGTGCATAAAAGGATTAACATCACATGCAATTCATAAGTGACATGATATGGCCATGAACTTGTGCTTTAGATCTCCATCTTGAAAGCATCGGCATGATCTCCATCGTCACCGGCATGACACCATGATCTTCATCATCTTGATCTCCATCAACGTGTTGCCATCGGGTTTGTCACGCCCAACATGCTTCTACTACTATTGCTACCGTTTAGCGATAAAGTAAAGCATTACATAGCACTTAATGATTGACACACAGGTCATACAATAATTAAAGACAACCCTATGGCTCCTGCCGGTTGCCATACTCATCGACATGCAAGTCGTGAAATTCTATACATCACATGATCATCTCATACATCACATATATCACATCATGTAATTGGCCATATCACACCACAACATACCCTGCAAAAACAAGTTAGACGTACTCTAATTGTTGTTGCATGTTTTACGTGGCTGCTACGGGTTTCTAGCAAGAACGATTCTCACCTACGCATAAACCACAACGGTGATACATAATTTTATTTTCAACCTTCTCAAGGACTACCTTTGTCGAATCCGATACAACAAAAGTGAGAGAAACTGCCACCCGCAAGCCATCTAGGCAACAAGTTGCGTCGAGGGAACCGGTCTCTCATAAGCGTACGAGTAATGTTGGTCCGGGCCGCTTCATCTCACAATACCGCTGAACCAAAATCCGACCAAGGGAGGAAGCAATCTAAGCATCAACACCCACAAACCGTTTGTGTTCTACTCGAGATCTCATCAACACATAGACCTAGCTCTGATACCACTGTTGGGAACATTACATGGGAAACAAAAAATTTCCTACGCACACGCAGATCTATCCATGGTGATGAGCATCTACGAGAGGGAGAGTGGATCTACATACCCTTGTAGATCGCTAAGCGGGAAGCGTTAAGAAACGTGGTTGGTGTAGTCGAATGTCTTCGCGATCCAAATCGCCATGCGTCCCGCGATCCAATCACGATCCGTCCCGCAATACAATCATGATCCGTCCTGTGATCCGATCACGATCCGTCCCACAAACTTGATCATGATCCGTCCCACAAACTTCATCACGATCGTTCCGATCTATCACCGAACGGACGACACCTCTGCGTTCAGCACACGTACAGCTTGATGACGATCTCCACCGTCTTGATCCAGCAAGAGGGAGTGAAGAGGAAGAAGAGTTCTCCGACAGACTGACGGCGCTCCGGCGATGGTGGTGGAGCAATTCCGTCAGGGCTTTGCCTAAGCACTGCAGAAAACCGATCTAGAGGAGAAACTATGCACTGGAGGAACGGGTAGCACATGGCTTAAATTCTACTGCAAAAACCCTCAATACCAACAGTATATATAGGAGGAAGAGAGGAGGTGGAGGAAGCCTTGGCTTCCCAAGCCAAGGGCTTGGTCCGAAAGGAGGTGGAGGAGGTGGAGTCCACCTCCAATCCTAGTAGGACTAGGATTCACCAATTTTGCCTTTTTTCCCAACTTTTCTCTTGGTTTTTTTCTTCCAGCCGCATGGGCCTCTTGTGGTTTTTCCACCAGACCACTAAGGGATGATTTCCACTCTCCCACAGTCCATGTAGCCTCTTGGGTCGAAATACCCCTCCCAGAGGTCTCCCGGTACACTACCAGCACTCCCGGTACACTACCGATGAGCCCGAAACTTTTCCGGTGACCAAGACAGGACCAAGACGGGATCTCATCCGGGACTCCGAACAAACTTCGGTCACCACCATACATAACTCTATACTACCGAAACGTCACCAAATATTAAGTGTGCAGACCTTGCGGGTTCGAGAACTATGTAGACATGACCGAGACACCTCTACGGTCAATAACCAATGGCGGTACCTAGATGTCCACATTCGTTCCTACATATTCTATGAATATCTTTATCGGTTGAACCACTATGTCAAGGATTCAGTTAATCCCGTATGATGTTCCCTTTGTTCTTCGGTATGTTACTTGCCCAAGATTCGATCGTCGGTATCTCCATACCTAGTTCAATCTCGTTACTGGCAAGTCTCTCTACTCGTTCCATAATACAAGATCTTGAAACTAACACTTAGTCACATTGCTTGCAAGGCTTATTGTGATGTTGTATTACCGAGTGGGCCCTGAAATACCTCTCCGTCACACGGAGTAACAAATCGCAGTCTTGATCCATGCCAACTCAACAGACACCCTCAGAAACACCTGTAGAGCACCTTTAAACTCACCCAGTTACGTTGCGACATTTGATACACACAAGGTACTCCTCCGATATCTATGAGTTGCATCATCTCATGGTCATAGGAACATATACTTGACTTGCAGAAAACAGTAGAAATAAACGGACACGATCATAAGCTACATTTGTAGTTTGGGTCTTGCCATCACATCATTCTCCTAATGATGTGATCCCATTATCAAATGACATCTCATGTCCAGGTCTAGGAAACCTTAACCATCCTTCGATCAACAAGCTAGTTCACTAGAGGCATACTAGGGACATTGTGTTTGTCTATGTATCCACACATGTATCCATGTTTCCAATTAATACAATTATAGCATGGATAATAAACGATTATCATGAACAAGGAAATACAATAATAAACACTTTATTTATTGCCTCTAGGGCATATTTCCAACAATGTCGACCCTTACCTCACTAATGACCTGCTTTTGCAAGAGCGAGGAAAGTGGGTTAGCCCGTCGAATTAGCAATCCCGAAGACCCCGACACCTCTCAAGTTCGGCACGGAAATGGGAAACCACGATGCAACAAGAACAAGCATTGACAGAGCGGTAGCGATGCCAAGGACATGACAATCAATGCCAGATTCAGCAACTCAAAATGAGGGTTGCGGAATAAGCCCTCTAAAGGGAATAAGGATGGACCTACTTAGCTAGACAAAATCCTGGATAGGCCGTGCCAGATCCACGACACTTCAGACAAGCCCGCCACCCACACCAACCATAATTGTTTGGCCTTCAAGTAGGCTGACAAACTTGCAGCCGAGGACCAAGGCAAGGCCCCTCGCAGCTAGGACGATGATGATACTCGCGGTCCGAACAATGGATGCCATAAGCAACTCCCACCCGAGGTAAAAAAATGTGAACATGATCTATGTCATGCACATACCAAAGAAGGAGAGGGATAAAGTGGTAATCCTAGGTGTCGAAGCCCGCTGCTCTGGCATCGTGACTTTGGAATTAGTGTTTGGCTCGCCCGACAACTTCTGCAACGAAGACTTGATCTTCGACATCGTCCCTTTCCGCAGCAGCTATCACGTAGTTCTCGGTCATACAACATTCGCTCACTTCACCGCCGTTCCCCATTACGCATATTTGAAGCTTAAGATGCCCAGACCCAAGGGCGTCATCATTGTCAATGGTAACACAGATCCCTTGCTCCGGACTGAGGAGCACACAACGGCTCTGGCCGCTGAAGTCCAAGCCCGCAAGGAGACGCCGAATTCATAGTCCGCGATCAAGGCATGCAAGGTGAGCAAGCGAGCCCGATCCATGTTTCAGCTCCCGGAGTCTTCCCACGCTCAACATAAATAGGAACACGCACCTGACAACACGGCCCCACTAGTCGTAAGGTGGCACAATTTTGTGCTCAAAATACCATGGGCAGCCGTGGGGGACTCCTATCGAAGTATCAAGTCTTCGGCTTTACCGAGCTATGTTCAAACACATCTTTGGGCAACAGCAGGTACCACCTAGGACCTCCTAGCATCAAGCTAATATATTACAGCGACCTCTCACGATCCTCTCTCAAAGGTTCGTTCGCCGGTCACCACCTCCTCTAAAGGAGTGATACATCTCCAACGTATATATAATTTTTGATGATGGCATGCTATTATATTATCTCTTTTAGATGTTTTATATGCATTTATATGCTATTTTATATTATTTTTTGGACTAACCTATTAATGTAGAGCCAAGTGCTAGTTTTTGTTTTTTCCTTGTTTTGAGTTTTGCATATATGGGATATTAAATGGAGTCCAAACAGAATAAAACCTTCGGAAGGAATTTTTTTGTAAGGAAACAAGTCATCCAAGCTTGGAGTGCATGGCAGGGGAGGAGCTAAGGGCCACAAACCTGCTAGGCGCGGGGGCCCGCTGGCCGTGCCTAGCAGGCTTGTCGCTCCCTGGTGGGTCTCCTAAACCTAATTCTTGGCCTATAAATACCCAAATATTCCCCCAACATCATTAAGAGCCACGCAAATACTTTTCAGCCATCGGAAGCCTCTGTTCTCGAGACATCCAATCTTGGGGCCTTCTCCGGTAATTTGTCGGAGGGGGAATCGATCACGAAGCGCATCTACAGCAACTTTATTGCCCCTCCGATGATGCATGAGCAGTCGACCACAGACCTATGGGTCCATAGCTAATAGCTAGATGGCTTATTCTCTCTCTTTGATCTTCAATACCATGTTCTTCATGATCTTCATGGAGATCTATCCGATGTAATCCTCTTTTGTGGTGAGTTTGTCAAGATTCGATGAATTGTGAATTTATGTTCAGATTATCCATGAATCTTATTTGAAACTCCTCTAAATTCTTATTTTCATGATTTCATATCCTTGCAAGTCTCTTCGAGTTATTGGTTTGGTTTGGCCAACTAGATTGGTAATTCTTGCAACGGCAGAAGTGCTTGGTTTTGGGTTCAATCTTGCGGTGTCCTCACCCACTGACATAGTAGGGGTTGCGAGGCACGTATTGTATTGTTGCCATCAAGGGTAACAAGATGGGGTTTTCATCATATTGCTTGAGTTTATCCCTCTACATAATTTCATCTTTCTTAATGCGTTACTCTGTTCTTCATGAACTTAATACTCTAGATGCACGCAGGAGTAGGTCGATGTGTGGAGTAATACTAGTAGATGCAGAATCGTTTCAGTATACTTGATGCGGATGTGATGCCTATATGCATGATCATTGCCTTGGATAACTACATGATTATTTGCTTTTCTATCAATTGGTTGACAGTAATTTGTTTACCCACCGTGATATTTGCCTTCAAGAGAGAAGCCTCTAGTGAAACCTATGGCCCCCGGGTCTACTTTCCATCATATACTTTCAGATCTATAAATCAAAAACACCAAAAATACCTTGCTGCAATTTATTTACCTTTTACTTTCCGCACTCGTTTACATCTATCTCTTTCAGATCTAATCCTTGCAAATGACCGTGAAGCGATTGACAACCCCTTTATAGCGTTGGGTGCAAGAGTTTGATTGTTTGTGTAGGTGCATCCATTGGTGACTTGCTTGTTCCACCTGCTCGATTAATACCTTGGTTCTCAACAACTGAGGGAAATACTAATCTACTTTGCTGCATCACCCTTTCCTCTTCAAGGGAAAACCAACGCAAGCTCAAGATTTAGCAAGAAGGATTTTTGGCGCCGTTGCCGGGGAGGATACACATCAAGCCTACAAGGTACCCATCACAAACTCATCTCTTGCATTTAAATTATTTGCCATTTTCCTCTCATTTTCCTCTCCAACACTTCTAAAATGATTTTTAGGAAATACCAAAAAGATTTGCCTTTTTATTCGCGCTTCTTCCCTTCGCCTCTTTCTTGCTATGTTTGCTTGTGTTGCCATGTGCGTTCTATTTGCTTGCATCTTTGATTGCTAAAAATCTATTGATATGTATCCTCATCCACTTGATAATCTTTTCAAAAGATAAAATTATGATGAACCAATTGCTAGTGAGTTGAGTGCACTTGATTATCTCTATGAAGTTTTGTTTGAAAATCATGAATCTGACAATTTTGATGAAGTGTTGAAAGAAGAAATTTGTAAGGAGATTCATGATAGTTGCTTGAATAAAAAGCATGATTGCCATGTTGTTAGTATGAATGATCTGAATATCCATGATGCTAATGATATGCAAAACCACAAGCTTGGGGATTCTATGCTTGATGAATATGATATTTTTTGTTCCCCAAGTTTTGGTGATGACACGTATGCTATAATTGATCATGAAAAGATTCATTTATGTGATAGTTATATTGTGAGATTCCTTCATGATGCTACTGAAACTATTATGAGGGAGGAACATATTCTTGTAGGAATTGCAATAATATCAAGTTTCCTCTCTATGTGTTCAAAGTTTTGAAGTTATGCTTGTTTTGCCTTCCTATGCTAGTTGATTCTTGCTCCCATAAATTGATTGCTCACAAAACCCCTATGCATAGGAAGTGGGTTAGACTTAAATGTGATTTTCATGAGATTCATGATCCCTCTTGCATGTTCCAATTACTCCTTTTTATGTGAGCATCATTGAAATTATTATGCCTAGCTAGGGGCGTTAAACAATAGCGCTTGTTGGGAGGCAACCCAATTTTATTTTTGTGTTCTGTTTTTTCTTATGTTTTTGAGTGTTTTCCACATTATTAATTCTTTAGTAATTGTGTTTTGGTGTTTTCATTAGTTTTTGAGCCAAGTAAAATCTTTGGGGTGATCTATGGTAGTTGTTGATTTGATCTTGCTGAAAAACAGAAACTTTTGCGCTTAGTCCAGGAATTTTATAATTTTTTCAGTGCATCGAATTGACCTGAAATTTTTAAAAAAGATTGATATATAAATTTAACAGGTTTAAATAATTTATAATAATTTTTTAATTACATAAGTATACAAAGCTTTCAGTTTTGTACAGACTATTCTGTTTTTGACAGATTTTGTTTTCTTTGAGTTGTTTGCCTATTTTGATGAATCTATGGATTGTATCATGTGGTATGAGCCATTTATAAGTTATATTACAGTAGGTATAACAAATATATAAATAAAGAATGAGTTCACAACAGTACCTAAAGTTGTGATTTACTTTCATATACTAACGGATCTCACGAGTTTTCTGTTAAGTTTAGTGTTGTGAAGTTTTCAAGTTTTGGGTAAAGATTTGATGGACTATGGAATAAGGAGTGGCAAGAGCCTAAGATTGGGGATGCCCAAGTAACCCCAAGTAATATTCAAGGATTCCAAAGAGCCTAATCTTGGGTATGCCCCGGAGGCATCCCTTCTTTCGTCTTCAATCCATCGGTGAATTTACTTGAGGCTATATTTTTATTCACCGCATGATATGTGTTTTTCTTGGAGCGTCTTGTATGATATTAGTCTTTGCTTGTTAGTTTTACAAAATCATCCTTGCTTCACACATATTTGTAGAGAGACACGCTGAACCGTGAAATTATTAGAATACTCTATGTGCTTCACTTATATCTCTTGAGTTGGGCAATTTTGCTCTATGTGCTTCACTTATATCTTTTAGAGCACGGTGGTGTTTGAGTTTTATAGAAATACTTGAATTCTCCTACCTCACTTATATTATTTTGAGAGTTTCTAAAACAGCATGGTAATTGGTCTAGGTTACGAATTTAGTCCTAATGTGATAGGCGTCCAAAAGGGATATAATAAAAACTTCCATATTAAGTGCATTGGGTATTTATGAGAAGTTTGATTCCTTGCATAAAGTTTTGAGATATAAAGATGGTAATGTTAAGAGACATGTTAGGAGGAAAATTGTGATTTGGTAAAAATACTTGTGTAAAGGTTTGTGATTCCTATAGCATGCACGTATGGTGAACCGTTATGTAAGAAGTCGGAGCATAACTTGTTTATAGATTGTCGAACTTTGTGTGAGGGTCGGGGGCGCGCGATGGTTAACTCCTACCAACCTCCCCCCCCCTAGGAGCATGCGTTTAATGCTTTGCTTCAATGACTAACAACTTTTGCAATAAGTATGTGAGTTCTTTATGACTAATCTTGAGTCCATGGATTATACGCACTCTCACCCTTCCACTTTTGCTAGCCTCTCTATTACCGCGCAAATTTTGCCGGTATACCAGATACCTTCCTCAAAACAGCCACCATTATACTTTCCTCAAAACAGCCACCATACCTACCTATTATGGCATTTCAATAGCCATTACGAGATATATTGCCATGCAACTTCCACCGTTTCCTTTTATGACATGCACCGTCACTTTCATATTGCATATAGAGTCATGTTTTGTCATAAGTATCGAGTTGTAATTTTCTTTTGAGTTGTAAGTAAATAAAAGTGTGATGATCGTCATTATTAGAGCATGTCCCATGTGAGTAAAGGATGATGGAAGCTATGATTCCCTCACAAGTGGGGACGAGATTCTGGACTAAACAAAAAATGAATAAAAGAGGCCTTAGATGCCCACATAAAAATGAAAAAAATGAAGAAAAAAATGAGAGAAAAGATAGAAGGGACATTGCTACTACCTTTTTCCACACTTGTGCTTCAAAGTAGCACCATGATCTTCATGATAGAGAGTCTCCATTTTGTCACTTTCATATAGCTAGTGGAATTTTTCTTCACGATGCACGTCCACTTAGTTCCTTTTTGAGATTTCATACACTTATAGCTCTAGTGCATCCATTGCATGCCAATCCCTACTCAGTCACATTGATATCTATTAATGGGCATCTCCATAGCCCGTTGATACGCCTAGTTGATGTGAGACTATCTTCTCCCTTTCCTTGACAACCTCCACCATATTCTATTCCACCTATAGTGCTATATCCATGGCTCGTGCTCATGTATTGCGTGAGAGTTGAAAAAGTTTGAGAAAATAAAGGTGTGAAAATAATTGCTTGACTTTTTCATTGGGGTTGTGCATGATATAAATACTTTGTTTGGGGAAGATGGAGCATAGCCATACCATATGATATTGTAGAGATAACTTTCTTTTGCCATTATATTTTGAAGAGATACAATTGCTTTGCTAGTATGCTTGAAATGTTATTTTTTATATATCAATATTAAGCTTTTGTTTTAACTCTTATGGATCTGAATATTCATGCCACAATAAAGAATATTAAATTTGTAAATATGTTAGGTAGCACTCCACATCAAAAATTATGTTTTTATCATTTACCTACTCGAGGACGAGCAGGAATTAAGCTTGGGGATGTTGATACGTCTCCAACGTATCTATGATTTTATATGATGGCATGCTACTATATTATCTGTTTTGGATGTTTTATATGCATTAATATGCTATTTATATTATTTTTGGACTAACCTATTAATTTAGAGCCAAGTGCCAGTTTCTGTTTTTTCCTTGTTTTTGAGTTTTGCAGATATGGGATATTAAACGGAGTCCAAATGGAATAAATCCTTCGGAAGGAATTTTTTGGAAGGGAACAAGTCATCCAAGCTTGGAGTGCATGGCAGGGGAGGAGCCAGGGAATCATAAGCCTGCTAGGCGTAGGCCCCCCTCGCTTCGCCTAGCAGGCTTGTCGCTCCCTAGCAGGTCTCCAAACCCTAATTCTTGGCCTATAAATACCCAAATATTCCCCCAACATCATAAAGAGCCATGTAAATAATTTTACGCCGCCGGAAGCCTCTGTTCCCGAGAGATCCAATCTTGGAACCTTCTTCGGTAATCTGCCGGAGGGGGAATTGATCACAGAGGGCATCTACATCAGCTCCATTGCCCCTCCGATGATGCGTGAGTAGTCCACCACATACCTATGGGTCCATAGCTAGTAGCTGGATGGCTTCTTCTCTATCTTTGATCTTCAATACCATGTTAATCATGATCTTCATGGATATCTATCCGATGTAATCCTCTTTTGTGGTGTGTTTGTCAAGATCTGATAAATTGTGAGTTTATGTTCAGATTATCCATGAATATTTTTTGAATCTTCTCTGAATTCCTATTTGCATGATTTCATATCCTTGCAAGTCTCTTCGAGTTATTGGTTTGGTTTGTCCAACTAGATTGGTAATTCTTGCAACGGGAGAAGTGCTTGGTTTTGGGTTCAATCTTGCGGTGTCCTCACCCAGTGACATAGTAGGGGTAGCGAGGACGTATTGTATTGTTGCCATCAAGGGTAACAAGATGGGGTTTTCATCATATTGCTTGAGTTTATCCCTCTACATCATGTCATCTTTCTTAATGTGTTACTCTTTTCTTCATGAACTTAATACTCTAGATACAAGAAGGAGTTGGTCGATGTGTGGATTAATAGTAGTAAATGCGGAATCGTTTCGGTCTACTTGATGTGGATGTGATGCCTATATGCATGCTCATTGCCTTGGATAACTACATTATTATTTGCTTTTCTATCAATTGCTTGACAATAATTTGTTTACTCACCATGATATTTTCCTTCAAGAGAGAAGCCTCTAGTGAAACCTATGGCCCCCGGGTCTATTTTCCATCATATACTTTCAGATCTATAAATCAAAAATACCTTGCTGCAATTTATTTACGTTTTACTTTCCGCACTCGTTTACATCTATCTCTTTCAGATCTAATCCTTGCAAATAACAGTGAAGGGATTGACAACCACTTTATTGTGTTGGGTGCAAGAGTTCGATTGTTTGTGTAGGTGCATCCATTGGTGACTGGCTTGTTCCTTCTACTGGGTTGATACCTTGGTTCTCAACAACTAGGGGAAATACTTATCTACTTTGCTGCATCACCATTTCCTCTTCAAGGGAGAACCAATGCAAGCTCAAGAGGTAGCAAGGAGCACGCCTACCCACAGGAGAGCAAAGGCATAGACGTGCAACAGGGCGCAGTAGGGATGTCAAATTACTCATAAAGGCCTTGTATAAACCTTTCCTCTATGAAGTTAAATTTTAAATAAATTATCTATAACGGTTGATTCGGTAGTGCGTATTGTACGGCTATACGTCACGAGTTCATCGGAAGTAAAGACTATTCTCTACGGTCCCCTTGCAGTTATTTATGTTGCATAGCCTTTTTTCGCTCTTCGACGCCGAAGGAAACTTGTTTGGCACATATTTTACTTAGATGCGACCGGTTAATATACCGAGGGCTTGACTATAAAACTCGCCCCAAATCATCATTCTGGCACTATTTTTATCTCATGTGCCCGGTGTCTCAGATATTGCATTATATGTGTCGGTCCTGAATTATGTCTTGGGTCAATAGCTGGGTTGCCCGGCTCCTGTGCTTAACCTCTTACATTTCGCATGTTTTTCTAGGAGGGTAAAGGGAGAAGCACTGTGATTGTACTTCCAGCTCGCCTGGTCAAGTATCTTAGTGGACAAAGCCTAAAAATGACTGTCACAATAAGTGAGGACTAGTCAGCGATCCGATGATAAGTGTTAAACTAAAAATCGTTGCACGTTATGTCATGTCATATGAAGGGTTTGTACTCGCAGAAACCTAGTGATGATGGTGTCAACCTTGGCATTCTCGAACATCACAAAACACTGGGGACTAGTCACTAGCCTTCACAGTCAAGCTCCTATGGCTAAGTGAAAGCACTAAAGCTACGTAGTCTAATTGCTTCGTTTCCCTTATGGACTACCGCCTCCGGTCACCGAGACATCAGCTAAGGGTCATAGTGCGAAGGTAGAAACACCCCTTATAGCATCTCAAAGGGGGCTGAAGCCGATGACTGGCAACTTTTAGATTAAAACCGCCACATGGGACTCAAAATAAACCAAACAAAGCATGATATACCATGCAAAGCAATTGTTGGGGAACATTGCATGGGAAACAAAAAAAAATTCTTACAAACACCCAAGATCTATCTATGGAGATCAACAGCTACGAGAGAGAGAGAGAGTGGATCTACATACCCTTGTAGATCGCTAAGTGGGAAGCATTAAGAAACGCGGTTGATGTAGTCGAACGTCTTTACAGTCCAAATCACAATCTGTCCCGCGATCCAATAACGATCCGTCCCGATCTAGCACCGAACGGATGGCACCTTCGCGTCCAACACACGTACAGCTCGATGACATCTCCGCCTCCTCGATATAGCAAGCGAGTTTGGAGTAGTAGATGAGTTATCCAGCAACACAACAGCATGGTGGCGGTGTTGGTGGTGCTACCCCAGCAGGGCTACGCCTAGTGCAATCGAAACCGCGAACGGAGGAGAAAACGATATAGGGAGAGACAGGGGCGCCAAGGGCTTCATGTGTGCTCTTGTGGCGCCCCCTCCCCTCTATATATATGTGGAGGGGCGTGGAGATCAGCCCCTACAAGCCCTAGGGCGCAGCCATGGGGGAGGAGTTGGACTCCTAGTCCAATTCTCTCCCTTTCCATAAACAGGTGGACTTTCCACCTCTCCCAAGCTACATGGGCCTTGAGGTACTTGTGCACCTAGCCCAATAAGGCCAGCGCGCCTCCCCTCATCCCATGCAAATACTTGGCACGTTGTGGAACCCTTGAAGGACTTTTGGACTCCTTCGGAAGATTCCATAAGCTTCTAGAAGCTACCCGGTACAATATCGGAAAAACCTGAAACTTTTCCAATAGACAAAATATGACTTCCCATATATAAATATTTACCTCCGAACCATTACCGAACTCCTCGTGATGTCCGGGATCTCATCTAGGACTCTGAACAACCGTAGGTTACCAACATACATAACTCAACAATACCAAATCATCACCGAACACATGTACGGTGAATAACCAATAGCGTGACCTGGATGCCCATATTATTTCCTACAAATTATACGAAGATGTTTATCGGTCGAACCACGATATCAAGGGTTCAAACAATCCCGTATGCATGTCAATGTCCATCGGTATGTTACTTGCCCGAGATTCGATCGTCGGTATCTCAATACCTAGTTAAATCTCATTACCGGCAAGTCTCTTTACTCATTTTGTAACACAAGATCTTGTGACTAACTCCTTAGTCACATTTCTTGCAACCTTCTTGTGATGTTGTGTTACCGAGTGGGCCCAGAGATACCTCTCCATAATACGGAGTGACAAATTCCATTCTCGATCCATGCAAACCCAACAGACACCCTCGGAGATACCTGTAGAGCACATTTATAGTCACCCAGTTACGTTGTGACGTTTGATACACACAAGTCATTCATGTGGTGTTAGGGAGTTGCGTGATCTCATGGTCGTAGGAACAAATACTTGACATGGATAAAGCAGAAGTAATAAACTAACATGATCATATGCTATGCTTACGGTTGGGTCTTGTCCACCACATCATTCTCCTAATGATGTGATCATGTTATCAAATGACAATTCATGTCTATGGTCAGGAAACCTTAACCATCTTTGATCATCGATCTAGTTACCTAGAGGCTCACTAGGGACATAGTATTTGTCTGTATATCCACACATGTATCTGAGTTTCTGATCAATACAATTATAGAATGGATAATAAATGGTTATCATGAACAAGGAAATATAATAATGACAACTTTATTATTGCCTCTAGGGCATATTTCCAACAATGTCCCACTTGCAATAGAATCAATAATCTAGTTCATATCACCATGTGATTTACATTGCAGTGAGTCTAACACTCATAGAGTTCTAGTGTTGATCATGTTTTGCTCGTGAAAGAGACTTAGTCAACGGGTCTTCAACATTCAGATCCGTGTGTGATTTGCAAATATTTATGTCCTTCTCCTTGATGTAATCGCGGATGGAATTGAAGCGGAACTTTATATGTTTGGTCCTCTTTTGAAACCTTGGTTCCTTGGCTAGATCAATGGCATCCGTAGTTTCACACAAGAGAGTCATCGGATTCAGTGCACTGGGCACGACTCCAAGATCTGTCATGAACTCCTTCATCTAGACTCCTTCCTTCGCCGCTTATGAAACAACGATGTACTTTGCTTCACATATAGAATCAGCTACCATGCTTTGCTTGGAACTGCACCACTGCTCCACCATTCAGAATATATACGTATCCAGTTTGAGACTTAGAGTCATCTGGATCTACGTCAAAGCTAGCATCGACGTAACCATTTACGACGAGATCTTGATCAACTCCATAAACGAGAAACATTTCCTTACTCCTTTTGAGGTACTTCAAGATATTCTTGACCGTTGTTGAGTGTTCCATTCCTGGATCACATTGAAACCTCCCTGTCATACTTATGGCGAGGTTGACATCTGGTCTAGTGCACAACATCGCATACATGATAGATCCTATGGCTGAAGTATAGGGCATGACACTCATCTTTTCTCTATCCTCTGTAGTTGTCGGTCATTCAGTCTTACTCAACTTCACACCCTTAAGACAAGCAAGAACCCCTTCTTGGACTGATCCATTTTGAACTTCTACAAAACCTTGTTAAGAGATATGTGCTTTGGGAAAGTCATATTAAGCGTATCGATCTATCTCCATAGATCTTGATGCCTAATATGTAAGTAGCTTCTCCGAGGTCTTTCATTGAAAAACTCTTTTTCAAATATACCTTCACGCTTTCTAAAAGTTCAATATTGTTTCCAATCAACAAGATGTCATCCACATATAATACTAGAAAAGCTACAGAGCTCCCACTCACTTTCTTGTAAATAAAATCTTCTACATAAACTTGTATAAATCCAAATACTTTGATCACTTCATCAAAGCGTTGATTCCAACTCTGAGATACTTGCACCAGTCCATAAATGGATCGCTGGAGCTTGCATACTTTGTCAGCATTTTTAGGATAGACGAAACCTTCTAGTTGCATCATATACAACTCTTCATTAAGAAAACCATTAAGGAACACTGTTTTGATGTCCATCTGGCAGATCTCGTAATCAAAAAATGCAGCTATTGCCAACATGATTCTGATGTCTACTATGCAACCTTCTTCTTGTAGACTCGTGTTGGGCCTCCAAGCGTAGAGTTTTGTTGGATAGAGGCAATTTTCCTTCATGTAGATGACCTAAGGTTTATCAATCCGTGGGAGGTGTAGGATGAAGATGGTCTCTCTCAAACAACCCTGCAATCAAATACAAGAAATCTCTTGTGTCCCCAACACACCCAATACAATGGCAAATTGTATAGGTGCACTAGTTTGGCAAAGAGATGGTGATACAAGTGTAAAATGGATGGTAGATATAGGTTTTTGTAATCTGAAAATATAAAAAAGGTAGCTAATGATAAAAGTGAGCACAAACGGTATTGCGATGCTTAGAAACAAGGTCTAGGATTCATACTTTTAGTAGTGCAATTTCTCTCAACAATACTAACATAGTTGAATCATATGTAAATACCTCTTGTGCGAAAAAGAGTTCACTCCAAAGTCACAAATAGCAGAGAACTAACGAAGAAATTATTGTAGGGACGAAACCATCTCAAAGTTATCTTTTTTGATCAATCTTATGAGCTATCCCTATAAGTGTCATGAACAGCCCTAGAGTTTGTACTAAAATAATACCTTAAGACACACATCAACCAAAACCTAATGTCACCTAGATACTCCAATGTCACAACGAGTACCCATGGGCTTGATTATACGATATGCATCACACAATTTCAGATTCATCATGTTCAATCCAACACAAAGAACTTAAAAGAGTGCCCCAAAGTTTCTACCAGAGATTCAAGACAAAAACATGTGCCAACCCCTATGCATAGATTCCCAAGGTCACGGAACCCACAAGTTGATCACCAAAACATACATCAAGTGGATCAATAGAACATCCCATTGTCACCACGGATATCCCATCGCAAAAAAAACATCAAGTGTTCTCAAATCCTTATGGAGTCAATCCGATAAGAAAACATCAAATGGAAAACTCAATTCATCACAAGAAGATAGAGAGGGGAAAACTCTAGATGATTCATCTATATTAATAAAGCTCGCAGTACATCAAGATCGTGCCATCTCAAGAACACAGGAGAGAGAGATCAAACACAAAGCTACTGGTACATACCCTCAACTCCGAGGGTGAACTACTCCCTCCTCGTCATGGAGACCGTCGGGATGATGAACATGGCCTCCGGTGATGATTTCCCCCTCCAGCAGGGTGCCGGAACGGGCTCACGGTCGGTTTTTCGTGGCTATAGAGGCCTGCGGCGGCGAAACTCCCGATCTAGGTTTATTTTCAAAGGTATTGGTATTTATAGAAATTTTTGGCATCGGTCTCACGTCAAGGGGGTGCTCGAGGAATCCACAAGACATAGGGGCGCGGCTTAGGGGGGTGGTCGCGCCTAGCAGGCTTATGGCGTCCTCGTCCACTTTCTGGCCTAGCTCTTCGCTTTAGTATTTTTTATATTTTCCAAAAATATTCTCCGTAAATTTTCAGCTCATTCTGATGACTTTTATTTCTACACAAAAACAACACCACGGTAGTTCTACTGAAAACAACATCGGTCCGGGTTAGTTCTAATAAAATCATACCAAAATCATATAGAATTACTGTAAACATGGCATGAATACTTCATAAATTATTGATATGTTGGGGACGTATCAGATTCTGACGGACTTAAGCATCTCTACGGGAGAGAAAGTCTCATCATAGTCAACTCCTTGAATTTGTGAAAAACCTTTTGTGACAAGTCGAGCTTTGTAGACGGTGACATTACTATCCGTGTTCATCTTCTTCTTAAAGATCCATTTATTCTGTATGGCCTTACGATCATATGGTAAGTCCTCCAAAGTCCATACTTTCTTCTCATACATGGATCCTATCTTGGATTTCAAGGTTTCAAGCCATTTGTTGGAATCCGGGCCCACCATCGCTTCCTCATAGTTCGTAGGTTCATCGTTGTCCAACAACATGATCTCCAAGACATAATTGTCGTACCACTCAGGGGTGGTAACTTGATCTGAAGTTTCATGATCATCATCATCATTAGCTTCCTCTTCATTTGGTGTAGGCATTGCAGAAACATCTTTTTGTGTCGTCCTACTATCCAACTGAAGTGTTGGTTCAATAACCTCATCAAGTTCTACTTTCCTCCCACTCAATTCTTTCGAGAGAAACTCTTTCTCGAGAAAGGACAAGTTTTTAGCAACAAACACTTTTCCCTCCGATATGAGGTAGAAGGTATACCCCAACTGTTTCCTTGGGGGTATCCTATGAAGACGCTCTTGTCCGCTTTGGGTTCGAGCTTATCTGGTTGAAGCCTTTTCACATAAGCGTCGCAGCCCCAAACTTTAAGAAACGATAGCTTAGGTTTCTTGCCAAATCATAATTCATACAGTGTCGTTTCAACAGACTTTGATGATGCCCTATTTAAAGTGAATGCGGATGTCTGTAATGTATAACCCCAAAATGGTAGTGGTAGATCAATGAGAGACATCATAGAACGCACCATCACTACTAGGAAAAAGCCTAGTAGTGGCGCGGGTTAAACAGCTAGTAGTAGTGTGGGTGCCCGCGCTACTACTACGGCGCTACAGCTAACTGGTAGTAGTAGCGTGGGTGCACCCACGCTACTAGTACGTGTGTTAGTAGTAGCGCGGATGCCACACGCGCTACTATTAACTATCTGTAGCGTGTACCTATGACCTGCGCTACTACTACTAATTTCAAAAACCAAAAAAATCAATCTCGTGTGTGCTGTCAATGTTGTCAATGGTTCGATGCAGCGACGTCAGAGGTCGCTGGAGGCGCGGACGCCCGGCGACAGACCAGATCCGGCGGTGGCTGTTGGAGAGGGCCTGGATCCAAGGCAGAGCAAGGCAGCGGCGTGGGGCTTCTATTCGCATCCAAGGTAGAGAGCTCCTGGTCGTCCATGGCGACGACCTGCACGGGCATGGACATGGGAGGGTAAGTCAAACCGGTGGGAGAGAGAGAGAAAAAAAGGAAAATGAGGGAGAGGAAGGAGATGGAGGGAGCAGTGGGGTTTTGGTCACCGGTGGTGCAATGCTTTGGCGTGATGGCATGGAGACACTGGGGGAGACCGGTGAGCTCTCGGACGCCGGTGGCCGAGGCAGCGGCCTCTTTACACGCCATGGAGGAGGAGGCGCGCCTGGGCAGCACACCATGGAGGGAGGAGGCGCGCCTGGGCAGCACACCATGGAGGGAGGAGGCGCGCCTGGGCAGGAGGTCCATGTGAGAGCCTATGGAGAGAGAGGGGCAAGAGGGACGGGAGAGAAGATGGGGAGATGTGGCTGTAAAAAAGTATGTACTTAGTAGTAGCGCTGGTTATAAACCTGCGCTACTACTATGGCCTAGCCCGGGGGGTATAAACCTGTGCTACTACTATCAACTTAGTAATAGCGCGGGTTCATAACCTTCGCTACTACTATGGCATGTCTCCGGGGGGCACGGTAGAGACCACTTAGTAGTAGCTAGGGGTATAAACCCGCGCTACTACTATAAACTTAGTAGTAGCGAGTGGTATAAAACCGCGCTACTAGTAAGTACCAGTAGCAAGGGGTAGAAACCCGCGCTACTAGTAAGCGTCTGTCTATAAGCTTTTTCCTAGTAGTGCATATCCAATAGAGTATGATTACGACGCTTGGACACACCATTACACTATGGTGTTCTAGGTGGCGTGAGTTGTAAAACGATTTCACACTCTTTCAAATGCATGCCAAACTCATAACTTAGATATTCTCCACCACGATCAAATCGCAGAAAGTTAATCTTCTTGTTACGATGATTCTCTACTTCACTCTGAAATTGCTTAAACATTTAAAACGTTTCAGACTTGTATTTCATTAAGTAAATATATCCATATCTGCTCAAATCATCAGTGAAGGTAAGAAAATAACAATATCCATCACGCGCCTCTACACTCATCGGAGCGCACACATCAGTATGTATGATTTCCAACAAGTCACTTTCCCTCTCCCTTGTACCGTAGAACAGGGTTGTAGTCATCTTGCCTAAGAGGCATGGTTCGCATGTATCAATCGATTCAAAATCGAGTGATTCCAAATGTCCATTAGCATGGAGCTTCCTCATGCATTTAACACGAATATGACCTAAGCGACAGTGCCACAAGAAAGTGGTATTATCATTATTAATTTTGCATATTTTGGCATGAGTATTATAAATGTGTCTATCATTACTATCGAGATTCAACAAGAATAAACCATTCATATTGGGTGCATGACCATAAAAGGAATTACTCATATAAATAGAACAACCATTATTATCTTATTTTAATGAATAATCGTCTCACGATAAACAACATCCAAATATAATATTCATGCTCAAGCAAACACCAAATAACAATTATTTAGGTTTACTACTAATCCTGATGGTAATTGAAGAGCGAGTGTGCCGACGGCGATGACATCAACCTTGGAACCATTTACGATGCGCATCGTCACTTCATCCCTCGCCAACCTCCGTTTATTCTGTAGTTCCTACTTCGAGTTACAAATACGATCAACCAAACCGGTATCAAGTACCTAGGCACTACTATGAGAGCTAGTGAGGTACACATCAATAACATGTATGTCAAATATACCTTTGTTGACGTTGCCAACCTTCTTATCATCCAGGTACTTGGGGAAATTCCACTTCCAGTGACGAGTCCCCTTACAATAGAAGCACTCAGTCTCGGGCTTGGGTCTAGCCTTTGGCTTCTTCACGGGAGCAGCAACTGGCTTGCCACCCTTATTGAAGGTTCCCTTCTTTCCCTTGCCTTTCTTGAAACTAGTGGTTTTATTCACCATCAACACTTGATGCTCCTTGATTTCTACTTCTGCACCTTTGAGCATTGCGAAAATCTCAGAGACGGACTTATCCATCCCTTACATATTATAGTTCGTCACAAGGCCTTTGTAACAAGGTGGCCGTGACTAAAGAATTCTGTCAGTGACCGTTTTGGGCAGAAGTGTGACTCCCAAATCATTCAAATGGTTGTAGTATCTAGACATTCTGAGTAGGTGCTCACTGACAGAACCATTCTCTTCCATCTTGCAGGCGAAGAACTTATCGAAGGTCTCATACCTCTCGATCCAAGCATTTTCTGAAAAATATTAACTTCAATTCCTAGAACATCTCATATGCTTCATGGTGTTCAAAACACTTTTTAAGTCCCAATTCTAAGACATACATCATGGCGCACTGAACTATCGGGTAGTCATCAGAACAAGCCTGCTAAACGTTCACAACTTCTGCAGGCGACACTGAAGGGAAGGCGCATCAAGGACATAAGACTTTTGCAAAGCCATGAGGATAATCCTTAGATTTAGAATCCGGTCCGCATAGTTACTTCCATCATCTTTCACCTTATCTTTCTCTAGGAACACATTAAAATTCAAGGGAGCTACTGCCCGAGCCATTGATCTACAATATAATTTTACAAAGACAACTTAGACTATGTTCATGATAATAAGTATAATTAATCATGTTACTCAAGAACTATCACTCAAATCAACACCCCTCAGGTTGTCTAAGTATGACATGATCCAAATCCACCAATCCAAGTCTGATCATCACGTGAGGTGGTTTCAATGGTGAATATCTCCTTGTTAATCATATGTACTACTAGTTGATCCGTTGTGCCAAATGGCGCAGAGACCCGCTAAAGCCATGTTATCGATGAAAATAGTTTCATTTTGCAAGGACATATTCAATATTGGTAGTAGAAATCCCAGGTGTTAACTCGTGCTATATTGAAAACATGTTTATTCCACATATGCGATGAAAAGAAATTTATTTAGTTGGTTTAGTTGTGGGTAAGCACATATGGCAAAAATTCAATCTCATTTAGTCACGAAAAACAATGGTTTGTTGTCTAAAATGAGATGTATGTTCATATTTTAATTTGGTAGCATAGAGTCCCATTTGAAAAAAATATGTGTTTTACTCCCTTTATAAATAAATATAAGAGCGTTTACAACGGGAGTACTTTGTTTAGTTATGGTCAAGCACATCTATAACAAATAAAAGTGGATTGTTATCTACAATGAGATGTATATATTGAATTAGTCATCATCAGTTGCAGAATGATCAGTATCCATACTAAACAAAAAATCAATATAGCATCACCAAATAACTCATCATCACCATCCACAATAGGCGTGCGTGTGTTTGGTTTCTCTCGAGGTAACAACACAACACAAACAACCACGACCACACGCGGGTTCATTTTCTTGAGGTAACAACCCAATGTTCATACTTGTGCATTGGCAATCAATCTGCCAGAACCAACATATAAAGAAAAAATTAACCATAGTACCAGGAGAACCCATATTGTGTATTCTTCTCTAATTATACATATATATATATATCATATAGTGTGCTTCTCCAATGACAATTTTTCTTTTGCAAACTAAGTAGCGATGGTTTATTACCCCTCACACTCTCTCAATCTTAGCTTTAATTTAAATAATTCGACTACGACAACTACTAGGAATGCAGAAACACAAACGATAGGTACAAAACTATGAAGCACGAATTTTCAACAATTCAGAGCTCACAGTTCTCTATATCGAAAGAAATTTAGATGAACCTTGTGTCCATGGTCCAACGCCAAACAACTGGGTAATATCATGCATGGCTTCTATTGTCTGAAACAAAGGACAAACAATAAAGATAATCATCAGTGATTATGTCACTTCAAGAAATACCGGTGACACTACCTTGTAAATGGTAGAACAAATGCTAAGAACAAAGTACATTAATGGCAGACTTCCTGTTAATGAAAATGAAAATAGTGTATTCCATATCAGACAGCTTTATGATGTAACCTTTTAACTTAACTTTAGTGTGACTTGATCTTGCCGTTGATGGCATTATTTATGGAGTCAGACATGGTGCATTATCCCTAAAAAAACTTCTCACACAATCTAACCTGGTTCGGTCTTGCTATATTAAAGAAAAGGTCATTCTGTGAATCAAGGTGCACCAACCCCATACATATTTTAAATAAAAAAATTACTATGATGATGCATTCTCTATCAATAAAACAAAGAACTGAAGAAGAAAAATTAAGTATGCACAAATCAGAAAGGATCACAACATGATATATACTGAGTGAGCATGAACTTCCATACAAACAAACAAAAAGATCATGAACCATAAAATACATATTTTCTCAAATTGTTGTTTTCAATGGCAAACAAATAAATTTGTGTACTTAGGAATGATGTTTCATGTCACACACACACCAAAGTAAGGAACATGGTTTCTTCCTCTTTACTTGCGAGGACCAACAAATTATTGCACTTACCTGATACAATTATGTTCTTTTAGTTGGACCGTACCCCTATCATTGTCAGGGATATCTTGCAGAACAATACAGAAATCCATCGTCATAAGAAATATCCAACAGAAATCATGCACAATAGGAATGTCGGATAATATACCCAATGTACGGAGGAACATTCGTGGAGGAAATATCACACTGAAGAGATGATGTCATAACTAAATGATGCACACTTTTCAAAATGAGGCGAGACAAACTCCCAGGATCTTGGGGTCAAAACCAGAGCAGTCGAAGAGAATATCTAACGGATGAGGAGATTCAAGGTGGGATTTTACCGCGGTCTAACAGCCATGAACACCCTAATCGAGGGAGGCTACTGGGAGCGAATTGGCTAGCCTCCTTATTGGTTTAAATTACATGTTTCAAGTTGACTGCCATTCTTTATTAGAAACTGTATCCCTACTGATAGTACATCCCGAGGAATCCAAGTTAGAATGGAAGGCCTGGATAAATGCAAAATGGTAAGATAAAATTCAGACATTGGCATATACAAAAACTAATAGGAAAACATGCACCATCAATCACTCACCATAAGGGCGGCAGCTGGACAGTAGTTGAGATCCAGTAGATGGTTACCAAGTAATGAAAAGAAGGACAATCTCTACAAAATAACCACACGAGCACCAAACTATCTCCAAACATGAAGAAGGCCATTGATTCGATTAGAAAGGACGAGTACGCCATGATAAACAAAAGAACAAAAAGATGGATTTAAATTTCTAGAGAGATGACAGGAAGATATTGTCCTAGAGAATAAAATGTAAGAAAACAGTAAAGAAAGCAATGAAACTGAAAAAATAACCTCCCAAGTTTTTCTTGAAAATCCACCGAATATATCCTTGACCGCATATTTGTCTCAATCGAGGTAGTGACTCGATGGGATGGTTCTAAAAAATAGAGTAATGTTGTTTTTCCATTTTGAGAGTTGATAGCAAACCTTCAATGCACCAAAAATGGATTAGAATTGATAAGAAAAGAAACCCCTGCTATCTTATAGTCGAAGAACATATGCTTCCATCGACAAAAATACACAAACACTGAAATTTGACTATGTAAAGAACCTGCAGTGATATACTAAGCCATAAACTACTTTGCAATGATATACTAACCAATTTTGGAAAAATCATCAACCTATTAAACTGAAGCCACCAGTGGTAAACCCATGCAACATCTTAGAGCAAGATCAGCAGCTGCAAATAACAAACTAGAGCACCATAGCAAACCAATTTTGGAAACATCATCAATCTATTAAACCGAAGCCACCAGTGCTAAACCCATGCAACATCTTGCAGCAAGATCAGCAGCTGCAAATAACAAACTGGCGCACCATAGCAGGCAGCTTCGCAAACCACCAAAAACAGGAAAAAGGAAAGTTGAAAAAGGAATGAAGGGAAGAAGCAAAGCTACATGGAAGCAACAGGGGAAAATGGCTGAGAATAGGCACGAAGGCATGGGGGTTGAGCACGGCATCTAGACCTCCTACTCTCAGCCCTTGCTGGCCAGCGCTCTTTACCGAGGTCAGCAACACAATATTAATAACCTGCCATTAATCCAGGAAAGAGTGAAATTACCTAAAGTCCTATGTCCATCTACCACAAAGGATGTAATCAACTCCCCTGCAATCTTGGATACATTCTGAAACCTACACAGATATATATCTTGCTTTAGAAAATCCAAAAAACATGCAAAAAAATACCAAAAAGTTGTCTATTATGCAAGAACATAGATGTACAAATAAAGGGCACAGTCTCACATTCCTCAAGCAATTGATTTACATGTTTTATAAAATGGCAGGGTCTTAATAAAGTACAATTAGGTAGAGCAGCTCAGATGCATCAATAACTTCCCTGCATTTATGAATCAAATGCTTAGAACTCTTGGTATATTGCTATCTCTGGCCATAATTTTGTTAAGTTAAAACATGATTGGATGCATCCTAGGTGCATAACATGATCTATGAAAAAGGATTCAAAGAATATGAACCGGCTTCAACCATTCAATAAACTATTCTGAACCTAATCAAGAAAGTGGCAAGAGCCAAAATTCCAAAATAATCACATGGACAAAGAAAAAACTGTGAGGCTACAGAAGATGGATGGGGCACCACCTCCTCATGCATCATTACCTGAGAAGAACACAAATAGGAAGGGTGTGTGAACATGCCACCATGGCAAACCTCATGGATGAATCCGGGATCGAGGGGAGGAGGCCGCATGGAAGAGAGGAAGAGAGAAATTGAGTGAAGCTCACAATAGTGTTTGATGTGGATGCGGTCATTGTTGCTCGGCGTGTGCGCACCTCCCCAATTCGTTCCCTTGGATTTGACCTCCTCGTAGGTCCCGATCTAGCAGCGGATCGAGGCACCACAGACCGGCAGGTCGCTCTCGACCTCACCGGCGCAGGTCGGTGACCCTCGCTAGATCCGATGTTGCGCGTCCCTCTCCTCTTCCTCTCTCTTCCCCCCTCATGTCCTTCTTCTCTTTGTCTCCCTCTCAACCTCGCTCCCTCTTGCGCATCAAATCGAGCTTCGGCTCCGTTGCTCTGATCCAGAAGCGGATCGAGGCACCTTCGACCGCCAGGTCGCGCCCGACCTTGCCGGCGCAGGCCGGTGACCCTCTCCTGATCCGTTGTTGCTCATCCATCTCCTCTTCCTATCTCTTTCCCCCTCATCTCCTTCTCTTTGTGTCCCTCTCAACTTATCTCCCTCCCGCACATCAAACCAAGTGTTGAATCTGTTGATCTTTGCCTGTAGGTCGCCGTCGCCGCCGGCGCTGGTAAGTTTGCCCAGACGCCTTGGATCCACAGGAATTAGGATAGGAGGGTTGGATGAGATGCGAGAGGACGAAAGGGTGTGGAGGCGGCTAGGGTTCGTGTGGGATGAGTAGGTTGTGCGGGAGGAGTGGTGGTGATTGTGTGTGTGCGGGGCAAGGTGATTGGGCGTGAGGGAGGAGGGGACGGGACAAATCATTTCGCACCTGGGAGAACCTCAGCCAGCCAATACACATCACCAAACTTAGAATCTATTGCATGCGATCATCACGTGCTGCTTCGAAAAGACAATCCTTCGTAATAGTGCACACTTGGGGAGAACACAATTTTATGTTAAAATTCTAGTGAGAGATCATCTTATAATACTATCGTTGTCCTAAGAAAAATAAGATGAAAAAAAGGCTTAACATCACATGCAAATCATATAAGTAACATGATATGATCATCATCTTGTGCTTTTGATCTCCATCTGCAAAGCACCATCATAATCTCCATCGTCACCGGCATGACAGCATGATCTCCATCACCATGATCTCCATCATTATGTCTTCGTGAGGTTGTCGTGCCAACTATTGCTTCTATAACTATCGCTAACGCATAGCTTTAAAGTAAATGCAATTACATGGAGTTTAGTGATTGACACGCATGTCATACAATATATCAACGACAACCCTATGGCTCATGCCGGTTGCTGTACTCATCAACATGCAAGTCATAATAACTATTACAAAACATGATCATCTCATACATCAACATATATCAAATCACGTCTTGGCCATATCACATCACAACATGCCCTTCAAAAACAAGTTAGACATCCTCTACTTTGTTGTTGCAAGTTTTATGTGGTTGCTGTGAGCAACTAGTAAGAGCTGTTCTTACCTACGCAAAGCCACAACAGTGATATTCAAGTTGCCTTTTAACCTTCTATAAGGACCGCCTCGGTCGAATCTGATTCAACTAAAGTGGGAGAGACAGACACCCGTCATCCGTCTTTATGCAACAAGTTGCATGTCAGTCGATGGAACCGGTCTCTCGTACGCGGACGAGTAAAGTTGGTCCAAGCCGCTTCATCCCACAATATCGCCGAATCAAGATAAATCTAAGGAGGTAAGCAATCTGAAGATCAACACCCACAAACTATTATGTGTTCTACTCGTGCATGTTATCTACGCATAGACCTAGCTCATGATGCCACTGTTGTGGAACGTTGCATAGGAAACAAAAAAATTCTTACGAACACCCAAGATCCTATGGAGATCAACAACTAGAAGAAGGAGAGTGGATCTACATACCCTTGTAGATCGCTAAGCAGGAAGCTTTAAGAAACGCGGTTGATGTAGTCGAACGTCTTCGCAAGCCAAATCGCAATCCTTCCCGCGATCCAATCACGATACGTCTCGATCTAGCGCCGAACGGACGGTACCTCCGCGTTTAGCACACGTACAACTCGATGACGTATCCGCCTCCTTGATCCAGAGAGCGAGGTCGGAGTAGTAGATGAGTTCTCCAACAACACGACGGCGTGTTGGTGGTGGTGGTGGTGCTATCCTGGCAAGGCTACGCCTAGCGCTATCGAAACCGTGAACGGAGGAGAAAACGATATAGGGAGAGAGAGGGGCTCCAAGGGCTTCATGTGTGCTCTTGGGCCGCCCCTCCCCTCTATATATAGGTGGAGGGGCATGGAGATCAACCCCTACAAGCCCTAGGGTGCAGCCGAGGGGAGCTGTTGGACTCCTAGTCAAATTCCCTTCCTTTCCATAAATACGTGAACTTTCCACCTCTCCCAAGCCACATGGGCCTTGAGGGACTTGTGCGCCTAGAATAATAAGGACAGGGCACCTCCCATCAGCCCATCAAACCCTTGGGACGTGGTGGAACCCTTGGAGGACTTCCGGACTCCTCTGGAAGTTTCCAGAACCTTCTAGAAGCTACCCGATACAATACCGAAAAAACCCTAAACTTTTCCGATAGCCAAAATATGACTTCCCATATATAAATCTTTACCACCGGACCATTCTGGGACTCCTCGTGATGTTCGGGGTCTCATCCAGGACTTCAAACAACCTTCGGTCACCAACATACATAACTCAACAATACCAAATTGTCACCAGACGTTAAGTGTGCAGACACTGCGGGGTCGAGAACAATGTAGACATGACCGAGACAACTCTACGGTCAATAACCAATAGCCAGACCTGGATGCCGACATTGGTTCCTACATATTCTACGAAGATCTTTATTGGTTGAACCACGATGTCAAGGATTCAGACGATCCTGTATGTAGTTCCCTTTGTCCATCCGTATGTGCCCTAGATTCGATCATCGATATCTCCATACCTAGTTCAATCTCGTTACTGGCAAGTGTCTTTACTCGTTTTGCAACACAAGATCCCGTGACTAAATACTTAGTCACATTGCTTGCAATCTTCTTGTGATGCTATGTTATCGAGTGGGCCCAGAGATACCTCTTAGTCACACGGAGTGACAAATATAAGTCTTGATCCACGCCAACCCAACAAACACCCTCAAAGATACGTGTAGAGCACCTTTATAGTCACCCAATTATGTTGTGATGTTTGATACACACAAGGCATTCCTACGGTGTCAAGGAGTTGCATGATCTCATGGGCGTAGGAACAGATACTTGACATGGATAAAGCAGTAGCAATAAACTAACACGATCATATGCTATGCTTACGGTTCGGTCTTGTCCATCACATTCTTCTCCTAATGATGTGATCCCGTTAGAAAATGACAACTCATGTCTATGGTCAGTAAACCTTAACCATCTTTGATCAACGAGCTAGTTTACTAGAGGCTCACTAGGGACATAGTGTTTATCTATATATCCACACATGTATATGAGTTTTTGATCAATCAAATTATAGCATGAATAATAAATGATTATCATGAATAAGGAAATATAATAATAAGAACTTTATTATTGCATCTAGGGAATATTTCCAACAAAACCTGCATCATACATCGCAAGAGTTTAACTATTATTTGATACATGATATTACGCTCACTCATAAGTTACATCTTTTAAGAACTAAGCCCCTATCACCTAGTGCTCCTTCCTAGGGCGTCTATGCTCCTTCCTAGGCTGCGGCGGTCCGGTGGCCGTCTCGGCTGGCTCGATCCTCGCCTAGTGCACCATGATCTTTGTTAAGGCCATCCGAGCTCCCTCGATGCATGTGTAGCGCTTCAGGATGTCAATCTGGGGCGCAGTGTCGCAAAGCCTCTGCACTAAGCCGAAGTAGCTGCTCATGAGCAGCTCCGAAGGCCATAGCCTGACATAGAGGTCCTTAATGGCCGGCTCCACCATCCGATGCAACTCCGTCAATTGCTTCATTTAATCGGTGAGTGAGGGAGTCCAGGACTAAGGGGTCCTCGGGCCGCCGGCCTATTTCTTATGGGCCAGACAAGTGGGCCGCTTTGTGCCCAATACATGGAAGCCAAACTTAAGACAACCGCATATACGGGAAGGAAACCTCTGGTGCCTTGGCATCTTCTCCAAGACAAGATGGCAAGATCGGTGTGTTTATCCTTGATGGTAGTTGACTATGTGTAACCCTACAAACCCCTGGTGTCTATATAAACCAGAGGATTTAGTCCGTAGGAGAGAGAGAACCATTATTCCAACTCATCTAGGGTTTAGTTCCTTTGATCTCGTGGTAGATTGACTCTATAATCGTCATTCACTTATCAATACAATCAAGCAGGACGTAGGGTTTTACCTCTTCGAGACGACCCGAACCTGGGTAAACATCGTCTCCTTGTTTCCTGTTCCCCATCGATCCAAGATCCACAACTTGGGACCCCCTACCCGAGATCTGCCGGTTTTGACACCGACATTGGGGCTTTCATTAAGAGTTTCATTGTAGGATCTCCAAAAAGATTGATGGCATGCTTAATTATCAACAACGACATGTGTAATAGGGACGTTTTCATTCCTAGATAGATCATTGCATTCGGCAGCCTCATGCTGCACGCTGGCCCGACCGACCATCTTGGTTGGATCGCATGTTTGGCCCCCGATCAAGAGATCCAGTTTGGGTGCTTGGAACTTGTCGTCGACTCCCGAGGAGGTCTCTTTTTGACAAAGCTCTCGGCCCGCTTGAGGAGCTTGTGAGTCCCTACGCTTCAATGTTGAAAGCAGTGAACTCCGCCATCGAGGCAACTCATGACCCAGGTCCAGCCTTAAAGTCCGATCTAGTCGAGGGCCTGGATTGATTCCGGCCGAACACTGCTCAGGCGCGGTTTTAAACACCCCCGTGGCTGCAGTACCACAAATCGAACCTATGCACTCCGGGAGCGTGGATTCCGCTGACTTCTCGTCATTGAACAAGCTACTTAATCGGATCCAAGCCATGGCGATAGTCAACAGCCAACCCTCGATCTATGAACGAATCGGGCTTAAACCTGACGATAGGGAAATTAATATCCCACCATCACACTGTGACATCCCAAGTGATGTCCCTACCTTTTATGGCATGTAACCCATTGTATGACCTTGTGACATGAGTTATGTTTGGAGTTGACCTTGTCATTCATGTGTTGGTGGAATTCATGCATCATTTCATCCATCATCATCATGCATCATTCTCATTTCATTCCTTGTGCATGTTGGTTCTTGTGCATGCTTGTGTATGTGGTGTGTGGTAGTGAGTGCTTCTATGTGGTGGAGCCATGTGTGCAAACATCTTCATGTTGGGGAACGTCGCATGGGAAACAAAAATTTTCCTACGCACACGCAAACCTATCAATGGTGATGAGCATCTACGAGAGGGAGAGTCGATCTACATACCCTTGTAGATCGCTAAGCGGGAAGCGTTAAGAAACGCGGTTGGTGTAGTCGAACATCTTCGCGATCCAAATCGCCGAGCGTCCCGCGATCTCATCACGATCCGTCCCACAATCCAATCACGATCCGTCCCGTGAACTCATCACGATCCGTCCCGCGATCTCATCACGATCTGTCTCATGATCTTGATCATGATCTGTCCCGCGAACTCATCACAAACCGTCTCGCGATCTCGATCACGGTCCTTCCGATCTAGCGCCGAACGGACGGCACCTCCGCGTTCAGCACACGTGCAGCTTGATGACGATCTCCACCGTCTTGATCCAGCAAGAGGAGGTGGAGAGGAGAGAGAGTTCACCGGCAGCGTGACGGCGCTCCGGTGATGGTGGTGGAGTGATTCCGGCAGGGCTTCGCCTAAGCGCTGCGGAAAACCGATCTAGAGGAGAAAGTGTGCACCGGTGAAACGGGTAGCACGTGGCCGGAAATTCTGTCCAAAAACCACCCAATCCACTAGTATATATAGGAGGAGAGGAGAGGAGAGGCAGCCAAGGCCTTTGGGTCGGCCGAAATAGGAGGTGGGAAGCAATCCTACTTCACCTCCAATCCTAGTTGGAGTAGGATTGCCTCCTATTGGCTGATTTTCCACTTTTTGCTTTAGGACTTTCTCTCCTGCGCCATGGGCCTTTGTGGCTGTTTTCCCAGCCCACTAAGGGCTGGTTAATACTCTCCCACAGCACATGGACCTCTTGGGGTCGAAGTAACCTCCCGGAGGTCTCCCGGTACACTACCGGCACTCTCGGTACACTACCGGCACTCCCGGTACACTACCGATGAGCCCGAAACTTTTCCGGAAACCAAACTGGGACTTCCTATATATGAATCTTTACCTCCGGACCATTCCGGAGCTCCTCGTGACGTCCGGGATCTCATCCGGGACTCTGAAAAAACTTCGGTCACAACCATACATAACTCTACACTACCGAAACGTCACCGAACCTTAAGTGTGCAGACCCTGCGGGTTCGAGAACTATGTAGACATGACCGAGACACCTCTACGGTCAATAACCAATGGCGGGACCTGGACGTCCACATTGGTTCCTACATATTCTACGAAGATCTTTATCGGTCGAACCTCTATGTCAAGGATTCAGTTAATCCCGTATAACGTTCCCTTTGTTCTTCGGTATGTTACTTGCCCGAGATTCGATCGTCGGTATCTCCATACCTAGTTCAACCTCGTTACCGGCAAGTCTCTTTACTCGTTCTGTAATACAAGATCCCGCAACTAACAATTAGTCACATCGCTTGCAAGGCTTATTGTGATGTTGCATTACCGAGTGGGCCCCGAGATACCTCTCCGTTACACGGAGTAACAAATCCCAGTCTCGATCCATGCCAACTCAACAGACACCATCGGAGATACCTGTAGAGCACCTTTATAGTCACCCAGTTACATTGCGACGTTTGATACACACAAGGCACTCCTCCGATATCCGTGAGTTGCATGATCTCATGGTCATAGGAACATATACTTGACATGCAGAAAACAATAGCAATAAACTGACACGATCATATGCTATGTTTGTAGTTTGGGTCTTATCCATCATATCATTCTCCTAATGATGTGATCCCGTTATCAAATGACATCTCATGTCCATGTCTAGGAAACCTTAACCATCCTTTGATCAACGAGCTAGTCCATTAGAGGCATACTAGGGACATGGTTTTGTCTATGTATCCACACATGCATTTAAGTCTCCGATCAATACAATTATAGCATGGATAATAAACGATTATCATGAACAAGGAAATATGATAATAACTAATTTATTATTGCCTCTAGGGCATATTTCCAACACTTCATTCCCTCTCTCTTTTCCCTTTGCAAGTTTCCTCCAAAAAAATAACCTTCTTCCTATTTAATTTTATTATCAGTTTCAAGTTGTTGTAAACCCCTTTTAAAAATGTTCATGTGGTGGCCCTTTAATTGCTCTGAATGATGGACATGGAGTTTTGGGTGTTTGAAATATTTTGGTTTCCATTTCTTTTAAAATTAGTGGCTGTTTTATTAATTAATGAAATAATTAACATGCTCTTAAATCAACTTAATATTTTATTTAACACTCGCATTTAATTCGCTTCACAAAACTATTTTTTTATTTTCTCCAAAAGATTTACTTTTCCCTAGTTCTTTTTTTTCTCTTCTCTGTTTTATTTTAAAAGAGAAGGCGACGCCTTCCTGTGCAGCGAGAGAGCGAGGAGCAGGGAGCCGGCCCACGGGGCCCAGCCCACGTGAGCAGTAGGCGGTCACCTGCTCCGTCTCCTTCCTCCGTCAGTCGGGTTCAGAGAGGGAGCCGCATCGCCGTCGCTTTCCGTCACCGTTAGCGCGCACATCGAGGCCCCTATTTAAGCCTTGGCGTTCGTGCCCGGCCTAGGGTTCCTCCTTCTTCTCCCTCACGCCGCCGCAGCTCTCCTCTCCTCCTTCATCTCTCTTCCTCCCCTCCTCTTCCGAGCGGCACCAGAGCAGGTTCAGGTGGGTTCAGAGAGTTTGCTGGTGGCTTCGCCGTCCGCTTCGTCGAGCCCCGCCTCGGCCATGGCGACCAGGAGCTCGGGGAAGGTCCCTGCGTTCGATCCCCATCGCTGATAGCCCTGGAGAGCGCCGGATTCATCAACCTCGTCGTCATCTTCTTCGGCTCCGTCCGCGCCGCCGTCGTCCTCTGCTTCCCCTTCATCGTCGCCTCGTCCCCGACCCTTCTCCGAGACCGGCCCATCGTCGCTTCCCTCCCCAAGGTGAGCTTCGGTCCTTCGATGCCCTCCTCTGCTCTCCGTAGCCGCGCAGCCGTCGCCTTAGTCATTGTCGCCGCCGGTAGATAGGCGAGCACCTGTCGCACTCCTCCGTCCCCCTCGTTGCAAGATGAGTGCGGGAATGGATCCGCCGTTCGTTCCCGCACGCGTAGGTGCAGCTAGAGTCGCCGGAGTTGCCCTGTGTCGCCGGAATCGCGTCGCCGTTCGCCTGTCGCTGCTGCTTTGTTTGTCTTCAGTTTCGTCAGTTAAGCCATGTTGTGTGTGTATTAGAGCGCTAGCGTGCCCCTTCTGTTGTTGACCGTGTTTGTAGCCCAGTGGCCTGGTTCGATGGGCTGGGCAGGGAGGTTGTGGGTTCGATCCCCTTCTCCCCCCCCCCTTTTTCTTTTCCTGTTTTTTCTTTTCTGTTTTTCTTTTTTGTTTTCTTTCTTTTGCAAAACAGAGAGTGTGTGTGTGCCATTATGTATGTATGTATGTATGTTTTGTGTGTGCGTGTAGTGTAGAGGTATGTGTGTGTATGCACCATATGCATACACACCCATACATGTGTGTGGTCTATGATGCATGAGAGTGTGTGTGTTGTGTGTGTGTATATGCAACCATGTGCATATGCACACATATGTGGATGTGTGTGTGTTAGTGTAGTGAGGAGTGTGTGTGTATGCACTATGTGCATATGCAAACATGCTTGTGTGTGTATGTATGTGTGCATGTGTGTGTATGTGCCTTGCACATACCCACATGTGAGTGTTAGTGGGTGAGGCAAACATAGTGTGGTGCTATGTGTGGGTATGTGTGCACACACACATACATGTGTAGGTGTGTTAGGGTGTGTGGTGCACCATGTAGAGTGTGCTTGGCACATGGGGTGTGCCATGTGTTTTATGTGAGTGTTAGTGGTGTTTGTATGTTCTACATACACTCTTCCATGTGCATTATAGCTTCATGTGTAGGTTTCTCCCTATATGATCATATGAGCATGGTTTCTTCTCTAGCTAGTTCCATTCTTGGTTTTGATGCTAGACTATGTTATCATGTCCCTAACCTGTTAATTAATCACTTCTAACATGTATCTATGGAGCACATGTCAATTTGGGGCATTTCATTAAGTTTCATAAGTGACATAAGTCACCCATGCCTAGTGTGGGTTAGATTTCGACCTAGCTTATCTCCATTTTGTTCCATGCAAGAATATAGGTATGAGTAATGCTTTTGGGGTGTTTTCAACCCCTCTATGCACCTGTGAAGTCAGATTTGACTTTGGGGCAACTTGACAAAAGTGCATTTTTATGCTGTGATGCCCTTTTGTCTTTTTCATATGAATTAATCCATGCAAGCTTTGGAGTTGTTGTCAACATGATAATGCTAGTCAAAGTTGCTCTGAACATCCATGTATTTTTTTTATTTGTGCTAAGTATCCGGATCAGTGGTAACCATGCTGTTTATCTAGCTACTTTCTGTTTCTGCCAACCTGCTCTAGAATGGCTAAGTCTGGGGTATCTGCTGTTATTGTTTTGCCTTGAAGATCAGGGTGTAGCTAGTGTTGTGTTGGATTTTTGACCATGCTCAGTGTTAGGAATTTGTAGTAGATATTGCCAGATACCATCCTGTTAATTTTAATGCCGTTTGGAGCTTCCTAGAATATTCAACCAGTGCTGTGAACTTGCTACTTTATTAACCCAGATTCCAGAAAACTGGGATTTTCACTAAGTCCCTAAAAATCTGTTTCATCATGCCTACTTGTCAGCTCCATGCATAGTGATGTGTTGCTATTTTGTTGGTTGTATAGTTGGATGAATTTATGTGGGTGTTGAGTAGAACCTGTTCATGTCTTGTTTGTGGCTGTAGAGTTCCTGTAGCAATAGTTGTGAGCTTTTCAATTGCTATGTTGCTGCTTTGTGGCAGATTGAGTGCTATTTTGTTTTGGGTGTTGTGGGAGCTATACTCCATGGAATTGAGTGATTTTTGAGTCTATTGAGATTGGTTTTTCATCACCTATCCAGTGGTTACCTTGGAATGCCAAGAATTAGCACAGGTATTTGATGGTCTTGAGTTTTGTCTTCGTACCTTGTCGTGAGCGTATCTCGAGAACCGTAGCTCCGTTTCTCGCGATCTTTATATGCATTTCCATCGATTTTTCATGATGCATCCATATTTGCCATGTTCATGCATGTCTAAATAACTTCACATGTGATTCTGTCCAGAGTCATTAATCCACCACCTTTGCATGTGAAACTTGACTAGAATTGGATTGCCATGTTAAATTCTTCACTAAAATGATCATGCATCATCTTGATTGTGCATTGCACCTTGTTTGGTTATTTATTTGATGTTTCTCTTGGGTAGACGCGAGTGTCGAATCTATGTTCGAGGAACCTGGAGAGTACCACTACGTGGATCCTGCTACTTGTTCCGCCGAAGAACCAACAGGCAAGATGATCGTACCAGGATCCCAATACTATCTTTGCTTGCTAGTTTCTCGTTCTTATCGTTACAGTTGCGCTACCTACCACATGATATCAGCCCTCATGTTACCATGATAGCCTCTAACCTCCACATCCCAGCAAACCATTGATTGGCTAAGTTACCGCTGCTTAGCCCCTCTTATAGCGTTCTTAGTTGCAGGTTGTTCCATGTGATAACATGGATTGGATATCACAATAAATTCTGTTATTTAAAATTTAATGCACATATATATCTGGTATTGGTGGAAGGCTTGGCCTTTTGCTAAGTGATTTGTTCCGCTCGTACCCTCATTAGTTCCTTGTTACCGGTGTTATGTTTCCATATTTTGCACTCCTAACACGCTTGGGGTTGTTATGGGGACCCCCATGTTTATTCGGTTGAGATTAAAACTTGTCCAGCAAGACCCAACTTTGGTACTACACTGGCTAATAATTAATGAACCTGCATAGGGCTTTGCAACCCCGTGGATAATTTAATCAACCGTCGGGCCAATGCTCCTCATGAGTGTTGGTCCAACCTAGAGTCGTGTGCGGGGCCAACCCGGGGCAACTCGGGAGATTTCTATCAGGCCACTATACGCTGCGCTCATCCGGTCATGTCCTGAGAACGAGATACACGGCTCCTATCGGGTCTGTCGACACGTCGAGTGGTCTTGCTGGATTTGTTTTACCTTATCGAATGTCTTGCGTGTGGACTCCGACTTTCTTCGGGTTTACTCGAGGTGTTGGGAATCCTTTGGAATCATCGATGAAGATCACGAGGACCGTGGTCGAGGAATTCCCATGGAGTGTGGTTATTTGTGATGGACTAGTTGGAGCACCCCTGCAAGGTTAAATCTTTCGGAAATCCGTGCCCGCGGTTATGTGGCAACTTGGATATTTGATTAACACCCGGTTCTAGCAACTTGAAGTAAACTCAAGATAAAATACACCAACTGTGTGAGTAACCATGACTGTCTCTGCTCGTGAACATGATCCGAGAGAGAACACGGTGGGGTTATGACTAACGTAAGCAGGTGTTCAGGATCTCTTAGAGGTCATGTTAGAGATCGACCGATTGTCGTAGACCTCTCACTTTACATTCTTGCTACGTAAGTTAGCCACTATAAATGCTTAGGCTGCTGCAGACTTAAACATCACCCATTCCTTCCTAAAGCTTATATAGTGTTGGCACCCGGGTTACTTGATTGATGTGTCCTCTGTGGCTCACAGTTTACTACAACAATGCAGGTACAGGTTCAGATGATTGTGTTCAGGATGATCTTACGCAGCTACAATGGGAGTATGATGAAGAGAGAGGACGCATGTATGTGACGTACCCCGACGAGTAGAGGACCTGGTCGTGATCTTGGGCAGCTTGATAGTATCATCGCATTTGCTTTTATCGTTTGTTTTCGTCCGTAGCGGGACCCTGTCTTCTTCTTGATGTATGAATCGAGTGATATTGTAACTTAGCATGTGGCGAGTGTAAGCCAACTTTATATACTCTTCTCTTCAGTACATGTATGATGTGATGATGCTTATCTTGCTAACGGCAAGATGCGCTTCTATCCTTTGCGAGGACCTCGTGCCTCAAAACGGATAGGCGTGCATCTTGGGCGTGACACACACACTTGGTTGCAACCATTGAGGACTCAGCCGATGGTCCGCCCTCGTAGCCACCGAAGCTAAGGATAGTCTATGTCAGGGTTCCTGATCACCAGGATCAATCCCCTAGTTTGGAATCCGGACCTTTTCCCGGAAGGAGTTTTGGAACGAGCCCCGATTCGACACACAACCTTGAGTCTATGCTGTAGTGTCCGGCTGATAACCTGGACCCCAAACCAACCGCGCCAGATTCCACTATGGAACAAGACACGACCACCAATGCTTCGAGCTCACACCCCACATCGATGCATAGTTTTTCCCCACCCACTCCCCACGTTGAGTACTCTACAAGTAATTCAGTAATACCTGACATATAGGACCCAATGTACGTCAAACAACAGCTTGGCAAAATGGTCCACCACTTCTGGGCAAGATTCCTCCTTGTCAAAAACAAAATGGCAGAATGCAGTGACTAGGACATTCTATCAACCTTCCGGTATAATTGACACGAAGGAGTACTAAACGCTCACACCCGCCACAACGTCCAAAACTTCACCAATTTGTCGGACCTGGTACACAAATGCTCCATGGAAAGTACCTGGCGGGCTCAATAGATGCGCATGGAGTCAATTCATGCCAAAGAACCTAGGAGACCTCGACGGAAGAACATAGCAACATAACATCCAGCCAAGCATGAGCCCACCGAGAAAAAGAACAAACCCCTTGAAGGATCCATAATTGTCGTAGATGAATTATTAGATAAGTCGTTCCCCATACACTCTGTCCTGCTAAACACGAACCCGACACACACCCCGTGAGCTTGTTGGGTCGTCAGGCAAGTCGCAAAGAGCAGAGTGACCATCCTTGGGATCTCACCCTCAGGCAGACAATCACCAACGCCAACGGATAACAATGTCGAGATCCTAACAATCTATGAAATGTTTACCTCAAATAATCGTAGGAAAAGAGCTCTTCGAGAACTCGACCAAATACACCAAGTGACTGCGAGGAATTCATGGAAGAACACAAACGTGGCTTGAGACTGCGTCAGTAGTTCCCCAAAGAGGAAGGGATGATGCAGCACAACGACGGTAAGTATTTCCCTCAGTTATGAAACCAGGGTATCAATCCATAGAGGCAGATCACACGCCCACGTAAACAGCACTTGCACACAAACAAGAAATACTTGCAACCCGACGCGAAAGAGAGTTTGTCATGCTATCTACAGTAATAAGATAGATTAGGTAATGATAGTTTTGGCAAATAGATCTCACAAGAACACCAAATAAAATAAGTAAACAAAAAGTGGAGCAATGTATTTTTTGGTTTTTTTGGATTAATAGATCTAAAAACAAAAGGTTTAAATAGTAGATCGAAAAGCAATATATTGGAAAAGTAGACCCGGGGTCGTAGGTTTCACTAGTGGCTTCTCTCAAGAGTATAGCGCATGGTGGGTGAACAAAGTACTATTGAGCAATTGATAGAAGATCAAATAATCATGAAGATATCCAGGCAATGGTCATTATATAGGTATCACGTCCAAGATAAGTAGACCGTTATGATTCTACATCTACTTCTATTACTCCACACATCGACCACTATCCAGCATGCATCTAGTGTATTAAGCTCATGGGAAAATGGAGTAATGCAATAAGAACGATGACATGACGTAGACAAGATCTTTTCTTGTAGGAATAGACCCCATCTTGTTATCCTTAATGGCAATGATACATGTGTGTCTTGCTACCCCTTCTATCACTGGGAAAGAACACCGCAAGATCGAACCCATCACAAAGCACCTCTTCCCATGGCAAGAAAAATTGATCTAGTTGGCCTAACTAAACCAAAGATTCGAAGAAGAAATACGAGGCTGTAAGTAATCATGCCAATAAGAGATCAAACAAGTCTCAAATCATATTCACGGATAGAAACTGATCATGAACTCAAAATTCATCGGATCCCAACAAACAGATATCCAAGATACCATTGTATTGATAATCATAGAGAGAGAGGAAGCCATCTAGCTACTGCCTACGGACCACTAAGTCTATGGTGGACTACTCACGCATCATCGGAGAGGCACCTATGAAGAAGATGAACCCCTCTGTGATGGTGTTAGATTGGATCTAGAGGTTCTGGAACTTGCGGCGGCTGGAATTGTGTTTCATCGACTCCCCTAGGGTTTTTGGATTTTCTAGGAATTTATAGTCTCGATAGTCGGTTGAGGGGGTGCCCGAGGTGCCCACCCTCTACCAGGCCACGCCAAGGGCCTTTGGTGCACCCTGGTGGAGGGTGGCCACCCTGGGCCCCCTCTTCTAGCGATCATTGGACCATCTTCCTTCTTCTTGTCCATAAAAAATCCACGGATATCCCTGCAACGTTTGGGCCCCGCTTGGTACTGATTTTTCTGCGAAGTAAAAAACAAGCAAAAACAGCAACTAGCACTTTGGCACTATGTTAATAGGTTAGTCCCAAAAATGATATAAATTTGCTATAAAATGATTGTAAAACATCCAAGATTGATAATATAACAACATGGAACAAGCAAAAATTATAGATACATTGGAGACGTATCAAACACACCCATTACCTTCGATGAGGAAGACCGGCCATGAATCTGCCTCGACCGAACACCTGCCGCCCTGGTCCTCAATCTCATTGTTTATGGCTTCAGACTCCATACGGTGTTGATGGACGGCGGCAGTGGGTTGACCCTCATTTACGAGGATACCTTGGAAAAAATGCAATTTGATAGATCTTGCATCGAACAAAGCCATACCACCTTTTGAGGAATCATTCCCTGAAAAGAACCACGTTGCAGCGGATGAGTTACCCTTGATGTGGTATTGGGCACTCCTGAGAACTACACAGCCAAAGAGCTCATCTTCCAGATTGTGCCTTTCCATAGAGGTTATCATGCCTTATTAGGACATGACGCTTTCACAAGATTTCAGGCCATACCACATTACAGGTATATGGAGCTAAAAATGCCAGGACCCAACTGTCATGATCACAATCATGAGTGACCCGGATAGAGCCCTATGGGTCGAAAACAAAACAGCTTTGCTTGCCCTTGAGGCACTTTACGAGACTCTCATGGCAGAACAATTAACCACACTCCACTCAATGGTGGATAGGGACGACGTAATCCTCAACAAAAGGCACAAATCCACGTCCTTCAAACCAGTAGATGAGATTGTCAAATTCCAAGTGCATCCAACTGACCCCAATAAAATGGCATCCATTGGAGATCAGCTAGACCCCAAGGTGGACGAAGCATTGCGCACATTTCTATGCACAAATTGGGATATATTTTCTTGGCACCCTTCAGACATGCCAGGAGTCCCACAAAGACTGGCGGAGCATAGCCTGAACACAATCCCAAGTTTCAAGCCAATCAAGTAGGCGCTACGCCGATTTTCTGAACTCAAGCGCCAAGCTATGGGTGAAGAACTAGCAATACTATTGGAAGTCGGATTCATCCAAGAAATCAAACACCCTGAGTGGTTGGCAAACCTAGTCATGGCGTCAAACAAGGATAAGTCTTGGCGGCTATGCATTGATTTCAAAGACCTAAATAAAGCATGTCCTAAGGATCCCTTTCCCTTGCCCCGCGTTGACCAGATCATCGCTGCCACCACCAGGCATGGCTCACTTTGCTTCCTCGATGCTTACTCCGGATACCACCAGATAAATGAACGAGTCTGACCAGACCACAAGTGCGTTTATCACCCCCATACAGTCCATTTTGCTTCAAGACAATGCTCTTCGGGTTAAAAACACATGCGCCACATACCAGCCCATGATCCAAACATGCCTTGAAAATCAAATTGGCAAAACAGTTGAGGCATACATGGACAACATGGTCATCAAGACCAAGCACATCAGCCAACTGGTGGACGATCTCTGGCAAACCTTTGACAACTTACGGGCCTATGAAATATGGCTCAATTTGTATAAATGCATCTTCAGGGTTCTCGCCGGCAAACTTCAGAGTCCCCAAAGAGGAATAGAATCCAATCTGGCCAAAATCCGATCTCTATCCCAACCACCAATCCCTACGGAGATGAAGCACGTTCAAAAATTGGCAGGCTGCATGGCGGCTTTAAGCCGTTTTATCTCCCGCCTTGGTGAAAAGGCACTACCTATAGGCTGCTCAAGCAGACAAAAACCTTTGAGCGGACCGTTGAAGTAACAACCGCGTTGGAAGAAATCAAAACGCTACAAGCCAGCAACCCTATACTAGCAGCACCCGGCATAGGTGAACCATTGTTGTTATACATCTCATCCACCAACCAAGTGGTTAGTGCGGTTCTTGTTATTGAGCGAGAGGATGAGGGTCACAAGTTCTAGGTACAGAAGCAAGTATACTATGTCACAGAAGTACTCACCCAATGCAAATCAAGGTATCCACATTACCAGAAGATAGCCTACACAGTTTTCATGATATCTCGAAAGCTGCAGCACTACTTTCAAGAGTGTTCGGTCACGGTGGCATCCAAAGTACCGTTGAACGATATAATCAATAACGACACCACTGGCCGCATAGCCAAATCGAAATCTTATACAAGCCACGTCGAGCTATTAAATCTAAGGTGTTAGCTGATTTTCTCGCCGAACGGATGGAGGTTGAGCTACCTACGGAGTACAATGCATACTCCCACTGGATGATGCACTTCGACAGATCCAAAACGCTTGCCGGACTTGGGGCTGGAGTTATACTCACATCCCCAACTGGCGACAACATCCGGTACGTCTTGCAGATCATGTACACTGATACCAAAAAGGCGACCGAATATGAGGCTCCTTTATGTCGTTGTTTTCTCACGACAGATGCTATAGGGTGGCTTATCGGTGGCATTGGGGCTATAGGACGCCGATGGGCTCCAGGTGCGAGATTGGGTACAAGAAGGTGGAGACACGCGATGTACCCAGGTTTGGGGCCCTCCGTGGGAGGTAATGCCCCTAGTCCTGCTGGGATTCGTTGGATAGGTGGATAAGTATACAGAGGTGCTCCTAGAGCTGTGTTTGGAGGAGGAAGAAAGGAACAGCTAGCTCATCCCTCTCCGCTACTAGGAAGGGTATGAGAGCTCCCTATGTGTGTGTTCTTGATCGGGGTCCCGTCCCCGTTGCATGGGGGCTCGGGGGGTTTTATAGGCCAACCCCCCGGCTCTTACAATATATTTAGGTACGAGGGTGGAGGGACCCGGCTGGCAGCCTCTCTGCCTGGCCAGGGGGTCCCACGGCTTGTATCGTCTCGTCGTGGGCGGGTCCCGTCGGCCGAGCGGTTCCATCCCTGCTAGGACCTACCGACGGGCGCCGCGATTGGCCCTCCCCCACCTGCCCCGGCACGGGCCGCCCGGGGAGGCCTCGCTTAGCGCCAGCCGGCCGAGGTCGTCGGTACAGCCGGCGGCACTATAGCCACACTGGGGCAGGCACTCGAGTGGCGGAGGCGTGCTAGAACTGTTCCCCGTCCGGTCGCGCTCACTAAGGTCAGTGAGCCAGACGGATGGACTGTAGCCATGCGGGACGGCATGTCAGCGACCACTGTGGCCATATGGTCACTCGCCCCACCAGTCACATTGCGCTGCCGTACCTACGGACAGGGAGACAGGACAGGGTGTGTCCGTCCCCAAGTCAATGGACAGCCCGGCTCGTGGGCAGCCGAGTGCTTGGCTAGCCGGGTGGGAGCACGCCCGGCCACTAGACCAGCCGGGCAAAACGCCAGCCGGAGACGGCTCGTGTGGCATGTCCCCAGCTGGCCTCGTTGAGCCGGCCGATTGGTTTTTCTTCGAAGCGGAGAGGGGAGGACCCCATTGCCTTGGCCAACCCGGGGATATAAACCCCGTCAGTAGCCCTCGAAGCCGTCGGGGCCCACGTTCGGCGGATGGTGGGGTGCCGGCGGCTTCCCCCTAGCCTAGCCCGCCTCCGGCTCGAAGGCGAAGGGGCAGCTGGGCCAGCTGCAGGAACCGACGCCTCGGGTTCTGGCGCGTCGCTCCGGGGCACGCGCCAGCACGTGACTTGCCACGTGGTGCATAATGATGCGCTAGTTCCCGGGCATGCGGGGAGACGGGACGTCGCCCAGGCCTAGTCCGGTAGGGCCCAGGCGTAGCCCGATAGGCCTCGAGGCCGGGGTCGGATCCCCTGCGCCCCGATACAGCCGTTACGGCCCGAAGCGACCCACTCGCGCGGGATTTCGGGGAAACATGAGCACAGACGATCCCACGTCCCCAGTCATGTCCTCCCCTATAAAGAGGAGGGAAGGGCAGGGGGCAGAGGTACCCATGCCCCACTTGCCCCCTTGCAGCCCTTCTCGCCATTGCTCCTTGCTTCTTGACCTCGCCTCTCCTTGTGCTGCCGCGCTCGAGCCCGCGCACGCGCCCGCATGCCGCCCCACCGCTGAGATGGCCAACGGACGCGGCGGTAGCTGGGGAGGATCCTTCGTTACTGAGGCCGATATCGAGGAGCTTCACAAGGTGCGGATGTTGCCGCCGCCTGAGCGGGTGGCCGTTCGTGCGCTGGGCGTCGAGCTGGTGCCGGTGCCGCAGCCAGGGCAATGAGTAGTGTTCCTTTGGCACTTCTCCCGGGGCTTCGCGCTCCCGGTGAGCAACTTCTTCCGCCTCTTCCTTGAAACCCTCGACCTTCAACCCCACAATCTTGGTCCCAATGCCATCTTGTATCTCTCTGCCTTCGTTGTGTTGTGTGAGGGGCATCTGGGAGTTCTTCCTTTTCTTGGCCTCTTCAACGTGCTTTTCTATCTCAAGTCGTTGATCAACAATGCGTGCGGGGGCACCGTAATGTGCTGTCGTGGCATTGCCCGTTTCCCTCCCCTTTCTTTGATTGACTCTGTCAAGGGGTGGCACCGCACATTCTTCTACATGAGGAATGTCGACCCGGCGACGGACTACGTCAAGCTGCCGCCGTTCGAGGACCGCCAATCGTCCCAGCAGAACTGGCCAGCATCGACCCCGCGCGGCATCGCTCTGGAGGAGCTGGGTTGGCTCGGGGAGCTGAAGATCTTTGAGGGGTTGGTTGCCTCCAACCTGGTGGCACCCTTCATATCGCGTCGGGTGTCACCTCTTCAGATGAGACCGCACCAGATCTACGACATGTCAGGCTGGCACAACCCCTGCCGGTAGTCCACCATAGAGCTGACGCCGGCTCAGTTGGCGAAGCGAGTGAATGCCCTCACGACGTTCAAGCTGAAGCCCGCCTCGTGGTCATTCGGCATGGAGCCGTATGACCGCATCAACCGCCCCCCTGGTAAGTCTTCTTGTAGGGGTTTGTCTTTTGCTTGATATCCCCAGCCGGCAGCCGGCGGGAGAACTTATGATGGGGTGCTGACCGCAGCGGCTGGTGCGACAGAACACCCCAGATAGCCCGCATCCACAAATCTTCGAGGCGGAGCGGGCAGACTCCGACTCTTGGGACTTCCTGATGGGGGGTCCCGTGGAAGAGGGTGTGGACTCCTCTGGGGAAGCCGACGAGACGGGGGGGCCGTGAGGCGGCGCTCCCAGCGGAGCCGGAGGGTCCAGAGCAGCCGTGCGACCCGGCGGAGCGGGTGAGTTCCCTCTTGGTCCCACCATCCGCGATTGGATGGACGACGATGATGATGATGATGATGAGCTGATGATCCTCGATGGACCTCCTCCTGCAGCGTGCCCGGACCGAAGGAGCGAGGAGTGCCCGCTTCGAGACCCGGCAGTCGAGCCGGCCGGCAGGGAAAAATGGCCGGCCCAGGAGGGGTCGGCGGCTCCACCGCTCGACCCGAAGCGGGTCAAGGTGGCTGCGCGGAAGCCGCCGCCTTGCGCCAAGCGGGACCTGCCCCTCATCGTCGCGTAAGTCCTCTATGCTTCTTCCCTTGTTTTTTCTGTTTTTGTCTTACGAGCCGGTCGATGACCGAGGCTTGGATGTCGCAGTGATCCCATCGAGCTCCAAGAGGAGGGGCGCCCGATGAGCAGGCGGACGCCGCCAGCCGGCTGGCCCGCGAGCATGCGGCCACCCAGAGGGAGGAGAAGAGGAGGCTCGCGAAGCTGCAAGCCTCCCGGTCCGGCACGCGGGGAGGGGCCGCACGCTCCGGAACTTCAAGCGGCGGCAGCGCAGAGGGGCGACCGAGCCGCCGCGGGCCTCGGACTCAGCGGCGGAGTCCACCCGCATGTCAAGACCCCCCTCCAGCAAGCCGCGAGACGCGGCCATGGATCTGCCGCCGCCTCCGCCCGCACGGGAGACGGTGATGGATCCAGCCCCCAAGGCGGCTTGACAAGAAGTGCCGGAGGTGACCCCGCTAGCTCTCGAGCCGTCCCGGGAGAAGGTGATCCCGCCGGCTCCAGAGGCGACGCCGGAGGTACCGCCGAAGGCGGTCGTTATGGAGGTGGAGCGGCCCTCCGACGTGACCGACGCGCCAGAGCGGCCGGCAGGTGAGGCGGTGATGGCGCCCGATGAGGGGCCAGCGGGAGGCAACTCCCAGTCCCTCGTCATTATCAACCCGCCCCCAGCGGCCGGAGCCGCTGCGAGCTCGGGCGGTAGCGGCGGCCGTGCTCGGCGAATCCTGCGGTCGATGCAGGAGGTCAGCCGGGACTGGGAGGCGCTAGCGAATGTGCCGGCCCTACCGACGCCTCCGGCAGGCAGCCCGGTCCCCTCCTTTGGGGATCTAGGGAGTGTCCTCGACCGGTGCCAGCAGGAGCTGGCCCGGTTCGCGGAGGCAGCGGACACCGCCCTTTGGCGTGCTGAGGTAAGCTTCTCCTTCCGTCTTTAGTATTTTTTGTGGGGGCGCGCAAGCGCACCCACTGGGTGTAGCCCCCGAGATGCGGGCTGGCTGACCGGCCGAAGGGCAGTCGGACCGGACCTCCTTCGAGTGCGTTTTTGACGTTCTCCCCCTTTTGCAACAGGAGAGAGCCTCCCTGCGGAAGAAGCTCTTTGCGGAGGCGGTCGCCATCCACGACCGCGGCAAGTACGGCTTCTACCGTCTGGAGGAGGAGTTGGCCCGTGTGCAAGGTGAGTTGCATTTTGCGGGTGGAGGTGTGTAGCCCCCGGGAGTTGGCAGTTTTACGCCTGTTTTACTGATGTTATCATTGTTACGCAGGCGAGCTGGCCGCCCTTCGGGAGGAAAAGACCGGGCTTGCCGCCGAGCGGAACCGGCTGGCACGGGATGTCCAGGCGGCCGCGCAGGAGACGGACCGGCTGGCCGCGCTGTTGGTTGATGGTGAGGAGGTCCGCGACCGGCTCAAGGCTGAGGCGGCGAAGGAGGTGGCGGCCCGGGAGGCGGCTGACACTGCCTTGAGGACTGCCGCCCTCCAAGGCGAGGTGACCCGCCTTGAGAAGTCGCTCGAGGAGGCCAAGGGCTCTCTTGTCGCCTCGGAAGCGGCTCGGGCGGTCGAGCGGGCGGCGGCGCTCAACTTTGCCATCAGTGTGGATGATGCGATCAAAGGTAAGCGCTTGTTTCTTTCTTTTTTGAATGGTTGCCTTCTACTTGCCGCCTCTTTGTGCTTCATCTAGTTTTCCTTCTCTTCTTCCCTTCTTCCCCTAAGTGTGGTTCCCGGAGACCCACCGCCACACCACATGGGCCGTTGAGGAGCATCGGGAGCACCTCCGGGGGTACGGCCGCTCCATTGATGAGCATGCCCCATGGGATGTGGATGAGCTCGGGCTCGCCGTCGAGATGCGGATGACCCATGTCGTGCGGAGCGTGGAGTGGCTCAAGACCGCCGGTAAGGAGGTCATCGCCGCGCTATGGCCAGGCCGCTGAGGAGCTCCGACGCATCGCGTGGCGCTGTGGCTTGAGCACGCCGTCTCCCGCCTCGAGGCCTGGAAAGCCTCGGCTGCCCGAGCTGGAGCGCAGATGGCGCTTCGGTTCGTCACTTCATGGTACCGGGGGTGGACCTCGCCCGGCTAGCGGTGATGCGGGACGTGTCGGCCGCAGAGCGGGAGGCTCGCGAGCTGGCCCTTATCATGCGGGTGAACGAGCTCGCATCGTATGTCGACGCGGATGAGTTCCTGCCACCCCTTGGAGAAGATGGCGAGCCGCTGCCCGAGGACTCCTTCGGCATCCCCTAGGGCCCGGACGATGCCGAAGTTGCCGACGAGAGCACCGACTCGACCGGCGAGACCTCAGAGATCGAGGAGGCCGCTACGAAGGGCAAGGCGGCCGACCCGAAGGCCGCGAGCACCTCCGGGACGAGGACCGAGCCGCCTCTCGACGTGCCGGCTAGCGATGCACCAGTGGCTTGAGCCCTCGGGCATCTTCCTGTTTTGCTCTTTCTTTTTCTTCTTTCCTACACTTTGAACTTGGATTCGATCCACCCACTGGGGGTGTGTATGTAATGAATTGAACGCCGGTCGTGGGCCGTTTTGCTTTACGTTATGAATACTTTGTGTTTTATGCCTTATGAATCTTGCCGCCTCCACCTTACCCCTTTTTCACCTGCCACGACCCTTTGCACTTCTACTCCGTTTCCCCTTTGGCCTCAGCCCTGCCAGCCCGACAGCCGGGAGCCAGTCTGTGGGTGGGTCGGGGTGTCCGCCTCGAGGGAGCCGTTTCAAAACTTAGGAATCGCGGAGGGTTTTTTCGGGGTAAGTGAAGCGGCTAAAGACGTGGCAAGGGTCCGGTTGGGCCTAAAAAAGATCCCCTCCCATCTCGACCTTTGGTGAGAGCCGAACTTGCCACCCCGCGGCCCCGTCAGCCGGACAGCCGGGTGCGGGTCTGTAGCTGGTAAGGGTGGGGAGGCTTGGCCGGCTCACATTTACTTAGTCTTTTCTGTGGAGAGACACTTCTTGGTCCAACCGGTTAGCCCCCGGGCCCGGGAGCTGGACCGGGGAGCCGGTGAGTGTGGAAAGCTTTGAGATAAACGAAATGGGGCGCGCCCCAAGAGCCGTCTTGGGACGTCCATTGCATTCATAAGCCCAAAAGGACGGCGATACATACATACGTTGGTTTTTCCTCAGCAGTAAAACGGGCGCAGGAGTGTCGCGTTCCATGGACGCTCCGTTTCTTCATCGGAGGCTTCTCTCTTGCACTTTTGTGGCTTCTGGGCATCTATTAGATAGTACGCATTGTTGTGTAGCACCTTGCTGACGATGAACGAGCCCTCCCATGGGGAGGAAAGCTTGTGCTGACCGGCGGTTCGTTGGATCCGTCTGAGGACCAGGCCCCCCTCGCGGAATGAGAGCGGCCGGATCCTCTTGCTGTGATAATACCAGAGCTTCTGTTGGTAGATTGCCGTCCGGCTCAAGGCTAGCTCGCGAGCCTCCTCGAGCAGGTTGATGTTGTCTTCTCTTTCTTCCTTGGCGTCCTTCTCCGTGTATAGGGCAACCCGAGGCGAGTCGAATTCGATGTCGATGGGGATGATCACCTCGGACCCATACACGAGAAAGAACGGGGTGTAGCCGGTTGAACGGTTAGGGGTGGTCCTGAGACTCCAAAGGACGGCCGGCAGCTCGTCGATCTAGCAGCCGGCTGACCTGACCAGCGGAGTCACGAGCCTAGGCTTGATGCCGGATAGGATGAGTCCGTTTGCCCTCTTGACCTGGCCGTTTGATTGCGGATGAGCGACGGAGGCCAGGTCGAGTCGTGTCCCTTGCTTGGAGCAGAAACGCGCGAGCGTGCCTTTGGCAAAGTTGGTGTCGTTGTCGGTGATGATGTTGTGGGGGACGCGATAGCATACTGTAATGTCATCGACGAACCGGACGGCCATGGGGCCGTCTAGCTTCTTGATGGGTCGTGCTTCGATCCACTTGGTGAATTTGTCCATGACCACCAGCAAGTGCGTCATGCCACCTCGAGCGGTTTTGAAGGGGCTCACCATGTCCAGCCCCCAAACGGCAAAGGGCCACGAGAGGGGGATGGTTTGGAGGGCTGTTGCTGGCAGGTGGCTTTGTGTGCTGAAGCGTTGACAGCCCTCGCACTCATCGACCAATTTCTTGTCCGCCTCGAGAGTCGTGGGCCAATAGAAGCCATCGCGGAAAGCCTTGGCCACTAGGGTCCGGGAGGCGGTGTGGTGCCCGCACTCGCCCTGGCGGATGTCGAGGAGGATCTCTTGGCCTTTTTCCGGCTCGACACACCGCTAGAAGACTCCGATGGTGCTGTGGTGGACAACCTCGTTGTTGATGATGTTGTAAGCCGAGGCCCGGCGCTGGATCTGCCTAGCCAGAGCCTCGTCCGAAGGCAGCCCACCTTGTAAAAGAAACGCCAAGATGGGTTGGGCCCATGAGGGGGCTGCAACGGCAGCCGGCTGGAGAACTCCCGAGGCTGGTTGATCAGCCCCTGGGACCGGCTGGCCAGCCCCCGGGACCTACTCGGGAGCCCCGATGCTGGTTGGTCAGCCCCCGGGCCTGGCTCGCCGGCCCCTGGAGCCGGCTGGTCGATGACCATCATGACGACCGCGTCGTCAGGTCCGTCCGCTCTGGGTGCCGCCGGTTCAACCGCGGCTGGCTGGGCAACCGGCGGTTCGAGAGCTGACGACGGAGTTGCTGGGGAGGTGGCCGACGCTGTTGATGGGCCAGCGGCGCTTGCCGGCATGAAGATTGACTCCGACTCTGGGGAGGGCTTGACCAACGGCTTGAGCAGCCGCTCGAGAGAGACGCCGACTGGGATGGCCTGCCGGGTGGAGTCGATTTTTGCCAACGCGTCTGCCGCTTCGTTATCCACTCGGGAGATATGGTGGAACTCACAGCCCTCGAAAGAGCCGGTGAGTGGTTGACGAGGAAACGGTAGCTGGCCATGTTGGCATCCCTGGCGTCCCATTCGCCAGAAACTTGCTGCACCACGAGGTCGGAGTCGCCGAAGCAGAGGATGCGCCTGATGTCTATCTCGTTGGCGAGCCGGAGGCCATGGACAATGGCCTCGTACTCCACCACGTTGTTGGAGGCGGCAAAGTGGATCTGGAGGGCGTACTTGAGTTGATCAACCTTTCAGGGAGTAGAGGACTATGCCTGCACCCAGGCCGGTCCTCATCTTCAAGCCGTCTCCACCCAGTCAACGAGGAAATCCGCCAATGCTTGCGACTTGACGGCGATTCTTGGCTCGTACCGGATCTCGTGATCGGCAAGGGCGATCACCCACTTGGCAATCCGGCCAGTGGAGTCCCGGCCGCTCATGATCTCGCCGAGCGGGGCCGTGCTCAGCACCTGTGATGGTGTGCTCTTGGAAGTATTGTTTGACCTTCTTGGCAGCAAAGTATATGTCGTAACACATCTTCTGGTGGTGGGGGTAGTTCTACTTGGACGCGGAGAGGACCTCGCTGAGGTAGTAGACGGGCCGCTGGACCGGCAGGGCCTTGCCCTCCTCCGGCCATTCAACCACCAGCACGACGCTAATGACCCGATTCGTCGCAGCGATGTACGCGAGCAGTGGTTCCTTCTCAGCCGACACAGCCAAGATTGGCACATGGGTGAGAGCCTTCTTGAGGCCGCGGAAGGCATCGTCCGCCTCGTTAGGCTAGTCGAAGGTGCCCGGCTTCTTGGTTTGACTCGGCTCGATGAGAGCCGTCTTGCGAAGGAGCCCGTAGAGGGGCAGAGCCTTCATCCCCAACCGGCTGATGAACCGGCTGAGCGAGGCAAGGCACCCGGTGAACTTCTGGATGTCGCGGAGCCAGGTCGGCTTTGGCATGCGCTCGATCGCGTGGATCTTCTCGGGGTTAGCTTCGATGTCGCGGGCAGACATGAAGAAACCCAAGAGTTGAACGGCGGGAACGCTGAAGACACATTTCTCTGGGTTGAGCTTGAGCTTGTATTCGCGCAAGTTCGCGAAGGTCTCCCGGAGGTTGCCGAGGAGGCTAAAGTGCTTCTTGGTTTTGACGATGATGTCGTCGGCATAGACGTGGACGTTCCTGCCTATCTGAGGTAGGAGGCACTTTTGCATGCACCGTTGGAAGGTGGCGCCTGCGTTCTTCAGGCCGAAGCACATGGTGATGTAGCAGTACGCCCCAAAGGGCGTGATGAAGGAGGTCTTGAGCCATTCTTCCGGGTCTAGCTTGATTTGGTGGTAGCCAGAATAGGCGTCCAAGAAGGACAACAAGTCGCAGACGGCCGTGGAGTCGATAACTTGATCGATCCGTGGTAGGGCGAATGGGTCCTTGGGACATGCCTTGTTCAGGCTAGTGTAGTCGATACAAATGTGCCAGGTCTTGTTTTTCTTCAGCACCAGGACTGGGTTGGCCAGCCAGTCTGGGTGGAACACTTCCATGATAAACCCGGTCGCGAGCAGCAGGGCGATCTCTTCGCCTATAGTGCGTCGCTTCTCCTCGGAGAAGCAGCGTATGGGTTGCTTGACTGGCTTGAGGTCCGGCCGGACGTGTAGTTTGTGCTCGGCGAACTTCCTCGGAACACCCGACATGTCCTTGGGGGACCACGCGAAGATGTCCCGATTCTCACGAAGAAAGTCGATGAGCTCGCCTTCCTATTTGCTGTTGAGGCGAGAGCCGATCGTGACGCACTGAGCCGGGTTGACTGGGTCGGGCGGGATTTGCTTGGTGTCTTTGGACGGCTGGACCGAGGCCTCGCCGGTGGATTGCGAGTGAGGAGCCGGCACGGCCGGCTGGCTGGCGGCAAGGGCCACGAGCCGATCGAGCTGCCGCTTCTCCTTGGCAATTTCCAGGGCCTCGGCCAGCCGGCTACCGTCTCAAGCGCCTTCGAGCGACATCTTGTAGTCGCCCTTGACGGTAATGATTCCCTTAGGGCCCGGCATCTTGAGCTTGAGGTAGGCGTAGTGCGGGACCACCATGAAGCTGACTAGAGCCGGCCGACCCAGTAGCGTGTGGTAGGGGCTTGCGAGGTGCATGACCTCGAACAGTACTAGCACGTGGCGGAAGTGGCCGGGTCTGCCAAAGAGGACGTCGAGCGTGATCTTGCCTACGGGGGAGCAAGACTTTCCAGGCACAATGTCGTGGAAAACCGTCCGGCTCGCCTGTAGGTCTTCTATCTTTAGCCCCGGCTTGTGCATCGTGTCAAGGTAGAGGATATTGATGCTGCTACCACCATCTATCAGCACCCACGTAAAGCGGCAGGCTCGATCCTTGGTGGCGATGGTGGGGTCGAGGACAAAGTCATAGCTGCCAGGATGCGGCATCACCGCGGGATGGTCGGCCTGGCTCCACGTGACCGGCTTCTCTGACCAGTGCATGAACTGGGGAGTTGCCGGCATGGTGGCGTTCACTTCACGGCGGAGCCGGCGCTCCGCGTGCTTGCCCGTCTCTTCACTCGTGAAGACGACGTAGCAACCGTCTTGGTTGGGGTACTGGTCGACCAGGCGACCGTCGTTTGGGGCCGTTGCTGGCGCCAAGGCGGCAGCTTGGACCGGGGGCGACACACGGGCTGGCGGCACGGGAGGGGCCGGAAGGCCGTCCCCCCAGGCCAATCACTGTGAGAAGCTGCACTGTCGCAGCGTGTGCATGGAGGGTTTGGCCCCCGAGTGATTCTTGCATGGAAGATCGAGCATTTGCTCGAAAGTGAGCTTCGGCTGCTAGGCAGCCTTGCCGGTGCGTTGGCGCTGGCTGGAAGGCTGGGCAGCCGGCTCCTGATCCTCGACAGTGTTGACCTGCCGGCTCCCGTAGCGGGGATCCGGCTGGTCGTTCTTGCGCTTGTTGCTCTGCGGCTGCCGGTTGTCGGCAGCCGGCCAGGCCGTGGCCGACGTCATTGTCGCCTTAGTCGGCGGGGTCGTCTTGACCCGGATGGCCGAGTCGGTCGTGGCGTATTTGTCCACCTTGGTCATGAGTTCGGCCAGCGTGGCCGGCTCGGAGCACAGAAGCTTGTGCTTGAGAGGGGTGCCGTCCCGGCAACCCTCGATGAAGTATTGCACGGCTTGCACCTCGTGCACTCCCTCGCAGGAGTTGCGGAGCTCGGTCCACCGGGTGAGGTAGTCGCGGAGGGATTCGTCTGGCCCCTGAACGCACATAGCAAGTTCACGGGGCCGGCCAGGCCGCTTGTAGGTGCCGGTGAAGTTGCGGACGAAGGTCTCCTCGAAGTCCATCCATGTGTTGATGCTGCCGGCCGCCAGGCTGTTGAGCTAGGTGCGGGCCGAGCCAATGAGCATGAGGGGGGCGTAGCGGACGGCCATGCGTTTGTTTCCCCTGGCGATGCCCACTGCGGTGGTGTAGTCGATCAGCCAGTCTTCTGGCTTGGCGGCCTCGTTGTACTTCTGGGTGTCCCTAGGGAGCGTGAAGCCCTTCGGGAATGGCTCGGTGCGGATCCGGGGGCCGAAGCACGCCGGGCTGATCGAGTTCTCCTCCTCAAGGAGGGCGGATTGCACGAGGTGGTCGATGCGGTTGCGAGCATCGCCCTTGCTATGGGGGACGCGTGGCCCGAGCCGAGCTGAGAGCTCGGGGCAGATGGTGGGCGGCGTTGATTGCCGTGACCCGCGTTGCGGGGGTGATGTGTGCCCCCGGCTGCACCAGCTACCGGATGCCGGTGCTTCGCGGTAGCGGCCGCTACGAGGCGGCTCGTTGGTGCACCAGCTGCTAACAGCCGGCTGCTCACTCCTTGGCGGCTAAGAGGGCTGGGGGTCGTGCGTCTCGACCCAATGACCGGAGATGCGAGGGGAATAGGAGTACTCCGCCACCTAGCGGCGGGCAGTTCCCGTGCCCTCGCGCTCAGGCCGGGGGCCTTCAGCGGCGCTGCCGCCTAGCGCGAGATGATGCTGCTGTGCGTCAGATACATCGATAAGCTCCTTGATGTGGCGCTCATGGGCGGCACGCTCTTCGCCCTCCAAGGTGTCCAGTTCCTCGTAGGCCACCTTTAGGGCTTGCAGGTTAGCTGCGGGGGTGTCGTAGACGGGCATTTTGCCATCGAGGATTTTGGCGACCACGCGGCTGCGATCGCGCACGGCCCCACGCCGGCTGGGCCCGGCGCCAGCTGGGGTAAGGCCGTAAGCGGAGGCGTATTCCCGTTGTGATGCTTCCATGCGGCAGCGCGTGGCGGCGAGGGCGGTGGCATCCTCGAAGAGGATACGATGAGCCGCCTCGAGGTCGGCCGCGGTGGTATCGGGGTTTGCCGTCGGAGCGATCGGGGTGCTCAAGCCCTGGAGGGCCGCACCGACCGGGTCAGACGTGCCGACGCGGGTGGCAGCAGCGGTGGCCGTTACCCGCGCCCGTCTAGAGGCGGTGGAGGAGGTGATGGCCATCACCCCCTCACGGTCGCGGGACCCGCTGGGACGGGCCGCAGCAAGTATGCCCATGACTGTGGGCGGGCCGGTGCAGACGAGTACCCCGCGGGTTACTCACCCGTGGCCGAAGCCTCAGCAAGGCTGAGCCTGCCGAAGCACTCGGTGAGCGCACCGATGTCTGTCGCTAGGCCGTCGGAGTCGCCCACAGGGCATGCCGCAGCAAGCCCCACGAGCCCCCACAGTTTCGCCGGGCCGAGCAGCAACGATGGGGAATGGCGTGAGGTCCCTCCTTGAGCATGAACCCGAACAGCGTCGCGGATGGCCCCATGGTGGGCGCCAACTGTCGTCGTTTCTCACGACAGATGCCATAGGGTGGCTTATCGGTGATGTTGGGTCCATAGGACGCCGATGGGCTCCGGGTGCAAGATTGGGTACAAGAAGGTGGAGACACGCGATGTACATAGGTTTGGGGCCCTCCGTGGGAGGTAATGCCCCTAGTCCTGCTTGGATTCATTGGATGGGTGGATAAGTATACAGAGGTGCTCCTAGAGTTGTGTTTGGAGGAGGAAGAAAGGAGCAGTCTGCTCGTCCCTCTCCGCTACTGGGAAGGGTATGAGAGCTCCCTATGTGTGTGTTCTTGATCGGGGGTCCCGTCCCCGTTGCATGGGGGGCTCGGGGGGTTTTATAGGCCAACCCCACGGCTCTTACAGTATGATTTAGGTACGAGGGTGGAGGGACCCAGCTGGCAGCCTCTTCGCCTGGCTAGGGGGTCCCGCGGCTTGTATCGTCTCGTCGTGGGCGGGGCCCGTCGGCCGAGCGGTTCCATCCCTGCAGGGACCCGCCGACGGGCGCCGCGATTGGCCCTCCCCCACTGCCCCGAGACGGGCCGCCCGGGGAGGCGTCGCTTACCGCCAGCCGGCCGAGGTCGTCGGTACGGCCGGCGGCACTGTAGCCACGCCGGGGCAGGCACTCGAGTGGCGAAGGCGTGCTGGAACTGTTCCCCGTCCGGTCACGCTCACTAAGGTCAGCGGGCCGGACGGATGGACTGTAGCCATGCGGGACGGCACGTCAGCGACCACTGTGGCCATAGGGTCGCTCGCCCCGCCAGTCACGTTGCGCTACCGTACCTGCGGACAGGGAGACGGGACAGGGTGTGTCCATTCCCAAGTCAATGGATAGCCTGGCTCGTGGGCAGCCGGCTGCTTGGCCAGCCGGGCAGGAGTACGGTCGGCCGCTAGACCAGCCAGGTGAAATGCCAGCCGGAGACGGCTCATGTGGCGTGTCCCCAGCTGGCCTTGTTGATCCGGCCGATTGGTTTTTTTTCGAAGCGGAGAGGGGAGGACCCCATTGCCTTGTCCTACCCGGGGATATAAACCCCATCACTTTACATGGCCTTCGGATGGCTGCATCAATGGGTGTATAGTGGCTCGAGGTAAGGGGAGACTCCAACCTCGCCATATCTTAAATCAACGGCGAATTTGACGCCAAAAACCCGAAGATGGCAACATATAGAAATGTCGTCCTCAAGATATCCGCTTGGTTTGAAGGACTAGAGTTCCACCATGTCTCCACAGACAACAATCAAGTTGCTGATGTCCTCGCCCGCGTGGGCACCAAGCATGACCCCGTCCCCAACAACACCTTTTTGGAACGACTTTTCAAGCCATCTGTGGTATGGCAACATGAAGCCAATGACGCTGGAGTCAATGGCCCGGAACAGATCATCCCTCCTGTCATAGAACCAGACAAACAAATCATCGGCAGTTCGATGCTCGAAGAAATATCTTCAGCTCAAGAAGTCATGGCGGTAATTGCGCCATGGACCGAACCATTCCTCGCTTATCTTCTCTGCCAGGAACTCCCCGATGACCAGAATGAGGCAAGACACATAATCCGGTGCTCCAAAGCCTACAAGGTCCATGAGGGAGAGCTATACAGGAAACGCACCACTAGAGTCCTCCAATGGTGCATATTCGAAGAAGGGAGGCAACTCTTGGCGAAGATACATGAAGACATGGGAGGGCACCACACAATAGCTCAAGCCCTGGTGAGCAAGTCTTTTTGAGCCGGATTCTTCTGGCCCACTCCTTGCGAAGACGCCCACACACTTGTTCAACATTGTGTTGGCTGTCAGCTCTTTGCAAATCAAAGTCACATGCCCCCAATGGCTCTTCGGACGATGCTGATTACTTGGCCTTTCGCGTTCTAGGGGGTTGGACATGGTCGGACCACTCAAAGGGGGACCAAGAAAAAAAAATACCTCTTGGTTATGGTTGACAAATTCACCAACTTGATTGAAGCAAAATCGGTAACATCAGCTAAGTTCGGACCAATCATCGAGTTTATATTCGGTGTGGTCCACCATTACGGTGTCCCTCATAGTATAATAAAAAATAATGGATCCAATTTCATAGCCCAGGAGGGAAAAGACTAGTGCGCTAACATGTGCATCAAGCTTGAGTACGCCTCAGTATATCACCCACAGACCAATGCACAGGTCGAACGGGCTAATGGCCTTATCATGAGCGGTATTATACCCCGCTTACATTGTTCTCTAAAAGAATCTAACTGTCGTTAGGTGGAGGAGCTCGACTCCATATTATGGGGCCTACGCACCAACCCTAACCGGTCAACAGGATACACACCATTCTTTATGGTGTATGGACAAAAGCAGTCCTCCCTTATGATCTTATCCAGAACGCACCTAGAGTCCGCATGTACGAAGAAAAGGAGGCCGGGCTAGATCGGTAGGACAACCAAGACGCCTTGGAAGGGGAGCACGACATAGCTCGGACCCCCTCTATTTTTTATGAACAGCAAGCCCGACGCTACCAGAGCAGGGAAGTTCGGGTGAAGGCATATAATGTGGCAAACTTGTCCTCCGCCTCCCGAATAAGCAGAAGCATAAACTCTCACCTAAATGGGAGGTTCATTTCATAATTGATTAAGTACTTGCAGGAGGAGCATATCGCTTTCGCAACCCACAGGACAATTGCCTCGAACCAAACCCATGGAACGCGGCTCGTCTTCGGGGCTTCTACAGCTAGACCTGTGTCGTCACCCTTGTGAGTCTATTTCTTCTTTGTTTTTCGGTTTCCTTTCTTCGCCTTTTTCGGAATGGTTAACATTTCTCGGGACGTATACGGCTAAGCCGAGCTACATTAGGACCTTTTTTGGTATTCACCTACAAATGTATTACCCGGTCTCACCTAGGGTCCTCTTGATGAAGACAATCAATAAACTCGTGCATATATTCATTTTTATCATGTGTGCATCCTTCCAGTATCGTTTTTAAGCCACTATATGCACCAATTTGACTTAAGATTTTGCCAAGCTGGGTTGCCTTGTTCCTATGCTTACCCTCTACATTCCCAATTATTCAGTTAGGGGGTAAAGGGAGCACCTCAGCGATTGTGGCGACCGGGTCACCCCGGTACGTACCTCAGACGGGTAAAGCCCAAAGCTAGCGTTCTAAGATTACAATTGGTCGGACACAACGAAAGTGAAAATAATTGGTGGTCATTGCCAAACCCAAGGTAATTTTTTTCCGAAGTAACCAACACCCTCATACCGCATGTATTCGGTTATAACGTCTACGGTCAACGTAGCAACCCGAAGAAAGGAACCCATGGAGGAACTATTTTCTTCAGAAGATGTTTCTTACGTTAAATAGTAATATAACATAACGCCCCATACAAGTTCTGTTTGTTCCATATGGCCGGATTGCCTGGTTCCTCATAGTGATTCCCTGTTAAGTCAAGACACTCAGTATGGAACACTCCTCGGCCACTGGCGGGGGAGGTAGAAGTCGATGGCCGAATTAGACAGCGTTTACTATACGGATGGGGTCTTTTGATTTAAAGTACATACTTACATAGAATCAAACAAAAGGCTAGTTGTAAAGATTATATATTATGGTATCCAGGGCGCAGTCCTCTTGGGAGTTGTGAGCGGCTAACATCACTTTGTCATACACCAAATGAAGGGATGCCCCTTGACTATCTGGCCCTACCAGCCCAATCCGAGCTAAATGCTTTGGGTCAACTTTGGTAAACCGGGTCTTCACCATTGCCCATGCCTCTTGCGGTCCCTCTTGACAAGTCGATGTCTTCCATAGCTCGAATCGATGTTGATCTCCTTTGAACCGATCTGCTAGCTCGCCCATCCCTATCGGAGGCGTCTTGGTCGGCCACAATGCCTTGACCATGTAATTCATAGCCTTCCAAACCCGCTCGTGCATGATGGACAGTTCTTTGAGCAGGTTCCCTCCAAACAAGCTGCTCTCTTCCTCGAGACGCCCGGTCAGGAGGACTGACAAAGAGACGTGGAAGGTTCCTTATATTAGCATACTACACGCACCATAAGGAATTTCAAATTGAAATTTCACTTACCGAACATGCCACCTTTCCATATCTGGTTCTCCTCATGGGTTTATGCCAGTTGAGTTTTTAAACTGTCAATTTCTTTGGCCTGTTGTTGGTATGCCCTTTTTAGCACGTTCTTTTCTTCGTGGCTACGCCTTAGTACTTGGCTGACAGCCTCGTGCCGCGACTCGGCATACCTCTAAGCTTTCGTCGCGTCGTCAACGTCTCTCTGCAGCTGACCTATGGATTCGGCTGCTATAAGGCAATCTTTCATTAGAAAAGGTGCCACAAATAGTTCTACATCTTAAGACTTTACTCCCCGCGTGCCTCCCTGGTGAACTTCTTGACATCTTGTAGCTCAGCCTTTACTGCTGCTAGTTCTGTTTGGTTCAACTCCAGATCTTCCAACAACTTTTGGTTTTGTTCCCTTCAAGCCTGCATCATGATACGATATTGTTCAGACCCTTAACTCGGCTGTCCTGACCAACTTAAGGGTCGGGGGCTACTGTGTTAGGGTTTAAGTTCGGTTGTTAAAACCGATTACTCACCTACAGGTTGTCCGACACAAGATTGGCAGCTCCCTCAAGACTAGTTCGGGCCGCTCCAACATATGTGTCCACCGAATTAAGAGTGTTAAACTCATGTTTGGAAAACGTGGGGTAACACAGTGATTTCTTCTGCCGTCGGTGACTCATAACACTTTCAAATTCGGAATTGGTACATGAGATCTCCTCGGGAAGATGGTTTGCTGCGGGTACCTCCGCACTAATCCCGGCCTTTGTCGATAACCTAGGATCGGGGCAGCCACCGGGCTCTCCACGGATGTCTTCGGATGAAGATGGTTGTACCCGTCTCGTGCAAAGATCAGCAATGGTCGTAAGTGCTCTCTATGGCAATAACAAAAGCCGACCTATTGGTTCGGAATATTACCTCTTCGTTGGGGGTGCGGTTGAGGTAGTTTCTGACCCCCCCCCCCCCCCGCGCGCGCGCTTGGAAGATCCACCATCATTTGGTGCGGGTATGGCTAGCGCCGCCCTCGCCGACATTCAACGCGTGGTGTGACGGCCCTTGGGAGTATAGGTCAACATACTCGGAATGGCACGAGACGAACACCACTTTCGGGAAGAAGTCTTCTTATTACTTACCATGTAGGAAGGGAGGATCCTAGGGTGATCGGCCACATGGTCCACCTTACAGCAACCAAAAATCTCCTAGTAAAACACCCCGTCCTCAAAACTAAGTGTCGTCTCCGGATCGTCGTGGAACCCTGGCTCGTCGTCATGAGAATAATTCTCTGGTTGAGGAGGGGGAAGCTGACTGTTATGATCCAGCGCCTCTAGTCATGTTCAGGAGGTTGAGGGATTCGATCGGCAAAAACATATATGATACCCGAACTATGGAAATATAATTGGACTTACCCATTTGATGGGATTATAGATTGAGTAACCGTCCTGGGTACTCAGGCGAGCAAACTCTTTTTCTTCTCCTTTATAGAGATCGGCCAGCATGGCCGCTAAAGCTACTCAGTTAGCGGTTCCTTGCCGTCTATAGCAGGTTGTGTTGTTTGTCATGTTGTACTGCCATAGAGTGTGTATCCTCTGTTGTAGAGGTTGGGCGAATCTGGTTATGGTAGCGGCCATCACATCAATGATGGTTAGCTTATTGTGAGCTAACAACCTCACTCGAGTGGCCAGACGCTTCACTTCTTTGCTTTCCTCTTGGGAAGGACTCTTCGGTATCCAGTTGAACCTTTTCTTCAAAGGAGCATTTGAATACTCGCGCAGACCCCTCCGAGCTGGATCAAAAAGGGGAACATCCTCGATATAATACCACTCTGAGCTCCAAAACTCGGGATTCTTCTTTGGAGTCCCTATAGGGTACCCCATCCCGTCTATATGTCACACTTTGGCTCTGCCTACCTCGGTCTTTCCCCGGGAGCGGGGGACAAGACAGAAGTATTTTATCGAAAACTCAAAATAGCCCTCGTAGCCTAGGAACATCACAGAAAGGGCTACGAAGCCCGAGATCTGCAAAATTGATCGTGCGTTAAGATGATGAATTTGAATCCTGTAGAATTCCAGTAGACCCCTCAAGAAGGGGTGAATTGGGAAGCTCAAGCCTCGTAAAAGGAAGGGCACGAAGCATACTCGCTCCTCCTTGCGTGGGGTGGGGAAGTTTTCAGCGAAGGCTTCACCATTCGTGGAAGTTAACCCGGAAGGAGTGGGTGCCAGATCTGAGGCAGGGATGTATCCTTGCATCTCGAGGTCGCGCAATCAAAGGCATGAAACTGCGCAGCTAGCCTAGTCGCCCGGCAGGTTGTCATGAGGGCGTGAGGATGAGCCTGGGACGCTATCCATGCCTCTGGGCTCCTGGATTTTTCTTCTCTCAATGGCTTGGAAACGAGATGTGATGTTCGCTCAGCCCGTCTAAATAGGTGTTTTTCCTCCAGCACCTCAAAGGCACATTTTTAACAAATACTGTCAGGCCATTAACCTCCTGGCGACGCATGGGAATCGAAGGTTGTCATTAACCTTAAGCTGAAAAGTCAATATTGTGGGCCCCATGAGACTTCAAAAATCGGGAAGTCATCGATGGCTGAATTAGTAGCAGTCGAACATATAAGGGGAGAAGCACTCGCCTCGCAAGCCGAACTACTTAGGATCAAGGAACCAGGTGTTGGACGCTTGTTCGGGGGCTACTGATGGTGTTCGACACCAAGGGGTCCTCGGGCCGTCGGCCTATTTCCTATGGGCCGAACAGACGGGCCGCTTTGTGCCCAATACATGGAAGCCTAACTATAAGACAACCGCAGATACGGGAAGGAAACCTTTGGTGCCTTGGCATGTCCTCCAAGACAAGATGGCAAGATCAGCGTATTTATCCTTGATGGTAACCGATTATGTGTAACCCTAGGAACCCATCGTGTCTATATAAACCAGAGGGTTTAGTCTGTAGGAGAGAGAGAATCATTATTCCAACTCATCTAGGGTTTAGCTCCTTTGATTTCATGGTAGATCGACTCTGTAATCATCATACACTCATCAATATAATCAAGCAGGGCGTAGGGTTTTACCTCTTCGATAGGGCCCGAACCTGGGTAAACATCTTTTCCCTATTTCCTATTCCCCATCGATCAACGATCCATAGCTCGGGACCCCCTACCCAAGATCTGCCGGTTATGACACTGATAGTGTGGAGGAGAGCATTCTTGGGGGCTTGAAACTGTGCCCAGAACAACCTCCATTCGACATCCCCATCCCAGATTGCAATGTACCTTGCTACATCCACCACACTCCTTGGAAGATCTGCAAAAGCACGTGAAGAATGCCACACTCATATGAGCAATGCGAACCTATTACCACCAAAGAGACATTACATTAAGTACAACCTACCATCTGTAATAAGCTTGACTTCGAGGAGCTCATTCTGGTAGCCTTGGGCCTCCATCATTTCTTAGATCGCTGACATCATCGAGGTTAGCTCGGAGGCATGCTCTTTATTCTTCTGCCCAAGGGGATCACACTTAGTGGCGGCATCCTTGAGCTCCTGCTACACCTCAGCCACCCTGGCCTCATGCTTCTCATTGACTGTCTTTGTAGATGTCAGCTCAGCGGTCGCTCGTCCGGCCGCCTCCTTCTGCTCTGCGGCCCCTTTGCCTCACCTTATTCAGCTCATCTTTGATGCGACCTCCGCGGCGACAGCTGCAGTCATAATAAGCACCCCACGCTTAGGGTAAAACCATCATACCTAACTTGACGAGGAAAACCACAACATTAAAATAGTCCAGTCCGGACTTACCTTGCGCTTCGTCAAACCGCTTGTTGATAAGGTCAAGCTCTTCATTAGAGCTCTTAAGCTTCTAATTCACCTCGGCCAGTTCCATCGCATTAGTCACTGCCACCAAAGACGAGGCCTACATAAATAGCTTATGTGTCTTAGACTCCCGAGTCATCGGTTTTTAGACCCTCTGCCAGGTTTTCTCCACTCCTGCCAGAATCTCGGGGGGCTACGATTCACTTTTACTACTGTAAATGTTTCTTAAACTCTTTTGACCCTCGCTCAAGTTTTTTAAACTCACCAAGTGCTCGGGGGTTGCCATATATAAGGATTACATAAATCTATAAATTACATTCTCTTTGTAAAAGGGCATTACATTATTTACCTTGAAGCCCGCCAAGAGGCCGCCGAAAGTCCCCTTTAGTCCGCTGTCAACGGACTGAATGCTTTGTAAAACCACAGCCAGGAGAGTGTGGTATTCTTCGGCGATGGAGGGGCCATTCAGAGCCTCCGCCATCACGGACGGCCACACGGTTTCGGCCCGCTCTGCTAAGGGTGGCGCTTGTACCGGTAACTCGGGTGCCCCTTTGGTGGAGCCTGGAACGGATGACTACGGGGGCCTGAGGATCTCCAGGGCGGTCTTCAGAGAAAACTCAGACTGGCCGGGCTCCCCCTCTTTGTTCCCTAGAAGGGAATCTCTCTCCTGGTCTTCTGCGACCGTGGTGATAATCTCGGACATGACATCGTCACCCTCGCCCCTCGTGTTCGGCCCAGGAGGGGTCTTTCGGGACGGCACCTCCTTAGCTTCCTCGGCAACCAAAGGAGGTGTAGTGCGCGACGAGTTCCCACTCTCCACCAGCTCAGCTGGCGGAGAGTCCCCCTCAGAGGTTCGATCGGTGGGGAGCTCAGGCGGTGGGCTACAATATGAAAATCATTCATTCGGTTAGTAACAAACCTCGACATGGATGTAAGAGAGAGTCTTCGTATTAATACCTTTTGGTCAGGGGCTTAACCCTAGGGTTCCTTCGAGGAACCAATTCATAAGCCTCAGACTCTTTTGCGGAGTCCGGGCTGTCTTCAGACAGGGTCACCTTGGCCCTGCATTGCCTCTTTAGGGCCGAAGGAGGCAGATCCTCCTCAGCGCCGTCAAAGGCCACCCTCTTCCTTGTTTGGGAGGAGTCGCTCTGCTCCCCATCCTCTCCCTACTCTTCCTCATGAGCGGAAGAGCCGTGGGTATCCCCGGACTTAGTGTCTGGGGGTCATCGTGAGCGGAGGACCTCTCATGCCAACCTCTTCTCATCCTTTTTCTTCTCTTTCTTCTCCAGCGCCATGTACGGCACCTCAATCGGCATCTTCGTCAACAAGGCTGTCCTAGGGCCCTCGGGCAGCGGGGTTGGTTCATCAATCTTCAGGGCCTTCTCCAGTCAGTTCTGTGAAAGTGTAAAAGAAAGGGTTAAGTTCCTTGTTAAAAGGTAGAACCTGAACATAAGAATAAAACCTTATTGTACCTTCTCAGGAGGGTTTTTGGCGTCACGATGTCTTCCTCCTGGTCCGGTTAGTCCTTTTGGGGCCTGAATAGCACCTTCCACAGCTTGTCGTGGGTGTTGCGGTACAAGTGGTGCATGGTGGTGGGGTCGTCCGATTTGTAGGCCCACATCGGGGATGATCGATGTTGACAAGGTAGAAGGTGGCGACGAAGCATGATCTGAACTATGTTGGTTAGTTCGACCTTCTTCTCTATAATCTGGGAGATGCGCTTCTGTAGTGACTTCACCTCCGCTGCCGACCCCAAGTCGAGCCACTTCTTGATCCATGACACCAGCCTCGTAGGAGGTCCGGATCTAAATTTGGAGGGACTTGCCCAGTCCATGTCGCGTGGTTCGGTGATGTAAAACCACTCTTTCTGCCAGATTTGGACGATATCTATGAAGGTACCTTCCGGCCACTCAACCTGGAGGAGCTTGCCAATCAAACTTCCCCCACAGTCTGCATGGTGGTTGTTGATTATCTTCAGCTCAACAATGAAGACCTTTAGCCACAAGCCAAAGTGTGGCTGGACCAATGGAAAAGCCTCACAAACAATAATGAAGGCCGAAATATGTAAAAAGGAGTTCGGGGGGGAGATCATGAAAGTCCAACCCGTAGAAGAACACCAAACCCATAACAAAGGGGTGGAGCGGAAAACCAAGTCCCCAGGACGTCGAGCAGAAGGTAGCCGGCCCGCTTCATCTCATGGATGTCATCGTTGGTGATGCAGGAGGCCTCCCACTTCCCCTTGGAACTGGAACCGGACATGGGAGAGCTAGGGAGTGGCTTGAGGAAATGTTTGGGAGGATTGGATCTAGGCGCTTAGAGCTTAGCGGATTGGGAAGGCAACATAAATGGGGGATTCGAAAAAGCGTGTGAACGCTTTAGTGGTTGTTTCCCTTTTATAGGTTGTCATAATACCAAGGGTCCCTTTGCTGCGCCATAGACTTCACCACTTCCTGATATAATCGTGTTGCTATGTGCGCGTGGGTTAACCTGAATCATTGATCATATCCCTTAAAACACGGGGCATGATCTCCATATTGATGGGACGTACCGATGAAGAAACTACCTCGAGCCACAAATCAAGTTTTCATAAATGGTCAATGGTCATGACCGGTTGTGACCCTTCGCTAAAAGTTGTTAGGAAAAGGCACTGTTCACACTCGAGTTATTGTCCTTTGAGGCTAAGTAACACCTATCAGAAATTAGGAAATCATCAATGGTCGAACTAGTATCGTCCGAACATAGAGGGGGACAAGAACTCGCCCCCAAGCCAGAGACTTCGGAATAAAGCTGCTAGGGATAATGGACCTCGACAATGGAGGCTAGTTCGGCGATGATACATCTCCAACGTATCTATAATTTTTGATTGTTCCATGCTGCCATATTATCATTCTATGATACTTTTTGGGTATTTATTTGCCTATTTATAATATTTCTGAGCACTAACCTGTTGACATGGTGCCCAGTGCCAGTTCCTATTTTCTACGTGTTTTGCCTTTACATAGTTACCATACCAAACGGAGTCCAATTGCCAATAAAAATTTTGGTGATTTTTTATGCACCAAAAAAAGATCTAGAAGCTTCGGAGGAGGGCCAGGAGGTGCACCAGGGGCCCACCACACATCCAGCCGCCACCCAGGGGGCGCGGCCAGATATGTGGTGCCGCCTGGAGCGCCTCCCAACGTCGTTGTCTGGCCTATAAAATCACATATACCCTAGAAATACCAAAAGCGCTCCCAAAACACTTTTTTCACCGCCGCAAGTCTCTATTCCAATGGGAGACCATCTACTCCTCCATTCCGGCACCCTGCCGGAGAAGAGATCGGTCACGGCGGGCCTCTTCATCAACCTTGTTTCCCTCACCATGATGTGTGAGTAGTTCACCACAGACCTACGGATCCGTAGGTAGTACCTAGATGGCAATCTATCTATCTCTCGATCTTCAATACAATGTTCATCGCAACTTTGCATTGATCTATCTCATGCATTCCCTTTGCACGGTGTGTTTGTTGGGATCTGATGAATTGTGAGTTTATGTTCATATTATTCATGAAAATTATTTGAGTCAAACTATATTACTATGATTCTTATCTGCATTATCATCATATCTTCGTAATGTTCTCCGATCTATTGAGATAGTTCGACCAACTAGATTGATATTTCTTCAGTGGGAGTGGTGCGTTGTAGTAGGTTCAACCTGACGAGTTTTTATATCACAATGACAGAAGGGGACAAATTGCATCTTTGTGTTTTTGCTACTAAGGATAAAACTATGGGGTTTAATCATATTAGTTAAGTTTACTTTGTCTACATCATGTCATCATTCTCCAAGCATTACTCTGTTTGTCATGAACTTAATACGTAGAGAGGCAAGCATAAAAGCGCTCCTGAAGTGGAGTGATAGTAGTAGGTGCAGGCAGGAGTCAGCCTATTTTCTTATGGATGTGATGCCTATATACACATGATCATTTTGGTGTACATCGCATAATTATTCACTTTTCTATCAATTTCCCCACAGTATTTTGTTTACCATTCGTATGCTTTGCTTAAGAGAGATGACGCTAGAGAACTCTATGGACCCTGGGTCTATTCACATATGAAGTCACAAACGCTATCATTACCTTGTTGTTCTTTATTACCTTTTATTTTATTTTTCACTTTACAATTATCTACACAGCTCACTTGCTTGCAAATAATGAGATCAAGGGGATTGACAACCCTCTTGCCAGCGTTGGATGCAAGTTGTTTGTTTTTTTGTGTGTAGCCGCTGAAGACGGTTGAGGATTGGTATTCCTATTGGTTCGATAAAGCTTGGTTTCATAACTAAGGGAAATACTTACCAACTTTGTGCTGCAATTACCAGTTCCTCTTCGTGGAAATCCCAACGCAGATCATGAGTATCAAGAAGGGATTTGTAAAAGCTATCACGTAAATCTGCAATCACCCCGCTATCCGCTACGCCGATCTTCACTTATATATCTTTCTGAGCATGGTGGCGTATAAATTTTAAAGAAATAATATGCTCTCGTCCTTCATTTATATTTGTTTGAGAGCTTAGTAATAGTGATTCTAATTTGCATGGGTCATAAGACTAGTCCAAGAATATTAGTTATTCAATGAATGATAATCAAAATGATCGTGTAGCACATATAGAGAAGTTGTTGGTTAATGACATTGATGTGGTAATATGAAAAAGGTGTGAGTCCACAATTGTTGATTCATATAAGTGTCAAGATTAAGAGGTGTTAACTTGTTATTCATCTAAAAATTAAATAGGGATGGTGATGATGTGTGAGCATTTAGATTCCTCATTGAAATCCTAGTGTTTTTTTTTGAGTCGGGGACGCGCGATGGTTAACTCCTACCAACCTCCTCCCTCGGGGCATGCGAGGGGTACTTTGATTTGTGATAAAACTAATAAAATTTTGCGATGGCATGTGAGGAGTTCTTTATGACTAATGTGACACCATGGACATACATCTTCACCTTCTCATATTTGCTGGCCTCTTTAGTATCGTGCATAGCCCATTCTCGCCTCGAGGATCGGTGCAAATATTCGTCGCATCCAAACCCCGTGACATGATACACTCTATTGCACATAAGCCTCATCATATCTTCCTCAAAACAGCCACCATGCCTACCTATTATGGCATTTCCATAGCCACCCCGAGATATATTGCCATGCAAATTCCATCGTCACTTCATGTGACTAGTTCGGTCATCATCATAATGCTTTGCATGATCATATAGATCTGACATAGTATTTGTGGCAAAACCACCGTTCTCCATATTTTTGATACATGTCACGCTAGATCATTGCACATCCTGGTACACTGCCAGAGGCATTCATACAGAGTCATATCTTCCTATCAGTTCTTCATGTTCAGTTGTAAGTAAATAAAAGTGTGATGATCATCATTATTAGAGCATTGTTCCTGTGAGGGAAGGGTAATGGAGACTATGGTCCCCCCACAAGTCGGGAAGAGACTCCGGATGAAAAATGGAATAAAAATGGGGGAGGCCAAATGAGCCCACCATATCAAAACAAGGAAAAATGGGGGAGGCAAAAAGAAAAGAAAAAGAGAGAAAAGCCCACCATAAGAAACTAAAAAAAACGAAATGAGAGAAAAGAGGGAAGGGACTTTGCTACTATCCTTTACCACACTTGTGCCTCAAAGTGGGACCATGTTCTTAATATAGGGAGTCTCCTATGGTGATGCTTCCATATGCTAGTCGGAATTACCTTTTCATATAATAAACTTGGCTTGTATATTCCTATGACGGGCTTCCTCAAATGCCCAAGGTCTTCATGAGCAAGAAAGTTTGATGCACACCCCACTTAGCTTTAGTTGAGCTTTCATACACTTATATCTCGAGTGCATCATTTTCATGGAAATCCCTACTCCTCGCATTGACATATATCGATGAGCATCTCCATAGCTCGTTGGTACGCCTAGTTCATGCGAGACTATCTTCTCCACTTTTTACCCCTTTGATACCTACCACCATATTCTATTCCACCTATATGCTATGTACAATGGTTCATGCTCATGTATTGCGTGAAGAGTAAAAAGTTGATGCATATTGAAAAAGTATGATCCAATTACCTGACTTGGACACCGTGCTGCTTTACATTTGTATCTTTGTGGTGAAGATCGAATCATGCCTTACAAATATAATAAGATGAATAGGGGTAAACATTCTTCTAGGGTCGTATAGGTTGAAAGATCAATGATTCTGTTTCTTATACTTATAAATATTACTATGTTGTTGTTTGTTAATTCATTACTTCTCAATGAGCATACATAGTAAAGATTACATAATGGGTAGCATGTCAAATAAAAAATTCTATTTTTATCATTCACCTACTCGAGGACGAGCAGGAATTAAGCTTGGGGATGCTGATACATCTCCAATGTATCTATAATTTTTGATTGTTCCATGCTGACATATTATCATTCTAGGATACTTTTTGGGTATTTATTTACCAATTTGTAATATTTTTAGCACTAACCTATTGACCCAGTGCCCAGTGTCAGTTCCTATTTTCTGTGTCTTTTTGCCCTTACAGAGTTACCATACCAAACAGAGTCCAATTGCCACGAAATTTTTTGGTGATATTTTCTGAACCAATAGAAGACCTAGAAGCTTCAGAGGAGGGCCAGAAGGTGCACCAGGGCCCCACCATAAATCCAGCCACCGCCCCCAGGGGCACGGCTAGATATGTGGTGCCCCCGCTAGAGCACCTCCCGACATCATTCTTTGGCCTATAAATTCACATATACCCTAGAAACACCAGAAGCGCTCCCAAAACACTTTTTATACTCCCGCAAGGCTCTATTCCAATAGGAGGCCATCTACACCTACGTTCCAGCACGCTGTCAGAGGAGATCGATCATGGAGGGCCTCTTCATCAACCTTGCTGCCCTCACCATGATGTTTGAGTAGTTGATCATGGACCTACGGGTCTGTAGGTAGTACCTAGATGGCAATCTCTCTCTCTGTCTCTCTCTTTGTCTCTCTCTCTCTCTCTCGATCTCGATCTCGATCTTCAATACAAATTTTCATCTCATCTTTGCCTTGATCTATACGATGTAATCCCTTTGTATGGTGTGTTTGTTGGGATCTGATGAATTGTGAGGTTATGTTCAGATTATTCATGAGAAGTATTTGAGTCAAACCTGATTACTATGATTCTTATTTGCATGATCATCATAGCTTTGTATTGATCTCCGATCTATTGAGATAGTTTGGCCAACTAGATTGATATTTCTTCAGTGGGAGTGGTGCATTGTAGTAGGTTCAACCTGACGAGTTTCTATATCCAAGTGACAAAAGGGACAAGTTGCGTCTTTGTGTTCTTGCTACTAAGGATAGAACGATGGTTTTATTCAGATTAGTTGAATTTACTTTGTCTACATCATGTCATCGTTCTCCAAGCATTACTCTGTTTGTCATGAACTTAATATGTAGAGAGGCAAGCATAGAAGCGCTCTTTAAGTGGAGTAATAGTAGTAGGTGCAGGCAGGAGTCAGCCTATTTGCTTATGGACGGGATGCCTATATACACATGATCATTGCCGTGAACATCGCATAATTATTCGTTTTTGTATCAATTGCTTAACAGTAATTTGTTTACCCACCGTATGCTTTGCTTATGAGAGATTCCACTGGACAACTCTACGGCCCGCGGGTCTATTCACTTATAAATCCACAAACGCTATCATTACCTTGTTGTTGTTTATTACCTTTTATTTTATTTTGCACTTTACTATTATCTACAATTATCTACACAACTCACTTGCTTGCAAATAACGAGATCAAGGGGATTGACAACCCTCTTGCTGGCGTTGGGTGCAAGTTGCTTGTTTTTTGTGTGCAGCAGCTGAAGACGCTTGAGGATTGGTATTCCTATTGGTTCGATAAACCTTGGTTTCATAACTGAGGGAAGTACTTACCAACATTATGACGTGATTACATGTTCCTCTTCAAGGAAAACCCAACGCAGATCACGAGTATCAGGGGGCTACTGAGGGAGTCCAGGATAAGGGGTCCTCAGGCCGTCGGCTTATCTCCTATGGGCCGGACGGGGGGGGCGCTCTTTGGCTATTGCATGAAGGCCTAGCTATGAGGCGACTTGGTATTCGGGAGGGAGTCCTTCGGTGCCTTGGTGTGTCCTCCAAGTAAAGATGGCAAGATCGGCATGTTTATCCCTTGATGGTAACCAACTATGTGTAACCCTAGGTACCCCTGGTGTCTATGTAAACAAGAGGGTTTAGTACGTAGAGAAAAAAACCATCATCTAGGGTTTAGCTCATCTTATCTCTTGGTAGAATGACTCTGTAATCGTCATACACATATCAATACAAGAAAGCAGGACATAGAGTTTTACATCTTCGAGAGGGCCCGAACCTGGGTAAATATTGTCCTTGTGTTCCCTATTCCCCATTGATACAAGATCCATAGCTCGGGACCCCCTACCCGAGATCGGCCGGTTTTGACACTAACACTCGGGGAAATGGGGAACGTGTTACCTTTTTGTGGTCATCGCTTAGGGTTCTCTAGTGCGTATAAAGGTGTTGGGGAACGTTGCATGGGAAACAAAAAATTTCCTACGCACACGCAAGATCTATCCATCGTGATGAGCATCAACGAGAGGGATAGTGGATCTACACACCCTTGTAGATCGCTAAGCGAGAAGCGTTAAGAAACGCGGTTGGTGTAGTCGAACGTCTTCGCGATCCAAATCGCCGAGCATCCCGCGATCTCATCACGATCCATCCCGCGATCCAATCATGATCCGTCCCGCGAACTCATCGCGATCCGTCCCGTGATCTCATCACGATCCTTCCCGTGATCTCATCACGATCCATCTCGCGATCTTGATCACGGTCCTTCCGATCTAGCGCCGAATGGACGACACCTCCGCGTTCCGCACACGTACAGCTTGATGACGATCTCCACCTTCTTGATCCAGCAAGAGGGAGCGGAGAGGCAGAAGAGTTCTCTAGCAGCATGATGGTGCTCCGATGATGGTGGTGGAGCTATTCCGGCAGGGCTTCGCCTAAGCACTACAGAAATCCGATCTAGAGGAGAAACTATACACTGGAGGAACGGGTAGCACGCGGCTGAAAATCTAGTGCCAAAACCCCAAAAACCTCTAGTATATATTGTTGGAAATATGCCCTAGAGGCAATAATAAATTAGTTATTATCATATTTCCTTGTTCATGATAATCGTTTATTATCCATGCTATAATTGTATTGAATGGAAACACATTACATGTGTGGGTAAATAGACGACACTCTGTCCCTAGTATGCCTCTAGTGAACTAGCTCGTTGATCAAAGATGGTCAAGGTTTCCTAGCCATTGACATGTGATGTCATTAGATAACGGGATCACATCATTAGGAGAATGATGTGATGGAAAAGACCCAAACTACAAATGTAGCATATGATCGTGTCAGTTTATTGCTACTGTTTTCTGCATGTCAAGTATATGTTCCTATGGCCATGAGATCATGCAACTCACAGACATCGGAGGAGTGCCTTGTGTGTATCAAACATCGCAATGTAACTGGGAGACTATAAAGGTGCTCTACAGGTATCTCCGAGGGTGTATGTTGGGTTGGCATGGATCAAGACTAGGATTTGTTACTCCGTGTGACGGAGAGGTATCTCAGGGCCCACTCGGTAATACAACATCACAACAAAGCCTTGCAAGCAATGTGACTAAGTTTTAGCCATGGGATCTTGTATTACGGAACGAGTAAAGAGACTTGCCGGTAACGAGGTTGAACTAGGTATGGAGATACCGACGATCGAATCTTGGGCAAGTAACATACCGAAGAACAAAGGGAACGTTATACGGGATTGACTGAATTCTTGACATAGAGGTTCGACCGGTAAAGATCTTCGTAGAACATGTAGGAACCAATATGGTCATCCAGGGCCTTCTATTGGTTATTGACCGTAGAGGTGTCTCGGTCATGTCTACATAGTTCTCGAACCCGCAGGGCCTGCACACTTAAGGTTCGGTGACGTTTCGGTACTGTAGAGTTATGTATGGTGGTAACTGAAGGTTGTTCGGAGTCCTAGATGAGATCCCAGATGTCACGAGGAGTTCCGGAATGGTTCGGAGACGAAGATTGATATATAGGAAGGTGGTGTTTGGACTCTAGAAAGTTTCGGGCACTTTCGGTAGTGTACCGGGAGTGACGAATGGGTCCTGGGGGCCCACCAGTGGGGCCACCCCACCCCATGGGCCTATGTGGCAACCCACCAGCCCATAGTGGGCCAGTTGGGTCGGCCAAGGAGGCCTATGCGCAGGAGGAAATGGAGGCAAACCTAATTGGGGTGGAAACCTCCCCAAACTCCACCTCTCTTGTGGGAGGAGGAGTCCTACTAGGAGGAGGACTCCTCCCCACTAGGTTCGGCCGAACCAAAGGAGAGCCCTCCTTTTGGGTGCAGCCTCCTCTCCCCTCCTCCTATATATATGAGTGGTTTTAGGGTTTTTTGGACAAGGATTTTCAGCCACGTCTAAACCCTACTTCTAGATCAAGTTCCTCTAGACTAGACTAGTTCGGCGGTACTTAGGCGAAGCCCTGCCGGAATAGCTCCACCACCATCTCCGGAGCGCCGTCACGCTGCCGGAGAACTCTTTTACCTTTCCACTCTCTCTTGCTGGATCAATAAGGTGGAGATCGTCATCGAGCTGTACGTGTGCTGAACGTGGAGCTGTCGTCCGTTCAGCGCTAGATCGGAAGGACCGTGATCAAGATCGCGAGACGGATCGTGATGAGATCGCGGGACGGATCGTGATGAGTTCGCGGGACGGATCGTGATTGGATCGCGGGACGGATCGTGATGAGATCGCGGGACGCTCAGCGATTTGGATCGCGAACACCTTCGACAACACTAACCGCGTTTCTTAACGCTTCCCGCTTAGCGACCTACAAGGGCATGTAGATCCACTCTCCCTCTTGTAGATGCTCATCACCATGGATAGATCTACGTGCGCGTAGGAAAAAATTTGTTTCCCATGCGACGGTCCCCAACAATGGTATCAGAGCTAGGTCTATGTATAGATGAGATCTCGAGTAGAACACAAAAGGTTTGTGGGCGTTGATGCTTAGATTGCTTCCTCCCTTGGTCAGATTTTGGTTCAGCGGTATTGTGAGATGAAGCGGCCCGGACCAACATTACTCGTACGGTTACGAGAGACCGGTTCCCTTGACCACAACTTGTTGCATAGATGGCTTGCGGGTGCCAGTTTCTCTCACTTTAGTTGGATCGGATTCGACAAAGGCGGTCCTTGAGAAGGTTGAAAAGCAACAAGTGTATCACCGTTGTGGTTTTTGCGTAGATGAGAATTGTTCTTGCTAGATACCCGTAGCAGCCACGTAAAACATGCAACAACAATTAGAGGACGTCTAACTTGTTTTTGCAGGGTATGTTGTGATATGATATGGCCAATTACATGATGTGATATATGTGATGTATGATATGATCATGTGATGTATAGATTATCACGACTTGCATGTCAATGAGTACGGCAACCGGCAGGAGCCATAGGGTTGTCTTTAATTATTGTATGACCTGCGTGTCAATATTTAAGCGCTATGTAATGCTTTACTTTATCGCTAAACGGTAGCAATAGTAGTAGAAGCATGGTGGGCGTGACAACCCCGATGGCGACACGTTGATGGAGATAATGGTGTCATGCCGGTGACGATGGAGATCATGTCGGTGCTTTCAAGATGGAGATCTAAAGCACAAGTTCATGGCCATATCATGTCACTTATGAATTGCATGTGATGTTAATCCTTTTATGCACCTTGTTTTGCTTAGTACGACGGTAGCATTATAAAGTGATCCCTCACTTAAATTTCAAGATAAATTGTGTTCTCCCCGAGTGTGCACCGTTGCGAAAGTTCGTCGTGTTGAGACACCACGTGATGATCGGGTGTGATAGACTCTACGTTCACATACAACGGGTGCAAGCCAGTGTTGCACGCGCAGAACACTCGGGTTAAACTTTACGAGCCTAGCATGTACAGACATGGCCTCGGAACACAAGAGACCGAAAGGTCGAACATGAGTCATATAGTAGATATGATCAACATGATGATGTTCACCATTGTAACCACCTCAACTCACGTGATGATAGGACTTGAGTTGGTGAATTTGGATCATGTATCACTCGAATGACCGGAGGGATGACAATTTGAGTGGGAGTTCTTAAGTAATATGATTCATTGAACTCATTATCATGAACATAGTCAGTAGTGTCTTTGCAAATTATGTTGTAGATTACTTGCTCGCGTTGTAGCTCCCTTGAATTTTTATATGTTCCTAGAGAAATAGAGTTGAAAGATGATGGTAGCAATATTGCGGACTGGGTCCGTGATCTGAGGATTGTCCTTATTGCTGCACAGAAGGCTTATGTCCTTAATGCACCGCTCGATGCGCCAACCCCTCTAGCGTCGTCTGTAGATGTTGTGAACATCTGACAGGTATGTGTTGATGACTACTTGATAATTTAGTGCATCATGCATTACGTCTTAGAATTGAGGCTTCGAAAAGTTTTAAACGTCACGGAACATATGAGATGTTCTAAGAGCTGAAATTAGGATCCTAGGCGCATGCCCGTGTTGCGACATATGAGATCTCCAACAAGATTCTTTGCCTGCAAGATGAACGAGAATACCTCAATCGTTGAGCATGTGCTCAGATTGTCTGGGTGCTACAATCGCTTGAATCGAGTGGGAGTTCATCTTCCAGATAAGATAGTGATTGATATAGTTCTCCAAGTCACTTTCACTAAGCTACTAGAACTTGGTGATGAACTATAAAATGCCAAGGATAGAATTAATGATCCCTGAGCTGTTCGCGATGTTTGACACCGCGAAGGTAAAAATCAAGAAGCAGCATCAATTGTTGATGGTTAGTATAACCACTAGTTTCGAGAAGGGCAAGGGCAAGGTGGGAAACTTCATGGATGGCAAGTCAGTTGCTGCTCCAGGGAAGCAACCCAAAGTTGAACCCAAACCCGAGACTAAGTGCTTCAATTATGAGGAGAGAGGTCGCTGAAGCGGAACAACCCTAGATACTTGGTAGATAAGAAGGTTGGCAACGTCGACAGAAGTATATTTGATATACGCGTTATTGATGTGTACCTTGCTTGTACTCCTAGTAGCACCTGGGTATTGGATACCGGTTCGGTTGCTAAATGTTAGTAACTCAAATAAAAGCTACGGAATAAACGGAGAACTAGCTAAGTGTGAGGTGACGATGTGTCTTGGAAATGTGTCCAAGGGTTGATGTAATCAACATCGCACGCTCTCTCTACCTTCGGGATTAGTGACGAACCTAAATAAATGTTATTTGGTGTTTTGCGTTGAGCATGAACGTGATTAGATCGTGTTTATTGCAACACGGTTATTCATTTAAGTTAAAGAATAATGGTTATTATGTTTACGTGAATAATACCTTCAATGGTCATGCACCTAGTGAGAATGGTTTGTTGAAACTTGATCGTAGTAATACACATGTTCATAACATTGATGCCAAAGATATACAAAGTTAATAATAATAGTACCACATACTTGTGGCACTACCACTAAATGTCATATTGGTATTAGAAGCATAAAGAAACTCCATGCTGATGGAACTTTGGACTCATTCGATCTCAAATCGGTTGAGACATGCGAACCATGCCTCTTGGTCAAGATGACTAAGGACCCCGTTTTCTGTTTTGATGAAGCGGGCAAGTGATTTATTGGAATGATACATGTTGATGTATGAAATCCAATGAGTCTTGTAGTGTGCGGTGGATATCATTATTTTCTTACCTTCACTTATGATCTCAAGTAGATATAGTGTATATTTACTTAATGAAACACAAGTCTGAATCGTTTGAAAGGTTCAAGAAAATTCAGAGTGAAGTTTAAGATCATCGTGACAAGAAGATAAAAATGTTTGCGATATGATCGTGGAGGTGAATACCTGAGTTACGAGTTTGGCATACAACTTTAGACAATGTGAAAGTTGTTTCACAACTCACACCACTTGGAACACAATAGTGTGATGGTGTGTCCGAACGTCATAGTCGTGCTCTATTGGATATGGTGCGTGCTAAGATGTCTATTATCGTTTTGTTACTATAATTTTGGGGTTATGCATTAGAGACAACTACATTCACTTTAAATAGGGCACCATCTAAATCCGTTGAGATGACACCGTGCGAACTATGGTTTGATAGAAACCTAAGCTGTCATTTCTTAATGTTTGGGGCTGCGACGTTTTTGTGGAAAATGTTTTCACCTAATGAGCTCGAACCCAAAGCGGACAAATGCATCTTCATACAATACCCTAAGAACAGTTGGTTGAACCTTCTATCTCAGATCCAAGCATAAAATGTTTGTTGCTGAAACTGGTTCCTTTCTTGAGAAAGGGTTTCTCTTGAAAGAATTGAGTGGGAGGAGGATAGAACTTGATGAGGTTATTGAACCTGTACTTTAACCAGAAAGTGGCGCAGCGCAGAAAGATGTTTCTGTGAAGCCTACGTCAGTTGAAGAGGAAGTTAATGATGATGATCATGAAGCTTCGGATCAAGTTACTATCGACCTACGAGTAAAATAGAACTTGATGAAGTTATTGAACCTTTACTTCAACCAGAAAGTGGCGCGGCGCAAAAATATGTTTCTGTGAAGCCTACGTCAGTTGAAGAGGAAGTTAATGATTATGATCATGAAGCTTCGGATCAAGTTACTATCGAACTTCGTAGGTCGACAAGGACGTGTACTGCTACTGAGCGGTACGACAACCCTGTCTTGGAGCTCATGTTGTTGGACAACGATGAACCTACAAACTATGGAGAAGCGATGATGGGCCCGGAAACAAACAATTGGTTAGAGGCCATGAAATCCGAGAAAGGATCCATGTATGAAAACCAAGTATAGACTTTGTTGGACTTGCTCGTCGGACGACAGGTCGTTAAGTACAAATGGATCTTTAAAATGAAGATAGACGCTGATGGTAAATGTTACCATTTGTAAAGCTCGACTTGTTGCAAAGTAGTTTACGACAAGTTTAAAGAGTTGACTGTGATGAGACTTTCTCACTCATAGCGATACTAAAGTCTGTTGGAATTATGTTAGCAGTTGCTGCATTTTTCAATTATGAAATCTGGCAGATGGATGCAAAAACATCGTTTCCTTCCTTAAGTAAAAGGTTGTATGAGATACAACCAGAAGGTTTTGTCAGTCCTAAGGATGCTAAAAGGTGTGCGAGCTTCAGTGATTCTTCTATGAACCGAAGCAAGCATATCGGACTTGGAATATACACTTTGATGCGGTGATCAAAGTTTTTGAGTCTATACAAAGTTTACAAGAAACTTGTATTTGCAATAAAGTGAGTGGGAGCACTATAGAGTTTCTGATAAGTATATGTGGATGACATATTGCTATTCGGAAATGATGTAGAATTTCTGGAGAGCATAAACGGTTGTTTGAAAAGAGTTTTTCAAAGGAAAACCTGGATAAAGCTACCTAATTGTTGAGCATCAAGATCTATAAAGATAGATCAAGATGTTTTCATAAGACTTTCAATGAGTACATACCTTGACAAGTTTTTGAAAGAGTTCAAAATGGATCAGTTAGAGAGAAGTGTTCTCGCCTGCTTTGTAAGGTGTGAAGTTGAGTGAGACTCAAAGCTCGACCATGGTAGAAGAAAGAGAAAGGACGAATGTCGTCCCCTATGCCTTAGCCATAGGCTCTGTATAGTATGCCATGCTTTGTACCGCACATGTGTGTGCCTTACCATGAGTCCGTCAAGGGGTACAAGAGTGATCCAGGAGTGGATCACTGGACAGCGGTCAAGATTATCCTTAGTAACTAAAAACTAAGGAGATGTTTCTCGATTATGGAGGTGATAAAGAGTTCATCGTACAGAGTTATGTCGATGCAAGCTTTAACACCAATCCGGATAACTCGTAGTAGCAATCTGGATACGTATAGTAGGAGCAGCCATTTGGAATAGTACCAAGTGTGGTAGCAGTGTTTACAGTTTGGCATAGAGATTTGCAAAGTACACACGAATCTGAATGTCGCAGACCCATTGACTATAAGACCTCTCTCACATGCAAAGCATGATCGAGCCCAAGAACTCATTGGGTGTTAGATTCATAACAATGCGAATCACATGGTGATGTGAACTAGATTATTGACTCTAGTGCAAGTGGGAGACTGTTGGAAATATGCCCTAGAGGCAATAATAAATTAGTTATTATCATATTTCCTTGTTCATGATAATCATTTATTATCCATGCTATAATTGTATTGAATGGAAACACATTACATGTGCGGGTAAATAGACGACACTCTATCCCTAGTATGCCTCTAGTGAACTAGCTCGTTGATCAAAGATGGTCAAGGTTTCCTAGCCATTGACATGTGATGTCATTTGATAACGGGATCACATCATTAGGAGAATGATGTGATGGACAAGAACCAAACTACAAACATAGCATATGATCGTGTCAGTTTATTGCTACTGTTTTCTGCATGTCAAGTATATGTTCCTATGACCATGAGATCATGCAACTCACAGACATTGGAGGAGTGCCTTGTTTGTATCAAATGTCACAACGTAACTGGGTGACTATAAAGGTGCTCTACAGGTATCTCCGAGGGTGTCTGTTGGGTTGGCATGGATCAAGACTGGGATTTGTTACTCCGTGTGACGGAGACGTATCTCAGGGCCCACTCGGTAATACAACATCACAACAAAGCCTTGCAAGCAATGTGACTAAGTGTTAGCCACGGGACCTTGTATTACGGAATGAGGAAAGAGACTTGTCGGTAACAAGGTTGAACTAGGTATGGAGATACCGACGATCGAATCTCGGGCAAGTAACATACCGAAGAACAAAGGGAACGTTATACGGGATTGACTGAATCCTTGACATAGAGGTTCGACTGATAAAGATCTTCGTAGAATATGTAGGAACCAATATGGTCATCCAAGGCCCGCTATTGGTTATTCACCGTAGAGGTGTCTTGGTCATGTCTACATAGTGGTTATTGACCGACCCTTAAGTGTACAGACTATGTAGACATGACCGAGACACCTCTACAGTCAATAACCAATAGAGGGACCTGGATGCCCATATTGGTTCCTACATATTCTACAAAGATCTTTATCGGTCGAACCTTTATGTCAAGGATTTAGTTAATCCCGTATGATGTTCCCTTTGTTCTTCGGTATGTTACTTGCCCGAGATTCGATCGTCGGTATCTCCATACCTAGTTCAACCTCATTACTGGCAAGTCTCTTTACTCGTTCCGTAATACAAGATCCCATGACTAACACTTAGTCAAATTTCTTGCAAGGCTTATTGTGATGTTGTATTACCGAGTGGGCCCTGAGATACCTCTCCGTCACACGGAGTAACAAATCCCAGTCTTGATCCATGCCAACCCAACAGACACCCTCGGAGATACCTATGGAGCACCTTTATAGTCACCCAGTTACGTTGTGACGTTTGATACACACAAGGTACTCCTCCGGTGTCAGTGAGTTTCATGATCTCATGGTCATAGGAACATATGCTTGACATGCAGAAAACTGTAGCAATAAACTGACACGTTCATATGCTATGTTTGTAGTTTGGGTCTTGTCCATCACATCATTCTCCTAATGATGTGCTCCAGTTACCAAGTGACATCTCATGTCCATGACTAGGAAACCATAGCCATCTTTGATCAACGAGCTAGTCTATTAGAGGCATACTAGGGACATGGTGTTGTCTCTGTATCCACACATGTATCTGAGTTTCTGATCAACACAATTATAGCATGGATAATAAATGATTATCATGAACAAGGAAATATGATAATAACTAATTTATTATTGCCTCTAGGGCATATTTCCAACAGTCTCCCACTTGCACTAGAGTCAATAATCTAGTTCACATCACCATGTGATTCGCATGGTTATGAATCTAACACCCACTGAGTTCTGGGGCTCGATCATGCTTTGCATGTGAGAGAGGTCTTATAGTCAACGGGTCTGCGACATTCAGATCCGTATGTACTTTGCAAATCTCTATGTCAAACTGTAAACACTGCTACCACACTCCACTTGGTACTATTTAAATGGCTGCTCCACTATACGTATCCGAATTGCTACTAAGAGTCATCCGGATTAGTGTTAAAGCTTGCATCGACGTAACTCTTTACGACGAACCCTTTATCACCTCCATAATCGAGACACGTTTCCTTAGTATTTTAGTCACTAAGGATAATATTGACCGCTGTCCAGTGATCCACTTCTGGATCACTCTTGTACCCCTTGACGGACTCATGGCAAGGCACACACAGGTGCGGTACACAGCATGGCATACTATACAGAGGCTATGGCTAAGGCATAGGGGACGACATTCGTCCTTTCTCTTTCCTCTGCCGTTGTCGAGCTTTGAGTCTCACTCAACATCACACCTCGCAAATCAGGCGAGAACTCTCTGACTGATCCATTTTGAACTCTTTAAAAATCTTGTCAAGGTATGTACTCATTGAAAGTCCCATCAAGCATCTTCATCTACCTCTATAGATCTTGATGCTCAACAATTAGGTAGCTTTATCTAGGTCTTCCTTTGAAAAACTCTTTTCAAACAACCATTTATGCTTTCCAGAAATTCTACATCATTTTCGATCAACAATATGTCATCCACATGTACTTATCAGAAGTTCTATAGTGCTCCCACTCACTTTATTGTAAATACAAGTTTCTCGTAAACTTTGTATAGACTCAAAAACTTTGATCACCTCATCAAAGTGTATATTCCAACTCTGAGATGCTTGCTTTAGTTCATAGAAGAATCACTGAAGCTTGCACACCTTTTAGCATCCTTAGGACTGACAAAACCTTCTCGTTGTATCACATACAACCTTTCCTCAAGTAAACCGTTAAGCAAACTATGTTTTGATATCCATCTGCCAGATTTCATAATTGAAAAATGCAGCAACTACTAACATAATTTCAACAGACTTTAGCATCACTACAAGTGAGAAAGTCTCATCACAGTCAACTCCTTGAACTTGTTGTAAACTTCTTTGCAACAAGTCGAGTTTTACAACTCGTGACAATTACCATGAGCGTGTGTCTTCATTTTAAACATCCATTTGTACTCAACAACCTGCTGTCCAACGAGCAAGTCTACCAAAGTCTATATTTGGTTTTCATGCATGAATCCTTTCTCGGATTTCATGGCCTCTAACCATTTGTCAGAATCCGGGCCCATCATCACTTCTCCACAGCTCGTAGGTTCATCGTTGTCCAACAACATGACCTCAAAGACAGGGTTGTCGTACTGCTCAGGAGCAGTACACATCCTTGTCGACCTACGAGTTCGATAGTAACTTGATGTGAAGCTTCATGATCATCATCATTAACTTCCTCTTCAACTAACGTAGGTTTCACAGAAACAAATTCCTACGCTGTGCTACTCTCTGGTTGAACAAAGGTTCAACAACCTCATCAAGTTCTATCTTCCTCCCACTCAATTCTTTCGAGAGAAACTCTTTCTAGAGAAAGGACCCAGTTTTAGCAACAAACACTTTATGCTTGGATCTGAGATAAAAGGTTTACCCAACTATCTTTAGGGTATTCTATGAAGATGCATTTGTCCGCTTTGGGTTCGAGCTCATTAGGTGAAAATCTTTTTCACATAAGTGTTGCAGCCCCAAACATTAAGAAATGACAGCTTAGGTTTCTATCAAACCATAATTCACACGGTGTCATCTCAACGGATTTAGATGGTGCCCTATCTAAGGAGAATGTAGTTGTCTCTAATGGATAACCCCAAAATTATAGTAGCAAAACGATAAGAGACATCATAGCAAGCACCATTTTCAATAGAGCACGACTATGATGTTCGAACACACCATCACACTATGGTGTTCCGGGTGGCGTGAGTTGTGAAACAACTTTCACATTATCTAAAGTTGTATGCCAAACTCGTAACTCAGATATTTACCTCCAAGATCATATCACAGACATCTTTATCTTCTTGTCACGATGATCTGAAACTTCACTCTGAATTTGCTTGAACCTTTCAAATGATTCAGACTTGTGTTTCATTAAGTAAATATACACTATATCTACTCAAATCATCAGTGAAGGTAAGAAAATAACGATAACCACCGCACACTACAAGACTCATTGGATTGCATACATCAACATGTATCATTTCCAATAAATCACTTGCCCGCTCCATCCATCTGGAAATGGGGTCCTGAGTCATCTTGCCCAAGAGGCATGGTTCGCATGTCTCAACCAATTCAAAATCGAATGAGTCCAAAGATCCATTAGCATGGAGTTTCTTCATGCACTTTATACCAATATGACATTTAGCGGCAGTGCCACAGGTATGTGGTACTATCATTATTAACTTTGTATCTTTTTGGCATCAATGTTATGAACATGTGTACTACTACGATCAAGATTCAACAAACCATTCTCACTGGGTGCATGACCATTGAAGGTATTATTCATGTAAACAGAATAACAATTATTCTCTAACTTAAATGAATAACTATGTTGCAATAAACATGATCTAATCACGTTCATGCTCAACGCAAAACACCAAATAACATTTATTTAGGTTTTTCACTAATCCGAAGGTAGAGAGAGCGTGTGATGTTGATTACATCAACCTTGGAAACATTTCCAACACACATCGTCACCTCACCCTTAGCTAGTTCTCCGTTTATTCCGTAGCTGTTATTTCGAGTTACTAACATTTAGCAACCGAACCGGTATCCAATACCCAGGTGCTACTAGGAGTACTCGCAAGGTACACATCATTAACACGTGTATCAAATATACTTCTGTCGACGTTGACAGCCTTCTTATCTATCAAGTATCTAGGGTTGTTCCGCTTCAGCGATGCTCTCCTCATAATCGAAGCACTTATTCTCGGGTTTGGGTTCAACTTTGGGTTGCTTCACTGGAGCAACAACTGACTTGCTATCCACCAAGTTTCCCTCCTTGCTCTCGCCCTTCTCGAAACTAGTGGTTTGACTAACCATCAACACTTGACGCTCCTTGTTGATTTCTACCTTTGCGGTGTCAAACATCGCGAATAGCTCAGGGATCATTTTTTCTATCCTTGGCATTTTATAGTTGATCACCAAGTTCTAGTAGCTTTAGTGACGGTGACTTGGAGAACTATATCAATCACTATCTTATCCGGAAGATCAACTCGCACTCGATTCAAGCGATTGTAGCACCAAGACAATCTGAGCACATGCTCAACGATTGAGCTATTCTCTTTCATCTTGCAGGCAAAGAATCTTGTTGGAGATCTCATATCTCGCAACACGGGCACGAGCCTGAGATCCTAATTTCAGCTCTTAGTACATCTCATATGTTCCGTGATGTTCAAAATGTTTCGAAGCCTCAATTCTAAGCCATAATGCATGACGCACTAAACTATCAAGTATTCATCAAAACGTGCCTGTCAGATGTTCACAACATCTACAGACGACACTAGAGGGGTTGGCGCACCGAGCAGTGCATTAAGGACATAAGCCTTCTGTGCAGCAACAAGGACAATCCTCAGATCACGGAGCCAGCCCGCAATATTGCTACCATCATCTTTCAACTCTATTTCTCTAGGAACATATAAAAATTCAAGGGAGCAACAGCATGAGCTAGTAATCTACAACACTGTTTGCAAAGACACTACTGACTATGTTCATGATAATGAGTTCAATTAATCATATTACTTAAGAACTCCCACTCAAATTGACATCCCTCCGGTCATTCGAGTGATACATGATCCAAATTCACCAACTCAAGTCCGATCATCATGTGAGTTGAGGTGGTTTCAATGGTGAACATCATCATGTTGATCATATATGTTATATGACTCATGTTCGACCTTTCGGCCTCTTGTGTTCCGAGGCCATGTCTGTACATGCTAGGCTCGTCAAGTTTAACCCGAGTGTTCTGCATGTGCAACACTGGCTTGCACCTGTTGTATGTGGACGTAGAATCTATCACACCCGATCATCACGTGGTGTCTCAACACGATGAACTTTCGCAACAGTGCACACTTGGGGAGAACACAATTCATCTTGAAATTTAAGTGAGGGATCACCTTATAATGCTACCGTCGCCCTAAGAAAAACAAGGTGCATAAAAGGATTAACATCACACGCAAATCATAAGTGACATGATATGGCCATGAACTTGTGCTTTTGATCTCCATCTTGAAAGCACCGGCATGATCTCCATCATCACCGACATGACACCATGATCTCCATCATCTTGATCTCCATCAACGTGTCGCCATCGGGGTTGTCACGCCCATCATGCTTGTACTACTATTGCTACCGTTTAGCGATAAAGTAAAGCATTACATAGCACTTAATGATTGACACGCAGGTCATACAATAATTAAAGACAACCCTATGGCTCCTGCCGGTTGCCGTACTCATCGACATCAAGTCGTGATATTCTATACAACACATGATCATCTCATACATCACATATATCACATCATGTAATTGGCCATATCACATCACAACATACCCTACAAAAACAAGTTAGACGTCCTCTAATTGTTGTTGCATGTTTTACGTGGCTGCTACGGGTATCTAGCAAGAACAATTCTCATCTACACAAAAACCACAACAGTGATGCACTAGTTGCTTTTCAACCTTCTCAAGGACCACCTTTGTCAAATCCGATCCAACTAAAGTGAGAGAAACTAGCACCCGCAAGCCATCTATGCAACAAGTTGCGGTTGAGGGAACCGGTCTCTCGTAAGCGTACGAGTAATGTTGGTCCGGGCCGCTTCATCTCACAATACCGCTGAACCAAACCACGACCAAGGGAGGAAGCAATCTAAGCATCAACGCCCACAAACTCTTTGTGTTCTACTCGAGATCTCATCTACACATAGACCAAGCTCATGATGCCAGTGTTGGGGAACGTTGCATGGGAAACAAAAAATTTCCTACGCACACGCAAGATCTATCCATGGTGATGAGCATCTACAAGAGGGAGAGTGGATCTACATACCCTTGTAGATTGCTAAGCGGGAAGCGTTAAGAAACGTGGTTGGTGTAGTTGAACGTCTTCGCAATCCAAATCACCGAGCATCCCGCAATCTCATCACAATCCATCCCACGATCCAATCACGATCCACCCCGCGAACTCTTCACGATCCGTCCCGCGATCTCATCATGATCCATCCCACAAACTCATCACAATCCATCCCGCGATCTCATCACGATCCGTCTCGCAATCTTGATCACGGTCCTTCCGATCTAGCGCCGAACGGACGTCACCTCCGCGTTCAGCACAGGTACAGCTTGATGACGATCTCCGCCTTCTTGATCCAACAAGAGGGAGTGGAGAGGTAGAAGATTTCTCCGGCAGCATGATGGCGCTCCGGCGATGGTGGTGGAGCTATTCCAGTAGGGCTTCGCCTAAGCACTGCAGAAATCCGATCTAGAGGAGAAACTACACACTGGAGGAACGGGTAGCACGTGCCTGAAAATCTAGTGCCAAAAACCCTAAAACCTCTAGTATATATAGGAGGAAGAGAGGAGGAGTCTTGGCTCCCAAGGAGCCAGCCCTTGGGTCGGCCTTACCAAGGAGGATTGGAGGATTCCTCCTCCAATACTAGTAGGACAAGGACTCCTCCTTATTTTTATCTTTTTTGCGTTTTTCCACCTTTTTCTCTTTGGGCTTTTCTTCCTAGCTGCATGGGCCTTGTGTGGGAGTTCCACCAGCCCACTAAGGGCTGTTATTTACTCTCCCACAGTCCATGTAGCCTATTGGGTCGAAATACCCCTCCCGATGGTCTCCCGATATACTAATGGCACTCCCGGTACACTTCCAATGAGCCCAAAACCTTTACGGCGATCAAAATAGGACTTCCTATATATCAATCTTTACCTATGGACCATTCCGGAGCTCCTCATGACGTCCGGAATCTCATCCGGGACTCCGAACAACCTTCGTTCACCACCATACATAACTCTATACTACCGAAACGTCACCGAACCTTAAGTGTGCACACCCTACAGATTCGAGAACTACATAGACATGACCGAGACACCTCTACGGTCAATAACCAATAGCGGGACCTGGATGCCCATATTGGTTCCTACATATTCTATGAAGATCTTTATCGGTCGAACATTTATGTCAAGGATTCAGTTAATCCCGTATGATGTTCCCTTTGTTCTTCGGTATGTTACTTGCTCGAGATTCGATCGTCGGTACATACCTAGTTCAACCTTGTTACTAGCAAGTCTCTTTACTCGTTCTGTTATACAAGATCTCGTGACTAACACTTAGTCACATTGCTTGCAAGGCCTATTGTGATGTTGTATTACCGAGTGGGCCCTGAGATACCTCTTCATCACACGGAGTAACAAATCCTAGTCTTGATCCATGCCAACCCAACAGACACCCTCGGAGATACCTGTAGAGCACCTTTATAGTCACCCAGTTATGTTGCGACATTTGATACACATAAGGTACTCCTCCGGTGTCAGTGAGTTGCATGATCTCATGGTCATAGGAACATATACTTGACATGCAGAAAACAGTAGCAATAAACTGACACGATCATATGCTACGTTTGTAGTTTGGGTCTTGTCCATCACATCATTCTCCTAATGATATGATCCCGTTACCAAATGACATCTCATGTCCATGACTAGGAAACCATAGCCATCTTTGATCAACGAGCTAGTCTATTAGAGGCATACTAGGGACATGGTGTTGTCTATGTATCCACACATGTATCTGAGTTTCCGATCAACACAATTATAGCATGGATAATAAACGATTATCATGAACAAGGAAATATGATAATAACTAATTTATTATTGCCTCTAGGGCATGTTTCCAACAAAAGGGAGGCAAGCAGAGTGCATTTTCCCCCATTCTTCCACCTCCATCTCAAGCATGCTTCCTTCTCCCTCTGTTACCGATGCTCTTGTTGTGCACTTGTTGCTCAAGCCTCCTCGTTATTTCTCCCTTTCTTGAGTTTTGAAGAAATGGCAAGGAGTGAAGTTGGTCCTGCTCGGGTCCGCGACCGAGGTGGGCCTCTGTCCCCCACCCCCTATGAACTAACAGGTTCATCTAGTATATTTTAGGAAAAGTTCAATGAATGGATTGGCTAGGAATTGTGAGGAGGAACCCCTTGGATGCAAAGGAATCATGTTGGCAAAAGCTTCAAGACTCTGGATTTTTTTAAATCATTTAATCACATTGAGTCCATAGGAAAGCCACTACTATTAAGAGGGGATGGGGTACTAATGATGACACGGTTGCTCATGTGCTTAGATATATGCCATCAAAAGCCTCAAACATCTTATCACAAAGCATTCTATCCAAAACCCTAAACTGCCATTTTGGTGCCACCAAGATTTCCTCTTTAGCCTCACTGAGTCAGATCTAGAGAAAAAACTAAGACAAACCCTAACAACTTGGTGGAACCAAGACTACATTTGGTGGAACCGAAAAGCAGTGACCAACCCTGTGTGAACGCATTATTTAATTTCAGAACTTTCGAGATTGAACTTTCAGAGCCACCAAAGTACTTGATCTACCTAGGTTTAACTTAAGGGATTCCTATTTTCGTGCCCCTGGTTCCGTAGTTGTGCTCGGGTTCTCCCAAGCCAACTAACTTTGCTCACTTTTGCCCTCCCCCTCCATCACTTTCTCACAAAAGGCCAAATAGAACACCACCGTCTAGTCAAAGCCTTTGACCGATACATCATGACTAGTGGGTCGACATGATATCCTAACACGTGGGGCAACTTACCTCCCGCGTGATGTTTTTAAACGTATCATGGAAGGACAACGACGCAGTTGGTAATATAAAAAGTTGGCGACATTTTAAGGCAGAAATAACCAAGGTCCAAACAGGCAATAAAACGGTCGTTAGTGGAATGAGCTTATGTTAAGGCAGGTGGGTCCAACTTAATTTGGTAGTGCATCAAGTGATACATGCCCCTGTGCTGGACTGAACCCTCCCTGCTCCCCTCTTTGTTCTCGGCGGTGAGCTGCGGGTGGTGGAGCTATTGTTCTAGGCTGTCACGCGGATGAGGTGAGTGAATTCAAATCCCTACTCTGTGTCGATATAGATCTGACCAAGTCACCTCTATTTTCGGTGGATTTCAAGTCTATATTGTGTGGGGCGCGAGTGGGTTGAACGAGATGGAACCGGCACTGACAAACAGGGGGGTCCTACAAGGGTTGCTTCCGTTGATTGGAATTGAGTACAGTTAGATGACCCTACAGATATGTTCACTTCAGCAATGGCCGACGGTGAGATGGCAAATTTTATTGGCATTCTAGTAGATGATATAGTTAAGGAAGAGATGGGTGAATCCAGTTTGCCTGCTGATGCTAACATAGATTCATCTAAAGATGTGGACGAACAGTTGATGGAAGATGGTGTTGATGACACACACGATGACAAACTAGTGAATGTCTATGACAAAGAAAACCATGTTATTGAGAAGGGGAAGCTGTGGCCAAACATGGTTGGGTTTAGGGTGTGTTTCAAGACTTATGCAGTCATGCATGAGTTTGAGGCCAAGACTAAGTGGACTAATATAAAGAAGTTTTATGTGATGTGCAGAGGTTTCGATGTAAATGTTAATCCTTGCAAGTGGTACATAGCTGCTAGAGGCCAATTTGATGGAAGTACCATCAGGGTTAATCAAATCCCACATCAACATATGTGTATTACAAGTTCACAGAGAGTACCAACCATGACATCACACATTTTGGTTGCGGAAAATATTACTCCTATTTTAGCCAAGATACCAAACACTACTACAAATAAACTTCTAGTATACCTAGAAAATCAATAACCCATTAAACTGAAATATACCACGGTGTGGAAGGCAAAACAAAGGGCAATGAAAGGTTTATATGGTGATTGGGCAAATACCTTTAGGATGCTTTATAACTTCAAAGCAGAGGTGGAGAACACGTCACATGGTAGTATTGTTGAGATAGATACTGAGTTAATAGAGCATCGCAAAGTCATTTATCTAAGTTCTTTATGGATTTAAAGCCTTGCATCGATGGCTTCAAAGCAGGGTGCCATCCATATATAAGCATAGGCTCGTCTTCTTTGACTGGGAAGTGGAATGGTCAATTGGCAGCATGCAATGCTCTAGATGGCCGCAAATGGATGTTCCATGTTGCTATTGGATTTTTTCAGTCAGAGACAAAGGTTTTGTGGACATGGTTCAAGATGTAGTTGAAAAGATGCACAGGGCCAGTGACACCTTTGGCATTCCACATATATGCATGCAAAGAGCTAGAAATTGCTATCAACAATGTTTTTCCCCATGCTGAGCAAAGGGAGTACTTTGGCCATATGTGGATAAATTTGATCAAAGAATTCAATAGGGATGAATTTGAGCACATGTGGCCAGCAAAAAGATCTTACACTTGTCAGACATATTCATACCATTTTGGTAAGATAATGGCTGCATGTAGTGCGTTTGGTCCACGGATGAACACCTACCATTCTCCAATATGGCACATGTCGGGATTTAACACTGCCATCAAGTGTGATTATATCAACAACAACTTGGCAGTGTATTTTAACAACAAGGTGAAACAGTTTATAAACTTACCTATTTATGACATGGTTGACCAAATAAGGATCATGATCATGTGTTTGTGGGAATTGAGAAGAGGGATTGGTTATTGTATGCCGAGGTATAAGCTTCCTGTAGTGGTACAACGGGTGGTCAACAGTAATAGAAATGTTACACATTTTTCTGTTGACAAAATTATAGAGTGGGGTGCAGAAGTTAGAGATAGCAAGACTGGAAAGCGGCATGTTGTAACACTGAAATGTATGACTCAATTGCCTCAAGTGGCAATACACTAGGAAACCATGTGAGCATGACATGCTTTTCTTGGCCTCCCGCCCGAATATAAACATGCACCAATATTTCCATGAATATTACTTAGTAGCAAGATTCATGCAGCTCCAATTCCATCACTTATAGATTAGTCTCAGTCGCCTGAAGTGGAAATTGAGTTTTCCATGTGTCCTCCCTTAACGGAACGAAAGGCTTGTGGGCCCAAGGAGAATACATTCAAGGCATCATTTTAGAAAGCTGAGAGTAGTAAGAAGGAAGAGAAAGATGCAAAGCCTAAGAGGTCATAGAAAGGTAACAAAACCACATGCAAGTTGTGGCAGGAACTTGGCACAGGAAAGGGTCTCCAAAATGTCGTTACACTCCTGAAAGGCCAAAAGTATGTTCATGTTTGTGATGTTTTTAATTTGGCTGATATTTTCCGTTACTAACCAAATTAAATGTTTTGTATGTTAGGAGGAAGCATGCAGGCCGGCCCCAGGTTGCTGAAACATTGTAGACTAAAGCTAATCCAGTGAAGAAAACCAAGACAATTAGTGAATTTTGTGCTGTGAAATCAAAATCAAGTTGTCGTAAGAATATGAAGTGAAAACTATTAGTCTATGAGTCTCATTCTGTGTGATGTAATGCTACTTGTATTTTTTATGTGTGTTATACTTTGAGAACTATGTGCCATGATCCAAATTTGAGCCGACTTTCAAAATGTGCTCCAAATGAACTCCAAAGCTAGGGTAATAACCCTATTTCTAAGCATTTTTCGAACTTATATAAATGAGATTAAAAAACTTGGCATCTAGTGTGCAAATATAGGGTCCATGCCCAATATTTGATCGTTTCGACAACCCATTCCATGGTTAACCCTAACCCTAGCTCAATCCCCTTGAAAACCATGCAACTTTGTTTGTGATAGCTAAGTTATGTGAAGGGAATTTCATGACAATATCTGTAGTTGTGGTTTCTTATTTTTTTTCCTAGTAACTTAGTAACATAAAACGATGATGTGCGCAACTTCCATATTTTTTTTATTTTTTTAATTAGTTATGCTCAACCCTAGCCCTCAAACCCCTCTCAAAACCCCTCAAACCCCTCTCAAAACCCCACACTATCAGGTCCATTGGATCGCTGTTCGGGAATGGTTTAGATTAGGAGCTAGGATTTGCCATGGTCCATCTGTAAGATGAGAACTGATTAGTTAGATGCGGGCGGGTGTTCCGTGGTTGCAGACATGAGTGGCCACCTGGCAGTGGGGGAACAGGGACACACGACAGCGGACATGGGCCGCGTCCTTGACACCTTTTCGAAACACATTAAATCATGGCATGATGCTCATTGGACCGATAGGATATCGTATACATGCAACGTCTCAGTCGGCCATGCATGCGCGTAGCCACCGGATGCAACCTGCACTACATGCATGTCGCCATGCAGCTTAATCACATCATGGCAGTAAGTGCACCCTCGGTATATAGCTTTACCGATCGACACACCTTGATTCAATGTGGAAAACGGAGACTTCAATGAACACATTCAAATGGGTGCATCGCACCACGAAACGCATTCAAACAGGCGTGTCGCAACGCGACTATTTAAACACCTCATGTCTACATCTTCATATACACTCGATATCATCCATCTTCTTCACCGGAAGCAAAACAAAAGCCAGATCCCGCCCAAGACAAGATGTTGTTCTACGGCCCAATCTACCGTCTGTCGGCCACCATGACAGAGATGTGGAAACCAGACCTCGTCGTGGAGGACACCCTACGTGTGTGGGCCATCTCAAGGAGGAGGGGCTCGAGGGAGCTGGCTGACTACTTACTCGATGATGGCTACCACCACCTACCACTTGGCTCTCCGGTGATGTTCCATGTGGTACATGTTTGTGACAACTTCCTCCTTGCTTCACCAACTGCTTCGACGCCCACTTCCTCCTCGACAAAGTCTTCTAGTGTGGGTGGGAGTTCATCGCCTTCACCACCCACAACATCTTCACCAACTTCGACAACGTCTTCCCCACCGCTAATAGCATGGACACTCTCCCCTACAACACCGAGCATGAGGAGTGAACTTGGTGGTGGAGGGGCCATGTCATGCTAAGTTATTTGTAAGGGTGCTACTATAAGCCCTAATATTAATTTTTGTTTATGTAATGTATGTGTTCCCTATATATCACGGGAATATATCAAGGGATATCTATCTATATAATATATGAAATTCACTTCCTAATCTTAATGTCCCAATATTTCGAGGTGTTGTCAAACAGTGGCAGAGCTACCTAAAAATGTTGGACAGGCCAGATAGTAAAAACAGTGCTACCGAACTAAAATCATACAAGTTTCATGTAAGTACATTAAAGTGCATGCAGACAACTCGAAATACAATCATGCAACTTCATACATATTTTATTTAAATAGAACAACAAATTCTGCACGGCCCTACTCCCAAATCCTAAACTAAATCTTCCGGTTCAACCTATGAGCAGCACTCGGCAACCACATTGTCGAAGCTAAGGCCATCCAAGAAGGCACGTCGCCCAACGATGTTAGAGTGGGAAATCGGGTTGGGACATCAAAGTGTTGCATCCGAGCGGCACGGTCCTGCACAAGAATTTATGGCCACATTGGGCTGTTAGGATTGAAGTCTAGATGAGCCCTCGCCTCTGGCATTAGGCCTGCATGAAACCTATGGACGACAAGCACAAAGGGCACCATACCGGCGGCGTGGACAGGCACCACCAACCCCCCCCCCCCCCGCCCCCAACCGCACTCAGAACCCATCCCGCTAGCAGATGTGTGTCTGGCGGCGTTGGGACTTCGCAAATGGTGAGAAGCTTGGCTTCATGGAGAGTGATACTGCGCGGCCACGCCATGGATGCAGAAGGCACGAGGGAGAGAAGAGGCTAGGGTTTGTGCTAAAGTGGCACCGACAACGGATTGGGTTGTGGAGGCCAGGCGGAAGTGAGATGGGGTGCTTCATAAATGGCACAAGAAGGGGTGGATTTGCAGCATTAAGCCACCATCAATGGGTGCGGAGGCTCAACTCCCCGTGTGTGAAAATGCGAGTAGTGGCCTATGTGGAAACATCAATCGACGTTGATTCAGTTTCGCATGCCCGTGGGTCCCACTGTCAATGGCAGACTATGTAGGATCAACCGGCAACGTGTAATCAGTAATGCATGCGGCTAATTGTGGGTCCTACGCGAGGTATGCAATGGTGGCGCGAATGCATGCGGCCTTACATGGAGGTCCCATGCGTCAGCATCGGGCGAAGCAAATGCATGCAGACTTAGATGGTGGTCCCACGCATCAACAACAGTCATGTGAATGCATGCGGCCTTACATGGTAGTCCCACGCGTCAGCAATGGCGATGCAAATACATGCGGTCTTACATGTCGGTCCCACGAGTCAGTAATGGTGATGTGAATGCATGCAGCCTTACATGTCAGTCCCACGTGTTAGCATCAGCGTTGTGACGGGCAAAGGCTTCGACCCGACGGAAGGCCCCGTTTGGCCTCTTGTGAGGCGCGGGCGAGTGGAGGATGGGGAAAGTGAGCACAATAAAATGGGCAGGACAAAATAGAGTAGAACTAAGGAACCAGGGGCATGAACCAGAACTTCCACCATTCATTTTCCGAGAGAGAACCACCCACTCATGTGTTGATATCAAGGGATTCCACTCCAACCAATAGATTCTTGATTTGTAGTCTCCCCAAGTTGCTTTCCACCATCATGCTCTTCCACCAAGCAAAATTCTGTGAGAGAATGATTGAGTGTTGAGGAGACTATCTTTTGAAGCACAAGAGCAAGGAGACAATCATCAACACAACATCTATTACCTCTTCTAGAGTGGTGTCTCTGATACGTACATTTTGCATCATGATTTCCTATTGATATTTATGATATTCTAGTCCATTATTCCTCGTTATGATACAATTCTTATGCCTTTCCTCTCTGAATTTGCAACATACTCCACAAAGAGGGAAACTATGCGAAACTGGAATTCTGGACTTGAAAAAAAAAGAAAAAGGGTGAAAACTCACTGGACCCCCAAATGACCTGAAACTTCACGAAGAATTTTTCTAGAATATATGTGAATTATTGGGCCAAAAATATATCAAAGGGGGCCATCCTCTGGCCATAAGCCAACGGAGTGCATCGGCACGCCCTGTTGCCTTGTGGGGCCCCGGCAGGTCTCTTGACCCCCCGCTTCTCCTATAAGGTGTGTTCTGACCTAGGAAAAATAAATAGGATACTTTCGGGACAAAGCGTTGCCTTCTCGAGGCGTAAACCTAGGCAGAGGCCCTTTTGCTCTAAGGTAGAGAGATTCCGTCGGGGAAACTTCCCTCCAGGAGGGGGAGATCGAAGCCATCGTCATCACCAACGCTTCCTCCTTTATCACAGGACCAATCTTCATCAACATATCCACCAGCACCATCTCATCTCAAACCCTGGTTCATCTCTTGTATTTAATCTTTCTCTCAAAACCTTAGATTGGTACCTGTGGGTTACTAGTAGTGTTGATTACATCTTGTAGTTGATGCTTGTTGGTTTACTTGGTGGAAGATATTATGTTCAAATCCTTGATCACCATTATTATACCTCTGATCTTGAACATGTTAATGATGTGTGAGTAGTTACTTTTGTTCCTGGGGACATGGGAGAAGTATTCTTATAAGTAATCATGTGAAATTGGTATTCGTTCGATATTTTGATGATATGTATGTTGTTGATTCTCTTAGTGGTATCATGTGAATGTTAACTACACGACACTTCACCATGTTATAGCCCTAAGGGAAGGATTTGTGGGGTAAAAAGTAGATGATGGTTGTGAGAGTGACACAAGCTTAAACCCCAGTTTATCTGGGTCTTCATGAGGGGCCGATTTGAATCCACATGTTTCATGTTATGGTTAGACTTATCTTAATTCTTATTTCGTAGTTGCAGATGCTTGCAAGAGTGGTTAATCATAAGTGGGTTGCTTGTTCAAGTAAGAACAACACCTTAGCAGCGGTCCACCCACATATCAAATTATCAAAGTAACGAACGTGAATCAACTCAACATGATGAACATGACTAGACAGAAATTCCCATGTGTTGTCGGGAGCGTTTGCTTTATATAAGATCACTTTCGAGCCTTCCCTTTGCTATAAAAGGATTGGGATATCTTTCTGCACACTTTATACTATTGTTACTTGTCACTTGTTATGAATTATCTTGCTGCCAATCTATCTATCACTATTACTCACAACACTTGAAGAGAATACCTTGTTGAAATTGGCTTATCATTTCCTTCTGCTCCTCATTGGGTTTCACACTCTTACTTATCGAAAAGACTACGCATTGAAACCCTATACTTGTAGGTTAAAAAGACTCTTTTCTGTTGTTGTTTCCGAGGAGTGAAGTGCCTATGTGAGTGGAACTTTGGTAAGGAAACATTTTTGGTACGTTCTGAAATTTACTATTGCTTGTTACTATGGATGGTCACCCTTTGATTGGCTTGTTTGGGGCATCTTCGCCTCGAACGGAAGTTGAAAAAGTTACTTCCCAACCTACTGAAAATATTTATTATGAGACTCCTTCGAGTATGGTAGAGGAACTGCTATCCGATCCTTATGATGGTACGACTCATCTTGATTATCATTTTTATATGTAGATGAGATTTGTGGATTATTTAAGCTTGCAGTTTTGCCCGAATATGAAGTTAAGAAGAAAGTTTTCCCTTTATCTTTCGAGGGAAAGACATTAATGTGGTATAGGCTATTGGATGATATATGGGACCAGAATCGCTTGAAGCTGGAATTTTATCAGAAGTTTTATCCTATGCATCTAGTCCATCGCGATCGGAACTTTATATATAATTGCTGGCCTCGTGAAGGATAAAGCATCGCTCAAGCTTGGGGGTGTCTTAAATCTATGATGCACACTTTACCCAACCATGAGCTCTCAAGATAAATGATTATACAAAAATTTATGCTCCGCTTTCTCATGATGATAATTTACTACTTGATTCTTCTTCTACTGCTTCCTATATGAAAAGGACTATTGAATTCGGATGGGATCTTCTAGAAATAATTACACATGACTATGAAGATTGGGAATTCAACAAAGGTAAAGAGTCAGGTACAAAGCTTAAGTTTGATTATGTTAAATCTTTTATGGAAACTGATACTTTTCATAAGTTTAGCAATAAATATGGGCTTGAATCTGAGATAGTAGCTTCTTTCTATGAAGCATTTCCTACTCATGTTGATCTCCCTAAGGATAAGTGGTTTCAATATCATCCACCTATTAAAAAAACATTATATGAACCTGTTAGAGTTAAACAAGAAACAATGGTTTATCATGTTGATCCAGTTGTGCCTACTGCTTATACTAAGAAACCACCTTTTCCTATTAGGATTAACGACACCTAAACCTGTTGAACAAATAAATGTTGAGACTAATATTTCTATAGTTACAAATCTTATAGTTGATAATATTCATGGTCATGTTATTTACTTCTATGATGAAGCCGCTAGAATTGCAAAACCTGTTAGAAATCTTCAGGAAGAGTTAGACAAAAACAAACCAGTTGTTGGCATGCCTGTTGTTTCCGTTAAAACTAGAGATCATTGTTATCATGGCTCATGTGACATGGGTGCTAGCATTAGTGCCATACATTTTAATTTATATCGAGAAATTATGAATGACATAGCACCCGCTGAGATTGAAGAAATTGACGTCACTATTAAACTAGCAAATAGAGACACCATTTCACCACTTGGGATTGTTAGAGATGTTGAAGTCTTGTGTGGAAAAAATAAGTACCCTACTGATTTCTTAGTACTTGGTTCATAAAAGGATTTCTTTTGCCCCATTATATTTGGTAGACCTTTCTAGAATACTGTTAATGCTGGATTTAATTGTGTTACTGAGAAACTCAAAGTAAGCTTTGGTGATGTGTCTCATGAATTTAGTTTCTCTAAGTTTAGTAGACAACCACATGAGAAATAATTACCTAGTAATGATGAAATAATCGGTCTTGCTTCAATTGTCGTGCCTCCTAGTGATCCATTAGAACAATTTTTGCTTGACCATGACAACAATATGCATATGAATGAATCAAATGAGATAGATGATATATTTCTTAGACAAACACATATTCTTAAATACAACTTGCGTGTTGATATTTTAGGGGATCCTATTCCACCCAAGGGAGATCTCATGTTTGATCCAAATAAATTACTTGATACTTTGAAATATGCTTATCTTGATAAAAAGAAGATATATCATGTTATTATTAGTGTTAATCTTTTAGAGCATCAAGAAAATAGATTACTTCAAACTCTGAAGAAGCACAAGGCTAATATTGGATATACTCTTGATGCTCTTAAGGGTATTGGTATCACTCTATGTCAGCACAAAATTAATATGGAACCAGATGCTAAACATGTCATTGATCATCAGTGTCGCTCAAACCCAAAGATGAAACAAGTGGTGAGAACTGGAATATTAAAGCTTCTCGAGGCAGGTATAATTTATCCTATTCTTAATAGTAGCTAGTTATAGGATGACCCTAAAGACAAAAATGAACTTATCCCACAAAGAATTGTAACTGGTTATAGGATGGTAATTGATTTCAGAAAATTAAATAAAGCTACTGCAAAAGATCATTACCCCTTACGTTTTATTGATAAAATGTCAGAAAGATTATTTAAGCACACACACTTTTGTTTTCTTTATGGATACTATGGGTTCTCTCAAATACCTGTGTCAAAAGAAGACCAAGAGAAAACTACTTTCACATGACCTTTGGGAACCTATGTTTATACATGTATGCCTTTTAATTTATGCAATGCACCTGCTACCTTTCAAACATGTATGACTACTATATTCTTTGATTTTTGTGAAAAGATTGTTGATGTTTCATGGATGACTTTTCCGTTTATGGGACTTCTTTTGATGATTGCTTGAGCAACCCTGATCGAGTTTGCAGAGATGTGAAGAAACAGATCTTGTCTTGAATTGGGAGAAGTGCCACTTTATGGTGAATGAAGGTATAGTGCTTGGGCATAAAATCTATGAAAGAGGCATTGAGGTAGACAAAGCTAAAGTTCATGCAATAGAGAAAAAGCCATGTCCTATAGATTTAAAGGTATGACATGTTTTCTTGGTCAAGTTGTTTCTATATGCGTTTTATTAAATATTTCTCAAAGATTTGTAGATCGTTAACTAATCTTCTTCAAAAGGATATTCCATTTATTTTTTGATGATGATTGTGTAGAAGCCTTTGAAATGCTTAAGAAAGCCTCGATATCCGCACCTATTGTTCAACCACCTGATTAGAATTTACCATTTGAAATTATGTGTGATGCTAGTGATTATGTTGTTGGTGTTATTCTAGGGAAAAGAGTAGACAAGAAATTGAATGTTATTCATTATGCTAGTAAAACTCTAGATAGTGCCCATAGAAATTATGCTACTACTAAAAGGACTTTTTAGCAGTTGTCTTTGCATGTGCTAAGTTACTATTCACACTAATCATGCTGATATTAAATACCTTATGGAAAACAAATATGCTAAGCCTAGACTTATTAGGTGGGTACTTTTACTTCAAGAATTTTACTTGTGTATCATCTGTAGAAACGGAGCTGAAAACCCTGTAGCAGATAAATTGTCTAGAATGGAAAATGTTCTCGATGACCCACTCCCTATTGATGATAATTTTCCTGGTGAACAACTTAATGTTATAAATGCTTCTCATAGTACTCCTTGGTATGCGTATTATGCTCATTACATTGTTGCTAAATACATACCACCTAGATTCACCTATCAACAAAAGAAAAAGGTTATTTTATGATTTGAGACATTACTTTTGGGATGACCCACTTCTTTATAAAGAAGGAGTAGATAATATTACTAGACATTGTGTACCTGAGCATGAACAGGGAAGGATCCTTCGGAAGTGTCACTCCGAGGCTTATGGAGGGCACCATGCTGGCGATAGAACTGCACACATGATATTACAATATGGTTTCTATTGGCCTACTCTTTTCAAAGATACTCGTAAGTATGTCCTTTCTTGTGAAGAATGTCAAAGAATTGGTAGTATTGGTAGACATCGGCAAATGCCTATGAATTATTCCCTTCCTATTGAACCATTTTATGTATGCGGTTTTGACTATATGGGACCTTATCGTTCCTTGAATGGATATACTCATATTTTAATTGTTGTTGATTACGTTACTAAGTGGGTAGAAGCTATTCCAACTAGTAGTGTTGATCGTAATACTTCTATTAAAATGCTTAAAGATGTTATTTTCCTGAACTTTTGAGTCCCTAGATACTTAATGACTAATGGTGGTTTACATTTTATTCGTGGTGCTTTCCATAAACTTCTAGCTAAATACGATGTTAACCATAGAATTGCATCGCCTTATCATCCTTAGTCTAGTGGTCAATGATACGTCTCCAATGTATCTATAATTTTTGCTTGTTCCATGCTATTCTATTATCAATCTTGAATTTTTTACAATCATTTTAAAGCAACTTTATATCATTTTTTGGGACTAACCTATTGACATAGTGTCAAAGTGCCAGTTGTTGTTTTTGCTTGTTTTTTACTTCGCAAAAAAATAGTACCAAATGAAGCCCAAACACCGTGAAACTTTTTGGAGATTTTTTGGGTCAGAAGACATCCAGTTGGTCAAAGAGGTGACGGAGAGGAAGGCCAAGGAGGTCACGAGACACCAGGACGCGCTACAGGCCCCTGGTGTGGCCTCATGGGACGTGCCCACCTTGGGACTCCCCTCCACCGACTATTCGCCCTATAAATTCCCAAACATTCAGAAAACCCTAGGGAGTCGACAAACACAATTCCAACCGCCGCAAGTTCCAGAAGATGATGCGTGAGTAGTCTACCATAGACCTACAGGTCCGTAGACAGTAGCTAGATGGCTTCCTCTCTCTCTATGATTATCAATACAATGGTGTCTTGGTGATCTATTTGATGTAATGACTTTTGCGGTGTGTTTGTTGGGATTCGATGAATTTTGAGTTCATGATCAGTTTCTATCCATGAATATGATTTGAATCTTCTTTGATCTCTTATTTGCATGAGTAATTATAGCTTCGTATTTCTTCCTCGAATCTTTGGTTTAGTTAGGCCAAAGATTTCTCTTTCCATGGGAAGATGTGCTTTGTGATGGGTTCGATCTTGCGGTATTCTTTCCCAGTGACAGAAGGGGCAACAAGACACGCATGTATCGTTTCCATTAAGGATAACAAGTTGGGGTCTATTCCTACATGAATAGATCTTGTCTACATCGTGTCATCGTTCTGATTGCACTACTATGTTTCTCCATGAACTTAATACACTAGATGCATGCTGGTAACGGTCGATGTCTGGAGTAATAGAAGTAGATGCAGAATTGTTTTGGTCTACTTTTCTTGGATGTGATGCCTATATAATGATCATTGCCTGGATATTGTCATGATTATTTGATATTCTATCAATTACCAACAGTAATTTGTTCACCCACTGTGCGCTATACTCATGAGAGAAGCCACTAGTGAAACCTACGGTCCCGGGTCTATTTCTCCAATATATTGCTTTCCGATCTGCTCTTTTGCCCTTTTGCTTTCAGATCTATATATCCAAAAACCCAAAAATACCTTGCTGCACTTTTTATTTACTTCTTTTATTTTGTGTTCTTGAGAGGTCTATTTGCCAAAACTATTGCAAACCAATATATCTTTTTATCGTTGAGACCTTGACAGCCTCTCTTACGCGTCGGGTTGCAAGTATTTGTTATTTGTGTGCAGGTATTGTTTATGTTGGTGCGTGAACTTCCTCTACGGATTGTTACCTTGGTTTCATAATCGAGGGAAATACTTACCATCGTTGTGCAGCAGCATCCCTTCCTCTTTGGGGAAATACCGACGTGGTCTCAAGCCACATCAGTCAAATTGAATTGAGAAATCAAGAAATAAAATTGAAATTGCAAAAGACTGTTAATAGATCTAGAAAGAATTGGTCTAAGAAACTTGATGATGCTCTATTGGCTTATAGAACTACTTATAAAAACCCTATGGGAAAGTACCCTTATAAAATAGTATATGGAAAGGCATGCCATTTACCTCTTGAGCTAGAACATAAAACTTATTGGGTAATTAAAGAACTTAACTATGATTTTAAACTTGTTGGTGAAAAGAGGTTATTTGATATTAGCTCCTTAGCGGAATGGAGGACACAAGCTTATGAAAATGCCAAGTTGTTTAAAGAAAAAGTTAAAATATGGCATGACAAGACAATCCAAAAATGGGAATTCAGAGACCTAGTTGTTTTGTACAATTCTCATTTCATATTTTTTGCATGTAAGCTTCTCTCCAAATGGGAAGGCCCTTATGTTGTCAAGGAGGTCTATCGCTCTGGTGCTATCAATATCAACAACTGCGAAGGCAAAATTCCAAGAGTGGTAAATGGGCAAATAATTAAACTCTACATTTTAGGTACGTCCATTAATGTTGAAACTAATATTATTCAAGTAATGACACCGGAAGAACACATAAGAGAGACCTTCTGGAACACTCCAGAAAGCTGAAAGGGGGTAGGTATGTCATACGGTAAGTAAACCGACTCCAAATATTCCAAAAAAATATGTTCTATTGGTTTTGGTATTTAAGAAAAAAAAATCAAAAATAAAAAGGAGTTAGAGGACTCACAAGAGAGCCACAAGCCAACGGGATGCACCCACCCCTTGGGCGCTCCTTGATAGCTTGTCAGGCCCTCGTGTGCCTCCTGGACTCTGTTTTCTTCCTAGACCAATATTCTAAACCAGAAAAAATCATTATATATACTCCGCCTGTTTGGTCCACTGCATCGCAAGTTTCTCCTCCGTTTTTGTTTTGAGTTGTGTTTCAGACATATCTCTTAATTTGTTGAGAGGATGGACCGGAGATTCCAGAAGATGCTAAAAGGAAGAAGCTGAAGGGACAGAAAGAAACAATGTTAACCACCTCTCTGGTGATCTCAACAAGGGAAATGTTCTATCACCTCTTTATGATGATATTTCCTTACCTAAAATTGATGCACTGAATGCCATGGAATCTATCTGTGCTCAAAATACAGCACTTACCCATGAAGTTATTTTGTTGGAGGAGTAGAATTGTGCTTTGCGGAAGATAATTAATAATCTGGAGTATTTTCTTCTAAAGGACAAGCCTACTACATCATTACCACCATTACCCAAGAAAGATGCCTAAGTACATGGGTATGGGCACCACCCTTAGCTTGTTCCAGTCTTGGGGGAGGTTCCCCGGTATCATATCACCATCACTTTTACCATTATCATCTATCTTAGTTTGATCCTTAGTTATTTCGTGATTTAGAGAAATAAAATTTCAGTATTGTGTTGCTTAAAGTGTTTGCTTTGTGATCTACCTATCCTTGTGATCGAGTGTGAGAGTTATATAATAAAGATTAGTTTGAGTTTTCATGTTTTACTCTCATGCAACAATCATAGCAATGAAATAAAAGAAATAGAAAAATCATATGCTAATCCCATGGGGACTAATGACTTCACATAGAAGAAGTATGATAGATAAAAGTTATTGAGAATAAACAAGCATAGCATTAGTCATTCATATAATCTATGCAAGATTATGATAGAGGAGAGGAGATTCACATACAATTACACTATCTTGGACATCTTTTATGATTGTGAGCCACCACCAAATATTATATAATGACCAAGTGTTGATGTTGGACATGGAACACAACCTAATGATTATGTTTGTTTGCATTCACATAGAAGTTATATTGACATGGATCCTTTAACATGTAGTCCTTGTTTTAGATCTTTTGCTAGCCAAAAAAATCCACAATAAGTAGAGATACTACTTGCACATCCATAATTCTTGAACCCAGTTTCTTCCATGAGAGTCCACCATACCGACCTATGGATTGAATAAGATCCTTCAAGTAAGTTTTCATCGGTGCATCAAGAAATAAAAATTGTTCTTAAATATGTATGATCTTTTATTGTAAGGGGAACTAATCTTTGTACGGTCTTGTGATGGCGAAGAAATAAAAAGCGACAGACTGCATTCTAAAGTTTGCTATCATAAGGGGCAATATAAAGTGATGTTCCTTTACATTAATAGTTTGCACATCCAAAACAAAAAATACATGACAACCTCTACTTCCCTCTACGAAGGGCCTATCTTTTACTTTCATGTACTTACTTCTATACAAGAGTCAATAAAGTTTATTCCTCTTCATATATATTGACTCTATAGTTGGCAAGCATCATGTTTGAGGAAATATTCAGATTCATATATATATATATATATCCAGTTGGATGTAGGTGATCATGATTCATTATTATTAACATTATCCTTGAGGTAAATGAGTTGGGTGGCAAACCAATAAAGCTCCTATGTTTCTATGTGTCCGATGGAAACATTAGCTCCAAAAATATGCAATGAGTGTCAGCAATCATAGAAGATTAAATGATAGTTGAGTATGTGAACTTGCTAAATATGAAAGCTCTTATATAGACTCTCCTCTGAAATTTGATGAATTATGAATGTTTCAATGACTAAGAACATAGTTTGTTGATTGTAAATAAAGTTCATGCATCATACTTCAATAATTGTGAATGGATTATTACTTGCTTATGAGAAGCTATATGATGAAATACTTGTTGGTACGTTAATATTCATGATGCTTTCATGTCCATTTTTTTTTATCGACACCTCCCTATAAAATCATGTGGTCATTTGATACGTCTCCAACGTATCTATAATTTATGAAGTATTCATGCCATGTTTACAATAATTCTATATGATTTTGGTACAATTTTATTAGAACTAACCTGGACTGACGTTGTTTTCAGCAGAACTACCATGGTGTCGTTTTTTCTACAGAAATAAAAGTTCTCGGAATGGGATAAAAATTTAGTATAATTTTTTTGGGACCAAAAGAGACCCCCGAAGCATTGGAGTTGGGCCAGAAGAGCCACGAGGAGGTCACAAGCCTACCAGGCACGGCCACCCCCCTGGTCGTGCCTAGCAGGCTTGTCACCGCCTCGTGGCTCCCCTTGATGTGAGATCGACACCAAAAATTCCTATAAATATATAAACCTCCAAAAAGAAACCGAGATCGGGAGTTCCACCGTCACAAGCCTCCAAAGCCACTAAAAACCAATCAAGAGCCCATTCCGGCATGCTGTCGGAGGGGGAAACCATCACTGGAGGCCATCTTCATCATCCAGGCGGTCTCCATGACAAGGAGGGAGTAGTTCACCCTCGGGGCTGAGGGTATGTGCTAGTAGCTATGTGTTTGATCTCTCTCTATCTCTCGTGTTCTTGAGATGACACGATCTTGATGTACCGCGAGTTTTATTGATATAGATGAATCATATGGAGTTTTCCCCTCTCTATCTTGTTGTGATGAGTTGAGTTTTCCCTTTGAAGTTTTCTTATCGGATTGAGTCTTTAAGGATTTGAGAACACTTGATGTATGTCTTGCAATAGGATATCTGTGGTGACAATGGGATATTCTATTGATCCACTTGATGTATGTTTTGGTGATCAATTTGCGGGTTCCGTGACCTTGGGAATCTATGCATAGGGGTTGGCACACATTTTTGTCTTGACTTTCCGGTACAAACTTTGGGGCACTCTTTGAAGTTCTTTTGTGTTGTATTGAACATGACAAATATGAAATTATGTGATGCATATCGTATAATCAAGCCCATGGGTACTTGTGGTGACATTGGAGTATCTAGGTGACATTAGGGTTTTGGTTGATGTGTATCTTAAGGTGTTATTTTAGTATGAACTCTAGCGATGTCCATGACACTTATATGGATAGCTCATAAGATTGATCAGAAAAGATAACTTTGAGGTGGTTTCGTACCCTACAATAATTTCTTCGTTAGTCCTCCGCTATTTGTGACTTTGGAGTGAACTCTTTGTCACACGAGAGGTACTTACATATGATTCAACTATGTCAGTATTGTTGAGAGATTTGTTGGAAATATGCCCTAGAGGCAATAATAAATTAGTTGTTATCATATTTCCTTGTTCATGATAATCGTTAATTATCCATGCTATAATTCTATTGATCGGAGACTTAGATACATGTGTGGATACATAGACAACACCATGTCCCTAGTATGCCTCTAAATAGACTAGCTCGTTGATCAAAGATGGCTATGGTTTCCTAGTCATGGACATGAGATGTCATTTCGTAACAGGATCACATCATTAGGAGAATGATGTGATGGACAAGACCCAAACTACAATAGTAGCATATGATCGTGTCAGTTTATTGCTACTGTTTTCTGCATGTCAAGTATCTGTTCCTATGGCCATGAGATCATGCAACTCACTGACACCGGAGGAGTGCCTTGTGTGTATCAAACGTTGCAACATAACTGGGTGACTATAAAGGTGCTCTACAGGTATCTCCAAGGGTGTTTGTTGAGTTGGCATGGATCAAGACTGGGATTTGTTACTCCGTGTGACGGAGAGGTATCTCAGGGCCCACTCGGTAATACAACATCACAATAAGCCTTGAAAGCAATGTGACTAAGTGTTAGTCATGGGATCCTTGTATTACGCAACGAGTAAAGAGACTTCCTGGTAACGAGGTTGAACTAGGTATGGAGATACTGACGATCGAATCTCGGGCAAGTAACATACCGAAGAACAAAGGGAACATCATACGGGATTAACTGAATCCTTGACATAGAGGTTCGACCGATAAAGATATTCATAGAATAGGTAGGAACCAATATGGGCATCCAAGTCCCACTATTGGTTATTGACCGTAGAGGTGTCTCTGTCATGTCTACATAGTTCTCGAACCTGCAGGGTCTGCACACTTAAGGTTCGGTGACGTTTCGGTAGTATAGAGTTATGTATGGTGGTGACCGAAGGTTGTTCAGAGTCCCGGATGAGATCCCGAATGTCACGAGGAGCTCCGGAATGGTCCGGAGGTAAAGATTGATATATATGAAGTCCTGTTTCGGTCACCGGAAAGGTTTTGGGCTCATCGGTAGTGTACTGGGAGTACCGGTAGTGTACGGGGAGACCATCGGGAGGGGTATTTCGACCCAAGAGGCTACATGGGCTGTGGGAGAGTAAATACCAGCCCTTAGTGGGCTGGTGTAAGTCCCACACAAGGCCCATGCGGCTGGGAAGAAAAGCCCAAAGAGAAAAAGGTGGAAAAAGGCAAAAAAAGGCAAAAATAAGGAGGAGTCCTAGTCCTACTAGGATTGGAGGAGGTATCCTCCAATCCTCCTTGGTTCGGCCGACCCAAGGGCTGGCTCCTTGGGAGCCAAGCCTCCTCCTCTCTTCCTCCTATATATACTAGAGGTTTTAGGGTTTTTGGCACTAGTTTTTCAGCCACGTGCTACCCGTTCCTCCAATGCATAGTTTCTCCTCTAGATCGGACTTCTGCAGTGCTTAGGCGAAGCCCTGCCAGAATAGCTCCACCACCATCGCTGGAGCACCGTCATGCTACTGGAGAACTCTTCTACCTCTCCGCTCCCTCTTGTTGGATCAAGAACGCGGAGGTGTCGTCCGTTCGGTGCTAGATCGGAAGGACCGTGATCAAGATCGCAAGACGGATCGTGATAAGATCGTGGGACGGATCGTGATGAGTTCGCGGGACGGATCGTGATGATATTGCGGGACAGATCGTGATGAGTTCACGAGACGGATCTTGATTGGATCGCGGGACGGATCGTGATGAGATCGCGGGATGCTCGGCGATTTGGATCATGAAGACGTTCGACTACACCAACCGTGTTTCTTAACGCTTCCCGCTTAGCATTCTACAAGGGTATGTAGATCCACTCTCCCTCTCGTAGATGCTCATCACCATGGATAGATCTTGCGTGTGCGTAGGAAATTTTTTGTTTCCCATGCAACGTTCCCCAATAGTGGCATCATGAGCTAGGTCTATGTGTAGATGAGATCTCGAGTAGAACACAAAGAGTTTGTGGGCGTTGATGCTTAGATTGCTTCCTCCCTTGGTCGTGTTTTGGTTCAGCGGTATTATGAGATGAAGCGGCCCGGACCAACATTACTCGTAGGCTTACGAGAGACCGGTTCCCTCAACCGCAACTTGTTGCATAGATGGCTTGCGGGTGCCAGTTTCTCTCACTTTAGTTGGATCGGATTCGGCAAAGGTGGTCCTTGAGAAGGTTGAAAAGCAACTACTGTATCACCATTGTGGTTTTTGCGTAGATGAGAATGGTTCTTGCTAGATACCCGTAGCAGCCACGTAAAACATGCACCAACAATTAGAGGACGTCTAACTTGTTTTTGTAGGGTATGTTGTGATGTGATATGGCCAATTACATGATGTGATATATGTGATGTATGAGATGATCATGTGTTGTATAGAATATCCCGACTTGCATGTTGATGAGTACAGCAACCGACAGGAGCCATAGGGTTGTCTTTAATTATTGTATGACCTGCGTGTCAATCATTAAGCACTATGTACTGCTTTACTTTATCGCTAAATGGTAGCAATAGTAGTACAAGCATGATGGGCACGACAACCCCGATGGCGACACATTGATGGAGATCAAGTTGATTGAAATCATGGTGTCGTGTTGGTGACGATGGAGATCATGTCGGTGCTTTCAAGATGGAGATCAAAAGCACAAGTTCATGGCCATATCATGTCACTTATGATTTGCATGTGATGTTAATCTTTTATGCACCTTGTTTTGCTTAGGACGACGGTAGCATTATAAGGTGATCCCTCACTTAAATTTCAAGATGAATTGTGTTCTCCCTGAGTGTGCACTGTTGCGAAAGTTCGTCGTGTTGAGACACCACATGATGATCAGGTGTGATAGACTCTACGTTCACATACAATGGGTGCAAGCCAGTGTTGCACATGCAGAACACTCGGGTTAAACTTGACGAGCCTAGCATGTACAGACATGGCCTCGGAACAAAAGAGACCAAAAGGTCGAACATGAGTCATATAGCAGATATGATCAACATGATGATGTTCACCATTGAAACCACCTCAAATCACGTGATGATCGGACTTGAGTTGGTGAATTTGGATCATGTATCACTCGAATGACCGGAGGGATGTCAATTTGAGTGGGAGTTCTTAAGTAATATGATTAATTGAACTCATTATCATGAACATAGTTAGTAGTGTCTTTGCAAACTGTGTTGTAGATTACTAGCTCACGCTGTAGCTCCCTTGAATTTTTATATGTTCCTAGAGAAATAGAGTTGAAAGATGATGGTAGCAATATTGCGGACTGGCTCCATGATCTGAGGATTGTCCTTGTTGCTACACAGAAGGCTTATGTCCTTAATGCATCGCTCGGTGCGCCAACCCCTCTAGCATCATCTATAGATGTTGTGAACATCTGACAGGCACGTTCTGATGACTACTTGATAGTTTAGTGCGTCAAGCATTACGGCTTAGAATTGAGGCTCTGAAACGTTTTGAATGTCACGGAACATATGACATGTTCTAAGAGTTGAAATTAGGATCTCAGGCTCGTGCCCGTGTTGCGAGATATGAGATCTCCAACAAGATTCTTTGCCTGCAAGATGAAAGAGAATAGCTCAAACATTGAGCATGTGCTCAGATTGTCTGGGTGATACAATCGCTTGAATCGAGTGGGAGTTAATCTTCCAGATGAGATAGTGATTAATATAGTTCTCCAAGTCATTGTCACTAAAGCTACTAGAACTTGGTGATGAACTATAAAATGCCAGGGATAGAAATAATGATCCCTGAGCTATTCACGATATTTGACACCGTGAAGGTAGAAATCAAGAAGGAGCGTCAAGTGTTGATGGTTAGTCAAACCACTAGTTTCGAGAAGGGCAAGAGCAAGGAGGGAAACTTGATGGATAGCAAGTCAGTTGCTGCTCCAGTGAAGCAACCCAAAGTTGAACCCAAACCCGAGACTAAGTGCTTCGATTATGAGGAGAGTGGTCGCTAAAGCGGAACAACCCTAGATACTTGGTAGATAAGAAGGCCGACAACGTCGACAGAAGTATATTTGATATGCGTGTTAATGATGTGTACCTTGCGAGTACTCCTAGTAGCACCTCGGTATTGGATACCGGTTTGGTTGCTAAATGTTAGTAACTCGAAATAAAATCTACGAAATAAACGGAGAACTAGCTAAGGGTGAGGTGACGATGTGTGTTGGAAATGTTTCCAAGGTTGATGTGATCAACATCGCACGCTCTCTCTACCTTCGGGATTAGTGACAAACCTAAATAAATGTTATTTGGTGTTTTGCGTTGAGCATGAACGTGATTAGATCGTGTTTATTGCAACATGGTTATTCATTTAAGTTAGAGAATCATGGTTATTCTATTTACATGAATAATACCTTCAATGGTCATGCACCCAGTGAGAATGGTTTGTTGAATCTTGATCGTAGTAATACACATGTTCATAACATTGATGCCAAAAAGATACGAAGTTAATAATGATAGTACCACATACTTGTGGCACTACCGCTAAATGTCATATTGGTATAAAGCGCATGAAGAAACTCCATGCTGATGGATCATTGGACTCATTCGATTTCGAATCGGTTGAGACATGCGAACCATGCCTCTTGGGCAAGCTGACTAAGGACCCCGTTTCCAGATGGATGGAGCGGACAAGTGATTTATTGGAAATGATACATGTTGATGTATGCAATCCAATGAGTCTTGTACCGTGCGGTGGATATCGTTATTTTCTTACCTTCACCAATGATTTGAGTAGATATAGTGTATATTTACTTAATGAAACACAAGTCTGAATCATTTGAAAGGTTCAAGCAAATTCAGAGTGAAGTTTAAGATCATCGTGACAAGAAGATAAAAATGTATGCGATATGATCGTGGAGGTAAATATCTGAGTTACCAGTTTGGCATACAACTTTAGACAATGTGAAAGTTGTTTCACAACTCACGCCACCTGGAACACCATAGTGTGATGGTATGTTCGAACGTCATAATCGTGCTCTATTGAAAATGGTGCTTGCCATGATGTCTCTTATCGTTTTGCTACTCTAATTTTGGGGTTATCCATTACAGACAACTACATTCAATTTAGATAGGGCACCATCTAAATCCATTGAGATGACACCGTGTGAATTATGGTTTGATAGAAACCTAAGCTGTCATTTCTTAATGTTTGGGGATGCAACACTTATGTGAAAAAGGTTTTCACCTAATGAGCTCGAACCCAAAGCGGACAAATGCATCTTCATAGAATACCCTAAAGACAGTTGGGTAAACCTTCTATCTCAGATCCAAGCAAAAAGTGTTTGTTGCTAAAACTGGGTCATTTCTCAAGAAAGAGTTTCTCTCAAAAGAATTGAGTGGGAGGAAGATAGAACTTGATGAGGTTGTTGAACCTTTGTTTCAACGAGAGAGTAGCGCAGCACAGGAAGATGTTTCTGTGAAGCATATGTTAGTTGAAGAGGAAGTTAATGATGATGATCATGAAGCTTCGGATCAAGTTACGATCGAACCTCGTAGGTCTACAAGGACATGTACTGCTCCTGAGTGGTACGACAACCCTGTCTTAGAGGTCATGCTGTTGGACAACGATGAACCTATGAGCTGTGGAGAAGCGATGATGGGCCCAGATTTCGACAAATGGTTAGAGGCCATGAAATCCAAGAAAGGATCCATGTATGAAAAACAAGTATAGACTTTGGTAGACTTGCTCGTTGGACGGCAGGTCATTGAGTACAAATGGATGTTTAAAATGAAGACAGACGCTCATGGTAAATGTCACCATTTTTAAAGCTCGACTTGTTGCAAAGAAGTTTACGACAAGTTCAAGGAGTTGACTGTGATGAGACTTTCTCACTCGTAGCAATGCTAAAGTCTGTTGGAATTATGCTAGCAGTTGCTGCATTTTTCAATTATGAAATCTGGCAGATGGATATCAAAACATCGTTTCCTTAACGGTTTACTTGAGGAAAGGTTGTATGTGATACAACCAGAAGGTTTTGTCAGTCCTAAGGATGCTAAAAGGTGTGCAAGCTTCAGTGATTCTTCTATGAACTGAAGCAAGCATCTCGGAGTTGGAATATACACTTTGATGAGGTGATCAAAGTTTTTGAGTCTATACAAAGTTTACGAGAAACTCGTATTTACAATAAAGTGAGTGGGAGCACTATGGAATTTCTGATAAGTATATGTGGATGACATATTGTTGATCGAAAATGATGTAGAATTTCTGGAAAGCATAAATGGTTGTTTGAAAACAGTTTTTCAAAGGAAGACCTGGATAAAGCTACCTAATTGTTGAGCATCAAGATCTATAGAGATAGATCAATATGCTTGATGAGACTTTCAATGAGTACATACCTTGACAAGATTTTGAAAGAGTTCAAAATGGACCAGTCAGAGAAAGAGTTCTCGCCTGATTTGTAAGGTGTGAAGTTGAGTGAGACTCAAAGCTCGACCATGGCAGAAGAAAGAGAAAGTACGAACGTTGTCCCCTATGCCTTAGCCATAGGCTCTATATAGTATGCCATGCTGTGTACCGCACCTGTGTGTGCCTTGCCATGAGTCTGTCAAGGGGTACAAGAGTGATCCAGGAGTGGATCACTGGACAGCGGTCAAGATTATCCTTAGTAACTAAAAGTCTAAGGGGATGTTTACCGATTATGGAGGTGATAAAGAGTTTGTCGTAAAGAGTTACGTCGATGCAAGCTTTAACACCAATCTGGATGACTCGTAGTAGCAATCTAGATACGTATAGTGGAGCAGCCATTTGGAATAGTACCAAGTGGAGTGTGGTAGCAGTGTTTACAGTTTGATATAGAGATTTGCAAAGTACACACGGATCTGAATGTCGCAGACCCGTTGACTATAAGACCTCTCTCACATGCAAATCATGATCGAGCCCCACAACTCATTGGGTGTTAGATTCATAACAATGCGAATCACATGGTGATGTGAACTAGATTATTGACAATAGTGCAAGTGGGAGACTGTTGGAAATATGCCCTAGAGGCAATAATAAATTAGTTATTATCATATTTCCTTGTTCATGATAATCGTTTATTATCCATGCTATAATTATATTGATCGGAGACTTAGATACATGTGTGGATACATAGACAACACCATGTCCCTAGTATGCCTCTAAATAGACTAGCTCGTTGATCAAAGATGGCTATGGTTTCCTAGTCATTGACATGAGATGTCATTTGGTAACGGGATCACATCATTAGGAGAATGATGTGATGGACAAGACCCAAACTACAAACGTAGCATATGATCGTGTCAGTTTATTGCTACTGTTTTCTGCAGGTCAAGTATCTGTTCCAATGACCATGAGATCATGCAACTCACTAACACCGGAGGAGTGCCTTGTGTGTATCAAATGTCGCAACATAACTGGGTGACTATAAAGGTGCTCTACAGGTATCTTCGAGGGTGTCTGTTGAGTTGGCATGGATCAAGACTGGGATTTGTTACTCCGTGTGACGGAGAGGTATCTCAGGGCCCACTCGGTAATACAACATCACAATAAGCCTTGCAAGCAATGTGGCTAAGTGTTAGTCATGGGATCTTGCATTACACAACGAGTAAAGAGACTTGCCGGTAACGAGGTTGAACTAGGTATGGAGATTCTGACGATCGAATCTCGGGCAAGTAACATACCGAAGAACAAAGGGAACATCATACGAGTTTAACTGAATCCTTGACATAGAGGTTCGACCGATAAAGATCTTCATAGAATATGTAGGAACCAATATGGGCATCCAGGTCCCGCTATTGGTTATTGACCGTAGAGGTGTCTCGGTCATGTCTACATAGTTCTCGAACCCACAGGGTTTGCACACTTAAGGTTCGGTGACGTTTCGGTAGTATAGAGTTATGTATGGTGGTGACCGAAGGTTGTTCGGACTCACGGATGAGATCCCAGACATCACGAGGAGATCCGAAATGGGCCGGAGGTAAAGATTGATATATAGGAAGTCTTGTTTTGGTCACCGGAAAGGTTTCAGGCTCATCGGTAGTGTACCGGGAGTGCCGGTAGTGTACCAGGAGACCATCGGGAGGGGTATTTCGACCCAAGAGGCTACATGGGCTATGGGAGAGTAAATACCAGCCCTTAGTGGGCTGCTGGAAGTCCCTCACAAGGCCCATGCGTCTGGGAAGAAAATCCCAAAGAGAAAAAGGTGAAAAAAGGCAAGAAAAGGCAAAAATAAGTATGAGTCCTAGTCCTACTAGGATTGGAGGAGGAATCCTCCAATCCTCCTTGGTTCGGCCGACACAAGGCTGTCTCCTTGGGAGCCAAGCCTACTCCTCTCTTCCTCCTATATATACTAGAGGTCTTAGGGTTTTCGGCACTAGTTTTTCAGCCACGTGCTACCCGTTCCTCCAGGGCATAGTTTCTCCTCTAGATCGGATTTCTGCAGTGCTTAGGCGAAGCCCTGCCAGAATAGCTCCACCACCTTCGCTGGAGCACCATCATGCTGCCGGAGAACTCTTCTACCTCTCCGCTCCCTCTTGCTGGATCAAGAAGGCGGAGATCATCATCAAGCCATACGTGTGCTGAACGCGGAGGTGTCGTCCGTTCGGCGCTAGATCGGAACGACCGTGATCAAGATCGCAAGACGGATCGTGATGAGATCGCAGGACGGATCGTGATGAGTTCGCAGGACGGATCGTGATGAGATCGCGAGATGCTCGGCGATTTGGATCGCGAAGACGTTCGACTACACCAACCGAGTTTCTTAACGCTTCCCGCTTAGCGATCTACAAGGGTATGTAGATCCACTCACCCTCTCGTAGATGCTCATCACCATGGATAGATCTTGTGTGTGCGTAGGAAAAATTTTGTTTCCCATGCAACGTTCCCCAGCAAGATTGCACTAGCGAAAGTATGGACCCTAGGCCTTGTTTTCAAGCATTGCAATACCGTTTTTGCTCACTTTTGTCACTTGATACCTTGTTGTTCTTATATTTTTATATTACAAAAACCTATATCTACCATCCATATTACACTAGTATCACCATCTCTTCGCCGAACTAGTGCACCTATACAATTTACCATTGTATTGGGTGTGTTGGTGACACAAGAGACTCTTTGTTCTTTGGTTGCAGGGTTGTTTGAGAGAGACCATCTTCATCCTACACCTCCCACGGATTGATAAACCTTAGGTCATCCACTTGAGGGAAAATTGCCATTGTCCTACAGAACTCTGCGCTTGGAGGCCCAACACGAGTCTACAAGAAGAAGGTTGTGTAGTAGACATCATCATTATTATCGAGTTGGGCCTCCAAGCGAGGTCTAAGCTTGGGGAGTTGATACATCCATTTTGCATCATGATTTCCTATTGATATTTATGAATGTCCATTATTCATCATTATGATACAATTCTTATGCCTTTTCTCTCTGAGTTTGCAAGGTACACCACAAAGAGGGAAATTGTCGGAAACTGGAATTCTGGACCTGAAAACCAAGAAAAAGGGTGAAAGTCATTGGACTCAAAATGACCTGAAACTTCACGGAGAATTTTTCTGGAATATATGTGAATTTGTGGGCCAAAAATATACCATAGGGGGGCACCTGCTGGCCACAAGCCAACAGGGCGCGCCCACCCCCCGAGGCGCGCCTTGTTGCCTTTTGGGGCCCTAGCAGGTCTCCCGACCCCCCCCCCCTCTTCTCCTATAAGGTTTTTTGACCTAAAAAAATCAAGAAGATACTTTCAAGAGAAAGCGCCACCGTCTCGAGGCGGAAACTTTGGTAGAGGTGCTTTTGCTCTCCGGCAGAGAGGTTTTGCCGGGGAAACTTCCCTCCGGGAGGGGGAGATTGAATCCAGCGTCATCACCAACGCTTCCTCCTTCATGGGAGGACCAATGTTCATAAACACCTTCACCAGTGCCATCTCATCTCAAACCCTAGTTCATCTCTTGTATTCAATCTTTGTCTCAAAACCTCATATTGGTACATGTGGGTTACTAGTAGTGTTGATTCCATCTCATAGTTGATGCTTTTTGGTTTACTTGGTGGAACATATTATGTTTAGATCCTTGATCACCATTATTATACCACTGATATTGAATATGTTGATGATGTGTGAGTAGTTACTTTTGTTCCTAAGGACATGGGAGAAGTCTTGTTATAAGTAATCATGTGAAATTGGTATCCGTTCGATATTTTGATGATATGTATGTTGTTGCTTCTCTTAGTGATGTCGTGTGAACGTCTACTACATGACACTTCACCATGTTATGGGCCTAAGGGAAGGCATTGTGGAGTAACAAGTAGATGATGGGTTGCGAGAGTGACAGAAGCTTAAACCCCAGTTTATGTGTTGCTTCATGAGGGGCTGATTTGGATCCACATGTTTCAAGCTATGGTTAGATTTATCTTAATTCTTCTTTCCTAGTTCTGGATGCTTGCAACAGTGGGCAATCATAAGTGGGTTGCTTTTTCAAGTAATAACAACACCTTAGCACCGGGCCACCAACATATCAAATAATCAAAGTAACGAATGTGAATCAACTCAACATGATGAACATGACTAGATAGAAATTCCTATGTGTCCTCAGGAGTGTTTTCTTTATATAAGAGCACTTACAGGCCTGTCCTTTGCTATAAAAGGATTCGGATATCTTTCTGCACACTTGCTACTATTGTTACTTATCACTTGTTTCGAATTATCTTACTGTCAAACTATCTATCATTTTTACTCACAACACTTGAACACAATACCTTGCTGAAAACTGCTTATCATTTCCTTCTGCTCCTTGGTGGGTATGCCACTCTTACTTATCGAAAGGAATATGCTTGATTCCTATACTTATGGGTCATCGGTCTCCTAAATCGGTTACGTGTCACTTGGGAGCCTCCAAATAATGTGGAGATAAACCAAGAAGTTTTTAAGGGCAAGTAGATCGCCTACTTCGTGAAGATCTACACCGAGTGAGTCTAGTCCTTTGTGGACGTAATCCATGGTGGATTAGACAAGGTTTCTTCCTCGTGGGCCCTCATACTTGTGATTTATGTTGGGTTTTCCGCGAAGAGGAGCGAGTGATGGAGCATAGTATCGATAATTATTTCCCTCGATAGAGAACCAACATTTATCAAACCAATAGGTGTAGCATGCAACCCCCGTCTTCAGCGATTGCACACAAAGAAGTGAACACTTGCACCTAACGCGGGCAAGAAGGTTGTCAATCCCCTTGGACTCATTACTTGCAAGCTAATAAGTAGTGTGGATGATAGTAGATAGTTATAAATTGAAAAATAAAATAAAAAGTAAATAAGAACAGCAAGGTAAATGATATTTTGTAAATATATAAGTGGATAGACCCGGGGGCCCTAGTTTTCCCTAGTGGCATCTCTCATGAAGTAGGCATACGATGGATAAATAAATTACTATTGGGCAATTGATAGAAAAGCACATAGTTATGCAATATTTATTCATGACAATGATCATGTGTATATAGGCATCACGTCCATAAACAAATAGATGACTCCTGCATGCACCTACTACTATTACTCCACGTCGAGAGCGCTTCTATGCTTGCCTCTCTAAGTATTAAGTTCATGAAAAGTAGAGTAATGCTTGGAGAACGATGACATGGTGTAGACAATAAAAACTCAATCAATATGAATTAACCTCATCGTTTTATCCTTACTGCCAACAATGCAAAGACGTGTCTTGTACCTTTCTGTCACTGGGATATAGAGCACTGCCAGATAGAACCCACTACAATGCACACCTCCCACCAAAGAAATATCAATCTAGTTGGCCAAACTATTTCAATATATTGGAGAGATTTACAAAGCTATAATAATCATGCAAATAAGAATCATAATAGATTTCAAAGAAGACTCGGATCTTTTATCATGAATAATTTGAACATAAACCCAAAATTCATCGGATCGCAACAAACGCACCACACAAGAAGATTACATCAAATAGATCACCATGAAGATGCAGTGAACTTTGTATTGAAGATCAAGAGAGATAAATATATATATCCATATAGGTACTAACTACAGACCCATAGGTCTATGGTAGACTAGTCACACATCACCCTGGGAGCAGCAAGGTTGATGTAGAGGGCCTCCGTGATCGATCCCCCCCCCTCCGGCGGGGCACCAGAACAGGGCTCCAAATGGGCACACGATGGAACACGGACTTACGGTAGTGGAAAAAGGTTTTCGGGAGGCTCCCTAGGGTTTTTCGGATTTATTAGAATTTATAGTCTAGAGAGGGGCATCGGGAGGCGCCCAAGGGGGCATCACATAATAGGGCGCGGTGTGTTGGCTCTCTCGTGTGGCCTCCGGTCTTCTCGCGAAGCTTCCAGGTCTTCTTTTTGTCCAGGAAAAAACATCAAAAGGTTTCGTGGCAATCGGACTTTGGTATTGTAAACTGAAAAGCTAAAAACCCACAGAAAATAGCAACTGGCACTTGGCACTAGGTTAATAGGTTAGTGCTCAAAAATAATATTAATTGACATATAATTGCCCAAAAATCATCCTAGAATAATAATATTATAGCATGGAATAATAAAAAATTATAGATACGTTGGAGACATATCAGCATCCCCAAGCTTAATTCCTGCTCGTCCTCGAGTAGGTAAATGATAAAAATAGAATTTTTTATGTGACATGCTACCCAACATGAAATATATTGCAGGTATGATCAATGAGAAAATATGAATTAATAAACATCAACATAGTAATATTCATAAACATAAGTAACATAATCATCAAGTTTCAAATTATACGATCCTTAAATAATGTTAAGCCCCTATTCATTTTAACATATAAGTATAGCATGGCGCCAGCGTCCCACCTAAATACAAATGTTAAGCACTACGGTGTCAAGTCAGTTGATTGGATCATACTTTTTAACGCGCTTCAGATTTTTATTACTCATGCAATATATGAGCATGAACCATGGATATAGCATAAAGGTGGAATAGCATATGGTGGTAGGTTTCGTAGGAGAAGAAGGTCTCACATCAACTAGGTGTATCAGCGGGCTATGGAGATGCCCATCGATAGATATCAATGTGAGGAGTAGGCATTGCCATGCAACAGATGCACTAGAGCTATAAGTGTATGAAATCTCAACTGAAGCTAAGTGGGTGTGCATCCAACTTGCTTGCTCATTAAGACCTCGGGCATTTGAGGAAGCCTATCATCGGAATATACAAGCCAAGTTCTATAATGAAAAATTCCCACTAGCATAAGAAAGTGACAAAACGAGAGACTCTCTATATGAAGAATATGGTGCCACATTGAGGCACACGTGTCAAAAAACAGGTAGTAGCATTGTACGTTCTCTCTTTTCTCTCATTTATTTTATTTTTATTTTCTCTTTTTTCCCTTTTTTTATTTTTTTATTTTCGTCTGGAGTCTCATCCCTACTTGTGAGAGAGTCATTGTCTCCATCATCCTTACCTCACTAAGATATGCACTAATAATGATGATCATCACACTTTTATTTACTTATAGCTAGATATGAAAAACTAATAAGATAATATGAGTCTATACGAATGCCTCTTGCAGTATACCAGGATGTGCAATGATCAAGCGTAACATGTATCAAAAAAATGATGAACAGTGGCTTTGCCACAAATACTATGTCATAATATTTAAGCTTTATTTTATTAGTAGGCTACCATTCATCATGTAATTTTGTAGGTATTGAAACTTCTAGTTCAAGCTTTTCTTCATGAGCTTTTATCATAGCTTCCACAGTATGTTTAGTAAAGGCTTTATTTTGTTCGTAAGAATTAGGTGAACTTATCATGGACTGCAACAAGGAAATACATTCAACCAAAGAACAAATTTCATAATTAAAGTCCTTATAATTCAAAGTAGTGGGCACATCACTATGTAAGGTTTTGACCTCTCCAACCCCACTTTTTTCATTTTTATTATTATGATCATCACTCTCCGAACAATTGGGATGCCTTCTACATTAAGTTGACTCATATCCAAGCCATTTTTCATCATGTTTTATAAAAGTAAGAAAATATTCACTAGGTGGAACATTTATCATTCTAATATCTTCATCATGAATTATGGTAAAAAAACGGGAGGAATAGCCTTTTCTAGGAACTCTCGCTTGGCTCTCAATCTAGTGGTCCTCTCCGTACTTTCACTAATAGAGATTTGGATGGATTTAGTAGACTCATTAATATCATGCTTGGGTGCAATTTTTTTACTTTTAAGAGTTTCCACATCATGAGCAATCATATCCATGTTTCTAGCCAAATCATCAACTTTACGTAGTTTTTCTTCCACCATAGAATTAAAATCTTTTGAGAACTAATAAATTATTCAATTGTGTTCTCAATATCGGAGGTTATCCTATTATTATTTTTATAAGAATTACTATAGTAATTACCATAATTATTGGACGAATTACCGGGATACGGCCTAGGATTAAAATTCCCTCTATAATCATTGTTGTTAAAATTATTTCTAGAGACGAAATTCACATCAATAGCATCATTATTTTGCCCAATCAAAGTAGATAGTGTAACATAATTGGGATCAACATGAGCATTCTTATTTGCAAACATATTCATAAGAGAATCCAACTTATCACTCAAAGTGGCGATTTCTTCAACAGAATTTACCTTCTTACCAGTTGGGGCTCGTTCGATGTGCCATTGAGAATAATTTCTCATGATATTATCTAGTAGTTTTTTATCTTCCCCCAATGTAATTTCCATAAAGGTACCGCCCGCTGAAAAGTCTAGAAGATTTCTCAACACAAAGTTTGGTCTCGCATAGAAATTTTGTATTATCACCCATAAACTTAATCCATGAGTGGGACAATTTCTAATCATTAATGTCATTCTATCCCATGATTGTGAAACATTTTCTTGCTCATGTTGTCTAAAATTCATAATTTGATTTCTGAGAGATATAATCTTAGCAGGAGGAAATAACTTAGCAATAAAAGCATCCTTACACTTATCCCAAGTTCCAATACTATTACGAGGCAAGGATGAAAACCAAGCTTTAGCTTTATCTCTTAGTGAGAAAGGAAATAATTTCAACTTAACTGGATCATTATCCACATCCCTTTTATTTTGCATATCACATAATTCAATGAAGGTATTCAGGTGTGAAGCAATGTACTCATTAGGACTTACAGAAAATTGTTCTTTCATAACAAGATTCAGCAAAGCGGCATTTATATCAAAAGTCTCCACACTAGTGGCGTGTGGTATTGTAGTACTAATAAAAAAATAGTTATTACTATTTGAAAAATTCACACAATTTAGTTTTTTCTTAGGACATAGCGATAGACCAAGCAAACTAACAAGCAAATAAATAACTAGCAAACTAAGCAAACAAGCAAATAGAAATGTTTTTGTGTTTTCTTTTTATAAGAAAATAAAATAAAAATAAAAATGCAAGAAAAAATTGGAAGAAGTGATTGATAGTTTGTGTGAAGGGACCTTGTGCAAAGTTGGTGATGTCTCCCCGGCAACGGCGCCAGAAATTCTTTCTGTTACTTGTTAGCTGCGTTAGGTTTTTCCTCGAAGAGGAAGGGTGAAGCAATATAGTAGAGATGATTATTTCCCTCGGTGAGAACCAACATTATTGAACCGGTAGGAGAACCATGACAACTTGAGTCAAGAGTACCTGCACACACAAAACAAAACACTTACACCCAACGCGGGCAAGAGGGTTGTCAAGCCCCTTGAACTTATTACTTGCAAGGATTAATTTTCATAGTGATAGATAAATTAATATAAAATTTAAATAAAATTAAAGTATATAAATTGTAGCAAGGTATTTTTAGTTTTTTAGAAAATATCATTAAGTACACCTGGGGGCCATAGTGTTCACTAGAGGCTTCTCTCTCAAACGCAAAACATAAGATGGGTAGACAAGTTACTATTGGACAGTTGATAGAAAAGCGCATAGTCATGATTATGTATTCATGGAAATGATCATGTATGTACGCATCACGTCCATGACAAGTAGATCGAAACTATTCTGCATCTACTACTATTACTCCACCAATTGATCGCTATCCAACATGCATCTATGGTATTAAGTTCATGACAAACAGAGCAATGCTTCAAGCAACATGACATGATGTAGACAAATTAAGTACAAGCGATGTGTTCAAACACCGTCATTTTAACCTTAGTAACAAAAATACAATACATGTATTGTCCCCTTCTATCACTGGGATATAGAGCAGCGCAAGATTGAACCCACTACAATTCACTCCTCCCACTAAAGATAAATCAATCTAGTTGGGCAAACTAAACTAAAAGATCGGAGAGACTTACAAAGCTATAACAATCATGTGTAACTCAATTTAGATAAGACTCAATTACTTTTCATGAATAATCTGATCATAAACCTATAATTCATCGGATCCCAACAAATGCACCACAAAATAAGATTACATCGGATAGATCAACGCGAGAATCCCGAAGAACTTTGTATTGAAGATCAAAAAGAGAGAAGAAGCCATATAGCTACTACCTATGGACCCGTAGGTCTGTGGTGAAATACTCACACATGATCATGGAGGCAGTAAGGTTGATGTAGATGGTCTCCGTGTTGGATTCCCCCTCCAGCAGAGTATAAGAAAAGGCATCCAAATGGGATCACGGAAGAATAGAGACTTGCGGTGGCAGAAAAATTGTTTCCGGTGGCTCTGTGATGTTTTGGGGTGATTGGGAATATATATAAGTGGAATTAGGCCAGGAGGTACCACGGGGGGTCCATGAGCTAGGGGGCGTGCCCTACTCCCCATGGCGCGTCAGCCTAGCTCTTGGCCACCTCGTGGGTCTTTTGTCCACCTCCCAAAGCTTCCTGGGTCTCTTATGGTCCAAAAATAACCCCCGTAAATATTTATCCGATTTGGACTCCGTTTGGTATTGATTTTCTGAAAAGTCCAAAACTAGGGAAAGAACAGAAACTGGCACTAGGCACTGAGTTAATAGGTTAGTCCCAAAAATGATATAAAATAGCATATAAAGTATCCAAGATTTATAATATAATAGCATGAAACAATCTAATATTATAGATACATTGGAGACGTATCAATGCATCGGGCCTTGGGAACGATATGTCGTCCTTCGTCAACGAGCCCCCAAACCACCTAGGGTCTCGGAAGCCGGTGGACAAGCTAGAGAAGAGCATGCAGAGGCTCATTGACATTGTAGCTCACCTGAATAGTAATGGGCTAAAGGGGAAGCACATCCTATAGTATTTTTTTGGAGTGGTGGGTTCTTCCCCTTGCATCCTTGGCCACTCTGATCTATGCCTACACCAGGTGAGAGGGCCTTGTTGGAAATATGCCCTAGAGGCAATAAATAGAGTGTTTATTATTGTATATCCTTGTTCATGATAATCGTTTATTATCCATGCTATAATTGTATTAATTGGAAACATGGATACATGTGTGGATACATAGACAAACACAATGTCCCTAGTATACCTCTAGTGAACTAGCTCGTTGATTGAAAGATGGTTAAGGTTTCCTAGCCATGGACATGAGATGTCATTTGATAATGGTATCACATCATTACGAGAATGATGTGATGGACAAGACCCAAACTACAAACGTAGCTTATGATCGTGTCAGTTTATTGCTACTGTTTTCTGCATGTCAAGTATATGTTCCTATGACCATGAGATCATGCAACTCACAGATATCGGAGGAGTACCTTGTGTGTATCAAACGTCGCAACGTAACTGGGTGACTATAAAGGTACTCTACATGTGTCTCCGAGGGTGTCTGTTGAATTGACATGGAACAAGACTGGGATTTGTTACTCCGTGTGACGGAGAGGTATCTCAGGGCCCACTCGGTAATACAACATCACAATGAGCCTTGCAAGCAATGTGACTAATTGTTAGTTGTGGGATCTTGTGTTACGGAACGAGTAAAGAGACTTGCCGGTAACGATATTGAACTAGGTATGCAGATACCAACGATCGAATCTCGGGCAAGTAACATACCGAAGAACAAAGGGAACATCATACGGGATTAACTGAATCCTTGACATAGAGGTTCGACCGATAAAGATCTTCGTAGAATATGTAGGAACCAATGTGTACATCCAGGTCCCACCATTGGTTATTGACCGTACAGGTGTCTCGATCATGTCTACATAGTTCTCGAACCCGCAGGGTCTGCACACTTAAGGTTTGGTGACGTTTCGGTAGTATAGAGGTGTGTATGGTGGTGACCGAAGTTTGTTCGGAGTCCCGGATGAGATCCTGGACATAACGAGGAGCTCAGGAATAGTCCGGAGGTAAAGATTCATATATAGGAAGTCCCGGTTTGGTCGCCGGAAAAGTTCTGGGCTCATCGGTAGTGTACCGGGAGTGCCGGTAGTGTACCGGGAGACCTCCGGGAGGGGTATTTCGACCCTAGAGGGTCCATGGGCTGTGGGAGAATAATAACCAGCCCTTAGTGGGCTGGTGGAACAGACACAAAAGGCCCATGGCGCCAGGAGGAAAAAGGCCTAAGGAAAAAGGTGGGAAAAGGGCCAATAGGGAGCAATCCTATTCCAACTAGGATTGGAGGAGGAGTAGGATTCCTCCTCCTTTGCTTCGGCCGAAGCCTCCTTGGCTTGGAGGCAAGGCTGCCTCTCTTCCTCCCTCCCTCCTATATATACTAGTGGATTGCTAGGGTTTTGCACAGTTTTTCCGGCCACGTGCTACCCGCTCCACCGGTGCATAGTTTCTCCTCTAGATCGTATTTCCGTAGTGCTTAGGCGAAGCCCTGCCAGATTGCTCCACCACTATCGCTGGAGCACCGTCATGCTGCCAGCGAACTCTTCCTCCTCTCCACTTCTTCTTGCTGGATCAAGACGGTGGAGATCGTCATCAAGCTGCACGTGTGCTGAACGCGGAGGTGCCGTCCGTTCGATACTAGATCGGAAGGACCGTGATCAAGGCCACGGGACGGTTCGTGATTGGATCGCGGGACGGTTCGTGATGTGATCGCGGGACGGATCGTGACGAGATCGTGGGACGGATCGTGATTGGATCGCGGGACGCTCGGTGATTTGAATCGCGAATACGTTCGACTACACCAACCGCGTTTCTTAACGCTTCCCGCTTAGCGATCTACAAGGGTACGTAGATCCACTCTCCCTCTCGTAGATGCTCATCACCATGGATAGGTTTGTGTGTGCGTAGGAAAATTTGTGTTTCCCATGCAACGTTCCCCAATAGTGGCAACATGAGCTAGGTTGATGGTTCGATGAGATCTCGAGTAGAACACAAAAGGTTTGTGGGCATTGATGCTTAGATTGCTTCCTTCCTTGGTCGGATTTTGGTTCAGCGGTATTGTGAGAAGAAGCGGCCCGGACTAACATTACTCGTACGCTTACGAGAGACCGGTTCCCTCGACGCAACTTGTTGCCTAGATAGCTTGCGGGTGGCAGTTTCTCTCACTTTAGTTGGATCAGATTCGACAAAGGCGGTCCTTGAGAAGGTTGAAAAGCAAATTATGTATCACCATTGTGGTTTATGCGTAGGTGAGAATCATTCTTGCTAGAAACCCGTAGCAGCCACGTAAAACATGCAACAACAATTAGAGGATGTCTAACTTGTTTTTGCAGGGTATGTTGTGATGTGATATGGCCAATTACATGATGTGATAATGTGATGTATGAGATGATCATGTGATGTATAGAATTTCACGACTTGCATGTCGATGAGTACGGCAACCGGCAGGAGCCATAGGGTTGTCTTTAATTATTGTATGACCTACGTGTTAATCATTAAGCGCTATGTAATGCTTTACTTTATCGCTAAATGGTAGCAATAGTAGTAGAAGCATGCAGGGCGTGACAACCTCGATGGCAACACGTTGATGGAGATCAAGATGATGGAGATCATGGTGTTGTGCCGGTGACGATGAAGATCATGTCGGTGCTTTCAAGATGGAGATCTAAAGCACAAGTTCACGGCCATATCATGTCACTTATGAATTGCATGTGATGTTAATCCTTTTATGCACCTTGTTATGCTTAGTACGGCAGTAGCATTATAAGGTGATCCCTCACTTAAATTTCAAGATACAATTGTGTTCTCCCCGAGTGTGCACCGTTGCGAAAGTTCGTCGTGTTGAGACACCACGTGATGATCGGGTGTGATAGACTCTACGTTCACATACAACGGGTGCAAGCCAGTTTTGCACGCACAGAACACTCGGGTTAAACTTGACGAGCCTAGCATGTACAGACATGGCCTCGGAACACAGGAGACCGAAAGGTCGAACATGAGTCATATAGTAGATATGATCAACATAATGATGTTCACCATTGAAGCCACCTCAACTCATGTGATGATCGGACTTGAGTTGGTGGATTTGGATCATGTGACACTCAGATGACCTGAGGGATGTCAATTTGAGTGGGAGCTTTAGTAATTTGATTAACTAAACTCATTATCTTGAACAATAGTCTAAATGAACTTTGCATATTTATGTTGTAGATCAATGGCTCGCGCAGTAGCACCCCTGAATTTTAATGCGTTCCTAAAGAAAGCTAAACTGAAAGATGATGGAAGTAACTTTGTTGACTGGGCCCGTAATCTGAGGATTATCCTCACGGCTTCCCAGAAATCATATGTCCTTGATGCACCGCTTGGTGACCAACCAGAAGACATGACCTCCGAAGACGTTAAGAACGCTTGGGAGGCACGTACTGGAGATTACTCAATAGTTCAGTGTGCAATATTGTATGGCTTAGAACCGGGACTTCAAAGACGTTTTGAACGTCATGGAGCATATGAGATGTTCCAGGAGTTGAAGTTTATCTTTCAGAAGAACGCCCGGATCGAGAGGTATGAAACCTCCGATAAGTTCTATGCTTGCAAGATGGAGGAGAATGGGTCTATAAGTGAACATATACTTAGAAAGTCTGGGTATTCAACTCATCTAGCGGAGTTGGGAATTGCCCTTCCGCCAGAGGCGATCACTGACAGAGTTCTTCAATCACTGCCACCTAGTTACAAGAGCTTTGTAATGAACTATAACATGCACGGGATGAACAAGTCAGTCGCCGAGCTGTTTGCGATGCTAAAAGTCGCTGAGTCTGAAATCCAGAAAGAACATCAAGTGTTGATGGTCAATAAAACCACTAGTTTCAAGAAAAATGACAAAGTCAAGGGCAAGGGCAAGAAGGGTAAAACCAAGAAGGATAGCAAAGCAGTTGCTACTCCTGCAAAGAAGCCCAAGCATGGACCCAAGCCAGAAACTGAGTGCTTTCATTGCAAAGGAACTGGTCACTGGAAGCGGAACTACCCCAAGTACCTGGCTGACAAGAAGGCGACCAACGACAAACAAGGTATATATGATATACATGTTATTGATGTGTACCTTACTGGCTCTCGTAGTAGTGCCTGAGTATTTGATACCGGTTCGGTTTCTCACATTTGCAACTCAAAGCAGGAACTACGGAATAAACGAAGGATGGCAAAGGACGAAGTGACGATGCGCGTGGGAAATGGTTCCAAGGTTGATGTGATCGCCGTCGGCACGCTCTCTCTTCAATTACCATCGGGATTAGTGATGAACCTGAATAATTGTTATTTAGTGAATGCGTTAAGCATGAACATTATATCTGGATCTTGTTTATTGCGAGACGGTTACTCATTTAGATCAGAGAATAAAGGTTGTTCTATTTATATGAGTAATATCTTTTATGGTCATGCACCCAATGTTAGGGGTTTATTCATATTGAATCTTGATAGTAATGACACACATGTTCATAACATTGATGCCAAAAGATGTAGAATTGATAATGATAGTACCACTTTCTTGTGGCACTGCCGTTTAGGTCATATTGGTGTAAAATGCATGAGGAAGCTCCATGCTGATGGACTTTTGGAGTCACTTGATTTTGAATCACTTGACCCATGTGAACCATGCCTCATGGGCAAGATGACTAAAACGTCGTTCTCTGGAACAATGGAACGGGCGAGTGACTTATTGGAAATCATACACACTGATGTGTGCGGTCCAATGAATGTTACAACGCGTGGTGGATATCGTTATTTTCTCACCTTCACTGATGACTTAAGTAGATATGGGTATATTTACTTAATGAAACACAAGTCTGAAACATTTGAAAAGTTCAAGCAATTTCAGAGTGAAGTTGAGAATCATCGTAACAAAAAGATTAAGTTCCTACGATCTGATCGAGGAGGTGAATATCTGAGTTATGAGTTTGGCAGTCACTTAAGACAATGTGGAATTGTTTCACAGTTGACACCGCCCGGAACACCACAGCGTAATGGTGTGTCCGAACGTCGTAATCGAACCTTACTAGATATGGTGCGTTCTATGATGTCTCTTGCTGATTTGCCACTGTCGTTTTGGGGTTATGCATTAGAGACAGCTGCATTCACTTTAAATAGGGCACCATCAAAATCCGTTGAGACGATGCCATATGAACTGTGGTTTGGCAAGAAGCCAAAGTTATCGTTTCTTAAAATTTGGGGATGTGATGCTTATGTCAAAAAGCTTCAGCTTGAAAAGCTGGAATCCAAAGCGGAGAAATGCGTCTTCATAGGATGCCCAAAAGAGACAGTCGGGTATACCTTCTATCTCAGATCCGAAGGCAAAGTGTTTGTCGCTAAAAACGGAACATTTCTTGAGAAAGAGTTTCTCTCGAAAGAATTGAGTGGGAGGAAAATAGAGCTTGATGAGGTTATTGAACCTTTACTTCAACCAGAAAGTAGCGCAGCGCAGAAAGATGTTTCTGTGGAACCTACGACGGTATAAGAGGAAGTTAATGATGATGATCATGAAGCTTCGGATCAAGCAGCTATTGAACCTCGTAGGTCGATAAGGTCGCGTGCTACCCCTGAGTGGTATGGCAACCCTGTCTTGGAGGTCATGTTGTTGGACAACAATGAACCTACGAGCTATGGAGGAGCGGTGATGGGCCCGGATTCCGAGAAATGGTTAGAGGCCATGAAATCCAAGATGGGATCCATGTATGAAAACAAAGTATGGACTTTGGAAGTATTACCTGAAGGGCGAAAGGCCATTCAGAACAAATGGATCTTTAAGAAGAAGACAGACGCGGACGGTAATGTCACCGTCTATAAAGCTCAACTTGTGGCAAAGGGTTTTTCACAAGTTCAAGGAGTTGACTACGATGAGACTTTCTCACCCGTAGTGATGCTTAAGTCTGTCAGAATCATGTTAACAATAGCTGCCTATTTCGACTATGAAATTTGGCAGATGGATGTAAAAACAGCGTTCCTCAACGGTTTCCTTGAGGAAGAGTTGTATATGATGCAACCCGAAGGTTTTGTCGATCCAGAGAATGCTGACAAAGTTTGCAAACTCCAGCGATCCATTTATGGACTGGTGCAAGCAACTCGGAGTTGGAATAAGCGCTTTGATGAGGTGATCAAAGCGTTTGAGTTTATACAAGTTTACGGAGAAGCTTGTATTTACAAGAAAATGAGTGGGAGCTCTATAGCGTTTCTAGTATTATATGTGGATGACATATTGCTGATTGGAAACAATATAGAAATGCTGGAAAGCATGAAGGAATATTTGAACAAGAGTTTTTCAATGAAGGACCTAGGAGAAGTTGCTTTCATATTAGGCATTAAGATCTATAGAGATAGATCGAGACGCTTAATAGCACTTTCACAGAGCACATACCTTGATAAAGTTTTGAAGAAGTTCAAAATGGAACAGTCCAAGAAGGGGTTCTTGCCTGTATTACAAGGTGTGAAGTTGAGTAAGACTCAATGCCCAGTAAGTGCAGAAGATAGAGAAAAGATGAGTGTCATCCCCTATGCTTCAGCCATAGGCTCTATCATGTATGCAATGTTGTGCACAAGACCCGATGTCAGCCTTGCCATAAGTATGGCCGGAAGGTTTCAAAGTGATCCTGGAATGGAGCACTGGCAAGCGGTCAAGAATATCCTTAAGTACCTGAAAAGGACTAAGGAAATGTTTCTTGTTTATGGAGGTGATGAAGAGCTTGTCATAAAGGGTTACGTCGATGCAAGCTTTGACACTGGTCCGGACGACTCTAAGTCGCAAACCGGATACGTATTTATTCTTAACGGGGGAGCGGTAAGCTGGTGCAGTTCCAAGCAAAGCATGGTAGATGATTCTACGGGCGAAGCAGAATACATCGCAGCCTCGGAGGCGGCGAAGGAAGGTGTCTGGATGAAGCAGTTCATGACGGATCTTGGAGTAGTGCCCAGTGCACTGAATCCAATGAACATGTTCTGTGACAACACTGGTGCCATTGCTTTGGCCAAGGAACCAAGGTTTCACAAGAGGACCAGACACATAAGCGACGCTTCAACTCCATCCGCGATTACATCTTGGAGAAAGACATAAATATTTGCAAAGTGCACACGGATCTGAATGTTGTAGACCCGTTGACCAAACCTCTCCCGAGGGCTAAACATGATCAACACCAGAACTGCATGGGTGTTCGATTCATTACAATGTAAATCACATAGTGATGTGAACTAGATTATTGACTCTAGTGCAAGTGGGAGACTGTTGGAAATATGCCCTAGAGGCAATAAATAAATTGTTTATTATTGTATTTCCTTGTTCATGATAATCGTTTATTATCCATGCTATAATTGTATTAATTGGAAACATGGATACATGTGTGGATACATAGACAAACACAATGTCCCTAGTATACCTCTAGTGAACTAGCTCGTTTATTGAAAGATGGTTAAGGTTTCCTAGCCATGGACATGAGATGTCATTTGATAACGGGATCACGTCATTAGGAGAATGATGTGAATGATGTGATGGACAAGACACAAACTACAAACGTAGCTTATGATCGTGTCAGTTTATTGCTACTGTTTTCTGCATGTCAAGTATATGTTCCTATGACCATGAGATCATGCAACTCACAGATATCGGAGGAGTACCTTGTGTGTATCAAACGTCGCAACGTAACTGGGTGACTATAAAGGTGCTCTACAGGTGTCTCCGAGGGTGTCTGTTGAATTGACATGGATCGAGACTGGGATTTGTTACTCTGTGTGACGGAGAGGTATCTCAGGGCCCACTCGGTAATACAACATCACAATGAGCCTTGCAAGCAATGTGACTAATTGTTAGTTGCGGGATCTTGTATTACGTAACGAGTAAAGAGACTTGCCGGTAACGAGATTGAACTAGGTATGCAGATACCAACGATCGAATCTCGGGCAAGTAACATACCGAAGAACAAAGGGAACATCATACGGGATTAACTGAATCCTTGACATAGAGGTTCGACCGATAAAGATCTTCGTAGAATATGTAGGAACCAATGTGGACATCCAGGTCCCGCCATTGGTTATTGACCGTAGAGGTGTCTCGATCATGTCTACATAGTTCTCGAACCCGCAGGGTCTGCACACTTAAGGTTTGGTGACGTTTTGGTAGTATAGAGTTGTGTATGGTGGTGACCGAAGTTTGTTCGGAGTCCCGGATGAGATCCTGGACGTCACGAGGAGCTTCGGAATGGTCTGGAGGTAAAGATTCATATATAGGAAGTCTCAGTTTGGTCGTCGGAAAAGTTTCGGGCTCATCGGTAGTGTACCGGGAGTGCCGGTAGTGTACCGGGAGACCTCCGGGAGGGGTATTTCAACCCTAGAGGGTCCATGGGCTGTGGGAGAATAATAACCAGCCCTTAGTGGGCTGGTGGAACAGCCACAAAAGGCCCATGGCGCCAGGAGGAAAAAGGCCTAAAGAAAAAGGTGGAAAAAGGGCCAATAGGGAGCAATCCTAGTCCAACTAGGATTGGAGGAGGAGTAGGATTCCTCCTCCTTTGCTTCGGCCGAAGCCTCCTTGGCTTGGAGGCAAGGCTGCCTCTCTTCCTCCCTCCCTCCTATATATACTAGTGGATTGCTAGGGTTTTGCACAGTTTTTCCGGCCACGTGCTACCCGTTCCACCGGTGCATAGTTTCTCCTCTAGATCGTATTTCCGTAGTGCTTAGGCGAAGCCCTGCCGGATTGCTCCACCACCATCGCCGGAGCGCTGTCATGCTGCCGGAGAGCTCTTCCTCCTCTCCACTTCTTCTTGCTGGATCAATACGGTGGAGATCGTCATCAAGCTGCACGTGTGCTGAATGCGGAGGTGCCGTCCGTTCGGTACTAGATCGGAAGGACCGTGATCAAGGCCACGGGACGGTTCGTGATTGGATCGCGGGACGGTTCGTGACGTGATCGCGGGACGGATCGTGACGAGATCGCGGGACGGATTGTGATTGGATTGCGGGACGCTCGGCGATTTGAATCGCGAATACGTTCGACTACACCAACCGCGTTTCTTAACGCTTCCCGCTTAGCGATCTACAAGGGTACGTAGATCCACTCTCCCTCTCGTAGATGCTCATCACCATGGATAGGTTTGCGTGTGCGTAGGAAATTTTTTTGTTTCCCATGCAATGTTCCCCAACAAGCCTGACACAGGTTACTTCACAGGAGCTCAATGCGGAGGATGTATGGGGTTGCATCTGGGGTTGACGAATCTCGAGTTGGAAGGCATTCCCTCCTACATCGTCGTGGAGACCTTCCACACCAACAAACCTCGAGGAGACATGAGCCTCTTGCCATTTCCTCTATTTGTCTTTGAGTGCTTCCATCCCCTTTCATGATTTCCTTTACACCTTACATGGGTTCATCGACTTTGTCACTTTTATGTTAGAGACACATTGCTCGGTCATGTTTTGGACCCGGCAATGGCGAGGCTGGTAGAGCCTGTGCCCGAGGAGGCCCCCGTGGCCCCTTGGTCTCCCTCCAAGAAGAAGGAGGAGGATGTTGCTAATTGTGCATAAACCCGTTAATGCCTTGGTAGGTTGTGAGCTTGAATAGAAGTACCAGATTGGAGCTCGCACAAAGAGTATACCTAGGTTTGGGCCTCAGGGAAAGGAGTAATACCCTATGTCCCGCTTTGTGTTTGTATTCATGGTAGGATACCTCGTGCATGGGAGCAAAATGGTTTGATGTATTGGCTATAGGGAGTTTAGTTCTACATAAATAGATGGGAATGAGAGCCTCTTAGCCCCCACCTTATATAGGTGATGGGATCTAGGGTTTTACATGGAGGTAGATCCAATTTGGTCGTTGTCATGTACTCTTAGGGGCCAAGATGGTCTCTAGACGTTTATCCTATCCTTCGGGCTCCTTCCTATCGCCAACTTCTTGGTGGGCCTTTCGCCCTCTTGGGAAGCCTGTTACTAGACTTCGCTTCGAGAGGTCACCCCTGGTGTGTATGGAGTTGGAGTCAGTTAACCTTTGAGTACTCAGGCGGGCTCCTCATTTTTTGTCGTTCCTTGGGAGCTCCCGCCTTTAAGGGCTTTGCGGGGCTGCCCATCCTGATGCCTCTGGGACATCACCTTTGTTGACGAAGAATGCAGAGGAAGGGCTCAAAGGGTTTAGAGCTCTTCGTCAAGATCTGCACTAAGCTGAGGCCTTAGGCATGTTTCCGTCTGCTAGGCTTGATTGAGTTGGTACAGCCTTGGAGCACTGTAACACAAGGGCTCCTGGGAAATTGTGGCTCCGAGGACTGGGACTTGACACGAAGCCCCCTTAAAATGGGAGCGACACAAGCGATGATGATGTTATGTTCTATTGGTGTTCTTCTTCTTCGACGATCATTAGGATGGTATCCCAGTTGACAGCCTAGGATTAGCAGGGTGGACGTTGTTTATTTCTCTTACCTCTTAGGCATATTTGCTTCTTGTTTGTACTTGGACCCGTGCCTTCTTGCATATATGATTGATTGACCTCTTGTTTGGTGAAATATTTATGTATTGGCATATGTAAGTCATATTGTTATCTTGTATTACTATTCTATTCTTAAGTAGGCGTATTTGTTGTGATCTTCACCTTATTACCACATATGACCCTATGCGTATGTTATGAAGTCAAATGTTAGGGCCACCAATATGGGCTTCTATCCTTAGATTGTAAAGTCTTTGTTCTGGCTAGGACCACATGCGAGGCGTTACAAAAGGTCAGAATGTAACATTTTGTGTTCGACTTGTTCTTTTTACATATGTCAAAATGCTTAAACTTTCCCCCTAAAATTTGTTGCGGAAACAATTTTTGATGAGTAAAATCATATGCTCCCTATAGCCAAATTGAATTTCTGCCTTATTATGTTTGTGTAATGCTCTCGACAAAGAACAATCACATATTTTTGTTCATCCCTTATCGCCCACTAGGCTCCTTACTACACACCAAAATACACCAGTACAATATTTGTGCTATGCGTTTAGAAACCTTCAGTTGGAGCAAGTTGTAAAGGGCATGTTCTGATGTCCTCCAGCCCCATGCTTCAAGAACTTCACGGATGGAATTATCCCGAACGGTTGGAGTCTGAGAAGTTGAATTCGTGAAGCTGATCATTTCCCATGTGTTAAAAGGAGAAACACGGCTAGTTCAACACCATCGAAACATGAAGCGTGAAGTTCACTCGATTTACAGCGAACTAACGGCAAAGAAACCGCTTCCCTACCTCCCCTTGAAAAGAAAAAAGAATCGCTTGAATCATTACGCTCAAGCTCGCTCGAACTGGTACCGCTCCTAATTGGGTTGCATCCAGTCGGCCCAACATATGTGTAACAGGCCACATCCCTCCCATTCGGGCTGCAGTTGTGGAAAAAGTTACCGATGGACTTGAATGCTTCTGGCTCTGCTACCTGAAGCGAGAAGCGAGGAGAAGTAGAATATGTTAAGTTTTTTTATACGGAGGCAAAATATTTGCCTCATTCATTAATTAAGAAGAAGAGAGTTGCACGGTTAATTAACTAAAAACCAAGCGAAAACCATCACAACCCGCTGAGCGGCACACATAGATAGCCCACACACGCCTTTACAAAGAGTGTCACATCGAGCTAGCACACAAGTGCCATCATCATCACTTCTTCCCAAGCAGACCCCATCGTCATCCCCAATCTCTGGCAAGCGACTCTGACTTCACTGTGGACGAACACCGACTGACCCTCACCGCGGAGGCTATGTAGAAACACATGAAGACCCGTGCAAGAACTTAGCCACCCGCATCAAGGACAACACAGCTCCGAAACTGAAGGAGAGATTTGAACGAGAACTAAGCAAGGCCGGCGTCATGGAAGACCACCAAACGGACCACCTGATGCTTGTCATCGTTGCCACAGGGGCCCTGCCGCCGCAGCTCCGACTTCATCATAACAAACAAACCGAGATAATCACACGAACACGTCGGAGAAGAGTCGACTACTTCAACCACTGCAATGCCTCAGGCTTCACTTGCCCCATCATCGTTGCCATAGAAGCCTCGACGCCATACCAACGCCTTGCGCCACCCAACCTCCCAACACATCAACGGGTCCCTCTAAACGGATTAAACTCCAAAATTGATGCCCTCGAGAGGGGAACGATGCCAACGACCGACTCTCCGGGTCTAGGGTTTCCCCGGGAGTTGTCCCTTGCAGAGGAAAAGAAAGCATCCCATCGACGCCTTCAAGAAGGTTACGGCGTCCACAGACGCCGCCGTCATGGGCTCCGGGCATGGCCAAAACGGGTTTTCACCCAGCCCTCGACATCCTGTGGTCCATAGCCAATCCGGCAGCCCACCTTCCCTCTCTGCATCTCCGCACATCCATCGCTCTCGCGACCAAATCCTGCAAGCACACAACTCGAGTTGCGCCCCGAAGGTCGGCAGCCAGTCACGCCAATAGATCCGCGTTAGGGAAGCACCTCCTACGAGCTCAACGCCCAGATCCACCTCAGCCGGCAAACGCGTGTCCCCGTGCCGCCTTGGCCCTCAACGCCTGTGTTGAACCGGCAAGTTGTACACGCCCACAACATGCCCACTGCACCTAGCCGCGTCCACCAGCGCGTCCCTCGCGACCACCTCGCGCCGCACGCGCCTCCGTCACCGCCAGCCGCGCGTCGCTGCGTCACGACAACAGTGCCAGGGAGCGCCATCCATGGTCACCGCAAACAAGCAAACTGACCTTCGCCTCCCAACCACTAGTCGGTCGCCACCGCCCCCAACTAGCCCCAGCCACCTTCGGCAGTTGGGCCCGCCGCCACCGCGGCCGAGGCCGGCGACAACAACGGCAAGAAAGTGGCAACGGGGTGGTTCTCTGCTAGATCTAGGGTACGTCTCGGGGAGCGATACGGTAACAGAGCGATATGTTAAGTTTTGTGAAGTTGAAGAGAATCGAAACACGCCCAGAATAGCAGATTATCCGTTCTTCTTGCACAGCACCAGCCTTTGAGACTCAACCGACAAAACAAGTACATATACCAATACATAAACATTGGCATGTAAAATACGTATACGCCAAGTGCTTTTATCCTGCGGCTAGATCTTAGTTGACTGTGAGTGACATAACCAGGGTTCACCAGTATACTACTATCGATTGAGATTTGAGCAATCCGTTTATCTTGCCATGATTTATTAATACCGGGAATATACATATAGTATTGTAATAACGAACAACCAAAGAACAAATGAAATACTGTGTACATTATCAACCAGGGTTCCTTTCGGAAAACACGTATATATAAGATCAAAAGCAGCAGCCACTACGGTCGGATTAATACTATCAACCAGCTGCCCCATCACTGTCTCACCACCGGGAACAGGCACCCGTAAACCTGCACAAAAAAAGACAATTGAAATCAAAATTCATGCCACTGTGAATCGAGCACGTTCAACTGTAGTAGTCGTAACGTTATTTGGCAGACGAACCTTTGACAGGAAGGATTTCTTGGGCTTCCTTGGCGGGTGGCCCCACGTGGGCGCCGACCGGTCCGGCGAGAGCTGCCGCCTCGGCAGCGGCGACACGTCCGGCGCGGCGGCCTTGGCGACCTCCCTGTGCCGCTTCACCTTCTCGAACTGCACCGTGAAGCCCTGCGCCGCCGCGTCCGCGTTCTGCTCGTCCCACACGCCGAACTTGGGCACGGCCGACGGGGCCTTGGCGGCGCGGGCCTGAGGCGCGCCATGGCGCTCGTTCGCCGGCGGGGTCGCGTGGCGCGGCGGGGATGCGGTCACCCTCGGAGCCGGCGCCGCTTGCTGGTGGTGCCTCGGCCCCGGTGCGGCGTACGCGCCGGCGCCCTGCTGCTGCTGCTGCTGCTGGGGCTGGTGGTAGCTGCCGCCGTTGTTGCTGTACCGCGGCTGGTACGGCCTGGGCGGCGAGAACTTGCTGGCGCGGCTGCTGACCTCGGACGCAGCGCTGCTTCCGTTGCTCCCGTTCCGCCGGTGGTAGCCCCCGTAGCCGTGCTGCGCGGGGTAGTGCTGCACCGGCGAAGGGTGGCCGTGCCCGTGGGAGCTCGGCGGCCGCGAGGGCACGTTACCGCCAAGGTTGTCGTAGTGCTGCGCGGGGTAGTGCTGCGCCGGCGACGGGTGGCCGTGCCCGTGGGAGCTCGGCGGGCGCGAGGGCACGTAACCGCCGAGGTTGTCGTAGTGCTGCGGCGGCGCCTGTTGGCCGTGCGAGCTCGGCGGGCGCGAGGGCACATTCCGGCTGAGGTTCTCGTAGTACTCGTAGGGGTCGAACACTTGGTCGTCGTTCCCCCTAGGCGGTGGCGCAGGCGGCGCCGCCGGCGCCGTGCCCAGCACGGGCGCGGTCTTGTTCTCGCGCACCTTCTCGAAGAAGACGGTGTAGCCGATGTTCTCGGCGTCCCACGAACCGAACTTGGGAACCACCGGCCCTTTCCCCTGCACACGCACACGCCAAATCTTAATGTGACAGATTCACAAAGTCTGACCTCATTTCTCATTTACTTGGACATTTTGTCGTTGCTTAAAATTCAGTCCTAGTCGAATCTTAAAGTTCAAGTGGTAATTAGCGGCGCTTAAATATCAAGATGAAAAATTAGGTATGACACATACATACGGTATGTGAGCAAGCTCCCAGCTAAGACCAAGCAAGGTCACGCGTCATGGGAAAGTGAAATGAACACAATGCTGCTTGCGTCAACTGTCACATTACAGATATGCCAAACCCAACGACAGCTAGCTATCTAATAAACACCAAACTAGACCTGGCAGTGCCAAATGCATCGGATAGTAGGCATGAGAGGAGTGGCTTCAACGTCTAATCTAATTCTAAACAATCTGTCGTCCATCCCAAGCAAAGCAAAGCTCGGTCTCCTTTTCCCCATTCTGAAGAATCCTTCCGCTCATGGCAACAGACACCGAGAGCGATCATGTTAGATGGATCTGAGAGCATGCCATGTGCCCGCCCGAGCCTCGGATCATGCCCGGATCCATGAGCCCTAACATGATCCTTGTCTGCTGCTGCTGCCTAACAATAACCATGTGTTGCCAAGTTGATGCTCGCACATGGGAACGGCGGCACCGCCCATGATACATCGTTGATCGTCCCATGCCCAACCATGGTCAATTCCATACGGCCATACGTGTACACACATACATGCTACTCCCCTACTGTTGATCACAATTATGCAAACGCAGCAATCATGAGCCAAAATTACAAAAACAAAACAAATGCATGATAATCAAGCGGCCATAATCATGCATGCATGGATGCACTGAGTAGAGGGTAAAGCATGGGTAACCACAAAAGGGGAGATGTAAACGTGGTGAGATAGACAGATAGGTACTCACGGCCATTAAAAAATGATGATGATGCCTGTGGATGAACTGATCAGAGAGAACCTCTTGGGCGATCGATCCTTCTTGCTCCTCCCCACCCTTCTTCTCTCTCGCTCCCCTCTTGATCACAATTCACAGAGAGGAAACGAGAGAGGAGAGGGAGCAGCAGCAGCCGGAAGGCAGACTGGTTCTTATGATTGGGGAGTTTCAGAAGCCTGCTGGAGCTGACAGCGGCCTAATTAAAGGGCACGGGACAGGATACACAGCTGTGGCGGGCGACGGAACGCGGCGGAGCAAGGTGGCAGTTGGGAATGTGCTGAGCTTTTTATGGACTGGAAAGGAGGACGGAGCCAAAGGAACAGCTCAAAGCTTAACAAAAACCTAATCTCCCACCTAACTTAACCCACAGGGGAGGGGAGAGGGCAGGAGGACGGTGGTTGTTGCGGCCATGGCTGCTTCATAAATGAACCCTTCTCGCCAAGTTGCCATTATCATTTATCCTCAAATGAGTTGACCTGGTCAAAACAAACCCTTGGGCAGCTAACAAATTGCAATTATCTAGCCATACGCCATTTACTTTGTTATTGTAGCGTCTCTGTTGAGCTGTTCCTCGGAAAATTTTCGTCAGGTTCGCGACCAACATCGTATGACCGGCTTCTCTTCTCGACCAAATCTATCCCGGGTTCTATTGTTTTTGTTATTTAGTACTACTCCTATATGAGCTGTACATAACAGCAACAAGTTTGTGGTGGTAGATGGAATTGAACACTCACACCAAACATAGCTTGTTTACTACGGTATATACAGAAAGGACGAACGAGGACAAGAGTTAGATGGGTCACAACTTCCTCAAGACACAACTAAGCTTCAACAAACACTTCTCCACAACACGGATTATACTTTCAGCGTAGTATTGACAAGTAAGCACCGGTCATAAACAGGGGGGGGGGGGGAGGAAGACGTATACGATACGAACCATCGAGACCCTTTCGGCACAGCAAAACTGCAGCTAGCACTACAGCGTGCATAGGCCCGCTATTAGCTGGCTCACATTTCATCTACAGTTGACGCATTAATGGTAAACACAATGGGAAAGGGAGAGACGCACGAACGATGGAGAGGAGGAAGGACGCACCGAGAACCTCAGCAGGGGCGCCCAGAAACAAGTCCAGCCCTGCAATCCACAAACACGATCGCCACCGTCTCTGTCAGCCGATTAGCACATCACATGGGAGACGCTTGCCTTGCGTGCTCATCGGCAGACACCGAGCGCGCAGGATCTGGGGCAGCTGAAACAGAGACCAATAGTTTAGTCAAACAAAGAAGAATCTAATCAAAAGATCGCCATTTGTGGATTAGTGGCAGCAATGTCGGAGCAGATGCCGCGATAAGGATGTCAATATTGGTGGTGCGCAGCTAACCCTGCATAAGCGTCCATGTTATCACGGGAAAAGGGTGCTTGCTGTAAAAGCCCAAAATTTAGGGCGCCTTTGGTTGCTACCAAGTATTCCTTTCGTCTGTAAAGAAATATAATAGATCATTATTTTAATAATCTAAACGTTTTTATATCTTTTTACAGAAGTAGTAGTTATCTTTACGTTTTAGAGAAAAATAAATCATACATATTTTAAAATAACACATGGTGGGCATTATTGACAACAACGAGAAAACATCACCATGACCATAAACATCTTCCTTATAAACGGTTTGCGGCATGGTTTTTCTCATAGACAGGACCAACTTGTTCAGGTTTTCAATCTGGTTTTCCTTATAAATTGAATCAACCAAAGGCTAAGAGGTGAATCTTGATTTTGGCCGCTTTTTAACAATATATATTCAGGTAAGAGAACCCCTCCCCTGTGATACTCAAAAAAAACAAGGATCTTCAAACATCTCCTTTGGCTGACATGAAAGATACAACATGAAATGGTCATCACGATGACCACTGCCGCTCTATAGTTGATGATGCCAAAATACAAGGAAATACCAGATATACAGTGGGAAAATATACCACACAATCTGCGTATGTGTATTATCAGAAGAAACAAAGTGCTAAATCAGTGGTCGGGTCTGGTGGAACAAGTGCCATCAACAATAGTAGATCAAATTATACACAAAACCAGATGCATGTGACACCAACAATCATTGCATGGTCCGATAAATTTAGATTGGAGAGAGAGCAACGTAGATGCCCCCAAGAGAAAATAAGAGCAGGCATGTGACCGCATGCACTGATTTATTATTTTTTGCATGGGGTGTAAAGTAATATGTGAATAATCTAGAGCCTATGAGCAAAGTCGCTGTTCTGGATTACTATGAAATACTCCAAAAAACAATTATTACACAATTTACAAATCTTCTGGATGACAAGATTGAGATGAGCCAGATACGGAGGTGACGGGATCTTTCGTGTTTTCGGAAGACACTTAATCCCAAGAGAACCATATCTTATTCGTCCCATCAACAGTAATATGACATTTTTGGCTTTTAATTATAGCCTACCAGATATTATACATTACACTTTTCCCCCCTTAAATCTACAATCAAACAGAAACTGGTATCAGAAAATGAGAATGACATGGTATACTTTGCTTGACTAATCCTCATCAAAGTGTTAATTTAGCATAGAGACATAAGATAAATAAAACAATAGTCAACTCTTCACACTTGCCCCATCCCCGCTTTCACTGAAAATCGCATCAATAAAATGAACAAAAACCACCAGGTCGAGCTTGTTCCGCTCTTTCTTTTGGTGTTTACGATGTGAAGTTGGTATAAGAGAGGAATGGGGAACTGCGCTAAATGAACAATTTCATACTGGTGATGGGCTATTTCAATGGGCATGCATCTAAGATATGGGCTTTGAGCTTAGATCATCTCCGGCCGTTGGCCTCCTCAGGGGCCGATTTTAACGCCGCCTAGGGGTGAGTCGGTGCTAAAATCAGCCTGAAGGGGCTCGGCCTCCCAGTCGCGCCCCTGGTGTCGCCCCCCAAACGCCGTTTTCAGTCCATTATGGACGTAGAATCGGCCCAAAAATGACCCAAACACTCGGGGTTTTCATTAAAAATATAATACAAAAAACTTAAAAAAAAACTACGTCGACTACATCGTCCCGCCGCCGTTGTCCCGTCGTCGTGCCACCGCGTTCTACATGCCTAGGAGCTTGTAGAAGTTGGTGTAGCCGCCGCCGTCGTCCCCGTCCCCGTCGCCGTCCGGCGCGCCGCGGCCGCCGTCCCTGCTGCAGCCCTGTCCTGCGTCGCCGAGACGGTGCACCTCCCCGTCACTGTCGTCGTCGAGGATGATGAGGCCGGCGATCTCCTCCTCGCGGCGGGCGCGGTGGCGAGCCTCGATCTTCTCGAGGGCCCGACGCTGCCGCTCCACCTCCTCCCAAACGTAGTCGTCCCGCGCCCACTTCAGGGCGGCCTCGTCGTCGACGGTGGCCATGGCCAGGTGCTCCTGCTTGACCACCGCTGGCGTGCCAGGCTTCGTCTTCGGCCTGACAAGGCGGAGGTGGCCTTGGGGAGGTGACGACTCGTGGCGACGGCCCCCCTCGTTGATGGTGATGCCGCGGCCGCTGCGTCGGACGAGCGGCGCCAACAAGCTGGGCTCGGCCTTGACGGCGACGAGCGGCGTGCGGGTTGCGCCGAAGGAGTGGGAGGACTGGCAGCCGGAGGAGTAGGAGGATGACGACGGCGCCTCCATTCGCCGGGGCTGCCACGACGAGCCACTCCGACGGGAGACGAGCGTCGCCTCCGGGTACCCGAGGCGCGGCTCGTTGCCGGCCTCGATGTGCTCAAGGACGGCCTCGAGAGTGCGTCCAGGGACGCCCACCAACGTCAGCGGCCTTCGCTGTTGTTGCGGCCGAGCGCGAGGCCGCCGTTGGTGGAGGCGAGCTGCTCCTCGCGGCGACGCTCGAAGTACGCCGTCCAGAGGGAGGTGTTGTCCGGGGCGTACCTCGGCTGCCGCGGTGCTCCTCGGACAAGGTGGACCGGATCCGGGCGATCTCGAAGCGCCGCTCGGCTCCGGTGGGCACCAGTGGCATGGGGACGCCGCCCTCGCTGAGCCTCCAGGAGCCGGGCGCCCGCATGTCCGGCGGCGCCGGGTACTCCGCCTCGAACAGCAGGCGGGCCTCGTCCTCGTGGAGGTGCCGGCGGCCGAAGCCGTTGAGGGCCGCACCGTCGCCAGGGTAGCGCTCGGCCATTGCGGCGGGGAGAGGAGATCGTCGGGGGAGAGGAGATCGCCGGGAAGAAGAGATCGCGGGGGGGGGGAGGAGATCGCAGGCAACGAGGTGTGGCGAACACCGGCGAGGTCGCCTTTTATAGCGACGAGCGGACGGCACCGTGCGGACGCGTGGGAGGCGAGGTGTGGACGCGCGACGGCGGCTCGTGAACGCCCGTACTGATTGTGCTGCCTCGTAAACGCCGGCTCATCAATGGAAGGCTGACCGGCAGGCAGCCTTGCATTGATTTGATTCCCCGCGGGGAAACCGAGGCGATGAGGATGACGATGCGTGCTCGGGGTCGCTGACTCGGCGAACCCACCCCCGTTTTCGCGTCAAAACGTTTCGTCCGGCACCCCAGACGCCCCCCAACGCGCCGGGTTCGGCCTGGGTACGCCGGCACTAAATTATGTCCTAACCGACGAAAATTGGGCTCGTGAGGACGTGACTGGATCGATTTTCGACCGTCGACGCAAAAATACGACCTTCGAAAAGCCTCTTGGGAGGAGGAACGGCTAGAGATGCTCTTAGGAACACCCGGCTTTACAGGAACCCGGTTGTAAAGATTGTTTGCACACAGGCACCACTAATCCACTCCTGTTCTTTCTTTTCTTGTCATACATCCAGTCCTCCCGACAAATGCTCCTGCCACAAGAGAGATGACTCATGGTTCAAGGAAGAGTACCGCAAGTTTTAGTAAATTGATTGTCCGACGGTTTTCGTTGTCCTCATAGAATTGGTTACGTGATCTTGATTCTGGGAGTAAAAATAATTCTTGCTACCATTCTAACTAGCAGTGTGTCTGCTAGAATGTCAGTAATATTAGGATGCGCCCTGAAGTCCTAATCTTTCTTACTTATAAAGGTTGGACTTGGTGATGAGTTCACATGTAAGACCACACATGTAAACAAATATACTATCCACATGCTAGACTAGCAACCTTCCAAGAAACAAATAAACAAATGTTATTTTTACTATGTGCGACACCTATCTTAAATAAACCAATACACTGTTATCCTAATTTGGAAATAAGGTTCTTGTAAAAATGCAAATTATAAATTCAAGTATGCCTCCAATTCGAAATCATGATCTTGATTTTAGTTTCTCCTCTCAGCCAATCTTTCGATTCCATGTCATAGCAGACGAGGACAAACAAATTACAATTCAATACGGCGATTTAACTTACTCATGCCCATTCTCATGTCTAAATTCAAAATATATCTCATTATGAATCTTATGGAGGATCTGCTATGGTCGTTCGAGACTCTTTCGCAACTACAACATGATCTTTTGTTATGTTCACGCTCTCTTTTTAATGGTAAACCTTGCAACAACCGTCAGACACCATCATCTTATGATGATCTCCTAAACCCATGGTAATTCCTTGTTTATTATTGCTTCGTAGCAACGCACGGATATTATGCTAGTAAAGTATAAAGAGGCAGTCCAGCTAACAAAGGATTGGACTGCAAGTACTAACAGCAAAGCAAAAAGCAAGCCAATCCAACGATAGCTCCAGATAGGACTGGGATCCAGTGACTTGCCTCTTGGCAGTCACGGTGCCCACCCATCTGTCGTTCGTTTCTGATCGAAGGGACAACAGGGACTGAAGGCCAAAACGGTGCACTTAGCAACGCCGGGTTCACCAGGGTGGAAAAACGATTCAGACTTGGCCTTTTCCCAAGCATTCGGCGGTAGCAACCGGCAAAAAAACAGCGGCCACGGATTAGCAGGTTTAGCTAGATATAATTAGCTCATGAGGCTATAATCTCCTTGCTTGTAAAGATGTAGCCCTGTTGTCCAAGGAATAAAGAAGATTTTAAGTGTCAAAAAAATACAGTGGTCTGCTTGTTGGAATAGTATCTGCATTCTATTTGCTGAATCTGTACTCATTCTCAATGAAACTGAGACCTGGCACGGATCAAGCATGCATCAATCAATTCATCAACAAATTCAGCGATCAGACACCCATAAGAGAAGTTAAGAAAATATGAATACTTGCACATCCTTAGGCAGTTGACAATACAAACAAAAACACTCAGTTAGAGCCTTGATACTATATTCCTAACGACACCCCATTTTTAGAGAATTAAACTTCGCTCAACAGCATCAACATATTAGAGTACTGTGTTCACAACAAAAAATAAACAGTCTTTGTGCAATTGTTGACAGCTAGAAAAGAAGCACTCACAAATTGGCAACATCCCACATATGCCTTGATTCCACACCCTCCTGTCCAGGCACAGATCACTCCAAGATGCAACGGATGTCCGCTGCTTTGTTGTTGGCACTGTTACTTGGTTAGAGTAATTCACGAAGCTGCTGGCTTCAAAACATCACCTCAATACTTCAGGTTGGTTAGGTACAGTATCCCTTGCTGAATGTACCAAACATAAAGAAAGGAATAACAAAGTGAACTGTAAATATTTTGCCACTGGAACCCCAAAGCTTCCAATGTAGTAATAACCATATAATGTTGCGCATATCTGGAGGTATCTCACATGATTCTGAATTATTTTTCTTAATGCCTGTTCACAAATACAGTACTTTAAAGAGGTGATGCGACATACGACAAGGCCAAATTGCATGATGACACGTAATAAGATGAATTTCATGATACTGTAGAATTTGCCAAACTAAGAGCACAATAAGGAATTTCAAACCACCTTATATAAGCATTAACTGTAGAAAGTATATGACTGGAAAAAGACCAGAGTAGCAACTGAGCAACATTGCTTGAACACGGCAGCCATGGTCCGTCACTGCTGCTTAGGAGAATAGCATGAAAATTACTCCCTCCGTAAAGAAATATAAGAGTGTTTACAGAGGGAGCACTTGTGAATAACAATTAACTGCTTGCATAATCAGATTTTTACAATAAAAAATTGCAGAGCATGTTTTCTACTCCCTCCGTTCCTAAATATAAGACCTTTTAGAGATTACACTATTGACTACATACAGAGCAAAATGAATGAATCTCTATTCTAAAATATGTCTATATACATCCGTATGTAGTCCATAGTGAAATCTCTAAAAGGTCTTATATTTAGGTATGGAGGGAGTAGAAGACACCCGGAAAAAATTCCACATCAACTAAAACAACACGGTTACTAAGGTAAAGGATGAAGTGCATTCTTGTATGTATCCAAGCATATATTCATAGGCAAACCCTATGCACCTGCTATCATAAATTTATCATCTGAATGGTCATCCAATTTGTCCTGATGGATGCAGAAAACAGGAAACTGAATATCCAGAAGAACGTGGAGTTCCAGATGGCTTCTACAACAAAATCAACTCATCCTAATGGTAATATCACAAAGACTGCTATGCATGTAATACGGTAGTCGAATTACCATTCGTGTGGAACTCTATCGCCACATATAAATAAATTACTGTACAAAGACATGTGATTATTAAGCTAATAAAAGTTCCTCCTATTCTTCAATTATATATAAAGCCCTGAGTAGATAGATATTTGCTCACATGAATGTAACAAGATATAAGTAATAGGGTCAGTGGATCACTATTGCTGCGCCAGCCATATGCAACTGGCAAGAAATGTGAGGTTTGTTCACAATCAGTAAAGCAATCAAATATAATCTCGTTAGCATACATCAAACAGAAACGAAAAATCTATTGATACAAGAGTATATTCAAAATTCTTTCTTTCATGTTACTCCGTCACAGTTTGCTGTTAGTACAACTTTGCTAATTGTAAGAACTAATCTTGTCAGCATCTTGTGTCATCATGATCAGTTGTGTTGTCTGTTGATTTAAGCTCATGAGTATGCCCACTAAAACATGGTAATGGTTCGGCCTTAATTATGCCGGATTAATCATAGCTGAAGGTGTCCACAACAAATTAGTTTGTGAACTTACTTTATATGAATTAGAATAGGACAAACATCGAATCATCTTGAGCAGCCAAAGTAAACTTCTCTTTCTCTGACAGACATCTACATCAGTGTGAGACTTGATTTAAGAACCAAAACTACATATCACAATAAATCAATGTTAGCAACATAAGCATTATGAGAACCATGTTAAGGTTAGTCTATTTACAGTACTCAGAGAATAATGGAAGTATTCAGGTATAAGGTGATACCAAGGTTGAAATTTATTTCAAGGTCACACAACAACTTTTAGCTCAAGTTTTCTAGCATTCAAGCATCCTGTAATCATTCTCATTCTAGCAATTTAAGCAGCCTGTAATCATTCTCATAAACAAAACTTTGTTTTCCATTGTTCTCAATTCGAAACAAATGAGCCTAAATGAGTAACAGTAATACATGTAGCTAAAAAGAAAATAAGTTACTTTAGGTGTCTACTTCCTCACAAGAGGAAGCAAGTAAAATGTTGCTATATTACAACAACCACGGCGAGCTGCCAGCGGTAGTCGGCAATAATCACCGCTACCAGCGGCAACAAGCAGGCCGATTCGTAGATCAGGCCATATTAATCATCATCGGATCACGTAAACAGCAACAGCAACAACAGCATGGAGGTGGATCGTGCTGGCTATGGAGAGAAGGGAAGAACCAAATATTTTTCTCCTTATCCTTTTTCTCTAACCACCACCCGGTGGTTCGGACTTCAGAGCCGCAGCGCCGTCAGCTTCATCTCGTCGTCGTCGTTGCATGCAACACCGCCACACTCCGGGGGCAGGTTGAGGTCGAACTGGAGCAGGACACTGCAGGACGGCGAGGCGGCGGCGTCCGCGCAATCGTCGTCCACCACCGAGGCCGAGGACCCGCAGTCGCTATGGCAGTCGTCGCCGTCGAGGATCGGCGGCGGTGGAGGCCGCGGCGGGAGCACCGGCCACGCCCGCGGCCCGCCGAAGGACTCAACGGTGGAGCTCAGGCTGCTGCAGGCTGGCCTGGCCGCCGCCGCGGCGACCGACGTCGGGACAGCGGTGGCGGCGGCGACGGGGTAGGGCGAGTAGCTGGGCGGCAGTTGGTGGTGATGGGGAAGGGAGAGGGGGAAGTTGGTCTTGGCCTTGGGCCCCCGCAGCATGCGCGCGGCGGCGTCGTACGCGCGGGCGGCGTCCTCGGCGGAGTCGAAGGTGCCGAGCCACACCCGCGCCTTCTTGGCCGGGTCGCGGATCTCCGCCGCGTACCGGCCCCACGGCCGCTTCCGCACGCCGCGGAACCGCGCCCCCGCGTCCCCCTTCGCCTCCGCCGCCGCCGCCGCAACGGCCGTCGCAGCGCCGCCGCCCCGCCGCATGCCGGCAAAGCCGAGCCTCGGGATCCCTCTACCAGCAGGATCGGAATCACGTGGCGTGTGCTCGTGAGCTTCGTTATGGCGCAGGCAGGAGGGTTGGTTGAAACGCGAATCGGGAATTTGAGATTTGGGGAAGGGGGGAAGGAGGAGGAGGAGGAGGAGGATGGGAAGGTGGGGAGGAGTAAATTGGAAGGTTTGCTTGTTTGTGCTGCCACCGCCCACGACGCCCACCCCACCCGCGCGCGCCTCCCACCACCACCCCCTCCCCTGCCGCCTTTTTCTTCTCGGTCTCGCGGGAGGTCTCGCCTTTTCTTTTCCCCTCTTTCTTCTTCCCACTTTTTTGTTTCAACAAACGCATGTGTCAATGCCTCTATGGGGTTGTTTCATTCTATACAGTACAATTTGCTTTTGGCCTTTTCTTTTCTTCCCTTTTTTATGACCTTCCCTTTTATTTCTTTTGAAGATTTGCTTCCTTGGTTAAGCAAAATTCATGTGGCGCAAAGTCTCGTGTTGTTTTTGCTTAAAATATGTCCCAATTAGAGTCCCTTGAGAGCCAGAGTTAAACAATTGATCAAATCAAATACATCAAGGACGGAGCAGATCAACTCCTGATGAAAAACGAGGAGATTAAGTATAGATGACGAGAGTACTTTGACAAATTGCTCAATGGGAAGAGTGAGAGATCTATCATTGGACTGGACGACTCCTTTGATGATACTAGCACGCGTTTTGTGCAGCGGATCAAGGAGGTGGAGATCAAGAAGGCTTTAAAAATGATGAAAGGATGCAAAGCGATGAGTCCTGATTGTATCCCATTGAAGTATGAAGAGGCCTTAGGGACATAGCGATAGTAAGGCCAACCAAACTTTTCAAACTCATTCTTCGGACAAATAAGATGCCAGAAGAATGGAAATGAAGTATATTAGTGTCAATCTTCAAGAGCAAGGGGGTGTTCAGAGTTGTACTAATTATCGTGGAATTAAACTGATGAACCATACAATGAAACTATGCGAGAGAGTTATTGAGCACCGCTTAAAAAGAATGACAAGCATGACTAAAAATCAATTTGGTTTCATGCGTGGAAGGTCGACCAAGGAATCAATTTCTTGGTACGACAACTTATGGAGAGATATAGGTGTTCGTTGACTTGGAGAAGGCTTGTGATAATATACCGCGGAATGTTATGTGGTGGGCCTTGGAGAAATGCAAAGTCCCAGCAAAGTACATTACCCTCGTCAAGGGCATGTACGATAATGTTGTGACAATTGTTTGAACAAGTGATGACGACACCGATGACTTCCCGATTAAGATAGGACTACATCACGGGTCAGCTTTGAGCCCTTATCTTTTTGCGCTGGTGATGGATGAGGTCACAAGGGATATACAAGAAGATATCACATGGTGTATGCTCTTTGCGGATGATGTGGTGCTACTCGATGATAGTCAGATGGGGGTCAATAGGAAGTTGGAGTTATGGAGACAAACCTTGGAATCGAAAGGTTTTCGACCTAGTAGGACTAAAACCGAGTACATGAGGTGTGCTTTTAGTACTACTAGGCACGAGAAGGAGGAGGATGTTAGCCTTGATGGGCATGTGGTGCCTCAGAAGGACACCTTTCGATATTTGGGGTCAATGTTGCAGAAGGATGGAAATATTGATGAAGATGTGAACCATCGAATTAAAGCCATATGGATGAACTGGTGTTGAAAGCACATTTGCTCCCTTGGTGGTTTTAGTAATTAATAACAACATATATATCATTGAACTAATGTTTTCACTAAGCATGTTTCAGGAAAAGTTCAATGATGAGTTGGCAAAAGGATTATGGAACACCCCAAGATGCAAGGAAATAGATTGGCAAAGCTTCAAGCAAAGGACTCTACATTTTACCTTTTGTGAGAAATCACTTCGAGTCCATAGGAAAGCCAATACTATTAAAAGGGGGTAAGGTTTTGTTGGTGAACAAAATGCTCATACGTGCACAAGTGATAGTCACCACATACACCCACAAACTCTTCCACAAAAGTCTGTCCAAAGCCAAATGCTCAAAATCGGTGCAACCAACAATTTCCGCTCGGTGCCACCGATTCTCAACCTCTGACAGACTCAGCCAATCCCTAGCATTTCGGTGCAACCGATTCCACTTTGGTGCCACCGAATTTGGGTTGCCAACTTCCTGTTACGCAAGTTCACAAATCGGTCCCATCGAGTTTTGTGAATCGACGTCACCGAGTTGTGCAATCTGACCGCTGGTCACCTTATCGGTGCAACCGAGTTTTATGTATCGGTCTCACCGAGATTCAAAAGTTGCTACCTTTGAGGCAACTCGGTACCACCGAGATTAACACATCAGTGTCACCGAGTCTGACTTATTAGGTGTAACGGTTGGATTTTGGGAGATGCCTATATATAGCCCTCCACCACCACTCACTCGCAAGAGAAGCACTCAGAACAGTTCCCCACTCATACCTACTGATTTTCTAAGAGAGAGCCACCACTCATGTGTTGAGATCATGTCATTCCATTCCTATCATATGAATCTTGATCTCTAGCCTCCCCAAGTTGCTTTCCACCCAATCAATCTCTTCTATCAAGCCAAATCTATGAGAGAGTGATTGTGTGTTGAGGAGTCTATCATCTTGAAGCACAAGAGCAAGGAGTTCATCAACACTATCAAGCCTATTACCTTTTGGAGGGTGGTGCCTCCTAGATTGGTTAGGTGTCGCTTGGGAGCCTCCTACTTCGTGTTGTGGAGTGAACCAAGAAGTTTGTAAGGGCAAGGAGATCGCCTACTCGTGAAGATCTACCCGAGTTAGACTGGTCCTCCGTGGACGTAGGCCATCATGGTATAGTCAAGGTTGCTTCTTCGTGGAACCCTCCGTGGACTCTCGCGACCATTACCCTTTGTGGGTTGAAGACTCCATAAACGTGGATGTACGATAGCACCACCTATAGGAACCACGGGGGAAAATCATCGTGTCACCAATTGCGTTTGATGTTCCTACCCTCTCTTTATTTACATGTTTGTCTTTACTTTCTGTCGCAACACTCTTAGACATGCATGTGTAGGGTGTACTTGACATACTATGAATGCTAAAATCTACCAACATTTAAAATTGGGAAAAAGTAGATTTTTATTGGGTCAAGTAGTCTAATCACCCCCTCCTCTAGACCTAATTTCGATCCTACAAGTGGTATCAGAGCTTTGGTCTCCATTGCATTGGCTTCACAACCTAGGAGAGTATGGCATCTAGTGAGGAAAATTATCACCGTAGAGGTCCATACTTTGATGGCACTAATTTTGCTAGTTGGAAGCACAAAATGAAAATGCATTTTCTTGGCCGTAACCCTGCCGTTTGGGTTGTTGTTCGTTTTGGAATGCAAGGCGAATTCTTTGCGGATGGAAGGGAACCGAATCGCGAAGCGACTATGGAAGAATTGAAGATGTTGCAACTCAATGCTCAAGCATGTGACATTCTCTTCAACTGCCTATGCCCCGAAGAATTCAACAAAATCAGCCGTCTTGAGAATGCAGAAGAGATTTGGGATACTTTGGTTGATATGCATGAAGGTACCGAATCTCTGAGAGAATCCAAGTTGGATGTTCTTCAAAGTCAACTTTACAAGTTCAAGATGAAGGATGGTGAAGGAGTCGCTGAGATGTACTCGAGGCTAGCTCTCATCACAAATGAGATTGACAGCTTAGGAAGCGAAGAAATGACGGAAAAATTCATCATCAAGAAGATACTTCATGCTTTGGATGATCGATATGACACCGTATGCACATTGATTCAAATGATGTCCAACTAGAAAGATCTCAAGCCAACGGAAGTGATTGGTAGGATTGTTGCTCATGAGATGACACTCAAAGACAAGGAAGAGCTTCACCACAAGTCTAGCGGTGCTTACAAAGCCACAAGTGATGCTCCCGCTATCTCAAGTGACAACCTTGCCACAAATAAAGAGATGAGCCTCATGGTCAAGAAATTCAACAAGTTCTACAAGAATAGAAGCAAAGATCGAAGCTACAACTAAAGATATGAAGAGAAGCATTCGTCAAGTCATGACCGAAACTGCTACAATTGTGGGAAGCCCGGACACTACTCCAATGAGTGCACGACTCCATACAAAAGGAAAGAAGAGTCAACAAGAAGACGAAGCTCAAGAGATGAGTCACCTCGAAGAGAGAGAAGGAGTAGGGATGATCATTATGAACGAAGACCCTCAAGGAGAAGCAGGGACTCGGAGTAGAAGGACAAGTACACCAAGAGCTACTCAAGAAGAAGACATCAAGTTCATGTTGGTGAATGGGTTTCCGGCTCCGAATCCGAAAACCACTCTAAGAGAAGCTATCACTCCAACTCCGACTATAGTCAAGATGAAGGTGTTGCCGGACTTGCCCCAGTGACAATCGACTCCTACGACATATTTGATTCACCAAATAAAGGGAGTGGACGTTGCTTCGTGGCCTTGGGCCCCAAGGTATCACACCCCGAGTATCTTGATTTCAATAGTGATGAATATGACTTGTTAATTGAAGATGACTTGCTATTTGACAAATCTAGTAATGTTAGTCAAAATGAACTTGTTAGTACTCACTCTAGTCTAGATAAGTCGTACGACGATGATAAGTTGGAAATAGAACAACTAACTCAAGAACTAAAAACTCTTAAGTTAGCTCACGAGTCGACTCTAGAAGATCATAGAGATCTTGTAAGGACACATGATAAGCTCCGCTTCGAGAAGCTCAATTTAGAGCAAGAGCATGAGTTCCTTAAAGCTGTCAATGACGATCTTCGAAAGAAGACTTCCTCTTATCTAGACAAGAAACTTATCTTATCAACATTCATGCCTCAAGTTAAGTCTAAGCAAGCTAGTAACAAAAGGAAAGAAATGTTCTTCGACTAGTAGCAATAAAAATGATAAATCCAATGATATTGCTTCTAGTAGTTCTCTTGATCCCACTAACTCTTATCTTATCCAAGTTACACTTGAGCAAGAAAGTGAACTTTTGAAAGGCATTATAGAGAAAGGTATCTACAAGAATCTTTAAGGGTGCAAGCAATTTGAGGAAATTGTACGCAAGCACGGAGGATACCGAAAGAACCACGGTGTTGGCTACTTCAACGCTAATGGAGTTGAATGGGAAGAAGGTCAATACCCCAAGCCCAAGTTTGTTCCTCAAAAGGATAAGTATGAAAATACTCTTCCCAAGAGAACAAAAGCTCAAGATGACCTTCCACCACAAGACCCCAAGCTCAAGGACAAGAACAAGCTTCAAGAGGACATTGGCTCATATGAAAATGATTTCCGAGCTTTGGTGAAGTGGGCTCCCAAGGCTACTACAAGCTCAACTTCTACAAGTGCTACTTCAACACCGAGGATCCCCATCAACTTGATGTGGGTCCCCAAGAAGAAGAACTAGAGAAGTTCTTGAGGGTGACTCCGCCAATGAAATTCACTCATGTTCATTATTGGCAAGAACTATTTGCAATCAACATCAACGTCATGCAATAGTTCAAGGAGTCGCACATTCCCTCGAAGGAAAGCAAGAGACAAGGTAATCAACAAATCAATGGGCATCATAACACATGATTTGCACTCCATGTCCATAGATATCCTTGTATTTGTCTCTTGTGTGTTGGGACTAACCCATGTAGGTGAGAAGAGTAAGGAAACAACAAGGATGCTACCAACTCTTGGTGATCTTTATCAACATTGAGCATCCGTCACTACCTCACCAACATGAAGTCTTCATCGACAAAACCTGTTGGGGATATAACCCCGTGGTAAGACCCGCCCAGGAGGGGCCGGGTCATACCTGATGACTCATTATCAAGTGGGTTGGGAGAGGAAGGCTAGGCCGTGTGGCGGCTTACCATATGGGCTGAGACGGAGGCCGAGAGGTAGAAGATAGCATAAGACCTAGGCGGGTGAGACGCCCGAAGACGGCTTGCCAAAGGAGGCAAGGCGGTTTAGAGACAGGACCAGACACATTGTAAGAGTCGGTTTGGGACTCGTGTAACCCGAGGCCTTGACCTCCTATATAAAGGCAAGACCCGGGGACAGCTTAGACAAAAACCAATCAATTGAGAGCTAGGTCAAGCGAATACGCTCCCTTGTAATCGATACTCCAATCAATATACACAAAGCAGGACGTAGGCTTTTACCTCTTCCCGAGGGGACAAACCTGGGTAAACCCGTGTCTTCCGTCCCGATCAACCCATTTGAGTCCACCGCCTTAGCGATGGCCTCGAACCTAAGTCTTCGGACATCTGCCTTGATAAAACCACGACAGTTGGCACCCACTGTGGGGCTGACACGCGGTGGAGTTGAGTTCTCAAATGGATCTCTCTCCCAGGTATCAAAGAAGACTTCCTCTTATCTAGCCCCAAGGTATCACACCCTGAGTATCTTGATTTCAATAGTGATGAGGATGACCTGTTAATTGAAGATGACTTGCTATTTTGACGAATCTAGTAATGTTAGTCAAGATGAACTTGCTAGTAATCACTCTAGTCAAGATAAGTCGTGCGTTGATGATAAGTTGGAAATAGAACGACTAACTCAAGAACTAAACACTCTTAAGTTAGCTCATGAGTCTACTCTACGAGATCATAGAGAGCTTGAAAGAACACATGAGAAGCTACGCTTCGAGAAGCTCAATTTAGAGAAAGGGCATGAGTTCCTTAAAGCTATCAATGACGATCTTCGAAAGAGGACTTCCTCTTATCTAGCCATGCGACTTCTCTTGTATACATTCATGCCACAAGTTAAGCAAGCTAGTAACAAAGGAAAGAAAGGTTCTTCAACTAGTAGCAATAAAAATGATAAGTCCAATGATATTGCTTCTAGTATTTCTCTTGATCCCACTAACTCTTCTCTTAGCCAAGTTATACTTGAGCAAGAAAATGAACTCTTGAAAGGGATTATAGAGAAAGGTATCTACAAGAGACTTGAAGGATGCAAACAATTTGAGGAGATTGTACGCAAGCATAGAGGATACCGAAAGAATCATGGTGTTGGCTACTTCAACGCTAATAGAGTTGAATGGGAAGAAGGTCAATATCCCAATCCTAAGTTTGTTCCTCAAAAGGAGAAGTATGAAAATACTTGCCTCAATGGAACAAAAGCTCAAAATGACCTTCCACCACAAGACCCCAAGCTCAAGGGCAAGAAAAAGCTTCAAGAGGACATTGACTCATATGAAGATGAATTCTGAGCTTTGGTGAAGTGGGCTCCCAAGGCTACTACAAGCTCAACTTCTACAAGTGCTACTTCAACACCAAGGATCACCATCAACTTTATGTGGGTCTCCAAGAAGAAGAACTAGAGAAGTTCTTGAGGGGTGACTCCACCAATGAAATCCACTCACATTCATTATTGGCAAGAACTAGTTGCAATCAACATCAACATCATGCGATAGTTCAAGGAGTCACACATTCCCTCAAAGGTAAGCAAGGGACAAGGTAATCAAAAAATCAATGGACACGATCATTTATGCTTTGCACTCCATGTCCATAGATATCCTTGTATTTGTCTCTTGTGTGTTGGGACTAACCCATGCAGGTGAGAAGAGTAATGAAAGAACAAGGATGCTCCCAACTCTTGGTGATCTTCATCAACTTTGAGCATCCACCACTACTTCACCTACATGAAGTCTTCATCGAAGAAACCCAAGGTTAGTTTATCCCTCCTATGGGGGGATGCCACATCAAGGGGGAGCTCTACTCTAAGACTTGAGTCAAAGCATCTCATAGTACGTGAAAAACATTAAATGCTTCATGTAAAAGTGGTAAGCCCACTTGTGCTTAAACGATGAGTATGGCCTATGATCAAGTACTCTTACTTGGATCCTAAGTCAATATACTCATATATAGATGACTATGTCATCACCAAAGTGCTTGTTAGACGCTAATGTGTTTGTGCATGTTTGCCATGATTTCATTTGACATCTTATTGTGTGAGCATGTTGGTCTGCAATTTACTCATTCGAGGATATCCAATTGTTGCTATTTGGCTTTTAAATTTTCATTTGCCAATTGGATATACAAGAATGCCTAGGATCACTCCTCTAGCTATCTATGCTTTCTCACCTCATATTCTATTCATGCTGCATCACAAAATTTGAACAAGTACTTTTCGATCTCTTTGTGTGAGGAGCACTCGGAGTTCCGTATCGACAAAGGACTGACCACCCAAACCTCCCAAGTGCATCTCGGTGGAACCAACTCAAAATTCTCAGTCTCACCGAATGCCCGGGGTTGATCTGGTTTTTCAATCTCGATACTGCCGATTCCATATTCTCGATTACACCGAGTTTCCCTGTCAGCTGACAATTGAGAAACTCGGTGACATAATTTTTTTAGAATCGGTGTCACCTACAGTGATGGGTATATATGTTGTGGACCCCGAAGTTTTGAAAATCACTCTTCAATCGTCGTGCCTGAGAAACCCTAACTGCCGAAGAAGGACCCCCTGGTCGTCGCCCTTGCCTCCGTGTGCTCCTCCGCCGCTGGGATCTTCATCGTCGACGGGCATCTTTGCTGCCGTCCACGCCGTAGCGGATCCATCACCAAACTAGGGTATGGATTCGACCCTTCTTGCGCTCCTCATACAATTCTTGCGCAAGGAAGATTGGTTTATCTATAAGCCATCGTTTGCACATTGTTCTATCCACACAAAAATTCCGTAGAGTAGCGAACGATCGAATTTCTAGGGTTTGCCTTCAGCCCGATGAAACTCGGTGGAACCAAAGTGAACAAATCGGTGTCACCGATTGTTTATTTGTGCTGCTGAGAACTTTCTCGGTGAAACCAAGTGTTGCCTTTCGGTCTCACCGAAAGGGGTGCCATGTTTCGGCTATTGAGAAAGACAGTCTCGGTAATACCAATTTTGTTGCTTTGGCTGTACTGATTTTCATGTGACAGAATGTTAACTTTGGGAATCTTTGTTCAAACTTTCCAAAAACAGCTAAATTTTGTGATGACTTATCCTATTCCACTCTTATCAACTCTATTCACAGTGCCAGACATGTCAGATGCTGAAGATAGCCAGAATCCGCAAAAGCAAAATGTTGATATGAGTTCAGGCACTAGTCTGGAGTCCAGTTCTTCCTCGGATCCATGCACTCCCAGTTCTCATGGGTTTCCTAAAGCTGCAACAAGGACTAGGAAGAGACTCAATTCTGATGAAGAAGATTCTGATTTTGTGCCAGAGGAGGTTCTTGCTAAAAAGAAAGAGAAGGCTGCAAGGAAGTCTGCCAATGATCCACCTCATCTAGGAGGGTGGTCAGCAAAGTATATGCACCTATAGAAACTATGAGAGCACCTAAGAGTGCTAGGGCAACAATGTCTGTTGAGCTCCCAAGGAAGTCCTTGCCTAAGAAGGTAGGAGAGAAGAAGACTGCCAGGAAGAGGATCATTCGTGTTATTGGCAGGCCTACCTCTATGTTTGAGGATCCAGAGGAGACTGCTGGTGCTGCTGAGGAGGAGGAGGAGGAACATGTTGTCAAGGCACCTCCCAAGAAGAAGCAAAAGAAGCTTATGGCAGATGTTATGCCTAAGCCTGGTCCCTCCAAGAGCACCAAGGCTGCATCCAAGAAGGTTGCCGCAGGGAAGTCCAAAAGGACTACTAGAGATATTCTAGCTGCTGAGAAGAACAAGACATCTACTTTTAGAGAAGCAGATGATGATGATGATGATGCTATGTCAGTTCAAATGAAGCTTAGATCACACCTTCCTGGTCACAATGCGAGCCACCCGATTGCTGAAGATATGAAGAAGATAAAGGATTCAGGTTTGAGGGCATGGAGAGCCATTGATCCATATGCCCAGAGGAGGAAGACTGGTGTGGACTATAGATTCTATACCAAGGAGCAGCAAGACTTCTATGAGACAATCTTGCCTGACAAGAGTCCTACAGTTAGTGACATGAGATATGTCGATTGGAAGTACATCAAGGCTAATGAGAACTATTTCCCATGTGTGTGCAAGACAACTTCCACTGCATTGGTCGGGATCAGTTTGTTGGCACAGAGTTCATTGCTTGGAATGATGAGATGATCATGTAGTTCTACTCCATTGCTCACTTCTATGGAGATGGCAGGATAGTGTGGATGATTGAAGGAGCTACATACGAATCTATAGTTGATGAGTGGGCTACCATCTTAGGAGTCCCAAAGGTATAGGATGGTGACTTGGATGTCTATTTTGAATCCAAGGAGAGCCACAATGCTATGAAGGGTATGTACACTGCTATCCTAGGTGCCAATTTGCAATCACACAAGTTAGGATCCATTTACTTCCTCCAGGCAGGCCTCCGTACCATGAACACTATCTTAAGGCATACCCTGATGCCTAAGTCCGAAGATGAAATGATGATTCGTGGCTACTCCATCAACATGCTTATCCATCTGGACAGACACACCAGGATTCGAGTGATGGATTTGATTGTAGAGACAGTGAAGAGGGTTGCTGCTGACCAGAAGCGCTCATGCTGCTATGCACCCTATATTCATATGCTTATCAACTCCAAACTTGAGAAGCACATCTTTGCTCTGGATAGACCTCACTTGCCACTTCAGCCAGATTTTGAGGACAACGTTGTGGTGATGGACCCAGACCATCCCACATCAGCTGCATCTTAGGCACATGCAGAGGCACAGGATGAGGCAGCTAGAGCCGCTAGTGCTGAGGTCCCTGGATCCAGGAACGAGCAGATGGATCTCTTGATTTCTACCATCATGAACATGAAGAAGGATGTCAAGATCACTATGGACAGCCAGGAGAGCCTTGTGAACATATTCGAGGATAGAGTGAAAACTCTTAATGACAAGGTAGATGGGCTAACTAAGACAGTCAATGAGCTTAAGAAGGAGGTTAATGAAGCTCCTATTTGTCGCACCTCTTCACAGTCTGAGTCTTCTGATGATGATGAGGATAGTGTACCTATTAGGACGACTGCCCAGTTCACAACTAAGGCCAGGACACCTACAGTGCTAGCTTCGTAGGCGAGGCCTTCATCTTTTGCTCCAGCCACAGTGACATCAGCTCCATCAGCACCTTCAGTGCCTCCAGTGTCTACTCCAACTCCGTCCAGGACATCAGTAGAAGTCTTCGCCTATGCAGTTCTCTTGACTCCAACATTGACTACCGGAGGAGATCAGCCGCAGAAGAACAATAAGCTATACCTCTTCAAACTTTCTGGTAACTTCCTGTCAAAGGGGGAGAAGTTGTATATAGATCTAGGCTTCGAGTGAGAGAGCGTCTGGTTATTATCGCCGTTTTTACAAAACAAATGTTCTTTTGGTTGGATATGAGATACTTTTGTGTGTGTGTTTGAGCATTCGCTTTAATATGTGTTGCTACTATTTCCTATCTTTTAATGGATATGTGATGATCATTCACTTTGCTTGATGTGTTGTGCTACATTGTTAACTCTTATTACTCTCGCATACCACCAAGATGTATGTGACATGGAAGAAGTGCCCCATGTACCTAATCGATTGTGCATTTGCATTCAAACGCAAATTTATAAACAATGCACAAATTTAGGGGGAGCTCTTGCTTATCACATACTTCTCAAAGCGACGATTATATTCATTGATTATATCATATGTCGAAGCTTTGATCTATATGTAGTCATCAATTACCAAAAAGGGGGAGATTGAAAGCACATTTGCTCCCTCGGTGGTTCTGGTAATCAATAACACCATATATGTCATTGAACTAATGTTTCCACTAAGCATGTTTCAGGAAAAGTTCAATGATGGGTTGGCAAAAGGATTGTGGAACACCCCAAGATGCAAGGAAATAGATTGGCAAAGCTTCAAGCAAAGGACTCTACATTTTACCTTCTGTGAGAAATCGCTTTGAGTCCACAGGAAAGCCAATACTATTAAAAGGGGGTAAGGTTTTGTTGGTGAACAAAATGCTCATACGTGCACAAGTGATAGTCACCACATACACCCACAAGCTCTTCCACAAAAGTCTGTCCAAAGCCAAATGCTCAAAATCGGTGCAACCAACAATTTCCACCCCGTGCCACCGATTCTCAACCTCAGATAGACTCAGCCAAACCCTAGCATTTTGATGCAACCAATTCCACTTTGGTGCCATCAAGTTTGGGTTGCCAACTTCTACGCAAGTTCACAAAATCAATCCCACCAAATTTTGTGAATCGGCGTCACCGAGATTGGCAATCTAACCGTTGGTCACCTTATCGGTGCAACCGAGTTTTATGTATCAGTCTCATCGAGATTCAAAAGTTTCTACCTTTGAGGAAACTTGGTACCACCGAGATTAACACATCGGTGTCACTGAGTCTGGCTTATTAGGTGTAACGGTTGAATTTTTGGAGATGCTTATATATAGCCTCCACCACCACTCACTCGCAAGAGAAGCACTCAGAACAGTTCCCCACTCATACCTACTGATTTTCTAAGAGAGAGCCACCTACTAATGTGTTGAGATCATGTCATTCCATTCCTATCATATGAATCTTGATCTCTAGCCTCCCCAAGTTGCTTTCCACCCAATCAATCTCTTCTACCATGCCAAATCTGTGAGAGAGTGATTATGTGTTGAGGAGTCGATCATCTTGAAGCACAAGAGCAAGGAGTTCATCAACATTATCGAGCCTATTACCTTTTGGAGAGTGGTGCCTCCTAGATTGGTTAGGTGTCGCTTGGGTGCCTCCTACTTCGTTTTGTGGAGTGAACCAAGAAGTTTGTAAGGGCAAGGAGATTGCCTACTTCATGAAGATCTACCCTGAGTTAGGCTAGTCATCCGTGGACATAGGCCATCATGGTATATTCAAGGTTGCTTCTTCGTGGAACCCTCCATGGGTAGAGCCCTCCATGGACTCTCGCAATCGTTACCCTCCGTGGGTTGAAGACTCTATAAACGTGGATGTACGATCGCACCACCTATCGGAACCATGGGAAAAATCACCGTGTCACCAATTGTGTCGTGGTTTTGTCACGACAGATGTCCGAGGACTTAGATTCGAGGCCATCGCTAAGGTGATGGACTCAAAGGGGTTGGTTGGGACGAAGGACACGAGTTTACCCAGGTTCGGCCCCTCAAGAAGAGGTAAAAGCCTACGCCATGCTTGTGTTGTATTGATTGGAGTATCGATTACAAGGGAGCGGATTCGCTTGACCTAGTTCTCGATTAGTTTTCTGTCTAAGTCACCCTGGGTCTCACCCTTATAAAGGAGGTCAAGACCACGGGTTACACAAGTCACATACCTACAACATTAGGCCCCAGGTTGATTTGAGCTTGCTCATTTCAACCTTTCGTTTCACTTGGCGGCGAGTCTCGCTCTTTATCACCTGAAAGTAAGACAAAATAACCCGTTGTGACGGCATACCGGATGTATCAAAAAGATTCCCTGATGACCGCAACGGATCTTTCCACTTATTAAACATGTTGGCCTAAAAATTGAGGCGTCCATCTCGGTCAATCAACTTCCGTCGCCTTGATTCTCACGCCCGTTTCCACCTTTTGGCTGTTAAATAGGACCGCGAAGGGAGGTTTTCATTTCTTCCTTCGCTTGTGCCTCTTATTCTTCCTCCCGACGTCGTCGCTCCAGAGTCTTCTTGCTCCGGTGAAACTTCCACTCCGTCATCACCCCAGGCCGCTGCATCAACCTAATCGGACCAGAGCACCATCCGCGCCCGTCGCGTCATCTCTGACAAGTTCTTCTCGACCCCTAGATCTGCAGCTTTCAATAGGGTATTCATGGAGTTCCTCCGCCCACTAGAACACGAGCTCTTCGCAATGTCAGATAATATGTAGATCAGTGGACTTGATAATTCTCCTTTTTCCATTGCGGCAGATCGTAGGAAGTCAATAATAGCACAACATAGATCTGTAGTTGCCCCTTTTTTGCTGTCTTCAAACACTACTAGTTCCTCTGTTCGTCGCTAGGTTTAGAATAAACCCGCCTTTTTCTCTGTTTTGCAGATCCATAAGTATACAGATAACCTATGAAACCTGTTTTCCGCACTTAGTAACTTTTGCTTTGTTTCCTTGCAAACTTAACTCGCCATTGAATTTCCGACTCCCGCTTAAATTGCTCCGGCGACTTAGCCTTAGAGAACTTAGATTTCATCAGCCGTCCGTAGTTATCTGTCACCTTCTAACTCGCCACACATTGTTACCTTGCACAGTTTTAAGAGGCCACCATGCCTCGTGCGTCCAATTCTTGTAACTGGGTCGGCTCTACCGTTACCGAAGAGTTCTTGAAGGACTTCGTAGACAAAGGGTCCTTACCAGCCAAAGATGCCATCCATTGGCGGGTTTGAGGCAATGAAAAGAAACCCATTCCTCAAGAGGGCGAAGTAGTTTTTCCGCGGATCACCTTGTACGCGGTTTCAGCCCGCCCGGCTCAAAATTCTTCCGATATGTCCTTCATTTCTTTAAGCTGCACCCTCAAGACATCGCCCCAAACTCCGTCTCAAACATATGCAACTTCCAAATCCTCTGTGAAGTTTAGTTACAAGAAGAGACGTCTGTTGGTATTTTCCGTGTGAGTTTTTCTACGCAAACCGCCAGACGGAGGTAAAAGTTGGTCCAAGCTTAGAGGTTGGCGGAATCTCAATTCAGAGAAGACGGGACGTGACCTTCCTGGCTGTTCGGATGCCAAGTCATCCCAAGGACTGGAATAAAACCTGGTTTTACTGTAAAGACACCTCTCCAGAGGGAGAACATTCCTTGCCGGGTTATCGTCCAACCCGGCTCAAGACTTCAACCGAGCTCCCTAACCGACTATCAGCCTCTGGACGAGCGAAGTATGCTTTGGCTCATGCAAAAATCAAGGCCCTTGTGGCCAATGGTCTGACAAGGATGGATCTGACCTGCTGCTGGGTTTCTTGGAAAGTCCTGCCTCTGAGCCGGCGAAGGCGCCTCATGTGCGAGTATACGGGTGATGATAATGACCCCCTCTGTTTTAACCCTATCATGTTGTTAGAAGATAACATCGTGGCCGCCATCAAAAGCCTTGTTCATGAATCTGAAGGATCTTGCCGCACCATCGGGTTAGCGCCTTTCTACGTCGCAAACCCGGCCCCAGACGTAAGGGCGACTCTCGATCTCCTTACTTATGTGTTAGCTATCCATATATACTTTGCAATCTTTTGACCTCTTTCGACGGCTTTCACTTTCAGGCCAATTCCAGCTTCTGGAAAAAGAAATACGTTCCTCCTCCAAAGATATCAAAGGAGAAAACCGACTGCCGAAAGAAGAAAATTGCACCTCAAGAACAACCGGAATCTGACAACTCATAGGTAGAACTTGACTCTCTTGGCTGTCTCTTCATGCACCTTATTAACAATAATAATTCCCAAGATGAAACAGAGACAAGCCACGCCAACGTTCCTGAGGTAACTTATGTTTCATCTGACTCAGAACATCTTGCACCACAGAAGATACGGCGGGTCATCCGAAAGGTCCCACTTTCTCATCCTCTTGCTTACTTAGACCCCCCACTTTTCTTTGAAAAAGCAACAGCAACTCTCCCGACGCCAGACCCAGAGCACCGGCTCTAATGACCTCATGGCTGGGTTATCTCACTCTCCAGCTCAACGGAAACAGCCAGCTGAGGTATTTGTTTCACTTGGATTAAGTTTGTCAACCTTGCCTTTATGATTTGACCCTATCTTATATTGCCTTAACTGTTTTCAGGAATCACCCCCTTCCTCGGGCGACTCTACAGCTACTGCTCTTCCGCCTCTAAAGATCAACCAAGAGTACGTGCCTTTCATGCTTGCATTCCATCCTTTGTTAGCCGTAAAGTTTATACCATGACCTTCTGTGCTTTTCAGGGCTCAAGCGAAACGATGGAAGACCGGCGAGTCTATCCCTGCTCGCGAGGCTCGAGAGCCGGAGCCTGCCAAGCCGGACTCTCTTGCGGCGCACGCTGATCCCTCTACAGCCTCCAAGGATGCGCTGAAGAAGCTCGTCGTTTTGCCGAGCCGACGGCCCATGACATGATTCCCGAGAGTCCTCCGAGGACCAACTCTAAGGTGCCGATCCCTTCAACAACTGTTGACGATTCGGTTACTCCGGACGTCACCATTACTAGTGCCGGCTTCCACACTCCTAAAGCTCATGTGTTGACAAAGCACACTGAGAAGCCTAAAGCCGCCAAGAAGTTGGACTCTGAACTCCCCGCGTTGGAGAAGTTAACCGCTGGTGAGCTGCACGCTGGTTATCTGAACCGCCTCTCCACTAGGTGGAACATGGAGCTCAAGCTTGTTAGCTTGATGAAGAAAAAATATGAGGTACCCTTGCTCTCTTTGCCTTATACCCTTATGTAGCCCCCAAGAGCTGGTTTAGTATTTACCAATGGTAAACCGGGTCTTTGTGTCTTGTTATAAATAGAAATACTTAGCCTATAGCCCTCATTTATCGGATTAAGACCTAAATATTGAGCCAATGCTTTAGTTCACAAGTAATTGTTCAAAAAGCCATCTGTAGCCCCCAAGGGCCGGCTTAACTTGATGAAGGATGAGCCAGAACTTTGGTATAGATAGATCAGAGAGCCAGATGTAGTCCCCTAGGGTCGGCTTCACTTCGATGAAGATGAGCTGGAACTTCATTGTGGGTAGAGCAAAGAGCCATGTGTAGCCCCCAAGGGTCGGCTTATCTTTGATGAAGATGAGCCGGAACTTCCTTGTATCCTTGGAGAACAAATAGACATTAGCCCCCAAGTGTCAAGCATATTGCTTGCAATCTTCTTGAGACTTTTATTATATTGTCTGAATCTTCATCATCTGATAATATACCATCCTGGCAATTTAGCCCTCATTTTCCTTTTTATATGTCACAGGAAGCTTTAAACGAGGCCGAGTCTGAATTGACTGGGTTAAGGAGCAGTCTGGCCACCCAGCAAGCCACCCGAGGCGAGACAGACAAGAAGTGCCGGCTCGCCATCGAAGAACTTGCTAAAGTTAAAGCTGACTTCACCGCCTTTAAGAAATCTGCTGAGACGGAACAAACCGCCCTGGCCCAACGAGCAGACGATGCTGACCAGTGGCTCATGGTTGTGTCCGATGAGTTACACGCCTTGAAGCGCCACATTGCGAAGATGTCTACTGCCATCTTTGGTAAGTACTAAATATTTAGCCAATACTCTTGTGTGAGTACTTATGCTGGCGACTTATAACCGAAATCCCGTCATATGCAGGTCAAAGGAGCTGTCAACTTGCTACTGGTAGCTTGTTGTCATTGAAAGCCGTCTATACTTTAACAGAGAAGCTGTATTGCAGAGCTCTCTACACAATCAAGGCGGTGCTCTATAAATATAGTATTCCCCCAACTATGAAGGGAGTCATAGAGTTGCTATCCACCCTGCCTAAGCAAATCCAGGAGCTCAAAAAATCAGCCGCCAGAAAAGGAGCCATCGCAGCCATAAGCCGGGCTTTAGCTTTCGCCCCAGAGTTGACTCCTGAAGACATGATGGACGGATTTCCATCAAACAAGGATGACGGCTCAGAGTTCACGGAGGCTGACTATGCTCATTGCATGAAGGCTTCCAGAGTCCTCACATCAGTGTTAGCATAAGAAGTGGACCTATCAACATACCAGGCGGCTTACAATGCTAAGCAGAAGAGAGTACGCGACCAAACTTTTGAGGCCAAGGACTTAACGTCTGCATGCTGTAAGCACCTCTTTGCTCCTGATCTTGACCCGCCCCCCTCCTTGAAGAGGCAAACTTTGTGGCTTTAACCAACTGCAACTAGGACGTGGACAATCTCCAGATCATGGAGGTCGAAGACCTGCCATAGGGTGACCCACCATCCAACTGACGACCTTGGTAACGCCGCGGATGATCCGGACTGTTGACTCGCCATAGGGCGATGTAAAAAACTTCGAGTCCTCACTTTTGAGCTCCGCAGAGAGCATTGCAATAGGCTTGTAGTAAACTTTGTCGTGCCTGAACTATGCCATCGTGCACATATGAAATCGTCCGGCTTAATGTATTACATCTGCCTTGTGCCTTCAACTCATACCAGATGTTGTGGTGGCTCTTGGTCATTAACCAATCTGCGAGAATAGAATAATCTTCGCATTGTTAGGAGGGCGGCTTAAGATAGCGCAACCCAAAGATGTTATATCTTTCCTGACTTGTTTTTTTAACTCATGTGCCGGTTCTTCTGGGTGGACTCGCCACTTAAAAATCCTTAGCAATACAGGGTCTCTATCGAGATTGGCCATCAATTCCTTTGAGAGGCTCAGGGTCTCTAAGCAAGATTAACTGACAGGAAGTGTAACGTCCCAGAAGAGACTCGGCAGGGCATGAGTACCCTGGTAGCCCATAAACAGCCTCTCACATGACATAAATCCACCGTTTTAACCTTAAACAGTGTAGGGTCTTTAAAAGATTAACTGTCTAAGAGTACGAACGGGCCACATAGCGGAGAGTCGGCAGTAGATGGGAGAGTTTGTCCTTGCTTTCCGTAAGCGGCCCTCACGTGACAAGAGCCGCCGTTTTAACCTTGAACCAGTACAGGGTCTCTATCGAGATTGGCCATCAATTTCTTTGAGCCGGCTCAGGGTCTCCAGGCGAGATTAACTGGTAAGAGTTCGGCAGGTCACCTAGCGGAGCAACATCAGTCTTACAGGCAGGTTTAACCCTGTTTGGCTTAAGAGCCTATCAAGAGGGTGTGTAAGCTAAACCCGATGGGTTGGAAGCCCCCAAGTGACCTTTATTGACAGAGTCAACTGTTTGGCTTAAGAGTCGACCGATAGGGTGTGATAAGCTAAACCCGGGGGGTTGGAAGCCCCCTGGATGATCATGTTGATGGAGTCAACTATTTGGCTTGAGAGCCGATCGATAGGGTGTGATAAGCTAAACCCGGTGGGTTGGAAGCCCCCTGGACGATCAAGTTGATGTAGTCAACTATTTGGCTTGAGAGCCGACCGATAGGGTGTGATAAGCTAAACCTGGTGGGTTGGAGGCCCCCTGGAAGATCATGTTGACGGAGTCAACTATTTTGGCTTGAGAGCCGATCAATAGGGTGTGATAAGCTAAACCTGGTGGGTTGGAAGCCCCCTGATTGATTTTTTTGCACAAACTGAGATATGCGAAATGAGAGAGGCCCCGTCTTGCAGGGATGCCAACTTTATTCATATATATATATATATATGATATGTACAATGAAGGTGTACAATGTCAAGTCTTGACAACTTAAGTATAGTAAGGCTGTAGATGCACTATGTTTCACGGCCGGCAGGTCTCCTGCCCAGAAGTGTTTGAGTCGTCTCGGATGTAAATGAGGTAATACGACCCATTGTTGAGATTTCTGCTGACCACGAAAGGCCCTTCCCATGGAGGGGATAACTTGTGTGCATCTGTCTGATCTTGAATCAACCGCAACACTAAGTCGCCTTCTTGAAACGTCCGGGTCTTGACTCTGCGGCTATGATAGTGAAGCAGGTCTTGCTGATAAATCACCGATCGAGCCGCTGCCAGATCATGTTTTTCCTCCAAGGCATCCAACGCGTCTTGATGTGCCATTTCATTGTCCGCCTCAACGTAAGCCGCCACTCGTGGCGAGTCATGACAGATATCGCTTGGTAACACGGCTTCTGCACCGTAAACCATGAAGAAAAGTGTATAATCTGTTGATCTGTTGGGGGTGGTTCTGATGCTCCATAACGGACGGCAACTCCTCCACCCAACAACCCGGCGTTCGCTGTGAAGGAACCATAAGCCGAGGTTTGATACCTCTCAAGATTTCTTGATTAGGGCGCTCTGCCTGACCGTTTGACTATGGATGAGCAACCGCAGAGACATCAAGTCTGACGTGTTCACTTTCACATAACGCTCGCATAGCCCACTTGGATAGGTTCGTACCATTATCTGTGATGATACTGTGAGGGTAACCAAAACAGTAGATCAGCTTCTTAACAAACTAAACCGTTGTAGCCGCGTCACACTTGCCAACCGGCTCAACTTCTACCCACTTGGTAAATTTATCAACCGCCACCAAGAGGTGGGTCTTCTTGTCCTTGGATCTCTTGAAAGGCCCGACCATATCAAGCCCCCAGACTGCAAACGACCAAGTAATTGGAATCATGCGCAACTCTTGAGCCGGGACATGAGCACGCCAACCAAACTCTTGACATCCATCGCACTTGCGGACCAAGTCTTTCGCATCGTTATGAGCCGTCAGCCAGAAGAAGCCATGTCGAAAGGCCTTGACCACCAAAGATTTTGAGCCGGCGTGATGACCACAATCACCAGCATGAATTTCATTCAAGATTTCCTTGCCCTCTTTAGGTGAAACACAACGTTGAAACACACCAGTGACGCTGCACCCATGTAACTCACCATTGACTATCGTCATAGATTTAGACCGCCTGGTGATCTGTCTGGCGAGATTTTCATCATTAGGTAACTCGCCGCGAGTCAAGTACGCCAAATAAGGCACAGTCCAGTCAGGAATTGCATGTAGAGCCGCCACCAACTGTCCCATCGGGTCAGGAATAGCCAAGTCTTCCTCTGTAGGTAACTTAACCGACAGGTGATGTATCACATCCAAGAAAACGTTAGGCGGCACTGGCTTTCGTTGAGAACCCAACCTTGATAGGGCGTCAGCCGCCTCGTTCCTGTGACGATCAATATGATCCACCTGATAACCCTTGAAGTGACTAGCGATGACATCCACCGCCTGACGATAAGCCGCTATCCGCGGGTCCTTGGAGTCCCAAGTGTCTGAGACTTGCTGGGCTACAAGATCTGAGTTGCCGAAGCATCTAACCCGGCTCAGGTTCATCTCCTTAGACACCCAGAGGCCATGAAGCAGAGCTTCATACTCAACTGCATTGTTAGTACAAGGAAACATCAACCTTAGCACATAACATAACTTATCACCTTTAGGGGAAGTTAAGACAACCCCTGCCCCTGATCCTTCCAGTTGCCTGTATCCATCAAAGTGGATTGTCCAGTATGTGTTGTCTGGCTTCTCCTCGGGCACCTGACACTCGGTCCAGTCATTTATGAAATCCACTAAGGCTTGAGACTTGACCGCCGTGCGAGGTAAGTATTTCAAATTGAGAGGTCCAAGCTCCAATGCCCACTTAGCAATCCTGCCAGTAGCTTCTCTATTTTGAATTATATCTCCCAATGGGGCAAAGATAACTACTGTAATCTGGTGCCCCAAGAAATAGTGCTTTAGCTTGCGATTGGCCATGAACACCCCATACACCAGCTTCTACCAATGTGGATACCTCTGCTTGGATTCTGTCAGGACCTCACTAATATAGTAAACTGGCCTCTGAACCAGATATTCCTTCCATGCCTCCTTACGCTCGACAATGATTGCGGCACTGATAGCCCTGTTATTAGCCGCCACGTATAAGAGCAAAGGTTCTTTCTCAACCGAAGCGTCTAAGACCGGCGGCTTAGTGAGCTGTCTCTTGAGGGCCTCAAATGCTTCACCCGCCGCCGTACTCCAGACAAAGTTGTCTGTCTTTTTCTTCATCTCGTACAAAGGGATGGCCTTCTCACTAAGGCGGCTTATAAACTGACTTAACACAACAATCTGTCATGTCGGGCGCTGAACATCATTGACGCATGCCGGCTCAGACAGGGAGGTAATAGCCTTGATTTTATCTGGGTTAGCCTCAATGCCACGCTCATATACTAGAAATCCCAAGAGCTTTCCTGTCGGAACGCCAAAGACACACTTAGCTGGGTTAAGCATCATCTTGTAGACCCATAAGTTGTCGAAAGTCTCCTTCAGGTTGTCAAGCAGAGTCTCCTTCTTCCTTGACTTGATCACAATATCATCCACATATGCATGAACGTTGCGCCCGATTTGGCTATGAAGACAGTTCTGTACACAACGTTGGTAAGTCGCCTGGGCACTCTTGAGCCCGAAAGGCATAGACACATAGCAGAAAGCACCAAAAGGCGTGATGAAAGCCGTCTTCTCTTGGTACTTGACTGCCATCTTGATATGATGATAACCAGAATAAGCATCTAGGAAGCATAAACTCTCACAACCCGCCGTTGCATCAATGATCTGGTCAATACGAGGGAGAGCAAACGGGTCAGTTGGACAGGCCTCGTTAAGATCCGTGTAGTCCACACACATACGCCACGTGCCATTTTTCTTGAGTACTAGCATCGGGTTAGCAAGCCACTCCGGGTGAAAGACCTCGACGATGAAACCCGCCACCAGAAGCCGAGCTACCTCTTCCCTAATGGCCTTGTGTGTCTCCTCATTGAACCGCCGTAGAAACTGCTTGACTGGTTTAAACTTAGGATCCACATTAAGGTGGTGCTCAATGAATTCTCACGGTACACCTGGCATGTCAGAAGGTTTCCATGCGAAGATGTCCCGATTCTCATGGATGAATTTGATGAGCGCTCTTTCCTATTGGGGATCCATATTAGCCCCGATAGTGAACTGCTGAGATGAGTCGCCCGGAGTGAAACCCACCAATTTGGTATCATCCGCCAAAAATTTGAGGGGCGGCTCAACCTCTGTGGTGGGCTTTTTCAGCGGAGTCATTTCCTTCGGGTCAACATTTTCTTTCTAAAACTTGAGCTCCGCCCAACACAACTGGACTCTACATAAGTCACGTCTCCTTCCTCACACTCTATAGCCGTCTCTCGATCACCATGCACCGTAATCGTACCCTTTAGGCCCGGCATCTTGAGCTGCAAGTACACATAAGAAGGCCTAGCCATGAATTTGGCATGAGCCGGACGTCCAAACAGACCGTGATATGGAATTTTGACCTTGACCACCTCAAAGCACAAGGTCTCTACCCTGTAGTTGTGTTCGTCACTGAAGGTGACTTCCAAAGAGATCCTCCCCACTGGATAAGCTGACTTGCCCGGCACCACGCCGTGAAAAACTGTTGATGACGGCTTAAGATCCTTATCAAGCAACTTCATCTGGCGGAAAGTGTCATAGTACAAAATATTGATGCTACTGCCACCATCCATAAGCACCTTGGTAAACACATAGCCTCCAACTTGGGGAGCAACTACCAATGCTAGCTGTCCCGGGTCATCAACACGCGGCGGCTGATCCTCCTGGCTCCAGGTTATATCATACTCAGACCACTTCAAGTATTGTGGTAGAGCCGGCGTGATCGCATTAACCGCCCGCTTGCGCAACTTCTGATCTCGCTTGTCAAGGCTGGTCGTAAAAACATGATACTGACTCGAGCTAAGTTGCTTTGGATTACTCTGATATCTAGATTGGTTATTCTGTTGCTGATTGTTGCCACCAGAGTGCTGATGATGTCCTCCTTGGTTGCCCTGGCCATGATGGCCAGATCCTGAGCCGCCGGACCCAAACCCGGCTCCTGACCCTCCTGGTCCTGAGCCGCCGGGCGGGCCACCATCGTTGTTATGCTGTCGTAATGTATAGTCCTTGAACTTTTGCATAACATGGCAATTACCCCACGTGTGACCCGCCTGTCTATCGGGCCGACTGTGCTCCGGACAAGGTTTATTGAGCATCTCCTCCAAATTAAAAGGAGTCTTACCCTTATTAAAAGGATGCTTGAACTTCCTGTTGCCCTTAGCACGATTGTTGCCGGTGCTGGCGTTGGCCACCTGCTCTGACCCGTTATCCGGGTTCTTCCTCTCGCCTTGGTTACCATTGCCTACCGCACCCTTGCCATTGCTATTCTTCTTACTCTGACCAGGCTTCTCCTCATCAGAGCCCGGATCTTTCGTATTATCAGAGTCGGCGTACTTCGTTAGAGCCGCCATGATCTCCCCCATGTGTTGACACGTGCGCTTGAGCCGGCCGAGCTTCTACTTCAAAGGCATGAAGTGGCAATTCTTTTCCAGAATCAATACCGCTTGAGCTGCCGTAATCTGCTCAGACAAGTGGATGATAGTCGAAACCTGCCAGACCCAGTGATGAGCCGACTCATTTTCCTGTTGTACATAGTGATCCAAATCCACAATCGTCATGGACTGCTTGCACGTTCCTTGAAAGTTTTTGATGAACTTCGCTTTTAGCTCAACCCAAGAATTGATGGTATTGGGTGGCAAACCCTTCAACCACGTGCGAGCTGGCCCTTCTAGCATCATGATAAAATATTTCGTGCACACTATGTCATTGATGTCCAACATCTCCATGGCTAGCTCATAGCTTTCAATCCAAGCCACCGGGGCAGGTTAGCAGTGTAATTTGGGACCTTGCGAGGGCCCTTGAAGTCGTTCGATAGACGCTTGTTCCACAGAGCCGGCACCAAGCACGGTACTCCCACGACCCTGGTGGTTACTCCTGCTCCAACTAAGACGGAAGGCGCAGGCTCTTGATGAGCCGCCGCTGCCAGAGCCATTGCCTCATGCTGTGCCCTCGCCCGATCTACGAGCGCCTGAGCATCCAAATCTGCCTGGTTGTCTTGCGAAGGGCCCCGGTGCCGATCACTGCTAGAAACCGCCGACGACCCATAGCGCCGGCTGAAGCTGCGGCTGGGGATGGGGGTTGAATGCACGCGACTCTGCCTGTAGGTATACTTCTCTTGCTGGGCCATCGCCGTTTGTAGGTACCCAATAGCGTTCCACACCTCTTCTGCGAAAGGTGCCTCATCAGGAATAGGGATTGTTCCAATCCGGGGTTGCCGCCGCCACCATGTTCTCCGCCGGGTTTGAGTAGTGACCCACCGGTGTTGGAAAAGCCATTAGTGAGGTCTGGTTACGTCGGGGCGGGCTAAGCTGCTGCCGAGCCGCCGGCTGACTTCCAGGTGCTTCCATTGTCCGACCCGTTCTCGGCATGTTAAAAAGATTTCTGGCCTCATATTGATCTGGTAGGCGGGACTGATGCCTTACCTGCTACACCGCGGCCGCCGACTGTTGTTCTAGCTCAAGGCGAAAAGCATCCGTCTTAAGGCGCTCTGCCTCCGCGTCCATTTGAGCCTTTAACTCGCCGATCCCCTGTTGGACTTCCGCCATCTGGTCTTTCAGTCTTGTGATCTCCAGGTTTCGGGCGGCTTGATTCTCAGGCGTGACTTCAGTCGCCATCAGGGTTGTGAGCTCGTTCATCAGATCCAGAAGAACCTGAGCCGGCGGCGGGTTAGCCCCCGTGTCTGCCACCCGGCGGCTGCACTGCTTGGGCCCGACTCTGTTCCCGCCATGAACACAGCCGCATGAGTCGGCAATCCATGATCGTCCGGCTCAGATTGCTCCGACTCGGGGTAAAGCTCGTCGTAGCCCCCGAGCCTTCCATCATGAAATTGGTAGATTGATTCCGCCTCTCCGCTCGAAGATCCATCCTCTGAATAGATGAGAGTCTCCTACAACATAGAAGCCTCAAGATCCATACCTTGAGTGAAGCCAACGAAGACATGCTTCCTGCCTGGGTCAGCACGGGCGGGTTGCATATGTCAGGCGGGTTGCGCGTGCCGAGCTGGCGTGAAGATGTCGGTGCAGACGTCCGGACCGGGTGTAGATCCGCTGACTTTGCCGATGAAGACGTGGATTCCGCCGAAGGGAACTCGGAACCCATACTCCACAGAGTCGCCATCAGGACCCCAGCCGGCGGCGTCGATGTAGAGCCAGCCGCGGCAACTTTTGTTCATCCTTCCTATCACGTATCCCTCGATCCCTGGAAGAGAGCCCTTTGAGAACTCAACACCACCGAGCGCTGGCCCCATGGTGGGCGCCAACTATCGTGGTTTTGTCACGACAGATGTCTCAGGACTTAGATTTGAGGCCATCGCTAAGGTGATGGACTCAAAGGGATTGTTTGGGATGAAGGACACGAGTTTACCCAGGTTCGGCCCCTCAAGAAGAGGTAAAATCCTACGTCCTACTTGTGTTGTATTGATTGGAATATCGATTACAAGGGAGCGGATTCGCTTGACCTAGTTCTCGATTAGTTGGTTTCTGTCTAAGTCGCCCCGGGTCTCGCCCTTATAAAGGAGGTCAAGACCACGGGTTACACAAGTCTCATACCGACTCTCACAATGTGTCCGACACTATCTATATGTCGTCTTGCCTTCCTGAGCAAGCCGTCTCTGGGCGGCTTATCCACCCGGGTCTTCATGCCTTCCTTGTCTGGGCCTCGCCTTGGACAATCTTGGTAAGCCACCATACGTCTAAGCTTATGTCTCGAGGCCCAACCTTGGTCTGGCCCATGAGCCGCCAGGTGAGACCCGACCCCACCTGGGCGGGTCTCACTACAGGGTTATATCCCCAACAAATTGCGTTTGATCTTCCTACCCTCTGTTTATTTACATGTTTGTCTTTACTTTTTGCTACAACACTCTTAGACATGTGTGTGTAGGGTGTACTTGACATACTATGAATGCTAAATCTGCCAACATTTAAAATTGGGAAAAAGTAGATTTTTATTTGGTCAAGTAGTCTAATCACCCCCTCTAGACCTACTTTCGGTCCTACAGGTGTCAAGCTTCTCTCATCCTTTGTGACAAAAAGGTGCCACAAAAGCTAAAAGGCAAGTTCTATAGGACGGCGATTCGACCACAATGTTGTATGACGCTGAGTGTTGGCCTACTAAAAGGTGACATGTGCAACGGTTAGGTGTGGCAGAAATGCACATGTTGAGATGGATGTGTGGCAACACAAGGAATGATCAAATGCGGAATGATGATATATGAAATAGAGTTGGGGTAGCACCGATTGAATAGAAGCTTGTCCAACATTGTTTGAGATGGTTTGGACATATTCAGCGCAAACCTCCAGAATTCCTAGTGCAGAGCGGATGGCTAAAGCATGTTGATAATGTCATAAGAGGTCAGGGTAGACCGAACTTGCCATGGGAAGAGTGTGTAAAGAGATATCTGAAGGATTGGAGCATCACTAAAGAACTATCCATGGACAGAGGTGCTTGGAAGCTTGCTATACATGTGCCAAAACCATGAGTTGGTCGCGAGAACTTATGGCTTTCACCTCTAGCCTACCCCAACTTGTTTGGGACTAAAGGCTTTGTCATTATTGTTTTAAAAACATATTTTAACATCAGAACTTTGAATTGATATGAATATTTTGATAATTAGTAATAATGAGTTGTTGGCTTAATAATCGGTCTAGATAGGTTTCTAGTATTTTACATTGAACAACTAGATATATATATTTATTCTTCGAGAAAAACTTTTAAATCCTATGATTCACATGATTCTCAAATGGCTCGAACTGCAAAGACACGTGGTTTAAGTGGGTGTCCTTTTAGATCACATATTATAATTATAAAACACTAGAACTAGAAAACAAATCGACTGTATTAGGTGGTTTCAGTTGATATAATTTTATTCACAACAATGTGTAAGCAATCTTATTAACTTGTTCTAAAGATTATAATCTTGAGAGTTAACTGATCCGGGCAAGAAATACTCCTAGGAATTTAGATTCTTTTTTAGTGAAGACACCCAAACAGAAATCTTAGATCTGATTAAATTAAGGCATCAAAAGATAATTAATCAAATAACTTGACACAGAACGACTAGTAAAGATATTACATCGAAAATCCTACTAGCAGTTTTCTTATTTTGAGTGTATGTTGCCTTTCGAAGATTGAAAATTACGCCGAATCATCAATAAAAGAAAGTACACCCACAAACACCCTCGCCATACGAGTCTTTGAAGACTGCAATAACCATCCATCCCTTGTGACCAGATCTATAAATAGCTTAAGCAAGATCAGTCGAAGCATCACGCCACGAAGGATAATAATGAAGCTCTTGACATGAGGAACATGCAATGGATTGGAAAATAATTTGGTAATTTCATTATATACCTTGTGGATGATACTCGCAAGTCTATAGCAAATACATATGCATCTCCACATGTAGATGACTGGAAAGAAGTTGTCCATGGTGATATGGACTCGATTCTTTTTAACGGGACTTGGGAACATAATGAACGACCCTATGGTTATAAACCCGTGGGTTGTAAGTGGGTGTTCAAAAAAAGCTAAGGCCTAAAGGCACTATTAATAAGTACAATGCATGACTCCTGGCCAAGGGCTACACTAAAAAAGAAGACAAATATTATTTTGACACATATTCACCTACCTCTAGACTAACCACAGTTCGAGTACTACTTTCCTTGGCTTCCTCATATGGTTATATCGTTCATCAAATTTGTAAATTCAACTTTTTTTCTAAATGGTGAGTTGGAAGAGAAAATCTGTATGGATTAGGCTTGTGAGTTTGTGGTAAATGGTGAAGACAAAGCTATGCAAGTTGTTAAAAACCCTGTATGGCTTGAAACACACACCTAAGCAATGCATGAAAAGTTTCTATAAAACATTAACTTCTTCAGACTTTGTCATTAACCAGTCTGATAGGTGTGTTTTATTATCATCATGATGGGTTGAAAATGTTATATTATGTTTTTATGTGGATGTCATAGTAAGTTTTGGTACAAACATTGATATGATCAATGAGGTCGAGTCTTTTTATCAACAATATTTGATAGGAAAGATCTACGAGAAGCATATGTGATTCTAAACAACAAGTTTATTATGGGTGAGAGTGAGATTACTTTAGCGCGATCTCACAATGTTGATAAGGTCATGAGCTGGATTGACTTTATAGATATCAAGCCTTCTCCAACACCTTATGATCTCATCGTGATACTTTGAAAGAACATGGAAGAAATGGGATGTCAATGGACATACTCTCAAATTCTTAGTTCACTCATGTACTTATCTAGGGCAATAAGGCCAAATATCTCTTTTGCTACAAGCAAACTGAGTAGGTTCATGTCAAATCCGAGTGATGATTATTGGCATGAACTTGATAGGGTCTTGTGCCATCTGGGAGGTATCGTGAGTTATGGATTTCACTATTTAAGGCACCCTACTATGCTAGAAGGATATAGTATTCAAACTAAATTTCTGATGTCGATGTGTTCTATGCCACAAATGAGTAAGTATTTACTCATGGAGGCGGCACAATATCATGGAGGTCTTCTAAGCATACAATTTAGACGAGGTCAACCATGAAAGCATACTTATTTCTTTAGACACAACCACTAGTGAAGCAAAGTGGATGCATGAGCTCTTGATGGATTTGCCTATGGTTGAAAAACCAATGCCAACTATTCTTAATTGTGACAATCAAATAGTTAGTGTCAAAGTAAACAATTCTAAGGATAATGTGAAGTCATAAAGACACATGAAGGTACATTTGAAATTTTTGAGGACATTGTGAGGAGTAATAATTGTTATGTATGTTCATACAGAGAAAAACTTCACAAATCTCTTTGCAAAGAAACTATCATGAAATATGATACACAATGCATCGAGGGAGATGGGTACGAGATCCACATGTGTTACACCTAGTAACCCAAACTTTGTGACCAGATATCCCATGACTTAGGACATGGAAGAACAAGCTACTGGTTAATGGAAGAGGGTAACAGTAGCCCTCTCTATGTGAAGATGCAAAACTCACATAACTGCAAGAGAACAATAATCCAGGTTGGCAACATGTCTTAATGTGTTTCTATTGACTATATGAAGCAACAATGTTGTCCTACAAAACATTCTTGCAAGAAAACACCTATATGAGCCACGACTATTAAATGCCTAGTCTACGAGACATGGGTGTTCTCTAGTAAGCCGAAGAAGAGACTAGGGAATATGGTGTATATGCTCCACCCACAAGGTAGGCTACTGGCAGGCACACGGTCTATTGTCAATGGACGTAGCTTAAAACCCTAGGAAAGAGTTCAACGTCTATATTGAACCACCAATATATTAAACAAGTAGAGAAATCAGGAAGATATTTAAGCGGCCATTTGAGATCTGATGGGGCTTGTTAGAATAATGGGCTAGGCCATGTATAAATTCTGAAATTACTAAAGTAAAACTCAAGGGCCCATGTATAAAATGAAAAGTGATGGTTCTAAAATATAGTCCCATGTTGCTAGTGGAGGAGGTGTTAGACCTCTTTATACGACAAGTTATCCCCCACACATTACGTGATAGTATGAGGAATGAAAGAGAACATTGTTGTGGGATCAAGAAGAGGCATCCAGACGGGGGGGGGGGTGAATAGACTACTTGACAAAATAAAAAACTAATCGAGGTTGGCAAGTTTTACCAATTCTATCAAGTCTAGAACACCCTACACATGCAAATCTATGAGTATAGCATCGGAAAGTAAAGACATGCACATGTAAGTAAGGAGTAGAGATAGGAAGATCAAATGCAATAGGTACTCGAAGATTTTTCCTGTGGTTCCGATAGGTGGTGATATCATACGTCCATGCTGATGGAGACTTCAACCCACAGAGGGTAACGGTGTGAGAGTCCATGGAGGGCTCCACCCACGAAGGGTCCACGAAGTAGCAATCTCGTCTATTCCATCACGGCTTACGTCCACGAAGGACTAGCCTCACTCAGGGTAGATCTTCACGAAGTAGGTGATCTCCTTACCCGTACAAACTTCTTGACTCAACTCCACATGAATTAGATGTGGTATGGATGATGAACTCCTTGCTCTTGTGCATCAAAAGATATTCTCATAAACACTCAACCACTCTCTCATAGAATTTTGCTTGGTATAAGAGTTTGATTGGATAGAAAGCAACTTGGGGAGGCTAGAAATCAAGATTCATATCGTTGGAATGGAAGATCTTGATCTCAGCGCATGAGTAGGTGGGTCTTTCTCAGAAAATGAATGGTAGAAGTGTTTGCTTTTTCCGAGTGCCCTCTCTATGAATGAGAGGGAGGTGGAGGGGTATATATAGCTATCTCCAAAAATCCAACTATTACAACACTATTGCCAAACTCGATGGAATCGAAGTAAAATATTGGTTGCACCGACTAGTGCAAAATGCTCTAACTTTAGGCTTTTCGGTGAGAGCGATATACAACATCTCGGTGAGTCCGATTCGGTTGGCCTTGAGAAGTTCCTCACTTCGGTGACACCGATTTGCAAAACTCGCAAATTCCAATTTTTAGCAAATAGATACCAAAGGCTGGTCACTGTTTTTGGCTGTATCGAAGCAAAACTCGGTTGCACCGATTTGCTAGGGTTTGGTTCTGGGATATGTCTAAAGAAAACTTAGTAGGGCCGGTTGTGGAAAGTTATTGGCATCGAATTTGACTTTTAGGGTTTGGACAAAATATTTTGCGGGAGAATTGTTGAGGCTTTTGGTGGCTAATCTCTTAGCACTTTGAGCAACCAGATCATCATAGATACCTCATTCCCTTTTAATAGTATTGGCTTTCCTATGGACTCAATTGTGATTCTCACATAAATATAAAATGTAGAATCTTGAAGCTTGAAGCTTTTACCAATCATATCCTTTCTTTCCTTGGGGATCCTCCTCACATTTCTAGCCACATCAATCTTTTGGACTAAACATGAAACACTAGTTAGAATCATTAGTCCAAGAGATAATGTACGTTGTCATGAATTATCAAAACCTCCAATGGAGCATATGTGCTTTCAACTACATGCGCTCACTAGCTTTGCCTGGCCGGCTCGGGCGATGGGCGCGGTGATAATCCCCAAGTGCAAGGAATCATCGTAGCAATTTCCAAAGGTGGAAGTGATAAGTATGGAGTGTCGAACCCACAAGGAGCTGAAGGTAAGATCAATATTCTCTCAAGTCCTATGTGCCACCGATACGACTCTACATACACCGAACGTTTGCTTCCATCTAGAAACGAGAAATAAAACTACGTTGTGGGTATGAGGAGGATTGCTTTGCATTATATCGGAGAACTAAAATATAAATATAGGTGCTATTATCATAATATTACAATATATTAAAAATAGCGAGTGTGGAATAATGATGGGTCGGTGTGCGGAATTATCCTAGGCAATTGTTAACAAGATCGGAAATCATTATTGCAATTTTATATGAGAGAGAGGCATAAGCTAACATACTTTCTCTACTCGGATCATATGCACTTATGATTGGAACTCTAGCAAGCATCTGCAACTACTAAAGATCATTAAGGTAAAACCCAACCATAGCATTAAAGCATCAAGTCCCCTTTGTCCCATACGTAACAAACCCCTTACTCGGGTTTATGCTTCTATCACCCAAGCAACCCACTATAAGCGAATCATGAACGTATTGCAAAACCCTACAGCGGGAATCCTTCACGTGTGTGCGGCACGGAAGGCACCATTGGATAGGACCAAAATAAACATACAACTCAAACCAATCTAGATCATCATTCAGCCCAAAGGACAAAAGTAATCTACTCAAAACACCATAGGATGGCAACACATCATTGGATCATAATATGTAGCATAAAGCACCATGCTAAAGTAGGTGATTACAATGGGGTGCGGGAGAGTGGACCGCTAAAAGGAGATGAGGATGGTGATGAAGAAGATGATGTTGATGAATACAATCACCACGACGATGGTTACCCCGGTGGCACTCCGACACCACCAGGAGAGAGGGGGAGAGGGTCTCCCCCTTGTGCTTCCTCCTCCATGGCCTCCCTCCCTCTGTGGGGAGAGGTTCTCCCTCTGGTCCTTGGCCTCCATAGTGTTGATGGCCCCTCTGAGACGATGAAGATGGCCTCTGGTGATGGTGACCCCCTCCGACAGGGTGCTGGAGAGGGCCAATATTGGTTTTTCGTGGCTCTGGAGGTGTGCAGCGATGGAACTCCCGATCTAGGTTTCTTTTTTGGGGTTTTCTGTATTTATAGGAATTTTTGGCGTCAATCTCACGTCAAGGGGGGCCACGAGAGAGTCACAAGCCTGCTAGGCGCGACCACCCTGCTGGCCGCGCCTAGCAGGCTTGTCGCCTCCACATGGCTCTTATGGCTCAGCTCCAATGCTTCGGGGGTCTCTTTTGGTCCACAAAAAATCATACTAAATTTCTAGCCCATTCCGAGAACTTTTATTGTTGCACAAAAACGACACCATGGTAGTTCTGCTGAAAACAACGTCAGTTCGGGTTAGTTCTAATAAAATTATATAGAATTATTGTAAACATGGCATGAATACTTCATAAATTATTGATACGTTGGAGACGTATCACGTGGGCATTCGATATGCGTGTGAATGGTCCGTCAAATCTGGTTCGTGGCCTAGCAGGAGTGCGGCTTTCTTGCCATTTTATTTTTTTGATATCTTGGCAGACAAGTAGATTGTTTACTTGTCTAGTAAGTTCATGAATTGGAAACCACATCCTTTTGAGATCGTGATCGCGATACGATACCTGCTTGGCCTTTATACATATACTACTCACCATCCTCGGGAAAAAATATAATAAAAATGAGTTAGGATTTGGCCTCCTCTCGTTACTTTTGTTGTCATCGTAGTGTACTCCACCTCAAATGCCGATGAGCAGGAGATCGGGTCTCTCGCTCTTGTGATCCCGCATCAAGAGAGGTTGATTAAGTTTTTGGGAAGTGCTCTGCATGACTGCTCAAAATCGTCACCACATGTCATTTTCTATCCAAGTCAGGTGGCGTAGCATACGACATCTCCAATATCGTATGCTCCAACCAGTCTTCACCAATGACGTCGTCAACAACATCGCTCATGCAGTAACTACGGCTACAAATGAGCAATACATGCATCGTGGCATGTTCGTGTGTCTAATTATTTTTGGTGTTATATATGTGATGTTGTTGTACATATTTTTATGCTTATCTGGTATGCTTGGACATTGCATGCTAGTAATTATTCAATCATGATTTATATTATGTAATTAATCATGAAATTGCCTAATTCTCCAACAAGTTAGAGAAATCGGGTCATACCACATAGCAATATGAAAGAACATGTTGAAGTAAAAGCACCAATAGCTCTACTTGAAAGTCACACCAACTGCCATGATGCGAAGGGAACCAATAAACCTGAGGATATAAACTCTCAGAGATCTTACTCCAACGCGCCTTCACCATCACCACCTCATTGATGTCTCTATAAAAAGCAAATCAGGACGAACGTGTCTCCACTTCCTTTGTTGCCGTTGAGACTACCAGACGAGGAAAAGAGGGGGGATGGGAGTGGCGAGGCAGAGTCACGTGTTGACTCTCTTAAGAACTAGATCATTGACGGTGCCCATCTATCTTTACCATAAAATGTTATAATTGTTGTAGAATCGTGAGAGGGGTGTCTAGCGGGGGGTGAATAGACTACTAGTAGTAATTTAAAACCTAACCTTTTCCCAAGTTAATTGTTTGGAAAATTTTAACTATTTTAGCAAGTCTAGCAAGTCTAACAGCCCTACACATGCATGTCTACAAGCATGGCGGTGGAAAGTAAAGATATTGCACATGTAAGTAAAGAGATGGGGTAGGAAGATCAAACACAAGAGGAGATGCAAGGATCTTTCCCGTAGTTCCGGTAGGTGGTGCTATTGTACGTCCACGTTCATGGAGTCTTCAACCCACGGAGGGTAACGGTTGTGAGAGTCCACGAAGGGATCTACCCACGGAGGGTTCCACGAAGAAGCAACCTTGACTATTCCATGCGGCTTCAGTCCAAGAAGGACTAGCCTCACTATGGGTAGATCTTCACGAAGTAGGCGATCTCCTTGCCCTTACAAACTTCTTGGTTCACTCCACAACACGAAGTAGGATGCTCCCAAGCGACACCTAACCAATCTAGGAGGCACCACCCTCCAAAAGGTAATAGGCTCGGTAATAACGACGAACTCCTTGCTCTTGTGCTTCAAGATGATAGACTGCTTAACACACAATCACTCTCTCACAGATTTGGCTTGGTAGAAGAGATGGGATCGGTGGAAAGCAACTTGGGGAGGCTAGAAATCAAGATCCATATGGTTGGAGTGGAAGATCTTGACCTTAACACAAGGGTAGGTGGTTCTCTCTTAGAAAACTGAGTAGGATAGGTATGGAATAGTTCTGGTGCTTCTCTTTCGAGTGTGTGTTGGTGAAGGGGTATATATAGGCATCCCCAAAAATCCAACCGTTACACACAAAATGACCAACTCGGTGAAACTGATGTGTAAATCTCGGTGGTACCGAAGTGACCAAAAGTGGCAACTTTTGAATCTCGGAGGGATCGATATACAATTCTCGGTTGCACCGAAAAGGTGACCAATGGTCAGATTTGCCAATCTCGGTGACGCTGATTCACCATTTTCGGACAGACCGGAAATGTGAACTTGCGTAACAGAATCTTGTCAACCCAACTCGGTGGCACCGACTGCAATGTCGGCTGCACCGAAGTGTTAGGGTTTGACTGAGTCTGTCTAGGGTTTAGAATCGGTGGCACCGGGATAGGAATGTTGGTTGCACCGATTTTGCATATTTGGCTTAGGACAAACTTTGATGGGAGAGTTTGTGGATGTTTTGGTGACTGTCACTTGTGTACGTTTGAGCATATTGTTCACCATCAAAACTTTACCCCCTTTTAATAGTATTGGCTTTCCTATGGACTCAAAGTGATTTCTCACAAATGTAAAATGTAGAGTCCTCTTGCTTGAAGCTTGGCCAACCTATTTCCTTGAATCTTGGGGTAATTCCACAATCTCCTCAATCATTTTGCCAACTCAACTCTCCATGGACTATTATCCGAAATACACTAGATAGAAGTGTTTGTCCAAGAGACAATGTATGTTGTCATGAATTATCAAAACCACCAAGGGAACATGTTGTGCTTTCAATCTCCCCCTTTTTGGTAATTGATGACAACATACAATCAAAGCTTCAAATAAAGATATGCATGGATGCAATGAAGACTTTGAGAAACACATGACCTAGATTTGCTCCCCCTAAATGTGTGTAGTCCTTTAAAGGATAGTTGCTTTGGAATGCATGGACACACATATGAATGAAAGGGATATAAGAGTCATGTGTGTCTTGGCTATATGCATCAATATATGTGAATGAAATGTATATCCTTGATCAAGACTTCACTCTTGCAAACAATGTGTGCAAGAAGCAAGAGATCATGTTGATCAAAGATATGATGCATATACTTACCTTGAGTTCTTGAGCATTCTAGTAGTAGAGACACACTTGATAAAACAATGTTAGGAAACACAAGAGTATTCTCCTAAACAAAAGCAATAGAACTCAACGAATACCAAGATATGGAGAACATATAAAATATGATTATCATTAAGATTTATATGTCTCCACCTTTAGCATTAATCTATTATATTTTTTCTCCCCTTTGATATGAAAATGGTAGTACATCCTCTCCCCCTGAATCTCAGCATGTAGATATTGGGATCAGATAGGGTGAGAAAAGTAATCCTTTGTTCACTTGAGACTTTTCTCCGAAAGTAGTTTTCTCCCCCTACATTGTTCTTCCTCTCCTTGATTATATAAGTGTGAACTTTTGATATATTCATCTCCCCCTAAAACATATCCCCCTTTGCATAAGCATGTAGCTCTCCCTTTAGCATGAAGCTTTGATATTCTTCCCCTTTGGCATAAAATACCAAAAAGGTTAAATTTGGGAGTAGTGACAGGGATCATTGACAAGGAAGGGATCCTGGAGATCAAGGGTCATTGAAAGTAGGGTTCATGAAAAGACTAAGGGAATCATTGAATGTAACTTCTGTCCCTTTGGCAAATTATAGTTTTCTTCTCCTTGGAGCTAGGGATCCTTGAATAAAGAATTTCTCCCCCGAAGTGTTGTTTGTTATTCTCCCCCTAAATTATTTATTTATTTATTTAAGAAGGGGTCATCGAAAGAACAAGAATATCACAAGAATACAAATCAATAAAAAATATCAAAGAAACATAGATTTTGAAAGCATAGAAAATCGATGACTCCGGGATAAATAAGTCGATGATACAGAGATTGTGTAGTGCAGCTTATCTGCAAATTCGGTAGAACCGAGTTATCTATATCCGTGACTCCGAATGATAAACCAAGTTTCTGTTTTCAAAGAGACAAACGAAACTGTTTCAAAAAGAAAATGCGAAAGATTTACAAAGGACATCAAATAGATAAGATTTGAGTGATTACGAGAAATCATGCAAATAGAGAGCAAACAACGCAAGATTCTCAACTAAATGATGGGCGGTGACTAGGTCACCTATATTAGACTATATTGACTTAGGAGCCAAGCAAGAATGCTTGATCATAGGTCATACTCATCGTTTAAGCTCGAAATGGGGTTACCATTTTTTATTAAGAATTTTTATGTATTTATATCCCTTGAGTTGCTTTAGCCCCATGACTTGGAGTAAAGCCTTTTCTAGGATATGAGTACATACCTTTGAATGATGTTGATGACGCCGCTCGTAGGTGAACTTGTTGAGGATGCTCGAGGTTGATGAAGATCATCTTGAATTTGGAGCAATCCTTGTCATTCTAGTACAGTCATCACCTTCAAAGGTTAGCCACGCAAGGAAGAGCAATGGATATATCCAATTGACATGATATTACTTAAGATTTTGCAACTAAGATCAAATATATGTCAAGGATATGTTTTTGTTGTCTTCTTCCTTCCATCATCAAGAGGGGCTGTGGATACTTTGTAATGACAAGATTGCTTATGATTGAAGTTGATGGCAATCTTGTGGAATGAAGTTCTTCCAAGTACCTACAGAAGGTTAGATGCAATACAAGGGAGCATAGAATTCCATGGCACATGATAATGAGTTACGAGAACATGGAGATAATAAGAAAGCTTATGCCCTTGCTTGCAACCGAGTGAGTCTAGCTCAAGTTTGAAGCATCAATGATGTTCAACTCACTCCTCAAATGACAAAATGTTTTCTCATCAAGTGGCTTGGTGAAGATATCGGCCAATTGTTTGTTAGTACGAACATGCTTAAGATTGATATCTCCTTTGGCAACATGATCACGAATGAAATGATGTCGAACTTGAATATGCTTGGTTCGAGAATGTTGCACAAGATTATGTCCAATTTTAATAGCACTTTCATTGTCACAAAGTAATGGAACATTTTTAACATGAATTCCATAATCCTTAAGCGTTTGTGTCATCCATAGTAATTGCGCACAACAAGATCCAGCAGCAATATACTCAGCTTCGGCAGTAGATAGAGATACCGAGTTTTGTTTCTTGGAGGACCAAGACACAAGAGATCTACCTAAAAATTGACAAGTACCCGAGGTGGATTTTCTATCAACCTTGTCACCGGCATAGTCCGAGTCAAAATAGCCAACAAGATTAAAAGAAGATCCCTTGGGATACCAAATTCCAAAGTTTGGTGTTTGTATCAAGTACCTCACAATACGTTTCACAGCCAAAAGATGACACTCTTTAGGTGTAGCTTGATATCTAGCACACATGCAAACACTAAGCATAATATCAGGACGAGATGCACACAGATATAACAATGAACCAATCATAGATCGATAAACCTTTTGATCAACCAGTTCATCCTCCTTGGTAAGGTCAACATGTCCACTAGTGGGCATAGGAGTTTTCATACCTTTGCAATCCTGCATGTTGAACTTCTTGATCAAGTCCTTGGTATACTTAGTTTGAGAGATGAAAGTTCCTTCTCTTGATTGCTTGATTTGCAATCCAAGAAAGAATTTCAGCTCACACATCATAGACATCTCATACTTCTCGGGCATCAACCTTCCAAATCTTTCACTAAATTGAGGGTTAGTGGAACCAAAGATAAGATCATCCACATAGATTTGGCACACAAATAATTCTCCATTAACTCTATTAGTGAACAAGGTTGCATCAATTTTACCAATTTCAGAACCTTTTTCGATGAGAAACTTCGTTAAACATTTATACCAAGCACGAGGGGCTTGCTTAAGACCATAAAGAGCTTTGCGAAGCTTGTAAACATGATTAGGTTTCTTAGAATTCACAAAACCAGGTGGTTGCCTAACATAAAATTCCTCCTCAATTTCACCATTTAAAAATGCACTTTTGATGTCCATTTGATAATTTTGATATCATGGTGATTAGCATAAGCAAGAAGAATACGAATAGCTTCAAGTCTAGCAACAGGGGCATAAGTCTCACCATAGTCCATACCTTCGACTTGCGTATATCCTTGGGCTACGAGACGAGCCTTGTTGCGCACGACTTGACCATCTTCGTCTTGTTTCTTCTAAAACACCCATTTGGTTCCGATGATGTTGTGCTCATCTTCGGGCTTCTCCATGAGTGTCCACACTTCGGTCCTCTCGAAGTTATGTAGCTCTTCATGCATTGCGTTCACCCAATCTGCGTCTTCAAGAGCTTGTTCTACCTTTAAAGGCTCAATGCTAGAGATGAAAGAATTAATGCTCACAAAAGTTAGCTAGACGGGTTTTAGAGCGACTGATTCTCCCTATTTGTATATCACCAAAGATTTGGTTTAGGGGATGGTTCTTGGTCACTTGAGCTCAAACTCGGGTCAGCTTCCGATTGTTGGATGGTGGAGCTTCTTCCTCTTCATCATCATCTCGTTCATCTTCGTTGTTGTTGAAGGTGTCATTCCCTTGAGGTGGTGGTGAAGGTGGTTGTGGTGGATCTTCATGATGCACTTACTCTTCTTCATCATTGTGTACCGCTCGTGGATGCCTCCATGTCGTGTTGAGGTTCACCTTGACGTGAGGTAGGGGCTTCCACTTGAGTTGATGAAGTACTTTCCTTCACCTTCATGGGACGAATCTTGCCAATGGGTAGATCTAGAATGGCTTCCGAAGGATCCTTATCACCTACATCATTTGGCAATTGTTCGACTTGCGAACCATTAGATTCATCAAACTTCACATCTACCGTCCCTTCAACTTTTCGAGTGAAGTTGTTGTAGACACCGTAAGTGTGAGAGTTCGATCCGTAACCAAGTAGAAATCCTTCATGAGATTTAGGAGCAAATTTAGTACGACGATGCTTATCAAGAATGTAGCACTTTGAGCCAAATACCCGAAAGTATCCGACTTGGGGTTTGTTACCGGTGAGTAGCTCGTATGCTGTTTTACCGAGAAGCTTGTGCAAGTAAAGTCGGTTTGTGGCATGACACGCTGTTTCAACGGCTTCTGCCCAAAAGTGTCTTGGTGTCTTGTATTCGTCAAGCATCATTCTTGCCATCTCAATGAGCGTCCGGCTCTTCTTCTCAACAACTCCATTTTGCTGAGGTGTGTACGTAGTCGAGAACTCATGTGAGACACCTTGTAGTGGTTTTATCACGGCAGATGTTCGGGTGAACGGACTTAGATTCGAGGCCATCGCTAACGGGGTGGACTCAAAGGGGTTAGTCGGGACGAAAGACACGGATTTACCCAGTTTCGGCCCCTCTAGTCGAGGTAATAGCCTATGTCCTGCTTGTGTTTGTATTGCTTGTGTATCGATTACAAGGAGCTAGAAACTTGACCTAGTTCTCGATCACCTCACCTCTAAGTTGCCCCGGGTCTGCCTTTATATAAGAGGTTAGGACCACCGGGTCGTTACAATTTCTAACCGAGTCTCTCTCTATCTTCTTGTCCAAGCTGTCTATGAGTCGGCTTGCACGCCCGGGTCTTCTCCATCCGGGCCGTTTGTACGGCCCACACCTTGAGCCGCCTATCTTCCTGGGCCACTAATCTTACGGCTCACCTTTGGGCCGGCTCACGAGCCAACAACATGACCCGGAGCCTCCGCGGCGGGTCATATCGTGGGGTCATATCCCCAACATTAGGCCCCAGGTTGAATTGAGCTTGCTCACTTCATCCTTCTCTTCCGGTTTTTGGCGAGCCGCTCAGAAATGACCCGGCGTGACGTCATGAGATCTGCTGACGTACCACCAAATCTTTCATTAACTATCATCCCGAGAATCGAGGCGTCCGCCTCGGTCAAACAGTGTCGTCGCCTGGATTTTCGTGCCTTCCTTAATCCCTTTTTAAATATGACCCGTGCAGGTCGGAGTTTTCCATCCTCCCGCTCGTGCCTCTTCTTCTTCTTCCTGTCGCCACCGCTCTAGCATCCTCGTCTTCCGGTGCCGTCTTCGCCTCTGCACCGATCGGGCCGTTGCATCACCCTGATACGGACCGGATTTCTTCCGCCGCCGCCGCAACATCTCCGGTGAGTTCCCCTTTTTCTTTAGATCGCTCGCCGCCGTAGTAGGGTTCCGCCGTAGCAGGGTTCTGCCATAGCAGGGCTCCGCCGTAGCAGGGCTCCGGCACCGCCACCACAAGTATGTCCCGACGCCGTTGTTACTTTTATATCGCGATCTTGTCCCGACGTCGCATGTGGGCCGGCCGCACATAATGCGTGGACCGCGATAGCCCTGCTCCATTTTCTTTCTTTCTGCTGTTCATCGCTAGTTCTGGATTTAAATCCTTTTTCACCGCTTTTGTAGATCCGTAGCCATAGTGATAGTTTGCGGAATCTGTTTTTAGGACTTAGCCGATTTTTCAATCTTCCTTCCTTCTGTTGAGTCGCTAAGCTTCTCCGGCTCTCATCAATCGGGTTTTTCCACTTTATCCGTAGAGCCCTTAAACCTTTAAGCCGTCAAAAATATTTCCTTGCGCTTTTACTCATCGCGCCTTTTATCTTGCACAACACTTAAGCCGCCAATATGTCTCGTGCGTCCAACTCATGCAACTGGGTTGGTTCTTGCGTTACGGAGGAGTACTTAGCAGGCTACATTGAATCGGGTGCTCTTCCTCCCAAAGAGGTTCTCAATTGGCGGGTTCCGGGCAACGAGACCCGGCCTTCTCCCCAAAAAGGAGAAATAGTAGTCTTTGCTGATCACATCGAGCGAGGGTTCGTGCCGCCCGGCTCTAAGATTTTCCGGGACGTCCTTCATTTTTATAAGCTGCATCATCAAGACTTGGCACCCAACTCTATTTCCAACATCTGCAACTTCCAAGTTCTCTGCGATGCTTATCTACTAAGTAAGCCGTCTATGGGGTTCTTTCGAGAATTCTTCTACGCCAACCGCCAAACTGAAATGAAGGGTGGCCCGAGTCTGGAGCTGGGCGGCATCTCTATTCAACGCCGCTGAGACATCATCTTTCCTGCTACTCCAATGCCGAGTCACCCAAAAAATTGGAATAAGACATGGTTCTATTGCCCAGAGACCTCTCCCGAGAAAGAGCACTCATTGGGGGGTTACCGCCCCTCCCGGCTTAGGACAGATACAAAGCTGCCCGGTTGGCTCTCAGCCTCGGAGCATGCGAGATATGAGCCGTTCCACGCCAAGATCAAAGCGCTCCTGACCAACGGCTTAATAGGATTGCATTTGATCCGCTGCTGGATTTCCTGGCAGATCATGCCTTTAATCCGCAGAGGTCGGCTTATGTGCGAGTATGAAGGCAAATATGACAGCTCATTGTGCTTCAACGAATCAACACTGTCAGAGGATGATATTACCACTACCATCCGGAGCCTTGTCCACGAGGCCTCTGGCTCATGCAGTGCCATCGGACTGGCGCCTTTCTGCGTCAATAATCCGGCTCCTGATGTAAGTTAATCTCTTCCCATCCGTCTCTTAGACGTTGTTTGTACTTTGTTGATTTGGTATTCACTCTCCGGGTCATTCCTATAGGTCGACTCAGACTTCTGGAAGAAGGAATATGTTACCCCTCCAAAGAAATCCAGGAAGAAGGTCGTGACCAAGAGGGCTAAAAAAGATGCCCCGCAAGATAATTTGCTTGACCCGCCACCATCACCCAGCTCAGAGGTAAAAATTTAACTGCTTTGTTGATCTTTTACCTTCCTGCTTTATTAATGCTTGTTTTACTCGCAGGATGAAGTGGAAACCAGCCGTGCCAATGCTCCTGAGGTAAATTACGTTTCTTCTGGCTCAGAATGTTTCGTCCCCCGAAAGCCGCGGCGGGTTATCAAAAAAGTTCCTCTTTCTCACCCTCTTGATTATCTGGCTCCCGATTTTCTCTTATAAAGCAACAGCAAGTCGAGCGTCGACAAACTCGAAGCACCGGCTCTACTGAGCTCATATACGGGCTACCAAATTCTTCGGCTCCAAAGAAACACCCCGCCGAGGTTTAAGTCTCTTCTTTTCCTTTGACTTTCCTTTGTAAACTTGATACTTTCTTCACCTTTCTGTTTTATTCTTTTTAGAAATCTCCTTGCTCCAGCGACTCTTCGGCGTCAATTCTACCACCGCCCAAGATCAATCCGTTGTAAGCATTCCTTACTATGATCTCTGGATATCCAGCTGTTAATATGATAGCAACATCTTCAACTGCTGATCCTTCTATTTTGCAGTGCTCAAGCTAAACGTCGCAAGACCAACAAGCCCTCCTCCGGCCTAGTTATCCAAGAGCCGGAGCCCGAACAACCGGAGGAGGCTGAAGCAGAAGAAAATCCACCAGCTGCCTCCACAGAGCCGACTGCTGTTGATACCATCATGGAGAGCCCTCCAAGGGCTCCTTCAAAACCGGCGACTCCTGCCAAGACCCCTGAAACTCCAGATGTTGTTATCACCGGGTCTGGTCATCAAACGCCTCCGACTCATGTGTTGACCAAACATACAGAGCCGACTGAAGCCTCGAAGAAGCTGAACTTTGACTCTTCGTGCGAGAAAATGACAGTCGAAGAGCTCCACACCGGGTATATAAACAGGGTTACCACCAGCCGGGATCTGTGACTTCGGTTGGTCTCTTTAATGAAGACAAAATATGAGGTACCTTTCCTTCTTACCATATCCTTACTTAGCCCCCAAGAGCCGGTTTAACGTACTCAATCGTTGAACCGGGTCTTCGTTTAACTTTCTGTTAGAACAACTTCGTAGTCATTGTCCCCTGGAATCGGTCTTAATTTGCCAAAGTTGAGTCGGATCTTCCTTTAGATAACTTAAACTGCCATTCGCAGCCCCCAAGGGCCGGCTCAAGCTTGATGAAGTTGAGTCGGATCTTCTATTTAGGAGTAAATCAAAGAGCTATAGTGTAGCCCCCAAGTTCCGGTTTAACTTCGAAGAAGATGAGCTGGAATTGCACTGCATACTGAAAGATCAAACATGTATTAGCCCCCAAGTGTCAAATATATTGCTTGCAATCTATTTGAGACTTGCATAAATTTGCTTTTAATGCTCATCCTGTATTTTGGCGACTTATCCTGTATTTTGATGTCTTTATAGGAAGCTTTAAACGAAGCCGGCTCTCAATTGTCTGATCTAAAGGCGAATTTAGCGGCTCAACAAGAGGCCCGCGGCGTCTCTGACGAGAAGTGTCGGCTGCTGTCTAAAGAGCTGGTTCACATTAAGGCGGAGCTTGCTTCTTTAAAAGAATCCACTGAGTTAGAGAAAGCCACATTGACCAAACGAGCGGATGATGCCGACCAGCGGCTGACAGGCGTGGCGGATGAGCTTCAAGGCCTAAAGTGTCACATAACCAAGATGGCCGTCACTCTCTTTGGTAAGTTCTTACTCACTTCATGTTTCCAGCATGTCTCATTCATCTGTGATGGCGACTCATCTTTGCTTTGTTTTGACCTTTACAGGCCCCAGAAGCCGGCAATTGGTTGCAGATAGCCTTTTACCCCTGAAGGCTATTTACACCTTTGCAGAACAGCTTTACCGTGGCGCTATTTTTACGATTAAGACGGTTCAATACAAGGAGAAGATCCCCACCGCTCTGAAAGGTGTCTTGGAACTCTTCTCCACAATGCCCAAGCAGATAGAAGAGTTGAAGAAGTCCACCTTCCGCCAAGGAGCCATCGCTGGATTGAGCCGGGCTCTGGCCTTCGCCCCTGAGCTAACGCCGGCTGAAATGATGGATGGTTAGCCATCCAAAAGAGATGACGGCTCAGAATTCACCGAAGAAGATTACATCCGGTGTGTCAAAGAGTCGCGTTATCTGGCCTCTGTACTGGTGGATGAAGCTGACTTGAGCACTTATCAGGCGGCTTATGATGCAGAGGAGAAGAGGATCCGCGGGCCTCTCTACGAGTGGAAGGATCTAACACCCACCCACAGTAAGGATCTCTTCCCTTGTGAGCTTGACGCGTCCCCTTTCCTTGAAGGGTCTTTCGCTGCTCTGGCTGACTATAATTGGGATGTGGGAAATCTCCAGATGAAGCCAGCAGAAGACCCGGAGCAGGATGAGCCGGCTAATAACTGAACTTTGTTCTTTTAAACTTTCTGAACACAGACTCATGTAATGACCCGCCGTGAGCGGTTGACAATGCCGTTTGCTCCTTCTGAGAATAGTTTTTGTAATAGAGTAAACATGACCCTACCGTTTGGCGGCTGTATATATTTGCACCTCTCTGTGTGCACTTTCCTTCTTTCTGTGTTTCAATTTAATGTGTTGCCGGCTCTCCATGGATATACCTTGAGCTTTTCTGATGAGAGGTGTCTGTCTTTGAAGACGCCATTCCTTCTCCAGAATATTAGAGCCGGATAATCTCTTTGAAAACTCAATTTTTGTCAACCGGAGCAACATGGCTCCGATTCTTGTCGGATGAATCTATTAAGGAGCCGATTGTCGTAGGATAATGTAAGCTATACCTGATGGTAAGAAGCCTCTATCGACAACTGCGACTATTGATGAACTGGAAGCGGCTTAAAGCCGGTTGTATGAAGGGTAATGTAAGCTATACCTAACGGTAAGAAGCCTCCTTTTAACAGCAAATGTTGTATGTGCGAACGCCGGCTGTTGATGGGCGATGTAAGCTATACCTTAAGGCAACAAGCCTCCATAGACAGCCGCAGCTAATAATTAGCCTGAGACGGCATAAAGCCGGCTGTTTGGAAGGAGATGTAAGCTATACCCGAAGGCAAGAAGCCTCTTTCAACAGCTACAGTTGATAAGCAACTGAGGTTTGGCGTAAAACGCGGGTTGTTAGGGTGAGATAAGCGAACCCGTCGGTAAGAAGCCCCCTTCGACAACCGCGGTTAATATGTAACAGGAAGTGGCATAAAGCCGTCCATTAGGGTGAGATAAGCGATACCCGTCGGTAAGAAGCCCCCTTCGATGGCCGCAGTTGATAAGCAACTGGAATTTGGTGTACACGCTGTTGTCTTAGGGTCATGTAAGTTATACCAAAGGTAAGAAGCCTCCATCAACAACAGCGCTTAATGTAACCAAACTAGGCATAAAGCCAATTGTGCAAGGGTGATGTAAGCTATACCCGGAGGCAAGAAGCCTCCTTGCAACAGTTTAATAACAGCTGGCTGTGCAAAGGAGATGTAAGCTATACCCGAAGGAAAGAAGCCTCTTTGCAACAGTGCTTAATTGGGCATAACGCCGGCTGTGCAAGGGAGATGTGAGCTATACCCGAAGGCAAGAAGCCTCCCTGCAACAGCATAAAAGTAGACTGTGCAGGGGAGATGTGAGCTATACCCGAAGGCAAGAAGCCTCCCTGCAACAGCGCTTGATAGGGCATAAAGCCGGATCAGCCGTTTTGACGGTGAATAAACCACTTTAACTCAAATTTTTCAGCCGGAAAAATTTCATCTTGATTGCACAAAGGTATACATAAGAGCGGAGGCCCCTGTCTTTGCGGGGATGCTAGCTTTTACTCATGTAAGCATGATATATACAATGATAGCGGATTTCAATGCCTGCTAATTAAAGTATGGCCGCAAATGTGCGATATTCCATGGCCGCAACGTCTCTTGACCCGCGGTTTCCGATTCATCTCGGATATCAATGAGGTAATATGACCCATTGTTAAGGTTTCTGCTGATCACAAAAGGCCCCTCCCATGGTGGACATAACTTGTGCATTCCAGATTGGTCTTGAATCATCCGGAGCACTAGGTCACCCTCCTGGAACGTTCGGGTCTTCACCCTGCGGCTATGATAGCATCGTAGGTCTTGTTGATAAATTGTCGACCTGGCTGCTGCTAACTCTCGTGCTTCATCCAAGGCGTCCAACGCACCTTGGCGTGCTACCTCATTGTCCGTCTCAATATAAGCCGCCACCCTTGGTGAGTCATGCCGGATATCGCTGGGTAGAACTACCTCAGCACCATATACCATGAAGAAAGGCGTAAAACCTGTAGATCTGTTAGGGGTAGTTCTGATGCTCCATAAGACGGAAGGCAACTCCTCAACCCAACATTCGGGTGTCCGCTTCAAAGGAACCATGAGCCATGGTTTGACTCCTCTTAAGATTTCCTGATTGGCTCGCTCCGCCTGACCATTAGACTGTGGATGTGCCACGGCTGAAACATCAAGCCGGATATGCTCCTTCTCACAGAACATTTTCACAGCTCCTTTGGATAGATTTGTTCCATTGTCCGTAATGATACTGTGCGGGTAACCAAAGCGATAATCTGCTTCTTAATAAATTGAACCGCTGTAGTTGCGTCACATTTACCGACCGACTCTGCCTCTACCCACTTAGTAAATTTATCAATTGCCACCAGAAGGTGTGTTTTCTTATCCTTGGATCTCTTGAAAGGTCCTACCATATCAAGCCCCCAGACGGCAAACGGCCAAGTGATTGGTATCATCCTCAACTCTTGAGCCGGAACGTGAGCACGCCGGCCAAACTTCTGATAGCCTTCACACTTACGGACTAAGTCTTCTGCATCCTTGTGAGCTGTCAACCAGAAAAATCCATGTCGAAAAGCCTTGGCCACTAAAGATTTTGACCCGGCATGATGTCCACAGTCGCCAGCATGAATTTCACTCAAGATCTGCCGGCCCTCCTCTGGTGAGACGCGGCGCTGAAAGACACCCGTCACACTAGACTTATGTAACTCACCATTGATAATTGTCATAGACTTAGAATGCCGGGTGATCTTCCTGGCCAGACCCTCCTCCTGAGGTAACTTGCCGCGTGTCAGATACGCTAAATAAGGCATAGTCCAGTCTGGGATGGCATGTAGAGCCACCACCAATTCCGCTTCTGGGTCAGGAATAGCCAGATTCTCCTCAGAGGGTATCTTGACAGTCGGATGATGCAATACATCTAGAAAAACATTAGGTGGTACCGGCTTTCGTTGAGAGCCTAACCGTGACAAAGCATCAGCCGCCTCATTCCTGCGACGATCAATGTGCTCCACCTGGTACCCCTTGAAGTGACCGGCAATGATATCAACCGCCTGTCGATAAGCCGCCATCCGCAGATCCTTGGAGTCCCAAGTACCTAAAACTTACTGAGCCACCAGATCTAAGTCGCCTAAGCATCTGACCCAGCTTAAATTCATCTCTTTAGTGACTCTGAGACCATGGAGCAGTGCCTCATACTCAGCTGCATTATTAGTACAAGGGAACATTAACCGGAGCACATTACAAAACTTGTCACCCTTGGGGGAGGTGAGAAGAACTCCTGCCCCGGACCCCTCTAGCTGCTTGGACCCATCAAAGTGTATAGTCCAATACGTGTTATCCGAATTCTCTTCGGGGGCTTGACATTCGGTCCAATCATTTATGAAATCCACCAAAGCTTGAGACTTAATTGATGTACGAGGAACATACTTGATGTTAAGAGGACCCAACTCTAAGGCCCACTTGGCAATCCTCCCTGTAGCTTCTCTATTTTGAATGATATCTCCCAATGGGGTGACACTGACCACTGTTATCTGGTGCCCCAAAAAGTAGTGTTTTAATTTGCAGTTGGCCATGAAAACCCCATATACTAACTTCTGCCAATGGGGATACATGTGCTTAGACTCTGCCAAAACTTCACTTATGTAATAAACCGGCCTTTGCACAGGATACTCCTTCCCTACCTCCTTGCGCTCAACCACAATTGCTATACTGACCGCTCTGTTGTTAGCCGCCACATAAAGGAGTAATGGCTCTTTCTCAACCAGAGCAGCTAACACTGGTGGCTCAGTCAACTGTTTTTTAAGAGCTTCAAGTGCTTCGGCCGCTGCTTTGCTTCACTTAAACTTGTCTGTCTTTTTCATCATCTGGTATAAGGGAATGGCTTTCTCCCAAGCCGGCTTATGAAGCGGCTCAACGCAGCAATCCGTCCTGCAAGGCGCTAAACGTCATTAATGCACGTCGGCTCCCCTAAAGAAGTGATAGCCTTAATCTTATCCGGGTTAGCCTCGATGCCCCACTCAGAGACCAAGAAACCCAAAAGCTTTCTTGCTGGAACACCAAAGACACACTTCGTCGGGTTAAGCATCATCTTGTAGACCCGGAGATTGTCAAAGGTTTATTTCAAATCCTCTAGGAGAGTTTCCTTCTTTCTGGATTTAACCACGATGTCGTCTACGTAAGCATGAACATTTCGGCCAATCTGACTGTGGAGGCAGTTCTGCACACATCGTTGGTAAGTCGCGTGGGCACTCTTGAGCCCGAAAGGCATGGAGACGTAACAGAATGCCCCAAAGGTGTAATAAACGCCATCTTCTCCTGATCTTTCATTGCCATCTTAATCCGATGATATACTGAATATGCATCCAGGAAGCATAAACTTTCACATCCGGCTGTAGCATCAATAATTTGATCGATACGAGGGAGTGCAAAAGGGTCAGCCGGGCAAGCCTTGTTAAGGTCCGTGTAACCTATACACATACGCCAAGTGCTGTTCTTTTTTAGAACTAGCACCGGGTTAGCCAACCAGTCCGGGTGAAAAACTTCCACTATAAAGCCTACGACCAAGAGCCGGGCAACTTCCTCCCTAATAGCTTTACGTCTCTCTTCGTTGAACCATCGTAGAAACAGTTTGATCGGCTTAAACTTTGGATCCACATTAAGATTGTGCTCAGCGGACTCTCTCGGTACACCCAGCATGTCAGAAGGCTTCCATGCAAAGATGTCCTGATTCTTACGGATGAATTCGATGAGCGCGCTTTCCTATTTGGGATCCATGTGAGCCCCAATGATGAACTGCTTGGATGAGTCGCCCGGATTGAAATCTACTGCCTTGGTATCATCCGCTGAAAACTTGAGTGGCGGCTCAACTTCTGTCGTAGGCTTCTTCAGCGGGGTCATATCCTCTGGGTCAACGTTCTCCTTGTAGTATTTCAGCTCCTCCTGAGCACAACTAGACTCTGCATACGCCGCATCTCCTTCCTCATACTCGAGATCCGTTTTCCTATTACCGTGAACGGTAATTGTACCTTTTAAGCCGGGCATTTTGAGTTGCAAATAAACATAGCAAGGCCTATCCATAAATTTGGCGTAAGCCGGCCTCCCAATGCATTATAGGGACTTTTGATTTTGACCACCTCGAACCACAAGGACTCCACCCTGTAATTATACTCATCGCCAAAAGCTACTTCCAATGAAATCCGGCCCACTGGGTATGCCGATTTCACGCGGGACCAGACCATGAAAAACGGTGGAGGAAGGCTTACAGTCTTTGTCAAGCAACTTCATTCGCTGGAAAGTGTCATAGTAAAGGATGTTGATGCTGCTACCTCCGTCCATAAGCACTTTATTCACCATATAGCCATTCACCTGAGGAGCCACAACTAGAGCCAGCCGGCCCGGGTCATCTACCCGTGGCGGGTGATCCTCCCAGCTCCACATTATGTTATACTTAGACCACGGTAAATATCGCGGGAGAGCCGGAGCAACCGCATTAACTGCTCACCTCCGCAACTTCTCATCTCGTTTACTATGACCGGTCGTGAATACGTGATATTGTCCAGAACTGAGCTGCTTCGGGTTACTCTGAAACCCGGACTGATTGCGCTACTGCTGATTGTTGTTATTGCTATTGTTGCCAGGGTGCTGTTGGTGCCCCCTTGGTTATTCTGACCCGGATGCCCATTTCCTGAACCGCCGTCACCGAATCCAGCCCCTGATCCGCCATGCCCTGAGCCGCCAGGCGGGCCACCGCCCTGATTATTACGCGGTCGTGAATGCTGGTTTTTGAATCTCTGCATGATAAAACAATCACCCCACGCATGCAACGCCGGCTTGTCAGGCGTGTTGTGCTCCGGACAAGGCTTCCTAAGCGCTTCTTCTAAATTAAAAGGGCCTCTGTTCCTTTGATGAAACGGCCTGAATTTTCCATTCCCCTTGGGATGGTTCTGTCCTGTGTTGGTATTTGCCACTAGCTCTGACCCGCTATCAGCGCTCTTCCGCTTATTCTGATTCCCATTGTTCACAAAACCTTTTCCTTGATTGTTTTTCTTCCCTTGATTGGCTTTCTCATCATCCGAGCCTGGATCCTTGGTGTTATCTGAGTCGGCATACTTTGTCAAGGCCGTCATGAGCTCTCCCATATCCTGACACGTGCGCTTGAGCCGGCCAAGTTTCTGTTTCAATGGAACAAAATGACAGTTCTGTTCTAAAATAAGCACCGCTTGAGCCACCGTGATCTGCTCTAAAGAGTGAATAATGGTCGACACCCGCCGGACCCAATGATGGGCCGACTCATTCTCCTGTTGAACACAATGGTCCAAGTCGACAATGGTCATAGGCTGCTTACAGGTCCCCTGGAAATTCTTAATAAACTTTGCTCTCAACTCCGCCCATGAGCTTATCGTGTTAGGCGACAGACCTTTCAGCCATGTACGAGCCGGACCCTCAAGCATCATGATGAAATATTTTGCGCATACCGCCTCATTGACATCCAGCATCTCCATGGCCAGCTCATAACTTTCAACCCACGCCTCAGGGGGTAGATCAGCGGTGTAATTCGGAACCTTTCGAGGCCCCTTGAAATCTTTCGGTAGCCGTTCACTTCTTAGAGCCGGAGTTAAACATGGCACCGGCTCTGGTACTAACTACTCCCATTGAGACGGAAAGCGTCGGCTCTGGACGGGTTGCCGCTATCTCCGCCTCTCGCCTGTCTCTCGCCTGGTCCGCGAGGGCTTGTGCATCTAGAGCTGCCCGCTCGTCCTCCGGTGGTCCACGACGTGGATGACTGCTGGAACACGCTGGCGACTCGTAGCGTTGGCTGAAACTTCGACTGTGGAGGGGGTTGGAGTGAACCCGGCTCCGGCTATGAGCATACCTCTCTTGCTGGGCCATGGCCATTTGTAAATATACAATGGCGTTTCGCACATCCTCCGCAAAGGGTGCTTCATCTGGGATGGGAATCGTCTCAAGCCGGGCGGCCGCTGCCACCATGTTCTCGGCCGGGTTAGAGTAATGACCCGCCGGCGTTGGAAAAGCCCTAGGTGAGATTTGGTTATGCTAGGGTGGATGAGTCGCCGGGCGTTCCATCGGGCGGCTTTCCGGTGCACCCGTAACCCGCCTCGCACCAGGGGTGTTAAAAAGGTTCCTCGCTTCGTAACGTTCTGGCAGACGGGATTGATGCCTCCTCCGGTGCACCGCGGCCGCTGACCTTTGCTCCAGCTCCAGGCAGAAAGCATCGGCCTTGATACGCTCCGCTTCTTCCTCCATCCGGGTCTTTAGCTCGGCCATCCTTTGTCGTTCCTCTGCCATCCGGCTCTTGATCCATGCCACCTCTAGATTCCTGGCTGCTTGATTATTCGGTGTTACTTCTGTGGCCATGAGAGCTGTAAGTTCGTCCATCAATTCCACTAGAACCTGAGCCGGCGGCGGCAGGCTATCACCCGCTACGGCGGCTCCCGCTGCTGTGTCACCGGCGGCTGAAGCCGATCCTGCCATGAACACCACCGCATGAACCAGGGGTCTCAGATCATTCGACTCAAAGCCCTCTACCTCAGAATAGGTGTCGTAGTAGCCCCTAAGGCCACCGTTACTGAGCCGATACACTGATTCTGTCTCCCCACTGGAGGACTCATCTTCCGAGCAAACGAGAGTTCCCTGTGACCCGGACGCTTCCAGGTCCAGGCCTTGAGTGAAGCCCACGAGAACATGCTTTTGACCTCGTGCGTGTTTTTGACCTGGGCGGGCATGGGCAGGCTGCACAACACCCGTAGATTGGAGACGCCGAGCCGGCTCGACGATGTTGGTGCAGATGTCCGGCCTGGGTGTAGATCCATCAACCTTTCCGATGAAAACCTGGATCCCACCGAACGGAACCCATAATCCATACTCCATAGAACCAGCATCAAGCCCCCAGCCGGCGTCGTCGATGTAGAGCCGGCCGCGGCCACTCTTTCTCATCCTTCCACCACGTATCCTTCGAGCCCTGGGAGAGAGCCCTTTGAGAACTCAACACCACCAAGCGCTAGCCCCATGGTGGGCGCCAACTGTCGTGGTTTTATCACGGCAGATGTCCGGGTGAATGGACTTAGATTCGAGGCCATCGCTAACGGGGCGGACTCAAAGGGGTTAGTCGGGACGAAAGACATGGATTTACCCAGGTTCGGCCCCTCTAGTCGAGGTAATAGCCTACGTCCTGCTTGTGTTTGTATTGCTTGTGTATCGATTACAAGGAGCTAGAAACTTGACCTAGTTCTCGATCACCTCACCTCTAAGTCACCCCGGGTCTGCCTTTATATAAGAGGTCAGGACCATCGGGTCGTTACAATTGCTAACCAAGTCTCTCTCTATCTTCTTGTCCAAGCTGTCTATGAGTCGGCTTGCACGCCCGGGTCTTCTCCGTCCGGGCCGTTTGTACGACCCACACCTTGAGCCACCTATCTTCCTGGGCCACCAGTCTTACGGCTCACCTTTGGGCCGGCTCACGAGCCAACAACATGACCCGGAGCCTTCGCGGCGGGTCATATCGTGGGGTCATATCCCCAACATACCTTATTCGTCAAGAAAGGTATCCACATGGGTGTTCTTGAACTCCGATCCGTTATCGCTTTGAACCTTCTTGATCTTCACTTCAAACTGATTTTGCGCTTTGCGAGCGAAGTTCTTGAAGATCTTTTGAACCTGCGACTTGTCATCAAGAAATAATACCCATGTAAATCTGGAAAAATCATGAACTATAACTAGACCATAGGAATTTCCACCGAGACACTTGTAAGCATTGGGACCAAAAAGATCCATGTGAAGTAACTCGAGTGGTCTCCTAGTAGTCATGATATTCTTAACGGGATGACTTCCACCTACTTGCTCCCTAGATTGACAAGCACTGCAAAGTCTATCTTTGTCAAAGATAACATCTTTAACACCAAGTATATGATCCCCTTTGATTAGCTTATCTAGATTTCGCATGCCTACATGTCCAAGTTTTCTATGCCAAAGCCAACCTTTAGAAGATTTTGCAATTAAACAAGTGCGAGGCTTGGATCTTTTAGTGAAGTCAACAATGTATAGATCACCTCTACGGAAGCCGGTAAAGACCATTTTATGATTATCTTGACGAAACACTTGGCAATCTACTTTCATGAATAGAACATAGAAACCGAAGTCGGCAAGTCTAGATACGGAAAGAAGATTGTAGCCAAGGGATTCAACAAGCATAGCATTTTGAATAGAGCTATCATGGGATATAGCCACCTTACCAAGGCTAAGTACCTTACCCTTAGAGTTGTCTCCAAAGGTCATGTACCGTCGAGGTCCTTGATTAGGCATGATCTCTTGGAACATGTCTTTATCACCAGTCATATGATCTGTACATCCACTGTCAAGGATCCACTCTTTTCCTCCGGACATGTAATCCTTAAAGTTTGCCATGAGGCTCAGATTCTTCATGATCTTCTCGTGCTCGATGTCAAACAACTCATCTTATTCATCAAGTGGGAAATACTCATCATAAAGAACAAGAGACTCATTAGAGTAGTGATCATGATTATGTTCAAGTTTATGAATGCGAATGGCTTCAAATATTATGTTGTTGATAGTGGTGACATCTCCTTTAACACGCATAAGATCACGGAGCTCAAATAGTATTGGGGAACGTTGCATGGGAAACAAAAAACTTCCTACACACACGTAGATCTATCCATGGTGACGAGCATCTATGAGAGGGAGAGTGGATCTACATACCCTTGTAGATCGCTAAGTGGGAAGCGTTAAGAAACGCGGTTGGTGTAGTCGAACATCTTCGCTATCCAAATCGCCGAGCGTCCCGCGATCACATCATGATTCGTCCCGCGATCAAATGACGATCCGCCCCGCGAACTCATCACGATCCGTCCCGCGATCTCATCATGATCCGTCCCATGATCTCATCACGATCCATCCCGTGATCTTATCACGATCTGTCCTGTGAACTCGTCACAAACCGTCTCGCGATCTTGACCATGGTCCTTCCGATCTAGCGCCGTCCGCGTTCAGCACACGTGCAACTTGATGACGATCTCCACCGTCTTGATCCAGCAAGAGGAAGTGAAGAGGAGGACGAGTTCACCGGCAGCGTGACAGTGCTCCGGCGATGGTGGTGGAGAAATTCCGGTAGGGCTTCGCCTAAGCACTGCGGAAATCCGATCTAGAGGAGCACCGGTGGAACGGGTAGCACATGGCTATAAAATCTAGTGCAAAACACCCAATACCACCAGTATATATAAGAGGGAGGGAGGAGGAGGGCTGGCGCACAAGGCAGCCCTTGCGCAAGGAGGAGAGGAGGAATCCTCCTCCAATGCTATTAGGACTAGGATTCCTCCTTTCCTACTTGGAATCTCTTTCCACCTTGGCTTTTTTTCTCTCTTTCTCAAGTCCAGCCGCATGGGCATCTTAGAGGAATTCCACCAGCCCACTAAGGGCTGGTTTCCACCCTACCACAGCCCATGTAGCCTCTTGGGTCGAAATACCTCTCCCGATGGTCCCCTGGTACACTCCCGGCACTCCCGGTACACTACCGATGAGCCCGAAACTTTTCCGGCGACCAAAATAGGACTTCCCATATATGAATCTTTACCTCCGGACCATTCCAGAGCTCCTCGTGACATCCGGGATATCATCCGGGACTCCGAACAACCTTTGGTAAGCACCATACATAACTCTATACTACCGAAACGTCACCAAACCTTAAGTGTGAAGACCCCGCGGGTTCGAGAACTATGTAGACATGACCGAGACACCTCTACGGTCAATAACCAATGGCGGGACCAGGATGTCCACATTGGTTCCTACATATTCTACGAAGATCTTTATTGGTCGAACCTCTATGTCAAGGATTCAGTTAATCCCGTATGATGTTCCCTTTGTTCTTCGGTATGTTACTTGCCCGAGATTCGATCGTCGGTATCTCCATACCTAGTTCAACCTTGTTACCGGCAAGTCTCTTTACTCATTCCGTGATACAAGATCCCGTGACTAACACTTAGTCACATTGCTTGCAAGGCTTATTGTGATGTTGTATTACCAAGTGGGCCCTGAGATACCTCTCCGTCACACGGAGTAACAAATCCCAGTCTTGATCCATGCCAACTCAACAGACACCCTCGGAGATACCTGTAGAGCACCTTTATAGTCCCCCAGTTACGTTGCGACATTTGATACACACAAGGTACTCCTCCGATGTCAGTGAGTTGCATGATCTCATGGTCATAGGAACACATACTTTGACATGCAGAAAACAATAGCAATAAACTAACACGATGATATGCTACGTTTGTAGTTTGGGTCTTGTCCATCACATCATTCACCTAATGATGTGATCCCGTTATCAAATGACATTACATGTCAATGGCTAGGAAAACTTGACCATCTTTGACCAACGAGGTAGTTCACTAGAGGCATACAAGGGACAGAGTGTTGTCTATTTACCCACACATGTAATGTGTTTCCATTCAATACAATTATAGCATGGATAATAAACAATTTATCATGAACAAGGAAATATGATAATAACTAATTTTATTATTGCCTCTAGGGAATATTTCCAACAGTCTCCCACTTGCACTAGAGTCAGTAATCTAGTTCACATCACCATGTGATACGCGTTGTAATGAATCTAACACCCAATGAGTTCTGGGGCTCGATCATGCTTTGCATGTGATAGAGGTCTTATAGTCAACGGGTCTGCGACATTCAGATCCGTGTGTACTTTGCAAATCTCTATGCCAAACTGTAAACACTGCTACCACACTCCACTTGGTACTATTCCAAATGGATGCTCCTACTATACGTATCCAGATTGCTACTACGGGTTATCCGGATTGGTGTTTAAAGCTTGCATCAACGTAACTCTTTACGACGAACTCTTTATCACCTCCATAATCAAGAAACATCTCCTTAGTCCTTTAGTTACTAAGGATATTCTTGACCGCTGTCCAGTGATTCACTCCTGGATCACTCTTGTACCCCTTGACAGACTCATGGCAAGGCACACACAGGTGCGGTACACAGCATGGCATACTATAGAGAGCCTATGGCTAAGGCATAGGGGACGACGTTCGTCCTTCCTCTTTCTTCTGCCGTGGTCGAGCTTTGAGTCTCACTCAACTTCACACCTTACAATGCAGACGAGAATGCTTCTCTCTGACTAATCCATTTTGAACTCTTTCAAAAATCTTGTCAAGGTATGTACTCATTGAAAGTCTTATCAAACATCTTGATCTATCTTTATAGATCTTGATGCTCAACAATTAGGTAGCTTTTATCCAGGTCTTCCTTTGAAAAACTCTTTTCAATCAACCGTTTATGCTCTCCAGAAATTCTACATCATTTCCGAACAGCAATATGTCATCCACATATACTTATCAGAAACTCTATAGTGCTCCCACTCACTTTATTGTAAATACAAGTTTCTCATAAACTTTGTATAGACTTAAAAACTTTGATCACCTCATCAAAGTGCATATTCCAACTCCGAGATGCTTGCTTCGGTTCATAGAAGAATCACTGAAGCTTGCACACCTTTTAGCATCCTTAGGACTGACAAAACCTTCTGGTTGTATCACATACAACCTTTCCTCAAGTAAACCGTTAAGGAAACGATGTTTTGATATCCATCTGCCAGATTTCATAATTGAAAATGCAGCAACTGCTAACATAATTCCAACAGACTTTAGCATCGCTACGAGTGAGAAAGTCTCATCGCAGTCAACTCCTTGAACTTGTCATAAACTTATTTACAACAAGTCGAGCTTTACAAATGGTGACATTTACCATGAGGGTCTGTCTTCATTTAAAACATCCATTTGTACTCAACGACCTGCCGTCCAACGAGCAAGTCTACCAAAGTTAACACTTGGTTTTCATACATGGATCCTTTCTTGCATTTCATGGCCTCTAACCATTTGTCGGAATCCGGGCCCATCATCGCTTCTTCATAGCTCGTAGGTTCATCGTTGTCTAACAACATGACCTCCAAGACAGGGTTGTCGTACCGCTCAGGAGCAGTACACATCCTTGTCGCCCTACGAGGTTTGATAGTAACTTGATCCGAAGCTTCATGATCATCATCATTAACTTCCTCTTCAACTAACATAGGCTTCATAGAAACAACTTCCTGCGCTGCGCTACTCTCTGGTTGAAACAGAGGTTCAATAACCTCATCAAGTTCTATCCTCCTCCCACTCAATTCTTTCAAGAGAAACCTTTTCTCGAGAAAGGACCCAGTTTTAGCAACAAACATTTTATGCTTGGATCTGAGATAGAAGGTTCACCCAACTATTCTTAGGGTATTCTATGAAGATGCATTTGTCTGCTTTGGGTTTGAGCTCATTAGGTTAAAACATTTTCCACCCAAACGTCACAGCCCTAAACGTTTAAGAAATGACAGCTTAGGTTTCTATCAAACCATAATTCACACGATGTCATCTCAACGGATTTAGATGGTGCCCTATTTAAAGTGAATGTAGTTGTCTCTAATGCATAACCCCAAAATTATAGTAACAAAATGATAAGAGACATCATAGCATGCACTATATCCAATAGAGCACGACTATGACGTTCGGACACACCATCACACTATGCTGTTCCAGGTGGCGTGAGTTGTGAAACAATTCCACATTGTCTAAAGTTGTATGCCAAACTCGTAACTCAGATATTCACCTCCACGATCATATCGCAAACATTTTTATCTTCTTGTCACGATGATCTTAAAACTTCACTCTGAATTTCCTTGAACCTTTCAAACGATTCAGACTTGTGTTTCATTAAGTAAATATACACTACATCTACTCAAATCATCAGTGAAGGTAAGAAAATAATGATATCCACCGCACGCTACAAGGCTCATTGGATTGCATACATCAACCTGTATCATTTCCAATAAATCACTTGCTCGCTTCATCAAAATAGAAAACGGGGGTCCTTAGTCATCTTGACCAAGAGGCATGGTTCGCATGTCTCAACCGATTCGAAATCGACTAAGTCCAAAGATCCATCAGCATGGAGTTTCTTCATGCGCTTTATACCAATATGACATTTAGCGGCAGTGCCACAAGTATGTGGTACTATCATTATTAACTTTGTATCTTTTTGGCATCAATGTTATGAACATGTGTATTACTACGATCAAGTTTCAACAAACCATTCTTACTGGGTGCATGACCATTGAAGGTATTATTCATGTAAATAGAATAACCATTATTCTCTAACTTAAATGAATAACCGTGTTGCAATGAACATGATCTAATCACGTTCATGCTCAACACAAAAACACCAAATAACATTTATTTTAGGTTCGTCACTAATCTCGAAGGTAGAGAGAGCGTGCGATGTTGATCACATCAACCTTGGAAACATTTCCAACACACATCGTCACCTCACACTTAGCTAGTATCCGTTTATTCCGTAGCTTTTACTTCGAGTTACTAACATTTAGCAACCGAACCGGTATCCAATACCTAGGTGCTACTAGGAGTACTAGCAAGGTACACATCAATAACACGTATATCAAATATACTTCTGTCGACTTTGCCGGCCTTCTTATCTACCAAGTATCTAGGGTTGTTCCGATTTAGCGACCGTTCTCCTCATAATCGAAGCACTTAGTCTCGGGTTTGGGTTAGACTTTGGGTTGCTTCACTGGAGCTGCAACTGACTTGCTATCCATGAAGTTTCCCTCCTTGCTCTTGCCCTTCTCAAAACTAGTGGTTTTAACTAACCATCAACACTTTGACGCTCCTTCTCGATTTCTACCTTCGCGGTGTCAAACATCGTGAATAGCTCAGGGATCATTATTTCTATCCCTAGCGTTTTATAGTTCATCACCAAGTTCTAGTAGCTTTAGTGACAGTGACTTGGAGAACTATATCAATCACTATATTATCTAGAAGATCAACTCCCACTCGATTCAAGCGATTGTAGCACCCAGACAATCTGAGCACATGCTCAACGATTGAGCTATTCTCTTTCATCTTACAGGCAAAGAATCTTGTTGGGGATCTCATATCTCGCAACACGGGCACGAGCCTGAGATCCTAATTTCAGCTCTTAGAACATCTCATATGTTCCATGACGTTCAAAACGTTTTGGAGCCTCAATTCTAAGCTGTAATGCATGACACACTAAACTATCAAGTAGTTATCAAAACGTGCCTGTCAGATGTTCACAACATCTACAAACAACGCTAGAGGGGTTGGCGCACCGAGCGGTGCATTAAGGACATAAGCCTTCTGTGCAGCAATGAGGACAATCCTCAGATCACGGAGCCAGTCCGCAATATGGCTACCATCATCTTTCAACTCTATTTCTCTAGGAACATATAAAATTCAAGGGAGCTACAGCGTGAGCTAGTAATCTAAAACATAATTTTGCAAAGACACTACTGACTATGTTCATGATAATGAGTTCAATTAATCATATTACTTAAGAACTCCCACTCAAATTGACATCCCTCCGGTCATCCGAGTGATACATGATCCAAATTCACCAACTCAAGTCCTATCATCACGTGAGTTGAGGTGGTCACAATGGTGAACATCATCATGTTGATCATATCTACTATATGACTCATGTTCGACCTTTCGGTCTCTTGTCTTCCGAGGCCATGTCTGTACATGCTAGGCTCGTCAAGTTTAACCCAAGTGTTCTGCATTTGCAACACTGGCTTGCACCCGTTGTATGTGAACGTAGAGTCTATCACACCCGATCATCACATGGTGTCTCAACACGATGAACTTTCGCAACGGTGCACACTCGGGGATAACACAATTTTATCTTGAAATTTAAGTGAGGGATCACCTTATAATGCTACCGTCGTACTAAGAAAAACAAGGTGCATAAAATGATTAACATCACATGCAATTCATAAGTGACATGATATGGCCATGAACTTGTGCTTTAGATCTCCATCTTGCAAGCACCGGCATGATCTCCATCGTCACCGGCACGACACCATGATCTCCATCATCTTGATCTCCATCAACGTATCACCATCGGGGTTGTCACGCCCTGCATGCTTCTACTACTATTGCTACTATTTAGCGATAAAGTAAAGCATTACATAGCGCTTAATGATTGACATGCAGGTCATACAATAATTAAAGACAACCCTATGGCTCCTGCCGGTTGCTGTACTCACCGACATGCAAGTCATGAAATTCTATACATCACATGATCATCTCATACATCACATATATCACATCATGTAATTGGCCATATCACATCACAACATACCCTGCAAAAACAAGTTAGACATCCTCTAATTGTTGTTGCATGTTTTACGTGGCTGCTACGGGTTTCTAGCAAGAACGATTCTCACCTATGCATAAACCACAATGGTGATACATAATTTGCTTTTCAACCTTCTCAAGGACCGCCTTTGTCGAATCCGACCAACTAAAGTGAGAGAAACTGCCACCCGCAAGCCATCTAGGCAACAAGTTGCGTCGAGGGAACCGGTCTTTCGTAAGCGTACGAGTAATGTTGGTCCAGGCCGCTTCATCTCACAATACCGCTGAACCAAAATCTGAGCAAGGGAGGAAGCAATCTAAGCATCAACGCCCACAAACCTTTTGTGTTCTACTCGAGATCTCATCAACACATAGACCTAGCTTTGATACCACTGTTGGGGAACGTTGCATGGGAAACAAAAAATTTCCTACACACACGTAGATATATCCATGGTGATGAGCATCTATGAGAAGGAGAGTGGATCTACATACCCTTGTAGATCATTAAGCGGGAAGCATTAAGAAACGTGGTTGGTGTAGTCGAACATCTTCATGATCCAAATCGCCGAGCGTCCCGCGATCACATCACGATCCGTCCCGCGATCAAATCACGATCCACCCCGTGAACTCATCACGATCCATCCCGCGATCTCATCACGATCCGTCCGGTGATCTCATCACGATCCGTCTTGTGATCTCATCACGATCCGTCCCGTGAACTCGTCACGAACCGTCTCGTGATCTTGACCACGGTCCTTCCGATCTAGCGCCGAACGGACGGCACCTCCGTGTTCAGCACACGTGTAGCTTGATGATGATCTCCACCGTCTTGATCCAGCAAGAGGAAGTGGAGAGGAGGACGATTTCACCGGCAGCGTGACGGCGCTCCGGCGATGGTGGTGGAGCAATTCCGGCAGGGCTTCGCCAAAGCACTGCGGAAATCCGATCTAGAGGAGCACCGGTGGAACGGGTAGCACGTGGCCGTAAAATCTAGTGCAAAACACCCAATACCACCAGTATATATAATAGGGAGGGAGGAGGAGGGCTGGCGCACAAGGCAGCCCTTGCGCAAGGAGGAGAGGAGGAATCCTCCTCCAATCCTATTAGGACTAGGATTCCTCCTTTCCTACTTGGAATCTCTTTCCACCTTGGCTTTTTTTTCTCTCTTTCTCAAGTCCAGCCGCATGGGCCTCTTAGAGGAATTACACGAGCCCACTAAGGTCTGGTTTCCACCCTCCCACAGCCCATGTAGCCTCTTGGGTCGAAATACCTCTCCCGATGGTCCCCTAGTACACTACCGACACTCCCGGTACACTACCGATGAGCTCGAAACTTTTCCGGCGACCAAAATAGGACTTCCTATATATGAATCTTTACCTTAGGACCATTATGGAGCTCCTCGTGACGTCCGGGATCTCATCTGGGACTCCAAATAACCTTCGGTCACCACCATACATAACTCTATACTAGCGAAACGTCACCAAACCTTAAGTGTGAAGACCCTGCGGGTTCAAGAACTATGTAGACATGACCGAGACACCTCTATGGTCAATAACCAATGGCGGGACCTGGATGTCCACATTGGTTCCTACATATTCTACGAAGATCTTTATCGGTTGAACCTCTATGTCAAGGATTCAGTTAATCTCGTATGATGTTCCCTTTGTTCTTCGGTATGTTACTTGCCCGAGATTCGATCGTCGGTATCTCCATACCTAGTTCAACCTCGTTACTGGCAAGTCTCTTTACTCGTTCCGTAATACAAGATCCCGTGACTAACACTTAGTCACATTGCTTGCAAGGCTTATTGTGATGTTGTATTACCTAGTGGGCCCTGAGATACCTCTCCGTCACACGGAGTAACAAATCCCAGTCTTGATCCATGCCAACTCAACAGACACCCTCGGACATACCTATAGAGCACCTTTATAGTCACCCAGTTATGTTGCAACGTTTGATACACACAAGGTACTCCTCCGATGTCAGTGAGTTGCATGATCTCATGGTCATAGGAACACATACTTTGACATGCAGAAAACAGTAGCAATAATCTGACACGATCATATGCTACGTTTGTAGTTTGGGTCTTGTCCATCACATCATTCTCCTAATGGTGTGATCCCGTTATCAAATGACATCACATGTCAATGGCTAGGAAACCTTGACCATCTTTGATCAACGAGCTAGTTCACTAGAGGCATACTAGGGACAGAGTGTCGTCTATTTACCCACACATTTAATGTGTTTCCATTCAATACAATTATAGCATGGACAATAAACGATTTATCATGAACAAGGAAATATGATAATAACAAATTTTATTATTGACTCTAGGGCATATTTCCAACAAATAGGCATTTATCAAAGTTTGTATCGCTAGGCTTCATTTTGTGAAAAGCAATGGTTTTATGAAGAATTTCATCAAGATTTCCTAAGGAAAGATTTGGATATCGTTTCTCCAAGTCAGTCCATAAGGTATAGGCACATGCAAAGTTCTTCATTTGAGAAAGCACGAATCTTGGTAAACCTCTAACAATAAGATTGAAAGTTCTTAGGTTACCAAGCATGTTAATTTCCTCTTCGTGTGTGGGATGCAATTCATCAATAGGGAGCACATAGGGATTTTCAATATATTTAGTCAATTGGAATCTGTTGAATAGATCAATCATGACATTCTTCCGTTGACTATAGTACTCTCCATCAAGAATGGGCACTCTACAACTCAAAATCCCCATTCTAGACACATCCGTCTTCCTCCATGGTGATTAAACCGAAGCAATGGATACCAAAGCTCTGATACCACTTGTAGGATCGAGAGAGGGGTGTCTAGAGGGGGATGAATAGACTACTAGCAGTAATTTAAAACCTAACCTTTTCCCTAGTTAATTGTGTTGGAAGTACGCCCTAGAGGCAATAATAAAATGGTTATTATTGTATTTCCTAGTTCATGGTAATTGTCTATTGTTCATGCTATAATTGTGTTAACCGGAAACCGTAATACATGTGTGAATACATAGACCACAACATGTCCCTGGTAAGCCTCTAGTTGGCTAGCTCGGTGATCAATAGATGGTCACGGTTTCATGGCCGTGGACATTGGATGTCGTTGATAATGGTATCACATCATTAGGAGAATGATGTGATGGAAAAGACCCAATCCTAAGCATATCACAAGATCGTGTAGTTCGTTTGCTAAAGCTTTTCAATGTCAAGTATCGTTTCCTTAGACCATGAGATTGTGCAACTCTCGGATACCGTAGGAATGCTTTGGGTGTGCCAAACGTCACAATGTAACTGGGTGGCTATAAAGGTGCACTACGGGTATCTCCGAAGGTGTCTGTTGGGTTGACACGAATCGAGAGTGGGATTTGTCATTCCGTGTGACGGAGAGGTATCTCTGGGACCACTCGGTAAGAAATCATCATAATGAGATCAATGTGACTAAGAATTTAGCCACGGGATGATGTATTATGGAACGAGTAAAGATACTTGCCAGTAACGAGATTGAACAAGGTATAGAGATACCGACGATCGAATCTCGGGCAAGTATCATATCGATAGACAAGGGAATTGTATACGGGATTGATTGAATCCCCGACATTGTGGTTCATCCGATGAAATCATCGTGGAGCATGTGGGAGCCAACATGGGTATCTAGATCCCGCTGTTTGTTATTGACCGGAGAGGTGTCTCGGTCATGTCTACATGTCTCCCGAACCCGTAGGGTCTACACACTTAAGGTTCGATGACGCTAGTGTTATAGGGAAATGGTATACGTGATTACCGAAGGTTGTTCGGAGTCCTGAATGAGATCTCGGATGTCATGAGGATCTCCGTAATGATCCGGAGGTAAAGATTGATATATAGGAAGTCCAGTTTTGGTCACCGGAAAGTTTTTGGGCTCATCGGTAGTGTACCGGGAGTGCCGGGAGGGTGCCGGAGGACCCCCGGGAGGGGTGTGACGACCATAGGACTTTGTGGACCCTTAGAGGAGGTGGTACAGCCCTTATTGGGCTGGCCAAGACCTTCTAGAAAGGCCCATGCGGCTGGGATCAAGAGATAAAGGGCAAAAGGGTTTTAAAAGAGGAGATCCACCTCCCTTGTGGGAGGTGGACTCTTCCCCTAGTTCGGCCGAACCTCTCCTCCTTGGAGGAGGGTCCAAGGCAGCCCTCCCTCTCCCTCCTCCTATATATATGCAAGTGTTTGGGATGATTTGAGACGTGACTTCTCTCTCTCTCTCGGCGCAGCCCTACCCTTCCTCTTCCTCGTTCTCCGTAGCGCGTGGCGAAACCCTACCGGAGTCCACGTAGCTCCACCGTCACCACGCCGTCGTGCTGCCAGAGCTCTCCCTCAAACTCTCCTTCCTCCTTGCTGGATCAAGGCATAGAAGACGTCACCAGGCTGCACGTGTGTTGAACGCGGAGGCGCCGTTGTTCGGCGCTGAGATCGGAATCCACCGCGATCTGAATTGCTGCGAGTACGACTCCACCAACCGCATTCTTGTAACGCTTCCGCTTAGCGATCTTCAAAGGTATGAAGATGCAATCTCTCCCCACTCATTGCTGCTTTCTCCATGGATAGATCTTGGTGATCGTAGGAATTTTTTTGATTTACTACTACGTCTCACAACAGTGGCATCATGAGCTAGGTCTATGCGTAGAATCTATGCACGAGTAGAACACAAGTTGTTGTGGGCGTCGATTTTGTTAATATGCTTACCACTACTAGTCTTATCTTGATTCGGCAGTATTGTGGGATGAAGCAGCCCGGACCGACTTTACACGTACGCTTACGTGAGACTGGTTCCACCGCCTGACATGCACTTGTTGCATAAGGTGGCTAGCGGGTGTCTCTCTCTCCCACCTTAGTCGGATTGGATTCGATGAAAAGGGTCCTTATGAAGGGTGAATAGCAATTGGCATATCACGTTGTGGTTTTGGCATGGGTAAGAAACATTCTTGATAGAAACCTATAGCAACCATGTAAAAACTTGCAACTGCAAATTAGAGGACGTCTAACTTGTTTTTGCAGCATATGCCTTGTGATGTGATATGGCCAAAGAATGTGATGTGATGCATTGTGATGTATGAGATTGATCATGTTCTTGTAATAGGAATCACGACTTGCATGTCGATGAGTATGACAACCGGCAGGAGCCATAGGAGTTGTCTTATTTTATTGTATGACCTGCGTGTCAATCATAAACGCCATGTAGTTACTTTACTTTATTGCTAAACGTTAGCCATAGTACTAGAAGTAATAGTTGGCAAGACAACTTCATGAAGACACAATGATGGAGATCATGGTGTCGTGCCGGTGACAATGATGATTATGGTGCCCCGAAGATGGAGATCAAAGGAGCAAGATGATATTGGCCATATCATGTCACTATGCTGATTGCATGTGATGTTTATCATGTTTACATCTTATTTGCTTAGAACGACGGTAGTAAATAAGATGATCTCTCAATAAAATTTCAAGAAAAGTGTTCACCCTAACTGTGCACCGTTGCTAAGGATCGTTGTTCCCAAGCACCACGTGATGATCGGGTGTGATAGGTTCTAACATTCACATACAACGGGTGTAAGCCAGATTTACACACGCGATACACTTAGGTTGACTTGACGAGCCTAGCATGTACAGACATGGCCTCGGAACACGAAAGACCGAAAGGTCGAACATGAGTCGTATAGAAGATACGATCAACATGGAGACGTTCACCATGGATGACTAGTCCGTCTCACGTGATGATCGGACACGGGCTAGTTGACATGGATCATGTGTCACTTGGATGACTAGAGAGATGTCTATCTAAGTGGGAGTTCATATTTGATTATGTGAACTTAATTATCATGAACTTAGTCTAAAATTGTCTTTACAATCTATATTGTAGATCCAATGTCCAACGCGAATGTCACCCTCAATTTCAACGCGTTCCTAGAGAAAACCAAGCTGAAAGATGATGGAAGCAACTATGCGGACTGGGTTCGTGGCTTGAGGATCATCCTCATAGCTTCCAAGAAATTGTATGTCCTTGATGCATCACTAGGTGACCCACCCCTTCTCCCAGCAGAGCAAGACATTGCGAACGCTTGGCATTCTTGCTGCGATGATTACTCCCTTGTTCAGTGTGGCATGCTTTACAGTTTAGAACCGGGGCTCCAAAAGCGTTTTGAGCAACACAGAGCATATGAGATGTTCCAAGAGCTGAAACTGGTTTTCCAAGCTCATGGCCGGGTCGAGAGATATGACGTCTCCGACAAGTTCTTCAGCTGTAAGATGGAGGAGAATAGTTCTGCCAGTGAACACATCCTCAAGATGTCTGGGCTTCACAACCGCTTGACTCAGCTGTGAGTTAATCTCTCGGATGACTCGGTCATTGACAGAATCCTCCAGTCGCTTCCACCTAGCTACAAGAGCTTTGTGATGAACTACAACATGCAAGGGATGGAGAAGTCCATTCCTGTGTTGTACTCGATGCTGAAATCAGCAAAGGTCGAGATCAAAAAGGAGCATCAAGTGATGATGGTGAATAAGACCACTAGTTTCAAGAAAGGCAAGGGTAAGAAGAACTTCAAGAAGGACGGCAAAGCTGTTGCCACGCCCGGTAAGCAAGTTGCCGGGAAGAAGAAGAACAAGAATGGACCCAAGCCTGAGACTGAGTGTTTTAATTGCAAGTGTATCGGTCACTTGAAGCGGAACTGCCCCAAGTACTTAGCGGATAAGAAGGACGACAACATTAAAGGTATATGTGATATACTTGTTCTTGATGTGTACCTAACTAGCGCTCGTAGTAGCTCCTGGGTATTTGATACCGGTGCAGTTGCTCACATTTGTAACTCCAAGCAGGAGCTACGGAATAAGCGGAGGCTGGCAAAGGACGAGATGACGATGCGCGTCGGGAATGGTTCCAAGGTCGATGTGATCGCCGTCGGCACGCTACCTCTACATCTACCTTCGGGATTAGTGTTAAACCTTAATAATTGTTATTTACTACCAGCTTTGAGCATGAACATTGTATCTGGATCTCGCTTGATGCGAGATGGCTACTCATTTAAATCTGAGAATAATGGTTGTTCTATTTATATGAGAGAAATGTTTTATGGTCATGCCCCGCTGGTCAATGGTTTATTTTTTATGAATCTCGAACGTGATGTTACACATGTCCATAGTGTGACTACCAAAAGGTCTAAGGTTGATAACGATAGTCCCACTTACATGTGGCACTGCCGCCTTGGTCATATTGGTGTCAAACGCATGAAGAAGCTCCATACTGATGGACTTTTGGAGTCTCTTGATTTTGAATCATTTGACACGTGCGAACCATGCCTCATGGGAAAGATGACCAAGACTCCGTTCTCCGAAACAGTGGAGCGAGCAACTGACTTGTTGGAAATAATACATACCGATGTATGCGGTCCAATGAGTGTCGAGGCTCGTGGTGGCTACCGTTATGTTCTCACCCTCACTGATGACTTGAGTAGATATGGGTATGTCTTCTTAATGAAACATAAATCTGAAACTTTTGAAAGGTTCAAGGAATTTCAGAGTGAGGTAGAGAATCAACGTGACAGGAAAATAAAGTGCCTACGATCTGATCGTGGCGGAGAATATTTAAGTCACAAGTTTGGCACGCACCTAAGGAAATGTGGAATTGTTTCACAACTCACGCTGCCTGGCACACCTCGGCGAAATGGCGTGTCTGAACGTCGTAATCGCACTCTATTAGATATGGTACGATCTATGATGTCTCTTACCGACTTACCGCTATCATTTTAGGGATATGCATTAGAGACTGCCACATTCACTTTAAATAGGGCACCGTCAAAATCCGTTGAGACGACACCGTATGAATTATGGTTTGGAAAGAAACCTAAGCTGTCATTTCTAAAAGTTTGGGGATGCGATGCTTATGTGAAGAAACTTCAACCTGAGAAGCTCGAACCCAAAGCGGAAAAGTGCGTCTTCATAGGATATCCCAAAGAGACTATTGGGTATACCTTCTACCTACGATCCGAGGGCAAAGTCTTTGTTGCCAAGAATGGATCCTTTCTCGAGAAAGAGTTTCTCTCGAAAGAAGTAAGTGGGAGGAAAATAGAACTTGATGAGGCAATTGTACCTCCACTCGAACCGGAGAGTAGCACGACACAGGAAGTTGTTTCTGTGGAGCCTGCACCGGCTGGAAAGGAAGTTAATGATGATGATCATGAAACTTCAGATCAAGTTACTGTTGAATGTCGAAGGTCCACCAGGACACGTTCCGCACCAGAGTGGTACGACAACCCTGTCCCGGAGATCATGTTGTTGGACAACGGTGAACCTTCGAACTATGAAGAATCAATGACGGGCCCGGATTCCAACAAATGGCTTGAGGCCATGAAATCCGAGATAGGATCCATGTATGAGAACAAAGTATGGACTTTGGTGGACTTGCGTGATGATAAGCGAGCCATTGAAAATAAATGGATCTTTAAGAAGAAGACTGACGCGGATGGTAATGTGACCGTCTATAAGGCTTGGCTTGTTGCTAAGGGTTATCGACAAGTTCAAGGAATTGACTACGATGAGACTTTCTCACCCGTAGCGATGCTGAAGTCTGTCCGAATCATGTTAGCAATTGCCGCATTTTATGATTATGAGATCTGGCAAATGGACGTCAAAACGACATTCCTTAATGGCTTCCTCAAGGAAGAACTGTATATGATGCAGCCGGAAGGTTTTGTCGATCCTAAAGATGCTAACAAGGTATGCAAGCTCCGGCGCTCCATCTATGGGCTGGTGCAAGCATCTCGGAGTTGGAACCTTCGCTTTAATGAAGTGATTAAAGCGTTTGGGTTTGTACATGTTTATGGAGAACCCTGCATTTACAAGAAAGTGAGTGGGAGCTCTGTAGCATTTCTTATATTGTATGTGGATGATATACTGATAATGGGAAATGATATAGAACTCTTGGAAAGTATAAAGGCCTACTTGAATAAGTGTTTTTCAATGAAGGACCTTGGAGAAGCTGCTTACATATTAGGTATTAAGATCTATAGAGATAGATCGAGACACCTCATAGGTCTTTCACAAAGCACACACCTTGACAAGATATTGAAGAAGTTCAATATGGATCAGTCCAAGAAGGGGTTCTTTCCTGTGTTACAAGGTGTGAGATTGAGTACGACTCAATGCGCGACCACGGCAAAGGATAGAGAAGAGATGAGTGTCATCCCCTATGCTTCAGCCATAGGCTCTATTATGTATGCCATGTTGTGTACCAGACCTGATGTGAACCTTGCCATAAGTTTGGTAGGGAGGTACCAAAGTGATCCCGGAGTGGAACACCGGACAACGGTCAAGAATATCCTGAAGTACTTGAAAAGGACAAAGGACATGTTTCTCGTATATGGAGGTGCCGAAGAGCTCGTCATAAAGGGTTACGTCGATGCTAGCTTCGACACATATCCGGACGACTCCAAGTCGCAAACCGGATACATGTATATTTTGAACAGAGGGGCAGTCAGCTGGTGCAGCAGCAAGCAAAGCGTCGTGGCGGCATCTACATGTGAAGCGGAGTACATAGCTGCTTCGGAAGCAGCAAAGGAAGGAGTCCGGATGAAGGAGTTCATCACCGACCTAGGAGTAATTCCAAGTGCGTCGGGCCCGATGACTCTATTCTATGACAACACTAGAGCTATTGCCGTTGCGAAGGAGCCCAGGTTTCACAAGAAGACAAGACACATCAAGCGCCGCTTCAAATCCATCCGTGATTACATTCAAGAGGGAGATATAGATATTTGTAAAGTTCATACGGATCTCAATGTCGTAGATCCATTGACTAAACCTCTCTCACGAGCAAAACATGATCAACACCAGATTGCTATGGGTGTTTGATTCATTACAATGTAACTAGATTATTGACTCTAGTGCAAGTGGGAGACTATTGGAAATATGCCCTAGAGGCAATAATAAATGGTTATTATTGTATTTCCTAGTTCATGATAATTGTCTATCGTTCATGCTATAATTGTGTTAACCGGAAACCGTAATACATGTGTGAATACATAGACCACAACATGTCCCTAGTAAGCCTCTAGTTGGCTAGCTCGTTGATCAATAGATGGTCACGGTTACATGGCCATGGACATTGGATGTCGTTGATAACGGGATCACATCATTAGGAGAATGATGTGATGGACAAGACCCAATCCTAAGCATAGGACAAGATCGTGTAGTTCATTTGCTAAAGCTTTTCAATGTCAAGTATCGTTTCCCTAGATCATGAGATTGTGCAACTCCCGGATACCGTAGGAATGCTTTGGGTGTGCCAAACGTCACAACGTAACTGGGTGGCTATAAAGGTGCACTATGGGTATCTTCGAAGGTGTCTGTTGGGTTGACACGAATCGAGACTGGGATTTGTCACTCCGTGTGACGGAGAGGTATCTCTGGGCCCACTCGGTAAGACATCATCATAATGAGCTCAATGTGACTAAGAAATTAGCCGAGAGATGATGTATTGCGGAACGAGTAAAGAGACTTGCCGGTAACGAGATTGAACAAGGTATAGAGATACCGACGATCGAATCTCGGGCAAGTATCATACCGATAGGCAAAGGGAATTGTATACGGGATTGATTGAATCCCCGACATCGTGGTTCATCCGATGAAATCATCGTGGAGCATGTGGGAGCCAACATGGGTATCTAGATCCCGCTGTTGGTTATTGACCGAAGAGGTGTCTTGGTCATGTCTACATGTCTCCCGAACCCGTAGGGTCTACACACTTAAGGTTCGATGACGCTAGGGTTATAGGGAAATGGTATACGTGATTACCGATGGTTGTTCGGAGTCCCGGATGAGATCCAAGATGTCACGAGGAGCTCCGGAATGGTCCGGAGGTAAAGATTGATATACAGGAAGTCCAGTTTTGGTCACCGGAAAGTTTTCGGGCTCATCGGTAGTGTACCGGGAGTGCCGGGAGGGTGCCGGAGGACCCCCGGGAGGGGTGTGACGACCATAGGACTTTGTGGGCCCTTAGAGGAGGTGTGCCAGCCCTTATTGGGATGGCCAAGACCTTCTAGAAAGTCCCATGCGGCTGGGATCAAGAGATAAAGGGCAAAAGGGTTTTAAAAGAGGAGATCCACCTCCCTTGTGGGAGGTGGACTCTTCCCCTAGTTCAGCCGAACCTCTCCTCCTTGGAGGAGGGGACAAGGTAGCCCTCCCTCTCCCTCCTCCTATATATATGCAAGGGTTTGGGCTGATTTGATATGCGACTTCTCTCTCTCTCGGCGCAGCCGTATCCTTCCTCTTCCTCGTTCTCCGTAGCGCTTGGCGAAGCCCTGCCGGAGTCCACGTAGCTCCACCGTTACCACGCCGTCATGCTGCCGGAGCTCTCCCTCAACCTCTCCTTCCTCCTTTCTGGATCAAGGCGTAGGAGACATCACCGGGCTGCACGTGTGTTGAACGCGGAGGCGCCGTTGTTCTGCGCTGAGATCGGAATCCACCGCGATCTGAATCGCTGCGAGTACGACTCCACCAACCGCGTTCTTGTAACGCTTCCGCTTAGCGATCTTCAAAGGTATGAAGATGCAATCTCTCCCCACTCATTGCTGGTTTCTCCATGGATAGATCTTGGTGATCGTAGGAATTTTTTTGATTTACTACTACGTCTCCCAACAAATTGGTTGGCAGATTTTTAAGTAGTTTAGCAAGTCTAGCAAGTCTAGCAAGTCTAACAACCCTACACATGCATGTCTACAAGTATGGCAGAGAAAAGTAAAGACATTGCACATGTAAGTAAAGAGATGGGGGTAGGAAGATCAAACACAATAGGAAACGCAAGGATTTTTCCCGTGGTTACGATAGGTGTTGCTATCGTACGTCCACGTTCATGGAGTCTTCAACCCATGGAGGATAACGGTCGCGAGAGTCCACGGAGGGCTCTACCCACGGAGCGTTCCACGAAGAAGCAACCTTGACTATTCCATGGTGCTTTCGTCCACAAAGGACTAGCCTCACTATGGGTAGATTGCCACGAAGTAGGCAATCTCCTTGCCCTTACAAACTTCTTGGTTCACTCCACAACATGAAGTAGGAGGCTCCCAAAAGACACCTAACCAATCTAGAAGGCACCACCCTCCAAAAGGTAATAGGCTCGGTAATGACGATGAACTCCTTGATCTTGTGCTTGAAGATGATAGACTCCTCAACACACAATGACTCTCTCACAGATTTGGCTTGGTAGAAGAGATGGGATTGGTGGAAAGCCACTTGGGGAGGCTAGAAATCAAGATCCATATGGTTGGAGTGGAAGATCTTGACCTCAACAAAAGGGTAGGTGGTTCTCTCTCAAAAAACTGAGTAGGATAGGTATGGAATAGTTCTGAGTGCTTCTCTTTCGAGTGGGTGGTGGTGAAGGGGTATATATAGGCATCCCCAAAAATCCAACCATTACACACAAAATGACCAACTCGGTGACACCGATGTGTAAATCTCGGTGGTACCGAAGTGACCAAAAGTGGAAACTTTTGAATCTCGGAGGGACCGATATACAATTCTCGGTTGCACCGACAAGGTGACCAACGATCAGATTTGCCAATCTCGGTGACGCCGATTCACCATTTTCGGACGGACCGAAAATGTGAACTTGCATAACAGAATCTTGACAACCCAACTCGGTGGCACCAAGTGCAGTGTCGGGTGCACCGAAGTGTTAGGGTTTAGCTGAGTCTGTCTAGGGTTTAGAATTGGTGGCACCCGGATAGGAATGTTGGTTGCATCGATTTTGCATATTTGGCTTAGGACAGACTTTGGTGGGAGAGTTTGTGGATGTTTTGGTGACTGTCACTTGTGCATGTTTGAGCATATTGTTCACCATCAAAACTTTACCCCCTTTTAATAGTATTGGCTTTCCTATGGACTCAAAGTGATTTCTCACAAATGTAAAATATAGAGTCCTCTTGCTTGAAGCTTGGCCAACCTATTTCCTTGAATCTTGGGGTAATTCCACAATCTCCTCAATCCTTTTGCCAACTCAACTCTCCATAGACTATTATCTGAAATACACTAGATAGAAGTGTTAGTCCAAGAGACAATGTATGTTGTCATGAATTATCAAAACCACCAAGGGAGCATGTTGTGCTTTCAATTGTTCATATATTTGTGCATAAATAAAGTGTTGAAAGATAGATATAAATTTGTTGTTAAAATTTAGATGATGCAAATAGTTGAAAAGCATTGAATTATTCATAATAAGTAATAGAACCGATAAACAACATTAGGAACTAACGAAGCAAAATCTGACATATTGTAGGCTTGGCTAGCAGCTAAATAAAGCATGTTTTTAAAAGAAAAATGTAAGCTTCATTAACCACATGTATCGAAGAAAAGTCAATAGAATAGCGGCTCAGTAGGACATACGGGTCACGTTGCGGTAAATTGGAGCTAAAGCCAAAATCTAACGGCCAGAAATAATCTCAATTTGAAATCCAACAGCCGAAATTGTTGGGAACTTGACACAACTCGATTTAGGTGTTCCTTCTACTGTCCTGAAAATTGCAGTCCTATAGGAAAGTATCCTTTTGAGCTCCAGCTCAAATGCACATGCATGAATAGTAAAATAAATAAAAAAAAACGCTTCAATAAAAAAATTGAATTTTTTGTGATAAAATTTTACAGTTTTTCTAAGTGCTTGCAAATTTTCACCATGAGATCACATTCGAGGAAGGCATGGAAAAAATCAATGTTTCAAAATGCTTTCGAAAGTACCATTTTCAAAGCATCGTTTTGTTTTTTTGTAACGCCTCCTCGAATATGATCTCATGACGAAAAATTGCAAGCACTTTAAACATTTGTCAAAGTTCATTACAAAAATTCAGAATTTTTAATATGTTTTTATTTTATTTTACTGTTCATGCGGGTGCATTTGAGCTCGAGCTCAAATACTCCTGGGCCAGTCCTATATACAACTATAATGAAAGTAGTACTACTACGGATCCTTATACATGATCATCGGCACCATCATGTTTTCTCCTCTCCTTTTCTTATTTTGGCTTTGCTTATATTTTTTTCATTCCCCGCTCCCTTTTGCTCGCTTGTTTTTCCTTCTTTCCCACGCCCCACCCCTATAGTCGTCTATGAAGCATCGATACGGCGACATCGATACGCCGATATAGGATACAACAATTTTTAGAAACAACAATACGACGATACGCAGGCACATATAAATAATAATAAAATGGCATGTAATAAGAACTAATACAATAAAACATGTGAGATAAAATCAGAATACCATCTCACTGGTTGACTAATCGCTTTCATATCTCCTTGTTTCTTATTTTAAAAATCTCACCATCATCAAAGGGGTAACACGACTAGGGACTGCCCCAACCTAATTCTTTTCTTAATAACAATTTAGAGATCAAAATACCGTCCCACTACTCTTCTCCCAATGTTTTTTTAGAAAAGGAGTATTACCTTCGGCCTCTACATCTGTGAGATGCATACGACCTCTTTATTAAAAGAACGAAGTCAAAAGTCTGCTGATACAACCGAGCTCTCAAGGAGCTATCACAAATTGCAAAGTAAAGCTAAAAAAGCCACAACCGACAAAATAATCATAGATGCCTAGCCATTTATCCTATTAGTGGACCGCCATCCAAATCGGTTGAATATATCCTGCAGTACCATCTTTCACTGGGCAGACCCAGTAACCAAAGTTTTAGAAAAAAACAAAAAAACTCTTCTCCCAATGTTCTAGAAGTTTTTCTTAAAAATATCGAGAGCACAATATTCATTGAGCTCTTTTTTCTCATAACTATAAATATAAACTCTCACCTATGAACATGATGGTAATTAAAATCAGCAAGCAATACACATCAATAATACACAAATGATGATAAAAAACCTAAAAGATGCCATGATATATACTTGTATCTTCTTTCCTAGCAATAGGAGGCAACAACAACATCAACAAGTAATTTTACGCCACAAACATCACAAAGCAGCAAGCCAACAACATCAACAAGTAATTTTATCAAACAAGCAACATACTTAGCAAGCACTTTTATCCAAGTATTACATTAATACATTACACATCTAATACCTACATGAACGGATCAACGATATATCAAGCCAGGAGCAGTACTGTACGGCAATACTTCGGAGATACCCGTATCGGCATTTTTTTAAATTCAAAAGGTCGATACTTGGAGGATACCCGTATCGAAGCCGTATCTGACATATTGAAGTATGAACGAAATACTGAATGGCAATACACAGATTTCTGAAGCATTTCTGAAGCATTAGTGCTTCGTAGATAGTCGTCGCTCTGCCCGCGAGCGCGTGTTGCGTTCGAAGGCGGATGCGTATGCCTTTGCCCCTGCTTTTCCCGATTTTTTTTCAAAACTAGTATAGAATTTCTACCAAATTTGAAAACAGTTAGTGCAGTTGAAAAAATGACGAAAATAGCACCCCGTTGGCCAGCACCAGGCCGAAGAGGGGCCCGTCGGCCAGCACCTGGCCGAAGAGCCCCCTGTCGGCTAATCAGAGGCCGGGGAGAGGCCTGTCGGCCAGAGGGGGGCCGAAGAGCCACCTGTCGGCCTGTGGGAGGCCGATGCGCCCCTGGATAAGGCCCAGGGCTTCTTTCTTCCTCCTCTGACCACTCGTTTCACCCTCCCCCGTCTAGTAGCCTGCCCCCTCTCCACCTCTCACTCCCGTTGCTCTCCGGTGCTTCGTCCGCCTCGCCGATCTCTTCGCTCGACCATCCATTTTGTTATCCTACCCGCATAAGCAATAGATCAGGGCGCTCTCCACCGACCTACGGTATTTTTTTGGCTTCCAACTCAATCGAATGAGAACTCTCAAGTCGGTAGTGGATTTAGTTCTTATTGGTCACTGTCCGTCTGCAGCTAAATGGCTTGCCCATTTTGCCGAGCTTTCTCTCCCGCCACTTTCTCTCCCGCCACTTTCTCTCCTGCCACTTTCTCTCCCGCCATTTTCTTCTTTGTTTCAAACATAGCCCCGATCTGGACTTGGTTCAGATTATATTGCCATGAAGTCTCATGGCCATCATTGACAGTAAAGCCGGCGGATATGTCCTGCTCCCATGCAGCAGGAATTAGTACCTCCTCCTCATCCTCAGAATTTTCAGAATCAAGTTCCTTTGCAATCCCATCCTCGTCCTCTTCCTCCATCACCCTCTGCATTTCATCGCCTTCCTCATCCCCATCAGCAACACCAGAGACAGCTAAAACTATCGACTGAATACTCTGACCAGCAGCATGACCACTAACATGGTGTGGCACATAATCTGACTCTTCCTTGGCTTGGCTAGCATTCACATCCGGCGGCTGTGACCCGGATACATAAATCTCGTTATCCACTTGACTACTTTGGCCTGGTTCATACCCCACGGTGGGTGGTATGATATTTTCCTCCTTCGTCATTGGTTGCACTAGGGCATACAGATGGATTCTTCGGTCTCTGCAACGACTTAACAGAGACAACCAGTGCTGGCTCCTATCTATCGGAATCAAATCCCACTTGACATTTTTACAGGATTTGGTCCACAAGGCATGAATACTGACGGAACAAACTTCAGGATCCAGGCCAAAACTAGTTGTCAACCAGTGCTTCAACCGCCTAATGTCCAGTCTGTCCGGGTCTGAAAGTGTCATCTCGCCTCTTTTAAACTCGCTAAGATCAACCTCCAACTCATTATATCGAACATTACCAGGGCCGTAATACACAGTGAAATTTACGGATTCAGACATTTTAACCTGTCAGACATTGCCAACTTCTCATTATTCGCAACGAATAAATCGACACTAAAATAAAACGTAAACTAAAATATACCTAGGTATTCTTAATAAACCTACACTAAAATGAATTTCACAAAAAAACCCGACACTAATATGACTACACTAACTAAACGTACACTCAGAAAACATACATACTAAAATCACTACACTAATAAAAGTAACCTAAAATAACTACACTACTAAAAATATCATAAACTAATTTTACGTACATTCAAAAAACTAACAAAAATCTAACCTAAACTAACAGAAAAAAAATTATACCTTTGACGAGTGAATGCCCTTCTTCTTCCTCTCCATATTCTTCTTTCTCTCCACCACTCCACCTTCTCATCATTCACACCTCCACCACCACACCATTTCTTCTCCCCACGAACAAATCACTACCACGTTTTAAAAAATAAAACCGTAGTGCGGGGAAGACGAAGACGATCTATTGATTCATCGGATTGAAACGGAAAATGGATGGAGGGAAAGGGAGATCAAGGGGGGGATTTCGGCGAAGACCAACGAGAAAAGGAGGCAGGAGGAGGAAGAAGAAGGAGCCGGCCACGTCGACCTTATCCAGGTGCTCTTCGGCCTCTTGGCGGCCGACGGGAGCTCCTCGGCCTGGCGTGGGCTGACGGTCCGGCTCTTCGGCCTGGCGGCGGCCTATGGGTCCTTTTCGGCCGGCACTAAGCCGGCCCAACTGAGGCCGACGGGTACTAATTTCGAATTTTTTTCAACTGATTAGCTGTTTTCAAATTTGATACAAATTCCGTACTATTTTTTTTAAAAAAATCGCTTTTCCCGCCATGATCCGTCCAACGAGGGGAGGCGTCGTCCGGTTGGTTAACCAACCTGCCCAGGCCAGCCCAACCACCGCCCACCGGCACCGGGCAATCGCCGTGAACACCTCACCCCGCCCAGGCCGCTGCTCTGCCCGATAATCTGATAGCATCTGCTCGCTGCGATCGTAGTAGCAGACAGAGCGGTGGCGTGCCTGCGATCGACTACCGCTGGTCTACTACGCCGCGGCTGAACCAAAGCAGGCCCAGCGCCGGCGCGGTGCGCGGCTGATCGAGCGGGGCGGGAGTGATGGCGCGCCATGTGCCGCTGCCCCCCGTGGGCCTCGTAACCCGCGCGCGTATGGATCCTGCTGAGGTGCGTACAGGAGGAGGAGATGGGGACGCGGCCCGACGGCTCGACCCCCGGTCCGCCTGCGCTGACACCTCGCCGCGATCCATGGCTTTCCGCACGGGGTTATTAAATGGAATTCACCCGGCGTGGCCAGCCCGGCGGTGAAGTCCACAGTAGTAAATTTTTATCACATCATGGCGTCGAAAAAGATCGATGGAGAGGACACCAAGTAAAACTGCGCGTCGCATGCGGTGAGAAAGACCCGGCCGGACTGTTGCCGTTGGTGGACGGAGCGGAGCGGAGCACGCGTGCTCTGGCTGCCTCTGGACCGGGCCAGTCCAGGAGGTAGCCTGGCTCTTTGCTGAGCCGGAAGGGCGCGGCGCCCAACGACCAATGGAAGCGAGCTCGGCTCGTGCGGGCAATAATTCCGGCCGGCGCGGGCTGGTGCTTTCCCCATGTCGTGTCCGGGTTATTACGCAACGTCGGTCGATCATCATAAGTGGCGGTGGCGCCGGCGACGTCGCGCGATCGATCATGATGGCGACGCCGTGCGCCGCCAATGATGGAACGGACGGACGGACGGCGTTGCGCCGTTGCACCTAACGAGCCTTGTTCGTCGGTAGCGCGCCCGCCTGCCCGCCGAGACTTGTGTGTGATGCGGCCCCGGAACGGCCGGATGGTGGATGGAATATGGACGAGCCCAACCTCCAAAGTCAAAGCGATTTTCTAGTCCACGTCGGCCCAACCGCAGGAGCTCTTCTTCATCTTCACAAAATCAGAACGGGGAAAAGCAAAAACAGCAAATCAAGACAGGCTGAGAGTTGCAATCGCATGCACGCATCAACAGTCCTCCGTAATTGCACGAACCACCAAGTGATCAAGTTGAGATCTCTGTTTCACGCAATAGTGTAAACAGGGGAAATGACGCGTTACCCTCGCAGGCAGGCGCGGCAGCTCTGCTCGTCCTACGACGCCTAGCATGGCAAGCGTGAGGGCAAGAACGGACAGGGACGACGATTGGATCTTCTCGTCCTCGCAGTCGCACAAGAGGCGGTCATGTCTTGGCTAGCTGGCCACCGGCTCTGCGTCGTCACTTCATCGGTAAATCTCCGTGGTTCAGCTAATACGTACGCGCCCGGGTCGTTCTAGACGAGTACACACGCACCACTAACGGTTAAACAACAAGCCAAGGAGAGGCATCGCCATCCTTGGACTCGGCGTCGGGTAGCAGTGCACGTCTGCTCCAGGCGGACGTGGCCTCGTGGGCATGGCTGTTCGCTGGCGCTGCTTTTTCTCCTTTTCCTCCTTCCACACAGCTTGAAACAACTTCTCTCGCCAATTACTTAAAGCAACTTCGATGGAGCGATCCAAACAGACGGCGATTTCGTTCGTTTTTTGTCCGTTTAAATCGGTCGACCGTCCGGCGTCCGCCCAACGCGCCGACCTATATATGTCGGCGTGGCCGGCTGACCGTCCAATATTACATTAATTTACATTCAAATATATTGTCAAATAACATAGTTTACCGAATAAAATAGTATAGTTTTACAAGCCGGATATAAATAAAAATGTTTCACATAGTTTTGCAAACAAATAAAAGAAGATACATCTATTGGTTGCCAACAAGAACCCACATATGCTCAACCAAATCATTTTGCAGCTGCACATGAGTTTGCCAAGTACGCATGTCTTCATGAAATTGGGTGAACTATTCAAACGTTGCCGCCACTCCATGCTCAGGCACAACATTCTCACCCTGAAACTGAAAGCCTTGATCGTACAGACTTTCCGGGCGTTCGTCTTCTACGATCATATTGTGCATGATCACACAAGCAGTCATCACCTCCCATAGTTTCTGCGTGCTCCAGGTATTAGCAGGATACCGAACGATGCCCCATCGAGATTGCAAAACACCAAAGGCACGCTCGACATCCTTCCTAGCACTCTCTTGCTCTTGGGCAAATCTTTTCCTCTTCTCTCCGACAGGGTTGGGTATTGTCTTGACAATAGTGGTCCATTGAGGATAGATACCGTCACCCAGGTAGTATCCTTTGTCGTAGTTGTGTCTGTTGACAGTAAAGTTCACCGGTGGGCTGTTGCCTTCGGCGAGCCTAGCAAACACCGGCGAGCGCTGAAGCACGTTGATATCATTATGTGATCCAGCCATGCCAAAGAAAGAGTGCCAGATCCAGAGATCTTGAGACGCCACGGTCTCTAGTATGACAGTGCAAGCCCTGACATGTCCCTTATATTGCCCTTGCCAAGCAGAAAGACAGTTCTTTCACTCCTAGTGCATGCAGTCTATGCTACCAAGCATCCCTGAAAAGCCCCTTCTGGCATTCATCGCCAACAAATAGGCTGTATCTTCAGCTGTCGGCTCTCTCAAGTAGTAAGGGCCAAACACAGCTATAACAGCCTTGCAGAATTTATACAGGCACTCTAGGCATGTAGACTCGCTCATACGGACGTACTCGTCAATGAGATCACCGGGCACTCCGTATGCAAGCATTCGGATGGTGGCAGTGCATTTCTGATAAGAAGAGAAACCAATCTTGCCGACGACATCTTCTTTGCACTCGAAATAGTCATCACAGCCGACCACTCCCTCTCTAATACGGTTGAAAACATGCCTACTCATACGGAAACGACGACGAAATTTTTGATGTTTGAACAACGGGTTTGTTGTAGCAAAGTAGTCCTTCCAGAGAAGGAAATGCCCACTCTCTCGGTTGCGATTCAACGCCGGAAGGTGGCCCGGAATGGGGCCACGGAACAACGGCCGCTGGCTGTTTAGGTGGTGATGGACCAACACGGCAGCCAATATCTCCTCCTCCTCGTCGGACGACGAATCGTCGGAGTCGCAAAGGAAATTGTGGAAGAAGAACTCGTCGACGGAGTCCATTTCGTACCTTGGCAAACTGTCGAACAGCTTGCGGGCGTCGAAGAAGGAGACGACTGGCGAGAGGAGTCGCGGCGCGCACGGACCAGCTAGCTGCCCTGCCGGCGTCCGACGAGTGGGCCGTCATCCGACAAGCGTGCCGGTCGGGTCTGGCCGGGCGGTGAGCCGGCTTCTTGGTCACGGGTGGCTGTGCGGTGGGGGGAGCGGCGGTGGGAAGTAGTTTGCTCCCCGACGACAAAACAACGGTGTCGGGCGACGGGGGGAGTGGGCGGCGTTGCTGGGCGGATGTGGAGGCGGCGGGAGCTGGCAGAGTCGCTGGCAAAAATGGGCGGATGTGGAGGCGGCGGCGGCGACGACGAAGGAGGCGGGCGAGGATTGTTGTTGGCTGGGGGAAAGGGGAGGCCAATGTGCCACCGACCAGCAGGCCCGGGGAGGGGAGAGGGCGAGCGCGCGCGCGTCCGTCTCGTGTCCGCGCTGACGCAAATCCGTCTCAAAAATGGGCCGGGAATGGGCCGCCCGTGGACGAAAAGCGGACGCGCGTCTGTTTGGGTCGGCGCGTTGGGACGCCTTTTGTGTCCGCGCCGACCCAAACGAACGGCAGCGGATGAAATGGGTCGCCCCATTGGAGTTGCTCTTAGATCATCTACAACCGGACGCCTCAAATGAGCCGTCATATGTCTACGAACGCGTCCATTCAAGGCAAATTTAACAAAATTGACCTAAAAACATAACAAATTCACAAAGTGAACTGTTTCTGAATTTTTTTCACTCGTGCAACCCTGCCGTGTGACGCCCGACGCAAAGGCGCCACACTACACTGTGTGACACCTTTGCCTTAGTCGTCACACTACACAGTGTGGCGCCTTTGTCTTAGGTGTCACACTGGGTCTTGGACGCCACACGGTTTAGTGTCAGGCGTCACACAGTGTAGTGCAACACCTTTGCGTCAGGCGTCACACAAAAAGGTTAGGTGAGTGATTTTTCCGAAAACAGTTCACTTTGTCAATTTTTTCGTCTTTAGGTCAAACTTGTCCATTTTTTGCCTCCATTCAGTGACCGGACAGGAGAGAGAAGGAAAAAAGTGACCCAATCGGACCTCTCATATCATCCCTATACGTCCGGGCTGTCCGCGAACCCTCATATTCATCTCAAATAGGAGAAGGATATGAGGGCTCGCGGACGCGCCCGGGCGCGCCTAGTCAGTCCGCCATGTAGGACGCGACCCCACCCCGGACCACCTTTTTCTTTTCTTTATTCATTCTTTTATTTCTTGATAGCGGGGCAAAAAATATATGACCGAAAGCAAGGACTTGGTGGTGGACGTTCGACCCGATGAATCTTTGACCACACAAGTCTCCTTTGGTGATGACACAATTTCAAAGGTATTGGGTCTTGACAAGGTGGTTATCTTTCCGGACTTAACTATTGAGAGAGTCATGCTTGTTGAGACCCTTGCATAGAATTTACTTTTCGTTCGTCAACTCGCACCCATGGGGTTTAGTACTTTCTTTGGTATCGATACCATGACCCTTTTATGGAGCAAGACTCTTAAAGTAGCCTTTGTTGGGCATGTCGAAATGGTCTCTATGTGATTAACTTCTCGGAGCGACCAATTAAGACCGCGACTTGCCTAATGGCTAAAGTTGATGTGGGATGGCTTTGGCATCGCCGGCTAGATCATGTAAATATGAGATCTTTGCAAAGTCTTGTCAAAGGGGATCACATTCTTGGACGAACAATGTAAGTTTTGACAAAAATCATGCTTGCAGTGCGTGTATCGAAGGAAGGCTACATGAGAAGGCTCATCGACCCACACCTACGATACGTCTGGAACGTATCTATAATTTTTGATTGTTCCATGATATTATATTATTTATTTTGGATGTTTTATATGCATTAATATGCTATTTAATATTATTATTGGGACTAAACTATTAACCTGAGCCCAGTGCCAGTTTCTGTTTTTTTTCCTATTTTTGAGTTTTACAGAAAAGGAATATCAAACGGAGTCCAAACAGAATAAAACTTTCGTGATGATTTTTCTTGGACCAGAAGACATCTAGAAGATCTGAAAGGAGGTCGGAAGACCTGGCAGCAGACGACAAGCCGCCAGGGCGCTCCCTAGGGGGGCGCCCCTGGCTTGTGGGTCCCCTAGAGGCCTTCTAACCCTAACTTTTTGCCTATATATTCCCATATATTCCCAAACCATCACAGGGAGCCCCGAAAAAAATTTTCCACCACCGCAACCTTATGTTCCCATGAGATCCCATCTTGGGGCCTTTTCTGGTAATCTGCCGGAGGGGGATTCGATCACGAAGGGCTTCCACATCAACCCCATTGCTCCTCCGATGAAGTGTGAGTAGTCTACCTCAGACCTACGGGTCCATAGCTAGTAGCTAGATGGATTTCTCTCTCTTTCTCTCTCTCTCTGATCCTCAATACCATGTTCTCCTCGATGTTCTTGGAGATCTATCTGATGTAATCTTCTTTTGCGGTGTGTTTATCGAGATCTGATGAATTGTGGATTTATGATCAGATTATCTATGCATATTATTTGAATCTTCTCTTAATTCTTATATGCATGATTTCATATCTTTTTATTTCTCTTCGAGTTATTGGTTTGGTTTGGTCAACTAGATCGGTAGTTCTTGCAACGGGAGAGGTGCTTAGTTTTGGGTTCAATCTTGCGGTGTCCTCATCGAGTGACAAAGTAGGGGTAGCGAGGCACGTATTTGTATTGTTGCCATCAAGGATAAAAAGGTGGGGTTTTCATCGTATTGCTTGAGTTTATCCCTCTACATCATGTCATCTTACTTAAGGCGTTACTCTGTTCTTTATGAACTTAATAGTCTAGATGCAGGCAGGAGCCGATCGATGTGTGGAGTAATAGTAGTAGATGCATAATCATTTCGGTCTACTTGACACGGACATGATCACTATATGCATAGTCATTTCCTTGGATATCGTCATAACTTGGCGCTTTTCTATCAATTGCTCGACAATAATTTGTTCACCCACCGTATTATTTTCCTTCAAGAGAAGCCTCTAGTGAAACCTATGAACCCCGGATCTATTTTCCATTATATATTTTCAGATCTATAAGCCAAAAATACCAAAAATACCTTGCTGCAATTTTATTTACTTTTATTTAGTTTTACTTTTAGTAATCTTGTATATCTATCCCTATCATATCTCATCCTTGCAAGTGACCATGAAGGGATTGATAACCTCTTTATAGCGTTGGGTGCAAGTGTTTGATTGTTTGTGTAGGTGCAAAGATTGGGGCCTTGCTTGTACCTCCTACTAGATTGATACCTTGGTTCTCAAAACCGAGGGAAATACTTATCTCTACTTTGCTGCATCACCCTTTCCTCTTCAGGGAAAAACCAACGCAAGCTCAAGAAGTAGCAGGGAGGATTTCTGGTGCCGTTGCCGGGGAGGATACATAGGAAGTCAAGACAAGAACTCCCCCGTCAACTCACCAATTTCTGGCGCCATTGCCGGGGAGGATACATAGCAAGTCAAGACAAGAACTCCCCCGTCAACTTGCCAATTTTTGGCGTCGTTGCCGGGAAGGTTTACATCAAGCCTACCAAGTACCCATCATAAACTCATCTCTAGAATTTACATTATTTGCCATTTGCCTCTCGTTTTCCTCTCCCCCACTCCTAAAACGATTTTAAGAAAAAACCCAAAGATTTGCCTTTTTATTCACCCTTCTCCCGTTCGTTTTTTCATTTGCTTTTTGTTTGCTTGTGTGCTAGATTGCTTTCTTTGTCACGATTGTTGACGAACGTTGCATGGGAAACAAAAAATAATTTCCTACGCTTCACCAAGATCAATCTAGGAGATGAGCATCTACGAGAGGAGAGATTGGATCCACATACCCTTGTAGATTGCTAAGCGGAAGCGTTAAGTTACGCGGTTGATTTAGTCAACATCTTTACGATCCAAATTGCAAGCCATCCCACGAACTCCCGATCAAGTGCCGAACGGACGACACCTTCGCGTTCAGCACACGTACAGCTCGATGATGAGATCCACCTTCTTGATCCAGAAAGAGGGAGCGGTGAGATAGATGGGTTCTCCGGCCGCATGAAAACATGGCGGCGGCGGTGGTGGAGCTGATCCGGCAGAGCTTCTCTAAGCGGCACAGATCCAATCTAGAGGAGAAGCAATCGGGGAGGAAGGAAGGGCTGCATCGTGGCTTGTGGTTCGGCTGCCCTCCTCCCTCTCTCATATACATAGGGGGAGGGGTGTGGCACCCAACCCCTAGGGTTTCCCCCTTGGGGTGGCGGCCAAGGGTGGAGGCGCCCTAGGGTGGCTTGCCACCCAAGGAAGGGTGGCGCCACCCCTAGGGTTGGCCCTCCTACCGGTCCTAGCCGCATGGGCCTAGGTGGGGAGGTGCACCCAGCCCACTAGGGACTGGTGCGCATCCCTCATAGCCCATGTGGCCCCTCCGGGGCTGGTGGCCCCTTCCAGTGGACCCCCGAAACCCTTCCGGCACCCCCGGTACGCTACCGGTGACGCCCGAACTTTTTCCGGTGATCAACACGGTACTTCCTATATATGAGTCTTTACCTCCGGACCATTTTGGAGATCCTCGTCATGTCCTGGATATCATCTGTTACTCCTAACAACCTTCGGTCACCAACATACATAACTCATCTATAACAATCCGTCACCGAACATTGAATGTGCAGACCCTGCAGGTTTGAGAACTATGTATACACGACCGAGACACCTCTACGGTCAATAACTAATAGCGGGACCTGGATGCCCATATTGGTTCCTACATGTTCTACGAAGATCTTTATCGATTGAACCTCTATGTCAAGGATTCAGATAATCCCGTACGATGTTCCCTTTGTCTATCGGTATGTTACTTGCCCGAGATTCGATCATTGGTATCTCCATACCTAGTTCAATCTCGTTATCGGCAAGTCTCTCTGCTCGTTTTGTAATATAAGATCCTGTGGCTAACACATTAGTCACTTTGCTTGCAAGGCTTGTTGTGATGTTGCATTACCGAGTGGGCCCTGAGATACCTCTCCGTCACACGGAGTAACAAATCCTAGTCTTGATCCATGCCAACTCAACATACACCATCGGAGATACTTGTAGAGCATCTTTATAGTCACCCAGTTACATTGTGATGTTTGATACACACAAAGTATTCCTCCAATGTCAGTGAGTTGCATGATCTGATGGTCATAGGAACATATACTTGACATGTAGATAACTGTAGCAATAAGCTGACACGATCACATGCTACGTTCATAGTTTGGGTCTTGTCCATCACACCATTCTCCTAATGATGTGATCCCTTTATCAAATGACATCCCATGTCCATGGCTAGGAAACCTTAACCACCTTTGATCAATGATCTAGTCTACTAGAGTCATACTAGGGACACATTGTTGTCTATATACCCACACATGTATTTAGTTTCCAAACAATAAATTATAGCATGGACAATAAACGAATATGATGGACAAGGAAATATAATAATAAACACTTTATTTTTTGCCTCTAGGGCATATTTCCAACAGTCTCCCAATTGCACTAGAGTCAATAATCTAGCTCACATCACTATGTGATTTACATTGTAATGAAGCAAACACCCATAGAGTTCTGGTGTTGATCATGTTTAGCCCTTGGAAGAGGTTTTGTCAATGGGTCTATGACATTCAGATCCGTGTGCACTTTGCAAATATTTATTTCCTCCTCCTTGATGTGACCACGGAGGGAATTGAAGCGTCGCTTTATGTGTCTGGTCCTCTTGTGAAACCTTGTTTCCTTGGCAAGAGCAATGGCACCAGGGTTGTCACAGAACAGAGCCATTGGATTCAGTGCACTGGGAACTACTCCAAGATCTGTCATGAACTCTTTCATCCAGACACCTTCCTTTGCCGCCTTCGAGGCTACGATGTACTCCGCTTCACATGTAGAATCTGCTACCACGCTTTGCTTGGAACCGCACCAGCTTACCACTCCCCCATTGAGAAGATATGCGTATCCGGTTTGCGACTTAGAGTCATCCGGATCAGTGTCAAAGCTTGCATCGACGTAACCCTTTATGACGAGCTCTTGATCACCTTCATAAATGAGAAACATTTCCTTAGTCCTTTTCAGGTACTTAAGGATATTCTTGACCACCGTCCAGTGCTCCATTCCTGGATCACTTTGAAACCTTCCGGACATGCTTTTGGAAAGGCTGACATCAGGTCTTGTGCACAACATTTCATACATGATAGAGCCTATGGCTGAAGCATAGGGGATAACACTCATCTTCTCTCTTTCTTCTGCAGTCACTAGGCATTGAGTCTTACTCAACTTCACACCTTGTAACACAGGCAAGAACCCCTTCTTGGACTGATCCATTTTGAACTTCTTCAAAACTTTATCAAGGTATGTGCTCTTTGAAAGTCCTATTAAGTGTTTTGATTCATCTCTATAGATCTTAATGCCTAATATGAAAGCAGCTTCTCCTAGGTCCTTCATTGAAAAACTCTTGTTAAAATATTCCTTCACACTTTCCAGCATTTCTATATTGTTTCCAATCAGCAATATGTCATCCACATATAATATTAGAAACTCTATAGAGCCCCCACTCACTTTCTTGTAAATACAAGCTTCTCTATAAACTTGTATAAACCCGAACGCTTTGATCACCTCATCAAAGCACAGATTCCAACTCCGAGATGCTTGCACCAGTCCATAAATGGATCGGTGGAGTTTGCAAACTTTGTTAGCATTCTATGGATCGATAAAACCTTCCGGCTGTATCATATACAACTCTATCTTAAGGAAACCGTTAAGAAACGCTGTTTTGACATCCATCTGCCAAATTTCATAGTCAAAATATGCAGCTATTGCTAACATGATTCTGACGGACTTAAATCACTACGGGTGAGAAGGTCTCATCGTAGTCAACTCATTGAACTTGTGAAAAACCCTTTGCTACAAGTCAAGCTTTATAGATGGTAACATTACCGTCCGCGTCCGTCTTCCTCTTAAAGATCCATTTGTTCTGAATGGCCTTTCGCCCTTCAGGTAATACTTCTAAAGTTCATACTTTGCTTTCATACATGGATCCCATCTCGGATTTCGTGGCCTCTAACCATTTCTCGGAATCCGAGCCCATCATTGCGTCTCCATAGCTCGTAGGTTCATCGTTGTCTAACAACATGACCTCCAAGACAGGGTTGTCGTACCACTCAGGAGCAATACACGCCCTTGTCGACGTACGAGGTTCAATAGTAACTTGATCCAAAGCTTCATGATCATCATAATTAACTTCCTGTTCAACTATCGTAGGCTCCACAGAAATATCTTTTTGCGTTGCGCTACTCTCTGGTTGAAACAAAGGTTCAACAACCTCATCAAGTTCTATCTTCCTCCCACTCAATTCTTTTGAGAGAAACTCCTTCTTAAGAAATGTTCTGTTCTTGGCGACAAAAACTTCACCTTCGGATCTGAGATAGAAGGTATACCAAACTGTCTCTTTTGGGTATCCTGTGAAGACGCATTTCTCTGCTTTGGGTTCCAACTTTTCAGGCTGAAGCTTTTTGACATAAGCATCACATCCCCAAACTATAACAAACGACAACTTTGGCTTCTTGCCAAACCACAGTTATATGGCATCGTCTCAACGAATTTCGATGGTGCCCATTTAAAGTGAATGCACCTGTCTGTAATGCATAACCCCAAAATGATAGTGGCAAATCGGCAAGGGACATCATAGAATGCACCATATCTAATAAGGTTTGATTACGACGTTCAGACACACCATTATGCTATGGTGTTCCAGACCGTGTCAATTGTTAAACAATTCCACACTGTCTTAAGTGACTGCCAAACTCATAACTCAGATATTCACCTCCTCGATCAGATCGTAGGAATTTAATCTTCTTGTTACGATGATTCTTAACTTCACTCTAAAATTGCTTGAACTTTTCAAACATTCCAGACTTGTGTTTCATTTAGTAAATATAACCTTATCTACTTAAGTCATCAGGGAAGGCAAGAAAATAACGATATCCACCGCACGCCTCAATGCTCATTGGACCGCACACATCAGTATGTATGATTTCCAACAAGTCACTTGCCCGTTCCAATGTTCGAGAGAACGGGGTTTTAGTCATATTGCCCATGAGGCATGGTTCACATGTGTCAAGTGATTCAAAATCAAGTGACTCCAAAAGTCCATCAGCATGGAGCTTCTTCATGCGTTTTACACCAATATGAGCTAAACGACAGTGCCACAAGAAAGTGGTACTATCATTATCAACTCTACATCTTTTGGCATCAATGTTATGAACATGTGTATCATCACTATCAAGATTAAATATGAATAAACCCCTCGCATTGGGTGCATGACCATAAAATATATTACTCATATAAATAGAACAACCGTTATTCTCTGATTTAAATTAGTAACCATCTCGCAATAAACAAGATCCAGATATAATGTTCATGCTTAATGAATGCACTAAATAACAACTATTCAGGTTCATCACTAATCCCGATGGTAATCGAAGAGCGAGCATGCTGACGACGATCACATCAACCTTGGAACCATTTCCCATGCGCATTGTCACTTCGTCCTTTGCCAGCCTTCGTCTATTCCATAGCTCCTGTTTTGAGTTGCAAATGTGGGCAACCGAACCGGTATCAAATACCCAAGTACTACAACAAGAGTTGTTAAGGTACACATCAATAACATGCATACCATATATACCTTGTTTGGTGTTGGCCGCCTTCTTGTCGGCCAGATACTTGAGGCGGTTCCGCTTCTAGTGACCAGTTCCCTTGCAATGAAAGCACTCAGTTTCTGGCTTGGGTCCAGCCTTGGGTTTCTTCACGGGAGGGGCTACTGCTTTGCCACCCTTCTTGGAGTTACCCTTCTTGCCCTTGCCATTCATCTTGAAACTAGTGGTTTTATTGACCATCAACACTTGATGTTCTTTCTGGATTTCAGACTCAGTGACTTTCAGCATCGCAAACAGCTTGGCGACTGACTTGGTCATCCCGTGCATGTGATAGTTCAACACAAAGCTCTTGTAGCTAGGTGGCAATGATTGAAGAACTCTGTCAGCGATCGCCTCTGGCGGAAGGGGCATCCCTAACTCAGCCAGACGGTTTGAATACCCAGACATTCTGAGTATATGTTCACTCACATACACGTTCTCCTCCATCTTGCAAGCATAGAACTTATCGGAGGTCTCATACCTCCCGATCCAGGCATTCTTCTCAAAGATAAAATTCAACTCGTGGAACATCTCATATGCTCCATGACGTTCAAAACATCTTTGAAGTCCCAGTTCTAAGCCATACAACATCGCACATTGAACTATTGAGTAATCTCCAGAAAGTGCCTCCCAAGCGTCCTTAACGTCTTCAGACGACATGGGACCGGGTGGATCACCAAGCGGTGCATCAAGGACATAAGCCTTCTAGTAAGCCGTGAGGATAATTCTCAGATTACGGGCCCAGTCCACAAAGTTACTTCCATCATCTTTAAACTTGGCTTTCTCTAGGAATGCATTAAAATTCAGGGGTGCTATTGGGCGAGCCATTGAGTTACAACATAAATATGCAAAGGTTACTAAGACTAGTTACTAAAGCTCCCACTCAAATTGACATCCCTCCGGTCATCCGAGTGTTACATGATCCAAATTCACCAAGTCAAGTCCGATCATCACGTGAGTTGAGGTGGTCTCAATGGTGAACATCATCATGTTGATCATATCTACTATATGAATCATGTTCGACCTTTCGGTCTCTTGTGTTCCGAGGCCATGTATGTACATGCTAGGCTCGTCAAGTTTAACCCGATTGTTCTGCATGTGCAACACTGGCTTGCACCCATTGTATGTGAATGTAGAGTCTATCACACTCGATCATCACGTGGTGTCTCGACACGACGAACTTTCGCAATGGTGCACACTTGGGGAGAACACAATTTTATCTTGAAATTTTAGTGAGGGATCACCTTATAATGCTACCGCCGTCCTAAGAAAATAAGGTGCATAAAAGGATTAACATCACATGCAAATCATAAGTGACATGATATGGCCATGATCTTGTGCTTTTGATCTCCATCCTTAAGGCACTGGCATGATCTCCATCGTCACCAGCATAACACCATGATCTCCATCATCATGATATTCATCATTGTGTCGCCTTCGGGGTTGTCACGCACATCATGCTTATACCACTATTGCTACCTCTTAGCAAGAGAGTAAAGCATTACATAGCGCTTAATGATTGACACACATGTCATACAATAATTAAAGACAACCCTATGGCTCCTGCCGGTTGCCGTACTCATCGGCATGAAAGTCATGATATTCTATACAAAACATGATCATCTCATACATTTGATATATCTCATCATGTAATTGGCCATATCATATCACAACATACCATGCAAAAACAAGTTATACGTCCTCTAATTGTTGTTGGATGTTTTACGTGTCAGCTACGAGTATCAAGCAAGAACAATTCTCACCTACGAAAAACCCACAACGGTGATACAAAAATTGCTATTCAAGCTTCTCAGGGACCGCCTTTGTCGAATCCGATCCAACTAGAGAAGGAGAGACAGACACCCACCAGCCATATTTATGCAACAAAGTTACAGGTCAGTCGATGGAACTGGTCTCTCGTAAGCATACGAGTAAGGTTGGTCCGGGACGCTTCATCCCACAATACCGCTGAATCAAAAAACAACCAAGGGAGGAAGCAATCTGAGCATCGACATCCACATACTCCTTTGTGTTCTACTCATGATCTCATCTACACATAGACCTAGCTCTGATACCACTGTTGGGGAACGTTGCATGGGAAACAAAAAAATTCCTATGCTTCACCAAGATCAATCTAGGAGATGAGCATCTACGTGAGGAGAGATCGGATCCACATACCCTTGTAGATCGCTAAGCGGAAGCGTTAAGTTACGCGGTTGATGTAGTCAAACATCTTCGTGATCCAAATCGCAAGCCTTCCCACGAACTCCCGATCAAGTGCCGAACGAATGACACCTCCGCGTTCAGCACACGTACAAATCGATGACGATCTCCGCCTTCTTGATCCAGCAAGAGGGTGCGGAGAGGTAGATGGGTTCTCCGGTAGCATGACGACATGGCGGCGGCAGTGGTGGAGCTGATCCGACAGAGCTTCGCTAAACGGCGTCTAACCAATCTTGAGGAGAAGCAATGAGAGTGGGAGGAAGGGTTGCATCGTGGCTTGTGGTTCGGCTGCCCTCCTCCCTCTCTCATATATATTGGGGGAGGGATGTGGCGCCCAACCCCTAGTGTTTCCCCCTTGGGCAGCGACCAAGGGTGAAGGCGCCCTAGGGTGGCTTGTCACCTAAGGAAAGGTGGCGCCACCCCTAGGGTTGGTCCTCCCACCAACCCTAGCCGCATGGGCCTAGGTGGGGAGGTGCGCCCAGCCCACCAGGGGCTGGTGCACATCCCTCACAACCCATGTGCCCCCTCCTGGGCTGGTGGTCCCTTCCGATGGACCCCCGGAACCATTCCGACACCCTCGGTATGCTACCGGTGACGCCCGAACTTTTTCCGGTGATCAACATGGAACTTACTATATATGAATATTTACCTCCAGACCATTTTGGAGCTCCTCGTTATGTGCGGGATCTCATCCGGAACTCCGAACAACCCTCGGTCACCAACATACATAACTCATTTATACGAAATCGCCACTGAACGTTAAGTGTGCAGACCCTGTGGGTTCGAGAACTATGTAGACATGACCGAGACACCTCTACGGTCAATAACTAATAGTGGGACCTGGATGCCCATATTAGTTCCTACATGTTCTATGAAGATCTTTATCAGTTAAACCTCTATGTCAAGGATTCATATAATCCCGTACGATGTTCCCTTTGTCTATAGGTATCTTACTTGCCCGAGATTTGATCGTTGGTATCTCCATACCTAGTTCAATCTCGTTACTGGCAAGTCTCTTTACTTGTTCTGTAATACAAGATCCTGTGGCTAACACATTAGTCACTCTGCTTGCAAGGCTTGTTGTGATGTTGCATTACCGAGTGGGCCCTGAGATACCTCTCCGTCACATGGAGTAAAAAATCCCAGTCTTGATCCATGCCAACTCAACAGACTCCATCGAAGATACCTGTAGAGCATCTTTATAGTCACCCAGTTACGTTGCGACGTTTGATACACACAAAGTATTCCTCCGATGTCAGTGAGTTGCATGATCTCATGGTCATAGTAACAGATACTTGACATGCAGAAAACTATAGCAATAAACTGACACGATCACATGCTATGTTCATAGTTTGGGTCTTGTCCATCATATCATTCTCCTAATGATGTGATCCCTTTATAAAATGATAGCCCATGTCCATGGCTAGGAAACCTTAACCATCTTTGATCAATGAGCTAGTCTACTAGAGGCACGTATTTGTATTGTTGCCATCAAGGATAAAAAGGTGGGGTTTTCATCGTATTGCTTGAGTTTATCCCTCTACGTCATGTCATCTTACTTAAGGCGTTACTCTATTCTTTATGAACTTAATACTCTAGATGCAGGCAGGATCCGGTCGATGTGTGGAGTAATAGCAGTAGATGCATAATCATTTCGGTCTACTTGACACAGACATGATGACTATATGTATAGTCATTGCCTTAGATATCGTCATAACTTTGCGCTTTTCTATCAATTGCTCGACAGTAATTTGTTCACCCACTGTATTATTTTCCTTCAAGAGAAACCTCTAGTGAAACCTATGAACCCCGGATCTATTTTCCATTATATATTTTCAGATCTATAAGCCAAAAATACCAAAAATACCGTGCTGCAATTCTATTTACTTTTACTTTTAGTAATCTTGTATATCTATCTGTATCAGATCTCATCCTTGCAAGTGACCATGAAGGGATTGATAACCTCATTATAGCGTTGGGTGCAAGTGTTTGATTGTTTGTGTAGGTGCAAAGATTGGGGCCTTGCTTGTACCTCCTACTAGATTGATACCTTGGTTCTCAAAACCGAGGGAAATACTTATCTCTAATTTGCTGCATCACCCTTTCCTCTTCAGGGAAAAACCAACGCAAGCTCAAGAAGTAGCAGGGAGGATTTCTGGTGCCGTTGTCGGGGAGGATACATAGGAAGTCAAGACAAGAACTCCCCCGTCAACTCACCAATTTCTGGCGCCATTGCCGGGGAGGATACATAGCAAGTCAAGACAAGAACTCCCCCGTCAACTCGCCAATTTTTGGCGCCGTTGCCGGGGAGGTTTACATCAAGCCTACCAAGTACCCATCATAAACTCATCTCTTGCATTTACATTATTTGCCATTCGCCTCTCGTTTTCCTCTCCCCCACTTCTAAAACGATTTTAAGAAAAAACCCAAAAGATTTGCCTTTTTATTCACCCTTCTTCCGTTCGTCTTTTTGTTTGCTTGTGTGCTAGATTACTTGCTTTGTCACGATTGTTGACGAACGTTGCATGGGAAACAAAAAATTTCCTACGCTTCACCAAGATTAATCTAGGAGATGAGCATCTACGAGAGGAGAGATCAGATCCACATACCCTTGTAGATTGCTAAGCGGAAGCGTTAAGTTACGTGGTTGATTTAGTCAACATCTTTACGATCCAAATTGCAAGCCATCCCATGAACTCCCGATCAAGTGCCGAACGGACGATACCTTCGCGTTCAGCACACGTACAGCTCGATGACGAGCTCCACCTTCTTGATCCCGAAAGAGGGAGCGGTGAGGTATATGGGTTATCCGGCCGCACGACAACATGGCGGCGGCGGTGGTGGAGCTGATCCAGCAGAGCTTCTCTAAGCGGCGCAGATCCAATCTAGAGGAGAAGCAATCGGGGAGGGAGGAAGGACTGCGTCGTGGCTTGTGGTTCGGCTGCCCTCCTCCCTCTCTAATATACATAGGGGGAGGGGTGTGGCACCCAATCCCTAAGGGTGGAGGCGCCCTAGGGTGGCTTGCCACCCAAGGAAGGGTGGCGCCACCCCTAGGGTTGGCCCTCCCACCGGCCCTAGCCGCATGGGCCTAGGTGGGGAGGTGCACCCAGCCCACTAGGGGCTGGTGCGCATCCCTCACAGCCCATGTGGCCCCTCCGGGGCTGGTGGCCCCTTCCGGTGGACCCCCGAAACCCTTCTGGCACCCCCGGTACGCTACCGGTGACGCTCGAACTTTTTCCGGTGATCAACACGGTACTTCCTATATATGAGTCTTTACCTCCGGACCATTTTGGAGATCCTCTTCATGTCCTGGAAATCATCTGTTACTCCTAACAACCTTCGGTCACCAACATACATAACTCATCTATAACAATCCGTCACCGAACATTGAATGTGCAGACCCTGCAGGTTTGTGAACTATGTAGACATGACCGAGACACCTCTACGGTCAATAACTAATAGCGGGACCTGGATGCCCATATTGGTTCCTACATGTTCTACGAAGATCTTTATCGATTGAACCTCTATGTCAAGGATTCAGATAATCCCGTACGATGTTCCCTTTGTCTATCGGTATGTTACTTGCCCGAGATTCGATCGTTGGTATCTCCATACGTAGTTCAATCTCGTTGCCAGCAAGTCTCTTTAGTCATTCCGTAATAGAATATCCTATGGCTAACACATTAGTCACTTTGCTTGCAAGGCTTGTTATGATGTTGCATTACCGAGTGGGCCCTGAGATACCTGTCCGTCACACGGAGTAACAAATCCTAGTCTTGATCCATGCCAACTCAACAGACACCATCAGAGATACCTATAGAGAATTTTTATAGTCACCTAGTTATGTTGTGACGTTTGATACACATAAATTATTCCTCCGGTGTTAGTGAGTTGCTTGATCTCATGGTCATAGGAACAGATACTTGACATGCAGAAAACCATAACAATAAACTGACACGATCACATGCTACGTTCATAGTTTGGGTCTTGTCCATCATATCATTCTCCTAATGATGTGATCCCTTTATCAAATGATAGCCCATGTCCATGGCTAGGAAACCTTAACCATCTTTGATCAATGAGCTAGTCTACTAGAGGCATACTAGGGACATAGTGTTGTCTATATACCCACACATGTATTTAGTTTCCAATCAATACAGTTATAGCATGGACAATAAACGATTATCATGAACAAGGAGATATAATAATAAACACTTTAATTATTTCCTCCAGGGCATATTTCTAACAATGATGACTCAAGAGAATACCAGGTTGTGTGACTTCTCCAATACTAATCATAATGACTTTATTAGTACTCCGATTGCTCCCACCACTAGTGCGGAATCTTATGAATTTAATGCCGCTTTGCTCAATCTTGTTATGAAAGAACAATTTTCCAGCCTTCCTAGTGAAAATGCCGCATCCCATCTAAATAAATTTGTTGAATTGTGTGATATGCAAAATAAGAAAGATGTGGCTAATGACATTGTTAAATTGAAGCTCTTCCCGTTCTCACTATGAGATCGTGCTAAAACTTGGTTTACTTCTTTGCCTAAAAATAGTATCGATTCATGGAATAACTGTAAAGATGCATTTATTTCCAAGTAATTTCCGCCTGCTAAGACCATATCCCTTAGGAACAATATAATGAATTTTAAGCAACTTGCTCATGAGCATGTTGCACAATCTTGGGAGAGGATGAAATTAATGATTAGAAATTGTCCCGCGCATGGTTTGAGTTTATGGATGATTATACAATTTTTATGCGGGATTGAATTTTGCATCTACATATCTTTTAGATTCCGCCGCGGGTGGTACTTTTATGGAAATCATATTAGGAGAAGCTACTAAACTCTTAGATAATATTATGGCAAATTAGTCTCAATGTGTCACGCCCAAGATGCGGTCCTATCCTTATTTTGGCACGAGGGCCTCGACATGGATAGAAGCGCATCTCGATGCGTTCGCAAGAATGGATATCATTACAAGTACATGTACAGAAGAGATGAGTATATGGAATTGGCTTATACTCTCCACAAGCTACATCTGAGTCACATCAATGCAATACATACTCAAACATCATACAGAAGAGCAGGGTCCGACTACGGACGAAATCAAGCGATAAAATGACATCCACCCTTGCTATCCTAGGCTGCCGCCTGGAACCCATCCAAGATTGATGAAGAAGAAGAAGAACTCCAAATCAAATCAAGCAATGCGCTCACGTCAAATCATCGCATTACCTGTACCTGCAACTATTGTTGTAGTAATCTGTGAGCCACAGGGACTCAGCAATCTCATTTCCAAGGGTATCAAGACTATTAAAGCTTAATGGGTAAGGTATGGTTAAGTGGTGATGCTGCAGCAAGCGACTAAGCACTTATTTGAGTGGCTAACTTACGAATACAGAAAATAAAGTATGATGGACTACACATAACGGACGAGAACTAGTAATGATCACTAACTGATCCTGAACACCTACTTACGGCAATCATAACCCCACCGTGTTCTCTTTCGGATAAGAACTCACGAAACGAGACAATCACGGTTACACACACAGTTGATGTATTTTATTAGAGTTTACTTCAAGTTTGCTATGACCGGGTGTTAAACAAAGTATCCAAGTTTGCCACATAACCGTGGGCACGGCTTCTCGAAAAGATTTAACCCTGTAGGGGTGCTCCAACTCATCCATCACAAATTAACCACACGCAGCGGGAATAACCTCAACCACGGATCTCGTGATCGTCCTAGGAAATTCCAAAGGAAATCCAAAATCTCAAGATAGCTCGAAGAATAATTGGAATTCCTCACTCAAGACGTTCGAGAAAGGTAAAACAAATCCAGCAAGGCCGCCTGGCGTGTCGACGAACCCGATAGGAGCCGCGTATCTCGTTCTCAGGACACGACAGATGGGACTAGCTATAGGGAAAACCAATCCTCAAGTTGCCTCGAGGCGGCCCCGTAGGCAGCCCATTTTGGACCAACACTCATGAGGAGCACTGGCCCGGGTTGTTGATTAATTATCCACGGGGTCCGGAAAATCCCCTATGCAAGTTTATTAGTTATTAGGCAAATGTAGTACCAATGTTGGGCCTTGCCAGACAAGTTTTATTCTAACCCGAAAATCAAGGGGGTCCCCATAACAACTCCGAGCATGTTAGGAGCGCTCATTTATGGAACATAACACCGGTTCACAAGTAACTAGGGGCGGAAAGAGTGGAACAAAACACCGAGCAAAAGGCCAAGCCTTCCACCTTTACCAAGTATATATGTGCATTAAATTAAATAGCAGCAATATTGTGATATAACAAAAGAAATTCCATGTTGGCACATGGAAGCAATTGCACCTGCAACTAGAAACGCTATAAGAAGGGCTGAGCAAGCGGTAACATAGCCAAACAAGGTTTGCTGGGTTGTGGAGGGGTTAGAGGCTTTTCATGGCAATGTTGGGAGGCTTATCAAATAGTGGTAGGTAGCAAGACATAGCAATAGCAACGAGACATCTAGCATGGCAATGATAGTAATGGTATCCAAGGAAATGAGTCATCTTGCCTGAGATCCCGCTTGGAAGAAGACCGAGTCCATGAAGAAGACGAACCAACGTAGTCAATCAGATCCTCACACTCCGAACGCTTTCGGAACTCTATCGATAAGAAGCAATCCGAGACAAACAATCAACGCAAGATACACCACAACATATGCGAAACACGATGTACAACAAATATGATGCATGTCTGGTTTAAATATACAAGGCATGTCAAATCACAACAATCAAATTCTACACATTAAAGTGAAGCTCAATATGCAACGAGTTGCATATTGACGAAACTCCACATTCAAATTATTTAGTTCACTCCCGTTAGGCACACGACAATATTTAATGTTGTTAAACATGGCAAGAGATGAAGCATAAGTAAACTATCTATGTAGGCATCTTAAATGAGGTTGAAAACAACTTATAGTATTTCCGAAATGACCTCATATGTTAATTTCTAAATTGGTCCAGATCTGAACTAATCATCTTTTATATTTGTTAAACAGCAGAATAAATCATACCATGTGATTCTAAATGTCTTGTTAGTCGATTTACATATAAAGAACATCTCAAACGGAGCTACGGTCTAAAAGATATGCGCAACACAAGATGCACATGTCATGAATGCAAATGCATGGGAAACACAAGTACAAACATTTCAAATCATGAATGTAGCATGTAATTATGAAGCTACATGAGATTCTAAGAAAGTTTCATATGCAACATGTTCAAAACGGAGCTACGGTTCAACCACAATCAATGAAACAAGTTTTAGTTGAAATCTGCCAAAAACAGCAAGATAGCATTTTGCACTCATGAAAACAACAAGCTACAAGATTCCAAAATGCACAAACTAAGCATGGGGTAGTAGTATACAACATACACTTCACTTCATCTTCACATATAATAACCAAAACAAGCATGGATCACATGGTAGGAATCTCACAAGAAGGCTACTTGAAAACAGTTTCAGACTTAGTGAAAATAGCAGTTTTAGACAGTGCAGTTTTTATCACGAAGGCATATTGACAGCAGTGAAACTATATGCTACAAGTCATATTATGGCATGAAACTTAACAGCATACTAAAGAACAATATCAACAACAAATAACTCCATTACACCTACCACAAAAGAGTTCTAGATCACTAGAGAATCACATGGCAAGACAACAACAAAATATAACAGATTACAGACTTAGAAATATTTTGGACCCTCAAAACAACAGAATTTTTATAGCAAGTTGACAACAACAAAGTAATACCTAAGCATGCATTTCTATGACAAGCAAAATGTCCAAGGGCTAGGACACATATCAAAGGGCACATCTCATGTTGAAACTCATTTCAAATCATGCATGGATTAAATCCCACAAAATTGACAAAAGGGCATCACGGCATAAATGACATGCACGCAAAAATGCTCAAATGATAAAACTAAGTGCACAGATAAATCACATGGATTTTTCTACCCCGAAAACATATATAATATGCATAGGTCCATGTAGAAAATTAATCACAATTAATTGTGCAAGTATTAGGCCTAATCACGTTATAGCAATCCATTAATGCTAAATTAAATGCAACCAACATTCCAACATTTTACTCATGCATGAAAATGCGGTGCAAATGAGATGAACATTTTAATATATGAATTTATTAATTTTGATGCACGGTTAATTAAATATGGCAATGCAATAATATGACATATATGCAAAAATGGCAGGAAATGACATGTCAATAATTTTTGGCATGGGTGAAAATGGCATATTATTACTCTACACATTATTCTAAGCATTTTACATGTTTAAATTATTTAAATCCGATGCACGGTTTATTATAAGACGTTTTAATTATGCGAAATAAATAAAAAAACAAAAAGGGGGGGTGGCTCACCCATGGGCTAGGCCCAATCGGCAGGGGAGCTGGGCCGGCTGGGGAGGTGGCCCACGCAGGGCTGCTGGCACGGGTCAACGCGCGTCTGGGCGCTCGCGCTCGTGCCCCTCAGCGGGAACGAGGAGGAGCGGCGGCCGCGGGCTGCACCGGCGAGGTAGGGCGGCAGCTGGGCGAGAAGGAAGGCCAGGGATGGCAGCTCCGGGCCAGCGAGCACCGGATCTGGCGGCTCCCTTGCCGGATCTGGCCGGAGAGGGCCCGACGGTGGAGCTTGGGGCGGCGGCCATGGCAACCTGCGGAGGATAAGGGAGAGGTGAGGAGAGGAGGAGGGAGAAGGGAGGAAGGAGAGGGAGAGGCGGCGCGGCGGTCCGGCGATGACCGATGGTGGCTCCGACGAGTGGCGAGGCGAAGGTGGCCGGAGGGAGGAGATCGGGAGCCTCCATGGATGAGCTCGGGCAAGCTCCGGAACGGGCCCAGATGGGCTTCCCGGGCTCAGATCTGGGCTCGGGCGGGCTGGCGGCTAGAGGAGGGGGAAGGCTAGGGTTTGCATGGGGAACGAGGGGACTAGGGGCTATATATAGGTTTCGGGCTAGGGTCTATGGTCGCTGTCCGTTTTCGGACTGTCGGGTGTCGACTCGACAGACCGGAAGCGGAGAGGGGGGTTATGGTGGATGTGCAGAGGGGCTAGAGGGGAAGAGAGGGAGAATGGCGACCCGTGGCACAGAGGTTTCAAAACACTGACACGTCCGACGATTACCGATAACTACACTGCTACGACTGACCGACGGGGTATCTAACGAACTCGGATCGTGACGAAAATCGACAGGCGGTCTACCTGCGACATAACAAGACCGCACGCCAAGTTTCAACTCAATCCGAGAATATTTTGCGCGCACTTAAAAAGGGTTTTATTTAAATGGTGCCGCGGGCGCGTGTGTGTGCGGTTGGTCTCGAAACGGGCAACGACAAGAACGAAGAGAAACGATGACTACGAACGGATGCAGGTTTTCAAAAACATGTGATGATGCTATGCAAATGATGCGAATGATGCAATGATGAATGCGACAACCAGACGAATCAGAAAAGAGAATGGAAATAAAAGGGGAATCTTCTGGAATCTTCTGGAGCGTCGGTCCCGGCTGTCACACAATGGCATATCGAAAGATCTCCTACTAGTAAAAAGGTGCATGCAGTTGAAGAAATAATTACTTTGAGTGGAAAGATGGATGAATTAATTAAATTATTTGCTAGTAAGAGTGCTCCTATTTATCCTAATGATATGCCATTGTATTCTTTGATTGGAAATAATAATGAATCTATGGATGCGGATTTCGTTGGTAGGAACAATTTTGATAATAACACGTATAGAGGTAATTTCAACCGTAGGCCGTTTCCTAGTAATTCCTATAATAATTATGTTAATTTCTACAACAATTCTTATGGAAATTATAATAAGATGACCTCTAATCTTGAGAATAATATTAACAAATTTATTAGTTCGCAAAAGGTTTTCAATGCTCTGATTGAAGAAAAATTGCTCAAGATTGATAATTAGGCTAGGAATGTTGATAAAATTTCTCTTGAGATTGATTCTTTGAAAATTATATCTATTCCACCCAAGCATGATATTAACGAGTCTCTGAAAGCTATGAGAATTTCTATGGATGAATGTAAAAGAAAGAACCGCTAGGATGTATGCTAAACGCGAATTGTTAGTAAAAGTGTGTTCTTCGATTTCTCGTGAAAATAATGATGAAGATCTTAAAGTGATTGATGTGAATCATATTGAATCTTTGTTTTCTAATATCAATCTTGATAAATATGAGACTGGAGATAAGTCAACTTTAATTAGAAGGCGTCCCATTGATTTGGAGTTTATAGATCTTGATGCAAAAATTGATAAAAGTAAGATTGAAGAGGTCAAAACTTTAAGTAGCAATGAACCCATTCCTTTGGATTTCAAGGATTTTAATTATGATAATTGTTCTTTGACAAATTGTATTTCCTTGTTGCAATCCATGTTGAATTCTCATCATGCTTATAATCAAAATAAAGATTTTACTAAACATATCATTGATGCTATGATGAATTCCTTTGAAGAAAAACTTGAGTTGGAAGTTTCTATACCTAGAAAGCTTTATTATGAGTGGGAAACTACTGTTAATATTAAAATTAAATATTATGAGTGCCATGATTTGTGTGATTTGGGTGCTAGCATTTCCACTATTCCGAAAACTTTATGTGATGTGCCAGGTTTCTGTGAATTTGATAATTGCTCCTTAAATTTGCATCTTGCGGTCCACTATAAAGAAACCTATGGGAAGGATTAATGATGTTCTTATTGTTTCAAATAGGAATTATGTGCCCGTAATTTTCATTGTTCTCGATATAGATTGCAATCATACATGTCCTACTATTCTTGGTAGACCTTTACTTAGAACGATTGGTGCAATTATTGATATGAAAGAAGGAAACATTAGATTTCAATTTCCGTTAAGGAAGGGCATGGAACACTTTACAAGAAAACAATTTAATTTCCATATGAATCTATCATGAGATATACTTATGGATTGCATACCAAATATGCTAATACTTAGATCTATTGTGTTATGCCTAGCTTGGGGCATTAAATAATAGCGCTTGTTGGGAGGCAACCCAATTTTATTTTTATGTTTTTTGTTTTGTTTCTATTATTGAATAAATTACACATTATTACCTATGTAGTAATTTTGTTTTAGTGTTTTAATTAGTGTTTGTGCAAGTAAGACCTTTGGGATGGTCTACGGTGATAGTTGATTTGATCTTGCTGAAAAACAGAAAGTTTGACGCCCAGTCCAGGAATTTTATAAATTTACAGAAGAATCGATTGGATCTGAATGTTTTTACACAAGATTGATATAAAAATTTCCCAGATTTTCTTAATTTCTCTGAATTTTTATAGTTACAAAAGTATTCAAAGTTTATAGATTGCTAGAGACTGTTCTGTTTTAGATAGATTCTGATTTCTATGTGTTGTTTGCTTATTTTGATGAAACTATGGGTAGTATCGGGGGGTATGAACCATGGAGAAGTTTTAATACAGTAGATATTACACCAATATAAATAAAGAATGATTTCACAACAGTACCTAAAGTGGTGATTTTATTTTCTAATACTAACGGATCTCACGAGTTTTCTGTTGAGTTTTGTGTTGTGAAGTTTTCAAGTTTTGGGTAAAGATTTGATGGACTATGGAATAAGGAGTGGCAAGAGCCTAAGCTTGGGGATGCCCCGGAAGGCATCCCCTCTTTCGTCTTCAATCCATCAGTAAATTTACTTGATGCTATATTTTTATTCACCACATGATATGTGTTTTTCTTGGAGCGTCTTGTATGATATGAGTCTTTGCTTTTTAGTTTTCCACAATCATCCTTGCTATATACACTTTTTGAGAGGGACACACATGAATCGTGAATTTATTAGAATACTACGTGTGCTTCACTGATATCTTTTGAGCTAGGCAATATGCTCTAGTGCTTCACTTATATCTTTTTAGAGCACGACGGTGGCTTTATTTTATAGAAATTATTGAACTCTCTTGCTTCACTTATATTATTTTGAGAGTCTCTAAACAGCATGGTAATTTGCTTAGGTTATGAATTTAGTCCTAATATGATGGGCATCCAAGAGAGATAGAATGAAAACTTTCATATAAAAGTGCATTGAATACTATGACAAGTTTGATTCCTTATGATTGTTTTGAGATATAAAGATTGTAATATTAGAGACATGCTAGTGAGTAATTTTGGATTGGTAGAAATACTTGTGTTAAAGTTTGTGATTCCCGTAGCATGCACGTATGGTGAACCGTTATGTGACGAAGTCGAAGCATGATTTATTTATTTATTGCCTTCCTTTGTGTGGAGGTCGGGATCACGTGATGGTTAACTCCTACCAACCCTTCCCCTAGGAGCATGCATGTAGTACTTTGTTCTGATGACTAATAGACTTATGCAATAAGTATGTGAGTTCTTTATGACTAATGTTGAGTCCATGGATTATACACACTCTCACCCTTCCACCTTCGCTAGCCTCTCTAGTACCGCAAAACTTTCGCCAGTGCATTAGACCCACCTTCCTCAAAACAGCCACCATATACCTTCCTCAAAATAACCAACATACCTACCTATTATGGCATTTCCATAGCCATTCCGAGATATATTGCCATGCAACTTCCAGTGTTCTGTTTATTATGACACGCACCATCATTGTCATATTGCTTAGCATGATCGTAAGATAGCTAGCATGATGCTGTCATTGATATGCTAGATCATTGCATATCCCGGTACACAGCCGGAGGCATTCATATAGAGTCATATCTTGTTCTAGTATCGAGTTGTAAATTTTGAGTTGTAAGTAAATAAAAGCGTGATGATTATCATTATAGATCATTGTCCCTTGTGAGGAAAGGATGATGGAAACTATGATTCCCCGACAAGTCGGGATGAGTCTCCAGACTTTATGTAAAAAAAGGAGGCCAAAGAAGCCCACCAATAAAGAGAAAAAATGAGAGAAAAGAGAGAAGGGACAATGCTACTATCATTTTTCCACACATGTGCTTCAAAGTAGCACCATGACCTTCATGATAGAGAGTCTCCTATATTGACACTTTCATATACTACTGAGATTTTTTCATTATAGAACTTGGATTGTATATTCCAATGATGGGCTTACTCAAATTGACCTAGGTCTTCGTGAGCAAGCGAGTTGGATGCACACCCACTTAGTTTCTTTTTTGAGCTTTCATACACTCATAGCTTTAGTGCATCTGTTGCATGGCAATCCCTACTCACTCACATTGATATCTATTTATGGGCATCTCCATAGCCCCTCTATACGCCTAGTTGGTGTGAGACTATCTCCTTCTTTTGTCTTCTCCACAACCACCATATTCTATTCTATCTATAGTGCTATGTCCATGGCTCACGCTCATGTATTACGTAAGAGTTGAAAAGGTTTTAAAATACTAAAGTATGAAACAATTTCTTGGCTAAAACCGGGGTTGTGCATGATTTAATACTTCGTTTGATGAAGATGGAGCATAGCCAGACTATATGATTTTGTAGGGATAACTTTCTTTGGCCATGTTATTTTGAGAAGATGCGATTGCTTTATTAGTATGCTTGAAGTATTATGTTTTTATGTCAACATTAAACTTTTGTTTTGAATCTTATGGATCTGAATATTCATGCCACAATAAAGAAAATTACATGGATAAATACGTTAGGTAGCATTCCACGTCAAAAGTTCTGTTTTTATCATTTACCTACTCGAGGACGAGCAGGAATTAAGCTTGGGGATGCTTGACACGTCTCCAACGTATCTATAATTTTTGATTGTTTCATTCTATTATATTATCTGGTTTGGATGTTTTATATGCATTAATATGATATTTTATATTATTTTTGAGACTAACCTATTAACCTAGAGCCGAGTGTCTGTTTCTGTTTTCCCCCTGTTTTTGAGTTTTATAGAAAAGGAATTCCAAACGGAGTCCAAACGGAATAAAACTTCCGCGATGATTTTTCTTGGAACAAAAGACATCTAGAAGATCTGGAGAGGAGGTCGAAAGACCTGGTAGCAGACGACAAGCTGCCAGGGCGCTCCCTAGGGGGGGGGCTGGCTTGTGGGTCCTCTAGAGGCTTTCTAACCCTATCTCTTCGCCTATATATTCCCATATATTCCCAAACCACAAGAGGGAGCCACGAAAATACTTTTCCACTGCCGCAACCTTCTGTTCCCGTGCGATCCCATCTTGGGGCCTTTTTTGGTAATCTACCGGAGGGGATTCGATCACTAAGGGCTTCTACATGAACTCCATTGCTCCTCCAATGAAGCATCAGTAGTCTACCTCAAACCTACAGTTCCATATCTAGTAGCAGGTGGCTTTTTGTCCCTCTCCGATCCTCAATACCATGTTCTCCTCGATGTTCTTGGAGATCTATCCGATGTAATCTTGTTTTGCGGTGTGTTTCTCGAGATTCGGTAAATTGTGGATTTATGATCAGATTATCTATGAATATTATTTGAATCTTCTCTGAATTCTTATATGCATGATTTCATATCTTTGTATTCTTTTCGAGTTATTGGTTTGGTTTGGCAACTAGATCGATAGTTCTTGCAATGGGAGAGGTGCTTAGTTTTGGGTTCAATCTTGTGGTGTCCTCACCCAGTGACAAAGTAGGGGTAGCGAGGCACGTATTTGTATTGTTGCCATCAAGGATAAAAAGGTGGGTTTTTCATCATATTGCTTGCATTTATCCCTCTACATCATGTCATCTTACTTAAGGTGTTACTCTGTTCTTTATGAACTTAATACTCTAGATGTAGGTAGGACCCGGTCGATGTGTGGAGTAATAGTAGTAGATGCAGAATCGTTTCGGTCTACTTGACACGGACGTGATGCCTATATGAATAATATTGCCTTGGATATTCTCATAACTTTGCGCTTTTCTATCAATTGCTCGACAGTAATTTGTTCACCCACTGTATTATTTTCCTTCAAGAGAGAAGCCTCTAGTGAAACCTATGGCCCCCGGGTATATTTTCCATTATATATTTTCAGATCTATAAACCAAAAATACCAAAAATACCTTGCTGCAATTTTATTTACTTTTACTTTTAGTAATCTTTTATATCTATCTCTATCAGATCTCATCCTTGCAAGTGACCGTGAAGGGATTGACAACTCCTTTATAGCGTTGGGTGCAAGTGTTTTATTGTTTATGCAGGTGCATAGATTGAGGCCTTGCTTGTACCTTCTACTAGATTGATAACTTGGTTCTCAAAACTGAGGGAAATACTTATCTCTACTTTGTTGCATCACCCTTTCCTCTTCAAGGGAAAAACCAATGCAAGCTCAAGAAGTAGCAAACTACCATCTACTCAAAAAGGACCTTGGAGATCCTTCACATGGATCTCTTCAGTCGCCCATCTTTTGATAGTCTTGGGGGAAGAAAGTATTGCTTAGTGATTGTGGATGATTACTCAAGATACACACACGTATACTTCTTCAATAAGAAGAGTGAGACCCAACAAACCGTCATCGACTTTGCAAATGAAGTTCAACTCCAACATGAAGCAAAGATTTTGATGATTAGAAGTGACAACGAGTTCAAGAAGTACACCTTGGATGAGTTTCTTAGAGATGAGGGGATAAAGCATCAATATTCCACACCATATACCCCTCAACAAAATGGTGTTGTGGAGAGGAAGAAACGAACGTTGATGGATGTGGGAAGGACCATGATGGCGGAGTTTAATTCTCGGTAAAACTTTTGGGCCGAAGCCATCAACACGATGTGTCATGCATCCAATTAGCTCTACCTCCGCAAATGCTTGAACAAGACTCCATATGAGATACTTACTAGTAACAAGCACAACCTCAAGTACTTTTGGGTGTTCGGTTGTAAGTGCTTCATTCTCAAGAAAGGTATTCGTTTGTCTAAATTTGAATCTAGAGCTCATGATGGCATATTTGTTGGCTATGCTACAAACTCTCATGCTTACCGTGTTCTCAATAAGTCCACATGACTCACTGAGGAGACGAGTAACATAGAGTTTGATGAAAATAATGGCTCCCAAGTGGATCAAAGTGGTCTTTGTGATGTAGGTGATGAAATTCCTCCCCAAGTCATAAGAAGAATGGGTGTGGGACACTTCCTACATGTTGAGGAACCCCTTGTGGCCGAAGGAGAAGGACCACGTGCCACGCAAATGGAACCATCACCGACACAAGACCCACACCCTTCCGAAGAACAAAGTGAAGGCCCTCATCCTCGTGAACAAGATCAAGGCAAGATCAACCTCATGGTGATGATGTTACATCACAAGATGCTCAAGATCAAGTTCACAACCCCGAGCAAGCGGAAGATCAATATCAGACACATGATGAAGAGCAAGCTAGTGATGGCTATCAAGTTCGTAAAGATGATTCACCGCAACCTTCCATGGAAGAGATTTTAGAAAGACGATCTACCAAGATTTCTTCCAAACTTAGAAATAAGCAACACATTCTAGAAAACGTCTATGGAAGCTTGAATAGAGCGGTAACCACTCATCGTCAATTAAGAAAATTTTATGCACAACACGCGTTTGTTTCTTGCATTGAAGCCCTCAAGGTACAAGAGGCACTCGAGGACATGGTATGTCTTGAAGCCATGCACAGTGAACTCAACAACTTCGAGCGCAACAAACTGTGGCGATTGGTGCCAAGACCAAAGGAGAATCACAGTGTTACCAAATGGATTTACAAGAACAAGCAAGATGCGAATGGTGTCATTATTCGCATCAAGGCAAGATTAGTGGCACAAGGTTGCCCCCAAGTCAAGGGTATAAACTACGGTGAAACCTTTGCTCCTGTTGCTCGTTGGGTTCGACACTCTCATTTCTCGTAAAAGGCTACAAGTGATCCCCTACACTTGTGGGCTATCACTCCGCATTTTGCACGTACATATCAAATTCTTGCTTGATGCTCACTCTGTTCATGACTACATCGGATGGCCATTCACACAGTTTAATGAGCGCATCCCAGCATGGTTCGAGGTCCGATTCGCGCATTGATGACCTTGCGAAGCTCTTGCTCGAAGAACCACCATGGAACATTTTCCTCAACATATTTTATTTCTGTGAAATAATTCTGAAATTTTTAGTCCCTCAAAATAAAAGTGAACAAAACTCAACCAGATTGATAGCAACTACCCCCACGAGTGTCTAGAGGCCATATCATGCATTGAAACTACTTTCAACCACACAAATTCAACATGCAATCTCATATACATGGTCACCAACAGTACCAAATATTGCAAAATATAAAACACTAGAACAAAAACTAATTAGAGCATTGGAGGAGTCACATACCAAGGAGTAATTCCTCAAAATAGTTTTGGAACCGAAGTTCGAGCAGGGAGCTTGAAAATCACTCAGAAATGAGCAAGAACACGGGCTATGAAGCAATTGAGATTTTTTTGGAGGTCGAATAAGGTTGTGGGCATGGGCACTAAATGAGTGCGTCCCTGTGGGGCCCACGAGCTAGCATGGCGCGCCCCTGGCTCTTGGCCAGGTGGTGAACCCCCTGGGGTGTGTTGAGTTCCAAAAATTCTTATTTATTCTAGAAAAATCATACTGAATTTTCAAGGCATTCTATGAAATTTTATTTTTTGGTCTTTTTTATTGCATATATATTTTAGAAAATTGAAACAGTGTGATAATTTTATTAAAACTTTAAATAATAGAGAATAAAACTATGGGTACATCAGGTTGTGCTTACTAAATTTATCGACCACTTGCTCTTCAAAAAGAATCCATTAATAAGGTTGATCAAGTCTTATTAACGAACCATTTCTGAGTGACATGAAACCGAATTTTTTCGTATGACACTAGTTTACCTCAACAGAAATATGCATTTCCCCAATAATAAGAATATCATAGCTCTTCTTTACATTAGGGAGATAATTTTTAAACTCTCCAATAGTGGATATTGCAATTTGCTCAATGGAGTTGATATTATTCACCGCACTTAGTTTCTTCGGTAAATATATCTTTGATTACCATTGACATGAAAAGTAACATTGCTCTTATTGCAATCAATAAAAGCCCCTGCAGTATTCAAAAACTGTCTACTAAGGATAATCGACATGTTGTCGTCCTCGGGCATACCAAGAATAACAAAATCCATTACGATAGTAACATTTGCAACTATGACTTGGACATCCTCACTAATTCCAATAGGTATAGTAGTGGACTTATTAGCCATTTGTATATGATATTTTAGTAGGTGTAAGCTTATTCAAATCAAGACTTCTATATAAAGAGAAAGGCATAACCCTAACATTGGCTCGTAGATCACATAAAGCAGTTTTGACATAACATTGTTTAATGGAGCAAGGTATAGTGGGTATTGCTACTTGTGAGCTCCGTTGGGATTTTCCCCGAAAAGGAGAGGAGATATATCACATTAGATATAAGTATTCTCCTCAGTGAGAACCAAGGTTATCGAACCAATAGGAGAACCAAGCAAACTCCCTTTGACAGCACCTACACGCATAAAACCAAACACTTGCACCCAACGCGGGCAAGAGGGTTGTCAAGCCCCTTGAAATCGTTACTTGCAAGGATTAAATTTTCATAGAGATAGATGATATAAAAATAAAGTAGGACTTTTATAACTACCAAACATTCAGATTTTAGCAATAGGCAAGAACGATCCTTACTTAACTCTAATTATATACATGCATGCATTAAAATGACTAATTTATCTTTCACGTGCACTTCTCCCTCTAATTACATGCATATATGCACTAGAGGACGAAAATCTGATATCATCCTAGATTCTTTCTTTTGAAAACTTCAAAATGTTTTGTAGCTCAAACCGTCACTCCGATTGAAAAACTGTCTTCACAAAACAAATCGTCTCGACTAGATCTTCAAAACTAGATGCCATGTTGATATGTTCTCATGACTTTTTTCGAACCAAAAGTTACCACATGTGGGTTATGTAAGTTATCATGCCTGTCGTACATAAGTTACCGTGTCATTTACATGACAGTTTCTGGAGTATGTATTCAGCAAACTTTTATCTCAGGGTAAAAATGATTATGATGTTTGGAGCAAGTTATCACGTTTGTTGTGTATATTATCATGTTGCACAGGGGCAGGCCCAGTTCAATTCAAGGGTATTCAACTGAATACCCATTATTTTTGGCAAAAAATTAGGTATATATAGTATATATATTGTGTGTGTATAAGAAAAAAACAAAAATGATAAGCCAAACATAGCCCACTAGTCCAGTGGCCCACCTCTCCTCGAGTCCAAGACTTGGCCCACGAGCGCACCCGCCTAGACACTACTAGCATGTTAGTTTAACCACTTGTCTTTCTTATTTAATTATAATGAAATTAGACACTACTAGTATGCAGTCAATTATGAATTGTTTGGACATGAGAGTGTGCAATTTTTTATTTCAGTTTGTAATGAGAGAATCTTTATAATTTCTGAATTTGTTAGAATGAGCTTCTATATATCTTAGATTTTGCCATGATATGTTGAACACTAGTAATTTGTAAGGCTTTTCTATCATTTACTATTTTTGGTCCTCTATATATCTTAGATTTTGCAATGATATGTTGAATAATGTTTTACGTCCATATGTTGAACAATACCAAGTTATGATCAATTTTGATGACTATACTATATTATGTAGTATGTTTTATATAGTTTAGAACTAGTACAATATGATTCTATCATTGGTTATACGCCAAAAAGAAAGGCCATTGAATTAAAAAAAAAGTTTTCAAAATTTGAATACACAGTCTTTAATTCCTGGGCCCGCCCCTGATGTTGCACAAAAGTTATCATGGTATGTTTTTCAACAATTTTCATTCCCTCTGTCAAAAAACTGCCACGATATTTTTATATGAGTTATCAACTCTCATGTTCGTGTATTTTCATGTTGTTTACACATGAGTTATTGGGAGATATTTTTAACAACATTTTCCCTGGTCAAAAAGTTATCATGTTTGGATTAAGTAATTTATCAGCTCTGTTGTATGTATGTTACCATGTTATTTACACACAAGTTATCAGGGTATGTTTTTCAAAAAACTTTTTATCCTGGAATCAAAAGTTATAGTGGGGTTAATAGTGAGTTATCGACTTTTTATGAAACATGGTAATATACATATAACATATCCAGTAGCCTGCATGTTTTCAAGAATGGTAATATGTTTATACACGGTGATATGTTTTCAACAACTTTTTCATGGGTCAAAGTTATCATGATGTTTGTACCTAAGTTATCAGGTCCGATAGCCTATATTATCATGCTATTTAAACAAAATTTATCAGTGTATGTTTTTAACATGATGTTTGTGCGTAACTTATCATGTCTGTAGTGCTTATATTAGAGCAAGTACAATAGAGCTGAGTCAGCGGGCTATAACAAATAAATTATTATGTTGTTGCTTAGTTGGAGGAAAGAGAAGAGGAGAGAGAAGGTAAGCGGACTCTTCGTGAAGAGCCAGCTTTAGCACGTGATCCTAGGCATTTTGTGAGAATGAAAGGTGGGTCACACAATAAAAAAGTAGTATACTCTTTTGACAAACTATTGTACATGTTGGCTATAAGATAGACTATAGATGACATGGCAATGCTTTATAGCCAGCAACTGGCTATACTATTAACCATGCTCTTACATTGATCTTCTGCATTATTTCTTATTTGGTGAAAAAATTGTTGTCACAAAAAGTAAATGAATTTTTTTAGTGAGAGTTTGCATGCGGGAGCAAAATTGATTAACATGCGGAAGAAACGGGAGGCTACACACGTAAGGTATAGGACTAAAGTTGCACTAGGAAACAAACCAAAAAACTGAAAAAAGTATGTACAAATGAAATAGTCAAAACGTGTTGTGAGATTGTGCATCTTGCCACTCTACAAAATTTTGTGCGGGATAGGAGAGGCATTGAACAATGTTTTTCTTGATCTAAGATTATTTATTCTCATCATCGCCTGCTTACGAAAAGATAAAAAATGAATGTTCTATGAAAAACAAATCTCCCGAGTCAAAGTAACTACGGTGTTTGTATATAGTTTGTCATGACTACGACTAGTAAATTACCATGTGATTTACATCTTCCTACTATGTATACAACTAATTTTTTTTTGAAAGATCAATTCTGCATGGCAAAACGTAATTTGTTGTTCTTATCGCATACAACTAAAAAAGGTAGTTCACACATACACCAAGGTTTGCGCTAGCGTAGTGGATACAACCTCCTTGTTTCACATGGATGGCCAGAGTTCGAATCCTGTCCTCGACATCATTTTCGCAAAAAAAAAAAAACAATGTGGCGAGGAGAAAAAATGGGTGAATGTCCAAATCATGGCAACCACCCATTAAACGCCCCCACCAAAATCGCGGTGACCTCCCACTAAACATGAAACGACAACTTCCACGTAAAACGTGGTCAAGGCTTAGTTGTCCCGCCGTGCAAATCACGATCATACGGCTCCAAGATCAAATTGCTACGGGGAAATTGACAAAATTTCACATAGTTATGACATGTTATTCACGATAATGATCATGTATATAGGCTTCACGTCCATAAACAAGTAGACCAAAACGATCCTGCATCTACTACTATTACTCCAACAATCGACTGAAATGATTCTGAACACAAGCAATATGTCCAGACCCTATCATTTCATCCTTAATGGAAGTTCATGACAAGTAACACAAGCAATATGTCCAGACCCTGTCATTTCATCCTTAATAGAGAGAGAGAGAATAGAAAGCCATCTAGGTACTAGCTATGGACCCGTACATTTGTGGTGGACTACTCACACACCATCATGCATGCAACAAGGTTGATGAAGAAGGCCTCCGAGATCGATTTCCCCTCCGGCAGTGTACCAGAAAAAGTCTCCAGATGTGATCCCGTCCGGTCAGAGACTTGAAGCGGTGGAAAAGGTATTTCAGGTGGATCCTTGTTGGTTTTCCAATTTTACAAAATTTATGCAGGTGTAATTAGGTCAGGCGGAGCCATGAGGGGCCTATGAGGCATCACAATGCACCTACTCCCTCTGGGCACGCCTGTAGGAAATATGCCCTAGAGGAAATAATAAATGTTATTGATCATCTCCCTATTCATAATTAGGTTTATGTTCCATGGTATAACTGCTATGGTTCTCGAGTCTGCAATAACCACGAGGCTTGAAGGAAGACTCATATGCACGTGTGGAATAATAAACGGTAAAATGTATTACTAGTCTGGCCTCTAAGACTGGCTCAAGTATTGCATGATGATCCTGTTTTCCTGATCATGGGCATGGCTATGCCGACAATTTTGAGGGCACAATGTTAGAAGAACATTTGTGTTGAATCGACCCGAATTGATGTTATGCTATGAGATACATTCGTCATAAGTTAATGGTTAATAACACAGAGAAGTTAATGTTTGCATAATTCCTTAGACCATGAGAGTATCGAGTTTCTTCATGCTTGCTTCATGAACTTTGGGGTTTGTTAAACATCATCCGTAAATGGGTGGCTATTACGGCGGCTTACGGGTTCATGGAAAATTATGTCAAGTAACTTCATAGCTCAAGATTGGGATTTGCTCCTTCGACGATGGAGAGATATCTCTGGGCCCTCTCGGTGTTACGGTATCCATCATCGTCTGGCCAGACACTTTGTGATTTGATCACGGGGATGCCGGAACACGGGAACGAGAAAAGAGAACAATACCGGCAACGAGGTAACTGGCGTAGTGGACAAGTTTTTGATCCACGGGGATGCCAACATGTCTCACCTCGGGTATTTGTAACATATCGCGAAGCAACAGGAATAGCACACGACAACTGGAGGTTCACTTGAATATTCATTCGTGTGGGTATAGGGGTCAGTATGGGTGTCCACGGCTCCGATGTTGATCATTGATCGGAAGGGTCATGTCTATGCTTCACCGAACCTATAGGGTCACACGCTTAGGGTCATCTATCTGCTGAATACTAGATAGGGAGTCTGAGAGAAAATCACCGAAAAAGTTTCAGACACCGGAAAAGTATCGGACAGTGGAAAAGTTCCGCAGGGAGAACACCGGAACAGTTTCGGTAAAACTAAAAAGTTGTTTTAGGGGATACCATTAAGTCAAATTGGTTTCGGCACATGCCTGATAATTCTTGGAGGGTGCCAGAATCATTCTGGAAACTTTTGGGAATTTTCCGGAAGAAAAACCGGAAATGTTCCGGAGCTGCCGGAACCGCTTCAGATGCTTTTCGCAGATGAAAATCACTAAACCGGAATTGTTTCGAAAAGAGTTGAAAATTATTGTAGTGGGTACTGGAAATGTTCTAAGCCCACATAAATATTTTCAGTTCGATCAGACGCTGAAAAATGTCGTCGTGAATAGTGAAATCAGCTTTATGGTTACTTTTTGGAAAGCCACCTTTTTGGGCTTTTGCTCCAAAATATCTTGGAGATGACATGGATGGATGTGGCTGAAATTTCAGCCCCTCCACCCCTCCTTCTCCTATAAATAGAGGTGGAGGGGGCAGCCCAAAACTCAATCCCTTCTCACATACAAGTGCCATGCATGATCTGGCTTCTTCTCTCCCTCCCAGCGAAATAGTTTCGTAGAGCCGGAAGGCTGTCTGGGTTCCGGCAGGAACTAGTTCTGGACGGCGAAGCCCTGCCGGATAGATGACACCGTATGTGTGCAACTCTGTAGAGAGATCGTAGTTTCGGTCTTAGTTCGAGAGTGCCTCCCGAAGGGCTGTCCGTGTGACCGTCCGAGTTTCGAAGGTCCTCCCGAAGGGCTGTACGTGTGACCGTCCATGTTTTGGAGGTCCTCCTGAAGGGCTGTCCGAGTGACAGTCCAAGTTTCGGAGGTCCTCCCGAAGTGCTGTCCGCGACACCATCCGGGGGACTGTCCGACCGCCTCCCGGAGGGCTGTCCGCGGGGCAGATGAGGGTATACATCCTCGCGGTTGGGAGGTTGTAAAATCCTAGCTGCGGGGATCTGCCCACCGTTCGTCATCGACTCTACTTCCGCTGCGCTACGAGTGGTATAGCAGTGCTCATTATATTTTGATTATGTATGAGATGACTATATAATGTAAATTGATTAACATGACCTGTGTGTCATGATTCGGCATGATGGCTGGAGCCATATGATTGCACTTTAATGACATGTGTGTCAACCTTATGTAATGCACCTATTTTATTAGCTGTAGAGATAGCAATATTATCTTGTGCATCGACAAGGTGGTGGCAATCTTCACGAAGGTGTACACCGACGTGAATGCCGAAGACGAAGAAATGAAAGACTTCTCCGTCAGAAAGGGCTATACCATATCATGCTATGATGAATTGCCTGAGATGTTTATCCCTTATGATGCACCCTTCTTGATTGCGCGGTAGTCGCTTTTATTAGGGTGATCTCTCACAAAAATATCAAGTAGATAGTGTTCTCCCAAGTGTAGCACCGTCACGGCACCTAACTTTTCGGGGTGCGCCATGGATGCATGGGTATGAACGATTAGGGATGTGTGAGGCGGGTGAGTAAAGACCTCGCAGCGAGATCACTTGGTTGTCTTGACGTTCAGGCATGAAAGTCTTGAACTTGGAACACATGCATCGAAAGATGAACAAGAGTCACATAAAGATGTGATCAACAAGTTGGCCTACTGATTAAAATTCCCGTCATGAGATGATGATTCTATGGCGATGAATTGAAGTCTGGATCTTGTATCACTCAAAATCAATTATGAGAGATATTGATTTGAGTGGGAGCGCACTATAGAATTAACTTGTTTAATTCTCAGTGCAATTAATTTTGAACTCTATCTAAATGTGATTTGCATAATAGTTGTAGAATAATGGCTCGCGTTTCCACGTTCCCTATTAAAATTGAATAGCTGTTAAATATCTGGTTAAAACTTTACGGTTGGTAACGTAATTGTGAGGATTGTCCTCAAGAGTGCCGAGAAGGACTTGTCCTATCGCATGCTTTCGGTATTCTCCCGCTAATGCTACGGATCATGTGACTCTCATCCTTCGATCTAGAAGTTAGGATCCCCTTTCAGTCAAATGCAATACGTTTGCTTCCATGAGACCCGAACTTCGAAAGTTTGGATAGTTATGTGATATTCATGGAATCTGAAAATCATTTTCAGAGATAGACAAAGGCCAAAAGATATGAGATATCCAAAGCAATGTTTGTTTTCAAACTATTAGTAAAGGAGTTTACTATGCATTAGACTGATAAGAGAGGGATCCATAAGAACGACTGTCATATGATGATGGTGAATAAAACAACAACTTAAAGAGAAAGGAAGTGTCCGAAGGGTGTTAGTGAAACTTTCACGCCTAGGAAGTCCAGGGCTAACGCCACTCTTAAGTTGGATGCTTCTTTTGAGAGTAGGAGAAATACTAAAAGTTAAACTGTTAGAAGTATAATGGCAAAAGGAAAGAAGACTGGAATATCCAGCTCATGTATGAATGTCATACAAGTTTTTGATGTATAGAAGGCTGGTCAAAGATATAGCTTTTGGGAATTATGGTTAAACATGTTAATCATTAATTCTTTGGTATTGTGAGTTAATCACAAAGATACCCGCTCGATTGCATTCTGTTGCAACTCGATGTAAGAACTACTATGGCCTGAAAGACTAGCCAGGGATGAGGTTTAGATACACGCAGGGAACATAGTAAATGTTACTATGCTTTCCATCGGTGTATTCCCTATGTATTTACTTTCATAATTCATTTAGAGTTTCACACTCTAGCCCTTTGCATAAGGTATCTTGCAAGAAGGTTGTTCATAAGAGAACTTTTGATGTTCGGTGTTATGAATAACATAAGGGCCATACTTCCATTATGAATGAGACGTATGCTATGAATATTGATAATAATACATTACCTCTAGGTTTACTTTCATAATTCATTTTAGAGTTTCATACACTCTAGCCCATTGCACCATGTTTGTTGCAATAGAGTTATTCATAAAAACAATAATTGTTGTTCAGTATTATGAATAAAATGAAGGGCCATGCTTCCATCCTAGATGGGATGTATGTTATGAATATTGATGGTTATATGATACATCCATAAACACTAACACTAAATGTCGCAAGACTAAAAGAATACCACACAAGTGTGGCACTGCATTTGGTCACATTGGAAAAACCCGCATGGAAAATTCCATTATGATGGATTTTGAAGTTGTTTGATTTTGAATCATCTGACACTTGCAACTTTCCTCCGAAAAGTGAAGTGACTGAAATACCGTCCACAAGCCATAAAGAACGAGCAAAGAACATATTGGTGATCTACATTATGATGTATGTAGTCCAATAAATGTTGTTGCAAGTAGTGGATTTATCTATCTTCAGAAATGACTCAAGTAGATATATGGATATTTACTTGATGAGACGTAAGTCTGGATCTTTTGAAATCATTCGAAAGGTTTTCAAAAATGAAGTAGAAGTTATTGTAACAAGAAAGTTATGTTTCTGCGATTTGATTGCGGAAAGGAATATTTGAGTTACAAGTTTAGCGAATGTCTGATGAGTTGTGAAAAGAGTTTCATAACTTGCACCTCCCGGAACACCACTGCAAGTGGAAAGTCCATGAAGATGTAATCAAACCATTTATGACATGGTAAGATCAAAGATGACATAAATAGATTTGCCATTATCCCTTTTATAGAGTGATACTTTAGAGACTACGACTTTTACACTGAAAAGAGATCCATCAGGTCTGTTGAAATGACGCCATGGTATGGTATGCCCAACCATGTTATATCTTTTCTTAACATTTGGAATATGGGGCTTGTGTAAAAGGTTACAAACCTATTCCAAATCAGACAAGTGCTACTTTGTATGTTTATCCCAAGTCATTGGGTATTCCCCCACCACTATACCGAGGCAAAGGGTTTTGCCACAAAACGGTATGCTTTTAAAGAGAATAGTTCTTACAAAAGGTGAGTGGGAGGACAGTGCAACTCGACGAGAGAACCAGTATCTTCGTCATCAGTTCAAAGGAAAGAAACCCTGGAAGTGATTCCATTGTTTTCCTACTACGACTGATACGGAAGTATCTACAATAAAATGTATGGACTTCGGTCGAACGTGCAGCTGAACCACGTAGACAAAGCTCGTGCAAACCTATCAGGTGCGCAAACGAGATATTGTTGTTAGACAACATTATACCTACAATACACAAGGAAGCGTTGATGGGCCCTGACTTTGGGATTGGCTAAATGCCAATACAATCCAAGATAGTTTCCATATAAGTGATTCAAGATTAAAACCTTGATACACCTTTCAGAGTACTTAGAGTCTAACGAATATTTATGGAACTAAAAACTGATACAGATAAAAATGTTTTATCCATAAAGCTCGACTTGTTGAAATAACAAGTTCAAGGAGTTGACTACGATGAGGTTGTTTCACCGTAGCGATGCTTAAGGTCGGTTTGGGTTGAACTAGCAATTAATACATATATCAATCATGAGATATGAAACATGGATGACGAAAGGGTTTCCATTTGATGGAAATGAAACCTAGGACTTGTATGTGATATAGTCCAAAGTAATTTGTCGATCCAGAGGATGCTAGTAAGTATGCAAACTTCAGAGTTCCAGCAATGGACATAAGAGAGCAAAATGGAGTTGGAATCTTCATGGTTTGATCAAATGGTCAAAACTGGTTTTTGACTTCATCAATGGGTAACGAAGATGCTTGTGATTCAAGAAAGTAAGTGGGAGCATAATAATATTTCTAAAACATTGTGTGCTTGACACATTGTTAATTGGAAATGAATTTGTTGACATGAATTAAGACTTCATTTGAAAATAGTTTTTCGATGAAGTGCTTAGGCTAAATAGCCTCAATATTAGGCATGATGATCTTTGCAGATAGATTTACCTAATGGGGCTAAGCTATGAATACATATTGACAAGATGCTAAATCTTTTTAGCATTTAAAACGCCAAGGAGTGATTCTTGTCGAAGTCACATGGAAAGAGTTTTTGCCAGACTCAGTGTCCTAAAACACTGATGAGTAAAATACATGATGGAGATTCCACACACTCTTGTGTTTGGATTAATCATGTATTCCATGGTATGTAAAACAACCAGATATGTCCGATACTCCAAAGTTGTTGCGAGTATGGATACCAAAGTATCAAAGTACTGATCATAGGACAATAGTGAAAGATGTCATTAAGTGCTAGAGTAGTACTGTTGACATGGTTTCTCGCATGAAGAGATTATGAAGTGCTCGTTGTAAGTAATTACATAGATACAGTCTTCATCGATGCTCCATGCGATTTTCGATTTAAGTTAAGGGTGTTGTGTAATACACAATATGGTGGCACGGTAGTTGGAAATTATTCCAAACAAGATACTGTGGCGAATTCTATAACAAAGGCTTAGTATGTTGATGCTTTAGAAGCGACAAAGAAGTTGTTGAATCATATAGTTCATTCACGAACTTAGTATGGTTCCAAGATGGCTTTGATCTATGGGACACTATTGCAGATAGTTGCTCCATAGCTCAGTCTGAGGAATTGGGTTTTGACCAATGATTCACACATATGCAAAGCCAAGTCCACACACAATATGAATTTGTGGAAGCATGAAAATGCAAGGATATGCAAAGTTACACACGGAGCTGAAGTTGTCAGATCCGTTGGACATAAGGCTATACCACAAGCGAAGCATATTTTACACCAGTATGCCATAGGTGTAAAGTGCATTAGCATTGACTAGATTATTGACTCTAATGCAAGTGGGAGTCTATAGGAGATATGCCCTAGAGGCAATAATAAATGTTATTGATCATCTCCCTGTTCATAATTAGGTTTATGTTCCATGGTATAACTGCTATGGTTCTCGAGTCTGCAATAACCACGAGGCTTGAAGGAAGACTCATATGCACGTGTGGAATAATAAACGGTAAAATGTATTCCTAGTCTGGCCTCTAAGACTGGCTCAAGTATTGCATGATGATCCTGTTTTCCTGATCATGGGCATGGCTATGCCGACAATTTTGAGGGCACAATGTTAGAAGAACATTTGTGTTGGATCGACCCGAATTGATGTTATGCTATGAGATACATTCGTCATAAGTTAATGGTTAATAACATAGAGAAGTTAATGTTTGCATAATTCCTTAGACCATGAGAGTATCGAGTTTCTTCATGCTTGCTTCATGAACTTTGGGGTTTGTTAAACATCATCCGTAAATGGGTGGCTATTACGGCGGCTTACGGGTTCATGGAAAATTAGGTCAAGTAACTTGATAGCTCAAGATTGGGATTTGCTCCCCCGATGATGGAGAGATATCTCTGGGCCCTCTCGGTGTTACGGTATCCATCATCGTCTGGCCAGACACTTTGTGATTTGATCACGGGGATGCCGAAACACGGGAACGAGAAAAGAGAACAATACCGGCAACGAGGTAACTGGCGTAGTGGAAAAGTTTTTGATCCACGGGGATGCCAACATGTCTCACTTCGGGTATTTGTAACATATCGCGAAGCAACAGGAATAGCACACGGCAACTGGAGGTTCACTCGAATATTCATTCGTGTGGGTATAGGGGTCAGTATGGGTGTCCACGGCTCCGATGTTGATCATTGATCGGAAGGGATTCCGGGTCATGTCTATGCTTCAGCGAACCTATAGGGTCACATGCTTAATGGTCATCTATCTGCTGAATACTAGATAGGGAGTCTGAGAGAAAATCACCGAAAAAGTTTCAGACACCGGAAAAGTATCGGACAGTGGAAAAGTTCCGGAGGGAGAACACCGGAACAGTTTCGGTAAAACTAAAAAGTTGTTTTAGGGGATACCATTAAGTCAAATTGGTTTCGGCACATGCCTTATAATTCTTGGAGGGTGCCAGAATCATTCTGGAAACTTTTGGGAATTTTCCGGAAGAAAAACCGGAAATGTTCCGGAGCTGCCGGAACCGCTTCAGATGCTTTTCGCAGATGAAAATCACTAAACCGGAATTGTTTCGAAAAGAGTTGAAAATTATTTTAGTGGGTACTGGAAATGTTCTAAGCCCACATAAATATTTTCAGTTCGATCAGACGCTGAAAAATGTCGTCGTGAATAGTGAAATCAGCTTTATGGTTACTTTTTGGAAAGCCACCTTTTTGGGATTGTGCTCCAAAATATCTTGGAGATGACATGGTTGGATGTGGCTGAAATTTGAGCCCCTCCACCCCCTCCTTCTCCTATAAATAGAGGTGGAGGGGGCTGCCCAAAACTCAATCCCTTCTCACATACAAGTGCCATGCATGATCTGGCTTCTTCTCTCCCTCCCAGCGAAATAGTTTCGTAGAGCCGAAAGGCTGTCTGGGTTCCGGGAGGAACTAGTTCTGGACGGCGAAGCCCTGTCGGATAGATGACACCGTATGTGTGCAACTCTGTAGAGAGATCGTAGTTTCGGTTTTAGTTCGAGAGTGCCTCCCGAAGGGCTGTCCGTGTGACCGTCCGAATTTCGAAGGTCCTCCGAAAGGGCTGCTCGTGTGACCGTCCATGTTTTGGAGGTCCTCCCAAAGGGCTGTCCGAGTGACATTCCAAGTTTCGGAGGTCCTCCCGAAGGGCTGTCCGGGACACCATCCGGGGGACTGTCCGACCGCCTCCCGGAGGGCTGTCCGCGGGGCAGATGAGGGTATACATCCTCGCGGTTGGGAGGTTGTAAAATCCTAGCTACTGGGATCTGCACCGCCGTTCGTCATCGACTCTACTTCCGCTGCGCTACGAGTCGGTAACGAAAATGATCAAACCTTGTATGCAGTCTCCATAGTGGTCCTGGGCTGGTGCGTAGGTCGGAATTTTTTTGTTTTCTGCTGCGTTACCCTACAACGCCCTGTTGCCTTGTCGTCTCCTCGCTTCGCGTCTAATCTCCTCTTGAATCTTACATGATCTCTTCTGTCCCAAAAAACCGTCATTTTTTTGTAGCATTTGGACTTTGTTTGGTACTGAGTTCGTCGAAAACCAGAAACAGGCAAAAAACAAGCGGCACTAGGCACTTGGTTAATAGGTTAGTGCCAAAAAATAGCATATAATTGCATATCAACCATCCAAGATTGATAATATAATATCATGGAACAATAAAAAATAATTAATATGTTGGAGACGTATCAACATCCCCAAGCTTAATTCATGCTCGTCCTCAAGTAGGTAAATGATAAAAACAAAACATTTGATGGAACATGCTACCCAACATGTAATCTCTTTTAGGTATGATCAATGAGAAACTATGAACTAATTTATGTCACCATAATAATATCCATAAACATAAATAGCATTATCATTACTTTTCAAAATATATGATCCTTAAAGAATGTTATTCCCTACTCATTTTATCATATCAAACCATGGCATGACTCCATCTTCATCGCATAAGTATAAGTCATGAGCACCCCAATGTCAAACAAGGTAATTGTATCATACTTTTAACGCGCTTCAGCATTTTCAACTTCACACAATACATGAGCATGAACCATGGATATATCATATGGGTGGATTAGAGTATGGTGTTTGATATTAAAAGGAGTCAAAGTGGAAAGAAAGTCTCGCATCAACTAGGCGGATCAAAGGGCTATGGAGATGCCCATCAATTGATATCAATGCGAGGACTAGGGATTGTTGTGCAATAATTACGCTAGAGCTATACATGTATGAAATATCAATAAAACCTAAGTGGGTGTGCATCCAACTTGCTTGCTCATGAAGACCTCGGGCATTTGAGGAAGCTCGCCATTGGAATATACAAGCCAAGTTCTATAATGTGAAATTCCCACATCATATGAAAATGACAACTTAGGAGACTCACCATATGAAGAACATGGTGCCACTTTGAGGCACAAGTGTGGTAAATGGATCCTAACACTGCCCCTTCTCTCTTTTCTCTTATTTTATTCATGGCGGGCATTTCTCTTTCTTCGCCTCCCCCATTTATTTTTCTATTTTTATTTTTTTCCGGAGTCTTATCTCGACTTGTGGGGAAATTATACTCTCCATCATCATTTCCTCACTGGGAAAGTGCTCTAATAATGATGTTGATCACACTTTTATTTACTTACAACTCAATATTAAACTCAACATAGAACATTATGACTCTATATGAATGCCTGTGGTAGTGTACTATGATGTGCAACCATCTAGTGTAACATGTTGAAAATTATGAATGGTGGATTTGCCACAAATACTATGTCAGCCCTATGATCATGCAAAGCAATATGATGATGAACACACAAGTCATGCGACGGAATGGTGGAAGTTGCATGGCAATATATCTCGGAATGGATATGGAAATACCATGATAGGTAGGTATGTGGCTGTTTTGAGGAAGATATAAGGAGGCTTATGTGTGATAGAGTGTATCATATCACTAGTTTTGGATGCACCGGTGAAGGTTTCACCGACTCTCAAGGTGAGAATAGGCAATGCACGATGCAGAATATGCTAGCAAATTACGGAAAGGTGAGGGTGCGTATATCCATGGTTTCACATTAGTCGTAAAGAACTCATACACTTATTATAAAGCCTTATTATCTCTCTCAAAGGAAAGTACTACCACATGCCCTAGGGAGGAGGTTGGTAGGAATTAACCACCGTGCACCCTCAGTTCGAACAACATGATAGGATTTCATTGCAAACATAAAAATGCTCACACATCATCACCATGACATAATCAATACTTAGATGAATAAAAAATAACAAGATTTAAATATCGATATTTCTACTAATAAATGATCATGTACTCATTCCCTTTCATACTACTACATCAATATAATTAACCCATGTTTTTTTCTTTAATGAGGTGCATGAAAGTTTTTATTACATCCCCCTTGAATCCATAGTCTTTTTGGACTAGTATTATAACACATCCCATCCGTTCCTATTTATTTATACTCTCAAAAGTTTAGTTATTTCTTATAAAATCTTAATGCCGTCGTGCTCTAATATATATAAGTGAGGTACTAGAGCAACTGCCTAGCTCAAAAGATATAAGTGGAGCATATAAAGCATTCTAACAAATTATGATGACCATGTGTCTCTATAAAATAGGTGTATCAAGCAAAAAATAATTTTGGTATACTAAAATAATATAAAAATATAATAGACCATGCTCCAATAATATAAAAATAATGTGATGAATAAAAATATAGCTCCTAGGGGCCTACCAATAGATTGGAGACGAAAGAGGAGATGCCTTCCAGGGCATGCCCAATCTTAGACCCTTCGGTCTTCCTTGAATATTACCTAGGAGTTCTTTAGGCATCCCCGAGCTTGGGTCTTTCCGCTCCTTATTCTTTCACCTATCATTGTCTCAGCCAAAACTTGGAAACTTTAGCACAAAAAACTCATAAAAACCTCATGAGATCCGTTAGTATAATAGACATATCAAATACTTTAGATACTCTTATAAATTTATTCACATTTTATTATTGCTTAATAGAATGTATTCCAACTACTCCATGGCTTTATACCCCCCATACAATCCATAGCATCAACAAAACAAGCAAACAATGCAAGGAAAAAACATAATTTGTCTAAAACAAACATTCTTTAATGAACTGTACTAAAACCATATTCTGTAAGCCTAAAAATTCTCACAAATTAAGAAAACCTCGGAAATTTGCATACCAACACATTATAGAAAAATAAATCAAAAAGAGTTCGAGTAAAATCAGCAAAATTCTGCACTAGGCGTAAAAGTTTCTATTTTTCATAGCATTAATTCTACTATTTTCCAAATCATCCCAAATAATGTACTTGGCACAAACACTAATTTAAACATAAAAATACAATCATTACAGTAGCAATAACCATGTCAACACACACAAATAGAAAATAAAACAAGAATTTAAAGATAACTATTGGGTTGCCTCCCAACAAGTGCTATTGTTTAATGCCCCTAGCTAGGCATAATGCATAGTTTCAAGAATTTTCATCCTGGACATCGAACTCCTCAATTAGCCAACCATGCTTCCTAGGAGGTTAAGCACATAAGTTATTAATGTTCATGCTTGTCGGTGCACTAGAGTTTTGTGCTCTCCAGTGCCCCTTTACTCGTGCACGAGCAGTAGTAGCTGCCCCTCACGTCGAGGCCCAACAGGGACTTGCTAAGTACAAACACAGAAGAATCAATACCCTCGGAAAGACCTTACCGGGACGACCCTGCAACCCACGAGCAAGGACGAGGCCCCGGCAAGGCGAAGCCCCAGCAAAGCAAAGCCCCGGCAAGGCCCCGCCAGCACACATGCCAGGTGTCGTTCTGCCTGGACACGCGTCGCGGCGAAGACGTTGAGGGGGGCTAAGCGGTGCCGATGGTATGAGATCCTATCCTGTCCCGCAGACGGACAAAGATGCCTGATGGTGCATTAAATGTGCCTGTCCTACTCCGTTAGTGTTAGGTATGATAGGACTATAGCTTTGTACACCCCGTGTACGCACTGTATGCCACTGTTGGGATTCCCTTCAGAGTATAAAAGGAGGCCCAGGGCGTTACAGGAAGGATCTTCTAACCAATTCCCTAGCTCACGCGCGTAGCAGCGGCTCATAGTGCTCCTGTAGCTAGAATCCTAAGAACACTCTCAATACAACCAAGAAGGAGTAGGGTTTATCCTTGCGGCCCGAACCTGGGTAAGATCCACGCATGCTGTTCTCCAGACCTGCTCTTTGCGCGATCATTCTCCCCTACCGAACCGAAAGGGGTCCCTCCGATCCCATAGGTGTTCGTCCCCCATGCCATGTTTGGCATGCCAGGTAGGGGGAAGTTAGGTTGTGTGAACCTATTCTGGTGATCAGCACGCCAGTTACTTCACACTCGTCATCACCATGGCCCCCAAGAAGAAGGGCATGAAGGCGGTTGGCCCATCTGCGTCCGATATCCCTGTATATGCACAGACAGGCGACGGTGTGGACACGGGTGGAGGAGGAGGCGAAGGTTCAAAACTCCCATGACCCATTGATGGTCAAGGCCAAGCAAGCAGCGACGTTCGTCGCGGAGCCCCCCACACCATTGGGTCTAAGGACACAGTTGTACCGCTTGAGGGTGGTACGGTGAACTCTGGGAACGGAAGGGTATCTCCCAGGGTGCCGACGCCGGCGCCCACACCGCGGCCTTCACAGGACGTGCGCTAGGGGCTGCGTCACGGCGCCCGCGGTTCTCAATGTCCCCATGGAAAAGCTCCTGCGCATCACTCCCATGGTGCACAGGACCAGCATGCTCGCCAGTATGCTAGCGGAAGTGGCATGCCGATGCGTGACCGCGACGATGCTCCTTCTAACGCAGTTGGAAGTCAGAGCACCTCGAGTTCCTCACGCCCGTTCGCTGTCGACCACGTCGGAAGAAGCGATGGAGCATGCAAAGCTACTCCTGAACTCCCCTCCTGCTGTGGAGAAGCTCGATGAATGGAGAGCCACCATTCAGAGCCTCCTTAGCCTCGTAGATAGGTTTCGGTCCACCGAGCCGGCTCGCACTAGCCATGAGAAAGCCGGAGGCAGTGCACCCACGATGCACTCTCCTCGTCAACAACAACACCGGTCACCGGCTCGATAGGCCGACTATGATGGCTACTCGACGACATCGTCCGATCCACGGACGTGCCGCGACCAGCGTCAAGTTCTTCAGGAACGAAGCAAGAGAGACGCTCGAACTGCAATCGAGCGGCGGCAGGAAACGCGCCTTCGATATGATAGGCACGCGGGGCCCACTATAGACAAGTCTGCACCAGGGTATCCTGTCAGCCTACCTTACGAGGTGGGTTGTCCAGCATTTACCCATGAGCTGCGATAAGTCCAGTGGCCCAATTCCCGCACGTTCAAGCCAGAGGTCCCGGAGAAGTACGATGGCAAGACTCACCCGTCGGAGTTCCTGAGCATCTACACCATTGCGGTGTAGGCTGCTGGGCTCGTGACGACAAGATACTAGCCAACTACTTCTCATTTGTGCTTAAGCCCAACGTCAGGTCGTGGTTGATGCACCTGCCGTAAGGATCCATCACCTCCTGGGCAGACATGTGACACGAGTTTGTTGGCGCCTTTACAGGAGGCCACTAATCTCCTGGTCAGGAAAACGATTTGCACATCATCCCTCAAAAGCAGGGCGAGACCTTGAGCAAATACATCCAAAGGTTCAGCCGCGTGCACCACAACATACGGGACGTTCATCCTGCCGCTGTTATCAGCGCGTTCCATCAGAACATGCGGAACCACATGATGCAAGAAGAGCTGGCGATGAACAAAGTGAGGGATGTTGCTGAGCCTTATGCTTTGGTAGACAAATGTGCTCGGGCTGAAGAAGGAAGGAGACTCCCCGTCGAAGACGCTGACGCAGGGGTCGACTCTGAAGATGAAGACACCACCGCCCCGGCAAAGAGGGGCCGGTGGCGCAACAAGAATCGCAACGGCAAGGCCGTGCTTGCCGTCGAGGGATCCGGCAACCCCGGTACCCCCAAGAAGGGCAAGGTTGGTGACCCCGACAAGGATGTTGCTGGGTGCATCCCCTGCCAGACGATGGCGGCTGCCGACAAGATGGAAGGCTCTGGCAAGCAATATTGCAAGATCCATTGCACCAAAGGCCACAACCTACAAGACTGCTGGCAAGTTGAGCAGCTTGCCGAAAAGTAAAAATCCGAGTACGAGAGGTGAGATAAGGAGAAAGGCCAGGATATTGCTGAGGGGTCCGACAAGAAGCGCGTTGGCTTAGGTGATCGCCGCAGCAAGCCCACACAACAAAAAACCGCCCCGCTCGTGGCCGCGACAAGCAAGAGGATGACGATGATGACACCGCGGAGGACGATGAGTCCAGCGAGCATGAGTTTCAGAAGGCTACAAAGATGATGTGCATCGGAGGAGGTGCTTCATCGCATTCCTATCACCGCCAACTTAAACAGTGGGCGCGCGAGGTATACGCAGCAGAGCCCTCTATCGGTGCACAGATACCTCTGAAGTGGTCCAACACTCCTATCGTCTTCAACACCGAGGATCACCCTGATCGCATAACTGCGGTCGGATGCCTGCCATTGTTGGTTTCGCCAACAATTCACAACCTCAGGGTGACAAAGATGCTAGTCGATAGTGGGGCCATCCTGAACCTGATCTCACCTGATGTCATCTAGAGGCTGCAAATTCCCGATGAAGATCTCGAGCCGACATACGCTTTTCAAGGGGTCAATTCAGGGAGAACTCAGCCAAAGGGAAAGATCACACTGCCGGTGACATTTGGCAATGATATCAATTTTAGAATAGAGAAGATCGTTTTTGACATCGCCAAGATCTCAGTGCCATACAATGGCATCCTTGGTCGCCCTGCACTGGCCAAGTTCATGGCGGCCATCCACTTCGCATGCAATGTGCTGAAGATGCCCGGCCCGATGAGCGTCATCATGATCAATTCTGACAAGAAAAACGCTCTTATCTGCACCGACCAACTCTACCAGGGGGCAGTCGCAGCACTTGCCGCCAAGGCACTTGCTCATGCCGCTGAAGCTCCTAGGGGGAAGAAGACCGGCAAGGTCTCTGGCGCACATTCCGGCAAGCGCGTCTCCTCGGGGTGCTGCGCTCCCGTTGACGATGTGCCAGAGAGCTCCATCGGCAAGAGCAAGAAGTCCAAGGCGGGCCCGCTAGAGACCAAGAAAGTACCCACCAAGGAAGATGGTATGGGAGGAACTTTCACCATAAGTTACACCCTTGATGACAAATAGGAAAGTGCGCTTGTCGCCTTCCTACGGGCGAATGTCGATGTGTTTGCATGGCAACCATTTGACATCCCCGGTGTTCCTAGGAAGGTGATTGAGTACCACCTAGCCGTCTGCCTTCATGCGCGGCCCGTCAAATAGAAGGTTCAGAAGCAAGCTTTGGAGCGACAACAATTTATTGCCGAAGAGGTCAAGAAATTGGAAGCGGCTGGCTTGATTAGAGGAGTACTTCATCCAACATGGTTGGCCAATCCGATCATAGTGCGCAAGGCGAATGTGAAGTGGAGGCTATGCATCGACTTCACGGATGTCAACAAGGCCTGCCCTAAAGATCCTTTCCCCTTGCCGTGCATCGACCAGATCGTGGACTCCACCACCGACTGCGACTTATTATCTTTCCTTGATGCCTATTCAGGCTATCATCAGGTTTTCATAGCCAAGGAAGACGAGGAGAAGACCACGTTCATCACCCCATGCGGCATGTATTGCTTTTTACATATGCCTTTAGGGTTGAAGAGTGCTGGTTCTACATTTGCAAGAGCACTCCAGATTGGTTTTGAGCCCTAGATACATAGAAATATGGAGGCTTATATGGATGACATAGTGGTCAAAACCAAGGACAAGGCCAAACTCATATCAGAACTAGAAGAAACATTCGCAAATCTGCGCAAGATCAACATGAAGCTCAATCCTGAGAAGTGTGTGTTTGGCGTCTCGTCCGACAAGCTTCTCGGGTTCTTTGTATCTCAACGTGGAATTTAAGCAAATCCCGACAAGATCAAAGCGATCAAGCAAATTGAAGCACCAAGACGTGTCAAGGATGTGCGTCGCCTTGCCGGCTGCATTGCTGCTCTGAGTAGGTTCATTCAAGTTCCGTTGAGCGTGCCTTGCCCTTTGTCAAAATCTTGAAGATGGCAGGTCTGATGAAATGGACTCTAGAAGTGGAGGCAGCGCTGCAGGATTTGAAAGAATACCTCTCCTCTCCGCCGGTCCTAGTCGCACCAAAACCACAAGAGTCGTTGCTGCTATATGTAGCGGCAACAAATCAAGTGGTGAGTGCTGCACTGGTGGCTGAAAGAGAGGTTGATGAAGAGGCAACGGCAGCGGCAAGACCGCCAAGCAACAAGCTAGGGGAGTCCCCATCAGAGTTTGGTGCCGGCAAGGAAGGATCTGCGCAGTTGAACGAGGCGATTCAAAAGAGGAAGATGGTGCAGTGTCAGTCTACTTTGTCATCTCCCTCCTGCAGGGGGCTACGTCAAGGTATTCTGGCATGCAAAAGTTGCTCTTTGGCCTTCTTATGGCCTCGAGGAAGCTGCGCCATTACTTCCAAGCACATGAGATCACCGTTGTCACTCGCTTCCCGTTGCGCGGATCTTGCGGAACCCAAAAGCTACCGGCATAATTGTAGAGTGGGCTTTGGAACTGTCAAGCTTTGGCCTCAGATATGAAAGTACTTCGACTATCCAGAGCAGAGCCTTGGCGGAGTTCGTTGCAGAATGGACCCCAACGCCGGATGAAGAAGTTCCAGAGTCAACCTCCCTGGCAAGGAAACCGATCAAGAGTGGGTCATGTATTTTGATGGAGCTTTCTCGCTGCAAGGTGCCGATGCTGGAGTGCTGCTTGTATCACCCACCGGAGAGAACTTCAAGTATGTGATCCAGATGCATTTTCCCCAGGAGAGATCAACGAACAACACTACTGAGTACGAAGGACTGCTTGCCGGTCTGAGGATCGCGACAAACCTTGGGATCAAGAGACTTATTGTCAGGGGCGATTCCCAGCTTGTCGTCACGCAAGTGAACAAAGATTATCAGAGTCCATTGATGGAAGCTTATGTAGATGAAGTGAGGAAGTTGGAAGAACGTTTTGATGGCCTACAAATGTAGCACGTTCCGCGTGCGGAGAACAGCGTTGCCGATGACTTGTCAAAATGTGCTGCCCTTAAGTTGCCTGTGGAACCAGGGAACTTCATGATCCGACTGACTTGACCCTCCGTGACAACATCAATTGGAAAGGAGAAAAGAAGGAAGTTGAGTTCCGACAAGTATTTCCCAATGGGGCTCCTAGAAGCCGCCAGCGAGGAGGTTGCCGGAGACAGCGTCAGGCTTATTGGTGAGCGCCATGCTTCGGAAGAGCCTCCGGCTCTTGCCATGGAAGCACATGCTCCTGCCAGGCTTGCCGGGGAGCACCAGGCTCCGATAGGGCCTCAGGCCCTCGTCGTCGAGACAAATGCCTCCCCAACAGAGGATATGCCTTTAGTCCTTGCTGTTGAGCCCCAGGCTCTAGCATGGGCGCAACACATCATCAATTTCCTTTAGAAAGGGGATCTTCCTATGGAACAAGAGGAAGCAGAGAAAGTAGCCCGCCGGTCTAATATGTACCAGTTCATGGACAACATCCTGTACAGAAAGAGGTCGAATGGCATGAAACTCAAGTGCATTTCTTGGGAAGATGGACGGAAGCTGCTGGCAGAGATACATGGAGACATATGGGGCTCCCTCATAGGATCAAGATCACTTACCAGAAAGGCATTCCGGCAAGGTTTCTTTTGGCCCACTTCCCTCCAGGATGCAACTGCGTTAGTAACCAAGTGTGAAGCATGCCAGTTTCATTCAAAGAGATTACATCAACCAACTCAAGCCCTTTAGACAATCCCTCTCTCCTGGCCATTTTTGGTCTGGGGGCTCGACATCTTGGGCCCCTTCCCCTACGCTGCCATTTTTTTGAATACTTGTACATTGCAATTGACAAGTTCACAAAGTGGCCGAGAGTGGAAGTAGTGAGAAAGGTGACAGCACAGTCAGCCTTCAAGTTCTTCAAAGGACTAGTCTGCCGCTTTGGTGTTCCCAACAGGATCATCACTGACAATGGCACACAGTTCACGAGCCGCACTTTCATGCAATATGTCCATGACCTTGGCAGCAGAATATGTTTTGCTTCCGTTGACCACCCAAGGAGCAACAGCCAAGCGAAAAGGACTAATGCTGAAGTGTTGTGAGGCCTCAAGACAAAGACTTTCGACAAGCTACGCAGGTACGGAAGGCATTGGATTGATGAGTTGCCGGTGGTTCTTTGGTTAATCAGAACGACACCAAATCGGGCTACCGGCCAAACACCGTTCTCTCTCGTATACAGGCCCGAAGCAGTTATCTCCATGGAACTCATATACCGGTCACCTCGAGTGCTCGCTTAAGATGAGCTTGAGCAAGAGCAGTTGCGGCAAGAGGACGCGATGCTCCTTGAGGAAGACCATCTTCAGGCTGTTGTGAGAGCTGCACGCTACCAACAAGCTTTGCGCTGCTACCATAGCCGCAAGGTTAATGCCACAAGTCTTGAGGAAGGCGACCTTGTTCATTGGCGAGTTCAGTCTGCCAAGAATTCCAACAAGTTGACGCCGAAGTGGGAGGGCCCTTATCGGCAAATACGAGTCACCAGGACCGGCGCAGTTCGCTTGGAGACTAAAGATGACATCCCAGTGAGAAACTCCTAGAATATCGAACATCATCGTAAGTTCTACCCATAAGGCGTGGTTGCTGGGTCACCCGACAACCACCTTTTGTACAAGTCTTGCTGCTACAGCATGTAATCCTTGGTACAAAGCTAGGCGCATACCCTGTGCATAGTTGAATAAAGCTAAGTGTCCCACAAATCTAGATTGATTCCCATGTTTACTTACATGCATGTTTATTTGAGATATTGTGCTACACTTACTCCTGGCAAGAGCTAACGGACCGCCAAGGTTCCACATCCATATTTTCTCTTCTTTCTTTTTCTCAAAGGACAGAAGGTTACCCCACGTGCAACTTTGTCGAGGGGGGGGGGATGATGGTATGAATACCTACATGCGGCGTTCAAAAAAATCTAACCGGAAGGAGTACGATGACGAAAAGATAAGTTGCAAAACCCCAAGTGAATTCTTGCTGTGAAGTTATTTTACTTGGACAATTTTGACTTCTTTATGGAAAACCTGCACGCGCGGGAACCTTGCCGTGATTGGCTATGCCCTTGCTCTGTTTCGGGTCCGCTCAACAGCTTAAGAGAGCTGCGTCCGCACTCTTGTTTCTTTTCGAGTCCGCTCAACAACTCAAGGGGCTGCATTCATGCCCTTATTCTGTTTCGAGCACGATCAACATCTTAAGCGGCTGCACCAAGAATACCGAGGTATTTTGCCGGCAGTGACACCGCCAACGACCTGCTAAGGACCTGTTCCTCAGAGTGCTCGCGGCAGGGCTGCACATGCCGGCAAGATTCTTCCGAGAGGGTGTAGGGAAAATTCCATACAAAGAAACATTCTAACAAGGAAGATAATATACAGTTATTCAAAATAGGGTGAAACATACATGAGGTGTCGCTTTTTCCTGATTACATCTTTAGTAATTTGTGAGCCACAAGGACTCAGCAATCAAGCGTCCGGGTACCGAGACTACTCAAGCTTAAGGGAAGGGATGGGGTATGTGTTTAGTTTGCAGCAGCACTAAGCATTTATGGTGCCTACACTTACGTAACATGAAGATAAATATGAGTGGCCTACGATGAGCGATCGAATCTAGAATGATCTGTATGAGATCCTGAACACTTACCTACGTCAATCATAACCCCACCGTGTTCTCTCTCGGATCATGTTCACGAGCAGAGACGATCATGGTTACTCACATAGTTGGTTTATTTTATTAGAGTTTAGTTCAAGTTTACTATAACCGAGTGTTAAACAAATATCCAAGTTGCCACATAACCGCGGGCACGGCATCTCGAAAAGATTTAACCCTGGAGGGGTGCTCCAACTAGTCCATGACAAATAACCGTACTCCGCGGGAATAGCCTCGACCACAGATCTCGTGATCATCATAGGTAACTCCAAAGGAATTCCAACACCTCGAGATAACCCGAAGAAAGTCAAAGTCCACACGCAAGACACTCGATAAAGGTAAAACAAATCCAGCAAGACCACCCGACGTGTCGACGAACCCGATAAGAGTCGCGCATGTCGTTCTCAGGACACGACGGATAAGCTAGTGTACGGTGGTCTGATAGAAATCTCCCAAGTTGCCCTGGGTTGGCCCCGCACAGTGCTCTAGTTTGGACCAACACTCATGAGGAGCACAGGCCCGGGGGTTGATTAATTATCCATGGGGTTGCAAAGCCCTATGCAATTTTATTAAGTTATGAAGCAAATGTAGTACAAATGTTGGGTCTTGCCAGACAAGTTTTAATCTCAACCGTATAAACAAGGGGGTCCCCATAACAACCCCGAGCATGTTAGGAGCACAAAGTATGAAAAACATAACACCGGTAACAAGAAACTATGGCGGTAACAGCGGAACAAAACACCTAGCAAAAGGCCAAGCCTTCCACCAATACCAAGATATATATGTGCATTAAATTAAATAACAGATAATATTGTGATATCCAAGTCCATGTTACTACATGGAACAAACTGAACCTGCAACTAAGAACGCTATAAGAGGGGCTGAGCAGCGGTAACTTAGCCAATCAAAGGTTTGCTAGGATGTGGAGGTTAGAGGCTATCCTGGCAATTAGGAGGCTGATATTCAAGTGATAGGTAGCGCAATTGTAATGATAAGAGCGAGAAACTAGCAAACGAAAATAGTATCGGGATCCGGGTATGATCATCTTGCCTGTTGGTTCTTCAGCGGAACAAGTAGCGGGATCCTCGTAGTGGTACTCTCCTGGGTCCTCGTACTCAGTTTCAACACTCACGTCTACCCAAGAGAAACAACAACAATAAACATCCTACAAAGGTGCAATGCACAACCAAGATGATGCATGATTCATTTATAAAGAATTAAACATGGCAAGCCAAAACTAGTCAAGTTTCACATGCATTGGTTGCTTAGTTTCCATTATGGAAAGAACCTCATGTTAAGTTATTTAAACATGCATGAACATGGAAAATATGGATGCATAATGCAAAATCGATAGAAATGCATATGAAGAACGCAAGAAACGGAGTTACGGTTCTCACGATACGCTCACGACAAGGTACGAAGGCAAAACGCAAGACAATCAAGGCCATGGGCTAATTCTTGCCATTCCAAGGTAGCCATTGGTTAGGCAATGAAAAACCAACCACAATAGATTCAAAGATCAAGCAAATCCTTGGAGTATATCTCCCACAAGTCACAAAACAACAAACTAATATTCTGCCACAAAACAGCAACATAGCAACTTTCACATCCCACAACTTGAACTACAGGAATCCTATAGCCACAAACAAGATATTGACAGAAACTACATAACATGCTTATAAAATTGTCCAACTACACAATCTGTACAGGAGGCACACATCAATAATCATGAAGCTATCAAGTTGGCATGATGAAACAGTTTTCTGGGACTTAGTGAAAATAACAGTTTTCTGGAATCTGAGTTAATCTGGTAGCATGTTGACAACATAAGTTAAATGGGTTAGAGACCACCTCTTGGCATGAAATTTAACAAGGTGGTAGTAGACAACATTACTAACACTGAGCATGAGCTACTTCTCAACACATCACAAGATGTCAACCACTCTTCATGGCATAAAAATAACAGCAGATTCTCAGACTTAGAAATATTTGGCATGGTGAAAACAGAAACAACAAGTTACCTACTTTGCAGCATGTTTCCCACTTATATGTGTGATTCTCATGTTAAACAAAAATACCATGGCATCATAGACATAAAATACTAACACTTCCTAGTTGGCACATGCCCCAAAGCAAGCATGGATTAAATCATGCAAAAATGACAAAGTAGCATCACAACAAAAAAAGACAGTTTTATAAACTTACTCAAAAGTGAAATCTGAAAGCACCTATGGATTCATTGGCTCTTTATACCCCAAAAACATGTGTCATACTCATATGTTCATATGAAGCATCATGGCACAACTAAACTAGCAACACTACCATATACCCTCATAAGAGAAATATTACTCTAAATGGACATGAGCAAATATGAACATAAGAAGATTTCGAAACTTATCTAGAAGTGGAAATGAGCTAACAATCACAAAACATGCATATCTACACAAAGGGGTAAGTCAAGTGTGGGAAACCCACTAGTCACCCACCCACACACACACACTCTACACACACACCCCAAAAGCATACATACACATGCTCCATATGCCTAAGGGCATATGAGCACAAGCCCACTCAAGAACATACCACCCATGAGGGGTGTGTTCAACCACACACACACAAGCACCATATATGCACAAGGCACAAGGCACTCACACCACTCCCTTGCACAAGTGCACTAGGCACATACACTCACATGCACACATGCTCATGTGTGCGTGGGTGTTTATACACACATATGCACACATATATTCACAATGCATATATGCATATGCATATGCAATGATACACACTCACACACACTCTCACTCACATACACACAAGCATAAGTGTACACACACATGCACTCTCACCACACTCACACACACATATGCACAAGCATAAGTGCACACACACACTCTACACATATATATACACACTCACTAAATAACAGAAAAGGAAAAACAGCCAACCATACTTGCACCTACACACATACATACATTCAAAAGAGAAAACAAAATAAAACAAAGAAAAAGGAAAGCAACCAAAAATGGGGAGGCTTCGGGCTCGAACCCATGACCACCTAGTCATCTCCCCTAGTGCCCACCACTGCGCTACGCGCTCGACACTTAATAGAGGAGGGGCTCGGGCCCTCTAATACACGCACACTCACACTACACTGACGAAACTGAACCGCACACACCACAGCGACAGAGCAACGACGGCACAAATCCAGCCAGCACACGCGGTACAGGGGGGTCTCCGGTGAGGAGAAGCTACTGCGGGGCCTACGGGAAGCTATGGGGGTCCAATCCCCTGCCCGCCTTGCGACAAGGATGATGAAGGCAAGCCTTCAAGGCTCTGCCTCGTGGACGGCGGCGACGAGCAGCTACGGCGACAGCGTGCTAGCAACAGCAATAGGAGGGCATCACAGCGGCTCACCGTGGGGGAGACGACGATGAACGGTGCGACGAAGGGGAAGGAGAGGCGGAGACGCAGCGACGACTAAGAGGAAGGAGGCCGGCGACGACCCGCTCCCTTACGGACGACGGCGACGAAATTGGCACCACGGGGAGGTGCTCCTCACCTCCTAGCGGCAGGAATGGAATGCGGGGACGGTCCCCAAGCTCCACGCCATCTCCATCGGGGACAAGACCCACCGTAGATGCGGCAACGGCGATGAAGACGACCGGCGGCTCTCTCTGAAACTCTCTCTCAATCACTGAATCCTTACCTGATAGGGAGGAAGAAGAGAGGAGGGAGAGGAACTGAGAGGGAGATGAAATATGCAGCGGCGGAGGGAGAGAGAGGAACCCTAGCGGAGGGGCACACACGTCGAGGGGGGCTAAATACCCACGGGCTGACGGCGACGGACGACACAAAAGCAGACGACGGAGGCGCTCTCTCTGCTCTCATTGACGGAGATGATGGGTGGGGCAGGTGGCCGTCTCCCTCGAGCGGGTTGGGCCGCGGGGGAGGCAGGCCCACACGCACACACTCTCGCAAAAACAAATAAACAGAGATGTTTTTAATCTTTTTCAAAACACAACAACACAAGAAAACCCCCAGAGAAAATATAAAGGATTTTTGGTGCAGAACAAAAATACTTCTGTAAACAAAATAAAATGCACTATTTAATAAAAATATTGAGATGATTTTCAGGACAAGTAATTTTAATACTTTTAAAATAGCCAGCCCCCTGTGATTTAAATACCCCAATACATAAAAGCTCAAAACAACAAAAGACCAACACACACATGATTAAAATATTATTAGCTAACTCCTGAACATTTTAGAACAATTTAATTAGCCAGTTAATTCTGCTGAAGAAATAACATAGAAGAAAAGGTTATTTGGAAGGGTTGTTTGAGAAGGAAATAAAGAGGGGAAAAAGGAGAAGTAGATGCACCACACCCACTCAAACCACAACCAACAACACAAGGGTACAACCAACCACACAAGGTCACAACAATAGCAAGACATGGCATGATGGATGAAATGATGCATGAATGCAAGAACAAGACATGGTATGACAAGGTGCAAATCATTTCATTAAGCTCATGGCAACAAGGTTCATTCAAGACACATGCCATAAAAGGTAGGGACAACACTTGGGCTGTCACAACTCTCCCACACTACATGAGGATCTCGACCCGAGATCTAGGAACGAAAGAAGTCTGGAAATTCGGAACGGAGAAGGTCCTCACGTTCCCAAGTAGCTTCTTTGTCAGAATGATGAGACCACTTCACCTTGAGGAACTTGATAGACTTGTTGCGAGTCTTACGCTCAGTCTCTTCGAGAATTGCAACTGGATGCTCACAATAAGAGAGGTCTTCTTGGAGATCGATGTCTTGGAGGTCAATGGTATGCTCAGGAGTCTTGAAGCACCTCCGGAGCTGAGAAACATGGAAGACATCATGCACATTTGTGAAATTTGGAGGAAGCTCTAGTTGATATGCAAGTCCACCTCTCTTGCCAACAACCTTTAAAGGACCAACAAAACGAGGAGCTAGCTTCCCTTTAATTCCAGACCGCTGAGTGCCCTTCATGGGAGAGACTCTAAGATAGACTAGATCATCCACTTGAAAGGAAACATCCTGATGTTTGCTATCGTAATAGATCTTATGTCAGGACTGAGCTGCTTTGAGGTTCTCACGAATGACATGGCACATTTCTTCTGCTTCAGTGATCATGTCATTGCCCAATATTTGACGCTCACCGGTTTCATACCAGTTAAGCGGGGTACGACACTTTCTGCCATAGAGAATTTCGAAACGGGCCTTGCCTGAGCTAGCTTGAAAGTTGTTGTTGTTTGAGAATTCAACATATGGAAGGCAGTCTTCCCATTTCATGCCGAACAAAATCACACAGGCTCTGAGCATATCTTCAAGGATCTGATTGACTCTCTCAACTTGACCACTTGTCTGCGGATGGAACGCAGTGCTGAAACAGATCTTGGTACCCATAGCAGTCTGGAAGGACTCCCAAAACTTGAAGTAAAGAGGCTTCCACGGTCAGATGAGATGAGCTGAGGAATACCATGCAAAGACACTATCCTTGACGTGTACTACTCTGCAAGCTGAGATGCCGAGATAGATTCTTTGACTGGCAGGAAATGAGCAACTTTTGTCAGCTTGTCGATAACCACAAAGATGGCATCGTTGCCTCTCTTGGACTTGGGAAACCAAGTGACGAAATCCATCTCCACATGATCGAATTTCCTCTCTGGGATAGGCAAAGGCTGAAGAAGACCCGCTGGACATTGATGCTCTGCCTTCACTCTGCGACAAACATCACACTCGTTGACGAACTGAGCAATTTCACGTTTCATGCGAGTCCACCAGAAGGTTTGCTTGAGATCCTGATACATCTTGGAACTGCCTGGATGGATGGATAGAAGAGAATTGTGTGCTTCGTCCATGATAACCTTTCTGAGATCACCTTTTGGAACCACAAGACGGTCCTCAAAGAACAAGGTATCTTTGTCATCAACGCGAAAGCACTTATACTTCGGAATGCTCTTGGCCACACCTTTCTTCACTTTCTTCACCATAGCGTCAAGAAGCTGCGCTTGGTGAACCTGATCCTGCAGAGTCGGAGAGACTTGAAGATTGGCAAGAAATCCTTGCGGAATCATCTGAAGGTTGAGCTTGTGGAAGGCTTCACAAAGGTCGGGTTGAAGAGGTTTCATGATGAGACTATTGCAGTACGCCTTATAGCTGAGCGCGTCTGCAATGACATTTGCTTTCCCAAGAGTATACTCAATGCTTGGATTGAAGTCCTCAAGCATTTCCACCCAACGAGACTGCCGAAGATTGAGATTGGGTTGAGTGAAAATGTACTTCAAGCTCTTGTGATCGGTGTACACCTCAGATGGTCTACCCAACAACAAATGCCTCCAAGTCATTAGAGCATGCAGAACTGCCGCCAACTCGAGATCATGAGTGGGGTAGTTCTTCTCGGCAGGCTTCAACTGACGCAAGGTATAAGCCACAATCTTCTTATCTTGCATGAGAACACCACCAAGACCTTGGAGAGAAGCATCACAGAATACGTGGAAAGGCTTGGACTGCTCAAGAGGAACAAGAACTGGAGCTGAAGTCTGTCTCTGCTTGAGCATATTGAATGCCACATCACACTCAGGAGACCAACCATAATTGACACTCTTCTAGAGGAGATTGGACAGAGTCTTAGCAATTTGAGAGAAGTTCTCCATGAATCTTCTGCAATAACTAGCGAGCCCGAGGAAACTCTGAAGCTGCTTCACATTCTGAGGAGGTTCCCACTTCAAGATTGCCTCAACTTTCTCAGGGTGCACTTTAATTCCCTCGACAGAGATCACATGCCCAAGGTACACCTGTTCGTTGAGCCAAAACTCACACTTGGAAAACTTGGCATATAATCGATGCTCCCTTAACTTGTCAAGCACAAGGCGGAGATGCTCAACATGCTCTTCTTCTGTATCCGAGAACACAAGGATATCATCCAGATAAACCAAGACGAATTCATTCTTGAAAGGAGAGAAAATGAAATTCATCATTCTTGAGAAGGGTGGAGGAGAATTAGCAAGACCAAACGACATGACGGTGTACTCATAAGAGCCAAAACTCGTCCTGAAAGCGGTCTTAGGAATGTCTTCTTCGCGAATGCGAATCTGATGATAACCCATGCGAAGATCAAGCTTCGAGAAAACCTTGGCACCTTTCAATTTCTCAAACAACACGTTGATGTTGGAAAGTGGGTACTTGTTTCTGATTGTCTTTTTGTTCAATGGACGGTAGTTGACACAAAGACGATCCGTGCCATCTTTCTTCTTGACAAACAAAACACCACAAACCCATGGAGAAGAACTTGGTCTGATCAGGCCCAGACGTTCTTGCTCATCTAGCTGTTTCTTCAACTCTTTCAGCTCTTCGGGGCCAAGTTTATACGGGCGCTTGCAGACCGGTTCAGTTCCGGGCTCGAGATCAATCACGAAATCGATTGGCTGGTGCGGCGGCATTGTTGGCAATTCTTCTCGAAAGACATCTTTATATTCACAAACCACCGAAATTTGAGAAATCGCCGAGATTTCACCCTGCTCATTAAGAGCAAAGAGACGGATTGTGTCATCGCGATCCGCAAAAATAATCATGTCTTCTGAAGGATGAGTCAACTTGACTTCGTTTGCTTTGCAATCAATATGAGCTTTGTTCATAGCCAGGAAGTCCATGCCCAAAATGAGATCAATGTCGGAATTACCGAGAACATAAGGAGAAGCCAAGAAAGAATAATTGCCCATCTTGATAGAAACATCCAGAACAATGGAGGTGGTTTTCATGGCCACACCCGAAGAAACGACATCCAAAGGCCTACTCAACATCTCGGAATAGAAATCATTCTTCACAGCAAAAGGTCTAGACATGAATGAATGCGATACTCCAGTATCAAAAAAGAATTTTGCAGGAATAGAATTAACTGAGAGATTACCCATGATCACATCACTGGACGGCTCTGCTTCAGGTGCATTCACCATATTCACTCTTGCGGTCTTGGGATTATGCTTCACCATAGCATTGCCTGGAGTCTTGACAGGAGGAGGAGGCGAAAGACGCTGCTGGTTGTACTTGTTTGCATAGTGACCCTTCTAGCCACACTTGTGACAAGTCACCTCAGAAAGTGGACAAACATTGCCTGGAGGAGGAACAAGAACTGCCTTGGATGCCTGGGGTCTCTGCTGAAAACTTCGGCTGGGTGGGTGGGAAGAACCACGACCGTCGAACTGCTTCTGCTTCTAAGGAGGACGAAACGGAGGAGGATTTGGCACCCAATACTTCTGCTACTTAGGAACCATCTGAGAGCTGGTAGAAGATGAATATGAATCCCTTGAACGCTTCCTTCAGTTCTCCAACTTGAGTTGAGTTGCCTCGACCTTCAAAGCCATGTTGTAGAACTGATCAAACTCACGAGGCTCTTGAAGAACTAGGCCTGACAGAAGCTCATCCTTGAGACCACCTCTGAACTGATAGATCATAGGCTTGTCTTCTGGAACATCTTGCTTAGCATAGCGGGCTAGATTCTAGAACTCGATGTTGTACTAATAGACAGACTTGCTTCGCTGCTTTAGGTGCCTGAACTTCTCACGCATCTCCTCGACAAAGCTTGTCGGAACGTAATGGCCCTGAAGTCACGACAAAAATCGTCCCAAGTAACAACACGACCGCCCCTGGAATCCTTGTACTACTGCCACCAATCAACTGCTTGACCCTTGAGCTGGAATGATGCAAATCTGACAAAGTCCTCTGGCCTGACATTGCTGCACTCAGAATGCTTACTCATCCAATCATCAGCATCAAAAGGCTGCTCACAACAGGTGAAAGACTTGGGCTGGTTGGCAAGGAACTGATTGAGCGTCGCAAACTGAGGTTGATTCTGAAAATTCCCTTGAAAGGCTTGCTGACCCTGCTCAACAGCCTGAGCAACATCTGAGTGTTCGCATTGGTTGCGGCCATCACAGCTTGCCAAGCTTTTGGAGGAGGAGGAGGCGGCGGCGGGGGTGGTGGTGGAGGTGGAACATCAACCTGCTCCTCATCACGACCCGGATTGTTGCGAGTTGATTGAGCCATCCTGGAGATGGACAAAACACATCAGCACCGCATTGATAAGATGAATTGAAAAGCTGAATCAAATGCTTGAAAGAAATAGAACAATAATATCACAACCTTCCTACTGAAAAATTAGTAAGAATGCTTCTTCGGTTTATGATAACATCTCAGATATTAGAAGCCACTTGCAATAATACAAAATTATTGAGCTAAGTACTCGAACAAATGTATATGCCCACATACATCTAAAGAAGATGATCCTAGATAACTACAAGAATTCGCACCTAAGAACTTCTGAAAACTTTCTGGTTATGCAATCCGGTGTGGGGGATACAAGGAGGAAATATGTCACACAACTAGCAATCCTACACCCCAACTGTATCCATCCTTCAACACATAACCAGAGGCTTTCGCAAATTCATCTAACTCAAATCCTCGAACTCATAACGTACTAGACCATGGTGGTACCCTGGACGCCTCCCCAGTACTGGGTGACTCCGACCTTATCTCACCACGACAAGTATTGAAGTAATTTCGAACACTCTCCATCCTGAGATATCAAGGAAGCTGAATGATAACGATGTGACAACCCAAGTGCTGTCCCTTCCTTTTCTGGCTTGTAACCCCATTGTATGAACCTTGTGTCATGAACTATGATATGAATTGCACCTTGTCTCATGTGTGGTTTTGCATTCATGCATCATTTCATCCATCATAGCATTCATCATGCCTTACTTGTCTTCATGTGCTGTTGCGTGATGTGGTGGTTGTGAGTATGCCTTGTGTTGTGTTGGTGTTAGAGGTGGATGGAGTCATGTGTGCAATTTCTTCTTCTTCCCCTCTCTTTTTCCTTACCAAACATCCCCTTCCAACACCTCCTTCTCTTCATATTATTTTATTAGCATAATTAAGTTGCTTCTTAAATTGTTTCAAAATGTTCAAGAGCTATCCCTATGCATATTATGAATTTAGAGTCTGGTTCTTTTATTGTTTGGGGTTGGTATGATTTTGTGTTTAAATTAAAAAGGAGCTGTCTTTTATTAAAGCATTAAAATAACTTCTCCTATAAATCAACTTAATATTTTTATTAAATAGTGCACATTATTTTCTTTATAAAAATATTTTTGTTTTGCACTAAAGCCTTTTATTTTGCTCTGGGGACTTATTTGTGTTTCTGTGTTTTTTTAAAAAAATGGGGAAACCCTTCCTGCTTTGTTTTGTGAGAGAGGGTGAGCAGCGTGGGCCTTCTCGCGGCCCAGCCCGCTCGGGAACGGCTACCTGCCCCCCTTTCTGTTGCCGTTAGGTTCAATGTGAGGAGCCGCGTCCGTCGTCGCCTTTCCGTCACCGTCGCCGTCTGTCCCATCGCCCATTTAAGCCCTCGACGTGCGTGCGCCCTCTCCTAAGGTTCCTCTTCTCCCTGCCGCTGCCGCAGCTCCCATATCCCCCTCCACCTCTCTCCATCCTCTCTTCTTCCCCCCTGCCAGGTAAGGCTTTCAGAGAGGTGCAGTGAGGTTCAGAGTTGCCACTGGTGTTCGTCGCTGCCATCGTCGCGTCTCCGGTGGGTTGCATCCATGGTGGCGATGGCGTGGAGCTCGGGGGTTCTCCCGGCGTTCCATTCCCGCCGCTAGGGGCCCCGGAGAAGCTCTGCAGCGACCGCTCCATCGTCGTCAGAAGTTCTCGCTCCGCCGTCTTCTTCCCCTTCATCGACTCTGTCTTGACCGGCTCGTCGTCACCTTCTCCCAAGGTGAGAAACCGGTCCCCGAGCCCTTTTCCTCCGCGCGTAGCCCGTAGGTGGTCACCGCCGCGTCTGTCGCTGCCGGTAGCAAGACGAGTGCTTGTAGCTTGCCTCCTTACTCCTCACCGCAAGGTGAGCAGGGGAATGGAACCGCGGATGATCCCTTGTGCATGAGAGCCGTTGGTGTCACCGGATATGCCGTGTGCTCGCCGGATCTGCCGCCGCCGTTTGCCTATCGCCGTGGTTGCTCTGTCAGTTTTGTAAGTTAAGTGGCGATGTGTGTGTACTAGTGCCGAAGCTCCCCTCCTCTGTTAGCAGTCGTCGGCGTAGCAGAGTGGTGGGTGCTTAGGGGGACGACCAGGAGGTCGGGGGTTCGAACCCGAACCCCTCCCCATTCTGCTGTTTTTTCCTTCTTTGTTTTATTTTGTTTTTCTGCTTTGTTAATGTATATATGTGTATGTGGGCATACTTGTGCATATTAGTTGCATTTTTTCGGTTGTATGCAATATAGGTGTGCATGTGTAGTGTGTAGTGTGTGTGTGTATGCTATGCATACACACATGAGTTATTTGTGCATTTGTATTTGAGTGTGTGTGTGTGTGCATGTGAGTGGGTTAGTGCCTATGTGTGTGAGCACATATGCATGTGTCTTATGTGTTCTTGTGTATGTTTAGAGTGTGTGTATGTATGTGTGTTGAGAGTGTATGTGTGTATATCTATGAGATATACATGCAAGTGTTTGTGTGTGTGTGTAAGAGTGTGTGTGTGTGACCAAATGCATATGCATATGCATTATGCATTGAGCATATATGTATGTGAATGTGTGTGGATGACAACCACACACATGAGTTGTGTTGTGAGTGAAGTGCCATGTGCACTTGTGTGTGTGTATGCGCTATATGCTCTAAGTATATATGGACATGCGTGTGTGTGTGGGGACTAGTGGGTTTTCCCACTTGACATACCCCCTTTGATGATATATGCTTGTCATGTAGGTTTGTCATCTCATTTCCATTCTCATCTAAGTTGCTAATATGCTCATGCCCATTTATGTGCATTCCAATTAGAGTGGGTTTGGTCTAATGAATAGTAGGTGGTAGTTTTGCTATTTGAGTGTGCCTTGATGTTTCTCATGAGCATATGAGTATGACCCATGGTTTTGGAGTAGAAAGAGCCAATGAATCCATTGGAACTCTCAGATTTCACTTTTGAGCAAGTTCATAAATCTGTCATTTTAGCTGAGATGCCATTTTGTCATTTTTGCTTGAATTAATCCATGCTTGCTTTGGGAGATGTGTCAACTAGGAAGTGCTAGTGTTTTGTATCTAGTATGCCATGGTATTTTTTTAATATGAGAACCACCCATATAAGTGGGGAACATGCTGTTAAGTTGCCTACTTAATGTTTCTGTGTCGGCATGCAAAAAACTAAAGTCTGGGAATCTGTTGTTATTTTTATGCCATGAAGACTGGGTGGTATCTAGTGATGTGTTTGGAATTTGCTCATGCTCAGTGTTAGTTATTTGTAGTATATATTGCCTTATACCATCCTGTTAATTTTCATGCCAATAGGAGCTCTCTAGAATATCTAATTACTGCTGTCAACTTGCTACTTTATAATCTCAGATTCCAGAAAACTGGAATTTTCACCAAGTCACAGAAAACTGTTTCATCATGTCAGCTTGATTGCTTCATGCTTATTGATGTGTGCCTCCTTTGCTAGTTGCGTAGTTGTATAAGTTGATGTGGGTGTTGAGTAGGTACTGTCCATATCTTGTTTGTGGCCGTAGGGTTCCTGTAGCTCAAGTTGTGAGCTGTAGAAGTTGCTATGTTGCTGTTTTGTGGCAGATTGTGAGTTTTATTGTTTTCTGACTTGTGGGAGCTATAGTCCATGGAATTGATTGATTCTTGAGGCTATTGTGATTGTTTTTTCATCACCTATCTAGTGGCTACCTTGTAATGCCAAGAATTAGCCCATGGCTTGGTGGTCTTGTGATTTTGCCGCCGTACCTTGTCGTGAGCGTATCGTGAGAACCGTAACTCCATTTCTTGCGTTCTTTATATGCATTTCTATCGATTTTGCATGATGCATCCATATTTGCCATGATTATGCATGTTTAAACAACTTAACATGAGGTTCTATCCAGATTCATTAATGAACAAACTTTGCCTATGAAACATGACTAGTTTTGGATTGCCATGTTAATTCTTCATAAATGAATCATGCATCATCTTGGTTGTGCATTGAACCTTGGTTGGATGTTTATTGTTGCTGTTTATCTTGGGTAGACGCGAGTGTTGATACTGAGTACGAGGACCCAGGAGAGTACCACTACGAGGATCCCGCTACTTGTTCCGCTGAAGAACCAACATGCAAGATGATCGTACCCGGATCCCGATACTATTTTTGCTTGCTAGTTTCTCGCTCTTATCTTTACAATTGCGCTACCTACCACTTGATATCAGCCTCCTAATTGTCATGACAGCCTCTAAGCTCCACATCCTAGCAAACCTTTGATTGGCTAAGTTACCACTGCTCAACCCCTTTTATAACGTTCTTAGTTGCAGGTGCAGGTTATTCCATGTGATAACATGGATTTGGATATCACAATATTATCTGTTATTTAATTTAATGCACATATATATCTTGGTATTGGTGGAAGGCTTGGCCTTTTGCTAAGCGATTCGTTCCGCTGTTACCACCATTAGCTCCTTGTTACCGGTGTTATGTTTTCCATATTTTGCGCATCTAACATGCTCAGGGTTGTTATGGGAACCCCCTTGTTTATTCGGTTCAGATTAAAACTTGTCTGGCAAGACCCAACTTTGGTACTACTTTTGCTAATAACTTAATAAAACTTGCATAGGGCTTTGCAACCCCGTGGATAATTAATCAATCCCCGGGCCAGTGCTCCGCATGAGTGTTGGTCCAAAAATGTCAACAGCCGGTAGCCACCAGGGGCAACTCTGTGTTTGGCCTACCGGAAGTTTGGACAATCCGTCGTGTCCTGAGACTGAGATACGCGGCTCTTATCGGGTTCGTCGAGACGTCGGGAGGTCTTGCTGGACTTGGCTTTACCTTTATCGGATATCTTGCGTGTGGACTCTAACTTTCTTCGGGTTTATCTCGAGGTGTTGGAATTCCTTTGGAATTACCTATGATGACCGTGAGATCCGTGGTCAAGGCTATTCCCACGGAGTGTGGTTAATTTGTGATGGATTAGTTGGAGCACCCCTGCAGGGTTGAATCTTTCGGAAAGCCGTTCCCACGGTTTTGTGGCAACTTGGATATTTGTTTAACACCCGGTTATAGTTAACTTGAAGTAAACTCTAATTAAAATACACCAACTGTGTGAGTAATTGTGATCGTCTCTGCTCGTGAACATGATCCGAGAGAGAACACGGTGGGGTTATGATTGACGTAAGTAAGTGTTCAGGATCTCATAGGGATCATACTAGATTCAATCGTTCATCGTAAGCCACTCATAATTATTTTCATGTTGCATAAGTTATCCACCATAAGTGCTTAGTGCTGCTGCAAACTAAACACTTACCCCTTCCCAACCTTTAAGCTGGAATAGTCTCGGTACCCGGGCACATGATAGCTGAGTCCTCTGTGGCTCACAGTTTACTACAACAACTCCAGGTACAGGTTCAGATGAGTTCGTGCAGGATGATCTCACCCAGCTCCAGTGGGAATATGATGAGGAAAGAGGCATGATGTACGTGACGTATCCGGATGAGTAGAGGACCTGGTCGTGATCTTTGGGATAGCGAGATAGTATCATTTGCATCTGTTTTCTTATCGTTTGATTTCGTCCGTAGTCGGACCCTGTGTTCAAGTTGATGATGTGAATTGAGTGTCATTGTAGGTTAGCATGTGGCGAGTGTAAGCCAACCTTGTATACTCATCTCTTTCAGTATTGTATGTCGTGATGATACTATTCTTGCTAACGGCAAGATGCACATCTATCCCTTGCGAGGCCTCGTGCCTTAAAATGGATAGGCGCGCATCTTGTGCGTGACAAGTTGGTATTTAGAGCCATACGACCATAGGAGCCTTTGCTTGTTCAAACTTGGCCAAGTCGTGTCTAGTAAAACTATTTTGAGTCTAGTTATATTGGAGAGTAGGATTCTTTTTACTCCTCTTCTTTGCTCTAGTGAGGTTTCCGACTTAGGAATTTTGATTCTACTCCTCTTCTCGCTCAAATGTTTTTTAGGATCACGCGGGTATTTTGGAGTCTATATGATATCAATGTGAAAGGGTTCTGTCTTGGTGCCTCCTGTCTGACTCGTTTTCTTCCAGGCAGTCGAGCTCCAGGGAATGTTGGCACATCGTTATCATTCAACTTCCTTGATATTTCAGGATGGAGAGTGTTCGGAATTACTTCAATACTTATCGTGGTGAGATAAGGTCGGAGTCACCCAGTACTGGGGAGGCGTCCGGGGTACCGCCATGGTTTAGTATCATTGTAAGTTCGAGGATTCGAGATTAGATGAGTTTGCGAAAGCCTCTGGTTATGTGTTGAAGGATGGATACAGTTGGGGTGTAGGATTGCTAGTTGTGTGAGATATTTCCTCCTTGTATCCCCCACACCGGATTGCATAACCAAAAAGTTTTTGGAAGTTCATAGGTGGGAAATCTTGTAGTCATCTAGGATCATCTTCTTCAGATGTATATGTGCATGTACATTTCGAGCGCTTAGCTCAATACTTTTGTGTTATTGCAAGTGGCTTATTATATCTGATGATGTTATCATGAACGAAGAAGCATTCGTACTAATTTTTCAGTAGGAAGGTTGTGTTCTTATTTGTTCAATTTTTTTCAAGCATTTGATTCAGCTTTGAATTCATCTTATCATGAGGTGCTGACGCGTTTTGTCCATCTTCAGGATGGCTCCACCAACTCGCAACAATCCGGGTCGTGGTGAGGAGCAGGCTGATGTTCCACCACCACCCCCGCCATCGCCTCCTCCACCTCCTCCTCCAGAAGCTTGGCAAGCTGTGATGGACACAACCAATGCGGACACTCAGATGTTGCTCAGACTGTTGCAAGAAAGGGAGCAGGGTCAGCAAGGTTTTCAAGGGAATTTTCAGAATTAGCCTCAGTTTGCAACGCTCAATCAGTTCCTTGCCAACCAGCCCAAGTCTTTCACCTGTTGTGAGCAGCCTTTTGATGCTGATGATTGGCTTCGTGATATGAGTAAGCATTTCGAGTGCAACAATGTCAGTCTAGAGGACTTTGTCAGGTTTGCATCATTCCAGCTCAAGGGTCAAGCAGCTGATTGGTGGCAACAATACAAGGATTCCAGGGGCGATCGTGTTGTTACTTGGGATGATTTCCGTCATGACTTCAGGGCTCATTACATTCCGACAAGCTTTGTCGAGGAGATGCGTGAGAAGTTCAGGCACCTAAAGCAGGGAAGCAAGTCTGTCTACCAATACAACATCGAGTTCCAGAATCTAGCCCCTTATGCCAAGCAAGATGTTCCAGATGACAAGGCTATGATCTATCAGTTCAGAGGTGGTCTCAAGGATGAGCTTCTGCCAGGCCTAGTTCTTCAAGAGCCTTGTGAGTTTGATAAGTTCTACAACATGGCTTTGAAGGTTGAAGCAGCTCAGCCCAAGTTGGAGAACTCCAAGAAGCGTTCCAGGGATTCATATTCTTCTTCTTCTAGCTCTCAGTTGGTTTCCAAGTAGCAGAAGTATTGGGCGCCAAATCCTCTTCTGTTTCGTCCTCCTCATCAGCAGAAGCAGTTTGGTGGTCGTGGTTCTTCCCACCCACCCAACCCAGGATTCCAGCAGAGACCCCAGGCATCCAAGGCTGTTCTTGTTCCACCTCCAGGCAATGTTCGTCCGCTTTCTGAGGTGACTTGTCACAAGTGTGGCCAGAAGGGTCACTATGCAAACAAGTGCAACCAGCGGCGTCTTCCGCCTCCTCGTCCTGTCAAGCCTCCAGGCAATACAATGGTGAAGCTTAATCCCAAGTTTGCAAGAGTGAACCATGTGAACGCAGCAGAGGCAGATGATTCTTCTCAAGTGATCATGGGTAATCTCTCAGTTAACTCTATTCCTGCAAAAGTTTTGTTTGATACTGGGGCATCACATTCATTCATATCGAGGCCATTTGTTTCAAAGCATGAGTTTTGTTGTGAAGAATTGTCTAAATCATTGACTGTGGTGTCTCTGGGTTTACAAATGAATTCTCGTTATGTGGTTCAGGGTGCTTCTATCAAGATGGGCAATTATTCTTTTCTGGCTTCTCCAATTGTTCTTGGGAATTCTGATTTTGATCTCATTCTGGGCATGGACTTCCTGGCTTTGAATAAGGATTATGTTGATTGTCAAGCAAAAGAAGTCAAGTTGACTCATCCTTCAGAAGATATGATTATATTCGCGGCCCGCGATGACACAATCCGTCTCTTTGCTCTTAATGAGAAGGGTGAAATCTCGGCGACTTCTCAAATTCCGGTGGTTTGTGAGTATGAAGATGTCTTTCCAGAAGAGTTGCCAGGAATGCCTCCGCACCGGCCTATCGAGTTCGTGATTGATCTCGAGCCCGGAACTGAACTGGTCTGCAAGCGCCCATATAAACTTGGCCCCGACGAGCTAAAAGAGTTGAAGAAGTAGCTAAATGAGCAAGAACGTCTGGGTCTGATCAGACCAAGTTCTTCTCCATGGGGTTGTGGTGTTTTGTTTTTCAAGAATAAATATGGCACGGATCGTCTTTGTGTGGACTACCAGCCATTGAACAAGAAGACAATCAGAAACAAATACCCACTTCCTGACATCAATGAGTTGTTTGAACAACTGAAAGGTGCCAAGGTTTTCTCGAAGCTTGATCTTCGCATGGGTTATCATCAGATTCGCATTCGCGAAGAAGACATTCCCAAGACCGCTTTCAGGATGAGTTTTGGCTCTTATGAGTACACCGTCATGTTGTTTGGTCTTGCTAATGCTCCTCCAACCTTCTCCAGAATGATGAATTTCATTTTCTCTCCTTTCAAGAATGAATTCATCTTGGTCTATCTAGATGATATCCTTGTGTTCTCAAAGACAGAAGAAGAGCATGCAGAGCATCTCCGCCTTGTGCTTGACAAGTTAAGAGAGCATCGATTCTATGCCAAGTTTTCGAAGTGTGAGTTTTGGCTCAATGAAGTGGTGTACCTTGGGCATGTCATCTCTGCCGAGGGAATTAAAGTGCACCCTGAGAAAGTTGAGGCAATCTTGAAGTAGGAACCTCCTCAAAATGTAAAGAAGCTTCGGAGCTTCCTCGGGCTTGCTAGCTATTGCAAAAGATTCGTGGAGAACTTCTCTCAATTTGACAAGCCTTTGTACAATATCCTCCAGAAGAGTGTCAAGTATGTTTGGTCTCCTGAGTGTGATGTAGCGTTCAAGACGCTCAAGCAGAGACTGACTTCAGCTCCAGTTCTTGTTCCTCCTGAGCAGTCAAAGCCTTTCCAAGTTTTCTGTGATGCTTCTCTCCAAGGTCTTGGTGGTGTTCTCATGCAAGACAAGAAGATTGTTGCTTATACCTCGCGCCAGTTGAAGCCGGCCGAGAAGAACTACCCCACTCATGATCTTGAGTTGGCAGCAGTTGTGCATGCTCTAATGACTTGGAGGCATTTGTTGTTCGGTAGACCAGTTGAGGTGTACACTGGTCACAAGAGCTTGAAGTACATTTTCACTCAACCCAATCTCAATCTTCGGCAATCTCGTTGGGTGGAAATGCTTGAGGACTTCAATCCAAGCATTGAGTATACTCCTGGGAAAGCAAATGTCATTGCAGACACGCTTAGCCGTAAGGCGTACTGCAATAGTCTCATCTTGAAGCCTCTTCAGCCCGAGCTTTGTGAAGCCTTACGCAAGCTCAAACTTCAGATGATTCCGCAAGGATTTCTTGCAAATCTTCAAGTTTTCCCGACTCTGGAAGATCGGGTTTGCCAAGCGCAGCTTATTGATGCTATGGTGAAGAAAGTGAAGAAAGGTGTGGCCAAAAGCATTCTGAAGTATAAGTGCTTTCGTGTTGATGACAAAGATACCTTGTTCTTTGAGGACCGTCTTGTGGTTCCAAAAGGTGATCTCAGAAAGGTTATCATGGACGAAGCACATAATTCTCCTCTATCCATTCATCCAGGCAGTTCAAAGATGTATCAAGATCTCAAGCAAACCTTCTGGTGGACTCGCATGAAACGTGAAATTGCTCAGTTCGTGAACGAGTGTGATGTTCGTCGCAGAGTGAAGGCGGAGCATCAACGTCCAGCAGGTCTTCTTCAGCCTTTGCCTATCCTAGAGTGGAAATTCGATCATGTGGAGATGGATTTCGTCACTGGGTTTCCCAAGTCCAAGAGAGGCAATGATGCCATCTTTGTGGTTATCGACAAGCTGTCAAAAGTTTCTCATTTCCTGCCAGTCAAAGAATCTATCTCGGCAGCTCAGCTTGCGGAGTTATATACGTCAAGGATAGTATCTTTGCATGGTATTCCTCAGCTCATCTCTTCTGACCGTGGAAGTCTCTTTACTTCTAAGTTTTGGGAGTCCTTCCAGACTGCTATGGGTACCAAGATCCTTTTCAGCACTGTGTTTCATCCGCACACAAGTGGTCAAGTTGAGAGAGTCAATCAGATCCTTGAAGATATGCTCACAGCCTGTGTGATTTTGTTCGGCATGAAGTGGGAAGACTGCCTTCCATATGTTAATTTCTCATACAACAATAGCTTCCAAGCTAGTTCTGGCAAGGCCCCTTTCGAGATTCTCTACGCAGAAAGTGTCGTACCCCGCTTAACTGGTCTGAAACCGGTGAGCGTCAGATATTGGGCAATGACATGATCGCTAAAGCAGAAGAAATGTGCCATGTCATTCGTGAGAACCTCAAAGTAGCTCAGTCTCGACAGAAGATTTATTACGATAACAAACATCGGGATGTTTCTTTCCAAGCGGATGATCTAGTCTATCTCAAAGTCTCTCCCATGAAGGACACTCAGCGGTTTGGAATTAAAGGGAAGCTAGCTCCTCGTTTTGTTGGTCCTTTCAAAGTTGTTGGCAACAGAGGTGGTCTTGCATATCAACTAGAGCTTCCTCCAAATTTCGCAAACATGCATGATGTCTTCCATGTTTCTCAGCTCCAAAAATGTTTCAAGACTCCTGAGCGAACCATTGACCTCCAAGACATCGATCTCCAAGAAGATCTCTCCTATCGTGAGCACCCAGTTGCAATTCTTGAACAAACTGAGCATAAGACTCGCAACAAGTCTATCAAGTTCCTCAAGGTGAACTGGTCTCATCATTTTGACAAAGAAGCTACTTGGGAACGCGAGGACCTTCTCCATTCCGAATTCCTAGACTTCTTTCGTTCCTAGATCTCGGGTCGAGATCCTCATGTAGTGTGGGAGAGTTGTGACAGCCCAAGTGTTGTCCCTTCCTTTTCTGGCTTGTAACCCCATTTTATGAACCTTGTGTCATGAGCTATGATATGAATTGCACCTTGTCTCATGTGTGGTTTTGCATTCATGCATCATTTCATTCATCATAGCATTCATCATGCCTTACTTGTCTTCATGTGTTGTTGCATGATGTGGTGGTTGTGAGTATGCCTTGTGTTGTGTTGGTGTTAGAGGTGGATGGAGTCATGTGTGCAACTTCTTCTTCTCCCCCTCTCTTTTTCCTTACCAAACATCCCCTTCCAACACCCCCTTCTCTTCATATTATTTTATTAGCAGAATTAAGTTGCTTCTTAAATTGTTTAAAAATGTTCAAGAGCTAGCCCTATGCATATTATGAATTTAGAGTGTGGTTGTTTTGTTGTTTGGGGGTTGGTATGATTTTGTGTTTAAATTCAACAAGAGTTGTCTTTTATAAAAGCATTAAAATAACTTGTCCTACAAATCAACTTAATATTTTTATTAAATAGTGCACATTATTTTCTTTATAAAAATATTTTTATTTTGCACTAAAGCCTTTTATTTTGCTCTGGGATTTGTTTTGTGTTTCTGTGTTTTTTTAAAAAATGGGGAAAACCCTTCCTGCTTTGTATTGTGAGAGAGGGTGAGCAGCGTGGGCCTTCCCGCGGCCCAGCCCGCTCGGGAACGGCTACCTGCTCCCCTTTCCGTCGTCGTCAGGTTCAGTGTGAGGAGATCCGCGTCCGCCGTCGGCTTTCCATCGTCGTCGTCGTCTGTCCCATCGCCCATTTAAGCCCTCGACGTGCGTGCCCCCTCTCCTAGGGTTCCTCTTCTCCTCGCCGCCGCCGCAGCTCCCATCTCCCCCTCGACCTCTCTCCCTCCTCTCTTCTTCCCCCCTGCTAGGTAAGGCTTTCAGAGAGGTGCAGTGAGGTTCAGAGTTGTCGCCGGTCTTTGTCGCCGCGGTCGCCGCGTCTCCGGTGGGTCGCATCCATGGTGGCGATGGCGTGGAGCTCGGGGGTTGTGCCGGCGTTCCATTCCTACTGCTAGGGGCCCTGGAGGAGCTTTGCAGCGACTGCTCCGTCATCTCCGGAAGTTCCCACTCTGCCCTCTTCTTCCCCTGCGTCGTCTCCGGTTGTCTTCTTCCCCTCCGTCGACTCCGTCTTGACCGGCTCGTCGTCACCTTCTCCCAAGGTGAGCAACCGGTCCCCGTAACCCTTTTCCTCCACGCATAGCCTGTAGGTGGTCGCCACCGCGTCTGTCGCCGTCGGTATCAAGACGAGTGCTTGCCGCTCGCCTCCTTCCTCCTCACCACAAGGTAAGCAGGGGAATGGAACCGCAGATGATCCCATCTGCGTGCGAGCCGTTGGTGTCGCCGAATCTGCCGTGCACTCGCTGTAATTGCCGCCGTCGTTTACCTGTCGCCACGGTTGCTCTGTCAGTTTTGTAAGTTAAGTGGCAATGTGTGTGTCCTAGTGCTGAAGCCCCCTTCCTCTGTTAGCAGTCGTCGGCATAGCAGAGTGGTGGGTGCTCAGGGGGACGACCAGGAGGTTGGGGGTTCAAACCTGAACCCCTCCCCATTCTGCTGTTTTTTTTCCTTCTTTGTTTTATTTTGCTTTCTGCTTTGTTGATGTATATATGTATGTGTGGGCATACTTGTGCATATTAGTTGCATTTTTTCCGGTTGTATGCAATATAGGTGTGCATGTGTAGTGTGTAGTGTGTGTGTGTATGCTATGCATACACACATGAGTTATGTGGGCATTTGTATTTGAGTGTGTGTGTGTGAATGTGAGTGGGTTAGTGCCTATGTGTGTGAGCACATATGCATGTGTCTTATGTGTTCTTGTGTATGTTTAGAGTGTGTGTATGTATGTGTGTTGGGAGTGTATGTGTGGATATCTATGAGATATACATGCAAGTGTTTGTGTGTGTGTGTAAGAGTGTGTGTGTGTGACCATCTACATATGCATATGCATTATGCATTGAGCATATATGTATGTGAATGTGTGTGGATGACCACCACACACATGAGTTGTGTTGTGAGTGAAGTGCCATGTGCACTTGTGTGTGTGTGTGTATGTGCTATATGCTCTAAGCATATCTGGACATGTGGGGGGGGGGGACTAGTGGGTTTTCCCACTTGACATACCCCCTTTGATGATATATGCTTGTCATGTAGGTTTCTCATCTCATTTCCATTCTCATCTAAGTTGCCAATATGCTCATGCCCATTTTTGTGCATTCCAATTAGAGTGGGTTTGGTCTAATGAATAGTAGGTGGTAGTTTTGCTATTTGAGTGTGCCTTGATTTTTCTCATGAGCATATGAGTATGACCCATGGTTTTGGGGTAGAAAGAGCCAATGAATCCATTGGAACTCTCAGATTTCACTTTTGAGCAAGTTCATAAATCTGTCATTTTAGCTGAGATGCCATTTTGTCATTTTTGCTTGAATTAATCCATGCTTGCTTTGGGAGATGTGTCAACTAGGAAGTGCTAGTGTTTTGTATCTAGTATGCCATGGTATTTTTTTAATATGAGAACCACCTATATAAGTGGGGAACATGCTGTTAAGTTGCCTACTTAATGTTTCTGTGTCAGCATGCTAAAAACTACAAAGTCTGGGAATCTGTTGTTATTTTTATGCCATGAAGAGTGGGTGGTATGTAGCGATGTGTTTGGAATTTGCTCATGCTCAGTGTTAGTTATTTCTAGTAGATATTGCCTTATACCATCCTGTTAATTTTCATGCCAATAGGAGCTCTCTAGAATATTTAATTACTGATGTAAACTTGCTACTTTATAATCTCAGATTCCAGAAAACTGGAATTTTCACCAAGTCCCAGAAAACTGTTTCATCATGTCAGCTTGATTGCTTCATGCTTATTGATGTGTGCCTCCTTTGCTGGTTGTGTAGTTGGATAAGTTGATGTGGGTGTTGATTAGCTACTGTCCATATCTTGTTTGTGGCCGTAGAAGTTGATGTAGGGTTCTTGTAGCTCAAGTTGTGAGCTGTAGAAGTTGCTATGTTGCTGTTTTGTGGCAGATTGTGAGTTCTGTTGTTTTGTGACTTGTGGGAGCTATACTCCATGGAATTGATTGATTCTTGAGGCTATCGTGATTGGTTTTTCATCACCTATCCATTGGATACCTTGGAATGCCAATAATTAGCCCATGGCTTGGTGGTCTTATGATTTTGCCTCCATACCTTGTCGTTAGCGTATCGTGAGAACCGTAACTCCATTTCGTGCGTTCTTTATATGCATTTCTATAGATTTTGCATGATGCATACATATTTGCCATGATAATGCATGTTTAAATAACTTAACATGAGGTTCTGTCCAGATTCATTAATGAATAAACTTCGCCTGTGAAACATGACTAGTTTTGGATTGCCATGTTAATTCTTCATAAATAAATCATGCATCATCTTGGTTGTTCATTGAACCTTGGTTGGATGTTAATTGTTGCTGTCTATCTTGGGTAGACACGAGTGTTGATACTAAGTACGAGGACCTAGGAGAGTACCACTACGAGGATTCCGCTACTTGTTCCGCTGAAGAACCAACAGGCTAGATGATCGTTCCCGGATCCTGATACTATTTTTGCTTGCAAGTTTCTCGCTCTGATCGTTACAATTGCGCTACCTACCACTTGATATCAGCCTCCTAATTGTCATGATAGCCTCTAAGTTCCACATCCTAGCAAACCTTTGATTGGCTAAGTTACCGCTGCTTAGCCCCTCTTATAACGTTCTTAATTGCAGGTGCAGGTTGTTCCATGTGATAACATGGATTTGGATATCACAATCTTATCTGTTATTTAATTTAGTGCACATATATATCTTGGTATTGGTGGAAGGCTTGGCCTTTTGCTAAGTGATTCGTTCCGCTGTTACCACCATTAGCTCCTTGTTACCGGTGTTATGTTTTCCATATTTTGCGCTCCTAAGATGCTCGGGGTTGTTATGGGAACCCCCTTGTTTATTCGGTTCAGATTAAAACTTGTCTGGCAAGACCCAACTTTGGTACTACTTTTGCTAATAACTTAATAAAACTTGCATAGGGCTTTGCAACCCCGTGGATAATTAATCAATCCCCGGGCCAGTGCTCCGCATGAGTGTTGGTCCAAAAATGTCAACAGCCGGTGGCCACCAGGGGCAACTCTGTGTTTGGCCTACCGGAAGTTTGGACAATCTGTCGTGTCCTGAGACTGAGATACGCGGCTCTTATCGGGTTCGTCGAGACGTCGGGAGGTCTTGCTGGACTTGGGTTTACCTTTATCGGATATCTTGCGTGTGGACTCTGACTTTCTTCGGGTTTATCTCGAGGTGTTGGTATTCCTTTGGAATTATCTATGATGACCGCGAGATCCGTGGTCGAGGCTATTCCCACGGAGTGTGGTTAATTTGTGATGGATTAGTTGGAGCACCCCTGCAGGGTTGAATCTTTCGGAAAGCCGTGCCCGCGGTTATGTGGCAACTTGGATATTTGTGTAACACTCGGTTATAGTTAACTTGAAGTAAACTCTAATTAAAATACACCAACTATGTGAGTAACCGTGATTATCTCTGCTCGTGAACATGATTCGAGAGAGAACACAGTGGGGTTATGATTGACGTAAGTAAGTGTTCAGGATCTCATAGGGATCATACTAGATTCGATCGTTCATCATAGGCCACTCATACTTATTTTCATGTTGCGTAAGTTAGCCACCATAAATGCTTAGTGCTGCTGCAAACTAAACACTTACCCCTTCCCGACCTTTAAGCTGAAGTAGTCTCTGTACCCGGGCACATGATAGCTGAGTCCTCTGTGGCTCACAGTTTACTGCAACAACTCCAGGTACAGGTTCAGATGAGTTCGTGCAGGATGATCTCACCCAGCTCCAGTGGGAATATGACAAGGAAAGAGGCAAGATGTACGTGACGTATCCGGATGAGTAGAGGACCTGGTCATGATCTTTGGGATAGCGAGATAGTATCATTTGCCTCTGTTTTTTATCGTTTGATTTCGTCCGTGGTCGGACCCTGTGTTCAACTTGATGATGTGAATTGAGTGTCATTGTAAGTTGGCATGTGGCGAGTGTAAGCCAACCTTGTATACTCATCTCTTTTAGTATTGTATGTTGTGATGATACTATTCTTGCTAACGGCAAGATGCGCATGTATCCCTTGTGAGGCCTCGTGCCTTAAAATGGATAGGCGCGCATCTTGGGCATGACAAACGATGTGCCAACATTCCCGGGAGCTCGACTCCCCGAAAGAAATCAAGTCAGACAGGAGGCACCAAGACAGAACCCTATCACATCGGTATCATATAGACTCCAACATACTCGTGTGATCCTAAATTTTTTGAGCGAGAAGAGGAGTAGAATCAAAATTCCTAAGTCAGATACCTCACTAGAGCATAGAAGAGGAGTAAAATAATCCTACTCTCCGATATAACTAGACTCAAAATAATTTTTACTAGACTCGACTCAGCCAAGTTCGATCAAGCAAAGACTCCTATGGTCGTATGGCTCTGATACCAACTTGTTATGCCCCGGACACACCCGCCGGTAGTCGTTATTCCTGGCGGGATTTAGACTGACCTCACAGATCAATACTAGTCTTTTCTGCGCAGTTTGTCCTCACTCATGCGCACCCGAGACCAACTTCCCGGTCGGTCACCTATCCTAGAACTACTCCAAGCCAATCACGCTTAACCTGAGAGTTCTGTTTGAATGGGCTCCCGGAAAAGAAGGAATTCCTTCTTATTATGAGTAGTCTATCATCCCTAATAAGCCAGGCTATCACACATGACGCGCGGGCTCATCGTCACTTTCACCGACACTGTCCTCTTCATTGCCGTCGCTCGAAGGGGAGCTGTCGATGCCACTCGAGCTCTCTTTGCAGCAGCTGAGGTGGACGCGTGAGAGCCCATAAATCTTGACGGAGAGCATATTGGCATCTGTCATTTTAAAATGAAGGACGTGTCCTTCCTAGAGGTTGTGGGCACGGGCAAAGGTCTTCCAGCCGCGCCTGAGGAACATGATGCGACTCGCTGGGTACTCGACATCCACCCGCGTCGCGCCGTTACAACAACCGTGAGCCCGAAGCCATAGGATGGGTGGCTCATCGGCCTCCATCGCCCTGGCGAAAGGGCGAGGGAGGCGCAGGTTGCTTCGGATGGGACCACCCAGCTCGAGGACGAACTCCAGCACCGTCCCCTCGGCGTGGGACTCCTCAAGCAAGAGTTTCGGCATCGGAGGAGGAGGTGGGGATGAGTGCTCCGCCTCCCCTGACCTCGGCCTCCACGATGGCCATGATCCCTCGCGCCTCTTCCACCAAGCGCGCTCAAGCCGCTCACCGCCCCTACGGCTGAAGCGGTGGCATGATCCCGACGGGAGCTCCTCCGAGGGGCTAAGGATGGTGGCCGCCCTCGCCCCCTATTTATGTCTAAGGACGAGTGCCGCTTGAAGGTTGGGAAGATGCGGAAGGGCAAGTTATGGAGGAAGGAGGAAAGATGGATGAGCATCGCCCTCGCTATAGTGGCGGCGCCAGGAAATGAAGGTTGGGTATTCATCCAAATTTGTTTTTGCTCTAAATGTTGTATAAAACCAAACAACACAACACTTACACTAGCAATATATGAACAAAAGAACTCCGTCATAAGCAGTGAAATTTATACCAAATCCTAAGATTTCCTAAATAAACAGAGAAGGGAAAAAATGAAAAAAATACCTTGGTGCCTTGGTGAACTGGTGGAGATGCCGTGAGGGAGCCAGGAAGGTGAACTACTGTGCCGGAGCAACTGGGAGGGGCGACCAGAGCCCGTAGGTGGAGGGGCGAAGGTGCAGAGCCCCTCCCAGAGCAGCAACCTGGCTTGAGGGGAGGGGGGAGGACATGAGGAGAGATAGAGAGGAGAGGGGGAGGACTGGAGGAGAGGGAGTGAGGGTCCTGCTGCCGCGACGCAGAGGGAGAGGGCTGGCCACATCCGCAGCCAACACCGGAGCCAGCACCGCCGCTAGGTAAGGGAAGGGGAGGGATCAGGATCGAGGGCAGCAGGTGGGAGGGACGGGAGGGAAGCGACAAGCAAGGGAAGGGAAGCGACTCGGCCTCGCTCGCCCGCGCGGTCGACCAGAAAGCAGGCTGGCGCTAGGCTAGGCACTGGGCCTAGGTTAAATTTAGTATAAAAAAGGGGCCTAATTCTTGGGTATTGCATGGAAGTCCCAGGAATACCCCTAGCGCCGCCCCAGCCTCGTTGCCCCCAATTTATCGAGGGAAGCGCGGGGGCTGGTTCTCCCTGGCTCCAATGGTCACCGCCCACCTCCTCGATCATGGGGAAAACAACAACCGCCCCATTGATCCAATCCATGGCGCCGCAATTACTGCTTTTCCTAGGGACTTTAAGTCATGGGCGCCCGTTGCTGGCTCCCTGCTATGCATGCGGCGCGCGTGGCAAAAACGACCTGACGCAGTAATTGAAAATTTAACGGCTGCGCCGTGCACATATCCCACGTCCTGCATTCAATGGACATCATGGGGAAGCGCAACATGCACAATGATCACGACTGCAAGGCCCTTCCATGCATGCCCGTGCACTGTTTGGGCCTAGCCCAACAACGCCTCGTGACGTGTGTGGCCCAGGCCCCAAGGCTCCTGTCGGTGCACTAGAGTGTTATGCTCTCCAGTGCCCCTTTGCTCGTGCACGGGCAGTAATAGCCGCCCCTAGCGTCGAGGCCCAACAAGGACTTGCCAAGTACAAACAGAGAAGAATCAATACCCCTGGCAAGACCTTGGCGGGATGACCCTCCGACCCACGAGCAAGGACGAGGCCCTGGCATGGCCCCGCCAATGCACATGCCAGGTGTCGTTCCGCCTGGACACGCGTTTGTAACATCCCAAATTTTAGAATGTTATAATCAACATTAGAAGGAATGCTTGTTTGCTTGAGTGATTTAAATTGAGTGAAATTTGAAACTTTTTGAAAACTTTTGAATGAGAGGGAATAAAATGACTTTCCCATTTTCTTTTGAATTCAAATTCTTACTTTTCAAATGAGTGAGAGAAGATGACATGACTTCTTCAACATGAAAAGATTTGGAAAGGAAATTTGAAAACCATTTGAAAATTTCTCATATGGAGTTTCACCTTCATATTTGAATTCCCTACTTGAATATGTAAGCATTCAAACCCCTTGACAAAGTTTTTGAGAGGAGTAATATGACACTCCAAACCAGGGGTATTTTTGTGAAGTTTTTGAACCATAAAACCCAAGGGGTTATTTGAAAAATATTTGCAAAAATAAATAAAGCCATTTAGGAATTTTCTGAAAATAATTTCTTTAAGTATTCAATTTGGCCGTGGAAAGATGTCCATTAAATGGCATTTATTTCCCTAATCATTTTGATATATAAAACTTTATTTTTTGGACTGGTTTTGAATGTCTTAATGTTGTTTTAAGGCCCTGTATATTAATAAAGGAAAATAATTAACGCATAATTAAAGCCCCGGCCCACCTGCCCCTGATTCCTCCCCGAAACCTCTCCGCATCGGCCACCGCTGAGCGCGCCCTCTCCCTCTCTCTCTCTGACACCCTGGCCCCACCGCTCGACCCTGCTAAACCCTCGGTCAACCCCCTCCTCTCGCCCCGAACCATGCCGGCGAGATCATCGTGCCAGAGATCCCTCTCCTTTTCCTTCCCCGATGCCCCGAGGCCACCTATAAGAACCCCTGCCTCTCCTCGACTCGCTCCGCCCATTTCCCCTCGTCCGACCCCCTCCCCTCGTCGTAATAGCTCGCCGGAGCTCGAGCGTTGCCGCCGCACCTTTGCTCCCGTGCCACTCCACCCCGCCATCCCCGAGCCCCTCTAAGGCCACAGTTGACCTCGCCGCGCTCATACGCATCGTCTGGTGCACTCGCCCTCGCCGAAGACCCTCCGGAGCGCCGTGCCGCCGCCACACCGGAGCTCCGCCTCCACCGGAAGCTCCTGGAGCTCGTGCTGCTCACTAGTGACCTTAAAAATATTTTTCAAACAGATTTGAATAACTTAAAATTGATTTCAAACAGATTTGAATAACTTAAAATTGATTTCAAACAGATTTGATTCAAATCTTAATTTCTGAATATCTTGAGTTTAAAAATATATTTTTAGTTGATTCTTTTTGCTACTTGTCACTAGTGACCTTAGTTATCAGTAGGTAGAATTTGGAAATTTTTAGAATATTTTAAAATAGTATTGTCAACCAAAACAGATTCTGTTTAGTTATTGTTAGGCTTATCTATATTTCTTTGGTTTTAAATTGTTTTAATTTATTTTTATTTTGATATTAGTTGATAGATTTTATAATTTTTTCTGTTAGTTAATAGTAACCCTTCAAAATAAATAATGTTTTATTAGTTGATTGCATGAAAAATTCAATTCTAGTGCAATTATCACTTGTAATTGGATTTTCATTTGCTATGTTGATCTTCTATTTTGAAAATAGTGTCCACAATTTGTTTTATAATTTTGATTTGCTGTTAGTCAAGGTCTAGACCAAAAACAATTTGTATTATAGTTGAGATTGTTTGTGGTTTAAGCCAAGGATGACCTTGTTTCATATCAAAAGAAGAATCTTTATAAAAGCTTTTCACTTAGCTCTTTGTGCAAAATAAAGATTTATGAGAAAATACTTTCTGGTAATTATTTGCTTTAAAATTTGTTTTTCTTTTATTAACTTAGTGTTTTTCTTGTTGATATGTTCTAGTAGTTAAAAACTTAAGTTGCTATAGTATTGTTCTCTTAGTTCCTACTTGTTCTTCGAAAGTAATTCTTTTTGTTAAGTAAAATATTTATTAAACTACTTTTATTATATTTTACTTTGTTTTGAGTTTTTACTTTTGAAAATAGGATGTACTTGTAGAGAAGACCAACTTTGGTTGTGTTGATGAAGTTTTGTTAATTTTTGTCTTAAGTATTTCCTTCATCACAAATTTGTTGCTTTTGGTTGGTGTTACTTTTGATTGTTAGAATTGATTGCTAGTATGATTGCTTATAAGAATGTAATGTTTGATTATATAGATTTTCATCGGAGAGTAATGAATAGTCTATCAGTTATCTCTGAGAGCGATATTATTCTTCATCAACAGTACAGGCAAGTCACTTTGACCATGTATACCTATGTTTTATTGCATTAGTTCTACCATCTCCCCAAATGCATGCAAAGTAGGTAAATTGGAAGCTTGGTTACTTGATGTAGTATCATGTGGTAGGCAACCCCTCAACCCTTTGACACATTGGCCCCGGGAAACGTTGATTTAATGTTGCTATGCTATGAGTAGACGGGGTTGGTTGTGTAATTCATGAGAGTTGTGAGTTAATAATTTCAAGACCTACAAGATGATCAAGTCTTCAAGACTCCGAGTTTTCAACAGACCTCTGGGTGGATGATGGTTGAACGGCGCCCTGGAGAAACCAGTGGTTAGCCTAGGTGTTGCTGGGGAAGTGCCAGTATTCACGCGAAAAGGTCCACCCAGGCACAAAGAGATGGATGGATGCTTCAAGACCCAAGGCTTACCTGCACAGCCACAAGTCATTATGGGCCCTGGCTTGGTTGGATATCGTGGTGACCCTGGACAGGCGGTGCTACGAGATGTAGAAGAATGGTAGGAAAGGATGGGTACCGACAGAGTCTCAGGGAAACCCTTTAGAAGACCATGTTTTGGTCATCCGTTTCTCAAACACCCTGAAGTGCGAGAAATCAAACGGAGGCGATCAAATCTTGTGGGGAACGTGTGCAAAACTCTGCAGAGTACTAAAACCTAATCGATTAGCCATGTCCACGGTCATGGACAATATGAGCCAAAGGAATTGAAACTATCAGGAAGTCTCAACACAACAAATTATAATGATGTGGGTATTAATGACAACTTGGGTATGAGAATTGGTTGGTGGAACCATCTCATTAATCAACCAACTTTGTAGTAATAATTTCTGCATTGCCCCTCACTTGTTGTAGGAAAAATTTGCTTTGCATAAAAACTTAAACTTATAGCCCCTCATGCCATATATGCATATAGCATAGATGATTATTTTTCACCCCCCTCTTTTGTGACTTGCCGGCATATTCAAAATGCTGACCTGCACGGCTGCAACGTCTTATGTTGCAGATAAGCTCTACGACGGGTAAGAGTACGATTCAGGGTTAGGGTCTACACTCAACCTGCCGTTGGTGTTGTTGGGACTCCACTCCCGTTGACTGTTTCTGCTAAGATTTTAAGGTATATATCAGTTTTACGTTAATTACATGTGATTGCAGTTTGATATATACATTGATGTACTGTGTGTGCCAGCATACTGATCCAGGGATGGCATAGAAAACACAGAGGCTTGACTCGTTTTGAGTCGGGTCGCTACGGAAATGGTATCAGAGCACATGTTGACTGTAGGACGTGACCCTAGAAACTGGAAAGCCCTTAGGAAATGATTTCTCAAAAAACTTTGTTTTCAAAAGACCCTTTACTTCTCATCTTATTTGAGCCTTATCAAATGATCTCTCTTACCTCAAAAAGTTAGAAAATACCTTTTCCCCTTGACAACACTAAGGATCAACTAAGACCACTTCAAGAAGGACAAGATATCGAAAACAACTGATGGTCACCTAAAAGTAAAGAAGATTTCACCCTGCATTAGAAGAGTTGAAGCTACACGAGTTGAAGACTGTGAAGACCCGAAGAAATTGAAGACCATGAAAAATTTCCAAGATATTGTGCCCTAGAAGACCAAACCCCTGTTGTATACTTACGTTAGATACGATGATTTGTGAACTGTCATTTGTGTGTAATTTTCGACAGACACAACTAAAATCTATTTTCAAAACCATTGTTTGTATTGTGTGTATCCACTCCTTTCTCTCTCTTACCCATCTCATACCCAAAACCTTGAACCCAATAGATGATGAGTGAAGCTGGACTCGTGAATTATGGATCGATGACTTGGTTAGAGACAGAATAATGGATTCAGAACATGGAGGATCATCTAAGGAGTAACCATGTTGCAAGTAAAGAGATGGTCCAGTATGCTTTTCGGTACTTTGCAGAAGGTGCTACAAATTGGTGGAAGATGCATGAGGATATCCATGATAGGCAAGCATCAAACACTTGGGAAGAATGCAAGATAACTCTGCAAGGATCTCATGTTGTTACCAACACCCAGAAGCCCCGTGGCAAAGATGTGAAGAAGATTTGTGCATGCAGGATATGTGGAGAGATAGGACACACCTAGGAAGAACACAAGGAAGGATGCCCTCATTGTGAAGAAAATCACCGAGCTGAGGAATGCCCAACTAGGTAGGTGACATGTTTCTTGTGCGAAGGAACTACGCATTACCCGGCTCAATGCCAAATGTACCCCCAGGTACAAGAAGTCATCAAGCAGCAGAAGGAAGCCATGAAGGAAGCCTTCAGAGAAAATTTAGGAGAACTTGTGATGAAGGAAGATGTTTAAGACCCTAATGGAGAAGGCCTAACCAGATTTTACTCGAATGCCTGCTATTCATGTGGAGAAGAAGGACATTTCTCACAGGACTGTACGAAGGAAAGAAAAGAGTATCTGGGAAATTTCCCGACAGAAGAAGTGGAGTTTGATCCACAGGAAATTGAAAGTTTGATCGGAACAAAGGAGCCCAAGAACAGAAACCGAAGACGTTCTCAGAACAACCCAATTTCTGCAAAGAAGGATCTGAGTCAGATCATGTGTTTCCGGTGCAAGAAGACAGGACATTACTCCTATACCTTCCCGGAGAAGAAGGCTAAACATGAGTAGTTTGAGTTTTGAATTTTTGGAAGTAATAAATGTAATAGGTATCACTCTTATCATTTTGAAGTTATGTAATGGAAGTCTTAGAGTTTGTAATAAATTCATGAGATCAATGGAATTTATGGTGTTATGATTCTCCTGTGTTGAATTATATGAGTTGCCACTCTAAGAACAAAGATCTCTGACCAATTTTCGAGGATATGAGAAAATATGGTCTATGCAGGCATGCGTGCATTCCATTTTAACCGTGGTAGCAACCACGGGTACAAAAGAATGAAGAAAGTACCATTCATACTAAGGAGTTTGGATAACTGAAACACAGGTGAAGAGAATGTGGAACCACCTCAAACTATCTGGATGATAACTTTTGTGACAAAGTGATTTTGAAGTTGGAATATTGAGAAAAGGAATGATTGTGATGAAACCATACCCAAGGTTAAACAGACCAATGGAAAGGAAAATGAATTCCGCGGAGTGGAATCTAGACAAGAACAAGTCTGTGATTTGTTACCTCATGGGTATGATGTAGTGAACTAAAGGTAATGTTGGAATATGAAACGATAGTAACCCCAAGAGTGAGATAAAGACTATTCAAGTATTCAAGTGAACCCACAAGTCACTGACCTCAAGATTGATAAGGATCAAGCCCCACCTTAGTGAAGAAAGAAACTTGGAAGAAGCTACGATAGATCAGTAAACGTTTTTTTAGGAGTATACGATAACGTGAGAGTTGTGAAGAAACGATAGATGTTTTTGCTTGGCTTGCAGAATCAATGGATTTATTCGAACCTCGTTTGTTGACAAGAGAAATTTCTGCAATGCTTGTGAGGAAGCCCAAGTGGTAGAATACGAGATTCACTAAACCTTATACAAGGTAATGATTTCAGTGCGACATGGCTTGGCCACCATGATGACTTACTCTTATCATTCTCTTGCTATTCGGATTGCTAAATCTGAGTACTTACCCATAGTAAAGAGACGACGTTCTTTGAAGCTTTTGTTTAAGCCTTAGAATGGTATGAAGAAAAACCCTTGTACATGGCAGTTGTTGCCATACGTAGGAATTTTACGGTGAGGAATGAAGCCAAGACCCATTTCATTGCAGGATAACCACAAATGGTAGACCACCACGAGATCTTCGATAAGTTAGAATGAACGCGAGACTTATCAGTTAAGAAGACCCAGTATCGGAGGAAATACATTTTGATGAGAACCCACGATTTTGATTTAATGGAAGAACCTCATCGAAGGAGCTATCGTGAAGACTGCGAATAGACAGATGTACCCAGAGGACTGCCATGATTTTGAGGGACCAGTCACTCTCATTTTAAGTGTGGTAGACCCCACACCTTCTTGGTCGATGGTTTTGCTAGAAGACCCCAAACCCTAACCTTTTCTTTCTAGCCCTTTCGAATCTCGAGGACGAGATTCATTTTAAGTGTGGTAGGTTTGTAACATCCCAAATTTTGGAATGTTATAATTAATATTAGAAGGAATGCTTGTTTGCTTGAGTGATTTAAATTGAGTGAAATTTGAAACTTTTTGAAAACTTTTGAATGAGAGGGAATAAAATGACTTTCCCATTTTCTTTTGAATTCAAATTCTTACTTTTCAAATCAGTGAGAGAAGATGACATGACTTCTTCAACATGAAAAGATTTGGAAAGGAAATTTGAAAACCATTTGAAAATTTCTCATATGGAGTTTCACCTTCATATTTGAATTCCCTACTTGAATTTGTAAGCATTCAAACCCCTTGACAAAGTTTTTGAGAGGAGTAATATGACACTCCAAACCAGGGGTATTTTTGTGAAGTTTTTGAATCATAAAACCCAAGGGGTTATTTGAAAAATATTTGCAAAAATAAATAAAGCCATTTAGGTATTTTCTGAAAATATATATTTTAAGCATTCCATTTGGCCGTGGAAAAATGTCCATTAAATGGAATTTATTTCCCTGATCATTTTGGCATATAAAACTTTATTTTTGGACTAGTTTTGAATGTCTTAATGTTGTTTTTAATGCCCTGTATATTAATAAAGGAAAATAGTTAACGCGTAATTAAAGCCCCGGGCCACCTGCCCCTGATTCCTCCCCGAAACCTCTCCGCATCGGCCACCGCTGAGCGCGCCCTCTCCCTCTCTCTCTCTGACACACTGGCCCCACCGCCCGACCCCGCTAACCCCTCGGTCAACCCCCTCCTCTTGCCCCGAACCACGTCGGCGAGATCACCATGCCGGAGATCCCTCTCCTTTTCCTTCCCCGACGCCTCGAGGCCACCTATAAGAACCCCTGCCTCTCCTCGACTCGCTCCGCCCATTTCCCCCTCGTCCGACCCCCTCCCCTCGCCGTAATAGCTCGCCGGAGCCCGAGCGCCGCCGCCCACCTTCGCTCCCGTGCCACTCCACCCCGCCATCCCGAGCCCCTCTAAGGCCACAGTTGACCTCGCCGCGCTCATACGCATCGTCTGGTGCACTCGCCCTCGCCGGAGACCCTCCGGAGCGCCGTGCCGCCGCCACGCTGGAGCTCCGCCTCCACCCGAAGCTCCCGGAGCTCGTGCTGCTCACCGCCGTCACCCCCTCGTCTCTACCTCGCCACCAACCATCCTCGAAGGTCCGCCGCCATCGACTAGACCCCCCGGAACCCCGACCACCGGAGCGCCATCCCCGTCGCCCCCGCCTCCTCTGCCTCGCCGGAGACATGGCCAGAACTCCCCACCCCTCTATAAGTCATCAGCGACGCCATCCTCCGTTAGATCTCAATCCTAAGGCTAGGATTAGATCACTTAAACCCGAATCGTTTTCTCCTAAGGCTCGGCCGTCCGCTCGTTTCAGTCTAGCACGCACCCCTCCGTAGCCTATCAGAGCATGCCACATCACACCCTGTCCGTCAGTTTAGTTTTTTCTTTTTCTTTTTTCTTCTAGAAAACAGAATAGGTTCTGATTTTGTTTTCTTTATATCTTTTATGTTTTTAATTATTTTTGATTGATTCTTTTTTGCATTGTGTCACAAATTTTATGTAGTTTCTGTAAATATCAGGTTTGACAAAATTTGAATAACTTAAAATTGATTTCAAACAGATTTGATTCAAATCTTATTATCTGAATATCTTGAGTTTAAAAATATATTTTTAGTTGATTCTTTTTGCTACTTGTCACTAGGTCCTTAGTTATCAGCAGGTAGAGTTTGGAAATTTTTAGAATATTTTAAAATGGTATTTTCAACCAAAACAGATTCTATTTAGTTCTTGTTAGCCTTATCTATATTTCTTTGGTTTTAAATTGTTTTAATTTATTTTTCTTTTTATATTAGTTGATAGATTTTATAAAGTTTTCTGTTAGTTAATAGTAACCCTTCAAAATAAATAATGTTTTATTAGTTGATTGCATGAAAAATTCAATTCTAGTTCAATTATAACTTGCAATTGGATTTTCATTTGCTATGTTGATCTTCTATTTTGCAAATAGTGTCCACAAATTGTATTATAATTTTGATTTTCTGTTAGTCAAGGTCTAGACCTGAAACAATTTGTATTATAGTTGAGATTGTTTGTGGTTTAAGCCAAGGATGACCTTGTTTTATATCGAAAGAAGAATCTTTATAAAAGCTTTTCACTTAGTTCTTTTTGCAAAATAAAGATTTATGAGAAAATACTTTTTGTTAATTATTTGCTTTAAAATTTAATTTTCTTTGATTAACTTAGTGTTTTTCTTGCTGATATGTTCTAGTAGTTAAAAACTTAAGTTGCTAGAGTATTGTTCTCTTAGTTCCTAGTTGTTCTTCAAAAGTAATTCTTTTTGTTAAGTAAAATATTTATTAAAATACTTTTATTATATTTTACTTTGTTTTGAGTTTTTTGCTTTTGAAAATAGGATGTACTTGTAGAGAAGACCAACTTTGGTTGTGTTGATGAAGTTTTGTTAATTTTTGTCTTAAGTATTTCCTTCATCACAAATTAGTTGCTTTTGGTTGGTGTTACTTTTGATTGTTAGAATTGATTGCTAGTATGATTGCTTATAAGAATGCAATGTTTGATTATATAGATTTTCATAGGAGAGTGACGAATAGTCTATCAGTTATTTCTGAGAGCGATATTATTCTTCATCAACAGTACAAGCAAGTCACTTTGACCATGTATACCTATGTTTTATTGCATTAGTTCTACCATCTCCCCAAATGCATGCAAAGTAGGTAAATTGGAAACTTGGTTACTTGATGTAGTATCATGTGGTAGGCACCCCCTCAACCCTTTGACACATTGGCCCCGGGAAACGTTGATTTAATTTTGCTATGCTATTAGTAGACGGGGTTGGTTGTGTGATTCATGAGAGTTGTGAGTTAATAATTTCAAGACCTACAAGATGATCAAGTCTTCAAGACTCCGAGTTTTCAACATACCTCTGGGTGGATGATGGTTGAATGGCGCCCTGGAGAAACTAGTGGTTAGCCTAGGTGTTGCTGGGGAAGTGCCAGTATTCACGCGGAAAGGGCCACCCAGGCACAAAGAGATGGATGGATGCTTCAAGACCCAAGGCTTACCTGCACAACCACAAGTCATTATGGGCTCTTGTTTGGTTGGATACTGTGGTGACCCTGGACAGGCGGTGCTACGAGATGTAGAAGAACGGTTGGAAAGGATGGGCACCAATAGAGTCACAGGGAAACCCTTTAGAAGACCATGTTTTTGTCATCCGTTTCTCAAACACCCTGAAGTGCGAGAAATCAAACGGAGGCGATCAAATCTTGTGGGGAACGTGTGCAAAACTCTGCAGAGTACTAAAACCTAATCGATTAGCCGTGTCCATGGTCATGGACAATTTGAGCCAAAGAAACTGAAACTATCAGGAAGTCTCAACACAACAAATTATAATGATGTGGGTATTAATGACAACTTGGGTATGAGAATTGGTTGGTGGAACCATCTCATTAATCAACCAACTTTGTAGTAATAATTTCTGCATTACCCCTCACTTGTTGTAGGAAAAATTTGCTTTGCGCAAAAACATAAACTTATAGCCCCTCATGCCATATATGCATATAGTATAGATGATTATTTTTCACCCCCCTCTTTTGTGACTTGCCGGCATATTCAAAATGCTGACCTAGACGGTTGCAACGTCTTATGTTGCAGATAAGCTCTACGACGGGTAAGAGTACGATTCAGGGTTACGGTCTACACTCAACCTGCCGTTGGTGTTATTGGGACTGCACTCCCATTGACCGTTTCCGCTGAGATTTTAAGGTATATATCGGTTTTACGTTTATAACATGTGATTGCACTTTGATATATACATTGATGTAGTGTGTGTGGTAGCATACTGATCCAGGGATGGAACAGAAAACACAGAGGTTTGACTTGTTTTGCGTTGGGTCGCTATAGCGTTGCGGCGAAGACGCTAGAGGGGGCTAAGTGATGCTGATGGGACGAGCTCCTGTCCCGTCCCGCAAAGGGACAAAGATGCATGACGGTGCATTAAATGCATCTGTCCTACTCCGTCAGTGTAAGGTATGATAGCACTGTAGCTTTGTACACCCCATGTACACACTGTATGCTACTGTTGGGATCCCCTTCAGAGTATAAAAGGAGGCCCAGGGCGTTACAGGAAGGATCTTTTGACCAATTCACTCGCTCACGCGCGTAGCAGCGGCTCATAGCGCTCTTGTAGCTAGAACCCTAAGAAGACTCTCAATACAACCAAGCAGGAGTAGGGTTTTACGCATCCTTGCGGCCCGAACCTGGGTAAGATCCACGCGTGCTGTTCTCCAGACCCGCTGTTTGCGTGATCCTTCTCCCCCGCCGAACCGAAAGGGGTCCCTCCGATCCCATAGGTGTTCGCCCCCCACGACAATGCTCCTCGGGAAAAAGATAAGAGGCTTAATGATAGGTTCCTTTATTACATCTTTGAAATTGGGGGCACACTAATCATTTTAAGGTCCTCATTTTTTACTAGATGTGACACTTGTATGCTTAGGAACATACATAGCCTTGGGACTCCTATTGAGGGGATCCTTATCAATAGTTTTAGTGGAAGCAAAAGCGGAACCCATCTTATTAAGGATTTCCTCCAACTTTGTCCTAGTCATTCACCACTACTAGAAAACAGACCTTTCGTCTCGAGCTTTAGTCCCGGTCTGGTCACGAACCGGTACTAAAGATGGTATTAGTCCTGGTTCGTGCCGGCTACAACGGCTAGGAGCAGGGCGACCTTTAGTACCGGCTCGTGAGGGACCTTTAGTACCGGTTCGTCTCACGAGCCGGTACTAAAGGGGGCGTGGCAGGGTTTTGGTCAGACATGGGCCCCGCTTGCACCTTTAGTACCGGCTGGTGACACCAACCGGTACTAAAGGGCAACCTTTAGTACCGGCTGGTGACACCAGCCGGTACTAAAGACTTCCTACATATACATCCGTCCGCAACCGATCGAAAGAGCTCTATTTTCTCCCCTGTTCTTCTTCTTGCTCGAAGATCATCCTCCATTTTGCCAAGGATTTCTCAAGATTTAAAGGCACCCCATCTAAAGGTACTAAAGGTCCAACCGGTACTAAAGGTCTTCCACCACCAGTCCACACAGGCAGCCACGTGGAGGGCCTTTAGCACCAGTCCGTGGTCCAACCGGTACTAAAGGTTTGGACCTTTAGTCCCGACCCGTTAGTACCGGTTGGGGAACCGGTACTAAAGGTCCATCCGGCCCGGGACTATAGGCCTGTTCTGCACTAGTGCACTAATCGTTGGTTCATGATCTTTTAGCATCTTTAGGGTAGTTACTACATTGGAACCAAATTGAGTAACTTTTTTATGGTCCTTCTTGTCTAGATTTTCAATGTGCTTAATTGTAGGAATTTAATTCTCTATAACATCTAGCCTATGCATAACATCTTATAATGTCAGTATGGTTTTATTAAAAATACTAGGGGGTGATCCTACAAGATTTGCCATGGCATTTAAAGAATACAAAGTGTGACTCATTAAGAAATTATCACTGGTAATGGTGTCAAGCACAAATATATACCAAGTAGTAACACTTGCATGAGAATTACGAAGCAAAATAGTGGTGGATTGCTTACGAGTTGATCTATTCTGAGCATTGCAAATGATATATATGCCAAACATCTTTTAAATTCTCTCCTCCCCTTTCGTTTAAATTTAATCACTTCATTCTTGAGAGTACAAGGAACAATAGAAGAACTAGCCATAATGACAAGCAAGTAAACTAACAAGCAAACAAGTAAACTAGATAACTAGGCAAGCAAGCAAATAAAAATATTTTTGTGTTTTTATTTTTATATAAAACAAAATATAACAACAAATGAAAACTAGACCAAGCGAAAGATAATTTGTGAATAGGGACCTGACAAGAGTTTGATGATATCACCCCTGCAATGGCACAAGAAATTCTTCCCCGGAGAGGATTGGAGATGTAGCAAAGTAGAGATAAGTATTTACCTTAGTGAGAACCAAGGTTATCGAGAAAATATGAGAACCAAGCAAACTCCCTTCGAAAGCACCTACACACACAAAACCAAACACTTGCACCCAACGCGGGCAAGAGGGTTGTCAAGCCCCTTGAACTCAGCACTTGCAAGGATTAAATCTAGATAGAGATAAATTATATAAAAGTAAAGTAAAGTAAAATAAAATAAAATAAAATGCAGCATGGTATTTTTGGGCTTTTAGTGTTTATGTTTAATAAGACGAGGGGGCATAGTTTTTGCTAGAGGCTTCTCTCTTGAACATAGCATGCATTGGGTAGACAAATCACTGTTGGGCATTTGACAAAATTGTAGTTAGTTATGACATGTTATTCAGAACAATGATCATGTATATAGGAATCACATCAGTAAACAAGTAGACTGAAACGATCCTGCATCTACTACTATTACTCCACCAGATGACCGAAATGATTCTGCATCTATGGTATTAAGTCCATGACAAAGGGAGGAATGCTTGGAGTAAGATGACATTATGTAGACAAAGTAACACAAGCATGTTTAGACCCCATAATTTCATCCTTAATGGCAACAATATAAATATGTGTCTTGTCCATTTCTGTCACTGGGATATAGAACACCACAAGATTGAACCGATTACAACACACCACTTTCGCTAAAGATAAATCAATCTAGTTGGCCAAACCAAACCGATAGACCAGAGAGAAATATGAAGCTATAACAATCATGCATAACAAAATTCAGAAAAGACTCAATTACTTTCAATGAATAATCAGATCATAAACCCACAATTCATTAGATCCCAACAAAAACACTACAAATGAGGATTACATCAGATAGATCACAGACAGGATCGCAGTGAACATGGTATTGAAGATCAAAGAGAGAGAGAGAGATAAACCCATATAGGTACTAGATATGGACCCGTAGGTCTGTGGTGGAATACTCACACATCATCATGGATGCAACAAGGTTGATGAGGAAAGCCTCAGTGATCGGTTCCCCCTCCGGCAGATTACCAAAAAAAGGTCTCTAGATGGGCTCCCGTCGGAACAGAGACTTGCGGTGGTAGAAAAAGTGTTTCAGGTGGCTCTCTATTGGTTCCCCGATTTTTGATAATTTATGGTGGTACAATTAGGTTAAACGGGGCCATGAGGGCCCCACAAGACATCATGGCATGCCTACCCCCCGAGGCACGCCCTGTTACCTTGCCGTCTCCTATCTTCGCTTCTAGTCTCATCCAAAAGCTTCCATGTCCTCTTTTGTTTAGAAAAAATCACCAACAATTTTCGTAGCGTGTGGACTTCGTTTGGTACAGATTTCCTGGAAAAGCAAAAATAGACAGAAAACAACAAATCACACTAGGCACTAGATTAGTTCCCTAAAATGATATGAAATAGCATATAATTGCATATACGGCATCCAGACTTATAATATAATAGCATAGAACAACTAAAAATTATCGATACGTTCGAGAGGTATTAGGTATCCCTGGATCTCCCAATTTCTTAGGCACTGCACCATCAAAAGAGTAATTAGCAAGCATGGTGTAAATCTCAGCTTCATGTATCTTTCTTTTATTAGTGACAACTTTCATATATTTTGCATAAGAAGGCATCTTCAGAATATCAATCAAACATGTTCGCAAATGACCGGACTAAGAATTTCAACAAAGCTCTCAAAATCCTCCTCGTCTTTATTGCTAGAAGGCTTACGAGGGAATGTCATAGGTTTTTGAACCAATGGCTCTCTTTCTTTACCATGTTTCCTACCAATGGAATCCCTCTTATCATAATGTTTATTTTTAGGAGGTGGGTTATCAAGATCGACAGCAAGTTCTATTTCCGCCTCATTATCAGGTTCTTTATCATTATCTGGTTGAGCATTAACATGAACATCTTCATTTTCATTATCACTAGGTGTATCTACACTACCAAATTGTGTCTCAACATCAGAAATAGAAACATCATTATTATTCTCAGAAGGTTTTTCTATCATAGGTTCACTAGAAGCATGCAAAGTTCTATCATTTTGCTTTTTCTTTTTCTTCTTATATGAACTAGGTGTATCATTATTAATGTTCTGAGAATCCTTCTCAAACCTTTTAGGGTGTCCCTTAGGATATAGGGGTTCATGTGTCATTCTACCCCTCTATTCATAACTCTAACAACATGATCACTCAAGTTGTTATTCATTTAGTAATCAAATCATTTTGTGACTTAGCAACTTTTTCTAACTAATTATTAACCATGGATGAACGTTTACCCATACCTCTAATATCATTAGCAATTCTAAATATCAAGTCAAGTGATGAATCATCATGGAATTTCATTTTAAGTGATCCTTATCAAACATATTGAATGTTCTGGCTTAACAATGTAATTGTCAAATTCATCCAAGCATTGGCTAGCAGTTTTCTTATAAGGTATATCACCCTCATCAAATCTACGAAGAGAATTTACCCCTACTACATGTGTAGGGATATCAAGTCCATGTATTTCTTCAATAGGTGGTAAATTCTTGACGTCTTCAGTTTTAATACCCTTTTCTTTCATAGATTTCTTGGCTTCTTACATATCTTCTAGACTGAGGAATAGAATACTTCTCTTCCTTGTTGTTGGTTCAGGAGTAGGTTCAGGAAGTGTCCAATCATTGGCATTTTTCAAAATACTATTCAATAGTTCTTCATCCCGTCCAATAGTTCCTTCCCTAAAAACACAATCGACACAACTATCTAGGTAGTCCATAGAAGCATCGGTTAGTCCATTATAAAAGATATCAAGTATTCCATTGTTCTTTAGAGCATGATCAGACAAAGCTTTAAGTAATTGTAGAATCATCCCCCAAGATTGAGGGAGGTTCTCTTGTTCAATTTGTACGAAGTTAAATATTTCTTGTAAAGCAGCTTGTTTCCTATGAGCATGAAAATAATTTTTAGATAAGTAATATATCATCTCCTCGGGACTACACACACAGTCAGGAACAAGAGTATGAAACCACTTCTTAGCATCACCCTTCAGTGAGAAAGGAAAAAGCTTAAGGATATGGTACTCGTTTTTTATCCTCGTTAGCAAATAGGGTCGCAATATCATTTAACTTGGTAAGCTGTGCTACATTATTTTAGGATTCATAACCATGAAAAGGATTAGATTATACCAAAGTAATTAACTCAAGATCAATAGAGAATTCCTAGTCCTTATGGGTAACACATATAGTAGAAGTAGCAAACTTAGGATCATACTTCATTTTCTCCCTCATAGATTTTTCTTCCAGATTACTCAGTAGCTTCTTAAGATCATCTTATCATTACAAGCATGAAAGTCTCTAGATATCTTCGCATCCTTGACATGGTCATCAAGTACATCAGGCATTCCACTTCTAGTAGGACATTTGGACATAATAGGTGAATCATAGTTTTCATCAATTTGAGCATCAATTTGAGCAAGGGATAAGGTAACCAACAAATCAATGGACATCATGATGTATGCTTTGCACTCCATGTCCATAGATATCCTTGTGTTTGTCTCTTGTGTGTTGGGTCTAACCCATGTATATGAGAAGAGTAATAAACAACAAGGATGCTCCCAACTTATGGTGATCTTCATCAACTTTGAGCATCCACCACTACTTCACCTACATGAAGTCTTCAGCGAAAAAACCCAAGGTTAGTTCATCCGTCCTATGGGGGGATGTCACATCAAGAGGGAGCTTTACTCTAAGACTTGAGTCAAAGCATCTCATAGTATGTGACAACATTAAATGCTTAATGTAAAAGTGGTAACCTCACGTGTGGTTAAACGATGAGTATGACCTATGATCAAGTATTCTTACTTGGCTCCTAAGTCAATATACTCATATATAGATGACTCCATCATCGCCGAAGTGCGTGTTAGATGCTACTGTGTTTGTGCATGTTTGCCATGTTTTCATGTGACATCTTATTGTGTGAGCCTGTTGGTCTGCATTTATTTACTCATTCGAGAGCATCTAATTGTTGCTATTTGTCTTTTGATTTTTTTCATTTGCCAATTGGATATACAAGAATGCCTAGGACCACTCCTCTAGCTATATATGCTTTCTCACCTCATATTCTATTCATGCTGCATCACAAAATTTGAACACATACTTTTACATCTCTCTGTGTGAGGAGCACTCGGAGTTCCGTATGGACAAAGGACTGAATATTAAAATCTCCCAAGTGTATCTTGGTGGAACCAACTCAAAAATCTCGGTCTAAACGAATGCCTAGGGGTGATCTTGTTTTCAATCTCGGTACTACCGATTCCATATTCTCGGTTACACCGAGTTCCCGTGTCAGCTGACAGTTGGGAAACTCGGTGACACCGAAAATTTAGATTCGATGTCACTTGAAGCCCCCGGTATATAAGGAGGCAGACCCTACCTTTGAAATTATACTTCAACCGTCGCCCCCTTAAAACCCTACACTGCCGATTTGAGGCCCTTGGTTATCGCCGTTGTCTTCCCGAGTGCCTCCGCCATTGGAAGTCCACGCCGTCGACGGAATCTTCACCTCCGCCGCCGCCGTAGAGAAGTCTTCACCAAGCTAGGGTACGGTTTCACCCCCTCATGCGCTCCAACCTCCAATTCTTGTGCATTAGGGTTTCTCCATCGATCGTCCACAATTTGAGATTGATTCATGAACGAGAAATTCACGTAGTATAGCGAACAGACGATTTGTTTGGTTTTGCCATCCGCCACATGAATCTCAGTAGAACCAATGCAAAATAATCTGTAGCACCGATTTGCTTTTCTGGTTGACTAAGAACAGTCTCGGTGAAACTGGGTGCCCATTTTCGGTCTCACCAAAAGTGGTGCCAAGTTTCTGTTAAAGGAGATTGTCTGTCTCAGTAGGTCCAAAAAATTTGTTTCGGTTGTACTGATATACATTTGATAGAATGCAAAATTTGAGAAATCTTAGTTCAATCTTTCAAAAACCAGCTACATTTTGTGATGACTTATCCTATTCTACTCCTCTACACTATTTATAGGGTTTGCTATGTCAGTTTCAGAGGACAACCAAAATTTGCAGGAGCAGAATGTTGACATGAGTTCTGGCACTAGCCCAGGGTCAAGCTCATTTTCAAATCCAGGCACCCCTAGTTCTCATGGGTTGCCCAAGGCTGCTACTAGGACCAGGAGGAAGCTGAATTCAGATGAGGAGGATTTAGATTTTATGCGTGAACAAGTTCTTGCCAAGAAGCAAGACAAGGCTGCCAGGAAGTCAGCAAATGAAGCCACCTCTTCCTGGAGGGTGGTCAGCAATACATATGCCCCTGCAGAGTCTATGAGAGGACCTGAGAGTGCTAGGGCTACCATGACCATTGAGCCCCCAAGGAGGTCATTGCCTAAGAAGGCATGAGAGAAGAAAGCCAGGAAGAGGATTATTCGTGTTGTTGGCAGGCCTACCTCAATGTATGATGACCCTGAGGAGGCTGCTGGTGCTGCTGAGGAGGAGGAGGAGGAGAAGGAAGAGCAAGTTGTCAAGGACCCTCCCAAGAAGAAGCAGAAGAAGCTTTTGGCAGATTCTTGCCAAAACAAGGTCCCTCCATTAGCACCAAGTCTACCCCCAAGAAGGCTGCTGCTGAAAAGTCCAAGAGGACATCCAGACAGATTCCAGCTTCTGAGAAGAACAAGGAGTCTACCTTGAGAGAAGCTGGTGAGGATGCTATGTCTGCATTGATGAAGCTCAGACCTCATCTTCCAGTGCACAATGCCAACCATCCTTTAGTTGCAGGTATGCAGAAGAAGAAGGATGCAGGTTTGAGAGAGTGGAGAGCCATGGATCCTTACTCTTAGAGAAAGAATACAGCTGTGGACTACAGGTTCTACACCAAGGAGCAATAGAATTTTTATGCGACTGTGTTGCTTGACAAGAGTCCAGCTATGAGTGACATGAGATATGTCGACTGGAATTACATCAAGGCGAATGAAGACTATTTCCCCAATGTACAAGATAACTTCCACTGTGTTGGCATAGATCAGTTTGTTGGCAGAGAGTTCACTGCATGGAACGATGAGATGATCATGCAATTCTACTCCAGTGCTCACTTCTATGGAGATGCTAGGATTGTGTGGATGACGGCAGGAGCAAGATATGAGTAAAATGTTGATGAATGGGCTTCCATCTTAGGAGTCCCAGAGACACATCATGGAGATATCTGCATGTACTCAGAGTCCAAGGCCAAGCACAATGCCATGAAGGACATGTACAATGCCATTCCTATTGCATAGCTTCAGTCCCACAAGCTAGGATCTATCTATCACCTCTAGCAAGGTCTCCGCACCATCAACACTATTTTGAGGCATACTTTGATGCCCAAGTCAGGTGACGAGAAGATGATCCGAGGCTACTCCATCAACCTGCCAATTCATATTGACCAGCACCAGACATTCAGAGTGATGGATTTGATTGTGGAGACTGTGAAGAGGGTTGATGTTGATCAGAAGCACTCATGGTGCTATGTACCCGATAATCAGATGCTCATCAACTCCAAGCTGGAGAAGCACATCTTTGCTCTGGACAGACCCCACTTGACCCTACAGTTAGACTTTGAGGACAATGTTGTGGTGATGGACCCAGACCATCCCACATCAGTTGCGGCTCAGGCACAGGCGGAGGCAGAGGAAGCTAGAGCCACTAGTGCTCCCATCCCTAGGTCTAGGAATGAGCATATGGATCTCTTGATCTCAATAGTTCAGGTCATGTAGAAGGACATCAAGTACATATTGGAGAACCAGTGTAGTCTTGTGAGGATCTTTGAGACCAGGATCAAGGCCCTCAATGACAAGGTAGATGGGCTGAACAGGATCGTGACTGAGCTCAAGAAGGAAGTTGACTCTGTGCCTATTCCTCATTCCATAGATGATGATGATGAGGATGTCTCTCCTGTCAGGCCAGCTACTCACTTCACTACCTAGGTTAGATTAGCTACAGTGCCATCTCCTGAGTCAAGTCCTTCTTCATCAACACCTGCTACTATCACCTTAGCTCCATCAGCTCCTCCAGTGCCACTCGTTGCTACTCCAACTCCATCTAGGACATCTGCATAGGTCTTCGCCGACACACTTCTCTCGACTCCGACATCGACCACCGGAGGAGATCAGGCCTAGGAGAATGATTAGCTATATCTCTTTGAACTTTTTGGCAACTTGTTGCCAAAGGGGGAGAAGTTGTATGTAGATCTTTAGGCTTCGAGTGAGAGAGCGTTTGGTTTTTATTGCTGTTTTAAAAACATTTGGTCTTTTGGTTGCTTGTGTTATACTTTTGTTCGTGTTTGATCATACACTTTAATGTGTGTTGCTACTATTTCCTATCCTTTAAATGGTTACGAAATGATCATTCACTTTGCTTGATGTGTTGTGCTATGATATTAACTCTTATTTACTCTCGCACACCACGAAGTTGTATGTGACATGGAAGAAGTGCCCCATGTACCTAATTGATCGTGCATTTGCATTCAAACGCAAATTTAAAAATAATGCACAAATTTAGGAGGATCTCTTGCTTATCACATACTTCTCAAAGCGGCGATTATATTCTTTGATTATATCATATGTTGAAGCTTTGATCTATATGTTGTCATCAATTACCAAAAATGGGGAGATTGAAAGCTCATTTACTCCCTTGGTGGTTTTGGTAATTAATAATAACATATTTGTCATTGAACTAATGTTTCCACTAAGCATGTTTTAGCAAAAGTTCAATGATGGGTTGGCAAAAGGATTGTGGAATACCCCAAGATGCAAGGAAATAGATTGGCAAGCTTCAAGCAAGAGGACTCTACATTTTACTTTGTGAGAAATCACTTTGAGTCAATAGGAAAACCCATACTACCAATACGGGGTAAGGCATCATTGGTGAACAAAATGCTCACACGTGCACAAGTCATAGTCACCACATTCACCCACAAGCTCTTCCACAAAAGTCTGTCCAAAGCCAAATATCCAAAATCGGTGCAACCAACACTCCCCACTCGGTGCCACTGATTCTCAGCCTTAGACAAACTCAGCCAAACTCACTATGAGTAGACCCCAAAGTTGAAGCTTGTAGGCAAGTAAAAATTCTTCTAGAGTCATGCAAAAGGATTCATCACAGAGTTTAAATAATACCCTAGAATTGTGCGCTTGAAAGTGAAATCCATTCGTGAATGTATGGGTAAGGTTATAGTGTTGGACACACTTATCTGCAAGGAAGTCGATGAGGCAGGTATTCTCAATAAAATGATCAAATTCCTTTTTGATACCTGAACCTATCATGAACTCATCGCTTGGCCACCGATAAGATTTTGCATCGTCCGTGACAATTGGATTAGCCCTGGGCTCTATGTAGGTTTGTCGAACAGAACTTCTGCTCGACGACTTGCCCAAAGTACACCTCTTTGAAGAACTCCTAAGGAAACTCATCTTCCCAAACACAAATTTCTTAAAATTTTGGGTCACAAATTTATGTCAACAAAAATATTCTTGAATGGTAGCAACTATTGATAGTGATGCTTAGAGGACATATTAACCATTCATATTACTTGGAACTCAAAGAATTCAACATGAAAGCTAAATTTTTTGTAGCACCAATTGCAGAAAGTTATGCAAAATAAAAACCACTAAAAACTATTTGGAGGAATGGGAGAGTCACATACCAAGGAGTAATTCCTCAAAACAGTTTCGGAAACGGAGTTCCAAGCAAAGATATCAAAAATTTCACTTTCTGAGTGAAGAACATGGGAGAGAGATGGATAGGAAATTTTGCTGGACGTAGGAGAAAGAGTGGGACGAAGGGATAAGGTAGGGGCATGTGGGCCCCACAAGCCAGCATGGCGCCCTATTATGTGGTGGCCCACTGGCACACCCCCTGCTGTAATTTATATGCCAAAAATTCTAAAATAATCTTGAAAAATTTATGTCAAAAGTTTATGGCATTCTGAGACTTTTTATTAGTCACATAGTCTAATCACCCCCCTCAAGACCTACTTTAGATCCTACAAATATCAATATGTGAAAAGCGTAGGCATTGGATCGGTGATGGATATTTGATTTGGATGAGATCCATCATGTAACAGTCAAAACCTAGGGCGATATAGAACTAGCTCCAATTCATCAATGTAAGGTAGGCATGTGTTTCGTATATAGTCATATGTGCTCATAATAAGAACTTGCATGACATGTTTTGTCCTACCGTCCCATGGTTGCAGGGTCCAAAGGGAGACTAAGGGATATTAATGCCTCCTTTTAATAGCGATCTGAAACAAAGCATTAAAACGTAGTGAATACATGAACTCATCATACTACGGACATTGCCGGAGACGATCCCAATTTATTTCACTTTGGGGGTCTACGGATCATAACTCATAGTAGCTGCATACAACTTTAAAGATAGGATCCAAAACACTCTCATATTCATAGAAACATAATAGGTTCAGATCTGAAATCATGCCACTCGGACCCTAGTGACAAGCATTAAGCATAGTAAAGTCATAGCAACATCAATCTCAAAACATAGTGGATACAAGGAGTTAACCCTAACAAATTGACTCAATTACATGATAAATCTCATCCAATCCCATCACCGTCCAGCAAGCCTACAAAGGAATTACTCACTCCCATTGGTGAGCATCATGTAATTATCGATGGAGAAGGGTTGGTGATATAGACGACGACGAATTCCACTCTCTGAAGCCCCAAACAGACTCCAGATCATCCCTCCCAAGGAAGAACATGAGGTGGCGGCGGCTCCGTCTCGTAAAACGCAATGCTTCTTTCTCTTTCATTTCTTCTAGGGTAGAAGACACCTTGTATGAGAATATCGGTGTCAGAGGCTTTCTAGGGGCCTCACGAGCTAGGGTGGCGCGCCGTGGCGGGTAGGCGCGTCCCCAACTGTTGGTTGTTTTGCCAATATTTTTTATATTTTACAAATAATTCTACGTCAAGTTTTAGCTCAATACGAGAACTTTTATTTCTGCACAAAAACAACACCATGGTAGTTCTACTAAAAACAACGTCAGTATGGGTCCGTTTCGTTTAAATCATGCAAATTGGAGTTCAAACCAAGAGCATGAGTGTTTGAAAAAGTAGATACGTTTGGGACATATCAATCTATTAAATAAATAATTTTGTGTTACTCAAATTGGAAGAAAGAAATACCATGGCATCTTGGTTCCATGTATTTCAGAGCAATTTTCAATTATCTTGAAATTTAAAAACTAGATTCTCATTGTTTGTGTCCAAACCAATACTCCAAGATATTTGAAATTCTTTCCAATTTATTTCATGGAGGCCTAATGATGAACACAAGGACACAAATATGATTTTCGCAACCATTTTGGAATCATCTTGCATGTTCATGTACTTCAAATTTGAATTATGGCCACTAAATGGCTAGAAAGTCACTAAATGTCTTAAAAAGGACAGAAGAACCCTGAAAATATTCAAATTTTAGCATGCCGGTTGTATTCACGCATTGTAAAGGTAGAAAAATTCAAGGCCAAATGAGGCACCGATTCTTAGTTCGTCATCCAACATGCCCGCATGTTCCCTCTCGAAACCATGAGCCTTCGTGTAATGCTCCGGTTTGTGATAGGTTTGCGTCAAAGCTTATCTCAAACAAGCCAATTCTTTTACCATGACACTTGTCGTCATCTCGTGAAATCATGCTATTTTTAATGTTTTTCAGAACATTCTTTGATTTTCTTCAATTTAGAAACCTAGATTCTCAATGTTTGGCGCCAAACCAATACTGCAAGATTTTTAAAATTCCTTCCAATTTATTGCATGGGACATAAAGACGCACCCAATGACACAAATATGATTTTTCCAACTATTTGTGGGTTGATATTTCATGTACATTTGGTTCGTTCTTGAATTATGACCATGAAATGGCTATAAACTCACTAAAGGTCTTAAAAAGGCAAAATGAACCCTGAAAATTTTCAAATTTTAGCATGTCGGTTGTATTCGTGCATTGTAACGGTGAAAAAAATTCAGGACCAAATAAGTAAGCGAATGGTGGTTCATCATCTAACATGCCCCACGTTCCCTCTCAGAATCACGAGCCTTCGTGTGATGCTTCAGTTTGTGAGAGACATGTGTCAAAGCTTATCTCGAACAAACCTATTCTTTTACCATAACATCTTGGGGCCATATCATGAAATCATGCAATGTATTTCAAAACATTTTTGATTTCCTTGAATTTAAAAACTTAGATTCTCTATGTTTGTGTCCAAATCGTTACTCAATATGTTTGGAATACCTTCCAATTTACTGCATGGTGCATAAAGACGCACACAAGGACATAAATATGATTTTTCCAACCAGTTTTTGCTTCATCTTGCATGTTCATGCACTTCAATTATGCTCATTAAATGGCTAGAAACTCACTTAATGTCTAGGTCATATGAACCCCAAATGTTTCAAATTTTATCATGACAATTGTATTCGTGCATTGTAATGGTAAAAGAAAAGCAAGGCCAAATGAGTAGCGACTAGCGGATCATCATCAAACATCACCCCGTGATACTTGTAAACTGCGTTGGGATTTTCTTCGAAGAGGAGGGGATGCTGCAGCAAAGCAAAGGTAAGTATTTCTGTTAGTGAGAACCAAGGTTATCCAATCAATAGGAGAACCACGCAAATTCTCGTCTTTAGCACTTATGCACAAAAGAGCCAACACATGCAGCCAACGAGGGCAAGAGGGTTGTCAATCCTCTTGAACTCATTACTTGCAAGCGGTAAGTAGTGATAGATAGATAATTTGATAAATATAAATTGGAAATAAAAAGAAAGTAAATAATGGCAGCAATGTATTTAGAATTTTTGTAAATATAATTGTCAGGAGACCGGGGGCCATAGTGTTCGCTAGAGGCTTTTCTCTTGAAGAAGGCATACCGTGGGTAAACAAATTCTTGTTGGTCATTTGATAGAAAAGCGCATAGTTATGCAAGATTTATTCACGACAATGATCATTTATATACGCATCGTGTCCATAAATAAGTAGACCGACTCCTTTTTGCATCTACTACTATTACTCCACTCATCGACCACTATCCAACATGCATCTAGAGTATTCAGTACAAAATGGAATAATGCTTGAAGGATGATGACATGATCTACACAAAGTAAATCTAATCAATATGAATAAACCCCATCATTTTACCCTTAGTGGCAACAATAGAATATGTGTCATGTCCCTTTCTGTCACTCGGATTGAGCACCGCAAGATTGAACCCACTACAACGCACCACTCCCACTTGAAGATAAATCAATCTAGTTGGTCGAACCAAACGGATAGATCGGAGAGCGTTACGAAGCTATAACAATCATTCAAATAAAATAATAACAATTATTTAATATATTTTCATGAATAATCTGAACATAAACCCACAATTCATCGAATCCCTACAAACACACCGCAAGGATTAATTACATAAGTTAGATCACCGCGGGAATTACGGTGATCTTGGCAATGAAGAACATAGAGAGAGACATAGCCATCTAGGTACTAACTACGGAGCCGTAGGTCTGCGGTGAATGATAATCAACAAGTCTAGGGGATCACGACAGTCTTCATGGGTAGTATTTCACCCTAATTTATTAGTTCGACACAACGGGAGCAAAAGAATATTTATTGGCCTTGACAGTTGAGTTGTCAATTAAACCGCAACTGGGATATCTCTCCACAACAAAGGTTTAGTAGCACAGCAAATAGTAGTAGAAAAAGTAACAATATTAGTGAAAGTAGCAATTTTGTAACAGGTGTGACAGTAGCAATAGCAATAGTAACTTAAAAAGATTCAGTATATGTAACGTGTAGGGAAGTGGATCGGTGATGGACAATGATTTAGATGAAATTTATCATATAACAGTTAGACACTAGGGCAACACATAGCTAGCTCCAATTAATAAATGTAAAGTAGGCATGTATTCCATATATAGTCATACGTGCTTGCGGTAAGAACTTGCATGACATCTTTTTTCCTAACCTCCCGTGGCAGTGGGGTCCTATTGGAAACTTAGGGATATGAAGGCCTCCTTTTAATAGAGAACCGAAACAAAGCATTAACACATGGTGAATACATGAACTCCTCAAACTACGGCAATCACCGGAAAGAATCCCAATTATTGTCACCTTGGGGATGCGGATCATGACACGTAATAGGTGCATATAACTTGCAAGATAGGATCCAAATTACTTACATTCATGAAAACATAATAGGTTCGGATCTAAATCATGGCACTCGGGCCCTAGTGACCTGCATTAAGCATAGCAAAGTCATAGCAACATCAATCTGAGAACATAGTGGATAGTCCTATCAAACTTAACTCGACTACATGATCAATCCCACCACCGTCCAACAAGCCTAGAAAGGAATTACTCACTCCCGGTGGTGAGCATCATGGCGGTGTTGATGTAGAAGGGTTGGAAATGATGACGATGATCATTTACCCTCTCCAGAGCCCAAAACACACTCCAGATCAGCCCTCTGGAGGAAGAACAGGAGGTGGCGGCGGCTCTGTCTCGTGAAACGCAATGAAAACTTTTGTTCTGTGTTTTCTCCAAAGATATGATTTTATAGGACTAGAATTATGGTTGAAGGGGCCACGAAGGCCCCACAAGCCATCTGGGCGCCCCTAGGAGGTGTGCCTGATATGTGGTGGCCCCCTAGCAAACACCCTCCGGTAGGTCTTCGCTCCATAATTCATCATATATTCTTGAAATAATTCACAAAATGTTTCGTCCAATCCCGAGAACTTTTATTTCTCCACAAAAATAACACCAAGGTAGTTCTTCTGAAAACATCATCAATCCAGGTTACTTTCATTGAAATCATGCAAATTAGAGGTCCAAACCAGAGCAAAAGTGTTTGGAAAAGTAGAACCTTTAAGACGTATCAACTCCCCCAAGCTTAACTCATTGCTTGTCCTCAAGCAATTCAGTTGATAAACTGAAAGTGATAAAGAAAACGTTTACAAACTTCTTTGGTCTCGTTGTTATACACATGCTTAGCTAGTGCTCAAGTTTTCAGCATATATCATAAATAGACACGTCTATCACAACCACTTAGATATTATGTTAACACATGGCAATACATAACCAACTAGCAAGCAACAATAAAATATCTCCTGTACCCAAAATTTGTCAAAACAATTATAATACAATATGGTGACATGGTATTTCGCTAGCCCTTTGTGAGATTGCAAAACATAAACGCAGAGAACCTCTGAGATCCAAGGAGCGACTAAATATTGTAATTCAGGGTAAAAAGATCCAGTCAAGCTCATATCCAACGTTAACTAGACACAATGCATAAGGATGATAATAGTGGTCTCAGATTTGGTGCTTTAGTAAGAGGATGATGACTCGGCATAAAAGTAAATAGATAGGCCCTTCACAGAGGGAAGCATGGATTTGTATCGGTGCTAGAGCTCAAAGCTTAAAACAAGAGTGAAGATATTTTTTTTTAATGGTGCACTTTTCTTGTCAATGTTACGACAAACGTTTTCAATATTTTACATGCTAAACTCATTGCTGGCGGTTCCCAAACATAATAGTAAATTTTACTCCTATCCGCCATCCATACACAAACCATGGCTGACCGAATTCATGGATGCCTGCCAACATACAACTGTCCCAAGGAGTTTGTTTAATTTATTTTGATTATGTAGGACTAGGCATCCATTTTACCAACATCTCTCATGCAATGACGGCAAATAAATGACCGTCATGAGAATAACTCGCTTAGCATGGAAAATATCGACCACCTCGTCGCTTTTAGAGCGAGACGAGTGCACAAAATGGATGTCTATTTGAATATTTAGAGATGGCACATGCAAACTTAGTCGGAACGGCAAGGTAATAATGCATATAGGTAGTTATGGTGGACTCATGTCAAATAGCTTGGTTTAAGGGTTTTGGATGCACATGCAACATTGCCGCTTAGTGCAAGTGAAGGCTAGCAATAGAATGAGAAGCAACTAGCTAGAGAGCAACAATGGTCATAAACATGCTTTGTGAATAATTAGCATTGAGCGTAGGAAGAACAGGATATGAACACTCTAAATTTAAACATCATGAAGGCTGCACTGGTTTTGATTCAACTACATGTTTGCACATGGGCCAAGTCAAACTGCTCGAATTACTCAGAGGGAAATACCATACTACCATACCATATTGTAACCATTTTAACGCATGTTCACACATGATACGTCTCCAATGTATCGATAATTTATGAAGTATTCATGCCATATTCACCTATGTTTACAATACTTTTTTATGGTTTTGATGCACTTTATAAGATTTATTTAGAACTAACCTAGACTGATGATGTTTTCAGCAGAACTACCGTGGTGTTGTTTTTGTGTAGAAAATGAAAGTTCTCGGAATCGCCCGAAACTTTTTGACAATTTTTTTGGAACAAAATAGGGACTAGATGCTTCGTGGGAGGGACAAATGAGTCATGAGGTGGCCACCCTCCACTAGGGCACGCCACGCCCCCATACCGTGCCCTGGTGGAGCGTGCTCACCTCGTGGCCCATCTCGGCGTGGAACCAACGCCAAAAATTCCTATAAATATAGAAACCATCAGAAATAACCCTAGACTCCTCGTTCCGCTGCTTCAAGGCCTGTATATCAATGAAAAACAAATCTAGAGGGAAAACAGTACCCTACCGGAGAGGGTAGATCATCTCCGGTGGCCATCTTCATCATCGCGGGGGAGTCCATTATGAGGAGGGGGTAGTCCACCCTCAGGGATGATGGTTTGCACCAGTAGCTATGTGTTCAATCTCTCTCTCTCTCTCTCGTGTTCTTGATATGGCACGATCTTGATGTATCACGGGCTTTGTTAATATAGTTGGATCACATGGTATTTCCCCCTCTCTATCTTGTTGTGATGAATTGGGTTTTCCCTTTGAGATTTCGTTATGTTGGATTGAATATTGGACTTGGGAGCACTTGAAATATTTCTTGCATGCAGATACTCGTAGTTACATTAGGGTATTCAAGTGATTCACATGATCTATGTCTTGGTACTCAACTTTTGGATTCCCGAGGTGAGCTTGGGGTAATCTATGCATAGGGGTTGATACACGTTCTTGTCCTAGCTTCTGCGGTAGAAATCTTGGGGAACTCCTTGAGGTTCTTTGTGTTGGATTGAGTATTATGAATATGAAATTATTTGATGTGTATCATATAATTAAATCATGGATACTTGTGGTGACATTAGAGTTGGTTGATGCATATCATATGGTGTTATTCTAGTACGAACTCTTAGATAGATCGATCAGAAAGGATAACTTGGTTATTTTAGTATGAACTCTTGGATAGATCGACCAGAAAGGATAACTTTAAGGTGGTTTCGTACCCTACAAACAATTTATTCTTATGCTCTCCGATAGATAAGAACTTCCGAGTGATTATTCGTTGCACGTTGAGGGATGGTTATGTAATTATATTAGCATTGTTGAGAGATTGCACGGGTGAAAGTACAAACCATAGGCCTTGTTTTCGAGCATTGCAATACCGTTTGTGCTCACTTTTGTCACTTGCTACCTTGCTGTTTTTATATTTCCAGATTACAAAAATCAATACCTACTATCATTATTGCACTTGTATCACCATCTCTTTGCCGAACTAGTGCACCTATACAATTTGCCGTTGTATTGGGTGTCTTGGGGACATAAGAGATTTCTTGTATTTAATTTTAGGGTTGTTTGAGAGAGACCATCGTCATCCTACACCTCCCATGGATTAATGAACCTTAGGTCATCCACTTGAGGGGAAATTGCTACTGTCCTACCAAACTCTACGCTTGGAGGACCAACACGATTCTACAAGAACAAAGTTGCGTAGTAGACATCAAGCTCTTTTTTGGTGCTATTGTTGGGGAGGTGAGTGCTTCAAGGTATATATTTAGATATTGCAATTAAATATTTTAGTTTCTCATTTTTCATTAGTTTAGTGTTATAAAAGAAAACTACACAAAAATGGAGTTTAGGTTGCATCAATTGTTTCGTCTTTTTAATGTCTTTCGTGAAAATGATGGAAAGGAAAATTGTGCTCAATTGGTAGAGGAAGAATTTATGAAAATACTTAATGAGAATTCCTTAAATGATGAGCATGATAGCAATATTGTTATTATGAATTTTCTGAATATCCATGATGCTAATGATATGCAAATCCACAAGCTTGTGGATGCTATGTTTGATGAAGATGATATTTTTTGTCCCCCAAGTTTTGATGAGCAAAACTATTATGATGATGGCATGCCTCCTATCTATGATGATTATTGTGATGAAATGTATGATATAAAGAGTAATGCCAACCTTGAAACTTGTCATCATGATTTTAATATTCAATGTGGTTATGTCAATCAAGTACCTCATGCTAGTTATTTCGTTGACTTTGCTCCCACTATTATGAATGAGTAGAAGTTTGTTTATGTGGAGGGTCATAAATTTTCTATGATTATAGATCATGAAAAGAATGCTGCATGTGACAGATATATTGTTGAATTCCTTCATGATACTACTGAAAACTATTATGAGGTAGGAACTTATGCTTGTAGGAATTGCAATAATATCAAGGTTCCTCCCTATGTGTTCAAGGTTTTGAAGTTGTGCTTGTTTTGCCTTCCTATGCAAGTTGATTATTGTTCCCATGAATTGTTTTCTCAAATAATCCCTATACATAGGAAGTGGGTTAGATTTAAATGTGCTTGTATTGTTATTCATGATACTCTCTTGCACGTTTCAACTACTATTCATATACGAGCATCATTGAAATCATCACGTCTAGCTAAAAGGCACTAAAGAAAAGCACTTTTTGGAGACAACCCAACACTTTTACTTTATTTTTTTATATTGTGACATGATTAGGCTACTGTATTAACCATGTTTTGTATCTTTTATTTCAATAAAGACCCAAGTAAGGCCTTTGGGATAGTGTGGAAACTTGTTTATTTGATTCTGTTTAAAAATAGAAAGTTTTGCCTCCAGTATATGAATTATATTTTTTTATTGGAGAGTAAAAAAATTCTGAGATTTATACATAAAATTTATACGCAAATTCTATGCGTTTTACTAATTTTTCATAATTATTAGAGTGAGGAAAATATGGTGATCATTCAGATCTTCACAGATTGTTCTGTTTTTGCATGCATAGTTTGCTTGTTTCAAGTGTTTCCATAGCTTATATTTGGTAATATAAATTGTAGGAATGATGGAATACATTATTTATTATGTGATAAAAATTATTAATCTTGTCTTGATAGTACCTAAGTGAATGATCTATCTTTACGACACTAACCCATCTCACGAAGTTTCGTTAAGTTTTGTGTGATTGAAGTTTTCAATGTTTGGGTGAGATACCGATATAAGGTGAATAAGGATAATAAAGTACCTAATATTGGGGTTTCCCAAGGTGCCCCTAGGTAATATTCAAGGAATACTCAAGCGTCTAAGCTTAGGGATGCCCCGGAAGGCATCCCCTCTTTTGTCCCCAACATTATCGATACATCGTACTTGGAGCTATATTTTTATTCGTCACATGATATGTGTTTTGCTTCTAATGTCATTATAAACCGTTTTTCTCTTTGTGTTATTTATAATATTGTTTTCCAACAAAATTTTCCATGAATTGCCTCTTAGGATGCTTGAATTACATGTTTGATATGTGCTGTGTAAAAACAGAAACTTTTGCTGTAGTGTTTGGATTTTCCTATTTTACTAGAACATGGAAAGTTTCTGAAATTTTTACACATTATTTTCATATAAATTATTTAGCATTTAATATTGTTCATAATTTTTTGAGTTAGATAAGTATATTGTTTTAATATATTGCTACAGACTGTTCTGTTTGGACAGATTGATATCATTGTTTTGTTATCTTATTATCCTAGCGTTTCCATAGCCTATATTGGTAGATACAAATTGTGGAAATGATAGTAAAAAGTAGATGATGTTTCAAATTATTATTCAACTTGTCTTGGCAGTACATAAAGAGTTATTTTATGATTATGTTCACTAACCTATCTCACGAGTTCTTTTCATGTTTTGTGTGGATGAAGTTTTTGAGAATAGGTGAAACCAGGATACGAGAGGATTGAAGGAGAAATAAAAGATCAATATTGGGGATTCCCAAGGCACCCCAAGTAAATATTTCAAGAAGTCTAAAGCATATAAGCTCGGGGATGGTACGCATCCCACCTCTCTTCATCAACAACTATCGGTTAGCCTATGTTGAGGCTAAATTTTTATTTATTCACATGATATGTGCTATTCTTGGAGTTGTATTTTCATTTTATTGTTGTTTAAATAAAATACTCAGATATTAAAATATTTATTTATAGAGATCCCTCACATAGCTAATTAATTGTTTGAGTACTCATTAATGTTCACTCATATCTTTTGAGAGTAGTTTGGTGTTTACTCTTGTGCTTCACTTATATCCTGAGACTAAATTGTGAATGAATTGAATATCATAAATCTGAAATTTCAATGTGCTTTATGCTTAGTAGTAGCTTCAAATATGGTTTAGAAAGTAAAATCTATTGAAGTTTGACAATCACAATATTGGTCATACAAGCAATTCATGAATGATTAGTATAAGGAAGAGAACTTTCACATACAAATATGTTATCTTGGACATATTCTATGATTGTTAATACCCATTAATTATTTTACAAACTTGAGAATATTAGTTGAAGTTGGACATGGAAGACAACATAATGAGTTATGGTTGTGTATATTTGCATAGAATTTATATTGTTGTGGAGATCCTCCAACATGTGGTGTTTGCTTAGGATCTTTTGCTAGCCAAAAATTCGTACTAAGTAGAGATACTACTTGTGCATCCAAAAACCTTTAAACCCAGTTTGTTGCCATGATATTCCACCATATCTACCTATATACGGTGTTGCCCTGTCGTTCCAAGTAAATTTATATGTGCCACCTCTAAAATTTCAAATGAGCATATGTTTTGTGTGTTTGGACCGCTCATGGAGCGAGAGGGAGGCGGTCGGTATCTTCCATGTTAAGCGGGTTATTATCAAGATGAGTTTTTATTCACTCGTCCTTGCATGAGAAGGGTGGTAATAGGGATTCCTAGTCCCAATATTTTTGCAAATAAATAAACAAAACTCCCCCAGGAATGTTGTTGGTATGGACGGTACACGTTGATTCGGCTAGCCATGGAGTATGATTGTTGGTGGAGGGGGAGTAAACCTTTACTTTTACCACTTGGGAACCATTGCTAATGTGTTTAACATGGAAGATATTGATAACTCTTGGTCGTGACGTTGACTGGAAGGGCGCACCTCCCAAAATTATATCTATCTCTATTTTAAACAATGAGCTCTAGCACATATGCAAATCCCTGCTACCCTCTGTGAAGGGACAATCTATTTACTTTCATGTCATTTACTTTTCATGTTGAGTCAACTTCTTATTCCAACATACTTCTATTAGTTGGCAAGCATCATGTGGTGGGGAAAGATCTAGGCACATATGGCCAGTCAAATATATTTGATCATGACTTATTATTGTTTACAATTATCTCTATGAAATATGAGTTGGGAGGTGAAACATTAAGCCCCTATCTTTCTTTGCGTTTGATGGATGCCATTTGTTCTAAAAATATGCTTTGAGTACTAGCAATCATAGAAGACTATATGATGATTGTGTATGTGGAGCTCTTACTTAGACTTTGTTGAGAATAAGATGAATTGCAATTGTTTGTTGACTAAGAACATAGGTTGTTAAGTTTCAAGACAATTCATTGTTTGAACCATAACATGTGAATTGGTTACTACTTTATCATGATGAGTTTTATGAGAAAGAGTTGTTATGATGCTAGAAAAAGTGGTTAAAATTATCATCGATCAAACTTATGCACTATACTAGAATTTGTTAGGAAAGCAACTTATCTATATTGAAGGCCCAAGACGCATACATATATATTACACAAGACTTTAGGTGCAAGGAAAGTAAACATAGACTAATAAGGACTCCTAGACCAATACTAATACTTCCTAACACCCCCCTAAAATGCAAAGCATATGCAATAACATTGCATTTGAAGAAGTGTAATACTAGAAAAAATGATAATCCAAATCCGCGTCTTGAGAGTGCCGTTGTAGCATGAAGAGTCTTCAAAACTTGTCGAGTCGCGAGAGTGGATAACAAAGATATGGCACATCGGAGAAGACACCACATCAATGGTAGACACAAAAGAAGTATCAAGAGAAGATGGGTTGTCAAATAAGATGGCGCATCCAGAAAATGAAGCATTGCTTAAAGAATCATGGACCATGAAAACTTGCAGCGAAAGAAGCTCAGAGGCTAGAGAATGGGCTTAGATCAACAATGCAAAGAGAGGCCACATAAATCCTATTGAGCGGATAATGACCAGAAAAAAGGCAGACGGTCAGAAGTTTGGTGGACTCGCATGACATGAGAAACACGAAACATCAACAGATTTGGTGGACACGGTGGAAAACATAGAAGCTAGAAATCACATACTAAACTAAATACAATGAAAGTGGAAGATGACAGGGAATCCAAAACAACAGAGTGGTAGGAAGAAGCTAGTAGTAGTAGCACGTAAGCAGCTAGCAACACGTAGCATGCAACCATGCACCACGTATCCTCAGCTAGCACCACGTATCCTCAGCTAGCACCACGTTGTAGAAAGTAGTAGCTAGCACCAGCGGGCAGACAACAACCACGTGTATGAGGAGCAAGCGCGTGAGATCCAACAAGAGTGGACCAGATGGAACGGAGCCGTCCTGGAGGTGCTTTGAGTCGAGCAGCGATGAGGTGATGGTCCTGATCTGGAGTGGCAGCCGCTATCGATCTGAGAGGAGCGACCAATGATGCATAGCATCGATCTGATGTGGGGGTAGCAGCGGTAGAGCAACACGGGACCGTGGTGAGAAAAGGAGGCCCTCAATCTTGGAGACGTGATCTGTGTGGAGGGAGCAGTCACGGGTGCATGACGGATTGGGCGGGGCGACGTTGAATGGGGTGACAACGATCTTTAGCATAAAAAGGATCGATGGTGCCTAATATTGAGATTGGATCGGGAGGGCGAGTTGTGCTGCCCGAAAAAAATAACCTTAGCTCTAATACCATGTTAAGCTTCATGCACGAGCGAACGCAACCCAAAGACCAAACTCATGGGGGACTACGTAACAACCCAGACCACTAGCTTCATGCACTAGCGTCATGCACTAGTGCAATCCACATATACTGTAACAACCCAGACCAGTAGTCGTGATTACCAAGCTAGGCAAAAGCCTAAGCTTGGGGGACTACATATTTCTCACCTACATTAAATTCATGTTCTCACACTTCATATAAATTGTCGGTGTTCATCCTCTTTTATTGTATATCCATGTTAGCTTTATTTTTCTTGCTTTCTTCTTGTGTGTTTAAACAACTTTGAAAATCCAATTGTGGGGACTCCGACTCATAAGTCGTCATCACCGAATGTACGTGCACAGTGATCCCAGAGATCAATGCTCACTTAACACACAGAAACTGAATAACAAGAGTCTTACATCCATTACATACCGGTTTACTCAAATATGGCCTTCATGGCCAAGTCTTCATATGATTGCAGCGGAAATCTCCAATGATAGCATGAACGCATGCCATCTGCCTTAACCCTACAGACATTCTGACTGGGAAGCGTCCTAGCTCGCATGTCCGTCACCAAGGTAATCTTCATCATAACCTGATCTTTCATGCCTGGCCAATAAAATAACCAGTGGACAGCCAATGAGTACTTTGAATGTACTCGCAAGCAACCCATGTTTGGAACGAGGCAATAACAATGCATGATGTAGCACTAATAGGTATGTTTTGCAGAAAGCTCATTTTGAGTGCAATGACATGATCAAGTAACTTAAGTAAGCATGCATCAACCATAGACAGGTGAGAATACTTCACAGTCATCATCATAAGTAGGGGGTTGGATGTCTCATGTTCAACCATCACACCAAGTCCTCAGACTTGTCTCATGTGCCGTATGAACATCTCATGTTCAGCCATCATGCCAAGTCAACCGACTCGACTCATGTATCATCCTTGTCACCACACACACACCAAGTTTGCAAAATCATCTGGACGTGGCATAAGCAGCACCACCCAACTGTTCTTGACCGTGGACACGGTTATTCGAATAGTTTTACACTCTGTAGAGGTTGCACATTTTACCCACAAGATTCAGGGAACTTCCGTGTCATCCACGACTCGCGGTATATTACATACCCGAGGTAAGCACCCGAACAATGCCTTTACCATGGCGATACTAAACAAAGAGTCCACTCGTTGGTGCCATCCCTCATGATATACATCACACGTATCATCCATGAGGGCATGCAACGGTGTGCCCGGTGCCTGTAAAGATAGTGCATGACCTTCCACTCTGGGACGACCCCGTCTCGAGAGTGACCTCTTCACTCTCGCCACTAGTAATGCGGGCTCCTTGCTAGCACCAACCATAGTAATCAACAAAGCCCCTTCCCATATAGGGGTAGAGTGGTTGTACATGTAAGGTTGGGATGGTCGACAATTCTTAAACCCTCCATTTTCGAAAACACACACTCACTTATTTTGGTACACCACTTCTTTCTCAAGTGGTTACCCAACTCATCATAATCTCCCTCGGGCATTAGTGGCACCCGACGGGGTTTTCGAACAAGAGTCTTTGAAAGCATTTCTTTCTTTCCATCACTATGCATAATCCCGATCCCACTTGCGTATCATCTACTAGCATCCTATCTACACCTACCTGCATAACCCTCATAACGTGGTAGGGTCATGCATGATGCAAGTGTCAATGGAAAAAGAGTCGGAAGGAACCCACATAAGTGGTCACTTCTCCACATGATCAAATACAACGAAAGTAAAGTGCTATATGGCATGCAATAAAAATGGTTTCTTATTATGGTCAAAGGGCTGCTTGCCTGGCTTAGCAATCTGTTCGAGGTCTTCACATGCTTCTCGTCCAACTTTGAGCACTCAGTATATCTCGTCAACTACCGTCGGTAAACAACCACAATAAGCAACACAACAAGCAGAGAAATAAACGTGCTCTATAAATAGGAGTTTTAGTTTTCTAGGACTCCTCCGGTCATGAGGAAAATAACCAAGGAGGTTTGGGTGGATGTGGGTCAAGGGGGAGTTTGAATGGTGGGAATGATGGAAATGATGATCCTTCAAGATGTCAACAGAAAATAGTTTTATAAAAAATGAGTGGAGGCACTCATAAAATAGGTCATGATTTTAGAAACATGTGGGAAGTGGTTTCACTAGATTTGGAGTTGGTATGAATTTCCTAGGGATTTGCAAAGATGAGATAAATGGAAAAGTGGGTTATATAGTGGATACAATAGAATAGGTGCATGGTAAAAATGTTCACCATGGCTAGAAAAATAGGATATGAGACTTAGAGTACCTATAAATTGGATTACTCCATTTGGAGATTATATGGATGCTCTTGGAATTTTACAAGGTGGCTCTCCAATAGTTCAAATATAAATTTAAATTTGAATAGTAGAGAGAAGTTTGTGGGAAAAATATGTCGGATATATTTTTGGATAGACGAAGATTTTAGGAACCTCTAGGATTTTGAATCGCCAGATTTGGAGTTAAAATGAATTAGTTGTGAATTGTTTTGTCTAACAGATAAAGGAAAAAGGAAAATGGATTTATACCTAAATGGGCTAGAACCTCTGGCCATGCAGTGCACCGGCTCGGCAGCGACTGGGTCGGCCCAGCAGTCCAGTCGCACGGGGCCCCGGGGTGATACCGAAGGCGCCTTCCCGGTGATACGCTTTCGCCGCAGGGAAACAAAACCGCGCGGGAGACGTGACCACTTAACCCGACAGGCGGGCCCGGTCACCAGGCTCTGCCGCTGGCATGTGGGTGCCACCTGCCAGGGTTGTCCCCTTCCTCCCGCTCGAGTAGAGGAGAGACACGGGAGGCCATGGCCGGTCGTGTGCCGACGCCCGTTTCGGTGGCTTCGGTCACCTCCGGTGGTGCTCCGGCCACCGACGTGCTCAGGGCACTGAGCCTCATGCGCCTAGGATGCTATCAGGACCTTGGGGAGTCAGGGCCAAGCGTAGCGTCCACCACAGCGGAAGATGGCGATGGCCAAGATGTACGTGGGGCTATGGCCATCGGGAGGAAGAACTGGAGCACGGGGAGGTTCTTGGAGATGTAGGGGGTGCTCTGGTGTGGATCACAGGAGCCGGGGAAGGCCACAGTGGCCGAATTTGAGCGGAGGCCGTCGGCGGGGCTTCGGCCATGGGGATGGAAGGAGGTCGAGGGAGAGAGAGTGAGCCGGTCAGGGGGGTCTACGGGAGAGAGGGAAAGCGAGAGACCTCGAGAAGGCACATGGGGAGGCCTTATATGGCCGATCCGAGGTCCACCATGGACCGAGTTCTCGGAGGGGCTCGGGAGAGCTCTGCTAGGCCCAGAGGAGGGCAAGGGAGGAGGGGTCCGACCGTCCGGCGTGTCAAGGACGCCGAGACGACCTCGGGAGACACGACCACGGCGCCCAAGGCTTTCGGGGGCACCCATTGGGCGGCAGCTACAGTGCGGGTGCGCACTGTAGCACGCTTTGGAGCACCCCTTTGGCATGCCTGTGCATGTCATTTGCATCCAGGGCGTGCCCTCGCATGTCCACTAGTGTCTAGGGGAATCTAGGAGGGTAAAACAAGGTGTAAAATGCATTGGATGCTGCGTGGGTTCCTTGGGTGAGAAGGGAAGCTGAGAAAGAGAGGAGAAATTCATGTCCAGAGGGGTAAAAAGAGAGTTTTACTAGGCTAATCATTGAGCTATGGCCATGCCAAGTTTATTGGGGGTAAAGGGGAACTACTAAGGGCTCTGCTAAAATTTTGAGCCCAAGGGGAAGAGTAAAAGTGGTCAAAATAGTGAATACTAGAATACACCAGAAGGTGTTTGATGGAGGCCTCCACTTGCTGTGGGTTTTAACAGGATAAAATAATGGGTAAAAACAGGAGTGATCACAAGTTTTGAGCTTATTTGAGAAAAGTTGGCAATACAAATGTTATCAACCCTAGAAATGGACACAAATGGATTTTCTTAGATCTAGCTATGCAAATCCATTCCCCTTGATGCACCACTAGATGTGGTGACATAGTTTAGGGACTATAACGTGCTCAAAAAGTTTGGGGCCCAATGGGGAAACTTGGCAATGCAAGATTACCAAATTCTTGAAATCAATAGAAATGGTTTTGAGGTGATTTGGACAAGTTAATCAGTTCTCCTTGATGCACCATTTGGTTGGGTTGCATTATTAGAGGATTATATCTTGGCCACAAAGTTTGAGATCAATAGGAGGAAGTTGGCAATGTAGAGTTGCCCAAATTTTAACCTGGACAAAGAGGGTTTTGCAATATTTTGGTGAATCAAAAAAATTGTGATTGAGAGGAAACTTGGCAAGATGAACACACACATCATTTGTGACATAATAGAATTTTCCTGGATTTATTTGAAAATATTTCTTATGGAAATATTTCAAATGCTTGGAATAGGCAGAAATGGTTTTGAACACTTTTGTCCAATACTTTAAACATGGCCATGCCTTGAAACTCTTATATATGGACAATATATGTCCACTGAGATTTCCTAAGTTTTTCCAAATATTTTTAAAGCATTTAAATAATTTTTCCCTATAAAAGACCATTTTTGGCCTTAAGAAAATGCCTTTAAATAAAATATGAAAATAATCTTTTAAAATAATATTTTGTGGTTTTGGAAAGTTATATATATATAGTAGGTTCCAAATAAAGCATTTGGGGAAAAGTATCCACACAATTTGGGGAATTGCAGTGCAAATCTCAAATCAGGGGGTTTGAAAATCTAATTTAAATAAATGCTTTTTTGCCAAAATAAAATTTTGTAAAAATATTTTTAAGTCCTATTCACATGTCATGATCATTGGACAAGAGTTGGGATCAAGGAAAAGAGTTTTGAGAGTAGGAGGGAGTTTATGAATATAGAGCACATGAAAGCAAACAAGAAATCAACAATCAAGTCAAGCATCACAAGCATAGAAAAAGTTTTAATTGGCCCTAAATTTTGAGTCATGATAACTAAGTCATGAGAGGCAAAACACAGGGTGTGACAGACCTACCCCCTTACAAGAATCTTGTCCCCGAGATTCCTAGGCTAGGCGCAGAAGAGATGCTGAAATTCAGAGGTGAGGTAGTCTTCACGTTCCATGCTGCTTCTGCTCTCGTGTGGTTGTCCTTCTGGATCCTGAAGTGTCTGATGACATGTCTTTGAGTGCATTGTTGACTTTGCCTCAGGGTGAATGGGTCCCAGCAACCTTCTAGGCTTGCCTAATGGTTAAGGGTTTTGTGGATGAGGTTCTAGCAAGGGCCTGGCTTGCGTGCGTATCCCAAAGTCGGAATACCTAGCCAAGTAGTGTGTCTGTGTGCTGGTCATAGGACTGCTCACGTTGGTCAGTGAGATCTAGATGTCTCGCGTTAGAATAGAAAGGTTGAGTCTTGGTGTATCTTCTCGTTGACGGGGAAGTCCTTATCTTCCTTAAAGCAGGGGTCTTTAGCCGTAGGTGGTCTCCATCCTTGAGAGTGCCGAGGTGCATCATTGTGGGCTTCTCATCAAGATCTTCTGCTTGAGTAAGTTGCTCAGGTAGATTATTCATTCTTCTTTGGTCATTTGTCTTTATCGTCATGGACGCATGTTTCTGGAGGTCTTCCGGTGTTTGGTCTATTTGTCACTCCGTGGCAAGGTCTGTGCTGGCTCTCGCCCCTAAGACTGAGCTTAGAGACTTGGTGTCAAAATGGTTTCTACCATCTGGGAAAGTTTTAGTGGGGTTCTAGATAAGCTGACTATTCAGAGTATAGATCAGCCATCTAACCCCAAGGTGTGACAGTTGGCAAGTGGGGTGAACTACACTTGACGGGTGGCTTACCATGGTCGAGTCACGGTTTACGCCCTAGATTGAACCAAAAAGGGGCTAGCAATGAGGTCATGACAGTCGTTCTACTCCGTTCCAGGCACCTGAAGGGAGCAGGGACGTCATGCTCAACGTACACCATCAAGGTGGTGGAGTAAGAGGGTGCCATCTACTTCTTAGTTCCATCCTGTTCAGGATCTGATAGATGACCATTTAAAGCGAGGGGATCTCTAATACTCTTGATGTCCAAGGCTTCATCGGGCTTGAACGTAGATGCTTCTGGATATAGTCTAGTTGAGGTATATGGTAGAGGAGTGGAGGTTGACTTCCTTTGCTTCTTCTTTGTCATTGTCGTGGCTTTTTAGTCGCAGTGGTCCGTCATCTCGTTTGGGAAAGAAGGTCTTCTTCTGTAGGGAGGGTGCTTCGCGAAGTCCAACTCCTTCAAGGTGAAACCTTATACTCGAGAGGCATGGTAGTTAGTGTACCTAGGGCTGGTCCAAAAAGGACTAAGGTGTTCCTCCTTTCATTTGGTAAATAAGTATGTTATCCCGGAGGACAACAACCTATTTTCCGAAGTATCACATAAACACATTGCTCATCGGATATGTGAGAGGAGCAGGCATTCATCCCGGATGGTCACTAGTATCAAGGGCTTGAGGTCCAACCTAATATAGGTCTTCGTGGCCACCTTCCTTATGGAAAGGGTGGGTGGTGGTCATGATGGGATATCGACCATGGTCTGAGGACCTATAGTCCAAGGCCTATCATCATTATCTGACCACGTCAGGGTCCGGTAAAGCTTCGGGGTTTCAAGGAGCTTAGGATGTGAGTGATTGTCTAACATCTTATTCTGAGCACAACTATTAGATGCCAATCGTATTGCCTAATGCTCTGACAAAATCACCTTATATCCTCGAAGGTATCATCTCATATAAGTCAACTCCAATATTACTCATGCTATTCATCTCCAAAGTTCGAGGGAAGGACTAAACCAAAATCTCATATGTATAGTATAGCTAACTCAGGTATATCCCTATATAAAAATCCTCGGGATAATTTACAAGCCGCTAAGCTTTATCATGACGCTACCAATCCCAGTGTCCTACTGACCCATCCAAGGTCTAAGGTACTGCATTACTATGCTAAGCAAACACGTAATAAACCAATCCAAGATCTTGTTTCCTTCCCACGAACGCAATTTAATCAATCCACGAAAATCATCCTCTATTACATGACCCAATACTATTACAAATCCAGCATCCATGTCGTCCAACATAATCTCCTTGAGTTCATAGAATCCACATATCATTGCAAGGACTATTTTCATGAACTTCCAATCTCATGTCCAACTACACTCCAAGGTCGAGCTTATATAGATCCCTAAATTATCCCTAACATCATCCGATTCCTTCTACTATCATCCACCAAGAAATATGGTGTCATTATCAAGATCATTGGACTAAATCCAAATTTCTCTGAACCATGTGGTCTAATTGATCTCGAGCACCTAGCAGAATCACCTATTTAAATCCAAGGTTTACATCTAGTAAGAATTCCCTACTAGTTACTCCCGTCACTATCGTAACACCATCAATCCATTATCAATTTCACTTGCCACAGTCAAGTCATTTATCCACCAATAATTTCAACTTGTGATCATATTTGTCCTATTAATCCAATTTTCTCAAGGGACAAGTAAGTTATGCTACTCTATCAATCTTATCCACCAAGCTCATCTACCAACATTAAGACTTGTAATCCAAGAAAGGGTCTCAACTATTTCCCCAATACATCTATTATTGCTGAATTAAACCCTTATCAGCAAATAGTATATCCTCAGAATGATGCTCTCTATGGCATCAAGGTTCTAGCTCTAGTGTAAGAATGAAGGATGTTTGTTCACTGTGATCACTAGCTCCATAATGAACCTAGCGCAAAGCAGGGATTATTGAAGCTCAATAAGTGCTCTGGCAAATCCGTGTATTAGACACGTGATCACAGACTTGTGCTGGGGAGCTTGTGAGGTCTAAGTTGGGCAAGGGAAGGTTTCGAACCTTGAGGGAAAAGCATAACTCCACGGGGTTGTGTCTTGTTGAGTTCTTTGTAGTCGAAGTCTTCGGTGCTGGTTGCTTGTCGAGGTGGATCCTTGGTGCATCTTGTCTTGCTAGTCTTTAGTTGATGAGAGGGGAAGAGGGAAAGTAGCATAGAGGAGGGCGCCTAAGGGGGTGGTATAGTGGAAGTGCAATCAAGCAAGTGCCGGAAAGGCCAAACACATGCATCAAGGTAAGGTAGGTGATATAGTCGTGCACTTGTTGCCTCGGGCAGAAGTGTGACTCACACCAAAGCACAAACAGGAAAAACATGCAACACACATCATGGTTCCATTCAAACCATCATACGGACTTGACTTCGCATGGGGGACACATGACCTATCCTACCCTAGGGGTTCTTGGACTTATTAGTCGTGCTTGCTTTGTGCCTTAGAGAGGAGTCTTCTTAGTCTTCTAGGTCTTCTTCAGATGTCACTATGTCTCTGGTTATTGTTCATCAAAACAATCCTAGTTGCACCTGAAGAGTCCTTGACGGCTTCAGGTCTGTTGAGTTGACGACGAAGGTGACTTTTCACGACTGTTGTTGACAGGGTCTTCTGGTGTCCTTGTGTTCGTGAAAATGCCTTCTTGTCTTCTGAGGTGTCGAGCATTCCAGGTAGGCAACCTTTTATGCAATGACATTAACAAGGCGTGGTAGAGTTGTATCCTGTCGGTCTCGTTGACGATATCATCGGCACCAAGAGCGGGGGAATGATGAGGACCGTTTTTCTACTCACTATAGTGAGGCAGACCAAATGGCAAGGTTCTCATTCACCGGTGGTTGCCGACACAACAACGAAAAGGACAGGTTTGCTCCATTAGCGATGCATATCATGACATTGCATGGCTTGTGCCCTAGTCATCAAAGGCCAGGGTGGCATCATCCTTGGGTTGTGTCGAGGGTGTCACTATCATCTAAGTCTTGACATCCTCATCCTTCGAGAAGGTGTCTTCTGCTGGTAGCTCCTTGTCTAGTGTCACCAACTTGGGTCCAAGATATGCCGGCAATCGTCTGGCAAGGTGGCTTCCTTCTAGGTTACCCACGAGGATTACGAGGAATCCAGTGGTCAGAGGCACAAGGGTAGTAGCGACCATTTGCAAAGTTTTGAAAAAGTAGACGAGGAGAGTTAAGAGAAATATGGTGGAAATGCTAAGGCAAAAACCCATTCTTCCTTTGAAAATTTAGGAGAGGTGAGAAATATAGGGGCTTCTTAAGTAATTTTGAAGGGTCTTGAAAATAGTTTTGTCCTAACTCACGTCCATACTAACTAAGGGCCTCCTACAATCAACCTGGCTCTGATACCAGCTCTGTGGGGACCCCGACTCATAAGACGTGATCACCGAATGTACGTGCATAGCAATCCCAGAGATCAATGCTCACTGAACACATAGAAACTTAATAACATGAGTCTTACATCCATTACATACCGCTTTACTCAAATATGGCCTTCATGGCCAAGTCTTCCTACGATTGCAGCAAAAATCTCCAACGATAGCGTGAACCCATGCCATCTGCCTTGAGCCTACAAGCATTCTGACTGGGAAGCGTCCTAGCTCGCATGTCCGACACAAATGTAATCTTCATCATAACCTGATCTTTCATACCTGGCCAATAAAATAACCAGTGGCAAGCCAATGAGTACTTTGAATGTACTCGCAAGCAACCCATGTTTGGAACGAGGCAATAACAATGCATGATATAGCACTAATATGTATGTTTTGCAGAAAGCTAGTTTTGAGTGCAATGACATGATAAAGTAACTTAAGTAAGCATGCATCAACCATAGATAGGTGTTCATAAGAACACTTCACAGTAATCATCATAAGTAGGGGGTTGGACGTCTCATGTTCAACCATCACACCAAGTCCCCAGACTTGTCTCATGTACCGTCTAAACATCTCATGTTCACTCATCGTGCCAAGTCAACCGACTCGACTCAAGTATCATCCTTGTCACCACACGCACACACCAAGTTTGCGAAAACATCTGGACGTGGCATAAGAAGCACCACCCAACTGTCCTTGACCATGGACACGGCTATTCGAATAGTTTTACACTCTAGAGAGGTTGCACACTTTACCCACAAGATTCGGGGAACTTCCGTGTCATCCATGACCCGCGGTATATTACATACCCGAGGTAAGCACCCGAACAATGCCTTTCCCATTACGATACTAAACAAAGAGTCCACTCATCGGTGCCATCCCTCATGATATACATCACACGTATCATCCATGAGGGCACGCAACGGTGTGCCCGGTGCCTGGAAAGACAGCACATGACCTTCCACTCTGGGACGACCCCGTCTCGAGAGTGACCTCTTCACTCTCGCCACTAGTAATGCGGGCTCCTTGCTAGCACCAACCATAGTAATCAACCAAGCCCCTTCCCATATAGGGGTAGAGTGGTTGTACATGCAAGGTTGGGAGGGTCGACAATTCTAAAACCCTCCATTTTTGAATACACACACTCAATTATTCCGGTACACCACTTCTTTCTCGAGTGGTTACCAAACTCATCACAATCTCCCTCGGGCATTAGTGGCACCTGACGGGGTTTTCAAAAAAAGTCTCTGAAAGCATTTCTTTCTTTCCATCACTATGCATAATCCCGATCCCACTTGCGTAGCATCTACTAGCATCATATCTACACCCACCTGCATAAGGTGGTAGGGTCAAGCACGATGCAAGTGTCAATGGAAAAAGAGTGGAAGAAACCCGCCGAAGTCGTAACTTCTCCACATGATCAAGTATAACGAAAGTAAAGTGCTGTATGACATGCAATGAAAATGGTTTCTTATTATGGTCAAAGGGCTGCTTGCCTGGCTTAGCAATGTCTTCGAGGTCTTCACATGCTTCTCGTCCAACTTCGAGCACTCTGTATATCTCGTCAACTACCATCGGTAAACAACCACAATAAGCAAGAAAACTAGCAGAGAAATAAATGTGCTCTATAAATAGGAGTTTTAGTTTTTTAGGACTCCTCCGGTCATGAGAAAAATAACCAAGGAGGTCTTGGTGGATGTGGGTCAAGGGGGAGTTTTGAATGGTGGGAATGACGGAAATGATGATCCTTCAAGATGTCAACAGAAAATATTTTCATAAAAAATGAGTGGATGCACTCATAAAATAGTTCATGATTTTAGAAACGTGTGGGAAGTGGTTTCACTAGATTTGGAGTTGGTATGAATTTCCTAGGGATTTGCAAAGATGAGATAAATGAAAAAGTGGGTTATATAGTGGATCCAACAGAATAGGTGCATGGTAAAAATTGTCACCATGGCTAGAAAAGTAGGGTATAACACTTAGAGTACCTGTAAATTGGAATTAGTCCATTTGGTGATTATATGGATGCTCTAGGAATTTTATAAGGTGGCTCTCCAATAGTTCAAATTTAAATTTAAATTTGAATAGTAGAGAGAAGTTTGTGGGAAAAGTATGTAGGATATATTTTTGTATAGAGGAAGATTTTAGGAACCTCTAGGATTTTGAAGCACCAAATTTGGAGTTAAAATGAATTAGTTGTGAATTGTTTTGTCTAACAGATAAAGGAAAAAGGAAAATGGACCTATAGCTAAATGGGCCAGAACCTCTCGGTCGTGCAGCGCACCGGCTCGGTAGTGACTGGGCCGGCCCAGCAGTCCAGTCGCACGGGGGCCCGGGGCGACGCCGAAGGCGCCTTCTCGGTGGTGCGCTTTCGCCGCAGGGAAATGGAACCGCGTGGGAGACATGACCACTTAACCCGACAGGCAGGCCCGGTCACCAGCCGCTGCTGCTGGCAAGTGGGCGCCACATGCCAGGGTTGTCCCCTTCCTCCCGCTCGAGCGGAGGAGAGACATGGGAGGCCATGGCCGGTCTCGTGCCGATGCCTGTTCCGGTGGCTTCGGTCACCTCCGGCGGTGCTCCGACCACCGGTGTGCTCTGGGCGCTAAGCCTCATGCGCCTAGGATGCTATCCGGCCCTGGGGGAGCCGGGGCCAAGCACAGCGTCCACCACGGCGGAAGACGGAGATGGCCAAGATGGACGCGGGGCTATGGCCATCGGGAGGAAGAACTGGAGCACAAGGGAGGTTCTTGGAGACGCAGGGGTGCTCTGGTGTGGATCACAGGATCAGGGGAAGGCCATAGTGGCCGAATTTGAGCGGAAGCCGCCGGCGGGACTTCGGCCGGGGACGGAAGGAGGTGAAGGGAGAGAGAGTGGTCCGGTTAGGGGGTCTACGGGAGAGTGGGAAAGCGAGAGAGATCGAGAGGGGCACGGGGGAGGCCTTATATGGCCGAGCCGAGGTCCACCATGGACCGAGTTCTCGGAGGGGCTTGTGCGAGCTCTGCTGGGCCCAGAGGAGGGCAAGGGAGGAGGGGGCCGTGAGTCCGGCTTGTCGGGGACGCCGAGGCGATCTCAGGAGACGCGACCACGGCACCTAAGGCTATCGGAGGCACCCATTGGGTGGCAGCTACGGTGCGGGTGCGCACTGTAGCGCGCTCTGGAGCACCCCTTTGGCATGTCAGTGCATGTCATTTGCCTCCAGGGCATGCCCTAGCATGTCCACTACTGTCTAGGGGAATCTAGGAGGGTAAACCAAGGTGTGAAGTGCATTGGATGCTGCCTGGGTTCCTTGGTTGAGAAGGGAAGCTAAGAAAGCGAGGAGAAATTGTTGTCCAGAGGGGTGAAAAGAGAGATTTACTAGGATAAACATTGAGCTATGGCCATGCCAAGTTTACTGGGGGTAAAGGGGAACTACTAAGGGCTCTGGTGAAATTTTGAGCCCAAGGGGAAGAGTAAAAGTGGTCAAAATAGTGAATCCTAGAATACACCAGAAGGTGTTTGATGGAGTTCTGGGAAAGCAGAAGGCATCCACTTCCTGTGGGTTTTAACAGGATAAAACTATGGGTAAAAACAGGAGTGATCACAAGTTTTGAGCTTATTTGAGAAAAGTTGGGAATACAAATTTTATCATCCCTAGAAATGGGCGGAAATGGATTTTCTTAGATCTAGCTATGCAAATTCATTCCCCTTGACGCACCACTTGATGTGGTGACATTGCTTAGGGACTATAACATGCTCAAAAAATTTGGGGCCCAATGGGGAAACTTGGCAATGTAAGATTACCAAATTCTTGAAATCAACAGAAATGGGTTTTAGGGGATTTGGACAAGTTAATCTGTTCTCCTTGATGCACCATTTGGTTTGGATGCATTATTGGAGGATTATATCTTGTCCACAAAGTTTGAGCTCAATAGGAGGAAGTTGGCAATGTAGAGTTGCACAAATTTGAACCTGGACAGAGAGAGTTTTGGGATATTTTGGTGAATCAAAACAATTGTGATTGAGATGAAACTCGACAAGATGAAAACATATATCATATGTGACATAATAGAATTTTCCTGGATTTATTTGAGAATATTTCTTATGGAAATATTTCAAATGCTTGGAATAGGCAGAAATGGTTTTGAATGGTTTTGTCCAATACTTTAAACATGACCATGCCTTTGAACTCTTATATATGGACAATATATGTCCACTCAGATTTCCTAAATTTTCCCAATTTTTTTAAAGCATTTAAATAATTTTTCCCTATAAAAGACCATTTCTAGCCTTAAGAAAAAGCCTTTAAATAAAATATGAAAATAATGTTTTCAAATAATATTTTGTGGTTTTGGAAACTTATATATATAGTCGGTTCCAAATAAAGCATTTGGGGAAAAGTATCCACAAAATTTGGGGACTTGCAGTGCAAATCTCAAATCAGGGGGTTTTGAAAACCTAATTTAAATAAATGGTTTTTGGCCAAAATAAAATTTTGTAAAAATATTTTTAAGTCCTATTCACATGTCATGATCATTGGACAAGAGTTGGGATCAAGTAAAAGAGTTTTGAGAGTAGGAGGGATTTTATGAATATAGAGCACATGAAAGCAAACAAGAAATCAACAATCCAGTCAAGCATCACAAGCACTGAATTTTTTTAATTGGCCCTGATTTTTGAGTCATGATAACTAAGTCATGATAGGCAAAACATAGGTTGTGACAGACCTACCCCCTTATAAGAATCTCATCCCCAAGATTCCTAGGCTAGGCGTAGAAGAGATGCTGAATTCAGAGGTGAGGTTGTCTTCACATTCCATGCTGCTTCTGCTCTGGTGTGGTTGTCCTTCTGGATCCTGAAGTGTTTGATGACATGTCTTCGAGTGCATCGTTAACTTTGCCTTAGGGTGAATGGGTCCCAGCAACCTTCTAGGTAGATTGTGGGCTTCTCGTCGAGATCTTCTACTTGAGTAAGTTGCTCAGGTAGATTCTTCATTCTTCTTTGGTTGTTTGTCTTCATCGTCATGGAAGCATGTTTCTGGAGGTCTTCGGGTGTTTGGTCTATTCATCACTCCGTGGCAAGGTCTATGCTGGGTCTCTCCCCTAAGACTGGGCTTAGAGACTTGGTGTCAAAACTGGTTCTACCATCTAGGAAAGTTTCAGTGGGGTTCTAGATAAGTTGACTATTCAGAGCATAGATCAGCCATCTAACCCCAAGGTCTGACGCTTGGCAAGTGGAGTGAACGACCCTTGACAGGTGTCTTACCATGGTCGAGCCATGGTTTACGCCCCAGATTGAACCAGAAAGGGGCTAGCAATGAGGTCATGACAGTCATTCTACTCCGTTCCAGGCACCTGAAGGGAGCAGGGACGTCATGCTCAACGTACACCATCAAGGTTGTGGAGTAAGGGCATGCCATCTACTTCTTAGTTCCATCCTGGTTAGGATCTGATAGATAACCATTTAAAGCAAGGGGATCTCTAATCCTATTGATGGCCAAGGGCTTCATCGGGCTTGAACGTAGATGCTTCTGGATATAGTCTAGTTGAGGTATCTGGTAGAGGAGTGGAGGTTGACTTCCTTTGCTTCTTCTTTTTCGTTGTCGTGGCTTCGCAATCGTAGTGGTCCTTCATCTTGCTTGGGTAAGAAGGTCTTCTTCTGTAGGGACGGTGCTTCACAAAGTCCAATTCCTCAATTATCTAGTAGTAGAACTAAAGAAAACCCAAAAATATTTCGTTTGCTTGTTGGGAGGTTTCCCGTGTAAATAGTTTTTCTCGTTCTTGTTTTCCCTTTGTTTATTTCCTTGTTTAAGAAAAACAAAAACTCCAAAAAAAATCAGTGTGTTTTTCTGAATTTCTTTTATTTTTCCTGAATCCTTGACAGGAGAAGACCACGATAGAAATATTGAGTGGCTCTTATATGCTTTATTGCCGACAGGCAGCCAATTTTATGTTGTCTTCTCCTTTGTCTTAAATCGTCGTGCAGATTCCAGCTTAGCCCACGACATTCTTGCACCATTATTATTATTATATCATTGATCATGCAAGTGAAAGGCAATAATGATGATATTTTATGAAGTGATCGTGGCAAAGGAAGCTGGTATGAACTCTTCTTGTTTTTTTTGTAAATATGTTTAGCTAGTTTGATCCTGATTCAGTATATTATGAGTAAACATGTATGTGATGACAATTAGAGATTATATCTTCTCATGCCATGCCTAAATACCTAGGAGTTAATAATAATTTATCATGTGAGTTTATGTCTACTATGCAACTTTGTTCTTGTAGGCTTGTGTTGGGCCTCCAAGCATAGAGTTTTGTAGGATAGTAGCAATTTTCCCTCAAGTGGATGACCTAAGGTTTATCAATCCGTGGGAGGTGTAGGATGAGGATGGTCTATCTCAAATAATCCTGCAATCAAATACAAGAAATCTCTTGTGTCCCCAACACACCCAATACAATGGCAAATTGTATAGGTGCACTAGTTCGGCGAAGAGATGGTGATACAAGTGCAATAATGATACTATCCCAAAGGCCTTACTTGGGTCTTTATTGAAATAAAAGACACAAAACATGGTTAATACAGTAGCCTAATCATGTCACATATAAAAACATAAAGTAAAAGTATTGGGTTCTCTCCAAAAAGCGTTTTTCTTTAGTGCCTTTTAGCTAGACATGATGATTTCAATGATGCTCGTATATGAATAGTAGTTGAAACGTGCAAGAGAGTATCATGAATAACAATACAAGCACATTTAAGTCTAACCCACTTCCTATGTATATGGATTTTTTGAGCAAACAATTCATCGGAACAAGAATCAACTTGCATAGGAAGGCAAAACAAGCACAACTTCAAAACCTTGAACACATAGGGAGGAACCTTGATATTATTGCAATTCCTACAAGCATAAGTTCCTACCTCATAATATTTTTCAGTAGTATCATGAAGGAATTCAACAATATATCTATCACATGCAGCATTCTTTTCATGATCTACAATCATAGAAAATTTATGACCCTCCACATAAGCAAACTTCTACTCATTCATAATAGTGGGAGCAAAGTCAACGATATAACTAGCATGAGGTACTTGATTGACATAACCACTTTATAGCAAAGTCAAATTAAAATCATGATGACAAGTTTCAAGGTTTGCATTACTCTTTATAGCATACATGTCATCACAATAATCATCATAGATAGGAGGCATGCCATCATCATAATAGTTTTGCTTATCAAAACTTGGGGGACAAAAAATATCATCTTCATCAAACATAGCATCCACAAGCTTGTGGATTTGCATATCATTAGCATCATGGATATTCAGAAAATTCATAATAACAATATTGCTATCGTGCTCATCATTCAAGGAATTCTCATTAAGTATTTTCATAAATTCTTCCTCTACCAATTGAGCACAATTTTCCTTTCCATCATTTTCACGAAAGACATTTAAAAGATGAAACAATTGATGCAACCTAAACTCCATTTTTTGTAGTTTTCTTTTATAACACTAAACTAATCAAAAATGAGAGACTAAAAGATTTAATTGCAAGATCTAAATATATACCTTGAAGCACTCACCTCCCCGGCAACAGCGCCAAAAAAGAGCTTTGTGTCTACTACGCAACTTTATTCTTGTAGAATCGTGTTGGTCCTCCAAGCGTAGAGTTTTGTAGGACAGTAGCAATTTCCCCTCAAGTGGATGACCTAAGGTTCATTAATCCGTGGGAGGTGTAGGATGAAGATGGTCTCTCTCAAACAACCTTGCAATTAAATACAAGAAATCTCTTATGTCCCCAAGACACCCAATACAACGGCAAATTGTATAGGTGCACTAGTTAGGCAAAGAGATGGTGATACAAGTGCAATAATGATAGTAAGTATTGATTTTGTAATCCAAAAATATGAAAAATATCAAGCTAGCAAGTGACCTAATTGAGCATAAACGGTATTGCAATGCTTGAAAACAAGGCCTACGGTTCGTACTTTCGCTAGTGCAATCTCTCAACAATGCTAATACAATTGGATCACATAACCATCCCTCAACGTGCAAAGAATAATCACTTCAAAGTTCTTATCTAGCGGAGAGCATAAGAATAAATTGTTTGTAGGGCAGGAAACCACCTTAAAGTTATCCTTTCCTATCGATCTATCCAAGAGTTCAGACTAAAATAACCAAGTTATCCTTTCCGATTGATCTATCTAAGAGTTTGTACTAGAATAACACCATATGATATGCATCAACCAACTCTAATGTCACCTAGATACTCCAATGTCACCACTAGTATCCATGATTTAATTATATGATACACATCAAACTCTTTTAGATTCATAATACTCAATCCAACACAAAGAACCTCAAAGAGTTCCCCAAGATTTCTTCCAGAGAAGCTAGGACAAGAACATGTATCAACCCATATGCATAGATTACCCCAATGTCACCTCGGGAATCCGAAAATTGAGTACCAAGACATAGATCAAGTGAATCACCTGAATACATTAATGTCACTACGGGTATCCGTGTGCAAGACATATATCAAGTGCTATCAAATCCAATATTCAATCCAACACAAAAAATATCAAAGGGAAAACTCAATTCATCACAACAAGATAGAGAGGGGAAACACCATGTGACGCAACTATATTTACAAAGCCCGTGATACATGAAGATTGTGCCATCTCAAGAACACGAGAGAGAGAGAGAGAGATTGAACACATAGCTACTGGTACAAACCGTCACCCCTGAGGGTGGACTACTACCTCCTCATAATGGACTCTGTCGGGGTGATGAAGATGGTCACCGGAGCTGATCTACCCTCTCGGACAGGGTATTGTTTTCTCTCTAGATTGGTTTTCCGTCGATACAGAGGCCTTGTGGCAGCAGAACGAGGATTCTAGGGTTATTTCTGATGGTTTCTATATTTATAGGAATTTTTGGCGTTGGTTTCACGTGGAGATGGGCCACGAGGTGAGCACGCTCCACTAGGGCATGGTATGGGGTCTGGCGCGCCCTGGTGGAGGGTGACCACCTCGTGACTCTTCTGGCCCTCCAACGAAGCATCTAGTCCCTCTTTTGTTCCAAAAATACTTTCAAAATGTTTCAGGTGATTCAATAACTTTCATTTTCTACGCAAAAACAACACCATGATAGTTCTGCTGAAAACAACGTCAGTCTGGGTTAGTTCAAAATAAATCATATAAAGTGCATCAAAACCATATAAAATTATTGTAAACATAGGTAAATATGACATCAATACTTCAAAAATTATCAATACGTTCAAGACGTATCAACATCCCCAAGCTTAATTCATACTTGTCCTCGAGTAGGTAAATTATAAAAGAAATAATTTATGAATTGTGAATGTTGTTAGGAAGTATTAGTATTGGTCTGGGAGTCCTTATTAGTCTATGTTTACTTTCCTTGCACCTCAATTCTTGTGTAACATATATATATATATATATATATGCCCCTTGGGCCTCTAATATAGATAAGTTGTTTGCTAACATGGTATCAGAGCTAAGGTCTTCATTTCAAGTCTTGGTTTTCGCAATTTATTTAAAAATTGCTGGTAGCCCCCTTTATATCCACATAGAGGCCACTTGAATCATACGCGAGTTTTGCACGCCATTGCTCTCTTTCGGTTACACGTGTTGACTTGTCTTCCCCGTCACACGTGAGAGGGGGTGTTACAGTATATGTGGATTGCACTAGCTATTTCCATCAGTTCGGACTTTTGGTTGCGTTGGCTAGTGCATGAAGCTTAACACGGGTAATAACTAGAATGATATCTCGTGGAGGCATTCCTGGCAGCCTCTTCTGCCAAACGAGCAGCCTCCTCCACCAAACGGGCAGCCTCCACCGTTGCATTGTACTCTCGCACCTCGTACTCAAGAAAAAAATATCATCTCGAGCCTGAAAGTCAAAGAGGACAGGTGCAAGCAAAATGACAGACATAGACATGTATTTTCTAAATATTAAGTTGTACTCATAGCCTCTAGCACGGATCACAAGAAATTCATGATAGCGCATATGTTAATAATCTAAATATCTGTCAGGCAAAATGGGGTCATTAGGTTGAGGTGACACTCCTAATTGTGTAGCTACGTGTGATGCATAAATGCCTCCATACAATTCGCCATTGCTAGATTTGAAAGCACATTTGCTCCCTTGGTGGTTTTGGTAATTAATAACAAGATATATGTCATTGAACTAATGTTTCCACTAAGCATGTTTCAGGAAAAGTTCAATGCTGGGTTGGCAAAAGGATCGTGGAATACCCCAAGATGCAAGGAAATAGATTGGCACAACTTCAAGCAAGAGGACACTACATTTTACTTTGCAAGAAATCACTTTGAGTCCATAGGAAAGCCAATACAATCAAAAGGGGGTAAGGTACTGTTGGTGAACAAAATGCTCATACGTGCACAAGTGATAGTCACCACATTCACCCACAAGCTCTTCCACAATGTCTGTCCAAAGCCAAATATTCAAAATCTGTGCAACCAACACTCCCCACTCGGTGCCACCGATTCTCAGCCTCAGACAGACTTAACCAAACCCTAGCCCTTCGGTGCAACCGATTCTGATTTGGTGTCGTCGAGTTTGAGTTGCCAAACTTTTGTTACGCAAATTCATAAAATCGGTCCGACCGAGTTTGTTGAATCGGCGTCACCAAGTCTGGCAATCTGACCATTGGTCACCTTATCGATGCAACCGGGTTGTATGTATCGGTCTCACCGGGATTCAAAAGTTGCTACCATTTAGGCAACTCGGTACCACCAAGATTAACACATCGGTGTCATCGAGTTGGACTTATTAGGTGTAATGGTTGGATTTTTGGAGATGCCTATATATACCCCTCCACCACCACTCACTCGCAAGAGAAGCACTCAAAACAGATCCCCACTCATACCAACTGATTTTTTGAGAGAGAGCGGCCTACTCATGTGTTGAGATCATGCCATTCCATTCCAACCATATGAATCTTGATCTCTAGCCTCCCCAAGTTGATTTCCACCCAATCAATCTATTCCACCAAGCCAAATCTGTGAGAGAGTGATTGTGTGTTGAGGAGTATATCATCTTGAAGCACAAGAGCAAGGAGTTCATCGACATTATCGAGCCTATTACCTTTTAGAGGGTGGTGCCTCCTAGATTGGTTAAGTGTTGCTTGGGAGCCTCCTACTTCATGTTGTCGAGTGAACCAAAAAGTTTTTAAGGGCAAGGAGATCGCCTACTTCGTGAAGATCTAACCCCAGTTAGGCTAGTCCTTAGTGGACGTAGGCCATCATGGTATAGTCGAGGTTGCTTCTTCGTGGAACCCTCCGTGGGTAGAGCCCTTCGTGGACTCTCGCGACCTTTACCCTCCGTGGGTTGAAGACTCCATAAACGTGGACATATGATAGCACCACCTATCGGAACCACGGGAAAAATCATCGTGTCTCCAAATTGCGTTTAATCTTCCTACCCTTCCTTTACTACTCATGCTTGTATTTACTTTCCACTGCTATACTCGTAGACATGCATGTGTAGGGTGTGCTTGACTTGCGATGAATGCTAAAATCTGCCAACACTTAAAATTGGGTAAAATATATTTTTAATTGGCCAAGTAGTCTAATCCACCCCCCTCTAGACCTACTTTCGATCCTACAATGTTAGAGTGCAACCTTTGGGCAACAATTGCACCAAGGTTAAAATGTCGTTCACATGTCAAAGTAGCATGTATAATACTCAATTCAGGAGTGCATAATGCACTGCATTCTTGTTTTCCTACCATGCATTTCCCGTTGAACAATTCAAAGTAACGGATAGAGGGAAATTATATACTTTTAATTCTAGCCCGTGTTACTCCCATATCCAATCCTACGCAAAGACTCTCGAGCAACATATTATAATCAACTGTCGATGGTTTCCCGAGTAGACCCCAAAGTGGAAGTTTGCAGGCAACTGAAAATTCTTCTAGAGTCATGCTAAAAGATTCATCACACAGTTTATATAACACCCTAGAATTGTGCGCTCGAAAGTGAAATCCATTCGTGAATGTACAGGTAAGGTTATAGTGTTGGACACACTTATCTGCAAGAAGTCGATGAGGCCGGTATTCTCCATAAAATGCTCAAATTCCTATTTCATACCTCAACCTATCATGAACTCATCGCTTGGCCACCGATAAGATTTTGCATTGGCCATGACTATTTGATTAGCCCCGGGCTCTATGTAGGTTTGTCGAACCGGACTTCCGCTCGACGACTTGCCCAAATTACACCTCTTTGAAGAGCTCCTCCTAACGAAACTCATCTTCCCAAACACAAATTTCTTAAAAGTTTGGGTCACAAATTTATGTCAAAAAAACTTTGCAAGAATGGTAGCAACAACCCATAGTGATGCTGAGAGGCCATATTAAGTATTCATATTACTTGGAACTCAAAGAATTCAACATGAAAGCTCATTTTCTGTAGCACCAAGTGCAGAAACTTATGAAAAATAGAAACCACTAAAAACTAATTGGAGGAATGGGAGAGTCACATACCAAGGAGTAATTCCTCAAAACAGTTTCGGAAACGGAGTCCCAAGCAAAGATATCAAAAATTTCACCTTCAGGGTGAAGAACATGGGAGAGAGATGGATAGGGAATTTTGCTGGAGGTAGGAGAAAGAGTGGGACGAAGGGATAAGGTAGGGGACATGTGGGCCCCACAAGCCAACAGGGCACGCTATAGGGGGGCGCCCTATTATGTGGTGGCCCACTGGCACACCCCCTTGCTATAATTTTTATGCCAAAAATTCTAAAATATTCTGGAAAAATTTGTGTCAAAAATTCTAAGCCTTTTTATTTTTGGGGTATTTTTCATGCACGGGAAAAATAGAAAACAGGAATTTCATGGCATTTTATTTTTATTTAACTAAGAAAAACTAAGAAGAAAGATGTAATACAGAGAGTTGTGAATACTCAATTCATCGATCACATGTTCTTCGAAAAGGATTCATTAATAAGGTTGATCAAGTCTTATTAATGATCGTTTCCAACTAACATGAAACCGAAGAATTTTGTGTATACCAATAGGTTAACTCAATAGGGATTTGTATTTCCCCAACAATGAGATTATAATATTTCTTCTTCTTGGCAGTAGGTAGAGGAATTGTGAAATCCCCAATGATAACCGTGGGAATATTATCAATGACATTAATATTATTAACCAAAGTTTGCTTCTTCGGAAAATGCACGGTATGTTGCTTGCCATTGACATGAATGGTAACCTTGCTTTTATTGCAATCAATAACATCCATTGTAGTATTTATAAAGGGTCTACCAAGGATGATTGACATATTGTCGTCCGCGGGCATATCAAGAATAACAAAGTCTGTTAAGATAGTAACATTTGCAATCACAACGGGAACGTCCTAGCAAATTCCAATAGGTAAAGCAGTGGATTTATCAGCCATTTGCAAAGATATCTCAGTAGGTGTGATTTTACTCAATTCATGTCTTTTATAAAGGGATAAAGGCATAACACTAACACCGGCCCCTAAATCATATAAAACAGTTTTCACATAGTTTCTGTTAATAGAGCAAGGTATTGTGGGTATACCTGGGTCTCCCAACTTCTTAGGTACTCCACCATCAAATAATAATTAGCAAGCATGGTAGAAATTTAAGTTTCTTTTATTTTCCTTGTATTGGTAATAATATCTTTCATATACTTAGCATCCAGAGGCATTTTCAAAATATCGGTCAAGTGAGTGCGCAAAAAACAGGTCTAATCATTTCAGCAAAGCGCTCAAAATCTTCATCGTCCCTACTTTTAGTGGCCTTACAAGGGAATGGCATGGGGATTTTGAACACATGGCTCTCTTTCCCGTTCATGTTTCCTAGCAACAAAGTCTCTCTTAACATAATGTTTATTTTTAGAGGTTGGGTTATCAAGATCCTCAACAGGTTCAATTTCCAGATCATTATATATATTTTTGCTATCATCTGGTTGAGCATCTACATGATCATCATCATTATTATCATTTTCATTATTACTAGGTGTATGTTCACTACTAGACTGTATCTCAGCAACAGAAACAAAAACTTCATTATGTTTCACAACAGGTTGTTCCATAACAGGTTCACTAGAAGCATGCAAGTTCCTATCATCTTTATTTTATTATTCTTCATATATGAACTAGGTACATCTTGATTGATTTTCTAAGAATCTTGTTCAATTCTTTTAGGGTGACCTTCAGGATAAAGAGGTTCTTGGGTCATTCAACCTCCTCTAGTCACTACTCTAACAACATGATCATTCATATGATTATTCAGTTCAGCAAGCAAATCATTTTGTGATTTAGCAACTTGGTCTAACTGGGTGTGAACTATGGAAGCATGTTTACCTAAACCTTTCACAGCATTTGCAATTCTAAACATCAAGTCACTTAAGCGATATCATCATAGCATTACATTGCAATTGATTCTTGGCATAATTATTGAAGTGTTCTTGCTTAACAACGTAATTATCAAATTGATCCAAGTATTGTTTAGGAGTCTTAGTATATGGTATATCACTTTCATTAAAGGAATGGAGATAATTTACCTCTACTACCTGTGTCGGGGTGTCAAGTCCATGTATTTCTTCAATAGGCAATAATTTCTTGACATCATTGATTTTAATACCTTTATCTTTCATAGATCTCTTTTCTTCTTGCATGCCCTCGGGACTAAGGAATAGAATACCTCTCTTCTTTTGAATAGGTTCCGGAGGCGGTTCAGGAAGTGTCCAATCATCGGCATTTTGCAATATGTTATTCAATAATTCTTTAGCTTCTCCAATAGTTTTTCCCTGGAAACACAACCACCACAACTATCTAGGAAATACCTAAAAGCATCGGTTAGTCCATTATAAAAAATATCAAGTATTTCATTATTCTCAAGAGGACAATCATGCAAAGCTCGTAGTAACCGAAGAAGCCTCCCCCAAGCTTGAGGGATATTCTCTTCTTCAATTTGAGCAAAGTTAAATATTTCCTATAAGGCAACTTGTTTCTTATGAGCAGGAAAATATTTTGCAGAAAAGTGGTGAAGCATATCCTGGGGACTATTCATACAACCAGGAGCAAGTGAAAGAAACCATTCTTTGGCCTCGCCTTTTAGCGAGAAAGGAAAAAAGCTTAAGGATATAATATTAGTGAGTCTTTTCATCATTGGTAAAATGTGCGACAATATCATTCAGTTTCATCAAGTGTTCGACAACAGTTTCACTTTCATAACCATGGAAAGGTTCAAACACTACTATAGGAATTAACCCAGGGTCTATAGAGAACTCATAATCCTTATCAGTAACAAATATAGGAGAAATAGAAAATTTAGGATACGTTTCATTTTCTCCATCATAGATTTTTCTTTTAGGTTGCATAATAGTTTCTTCACGTCATCTCTATCCTTACAACCAAGAAAGTCCCTGGATACCTCACCATCCATAACATAACCTTCAGGTACAAAAGGTATTTCATATCTATTAGGTGAGCGAGGGGTAATAGGTGATTCAAAGTCTTCCACAGTTTCAGCATTTTCAAGTTCTCTAGCTTTAGCAATATGAGCATCAAGTAAGTCATTTAGTGGCACAATTTCTGCTTCAACAAGGGTAGAAATAGTTTCATCATTAATTTCACAAGTAGCGTCATCAAGTTCATGTGACATATCAGGAATATCAATAGGTAGTTGTGTAGCAAGCTGCTCCAAAGCAGTAGGTGAAACTAAAGCAAGGCTAAATGGCAGTTCCTTACATCCTCTCGTGCGAGAGGGGATGATCTTAGTTTGATTGTATTTCAGATTTATCATAGTCTCAATTGGATATACTTCAAATTAACACAATAAATAGAGCTATGCTCCCTGTAAACGGCGCCTGAAAAAGGTCTTGATAACCCACAAGTGTAGGGGATCGCGACAGTCTTCACGAGTAGTATTTGACCCTAATTTAATGGTTCGACACGAAGGGAGCCAAACAATATTTATTGGCCTTGAAAGTTGAGTTGTCAATTCCTCCGCACCTGGGATATCTCTTTGCAACAAAGGTTTAGTAGCACGACAAATAGTTGTAGCAAAAGTTACAGTAGTAGTGACAGTAGCAATTTTGCAACAAGTGTGATAGTAGCAATAGCAATAGTAACTTAGCAAGATTCAGTATATGTAATGCGTAGGCACGTGGATCGGTGATGGATAATGATTTAGAAAACATTGATCATATAACAGTTACACACTAGGGCGACACAGAACTAGCTCCAATTCATCAATGTAATGTAGGCATGTATTGCACATACGTGCTTGCGGTAATAACTTGCATGACATCTTTTGTCTTACCCTCCCGTGGGAGCGGGGCCCTATTGTAAACTAAGGGATATTAAGGCCTCCATTTAATATAGAACTAGAACAAATCATTAACACATGGTGAATACATGAACTCGTCAAACTACGACAATCACTGGAAAGAATCTCAATTATTATCACCTCGGGGCATGCGGATCATGACACGTAGTAGGTGCATACAACTTGCAAGATAGGATACAAATCACTCTTATATTCATGAAAACATAATAGGTTCAGATCTGAAATCATGGCACTCGGGCCCTAGTGACAAGCATTAAGCATAGCAAAGTCACAGAACATCAATCTAAGAACAGATTGGATACTAGGGATCAAGCCTTATGAAACTTAACTCCATTACATGATCAATCGCATCCAATCCCACCACCATTCAGCAAGCCTACAAAGGAATTACTCACTCCCAGTGGTGAGCATCATGGTGGTGTTGATGGAGAAGGGTTGGTGATGACGAGGACGACGATTTCCCCTCTCCGGAGCCCAAAACAGGCTGCAGATCAGCCCTCTGGAGGAAGAACAGGAGGTGACGGCGACTCCATCTCGTGAAATGCGATGAAACTTCTCTCTGATTTTTTCTCCAAAGATGTGATTTTATAGGACTGGAATTAGGCTTGGAGGGGCCAAGAGGGCCCCACAAGCCATCAGGGCACGCCCCTGGCCCCCTGGCACACCCCCTATGGCAGGTCTTCGCTCCCCTGGGCGCGACCACCAAGCTATCAGGGCACATCCACCCCCTTGGGAGCGCCCTTATGGCTTGGGGGCACCTCATGTCCCCTTCGGTCTTCTACCGAAGCTTCTAGGTCTTATTTTGGTCCAGAAAGAATCATCAAAAAGTTTTGGGGTATTCGGACTTCGTTTAGTACAGTATTCCCGAAAAGCCAAAAACACGTAGAAAGCAACAACTGGCACTTGGCACTGGGTTAATAGGTTAGGGATAAAAAATAATATAAAACGACAAGTAATTTCCTAAAAGGTATCCTAGAATGATAGTATAATAGCATGGTGCAATCAAAAATTATAGATACGTTGGAGACCTATCAACCCCGTTCCATCTCGAAACCACGAGCTAGCCTTCGTGTAATGCTCCAGTATGCGAGAGGTATGTGTCAAAGCTTATCTCAAACAAGTCATAATTTTTACCATGACATCTTTGTGCCATGTCAAGAAATCATGCAAATTTACATACATTTAAGAGCATTTTTATTTTTTGGGAGTTTGAAAACCTCAATTTTCAACCTTCGTGTCCAAATAGTGACTCCAAGATGTGTTGAATTCATGCCAATTTATGGCATGAGGCATAAGGACGCACGCAAGGACACAAATATGATTTTCCCAACCATTTTTGGCTTCATCCTGCATGTTCATGTAGTTCAAATTTGAATTGTGGCCACTAAATGCTACAAACCTACTTAATGTATTAAAATGCCGAATTAGTCGTTAAAATTTTCAAATTTTAAGGGGTGGCGGTTGTAGTCGTGCATTGTAATGGTAGAAAACAAATCAAGACAGAATGAGCAAGTCACTAACGGTTCGTCATCACACATGGCCCATATGTTCCCTCTGAGAACCATGAGTTGTCATGTGTTGCTCCGGTTTGTAAGAGGTATTGTGTCAAAACTAATCTCGGGCTAGCCAATTTTTTTACCACGACATCTAGGTTCCATGTCATGAAATCAAGATAATTTACATGTATTTCTGAGAATTTTTGATTTTATGAGTTTGAAAACCTAGATTCTCAACATTTGTGTCCAAAGAGAACTCCAAGATGTTTGGAATTCATGTTTATTGCATGGGGCATAAGGATGCACACGATGACACAAATGTGATTTTTCTAACCAGTTTTTGCTTCATCTTCCGTGTTCGTGTGTTTCAAACTTGAATTATGGCATTTAAATGGCTAGATACTCACTTATTGTCTTCAAAATGCCAAATTAAAGCTAAATTTTTATCTAATGTTAGCATTACGGTTGTATTCTTGCTTTGTAATGGTAGGATTTTTTTACACTTAAATAATATATCCATTGTTGTTGTATCCCAAACTAGTTTTACAAATCAATGCAAAAAGTGAGATGCATACACATGGTTCTATATAGGGACTGTTTGCGATGAAAATTCACGGACCTATTTATGTCTTATGCTAGAGGCTTTGTTGGCTTCATCTAGCTCAGGTCGTTCACCGTCGATCCCTATTCCCCAACAAATCCTTTCTTTTTTTTGCAAGGAATGACATCATGGAGACACTTCACGCTTCGTGACGACGCGTATGACCATCGCCTCTGCCCCGAGCACTTTCGCCTCTGCCAAGAGCACGACCGCCTACACCGAGAGCATAGCCGCATCTGCCTAGAGCACCAATGTATCCATTCGAAGGGCCTTTGCAGTAGCAGCTAGGGAATGTGCAGCACAAATACGACACTATAGCTGCTACGACAGCAGCTGCAAATGCCAAGAGGGCTCAAGCAGCCTTCCATGGCGCGAAGGTTGCCCTAGCCGGGGTCGAGGCCATCCATGGCAGGATCAAGGACACCCACTCCAAGATACTCTAGGCCTCCTCGGAATCCGGCCTGCACCCCATGTCCGAAGAGGCAGCAGAGGCAGAGGTCGAGATGCGTGCGGAGGATGCAGCAGCAAAAGCCATGGAGCCCCTGCACCCCGAGATCACCGAGTAAGACTAGAGATGTGGGAGCCATCGTAGCGCGACGAGCACTGGGAGAAGCTGCGCATGGCTCAGGAGGAGGTACAAAAGTGCTAGTCCGTCGAGGATTCAGTTGTGGAGTACCAACGAGAGCTCTAGCAGCACTACTACTACGAGTAATACAATGTGAGGGCGACACCAAGGACGAGGGCGATTCCGAGGATGAGGGTGACGTCGTGGTCGAGTTCAGCCTGGGGGAGGCGAAGTCAACACCGGCAGAATGTTGCCCGTACAAGTCGCTGACATATCATCAAACATCTGCGAGGCATAGGATGACACGTTGGCGTCTTTGTTAAAACTATGTGTAGTACTAATAGCCTTTGTTTAGAGAGTCGGTCTTTTGATAGAGCCATGTATAGGTCAAGCAACTCTGTTTATTTAGTGAACTTGCTCGATTAAGTAACTGCAGGATATTTTTCGACTAATTTATTTACCCAAGTTAGTAGCTAATGTTAAATTGTGCAATGACGTGGATGAGCACTATAACTAGGGAGTACGGGGGGGGGGGGTATATTCTAATTCATCGCATGCGCTCAAATTAGAAGAATAGTTTGCGATGGTATGTTACCGCACACATTGGTTCAGAAGTAATCATGTCCAATGAAACTTTGCGCGCCAAGTTTCCCTGCACCTAGTGAAAAAAATTGCCAAACACCAAAATATGTACCTCTCCCCACCCTCCGCCCCTGCCAAGGGCCACAGTTCCCTTGTTTCCTCCTTCCTTCCTAAGCGCTCTATCCACTTCCTCGTTTGCTTGGACGCTCTCTTCGTCTCGCATCCGACCATCGCAGACACCATGTTCTGTTAGGATGACCCCTCCAGCGTTATCTCCTCCTCTGACGAATCTTTCATCGGTGCGTTAATACTCTCTCCTTTCTCTCGCTCATTTAGGCTTAGTGTTATTGTTTAAATTGGGGATGTTTAATGCAGTTGACGATTTGATCCATTCCTTTCTCTTGTAGGTCCCTAGCGACCTATTTCAAAGAATAGAGTAGGGTAGCTGAAGATCTGTCTGCTCATTGTCAACATCAATCTCCATGCGTGAAGTTAGTTAATTTTGATCTGCGGACAGTGGGAGGAAGTTTGTGGGTTGTGTAGAGACGGTTAGCCCCATTCTTGTTGCTAGAATCATTTGTTATATTAGGTGTGGTTCAGACACTTAGCATGTGTTATTTTGTATAGAATGTAAATAAAACACGGTCATAGTTCTACGTATGTGAGTGATATTTTAACTGATGTCATCAGTTCTATGTTATACTATTCTGGATTGAACCAATGACAGTGCTATTTTAGATGATATCATCGGTTCCATGTTATAAAATTTGTTTATGTACATACCTGTTAGTATTAATTTGATGGCATTCAAACATCGTCGTTGTTCTTCCTATACTACAAGACTGTTGCAGTTATATTTAGTTTCCACACAAATTTGTAATTTTTTATTACACAAACAGAAACGGAGGAAGGATGAGAACGAGAGCATCCTATTACAAAGACTCTTTGACTAGAACCATGGCATGTTCGATGAACAAATTGACAAGCCTCTTTCCAAGAAGAAAGGAGACGCAGTTGAAGCACACAAGTACAAACATGGCTAGCCATTTCTTGTTGGCGAATACTTTGATAAGTGTAGTTTCAGTTGTTGCAAATTATAAAAGTATTGCATGGACAGAATGTCAGAAGATAATACCGTTCTCGAAGTCCACTACGCCGGTATGGATTTCTATCACATGCGGAATACCATCTTTGTGGAATTCTAGGACTTTCATCCCTTCTTGGATATGCTCAATGGCACTCTTATTCAATATTTTATTTTGCAAGTACTTCACAAACTGTGATCAACCTTCTTCATACAAGGATGTAAATGAAAAAGCTAATTGTATTGTATTCCCCTCAGGGGATTTATCAAGCAGAGATCAATATGTATTTCATAGATCCCTATGTAGCAAATGACACTTTATGAAATGACAATCGTCTATGTCGAGACTCCATGGAACATGTCACCAGGATCATCTCTATGTTACACATAGCAGGATTTGTTGTTTGGCCATGTCATGAATGGTAGGTTAAATATACAACCACACATACCTTGATCATGTTTCAGCTTTCTACATCATTTGTAAGTTCACGGTTTTCTTAATCTGTAGCAATCACTTGATCTTGGTAGTCATTGTTCCAAAGCACAATACAGTTTACTACCTGGATTCTCTCAAAGAGTCAAAAAAACTCAGGATCTTATGCGTCTTCATGAATTCATGGGTGGGTATCGAATTCTTTCATGTTGAATTTTGTATTCATATATTGTTCAAGAATTGAGTATGTGAAAATTCATCTTCATTTGCAGTGTATTATCAAAGTACATAATGATAGGAGAGAACCGATTTGATGGCCAACTACCTATGTAGCACGAGATCGTTTCTCCGGTTAGACACCGAAATGCGTTATTTTCAGAAAATGTATCCAAAGGTTTGCACGTACTTGCTCGTACGCTAGTCAAATGTCCAAGTTTCTAGAAAAACCTCTTTCTATTTCTCTCCAAAGAAAAACAGAAGCAATTTACACCAGCTAGGTTGTTCCTAACATGGAAAATACATGACTAATTATGTACAAAATATTTTAGTTTCCTCAACAACAATAAGGGACCAACCTTTATGAATACTACGTTTGCAAAGACATGATGTACCTATGCAGATCCTTTGGTTGATGTAAGGACGCTGACATGATAGAACCAATAAGTCTGTATCTTAATTACTATATTCTACTCCACACGTATGACACATCCTGATCTAAAAAATCTGCAGATGATATTTAAACCGCCGACCCATGAACCACTCCCGACAACTGAATTGATGGATATTAAGAGATTTATCAACAACTTCTTCCTGAAACACCATATCAAGCCCGGTCAATATGATAAAGATTTCGACATTCTTTTTCTTTTAAAAATTATGCATTTAGTTAGTTTTATCAGCTAAACATATATGCATGGATGCACTATTTTTCATTTGATCAGGTCTTCGTATTTCATACACTGTGATTATGTACCGCATATGTCGATACATCTATGGAATTAACTAGCATTTGTTCAATTTCATATTGTATTGTATTTTGATGAGTGTTCCTCCTATGGACACTGTATGTTCAATTGACTATCGTGGTGAAACTGCTTTTTGCAGGGTGTTTCAAATGCGATACCTTTCCATAACCTAGCCATTTAAGTGAAGACAACTCAAATATCTGAGCATGTGGGAGACAAAACGGAAACAAAATGTCACTGACAGCATAACCACCTGGGATGTACTACAAAAGCACACGACATCTAAACTCAACTGTTGGTGATAGATAACAAATCGCAGGCGATTTGCGACACTTCTATGTGTACGTAGGATCTCCTCAGTTGTTTGTGTAGCACATTATCTCACACATGATCTTAGAGGAAACTGTGCCCGATGCAAATTGCAATCCTACTCGTAAATTATTCAGGAAACATGTGCATTGATATCAAGCATGGCAAACGCTTGCCATTGGAAACTCGTGTGCGATGATGCACACAACGCACACAGTTTCTATGATGGCCCGTGTGGTTTAGGTAATATTTCGCAAATGGTTAAACGTCAAACACTGTTTGTTTTCCATGAGAAATTAGACGTGTTTGACTTGTGATAGACGTGTGTGATTTGTCCCCAATTCCACACGTATGCCCAAAATATAGTGTGTGCGATATGTTCCTGCATCGCACATGATTATATTTGGCAGCGCGTCTGCACCACCCTCACCATCCCAGACAATTTTTCTGTGTTGTGTGGGGTGGACCCCCCCTCTTATCACCTACACATGCAAGACGACGGTTTAAAACTCTATCGCAAAAGGGGGGGGGGTAAAAACTATTTGTATAGGACCTCTTTGCGCCATAGTTATAAGGCTCAGACTAGTTGGGAGTCATGGAATACCAGAAACAGTCGCACTCTAAGTGCCCCGTGTGCCGGGCACCACGCTCGACAACCCTACCAATGGACGTAGGTCATGCTCCCATGAGGCGAGTTGACCTATTTAAAGTAACTAGTAGGATGCCCGTGCTACGCTATGGGATCACATAAGATTAAGTGGATTTATGTTATAGTGAGGAACTCATATGTTGCTATAGAGAATAAAAAAGTATACTCAGACATTGATTGAAGAGATGTTATATTGATGATGTACTCCCTCCACAAACTAATAAAAGACGCTTTAAATCACTGAACTAGTACTTTAAAACGTCTTATATTAGTTTATAGAGGTAGTACATATTAAGTATGAACAAACATATGGTTTCCAATCGGTAAACCCTTTCACCGAAGCCAAACATTTCCTTCTCCATCTTCACCTTGCAAGAAGACTTGCTGTTTTTCCTACTCACCTTTGCCATTGCTCACTCTCCTGTATCAAGGGGACAAAGCATGCAACAAATGAAAAATCTATCTGAAGATTGTTGACTTCCTTTGACCATTGTCCCATGGGTTTAACCTATCCTTATCCGCTACCCACCCATGTTGCACATATGCCATCTCTTTTATCTTTTGAGAAATACATACGCCATCTCTTCATGTACAACATTACATGATGCAACATGCTGCCCATGGCCAAAAGATAATGATGACATGAAGAATGTACAGTAAAAGATGTTTTGAAATCATGTTTATATAGAACGGGCGAGTGCGCATGTACATGCACACATACAAAATTAGTATTGGACCTCTTCTTACTCCAGGTCGTACGGAACATGGACAACCCTAAATAACATGCAACTATGCAATTATGGCGTTGTTCAACAAGATATGTCTTCTTCTGTTGACAGTTTGGCACCACCCAAACAGAAAAGAATTATGAGGAAAACATAAGTAGTCGCATGGTGACATGATGTTTGGCTAAATTACAAAGATGATTCGTTCATTCACAGCAACAAAAAATTGTTCATGAACATACAATTAGCTCTAGATTAGTAGTCTTTATTGAAGCCTGTTAGAGGACTAATTTGTTTGCAGAGACATATATTGAGAGAAATTAGTTTGATTTCTTTGAAACAAACTAACACAATAATAGACACAATGGCCTCACCTTGCTCATCAGTGACCCTCCGCGAAGCTGCCATCTATCCGTAAATCTGCATGGGAAAAGACAAAATCAAAATCAAAGACACAATCGAACGAGACTATCTCATGAAAAACGCACCTAATTCGAACATCAAGCAAACCTGAAAAGATTCATGACACGCATACCTAGTGCCTGACTTCTACTGGCAGTTTGGCCCCAGAGCTGACGGGAACAAGTATCGCGCCACATTCAGAAAGGGAAACGTTTCCCTACGGTGCGCCGGCCGAGCGTTTCGGCCGGTCGCGCAAGTCGGGCGCGTGCAATCGGATCGCGCTGGATCCATTCACGCACGGGGTGCCACGACCACAGCCCACGTGGGCTGGCTGGCCCACGCCCGCATCCTGCTAGCCTTATCCTCTCACGTGGGTGTGTCTGCTTTCTCCGTCTCTCGATCCCATCTCTTCTTTTTGCTTCATGGCAACGGTGAGCCGTGGCAATGGTGACCACACATCTGGTTGCAGCCGCAGGTCTGGCGAGCTCCGCCATGGCCATTGTCGATGCGTGCTGGAACCAACGCTCACCCATGCTGGAACCGGCATCAATTTTTGCTACAATCGATGAGTTTTTTTGCTACCACCATCTTTTTCTTCATTGTTCATGAGAATTGGCTGGTCCTTTTTAGCTGCAATCATCATCCAATTTTCTACGACCGGCGAGTTTTTTTGCTACCACTGCCTTTTCTTTTCATCGTTCATGAGAAATTGGTGAGGTCTTTTTTTGCTACAAGTACCAACGAATTTTGCTACATTCATCAAAGATTTTTTGCTGGAGCCGGCGACGAGGCATTTTTCCTGGAGCCAGCACCTCAAATGCACCTCGGTTTTTTGCTACATCCGGCATCACTTTTTGCTACATTAGGCATCGTTGTTTGCTAGAACCAGTTAACTGTCGGCTACGACCGTCAGGCGTCCGACAAGATGCTACACCCGTTCTCCGAAAAGCTGCAACCGGCCGTCGAAAAGCCGCAATGGGGTAATCGGAGGCAAAGCTCGTGTTGCAAGCAGTCGGCGAGCATCGTGACGGCGGCGATGAGGTGGACGAGCTAGCGGTGCTTCAAGGTTGGTCGGTGCGCTTCCATGGCGGGGCCGGATGCGCTCGCTGCTGGTACCCCACACCCATGCTACGTGGTACGCATTGACGCGATTTGTTTTACCTGCAAGCGCGGACTGAAACGCGGACAAAGGTGGGCCTCATCTGACAGCTCGAGAATGATGTATCCAAGGGCTATGGTGTGACCGGCCCGAATTAGGGCCGGCGTGCCGGCGCCTATCGGTCCCTAGAAAGGGAAAAGTTTCTGCAACATTCGGGCATACTCATGGCGGTCTTGTCTCTGGTATAGAAAACGGGGCGTGGCACTGGAGGTTGAGAAAAGAAGCATAGAAGGGAATCAATTCCAACGGAGAAAACGAAGTACGACCAAGGAAAGAAATCAGGGGCAAGCTTGAAGCCAAACTATCGATCGAGACCCAAACTACAACCACAATTACACAAGAGTAGGATCCTTGCCCAACTCAACTCCCATGTTCACGACAGAAGGGAGGGGACGGGAAGTCCGCGCGAATTTGGGAGGGGGTACTCGAAGCATCTGTTACTTTCGAGGGAGAACTAGAAACAACAACCATCATGTTTAGTGGTATCGTGTTCTGGATGTCTTCTTAGTCGTACATTCTAGATCAGAAGATGTAGATGTTACGAAGCGAGGCACACCATCATCACCAACTCGCTTTTCTATAGAAGTAAATATATGATAGCAACACTTTATCGGGTGTACGGTGACCTTCGATATAAGGCCGTCGTACACATCCTTGCTAATTTCTAACCACACTACTATGGATGCCCCAAGTTGAAAGTTGATTCTTGCGCATAAAAATCGGCGCTTCTCACGAAAAATCAAGAATCTGAGCAGACCAGTCACTCATGCCCGAGCCGAGTCTCGGGGGCTATTGCACATTCGTCTGTTCTAGGTATAAGTTTTCGAGCAAAGATTTGATCCTCAAGTCGATTGATTCCGAATGAACATTGGTCTCAGTGGGCTACGTGATTAACATTTATATTTTAACTAGCCAATGGCCGAGGATGATTTCGATCATCAGGTCAGCCACTTGTGCATGACCTGAGTCTCGAGGCTACTACACATTGCATTTTTGCTAAGTCTATGGTTGAACGACTGAAAGAGCATGGTGCCCCCATGTGTGGTTTTGGTAATTGATGACATTCTCTATGGACTAATGGTTGCCTTGAGTAATATTTGAAGGATTTTTCCATAGGATTTTCTTGAATTCCATGTGTTGGTTTCAAGTAATTTATGAGATGACCAAGGTGCTATTCAAGGAATTATCCAAATACTATTCATGTAGAAGACATGATACAAGGTTGATCAAGACAAAGTCAAAGAGTGAATCAATTTGATCAACACACAAAACGTACAAGATGTACCAAGAGGGATCAAGTGATTCCGTCATATGATAAGCATTGACTATTGTGCTTTGTGTACTAACCATAGTATACGTGAGAGTTCTATGTGGGGTTATATATGTTTCCATGGGCTTGCGTTAAGAGGAATACCTCATACAACCCATGGAGGATGGCATCAAGTGGTGATTGTCATCAAGATTTCGGGGTTCAAGTTCAAGAGGAGCATCACGAAGATATCATTCTTGAAGCTTGTCATCCATTGTGGTGACAATGGGCTTGTGAAGATGTGCCAAAGAGTGGTTGATACGTCTCAAACGTATCTATAATTTTTTATAGTTCCATGCTGTTATATTATCAATCTTGGATGTTTTACAATCATTTTATAGCAACTTTATATCATTTTTTGGACTAACCTATTGACATAGATCCAAAGTGCTAGTTACTTTTCCAACATATTGCTTTCCGATCTATCTTTTTGTCGTGTTTGTTTTCAGCTCTATTAATCAAAAATATCAAAAAATACTTTGCTGCACTTTTTGTTTACTTATTTTATTTTGTGTTCATGCGAGATCTATTTGCCCAAACTATGAGAACCTAATCTATCTTTCTACAATTGAGAGATTGACAACCTCTTTTACATGTTGAGTTGCAAGTATTTGTTCTTTGTGTGCAGGTGTTGTTTACATAGTTGCTTGGTCTTCCTCCACGGATTGATACCTCGGTTTCTTAACTAAGGGAAATACTTACCGTAGTTGTGTTGCATCATCCCTTCCTCTTTGGGGAAATACCGACGCAGTCTCAACCCACGTCAGAGGAATTTCGGGCACCGTTGCCAGGAGGAAGCAATCTCTTCAGCGTGCCAATCTCTGGCGCCAGGGAGACATCATCAACATCTATCAGTTTTGTGTGATTGAAGTTTTCAAGTTTTGGGTGAGATCACGATGGATGAAGGAATAAGGAGTAAGAAGAGCCTAAGTTGTGGGATGCCCATGGCACCCCAAGATAATATCCAAAGAGTAACAAGCAACTAATCTTAGGGATGCCCCGAATGACATCCCCACATTCTTCTAACAACCATCGGTATTTTACTTGGAGCTATATTTTTATTCATCACATACCATGAGTTTTCCTAGGAGTGTCTTGTATTATATGAGTCTTTGCTTGATTTTCTTTTTATCCTTGCTGGAAACACCTATTTGAGAGAGACAAAATTATGCTATGATTTGTTAGAATTGCTCTATATGCTTCGCTTAATTTTTGTGAGCTATGGAATTGCTCTAGTGCTTCAGTTATATCTATTTGAGCATGAAGTGCTTTTACTTGTTTGAAGAAATGCTCTCATGCTTCACTTATATTAATTTGGGAGTTACTAATTTTGAAGAAATCCTCTCATGCTTCACTTATATTATTTTGAGAGATGAAACTTTTATGCTCATGTTCTTCACTTAAATCTATGCGAGCTTGTCAAAAGCAATGGCAATATATGAAACTAGTCTCAAAGTGATAGATATTCAAGAGGGATATAATAAAAACTTTCATGAAGATCATTGGACAAATTAAACTTGATTCTTTGTAATAGTTTGGAGACATGATAATGGTAATATGTGAGTTATGTTGCTGAGTAATTATGCTTAGTAAGAATATTGGTGTTAAGTTTTGTGATTCCCTATGCAAGCACGAAAGTCAATAGTTGTGTAATGAAATTACATCCTACTTATGGTGCATTATTCGGTGTTAGTTATGCTTAATGCTCGCTTATGTGAATTTTTGTTTCTTGGTTGGTTGCTTCTCAATCTATTTGCTAGCCTTCACTTGTACTAAGTAGAAATACTATTTGTGCATCCAAAATCCTTACACCCAGTTTTGCCATATGAGTCGACCATACCTACCTATATGCAGTATTTTCATGTCGTTCAAAGCAAATTTGTATGTGCCATCTCTAATTTTGAAAATATTTTTTCCTTTTTGTGTGCTTGTACCACTCATGAAGCGGAATGGGGTGATAGATATATTTTCATGCTAGATGTTTTATTATCAAGATGAGTGTTTATTCACCTATCATTGGACGAGAGTATGGAGGTAATAGGGATGCTCCGTCTGGAAATAAAAAAAGAAATTTACTTTATGTTGTCAAATAATAAATTCCTAGGAAAGTGTTGGTATGGAAGGCAACCGTTGATTCGGCTAGCCATGGAAAGTGAATGAATGGTGGAAAAAGGAATAAACTTTATTTTCTGTTTGAGAACCTCTTATGATGTATCTAGCATGGAAACGTATTGAAATCTCCCGGTCGTTTTCATTGACAGGAAAGGCATGCCACCCAAAATATTTTTCTCTATCAATTTAAACCTTGAGCTCTGGCACCTCTACAAATCCCTACTTCTCTCTACGAAGGGCCTATCTATTTACTTTATGTAATTTTTATTTTTTACTTGAGTTTCCATCTTCTCTTATAAAGCACCAACTGGAGGCACTATGATCGTACTTGAGCGTTCGGTGTAGGTAATATTTGACTGTGTTTCATGAATGGATCAATGACTAGGCATGATGGGCTAGGGATAACTTTCTTTAGTGTTGATTTTTTGAAAGACATGGTTGCTTGTTGATATGCTTGAGTAGTAAAGTCTATATGTGAAAACTAGACTATTGCTTTGAACCATCTAAAAGTCCAAATGCCCATGCTACAAAAGAACAGAATATGTGATGACCATGTTAGGCAGCATTCCACATCAAAAATTCTGTTTTTATCATTTACCTACTCGAGGACTAGTAGGAATTATGCTTGGAGATGTTGATACGTCTCCAACGTATCTATAATTTTTTATTGTTCCATGCTGTTATTTTATCAATCTTAGATGTTTTACAATCATTTTATAGCAACTTTATATCATTTTTTGGGACTAGCCTATTGACATGGTGTCAAAGTGACAACTGCTGTTTTTGCTTGTTTTTAACTTTGCAGAATATCGGTACCAAACGGAGTTCAATCAAGAAAAAACTTTTTGGCAAAAAAATTTGGACCAGAAGAAGGCCACTTGGCCAAACAAGTAACTAGGAGGGAGCCCAGGCTGCCCACAGCCCACGAGGGTGTGCTAGAGGCCCGGGCATGCACTAATGGGTTGTGGACGCCTCGGGGACCCCCTCCACCGACTATCAGCTCTATAAATTCCCAAATATTCAGAAAACCTTAGGGGAGTTGACGAAACACAATTCCAACTGCCACAAGTTCCAAAACTGTGAGATCCAATCTAACACCATCACAAAGGGGTGCATCATCTTCATGGGTGCCTCTCCAATGATGCGTGAGTAGTCCACCATAGAACTATGGGTCCGTATGCAGTGACTAGATGTCTTTCTATATCTCTTTTAATTCTCAATACAATGGTCTCTTGGAGATATATTTGATGTAATGACGTTTTGCGGTGTGTTTGTTGGGATCCGATGAATTTTGAGTTCATGATAAGTTTCTATCCATGAATATTATTTGAGTCTTCTTTGATCTCTCATATGCAAGATTACTTATAGCCTCGTATATCTTCTTTGAATCTTTGGTTTAGTTAGGCCAACTAGATCGATTTTTTTGCCATGGGAAGAGGTGCTTTGTGATGGGTTCGATCTTGCAGTGTCCTTTCCAAGTGACACAAGGGGCAGAAAGGCATGGATGTACCTTGCCATTAAGGATAAAAAGATTGGTTCTATTCCTACATGAATAGATCTTGTCTACATCATGTCACCATTCTTATTGCATTACTTCGTTTTTCCGTGAACTTAATACACTAGATGCATGGTGGATAGCGGTCGATGTGTGGAGTAATAGTTGTAGATGCAGAATCGTCTCGGTCTACTTACCTTGGACGTGATGCCTATATAATGATCATTGCCTAGGATATCATCATGATTATTTGATATTTGATGACCCACAAGTATAGGGGATCTTTCGTAGTCCTTTTGATAAGTACGAGTGTCGAACCCAATGAGGAGAAGAAGGAAATGACAAGCGGTTTTCAGTAAGGTATTCTCCGCAAGCACTGAAATTACCGATAATAGATCGTTTTGTGATAAGATAATTCGTAACGGGTAGCAAGTAATAAGTGTATCAAAGGTGCAGCAAGGTGGGCCAATCCTTTTTGTAGCAAAGGACAAGCCTGGACAAACTCTTATATAAAGCAAAACACTCCCGAGGATACATGGGAATTTCTGTCAAGCTAGTTTTCATCATGCTCATTTGATTCGCGGTCGTTACTTTGATAATTTGATATGTGGGTGGACCGCTACTTGGGTGATGCACTTACTTGGACAAACCTCCCACTTATGATTAACCTCTCTCGCAAACATCCGCAACTACAAAAGAAGAATTAAGATAAATCTAACCATAGCATGAAACATATGGATCCAAATCAGCCCCTTACGAAGCAACGCATAAACTAGGGTTTAATCTTTATCACTCTAGAAACCCATCATCTACTTATTACTTCTCAATTCCTTCCCGTAGGCCCAAATAATGGTGAAGTGTCATGTAGTCTATGTTCACATAACACCACTAGAGGAGAGACAACATACATCTCATCAAAATATCGAACGAATACCAGATTCACATGATTACTTATAACAAGACTTATCCCATGTCCTCAGGAACAAACGCAACTACCCACAAAGTATATTCATTTTCATAATCCGAGGAGTATTAATTATCATTAAGGATCTGAACATATGATCTTCCACCAAGTAAACCAACTAGCATCAACTACAAGGAGTAATCAACACTACTAGCAACCCACGGGTACCAATCTGAGGTTTTGAGACAAAGATCGGATACAAGAGATGAACTAGTGTTTGGAGAGGAGATGGTGCTGATGAAGATGTTGATGGAGATTGACCCCGTCTCGATGAGAGGATCGTTGGTGATGACAGTGGCTTCGATTTCCCCCTCCGGGAGGGAAGTTTCCCTGGCAGAACAGCTGCGCTAGAGCCATAGATTGGTTCTGCCCAAGTTTCGCCTCGAGATGGCTGCGCTTCGTCCCAAAAGCTCTCTTTTTAATTTTTTCCAGGTCAAAACCCTCCATATAGCAGAAGATGGGCACCGGAGGGCTGCCAGGGGGCCCACAAGCCACAGGGGCGCGGCCAGGGGGTAGGTTGCGCCCCCAGGCTTGTGACCTCCTGGTGGGTCCCTCTGGTATTTCTTTTGCCTAGTATTTTTTTATATATTCCAAAATAATTCTCCGTAACTTTTCAGGACTTTTGGAGTTGTGCAGAATAGGTCTCTCATATTTGCTCCTTTTCTAGTCCAGAATTCCAGTTGTCGACATTCTCCCTCTTCATGTAAACCTTGTAAAATAAGAGACAAAGGCATAAGTATTGTACCATACTGTGTAATAACATCCCATAATGCAGTAAATATCAATATAAAAGCATGATGCAAAATGGACATATCAACTCCCCCAAGCTTAGACCTCGCTTGTCGTCAAGTGAAAGCCGAGATCGATAAATATGTCCACAAGTTTAGAGATAGAGGTGTCGATAAAATAAAATATGGACATGAGAGCATCATGATCATCTTACGAACAACAATACATATTGATATATAATTTCTTATACTAGAGTAACAATACATTCAAAAGGTAAAGTATGAACCAAGAACTCCATTGAGAACCAACAAACTATGCTCTCGGTCACTGAACAATTGCAATTTATCATAACATCGGAAAGAGTCAATATAAGAGCTTGTAAAGAAAATACACATACTCAATCATATTTTAGTCTTTCATAATTGCTAACACTCACGCGTTACTCATGAGGTCAAAGCTTCAATTGGACACAGATTAAGATAGGGGCTTATAGTTTTGCCTCCCAACTATTTACCTCAAGGGTAATGCCAATAGAATAACTCATGATTACCCACATCTGAGTGGATATATGTGTCTAGATCATTCACCAACACATGATGCTGGCCAAGAGAGAAAGGCAAAATATAGGAAGTGGTGGAGATCACAATGACTCTTGCAAAAAGGTAAGTACTAGAAAGTAAAAGTAACAGATAGGCCCTCGCGGAGGGAAGCAGAGGTTGTCATGTGTTTGTTTTTGGATGTGCAAACCCTTAGTGAAAAAGAACATCACGTTGTATTGCCCTTTGTGATAGCAACCTTTATTATGCAGTTCGTCACTTTTATTTCTTTACCATCACAAGTTCGTACAACGCTTATTTTATTTTACAATAAAAGATCATACATATTTACGAGCAATTTTATTGCCTTTTGCACCAATGACAACTTACTTGAAGTATCTTATTCAATCCATAGGTAGGTATGGTGGACTCTCATGGCAAAACTGGGTTGAGGGTGTTTCTATACACAAGTAGTGTCTCTACTTGGTGTGAAAGTTTTGGCTGATATGAGGTGGCAGCAAGCATTACATGTTAAATGATTTATAACCATATAACTTCTATTCGGAAATAAGCAAACATAACCCATTATGTTGTCTTCCTTGTCCGACATCAACTCCTTAGCATATAATATTTGAATGAGTTCTCACAATCATACAACATGTCCAATATAATATATTTATATGTGAACCTCTCCTTGTTTATTACTTCCTTTTAATTGCAACAACGACCAAATGCTATGTTTGTCAAGTCTCAACAAATTTCAATCGACCTACTTCTTATAGGTGAAGTCATCACTCCCCATAAGATCGTCATATATACTCTTTGCTTTTATTCTACACTTATTTCTATTTCTTTTTCTCAAGATCATAGCAGCAAGCAAAGTCCTTAACTCAAAACTACTTTTTATTATATAACTCTTGGACTCGCTTACATATGGGGAACATAAAGCAAAACTCAAAGCTAGATCATTCTAAAAACTTTATTATACTAGATCAAGATATAACCAAAAGGATCAAACTAGGAAAAACGAAAAAAGTAAAAGATGTGATGGTGATACAATACCGGGGCACCTCCCCCAAGCTTGGCACAAGCCAAGGGGAGTGCCCATACCCATATGTTTAATTATCTTTCTTCGGAGGTGGTGATGTTGGAGTTGTTGATGAGGTTGGAGGCTTGTCCCCCGTCTTCCAAGGCATAGGCTCACCATCGTAAAAAGATGAACGAGTCTCCGAGAACCTCAAATCTACATCCAAACTCATTCTCTTAAATATGTATTCATACTCGCCATTCTGGTTTTGCAGGACATAGATCTGGGCTTGGAGATGCTCGATTTTCTCGTAAAGCTTGAAGATGTCCTCCCCGATGTCCTTGGCGTCCACCTTGTGCTTATGGGTAAACTCCGCGATCATCATATGATTGGCATTGAGTCCACGTTCCACCATCCCTTGGCACTTGAAGTCTTGCTGCTCCACTGCATCGAGCCTTGTCTCTGTGCTTCCGGTATTCTTTGGCCCCTCAACATCATGGCTGTGCAGCACCCCCTCATGCATCTCAATGGTTGGAGGGTGTCGCAGCACCTCTGCAAGATAGGGGTTGATGACCTTCTCGAAGAACTTGTCCGTCGAAGCACTTGGGGACGTCATGGTGATCTAAGTCTATCTAGAAAACAATAACAAATGAGAACATAGGATTTTTCCGTGGTACGATGGTCAAAACCTTTGGGAGATTATATAATGAATTTTTACCGACCTAAAGGAGTGTACCACAAGAAAACGAAGTCTCAAGGGTGCACGGGGTGGCCACAAGCCACAGGGGCACAACCAGGGGGTAGGGTGCGCCCCCTGGGTTGTTGCCTCCTCGTGTACTTCTCGGACTACTTTAGATTTTCCTAATTTATTAAATATACCAAAACGGAGAAAAAATGCTATTGGAAAAGTTTTGGAGTCGGTTTGCTTACCGTACCACATACCTATTCCTTTTCGGAGTCTGAAACGTTCTGGTGGGTCTCCCTAATGTACTCCTCCAGAGTTATAATATTGATAATATTGGTTTCAACATTTATGGGAGTACCTGAGATATAATGTTTGATTCTTTGTCCCTTTACCACCTTCGGGTTAGTGCCTTTTGTGTTCTTGATCTTGATGGCACCGGAACGATATACTTCCTCGACATTGTAAGGCCCTTCCCATTTAGAGAGATGTTTTCCTGCAAACAATCATTAACGAGAATTGTATAGCAAGACATGGTCACCTACATTGAATTCACGCTTTTGTATCCTTTTATCATGTCACCTCTTAACCTTTTCTTTAAACAACTTGGCATTCTCATAGGCCTGGATTCTCCATTCATCAACTTAGCTAAATGTCAAATATTCTCTTCTCACCAGCAAGTTTGAAATCATAGTTGAGCTCTTTAATTTCCCAATACGCTTTATGTTCTAGTTCAAGAGTTAAGTGACATGCTTTACCATAAACCCTTTTATACGGAGACATACCCATAGGGTTTTTATAAGCAGTTCTATAAGCCCATAATGCATCATCAAGTTTCTTAGACCAATTCTTTCTAGATCTATTAACAGTCTTTTGCAAGATCAATTTAATTTCTCTATTGCTTAATTCTACTTGACAACTAGACTGACAATGATATGGAGATGCAATTACATGATTAACATCATACTTAGAAAGCAATTTTCGGAAAGCACCATGAAAAAAGTGTGAACCACCATCTGTCATTAAATATCTAGGGACTCCAAATCTAGGGAAATAACTTCTTTAAGCATTTGAATAGAAGTGTAATGATCAGCACTACTAATTGGAATAGCTTCTACCCACTTAGTAACATAATCAACATCAACTAGAATATGAGTATACCCGTTGGACTTTGGAAAAGGTCCCATATAATCAAAACTCCAAACATCAAAGGGTTCAATAGCAAGTGAGTAATTCATAGGCATTTCCTGATGTCTACTAATATTACCGGTTCTTTGACATTCATCACAAGACAAGACAAACTTACGAGCATCCTTGAAGAGAGTAGGCCAATAAAAAACAGATTGTAATACTTGTGTGTAGTTCTATCTCCAGCATGGTGTCCTCCGTAGGCCTCGAAATGACACTTGTGTAGGATCTGTTCCTGTTCATGCTTATATAGTCACCAGTTCTACCTCCACCTACACCTTGCCTCCACGCGCAACTCCGGGCCGCTCCTGCCTCCATCCAAGCCGCCTCGCCTGACGCCGTGGCCGTGGCCGAGCCACCTCGCCTTATGTCGTGGCCGTGTCCGAGCCGGCCCCGTCAAGACCTGCTCCCGTGGCCGTGTTCAAACCAGCTTTGCCACGGATTCGGCCTTGCCACGCCTTGCCGTGGCTGGCTCCACCCTGCCAGACTCGTCGCCTCGTCACAGGTTTGCCACCACGAGCTGCTGCTGCGCCTCGCCATGCTGCCTGACTACTGGTCCTACAAGCCGCCCCGCTCCCGCCGGTTCACCGCGCCGACCGGCCACTACTGTCGCCGCCGCTCCTACCATGCCCCGCCTGGCCGGTGCGCAGCCACCGCCGCCAACCGCCATTGCTTCGACTGCGCGTCATGCCCCTGACTGCCGGCTTCGCCCAAGCCTGTCTCAGCGCAACCGCTATCCAGCAGCCGTCGTTGCACCTTGAGCCGCCATCGCGCCGGTCTCCGCAGCTGTGGCCTCATCCTCAGCCGACTCACCTCTGCGGCCATGGCCTTGCCCCGCAACGCCTGCTCCGCTTACTTCGTGTCACGACGCCGGCTCCCCACCGCAGCTAGCTACTATTGTGGCTGTTGGATCAATGAGTGCTTCACTACAGCACCGTCGCGTGACCCTGATTGCAAAGACTCATCTCCCCTGCACCCCATGTCCATGGCAGCTTGTAGTGACTCGTCTCTCCTGGCGGGATTATGCTACACATGGGATGCTTCGAGGTCACCGGTGAGATGGACAGAGGAAGAGCATCTACTGGGAAAACAGCTAGAGTGGGGAAGAGCCGGAGTCAACGACGAAATTGGTACTTTGTGTGGCTGGGACGTCTTGCGTGAGGATAACAAGGGATCATGAACAAGCAGTGTGCAGGCCCCATCGGGACACATATTGTGCGCTAGTAGATATGCTCCACACACACACACACACATAGAAAGAGACTTCAAATGCAAAAAAAGGGACCCACCTTATCAACACGCCGTGGTCCTTCACTGCCTCAAGTCGCCCTGCTAGACTTCTTTGATGTAACGCCATCACCGCCGAGCCGCCCCGGTCCAATGCTGTCTCCGAGCCGCCATGGTCGAGTCACCACCTCTGCTGCGGCCTCGAGAGAGTGGCTCAATCGTTGTTGAAATTATGGGAGATGATCCATGGATGCTATATATGACTCAGTTGGTCGTCGGGACAAATCAGGTGAAATCCATCAGGTCAATTTTTATTGATACATTTTTTCTTTCAAGAACAATTACTCTTGCATGGGATGTCTTTGGGTAGGACAATTATTCATTATAAACACTGTGCCACGCCACGGATACGGAGCTCATGTCAGCATCATCATGCATCGGCGTCCGCACCTGCTCAACGGACGTGCATGAGCCGCCGCTCCTGCGGTCCAGTCTACATCAAGTCACCGGGACCGCGACCGCTTGCAAAAGTTGCTCAACTGACGTGCGTAAGCCGCAGCTCCTACGGTCCGGTCTACATCAACACGCGGTCGACTCATCCGTCCACGCCCGTGGCTGATTCATCCGTCAAACGCCACGGTTGATTCATCTGTTTGTGCCGGCTTACAATGTCATGGCCGTCTCTCGCCATCCGCGCCGGTTTACAACGTCGTGGCCATCTCTCGCCATCCGTGCTAGCTTACAACGCCGTGGCCATCTCTCACCATCCATGCCGGCTTACAACGCCATGGCCGTCTCTCGCCATCCGCACTGGTTTAGAACGCCGTGGCCGTCTCTCGCCATCCGTGCTGGTTTACAACGCCGTGGCCGTCTCTCACCATTCATGCCGGCTTACAACGCCATGGCCGTCTCTCGCCATCCGTGCCGGCTTACAACGCCGTGGCCATCTCTCGCCATCTGCGCCGGTTTACAACTCCATGGCCGTCTCTCGCCATCTGCGTCGGCTTACAATGCTGTGGCGTCTTTCACACCAGCACCGGCTTACAATGCCACGGCTGATTTCTACATCTACATCAACATGCGAGTGGCTGCATACACCAGTACAAGCCGCCCAACGGACGGTTCTGAATCGCTGCCATGTGGTCCAATCTACATTGGCATACTGCTGTCGGGATCGCCTGTAGAAGCCGTCCAATGGATGCACGCAAGACTCCGCCCACAGTCTGATTCTACATCAACATATCGGTGCAGTGTTCGTCTATACGAGCCACCCAAATGAAAAAGCGTGCAAGTCGCCGCCACTGTAGTTTGGTTAACTTCAACAACCAGCCAAAACGAACCATTGACCGGATCATTGAAACAATTCATACGGGATCATCTATAACCCGCCATAGTCAAACCTCAACCTTCAGTGGAGATTATCAAGCCGCCTCTTCCAGTCAACTTAAGACACGGGGGATACAAACATGGCTCGACATATTTGGTCATTTTCAACGAGAAACCCGAGACATTGCAAGAAAAGTTAAACCCGATCCTAGGGGCTACTACATTAATTGGCGGAAGAATTAAAAGCCGCCCAAGAGGACGAGCCTCCATGTGCGACCGTTCAAACATGGGTGCACTACCTTATCAGCGAAAGAGTTAAAGTCACCCAAGAGGACGAGCCACAATGATGCGACCATGGGTGCCTGGATTTATCGGATCATCATAAATCACTTGGAGTTTCCGTCATTTCTTCAAAAAAGTTGGCAGCTTACAAGATGACGGCTTACAAGATTGTGCAAAAAGTTGACTCCATCAACATGGTCATCTGGGGGCTTCTAACCCACCTGGTTTAGCTTATCACACCCTTTTGATCAGATCTTAAGCCACAGTCATGCGGGTTATATACCCAAAAGTTGACTCCATCAACAAGGTCATTTGGGGGCTTCCAACCCACTAGGTTTAGCTTATCACACCCTTTTGATTGGCTCTTAAGCCACAGTCACGTAGGTTACATACCCAAAAGTTGACTCTGTCAACAAGGTCATTTGGGGGCTTCTAATCCACCGGGTTTAGCTTATCACACCCTTTTAATCGGCTCTTAAGCCACAGTCAAGCAGGTTACATACCCAAAAGTTGACTCCGTCAACAAGGTCATTTGGGGGCTTCCAACCCACCAGGTTTAGCTTACATACCCTCTTGATCGGCTCTTAAGACGCTGCAAGTTTGAGTTAAACCTGACTGTAAGCTGATGCTGCTCCGCTATGTGACCCGCCGAACTCTTACCAGTTAATCTCGCTTAGAGACCCTGAGCCGTTCAAAGAGGTTAACGGCCAATCTGGATAGAGACCCTATACTGGTTAAGGTTAAACCGGCGGCTCTTGTCACGTGAGGGCCGGCTTACGGAAAGCAAGGACAAACTCACCCATCTACCGCCGACTCTCCGCTATGTGGCCCGTTTCGTACTCTTAGACAGTTAATCTTTTACAGACCCTGCACTATTTAAGGTTAAAGTGACGGATTTATGTCACGTGAGAGGTAGTTTATGGGCTACCAGGGTACTCATGCCCTGCTGTGTCTCTTTCTGGGTCATTACGATCCTATCAGTTAATCTCGCTTAGAGACCCTTAGCCGTTCAAAGAAGTTGACGGCCAATCTCGATAGAGACCCTGTATTGTTAAAGAGTTCTAGTAGCAAGTCCACCCAGAAGAACCGGCACATGAGTTATTGAAAAAGCAAGAGCATCATACATTGCATCATACATAGCATCATACATTGCATCATATTCACATGTCATGCCGGCTTATCAAGCCGGGTCAGAGCAAGATTATGAAAGAAGGAGCAATGTTATAAAAGATCTAAACATATCCGGGTTGTGCTTTTTCAAGATGCCCTTACAACAATGCAGAATATATTCTGTCTTGTTTATTTTTGCAGGTCTTATCTCTTAAGATGAGCCGCCGTTAAGTATGATGAAAACTTCTGCAAAGAACAAATGGATCTTTAATAGCCAACTTGGCTGGCTCTTCATCGTGGTTTGTCATGACCAGTATTAAATGATTCGGGTTTTCAAGCCAGCTCAGAGAATTCATTGTTTTTTAAGGGCCGCCCTATCAGATATAATGTTGTGTCATCTAATTGACCGGTTCTCGGATTTCTTCAATCTTGCTTTGTAGTTATCTACAACACTTATGGACATATATTTGCCGGGTTGCACCACAATCATGAGTAGGGATTTCATGTCAAGGATAAAGGTATTCTTCCAGGATATTCATACTGGTTTACAACCGTGAACAAGGATTCATTCAAAAAAATTATGATGAGTCATATTATTCTCACATAGTCCCGTGTCGTCGCAGGCAGATGACCCGGTACTTGGGGGCTACATCATTCAAATACAATTTATATCAAGTATGCAAGTCTCCTGTCACTGCAAGCACGCACCACGACACTTGGGGGCTAATGCAAGCCAGTTTTCAAATCACTACATTGTTAGCAAGACCAGATTATCTCAAGGAGATGAGCTGGCCTTTATATTTTTTCTAAGTCTCAGACTAGTAATTCTTACTGACCCGGCACTTGGGGGCTACACCGCTCAGGTCAATTTTTTCAAAGTCCCAAGTCGCTACAGGCATGCAACCCGGCACTTGGGGGCTACAGTACTCAGCTCTTTGACAGATTAAGAGGTTCAAATTGAAGACCCGACGCATCATATTCTGATGAGCCGGCCCTTGGGCGCTACTAATGCTGAAGTTTCATAAGGTATAAAACAGTTACAAGTCCTAGGTTGTTGTAGGCAGGACAACCCAATAATTGGGGGCTACACAATCACAGATATTATGGCAAAGCGCCAAGTCATCATGGATAAACTTGGATCTTGGGGGCTACAGGTAATATGGACATATCAAAAACTTTGAGGAGAATTTTCAAGATGTTAATTATGGAGTTCAGTTGTTAGACCCGGCATCACCAACATTCATGACCCGGCGTTATCAAAAGATCATAAGCCGCTAGAGGTTATATAAGCGCCCTGCTTCACAATAATAGAATTTCGGATCTACGTCAGGAGGATTTCTTATTTTCAAGATTTTCATCAAGCCAAAGTATTGGAAGCCGACTCAATGGCATATGGGTGTTCTATTCCCAATGATTTTCAAAGGACACCGATAAGCAAGACGATTTTCAAGACGGCTCATTCATATGAAGAAGAGACCTGGATTTGTGAGGAGCCACTTCATAAGACGGCCAAAGGAGCAAGCCGGCCATGTAACATATTTATTATTATTATTTCAGGAAGCTTAGCATGAATAAATTCAAGCTAACCTGGGGGCTAATGTCGGAGATATACCCCGCGGTATTACCCGGCCTGGCGACTCACAGGAGACCTGGTTAAGACATGATGTTTTATTGGTGACCCGGCACATGGGTCGCAGGACGACCAGGCCCAAGACCCGGCATGCAAGCCGGCACCAGACGGCTCACAAGAGAAGGCCCAAAGGAGAGAGGATTCCCTTACAAGAGAAACAAGACCCGCATTAGGATTCATGAAAGACTAGTCCTAGTCCTACTAGGAGCAGGACTCTATTTGTAAACCTACCCTCTCCACTTATATAAGGAGGGGTAGAGCACCTCTAGTGAGACAAGGTCACAAGTCCACAAGATTAGACAGACACAAGAGATTAGATTGTAACATCCCAAATTTTGGAATGTTATAATTAATACTAGAATGATTTTTTGTTTGCTTGAGTGATTGAAATTGAGTGAAAATTTGAAACTTTTGAAAACTTTTGAATGAGAGGGAATAAAATGACTTTCCCAAAACTTTCACTCTGCAGGAATTCAAATTCATTTCATCACAAAATCCCAGAGTGAAGATGATATGACTTCTTCCATTTAAAGGAATGAAAAGGGATTTGAAAATGGTTTGATTTTCAAACAGTTCAAATTCAGAAACTTTATGCAACTTAATGATTTTCATGAGAGAGGATAAAAGGACTTCTTCAAATTATATGAAATATGAGTTGGAAGTTTAAAAGAAGGATATGAAAACTATTTGAGAAATTCTCATATGGAGTTTCACTTCCATATTTGAATTCCCTATTTGAATTTGTAAGCATTCAAGCCCCGTGACAAAGTTTTTGAGAGGAGTAATATGACACTCCAAACCAAGGATATTTTTGTGAAGATTTTAAATCATAAAACCCAAGTGGTTCTTTGCAAGATATTTGCAAAAATAAATAAAGCCATTTAGGCATATTCTGAAAAATATATTTTTTAAATAATCAATTTGGCCGTGGAAAAATGTCCATTAAATGGCATTTATTTCCTTGATCATTGTGATATATAACACCTTATTTTTCGGACTGGTTTTGAATGTCTTAATGTTGTTTTTAATGACCTATATATTAATAAAGGAAATAGTTAAACACGTGTATTAAACGAGTCGGCCCACCTGCCCCTGATTCCTCCCCGAAACCTCTCCGCAACGGTCACCGCTGACCGCGCTCTCTCCCTCTCTCTCTCTAACGCCCCGGCCCCACCGACCGACCGAGCCATCCTCGCGGTCGTCCCCTCCATCGCGCCCCTGACATCGCCGGCGAGTTCATCGCCCCGGAACTCGCTCCTCCTTCCCTCTCCCGACCCCCGCACCTGGCCTATATAAGACCCGGTCCTCTTCTCTCTTCGTCCACCCCGAAACCCCCTATTTTCCTCGCCGGAACACCGTCCCCACACCTCGTCGGAGTTCTAACCCCAACCGGACCTCCCCGAGCTCCTAGCGCTCGCCCCCGACGCTCCCTTACCTCGCTGTCACCACCTACGAACGCCGGAGGTCCGCCGCCATCGACTGGACCACTGAAATGCCGTCCCCGACCACTGGAGCGCCACGCCGAGCACCATCGAGCCGTCAACCACCGTCGACATCGTCGGAGCTCCGACCTCCCTCCTTTGTAAGCCCCACGCCCCCTCTGTAGCCGTCGGATCTAAAGCCAATGATCTAGATTAGAACGATTTAAATCCCGAACGGGTACGCGCTAGGTTTCGGTCACCCGCTCACAAACACCCGCGTGCACACGGCTTCGGCCAATCCTGCCTTGACACGTAGCCCCTTACCGTTAGCTAGTCAGTTTTTCCTTTTCTGTTTTTGTTTTAGAAAACAGAATAGGTTCTGGTTTTATTTTTGTTATATCTTTTAGGATATTTAGAGTTTTTGATTGATTCTTTTTGCATTGTGTCAAAAAATTGTTCTAGTTTCTGTAGATATCAAGTTTCACCATATTTGAAAAGTTTAAAATTAAATTCAAACAGATTTGATTCAAATCTTGTTTTCTGAATAACTTGAGTTTAAAATTTTATTTTTGAGTGATTCTTTTTGCCACTGTTTTGTATTAGTTAGGTTTATCATTCAGGAATTTTTGAGAACTTTTAGGATAATTTAGATTAGGGTTTTTAACTAAAACAGAATCTATTTTGTACCTAATATGATTTAGTTAGTTTAATTATTTTTCTTTAGTTTATTTTGAAATCTCAATTATGTTTAACTTTTGTTTTAGTTTTCTTTAGTTCTGTTGTCCAATATTAGGTGACTTATTTTCTGTTAATAAAAATAGTTTTGCTTTGTTTTATATCCTAATGATATAGGAAACTATATTCTCCTTCATTAGGAAATGTTTTATAAAACAATTTAGTTTTATTAGTAATTCTTTTCACAAATGTTTTAGAGGATTTAATTATATTTTTTTTCTAAATAAAAATGTTAGTATTCTTTTCTGTTAAGGATTGTTTTGCTACTAAAAATAGTTTTGTCTTGTTTTATAATAATAGTAGTTTAGCCACCAAAATTTTAGAGCCCATTACTTTGTTTTGTTTTTCTTTATTGTATTGCTCTAGTATTGCTAGTTGATTTCTTATTTGAAAATATTTTGTTTTCTATTATTTTAATATTTTAATTTTTTTATTTGTTTTCTTGTTGTTAAGTTTATTAGGCTAAAAACCTATGTTGTTTAGAGTGTTGTTTTTCATAATTATTAGTTGTTCTTCAAAAGTAATTCTTTTTGCTAAGTAAAATGTTTACTAAACTACTTTTATTATATTTTACTTTGTTTTTGTTTGCTACTTTTGAAAAATTAGGATGTACTTGTAGAGAAAAACCAACTTTGGTTGTGTGGATGAAGTTTTGTTGATTTTAACTTTTGTCTTAAGTATTTCATTTCATCACCACCATGTTGATTTTGGTTTTGAGTTGCCTTTTTGATTGTTAGTATTGACTGCTAGTATGATTGCTTATAAGAATGGAATGTTTGATTATATAGATTTTCATCGGAGAGTGACGAATAGTCTATCAGTTATCTCTAAGAGCGATATTATTCTTCATCAACAGTACAGGCAAGTCACTTTGACCATGTATACCTATGTTTTATTTCATTAGTTCTACCATCTCCCCAATTGCATGCAAAGTAGGTAAATTGGAAACTTGGTTACTTGATGTAGTATCATGTGGTAGGTACCCCTCAACCCTTTGACAGATTGGCCCCGGGGAATGTTGATTTAAATTTTGCTATGTTATTAGTAGATGGGGTTGGTTGTGTGATTCATGAGGGTTGTGAGTTAATAATTTTCAAGACCTGCATTATGATCAAGACTTCAAGACTCTGAGTTTTTTCAATATACCTCTGGGTGTATGATGGTTGAACGGTGCCCTGGAGAAACCAGTGGTTAGCCTAGGTGTTGCTGGGGAAGTGCCAGTATTCACGCGGAAAGGTCCACCCAGGCACAAAGAGATGGATGGATGCTTCAAGACCCAAGGCTTACCTGCACAGCCACAAGCCATTATGGGCTCTGGCTTGGTTGGATATCGTGGTGACCCTGGACAGGCGGTGCTACGAGATGTAGAAGAATGGTAGGAAAGGATGGGCACCGACAGAGTCTCGGGGAAAACCTTTAGAAAACCATGTTTTGGTCATCCGTTTCTCAAACACTCTGAAGTGCGAGAAATCAAACGCAGGCGATCAAATATTGTGGGGAATGTGTGCAAAACTCTGCAGAGTACTAAAACCTAATCAATTAGCCGTCTCCACGGTCATGGACAACTTGAACCAAAGGAACTGAAACTATCTGGAACTCTCAACACAATTAATTGTATTGATGTGGGTTTATTAATGACAACTTGGGTATGAGAATTGGTTGGTGGAACCATCTCATTAATCAACCAACATTGTAGTGATTATGCTTTTTGCCCTCTCTTGTTGTAGGAAAAATTTGGCTTTATGCAAAACCCATTACCCCACTTGCCATATATGCATGTAGAATAGATGATTACTTTACACCCCCTCTTTTGTGACTTGCCGGCATATTCAAAATGCTGACCTACACGGCTGCAACGTCTTATGTTGCAGATAAGCTCTACGACGGGTAAGAGTACGATTCAGAGTTACGGTCTACACTCAACCTACCGTTGGTGTTATTGGGACTCCACTCCCGTTGACTGTTTCCGCTAAGATTTTAAGGTATATATCAGTTTTACGTTAATTACATGTGATTGCACTTTGATATATACATTGATGTACTGTGTGTGCCAGTATACTGATCCAAGGATGGCACAGAACACACAGAGGCTTGAGTCGTTTTGAGTCGGGTCGCTACATAGATAGACAGACTAGAGGCTCTCGTGATTAGAGATAGCAAAACAGCACCCTTGTAACCGAGATCGTCATCATCAATACCAAACAAGCAGGACATAGGCTTTTACCTCCATTGGAGGAGCCGAACCTGGGTAAACTCGCGTCTCTCGATTCCGACCAACCCCTTCAAGCTGCCACATAGTTGCACTTCTGCCCCGAACCTAAAGTCCATTCACCCGGACATCTGCCATGACAAATCCACGACAAGACTTATCCCATGTCCTCAAGGACAAACGTAACTACTCACAAAGTATATTCATGTTCATAACTAGAGGAGTATTAATTATCATTAAGGATCTGAACATATGATCTTCCACCAAGTAAACAAACTAGCATGAACTACAAGGAGTAATCAATACTACTAGCAACCCACAAGTACCAATCTGAGGTTTTGAGACAAAGATCGGATACAAGAGATGAACTAGGGTTTTGAGAGGAAATGGTGCTGATGAAGATGTTGATGGAGATTGACCCCCTCTCGATGTGAGGATCATTGGTGATGATGATGGCTTTGATTTCCCCGTTCAGGAGGGAAGTTTCCCCGGTAGAACAGCTCCGCCGAATTCCTAGATTGGTTCTACCCAAGTTCCGCCTCGATGCGACGACGCTTCATCCCGAAAGCTATCTTTTTTATTTTTGTCTAGGTCAAAACCCTTCATATAACAGAAGATGGGCACTAGAGGGCTACCATGGGGACCACAAGCCACGGGGCGTGGCCAGGGGCTAGGCCTCGCCCCTAGGTTTGTGACCTCCTTGTGGGTCCCCTTCGATATTTCTTTCACCCAGATGTTTTATATATTCCAAATTAATTCTCTGTAATTTTCCAGGACTTTTGGAGTTGTGCAGAATAGGTCTCTCATATTTGCTCCTTTTCTAGTCCAGAATTCCAGCTGTCGACATTCTCCCTCTTCATGTAAACCTTGTAAAATAAGAGAGAAAAGGCATAAGTATTGTACCATAATGTGTAATAACAGCCCATAATGCAATAGATATCAATATAAAAGCATGATGCAAAATGGACGTATCAATCTTCTATCAATTTCCCAAAAGTAATTTGTTCACTCACTATGTGTTATACTCATGAGAGAAGTGAAACCTACGGCCCCCGAGTCTACTTTTCCAACATATTGATTTACGGTCTATCTTTCTGTCGTGTTTGTTTTCAGATATATTAATCCAAAAACCCAAAAATAACTTGTTGCACTTTTTGTTTACTTCTTTTATTTTGTGTTCTTGCGAGATCTATTTGCCCAAACTATTACAATCTAATCTATCTTTTTACCATTGAGAGCTTGTAAACCTCCCTTACGTGTCGGGTTTATTTGTTCTTTGTGTGCAGGTGTCGTTTACATAGTTGCTTGGTCTTCCTCCACGGATTGATACCTTGGTTTCTTAACTGGGGGAAATACTTACCGTAGTTGTGCTACATCATCCCTTCCTCTTTGGTTAAATACCGACGCAGTCTGAGGCCATGTCAGTGGATCACCCATAGTGGATAATGGGGGAGCAATCAACTAGTTTTCATCGAGCTAACACAATCTAGAAAGGTGGTTCAACTTAAGCAATTCAAGAGCGTCATCATCTAGCTCAAGTGGACTATGTGAAAGGTATAGGTTTACCCTTGATAGGTTTTCTATTTTATCGGTCTCATGTTGTTAGTTGGGAGATCAGGCTATATGATCGATTGCCGAACTATCAAGGGGGGCTCTCAAGTGAGTAGCTCGATTGTATCGTCCATAGAGATCTTAAACCATTGCATCCTTGCATCATCTTTCTTCGTTCTTGTTTGGTGTTTCTCTTTGTGAGATTTAGAGCTTATGGTCATCTTCATGACAATCTCGAGTTCATCAAAAACGGAGTTCATATGCATCTTCTACGATTTTCGATGTTGGAGTTTATGCGGGTGCTTAACTGATGGAGGTTTCACTCCTCTTATCCAACATGCTTGATTTTTTCTAAATTCGGAGCTCGTTTGCAGACGTTATGGTAGTTCTGGTGTTCCTCCATTCATCTATTTTGCTTGCGCTTTTTTGTAGCATTCCCATAGTAGTAGCGCTCGGGGAAGCGGTAGTACCGCTAGCGTTATTTCCTGCTATCTAGTACCGTGACTACTACCTCTTCTTCTAGGGAATCGACTTTTCGTGCCGGGTTGCACGGCAGTAGAATCGTAGTGTGAGCGATAGTACTGGGTATGAGTAGTAGTACCTCCCGCTAACTACCGCTCCACTTTCATGTATCCAGTTGCTTCTGCTTTTTTCATGCTCTCAACAGTAGTAGTGCGGCAGAGGGTGCACGATACTACAGCTTATATGAGGTAGTACCGCTCACACTGAGCAGTAGTACCGCTGTAGCGGTACTGCCACATTCCACTAGCCTGCCCTATATCCATAGGCCCTAAGCTACAAACCCAGCGGTAGTATCGCAAGGGCGAGCAGTACTACCGCTCAGGCGGCACTACCACCTCGTGGCTCCTCACGATTTCACTGCTTTGTAGGTACTATTGTCCGAGCAGTAGTACCGCTCTCTAAAGCGGTAGTACTGCATAGCAATTGGATTTGGGAGGGCCTGTGTAAGAGGTCTTCTTCCCAAATGGCTCTTATCCTTTGAGATCGTGTTCTCCCCATATAGTTAACCGTCTTTGATCTTCCTTTCTCTCAATCTCTCCAACGATTCTTCTGAGTCCTTGAGGGAAAAGAGAGAAGAGATCTAGATCTATGTTTCCACCAATCACTTTCTCCTCTATGTCAGGGGAACCCTTTGGATCTAGATCTTGGAGTTCTTCATGTTATCTTCTTTGTTCTTCCTCTCATATTCCTCCCTAGCATTAATTGCTTCGGTGGGATTTGGGAGAGAATGACTTGGGCACTCTGTGTGCCCTTGCCATTGCAATTGGTGCATAGGTTCGAGTTCTCCATGGTGATACATGGATGTGAAAAATTGAGAAGCTTATTACTCTTGGGTGTTTGGGTACCCTAGAGCTTGTTCCTCTTGGGTGCTTTGGTGCCCTAGACAGTTGGTATCTCGAAGCTCAATCATTATGGTGTGAAGCTCCGGGCAAGCGTCGGGGTCTCCAATTAAGTTTTGGAGATTGCCCCGAGCAATTTATATGGGCTCCTGTGATCGCCCCAAGGGTCGCGAAAGTGTATGAGTACCCGTGACCGCCCCAAGGGTTTCCATTTGTAAGGGTTTAGTGACCGCCTCAAGGGCCCATTACTGGAATCGAGTCATCTTACATTGTGTGAGGGTGTGAGGAGATTACGATGGCCCTAGTGGCTTCTTAGGGATCACTGTGCATCCACACCTCTCCAAACAAAGATTAGCATTCGCAAGGGTGTGAACTTCGGGATACATTGTCGTCTCTGCGTGCCTCGGTTATCTCTTACCCGACCCCTTTACTTATGCACTTTACTTTGTGATAGGCATAGTATCTCATATTATATATCTTGCTATCACTTAGTTGTTTATCTTGGTTAGTATAAGTTGGCGCATATAGGTGAGCCTAGTTGTTTTAGGTTTTGTGCTTGACAAATTAAATGCTAGTTTATTCCGCATTTGTTCAAGACTAAATTGTAAATATTTTAAAGCCCCTATTCACCCCCTCCCTCTAGGCGACATCCACTATCTTTCAATGACATGTATCCCGACTCCTGTCAAGTCGTATCGTGCCTTAGTGGCTGAAGTACACGAAAGGGATAAGTAAGAGTATAAAGGCTCATGGTGCTTATCGGATTTTGTGGCAATACGCACCTTCTTGGCTAATGGCTATACTATCATGCAAAATTATAATGTATGATGGAATTTGATACATCTCCAATGTATCTATACTTTTTAATTGTTCCATGCTCTTATATTATCAATCTTGGATGTTTTACAATCATTTTATAGCAAATTTATATCATTTTTTGGGACTAACCTATTGACATCATGAAAGTGCTAGTTGTTGTTTTTGCTTGTTTTTTACTTTGAAGAAAATCAGTACCAAACGAAGCCCAAACACCGTGAATTTTTTTGGAGAAATGTTTTTGGGCCAGAAGACACCAGATGGGCCATACAAGTGTCGGAGAGGAAGGCCAAGGTGGGGAACACCCACCAGGGCATGCTAGAGGCCCCTGGGGCGGCCTGGTGGGTGGTGCCCACCTCGGGACCCACCCTCCACCGATTATAGCCTCCATAAATTCTCAAATATTCGGAAAACCCTAGAGGAGTCGACGAAACACAATTCCAGCTACCGCAAGTTCCACAACCTCAAGATCCAATCTAACACCATCACAGAGGGGTTCATCTTCATCATAGGTGCCTCTCCGATGATGCGTGAGTATCACCATAGGCCTACGGCTCCATAGGTAGTAGCTAGATGGCTCCCACAGCACACTAGGGCGCACCAGAGGCATCAGGCATGCGTTGATGGGTTGTGGGCGCTGAGGGAGTCTTGGATTAAGGGGTCCTCGGGAGGCCGACCTGTTCTTTGTGGGACGGACTACATGGTCGCTTGCCGAGCATTGGATCGATCGAAGGCCCTATCTCCATGAAGGAAGCATCGGGAATCATGGCTTGTCCTCCATGTTTGATGTAGCGAATAGGCATGTTTATCCCTTTGATGTGTAACCGACCATGTGTAAACCCTAGGTATCCTCGGCGTCTATATAAGCCAGAGGGTTTTAGGTTGTAGGGAGAGGACAACTCATCTAGGGTTTAGCTATTCGATCTCGAGGTAGATCAACTCTGTAACACACATATCATCAATACAATCAAGCAGGACGTAGGGTATTACCTCCATTGGAGGGCCCGAACCAGGGTAAACATGGTCTCCTTCGTCTCCTGTTACCATCGATTCTAGTCTCACACCTCAGGACCCCCTACCCGAGATTCGCCAGTTTTGACACCGACATTGGTGCTTTCATTGAGAGTTCTGCTGCGATCGCCCAAGGAATTGATGGCTCGCCTTGTCATCAACGAAGAGGTCTGCAACACGCCGACTTTTGTCCCCGGACAGATCTTTGCCTTCGGCAGCGTCGTGCTGCACGCTGACCCAGCCGGCCATCTAGGTCGTGTCAAGAGTTTCGCCCCTAATCAAGAGGTAAGATTCGGGAACCTAGAGTTCTCCATAGACTCTCAAGGCGAACAGTCACTAGCTGGGCTTGGAGCCTCGCCTGCCACGCCCAAAGACTCCAAATCTTTAACCTCGGACTCCTCTTTCGGTCACACCCACGGGATTAACCCCGGCGATGACCTGACACTTAGTCCGGATCCGTCCATAGTGCTCGATGTTCAGATATTTTTTCGTGTCGAACTCTCCACTCGCCTGGATGCGTCGGAGGTCAACTCCGATGGCTCCGGGCAGGTCGACCTGATCGAGTTCTCGACACTCAACGAAGCCCTAGATCAGATCTCGTCAATGAACATTACCGACAATCCAACCCCGATCCTTGATCAGATCGGTTACAGGGCAGGTCAGTACGAATTTTTTGTCCCACCCACCACCCACTTGGTAGCCAGAGTTGAAGATTTAACCGACATGCTGGACTATGCCTCCGAGGAGGCAGAATACATGGATGAGGAGGATTTGCATTCCCACCCTATTAACACCGAGTGATAGGCCGCCACCTCCACATACAACGTCTACATGGTGGACACTCCTGTCGCTAGTGGCGAGAACACACCTAAAAACAATGGCGACAAGTCGGGCGAAGCACCGTCAAGGCACCAGAAGCTGCATAAACGGTCAAAAGGCAAAAAGGGGAGGAAAGCTATCATCGGCACCGGGGACGGAGATACCTTGGAAGACCTCGGCGATCCTGATATCCCCGAAAACCCGCTAGAGGGTCAGGAGAGGCCTATAGACTAGCGCAACCCTGATGACCTCAACAATTCTAAGGACGACAACTACCTCCCCCTGTCGAGGAGGAGGAGATCTCGGAAGTCGGTGACTTCGACATCCCTGATAATCTTGACGATCAGGAACTCTTCAGGCAATAGCTCATAGCCACGACCCACATCCTGAAAGCAAAAGAACAGCAACTTAAAGCCAAACAAGATGACCTCAATGATCGATGGACGAGAGTCCTCTCAACGGAGGAAGGAAACTGTACCGATCTATCGTACCAACCTAAGAGCTATCCACGCAGAAGCTTGCTGCCACAATTCGACAACAAGCTCACTGATACTCCATCTCCCAAACATACCCCGTACGATAAGCCAGACCGACCTCCTCGAGGACAAGACAGGACGGTTGATGAGACCGGTTATAGCCCGGTGATGCCCCGAAGACGAGGAAAGGAGCCACTAGAGCCTGATAATAGGTTCGACCTACGACACGACCTGGACTACAGAGCGGGTAGTACGAGATCCATCTATGGATCCAGAGGGTAATCACCCGATAGACGGGATGGGTACAGGCCGTGGCTCAACCGCAACAATAGAGGCCGGGAGTGCAACTGGGCTAGAACAGACACCGAATACCGGCGCAACATGGCTCGGGTCAGAGGCGCCGCCCACCCACTATGTTTCACGAACGAGGTGATGCAGCATCATTTCCCAGAGGGGTTTAAACCCATGAACATAGAGCAGTACGATGGGACAACTGACCCAACCGTATGGATTGAGGACTTCCTCCTCCACATCCACATGGCGCGAGGAGACGATATCCACACCATCAGATATCTCCCCCTAAAACTCAAGGGTCTAGCTCGGCACTGGTTAAACAGCCTCCCCAAAAACTCCGTTGGATGCTGGGAAGCCCTAGAGAACGCATTCCGACATAACTTCCATGGCACCTATGTTCGGCCGGGGATTCCTCTGACCTAAGCAACGTCGTTCAGGAGCCCAAAGATTTTGCACGGCAATTCTGGAATCGGTTCTTCAGCAAGAAGAACCAAATCATTGACTGCCCAGACGCCGAGGCAATAGCCTCCTTCTGGCACAATATTTGGGGTGAATGCTTGGCCCGCCAGCTCGGCAAGTATAAACCTCAGAACATGTCCGCCCTTACATCACTCATCACTCGCTTTTGCACAGCCGAGGATAACTGGCTAGCAAGACGCAGCCACAACTCCAAAGATCCCGGAAACTCCGAAGTTCGGGATGGCAACGGGATACCAAAGCGCAACAAGAACAAGCGTTGGCACAACAATAGTGATGCCGATGACATGGCCATTAACGCCGGCTCTTATAATTCCCGACCTGGGCAGCGGAAGAAGCCTCCTAAAGTCCATCATGATGGACCCACCCTGCTGGAGAAGGTCATCGAAAGGCCTTGCCAAATCCATGGCACTCAAGATAAGCCTGCCAACCACACGCAGCGTAACTGTTGGGTGTTCAAACAGGCCGACAAACTCACGCCCGAGGATCAAGGCAAAAGTCCTCGCAACGAGGATGAGGATGAGCCTCAGGGTCTTATGGGGGGCGAATAAAAGAAATTCCCTCCAGAGGTGAAAACAGTAAATATGATATACGCCACCCATATACCCAAGGAGAGGAAGTGCGCCTTCGAGAGGTCTACGCTCTAGAGCCTATAGCCCCGAAGTATAACCCATGGTCGGCATAGCCGAGCACCTTTGATCGACGTGATCACCTGACCAATATCCGTCATGGGGGTTCGGCCACCCTTGTCCTAGACCCCATTATTGATGGGTATCACCTCACAAAAGTCCTAATGGATAGAGGAAGTAGCCTTAACCTGATTTACTCACACACGGTGAAAAAGATGGGTATAGATCCATCAAGGATCAATCCCAGCAACACTACCTTTAAATTAGTGATCCCAGGCGTCGAGGCCCGGTGCACGGGCTCCATAAGCCTAGAAGTAGTGTTCGGCTCGCCCGACAACTTTCGAAGTGTAGAATTGATGTTCGACATAGTACCCTTTCGTAGCAGCAATCATGCCCTACTCGGCCGAACAACGTTCGCTCGCTTTAATGTCGTCTCGCACAACGCATACCTCAAGCTCAAAATGCCTGGCCCCAAGGGGGTCATTACTGTCAATGGCAATACAGAGAGCTCTCTCCGAACTGAGGAACATGCATTGGCCCTAGCGGACGAATTCAATTACAACGATGATCGGCAAACACCAACATCTGTCGTAAAGGCACACAAGGTTGGGAAGCGAGGACAGCTTTAGCCCGAGCTCTCAGAACCCTCCTCTCCCCTTAAATAGGGACTCGCCCCCATCGCACAACCCTAGGACCAGCGAAGTATGTGACAAGGAGGCACAACTTTGCACATAAAATTCCATGGGCGGCAGTGGGGAAAAAAGGGTAAGAGTTCGGCTGAACCGAACTACTACCATCAAAATGTCTTCAGACGCAATGCAGGTACCATCAAAGGGCCTACCAAAGGCGTAGAGCTCATCCACACTTTGGCGACTTCTCAAGACCTTGTTTGCAAGATCCGTTCGCTGAACAGTACCACCCATTGAGGTGCACCACTCCCTAGGAGACGTAGGAGTAGACAAGCGACAGGGCACATCGAGGACGTAAGGTCACCAATCGAAGACCCCTAGTACAACCACTCCTGTAAAATTTCTTTTTTCAAATACTTGTAAACGATTGCTTTGGTAATCCAGGCAATAAGAGTTGTTGAGAAAAATACAACATCACTATACGTGTTTGTCTCGTTGTCCTTTTTGGCACATATTTTATTTTCTCCCTCTTCTCGCAAAACTGTTCGGTATATGATGATGCAACCGGCTAATAGACCGGGGGCTCGAGTTTAAAAAATCGCACTATGTACAATTGATTATGCGTTTGGCGTCTTGGAATTCGCTTTATATGCATTGGTACCAAACTATATCTTGGGTCAATAGTTGGGTTGCCTAGCTCCTGTGCATGCCGCTTTACGTTCTGCTCGTTTGGCTAAAAGGGCAAAGGGAGAACCCCTGCGAGTGTGTTTCTGGCTAGCCTGGTCAAGCACCTCAGGAGAGAAAGCCAAAAATTGACTGTCATACTATGCAAGAATTGGTCTATAAATCCAAGCTTAAAGTGTTATACTCAAATCCTTGTCAGAGGATATTCCGTGTCATACGAGGGGTTTGTTCTTCATACAAACCATGTCATATTGGCTTTAGCCACGGTTCATCCAAACTTCACAAAACACCAGGAGCTAGTCATCAGCCCCCGATAGTCCTTTTCGCGCCCCTACGGCTAAGTGAAAGCCATAAAGCATTATGGTCTGATTGCCTGGTCCGCCGTACTCCACCGCCTTCGGGTTCCGGTAGCTCGGCTAAGGGACATAGTGCATTGGTAGAGACAGCACATGTAGTATCTACATGGGAGCTGAGGCCAAAGACTCGTGGCTTTTAGTTTCAACGACCACACATGAGTTATAAGGAACGCAAAACATTGAAAGCATGATAAATTATAACCTTAAAACGTTAAAATGTCTTCAGACACATTACAATCTACTCATACATGTTCTCTTTCAAACACTGCGACTCTACCGCCTGAGAACCCTCCATTACTCCGGAGAAGCATAGCTTGGGGCGCCTATGTTTCTTTCCAGGAGGTGGAGGAGCAGTGGCTATCTTCATTGGATCAAGCCCCAGCTAGTGCACCTTCACCTTTGCAAAGGCCATCCGAGCTCCTTCAATGCAGGAGGAGTGCTTTAGTGCGTCGATCCGGGGCGAGGCGTTGATCAGCTTCTGCACCAGTCCGAAGTAGCTGCCCGGCAATGGCTCATTGGGCCATAGCCAGATATAGAGATCATTCATGGCCGGCTCCGCCATCCGGTGCATCTCCATCTGCTGGTTCAGCTGCTCAGTAAGGAGAGGAGAGCGCTCGGGGGCTTCAAACTGCGCCTAGAATAGACAAGATTCATCTCCTTCTCCCCGTGAAGCATAGAGCTGATTCGCGTCTGCTGCACTCTTCTGGAGGTCGGAGCAAGCGCCTGAGGAACGCCACACTTGGGTAAGCAACTCAAACTTGCTATCCCTGAAGACACACTGCAGTAAGTATGGCTTACCATCCGTGATAACCTTCGCTTGGCCGACTTGCTCCTCAAAAAACCGCCAATCCACCTGTTCCTTTTGGAGATCGGTTTTCAGGGTGGATAGTTCGGCAGCGTGCTCCTTGATTTTCTACTCAAGGTCCTCGCACTTTTGGCCAGTGTCTTTCAGCTCCTGCTAGATCTCCTCCACCGGAGCCTCATGCTTGTCGCTGGTGGCTCTTAAGGCGGAAAGCGCGGTAGCCGCTTGTTCGGCCGCCGCCCTCTGAACCGTCGCCTCCTCCTTTGGCCTTGAGCTTCTCTATCTCTTTCGGCGATGCTGTGTAAGCATTAATAATATGAATATCACATAGACAGTGCGATGAAGGAAGTTTCCGGATATTGACTCAAGCTTACCTTGCGCCTCGTCGAATCCCTTGTTCAGAGCATCAAGCTCGTGTTCGGAGCTTTTGAGCTTCCGATTCAGCTCGTCTAGCTCGGCGGCATTGACAGCCGCCGCCGATGATGAAGCCTGTAAAAAGCAAATCCTTATCAGGTTACATGGGTTCAAAGTTACCGAACTGTCGTCAATCTGATCTTATGTCCGGTCCTCTTAAGGGCTGGTTAGAAAGTTCTGAACATATAGTTTGTACAATGATCCATGATTGACCCCTAGGTGAGTTTTTTCAAACTCACCTAGGGCTCGGGGGCTTCCATGTATATAATGATAACACAAAGAAATGAATATTTTACAAGTAGAGAGTCGCGTGGCTCACCTGAAATCCCATTGGGAGACCCTTGAAGGCCTCCTTTAGTCCGTTGTCGACGGACTGAATGCTCTGCAATACCGCATCCATAAGGGTGCGGTGCTCCTCGGAGATGGAGGCGCTCGATAGAGCCTCCCCCATGACCGGCCACCCATTGGTCGGTGGTGCCGATGGTGATCTAACAACCCGATCATCGACCGGGGATTGAACTAGTGCCTCCAGGGGTGTGGTGCGCACGGGAGATGTCCCCGGAGCGGAATGAATGTCCACTCGTCTGGTCTCCTCAGTATGTGTGTGGGGTTCCACCCCCGGTCTTCGATGGACGAGGCTTTAGCCTCGACCATGATGTCGTCTCCCCCATCGCTGGTGCCCGGCTCAATAGGAGCATGCTGGGATGACACCTCCGCGGTGTCCTTCGCGGCACTCGGAGGAGTGGGATGCGACGCATTCCCGCTATCCGCTAGATCGGCGGGTGGGGTCTCCCCATACGAAACCTGATCGGTGGAGAGGACGCGAGGTGAGATGCAAAATCAGTAAGTGCTCGCATGTTAGTAACCTTTAAGACTTATCACTGACAGTCAAGGAAGTTGTCGGATCCTTACCTTCGAGCTGGGGCCTTGATCCTTAGGTTCCTTCGTGGAACCCTCTCGAAGTCATCGGACTCGATATCCGAGTCCGGACTATTGTCGGATAGGGTTATCTCTGTCTGACGTGCTTTCTTTTGGGCAGGAGGAGGTACGTACGCCATGGCGTCCGATGACGCCGCCCCCTTTCTTGTTTGGGGGAATTGCCCTCCCCCTCGTCTTCGTCCTCATCCTCATGCTCCTCTTGGTTCGAGGAGGCATGGGTTTCCTCGGACATAGACTCTGGCTAGTCCCTGATGCGAAGGCCTTCTCGACCTGGTTTCTTCTTCTTCTTTGTAGGCGCCTCGTAAGGTGCCTCGACGAGCATCTCTGCCAACAGCCTGGACCTGATGTCTTCGGGCTGAGGCGTCGGGCAGTCGATGCTCATGGCTTTGCTCAACCATTTCTGCAAAAGTGATCCGAAGGATGTTTTAGATTTTCTTTAGGGAAGATAGAGACGATCACACAAAACTATGTCGTACCTGGGTAGGAGGCTTATCGGCGTGTAGACCCCGATCCTCCTCCTTGGCTGGCCAATCCTTCTGCGCCTTGAAAAGTGCCTTCCACAGCTTCTCCCGAGTAGTGCAGAAGAGGTGACGAATCGTGGGCTCATCGTCGAGCCGACGAGCCCACAGGGGAGAATCCCGGTGCTGGTAGGGGAGGATGCATCGCTGGAGCATAACCTGGACCACGTTGTTCAGTGTGATATCGTTTCTAACCATGGAGGCGACGCGCTTCTGCAGGTTGTCCACCTCGTTGTTCGACCCCTAGTCAAGGCCCTTTCGGAGCCATGAGGTCAATCTAGTGGGGGACCGGATCTGAATTCGGCCTGTGCAGCTCGGCCTTCCTCCCTTGGCTCAATGATGTAAAACCACTCTTTTTGTCATATTTTGCTGGTGTCAATGAAGGAGTCGGATGGCCATACGACGCGGGTGATTTTGCTGATGACAGCCCCGCCGTAGACTGCGTGTTCACGTGTGACACACTTCGGCTTGATGTTAAACACTTTGAACCAAAGTCCAAAGTGTGGCTCGACCCGCAATAAGGCCTCGCAAACGAGGATGAAGGCCGGTATATGCATGAAGGAGTTCGGCGGGATCATGGAAGTCAAGCCCGTAGAAGAACATGAGCCCCCTGATGAAGGGGTGGACCGGGAAGCTTAGTCCCCGGATGAAGTGGGGAATTAAGACCACCCTTTCGCCTGGCTTAGGGCTGGGAAGCTGAGTTTCTATCCATGAATATGATTTGAGTCTTCTTTGATCTCTTATTTACATGATTACTTATAGCCTTCTTTGAATCTTTGGTTTAGGTAGGACAACAAGATCGATTTTTCTTGCCATGGGAAGAGGTGCTATGTGATGGGTTCGATCTTGCAGTGTTCTTTCCAGTGACAAAAGGGGCAGTAAGGCACACATGTATCGTTGCCATTAAGGATAACAAGATGGGTTCTATTCCTACATGAATAGATCTTGTCTACACCATGTCACCGTTCTTATTGCATTACATTGTTTTCCCAGGAACTTAATAAACTAGATGCATGCTAGATAGCGGTCGATGTGTGGAATAGAAGTAGATGCAAAATCGTTTCAATCTACTTACCTTGGATGTGATGCCCATATAATGATCATTGCCTGGATATCATCATGATTATTTGTTCTTCTATCAATTTCCCAGCAGTAATTTGTTCACCCATCACACGCTATACTCATGAGAGAATCCACTAGTGAAACCTATGCCCCCGGGTCTACTTTTCCAACAAATTGCTTTCCGATCTACTATTTTGCCGTTTTGTTTTCACATCTATTAATCCAAAAAAACTAAAAATACTTTGCTGCACTTTTTGTTTACCTATTTTATTTTGTGTTCTTCCGAGATATATTTGCTGAAAACTATCGCTACCTAATCTATATTTTTATCTTGAGAGCTTGACAACCTCTCTTACGTGTCGGGTTGCAAGTATTTGTTATTTGTGTGCATGTGCTTCTTAAGTAGGTGCTTGATCTTCCTCTACAGATTTATACCTTGGTTTAATAACTAAGGGAAATACTTACCGTCACTGTGGTGCATCATCCCTTCCTGTTTGTGGAAATACTAACGCGATCTCAAACCACATCAAAGGAATTTCTGGTGTTGTTGCCTCGGAGGAAGCAATCTCTTCGCGTGCCAATCTTTGTGTCGGGGAGACATCATCGACATCTACCAGGTTCCTAATCACAAATGTCATCTCCTTGCAATTTACATTATTTTTCCATTTGCCTCTCGTTTTCCTCTCCCCCACTTCACAAATTTGTCATTTTATCCGCCTTCTTTTTCGTTTGCCTTTTTCTCATCGGATCTCTTATTTGCTTGAAATCTTGTGTGCGAGGTCATGATGACTCGAGAGAACACCAAAATTTGATTTTCCCAATACCAATAATAATTATTTTATTAGCACTCCAATTGCTCCTCCCGCTAGTAGTACGGAGTCTTGTGATATCAATGCCGCTTTGTTGAATCTTGTCATGAAAGATCAATTTTCTGGTACTCCTAATGAGGATGTCACATCCCATGTAAACACATTCGTAGAATTGTGTGATATGCAAAATAAAAAAGATGTGGACAATGATATTGTGAAGTTGAAATCATTTCCTTTCTCCTTGCAGGATCATGCAAAAATTTAGTTTTCTTCTTTGCCTCGCAATAGTATCAATTCTTGGGATAAGTCCAAGGACGCTTTTATTACTATGTATTTTCCGCCCGCAAAAATTATTTTCCTTAGAACTCATGAATTTTACTCAACTTGAGCATGAACATGTTGCAAAACCTTGGTAAAGAATGAAATTGATGTTAAGAAATTGTCCTACTCATGGTTTAAATCTTTGGATAATAATACAAAAAAATTATGCGGGATTGAATTTTGTCTCTAGAAATCTTTTAGATTCCGTTGTGGGAGTTACTTTTATGGAAATTACTTTGGGTTATGCTACTAAATTTCTAGATAATATTATGGCAAATTATTCATAATGGCACATTAAAAGAATACCTACTAGTAAAAAAGTCAATTCGGTTGAAGAAATTAGTACTTTGAGTGAAAAAGTTGATGCTCTTATGAAGTTGGTTGCTAGTAAAAATGCTCTTATTGATATTAATGATGTGCCTTTGTCTACTTTGATTGACCAAAATAATAATTCCGTAGATGTGAATTTCATCTTGCGTAACAACTTAAATAACAATGTTTATAGAGGTAATTTTAATCCTAGGCCTTTTCCTGAAAATCCCTTGAATAATTATGGTAATTCCTATGGTAATTCTTCTTACAATAATAATAGTAACACCTTTGATCTTGAGAATAGTTTTAAATAATTTATCAATGCTCAAAAGTCTTTCAATACTATGATAGAAGAAAATTTGAATAAGATTGATGATATGTCTAGAAGCATTGATAGAATTTCCCAAGATGTCGGAAATCTCAAGTTGAATGCTTTTCCACCTAATACTAATGAATCAACTAAAAATTTATATGTTTCTATGGATGAAAGTAAGAAAAAAAACAGCTATGCTTAGAGCTAAAAAAAAAATTTAGAAAAAATGTTTTGTAACGATTACTTTCATAACAATGATGAAGATCTTACAATGATTTGCGTTTACTCCACTGATTACTTGTTTGGTAATGTTAAAATTTATGATAAAGGGACTGAAGAAGAGTCAGCTTTAGTTAGAGGGCGTCCCATTAATTTGGAGGGTGAAAATCTTGATGAAAATTTTGATAAAAGTGGATTTGGAGAGGTCAAACTTTAAATAGCGATGTGCCCACTATTTTTTATTACAAAGACTTTAATTATGAGAGTTGCTCCTTGGTTGATTGTATTTCTTTTCTGCAATCCATGATGAATTCACCCCATGCTTCTGAACAAAATAAAGCTTATACTAAACATATTGTGGATGTCATGATGAAATCCTTAGAAGAAAAATTTAAATCCTAGAAAATTGCATGATGAGAGGGAACCTACCATCAAAGTCAAGATTAAAAATTATGAATGCTTTGCTTTGTGTGATTTGGGTGCTAGTGTTTCCATAATTCTGAAATCTCTATGTGATGTGCTTGGTCTTACCAATATTGAAGAATGTTCTACTATTAAAAAGACTTTGGGAAGAATTAATGATGTCATTATTATTGCAAATAGGAACTATTTTCCCATTGATTTTATTGTTCTTGATATTGATTGCAATCCGTCTGGTCCCGTCACACTTGGTAGACAGTTTTTATGCACCATAGGTGTCGTGATTGATATGAAAGAAGGCAACATTAAATTTCAATTTCCACTTAGAAAGGGTATGAAATACGTCCCTAGAACAATAATTAAGCCACCATATGAATCAATCATGAGGTCCATCTATGGAGTAAAAACTAAAGATGACAATACTTGAAACTATGTGTTATGCCTAGCTAGGGGCATAAAACGATAGCGCTTGTTGGGAGGCAACCCAGTAAATAAATATTTATGTTTTTTCCTTTATGTTTTTGAGTGTTTACACAATTATGCTTCTGTTATTATTGAGTTTTTATCTTTTAATTAGTTCTTTTTCCAAGTAAAGCCTTTAGGATGATTCATAAGATGAGTAGAAACAATGCTGAATCTGAAATAGAAACTTTGTCTCGAGTGCACGAATTTTTGTTTTTTACTCGTATGTGATAATGAGCTGAAATTTTAACACAGTATTTATATACAAATTGTTTACACTTCACTAAGTTTTACAGATTTTTTTGAGTTATATAAGTATGGTTAGAGTACAGATTACTATAGATTGTTCTTTTTGAAACATATTTTGTTTTCGTTGCAATGTGTGCTTGTTTTGATGAATCTATGGCTTGTATCAGGGGGTATAAGTCATGGCAAAGTTAGAATACAATATATATAATTAAATAATAAAATATGAATGTGTTTACAACAATACTTATAGTGGTAATTTTCTTTATTATAGTAACAGATCTCACACGAATTTTGTCAAGTTTTGTGTGATTGAAGTTTTCAAGTTTCAGGTGAGATCACGATGGATGAAGGAATAAGGAGTAAGAAGAGCCTAAGCTTGGGGTGCTACATCACCCCAAGATGACAGCCAAAGAGTAACAAGCAACTAAGCTTTGGTATGCCCCGAGTGGCATCCCCTCTTTCTTCTAACAACCATGGGTATTTTACTTGGAACTATATTTTTATTCGCCACATATCATGAGTTTTGCTTGGAGCGTCTTGTATCTTTGATTTATTTGTTTTTTCTACTTGATGCACAAACCTATTTGAGAGAGCCTAAATTATGCTATGATTTGCTAGAATGTCTCTATATGCTTCATTTAAATCTATTGAGCTATGAAACTGCTCTAGTGCTTCACTTATATCTTTTTGAGCACGGCGCACTTTTACATGTTTGAAGAAATGCTCTCATGCTTCACTTATATTATTTTGAGAGCTAGTAATTTTGAATAAATCCTCTCATGCTTCACTTATATTATTTTGAGAGATGAAATTTTTATGCTCATGTTCTTCACTTATATCCATGTGAGCTTGTCAAAAGCAATGGCAATATATGAAACTAGTCCCAAAGTGATACATATTCAAGAGGGATATAATAAAAACTTTCATGAAGATCATTGGAGAAATTAAAGTTGATTCTTTGTAATAGACTTGATACATGACGATAGTAATATGTGAGTTATGTTAGTGAGTAATTATGCTTAGTAATAATATTGATCTTAAGGTTTGTTATTCCCTATGCAAGCACGAAAGTCAATAATTGTGCTACGAAATTACATCCTGCTTATGGTGCATTATTTGGTGTTAGTTATGCTTAATGCTCTCTTATGTGATTTTTCGTTTCTTGGTTGGATGCTTCTCAATCTATTTGCTAGCCTGCATTTGTACTAAGTAGGAATACTACTTGTGAATCCCCAATCCTAAAAACCAGTTTTACCATATGAGCCTACCATACCTACCTATATACGGTATTTTCATGTCGTTCCAAGAAAATCTGTATGTGCCATATCTAATTTTTAAAATAAAATTTCCTTTTTGTGTGCTCGTACCACTCATGAAACGGAAGGGGGTGATCGATATTTTTCGATGCTAGATGTGTTATTCTCAAGATGAGTGTTTATTCTCTTGTGATTGCATGATAGTACAGCGGTAATAGGGATCCCATTCCTGAAATTAAAAAAGGGGAATTATTCCTTTATGTTGTCAACTAATAAATTCCTTGGAAAGTTTTTGTATGGAAGGCAACCGTGGATTCGACTAGCCATGAAAAGTGAAAGTATGGTGGAAAAAGGAATAAACTTTATTTTATGTTTGGGAACCGCTTATGATGTATCTAGCATGGAAAGATATTGAAATCTCTCAGTCATTTTCGTTGAAGGAAAGGCATGCCACCCAAAAAAAAAATTCTCTATCAATTCAAACCTTGAGCTCTGGCACCTCTACAAATCCCTACATCCCTCTACGAAGGACCTATCTATTTACTTTATGCAATTTTATTTTTCAATTTATATCAACATCTTCTCTTATAAAGCACAAGCTAGGAGGCACTATGATCGTACTTGAGCATTACATGTAGCTAATATTTGAGTATGTTTAATGAATGGATCAATGATTGAGCACGATGGGCTAGGGATAACTTGCTTTAGTGTTGATATTTTGAAAGACATGGTTGCTTGTTGATATGCTTGAGTATTAAAGTTTTCATGTCAAAATTAGACTATTGCTTTGAACCATTTAAAATTACAAATGTCCATGCTACAAAGAAAAGAATATGTGATGAACATGTTAGGTAGCATTCCACATCAAGAATTCTATTTTAATCATTTACCTACTCGAGGACGAGTAGGAATCAACGTATCTATAATTTTTGCTTGTTCAATGCTGTTATATTATCAATCTTTGATGTTTTATAATCATGTTATAGAACCTTTATATCATTTTTGGACTAACCTATTTACATAGTGCCAAAGTGCCAGTTGTTGTTTTTTCTTGTTTTTTACTTCACAGAAAATCAGTACCAAACGAAGCCCAAACACCGTGAATATTTTTGGAAAATTATTTTTGGACTAGAAGACACCAGATGGGCCAGAGATGTGTCGAAGAGGAAGGTTGAGGTGGGGAACACCCACCAGGGCGTGCCAGAGGCCCCTAGCACGGCCTAGTGGGTGGTGCCCAGCTCGAGACCCCCTCCACCGACTATCACCTCTATAAATTCTCAAATATTCGGAAAACCCTAGAGGATTCAACAAAACACAATTCCCGTCGTCGCAAGTTCCAGAACCTCCAGATCCAATCTAACACAATCACGGAGGGGTTCATCTTCATCATAGGTGCCTCTCCGATGATGCGCAGTAGTCCACCATAGACCTACGGGTCCGTAGGCAGCAGCTAGATGTCTTCCTCTCTCTCTCTCTCTCTTATGATTCTCAATACAATGGTCTCTTGGAGATCTATTTGATGTCATGACTTTTGTGGTGTGTTTGTTGGGATCCGCTGAATTTTGAGTTCATGATCAGTTTCTATCCATGAATATGATTTGAGTCTTCTTTGATCTCTTATTTGCATGATTACTTGCAGCCTCATATTTCTTCTTCGAATCTTTGGTTTAGTTAGGCCAACAAGATCGATTTTTCTTACCATGGGAAGAGGTGCTTTGTGATGTGTTCGATCTTGCATTGTTTTTTCCCAATGACAGAAGGGGCAGCAAGGCACGCATGTATCATTGACATTAAGGATAACAAGATGGGGTCTATTCCTACATTGAATAGTTCTTGTCTACATCATCTCACCGTTCTTATTGCATTACTCCGTTTTCCCATGAACTTAATACACTAGATGCATGTTGGATAGCGGTCGATATGTGGAGTAATAGAAGTAGATGCAGAATCATTTCAGTCTACTTATCTTGGACATGATGCCTATATAATGATAATTGCCTGGGTATCGTCATGATTATGCGATCTTCTATCAATTGTCCAACAGTAATTTGTTCACCCGCCATGCACCATACTCATGAGAGAAGCCACTAGTGAAACCTACGGCCCCTCGGCCTACTTTTCCAACATATTGCTTTCTGATCTACTATTTTTCCGTCTTGATTTCAGATCTGTTAATCCAAAAAACCAAAAATACCTTACTGCACTTTTTGTTTACCTATTTTATTTTGTATTCTTGCGAGATCTATTTGCCAAAACTATCACTACCTAATCTATCTTTTTATCATTGAGAGCTTGACATCCTCTCTTACGTGTCGGGTTGCAAGTATTTATTATTTTTGTGTAGGTGCTGTTTACGTAGGTGCTTGATCTTCCTCTACGAATTGATACCTTGGTTTCATAAGTGAGGGAAATACTTACCGTCGCTGTGCTGCATCATCCCTTCCTCTTTGGGGAAATACCGACGTAGTCTCAAGCCACGTCAGAATATTACCTCCTTTCCATGCACAAATGTATAGTCATCCACTTCACACCTTCATTAAATCCCGTCGACTTGCACCTTTAGGAATCTCAGGGCCTTCTTTTGTGCCTCTGTGTCAAGATGGGAATGGGTCGGGTCGACCCGCTGGGTTACTAACCCGACCCAAATAATTGATGCCAATGAGGCAAGTGGGTCAGCCTTAAATTATTTATGGGTCAAAAGAGCCGGCATTGTGTGTCTTGATGGATCAGATTTGTTGACCCAGTCAGATTGTTATGCCTAGTCGCTGTTAGCCGTCCCGAGCATCTCTGCCGCCATCGATGTTCCTCCTGGTGCGCCTCCTGTTCGTCGTTTCAGTCGGCATCGAGCTCGCCGTTCGGCAGTCCTAGTTACTGTCGAACTCTCCATCCGGAAGTCCTGGACGCCTTTGAGCTTGCCATCCCGTTATCCATCATGTTCCTCTCCTACTTGGATTGCTCACCACACGCTAGTCTTCCTGGTCTCTAGATTATGCTCATTCTTGCCGGCTTCCTCCCCTTCCCACTTCCCAGAACAATTGCAAGCCAAGCACACTTCAGACTGTATCATCCTGTTTTGGGTAAGAGTTTCGGTGTAGTGGACTCTATAAACTACTGCAAAATTCAATGTAGATCCAGTTGGAGTTTCTGTGCGTATAATGATTATGAAGTTTCATTACGTACATGTGAGACTCCTATAGCTCCAGTGTAGATTCTGCTGGAATTTGATCTAAGTATGGGCCTGCCCAATAGCAATTTTCAGAATTCCTAATAAATCCTAGAGGCCCACTAAGCCTATTCGTGCAAGGCAAGAGGTGGGACAAAAGTTTGGGCCCACATTGCTAGTTTAGTAGGAGTTGGGCCTCCTTATAAGGGAGGATGTTTCCCCACCTGTATGAGCATGAGAACAAGAGGGACATACACGTGCGCTCCTCCTCCGCCGCCCGCCTCACCACGCCTCATCACGACACGCTGCGGGTTGCGGGAATGAGCCGAGCCAATGTCTAAATTTTTGCCACACATGACTAGTATGCGAAAGGTCACTCGGGAGCTGAGAGGCTTTGCTATAGTGGAGATTGAATACGAACGCTGCACCCTTCGGCTGATGCCTTTTCGTTTCATCTCCCCCTTTTGCTTCACCTCCCGTCACTGCCTATTCGCCTCCTTCTCATGTGCCTATAAAAGGGAGGTCACTCCTCTACAGAGAGACACTAGAACTTTCTCTTCCTCACGCCCTCGAGTTCCAATCCCTGAGCTGCTACAAGGTTCTTCCCCATCCCGGCTTGCGGTGTGCACCGCAAGTCGGGACAGTAGGCCTTTGAAACCCCACCACTTTGAGTCTTGTACGGGAGAAGGTTGATAAGGTTTTTTGGGAGCGCTTTGTGCGACTACTGGCTTCTTCATCACGGATGCCACAGGTGCTGACGATCACTTCCCAAATGAAGACTTCTTCCCCGACATCAACAACCTCTTCGACGACATGGCCGGTGACGACGTCAATGCCAACCCTGCTGCTGCCACCGCTCAGTATGTATTCATGCTTTTCATGTTCGAGGTTTTGCTACAGCTACGTGGTCTAGTTTCTATTCTACATATGTTTCGGTATAGTTCATATGTTCACATAATATTCACCTACTATCCTTTAGTTTCCCTGATAAGTTTTGTTCCTCTTATTGTGGCATACTCTCCTCTAAGTCGCATGACTAGTGTTGCCTCTTTTACTATGATCTTGTTTTATCTACTATTTATTTCGTTTAAATCATTCGGTAAATTGCTCATATTTCCAACAATCCAAAACCCTTATTATAGGCAATTTACCCAAGTGGTTTTGCTGCTTCCATGAGGCCTCCTATGTTTGAGGGTGTGCACTATAAGAGGTGGTGTGTGAGGGTTGTTCTATGGTTTCAAACCATGAGCTGCTATGATGCCACTCTTGGAAAACCTGAAGGAGATCTTAATCCTCAACAGGAACAAGTTTTTCAGAAAAAAGATACCTTGTTTAAGGCTTCTCTTTTGAGTGTTCTTGGTGAGAACATAGTTGATGCTTATGTGTCAATTGACAATGGAAAATATATGTGGTATGCACTCGAGGCCAAGTTTGGGGTCTCGGATGCCAGCACTGAGTTGTATATCATGGAACAATTCTATGACTACAGGATGACTGATGAGCGCTCCATGGTTGAGCAAGCTCATGAGATATTGTCATTTGCTAGAGAACTTGGGCACTTCAGTTGTATGTTACCAAACAAGTTTGTTGCCGGAGGTATCATTACTAAGCTCCCTCCCTCATGGAGGAACTTTGCTACCTCTCTGAAGCATAAGAGACAGGAGTTTTCCGTTTCGGATCTCATTGGTACTCTTGATGTGGAAGAAAAGGCAAGAGAAAAATACATATGTGCTCGAGGTATTGAGGGACGTTCTAGTGCCAATCTGGTACAGAAGAAAAACTTCCAGCCCCACAATTTTAAGAACAAGGGCAAGTTTGATGGCAAGGGAAAGTTTGATGGCAAGAACAAGGCTTCGCAAGACACCAATTTCAAGAAGAAGACTAACAAGAAGAAAGGTGTATGTCATGTCTGCGGAGATCCTGATCATTGTGCCCCTATCTTCCCTAACCGTTATGACAACCATCTACATGAGAAAGGCGACAAGATCGCCAATGTTGCCATTGGTGACGATGAGATGAAGGATGTTGGGTATGGTATAATTCCCACTATTCTCTCAGTATGTCGTTCTCCTGATTGGTTGATTGACACGGGTGCTAATGTGCATGTATGTGGTGATATTTCCATGTTTTCTTCTTATCAGGCCACAGGAACTACTTCCGTGCTAATGGGCAACGGTTCAAGTTCTTCTGTTTGTGGTGTTGGTACGGTCGATTTGAAGTTTACTTCCGGGAAGATTATGCGACTGAAGAACGTGCACTATGTCCTCTACATCAATAAAAATCTTGTTAGCGGATCTCTTCTATGTAGAGATGTCTACAAGCTTGTCTTTGAGTCCAATAAATTTGTAATGTCCAAGTATGGAACTTTTGTTGGCAAAGGTTATGAGTCAGGAGGCTTGTTCAGACTATCCCTGTTAGATGTTTGTAATAAAGTTGTTCATCATGTTTGCAACAATAGTGAATCAAATGTCTGGCATTCACGTCTCTACCATGTTAATTTCGGTTGTATGACCCGGCTAGCCAAGTTGAACGTAATCCCCAACTTCACTGTTGTCAAGGGATCTAAGTGTCAAGTTTGTGTGCAAGCTAAGCAACCTCATAAATCTCATACAACTGCGGAAACAAGAAATCATGTGCCACTAGAACTCACACATTCGGATCTTTGTGGAATGAATGGTGTTTTGATAAAAGGTGGAAAGAAATATTTCATGGCGTTAATTGATGACTCCACTAGATATTGTCATGTGTATCTTTTGAAATCAAAAGATGAGGCTTTGAACTTTTTCAAGAACTATAAAGCTGAAGTGCAAAACCAACTTGATCAGAAATTCAAGAGGCTTAGGTCCGATCGTGGTTGAGAGTATTTTTCCAATGAATTCGATTCTTTTTGTGCGGAACACAGAATAATCCATGAGAGGACGCCTCCCTATTCACCTCAGTCAAATGGGGTAGCCATAAGAAAGAACCATATTCTAACTGATTTGGTTAACGTCATGTTAGACACATCGGGTCTCTCTAAGGCAAGGTGAGGGGAGGCGATATTGACTGCATGTCATGTCCTAAACAGAGTTCCCATAAAGAACAAAGAGATAACTTCATTCGAGGAATGGGAGAAGAAAAGGTTAAAACTCTCTTACCTACGTACTTGGGGCTGCTTGGCAAAAGTGAATATACCAATTCCAAAGAAGCGAAAGCTTGGGCCAAAAACTGTGGATTGTGTTTTCCTGGGCTATGCTTTTCATAGCATTGGTTATAGATTCTTGATTGTAAAATCTGAATTACTGGACATGCATGTCGGTAAAATCATGGAGTTGAATGATGCGACTTTCTTTCAGGATATCTTTCCCGTGAAGGATATGGGTAGCTCGTCAAATCAAGGGTTGCCTAGTTCATCCAGTCAAGATGTAGTTGAAATTTCCCAACCTATCATTTCAACACAACATCTTGAATATCCCGTGGAGGACAATGATGAGACTCCTAAAAAGAGCAAGAGGCAGAGGACTGCAAAGTCCTTTGGTGATGATTTTCTTGTATATCTCATAGACGACACTCCCAATTCTATTTCAGAGGCCTATGCATCTGAAGACGCTGACTATTGGAAGGAAGCGATCCATAGTGAGATGGATTCCATCTTGGTAAATGGAACTTGGGAGATAACAAGGGTGCAAACCTATAGGGTGCAAATGGGTATTCAAGAAAAAGCTTAGGCCTGATGGTACCATTGAGAAGTATAAGGCATGACTCGTGGCCAAGGGTTGTATCCAAAAGGAAGGTGAAGACTTCTTTGATACTTATTCACCTATGGCTCGAGTGGCCACTATTCGAGTGTTACTTTCACTAGCTACCTCACATGGTCTTCTCGTTCATCAAATGGATGTTAAGACTGCTTTCCTGAATGGAGTGTTAGACGAGGAAATTTACATGGAACAACCTGATGAGTTTATAGTGGACGGTCAGGAAGGAAAAGTGTGCAAATTGTCGAAGTCTTTATATGGACTCAAACAAACACCTAAGCAGTGGCATGAGAAGTTTGAAAGAACTTTAACAACTGCAGGCTTTGCTGTAAACGAAGCAGACAAATGTGTGTACTATCACCATGGTGGGGGCGAGGGAGTTATCGTTTGCCTGTATGTTGATGACATACTGATTTTCAGAACAAATCTGAACGTTATTAAGGAGGTCAAGGATTTCCTATCTCATTGTTTCGAGATGAAGGATTTAGGAGTAGCTAGTGTTATTCTAAATATCAAGCTGCTGAGAAATGATGAAGGTGGGATTACATTGCTTCAATCTCACTATGTGGAAAAGATCTTGAGTCACTTTGGTTATAGTGACTGCAAACCCTCTTCAACACTTTATGATGATAGCGTGTTACTTCAAAAGAATCGAAGAATTGCTAGAGATCAATTGAAATACTCTCAAATTATTGGCTCACTTATGTACTTAGTCAGTGCCACGAGACCTGACATCTCTTTTGATGTTAGCAAACTGAGTCGATTTGTCCCAAAACCAGGAGATGATCATTGGAAAGGTCTATAAAGAGTTATGCGCTATTTGAAGGGCACTACGAGCTATGGAATTCACTACACTGGGTACCCAAAGGTGCTTGAAGGGTATAGTGACTCAATTTGGATCTCTGATGCTGATGAGATAAGGGCCACGAGCGGATATGTATTCACTCATGGTGGTGGCGCTGTTTCTTGGAAGTCTTGCAAGCAGACCATCTTAATGAGGTCAACAATGGAAGCGGAACTCACAGCACTAGATGCAGCTACGATAGAAGCGGATTGGCTTCATCGGCTCTTGAATTACTTACGGGTTGTGGAGAAACCTGTATCGGGTGTTCTTATGAACTGCGACAATCAAACTGTGATCGCCAAAGTGAGTAGTTTAAAGGATAACATGAAGTCATCAAGACATGTTCAGAGAAGGTTAAAATCTGTCCAAAAAATCAGAAACTCCAGAGTTATTGCATTGGATTATATCCAAATGTCTAAAAATCTGGCAGATCCTTTTACCAAGGGTCTATCACGTAATGTGATAGATAATGCATCAAAGGAGATGGGTATGAGACCCACAACATGAGTTGTTCACAGTGGTAACCTATTCTATGTGATCAGAGATCTCGTGAGTTAGATGTGGAAGACAAACTGTTGGTCAACTCAAAGGAAAGTATCCTCACTATTAATAATACAACTCCATGAAGATGCATGGCAGGTTGATATATATCTTAATGTGTTCTAATTGGCTTATTTAAGCATTGTCCTGCAGAACATCTTTTGAAGAACACACCTATATGATTCTGATTGCTAAAGTCGCAATGTATGAGATTAGGTTGCTCTGTAGTAAACACATGAAAGGCCTCGGAGTATGACGCATAAGCTCAACCCGCGGGGAAGTCCCATGTCACGCCCAAGATGCGGTCCTATCCTTATTTCGACACGAGGACCTCGACAGGGATAGAAGCGCATCTCGTCATGTTGCAAGAATGGATATCATTACAAGTACATGTACAGAAGAGATGAGTATATGGAGTTGGCTTACACTCACCAGAAGCTACATCAAGATCACATCAATACAACAACATACTCAACCATCATACATAAGAGCAGGGTCCAACTACGGACGAAAACAAACAACAAAATGACATCCATCCTTGCTATCCCAGGCTGCCGCCTGGAACCCATCCTAGATAGATGATGAAGAAGAAGAACTCCAAATCAAACAAGCATCGCGCTCACGTCAAATCATCGCATTACCTGTACCTGCAACTATTGTTGTAGTAATCTGTGAGCCACGAGGACTCAGCAATCTCATTTCCAAGGGTATCAAGACTATTAAAGCTTAATGGGTGAGGTATGGTTAAATGGTAAGGCTGCAGCAAGCGACTAAGGATTTATTTGGGTGGCTAACTTACGAATACAAAAAGTAAAGTATGGTGGTCTACGCATAACGAACGTGAACTAGTAATGATCACTAACTGATCCTGAACACCTACTTACGTCAAACATAACCCCACCGTGTTCTCTTTCAGATAAGGACTCACGAAAAGAGATAATCATGGTTACACACACAATTGGTGTATTTTAATAGAGTTTCCTTCAAGTTTGCTATGACCAGGTGTTAACCAAAGTATCCAAGTTTTCCACATAAACGCGGGCACGGCTTTCCGAAAGATTTAACCCTGTAGGGGTGCTCCAACTCATCCATCACAAATTAACCACACGCAACAGGAATAACCTCAACCACAGTTCTCGTGATCATCCTAGGCAATTCCAAAGGAAATCCGACACCTCGAGATAGACCGAAGAATAATCGGAATTCCTCACTCAAGACGTTCGAGAAAGGTAAAACAAATCCAGCAAGGCCGCCCGACGTGTCGACGATCCCGATAGGAGCCGCGTATCTCGTTCTCAGGACACGACGGATTGTCCAAACTTCTGGTAGGCCAGTCGCAGAGTTGCCCCTGGTAGCCACCGGCGGTTGACAGGTTGGACCAACACTCATGAGGAGCACTGACCCGGGTTGTTGATTAAGATCCTCGGGTTAATTACTCCCTGTGCGGGTTTATTAATTATTAGGCAAATGTAGTGCCAATGTTAGGCCTTGCCAGACAAGCTTTATCCTAAAACGAAAATCAAGGGGGTCCCCATAATAACCCCGAGCATGTTAGGAGTGCTCAATTATGGAACATAACACCGGTTCACAAGTAACTAGGGCGGCAAGAGTGGAACAAAACACCGAGCAAAAGGCCAAGCCTTCCACCCTTTACCAAGTATATAAGTGCATTAAATTAAATAGCAATAATATTGTGATAACAAAAGAATGTCCATGTTGCCACATGGAAGCAATTGCACCTGCAGCTAAAAACGCTATAAGAAGGGTTGAGCAAGCGGTAACATAGCCAAACAAAGGTTTGCTAGGAAGGTGGAGGGTTAGAGGCTTTCATGGCAATGTTGGGAGGCTGGTCAAACAAGTGGTAGGTAGCGTGACATAACGATAAAAGCGGGACATCTAGCATGGCAATGATAGTAATGGTATCCAGGGAAATGTGTCATCTTGCCTGAGATCCCGCTCGGAAGAAGAACGAGTCCATGAAGAAGACGTGCCAACGTAGTCGAACGAATCCTCACACTCCGAACGCTTTCGAAACTCTACCGAGAAGGAACAATCCGAAACAACAATCAACAAACGAGAAACACCACAACATATGCAAGACATGATGCGCAACCAAATATGATGCATGTCCGGTTTAATTATGCAAGGCATGGCAATTCACATCAAACAACTACTACACATTAAAGTGAAGCTCAATATGCAACAAGTTGCATATTGACGAAACTCCACATTCAAATTATTTAGTTCACTCTCGTTTAGGTACTCATCAATATTAAATGTTGTTTAACATGGGTGGTCATGGCATAAGGCGAAGATGGAATTAAGTAATTTTAAATGGAGAGGGGCAACATACATATAACAAAATAAAAACTCTCCATATTATGCGAAATTGGTTAATGTTGTTTATCATGGCAAGAGGTGAAGCATGAACAACTATATCGTCTAGGCATTTTAAATGGGGCCGGAAGCAACATATAGCATTTCCAAAACATCCCCATAAGCATAACATGGATTTTGTCCAGATCTGTACTAAACATGTTTTAGAGTTGGTAAACAGCAAAATAAATGTCACCAAGAGATTCTACACATTTTTCTAGACAAGTTACATATGTAGAACATTTTAATCGGAGCTACGGTTATTTAGTTATGATGCAAACTGACTAGCAAGTCCTTAGGAAATTTTAACGTGAACAACATTTTAGATGTTTTTAACATGCATGAGGATGACATGATCAAACCTGATGCAATTTGATGAACACATTGGCACATGATATGATATAGAGCATTTGTCACCACGACGAAAAGAAATGGGTGTCATGGCGACGAAAATGAAATGATTCCACGGCAACATTCCGGTTCCGGCAACTCATTGAGATGCCGGGTCAAAAGAAAGTGTGGTCGTGTACGTGACATGCAAAGATGATGGGGTGATCCCGGTTACCGGGTTCCCACACGCTAGTGGCATGAAAGTGGAGGTGTCCACAACTAACATGGCATCTCTGAAATGAACAACGTGACATCTCATACAACAATGCACTCGTCCACGGGCGGTTGTCTCACTGGTTATACCTTCAAGGTGAACGGGCAAGGTGAAACGGGTTCTATGCGGCGTAGAGGTTCACAGGTCGTCGAGGACGTCGTGGAAGAAGTGGTACACGTGTTGAAGATGAACTTGATGAATCCGAGGATCTCTTGACGATGGTGGTGGTAGACGCCATCGGTCTTGTCAGTTCTCCGGTGATGGTAGTCGAGGTTCGGGTCTTGTAAAACATGGCATTCATGTAGTCGATCTTGGCATATCCGTGCGTAGGGGTACTTGGCAACGAAGTGGTCTCCGGGTACTTGACGGTTCCGGTCGGGGCAGCAAAACGTAGACAACCTTGGGGTTCCGTGAAACTTGGCGTACGGCGTGGCACTTGGCGAAATTCCCATGAGGTGGTCGGCCGCGGCGGCTGCAGCAGCAGGGCATGGCGAGGTGGAGCCTGGAGGGGCTCTCCGGTAGCCTGGACGGAGCGTCTCAAGGGGGTCGCAGCAGCAGGCGTGTCAAGAGGGACGGCGGCGCAGACTTCTGATGGCGGACGGCGGAGCAAGGGACGGAAAGGCAAGGCACAGAAGGGGGGAGCTAGAGGAGAAGCGGGGCAGTAGGGGGGCTGAGCTCCTAGCATGGAGCCGCGGCGGCTGGAGCTGGTCATCACCGTCGCGACGTGGGAGGCGGGGAAGGTCGGAGGCAGGGACGAGCGAAGCTGCGGGGGAGACGACGCTCGGATGCGGGCAAAGGAGTGTTGGAAATATGCCCTAGAGGCAATAAATAAAGTGTTTAATATTATATTTCCTTGTTCATGCTAATCATTTATTATCCATGCTATAATTGTATTGATTGGAAACATATTACATGTGTGGGTAAATAGACAACACTTTGTCCCTAGTATGCCTCTAGTGAACTAGCTCGTTGATCAAAGATGGTCAAGGTTTCCTAACCATTGACATGTGATGTCATTTGATAACGGGATCACATCATTAGGAGAATGATGTGATGGACAAAGACCCAAACTACAAACGTAGCATATGATCGTGTCAGTTTATTGCTACTATTTTTTGCATGTCAAGTATGTGTTCCTATGACCATGAGATCATGCAACTCATGGACATCGTAGGAGTGCCTTGTGTGTATCAAATGTCGCAACGTAACTGGGTGACTATAAAGGTGCACTACAGGTATCTCCGAGGGTGTCTGTTGAGTTGGCATGGATCAAGACTGGGATTTGTTACTCCGTGTGACGGAGAGGTATCTCAGGGCCCACTCGGTAATACAACATCACAATAAGCCTTGCAAGCAATGTGACTAAGTGTTAGTTGCGGGATCTTGTATTACGGAACGAGTAAAGAGACTTGCCAGTAGCGAGGTTGAACTAGGTATGGAGATACCGACGATCGAATCTCAGGCAAGTAACATACCGAAGAACAAAGGGAACATCATACGGGATTAACTGAATCCTTGACATAGAGGTTCGACCGATAAAGATCTTCGTAGAATATGTAGGAACCAATACGGGTATCCAGGTCCTGCTATTGGTTATTGACCATAGAGGTGTCTCGGTCATGTCTACATAGTTCTCGAACCCGCAGGGTCTGCACACTTAAGGTTTGGTGACGTTTCGGTAGTATAGAGTTATGTATGGTGGTAACTGAAGGTTGTTCGGAGTCCCGGATGAGATCCCGAATGTCACGAGGAGCTCCGAAATGGTCCGGAGGTAAAGATTCATATATAGGAAGTCCTATTTTGGTCGCCGGAAAAATTTCGGGCTCAACGGTAGTGTACCAGGAGTGCCGGTAGTGTACCGGGAGGCCTCCGGGAGGGGTATTTCGACCCAAGAGGCTTCATGGGCTGTGGGAGAGTGAATATCAGCCCTTAGTGGGCTGGTGGAAACTCCCACACAAGGCCCATGTGGATGGAGAAGAAAACCCAATAGGAAAAGGTGGAAAAAAGGCAAAAAAGGAGCAATCCTAGTCCTACTAGGATTGGAGGAGGAGTCCTCCTCTCCTAGTAGGTTCGGCCAAACCATAGGAGCCTTGGCCCTTGCGCCAAGGCACTCCTCCTCTCCTCCTATATATACTGGTGGGATTTAGGGTTTTGCACTAGTTTTTTCAGCCACGTGCTACCCGTTCCTCCAGTGCATAGTTTCTCCTCTAGATCGGATTTCTGCAATGCTTAGGCGAAGCCCTGCCGGAATTGCTCCACCACCATCGCCGGAGCGCCATCACGCTGCTGGAGAACTCTTCTACCTCTCCGCTCCTTCTTGCTGGATCAAGACGGCGGAGATCGTCATCAAGCTGTACGTGTGCTGAACGCGGAGGTGTCGTCCGTTCGGCGCTAGATCGGAAGGATCGTGATCAAGTTCGTGGGACGGATCGTGATCAAGTTCGTGGGATGGATCGTGATTGGATCGCAGGACGGATCGTGATTGGATCGCGGGACGGATCGTGATTGGATCGCGGGACGCACGGCGATTTGGATCGCGAAGACGTTCGACTACACCAACCGCGTTTCTTAACGCTTCTCGCTTAGCGATCTTCAAGGGTACGTCGATCCACTCTCCCTCTCATACAAGCTCATCACCATGGATAGATCTGCGTGTGCGTAGGAAATTTTTTGTTTCCCATGCAACATTCCCCAACAGTGGCATCATGAGCTAGGTCTATGTGTATATGAGATCTCGAGTAGAACACAAAAGGTTTGTGGGCGTTGATGCTTAAATTGCTTCCTCCCTTGGTCAGATTTTCATTCAGCGGTATTGTGAGATGAAGCGGCTCGGACCAACATTACTCGTACGCTTACGAGAGACCGGTTCCCTCGACCGCAACTTGTTGCATAGATGGCTTGCGGGTGCCAGTTTCTCTCACTTTAGTTGGATCGGATTCGACAAAGGCGGTCCTTGAGAAGGTTGAAAAACAACTAGTGTATCATCATTGTGGTTTTTGCGTAGATGAGAATTGTTCTTGCTAGATACCCATAGCAGCCACGTAAAACATGCAACAACAATTAGAGGACGTCTAACTTGTTTTTGCAGGGTATGTTGTGATGTGATATGGCCAATTACATGATGTGATATATGTGATGTATGAGATGATCATGTGATGTATAGATTGTCACGACTTGCATGTCGATGAGTACGGCAACCGGCAGGAGCCATAGGGTTTTCTTTAATTGTTGTATGACCTGCATGTCAATCATTAAGCACTATGTAATGCTTTACTTTATCGCTAAACGGTAGCAATAGTAGTAGAAGCATGTTGGGCGCGACAACCCCGATGGCGACACGTTGATGGAGATCAAGATGATGAAGATCATGGTGTCATGCCGGTGATGATGGAGATCATGCCGGTGCTTTCTAGATGGAGATCAAAAGCACAAGTTCATGGCCATATCATGTCACTTATGAATTGCATGTGATGTTAATCCTTTTATGCACCTTGTTTTGCTTAGGACGACGGTAGCATTACAAGGTGATCCCTCACTTAAATTTCAAGATGAATTGTGTTCTCCCCGAGTGTGCACCATTGCGAAAGTTTGTCGTGTTGAGACACCACATGATGATCGGGTGCGATACACTCTACGTTCACATACAACGGGTGCAAGCCAGTGTTGCACGTGCAGAACACTCGGGTTAAACTTGACGAGCCTAGCATGTATATACATGGCCTCGAAACACAAGAGACCGAAAGGTCGAACATGAGTCATATAGTCGATATGATCAACATAATGATGTTCACCATTGAAGCCACCTCAACTCACGTGATGTTCGGACTTGAGTCGGTGGATTTGGATCATGTGACACTCAGATGACCTGAGGGATGTCAATTTGAGTGGGAGCTTTAGTAATTTGATTAACTAAACTCATTATCTTGAACAATAGTCTAAGTAAACTTTGCATATTTATGTTGTAGATCAATGGCTCGCGTAGTAGCACCCCTGAATTTTAATGCGTTCCTAGAGAAAGCTAAGTTGAAAGATGATGGAAGTAACTTTGTTGACTGGGCCCGTAATCTGAGGATTATCCTCACGGCTTCCCAGAAATCATATGTCCTTGATGCACCGCTTGGTGACCAACCAGAAGACATGACCTCCGAAGACGTTAAGAACGCTTGGGAGGCACGTACTGGAGATTACTCAATAGTTCAGTGTGCAATATTGTATGGCTTAGAACCGGGACTTCAAAGACATTTTGAACGTCATGGACCATATGAGATGTTCCAGGAGTTGAAGTTTATCTTTCAGAAGAATGCCCGGATCGAGAGGTATGAAACCTCCGATAAGTTCAATGCTTGCAAGATGGAGGAGAACGGATCTATCAGTGAACATATACTCAGAATGTCTGGGTATTCAACTCGTCTAGTGGAGTTGGGAATTGCCCTTCCGCCAGAGGCGATCACTGACAGAGTTCTTCAATCACTGCCACCTAGTTACAAGAGCTTTGTGATGAACTATAACATGCACGGGATGAACAAGTCAATCGCCGAGCTGTTTGTGATGCTAAAAGTCGCTGAGTCTGAAATCCAGAAAGAATATCAAGTGTTGATGGTCAATAAAACCACTAGTTTCAAGAAAAATGGCAAGGTCAAGTGCAAGGGCAAGAAGGGTAAAACCAAGAAGGATGGCAAAGTAGTTGCTACTCCTGTAAAGAAGCCCAAGCATGGACCCAAGCCAGAAACTGAGTGCTTTCATTGCAAGAGAACTGGTCACTGGAAGCGGAACTGCCCCAAGTACCTGGCTGACAAGAAGGCGGCCAACGACAAACAAGGTATATATGATATACATGTCATTGATGTGTACCTTACTAGCTCTCGTAGTAGTGCCTTGGTATTTGATACCGGTTCGGTTGCTCACATTTGCTACTCAAAGCAGGAACTACGGAATAAACGAAGGCTGGCAAAGGACGGAGTGACGATGCGCGTGGGAAATGGTTCCAAGGTTGATGTGATCGCCGTCGGCACGCCCTCTCTTCGATTACCATCGAGATTAGTGATGAACCTGAATAATTGTTATTTAGTGCATGCGTTAAGCATGAACATTATATCTAGATCTTGTTTATTGCGAGACGGTTACTCATTTAAATCAAAGAATAAAGGTTGTTCTATTTATATGAGTAATATCTTTTATGGTCATGCACCCAATGTTAGGGGTTTATTCATATTTAATCTTGATAGTGATGACACACATGTTCATAACATTGATGCCAAAAGATGTAGAGTTGATAATGATAGTACCACTCTCTTGTGGCACTGCCGTTTAGGTCATATTGGTGTAAAACGCATGAGGAAGCTCCATGCTGATGGACTTTTGGGATCACTTGATTTTGAATCACTTGACACATGTGAACCATGCCTCATGGGCAAGATGACTAAAACGCCGTTCTCTCGAACAATGGAACGGGCGAGTGACTTATTGGAAATCAGACATACTGATGTGTGCGGTCCAATGAATGTTACAGCGCGTGGTGGATATCGTTATTTTCTCACCTTCACTGATGACTTAAGTAGATATGGGTATATTTACTTAATGAAACACAAGTTTGAAATGTTTGAAAAGTTCAAGCAATTTTAGAGTGAAGTTGAGAATCATCGTAACAAGAAGATTAAGTTCCTGCGATCTGATCGAGGAGGTGAATATCTGAGTTATGAGTTTCACAGTCACTTAAGACAGTGTGGAATTGTTTCACAGTTGACACCGCCCGGAACACCACAGCGTAATGGTGTGTCCGAACGTCGTAATCGAACCTTATTAGATATGGTGCGTTCTATGATGTCTCTTGCTGATTTGCCACTATCGTTTTGGGGTTATGCATTAGAGACAGCTACATTCACTTTAAATAGGGCACCATCAAAATCCGTTGAGACGACGCCATATGAACTATGGTTTGGCAAGAAGCCAAAGTTGTCGTTTCTTAAAGTTTGGGGATGTGATGCTTATGTCAAAAAGCTTCAGCCTGAAAAGCTGGAACCCAAAGCGGAGAAATGCGTGTTCATAGGATACTCGAAAGAGACAGTCGGGTATACCTTCTATCTCAAATCCGAAGGCAAAGTGTTTGTCGCTAAGAACGTAACATTTCTTCAGAAAGAGTTTCTCTCGAAAGAATTGAGTGGGAGGAAGATAGAGCTTGATGAGGTTACTGAACCTTTACTTCAACCAGAAAGTAGCGCGGCGCAAAAAGATGTTTCTGTGGAATCTACGACGGTAGAAGAGGAAGTTAATGATGATGATCATGAAGCTTCGGATCAAGCTACTATTGAACCTCGTAAGTCAACAAGGGCGCATACTACTCCTGAGTGGTACAGCAACCCTGTCTTAAGAGGTCATGTTGTTGGACAACAATGAACCTACGAGCTACGGAGGAGCAGTGATGGGCCTGGATTCCGAGAAATGGTTAGAGGCCATGAAATCCGATATGGGATACATGTATGAAAACAAAGTATGGACTTTGGAAGTATTACCTGAAGGGCGAAAGGCCATTCAGAACAAATGGATCTTTAAGAAGAAGACAGACGTGGACGGTAATGTCATCGTCTATAAAGCTCGACTTGTGGCAAAGGTTTTTTTCACAAGTTCAAGGAGTTGACTACGATGAGACTTTCTCACCCGTAGCGATGCTTAAGTCTATCAGAATCATGTTGGCAATAGCTGCTTATTTTGACTATGAAATTTGGCAGATGGATGTCAAAATGGCATTCCTCAACGGTTTCCTTGAGGAAGAGTTGTATATGATGCAACCCGAAGGTTTTGTCGATCCAGAGAATGCTGACAAAGTTCGCAAACTCCAGCGATCTAGTTATGGACTGGTGCAAGCATCTTGGAGTTGGAATAAGCGCTTTGATGAGGTGATCAAGGCGTTTGAGTTTATACAAGTTTATGGAGAAGCTTGTATTTACAAGAAAGTGAGTGGGAGCTCTATAGCGTTTCTAGTATTATATGTGGATGGCATATTGCTGATTGGAAACAATATAGAAATGCTAGAAAGCGTGAAGGAATATTTGAACAAGAGTTTTTCAATGAAGGACCTAGGAGAAGCTGATTTCATATTAGGCATTAAGATCTATAGAGATAGATCGAGACGCTTAATAGCACTTTCACAGAGCACATACCTTGATAAAGTTTTGAAGAAGTTGAAAATGGATCAGTCCAAGAAGGGGTTCTTGCCTGTGTTACAAGATGTGAAGTTGAGTAAGACTCAATGCCCAGTGACTGCAGAAGATAGAGAAAAGATGAGTGTCATCCCCTATGCTTCATCCATAGGCTCTATCATGTATGCAATGTTGTGCACAAGACCCGATGTCAACCTTGCCATAAGTATGGCCGGAAGGTTTCAAAGTGATCCTGGAATGGAGCACTAGGCAGCGGTCAAGAATATCCTTAAGTACCTGAAAAGGACTAAGGAAATGTTTCTCGTTTATGGCGGTGATGAAGAGCTCGTCATAAAGGGTTACGTCGATGCAAGCTTTGACACTGATCCGGATGACTCTAAGTCGCAAACCGGATACGTATTTATTCTCAACGGGGGAGCGGTAAGCTGGTGCAGTTCCAAGCAAAGCGTGGTAGCCGATTATATGTGCGAAGCGGAGTACATCGCAGCCTCGGAGGCGGCGAAGGAAGGTGTCTGGATGAAGCAGTTCATGACAGATCTTGGAGTAGTGCCCAGTGCACTGAATCCAATGAACCTGTTCTGTGACAACACTGGTGCCATTTCTCTGGCCAAGGAACCAAGGTTTCACAAGAGGACCAGACACATAAAGAGACGCTTCAACTCCATCCGCGATTACATCAAGGAGAAGGACATAAATATTTGCAAAGTGCACACGGATCTGAATGTTGCAGACCCGTTGACGAAACCTCTTCCAAGGGCTAAACATGATCAACACCAGAACTTCATGGGTGTTCGATTCATTACAATGTAAGTCACATACTGATGTGAGCTAGATTATTGACTCTAGTGCAAGTGGGAGACTGTTGGAAATATGCCCTAGAGGCAATAAATAAAGTGTTTATTATTATATTTCCTTGTTCATGATAATCGTTTATTATCCATGCTATAATTGTATTGATTGGAAACACATTACATGTTTGGGTAAATAGACAACACTTTGTCCCTAGTATGCCTCTAGTGAACTAGCTCGTTGATCAAAGATGGTCAAGGTTTCCTAACCATTGACATGTGATGTCATTTGATAACGGGATCACATCATTAGGAGAATGATGTGATGGAAAAAGACCCAATCTACAAACGTAGCATATGATCGTGTAAGTTTATTGCTATTGTTTTCTACATGTCAAGTATGTGTTCCTATGACCATGAGATCATGCAACTCACGGACATCGGAGGAGTGCCTATGTATCAAACATTGCAACGTAACTGGGTGACTATAAAGGTGCACTACAAGTATCTCCGAGGGTGTCTGTTGAGTTGGCATGGATCAAGACTGGGATTTGTTATGCTGTGTGACGGAGAGGTATCTCAGGGCCCACTCGGTAATACAACATCACAATAAGCCTTGCAAGCAATGTGACTAAGTGTTAGTTGCGGGATCTTGTATTATGGAATGAGTAAAGAGACTTGCCAGTAGCAAGGTTGAACTAGGTATGGAGATACCGACGATCAAATCTCGGGCAAGTAACATACCAAAGAACAAAGGGAACATCATACGGGATTAACTGAATCCTTGACATAGAGGTTCGACTGATAAAGATCTTCGTAGAATATGTAGGAACCAATATGGGGATCCAGGTCCCGCTATTGGTTATTGACCGTAGAGGTGTCTCGGTCATGTCTACATAGTTCTCGAACCCGCAGGGTCTGCACACTTAAGGTTTGGTGACATTTCAGTAGTATAGAGTTATGCATCGTGGTGACCAAAGGTTGTTCGGAGTCCCGGATGAGATCCCAGACGTCATGAGGATCTCTGAAATGGTCCGGAGGTAAAGATTCATATATAGGAAGTCTTGTTTTGGTCACCGGAAAACTTTCGGGCTCATCGGTAGTGTACCGGGAGTGTCGGTAGTGTGCCGGGTGGCCTTCGGGAGGGGTATTTCGACCCAAGAGGCTTCATAGGCTGTGGGACAGTTAATATCAGCCCTTAGTGGGCTGGTGGAAACTCCCACACAAGGCCCATGTGGCTGGAGAAGAAAACCCAATAGGAAAAGGTGGAAAAAAGGCAAAAAAAAAAAAGGAGCAATCCTAGTCCTACTAGGATTGGAGGAGTCCTCCTCCTCTCCTAGTAGGTTCGGCCGAACCATAGGAGCCTTGGCCCTTGCGCCAAGGCTCTCCTCCTCTCCTCCTATATATACTAGTGGGATTTAGGGTTTTGCACTAGTTTTTTCAGCCACGTGCTACCCGTTCCTCTAGTGCATAGTTTCTCCTCTAGATCGGATTTCTACAGTGCTTAGGCGAAGCCCTGCTGGAATTGCTCCACCACCATCACCGGAGCATCGTCACACTGCCGGAGAACTCTTCTACCTCTCCGCTCCTTCTTGCTGGATCAAGACGGCGGAGATCGTCATCAAGCTGTACGTGTGCTGAACGCGGAGGTGCCGTCCGTTCGGCGCTAGATCAGAAGGATCGTGATCAAGTTCGTGGGACGGATCGTGATCAAGTTCGTGGGACGGATCGTGATTGGATCGCGGGACGGATCGTGATTGGATTGCGGGACACACGGCGATTTGGATCACGAAGACGTTCGACTACACCAACCGCGTTTCTTAATGCGTCCCGCTTAGCGATCTACAACGATACGTAGATCCACTCTCCCTCTCGTAGATGCTCATCACCATGGATAGATCTGCGTGTGCGTAGGAGAATTTTTTTTTCCTATGCAACGTTCCCTAACAAGGAGACGCGAGGGAGAGGAGAGGGGAGGAGCACGAGCAAGGAGGAGAACGCAGGGCGGCCGGTGGTGCGCCATGGCCAGGGGCCAAGGTCGGGGCGAGCGCTGCTGGGCTCCCGCTCCTCTCTGGTGTGCGTGTGTGCGACTGGCGGCGGGAGGAAGAGGGGGAAGGAGGAGCGAGGGGATTGATCGAGGCTCTCCCCTGTCGCTAGGGTTAAGAGGGGGGTCGGTTGGGCTTTGGGCCCAATGAAATGTTTGGTCGGCCCACGTGCGGCTGCACCACTCTCTCGCTGCTTTTTTAAAGAGAGAGAGAGAGAGAGAGAGAGATAAATAAAATTAAGATAAGATGTCCTGGAGTTACATAAAAATGGAGGGGCCTTTTGTAGGGCTTTATGGAATATTTCCAACCCAACAAAAGTGGTTTCCACAATTTTAAAGAAGCTAAATTCAAACTTATTTGACTTGAGGCAAATGAGTTTGAGTTGAGCTAGGCTATTGGAATGTCCAAACATCATGAGAGTTTTGGATGGAGCTTGGGAAAAGATGAAAGAATGACTGCAAAGTTCGGGGACCAAACTTGAAGTAGAAAAAATGGGATTTAAAATGTAAGTGTGTTCATGGTTGAATCCAAATTACTGGAATACTTTATAGTAGCTCCCTAAAATATTGGAAGGATATATTATAAAGAGAAATCACTATGTGCATTCCCTCGATTTAAATGGGTCAAAGATCCATACGGTTTATTTATTTGAGTTGCAAAAAAATGGCATGATGGAATGATGACATGATGAATGCAATAACAAATGGAACACATGACGAAACTCAAATAAAGGGAAATCTTCTAGAGCGTCGGTCCCACGCTGTTACATCCCACGGCAGCCTAGTACCGGTCAAGGCTTTGTGTGAGCTAGATTCGCAGAAAACTTGCACTTCAAGGCATAGCCCACTATTCAAGTTGCTTACTGGTGTAGCATTGAGTTCTAGATGGAAGTTCAACTTAACAGTCTCCACTTCAGTACCGGTATATAAACAGTGTTTTGGAACCAAAGGCAAAATTTGTGTGCCTCTTGGATCTGGTGAGGGATTGTTGGAATTTGATCTAAATATGGGCCAGCCCAATAGCAATTTTCAGAATTCCTAATAAATCCTAGAGGCCCACTAAGCCCATTCGTGTAAGGCAAGAGGTGGGACAAAAGTTTAGTCCCATATTTCTAGTTTAGTAGGAGTTGGACCTCCTTATAAGGGAGGATGTTTCCCCACATGTATGAGCATGAGAACAAGAGGGACATACACGCGCGCTCCTCCGCCGCCGCCCGCCTCGCCATGTCACGCCTCGCCTCGTCACGACACACCGCGGGTTGCGGGAATGAGCCGAGCCGATGTCTAAATTTTTGCCACGCACGACTGGTATAAGAAAGGTCACTCGGGAGCTAAGAGGCTTTGTTGTAGTGGAGATTAATACGAACGATGTACCCTTCGCCTGCTGCCTTTTCGTTTCGTCTCCCTCTTTTGCTTCGCCTCCCGTCACTGTCTGTTCGCCTCCTGCTCCTGTGCCTATAAAAGGGCTCTCCAAAGAGACACCAGAACTTTATCTTCCTCATGCCATCGAGTTCCAATCCCTGAGATGCTACAAGGTTCTTCCCCATCCCGGCTTGCGGCGTGCACCGCAGGTCGGGACAGTAGGCCTCCGAAACCCCACCACTTTGAGTCATGAACGGAAGAAGGGTGATAAGGTTTTTGGAGAGCGCTCTGCGCGACTACTAGCTTCTTCATCACGGACGCCACGGACGCCGACGATCACTTCCCAGACGATGACTTCTTCCCCGACATCAACAACCTCTTCGACGACATGGCCGATGACGACGTCAACGCCAACCCTGTTGCTGCCACCGCTCAGTACGTATTCATGTTTTTCCTGTTCGAGGTTTTGCTACAGATACTTGGTCTAGTTTCTATTCTACATGTGTTTCAGTATAGTTCACATGTTCACATAATATTCACCTACTATCCTTTAGTATCCCTGATAAGTTTTATTCCTCTTATTGTGGCATACTCTCCTCTAAGTCACATGACTAGTGTTGCCTCTTTTACTATGATCTTGTTTTATCAACTATTTATTTCGTTTAAATTATTTGGTAAATTGCTCATATTTCCAATGGATACAATGGAAGTTTCAGTGTTGGTTCTGCACTAGTTTTGGTGTGTATATGTATATGAGTTTTTGTCAATCCTATAAACTACAAGCGTGGAATTTTTTGGCTGCTGATAAAGACTAGTCCTTTCTTACTGTTTGGTTGTGTACCATAGGCATTTTTCAGTACAATAAATTTGAACTCACTAAATTTTGGGTCGGCCCCGAGTACCCAACGGGTCACTGAGGCCATAAATTTCTTATGAAATGGGCCGACCCATGGCCTCACATATTGACTCTGGGGCCGCATGGCCAGGTCCAAGGCCAGGTCCGAGTCGGCCCATTCCCATCTTTACCTTTGTTTGAAAGGGATTCTGCTAGGACTTTTCCACCGTCCAACGACGCAAAGTGGACACAACCTCAAAAAACATGACGAGCATCTCATCCTGAGGCCATTGCACCATGGTTGTATGAGTTCAGGTGCTCAGGACCTCTGACGGTTGTGGTCGAGCCTTGCTGACCACCACCTCGGTGGATGGCCCTGACCGCGAGGCCGGATCGGCCGTGGTGGATGCATCTGGCGGGGTGTTCCCCTCTGTCTATCGAACCAGAGAATTTCCTTCTACCTCTATGTTTCATGACACCGGAACTTTGTTTTAAGACTACTAGTTCTACCTCTATGTTTCATGTCATGTGTGACAAACTTTGTGTTATGTTTGATGAACAAGTGTGCTGAATTTGAGCTTATGGATTGATGAACTATGTGATAATTAACTACTAATTGTGTTTTATTTGTTTGGGCAGATTAATTGTGTTGAACATGATAAAAAAATGTTTGATAGTTGAAGAAGGCCTAATTTTGTAAGCCAGCAGTTTCAGTGCATCCGATACAACATAAAAAAAAATCTGTTGTCCAAAATCTTCTCTCTGCCGTCCTAAAACTATTTTAGGACACCAACTTTTACATAATCTGTTGGAGATGCTTTTATAAGGAGAAGCTATATTTTCTTAATTTGCGCATCTGTCATCCAGTCTTAGGATAATCTGCATTTCAAAATGTCTCTTTGAGGGGAAGTCCTGCCATTGTTCATGAACGCTTACATAAATGAGTCACATCAGTTTTGAAGAAACAGTATGAGAATTTAAAGAATGAGCAAGATAATGACCAAGGTTTTTCTGTTTTTGCGTTTTGTTTTTTATTTGTTGTTATCCTTTTCCATTTCCTTTTCTAGTTTTAAACACAAGTCAACTTTTTTAAATGCACACTGAACAGTTTTTGTTCACACAATGGACATGTTTAGATACATGTTGAACATTACTTCCTCCGTTTTCTAAATATAAGTTTTTCTAGAGATTTCATTACGGACTACATACGGAGTAAAATTAGTAGATCTATATTTTAAAATATGTCTATATACATCCGTATATAGTCCGCAATCGAATCTCTAAAAAACTTGTATTTAGGAAAAGAGGGAGATCATATTAAACATTTATCCGAATGCATGTTGAAAAAATTATCAAATGCACATTAAATATTTTTTATATACATGTTTCACATTTTCTAGATACACATTGAATATTTCCAAAATACACACTAAACATTTTCTTGAATACATGTTGAACATTTCTCAAATGTGCATTGAACATCTTTTTAATACACGGTGAACATTTCTTAAACACACATTGAACATTTTTCATAAATGTCATGAACATTTATTAAGTGTTTATGATTTTTTACATAACACACACATTTTTAAATGTGCTGAACAGTCTTAATAATAATGCATGATAAAAAAATTGCATTGGATAATTTTTAAAAATATCACAAAATATATATTCAAGGCATCAACAATTTTTGAATGATACGAATATATTTTAAAAATTAGGCGAAATATTTTCTTAGATTTCTAGAAATGATACGATGAACATACTCACTAACCGTATCAATATTTTGTTAGTTATATGCACATTCTTCTGAATTGTGCCAATTTTTTTTGAAAAATTGTCCGAACAAGTTTTACATTACATGAACATTTTTAATGAACATACCTTTGTAAAATTTAAGGAAATTTATGATTGAAATATAATTACATTTAAATTATATATATGCACACACATAAATATTTCTTATATGTAAAAAGTACAAAGACTAAAGAAAAATAATAATAAATCAGAACGAAACTAATACCTCCGTTTCAAAATTCTTATCTAAGATTTGTTTAGATATGAATGTATCTAATATTTAAACATGATTAGATATATCCATATTTATACAAACCTAAGAAAATAATTTTAGGACAGAGAGAGTAACAAAGAAGTAATCTAACTAACAACTAAGTTAAAAAATAATGGGATGGTCCACCGGACGCTCTGCTTGAGGCGAGATGTCGGGTCAACCAAAGTTTAAAATGCAGTTTGCGAAACATCGACAGTAACTACGCGAGTGCGCATTATTACAGACCCAAACCAAGTTTCATGGAAACAGAAATAACAGAATTCTCATTCCAGAAAGGGAGCAATTAATGAAGGAGTACTCGTTCGGAAGTCTTTCAAAGGTCATTTGCTGAGATTGCCTTACTTGGCGTGCGTTAAGCATATGCCACATGTCATGCTTTGAGTTCTTCTTTCGGATTTTATTTTTTATTTTTCTGTATGCCTTTTCGGCTTTTAGATGATTTTTAGGTTTTTTTGGCTTTGCAATAAGAACGTGTTTCTTTTTCTTCCGCGAGAAGCACATTTTTGGTTCTCGCGTAGGCACGGATTCACTATGCACGGTCGTGCTTTTTGAAAAAAAAAAAAGAAAATTCCTTCCGCGAGAGGCACAGGTTTACTTCTCGTGAAGGTATAGATTTGCTTTAACGAGAGAAATGGTTGTGCCTCTCGAAAAGGAAAAAAAAACATGTGATTTTCCTTCAGTAAGATGCACAGATTTTCTTTCGCGAGAGGCAGCGTCATGTCTCTAAGACAATAAAAAAAACTTTTTTTTCTTACTTTCATGAGAAGCACGGTCGTGCCTATTGGAAAAACAAAAAAAATGTGTTTTCCTTTTTCTTTTCTTTCGAGGCACCGATTTTCTTTTCGTGGAGGTACGAATTTGTTTCCGCGAAAGGCACGGTCGTGCTTCTCAGAAAGGGAAAAAAAACATGCTCCCGATTCAGGTTTTTTATCTTGTTTCTTCATAAAAAATAAGTTCATCAAAATCAATCAGTATGGGATCTAGTTTTAAAAATCTGGATATGAAAAATCCAACAGTGAACATGGTTACAAATTTGAACGCACAGTTTCAGAAATAAAAAAATTTAAATTAAAAAATTCATGAAAAACAATTCACATGTTACGACAAGTGATCCACATGCAATGTAACACTCGTCGCAACCTGGTATGATGTAAGTGACCTTTAACTAGTAATTTGGTGGAACCCTAGACACATTTGTGAGAACTATATCTCGCGTTATGCGATTGAAAGATACTCTCGCTGAAGCTTTTGCCCCATACTGTAGTTATAGTTATGCTTAAAGAGATAGTAAAGAGAAAAAGGGTGCGTGCGACCTTGGTCTACTAGAGGAGGAGCACTGAAGCTAACCACCGGGCTAGTGCCACGTTCGTGTTGCATTCCAGGCCGCTGCTTACTTAGAGGGCAAAGAGCCAAATTTTCAATATTTTTAAATTTTTTTCTTTGTTTTTCATCGGTCTTTTTTCGTTTTTTTCTCTGTTTATACTGTTCTTTTTTCTCCGTTTTATTCAGTTTGATTGGCCTTTTTTTGTATCTTTCCTTTTTCCTCTTTGTTTTTTTCATTCTTTTTCCATTTGTTTCGGTGCTTTCAGTTTTCAGTTTTCATTCGTTTGTTTTGTGTTTTTTTCAGTTTTCAGTCTATTTTTTATGTCAGCAACATTTTCTAATACTTATTTAACATTTTACAAATACAAATTCAACATTTTTAAAATATATGGTTGACATATTTAATACAAATTTTAACATTTATAAATGCTTGTTTTACATCCTTATATACAAGATTGACATTTTGTAAATACATGGTCAACATTTTTTCTATACATTATTTGAAATGCTTGATTAACAGTTTTTATATAGAAATACTAACATTTTTTATGAATTTATTGTCAACATTTTCTCTAGACATATTTAACATTTACAAAACACATGATCAACATTTTTAAATACTTGTTTAATATATATTTTTCAAATTATAGATTAATATTTCTATATATGCATGATAAAACAAATTCACACTTCTTTTATACATGATCAAACAGAATTTCTATACATGTTCAACATTTTCCGAAAGCTTGATTAATATTTTTCAAATACTAGTTGAACATTGTTCAAATACTATTTTAACATTTTTTCAATACTTGTTCAACATTTTATATAGACAGGATAAAAGAATTTATCATTTTTTAATACATGGTCAACAATTTTTCTATACAGGTTCAACATTGTCTGAATTGTTGTCGAACATTTTGAAATACTTATTCAATCTTTTTTAAATACTCATTCTACATTTTCAAATACGTGTTCAATATTTTTAAATACTCATTCAATATTTTTCAAATACTTGTTCAACATTTTTGAAATAGTTTTTCAACATTTTTCAAATGATTTTTATTGAGTATTGTTTGGAATATATATTTGTAATATTTTGAACTATAAACAAGAAGTACAAAAATAAAGAAAAGACTAAAACAAAAAAAAAACTGAAAAAGCACCTTGAGTCTGCCGCGCGCGTTGACCGGCCCATCTCCGTCTCCCCTTCAGCGAGTCCGAAGGGGGACTCACCGAAGGCGAGACATAGGGATGCCCGGACACATTAGGGCAAATCCTACACACGACCTCATCTGATCCGCGTGTGTCCGTTTTGCCCCAAACAGACTAACAAGAGGGCCCAACACGCGCCCCCATCGCCAAATCCCTTCTCTCGCTCAACCCATTTCCGGAGCATACTTGTGCCCAGTTTGCATCGAGATGGACACCAAATGGACGCCCACATGCCCGCTCCTCGTTCGTCTTGGGCCTGCTTGTCGATCGCCCACCTAAATCCCACCGCCCACATTTACTGTGCGTGACGGACCCACCTGCCAGCCACCCATCCACTGGGTTTGTCGTCCTTCTTAATGTGGAAGTCGTGGACTGGCCAGTCCACTCTTGCACTCCCGCCCCTGCATGCCTCCTCGAACCCCGACACCCAACCCTACCTCCTCCTCTCCTTCACCTCCTCGCGACCGTCATGATCTGGTGGAACCCCGGCTGCAAGGGCAGGTACGACCACGAGGCTGGTTCCTCCTTCGGCCGTCGTTACTCCACCAGCTCTACGCCAGCGGCATTTAGCCTCCGTCATCGACGACCCTAATGCGCTTAGCCATAAGTCCATGCGGACATATGTCGTCGCTATGGGGAGACGGGGACGCCATTCCCGTGGAGTAACGTTCACCTTGCCAACAACTAGCATCTCTTCCCAGATCGGGTGCCTATCCCACAGGTTCGGGTGAGCGACCACGCCCGCGGTGAGGAGAAGGACCATCGCCATGCCCGCCTGCCATCAGATCTGCTCTACGACTGAAGGTACGCGTTGATTTCCCATTGTGGGATACATGGCTCCGCAACGAGAACGACTTGTGGCGGTAATATTTTTTTGCCGGTCGTGTCCCAAGCCCGCCACGTGCGCAACCTACCCACCACTCGCATGCTCACAACCGTCCCCAGTCGTGCGGGTGTGCGTGGGTGCGTGTCCTAACACCGACGCTATCTACCTCCCTGTCCCTGCCACCACCACCTCCCATGACAGACGAGGAGAAGGCAAATCTCATGAGGCAGGCGATAGAGGAATCCATCCACACCACGATGAGGCCCAGTGGGAGGGACTCGAACGATGATGACCCTCTTCATGACTGACGATGTCGTCATCCCAGAGCTGGACATGGGCGTCAAGGAGGAGGTGAAAGAGGAGGTGCTGGAGGATCCCCCCACCGTGGTGTGGAACCCATCATTGGTGGGCTAGAGGTGGACGTGGTCATTGACGACGTCAGAAATGGCCTCGTGGGTGGGTGCCGAGCCATGGCCACCCATGCCACCATGGTCACTAAAGCCATCTCCACCACAGAAAGAGATGGTCCATGCGCCTCCGATCATGCAGCCACCGCAAGGGCCACCAACCCACCTCTGGCATCTATCGTCGTACGTCGGCCTCGCCATGGACGACGATGAGGAGGATGGCAATGCATGAGGACAACCGAGGCGGTGGTGGCATCAAAGCTTTTTTACATTTTCTAATGTTAAGTTAAGTTTAATGAGCACCCAAGACTTTTGTGTACTGTTTTAATTTTAGCAACATTTATTTGAGTTTATGTTATGCTTTTAAATGTGTGGTCGACATTGTTTTGTAACTTTAAGTCGGACAGTTTAAGATGCGGTCGCTGGGTTGGGTGTATAAGGACAACTCCAACACATGACCCCAAACGAACGTCATTTTTGTCCGGGTTTCGTTCGTTTGGGCGGCAAAACGGATGTCCGTGTTCTATTTTGGGTGTCAGGCGGAGCGTGCACCGATCGAGCGACCGCATCGCAAATAATTCACATCACACGAATATAAAAAAAGATTACTAAACATTACTAAATTCTAAAAATTCCATGACTGCTTCAATAAACATTACTAAAAAAACTTCAATGCCACCAGCGCTCCATGACCGTCGTCGCTGCCACAGTCGTCTTCACGCATCGTCCCTGTTGTCCATGGTGAGGTTGACGTACGACGAAGTGTCCAGAGGTGGGCTAGAGGCTCCCGTGGTGGATGTGTGGCTGGAGGTGCATGCACCACCTCCTCACGCGGCGGGGATGGTGGCCGTGATAGTGTGGGCGCCCAAGGCTCGACACCCACCCAGTCAGCCATCTCCGACATGGTGGCTGACCAGGTCCACCTCTGGCCGACCGTCCGAGGGTTCCACACGCCGTTCGAGAGATCCTCCATGAAGGATGACTCCTCCACGACCTCCTCCTTGATGGCCATCTCCATCTCCAGCATGGCTACATCGTCGGCCGCATAGAGGGCCATCATCTCCTCGAGACCCTCCCATTGGTGCTCTTGTAGTGTGGATGGGCTCCTCCATCAGTTGCCGCATCAGCTCCTCCTCCTCCTCCTCCTCGATGATAGGAGCTGGTTGGGGTGGCGGCGATGGTAGCAGCAAAGGGGTCAGTGTGAGGCCACAAAACAGTGTGGGATCGAGAAGAGGCATCAGGGGGTGAATAGACTACTCAACCAACTAAAAACCTAACGTTTTCCCAATTTTAATGATTGGCAAGTTTTAGCAATTCTATCAAGTCTAGCACACCCTACACATACAGTTCTAAGTGTATAACAGTGGAAAGTAAAGACATACACATGTAAGTAAGGAGTAGAGATAGTAAGATCAAACGCAATGGGGACTCAAAGATTGTTTTTCTCGTGGTTCTGATAGGTGGTGCTATCGTACATCCACATTGACGGAGACTTCAATCCACGGAGGGTAACAGTTGCGCGAGTCCATGGAAGGCTCCACCATGAAGGGTCCACGAAGTAGCAACCTCGTCTATTCCACCATGGCTTACGTCCACGAAGGACTAGCCACACTCGGGGTAGATCTTCATTGTCAAATATTCCAAAACCCCCAACGGAGAACCTATATCGTGAGTTCCGCCGCCGCAAACCTCTAGAGCCATGAAAAACTAATCGGGAGCCCGTTCCGGCACCCTGTGGGAGGGGGAAACCATCACCAGAGGCCATCTTCATCATCCCGACGCCCTCCATGACAAGGAGGGAGTAGTTCACCCTCGGGGCTGAGGGTATGTACCAGTAGCTATGTGTTTGATCTCTCTCTCTCTCGTGTTCTTGAGATGACATGATCTTGATGTACCGCGAGCTTTGTTGATATAGATTAAATCATATGGAGTTTTCCCCTCTCTATCGTGTTGTGATGAATTGAGTTTTCCTTTGAAGTTTTCTTATCGAATTGAATCTTGAAGGATTTGAGAACACTTGATGTATGTCTTGCGATGGGATATCTGTGATGACAATGGGATGTTCTATTGATCTACTTGATGTATGTTTTGGTGATCAACTTGCGGGTTCCGTGACCTTGGGAATCTATGCATAGGGGCTGGCACATGTTCTTATCTTGACGTTCCGGTAGAAACTTTGGGGCACTCTTTGAAGTTCTTTGTGTTGGATTAATAAATCTGAAATTGTGTGATGCATATCGTATAATCAAGCCCATGGGTACTTGTGGTGACATTGGAGTATCTAGGTGACATTAGGGTTTTGGTTGATGTGTATCTTAAGGTGTTATCTTAGTATGAACTCTAGGGCTGTTCAAGACACTTATAGGGATAGCTCATAAGATTGATCAGAAAAGATAACTTTGAGGTGGTTTCGTACCCTACAATAATTTATACATTTGTTCTCAGCTATTTGTAACTTTGGAGTGAACTCTTTGTCGCACATGAGGGATTTACTTATGATTCAACTATGCCAATATTGTTGAGAAAAATTGCACTAGTGAAAGTATGGACCCTAGGCCTTGTTTCCAAGCATTTATACAACATTTTGCTCACTGTTTACTATTTGTTACCTTGCTGTTTTTTATATTTTCAGATTGCAAAAACCTATATCTACCATCCATATTACACTTGTATCACCATCTCTTCGTCGAACTAGTGCACCTATACAATTTACCATTGTATTGGGTGTGTTGGGGACACAAGAGACTCTTTGTTATTTGATTGCAGGGTTGTTCGATACAGACTATCTTCATCCTACCCCTCCCATGGATTGATAAACCTTAGGTCATCCACTTGAGGGAAAATTGCCATTGTCATACAAAACTCTGTGCTTGGAGGCCCAACACGAGTCTACAAGAAGAAGGTTGTGTAGTAGACATCAAGCTCTTTTCTAGCGCCGTTGCCGGGGAGGTGAGTGCTTGAAGGTATATCTTTAGATCTCGCAATCAAATCTTTTAGTTTTTTGTTTTTCACTATTTTGGTTTTATAAAAGAAAACTACAAAAAAAATGGAATTGAGGTTGCCTCATATGCTTCATCTTTTTAATGTCTTTCGTGAAAATGATGGAAAGGAAAATTGTGCTCAAGTGTTAGAAGATGAAGTTATTAAAATGTTTGGCACTAAATATTTGAGTGATGAGCATGATAGTGATATTGTTAGTATGAATTCTCTGAATATTCATGATGCTAATAATATGCAAAGCCACGAGCTTGGGGATGCTATGTTTGATGAAGATGATATTTTTAACCCCCCAAGTTTTGATGAGCAAAACTATTATGATTATGACATGCCTCATATCTATGATGATTATTGTGATGACACGTATGCTATAAAGAGTAATGGTAACCATGAAACTTGTCAACATGATTTTTATTCAAAGTGGTTATGTCAATCAAGTATGTCATGATAGTTATTTTGTTGAGTTTGCTCCCACTATTTTGAATGAGAAGAAAATTTCTTATGTGGAGAGTGACAAATTTTCTATGCTTGTGCATCATAAAAATAATGATTTATGTGCTGGTTATATTGTGGAATTTCTTCATGATGCTACTGAAAATTATTATGAGGGAGGAACATATGCTTATAGGAATTGCAATAATATCAAGTTTCCTCTCTATGTGTTCAAATTCTTGAAGATATGTTTGTTTTGCCTTCCTATGCTAGATGATTCTTGTTCCCATAAATTGTTTTCTCACAAAATCCCTATGCATAGGAAGTGGGTTAGACTTAACTGTGCTTGTCGTGAGATTCATGATGCTCTTTTGCATGTTTCAATTACTATTCCTATGTGAGCATCATTGAAATCATCATGCCTAGCTAAAAGGCATTAAAGAAAAGCGCTTGTTGGGAGACAACCCAACACTTTTACCTTCTGTTTTGATGTGTTCACATGATTAAGCTACTGTATTAATCATGTTTTGTGTCTTTTATTTCAATAAAGTTCCAAGTAAAGCCTTTGGAATAGTGTGGATACTTGCTTGTTTGATTATGTGCAAAAACTTAAAGTTTTGCGTCCAGTATATGAATTATATGATTTTACTGAAGCGTCAAAAAATTCTGAAATTTTTACAAAACATTTACATGCAAATTCCTTGATCTTTCCTAATATTTCAGAATTTTTAGAGTCAGGGAAGTTTGGTGATCATTCATATCTTTACAGACTGTTCTGTTTTTGACATATTCTGTTTTGCATGCATAGTTTGCTTGTTTCAAGTGTTCCTATAGCTTATATTGAGTAATATAAATTGTGGGAATTATTTAATACAGTGGATAGCATATGGGAACAATGATGAATCTTGTCTTGACAGTACCTAAGTGAATGGTCTATATTTACTACACTAACCCATCTCACGAAGTTCCGTTAAGTTTTGTGTGATTGAAGTTTTCAAGTTTTGGGTGAGACACCGATATGAGGAGAATAAGGAGTGACAAGAACCTAAGATTTGGGATGCCCAAGTCACCCCAAGGTATATCCAAGGTAGACTCAAGCGCCTAAGCTTGGGGATGCCTTCCGGGGCATCCCCTCTTTCGTCTTCAACACTATCGATATATCTTACTTGGGGCTATATTTTTATTCGTCACATAATATGAGTTTTGCTTGGAGCATCATTTTATTTTGTTGTTTTATGTTAGGTATTATTTATAATCTTGTTTTTCAATAAAAAGTTCCACGAATTGCCTAAGGATGCTTGCATTGCATGTTTTGACGAGTGTTGTGTAAAACAGAAATTTTGGCTGTAGTGTTTGAATTTTCATATTTTACTGGAACGTAGAAAGTTTCTAAAAAATTTAAACAGTATGTTCATATAAATTTATAGCATGTACTAAATTTTCATAATTGTTTGAGTTACAGAAGGACACTGTTTTCATAAATTGCTACAGACTGTTATGTCTGGGCAGATTGATGTCATAATTTTGTTATCTACTTATCTTATAGTTTCCATAGCCTATATTGGTAGATATAAATTGTGGAAATTATAGTATACAGTACCTAATGTTTGAAAATTATTATGCAACTTGTCTTGGCAGTACATAAAGAGTTGATTTATTATTATGTGTACTAACCTATCTCACGAGTTCTTTTTGAGTTTTGTGTGCATGAAGTTTTTGAGAATAGGTGAAACCAGGATATGAGAGGATTGAACGAGAGACAAAATATCAAGCTTGGGGATGCCCAAGGCACCCCAAGTAAATATTTCAAGAAGTCTCAAACATCTAAGCTTGGGGATGCTACGCATCCCACCTCTCTTCGTCAACAATTATCGGTTAGCCTATGTTGGGCCTAAATTTTTATTCATTCACATGATGCGTGCTATTCTTGGAGTGCTATTTTTCTTTTATTGCTGTTTGAATAAAGTACTCAGATCTGAAAATATTTATTAAGGGAGAGAGAGTCCTCACATAGCTCCTTAATTGTTTGACTACTCATATCCTCTGAGAGTAGCTTGTCATTTGCTCTAGTGCTTCACTTATATCTTTTTAGAGTATGGTGGTGTTATATTTTTTCAGAAATTATCAAACTCTTGTACCTCACTTATATTATTTTGAGAGTTTCTTAAAACAGCATGGTAATTTATTTAGGTTATGAATTTAGTCCTAATATAATGGGCATCCAAGAGGGATATAATAAAAAAAAATCATATTAAGTGCATTAAAACTATGAGAAGTTTGATTCCTTGCATATAGTTTTGAGATAATGGAGATGGTAATATGAGAGTCATGCTAGTGAGTAGTTGTGAATTGGAAGAGATACTTGTGTTAAAGCTTGTGATTCCCGTAGCATGCACGTATCGTGAACCGTTATGTAATGAAGTCGGAGCATGATTTGTTTAATGATTGTCGACCTTTTTGTGAGGGTCGGGAGCGCGCGATGGTTAACTCCTACCAACCTCTCACCTAGGATTATGCGTCTAATGCTTTGTTTGATAACTAATAGACTTTTGCAATAAGTATGTGAGTTCTTTATGACTAATGTGAGTCCATGGATTATATGCACTCTCACCCTTCCATCTTTGCTAGCCTCTCTAGTACCGTGCAACTTTCGCCGGTACATCAAACCCTCCTTCCTCGAAACAGCCACCATACCTACCTATTATGGCATTTCCATAGCCATTCCGAGATATATTGCCATGCAACTTCCACCATGTAGTTTTTTATGACTTGCATCATCACTTCATATTGCATATAGAGTCATATTTTGTCATAGGTATCGAGTTGTAATTTTTCTTTTTTGAGTTATAAGTAAATAAAAGTGTGATGATTTTTCATTAATAGAGCATTGGCCCGTGAGAGAAAAGGATGATGGAGGCTATGACTCCCTCACAAGTTGGGATGAGTATCCGGACTTCACAAAAAATAAAAGAGGCCAGCGAAGCCCAAACAAAAAAATAAAAGAGGCCAAAGCAGCCCACCAAAATAAATAAAAAAGGAAGAAAATGAGAGAAAGAGAGAAGGGACAATTGCTACTACCTTTTTCCACACTTGTGCTTCAAAGTAGCACCATGATCTTCATGATAGAGAGTCTCCTATTTTGTCACTTTCATATAACTAGTGGATATTCATCTTGCACAACCACTTAGTTTTCTTTTTGAGCTTTCATACACTTACAGCTCTAAGTGCATTTGTTGCATGGCAATCCCTACTCACTCACATTGATATCTATTAACGAGCATCTCCATAACCCGTTGATATGCCTAGTTGATGTGAGATTATCTTCTCCTTTTTCTCCTTGCACCTCCTCCATATTCCATTCCACCTATAATGCTATAGCCATGGCTCACGCTCATGTATTGCGTGAGAGTTGAAAAGGTTTGAGAACACCAAAATTGTGAAACAATTGCTTGACTTGTTCATCGGGGTTGTGCATGATTTAGATACTTTGTGTGGGGAAGATGGAGCATAGCCAGACTATATGATTTTGTAGGGATGACTTTCTAAGGCCATGTTATTTCGAAAGGACACGACTACCTTGTTGGTGTGCTCGAAGTATTACTGTTTTTATGTCAATATTAGACTATTGTTTTGAATCTTACGGATCTGAATATTCATGCCACAATAAAAAATATTACATGGGTAAATATGTTAGGCAACATTCCACATCAAAAATTCCGTTTTTATCATTTACCTACTCGAGGACGAGCAGGAATTAAGCTTGGGGATGCTGATACGTCTCCAACGTATCTATTTGCTTGTTTCATGCTACTATATTATCATTCTTGGATGTTTTACAATCATTTTACCACAACTTTATATTATTTTTGGGACAAACCTATTAACCCAGAGCCTAGTGCCAGTTTCTGTTTTTTTCCTTGTTTTTGAGTTTTACAGAAAAGGAATATCAAACAGAGTCCAAACGGAATAAAACTTTACGGTGATTTTTTTGGACCAGAAGAGACCTACGGAGCATCGGAGTTGGGCCAGAAGGTTCCCAAGGAGGCCACAAGCCTTAGCAGCGTGGCCACCCCCTGTCACGACCACCAGGCTTGTGGGCCCTCGAGAGTCCACCGACCTCCCTCTCAGCTCTATAAATCGTCAAATATTCTAGAAACCCCAACGGAGAACCTAGATCGGGAGTTCCGCCGCTGCAAACCTCCAGAGCCACGAAAAACCAATCGGGAGCCCGTTCTGGCACCCTACCGAAGGGGGAAACCATCACCGGAGGCCATCTTCATCAGCCCGACACCCTCCATGAAGAGGAGGGAGTAGTTCACCCTCGGGGCTGAGGGTATGTACCAGTAGCTCTCTGTTTGATCTCTTTCTCTCTCTCTCATGTTCTTGAGATGACACGATCTTGATGTACCGCGAGCTTTTTTGATATAGATTGAATCATATGGAGTTTTCCCCTCTCTATCTTGTTGTGATGAATTGAGTTTTCCTTTGAAGTTTTCTTATAAGATTGAATCTTCAAGGATTTGAGAACACTTGATGTATGTCTTGTGATGGGATATCTGTGATGACAATGGGATGTTCTATTGATCTACTTGATGTATGTTTTGGTGATCAACTTGCGGGTTCCGTGACCTTGGGAATCTATGCATAGGGGTTGGCACACGTTCTTATCTTGACGTTCCGGTAGAAACTTTAGGGCACTCTTTGAAGTTCTTTGTGTTGGATTAATAAATCTGAAATTGTGTGATGCATATCGTATAATCAAGCCCACAAGTAATTGTGGTGACATTGGAGTATCTAGGTGACATTAGGGTTTTGGTTGATGTGTATCTTAAGGTGTTATCTTAGTATGAACTCTAGGGCTGTTCGTGACACTTATAGGGATAGCTCATAAGATTGATCAAAAAAGATAACTTTGAGGTGGTTTCGTATCCTACAATAATTTCTACTTTTGTTCTCCGCTATTTGTAACTTTGGAGTGAACTCTCTGTCGCACATGAGGGATTTACTTATGATTCAACTATGCCAATATTGTTGAGAGAAATTGCGATTTTTTTTTCAAAACTAGTACGGATTTTGTACCAAATTTGAAACAGTTAGAGCAGTTGAAAAAACTCCGAAATTAGTACCCTGTCGGCTAGCAGCAGGCCGAACAGGGGGCCGTCAGCCAGCACCAGGCCGAAGTGGTGCCTGTCGGCCAGCACCCGGCCGAAGAGCCCCCTGTCGGCCAGAGGGTGGCCGAAGGGCCACCTGTCATCTAGAGGGAGGCCGATGGGCCCCTGGATAAGACCCAGGGCTTCTTTTCTTCCTCCTCCAACCACTCGTTTCATCATTCCCCGTCTAGTAGCCTGCCCCTCTCCACCTCTCACTCCCGTTGCTCTCCGGTGCTTCCACCGCCTCGCCGATCTCTTTGCTCGACCACCCATGTTGTTATCGTACCCGCGTAGACAATAGATCAGGGCGCTCTCTACCAGCCTACGGTATTTTTTGGCTTCGAACTCAATCGAATGAGAACTCTGAAGTCGGTAGTGGATTTAGTTGTTATTGGTCACCGTCCGTCTGCAGGTAAATGGCTTGCCCATTTTGCCGAGCTCCAGGTGGCCCTTGTGTTGCTGTTGATTCCGGTGCGTCTGTATTTACTGTGGTGCTGGATCGTCGATGTTCAAGACGTGTTGTAAGATTCTATGTCTTGATTATTGACTGTGGCATATTCGAATGCCTTTGTTTATATGATTATGATGTTTGCTTCCATTCTTGTTGTAGTATGTTCCGTGCAGTGTTAGATCACATCTTGCTCGATACATTGAGGAGTGCAGAGCTTTAGCTATTCGGAGAGGTGACACAGATATTGATCTTGCTCTGCACAGCAGTGAGGGTAACTTATACCATGTTATATTTACACATGGTAGGATGAGCAGTAAATTCCATGGTCCTTCGTGGGAGGAACTTGTGAATGATTATGGTCTCCGCCATAGTGACATGATGACTGTTATGCTTGAGCACTATGGAACTTATATTAGTGTCGAATTTCATCGGGATGGTGTTATGTTGTTTCCTTTACCCCATGTTGGTAAGATATTTGTTTGACTGATTTTTAGATTTGTTTCATCTTATATGTTTTGCTGTTCATCTCAGTTAGTGAAATCATTTTTTGTAGCTCTTGAGGATCTGAGTGAAACTCAAAGGGAACTTGTTGACAGCTGTTTTTATAGTCGTGGTGTCACTCTGAATTATCATCAAATGTATGTCATGTTGTGGCAGCTCTTTAATGACAACTACATACTGTGTACCCTTTTGTTCATAGGATGGATCGCATGAATGTTATTTCTCAACACATGGTAAGATTTGGTTTCAGGTTTTTTTATTTGTTTGTTCTTTGCTGGTTCATAGGACGAATCATATAACTTGCTTGTTTTTGTCAGGTTATTCCTACCATGGTTGTCAGGAGTTTGATGGAATTTGTGGCTATTCCTAGGACTGGTTCTTTAACTCTTGAAATTACTTTGGATTCAGAAGATGATGATATATTTGTGAGAATTCCTTGTTCCTACTTCATTGGCTTGGGTGATCGAATGGTGTTGAAGAAGGAAGGTTTCAGTAATTTTCTGCTGGCATCGTCTATTGAAGTTAACAATTTGGTGCTCGTAACATTCAAATAGCGTGAATAGGAGCTAGCTGTTGTTTTCAGCTATCTACCACAGTGAGAATGAAAGAAAGGGCTCTTGCAGCCCAGGCAGAAGAAAATATCCACGTTGTGTCTTAATTTCAGCAAGTTGTATCTTAATGTCAGCAAGTTGTATCTTAATTTCAGCAAGTTGTATCTTAATTTCAGGAAGATGTATATTAATTTCAGCAAGCCGTACTATTCCCCTTATTATTTTCTGCCATATTGTGCTGCCACATTTTCCCCACCATTCTCTGCCACCACTTTCCTTCCCGCCATTCTCTCCAACCATTCTCTCCCGCCTTTCTCTCCCGCCATTCTCTCCCGCCAAGTATTCCCGCCAAATTTTCCCGCCCGATTTCCCGCCATTGCTGTTGTCATCTGCCTATAAAAGGAGGCATTGTATCTGCCTTCCTCCATCGGCCACCAACACTCAAAAACCCCAGCGCGGTAGTCATTATGAGTTTGCCTTGTTCGTATCAAAGCATTAGGCCTAGCAAATGGAAGAGTGCGAAGTTGCCTCAGGGGGTGGAAGCAGTTCGTTGCTGGTGCAGGGATCTCTTCAAGGTGAAGGATGTGATGGATTTTTCAGATTGGTTGGGTATGAAGTTTTTTATGTGCGCTAATTATGAGGAAGATCCACCCGTTGGTCCTTCACCATACATCACGCCTCCAGTATGTTTAAGTCACCCAGAATAAACACGTTGTTGATATTTTTGTTGATTTGATTATTATATTTCCGTTTCTTTTGTAGTCTCCTCCGCCCCTGTGCCAGTACTATCATTGGATAGACACGAAAAAGCCGAACTGGGCGGTGACTGAGATATGTGAAAGAAGTCATCGTGCATGGGCAAGTTTGGACTTGGAGGAGCACTGCGAGAAGGCGGTAGCAGAGGAGAAAGCAGAGCAGGAGAGAGCTTAGCAAGAGTACTGTGTGGAGCAGAGGACTCAGTAGATTTATATTCTTGTAACTCAATTTCAGCAAGTTGTATCTTAATTTCAGCAAGTTGTATCTTAATTTCAGCAAATTGTATCTTAATTTCAGTGAGAAGCGTGATACTTGCCTCTTGTGCAACTGCATTGGTTCTCTCCCGCCACTTTCTCTCCCGCTAGTTTCTTTCCCGCCACTTTCTCTCCCGCTGTTCGTTCCCGCCTTTCTCTCCCACCACTTTCTCTCCCGCCTATATAACCACATTCACAGCAAGGAGGGTGAGCAGGCCCTTCCTTTCCCGCCACTTTCTTACTATTGTTCTCTCTCCAAACCAAATAAGTCTCAACCATAAATATGTCGCATACATGAATATACCCGATACATAGAGGCTAAATATGTCAAATACATGAATATGTCTGATACATAAAGGCTACATATGTCTCATACATAAATAGATAGTCATGTCTCGTACGTAGATGACCATATCACTGCTGGGGCTTGCGACGAATCTTGGGCTTCCTCGGACGTGGACCAAAAGGCGATAAGCGCTGAGGCGGTGGATGAGTGTCACGATGACCACGACCATAGAACACATTGTCCGTCGGTGTCTGAGTCTCCTACGTCAATGGTGGTGGTGGAGTGGCAAGAACTATCTCCGAGATACCATAGGTGTATGCACCACAGTCATCGTCCTCGCCATCGCCAGCCATGTACGAACCAGGACCAGTAAACACAGGTGACTGAACTGAAGTCATGAACAGTTGCGACTGGCTGCCGCCTGCTGGTAAATTAAAACATGTAAAGAATGACTTATGGGGCTAAATTTTGTAAAAGAATGTACAAAGTTAAGTTACCTAGGTCCATCTGCTGAAGCCAGGAAGAGTCCTCAGGCTGTGAAGGAGGTGGCTGCTGGTAGAAATAGCCCCCGGGCTGTGAAGGAGGTGGCTGCTGGTAAAAATAACCCCCGGGCTGTGACGGAGGTGCCTGCTGCCAGGAGGAGCTCCCAGGCTGTGATGGAGGTGCCTGCTGCCAGGAGGAGCTCCCTGGCTGTGAAGGAGGTGCTTGCTGCCAGGAGGAGCTCCCTGGCTGTGAAGGAGGTGCGTGCTGCCAGGAGGAGCTCCCTGGCTGCGAAGGAGGTTCCTGCTGGCAGGAGGAGCTCCCTGGCTGCGAAGGTCGAGGTTCTGAACGCTGCAGAGAGGGGCGTGGAGGACGATGTGCTGCACGAGTGTGAACAACATCGGAAGATCGTCTACATGTAACAGCTGCGACGATCCGGCGTAACTTCGCTTGAAGACTCTTTGACCTTGTTGCTTGCTCTCGCTGTGGGATATATTCTCCTCTGTCAATGCGGTCCACCAAAGCGGTAACCTCCTCTAGCGCCCGAGTTGACAATTCACCCTGTACACAGAAAGTTAACCAATTGTACATGTTCATGTATAGGGAAAACGTAGCATGTGAGAAAAACTGAGGACATACCGCGTGGTGTCTGGTTCCCACAACTGAGGAAGTTGGGAACAAATCGCTGGCAAGAGGAACTGGGATATGATCCTCTTGCTCTGTCTGTAACTCTTTAGATACAACCCGAACTTGTCCTAGTCGAAGACACGAACTTCATCCTAGATATTTGTCGGGGCAGTAGTACATTCCTCGATGTAAGGTCTGATGTCGCGAAACCAAGAAGTCTGGGACTTGTTTCCTCCTACGCGACTGTACCTGAGATTGAAATGCACATAACATGAATAGCTATAAGTAGACCGAACTGTCTCAACAACCTATTAATGTAGAGCTGAGAACCAAAGTAGTATTACTTACTTGTGCACGTGATCTGGTAATTGTGAAATAACCAGAATGTCAGGCTCTTGGCACAAACCGAACTGTCTCATCACCCTATTAATAGCCATCTCCTCAACCACCACGTTGAACACCAACTTGGCCTTGGTCATCCAATAATGGTGATCTCTAGTACAAAATCCAGAAATCCCACCTCGGCACCTTTCTGAAATAGCATTACCGGTGTATGGTTCTCATATAACCTGATCCTCATGCAGACTATCAAACTACGTCGTGAAGGAGGGGTAGCAGCCCCTCACCTGGCCAGGCGTAAACTGTCTATGTGCATGACAACAAACATTAGTACATAATATTGAATAGAGAGAAATAAATATTACTAATTCATATTGTTAATAATGAAAATACCTCTCTCCGTGCCCAAACAGATCCCATAGTAGGCAAGTCGACGATAGAAGGCACGTAATGTCCAACCATGTCCTCATTACCAAAAGGTTTGTCAACGCTGACGTAGGGCCGACCAATAGGGAATCTCTCATATGACCAAAGCTGCAACAATAGTGGACATCCGAGAAGACCAGATTTCCTTGACCTCAACTGGCAAGCTTTGCACAGGCCTCTATACGTAGCTGCTAACACAGCAGAACCGAAACTCCTCTGCACAATGTCCTCTGGGGAACGTGCGTCAGCTATCTCTCGTGCAACAACGATCAGTCGTGCATCTACAGTGGTCACGTGGTTCTCTGTGAACATCGTCTTGCCAAACAACCACATAATATATGCCTTTAGGGACCGGTCAATCTGTGCCTCTGACAACTGAAAAGTGGGATATCCTAAGGCGACAATCTGAAACTGGCTCAACCACCTGAAAAGAGGCCCGTGCCGATCGTTGTCTAGTGTCTTGGTAGTTGGCACCGCAGCCAGAAAACGGGAATGCATAGATGCTAGCTAATCAGTTTCTACCTGTAAAGGTCCTATAGCAGCACCGGCCAGAGGTAATCCCAACAAGTAGGACACATCCTGTAAAGTAGGAGCCATCTCTCCCCAGGGAAAGTGAAACGTATGTGTCTCTGGTCTCCATCTATCTACCAAGCAGCTAAGGAGTGACCTATCGTAAGAGAAGCGTGATACTTGCCTCTTGTGCAACTGCATTGGTTCACCTGCATCATCCAAGTCTGGGTGATCAACCCACTCATCCAATGTACCCTCAACCAGTCATGCCAGGGGTAATAGTCCAGCCCAAGTCAACCTACAAAATAAACAGAATGTAGATTACAATTAGCTTCTATCAAAGCGATGTCAAACATAGTAAGTGATTATACCGACACATACCTATCCACCCATGAAGGGTGTATCATCTAGTTAGACTTTAGGGTGCGAGTGATCAACACGTCTAAGTTCGTGCCCGATTCCGTAAGCGCGCCTTGGTGACCTATATCGATATTGCCATTAAGCATCGGATACGAAGCCATATCTGCAATTAGAACACAGTCCACACATATTATAAATAAAAACTTAGATGTTTGCATATTACAAATAAAAACATAGTCTCACATATAACAAATAAAAACTTAGTCTCACATATTACACATTAAAGCGTAGTCTCACATATTACACATAAAAACATAGTGCCTTTCCTGATTACCTATGAGTGTGACAGTGTGCTTTTTTTGCTTTCTTTATCTTCTTAGCCATGTACTCCATGACACAGCTACAATAAGGAGTGTTCTGATTATCTGCATTATGCTTCTTTGATAACTCGTGCCTTTCTCTGAAATATCTCACAGTGCCATGGAATACACCCTCCACAATAGCTGTCAGTGGCAATGCTCTATTCCCTCTGAGTACAAAGTTATAGATCTCTGCAAGATTGGTTGTCATGTGGCCATACCTAGCTCCATGGGTGTCATGCAGCAAATACCAATTCACTCGAGGCTCTTTCTCTATCCACTCAGAAAAATTCTTTATTGCCCTCCCCTTCTTTCTCTTCGTATTAGGAGGGTCAATTGCTGGCAAGTCACAAAGACCAACTGGCTCCTCAAGCTCCGCAATGAGTGCTATTAATTTAACCTGGTCTTTCTCCATTTTCTTCCTAGCAAGGACCTACTTCTTAGTGAACTCATCAAGTTTTGACCAAATAAAATTGTATTTGCGTCGCTGGTTCTGCTTGCATAACTTCTTGAACAAGTTCATCAACCATTTGTTCTTGAACTGTGAGAAAAAATTAGCACCCAGATGGCGCATGCACCACCGACTTTGCAAGTCCTTCCAAGGTGTTGGCTCGTCAGCAGTTGGATTACTCAGTGTCTTCACGACCTTCAATATACTGGGATGTCTGTCATGAATGAGACACACATTTGGTCGGTCCTTCACGATCGCAATTTTAACTTGCCGGAAGAACCATACCCAGCTCGGAAAGTTCTCACCCTCCACAAATGCCATGGCTAGTGGGATGATTTGGTTGTCCCCGTCCATACCAATAGCAGTCAGGATTTGCCCTTTGTACTGACTAGTCAAGAATGTACCATCCACAAACATCATAGGAGGACAATGCCTGAAAGCTTCGATGCACATACCGAAAGAGAAGAATACTCGTTTCAACACCTTGTAATCTGGTATACTATCCAACCTCGTGTGCTGAATGTTAACATAAGTACCGGGATTTCTCTCCTTAAATACTTCAAGGAGACGAACAACATTATCATAGAAGTCGAAGAACGTCCCAAACCTCTCCTCCATAGCCTTCTGCTTAGCCCTCCAAGCCTTCCCATATGGAATATCATACTTCCATCTGACCTTCACTGCTGTCTGGATGTGTTTTGCTTCCATATCTTTCTTCGTCACTATCTCAGTATACATGAGTTGCGCTATGAGAGTTGAAGTAAGGTTTGGATGACGAACCAACATGTTTTTCCTAACACAATTATGTGGGACAACATTTGTCACAACCCAGTGGATGTTATACTTTGGCATGTGGGCGTGCACCTTCGCAGGACAACTTGATTCAACACACTTCACGGTATATTTCGTTGGACTGGATATGTGTGTCCGAAAAACCCTCTGGGTAGACATAGCCCACTTTATCACCGCATACTTCATTTTCTTCTTTGTGTCAAACCTAGCCCTGATCCGGACATGGTTCAGATTATACTGCCATGGAGTCTCATGGCCATCGTTGACAGTAAAGCATGTGGATATGTCCTGCTCCCATGCAGCAGGAATTGGTACCTCCTCCTCATCCTCGGAATTTCGAGAATCAAGTTCCTCTGCAATCCCATCCTCGTCCTCTTCCTCCATCACCCTCTGCATTTCATCACCTTCCTCATCCCCATCAGCAACACCAGAGGCAGCTAATACTATCGACTGAATACTCTGACCAGCAGCATGACCACTAACATTGTGTGGCACATAATCTGACTCTTTCTCGGCTTGGCTAGCATTCACATCCGGTGGCTGTGACCCGGATACATAAATCTCGTTAGCCACTTAACTACTCTAGCCTGGTTCATACCTCATGGTGGGTGGTACGATATGCTCCTCCTTCGCCACTGGTTGAACTAGGGCAGACAGATGGATTCTTCGGTCTCTGCAACGACTTAACAGAGACAACCAGTGCTGGCTCCTATCTATCGGAATCAAATCCCACTTCACATTTTTACAGGATTTGGTCCACACGGCATGAATACTGACGGAACAAACTTCAGGATCCAGGCCAAAACTAGTTGTCAACTAGTGCTTCAACTGCCTAATGTCCAGTCTGTCCGGGTCTGAAAGTGTCATCTCACCTCTTTTAAACTCGCTAAGATCAACCCCCAACTCATTATATCGAACATTACCAGGGCCGTAAAACACAATCAAATTTACGGATTCAGACATTTTAACCTGTCAGACATTGCTAGCTTCTCATTATTCGCAACGAATAAATCGACACTAAAATAAAACGTACACTAAAATATACCCACGTATTCTAAATAAACCTACACTAAAATGAACTTCACAAAAATAAACCGACACTAATATGACTACACTAAGTAAACCTACACTCGGAAAACATACACTAAAATCACAACACTAATAAAAATAACTACACTAATAAAAGTAACCTAAAATAACTACACTACTAAAAATAACCTAAACTAATTTTACGTACATTCAAAAAACTAACCTAAACTAACAGAAAAAAATTATACCTTTGATGTGTGAGTGCCCTTCTTATTCCTCTCCACCACTCCACCTTCTCACCATTCACACATCCAAAACCACACCATTTCTCCTCCCCACGAACAAATCAGTATCATGTTTCAAAAAATAAAACCGTAGGGCGGGGGAGACGAAGATGATCTACTGATTCATCGGATTGAAACAGAAAATGGGTGGAGGGAAAGGGAGATCAAGGGGGGGATTTTGGCCAAGAACCACGAAGAACAGAGGAAGCTGGAGGAAGAATAGGAGTTGGCTGCGTCGGCCTTATCCAGGGGCTCTTCGGCCTCCTGGCGGCCGACGGGTGCTCTTCGGCGTGGCATGGGCCGACGGCCCGACACTTCGGCCTGGCGGCAGCCGATGTGCCCTTTTCGGCCTACACTAAGCCGACGGGTGGCCGGTCGGCCCAACTGAGGCCGACGGGGTGCTAGTTTCGTCATTTTTTCAAATGCTAATACTGATTTCAAATTTGGTGCAAATTTAGTACTACTTTTGAAAAAAAATCGAGAAATTGCACTAGTGAAAGTATGGACCCTAGGCCTTGTTTCCAAGCATTTATACAACGTTTTGCTCACCGTTTACTATTTGTTACCTTGCTGTTTTTATATTTTCAGATTGCAAAAACCTATATATACCATCCATAATACACTTGTATCACCATCTCTTCACCAAACTAGTGCACCTATACAATTTACCATTGTATTGGGTGTGTTGGGGACCCAAGAGACTCCTTGTTATTTGATTGCAGGGTTGTTCGAGAGAGACTATCTTCATCCTACACCTCCCACGATTGATAAACCTTAAGTCATCCACTTGAGGGAAAATTGCCATTGTCCTACAAAACTCTGCGCTTGAAGGCCCAAGACGAGTCTACAAGAAGAAGGTTGTGTAGTAGACATAATAGAACACCATGACCACTCAACGTGCTCACAGAGCTCGTCCTCTTAAGCTCCAGACATATCCTCCTCTAAGTCAAACCACTTGCAATGTTGAGCCCTTCACTCCTCCTTATCCATGATACTGTCCTCGGACCCACTAGGAAACCCTAGGACAAGATGCCTCATAATAACCTTTTCGCAACTCCGAGCCTTCTTCTCTACCATGTGTGCCTTGTACTCACCATGTGCAAACATACAAAATAGCTTCTTCATCTTCTTCTTAAGATTCTTAGCCCAAGATGGCTCCTCGTCGGACGACTCTTAATTGGGCTCATCAACGCCCTCATCCTCATCTTGAGGAGCCCCCATCTCGGTAGCAACAGGAGTACCATGATTGTCCTTCTGCCTCAGCTGGACCACTTCATGAGTAGTCAGATCACCAGACATAAACATCTTATCCGAAAAGGTAGATTCCCATGTTTTATCAATCAGAAGCATCAAGTAGGGACCATAGATGGGACGCTTGCGCTTCATCATGCCTGAGTGTAGCTCCAACCACATGACATGTGCCATATCCAAAGCTTGCTCTATGTTCTTCTCCTTCTGGCAAATGAACAACATGTCTACAAGGTAAGAGTGTACCTAAACCAAATTCCCAAATCGAGGGAGGTGCGTGTGTATGAATATGTGGTGCATGATATCAAGGAACGGGCATAACACATATATAGGTCTTGTTGTCAGTGGTGGGAGAAATCTTCTTTGTAGAATAGATCCGAAGCGCAGACTTGTGCTTGGCTGCGGTCTCCTTGTGAGGGCGCAATCCAATTGGGGTATGGAGCCCTTGATCATCATAGCCCAACTTAGAGGATCGATAGAAGAGACGTCTAGAGGGGGGGTGAATACACTACTTGCTAGAATTAAACCTAACCTTTTCCCAAGTTAATAGGTTGGCAGATTTTAGCAATTGTGACAAGTCTAATGCACCCTACACATGCTAGTCAACAAATATGGTAGTGGAAAGTAAGACAAGCATATGTAAGAGAGTAGGGATAGGAAGATCAAACGCAATTGTAGACACAAAGATTTTTCTTGTGGTTCCGATAGGTGGTGCTATCGTACATCCACGCTTATGGAGTCTTCAACCCACGGAGGGTAATAGTCGCGAGAGTCCACAAAGGGTTCCACCCATCAGGGTCCACGAAGTGGCAACCTTGACTATTCCATAAAGGCTTCCATCCACGAAGGACTAGCCTCACTATGTGAAGATCTTCACGAAGTAGCTGATCTCCTTGCCCGTACAAACTTCTTGGTTCAACTCCACAACACAAAGTAGGAGGCTTCCAAGCAACACCTAACCAATCTAGGAGGCACCACCCTCCAAAAGGTAATATGCTTGATAGTGATGACGAAGTCCTTGCTCTCGTGCTTCAAGATGATAGACTCCACAACACTCAATCACTCTCTCACAGATTTGGCTTGGTAGAAGAGATTGGTTGGGTGGAAAGCAACATGGGGAGGCTAGAAATCAAGATCCATATGTTTGGAGTGGATGATATTGATCTCAACACAAGGGTAGGTGGTTCTCTCTCAGAAATTTGGATATGGGAAGTGTGGAAGTATTTCGAGTGCTTCTCTTGCGAGTGGGATGTGGTGGAGGGGTATATATAGGCATCTCCAAAAATCTAACCGTTACCACATTATTGACCAACTTGGTGAAACCGAAGTAAAACTCGGTTGTATCGACCTGTTCAAAATGTGACAACTTTAGGAATCTCGGTGAGACCGATATGACATTCTCGGCAGTACCAATATGAGTGGCCGAGGGCAGTTTCCAAACTCGATGAGACCGATCCATTGTTTTTGTGGGAGATCTTGTGGGTGTTTTTGGTGGCTAGAACTTGTGCACGCGGAGCAATTTCTTCACCAACATTACCTTACCCCATTTTAATAGTATTGGTTTTCCTATGGACTCAAAGTGATTTCTCACAAAGTAAAATGTAGAGTCTCCATGCTTGTAGATTTTCCAATCCTATTCCTTCTTCTTCTTCTTGCAAAATCTCCTCATACCCTATTGCTAATACTCTCTATGTACTAAACCTGAAATAAACTAGCTAGAGATATTAGTCCAAGAGATAATGTATGTTGTCATGAATTATCAAAACCACCAAGGGAGCGTATGTGCTTTCAATCTCCCCCTTTTTGGTAATTGATGAAAACAAACAATAAAATCTTCAACTAAAATATGCAAAGATATCATGAATACTTTGAGGGACACATGACTAAAATATGCTCCCCCTAAATGTGTGCAATCCTTTTGAGGGATAGTTGCTTTGGAATGCATGGTCATGTGTATCTTGGCTATATGCATCAAATATATATATGAATGAGTTGAATCCTTTTTCAAGACTTCACTCTTGCAAACAATATATGCATGAAGCAAGATATCATCTTCATCAAAGATATGATGCATACACTTACCTTGAGTTCTTGAGCATTCTTGTAGTAGAAACACACTTGAGAAAACAATGATAGGAAACAAAAGAGAATTCTACAAACCCAAATGCAATGGAACTCAATAGCACCAAGATGTGGATAACATATAGAAGATAGTATTCCTTAAGATTGATATGTATCCAAAACCATTTAGAAATTTCTCCCCTAAATGTGAAATCGTAGGTCTTCCTCTCCCCCTGAATCTTAGCATGTAGATATTGGGAATAGGTAGGGTGAGACAAGTCTAACATGAGTAGTCAAGTATAATAAACATATTTTCTCTCTCCTCAAAAGATAGAACAAGATTAGGTACGCTCTCTCCCCCTTAAGTAATTTTTCCCACTTTGGGAAATCATGATGTTTCTCCCTTTATGGACACAGACTTTGGTATTATCCCCCTGTCTATATAAACATAAGCTTTGATATTCTCCCCCCTAATTTTATATCTCCCCCTTAGGTGTATCTACCCCTTTGCATTGAAGCTTTGGTATTTCTCCCCGTTTGGCATTAATTTCCAAAAAGGTTCATACACAAGGATCATTGAGGTAGAAGGGGTCCTACAGAATAAGGGTCATATAATGTAGGGATCATGGAAAGATTAGAATCATAGAGATCATTTAAGACTGAGGAATCATAGAGAACAATTTCTCCCTCTTGCACTGGTCTGAGAGCTTGTAAGACTTCTCCTCCTTTGACTTAGGGATCCTTGAATAAAGTTTTTCCGCTTCAATTTTTCTTTTAAACAAAGGGATCATTGAAGAAATAAAGATTTGCTAAACTTAACACAAAACATAGAAGAGAACAAAATCAATGGCTCCTAAGAAAATACGTCGGTGAAACCGAATTGTGGATTTGTGGTTTATCTGCATAATCGGTGTAACCGAGTAGTTTGAGTCGGAGGCTCTAAGGTATAAACAGAAACTTGGCAATGTTTCAGAAACTCTCAAATGATTTTAGAAAACTTGCAATAAAATTTCAAAAAGATTTTCAAAGTAAATACAAAAGAATTTACAAAGAAATATGAACTATATGAGGGTTGAGTGGTTCCCAGAAATCCATCAACTATGAGGTGAATCACACATGAAATTTCATCCATATGATGGTCGGTGACTAGGTCACGTATATTAGAGTATACTGACTTAGGAGCCAAGCAATATTACTTGATCATAGGTCATACTCATTGTTAATTTCAAAATGGGGTTACCATTTTTCGGTTAAGCATTTTAATTTTTTCATATCACTTGAGTTGCGTTATCTCATGTCTTGGAATAAGGATTTTTCAAGGATATGAGCACATACCATTGAGTGATGTTGATGATGTAGCATGTAGGAGAACTTGTTGTGGATGCTCGATGTTGATGAAGATCATCTTGAGTTAGGAGCAATCTTTTATCATTTTGGTTCTCTTTTCACCTACATGGGTTTGTCATGCAAGTAAGAACAAGATATATCCAAATGACATGATACCAATTATAAATATAAATTGTGATCTCATCAAATATATGTCAAGGATATGGTTTGAGTTGTCTTCTTCATTCCATAAACAAAGAGAAGGGTTGTGGATACTTGGTCATGACAAGATTGCTTATGATTTGAGTTTATGGAAATATTGTGGCATGAAGTTCTTGCAAGTACCTACAAAAGGTTAGTTGCAATACAAGGGAGCATGTATTTCCAAGATATATGATAGCAGTATATCAAAGGTAGCATGGAATAGTCATGTAAGCTCATGCCCTTGCATGCAACCGAGTGAGTCTAGCTAAAGTTTGAAGCATCAATGATGTTAAACTCACTCCTCAAGTGATAAAACACTTTTTCAATAAGTGGCTTAGTAAAGATATTGGAAAATTGTTTGTCAGTACGAACATGCTTGAGATTGATATCTCCTTTGGCAACATGATCACGAATGAAATGACGTCGAACTTGAATATGCTTAATTCACGAATGTTGCAAGTGATTATAAGAAATTTTGATTGCACTCTAATTGTCCCATAACAATGGTACATGTCTCACACGTATGCCATAATCCTTAAGAGTTTGGGTCATCCATAGCAATTGAGCACAACATGATCCAGCGGAAATGTATTCCGCTTCAACGGTAGATAGAGATACTGAGTTTTGTTTCTTGGAGGACCAAGATACAAGAGATCTACCAAGAAATTGACAAGTACTCGAGGTGGATTTTCTATCAACCTAGTCTCCAAAATAGTGAGAGTCGGAATAGCCAACAAGATTAAAAGAAGATCCCATTGGATACCATACGCCAAAGTTTGGTGTATGTATCAAGTATCTCACAATTCTTTCACGGCCTTAAGATGACACTCTTTAGGAGTAGCTTGATATCTAGCACACATGCAAACACTAAGCATGATATCGGGACGGGAGGCACATAGATATAGCAATGAACCAAGCATTGATTGATAAACCTTTTGATCAACCGGTTTGTCCTCCTTGGTAACATCAACATGTCCACTAGTAGGCATAGGAGTTTTCATATATTTACACTCTTGCATGTTGAACTTCTTGACCAAGTCCTTGGTGTACTTGGTTTTAGAGATGAAAGTTCCTTCTCTCGTTTGCTTGATTTGCAAACCAAGGAAAAATTCCAGCTCACACATCCTGGACATCTCATACTTCTCGGACATCAACCTCCAAATTTCTCACTAAATTGTGGGTTAGTAGATCCGAAGATAATATCATCCACATAAATTTGGCAATAATTCACCATTAAATCTCCTAGTGAATAAGGTTGCATCAATTTTACCAATCTCAAACCCTTTTCAAGAAGAAACTTTGTTAGGCACTTATACGAAGCACGAGGGGATTGCTTAAGTCCATAAAGAGCTTTACGAAGCTTGTAAACATGGTTGGGTTTCTTAGGATTCACAGAACCGGGGGGTTGCTTAACATAGACTTATTCCTCAATCTCCCCATTTATAAATGCACTTTTAATATCCATTTGGTAAAGCGTGATGTCATGATGATTCGCATAAGCAAGCAATATACGAATATCTTCAAGTCTAGAAACGGGGGCATAGGTCTCACCATAGTCCATACCTTTGACTTGCGTGTAGCCTTGCGCCACGAGACATGCCTTGTTGCGAATGACTTTACCGTCTCCGTCTTTCTTGTTCTGAAATACCCATTTGGTTTCGTTGTTGTTTTGCCCGTCCTTGGGCTTCTCCAAAAGTGTCCACACTTTGTTCCTCTCGAAGTTGTGAAGCTCTTCATGCATAGCATTCACCCAATCTGGATCTTCGAGCGCTTCTTCCCCCTTCATACACTATTGGAATCAGACAATTTGCCATCTGCTAGCTCTTTGCCGTCTGCTGGCGGACGGCGAAGAGGCTGTTTGCCGTCTGTCTTTCCAAAGCGGACGGCAAAGAACCAGCTGATGGCAAAGAGGGTCTTTGCCGTCTGCACTTCTTTGCTGTCTGCTGGCAGACGACAAAGAGTTCTTTGCCGTCTGCCAGCGTACGGTAAAGACGAGAGTGGGCCCCACGGGGCACGGCACTGGCTAGGTCAATCTGCCACTTCTTTGCCGTCCGGTGGCAGACAGCAAAGAGGTGAGGAGGGCCCACAATGTCACGGCGGGGGCAGACTAACGGTTACCCTCTTTGTCGTCGGCTGGCAAACGGCAAAGAGGGTACCTTAAATTTTGGCCCCGCGCCCCCCCCCCCGCGCCTCTCTCTCTCACACATCTCTCTCTCCCTCTCTCTCAGCGCCGCCGCCTCGCCCCCCCGCCGCCCCCTCCCCACAGCCCTCCTCCTGCCGCCGCCCCCTCCCCGTGGCCCTTCTCCACCACTGTCGGAGCCAGGCCGCGGTCCTCCTCCACCCCTTGCCCCCCGCCCCTTGCCCGCCGCTCCGCTGCATCGCCACCTCCCCGCCCGCCCCCTCCTCGCCCGCCCCCTCCTCGCCCGCCCCCCGCCGCCCACTGCCCCGCCGCTCCGCCGTGTCGCCGCCCCCCGCTGCCCCCCGCCCGCCTCCTCCTCGTGGCCCACCTCCACCCCCTGCCCCGCCGCCCCCGCCGCCCCTGCCCCGCCGCTCCGCCACGTCGCTGCCTCGACCCCCGACGACCCAGCTCCGCCCCGCCCCCTCCGCCGCCCCGCGCCGCCGCCTCGACCCCCCTCCAGTGAGCTCCACCCTCCCCCTTTTTATGTTTTTTTTCTCTTTTTTTAGTTCATATTAGTAATTAGTTTATATTAGTTAGTTATTAGTTAGTATATATTAGGTAGAAAAGAAGAAAAGAAAAAACCTAGAAGAAAAAAAGAAGAAAAGAAGAAGAAAAAAAGGAAAAGAACAAAAAATAATAATAATAAGAAGAAACAGAAGAAGAGGAGGAGGAGAAGAAAAAGAAGAAGAAGAAGAAGAAAAGAGTAGAGGAGGAGAAGAAGAGTAAAAAAGGAAAGGAAGAAGAAGAAGAGGAGGAGGAGGAGAAGAAAAAAGAAGAAGAGGAAGAAGAAGAAGAAAAAAGAGGAGAGGAGGAGAAGGAGAACAAAAAATAAGAAGAAGAAGAAGAAGAAGAAAAGAGGAGAGGAGGAGAAGAAGAAGAGGAAAAAGGAAAGGAAGAAGAAGAAGAGGAGGAGGAGGAGAAGAAAAAAGAAGAAGAGGAAGAAGAAGAAGAAAAAAGAGGAGAGGAGGAGAAGAAGAAGAGGAAAAAGGAAAGGAGGAAGAAGAGGAAGACCCCAACCCCGACCCCGACCCCGACACGACACCCTGACCCCGACCCCGACCCCAACCCCGACACCCCGACCCCGACCCCGACCCCAACCCCGACACCCCGAAACCCCGACACGGCACACCGACCCCGACACCCCGAGACCCCGACCCCGACCCCGACCCCGACACGACACCCCCCACACCGCGACCCTGACACGACACCACCCACACCCCGACACGACACCCCCACACCCCGACACGACAACCCCCACACCCCGACATGACACCCCCGACACGACACCCCCGACGTCGATGGAACCCTAAATAGAAAGTATCGTTGGTGCGAGATACATGTGGCCATCGGTGTCGAACACCGCATCCATGTCCCACAAGTTACACCGACATCCATCGTCTCGCAGCAACAGTTCTCGGGGTCGATGGTGGTTGAACACCTATGCGAATTTGTCTTGCAGCCTCTGTGATGACGATTAAAAGCCAAGTATTGAAACTTGAAACACCCTAACTGACTCAAGTCGGTTTGGTTGTTTGAAGTTTCAAAACTTGGCTTTGATCCTCATCGCAGAGGCTGCCAGACAAATTCGCATAGGTGTTCGACTGTCATCGCCCCCCAGAACTATTGCTACACGCGGGACACTGGGCACCGGCGTCACTTGTGGGATGTGGATCTAGTGTTCAACGCCGAGCGCCACATGTATCTCGCACCGATGATACTTGCTATTTAGGGTTTCATCGACGTCAAGGAACCCCCTAACCCGACACCATGACACGACACCCACGACCCGCAACCCCGACACGACATCTCGATCCCGACACGACAACCCCGACACCATGACATGACACCCCCGACCGCCGACACCTCTTCGGCCTCCTGTTGACCGAAAGGGCGCTCTTCGGCCTTCTAGAGGCCGACGGGGTCATATATGTGTGAATTATGAGTTAGGTCATATAATTTCCGATTTTGTTATCAAAAACATCATATATATATTTGTTTTCATCAGGTGGATTTAAATGTGCAGTTGTTTCGTCGCTGCGAGGGTTTGGTGTTCGACGACTTCCCCATGCGTTCGACGAGCTCCGCCCCTGCGTTCGTGGGTGAGCACAAATGACATCTCCTCCTCCCCCTTCATTTCCTCTGTTCCGGTCTTCGTGCCGATGAAACATGCTATCTGTAGGTAGATTGAATCATCAGTATGCGTGAACACTATGCGTCTCCCGTTCGAAAGGGTTACATCTATAAATATGCATACATTTGCATATTTATAACCGTGATTCTTTCGAATTGTCCAACGTTATCCATGGACATCCCGAGTATGTGTCGATCGGGTTTGTTTTCCCATATGCTCTGCTCCGGATCCCATGCAGAATTCCGTCAGTGCCTCCCTATTGTTCTTTGGGTACACATCCTCTCTGCTTTATTGCCGAGACGTGTATCAGGAGAACCGCGGAGAGGTGCTGCCGAAATTTTGCATCGGATCCGGAGCAGAGCATGGGAAAACGAACCCAATCTACACATACTCGGATGGGATTAGGACCTATCTTTACCTACTAACGTCTAGGTTGCATCGACGTAATGAAACTGACAATCTCTATTAACTGATGAATATGGTTTGCTAAATTATGTATATATTTTGTGTGTGTCCAGTAGCTAGGCAGGATGAGTGATCGTGGGTGGATGTACACCGGTCACACTAGTCAGAAAGACATGACCCGTGAATGGTTAACAAAAACCAAGGAGTTTGTGAGAGTCGCATTTGCAAATGGATAGAAAACAACCGGGTGCCCTTGTGTCCATTCCGACAACTATAAGAAGAAGTCAGAGTTTGAAATGATCAAACACCTACAGAAGTGGGGTTTTACACCTAATTATACGGTCTGGACATTTCATGGTGAGTCTGCCCAACATGCCAGAGCTGAGGTGCTTCGTCGTCGCACCGACGAGCATGGTACCAGGATCGAAGACATGGTGCAAGACTTTGATGATGCTCGAGATTCAGACGATGAGATTGAGGAATCTGCAAAGACCTTTTATGAAATGTTGGAGTCTTCAAAACATCCTCTCCACGAGCACACTGAGCTTTGTCAGCTGGATGCCATCGCGCAAGTAATGGCTCTAAAGGCTCAGTTCAACCTGGGCAGAGAATGCTACGACGCGATTATGATGATATTTGGATGCTTTCTACCCAAAGGCCATGTATTGCCACCAAACCTGTACTAATCGGACAAAATCCTGCGTGCGCTTAAGATGCCCTATGAGAAGATAGATGCATGTGAGAATGGATGTGCCTTATTTAGGCTTCAGTATGCGGGCTTGAACTATTTCCCCATTTGCAATGCTTCCAGGTATGTTCTAGTAGACAACGGTACGGGTGAGAAGAGTCAGACCAAAATCCCCATTAATGTTCTTCGATATCTGCCAATCATACCAAGACTTCAACGGATTTTCATGGTCGAAGAGACGGCTAGACAGATGACGTGGCATAAATTGGGCAAAAGAACAAAACTGGATGCAGATGGGAATCCGATGTTGGGACACACTTCAGACGCTTTTGCGTGGAAGCACTTCAATGAATTACATAAGGATAAAGCGACAGAACCAAGGCATCCTCGAGTTGCCATCAGCACGGATGGGTTCAATGTGTATGGTATGACGGCAACACAATACAGTTGTTAGCTTGTATTTGTCATTCCACTCAATCTCCCCCGGAGAGATTATGAAAAGAAAGAACATTTTCCTGACCCTGATAATTCCAGGGCCCAAATATCCAGGGAAGAATATGAATGTGTACATGCAACCGCTTAAGGATGAATTACAAGAAGCCTCGAATAATGGGATCAAGACATACGACGCCGCTACAAAAAAGAACTTCAAAATGCATGTGTGGTACATGTACTCGATGCATGACTTGCCGGCGTATGCGCTATTCGTTGGCTGGTGTGTGCATGGAAGGTTTCCGTGCCCCACATGCAAGGCAGCTCTTCAGTTCCGTTGGCTGGAGGCGGGTCGCAAGTTTTCTTGCTTCGACATGCATAGACAGTTCCTGGATCCTGACCATAAGTTCAGAAAAGACAAGAAGAATTTCATCAAAGGTAGAGTTGTCAAAAACATTGCACCACCTGCATTGACAGGCCAACAGATCTTGGATCAGATAAACACTCTCGAGCCGGATCCAAATCGTCCAGGGTATTTCAAAGGGTATAATACGGAACACGCCTGGACTCACAAGATATGTTTGTGGGATCTGCCTTACTTCAAATACCTCCTTTGCCCACACAACATCGACGTGATGCACACTGAAAAGAATGTCGCGAAGGCCCTTTTTGGTACATTGTTTGGCATAGAGGGGAAGTCGAAGGATAATCCTAAGGCTAGAGTCAACCAGGAGGCTCTATGTGATAGACCGTTACAAAACATTCGACAACCGAAAGGAAAGAAGAACTAGAGGAAGCCAAAGGCATGGTTCAATCTTGGAATGCCAGCTATGAGGGAAATGATCTTGTGGGTGCAAATGCAATTGATGTTCCCCGATGGTTATGCAGCGAACCTAAAGAGGGGAGCGAGTCTTGAAAAATTGAAAATATTTGGTCTCAAGAGTCATGATTGGCACATATGGCTTGAGCGGGTAATGCCGGTGATGTTGCGTGGCTTTATCCCTGAGGATGAATGGCTAGTACTGGCAGAGCTGAGCTATTTCTTCCGTGCTCTTTGTGCGAAAGAACTATCGCCTGACGTGCTAGACGAACTGGAAGAGTTGGCACCGGAGTTGATCTGCAAGTTAGAAAAGATCTTTCCATCGGGCTTCTTTAATCCAATGCAGCATTTGATTTTGCATCTCCCGACCAAGGCAAGATTGGGGGGCCCATGCAAAATCGTTGGTGCTTCTCAACTGAGAGGATCCAGAAGACGCTTCGAGCAAAATGTAAAAATAAACGTAGAGTTGAAGCATCGATGGCCAAGGCATTCATTACTGAGGAGGCGGCAAACTTTGTGACAGCACACTACACAACCCAAAATCGTCATTTGCATAATCCGAAGCCTCGGTACAATGATGGCGACCGTGAAAAAGGTCGATCCAACCTCAGCCTATTCAAAGGGAAGCTCGCACCAGCCGGTGCTTCGAAATCATTAGGGTTGGATGTCGAAGAATGGCGGACCATTTCGTTGTATATCCTCAACGACCTAACAGAAGTGCGACCGTACATCGAGTAAGTTCTCGGTACATTGGTTCACAACTTCTAATTCCTTTGAAATGCTCTTATTCCCGGATATGTGACATAGTCGATACGTCGCCAAGTTCTCGGCTGGAGCGGTGATCCAAAAGGATTCCATTGAAGAGTATGAGCTTCTGGCAAAGCATGGAGGCGGCTATCCCGGTTTCATCTCTTGGTTCAAGCAAACGGTAATTTCCATTAATTAGACGATTTCATTTCTTCGCCTAGTTTGCGCCTAATGCAACAATCCTTTGGTATTAAACTTGTAGGCTAATGCAGAGTCTACGGACTCCGAATTGAGACAAGTCGCTAATGGTTTTGACTTTAAGGTCTGTTCATTTGACGAATACGACATCAATGGGTATCACTTTCATACCTTTGGCAAAGAGCTATCTATGGCCGACCGAAAGACTACAAATTGTTGTGTCTCCGCTGTCGGTGAAGGAGGGGTCGATTATTGTGTAAGAGTTGAAGCAATTTATGAACTTACATTCTTTGGTGAAACCCACCAAACATCGTAGTCTTCAAATGTTATTGGTTCCAGCCGAAGGAGACTAGAAGGACTCATGAACATATAGGGCTAGTCGAAATCAAACAAAGCACCCATTTGGATGTTCCGGATGTCTATATTACGGCTCAACAGGCGACCCAAGTTTTCTATCTACCATGGGCCTGCCAAACGGATCCAAATTTGAAAGGTTGGGATGTCGTTTATGATGTGCCGCCACATTTTAGACCACCTCCCCTCAATGAAGATGATTATGAACCTCACATTAACCTAGACACATATGAAGGAGAATTCTTCCAAGAAACACGTGTTTCCAAAAAACTCTTCAAGAAACGCTCTACTTCACCCCAGAACATTGAGGTCGACGGCGACAGTGAGCCCGACTTCACCCCTAAGCAGGAACAAGAAGAGACGGAAGAAGAAGAGGTTACTGCTGCGGATGACCTGACAATGCTTGACCGATTACATAGAGGCCTTCCACATGTTGATGCATTTATTGATGATGCTGATGAGCATGTCATTACTGATAGTGATGATGATTATGCATTTATTGATCCCGGAGCATATATAGACGATGAAGATTAATATTAGTAATATGAGATATTCAATTATTATTATGTACATATATATTATTAATTAGTTCATGTCATTAGGTATTCAATTTTTTATGTTGAACTACTTTTGTTCACTCTTTGTCATTGCAGGTGTTGACAGATGGTGGGCGGGGGTCGAGAGCGCTCTGAGCCTCCTTCCTCAGCGCGTGCTGGGAGGGGTACTATTATTCCACCCCAACAATTCCGGAGAGCGCTGGTACACAGCATGCAGACACCGGCGGGCGCTTCTTCTTCGACCGGGAGAGGTCGGGGGAAGATGAAGAGAGGTGCTAGAGGTAGGAAGGCTGCTGCGCCTTCCTCGCCGCCACCCCCAGCTGATTCTCCCGACCACAGGAGTGCTCCGTCTCGGGTGGACCCGTCTGACTTGGATCCATCTCGGACTTTGGTCCACGAGCCTCGGGTCATTGAGCCTTGGTCCCAGGAGACTCGGGTCCCAGAGTCTTCGTCCCACGTGACTCTAGAGGCTAGTGGCCATGCTGATGGTGGCAAGGACAATTACTTGTCTGAGGACACCTATAGCGAGAGCGAGCTGGTTGAGGAGGGCAAGAAGGTCTACCAGTGTGGTTGTACAAAGCTGCCTCCCGTGCCGACGACCCGCGAGCAGAGGTGGTTGATTGTGCCTAATGCAGAGAAGTAAGTGCATTTACTCTTTTTTAACCTTTTGCCTTCATGTTTCTTCAAATTAATATCTAATGTGTTGGCCTTGTCCTACTGTAGGGGTTGGAAATATGAGTGTGGTGGTGTCCGCAGGCCCAACCAGGTCCTTGGTGTGCTTCTCTGGCACCACTTCCCGGGGAAGGTCCAGTTGCCCGGTGAGCGTGAGTCTCCATAGGTAGCACTGACCTGGGAGCTGTACAAGGCTGCCCCGGCCCCGCTGGAGGAGATGGTCGACGGTGTCTTGTGCGAGACGGTGGCTGACATTGTGATCCGTCGCTTTTGGGTAATTTCTCCTTTACAGAATTAAAAATCAACAACACCTAGTGATTGTACTAATCAATGTCTAATGTGTTGTCTTGTTTGATTGTAGACCTTCTATAGGTGTCTTGAGGAAGACAAGGCGAGAGTGGCTGTTGTTCTCGAAGCCGAGTGCAAGCGCCTACTTCAAAACTTACGACACGAGGCTCGGGTGCAGGCTATTCGAGACTACTATGCCTCGAGTAACATTAAGAGGGCCAAGAAGAAGTGCCGCGGAAATTACCTGAGTAAGCAGAAGTTTATGAAGGTAATCTATTCTTAAGGCCTTGTACTTAGTTTCTTTGATTTGATTCGTAGGCGTAGCGCTGAAATTTCTCTTGTCTAACTTAGGTGCCCCCGAGATGGTGTGCGGATAGGATGGACTGTTGGGAGGCATTGGTGGATGAGTGGTGCTCTCCCGAATGGCTAGCCGAACAAAACAAGGCCAAGGAGAAGCATGCCCAAATGAGAGGTGTGCCACACCATCAAGGGAGCTCCAACCTGTTTGAGTACGGGGATAACTTGGTATGTGGTTTGCTTCATGATTCATGCAATTTCATTCTTCATGCTAGCTTGAGCCCTTAACTAATATTTTGTTCACCTCTTTTAGGCATGAGAAAACAAGAAGGAGGTGCCACCTCTGTTCGACCTCTATGCCATGGCCCATACTGCCTCGTACAAGAAGGCCAAGGTATTCTTTGAGGATGACCTCGATCATCCAGAGAGCTTTAGCAACATCTCCTCCCACAACAAGCTCGTGAGGTACAGAGATGAGGGGAAGCGAGGAAAGGGGAGGACTTCAACCCGAGCTAGAGTCCTTTTGATCCAGAGCTTGTGATGATATCTGGTGGTGGGAGGCCCCATGGATCGATAACCATTGGGTATGGACTAATACGTTGTCCTAGAACTCTCCCAGAGATCAAGAAGCGCCAGACGAGCTCTGATCCTAAGATAAGGCCTCGTCCATGGCCAATGGAGCTCGCCATTGAGGCTAGGGCCCAGGAGCTTCTAGCGGAGGAAAATAGGCAGGCGACGCAGAGGGAGAGGGAGATGGAGGAGAGGACGACTAGGCTGTTGGAGGAGGAGAGGAACCGAAACGACACGTCTCACCGGGCCCTATACGAGCTCCTCGTGGTAAGTTTCTCCTGCATATTAGCCAAATCAAGCACGTAATGTTTGTTTCATCACTAACTAATATGAATGACTCGTGAAAACAAAATGTGCAGACCGTTTGCCAGAACAATGGTCAGACCCCTCCGTCGATGCCCCATATTGCTATAGCACCCACGGTGAGTTTCATTTAAATGGTCATTAGTGACTAGTATTCACATTTGAGTTGCATCATGCTAAGGAGACATTGCAAATGATCTTTGCTGCAGCGTGCCTCCCGACAAGCATCGACCGATCCTTCTGCGTCTACCGCAACCCCGACCGGTCCTTCTACGTCTCACCCTGGCCCAAACCCTACCGGTCCTTCACCTCCATGTTGATGGTTAGTTTTCCCAAGTGTTTTCATTAACAAATGCATACTTAGCTTAAGAAATGAACTACTTAGCTCCAAAATGACCTATACTTAGCTTATTTTCATCAAAAATGACTTGATATGCTTAGTTAGCTAGAAAATGGTATATTCTACCTAGGATAGCTATAAAATGACCTATACTTAGCATTTTTTCCTCCAAAATGGCTTGATATGCTTAGTTAGCTAGAAAATGGCATTAGAAGCTAGTATAGCTCAATAATGATCTATAGCTAGTTCATTTATGACATAATTAGCTCACTTAGGTACAAAATGCCATAACTACCTAGGATAGCTTAATAATGATCTATAATTAGCTTAGTTAGTTCATTTATGACATAATATGCTTAGTTAGGTAAAAAATGGCATAATAACCTTGGTTTACCTCCAAAATGACCTATACTTAGCTTATTTTCCTCAAAAATACATAATAACCTTACTTACCTCCAAAATGATATATTGTACCTAGGATAGCTATAAAATGACCTATACTTAGCTTATTTTCATCAAAAATGACTTGATATGCTTAGCTAGCTAGAAAATGGTATATTCACCTAGGATAGCTATAAAATGACCTATACTTAGCATTTTTTCTCCAAAATGACTTGATATGCCTAGTTAGCTAGAAAATGGCATTAGTAGCTAGTATAGCTGAATAATGATCTATAGCTAGTTCATTTATGACATAATTAGCTCACTTAGGTACAAAATTGCGTAACTACCTAGGATAGCTCAATATTGATCTATAATTAGCTTAGCTAGTTCATTTATGACATAATATGCTCACTTAGGTAAAAAAATGGCATAATAACCTTGGTTTACCTCCAAAATGACCTATACTTAGCTTATTTTCCTCAAAAATACATAATAACCTTACTTACCTCCAAAATGATATATTGTACCTAGGATAGCTATAAAATGACCTATACTTAGCATTTTTCCGCCAAAATTACTTGATCTGATTAGTTAGCTACAAAATGGCATTACCACCTTGGAGAAGAGGAGAGGAGAGGAGAGGAGAAAAAGAAATAGAAGATAAATTCTTCTTCTTTTTTTCTTCATTTTCTTCTTCTTCTTCTAGCTAGTCTTCTTCTTCTAATAACTATATCTTTCCTACTTTGTAGATTTGCTATAGATGAGGAAGAGTGCATTGATGGACTGTACTCTTCTACTTCTGCTACCTTTATGTTTATGGAAAAATTGTTTTGGATACATATGTATGGATATGTTGTTGGAAACCATATTGTGTGTTGTTGGAAACTTGTATATATGTTGGACTTGTATGTTGGAACTTAATTATTGGTATATATATGCTTGTTTCAACTTATTTGGTATGCTTGTTGGAACTTGTTGAATGATATGTATGTTCTGGATATGTATATGTTGGATATATATGAATATTCTGTCAAATTGAATGATTTTAAGAAAAAACGAAAAAAACAGGGGCTATATAGCCACTTTGCCGTTTGCTGGCAGACGGCAAAGAGCTTTGATGTCCGCGAGCAGACGGCAAAGTGGCCATGTGGCAGCTACCTGTGCAAACTGGGGTTGGCCTAGGTGGGTTCTTTGCCGTCTCCCAGGGGTCGGCAAAGAACCCACCTAGGCCAGCCCCAGCTATAAAAAAGGTGCTTTGCCATCCGTTGGCAGACGGCAAAGACCTTAGGTTTTTTGCCGTCCGTGGGCAGACGGCAAAGAACCTAAGGTCTTTGTCGTCTACTAGCGGACGACAAAGCACGCCGTTAAGCCCCCTAACGGAGCTAAGTGCCCACGTGTGCCGTCCAGGCTCTTTGCCGTCCGCTGGCAGATGGCAAAGAACCTAATGTCTTTGCCGTGGATTATTCAGTCGGACGGTTTGCCGTCCGCTGGCGGACGACAAAGCCTTTGCCGTCCGTGTTTCATGCCTTTGCCGTCCGGGATGGCGAACGGCGAAGTACCTGTTTCCTCTAGTGATAGGCTCAATACTAGAAATGAATAAGTAGTGATCACAAAAGTTAGCTAAGCGGGTTTTAGAGAGAGTGATTCTCCCGGTTTGAATGTCACCGAAGATTTGCTCTAAGGGATGATTCTTGTTCATTCTTGCTCAAACTTGAGGTAGATTTTGCTTGTTGGATGGTGGAGTTTCCTCATCATCTTCTTCTTCATTGTTGTTGTTGAAGGTGTCGTCTCCTTGAGGTGGTGGTGAAGGAGGTTGAGTTGGATCATCATGATGTGCTTCATCCTCCTCTTCTTCTTGTCATGTACCGCTTCTGGATGCTTCCATGTTGTGTTGCGGTTTGCCTTGGCGCGAACTAGGAGCTTCCACTTGGGTTGATGAGGTATTTTCCTTCAACTCCATGGGACAAATCTTGCCAATGGACAAGTCTTGGGCAGCTTCCGAAGGTTTTTTATCTCATACATCATTTGGCAATTGTTCGACTTGCGAATAATTAGATTCATCAAACTTAACATCTACCGTCTCTTCAACTTTTCGACTGAAGTTGTTGTAGACACGGTAAGTGTGAGAGTTTAATCTGTAACCGAGTAGGAAACCTTCATGAGATTTAGGAGCAAATTTAGAACGATGATGCTTATCACGAATGTAACACTTGGAGCCAAATACTTGAAAGTATCCAACTTGGGGTTTGTTACCGGTGAGTAGCTCATATGTCGTTTGACCGAGCAACTTGTGAATATAGAGTCGGTTCGTGGCATGACAAGCTGTTTCCACGGCTTCCGCCCAAAAGTGCCTTGGCGTCTTGTATTTGTCGAGCATCGTTCTTGCGATCTCAATAAGTGTTTTATTCTTCCTCTCAAGAACTCCATTTTGTTGAGGCATGTACGTTGAGAGAACTCATGTAGAATCTTTTCTTCATCAAAAAAGGTGTCCACATTTGTGTTCTTGAACTCCGATCCATTGTCGCTCCGAACTTTCTTGTCTTCATCTCAAATTGATTTTGAGCTTTGCGAACGAAGTTCTTGAAGATCTTTTGCACCCGCGACTTATCATCAATAAACAATATCCATGTAAATCTAGAATAATCATCAACTATAACTAGACCAAAGGAATTTCCATTGAGGCTCTTGTAAGCATTGGGACCAAAAAGATCCATATAAAGTAACTCGAGTGGTCTCCTAGTGGTCATGATATTCTTTAAAGGATGACTTCCACCTACTTGTTTTTCGGCTTGACAAGCACTGCAAAGTCTATCTTTGTCAAACGTAACATCTTTAACACCAAGAATATGATCACTTTTGCTGAGCTTGTCTAGATTACGCATACCAACATGACCTCATCTTCTATGCCAAAGCCAACCTTTAAAACATTTTGCAATAAGACAAGTGGGAGGTTTGGATATCTTAGTGAAATCAACAATGTATAGATGACCTCTATGAAATTTGTAAATACCATGCTATTGTTATCTTGATGAAACACTCGGCAATCTACTTTGGTGAATAGCACATTAAAACCGAAGTCGGCAAGTCTAGATACTGAAAGAAGATTGTAGCCAAGGGATTCAACAAGCATGACATTTTAAATAGATCTATCATGAGATATGGCCACCTTACCAAGACCAAGTACCTTACCCTTGGAGTTGTCTCCAAAAGTTACATTCCTTTGCAGTCCATGGTTTGGTGTGATTTCCTGAAACATGTCTCTATCTCTGGTCATATGGTCGGTGCATCCACTATTGAGAAACCATTCCTTTCCTCCGGCCATGTAATCTTTGAAGTTTGCCATGAGGCTTAGACTCTTCATAGTATTCTCACACTCGATGTCGAACAAATCATCTTTTTCATAGTATCCATGTTCTACATTGTCATCATCAAGTGGGATATCCTCATCATAAGAGACATGATATTAGTTGGGATTAAGATAATGACAATGCTCAAGTTTATGAATGTGAATGGCTTCAAAGATAGTGTTATTGATGCTAGTGACATATCCTTTAGCACACATGAGGTCTCGAAGCTCAAATAAGCAGTTATCAAATTTAGGATCACTAGGATTCATTATGTGAAAGGCACTAACTTTATGAAGAATTTCATCAAGATTACTTAATGAATAATTTGGATATCGTTTCTCCAAATCATTCCACAAAGTATAAGCACATTCAAAATTCTTCATTTGATCAAACACAAGTCTAGGAAATCCTTTGATAATGAGATTAACAGTTCTAAGGTTGCGAAGCATGTCAATTTCCTCTTCGTGTGTGGGATGTAAGGGATCAATGGGAGGTACATAGGGACTTTTAACATACTTTCTCAAATGGAATTCATTGAATAACTCAAGCATCTCATATTTCCATTGACTATATTACTCCCCATCGAGAACAGGCACTCTACAACTAATACTCCCCAAAATAGACATTCATCTTCCTCCACGGTGATGAAACCGAAGATATGGAGAACAAAGCTCTGATACCAATTGAGGGGATCGATAGAAGAGACGTCTAGAGGGGGAGGATGAATAGACTACTTCCAAGAATTAAAATCTAACCTTTTCCCAAGTTAATAGGTTGGCAGATTTTGGCAATTCTGACAAGTCTAATGCATCCTACACATGCTAGTCAAAAAATATGGCAGCGAAAAGTAAGACAAGCATATGTAGGAGAGTAGAGATAGGAAGATCAAACACAAATGTAGACACAAAGATTTTTCCCGTGGTTCCAATAGGTGGCGCTATCGTACATCCATGTTTATGGAGTCTTCAGCCCATGGAGGCTAACGGTCACGAGAGTCGACGAAGGGCTCCACCCATAAGGGTGAAAGCACAACATGCTCCCTTGGTGGTTTTGATAATTCATGACAACATACAGTGTCTCTTGGACTGATATTTTCATCTAGTGTATTTTAGATATAGTCTACAGAGAGGATTGGCAAAAGGAGATTGTGGAGAAACCCCAAGATGCAAGGAAATAGGTTGGCCAAGCTTCAAGCAAGAGGACTCTACATTTTATATTTGTGAGAAATCACTTTGAGTCCATAGGAAAGCCAATACTATTAAAGGGGGTAAGGTGTTGTTGGTGAACAATAGTCGCCAAAAACATCCACAAAACTCTCCCACCCAAGTCTATTCTATACCCAACACTCAAAATCGGTGCAACCAACTATCCCACTTCGGTGCCACCGATTCCAGACCTAGACAGACTCAGCCAAACACTAGCCACTTCGGTGCAATCGATTCCATACTGGTGCCACCGAGTTTAGGTTGCCAACTTTCTATTATGCAAATTCACATTTTCGGTCCCACCAAGAATGTTGGATTGGCATCACCGAGATTGGAAATCTAACCGTTGGTCACCTTATCGATGCAACCGAGTTTCCTATATCGGCTTTACCGAGATTCAAAAGTTGCCACCTTTTGATCACTTCGATACCACCGAGATTCACACATCCGTGTCACCGAGTTGGTCATTTTGTGTGGAACAGTTGGATTTTTGGGGATGCCTATATATACCCCTTCAAAACCACTCAATTAAAAAAGAAGCAGTACGAACTATTCCATACCTATCCTATCAGATTTTCTGAGAGAGAACCACCTACCCTTGTGTTAGGGTCAAGATCTTCCACTCCAATCATATGGATCTTGATTTCTAGCCTCCCCAAGTTGCTTTCCACCAATCCTATCTCTTCTACCAAGCCAAACCTATGAGAGAGAGATTGTGTGTTGAGGAGTCTATCATCTTGAAGCACAAGAGCAAGGAGTTCATCATCATTACCGAGCCTATTACCTTTTGGAGGGTGGTGCCTCCTAGATTGGTTAGGTGTCGCTTGGAAGCCTCCTACTTCGTGTTGTGGAGTGAACCAAGAAGTTTGTAAGGGCAAGGAGATCGCCTACTTCGTGAAGATCTACCCCATAGTGAGGCTAGTCCTTCATGGACAGAAGTCGTATGGAATAGTCAAGTTTGCTACTTCGTGGACCTTTTGGGTGGAGCCCTCCATGGACTCTCGCGACCATTAACCTCTGTGGGTTGAAGACTCCATAAACGTGGATGTACCATAGCGCCACCTATCGGAACCACGGGAAAAATCCTTGCTTCTCCAACTGCGCTTGATCTACCTATCTCAACTCTTTACTTCATATGCAATGTCTTTACTTTCCGCTGCCATATTTGTTGACATGCATGTGTAGGGCTGTTAGACTTGCTAGCTTTGCTAAAAAAACTGTTAAAATCTGCCAACCAAATAACTTGGGAAAAGGTTAGGTTTTAAATTCCTGCTAGTAGTCTATTCACCCCCCGTCTAGACACTCTTCAAGTGATCCTTCAATTGGTATCAGAGCATTGGTCTCCATTACTTCGGTTTAATCACTGAGGAGGAAGATGGATGTGTCTAGTGTAGGGAATTTGAGTTGTAGAGTGCCCATTCTTGATGGAGAGTACTATAGTCAATGGAAATCTTTGATGCTTGAGCTGTTTAATGAATTTCAATTGAGCAAATATATTATGCGCCCCTATGAGCCTCTTATTGATGAATTACATCCCACACACGAAGAGGAAATTAACATGCTTGGTAACTAAGAACTGTCAATCTTATCATTAGAGGTTTACCAAGATTCGTGCTTTCTCAAATGAAGAACTTTGCATGTGCATATACCTTATGGACTAATTTGGAGAAACGATATCCAAATCTTTCCTTCGGGAATCTAGATGAAATTCTTCATAAAGCCATTGCCTTTCACAAAATGAAGCCTAGTGATCCAAACTTTGATAAATGCCTATTTGAACTCCGTGATCTTATGCGTGCTAAAGGAGATGTCACCACTATCAACAACATTATATTTGAAGCCATTCGCACTCATAAACTTGAACATTGTCATGATCACTATTCCAACGAATCTCTCGTTCTTTATGACGAGGATTTCCCACTCGATGATGACAATGTGGAATACGACTACTATGAAGAAGATGAATTGTTTGACATCGAGTATAAGAAGATCATGAAGAATCTAAGTCTTATGGCAAACCTTAAGGATTACATGTCCAGAGGAAAAGAGTGGATTCTCGACAGCGCATGTACGGATCATATGACTGGTGATAAACACATGTTCCAAGAGATCATGCCTAATCAAGGTCCTCGATGGTACGTGACCTTTGGAGACAACTCTAAGGGTTAGGTACGTGGCCTTGGTAAGGTGGCCATATCCCATGATAGTTCTATTCAAAATGTTATGCTTGTCGAATCTCTTGGTTACAATCTTCTTTCTCTGTCTAGACTTGCTGATTTCGGTTTCAATGTTCTATTCAGAAAAGTAGTTTGCCAAGTGTTTCGTCAAGATAATCATAAAATTGTCTTTATCGGTATCCATAAAGTTGATCTATACATTGTTGATTTCACTAAAAGATCCAAACCTCGCACTTGTTTAATTGCTAAATCTTCTAAAGGTTGGCTATGGCATAGAAGATTAGGACATGCTAGTATGCATAATTTAGACAAACTTATCAAAGTTGATCATATACTTGGTGTAAAAGATGTTATATTTGACAAAGATAGACTTTGTAGTGCCTGTCAAGATGGAAAGCAAGTAGGTGGAAGTCATCCTGTTAAGAATATCATGACTACTAGGAGACCACTCGAGTTACTTCACATGGATCTCTTTGGTCCTAATGCTTACAAGAGTCTTGGTGGAAATTCCTATGGTCTAGTTATAGTTGATGATTTTTCCAGATTTACCCAGGTATTCTTTCTTGATGATAAGTCGCAGGTTCAAAAGATCTTCAAGAACTTCGCTCGCAAAGCACAAAATCAGTTTGAAGTGAAGATCAAGAAGGTTCAGAGCGATAACGGATCTGAGTTCAAGAACACCCATGTGCATACCTTTCTTGATGAAGAAGGTGTTTCACATGAGTTCTCAGCTACGTACACACCTCAACAAAATGGAGTTGTTGAGAGAAAGAACCGGACACTCATCGAGATGGCAAGAATGATGCTTGACGAATACAGTACGCCAAAGCGCTTTTGGGCAGAAGCCATGGAAACAGCTTGTCATGCCACAAACCGACTCTACTTGCACAAGCTTCTCGGTAAAACGGCGTACAAGCTACTCACCGGTAACAAACCTCAAGTTGGATACTTTCGAGTATTCGGCTCCAAGTGCTACATTCTTGATAAGCATCGTCGTACTAAATTTTCTCCTAAATCTCATGAAGGATTCCAACTTGGTTATGGATCGAACTCTCACACTTACCGTGTCTACAACAACTTCACTCGAAAAGTTGAAGAGACGGTAGATGTGAAGTTCGATGAATCTAGTGGTTCGCAAGTCGAACAATTGCCAAATTATGTAGGTGATAAGAATCCTTCAGAAGCTATCCTAGATCTACCCATCGGCAAGATTTGTCTCGTGGAGGTGAAGGAAAGTACTTCATCAACTCAAGTGGAAGCCCCTACTTCATGACAAGGTGAACCACAACATGACATGGAGGCATCCACAAGCGGTACATGGCAAGATGATGAAGAGGAGGAAGTGCATCGTGAAGATCCACCACAACCTCCTTCACCACCAACTCAAGGGAACGACACCTTCAACAACAACGAAGATGAAGAAGATGATGATGAAGAAGAATCTCCACCAACCAACAATCGGAAGCTGACCCGAGTTCGAGCACAAGTGACCAAGAACCATCCCCTAAAACAAAGCTTTGGTGATATACAAATAGGGAGAATCACTCGCTCTAAAACTCGTCTAGCAAACTTCTGTGAGCATTATTCTTTCATTTATAGCATTGAGCCTTTAAAGGTAGAACAAGCTCTTGAAGACGCGGATTGGGTGAACGCTATGCTTGAAGAGCTTCACAACTTCGAAAGGAACGAAGTGTGGACACTCATGGAGAAGCCTGAGGATGAACACAACATCATTGGAACCAAATGGGTTTTTCGAAACAAGCAAGACGAAGACGCTTAAGTCATGCGCAACAACGCTCGCCTCGTAGCTCAAGGATATACGCAAGTCGAAGGTATGGACTACGGTGAGACCTATGCCCCTATCGCTAGACTTGAAGCTATTCGCATTATTCTTGCTTATGCCAATCACCATGATATCATGATTTATCAAATGGATATTAAAAGTGCATTTTTAAATGGTGAAATTGAAGAAGAGGTTTATGTTAAGAAACCGCCCGGATTTGTTGATCCTAAGAAACCTAATCATGTTTACAAACTTCGTAAAGCACTTTACGGTCTTAAGCAAGCCCCTTGTGCTTGGTACAAATTTTTAATGAAGTTTCTTATCGAAAAAGGTTGTCAAATTGGTAAAATTGATGCAACCTTATTCACTAAGAAAGTTAATGGCGAACTATTTGTGTGTCAAATTTCTGTGGATGATATTATCTTTTGTTCCACTAACCCTCAATTTAGTGAAAGGTTTGGAAGGTTGATGTTCGAGAAATATGAGATGTCTATGATGTGTGAGCTGAAATTCTTTCTTGGGTTGCAAATCAAACAATCAAAACAAGGAACTTTCATCTCTCAAACTAAGTATACCAAGGACTTGATCAAAAATTTCAACATGCATGAGTGCAAAGGTATGAAAACCCCTATGCCTACAAGTGGACATGTTGATCTTACCACAGAGGATGAGCCGGTTGATCAGAAAGTTTATCGATCTATGATTGGTTCACTTTTATATCTATGTGCATCTCGTCCCAATATTATGCTTAGTGTTTCCATGTGTGCTAGATATCAAGCTGCACCGAAAGAATGTCATCTTTCAGCTGTAAAACACATTCTGAGATACTTGATACAAACACCAAATTTTGGCATTTGGTATCCCAAGGGATGTTATTTTGACCTTGTTGGCTATTCTGATTCGGACTATGCCGGTGACAAGGCTGATAGAAAATCCACCTCAGGTACTAGTCAATTTTTGGGCAGATCTCTTATATCTTGGTCCTCTAAGAAACAAAACTCGGTATCTCTATCGACTGTCGAAGCTGAGTATATTGCTGCTGGATCTTGTTGTGCACAACTTCTTTGGATGACACAAACACTTAAGGATTATGGAATTCATGTTAAATATGTTCCATTACTTTGTGACAATGAAAGTGCTTTCAAAATTGGTCATAATCCTATGCAACATTCTCGAACTAAGCATATTCAAGTCCGACATCATTTCATTCATGACCATGTCGCCAAAGGAGACATTAATCTTAAGCATGTTCGTACTAACAAGCAATAGGCTGATATCTTTACTAAGCCACTTGATGAGAGGACATTTTGTCACTTAAGGAGTGATTTGAACATTATTGATGCTTCAAACTTGAGCTAGACTCACTCGGCTGCATGCAAGGGCATGAGCTTTCTTGATATTTCCATGCATCTTGACATTTCATCTTATTCCCTAAGTTCCCTTGTATTGCATCTGATCTCTTGTAGGTACATGGAAAGACTTCATTCCACAAGATTGCCATCAACTCCAATCATAAGCAATCTTGTCATTACCAAGTATCCACAACCCCTCTTGATGATGGAAGGAAGAAGGCCCCTCAACCATATCCTTGACATATACTTGATCAAAATTGCACACTCTCAATTGGTATCATGTCAATTGGATATATCTATTGTTCTTCCTTTCATGACTAATCCTTGTAGGTAACTAATGTACTAGAACAAGAAGGATTTCTCAAAACTTAAGATGATCTTCATCAACCTCGAGCATCCTCAACAAGTTCATCTACAAGCTATGTCATCAACATCACTCAAAGGTATGAACTTATGTCCTTGAAAAGGCTTTACTCCAAGAAATGAGCTAAAGCAACTCAAGCGACATGAAGATAGTAAGACGCTTAATCGATAAAATGGTAACCCCATTATGAGCTTAACGTAGAGTATGACCTATGATCAAGTATTCTTGCTTGCCTCCTAAGTCGATATACTCTAATATAGGTGACCTAGTCACCGCTCATCATCTAGTTAAGAATCTGGTGTGATCTGCTCTCTATTGCATGATTTCTCATAACCACTCCACTCTTCTCTAGTTGATGTCCATTGTAAAAAATTCATATTTCATTAAAAAACTTTCTCTTGACTCTGTGAAAACAGAAACTTGGTTTCTCTTTTGGAGCCGCCGACCCAGATATCTCGGTTCTACCAAAATTGCAGACAAGCTGCACTACAACATCTCGGTACCACCGATCTATCTACCTCGGAGTCACCGATTTTCATTCTAGTTCATTTGAATTCACTTTTGCAAACTCTGTGTTTTCTTAGTAAACTGTCTTGTAATACTTCTATTACTCCGATGATCCCTCAGTTAAAAAAACCTTGTATTACTTAGGGGGAGAAGAACTAAAGTTAATCTTGAGGAGAGAATTTCTTTCTTCAAGGATCCCTATCTTCAATGAAGAAATGGGGAGAAGAAGAAATCATTTTTCATGATTCTCTAATTTTTCATTTCTATGAATCCTACATTTCGATGACCCTTGTCCTCCAGGATCCCTTCTCAGTAAATGATCCCTGTATCTATACCTATTTTTGTTCTTCGCCCTTGCTTTTTGTAAATTAATGCCAAAGGGGGAGAAGACCAAAGCTTCAACCTAAAGGGGAGATACATGCTTATGCAAAGGGGGAGATATGATCAAGGGGGAGAGCCAATATCGATAATCATATCTTTATAAATAGGGGGAGAATATCAAAGTGGGGAGAAGAATTTTTTTGATCTTTCTCACCTTATCCTATCCTAAAATCTACATGCTAAGATTCAAGGGGAGAGGATAATCTATGTTCATATCTATGTGAGAAAATTCTAAATGGTTTTGGAGACATATCAATTCTAAGGAATACTACTGTCAATATGTCCTCCATATCTCATCTTGGAAATTTTGAGTTATGTTGCCTTGCTAATTGGTAGAATACTCTTGTGTTTTCTAACATTGTTTTCTTAAGTGTGTTTCGATCACCAGGATGCTCAAGAACTCAAGGTAAGTATATGCATCATATCTGTGGTCAAGTTGATCTCTTGCTTCTTGCACATATTGTTTGCAAGAGTGATGCCTTGAATAAAGATACATTTCCTTCATATATATTTGATGCATATAACCACGATACACATGACTTGTTATATCCCTTCTACCTCATGTGTGTTCATGCACTCAAAAACAACTATACTTTAAAGGACTGAACACATTTAGGGGGAGCAAGTCTAAGTCATGTGTCTCTCAAAGTCTTCAGTATAACCATGCATATATTTATTTGAAGCTTTGATTGTATGTTGTCTTCAATTACCAAAAAGGGGGAGATTGAAAGCACAACATGCTCCCTTGGTGGTTTTGATAATTCATGACAACATACAGTGTCTCTTGGACTGATATTTTCATCTAGTGTATTTTAGATACAGTCTACAAAGAGAATTGGCAAAAGGAGATTGTGGAGAAACCCCAAGATGCAAGGAAATATGTTGGCCAAGCTTCAAGCAAGAGGACTCTACATTTTATATTTGTGAGAAATCACTTTGAGTCCATAGGAAAGCCAATACTATTAAAAGGGGGTAAGGTGTTGTTGGTGAACATATGCTCAAACGTGCACAAGTGATAGTCGCCAAAAACATCGACAAAACTCTCCCACCCAAGTCTATTCTATACCCAACACTCAAAATCGGTGCAACCAACTATCCCACTTTGGTGCCACCGATTCCAGAACCTAGACAGACTCAGCCAAACCCTAGCCACTTTGGTGCAACCGATTCCATACCAGTGCCACCGCGTTTAGGTTACCAACTTTCTGTTATGCAAATTCACATTTTCGGTCCCACCGAAAATGTTGGATCGGCATCACCAAGATTGGAAATCTGACAGTTGGTCACCTTATCGGTGCAACCGAGTTTCCTATATTGGCTTTACCGAGATTCAAAAGTTGCCACCTTTTGGTCACTTCGGTACCACCGAGATTCACACATCGGTGTCACCGAGTTGGTCATTTTGTGTGTAACGGTTGGATTTTTGGGGATGCCTATATATACCCCTTCACCACCACTCACTCGAAAAAGAAGCACTAAGAACTATTCCATACCTATCCTATCAGATTTTTGAGAGAGAACCAGCTACCCTTGTGTTGAGGTCAAGATCTTCCACTCCAATCATATGGATCTTGATTTCTAGCCTCCCCAAGTTGCTTTCCACCAATCCTATCTCTTCTACCAAGCCAAACCTATGAGAGAGATTGTGTGTTGAGGAGTCTATCATCTTGAAGCATAAGAGCAAGGAGTTCATCATCATTACCGAGCCTATTACCTTTTGGAGGGTGGTGCCTCCTAGATTGGTTAGGTGTCGCTTGGAAGCCTCCTACTTTGTGTTGTGGAGTGAACCAAGAAGTTTGTAAGGGCAAGGATATTGCCTACTTTGTGAAGATCTACCCCATAGTGAGGCTAGTCCTTCGTGGACGGAAGCCGTATGAAATAGTCAAGGTTGCTACTTCGTGGACCTTTTGGGTGGAGCCCTCTGTGGACTCTCGCAACCATTACCCTCTGTGGGTTGAAGACTCCATAAACATGGATGTACGGTAGCGCCACCTATCGGAACCACGGGAAAAATCCTTGCGTCTCCAACTGTGTTTGATCTACCTATCTCAACTCTTTACTTCATATGCAATGTCTTTACTTTCCGCTGCCATATTTGTTGACATGCATGTGTAGGGCTGTTAGACTTGCTAGCTTTGCTAAAAACGGTTAAAATCTGCCAACCAAATAACTTGGGAAAAGGTTAGGTTTTAAATTCCTGCTAGTAGTCTATTCACCCCCCCTCTAGACACTCTTCTAGTGATCCTTCAAAGGGTCCACGAATTAGTAAACTTGACTATTCCATAACGGCTTCCATCCACGAAGGACTACCTCACTATGGGTAGATCTTCACGAATTAGGAGATCTCCTTGCTCGTACAGACTTCTTGGTTCAACTCCACAACACAAAGTAGGAGGCTCCCAAGAAACACCTAACCAATCTAGGAGGCACCACCCTCCAAAGGCAATAGGCTTGATAGTGATGATTAACTCCTTGCTCTTGTGCTTCAAGATGATAGACTCCCCAGTACTCAATCACTCTCTAACATATTTGGCTTGGTAGAAGAGATTGATTGGGTGTAAAGCAACTTGGGGAGGCTAGAAATCAAGATCCATATGGTTGGAGTGGATGATCTTGATCTCAACACAAGGGTAGGTGGTTCTCTCTTAGAAATTTGGATATCGGGAGTGTGGAAGTGTTCCGAGTGCTTCTCTTGCGAGTGGTATGTGGTGGAGGGGTATATATAGGAATCTCCAAAAAAAACAACCATTACAACATTATTGACCGACTCGGTGAAACCAAAGTAAAACTCGGTTGTACCAACCTGTTCAAAATGGGGAAACTTTAGGAATCTCGGTGAGACCTATATGACATTCTCGGTAGTACCGATATGAGAGGCCGAGGGTAATTTCCAAAATTGGTGAGACCGATCCATCAAACTCAAATGTTTCGATTCCATGAATTTGCTCACCAGAATCTTGGTCACCAAAACTCGGTTGCACCGATGTAGTACTTGGTTGTACCGAGAAGTTAGGGTTTGGCTAGGGTTCTGTCTGGGGAGAAATTTGGTAGGGCCGAGTGGGAAACTTGGTGGCACCGATTTTGCATGATAGGGTTTACACATAGTATTTTTGTGAGAGATCTTGTGGGTGTTTTTGGTGGCTAGCACTTGTGCACATGGAGCAATTTGTTCACCAATATTACCTTACCCCCTTTTAATAGTATTGGCTTTCCTATGGACTCAAAGTGATTTCTCACAAAGTAAAATGTAGAGTCTCCATGCTTGTAGCTTTGCCAATCCTATTCCTTCCTCTTCTTGTTCTTCTTGGGGAATCTCTTCACACCCTATTGCCAATACTCTCTGTGGACTAAACCTGAAATAAACTAGGTAGAGATATTAGTCCAAGAGACAATGTATGTTGTCGTGAATTATCAAAACCACCAAGGGAGTGTATGTGCTTTCATCAACATAACCATGAATTCCTTCCACTTAGCAGATATAACTCCTTCCATTAGTCATCCATGTCAATGTCCTCTCATCAACTATTCATAGATGGACCGTTGCATAGAACTGGGCCACAAGATCGACATCAAAGTCCTTGTTGAACATCATAAGCCTGATGATATCCAGCTAGCTACATAGTTCAAGAGCTTCACCAAAGTACTTCGGATCCTTCTGCATACGGTCCAGATCGATGGACTTGACACAGGGTACAAACAAGTTCTTCTTTCTTTTGAGCACATCATGATATATGGAGCCTTACCGCTTGGTCCAGAAGGGACGGTAGACAAGAGTGGGATCTTGCGGATGGTGATACAGGTTGTGGTAGTGAACCATGCAAAAGTCCTTTCCAGACAAATCACTCATAGACCGGGCTTTCTCCTTTTGCCTGTTGGCAACCTTGTTAATCCGATTCACTGGCTGAGCACTGATAACCCACAAGTGTAGGGGATCGTTTGTAGCATTGTTTGATAAATAATAGTGCCAAACCCAATGAGGAGCCAATGGTAGAACAAATATTCCCTCAAGTTCTATCGACCACCGATACAACTCTACACACGCTAATGCTTGCTTTACCCAGAGCAAGTATGAAACTATTTTGCGGGAAGTAAACTAGAAGTACTTTTCAAGATAATAAAGGACATGGAAATAAAAGTTATTTTTTATTTAGTAGCAAGCTTTTTGTGTAATGCAAGAGAAGGATTGTCCCTAGGCAATTGAATATATAATACGATAGATACTTGTTATATGCAATGAGGGAGACGCATATGCTGACACACTTTCCGTACTTGGATCATATGCACTTATGATTGGAACCCTAGCAAGCATCCACAACTACCAAAATTCATTAAGCTAAAACCCAACCATAGCCTCAAGTCCTCTTTACTCCCATACGCAACAACCCACCTACTCGGGTTTATGCTTCTGTCACTCAAGCAACCCACCATAGGCAAATCATGAACATATTGCAACACCCTACAGCGGGGATCCCTCACTTTTGCGTGACACTAAGGGCACCATAGGACAACACCATATCAACATACAACTCACATCCATAACATCATACCACAATTAACCCATAGGACAAAAGAGTCTACTCAAACATCATAGGATAGCCAAATATCATTGGGAAATAATATATGGAGTTGAGCACCATGTTTAAGTAGAGATTACAGCAGGGAAGAGAGGTGTTACACTGCTTCATAGAGGGGAGGAGAGTTGGTGTTGACGGTGGCAAGATTATTGATGTAGATCATTGTCATGATGATTGCCTTGGCGGCGTTCCGGTGCCACAGGGAGAGAGGGGGAGAGAGCCCCCTCCTTCTTATTATTCTTCCTTGGCCTTCCCACTAGATAGGAGGAGAGTTTCCCCTCTGGTCCATGGCCTCCATGGCGGCGTAGGGGAGGGAGCCCCTCCGAGATTGGATCTCCCTCTCCGTTCTTTTCCGTTTCTCGTTCCCGTTTCCTGGCCGAAAACCTTTTCTTATATTCTCGGAGATACGTAACTCCGATAGGGCTGAAATTTGGAGGGTATTTTTATCCAAAAATTACCTTTCTCATGGCCGAATGAGAGCTCCAACCGACATATGAGGTGAGAACGACCCACCACCCCGCGCCTGGGCCCTGGGCCATGCCCTGGTGGGTGGTGGTGGTTGTGGGAATCCTTTTTCGTTGATTCCACATCCCAAAATGCACAAATATTCAAAAAAAATCTTTGTAAATTTTTATCGCATTTGGACTTCGTATGATATGGAATTTCTGCAAAACAAAAAACACACAAAAACAGGAACTGACACTAGGCACTGGATCAGTAGGTTAGTCCAATAAATCATATAAATAGTTGCCAAAAGTATGTGAAAGTTGTATAATATTGGCATGAAACAATCAAAAATTATAGATACGGCAAAGGTGTATCAAGTACTAGGAGTGTCACTGGCCTCCTTTGTTGTACGGTAGCGCTTTGAGCCACCTTGACGATCCGGATTCTTGCGACGGGCCTAGTGCCCAGAGCTACCACCACCTAGAACCCACAACACAGAGTGACGGAAAAGCATGTGTAAATAAGTTTCATAAGACAAAAGAAATAATCAAAAAAGAATGGGAGTTCAATTGGAGAAAATGTGAAGTTGTCAGCACAAAGTGGTAGTATCGCTTCCCATCGGCGGTAGTGCCTCTCTAGGGGGGAGCGGTAGTACCACTCGAGGCGGAAGTTGCCACGGCAACTATGACCGCGGAGAGATCTGGTACCAGTGGTGCCAAATTCAAATTTACTCCAACAGAACCTCAATTCTACTACTCTAGCAGTCTTCCATGTCCTACTCATGCCTCGATTTGACCAAAAATTGACTACACATATTGCCGTAGAGCCTAGATTCAAAAGATAGAACCATAGGAGAGGAAAACGGGTACCGGCATGCATGGAAACATGAGAGGGTGAGCATCGACTCCAACGGTTAGAATCGCGGAATACGGCCCGGAATGGGCGGCCTGATGGCGGACTTCAAAGCGTGTTCTTCCCCTGGAGAGAGAGGACACGCGAGGAGAGAGATGGATGGGTATGGGGGATGGAACTCCCCTGCCCGACTCATAGCCCCCACCCACGCCCCTCAGAGTGGTGGTACCACCCGAGGAGCGATAGTACCACCCCGGTACTACCAGAGCGGTGGGAGTCCATGTACTACCGCTCCAGCGGTAGTACCGTGGGACACGATGGCAGTACCGCCCCACACCCAGCGGTAGTACTGCCTGGATGACAGAAACTTGCCAAGAGAGAGAAGCATGGTGGTGGCTTATGGAATATATAGAGGTTTAAGATGAGAAAAACTTGGATTGGATACACAAAGACCGATAAATGGGAAGAGACACTCCAAGTTCAAAAAGGCAAACAAAACGAAGAGCAAACTTGGAGTGAATCAAAGGACAAGCAAAACCCTAACTAGCAAATACCTCACTAGGAGGGGCGGTGGCCAAAACCACCTATGTTTGAGTCAATTGGTACGGACCATGAAGATTTTAACCTTGGGTCCATGACCAAAACTCGTCTTTGAAGCACAAGTACCATAAAAATGGCTAATGTGAAAGATTTGATTGATTTATGCATAATGTGGGAGGGAAAGTTCATTGAGAGAACAACACCCCCTATGGTCATGCCTACATCTACAACAAGATAGAATGATGAGTGTGGTGGGATGTGCATTGCCTCAAGCCACATTGCTCGAATCAGTGATATTTAGCTCATGCTTTAACTTGTGAAATCTTGCTTCATCCAATGGCTTCGTGAAAATATCCTCTAGTTGCTCATGATTGTTGACATACATAAGATCAAGTTCTCCATGCTTGATGTGATCCCGGATAAAATGATGACGAATCTCAATATGCTTCGTCTTGCTATGTTGCATCAGATTGTAGGAGATCTTGATGTCACTTTCATTGTCATATAGAAGATGCACTTTGTCACAAGTGACACTGTAATCCTTTAAATTTTGCCTCATCCATAGCAATTGAGCACAACAACTTGTAGCAGCTACATACTCGACTTCAATGGACGAGAGAGAAACATAGTTTGTTTCTTGGAAGAGCAATTCACCAAAGAGCGACCACGAAATTGGCACCCTATAGAAGTGGACTTCCTTTTGACACGGTCTCCCGCCCAATCCAAATCTGAATATGCCATGAGATCAAACCTTTCTCCTTTGGGGTACCATAAGCCAAATGTTGGGGTATGAGCCAAATATCAAAAGATTTGCTTGACCATCACAAAGTGAATTTCCTTTGGCATGTCTTGAAACAGTGCACATATTCCCACACTCAACATAATATATAGTCTGGATACACAAAGGTAAAGCAAGGATCCAATCATGGAATGATATACCTTTTGATCCACCACTTTACCATTGAGGTCGATGTCAAGTTGACACATGGTTTGCATTAGAGCTTTGGTTGTCTTGACATCATCTAGCTTGAATCCCTTGAGCATATCTTGAGTATATTTGGCTTGGTTGATGAATGTTCCTTCTCTATGTTGCTTGACTTCGAATCCAAGAAAGACCATCAACTCTCCGTCATAGACATCTCAAACTTCTTGGACATTGGTGGGGCAAACTCACTATTAAAAGCTTTGTTAGAAGAACCAAATATAATATCGTCAAATATAGTTGGCATATGAACAACTCCCTTTGACCTTCTTAGTAAAAAGAGTAGGATTGAGTTTCCCAATTTCAAACCCACTATGTTGCAACAAATCGGTAAGGTGCTCATACCACAGACGTGGGACTTGTTTAAGGCCATAAAGAGCCTTATCGAGTTTATATACATGATTGAGAAAGGGGTCCTAAAATTCCTGAGGGTTGTTTGACATATACCAACTCATTTAAGGGACCATTAAGAAAAGCATTTTTCACATCCATTCGTTGCAATTTTAAATCATGATGAGAAGCATAAGCAAGCAACATGCAAATAGATTAGAGACGAGCAACGGGAGCGAAAGTTTCATCATAGTTGATCCCCTCGACTTGGGAGTAGCCTTGGGCTACCAATCTTGCCTTGTTGCGAATGACAATGCCATGTGCATCTTGCTTGTTCTTGAAGATCCACTTGGTTCCAATGACATTATAATTATCCTTTGGCATTGGCACCAATTTCCATAGTTGGTTGTGCTCGAAGTTGTTGAGTTCTTCATGCATGGCTTCTAGCCAATCTGATTCCTCGAGCGCCTCATAGACCTTTTGGGGTTCAACACAAGAAAGAAAGGCATAATTCTCAAAAATATTGTTAATTGTTTATGAGTAGTTACCCTTTTTCTTAAGCTTCCAATGACGTTCTACAAGACATGTTGTTGGCATTGTAGTGTTGAAGCTATCTTGGCGGCACGACGCTCCAATTGCTCTTCAAGAGAAACTTGAGGAGATACATCTTGATGATCTTGAGCATCATCTTGAGCTTTCTCATCACCTTGAGCTTGATCTTCACTTTGATATTGATCTTGGTCATCATTAGGTGCATCACCATTATCATGTGGTTGATCTTGACATTGATGTTGATCACTTGGTTGAGGGCCTTCACTTTGTTCTTCGAAAGCATGTGGGTCAAGTGTTGGTGATGGTTCCACTTACGTAGAACATTCCCTTCTCCTTCCACCACAAGGGGTTCCTTAATGGGTAGGAAATGTCCCACACCCATTCTTCTTATGGATCGATGAGAAATTTCATCACCTACATCACAAAGACTACTTTTCTCCACTTGGAAGCTATTTTTTCATCAAACTCTGCATTACACGTCTCCTCAATGTGTCCATTGGACTTATTGAGGACACGGTAAGCATGAGTGTTTGTCGCATAACCAACAAATATGCCCTCTTGATCTCTAGTTTTGAATTTTGACAAACGAGCACCCTTTTGAGAATGAAACACTTACACCCGAACACCAAGAAGTACTTGAGGTTGGGCTTCTTACCGGTAAGTATTTCATATGGAGTCTTGTTCAAGACTTTGTAGAGGTAGAGCCTATTAGATGCATGGCAAGCGGCGTTATGGCTTCTCCTTAGGAGCACCCTCTCCCTCTTTGACAAATGTAGTTCTTAGGGGGGGAGTTTGCTTGTTCTTATCGTTGTACTCGGTGCTCTTCTTCTTCTTTGGCCTGCGAACAAACCCAAGATTCGCCTTAGCACAACTTTCTTTTGATTACTTAAAAGGTCATTGAGATTCTTCTCGCCTTGAATGCAAGTGAAAAGGCCTTTCTCAAGTTGCTCTTTCAACCTAGAATTCTCCTCAACAAGATATGCATGCTCACAACAGGGGTTAGTAGCATGAGCATTCTTAATTAATACAAAAGGAGGACAAGTAGCGACCTCCTTAGTTAGTTTCACTTGGAGTTGATCATGAGACTCTTTGAGAGAGTTATGAGCACCCTTCAAGGCCTTGTGTGCCTTTTCAAGTAGCTAAAACTCCTCCTTGAGTCTAGGTTGGCCAACCCCAAGTTCAACATTCTTGAATTTAAGCAAACGAGCTAGAACTTGAGCATGATCATGATCTTTATTAAACTTAGCAAGATCAACGCCGTGTGACTCCTCAAGAGCCAAACGAACACCTTACACTTCCCGAGGGAGTACTGGACTAAGGGGTCCTCGGGTCGTCGGCCTATCTCTTAATAGGCCAGCTTTGGTGGTCCATTCTCTGATTGTCACGGGAAGGGCCAGATACATTGAGAGCCCACATTCCATAAGGAAGTCCTGAAGGCGCGTCCTCCAAGTCAAGATGAGGAAATCGACATCTCCATCCTCAACAGGAGACCTACCATGTGTAAACCCTAGTACCCCCCCCTTCGGTGTCTATATAAATCGGGAGGGTTTTAGATCATAGGGCAAGGAAATTCATCTAGGGTTTTAGCTATTCGATATCGAGGTAGATCAACTCTGTAACCTTCATACCATCAATATAATCAAGCAGGACGTAGGGTTTTACCTCCATAGGAGGGACCGAACCTGGGTAAACATCGCCTCCTTCGTCCCCTGTTACCATCGATCCTAGTCTCATAGCTTGGGACCCCCTACCTGAGATCCGCCGGTTTTGACACCAACATTGGTGCTTTCATTGATACTTCCATTGTGATTGCTAAAGGATTTGATGCTCACGTTGTCATCAATGAAGAAGTCCGCAACTTGGACATTGTTGTCCCCGGACAGATCTTCGCTTTCAGCAACATTGTGCTACACGCTGACCCGACCAGCTGTCTTGGCCGGGTCGAGAGTTTCGCCCCAGATCAAGAGGTCAGATTCGGTAACCTAGAGTTCTCCATAGACTCTCGGGGCGATCTTTCGCTAACCGGGCTCGCAGTCTTGCCTGCCGTGCTCGAAGACTCCTAGGCTTTAACCTCGGACTCCGCTTTCGGTCCCATCCACGGGATCCACCCCGGCTATGACCTGGCTTTGAGTCCGGATCTGGCCATAGCGCCAGACGTCCGGAGACCAGTTCCTGCCAAACACTCCCCTCGCAGGGACGCATCCGAGGTTAACTCTGAAAGCTCTGAGCAGGTTGACCCGATCGAGCTCTCGACACTCAACGAGGCCCTAGATCGGATCTTGTCGATAAAAATTACCGACGACCCAACCCCGATCCATTCTTAGATCAGTCTTAAGGTGGGTCAAGAAGAATTTTTTATCCCACCCACCACCCACTTGATAGCCATTGTCGAAGACTTAACCTACATGTTGGACTATGCCTCCGAGGATGCAGAAGACATGGATGAGGAAGATCGTGCTCTCACCCCCGTTAACACTGGGCGATGGGCTGTCACCTCCACCTACAATGTCTACATGGTGGACACTGTAGCCGATAACAGCAAGAACACACCCAAAAACGATGGTGGCAAATCGGGTGAAGCGCAATCAAGGCGCCGGAAGCCGCACAAAAGACCAGGTAAAAAAGGGAAGAAAAGCTATCGCTGGAACCGGGGACGGAGCTACCCCGAAAGACCTTGGTGATCCCGATATTCCTGAACATCCACTAGAGGACCAGGAGAGGCCGGAAGATCAGCACAACCCCAATAATCTAAACGATTCTAAGGATGACAATTACCTCCCCCTGTCGAGGAGGAGGAAATCATGAAGGCCAAAGACTTCGTCATCCCCGAAAACCTTGAAGATTAGTAACAGTTTAGGCAACAGCTTATAGCCACGGCCTGCAACCTGAAGGCAAAAGAACGACAGCTTAAGTCCAAACAGGACAACCTCAATGATAGATGGACGAGTGTCATATCATTTGAGGAAGGATACAGTACCGGTGTATTGGACCAACCCAAAAGCCATCCACGCCGAAGGCTGCAGCCACAATTCGATGACGAGCTTACTGATATGCCGTCTCCCAAACATACTCCATACAACAAGCCAAACTGCCCTCCTCGAGGACGAGACAGGACAGCTGACGACACCGGTTATAGGCCGACGGTACCCTGAAGACGGGGAAAGAGCCAATAGGTCCCGATGACATGTTTGACCTGCGACACGACCTGGACTATAGAGCAGGTCATACAAGATCCATCTGCGGATCCAGAGGGTACTCACCCAATAGATGGGAGGGGTACCGGCCTTGACTCGACCGCAACAATAGAGGTCGGGAAAGAAACTAGGCCAGAACAGACGCCGCTTACCAGCGCGACATAGCTTGGGTGAGGGGCGCTGCCCACCCATTGTGCTTCACGGACGAGGTAATGCAGCATTAGTTCCCGGAGGGGTTCAAACCCATGAACATAGAGAAATACAATGCGACAACTGACCCGACAGTATGGATCGAGGATTTCCTCCTTCACATCCACATGGTGTGAGGAGATGACCTCCACACCATCAAGTAACTACCCCTAAAACTTAAGGGGCTAGCTCGGCACTGGTTAAACAGCCTCCCCGAAAATTCCATCAGGTGCTGGGAGGATCTAGAGGATGCATTCCGATCTAACTTCCGAGGCACCTATGTTTGGCCGCCATACACCTCCGACCCGAGCAACGTCATGCAGAAGGCACGAGGGTCCGCTCGACAATTCTGGAATCGGTTCTTGACCAAGAAAAACCAGATCGTTGATTGCTCGGACGTCGAGGCAATAGCCTCCTTCATGCACAATATTCAGGATGAATGGTTGGCTTGCCAGCTCGGCCAGGATAAACCTAGGACAATGTCCACCCTTACATCACTCATGACTCTCTTTTGCGCGGGCGAGGATAACTGCCTACCAAGACGGAGCCACAACCCCGAAGTCCCCAAAATCTCCAAAGTTCGGACGGAAACGGAAAACCAAAAATGCAATAAGAATAAGCGTTGGCACAATAATAGTGATGCCGATGACATGGCCATTAACGCCGGCTTCTGCAATTCCTGACCCGGGGAGCGAAAGAAGCCTCCCAAAGGCAATCGCGACGGACCTACCCCGCTAGACAAAATCATGGAGAGGCCTTGCCAAATCCATGGCACTCAAGAGAAGCCCGCTAACCACACCAACTGTAACTGATGGGTGTTCAAACAGGCCGACAAACTCGCAACTGAGGATCAAGGCAAGGGCCCACATGGCGAGGATGAGGACGAGCCCCGCGGTCCGATCGGTGGTGGACAGAAGCAGTTCGCTCTAGAGGTAAAAATTGTGAATATGATATATGCCACTCATATACCCGAAAAGGAGAGGAAGTGCGCCCTTTGAGAGGTCTACGCCATAGAGTCCGTAGCCCCAAAGTACAACCCATGGTCGGCATGCCCCATCACTTTCGATCGACGTGACCACTCGACCAGTATCCGTCATGGGGGTTCAGCCGCCCTCGTCCTAGACCCCATCATAGATGGGTATCACCTCACTAAAGTCCTAATGGATGGAGGAACTAGCCTTAATCTGATTTACTTAGACACGGTGAAAAAGATGGGTGTAGATCCGTCAAGGATCAAACCCAGCAACACTACCTTTAAAGGAGTGATCCCAGGCATCGAAGCCAAGTGCACGGGCTCTATAAGCCTCGAAGTAGTGTTCGGTTCACCCGATAACTTTTGAAATGAAGACTTGATCTTCGATATTGTACCTTTCCGTAGCGGCTATCACGCCCTGCTAGGCCGTACAACGTTCACTCGCTTTAACACTATTGTGATAGCCTGGCTTATTAGGGATGATAGACTACTCATATCAATAAGGAATTCCTTCTTTTTCGGGAGCCCATTCAAATGGGAAGTTGGTCCCAGGTACGCATGAGTGAGGACAAAGTGCGTAGAAAAGGCTAGTATTGATGTGTGAGGCCAGTCTAGATCCCACCAGGAGTAGTGACCATCGGCGGGTGTGTCCGGGGTGTGACAAGTTGGTATCAGAGCCAGGTCCTCGTGGTTACACGGATGTTTGCCGATAGGTGCGGGGTCATGTTGTTCATGAAGTTTGTGACCCATCGTGGCACACGGAATGACACATGTATCGGACTGGAAGCACAGACGTTTGTGCCAAGAGGGAACATTCCTGTGACCCGACGAGGACGTCGGTTCCTTTGAGTAGTGGTGTATGTGATAGCCTGGCTTATTAGAGATTATAGACTACTCATAGACGTTTGTGCCGAGAGGGAACGTTCCTGTGACCCGACGAGGACGTCGGTTCCTCTGAGTAGTCGTGTATGTGATAGCCTGGCTTATTAGGGATGATAGACTACTCATATCAATAAGGAATTCCTTCTTTTCCGGGAGCCCGTTCGAACAAAACTCCTAAGTTAAGCGTGCTTGGCTTAGAGTAGTTCTAGGATGGGTGACTGATTGGGAAGTTGGTCCCGTGTGCGCATGAGTGAGGACAAAGTGCGCAGAAAAGGCTAGTATTGATGTGTGAGGCCAGTCTAGATCCCACCAAGAGTAGCGACCATCGGCAGGTGTGTCCGGGGCGTGACAGCTATCCCACACCACGCATACCTCAAGCTCAATATGCCGGGGTCCAAGGGGGCATTACTGTCAACGGCAACACAGAGTGCTCCCTTCGAACTGAGGAACATGCATTGGCCCTGGCGGCCGAATTCCACTACAATGATCGGCAAATGCCGACATCTGCCGTAAAGGCACATATGGTCGAGAAGGGAGCTCGGTTTTGGCCCGAACTCCCAGAACCATCTTCTCCCCAGAAATAGGGACTCACCCCCCATTGCACAACCCTAATGCCAGCAAACACGTGCCAAGAAGGAACAACTTCGCACTTAAGATTGCATGGGCAGCAATGGGGAACAATTATCAAAGCACAAGAGTTCAGTTGGACCAAACTACTAGCAATATAAGTCTTCAGACATACAACAGGTACCATCAAGGACCTGCTAAACCGTAAAGCCCATCGATAATTCGGCGACTTCTCAAGATCCTATTTCCAAGGTCCACTCGCCGACAGCATTACCCATAAAGGAATGCAACCCCCTAGGAGCCACAGGAGTGGACAGGCGATAGGGCATATCGAGGACGTCAGGACACCCATTGAAGACCCCTGGTATAACCCCTCCTATAAACTTTATATTGCATCTTCAAGTACCTGAAAACAGTTGCTTTGGCAATTTGAGCTATAAGAGTTATTGAGAAAAATACAAGACCATTATGCATGGCCGCTTTGCTGTATTTTTTGGCGCATAGTCTATTTCCTCCCTCCTCAACGCTTCTTGCAAAACTGTTTGGTACACATTATGACACAACCGGCTAATAGACTAGGGGCTCGAATTTAAAATATCGCCCTAAGCACAATCGGTCATGTGTTTGGCGTCTTGGAGTTCGTTTTATATGAATTGGTTCTGAACTATGTCTTGGGTCAATAGTTGGGTTGCCCGACTCCTATTACGTTCTGCTAGTTCGGCTAAAAGGTCAAAGGGAGAACCACTACGATTGTGTTTCCACCTAGCCTGGTCAAGCACCTCAGGGGAGAAACCTGAAAACTGACTGTCATAGTACGTGAGAACCGGTCTGCAACTCCGAGCATAAGCGTTATACTAAAAACTTCGTTAGAGGTTATTCCGTGTCATACGATGGGTTTGGTATTCGTACAAACCATGTGATGTTGGCTTCAGCCGCGGTTCATCCGAACATCACAAACCACTGGGGGCTAGTCATCAGCCCCCACATTCCTTTTTCATGCTCCTACGTCTAAGTGAAAGCAATAAAGCATTATGGTCTAATTGCGTTGTCCACCTCATAGTGTCGCCTTTGGGTACCAATAGCTCGGCTAAGGGTCACAATGCGGAGGTAGAGACACCTCGCGTAGTATCTACATGGGGACTGAAGCCAACGACTCGCAACTTTCAATTGAAATGGCTACATGGGAGTTATAGCGAATGCAAAACAGAAAAAACATGATAAACCATGCATCATAACCACAAAAGTGATAAAAGTTCTTCGGACATATTACAACGTGTTTACTCATAAATGTTATCTTCTAAGCACTGAGCCTCTATTGCCCGAGCATCCTCCATCACTACAGAGAAGTATCACTCAGGGCACCCATGCTCCTTTCCAGAGGGCCGAAGGAGCGGTGGCTATCTTCGTCGGATCAAGCCCCGGCCAATGCACCTTGGCCCTTGCAAAGGCCATCCGAGCTCCCTTGATACAGGAAGAATGCTTAGCACGTCAATCCGAGGCAAGGCATTGCTCAGCTTCCGCATCAGGGCGAAGTACTACCCGGCAATGGCTCGTGGGGCCACAAACGGATGCAGAGATCCTTCATGGCCGACTACACCATCCGGTGCAGCTCCATCAACTGCTTCATTTTCTCGAGCCCAAAAGAGCCGAGCCTCATCTCCCTCTTCTCGCGAAGCATAGAACGGGTTCGCGTCTGCTACACTCTTTAGGAGGTCCGAGATGGCGCCTGAGGAATGCCACACCTGGGTGAGCAATGCGAGCTTGCTATCACCGAAGGCACACTATAGTAAATACGACTTACCATCTATGATAGCCTTGACTTGGCAAATATGTTCTTCAAAGAACCGCCTGTCCACCCACTCCTTCTGGAGGTCGGATTTCAGCGCGGATAGCTCGACAGCTTGTTCCTTGCCCTTCTGCTCAAGGTCCTCGCATTTTTGGCTGGCATCCTTGAGCTCTTGTTGAACCTCCCCACCCGAGCCTCATGCTTTTCGCGTGCTGTTTTTAAGGCGGAGAGCGTGGCTGCCACTTGTTCGGCTGTTGCCTTCTCGTCTGCGGCCTCTTGCTTTATCTGCTGCAGCTCGGCCTTGAGCTTATCGACTTCCTTCGCTGAGGTTGTGTAAACATTAAAACATATAATTATACTAAGTCAATAGTGTGAATCACTGAAGCTTAATAGCTCGGATATTCCAAGATGGCTTACCTTGCGCCTTGTCTAACCTCTTGTTTAGAGCTTCAAGCTCCTCTTCGGAGCTCTTGAGCTTCCGGTTTAGCTTGTCAAGCTCTGCGGCATTAACGGCCGCCACTAACGATGAAGCCTGTAAATAGCACATATTTATAAATTTATATGATTTCAAACACCCAAAATATCAAGATCGTGACCCTATGTTCGGTCCTCTTAAAGACTGTAAGAACATTATAGGATGAATAATGTCTCATACATGGTTTGGTCATTTCTTTGTATTGGACCCCGGGTGAGTTTTTCTAAACTCACCCAGGGCTCGGGGGCTGCTATATATAATGATAGCACAAACTTAATAAATTAATATTTCAGGAAAAGAACATTACGCGGCTCACCTGGAAGCCCGTCAGGAGATCGTTGAAGGCCTCCTTCAGTTTGCTATCAATGGACTGGATGCTTTTCAAAACCGCACTCATAAGGGTGTGATGATCCTCGAAGATGGAGGCGCTTGATATAGCCTCCTCCATAACTAGACACCCAGTCATTGGTGGCGTCGGTGGTGATCGGTTAGCCCGATCTCTAACCGGGGATTGAACGGTGGCGCCAGAGGCATGGTGCGCTCTGGAGATGACCTCAGAGGAGACTGGACATCCCTTCGTCCGGCCTCCTTAGTGGTCGGGAGGGGCTCCTCCTCCCGGTCTTCAGTGGCCGAGGCATTAACCTTTGCCATGACATCGTCACCCCCACCGCCTGTGTTTGGCTCCAAAGGAGCCTGGTGGGATGACACCTCTGCGTCATCCTTCGCGGTTCTTGGAGGTGTGGGATGCGACGCAGTCCCACTCTCTGCCAGCTCGGCGGGTGAAGTCTCCCCGTTCGAAACTTGGTCGGTGGGGAGAACGCGCGGTGGGTTGTAGATCAAAAGGCCCTCACACGTTAATAACATTAAAAACTTGGCATAAATAGCTCAGGGAGTCTTCGGATTCTTACCTTCGAGCTAGGGGCTTGACCCTTAGGTCCCGTTGAGGAACCTTTTCGAAGTCCTCGGATTCGGTATCCGAATCCGAACTGTCGTTGAGCAGGAGCAACATCGCCCGACATGCCCTTTTTGGAGCAGGAGGAGGTACCTCCTCTGTGGTGTCCAATGACACCGCCCTCTTTCTTGTGAGGGGCAAATCCCCCTCCTCCTCCTCCTCCTCATGCTCTTCCTCATGGTCAGAGGAGGCATGGGTTTCCTCGGACGCAGCATTTGGCTAGTCCTTTATGCGGAGACCTCCTCGGTTCTTCTTCTTCTCTTTCTTTTCTGGTGCCTTGCAAGGCACCACGACGAGCATCTCTGACAACAGCTTTGACCTGGGGTCTTCGGGTTGTGGTGCCCGGCAGTTGATGCATGTGGCTTTGCTCAACCATTTCTGCAAAGATGATGGGAAAGGTGCTTAGATTTTCCATCAGAAAATAGAGCCGATCAATTGAAATTATGTTATACCTCAGTAGGAGGGTTATAGGCATGTAGGCCCCGATCCTCCTCCTTATCTAGCCAACTCTTCTGAGCCTTGAACGTCGCCTTCCATAGTTTCTCCGGAGTGGTGTGGAAGAGCTGACGAATGGTAGGCTCTTCTTCTTCTTCTTCTTCTTCTTCTTCTTCTTCTTATGCTGCTTCTGCTTCTTCTTCTTCTTATTATTATTATTATTATTATTATTATTATTATTATTATTATGATGCGGCGGCTGCGCGGAGCTTCGGATCGTCGAGGCTTCGGCGGGGCGCTTATTCTCCTTCGCCGGCGCCGGCGTTGGCGGGCGCCGTTCTAGTCTGCGCGATGAGGAGGAGGCGGCTTTTCGGGGGCGGCCCGGAGGACGGCGGGCTTCTTCCGAGCCCGGATGCGGGGGAGGCAGGCTTCTCTCTCCTTCTTCTTACGTCGTTCTCTTCGTCTTCTTCATTATTATTCGCCTTCTTCCTTCTTCTTCTCTCTCTCCCTTCTTATCTATCAGTTCCCTATTCTCTCGCTTCGCTCTCCTTCTTCTCTCCTTCTTCTTCTCCTTCTTCTTCTTCTCCTTCTTCTTCTCCTTCTTCTTCTCCTTCTTCTTCTTATCCTTCTTCTCCTCCTCCTCCTCCTCCTCCTTCTTCTTCTTCTTCTTCTTCTTCTTCTTCTGTTGAATGGTATGATGGCCTTGAGAAACTTGTGCTTGACCCAATTGTCATTCGTATCCTTGCTCCCATGGTCTCATAGAGAGACGACAAGAGTGGTCAACCTCCGGTAGAGCTCACGTGGATGTTCATCTTTATTCATCACAAACTCACCAGCTTCATCAAGCAACACCTCAAAGTTGGAGCCTTAAATTCTTAAGCTTATTTTGTACAATGATTTGATGTGTGCCCACAAGTCTTTAGCAATAGTGAAGGGACAAAAGTGAGGAAGATTTTCTGGTGGCATGGATTCTTGAAGAATGAACAATCCGGATGCACTAAGTTGGTTGTCCACTTCTTCTCTTGGTGTCATGTTGTTTGGATCATGAGGGTAGAACCCTTGCTTAATTACCCTCCATAGTTGCGTAGAGTTGTGATTCAAATGAGACTTTATACAAAAAAACAATTACGAAAGTTAGAAAAATCAAGTTTGGGTGGTTGCCCATGCGTGTTTATATGAGGTGAGTGGACTGGGCCACCATAGGTTTGGGAGGGGAAACCATGGCATGAGTCCCTCACCCGTTCATTCCTTGAAGACTTAGGATTCAAGGAGCTAGCCAACTCCTTGGTGGAGTTGACATCCGTCTCCGCCGAGTGTGGATTAACCATTTCCAATGGAGAGGTTGTAGGTTTTAGACACTCAAAGAATTTATTTAACGTGTCCTTCACCTCGTCAACCACAGACGATTTTAGAGAGGCCATAGCCTCATTCAAATCTCCGTGGGTGACTATAGTCTCGGTCCCGGCCATGGAGTTCTCTCCATTGTCAACCATACTCTTTAGGCGGTTACACCATTAAAGGGGCGAGGCTCTGGTACTAATTGAATGGATCGATATGGTTGACTAGAGGGGGTGAATAGGAAACTACCACATTTTAGCTTTTCTTAACAAATTAGGCTAAGCAACAAATAGGCTGTCTAGATATGCAACTAGGTGAGAAACCTATAAGATGCTAGCAACAACAACGACACAAGCAAGCAATGCATACAACACAAATAAAGCTTGCAAAATTTGGAGGTAAGAAGTAACCACAAGTGGAGTCGGTGAACATGAGGATGTGTTACTGAAGTTCCTTCCCTTTGAGGGAAAGTACGTCTCCATTGGAGCAGTGTGGAGGCACAATGCTCCCCAAGAAGCCACTAGGGACACCATATTCTCCTTAAGCCCTCACGGAATGCAAGATGTCATGATTCTGCTAGAGATGCCCTTCAAGGAGACAATCGAACGTTTACAAACAAGGTTGGGCAATATCCACAACAGAATTGGAGGCTCCCAACACCACCACAAAGCTTCATCACAATGGATTGTGTCTCCGAGGTGACCTCAACCGTCTACGGTGATCAAACACCCAAGAGTATGTAGCGACCCGACTCAAAACGAGTCAAGCCTCTATGTCTTTTGTGCCATCCCTGGATCAGTATGCTGGCACACACAGTACATCAATGTATATATCAAAGTGCAATCACATGTAAATAACGTAAAACTGATATATACCTTGAAATCTCAGCGGAAACAGTCAACGGGAGTGGAGTCCCAATAACACCAATGGCAGGTTGAGTGCAGACCGTAACCCTGAATCGTACTCTTACTCATCGTAGAACTTATCTGCAACATAAGACGTTGCAGCCGTGTAGATCAGTACATTGAATGTACCGGCAAGATCACTATAGCAGAACAGAAGATAAAGACTATTCTATATGCAGTAGGGCTTTGTGGCTCTGTGTGTGAGTTTTTGCATAAAAGCTGGTTTTATTTTCTTTTCCTACAACAAAGGAATATCAGGAATTTTCACTACAGAGTTATCTATCATGACATGGTTCTGCCAACCGATGTCTTAATGCCCACAAGTATCATAAGTTGCCCACAATTAATTATCAGTCCAGTGTTGAGAGTTCAGAGATAGATCCAAGTCCAGAGGCTCAAATTGTCTGTAACCGGGGACATGGCTAATCGATTAGGTTTAACTCTGCAGAGTGTTGTGTACTTTACCCACAAGATTTGTTCCCTCCTTGTAAGTCCTCGCACTGTTGAGTGTTTGAGAACAGGACGAACGAAACATGGTCTTTCAGAGTGTTTCCCTGACTACTGTCACTGCCCATCCAATCCTAACGTCGACTACATCTCGTAGCACTGCCAGCCAGAGTCACAACAAAGATAAACCAAGTCATAGCCCATAATGACTTGTGTCTACACAGGTAAGCTTCCGGGCATGAAGTATTCATCCATCTCTTAGGGTCTGGGTGAAGCTTTCCGCAAGATGTCATGGCGCTTCTCCATGCATCCCGGCCATCCACTGGTTACTCCAGGGTGCCCATCAAATCCATCCTTCACCAAGTAGTGTGTATTGAAAACTTGTTTCTCGAGTCTCAAAGTCTTGAGGTCTTGAAGATGCAGGACTTGAAGATGCCTTCATGAAGTCGTCGTTTTGACGTGCAGTCCTCCTTCTCACACCACTCACGAACATTCATACCAGACCCCGTCTACTTTAGCATAGCATTAAAATAACTAGCGCTTCCCAGGGATGTAGTAACAAGTGGTGGGTTCCTACCTCATGCATTCTACTCAACTACAATAATTTCAATAACACTACTGGAGGGATTTGTTGAATGATGTCACTACATGCAATAAAACATAGGTATGAAATAGATGGTCAAAGTGAACTTGCATGTACTGTTGATGAAGATAAAATCGCTCTCAAAAAATACTTGATAGAACTATTCGTCACTCTCTGATGAAATCTATATAATCAAACTTTGCATTCATATAAGCAATCATACTAGCAATCAATACTATCAATCAAAAAGTAACACAAAACCAAAACACAAAAGGGTTGTGATGAAGGAAATACTTAAGACAAAACTCAAAATAACAAAACTTCATCAAATCAACCATGTGTAGTTTTCCCTACAAATAACCTAATTTCCAATGGAACAAAACAATAACAAAGCAAAATCTAACAAAAGTATTTTGGTAAATATTTTACTAGCAAAAGAATTACTTTTGAAGAACAACTACGGACTTTGAAAACAACACACTAACAACAAGAGTTTTCTAGTTAATAAAATTAACAACAAGTAAAACAAATAAAATAAAAGAATAATAAGATAACAGAAAACAAAATATAAAACAACTAAGTTAACAGAAAGTAAAACTTATAAAACAATTTATAAAAATATTTTCAAATAGGAAATCAAACTAGCACTGAAATCAACTTGCAAGTTATTATAGAACTAGAATTGATTTCATGCTATAATAATTGACATAAAAATAAATTGGTTGAGATACTACTTCTAAATAACAGAAAACAAAGTAAAATTTGCCAACTAATATAAAAGAAAATAAATGAAAACAGTTTAAAAGAAAAAATAGAAAAAAACCTAAAAAGAACTAAAACAGAATCTGTTTTGCTTGAAATCCTAATTTATATTATTCTAAAAATTCTAAAATTCTACCTTCTGTTAAATAAAGTTAATATTGACAAGTAGCAAAAAGAGTCAACTCAAAATCTATTTTTAAACTCAAGATATTCAGAAAATAAGATTTGAATCAAATCTGTTCGAATTCAAATTTAAATTATTCAAATATAGACAAACTTTATATCTGCAGAAACTAGATAAAATTGGTGATAGCATGCAAAAAAATCACTCTAAAAAAATTAAAAACATAAAATATATAAAGAAAACAAAAATAGAACTAATCTGTTTTTAAAACAGAAAATAGAAAAAAGAAAATTCTAACTAACGGACGGGTACACGTGGCGCTCTGTGATTGGGCGAAACGGTGTGCGCTATATGCAATGGAGCGAATGGCCGCAACTTAAAAGAAAACGGTTTGGCTAAAACTAAATAGGAAAACCGGCCGGTTTACTAAACTAAAACCAGACTAAACGAAGGGGTATATTAGATCTAATCTGCACCGTTGAACGAGATCGGACGGAGGTGAGCTCACCAAGGTGGTGGACGGCGGCGAGCTCGTCGGGCGTCGATGGTGGCGACGCTCTGGTGGTCTTCAGCGTCGAGGAAGGGGTCTAGTCGATCCGGGCGAGCAGGGCGATCACGTGGATGGTCTTGGCGTCGCCGGAGGTGGTCGTACGCGTCGGCGGTGAGCTCGGAGGCGGCGGTGGCGTACGGGTGTCGACGGGGAGGTCGCTCCGGTGGCTTCGGAGCTCGGGCGGATGCACGGGGAGGTGCAGGCGAGGGTGGTGGAGCGTATGGTGTGCTTGGGTAGAGAGGGGAGTGACTAGGGTGAGCACGGGGTCAACAATGGCGGGATGGTGGCCGGGAACTCCGACGAGCGGTTGTGCGGGATAGGGGCACGGGCGTTGGGGTTTTGGAGGGGAACGAGTAGAGGAGGCCTCGAACTTTATAACCAGGAGGTCGGGGTAAGAATAGGCAAGGGGAGAGGGAGATCATGGCGGATCCGAGGCAGCTCCGGCGAGGTAAGGAAAGGAGGGAGAAGAAAGGAAGGTGACGTCCGACGTCGGATACGATCGGACGGTGGGACCCGCGTGCATGAGAGAGAGGGGAAGGAAACAGATCGGGTGGCTGATCGGATCCAGATTCGGATCGGGCACGGGGAGATACGGGTCGAATGTTTCCAAGTGGGCCTGGGGTCTTTCCTAATAAAAGAAGGTTTTTTCCTTTTATAAAACAAAAATAGAAAAGGAAGTTGAATAAAAGGAAAACTAAAATACTTTATATAGACATATTATATATCAAAATGACCGGAAAAATAAAATCTAAAAGATGAACATACTTTCACTGTCAAACAAAATTCCTACAAAATCAGTAAATTCAAATAGTGCTACTATTGCATATAAAATGCAAAGAAATTATTTTGAAAATACCAAAATGCCTCCCCTTTTTATGTTGAAGGGAATCATTTTATCCTAATTTTCATATATTTTATTTTTGGAGAAAATGAATTTGAATAAAAACCCAATAACTCCTAAGTGGTTTTGAATTTGAATTTTCAAACCACTTTCAAATCCTTCTTTTAAACTTCCAACTCATATTTCATATAATTTGAAGAAGTCCTTTTATCCTCTCTCATGAAAATCATTAAGTTGCATAAAGTTTCTGAATTTGAAATATTTTCAAATGAAATTCAAACCATTTTCAAATCCCTTTTCATTTCTTTAAATGGAAGAAGTCATATCATCTTCACCCTGGGGTTTTGTGATGAAATGAATTTGAATTCCTGAGGATCAAAAATGCAGAGTGAAAGTTTTGGGAAAGTCATTTCATTCCCTCTCATTAAACTTTCAAAAAGTTTCAAATTTCATTCACTTTCAATCACTCAATCAAACAAACACTCATTCTAATATTTATTATAACATTCCAAAATTTGGGATGTTACAAACCTACCACACTCAAAATGAATCTCGTCCTCGAGATTCGAAGAGGCTAGAAAGAAAAGGTTAGGGTTTGGGGGTCTTCTAGCAAATCCATTCATCTTCAGAGGTGGGGCTACCACACTTAAAATGAGAGTTACTGGTTCCTCAAAATCTTGACAGTCCTCTGGGCGCATTTGTCTCTTCACATTCTTTAAGACAGCTCGTTCGGTGATGCTCTTTCGTTAAATCAAAATCTTCTGTTCTCATAACAAAATGTATTCCCTCCGATACTGGGTCTTCTTAACTGACAAGTCTCACGTTCATTCTAAGTAACTTATCGAAGATCTCATGGTGGTCTACAATTAGTGGTTATCCTGCAGTAAAATGGGTCTTGGCTTCATTCCTTACCGTATAATTCCTACGTGTGGCAACAACTGCCATGTATAAGGGGTTTTCATCATACCATTCTAAGGCTTAATCAAAAGCTTCAAAGAACGTCGTCTCTTTACTATAGGGAAGTCACTCAGATTTACCATTCTGAATAGCAAGAGAAATAATAAGAGTAAGTCGTCGTGGTGATCAATCCCTATCGCACTGAAATCATTACCTTGTATAAGGTTTAGTGAATCTCGTATTCTAACAGTTGGGCTTACTCACAAGCATTGCAAAAATTTCTCTTATCAACGAACGAAGTTCGGACAAATCCATTGATTCTGCAAGCTGAACAAAAGATCTAGCATTCCTTCACAACTCTCAGGTTATCATATACTCCTAAGAAAACGTATGTTGATCCAATCACAACTTCTTGCTTCATGATTTTTGGGCAACCTTCATGAAACCATGAGATCCATCCTTGATACATGTTATATTCCTTGAATATGTTTTCCTTTCCATTGGTCTGTTTACCAATAAAAGTTTTGGTTCATCATATTCAAATCCAAGGTATATTATTTCAGGCATTGTCATCCACATAGTTGGATATGGTTCCACATTCTCTTCACGTGTATTCACTTATCCAAACTCCTTAACTACAATGGTACTTTCTTTATTCATTGGTCGTTGTGGTTACTACCACACTTAAAATGAAATGTACACATGCCTGCATGGACCAGATTTTCTCATATCCTCGAAAATGGTCAAAGATCTTTGTTCATAGAGTAATAGCTCATATAATTCAACATAAGAGAATCATGACACCATAAATTCCATTGTCTCATGAATTTATTACAAATTCTGAGACTTTCGTTACATAACTTCAAAAAAATGATAAGAGTGTTACCTACTACATTTATTACTTGCAAAATCCAAAACTCAAACTACTCATGTTTAACCTTCTTCTCTGGGAATTTATCGGCATAGTGGCCTAAATTCTTGCACCAGAAACACATGATCTGACTCAGATCCTTCTTTGTAGAAATCGGGTTGTTCTGAGGATGTCTTTGGTTTCTCTTCCTGGGCTTCTTTGTTCCGATCAAACCTTCAATTTCCCGTGGATCAAACTCCACTTCTTCTGTCGGTAAGTTTCCTAGATACTCTTTTCTTTCCTTCGTACAGTCCTATGAGAAATGTCCTTCTTCTCCACATGAATAGCAGGCATTGGAGTAAAATCTGGTTAGGCCTTCTCCATTAGGGTCTTCAACATCTTCCTTCATCATAGGTTCTCCTAAATTTTCTCCGAAGGCTTCCTTCATGGCTTCCTTCTGCTGCTTGATGACTTCTTGTACCTTGGGGTACATTTGGAATTGAGCCGGGTAATGAGTAGTTCCTTCACACAAGAAACATGTCACCTGCCCAGTTGGGCATTCCTCAGCAGGGTGATTTTCTTCACAATGAGGGCATCCTTCCTTGTGTTCTTCCTGGGTGTGTCCTATCTCTCCACATATCTTGCATGCACAAATCTTCTTCACATCTGTGCAACGGGGCTTCTGGTTGTTGGTGACAACATGAGATTTTTGCAGAGTCATCTTGAATTCTTCCCAAGTGACTGATGCTTGCCTATCATGGGTAGCTTCATGCATCTTCCACCAATTTGCAGCACCTTCTTCAAAGTACCAAAGAGCAAACTGGACCATCTCGTTCCTTGCAACATGGTTACTCCTTAGGTGATCCTCCATGTTCTGAGTCCATTCTTCTGTCTCTAACCGAGTCATCGATCCAGAATACACGAGTCCAGCTTCATTCATCATCTATTGGGTTCAAGGTTTTGGGGTGAGATGCGTGAGAGAGAGAGACAGACAGAGAGAGAGAAGGGATACAAACAACTCAAAGACACAAAACATCAAACTCAAGTCCACACCTCCATAAAGTTTCAATCAAACTATAGTATTGCCACCCACATAAGGTTGGTATGGTCGATCACACAAATTGCAAAAAAACGCTTATCTTTATTTCTCTCATGGTGGGGCTACTACTAAGCTAGTCTATATCATGTCTTCGTCTTCAGTGGGATTCTTCTGGTCTTGCTTGATATTCTCAAGTTCTTCTGCCAAATTGTCCCTGTTGATTCGGAGTTTCCAATGTCGTCCCTGTAGTTCCAGGAGTTGGTTCTTGAGATTCTGAATTTCAACATCTCCAGCATGTGCCATGGCCTCACTGTTCTTCAAGTCTTGACAGCTTCTAAATCTCGGGATCATGTTTCTTCAGATTGGCTACCTTTAGCTTCTCGTTCTTGAAATATTTTCAAATGAAATTCAAACCATTTTCAAATCCCTTTTCATTTCTTTAAATGGAAGAAGTCATATCATCTTCACCCTGGGGTTTTGTGATGAAATGAATTTGAATTCCTGAGGATCAAAAATGCAGAGTGAAAGTTTTGGGAAAGTCATTTCATTCCCTCTCATTAAACTTTCAAAAAGTTTCAAATTTCATTCACTTTCAATCACTCAATCAAACAAACACTCATTCTAATATTTATCATAACATTCCAAAATTTGGGATGTTACAGAGTAACAAGATCCGCAAGAGATTAGTGAGGGGAATCAAATTTCTCTTGGTGGAAGTGTAGATTGCGGCCCTCTCAACCAAACCCTAGAGAATCAACAAGTTTTGTTAGCTAGGGAGAGAGATCGGGCGAAAATGGAGCTTTGAGCAACAATGGAGTTTGGGGAAGGAAGAGGCAGGTCTTCTTTGGGAAGAAGACCCCCTATATATAGTGGGAAGGAATCCAACTGTTACCCTCCTTTCACCCCGCACACAAGCGGTACTACCGCTCGGGCAGAAGTACACACTGAGCAGTGCAATTGCACAAGGCCACGAGGAGGTAGTGCTGCTAGAGCGGTACTACTGCTCGTCCCAGCGTCACTACCGCTGGGGTTGTAGCTCAGGAGTCCACAAAGGCATAGCAGGGCAGTGGATGCTTGGCAGTACTGCAACGGCGGTAGTACCGCTCAAAAGAGCGGTACTACGGTGTACAAGGCGTAGTGTTGTGCACCCACTACCGCTCTACAACCGCGGAGAGGGCGTCGGGTCCAGAAGGAAGCAGAAGCGGAGCAGTGGTGTGCGGGCGATACTACCGCTTGTAAGCGGTACTACCGCTCGTACTATCGTCCCACTGCCCTCAACCCGACAGAAAAAGTCAACCCCCCAGAACTAGCGGTAGTACACGTGGTACTGGACAACGGCGTTGCCGCTTATAAGCGGTACTAGACGACGGCACTGCCGCTTATAAGCGGTACTACCACTGCCTAGCGCAGTACTACAGTTTGGGGCCTTCAGGAACGATGCACAGGAAACAAAGGAGCAACTCCATCGATGCGGGAAAGGAAGGAGGGTGCAAATGAAAGCGCGTACGTGTTGATTCCACCCAGACCTTTCCGAAGCAGACCTATCTTAATATTACGGTTCTCCTACGACTCAAATCCACTCAAAAGGAAACGCAGGAAAATAACCATGTCCACTAATAAATATCTGAGGGGCTCAAATCGTCTTGTGCCATATCATAGATTATCTGAAATGCTCAATGGACATGACTAGTCCGAAGTGCATTGTCATCAACACCAAAACCACTAAGGGACAAATATGCCCAAACAGTGAGTCTATTGCATACTGGCGGTCGGTGATGAGGTCTGACAGCAGGTGGACGTGACAACAGAGGATCTGCTCACGCCGGGCTCGGCCGCTCACTAGGACCGGTGGGATCGGCACCCAATCCGCGAAGAGGTGCTAGATGTTGGGGAGGCGCACATCGCTCCACAACAATGGCATGCTTGTCTCCTAATATCTCTTGCAGATCTCTGTCTTCATGTATGGTCGCATGCGAGGAGTGGACGCCGGTGGAGAGATGTGAAATGGTGGGCGTGGGGTGGAGGAGGAGTGACCGCGATGGTCATAGGAAGCCCCGACCTCGTGGTCGTGTTTCCCCTTGTGGCAAGGATCTAGTGGCAGCTCATTTCGCCGGCGGCAAGGTGGAGGAGAGGAGGTGTCGGAGCTGCGGCTTGGCACACGCGTGTCGGGCTTGGAGGAGGCAGGAAGGCTCGGAAGTGGAACAGTGGGGGAGACTCCAAATTCATGATCAACGTGGCTCATGATACCATATGATACGGGGCAAGACCCGTGGTGGTTGATCTTTCACTAATTGGAGGGGAAAACACCAAGAACACGATGTACACGGGGAAGAACGAGAGGAAATACTCAAGAGAAAACTCAATCACACATCCACTAGATCCATAATAACACAAGAGGAACAAGATCCCAAATCAACCAACGATACAAGTAGCAGTACGTGATCTCCCACTCCGGAGGAGGGGCCTTAATATCCTGGAGGATCTTCCCTCTAAAGGGTCTTGGCATTACTTGGATCTACTCTGAAAGAAGGGCAATCTCCTCAAGAGAGTCAAGTAATGGAGCTAAGCTCAAGAGCAAACATTAGCTAACCCTAGAAAGAGGAGGGGGTGAGGTTTATATAGTTTGAGATGGGGTTGAGGGATACATGGGCCGAAGCCCTTGGGCCTATGCGCACACAGGGCCCGGACGTTCGGACAGGGTCGGACGTCCGATGGCTCAGGACGGTCCGGGCGTCCGGAGGGGGCCGGAAATCCGTAGTTTCTGCGTGGGAGCAGCATGGCCGGATTTCCGGACGGGGATAGACGTCCGACGGCCCACGACTGTCTGGACATCCGGATGGGGCCAGACACCGGTAGATTCGGCATGGGTGTGTCTTGGCCGGATTTCCGAGGCGGTGCGGACGTTCGTGCTGTGTATTCCGGTTGGCCTTCGAGCTGTGCTGGTTCCGAGGCTTCGGTCGTGCGGGCCCGTCAGAATGTCCAGACCTTGAAGCTTGTTCTTGGGTCCTTCCTTGTCCATTCGAGCTTGACATCCTTCTCCTTCTTATTGGCATCCTTTTCTCGAATACCTGAGTACACACAACACTTCCGTCTGAGGTAGCGACCATGTCTCGAGTTGGTCACACGTAGTTTGATCAAGGAGAGATGTCACCTTTTTTCGATGGCTTGTGCACATGCTCTTGTCATGGGTCCTTTCATAGCTTGACGTGTTGGTGAAGGGTCCATGGTGGTGCTCATGGGATGCTCCGCATCATCTCCCCCCCTTGCGAGGGATCCAAACTCGGATCAAGATCTTCAACACCATGGAAAGGGGAGAGGTCCGCGACGTTGAAGGTGTTGCTCATGTTGTACTTGTCGTGCGGAATTTCGATCTTGTAGGCATTGTTGTTGTAGCGCTCAAACACCTTGAATGGGACATCGGCACAAGGTAGAATCTTGGACTTGCGCTCAATTGGAAAGCGGTCCTTCCGGATATGTAGCCACACAAGGTCACCGGGTTCGAACAACATGGGGTGTTTGTTGGTGTTGCGCTTGGCGGTGCTGTGTTCCACTTGGCGCTCGATGGTGTTCCGTGTATCTTGGTGCATTTTCTTTATGGAGCTTTCCCTTGCACTTGCATCCATGTTGACGCGTTCTTGGAGTGGTAGCGGAAGAATGTGCAATGGGGACAATCTGTTGAAGACATAGACCACCTCAAAGGGAGACTTGTTGGTGGTGAAGTGTCGTGCACGAGTATAGGCATACTCGGCAATGAGAAGGCAATCTTCCCATTCCTTGATGTTATTCTTGATCAACACGCGGAGAAGAGCTCCAAGTGTCCGGTTCGTCACCTCCGTTTGGCCATCGGTTTGTGGATGGTAGGCCGAAGAGATGAGTAACTTGATGCCGAGCTTGGCGCAAAGGGTCTTCTAAAAGTAGCTCAAGAACTTGACGTCGTGATCCGAGACAATGGTCTTTGGTACTCCATGTAGGTGTAAGATGTTCCTACAAAAGAGATTGGCAATATGTGAAGCATCGTCGATCTTGTGGCAAGGAATGAAATGAGCCATTTTGGAAAAACGATCCACAACAACAAAAGTGGAATCATGGCCATTTGTTGTTCATGGCAACCTAAGGACAAAATCCATGCTAATATCCTCCCAAGGTTGGAATGGAATAGGAAGAGGCATGTAAAGACCATGGGATTGAGCTTTTGACTTAGCTTTGCGGTAAATAGAGCATCGATTGGTGAAACGTGCAACATCGCGAAGCATCTTTGGCCAATAGAACTTTTCGGAGAGGGTGGCATATGTCTTGTCGTGTCCAAAGTGACCCATTAGTCCTCCACTGTGTGCCTCTTGCAAAAGTAGCAAACGAAGAGAAGACTTTGGAATGTAAAGTTTGTTAGCACGCATAAGATATCCATCTTTCATGTAGTAGTTCTCCCAACAAGTTTTCACTTTGCAATTGGCATAAGGAATAGCAAAAGAATCATCATGCTCATACAAGTCTTTTATGAGCTCAAAACGAACAACATTCAATTCAAGTTGAGTAATGAGCATGAACTTATGGGAAAGAGCATCCGCCAGAACATTTTCTCTGCCCTTAATGTATTTGATAACATAAGGAAAAGACTTAATAAATTCACTCCATTTAGCATGTCGTTTGTTCAACTTAGTTTGGCCCTTTAGGTACTTGAGAGTTTCATGATCGGTATGAATGACAAATTCATGCGGTCACAAATAATGTTCCCAAGCTTGTAAGACTCTCACCAAAGCATATAATTCCTTGTCACAAATAGGATAATTGAGTTGAGCGCCAGAAAGTTTCTCACTAAAATACGCAATTGGGTGCTTTTCTTGCATAAGCACACCTCCTATGCCATTACCACTAGCATAACAATGAACTTCAAAAGTTTTGTCAAAATTGGGCAAGGCAAGCAAAGGTGCGTGAGTAAGCAAATTCCTAAGTTCATGGAAAGCGGTGTCTTGGGATGGTCCCCAAACAAATTGTGCATGTTTCTTGCTCAAAGCATGCAGAGGAGTGGCAATGGTGCTAAAGTCTTTCACAAATCGACGATAGAAATCGGCTAGTCCTAAGAAGTTGCGTACTTGTTGTAAATTGGTTGGTGTGGGCCAATTTTAATTGCGTCAATCTTAGATTCATCAACATGGACACCCTTTGAGGAAACTACAAATCCTAGGAAAACAACTTTTTCCACACCAGAAATGCATTTGTCCATGTTAGCATAAAGTTTTTCTTTTTGAAGAGTTTGCAAAACGTTCCTAACATGTGTGGAGTGTTGTTCTATAGATTTGCTAAAAGCAAGGATGTCATCAAAGTAGACCACAACACAATATCCAATGTAGGGGTGCAAAACATGATGCATCATGTGCATGAACGTACCCGGTGCTTTGGATAAGCCCATGGGCATCACTAGTGATTCGTAGAGACCAAATTTAGTTTGCAAAGACGTTTTCCACTCATCACCCTCTTGTATGCGAATTTGGTAGTAACCACTTTTCAAGTCTATCTTGGAAAATATAGTGGCACCACTAAGTTCATCTAGCATGTCATCTAAGTGTGGGATAGGGTGACGGTAGCGAATGGTGATAACGTTTATAGGGTGGCAATCGGAACACATGTGCATACTACCATCATGTTTAGGCACTAGGATCACGGTAACCGCACAAGGGCTCAAACTATCACAAACATTCCCTTTATCTAGGAGTTTTTGGACTTGCCTTTGTATCTCCTTTGTTTCGTTGGGGTTGACGCGATAGGGAGCCTTGTTGGGAAGTGGTGCACCGGGGATGAGGTCGATGTGGTGTTCGATCCCTCGTTTTGGTGGTAGTCCCGGAGGTAGCTCATCGGGGAACACATCTTGAAATTCCTGCACTAATTGAGATAGCACAAGAGGAAGATGTTGTGAAGGTTAGGCCAGGTAACCTCATCCTTGCACACTATCACATAGTGAAGGACGGTCGATGGGCTCTCACTCACATCCCTCAAATATCTTTTGGTGGAAAATAGTACTAGGTCATTCATGTCCCTCATTGTGGAGTCAATCAAATTTGGCTTGTGGTGCTCGCTCGCTTTGAGGTGGATCACTCTCTCACTTTTCTCTCCATGATGGGACGAAGCTTGCTTGTCAGCGATCACTTGACTTGGAGATATAGGGCGAAGCACATATTCGATTCCCTTCATCTTGAAGCTATATTGATTTGTGCGCCCGTTGTGTATGGCTCCACAGTCGAATTGCCAAGGTCTCCCAAGGAGGAGGTGGAAAACGGACATGGGCACCACATCACACTCCAAGGTGTCTTCGTCAGCTCCGATCTTGAAGGAAACTTGCATGGTGTGGTCGAATTGTATTGTGCCCGAGTCACTTAGCCATTGGACTTTGTAGGGGCGAGGATGCTTTTTCTTGGTCAAGAGCAACTTGGAGCAAAGTTCCTCACTTGCAAAATTATGGCAACTTCCTTTGTTGATGATGACCTTGATGAATCTCCTTGGATACCGGCCTTGGTGTGGAAGATTTGGCAGCATTGGTCCTCGTCTTGTTGTTGTTGAAGAGTCAAAACCTTGGAGACAACAAGAGCGGGGCTCAGATCGTTGTCATAAAAGATTTGAGAGTCTTCATCTTCATTGACTTTCCGGTACATGGCCACTTGTTCCAAACCTTCCATCTCATCTTCACTAATGGAGTCATAGGATCCGTCATCTCGAAGGATCATGGTTCGCCGTGTGGGACACTCATTCATCTTGTGGCCTTGGCCTTGGCACGTGAAACACTTGATGGACCTTGTTTTCACGTCATCTTGTGTTGGTGTAGAGGATGACGCTCTTGTTTTGCTTGTAGGGGCGTTGCGGGATGATGAAGACGACTTGTCCTTGTAGCTCGACTTGTCATCATTTGTCATGGAGGTTCTTGTAGAAGGATTCGTAGTTGTATTCGCTTGGGTAGTTGCACCGTAGGTCTTGTATGAGGTCTTGGAGTACTTGTAGTCCTCTTGAACTTCACATTCCGCCTTTGTGGCTTGGCACACTAGCTCGAGCAAGTTGGAGTATGTTGGAAATATGCCCTAGAGGCAATAAATAAAGTATTTATTATTGTATTTCCTTGTTCATAATAATCGTTTATTATCCATGCTATAATTGTATTAATTGGAAACAAGGATACATGTGTGGATACATAGACAAACACAATGTCCCTAGTATACCTCTAGTGAACTAGCTCGTTGATCGAAAGATGGTTAAGGTTTCCTAGCCATGGACATGAGATGTCATTTGATAATGGGATCACATCATTAGGTGAATGATGTGATGGACAAGACCCAAACTACAAACGTAGCTTATGATCGTGTCAGTTTATTGCTACTGTTTTCTGCATGTCAAGTATATGTTCCTATGACCATGAGATCATGCAACTCACATATATCAGAGGAGTACCTTGTGTGTATCAAATGTCGCAACGTAACTGGGTGACTATAAAGGTGCTCTACAGGTGTCTCCGAGGGTGTCTATTGAGTTGGCATGGATCAAGACTGGGATTTGTTACCCCATGTGACGGAGAGGTATCTCAGGGCCCACTCGGTAATACAACATCACAATAAGCCTTGCAAGCAATGTGACTAAGTGTTAGTTACAAGATCTTGTATTACGGAACGAGTAAAGAGACTTGCCAGTAACAAGGTTGAACTAGGTATGGAGATACCGACGATCGAATCTCGGGCAAGTAACATACCAAAGAACAAAGGGAACATCATACGGGATTAACTGAATCCTTGACATAGAGGTTCGACCGATAAAGATCTTCATAGAATATGTAGGAACCAATGTGGACATCCAGGTCCCGCCATTGGTTATTGACCGTAGAGGTGTCTCGGTCATGTCTACATAATTCTCGAACCCGCAGGGTCTACACACTTAAGGTTTGGTGACGTTCCGGTAGTATAGAGTTATGTATGCTGGTGACCGAAGTTTGTTCGGAGTCCCAGATGAGATCCCGGACGTCACGAGGAGCTCCGGAATGGTCCGGAGGTAAAGATTCATGTATAGGAAGTCCCGTTGTAGCGACCCGACCTGAAAGGCCGAATCTCCGGTGTTTCTGTACCATCCCAAGATCATGCTGGTACACACATGGTACATCAATGTATATATCAAAGCGAAATCACACAGCTTTATTAATCAAAAAATCTCATATCGAGTTCTTTATTACAATAAAGTAGCTGAAGGCCAACTCATGAGAATAACTAATCTTGCGGAAGCTTCAAAGGTAGTTGAGTCCATCTGACTCCAAGGGCATCTCACCGAGCGTAGAGCGTATCCTCACTCCTGGTCGGAAAAGTACTCTGCAACATGATACATTGCAGCAGTGTAGGTCAGCATATTGAATATGCCGGCAATGTCACAAAAGAGGTGGTAAAGTAATCATCTAGTCTATATGCATCTATGGCAGGTGGGGTAGTAAGTTTTTGCATTAAGCCAAAAAAAATTCCTACAACAAGAGATTAATGAGATGCTTCCACCAACCAATTCTCATACCCAAGTTGTCATTAAAAACCCACATCAATACAATTAATTGTGTTGAGAGTTCCAGATAGTTTCAGTTCCTTTTGCTCAAGTTGTCCATGACCGTGGACAGGGCTAATTGATTAGGTTTGGGTACTCTGCGAAGTTTTGCACACATTCCCACAAGATTTGATCGCCTCCGTTGGATTTCTCGCACTTCAGGGTGTTTGAGAAACGGATTACCAAAACATGGTCTTCTAAAGGGTTTCCCCGAGACTCTGTCAGTGCTCATCCTTTCCTACCGTTCTTCTACATCTCGTAGCACCGCCTGTCCAGGGTCACCATGATATCCAACCAAGCTAGAGCCCATAATGGCTTGTGGCTGTGCAGGTAAGCCTTGGGTCTTGAAGCATCCATCCATCTCTTTCTGCTTGGGTGAACCTTTCCGCATGAATACTGGCACTTCTCCAGCAATATCTAGGCTAACCACTGGTTTCACCAGGGCGCCGTTCAACCATCATCCACCCAGAGGTATGTTGAAAACTCGGAGTCTTGACGTCTTGATCATCTTGTAGGTCTTGAAATTATTATCTCACAACTCTCATGAATCACACAACCAACCCCGTCTACTAATAGCATAGCAAAATTAAATCAACGTTTCCCGGGGCCAATGTGCAACGGGTTGAGGGGTGCCTACCACATGATACTACATCAAGTAACCAAGTTTCCAAATTACCTACTTTGCACGCAATTGGGGAGATGGTAGAACTAATGCAATAAAACATGGGTAATCATGATCAAAGTGACTTGTCTTGCTGACGATCCTCGTACTCAAGTGACTCTAGATAACAAGCTTCGCACTCCGGATGATCTAACGAATCAAACAAAACACACAGTAAGCAACCATAGTACAATTCACACAACAGCAAGGTAAACAAATACTTCAACAAACAATAGCACAATCAAAAGGAAGAATCACTCAAAGTATAAGACTCTAAAATTTTTGGTGTCAAATCTCTACTAAGACATAACAAGTCAAAATTTTGTTTTGAACAACTAGGCATTTAGATAACAGAAAAATAAATACAAAATTTTATTAGAAAACAGAAAGTATTTCATTATAAAAAATTTGTGCAAAAAGAGTTACTACAAAACTTTTTTCTAAACAATACTAAAGGTGAAAATAAGATGTACCTATAAAAACTAGAGCACAAAACCAATTAAAAAATATTTTTATTAACAGAAAATAATACACCTAATGTTGAAACACAGAACCTAATGAAATCTAAAAACAAAAGTTAAACTAAATCAGGTTCAAACAAAACTAAAATCAAACTTACTAAACTCTATTAAGAACTAAACAGATTCTTTTTTTGTTAAAAACCCTAACCAAATTCATCCTAAAAAATTCTCAAACTATGTAGGATGATAAGTCTAACTAATACAAAACAGTGGCAAAAAGATTCACTCAAAAATATATATTTAAACTCTAGTTATACAGATTTTAGTAATTTAAGAAAATTTGGTTATATTCAAATTCTAAAGGTCAAATTTGAAATCTAACACTTCATGATGAAACTACATGAAATTTGTGACCTAATGAAAAAAGAATCAATTAAAAACAGTAATTAGTTTAAAAGATATAACAAAAATAAAATCAGAACACGTTGTGTTTTCTAAAACAGAAACAGAAAAAGAAAAAAATATCGATCGGTTAGGGGCTACGTGGCATGCTGTGATTGGCCGAGGCCATGTGCGTGCAAGGTGTTTGCGACGGACGACCAAAACGTAAAATAAACCGGTTCGCCGTTTAAATCTTCTAATCAGGCGCGTTGGATCTAGATCTAACGGTTGTGGGTGGAAGTGTGGCTTACAAAGGAGGGGGTCGGAGTTCCGGCAAGGTCGACGGCGGCCGGACGGCGGAGGTGCTCGGGGCTGGTATTGTCGTGGTCGAGGGCGGCGTCCGAAGTGCTCAGGCAACGACAGCGAAGCTCCGGCGTCGATTGGTGGTGTCGGACGGGGTTGGGGACAACGGAGGCGATGGCCTCGTGCTCGGAGAGCTTCGGCCGTCGATCGAACTCCGGCGAGGTGGTACGGTGGCGTTCTGGTGAGGTAGAGGGGGGGCTCGGGGTGGAACAGAGAGCGGAGAGGCAAGGGCTCTTTATAGGCTAGGTGCGGGGTCGGGAGAGGGAGAGACGAGAGAGATCAGCGGGGTCGGGATCGCCGGCGACGTCGGGGGCGAGGGGAAGGGGATGAGCGCAGGGATGGCGCTGTTGGACGGTGGGTCCCGCGCGTTAGTGAGAGAGGGGGCAGTGTTGGCGCGTCGGTGGCTGATCCGAAATGAATTCGGGGTTTAAATGGCTGTGGGCCGGCCTGTTTGCTAATTAAATCATTTAAATACGTTTCCTTTTCTATTTTCCAGAACGTTTAAAATCCTTTAATGCATTCAAATCATTTCCAAACATAGGGAATATATATATATCAAAATGATCAGGGGAATAAATGCTATTTAATGAACATTTTTCCTCTGTTAAAATGAATTCTTAAAAAACATATTTTTCAGAAAATACCTAATTGATTTTAAATTCTTTTGAGATAAACTTTCAAATAATCCCCTGGTTTTATTCCTCAAATATTTCACCAAGATGCTCCTGGTGTGGAGTGTCATGTTACTCCTCTCTTTTTATGAATATTTCCAGGGATTTTCAAAATAATGAAACAAGTAAATGGAGAAAAGGAAAGGGCCTTTTAGAAATCCAAAAGAAGAACTTCAACAATTCATTTCATTCAAACAAAGTGATGATGATGCATAGCTATATTTCATAACATTCCAAAATGAAATTTTGGGATGTTACAAACCTACCCACCTTAAGATGAATCTCGCCCTCGAGATTCGGGTTGGCTAGAAAATAGGTGCGGGTGGTCTCTACGAAGATCTTCTTCGCGTTCCCACGTGGCTTCTTCCTCGGTGTGGTGACTCCACAGAACTTTACAAAACTTGATGGTCTTGCTACGGGTAACTCTGTTGGTAGTCTCGAGGATTCTGACAGGCTTCTCCTCGTAGGTCAGGTCACTATCAAGTTGTATGGCCTCTAGGGGCACTGTGTCTCTCAAAGGAATATCAGCCATCTCCGCATGGCATTTCTTCAGCTGGGAAACATGGAAAACATCATGAACTCCAGAAAATCCTTCTAGCAATTCCAGCTTGTATGCAACTTCGCCTCTACATTCAAGAATTTTGTAGGGTCCTATGAATCTGGGTGCTAACTTTCCTTTAACACCAAACCTCTTGATGCCTCAAAGTGGGGACACACGGAGATATGCTTGGTCTCCCACTTCATACGTCACCTCCTTGCGTTTGCTATCAGCATAGCTTTTCTGCCTAGATTGGTTATCTTGAGTCGGTCTCGAATCAGTTTGACCTTTTCTTCAGAATCTCGGATAAGATCGGGACCAAAAAGTTGTTGGTCACCAACACCATCCCACATCAATGGTGTTCTGCACCTCCTTCCATATAAATCTTCAAAAGGGGCCATCTTCAGACTAGTCTGATAACTGTTGTTGTACGAGAACTCTGCGTAAGGTAAGTTGTCATCCCAACTGGACCCATAGTCTAGCGCACAAGCTCTCAACATGTCCTCCAAGATCTGGTTGACTCTCTCGGTCTGTCCATCGGTCTGCGGATGAAAGATGTACTGAATTCCAGCCTTGTACCCAAAGTTTCATGTAACTGATGCCAAAACTTTGAGGTAAATTGTGTTCCTTTATCTGACACGATACTCCTCGGAACTCCATGCAGACATATGATCCTGGTCATATATATCTTGTCTAACTTAGCACTGGTATAGGTGGTCTTCACTGGAATGAAATGAGCCACCTTGGTCAAACGATCGACCAATACCCAGATGGAATCATAACCTGAACGGGTCCTAGGTAATCCTGTGATGAAGTCCATACCAAGCTTATCCCATTTCCACTCGGGTATCAGCAAAGGTTGGAGTAACCCTGCTGGTTTCTGATGTTCCGCCTTTACTCGCTGACAAACATCACATACCGCAACATGTTCGGCAATATCCTTCTTCATACCTGTCCACCAGTAACTTTCCTTCAAATCAAGGTACATCTTGGTGTTGCCTGGGTGTATCAAGTAGGGTGAATCGTGGGCTTCTTGAAGTATCAACTTCCTGAGCTCTGCGTCATTGGGCACATAAATTTGGTTCTCAAACCATAGAGTACCTTGTTCATCTTCACGAAAGTCTTTAGCTTTTCCATCCTTCATTCTCTGCTTTATCTCAGCTATCTCCTTATCCGATTTTTGGGCCTCACGAATTCTTTCGGTCAAGGAGGACTGGATCTCTAGTGTGGCAACATATCCTTTTGGAAGCTCTCTGAGATCATTGGTTAACTCCTGGGGTAATCCTCCGGCTATGAGTGTGTTCACATAAATCTTCCGACTCAAAGCATCTGCCACAACATTTGCCTTTCCTGGATGGTAATGCAGTCTCATGTCATAGTCCTTGATTACCTCTAACCATCTCCTCTGTCTGAGGTTCAACTCCTTCTATGTGAAGATATACTTCAGGCTTTTATGATCAGTGTAAACATCACAACTATTTCCGATAAGGAAATGTCTCCAGGTCTTGAGTGTGTGCACTACGGCTGCTAGTTCCAAATCATGGGTGGCATAATTCAACTCATGGGGTCGTAGCTATCTGGATGCATAGGCTACAAATTTTCCCTCCTGCATGAGTACTCCTCCAAGTCCTTGACATGATGCGTCACAATAAACCTGGAAGTCCTTCCGAATGTTTAGTAGTATCAACACTGGGGCTGTGACCAAACGTTTCTTCAACTCCTAGAAAATGGCCTCACATTCCTCAGTCCAGATATACTTAGACTCTTTCTTCAACAATTCCGTCATGGGTTTGGCAATCTTTGAGAAATTCTCAATGAGTCTCCGGTAATATCCGGCAAGTCCGAGAAAACTGCGGATCTCCTTAACTGAGGTGGGTGACTTCCACTCAGTGACTGCTTCAACCTTAGCGGGGTCTACTGCTATTCCTTCTCCGGAAATAATGTGTCCAAGGAATCCTACTTCCGTCAGTCAGAATTCATATTTACGGATCTTGGCATATAACTGATGCTCTCTAAGCTTCTCCAGAACTAAACGCAAGTGTTCCTTGTGTTCTTTCTCGCTCTTGGAGAATATAAAAATGTCATTGATGAACACCACGACAAACTTGTCCAAATATTCCATAAACACTTTGTTCATCATATTCATGAAGTAGGCAGGAGCATTAGTCAAACCAAAAGACATGATTGTATACTCATATAAGCCATACCTTGTGGTGAAGGCTGTTTTGGGTATATCCTGTTCACGAATTTTCAGTTGGTGATATCCTGATCGAAGATCGATCTTGGAGGATACTTTGGCGCCTACTAGCTGATCAAACAGGTCATTAATCATCGGCAGAGGGTACTTATTCTTTATAGTTACCTCGTTCAATGCACGATAATCGACCACCATCCTCAAGGTTTTATCTTTCTTCTCCACCAAAAGTACTGGGGCTCCCCAAGGTGAAGAACTTGGGTGAATATATCCCTTATCCAATAACTCCTTAATCTGCTTCTTGATTTGTACTAAATCATTTGCGGGCATCTGATAGGGTCTCTTGGAAATTAGGGCGGTTCCTGGTAGTAGCTCTATCAGAAATCTCTCTATCTGGTGGCATGCCTGGTAATTCCTCCGGGAATACATCTGGAAAGTCTTGTACAACCGGCACTTCCTCCTGAACAACTCTTGTGAGGGAATTTAACCGACCACTCATCTGTGTGCGTCGGGATACATACTTAATCCTCTTGTTCTCCGGGGTGGTGAGCAAAATAGACTTGCTGGGGCAATCAATGTTTCCTTCATACTTGGTCATCCAATCCATGCCTAGGATTACATCCAATCCCTGGGATTCTAAGACGATGAGGCCGGTGGGAAAAACATGATTTCCTATGTGGAGTTTCAAGGCGTGGCATCCTATCCCTGCCATCATCATACCTCCTGGGGAATTGACCTTAATGGGCTGACTAAGGGTTCTGGTGGGTAAACCATACTTTTCCACAACTACCCTTGATATGAATGAATGAGTTGCACCAGAATCAAAAAGTACCATAACTGGACGTGAATGCAATAAAAACTTACCAACCACAGTCTCGGGCTGATCATAGACTTCTTCCACATCAATGTGGTTCACCTGAGAACGAGGAAAAGGATTTGGCTTCTTAGTTGCGGAGTTGCCATTGTTGTTGTCGTTTCCATTTCCTTGCTTGTTCTGAGGACATTCAGTGGCATAGTGCCCTGTCTTCTAGCACTTGAAACAGGTGATATGGTTCAGATCCTTCTGAGCTGGAGCGAGACGGTGTTGGTTGCCATTCCCATTTCCATTGCCATTCTTGAAGTTGCCATTGTTGGGATGATTATTCCCATTTCTTCCATGGTTATGGCCTCCATGGTTGTGCACGTGATGAGTGTGTCCTCCATACTTACCGGTCCATGATCCGGTATTTCCTAAGTACGGGGAGTAGCAGGGCTTCTGTTGAGCTCCAGAGTGAGACTTCCCATGTCCATACTTCCTCGTGCGGTTTTCGATTTGCTGCTGCTTCCCCTCCAAGATGAGGGCCTTGTCTACCAGCTCCTGGTAGTTGCTGAAAGTAGCCACCATCAGCTGCACGCTCAACTCATCGTTGAGTCCTTCCAAGAACTTCTCCTTTTTGGCTGCATCATCGGCCACATCTCCTGGTGCATAACGAGCCAACATGCTGAATTTATCCACATACTGGGCCACGGAGCGGTTCCCCTGGCGTAAGTTGCGAAACTCACACTTCTTTAGACTCATGGCTCCAGCTGAGACATGAGCAGTGTGGAAAGCTAGCTTGAACTGCTCCCAAGTCACACCAGCAATGGGGTACATGGTGGTGTAGTTCTCCCACCATGAAGCTGCTGGTCCCTCCAGTTGATGGGCGGAAAAGCACACCTTTTCAGCCTCAGTGCATCCAGCGGTGGTGAGTTCCCTCTCCATCTTGCGGAGCCAATCATCTGCCACAATGGGCTCAGTGCCGCTGGAGAAAGTTGGTGGATTCAGCCTCAGAAAACGGGTGAGGTTGTCGCCTTGAGGTGGAGGGTGGTTGTTATGGTTGTTGGTCTAGTTCTGAATCAACAGCTGCATCAGGGCGTTCTGCTGCTGGAGAAGTTGTGTGAGTTCCGGCGGGAAAGTGAAGTCGGGCTCACGTCACGAAGGCATCTTGCTGTTTTCAGAGGGGTGAGAATTAGAATAGAACAAGGACCTAAAAGGAAATTTCACTACCCATATGCAATGCAACAAACATATCACACCAAACACTCATTCATTTATTCAACTCAAGGTTCAAACATCAAGATACAAATCTCAAAATCAAACTAAGCATCGACCTACGCTTTAACGACGAAAATAAAGATACATGGGGGCATAACTAAAGTTCTCCTCAAAAGTACATGGTGAAGTGGCCTCCTCCGGTGACGCTCTCCTCATAGTCGTCATCGTTGCTGATCAAGGGAGCCATGTCTCCTTCTGGATGAAGATTTTCCCCCATGTCCAACTGTTCCTCCAGAGTTGCAATGCGAGTGTTCAGCTTATCGATCCTCTCTAAGAGATCCTTCACTTCATACTCATGCTCATACTTGGCTTCCCGTAGGTCAGCTTCAAGGTCAATCTCGCGGTTCATCAGCCTCTTGATCGTGTTCATGTTGGCACGTACCCGAAGCTCCAAGGTCCTGATGTGCATCTCCACAGTCTGGATATAGGAAATGGTGGTGTCTTCAGTGGGAGTGTTTATGATATTTCCATTGGCATCCCTGCGACAAACCATGCTGAGTCCTGGTGAAATGGGACCACCCTTGTATTCCTCCTGAATACGTCCAAGGGCACGGTGAATTGCCATGTCCCTCCCAAAATTCCAGCTGGGTGCCACAAACTTGAAGTCGATGGGTTCCTTACGATTTCCAAAGGTCTTTCTGGGGATGTGCACCTCGATACTGTAGCGATCGTCTTGTGGAAAAGACATGATAGGAGTCCTGGTGATGCTTGGCAAGGCAATCCTTATGTCCCTGACGATCTTCACCAGCTCCTTGCCAAAGGGCGTCGTCGTGTCAGGCTGACAAAACTCCGTGATCAAAACTGGGATGAAGGTGGCCATCTATAAATTTTGAAATAAATCGGAGGGAAGTCAGAAACGAGTAGATGACAGTATAAGAATTTTAAAGAAAAAAGAGAAATAAATCCTAAGGCTTTTCCAATCCAAGAGGTTACGTCCTATGGTCAGCATGTGCTCTGTTACCATTTCTATAGCGACCCAACCTGAAAGGTCGAATCTCCGGTGTTTCTGTACCATCCCAAGATCATGCTGGTACACACACGGTACATCAATGTATATATCAAAGTAAAATCACACAGCTTTATTAATCGAAAAATCTCATGTCGAGTTCTTTATTACAATAAAAATTACAGTAAAGTAGCTGAAGGCCAACTCATGAGAATAACTAATCTTGCGGAAGCTTCAAAGGTAGTTGAGTCCATCTGACTCCAAGGGCATCTCACAGAGCATAGAGCGTATCCTCACTCCTGGTCGGAAAAGTACTCTGCAACATGATATGTTGCAGCCGTGTAGGTCAGCATATTGAATATGCCGGCAATGTCACAAAAGAGGGGGTAAAGTAATCATCTAGTCTATATGCATATATGGCAGGTGGGGTAGTAAGTTTTTGCATAAAGCCAAATTTTTCCCTACAACAAGAGAGGGTAGAAAATTATTACTACAATGTTGGTTGATTAATGAGATGGTTCCACCAACCAATTCTCATTCCCAAGTTGTCATTAAAAACCCACATCAATACAATTAATTGTGTTGAGAGTTCCAAATAGTTTTAGTTCCTTTGGCTCAAGCTTTCCATGACTGTGGACACGGCTAATCGATTAGGTTTGGGTACTCTACAGAGTTTTGCACACGTTCCCCACAAGATTTGATTGCCTCCGTTGGATTTCTCGCACTTCAGGGTTTTTGAGAAACAGATGACCAAAACATGGTCTTCTAAAGGGTTTCCCCGAGACTCTGTCGGTGCCCATCCTTTCCTACCGTTCTTCTACATCTCGTAGCACCGCCTGTCCAGGGTCACCACGATATCCAACCAAGCCAGAGCCCATAATGGCTTGTGGCTGTGCAGGTAAGCCTTGGGTCTTGAAGCATCCATCCATCTCTTTGTGCCTGGGTGGACCTTTCCGCATGAATACTGGCACTTCTCCAGCAATATCTAGGCTAACCACTGGTTTCTCCAGGGCGCCGTTCAACCATCATCCACCCAGAGGTATGTTGAAAACTCGGAGTCTTGACGTCTTGATCATCTTGTAGGTCTTGAAATTATTATCTCACAACTCTCATGAATCACACAACCAACCCCGTCTACTAATAGCATAGCAAAATTAAATCAACGTTTCCCGGGGCCAATGTGTCAACGGGTTGAGGGGTGCCTACCACATGATACTACATCAAGTAACCAAGTTTCCAAATTACCTACTTTGCATGCAATTGGGGAGATGGTAGAACTAATGCAATAAAACATGGGTAATCATGATCAAAGTGACTTGCCTTGCTGACGATCCTCGTACTCAAGTGACTCTAGATAACAAGCTTCGCACTCCGGATAATCTAACGAATCAAACAAAACACACAGTAAGCAACCACAGTACAATTCACACAACAGCAAGGTAAACAAATACTTCAACAAACAATAGCACAATCAAAAGGAAGAATCACTCAAAGTATAAGACTCTAAAATTTTTGGTGTCAAATCTCTACTAAGACATAACAAGTCAAAATTTTGTTTTGAACAACTAGGCATTTAGATAACAGAAAAATAAATACAAAATTTTATTAGAAAACAGAAAGTATTTCACTATAAAAATTTTGTGCAAAAAGAGTTACTACAAAACTTTTTTCTAAACAATACTAAAGGTGAAAATAAGATGTACCTATTCAAACTAGAGCACAAAACCAATTAAAAAAATATTTTTATTAACAGAAAATAATACACCTAATGTTGAAACACAGAACCTAATGAAATCTAAAAACAAAAGTTAAACTAAATCAGGTTCAAACTAAACTAAAATCAAACTAACTAAACTCTATTAAGAACTAAACAGATTCTGTTTTTGTTAAAAACCCTAACCAAATTCATCCTAAAAAATTCTCAAACTATGTAGGGTGATACGTCTAACTAATACAAAACAGTGGCAAAAAGATTCACTCAAAAATATATTTTTAAACTCTAGTTATACAAATTTTAGTAATTTAAGAAAATTTGGTTAGATTCAAATTCTAAAGTTCAAATTTGAAATCTAAGACTTCATGATGAAACTAAATGAAATTTTTGACCTAATGCAAAAATAATCAATTAAAAACACTAATTAGTTTAAAAGATATAACAAAAATAAAATCAGAACACATTCTGTTTTCTAAAACAGAAAAAGAAAAAGAAAAAATATCGATCGGTTAGGGGCTACGTGGCATGTTGTGATTGGCCGAGGCCGTGTGCGTGTGTTTGCGACGGACGACCGAAACATAAAAGAAAATGGTTCTCCATTTAAATCTTCTAATCAGGCGCGTTTGATCTAGATCTGACGGTTGTGGGTGGAAGAGCGGCTTACAAAGGAGGGGGGTCGGAGTTCCGGCGAGGTCGACGGCGGCCGGACGTCGGAGGTGCTCGGGGCTGGTGCTGTGGTGGTCGAGGGCGACGTCTAAAGTGCTCAGGCGACGGCGGCAAAGCTCCGACGTCGATTGGTGGCGTCGGACGGGGCTGGGGACAACGGAGGCGACGACCTCGTGCTCGGAGAGCTTCGGTCGTCGACCGAACTCCGGCGAGGTGGTGTAGTGGCAGTCTGGCGAGGTAGAGGGGGGGCTTGGGGTGGAACGGAGAGCGGAGAGGTAGGGGCTCTTTATAGGCTAGGTGCGGGGTCGGGAGAGGGAGAGAGGAGAGAGATCAACGGGGTCGGGAGAGGGAGAGAGGAGAGAGATCAGCGGGGTCGGGATCGCCGGCGACGTCGGGGGCGAGGGGAAGGGGATGAGCGCGGGGATGGCGCTGTCGGACGGTGGGTCCCGCGCATCAAAGAGAGGGGGCGGTGTTTGCGCGTCGGTGGCCGATCCGAAATGAATTCGGGGTTTAAATGGCTGTGGGCCGGCCTGTTTGCTAATTAAATCGTTTAAATACGTTTCCTTTTCTATTTTCCAGAACGTTGATAATCCTTTAATGCATTCAAATCATTTCCAAACATAGGGAATATATATATCAGAATGATCAGAGGAATAAATTCTATTTAATGAACATTTTTCCTCTGTCAAAATTAATACTTAAAAAACATATTTTTTAGAAAATACCTAATTGATTTTAAATTCTTTTAAGATAAACTTTCAAATAACCCCCTGGTTTTATTGCTCAAATATTTGACCAAGATGCTCCTAGTGTGGAGTGTCATGTTACTACTCTCTTTTTATGAATATTTCCAGGGATTTTCAAAATAATGAAACAAGTAAATGGAGAAAAGGAAAGGGCCTTTTAGAAATCCAAAAGAAGAACTTCAACAATTCATTTCATTCAAACAAAGTGATGATGATTCATAGCTATATTTCATAACATTCCAAAATGAAATTTTGGGATGTTACACCCGTTTTGGTCGCCGGAAAAGTTTCGGGCTCATCGGTAGTGTACCGGGAGTGCCGGGAGTGTACCGGGAGGCCTTCGGGAGGGGTATTTCGACCCAAGAGGCTTCATGGGCTGTGGGAGAGTGAATATCAGCCCTTAGTGGGCTGGTGGAAACTCCCACACAAGGCCCATGTGGCTTGAGGAAAAAAACCAATGGGAAAAGGTGGAAAAAAGGCAAAAAGGAGCAATCCTAGTCCTAGTAGGATTGGAGGAGGAGAGTCCTCCTCCACCTCCCACTTTGGCCGAAGCCTCCAATGCTTGTAGTCCAAGGGTGCCTCTCCTCCTCCTTCCGTCCTATATATACTAGTGGATTTCTAGGGTTTTGCACTAGAATTTCAGCCACGTGCTACCCGTTCCTCCAGTGCACAGTTTCTCCTCTAGATCAGTTTTCTGCAGTGCTTAGGCGAAGCCCTGCCGGAATTGCTCCACCACCATCGCCGGAGCACCTTCAGGCTGCCAGAGAACTCTTCTTCCTCTCCACTCCTTCTTGCTGGATCAAGACGGTGGGGATCGCCATCAAGCTATACGTGTGCTGAATGCAGAGGTGCCGTCCGTTCGGTGCTAGATCGGAAGGATCGTGATCAAGTTCGTGAGACGGATCATGATCAAGTTCGTGGTACGGATCGTGATTGGATCGCGAGACAGATCGTTATTGGATCGCGGGACGCACGGCGATTTGGATCGCGAAGACGTTCGACTACACCAACCGTGTTTCTTAACGCTTCCCGCTTAGCGATCTACAAGGGTATGTAGATCCACTCTCCCTCTCGTAGGTGCTCATCACCATGGATAGATCTGCGTGTGCATAGGAAAAAATTTGTTTCCCATGCAACATTCCCCAATAGTGGAATCATGAGCTAGGTCTATGTGTTGATGAGATCTCGAGTAGAACACAAAAGGTTTGTGGGCGTTGATGCTTAGATTGCTTCCTCCCTTGGTCGGATTTTGGTTCAGCGGTATTGTGAGATGAAGCGGCCCGGACCAACATTACTCGTACGCTTACGAGAGACCGGTTCCCTCGACGCAACTTGTTGCCTCGATGGCTTGCGGGTGGCAGTTTCTCTCACTTTAGTTGGATCGGATTCGACAAAGGTGGTCCTTGAGAAGGTTGAAAAGCAAATTATGTATCACCGTTGTGGTTTATGCGTAGGTGAGAATCGTTCTTGCTAGAAACCTGTAGCAGCCAGGTAAAACATGCAACAACAATTAGAGGACGTCTAACTTGTTTTTGCAGGGTATGTTGTGATGTGATATGGCCAATTACATGATGTGATATATGTGATGTATGAGATGATCATGTGATGTATAGAATTTCGCGACTTGCATGTCGATGAGTACGGCAACCGGCAGGAGCCTTAGGGTTCTCTTTAATTATTGTATGACCTGCGTGTCAATCATTAATGTAATGCTTTACTTTATCGCTAAACGGTAGCAATAGTAGTAGAAGCATGCAGGGCGTGACAACCTCGATGGCGACATGTTGATGGAGATCAAGATGATGGAGATCATGGTGTCGTGCCGATGACGATGAAGATCATGCCGGTGCTTTCAAGATGGAGATCTAAAGCACAAGTTCATGGCCATATCATGTCACTTATGAATTGCATGTGATGTTAATCCTTTTATGCACCTTGTTTTGCTTAGTACGACGGTAGCATTATAAGGTGATCCCTCACTTAAATTTCAAGATAAAATTGTGTTCTCCCCGAGTGTGCACCGTTGCGAAAGTCCGTCGTGTTGAGACACCACGTGATGATCGGGTGTGATAGAATCTACGTTCACATACAACGGGTGCAAGCTAGTGTTGCACGCGTAGAACACTCGGATTAAACTTGACGAGCCTAGCATGTACAGACATGGCCTCGGAACACAAGAGACCAAAAGTTCGAACATGAGTCATATAGTAGATATGATCAACATAATGATGTTCACCATCGAAGCCACCTCAACTCACGTGATGATCGGACTTGAGTTGGTGGATTTGGATCTTGTGACACTCAGATGACCTGAGGGATGTCAATTTGAGTGGGAGCTTTAGTAACTTGATTAACTAAACTCATTATCTTGAACAATAGTCTAAGTGAACTTTGCATATTTATGTTGTAGATCAATGGCTCGCGCAGTAGCACCCCTGAATTTTAATGCGTTCCTAGAGAAAGCTAAACTGAAAGATGATGAAAGTAACTTTGTTGACTGGGCCCGTAATCTGAGGATTATCCTCACGGCTTCCCAGAAATCATATGTCCTTGATGCACCGCTTGGTGACCAACCAGAAGACATGACCTCCGAAGACGTTAAGAACGCTTGGGAGGCACGTACTGGAGATTACTCAATAGTTCAATGTGCAATATTGTATGGCTTAGAACCGGGACTTCAAAGACGTTTTGAACGTCATGGAACATATGAGATGTTCCAGGAGTTGAAGTTCATCTTTCAGAAGAATGCCCGGATCGAGAGGTATGAAACCTCCGATAAGTTCTATGCTTGCAAGATGGAGGAGAACGGGTCTATCAATGAACATATACTCAGAATGTCTGGGTATTCAACTCGTCTAGCGGAGTTGGGAATTGCCCTTCCGCCAGAGGCGATCACTGACAGAGTTCTTCAATCACTGCCACCTAGTTACAAGAGCTTTGTGATGAACTATAACATGCACGGGGTGAACAAGTCAGTCGCTGAGCTGTTTGCGATGCTAAAAGTCGCTGAGTCTGAAATCCAGAAAGAACATCAAGTGTTGATGGTCAATAAAACCACTAGTTTCAAGAAAAATGGCAAAGTCAAGGGCAAGGGCAAGAAGGGTAAAACCAAGAAGGATGGCAAAGCAGTTGCTACTCCTGCAAAGAAGCCCAGGCATGGACCCAAGCCAGAAGCTGAGTGCTTTCATTGAAAGGGAACTGGTCACTGGAAGCGGAACTGCCCCAAGTATCTGGCTGACAAGAAGGCGGCCAACGACAAACAAGGTATATATGATATACATGTTATTGATGTGTACCTTACTAGCTCTCGTAGTAGTGCCTGGGTATTTGATACCGGTTCGGTTGCTCACATTTGCAACTCAAAGCAGGAACTACGGAATAAACGAAGGCTGGCAAAGGACGAAGTGACGATGCGCGTGGGAAATGGTTCCAAGGTTGATGTGATCGCCGTCGGCACGCTCTCTCTTCTATTACCATCGGGATTAGTGATGAACCTGAATAATTGTTATTTAGTGCCTGCGTTAAGCATGAACATTATATCTGGATCTTGTTTATTGCGAGATGGTTACTCATTTAAATCAGAGAATAAAGGTTGTTCTATTTATATGAGTAATATCTTTTATGGTCATGCACCCAAAGTGAGGGGTTTATTCATATTGAATCTTGATAGTGATGACAAACATGTTCATAACATTGATGCCAAAAGATGTAGAGTTGATAATGATAGTACCACTTTCTTGTGGCACTGCCGTTTAGGTCATATTGGTGTAAAACGCATGACGAAGCTCCATGCTGATGGACTTTTGGAGTCACTTGATTTTGACTCACTTGACACATGTGAACCATGCCTCATGGGCAAGATGACTAAAGCGCCGTTCTCTGGAACAATGGAACGGGCAAGTGACTTATTGGAAATCATACATATTGATGTGTGCGGTCCAATAAATGTTACAGCGCGTGGTGGATATCGTTATTTTCTCACCTTCACTGATGACTTAAGTAGATATGGGTATATTTACTTGATGAAACACAAGTCTGAAACGTTTGAAAAGTTCAAGCAATTTCAGAGTGAAGTTGAGAATCATCGTAACAAGAAGATTAAGTTCCTGCGATCTGATCGAGGAGGTGAATATCCGAGTTATGAGTTTAGCAGTCACTTAAGACAATGTGGAATTGTTTCACAGTTGACACCGCCAGGAACACCACAGCGTAATGGTGTATCCGAACATCGTAATCGAACCTTATTAGATATGCTGCGTTCTATGATGTCTCTTGCTGATTTGCCACTATCGTTTTGGGGTTATGCATTAGAGACAGCTGCATTCACTTTAAATAGGGCACCATCAAAATCCGTTGAGACGACGCCATATGAACTATGGTTTGGCAAGAAGCCAAAGTTGTCGTTTCTTAAAGTTTTGGGATGTGATGCTTATGTCAAAAAGCTTCAGCCTGAAAAGCTGGAACCCAAAGCGGAGAAATGCGTCTTCATAGGATACCCGAAAGAAGACAGTCGGGTATACCTTCTATCTTAGATCCAAAGGCAAAGTGTTTGTCGCTAAGAACGGAACATTTCTTGAGAAAGAGTTTCTCTTGAAATAATTGAGTGGGAGGAAAATAGAGCTTGATGAGGTTATTGAACCTTTACTTCAACCAGAAAGTAGCGTAGCATAGAAAGATGTTTCTGTGGAACCTACGACGGTAGAAGAGGAAGTTAATGATGATGATCATGAATCTTTGGATCAAGCTGCTATTGAACCACGTAGGTCGACAAGGCCGCATACTACCCCTGAGTGGTATGGCAACCCTGTCTTGGAGGTTATGTTGTTGGACAACAATGAACCTACGAGCTATGGAGGAGCAGTGATGGGCCCAGATTCCGAGAAATGGTTAGAGGCCATGAAATCCGAGATGGGATCCATGTATGAAAACAAAGTATGGACTCTGGAAGTATTACCTGAAGGGCGAAAGGCCATTCAGAACAAATGGATCTTTAAGAAGAAGACAGACGCGGACGGTAATGTCACCATCTATAAAGCTCGACTTGTGGCAAAGGGTTTTTCACAAGTTCAAGGAGTTGACTACGATGAGACTTTCTCACCCGTAGCAATGCTTAAGTCTGTCAGAATCATGTTAGCAATAGCTGCCTATTTCGACTATGAAATTTGGCAGATGGATGTCAAAACAACGTTCCTCAACGGTTTCCTTGAGGAAGAGTTGTATATGATGCAACCCGAAGGTTTTGTCGATCCAGAGAATGCTGACAAAGTTTGCAAACTCTAGCGATCCATTTATGGACTGGTGCAAGCATCTCGGAGTTGGAATAAGCACTTTGATGAGGTGATCAAAGCGTTTGAGTTTATACAAGTTTACGGAGAAGCTTGTATTTACAAGAAAGTGAGTGGGAGCTCTATAGAGTTTCTAGTATTATGTGTGGATGACATATAGCTGATTGGAAACAATATAGAAATGCTGGAAAGCGTGAAGGAATATTTTAACAAGAGTTTTTCAATGAAGGACCTAGGAGAAGTTGCTTTCATATTAGGCATTAAGATCTATAGAGATAGATCGAGACGCTTAATAGCACTTACACAGAGCACATACCTTGATAAAGTTTTGAAGAAGTTCAAAATGGAACAGTCCAAGAAGGGGTTCTTGCCTGTGTTACAAGGTGTGAAGTTGAGTAAGACTCAATGCCCAGTAACTGCAGAAGGTAGAGAAAAGATGAGTGTCATCCCCTATGCTTTAGACATAGGCTCTATCATGTATGCAATGCTGTGCACAAGACCCGATGTCAGCCTTGCCATAAGTATGGCCGGAAGGTTTCAAAGTGATCCTGCAATGGAGCACCGGCAAGCGGTCAAGAATATCCTTAAGTACCTGAAAAGGACTAAGGAAATGTTTCTCGTTTATGGAGGTGATGAAGAGCTCGTCGTAAAGGGTTACATCGATGCAAGCTTTGACACTGATCCGGACGACTCTAAGTCGCAAACCGGATACGTATTTATTCTTAATGGGGGAGCGGTAAGCTGGTGCAGTTCCAAGCAAAGCGTGGTAGCTGATTCTACGTGCGAAGCGGAATACATCGCAGCCTCGGAGGCGGTGAAGGAAGGTATCTGGATGAAGCAGTTCATGACAGATCTTGGAGTAGTGCCCAGTGCACTTAATCCAATGAACCTGTTCTGTGACAACACTGGTGCCATTGCTCTGGCCAAGGAACCAAGGTTTCATAAGAGGATCAGACACATAAAGCGACGCTTCAACTCCATCCATGATTACATCATGGAGAAAGACATAAATATTTGCAAAGTGCACATGGATCTGAATGTTGCAGACCCGTTGACTAAACCTCTTCCAAGGGCTAAACATGATCAACATCAGAACTGCATGGGTGTTCAATTCATTACAATGTAAGTCACATAGTGATGTGAACTAGATTATTGACTCTAGTGCAAGTGGGAGACTGTTGGAAATATGCCCTAGAGGCAATAAATAAAGTGTTTATTATTATATTTCCTTGTTCATGATAATCGTTTATTATCCATGCTATAATGTTATTGATTGGAAACACATTACATGTTTGGGTAAATAGACAACACTTTGTCCCTAGTATACCTCTAGTGAACTAGCTCGTTGATCGAAAGATGGTTAAGGTTTCCTAGCCATGGACATGAGATGTCATTTGATAACGGGATCACATCATTAGGAGAATGATGTGATGGTCAAGACCCAAACTACAAACGTAGCTTATGATCGTGTCAGTTTATTGCTACTGTTTTCTGCATGTCAAGTATATGTTCCTATGACCATGAGATCATGCAACTCACAAATATCGGAGGAGTACCTTGTGTGTATCAAACATTGCAACGTAACTGGGTGACTATAAAGGTGCTCTACAGGTGTCTCCGAGGGTGTCTGTTGAGTTGGCATGGATCAAGACTGGGATTTGTTACTCCGTGTGACGGAGAGGTATCTCAGGGCCCACTCGGTAATACAACATCACAATAAGCCTTGCAAGCAATCTGACTAAGTGTTAGTTACAGGATCTTGTATTACAGAACGACTAAAGAGACTTGCCAGTAACGAGGTTGAACTAGGTATGGAGATACCGACGATCGAATCTCGGGCAAGTAACATACCGAAGAACAAAGGGAACATCATACGGGATTAACTGAATCCTTGACATAGAGGTTCGACCGATAAAGATCTTCATAGAATATGTAGGAACCAATGTGGACATCTAGGTCCCGCCATTGGTTATTGACCGTAGAGGTGTCTCGTTCATGTCTACATAGTTCTCGAACCCGCAGGTCTGCACACTTAAGGTTTGGTGACGTTTTGGTAGTATAGAGTTATGTATGGTGGTGACCAAAGTTTGTTTGGAGTCCCGGATGAGATCCCAGATGTCACGAGGAGCTCCGGAATGGTCAGGAGGTAAAGATTCATATATAGGAAGTCCCGTTTTGGTCGCCGGAAAAGTTTCGGGCTCATCAGTAGTGTACCGGGAGTGCCGATAGTGTACCGGGAGGCCTCCGGGAGGGGTATTTCGACCCAAGAGGCTTCATGGGCTGTGGGAGAGTGAATATAAGCCCTTAGTGGGCTGGTGGAAACTCCCACACAAGGCCCATGTGGCTGGAGGAAAAAACCCAATAGGAAAAGGGGGGAAAATGCAAAAAGGAGCAATCCTAGTCCTACTAGGATTGGAGGAGGAGAGTCCTCCTCCACCTCCCACTTCGGCCGAAGCCTCCAGGCTTGGAGGCCAAGGCTGCCTCTCCTACTCCTTCCCTCCTATATATACTGGTGGATTTCTAGGGTTTTGCACTAGAATTTCAGCCACGTGCTACCCGTTCCTCCAGTGCATAGTTTCTCCTCTAGATCGGTTTTCTGCAGTGCTTAGGCGAACCCCTGCCGAAATTGCTCCACCACCATCGTCGGAGCGCCATCAGGCTGCCGCAGAACTCTTCTTCATCTCCACTCCTTCTTGCTGGATCAAGACGGTGGAGATCGCCATCAAGCTATACGTGTGCTGAACGCGGAGGTGCCGTCCGTTCGGTGCTAGATCGGAAGGATCGTGATCAAGTTCGTGAGACGGATCGTGATCAAGTTCGTGGGACGGATCATGATCGGATCGCGAGACGGATCGTGATTGGATCACGGGACGGATCGTGATTGGATCGCGGGACGCACGGCGATTTGGATCGCGAAGACGTTCGACTACACCAACCCCGTTTCTTAACGCTTCCCGCTTAGCGATCTTTAAGGGTATGTAGATCCACTCTCCCTCTCGTAGGTGCTCATCACCATGGATAGATCTGTGTGTGCGTAGGAAAATTTTGTTTCCCATGAAACATTCCCCAACAGAGTAGGGTTGGAAATCCCCAATTTTCTTGACTTGGTAATTGAGACCATTCAAGAAACGTGCCGTAGTTTGCTCATCGTCCTCCTTCACATTGGCTCTAATCATGGCTATCTCCATCTCTTGATAATACTCTTCCACCGACTTGGTACCTTGTTTGAGTAGTTGGAGCTTCTTGAAGAGATCGTGATTATAGTGTGTTGGGACGAATCATGCTCTCATGAGATCTTTCATTTGTCCCCAAGTGGTGATTGTAGGTTCACCTCTTTCTCTTCTTTGCTCTATCACTTGTTCCCACCAAATGAGCACGTAATCTTGGAACTCGAGGGAGGCCATGGCAATCTTCTTTTCTTCTTCATAGTTGTGCAACTGAAATATTTTGTCAACCCTGAGCGCCCAAGAGAGGTAGTCTTCGGGATCGTTGCTTCCAGAGAACTTAGGCATGGTGAACTTGAGCTTGCCAAAGCAATTTTCCTCATTGGTATTGTTATTGCGATATCCTTGTCATGGAGGAGCATAGTTGTCTTGTTGTTGTTGGCATTGCCTTGGAGCGTGATCATCCACGTGGTCAATGGGATTTGCTTGAGGTTGCACATCTTGCCATGGAGGGGCATTGTTGTCATGTTGATCTTGCTCTTGCCTTGGAGCAAGCTCATCAATGTGTTGCTCCTCTTTCCTTGGGTTTTGTTGACGTCATTGTTGCACCCGTTGTTGGCGTTCTTGGTGCTCCTCTTGATGTGTGGCTTCTTCGTGGCGTTCTCGACGTAGAGCTTCTTGTTCCTCGCAAGCTAGACGGTTGCGTTCTTGCAAGGCATGGGTTGAATCGTGAAGTGTCCGTTGTGCTTCTCGTGCTTGCTCTTCACGGCACCGGTCTTCCTCACGGCGGTGACGTAGGCGATCTTGCTCGTAGGCGTCTTGTTCATGTTGGTGACGGTGGTCACGCTCATGATGTCGACCTTGAGGCACGTTGTCGTGGAAAGGGTTGCTTGAGTCTTGAGAGAGGCGATATGCATCACGTTGTTGTGGTCGAGCTCGAGGAGGAGGACTCTCGCTGGAGGAGTCCTCGGAGGAGTGTCGACTTGCGGTGCGCCGTCGAGTTGAGGTAGAAGTGGATGATGCATGGTTCAACATCAAGGCACAAAGCTCGTCCATTTGTGTTGTCATGAAGTCCCGTGTCCGCTCCTCAAATTCACGTATGTTGGTGGCAAGGTGGTCGATGCGGTCCGTGATGACATCATGTGCTTGGCGCATTCCCTTTTGTGCAGCGAAGAATTGTAGTTTGGTGACGTAGTTGTTCGCGTTGTCGTCTTGCTCCTCGAATGTCGGATTCGTCATAGTGTTCCTATCCATGGTACTCAAGTAGATATACGTGGAAGAGTGGGAAAACACAATACGAAATACCGTTCCGAAGGTTGAAATGAAGATCAATCACTCAATGTGAAATCATGGAAATAGTAAAATTGGTACCGAGTTTGCCCTTCTCACACCTATAAAAGTAATGCTTATGGAGTAGCTTGGTTAGGATGGTGGCACAAAATTTCAAGCAATTCGAGAATATGATGCAATAAAGTTGAGATAGATTCGCGATTTTGCAAGTAAGACAATGTGAACCAATAGCAATGAGTGAACTTGGAAACACACATACGAATAGAAAAGTGGGGTTGTGCAACCAACAAATGAGCTCAAAATGTGGACGCCACGGAAAACGCTCGTGTTGCACAACTCTAGAGAGACGTTAGCACGATTGCTCTAATGGGCGTGACACGAACTTGTGTATAAGCTATAAGAAACAAAATGTGTCGCATTCCTATTCCTGCCTTGCTATGTATGAGGCACGAGTCACTCACTCAAGTGATCCAAGGTGATCAAGTATGATATGCAAATTTGGCGATGTTATTCTTCTTTTGTCCTTGCTTAAAAGCTTCACTTCTCTTTCCTTTAGCAATGATATTTGGATTGTCATTATGTGGGATGTGCACACCAAGATAGCAATTATGTATGCGGGTACTTTGTAACACAAGAGATGATACGAAGATGTATATGCATGCAATAGGAGCTATGCGGAGTATGTATCACTAATGTGCACAAGTATCATGGCCCGACAATACTCAATGGCTACTCTCGATAGGCAAGTAACACAAATAGGCTAGGGGTAACAATGCAATGGCAAGGGTATAAGTCAAGAGTGTCATCGCGGTTATCGTCCTTGCGTACTGTGTAGAGTCAACGAAGAGTTGGTTGGCAACAATCCGGGATGATGATGAGTGGCGATGTCGATGAAGAACCACTCCTAATTAGCCGAAACACCTTAGGAAGTGGCGGGGCTCGCGACTCAAAATCTCAAATGCAAAAGGGTTGCGGAAGAAATGGCAGAAGAAATCCAGAATTTTCGGTCAAAAAAATTCAGTTTCGTCAGACTTGCTCGAATGTCCGGACGGGGTCGGACGTCCAGAGGTCCGGTCGTCCAGAGGGAGCCGGTCGTCCAGAGCCTGCGGGTTTCACCGGATGAACTCAAACCAAAAGAAAATTTTCGTCCAAAATTGGGGCAATTTTGTAGATGGAAATGGTGGGGATAATGGGGGAATGATAGATCCACTAGTCCTCTATGAAATCCACGGATCCAAAACAACAAAATCTCATCAAATCCAACAAATCCAAGAAATTTTGGGTAGGGCTATTTTTGTGGGAAATTTTTGAAATTACTACGAATCAAAGCAAAATTAGGCTAGCAAACGGTGGGGGAGGCTCCAAATTCGTGATCAACGTGGCTCATGATACCATATGATATGGGTCAAGACCCGTGGTGGACGATCTTTCACGAATTGGAGGGGAAAACATGAAGAACACAAAGAACATGGGGAAGAACGAGAGGAAACACTCAAGAGCAAACTCAATCACACATCCACTAGATCCATAATAACACAAGAGGAACAAGATCCCAAATCAACCAACGATACAAGTAGTGGAGGAGGGGCCTTGATATCCTGGAGGATCTTCCCACTAGAGGGGCCTTGGCATCACTTCGATCTACTCCCAAAGGAGGGAAATCTCCTCAAGAGAGTCAAGTAATGGAGCTAAGCTCAAGATCAAACATTAGCTAACCCTAGAAAGAGGAGGGGTGAGGTTTATATAGTTTGCGACAGGGTTGAGCGATACATGGGCCGAATCCCTTGGGCCTGTGCGCAGACAGGGCCCGGACATCCGTATGGGGTCGGACGTCCGACGGCTCAGGATGGTCTGGATGTTCGGAGGGGGCCGGAAATCCGTAGTTACTGCGCGAGAGCAGCTTGGCCTGATTTCCGAAGGGGGACGGACGTCTGACGACTCAAGACTGTCCGGACGTCCAGATGGGGCCGGAAATCGGTAGATTCGGCACAAGTGTGTCTTGGCCGGATTTCCGGGGCGGTCCGGATGTCCGTGTTGTGTATTTTGGTTAGCCTTCGAGCTGTGCTAGTTCCCAAGCGTCGGTCGTCCGGGCCCGTCCGGATGTCCATACCCCGAAGCCTGCCATCGGGTCCTTCCTTGTCCATTCGAGCTTGACGTCCTTCTCCTTCTTCTTGGCATCCTTCTCCCAAATACCTGAGTACACACATCACTTCTGTCTGAGGTAGCAACCATGTATCGAGTGGGTCACACGTAGTTTGAGAAAGGAGAGATGTCACCTTGTTTTCGATGGCATGTGCATGTGCTCTCGTCATGGGTCCTTTTGTAGCTTGAGGTGTTGGTGAAGGGTCCATGGTGGTGCTCATGGGATGCTTCGCATCAGTAATGGTGACCATTGATCTCTGACCTCCGGGGAGTGGCCTTCTACAAGCCTTCCAAACACCGGAGAACGCCGAAGAACACTAATTTCATTGTGAGAACTAGCCATGCCGAAGAAAGAATGCCATATCCACAGATCTTGTGAAGCCACCACTTCAAGTATGACAATGGCACCTTTCACATGCCCCTTGTATTGACCCTGCCAAGCAAATGGACAGTTCTTCCACTTTCAGTGCACACAATCGGTACTATCAAGCATGCGTGGAACACCCCTCTCAGCATTGATTGTCAACATACTCTCCGTATCAGCGGTATTTGGCTCTCTTGGGTATTCAGGGCCAAACACAGCCACCACGGCCTTGCATAAACTGTACATTGATTGGAGACATGTGGACTCACTCATACGAACATACTAATCCACAAGATCATCAGGAATTGCATATGCAAGCATGCGAATAGCCGCAATGCATTTCTGATAAAAGAGAAGACAAGCTTGACAAGGGCATCCTCTTTGTAGTCAAAGTATGGGTCATATGCTACCACTCCCTACCGAATACGATTGAACATATGCCTCCTCATTCGGAAGCGGTGACAAAATTGATGTGGTTTGTAGAGTGCGGTATTCTCGAAGTAAGTAGAATAGAGAAGGGCGTGCCCTTTCTCCCTATTGTGGTTCAAGGCCGAAGCATGGCCGGGGATGATGCCCTCAACCAAGGCCGCATCCTACTGATGTGATCATGGACAACCAATGCTACCACTACTATTTATTCATCGTCCGAAGACGAATCATCTGATGAACAAATGAAGTTGTGAAAGAAATACCCATCCCCACAATCCATGGTACCTTGTGAGCAAACGGTCGAACACCTTGCGGTCGTGGTGGAGCCACGGCCGGAAAGGGTACGCCGAGCTCCTTCGTAGGCAACAAAGCAAGGTGAACCACCGTGGGCGGAGTGCGAAGCGAGGACATGAGGAGGAAGAAAAGGGGTTGTATCATCGACAGGCAAAGCAAAGTGGACGACGTGGGTGGCGTTGGCGATGGTGTCCACCGACGGGCGGGCCAGGGAAGGAAAAGGACACGTGACGCAACCGTCCACACGTGTCCATTTGGCCGCAAACGCGACCTAAACTTGGGTTAGGAATGAGTCAAAAGTGGACCAAAAACGGACTTGTCTGTTTGCTCCCGCGTATTGGGCTGCGGTTTGTTTCCATTTATCCCAAACAGAAGATTTGGGGTTGTGCGTTCGTTCTTAGAGCATCTCCAACAGGCGCGCAACACGCGCTGCGCAAAAATATCTTTACAACACCGAATAGATTTTGCACGCAGCTGAGCGTTGGCTCTAGCAACCGCTACAAAAAATGCGCGTGCCGCTCCAGTAGAAGCGCTAAAATACAATGCAGATACACATACGTACGGTAGAAAATAAATGATACATAGATAGTTCATAGCAAACGATACATAGATAGTTCATAGCATAGGTAGATAAATTAAAACTATACATAGATAATTCATCTACTCCGACTCCGACCACTACTCGTCGTCCTCTTCCTCCTCCGACTCTGACTCCAACTCGGTGATTTCCTCCTCCGACGTCTGAATGAAGGCATCAATATACCGATCATCGTTGGCGTCCCAAGTCGATGCTTCTCCAAGCTCGATGTTGAAGAGCGCGACTGCCTTTCGTGTACACCTGTCCTCGCGATAGGCGGCTCACTTCGCCATCCTCTGCACCCTCCTTTGCATGAAGAATTCGCGCTCCCGCCTCTGGTACTCGCGACGGTCCTCATCGGTGACACGCCGTAGGGGAGGCGGGAGACGATGCGCCCACTCATGCGTCATCATCTTGGGGAAATTCATCTTCCTGCAAGGCCGATGAAGGCGCCACGCCGCCGCGTCGTACGCGCGGGCGGTGTCGAAAGTGCTGAGGCCAAGGCGCATATCGCCGGACCAAATCTCGATGAAGAAGGCGTCGAAGGGGCACGCGCAGACACCTCGGTAGCCTGAAGTTCCCCGGCGGCGCAGCGGCATGGTGACAAGGCGACGGCAAGGTGAGGAAGATGCGGGAAGACAGCGTTGAAGGAGCGGCAGAGAGCACGTGACGAGCGGACATTGATGGAAAGACACGTGAAAGACGCTGAATTTATAAAGCACACCGGATGTCACACGACAAAACTAGCGCGCGATCTTTTTCCGCGCTTGAATATCGTGGAGCGCGAAAAATCACTTTGTGCACGCTAAAAACAACTTTTGTTGTGTGCGCGTGTTTTTTACCGCCACTGTCGGAGATAGATGCTCTTAGCCTCCGCCATCCTCGCCGCGCAGCAACACGCCTTGCCGGCGCCGGCGTCAGCACCGTCCACCTATCACTCCGAGCGATACGACATTGCAAGGCTCCCAACAACTCCCCCAAAACTGTGTGCCGCGCACCATCCCAACCCCGCCTGCTCGGCCCCTCCACCGTAGCGCATCGCCCGCGCCTCGTTCTTTCGACGGGATGACGCCCGAAGGCCTCTCCGGCGCCACCACGAGGCACCTATCACCTCTCCCCCACTGCCGCAAGGTGAATCAAACCAATATCACCAGCAATTCCCAATTCTACTCGCATCTGTTGATATTGCTTGGTAGAGTTACCAAATGCTCGTCGTAGGGTTCGGACTGCGGGTTAAAACTGCCGTAATGGCTCAGGAGGGTTTCACTCCTTGTTTTGAATGGCGGATTTAGGATTGTATCTACACGGGGTCCATTTTTCACACACACATTTTTTTTTTCAAACGTTAGCTAGCACAATTCACTGGGTTTAGGCAGTCTTTAATGTCAAGAGTCGAAGCACCAAATTCACCACATCGGGCAAGATAAGGTATCATGAATGCCTTTTGCGCTCACAAAATAATTCAGAACGAGTGTTATAAAACTCCAAATAGTAAAGATGTACTCCCTCCGTCCCATAATGTAGAACGTTTTTTGACACTACATTATGGGACAGAGGGAGCATGTGTTATCCAAGACCCTTGCCAAGGAGGCTGCATGGAAGGTCTCAATGATCATGGAATAAACCCAGGAATGGTCATTGGTACTCCGTTGCAGCCTACACTGAATACTAGTGCTGAAGTAATATCGAAGATAAAGTGTACATATGGCTTGACAACTAACATTTTGGAAGTTAACTCTATAATCTCCATAAACTTAATAGAAAGATCACAAGATTTTTCTTAATTTTTTTAGCCTATAATCTCCTTTATGTCATTAATAATGTTATCTGGTTGGAAACTAGTCTTTTTAAATCGACAATGACATTTTTTTTGGTGTTGGTGGGCTACACAAATTTGACATACAATATGTATATATGACGTTTTTTTAGAAAAGGATGTATATATGACGTAGTGAGCTCTTTTTTGCAAATTGTTTGGGGGAATGCGGGGGAGGGGGGCAGACACTGGCCCCTTAGACCCCGCACATACAAATAATTTCAAATGATTATGATGTTCAATCTATAATCTCCAAAGATCAAAGATTTTTTCTTACTTTGAGCCTATCATCTCTTCTATGTCATTAATAATGTTATTACATAGTAGTTGGAAACTGACAGGATCCAGTTTGGACCCTGGCTGAAAGTTCAGAGTTTCCACAAAAACAACACAAAGTAGATAAATTTGGGTTGAAATTAACCCAAGCTTAAGCAAGTAGATATGAATGTTTGGTTGAGCCCTCAAACGGAGGTAGTAAGCACCAGCACATGGCGTCACCAACTACTAGAACATAGTGGAGGCATTAAGGGGGAAAGAAACCCTATTACAAGATAAGATATGCTCTGTCTTTCGGTTTACATAGCTTATATAGCCAAGCAACAAAACAAGAAGAGAAAGAAGATAAACAGTGGATGACTTTAGGCACCTACACTTCAGATCTTGGCACAGTGGAATGCGTAACCCGCTTGCTGTCCAAGCCAACCACTGAATTTCTTGTAATTCACAGCACATAACAGAACGTAGCAGCAAGGGACAACCCACCCATACAGACAACCTGCAGGGAGTATGCAAAGACTGTCTGGCAAAAACGCCGCAAGCGCGAAGCGTGTTGGGCCTGCGTTTGGGGGAAGGGTGTTGGGGAACGTTGCATGGGAAACAATAGTTTTCCTACACACACGCAAACCTATCCATGGTGATGAGCATCTATGAGAGGGAGAGTGGATCTACGTACCCTTGTAGATCGCTAAGCGGGAAGCGTTAAGAAACGCGGTTGGTGTAGTCGAACATCTTCGCGATCCAATCGCCGAGCGTCCCGCGATCCAATCACGAACCGTCCCGCGAACCAATCACGAACCGTCCCGCGATCCAATCACGAACCGTCCCCCGATCTCGTCACGATCCGTCCCGCGATCCAATCACGAACGTCTCGTGGCCTTGATCACGATCCTTCCGATCTAGTACCGAACGGACGTCACCTCCGCGTTTAGCACACGTGCAGCTTGATGACGATCTCCACCGTCTTGATCCAGCAAGAGGAGGTAGAGAGGAGAGAGAGTTCACCGGCAGCGTGACAGCGCTCCGGTGATGGTGGTGGAGCAATTCCGGCAGGGCTTCGCCTAAGCACTTCAGAAAACCGATCTAGAGGAGCACCGGTGGAACGGGTAGCACGTGGCCGTAAGTTGTGTCCAAAAACCACCCAATCCACTAGTATATATAGGAGGGAGGGAGAGGCAAGGGGGCTGGCGCACCAAGTCCCCTTAGGGGATTCGGCCGGCCAAGGAGGAGCAATCCTACTCCTCCTCCAATCCTAGTTGGAGTAGGATTGCTTCCTATTGGCTGATTTTCCCCTTTTCCCTTTAGGACTTCCTCTCCCTGTGCCATGGGACTTTGTGGCTGTTTCCCCATCCCACTAAGGGCTGGTTATTATTCTCCCACAGCCCATGGACCTCTTGGGGTCGAAATACCCCTCCCGGAGGTCCCCCGATACACTACCGGCACTCCCGGTACACTACCGATGAGCCCGAAACTTTTCCGGCGACCAAACTAGGACTTCCTATATATGAATCTTTACCTCCGGACCATTCCAGAGCTCCTTGTGACGTCCGAGATCTCATCCGGGACTCCGAACAACCTTCGGTCACCACCATACATAACTCTACACTACCGAAACGTCACCAAACCTAAAGTGTGCAGACCCTGTGGGTTCGAGAACTATGTTGACATGACCGAGACACCTCTACGGTCAATAACCAATGGCGGGACCTGGACGTCCACATTGGTTCCTACATATTCTATGAAGATCTTTATCGGTCGAACCTCTATGTCAAGGATTCAGTTAATCCCGTATAACGTTCCCTTTGTCCTTCGGTATGTTACTTGCCCGAGATTTGATCGTCGGTATCTCCATACCTAGTTCAACCTCGTTACCGGCAAGTCTCTTTACTCGTTCCGTAATACAAGATCCCGCAACTAACAATTAGTCACATTGCTTGCAAGGCTCATTGTGATGTTGTATTACCGAGTGGGCCCCGAGATACCTCTCCGTCACACGGAGCAACAAATCCCAGTCTCCATCCATGCCAACTCAACAGACACCCTCGGAGATACCTGTAGAGCACCTTTATAGTCACCCAGTTACGTTGCGACGTTTGATACACACAAGGCACTCCTCCGATATCCGTGAGTTTCATGATCTCATGGTCATAGGAACATATACTTGACATGCAGAAAATAGTAGCAATAAACTGACACGATCATATGCTACGTTTGTAGTTTGGGTCTTGTCCATCACATCATTCTCCTAATGATGTGATCCCGTTATCAAATGACATCTCATGTCCATGGATAGGAAACCTTAACCATCTTTTGATCAACGAGCTAGTCTATTAGAGGCATACTAGGGACATGGTGTTGTCTATGTATCCACACATGTATCTGAGTTTCCGATCAATACAATTATAGCATGGATAATAAACGATTATCACGAACAAGGAAATATGATAATAACTAATTTATTATTGCCTCTAGGGCATATTTCCAACAGTCTCCCACTTGCACTAGAGTCAATAATCTAGTTCACATCACCATGTGATTCGCATTGCTATGAATCTAACACCCAATGAGTTCTGGGGATCAATCATGCTTTGCATGTGAGAGAGGTCTTATAGTCAACGGGTCTGCGATATTCAGATCCGTGTGTACTTTGGAAATCCCTATGTCAAACTGTAAACACTGCTACCACACTCCACTTGGTACTATTCCAAATGGCTGCTCCACTATACGTATCCAGATTGCTACTACGAGTCATCCGGATTAGTGTTAAAGCTTGCATCGACGTAACTCCTTACGATGAACTCTTTATCACCTCCATAATCGAGAAACATCTCCTTAGTCTTTCAGTTACTAAGGATAATCTTGACCGCTGTCCAGTGATCCACTCCTGGATCTCTTTTGTACCCCTTGACAGACTCATGGCAAGGCACACATAGGTGCGGTACACAGCATGGCATACTGTACAGATCCTATGGCTAAGGCATAGGGGACGACGTTCGTCCTTTCTCTTCCTTCTACCGTGGTCGAGCTTTGAGTCTCACTCAACTTCACACCTTACAAATCAGGCGAGAACTCTTTCTCTGACTGATCTATTTTGAACTCCTTTCAAAATCCTTGTCGAGGTATGTACTCATTGAAAGTCTCATCAAGTCATCTTTGATCTATCTCTATAGATCTTGATGCTCAACAATTAGGTAGTTTTATCCAGGTTTTACTTTGAAAATCACTTTCCAAATAACTGTTTATGCTCTCCAAAAATTCTACATTATTTCCGATCAACAATATGTCATCCACATATACTTATCAGAAATTCTATAGTGCTCCCACTCACTTTATTGTAAATACAAGTTTCTCGCAAACTTTGTATAAACTCAAAAACTTTGATCAACTCATCAAAGCGTATATTCCAACTCCGAGATGCTTGCTTCATTCCATAGAAGGATCACTAAAGCTTGCTTACCTTTTAGCATCCTTAGGACTGACAAAACCTTCTGGTTGTATCACATACAACCTTTCCTCAAGTAAACTGTTAAGGAAACGATGTTTTGACATCCATCTGCCAGATTTCATAATTGAAAATGCAGCAACTGCTAACATAATTCCAACAGACTTTTAGCATCGCTACGAGTGACAAAGCCTTATCGCGGTCAACTCCTTGAACTTGTCACAAACATCTTTGCAACAAGTCGAGCTTTACAAATGGTGACATTTACCATCACTGTCTGTCTTCATTTTAAAGATCCATTTGTACTCAACGACCTGCTGTCCAACGAGCAAGTCCACCAAAGTCCATACTTGGTTTTCATACATGGATCCTATCTCGGATTTCATGGCCTCCAACCATTTGTCGGAATCTGGGCCCATCATCGCTTCTCCATAGCTCGTAGGTTCATCGTTGTCCAACAACATGACCTCCAAGACAGGGTTGTCGTACCGCTTAGGAGCAGTACACATCCTTGACGACCTACGAAGTTCGATAGTAACTTGATCCTGAAGCTTCATGATCATCATCATTAACTTCCTCTTCAACTAACGTAGGCTTCACAGAAACATCTTTCTGCACTGCGCTACTCTCTGGTTGAACAAGGTTTAACAACCTCATCAAGTTTTATCTTCCTCCCACTCAATTCTTTCGAGAGAAACATTTCCTCGAGAAAGGATCCATTTTAAGCAACAAACACTTTGCACTAGGATCTGAGATAGAAGGTTCACCCAACTGCTCTTAGGGTATTCTATGAAGATGCATTTGTCCGCCTTGGGTTCGAACTCATTAGGTGAAAAAAAATTCCACACAAGTGTCGCAGCCCCAAATATTAAGAAATGACAGCTTAGGTTTCTATCAAACCATAATTCACACGGTGTCAACTCAATGGATTTAGACGGTGCCCTATTTAAAGTGAATGTAGTTGTCTCTAATGCATAACCCCAAAATTATAGTAGTAAAACGATAAGAGATATCATAGCATGCACCATAACCAATAGAGTACGACTATGATGTTCGGACACACCATCACACTATGGTGTTCCAGGTGGCGTGAGTTGTGAAACAACTTTCACATTGTCTTAAGTTGTATGCCAAACTCGTAACTCAGATATTTATCTCCACGATCATATCACAGTCATTTTTATCTTCTTGTCACGATGATCTTAAACTTCACTCTGAATTTGCTTGAACCTTTCAAACAATTTAGACTAACATTTCATTAAGTAAATATACACTATATCTACTCAAATCATCGGTGAAGGTAAGAAAATAACGATATCCACTGCATGCTACAAGACTCACTAGATTGCATACATCAACATGTATCATTTCCAATGAATCATTTGCCCGCTCCATCCAACGGGGTCCTTTAGTCATCTTGCCCAAGAGGCATGGTTCGCATGTCTCAACCGATTCGAAATCGAATGAGTCTAAATATCCATCAGCATGGAGTTTCTTCATGCGCTTTATACCAATATGACATTTTGCGGCAGTGCCACAAGTATGTGGTACTATCATTATTTAACTTTGTATATTTTGACATCAATGTTATGAACATGTGTATTACTACGATCAAGATTTCAACAAACCATTCTCACTGGGTGCATGACCATTGAAGGTATTTATTCATGTAAACAGAATAACCATTATACTCTGACTTAAATGAATAACCGTATTGCAACAAACATGATCTAATCATGTCCATGCTCAACGCAAAACACCAAATAACATTTATTTAGGTTCGTCACTAATCCTGAAGGTAGAGAGAGCGTGCAATGTTGATCACATCAACCTTGGAAACATTTCCAACACATATCGTCACCTCACCCTTAGCTAGTTCTCCGTTTATTCCGTAGCTTTTATTTCGAGTTACTAACATTTAGCAACCGAACCGGTATCCAATACCCAGGCGCTACTAGGAGTACTAGCAAGGTACACATTAATAACTCATATATCAAATATACTTCTGTCGATGTTGTCAGCCTTCTTATCTACCAAGTATCTAGGTTTGTTCCGCTTCAGCGACCGCTCACCTCATAACAGAAGCACTTAGTCTCGGGTTTGAGTTCAACTTTGGGTTGCTTCACTAGAGCAGCAACTAACTTGCTATCCATGAAGTTTCCCTCCTTGATCTTGCCCTACTCGAAACTAGTGGTTTGATTAACCATCAACACTTGACGCTCCTTCTTGATTTCTACCTTCGCGGTGTCAAACATCGCGAACAGCTCAGGGATCAATTTTCCTATCCCTGGCTTTTTATAGTTCATCACCAAGTTCTAGTAGCTTAGTGACAGTGACTTGGAGAACTATATCAATCACTATCTTATTTGGAAGATCAACTCCCACTCGATTCAAGCGATTGTAGCACCCAGACAATCTGAGCACATGCTCAACGATTGAGCTATTCTCTTTCATCTTGCCGGCAAAGAATCTTGTTGGAGATATCATATCTCGCAACACGGGCTCGAGCCTAAGATCACAATCTCAGCTCTTAGAACATATCATATGTTCCGTGATGTTCAAAACATTTCGGAGCCACAATTCTAAGCCGTAATGCATGACACACTAAACTATCAAGTAGTCATCAGAACGTGCCTATCAGATGTTCACAACATCTACAAACGACGCTAGAGGGGTTGGCACACCGAGCGGTGCATTAAGGACATAAGCCTTTCTGTGCAGCAATGAGGACAATCCTCAGATCACGGACCCAGTCCGCAATATTGCTACCATCATCTTTCAACTCTATTTCTCTAGGAACATATAAAAACTAAGGGAGCTACAGCGCGAGCTAGTAATCTACAACATAATTTGCAAAGACACTATTGACTATGTTCATGATAATGAGTTCAATTAATCATATTACTTAAGAAATTCCACTCAAATTGACATCCCTCCGGTCATTCGAGTGATACATGATCCAAATTCACCAACTCAAGTCCGATCATCACGTGAGTTGAGGTGGCTACAATGGTGAACATCATTATGTTGATCATATCTACTATATGACTCATGTTCGACCTTTCGGTCTCTTGTGTTCCGAGGCCATGTCTGTACATGCTAGGCTCGTCAAGTTTAACCCGAGTGTTCTGCACGTGCAAATCTGGCTTGCACTCGTTGTATGTGAACGTAGAGTCTATCACACCCGATCATCACGTGGTGTCTCAACACGATGAACTTTCACAACGGTGCACACTCGGGGAGAACACAATTTATATTGAAATTAAGTGAGGGATCACCTTGCAATGCTACCGTCGTCCTAAGCAAAATAGGGTGCATAAAAGGATTAATATCACATGCAAATCATAAGTGACATGATATGGCCATGAACTTGTGCTTTTGATCTCCATCTAGAAAGCACCGGCATGATCTCCATCGTCACCAGCATGACACCATGATCTCCATCATCTTGATCTCCATCAACGTGTCGCCATCGGGGTTGTCACGCCCTGCATGCTTCTACTACTATTGCTACCGTCTAGCGATAAAGTAAAGCATTACATAGCGCTTAATGATTGACACGCAGGTCATACAATAATTAAAGACAACCCTATGGCTCCTGCCGGTTGTCGTACTCACCGACATGCAAGTCGTGATAATCTATACATCACATGATCATCTCATACATCACATATATCTCATCATGTAATTGGTCATATCATATCACAACATACCCTGCAAAAACAAGTTAGACATCCTCTAATTGTTGTTGCATGTTTTACGTGGCTGCTATGGGTACCTAGCAAGAACAATTCTCATCTACGCAAAAACCACAACGGTGATACACTAGTTGCTTTTCAACCTTCTCAAGGACCGCCTTTGTCGGATCCGATCCAACTAAAGTGAGACAAACTGTCACCCGCAAGCCATCTAAGCAACAAGTTGCGTCGAGGGAACCGGTCTCTCGTAAGTGCACGAGTAATGTTGGTCCGGGCCGCTTTATCTCACAATCCCGCTGAACCAAAATACGACCAAGGGAGGAAGCAATCTAAGCATCAACGCCCACAAACCTTTTGTGTTCTACTCGAGATCTCATCGAACCATCAACCTAGCTCTGATACCACTGTTGGGGAACGTCGCATGGGAAACAATAATTTTCCTACGCACACGCAAACCTATCCATGGTGATGAGCATCTACGAGAGGGAGAGTGGATCTACGTACCCTTGTAGATCGCTAAGCGGGAAGCGTTAAGAAACGCGGTTGGTGTAGTCGAACATCTTCGCGATCCAAATCGCCGAGCGTCCCGTGATCCAATCACGAACCATCCCGCGAACCAATCACGAACCGTCCCGCGATCCAATCATGAACTGTCCCGCGATCTCGTCACGATCCGTCCCGCGATCCAATCACGAACATCTCGTGGCCTTGATCACGATCCTTCTGATCTAGTACCGAACGGACGGCACCTCCGCGTTCGGCACACGTGCAGCTTGATGACGATCTCCACCGTCTTGATCCAGCAAGAGGAGGTGGAGAGGAGAGAGAGTTCACCGGCAGCGTGACGGCGCTCCGGTGATGGTGGTGGAGCAATTTCGGCAGGGCTTCGCCTAAGCACTGCAGAAAACCGATCTAGAGGAGCACCGGTGGAACGGGTAGCACGTGGCCGTAAGTTGTGTCCAAAAACCACCCAATCCACTAGTATATATAGGAGGGAGGGAGAGGCAAGGGGGCTAGCGCACCAAGTCCCCTTAGGGGATTCGGCCGGCCAAGGAGGAGCAATCCTACTCCTCCTCCAATCCTAGTTGGAGTAGGATTGCTTCCTATTGGCTGATTTTCCCCTTTTCCCTTTAGGACTTCCTCTCCCTGTTCCATGGGACTTTGTGGCTGTTTCCCCAGACCACTAAGGTCTGGTTATTATTCTCCCACAGCCCATGGACCTCTTGGGGTCGAAATACCCCTCCCGGAGGTCCCCCGGTACACTACCGGCACTCCCGGTACACTACCGATGAGCCCAAAACTTTTCCGGCGACCAAACTGGGACTTCCTATATATGAATCTTTACCTCCGGACCATTCCGGAGCTCCTCGTGATGTCCGGGATCTCATCCAGGACTCCGAACAACCTTCGGTCACCACCATACATAACTCTACACTACCGAAACGTCAGCAAACCTTAAGTGTGCAGACCCTGCGGGTTCGAGAACTATGTAGACATGAACGAGACACCTCTACGGTAAATAACCAATGGTGGGACCTAGACGTCCACATTGTTTCCTACATATTCTACGAAGATCTTTATCGGTCGAACCTCTATGTCAAGGATTCAGTTAATCCCGTATAACGTTCCCTTTGTCCTTCGGTATGTTACTTGCCCGAGATTCGATCGTCGGTATCTCCATACCTAGTTCAACCTCGTTACCGGCAAGTCTCTTTACTCGTTCTGTAATACAAGATCCCGCAACTAACAATTAGTCACATTGCTTGCAAGGCTCATTGTGATGTTGTATTACCGAGTGGGCCCCGAGATACCTCTCTGTCACACGGAGCAACAAATCCCGGTCTCGATCCATGCCAACTCAACAGACACCCTCGGAGATACCTGTAGAGCACCTGTATAGTCACCCAGTTACGTTGCGACGTTTGATAGACACAAGGCACTCCTCCGATATTCGTGAGTTGCATGATCTCATGGTCATAGGAACATATACTTGACATGCAGAAAACAGTAGCAATAAACTGACACGATCATATGCTACATTTGTAGTTTGGGTCTTGTCCATCACATCATTCTCCTAATGATGTGATCCCGTTATCAAATGACATCTCATGTCCATGGCTAGGAAACCTTAACCATCTTTTGATCAATGAGCTAGTCTATTAGAGGCATACTAGGGACATGGTGTTGTCTATGTATCCACACATGTATCTGAGTTTTCGATCAATACAATTATAGCATGGATAATAAACGATTATCACGAACAAGGAAATATGATAATAACTAATTTATTATTGCCTCTAGGGCATATTTCCAACAAAGGGGGGGATGGAGCCCGGATGATGGAAACGCGCGCATTGCAACTGATGGATGAGAGCCGTTGATGCGTCATCTTAGCCCTTTGAAACCACTTGACCTGCTCCTCTTTCCTAATATGCTGCACTGTTCACTTAACTACTTTCTCAGATTAAAATTAGTCAAATATAGATCATTTACCTCACTATATCCATCGATACTGTTTTTTTAGAAACATTCATAATTAATATTCCAGCCCTTCAAAGTCCTCTTCAAAGTTCTTGCTCTATTATGCCACCAATCCAACAATGCTATTAGAATTGGATGATGTGATACTTAAAGCAAGATCCAAGAGAAGTAGGCTCTAATGTATCTGATACAACCCCAACTAGCTAGCTAGGTACAACATAGTAGACAAACAAGTTTTGATACAAGAAGTGGTTGGGTTATGTTACTAAAAGTGACATCAATAATCCATTTAGAATTACCAATAATGTTGTATTTCATTAAGTCGATTGTCCAAATAAATTTGGTATTTGTATGCTGTGAAATCCTGAATGACATTAGTGGTTTGTTTGAGGTGTTGGGCTAGACTAAATTTGACATACAACATGTATATGAACTAGTGAGTTTTGCAAATTGTATGGGGGAGGGAGTGGTGATACCTCCCATAGACTTCGTACTGGATCTGCTCATGCTCCACTTCCTAGTGTTGGTATCAGACATCTCATAAAAATTGCTGGCCTTTTAACATTTTGATACAAACATGGAAAAAATGAAACCACATACTTGTCTCTTATCTATTCTTAGGACTTCGTCGTATTATTACCGCCCTATGGATTGTAGACCTCATTTATTTGCTTTTCCTTGTGTTCCTTGTCAATCCACATCTGGGTCAAAGATATAATACTTTAAATAATGTTTGTTCTGCTACTTTTGAATTGTGAAACTTAGCTCATGCCGGTACAAATCTGTGTTGTCAATAAGTATAGTGGTTTCTAGTAATTAGGAGACAAAAGATAAATACAGATCGAAATTTGTATTTTCTGAACGTTCGGATCTGTTGCTATCGCTGTCAAACGGTGGCGCTGTCGCTGCCGAACGTCTTTGTCGCTCCCACTCCCGCTGAACGTCGCTGTCGCCTGCTGATTTTTTTCTTTGATTTTCCATTCCGATCCAAACGTTGCTGCCCACTGTATATTACCACGCTATTTATCACCCGCGGTTCATAATTTTCACTAATCACGCATGCAGCAGCGCATGCAGACTCACTCCATGCGTGTGTAAAAAAAATTCAATAAAAAATTCTGCATGCACCGAAGATACGGTCTTTCCCCTAATAAACAAAGTTGCATGCAAAAAACAAAAAAGCTAATGCAAGCAAAGATTCCATCTAAAAAATAAAATTCAAAATGTTTTGTAGATCAAACCGGCGGTCCGAATGAAAAACCGTTTTCACATAAAAGGTTCGTTACGACGAGACCTTCGAAACTAGATCCCATGTTAGTATGTTTCGATGACTTTTTTTCCAGGTAAAAAGTTACCACGTCTATGCAACGTAAGTTATCACACATCACAGACCTGATAACTTATGCAGCTCAGTCCTGATAACTTTGGCAACAAGGATGCCGGGAGGTGGGGGGAGTTGATGAACTTTTTTATGAATAACATGGTAACTCACACATCGCAGACCTGATAACTTATGCACCCCAGTCTTGGTAACTTTGGCGACGAGGGTGGCGGGGGGTGATGAACTTTTTTGTGAATAGCATGGTAACTCACACATCGCAGACCTGATAACTTATGCACCCCGGTCCTGGTAACTTTGGCGACGAGGGTGCGGGGGGGGGGGACTTGATGAAATATCCCCTCTGTAACTTTTGTGCGAATAGCATGATAACTCACACATCGTAGACCCGATAACTTATGTACACCGGTCCTGGTAACTTTGGTATGGGGGGGTGATGAAATATCCCCTCGGTAATTTTTGTGTGAATAGATGATAACTCACACATCATGGAGCTGATAACTTATGTACCTCGGTCATGGTAACTTTGGTGACGGGGGCAGGGAGAGTTGATGAAATATCCTATCAGCAACTTTTGTGTGAATAGCATGGTAACTCACATATCGTAGACCCGATAACTTATGTACACCGATCCTGATAACTTTGGTATTGGGGGGGTGATGAAATATCCCCCGGTAAGTTTTGTGTGAATAGATGGTAACTCACACATCATGGAGCTGATAACTTATGTACCTCGGTCATGGTAACTTTGGTGACGGGGCAGAGAGAGTTAATGAAATATCCCCTCTGTAACTTTTGTGCGAATAGCATGGTAACTCACACATCGTAGACCCGATAACTTATGTACACCGGTCCTGGTAACTTTGGTATGGGGGGTGATGAAATATCCCCTCGGTAACTTTTGTGTAAATAGATGGTAACTCACACATCATGGAGCTGATAACTTATGTACCTCGGTCATGGTAACTTTGGTGACGGGACAGGGAGAGTTGATGAAATATCCTATCAGTAACTTTTGTGTGAATAGCATGGTAACTCACACATCGTAGATCCGATAACTTATGTACACCGGTCCTGGTAACTTTTGACGATAGGGGTGAGGGAGGGGGTGTTGATGAAATATCTCCACATACACCCGATAATTTTTGCGTAAATAGCATGGTATTTTACGCGCCACAGACCTGATTATAGGTGGCCAACAGGCCGACCCGGGTACGGCACAACCCGACACACACCTAAACAGCTCTGGACTGACACGACCCACAAAGTTCTGTTTATAAAGTGAGTCATGCCATGTCGGCATGTGGACCTCACCCTACGGCCGAGGCACGTCACCGATGGTAGGCGATACTGTAGACATGATAATTTACTTCTAAATATTATGATAATTTTTTGACTCAGGCAAAAAAAGATAGTTAAAACATCTCTGGTAGCTTCAGTATAAACACCATGATAAGTTAGTGCTACGGGCATGGTAACTTCTGACCTGAAAAAAAGTCGTCAAAACATACCAACATGGGATCTAGTTTCGAAGGTCTCGTCGCGACGAATCTTTTATGTGAAAACGGTTTTTCAATTGGAGCGACGGTTTGAGCTACAAAACATTTTGATTTTTGATTTTTGTTGGAATCTTTGATGACATCGGCACTTTTGTCTCACGTGTTTACATGCACACTTAATTGAGTAAATCTGGTTAATTAAAGCAACTCATGGTAATTAGTATAGGAAGAATGGCACGGGGTGAAAAATCTGACAGCTGCATGCGCGCATCGCGCTACAATTCGTTTGGATTTGTTCGTTTGGTATATATCATAGTCCAATACAGATACAACCTAGAAACTCGTACTATACTGCTATATCTTAGATTTCTTGACCTTTGCATCACTGCAATACATATCCAGCAGTTATATGAATAAACTACAAGCTTGGCACACTTCTATATACCGATAGAGCAACAGGAGGAAAAATAGCCCATTGCCGCCGAAAGTTTAAATGTACTGATCGTCATCCTTGCTTACAGTTCTAATTCGAATAGAGTGCTCTGTTGTCATGGAAATACTTAGTTCTGGTTGCCTCCTTGTTGCAAACTAACCAAGCTATAATATGTTCCAGAGGGACCCTTTGACATGAGGGATGAGTGTGTGCCCTTCTCTACAACAATTCCTTTGTTGAGCACAGTGATCAGGTCACAGTTTTGGATTGTACTGAGCCTGTGTGCCACCACCACACTTGTCCTGCCAACCATCACTCTCTCCAGTGCCTCCTGCACCACCTTTTCGGACTGGCTGTCCAGTGCACTGGTAGCCTCATCCAGTAGCAAGATAGCTGGGTTCTTCAGGATGGCACGGGCAATTGCAATGCGCTGCTTCTGCCCTCCTGACAGCTGAACACCTCTCTCGCCACACCATGTGTCATATCCATCCTTGAGGTTGCTGATGAAGTCATGTGCATTGGCGGACCTTGCTGCATTCTCGATTTCTGCCTCACTCGCTGTTTCTGTGCCATACACAATGTTCTCTTTGATTGTGCCGGCAAATAGTGTTGGCTCCTGGCTGACCAGTCCAATGTGCTGTCGCAGGGCTCTAAGATTATATGTTTTGATGTCTCTGCCATCAATTTTCACCATGCCTCTCACCGGGTCATAGAATCGCTCTATAAGCCCAATGATGGTCGACTTGCCAGAGCCACTTTGCCCAACCAGGGCTGTTGACTTGCCTGATTGAATGCTTAAAGAGAACCCTTTGAAGATGATCACATCTGGCCTTGACGGGTATGCAAAGTCGACTCCTCTGATGTCCACTTCACCTTTGAGCTTCTCTGGCTTGTATCCTTCAGGGTTGTCAGGGTCAATTTCTGTTACCCGGTCGAGAACAGCAAACACCGAGGCGATTGCATCAGCACCCTTAGCTAGGTCTGTTGTCATGCTACCTGCATCAGCAATCACACGCCCTGTGCTTACTAGAATCATGAAGGTTTGGAAGAGTGCCTTGGCAGTAATGTGGTGCTCAGCTATGAGCCTGCCACCAAACCAGAAGTCAAGGGCCCATGTGCATGTCATCAGGCTCATGGAAGTGCCAAGGCCAAGGCCTGCAATCCACGACTGCCGGATGCTTTCCTTCCGTGGTCCGTTCTGTGCTTGGTTGAAGAGGCCTAAGATGCGGTCCTGGGATGAGAAGGCCGTGATGGTACGGAGATTGGAGACAGCCTCAGCAGCTAGCTTGCTACTTTCAGATTGTGCCTGTATTGATTTCTTGGACATGCTCTTGAGTAAGACACGGCGAGCATAGAAGCAGACGATGATGAGAGGCTGCACTGCTATCATGACAAGGGCCAGACGCCAGGCGATGACAAGACCCATGGTGCAAGCAATAAGCACCGCAGAAACTGTTTGGATCACCAGCGCCATTCGGTCACCCACTAGAGATCTCACCTGTAACAAAACACAGAAACATTAGGCTAGCTTAGATGAATTTCCGTTGAAGCATCAACACGCTTAATTTCTGTCTGGTACTTACCACGTTGGCGTCCTTGGCAAGCTGTGAGCATATGGCACCACTGGAGTTCTCATCGCGGTCGAACCATCCAATCTCGAAAGTAAGGATTTTTGTTAGCATCTGTTCCCTGATCCTCTTGGTGAGGTATTCTCCCATAGCACCAAAGTTGTAATGCTGCCCAATGTTGATCATGAACGAGAGCACTGCAAGAGCGACAAAGATGAGAGCATATGCCCTTGTTTTGTCCTTGATCTCGTCATGATCGGTCAAGAAGTAGACTGAGATCATGCTTCCCATGGCGTATGCATAAGCAGGCTGGATGCCTCCAAACACAATTGCACTCAAGCTTCCCATAAGTGCCTGCCTCCACTCTGGCGCATTAAGCATAAGCAGCCTTCTGAAGGACGGCAGAGGAAGCTTTGGCTCCTCAGTGTTGTCGGCATCGCCTGCATCACCCAATGACCGGGCTGAGCTTGACCTGCTAGCCGCGGAGAATCTCCTGCTCATGCTGTGGCTGCTGGACTTCCCCACGGCGGAAGTGCTGCCGGCTCCACTGACCTCATCAACCTCGTTCGATTCTCTAGTCTGCTGAAGGCGAACAAGAGATGAGTAGAGGCCATTCTCATCAGCGATGAGCTCTTCATGGGAGCCCAGCTCTTTGACCTCGCCGTACTGCATGACAGCAATCATGTCAGCATTGCGGATAGTGGAGAGGCGATGTGCAATGACGATAGTCGTCCGGCCCACGGAGGCCAGGTCGAGTGCCTCCTGTACAACACGCTCTGACTCAGTATCCAGTGCACTGGTGGCTTCGTCAAGGAGGAGGATCTTGGGTGACTTCAGGATTGCTCTGGCAATAGCAATCCTCTGCTTCTGCCCTCCAGACATTTGGACACCACGCTCGCCCACCTGTTTTAATTTCAAGTACGATTAATACCAGACTATCAGCGTATGAACCACGGCTTTATTAGTTCATTAATTCACATAAGATTTTTTTTTGGAAAGTATCAATAGCTTAAAATGAACTAGTTTATTGATGAGGAAACAATTGCAATCCTTAATTTCTTGTGGCAAGTACATCAAATCCGAAGGCACATACGTGAGTTTTTTCTTTCTTTCAAACTTCTGTATGTACACCTCTCCTTTTCATTTCAAAACTGCATTTTCTCACTAGAAGAATATTCAGAAATGCCCGTGTGTTACAACCTCCGTACAGAAATATAAGAGCGTTTGGATCACTACACTCTTATATTTCTTTACGGAGGGAGTACTTCTTTTATAGAAGAATTGCCTATGATACTTATGCAGAAGTACAGTAAAAAATATACTAATGCAGAACTCATATGTATGCTCCAGTCTGTTTGTTGACATACTTCTCGGCCGTATCCTCCATTGATTATGAACATCTAATGTTGCCACCTCAAAGTTGAACCTAGCTTATCTTAAACATCTAGCTCAGCATTGTAAACTGGGTTATCATATTCATCCATATATGTAAATTTACCCTCCCTACATACTGTGCCCACAAAATTGAACACATCAGCAGTCAATGGTAGTCAAAAGCGTTGCAGGGAATAAAACATCAACTTTAGTTGATAAATAAACTATAGGCAGGAAATCTTTGTTCTGGAGACCTAGAAACACTTGGAAGCATCAACATCGTAGGATATAGCAGTGTCATTTCAAGTATGAAATCATGTTTGTTCCATCAATATTTCGGCTCATTATTTAACCGTATGGCGTTAATTGATCATGGACAATAATAGTCACTATCAGGTCCAAGTATGTGTTTATACTATATTTGATTCATCTTTTCATTCTCAGAACTAACTCATCCTATCCTTCCATGTTAGTTGATCAATTCATGGCCGGAATAGTGTTTCAGAATTAAACTTATAAGCGTCCTGAAGGCCATTACTGTTCCTTATCCTATATTGACAATTGACATGGATATATAGCTGCATGACTAGCTACTTTAACATCATTATTCTGACCATATAGCTTTACCTTTGCAGATCTGGAATCTTGTTATTTTGTCTTCCAAAAATGCACTTAGCCGTTGTACTGTCACGACTTGATCATATATTCTCAAGCTATACACTTACTAGCCGCAACTACATTAAGGTAAATCTGACTTCCGAAAGAAATCATTGACAAAACATCTCTTTTTTTCAACACAATATTTGCATATGCGATATGTGCACTGGTTACACACACTCTGACAAGCTTGTTCAGTTAATAAGTGCACAGTACGGTTTGTTGGTAGAGCGAAAAGATTAAGCCGCCTATTATTTCATGGGACACTTTACGGTGATCTTTCCATAGCACTTGAACAATGCGAATGGAAGTTCAGTACGTGGATATCAACTGGTAGATACTCAACAGGGAGGGCAGCGTTTTTAGTGCCTATCAGGTCATTGTGTTAGCTGGTTTGCCCACATCAAAATCTAGTGCGTCCAAATTTTATGCGCCCCGCGGCGCACAGTAGAAACGGTAGTGGTGGGGTTTCTGGCCATGAATGAACTTTTGAGGTTTACATGCGTGCCACTTGGAGTTCGAATCATCAGGGGGTGTCCCTCATTATTAGCTGGGGGCTGCATCTTGAAGAAGACCTACCTATGTTGGAACAGCACAGCGGCTGGAAAAAGACGCATCCTTTTCCCTTTAACGCTCAGTGAGTGGCTTTGAAACGCAACAGTTTGCAGTGACCGGCGGCAGCGGACCAGATCAGTGATGCTTTTTCTGAATCGTTTTTGATTTTTTTGGTCGATTAAAGTTGCCTTTTGGAACCAGTCATGCACGACATACGCACGAACGGCTCGCATGGGCACTTCCTTGTGTCAGATCTCTGCCTAACATATTGCTGTCAAAAATATTGAGTGCATGACAGGACCTGGGTGAAAATCCTGTTTGCTGGGAAAGTTGGAACACCATAACTGTTGGCTGGCAAGCCTTTTCTGATTACCAGATTTGCAAAAGCCCTCCTAGCTGCTGGCCGGCAGTGCCCACCGACCATGGACATGGAGGCACACACCCTGAGTGGTGGGCCGGCCAGCCTCCCTTTTCTACTTGGGTTTCACCACTCTATGATTCCTAGCCCCCGCCATCGGCCATATTCGAAACTGCAAAGCGAGTGCTTTGAATTTCCATGCCATCTCCACTCGAACCGAATCGCCGTGAAGTGGTGTTATAGCAGCCTTAGAAGTAATAGTACCGACGCTTTGAGCTAACATGGGAAACAAAGATGAAATTCAGAGGGCATTTACCGCATTCCTCGGAATATAACTTTGGGCCTTAGCTTAACTAACTCAGATTATGCTGCTACATGCAGTACGGGTATTTTGGAAGACATCTGGTACAATATTCTTTCGGTAATGAAAATGATTGAGAGATCATAATGCACTGATGACTGATCTGTTGTTTCCCAGAAGAGGACGGATGATGTGTGGCAGGTCAGGTCTGCTGGAGAAGAGAAGACCTAAGTGGAGAGGAACTGTATGCTGAAGCTGAACTGGTGGTAAGGGTGGTTATACTTTACGCCCACGCACCACAGGGCGGCCACTCCCGTTCATCCCACAGCAAATGTGCCGCAGTGTCCGTTGTTTTGTAAATCATTGCTTGGAGCTTTTCGTTTTTGTTTTTGTTTTGTCTGACGATGCGCCTTAGTTTGCGTGATTTCTTGTTCATTAGTTTGCAGACTTGTGCTGCCTGATTGGGCCCTCAGGTGTTGATAATTTTTATCAGCTTTACTTTTAACTTGTGTATGTAATGAACTCTTCTCGTTCCAGGACGATTTGGTAGTTCCCAGTGCCTGACTTGGTGTTAAAATCTTGTGTATGCGCATCTCCAGCCTTGGGATCCTTGACGGCGCTCCAAGGGTACACTTGTCACACTGCAAGTCTTCATCCAAACACCTAACTAACTACTACTACCACTTACCTAAGAAACGTTTTACGTTTTGAGACTACATTTGTACCGGGGGTGATACCAGCTCAGCGGTGGGAGACAGCTTGGGCAGAGCGGAGCGGCGAGGCTCGCACGGTAGCGGTAGCCGGCGATTTAGTCGGCGTTGAAGGGCAGGTCGACGGGCACGGGCAGGTCTTGGACGAGGAAGAAGATGACTGGTCTGGTGGATGTACTGTAGATCAGACGGTTGAGGGAAAATTCGATTGAACTGTTCTTCTTTTCAGATGTCTTTTCGATACTTCTGTGGTTTTGATATGACTTTCATGGTGAGATACATGGTACTCTCTCCGTTTCCTTTTATAAGATGTTTTAGACAGCTGGTTTTGAACTGTTTTGTGTGTTGTCTGAACATCTAAAACGTCTTACAAAAATGAACAGGGGGAGTAGTATTTCCTTTTCACTGGGGTCAGTATAACTTTGTGGGATTGGGAACACGACAGGATGATCAGCTCCCTCTGAATCCTATCCCAGATTGCGTGAGGGCTCTTCTTCAGAGGTAAGGGCTAATCTATTCTTTCTTACTCGACTTAGAAAAGGTGACCACGCTACTCCCAGAAGCAAAGGTTGCTACTTCCAGGAAACAATCTAAGTCAATAAATGCCTTGTTAAGAACCCCCCATAAAAGGAAGGCACAATTCGCAACGTAGAATGATGGGAGGAGCTGGGATTCCAGAGCCTCATGCCGCGGCTGCCTACCACTCCTCTTCAATTAAACAACGAGGAGAATTTTGACATGTTTAGTTATTCTGTTGGTTGGCTTGGGCCTGTTTGTCGCAAAACACAAGCTGAACATGGTTCCACACGCACCCACGTGAATGGTGAATTCGAAGAAGTACTACAAAGTCGTACTCCCTCTATTCTGGTTTACAGGGTTTAAAATTTGAAATCTCATCAACGAAGATGAATTTTGAGTGAATAGCACTAGCTTTAACTAGCCAATAAAATATTTTTCATATTTTTTTATTTCTAAAGCAATAAGTGTAGCACCCTTATTCTTATTGGACTTGCATGGTGCATGCAGAAAAAAATACATGCATGACCATTAATTTCTTTTTTCCTATATCTATGAATTAAATGCGGTGTGAGACTCAAAACACTTTAACTCAATTAGACTTAAGTTGAGGCTAATATAATGAAAATTTGATTTTTTTTAAGATAAGCCCTATAAACTGAAAAGGAAGAAGTACTAAACCAAAAATAATTAATATGTACCGAAGTCCGGAGGGAGTACAGTCTTTTTAAAATTTCTAATTCTTTTGGATACCAAACTTGGTATGCCATTCGAGTCAGGTGTGAAGTTTCATGAAGTATTGACACCTATGGTACACTTCATGAAGAAAATAGATCTTACTATTCATCAAACAGTGTGTTTTTTGCGGGTAATCAAACTGTGTTTTTTAAATAAACTTTAGCTTTTGTCATTTTTTTCCAGATTATCATGGATGACATTTCTTCGTGAAACTCCACACGTGAGTATACTGGTCCACTATCTGTGTCACAAAAAATTCAGTGTCTTTTCATTTTTCTAATATTGTTTTTTATTTTATTGTTCCAACAGGTGCGCGTGGAGCCATGTCCCAAAAGTTCCCGTCTCAATTTGTGGTTGCTACTATAATGCAGGAGTATGAAAATGGAAGCACCTTTATGGTTTATATTCCTTCTCATTCTTTATCTTTTCCAATTGCAGTAAGATTTTTTTACATATACATACCCCATAACAAGGATGTCCATGTCAGTGCAAAGTAGAGCTTCCATTTTCTTGGGATGGTGCTTTATGACTTGTATATTGTTGATTTCTCTTTAGAATTTAGGCTTTAATATGAGTAGCATGTTTTAAAACTATCTGAATCGTATTCCCTTCACTAGTAGTAGTAATTGATTGGCTCTCGCTCTTGACTTTTGAGAGAGAAAAATACACATGCAGAGAGCAAAGAGAGAAGGAAAAGGAAACAACATGATGAAGATTCTCGACTTTTTACCGCATTTTTGTATGACTACTACGTACTCTAATCCGCCGAACATGCTAGCAGAAAGTTGGCAGAGAAAACAACTCGACGAATCGCATAAGCATTTCGCAACGAGAAGAAAAGTTGACGAGAAGGAAATCGACAGCGACTTGCAAAGAGGAGACAGTTGCCATGGATTGGGAATAATGGGAGATCACGGTGGTAATTGTAATTGATTGTTACCTGTGTGTCGTACCCCTGCGGCAGCTGGGAGATGAAGTTGTGAGCGTTGGCGGCCTTGGCGGCGGCGGTGACCTCCTCCGGCGTGGCGTCCTCCTTGCCGAACAAGATGTTCTCCATGATGGACGTGGCGAACAGCGCCGGCTCCTGGCTGACGAGGCCCATCTGCGCGCGCAGCCACTTGAGCCGCAGCCGCCGGATGTCCACGCCGTCCAGCGCCACCTCCCCGCCCGACGGGTCGTAGAACCGCTCCAGCAGCGCCACCACCGTCGACTTGCCCGACCCGCTGCTGCCCACCAGCGCCGCCGTGCGACCCGCCGGCACGCGCAGGCAGAAGCTGGAGAAGATGGGGCTCTCCGGCCGCGACGGGTAGCAGAACTCCACCTTCTTGAACTCCACCTCGCCGGCCACGTTCGCCAGCTCCTCCCCGGTGTCGCTGCCCGAGTCGATCTTGGGCACCCGCCGGATCACCGCCAGCACCCTCTCCCCCGCCGCGCTCGCCTCCGAGAAGTACTTGACGTTCGACAGTCCCGACCCCAGCGCCCTGCATGCACGTACGCGTTCCATGGGTCGTCGTTAACGCCGGCGGCTATGTAATAGTATCGTGCATGGACATGGACCGGAAATTAACAAGATTGCTGCCACGTACAGGCCGCCGAGGATGATGGAGGCGGAGGCGGCGAAGACGGTGCCGCCCTGGTAGCCGTGGTACATGACGAGGCGGCTGCCGTACCAGACGTTGAAGGCCCAGATGGCGAAGGTGATGCCGTTGCTGCCGACGGCGATGCCCTTGGCGAGCCCCTGCTTGATCCCGAGCCGCGTCGACTCCTCGAGCGCCGCCGAGAAGTGCGCCATGGTGGCGCGCTCCGCCGCGAACGAGTACACGGTGCGCACCGACGAGATGGCCTGCTCGGCGACGGCGCCCGGGCGCGTGTACTGCTCCCTGATCCGGCGCGCGAGGCCGATGAGGATGCGGCCGTACATGAAGCCGGGGATGATGAGCAGCAGGACCGACGGCAGCGCCACCAGGGTGAGCCGCCACAGCAGCGCGAAGGCCACGGCGTAGCTGCCGAAGAACATGGCGGCGTTCATCACGAAGTTGGGCACCTTCTCGCTCAGCACGTCCTGCACCACCAGGCTGTCGTTGGAGACGCTGGCGATCACCTCCGCCGTCGACCCCACCTTGAGGTCGAAGTACTCCACGTCCTGCCGGAGCACCGCCGCCAGGTACCGGGCACGCATGCGCGACGCCTGCCTCTCCGCCGTCCGTGACCAGCAATACCCCTCTGCGCACGCATCGATCACATTGAGAAATGCATGGCTGCATGTACGCCATTGGCACAGCATCCAAATATATTGTCGTTGTGACTCACCTAGGAACGCCATAACCCAGCAGCCCAGCGCCAAGAAGACGAGGTTCCTCGCGTTCTGGCCGATCGAGTGGATTCATTCCAACACGGGAATTGCATGTTAGTTACTCTTCAGGGATCAATGTAGAATCTGCTGAATTCGTACTACGTACCTCGTTGATCTTGGAGCTGAACTCCTGGAGGAGGTCGGGGCCGCTGCCGAGGTCGTTGAAGATGCGGCTGGTGATGAGCAGCATGACCGGCGTGGAGATGCCGTCGCCGATGGCGCCCACCAGGCCCAGCACCATGAGCGCCACGTCCGCCGCGTCCGCGTGCATGAAGACCGACATGAGCGACGAACCGAACGGTGCCTTCTTGGCGTCTGCCGCGCCACCCATGTCCGGCGAACCCGCGAGCTCGCCTGTTGGTTGCTTCTGATGGAGAGTTTACTTGATATGTAGGCTGACTCGGGAGTATAGAAGTATAATCCGGCCTCCTTTTCAGGCCGTTTAATTAGGTGGTAGACTCTGACTTGTCTAGCTCGCTCGTCTGCCGGAGGAGAGATGGACGGCTCCGGCTTATATATAGGGCGCCAGCCAGCAGGTGCATGAGGAAGGGAGGCGCCGAGGCGGTGGCTCCATGTCATTTTCAGGTGCAAAAAATAAGTTCAGTCAACTTAACCGCAGCGGTCGAAATCTAATCCAACGGTTATTACACCTTCTTTCAACTGGTATTTTTTTAGGCAAATTCTTTCAACTCACAAGAAACCCACCCAGCCTAACTGGTACGGACCAGCCCATGGACATCGTGGCATGGATCCTACGCCAACACTCCAAGTGCAAAACTGGGCCAATGAGGAGAGCCGTGTGAGCGGCGGCTTCGGATAAATTTATAGGGTGCAATTATGATAGGGTGTCGACTTTGGTTACTTGGGTGATGGAGTCGACGACTCATGTGGGACGTGGCCTCAAGGTCGATGTGTGCATTGCTTATGTATCGATTTCCGGTCAGTTTTCCTTATTAACTACCAATTCTCTTTTGCTGAATGAAAAGGCAGAGCTCCTCCTGGTTCCTCGAAAAAAGATAAGAACCCATGGATGTGTCATAGAACCGATGTGAATTCACTTCTCTTCAAACTTCGTATCATTCATATGAGACACGATTACTATCTCAGGCTGAGACGTAGGTACAAAAGGAATCACCCATGAAGAAGCGAGGGTAGAAGACCAAGTCATGAAGGAGAAGGAATAAAAATGAGGAAAGAAGAAGGATTACCTATTAGCACCCGAACTGTCCGATTTCCTAGTCTAACTGTCCGTCCTATGGCCTGACAAAGAGACCCCCTGACATACCGTCCGAGATCAATGTAAAATACCTCAGAAGCCTTTTCGATGAAGCTGGAATGTCTAGCTTCAAGCCTGGATTATCCGGCTACTTAAGGTTACCTGACACTCGTAGACAGCGCGAGCCAGGATCCGCACCTGCTCGAGTGATCGGACTGTTCGACCATCGGTCTGGACTGTCGGGCACCAATCTAGACGCCTGCCCCGTGCATGCGTGTAAATTTGGCCAAGTGGCCATGCATTCCCCTTCTTTTTTTAAGAAAAGAAGGATGACCCCCGGCCCATCTGGGAGATGCATAAGGCCACTTTATTGATTATTCTCGAGGACCTTACAAAGTATTACAACAATATGCCTGAACCCGCCAGCTTGGCAACATCTGCCGCTACTCCTATCCATATGATGAAGGGGTGCTAGCTGGGCCAAATACCTAGACCACTCACCTAATCCTAACATCAAAAGCCGGAAGCCCCAGCCGAGCCTCATACCGGGTTTGGGGCACAAACCGGTCTGACGCACTCGCTTGTGTCGTCACCGCCGCCATCTTCCACAGGTCCGTCTTCAGAGCAGATATTGAGGCTTCTACCTTGTCTGTCCATTCTGCCATCGACGTCACCATGACGCCAGACAGCTACCTCCTCCTGCGCAAGTCCATCTCCGCGCATCGGACGCCGAGTGTCCACAATGCCATGCCGTCGAGATTCCCCTCCTACCTCCCCCTTTCTTCCCTAAGCTATACAAACCATACCTAGACTCCAATTCAGGTGAGCAAATCATATACCGAAACCTTGGGAGAGCTTTGCTCATCTTATCACCTCCTATAGGATCAAGACCTCTAAGGGAGAAGGATTCTTCATATGATCACCTAGTCCTCTTTCTACTCTAGGGTTTGGAGAACATATGTCAAGGGCCCGTCTCTCTTAGAGATTTAGAAAGAACTATATCCTTTTACTTGTACCTTAGTTGCTTGTGGATCTATATGTATCTCTTGTTTTGGATGTTTTGAGAACACATGTGTGATGGAAACTTGTCCATCTAGTTTATCCTCTTGTTTTTTTTGACCTATTGGAGTTCTTTCTCTTGATCACCTCCAAATTGTGAAGATTAGGCAACAATTAGGACTTGGTCATATATCATGGACACTAGGCTAACTGCTTGTCGCCCCCTTCCTACCCCCATTGCTGCCAGCGCTACCACGTATGCCTCACATCTCGTCCAACTCGAGCGTCCACCTCTGCTGGTCCATCACACCCCCTCTAAGTCCCGCCATGACAATGAACCTTCTCACCCCGCAAACTGAATCCTAGACTCTGAATCACCTCTACCGGTGACGCCACGGTTGGCAGCGACATCTCTGTCTCAAACTTGGGGTTGCACTACGTTGCCCAAGCAATTGGACCGACACCTAATTTTTTTTAGGGGCGTGAACTACAGTAAGCACATCATTTTTCTCTTTCTAGGGACAAGTTTTTTGTGTGTATAATAACAACAATACAAAAACAATCGTTGTACACATTAAAACATAATTAAACATAGGACATATTTTGGATTTTCCAAGGTGCATGCATGCTAAAAGTTGATCAAAGCTCGTAGCCGGAACTATAATTAGGGACATGCACCCGATGAACAAAATCATATAATATATATTTTGTGCCCCTAAGGTTATGTTATACCTACTTGCCAAAATAAGTTTATGTTATCTAGATTTAGCACTGAACACAACTCATACAACTATGGGCAGTGCCAGAAACTAAAGATAGTGAAGGCCAAGTTAAAAAGGTTGAAGAATTACACTACAAATCACACATGTTAATCAGATCACATGCAAATGACTCCCAAATCCTAATTGTGAGTCTCACCCACTTCATAACACATTATTTGCATGGAAAATAGTTGATACTTAACCTACAAAAAAATAAATTAAATTAATTAAATATTTCACAGTCGCATTACATTTATATTTCAATGCTAACGAAGACAATGTCACTACTACAGTGATATGTTTGATTTATGGCGTATCGTAGAGGGTTAATGAAGAAAAATGAGAAGAGAAACTAATATACCACATGCGAGCAACTCGTAATCTATACTACAAATCACACATGTTAATCAGATCACATGCAAATGACTCTGAAATCCTAATTCTCAGTCTCACCCACTTCACAACGCTTTATTTGAATGGGAAATGGTTGATGCTTAACCTATAAATAAATAAATTTAATTAACTAAATACTTCACAGTCGCATTACATTTATATTTTAGTGCTAATGAAGACAGTGTCACTACTATGATGATATATATGATTTATGGCATATCGTAGAGGGTTAATGAAGAAAAATGCGAAGAGAAACTAATATACCACATGCATGCGAGCAGCTCGTAATCTCCATGCCTCTGGCATATCAACTAATTAATATAGCACATAACTTGCAAGCTTCATACTTGATTTCCATGCGTTGCATCTAGTCAACAATGAAATTCAATTAATCAATATAACATACAAGTCATAATCTCCATGCTTCAATATAAAAATGTTTTGTGTCCATTGATACTAAAATTTGCCTATATTTTCAAGGGGGATTCCACCGCTTCTCGGCTTTGGAACTGGTGATGCACCCAATCCTCAATTGTCCATCATTAGTAAGCTCAACTCCATTAAATAAAAAGTTCTCCAACAATAGTAGTATTGAAATAAACAAGGACCACATACTTCCCATTATCACTTAGGAACTGATACATATGCCAAGACTCAGTAGCAGAGAACTTCAAACATTAGCTACCTAAATATCGCCCTAAAGCATCACATTCCCCTCGAACTCCGTCTTCTGTAGTGATGCTCGGGGTCACGGAGGTTGAGTTTGAGTTATCTTCTTGTACATTATAGAGTATTCCTCCGTACACATGCAATCATTTATGATCTCTGGATTAATTTGGTTTTAACTATGTGCCTATGGCCGACCATCTCCTCGTGGCATGTGATATTGGAAATATGCCCTAGAGGCAATAATAAAATGATTATTATGTATTTCCTTGTTCATGATAATTGTCTATTGTTCATGCTATAATTGTGTTAACTGGAAACCGTAATGCATGTGTGAATACATAGACCACAACATGTCCCTAGTGAGCCTCTAGTTGGCTAGCTCGTTGATCAATAGATGGTCACGGTTTCATGACCATGGACATTGGATGCCATTGATAACGGGATCACATCATTAGGAGATGATGTGATGGACAAGACCCAATCCTAAGCATAGCACAAGATCGTGTAGTTCATCTGCTAAAGCTTTTCAAATGTCAACTATCGTTTCCTTAGACCATGAGATTGTGCAACTCCCGAATACCATAGGAATGCTTTGGGTGTGCCAAACGTCACAACGTAACTGGGTGGCTATAAAGGTGCACTACGGGTATCTCCGAAAGTGTCTGTTGGGTTGGCATGAATCGGGACTGGGATTTGTCACTCCGTGTGTCGGAGAGGTATCTCTGGGCCCACTCGGTAAGACATCATCATAATGAGCTCAAAATGACTAAGGAGTTAGCCATGGGATGATGTGTTATGTGACGAGTAAAGAGACTTGCCGGTAACGAGATTGAACAAGGTATAGGGATACCGACGATCGAATCTTGGGCAAGTATCATACCGATAGACAAAGGGAATTGTATACAGGATTGATTGAATCCCCGACATCATGGTTCATCTGATGAGATCATCGTGGAGCATGTGGGGGCCAACATGGGTATCCGGATCCCGCTGTTGGTTATTGACCGGAGAGGTGTCTCGGTCATGTCTACGTGTCTCCCGAACCCGTAGGGTCTACACACTTAAGGTTCGATGACGCTAGGGTTATATGGAAATAGTGTACGTGGTTACCTAAGGTAGTTTGGAGTCTCGGATGAGATCACGGACGTCACGAGGAGTTCCGGAATGATCCGGAGGTAAAGAATGATATATAGGAAGTGAGGATTTGGCCACCGGAAGTGTTTCGGGAATTACCGCTAACGTATCGGGACCACCGGAAGGGTTTCAGGGGTCCACCAAGTGGGGCTACCGGGCCCAGAGGGCTGCATGGGCCGAGAGTGGAAGGGACCAGCCCTAGAGTGGGCTGGTGCACCCTCCACCCTGGCCCAAGGCGCAGGAAGGTGGGAGGGAGGGGAAACCCTAGACCCATATGGGCCTAAGGCCCACTAGGGCTGCGCCCTCCCCCTCTCCCTCTCTCTGGCCGCTAGCCAGATGGCATCTAGGGCTGGCCACAGCTCCTAGGGTAGGAACCCTAGGTCTGCGCCCTCCCTCCTCCTCCTCCTATATATAGTGGAGGGTTTTGGGGCTGCCAGTCACACGAGTTCTCTCTCCCACGACACAGCCCTACTCCTCCCTCTCCTCGTCCTCCATAGTGCTTAGCGAAGCTCTGCCGGAGTACCAAGCAGCTCCACCGTCACCATGCGATCGTGCTGCTGGTGCTCTCCCTCAACCTCTCCTTCCTCCTTGCTGGATCAAGGCATAGGAGACGTCACCGGGCTGCACGTGTGTTGAATGCGGAGGCACCGTTGTTCGGTGCTAAGATCGGAGTCCACCACGATCTGAATCGCTACGAGTACGACTCCACTAATGGCATTCTTGTAACGCTTCCGCTTAGTGATCTTGAAAGGTATGAAGATGCAATCTCTTCCCACTCGTTGCTGGTTTCTCCATAGATAGATCTTGGTGAACACGTAGGAAAATTTTGATTTACTACTATGTCTCCCAACAGTGGCATCATGAGTTAGGTCTATGCGTAGAATCTATGCATGAGTAGAACACAAAGTAGTTGTGGGCGTTGATCTTGTTAATTTGCTTACCACTACTAGTCTTATCTTGATTCGACGGTATTGTGGGATGAAGCGGCCCGGACCAACTTTACACGTACGCTTACGTGAGACCGGTTCCACCGCCTGACATGCACTTGTTGCATAAGGTGGCTAGCGGGTGTCTGTCTCTCCCACCTTAGTCGGATTGGATTCGATGAAAAGGGTCCTTATGAAGGGTAAATAGCAATTGGCATATCACGTTGTGGTTTTGGCATAGGTAAGAAACGTTCTTGCTAGAAATCTATAGCAGCCACGTAAAAACTTACAACTACAAATTAGAGGACGTCTAACTTGTTTTTGCAGCATATGCCTTGTGATGTGATATGGCCAAAGGATGTGATGTGATGTATTGTGATGTATGAGATTGATCATGTTCTTGTAATAGGATTCACGGCTTGCATGTCGATGAGTATGACAACCGGCAGGAGCCATAGGAGTTGACTTATTTTATTGTATGACCTGCGTGTCAATCATAAATGCCATGTAATTACTTTACTTTATTGCTAAACGTTAGCCATAGTAGTAGAAGTAATAGTTGGCGAGACAACTTCATGAAGACACGATGATGGAGATCATGGTGTCGTGCCGGTGACAGTGATGATCATGGTGCCCCGAAGATGGAGATCAAAGGAGCAAGATGATATTGGCCATATCATGTCACTATATTGATTGCATGTGATGTTTATCATGTTTACATCTTATTTTCTTAGAACGACGGTAGTAAATAAGATGATCTCTCAATAAAATTTCAAGAAAGGTGTTCACCCTAACTGTACACCGTTGCTAAGGATCGTTGTTCCGAAGCACCACGTGATGATTGGGTGTGATAGGTTCTAACATTCGCATACAACGGGTGTAAGCCAGATTTACACACGCGAAACACTTAGGTTGACTTGACAAGCCTAGCATGTACATACATGGCCTCGTAACACGGAAGACCGAAAGGTCGAACATGAGTCGTATAGAAGATACGATCAACATGGAGATGTTCACCATGGATGACTAGTCCGTCTCACGTGATGATCGGACATGGGCTAGTTCACATGGATCATGTGTCACTTGGATGACTAGAGATATGTCTATCTAAGTGGGAGTTCATTAAATAATTTGATTATGTGAACTTAATTATCATGAACTTATTATAAAATTGTCTTTACAATATATGTTGTAGATCCAATTGCCAACGCTAATGTCACCCTCAACTTCAATGCGTTCCTAGGGAAAACCAAGCTGAAAGATGATGGAAGCAAATATGCGGACTGGGTCCGTAGCTTGAGGATCATCCTCATAGCTTCCAAAAGATTGTATGTCCTTGATGCACCGCTAGGTGACCCACCCATTTTCCCAGCGGACCAAGACGTTACGAACGCTTGGCAGTCATGCTGCGATGATTACTCCCTTGTTCAGTGCGGCATGCTTTACAGTTTAGAACCGGGGCTCCAAAAACGTTTTGAGCAACACGGAGCATATGATATGTTCCAAGAGCTGAAACTGGTTTTCCAAGCTCATGCCCGGGTTGAGAGATATGATGTCTTCGACAAGTTCTTCAACTGTAAGATGAAGGAGAATAGTTCAGTCAGTGAGCACATACTCAAAATGTCTGGGTTGCACAACTGCTCGACTTAGCTGGGAGTTAATCTCCCGGATGACTCGGTCATTGACAGAATCCTCCAGTCGCTTCCACCTAGCTACAAGATCTTTGTGATGAACTACAACATGCAGGGTATGGAGAAGTCCATTCCTGAGTTGTACTCGATGCTGAAATCAGCGGAGGTCGAGATAAAAAAGGAGCATCAGGTGTTGATGGTGAATAAGACCACTAGTTTCAAGAAAGGCAAGGGTAAGAAGAACTTCAAGAAGGACGGCAAAGCTATTGCCGCGCCCGGTAAGCAAGTTGTCGGGAAGAAGAACAAGAATGGACCGAAGCCTGAGACTGAGTGCTTTTATTGCAAGGGTACCGGTCACTGGAAGCGGAACTGCCCCAAGTACTTAGCGGATAAGAAGGCCGACAATGTTAAAGGTATATGTGATATACTCGTTATTGATGTGTACCTAACCAGCACTCGTAGTAGCTCCTGGGTATTTGATACCGGTGCAGTTGCTCACATTCGTAACTCCAAACAGGAGCTGCGGAATAAGCGGAGGCTGGCAAAGGATGAGGTGACGATGCGCGTCGGGAATAGTTCCAAGGTCGATGTGATCGCCGTCGGCACGCTACCTCTACATCTACCTTCAGGATTAGTTTTAAACCTTAATAATTGTTATTTAGTACCAGCTTTGAGCATGAACATGGTATCTGGATCTCGCTTGATGCGAGATGGCTACTTATTTAAATCTGAGATTAATGGTTGTTCTATTTATATGAGAGAAATGTTTTATGGTCATGCCATGTTGGTCAATGGTTTATTTTTGATGAATCTCGAACGTGATATTACACATGTCCATAGTGTGAGTACCAAAAAGTGTAAGGTTGATAACGATAGTCCCACTTACATGTGGCACTCGCCTTGGTCATATTGGTGTCAAACACATGAAGAAGCTCCATGCTGATGGACTTTTGGAGTCTCTTGATTTTGAATCATTTGACACGTGCGAACCATGCCTCATGGGAAAAATGACCAAGACTCCGTTCTCCGAAACAATGGAGCGAGCAACTAACTTGTTGGAAATAATACATACCGATGTATGCGGTCCAATGAGCGTTGAGGCTCACGGTGGCTACCATTATGTTCTCACCCTCACTAATGACTTGAGCAGATATGGGTAGACATACTTAATGAAACACAAGTCTTAAACCTTTGAAAAGTTCAAGGAATTTTAGAGTGAGGTAGAGAATCAACGTGACAGGAAAATAAAGTGCCTACAATCTGATCGTGGTGGAGAATATTTAAGTCACAAGTTTGGCACGCACCTAAGGAAATGTGGAGTTGTTTCACAACTCACGCCACCTGGCACACCTCAGCGAAATGGTGTGTCTGAACATCGTAATCGCACTCTATTGGATATGGTGCGATCTATGATGTCTCTTATCGACTTACCGCTATCATTTTGAGGATATGCATTAGAGATTGCCGCATTCACTTTAAATAGGACACCATCAAAGTCCATTGAGACGACACCGTATGAATTATGGTTTGGAAAGAAACCTAAGCTGTCGTTTCTAAAAGTTTGGGGATGCAATGCTTATGTGAAGAAACTTCAACCTGAGAAGCTCGAACCCAAAGCGGAAAAGTGTGTTTTCATAGGATATCCCAAAGAGACTATTGGGTATACCTTCTACCTCAGATCCGAAGGCAAAGTCTTTGTTGCCAAGAATGGATCCTTTCTCGAGAAAGAGTTTCTCTCGAAAGAAGTAAGTGGGAGAAAAATAGAACTTGATGAGGTAATTGTACCTCCACTTGAACCGGAGAGTAGCGCGGCACAGGAAGTTGTTTCTGTGGAGCCTGCACCGGCTGGAGAGGAAGTTAATGATGATGATCATGAAACTTCAGATCAAGTTACTATTGAACGTCGAAGGTCCACTAGGACACGTTCCACACCAGAGTGGTACGGCAACCCTGTCCTGGAGATCATGTTGTTGGACAACGGTGAACCTTCGAACTATGAAGAAGCGATGGCGGGCCCAGATTCCAACAAATGGCTTGAAGCCATGAAATCTGAGAGAGGATCCATGTATGAGAATAAAGTGTTGACTTTGGTGGACTTGCCTGATGATAAGCGAGCCATTGAAAATAAATGGATCTTTAAGAAGAAGACTGACGCTCATGGTAATGTGACCGTCTATTAGGCTCGGCTTGTCGCTAAGGGTTATCGACAAGTTCAAGGAGTTGACTATGATGAGACTTTCTCACCCGTAGCGATGCTGAAGTCTTTCCGAATCATGTTAGCAATTGCCGCTTTTTATGATTATGAGATCTGGCAAATGGACGTCAAAACGGCATTCCTTAATGGCTTCCTTAAGGAAGAACTGTATATGATGCAGCCGGAAGGTTTTGTCGATCCTAAAGATGCTAACAAAGTATGCAAACTCCAACACTCCATCTATGGGCTGGTGCAAGCACCTCGGAGTTGGAACATTCGCTTTAATGAGGTGATTAAAGCGTTTGGGTTTGTACAGGTTTATGGAGAACCCTGTATTTACAAGAAAGTGAGTGGGAGATCTATAGCATTTCTCATATTATATGTGGATGACATACTGATAATGGGAAATGATATAGAACTTTTGGAAAGTGTAAAGTCCTACTTGAATAAATATTTTTCAATGAAGGATCTTGGAGAAGCCGCTTACATATTAGGCATCAAGATCTATAGAGATAGATCGAGACGCCTCATAGGTCTTTCACAAAGCACATACCTTGAAAAGATATTGAAGAAGTTCAATATGGATCAGTCCAAGAAGGGGTTCTTGCCTATGATACAGGGTATGAGATTGAGTACGACTCAATGCCCGACCTCGGCAAAGGATAGAGAAGAGATGAGTGTCATCCCCTATGCTTCAGCCATAGGCTCTATTATGTATGCCATGCTGTGTACCAGACCTGATGTGAACCTTGCCATAAGTTTGGTAGTGAGGTACCAAAGTGATCCCGGAGCAGAACACTGGACAGCGGTCAAGAATATCCTGAAGTACCTGAAAAGGACAAAGGACATGTTTCTCGTATATGGAGGTGCCGAAGAGCTCATCGTAAAGGGTTACGTCGATGCTAGCTTCGACACAGATCCGGACGACTCCAAGTTGCACACCGGATACGTGTATATTTTGAACGGAGGGGCAGTCAGCTGGTGCAGCAGCAAGCAAAGCGTCATGGCGGCATCTACATGTGAAGCGGAGTACATAGCTGCTTCGGAAGCAACAAAGGAAGGAGTCTGGACGAAGGAGTTCATCACTGACCTAGGAGTGATTCCCAATGCGTCGGGCCCGATGACTCTATTCTATGACAACACTGGAGCTATTGCCCTTGCGAAGGAGCCCAGGTTTCACAAGAAGACAAGACACATCAAGCGCCGCTTCAACTCCATCCGTGATTACATTCAGGAGGGAGATATATATATATATTTGTAAAGTACATACGGATTTGAATGTCGCAGATCCGTTGACTAAACCTCTCTCACGAGAAAAACATGATCAACACCAGAATGCTATGGGTGTTCGATTCATCACAATGTAACTAGATTATTGACTCTAGTGCAAGTGGGAGACTGTTGGAAATATGCCCTAGAGGCAATAATAAAATGGTTATTATTGTATTTCCTTGTTCATGATAATTATCTATTGTTCATGCTATAATTGTGTTAACCGGAAACCGTAATGCATGTGTGAATACATAGACCACAACATGTCCCTAGGGAGCCTCTATTTGGCTAGCTCGTTGATCAATAGATGGTCACGGTTTCATGACCATGGACATTGGATGTCATTGATAACGGGATCACATCATTAGGAGAATGATGTGATGGACAAGACCCAATCCTAAGCATAGCACAAGATCGTGTAGTTCATCTGCTAAAGCTTTTCCAATGTCAAGTATCGTTTCCTTAGACCATGAGATTGTGCAACTCTCGGATACCGTAGGAATGCTTTGGGTGTGCCAAACGTCACAACGTAACTGGGTGGCTATAAAGGTGCACTACGGGTATCTCCGAAAGTGTTTGTTGGGTTGGCATGAATTGAGACTGGGATTTGTCACTCCGTGTGACGGAGAGGTATCTCTAGGCCCACTCGATAAGACATAATCGTAATGAGATCAAAATGACTAAGGAGTTAGCCACGGGATGATGTGTTACGGAACGAGTAAAGATACTTGCCGGTAACAAGATTGAATAAGGTATAGGGATACCAACGATCGAATCTTGGGCAAGTATGATACCGATAGACAAAGGGAATTGTATACGGGATTGATTGAATCCCCGACATCGTGGTTCATCGGATGAGATCATCGTGGAGCATGTGGGAGCCAACATGGGTATCAAAATCCCGCTGTTGGTTATTGACCGGAGAGGTGTCTCGGTCATGTCTACATGTCTCCCGAACCCGTAGGGTCTACACACTAAGGTTCGATGACGCTAGGGTTATAGGGAAATAGTGTACGTGGTTACCGAAGGTAGTTCGGAGTCCCAGACGTCATGAGGAGTTTCGGAATGGTCCGGAGGTAAAGAATGATATATAGGAAGTGAGGATTTGGCCACCGGAAGTGTTTCGGGAATTACTGGTAACGTACCGGGACCACCGGCCCTAGAGGGCTGCGTGGGCCAAGAGTGGTAGGGATCAGCCCCAGAGTGGGCTGGTGCGCCCTCCACCCTGGCCCAAGGCGCAGGAAGGTGGGAGGGAGGGGAAACCCTAGACCCAGATGGGCCTAAGGCCCACTAGGGCTGCGCCCTCACCCTCTCCCTCTCTCTGGCCGCCGGCCAGATGGCATCTATGGCCGGCCGCAGCTCCTAGGGTGGGAACCCTAGGGCTACGCCCTCCCTCCTCCTCCTCCTATATATAGTGGAGAGTTTGGGGGCTGCCATACACATGATTTCTCTCTCCCATGGCGCAGCCCTACTCCTCCCTCTCCTCATCTCCATAGTGCTTAGCGAAGCTCTGCCGGAGTACCACGCAGCTCCACCGTCACCACGCTGTCGTGCTGCCGGAGCTCTCCCTCAACCTCTCCTTCCTCCTTGCTGGATCAAGGCGTAGGAGACGTCACCGGGCTGCACGTGTGTTGAACGCGCATGCGCCGTTGTTCGACCCTAAGATCGGAGTCCACCGCGATCTGAATCGCTACGAGTACGACTCCACCAACCGTGTTCTTGCAATGCTTCCGCTTAGCGATCTTCAAAGGTATGAAGATGCAATATCTTCCCACTCGTTGCTGGTTTCTCCATAGATAGATCTTGGTGAACACGTAGGAAAATTTTGATTTACTACTACGTCTCCTAACATGTGATGCTTCTCGTGTTAACACATGTGGGGCGAGGATTGTATGAGAGGGTATTATTGTTGATTCTTCTATGTTAGGGAGGGCTAGAACCATTAAAATGCAAAAAATTGGCTCCCAAAATGTTACATCAGTAGTTCTAATAATTTTATTGTATCAATGTTGGTCAAGGCCCCAATTCGCCCCCTACTGCCTCCATCGTTGCATGTAAACCACAACAGGGCATGTTCTCGTCTCACATTAATACAATCATAAAATCTTCTATGGGAGGTAGATATGCTTACCAGTCTACAAAAAGCTTCGATCTCAATGTTATCTTCTTCCATCTACATACTAAGACCAAGACCCAATCCCAAATCCATGGCGTCCTCAAGCATAGCAATGGTGACACTCGGCACCCTGATTATGAGAAGCAAATCCGGAAGAACTATTTCATGTGGAAGTTTCACGCTCCTTGCTTTTCATGAGCCACATATGTATAGGTACCTCAACGCATCCACCAAGGAACCACCGAAAAAAACTCACCATCGAGAAGGTAGACAAGAGCATTTAGATTGAGATGAAACCCACATACACATCATGGGTTGTACAAGATCAACAAGTCCTCTTGTATTTGCTCAATTTTCTCAAGTGATAAGTGTTGATGCAACTTGTGAGTATGACCACTACACATGAAGTATGGAAAACAATGGTGAACATGCACTTCTTGCATGCCAATGCCACCAAAGGGAGCATGACGGTCGTAACTTATTTTTGGAAGATGAGTAATCTTGTCGATGAACTTGGAGCCATCGGAAAACCACTCGACAAATACGAGATGGTGTCATACATGCTAACATGACTCGATATCTAGTACAACATGCTAGTCTTGGAGGTGAGAACATAGAGCATTCCCCTCGGTAACTTCTACTCACTTTGACTTGCACATGGAGCTTAGGATATCTCTCCAACGTTGGCTTCAATTACGCCACTCTTGATAACTGACATATGATATGTCTCAAACACATTTACTTTTTTTCATATCTTGTGCCTCTAATAAACTAAAGCTAATAAGGATTGAAGCTGTTTTCAATAGAATTTTTTGGATGCTATTTATTTTTACGAAAATATCACAGGCATATGTACATCAAGTGGACCACACAGGACCTAGAGATGGTCCAGGGGGTGTCCAGGGACCCGAGGTGCGCAATCAAGGCTCCGGGTGGCCTGGGAACACTAGACCCCCTCCTGCCCTCTTTCTAGTGACATTGGCTATACATTGACATTATTTTAAGGCAGAGATGGCCGCTAATGTAGATCTCTTCCTAGAGGGGTGTTGAAGTCCTAACCCTACCCTCTAGACAGGGTTAAACTTCATCATCAACTCACCAACTCCTTCTCCATCTTGACCATCATGCTCTCCCCAATCATGTGTGAGTATACTGCTGTATGCACGTGAGATGGATAGAAACTAGATGAGATCCATTATGTAATAGACTTCAGATTTATTGGAGAATGATCCCCACTATCATGATTTTTTGAAAATTGATGTTGCTTTACTGTGCCCAATGGTTATTAGTAGGATTAATGATGTGAACCATTTAAGTCTTTGTGATATTTTTTTCATGATTGTACCATCAAGTTATATGCACGTATTGTAGTACAGAACTAGAGACCCCAAAGGTGACAACCCGATGGGAATAGTTATAGTTTGAGGATCACATGTATTCTTGTATCGTAATGCTTTTGTTTTGATAGACTCAAAAAGGTTAGCTCGATTACCCTTAGTTTTCAAAGAGGCCCCTAGTGCATGGGACGGTTAGACAATAGATGGGGGCAAGTTCTCACTACATACGAGATACATTTAAGAACATGAAATATTGATTTTATCCTTGCAACATCTCAGTATCCATCCATATGCCTATGTTTTTCGCTATTGTCTCTCTTTTAAGTTACTTGTACTTGGCAACTACCATGTATTTTACGACTTTGTGTTATTGTGCTGCTATAGACACCACTACATCCACTATATTCCAGTGCTATTGACAATTTCTTTGAGCAAGTACTTGTTTCACGTGTGGTTAAATTGACAATTCAACTGCCAAAGCTTATAAGTATTATCTCACTCACATCATGTTAAATATAAAGTAGGGTTGTGATGTGTATCAATGAAGACTATTGCGATCCCTTATCAACAACACACATTGACTTCAATTTGGTGGTGCTTCTTGAGTACCCTGCTCTTGAGTCTTCGGGGTGACCCTAGGCCTAACCCTGGTTGGTTATACCTGGCAATGTTGGTGTTTTGGCATTGTTAGCTCGCTGAAGGCACAACTTGAATTTGCTCTGACTTGATGTTTAGGTGGCACCCTAGGATCCGATCTTTGGTTGTTAGATCAAGTGACCGCAGTAGTTGAGTGATGTTTCCTTCCTGGAGGTGTTGTCGTTGGAGAACCTTTGTTGTTATCTTTGTGATGTTAGGAGAAGGTTGTGTCTGGTTGTTCTTGTACTTCATCGTTCACTGTTTTGATCGCTTCAAAACTTTTTCCCTCCATCGAAACAGAGCTCCGACTTTGCTCTTCGAAGGCGTAATTCTTTTTGTGTGTGTTCATGTTGGCTATGTACATCCTATTCAGGCAAAATTCGAATGTGTTCATTTTTTTTGAGTCAATAAATTCACTCTTGCTAAAAAATCATCTTTCATTATATGGAAGTATTGTCGAATGGCTAGGTGCTTTAGGTCAGCGATCCCTAAAGTTACCCTAATAATATCCAACAAACGTTTGCCGAGATCCCAATCCTAGCAAACGTCCCCAGATCCATCACATTTGCATCTGGTGGTGACAATTTTTGGATGGAAGCTGCACTAAAAATAAAGAAATGTCATGAAATTTTATAAAATTGCCACTCTATACATGAAACCGCCATGCAGGCTTTCACAATGTCCATGTCTGAGTGAACATTCGCTGGGGATTGATGTTCTAAAGTTATTCAAGGTTATTTAATTTGCCTTGTTTTGCTCTTCTAGGTTTAAGCTGCACTAACGATCAAAGTGAGAGTGGATGAACTGAGAGATGTGCCCTCAAGTCTTGTAGTGGGGGAATCTGATGACATGAACTCTGAATACTGGACAATACCTCTTGTTCTTATCCAACAAGAGATGATTGGGGGAGGTCCACAAGAGGAGGAACCTGGTCTAGTAGATGGCAACCCCCATCCTTTGCCTTTTAACTTCAATTTTCATACAAATCAGCTCAATCACTTTATTAGTCCTCTTATGGAACACCAAGCATAGGATGACACGCGTCATGGAAATCCTCCACCTGCTTAACAATATGATGCTCATGAAGAAGAGGATGAAGAAATGCCAGGGTGAGGACACTAGGATTTGCCTGCTGACAATGACCTGATTGACCAAGAGCTAGAAGCGGGGGAGTTCTTGGAACTTGCCGATTTGCTGCAACCCCTAGATGGGCACTTACAGGAAGCTATGCTAGATATGGACGACCACAGTGAGATCACTTTATCTATTGGGTCTAATGTAATAGGAAAAAAAATGTGGCTCATGTGGATCAACCCTTTTTGGAGGAAAATGAGGATTTAAATATGAGGGGCCAGACCCAAGACATCCCTATTGGGTTGTGTGATTTGAACTTAGCTCTTGGGCCCCTTGTAGGCCATCAATCTCTTATTTGTAATGCTTTGCAACCAGTTCTTTAGGCTCCACCTATTCTACAACTTGTTCATGATTTCGAGATGGGACCACTACCAGTTTCGGTGGAAATTGTTAATGTTGTTGCTCAAGCTCAGGGTGATGCATTGCTAGATCTCAACAGTTGCCCTCTTGGAGCTACTGCTCTGGCCCATTATCATATTGCTTCAGATGAACCTGACGCTTTGGCCCTTAATGATCTTGATATCATGGAAGATTCAAAGGACTTATTTGCTCTTAATATTGCTCAAGGGCATGACCCTATACCACAACTTGCTGACTACACTGAAGCTCCTGTTTCTCCTGACAAAGGATCCGGTTTCAGTTTATGACTTGATGAAGAAATCGAGATTGTCGAGGAAAGTGGCAGACACAACTATGCAGAGACTTATGCTCATGTTGCTTCTTTGTCTGCAACTGAATTTTTAGCCACTTTTGATCCTCCAGGTTTCCCTATCAAAGGAAAGCTCCTGCCAGCTAAACCCAATACTCAAATTTCTGAAAACAGGACACGAAGGTCTCACAGCCCGGATACAACATTTTGCATCTGCTGGGGGAAATTGCTGCTGCTATTTAGGTACCTTATGATTGGGTAAATTTTATGTGTAGCACTCCTCTTTCCCCAGACAAGTTTAAATGGACAAAATCTTTTCTTCAGTCTCCAATGTGGCAGATTATTGTTGAGGGCTCTAATAGTGATGAATATCTAACTTTCTTCATCCCTGATGTATGTCCTATTTCTTTGGCTCCGATGTGCTCTCAGATTTCATCAGGGGGGCATGATCACCCTAGCAAAGCAGCTGCTACTGAGAATGACACGACTATCTTCCAAGGCAAGACAAAGGATGGAGAACCTATTGTGGAATCAGAGGTAAGAAAAAGTTCCAAATTTCTACTTATTTCCAAAGGTTTCAAACATAAATCTTGCCAAGATTCCAATTGCATGCCTTGCTCTACAAAGCCTCCTATCTGCTCAAGCAAAGTTGTTAAAAACCTAAATTCCTTTTCTTGCAAGGTGGATGCTAAAGCCACTGCTCAAAAGGGCCTCCACAAGAAGAACGCCAAAAAAGGAGCAAATCAGCCTACATGGAAAGACTGAAGAAACCTGCTGAAATGGAAAAAAAATAGTAGTTGCTGGAGAGAGATTTCTTTTGTAATGGATTTGAACCTCTATAGTAGACCCATGCCCAGGATAACTTTTGTGAAAGTTTGAAACTTTGTAAGGAACTTCCTATTTATTAGCTACTTGATGACAGTAAGCTTCTGGGACCTAATTGTCCCTCCAGTTTATCTTCTATTTCATGAATAGAGATTGGAAAATTGGGAACTAGAATATTAGGGGTATTAACTCTATCAACAAATGGCTTGCTCTTTCCAACAAAAATGATGAATCTAATTGTTCCGTGCTTCGTCTGCAAGGAACAAAGAGGAAGAATTTTGACAATGCTTATTTGAAAAAAAAATTGGCCTAGAAGAATGTCTAAATTTGAGTTTTCTTCATATTTTGGAGCCTTAGGAGGATTGCTAATCGCATAGAATGAAAACATTTTTCATGGGGAATGCCTTTTTAAAAACAAATTCTCTTTATCTGTAAGATTTACTTCTAATCAGAATGACAGTTCCTGGATTTTGACCAATGTGTATGGTCATTGTGATTCATTTGGATTTTTTTCCTAGTTTGGCTTAAAAATATCCAAATGCCCAATGACACAGATTGGATTATAGCTGATGATTTCAATTATATCAGATATCCTCACAATAGAAACCAGGCAAATGGGGATTCTAATAGTATTCTATAATTGAATGAAGTTATTAGCTCCCTGGTCCTGGTTGAGATCCCCTTAAAAGGTAGGAGTTACACTTGGAGCAATATGCAGCAAGATTCTTTGTTGGAAAAAGTTGACTAGATGTTTACTTCAGAGTGCTGGTCTTCCAGCTATCCCAACACCATGGTTACCCCCCTTGCTAAGTCGTTATTTAACCATGTTCCTTGTGTGATTTATATTGGTACAAATATTCCAAAAGCGCGGATATTCAAATTTGAGAATTTTTGGTTGGAGCACAAATATTTCAAACAAGTGGTACAAAGTATTTGGTCACAACCTTTACAGGAAAATAGCCAAGCTCATTTCTACCATGTTTAAAAGTCTAAGGAAAGGCCTCAAGATTTGGAGTAAAAATCTCACCAACCTGCCAGGAACAATTAAAGCAACAAATGAAGTGATCTCAGTGTGGGATTTCTTTGAGGAGTACAAAGCATTCACATATATTGAAAGCATTGGTAGAAACATTCTTAAAGAACACCTGCTCAAGCTACTATATTTCTAGATAAATTATTGGAAGCAGAGGGCAACCGGTAGATGGGTCAAATTTGGGGATGAGAACTCAAAAAATTTCCAAGCCAAAGCAACTATTAAGTATAGAAAGAACTTTATTCATGCCCTTCAGGATGATCATGGCAATGAGCATACTGAGTACTTCTCCAAAGCAACTATTTTATGGAAAGCTTCAAATATAGGCTTGTACAAACTTCTCATACAACCAACTTAGTACAACTAACCTCCCTCAACAATAAAAGTAATGGGTTGGATGATATGGAAGCCCCTTTTCTCAAAGAAAGAAATTGATGAGGTGGTTAAAAACCTTCCAATGGACAAAGCCCCCGGACCAAATGGATTTAATAGTGCATTCATCAAAACTGCTGAGAAATTATTGCCCCTGATTTCTATAAGTTGATACGTGATTTCCAGGAAGGAATGATCTCACTTGAAAGTATCAATGACTCTTTCATCACTTTAATCCGAAAGAAAGATAATCCTTAGTCTGCCAATGACTTCAAACCAATATCTTTGCTGAATTCCTTCATCAAGATTATCACAAAATTGCTTGCCAATAGACTTCAAACCAAAAAATGACTTCAAACCAAAAAATTATTCTCAATCTAGTTCATATCAACCAATATGGCTTCCTGAAGTAGAGATCTGTCCAAGACTGCATGGCTTGGACTTTTGAATACCTTCCTTAGTGTCACCATTCAAAACAACCCACTATGATCCTTAAGCTAGATTTTGAGAAGGCCTTTGATATGATTGATCATTAAGAAATTATTGATATATTAAGAGCAAGGGGATTTGGTGATAAATGGTTAACTTGGACTCATATGATCCCGGCATGTGGTACATCTGTTGCCCTTCTAAATGGAGTCCCTAGCAAAAAGTTCCACTGTAAAAGAGATGTTAGACAAGGTGATCCCTTTCCCCCCTCCTATTTGTTCTTGTTGTAGACCTATTACAGACTACTTTGAATGAAGCCATGCATCACAAGCTGACCATCCCCCCAATTTTTAGCTCCTCATGCCGAGACTTCCCTATGATCCAATATGCAGATGAGATCATTGTAGTTCTCCCAGCAATTCCCTCCGAGCTGATGCATATTAAAAACTTCTTCTCCATTATGCTGATTGCATTAGCCTAAAAGTGAACCACATCAAGTCTATCATTGTGCCAATCAATGTCCAAGAAACTCAAATGGCTTCCTTGTTATCTATCTTGAATTGCAAACAAGGATCTTTTCCATTCACATACTTGGGACTCCCAATGAGCACCTCTATACTGAAATTTGAAGACTTCAAACCAATCATGCAAATAATTGAAAGAAGACTCTTTGGATGTTCCACAATACTTTCATATGATGGTAGGTTTCAGCTTATAAAGTTTGTCTTTACATCCTTACCAATCTTCTTCATGTGCACTCTAGCTCTTCCAATTGGGGTGGCAGAACAAATCAATAAGTATCCCAAGCATTTTTTTGGAGAAAATATGGATTGATTGACAAAGTCCCTGCCCTTATTGCTTGGACTAAATTCTGCAAACCCAATGAACAATCAGGACTTGGAATTCTGGATATCTTAACTCATAACAAAGCCATCACGATGACGAATCTTTATAAATCCCTTGATAAAGAGGACATTCCTTGGGTCAAACTCATTTGGTAGAAATACTATCACATCTCTGCTTCTTTTGACAAATTGGAAGGGTATTTTTGGTGGAAGTCTCATCTGATATTACTTCCCGAATTCAAAGCTGCAAGTACTTGCAAAATTGCCTCATGGCAGTCAATACTATTTTGGAAGGACAATTGGGCAAATGAACCTTTGGAACATAAATTCCCAAAACTTCACTCTTATGCTAACAAGGACTCCTTGTCTATCCATGAATTCAATCTGGCTGAAAATTGGGTTGAACACTTTCACATGCCCATGTCCATCCAGGCTTTTGATCAATTTTTATAGCTAGGGGACTTGATACCCACCCTCAATCCCGAGGGAAAGGAAAAATGGGTCTGCAATGTATTGGCAAACAAATACTCTTCAATGAAGATGTACAATTATCTCATGGGAGAAGAAACTTGTCACCCAATCTTTAACCTAACCTGGGACACATCCAGCAGACTCAAGCATAAGATTTTCTTCTGGCTAATTGCTCATTTCAGAATAAATACCAGACTTCTCTTATAGAGAAAATAAATGCAACTAGACAATCCTTCCTGCCCTCTTGTAACTAGAATGATGAAGAAACATATCTCCATTTGCTTTGGGACTATGTTTTTGCCCAAGATTTTTGGAAATCTTTAATTCCAAACAAGAGAAGGGGGACTTCCTTTTATGAGGAAACATTATTTGCAATTGAGCTGCTCCCAAAAGCTTTTGCCCCAGAAATTATTATCTTGGGTTATTGGACAATTTGGAATTAGAGAAATGGCAAAATCTTCAGAGGGATTCAACACACAATTCAATCTTGAAGATTCCACCTCAAGCAAGACCTCAAACTTCTGCACCATAAAGTCAAAAGGAAGCATTCACAGGAATTCAATCAGTTGTTGCATAACAACTTTTGAATTTTTTTAATGTTTCCAAGAGTAGGCATTGGCTAACTCTTTTGTTTTATCTTCCCTGGATCTTCATGATCATTGTACTTGTACATAACTTTACCTTTTAATTTATAAATTTTACTGTATAACTATTGTTCTATGGTTTTGCTTAAAAGAAAACATTTCTTGTGATGAAACATTCGCTGGGGATTGACATCCTGAAGTTACTAGGAGAACGCCCGTGCGTTGCCACGGGATTTTGAAATATTTTGCTAGAGTTGGATAAGCATAATGTATGTAGTTAACACGAATATTTCATGTTGAAGGCCTCAAAAATGTGTAACGAAGAATACCCATTGTGTAAACAGGACAAACCAATTCTTTACTGTTCCACGAGAACATAAATTTCTCAACAAAATAGCCACACATACCCCTGCAATTTTATAAATTAAATTATCTTGAATATAGTGATAAATCAAATAAATGTTTATATTTGAATGTTATGATAATGAAATATATAAATTTACCCGTCCATGTCCGTTGGAATAACTGGCGGAAATAAGTGTTGCCATCTCGATATATCAGAATTCAAGTCGGGTTGCTTTATTTCGAGTGCGTTGTTGAATTCCTCACAACTCAATTCCTATTCCTTGAGATTCATTGGTCCCAGGACAGAAAACCTCCAACCCAACATGTCCCTGATGGAGCGATTTCATATTGAAAGATGGAGATCCCATTCGCTCACTCCCAAGGGGCGACATATCTTTGTTGTCCCTTTAAGAACTAAGGCATTTTCCTTGATATCATATTCCTTTTGATTTTGTTAACCAATTTCTCTACCAACATGAAATTCGTATTTCTGGACGATATTGTATTGACCTAATTTTGTGTTATTTAGATATTTGATGAAAAAAATGTCGTTGAGGATCTGGGCATGAGATGTAGAAGGGCTCACAACTTTTGATTAATTCCAGTCACATAGTTGACATGTTTGTATCTAGTTGGAAAACCTTGGGAATAGTTGTGTAGCCTAGCAAGGAGGTGGGACAACATCCTCATCGTCGGGCTTGATCTTCTGCCTTAGCCAAGTCATGCCAAGGACAGTCGCGCTACCATGCCATCGATCCCATCCCGCCAAGGGCGACCAACACGGCGCCGCGACCTGCCACACACCGTAGCGCCGCGACCTTCTCTGAGTGTGGCGGCCACCGGAGGGTTAACACCATTGACTTTCACATTTGCCCCACTCATCCTACCTACCCTACTCGTTTGTTGTTACTACCAGTATGGTTATCCCTCCTCTCGATTGCCTTTATGACCACAACAAGAACGACCTTCTTGTTTACTTCACCAGGGCGTGTGAGAGATAATTGGGGCATGGGCTCCTTACATCGACATGGGTACACAGAGTTCACACCTCAGGGACAACGTCCCAAGAGGAAACTGAGGCACAATGAAACCTGGGATATTTAATGAACTAAAAATCATGAATGGGGTAATTCTAATCCCTTAGACAAAGATGTCCATGAGAGTACCAACTTCTTCCAGCACCCAAAATCATACTAATTCTCTAGGATCTAACAAGAGTTGCAATGTAGTGTGACATCAAACTATGGGCATAGTTCTTGACGAAGCTTCCCTCCCCTTCCTTCCCTTCTGCAATCCACATCAGTCCCTCGCATCCCCGCTTATCCTCTTCTCTGAGCCACCACTGCCATCTAGTTTTCTTCAGGATCATCAAGCTTTGGGTCTAGCATTTCATGGGTAAGCTTTTCAGTTTTTTATTCTTTTCTTCTCTTTTTGTAACTGGAGCTCGAGTGATTGTACACAGCAACCAGTTAAAAACATATTGTCTTTTTACATGCTTTTCTTCATATTTTATATGTGACTATAAGTAGATATAGAATTATTGTGAACACATCAAAAGAAGTTCCTGAAACTTCTATGCGGGATTTAGATTTGTAAACAATCAAAGAACAAATGGCACCTACGGGAAGCTCAAATAATATACGTATTCTCCTTTTGTTTCCCATGTGTTGTTTTAGAATGTAAAAATAGAAATTAGACCAGCTTTATGTCATTGGATAAGAAATGACCACGGTGATTGAAATCTAGATTCTAGAGTGAAAAGGTTAGTCCAAACAAAAGAACATAGACATGTTTGATTTTTTTAACTCACCTGCATAACAAAAAGATTATTTAGCACCATCGTCATGTTTGTCCGGCTCCCGTCTAAGCACCATCATTGCCTCCAGCAGCACATCTGATAATGCCTCTGGCTCCGCTTCCCTCTATAATGGTCTCTTCATTCAAGCTAATAAAAAATATTCCTGGAAGAATAGTAGAATAGACAAGCCATTTTCAATGCATTCGGGAAAACACAAAATCAGGATATTATCTTTTAAGAAAAGATATATCAATTCAGCCGCCCAATCCACCCCGGTCCAGTTTCAGCAAAGATAAGTGACCCCTCCTCCTGCCCCCTCTCTTCTTCTCCTTGGCTCTTAATCCCCGTCTCCTTTTCCTGCCCTGTACGTACTCTGCAAATCAATGAACAAAAATCATAAAAGTAATGAAGTAGGTAAAATCACTATAATCATTTAAATATAATATTATGATCAGGAACATGTGTGTTTCTAAATATCGCTTAAAGGCAAGTCACTGGCCAGTTGGTACAGTAGGAAAAAATCAACCTTTTCTGTACACAATACCAAAGCTTATTTACCTTTTAAGTCGGATTTATCTTTTGTCTTAATGAAGTAGCTCCCGACCAAAATCTGAAGCAGTGCTCCGTTACTGCAATTCATTGTAAAATATTGTGAACAAAAAAATATGGTTGACACATCTTGTGTGATAAACAATCGAAAATGTGGTTTGCATCACTTCATGGTTCAGAGCACCTGTCATCAAGGTGGTACAACCGAAGATCTCCACAATGTCTAGAGTCTATCCACAGCCTCCAGTAGGCCCGTTGTGAGGAACAGGGAGTGCTCGCAGCAATGTGGATGACTTCTGCTTGTAGAATCCATTCACAAGGATTAAGCTATAAGGTGCTCACAAACCTTGTTCAGGTTGCAATGGTGGCTCCTTAGTACTACGAATAAACCACCAAGGTTTGTACCCAAATTTTTTTGCTGCACCTAAAATAATCCACAATGAAACACATAACCAGCTGACCAAAGACAACTCGAACTAAGTAACAACAGAGTATAAATGAAGACGATAGATTTGTTATTACAACAAACAAAGTGAGGGAGATGAGAGCCTTTTGATCAGGAAAGGTACGATTATTGCATTCTTCTTAGCATCTAAAGCAAGCAGCCACATAGGAGTCGCTTGTTGCATCAGATCTCTCTGTAGCATCTTTGCACGTGAGCTCTTCCAAATAGCTTTAGATCACCACACCATAATTGTAGTTAAGAAATTAGAAGGAGCATAAATCAATAAAACAATTGGTTGTACAAGGATGCAACATAGAAGCTCGCAAGACGTCTTGTTCTTCTCAAACTTCTTTACCTGTAGATAATGAAAAAAAGTAGTCTGGATTCTCGAGGAAATCAAGGCAGTAATTCCCTGGTCTAGACTCACATTCCAATTTCATTCTAGTACATCACAGAAATAAACAATAGTCCCACAGTTTACAGACCATGAGTAAGAAACAATCATGCTGCTTGAACTAACTGACATGATCTGAAACACAACAAACATAACATAAATGGTTCACTAATCAAAAATACTATACAGATTTGACCAAAGGAAAAATATATTTCAATTTACCATAAAAGCGCACCTTCGGTTCTTTTTGCATGGCCATGTCTGCATACAATTTGTCAAGCTTCTGAAGCCTAAGCTTAAACTTCTAAGTCAAGACAGAGAGAAAAATGTATCTACAAAAATAAAGTTATGTCGTGAAGAGAAAACAGAGATGAACTTCTACTGATGTATTTGAGAGGATAAGTTCGACGATGACAAATCTGAGTAATCCAGAGTGAATATCCCTGCCATAAATTGTTTAGTACATCGCACTATGCCAGTTACCTAAAAATTGACAAATGAGAACCCCTACCAACTCATCAAAGTCCCACATCAGTTCTAGGACCATGTTGTTTCCTCAAAAAATCATATAACACCAATATTGGAACTACCATAAAGATGAGATAGGATAAAAACAGGAATGGGATTCTTTACCCTAGTGGGAATTTGTCGATGTAACATACCAAAGTTATTGTTCCCTCTCTTGTAAGTTGGAAGTTGGAAGTAGACCAAGGTAGGTCTAGTAGAATGCCAGCGTGCGCACCAAGCACCATGTTGTCTCCTCCTCCCGGGCATATGTGCTCGAGATCCTCCTCCACTCGCTGCACCAGACCTCTCTACATATGCAATAGCAGTGTAGCAGAACATCAAATTTAGCAAAGGGGCCATGGCAAACACACATGACACCTCACAAATCTTTGACAACTATCAACATAAATATACACATCCTTGGGTACCCACCCCAAGATGGTCACAGGCGTTCATCCCGGACATATGTGCTGGAGAGAAAATGGTGCATCGCTCCACCTCTACAGTTTTTATGGAGGGTAGTTTAACCAAAATTAAAGTTTGAGAAGTTGGATAGGCCATGAATGTACAGTGACTGACCTGTAAATCTTTCATCTTGATGCCAACGGCAATGGAGACCAGAAGCTTTTCTTCAGACAACAAGGGCTTGAGCTCAACCAGAACTTGCTTCACTGCAACTTCATATATGCATAATCTCATAAGCATGCAAATCAAAAGGCCAAATTGTTAAGTCTAAGTCCTTAGTGATGCATCAGTAACTGAGTGCCTTCACAAGCTAAAAATACTACCTGGTACACTTACCAATCTAGGGCTTGACGGAGATAACGATCACATCACTGTCGTCAACAAGAAGGAAAAAACATCACATGAGACACAGAGTGTCTGTCAGGCATGAACGTGTGACGGACATATATAGATGCTTGGCTGCTTTGAGAGGAGGGAGGCGGGGTCAATCAAATGGGGAAGGAGAAACGGGCCTGGGTGTTGGAGGCAAGGATGGTGGCACCGAGGGAGGTGAAGGCGGCGCCGCGCTCAGGGCGGCGGGGCACGGGGCGGACGACGGAGGCCGGGAGGACGCCCGACGCTGTGACATCACGCGCGATTCGACCAGGTTCCCCGCGCCGACGAAACCCAGGCGAAACGCGTCATCGCCGCCGTTCACGTTCATCCCGTCCTCCGCCAGCGACTTCCCAACATCCATGTTCGTGCACCTTCCCGTCACGTGGGAGTACTCCTCGTCCGTTTGGTGTGGCGGCACAGACGGGATCAGGTGGCCGCCCGTGATGGGGACGGAAGTTCTGCCAGAAGCTTTGGCGGCGCTGTCGCATGGGGGAGTGGGGGGTGGAGCTGTTCCTGCCGCCCTAACCGAACAAGAGGTCGGGCCGGGGGAGCAATAGGGGCGGCGGCGGAGCGGGAGAAGGGGCCGGCGGTGGAGGGGGAGATGGGGGAAGAAAGTGGAGGGCACGGGCGGGTGGGGATGTGAGGGGGGGTCTCGCTCCGTGACTCCCTGTTCATGCGAGCGGGCGGTCCGTCCGGTTTTTTTGGTCTGAGGGGCATCGTTACAATTTTCGTCCGCTTTTTTCGTGCGAGGGGCATGGCTAGGTGGTTTTGGTCTTTTTTTCCGTGTTACATGCGTGGGTTTATAGATGGGATGGATGACGAAAAAAACCCAGATGGGAGGTGAGAGGGATGACGAAAAAACCCGAGGCAAGAAGCTACCAAATGCCCCTTTAGGAGTAGAGTTATTTTCTCGGAAGGTGATCTCACATATATGACATGATTTTGAAATTCTTAATTACCTATTATTAATGTGATTAAATCAAATCATCACCTTTCAAAACAAGTACAAAACAAAATCTTCCGCTTTAATGGTGGATTTGGTTTCTCGGAAGGTGATCTCACATATATGGTATGATTTTGGAATTCTTAATTACCTATTATTAATGTGATTAAATCGAATCATCACCTGCCAAAGCAAGCACAAAACAAAATCTTTCACTTTAATGGTGGATTTATTTTTTCGGAAGGTGATCTCACATATATGATATGCTTTTGAAATTCTTAATTACCTATAATTAATGTGATTAAATCAAATCATCACCTGTCAAAGAAAGTATAAAACAAAATCTTTTGCTTTAATGGTGGATTTGGTTTTTTAATGAGAGAGAGAAAATAAACTAATAGAAAAAAACGGTGGGAGACAAGATGAAAATAACGAACGAAAATAAACCAGACGAAAAAACCCGCGACAAGAAGATACCAACTGGCCCTTGAGGAATAGAGATTCAAGGTTGTTTAGTTTGGTTGTTTCGTTCGTCTGGGTCTACATTTCTTGTGTAAAAGTTAATCTTGTCAAACCTAATGCGTATATATGTTGATTATTCATCCGTTTGGTCAGAGCAGAAACTACCAAGAATGCAATCGACATGTGTTATATATGTTGGCACGCCACATTTCGCTATCACGACTCCTCAAACCGGAGGGAGCGGGAGAGAGACAAAAACACGGAGCTAGCAGCTACTAATAAATCTGTCAATCAATCGAAACCAACTACGACGACCACTGTATATAATTAGCATGCACTCCTCTACAATTAGCAGGGGACATAGAAAAGGCAGACCTGGTGACGCAGAGCCAAAGAAGCGTCACTAGTGACGATTCTTCGATGCTGCGCTGGCTAAATGTCTACGAATGTCTATGCAGAGTAGTAACTTACTGCTACGTCTCTCCCCTCCTCGGGATAATCCAACGCGTAGACCAGCAGCAGCTGCTGCTGATCCACAGCTGGGACTGCGACGCGACTCCACAGTTTTAAAACGCAGATCGCCGATCGGAAGTGAACCTACCGGTACCGGGGCAGTAGTTTAATCGGGAGGGGGGTCAGGCGATAATCATGTTTAGTGCATGGTTTAGCCGGTCGGTCGTTCGGGGTCCTCGACTAATCCCACTCGCCCCGGTCCTGATTTTCTACTATGAATGCATGCAGACGGGTGTACTTTTGGGATGAACTGTCATCGATCGTTGGTTGTTCACACAGTTGGAGCATCGTGACACCATGTCACGCTGGCTGATGCCCGCCAGCCAGCCAGGTGAACGGAGGGCGGACGAGACGGAATTTTTGTCCAAAAAAACCCTCTGCCAAATGCATTCGCTATAGAGGACTACCTGCGATATAAAATGTCAAAAAGAATCCCAAGATTCTAACGGCGTGCGCGGCGGGTGACAAGCCACGAGACGAGACGGCCGGCACGTGTCGCCATGGTGCGAGGCGGCCGGCCGGTTCCTTTTTTTGCGTGCTCCAGGACGAAACGAAGCCAGAGCAATGGGTCCGGCCGCCACGGATGGCGGCACTGTTCATATGTGCTTGAACAATAACAGTGATTTTTGAATTTTTTTTTAAAAAAAATAGCAAAAAAAATCTGAAACTTTTTGGCAGCAAAGGCGATCGAGTGTTCTAAGTGGTTGCAAAATTTCAGTTTTTTCTGATTTTTTTGCTATTTTTTAATAATTTTCAAAATCACTGTTCACTACTCAAAAAATCACATGAACAGTGCTGCCGTCACGGGGTGTGGCGGCATGTACTGTTTGCCCGGTCCGTTTTTGTTCACAGTTTAAAAAACGTCCTAGTCTGTGAACAGTGTTGATCGCCTCGCGTGCTGGCGGCGGGTGACACGTGTCGGGTTCATTTTGACATTTTATTTCGCAGGTGGTCAGAGGGTCTTTTTGGACAAAAATTCGACGAGACGAGAGGTGTGAAAACAAAACAGTTTCACGTGTGAATTTCTGTAATTCCAACAAGGTGGGAATTCCTGTAATTTTATAAAAGCCTGTTTCGAAAGAACTAGAAATATTATGCGGCGAAAGAGCATTCTAGAAATCCATTATTTCTTGATGAGTGTTATGCATATGCTTGAAAGAAACATGTGATCAAATTTACATGGTAGTACATGTCATTATCAATCCATAACGTCAGTTCTTTGAAGAAAGTAGTTCGACCTTCCCCCGGAGTTTTTCGAGCGCTGTTTGCTCAATGACCTTTGTCCCTGCTATTTGAAATGGTTGATGCCACTTGGAACCATGTGCCGATTTGTTAGTGTGATTTTTTTTTAAAAAATAAGTAAGAATATCTTCGGCCTCTGCATCAAAAAGATGCATGCAGCTCCAATCTAGTATGAACTTAAAACGGTGGTGGATGAAAATAGGTGTACTTTGTACTACTAATATTTTAGGAACACGTTTACTCGGAGAGATATTCTTTTCTTCATAACCAGGTGCAGATGAGTGAATGAATGACACGGGAACATATCCCAGAACGAGTGGTTCATGCTCCATACGCGAGGCCTTTAGGCAGGAATGACACACGAGGATCAGTCACCAAGGTCAATCAACGTACTAGACCGGACCAACTAATGTGAAAGTATAGTACACTGGCAACACCACTTTTTTGTGTGGGGAGCAACACTTTGAGAGTACACACACACCTGCAAACCTACTGTTAAGAAATGTACAATAGGTCAGATGCTACCAAGTAGGAGTAAATCTATGCGCCTTCCCAAAAGAGAGGCACACAGAGCATTGAAAATGCATAATTAAAGAGGTGATAGAAAGGTGAAGAATAGATCCTACCTAAAATGCACAAAAAGTGCATGCATGCTCTTGCTCTACGAAGATTCTTATGCAGATAGCAAGTTGGGGAGTTTTTTTTCTCTTCTTCTATGCAGCTAGATTGCAAAAGTGAAAGATTGGAATCTCATGCGTTCTACTGCTACCGGAACAGCACACTGTCTTATCCTCTCTCCTGTCTAGTGGGGGGTCACTGTTCTTCGGTTGTAAATTCGCACTTGCGACTGCTTGCATAATATTTTCACTGTTGATTGAGACAAGGGAATGGCATGCTTCCTTTTCATCCTGTTCCTACTGACAACTAAGTTGCAAGCGTGATTAGGTGGGTAGATACTACGACGCCATTATTTGTACTCAGGAAAAGTTCTATTTATATCTCTCAACTATTTTCTGAGTCTAGTTTTTGTTCATAAACTCTACACTAGACAGGTCTGAACCATAACTTTCAGTACTACACAGATTTGGTCCTAGGCAAGGTGCCCATCTTTTTCGCGAATGTGAGTGTGTGACAACCCAATAAGCACAAAATAAATTATTTTTCAGAGAAAGAATCAACAGCGATTGAAATAACGGATTAATAAACCTAGAAAAAAAATCAGAGAAGTTGACCCACTAAGTACTGGGAATTCAAGAGATACTGAAAAGCCAAAGTAAACAAGAAATTTAAGAAAGGAAATTTTGTCACAAGTATTTTTGAAAGTAGGATTTTTGTTATTGAAAATAGGCAACTAAGATATGATGGATTGCTTGGAATATATGATAATGATTAGATTTGAGCGTACATGGGAAGTATTACACGCACCTATAAATGTGTTGAAAGTAAAATGTGGTAGTAGACCAAACACGTCCTAGCTAGAACTTAGGTTCTTAGACAAGAATCAGTATATTTAGATTTGAGACGTCGCAAGCATAGAATGATCTCAAGTACAATGCACATGTACATGTGTCAGCCTCAGAAAATTCGATCACCACCACCACCACGAGTTAGTCATCTACGTGCAGTTTCCTCACCCTCTTTTCTGCTATATTTCCATGGCGTCGGGAAGAAGAGATCAGGACCCGTATCAACGGCTCCCAGCCAAAAGTAGATCGAAAGCAGCAACCAAAGCGAGATGGTTCAACGATTGATGTAACCTGCCACCTGCTGCAAGCTACGCGTACTTTGGCCATTCCATTCTGACAGTGCAAGGCAAATGATGACCAATAAGCCGAGGGAAGAACTTTCCTCCACAAGGGGATACGGGCGTACATATGTACACCCCTTAATTCTGGTAAGAGAGCAGAATTTACTTAGATAAATCCAAATGATAAACGTCACACGTATGGTGCGAAGCACTCCATCTTTGCGTTTTTTACAACTAAATTTGTCATTCGAATAGAAAAACAAACCTCCAGAATCTGAAATTTGTCATCCGAAAATGAAGTTGTCATGTGGCACAATTGTCATCTTCACATCACTAAATTTACCATAAAAAATGTTCGAAGTTGCTATCTGTTTGTGCCACATGTGTAACACTTATCAGTGATCGAGATAAAATATTGCGTAAGCATTAAAAGATATCTATGAAATTTGAAAAATTCCGTACGCCCATTCAATGCACTTTTAGATATTTTGGTAAGTCTAAGTACACTTTTAAAAGGAGTATATTCAACCATTATATTAAACATGGATTTTTAAATAGTTGTTTGACACTGCAAAATCAAGTTTTTAATCTTGTAAAAATCAAGAAACTCATCCTAACGCACAACTGTGTTGCTTATAGAACTGGCGTGAAAGGGCATAGATTTTCTGGGAGCACTTGCAAGGGAATTAAAGTGTTGTCAGGCTATGACAGGGCACTGAGTTCACTTTAAACATTTGAAATGGTATATAAATTTTGCCTGTAAAAATAAGTAAGGGCTCAAACTAAGAGAACTTTGAGTACACTTTCTAAATTTTGCATGTAAATGGTATTGTGAAAATGTATTCACACCAAATTTTCATTTGATCATATCTAGATATTTGTTTATTGTATTACGACTCGAACTTAGAGAAGTTTGAGCGTGCTTTCTAAAATGCACATCCTTTCTAAAGGGTATACAACAAAGGTATTCGCTTTTCCTTGCAAATTTAGGTACGTGAAGGCAGCCTCCCGAAGACATAGGTCAAACATCCTAGCTTAACACTGTAGTGGAAGAAAGAAGAAAAGGAAACATGATTTGTGTGCATCACCAAGCAGGTTTCATGGGTATTGCACAAAAAGGGCTAGGAGTGCTTTGATCATGGATCCTATTGTGAAAATCATGGTATAACTCTTTTGCCTAAAAAATAACTGAAGATATACTTTGTTGTGCTCCGGCGTAGATTTCTGCCATCCCTTTGGGATGATGAGGTTAGAGTTTCTTGCCATGTGGCGACGTTTGATGCCAGGTGCTTCAGATCTATTCAAGGGTTAAATAGTAACGACTGCGGCTCCTAGGCGCTGGTCCTTAGAGCATCTCCAGCCGCGCCCCCAAAGAACCCACCAGGCCTCTTATTTATCGCCGGCGGGCGAAAAATTTCCCAGTCGGCCTCCTAGGACGCTGTTTTTCGCCGGTTGGGTCCTTTTTTGGGCCGGTGATCCCAGGCCGAACCCAGCGCGCTGAGGGCGCCTGGGGGCGCCGGCTGAAGCGAAAAGCCGTGTGGGGCCGAGCTGTCGGCGACACTGGCTGCTACTTCCCATCGTTTTCTCTCCTTTTCCCCTTCCCCGTCCCGTTGTTTCCCTGCCATTCTCTCTATTTCCCTCCATCTCCCTCCGTCGCCATGCCGCCGAAGAAGTACGCCTCCCCTCGCCAAGTCGCCACCGGCCTCACCGACGCCGCCTCGGAAGGCCCGTGCGCCGATGCCAAGGGCGTCGGGCTTCACAAACGCACAGTGGAAGGCCGACGTCGATCGAATGGAGGCGGTGACCGCCGATCGCCGGAACAGGCTTCTCATGAAGAAACTCAGGGATGCGGCGGCGACGACGGAGCAGGAGGCGTCATCTCAGCGGCCGATCTTCCCGGGGCAGCAGTAGGCTAGCCTGTGTCCCGCAAGGCGCATGGGGTAGCCAGCAGAGCATCGCGTCGTTGGCCAACCCCAACTTCCCTTCGCCGACACGGGGGGGGGGGGGGGGAGGGGGTTATGCGCCCTCTCCGGAGTACGTCGATGACCCCGCCCTCGGCGGGTTCAACCCCAACATCACCTTCCCGCGCACGCCTTTCGCCTTCTCCACCGGTCACCCCAATGCCTAGTACGGCTACACGCCATCGCAGACGTACTCCAGCTCGTCCGCGATGGCTCTGCGGCGCGGCCCCCTGCCTTTCATGCCTGGTTCGTCCCCTTAGTTCAGCACTGCCGAGGCTGAGATGGAGGAGATCATCAACACTGGCTCCGTCGCGGCTGCGGCATGCCCCGGGTTCGGTACGCAAGAGGTGGAGGACATCGGCAACATGGATGACATCGACCACGACGAGGCCTAAGAGGAGGAGATGGGGGAGGAAGAGCCGGTGGAGCTGGAACCGGCACCGGCGAGGGGCAAAAGGAGAAAGAAGAAGTCGAGGTCTGCCTATGGAAAGTCGACCGAGCCCCGCATCAAGTGGACGTCGAAGGAAAACATGTGCCTCGCCGAAGCGTGGAAGCTGGTCAGCATGGACCCAATCACCGGCGCGAACCAGAACACAAAGACGTACTAGAATAGGATCAAGGCGACGTTCGACGAGCGCAAGTTGGTCCATCCCCGAGTTCGCCGGCATACACATGGAGCGCGACGACAAGGCCATGGCCAACCATTGGGCGAGCATCCAACTGGCGTGCAACAAGTGGCATGGGATCCAAGAACAGGTCCAGGCTCGCCCTAAGTGCGACACGAACGTCGAACATCAGGTACGTCCATAAAAGCCCGACTTCACCGTTCTTTGCCATGTTCGCCGACACTTGTTCTTGCTGCAGATGGTTCGGATGTTCGACTTGTTTCTCCGGGACAGCGAAACCGATTCCGACTTCAAGTTCCTTCATGTGTTCACCCGTATCAAGTCGTGCGAGAAATTAGCCGAGGTCCGGCTTGCACTCGCCAACAAGGACGACATGTACAGCCTGGATGCGCCTGTTGCTGGGGCGGCCGAAGGGCAACCAGATGGGAACAAGAAGGCGAAGAAGGTTAGGAATGCCGCGCCGGCTGCCGAATGACTGGAGGCATGCATCGCCGACGCAAAGACCCACTCTGCCCTGAGGGAGGAGCAGTCGGGGGTGAGGTGGTCAGCACTGATGACGAAGCAGGACGCCAAGCTCGACCTCCTCCGGATCAACGTTTCCGCAAAGAAGCGCAACACCGGCCTGACGTTCCTCATGGGAGGTGTCACGGCGGACATGGACCCGCAGGTGAAGGCGTGGTACTTGACGGAGCGCAACCTCATCCAGAACCTCATGCCAGCACCAGCCGCATCGCCCACGCCGACGCCGAGTGCGCCTTCGTCGCTGCCATCGAGTGCCCCTTCGTCGCCGCCACCGGACGCGCCCTCCCATCGCCGACGCCTATGCCTACGCCGACGCCGAGTGCGCCTTCGTCGCTGCCATCGAGTGCCCCTTCGTCGCCGCCACCGGACGCGCCCTCCCATCGCCGACGCCTATGCCTACGCCGACCTCTCCTGCCACTTCGGGAGATGATGACGAGGTGGCCATTTGAGTTTTATGTGCATGTCTCCTGCCTTTTTTTGTACGCCGAACTATTGTCATGTTTTGATCACTGGACCTATGGTGGCGATCTCCGGCCTGTGGCATGATGGACGCCGATTGTGGCATGACCGACGCCGAACTGTGGCATGATCGCCGACTTGCGTCGCTTTTTGGGTAGCGGGAAATGGAACGTTTAAATTTGCATGTGCTTTGTGTCGAAACTCAGGGATGCGACTGAAAAGTTTATCCCCCTCAGGACGAAAATAGCGTCGACCGAAGCGTTTTGCGGTCTCGCTTTCCGGCTGTCAACGACAAGATCAAGACGACTCCGGTAGGGGAGTGGCAACATCGGCACATTAGCGGCTCGTTTTGGAGGCGGTAATGGCCGTTTGGTGGTCTTGGACTCTTAATGTAACTTTTATTATGTTTGAGGTAGTTTGTACTTTCGATGATTTTTGATAATAGATCTAGATTATTTTTGCAAAAATAAATAATTACAGTTTATATGATTTTTCATCTGGCCATATGATTTTATACGTATTATGGCTCAAACCTAGAGAAGTTTGAGTATTTTTTTTCAATCAGTACTGGTAGTGTGCGTACAAAGGCATTTCCCGAAGACATAGGTCAAACATGCTAGCTTAGGACTACAGTGTAAGAAAGGGAAAGAAAGCATGATTTACGTACATGACCGATCAGAAGTAGGTTTCATGGGCATTGCACAAAAAGGGCTACAAGTGCTTTGATCATGGATCCTTTTCTAGGATGGATAAAAGCTAGACACGAACATCATATAATTTAACCCACTTTTCTTGCCTCCTGCTTTGATGATGTCTATGTGTAAATCAAGACCTTTGAGGAGTCGGCAAAAGCAAAAGAGGGGGCGGCTCAATCTTCCTCTACCTAGCTAAGCTAGGAGGACCATGCTCATTTCCACTTCGTTTACTACTTTTTTGCAAGAAAGCTTACCAAGTAAGCATTCTCGGCCGTCCCTTGCTCACACACTTGGCTTTGTACCATGCACCAAAAGGGGCAAATGGATGTGCACGAGTGCTACTATACCTGGGACCTTTCCTTTCCTAGGGCCGATCATGGGTTTGCTTAGATATGCATGCCTTAGATTGCGCGTGTGTGCTTTCCTTTTGTACGACAAACTAATTAAGTGCGTCGCCGTTCCTTTTCTTCTGCTGCTGCTTCATTTTCTCCCCTTTACATATCATCACGAATTCTACGCTGGCAGGGCACATGCATATCGCTAGGTGTGTCTTAGATTAATCAAGCACATGCGCATGCTGCCCTCCCTTTCTTCAGCGATTTATAAACTAAATTTGTCATTACCAACATGACCATAATTTAACATAACATATAGGGTTTCGTACTTATCAAAAAAGGATTTCCCCTCGTTTTATATTATAAAGCAACCGCACCAACATCGAACCACATGATATACTTGCTAGGGCCTCAGCACAAGCATGCCCAAACGAAACAAAAGAGAAACAATAGAGAAAGAAATGCCAGCAACGTCGGATCAACGAAAACGATAATGACTCGAAACCGATGCGCCCACCGGAGAGTTCTGCCACGCTCCTAGCACTCCAGAATGACGCATACCGAGCAACACCTTCAAGAAGGGGCGCGACGGTGACGACGCTGCTGCCCGGACATGTCCTAGGGTTTCCCCCGGTATGCGAAGGGGCGTGGGGGGAAGGGGTAAATCCGACGCCCTTCAGGAAGGCACGATGGCACCCACGAGCGTCACCGCGTCGGTGTCGGTCACGCCGACAAGGATTTCTCCCAACCTCCAACCAACCACGCGCCACCTTGGTCTTGCAGTCACCATCGCCGTCTCACCGTGGCAAGCAAAGCGAGACCGGCGGGACCAAGTGAAAGCAGCCGGGAACGACGAGCGCCAGAATCAGCATCCATGTGGCAGGGGACAACCCCCACTGTCCTCAACGGTAACCGACCGGACGCAGGTTAGGAGCAAACTAGGCACCCTGCCCGGTCGAGCCCGAAACGGGCTTGTGAAGCTCCCGACGACGTGCCGCAGTACGCGTGTCGCAGGCTCCGCTACCCCCCGCTCGAGCCATCCCACAGTCCGCCGGAGACGACACAAAGCATAGTACAGGCCCGCCCAGACCCAGATGGGGCCCAAAAGGGCCCAAATCTGGGCCGGGAGGGAGCCGCCCCCAGCCACCACACCCTCCTGCAGCCAAGCAACCGCGCCACCATCACCGCGCCACCTCGGACGCCGCGTAGTCGCCAGATCCGTCGCTGTCCTAGGTGCTCTGCCGCCGGCCACCACCCGAGCCGTAGTTCCGCGCGGGGGGAAGAACCGGGCTGCCGCCACCGGCACCACACGGGCAAGGCTCGGTGGCCTCTGTCGCCGGCGGCGGGAGGGGGGAGAAGGAGGGGCGGCGCTGGGAGGAGGAGGGAGGGGAGCCCCCGATCGCCTCGCTCGGGGAGGCGACGCGGGGGACGAGAGGACCTTTCAGGGTTTCGTACTTTGCCAACGAGATTTCCCTTCGGATGGTTTTGTCCTTGGAAACAAATCCCAAGAAAGATTGACATCTCCCTTGTTGTTGGTATTAGGGTTTTTCTTTCTTCCTTGGAGTCCATGTGTTGTTGTTGCAACTAATGTGATCACGGTTCATTTCACATGACGAGTTCCTATGCACTTTTTGTCATGGTAATCCCCTTTTCGAAAGCACGTTATGCCACAGTAACGGCAGCTATTCGATTGATTCAAAGCATTGGCATATGATGCGTTAGGATGGTGTTATTCAAATGGAAATGGGCATATAATCCATTCCTGAAGCTCCCGACGACGTGCCGCAGTACGCGTGTCGCAGGCTCCGCTACCCCCCGCTCGAGCCATCCCACAGTCCGCCGGAGACGACACGAAGCATAGTACAGGCCCGCCCAGACCCAGATGGGGCCCAAAAGGGCCCAAATCTGGGCCGGGAGGGAGCCGCCCCCAGCCACCACACCCTCCTGCAGCCAAGCAACCGTGCCACCATCACCGCGCCACCTCGGACGCCGCGCAGTCGCCAGATCCATCGCTGTCCTAGGTGCTCTGCCGCCGGCCGCCACCACCCGAGCCGTAGTTCCGCGCGGGGGGAAGAACCGGGCTGCCGCCACCGGCACCACACGGGCAAGGATCGGTGGCCTCTGCCGCCGGCGGCGGGAGGGGGGAGAAGGAGGGGCGGTGCTGGGAGGAGGAGGGAGGGGAGCCCCCGATCGCCTCGCTCGGGGAGGCGACGCGGGGGACGAGAGGACCTTTCAGGGTTTCGTACTTTGCCAACGAGATTTCCCTTCGGATGGTTTTGTCCTTGGAAACAAATCCCAAGAAAGATTGACATCTCCCTTGTTGTTGGTATTAGGGTTTTTCTTTCTTCCTTGGAGTCCATGTGTTGTTGTTGCAACTAATGTGATCACGGTTCATTTCACATGACGAGTTCCTATGCACTTTTTGTCATGGTAATCCCCTTTTCGAAAGCATGTTATGCCACAGTAACGGTAGCTATTCGATTGATTCAAAGCATTGGCATATGATGCGTTAGGATGATGTTATTCAAATGGAAATGGGCATATAATCCATTCCTGATGTAAGAAACAAAATTCTTAGATGTGCTATGTCACATGAAGATAGATTGATAGACTGTTGAAGCGGACTAAAAGGAATAAATTCCTTTTATTGCAAAATCCAAGGAAAAAGCTTTATAGAAGATGCAGTTGGCATTCTTATTGATTTCATATGCTGGGGAGTTCATGTGTTTTCGTTTCCGTAGAACTTGGGTGTGTGCTCATGATGATTTGTATCCTTGTAATGCTACATTTTGAGGTAATAAAGTGTGCCCTTTATCGGAAAAATGAGTTGTTGCAACTAATGTCATCACATTTCGTCATTTCACATTATGAATTCTTATAGACGTTATGTGGTGAAACTGGTAGCTATTTGATTGACTTGGATCACTAGCATATATGATGCATTAGGATGGGATTGTTCTCATGGATATGGGCATATAATCCATTCTAGGTGTAATAAACAAATAAAATCCTTAGATGTACTGTATCACATGAAAACAAACTGATAAACTGGTAAAGCGTACTAACATCAGTACATCCCTTTCGTTGTAAAAATGCAAGACATGAGATTTACACAAGATGCAATTGGCATCACACACACATATCTCACATAGCACTACCAATTCTAGAAGAAACCTTCACATTTCATACTATAAAACATAAAGAATATTCCTCTTTTCTCTAAACTTGCGACTTGTGAATCTTTTACTCAATTAAAAAAATTGTCATTTCTTACTTCTCAGTTGCAACCTGTGATAAATTTTACTATATTTATTATTTATCCAAACTAACAAGCTAGACCCACTTTGTTAAAATGATGTGGTGGCTGACAAGCAAACAACTCATATACATATTTATCGGAAGCTGAAAAACGTATGCTAATTCCCTCCCATCCAATCAAATTCTTTCAAATTTAGTATTTTTCTTACAAGACATTAGATATGTCCCTAATAAATGAGTTTAAGTTTTTTTAATATTGTACAATTGAAGTCGCTCATATACACGTACATACACTCACATCTATGAACGCGTGCATGCATACTTTATTCCTATGAATATCTTCGAGAGACTGAATCGACACAACATTTTAAGGTTAACAAAGCCACCACACGTATCTCGCAGTCGATGTGAATGTCTCCTCCCACTGAACGAACATCATTGGAAAGCCTGAAATAAATTAAAAAAAAAAGTGGGCACCAATGCCAAGTCTAAGACTTAAACTTTGGAGGGTTGGTTCACTACAGGTAACCTAACCATCTGAGCTAGGCTCAGTTCGCAAATATGAGTGAAAGTTGTTCATCCAGTTAGTTGCCATGTCATTCTAACATGCATGCCTGATCTATTAATTTGAGAAATTTCATGGAAATAGTACAAGCAATCACGGGTTCAGAACCAAGGGGGTAAAGTGTGGTGATTTTTCAATATAAAAATTGCCACAAAGAATAAAACTAGAGGGCAAAATTGGAAAATATACTAAAAAGGAATATTTATATTCATGCCCTTAGTGTGCACACCTGCTTGTTTTGGCCCTAGTTTCAAAATACCCCCATGTTTTCCTAGATGCATTTGCTCGTCTTATGCTTTTGCCCTTCCATCACGGTTCTGTCAGGTTAAAGGCCTTTGACTGCTAGAGTGACTTTTTTGGACTGCTTTGCCTCTCAATGCGGCAAGTAGTATAAAGACAAAGGAAAAATAATTTTTCACTTACATGTGGGACCCACCCAAATAAAAACGCGCTCTTCCCCCCCTCTCTGGGAGCATATGGGCATCACCTCTCCTTTTCTTCCTCTGTTACTCGTTGTGCTCTCCTTTACATGTCAAAAATAAATTCATCACAAATTCTACACTGGCATAAGGTCCACTTATGTGTGAGAGGGCATATGCATATTGTTAAGCCTTTCATAGATTAATCAACTACATGTGCATGCCGTCCTTCCTTTCTTCAGCTATGTATAAACTAAGTTTGTCATTACGAACATCTGCATACTTTGACGTAACATATAGGGTTTCGTACTCTGCTAGAGAGATCTCCCTTCCGATGGTTTTGTCCTAGGAAACAAATCCCAAGAAAGATTACCATCTCCCTTCTTGTTGGTATTAGGGTTTTTGTTTCTTCCTTAGAGTCCATGTGTTGTTGCAATTAATGTGATCATATTTCATTTCACATTACAGTTTCCTATGAATGTTATAACATGGTAATGGTTGCTATCCGATTGGTTCAAAGGATTAGCATATGATACATCGGGATGAGATTATTCGCATGGAAACGGGCATATGATCCATTCCTGATGTAAGAAACAAAATTCTTAGATGTGCTATGTCACATGAAGATAGACGGATAGACTACTGAAGCGGACTAACATGAATAAATCCCTTTCGTTGTAAAATGCAAGGTAAAAACTTTACAAAAGTTGTAGTTGGCATTCCTATTGACAATGCATGATGTGGAGTCCATGTGTTCACATGGAAATTGGCATATAATCCAATCATGATGTAATAAACAAATAAAATTCTTAGATGTAGTCCTAGACTGGCTAAGCATACTTACACAAATAAATTCCTTTTATTGTAAAAATGCAAGACATAAGCTTTAACACGATGCATTGGAATTGATCCTTACTAGCAACAAATTATTAATACGTACATATCTCAAATGACATAGCTCTACCAGTTCTAGAAAAGAAACCTTCACATTTCTTACTATAAAACCTAAAGAATATATTCCTCTTTTCGCCAACCTGTCATAAATTTTACTCTTTTTTTTAATTTAGTATCCATACCTTCTTAGTAAAATTTAGTATCCCTTAAGCTAGAGCGTTTATAAATGTTTGTCCTGATGATCTTCTCTCGTAGCCGTACGGGCAACTAATGTGATCTGAACATACTCCTCCAGTTACATCTTGATTCTGCAATTTCTTGAGTAGAGTTCTTTGAAAACATGATGAAATAATTTTAGAGCTACTCCTTCGCAAAACATCCCCCTCCCCCCCCCCCCCCGTGCAAACAGGAGGATAATCCTACCCTCTGCATTGAGTGATAGTACATAGCCATGTAAGGATTGATGCCAACTGCACCTGGTCATGGGCAGTCCGGCCCGGTCGGCCCGACCCGACTTTGTCCACGGGCTGGGCTCGGACCTAGATTTTAAGCCCAGTGATCTAGACGGGTCGGGTTCGGGCCAGATAAAACTGAAGATTACGCCTAGTCAGACCGGGCCAGGCTTTTTTCGGACTTGGGCCGGCCTTGGACCCAAAAACTAGGCCTGACGGCCGGACCAGGCCGGGCTCGGGCCTGAGTTTTTAGCACCGGGCTTTTTTCGGCCCGGCCCGGCCCGAGATATGGCCAGGTACAATGCCAACAAAATGGCTAAAACCCTACGCAGTCCACGTAGGACTGCCATTTGCAGAAGGTTGTTCAAAATCCTATTACCAGAGTAAAACGTATAAATCACATGCCACACTTGCTCTACAGTTGGTATTATAAAACCATTTTCTTGCCAATACAACATATAAATCAGGTTATGTTACTTAATTATAATTTGCTCATTTACTAGCAATCAGAAGCGCCCCACCTTATTAATCACACTTAAGTACACTTCTTATTCTAGAAATGAAACGTCATTATTATGCCACCACGAACCCTTGATAAAGATCAAGAGGGTGACGGGATAGGCCCTAATCATCGTTGCAGGCCGTTCACCAAGTAGCGGGAGGGGGTCAGCTTCTAGAAGAAACAACTCTGGCATCTTGAAAGGACATGGACTAGCTGCGGCCAAGTCACCTGCCTGTCTCGAATACATACTCCCCGAGTAAGCATCTACCTGTGATGATGCTTTAAAGATGGCATCTACAGGTTAATATATTGCATAAAAGATGTGGTGATCTTCTAGAGGGAGTTCACTTGCTTAATCATTCCCCGTTGACACTTCCCGTTGTTCATGTCACGCATGACACAATTAGTCACGTACGTAGCTTCTTCCTGCCCATATACATTGGTCCATACACGTGGACTAGTAGTTTGAGAACCAACTGATTGATATTCTGTGACATGTTGGCATACTTCTTTGAGTATTGGTTTAGTTTGCACTTAATTGTTCGGTTTATTATGACACGTGTACTAGTGCAGATCGGTTTTATTAAGCCCCCAAACTATGTGAGGTGAAGACACCACACATGATACAAAAATCGAACCGTGTGTTCAAATGTGAAAGTGTGTGAAAAGTGAAAGTGTGTGATGGCTAACTCATCGCCCTCTGTTGAGGGAAGAAAAACAAACATGATGTTATGCACACTGTCCTAATGACAAAATCGTGTACGATAACTGGTGTCATTGCACACATTTGTAAAGGGAAAATAGTGTGCCAGACATAATTTCACACACATTTGTATAAGGAAATAGTGTGCGTACGCCTTTAATTAGCACGAAGAAGGAGGAAAAATATGACCGTTGCCGCTGTAGCTGCTCCTGCGACTAGCACGACGAACCTGCCGCCGCTGCCACGGCCGCCGGCCTACCTGCCCCTCCCCCCACCGTTCCGGCCAACCATCCTCGCGCCACAGGTGCCCTGGTACTCCCAGCGCCAGGGCCCCAGCCCCTCCTCGTCGCGCCCCGTCGAATCCTAGGTGAGCCAGATCCAGATCGGGATCTCCACGCCGGCCTCTTCCTCGCCGCCGTGCCCTGTCTCCCTGGCCTCGTGAGGTTGCGTGTTGGACTCTTCGTGGCCTCGGCAAGCTTTGTACCTTGGAGTGCATGACGCACCTTCGGGACTTCCTCCTAGAATGAGGGCTCTCAATGTATTCGACCCCTCATGCGATAGTCAGAATGCGGCCCACCAAGCCGGCTTATTAGGAGATAAGCCAACGGCCCGAGGACCGCTTAATCCAGGACTCCTCATCGCCTCCTTGGGAGTTTCCGATCCACGCTAAAGCACCTCTAGTTAAAGGAATTTGGCTCTCTGGCCGCAAGTTCACTTGGTCAAACGCTCAAGAGACCCGGTGCTAACCAAGATTGATCGCTTTTTCCACTCTGACGATTAGGATTTACTATTTCCCAGTGCGCACCTTCAAGCCATCTTGTCGGCCTTCTCAGATCATGCCCCGCTATTCCTTCTTGGGGACACGGAGGTGCGTCTCATCCGACTTTCAAGTTCGAAGAGTTCTCACTTCATCTTCCCGGATTCAAGGATACGGTGGCTCTGGCATGGAACAAGCCTGTCCAGTCAACTAATGCAATTCGCAAGGTTCATATCAAACTGGACCGGACCGCAAAAGCGCTCAAGATAGGGTTGGAGTGCTCAAAACCCAGATCGATATCGCAAAGGAGATAATCTGGAGGCTCGACCTCGCAGAGGAAGGAAGGTCCCTTTCCACGACTGAACTTGGGCTCAGGCGTAGGCTAAATATTTCATATCTTGGTCTCCTCTCCTTCCAAAAGGTTAAGCTTCATCAGCGTGCATGCCTCACGGGCATCAGGCTTGGGGACATCAACTCCAATTTTTGTCACGCCAAGGTGAACAGGTGCTGACGGAAAAACTACATCCAGATGATTCACACGGACCATGGGGTCGCCATTACAACAGAAGATAAGGAGTAGATGATTCACTCCCAGTTCATGGAGTATCTGGACACCTGTTTAATTTGGGACAACCTGGAGATGGTTTCACATGATCTCTCGAAGCTCGACGAACCTTTCAACGGGGACGAGACTAAAGACACGGTTTTTTCGCTGCCATCCGTTAAAGCCCCTGGCCCAGATGGGTTCATTGGGGCTTTCTACAAGGCATGCTGGAATATCATTCAGAGTGATGTAGTTGACGCAATTCTGCAGCTTGCTAACCTACGTGGAGACTATGCTTCTCTCATCCACTCAGCGAACATCATTCTGCTACCCAAGAAAGCCGATGCTAGAGTGGTCGGGGACTAAAGACAGATCAGCCTAATTCATAGCCTATCCAAGATCTTCTCCAAGCTCCTTGCCAACAGGCTCGATCCGATCCTTCCCATGTTGGTCTCCAAATCCCAAAGCGCATTCGCGTAGGAACGCTCCATCCATGACAACTTGTTGCACTTCGAGAACCTCATCAAGGACCTGTTGGGGAACGTTGCATGGGAAACAAAAAATTTCCTATGCACACGCAAGATCTATCCATGGTGATGAGCATCTACGAGAGGGAGAGTGGATCTACATACCCTTGTAGATCGCTAAGCGGAAAGCGTTAAGAAACGCGGTTGGTGTAGTCGAACGTCTTCGCGATCCAAATCGCTGAGAGTCCTGTGATCTCATCACGATCCGTCCCGCGATCCAATCATGATCCGTACCGCGAACTCATCATGATCTGTGCCGCAATCTCATCACGATCCGTCTCGCAATCTTGATCACGGTCCTTCCAATCTAGCGCCGATCGGACGACAACTACGCGTTCAACACATGTACAACTCGATGACGATCTCTGCCTTCTTGATCCAGCAAGAGGGAGTGGAGAGGTAGATGAGTTCTCCGGCAGCATGACGGCGTCGCGGCGATGGTGGTGGAGCAATTCCGACAGGGCTTCGCCTAAGCACTGCAGAAAACCGATCTAAAGGAGAAACTATGGACTAGAGGAACGGGTAGCACGTGGCTGAAAATCTTGTGCAAAAACCCTAAAACCCTCTAGTATATATAGGAGGAGAGCAGGAGGAGGCTTGGCTCCCAAGTAGACAGCCCTTGGGTCGGCCGAACCAGGAGGGAGGAGTCCTCCTCCTCCACTCCTAGTAGGATTAGGACTCCTTCCTAATTTAGCCCTTTTGCCTTTTTCCACCTTTTTCCTTTTGGGCTTATTCTTCCCAGCCGCATGAGCCCTTTGTGGGACTTCCTCCAGCCCACTAAGGGCTGTTATTCATCCTCCCACAGCCTATGTAGCCTCTTGGGTCGAAATACCCCTCCCGATGGTCTCCCGATACACTACCGACACTCCGCCCACTACCGATGAGCCCGAAACTTTTCCGGCGACCAAAATAGGACTTCCTATATATCAATCTTTACCTCCGGACCATTATGGAGCTCCTCGTGACGTCTGAGGTCTCATTTGGGACTCTGAACAATCTTCGGTCACCACCATACATAACTCTATACTGCCAAAACATCACCAAACCTAAGTGTGCAGACCCTGCGGGTTCGAGAACTATGTAGACATGACCGAGACACCTCTACGGTCAATAACCAACAATGGGACCTAGATGCCCATATTGGTTCCTACATATTCTACGAAGATCTTTATCGGTCGAACCTCTATGTCAAGGATTCAGTTAATCCCGTATGATGTTCGCTTTGTTCTTCGGTATGTTACTTGCTCGAGATTGGATCGTCGGTATCTCCATACCTAGTTCAACCTCGTTACCGGCAAGTCTCTTTACTTGTTCCGTAATACAAGATCCCATGACAAACACTTAGTCACATTGCTTGCAAGGCTTATTGTGATGTTGTATTACCGAGTGGGCCCTGAGATACCTCTCCATCACACGGAGTAACAAATCCTAGTCTTGATCCATGCCAACCCAATAGACACCCTCGGAGATACCTGTAGAGTACCTTATAGTCACCCAGTTACGTTGCGACGTTTGATACACACAAGGCACTCCTCCGGTGTCAGTGAGTTGCATGATCTCATGGTCATAGGAACATATACTTGACATGCACAAAACAGTAGCAATAAACTGACACGATCATATGCTACGTTTGTAGTTTGGGTTTTGTCCATCACATTATTCTCCTAATGATGTGATCCCGTTACCAAATGACATCTCATGTCCATGACTAGGAAACCAAAGTCATCTTTGATCAACGAGCTAGTCTATTAGAGGCATACTAGGGACATGGTGTTGTCTATGTATCCACACATGTATCTGAGTTTCCGATCAACACAATTATAGCATGGATAATAAACGATTATCATGAACAAGGAAATATGATAATAACTAATTTATTATTGCCTCTAGGGCATATTTCCAATAGTCTCCCACTTGCACTAGAGTCAATAATCTAGTTCGCATCACCATGTGATTCGCATTGTTATGAATCTAACACCCAATGAGTTCTGGGGCTCGATCATGCTTTGCATGTGAGAGAGGTCTTATAGTCAACGGGTCTGCGACATTTAGATCAGTGTGTACTTTGCAAATCTCTATGTCAAACTTTAACACTGCTACCACACTCCACTTGGTACTATTCCAAATGGCTGCTCCACTATACGTATCCAGATTGCTACTACGAGTCATCCGGATTGGTGTTAAAGCTTGCATCGACGTAACTCTTTAGGACGAACTCTTTATCACCTCCATAATCGAGAAACATCTCCTTAGTCTTTTAGTCTTTTGTACCCCTTGACAGACTCATGACAAGGCACACACCAGGTGCGGTACACAGCATGGCATAATATAGAGCCTATGGCTAAGGCATAGGGGACGGCGTTCGTCCTTTCTCTTTCTTCTACCGTTGTCGAGCTTTGAGTCTCACTCAACTTCACACCTTACAAATCAGGCGAGAACTCTTTCTCTGACTGATCCATTTTGAACTCTTTCAAAATCTTGTCAAGGGATGTACTCATTGAAAGTATCATAAAGCATCATGATCTATCTTTATAGATCTTGATGCTCAACAATTAGGTAGCTTTATCCAGGTCTTCCTTTGAAAAACTCATTTCAAACAACTGTTTATACTTTCCATAAATTCTACATCATTTCCGATCAACAATATGTCAACCACATATGCTTACCAGAAACTCTATAGTGCTCCCACTCACTTTATTGTAAATACAAGTTTCTCATAAACTTTGTATAGACTCAAAAACTTTGATCACCTCATCAAAGTGTATATTCCAACTCCGAGATGCTTGCTTCAGTTCATAGAAGGATCACTGAAGCTTGCACACCTTTTAGCATCCTTAGGACTGACAAATCCTTCTGGTTGTATCTCATACAACCTTTCCTTAAGGAAGGAAACGATGTTTTGTCATCCATCTACCAGATTTGATAATTGAAAAATGCAGCAACTGCTAACATAATTCCAACAGACTTTAGCATCGCTATGAGTGAGAAAGTCTCATCGCAGTCAACTCCTTGAACTTGGCGGAAACTTCTTTGCGACAAGTCGAGCTTTATAAATGGTGACATTCACCATCAGCGTCTGTCTTCATCTTAAAGGTCCATTTGTAATCAACGACCTTCCGTCCAACGAGCAAGTCTACCAAGGTCTATACTTGGTTTTCATACATGGATCCTTTCTCGGATTTCATGGCCTCTAACCATTTGTCGGAATCCGGGCCTATCATCGCTTCTCCACAACTCGTAGGTTCATCGTTGTCCAACAACATGACCTCCAAGACAGGGTTGTCGTACTGCTCAGGAGCAGTACACATCCTTGTCGACCTACGAGGTTTGATAGTAACTTGATCCGAAGCTTCATGATCATCATCATTTACTTCCTCTTCAACTGACATAGGTTCCACAAAAACATCTTTCTGCGCTGCGCTACTCTCTGGTTGAAACAAAGGTTCAACAACCTCATCAAGTTCTATCTTCCTCCCACTCAATTCTTTCGAGAGAAACTTTTTCTCAGGAAAGGACCCGTTTTAGCAACAAACACTTTATGCTTGGATCTGAGATAGAAGGTTCACCCAACTGTTCTTAGGGTAATCTATGAAGATGCATTTGTCCGCTTTGGGGAGCTCATTAGGTGCAAACATTTTTCCACACAAGCATCGCAGCCCCAAACATTAAGAAATGACAGCTTAGGTTTCTATCAAACCATAATTCACACGGTGTCATCTCAACGGATTTAGATGGTTCCCTATTTAAAGTGAATGTAGTTGTCTCTAATGCATAACCCCAAAATTATAGTTGCAAAACGATAAGAGACATCATAGCAAGCACCATATCCAATAGAGCATGACTATGACATTCGGACACACCATCACGCTATGGTGTTCCAGGTGGCGTGTGTTGTGAAACAACTTTCACATTGTCTTAAGTTGTATGCCAAACTCGTAACTCAGATATTTATCTCCACGATCATATCACAGTCATTTTTATCTTCTTGTCACGATGATCTTAAACTTCACTCTGAATTTGCTTGAACCTTTCAAACAATCCAGACTTGTGTTTCATTAAGTAAATATACACTATATCTACTCAAATCATGAGTGAAGGTAAGAAAATAATGATATCCACCGCACGCTACAAGACTCATTGGATTGCATACATCAACATGTATCATTTCCAATAAATCACTTGCCCGCTCCATCAAACCAGAAAACGGGGTCCTTAGTCATCTTGACCAAGAGGCATGGTTTGCATGTCTCAACCGATTCGAAATCGAATGAGTCCAAAGATCCATCAACATGGAGTTTCTTCATGCGTTTTATACCAATATGACATTTAGTGGCAGTGCCACAAGTATGTGGCACTATTATTATTAACTTTGTATCTTTTGGCATCAATGTTATGAACATGTGTATTACTATGATCAAGATTCAACAAACCATTCTCACTGGGTGCATGACCATTGAAGGTATTATTCATGTAAACAGAATAACCATTATTCTCTAACTTAAATGAATAACCGTGTTGGAATAAACACGATCTAATGACGTTCATGCTCAACACAAAACACCAAATAACATTTATTTAGGTTCGTCACTAATCCCGAAGGTAGAGAGAGCGTGCGATGTTGATCACATCAACCTTGGAAACATTTCCAACACACATCGTCACCTCACCCTTAGCTAGTTCTCCGTTTATTCCGTAGCTTTTATTTCGAGTTACTAACATTTAGCAACCAAACCGGTATCCAATACCCAGGTGCTACAAGGAGTACTAGAAAGGTACACATCAATAACACGTATATCAAATATACTTCTATCGACGTTGCCAGCCTTCTTATCTACCAAGTATCTAGGGTTGTTCTGCTTTAGTGACCGCTCTCCTCATAATCGAAGCACTTAATCTCGGGTTTGGGTTCAAGTTTGGGTTGCTTCACTGGAGCAGCAACTGAATTGCTATCCATGAAGTTTCCCTCCTTGCTCTTGCCCTTCTCGAAACTAGTGGTTTGACTAACCATCAACACTTGACGCTCCTTCTTGATTTCTACCTTCGCGGTGCCAAACATTGTGAACAGCTCAGGGATCATTATTTCTATCCCTGGCATTTTATAGTTCATCACCAAGTTCTAGTAGCTTAGTGACAGTGACTTGGAGAACTATATCAATCACTATCTTATCTGGAAGATCAACTCCCAGTCGATTCAAGCGATTGTAGCACCCAGACAATCTGAGCACATGCTCAACGATTGAGCTATTCTCTTTCATCTTGCAGGCAAAGAATCTTGTTGGAGATCTCATATCTCGCAACACGGGCACGAGCCTGAGATCCTAATTTCAGCTCTTAGAACATCTCATATGTTCCATGACACACTAAACTATCAAGTAGTCATCAGAACGTGTCTGTCAGATGTTCACAACATCTACACACGACGCTAGAGGGGTTGGCACACCGAGCGGTGCATTAAGGACATAAGCCTTCTATGCAGCAATGAGGACAATCCTCAGATCACGGACCCAGTCCGCAATATTTCTACCATCATCTTTCAACTCTATTTCTCTAGGAACATATAAAAATTCAAGGGAGCTACAACGCGAGCAAGTAATCTACAACATAATTTGCAAAGACACTACTGACTATGTTCATGATAATGAGTTCAATTAATCATATTACTGAAGACCTCCCACTCAAATTGACATCCCTCCGGTCATTCAAGTGACACATGATCCAAATTCACCAACTCAAGTCTGATCATCACGTGAGTTGAGGTGGTTTCAATGGTGAACATCATCATGTTGATCATATCTGACTCATGTTTGACCTTTCGGACTCTTGTGTTCCGAGGCCATGTCTGTACATGCTAGGCTCGTCAAGTTTAACCCGAGTGTTTTGCATGTGCAACACTGGCATGCACCCGTTGTATGTGAACGTAGAGTCTATCATACCCGATCATCACGTGGTGTCTCGACATGACGAACTTTCGCAACGGGGCACACTCGGGGAGAACACAATTTATCTTGAAATTAAGTGAGGGATCACCTTATAGTGCTACCGTCGTCCTAAGCAAAACAAGGTGCATAAAAGGATTAACATCACATGCAAATCATAAGTGACATGATATGGCCATGAACTTGTGCTTTTGATCTCCATTTTGAAAGCACTGGCATGATCTCCATCATCACCGGCATGACACCATGATCTCCATCATTTTGATCTCCATCAACATGTCGCCATCTGGGTTGTCGCGCCCACCATGCTTCTACTACTATTGCTACCGTTTAGCGATAAAGTAAAGCATTACATAACACTTAATGATTGACACGCATGTCATGCAATAATTAAAGACAACCCTATGGCTCCTGCCGGTTGCCGTACTCATTGACATGCAAGTCGTGATATTCTATACAAAACATGATCATCTCATACATCATATATATCTCATCATGTAATTGGCCATATCACATCACAATATACCCTGCAAAAACAAGTTAGACGTCCTCTAATTGTTGTTGCATGTTTTACGTGGCTGCTACGGGTATCTAGTAAGAACAATTCTCACCTACGCAAAAACCACAACGGTGATACATAAGTTGCTTTTCAACCTTCTCAAGGACCGCCTTTGTCGAATCCGATCCAACTAAAGTAGGAGAAACAGACACCCGCCAGCCATCTTTGTGCAACGAGGTTACACGTCAGTCGATGGAACCGGTCTCTCATAAGCATACGAGTAAGGTTGATCCGGGTCGCTTCATCCCACAATACCGCTGAACCAAAACACGACCAAGGGAGGAAGCAATCTAAGCATTAACGCCCACAAACTCTTTGTGTTCTACTCAAGATCTCATCTACACATAGACCTAGCTCATGACGCCACTGTTGGGGAACGTTGCATGAGAAACAAAAAATTTCCTATGTACACGCAAGATCTATCCATGGTGATGAGCATCTACGAGAGGGAGAATGGATCTACATGTTGGAAATATGCCCTAGAGGCAATAATAAATTAGGTATTATCATATTTCCTTGTTCATAATAATCGTTTATTATCCATGCTATAATTGTATTGATCGGAGACTTAGATGCATGTGTGGATACATAGACAAAACCATGTCCCTAGTATGCCTCTAATAGACTAGCTCGTTGATCAAAAGATGGTTAAGGTTTCCTAACCATGGACATGAGATGTCATTTGATAACGGGGTCACATCATTAGGAGAATGATGTGATGGACAAGACCCAAACTGCAAACGTAGCATATGATCGTGTCAGTTTATTGCTACTGTTTTCCACATGTCAAGTATGTGTTCCTATGACCATGAGATCATGCAACTCACAGATATCGGAGGAGTGCCTTGTGTGTATCAAACGTTGCAACGTAACTGGGTGACTATAAAGGTGCTCTACAGGTATCTCCGATGGTGTCTGTTGAGTTGGCATGGATCGAGACTGGGATTTGTTACTCCGTGTGACGGAGAGGTATCTCGGGGCCCACTCGGTAATGCAACATCACAATAAGCCTTGCAAGCAATGTGACTAATTGTTAGTTGCGGGATCTTGTATTACGGAATGAGTAAAGAGACTTGCCGGTAACGAGGTTGAACTAGGTATGGAGATACCGACGATCGAATCTCGGGCAAGTAACATACCGAAGAACAAAGGGAACGTTATACGGGATTAACTGAATCCTTGACATAGAGGTTCGACCGATAAAGATCTTCGTAGAATATGTAGGAACCAATGTGGACGTCCAGGTCCCTCCATTGGTTATTGACCGTAGAGGTGTCTCGGTCATGTCTACATAGTTCTCGAACCCGCAGGGTCTGCACACTTAAGGTTCGGTGACGTTTCGGTAGTGTAGAGTTATGTATGGTGGTGTCCGAAGTTTGTTCGGAGTCCCGGATGAGATCCCGGACGTCACGAGGAGCTCCGGAATGGTCCGGAGGTAAATATTCATATATAGGAAGTCCCAGTTTGGTTTCCGGAAAAGTTTCGGGCTCATCGGTAGTGTACCGGGAGTGCCGGGAGTGCCAGTAATGTACCGGGAGTGCCGGTAGTGTACTGGGAGGCCTCCGGGAGGGGTATTTCGACCCCAAGAGGTCCATGGGCTGTGGGAGAATAATAACCATCCCTTAGTGGGCTGGGAAAACAGCCACAAAGGCCCATGGCGCAGGAGAGAAAGTCCTAAAGCAAAAAGTGGAAAATCAGCCAATAGGAGGGAATCCTACTCCAACTAGGATTGGAGGTGAAGTAGGATTGCTTCCCACCTCCTATTTCGGCCGACCCAAAGGCCTTGGCTGCCTCTCCTCTCCTCTCCTCCTATATATACTAGTGGATTGGGAGTTTTTTGGACAGAATTTCCGGCCACGTGCTACCCGTTACACCAGTGCATAGTTTCTCCTCTAGATCGGTTTTCTACAGCGCTTAGGCGAAGCCCTGCCGGAATTGCTCCACCACCATCACCGGAGCGCCATCACGCTGCTGGTGAACTCTCTCTCCTCTCCACCTCCTCTTGCTGGATCGAGACGGTGGAGATCGTCATCAAGCTGCACGTGTGCTGAACGCGGAGGTGCCGTCCGTTCGGCGCTAGATCGGAAGGACCGTGATCGAGATCGCGAGACAGTTCGTGATGAGATCGCGGAACAGATCGTGATGAGTTCGCGGGACAGATCGTGATCAAGATCGTGAGACGGATCGTGATGAGTTCGCGGGACGGATCATGATGTGTTCGCGGGACGGTTCATGATTGGATCGCGGGACGCTCGGCGATTTGGATCGCGAAGATGTTCGACTACACCAACCGCGTTTCTTAACGCTTCCCGCTTAGCGATCTACAAGGGTACGTAGATCCACTCTCCCTCTCGTAGATGCTCATCACCATGGATAGGTTTGCGTGTGCGTAGGAATTTTTTTGTTTCCAATGCGACGTTCCCCAACAGTGGTATCAGAGCCAGGTTGATGGTTCGATGAGATCTCGAGTAGAACACAAAAGGTGTGTGGGCTTTGATGCTTAGATTGCTTCCTCCCTTGGTCGGATTTTGGTTCTGCGGGATTGTGAGATGAAGTGGCCTGGACCAACATTACTCGTACGCTTACGAGAGACCGGTTCCCTCGATGCAACTTGTTGCTTAGATGGCTTGTGGGTGACAGTTTCTCTCACTTTAGTTGGATCGGATCCGACAAAGGCGGTCCTTGAGAATGTTGAAAAGCAATCTATGTATCACCGTTGTGGTTTATGCGTAGGTGAGAATCGTTCTTGCTAGATACCCGTGGCAGCCACGTAAAACATGCAACAACAATTAGAGGACGTCTAACTTGTTTTTGTAGGGTATGTTGTGATGTGATATGGCCAATTACATGATGAGATATATGTGATGTATGAGATGATCATGTGATGTATAGAATTTCATGACTTGCATGTCGTTGAGTACGGCAACCGACAGGAGCCATAGGGTTGTCTTTAATTATTGTATGACCTGCGTGTCAATCATTAAGCGCTATGTAATGCTTTACTTTATCGCTAAGCGGTAGCAATAGAAGTAGAAGCAGGGCTGGCGCCACAACCCCAATGGCAACACATTGATGGAGATCAAGATCATGGAGATCATGGTGTTGTGCCGGTGACGATGGAGATCATGCCGGTGTTTCGAAGATGGAGATCTTAAACATAAGTTCATGGCCATATCATGTCACTTATGAATTGCATGAGATGTTAATCCTTTTATGCACCTTGTTTTTCTTAGTACGGTGGTAGCATTATAAGGTGATCCCTCACTTGAATTTCAAGATGAACTATGTTTTCCCCGAGTATGCACCGTTGCGAAAGTTCGTCGTGTTGAGACACCACGTGATGATCGGGTGTGATAGACTCTACGTTCACATACAACGGGTGCAAGCCAGATTTGCACGCGCAGAACACTCGGGTTAAACTTGACGAGCCTAGCATGTACAGACATGGCCTCGGAACACGAGAGACCGAAAGGTCGAACATGAGTCATATAGTAGATATGATCAACATAATGATGTTCACCATTGCAGCCACCTCAACTCACGTGATGATCGGACTAGAGTTGGTGAATTTGGATCATGTATCACTCGAATGATCGGAGGGATGTCAATTTGAGTGGGTGTTCTTAAGTAATATGATTAATTGAACTCATTATCATGAACATAGTCAAAGTGTCTTTGCAAATTATGTTGTAGATTACTAGCTCGCGCTGTAGCTCCCTTGTATTTTTATATGTTCCTAGAGAAATAGAATTGAAAGATGTTGGTAGCAAAATTGCGGACTGGGTCCGTGATCTGAGGATTGTCCTCATTGCTGCACAGAAGGCTTATGTCCTTAATGCACCGCTCGGTGCGCCACCCCCTCTAGCGTCGTCTATAGATGTTGTGAACATCTGACAGGCACGTTTCGATGACTACTTGATAGTTTAGTGCGTCATGCATTACGGCTTAGAATTGAGGCTCCGAAACGTTTTGAACATCACGGAACATATGAATGTTCTAGGAGCAGAGATTGTGATCTCAGGCTCGTGCCTGTGTTGCGAGATATGAGATCTCCAACAATATTCTTTGCCTGTAAGATGAAGGAGAATAGCTCAATCGTTGAGCATGTACTCAGATTGTCTGGGTACTACAATCGCTTGAATCAAGTGGGAGTTGATCTTCCAGATAAGATAGTGATTGATATAGTTCTCCAAGTCACTGTCACTAAAGCTACTAGAACTTAGTGATGAACTATAATACACTAGGGATAGAAGTATTGATCCCTGAGCTGTTCGCGATGTTTGACACCGCGAAGGTAGAAATCAAGAAGGAGCGTCAAGTGTTGATGGTTAATCAAACCACTAGTTTCGAAAAGGGCAAGAGCAAGGAGGGAAACTTCATGGATAGCAAGTCAGTTGCTGCTCTAGTGAAGCAACCTAAAGTTGAACTCAAACCCGAGACTAAGTGCTTCTATTATGAGGTGAGAGGTCGCTGAAGCGGAACAACCCTAGATACTTGGTAGATAAGAAGGCTGGCAACATCGACAAAAGTATATTTGATATACGAGTTATTGATGTGTACCTTGCTAGCTCTCCTAGTAGCACCTGGGTATTGGATACCGGTTCGGTTGCTAAATGTTAGTAACTCGAAATAAAAGCTACGGAATAAACGGAGAACTAGCTAAGGGTGAGGTGACGATGTGTGTTGGAAATGTTTCCAAGGTTGACGTGATCAACATCGCACGCTCTCTCGACCTTCAGGATTAGTGACGAACCTAAATAAATGTTATTTGGTGTTTTGCGTTGAGCATGAACATGATTAGATCATGTTTGTTGCAATACGGTTATTCATTTAAGTCAGAGAATAATAGTTATTCTGTTTACATGAATAATACCTTCAATGGTCATGCACCCAGTGAGAATGGTTTGTTGAAATCTTGATCGTAGTAATACACATGTTCATAACATTGATGTCAAAAGATACAAAGTTAAATAATGATAGTACCACATACTTGTGGCACTGCCGCAAAATGTCATATTGGTATAAAGCGCATGAAGAAACTCCATGGTGATGGATATTTGGACTCATTCGATTTCGAATCGGTTGAGACATGCGAACCATGCCTCTTGGGCAAGATGACTAAAGGACCCTGTTGGATGGAGCAGGCAAGTGATTCATTGGAAATGATTCATGTTGATGTATGCAATCTAGTGAGTCTTGTAGCGTGAAGTGGATATCGTTATTTTCTTACCTTCACTGATGATTTGAGTAGATATAGTGTATATTTACTTAATGAAACACAAGTCTGAATCGTTTGAAAGGTTCAAGCAAATTCGGAGTGAAGTTTAAAGATCATCGTGACAAGAAGATAAAAATGACCGTGATATGATCGTGGAGGTGAATATCTGAGTCACGAGTTTGGCATACAACTTAAGACAATGTGAAAGTTGTTTCACAACTAAACGCCACCTGGAACACCATAGTGTGATGGTGTGTCCGAACATCATAGTTATGCTCTATTGGACATGGTGCGTGCTATGATGTCTCTTGTCGTTTTACTACTATAATCTTGGGGTTATGCATTAGAGACAACTACATTCACTTTAAATAGGGCACCATCTAAATCCGTTGAGATGACACCATGTGAATTATGGTTTGATAGAAACCTAAGCTGTCATTTCTTAATACTTGGGGCTGCGACACTTGTGTGGAAAATGTTTTCACCTAATGAGGTCGAACCCAAGATGGACAAATGCATCTTCATAGAATACCCTAAGATCAGTTGGGTGAACCTTCTATCTCAGATCCAAGTGCAAAGTGTTTGTTACTAAAACAGATCCTTTCTCGAGGAAAAGTTTCTCTCGAAAGAATTAAGTGGGAGGAAGATAGAACTTGATGAGGTTGTTTAAACTTTGTTCAACCAGAGAGTAGCGCAGCGCAGGATGTTGTTTCTGTGAAGCCTACGTTAGTTGAAGAGGAAGTTAATGATGATGATCATGAAGCTTCAGGATCAAGTTACTATCTAACTTCATAGGTCGACAAGGATGTGTACTGCTCCTAAGCGGTACGACAACCCTGTCTTGGAGGTCATGTTGTTCGACAAACGATGAACCTACGAGCTATGGAGAAGCGATGATGGGCCCGGATTCCGACAAATGGTTGGAGGCCATGAAATCCGAGATAGGATCCATGTATGAAAACCAAGTGTAGACTTTGGTAGACTTGCTCGTTGGACGGCAGGTCGTTGAGTACAAATGGATCTTTAAAATGAAGACAGACACTGATGGTGAATGTCACTATTTGTAAAGCTCGACTTGTTGCAAAGATGTTTGTGACAAGTTCAAGGAGTTGACTACGATGAGACTTTCTCACTTGTAGTGGTGCTAAAGTCTGTTGGAATTATGTTAGCAGTTGATGTGTTTTCAATTATGAAATCTGGCAGATGGATGTCAAAACATCGTTTCCTTAACGGTTTACTTGAGGAAAGGTTGTATGTGATACAACCAGAAGGTTTTGTCAGGCCTAAGGATGCTAAAGGGTGTGCAAGCTTCGGTGATCCTTCCATGGACTGAAGCAAGCATCTCGGAGTTGGAATATACGCTTTGATGAGGTGATCAAAGTTTTGATGTTTATACAAAGTTTACGAGAAACTTGTATTTGCAATAAAGTGAGTGGGAGCACTATAGAATTTCTGATAAGTATATGTGGATGACATATTGTTGATCAGAAATAATGTAGAGTTTCTGGAAAGCATAAAACGGTCATTTGGAAAGTGATTTTCAAAGGAAGACCTAGATGAAGCTACCTAATTGTTGAGCATGAAAATCTATGGAGATAGATCAAGATGCTCGATGAGACTTTCAATGAGTGCATACCTTGACAAGATTTTAAAGATTTCAAAATGGATCAGTCAGAGAAAGAGTTCTCGCCTGATTTGTAAGGTGTGAAAGTTGAGTGAGACTCAAAGCTCGACAACGGCAGAAGAAACAGAAAGGATGAACGTCGTCCCCTATGCCTTAGCCATAGGCTCTATATTATGCCATGCTGTGTACCGCACCTGTGTGTGCCTTGCCATGAGTCCGTCAGGGGGTACAAGAGTGAACCAGGAGTGGATCACTGGACAGCGGTCAAGATAATCCTCAGTAACTAAGAGACTGAGGAGATGTTTCTCGATTATGGAGGTGATAAAGAGTTCGTCGTAAGGAGTTCCGTCGATGCAAGCTTTAACACTAATCCGGATGACTCGTAGTAGCAATCTGGATACGTATAGTGGAGCAGCCATTTGGAATAGTACCGAGCGGAGTGTGGTAGCAGTGTTTACAGTTTGACATAGGTATTTGCAAAGTGCACACGGATCTGAATGTTACAGACCCGTTGACTATAAGACCTCTCTCACATGCAAAGCATGATCAAGCCCCAGAACTCAGTGGGTGTTAGATTCATAACAATGCGAATCACATGGTGATGTGAACTAGATTATTGACTCTAGTGCAAGTGGGATACTGTTGGAAATATGCCCTAGAGGCAATAATAAATTAGTTATTATCATATTTCCTTGTTCATGATAATCGTTTATTATCCATGCTATAATTGTATTGATCGGAGACTTAGATGCATGTGTGGATACATAGACAAAACCATGTCCCTAGTATGCCTCTAATAGACTAGCTCGTTGATCAAAAGATGGTTAAGGTTTCCTAGCCATGGACATGAGATGTCATTTGATAACGGGGTCAGATCATTAGGAGAATGATGTGATGGACAAGACCCAAACTTCAAACGTAGCATATGATCATGTCAGTTTATTGCTACTATTTTCCGCATGTCAAGTATGTGTTCCTATGACCATGAGATCATGCAACTCACAGATATCGGAGGAGTGCCTTGTGTGTATCAAACGTCGCAACATAACTGGGTGACTATAAAGGTGCTCTACAGGTATCTCCGATGGTGTCTGTTGAGTTGGCATGGATCGAGACTGGGATTTGTTACTCCGTGTGACGGAGAGGTATCTCGGGGCCCACTCAGTAATGCAACATCACAATAAGCCTTGCAAGCAATGTGACTAATTGTTAGTTGCGGGATCTTGTATTACAGAACGAGTAAAGAGACTTGTCGGTAACAAGGTTGAACTAGGTATGGAGATACCGACGATCGAATCTCGAGCAAGTAACATACCGAAGAACAAAGGGAACGTTATACGGGATTAACTGAATCCTTGACATAGAGGTTCGACAGATAAAGATCTTCATAGAATATGTAGGAACCAATGTGGACGTCCAGGTACCTCCATTGGTTATTGACCGTAGAGGTGTCTCGGTCATGTCTACATAGTTCTCGAACCCGCAGGGTCTGCACACTTAAGGTTCGGTGACGTTTCGGTAGTGTAGAGTTATGTATGATGGTGACCGAAGTTTGTTCGGAGTCTCGGATGAGATCCCGGATGTCACGAGGAGCTCCGGAATGGTCCGGAGGTAAAGATTCATATATAGGAAGTCCCAGTTTGGTTTCCGGAAAAGTTTCGGGCTCATCGGTAGTGTACCGGGAGTGCCGGGAGTGCCGGTAGTGTACCGGGAGTGCCGGTAGTGTACCGGGAGGCCTCCGGGAGGGGTATTTCGACCCCAAGAGGTCCATGGGCTGCGGGAGAATAATAACCAGCCCTTATTGGGCTGGGAAAACATCCACAAAGGCCCATGGCGCAGGAGAGAAAGTCCTAAAGCAAAAAGTGGAAAATCAGCCAATAGGAGGCAATCCTACTCCAACTAGGATTGGAGGTGAAGTAGGATTGCTTCCCACCTCCTATTTCGGCCGACCCAAAGGCCTTGGCTGCCTCTCCTCTCCTCCTATATATACTAGTGGATTGGGTGGTTTTTGGACAGAATTTCCGGCGACGTGCTACCCTTTACACCATTGCATAGTTTCTCCTCTAGATCGGTTTTCTGCAGCGCTAGGCGAAGCCCTGCCGGAATTGCTCGACCACCATCACCGGAGCGCCGTCACGCTGCCGGTGAACTCTCTCTCCTCTCCACCTCCTCTTGCTGGATCGAGATGGTGGAGATCGTCATCAAGCTGCACGTGTGCTGAACGCGGAGGTGCCGTCCGTTCGGCGCTAGATCGGAAGGACCGTGATCGAGATCGCGAGACAGTTCGTGATGAGATTGCGGAACAGATCGTGATGAGTTCGCGGGACAGATCGTGATCAAGATCGTGAGACGGATCGTGATGAGTTCGCGGGACGGATCATGATGTGTTCGCGGGACGGTTCGTGATTGGATCACGGGACGCTCGGCGATTTGGATCGCGAAGATGTTCGACTACACCAACCGCGTTTCTTAACGCTTCCCGCTTAGCGATCTACAAGGGTACGTAGATCCACCCTCCCTCTCGTAGATGCTCATCACCATGGATAGGTTTGCGTGTGCGTAGGAAATTTTTTGTTTCCAATGCGACGTTCCCCAACACTACATACCCTTGTAGATCGCTAAGCGGGAAGCGTTAAGAAACGCGGTTGGTGTAGTCGAACGTCTTCGCGATCCAAATCGCCGAGCGTCCCGCTATCTCATCACGATCCGTCCTGCGATCCAATCATGATCCGTCCCGCGAACTCATCACGATCCGTCTGTGATCTCATCATGATCCGTCTCGCAATCTTCATCACAGTCCTTCCGATCTAGCGCCGAACGGACGACACCTCCGCGTTCAGCACATGTACAGCTCGATGACGATCTCCGCCTTCTTGATCCAGCAAAAGGGAGTGGAGAGGTAGATGAGTTCTCCGGCAGCGTGACGGCGCTGAGGCGATGGTGGTGGAGCAATTCCGGCAGGGCTTCGCCTAAGCACTACAGAAAACCGATCTAGAGGAGAAACTATGCACTAGAGGAGCGGGTAGCACGTGGCTGAAAATCTTGTGCCAAAACCCTAAAACCCTCTAGTATATATAGGAGTAGAGGAGGACGAGTCTTGGCTCCCAAGGAGCTAGCCCTTGGCTCGGCCGAACCAGGAGGGAGGAGTCCTCCTCCTCCACTCCTAGTAGGATTAGGACTCCTTCCTAATTTAGCCCTTTTGCCTTTTTCCACCTTTTTCCTTTTGGGATTTTTCTTCCCAACCGCATGGGCCCTTTGTGGGACTTCCTCCAGCCCACTAAGGGCTGGTATTCGTCCTCCCACAGCCTATGTATCCTCTTGGGTCGAAATACCCCTCCCGATGGTCTCCCAGTACACTACCGGCTCTCCTGGTACACTACCGATGAGCCCGAAACTTTTCCGGCGATCAAAATAGGACTTCCTATATATCAATATTTACCTCCAGACCATTCCAGAGCTCCTCGTGACATCCGGGATCTCATTCGGGACTCCAAACAACCTTAGGTCACCACCATACATAACTCTATACTACCGAAACATCACCAAACCTTAAGTGTGCAGACCCTGCGAGTTCGAGAACTATGTAGACATGACCGAGACACCTCTACCATCAATAACCAATAGCGGGACCTGGATGCCCATATTGGTTCCTACATATTCTATGAAGATCTTTATCGGTCGAACCTCTATGTGAAGGATTCAGTTAATCCCGTATGATGTTCCCTTTGTTCTTCGGTATGTTACTTGCCCGAGATTCGATCGTTGGTATCTCCATTCCTAGTTCAACCTCTTTACCGGCAAGTCTCTTTACTCGTTCCGTAATATAAGATCCCGTGACTAACACTTAGTCACATTGCTTGCAAGGCTTATTGTGATGTTGTATTACCGAGTGGGCCCTAAGATACCTCTCCATCACACGGAGTAACAAATCCCAGTCTTGATCCATGCCAACCCAACAGACACCCTCGGAGATACCTGTAGAGTACCTTTATAGTCACCCAGTTACATTGCGACGTTTTATACACACAAGGCACTCCTCTGGTGTTAGTGAGTTGCAGGATCTCATGGTCATAGGAACATATACTTGACATGCACAAAACAGTAGCAATAAACTGACACGATCATATGCTACGTTTGTAGTTTGGGTCTTGTCCATCACATCATTCTCCTAATGATGTGATCCCGTTACCAAATGACATCTCATGTCCATGACTAGGAAACCATAGCCATCTTTGATCAACGAGCTAGTCTATTAGAGGCATACTAGGGACATGGTGTTGTCTATGTATCCACACATGTATCTGAGTTTCCGATCAACACAATTATAGCATGGATAATAAATGATTATCATGAACAAGGAAATATGATAATAACCAATTTATTATTGCCTCTAGGGCATATTTCCAACATGATCTGCATCGTTGGAATATCCCGGGCCTCTTCCTCAAGCTTGGCATTTCTAAGGCCTCCGACTCTGTTAATTGGGCCTTCCTCCTGGATGTCATTGTCATGCCCAAGATGCGGTGCTATCCTTATTTTGGCACGAGGGCCTCGATAGGGATAGAAATGCATCTCGTCGTGTTGCAAGAATGGATATCATTACAAGTGCATTTACAGAAGATATGAGTATATGGAATTGGCTTACACTCGCCACAAGCTACAAGAATATCACATCAATACAACAATATACTCAAACATCATACAGAAGAGCAGGGTCCGACTACGGACAAAAACAAATGACAAAACACATGCATCCTTGCTATCCCAGGCTGCTGCCTGGAACCCATCCTAGATTGATGATGAAGAAGAAAACTCCAAATCAAACAAGCATCGCACTGACGTCAAAGCATCGCATTACCTATACCTGCAACTGTTGTTGTAGTAATCTGTGAGCCACACGGACTCGGCAATCTCATTTCTAAGGGTATCAAGGCTATTAAAGCTTAATGGGTGAGGTATGGTTAAGTGGTGAGGTTGCAGCAAGCGACTAAGCATTTATTTGCGTGGCTAACTTACGAATACAGAAAGTAAAGTATGGTGGTCTACGCATACTGGACGTGAGCTAGTAATGATCACTAACTGATCTAAACACCTACTTACATCAAACATAACCCCACCGTGTACTCTTTTGGATAAGAACTCATGAGAAGAGATAGTCACGGTTATGCACACAATTGGTGTAATTTACTTCAAGTTTGCTATGACCGGGTGTTAAACAAAGTTTCCATGTTTGCCACATAACCGTGAGCACGACTTTCCGAAAGATTTAACCCTGCATGGGTGCTCCAACTCATCCATCACAAATTAACCACACACAGCGGGAATAACCTCGACCACGGATCTCGTGATCTTCCTGGGCAATTCCATAGGAAATCCGCCACCTCGAGATAGCCCGAAGAAAAATCAGGATTCCTCACTCAAGACGTTCGAGAAAGGTAAAACAAATCCAGCAAGGCCTCCCGGTGAGCCAGATCCACATCTAGAGCCTTGCGCTCTCTATCCACGAGCATCATCCGTCTATGCGAAGTGGACCGTGGCTTGAAAATGCCTCGAGTTGCCCCGAGGTGGCACCGCCGACTGTTTGGTAGGTGGACCAACACTCATGAGGAGCACTAGCCCGGGTTGTTGATTAAAGATCCACGGGTGTCGACGGGTCCCTATGCAATTTTAGTTATTAGGCAAATGGTAAAACCAATGTTGGGCCTTGCCAGATGAGTTTTATCCAAAAACAAAAATCAAGGGGGTCCCCATAACAACCCCAAGCATGTTAGGAGTGCTCAATTATGGAACATAACACCGATTCACAAGTAACTAGGGCGGCAAAAGTGGAACAAAACACCGAGCAAAAGGCCAAGCCTTCCACCTTTTACCAAGCATATAAGTGCATTAAATGAAATAGCAATAATATTGTGATAGCAAAAGAATGTCCATGTTGTCACATGGAAGCAACTGCACCTGCAGCTAGAAACACTATAAGAAGGGCTGAGCAAGCAGTAACTAGCCAAACAAAGGTTTGCTGGGACAGTGAAGGGTTAGAGGCTTTCATGGCAATGTTGGGAGGCTTGTCAAACAAGTGGTAGGTAGCGTGACATAGCGATAGAGAACGGGACATCTAGCATGGCAATGATAGTAGTGGTATCCAGGGAAACGTGTCATCTTGCTTGAGACCCCGCTTGGAAGGAGAATGAATCCATGAAGAAAACGAACCAACATGGTCGAACGAATCCTCACACTCCAAACGCTTTCGGAACTCTATCGAGAAGGAACAATCCGAAACAAACAATCAACACACAAGAAACACCACAACATATACATGACATGATGTGCAAACAAATATGATGCATGTCCGGTTTAAATATGCAAGGCATGGCAAACCACATCAAACAACTACTACACTTGAAAGTGAAGCTCAATATGCAACGAGCTGCACATTGACGAAACTCCACAATCGATTATTTAGTTCACTCTCGTTTAGGTACTCATCAATATTAAATGTTGTTAGACATGGCAAGAGGTGAAGCACAAATAACTACATCACCTAGGCACTTTAAATGAGGCCGGAAGCAACGAATAACAATTCCGGAATGACCTCATATGCATATTTTAAGTTTGGTCCAGATCTGAACTAACCATATTTTAGAGTTGTTAAACAGAAAAATAATGTCATCATGAGATTCTACGCATTTTTCTTGTCAAGTTACATATGTAAAACATTTGCAACAGAGCTACGGTTAAGTAGTTATGATATAAATCATTTTAGCATGTCATTGACGCAAAATACATGAAAACAACAACTTAAACATTTTAAACACATGTGAGAGCTCAATATTATTAATCTACGCAAAATTCTAGTCACTTTACATATATAAAGTTTTTACATACGAAGCACGGTTGGTGAGTTATGACAATTCTGACAATTCCAGACAAATAGATAAATTCGCAAAGACTAAAAAATAGGCATGGGTCGAATCCTGTCATGCTAATGGGCTAGCAGGGTGAGCGTGGCGTCTAGAGGTTTTGGGCCCGGGCGGGCCACCAGATGGGCTTGGGCGGACCTGCGCAAGGTGGGAGGCGGTTGGCAGCGGCATGGATCCTGAAAATGGCTAGGAGCTGCCTATTTATAGCAAATTGAGGCTAGGGTTATCAGTTTTTATCCGTTTTTCGGACCGTTCGATCTCGATCGGACGGTCCGGAAGTGAAGGGGCTAGGTTAGGGGGTTTCCATGGCCAATTTCGGCCGTGCGATCGCAATCGGACGGACGGATCGGGGAAAGGGTGGTGGGATGTGTGTGGAGTGGGCTAAGGCTGAGAAGAGAGAGAGAATGGAGGCCCGTGACACGAGTTTTAAACAGCGAAAAACGACTGATAATTAAACCGATGCCCACACTGCTAAGGTTGACCGTTGGGGTATCAAACGACCTCTGATTGTGACGAAATTTGGCAAGCGGTCTACCTAGAATATAACAAGACCACACACCAAGTTCCTACCTAATCCGAGAATATTTTAAGCTCAGTTTGAAAACAATATTTTATCGATGCCGCGGGCACGTGCGTGTGTGGTTGGTCTCGAAATGGTCGACGACATGAACGGAGAGAACCGACAGCTACGGCGGATGCAAGTTTTTGAAAACGAGTGACGATGCCATGTAGATGATGTGAATGATGCAATGATGAATGCAACAACCAAATGAAACACAGACGAGAATGAAAAAAGGGGAATCTTCTGGAGCATCGGTCCCGGGCTGTTACAACTCTCCTCCACTACACGAGGATCTCGTCCCGAGATCTAATAATGAGAAGGGGAAGAGAAAGCGCAAGAGGTAAACTTAGTTGCTTCTTTGACAAACGGGTGAAACCAATGATGATTGATGGTTTGAAAGAGATGAAGAACGACATGAGGAACAAACAAGAATTCACAAGAAATTTTGGCAGCACTTAGGTAGGATAGAGGGGCAATATTGATATGATGGAAAGAAATTGAAAGAGATACACCAAACTTTGGTTGGATTGGAATCAAAACTTCATAAGATGGAAGGATCATGAAAGATTTCACAGCACTCCGGTTAATGGACAAGCAAGGGAAGAACATGATCTTAACAAGGCAAGATGATAGATTGAAGAGAGAAACATCACAAGGCCTCTATAACAAGAGAATAGAAACTGGATTGATGGAAGGAAAAGAACGGATAAGAAAATGACAATTTCCAGTACAAATGAATTTGAAAAGCATAGGTTGAATGGATTTGATGAAGAATAACAATGAAAAGAATAGCTTGTTATGGGCTTATGGAAAACATCTCAAAATTATGAGGTGACAACCTACCACAACAGAAACAATTGATTGTTTGAGAGAAACAAGATATGCAAAACTTCTTTCACCAAGAAGTGGAGGAGACACTTGAATCATTTAAGACACCATGATAGCAACAATCCTTAGTAAATGCTTTAGGTGAAATCCAACCCAAGATAACTCCGAGAAGACATGATGGGTTTACTTATCTCATTCTTGACAATTTCCTTCGAGACTCCTCATAATCAAGAATTTAATAATACCATCTCAAAAGACAATGGAGAAGGAATTGAACATACACATCCAAGATAAAGAACACTTGAGCACCTCCAACAAGAATCTTGAAGAAAACTTCGAGAAGAATTACATCCTTAACAAACCACCATGAAGGACCTCTTGGTGAACATCGGGATGAAAGGACGATCAAAAGAATGCGGTTGAAAAGAATAGATTAAGATGTTGCAAGGATTTAGATGAAGCTTCACCAAGAGATGCTTGAGAAAAAACATGAAACTCCGGAAAGAAAAGATGAACAACTATAACCAAGAATTTGATGCCATGAACACTCCGGAAGAAGGATTGAAACCACCTTGATGAAACTAGAATAAGAATTACGTTATGCTTATCCTTCATCAAGTTAAATTGATGACAAGTAACGGATTTTGCACACCACTTATTCTTGTTGCAAGGAATTGAAGAGAAAGAGAGATAGAGATAGAACACAAACTCGAAGAAGTCTTGAACGAGAACACTGGTAAGAATTGAAATGAAGGAGGATACTGCGAATGAATGGAATCACATGAGAACGAAAAGACCACGTTCCGCCTAATGGAAAACTTGAATGAAGCACCGGAATAATTGAGATAAGAACGAAGTAACTACACTTGAGAATAATTTGAGAACAAAAGCTGAAAGCTAAGAACGAGGAATCTTCTGAAATGATGGCCTTCGAGAGGATCGAGAAATGAAAACAACTCTGAATGTACCGGATAGACATGGGAGAATTTTCTCATGAATGGAAACAATTTGAGAGGATAGCACGAAGTTGAGACCATGAATCTTCAAGAGAATGAGCAAAGATTTAAGAGAACCACTCCTTCGGTCTTCAATGCAGAGAATGATGACGAGAAACAACATCATGAATTACTGAGACACTGCGGAACAACGAATAAAGAATAGTTGAGCCAATGATGAAAAAATATTTAGGCACGATCTTGGAGAAGGAATATGACTGATGAAAACCATTCTTACGTCATATTTAAAAAAGAACTTGAGGACATCTCCAGAAAGATTAGAAGAGCCAGGTAAGATCCTAGGGAAAAACCTGTGGGTTATGGGACCACTCAAAGAAAACTCAGTTGATACGATTGATTAAAAGAGAGATTGCACCGGTAGAAATGAAACTAGATGAGGTGAGAACCTCGAAATAATTTGAAAGGATTGAAAGAAAACATGAATCTTCTAAGATATCTTCAGCACTCCGAATAGAACAGAGAGAGACGAATAAACAAGAGAGGCTTGGAAAAGAAATTCCAACATGGAAACCGTTGAACGGATGAGAAAGGATATGATGAACGCTAAGAGCTTGAATTGAATCCATCGGAGAAGAATAACAACAAGAAGAAGGAATACGAGGATAGATCTCGAAATTGAAACTCTTGAGAATCTCCACAAGAAATCACCGGATACAATACGGAAGAATGAATGCGAAAGCATTGTTGAAGAGAAAGGACTTGGATGAGAATTTAATCATTGAAGAAAAAGGGCGGGAGGGTGGGAAAAAAAAGAAAACTTGGAACAGATGAGACAACTCCGGAACGAAATATGAGGATTGATCTTGCAAATACTGGAGATGATAGAATTATCTTGAAGAGAAGCACACCGTATAAAACGAATTGATATGACAACTTGATTGTAACATCCCAAATTTTGGATCATTATAATAAATATAAGAATGATTGTTTGTTTGATTGAGTGAAAATTTGAAACTTTTTGAAAACTTTTGAATGAGAGGGAATGACATGACTTCCCATATGCTTTTGGAATTCAAATTCCTACATTTCAAATCAGTGAGAGAAGATGACATGACTTCTTCAATATAAAAAGATTTTAAGAGTGAAATTTGAAAAAAATTGAAATTTTCTGATATGGAGTTCTTTTCATATTTTGATTTCCAATTTAAAGTTTGAAAGAATTCAAACCCCTTGACAAAATTTGAGAGGAGTAATGTGACACTCCAAACTAGGGTTATTTTGTGAAGTATTTGAACCATAAAACCCAGGGGGTTATTTGAAAATTTATTGCAAAAGAATTTAAAACCAATTTAGGCATTTTCTGAAAATAAAATTTTAAAGTATTCATTTTGACAGAGGAAAAATGTTCATTAAATAGCATTTATTTCCCTGATCAATTTGATATATATATCTTTATTTGTTGGAAATATATTGATGACCATAAATGAGATTTCAATGCCGTGGACATTAATAAAAGGAAAAATGTTATAATTAGGAAAGTCCACCGGCCCACCTGCCTGTAACCCCTCCCGAAACCCCTCCGAATCGGTCACCGACGCTGCTGACACCACCCTCTCCCTCATTGACAAGCGGACCCCACCGCCCGACCGAGCCATCTTCGCGCTCGTCTTCCTCCCCGCGCCCTGACCTCGCAGGAGATCTCTCCTCCCCTGATCTCGCTCCCCTTTCCTTCCCCGACCCTCCCGACTTCTCCTATAAATAGAGGAGCTCGGCCTCGTTCGATTTTGCAGCCCAGACCCCGAGCTCCCCTCGTCAGAGCGCTGCCCATCACATCGCTAGAGTTCCGGCTACCACTGAAGCTCTGTGAGCACGTGCCACTCACCACCGTCACCCCATGCTCCTCTAGCCCCACCCATCAACACCGAAGACTCGCTGCTGTCGCCTGGTTCCCTCGCCTTCACTGGAGACCCTCCGGAACACTGTGCCGACGCCACGCCGGAGCTTCGCCTCCACCCGAAGCTCCAGGAGCTCGAGGAGCTCGCCCCTGTCGTCCCCAGCCCCAACCGACGCCACCAACGGACGCCGGAGGTCCGCCGCTGTCGACAGGACCCCTCGGACGCCGTCCCCGACCACCGGAGCCACCTCCACGTGCACCACTGAGCTCCTGCCTTGCCGGAACCTCGCTGGAGTTGACCTCCACCTCGGTGAGCTTTTCCCCTCCGTCCGATCTGTTTGAACGGCTCAGATTAGAAGCCCTGTACCCCTTCGGTTTAATTTAAATGAACCGGCCGGTTTTCTGTTTAGTTAGTTAGACCGAACCGTTTTCTTTAAATATCGGCCGTCTGCTCGTTAGCGCCCGCACACACACACCTCCAGCCAATCAGAAGCCGCCACGTAGCACCCCTGTTCGTTAGATTAGGATTTTATTTTCTGTTTTATTTTCTGAAACAGAATTAGTTCTGTTTTTGTTTCCTTTATATCTTTTATGTTTTTAGGTGTTTTAATTTGATTATTTTTGCATTGTGTCAAAAATTTGTTCTAGTTGCTGTAGATATAAAGTTTGACCAAATTTGAATAATTTAAAATTGATTCAAACAGATTTGATTCAAATCTTATTTTCTGAATATTTCGAGTTAAAAAATTTATTGTGAGTTGATTCTTTTTGCTACTGGTCCTTAGTGATCTTAGTTATTAGTAGGTAGAATTTGAGAATTTTTAGAATAGTTTAAATTAGGGTTTCATGCAAAACAGATTCTGTTTTAGTTCTTTTAGGATTATTTATATTTGTTTTGTTTTAAATTGTTTTAATTTATTTTCTTTTATATTAGTTGACAAGTTCTACTTTGTTTTCTGTTAGTTAGCAGTAGTATTTTCAACCAAGTTTATTTTTATGTCATTTGTTATTCTTATAGCATGAAATCAATTCTAGTTTCATTATAACTTGTAATTGATTTCTATTTGCTAGTTTGATTTCTTATTTGAAAATATTTTTATAAATTGTTTAATAAGTTTTACTTTCTGTTAACTTAGTGGTTACATAATTTGTTTTCTGTTATTTTAATATTCCATTTGTTCTCTTGTTGTTAAGTTTATTAGGAAAAAACCTATGTTGTTTATAGTATTACTTTCTTAGTTCTTAGTTGTTCTTCAAAAGTAATTCTTTTTGCTAGTAAAATATGTACGAAAATAATTTTGTTATATTTCACCTAGTTTTTTTGTTTTACTTTTGAAAATAGGATTTACTTGTAGAGAAAAGATGAAGTTTTGTTGTTTTGAGTTTTGTCTTAAGTATTTCCTTCATCACAACCCATTTGTGTTTGGTTTTGTATTACTTGTTGATTGTTAGTATTGATTTCTAGTATGATTGCTTATATGAATGCAATGTTTGATTATATAGACTTTCATCGGAGAGTGACGAATAGTCTATCAAGTTATTTCTGAGAGCGATATTATTTCTTCATCAACAGTACAGGCAAGTTCACTTTGACCATTTTGTTCATACCTATGTTTTATTGCATGTAGTGACATCATTCAACAAATCCCTCCCGTAGTGTTACTGAAATTCTTGTAGTTGAGTAGAATGCATGAGGTAGGAACCCACCACTTGTTACTAAAGCCCCGGGAACGTTAGTTTTTTGTATGCTATGCTAAAGTAGACGAGGTTTGGTATGAGTGTTCGTGAGTGGTGTGAGAAGGAGGACTCTACGTCAAGACGACAACTTCATGAAGGCATCTTGAAGTCCTGTATCTTCAAGACCTCAAGACTTCGAGACTCGAGAAACAAGTTTTTCAAGACACACTACTGGGTGAAGGATGGTTGATTGGGCATCCCTGGAGTACCCAGTGGATGGCCGGGATGCATGGAGAAGCGCCATGACATCTTGCGGAAAGCTTCACCCAGACTCAAAGAGATGGATGAATACTTCATGCCCGGAAGCTTACCTGTGTAGCCACAAGTCATTATGGGCTCTGGCTTGGTTGATCTTTGTTGTGACTCTGGCTGGGCAGTGCTACGAGATGTAATCGACATTAGGAATGGATGGGCGCTGACAGTAGTCAGGGAAACACTCTAAAAGACCATGTTTCGTTCATCCTATTCTCAAACACCCGACAGTGCGAGGACTTACCAGGAGGGAACGAATCTTGTGGGTAAAGTACACAACACTCTACAGAGTTAAACCTAATCGATTAGTCGTGTCCCCGGTTACGGACAATTTGAGCCTCTGGACTTGGATCTATCTCTGAACTCTCAACACTGGACTGATAATTAATTGTGGGCAACTATTGATACTTGTGGGCATTATGACATCGGTTGGCGGAACATGTCATGTTAGGTAACTCTGTAGTGAAAATTTCTGATATTCCTTTGTTGTAGGAAAAGAAATAAAATCAGCTTTTATGCAAAAACTCAGACACAGAGCCACAAAGCCTTACTACATATAGAATAGTTTTTATCTTCTGTTCTACTATGGTGATCTTGCCGGTACATTCAATGTACTGACCTACACGGCTGCAACGTCTTGTGTTGCAGATAAGCTCTACGACGGGTAAGAGTACGATTCAGGGTTACAGTCTACACTCAACCTGCCGTTGATGTTATTGGGACTCCACTCCCGTTGACTGTTTTCTCTGAGATTTTAAGATATATATCAGTTTTACGTTAATTACATGGGATTGGACTTTGATATATACATTGATATACTGTGTGTGTCAGCATACTGATCCAGGGATGGCACAGAACACACAGAGGCTTGACCTTTCCAGGTCGGGTCGCTACATTGATTGAGCAAAAGAATTAGCAATCCCACAGAAATATGAGAACACCGCTTTGGAAAGATATGAGATCACCAGTTGACATTGAAGCAACTCAAATTACCATACTCCAATAAAACAAAGGATGAGGCTTACGAAACTAGCCAGAACAAATACATGACAGAGATTTCATCTGATATTTTCGTGGTAAGGCTTGCGCGGGCTCGATCTTACAGTAGCCATCATGTACAAGGCAGTGCACACGACATACGAAGCGTCCCCGAGTAGTAGAAAGATGCAAGGACTCTTTAAGACACAATGAGAACCACTGTAAGAAAGGCCATGAACAAACAAATCCAGTAGATGTCGAACCCCAACCTCACATCATGATCTATTGAAAGATAGCCTAGGTAACTACTTGAATTCCCACCTAAGAACTCCCGAAACTTTCTTGGTTATGCAATCGAGTGTTGGGGATACAAGGAGGAAAATATCTCACACAACTAACAAGCCCTACACCCCAACTGTATCCATCCTTCAACACATTACCTATACCGGCAACTGTTGTTGTAGTAGTCTGTGAGCCACATGGACTCAACAATCTCATTTCCAAGGGTATCAAGACTATTAAAGCTTAATTGGTGAGGTATGGTTAAGTGGTGAGGCTGCAGCAAGTGAGTAAGCATTTATTTGAGTGGCTAACTTACAAATACAGAAAGGAAAGTATGATGGTATACGCATACCGGACATGAGCTAGTAATGATCACTAATTGATCCTGAACACCTACTTACGTCAAACATAACCCCACCGTGTTCTCTCTCGGATAAGAACTCACGAGAAGAGATAGTCACGGTTACGCACACAATTGGTGTACTTTATTTGGATTAACTTCAAGTTTGCTATGGCCGGGTGTTAAACAAAGTTTCCAAGTTTGCCACATAACCGCAGGCATGGCTTTCCGAAAGATTTAAACCTGTAGGGGTGCTCCAACTCATCCATCGCAAATTAACCACATGCAGCGGAATAACCTCGACCACGGATCTCGTGATCTTCCTGGGCAATTCCACAGGAAATCCGCCACCTCGAGATAGCCTGAAGAAAAATCGGAATTCCTCACTCAAGACGTTCGAGAAATGTAAAACAAATCTAGCAAGGTCTCCCGGTGAGACAAATCCGCATCTAGAGCCCTGCGCTCTCTATCCACGGGCATCATCCGTCTATGTGAAGTGGACGGTAGCTTGAAAATGTCTGAGTTGCCCCAAGGTGTAACCGCTGACTGCTAGGTAGGTGGACCAACACTCATGAGGAGCACTGGCCCGGGTTGTTAATTAAAGATCCGCGGGTGCCGGCGGGTCCCTATGCAATTTTAGTTATTAGGCAAATGGTTAAACCAATGTTAGCGACCCGATCTCAAGGGATCGGAGTCTCTGTGCTTAAGTGTCATCCCTGGATCGGTATGCTGACACACATAGTACTTGAGGATTTACAACAGAGTTCAATCACACATTTATTACATAGAGAATCCTTAAAGAGTATTTATTACATTAATGTGGCCTAAGGCCAAATAAAACAAAGTAATGCGGAAGAAACTAAGTGCAACGAGTCCATCAACTCCATGAGCAAGTTGAGTGCAGAACAACAACCTATCACACCTTATTCGTCGTCGGATAAATCCGCAACACGATAAGTTGCAGCCGTGTAGGCCAATACATGGAATGTACTGTCAAGTCACACCACAAAGTGTAATGAGCCTACTTACTTCATGCAATTTTGCTGGTGGAAATCTCTAAGTTTAGTTTTACATAAAGCTAGTTTTTCCCTTTCAAAAATAATTGTTCTTCAAATATCATAGGTCTGAGATGATGCCCATCTCAATCATTCCAAAATTGTGTACCCAGTTGATTAGTTAAGAGTGATGACATCTCCCTACATTTCCACTACTAAAAGCTCAAGTTGTCCATGACCGGGGACACGGCTAATCGATTAGATTTTAACTTTGCAGAGGTTGTGCACTTTTCCCACAAGACTCGACCACATCCTTGATCGGAAGATTGAGACATAGTCTTTTGAAAGCATTTCCCCTAACCCACGGATAGGCCGGTACACCTACATCATCTACATTTGCTAGCCTATCCCGAAAGAGGTCACACCATCTACTCTACTAAGCCAGAGCCCATATTGTCTTGCGGCTGCACACGGAAGCTTATAGACATGAAAATAAGGTTGATCCCCTTGAGCCTGGGTTGGACGGACCACTAGTGTGCACTCCCATGGATTGCCATGAATACTCCCACTGTACTTCGCCACCATACAAACCAATTTCCATCCAGGTAGTTCATTAAAGTTGGTCCTAGTTACTGCTTTGTCACTCACATCTCAAGGCGATAACACTCCCCAATCCACGTCTACTTTGGCGAAGCATTATAACATTACACGGTGGCGACAAAGTTGGTACGGTTCAGACCTACCTCAAATGAACTACTGGGTGATAGTAAAACCAACAAGTATAAACTCCTACCATGCAATCCTACATCAAAGGACTATGTGCAAAAATAAACCATAGGTAAAACATGTATGATCAAAATGTAAGTTGCCTTCATGTTGGGAGTGAAGTTCTAGGGAATGGTAGTACTCTACTTCGCACTCCGGATAATCTATTGTTGGGGAACGTCGCATGGGAAACAAAAATTTTCCTACATTCAGGCAAGACCTATCCATGGTGATGAGCATCTACGAGAGGGAGAGTGGATCTACATACCCTTGTAGATCTCTAAGCAGGAAGCGTTAAGAAACGCGGTTGGTGTAGTCGAACGTCTTCGCGATCCAAATCGCCGAGCGTCCCGCGATCCAATCACGATCCGTCCCGATCAAGCACCGAACGGACGGCACCTCCGCGTTCAACAACGTACAGCTTGATGACGATATCCGCCTTGTTGATCCAGCAAGAGGGACTGGAGAGGTAGACGAGTTCTCCGGCAGCATGATGGTGCTCCGACGATGGTGGTGGAGCTATTCCGGTAGGGCTTCACCTAAGCACTGCAGAAATCCGATCTAGAGGAGAAACTATGCACTAGAGGAACGGGTAGCATGTGGCTGAAAATCTAGTGCAAAACCCCTAAAACCTGTAGTATATGTAATAGGAATAGAGGAGGAGGCTTGGCCCTCAGGGCCAGCCCTTGGTTTGGCCGAATCAAGGAGGAGAGGAGGACTCCTCCTCCAATCCTAGTAGGACTGGGATTCCTCCCTATTTTGCCTTTTTTCCACCTTTTCTCTTTGGGTTTTCTCTCCTAGCTGCATGGGCCTTGTGTGGGACTTCCACCAGACCACTAAGGGCTGGTATTCACTATCCCACAGCCCATGTAGCCTCTTGGGTCAAAATACCCCTCCCGATGGTCTCCCGGTACACTACCGGCACTCCCGGTACACTACCGATGAGCCCGAAACTTTTTCGGCGACCAAAATAGGACTTCCTATATATCAATATTTAACTCCGTTCAACAAAGCGTTCTTAACGTCTTCGGATGACATATCTTCTGGTTGGTCACCAAGCGGTGCATCAAGTACATATGATTTCTGGGAAGCCATGAGGATAATCCTCAGATTACGGGCCCAATCAACAAAGTTACTTCCATCATCTTTCAACTTAGCTTTCTCTAGGAACGCATTAAAATCCAGGGTGCTACTGCGCGAGCCATTGATCTACAACATAAATATGCAAAGGTTACTTAGACAATTGTTCAAGATAATTTGTTTAGTTAATGAAATTACTAAATCTCTCACTCAAATTGACATCCCTCAGGTCATCTGAGTGTCACATGATCCAAATTCACCAACTCAAGTCCGATCATCACGTGAGTTGAGGTGGTTTCAATGGTGAACATCATCATGTTGATCATATCTACTATATGACTCATGTTCGACCTTTCGGTCTCTTGTGTTCCGAAGCCATCATATTTATCTTCATCAACATGTCGCCATCGGGGTTGTCGTGCCCATCATGCTTGTACTACTATTGCTACCATTTAGCGATAAAGTAAAGCATTACATAATGCTTAATGATTGACACGCAGGTCAAAGAATAATTAAAGACAACCCTATGGCTCTTGCCGGTTGTCGTACTCATCGACATGCAAGTCGTGATATTCTATACAACACATGATCATCTCATACGTCACATATATCACATCATGTAATTGGCCATATCACATCACAACATACCCTGCAAAAACAAGTTAGACGTCCTGTAATTTTTGTTGCATGTTTTACGTGGATGCTACGGGTATCTCGCAAGAACAATTCTCACCTACGCATAAACCACAACGGTGATACATTAGTTGCTTTTCAACCTTATCAAGGACCGCCTTTGTCGAATCCGATCGAACTAAAGTAGGAGAAACTGGCACCCGCTAGCCATCTAAGCAACAAGTTGCAGTTAAGGGAACCGGTCTCTCATAAGCGTACGAGTAATGCTGGTCCGGGCCGCTTCATCCCACAATACCGCTGAACCACAACACGAACAAGGGATGAAGCAATCTAAGCATCAACGCCCACAAAATCTTTGTGTTCTACTCAAGATCTCATCTACACATAGACCTAGGTCATGATGCCACTGTTGGGGAACGTTGCATGGGAAACAAAAAAATTCCTACATTCACGCAAGACCTGTCCATGGTGAACAGCATCTACGAGAGGGAGACTGGATCTACACATCCTTGTAGATTGCTAAGCGGGAAGCATTAAGAAACGCGGTTGGTGTGGTCGAACGTCTTTGCGATCCAACTCGCCGAGCGTCCCGCGATCCAATCACGATCCGTCCCGATCAAGCACCGAACGGACGACAGCTCTCTGTTCAGCACACGTATAGCTTGATGACGATCTCCACCTTCTTGATCCAGCAAGAGGGAGAGGATAGGTAGACGAGTTCTCCAGCCGTGTGACGGCGCTCCGGCGATGGTGGTGGAGCTATTCCGGCAGGGCTTCGCGTAAGCACTGCAGAATTCCGATCTAGAGGAGAAACTATTCACTAGAGGAACGGGTAGCACGTGGCTGAAAATCTAGTGCAAAACCCCTAAAACCTCTAGTATATATAATAGGTAGATAGGAGGAGGCATGGCCCTCAAGGGGCCAGCCCTTGGTTCGGCCGAATCAAGGAGGAGAGGAGGACTCCTCCTCCAATCCTAGTAGGACTAGGATTCCTCCCTATTTTGCCTTTTTCCACCTTTTCTCTTTGGGTTTTCTCTCCTAGCCGCATGGGCCTTGTGTGGGACTTCCACCAGCCCACTAAGGGCATGTATTCACTCTCCCACAGCCCATTTAGCCTCTTGGGTCGAAATACCCCTCCCGATGGTCTCTCGGTACACTACCGGCACTCCCGGTACACTACCGATGAGCCCGAAACTTTTCCGGCGACCAAAATAGGACTTCCTATATATAAATCCTTACCTCCAAACCATTCCGGAGATCCACGTGACATCCGGGATCTCATCCGGGACTCTGAACAAACTTCGGTCACCACCATGCATAACTCTATACTACCGAAACGTTACCAAACCTTAAGTGTGCAGACCCTGCGGGTTCGAGAACTATGTAGACATGACCGAGACACCTCTATGGTCAATAACCAATATCAGGACCTAGATGCCCATATTGGTTCCTACATATTCTACAAAGATCTTTATCGGTCGAGCCTCTATGTCAAGGATTCAGTTAATCCCGTATGATGTTCCCTTTTGTTCTTCGGTATGTTACTTGCCCGAGTTTCGATCGTCAGTATCTCCATACCTAGTTCAACCTCATTACCGGCAAGTCTCTTTACTCATTCCATAATACAAGATCCCATGACTAACAATTAGTCACATTGCTTGCAAGGCTTATTGTGATGTCGTATTACCAAGTGGGCCCTGAGATACCTCTCCGTCACACGGAGTAACAAATCCGAGTCTTGATCCATGCCAACCCAACAGACACCCTCGGAGATACCTGTAGAGTAACTTTATAGTCACCCAGTTACCTTGCGACGTTTGATACACACAAGGCACTCTTCCAGTGTCCGTGAGTTGCATGATCTCATGGTCATAGAAACATATAATTGACATGCAGAAAACAGTAGCAACAAACTGACACGATCATATGCTACATTTGTGGTGTGGGTCTTGTCCATCACATCATTGTCCTAATGATGCGATCCCATTATTAAATGACATCACATGTCAATGGCTAGGAAACCTTGACCATCGTTGACCAACGAGCTAGTTCACTAGAGGCATACTAGGGACAACGTGTTGTCTATTTACCCACACATGTAATGTGTTTCCAATCAATACAATTATAGCATGGATAATAAATGATTATCATGAACAAGGAAATAAAATAATAAACACTTTATTTATTACCTCTAGAGCATATTTCCAACATCTATCGCAAAGTAAATAAACACACATAAACAAGCATTCATACAATTCAAAGAAAACATGCAACAAAATATTTGCAAAAGCTAAATAAAATCCAAAAAATTTCAAAGTATAAATAGTGTTCAAAATTCATGACGTGCACTAGTGTTCCTACAAGGCATTATAGTAAAATTATGATGAACAAAAAATAGTTGTGTACAATATATAGTGGCAAAAGTTCATGGCAAAGGATTTAGTTCGTGTGACGTGGTGCAAAAAGAATCACTTCAAACGAGTATACCGTTCGAAAGATATGGCCTAATGAAATTTATATTAAAATCTGAAATAATTTCAAATTTGAATGTGCAAAAGTTTGCAACGATGGGTTCTCTGGTTAGGGCTATTCGAGATGAAAATTTAGCTACTGGTTTCATCTCGTTTCGATCTACGGTTAAAAAGTTAAGGCCGTTTGGAGTTTTGAATTTAATCTGGAAAAAAACCCTGCTACAGGAACTTTTCTAAAACATTAAAGTATGAACGTTCGCGGCTAGAGCGTGATGTGGATGGCTCTGGTTTGCTGGCTGCATTCGCTGCGGCGGCTACGCGGTGAACGTTCGCAAACTAAGTAAGTCACCCGGTTCGGCTAAAGTAAAACAAAACCAACGTTCAGTTTAAAATAAACCGTATGGTTTAGATCTAATAAAAAAGCCAATCTAAATAGCGTACCGGTTCAATCAAAAGAAAAGACATCCTAATATACGCTACATACAAACATAGGAGGGGCTCGGCTTACAGAGGCGAGCACGACATCGGGCAGGAAGTTGGCGACGGCAGGAGCGGAGGCTCTGGTGAACTCCAGCGCAGACGAGGTGGTCGGGGAGGTGTGGCTCGTCGGGGGCCTCTAGGCGGTGGTGGCGGTTGTCGGCGGCAACAACCGGATGGAGCTGGGCGAGCTCTTGTACTTCGGCGAACTCCGGCGATGCAGGTCGGACGGGAAGCTGCTCTGGCGAGTCCTAGGGGACAAAAATATGTCAGGGAGATGCGGAAGACTAAGGGGATCCAATTTCATGAAGAAAAAGGGGCCATGGGGGTTCACCGGTGTCGTATTCCTCCGGTTAACGGACTCTGGGCAGCGAGATGCAGATGGACGAGGCGACGGCTACGAGCGGCGAGAGGTGGTGCGGGTTGGCTGAATGGACCAAGGGGATCAAGAGCCTTTTATAAGCGCGGCTAGAGGTGCTGTGGAGCTACGGATAGGCTCTATCCTGAGCGAAGTGTGACGGTCATTGCAGATGCGCTCGCACTGGTTTATCTAGTGGGTGTTGCACGGGATATTGAAGACGATGGGGTCGGGCCCCACCTGACAGGCGTGTGAGAGAGGGAGAGAGAGAGTTGACCAAGAGGGAGGGAGAGATTGAACGTGGGGAGGGGCTCGGGCGAGCGAGTAGGGCGTTGGGCGAGCGCCTCGCTCGGCTTGGCTAGGCTTCGGCCTGGCTCACGCGGGTGAGCGGCCTGGTGTCTTGCTTCGACCGGCCTGTGTGCATGCGTGTTTTTTTTGAAAACTTCTTTTTTCTCCATATCAGAATCAGAAAAAGTAATATATATATCAGAAAATTCCTAAAATCCTTATTGGTAAAATAGAGCACAAGGAACATTAATTCCTGCTCATATAATTTAGAAAATATTTTTCTCTAATGCAATAAATTTCACTCTGGCTAACAAAATAATTTTTGATGCAACCTTCAAAATACCCAATATTAGTCCAACACTTCCCCACTCATGTATATTTTGAGGAAGTCATATTATCCTCTCTCTATTATTTTATGTGAGTGGAAAAACTTGAACATCATAAACTCCAAATGCAACAAAAATATGATATGCAATATGATGATCCTATTAACGTCATAATTTAATAAAATTGGGATGTTACAAACCTACCCCCCTTAAGATGAATCTCGTCCTCGAGATTTGGGTTGGCCAGCAAAAAGGTGTGGATAGTCACACTTGAGATCTTCTTCTCGTTCCCAAGTAGCTTCCTCCTCGATGTGATGAGTCCACTGAACCTTGCAGAACATGATGACCTTGGTACGAGTGATCTTGTCGGCAATCTCAAAAATCTTAATAGGCTTCTCTAAGTTAGATCATTACCCAACTGAATTGCTTTTAGAGGCACTGTATCTCTCGAAGGAATATCTGCCATCTCCGCATGACACTTCTTTAGTTGGGAAACATGAAACACATCATGAACTCCTGACAAACCCTCTGGTAGTTCCAGATTGTATGCAACTTCTCCTATGCGTTCCAGAACTCTGTATGGCCCTACAAATCGTGGTGCTAACTTTCCTTTGACTCCAAACCTCTTAATACCTCAAAGTGGAGACACTCGCAGATATGCCCTATCTCCCACTTCATAAATCACTTCCTTGCGTTTAGCATCGACATAACTCTTCTGTCTAGACTGAGCTATCTTGAGTCTATCACGGATCAACTTGACCTTCTCCTCAGAATCTTGAATCAAATCCGATCCAAACAATTTGTGATCACCAACTCCATCCCACATCAACGGTGTTCTGCACTTCCTCCCATACAATGCCTCAAAAGGGGCCATCTGCAAACTGGCTTGATAGTTGTTGTTGTATGAGAACTCTGCATAAGGTAAGTTATCATCCCAACTAGACCCGTAGTCTAGCACACAAGCTCTCAACATGTCCTCCAGAATTTGATTCACCCTCTCTATCTACCCATCTGTCTATGGATGGAAGGCTGTACTGAACTCTAGCCTGGTACCCAAAGTTTTGTGTAGCTGATGCCAAAACTTTGAAGTAAACTGTGTTCCTTTATTTGATATAATGGTCCTCGGAACTCCATGTAGACATACAATCCTGGTCATATATATCTTCACCAGCTTAACACTTGTATAGGTACTCTTCACGGGAATAAAGTGAGCAACCTTGGTCAAGCGATCAACTATCACCCAAATGTAATCATAACCTGAACGGGTCTTGGGTAATCTCGTGATGAAGTCCATGCCAAGTTTATCCCATTTCCAATAAGGTATCAGCAATGGTTGAAGTAAACCTGCTGGTTTCTGATGCTCTATCTTTACCCTCTGACATACATCACATACTGCTACATACTCAGCAATTTCCCTCTTCCTACCGGTCCACCAAAAACTTTTCTTCAAGTCCAAATACATCTTGGTGTTCCCTGGGTGTATCGAGTAGGGACAATCATGAGCCTCTTGAAGAATCAACTTCCAGATCTCTGGATCATTGGGCACACAAATACATTGCTCAAACCATATGGTTCCATGCACATCCTCACGAGATCCTTCCGCCTTTCCTTTGACGATCCTCTCCTTTATCTCAGCAATACCTTGATCCAACTTCCGAGTTTCCCTGATCTTTCCCAACAAGGTGGACTGAACTTCGAGTGCGGCAACATAGCCTCTTGGAACTATTTCCAACTCAAGATATCTATGTTCATCACACAACTCCTGAGGTAATCCACCTGCGATAAGAGTGTTGACATAGCTCTTACGGCTCAGCGCATCTGCCACGACGTTGGCTTTTCCTGGATGATAATGCAAACTCATGTCATAATCCTTGATGAGCTACAACCATATCCTTTGCCTAAGGTTCAACTCTTTCTGCGTGAAGATGTACTTCAAACTCTTGTGATCGGTGTAAACATCACATTGGTTCCCGATAAGGAAATGTCTCCAGGTCTTGAGTGCATGCACCACTGCTGCTAACTCCAGATCATGCGTGGCATAGTTCAACTCATGAGGTCGAAGCTGACGTGAAGCATAAGCTACAACCTTTCCTTCTTGCATAAGCACGCCTCCATGTACTTGGCATGAAGCATCGCAATACACCTGAAAATCCTTGTGTATGTTCGGCAGAATTAGCACTGGAGGTGTAACCAAACGTTTCCTCAACTCCTGGAAATTGGCTTCACATTCCTCAGTCCAAATATACTTGGTGTACTTCTTCAACAACTCCATCATGCGATTTGCAATATTGGAGAAATTCTCAATGAACCTCCGATAATATCCTCCAAGTCCAAGGAAACTACGGATCTCGCTAACTAAGGTCGGTGTCTTCCATTCTGTGACTGCTTCTACCTTGGAAGGCTCCATGGCAATTCCTTCCCCTGACACAACATGTCCGAGAAATCGGACTTCCTTCAACCAAAACTCACACTTGCTGAACTTGGCATAAAGTTGGTGTTCTCTAAGCTTCTCCAGAACTAAGCGCAGATGTTCTACGCGCTCCTCCTCATTCTTGGAGAAAACCAATATATCATCAATGAATACCAAAACAAACTTATCCAAGTACTCCATGAATACCTTGTTCATCATGCTCATAAAATAGGCAGGGGCATTAGTCAAACCAAACGACATGACTGTATACTCATAAAGCCCATACCTCGTGGTAAAGGCTGTCTTAGGCATGTACTTCTCATGGATCTTCAACTTATGATAACTCGATCAAAGGTCAATCTTGGATAAAACACTAGCTCCTTCTAGCTAGTCGAACAAGTCATTGATCATCGGCAGCGGATACTTGTTCTTGATGGTCACCTCATTCAAAGAGCGATAATCCACACACATCCTCAAGGTTCCATCCTTCTTCTCCACTAAGAGTACTGGGGCTCCCCAAGGTGATGAACTCGAGCGAATATACCCCTTCTCCAGTAACTCCTCAATCTGCTTCTTGACTTCCACTAGATCATTAGCGGGCATCCTGTATGGACTCTTGGAGATAGGTCCGATGCTAGCAGTAACTGAATGAGAAACTCAATCTTCCGATCCGGTGGCATACCGTGTAACTCCTTTGGAAATACATCAGGATAATCCTTCACCACTGGTACTTCTTCCTGGACAACTCCCGTAAGAGAGTTCACTTGAGTCCTCTTAGACTTAAGCCTGCATACATACTTGATCCTCTTCTTCTCTAGAGTGGTGAGAAGAATTGACCTACTAGCACAATCAATGCTTCCCTGGCGTAAGTTACGGAACTCCCTCTTCTTGAGAGCCATAGCTCCAACTGAAACATGAGCAGTGCGGAATGCCTGCTAGAACTGAGCCCAAGTCACATTCTCCATGGGGTACGTGGTAGTGTAGTTCTCCCATCATGAAGCTGTTGGTCCATCTAGTTGGTGAGAGGCAAACCTCACCTTCTCCTGATTAGTGCATCCTGCTGTGGCTAGCTTCCTGCCCATGTTGCAAAGCCAGTCATCCGCGATGATCGGCTCCGGGCTGCTTGTGAAGATTGGAGGATTCAGCCTTAGAAAACGGGTAAGGCTGTCAATTTGTGGTGGAGGTGGAGGTGGAGGTGGGTTGTCGTTGTTCTTGTTGTTCTGGGCCATATTCTGCATCATCAACTGTATCATCTGGTTCTGGGTCTAAAGCAATTGTTCCAAGGCGGGTGGTATATCATTCCTTGAGCCACTCCCGGAAGGGTCACGCCTTGGTGGCATCTGTTGGGTCAGCATAGATGAGGTATAGATAGAATTAGGCCTAAGGGAGAACACTACCCATATGCAATGATGGTAATAAAAATCCAAATCACTCCAATTCAATTCAATCAAAGAGTTCACACGAAACAAATCTAAGGTGAGCCATGTCACAAGATTTGACAAGGTCCCACAAATAAATCAATAAAATACTAATCGAATATCGAATCCTAATCTCTCATGGTGGTCCAAATCTACTCCTCATCGGAAGAGAGATCTATCATGTTAATGTTGGCTCCAGCGGCATCACTCTGTATCTCCTCATCGTAATCATCATAGTCTTTGTCCTGACTGACATAGTCCTTGTAAGAGTGATCCTCTTGGAGATTCTCCCTGGTATCAAGCTTTTCCTCAGCTTCCTCCAGCTGAAGCTTCAAGTCATCAAACTTATCCTGCAGCGCATTGAGCTCCTCCTCATGCTCGGCGAGAGCGTTCTCAAGATCTTCTTCCAGCTCGACCTTGCGGGTAGTCAGGTTGTGGGTGGTGACGAGGCTGTTGTCCATCTCTTCCTTCATCCTGGTGATGAGCTCCTCCAGGTCCTCAATCTGTGAAGTGATGGTGTCATCCTCCCAGATGCGCACCACATCTCCATCCGAGTCGCGACGCGCGTACATGACGTAGTTAGTCTTCCTGAGATCCTCGCGGTAGTCCTGGCGGATTCGCCCAAGTGCAAAGAGCGCAGCGATCCCTTTGCCAATGCCCCATGATCTTACTTCTATGTAGAAGTCGATCGGCTTGATGGCATTTCCAAAAGTTCGTCCTGGAATGTAGACGTCAATCCTCCAACGCATCTCCTCAGGTAGAGTGGCCGTGAAAGTACCGGTGAAGCTGGGCAGGGCAATGCGTAGATGTCTTGTGATATCCACGAGCTGTCTTCCAAAGGGCATGGTTGCGTCGGGCTGAGCAACCTCAACGATGGGGGTTGACATCTATACTTTGAAAGAGAGGAGAATTTAGTAGTGAAGCAGGGAAAAGCATGAGACCAAAACAGGGGTATAAAAGTGTTGTAAAATATGGTTTTTATCCTATGGCTTTCCATTTTCTAGGGTCGCGTCCTATAGTCAACGTGTGCTCTGATACCATCTCCTAGTGACCTAATCTCAAGGGAGCGGAGTCTCTATGCTTAAGTGTCATCCCTGGATCGGTATGCTGACACAAATAGTACTTGAGGATTCACAACAGAGTTCAATCACATATTTATTACATCGAGAATCCTCAAAGAGTATTTATTACATTAATGTGGCCTAAGGCCAAATAAAACAAAGTAATGCGGAAGCAAATAAGTGCAACGAGTCCATCAACTCCACGAGCAAGCTGAGTGCAGAACAATGACCTATCGCACCTTATTCGTCGTCGGATAAATCTGCAACATGATAAGTTGCAGCCGTGTAGGTCAGTACATGGAATGTACTGGCAAGTCACATCATAAAGTCTAATGAGCCTACATAGTACATGCAATTTGGCTGGTGGAAAGCTCTAAGTTTAGTTTTGCATAAAGCTAGTTTTTCCCTATCAAATATAATTGTTCTACAAATATCATAGATCTGAGATGCTGCCCATCTCAATCATTATAAAATTTTTGTACCCAGTTGATTAGTTAAGAGTGATTACATCTCCCTACATTTCCACTACTAAAAGCTCAAGTTGTCCATGACCGGGGACACGGCTAATCGATTAGATTTTAACTCTGGAGAGGTTGTGCACTTTTCCCACAAGACTCGGGCGCATCCTTGATCAGAAGATCGAGACATAGTCTTTCGAAAGCATTTCCCCTAACCCACGGATAGGCCGGTACACCTACATCATCTACATCTCCTAATCTATCCTGCAAGAGGTTACACCATCTACTCAACTAAGCCAGAGCCCATATTGGCTTGTGGATGCACACGGAAGCTTATAGACATGAAAATAAGGTTCATCCCCTTGAGCCTCGGTGGACGGACCACTAGTGTGCACTCCCATGGATTCCCATGAATGCTCCCACTGTACTTCGCCACCATACAAACCAATTTCCACCCAGGTAGTTCATTAAAGTTGGTCCTAGTTACTAGTTTGTCACTCACATCTCAAGGCGATAACACTCCCCAATCCACGTCTACTTTGGCGAAGCATTATAACATTACACGGTGGCAACAAAGTTGGTACGGGTCAGACCTACCTCAAATGAACTACTAGGTGATAATAAAACCAACAATTATAAACTCCTACCATGCAATCTTACATCAAAGGACTATCTGCAAAAATAAACCATAGGTAAAACATGTATGATCAAAATGTAACTTGCCTTTGTGCTGGGAGTGAAGTTCTAGGGAATGGTAGTACTCTGCTTTGCACTCCGTACAATCTATCGCAAAGTAAATAAACACACATAAACAAGCATTCATACAATTCAAACAAAACATGCAACAAAATATTCGCCAAAGCCAAATAAAATCCGAAAATTTTCAAAGTATAAATAGTGTTCAAAATACGTGACGTGCACTAGTGTTCCTACAAGGCATTCTAGTAAAATTATGATGATCAAAAAATAATTGTGTACAATATATAGTGGCAAAAGTTCATGGCAAAGGATTTAGTTCGTGTGACGTGGTGCAAAAAGAATCACTTCAAACGGGTATACCGTTCAAAAGATATGACCTACTAAAATTTAAATTCAAATCTGAAATAATTTCAAATTTGAACTTGCAAAAGTTTACAACGATGGGTTCTCTGGTTAGGGCTATCCTAGACAAAAATTTAGCCATTGGTTTCATCTCATTTCGATCTACGGTTAAAAAGTTAAGGCCGTTTGAAGTGTTGAATTAAATCTGAAAAAAACTGCTACAGGAACGTTTCTGAAACATTAAAGTATGAATGTTCGCGGCTAGAGCGTGATGTGGATGGCTCTGGTTTGCTGGCTGCATTCGCCACCGTGGCTACGCGGTGAACATTCGCGAACTAAGTAAGTCACCTGTTTCGGCTAAAGTAAAACAAAACCAACGTTCAGTTTAAAATAAACCGTACAATTTAGATCTAATAAAAAACAATCTAAATAGTGTACCAGTTCGATCAAAATAAAAAACATCCTAATCTACCCTACATACGAACAGAGGAGGGGCTCGTCTTACAGAGGCGAGCACGACGTCGGGCAGGAAGTTGGCGGCGGCGGGAGCGGTGGCTCTGGTGAACTCTGGCGCAGACGAGGTGGTCGGGGAGGTGCGGCTCGTCGGGGGCTTCCGGGCGGTGGTGGCGGCGGTCGATGGTAACGATCGGATAGAGCTGGGCAAGCTCCTGTACTCCGGCGAACTCCGGCGATGCAGGTCGGACGGGAAGCTGCTCCGGCGAGTCCTAGGGGACAAAAACATGTCAGGGAGATGCAGAAGACTAAGGGGATCCGATTTCATGAAGAAAAAGGGGCCATGGGGGTTCAACGGCGTCGTATTCCTTCGGTGAACGAACTTCGGGCAGCGAGATGTGGATGGACGAGGCAACGACTACGAGCGGCGAGAGGTGGTGCGGGTTGGCTGAATGGACCAAGGGGATCGAGGGCCTTTTATAGGCGCGGCTAGAGGTGCGGCGGAGCTACGGATAGGCTCTGTCCCGAGTGAAGTGCGGCGGTCATTGTGGACGCACTCGTGCTGGTTTATCCAGCGGGTGGTACGCAAGAGGTTGAAGACGATGGGGTCGGGCCCCACCTGACAGGCGTGTGAGAGAGGGAGAGAGAGAGTTGTCCGAGAGGGAGGGAGAGATTGAATGCAGGGAGGGGCTGGGGCGAGCAAGCAGGGCATTGGGCGAGCGCCTCAATCGGCCTGGCTCACGCGGGCGTGCGGCATGGTGGCTGGCTTCGGCCGGCCTATGTGCGTCAGTGTGTGTTTCTGTTTTTGTTTTGAAAACTTCTTTTTTTTTTCAAATCAGAATCGGAAAAAGTAATATATATATATATATCAAAAAATTCATAAAATCCTTATTGGTAAAATAGAGCACAAGGAAAATTAATTCCTGCTCATATAATTTAGAAAATATTTTTTTCTAATGCAATAAATTTAACTCTCGCTAACAAAATAATTTTCGATGCAACCTTGAAAACACCCAGTATTAGTCCACCACTTCCCCACTCATGTATATTTTGAGGAAGTCATATTGTCCTCTCTGTATTATTTTACGTGAGTGGAAAAACTTGAACATCATAAACTCCAAATGCAATAAAAATATGATATGCAATATGATGATCCTATTAATGTCTTAATTTAATAAAATTGGGATGTTACATGGGCCTTGCCCGATGAGTTTTATCCCAAAATGAAAATCAAGGGGGTCCCCATAACAACCCCTGAGCATGTTAGGAGCGCTCAATTATGGAACATAACACTGGGTCACAAGTAACTAGGGCAGCAAAAGTGGAACAAAACACTGAGCAAAAGGCCAAGCCTTCCACCTTTTACCAAGTGTATAAGTGCATTAAATTAAATAGCAATAGTATTGTGATAGCAAAAGAATGTCCATGTTGTCACATGGAAGCAACTGCACCTACAGCTAGAAACGCTATAAGAAGGGTTGAGCAAGCAGTAACATAGCCAAACAAAGGTTTGCTAGGAAGGTGGAGGGTTAGAGGCTTTCAAGGCAATGTTGGGAGGCTTGTCAAACAAGTGGGAGGTAGCATGACATAGCGATAGAGAACGAGACATCTAGCATGGCAATGATAGTAGTGGTATCCAGGGAAATGTGTCATCTTGCCTGAGATCCCGCTTGGAAGGAGAATGAATCCATGAAGAAGACGAACCAATGTGGTCGAACGAATCCTCACACTCCGAAAGCTTTCGGAACTCTATTGAGAAGGAACAATCTGAAACAAACAATCAACACACGAGAAACACCAAAACATATACATGACATGATGCACAAACAAATATGATGCATGTCCGGTTTAAATATGCAAGGCATGGCAAACCACATGAAACAACTACTACACATTAAAGTGAAGCTTAATAGGCAACTCGTTGCATATTGACGAAACTCCACGATTGATTATTTGGTTCACTCTCGTTTAGGTACTCATCAATATTAAATGTTGTTAGACATGGCAAGAGGTGAAGCACAAATAACTACATCACCTAGGCACTTTAAATGAGGCCGGAAGCAACGAATAACAATTCCGGAACGACCTCATATGCATATTTCAAGTTTGGTCCAGATCTTAACTAACCATATTTTAGAGTTGTTAAACAGAAAAATAAATGTCACCATGATATTCTATGCATTTTTCTAGTCAAGTTACATATGTAAAACATTTGCAATGGAGCTACGGTTAATTAGTTATGATATAAATCATTTTAGCATGGCATTTAAGAAAATTACATGAAAACATCAACTTAAACATTTTAAACACATGTGAGAGATAAATATTATTAATCTACGCGAAATTCTAGTCATTTTACATATATAAAGTTTTTACATACGAAGCATGGTTGGTGAGTTATGATATGCATGAATCTTAAGGTTTTTTTTTGCAATTCTTACAATTCCATAAAAATAGATAAATTTGCAAAGACTAAAAAAACAGGCATGGGTCGAATCCTTTCATGCTAATGGGCCAGCAGGGTGAGCGCAGCGGCTGGAGGTTTCAGGCCCAGACGGGCCACCAGATGGGCCTGGGCATGCCTGCACGAGGTGAGAGGCGACTCGCAGTGGCGCGAATCCCTAGGCAGCTAGGGTTTGTCCGAAATGGCTAGGGGCCGCCTATTTGTAGCAAATTGAGGCTAGGGTTAGCAGTTTTGTCCATTTTCGGACCGTTCGATCACGATCAGACGGCCCGGAAGCGAAGGGGCTAGGTTAGGGGGTTTCTAGGTCCGATTTCGGCCGTGCGATCGCAATCGGATGGCCGAATCGGGGCAAGGGTGGTGGGCTGTGTGTGGAGTGGGCTAAGGCTGAGAAGAGAGAGAATGGAGGCCCATGACACGAGTTTTAAATAGAGAAAAATGACTGATAATTAAACCGATGACCACACCGCTACGGTTGACCGTTGGGGTATCAAACGGCCTCTGATTGCGACGAAATTTGGCACACGGCCTACCTGGAATATAACAAGACCGCACACAAGGTTCTGACCCAATCCGAGAATATTTTAAATGCGCTTTGAAAACAATATTTTATCGATGTCGTGGGCGCGTGCGTGTGTGGTTGGTCTCGAAACGGTCGACGACACGAACGGAGAGAACCGACGGCTACGAACGGATGCAAGTTTTCGAAAATGAGTAACGATGCCATGCAGATGATGCGAATGATGCGATGATGAATGCAGCAACCAAACGAAACATAGAAGAGAATGGAAAAAAGGGAATCTTCTGGAGTGTCGGTCCTAGGCTATTACAGTCATGCAACACCTCGGGTTTGGACAAAGATGGAGGGACTAGATCTGCCTCTCCCTGTCTTCTTCCTCATCCAGGGTTCTTCTCAACGGAAACCCCAGGAGATCTTTCAGACACACAAAGGGCTTTCAGCATGGCGACCCAATATCTCCAGTGCGTTTCATCCTCGCCATCGACCCACTCCAGCAGATCCTGTAGCTCGCCTCCCGGCAAGGCATCCTCAATCCCATCCACGCAAGGACGGCTATATGGAGAATTTCACTTTACGCCGATGACGTGTCTTGAGACCGCGTCGGTATTTCCCCGAAGAGGAAGGGATGATGCAACACAGTGATGGTAAGTATTTTCCTCAGTTATGAAACCAAGGTGTCAATCCATAGAGGAAGATCAAGCACCTACATAAATAATACCTGCACACAAATAACAAATACTCGCAACCCGATGCGTAAGAGAGGTTGTCAAGATCTCACCTGTTAAAAGATAGATTAGGTAATGATAGTTTTGGCAAATAGATCTCAGAATAACACAATATAAAATAGGTAAAAAAAGTGTAGCAAGGTAATTTTGGGTTTTTTGGATTAATAGATCTAAAAACTAAAAGACAAAATAGTAGATCGGAAAGCAATATGTTGGAAAAGTAGACCCGGGTGCCGTAGGTTTCCTAGTGGCTTCTCTCATGGGTATAGCACACGGTGGGTGACCAAATTAATGTTAGGCAATTTATAGAAGATCAAATAATAATGACAATATCCAAGCAATGATCATTATATAGGCATCACATCCAAGGTAAGTATACCAAAACGATTCTGCATCTACTTCTATGACTCCACACATCAATCGCTATCCAGCATGCATCTAGTGTATTAAGTTCATGGGGAAACGGAGTAATGCAATAAGAACGGTGACATGATGTAGACAAGATCTATTCATGTAGCAATAGACCCCATCTTTGTATCCTTAATGGCAACGATACATGCGTGCCTTGCTGCCCCTTCTGTCACTAGGAAAGAAGACCGCAAGATCGAACCCATCACAAAGCACCTCTTTCAATGGAAACAAAAATCGATCTAGTTGGCCTAACTAAACCAAAGATTCAAAGAAGAAAATGAGGTTATAAGTAATCATGCAAATAAGAGATCAAAGAAGACTCAAATCATATTCATGGATAGAAACTGATCATGAACTCAAAATTCATCGGATCCCAACAAACACACCACAATAGTCATTACATCATATAGATCTCTAAGAGACCATTGTATTGAGAATCATAAGAGAGAGAAAGCCATCTAGCTATTTCCTATGGACCCAGAGGTCTATGGTGGACTACTCACGCATTATCGGAGAGACACCTATGATAAAGATGAACCCCTCCGTGATGGTGTTAGATTGGATCTCGAGGTTCTGGAACTTGCAACGGCTGGAATTGTGTTTCGTCAACCCCCCTAGGGTTTTCCGAATATTTGTGAATTTATAGGGTCGATAGTCGGTGGAGGGGGTGTACCGAGGTGGGCACCACCCACCAGGCCGTGCTAGGGGCGTGTGGCGTGCCCTGGTGGGTGTTCCCCACCTCAGGCCACCTCTATGGCACTTGTCTGGCCATCTGGTGTCTTTTGGTCCAAAAAAATCTCAAAGAATCTCAGGACGTTTGGGCTTCGTTTGGTACTGATTTTTTGCGAAGTAAAAAACAAGAAAAAACAACAGGTGGCACTTTGGCACTATGTCAATAGGTTAGTCTCGAAAAATGATATAGAGTTTCTATAAAATGATTGTAAAGCATCCAAGATTGATAATATAACAACATGGAACAAGCAAAAATTATAGATACGTTGGAGACGTATCAACATCCCCAAGCTTAATTCCTACTCGTCCTTGAGTAGGTAAATGATAAAAACAAATTTTTGGATGTGGAATGCTGCCTAAGACGTTCATCACATATTCTTTTCTTTGTAGCATGGACATTTGGAATTTTAGATGGTTGAAAGCAATAGTATTGTTTTTACATGAAAACTTCAATACTCAAGCATATAAACAAGCAACCAGGTCTTTCAAAATCTCAACCCTAAAGCAAGTTATCCCTATCCCATCATGCTCAATCATTGATCCATTCATGAAACACACACAAATATTAGCTACACTTAATGCAAAAGTATGATCATAGTGCCTCATAGTTGGTGCTTTATAAGAGAGGATGGTGACTCAAATTGAAAATAAAAAATTGCATAAAGTAAATAGATAGGCCCTTCGCAAAGGGAAGTAGGGATTTGTAGAGGTGTGAGAGCTCAAGGTTTAAATTGATAAAGACAAATATTTTGGGTGGCATGCCTTTCTTGTGAACGAAAATGACCGACATATTTCAATACCTTTCCATACTAGATACATCATAAGCGGTTCCTAAACAGAAAATAAAGATTATTCCTTTTTCCACCATACTTTCACTTTCCATGGCTAGCCGAATCCACGGTTGCCTTCCATACAAACACTTTCCAAGGAATTTATTATTTTACAACATGAAGTAAATTTTTATTTCTTTTCATTTAATTTTGGGAATGTGCACCCCTATTACCACCGTACTCTCGTGCAATGACAAGTGAATAAACACTCATCTTGAGAATAACACATGTAGCATGAAAAAATAGCGGTCACCCCCCACCGTTTCCGGAGCGGTACGAGCACACAAAAAGGAAATTTTATTTTAAAAATTAGAGATGGCACATACAAATTTTCTTGGAATGGCATGGAAATACCGTATATAGGTAGGTATGGTAGAGTCATATGGCAAAACTGGGATTAAGGATTTTGGATGCACAAGTAATATTTCTACTTAGTACAAGTGAAGGCTAGCAAATAGATTGAGAAGCATCCTACCAAGAAACGAAAAATCACATAAGCGAGCATTAAACATAACTAACACAGAATAATGCACCATAAGTAGGATGTAATTTCATAGCACAACTATTGACTTTCGTCATTGCATAAGGAATCACAAACCTTAACATCAATTTTCTTACTAAGCATAATTACTCACTAACATAACTCACATATTGATATCGTCATGTCTCAAAACTATTACAAAGAATCAAGTTTAATTTGTCCAATGATCTTCATGAAAGTTTTGACTATATCCCTCTTGAATATCTATCATTTTGGGACTAGTTTCATATATTGCCATTGCTTTTGACAAGCTCACAGAGATATAAGTGAAGATCATGAGCATAAAAGTTTCATATCTCAAAATAATATAAGTGATGCATGAGAGGATTTCTTCAAAATTACTAACTCTCAAATTAATATAAGGGAAGCATGAGAGCATTTCTTCAAACATGTAAAAGCACGCTGTGCCCAAAAAGATACAAGTGAAGCAGTAGAGAAAATTTATAGCTTAATAAATTTAAGCGCGGCATATAGAGAAATTCTAGCAAATCATCGTATAATTTTGGCTCTCTCAAATAGGTGTGTGCAACAAGGATAAAAATAAAATAAAGCAAAGATACAAGACGCTCTAAGGAAAACTCAAGATATGTGAGGAATAAAACATAGTTCCAAGTAAAATACTGATGGTTGTTAGAAGAAAGTGGGTATGCCACTCGGGGGATCCCCAAGCTTAGTTGCTCGTTACTCTTTTGATAATATCTTGGGGTGTTGTAGCATCCCCAAGCTTAGGATTTTCTTACTCCTTATTTCCTCATCCATCGTGATCTCACCCAAAACTTGAAAACTTCAATCGCACAAAACTTGACAAAATTATCGTGAGATTCGTTACTATAATAAAGCAAATTACCACTTTAAGTGTTGTTGTAAACCCATTCATATTTTATTATTGCATTATATCTACTGTATTCTAAATTTACCATCACTTATACCCCCAATACAAGCCATAGATTCATCAACTGAAAATTCTTAAAAATTAGGACAACACAAAGAATTTGTATAGAAATATTGTGTTAAATTTTTATCTGATTATCACATTCCAGTAAAAATGAAAATTCATGCACTAGAGACAAAGTTTCTGTTTCAGATTCAACATTGTTTCTACTCATCTTATGAATCATCGTAACGGATTTACTTGGCACAAACGCTAAATAAAACATAAAAACACAATCATAACAGAAGAATAATTGTGCAAACACTCAAAAATAGAAAGTAAAAGATAAATATAATTTATTAATTGGGTTGCCTCCCAACAAGCGCTATCGTTTTACGCCCCTAGCTAGGCATAACACATAGATTCATGTATTGTCATCCTTAGTTTTCACTCCATAGAAGGCCCTCATGATTGATTCATATGGTGGATTAATTCTTGTTATAGGGAAGTGTTCCTCACCCTTTCTAAGTGGAAACTGAAATTTAATGTTGCCTTCTTTCATATCAATCACGGCACCTATAGTGCGTAAAAACAGTCTACCAAGTATGATAGGATAAGATGAATTGCAATCAATATCAAGAAAAATAAAATCAATGGGCACATAGTTCCTATTTGGAAGAATAGGAACATAATTAATTCTTGCCAAAGTCTTATTAATATTAGAATCCGCCATGTGCAAATTAAGAGAACATTCTTCAATATTGGTAAGACCAAGCATATCACATAGAGATTTCGGAATTGTGGAAACACTAGCACCAAAATCACACAAACTAAATCATTCATAATTTTTAATCTTTACTTTAATGTTAGGTTCCCACTCATCATGCAATTTCCTAAGAATTGAAATCTCTAATTCCAACTTTTCTTCTAAGGATTCCATCATGGCATCAACAATATGCTTAGTAAAAGCTTTATTTTGTTCATAAGCATGGGGTGAATTTATCATAGATTTCAGAAAATAAATGCAATCAACCAAGGATCAACTCCCATAATTAAATTATTTGTAATAAAAAATAGTGGGCACTTCACTAGTTAAAGTGTTGGCCTCTTCAAACCCACTTTTATCAAAAATTTCATCAAGATGTTCACCCTTCAAATTATTAGGACTCCCTCTAGATAAAGTTGACTCATATTTAGTCACTTTATCATAAAATTTAACATTAGTAAACAAGGAATCAATAGAGAAAATACCAATCATTTTAAGATCTTCATCATTGTTATGAAAGTAATCGCTAGAAAACACTTTTTCTAAAAATTCTCTTTTAGCTCTAAGCATAGCGGTTCTTTTCTTACTTTCATCCATTGAAACATATAAATATTTAATTGATTCATTATTATTAGGTGTAAAAACATTTAACTTGACATTTTCTACATCGTGGGAAATTCTATAAATACTTTTAGACATATGATCAATCTTATTCAACTTTTCTTCTATCATAGTATTGAATACTTTTGAGCATTGATAAATACTTTAAAATTACTATCAAGGTCAGAGGTGTTACTATTATTATAATTAAAATAATTACCATAGGAATTACCATAATTATTAGAGGAACTTCCAGGAAAGGGCCTAGGATTGAAATTGCCTCTATAAGCATTGTTATTGAAATTGTTTCGTGAGATGAAATTCACATCTACGGAATCAATATTTTTCTCAATCAAAGTAGACAAAGGCACATCATTGATATCAATAGGAGAATTTTTTACTAGCAACCAACTTTATAAGAGCATCAAATTTTTCACATAAAGTACTAATTTCTTCCACCGAATTAACCTTTTTACTAGTAGGTGCTCTTTCATTATGACATTGTGAATAATTTGCCACAATATTATCTAGCAATTTAGTAGCTTCACCCAAATTAATTTCCATAAAAGTACCTCCCACGGCGGAATCTAAAAGATTTCTAGAGACAAAATTCAATCCCGCATAAATTTTTTGTATGATCATCCAAAGATTTAAACAATTAGTAGGACAATTTCTTAGCATCAATTTCATTCTTTCCCAAGATTTTCCAACATGTTCATGCTAAATTTGCTTAAAATTCACGATTTGAGTTCTAAGGGAAATAATTTTGGCGGGCGGAAAATACTAAATAATAAAAGCGTCCTTGCACTTATCCCAAGAATTGGTACTATTGCGCGGCAAAGTAGAAAACCAAGTTTTTGCACGATCCTCCAAGGAGAAAGGAAATAATTTCAACTTCACAATATCATTGTAAACATATTTTTTATTTTGCAGATCACACAATTCCATGAATGTGTTTAGATGGGACGCGACATCCTCATTACGAGTATCGGAAAATTGACCTTTCATTACAAGATTCGACAAAGCAACATTAATATCACAAGACTCCTCATTACGAGAAATATGAGTGCTAATAAAATCATTATTATTTGTATTGGAAAAATCACAGAAGTTGGTGTTTTCTTGAGTAATCGTGACTACACAAATAAGATTGCAAGCAAACAAGAGATGTGACGAGAAAAAGGCAAATGAGAAAGAGAAGGCGAATAAAATGGCAAATTTGTGAAGTGGGGGATAGGAAAATGAGAGGCAAATGGCAAATAATGTAAACTGCAAGGAGATGAGATTTGTGATTAGGAACCTGGTAGATGAGATCGCTTCCTCCCTGGCAACTGCGCTAGAAATTCCTTTGATGTGGCTTGAGACTATGTTAGTATTTCCCCCAAAGAGGAAGGGATGATGCAACACATCGACGGTAAGTATTTCAGTCTGTTATGAAACCAAGTTATCAATCCATAGAGTAAAAGATCTAGCACCTACATAAACAACACATGCACACAAATAACAAATACTTGCAACCCGACGCGTAAGAGAGGTTGTCGAGTCCACAACGATAAAAAGATAGATTTGGTAATGATAGTTTTGGCAAGTAGATGTCGCAAGAAGACAAAATAAAATAAGTAAACAAAAAGTGCAGCAAGGTATTTTTGATTTTCTTGGATTAATAGATCTGAAAATAAAAGGCAAAATAGTATATCGGAAAGCAATATGTTGGAAAAGTAGACCCCGGGGCCATAGGTTTCACTAGTGGCTTCTGTCATGAGTATAGCGCATGGTGGGTGAACAAATTATGGTTGTGCAATTGGTAGAAGATCAAATAATCATGATGATATCCAGGCAATGATCATTATATAGGCATCACGTCCAAGATAAGTAGACTGGAACGATTCTGCATCTACTTCTATTACTCCACACATCGACCACTATCCAACATGCATCTAGTGTATTAAGTTCATGGTAAAATGGAGTGATGCAATAAGAACGATGACATGATTTAAAGAAGATCTATTCATGTAGGAATAGACCACATCTTTTTATCCTTAATGGAAAGGATACATGTGTGCCTTGCTGCCCCTTCTATCATTGGGAAAGAACACCACAGATCGAATCCATCGCAAAGCAGCTCTTCCCATTACAAGAAAAATCGATCTTTTTGGCCTAACTGAACCAAAGATTCGAAGAAGAAATATGAGGATATAAGTAATCATGCAAATAAGAGGTCAAAGAAGTCTCAAATCATATTCATGGATAGAAACTGATCATGAACTCAAAATTCATTGGATCCCAACGAACACACCACAAAAGTCATTACATCAAATAGATCTCCAAGAGACAATTGTATTGAGAATCATAAGCGAGAGACGAAGCCATCTAGCTACTGCCTATGGACGCGTAGGTTTATGGTGGACTAATCACGCATCATCGGAGAGGAACCTATGATTAAGATGAACCCCTCAATGATGGTGTTAGATTGGATCTCGAGGTTCTGAAACTTGCGGCGGATGGAATTGTGTTGATAGTCGATGGAGGGGGGTCCCGAGGTGGGCACCACCCACCAGGCCACGCTAGGGGCCTCTGCCGCGCCCTAGTGGGTGTTCCCTACCTCGGGCCACCTCTCTGCCCATCTGGTGTCTTCTGGTCCAAAAAATATCTCCATAAATTTTCAAGACGTTTGGGCTTCGTTTGGTACTGATTTTCTGCGAAGTAAAAAACAAGCAAAATAGCAACTGACACTTTGGCACTGTCTAAGACCATCACAAACCAGTCTAAGACCGAGGTGTTCCCGATCAGATGGGATGGCATTGACCTTCAGGATGTGCTATCTGTCTTCCCTACAAAAGTTGCCACCTTCCCAAGGCGTTAGTTAGGGCACCCACTACACTTTCATCGTCTTAAGGGGATTGATTTGCAGCCGTTCATCGATAGGGTCGCGGGCAGCTTTCCAGGATGGAAAGGACAACTTTTGAACAAACCAGGTAGGGTGGCTCTAGCATAGTCTGTTCTCACGGCCATGGCAACTTTGCACATCACTGGTCTCAACCTGTCAAAGGGGGCCGTAAGAAAGATCGAACAAATTATTCGGGCATTCATCTGGCAAAAGCAAGACCAAGCTCAGACCTCGAGTGGTCCCTCCCTGGTCAACTGGAAGATTGTCTGCCGAGCCAAGCATCTGGTTGGCCTTGGGATCATGGAGCTAGAGAGATTCGGCCACGCCATGCGTCTATGTTGGCCATGGCTACAATGGACTGACCTAGAGAGGCCATGGAAGGGATCCGAGCTGCCTTGTGACTAGACGTGCAAGATTCTTTTTCGCGCCTGCACCTTCATAACGCTCGGAAATGGGCAAAAGGCGCTCTTCTGGCATGACAACTGGACTGGAGGCGGCCTCTAAAGTTCCTTGCTCCCGAACCACCAGAAAAAAAGAGAACAATGCACGGGATCAGGCAGTGGCTAAGCTGCAAACCATTGAACATCTGAGAGAATTTGTGGTTCTGTGGGAGCAAATCAACGAGATGGCACTTCTCTCGACCCAGGAGGACTGCATTCACTGGAACTTGACAACCTCCGAGCCATACTCTGCGTCTTCAGCATATGGTGCACAATTATTTAACTCCTACACATGCTTGAACACGACCAAAATCTGGAATGCATACGTCGAGCCAAAATGCAAATTCTTTGCCTGTTTGGCTCTACACGGAAGAACCCTAACCGCGGATATGCTGGCAGTGAGGGGATGGACCCATGATCCCAGTGTTGGAAATATGCCCTAGAGGCAATAATAAATTGGTTATTATTACATTTCCTTGTTTGTGATAATCGATTATTATCCATGCTATAATTGTATTGATTGGAAACTCAAATACATGTGTGGGTACATAGGCAACACTGTGTCCCTAGTATGCCTCTAGTTAACTAGTTCGTTGATCAAAGATGGTCAAGGTTTCCTGGCCATAGACATGAGACGTCATTTGATAACAGGATCACATCATTAGGAGAATGATGTGAAGAACAAGACCCAAACTATAAACATAGCATATGACCGTGTCAGTTTATTGCTATAGTTTTCTGCATGTCAAGTATCTATTCCTATGACCATGAGATCATGCAACTCAGTGACACCAGAGGAATACCTTGTGTGTATCAAACGTCACAACATAACTGGGTGACTATATATATGCTCTACAGGTATCTCCAAGGGTCTGTTGAGTGGGTATGGATCAAGACTGGGATTTGTTACTCCGCATGATGGAGAGGTATCTCAGGGCCCACTCGATAATACAACATCACAATAAGCCTTGCAAGCAATGTGACTAATTGTTAGCCACATGATCCGATATTAAGGAACGAGTAAAGAGACTTGCCGGTAACGAGATTGAACTAGGTATAGAGATACCGACGATCAAATATCGGGCAAGTAACATACCGAAGACAACATACGGGATTAACTGAATCCTTGACATAGAGGTTCGACCGATAAAGATCTTCGTAGAATATGTAGGAACCAATATGGGCATCTAGGTCCTGCTATTGGTTATTGACCGTAGAGGTGTCTCGGTCATGTCTACATAGTTCTCAAACCCGTAGGATCTGCACACTTAAGGTTTGGTGACATTTCAATATATTAGAGTTATGTATGGTGGTGATCAAAGGTTGTTTGGAGTCCTGGATGAGATCCTGGACATCCCGAGGAGCTCCATAATGGTCCGGAGGTAAATATTGATATATAGGAAGTCCTGTTTTGGTCATCGGAAAAGTTTCGGGTACTTCAGTAGTGTACCAGGAGTGTGGGGAGGGTACCGGGGGCATTCGGGAGGGGTGTGTCGACCGAAAGGACCTCATGGGATGTGGGAGGAGTCAAACTAGCTCCTAGTGGGCTGGACAAACCCCCCACTAAGGCCTATGCAGCTAGGGGTGGGAAAACCCAAAGGTGGAAAAGGTGGAAAGGGTTTCCATGTGGAGAGGAGGAATCCTACTCCTAGTAGGATTGGAGTAGGACTCCTGAACCTCCAATGTCGTCCAAACCTTGAGGGTTTGAGGCTGAATCCTCCCCTCCCTCCGTGCTATATATACTAGAGTATTTAGAGTGGAGAGCTAACCTTAATTGCCACGTGCTCCCTCTACTTCCTCTAGATCATTTTCTCCTTTAGTCTAGTTTTGGCGGTGCTTAGGCGAAGCCCTGTCGGAATAATTCCATCACCACCGCCGCAATGCCGTCATGCTGCTGGAGAACTCATCTACCTCGTTGCCCCCTCTTGCTGGATCAAGAAGGTGGAGATCGCCATCGAGCTGTACGTGTGATGAATGTGGAGGTGTCATCCGTTCGGCGCTTGATCGGAAGGACCGTGATCAAGATCGTGAGACGATTCGTGATTTCATTGCGGGATGGATCGTGATGGTATCACGGGATAGATCGTGATTGGATCGCGAGATGGATCGTGATGTGATCGCGGGACGCTCGGTGATTTGGATCGCGAAGACGTTCGACTACATCAACCACATTTCTTAACGCTTCTCGCTTAGCGATCTACAAGGGTATGTAGATCCACTCTCCCTCTCATATATTCTCATAACCATGGATAGATCTTGCGTGTGCGTAGGAAATTTTTTGTTTCACATACAACGTTCCGCAACAATGGCATCATGAGCTAGGTCTAGGTGTAGATGATATCACAAGTAGAACACAAAGGAGTTTGTGGGCGTTGATGCTCAGATTGTTTCCTCCCTTGGTCGTGTTTTGATTCAGCGGTATTGTGGGATGAAGCGGCCCGGGCCAACCTTACTCGTACACTTACTAGAGACTGGTTCCATCGACTGACATGTAACTTTGTTGCGCAAAGATCGCTGGCGGGTGTCTGTCTCTCCTACTCTAGTTAGATCAGATTCGACAAAGGCGGTCCTTGAGAAGCTTGAATAGCAATTTGTGTATCACCATTGTGGTTTTTGCGTAGTTGAGAATTGTTCTTGCTAGATACCCATAACCTCCACGTAAAACATGCAACAACAATTAGAGGACGTAACTTGTTTTTGCAGGATATGTTGTGATGTGATATGGACAATTACATGATGAGATATATGTGATGTATGAGACGATCATGTTTTGTATAGAATATCACGACTTGCATGTCGATGAGTACGGCAACCGGCAGGAGCCATAGGGTTGTCTTTAATTATTTTCGCCGTTTTTTGCTTTACTTTATCCATATGAGTTAGCAATAGTCGTGGAAGCAACAGTCGGCATGATAACCCCGATGGTGACACATTGATGGATATATGGCATCATGCCAGTGACGATGGTGATCATACCGGTGCTTTGAAGATGGAGATCAAAAGCACAAGTTCATGGCCATATCATGTCAGTATTGATTTACACATGTGATGTTAATCCTTTTATGCATCTTATATTTCTTAGGACGATGATATCATTATAAGGTGATCCCTCACTTAAATTTCAAGATAAATTGTGTTCTCCCCGAGTGTGCACCGTTGCGAAAGTTCATCGTGTCGAGACACCACGTGATGATCGGGTGTGATAGACTCTACATTCACATATAACGGGTGCAAGCCAGCATTGCACGTGTAGCACACTCGGGTTAAACTTGATGAGCCTAGCATGTACAGACATGGCCTCGAAACGCAAGAGACCGGAAGTCAAACATGAGTCATATAGTAAATATGATCAACATGAAGATGTTCACCATTGAAATCACCTCAACTCACATGATGACCGGACTTGAGTTGGTGGATTTGGATCATGTGACACTCGAATGACCAGATGGATGTCAATTTGAGTGGGAGTTTTTAAGTAATATGATTAACTAAACTCATTATCATGAACATAGTCAAAATTTCTTTGCAAATTATGTTGTAGAGTACTAGCTCGAGCTTTAGCTCCCTTGAATTTTTTATGATCCTAGAGAAATAGAGTTGAAAGATGATGGTAGCAATAATGCGGACTGGGTCTGTGATATGAGGATTGTCCTCATTGCTGCATAGAAGGCTTATGTCCTTAATGCACCACTCGGTGTGCCACCCCATCAAGCCGTCTGTAGATGTTGTGAACATCTAACAGGCTCATGCTGATGACTACTTGATAGTTCAGTGCATCATGCATTACGGCTTAGAACTGAGGTTCCAAAACGTTTTGAGCATCACGGAACATATGAGATGTTCTAAGAGCCAAAATTGGGATCTCAGGATCATGGGTTGAGAGGTATGAGACCTCCAACAAGATTCTTTGCCTGCAAGATGAAGGAGAATAGCTCAATCGGTGAGCATGTGCTCAGATTGTCTAGGTACTACAATCACTCGAATCGAGTGGGAGTTGATCTTCCACATAACATAGTGATCGATATAGTTCTCCAAGTCACTTTCACTAAGCTACTAGAGCTTCATGATGAACTATAGAATGCCAGGGATGGAAATAATGATCCCTAAGCTATTCGCGATGTTTGACACCACGAAGGTAGAAATAAAGAAGGAGCATCAATGTTGATGGTTATTGAAACCACTAGTTTCGAGAAGGTCAAGGGCTAGGAGGGAAACTTCATGGACGGCAAGTCAGTTGCTGCTCCAGCGAAGAAACCCAAGGTTGAATCCAAACCCGAGACTAAGTGCTTCTATTATGAGGTGAACGGCTGGTGAAGCGGAACAACCCTAGATACTTGGTAGATAATAAGGCTGGCAACATCAACATAAGTATATTTCATATACGTGTTATTGATGTGTACCTTGCTAGTACTCCTAGTAGCACCTGGGTATTGGATACCGGTTCAATTGCTAAATGTTAGTAACTCGAAATAAAAGCTATGCAATAAATAGAGGCTAGCTAAGGGTAAGCTGACGATGAGTGTTGGAAGTGTTTCCAAGGTTGATGTGATCATCATCGCACGCTCTCTCTACCTTCGGGATTAGTGATGAACCTAAATAAATGTTATTTGTTGTTTGCGTTGAGCATGAATGTGATTATATCATGTTTACACTACAGGAATATGGTAATTTGCCGTTGTCCATGGCTGACGGCAAAGGGCAGGACAACGGACGGCAAAGGCCTTTGTCGTCCGTCCGCAGACGGCAAAAATTCCGGCAAAGAAAACCCGGTAAAGCGGTCCTTTGCCATCTGCCTGAGGACCATGAACAATGAAGAATCTTTGCCATGGGGGAACGGATGGCAAAGAGTTTGGACAGTAGACCCAGGGGCTACGAACGTCAAGTGCTAATGGCAGTTCTTTGCCGTCCATTCTCTTTGTCGTTGGCCTTATGGCCCCCCTTTGCCGTCGGTGGGCGGACGGCAAACAGTAAAGCCCTTTGCCCCTGGGGTCCCCCTTTGCCATTGGCCTTGGGCCCCTACCTTTGACGTTGGCCTTGCCCACCCTTTGTCGTCTGCCTTGCTGACCCCTTTGCCGTCGGTGGGCCGACGACAAAGAGTGAGCCCATTTGCTCCTGGGGTCCCCCTTCACCGTCTGCCCAAGGCCCCCCTTTGCCATCAGCGCACCGACAACAAAGAGTAATGCCATTTTCGTTTTTTTATTTTTATTAAATCCATTTTCACAGCAATATGACATATATATATATATATTTCACAGGAATAAATATGTTGCCATACTGATAACCATATCCAAATAAGTTTCATCCATACATATTATGAAAGTTTCATCCGTACCCAAGCATATTGCAATAGTTTCATACATACATACATAGTTTCATATACATATGTAGCAAGTGTCACATTGTTCATCAATACAAAATAAAAAATACAAGTAACCCAAGCACTCCATCAATGCAAACTTCCATGAAGTGAATGTAATCTGCAAAATGGGAAGCTCCAAAATTAGAAGAAGACTAGATGAAGAACATAAGGTAAAAATAAGTCACTTAGGAGCTAACTATGCTTATTATGCCATTTTGGAGCTATGTAAGCTAAGTATAGGTCATTCAATAGCTAAACTAGGTAAAATAGGCCATTTTGGAGCTAGGTAAGCTTATTGTGTCATATAGGAGAGAACTAAGCTAAATATAGGACATTTTCGATAAAATAGGCCATTGAGGAGCTAATTCAGCTTACTATGTCATTTAGGAGGAAACTAAGCTAAATATATGTCATTTTAGAGCTAACTTAGGTAAAAATAGGTCATTTGGGAGCTAACTATGCCTATTATGCCATTTTGGTGCTAAGTAAGCTAAGTATAGGTCATTTAATAGCTAAGCTATGTAAAATAGGTAATTCTGGAGCTACGTAAGCTTAGTATGTCATTTAGGAGAGAACTAAGCTAAATATAGGACATTTTTGATAAAATAGGCCATTTAGGAGCTAATTCGGCTTACTATGTCATCTAGGAGGAAACTAAGCTAAATATATGTCATTTTAGAGCTAACTTAGGTAAAAATAGGTCACTTAGGAGCTAACTATGCTTATTATGCCATTTTGGAGCTAAGTAAGCTAAGTATAGGTCATTAAATAGCTAAGCTAGGTAAAATGGGCAATTTTGGAGCTAGGTAAGCTTGTTATGTCATTTAGGACAGAACTAAGCTAAATATAGGACATTTTTTTATAAAATAGGCCATTAGGAGCTAATTCAGCTTACTATGTCATTTAGGAGGAAACTAAGCTAAATATATGTCATTTTAGAGCTAACTTAGGTAAAAATAGGTCACTTAGGAGCTAACTATGCTTATTATGCCATTTTGGAGCTAAGTAAGCTAAGTATAGGTCATTTAATACCTAAGCTAGGTAAAATAGGCCATTTTGGAGCTAGGTAAGCTTATTATGTCATTTAGGAGAGAACTAAGCTAAATATTGGACATTTTTGATAAAATAGACCATTTAGGAGCTAATTCAGCTTACTACGTCATTTAGGAGGAAACTAAGCTAAATATATGTCGTTTTAGAGCTAACTTAGGTAAAAATAGGTCACTTAGGAGCTAACTATGCTTATTATGCCATTTTGGAGCTAAGTAAGCTAAGTATAGGTCATGTAATAGCTAAGCTAGGTAAAATAGGCCATTTTGGAGCTAGGTAAGCTTATTATGTCATTTAGGAGAGAACTATGCTAAGTATAGGACATTTTTGATAACATAGGCCATTTAGGAACTAATTCAGCTTCCTATGTCATTTAGGAGGAAACTAAGCTAAATATATGTCATCTTAGAGCTAACTTAGGTGAAAATAGGTCATGTAGGAGCTATCTATGCTTATTGTGCCATTTTAAAGCTAACTAAGCTAATTATAGATCATTTTATAGCTAACTTGGTTAGCATAGGTCATTTTGGAGCTAACTAAGCTTATTATGCAAGTTGGAATATACCTAAGCTTATTATGTCATTTAGGAGGAAACTAAGCTAAGTATAGGTCATTCTAGAGCTAACTTGGGTAAAATATGTCATTTTGGAGCTAAGGTAAGGTAAGTAACCATCATTATGCGGTTGTTAAGCAAAACACTAGAAAAACATACCATTCTTGTCAGCACAGAGGTGAAGCACGATGGTTCTGGCTTGTTTCACCTGGAGAAGGCTCCCCTTTAGAAGGGTCGTGCGATGCGTTTTGGTAGATATTCTGCACCAAACATCATTTGCAATGTGTCGTTCGCATGATGACACTCAAAAGATCACTGCATTGAAATGAAACTCACTGTCCCCGCCATGTTAATGACTGGCACCACCGGAGGGACGTGGCCAGTCTTCTTGCACATAGACAATACATTTGGTTTCGAAAAGTCAACCTTTTTATTTATTAATGAAACAAACATTAAAATGCAAGATTTGACAAATATGACAAAGAAACTTACCATGAAGAGCTCGTACATGGCCCTGTTAGACGTATCGTTCCGTGCCCTCTCCGCCTCCATCAACGCAACCGTCCTCTGCTCCAACTCCTTCATCTCCTTATCCTTCGCCACCAAAAGCGTCTACATTACTTCTCTCTCTTTCAGAATAGCAGCCTGCAAGACAACTCATTGTTAGCATTGTAATCATATTGGTTCTCACACACAACGTAATGCGGAAAGATAGTTGAGTCCATTAAACTCACCTCGATGGCGAGCTCGACTGGCCGTGGACGAGGTGTTATCTCAGGACAGGAGCTTGTTTGGCATGCCTTTATCTGCCGGAGAGTGCTAGGACAACGTATAAGGCCGTCTCCAATGGCGATCGAGCCATGGGGACTCCCGTTGCCAGCTATGATCACTAGCTCTGGATCAATAGGCCCCTGGCTTGGGTTAAAGTCCTCCCCTTTCCTCGCCTTCCCGTGATCTCTGTACTTCACAAGCTTGTGGTGGTAGGAGATGTTGGTGAAGTTTTCGGGATGATCGAGGTGAGACTCAGAGAATGCCCTGACCTTCTTGTATGAGGCAGTGTGGGCCATCGCATAGAGGTCGTACATCTCTGGCACCTCCATCTTATTGTGACGCGCCTAAAAGAGAGAGAGAGGGAAAAAGTATTAGTAAAGGGCTAAAGCTAGCATTAAGAATGAATTGCATGAGTCATGAAGCAAACCACATACCCAGTTCTCACTGAAGAACATTAATGGGGATTTTCGTCTGAATCTTCTCACCCATACCGTTGTCTACCACAATATACCTGGAAGAATTGCCAATGGGGCAATAGTTCAAGGCCGCATACTCAAGCCTAAATAAGGGACATCCATTCTCACAGGCATGTATCTTCTCATAGGGCATCTTAAGTACACGGAGGATTTTGTCTGACTGGTACAGGTTTGCAGGCAGTACATGGCCTTTGGGTAGAAAGCATCCAAATATCATCATCATCGCGTCTTAGCATTCTCTGCCTAGGTTGAATAGAGCCTTCAGAGCCATTACTTGCGCGATGGCATCCAGCTGAGAAAGCTTAGTGTGCTCGTGGATAGGACGTTTTGAAGACTCCAACATTTCATAGAAGGCCGTTGCAGATTCCTCCATCTCATCGTCCGAATCCCGAGCATCATCAAAGTCTTGCACCATGTCTTCGATCCCGGTACCATGCTCGTCGGTGCGATGACGAACCACCTTAGCTCTGGCACATTGGTCAGACTCACCATGAAAAGTCCACACCATATAATTAGGCGTAAAACCCCACTTCTGCAGGTCTTTACCCATTTCAAACTCTGTCTGCCTTTTAATGTTGTCGCATTTGGGACAGGGGCACCAGGTTTTTTGCTGGCCATTTGCAAATGCGGCTCTCAAAAAAACCCTGGTTTTTGTTAACCATTCACTGGTCATGTCTTTCTGACTAGGATGACCAGTGTACATCCAAGCACGATCACTCATCTTGCCTACCTACTAAACACACAAGAAATATAGATATATATAATTCATCATCTATATTCATCCGGTAATCAAGTTTGTCAGTTTTATTATGTCCATGCAACCTACACGCTAATAGGTAGAGATAGGTCCTAATCCCACCCGAGTATGTGTAGATTGGGTTCGTTTTCCCATGCTCTGCTCTGGATCTGACGTAGAATTTTGGCAGCACCTCCCCACTGTTCTCCTGATACACCTCTCGGCAATAAACACAGAGGATGTGTATCCGGAGAACAACAGGGAGGCACTGACGAAATTCTACGTCGGATCCAGAGCGGAGCATATGGGAAAACAAACCCAATCTACACATACTCGGGCTGTCCATGGATAACGTTGGACAATTCGAAAGAATCACGGTTATAAATATGCAAATGCATGCATATTTATAGATGTAATCCTTTCGAACGGGAGACGCATAGTGGTCACGCATACTGATGATTCAAGAAATCTATAGCTAGCAAGTTTCATCGGCACGAAGACCAGAACATATCAAATTAAGGGGGAGGAGATGTGTGCTCACCAATGAATGCAGGGGAGCTCGTCAAACACACAGGGAGGTCGTCAAAAAGCTGGCCCTCATAGTGACGAAACAACTGCACATTGAAATCCAAAGATGAGTAACGTTGCATTATTGCTTTTTCCGTCAACCTAACTAAATATTTAAAATACGATGCCACCGCCAAGTTGAAATTTAGGGTTCCATCGACGCTGAGGTACACCCTCCGCCAACATGCCACCCTGGCCCTCTCTTTCCTATCCTCCTCCTCCTCCTCTTCTTCTTCTTCTTCCTTCTTTTCCTTTTCATGTCATTCCCTTTTCATTTTTCCACTTCTTCTCCTTAATTTTCTTTTCTTCTTAGTTTTTTCATCTTCCTTCTTCTTCTTCTAATTATCTAAACCTAAACTAAACCAAGCCCTAATCTAAACCAAACACTAATTAATCTAAACTTAAACAGTAAAAAATGGAAAAAATGGAAAAAAATCACCTTGAGGGCCAGTGGTGGAGGGTCGGTGCGGTGGTGGAGGAGGGTCGACGTGGTGGTGGAGGAGGGCCGGCACAGGGGGAGGAAGGCCACGAAGAGGGGGGCAGAGCCGCGGCCTGCTCCGGTGATGGGGCGGCAATGGGTGGTGGGGCAGTGTCGCTCCTCTCCCAGGTCGTCAGGGGAGGGGCGGGCGCAGGGGCCGGAGAGCGCGGCAGTGGGGCAGGTCATCAGGGAGGGGCGACGGGGGATCTCGTCGGGGTAGGGGAGGGCATAGGGCCAGGGAGCGGGGCGGGGCGGCCAATGACAGTGGCAGCGGGGTGAGGGGTGACCGGTGACGGTAGCGGTGGGTGAGGGGCGGCGGGTGAGGGTGGCGGACGGTGAGGGGCGGCGGGGCAGCCGGTGAGGGGTGCCGGGGCAGGGGCGGCCGATGAGGGCTGGCGACGGGTGAGGGGCGGCTGGTGGAGCTACGGGGGTGAGAGAGAGATGTAAAGAGAGAGAGGGGGGTCGGCTATGGCCGGGGTGGGCCGGGAGATAACGACCATTAGCCAAGCGTCTTCTTTGATGTCCACTAGAGGACGGCAAAGGGACCAACGGTAGACAGCAAAGATATGGCGGACGGCAAAGGGTCTATCCATTTGACCTAACCAGCTTCACAACCTAGTGGGGCCCAACTGGGCTCTTTGATGTCTACCTTTGCTCCCTTTGTCGTCCGCTGGCCGACGGCAAGGAGCTAGCGGACGGCAAACAATATCTTTGCAGTCAGCCTATATTTTGCCGTTAGTTTTTTGCCAGCTGACGGCAAAGACATTCTTTGTTGTTCGCCAGCAGACAACAAGGAACTGGCGGACGACAAATTCCCAGATTCCAGTAGTGTTATTGCAATATGATTATTCATTTAAGTTAGAGAATAATGGTTATTTTGTTTACATTAATAATACCTTCAATGGTCATGCACCCTATGAGAATGGTTTATTGAATCTTGATCGTAGTGACACAGATGTTCATAATATTGATGCCAAAAGATACAAAGTTAATAATGATAATACCACATACTTGTGGCACTGCCGCTAAATCTCATATTAGTGTAAAGCGCATGAAGAAACTCCATGTTGATGGATCTTTGGACTCATTCGATTTCGAATCGGTGGAGACATGCAGACCATACCTCATGGGCAAGATGACTAAGACCCCGTTTTCCGATGTGATGGAGCGGGCAAGTGACTTACTGCAAATGATACATGTTGATGTATTCAGTCCAATGAGTGTTGTAGCATGCGGTGGATATCGCTATTTTCCTACCTTCACTGATAATTTGAGTTGATATGGGGATGTTTACTTAATGAAACACAAGTCTAAAACATTTGAAAAGTTCAAACAAAATCAGAGTGAAGTTTGAGATCATCGTGACAAGGAGATAAAATGTCTACGATATAATCTTGGAGGTAAATACCTGAGTTACGAGTATTGGTATACAACTTAAGACAATGTGGAATTTGTTTCACAGCTCACGCCACCTGGAACACCATAGTATGATGGTGTGTCCGAACGTCGTAGTCATGCTCTATTGGATATGGTGCGAACTATGATGTCTCTTGTCGATTTGCCACTATCATTTTGGGGTTACGCATTAGAGACAACTACGTTCACTTTAAAAGGGGCACCATCTAATTTTGTTGAGATGACACTGTATGAATTTTGGTGTGGCGGAAACCTAAGCTATCATTTCTTAATGTTTGGGGATGCGATGCTTATGTGAAAAAGGGTTTTCACCTAATGAGCTCAAACCCAAAGAGGACAAATGCATCTTCATAGAATACCCTAACGTAACAGTTGGGTAAACCTTCTATCTTAGATCCAAGCACAAAGTGTTTGTTTCTAAAACAAGTTCTTTCTCTAGAAAGAGTTTCTCTCGAAAGAATTGAGTAGGAGGAAGATAGAACTTGATGAGGTTGTTGAACCTTTGTTTCAACGACAGAGTAGCGCGGCACAGAAAAATGTTTTTGTGGAGCCTACATTAGTTGAAGAGGAAGTTAATGATGATGTCCATGAAGCTTCGGATCAAGTTACTATCAAACCTCGTAGGTTGTCAAGGACGTGTACTGCTCCTGAGTGGTACGGCAATCCTGTCTTAGAGGTCATGTTGTTGGACAACGATGAACCTACGAGCTATGGAGAAGTGAGGATGGGCCCGAATTCCGAGAAATGGTTAGAGGCCATGCAATCCGAGATGGATCCATGTAAAAAAACAAAGTATGGGCTTTGGAAGTATTACCTGAAGGGCGAAAGGCCATTTAGAACAAATGGATCTTTAAAAGGAAGACGGACGTGGACGGTAATGCCACCGTCTATGAAGCTCGACTTGTGGCAAAGGGTTTTTCACAAGTTCAAGGAGTGGACTACAATGATACTTTCTCACCGGTAGCGATGCTAAAGTCCGTTGGAATTATGTTGGCAGTTGCTGCATTTTTCGATTATGAAATCTGGCAGATGGATGTCAAAATATTGTTTCCTTAACGGTATCCGTGAGGAAAGGTTTTATGTGATGCAACCAGAAGGTTTTCTCAGTTCTAAGGATGCTAAAATATATGCAAGCTCCAGCGATCCTTCTATGGACTAGAGCAAGCATCTTGGAGTTGGAATATAAGCCTTGATGAGGTGATCAAAGGTTTTTGAGTCTATACAAAGTTTATGAGAAACTTGTATTTACAATAAAGTGAGTGGGAGCACTATAGAATTTCTGATAATTATATGTGGGTGACATATTGTTGATCGAAAATGATGTAGAATTTCTGGAAAGCATAAAGGGTTGTTTGAAAAGGAGTTTTTCAAAGGAAAACCTGGAATGAAGCTACTTAAATATTGGGCATCTTGATCTATAGAGGTAGATCAAGACGTCTGATAAAACTTTCAATGAGTACATACCTTGAAAAGATTTTGAAAGAGTTCAAAATGGATCAGTCAAAGAAAGAGTTCTTGCCTAATTTGTGAGGTGTGGAGTTGAGTGAGACTCAAAGCTCGACCACGACAGAACAAAGATAAAGGACGAAGGTCGTCCCATATGTCTTATCCATAGGCTTTTTATAGTATGCCATATTGTGTACCTGTAGCGACCTGATCTCAAGGGATCGGAGTCTCTATGCTTAAGTGTCATCCTTGGATCGGTATGCTGACACACCAAGTACTTGAGGATTTACAACAGAGTTCAATCACACATTTATTACATCGAGAATCCTCAAAGAGTGTTTATTACAATAATGTGGCCTAAGTCCAAGTTAAACAAAAACATGCAGAAGCAAAAGTGTAACGAGTCCATCAACTCCACGAGCAAGCTGAGTGCAGAACAACGACCTATCGCACCTTATTCGTCATTGGATAAATCTGCAACATGATAAGTTGCAGCCGTGTAGGTCAGTACATGGAATGTACTGGCAAGTGACATCATAAAGTGTATTGAGCCTACATAGTACATGCAATTTGGCTGGTGGAAAGCTCTAAGTTTAGTTTTGCATCAAGCTAGTTTTTCCCTATCAGAAATGATTGCTCTACTTCTACAAATATCATAAGTCTAAGATGATGCCCATCTCAACCATTCCAAAATTTTATACCCAATTGATTAATTAAGAGTGATGAGATCTCCCTACATTTCCACTACTAAAATCTCAAGTTGTCCATGACCGGGGACACGGCTAATCGATTAGATTTTAACTCTGCAGAGGTTGTGCACTTTTCCCCAGAAGACTCGACTACCTCCTCGATCGGAATATCGAGACATAGTCTTTCGATAGCATTTCCCCTAACCCATGGATAGGCCGGTACACCTACATCATCTACATCTCCTAGCCTCTCCTGAAAGAGGTCACACCATCTACTCAACTAAGCTAGAGCCCATATTGGCTTGCGGCTGCACACGGAAGCTTATAGACATGAAAATACGGTTGATCCCTTTGAGCCTGGGTGGACGGACCACTAGTGTGCACTCCCATGGACTCCCATGAATGCTCCCACTGTACTTCGCCACCATACAAACCTGTTTCCACCCAGGTAGTTCATTAAAGTTGGTCCTTGTTACTACTTTGTCACTCACATCTCAAGGTGATAACACTCTCCAATCCACGTCTACTTTGGCAAAGCATTGTAACATAACACGGTGGCGACAAAGTTGGTACGGTTTAGACCTACCTCAAATGAACTACTGGGTGATAGTAAATCCAACAAGTATAAACTCCCATCATGCACTCCTACATCAAAGTACTATGTGCAAAAATAGAACATAGGTAAAACTGATATGATCAAAATGCAACTTGCCTTCGTACTGGGAGGGAAGTTCTACCAAATGATAGTACTCTGCTTCGCACTCCGGACAATCTATCGCAAAGTAAATAAAAACACACATAAACATGCATTCATACAATTCAAAGACATGCAACAAAATATTTGCAAAAGCCAAATAAAAATCCAACACAAGTCATTAGCATGAAAAATTTCAAAGTATGACTAGTGTTAAAAATTTGTGATGTGCACTAGTGTTCCTACAAGGCATCCTCGTAAAATTATGGTGAACAGAAAATAATCGTGTAGAATATATAGTGGCAAAATGTCATGGCAAAGGATTTAGTTCGTGTGACGTGGTGCAAAAAGAATCACTTCAAACGGGTATACCGTTTGAAAGATATGGCCTAATGAAATTTAAATTCAAATCTGAAATAATTTCAAATTTGATCTTGCCAAAATCTGCAACTATGGGTTTTCTGGTTAGGGCTATTCGAGACGAAAATTTAGCCTCTTGTTTCATCTCGTTTCGACCTACGGTTAAAAAGTTAAGGCCGTTTGAAGTTTTGAATAAAATATGAAAAAACTGCTATAGAACATTTTCTGAAAACTCTAAAGTGTGCACGTTTGTGACTAGAGCGCGAAGCGAATGGCTCTGATTGGTTAACTATGTTCGTCGCGGCGGCTATGTGGTGAACGTTTGCAAACTAGGTAAATCACCGGTTCGGCTAAACTAAAAAGAACAAACCGATGTTCGGTTTAAATAATCCGCACGGTTTATATTAAAACGCGGTTAACCGGTACCTCTTTGGTCTAAATAAAAAAACCTAAAAGAAAAAAACTAAACTAATCTATCGAGGAGCGGGCGCTTACAGAGACCCTCGTGCGTGCGTCTGGCAGAAGCTCGGCGTCGACTGAGCGGCGGCTCCGGCGATCTCCGGCGCGGGCGAGGTCGTTCGGCGGGTGCAGCTCGGCGAGGGCCTTCAGTCGGTGGTGACGATGGCGATGACCGGAGGGAGCGGGGAAAGGCAGTGAAGCTCCTGTGCTCCGGTGAACTCCGGCGACGCAGGTCGTCAGGGGGGGCTGCTCTGGTGCGTCCTAGGGGCAACGAGGATGTCAGGGAGGTGCACAAGGATGAGGGGATCCGATTCTGTGAATAAACAGGGGTAGGGGAGGTTCACCAGTGACAAAACCTCCGGCGAACGGACTCGGCTCCAGCGAGATGGGAACGGCGACGGCGTCGGCTGTGAGCGGCGAGAGGAGGTGCGGGTTGGCTGAATGGAACGAGGGCATTGTGGGGCTTTTATAGGCGCAGCTAGGGGTCCGGGAATGCGGGATAAGGCTCATCCCTAGAGCTTCGACCCGGCCAGTGTGGACGTTCTCGGCACTGGCGTATCTCGCTGGAGTTGCGGGAGGTTGGAGACGATGGGGGGCCCACCTGCCAGGCTAAGAGAGAGAGAGATTAGCGAGAGAGAGAGAGAGAGAGAGACGTGGGGCTGGAGAGAGGCAACGACCGCTCGTTGACCAGGCTGGCGGCGGCTCTGGTGAGCGCTAGCTCCTGGCCTCGTACGGTAGTATACCCTAGCGCCGGCTTGGGTTGGCTCGGGTGGCTGGCCCATGTGTGCGTGCGTGCGTTTTTTTCTAAAGCTCTTCTTTTAGATCTAAGAAGAAAACAAAATATATAGGGTATTATATACCAAAACGATCAGGAAAAAATCCTAAAGCGTGAACATTTCTTTAGAGTCAAAATAAAAACTTTATAAAAACATTATTTAAAGAAAATCCAAAAGGAAACCAAATTTGACTTTCAAATAGTTTGGCACTATTTTCTTCTGACCTTTGGGGTGTCATGTTACCCCCTCTCATACTCTTTTTCAAAGTATTTTGTCAGGTAATTGAGTAAACTCCGATGCCAATTGAAAAGAAGTCAAATAAAGAAGATGAAATATATTTGCCACATTCATTCCAATCATAATGCATAGATGATTAGCCAATAATTTTAAAACATTCCAAATTGAAAATTTGGAATGTTACAAACCTACCCCCCTTAAGATGAATCTCGTCCTCGAGATTCGGGTTAGCTAGCAAAAAGGTGTGGATGGTCTCGCTTGAGATCTTCTCGTTCCCAAGTAGCTTCCTCCTCGGTGTGGTGACTCCACTAAACCTTGAAGAACTTGATGACCTTGGTACGAGTGATCCTCTCGGCAGTCTCAAGAATCTTAACAGGCTTCTCCTCATAAGTTAGATCGTTATCCAACTGAATTGCTTCTAGAGACATAATCCACCCCAAATGGTACAATTTCGTAGGCAGGTGCTGAGGAAATTGGTGTAGCATCAATAGGTCCACTTGAAGAACTTGACAGAGTCTTCAACTTCTTCACAGCTGAGGTTTCTGAATCTAATGCTTTTCTCTTGAGAGTCTTTTCCTCAGCAGCGTTAGTTTCTTCAGGAAGGACTGATGCAGCCACCCTGGTGTGTTCAGTTTCTGCGGGCGCAACAAAAGCTTCAGCTCGCCTTTCAGTTTCTTCAGGCACAATAGTGGTAGTTGTCCTGGCATGATCATCAGTGGTCTGAGTTTCCTCAGCAGCACTGGCAGTTGCTTCTGGTGCAGAAGCAATTCCATCAGCAGTTTCATCAGGCTGAGCAATTTCATCACTAGCATGAGGAATTTCATCAGCCTGAGGATTTTGTGGTTGTGATCGAGCAGCAACCCTAGTGTTGTGATCCTTCACTCCGGCTTGAGCAGCCCTGATGAATCTCACCTTGGTGCCCTTCCATTCAGCATCATATCTCTCTTGATACTCAGAGAGTGTGCGAATTTCAGACTGAACAGTGACAAGTTGATTTGGGGTCAAATTCATCACATTGTCTCTCAGGAACTTTTCCTTCCGAGCAATGTTTCTCTTAGCTCTCAGAGCTTGCTCTCTCTTCCATTTTTCTTTAGAAATGAAGTGGGTGAGGACATGATCCACACCAAGAGGCAAATTTAGTGAAGAAAGGGGAGTGCTTGGGTCTTCATGCCATATATCTATGAAGTTGAGGGTCATCTTGGGATCCAGCATGAGAGGAACAGAACTGCCCTTTGCTATAGCAGCCCTTTGCTGACTTTGCCTGATGATTTCTTCCAATTCCTCATCATTAGCTTCATCATCATCATCCTTAGAACCTGAGGGTATGGTCACCACAACCTTGCTTGAGTGAGGACTTGGTCTTTGACCTCGGCCAGTAGTTTTCTTCAGCTTCAACGCAGAAGTGCTAGTTGAAGACTTTGCTGTAGTAGAGGGGCTTGCTGAGATCTTTGGAACTCTTGAGAATCCCTCAGTCCTCTTACATGATGCCAGATGCACCAGGGTTGAGGACTTTGTAGCTATAGTAGAAGACTGAGCAGCAACTGTTCCAGTAGCTAAAGACTTTGTAGGCCGAGGCCTTTGAACTTGAGGAATCTGTTGTGAAGGTTTTGAGGTTGAAGAACTTGTCTTCAAAGCAGATTTCTTCATCATGATTTTCTTCGAAGCACTTGCAGAGGCTCCGGCAGAGGCAGCAGCAGTAGAATCTTCATTGAATTTCTTCATTGCCTCTTTGGCTTTCCTTGCCAGCTTGGCTTGCTACTTCTCCCACATGTGAGGAAAGTCCTCACCAGTCTTGAGGCTAGTGGGATCAGCAATTTGATTTGGAGCAAGGGGAGGCTTGCTGCAAGGAGGTTTTACTGCGAATTTCATCATGTATTTTGGAGTTACATAACGATATTCCTTCCATTCCCTTGCCCATCTCCTCTCAATTTTTTGCAGACGAATTTTTCTCTACTTGGTCATTTCTTTCCCATGAGTTTCTTCATTGGGCGTGCAGTATTCCTCATAAACGTCATCTGGGGATCTCAAAGGCAGTGTGCACATCTGGCTTCTTTCCACCTTTCTGAGGTTTCTTTCCATCAGCCATTTTCTTCACCTGAGAAATTTGAACTCTTGAGGACTCTGAAGAAGTACATAGTTTTTCCTCAAGGAGCGCTGCAAATGAGTTAAGTTGATAAGAACCTAGTGATTCATCAGCGGACATGTTGTACCCGTGAACAGAGTATAGGTGCGAGGAATTTGAAGAGGTCATATGTGTTCTCAGAAATTTTCTAAATAACATGGGTGAGAGGAGTTTGACCATGGGTGTCTTGAGGAATTTCACTAAGTGTTCTTTGTCTCAGGTTCTAGAGTTGTGCAAATTTTCAGGATTCACACAATTGAGGAATCTTGAAGAAAATCATTACTTAGGGAAAAACATCAAGTAAGTAAAGATGTAATGTGCTTTTAGATTAAGGTTGATGAAGAATAAACGCCTTTTGAGGAATATGAAGAGCATTTGAGGATCAAACAACGGAAGTAAAAATAAATTGTATTTACCTTGGTGAAGAACACGACGAACAAGAGATGAGATTGGGAAGTTCGTCCGTTCAGATCTCCCACGCCCTAGCTTGGCAGAGGGAGACAGCTACACCGGCGGTGGGGTGAGGACTTCTATGGCCGATGCGAGTACGGAGACGACGAGGTCGAGGCAGTGAAGCTCTTCCTCATCAGCGACGATGACTTTCGCGACGGCGCTAGGTTGGAGCTCTAGAGAGGGATGAGATGAGGAGTAACCGAGCACAGTTGAAGGGGAGGGGGTATTTATAGAGGGAGTGAAAACTAATCTGCCCAAAGATTTTGGACAAGATTGCCCCTGACCCTTGCTCTCCACGTGACAGGTGTCACCCACGTACTTAGAGGTGGTGATAGTGGGGGGTCGTGGGTTATCGAGGCACGGGAATCGGAACCATTTGAGCGGGAACCACTAAAAATTTTGATAGAGAAAATTTCAAATCTTCCGTTCGCAAATTCTTCAGGTGTCAAGGACAGAGTGAAGACTTTGAACGAGTTTCAAAGTAGAACGCATATGAAGAATTTGAGAACAGACTGGGTTGAGTTTAGCATAGAGGGGGAAAGGGTCCGATCACATTCACTTAGATGAAAATCAACTTGAAGAATTAGCAATAAGTGGATGTTGTTGATGACATTTAAAACTCAAATATAAATATATAGTCAATGAAGAACATGAGTTTCAAAGTTTGAAGAATTTGAAAAGTTTAGGAATTTGAAAACTTGAGGAATTTGCAAATTTGAAGAATTTGCAAAAATGCGAAAAACTCAATTTTGAAGAATTTCAACTTTGGTTGGTGGCGTGACCCACTGTATAAGAATGATGATTTTAGACACCGCGTACAATTGTCGTAGGGTTGTGAGAATCAAATTCTTCATTAATTTCTTCACACTTAGAGGGTTATTCTTCATTGATTGAACAAAAACGTTACTTCGTGTGTTGCACATCTAAGTCATCAATTTTGCATAAGTGTTAGGATGTGTGTCCTTTTTCAACAAACATTCGAAGATTCTAAGATATTTAGCTCACAGCGCAACTTGCAAAATCTCTTTTCGTCCAAGGGCTTTGTGAAGATATCGGCCAGTTGTTCTTCAGTGGGGATGTGGTCGATGGAGATATCACCCTTGAGTACATGATCTCGAAGAAAGTGATGGCGAATCAGGATGTGTTTGGTCTTGGAGTGCTGAACTGGGTCGTAAGCAATCTTGATGGCACTCTCTTTGTCGCAGTAGAGAGGCACATTCTTCAACTTGATGTCCTAGTCCTTGGGGGTTTGCTTCATCCATAGTAACTGAGCACAACATGAGCCAGCAACAATGTACTCAGCTTCAGCAGTAGAGAGTGATACGCAGTTCTGCTTCTTCGAGGACCAACAGACTAAGGATCTTTCGAGGAAATGACATGTGCCTGAGGTTGACATGCCATCCACATGATCTCCGGCATAGTCAGCATCAGAGTATCCGACGAGGTGAAGATTTGAGCCCTTGGGATACCATAATCCAAGTGTTGGTGTGTGAGCTAAGTATCGAAGAATATGTTTCATAGCCTTATGGTGTGATTCCTTCGGTGTTGCTTGAAATCGGGCACACATGCAAACACTTAGCATAATATCAGGCCTAGACGCACATAGATACAATAAAGAGCCAATCATGGAACGGTATACCTTCTAATCGAAATCTTTACCATTTTTATTAGTGCAGAGGTGTCCTTTTGAAGGCATTGGAGTTTTGAAGCCTTTGCAATCTTGCATGTCGAATTTCCTCGGAACATCTTTTCGGTATTTCTCTTGTGAGATGAAGATGTCGTTGTCTTGCTGACGAGTTTGAAGACCTAAGAAGAATTTCAACTTTCCCATCATAGACATTTGATATTCTTCACTCATCATATAGGAAAATTCATCACTGTAACGTTTGTCAGTACAGCCAAAGATAATATCATCCACATATATTTGGCATATGAACACTTCATTGTCATAGGATTTTGTGAAAAGAGTTGGGTCGAGTGAACCGGGTTTGAAGCCTTTCTTCATGAGGAATTCCTTCAGAGTGTCGTACCACGCCCGAGGGGCCTGCTTGAGGCCATAGAGGGCCTTGTTGAGTCTGAAGACTTTGTCAGGATTCTTAGGGTCTTCAAAACCTGGGGGTTAAGCAACATATACTTCTTCCTCAAGCTTACCATTGAGGAATGCACTTTTCACATCCATTTGATATAAGATAATGTTATGATGGTTAGCATAAGCAAGGAATATACGAATAGCTTCAAGTCTAGCAACAGGTGCAAACGTTTCATCAAGTCAATTCCTTCAACCTGTGTGTAGCCTTGAGCTACAGGATGAGCCTTATTCCTCACCACAAGGCCATTTTCATCTTGCTTGTTGCGGTAGATCCACTTGGTACCTATGATGTTATGTTTGTGAGGATCTGGCCTCTTGACAAGTTCCCACATGTTGTTGAGCTTGAACTAATGCAATTCCTCTTGCATAGCTTGAATCCACTCAGGTTCCTTGAATGCTTCATCAACTTTGGTGGGCTCTATGATAGAGACAAAGGCAAAGTGCCCACAAAAGTTAGTTAAATGTGAAGGTTTTGAGCGAGTGAGGGGACCTGGTGCATTGATGTCATCGATGATTTTGTCAATCTGCACTTCATTTGCAACTCTAGGATGAGCATGTTGACATGGCTGAGGACTTCCTTCAGCACCATTTTCTTCAGGTGTATCAACATGAAAGTCTTCATTCATTGGAATGACTTCCTCAGTGGGTATGATATCTTCAGTTGCCTTCAGCTTAATGGATTCCTGAGGAGACTTTTCATCAAACACAGATGGCAGGTGCTCTCTTTGTGAGCCGTTAGTTTCATCGAACCGCACATCTATAGTTTCAACAACCTTGTGATGGTAGGTGTTGAAGACTTTGTAGGTGTGTGAGTCCTTTCCATAACCAAGCATAAAACCTTCATGTGCTTTCGGTGCAAACTTAGAACTATGGTGAGGATCTCTGATCCAGCATTTTGCACCGAAGACTTTGAGATAACTTACATTGGGTTTCTTGCCAGTCATAAGTTCATACGAAGTCTTCTTGAAGAATTTGTGAAGATATACCCTGTTGATGATGTGACATGCAGTATCAATTGCCTCAGGCCAGAAGCGACGAGAAGTCTTGTATTCATCAAGCATGGTGCAAGCCATCTCAACTAGAGTCATGTTCTTGTGCTCCATGATGCCATTCTATTGAGGAGTATAAGGTGCAGATAACTCATGAGTAATACCAAGTTCATCAAGATATTCATCAAGATTAGTGTTCTTGAATTCAGTCCCATTATCACTCCTAATATGCTTGATCTTGACGCCAAAGTTGGTGGAGGCCCTTGAAGCAAATCGTCTGAAGACATCCTGCACTTCATTTTTGTACAGAATAATATGCACCCAAGTGTAACGAGAGTAATCATCAACAATGACAAAGCCATACAAACTTGAAGCATTTTTTAGTATGGAGTAATGAGTGGGGCCAAAGAGATCCATGTGAAGAAATTCAAAGGGTCGAGTCGTGGTCATGATTGTCTTCGAGGGATGCTTGGATTTGGTCATCTTCCCAGATTCACATGCACTGCAGAGGTGGTCCTTGAGGAATTTGACACCCTCGATGTCGATGACGTGCTTTTTCTTCGCGAGCATGTGCAAGTTCCTCATACCCGCATGTCCAAGTCGTCGATGCCACAGCCAGCCTTCTGAAGACTTTGCAAGTAAGCATGTGGTAGGTTGAGGACCTGTGGAGAAATCAACAATATACAAGTCTCCTCTCCTAAAGCCTTCGAAGACTTTGGAATTGTCAGATTCCATGATGACAACACAACGATATTTTCCAAATATGACGATCATATCAAGATCACAAAGCATTGAGACAGACATAAGGTTGAACCCAAGGGATTCAACAAGCATCACCTTATCCATGGTTCGGTCCTTTGAGATAGCAACCTTACCAAGTCCCAATACCTTGCTTTTTCCTTTGTCTGCGTAGGTGATACGCTTCAGAGGAGATGGCGTGAGTGGAAAAATCATCAGTCGATTCTTGTCACCAGTCATGTGGTTTGTGCATCCACCATCGAGGACCCACTCAATAGCTTTTGGAGTATCATCCTGTAGATGAATTAGTACCACTTACGAACTCATATGCTTCAAAGTGAAGAACATGACATCAATTTCATCAGACAGAATTTCATCACACAAGACAGTAAGAAAGTAGTGTGAGGACGTGAGAAATGAGGAATTCATTTCATCATGGTTAGCTTGCGTCCTTTCAAGCATTTCCTTAGGTCTCCAGCAAGTTCATCAGATGTTTAGTTTCATCTGGAGACCTGACCCTGCATAAGAAATTAGTTCAATTTCTTCACCACCCACATCTAGAGGGGTGGCAAGTGTTCATCATTCTGCGAGCACCATGTGAGAAAGGAGGCATTGAAGCAAGTGCGCTTCATTTCACAGGGCAAGGATTAGAGTACTCAAATGAATAAGCATAGAAATTCTTCGAGGACTTATGAACATAATGGTTTGAAGAATAATGCACATATTCATAACTCTTAGGTTTTCCCTGCGAAACAAATGCATTAGCACGAGAATGATATTTTTGACCATTTGAGGAATTAGGTCCAAGTGAGGACTTTGATCTGGGGGATCCTATTCTTCATGAGTGATGTCGTGAGCACATTCACTTGAAGATTTTGTATGTAGCTCATGGGAACCAAGATTTTCTTCATAGGAGAACTGTTCCTGCAGTTAGTTCCAACAAATCTAGCAAATACTTCACCTTTATGATTTTTGAAGAATTTGTAGTTGGAGTCAGGCGACTCATTAGAGGAATATGAAGTTTCACAAATAAAGCCAGATAAAGTGGATGGATCTATAGGAGATCCTTTCACAGCAACCAATGAGGTTTTGGGGTACTATTCAGGTGTCCAGTTGGATCCATCAGCATTGAGTTTCCTCACAAAGGCAATACCCTCTTTCCTAGGGTTCCTGTTCAGTATCTGCATTTTGAGGACATCGCAAAGGATTTGATGTCCTTTGAGACTTTTGTACATGTCTGTCACATACAATTCCTTCAACCCTGCATTGTCATCAGTGATACTTGTGGTATCCTCAGGTGAGGAATTTGAGACCACTGGAATAGTTGAAGAATTTGCAGCAATAGAAGCATTTGAACATTCAGGTGAAGAATTAGCAGTTTCACATTCGATGCATTTCAAACAAGGTGGAACAAATTCTTCCTGAGCGGCACTGATCTGTTAAGCCAGTAAGGAATCATTTTCCCTTTGGAGATCCTCATGTGACACCCTTAGTTTCCCAAGATCTTGCTTTCTTTGAAAAAATTCATAAGAAAGCTTCTCATGATCAGCTAAGAGGTCGTTATGATGACTCTGAAGGTTATCATACTTTGTCTGAAGACTTTTGAGATCGTCAGACAGAGTTTGAGTCCGATCCACTTCATAGTTCAATAGATCATCGCTTTTGTCTAGCATTTTTTGAAGCTTTTCAAGTGCACTTTGTTGATTAGTGGCAAGTTTAACAAGTTTAGAATAGCTAGGTTTCACATATTCATTAGATTCACCTTCACTTGATTCAGAAGAGGAATGATGTTTGTGTACCTTTGATCCTTTCGCCATGAAGCCATAGGTTGGAGCATAATCCTCATTGCTGACGTCAGAGTCATTGGAGTATTCATATTCTTCATCGTTGAAGATGGACTTGCTGATGAAAGCAGTAGCGAGAGCAAGGCTAGCGACACCAGATTCTGATTCCTTCTCAGATTCTTCCTCTTCTTCATATTCTTCAGATTCTTCCTCAGAATCCATTTCCTTGCCGATGAATGCGCGAGCCTTTTTGGAACCATTTTTCTTGTGCTTTGAGGACTTTGAAGATGAGGACTTTGCAGATGAGGACTTTGAAGATTTCTTCTTTTTCTTCGAGTCATCAGAACTATCCTCCTTGTACTTCTTCTTATTCTTCGAATCTTTTTCCCAGAGAGGACAGTCAGAGATAAAGTGACCAGGCTTCTTACAATGATGACAGGTTCTTTTCTTGTAGTCTTATGAGGAATCTGATTTCCTCAAGCCACTTTTCGATGACTTTCCAAATCCACCTCTCCTTGAGAACTTCTAGAATTTCCTCACGAGCATTGCCAGTTCTTGACTCAGTTCTTCAGGATCACCAAGGCTGTTGTCTGAATCTTCTTCTTCGGATGATGAAATTGCTTTTGCCTTTAGAGCACGAGATCTTCCATAGCTTGGCCCATAGAGGTCTCTCTTCTCAGCTTGTTGGAATTCATGAGTATTGAGTCTCTCAAGAATATCAGCAGGATCAAGTGACTTGTAGTCTCCATGTTCTTGAATCATCAAACCCAAAGTATCAAATGAGGAGTCAAGAGATCTTAGCAGTTTCTTCACCACTTCATGGTCAGTGATATCGGTGGCACCCAGTGCTTGAAGCTCATTGGAGATATCAGTGAGACGATCAAAAGTTTGCTGAACATTTTCATTGTCAAGTCTCTTGAAGCGATTGAAGAGATTGCGAAGAACATCAACACGAGAGTCACATTGAGTGGAAACACCTTCGTTGACTTTGGACAACCTATCCCAGATAAGCTTAGCAGACTCCAAAGCACTCACTCTGCCATACTGACCTTTGCTCAGATGGCCAAAGATGATATTCTTTGCTTGAGAATCGAGTTGCTTGAATCTCTTCACATCAGTAGTAGTAACAGTGGGAGTGACAGAGGGCACACCATTTTCCACAACGTACCAGAGATCATTGTCAATAGCTTCAAGGTGCATACGCATCTTGTTCTTCCAATAGGGGTAGTCCGTCCCATCGAAGGTAGGACACCCCACGGAAACCTTGATCATACCTGCAGTTAACATAACTAGAACTCCAAGTGGTTAAACAAAAATCACACAGAGCGAGGGAGTACCTTCTCTGATACCAATTGAAAGTGCGTTATATCGACTAGAGGGGGGTGAATAGACGATTTTTACAAATTCATCACTTGAGGAATTTCAACTTTGAGGAATTTGAAATGTGATGAATAACTAGCAGCGGAATAAGTACTCAAGTGCATGAAGAACATAGTAAAAGCATAGTCTTGATGATGAAATGAAACATGCACAGATTACAAGTAGCGTGATATAGGATAAGCAGTGATGAACAAGGTAACTTGAAGAATTTGAGGTGAGAAAATTGTGAAAGTCTTCAATCAAATTCTTCAAACAGTAACAACCAATTTCATCAACAAGTTTATGAGGAATAGAGGGGTTGAGGAAATAGAACCAGGTAGCTCGATGAAGACAATGGTTTGATGACCCAGTTCCAACTGTTGTGACAGTCGTACGTCTGGTTTGGAGCGGCCTAGTATTTAAACCAGAGGACACACAGTCCCAGGACACATAGTCCTTACCGTATTCTCCTTGAGCTAAGGTCACACAATCCTCGCCAAACACTCGTGGTAAGTCTTCAGGGTAGACTTCCAGAACCCTAACAAACTGGTCACCCGGCGATCCACAATTTATTGCTGGATGCTCTAGACCAAGGTCAGTTCGTGATCCCAAATTGACTGCAGGAGCACTAGACCATGACGCCTAACCATCTGGAGGATGCACAGTCCTCAAAGGTAACAAGTGTCGGTTCCACACGGGAATTTCTTCAGTGATGCTCAATCACTATGGGTTTGGTGGTTTGGTTGTGGGTTCTTCCTCACTGATGATTTTCTCTCAAAGACCTCGGAGGATGGGTTGCTCTCAAATGACAAGTGTCAGTTCTCTCTCGGAGCAGCCAACCAACTAGTGGTGTGGGGGTGGCTATTTATAGCCAGGGTGTAACCTCACATGATAAGACATAAATGCCCCCAATGATATGACTGTTATGTGGATGTTGTGATTGGGGACAGCTGGCGCTAAGCACAACAACGGTCGGAATTTCGAACTGTGAAAGTCCTCAGGCTTATCATGTTCCTCACTTGTAGGCAATTCGCACTGGTGAAATCCTAACTCCTCAGTCAGTTCAAATTCATCAGAGGCCAGAAGAACTTCGTCTCTTTCACTGAAGAATTTGACTGAGCTGTATGAGATTTCCAAAGGTTTCACTCGAAGGATTGAATAGGTTGAGGATTCTGGGGTTGAGCATCAGTTGGAGATTTTCCTTAGTATTACCTCGGCCCCCTTTAACGGTACGGTGTTTCCTATGAATCAAACAAAGGAAATGAAACTACGAAAACAAAATTCTTCACGCTTCATATTCCTCGTTCATATCTTCAAGGTCACACCAACTTCTTCATTTTCAAAGTCTTCACAAAGTCTTCACCAAAGTCTTCACAAAGTCTTCACCAAAGTCTTCAGTTGAAGACATACATTTTTAGGGGTCGATAATCTCCGGATATATCAAACTCCTCAAGGACTTATAGAGCCTGTGTACACTCACAAACACATTAGTACCTTAACCTATAAGTCTTCAATACACCAAAATCACTAAGGGGCACTAGATGCACTAACATCCCTCTTTCTGGATCAAGAAGGCGGAGATTGTCATCAAGCTGTATGTGTGCTGAACCGGAGGTGTCGTCTGTTCGGCGCTAGATCGGAATGACCGTGATCACGATCATGAGATGGATCGTGATGGGATCGCGGGACGGATCGTTATGGGATCGCAGGACGGATCATGATTGGATCGCAGGATGGATCGTGATGGGATCACAGGATGCTCGGTGATTTGGATGGTGAAGACGTTCAACTACATCGATCGTGTCTCTTAACGCTTCCTGCTTAGCGATCTACAAGGGTATGTAGATCCACTCTCCCTCTCGTAGGTGCTAATCACCATGGATAGATCTTGCTTGTGCGTAGGAAAATTTTTCTTTCCCATGGAACGTTCCCCAACACCCAGGTGCATGCTATATCTCCAACAGCCGGAAACACCAACACACCTCTGCAAGGATTGTCCATTCACAGTTGCGGTCTAGAACCAGGTGAACATCTAGACAAATGAGGGCGTACCTATCTCGGGTTTCCTTCTTGAACAAGGAAACATGTCCGACTAGCGGGACACACTATTGTCTTCGCATTCCAAACAGGTATGTAAGAGGCGCAAGGGGAGAATCATGTACACAATTTGGATGATATGGAAGGAAAGAAATAGACGAGTTTTTAGTGGACAAAGGCTAACGCATCGCGAAGTCACGGCTCTAGCCTTAGATGCAATCAACCAGCGTGACCTAGCATTTCTAGGTGGTTTACCAATTGCTGGTATTGGGTAAACTAGCTTTTTAATCTCCTTTTCTTCGTGGTTTCTGCGAAGTTCCCCCAAAACACCCGCCCCTCTATAATTTGCATTTCTCACCATCCCTTCTATAAGTAAAAGGCAGTGCTCCTGCCGGTTCCACAAAAAATATTAGTGTGCGTCGTGCAAGACACAATTTAAATAAACAATTTGTGTGCAACGAAAGTTGACGAAATATCTTCTAATGATATAATAATCAATATAAAAAGATGTAGCAAATATAGCCTCACAAATGTGCGGATCACACTGCTAGACATAAGTTGTTTCACGTAGATTCTTAGTTAGTTTTTATTCCTTGCTTATCTGAGGGCTCCTTGTACATCACCTTATTTTTTGCACAAAATTATAAAAAATGGAACAGAGGTATTACCCCACAGTGTGACTTCAATTTGGAACGAAACTATAGTGTCCTTTTTTGTCCTGGAAAAGACTTACATTTACTCTCAAACAGTATCCCATTGAGCATGCACGCTAATACAAAATCTACGAGAAGGGAAATTCCTAGAGACAAGGACTTAAATTGAAATAATATTCTTGATTTGGATGGCGATCTCACCTACCTCGAGTACAATTTCATCTAGGAGGAGGCTAAACGTGTGATCTCGGATTTACCCTCTAAAAAACAAAGCTCCCGACCCCGAATAGCTCCCACTGAAAATTTCAGAACTTCCTTGGTACAATGTTATCTATGTCCTGTGAACGCCCCTCCACTCGCATCGCTCCCACAAGTAACCGAGGGGACAATCCTAGCCACCGCCTCGCGGTTCCCCTCCTCTCTTCCCTTTCCTTGTAGCCACCGGTCCGCTCCGCCAAGAAAAGATCGGTATGTAATGGCAGCGGTGGGGCCCTTTTTCCTATCGCGCATGGGGGCTCGGCATGGGTCTACGATCCCGCACAGCGGCACAATGTTTCATCTGGGCACGGTAGTGCGGGTCGATCTCAGCGGTGTTGTTAGGGTGTGTCGGGCGGGGAGCGAAGGGCTAGATGTGGTGGCCCCCCTGCTTGTGGTGATGGTGGCTGGTAGGATCTGGCTAGATCCGACCCATTGAGCATGAGGAGGATCCCATGGTGGTTGCATCTCCTGGTGGTGTGACTGCTACTTCTTTGGTGGTGGGGTTGGCGGGCGGAGGTGCAGCCGCTGGGTGTGTGATTGGTCGGACCTGACGGCTTGGTCTCGGCATGTTGTGCGGGATAGGGCACTGGCCCGACATGGTGGCTTCTTTGGTCGTGGCAACAATAGCGCAGTGAGGTCCGGTGTGTGGCCTTCTTGATGCTTGGTGGCTACACAACAATTCGGTGGTTCCATCCCTCAAAAAAATCGGTGGTTCCAGCCGCAGCGATAGTTGGCTTCTTCGACGGCATCGGCTCATTTGTTCGTGGACAATTTCGGCCCTAGAAGCCACCCCCTCGTTGTATGTGTGCTGCTATCACCATAGGGCTGGTCCTCTCCCATCCGTCGTTCATCAAAGAGGGGCGATTCCTCCACCATGAGGGCCGCGGAATCATCCTTGCCTCCCATCAGTTTGTGGCCTACCACAGTGGAGCTCGCCCATTGCCCGAAAGTGACAGGGTGAGGTGGTGGTGGCCGGTTCTGGACCACCCAGGGGTGGGTTTTGGGGTTCGTTGTTGATTGGTAAAGGAGGGGCCTTTTCCACCCATCTTTTCATTCATCATAGCTGCATGTCTCGGGTGGGGGGGTGTCGGGGGCTTGGATGTCGGGGCGACAACCTTGGTGTTGGAAGCTACAGTGCTCGTGGGTGGAGCTCGTGGCTTGGGTGTGGTCTGGCTACCATGGTCGTGTGGGCGGCGTGGTGGTCAGGGTGCAATGACCGTTGTCAATGGAGCGGCAAGCGTTGGCTTCACGTACCTTGTCTAGGTGATGAAGAGGGCTTGCCGGGGTGAAAACCTATTATGGGCTTGCCAGGTCAATGGCGATGGTGTCTATGGTGTCATTCTCTTCTTGAAGGTATCATTGAAGTTCCTCTTCATTTCCCTTGATGCTCTGGGAGAAACCCTAATCCCTGGATTGGGCGGTGGTGACACTATAGTGTCGTATCCTTCCTGAAGGCACCATCTTGGAGCTCCTAGTTCGTCTTGCTCAGATTCTCTTTGGTCACGAGAGGACCCCGAAGGCTTCAAGAAGTGTCGTTCTTCCTACATGTAGTTTGCTTGGAGTAGTAGGGTGATTATAGTTTTTTTGTCACCCTTGTATCTTGCTTGGAGTGTTTGTGTGTGTGTGTGTTATTGTGTTATTGTGTGTGTGTGTGTTGTGGTGCCGAGTGGTGTGTATTGACTTGTATGCTAGATTGGTCATTTCTTTATATGTAAATCGGGGCGTGAGCCTTTTTCGGCAAAGCTCCCAGCCCAGATACCTTCACAGGTGCCTTTTTCAAGGCATGTTGGGAAGTTATTAAACCAGATATCATGTTTGTTGTGAACAGATTCTCCAACCTCCATGTGGCTAGATTTCGCTGACTAAACTCGACGAAAATCGCGCACATTCCAAAAAAAGATGGGGTGGGGGACATCTCAAATTTTAGTCCCATAAGTATTATCCATGCCATTGCCAAGATCATTGCCAAAATGATGGCCATCTGTCTTACCCGCACATATCAAACCTTGTCTCAATCGCCCAATGCATCTTCATTAAGAAACAAAGCATTTTGTTCGCGACAATTTCATGTACGTGCACAACTTGGTGAGGAAATTCCGTTCAAATAAGTATACGATGATGGTTTTCAAGCTTTACATCAAGAAGGCATTCGATTTGGTGAGATGGGATGTTTTGACGGACCTTTCGAGGCACCATGGCTTTCTGAGCTAGTTCTGAGGTTGGGTACCCTTCTATCCTCGACATCATCCAGAGTATTGATCAATTGCATCATCAGGGCTTCTATCAAGCATGCATGGTCAGGGCCTGAGACAGGGAGACTCCCTCTCCCCACTTCTCTTCATCCTTGGCATCGACCCGCTTCACCTCGTCCGTGCTAAAGCGGCAAGCCAAGGCCAATTTCACCCCATTGTAACCACGACCGAGACCCTCCGTGTGTCTCTCTACGTGGATGATGTTGACATCTTTGTCAAGACAATAGAAGAAGACATTCAATTCTTGGCATCAAACGTTACTAATTTTGGAGAGGTAATCGGTCTAATCTCTAACTGAGTCAAGAACTAGGTGGCCTCTATTAGTTGTGATGGCAATGCACTCGATGATATCCTCATGTCCTTCACATCGACCCAAGCTATCGTCCCTATGATATATGCTGGGTTGCACCCATCGCTCCGAAGACATTAGAGAATACATTTTCAGCAATTGGAAGACAAGGTTGCAGGAAATCTCACCCCTTTGCTTGGGAGACACATTGTGTCACCTGGACGCATTGTTCTTGTCAAGGGAATCAGCCCAGGTGATCACACGATCACCCTGCATGACCTTGAACCCATCCCATGATGCTCTGGCGGTACCTAGGCAGTGAGAGGCATAAAGCACCTTCTCATGATCCTCGTTGCAGTCGACCAGTGCAAGGAGATCCTCGATGGTGCGGATCTAGTCATCAGCATCCAGGGGTTCAGCTGTACTAGTGAAGGTTGGGGGCGAATTCCTCATGAACTTAGACAAAGTGGAGCGGTCATTGTCGTTCCTTCATTGATGTTGGTTGTTCACAAGGACTTGAGCTATCTGCTTGATAGCAGCAGCGTTGGCTTGGAGTTCCTCACATAGAACTTTGAGAAACTGAGATATGGTCATGTTCTCCGGTGGAGGTGGTGGCGGGGAAAGTCGCCATGTGTGTCTGCTCTGGTTGCTCTCCAACCTGAGCAGTCCCACCAGTTCCCTATTGCTGGTTGGAGTCGACGGCCTCAGGGTTGGTGAAGGAGATGTTGAGGGTTGCACTCACCATCCTGTTTGGAGCATCCAAGTCAAATAATTGGGATGGACGAGAGGGCGAAGCAACAATAGAGTAAGCATGCCTAAGGGGGTTGGTATAGTGCAAGTGTGGTAAACAAATGTCGAAAGACCAACACATAATATTATGATAAGATCGACGATGGATTCACTTACATGGTGCCTAAGGCAAAAGCACGACTTGCATCGGAATACGAACAACAAAAACAAACAACATGCACATATGGTTTTATATGAACCATTACACGGACTCGACTTCGCATGAGGGGCACACGACGTATCATACCCTAGGGATTCTCAGACTCAAGTGGTGGGGTGCTCAGTCTCGTACTAGCGCTCCTTTGGGTCTTCCTCCTAATCGTGATCCATACGGGCGTTGTCTCCGGTCGAAGGGGTCCGAGGACGAGGAGGTCCGTCCCAATGATACTTCATCGATGGGTTAGTGAAGAGCGCACGATACTCCTTTGCACTCATGTGACATTGACGTATGGGTGCATCTCTAGCTAGGGGTACTCCTCCTCTGTAAGCGGTAGCGGGTCATCCGTCAGGGGCTCCGTCCTTCTAGATCCTGTCTAGATTTTTCTTGCCTTGACGAAGTAGATCCCGGGTTTGGTGAAGTTCCTTGCGGAGCTTCACAGACTCCTTAATCGGGTTATGAGACAGACTGTCGGGAGAGAGGCTGAAGTAGGACTAGAACCTGAGTGGTGTACCATCCTCCTTGGATGGGACCAACGTCCAACTCTTGCCAAGAGCATCCTTCCTGAAATGTAGGTAGCGAATAGCTCGCTCGTCAACCATTTCTAGGACGATGTCTCGAAGGTGGATGAGTGCTTTGCGTGTGATACGTCTCCAACGTATCTATAATTTTTGATTGTTCCATGCTATTATATTATCTATTTTGGATGTTTTATATGCATTAATATGCTATTTATATTATTTTTGGGACTAACCTATTAATCTAGAGCCTAGTGCTAGTTTCTGTGTTTTTCCTTGTTCTTGTGGATTGCACATAAGGAATATTAAACAGAGTCCAAACGGAATAAAACCTTTGGAATGATTTTTTTTGGACTGGAAGGAAACCATCAAGCTTGGAGACCAAGGCACGAGATCCACCGTGGGGCCACAAGCCCTAGGGGCACGCCTAGGGGGTAGGGCGCGCCCTGCAGGCTTGTGGGCCCACGGCAGTCCTCCTAACCCTAATCTTTGGCCCATAAATTCCCTAATATTCCCTTTATATCAGATGAGCCACGAAAACACTTTTCCGCCGCGAGAAGCCTCCGTTCTCGAGAGATCCAATCTTGGAGCCTTTTCCGGTAATCTGTCGAAGGGGGATTCGATCATGGAGGGCATCTACATCAACTCGATTCCCCCCCCCTGATGATGCGTGAGTAGTTTAGCACAGACCTTCGAGTCCATAGCTAATAGCTAGATGGCTTCTTCTCTCTCTTTGCTCTTCAATACCATGTTCTTCATGATCTTCAAGAATATCTATCCGATGTAATACTCTTTTGCGGTGTGTTTGTCGAGATCCGATGAATTGTGGGTTTATGTTCAAATTATCCATGAATATTATTTGAGTCTTTTCTGAATTCTTATATGCATGATTTCATATCTTTGCAAGTCTCTTCGATTTATTGGTTTGGTTTGGCCAACTAGATTGGTAATTCTTGCAATGGGAGAAGTGCTTAGTTTCGGGTTCAATCTTGCGGTGTCCTCACCCAGTGACAAAGTAGGGGTAGCGAGGCACGTACTGTATTGTTGCCATCAAGGATAACAAGATGGGTTTTTCATCATATTGCTTGAGTTTATCCCTCTACATCATGTCATCTTACCTAATGCGTTACTCTGTTCTTCATGAACTTAATACTCTAGATGCAGGCAGGAGTCGGTCGATGTGTGGAGTAATAGTAGTAGATGCAGAATCGTTTTGGTCTACTTGACATAGATGTGATGCCTATATGCATAATCATTGCCTTGGATATCTTCATAATTATTCGCTTTTTTATCAATTGCTCGACAGTAATTTGTGCACCCACCGTAATACTTGCCATCATGAGAGAAGCCTCCAGTGAAACCTATTGCCCCCGGGTCTATTTTCCATCATATACTTTCAGATCTAAAACCAAAATTACCAAAAATACTTTGCTGCATTGTTTTTACCTTTTGGTTTACTTTCTGTTCAAGCAATCTATCTCTATTAGATCTCATCCTTGCGAGTAACCGTGAAGGGATTGACAACCCCTTTATAGAGTTGGGTGCAAGAGTTTGATTCTTTGTGTAGGTACATCTATTGGGGACTTGCTTGTATCTCCTACTAGATTGATACCTTGGTTCTCAACAACTGAGAGAAATACTTATCTACTTTGCTGCATCACCCGTTACTCTTCACGGAAACCAACGCATGCTCGAGAAGTAGCAAGAAGATTTCTGGTGCCGTTGCCGGGGAGATCTACATCAAGCCTACCAAGTACCCATCAAAAACTCATCTCTTGAATTTACATTATTTTCCATTTGCCTCTCGTTTTCTTCTCCCCCACTTCTAAAACAATTTTTGGAAAATGCCAAAATGATTTTCCTTTTTATTCGCCCTTCTTTCATTTGCCTTTCGTTTGCTTGTGTTGCCATGTGCCTTCTATTTGCTTGCATCTTCGCTTGCTAAAAATCTATCTATATGGATCCTCATCCACTTGCTAATCTTTTCAAAAGACCAAATTATGATGAACCAATTTCTAGTGAGTTGAGTGCACTTGATTATCTCTATGAAGTTTTGCTTGAACATCATGAAAATTTTGATGAAGTGTTGAAAGAAGAAATTATAAAGTGATTCGTGATACCTCCTTGAATGAAAAACATGATTGCCATGTTGTTAGTATGAATTCTATGAATATATATGGTGATAATGATATGCAAAACCACAAGCTTGGGGATGATATGCTTGATGAAGATGATATTTTTTGTTCCCCAAGTTTTTGTGATGACACATATGCTATAATTGATCATGAAAAGAATGCTTTGTGTGATAGTTATATTGTGAGATTCCTTCATGATGTTATGAAAATTACTATGAGAGAGGAACATATGCTTTTACATATTGCAATAATATCAAGTTTCCTCTCTATGTGTTCAAAGTTTGGAAGTTATGCTTGTTTTGCCTTCCTATGGTAGTTGATTTTCGTTCCCATAATTTTTTTGCTCACAAAATCCCTATGCATAGGAAGTGGGTTAGACTTAAATATACTTGCCATGTGATTCATGATGTCCCTATTGTTGCAAATAGGAATTATGTACCCATAGATTTCATTGTTCTTGATATATAATGCAATCCTACATGTTTTATTATTCTTGGTAGACCTTTCCTTAGAACGATTGGTGCAATTATTGATATGAAGGAAGGGAATATTAAATTCCAATTTCCATTAAGGAAAGGCATGGAACACTTTCCTAGAAAGGAAATAAATTACCTTATGAATATATCATGAGAGCTACTTATGGATTGCATACCAAAGATGACAATACCTAGATCTATTGCGTTTTGCCTAGCTAGGGGCGTTAAACAATAGCGCTTGTTGGGAGGCAACCCAATTTTATTTTGCTTTCTGTTTTTTGCTTATGTTTTGGTGTTTGTTGCACATTATTACTTCTGTAGTAATTGTGTTTTTGTGTTTTAATTAGTGTTTGATCCAAGTAAAACCTTTGGGGTGATCTATGGTAGTTGTTGATTTGATCTTGCTGAAAAACAGAAACTTTTTCGCTCAGTCCAGGAATTTTCTAAACTTTTCAGAGCGTCGAATTGATCTAAAAATTTTACACAGGATTTATATACAAATTGCCTTGATTTTTTTATTTTTTAAGAATTTTAAGAGTTTCATAAGTATTATAAGTCTGCAGATTGCTACAGACTATTCTATTTTGATAGATTCTATTTTATTTGTGTTGTTTGCTTATCTTGATGTATCTATAGGTCTTATCGGGGGATATGAACCATCGAGAAGTTAGAATACAATAGGTATTACACAAATATAGATAAAGAATGAGTTCGCAACAGTACCTAAAGTGGTGATTCATTTTTCTTATACTAACGGATCTCATGAGTTTTCTGTTGAGTTTTGTGTTGTGAAGTTTTGAAGTTTTGGGTAAAGATTTGATGGACTACGGAATAAATAGTGGCAAGAGCCTAATCTTGGGGATGCCCAAGGCATCCCAAGCCATATTCAAGGATACCAAAAAGCTTAAGCTTGGGGATGCCCTGGAAGGCATCCCCTCTTTCGTCTTCAATCCATCGGTAATTTACTTGAGGCTATATTTTTATTCACCACATGATATGTGTTTTGCTTGGAGCGTCTTGTATGAAATGAGTCTTTGCTTTTTAGTTTGACACAATCATTCTTGCTGCACACATCTTTTGAGAGAGACAAGCTGAATCGTGAATTTATTAGAATACTCTATGTGCTTCACTTATATCTTTTGAGCTAGGCAATGTTGCTCTAGTGCTTCACTTATATCTTTTTAGAGCATGGTGGTGTTTATTTTTTCAGAAATTATTGAACTCTTGTAACTCACTTATATTATTTTGAGAGTTTCTTAAAACAGCATGGTAATTTGTTTAGGTTATGAATTTAGTCCTAATATAATGGGAATCCAAGAGGGATATAATAAAAACTTTCATATTAAGTGCATTGAATACTATGAGAAGTTTGATTCCTTGCATATAGTTTTGAGATAATAGATAGGGTAATATGAGAGTCATGCTAGTGAGTAGGTGTGAATTGGAAGATATACTTGTGTTAATGTTTGTGATTCCCGTAGCATGAACGTATCGTGAAGCGTTATGTAACGAAGTCGGAGCATGATTTGTTTAATGATTGTCAACCTTTGTGTGAGGGTTGGGACCGCGCGATGGTTAAATCCTACCAACCTATCCCCTAGGAGCATGCGTCTAATGCTTTGTTTGATAACTAATAGACTTATGCAATAAGTATGTGAGTTCTTTATGACTAATGTTGAGTCCATGGATTATACGTACTCTCACCCTTCCACCTTTGCTAGCCTCTCTAGTACCGTGCAACTTTCGCTGGTACATCAAACCCTCCTTCCTCAAAACAGCCACCATATATTTTCCTCAAAACATCCACCATACCTACCTATTATGGCATTTTCATAGCCATTCCGAGATATATTGCCATGCAACTTCCACCATTTAGTTTTTCATGACATGCACCATCACTTCATCTTGCCTATAGAGTCATACTTTGTTATAGGTATCAAGTTGTAATTTTCTTTTTTGTGTTATAAATAAATAAAAGTGTGATGATTTTCATTAATAGAGCATTGTCCCGTGAGAGAAAAGGATGATGGAAGCCATGACTCCCTCACAAGTTGGGATGAGTATCCAGACTTTACAAAAAATAAAAGAGGTCATCGAAGCCCAAACAAAAAAAAAGAGGCCAAAGTTGCCCACCAAAAAAATTAAAAATGAAAAAATGAAAGAAAGAGAGAAGGGACAATTTCTACTATCTTTTTCCACACTTGTGCTTCAAAGTAGCACCATGATCTTCATGATAGAGAGTCTCCTATTTTGTCACTTTGATATAACTAGTGGATATTCATCTCGCACGACCACTTAGTTTTCTTTTTGAGATTTCATACACTTATAGCTCTAAGTGCATTTGTTGCATGGCAATCCCTGCTCATTCACATTGATATCTATTGATGGGCATCTCCATAGCCCGTTGATACACCTAGTTGATGTGAGACTATATTCTCCCTTTTTCCTTGCACCTCCTCCATATTCTATTCCACATATAGTGTTATATCCATGGCTCACACTCATGTATTGCGTGAGGGTTGAAAGGTTTGAGAACACCAAAAGTGTGAAACAATTGCTTGACTTGTTCATCAGGGTTGTGCATGATTTAGATACTTTGTGTGGGGAAGATGGAGCATAGCTAGACCATATGATTTTGTAGGGATAACTTTCTAAGTCCATGTTATTTCGAAAGGGCATGACTGCCTTGTTGGTGTGCTCGAAGTATTACTGTTTTATGTCAATATGAGACTATTGTTTGGAATCTTACGGATCTGAATATGCATGCCACAATAAAGAATATTACATGGATAAATATGATTAGGTAGCATTCCACATAAAAAATTCTTTTTTTATCATTTACCTACTCGAGGACGAGAAGGAATTAAGCTAGGGGATGATGATATGTCTCCAATTGTAACACCCAAGGTGCGCGCCTATCCATATTTGGGCACGGGGGCCTCGACAGGGATAGAGGCGCATCTAGTCGTTTCGCAAGTTCAGTATCATCACATACATTTATGAAGAGAGGAGTATATGAGTTGGCTTACACTCGCCACATGCTAAATTACAAATCCACACAGTTTATTCAAACATCATTCAAAGACAGGGTCCCTCTACGGACGAAAACAAACGAGAAAAGATGCGATGAAACTGTCTTGCTAGCCCCGAAGATCACGACCAAGGCCTCTCTACTCGTCTGGATATGTGACGTACATTCTTCCACGTTCCTCGTCATACTCCCACTAGAGTTGCGTCACATCATCTGGCACAGACTCATCTGCACCTGCACCTGTATTTGTTGTAGTAATCTGTGAGCCACGGGGACTCACCAATCTCGCAACTAGGTACCAAGACTATTCAAGCTTATTAGGTTGGATGGGGTAAGTGTTGAGTTTGCAGCAGCACTAAACATTGTATGGTGGCTAACTTACGAGAACATGAATGTAAATATGGTGGACTATGTAAAACGATTGAGTTCTACCATGATCTCTAAGAGATCCTGAACACCTACTTATGTCAAACATAACCCCACCATGTTCTCTCTCGGATCGTGTTCACGAGCAGAGACGATCACGGTTACTCACACCGTGGTTGTATTTTATTGGAGTTTACTTCAAGTTAACTATAACCGGGTGTTAAACAAATATCCAAGTTGCCACATAACCGCGGGCACGGCTTTCCGAAAGATTTAACCCTGTAGGGTGCTCCAACTAATCCATCATAAATTAACCACACTTCGCGGGAACAACCTCTACCACGGATCTCGTGATCATCCTAGGCAATTCCAAAGGGAAACCGACACCTCGAGATAGCCTGAAGAAAATCAGAGTTCCTCACGCAAGCCATTCAAAAAAGGTAAAACAAGTCCAGCAAGACCGCCCGGTGAACCAGATCCGGTTCTAGAGCCGTGCGCTCTTTATCAACGGGCATCATCCGTCTATGCAAAGTGGACGGTTTCCTGAAAATACCTCGAGTTGCCCCGAGGTGGCACCGCCGACTGCTAGGTAGGTGGACCAACACTCATGAGGAGCACTGGCCTGGGGGTTGATTAATTATCCACGGGGTTGCAAAGCCCTGTGCAATTTAATTAAGTTGTTTAAGCAAATAGTACCAATGTTGGGTCTTGCGACACAATTTCTAATCTCAAACGAATAATCAAGGGGGTCCCCATAACAACCCCGAGCATGTTAGGAGCGCAAAATATGGAAACATAACACCGGTAACAAGTAACTATGGCGGTAAAAGTGGAACAAAACACCAAGCAAAAGGCCAAGCCTTCCACCATACCAAGATATATATGTGCATTAAATTAAATAGCAGTAAATATTGTGATATCTCCAGATATCCATGTTGTCACATGGAAACAACCTGCACCCGCAACTAAGAACGCTATAAGAGGGGCTGAGCAATGGTAACTTAGCCAAACAAGGTTTTCTACGATGTGGAGGGGTTAAAGGCTATCATGGCAATGTAGGAGGCTTGACATTCAAGTGGTAGGTAGCGCATATGTAACGATAAGAGCGAGACATCTAGCAAAGCAAAAATAGTGTCGGGATCCGGGTACAATCATCTTGCGTGTTGGTTCTTCACAGGGACAAAGAGCAGGGTCCTCGTAGTGGTATTCTCCTGGATCCTCGTGCTGAGGTTCAACACTCGCGTCTACCCAAAAGAAACAGCAACAATAAACAACCAACCAAGGTGCAATGGACAAACAAGATGATGCATGATTAATTTGAAGTATTTAGCATGGATATCCTAAGCTAGTCATGTTTCTCATGCAATAGTTAAGTTATTTACAAATCTGGACAGAACCTCATCTTAAGTTGTTTGAACATGCATGATCATGACAAATATGGATGCTTCATGCAAAATCGATGCAAATGCATATGTAGAACGTAGGAAACGGAGTAACGGATCTCACGCTACGCTCACGGGAAGGTACAAAGACAAAATACAAGACAATGAAGGCCATGGGCTATTCCTTGGTATTCCAAGGTAGCCACTGGTTAGGAAATGGAAAACCAACCACAATAGAGCCAAAGATCAAGCAAAATAGTGGAGCATAGCTCCCACAAGTCACAAAACACTAACACACACAATCTGCCCCAAAATAGCAACATATCAACTTCCACAGCAAATATCAAGAACTACAGGAAGTTTCCAACCTCAAACGAAACATTTGCAGAAACTACATAACATGATTATCAAATCATCCAACTACACAACCTGCAAAGGAAGTACATATCACTAAGCATGAAGCTCACAAGATGGCATGATGAAACAGATTCTAGGGACTTGGTGAAAATCACAGTTTTCTAGAATCTGAGTTAAGCTGATAGCAAGATGACAGTAGTAAATAATGATGCTAGAGACCACCTCATGGCATGAAAATAACAGGATGGTAGAGGGCAACATCTATTTCAAAACACTAGCACTGAGCTTGAGCTAAAACACAACATATCACCTGGTACCACCCACTCATCATGGCATAAAAATAATAAAAGGTTCTCAGACTTTGAAATATTTAGCATGTTGAAATCAGCAACATTTTAATAGCAACTTTGGAGCATGATTCCCACTCATATGCAAGACTAACATGTCAAAAGAAACTACCATGGCATTCTACTCATGAAAAACTACCACTTCCAAGTTGACACCAATATCAATGCATGCATGGATTAATTCTAACTAAAATGACAAAATGGCATGTTGTGACAAAATAGCATTTTTTTCAAACTTGCTCAAATGACCAAACCAATTGCACCAATGGATTCATTGGGAAATTCTACCCCAATACCATATATCATACTCATATATAAGCTTATGAAAAACTCCCAAACCCATGCTCGAAAATAACATGCCATACCCATAAGTCAAAACTTGCTATATTTGCTCATGTCTAAATATGCTCATGTACAGAAATGGCAACTATACCAAAAAAGGAAATAATCTAATTAAAACACAAAACAATAAAACAGATATAAAACTAAATAGATAGGAGGGGCCCACCTGGCATAGACACTAGGGCCCCTCTATATGGATGACAAGTGGGCCATGGGCCCACTGTCATACACACACAAAGACACACACACACACACAAGCACACCTAGATCATGTTGTCCATGGGGGATCCACTCCTGCTCACACACACACAGGCACACACCACACACTCACATAGCCACACCAGATCCTGTGTGGCCACAGTGGATCCTGGCACACCACACAGCACAAACTACCAATGGAAAAAAAAGGAAAAAGGGGGGCGCGTCGGGGGTTCGAACCCCTGACCTCACGGTCTCAGCCCGGTTCAGTTGCCACTGCACTAGGCAGGGAACTACTGCTAGAAAGGGGGGATAGCCAGGAAAACATCTAAAGAACCATCTTCTCCTTCCTGCCGGCACACAAGAAGAAGGCGAAGCCGGCAAGTCCTCCGGCGACCACCGGGGCCGGTGACCTGCGGCGGAGCTGCGGGATCACAGGGGAGTCTCATTCCCGTGAAGCTAGGGCAGCCACGACACGAAGCAGGACGAGCTCGAGCTCCCTCTCATGGTGGAAGCCACTGCCCCCCTCAGACGCGAAGCAAGACGGGACGGGCTACGGCGGCTGGACGCGCGCGAGGATGCGAAGCTTCAGGGCGGTGAGCGTGCGGGGCTAGCGCACGGCCTAAGCGCATCGGGGGCTTGCTACGACACGGACGCCTCTGAATCTCAAACTACAAAGCACTAGGAACGTGCACACGACAGAACAACGGCAATGGCTACAGCGGCCTAGGGATGAAGGAGAGGGAAGGGACCGAGCACGGGGGTATACCTCTCCTACCTTGACAGAACGACGGGGCCAGGGACGCAGCAGATCAACGACGGTGCAGCGAGGAACTCCGGCAAACTCCTAACCAAAACGCCGAGGAAGGAGACGACGACGCATGGGGCCTTGGAGTTCTCCTGGTCATCGATGAAGAAGAGGGGAACCGCGGCTTCGTCTCCACACATAGAGGGGCACCGGGAGGGGCTGCTGGAGACTAGCCCGAGCTCGAGCTTGTGCTCACTCGGTTCATGGCGGACGACGACGGCTATGGCGAGGCTGCGCTTACCTGGCGGCGGTGCGACAAGGAGAAGGGGGAATGGAAAGAGCAAACCCTAGGGATGCGCGACGACAGGGTTTTAAAGGGGCTCGGAGGCTGACGGTGACTCGACGTCCGTGCCAAACGGCTCTCTCTCTCTCTCTCTCTCAGACGCTTTCTGAAACTGACAGAAAGCGGCAACGGGAGCAGGTAGCCGCTAGTCGCTGGGCCAGGCGGGGTTCGAGGCCCAGGTGGGCTGCGGTGCTGGGCCTCCCTCGGCTCTCTCTCTCCCACACCAAACCTCTTGTTTTATTAAAAAAACAAAAAAACAATAAAGCCCCACAGAGAAAAAGGAATATTATTTTTTGCAAATCAAATATATTTAGACCTAAATTAAATGCACCTATTTAATAAAAAATGCACTAGTCAATTTTAACCTAAGTAAATTAATTATTTTTATTAATGTTATTTGCTGTTTTATTTAAAAACAAAATCAACAACACTAGCAACAAGTGAAAGAGCTCACCTACTCCACTCAGCACAATTAACTTGAGCAAGAGAACATTTTTAAAAGATTTCTAGGACAAGTTAAAACTGATGTCATGAAACGAGAGCAAAAGGGGTTTTTCTAAGATGTTGAAATGGAAGAGGGGTTTAACCCCACAAGCACACATGCACTTATCCACATCACACATCACATCTTAACACCCCACAAGCACAACCAAGGCAACAATAAATATGCAATAGATATGATGAGCATGATAGCATGATGCATAAAATGGAAAAGGCAATGGAACAAAATAGTAATTCATTCATGCACATGGCAAATATAGAGGAACATATGGGTACATGACCATAAATGGCAAGGGTAGCACTTGGGCTGTTACAACTCTCCCACACTACAAGTGGATCTCGACCCGAGATCTAAGAACAAAAGAACTCTGGATATTCGGAACGGAGAAGATCCTCACGTTCCCAAGTAGCTTCTTTGTCAGAATGATGAGACCACTTCACCTTGAGAAACTTTATTGATTTGTTGCGAGTCTTACGCTTAGTTTCTTCGAGAATAGCAACTGGATACTCATGATAAGACAGGTCTTCTTGGAGATCAATGTCTTGGAGGTCAATGGTACGCTCGGGAGTCTTGAAGCACCTCCGGAGCTGGGAGACATGGAAGACATCGTGGACATTTGCGAAATTTGGAGGAAGCTCTAGTTGATAGGTAAGTTCACCTCTCTTGCCCACAACTCTGAAAGGACCCACAAAGTGAGGAGCTAGCTTCCCTTTAATTCCAAACCGCTGAGTGCCCTTCATGGGAGAGACTCTGAGATAGACTAGATCATCAACTTGAAAGGAGACATCCCAATGTTTGCTATCGTAATAACTCTTCTGTTGGGATTGAGCTACTTTGAGGTTCTCACGAATGACACGTCACATCTCTTCTGCTTCGGTGATCATGTCACTGCCCAAAATTTGATGCTCACTGGTTTCAGACCAATTGAGCAGGGTACGACACTTCCTGTCATACAGAATCTCAAAATGGGCCTTGCCCGAGCTATCCTGAAAGTTGTTGTTGTATGAAAATTCAGCCTATGGAAGGCAGTCTTCCCATTTCATGTCGCACGAAATCACACAGGCTCTGAGCATGTCTTCAAGGACTTGATTAACTCTCTCAACTTGACCGCTTGTCTACGGATGGAATGCAGTGCTGAAATGGGTCTTGGTACCCATAATAGTCTGTAAGGACTCCCAAAACTTGGAAGTGAAGAGGCTTCCATGGTCAGATGAGATGAGATGAGGAATACCGTGCAAAGAAACTATCCTTAACGTATACAACTCTGCTAGCTGAGCTGCCAAGATAGATGATTTGACCGAAAGGAAATGAGCAACTTTGGTCAGCTTGTCGATAACCACAAAGATGGCATCGTTGCCCATCTTGGACTTAGGAAAACCAATGATGAAATCCATCTCCACATGATCGAATTTCCACTCTGGAATAGGCAAAGGCTGAAGGAGACCCACCGGATGTTGATGTTCCGCCTTCACTCTGCGACAAACATCACACTCGTTCACGAACTGAGCAATTTCACGTTTCATGCGAGTCCACCAGAAGGTTTGCTTGAGGTCCTAATACATCTTGGAACTGCCTGGATGAATGGATAGAAGAGAATTGTGTGCTTCGTCCATGATAACTTTCCTGAGATCACCTTTCAGAACCACCAGACGGTCCTCAAAGAACAAGGTATCTTTGTCATCAACGCAAAAGCACTTATACTTCGGAAAGCCCGTGGCCAGACCTTTCTTCACTTTCTTCACCATCGCATTAAGAAGTTGAGCTTGGTGAACCTGATCTTCCAGAGGTTGAGAGACTTGAAGATTGGCAAGAAATCCCTGCGAAATCATTTGAAGATTGAGCTGGCGGAAAGCTTCACAAAGCTCGGGTTGAAGAGGCTTCAGGATAAGACTGTTACAGTACGCCTTTCTACTGAGTGCGTCTGCAATGACATTTGCTTTTCTAGGAGTATACTCAATGCTTGAGTTGAAGTCTTCAATCATTTTCACTCAATGAGACTGTTGAACATTGAGATTGGGCTGAGTGAAAATGTACTTCAAGCTCTTGTGATCGGTGTACACCTCAACTGGTCTACCCAACAACAAATGCCTCCAAGGCATCAAAGCATGCACAACTGTGGCCAACTCAAGATCATGAGTGGGGTAGTTCTTCTTGGCAAGCTTCAACTGACGCGAGGTATAAGCAACTATCTTCTTATCTTGCATGAGAACACCACCAAGACCTTGAAGAGAAGCATCACAAAAAACTTGGAAAGGCTTTGATTGCTCGGGAGGAACAAGAACTGGAGCTGAAGTCACTCTCTGCTTGAGCATATTGAACGCCACATCACACTCAGGAGACCAAACATACTTGACATTCTTCTAGAGGAGATTAGACAGAGGCTTAGCAATTTGAGAGAAGTTCTCCATGAACCTTCTGCAGTAACTTGCAAGCCCGAGGAAGCTACGAAGCTGCTTGACATTCTGAGGGGGCTCCCACTTCAAGATTGCCTCAACTTTCTCAGGGTGCACTTTAATGCCCTCGGCAGAGATCACATGCCCAAGGTACTCCACTTCATTGAGCCAAAACTCACACTTGGAAAATTTAGCATAGAATCGATGCTCTCTTAACTTGTCAAGCACAAGCCGGAGATGTTATGCATGCTCTTCTTCAGTCTCCGAGAACACGAGGATATCATCCAGATAGACCAAGACGAACTCATTCTTGAAAAGAAAGAATATGAAGTTCATCGTTCTTGAGAAGGTTGGAGGAGCATTGGCGATACCAAACAACATGACGGTGTACTCATAAGAGCCAAAACTCGTCTTGAAAGCAGTCTTTGGAATATCTTCTTCGCGAATGCAAATCTGATGATAGCCCATGCGAAGATCAAGCTTCGAGAAAACCTTGGCACCTTTCAATTGCTTAAATAGCTCATTGATCTTGGGAAGTTGGTACTTGTTTGTAATTGTCTTTTTATTCAATGGACGGTAATCGACACAAAGTCGGTCCATGACATCCTTCTTCTTGACAAACAAAACCCCACAACCCCATGGAGAATAACTTGGTCTAATCAAACCAAGACGTTCTTGTTCATCTAGCTGCTTCTTAAACTCTTTCAGCTCTTTGGGGCCAAGTTTATAAGGATGCTTACAAATCGGTTCAGTTCCAGGATCGAGGTCAATCACAAACTTGACTTGCCGGTGTGGAGGCATCCCTGGCAATTCTTCTGGAAAGACATCTTCATATTCACAAACCATCAGAATCTGAGAAATAGCCGAGATTTCACCCTTCTCATTAAGAGCAAAGAGACGGATTGTGTCATCGTGAGCTATGAAAATAATCACATCTTCTGAAGGATGAGTCAACTTGACTTCTTTGGCTTGACAATCAACATGTGCCTTGTTCATATCCAGAAAGTCCATGTCCAGAATGAGGTCAATATCGGAATTACCGAGAACAATTGGAGAAGCCAGAAAAGAATAATTGCCCATCTTGATAGAAACCTCCGGGACTACCAAAAGAGAATTCATCACTTTGCTGGGAGAAACTATTGAGAGAGGCTTGGATAAACTAACGGGACACAAATCATGCATCTCGGTGAACGAACTTGAAATGAATGAATGTGATGCACCAGTATCAAACAAAACTTTTGTAGGAATAGAATTAACCAATAGATTACCCAAAATCATTGAGAAGAATCCTATGCCTCGGCTGCGTTCACCATGTTCACCCTTGCTGAGTTGGGATTATGCTTCACCATAGCATTGCCTGGAGGTCTGACTAGAGGAGGAGGCGGAAGACGTCGCTGGTTGCACTTGTTTGAGTAGTGACCCTTCTGACCACACTTGTGACTGTAGGGGAATGTTGCATGGGAAACAAAAAAATTCCTAGGAAAATGCAAGATCTATCCATGGTGATGAGGATCTATGAGAGGGAGAGTGGATCTACATACCCTTGTAGATCGCTAAGCGGGAAGCGTTAAGAAACGCGGTTGGTGTAGTCGAACGTCTTCGTGATCCAACTCGCTGAGCGCCCCGTGATCTCATCACGATCCATCTCGCGATCCAATTACGATCCGTCCCACGAACTCATCATGATCCGTCCCGTGATCTCATCATGATCCATCTCACGATCTTGATCATGGTCCTTCCGATCTAGCGCCGAACGGACGACACCTCCACGTTCAGCACACGTACGGCTCGATGACGATCTCCGCCTTCTTGATCCAGCAAGAGAGAGCGGCGAGGTAGATGAGTTCTCCGGCAGCGTGACAGCGTTGCGGCGATGGTGGTGGAGGAATTCCAGCAGGGCTTCGCCTAAGCACCGCTGAAAACCGATCTAGAGGAGAAAACGATCTAGAGGAAGAAGAGGGCAGCACGTGGCAATTACAGTTAGGGCTGCCCTCAAAACCTCTAGTATATATAGGAGGAGAGGAGGAGGAGGCTTGGCGCAAGGGCCATCCCCTCTTTGGTTCGGCCGAAGTGGAGAGGAGGAGTCTTCCTCCACTCCTAGTAGGATTAGGACTCCTTCCTTATTTCCACCTTTTTGCCTTTTCCCACCTTTTCCACTATGGAATTTCTTCCTAGCCGCATTGGCCTTATGTGGGACTTCAGCCAGCCCACTAAGGGCTGGTATTCCTTCTCCCACATCCCATGTAGCCTCTTGGGTCGAAATACCCCTCCCTATGGTCCCTCGATACACTACCGGCACTCCCGGTACACTACCGATGAGCCTGAAACTTTTCCGGTGACCAAAACAGGACTTCCTATATATCAATATTTACCTCCGGACCATTCCGGAGCTCCTCGTGATGTATGGGATCTCATCCAGGACTTTGAACAACCTTCGGTCACCACCATACATAACTCTATACTAACGAAGCGTCACCGAACCTTAAGTGTGCAAACCTTGCGGGTTCGAGAACTATGTAGACATGACCGAGACACCTCTACGGTCAATAACCAATAGCGGGACCTGGATGCCCATATTTGTTCCTACATATTCTGCGAAGATCTTTATCGGGCGAACCTCTATGTCAAGGATTCAGTCAATCCTGTATAACGTTCCCTTCGTTCTTCGGTATGTTACTTGCCCGAGATTCAATCGTCGGTATCTCCATACCTAGTTCAACCTCATTACCGGCAAGTCTCTTTACTCGTTCCATAATGCAAGATCCCGTGACTAACACTTAGTCACATTGCTTGCAAGGCTCATTCTGATGTTGTATTACCGAGTGGGCCCTGAGATACCTCTCCGTCAGATGGAGTAACAAATCCTAGTGTTGATCCATGCCAACCCAACATACACCCTCGGAGATACCTATAGAGTACCTTTATAGTCACCCAGTTATGTTGCAACGTTTTATACACACAAGGCATTTCTCTGGTGTCCATGAGTTGCATGATCTCATGGTCATAGGAACATATACTTGACATGCAAAAAACTGTAGCAATAAACTGACACGATTATATGCTACGTTTGTAGTTTGGGTCTTGTCCATCACACCATTCTCCTAATGATGTGATCCCGTTATAAAATGACATCTCATGTCCATGGCTAGGAAACGTTAACCATCTTTGATCAACGAGCTAGTCTACTGGAGGCATACTAGGGACCTGGTTTTGTCTATGTATCCACACATGCATTTAAGTCTCCGATCAATATAATTATAGCATGGATAATAAATGATTATCATGAACAAGGAAATATGATAATAACTAATTTATTATTGCCTCTAGGGCATATTTCCAACAGTCTCCCACTTGCACTAGAGTCGATAATCTAGTTCACATCACCATGTGATTCGCATTGTTATGAATCTAACACCCAATGAGTTCTGGGGCTCGATCATGCTTCGCATGTGAGAGAGGTCTTATAGTCAACGGGTCTGTGACATTCAGATCCGTGTGTACTTTGCAAATCTCTATGTCAAACTGTAAACACTGCTACTACACTCCACTTGGTACTAATACAAATGGCTGCTGCACTATACGTATCCATATTGCTATTCCGAGTCATCCGGATTGGTGCTAAAGCTTGCATCAACGTAACTCTTTACGACGAACTCTTTATCACCTCCATAATCGAGAAACATATCCTTAGTCCTCTGGCTACTAAGGATAATTTTGACCGTTGTCCAGTGATCCACTCCCGGATCACTCTTGTACCCCTTGACAGACTCATGGCAAGGCACACACCAGGTGCGGTACACAACATGGCATAATATAGAGCCTATGGCTAAGGCATAGGGGACGACATTCAACCTTTATCTTTCTTCTGTCGTGGTCGAGCTTTGAGTCTTACTCAACTTCACACCTTACAAATCAGGCAAGAACTCTTTCTCTGACTGATCCATTTTTAACTCTTTCAAAATCTTGTCAAGGTATGTACTCATTGAAAGTCTCATCAAGTATCTTGATCTATCTCTATAGATCTTGATGCTCAACAATTAGGTAGCTTTATCCAGGTCTTCCTTTGAAAAACTCTTTCCAAACAACCGTTTATGCTTTCTAGAAATTATACATCATTTCCGATCAACAATATGTCAACCGCATATGCTTACTAGAAACTCTATAGTGCTCCCACTCACTTTATTGTAAATACAAGTTGCTCATAAACTTTGTATAGACTCAAAAACTTTGATCATCTCATCAAAGTGTATATTCCAACTCCGAGATGCTTGCTTCAGTTCATAGAAGGATCACTGAAGCTTGCACACCTTTTAGCATCCTTAGGACTGACAAAACCTTCTGGTTGTATCTCATACAACCTTTCCTTAAGGAAGGAAACGATGTTTTGACATCCATCTGCCAGATTTCATAATTGAAAAATGCAGCAACTGCTAACATAATTCCAACAGACTTTAGCATCGCTACGAGTGAGAAAGTCTCATCGCATTCAACTCCTTGAACTTGTCGGAAATTTCTCTGCGCAAAGTCGAGCTCTATAAATGGTGACATTTACCATCAGCGTCTGTCTTCATCTCAAAGGTCCATTTGTACTCGATGACCTGCCGTCCAACAAGCAAGTCTACCAAAGTTTATACTTGGTTTTCATACATGGATCCTTTCTCGGATTTCATGGCCTCTATCCATTTGTCGGAATCCGAACCCATCATCGCTTCTCCATAGCTCGTAGGTTCATCGTTGTCCAACAACATGACCTCCAAGACAGGGTTGTCGTACCACTCAGGAGCAGTACGCGTCCTTGTCGACCTATGAGGTTCGATAGTAACTTGATCTGAAGCTTCATGATCATCGTCATTTACTTCCTCTTCAACTCACGTAGGTTCCACAGAAACAACTTTCTGCATTGCGCTACTCTCTGGTTGAAACAAAGGTTCAACAACCTCATCAAGTTCTATCTTCCTCCCACTCAATTCTTTCAAGAGAAACTTTTTCTCGAGAAAGGACCCGTTTTAGCAACAAACACTTTGCACTCTGATATGAGATAGAAGGTATACCCAATTGTTCTTAGGGTATTCCATGAAGATGCATTTGTTCGCTTTGGGTTCGAGCTCATTAGGTGAAAACCTTTTTCACATAAGCGTCGCGGCCCCAAACATTAAGAAATGACAGCTTAGGTTTCTATCAAACCATAGTTCAGACATTGTCATCTCAACGGATTTAGATGGTGCCCTATTTAAAGCGAATGTAGTTGTCTCTAATGCATAACCCCAAAACAATAGTAGCAACACGATAAGAGACATCATAGCATGCACCATATCCAATAGAGCACGACTATGACGCTCGGACACACCATCACACTATGGTGTTCCAGGTGGCATGAGTTGTGAAACAACTTTCACATTGTCTAAAGTTGCCAAACTTGTAACTCAGATATTCACCTCCACGATCATATCGCAGATATTTTTATCTTCTTGTCACGATGATCTTAAACTTCACTTTGAATTTGTTTGAACTTTTCAAACGATTCAGACTTGTGTTTCATTAAGTAAATATACACCATATCTACTCAAATTATCAGTGAAAGTAAGAAAATAAAGATATTCGTCGCACACTACAAGACTCATTGGATTGCATACATCAATATGTATCATTTCCAATAAATCACTTGCCCGCTCCATCAAACCGAAAATGGGATCCTTAGTCACCTTGCCCAAGAGGCATGGTTCGCATGTCTCAACCGATTCGAAATCAAATGAGTCCAAAGATCCATCAGCATGGAGTTTCTTCATGCGATTTATACCAATATGACATTTAGCGGCAGTGCCACAAGTATGTGGTACTATCATTACTAACTTTGTATCTTGTGGCATTAATGTTATGAAAATGTGTATTACTACGATCAAGATTCAACAAACCATTCATTGGGTGCATGACCATTGAAGGTATTATTCATGTAAACAGAATAACCATTATTCTCTAACTTAAATGAATAACCGTATTGCAATAAACAAGATCTAATCACGTTCATGCTCAACACAAACACCAAATAACATTTATTTAGGTTTGTCACTAATCCCGAAGGTAGAGAGAGCGTGCGATGTTGATCTCATCAAGCTTGGAAACATTTCCAACACATATCATCACCTCACCCTTAGCTAGTCTCCGTTTATTCCGTAGCTTTTATTTCGAGTTACTAACATTTAGCAACCGAACTGGTATCCTATACCCAGGTGCTACTAGGAGTACTAGCAAGGTACACATCAATAACACGTATAGAAAATACACTTCTGTTGAGGTTGCCAGCCTTCTTATCTACCAAGTATCTAGGGTTGTTCCGCTTCAGTGGCCGCTCTCCTCATAATAGAAGCACTTAGTCTCGGGTTTGGGTTTAACTTTGGGTTGCATCACTGGATCAGCAACTGACTTTCCATTCATGAAGTTTCCCTCCTTACCCTTCTCAAAACTAGTGGTTTCACTAACCATCAACACTTGATGCTCATTCTTGATTTCTACCTTCGCGGTGTCAAACATCGCGAACAACTCAGGGATCATCATTTCCATCCCTGGCATTTTATAGTTCATCATGAAGCTCTAGTAGCTTAGTGACAGTGACTTGGAAAACTATATCAATCACTTTCTTATCTGGAAGATCAACTCCCACTCGATTCAAGCGATTGTAGCACCCAGACAATCTGAGTACATGCTCAACGATTGATCCATTCTCCATTATCTTGCAGGCAAAGAATCTTGTTGGAGATCTCATATCTCACAACACGGGCACGAGCCCGAGATCCCAATTTCAGCTCTTAGAACATCTCATATGTTCCGTGACGTTCAAAACATTTCGAAGCCTCAATTCTAAGCCGTAATGCATGACGCACAGAACTATCAAGTAGTCATCGGAACGTGCCTGTCAGATGTTCACAACATCTACAGATGACGCTAGAGGGGGTGGCGCACCGAGCGGTGCATTAAGGACATAAGCCTTCTGTGCAGCAATGAGGACAATCCTCACATCACGAACCCAGTCCGCAATATTGTTGCCATCATATTTCAACTCTATTTATCTAGGAACATATAAAATATAAGGGAGCTACAATGTGAGCTAGTAATCTACAAAATAATTTGCAAAGACACGACTGACTATGTTCATGATAATGAGTTCAATTAATCATATTACTTAAGAACTCCCACTCAAATTGACATCCCTCCAGTCATTCGAGTGACACATGATCCAAATTCACCAACCAAGTCCGATCATCACGTGAGTTCAGGTGGTTTCAATGGTGAACATCATCATGTTGATCACATCTACTATATGACTCATGTTCAACCTTTCGGTCTCTTGTGTTTCGAGGCCATGTCTGTACATGCTAGGCTCGTCAAGTTTAACCCGAGTGTTCTGCATGTGCAACACTGGCTTGCACATGTTGTATGTGAACGTAGAGTCTATCACAACCGATCATCACGTGGTCTCTTGACACGATGAACTTTCGCAATGGTGCACACTCGGGGAGAACACAATTTATCTTGAAATTAAGTGAGGGATCACCTTATAATGCTACTGTAATCCTAAGAAAACAAGGTGCATAAAAGGATTAACATCACATGCAAATCATAAGTGACATGATATGGCCATGAACTTGTGCTTTTGATCTCCATCTTGAAAGTACCGGCATGATCTACATCGTCACCGGCATGACACCATGATCTCCATCATCTTGATCTCCATCAACGTGTCGTCATCGGGGTTGTTGCGCCCACCATGCTTCTACTACTATTGCTACCGTTTACCGATAAAGTAAAGCATTACATAGCGCTTAATGATTGACACGCAGGTCATACAATAATTAAAGACAACCCTATGGCTCCTGCCGGTTGCCGTACTCATCGACATGCAAGTCGTGATATTCTATACAATACATGATCACCTCATACATCACATATATCTCATCATGTAAGTGGCCATATAACATCACAACATACCCTGCAAAAACAAGTTAGACATCCTCTAATTGTTGTAGCATGTTTTATGTGGCTGCTACGGGTATCTAGCAAGAACAATTCTCACCTACGCAAAACCACAACAGTGACACGTAAATTGCTTTTAAACCTTCTCAAGGACCGCCTTTGTCGAATCCGGTCCAACTAAAGTAGGAGAAACAGACACCCGCCAGCCATCTTTGTGCAACGAAGTTACACGTCAGTCGATGGAATAGGTCTCTCGTAAGCGTACGAGTAAGGTTAGTCCGGGTCGCTTCATCCCACAATACCGTTGAACCAAAACATGACCAAGGGAGGAAGCAATCTAAGGATCAACGCCCACAAACTCTTTGTGTTCTACTAGAGATCTCATCTACATAAATCTGGCTCTGATACCACTGTAGGGGAACGTTGCATGGGAAACAAAAAAAATTCCTATGCATACGCAAGATTTATTCATGGTGATGAGCATCTATGAGAGGGAGAGTGGATCTACATACCCTTGTAGATCGCTAAGCGGGAAGCGATAAGAAACGTGGTTGGTGTAGTCGAACGTCTTCACGATCCAAATCACCGAGCGTCCCACATTCTCATCATGATCCGTCCCGAGACCCAATCACAATCCGTCCCATGAACTCATCATGATCCATCCCGCGATCTCATAACGATCCGTCTCGCGATCTTGACCACGGTCCTTCCGATCTAGCACCGAACGGACGGCACCTCCGCGTTCAGCACACGTACGACTCGATGACGATCTCCGCCTTCTTGATCCAGCAAGAGAGAGCAGAGAGGTAGAAGAGTTCTCCGGTAGTGCGATGGCATTGCGGCGATGGTGGTGGAGGAATTCCATCAGGGCTTCGCGTAAGCACCGCTGAAAACCGATCTAGAGGAGAAAATGATCTAGAGGAAGAAGAGGGCAGCACGTGGCAATTAGGGTTAGGGATGCCCTCAAAACCTCTAGTATATATAGGAGGAGAGGAGGAGGAGGATTGGCGCAAGGTCCAGCCCCTCTTTGGTTCGGCCGAAGTGGAGAGGAGGAGTCTGTTGGGGAACGTCGCATGGGAAACAAAAATTTTCCTACGCACACGCAAACCTATCCATGGTGATGAGCATCTACGAGAGGGAGAGTGGATCTACATACCCTTGTAGATCGCTAAGCGGGAAGCGTTAAGAAACGCGGTTGGTGTAGTCGAACATCTTCGCGATCCAAATCGCCGAGCGTCCCGCGATCTCATCACGATCCGTCCCGCGATCCAATCACGATACGTCCCGTGAACTCATCACGATCCGTCCCGCGATCTCATCACGATCCGTCTCACGATCTTGATCACGATCTGTCCCGCGAACTCATCACGATCCGTTCCACGATCTCATCACGAACCGTCTCGCGATCTCGATCACGGTCCTTCCGATCTAGCGCCGAACGGACGGCACCTCCGCGTTCAGCACACGTGCAGCTTGATGACGATCTCCACCATCTTGATCCAGCAAGAGGAGGTGGAGAGGAGAGAGAGTTCACCGGCAGCGTGACGGCGCTCCGGTGATGGTGGTGGTGGAGCAATTCCGGCAGGGCTTCGCCTAAGCGCTGCAGAAATCCGATCTAGAGGAGAAACTGTGCACCGGTGAAACGGGTAGCACGTGGCCGGAAATTCTGTCCAAAAACCACCCAATCCACTAGTATATATAGGAGGAGAGGAGAGGAGAGGCAGCCAAGGCCTTTGGGTCGGCCGAAATAGGAGGTGGGAAGAAATCCTACTTCACCTCCAATCCTAGTTGGAGTAGGATTGCCTCCTATTGGCTGATTTTCCACTTTTTGCTTTAGGACTTTCTCTCCTGCGCCATGGGCCTTTGTGGCTGTTTTCCCAGCCCACTAAGGGCTGGTTATTATTCTCCCACAGCCCATGGACCTCTTGGGGTCGAAGTACCCCTCCCGGAGGCCTCCCGGTACACTACCGGCACTCCCGGTACACTACCGGCACTCCCGGTACACTACCGATGAGCCCGAAACTTTTCCGGAAACCAAACTGGGACTTCCTATATATGAATCTTTACCTCCGGACCATTCCGGAGCTCCTCGTGATGTCCGGGATCTCATCCGGGACTCCGAACAAACTTCGGTCACCACCATACATAACTCTACACTACCGAAACGTCACCGAACCTTAAGTGTGCAGACCCTGCGGGTTCGAGAACTATGTAGACATGACCGAGACACCTCTACGGTCAATAACCAATGGAGGGACCTGGACATCCACATTGGTTCCTACATATTCTACGAAGATCTTTTTCGGTCGAACCTCTATGTCAAGGATTTAGTTAATCCCGTATAACGTCCCCTTTGTTCTTCGGTATGTTACTTGCCCGAGATTCGATCGTCGGTATCTCCATACCTAGTTCAACCTCGTTACTGGCAAGTCTCTTTACTCGTTCCGTAATACAAGATCCCGTGACTAACACTTAGCCACATTGCTTGCAAGGCTTGTTGTGATGTTGTATTACCGAGTGGGCCCTGAGATACCTCTCCGTCACACGGAGTAACAAATCCCAGTCTCGATCCATGCCAACTCAACAAACACCATCGGAGATACCTGTAGAGCACCTTTATAGTCACCCAGTTACGTTGCGACGTTTGATACACACAAGGCACTCCTCCGATATCCGTGAGTTGCATGATCTCATGGTCATAGGAACATATACTTGACATGCAGAAAACAGTAGCAATAAACTGACACGATCATATGCTATGTTTGTAGTTTGGGTCTTATCCATCACATCATTCTCCTAATGATGTGATCCCGTTATCAAATGACATCTCATGTCCATGGCTAGGAAACCTTAACCATCCTTTGATCAACGAGCTAGTCCATTAGAGGCATACTAGGGACATGGTTTTGTCTATGTATCCACACATGCATTTAAGTCTCCGATCAATACAGTTATAGCATGGATAATAAACGATTATCATGAACAAGGAAATATGATAATAACTAATTTATTATTGCCTCTAGGGCATATTTCCAACAGTCTCCCACTTGCACTAGAGTCAATAATCTAGTTCACATCACCATGTGATTCGCATTGTTATGAATCTAACACCCAATGAGTTTTGGGGCTCGATCATGCTTTGCATGTGAGAGAGGTCTTATAGTCAACGGGTCTGCGATATTCAGATCCGTGTGTACTTTGCAAATCTCTATGTCAAACTGTAATCACTGCTACCACACTCCACTTGGTACTATTTCCAAATGGCTGCTCCACTATACGTATCCAGATTGCTACTACTAGTCATCCGGATAGGTGTTAAAGCTTGCATCGACGTAACTCTTTACGACGAACTCTTTATCACCTCCATAATCAAGAAACATTTCCTTAGTCCTCTGGTTACTAAGGATAATTCCGACCGCTGTCCAGTGATCCACTCCTGGACCACTCTTGTACCCCTTGACAGACTCGTGGCAAGGCACACATAGGTGCGGTACACAGCATGGCATAATATAGAGCCTATGGCTAAGGCATAGGGGACGACATTCATCCTTTCTCTTTCTTCTGCCGTTGTCGAGCTTTGAGTCTCACTCAACTTCACACCTTACAAATCAGACGAGAACTATTTCTCTGGCTGATCCATTTTGAACTCTTTCAAAATCTTGTCAAGGTATGCACTCATTGAAAGTCTCATCAAGCATCTTGATCTATCTCTATAGATTTTGATGCTCAACAATTAGGTAGCTTTATCCAGGTCTTCCTTAGAAAAACACTTTTCAAACAACCGTTTATGCCTTCCAGAAATTCTACATTATTTCCGATCAACAATATGTCAACCACATATACTTATCAGAAACTCTATAGTGCTCCCACTCACTTTATTGCAAATACAAGTTTCTCGTAAACTTTGTATAAACATCAAAAACTTTGATCACCTCATCAAAGTGTATATTCCAACTCCGAGATGCTTGCTTCAGTCCATGGAAGGATCACCAAAGCTTGCACACCTTTTAGCATCCTTAGGACTGACAAAACCTTCTGGTTGTATCACATACAACCTTTCCTCAAGTAAACCGTTAAGGAAATGATGTTTTGACATCCATCTGTCAGATTTCATAATTGAAAACGCAGCAACTGCTAACATAATTCCAACAGACTTTAGCACCACTACGAGTGAGAAAATCTCATCGTAGTCAACTCCTTGAACTTGTCACAAACTACTTTGCAACAAGTCGAGCTTTACAAATGGTGATATTTACCATCAGCGTCTGTCTTCATTTTTAAAGATCCATTTGTACTCAACGACCTGCCGTCCAACGAGCAAGTCTACCAAAGTCTATACTTGGTTTTCATACATGGATCCTATCTCGGATTTCATGGTCTCATCCATTTGTCGGAATCCGGGCCCATCATCGCTTCTCCATAGCTCGTAGGTTCATCGCTGTCCAACAACATGACCTCGAAGACAGGGTTGTCGTACCGCTTAGGAGCAGTACACATCCTTGTCGACCCACGAAGTTCGATAGTAACTTGATCCTGAAGCTTCATGATCATCATCATTAACTTCCTCTTCAACTAACGTAGGCTTCACAGAAACATCTTTCTGCGCTGCGCTACTCTCTGGTTGAACAAAGGTTTAACAACCTCATCAAGTTCTATCTTCCTCCCACTCAATTCTTTCGAGAGAAACCTTTCCTCGAGAAAGGATCCGTTTTAGTAACAACCACTTTGCACTCGGATCTGAGATAGAAGGTTCACCCAACTGATCTTAGGGTATTCTATGAAGATGCATTTGTCCGCCTTGGGTTCGACCTCATTAGGTGAAAACATTTTTCACACAAGTGCCGCAGCCCCAAGTATTAAGAAACGACAGCTTAGGTTTCTATCAAACCATAATTCATATGGTGTCATCTCAACGGATTTAGATGGTGCCCTATTTAAAGTGAATGTAGTTGTCTCTAATGCATAACCCCAAAATTATAGTAGTAAAACGACAAGAGACATCATAGCACGCACCATGTCCAATAGAGCATAACTATGATGTTCGGACACACCATCACACTATGGTGTTCCAGGTGGCGTTTAGTTGTGAAACAACTTTCACATTGTCTTAAGTTGTATGCCAAACTCGTGACTCAGATATTCACCTCCACGATCATATCGCAGTCATTTTTATCTTCTTGTCACGATGATCTTTAAACTTCACTCTGAATTTGCTTGAACCTTTCAAACGATTCAGACTTGTGTTTCATTAAGTAAATATACACTATATCTACTCAAATCATCAGTGAAGGTAAGAAAATAACGATATCCACTGCACACTACAAGACTCACTAGATTGCATACATCAACATGTATCATTTCCAATGAATCACTTGCCCGCTCCATCCAACGGGGTCCTTTAGTCATCTTGCCCAAGAGGCATGGTTCGCATGTCTCAACCGATTCGAAATCGAATGAGTCCAAATATCCATCAGCATGGAGTTTCTACATGCGCTTTATACCAATATGACATTTAGCGGCAGTGCCACAAGTATGTGGTACTATCATTATTAACTTTGTATCTTTTGACATCAATGTTATGAACATGTGTAATACTACGATCAAGATTTCAACAAACCATTCTCACTGGGTGCATGACCATTGAAGGTATTATTCATGTAAACAGAATAACCATTATTCTCTAACTTAAATGAATAACCGTATTGCAATAAACATGATCTAATCATGTTCATGCTCAACGCAAAACACCAAATAACATTTATTTAGGTTCGTCACTAATCCTGAAGGTAGAGAGAGCGTGCGATGTTGATCACATCAACCTTGGAAACACTTCCAACACATATCGTCACCTCACCCTTAGCTAGTTCTCCGTTTATTCCGTAGCTTTTATTTCGAGTTACTAACATTTAGCAACCGAACCGGTATCCAATACCCAGGTGCTACTAAGAGTACTAGCAAGGTACACATTAGTAACTCGTATATCAAATATACTTCTATCAATGTTGCCAGCCTTCTTATCTACCAAGTATCTAGGGTTGTTCCGCTTCAGCGACCTCTCACCTCATAATAGAAGCACTTAGTCTCGGGTTTGAGTTCAACTTTGGGTTGCTTCACTGGAGCAGCAACTGACTTGCTATCCATGAAGTTTCCCTCCTTGATCTTGCCCTTTTCGAAACTAGTGGTTTGATTAACCATCAACACTTGACGCTCCTTCTTGATTTCTACCTTCGCGGTGTCAAACATCGCGAACAGCTCAGGGATCAATACTTCTATCCCTGGTGTATTATAGTTCATCACTTAAGTTCTAGTAGCTTTAGTGACAGTGACTTGGAGAACTATATCAATCACTACCTTATCTGGAAGATCAACTCCCACTTGATTCAAGCGATTGTAGTACCCAGACAATCTGAGTACATGCTCAACGATTGAGCTATTCTCCTTCATCTTACAGGCAAAGAATCTTGTTGGAGATCTCATATCTCGCAACACAGGCACGAGCCTGAGATCACAATCTCTGCCCCTAGAACATCTCATATGTTCCGTGACGTTCAAAACGTTTCGGAGCCTCAATTCTAAGCCGTAATGCATGACGCACAAAACTATCAAGTAGTCATCGAAACGTGCCTGTCAGATGTTCACAACATCTATAGACGACGCTAGAGGGGGTGGCGCACCGAGCGGTGCATTAAGGACATAAGCCTTCTGTGCAGCAATGAGGACAATCCTCAGATCACGGACCCAGTCCGCAATATTGCTACCAACATCTTTCAATTCTATTTCTCTAGGAACATATAAAAATACAAGGGAGCCACAACGCGAGCTAGTAATCTACAACATAATTTGCAAAGACACTTTGACTATGTTCATGATAATGAGTTCAATTAATCATATTATTTAAGAACTCCCACTCAAATTGACATCCCTCCGATCATTCGAGTGATACATGATCCAAATTCACCAACTCAAGTCCGATCATCACGTGAGTTGAGGTGGCTGCAATGGTGAACATCATTATGTTGATCATATCTACTATATGACTCATGTTCGACCTTTCGGTCTCTCGTGTTCCGAGGCCATGTCTGTACATGCTAGGCTCGTCAAGTTTAACCCGAGTGTTCTGCGCGTGCAAATCTGGCTTGCACCCGTTGTATGTGAACGTAGAGTCTATCACACCCGATCATCACGTGGTGTCTCAACACGACGAACTTTCGCAACGGTGCACACTCGGGGAGAACACAGTTCATCTTGAAATTCAAGTGAGGGATCACCTTATAATGCTACCGCCGTACTAAGCAAAACAAGGTGCATAAAAGGATTAACATCTCATGCAATTCATAAGTGACATGATATGGCCATGAACTTGTGTTTAAGATCTCCATCTTCGAAACACCGGCATGATCTCCATCGTCACCGGCACAACACCATGATCTCCATCATCTTGATCTCCATCAATGTGTTGCCATTGGGGTTGTGGCGCCAGCCCTGCTTCTACTTCTATTGCTACTGCTTAGCGATAAAGTAAAGCATTACATAGCGCTTAATGATTGACACGCAGGTCATACAATAATTAAAGACAACCCTATGGCTCCTGCCGGTTGCCGTACTCAACGACATGCAAGTCGTGAAATTCTATACATCACATGATCATCTCATACATCACATATATCTCATCATGTAATTGGCCATATCACATCACAACATACCCTGCAAAAACAAGTTAGACGTCCTCTAATTGTTGTTGCATGTTTTACGTGGCTGCTATGGGTATCTAGCAAGAACGATTCTCACCTACGCATAAACCACAACGGTGATACACTAGTTTGCTTTTCAACCTTCTCAAGGACCGCCTTTGTCGAATCCGATCCAACTAAAGTGAGAGAAACTGTCACCCGCAAGCCATCTAGGCAACAAGTTGCGTCGAGGGAACCGGTCTCTCGTAAGCGTACGAGTAATGTTGGTCCGGGCCGCTTCATCTCACAATCCCGCTGAACCAAAATACGACCAAGGGAGGAAGCAATCTAAGCATCAACGCCCACAAACCTTTTGTGTTCTACTCGAGATCTCATCGAACCATCAACCTAGCTCATGATGCCACTGTTGGGGAACGTCGCATGGGAAACAAAAATTTTCCTACGCACACGCAAACCTATCCATGGTGATGAGCATCTACGAGAGGGAGAGTGGATCTACATACCCTTGTAGATCGCTAAGCGGGAAGCGTTAAGAAACGCGGTTGGTGTAGTCGAACATCTTCGCGATCCAAATCGCCGAGCGTCCCGCGATCTCATCACGATCCGTCCCGCGATCCAATCACGATACGTCCCGTGAACTCATCACGATCCGTCCCGCGATCTCATCACGATCCGTCTCACGATCTTGATCACGATCTGTCCCGCAAACTCATCACGATCCGTTCCACGATCTCATCACGAACCGTCTCGCGATCTCGATCACGGTCCTTCCGATCTAGCGCCGAACGGACGGCACCTCCGCGTTCAGCACACGTGCAGCTTGATGACGATCTCCACCATCTTGATCCAGCAAGAGGAGGTGGAGAGGAGAGAGAGTTCACCGGCAGCGTGACGGCGCTCCGGTGATGGTGGTGGTGGAGCAATTCCGGCAGGGCTTCGCCTAAGCGCTGCAGAAATCCGATCTAGAGGAGAAACTGTGCACCGGTGAAACGGGTAGCACGTGGCCGGAAATTCTGTCCAAAAACCACCCAATCCACTAGTATATATAGGAGGAGAGGAGAGGAGAGGCAGCCAAGGCCTTTGGGTCGGCCGAAATAGGAGGTGGGAAGAAATCCTACTTCACCTCCAATCCTAGTTGGAGTAGGATTGCCTCCTATTGGCTGATTTTCCACTTTTTGCTTTAGGACTTTCTCTCCTGCGCCATGGGCCTTTGTGGCTGTTTTCCCAGCCCACTAAGGGCTGGTTATTATTCTCCCACAGCCCATGGACCTCTTGGGGTCGAAGTACCCCTCCCGGAGGCCTCCCGGTACACTACCGGCACTCCCGGTACACTACCGGCACTCCCGGTACACTACCGATGAGCCCGAAACTTTTCCGGAAACCAAACTGGGACTTCCTATATATGAATCTTTACCTCCGGACCATTCCGGAGCTCCTCGTGATGTCCGGGATCTCATCCGGGACTCCGAACAAACTTCGGTCACCACCATACATAACTCTACACTACCGAAACGTCACCGAACCTTAAGTGTGCAGACCCTGCGGGTTCGAGAACTATGTAGACATGACCGAGACACCTCTACGGTCAATAACCAATGGAGGGACCTGGACATCCACATTGGTTCCTACATATTCTACGAAGATCTTTTTCGGTCGAACCTCTATGTCAAGGATTTAGTTAATCCCGTATAACGTCCCCTTTGTTCTTCGGTATGTTACTTGCCCGAGATTCGATCGTCGGTATCTCCATACCTAGTTCAACCTCGTTACTGGCAAGTCTCTTTACTCGTTCCGTAATACAAGATCCCGTGACTAACACTTAGCCACATTGCTTGCAAGGCTTGTTGTGATGTTGTATTACCGAGTGGGCCCTGAGATACCTCTCCGTCACACGGAGTAACAAATCCCAGTCTCGATCCATGCCAACTCAACAAACACCATCGGAGATACCTGTAGAGCACCTTTATAGTCACCCAGTTACGTTGCGACGTTTGATACACACAAGGCACTCCTCCGATATCCGTGAGTTGCATGATCTCATGGTCATAGGAACATATACTTGACATGCAGAAAACAGTAGCAATAAACTGACACGATCATATGCTATGTTTGTAGTTTGGGTCTTATCCATCACATCATTCTCCTAATGATGTGATCCCGTTATCAAATGACATCTCATGTCCATGGCTAGGAAACCTTAACCATCCTTTGATCAACGAGCTAGTCCATTAGAGGCATACTAGGGACATGGTTTTGTCTATGTATCCACACATGCATTTAAGTCTCCGATCAATACAGTTATAGCATGGATAATAAACGATTATCATGAACAAGGAAATATGATAATAACTAATTTATTATTGCCTCTAGGGCATATTTCCAACAGAGTCCTCCTCCTCCACTCCTAGTAGGATCAGGATTCCTTCCTTATTTCCACCTTTTTGCCTTTTTCCACCTTTTCCACTTTGGAATTTCTTCCCAGTCGCATGGGCCTTCTGTGGGACTTCGGCCAGCCCACTAAGGTCTGGTATTCCTTCTCCCACAGCCCATGTAGCCTCTTGGGTCGAAATACCCCTCCCTATGGTCCCCTGGTACACTACCGGCACTCCCGGTACACTACCGATGAGCCCGAAACTTTTTCGGTGACCAAAACAGGACTTCCTATATATATATATATATATATATATATCAATCTTTACCTCCGGACAATTCCGGAGCTCCTCGTGATGTCTGAGATCTCATCCGGGACTCCGAACAACCTTCGGTCAACACCATACATAACTCTATACTACTGAAACGTCAACGAACCTTAAGTGTCCAGACCCTGCGGGTTCGAGAACTATGTACACATGATCGAGACACCTCTACGGTCAATAACCAATAGCGGGACCTGGATGCCCATATTGGTTCCTACATATTCTACGAAGATCTTTATCGGTCGAACCTCGATGTCAAGGATTTAGTTAATCCCGCATGATGTTCCCTTTGTTCTTCGGTATGTTACTTGCCCAAGATTCGATCGTTGGTATCTCCATACCTAGTTCAATCTCGTTACCGGCAAGTCTCTTTACTCGTTCCGTAATACAAGATCTCGTGACTAACACTTAGTTACATTGTTTGCAAGGCTTACTGTGATGTTGTATTACCGAGTGCGCCCTGAGATACCTCTCCATCACACGGGGTAACAAATCCCAGTCTTGATTCATGCCAACCCAACAAACACCCTCAGAGATACCTATAGAGTGCCTTTATAGTCACCCAGCTACGTTGCAACGTTTGATACACACAAGGTACTCCTCGGGCGTCAGTGAGTTGCATGATCTCATGGTCATAGGAACATATACTTGACATGCAGAAAATAGTAGAAATAAACTGACACGATCATATGCTACGTTTGTAGTTTGGGTCTTGTCCATCACATCATTCTCCTAATGATGTGATCCCATTACCAAATGACATCTTGTCCATGACTAGGAAACCATAGCCATCTTTGATCAACGAGCTAGTATATTAGAGGCATACTAGGGACATGGTGTTGTCCATGTATCCACACATGTATCTGAGTTTCCGATCAACACAATTATAGCATGGATAATAAATGATTATCATGAACAAGGAAATATGATAATAACCAATTTATTATTGCCTCTAGGGAATATTTCCAACAGTGACAAGTAACCTCTGATAGCGGATGGAAGTTGCCTGGAGGAGGAACATTAGCTGACTTGGGTGCCTAGGGCCTCTACTGATATCCTGGGTTGTGTGGGTGGGAAGAACCACGACCATCGAACTGTCTCTGCTGCTGAGGGGGACGAAACGGAGGAGGAGGAGGAACCCAATACTTGTGCTGCTTAGGGACCATCTGAGAGCTGGAAGAAGAAGAAAAGGAATCCCTGGAGCGCTTCCTTGAGTTCTCTAACTTGAGCTGAGTTGCCTCGACCTTCAAAGCCATGTTGTAGAACTGATCAAACTCATGAGTCTCTTGAAGGACCAGACCTGGCAGAAGCTCATCCTTGAGACCACCTCTGAACTGATAAATCATGGACTTGTCATCTGAAACATCTTGCTTAGCATAGCGGGCCAGATTCTGGAACTCGATGTTGTACTGATAGACAGACTTGCTCCCTTGCTTAAGGTGCCTGAACTTCTCACGCATCTCCTCGACAAAGCTTGTGGGAATGTAATGGGCCCTGAAGTCACAACAGAAATCATCCCAAATGACAACACGATCGCCCCTGGGGTCCTTGTATTGCTGCCACCAATCTGTTGCCTCACCCTTGAGCTGGAACGACGTGAATCTCACAAAGTCCTCTGGTTTGACATTGCTGCACTCAAAATGCTTACTCATGTCACAGAGCCAATCATCTGCATCAAAAGGCTGCTCACAATAGGTGAAAGACTTGGGTTGGTTGGCAAGGAACTGGTTGAGCGTCGCGAACTAAGGCTGATTCTGAAAATTCTTTGGAAAGACTTGCTGACCCTGATCTCTTTCTTGCAACAGCCTGAGAAACATCTGAGTATTCGCATTGGTTGCGGCCATCACAGCTTGCGAAGCTTCTGGAGGAGGGGTGGGGTGGCGGGGTATTAGATTGCTCCCCATCACGACCCGAACACCCGCGAGTTGTTGGAGCCATCCTAGAGATGGACAAGAACATCAGCACCTCATTGACAAAGATGATAGCAATCATCTGAATCAAATGACTTGAAATAAATTGAACGAATAACATAAACAACCTTCCTACTGAAAAAATAGTAAGAACGCCTTCTTCGGGTTTGAAATTACTTCATCGGATATTAGAAGCCACTTGCAATAACACAAAAGTATTGAGCTAATGTTGCTCGGAACAAATGTATATACCGTCATACATCTGAAGAAGATGATCCTAGATAATTACATGAGTTCCCACCAAAGAACTTCTAAAAAATTTCTGGTTATGCAATACGGTGTTGGGGATACAAGGAGGAAATATCTCGCACAACTAACAAACCTACACCCCAACTGTATCAATCTCAGCACATAACCAGAGGCTTCCGGAAATCCATCTAACTCGGATCCTCGAAAGCACAACGATACTAACCATGGTGGTACCCCGAATGCCTCCCCAGTACTGCGTGACTCCGACCTTATCTCACCACGACAAGTATTGAAGCAATTCCGAATACCCTCCGTCCTGGGATACTAAGGAAGCAGAATGATAACAATGTGCCAAGAATTCCCTGGAGCTCAACTCCCTGGAAGAAATCAAGTCAGACAGGAGGCACCAAGACAGAACTCTGTCACATCGGTATCATATAGTTTCCAAAATACCCGCGTGATCCTAAAAAATTTTTGAGCGAGAAGAGGAGTAGAATCAAAAATTCCTAAGTCGAATACCTCACCAGAGTATAGAAGAGGAGTAAAAAGAAACCTAATCTCTGATATAACTAGACTCAAAATAGTTTTACTAGACTCGACTAGGCCAAGTTCGATCAAGCAAAGGGCTCCTATGGTTGTATGGCTCTGAATACCAACTTGTAACGCCCAAGATGCACACCAACTTGTATGGCTCTGAATATTCATGCCACAATAAAGAATATTACATGGATAAATATGATTAGGTAGCATTCCACATAAAACAAATTGTTTTTATCATTTAACTACTCGAGGATGAGTAGGAATTAATCTTGGGGATGATGATACGTCTCCAATTGTAACGCCAAGATGCACGCCTATCCATATTTGGGCACGGGGGCCTCGACAGGGATAGAGGCGCATCTAGTCGTTTCGCAAGTTTAGTATCATCACATACATTTATGAAGAGAGGAGTATATGAGTTGGCTTACACTCGCCACATGCTAAATTACAAATCCACACAGTTTATTCAAACATCATTCAAAGATAGGGTCCCTCTACGGACGAAAACAAACGAGAAAAGATGTGATGAAACTGTCTTGCTTGCACCGAAGATCACGACCAAGGCCTCTCTACTCGTTTGGATATGTGAGGTACATTCTTCCATGTTCCTCGTCATACTCCCACTCGAGCAGCGTCACATCATCCGGCATGGACTCATCTACACCCGCACCTGTATTCTCTGTAGTAATCTATTTGTTGTAGTAATCTGTGAGCCACGGGGACTCGGCAATCTCGCAACTGGGTATCGAGACTATTCAAGCTTATTAGGTTGGATGGGGTAAGTGTTGAGTTTGCAGCAGCACTAAGCATTGTATGGTGTCTAACTTACGAGAACATGAATGTAAATATGGTGGACTACGTAAAACGATCGAGTTCTACCATGATCTCTAAGAGATCCTGAACACCTACTTACATCAAACATAACCCCACCATGTTCTCTCTCGGATCGTGTTCACGAGCAGAGACGATCACCGTTACTCACACCATGGGTGTATTTTATTGGAGTTTACTTCAAGTTAACTATAATCGGGTGTTAAACAAATATCCAAGTTGCCACATAACTGTGGGCACGGCTTTCCGAAATATTTAACCCTACAGGGGTGCTCCAACTAATCCATCATAAATTAACCACACTCCGCGAGAACAACCTCGACCACAGATCTCATGATCATCCTAGGAAATTCCAAAGGAAAACTGACACCTCGAGATAGCCCGAAGAAAAACAGAGTTCCTCACGCAAGCCATTCGAAAAAGGTAAAAAAAGTCTAGCAAGACCTCCCGATGAGCCAGATCCGCTTCTAGAGCCATGCGCTCTCTATCAACGGGCATCATCCGTCTATGAGAAGTGGACGGTTGCCTGAAAATGCCTCGAGTTGCCCCGAGGTGGACCAACACTCATGAGGAGCACTGTCCCGGGGGTTGATTAATTATCCATGGGGTTGCAAAGCCCTATGCAATCTTATTAAGTTGTTTAAGAAAATAGTACCAATGTTGGGTCTTGCCAGACAAGTTTTAATCTCAAACGAATAATCAAGGGGGTCCCCATAACAACCCCGAGCATTTTAGGAGCGCAAAACATGGAAACATAACACCGGTAACAAGTAACTATGGCAGTAAAGTGGAACAAAACACCGAGCAAAAGGCCAAGCATTCCACCATACCAAGATATATATGTGCATTAAATTAAATAGCAGTAAATATTGTCATATCTCCAGATTTCCATGTTGTCACATGGAAACAACCTGCACCCGCAACTAAGAACGCTATAAGAAGGGCTGATCAACGGTAACTTAGCCAAACAAGGTTTGCTAGGATGTGGAGGGGTTAAAGGCTATCATGGCAATGTAGGAGGCTTGACATTCAAGTGGTAGGTAGCGCATATGTAACGATAAGAGCGAGACATCTAGCAAAACAAAAATAGTGTTGGGATCCGGGTACGATCATCTTGCCTGTTGGTTCTTCAGAGGGACAAAGAGCGGGGTCCTCGTAGTGGTACTCTCCTAGATCCTCATACTCAGGTTCACCACTCGCGTCTACCCAAGAGAAACTACAACAATAAACAACCAACCAAGGTGCAATGCACAAACAAGATGATGCAGGATTCATTTGAAGTATTTAGCATGGCAATCCTAAGCTAGTCATGTTTCTCATGCAATAGTTAAGTTATTTACAATTCTGGACAGAACCTCATGTTAAGTTGTTTGAACATGCATGATCATGGCAAATATGGATGCTTCATGCAAAATCTATGCAAATGCATATGTAGAACGTAGGAAACGGAGTAACAGATCTCACGCTACGCTCATGGGAAGGTACAAAGACAAAACACAAGACAATGAAGGCCATGGGCTATTCCTTGGTATTCCAAGGTAGCCACTAGTTAGGAAATAAAAAAACCAACCACAATAGAGCCAAATATCAAGAAAAACAATGGAGCATAGCTCCCACAAGTCACAAAACACTAACACACACAATCTGTCCCAAAACAGCAACATATCAACTTCCACACCAAATATCTAGAACTACAGGAAGTTTCCAATCTCAAACAAAACATGTACAGAAACTACATAACATGCTTATCAAATCAACCAACTACACAACCTGCAAAGGAAGCACATATCACTAAGCATGAAGCTCACAAGATGGCATGATGAAACAGATTCTAGGGACTTGGTGAAAATCACAGTTTTCTGGAATCTGAGTTAAGCTGATAGCAAGTTGACAGTAGTAAGTAATGATGCTAGAGACCACCTATTGGCATGAAATTAACAGGATGGTAGAGGGCAACATCTACTATAAAACACAAGCATTGAGCTTGAGCTAAAACACAACATATCATCTGGTACCATCCACTCTTCATGGCATAAAAATAATAACAGATTCTCAGACTGAAAAATAATTAGCATGTTGAAATCAACAACATTTTAATAGCCACTTTGGAGCATGATTCCCACTCATATGCAAGACTAACATGTCAAAAGAAAATACCATGGCATTCTACTCATGAAAAACTACCACTTCCAAGTTGACACCAATATCAAAGCATGCATGAATTAATTCAAACTAAAATGACAAAATGGCATATTGTGACAAAATGATATATTGTCAAACTTTCTCAAATGAGCAAACCAATTGCACCAATGGATTCATTGGGAAATTCTACCCCAATTCCATATATCATACTCATATATAAGCTTATGAAAAACACCCAAAACCATGCTCGAAAATAACATGCCATACCCATAAGTCAAAACTTGCTATATTTGCTCATGTCTAAATATGCTCATGTATAGAAATGGCAACTATACCATAAAGGAAATAATCTAATTAAAAAAACAATAAAACAGATAAAAAACTAAATAGATAGGAGGGGCCCACCTAGCATAGACACCAGGGCCCCTCTATGTGGATGACAAGTGGGACATGGGCCCACTGTCATACACACACACAAACAAACACACACACACACACACAAGCACACAAAAGCACACCTAGATCCTGCTATCCATAGGGATCCACTCCTGCTCACACACACACAGGCATACACCACACAGCACAAACTAGCAATGGAAAAAAAGGAACAAGGGGCGCGCCAGGGGTTCGAACCCCTGACCTCATGGTCTCAGCCCGGTTCAGTTGGCACTACGCTAGATGGGGAACTACTGGTAGAAAGGGAGGATAGCCAGGAAAACATCTAAAGAACCATCTTCTCCTACCCGCAGATAGACCAGAAGAAGGCGACATCGGCAAGCCCTCGGGCGACCACCGGGGCCGGCGACCTGCGGCGGGGCTGCGGGGTCACAAGGGAGGCTCATTCCCATGAAGCTAGGGCGGCCACGATGCGGGGCAGGACGGGCTCGAGCTCCCGCTCATGGCAGAAGCCACTGCCCCCCTCACACGCGAAGCAAGATAGGACGGGCTACGGCGGCTGGACGCGCGCGAGGACGCGAAGCTTCAGGGTGGTGAGCATGCGGGGCTAGCACACAGCCTAAGCATAGCGGGGGCTCGCTACGACGTGGACGCCTCTGAATCTCGAACTCCAGAGCACCGGGAGCGCGCACACGATAGAACAATGGCAAGGGCTACAACATCCTAGGGATGAAGGAGAGGGAAGGGATCGAGCGCGGGGGTATACCTCTCCTACCTCGACACGACGACGGGGTCGGGGACGCAGCAGATAGACGACGACACATCGAGGAACTCCGGCGAACTCCTAACCGAAACACCGAGGAAGGAGACGACGATGCACGGGGCCTTGGAGTTCTCCTGGTCGTCGAGGAAGAAGAGGGGAATCGTGGCTTCGTCTCCGCACACGGTGGGGCACCGGGAGGGGCTGCCGGAGACTAGCCCGAGCTCGAGCTCGTGCTCGCTTGATTCATGGCGGCCAGCGACGGCTATGGCAAGGCTGCGCTTCCCTGGCGACGGCGTGGCTAGGAGGAGGGGGAATGGGAAGAGCAAACCCTAGGGATGTGTGATAGCCTGGCATATTAGGGATGATAGACTACTCATATCAATAAGGAATTCCCTTTTTTTCTAGGAGCCCATTCGAATAGAACCCCCAGGTTAAGCGTGCTTGGCTTGGAGTAGTGCTAGGAGGGGTGATCGACCGGGAAGTTGGTCCTGGGTGCGCATGAGTGAGGACAAAGTGCGCAGAAAAGACTAGTATTGATCTGACCGACCGGGAAGTTGGTCTCGGGTGCGCATGAGTGAGGACAAAGTGCGTAGAAAACACTAGTATTGATCTGTGAGGCTAGTCTAGATCCCGCCAGGAGTAACGACCACCGGCGGGTGTGTCCGGGGCGTTACAAGTTGGTATCAGAGCCGACCCTCGCGGTTACACGGATGTTTGCCGACAGGTGCGTGGTCATGTTGTTTATGAAGTATGTGACCTATCGTGGCACACGGAATGACACATGTATCGGATTGGAAGCACAGACATTTGTGCCAAGAGGGAACGTTCCTGTGACACGACGAGGACGTCGGTTCCTCTGAGTGATGGTGTATGTGATAGCCTGGCATATTAGGGATGATAGACTACTCATATCAATAAGGAATTCTCTTTTTTTCCAGGAGCCCATTCGAATAGAACCCCCAGGTTAAGCGTGCTTGGCTTGGAGTAGTGCTAGGATGGCTGACCGACCGGGAAGTTGGTCCTGGGTGCGCATGAGTGAGGACAAAGTGCGCAGAAAAGACTAGTCTAGATCTGACCGACCGGGAAGTTGGTCCCGGGTGCGCATGAGTGAGGACAAAGTGCGTAGAAAAGACTAGTATTGATCTGTGAGGCTAGTCTACATCCCGCCAGGAGTAACGACCACCGGCGGGTGTGTCCGGGGCGTTACAAGTTGGTATCAGAGCCGACCCTCGCGGTTACACGGATGTTTGCCGACAGGTGCGTGGTCATGTTGTTTATGAAGTATGTGACCTATCGTGGCACACGGAATGACACATGTATCGGATTGGAAGCACAGACATTCGTGCCAAGAGGGAACGTTCCTATGACACGACGAGGACGTCGGTTCCTCTGAGTGGTGGTGTATGTGATAGCCTGGCATATTAGGGATGATAGACTACTCATGTCAATAAGGAATTCCTCTTTTCCAAGAGCCCATTCGAATAGAACCCCTAGGTTAAGCGTACTTGGCTTGGAGTAGTGCTAGGATGGGTGACCGACCGGGAAGTTGGTCCTGGGTGCGCATGAGTGAGGACAAAGTGCGCAGAAAAGACTAGTATTGATCTGAACGACCGGGAAGTTGGTCCCGGGTGCGCATGAGTGAGGACAAAGTGCGTAGAAAATACTAGTATTGATCTGTGAGGCTAGTCTAGATCCCGCCAGGAGGAACGACCACCGGCGGGTGTGTCGGGGGCGTTACAGGATGCGCGACGACAGGGATTTAAAGGGGCTCGAAGGCTGACGGCAACTCGACGTCCGCGCCAAACGGCGGCGCTCTCTCTCTCAAACGCTTTTTGAAACTGATGGAAAGCGGCAACGGGACCAGGTAGCTGCTAGTCGCTGGGCCAGGAGGGCTTCGAGGCCCAGGTGGGTCGCGGTGCTGGGCCTCCCTCAGCTCTCTCTCTCTCCCACACCAAACCTCTTCTTTTATTTAAAAAAAATAGAACAAAACAATAAAGCCCCACAAAGAAAAAGGAATATTATTTTCTCCAAATCAAATATATTTAGACCTAAATTAAATGCACTAGTCAATTTAAACCTAAGTAAATTAATTCTTTTTATTAATGTTACCTGTTGTTTTATTTAAAAACAACAGCAACAACAGCAACAACAAGTGAAAGAGCTCACCTACTCCACTCAGCACAATTAACTTGAGCAAGAGAACATTTTTAAAAGATTTCTAGGACAAGTTAAAACTAATGTCATTAAATAATTGAGAGCAAAAGGGGTTTTTCTAAGATGTTGAAATGGAAGAGGGGTTTAACCCCACAAGCACACATGCACTTATCCACATCACACCTCACATCTCAACACTCCACAAGCACAACCAAGGCAACAATAAATATGCAATAGATATGATGAGCATGATGGAATGATGCATAAAATGGAAAAGGCAATGGAACAAAATAGTAATTCATTCAGGCACATGGCAAACATAGAGGAACATATGGGTACATGACCATAAATGGCAAGGGTAGCACTTGGGATGTTACACCAATGTATCTATAATTTTTGATTGTTCCATGCTATTATATTATATGTTTTGGATGTTTTATATGCATTAATATGCTACTTTATATTATTTTTGGGACCAACCTATTAATCTAGAGCCTAGTGTCAGTTTCTATTTTTTCCTTGTTTTTGAGAATTGCAAATAAGGAATATTGAATGGAGTCCAAACGGAATAAAACCTCCAGAATGATTTTTTCTGGACCGGAAGGAAGCCACCAAGCTTGGAGACCAAGGCACAAGAACCACCATGGGGCCACAAGCCCTAGGGGCGCGCACATGGGGGTAGGGCGTGCCCTGTGGGCTTATGGGCCCATGACAACCCTCCTAATCCTAATCTTCGGCCTATAAATTCCCAAATATCCCTGTATATCAGGCGAGCCATGAAAACACTTTTCCACCGCTAGAAGCCTCCATTCCCGAGAGATCCAATATTTGAGCCTTTTCGGTAATCTGCCGGAGGGGGATTCGATCACAGAGGGCATCTACATCAACTCGATTGCCCCTTTGATGATGCGTGAGTAGTTCACCACAGACCTTCGGGTCCATAGCTAGTAGCTAGATGGCTTCTTCTCTCTCTTTGCTCTTCAATACCATGTTCTTCATGATCTTCATGGAGATCTATCCGTTGTAATACTCTTTTGCAGTGTATTTGTCGAGATCCAATGAATTGTGGGTTTATGTTCAGATTATCCATGAATATTATTTGAGTCTTTTCTGAATTCTTATATGCATGATTTCATATCTTTGCAAGTCTGTTCGAGTTATTGGTTTGGTTTGGCCAAGAGATTGGTAATTCTTGCAATGGGAGAAGTGCTTAGTTTTGGGTTCAATCTTGCGGTGTCCTCACCTAGTGAAGTAGGGGTAGCGAGGCACGTATTGTATTGTTGCCATCAAGGATAACAAGATGGGGTTTTCATCATATTGCTTGAGTTTATCCCTCTACATCATGTCATCTTACCTAATGTGTTAATCTTTTCTTCATGAACTTAATACTCTAGATGCAGGCAAGAGTCGGTCGATGTGTGGAGTAATAGTAGTAGATGCAGAATCGTTTCGGTCTACTTGACACAGATGTGATGCCTATATGCATAATCATTGCCTTGGATATCTTCATAATTATTTGCTTTTCTATCAATTGCTCGACAGTAATTTGTTCACCCACCGTAATACTTGCCATCATGAGAGAAGCCTCTAGTGAAACCTATGGCCCTCAGGTCTATTTTCCATCTTATACTTTTAGATCTAAAACCAAAAATTCCAAAAATACTTTGCTGCATTATTTTTACCTTTTGTTTTACTTTCCATTCAAGTAACCGTGAAGGGATTGACAACCCCTTTGTAGCATTGGGTGCAAGAGTTTGATTCTTTGTTTAGGTACATCTATTGGGGACTTGCTTGTATCTCCTACTAGATTGATACCTTGGTTCTCAACAACTGAGGGAAATTCTTATCTAATTTTCTGCATCACCCGTTCCTCTTCACGGAAACCAACGCATGATCGAGAAGTAGCAGCGTGCAACCGTCTCGACTGCGAGCGCCAGGATCTCCATCTGTGGTCCCTCAAAGAACCAACTAGTCGGGGAGTCATTTGCCTTCACGACCACATCAATGTGGTAATCCTTCATCACGGCATGGACCCAGTGCTCGTGGTAGAGGAAAATGGGTGGTCGGTGATACCGGCACTTCTCCAGGCTATCCTCAAGGAGTAGGGGAAAGTCGGATGTTGGGCGGTCTTCGGGTACGACGGCCATCTACAAGGTTTGAAGGGAGTAGAGTCAGTATAGAAATTGTTGCACTTGGCAACTAGGCATAGTTTCTAAAAAGGGGTTTTATCGTAACTAAAGTCCATGCTAACTAAGGGCTTCCTACAGTTAGGATGGCTCTATACCAACTCTGTGGGGACCCCGACTCATAAGTCGTAATTACTGTCGGTGTCAAAACCAGCGGATCTCGGGTAGGGGTCCCGAATTGTGAGACTAGAATCGACGGTAACATGAGACGAAGGGTACATGAGTTTACCCAGGTGCGGGCCCTCCTATGGAGGTAATACCCTACATCGTGCTTGGTTGTATTGATGATGTGAGGGGTTACAGAGTTGATCTACCTCGAGATCATATAACTAACCCTAGATGAGTTGTTCTCCCCCTATACCCTAGAAACCCTTCGGCTTATATAGATGCCGAGGATACCTAGGGTTTACACATGGTCGGTTACATGTCGAATAGATAAACATGCCTATTTACTACATCAAACATGGAGCGCAAGTCGTGCTCCCCGAAGCTTCCATCCTAGAGACCGGCCTTCAAGTCTTTCGGTGTTCGGTAAGTAGCCCTCATAGTCCAGCCCATAATAATAGGTCGGCCATACGAGGACCCCCTAATCCAGGACTCCCTCAATCACCGAATGCACGTGCACAGTGATCCTAGAGATCAATGCTCACTGAACACACAGAAGTTGAATAACAAGATTCTTACATCCATACATGCCATCTTACACAAATAAAGACCACTAAGGTCAAGTCTTACATAGATAGAGCCGTGAAGGCCAAACACCAAACATGACTGGCAGCGGAAATCATGAACGAAAGTGTGAACCCATGCCATATGCCTTAACCTTATAGGCATTTTGCCTGGGAAGCATCCTAATTCGCATGTTCGCCACCAACGAAATCTTCAGCATATTCCCGCTCTTCCATGCCTGGCATATTAAATAACCAGTGGCAAGCTGATGAGTAGTTTGAATGTACTCGCAAGCAACCCATGTTTTGGAACAAGGTATAACAATGCGTGATATAACACTAAGTAGGTAAGTTTATAAAAAGCTAATTCTGAGTGCAATGGCATGATCAGTTAACTTGTAAAAGCATGCATCATGTGGTTGCAGGTATCCATGTGAAAATTTGCAGATATCAATTTGAACAGGGGGTTCAACATTTCATGTTCGGTCATCATGCAAAGCCATCTGACCTAGCTCAAGCACCATCTTTCGCCCACACACACACACACTAGGTTTGTGAAAACATCGTACGTATCCAAAGAGCAGTCATCCAACTATCCTTGACCGTGGACCCTGCTATTTGAATAGTTTTACACTCTACAGAGGTCGCACACTTTACCCACAAGACTTGGGAAACTTCTTGTCAAGCCACGACTCATGTTACGACTCATGCCTTTACCCTAGCAACACTAAACAAAGAGTCCACTCGTTGTCACACAACCCGCACGATGTACATCACAATTATCATCCATGATGGGACCAACGGTGTGCATGGTGTTTATGAAAACAGCCCATGATCATCCTTTCCGGCACGACCCCATATCGAGAGTAACCACGTCACTGTCACCACTAATAATGCGGGCTCTCTACTAGCGCCGAGCAAGGTAATCAACAAAACCAAGTCCCATAAGGGGTATCATGGTTGTACATGTAAGGTTGGATTAATGGTCGCTACTTAAAGCAACCCCTTTTTGAAAACAACACACACATACTTGCTCTAGTACACTATTTCTTTGTCAAGTGGTTACCTAGTTCATCACCATCTCCCTCGGGTATTAGTGGGCACCGATGGGGTTTTTGAAAAAATCTTTGAAATAAATTGCTTCCAACACCATGCATATCCCATACCTTTTTGTGTAGCATCTACTTAGCAACCTAACTACTCCCACCCGCATAACCCTCATAAGGAGGTAGGGTCATGCACGATGCAAGTATCAACGAGGAAGTAAGAGGCATCCACCAAAGTGACCACCATGTCATTATGATCAATTTATCAAAACATAAGGTGCTATATGACATGCATGAAAAAGTTTCTTATGCATGGTCAAGGGGTTGCTTGCCTCGCTCAACAAAGTCCTTGGGGTCTTCAAAATCTTCTAGTCCAACTCCCTTGTCAACAACACAAGCTATCGTTGCAAAATTAACGGGAAAAAATAAGAGCATGACAAAAACAGAGAAAATAATCATTCATAAAAATATCAAATCACTTTTGTAAAATACTAGGTGAAAAAGTAAAACTACTAAAAATAATAGTCTTCGGTTTTGAAGTGCAAAAAGTTTTGAAGACTATTTTTGCAGTGGTTTTAAATATTTAAAACAAGGTTTTTAAATAAAACAATACACGAGATGTTTTCAAAAAGTGGCACAAGTGGCATTATTAAATATTGCATAATTTTAGAAGTTTTGTGGATTTGGAATTTCTGGATTTGGATAATTATTTTATCCCGTGGAAAATTTGGAAAACATAAAGAAAATAGAAAAGGAAAAGGCCACAATGCCTTGGGCCAGAATCGGCCAGCATCTAAGCCGACCCAGAGGTCAGCCAGCCCAGGTGAGCCAGGAGCACGCACTGTCAGGTTTGAACCCGACGCGCGGGGCCCAGCAACCAGTGACTGAGAGAGAGAGAAGACAAGGCAGAGGCTGGCTGGTGGGGTCCCCTTGTTGAGACCGTTGTCAACCTATGGACATAGGGAGGCGGAGCTCACCAACAACGAAGAAGTGCATGGAGAGGGCGGCTAACAGCGGAAATGTACCCTAGGTGTTGTCACCGATCGAGTGCTAGTGGAGGGAGGAGCCGGGGTGTAGGGAGTCAATGGCGACAAGGTGGCCGTGGTGGAGGCGCATCGAGCTGCAATCAGAACGGAGAAGGGAGGAGGGGTCATCAGGGAGCTTACGAAGGACCAGGGGAAGAAGAAAGAGGACCGTAGGGGGCCTGTACCCGAAGATCTTCGGCGAGCCGAAGTGGGAGATCCTATGCTCGATCTCGAGCTCAGGGTCTCCTAGAGAGAAGAAGGGGCCTTGTGGTGCGATTAGGTGGAGAAGAGAGCAATCAGAGGGGAGAGAAGGACTCGGGGTGGCCTCTTTATAGGTCACCCGAGGTCCATAGTGTGCCCGTGCATCAGACTTGGTTGTGGGGGTGCTGGAGACCACGGGAGGAGGAACGGGGGTGTCTGTGGTCTTCCTAGGGGTTGTCCATGACCAGAGGGAGCAAGAGGGGAGCGGGAGGGTGCGCTCTGGTGATGCAACTCACTGGCCGAGCCAGCGGTCCTCGACACGCGTGGGAGGAGGGCGAGGGAGGAAGAGAGAGGAGGGGCCAACCGTGTTGCATGTCACGGACGCCGATGACATCTCGAGGGACATGCTCGGGAGGCCCGAGGCTATCGGGACTGGTGGTTGGGTGGCGGCTACAGTGCGCGTGCGCACTATAGCATGCTCCAGAGCGTCGTTTTGGCATGTCACATCATGCCAATGGCATCTTGGGCACGACCATTGGCGTATAGGGTGTCTAGGGAATTTTAAACAATGTGGAGATGACATATGATGCTCTGAGGACTCTTTAGAACAGAAGAAGAGTGGGGGGAGAGGAAGATTTTTTGCTTTCCACAGGTAAAAATTGGGGTTTTACCCCATCAATAATTGATCTGAGGCCATTGCTTTCTTACTAGAGGTAAAAGGTAACTAGGCAGGAATTTGGAAAGAAGTTGAGGTGAAGGGGGAGAGTAGAAATTATCAAAACATGACTTCTACCATTTAACCAGAAGGTGTTTGATGTTGATTTGGGCAAGTAAAAGGATGTTTCTTGCCATGAGATTTAACAGGATACAATGGGAGGTAAAAATAAGGTTGATCACAAGGTTTGAGCTGGATTGTACAAAGTTCACAATGTAGACATTGTAAACCGTAGAAACCAACAAAAACTAATTTTCTTAGATCTATCCATGCAATTCTGTTCTCCTTAATACACCACTTGGTGTGATGGCATTATTTGGGAATTAGAGCATGTCCACAAAGTTTGAGGTCAATAGGAGACAACTGGTAATGTAGAGTTGCCCAAATTTGGATCTAGACAAGAATGGTTTTGGGATATTTTGGTGAACCAAAACAATTTGGATTGGGGTGAAACTTTGGAATATCATCACATTAGGCATATGTGACTTTCTAGAATTTTCCTGGATTTATTTGAGAATATTTCTTATAGAAATATTTCAAATGCTTGAAATGAATAGAAATGGATTTGGAGGGTTTTGTCCAATATATTAAACATGACCAAGTTTTTAAACTCATATATATGGAAAATGTGTGTCCACTGAGTTTCCCTAAAAAAATTCAAATATTTTGAAAGCATTTAAATAAATTTTCCCTCTGAAACACCATTTATGGCTTTAAGAAAAAGCTTTTAAATAAAATAGGAAAATAATACTTAAAATTAATACTTGGTAGTTTTGGGAAGTCTTATATATAGTAGGTTCCAAATAAAGTTTTTCAAGCAAAAAAATCCACCCAATTTTAGGACTTGTAGTTCAAAGCTCAATTCAAAGGTTTTTGAAAACCTAATTCGAATAAATGCTTTTTGGCCAAAATAAAATTTTCTAAAAATGGTTTTAGGTACTATACACATGGCATGATCATTGGGTAGAGGGTTTAGATCAAGTAGAAGAGTTTTAGAGGGGAGAAGAATTTGGTGGAACAAATCACAGTCATCCAATCAAGCAAGTAGCAAACAATCCATCAAGCAAAAGCATCCAAAAAGTTTTAAATGGGTCCAAATTTTATAAAACCATAGCATAGGAAAGTGATAGAAAACACAGGGTGTTACCGAGCGGGACCATGTCACGCACTACACCACTTCTGGTTGTCGAGGAGACCGAGGAGGTGCTATCCCGGAAGACCCCTCCTCGGACGAACACGGGGGACGGGGGTGATAATGTCATGGTCGAGGTTAATACCTCGGTCGCGGAACACCAGGTGGGAGAATCCATTCTGGTGAACAAGGAGGGGAGCCCAGTCGTTCCAAGCTCTCTCCAAAGACGGTCCCGGAGCCCCTAGGCCTCCCGACCTATCCATTCCAGCCTCCACCGAAGGGGGTGGGCAAAGTGCCGCCACATGTGCCACCTGTAACAGAGCGGACCAAAACTGGGTGGTCGTCTGTGATGGAGGAGGCTTTGCATAGCTCCTTCTTTGCCGAAGAACACCGCGCCCTCATGGGTGCGGTTTTACAAAGCATTTGGTTTGTTGACAGCGGACTGAAGGAGGCGTTCCGTGGCCTCTTGAAAGGCTTCAAGGTAAATCATGTAATACCCTTTTACAAAGAGAATTTATTTCATAGGGTTATGCAATCCTGGTATTCAGTAGCCTCCGAGCCCTGGGTGAGTTTGAAAAACTCAAGTGGGGGTCAAATAGCTTCAATAAACACAGATAATATTAAAAGTGAACCGTAGCCCCCGAAACTCTGCCAGGATTAAAGAAAACCTGGCAGAGGATCTAAAAAAGATAACTCTGGAGTTTGACACACATAAGCTGTTGTACATGCCTTGTCTTCGGCCTCACTGATCAGATGAAGCATCAGATGGAGTTGCATCAAATGGCGGAGTCAGCCATGAAGGACTTCTGTGTGAGGCTATGGCCTTTGGAGCTGCTGTCGAGTAGCTACTTCGGCTTAGTGCAGAAGCTTCGCGATGCCACGCCCCAGATTGACATCCTAAAGTGCTCTATATGCATCGAGGGAGATCGGATGGCATTCACGAAGACCATAATGCATTGGATGAAGATCAAGCCGGCCGAGATGGCTAGCAGACCCTCGCCTCCTTGGAGGGAGCATAGGTGCCCCAAGCAGTACTTTCCCATCGTAATGGATGGTGCTTGCGCGATAGAGGCCTAGTGCCCAACGGATGTAATTTATGAATAAGCATACTATCATGCATCAGATGACAGTGAAACTCTTGTGTTTTATGATGTCATTGTTTTGCATGGTTTTGCATGCTTTATTTTGTTTATTTTGACTCTTGTGTGGTCGTTTTGATCTGAAAGTTGCCAATTGTCGACTTCAGGCCCCTTGTAGATGCTACAAGAGGTTTTTCGACCACCGCACTTTGACCCTTAGCCAACGTCTCGGTTCCCGGAGGCGGTAGTGTGTAAGGGAAATGAGGCAATCAGGCTATGTGGCTTTAGTGCTTTCACTTAGCCATAGGAGCTTGACTACGGGGGCTAGTGACTAGCCCCCAGAGTTTTGTGATGTTTGGGTATGCTGAGGTCGAAACCATCATAACTGGGTTGTGCGAATACAAACCTTTCATATAACATAGCATAACCTCCATCGACTTTTAGTTAACACTTGTCATCGGATCGCCAACCAGTTCTCACTTATTATGACAGTCGGTTTTCAGCTCTCTCCACTAAGGTACTTGACCAGGCGAGCTAGAAGTACGATCGTAGTGGCTCTCCCTTTACCCTCCTAGCTGAAACGCGGAACATAAGAGGGTAAACAAAGGATCCAAGCAACCCAACTATTGACCCAAGACATAATACGGGACCGATTCATATAATGCAATATCCAAGACACCGAACACACAAGATAAAACATAGTGCCAAAATGATGCTTTGGGGAGATTTTTATAGTTGAGCCCCCAGCCAATTAGCCGGTCGCATCAAAGGAAAATATATACCAAACTAGTTTGCTTCGGCGTGGAAGAGCGGAAAAAGGTTATGCAACTTAAATGACAGCAATATGACCATAAAGAATGGTCTTCATTCCTAATGAACTCATGATATCTAACCGTACAATCCAAACTGCCAAAGCAACTATTAATCATACTTTATTTAAAAATGAACGTTACAGAGGAAAGGTTTACACATGGCCTTTATGAGTGGTTTGACGTCCCAAGTGCGTCCTATTGCACATTTGTGCCTTTGCATTCGAGGGGGAGGCATGCTTCTTTAGAGGATATGGTGATCAGCGGACAGACCTTTGAGAGAGGGTCTTGAGAGGTCGCTGTAATATGTTAGCTTGATGCTGGGTAGGTTCCATATGCTACCTACCATTGCCCGAAGACGTGTTTGACCATGGATCGGTCAAGCCGAACACTAGATCCTTAGATAGTAGGCCCCCATAGCTACCCATGGTATTTTAAGCGTGAAATTGTGCCTCCAAGGTACGTACCTTACGGCTAGCGGGGTCATGTTGTGGGGAGCGTGTTCCTATTTATGTTGAGCGTGGGAAGACTCCGAGAGCCGCGATAAGGCTCGGGCTCATTTGCTTGCCTCTCGTGCCTTGACCGCGGACTGGGACTTCGCCGCCTCATTGCCGAGATGGACTTCGGCTGCTAGAGCCGCTCTATGTTCTTCAGTTTGGAGTGAGCGTTCTGTGTTGCCATTGACGGTGATGAAACCCTTGGGTATGGGCATCTTAAGCTTCAGATAAACATAATGGGGGCATCATTGAAGCGAGCGGACATCGTACGACCAAGAAGTGTGTGATAGCTGATGCAGAAAGGGACGATGTCGAATATAAGGTCTTCCCTGTGGAAGTTGTCGAGCCGAACACTACTTCCAAAGTCAATGTGCCCGAGAAGTGGGCTTTGACGCTTGGGATTATTCCTTTAAAGGTGGCATTGCTGGGTTTGATCCTTGACGGATCGATACTCATTTTCCTCACTGTATTTGAGTAAATCACATTGAGGCTACTAACTCCATCCATCAGGACTCTAGTTAGGTGGTACCCGTCGATAATGGGGTCAAGTACCAGGGTCGTTGATCCTCCATAATGGATAGTGGTCAGATGGTCCCTACGGTCCAAGGTGATCGGGTACGCCGACCATGGGTTGAATTTCGTGGCTATGACCTCTATAACATAGAAGTCCCGAAGTGCACGCTTACTTTCCTTCTTTGGTATGTGCGCGACGTAGATCATGTTTTTAGCTCAGGAGGGAATTGCTTATGGCCTCCATTGTTCGGCCCGTGAGTCTTGTCATCATCCTTGCTGCAGAGGTCATTGCCTTGCTCCTCGACTATGAGTTTGCCGGCCTGTTTGAACACCTAGCTGTTACGGTTGGTGTGGGTGGCAGGTTTGTATGTGGTGCCGTGGATCTGGCAGGGCATGTCCAGGATTTTTTCCAGCGTGGTAGGTCCATCCCAATTTCCTTTGGAGGGCTTCTTTCGCGGCCCTGATTCTGAGTTGCTAAATCTGTCATTTACTATTGTATCATCGGCATCACTGCGCATTTGTCGGCACTTGTTCTTGTTGCATCGTGGTTTCCTATTTCAATCCCGAACTTCAGAGGTGCCGGGATATTCGGGACTGTTGCTTAGATGAACTAATCAATTGTCCTTGCTCATGCAAAAGCGGGTCATGAGTGAGGTAAGGGTCGACATTGTTCTTGGCTTGTCTTGGCCGAGCTGACGGGCTGGCCATACATCCCGGATGTTGTGTCTGAAAGAGGCTATTGCATCAGCATCCAGACAGTCGATGATTTGGTTCTTCTTAGTCAAGAACCGATTCCAGAATTGTCAGGCTGACTCGCGGGGCTATTGAACAACATGGCTCAGGTCACCGGAGTCCAGGTCCAGACATAGGTGTGCCTTGAAAGTTAGCTCAGAAAGTGTCCTCGAGCTCTTCCTAGATCCCAATGGAGTTTTTAGGGAGGTTGTTTAACCCGTGTCATGCTAGTCCTTTAAAATTTAAAGGCATGTATTTTATGGTGTGGAGATCATCTCCTTGAGCCATATGAATTTGGAGAAGGAAGTATTCAATCCACATGGTCGGGTTTGTTGTCCCATCGTATTGTTCAATCTTTATAGGTTTAAACCCTTCGGGGAACTGATGCCGCATAACCTCATCCGTAAAGCACATTTGGTGAGTGGCGCCCCTGACCCGGGCTACGTCACGCTAGAGGTCGGCTGTCATCCAGACCTGATATTGTTCCCGATATCTATTGTTTCGATCGAGCCAAGCTTGGTATCTATCCCGCCTAGTGGGAGTGTACCCTTTGGATCCATAAATGGATCTTGTCTGACCTGCTCTAGCGTCTAGGTCGTATCGTAGGTCGGATGGGTCTTCAGGCTGTATTGGCTCCTTCCATCGTCTGTGGGGTGATAACCCGCAAGTGTAGGGGATCGTTTGTAGCCTTTTTTAATAAATAAGAGTGTCGAACCCAACGAGGAGCTAAAGTTAGAACAAATATTCCCTCAAGTTCTATCAACCACCGATACAACTCTAGAAGCACTTTAATGTTTCCTTTACCTAGAACAAGTATGAAATTATTTTGTAGGTGGTAGGATAGTTTGCATGAACAAAACTAGAAGGGCTTTGCGGGGATAAAACTATGAGTAAATTGCAAGATAAAATTTAGTTGTTTAGTAGAAATCTTTTTTCAAACAAGAAGGTTATTTGTACCTGGCAATTCATTACTAGACCGGTAAACAATATTTCAATTTTACATGAGGGAGAGGCTTGAGCTAACATACTTTCTATACTTGGATCATATGCACTTATGATTGGAACTCTAGCAAGCATCCGCAACTAACAAAGATCATTAAGGTAAAACCCAACCATAGCATTAAGTATCAAGTCCTCTTTACTCCCATACGCAAAAAAAACCATACCTGGGTATGTGTATTCTATTACTCACGTAACCCACCATACGAGAATCACGAACATATTGCAACACCCTATAGCGGGGATCCCTCGCGTTTGCGCGACACAGAGGGCACCATAGGACAAAACCAAAATAAAACATACAACTCATACCAACCACGATCATCAATTACCCCATAGGACAAAATGGGTCTACTCAAACATCATAAGATAGCCACGTATCATTGGGAAATAATATATGGAGTTGAGAACCAAGTTTAAGTAGAGATTATAGCAGGGAAGAGAGGTGTTACACCACTGCATAGAGGGGATAGAGTTGGTGTTGACAGCGGCAAAGTTGTTGGTGTAGCTTGTCGTCACGATGATTGCCCCAGTGGTGTTCCGGCGCCACCTGGAGAGAGGGGGAGAGAACCCCCTCCTTCTTATTCTTCCTTGGCCTCCCCACTAGATGGCAGGAGAGTTCTCCCTCTGGTCCATTGCCTCCATGCTAGCAGAGGGGCAGGAGCGCCTCCGAGATTGGATCTCCCTCTCTGTTCTCTTCTGTTTCGTGTTCTTGTTTTCTAGCCGAAAACCATTTCTTATATTCCCGGAGATCCGTAACTCCGATTGCGCTGAGATTTTTAAATGATTGTTTTCCAGATATAAGCTTCCTTCCGCCCAAAGTAGATCTCCAACAGACTTACAAGGTGACCACAACCTACCACCACACACTTGGGCCCTAGGGCACGCCCTGGTGTCTTGGGGTGGCTGTGGGCCTCCTTTTGCGTTGATTCCACCTCCCAAAAATCAAAAATATTCCAAAATTATTCTCAGTAAATTTTTGTCGCGTTTGGACTTCGTTTTCTATGGATATTCTGAGAAACAAAAAACATGCAACAAACAGGAACTGTCACTAGGCACTGGATCAATATGTTAGTCCAATAAATCATATAAAATGTTGCCTAAAATATGTGAAAGTTGTATAATATTGGCATGAAACAATCAAAAATTATAGATACGACAGAGATGTATCAGCATCCCCAAGCTTAATTCCTGCTCGTCTTCTAGTAGGTAAATGATAAAAAAGTAATTTTTATGTGGAATGCTACCTAGCATAATCTTGATCATATATCTAATTATGGCATGAATATTAAGACATGAGTGATTTAAAGCAATAGTCTATAATTTGACATAAAGACATTAATACTCGGGCATCCCAACAAACAATCATGTCTTTCAAAATATCAAGGCTAAAGAATGCTATCCCTACAAAATCATATAGCCTTGTCATACTCTATCTTCTTAACACAAAGTACAAATCATGTACTACCCCGGTGTCAGCCAAGCAATTGGTTCATACTTTTTAACACGCTTCAACATTTTCACCTCTCACGAAATACATGAGCACAAGCCATGGATATAGCACTATGGGTGGAATAGAATGCGATGGTAGACATTAATATAGAGAAGACAAAAAGGAAGATAGTCTCACATCAAAGCGGCTAATCAACGAGCTATGGAGATGCCCATCAATTGATATTAATGCGAGGAGTAGGGATTGCCATGCAACGGATGCACTAAGAGATATAAGTGTATGAAAGATCAAACTGAAACTAAGTGGGTGTGCATCTAACTCTATAATGAGAAATTCCCACTAGTATATGAAAGTGACAACATAGCACACTCTCTGTATGAAAAATATGATGCTACTTTGAAGCAGGAGTGTGGAATTATCATGCCCCTTCTCTCTTTGTCTCTCATTTTTTTTCTTTTTTTTCTTTTTTCTCTTTTTATATTTGTCCGGAGCCTCGTCCTGACTTGTGGGGGAATCATAGTTTCCATCATCCTTCCCTCTTTGGGACATGCTCTAATAATGAATAATGATGATCATTAATCTTCTACTTACTTACAACTCGATAGTAGAACAAAGTATGACTCAATATGAATGCCTCTAGCAATGTACCAGGATGTGTAGTGATCTAGCATAGCAAATATATCAAAAAAGGACAAGCCATGGAAACATCATGCTAGCTATCTTACGATCATGTAAAGCAATATGAAAATGAATGCTCAAGTCATCAAAACGGAAGCAATGGAAGTTGCATGGCAATATATCTCGGAATGGCTATGGAAATGCCATAATAGATAGGTATGGTGGCTGTTCTGAGGAAGATATAATAAGGCTTATGTGTGATAGAGCATATCATATAACAGGGTTTGGACGCACCGGCAAGGTTTGCACCGACTCTCGAGGTGAGAAAGGGCAATGCACGGTACCGTAGAGGCTAGCAAATTACAGAAAGGTAAGAGTGCGGATAATCCATAAACTCACATTACTCGTAAATAACTCACATACTTATTGCAAAAGTTTATTATATCTCAAAGGAAAGTATTACTACTCATGCTCCTATGGGGGAGGTCGGTAGCACTTAACCATGGCGCTCCCCCGACCTTCACACAAAGATAGACAAGCAAGGATAAATTGTGCTCCAACTTCCTGGCATAACGGCAGACTATACATGCATGTTTTAGGGAATCACAAACCTTGACACCATTATCGTACTAAACACGATAATCCACTAGTACCTCCCACATATTATCATCTCTATATCGCAAAAACTATTGCAAGGAATCAAACATATCATATTCAGTGATCCATAAGTTTTATGTAGGATTTTATGAGTAACCATGCAAATGACCAATTCATGTTGACTCTCTAAATAGATATAAGTGAAGCAAGAGAGTTTAGTTCTTTCTAAAAAATACCATGCTCTAATAAATATATGTGAAGCAAAAGAGCATTCTACAAATAACGGTTTTCTGTGTGAAGAGAAGCAGGCAATCCAAACTTCAAATGATATAAGTGAAGCACATGAAGCATTCTATAAAGCTATACTCAAAAGATATAAGTGAAGTGCAATGAGCATTATAGAAATTAACCATGGAATATCTCATACCAGCATGGTGCATAAAATAAAAGTGAAAACTAAACACAAAAGACGCTCCAAGATTTACACATACCACATGAACGAAACGAAAACGAAAACATACCGATACTTGTTGAAGAAAGATGGGATGCCTTTCGGAGCATCCCCAAGCTTAGACGCTTGATTCTCCTTGGATATCTACTTGGTGTGCCTTTGTCATCCCCAAGATTGAACTCTTGCCTCTCCTCCTTCTCCTCATATCAAGACCTCCTCGATCTTGAACACTTCATCCACACAAAACTTATCAAAAAACTGCTAAGATCCGTTAGTATAATAAAGAAAATTACTACTTTAAGTATTGTTGAAAAACCATTCTAATTTTATATTTGAATTATACCTGCTGTATTATAACTTATCCATAGCTTATACCACCGATAAAATCGTAGTTTGATCAAAACAAGCAAAACAATGCATCAAAAACAGAATATGTCTTAAACAAGATAGTTTGTAGTAATCTAGACTTTGACCATAGTTTTGTAACTCCAGAAATTATGAAAAAATAGGACTAAATAAACATTTTTATATCAATATTGTGTTAACATTTTAGAAACTTTCAATGTTCCAGTAAGAAATGTAAATTCACTCACTACAGCCAAAGTTTCTGTTTTTACACCGCACATACCAGCAAGCAATCTAATCATCCTAAAGGAAAATCTTTGAACATTATTTTTATAATAAAATGTGTTTGTATGTGGGGATAATTATTTTTGTTGGAAAGTTTCTGTGATTCAAGATTCACAAAGTTTCCATGGACATGAACAAAGTTCAAGGAATTCCCCCACTTTCACGATGTTCGTCTCTCTCACTTTTAGTTCTCTTTTTGTGACATTTTAGGTTCCCCTATATATATTTTTTGTTTTAAAACTTTATAAAAGCACACAATAAAATAAAATGAGTCTCTAAAACTCCCGGGTTGTCTCCCTGGCAGCGCTTTCTTTAAAGTCATTAAGGTAGGCATAGAGTGCTCAAGTGATGGATCCACCTGGATCCCAAGGTATATCAAAGACAATTTTTATTAACAATGATTTGTAATTTAGTAGTGAGCGCAAAGCAACATATATCATATAGTGAAGAAGTAAAACTCTCTTCCTATGCATCGGCATGTCATAAAACAACAATTCATGCACATCAAGTAAAGGCTAATGCATTGTATAAACAGTTTCTTGCAATTTTATCATATTGGAAACATAAAGAGGTGATGATGTAGTTCCTATCTCGTAATAATTGCAAGTAGGATAAGAAAGAACATGCATATTATATTCATGAAAATCATCATGTGTAGTAGCAAAACGCAACCCATCAATATAATCCTTAACAAAAGCAAACTTCTCCGATATAGTGTAGTTAGGAGAATTCAAAAAGATAATAGGACTATCATGTGTGGGTGCAATAGCAACAATTTCATTCTTAACATAAGGAACTATAGCAAGTTCATATCCATAAGCATAATTTATATTGGCATCTTGGCCATAGGCATAACAAGCATCAAGTTCATCAAAAAGGGATATGTAAAAAGAATCCACTAGATCATAGCAATTATCATAACATTCATCCTTCGGTAAGCACGAAGGGAAATTAAATAATGTATGAGTTGTAGAGTTACTCTCATGAGAAGGTGGGCACGGGTAGCTAATCCTCTCTTCCTCCTTTTGTTCTTCACTCTCCTCCTCATCTTTTTCATCTAATGAGCTCACGGTTTCAATAATTTCTTCTTCCATAAATTCCTGCAACGTTTTAGTCTCTTCCAAGGCAGCGGACATTCTCTCAAAAATTCAATAATATCAGGAGTGTATTCTTAATTATCATAGCAATATTTAAGGATGACAATATTTTTAGATTTGTAATAAACACCATCCTATTTTCAAGGAAAGAAGCAGTTTCATAAGCACCGATAATCATTATTGCAATTTTATATGAGGGAGAGGCATGAGCTCACATACTTTTTGTACTTGGATCATATGAACTTATGATTCAAAATCTAGCAAGCATCCGCAACTACCAACGATTATTAAGGTAAAACCCAACCATAGCATTAAGTATCAATTCCTCTTTACTTCCATCCGCAACAACCCCCTTACTCGAGTCTTTGTATTTTGTCACTCACACAACCCACCGTAAGAGAATCATGAACATATTGCAACACCCTACTATGGGGATTCCTCACGTTTGCGTGACATGGAGGGCACCATAGGACAACACCAAAATAATACATACAACTCATACCAACCACGATCATCAATTAGCCCATAGGACAAAACGGATCTACTCAAACATCATAGGATAGCCAGATATCATTAGGAAATATATACGGAGTTGAGCACCATGTTTAAGTAGAGATTATAGCAGGGAAGAGAGGTGTTACACTGCTGCATAGAGTGAGGAGAGTTGGTGTTGACAACGACAAAGTTGTTGGTGTAGATCGTCGTCACGATGATTGCCCCGGTGGCGTTCTGGCGCCATCGGAGAGAGGGGGAGAGAGCTCCCCTCCTTCTTATTCTTCCTTGGCCTCCCCCTAGATGGGAGGAAAGTTCCCCCTATGGTCCATGGCCTCCATGGCGGCGGAGGGGCAGGAGCCCCTCCGAGATTGGATCTCCCTCTCTGTTCTCTTCTGTTTTGCATTCCTGTTTTCTGGCTGAAAACGTTTCTTATCTTCCCGGAGATCCATAACTCTGATCGCGATGAGATTTTAACATGATTTTTTTCGGATATAAGCTTCCTTGCGCCCGAAGTAGAGCTCCAACCGACTTACGAGGTGACCAAAACCCACCACCACGCGCCTGGGCCCTAGGGCACGCCTTGGTGTCTTGTGGTGGCTGTGGGCCTGCTTTTGCATTGATTCCACCTCCCAAAATCACAAATATTCCAAAATATTTCTCCATAATTTTTTATCGTGTTTGGACTTCGTTTGATATGGATATTCTACGAAACAAGAAACATGCAACAAACAGGAACTGATATTGGGCACTGGATCAATATGTTAGTCCAATAAATCATATAAAATGTTGCCAAAATATGTGAAAGTTGTATAATATTAGCATGAAACAATCAAAAATTATAGATATGACGGAGACGTATCACGTGGAGTGCAGGTCAATATTCAGCCTCTTTAGCCGTCCTGTCCCGTCCTCAAGAGGGTGGTCTGGCTGGTTGTCGTGAGTGTGTCTGGGGGTGCGGGCTCAAGGGCCTCGTCCTCGAATTGCGACAGCGAATGTCGGCGCGAGTAATTTTTTTGTTGATCAAGTCGTTCATTGTCGTCCTCTTCTTCGGCTGCTAGGACTCTTGTCCATCTATTGTTAAGGTTATCTTGTTCGGATTTTAGCTGCTGCTTCATCTTCTTTAGGCTTCGAGCGGTGGCTATAATTAAGTTGTTGTTTGAACATTTCTTGATCCAGCGAGTCCTCAAGGACAATGAAATCTTCAGCTCTGAGGCTAACTTCCTCTTCGGATTGAGGAAGGTAGTTCCTCTCCCTTGGAGTTATTGAGGTCCTTGGGGTTATATTGATCCTCGTACCCCTCCGAGACATCGAGTTGTTGTTAGGGGGCAACAAGGTCATTGAGGTCTTCCATGTTGTCCGGGGTATCATTTTCGCGGGTGCCCATGTTGCTTTCCCTACCCTTGCACCCCTTGGATCATTTGCCCTGATGTTGCCGCTTGGGCGGTTCCTTGCCAGGCTTGTCGCTATTGTTTCTGGGGGTGCCATCATCGCTCTTCCCAATGGTGTTGGGGATGTCTACCATAGAGACACCACATGTGGAGGTGGATGTCCACCATCCCGTGGTGGGAGGGGCATTGGCGTCAACATCTTCATCGATGTCCTTGGCCTCCTCAGAGGCGCAGTCCAGCATATTGGTTAAATATTCGATAATGGCTACTATGGGGTTGGTGGGTGTGACGTAAAATTCCATGTGCCCTGCCTCAAGACCTATCTGAGCATAAGGTGGGGTCTGGCCATCCGTAATGTTCATTGTTTGGATCTGGGCTAGTGTCTCGTTCAACAGCGAGAGGTCAGCCGAATTAGCCAAGGTCTTTCGGAGTCGGCCTTCGGCATGTCAGCACAGGGAGCGTGTTCGGCCAAGGGTGACCCCTGGTTTTCGAATGCCATAATCGGATCCGAGCTCAAAACCGGATCCAAGGTAAGAATCAACCCAGAGAAGAAGGCCCGAAGTTAAAGCTTCGGGATTTCCAGGCTCCTCGAGTGAGGCCAAGAGCTGAGTAAGGACTAGATTGCCTCGGGAGTCAGCGATGAACTCTAGGTTCCCAAATCTGACCTCCTGATCAGGGGCGAAACTTGTGACCTAGCCAAGGTGGCTGGTCGGATCAGTGTACAACACGACGCTGCCGAACACAAAGATTTGTCCAGGGACAAATATGTCCCTGCCGCAGATGTCACTGCTGATGATTAGGTGAGCCATTGATCCTTTGGCGATCCCATAGTGGAACTCTCAATGAAAGCACTAATTTTGGTGTCAAAACCAGCGGACCTCGGGTAGGGGGTCTCGAGTTGTGGATCTTTGGATCAATGGGGAACATGAAACACAAGGACAATATTTACCCAAGTTCGGGTCCTCTCGAGGATGTAAAACCCTACGTCCTACTTGATTGTATTGATGTGTATGACGATTACAGAGTCGATCCACCACGAGGTCAGATGAACTAAACCCTAAATGAGTAGGATGATGGCTTTGCCCCTCTACGGACTAAATTCCCTGGTTTATAGAGACACCAAGGGTACCTAAGATTACACATGGTCAGTTGACATCAGGGGATCAACATGTCGATTATGCCATCTTGCCTTGGAGGACACAGAAAGACACCGAAGGTTTACTTCTTGAACACAGAGTCGCCTTATACTTGGTCTTCAAGTAATAGTCACAGAGCGGCCCACCTATCCGGCCCATAAGGGATAGACCGGCGGCCCGAAGACCCCTTAATCCCGGACTCCCTCACCACCAATAATGTGATTAGCATGGAAGATATTGAAATCCCTTGTTGTAATGCTGACAGGAAAGGCATACCGCCCAAAATATATTCATCTTTGTTTTAAACAATGAGCTCTAGCACCTATGCAAATCCTTGCTTCTCTCTGCGAAGGGACAATCTATTTACATTCATGTTGAGTCAACTTCTTATTCCAAGCTCAACCTATTAGTTGGCAAGCACCATGTGGTGGGGAAATATCCAAATACATATATCCAGTCAAATTATTTGATCATGATTCATTATTGTTCACACTTATCTTCATGATAAGTACATTGGGAGGTGAAACATTAAGCCCCTATCTTTCTTTGTATTCGATGGATGTTGTTTGTTCTAAAAATATGTTTTGAGTATTAGCCATCATAGAAGACTCTATGATAAATGAGTATGTGGATCTCTTACTTAGACTTGATGATGCATTGAAATTGTTTGATGACTAATAACATATGTTGTTAAGTTTCAAGAGAATGCATTGTTTGAACCATGACATGTGAATTGATTGCTGCTCTATCATGATGTTTTTTATGTGAAAAAGTTCCTGGTCATGATGCAAGAAAAGTGACTGAAATTATCAATGACCAAAACTATTCACTATGCTAGCATTAACACCTCATAAATTACTTCTTTTATCAGTTACCTACTCAAGGACAAGTAGGAATTAAGCTTGGGGATGCTGATACATCTCCAACGTATAGATAATTTATGAAGTAGTCATGCCATATTTTCCTATGTTTACAATACGTTAATATGGTTTTGGTGCACTTTATATGATTTATTTAGAACTAACCCGGACTGACGCGTTCTTTAGCAGAATTACCGTGGTGTTGTTTTTGTGTAGAAAATAAAAGTTCTGGAATCGCCCGAATTTTTTCAATGATTTTTTCTGGAGAAAATAAGAAATACCGGAGTGAAGAACCACAGGAGGGGACCCACCTGTGGGCCACAAGACAATAGGGAGCGCCCACCCCTCTAGGCATGCCCTATTAGCTTGTGGGGCCCACATGGCTCCGGCTGACATGATTCCAATGCCAAAAAATCCTATAAATCCAGAAACCCCCGAAAGTTAACCTAAAACATCTGCTCCACTGATGTAACTCTCTCTATTGAAGAAAACCCCATCTGGTGCCCTTCCAGTACCCTACCAGAGAGGGGAAATCATCACCGGTGTCAATCTTTATCATCCTGGTGGTGTCCATGACGAGGAGGGAGTAGTTCACCCTCGGGGCTGAGGGTATGTACCAATAGCTATGTGTTTGATCTCTCTCTCTCTCTCTCGTGTTCTTGAGATATCATGATCTTGATGTTTCACGGGCTTTGTTAATATAGTTGGATCATATGATGTTACTAGATCATTGATGGCGCACGTTGCTGCGCCCGTCGATTTTACCAATAGAATGGTAGGAATTGCAATAGTATATATGATTTCACAAAACAATGTAGAGTAGTACTTTTAGGATAAATAATGTAGGAAGATAACATAGTGATCCATATATCTACAAATGTAAGTTCAGTCATAGAATCTATTCGCACACTCATCATTCTGATAAAAGGATAATATAAATATTTGTAAAAATCTATGTAGTATAATTATGTATATATAAATAATGGTAGTACAATATGTACACTCGACACAACATTCAGTGAAAAATACAATAACATTAATTGTTGGTCCATAATAAAGTGACAACATACAAGCAATAACAATATGGCCAAAGTAATACACTGTACAGAAAGGAGCTACTTTACCCATTCTCTTTAAATTGGGCATAAACTGGAAAGGGCGCTGGCATACAACTTTATGCTGAGGCAGGCATGAGTTGAATTAGAAAGCTCAAAGTAGTTGTGTATCACACGTAACAAACAACACTCTACATCTTTTCATTTTTCTTGCGGTATCAGACAATAACGAGCACTGTTCAAAAAAGCACGCCTAATCTTGCGCATATGTGCGTCTATGCGCAAGGTGCTGGTTGAATGCCTCGCTTTGCCCATATGCGTAAGGAAAAGCGCTAGGCACTGTTGTAAAGCTGTACTACTGTTGTTGCTGTGGGAAAAGTCCTTGTCACTGTTGTAGTGCTGCTACTTCTGTTGATACTCTATATGCAACGTGTACTATTGCTATAATGCTGCTATTGATGCTCTACAGGTAGCTTGTACTGCTGCTATAGTTCTATTTTGCTACGATAGTAGTGTTGTTCTGCTACTGTTGTGTGAAGCTTTGTTGTGCTAGTAGCTGATGTTACTGCTTCTACAATAGTGCTAAATGATCTTGCTCCTTGCTTGTTGTTCTGGTATACTTTCTAATACTATTTTAGATAGCAAACTGCTCTCTGTTGCCAGTACCCGTGAAATTTTGTATGAAACGCCTAATTGCGCCTAATTATGCCTAATCGCGCCTAAGCTAGAAAAGCGCAAGTAGGTGGCCAACCGCATAATTAACGCGTAGCGCTTTTTTGAACTTTGGTAACGAGTAAGTTTAGTGAGGGCTTGTCAAAATATTATATGTGATACTCTCGTGGCTGTCGCCCCTAGGGCAGAGCTTTCGGCTCCCTCTCCCCGATCTGGGAATTTTTCCATTTGGATAATACTATCATACAGAAAATGATGTTGACGTCCTAACCATACCACAGATCAGAATTTCCAAACCAGTTTATTACTTACAGAGAGGCAAGTGTCTGCAGGCGATGAAAAGGACTCTTGCAAATGAGATTACCTTGTGAAATCAACCTTTGAGGAAACAAATGAAATATAAACGGAAAGTCTAAATGCAAACTTACTGATTGCATATGAATTTTCTATCCGAATGGTACTATTAACAAAAAAATAGTAGACAAGGTAAAATCATAGTCATTTAGATAGCTCCACCAAAACATATGCTTTGCAATATTATCAAGTAACATAAGGTGGGACAATAGTGCATAACAAATGCATGGAACAACAATAACAACCATAGTTCAATTGAGAAAAAAATACCATCCAAATTATGAAACTCAAATTAAAACAAAGTACCAACTGATTATTGTACAAATCCATTCATTATTTTTTATACTGAGTGACCTTGTTTCTGATCTCTTCACAAGCTAATTAGTGAATACTTGTAAACATAGCTTTACTTTGTTAGAAAAGGTGGCTTCGTTTTCAAGTAAAGGAAATTTAATTCATCAAAAATCATGGTAATATAATTTGCAATATAAGAAAGAAATGAATTCCAAAATATATACCAAATTCTTATCATTTTATTTTCAAGGTTTTTGAGTGAAAGGTTGCATATTAGACTTTTCAAGTAATTGTTAATTACCTGCAAGCTGAGCACAAGAAAAACAGAAAAAAAACAATTAACTGATGTTAGTAGGTTAACCAAACTATAGAGAAGAAGCTTGCAATAACTAATACTACTGGAATGTGAGAAGGAAAATAATCCGCATCCATACTACTTAGCACTACTACTAATTCATGTAAATGTCATGAATTGTTAAGTTGGAAATCACAACGAGGCGGTCACATGGAAGAGAACCAAGGACTTGGATATTTGGAAATAGACATGTTGCTCGATGAAGACGAAGTTGCTCGATGTACAAAATCCTCTAGAGCATCTGCCCATCTCCTCTCGGATCCTCTTTCCATTGGCGGCTCTGGCAATACGGCCGCGCGCCTACCATTCTCCGAATATGCTCAAGTCAACTGACCACCGCCACAACATCACCTGTATGTACAAATTGGATTGGAAGGATGTCAGGACAAAGAAATTATTTGGTGGAAGAAGGAATCGTATACAAAATGAAAAGAAATATGGGGGGGGGGGATCTGGTGTATTTTTGTTCCCCATAGATATGTCCTCTCTTGTATAGTTCCCTCCATAACCGAGAGGCCCAACCTCCTTGTGCAGTTGCTGGAGCACCATGGAGAAGAACATGTTTCCCACCAATAGTTCCATGTGCCAAAAAGAAAAGGAGGATAGCATTAAAATAACGATCTAAATAAGATGAGAAATGGGCTAGAGTTTAGAACTTCAGATGGTTGAGTGCCTAAGATGAACGAGGAGGCCATGACAGCATCACTAAGATGTGGAGGAGGGGGGCATGCGCGCTGCTACGGCCTTGATCGACCGTCGCCGTCTAGGAGCACAATGAGACGTCATCCACCATCGCTCCAAAGGGCAGTGGCCCATGCTGCACGCTTGCCCTGCCCGACACCACCTGGAGCCCTGATGCGGGTTCCATCGCCGCAACCTCACCGGAGGCGTCGGCGGCTCATTGCCGCTGCCGCCAGTGCGGCTAGGGATTTTTAGGGCCTAAAAGATAAGGGGGAGGATCAACGAGCTGTCTTGGAGGCAACCGCTCGAGCACCGGATCCCCTCGGGCGCCTCGCCCTGGCTAGATCCTCTAGACCGCCGGTTGCTCACGCGCGTCGCATCGGCTCCGTGAACACTTGATCCCTCACGCGGCCGGTTCCTTTGCTGGCGTCACCTCGGCTTGGTCTCAGCCGACGCAGATGCAGATGATAAATGGTCCAATGAAGCATTGATTCTTGTGTAGTTTTGCGAGTTAGATGGGCCATTGAGCCCAATGAATGACATGCCTTCAAATAAGTCTCCAGAATAGCTGACCATCAGGACAGTTGGCCCAGTCGTGGTAAACTGGCATTAAACAGTGATCTGATGGCCATAAACAATCTAAACTGGTAATCCGATGGCCGAAATCGCTGAACGCATGAGAGAGCTCGCTTTAGGTCCAGTTTTACTGTCCTTAATCCCCTTGCTACCTTGTTGTGATGAATTGAATTTTTCCCTTTGAGATCTTGTTATGTTGGATTGAATATTGGATTTGAGATCACTTGATATATGTCTTGTGTGTGGATACCCGAAGTGACAATGGGGTCTTGTATTGATTCACTTGATATATGTTTTGGTATTCAATTTGCGGATTCCTGAGGTGACAATGGGGTAATTTATGCAAATGGGTTGATACACGTTCTTGTCCTAGTTTCTTTGATAGAAATCTTGGGGTACTCCTTGAAGTTTTTTCTATTGGATTGAATATGATGAATCTGTAATTGTTTGATGCATGTCAAATAATTAACGCATGGATAGTTGAGGTGACATTGGAGTATCTAGGTGACATTAGGGTTGATTGATATGTGTCATAGGTGTTACTTTACTACGAACTCTAGGGATGTTTGTGACACCTATAGGAACAACCCAATAGATTGATCGGCAAGGATAACTTTGAGGTGGTTCTACTACCTACAACAGTTTCATCTTATGGTCTTCGCTATTTATGAACTTTGGAGTGATTACTTGTTGCACGTTGAGGGATGATCATATGATTCTATTACGTTAGCATTGTTGAGAGATTGCATTAGTGAAAGTATGAACCCTAAGCCTTATTTTCAAGCACTTATACAACATTTTGCTCGTTGTTTTCCACTTGGTACCTCGATGTTTTTATATTTTTAGATTATGAAAACATACATATATTATCCATATTGCACTTGTTTCACCATCTGTTTGCCGAACTAGTGCACCTAAATTATTAGCCATTGTATTGGGTGTGTTGGGGACATAAGAGATTTCTTGTATTTGAATGCATGGTTGTTTGAGAGAGAGAGACCATCCTCATATTATAATTCCCACAGATTGATAAACCTTAGGCCATCCACTTGAGGGAAAATTGCTACTGTCCTACAAAACTCTGGACTTGGAGGCCCAACATTGTCTACAAGAATAAAGTTGTGTAGTAGACATCACGAGCCAGCATTGAGAACTGCAGAGTTCTCTGTTGAACCCTAAAGCCTTGATGGAGTCAAGAACTTCAGGGTTCTCTACCGGCGATCCAACATAGAGAACCTCAGAGTTCTCTGTTGAACCCTAAGGCGTTGTTGGTGTCGAGAACTTCAGGGTTCTCTGCCGAGGAGCCAACATCAAGAACCCCAAAGTTCTTTGTTGAACCCCAAAAGCATGGCTGGTGTCGAGAACTGCAAAGGTTCTCTGCCAGCGATCCAGCATCGAGAACCCAGAGTTTTTGATACTAGTGAACTGCATTGGGTTTTCCGTGAAAAGGAACGGGTTATCGCAACACAATGTGGTTAAGTATTTTCCTCAGTTATGAAACCAAGGTTTATCAATCCAATAGGAATACCAATTCTCAACCGTCTTCAACGACTGCACACAAAAAAGCAAACAACTTGCATCCAACGCTGGCAAGAAGGTTGTTAATCCCCTTAGTCTCATTTTTTTTGCAAGAAAGTGAGTTGTGTAGATAATTATAAATTGTAAAATAAAATACAAGCAAGTAAATGGCAGCATGGTATTAATAGTGTTTGTAAATATACAAGTGAACAGACTCGTGGGGCGTAGTGTTCTCTAGTGGCGTCTCTCATAGAAATAGCATACGATGGGTAACAAATTATGTTGGAAATTGATAGAAAAGCGGATAGTTTTTCGATTTTCACGTCAATGATCATGTATATATAGGCATCACGTCCATAAGCAAATAGACCGACTCCTGTCTCCATATAATATATATCAAAGAATTAAAGCTACCAAGCAAGCTTCACGTCGTGGGTTCCCGGTGTAAAGTGAGGGCTCTTTTCTTTTCGACGCGTGGCGTTTTTTTCTCTTCATTTATTTTATTTTTGTACTGCTGTCCAGATTTACCATTCAAGGCTACAAAATATCTTTATGTGGGTCCATCATCAACCTCCGATCTTCACCAAATAGAGAGAGGGAACGAGAGAAATCCAGAAAGGACAGCAGCCGCCATAGATCCATCCCTCACCGCCCGGACCTATACCGACGCTGCTGCCCCAGCTCCCTCCCCTTCTTTCGCCATCCCTCCCTGCCCTCCTTCGTCTCAGCTCGTCCATGGGGGCCCGCAGCCACAAAACCTAGGCTAGGTTCTTGGCCTCGATCGGCCTCAACGGATGTGACTGCGCTCTGGTGGATGATGGGAGTGCTCCGGTGACGCTTCCACGACCATCAGCGCTCCCCCTCCCGAACCCCTCCTCAAGCCTGGACCAAGCTTCACTGGCGTTTGACGGCACAGAGGTGAACATAACATCAACCTCGGTGGCGCCCTCTCCGGCCAAGGTAGCCCCCCCTTTCTCCCTTTTCAATTCCATCATGGATGCATCCAGTACATGCTTGGAAGACAAGTTGTTGTATCTCTCTATTGCACATGACGAGTAAGATGGAGGACGTGTGACGAGGAGATTGGGAGCGATGATTCTATGGTGTTGCTTTGTGGGTTGTAGGTCAATGATTTTTTTTGTACACACTAATTTATCTGTTAGTGAGAAAACGTTCATACGTGAAACAAAATAAGTACAGCTTATTAAGAAGTGCAACTTGGCCAGATCTCTAGAAATGAGTGAATGGCTGGCTTGGTGATTTCTATTGGTAGCCTCCTTTTGCTACCACAATTTAATTACTACTCTCTTATTATGTCAATTGTTACTATCATATTATGTTTTGATGGGAGATACTATGATACTAACAAAGAATCAGTGATGTTGCAATTGGTTCTGTGTGAAGAAAAGACATACACATGGATACTGGTTGTATTGTTTCCCCCTACTGTCAGGATATGCCTTTGGATTCTTCCAAGTAGAAAGTTGATTTTGTTCGTTCTGTCTTAGTAATAAAAATGAAAGGTTAACTCAGAGATGAGTTGTCGAGAGAGAAATTCATGTACGCTGTGTTCTTTGAATATTGCTATGGCTGATATGATCCTTGATTAAATAACTTGTGGTTTTCTTAAACTAGCAACTTTCTAATTTAAGTGGTGCTAACATCTCAAATTTGGTGTGGGATTTCCATTAATTGTATATTAAGATGTCCAGCTGTTGATATTTGGAAAATCTACTCATCTTTTCTTTTGTTAGTTTCGCCATTGTGGTGTGAATCTCAAAGAAGTGAAGGAAAGGTATGGAATTGGGCTGTGCTGCTAACTTTGCTTTTTTTTCACTATGGAATTGAGGCCCTTACTCTTAGCTACATATACTAATTGTGTTTCAGTTCAATTACTCGTTTCAAAGTTTCAAATATATGTTCCTTCTATTCAATTCTTGCTCTTATCGGTAAAAAATGATGGTGCTCTTATCTCCTTTTGATGGTTTTATCTTCGATGTTGGCAAACTACTAGCAGCAATAAAGCAAGGAATTTATCGATGGTAGAAAGAGGGTTAGCATATCTGAGTTCTGGGTGTTCGTATGATAAAAGGGAAACACATCTCTTTTTGTTTTTATCGTAGTCATATTAGTTCATGCATGTGATCTTTACTGCTCTAAAAAGGCTTTGATGATACCTTGGAAATATACCAACATCCCATGATATTGCTTATGTATTCATGAAGATGAAACATTTAATAGTCACATAGTGGTTGTTTTCTTGGATTTCTTTCTGCTTTAGATGTGGGCATTAAGAAAATTTACCAAATACTCTTTTTTTAATTTGAATTATAAAGAGTACTTGACTGCAAAGGACATGACCAAACACTCATTCGAAATTAGCACTAGCGTTCATATTTACGCAAGACTTTGTTTTCTTTATTTCGTAATACCATAGTTGTCATTTCCTTTCTAGAACAATTGCTCAAAATATTTGTTTCGATATTAGCATTTCGATTTATGCAATTCTAATACGCTTTGGTTGCTTCATCTTTCCTAATACTGTAGTTGATATTGTCTTCAAGGAATAAGATTGAAGAAGTGAGTGTTTACTCGGTCGATATTTTCATTCGGGTTTATGCAACACTAATAAGTTTCAGTAGGTTCAGTTTCTTGGGGCTGTTTTGTCCAGCAAGATCAAAAAGAGACGTGGTCAACTTAAAAGGTTGTAGTCAAGCCCATATGCGAGCAACATTTAACTTGTGATTTTTGAACCAGTGAAAACGGGGAGGACACACTGCTTCAGAACTGAAATATGTACCTTTTGAGGAGATGGCAATCAGAGAGACAATGTGCCCTGCTTCATCCAGATAGCTTTAGGTTTCTGCTGAAGTGTGTGTCATCTATTCTTTCCCTGATAGTAAACTACTTCAATCACTGTTCACATACCAATATATATGTCTCTAAAAAATTCTTTCAGGATTGATCATGTCCTCGCAATTGTAAAGTCTGAGATTGAGCTACAGAAATTCAGGGTCCCTGTCTTTTTGAAACAGCACATACACAGGCCATGGAGCCGGTCTCCCGTGTAGGTAACGCACCAACACTACCGCTAGATAATAAGAGTAGTATCAGAAGCTCAATTGCTGGATCAAGGCTCGCCAACTCCACAGTTGGATGACAGTGGTGGACGCAAGACAATGATGCATCTATAGTTGTTTTAGAAGAAAAAAACACTATTTGAGAGGGGTTCACTTAATATCATCATGGCAAGCCCCGAGAGCCCCGCTCTCACCCCTGGCTTCCCACCGTCCTACCCACCATCGTCGCCGGTGGACCAGTCCGGTCACCGTCGTCCACCTCTGGAGAGCGGAGAGATCAGCCCTTGTGGCATCGACCTATCGTGTAGCCCTCTCTCGTCCTCCTCCCCTTCCTCCCCGCAGGATCGAATCTGGCCGATTCCGCTGTCATTCAAGGAGGCCCTCCTCGCCTCACCCTCCACTCCGTCCAGGAAGGGAAAGGGCATTCATTGCCACGCTGCGGCGACTCCTCTGCCTGATGCGCAGCCGCGTGCGTCCAGTGCGTCAGGCCCCTCTGCCGTCCTGGGTCAGTCTACGCCTGCGCCGGCCTTCCATGGAGCTCCTTCCTCAGGCCAGATTAATGGTGGCAGCTCTCGTGCTGGGGGCGCGGCAGGGTCGCCTGGCGGGTCTGGTCCAAGCACGCGTGCCCCAGCTGCCCCGGTGCAACGTCCCGGCGCGTGGACCATCCAGAAGAAGAAGGGGTGGTGGCGCAAGGAGCGCCGGGCACAACAACATGAGCGTCTCAACGGCAACGACATTAATGGCTCCTTCAACCACCGCCTTCAATCCGGCTCGTCCCACCCCACGGCCACTACTTCCTACCTTGCTCTTCTTAAGGAGAAGGCTGTGGGGAAATGCTACAAGTGTCTCTCGAGCTTGCACCGCGTCGGAGATTGCTGTGACCTCCTACTTGCCTCATCTGCGGCAAATCCGGCCACAAGGCCCGTGCGTGCACGACGAGCGGCATCGCACGCCCTCCGGTGCAGCAGCGTCTTGCTTTCCCCTCTGACCACCCAAACTCCCTTCGCCAGCCCGCTGCATCTCGCCTTGTCTTTCCACCAGACCACCCTGCGCTTCCTCAGCCACTGATCTCCGACGACTTCGCGCTACCCAAGCAGGCTGCCCCCTCTCGGCTGCGCCACGGCATCGCCTGCACTACCCCCTCCATCCTTGGTCCGGTACCCTGTTTCTCGGAGCCGTCTCCCTTCCAGGAGGTGCAAATGAATCCGCACCATGTCCCCGGCGATGCATTCAATCGCCCTGAGTTCGTCGCTGGCACCTCGCACTTCTCCTCTGCCATGATCGCTTCGGAGGGCTACAACGAGTCCCACGGCGCCATCTTGGTCACCGTGGGTAACCGTCCGCCCCTGCGTGTGCGCCAGGTCGCCGACGAGGTGGCTCGCCGTTTTGCCATCAGCCCGAGCTCTTTCTCCGTCACCCTTCTTGCGACGGACGGGGACTTCTTCGTCCGCTTCGACAACCCCCTCGTGCGCAATGTTGCGGTCAGCATGCCGGACACGCTGCGCGTGGGATACGCCTCCCTCGCGTTCCGGCCATGGACAAGACTCGTCGGGGCCACGATTGCCACGCCGCCGTTTCGCGCCCGGGTATGCCTGGAGGGCGTGCCGGAGCACGGGAGGCAGCTCGACACGGTCACCACGCTATTCCCCAAGTACACATTGATGGACTGCGTTGACGACGTCCACTCCTCCGACCAGGACGCGGCGTGCTTCTGCGTATGGATTTGGACCGCGGACCCTGAGTCCATCGCTCGTCGGGGGTCGCTGGGTTTGGAGGAACGCCCCCGCGTCTCCTCGCCGCTGATGGACTTCCCCGACCTCGGCATCTCTCAGACGCCACCCTCCCACGACGGCCCGGCAAAGATCCTCTCCTATCCTATCCTACTGCACCTTGACCAGGTGTGGGACTACTCGCCGCTGGAATCGGGCGGGAGTTACGGCGGCAGCAGCCATTCTGGCCAGAGTGGAATCCTTACAAGCGACTCCGACGACGACATGCCACGCCGCCGATCCTTTGGGTGGCACTATAGGCATGAGGATTCTTGGCGCCCTGCTTCGCGACGCCCAGCACACCAGCGTCTCGGACCCCGTCGGCGACGGCTCTAGCAGCGGCTTCCACAACATTCAAGCTGGCCCTCTGGCTGGCGTCGGCGGTGGAGTCCAGTTGGGCGGCTCCACGGGCCCATACCAGGGGGCTTGGGCGGCTTCATCAGCTGGCGTCGTCGTCATCGGCCGGCAACTCCGGACGCGCCGGTTAACGGTGCACTAACGGCGCCTGTCATTTTACCTGCGTCGACGGGATCTGCCAGTATGCATGCGCATGCACCAGCTGACGCTGAGGGGCCCACCCACGCGGGGGACGAGCCTGAGGCCATGTCCGTGCCTCTGCCCGCTGCGCCAAGGCGTGCTTTGGAGGACCTGCTATCGGTGCAGTCGCACGGGCATGGGGTGGCGACCACAACTCCTATTCAGGCAGCCGACAACACCCCTTTTGCTGCCTATGATTACTCACAGATGGCCGCTGTTGGTAATCTGTCTGGGAGGTCCTCGACGGCCAGGCTGTCCACGAAGACGACGACCACGCAGAAGACCAGGGTAGCCTGACGCTGCAGTCTGCGGACATGCAAGCGGTCCCTGAGCCGCCTCTTGGGCCTGGGCAGCTGGTTCATGGCCTGCACGCTCCGCTCGGGCTAGATGGTGTTGGGCCGATAGTTGGGCCATCTACGGAGGCTCCACCCGCTGTTGTGGCTCCCGGGCCTGGATTTCTGGTTCCTGACCAGACGGACGGAGCCAGCTCGAGCCAGTCTCAACTCCTGCCTCGCTCCCAGCCCCAGCCAGAGGCATTCCTCGCCGCCATCTCCTCCACCATCCCACCGGCGATCCTCACACCACCTGCGGCGGCCACAACCACCCCACCCCCGCCACCTCGCCGCACCAGTCGTCGACTAGCTGGCAAACCGGCGGTCGCCCTCGGCACAATCGAGCGCACCCGCGGAGTCCTACGCAAGAAGTGGGGAATTACAGAGGAGGACGACGCGGCCAAGTCCGAGGAGATCCTGCTGCAGCTGTTCTTGGATCTTTTTAAGGAGCCTCTATCTGCTGACGAGGTGGAGGCGGTCAAGGCACTCTTCGGATCCTTCCAGCTCTCCAAGCCCAGGAGCGCACCCCCCAAGCGCCCTACTGCATCTCGCAGGGGCCGTGCCCGCCGTGCGGCGGCTGCCTGAACCCGGGTCCTTGCCGGGCTCCTCGTGTGTCGACGTCCCCATGTTGATTCACACGCTGAAAGGGGGTACCCCAATTGCCCCAGGAGATGTATCTGTATCCATGTCACTGTTTTCTTTCAGTTTTAGCTTCCTGTCTGTTCTCTGCTCTTTCCCATCAGCTTGTATCGGCTCTTTAGGCATCTTCGCCTTAGCTATTGATCCCTTGCTGTTTAATTGTGATCATCTAGTTTCCTATGGCTAGTCACAATTGCACCGTGCTCAATTGGAATGTGCGCGGCCTCAATAATCCGGCACGCCGCCGAGTTGTGCGAGACTTGATTTCCCATCACCGAGCCTTGGTCATTTCCCTCCAGGAGACTAAACTCCAGTTCATAGACACGTTGACAAGCAGCAAGAGCTTGAACCACTTCTCTGCATCCATAGGCACTTCGCGGGTGAGAGAGAAAACTCTGAACTGGGATTATTTGGGGCTGCCTACCCATGATCTGACTTCTCTGGAAGCACCGTTCTCTGCAAACGAGGTCCGTGCCGCGGTCATGTCGCTACCTTCTGGCAAGGCTCCGGGTCCGGACGGATATACGACTAGTTTCTTCAAGAGCTGCTGGGACCTGATTGGTCCAGATGTCATGGCTGCACTGAATCAGTTGTTTAATCTTAGGGGTAAGAGATGGAATCTCCTCAACTCAGCACACATAACCTTAATCCCCAAGTCAGACGATGCTGTCCGTGTTAAGGACTTCCGTCCCATAAGTTTGATGCATTCAGTGGCTAAGATTCTGTGTAAAACACTCTCTCTCAGGCTTGCACCCTTCCTCTCCACCTTGGTTCCATACTCTCAAAGTGCTTTCATCCAGTCTAGATGCATACATGACAATTTTCTCTATGTGAAGAATGCAATTCGTATGCTGCACAAAAACAAGGAGCCTAGCCTCTTCCTGAAGCTTGATATTGCTGGTGCTTTTGACTCGGTCTCTTGGGGTTATTTGTTGGAACTGATGCAGCGGCTAGGCTTTGGCAGCAAGTGGTGCGACATGATCAGTCTGATCTGGGGTTCTGCTTCATCGAGAGTTATGGCAAACGGTGAGCTTGGACATCGTTTATATCACCGTCAAGGTCTGAGGCAGGGCGACCCTCTATCACCTATGCTATTCACGATTGCGATCGCGTCGCTGCACTGGTTGTTTCTAGAGGCTACTGCTGTTGGTGCTCTGACTCCACTTTGTTTGCCGCCTTCTCAGCTGCGGGTGAGTCTATATGCGGATGCTGCTGCCCTGTTTTTATCTCCGACTTTAAGGGACATTGAGGTCTGCAAAAAAATTCTCTGCGCTTTTGGGAGCGCCTCGGGACTATGTGCTAATCTTACCAAGAGTGGTGTCTATCCTGTTTGTTGTGAAGAGCTAGACCTTCAGGCGTTGTTGCAATCCTTCCCAATTGCGGTGATGCAATTCCCATGCAAATACATCGGCCTGCCATTACATTACAGGAAGATCTCGAGGAATGATGTGCAGCCAACCCTGGACAAGATGACCTCGAAACTGCAAAGGTGGCGTGGCAAACTGCTCTCGAGTGATGCAAGGGTGCAGCTGGTTAACTCGGTCCTCTCTGCCATCCCCACATACCTCATCTCGGTGTTCAAGTGGGACATCTGGGTCATCAAACAAATTGACAAACTCCGAAGGAATTTCCTATGGAGATCTAAACCGGAGGCCTCTGGAGGAATTGCACTTGTGAATTGGGCCACAGTCTGTCGCCCAAAGAGGCTTGGAGGTCTCGGTGTGCTGGATATCAGGAAGTTTGGGCGTGCTTTTCGGCTTCGTTGGATGTGGTTAGAAAAGCAAAGGGAGGTCAGGCCTTGGACCGGCTCCGTTATTCCCTGTGATGAGGCAGACCAGGCACTTTTCAGAGCATCCTCCACGGTTAATCTTGGGAATGGCAGGGACACCTCCTTCTGGCATGACAGGTGGCTTGACGGCCAAGCTCCTAAATTCATGGCCCCTGATCTGTTTGTTTTAAGCACCAAGAAGAAGATTAGCGTTTCCGAGGCAATTAATGGCCAGGCCTGGATGGCAAGTTTGCGGCGCATCACTCAGACCTCGCGGCTTCGTCGGTACACACACCTTTGGCTAAGGCTACAACAGGTTCAGCTTAACTCTAAAGTGGATTCGGTCTCTTGGAAGGGCACCACGGATGGTGTTTACTCTGCACGGTCAGCTTATCAACATCAGTTCGTGGGCTCATACTCCAGTATCAATTTTGAGAAGCTTTGGAAGATCAAAGTGGAGGGAAAATGCCGCTTCTTCATGTGGCTATGGTTGCGAGGTCGTGTCCTAACTAATGATAATCTCCAGACCAGAGGGATCCCTCATGCCGACTGTTGCCCTCCGTGCGATCAGGAGGAGGAGACACCCTTACATCTAATTCTAAAGTGCTCTTTTTCTAGGGATGTTTGGCATCAGGTGGCCTGTTGGTGTGATACTATGGAACTTGCGTCAAATGCCCAGGGGCGGCTTCCATCTCTGAATGGTGGAATGATCTCACTTGTTCTTTGGCTGAGAAGGACATGGTCACGACAATTTACACCTGCTGGCAGATTTGGAAGGAGCGAAACAGGCGGGTCTTTGAGCATGTTTTGCTTACAGCAGACGGTGTTCTTCATCTTATCAGACAGGATCTTCGGCTACCCACAACCACCATGCACTGGCTATCAGACTGTGAGAATGATCCATCACCGGAGCCAGATTAATTTTTATAGTTTTATACATTTAAATTGCCTTGCTGCCTGGGCTGATCATGTCTTGGCCACCGGCGTCATATGCAATTTGTACCAACATTCTATTCCTCTTAATATATGGGCGGTCAACTGCCAATTCCTCAAAAAAAAAGAGGGGTTCACTTCATCTCGTAGTGTGCTTTTAGATGGGAAATTCATTTGTCATGTCATGGTACTGGTACACTCTAATTATTGAGAAAAGAACCTAGTATACTATTATGACAACGTCCATTAGCTGATTACAGATGTAGATTTGCGGTCAAGATAGGCATGATACCCATGGCCAAGTGTCATGATCAGTATATTTTCCTTTTGGTTCTGATGGTATGCAGTTTGTCCTAATTTAACATTCTTGCCCATATTTTTTCATTACCGTTATTTTTTGTCTGGTTATTATGAATGAGTATAATGAACAACTAAGTCGAGAATTAAAGCTCACACATGGGCTTCACAACGGGCATGGCGTGCCGCCGCGCCTCTTCCTGCTAGTACTATTACTCTGTCCATCCATCGCTATCCATCATGCATCTAGAGTATTAAGTAAAACAAAGTAATGCTTGGAAAATGATGACAATATGTAGACAAAGTAAACTCAAGCAATATGAATTAACCCCATTGTTTTATCCTTAGTATCTGCAACATAAAGACGTATCGTGTCCCTTACTTTGTCACTCAGATACAGAAAATCGCCAGGTTGAACCTGCTACAATGCATCACTCCCATCAAAGTAATATGCATCTACTTGGCCAAACTATCTCAATAGATCGTAGAGCATTATGAAGCTATAATGATCATGCAAGTAAGAATCATAATAATCGGGTTTGACTTAAATAATTTTCCGAACATAAACCCACAATTCATCGGATCCCAACAAACGCATCAAACAAAGGGATTAAATCGGATAGACCAAGGCAAAGAAGCGATAAACATTGTATTGAAGATAGATAGATAGATAGATAGATAGATAGATAGATAGAGAGATATTGCCAGCTATGTACTACCTACGGACACGTAGGTCTATGGTGAACTACTCACACATCATTATGAGGGCAGCAAGGTTGTTGAAGAGGCCCTTCATGATCGATCCTCCCTCCGACAGGGTGCCGAAAAGGAGCTCTAGATGGGCTACCGTCAGAACAGAGACTTGCGGCAGCGTAAAAAGTGTTTCGGGACCTCCTCTAGGGTTTTTGGGATATCATAGAATTTATAGGACAGAGAGGGGCGTCGGGAGAGCCACGAGAGGACCATCACACATCAGGGCACACCCCCACCCTGGCGCGTGCCTTGTTGTGTGTTAGTGCCCTCTTGCGTCTCCCGACCTCCTTCCGAACCTTCTAGGTCTTCTTTTGGTATAGAAAAAATCATAAAAAAGTTTCGTGGCAATTGGACTTCGTTTGGTACTATAAACCTAGAAAATAAAAAACATGCAAAAACAACAACTCGCATTGGGCATTGGGTCAATAGGTTAGTTCTCAAAAAAATTATAAATTGGTAAATAAATGCCCAAAAAATATCTTAGAATGATAATATATCAGTATGGAACAATAAAAAATTATAGATACGTTAAAAACTTATTAAGCACCCCAAGCTTAATTCTTGCTCGTCCTCGAGTAGGTAAATGATAAAAACAGAATTTTGATTTGAAATGCAACCCATTATGTCGGGGATATACCTCGCGGTATGACCTGCCTGGCGACTCATAGGAGACCTGGTCAAGACATAGCCTTTTATTGGTGACCCGGCAGGTGGGTCACAGGACGACTAGACCCAAGACCCGGCGTGTAAGCCGGCGTCAGGCGGCTCACAAGAGAAGGCCCAAATGAGAGAGGATTCCCTTACAAGAAAAACAAGACCCGAAGTAGGATCCGTGAAAGACTAGTCCTAGTCCTACTGGGAGTAGGACTCTACATGTAAACTTACCTCTTTCACCTATATAAGGAGGGGTAAGGCGCCCCTAGAAAGACAAGTTGAAGTCATTAAAGATAGATAGATTAGAGGCTCTCGAGATTAGAGGTAGCAAGACAATACCCTTGTAAGCGAGAGATCTTCCTCCTCATCAATACTAGATAAGCAGGACGTAGACTTTTACCTCTATTGGAGGGGTCGAACCTGGGTAAAACTCGCGTCTCTTGATTCCGACCAACCCCTCTCAAGCCGCCACATAGTTGTGATCGCCTCGAACCTAAATCCGTTTACCCGGATATCTGCCGTGACAAATCCACGACAGTTGACGCCCATCGTAGGACTGACGACGATGGTGTTGAGCTCTTGGTGGAATCTCCCCAAGGATCTAGAGGTTCAAAATCGACCTGTTGATAGAGAGAGCCGACGTGGAAGGATTTACATGGGCTCCAAGTCCATCGGTCAAGATGAGAAGAAGTTCTGGCGGTAGTATTGGCAAACAACGTTTGGAGATTGGTCAGATCCAATCTCTAGGATGACCAACGGAGATCTTTTTATGCAAGAGCGACAAAAAGTTAGTCAAGCCGGCCGCCGTCTAGACACGCGAGAATCAATCCGATTCATTATCTAAGACAGCTGACCCTAAAGGGGCTGCAGTATGGATAGCCATCAGATCGATTCAAGCATGTACACGTCCGGTTGGCGGAGCTGTCGTTTGACCCAGAAAGCACCAGCAGACAAGTCCTGAAGGAATTTATAGGAAGCAGCAAAAGCAACCAAGCAGCAGCTGGCCGTCCCTCCCGTTTGCAATAACAAAGGCGCAATGTTCATCAGTACAAGAAGGATTAAAACTCAAATACAGGAAGTCGCGTTGCTTGGATGAAAAACCATTTGCTATGTCGATTCTAGTTTCGAATAAAATCATGATGTGGTACTATAAGAGCAGCTCCCAAAATTCCCGTACTAGCTTGTGTGGACTACTCCTGAGTCAAAATAGGCAAGCACCAACTCACGTAGACAAAAAGGCCAGGATGTTTTGGAGATTAGACATCGAGGCGGGTTCGGTCTCTCCTGCGCCTGCGCTTCGCCTCATCTCACCATCACCGTGCTCGCTGCTCGAGCCGTCGCGGCGTCGGTCTCCGTCACGCATCCAAGCCAGATCCTGCTCCTCGTCATCGCGACCGCTGCCCGAGCCGGCTCTGCCTTCACCTCACTCCGCGTCAGCATCGCCCACAGTCGTTCTACTGTGCTTCGCCTTGCTACAACCGCGCCGTGTTTCGCCTTAGCGTGCAACCGCTCTGTTCCTGCACTCCGCATGCCTCCATCAATGGCCCTGCGCACGGTCCGGTCCGGGACCGACGGCTCTTCCTCCGCCTGCCGTGCGCCTCGCCCGTGCAGGTAGCCGTTGTCCTCCCATCGCTTCGGCCTAGCCGACTGCCAGCTCGCCGCGGCCGTTTTTCCGTCCCGCTTCCACGCGCCTCTGTGCCATGACGGCTCTGCCTCCACCGGCTCACCTCCGCCGGTCGGTTCTGCTACCTCGCATCTGAGCAAGCCTCGCTCTGCCGCGCCTGCACGCTGGCTCGCCTCCGCTCCACGCCTCCGAGCCGCCCGCCGAGGCCACAACTCAAGCCGCCCCGCCGTGAGCTCCGCCTCTATCGCGGGCCGGCGCCACCGAGTCTCTGCCACCACGCCGATACTGCAAGCCGCCCAGCGCGAGCCGCCCCATGCCCCTTGCATCGCCGCCGCGTGCTGCCCCCGTCGCCTTAAGCCGTCGACTGGCTCACCGCACCTCGCCGGCTCTGGTCAAAGAGCTTTTCTCAGAGATGCGTTCTGGATGACAGTGATACTTTTCCGGGTAAAATTATTCATGTGAACTTAGTCTATTAAGAGTCTTCTGTACTTTGACTTGTATGAATTTACGTGCAGGTTAAATTATAAATGGAGGCTACCGACGTCCATAGTGCGTTGGGCAATCCAATGAACGGGTGAGCCGTCTACGGATACTCGTAATCCGCCACTGACGCGGTCCAGAATGCATCAACATGGCACAATGACCTGCGCGTCCGTGCCGGTTTATAAGTGCTATGGGCGACTCACCAATCGCATCGACTTAACAACGTCATGGTGACTCGCCGTCCATGCTGGTTTCTAATACCACAGGCGACTCACCGATTGCGCCGACCTACAACGCATCAGCCGTCTCTCACGACCGCACCGGCTTACAACGTCGTGGGCGTCTCTCGCCATCCGCCCCGACTTACAACGTCATGGTTGTTTATCGCCATCCGCGCCGGCTTACAACGCCGTGGCGTCTTCTACAACAGCACCGGCTTACAATGCCGCGGTTGGTTTCTACGTCTACATCAACACGCCAGTGGCTGCATACACCAGTATAAGCCGCCCAACGGACGGTTCTGAATTGTCGCCCTGCAGTCCAATGTACCTTAGTATAATAGTGCCGAGCTCGCCTATATGAGCCGCCCAACGAACACGCGCAAGACGCTGCCCACAGTCTGATCTATATCAACGTATTAGTGCAGTGCTCGTCGATACGAGCCGCCCAACAGACAGGTGCACAAGTCGCCGCCACTACAGTTTGGTTAACTTCAGCAACCAGCCGGAACGAACCATCGACCGGGTTATTGAAACAATTCATAGAGGATCATCTATAACCCGCCATGGTCAATATCACCCTTCAATGGAGATTATCAAGCCGCCTCTTCGAGTCAACTTAAGACTCGGGGGCTACAGACACAACTCGACGCATTTGATCACTTTCTCAACAAGAACCCCGGGTCATTGCAAGAAAATTTAACCCAATCCTGGGGGCTACCATATTATTGGCGGAAGAATTAAAAAGTTGCCTAAGAGAACGAACCGTCGTGATACACCGTTCAAACATGGGTGCCCAGATTCATTGGATCATCATAAAAGTCACTTGGAGGCTTCTGCCATTTCTTCATACAAGATGGTGGCTTACAAGATGGTGACTTACAAGATGTGCACAAGTTGATATCATCGACAAGTTCGTTTGGGGGCTTTTAACCTTACGGGTTAAGCTTCAACCCTCTCGAATCGGCTCTTCAGCCACCGTAAGGCGGGTCGTGGACCCAAAACGTTGACTCTGTCAACAAGTTCGTTTGGGGGCTTTCAACCTTCCGGGTTAAGCTTCAACCCTCTCGAATCGGCTCTTCAGCCGCGGTAAGGTGGTTTATATACCCCAAAAGTTGACTCCGTCAACAAGGTCGTTTGGGGGCTTCCAACCTACCGGGTTTAGCTTACACACCCTCTTGACCGGCTCTTAAGCTACCGCAAGTTTGAGTTATACCTACCTGTATGTAGCTGCCGCTCGGCCAGGGGTGCAGCAAGCTGTCAACTCACCCCCTACGAGGGCCTCATACAACGGTAAGGGAAACTCTCTCATCTGCTACGTACTCTCTGCCAAGTGGCCCGTCGTACTCTTAACAAGTGACGTTGTTTAAGGTTCAAACGACGGATTTATGTCACGTGAGAAGTAGCTTATGGGCCCCGGGGCACTACTTCGTTATAAATTCTGGCCTGTTGCGCCCTTAACAGTTAATCTCGCCTTGAGACCCTGAGCCGTGCAAGATTGGCGGTCACTCTCGTTGGAGACCCTGCACTGTTAAGCGGTTCAAAGCAACAGTCTCCCCCTCAGAAGGGGCAAAATATGAGTTTTCGAAAAACAAAAAAAACAAGGGGAGAGAAAGAACATCATACATTGCATCATACATAGCATCATACATTGCATCATATTCACATGTCATGCCGGCTTATCAAGCCGGGTCAGAGCAACATTATGAAAGAAGGAGCAAGGCAATGTAGATAGTAAGATCTCCGGGTTGTGCTTCTTCAAGTCGCTCTCACAACAATGTAGAATATATTCTGTCTTGTTTATTTTTGCAGGTCTTATCTCTTAAGATGAGCCGCCATTAAGTATGATGAAAAACTTCCGCAAGAGCAAGTGGATCTTTAATAGCCAACCTGGCTAGATCTTCATGGTTTATCATAACCAGTACTAAATGATTGGGGTTTTCAAGCCAGCTCGGAGAATTCATTATTTTTCAAGAGCCACCCTATCAGATATAATACTGTGTCATCTAATTGACCGGTTCTCTAATTTCTTTAATTGTGCTCCATAGTAATCTACATCACTTATGGATTTCTCAAAACATATATTTGCCGGGTTGCACCGCAACCACGAGTAGGGATTTCATTTCATAAACAAAGGAATTGTTCCAGGATATTCACTCCGGGTTATATTACAATCGTGGTCAAGGATTCTTTCAAATCAGATCAATATCAGTTCAAGAGAACTTCTGAGGTGCATTATGATGGGTTATTATCACACAGTCCCAAGTCGCCGCAGGCATGCGACCCGGCACTTGGGGGCTACACTATTCAGATCAAAATTGCTAAAAGTTCCAAGTCGCCGCAGGCGTGCGGCCTGGCCCTTGGGGGCTACATTATTCAAGTCTAGTTTGTGTCAAGTATGCAAGTCCCATGTCGCTGCAAGCATGCACCATGACACTTAGGGGGCTAATGCAAGCCAGTTTTCAAATCATTACGTTGTCAGCAAGACCATATTATCTCAAGGAGATGAGCTGGCCTTTCTATATTTTTCTAAGTTCCAACCCAGTAATTCTTACTGACCCGACACTTGGGGGCTACACCGCTCAGATCAAATTTTCTAAAGTCCCAAGTTGCTGCAGACATGCGACCCGACACTTAGGGGCTACAATATTCAGTTGTTCAAACAGATTATGAGGTTTAAATTGAAGACCCGGCCCATCACATAGTGATGAGCCGACCCTTGGGGTCTACACCCGCTGAAGCTTTATAAGGTATAAGACAAATACAAGTCCCAGGCTGCTGTAGACAAGACAACCTGGTACTTGGGGGCTACACACCCAAAGATATTATTGCAAAGCGCCAAGTCATCATGGATAAACTTGGAGCTTGGGGGCTATAGGTAATATGGGTATATAAAAAATTGAAGAGAGTTTTCAAGATGTCGATTCTGGAGTTCAGTCGTTAGACCCGGCGTCACGCAACATTCATGATCCGGCGTTATCAAAAGATCATAACCCGCCAGAGTTTATACAAACTGCCCTACTTCACAACAATGGAACTCCGGATCTACGTCATGAGGATTTCCTATTTTCAAGATTTTCATTAAGCCAAAGTATTGGAAGCCGACTCAATGGCATCTGGGTATTCTATTCCCAATATTTTTTAACGGACACTGACAAGCAAGACGATTCTCAAGACGACTCATTCATATGCAGAGAAGACCCAAATTTCTGAGGAGCCACTTCATAAGCCGGCCAAAGGAGCAAGCCGGCCACTTAACATGTTTACTATTCTTATTTCAGGAGGTTACCATGAATAAATTCAAGCTAACCTGGGGCTAATGTCGGGGATATACCCCGCGGTATGACCCGCCTGGCGACTCACAAGAGACCTGGTCAAGACATAGCGTTTTATTGGTGACCTGGCAGGCGGGTCGCAGGATGACCAGGCCCAAGACCCGGCGTGTAAGCCGGCGCCAGGCGGATCACAAGAGAAGACCCAAAGGAGAGAGGATTCCTTACAAGAGAAACAAGACCCGAAGTAGGATTTGTGAAAGACTAGTCCTAGTCCTATTGGGAGTAGGACTCTACATGTAAACTTACCCCTTCCACCTATATAAGGAGGGGTAAGGCGCCCCTAGAGAGACAAGTTGAAGTCATTAGAGATAGATAGATTAGAGGCTCTCGAGATTAGAGGAAGCAAGACAACACCCTTGTAACCGAGAGATCTTCCCCATCATCAATACCAGACAAGCAGGACGTAGGCTTTTACCTCCATCGGAGGGGCCGAACCTGGGTAAAACTCGCGTCTCTCAATTCCGACCAACCCCTCTCAAGCCGCCACATAGTTGCGACTGTCCTGAACCTAAGTCCGTTCACCCGGACATCTGCCGTGACAAATCCACGACACACTATGTAATCTTTTGTATGTATGCTCACTGAGAAACGATGAATTAATAAACATTAACAGAGAAATACTTATAAGTATAATAAACAAAATCATTAATCTTTCAAAGTATACGATCCTAAAAGATGTTTACCCCCATTCTCCTTATTGTATTAGCAAGGCATGGCTCCGTCTTCACCTCATCAATACAAATGTTAAGCACCACGGTGTCCATGTCAGGGAATTGGATCGTACTTTTCCAGTATGCATCAACTTTTTATTCTTAACACAATACATGAGCATGAACCATTAGACATAACATGTAGGTGGAATAGAATATGATGGTACATATCAAAGGGGCATAAAAAGTGGAGAAGATAGTCTCACATCAACTAGTCGTACCAACGGGCTATGGAGATGCCCGTCGATAGATGTCAATGCAAGGAGTAGGGATTTCCAAGCAAATGATGCACTAGAGCTATAAGTGTATGAAAGCTCAATTGAAGCTAAGTGGGGTGTGCATCCAATTCACTTGATCATGAAGACCTCGGGCATTTGAGGAATCCCGTCATTACAATATACAAGCCAAGTTTATAATGAAAAGGTAATTCCCACTAGCATATGGAAGTGACAAAACAAGAGACTCTCTATATGAAGAATATGGTGCCACTTTGAGGCACAAGTGTGGTCAAGGATAGTAGCAAAGTCCCTTCTCTTTTTTTCTATCATTTATTCTTTATTTTTTCATGGTGTTTTTTTTACTTTGTTGTCTTTTATTTTCTAGCCTCCCCCATTTTTTTGTGGTGGGCTCATTTGGCCTCCCCCATTTTTCATTTTCGTCCGAAGTCTCATCCTGACTTGTGAGGAAATCATAGTCTCCATCATCCTGTCCTCACTCAGACAATGCTCTAATAAGGATGATCATCACAATTTTCTTTACTTACAACTCAATATGAAAAACTGATAGTACGATATGACTCTATATGAATGCCTCTGGCAGTGTACCACGATGTGCAAGATCCAGCGTGACATGTATAAAAAATATGATGAACGGTGGTTTTGCCACAAATTCTATGTCAGCTCTATATGATCATGCAAAGCAATATGATGATGAACAACTTGTCATGTGAAGTGAAGATGGAAGTTGCATGGCAATATCTCTCGGAATGGCAATGGAAATGACACAATAGGTAGGTATGGTGGTTGTTTTGAGGGAGATATAATGAGGCTTATGTGCAACAGAGTGTGTCATGGATGCACCGGCGAAAGTTGCATTGATTCTCGAGGTGAGAATGGCCTATGCACGGTATCGAAGAGTATAGAAAATATGAGAAGGTGAAAATGCGTATGTCCATGGTATCACATTAGTCATAAGGAACACATATAATTATTGCAAATTTTTATTAGTTTTATCATAAATAAAATCTCTACTCGCATGCCCTGAGGGAGGAGGTTGGTAGGAGTTAACCATCGCGTGCCCCCGACTCGAAACAACACTAGGATTCCAACGAGGAATAGGACTGCTTACACATCATCACCATGCCTTTTTAATTTGTAGATGAACAAGAAGTTAACACATCTTAGTATCGACACTTCTATGAATCAATAATTATGAACTCACACCTTTTTCATATTACCACATCCATGTCATTAACCCAAAATTTTCTCTATATGTGCTACATGACGGTTTTGATTATCACTCATTGAATACCTATTTTTGGACTAGTTTTATGACCCATGCAAATTACTGTCACTATTCATTAACTCTCAAACAAATATAAGTGAAGAGTGAGAGTGAAATTATTTCTATAAAATCTACACGCCACCTTGCTCAAAAAGATATAAGTGAAGTACTAGAGCAACTGCTAAGCTCAAAAAATAGAAGTGAAGCACGTAGAGTATTCTAATAAATTATGATGAAGGTGTGTCTCTCTTAAATAGGTGTGTCTAGCAAACGATGATTATGACGAACTGAAAGTAAAAGCAAACAAAAGCAAACGACGCTCCAAGCAAAACTCATATCATGTGATGAATAAAAATGTAGCTCCAAGTGTCATACCAATGGATTGAGATGAAAGAGGGAATGCCTTCTAGGGCATCCCCAATCTTAGACGTTCGAGTCTTCCTTAAAATATTACCTTGGGGTGCCTTGGGCATCCCCAAGATTAGGCTCTTTCTACTCTTTATTCCGTGGTCCATCATGATAGGACCCAAAACTTGAAAACTTCAATCACAAAACTCAACAAAACTTCATGAGATCTGTTAGTATAAGCAACATATTGAATACTTTAAGTACTGTTATAAATGGATTCTTATTTCATTTTTGCATAATAGGTAATGTATTATAACTTCTCCATGGCTTATATCCCCCTGATACAATCCATACCATAATCAAAACAAGCAAACTATGGAAGCAAAACAAAATTTGTCTAAAACAGAACAGTCTCTAGCAATCTGTAGAGAGGCTATACTTCTGTAACTCCAAAAATACCGAAACATTAGGAATATGTGGAGAATTTTCATATAAATACTATGTCAAAATTTCAGATCATTATAAGGCTCCAGAAAAAAATTGAAAATTCCTATACTTGAATAGTTTCTGTTTTGTTTCAGCATCGTTTCTGCTCATCTTGTGAGTCATCGCAAAGGCTTTACTTGGCACAAACACTAACTAAAACATAAAAACTTAATCATTAAAGAGGCAATAATGATGTTATTACTAACTAACAAAAGGTAAAAAGCAAAAATAAAAATAACTATTGGGTTGCCTCCTAGCAAGCGCTATTGTTTTATGCCCCTAGCTAGGCATAATGCATAGTTTCAAGTATTGTCATCTTTGACACTCCACCCATAAGTAGATCTCATGATTTATTAATAAGGTGGTTTAATTCTATTACTAGGGAAGTGTTCCATTCCTTTCTTTAATGGGAATTGGAACCTTATGTTTCCCTCTTTCATGTCAATAATTGCACCTATAGTTCGTAAGAAGGGCCTTCGAAGTATTATGGGACAAGAAGGATTAAAATAAAAATCAAGCACAATGAAGTCTTGTGTCACATAATTTTTATTTTCAATAATAAGAACATCATTAATTCTACCTAAAGGTTTCTTAATGGTAGAATCCGCAAGATGCAAGTTTAGGGAAGAATTTTCCATATTAGTGAGACCAAGCACATCACATAAAGATTTAGGTATAGTTGAGTCACTAGCACCAAGGTCACACAAAGCATTACATTCATATTTATTTATCTTTATTTTTATATTAGGTTCCCACTCATCATGCAATTTTCTAGGAATAGAAACTTCAAGCTCAAGTTTCTCATCATAAGCTTTTATCATAGCTTCTACAATATGTTCAGTAAAAGCTTTGTTTTTTTCATGAGCATTGGGTGAGCTAATAATCGTTTGCAACAAGGAAATACATTCTACTAAAGAGAAATTATAATAATTAAAGTCCTTGTAACCCAAGATAGTGGGCACATCACTAGTTAAAGTTTTGACCTCTCCAAACCCTATTTTTCAGTTTTAGCATCAAAATCATCAACCTCCAAGCAAACAGGACAGTTGTCAACTAGAGTTGACTCATCTAGAGTCCCTTTATCATTTATATTTAGATAATTAAACAAATATTCATTAGTAGAAACACCAATCATTTTAATATCTTCATCATGATTCCGATGAAAACCTGGTGGAAGAGCCTTTTCTAAGAATTCCCGCTTAGCTCTCAACTTAGTGGTCCTCTCCTTAGTTTCATTAATAGATATTTGTATAGATTTAATATTATAATTAACATCATGATTGGGTGGCAAAGCTTTAGTTTTAAGAGTTTCTGCAACAAGAGCAATTCTATCCAAGTTTTTAGCCAAAGCATCGATCAGATGCAACTTTTCTTCTACCGTAGCATTGAAAACCTTTTGAGAATTAATAAATTCCTTAATTGTGTTATCAAGATCAAAGGGTATCCTATTAGAATTTGTAGAAGAATTTCCATAAGGATTACCATAAGAATTTCAATAGTTGTTAGAGGAATTGCTGGGATACTGTCTAGAATTGAAATTTCCTCTATAAGCATTGTTCTTGAAATTATTCCGCGAGATAAAGTACACATCAATAGCATCATTATTTTTCTCAATAAAAGTAGAAAAAGGCATATCATTGGGATCCACATGTGTATTTTTACTAGCAACCATATTCATAAGAGCATCCACTTTTTCACTAAAAGTAGCGATTTCTTTGACAGAATTAACCTTCTTATGTCGGTGCACTATAGTTTTGGGCTCTCCAGTGCCCCTTACTCGTGCACGGGAAGTAGTAGCCACCCTGGCGACGAGGCCCAACAGGGACTTGCCAGGTAAAAGCACAGAAGAATCAAGACCCCCGGCAAGATCTTGCCGGGATGGCTATCGAACCCTCAGGCAAGACAAAGCCCCGACAAGGCCCCGCCAGTGCACAGGCTAGGTGTCGCCTCGCCTGGGCACGTGTCGCAGCGTCAACAATGGAGGGGATAGGCGGTGCCGATGGGACGAGCCCTTGTCCCGCCTCGTGGACAGACAGAGATGCCTGACGGTGCATTCAATGCGCCTGTCCTACTCCGTCAGTGTTAGGTATGATAGCACTGTAGCTCTATACACCCCGTGTACGCACTGCACGCCACTGTTGGGATCCCCTTCAGAGTATAAAAGGAGGCCCAGGGCGATACGGTAGAGGACTTTTGGACTTTTAGTCTTTGGGCCTTCTAGCTGATTCACGCGTGGCAGCTGCTCATAGCGCTCCTGTAGCTAGAACCGTAAGAACATCCACAATAGAACGAAACAGGAGTAGGGTTTTACGCATCTTTGCGGCCCGAACCTGGGTAAAATCCTCACGTGTTGTTCATTAGACCTGATCTTTGTGCGAGCCTTCTCCCCCGCCGAACCGAAAGGGGTCCCTCTGATCCCATAGGTGCTCGTTCCCCACGACATCTCTGGCGCGTCAGGTAGGGGCATCAGGTCGTGTGAACCTGTTCTGGTGATCAGCGCGCTAGTTCCTTCATACTCATCATCGCCATGGCCCCCAAGAATAAGGGCCTGACAGCAGTTGTCCCATCCACGTTCGATGTCCCTGTATCTGCATAGACAGGCGACAACATAGACGCGGGTGGAGGAGGAGGCGGAAGTTCAGAACTTCCGCGACACTCCGGTGATCAAGGCCAAGAAAGCGGCGACGCCCGCCGTGCAGATGCCAATGGCGGCGGTGGGAACCCCCGCGCCGCTGGGTCTCAGGACGGAGTTGTACCACCTGCGGGCGGTACGATGAACTCCGGGGATGAAAGAGTATCTTCCAGGACGCCCATGCCGGCGCCTACACCGCGAACTTCCCAGGACGCGCTCGAAGAGCTGCGCCACGATGCCCGTGGTTCTCGACGTCCCCACGAAAAAGCTCCTGCGCATCACTCCCAAGGTGCGCGGGACCAGCATGCTCGCCAACATGCAAGTGGAAGTGGCATGCCATCACGAGACCGCGGTGGATCTCCTTCTAACACGGTTAGAAGTCAGAGCACCTCGCTTTCCTCGCGCCGTTCGTTGCCGACCACGTCGGAAGATGCTATGGTGCGGGCACAACTACTCCTAAACTTCCCTCCTTCTGCGGAGAAGCTCGACAAATGGAGAGCCACCATTCAGAGCCTCCTCAGCCTCGTAGGTAAGTTTCGGACCACTGAGCCGGCTCACGCCATTGGTGAGAAGGCCGGAGGCGGTGCGACCACAGTGCACTCTCATCCGCAGCAACAACGCCGGTCACCGACTCGACGGACCGATGCTTATGATGGTTATTCAACGGTGTCGTATGACCCACAGACACGCCGCAACCAGCGTCAAGTTCTTCGGGAACGGGGCAAGGAAGATGCTCGAACTGCAATCGAGCGGCGGCAGGAAGCGCACCTTCAATATGATAGGCGCATGGGGCCCACTGTAGACAAGTCTGTGCCAGGGTATCCTGTCAGCCTACCTTACGAGGTGGGTTGCCAGCGTTTACCCGTGAGCTGCGGCAAGTCCAGTGGCCCATCTCCTGCACGTTCAAGCCAGAGGTCCCAGAGAAGTATGACAGCAAGACTCATCCGTCGGAGTTCCTGAGCATCTACACCATTGCGGTACAAGTTGTCGGGGGTCGTGATGACAAGATACTCACCAACTAATTCTCGTTGGTGCTCAAGCCCAACGTCAAGTCGTGGTTGATGCACCTGCCAGAGAATTCCATCGCCTCCTGGGCAGACTTGTGCCATGAGTTTGTTGGCACTTTTACCGGAGGCCACCAAGCTCTTGGTCAAGAAGCCGATTTGCAGATCATCCCTAAGAAGGAGGGCAAAACGTTGCACAAGTACATCCAAAGGATCAGCCGTGTGCACCACAACATACCACACGTTCATCTTGTCGCTGTTATTAGCGTGTTCCGTCAGAATGTGCGCAACCGCATGATGCAGGAAGAGCTGGCGATGAACAAGGTCAGGGATGTTGCCAAGCTTTATGCTCTAGCAGACAAATGTTCTCGGTCTGAAGAAGGAAGAAGACTCCCCGGCGAAGATGCTGGTGCAGGGGTCGACTCTGATGATGAAGACACCGCCACCCTGGCAAAGAAGGGCCAGCGGCGGAACAAGAAGCGCAAGGGCAAGGCTGTACTTGTCGTCGAGGGATCCGGCAACCCCAGTACCACCAAGAAGGGCAAGGTTGATGCCCCCGGCAACGATGTTGTCGGGTGCGCCTCCTGTCATGCTATGGCGGTTGCCGATAAGCCAGAAGGCTCCGGCAAGCAGTATTGCAAGATCCATCACACCAAAGGCCACGATCTCCAAGACTGCCGGCAAGTTGAACAGCTTGCCGAGAAGCAAAAATCTGAGTATGAGAGGCGAGACAAGGAGAAAGGCCAGGATGGTGCTAAGGGGTCCGGCAAGAAGCACATTGGCCAAGGAGGTCGCCGCGGCAAGCCCAAGCAACAAAAAGACCGGCCCGCTCGTGGCCGCGACAAGCAAGAGGGTGATGATGATGACATCGAAGAGGACGATGAGTCCAACGAGCATGAGTTCCATAAGGCTAAGGATATGATGTGCATCGAGGGAGGTGCCTCATCGTGTTCCTCTCACCGGCATCTTAAAGAGTGGGCGCGAGAGGTTAACGCGGCGAAACCCTCTATCGGTGCCCAAAGACCTCTAAAGTGGTCCAACACTCCTATCATCTTCGATGCCGAGGATCACCCTGATCGCATAACTGCGGTCGGGTGCCTATCGTTGTTGGTTTCGCCAACAATTCGCAACCTCAAGGTGATGAAGATGCTAGTCGATAGTGGGGCCAGCCTGAACTTGATCTCGCCTGATGTCATCTAGAGGCTGCAAATTCCTGATGAAGATCTCGAGCCGACAGGCGCTTTCCAAGGGGTCAATTCAGGGAGAACTCAGCCGAAGGGCAAGATCACGCTGCCGGTTACATTTGGCAGTGATATCAATTTTAGAACAGAGAAGATTGACTTTGATGTCGCCAAGATCTCATTGTCGTACAACGGCATCCTTGGTCGCCCAGCACTGGCCAAGTTCATGGCAGCCACCCACTTCACTTACAATGTGCTGAAGATGCCTGGGCCGATGAGCATTATCACGATCAACTCCGACAAGAAAAGCGCACTTATTTGCGCCGACCAACTCTACCTGGGCGCAGTTGCAGCACCTGCCGGCAAGGCACTTGCTCCTGCTACTGAAGCTCCCGGAGGGAAGAAGACCAGCAAGGCCTCTGGCGCACATTCCGTCAAGCGCACCTCCTCGGGGTGCTGCACTCCCATTGACGATGTGCCAAAGAGCTCCATCGGCAAGAGCAAGAAGTCCAAGGCAGCTCCGCAAGAGACCAAGAAGGTGCCTGCCAAGGAGGATGGTACGGGAGGAACTTTCACCATAAGTTCCGCCCTTGACGGCAAATAGGAAAGCACGCTTGTCGCCTTCCTGCGGGAAAATGTCAATGTGTTTGCATGGCAACCATCTGATATCCCCGGTGTTCCCAGGAAGGTGATTGAGCACCACCTTGCCATCTGCCCACATGTGCGGCCCGTCAAGCAGAAGGTCCGAAAGCAAGCTTTGGAGTGGCAACGGTTTATTGCCGAAGAGATCAAGAAATTAGAAGCGGCTGGCTTGATCAAATGAGTGCTCCATCCAACATGGTTGGCCAATCCAGTTGTAGTGCACAAGGAGAATGAAAAATGGAGGCCATGAATTGACTTCACAGACATCAACAAAGCCTGCCCCAAAGATCCTTTTCCCTTGTCACGCATTGACAAGTTTGTGGACTCCACCGCCGGCTGCAACTTGTTGTCTTTCCTTGATGCCTATTCAGGCTATCCTCAGATTTTTCATGGCCAAGTAAGACGAGGAGAAGACCACATTTATCACCCCATGTGGTACGTATTGCTTTTTTCGTATGCCTTTCAGGTTGAAAAGTGCTGGTTCTACATTTGCAAGAGCAGTCCAGATTGGTTTTGAGCCCTAGCTACATAGAAATATGGAGGCTTATATGGATGACATAGTGGTCAAAACCAAGGACAAGGCTACGCTCATATCAGACCTAGAAGAAAAATTTACAAATCTGCGCAAGATCAACATGAAGCTCTATCCTGAGAAGTGCGTGTTCGGCGTCCCATCTGGCAAGCTTCTCGGGTTCTTTGTATCTCAACATGGAATTGAAGCAAATCCCGACAAGATCAAAGCAATTGAGAAAATTAAAGCATCAAGGCGCGTCAAATATGTGCGTCGTCTTGCCGGCTGTGTTGCTGCTCTTAGTAGGTTCATCTCAAAATCTGCTAAGCGCGCCCTGCCCTTTTTCAAAATCTTGAAGAAGGCAGGTCCGATGAAATGGACTCCGGAAGCGGAGGCAGTGCTGCAGGATTTGAAGAAGTACCTATCCTCTCCGCCAGTCCTAGTTGCATCAAAACCACAAGAGACATTGCTACTATATCTAGTGGCAACAAATCAAGTGGTGAGTGCTGCACTAGTGGCTAAAAGAGAAGGCGATGAAGAAACAGCGGCAACGACAAGAGTGCCAAGAGATAAGCCAGGACATTCCCCGGCAGGGTCTGATGCCGACAAGGAAGGATCTGCGCAGTTGAATGAGACAATCCAGAAGAAGAAGGTGGTGTAGCGCCTAGTCTATTTTGTGAGCTCCCTATTGCAGGGGGCTAGGTCAAGATATTTTGGCGTGCAAAAGTTGCTCTTCGGCCTTCTTATGGCCTCGAGGAAGCTGCGCCATTACTTCCAAGCACATGAGATCACCGTTGTGACTCGCTTCCCGCTGCAACGGATCTCGTGGAACCCAGAAGCTACCGGAAGGATTTTAGAGTGGGCTTTGGAACTGTCAAGATTTGGTATCAAGTTTGAAAGCACTTCGACCATTCAGAGCAGAGCCTTGGCGGAGTTCGTTGCAGAATGGACCCCAACGCCCGATGAAGAAGTTCTAGAGTCAACTCTCCCCGGCAAGGAAACCGATCAAGAGCGGGTCATGTATTTTAATGGGGCTTTCTTGCTGCAAGGCGCTAGTGCCAGAGTGCTGCTTGTCACACCCATCAGAGAGCATCTCAAGTATGTGATTTTGATGCACTATCCCCGGGAGAGATCAACGAACAACACTACAGAGTACGAAGGGCTGCTTGCCGGTCTCAGGATTGCGGCAGACCTTGGGATCAAGAAACTTATTGTCAGGGGTGATTCTCAGCTTGTCATCAGGCAAGTGAACAAATATTACCAGAGTCCATTGATGGAAGCTTATGTAGATGAAGTTAGGAAGTTGGAAGAACATTTTGACGGCATGCAAATGGAGCACGTTCCACGTGCAGAGAATAGCATTGCTGATGGCCCGTCAAAGTGTGCTGCCCTTAAGTTCCCTGTGGAACCAGGAACTTTCGTGCTCTGACTGACTCAACCCTCCGTGACACCATCAATTGGACAAGAGAAAAGAAGGAAGTTGAGTTCCGGCAAGTATTTCCCGGCAGAGCTCCCAGAAGCTGCCGGCGAGGAGGTTGTCGGGGACAACGTCAGGCTTGCCAGTGAGTGTCGTGCTCCGGTGGAGCCTCCGGCTCTTGCTGTGGAAGCACACACTCCCACCAAGTGTGCCAAGAGGCATAAGGCTCCGGCGGGGCCTCAAGCCCTTGCTGTTGAGACAAATGCCTCCCCGGCAGAAGATATGCCGTTAGTACTTGTTGTCGAGCCCTAGGCTCCAGCATGGGCACAACACATCGTCCATTTCCTTAAGACAGGAGAACTCCCTGAGGAACAAGAGGAAGTAGAGAAAGTAGCCCGCCAGTCTAATATGTACCAGTTCGTGGACAACGTCCTATACAGAAAAAGACCGAATGGCATGAAACTCAAATGCATCTCTTGGGAGGATGGACTAGAGCTGTTGGCAGAGATATATGGAGGCATATGTGGCTCCCACATAGGATCAAGACCACTTGCCGGAAAGGCATACCAGCAAGGTTTCTTTTGGCCCATTGCCCTCCAGGATGCAACTGCGTTAGTAACCAAGTGTGAGGCATGCCAGTTTCATTCGAAGAAATTATAACAACCAGCTCAAGCCCTTTAGACAATCCCTCTCTCCTGGCAATTTTCGGTCTGGGGTCTCGACATCTTGGGCCCCTTCCCCCGCGCTGCCGGGGGCTTTGAGTACTTGTATGTTGGAATCGACAAGTTCACAAAGTGCCCGGAGGTGGAAGCAGTGAGAAAGGTGACAACACAATCAACCGTCAAGTTCTTCAAAGGACTAGTCTGCCTCTTTGGTGTTCCCAACAGGATCATCACTGATAATGGCACATAGTTCACGAGCGGCACCTTCATGCAGTATGTCCAAGACCTTGGCAAAAGAATCTGCTTTGCTTCCATTTCCCACCCAAGGAGCAATGGGCAAGTGGAAAGGGATAATGCTGAAGTGTTGCGAGGCCTCAAGACAAGAACTTTTGACAAGCTGCACAAGTGCAGAAGGCACTGGATTGATGAGTTTCCGGTGGTTCTTTGGTCAACTAGAACAACACCAAATCAAGCTACCGGCCAGACACCCTACTGGATTGATGGGGCGGAGGCAGTTCTCCCTACGAAACTCATATATGGGTCACCTCGAGTGCTCGCTTATGATGAGCTCAAGCAAGAGCAGTTGCGACAAGATGACGCGACGCTCCTTGAGGAAGACCGTCTTCAGGCTGCCGTGAGAGATGCACGCTACCAGCAAGCTTTGCGCTGCTATCATAGCCACAAAGTTAATGCCAGAAGTCTTGAGGAAGGCGACCTTGTTCTTCGGCGAGTTCAGTCCGCCAAGAATTCCAACAAGTTGACGCCAAAGTAGGAAGGCCCTTATCGGATAGTACGAGTCATCAGGCCTGGCGCAGTCCGCCTGGAGACCGAAGATGGCATCCCAGTGAGCAACTCCTGGAATATCGAACATCTTCGCAAGTTCTACATATGAGGCACGGTTGCCGGGCCTCCCGGCAACCACCTTTTGTACAAGTCTTGCCGCTGAAGCATGTAATCCTTGGTACGAAGCCAGGCGCAGACCCTGTGCATAGTTGAATAAAGCTAAGTGTTCCGCAAATCTTGACTGATTCTCATGTTTACTTATGTGCATGTTTGTTTGAGATATTGCATTGCAATTACTCCAGACAAGAGCTAATGGACTGCCAAGGTTCCATATCCATATTTTCTCTTCTTTATTTTTATCAAAGGGCAGAAGGTTACCTCGCGTGTAGCTTTGCTAGGGGGGGAATGGTGGTACGGATACCTATGAGCGACGTCCCAAAAAAATATTGCCGAAAGGAGTATGACAACGAAAAGATAAGTTGCAAAACCCCAAGTGAATTCTTGCTGTGAAGTTATTTTCCTTGGGCGATTTCGACTCTTGTATGGAAAACCTGCACGCAAAGGAACCTTGCCGTGATTGGCTGCGCCCTTACTCTATTTTGGGTCGGCTCAATGGTTTAGGTGGCTGCGCCCGCACTCTTGTTTCGTTTTGAGTCCGCTCAACGACTCAAGGGGCTGCGCTCGTGTCCTTATTCTGCTTCGAGCAGGATCAATAGCGTAAGCGACTGCGCCAAGAACGCCAAGGTATCTTGCCAGTAGTGGCACCGCCAGGAGGCTGCTAAGGACCCGTTCCTCAAAGCGCTCGCGGTAGGGCTACACATGCCGGTAAGATTCTTCCGAGAGGGTGTAGGAAAAGTTCCATGCAAAGAATCAGTCTAACAAGGAAGATAATATCCAATTATTCAAAATAGGGTGAAATTTACATAAGATGTCGCCTTTTCCTAAGTACATCTTTATTTGACTTTCTCCCCTAGGGGAGATTCACACTCGGAGGAGGGAGGAAGGATGGATGAGCACCGCCCTCGCTATCCCTCAATTTATAGGGGGAAGCGCGGGGGCTGGCTCTCCCCCCTCCAAGCGTCGTCGCCCACCTCCTCGAATAGTGGCGCCCTCGATCACGGGGCGAACAACAACTGCCCCATTGCTCCAATCCATGACGCTGCAGTTACTACCTTTCCCGGGGACTTTAAGTCACGGGTGTCCGTTGATGGCTCCCCGCTATGCATGCGGCGTACGTGGCGGAAATGACCTGACGCAGTAATTGAAAATTTGACGGCTGCGCAGCACACGTATCCCACGTCCCACATTCAATGGACATCATGGGGAAGCGCAACAAGCGCAATGATCATGACTGCAAGGCCCTGCCACGCATGCCTGTGCACTGTTTGGGCCTAGCCCAACAACGCCTCACACCGTGTGTGACCTAGGCCCAGGGGCTCCTGTCGGTGCACTAGAGTTTTGGGGTCTCCAGTGCCCCTTACTTGTGCACGGGCAGTAGTAGCCACCCTGGAGACAAGGCCCAACAGGGACTTGCCACGTACAAGCACAGAAGAATCAAGACCCCCAGCAAGATCTTGCCGGGATGGCTATCAAACCCTCAGGCAAGACAAATCCCCGACAAGCCCTGGCAAGGCCTCGCCAATGCACAGGCCAGGTGTCGCCTCGCCTGGGCACGTGTCGCAGCGTCAACAATGGAGGGGATAGACGATGCCGATGGGACGGGCCCCTGTCCCGTCCCGTGGACAGACAGAGATGCCTGACGGTGCCTTAAATGCGCCTGTCCTACTCCGTCAGTGTTAGGTATGATAGCACTGTAGCTCTCTACACCCCGTGTATGCACTATACGCCATTGTTGGGATCCCCTTCAGAGTATAAAAGGAGGCCCAATGCGATACGGTAGATGACTTTTGGACTTTTAGTCTTTGGGCCTTCTAGCTGATTCACGCGTGGTAGCTACTCATAGCGCTCCTGTAGCTAGAACCCTAAGAACATCCACAATACAACGAAGTAGGAGTAGGGTTTTAAGCATCTTTGCAGCCCGAACCTGGGTAAAATCCCCGCATGTTGTTCATTAGACCTACTCTTTGTGCGAGCCTTCTCCCCTGCCGAACCGAAAGGGTTCCCTCCGATCCCATAGGTGCTCGTTCCCCACGACATCTTACCAGTTGGAGCTTTGTCGGTATGCCATTGAGAATAATTTGTCATAATGTTGTCTAGAAGTTTTGTGGCCTCTCTTAAGGTCACATCTATAAAGGTACCACCTGTAGTAGTGCAGGGGAATGTTGCATCGGAAGCAAAAAATTCCTACGCACACGCAGATCTATCCATGGTGATGAGCATCTAGGAGAGGGAGAGTGGATCTACGTACCCTTGTAGATCGCTAAGCGAGAAGCGTTAAGAAACGCGGTTGGTGTAGTCGAACGTCTTCGCGATCCAAATCGCCGTGCGTCCCGCGATCCAATCACGATCCGTCCCACGATCGAATTACGATCCGTCCCACGAACTTGATCACGATCCATCCCATGAACTTGATCACAATCCTTCCGATCTAGTGCCGAACGGACGTCACCTCCGCGTTCAGCACACGTACAACTTGATGACGATCTCCGTCATCTTGATCCAGCAAGAATGAGCGGAGAGGAAGAAGAGTTCTTCAGTAGCGTGACGGCACTCCGGCGATGGTGGTGGAGCTATTCCGGCAGGGCTTCGCCTAAGCACTGCAGAAATCCGATCTAGAGGAGAAACTATGGACTAGAGGGTAGGGTTGCACGTGGCTGAAAATCTTGTCCAAAAACCCTAAAACCCTCTAGTATATATAGGAGGAGAGGAGGAGAGGAGGCATCCTTGTCTTCCAAGCCAAGGAGGCTCGGCCGAACTAGGAGGGAGGAGTCCACCTCCTCCACTCCTAGTAGGATTAGGACTCCTTCCTTATTTTGCTTTTTTTTTTGCCTTTTCCACCTTTTTCCTTTTGGATTTTTCTTCCCAGCCGCATGGGCCTTGTGTGGGACTTCCACCAGCCCACAAAGGGCTGGTATTCACTCTCCCACAGCCCATGAAGCTTCTTGGGTCGAAATACCCCTCCCGGTGGTGTCCCGGTACACTACCGGCACTCCGGTACACTACCGATGAGCCCGAAACTTTTTCGGCGACCAAAACATGACTTCCTATATATGAATCTTTACCTCTAGACCATTCCGGAGCTCCTTGTGACGTCCGGGACCTCATCCGGGACTCAGAACAACCTTCGGTCACCACCATACATAACTCTATACTACCGAAACGTCACCAAACCTTAAGTGTGCAGACCCTGCGGGTTCGAGAACTATGTAGACATGACCGAGACACCTCTACGGTCAATAACCAATAGCGGGACCTGGATGCCCATATTGGTGCCTACACATTCTACGAAGATCTTTATCGGTCGAACCTCTATGTCAAGGATTCAATTAATCCCGTATGATGTTCCCTTTGTTCTTCGGTATGTTACTTGCCCAAGATTCGATCGTCGGTATCTCCATACCTAGTTCAACCTCGTTATTGGCAAGTCTCTTTACTCGTTCCGTAATACAAGATCCCGTGACTAACACTTAGACACATTGCTTGCAAGGCTCATTGTGATGTTGTATTACCAAGTGGGCCCTGAGATACCTCTCCGTCACACGGAGTAACAAATCCCAGTCTTGATCCATGCTAACTCAATAGACACCCTCGAAGATACCTGTAGAGCAGCTTTATAGTCACCCAGTTACATTGCGACATTTGATATACACAAGGAACTCCTCCGATATCCGTGAGTTTCATGATCTCATGGTCATAGGAGCATATACTTGACATGCAGAAAACAGTAGCAATAAACTGACACGATCATATGCTACGTTTATTGTTTGGGTCTTGTCCATCACATCATTCTCCTAATGATGTGATCCCGTTATGAAATGACATCACATGTCAATGGCCAAGAAACCTTGACTATCTTTGATGAACGAGCTAGTTCACTAGAGGCATACTAGGGACAAACTGTTGTCTATTTACCCACAGATGTAATGTGTTTCCAATTAATACAATTATAGCATGGATAATAAATGATTATCATGAAAAGGAAATATAATAATAAAAACTTTATTTATTGCCTCTAGGGCATATTTCCAACAGTCTTCTACTTGCACTAGAGTCAATAATCTAGCTCACATCACTATGTGATTTACATTGTAATGAATCGAACACCCATGCAGTTCTGGTGTTGATCGTGTTTAGCCCTTGGAAGAGGTTTAGTCAACGGGTCTGCAACATTCAGATCCATGTGCACTTTGCAAATATTTATGTTCTTCTCCTCGATGTAATCACGGATGGAGTTGAAGCGTCGCTTTATATGTCTGGTCCTCTTGTGAAACCTTGGTTCCTTGGCCGGAGCAATGACACCAGTGTTGTCACAGAACATGTTCATTGGATTCAGTGCACTGGGCACTACTCCAAGATCTGTCATGAACTGCTTCATCCAGACACCTTCCTTCGCCGCCTCCGAGGCTGCGATGTACTCCACTTCACATGTAGAATCGGCTACCACGCTTTGCTTGGAACTGCACCAGCTTACCGCTACCCCATTGAGAATAAATACGTATCCGGTCGGTGACTTAGAGTCATCCGGATCAGTGTCAAAGCTTGCATCGGCGTAACCCTTTACGACGAGCTCTTCATCACCTCCATAAACGAGAAACATTTCCTTAGTCCTTTTCAAGTACTTAAGGATATTCTTGACCGCTGCCCAGTGTTCCATTCCAGGATCACTTTGAAACCTTCCGGCCATACTTATGGCAAGGCTGACATCCGGTCTTGTGCACAACATTGCATACATGATAGAGCCTATGGCTGAAGCATAGGGGATGACACTCATCTTTTCTCTATCTTCTGTAGTCACTGGGCATTGAGTCTTACTCAACTTCACACCTTGTAACACAGGCAAGAACCCCTTCTTGGACTGATCCATTTTGAACTTCTTCAAAACTTTATCAAGGTATGTGCTCTGTGAAAGTGCTATTAAGCGTCTCGATCTATGTCTATAGATCTTAATGCCTAATATGAAAGAAGGAAAGAACCCCTTCTTGGACTGATCCATTTTGAACTTCTTCAAACTTTATCAAGGTATGTGCTCTGTGAAAGTGCTATTAAGCGTCTCGATCTATCTCTATAGATCTTAATGCCTAATATGAAAGCAGCTTCTCCTAGGTCCTTCATTGAAAAACTCTTGTTCAAATATTCCTTCACGCTTTCCAACATTTCTATATTGTTTCCAATCAGCAATATGTCATCCACATATAATATTAGAAACGCTATAGAGCTCCCACTCACTTTCTTGTAAATACAAACTTCTCCATAAACTTGTATAAAATCAAACGCTTTGATCACCTCATCAAAATGCTTATTCCAACTCCGAGATGCTTGCACCAGCCCATAAATGGATCACTGGAGTTTGCAAACTTTGTCAGCATTCTCTAGATTGACAAAACCTTCTGGTTGCATCATATACAACTCTTCCTCAAGGAAACCGTTGAGGAACGCTGTTTTGACATCCATCTGCCAAATTTCATAGTCGAAATAAGCAGCTATTGCCAACATGATTCTGACAGACTTAAGCATCGCTACGGGTGAGAAGGTCTCATCATAGTCAACTCCTTGAACTTGTGAAAAACCCTTTGCCACAAGTCGAGCTTTATAGACGGTGACATTACCGTCCGCGTCTGTCTTCTTCTTAAAGATCCATTTGTTTTGAATGGCCTTTCACCCTTTAGGTAATACTTCCAAAGTCCATACTTTGTTTTCATACATGGATCCCATCTCGGATTTCATGGCCTCTAACCATTTCTCGGAATCCGGGCCCATCACTGTTCCTCCATAGCTCGTAGGTTCATTGTTGTCCAACAACATGACCTCCAAGACTGGGTTGCCATACCACTCAGGAGTAGTACGTGGCCTTGTCGACCTACGAGGTTCAATAGTAGCTTGATCCGAAGCTTCATGATCATCATCATTAATTTCCTCTTATACCGTCGTAGGTTCCACATAAACATCTTTCTGCGCTGTGCTACTTTTTGGTTGAAGTAAAGGTTCAATAACCTCATCAAGCTCTATTTTCCTCCCACTCAATTCTTTCGAGAGAAACTCTTTCTCAAGAAATGTTCCGTTCTTAGCGACAAACACTTTGCCTTCGGATCTGAGATAGAAGGTATACCCGACTGTCTCTTTCGGGTATCCTATGAAGACACATTTCTCCGCTTTGGGTTCCAGCTTTTCAGGCTGAAGCTTTTTGACATAAGCAGCACATCCCCAAACTTTAAGAAACGACAACTTTGGCCTCTTGCCAAACCACAGTTCATATGGCGTCGTCTCAACGGATTTCGATGGTGCCCTATTTAAAGCGAATGCAGCTGTCTCTAATGCATAACCCCAAAACGATAGTGGCAAATCAGCAAGAGACATCATAGAACGCACCATATCTAATAAGGTTCGATTACGACGTTTAGACACACCATTACGCTGTGGTGTTCCGGGCGGTGTCAACTGTGAAACAATTCCACACTGTCTTAAGTGACTGCCAAACTCATAACTCAGATATTCACCTCCTCGATCAGACCGCAAGAATTTAATCTTCTTGTTATGATGATTCTCAACTTCACTCTGAAATTGCTTGAACTTTTCAAACGTTTCAGACTTGTGTTTCATCAAGTAAATATACCCATATCTACTTAAGTCATCAATGAAGGTGAGAAAATAACGATATCCACCACGCGCTGTAACATTCATTGGACCGCACACATCATTATGTATGATTTCCAATAAGCCACTTGCCCGTTCCGTTGTTCCAGAGAACGGTGTTTTAGTCATCTTGCCCATGAGGCATGGTTCACATGTTTCATGTGATTCAAAATCAAGTGACTCCAAAAGTCCATCAGCATGGAGCTTCCTCATGCATTTTACACCAATATGACCTGAACAACAGTGCCACAAGAAAGTGGTACTATCATTATCAACTCTACATCTTTTGTCATCAATGTTATGAACATGTGTGTCATCACTATCATGATTCAATATGAATAAACCCCTAACATTGGGTGCATGACCATAAAAGATATTACACATATAAATAGAACAACCTTTATTCTCTAATCTAAATGAGTAACTGTCTCGCAATAAATAAGATCTAGATATAATGTTCATGCTTAACGCAGACACTAAATAACAATTATTCAGGTTCATCACTAATCCCGATGGTAATCGAAGAGAGAGCGTGCCGACGGCGATCACATCAACCTTGGAACCATTTCCCATGCGCATCATCACTTCATCCTTTGCCAGCCTTCGTTTATTCCGTAGTTCCTATTTTGAGTTGCAAATGTGAGCAACCGAACCGGTATCAAATACCCAGGCACTACTACGAGAGCTAGTAAGGTACGCATCAATAACATGTATATCATATATACCTTGTTTGTCATTGGTCGCCTTCTTGTCAGCCAGGTACTTGGTGCAGTTCCGCTTCCAGTGACCAGTTCCCTTGCAATGAAAGCACTCAGTTTCTGGCTTGGGTCCATGCTTGGGCTTCCTTATAGGATTAGCAACTGCTTTTCCATCCTTCTTGGTTTTACCCTTCTTGCCCTTGCCCTTGACCTTGCCATTTTTCTTGAAACTAGTGGTTTTATTGACCATCAACACTTGATGTTCTTTCTGGATTTTAGACTCAGCGACTTTTAGCATCGCAAACAGCTCGGCGACTGACTTGTTCGTCCCGTGCATGTTATAGTTCTTCACAAAGCTCTTGTAACTAGGTGGCAATGATTGAAGAACTTTGTCAGTGATCGCCTCTGGTGGAAGGGCAATTCCCAACTCCGCTAGACGAGTTGAATACCCATACATTCTGAGTATATGTTCACTGATAGACCCGTTCTCCTCCATCTTGCAAGCATAGAACTTATCGGAGGTTTCATACCTCTCGATCCGGGCATTCTTCTGAAAGATAAACTTCAACTCCAGGAACATCTCATATGCTCCATGATGTTCAAAACGTCTTTGAAGTCCCGGTTCTAAGCCATACAATATTGCACACTGAACTATTGAGTAATCTCTAGTACGTGCCTTCCAAGCGTTGTTAACGTCTTCGGAGGTCATGTCTTCTGGTTGGTTACCAAGCGGTGCATCAAGGACATATGATTTCTGGGAAGCCGTGAGGATAATCCTTAGATTACGGGCCCAAACAACAAAGTTACTTCCATCACCTTTCAACTTAGCTTTCTCTAGGAACGCATTAAAATTCAGGGGTGCTACTGTGTGAGCCATTGATCTACAACATAAATATGCAAAGTTTACTTAGACTATTGTTCAAGATAATGAGTTTAGTTAATCAAATTACTAAAGCTCCCACTCAAGTCGACATCCCTCAGGTCATCTAAGTGTCACATGATCCAAAACCACCAACTCAAGTCCGATCATCACGTGAGTTGAGGTGGCTTCAATGGTGAACATCATTATGTTGATCATATCTACTATATGACTCATGTTTAACCTTTCGGTCTCTTGTGTTCCGAGGCCATGTCTGTACATGCTAGGCTCGTCAAGTTTAACCCGAGTGTTCTATACGTGCAACAATGGCTTGCACCCATTGTAAGTGAACGTAGAGTCTATCACACCCGATCTTCACGTGGTGTCTCAACACGACGAACTTTCGCAATGGTGCACACTCGGGGAGAACATAATTTATCTTGAAATTAAGTGAGGGATCACCTTATAATGCTACCATCGTCCTAAGAAAAACAAGGTGCATAAAAGGATTAACATCACATGCAAATCATAAGTGACATGATATGGCCATGAACTTGTGCTTTTGATCTCCATCTTGAAAGCACCGACACGATCTCCATCGTCACCGGCAAGACACCATGATCTCCATCAACGTGTCGCCATCGGGGTTGTCGCACCCAACATGCTTCTACTACTATTGCTACCATTTAGCGATAAAGTAAAGCATTACATAGCGCTTCATGATTGACACGCAGGTCATACAATAATTAAAGACAACCCTATGGCTCCTGCCGGTTGTCGTACTCATCGACATGCAAGTCGTGATAATCTATACATCACATGATCATCTCATACATCAGATATATCACATCATGTAATTGGCCATATCACATCACAACATACCCTGCAAAAACAAGTTAGACGTCCTCTAATTGTTGTTGCATGTTTTACGTGGCTGCTACGGGTATCTAGCAAGAACAATTCTCATCTACGCAAAAACCACAACGGTGATACACTAGTTGCTTTTCAACCTTCTCAAGGACCGCTTTTGTCGAATCCGATCCAACTAAAGTGAGAGAAACTGGCATTCGCAAGCCATCTATGCAACAAGTTGCAATCGAGGGAACCGGTCTCTCATAAGCATACGAGTAATGTTGGTCTGGGCCGCTTCATCTCACAATACCACCGAACCAAAATCCGACCAAGGGAGGAAGCAATCTAAGTATCAATGCCCACAAACCTTTTGTGTTCTACTCGAGATCTCATCTACACATAGACCTAGCTCATGATGCCACTGAAGGGGAACGTTGCATGGGAAACAAAAATTCCCTATGCACACGCAGATCTATCCATGGTGATGAGCATCTACGAGAGGGAGAGTGGATCTACGTACCCTTGTAGATCGCTAAGCGGGAAGTGTTAAGAAACGCGGTTGGTGTAGTCGAACGTCTTCGCGATCCAATCACGATCCATCCCGCGATCCAATCATGATCCGTCCCGCGAACTTGATCACGATCCGTCCCACGAACTTGATCATGATCCTTCCGATCTAGTGCCGAACGGACGACACCTTCGTGTTCAGCACACGTACAGCTTGATGACGATCTCCGCCGTCTTGATCTAGCAAGAAGGAGCGGAGAGGAAGAAGAGTTCTTCAGCAGCGTGACGGCGCTCTGGCGATGGTGGTGGAGCTATTCCGGCAAGGCTTTGCCTAAGCACTGCAGAAATCCGATCTAGAGGAGAAACTATGGACTAGAGGGTAGGGTTGCACGTGGCTGAAAATCTTGTCCAAAAACCCTAAAACTCTCTAGTATATATAGGAGGAGAGGAGGAGAGGAGGCAACCTTGGCTTCCAAGCCAAGGAGGCTCGGCCGAACCAGGTGGGAGGAGTCCACCTCCTCCACTCCTAGTAGGATTAGGACTCCTTCCTTATTTTGCCTTTATTTTGCCTTTTTCCATCTTTTTCCTTTTGGATTTTTCTTCCCAGCCGCATGGGCCTTGTGTGGGACTTCCACCATCCCACAAAGGTCTGATATTCACTCTCCCACAGCCCATGAATCCTCTTGGGTCGAAATACCCCTCCCGGTGGTCTCCCGGTACACTACCGGCACTCTCGGTACAGTACTGATGAGCCAGAAACTTTTCTGGCGACCAAAACAGGACTTCCTATATATGAATCTTTACCTCCAGACCATTCCGGAGCTCCTCGTAACATCCAGGATCTCATCCGGGACTCAGAACAACCTTTGGTCACCACCATACATAACTCTATACTACCGAAATGTCACCAAACCTTAAGTGTGCAGACCCTGCGGGTTCGAGAACTATGTATACATGACCGAGACACCTCTACGGTCAATAACCAATAGTGGGACCTGGATGCCCATATTGGTTCCTACATATTCTACGAAGATATTTATCGGTCAAACTTCTATGTCAAGGATTCAGTTAATCCCGTATGATGTTCCCTTTGTTCTTCGGTATGTTACTTGCCCAAGATTCGATCGTTGGTATCTCCATACATAGTTCAACCTCGTTATCGACAAGTCTCTTTACTAGTTCCGTAATACAAGATCCCGTGACTAACACTTAGACACATTTCTTGCAAGTCTCATTGTGATGTTGTATTACCGAGTGGGCCCTGAGATACCTCTCCGTCACACGGAGTAACAAATCCCAGTCTTGATCCATGCCAACTCAACAGACACCCTCGGAGATACCTGTAGAGCACCTTTATAGTCACCCAGTTACGTTGCGACGTTTGATACACACAAGGAACTCCTCCGGTATCCGTGAGTTGCATGATCTCATGGTCATAGGAACATATACTTGACATGCAGAAAATAGTAGCAATAAACTGACACGATCATATGCTACGTTTATAGTTTGGGTCTTGTCCATCACATCATTCTCCTAATGCTGTGATCCCGTTATCAAATGACATCACATGTCAATGGCAAGGAAACCTTGACCATCTTTGATGAACGAGCTAGTTCACTAGAGGCATACTTGGGACAAAGTGTTGTTTATTTACCCACACATGTAATGTGTTTCCAATTAATACAATTATAGCATGGATAATAAACGATTTTCATGAACAAGGAAATATAATAATAAACACTTTATTTATTGTCTCTAGGGCATATTTCCAACAAGTAGAATCTAGAAGATTTCTAGACACAAAGCTTAGTCCAGCATAGAAAGTTTGGATAATCATCCACAAGTTTAAACCATGGGGAGGGAAATTTCTTATCATCAATTTCATTCTCTGCCAGGCTTGTGCAACATGGTACTGATCTTTTTGTTTAAAATTCATTATTTTATTTCTAAGGGAGATGATCTTAGCAGGAGGAAAATACTTGGCAATGAAAGCATCTTTACACTTATCCCATGTTCCAATACTATTACGAGGTAGACATGAAAACCAAGGTTTAGCTTTATCTCTTAGAGAAAAATGAAATAATTTTAATTTCACCATATCATTATCCATATCCTTTTTCTTTTGCATATCACATAATTCAACAAAGGTATTAACATGTGACGCGGGATCCCCATCAGGACTTCCCAAAAATTGATCTTCCGTGACATGATTTAGCAATGTAGCATTAATATGAAAAGCTTCCGCACTTGTGGTGGGTGGTATAGGAGTAATAATAAAATCATTATTATTTGCATTTGAGATGTCACACAACTTAGTAGTATCTTGATACATGGTGACCGAACAAGCAAAGCAACAAGCAAGACAAGTAAACTAGCAAGTAAAGCAAGCAAAGGAGTAAACTAGTAACGAGCAAAGATAAATATTTTTTATTTTTTATTTTTATAGGACAAACTAAATATAACAGAAAATAAAAATAAGAACAAGTGAATGATAATTTGTGTCAAGTTACTTGATAGTTGATGGTGGTATTCCCCAACAAGGGCGACATAAATCCTTCCTGATACTTCCGATCTGTGTTGGGTTTTCCTGAAGAGGAACGTGTTAATAAAGTTGCATAGTACACATCATGAGCCAGTATCGAGAACCCAGAGTTATTTGCTGGACCCTAAAGCCTTGATGGAGTTGAGAACTTCAGGGTTCTCTTCCGGCGAGCCAACATAGAGAAGCTTAGAGTTGTCTGTTGAACCCTAAAGCCTTGTTGGTGTCGAGAACTTTAGGGTTCTCTGTTGGTGAGCCCACATCAAGAACCCAGAAGTTCTCTACTGAACCCTAAAGACTTGCTAGTGTCGAGAACTTCAGGGTTCTCTTCCGGCGAGCGAGCATTGAGAACCCTAGAGTTCTTGATACTTGTGAACTGCATTGAGTTTCTCATGAAGAGGAACGGGTTATCGCAACACAATGTGGGTAAGTATTTCCCTTAGTTATTAAACCAAGGTTTATAGAACCAATAGGAACACCAATCCTCAACCGTCTTCAGCGCCTGCACACAAAAGAGCAAACAACTTGCACCCAACGCTGGCAAGAGGGTTGTCAATCCCCTTGGTCTCATTATTTGCAAGCAAGTGAGTTGTGTTGATAATTGTAAATTGCAAAATAAAATAACAGAATGTAAATGGTAGCAAGGTAATAGTAGTGTTTTTAAATATATAAGTGAATAGACTCGGGGGCGTAGTGTTCTGTAGTGGCATCTCTCATAGAAATAGCATATGGTGGGTAGCAAATTACTATTGGGCAATTGATAGAAAAGCGGATAGTTATGCGATTTTCACAGCAATGATCATGTGTATATAGGCATCACGTCCATAAGAAAATAGGCCGACTCCTGCCTACACCTACTACTATTACTCCACTCATCGACCCCTATCCAGCATGCATCTAGAGTATTATGTAAAAAAGAGTAATGTTTGGAGAATGATGACATGATGTAGACAAAGAAAACTCAAGCAATATGAATTAACCCCATCGTCTTATCCTTAGTAGCAACAACACAAAGATGTATCCTGTCCCCTACTTTGTCACTGGGATATGGAAACTCGCCAGGTTGAACCTACTACAACGCACCACTCCCACCGAAGAAATATCAATCTAGTTGGACAAACTATCTCAATAGATTGGAGAGTATTACAAAGCTCTAATGACTATGCAAATAAGAATCATAATAATCAGGTTTGACTTGAATACTTTTCATTAATAATCCGAACATAAACCCACAATTCATCAGATCCCAACAAACGCACCATACAAAGGGATTACATCGGATAGACCAAGGCAAAGACGCGATGAACATTGTATTGAAAATCAAAAGAGAGAGAGAGATTGCAATCCAGGTAGTACCTACGGACCCGTAGGTCCATGGTTAACTATTCACTCATCATCATGAGGGCAGCAAGGTTGATGAAGAGGCCCTCCGTCATCGATCCCCCCTCCGGCAGAGTGCCAGAATGGATATCTAGATGGGCTCCCACCGGAACAGAGACTTGCGGCGGCGTAAAAAGTGTTTCGGGACCTCCTCTAGGGTTTTTATATTAGAGAATTTATAGGCCAGAGAGGGGCGTTGGGAGAGCCACAAGGGTGCCTGCACACATTATGGCGCCCCCTAGGGCGCGTCCTGTTTTGTGCGGGTGCCCTCGTGCGGCTCCCGGCTTCCTTCCGAAACTTCTAGGTTTTCTTTTGGTACATAAAAAAATCATAAAAATGTTTCGTGGCAATTGGACTTCGTTTGGTACTATAGACTTGAAAAGTAGCAAAATGCAGAAAACATCAACTGGTACTGGGAACAGGGTCAATAGGTTAGTGCTCAAAAATATTATAAATTGGTAAACAAATGCCCAAAAAGTATCCTAGAATGATAATATATCAGCATGGAACAATAATATATATATATATATATTGGAGACGTATCAAGCATCCCCAAGCTTAATTCCTGCTCGTCCTCGAGTAGGTAAATGATAAAAACAAAATTTTTGATTTGACATGCCACCCATTATGTAATATTTCGTATGTATGCTCATTGAGAAACGATGAATTAACAAACATTAACATAGCAATACTTATCAGTATAAGAAACAAAATCATTACTCTTTCAAAGTATACGATCCTAAAAGAATATTTACCCCCATTCATCTTATTGTATTAGCAAGGCATGGCTCCGTCTTCACCACATCAATACAAATGCTAAGGACCACGGTGTCCAAGTCAGGCATGAGAAAAATGGAGCCATGGTTCAAAAGTTTAAAGCAACACAAGTTTTAGTTCGAATCTACCAAAATTAGTGGGATGCCTACTATAGAACAACAAAATATGATGCTTCATGGTGCGAACATAAAAAACAAATGACATGATGCTATAGTACACTTAATTTTTTTCACAATTCAAATAAAGATCATTTTCATAGGTATCATGTATGAATTGATATGATTTTCACAATATGCAAAGTTTCTGTCCAGATAAGGGACTTAGTGAAAACCATAGTTTTATGCAATTAAGAATATTGGAATGACATGTCGAGGGCAAGTTTCAAAAATGCTATAGGAAGCTTTCATGGCAACAAAATATATGGGGTTATAACATATATGGTGAATATCAGAACATGTTTAATGAACATCTTTAGATAGACTCTACATTAATGGCATTCATTAAACCAAGTTGACATGTTTTAAAACAGAAGTATCGGACTTGTTGAAAATCTGGGATGCAAGACAATTGCTTCATGATGTTGCTTTGGGATGCACAAAACGGGTAGCTTAAGCATTTTTAACATTTATGGAAAAGATATATCTTGAAAGTAGACATGGCAATCTTCATATTACTTCATTCGCACAAATTCATAGGATGCATGGATCATTTACTATGATTTTTACAAAATGGATTTTTCTGTTAACAACAAAACAATTTTATCACGAGGACACTTAAGTGCAAGAAATTGACATGCTATGGATGTTTTCATGACAACCAAAGGCATGGCATTTAAGTACACATTATAGAGACCAAATTATATGAAGGAATCGGATGCATATGACCTATGGATTAGATGCAATAATCAATCCAAGTTTGAATGCTATAATAGTTTTAGCAGTTATTTCACAATGCCTTTTGCCACAGATATTTCAGCAAGTAGATGAATCCTAAGATGTGTGCAAATTTCACCATCATGTACAGTCCAACTTGTAGATCAATTTTCATATAGGGATCATTTCAATCGGGCAAATATGCATAACGTTCGGGCCCACACAAAATAGACACATGGTATGAATTTCTGAGGACTTTGTCAAAATTTTACCTAGGGAAAACTGGACATGGTGGTGTAGGGATGGTGTCGGCTTGCATTTGGATCGGCAACGTCAAGGACGACGAAATCCAGGGAAATGGTCGTCCCGGGCCGGGAAGAGAAGGCAAGGAGGCCATGGTGGCGCCGGCGACAATTGGAGGCTGGGCGGCATAGATCCATGCGGTTAGGGCCTCTTCCGAGCAGAATCTCGCTGGATCTGGGCATTTACGATGGTGAGGGCGGTGGTTGTGTCACGAGGAAGGCAGGGGCGGTGTGCGTCTCCATGGCACGACGATGGCGGAGGTCGGCGGTACTTGCGGGGGTTGGTGACGTGACGTCGGGGCGAGCGAGCGAGAGAGAGGGTCACCCGGTCCGGCGGCCTCGAGTGTTGCATGCGGCAAGGTCCGGCAACCACTGAAGGGGGTTCACAAGATGCGGGTGGAGGCAGAGCACTCGGGGGCGGTCGGCGCACGGGCGGCTGCGGCTCTCCTCGATCCCATGCGGGCCCGCGATGGGGCTGGGCAGGCTTGTGCGGCTGCAGGCTGGGAGGTGGCAATGCCAGATGGGAGGAGGAGTGGGGTGGCCCAACTTTCTAAGAGGCTAGGGTTTCCCTTATTTCGAAGACAGGGATGCCAATATATAGGAGGGGAAGCTAGGGTTTAGGGATTTAGTCCATTTTGGACAGTACAATCTCGATCGGATGGTCCAAAAGCAGAGGGGTTAGGGGTTGGTGTTAGTGGGCTGTGTAGATGGGCTAGGATGAGAAGAGAGGGACATGGCAGCCCGACAATGAGTTTTTTCAATATAGAAAACATCTGACATTTTGCCGGCTATAGTGCCGCTATAGGTTTAACGCTTCAGGTAACAAACAGACTCCGAATGCGATGAAATTTGCTAGGAGCTCTACATACAATATATTAAGACCGCATGCTAACTTCCAACCAATTCCTAGAACATGTTATTACCACTTATAAAACAATATTTTTACAATGCCGCGGGCACGTGGATGTGTGGTTGGACTCGAAATGATTGACGAAGACCACGGGAGAAGTGGGAACTACGAACGAGTGCATTTTTTGAAAAACGATGGCAACAGAGTGCCAATACAATGGGAATGATGCGATGATGAATGTGACAAAGAAATAAAACACTCAACGATAACGAATTACATGGAAGGAATCTGGAGCATCGGTCACGGGTTGTTACACTATGATAGAGGGACTAGTAGTATCGCACGACGTGATACTACCGTTGCAGCAGGCGTGGTACTACCACTTCGTGCGGTACTACCGCTCCCAAGCGAGTGGTACTACCACTTACTGTTGCCCCACTACTGCGGATGCGAAAAAGTCCTTGCAGACTCCTGCCGTATGGACTATGGCACTGGAGTGCCAAAGTACGAACAAAGCAGTACTACCGGAGCTAGGTGTGGTACAACTGCCCTAGCGGTGTGTAACAGCCAAAGTGCTCCAAGGGCCTCCATGCAATATTGGGATGTGTAATATTTCATGTGTGACCCTTATTGTTGTGATATCCATGAGTTGGTTGTCATTCTGTGTTGCATCATGTGCATCATGTCATCATGTCATTTTACATTTTGGGTGCATTGTTGTGATGTGATGTGGTGTTTGTTGATAGCATGACGCGAGTGTGCAAGAGTGTGCTTGCCTCCCCTACTTTCTTCTTTGCAGAAACCCTCTCAATTGGAACTTTAAAATCACTCCCTATTCAATTCATTTGCAACCTGTGATATTTCTTGTGTTTAAACATTCTATAAAAAATGTTCCAACCCTTCTAAATAACCTGATGAGTATGTTTTGCTTTTTCTCAAGTTTGTTCTATGGGTTTATTTTTTATTTTAAAATTATAAACAAAGGCAACAGATTTCAATTTGTAAATATGTGTAAAATTAACTTGCTCTAAAAATGCCTAGGTCATTTTTATAAACTACAGTACAATTTACTGTTTCATTATATATAGTGTTCTCTCTAAAATCCTTGCAGTCATGCTTGTTTATTTAGTCTGGGTGCTGCATATTTAAATGGAAAACTCCCTTTTGTTTTCCATGTGTGTGAGTGAGCGCTACCCGGTCCTTCTTTTCCCCGCGGCCCAGCTAGCCGAGCGCTCGCAGCCCAACCCCTCGCGCTGTCGGCCACCTGTTCCCGTAGCTGCTTTCCGTTAGGTTTAGCGAGAGCGTGTTAGAGAGAGAGAGAGAGCGTCGCCATGGCACGAACGTCAAGACGCCGTTAGGGCCCAAGCCCCCTTCTAAACCTGCCGGTGCAAAACCCTAGAGATCCTTCTCCGCTTTCCTCCCTTCTCCTTCCCTTGCCACCGTAGGTAAGCTTCTCCCCAAGCTTCGCCATCGCCATGCTCCCGGTGCTCTGGCAAAGCTCTACTCATGCCCGGACGTAGCTGTCCTCGCCGCTTCTCCGTCAACCTGGTGCACGGAGCGGACTCCCCTCGTGCTCATCTTCTTCCTCGACGCCTAAGAGGGACTCCAAGGCCCCGTGCGTCATCATCTCCTTCCTCTGCGTTTCAGTCAGGATCTCAGCGGAGTTCCTCGCTGTGCCATTGTCGATCTGCTGCATCCAAGGCCCCATCTTCTTGTCATAGGTAGGAGAGGTACTCCCCGCGCTCGATCCCTTCCCTCTCCTTCATCCCTAGGCCGCCATAGCCGTCGCCGTGGCGCTGTCGTGTGCGCGCTCCCGGAGCTCTGCAAGTTCGGGCCTTCAGCTGCGTCTGCGTCGGAGTAGTCCCCGTCACTGGGCTCATGCGTGTGCGTGCCCTATGCACTCTGTAGTCCGCCGTTTGCGCAGCCCCCTCTCCATGCCGTGCCTTGCTTCGCCTTCGCCTTCGCCGCATCGCCATGGCCCCGAGCCGAGCATCAGCTCGAGCTCGAGCGCCTCCTCTACCGTAGCGCATCGCAGTTTAGCCACATGGATGGACTCCCCGTTGTGTCCGCAACCCCTGCCGTGCCTGTCACCTTCGATCGTCGCCTGAAAGCTTGCCGGCGTCTCCCTCTAATTCGGCCGCCAGTGGAGCAGTGCGGGCGCAGGGCACTATTTAAAAGTACAGTGTTTCCCCTCTTGTTCAGAGAAACGCTCGTAGTGCAGTGGTCGCTTGCCTGATTCAGTAGCAAGAGGTCGCGGGTTCGACCCCCCCGTGCCCCTTTTTGTTTTCTTTTTCGTGAGAGTGTGTGTGTTGGGCTGGATCTGGTGTGGCCACCGGATCCAGTGTGCGTGTGCGCTGGTATTTGTGTGTGCCCTCGTGTGCGAGTGTGTGGGTAGGATTCCCTGTGCCAGGGAGATCTAGTGAGTGAGTGTGCGTGTGCTTGTGTGTGTATGTGAATGTGCTTGTGTGTGTGTTATTTTTGTTTAATTATTTGTTTAATTATTTGTTTAATTATTTGTTTATTGTTTTATTTTTTTATTTAGTTTAATTATATTTCTGGATATGTCTAAATCTGGACTAGGCCATTTTTGTCTATGAGCATTTATAGAAAGATTTAATTTATGGGCATGGCATGTTATTTTTCGAGCATGGTTTTGAGAGTTTTGCAAAAGATTATGTATGAGTATGATATATGATATTGGGGTAGAATTGCCCAAGGAATCCATTGGTGAAATTGGTTTTGTCATTTGATCAAGTTTCACAAAATGTCATTTTGTCACAATATGCCATTTTGTCATTTTAGTTAGAATTAATCTATGCATGTTTTGATAATTGTGTCAACATGGAAGTGGTAGTGTTTCATGAGTATTATTCAATGACATTTTCTTTTTACATGATAATCTTGCATATGAGTGGAACCTTGCTCCAAAGTGGCTATTAAAATGTCACTGTTTTCAACATGCTAAATATTTCTAAGTCTGAGAATCTGTTAATATTTTTATGCCATGTTAAGTGGATGCTACAAAGTGATATATTGTGTTTTAGCTCAAGCTCAGTGCTAGTGTTTTGTAGTAGATGTTGTCCTCTACCATCGTGTTAATTTTCATGCCATGAGGTGGTCTCTAGCACCATTATTTATTGATATCAACTTGCTACTAGCTTAACTCAGATTCCTAAAAACTGTGGTTTTCACTAAGTCCCTATAATTTGTTTCATCATGCCACCTTGTGAGCTTCTTGCTTGTTGATATGTGCTTCCTTTCCAGTTTGTGTAGTTGGATGATTTCATAAGCATGTTATGTAGTTTATGTTCATGCTTTGGTTGAGGTTGGAAAGATCCTGTAGTTCTAGATAATTGCCGTGGAAGATGCTATGTTGCTGTTTTGGGACAGATTGTGTGTGTTAGCGTTTTGAGACTTGTGGGAGCTATGCTCCATTGTTTTGCTTGATCTTTTGCTATATTGTGGATGGTCTGTCATTTCCTAACCAGCGGCTACCTTGGAATAATAAGGAATAGCCCATGGCCTTCCTTGTCTTTTATTTTGCCTTCGTACCTTGCCGTGAGCGTGGCGTGAGATCCGTTACTCCGTTTCCTATGTTCTACATATGCATTTGCATCGATTTTGTCTGAAGCATCCATATTCGCCATGATCATGCATATTTAAACAACTTAACATGAGGTTATGTCCAGAATTGTAAATTACTTAACTATGGCATAAGAAACATGACTAGCTTAGGATCGACATGTTAAATATTTCCAATGAATCATGCATCATCTTGTTTGTGCATTGCACCTTGGTTGGTTGTTTATAGTTTCTGTTTCTCTTGGGTAGATGCGAGTGTTGAACCTGAGTACGAGGATCCAGGAGAGTACCACTACGAGGACACCGCTCTTTGTCCCTTTGAAGAACCAACAGGCAAGATGATCGTACCCGGATCCCGACACTATTTTTGCTTTGCTAGATGTCTCGCTCTTATCGTTACATATGCGTTACCTACCACTTGAATGTCAAGCCTCCTACATTGCCATGATTGCCTCTAACCCCTCTACATCCTAGTGAACCTTGTTTGGCTAAGTTACCGCTGCTCAGCCCCTCTTATAGCATTCTTAGATGCAGGTGCATGTTGTTTCCATGTGATAACATGGATATCTGGAGATATCACAATAATTACTATCATTAATTCAATGCACATATATATCTTGGTATGGTGGAAGGCTTGGCCTTTTTCTTGGTGTTTTGTTCCACTTTTACCGCCATAGCTACTTGTTACCGGTGTTATGTTTCCATATTTTGCGCTCCTAACATGCTCGAGGTTGTTATGGGGACCCCCTTGATTATTTGTTTGAGATTAAAACTTGTCTGGCAAGACCCAACATTGGTACTATTTGCTTAAACAACTTAATAAAAATGCATACGGATTAGCTACCCCATGGATAATTAATCAACAACCCGGGCCAGTGCTCCTCATGAGTGTTGGTCCAAACTGAGTGATGTCCGACGCCCCCTGGTCACCTGGGGTTTCAACCAACCCGACGCCTAGCTCATCTGGCAGTGCCCTGAGTCAGAGATACGCGCGACCCCTATTGGGATCTAGCTTGCCGGGTGGTCTTGCTAGACTTGTTTTACCTTTCTCGAATGGCTTGTGTGAGGGACTCTGGTCTTCTTCGGGATATCTCGAGGTGTCAGATTTCCTTTGAAAATGCCTAGGATGATCACGAGATCCATGGTCGAGGTTATTCCCACGGACTATGGTTAATTTATGATGGATTAGTTGGAGCACTCCCTGCACGGTTAAATCCTTCGGAAAGCCGTGCCCGCGGTTATGTGGAAACTTGGATATTTGTTTAACACCCGGTTATAGTTAACTTGAAGTAAACTCTAATAAAATGCACCAGCTGTGTGAGTAACCGTGATCATCTCTGCTCGTGAACATGAACCGAGAGAGAACACGGTGGGGTTATGTTTGACGTAAGTAGGTGTTCAGGATCACTTAGTGATCATGGTAGAACTCGATCGTTTTACATAGTCTACCATATTTACATTCATGTTCTCGTAAGTTAGACACCATACAATGCTTAGTGCTACTGCAAACTCACCAATTACCCCCATCCAACCTAATAAGCTTGAATGGTCTCGGTACCCGGTTGCGAGATTGCTGAATCCCCATGGCTCACAGATTACTACAACAAATACAGGTGCAGGTGCATATGAGACCGTGCCAGATGATGTGACGCAGCTCCAGTGGGAGTATGATGAGGAACGTGGCAGGATGTACGTCACATATCCAAACGAGTAGAGAGGCCTTGGTCGTGATCTTCGGGACTAGCAAGACAATTTCATCACATCTTTTCTCATTTGTTTTCGTCCGTAGACGGACCCTGTCTTTTGAATGATGTTTGGATAAACTGTGTGGATTTGTAATTTAGCATGTGGCGAGTGTAAGCCAACTCATATACTCCTCTCTTCATACATGTATGTGATGATACTGAACTTGCGAAATGACTAGATGCGCCTCTATCCCTGTCGAGGCCCCCATGCCCAAATATGGATAGGCGCGCATCTTGGGCGTTACAAGTTGCTATTCAGAGCCATACGACCATAGGAGCCCTTTGCTTGATCGAACTTGGCCGAGTCGAGTCTAGTAAAAACTATTTTGAGTCTATTTATATCGGAGAATAGGTTTCTTTTATTCCTCTTCCACACTCTGGTGAGGTATTCGACTTAGGAATTTTGATTCTACTCCTCTTCTCGCTGATTTTTTTTAGGATCACGCAAGTATTTTGGAAACTACATGATACCGATGTGATAGAGTTCTGTCTTGGTGCCTCTTGTCTGACTTGATTTCTTCCGAGAAGTTGAGCTCCAGGGAATTCTTGGCACATCGTTATCATTCAGCTTCGTTAGTATCTCAGGACGGAGGGTGTTCGGAATTGCTTCAATACTTGTCGTGGTGAGATAAGGTCAGAGTCACCCAGTACTGGGGAGGCGTCTGGGGGACCACCATGGTTAGTATCGTTGTGTTTTCGAGGATCCGAGTTAGATGGACTTGCGAAGCCTATGGTTATGTGTTGAAGGATGGATACAGTTGGGGTGTAGGTTTGTTAGTTGTGTGAGATATTTCCTCCTTGTATCCCCAACACCGGATTGCATAACCAGAAAGTTTTCGGAAGTTCTTAGGTGGGAACTCATGTAGTTATCTAGGATCATCTTCTTCAGATGTATGAGGGCTTATACATTTGTTCTGAGCAACATTTGCTCAATACTTTTGTGTTATTGCAAGTGGCTTCTAATATCTGATGATGTCATCGCAAACCCAAAGAAGGCGTTCTTACTATTTTTTTAGTAGGAAGGCCGTTTATGTTATTCGTTCAAATTCTTTCAAGTCATTTGATTCAGATGATTGCTATCATCTTTGTCAATGAGGTGCTAATGTTCTGTCCATCTCCAGGATGGCTCCAACAACTCGCGGGAATTTGGGTCGTGATGGGGAGCAGTCTAATCCTCCACCACCCCCACCACTGCCTCCTCCTCTAGAAGCTTGGCAAGCTATGATGGCCGCAACCAATGTGAATACTCAGATGTTGCTCAGGTTGTTGCAAGAAAGAGATCAGGGTCACCAAGGCTTTCAAGGGAATTTTCAGAATCAGCCTCAGTTTGCGACACTCAACTAGTTCCTTGCCAACCAGCCCAAGTCTTTCACCTATTGTGAGCAACCTTTTGATGCATATGATTGGCTCCGTGACATGAGTAAGCATTTTGAGTGCAGCAATGTCAGACTAGAGGACTATGTCAGGTTCGCGTCGTTCCAGCTTAAGGGTCAGGCAGCAGATTGGTGACATCAATACAAGGACTCCAGGGGCGATCGTGTTGTCACCTGGGACGATTTCTGTTGTGACTTCAGGGGCCATTACATTCCGACAAGATTTGTCAAAGAGATGCGTGAGAAGTTTAGGCACCTGAAGCAGGGAAGCAAGTCTGTCTATCAGTACAACATCGAGTTCCAGAATCTGGCTCGCTATTGTAAGCAAGATGTTCCAGATGACAAGTACATGATTTATCAGTTCAGAGGTGGTCTCAAGGATGAGCTTCTGCCGGGTCTGGTCCTTCAAGAGCCTTGTGAGTTTGATCAGTTCTACAACATGGCTTTGAAGGTCGAGGCAACTCAGCTCAAGTTAGAGAACTCAAGGAAGCATTCCAGGGATTCCTATTATTCTTCTTCTAGCTCTCAGATGGTCCCTAAGCAGCAGAAGTATTGGGTTCCCCCTCCTCCTCTGTTTCGTCCTCCTCAGCAGTAGAGAAAGTTCGATGGTCTAATCTTCCTCCTTCAGGCAACTTCCGTCCGCTATTAGAGGTTACTTGTCACAAGTGTGTCCATAAGGGTCACTACTCAAACAAGTGCAACAACGAGCGGCGTCTTCCGCCTCCTCCTCCAGTTAGACCTCCAGGCAATGCCATGGTGAAGCATAATCCCAAGTCAGCAAGGGTGAACATGGTGAATGCAGCTGAAGCAGAGCAGTCTCATGAAGTGATTATGAGTAATCTCTTAGTCAATTATATTCCTGCAAAAGTTCTGTTTGACACTAGTGCATCTCATTTATTCTTGTCAAGACCACTCGCATCAAAGCATAATTTTCATGTGGTAGAGTTACCTAGGCCTTTGTCAGTTGTCTCTCCGGGTAAATTCATGCATGCAAGCATGAAAGCTCCGGATGTTTCTATCAAGATGGGCAATTATTCTTTTCTGGCCTCTCCAATTGTTCTCGACAATTCCGATATTGATCTCATTCTTGGTATCGATTTTCTGGCTATGAACAAGGCATATGTTGATTGTCAAGCCAAAGAAGTCAAATTGACTCATCCTTTAGAAGACGTGATCATTTTCGCTGCTCACGATGACACGATTTGTGTCTTTGATCTTAATGAGAAGGGTGAAATCTCAGCTCTTTCTCAAATTCCGATGGTTTGTAAGTATGAAGATGTCTTTCCTGAAGAATTGCCAGGAATGCCTCCACACTGGCCAGTTGAGTTTTGATTGATCTCGAACCTGGAACTGAACCAGTTTGCAAGCGTCCTTATAAACTTGGCCCCGAAGAGCTGAAAGAGTTGAAGAAGCAGCTAGATGAACAAGAACGTCTGGGTCTGATCAGACCAAGTTCTTCTCCATGGGGTTGTGTTGTTCTGTTTGTCAAGAAGAAGGATGGCATGGACCGACTTTGTGTCGATTACTGTCCATTGAATAAAAATACAATCAGAAACAAATACCCACTTCCCAACATCAATGAGTTGTTTGAACAACTGAAAGGTGCCAAGGTTTTCTCGAAGCTTGATCTTCGCATGGGCTATCACCAGATTCGCATCCGCGAAGAAGATATTCCAAAGACTGCTTTTAGGACGAGTTTTGGCTTTTACAAGTACACTGTCATGTCGTTTGGTCTCACCAATGCTCCTCCAACCTTCTCAAGAATGATGAACTTCATATTCTCTCCTTTCAAGAATGAGTTCGTCTTGGTCTATTTGGATGATATCCTCGTGTTCTCGAAGACCGAAGAAGAACATGCAGAGCATCTTCGGCTTGTGCTTGACAAGCTAAGAGAGCATCGATTCTATGCTAAGTTTTCCAAGTGTGAATTTTGGCTCAATGAAGTGGTGTACCTTGGGCATGTGATCTCTGCTGAGGGTATTAAAGTGTACTGTGAGAAAGTTGAGGCAATCTTGAAGTGGGAGCCTCCTCAGAATGTCAAGCAGCTTCGTAGCTTCCTCGGGCTTGCATGTTACTACATAAGATTCGTGGGAGAACTTCTCTCAAATTGGTAAGCCTCTGTCTAATCTCCTCCAGAAGAATGTCAAGTATGTTTGGTCTCCTAAGTGTGATGTGGTGTTCAATACGCTCAAGCAGAAACTGACTTCAGCTCCAGTTCTTGTTCCTCCCGAGAAATCGAAGCCTTTCCAAGTTTTTTGTGATGCTTCTCTCCAAGGTCTTGGTGGTGTTCTTATGCAAGATAAGAAGATTGTTGCTTATACCTCGCGTCAGCTGAAGCCTGTCAAGAAGAACTACCCCACTCATGATCTTGATTTGGCGGTAGTTGTGCATGCTCTGATGACTTGGATGCATTTGTTGTTGGGTAGACCAGTTGAGGTGTACACCGATCGAAAGAGCTTGAAGTACATTTTCACTCAACGCAATCTCAATCTTTGTCAGTTTCTTGGGTGGAAATGCTTGAAGACTTCAGCCCAAGCATTGAGTATACTTCGGGAAAAGAAAATGTCATTGCAGACGCGCTCAGCCGAAAGGCGAACTGCAACAGTCTTATCCTGAAGCCTCTTCAACCCGAGCTTTGTGAAGCTTTCCGCAAGCTCAATCTTCAAATGATTCCGCAAGGATTTCTTGCAAACTTCAAGTCTCTACAACTCTGGAAGATCAGGTTCACCGAGCTCAACTTCTTGATGCGATGGTGAAGAAAGTGAAGAAAGGTGTGGCCAAGGGCACTCTGAAGTATAAGTGCTTCCGCGTTGATGACAAAGATACCTTGTTCTTTGAGGACCGTCTGGTGGTTCCAAAAGGTGATCTCAGGAAGGTTATCATGGACGAAGTGCACAATTCTCTCCTATCCATTCATCCAGGCAGCTCCAAGATGTATTAGGACCTGAAGCAAACCTTCTGGTGGACTCGCATGAAACATGAAATTGCTCAGTTCGTGAACGAATGTGATGTTTGTCGCAGAGTGAAGGCGGAACATCAATGTCCAGCAGGTCTCCTTCAGCCTTTGCCTATTCCAGAGTGGAAACTCGATCATGTGGAGATGGATTTCGTAACTGGTTTTCCGAAGTCCAAGAGGGGCGATGATGCCATCTTTGTGGTTATCGACAAGCTGACCAAAGTTGCTCATTTCCTTCTGGTCAAAGAATCTATCTCGACAGCTCAGCTAGCAGAGTTGTATACGTTAAGGATAGTTTCTTTGGACGGTATTCCTCATCTCATCTCATCTGACCGTGGAAGCCTCTTCACTACCATGTTTTGGGAGTCCTTCCAGACTACTATGGGTACCAAGATCCGTTTCAGCACTGCATTCCATCTGCAGACAACTGGTCAAGTTGAGAGAGTCAATCAAATCCTTGAAGACATGCTCAGAGCCTGTGTGATTTTGTTTGACATGAATTGAAAGACTACCTTCCATACGCTGAATTTTCATACAACAACAACTTTCGGGCTATATCAAGCAAGGCCCCTTTCGAGATTCTCTATGGCAGGAAGTGTCATACCCCGCTCAATTGGTTTGAGACTGGCGAGTGTCAAATTTTAGGCAATGACATGATCACCGAAGCAGAATAGATGTGCCGTGTCATTCGTGAGAACCTCGAAGTAGCTCAATCCCATCAGAAATGTTATTACGATAACAAACATCGGGATGTCTCCTTTCAAGTTGATGATCTAGTCTATCTTAGAGTCTCTCCCATGAAGGTTACTCAGCAGTTTGGAATTAAAGGGAAGCTAGCTCCTCGCTTTGTGGGTCCTTTCAGAGTTGTTGGCAAGAGAGGTGAACTTGCCTATCAACTAGAGCTTGCTCCGAATTTTGCAAATATGCACGATGTCTTCCATGTCTCTCAGCTTCGGAGGCGCTTCAAGACTCCCGAGCGTACCATTGACCTCCAAGACATTGATCTCCAAGAAGGCCTGTCTTATCGTGAGCATCCATTTGCTATTCTCGAAGAAACTGAGCGTAAGACTCACAACAAGTCTATCAAGTTTCTCAAGGTGAAGTGGTCTCATCATTCCGGCAAATAAGCTACTTGGGAATGTGAGGATCTTCTCCATTCTGAATTTCCAGAGTTCTTTCATTCTTAGATCTCGGGTCGAGATCCTCTTGTAGTGTGGGAGAGTTGTAATAGCCCGAGTGCTCCAGGGGCCTCCATGCAATATTGGGATGTGTAATCTTTCATGTGTGACCCTTATTGTTGTGATATTCATGAGTCGGTCCTTGTCATTCTGTGTTGCATCTTGAGCGTCATGTCATCATGGCATTTTACATGTTGGGTGCATTGTTGTGACGTGATGTGGTGTTTGTTGATAGCATGACGCGAGTGTGCAAGAGTGTGCTTGCCTCCCCTTCTTTCTTCTTTGCAAAACCCCTATCAATTGGAACTTTGAAATAATTCCCTATTCAATTCATTTGCAACCCATGATATTTCTTGTGTTTAAAAATTCTGTAAAAAATGTTCCAACTCTTCTAAATAACCTAATGAGTATGTTTTGCTTTTTCTCAAGTTTGTTCTCTCGGTTTCTATTTTCTTTTAAAATTATAAACAAAGGCAACAGATTTCAATTTGTAAATATGTGTAAAATTAACTTGCTCTAAAAATGCCTAGGTCATTTTTATAAACGACAGTACAATTTACTGTTTCAGTATATATATTGTGTTTTCTCTAAAATCCTTGCCAGTCATGCTTGTTTATTTTATCTGGGTGCTGCATATTTAAATGGAAAAATCCCTTTTGTTTTCCCTGCGTGTGGGTGAGTGCTACCTGGGCCTTCTTTTCCCCATAGCCCAGCTAGCCGAGCGCTCGCAGCCCAACCCCTCGCACTGACAGCCACCTGCTCTCGTAGCTGCTTTCTGTCAGGTTTAGCGAGAGCGTGCGAGAGAGAGAGCACCACTGTGGTGCGGACGTCGAGACGCCGTTAGGGCCCGAGCCCCCTTTTAAACCTGCCGGTGTGAAACCCTAGAGATCCTTCTCCCCTTTCCTCCCTTCTCCTTCCCCTGCCGCCATAGGTAAGCTTCTCCCCAAGCTTCGTCATCCCCATGCTCCCGGTGCTCCGACAGAGCTCTGCCCGTGCCCGGACGTAGCCATCCTTGCTGCTTCTCTGTCGACGTGGTGCACGGGCGGACTCCCCTCGTGTCCTCTTCTTCCCCGATGCCCAGCAGGGACTCCACGGCCCCGTGCGTCGTCGTCTCCTTCCTCTGTGTTTTGGTCAGGATCTCACCAGAGTTCCTCGCTGCGTCGTCGTCGATCTGCTGCATCCATGGCCCCGTCTTCTTGTCGTAGGTAGGAGAGGTACTCCCCGCACTCGATCCCTTCCCTATCCTTCATCCCAAGGCCACCATAGCCATCGCCGTGGTGCTGTCGTGCGCGCGCTCCCGGAGCTCTGCAAGTTCGGGCCTTTAGACGTGTCCCCGTCGAAGTAGTCCCCGTCGCTGGGCTCGTGCGTGTGCGTGCCCTGCGCATGCAGTAGTCCACCATTTGTGCAGCCCCCTCTCCATGCTGTGACTCGCTTCGTCTGCGCCGCATCGCGATGGCCCCGAGCCAAGCATCAGCTCGAGCTCAAGCTCCCCCTCTGCCGCAGCGCATTGCAGTTTAGCCGTAGGGATGGACTCCCCGTTGTGTCCGCAACCCCCACCATGTCCGCCACCTCTGATGGTCGCCTGAAAGCCTGCCGGCGTCTCCCTCTGATTCGGCCGCTGGTGGAGCAGTGCAGGAGTAGGGGTCTGTCTAAAAGGACAGTGCTTCCCCTCTTGTTCAGACAAACGCTCGTAGCGTAGTGGTCGCTCGCCTGATTCAGTAGCAGGAGGTCACAGGTTTGACCCCCCCGCGCCGCTTTTTATTTTCTTTTTTGTGAGAGTGTGCGTGTGTTGGGCCGGATCCAGTGTGTGTGTGCGCTGGTATTTGTGTGTGCCCTCGTGTGTGAGTGTTTGGGTAGGATTACCTGTGCCAGGGAGATCCAGTGAGTGTGTGTGTCTGCTTGTGTGTGTATGTGTATGTGCTTGTGTGTGTGTATGACAGTGGGCCCATAGCCCACTTGTCATTCACATAGAGGGCCCCTGGTGTCATGCCAGGTGGGTCCCCTCCTATATTTATTTTTTTATTTGTTTATTGTTTTATTGTGTTTATTTAGTTTAATTCTATATCTGGATATGTCTAAATCTGGACTAGGCCATTTTTGGCTATGAGCATTTATAGAAAGATTTAACTTATGGGCATGGCATGTTATTTTTCGAGCATGATTTTGAGAGTTTTGCAAAAGATTATATATGAGTATGATATATGATATTGGGGTAGAATTGCCCAAGGAATCCATTGGTGCAATTGGTTTTGTCATTTGAGCAAGTTTCACAAAATGTCATTTTGTTACAATATGCCATTTTGTAATTTTAGTTAGAATTAATCTATCCATGCTTTGATAATTATGTCAACATGGAAGTGGCAGTGTTTCATGAGTATTATGCCATGGTATTTTCTTTTAACATGATAATATTGCATATGAGTGGGAACCTTGCTCCAAAGTGGCTATTAAAATGTTGTTGTTTTCAACATGCTAAATATTTCTAAGTCTGAGAATCTGTTAATATTTTTATGCCATGTTAAGTGGATGCTACCAAGTGATATATTGTGTTTTAGCTCAAGCTCAGTGCTAGTGTTTTGTAGTAGATGTTGTCCTATACCATCCTGTTAATTTTCATGCCATGAGGTGGTCTCGAGCACCATTATTTATTGCTGTCAACTTGCTACCAGCTTAACTCAGATTCCTGAAAACTGCGATTTTCAACAAGTCCCTAGAATTTGTTTCATCCTGCCGTATTTTGAGCTTCTTGCTTGTTGATATGTGCTTCCTTTCCAGTTTGTGTAGTTGAATGATTTCGTAAACATGTTATGTAGTTTCTGTTCATGCTTTGGTTGAGGTTGGAAACATCCTGTAGCTCTAGATAATTGCCGTGGAAGATGCTATGTTCTTGTTTTGGGATAGATCGTGTGTGTTAGCGTTTTGAGACTTGTGGGAGCTATGCTCCATTGTTTTGATTGATATTTGGCTCTACTGTGGTTGGTTTTTCATTTCCTAACATGTTGTTTCCATGTGATAACATGGATATCTGGAGATATCACAATAATTACTGTCATTAGTTTAATGCACGTATATATCTTGGTATGGTGGAAGGCTTGGCTTTTTCTCGGTGTTTTGTTCCACTTTTACCGCCATAGCTACTTGTTACCGGTGTTATGTTTCCATATTTTGCGCTCCTAACATGCTTGGGGTTGTTATGGGGACCCCCTTGATTATTCGTTTGAGATTAAAACTTGTCTGGCAAGACCCAACATTGGTACTATTTGCTTAAACAACTGAATAAAAATGCATAGGGATTAGCTACCCCGTGGATAATTAATCAACAACCCGGGCCAGTGCTCCTCATGAGTGTTGGTCCAAACCGAACGATGTCCGGCGCCCCCTGGTCACTTGGGGTTTCAGCCAACCCGACGTCTAGCTCATCTGGAAGTGCCCTGAGTCAGAGATACGTGCAACTCCTATTGGGATCTAGCCTATCAGGCGGTCTTGCTGGACTTGTTTTACCTTTCTCGAATGGCTTGTGTGAGGGACTTTGGTCTTCTTTGGGATATCTCGAGGTGTCGGATTTCCTTTGGAATTGCCTAGGATGATCACGAGATCCATGGTCGAGGCTATTCCCGTGGAGTGTGGTTAATTTGTGATGGATTAGTTGGAGCACCCCCTGCAAGGTTAAATCTTTCGGAAAGCCGTGCCCGCGGTTATGTGGCAACTTGGATATTTGTTTAACACACAGTTATAGTTAACTTGAAGTAAACTCCAATAAAATGCACCAACTGTGTGAGTAACCGTGATCATCTCTGCTCGTGAACATGAACCGAGAGAGAACACGGTGGGGTTATGTTTGACGTAAGTAGGTGTTCAGGATCACTTAATGATCATGGTAGAACTCGATTGTTTTACGTAGTCCACCATATTTACATTCATGTTCTCATAAGTTAGCCACCATACAATGCTTAGTGCTACTGCAAACTCACCACTTACCCCCATCCAACCTAATAAGCTTGAATAGCCTCGGAACCCGGTTGCGAGATTACTGAGTCCCCGTGGCTCACAGATTACTACAACAAATACAAGTGCAGGTGCAGATGAGACCGTGCAAGATGATGTGACGCAGCTCCTGTGGGAGTATGACGACGAACGTGGCAGGATGTACGTCACATATCCAGACGAGTAGAGAGGCCTTGGTCGTGATCTTCGGGGCTAGCAAGACAGTTTCATCGCATATTTTCTCGTTTGTTTGCATCCGTAGACGGACCCTATCTTTTGAATGATGTTTGAATAAACTGTGTGGATTTGTAATTTAGCATGTGGCAAGTGTAAGCCAACTCATATACTCCTCTCTTCATACATGTATGTGATGTACTGAACTTGCAAAACAACTAGATGCGCCTCTATCCCTGTCGAGACCCCCGTGCCCAAATATGGATATGCTCGCATCTTGGGCGTTACACGCTGCTACCGTTATCGATAGCGGTACTAATGGTTGGGCGCCAGCACAAGCCCCTAAGGTATGGAACTCCAAGTTGCTGAGAGAAAAAGTGGGTGCAAAGAAAATGTGTACGTGCTGACTCCACCCAACCTTTCAGATGCCGACCCCCTCTTAATAGTATAGATTTCCTATGACACAAATACCACCAAAAAGGAATTGCCGAAAATAATAGTCTTCACATGATATCACCGAGGAGAGAATAAACCGTCTCGTGCCTATGTAACAAATTCTCATCAATAGTCAAGGCACATGGTAAGTCCGCAAAACGCACTATTATCAACCATCAAAACCACTAAGAAAGAAATATGCCCTAATAAAAAATTATAAAATGAGCTAATAAACTTCCAATTTTAATAAAATTAATAATGGATATTTTGTTTTGAGTATCATTTCCACATGAGTAAAAAAAATATCTTATGATTTTCATTAGATAATAATCATTTATTTACAAATAATAATGCGACAAATATTCATAGCAGCAGTAACATCATTCACAACAGTATATCAATATAAAAAATTTTCACAAAAATATTCAATATGGTTGTTGTTATGAAAAAACTTATGTCGTCACAATAGATCGAGAAGATGTCCGTCGGCATACACATATCACCAATAATATATCAACAGAGTCAACCTATTATCAGATGAACATATATATTAGCGACGGAAATTTTTCTGCTATGAAAAGCATCAAAAGGTCAATTGCATGCATGTGGTCATCACCTCAAAATGGACATCGAAGACTGAAACACAATTTCTTCAACTACGTCATCTTCTCCTTGTTCACTACTTAGATGATATTTTTTGCCTAATTAAGTACATCATTAAAGAGACTAGCATCTAATCTTAATATACAAAACTTAGATTATAGCGATATAATGAAATATACCTACGATTTCCGAACTATATAACTTATTAATCAACATGTCTCATGAAATAACATCACATGTAATCACGCAATGACCAATTTCAGAAGAAACTTTTTCTTAATTACCATATTAAGAACTTCTTGCATGTCAAACTAAATTGATGCATTTTAACGGCCTATCGCTGATCTACAATACCATCAAATATTTGCTATCCAAAGTCCGGCCCTAACTCAACCTAAGCGTTCAATGGAAATACTAATTATGAGTTAATGACAAAAGTAGCAACATCTTGCATGTCAATAAAATTACCACTAATGGACACACCTAACATTGATCTACAACATCTTAAACTTAATATTCTAAAAAATATTACTATAAATGCAACATATCTCGTATGAAAACTTTTCTACTCCCTTCGTCCCACAATATAAGACGTTTTTGCGAACTATGTTAACTTGCAAAAACGTCTTATATTGTGGGACGGAGTTGTGACTTCTAAGCAGTAAACATGGCATAGCTAAGGAGGAGCTAAAAACTAACTAATTTCCACCAGCATGCACAAGAAAATCCATTTATTGCAAAGCTCATACCTTGATCTTCAACTTCGTAGTTGATTTCGCACGACAATCGTACTCCAGAAGTTCCAAATGACTCAACAAAGTGATGAAATAATGCCTAAACAATAGAAAATACACACTAGGAACTAATCAAACAGAATAAAAACAACATGCATGCAAACCAAACTAGCAAAAATGGATAGCTCTTACCTTGATCTATCTTTTCATCAACTACAACATCTTATCAATCAGCCTTCAAATCGATCTAAATTGTTGTCAAAGTGTCTATATTTCACTCCTTCATATGCTAACAACACACAAAGAATAGATTAGAGAGACCAGAATGAGAGAGTGTTGGTCCGGGGAGGCATGCATCTCGCTTAAAATTATGTAGGGGGACAGTGTGAACACAAAACGTCAAATGTCACCAACCGAAAGCCTACAGTGTTGTCGCGTCGAGCGCAGCCGAAGAAGTGCCTGCCGCCTCGCACGATAGTGGCAAGGCCCACCGGCTGGCCTACGTTCCATTGTGACTTGCCGCTTGCCACGGAATCCCGTTATGGGAAGGCTACAACCTGGCCTCATGGTGTCAAGGGCTATTGCCTCGTCTCGTGGTGGCAGGTGCCATGTGTCGGCTGGCGCGCCTGCCACCATGGCCCGCTAGTCTTTTGTCTCAAATTGTTTTAGAGGATTCCATTTCTATCAATTCGACTCGACAGGTTGTCCTTTTAGTTAAAAAATTTGCCTGATGAAAGCACAAGTTCTCCCTAGGTGGTTTTGGTAATTAATAACAACATATATTTCGTTGGACTAACGTTTCCACTAAGTGTATTTCAGGAAAAGTTCAATGATGGGTTGGCTAAAGGATTGTGAGTAGATTCCCTAGATGTATGGAATAACCATTGGTAACAAGCTTGAAGACTCCACATTTTATATTTTGTCATAAATCACTTTTGAGTCCATAGGAAAGCCAATACTATTAAAAGGGGTTAAGGAATTATGATGATCTGGTTGCTCAAGTGCTTAGAGTTTAGCCACCAAAAATACTCACACATTCTCCCACAAAAATACTCTATCCAAAGCCAAATATCCATAATCAGTGCCACCAACAATTCTCCTTCGGCCCTACCGAGTTCTGACTTAGACAAAACACATGCCAAACCGTGGCTTCTCGGTGAGACCAACTTTCGCTTTCGGTGAAACCAAAAATAGTGACCAACCTTCTGTTGTCCCAATTCTAAAAATTGGAATTTCTGAGTTTTAGGAATCAATGACACCAAGATTTGGAAACTGGCTAGGTTAGTCATTTCGGTCCCACCGATAATTATATATCGGTCTCACCTAAACACCAAAAGTTGCCACATTTTGCACTAGTCGGTGGAACCGGGTTTTTACTTCGGTTTCACAGAGTTGGCAATACAGTTGTAACATTTGTACTTTTGGAGATGTCTATATATACCCCTCCACCAACTCTCACTCGTAGAGGAAGCACTCAGAACATATGAACACTTGCCTCATCCATTTTTCTAAGGGAGAGCCACCTACTCGTGTGTTGAGATCAAGATCATCCACTTCAACCATATGGATCTTGATTTCTAGCCTCCCCAAGTTGCTTTACACCCAATTAACCTCTCCTACCCATGCCAAATCTGTGAGAGAGTGATTGAGTGTTCAGAAGAATATATTTTGAAGCACAAGAGGAAGGAGTTCATCATACTTACCACATATATTACCTTTTGGAGGGTGGTGCCTCCTAGATTGGTTAGGTGTCATTTGGTAGCCTCCTACTTTGTGTGGTGGAGTTGAACCAAGAAGTTTGTAAGGTTAAGGAGATCGCCTATGTCGTGAAGATCTACCCCGAGTAAGGCTAGTTCTCTATGGAAGAACACCATGATGGCATAGACAGGGTTGCTTCTCCGTGGACCCTTTGTGGGTGGAGCCCTTCATGGACTCTTGCGGCCGCTACCCTTTGTGGGTTGAAGTCTCCATCAACGTGGACGTACGATAGCACCACCTATCAGAACCATGCCAAAAATCTCTGTGTCAACCTTGCGTTTGATCTTCCTATCCCTGCCTTCTATCTACATGTGTTTGTCTTTACTTTCTGCTGCTATACTCGTAGACATGCATGTGTAGGATGTACTTGATTTGCATTAAATGCTCAAACTTGCCTAGAACTAAAATTGGGAAAAGGTTAGGTTTAGATTTGTCAAGTAGTCTAATCAGCCCCTCCCCCTATAGACCTACTTTTGATCCTACAAGTGGTATTACAGGTTTGGTCTCCATTGCATTGGTTTCACAACCTAGGAGAGTATGGTGTCTAGTGAGGGAAATTATCACTATAGAGGTCCATATTTTGATGTTAAAAACTTTTCTAGTTGGAAGAATAAGATGAAAATGCATATTCTTGGTCATAACCCCATCGTATGGGTTGTTGTTTGTGTGGCTTGCAAGGTGAATTCTTTGGTGATGGAAAGGAACCGGATCGTGAAGCTACCGTGGAAGAACTAAAGATGTTACTATACAACGCTCAAGCATGTGACATTCTATTCAACTTCCTGTGCCCCAAAGAATTCAACAAGATTAGTCGTCTTGAGAATGCAAAGGAAATTTTGGATACTTTGGTTGATATGCACGAAGGTACCGAAACCATCAGGGAATCTAAGTTGGATGTCCTACAAGGTCAACTTGATAAGTTGAATATGAAGGATGGTGAAGGAGTCTTGGAAATGTACTCTAGGCTTGCTCTCATCACCAATGATATTGCCGGCATAGAAAGCGAAGAGATGACTGACAAATTCATCCTCAAGAAGATACTTAGAGCCTTGGACGGGAAGTATGACACTGTGTACACATTGATCCAAATGATGCCAGACTACAAAGATTTCAAGCCAACGGAAGTCATTGGGAGGGTGCTCATGAAATGTCAATCAAAGATAATGAAGAGCTTCACAACAAGTCAAGCGGTGCGTACAAAGCTTCAACTGACACTCTCGCTACATCAAATGACAACCTTGTAACCAATGAAGATATAAACCTCATGGTCAAGAAATTCAACAAATTCTACAAGAGTAGAGGCAAAGAGAGAAGCTCCAACTAAAGATATGATGAGAAGCGTTCATCTAGTTGTGACCGGAATTGTTACAACTATGGAAGGCCCAAACACTATTCCATTCCAATGAGAGCACCCCCCACACACAAAACAAGAGAAGAGTCACCTTGAAGAAAGGGATCAAGAGATGAGTCACCTTGTAAAAAAAGAAGGAGTAGAGATGATCGTTATGAACGAAGACCCTCCCGGAGGAGTAAAGATTCGAAGAAGAAGGACAAGTACACCAAGAGCTACACAATAAGAAGACATCAAGCTCATGTGGGTGAACGTGTATCCGGCTTTGAATCCGACAACCAATCCAAGAGAAGCTATCACCCTGACTCCGACTATAGTCAAGATGAAGGTGTTGCTGGACCCACACTCATTTTCTCTAACTCCTATGACATATTTGATTCACCAAATGAAGTGGAAGTTGCTTGATGGCTAAAGGCCCCAGGGTATCACACCCCGAATACATTGACTTTAATAGTGATGAGGATGACTTACTTGGAGATGATGACTTGCTCTTTGATAAAACTAGTGATGTTAGTCAAAATGAACTTGATAATAATCATGTCAGTCAAGATAAGTGGTGTGACGATGATAAGAAGGAAATAGAGCGTCTAAGTAAAGAATTAAAAACTCTTAAGTTAGCCCATTAATCTAAACTAGAATAGCATAGAGAGCTTGTAAGAACTCATGAGAAGCTACACTTCGAGATGCTAAATTTAGAGCAAGAACATGAATTTCTTAAAGCTATCAATGATGATCTTCGAAAGAAGACTTCGTCCTATCTTGCCAAACGACTACTCCTGTCAACATTCATTCCATGAGTTAAACCTAAGCAAACTAGTAACAAAGGCGAGAAAGGTTCTTCATCTAGTAGCAACAACAAAAATGATAAATCCGATGATGTTGCTTCTAGTAGTTCTATTGAGAAGATTGTGCGCAAGCATGGAGGATATCGGAAGTACCAAGGCATTTGCTACTTCAACACCAATGGAGTTGAATGGTAAGAAGGTCAATACCCCAACCTGAAGTTTGTTCCGAAAAGGAGAAGTATGAATATACTCACCCCAAGGGAACAAAAGCTCAAGATGACCTTCCACCACAAGACCACAAGATCAAGGGCAAGGACAAGTTTCAAGGGAGATTGATACATTTGAAGATGAGTCCCAAGACATGGTCAAGTGGGTTCCCAAAGCTACTACAAGCTCTACTTCAACAAGTGTTACTTCAACTCCAAGGATCCCCATCAAATTGATGTGGGTTCCAAAGAAGAAGAACTAGAGAAGTTCTTTGAGGGGTGAGTTCACCAACAAAATGCACTCACATTCATTTTGGCAAGGACTATTTGCAATCAACCTCAAATTTATGCAATAGTTCAAGGAGTCACACATTCCCTCAAAGGTAAGCAAGGGACAAGGTAATGAATGAATCAATGGACATCATCATGTACGCATTTCACTCCACGTCCATAGATATCATTGTATTTGTTCCTTGTGTGGGACTAACCCATGTAGGTAGAAAGAGTAAGAAACAACAAGGATTGCTCCCAACTCAAGATGATCTTCATCAACTATGAGCATCCACTACTACAACATCTACATGAAGTCTTCAATGACAAAACCCAAGGTTAGTTTATCCCTCTTAGGAGGGTTGTCACATCAACGGGGAGCTTTACTCTAAGACTTGTGTTAAAGCATCCCATAAGGTGTCAACACATTAAATGCTTTATGTAAAAGTGGTAACCCCACTCGTGCTTAAATGATGAGTATGACCGATGATCAAGTATTCTTACTTGGCTCCTAAGTTAATATACTCATATATAGATGACTTTGTCATTACCAAAATGCTTGGTAGATACTAGAGTGGTCTTGCATATTTGCCATATTTCATTTGACATTTTATTGGGTGAGCATGTTGGTATGCATATTTCTGATCATTCGAGGACATCCAATTATTGTTATTTGACTTTCATTTTCTTTGGACAATTGGATATACAAGAATGCCTAAGTACCTCCCTCTAGTTATCTATGCTTTCTCGTCTCAAATTCTATTCATGCTTCGTCACAAAACTTGACCAAGCACTACTCGAACCCTCTCTATGAGGAGCACTTAGAGTTCTGTTTCGACAAGAGCTAACTTCCAAAACCTCCATTGTGCCACTCAGTGTAACCAACCATACAAAGTCGGTTCCACCAAAGCATCAGGGTTGATCTGGGTTTTGAACCTTGGTGCTACCGATACCTAAATCTCAGCTTCACCAAGTTTCACTGCCACCTCGCAGTTAAGAAACTCGGTGGGGCCGAAATTTCCGAATCGGTGTCACCGACGACAAAAGGGTATATAATCTCCATGGACCCAAGATTGAAAATTACTTCAACTCTTTGGCCATCCGCACCCCTTTGCTGCCGCTACTCTCATTTATGGACCTCCATCTCGTCTCAAGCGCACCCTCGCCGCCGCATTCCTTCATTGTCATCGGCAATCAGCTCCGCCATCGTTGTCGTCTTAGCGGAAACTTCACCGAGTTAGGGTAAAGTTCTGACCCCTCATGTGTTCCTTAATATGATTGTTGCACAGTAATTTTTGTTCTTCATCATGCCATGGATTGAAACATATCCATCCTCTAAACAAATCCCATAGATTAGCAGAACGGGAAAATTTAGATTTAGGGTTCTGCAACCTGCATTTCGATGTCACCGAGTGGAAAGAATCGATACGACCGATTTGTTTTTTAGGGATGTGAGAACTTTCTCAGTGAGACCGATTCGTCCTTTTCGGTGAAGCCGAAAAGGTGACCAAGTTTCTGTAATATGAGGAAGTTTGTCTCGGTAGCTCCGAAAATTGAAAGTTGGTGGAACCGAATTACATGCTGCAGAATTCCGAAACTACATTCTTCAATATTTCGAAAACTTCTGAATTTTGTGATGCTTATCCCTTCTGCTCTTCTATATCTATTCACGGGGGTAGTTTGTCAGCATGTCAGGCTCAAATGACAGTCGGTATGATTTCAAGGAGCAGAGTGTTGATTTGGAAGGTGGTACTAGCCCAGAAGCTACTTCTTCATCTTCAGAGCATCCAGGCACCCCCCGGTTCTCATGGGGTACCCAAGGCTGCCACAAGGGCCATGAAGAAGCTTAACTCAGATGAGGAAGGTGCTGACTTTATACCTGAAGAGGTAACCTCCAAGAAGCAGCAAGAAAAGAAGGAAAAAACTGCTAGGAAATTTGCCAAAGAGGCCACTTCTTCCAAGAGTCCAGGGAGAAAGGAATATGCTAGTTCTGAAGCTATGAGAGCACCAGAGAGTGCTAGGGCTGGTATGACTCTCACCCTTGAGTCTCCAAGGACTTCAAAATCTATGCCCAAGAAGGCAGGAGAGAAGAAGAGAGCCAGGAATGTAAGGTCATCTAGTGCCCCTTGGTGATTTTGGTCTATTGAAGACTTATAGGTTAAGAGACTGATGCGGTTGTAAGTGTACACAGGCTTTATAATTCTCTGAGGAGTTTGATAAATTCAGAGATTATCGACCCCTAAAAATGAATGTCTTCAACTAAAGACTTTGGTGAAGACTTTGGTAATCCCTGAAGACTTTGAAAATGAAGAAGTTGGTGTGACCTTGAAGTTATTAACGAGGACTATGAAGCGTGAAGACTTTTGTTTTCGTAGTTTCATTTCCTTTCTTTGAGTCACATGAACTGTTAGAGGGGGCCGAGGTAATAATAAGGAAAATTTCCACCTGATGCTCAACTCAAAAGCCTCAACCTATCTAATCCTTCGACTGAAGCCTTTGGAAATCTCTTATGGTTTAGTCAAGTTGTTTAGTGACAGAGACGATGTTCTTCTGGTCTCTGAGGAAATTGGTCTGACTGAGGAGTTAGGATTTTGCCAGTGCGAATTGCCTACAGGTGAGGAATATGATAAGACCTGGGGAATTTGGTAGTTCAAATTCCGACCGTTGCTGTTCTTAGCGCCAGCTGTCCACTTGTCCCCAATCATCCTATCCACATAACGGTCATATCATTGGGGGCATTTATGTCTTATCATGTCAGATCGCACCCTGACTATAAATAGCCACCCCCACAATCACTAGTTGGTTGGCTGCTCCGAGAGAGAGCTGGCACTTGTCATTTGAGAGCAACCCATCCTCCGAGGACTTTCAGCAAAAATTATCAGTGAGGAAAAACCCATCCAAACCACCAAACCCAAAGTGATTGAGCATCACTGAAGAGATTGTTCCTGTGTGGAACCGATGATTGTTACCTTTGAAGAGTATGTATCTTCCAGACGGTTAGGCTTCATGGTCTAGTGCATCCTACAGTCAATTGGGGATCACTGAGTGACCGTGGTCTAGAGCATCCAACAGTCAATTGTGGATCGTCGGGTGACCAGTTTGTGATGGTTTTGGAAGTCTACCCTGACGACTTACCACGAGTGTTGGACGAGGACTGTGTGACCATAGCTCAAGAGGAATATGGTAAGGACTGTGTGTCCTGGGATTGTGTGTCCTCTGGTTTAAATACTAGGTCGCTCTAAACCAGATGTATGACTTTCACAACAGTTGGAACTGGGTCATCAAACCATTGTCTTCATCAAGCTACCTGGTTCCAGTTCTTCAACCATTTCATTTCCTCACATACTTGTTAATGAAATTGATCGTTACTATTTGAAGAATTTGACTGAAGACTTTCTCTAATTCCTCACCTCAAATTCTTTAGTTACCTTGTTCCTCACCTGCTTATCATGTATCATGCTACCAGTAATCTATGCATGCTTTATTTCATCATGATGATTATGCTACTGCTGTGTTTCTCATGCACTTGAGTACTTATTCCGTTGCTAGTTATTCATCACATTTCAAATTCCTCAAGTTGAAATTCCTTAGTTATGAATTTGTAAAAATCGCCTATTCACCACCCATCTAGTCGATATAATGCACTTTCAAGGAAGAAGATAATTCATGTGGTTGGCAGACCAACCTCCATGTTTGAGGACCCAGCAGAGCAGGAAGAAGGGGAAGAGGAAGAACCAATTGCAAAACCTCCTCCTTCCAAGAAGAATAAGTTTTTGGCTAATGTTATGCCTAGCCAGGCCCCATCCAAAAGCAAGCCAACTACTCCAAAGAAGCTAGGAGCACCTAAATCCAAGAGGACTACCAGAGACATTCCTCTTGCTGATAAGAATAAGAGATCTTTTACCATGGGAGATGAAGAAGGGTTGACAGTGTTGAGGAAGCTTAGACCTAATTTGCTAGAGCATAATGATGCTCATCCAGTTGCAGAGGATATGAAGAAGAGGAGAGATCAAGGGCTAAGGAAGTGGAGAGCAAATGAGCCATATGCCTCGAGAACAAAGACTGTTATTGATTACATGTTCTACAACAAAGAACATCAATATTTCTATGAGACCGTCCTATTGGACAAGAGTCCTGTAGTGAGTGACATGAGATATGTCGACTAGACATACATCAAGGAGAATGAGGATTACTTTCCTCATGTGCTAGAGACCTTCAAGGTCATTGACATTAACACATTTGTTGGAAGATAGTTCACACCTTGGAATGATGAGATGATCATGTAGTTCTAATCTACACCACACTTCTACCCAGATGGATGGGTCATTTGGATGACTATGGGAGTCAGGTACTAGTCTATAGTGGATGAGTGGGCTACTATCTTAGGAACCCCAAAGGTAGAAGAAGGAGATCTTGATGTCTACATAGAAGCCGAGATGAATCACAGTTCCATGGCTAACATGTAGACTCCTATCCCAGCTACATATGTGAAGACACATAAGTATGGCTCTGTCTACTATTTGCAAGCACGATTATCCACCACCAACACTATCATGAGATATACTTTGATGCCCACGTATGGAGATGACAAGAAGATCAGGGGGTACTCCATCAACATGTTGCACCATGTATACACCCACACCAGATTTAGAGTGATGGATTTGATTGTAGAGACAATCAAGAGGACTGTTGCCGATCAAAAACGATCTTATGGATATGCACCATACATTGAGATGCTCATCAACTCCAAGTTGTAGAAGAATGTATATGCACTATATCATCCTCATATGCCACTTCATCCAGAACTTGAGGATCCACTTTAGCTACTGCACAGGCAGAGGTAGAGGCAACCAGAACCACTAGTGCTCCAGTGCCCAAGACAAAGAGCGACCAAATGGTACTTCTTATCAGCTCTATCCGAGGGATAGAAAATAATGTTGCAGAGATCCTCAAGAACCAAAAGAGTCTTGAGAGGATAGTGGAAGGCAAGTTCTATGCTCTGGATGTCAACATGACTGAGCTAGCCACTACTTTGATGAGTTGAAGAAAGAGGTGGATGTAGTGCCCAACCCCCACTCTACTGACAATGATGAGTCTCCTCTTCATACGTCCATTTTGCACCATGATTCTATATTGATATTTATTGCATTATGGGCTGTTATTACACGTTATGGTACAATACTTATGCCTTTTCTCTCTTATTTTACAAGGTTTACATGAAGAGGGAGAATGCCAACAGCTGGAATTCTGGACTAGAAAAGGAGCAAATCTGAGATACCTATTTTGCACAACTCCAAAAGTCCTGAAATTTACGGAAAATTATTTTGGAATATATCAAAAATATTGGGCAAAAAAATACCTGAGGGGGCCCACCAGGAGGCCACAAGCCTGCCAGGCGTGGCCACCCCCTAGCCACGCCTAACAAGCTTGTGGGCCCCCTGGCAAGCCTCCGACGCCCATCTTCTGCTATATGCAGGGTTTTGACCTGGAAAAACTCAGAGGAGAGCTTTTAGGACGAAGTGCCGCCGTCTCGAGGTGGAACTTGGACAGACCCAATCTAGAGCTTCGGCAGGACTGTTGTGCCAGGGAAACTTCCCTCCCGGAGGGGGACATCGAAGCCATCGTCATCACAAACGATCCTCTCATCAAGAGGGGGTCAATCTCCATCAACATCTTCACCAGCACCATCTCCTCTCCAAACCCTAGTTCATCTCTTGTATCCGATCTTTGTCTCAACACCTCAGATTCGTACCTGTGGGTTGTTAGTAGTGTTGATTACTCCTTCTAGTTGATGCTAGTTGGTTTACTTGGTGGAAGATCATATGTTCAGATCCTTAATTATAATTAATACTCCACTGATCTTGAACATGAATATGCTTTGTGAGTAGTTACGTTTGTTCCTGAGGACATGGGATAAGTCTTGTTATAAGTAATCATGTGAATTTGGTATCCGTTTGATATTTTGATGAGATGTATGCTGTCTCTCCTCTAGTGGTCTTATGTGAACGTCGACTACATAACACTTCACCATTATTTGGGCCTAGGAGAAGGCATTGGTAAGTAATAAGTAGATGATGGGTTGCTAGAGTGACACAAGCTTAAACCCTAGTTTATGCGTTGCTTCGTAAGGGGCTGATTTGGATCCACACAATTCATGCTATGGTTAGATTTGTCTTAATTCTTATTTCATAGTTGCGGATGGTTGCGAGGGGGGTTAATCATAAGTGGTAGGTTTGTCCAAGTAAGGTGAGCACCCAAGCACCGGTCCACCCACACACCAAATTATCAAAGTAACGAACGCGAATCAAATGAGCATGATGAAAACTAGCTTGACAGAAATTCCCATGTGTCCTCAGGAGCGCTTTGCTTTATATAAGAGTTTGTCCAGGCATTTCCTTTGCTACAAAAAGGATTTGGCTACCTTTCTACACCTTTGCTATACTTGTTACTTGTTACTTGTTACAAATTTTCTTATCACAAAACTATCTGTTACCGATAATTTCAGGGCTTGCACAGAATCCCTTACTTGAAATCGCTTCTCATTTCCTTCTGCTCCTCATTGGGTTCGACACTCTTACTTATCGAAAGGACTACAATAGATCCCCTATACTTGTGGGTCATCACCTCTCCAGCCTGACACGTAGTTTAAGACACAGGTCAGATCTGCTGCGGTGCCCACTTTAGAGAGACAATCAGAGTCTACTCCTAGCACAGCTCCATCATCTCTAGCACCTCCAGGACCTCCAGTTTCTACTCCAATACCTCAAAAGACTTGTGCCAAAGCATGTGCATACACTCTTCTCTCGACTCCTTCTGTGGCTACAGGTGCGGCTTCATCATCTCATGGAGGAGATCTTGCTCAGAGCGACGGTTAGCTCTATATCCTTTGAACTTTTTGGTAACTTGTTGCCAAAGGGGGGGAGTGTATATAGATCATAGGGCTTCGCGAGAGTGTGTTTTGCGTTTTTGTTGCTCTCTTCAGTTTCAAAATATTTTATTGTGCGTTATGGCTTAATACTCTGTTTGTGTTTGATCATATACTCTTTGTGCGATGCTACTATTTCCTATTCTTGATATGCTTATATGATAATCATTCACTTATGTTTGATGTGATGTGCCTTGTAACTCATTCATATTATTCTCGCACACCACCAAGTAGTATGTGACATGGAATATTACCCCATGAACATAATTGATTGTCCATATGCATTCAAACGCAAATTTCAAAATAGTGCACAAATTTAGGGGGACCTCTTGCTTATCACATACCTCTCAAAGCGACGATGCTCTTCATTGATTATATCTTATGTCCAAGTTTTGATCTATATGTTGTCATCAATTACCAAAAAGGGGGAGATATAAAGCACAACTTCTACCTAGGTGGTTTTGGTAATTAATAAAAACATATATTAAACATATATTTCATTGGACTAATGTTTCCACTAATTGTATTTTAGGAAAAGTTCAATGATGGATTGGCTAAAGGATTGTGAGGAGATTCCCTAGATGCATGGAATAACCATTGGCAACAAGCTTGAACACTCTACATTATATATTTTGTAAGAAATCACTTTTGAGTCCATAGGAAAGCCAATACTATTAAAAGGGGATAAGGAATTATGATGATTTGGTTACTCAAGTGCTTAGAGATTAGCAACCAAAAATACTCACCCATTCTTCCACAAAAATTCTTTGTCCAAAGCCAAATGTCCAAAATCGGTGCGACCAACAATTCTCATTCGGCCCTACCAAATTTTGACTTAGATAAAACCCATGCCAAACCCTAGCTTCTCGGTGACACCAACTTTCACTTTCGGTGAAACCGAAAATAGTGACCAACCTTCCGTTGTCCCATTTCTAAAAATCAGAATTTCCGAGTTTTAGGAATCGATGCCCCACAATTAGTTGGAAACTGCCTAGGTTAGCCATTTTGGTCCCACTGGGGATTATATATCGGTCTCATCAAAACGCCAAAAGTTGCCACATTTTGCACTAGTCGGTGCAACCGAGTTTTTACTTAAGTTTCACCGAGTTGGGCAATAATGTTGTAACAGTTGGATTTTTGGAGATGCCTATATATACCCCTCCATCACCTCTCACTCGTAGAGGAAGCACTCAGAACATACAAAAACTTGCCCCATCCATTTTTCTGAGAGAGACACCTACTCATGTGTTGAGATCAAGATCATCCACTCCAACCATATGGATCTTGATTTCTAGCCTCCCCAATTTGCTTTTCACCCAATCAACCTCTCCTACCCATGCCAAATCTGTGAGAGATTGATTGGGTGTTGTGGAGACTACTTTTTAAAGCACGAGAGCAAGGAGATCATCATACTTACCACATCTATTACCGTATGGAGGATGGTGCCTCCTAGATTGGTTAGGTATCACTTGGGAGCCTCCTCCTTCGTGATGTGGAGTTGAACCCAGAAGTTTGTAAGGGCAAGGAGATCGCCTACTTCTTGAAGATCTACCTCGAGTAAGGGTAGTCCTCTGTGGACGAAGGCCATGATGGCATATACAAGGTTGCTACTCCTTGGATCCTTTGTGGGTGGAGTCCTTCGTGGAATCTCGCAGCCGCTATCCTCCGTGGGTTGAAGTCTCCACCAACATGGATGTACGATAGCACAACCTATCGGAACCAAGCCAAAAATCCCCATGTCAACCTTGTGTTTTGATCTTCCTATCCCTACCCTCTATTTACATGTGCTTGTCTTTACTTTTCGCTTCTATACTCGTAGACATGCATGTGTAGGGTGTACTTGATTTGCAACAAATTCTAAAACTTGCCTAGAACTAAAATTGGGAAAAGGTTAGGTTTGAATTTTTCAAGTAGTCTAATCACTCCCTCCCTCTAGACCTACTTTTGACCCTACACCTGACTAGGCAAAACCAGTAAATTATGTGGTTCTTCTCAGGCTTTGCTTTTCTCGGGCATGGCTTCCACGACATGAACCAACCAAATATTGTTGGACACTATTGACAGCACACATCAACACTATGCTCATTCAGGGGCGCTTCATTCTATGTGAAGAAAATGAGCACATGGCATGCAATTTCCAGATATTGATCAACATGGTAGTGTCTCTTCAGTCCACCACATGGATATTGTCTAGCTAGTTTCATCTCAGAGCACTTGGTTTCAAAACCTTTTCCCTCTCTCTTATTTTGGGAGAATTTAATCAAGACTGTAGAGAATGAGGTGGTCCCTAGTGAACCCCCAACAGCTATAATGATGGAGGGGCGGTTTGAATTCGGCAGGCCATCCCTCCTCGTCGGGTAGAAGCCGGCCATGTTTGTGGGAGATGGCCACCATAGTCGTCATAGAAGTGCGTGGGGCATCTTGCTCACGGGATCCGATGGGGCGTACCGGGGATAGCTAGGTGTGACACCCGTCAAAGGCTCCATTTTCCTAGGAAGATGTGGATGACAAGACAACGAAGTGGGGGGGGGGGTGGAGCTTCCGGTGTCTCTTGCGCCACCGGTGTTTGGAGTGTTCCTGGAGGTGACAAAGGCGACGCGTGCTTGGAGAGGGGCAGGCAAGGCTCCGACGACAAGGATTTCGTCCTCTTCCTCCACACAGGTGCTCACACGGGGGGAATGGATTGGGGTTGCGGTGTCGTCGGCATCCGTAATCCCTACGCCGCGTGGTAGGGAGCATGGCATGTCAAATGAGGGGATGAGGGGCATCTGGTTGTCCAGGAGTTAGCCGTGCCCCCGCCACCGCCACACCTGATGCCGAGCTCAAGGGAGGGGATGCCCTCTCCATGGACTAGGCCAGCTAGGGCTGGCTGCCTATGTGGGCTTATTGGTCCAGGCGCAGGAGTTTGGCCTGCACCGAGGCAGGGGAGTGGGCCGAGGGGTTGCTGCCTAGAGCTAATCGGGCATGGTTACTTGCGCACGAGGACCCGGTTTGCTGGGTTTGGATAGTCCGTGATACCCGATCATTGGCAAACGGGTCTCCTACTACAAGGGCGGATGTCCAACGCCGTCGTACCTATGCCCGATTAGTTCTTCCCTCCCCGCCGCCACCTCCCCTAGCTCGCACCTACGATGAGGTTTTCATGGCAAGGAAACGCGACCATGGTGGGTCGCGCCCCAAGAGTGACTTGGACGTCTCCTCCTCCCGGCCTCGCTACCCTCCCTCCGCCTCACGCTGAAAGCACATTTGGTCCCTTGGTGGTTTTGGTAATTAATAACAACATATAAGTCATTGAACTAATGTTTCCACCCAGTATATTTTAGGAAAGTTTCAATGATAGGGATGGGAAAAGGATTGAGGAGATTGTGGAATTACCCCAAGATTCAAGGAAATAGGTTGGCCAAGATTCAAGCAAGAGGACTCTACACTATACATTTGTGAGAAATCACTTTGAGTCCATAGGAAAGCCAATACTATTAAAAGGGGGTAAGATTTTGATGGTGAATAATATGCTCATATGTGCACAAGTGATAGACACCAAAAACATCCACAAACTCTCCCACCAAAGTCTGTCTCTAGCCAAAAACTCAAAATCAGTGCAACCAACTTTCCTATCTCGGTGCCACCGATTCCAAACCCTAGACACACTCAACCAAACCCTAGCCACTTCGGTGCAGCCGACACTGCTTTCGGCGCCATCGAGTTGGGTTGCCAACTTTCTGTTACGCAAGTTCACACTTTCAGTCCAACCAAGAATGTTGAATTGGCATCACCGAGTTTGGCAATTCTGACCGTTGGTCACCTTGTCGGTACAATCGAGATCCCTATATCGGTCTCACCGAGATTCAAAAGTTGCCACCTTTTGGTCACTTCGGTACAACAAAGATTAACACATCGGTTTCACCGAGTTGGTCATTTTGTGTGTAACGGTTGGATTTTTGGGGATGCCTATATATACCCGTTCACCACCACCCACTCGAAAGAGAAGCACTCAGAACTATTCCATACCTATCCTACTCAGTTTTATGTGAGAGAACCACCTACCCTTGTGTTGCGGTCAAGTTCTTCCACTCCAATGATCTGGATCTTGATTTCTAGCCTCCCCAAGTTGCTTCCCACCAATCCCATCTCTTCTAGCAAGCCAAATCTGTGAGAGAGTGATTGTGTGTTGAGGAGTCTATCATCTTGAAGCACAAGAGCAAGGAGTTCATCGTCATTACCGAGCCTATTACCTTTTGGAGGGTGGTGCCTCCTAGATTGGTTAGGTGTCGCTTGGGAGTTTCCTACTACGTGTTGTGGAGTGAACCAAGAAGTTTGTAAGGGCAAGGAGATCACCTACTTCATGAAGATCTACCCCGAGTAAGTCTAGTCCTCTGTGGACGTAGGCCGTCATGGTATAGTCGAGGTTGCTTCTTCGTGGAACCCTCCGTGGGTAGATCCCTTCATGGACTCTCGCGACTATTACCCTCGGTGGGTTGAAGACTCCATGAACGTGGATGTACGATAGCACCATCTATCGAAACCACGGGAAAAATCGTCATGTCTACAATTGCGTTTGATCTTCCTACCCTATCCTTTTACTCATGCTTGTTGTTACTTTTTGTTGCTATATTCTTAGACTTGCATGTGTAGGGTGTACTTGATATGTTTTGAATGCTAAAACTTCCAAGAATTAAAATTGGGAAACAATGTAGTTTTATTTGGTCAAGTAGTCTAACCACCCCCTAGACCTACTTTCGATCCTACACACGCCCCCGCTCACACAGCCACCATGACGCTTGGTGCTTGGAGGTTAGCAAGATGGTGCAATTGCCGGAGCGGGTTGCTCCCCCCTCTGCATGCCTCTCCTACCACACGGTGCTGCCTGGGATCCCCTCCATGGCACGGTCGGCGCCCGCTGCCAGCTTGAGACCAAGGTGTGCGGTAGGATGGCGCGGCTTGTGAGGAGGAGTTGCAGTGGGAGTTGGAGGCCATGCCACCTCGCGTCATCGCCCCTTCGGCTTAGATGCTGCCTACTGGTGGGTGGGGGCTCAACACTCTCTCGCGATGGAGCGGTGACAGGGGGAGGGCTTGATAATCCATAACTACAAGGGATTGTTTATATCGTTTTCCGATAATTAAGAGTGTCGAACCCAACAAGGAGATAAAGGTGGAATTAATATCCTCTCAAGTTCTATTGACCACCGATACAACTCTGAGCACGCTAACGGTTACTTTACCTAGAACAAGAAATAAACTAGTTTGCGGGAATCAACTACAGGTACTTTGCAATAATAAAACTAGGAGTACTTTGCGAGATAATAAAATTTAATAGTTTAGTAGAGAGATTTTTGCAACACAACAGAAAGATTGTCCTTAGACAATTGAATATAACAGATACATACTTATCATATGCAATGAAGGAGAGGCATATGCTAACATACTTTCCATACTTGAATCATATGCATGTTCTGGAACTCTAGCAAGCATGCGCAACTACTAAAGATCATTAAGTTAAAAGCCAACCATAGCATTAAGTAATAAGTCCTCTTTACTCTCATACGCAACAACCCCCATACTCGGGTGTAATCTTGTTTCACTCTAGCCGCCCACTAGAATCATGAAAGTATTGTGACAGCCTACAGTGGGAATCCCACACGCTTGTGCGACATGCCGGTCACCATAGTACAACACCATATTAACATACAACTCATATCAATCACGTCATACCACAATTAACCCATAGGACAAAAAGGATCTACTCAAACATCGTAGGATAGTCACACATCATGGAGTAATAATAAATAGGATCAAGCACCATGTGTAAGTAGAGATTACAGAGGGCAACGATAGGTTATACCGCTGAATAGAGGGGGGGAGAGTTTTTGATGACGACAGTGAAGTTGTTGGTGTAAATCGTCATCCCGCTAGTTCCCCCGGCGATACTCCAACGCCACCGGGATATAGGGGAGAGATCCCACCTCCTACTTCTTCTTACTTGGCCTCCCCTAAAGATGGGAGGAGAGTTTTCCCTCTAGTCCATGGCCTACATGGCTTCCGCAGGTCACGAGCCCCTCCGAGATTGGCTCCCTCTCCCTTTGTTTCTCTTTTGTTTCGCTTTCCTATTTTCTGGCATTTCACCATTTCTTATATTCCCGGATATGTGTAACTATGATTGGGCTTAAATTTTGAGGGGATTTTCATTTGTAAATTATCTTTCTTGCGGCGAAAGAAGGGATCCAATCGACATTCAAGGGAGTCAAAACAAAACTCGATGGGCCCAGCGCACCTGGTCATGCCATGTTGCCTTGTGACCACCTCCGGTACCGTCTTGCATTGATTATTCTTCCTAAAAATTACATATATTCCAAAATAATTCTTCGTAAAAATTTGTCGCATTTGGACTTCATTTGATATGGATTTTTTGCAAAACAAAAATAATGCAAAAAAGGAACCGATACTGAACACTCGATCAATATGTTAGTCCCAAAAATAATACAAAATTTTGCCAAAAGTATATGAAAGTTGTAGAATATTGGGGTGGAACAATGAAAAATTATAGATAGGATGGAGACGTGTCAACATCCCCAAGCTTAATATCGGCTCGTCCTCGAGTAGGTAAATAATAAACAAGATTTTTTTATGTGGAATGCTACCTAACATAATCTTGAACAAATGTCTAATAATGGAATGAATATTAAGATACAAGTGATTCATGGCAATAGTCTAACATTTGACATAAAGATATGCAAACTCAGGTTTACAAAGAGACAGTAATGCCCTTCAAAATAAATGATGCTAAAGAACATTATCCCTACTCATTTAATCATGTAAGCATGACATGTATCCGTCTTCCTAACACAAGTACTAATCATGATCACCCTGGTGTCAAGTCAGGCATTTGGTTAGTACTTTTTCACGCACTTTAGCATTTTAAACTACACTTAGCGTGAGCCATTGGTATAGCACTACGGGTGGAACAGAATATTGTGGTAGAGATCAATAGGAATCCAAGGAGGAAGAAAGTCTCACATCAACTAGGCGGACCGAAGGGCTATGGAGAGGCCCATCAATCGACATCGATGCGATGAGTAGGGATTCCGTGCAATGGATGCACTAGAGCTAAAAGTGTATGAAATCTCAAATAAAACTAAATGCGTGTGCAACCAACTTGCTTGGTCATAAAGACCTCGAGCATTTGAGGATGCCTGTCATCGGAATATACTAGCCAGGTTTTATAATGAAAAAGTCCCACTAGTATATGAAAGTGATAAATTAGGAGACTCTCTATATGAATAAGATGGCGCCACTTTCAGGCACAAGTGTGTTAAATGGGTAGTAACATTGCCCCTTCTCTCTTATTCTCTCATTTTTAGGTGGGCTTTTTTGCCTCCTTTTTTTCTTTTTCTTTTTTATGGTAGGCTCATTTTGCATCCCGAATTTTTTTATTTTCCTCCAGAGTCTCATTCCGACTTGTGGGGGAATCATAGTATCCATCATCCTTTCCTCATTGGGACAATGCTATAATAATGATGATCATCACACTTTTATTTATTTACAACTTGAAATTACAACCCGATAAAGAAGAATATAACTCTATATGAGTGCCTCTCGCAATGTACCAGGATGTGAAATGATCTAGTGAAACATGTAATCAATGATGAACGCTAGCGTTGCCCAAATACTATGTCATCTCTATATGATCATGCAAATCAATACAATCATGAATGCTCAAGTCATGTATATGATGATGATGGAAGTTGCATGGCAATAAATCTTGGAATGGCTATGGAAATGACATAATAGGTAGGTATGGTGGCTATTTTGAGGAACATATAAGGTGGCTTATGTGTGATTGAGTGTCTCATATCACGTGGTTTGGATGCACTAGCGAAGTTTGCGCCAACTCTTGAGGAGATAAAAGGGCAATGCACGGTACTGAAGAGGCTAGCAAATTGCGGAATGGTGGGAGTGCGTATAATACATGGACTCACATTAGTCATAAAGAACTGATATACTTATTGTGAAAGTTTTAGTAGCTCTGTCGAAGAAAAGTACTAACGGTGCACCCTAGGGAGGAGGTTGGGAGCAGTTAACCATCGCCCCCCGACTCAAACAACACAAGGATGTCAACAAGGAATGAAAGTGCTCCAACATCCCGGTCATGTCATAACCAACACTTTAATGAATAGGAGATCACAAACCTTAACATTGATATTCCTACTAAACAATAACCATCCACTAGTACACCCACAGTATCTTAATGTTGCAAAACTATTGCAAGGAATCAAACATATCACATTCAGTGATCTACAAGTTTTATGTAGGATTTTATGAGTAACCATGTGAATGACCAATTCATGTCAACTCTCTAAATAGATATAAGTGAAGCATGAGAGTTTAATTCTTTCTACAAAAGACCTGGACATGTTCTAATAAATATAAGTGAAGAAAAGGAGCATTCTACGAGTAACAATGTTCCTAATGTAGAGAATCGAGCATCCAAAGTTCAAATGATGTAAGTGAAGCACATGAAGCATTCTATAAAGCCATACTCAAAAGATATAAGTGAAGTGCATATAGAATTCTATAAATCGTCCAAGGACTATCCCATGCCATCATAATGCATTGCTAAAATAAAAAACAAAAGGCACACGATGCTCCAAGGATTTACTCATATCATGTGAACAGAACAAAAACCGAGACATGCCAATAATTGGTGAGGAATAAGATGGGATACCTTTCGGGGCATCCCCAAGCTTAGACGCTTGAGTCTCCTTGAATATTTAATTGGGGTGCCTTGGGCATCCCCAAGGTTAACTCTTGCCTCTTCTTATTCTTATCATATCGATCTCCTCGATCTTCGAACACTTCATTCACACAAAACTTAACACTCTTTATTAGACAGGTTAGTACATATAATATCAAATCGCATCATGTCTTGTCATAACATTTGTATAATTATAATCTAGAATTACCCACTATAACTGCAATCTGTGAAAAACATGACAGTCTGAAAAGGTGCAGATGAAATATATACTTCTGTAACTCTGAAACATATCAAAAATTATGACGTAATAAAAAATTGCATAACCTTGCTGCGTAAAAATTTCAAAAGTTTTTCACACTCAAGTAAAATATCAAAATGCGAACACTACATAAAAAAGTTTATGTTCTTGCACAACATGTATCGAACAAGCAATTCAAACATCCTAAAGGTAAATCTTGGCACATTATTTTTATAATACAATGGATTTTGACAAGGGGATGATTATTTTTGCTCAAATTTTGATATAATCAAGATTCATTAAGTTTCCACGGGCATGAACAAAAGTTCAAGGACGTCCCCCACTTCAAAGGTGCTCATCTTTCTCACTTCCAATTTTATTTTAGAAAATGTTTTAAGTTCCTCACTTTGTTTTATTTTTTAAAATATTTTAAAAGCACACAACAGAATAAAATAACTCTCTAAAACTTTTGGGTTGTCTCCCTGGTAGGGCTTTCTTTAAATCCATTAAGCTATGCATATATTGCTCAAGTAATTGATCCACCCGGATCCCAATGTATATCAAAGCCAATTTTAATTAAAAATAATTTGTAATTAAGTAATGAGCACAAAGTAGTATATATCATGTTACAATGAAGTCTAACTCTCTTCCTATGCATTGGTATGTCATAAAATAACAATTCATTCACACAAAGTAAAGGCCAATGCATAGTATAAATAGTCTCTTGCAAATTTATCGCATTGGAAACATGGGAGAGGTGAAGATTTGGTTCCTCTCTCATAATAATTGCAAGTAGGAGCAGCAATCACATGCATATTATATACATCAATATCATCGTGAGTAATAGTAATATGCAACCAAACAATATAATCGTCAATAAGCGCAGACTTCTCCGATATAGTGTAGTTAGGAGAATTCAAAAGGATAATAGGACTATCATGTGTGGGTGCAATAGAAAAAATTCCATGCTTAACATAAGGAACTATAGAAATTTGATCTCCATAAGCATAATTCATATTGGCATGATGGCCACAAGCAGAACAAGCATCAAGTTCATCAAAAAGTGATATTTCACACGAATCCAAGGGATCATAGCAATCATCCTTCAATAAGCATGAAAAGAAATTAAAAAATGTATGTGTTAAAGAGTTACTCTCATCATAAGGTGGGCACGGGTTATCAATCCGCTCTTCCACCTTTTCTCTCTCTCTTCGTCATCCTTTTCATCTAATGAGCTCACAATTCCAGCAATTTCTTTATCCATAGATTCTTGCAAACATTAGTCTCTTCCTGGGAAGTGGAGACCTTCTCAATAAATTTATAAATATGGGAATTGTGAATTGTATTCACAATTCTCATAGCAATATTTTAGTATAGCATGATTTTCGTATCTGTAAACAACATCATAAAAGTTATCATACTTTTCAAACAAAGATTTAATTTCATAAGACCCTTAAAAGCAAGAAATTCTTCTATTTGTTTCACATCATAGTAATCATATATACCATTATTATAAGAAGCCAAGGTTTCATTATCATTAAATTCACATTGAAAGGGAAGGTGTGGATCCTACATCTTAGAGCAACAAGTATAATCACATCTCAAGCAGCAATTCCGCTCATACCAACGCAACATTTTAATTTGATCCCATAAGTGTTTCCCTTTTCTAGTAAAGCGATAATCCCTAAAGTACTCATGTTGATACAACGCGTCTTCCATTATCAAGTTGAATGAGGATTTCTCTAGATTATCAAAGTAGTATTTAATGTTTTCCACATAGCATCGAGAGTTTTAGGAGGTTTCCCATCTCCATGGGTACCAGATACAACTAATTTCTTTGGTGTTTCGTGTTCCATATCCATAAATAAAGATATAAAACAAATCAGAACAGAAAATACAATAAAATCAACTTAGAGATAAAGCAAACAAGCGCACACGAGAATATCCACCCAGCGCGATTTCTCCCCGATAACAGCGCCAAAAAAGGTCTTCATAACCCACAAGTATAGGGAGTCGTTTGTAGAAGTAAGAGCCGCGAACCCAATGAGGAGTTAAAGGTAGAATTAATATTCTCTCAAGTTCTATGGACCACCGATACAACTCTACGCAGGCTAATGCTTACTTTACCTAGAACAAGAAATAAACTATTTTGCGGGGATAAAACTAGAAGTACTTTGTGAGAATAAAACTAGGAGTATTTTGCAAGAATAAAACTAGGATTACTTTGTGAGATACTAAAAGTTAATAGTTTAGTAGAGAGTGTTGTGTAACATAGGAGAAATATTGTCCATAGGCAATCAAATATAACACGATAGATACTTATCATATGCAATGAAGGGAAGGCATACGCTAACATACTTTCCGTACTTGGATCGTATGCACTTATGATTGGAACTCTAGAAAGCATCGGCAACTCACCCAACCATAGCATTAAGTAACAAGTCCTCTTTACTCCCATACACAACAACCCTCTTACTCGGGTGTAAGGTTTTGTCACTCTAGCCACCCACTATAAGTGAATCATGAACGTATTGCAACACCCTATAGTGGGAAACCCACATGATTGTGTGACATGGCGGGCACCATAGGACAGCACCATATTAACATACAACTCATATCAATGACATCGTTGCAAAATTAACCCGTGGGACAAAAAGGATCTACTCAAACACCATATGATAGCCACACATCACTGGGTAATAATATGTAGCATTAGGCGCCATGTTTAAGCAGAGATTATAGCGGGGAGAGAGAGGTTACACCGCTGCATAGAGGGGGAGAGACTTGGTGATGACGGCGGCGAAGTAGTTGGTGTAGATCGCCGCCTTTCTAGTTCCCGTGCCACACTCCGGCACCAACGGGAGAGAGGGGGATAAAGCCCCCTCCTTATTCTTTGTTGGACTCCCCCTATATGGGAGGAGAGTTTCCCCTATGGTCCATGGCTGCGATGGCTCCCGGAGGGCAGGAGCCCCTCCGAGATTGTATCTCTCTCTCTCTCTCTCTCTGCTTCTCTTCTATTTCGCGTTCCATTTTCTGGCGTTTAACTATTTTTTATATTCCCGGATATCCGTAACTCCGATTGGCCTTAAATTTTGAGGGGATTTTTACCTAGAAATTATCTTTCTTACGGCGAAAGTAGGTCCCCGACTGACGTTTGATGGAGTCAAACAGCAACCCGCCGTACCCCGCTCCCCTTCTCACGTCATGTTGCCTTGTGACCACCTCGGGCATCGTCTTACATTGATTCTTCTTCCTAAAAATCCCATATGTTCCAAAATAATTCTTCATAAATTTTTATCGCATTTGGACTTTGTTTGATATGGATTTTCTATGAAACAAAAAACATGCAAAAAACAGGAACTGGCACTGGGCACTGGGTTAATATGTTAGTCCAAAAAGTAATATAAAATGTTGCCAAAAGTATATGAAAGTTGCAGAATATTGGCATGGAACAATAAAAACATTATAAATACGATGGAGACGTATCAGGGGTCGCTCCCATTGGATGAGTACTGGGACAATGAGACAACGACGCGGTCGTCCGAGCGTGGTGGGCAGCCGGTTCGGTCTCCTCGACGCTCTGATTAGGAATGACATCATGGGCAATCGGCCCTCCCCTCACCATGGTTCCCTAAGGCTCCGACTCTGATGGGACCGGCTAAGAAGAAGAAGAAGAAAAAGGTTGTTGGTGGGGAGGCGTTAGGGTCGGTGGTGTCATCGGTGCCCTCAGAGAGTCATGGGGATGTGGAGGGCGGCCTTGTGCCCATCCCGGGGCCTATGGATGCTTGCCTTATGGGTCATCCCCGGCTTCGTGATACTCATTTATGTGTCAATTGTGGTATTGCGGGGCATTTCCGCTCGAAGTGTATGGCACCACCTTGGTGTCCTCTCACTCTCGAGTACGTGAGGCACGTTATGAACGGGGGCTTCTACTACATCAACCGGCCCCTATCAACCCCTCCTTTCACCCCGCACCTAGCCACCATCATGGTGGTGCCGGATCAGGACTCTCATCCTTCTGGTTTGTTCACGGCTATGATCATTGCATAGGGAATCAGAGATTTCATCGGCAATGTCCGGGTTGAGTCCTTCTCCTTGGAGATCTGGGAGACGTCCCGACAGTGTTCTTGGTTCTTTTCCCATTAGAGGAGATACTTTGTCTGTGTACCCACTTTGATAAGATTCAGTTCTTCCTGCACAAGTTCTGGGTCATCGTCAAGGAGGCTACTGCGGCGTCGGGGCAATAGTTTTCAATGTCTCGGGTGTGGATCATCATCTCTTGACTGTCGACTGAGGCGAAGCAGGCCTTCATTCTCAAGATGGTCTCAAAGCCGACTAGCAAGATGGTGGCAGTGGATGTTGGCTCTCTAGAGGGAAAGGGCCCAGACCGCATTCAGATCCTCCACACATACCATGCTTGAATTGATAGCCTGATTATCTCCTTCTACTTCGACGCTACAGGGTTGCGGCTGATGTTCGAGCTGGATACTTAGGACTCGGACATGTCGTTTGTGGGGGCCTCCCCTAGGCCGTATAACCCACCGCTACCGGGTCCTGGTGGAGGCATTGAGGGGTTTGGCTTGTCTAGGGAGTCTTCTAGAGGCTTGGGGACCCAGGAGTCACCCCCCTCCCGCCCGGCCTCGTCCTCTCGGAAATCTCGATAGGTCCAGGCATCTACCGCCTCCCTCGCTCTCGGCCCAATGATGGCATCTTTGTTAGCTCTCTCGGCCTCGCATGCTTGCATGGGGGAAGGTTAGTGGTCCCAGGCCCTCATCATTGAGGAGGATGTACTGAGTTCTCGGTTGGATGGGCATCCCCCGTCCTCCCGCGCTCCCTAAAGTTGTCTACTACACCTGCTCTTTAGGGACCCCCTCCCATGGCCGCCCTAGGGGAGGCATCGAACCCCTCCTAACCCCGTCTCTGCCCCTTGCTGCTCGGCAGAGTGCTCATCTTGGACGGTGCAGGAAGGCATCGGGCGGCTGTGTGCTGACGATCCAGGAGAAGGCAGCCCTACGCGTGGTGGCACATAAAATTGATCCAGGCACTTCCTCGCCATGTACCTCTCCTTTTGGGTCGGGCTCTAGGTTATATATTATAGGCTCGGTTCCTCTTGGTCACCTTGTTGATGTAGCACGAATTATGATATTGCGTTCCGTGGCAAATGTGGTCCTCGACTGGAACATATTGCGTCAATTTGTGCGAAGGAACAGTTTGATGGTGCTCTGGCAGAGGCCCGTGCGTAGGCTAAGAAAGAACGTCAGAGAGCAATGACAGCCACTGACTTTGGGCATAGAGAGCCCAGAGCTGGTGCGATGGGGGAGTCGCCTGCGGCCATGCCCTTCATGGGGAGGGCATTGTGCGGCCGACCCCTCACCCGCTTGCACCCTACCAAACAACAAGTGGTTCCTCGAGAGGTAAGTGTGGCTAGGCCGGTGAGGGTGGTCGATATCGAGGGGTCCCAGATTGCGGGGGCCTATAGGGGTTGGCCATCTAAGGATGTGTCTCGGCCCTCTACTAGAGGGAGGGCCTGTTCGGCCCCGCATAACGGGTTCAACGCATCGGTGGTTATCCCATGAAGTTGCTCTGCTAGTACATTCGTGGGTTCAAACACTTGGTCCGATGCCGCCAGTTGTCTGGGTATTTGTAGGAGGAGGAAGCGGGTATTGTGGGCCTACAATATACCATCAAACGGGATTCTTGTCGATGGAGCTGCGGGGCCTCACTAGGAGGCCTTTTGCATGACAATGTCTTCTGGCGACCGGTTAGTCGGGTGGTATCCTTATCGGTGTCTGATAAGACTTGTTGACCCTGGAGGACATGGACAGAGGAGCGTATTTCCTTGGCATGTCTCTAACTAACTGTTGATTGAACCTGATCTAGGAGGTGATGATCGTATATGGCCCGGTGGATCATGATGAACTACAGGCAAACATGGATTAGTGTCACACTCCTGTGGTGGCGGCGGGGGACTTCAATTTGATTTGTCACCATGCAGACAAAAGTTTGGATAATGTTGACATCGTGTGCATGTGGTTGTTTAATGTCTACATTGCGGAGATGGCACTCTGGGATATTGCCCGCGTAGGGGCTAGGTTCACTAGAACAAATAAGCAATTGCACCCGGAGTGTCCTCGATAGGGTCTTGTTCCCACTATGCTCCCTCAAGGCGGTCACATGTATTGGCTCTTATTGTCAGTGGAGACTTCTCTACCGAGGACATCACGGTTTCTTTTTGAACCCTCTTGGTTGCACCAATAGGGTTTTTCGAAGGCGGCGCGTCTTATGTGGATGGAGGAGGCGATCCCACCACTGTTTTTTTATGCGGTCGACATTTGCACCACTATGCCAAAGTGACTAGACAATTATGCGTGGTTCGGGTGCCAATGTGGGGGCCTCGCTCAGAGGCCATAAAGGGGAGCTTCTCGACCATATCAAGACTTTGGATTTCATAGCTTATAGTGAAAGGTTCTCGACGGATGAGTGGTTGTAGCGGTATTCCTTGGAGGCGTCACTACGAGAGATCTACAAGGGGGAGCTGTTTTAACAACGTCGAGGGGGCACAAATGGCCCTTAGGGGGGATGCCAATACTGCTTACTTCCAAGAAGGATCTCTTCATGGCAATGCCCCATGGAGGAACGTCGTTGGCTGCTGACTTTTGGTGCTCAGAGGATAGGGTTACGGATGATAAGAATGGAGGCGTGACTCTGCCATTCTATATGATCCAAAGTATGTCTAGAGGGGGTGATTAGACCTCTTGACAGAATAAAATCTTAAACTTTTCCCAATATTAATGGTTGGCAAGTTTTAGAAATTTTACCAAGTCTAGCACACACTACACATGCAAATCTAAGAGTATAGCAGCGGAAAGTAAAGACATGAAAATGTAAGTAGAGGGAAGGGATAGGAAGATGAAACGCAATGGGGACTCGAAGATTTTTCCGTGGTTTCGATAGGTGGTCCTATCGTATGTCCATGTTGATGGAGACTTCAACCCATGGAGGGGAATGGTTGCGTGAGTCCATGGAGGGCTCCAGCCATGAAGGGTCCATGAAGTAGCAACCTCGTTTATTTCCATCATGGCTTATGTCCACAAAGGACTAGCCTCACTAAGGGTAGATCTTCACGAAGTAGGTGATCTCCTCGCCCTTACAAACTTCTTGGTTCAACTCCATATGAATTGGAGGCTCCCAAGCGACACCTAACCAATCTAGGTGACACCACTCTCTAGAAGGTAATAGATGTGGTATAGATGATGAACTCCTTGCTCTTGTGCTTCAAAAGATAGTCTCATCAACGATCAATAACTCTCTCGCGAGATTTGGCTTGGTAGAAGAGATTGATTGGGTGGAAAGCAACTTGGGGAGCCTATAAATCACAGTTCATATGGTCGGAGTCAAAGATCTTGATCTCAACACATGAGTAGGTGGTTCTCTCTTTGAAAATGAATGGTGGAAGTGTTTTCTTGTTCTAAGTGATCTCTTTACGAATGAGAGGGAGGTGGAGGGGTATATATAGACATCTCCAAAAATCCAACTGTTACAACATTATTACCCAACTCCGTGGAACCAGACTAAAACTCGGTTGAACCGACTAGTGCAAAATGTTCTAACTTTAGGGTTTTTGGTGAGACCGATATACAACACCTTGGTGAGTCTGATTCGGTTGACCTAGGCAGTTCTAGTTACTCGGTGATTTTTCTTTGAAAAACTCGGAAATTCCAAATTTGTGAATTAGTAGATACCAGAGAGTTGGTCACTGCTTTTTGGTTGTACTGAATCAAAACTCGATTGCACCGATTTGCTAGGGTTTGCCTTTGGGATGTGTCTAAGGAAAACTCGATAAGGCCAAAGTGGAAATATTTGTCGCACCAAATTTTACTTTAGGATTTTTAAATAATATTTTGTGGGAGAATTTCTTGAGCCTTTTGATGGCTAATCTCAAAGCATTTTGAGAAACCAGATAATCATAGATAGCTCATCCCCTTTTAATAGTATTGGCTTTCCTATGGACTCAAATGTGATTTCTCACATACATATAAAATGTAGAGTCTTGAAGCTTTTGCCAATTGATGTTCCATGCATCTAGGGAAACTCTTCACAATCCTAGCCGATCCATTCACTGAACTTTTCCTGAAATACACTTGATAGATTCATTAGTTCAATGAAATATATGTTGTTATTAATTACCAAAACTACCTAGGGAGAATTTGCGCTTTCACATTCTAGCCAGAAGAGGTTCACGGAGCGATGTCTGCCATGAAATTGGCGTTGGCTCTGGGTCCGGATGGCCTACCGATTGTATTCTTCTAGAATTTTTGGCATGTCCTCTGGCCTGTCATAATGAAGATGTTCCAGGAATTTTACATTGGGACTCTCGACCTAGCTCGGATTAACTACGACGTCATTACTCTGATCCCCAAAGTACTTGGGGCAACGGATATACACCAGTTTTGGATGATCACGGTTATTAAAGTGTTAGAACGGATCTTTGTGAAGGTGTGTGTCATGCGGATTTCACCTATTATAGAGCGTATCACCCACCCCTTCCAGTCGGCTTTTCTAAAGGCTCGTCATATTCATGATGGTATCCTATCCCTTCAAGAGATTACCCACGAAGTTCACAAGCAGGGTACGAAAGATGTCTTTCTGAAGTTGGATTTTCAATAGGCATATGATCGCCTCGACTAGACATTCATCTGCATGTTCCCCGAGCGTAGGCGATTTGATGAGCGATGGTGCTCATGGATCATGCAACTAGTGTAGACCGGGAGTTGGACGATTAATATTAATGGGGAGGTGGGTCCTTTCTTCTGATCCTCAAGTAGGATTAGGTAAGGGGACCTGATCTCCCCACTTCTTTTCAACCTTGTGATTGACGCCCTTTCCTCCATCTTGGATAAGGCAAGGGCGTACGGTCACCTGCATGGGGTGGTGGCTCACCTCATCCCCGGAGGGGGGGTCACCCATTTACAGTATGTGGATGATACCATGATCATGGTCGAGGGCTCTGACTTAGATATTTTTAACTTGAAGTTTCTCCTCTTGTGTTTTGCAGAAATGTCGGGGCTCGAGATTATCTTCGACAATAGTGAAGTTATAGTCATGGGGTACTCCGAGGCCGAGAAACAAGGGGTCTTTGGCAACCTAAATTGCAGGATGCCACATTTCCTATAGAATATTTGGGAATGCAGATCTCGGCCTTGAGGGTTCCCATGAGTGTGTTTGACCCTGTTTTTGGGAGGGTTGGGCGCTGAGCCGTGGTGTGGATGGTTTACTTCTAAAGGAAGTAAAACTGTTCTTACAGATTCTAACCTCTCCAGTCTCCCCATGTATATGATGGGGATGTTGTAAGTGCATCTAGTGCCCCTTAGTGATTTTGGTGTATTGAAGACTTATAGGTTAAGAGACTGATGCATTTGTAAGTGTACACATGCTCTATAAGACAATGAGGAGTTTGATATGTTCAGAGATTATCGACCCCTAAAAATGTATGTCTTCAACTAAAGACTTTGGTGAAGACTTTGGTGAAGGCTTTGGTATTCCCTAAAGACTTTGAACATAAAGAAGTTCGTGTGACCTTGAAGATATGAACGAGGACTGTGAAGCGTGAAGACTTTTTTTTCGTAGTTTATTTCCTTTGTTTGAGTCATAGGAATCACCTTACTGTTAATGGGGGCCGAGGTAATACTAAGGAAAATTTCCAACTGATGCTCAACTCAAAAGCCTCAACCTATCCAATCCTTTGAGTGAAGCCTTTTGAAATCTCTTATAGTTGAGTCAAGTTCTATAGTGACAGAGACGAAGTTCTTCTGGTCTTTGAGGAAATTGGTCTGACTGAGGAGTTAGGATTTCGCCAGTGCGAATTGCCTATAAGTGAGGAATATGATAAGCTTGGGGACTTTCATAGTTCGAAATTCCTGCCGTTGATGTGCTTAGCGCCAGCTGTCCCCAATCATCCTATCCACATAACGGTCAAATCATTGGGGGCATTTATGTCTTGTCATGTCATGTTGCACCCTGGCTATAAATAGCCACCCCCCACAACCACTAGTTGGTTGGCTGCTCTAAGAGAGAATTGAAATTTGTTTTTTGAGAGCAACCCATCCTCCGAGCACTTTGAGAGAAATTCATTAGTGAGGAAAAACCCAAATCCAAACCACCAAACCCAAAGTAATTGAGCATCACTGAAGAGATTGTTCCTATGTGGAACCGATGCTTGTTACCTTTAAAGACTATGTATCTTCCAGACGGTTAGGCATCATGGTCTAGTGCATCCTGCAGTTAATTGGGGATCACTGAGTGACCTTGGTCTAGAGCATCCAACAATCAATTGTGGATCGTCAGGTCACCAGTTTGTGACGGTTTTGGAAGTCTACCCTGAAGACTTACCGCGAGTATTGGGCGAGGACTGTGTGACCTTATCTCAAGGAGAATACGATAAGGACTATGTGTCCTGGGACTGTGTGTCCTCTGGTTTAAATACCAGGCCACTCCAAACCAGACGTACGACTGTCACAGCAGTTGGAACTGGGTCATCAAACCATTGTCTTCATCGAGCTACCTGGTTCTATTTCCTTAACCCTTGCATTTCCTTATATACCTGTTGATTAAATTCATCGTTACTGTTTGAAGAATTTGACTAAAGACTTTCTCAATTTCCTCACCTCAAATTCTTCAAGTTACCTTGTTCCTCTCCTGCTTATCTTGTATCACGCTACCTGTAATCTGTGCATGCTTTATTTCATCATGATGACTATGCTATTGCTATGTTTCTCATGCACTTGAGTACTTATTCCGGTGCTAGTTATTCATCACATTTCAAATTCCTCAAGTTGAAATTCCTCAGTGATGAATTTGTAAAATTCGCCTTTTCACCCCCCTCTAGTCGATATAGCACACTTTCAATTGGTATCAGATCAAGGTACTCCCTTGTTCTGTGTGATTTTGGTTTAACCACTCAGAGTTCTAGTTATGTCGGCTGCCAGTATGATCAAGGTTTCCGCAGGTTGTCCTACCTTTGATGGGTCGGACTATCCCTATTTGAAGAACAAGATGCGCATGCATCTTGAGGCAATTGACAACGATCTCTGGTACATTGTGGAAAATGTGTTCCCTCTGTTTCTCCCACGGTCAACACTGCTCATGTGAAGAGATTCAAGAAACTTGATTCACAAGCAAAGAATATCACATGTGGCCATGTGAGCAAAGGTCAGTATGGCAGAGTGAGTGCTTTGGAGTCCGCTAAGCTTATATGGGATAGGCTATCCAAAGTCAACGAAGGTGTTTCCACTCAACGTGACTCTCGTGTTGATGTTCTTTGCAATATCTTCAACCGCTTCAAAAGACTCGACAATGAAAATGTTCAACAAACTTTTGATCATCTCACTGATATCTCCAACGAGCTTCAAGCACTGGGTGCCACTGACATCCCTGACCACGAGGTGGTGAACAAACTTTAGAGCTCTCTTGATTCCTCATTTGATACACTGGCTTTGATGATTCAAGAGCGTGGAGACTACAAGTCACTTGATCCTGCTGATATACTTGAGAGAATCATTACTCATGAACTCCAACAAGCTCAGAAGAGAGACATCTACCGGCAAAGCTATGGAAGATCTCGTGCTCTAAAGGCAAAAGCAATTTCCTCATCCGAAGGCGAACATTCTAATAGTAGCCTTGGTGATCCCGAAGAACTGAGTCAGGAGCTATCAATGCTCGTGAGGAAATTCTAGAAGTTCTCAAGGAGAGGCCGATTTGGAAAGTCATCAAAAAGTGGCTTGAAGAAATCAGATTCCTGAAGTGACTCTAAGAAGAGAACTTGTCACAAATGCAAGAAATCTGGTCACTTTATCTCTGACTGTCCTCTCTAGGAAAAAGAATCAAAGAAGAAGAAGTACAAGGACGACAGTTCTGATGACTCAAAGAAAAAGAAGAAATCTTCAAAGTCATCATCTGCAGAGTCCTCATATTCAAAGTCCTCAACGCACAAGAAGAATGGTTCCAGAAAGGCTCGAGCTTTCATTGGCAAGGAAATGGATTCAGAAGAAGAATATCAAGAATATGAAGAAGAGGAAGAATCTCAGGTGGAGTCAGAATCTGGTGTTGCTAGCCTTGCTCTCGCTACTACTTTTGCCAGCAAGTCCATCTTTAACGATGGAGAAAATGATTACTCCAATGACTCTGACGTCAGCAATGATGAATATGCTCCCACTTACTACTTCATGATGAAAGGCATCAAGTCATTCACAGAATGTCCCAATCTTGATGACATTGAATATCCTAGGTGGAAAGTTCTGATGAAGAAGCATCTCATATCAATGAACAATGAGCTATGGACTGTTACTGAACTTGGACCGTCTGAACTCTACAAGATGGCAAATGCTGAGGAAATTCGTAAGTACACTCAACTTGATGCTCAGGCGAGGAACATCATCTCCTCAAGCCTATCAAGCATCATGTTCAAGGGCATCTGTCATCTCCAAAACACAAAGCTCATATGGGATAGGATCATGGACATAAATGAAGGCTATCGCACTCGTCAAGACCCCATGTTCATCAAACTCAAGAAATTCCTCAAAACCCAGGAAGCAGATCTTGGTTCATCTTCTTCACCGTGTCTTTTGGCAAAAGGTTCCAAGGTACATAAGCATCACTCCTCCACTGAATCAAGCGAAGTTGAATCTGATGAATATGTGAAACCTAGATATTCCAAACTTGCTAATATTGTCACTAAGCAACAAAGTGCACTTGAAAACCTTCAGAATCTGTTAGACACAAGCGATGATTTGTTGAATGAGGAAGTGGATCGAGCTCAAACTCTGACTGATGATCTCAAAAGTCTTCAGTTAAAGTAGGATAACCTTCAGAGTCATCATAATGCCCTCTTAGTCGATCATGAGAATCTTTCTTATGAATTTCTTAAAAGAAAGCAAGATCTTGAGAAATTAAGAGTGACTCATGAGTATCTCCAAAGGGAAAACGATTCCTTGCTGGCTCAACAGATCAGTATCGCTCAGGAAGAATTTGTTCCACCTTGTTTGAAATGCATCTAACGTGAAACTGCTAATTCTTCACTAGAATGTTCAAATGCTTTTGTTGCTGCAAATTCTTCAACTATCCCCGTGGTTACAAATTCCTCATCTGAGGATACCACAAGTATCACTAATGAAAATGCAGGGTTGAAGGAATTGTATGTGACAGGCATGTACAAAAGTCTCAAAGGGCATCAAACCCTTTACGATGTGCTCAAAAAGCATATCCTAAACAGGAACCCTAGGAAAGAGGGTATTGCATTTGAGAGGAAACTCAATGCTGATGGATCCAATATAAACCTGAGCAGTTCCCCAAAACCTCATGGGTTGCTACAAAACGACCTCCTGTAGATCTATCCAATTTATCTGGATTTAGTTGTGAAACTTCATATTCCTTTAATGAGTAACTTGACTCCAACTACAAATTCTTCAAAAAATAGAAAGGTGAAGTATTTGCTAGATTTGTTGGAACTAACTACAATAATAGTTCACCTATGACAAAAATCTGGGTTCCCAAGAGCTCCTTGGAAAATCTTCAAGTGAATGTCCTCACGACACCACCTATGACAAAAAGAAACCCTAGTTCAAATTCCCCATATGGACCAAAGTCTTCACTTGGACCAAATTCCTCAAATGGTCAAAAGTATCATTCTCGTGCTAATGCATCTATTTCGCAGGGAAAATCTAAGAGTTCTGAATATGTGCATTATGTTGGAAATATTCCCTAGAGGCAATAATGAATTAGTTATTATCATATTTCCTTGTTCATGATAATCGTTTATTATCCATGCTATAATTGTATTGATCGGAGACTTAAATGCATGTGTGGATACATAGACAAAACCATGTCCCTAGTATGCCTCTAATGGACTAGCTCGTTGATCAAAGGATGGTTAAGGTTTCCTAGCCATGGACATGAGATGTCATTTGATAACGGGATCACATCATTAGGAGAATGATGTGATGGATAAGACCCAAACTACAAACATAGCATATGATCGTGTCAGTTTATTGCTACTGTTTTCTGCATGTCAAGTATATGTTCCTATGACCATGAGATCATGCAACTCACGGATATCGGAGGAGTGCCTTGTGTGTATCAAACGTCGCAACATAACTGGGTGATTATAAAGGTGCTCTATAGGTATCTCCGATGGTGTCTGTTGAGTTGGCATGGATCGAGACTGGGATTTGTTACTCCGTGTAACGGAGAGGTATCTCGGGGCCCACTCGGTAATGCAACATCACAATAAGCCTTGCAAGCAATGTGACCAATTGTTAGTTGCGGGATCTTGTATTACGGAATAAGTAAAGAGACTTGCCGGTAACGAGGTTGAACTAGGTATGGAGATATCGACGATCGAATCTCGGGCAAGTAACATACCGAAGAACAAAGGGAACGATATACGGGATTAACTGAATCCTTGACATAGAGGTTCGACCGATAAAGATCTTCGTAGAATATGTAGGAACCAATGTGGACGTCCAGGTCCCGCCATTGGTTATTGACTGTAGAGGTGTCTCGGTCATGTCTACATAGTTCTCGAACCCGCAGGGTCTGCACACTTAAGGTTCGGTGACGTTTCGGTAGTGTAGAGTTATGTATGGTGGTGACCGAAGGTTGTTCGGAGTCCCGGATGAGATCCCGGACGTCACGAGGAGCTCCGGAATGGTCCGGAGGTAAAGATTCATATATAGGAAGTCCCAGTTTGGTTTCCGAAAAAGTTTCGGGCTCATCGGTAGTGTACCGGGAGTATCGGTATTGTACCGGGAGTGCCGGTAGTGTACCGGAGGACCTCCGGGAGGGGTATTTCGACCCCAAGAGGTCCATGGGCTGTGGGAGAATAATAACCAGCCCTTAGTGGGCTGGGAAAACAGCCACAAAGGCCCATGGCGCAGGAGAGAAAGTCCTAAAGCAAAAAGTGGAAAATCAGCCAATAGGAGGCAATCCTGCTCCAACTAGGATTGGAGGTGAAGTAGGATTGCTCCCACCTCCTATTTCGGCCGACCCAAAGGCCTTGGCTGCCTCTCCTCTCCTCTCCTACTATATATACTAGTGGATTGGGTGGTTTTTGGACAGAATTTCCGGCCACGTGCCACCCGTTTCACCGGTGCATAGTTTCTCCTCTAGATCGGTTTTCCGCAGCGCTTAGGCGAAGCCCTGCCGGAATCACTCCACCACCATCACCGGAGCGCCGTCATGCTGCCGGTGAACTCTCTCTCCTCTCCACCTCCTCTTGCTGGATCAAGACGGTGGAGATCGTCATCAAGCTGCACGTGTGCTGAACGCGGAGGTGTCGTCCGTTCGGCGCTAGATCGGAAGGACCGTGATCGAGATCGCGAGACAGTTCATGATGAGATCGCGGAATGGATCGTGATGAGTTCGCGGGACATATCGTGATCAAGATCGTGAGATGGATTGTGATGAGATCGCGGAACGGATCGTGATGAGTTCACGGGACGGATCGTGATTGGATCGCGGGACGGATCGTGATGAGATCGCGGGACGCTCGGCGATTTGGATCGCGAAGATGTTCGACAACACCAACCGCGTTTCTTAACGCTTCCCGCTTAGCGATCTACAAGGGTATGTAGATCCACTCTCCCTCTCGTAGATGCTCATCACCATGGATAGGTTTGCGTGTGCGTAGGAAAATTTTTGTTTCCCATGCGACGTTCCCCAACAGTGGCATCATGAGCTAGGTTGATGGTTCGATGAGATCTCGAGTAGAACACAAAAGGTTTGTGGGCGTTGATGCTTAGATTGCTTCCTCCCTTTGTTGTATTTTGGTTCAGCGGGATTGTGAGATGAAGCGTCCCGGACCAACATTACTCGTACGCTTACGAGAGACCGGTTCCCTCGATGCAACTTGTTGCCTAGATGGCTTGCGGGTGACAGTTTCTCTCACTTTAGTTGGATCGGATTCGACAAAGGCGGTCCTTGAGAAGGTTGAAAAGCAAACTAGTGTATCACCGTTGTGGTTTATGCGTAGGTGAGAATCGTTCTTGCTAGATACCCATAGCAGCCACGTAAAATATGCAACAACAATTAGAGGACGTCTAACTTGTTTTTGCAGGGTATGTTGTGATGTGATATGGCCAATTACATGATGAGATATATGTGATGTATGAGATGATCATGTGATGTATAGATTATCACGACTTGCATGTCGATGAGTACGGCAACCGGCAGGAGCCATAGGGTTGTCTTTAATTATTGTATGACCTGCGTGTCAATCATTAAGCGCTATGTAATGCTTTACTTTATCGCTACGGTAGCAATAGTAGTAGAAGCATGCAGGGCGTGACAACCCCAATGGCAACACATTGATGGAGATCAAGATGATGGAGATCATGGTGTTGTGCCGGTGACGATGGAGATCATGCCGGTGTTTTGAAGATGGAGATCTTAAACACAAGTTCATGGCCATATCATGTCACTTATGAATTGCATGAGATGTTAATCCTTTTATGCACCTTGTTTTGCTTAGTACGGCGGTAGCATTATAAGGTGATCCCTCACTTGAATTTCAAGATGAACTGTGTTCTCCCCGAGTGTGCACCGTTGCGAAAGTTCGTCGTGTTGAGACACCACGTGATGATCGGGTGTGATAGACTCTACGTTCACATACAACGGGTGCAAGCCAGATTTGCACGCGCAGAACACTCGGGTTAGACTTGACGAGCCTAGCATGTACAGACATGGCCTCGGAACACGAGAGACCGAAAGGTCGAACATGAGTCATATAGTAGATATGATCAACATACTGATGTTCACCATTGCAGCCACCTCAACTCACGTGATGATCGGACTTGAGTTGGTGAATTTGGATCATGTATCACTCGAATGATCGGAGGGATGTCAATTTGAGTGGGAGTTCTTAAGTAATATGATTAATTGAACTCATTATCATGAACATAGTCAAAGTGTCTTTGCAAATTATGTTGTAGATTACTAGCTCGCGTTGTAGCTCCCTTGTATTTTTATATGTTCCTAGAGAAATAGAATTGAAAGATGTTGGTAGCAAAATTGCGGACTGGGTCCGTGATTTGAGGATTGTCCTCATTGCTGCACAGAAGGCTTATGTCCTTAATGCACCGCTCGGTGCGCCACCCCCTCTAGCGTCGTCTATAGATGTTGTGAACATCTAACAGGCGCATTTCGATGACTACTTGATAGTTTAGTGCGTCATGCATTACGGCTTAGAATTGAGGCTCCAAAACGTTTTGAACGTCATGGAACATATGAGATGTTCTAGGAGCAGAGATTGTGATCTCAGGCTCGTGCCTTTGTTGCGAGATATGAGATCTCCAACAAGATTCTTTGCTTGTAAGATGAAGGAGAATAGCTCAACGTTGAGCATGTACTCAGATTGTCTGGGTACTACAATCACTTGAATCAAGTGGGAGTTGATCTTCCAGATAAGATAGTGATTGATATAGTTCTCCAAGTCACTATCACTAAAGCTACTAGAACTTAGTGATGAACTATAATACACCAGGGATAGAAGTATTGATCCCTGAGCTGTTCGCGATGTTTAACACCGCGAAGGTAGAAATCAAGAAGGAGCGTCAAGTGTTGATGGTTAATCAAACCACTAGTTTCGAAAAGGGCAAGAGCAAGGAGGGAAACTTCATGGATAGCAAGTCAGTTGCTACTCCAGTGAAGCAACCCAAAGTTGAACTCAAACTCGAGACTAAGTGCTTCTATTATGAGGTGAGAGGTCGCTGAAGCGGATCAACCCTAGATACTTGGTAGATAAGAAGGCTGGCAACATCGACAGAAGTATATTTGATATACGAGTTATTTATGTGTACCTTGCTAGTACTCCTAGTAGCACCTGGGTATTGGATACCGGTTCGGTTGCTAAATGTTAGTAACTCGAAATAAAAGCTACGGAATAAACGGAGAACTAGCTAAGGGTGAGGTGACGATGTGTGTTGGAAATGTTTCCAAGGTTGATGTGATCAACATCGCACGCTCTCTCTACCTTCAGGATTAGTGACGAACCTAAATAAATGTTATTTGGTGTTTTGCGTTGAGCATGAACATGATTAGATCATGTTTGTTGCAATACGGTTATTCATTTAAGTCAGAGAATAATAGTTATTCTGGTTACATGAATAATACCTTCAATGGTCATGCACCCAGTGAGAATGGTTTGTTGAAATCTTGATCGTAGTAGTACACATGTTCATAACATTGATGTCAAAAGATACAAAGTTAATAATGATAGTACCACATACTTGTGGCATTGCCGCTAAATGTCATATTGGTATAAAGCGCATGTAGAAACTCCATGCTGATGGATATTTGGACTCGTCGATTTCGAATCGGTTGAGACATGCGAACCATGCCTCTTGGGCAAGATGACTAAAGGACCCCGTTGGATGGAGCGGGCAAGTGATTCATTGGAAATGATACATGTTGACGTATGCAATCTAGTGAGTCTTGTAGCGTGCAGTGGATATCGTTATTTTCTTACCTTCACTGATTATTTGAGTAGATATAGTGTATATTTACTTAATGAAACACAAGTCTGAATCGTTTGAAAGGTTCAAGCAAATTCAGAGTGAAGTTTAAAGATCATCGTGACAAAAAGATAAAAATGACCGCGACATGATCGTGGAGGTGAATATCTGAGTTACGAGTTTGGCATACAACTTAAGACAACGTGAAATTTGTTTCACAACTAACGCCACCTGGAACACCATGGTGTGATGGTGTGTCCAAACATCATAGTCATGCTCTATTGATATAGTGCATACTGTGATGTCTCTTATCGTTTTACTACTATAATTTTTGGGGTTATGCATTAGAGACAACTACATTCACTTTAAATAGGGCATCATCTAAATCCGTTGAGATGACACCGTGTGAATTATGGTTTGATAGAAACCTGAGCTGTCATTTCTTAATGTTTGGGGCTGCGATGCTTGTGTGGAAAATGTTTTAACATAATAAGCTAGAACCCAAAGCGGACAAATGTATCTTCATAGAATACCCTAAGAACAGATGGGTATGCCTTCTATGTCAGATCCGAGTGCAAAGTGTTTGTTGCTAGAACTGGGTCCTTTCTCGAGAAAAAGTTTCTCTCGAAAGAATTGAGTGGGAGGAAGATAGAACTTGATAAGGTTGTTAAACCTTTGTTCAACCAGAGAGTAGCGCAGCGCAGAAAGATGTTACTGTGAAGCCTACGTTAGTTGAAGAGGAAGTTAATGATGATGATCATGAAGCTTCAGGATCAAGTTACTATCAAACTTCGTAGGTCGACAAGGATGTGTACTGCTCCTAAGTGGAACGACAACTCTGTCTTGGAGGTCATGTTGTTGGACAACGATGAACCTACGAGCTATGGAGAAGCGATGATGGGCCCGGATTCCAACAAATGGTTGGAGGCCATGAAATCCGAGATAGGATCCATGTATTAAAACCAAGTGTAGACTTTGGTAGACTTGCTCGTTGGACGGCAGGTCGTTGAGTACAAATGGATCTTTAAAATGAAGACAGACATTGATGGTGAATATCACTATTTGTAAAGCTCGACTTGTTGCAAAGATGTTTGTGACAAGTTCAAGGGGTTGACAGCGATGAGACTTTCTCACTCGTCGCGATGCTAGAGTCTGTTGGAATTATGTTAGTAGTTGCTGCATTTTCAATTATGAAATCTGGCAGATGGATGTCAAAACATTGTTTCCTTAACGGTTTACTTGAGGAAAGGTTGTATGTGATACAACCAGAAGGTTTTGTCAGGCCTAAGGATGCTAAAAGGTGTGCAAGCTTCGGTGATCCTTCCATGGACTGAAGCAAGCATCTCGGAGTTGGAATATACGCTTTGATGAGGTGATCAAAGTTTTGATGTTTATACAAAGTTTATGAGAAACTTGTATTTGCAATAAAGTGAGTGGGAGCACTATAGAATTTCTGATAAGTATATGTGGATGACATATTGTTGTTCAGAAATAATGTAGAGTTTCTGGAAAGCATAAAACGGTTATTTGGAAAGTGATTTTCAAAGGAAGACCTGGATAAAGCTACCTAATTGTTGAGCATCAAAATCTATAGAGATAGATCAAGATGCTTGATGAGACTTTCAATGAGTGCATATCTTCACAAGATTTTGAAAGAGTTCAAAATGGATCAGCTAGAGAAATAGTTCTCGTCTGATTTGTAAGGTGTGAAGTTGAGTGAGACTCAAAGCTCGACAACGGCAGAAGAAAGAGAAAGGACGAACGTCGTCCCCTATGCCTTAGCCATACGCTCTATATTATGCCATGCTGTGTACCGCACCTATGTGTGCCTTGCCATGAGTCTGTCAAGGGGTACAAGAGTGGTCCAGGAGTGGATCACTGGACAGCGGTCGGAATTATCCTTAGTAACCAGAGGACTAAGGAAATGTTTCTTGATTATGGAGGTGATAAAGAGTTCGTCGTAAAGAGTTACGTCGATGCAAGCTTTAACACCTATCCGGATGACTAGTAATAGCAATCTGGATACGTATAGTGGAGCAGCCATTTGGAAATAGTACCAGGTGGAGTGTGGTAGCAGTGTTTACGATTTGACATAGAGATATGCAAAGTACACACGGATCTGAATATCGCAGACCCGTTGACTATAAGACCTCTCTCACATGCAAAGCATGATCGAGCCCCAGAACTCATTGGGTGTTAGATTCATAACAATGCGAATCACATGGTGATGTGAACTAGATTATTGACTCTAGTGCAAGTGGGAGACTGTTGGAAATATGACCTAGAGGCAATAATGAATTAGTTATTATCATATTTCCTTGTTCATGATAATCGTTTATTATCCATGCTATAATTGTATTGATCGGAGACTTAAATGCATGTGTGGATACATAGACAAAACCATGTCCCTAGTATGCCTCTAATGGACTAGCTCGTTGATCAAAGGATGGTTAAGGTTTCCTAGCCATGGACATGAGATGTCATTTGATAATGGGATCACATCTTTAGGAGAATGATGTGATGGATAAGACCCAAACTACAAACATAGCATATGATCGTGTCAGTTTATTGCTACTGTTTTCTGCATGTCAAGTATATGTTCCTATGACCATGAGATCATGCAACTCACGGATATCGGAGGAGTGCCTTGTGTGTATCAAACGTCGCAACGTAACTGGGTGACTATAAAGGTGCTCTACAGGTATCTCCGATGGTGTCTGTTGAGTTGGCATGGATCGAGACTGGGATTTGTTACTCCGTGTAACGGAGAGGTATCTCGGGGCCCACTCGGTAATGCAACATCACAATAAGCCTTGCAAGCAATGTGACTAATTGTTAGTTGCGGGATCTTGTATTACGGAACGAGTAAAGAGACTTGCCGGTAACAAGGTTGAACTAGGTATGGAGATATCGACGATCGAATCTCGGGCAAGTAACATACCGAAGAACAAAGGGAACGATATACGGGATTAACTGAATCCTTGACATAGAGGTTCGACCGATAAAGATCTTCGTAGAATATGTAGGAACCAATGTGGACGTCCAGGTCCCGCCATTGGTTATTGACCGTAGAGGTGTCTCGGTCATGTCTACATAGTTCTCGAACCCGCAGGGTCTGCACACTTAAGGTTCGGTGACGTTTCGGTAGTGTAGAGTTATGTATGGTGGTGACCGAAGGTTGTTCGGAGTCCCGGATGAGATCCCAGACGTCACGAGGAGCTCCGGAATGGTCTAGAGGTAAAGATTCATATATAGGAAGTCCCAGTTTGGTTTCCGAAAAAGTTTCGGGCTCATCGGTAGTGTACCGGGAGTATCGGTATTGTACCGGGAGTGCCGGGAGTGTACCGGAGGACCTCCGGGAGGGGTATTTCGACCCCAAGAGGTCCATGGGCTGTGGGATAATAATAACCAGCCCTTAGTGGGCTGGGAAAACAGCCACAAAGGCCCATGGCGCAGGAGAGAAAGTCCTAAAGCAAAAAGTGGAAAATCAGCCAATAGGAGGCAATCCTGCTCCAACTAGGATTGGAGGTGAAGTAGGATTGCTCCCACCTCCTATTTCGGCCGACCCAAAGGCCTTGGCTGCCTCTCCTCTCCTCTCCACCTATATATACTAGTGGATTGGGTGGTTTTTGGACAGAATTTCCGGCCACGTGCCACCCGTTTCAGCGGTGCATAGTTTCTCCTCTAGATCGGTTTTCCGCAGCGCTTAGGCGAAGCCCTGCCGGAATCACTCCACCACCATCACCGGAGCGCCGTCATGCTGCCGGTGAACTCTCTCTCCTCTCCACCTCCTCTTGCTGGATCAATACGGTGGAGATCGTCATCAAGCTGCACGTGTGCTGAACGCGGAGGTGTCGTCCGTTCGGCGCTAGATCGGAAGGACCGTGATCGAGATCGCGAGACAGTTCGTGATGAGATCGCGGAACGGATCGTGATGAGTTCGCGGGACAGATTGTGATCAAGATCGTGAGATGGATCGTGAGATGGATCGTGATGAGATCGCGGTACGGATCGTGATGAGTTCACGGGACGGATCGTGATTGGATCGCGGGACGGATCGTGATGAGATCGCGGGACGCTCGGCGATTTGGATCGCGAAGATGTTCGACTACACCAACCGCGTTTCTTAACGCTTCCCTCTTAGCGATCTACAAGGGTATGTAGATCCACTCTCCCTCTCGTAGATGCTCATCACCATGGATAGGTTTGCGTGTGCGTAGGAAATTTTTTGCTTCCCATGCGACGTTCCCCAACACATTATTCTTCAAATCATTATGTTCATACGTCCTCGAAGAATTTCTGTGCTTATTCATATGAGTAATATAACCCTCGTCCTGTGAAACGAAGTGCACTAGCTTCAATGCCTTCTTTCTCATATGGAGCTCACAGAATGATGAACTATTTGCCACCCCTCCAGATGTGGGTGGTGAAGAAATTGAACTAATTTCCTATGCAGGGTCAGGTCTCCAGACAAACTTGAACGTCTGATGAATTTGCTGGAGACGTGAGGAAATGCTTGAAAGGACTCAAGCTAATCATGCAGAAATGAATTCCTCATTTCTCACGTCCTCACACCGTTTTACTTACTATGTTGTGTGATGAAATTCTGCCTGGTGAATTTGATGTCATATTCTTCACTCTGAAGCATATGAGTTAGTAAGTTGTACTAATTGATCTACAGGATGAAACTCCAAAAGCTACCGAGTGGGTCCTCGATAGTGGATGCATCAACCACATGACTGGTGACAAGAATCTACTGATGAATATACCACTAGCCCCATCTCATCTGAAGCATATCACCTAAGCTAACAAAGGAAAAAAGCAAGGTATTGGGTCTAGGTAAGGTTGCAATCTCAAAGGACCGACACATGGATAAGGTGATGCTTGTTGAATCCCTCGGGTTCAACCTCATGTCTGTCTCAATGCTTTGTGATCTTGATATGGTTGTCGTCTTTGGAAAATATCATTGTGTTGTCATCATGGAAGCTGACCATTCCAAAGTCTTCGAAGGCTTTAGGAGAGGAGACTTGTATATTGTTGAATTCTCTACAGGTCATCAGCTTTCCACGTGCCTAATTGCAAAGTCCTTAGAAGGCTGGCTATGGCATCGATGACTTGGACACGGTGGTATGAGGAACTTGCACATGCTCGTGAAGAAAAAGCACGTCATTGGTATTTAAGGTGTCAAATTCCTCACGGACCATCTATGTGGTGGTTGTGAGTCTGGGAAGATGACAAGATCCAAGCATCCCTCAAAGACAATCATGACCACTACTCAACCTTTTGAATTGCTTCACATGGACCTCTTTGGCCCCACTCATTATTCCACACTAACAAATTCTTCAAGTTTGTATGGCTTTGTCATTGTTGATGATTTCTATCATTACACTTGGGTGCATATTATTCTGTACAGGAATGAAGTGTAGGATGTCTTCGGACGATTTGCTTCAAGGGCCACCACAAACCTCGGCATCAAGATCAAGCATATCAAGAGTGATAATGGGACTGAGTTCAAGAACACCAATCTTGATGAATATCTTGATGAACTTGGTACTACTCATGAGCTATCTGCCCCATATACTCCTCAGCAGAACTTCATCATGGAGCGCAAGAACAGGACTCTTGTTGAGATGGCTCGCACCATGCTTGATGAATACAAGACTCCTCGTCGCTTCTGGCCTGAGGCAATTGATACAGCTTGCCACGTCATCAACAGGGTATATCTTCACAAATTCTTCAAGAAGACTTCATATGAACTCATGACTGGCAAGAAACCCAATATGAAAAGTCTCCTAAGGAATCCATTAAGTTGAAGGCCACTGAAGATGTCATACCCACTTAAGAACCCCAACCTACTGAGGAAGTCATTCCAACCAATGAAGACATTCATGCTGAAACACCTGAAGAAAATGATGCTGAAGAAAGTCCTCAGCTAGGTCAACCTGCTCATCCAAGAGCTGCAAATGAAGTGCAGATTGACAAAATCATCGCCGACATCAATGCACCAGGTCCCCTCACTCGCTCAAGAGCTTCATATTTGACTAAATTTTGTGGGCATTTTGCTTTTGTCTCTATCATAGATCCCACCAAAGTTGATGAAGCATTCAAGGAGCCTAAGTGGATTCAAGCTATGCAAGAGGAATTACATCAATTCAAGCTGAACACCGTGTGGGAGCTTGTCAAGCGGCCAAATCCTCACAAGCACAATATCATAGGTACCAAGTGGATCTACCGCAACAAGCAAGATGAAAATGGCCTTGTGGTAAGGAATAAGGCTCGTCTTGTAGCTCAAAGCTACACACAGGTTGAAGGAATTGACTTTGATGAAACTTTTGCACCGGTTGCTAGACTTTAAGCTATTCACATATTGCTTGCTTATGCTAACCATCATGATATCATCTTATATCAAATGGATATGAAAAGTTCATTCCTCGATGGTAAGCCTAAGGAAGAAGTATATGTTGCTCAACCCCCCAGGTTTTGAAGGCCCTAAGCATCCTGACAAAGTCTTCAGACTCAGCAAGGCCCTCTATGGCCTCAAGCAGGCCCCTCGGGCGTGGTACGACACTCCGAAGGAATTCCTAATGAAGAAAGGCTTTAAACCCGGTTCACTCGACCCAACTATTTTCACTAAATCCTATGACAATGAATTATTCGTGTGCCAAATATACGTAGATGATATTATCTTTGGTTGTACCGACAAACCTTACAGTGATGAATTTGCCTATATGATGAGTGAAGAATATCAAATTTCTTTGATGGGGGAGTTGAAATTCTTCTTAGGTCTTCAAATTCATCAACAACGCAATATCATCTTCATCTATCAAGAGAAATACCTCAAGGATGTTCTAAGGAAATTCAACATGCAAGGCTGCAAAGGCGTCAAAACTCCAATGCCGTCAAAAGGCCACCTCTGCACTGATGAAAATGGTAAAGATTTTGATCAGAAGGTATATCACTCCATGATTGGATCTTTATTGTATCTGTGTGCATCTAGGATAGATATTATGCTGAGAGTTTGCATGTGTGCCCGATTCCAAGCAACACCGAAGGAATCACACCATAAGGCTATGAAACATATTCTTCGATACTTATCTCACACACCAACGCTTGGATTATGGTATCCCAAGAGCTCAAATTTTCACCTCTTCAGATATTCAGATGCTGACTATGCTAGAGATCGTGTTGATCACAAGTCGACCTCAGGCACATGTCATTTCCTCGGACGATCTTAGTCTATTGTTCCTCAAAGAAGCAGAACTGTGTGTCACTATCTACTACTGAAGTTGAGTAGATTGTTGCTAGTTCATGTTGCGCTCAGTTGCTGTGGATGAAGCAAACCCTCAAGGACTATGGCATCAAGGTGAAAAATGTGCCTCTCTTCTGCGACAATGAGAGCGCAATCAAGATTGCTTACAACCCAGTTTAGCACTCCAAGACCAAGCACATCCAGATTCGTCATCATTTTCTTCGAGATCATGTACTCAAGGGTGACATCTCCATCAACCACATCCCCACTGAAGAACAACTGGCTGATATCTTCACTAAGCCCTTGGATGAAAAGAGGATTTGCAAGTTGCGATGTGAGCTAAATATCTTAGAATCTTCAAATGTTGTTTGAAAAGACACACATCCTAACACTTATGCAAAATTGATGACTTAGATGTGCAACTCACGAAGTAACGTTTTTCTTCAATCAATGAAGAATAACCCTCTAAGTGTGAAGAATTTGATTCTTAGAACCCTACGACAATTGTACACGGTGTCCGAAATCATCATTCTTATATGGTGGGTCACGCCACCAACCATAGTTGAAATTCTTCAAAGTTGAGTTTTTCTTCATTTTGCAAATTCTTCAAATTTTGAAATTCCTCAAGTTTGCAAATTCCTCAAATTTTCAAATTCTTCAAACTATGAAAATGATGTTCTTCATTCACCATATATATACATATTTGAGTTTTCAAGTCCTCAACAACATTCACTTATTGCTAATTCTTCAAGTTGATTTTCATCTAAGTGAATGTGATCGGACCCGTTCCCCCTCTATGCTAAAATCAACCCAGTCTGTTCAAAAATTCCTCATATGTGTTCTACTTTGAAACTTGTTCAAAGTCTTCACTGCATCCTTGACAGCTGAAGAATTTGTGAACGGAAACTTGAAAATTTTCATTATCAAAAATATTGATGCTTCCTGCTCAAACCATTCCGACTCCCATGACTAGATAACCCACGACTCCCACTATCTCAACTACATAGTACGTGGGTGACACATGTCGTATGGAGAGCAAGGGTCAGGGGCAATCTAGTCCAAAATCTTCGGACTAGTCAGTTTTCACCTCCGCTATAAATACCCCTTCCCTTTCATGATGCTCGAGTTACTCCCCACTTCCCTCACTCTCACAATCTCAGACCTAGCGCCGCCGCTAAAATCATCGCCACCGGAGAGGAAGAGCTTCACTGCCTCGACCTTGCTGTCGTTGTACTTGCATCGGCCGCAGAAATCTTCACTCCACCGCCGCTATAGCTGTCACCCTCTACCAAGCTAGGGCATGGGAGATCTGAACTGACGAACTTCTCCACTTCCTCTCACAGTTCGTCATGTTCTTCATAAGGGTAATTAAAATCTAATTTTACTGCTCTATTTTGATCTTCATGTTCTTACACAAATTCCTCAAAGGTGTTTATTCTTCAAGTATCATCTTCTTAAACACCCTATAAACTTATTTCCCTTGATGTGTTTCTCTAAGTTATGATTTTCTTCAAGATTCCTCAATTGTGTGGATCCACAAATCTGCTCAACTCTAGAACCTAAGTCTATAACACTTAGTGAAATTCCTCAAGACACCTATGGTCAAAATCATCAACTTGATGTATTTCGAAAAAAATTCTGTGAACGCATATGATCTCTTCAAATTCCTCGCACCTATACTCTGTTCACAGGTACAAAATGTTTGCTGCTGAATCACTAGGTTCTGATCAACTTAACTCATTTGCATCGTTTCTTGACGAAAAATTGTATACATCTTCAGAATCATCAGAAGTTCAAAGTCATCAATTGAAGAAAATGGCAGATGGTAAAAGACCTCAAAAGGGTAGAAAGAAGGCTAAACAGAACACGGCCTTTGAAATACCTGAGGATTTATATGTTGGTTAATGTACTCCTAATGAAGCCATTCATGGGAAAGAAACAAAGGAGCAGAGGAAAATCAGAATTCAGAGGATTGAATGGAGGTGGATGAAGGAGTGGAGAGAATACCGTTATGTCACTCCCAAGTACATGAAGAAATTCGCACTCAAACCTCCTTGCAGAAGGGCTCCTCTTGCTGCTGATCAAGAAGTTGATCCCACTAGCATTGCTCGTGGTGAAGACTTTCCAGCTGAATGGTCTAAGCATCAAAGAAAACTTTAGAGAACTGCCAAAGCAGCAGTGAAGCAATTCAATGAAGACTCTACTGCTACTGCCTCTGCCAGAGCCTCTGCTAGTGCTCTGGAGAAATCCCTAGTAAAGAAGTCTGTGGTGAAGCCAAAGTCCTCAACTTCCAAGTCCTCACTGCAGAATCCTGAAACAAGTTCTTCAAAGGATACTGCAATGCCTTCAATTGCTGCACAATCCTCAGCCGCAACCACAAAGTGATCAACTCTGGTGCATCTTGCAACATGTCATAGGACTACAGGCTTCTCAATTGCTTCAGGGGCCTCTGGAAATGCATTAGCCCAAGAACATTCCTTGATTAGTCCTTCTCTGCTGAAGATGAAAGCTACTACTGGATGAGGAGCTCGACCAAGTCCTCAACCAAACAAAGTTGTGTTCCAGGTTCCATCAAATTCTTCAGATGATGAAGCTAATGATGAGGAACTTGAGGAAATCATCACAAACAAGCAAGAAAGAGTGGCTCAAGCTAAGGGCACTCAAATTCCTCTGATGATGGACCCAAAGACTGTGCTCAACTTAATTGACATTTGGCACCAGGACCCAAACACTCCGATTGATGATTTGAATCTGCCTCCTGGTCCAAGCCATGTCCTCATTACCTTCATTGCTGAAGAAAAGTGAAAGTATGAGAAGGCTCGACAAATGAAGAAGGCTCAGTACAAGAAGGAGCATTTCTTGAAGAACAATGTTCTGAAGGTTACTCCAGAGCAACTTGTGACTATGCAATCTGAGATTAAAGGACTCAGCGATGAATTCAGTCGATATTATGCTGATTGGCAAGGTGCCAAGGTCCGTTTCCTCAAAGTGGCTAATAGAGCCATCAATGAAGACAACAAGAGGGTTGTAGCTCAATCGTAACCACAAATTCCTCAGGCTGAAACATCTGCTCAGCCTGCTGAAGAAACTGAAAGTGCAGCTAAAGAGATTCAGGCTGTTGAAGAACTTGGCAGGGCAACCTTCACTGTTCTGCCTGAAGACATTACCAGGCCAGCTGAAGCTCTTGCTGCACCTGAAGAAATTGAGACCACTAGGATGGCCGCATCAGTCGTGCCTGAAGAAACTGCTTCCCCTTCACCCTCTGCTGAAACTGCAAAATCTTCAAGGGTGAAGAATATCAACCTTCCTTCTATATCAGAAGCGAAGAAAACAAAGGCAACGGAGAAGAGAGCTACTGAGAAAAAAAAATCATCAACTTCAGATTCCTCAGCTGTGGAGAAGTTGAAGACTATGCCAAGTTCTTCAACTGAGACCATTGATGCTACCCCAACCACCTCTGTGCCTGCCTATGAGATAGTTCCATTTGGCATTGACTATGTCATCCCAAATGATACATATGAAGAAGATCCTTTTGCTGCTTCCTGAGAGCAGATTGATGAAGAAATTGAGGTGGAAGCAAATGCTTCAACCCCTCTGCTATCATCGCCCCAGCCTTAGTTAACTGCTGAAGAGGCTGGCATTGACGAAATTGAAGATGATGTGGACATTGGTAATACCACTCCACTTATCAATGATGAATATTGGGAAGCTGCACACACAAATTCTCCAATGACCACTCCCCTCACCCAAACTCAGTCACCAGCCTAGATTGAAGAAATTCATACAGGATCTGATGATTTAGCCGCACCTCTCACTTCAATTCCTGAAGATACGCCAGCTACATCAGCTGAAGAAATTGCTGCTCCTACTGCACCTGAGGACCTTGTTGTTCAAATTCCTCAGTCTGAAGAAGTTCCTGCTATGCCAAAGGAAATTATGGGACGCTACAAGCCAAATCTTCAACCGAAGCCAAAAATGCCATTCAAAGGCTCAAAGCACCCCAAATTCATCAAGGCGAATTTCTTCAACGAGCACATATTCTTCACTGGACCGAATCCATATGATTCAGCAAGGGCCAGTCGCACCAGATTCTGGACTCCTACACATATGAACTTCTATGCATCTGTGCTGCTCAACAAAGAGAAAGTCTTTGAGCATCAGCAAATTCCTCATGCGGATATGGAAACTATCCCATGCTTCACGCTGGTGCTCACAGTTCTCCATGATGTTGGAATTCTTCCATTCTGTGTGGACATATGTGATTCTAATGAAGAGCTCATTCTTCAATTCTATGCAACCTTGCACATCATAGGTGATGCTTCTGATGTCAATTCTTGGATTCTTGACTGGATGACTGGATCCACTCACTACACTGCCCCAGCCTCTGAATTGATTCGAGCCGTGACAATAGCAATTCCCTCAAAAGGTGCAAGATGCTTGTTTGATGAACCTGAATTGCCCAATCACATGATGCAAGTGCTGATGAAGCCTTTGGCTCCTAGAAAACCTCAAAGGACCACCTTCCATGTGAAGGATTTGCTCTATGTACCTAGGACCGTATACCACATTCTAACCAAAACCCTTAGTCCTCTCAAGGTCACAACTCTGAAGAAGAAGAAGTGGAGGAAACATGAAGAATATGCTATTCAACATCATTCATGGGATTCCCATAAATTACCATGATTTCTTCATTAGGACTTTGGCCAATGCTGCTACAGCTCCATTTGAATTGAAGCCTTACACTCCTTGGATCATGAAATTCATGAAATCAAGGTATTCACTCCCATTCAAGCCTGATTTTTAGAATCACTTAAGCTTTCTGCCTCCGATAGAAGTCCTCAAAAACACATTTTCTTCAAGTGAGGGCAAAGACAAAGTTGTCATCGATGAAGGTACTCGTCCATTGGATGGCCAGTTTCGCAAAGTTGCATCTTATTCCACCAATGATGACACTGCTACCCAAGATTCTGCTGCAAAAGCCTCAACACAAAATCCTCAAGAAGTTTCCCATCAAGTGATGTCCGATCGAGTGCTTCTCCTAAGTCTTCATCGGAAGGTTGATCTCAATCACAAGTGGGTAAAGCATCAATTTGCTTCAATTCTTCAAAACATGACTCTAATGCAGAACTCTGTGAGGAAAAATCACTACTATGTGCATGAAATCTTTGATCGCGCGTGGGCCATTCTCGCACATCTCAAGACTCCTGAGGAACTCAAGGAGATGGACTTTTAGTAAAACTTTGACTGGTCTCATCCTCCTCAGAAGAAACTCAGAAAAGTTGAAGTTACTCAGCTGGTTACAAGCTCATATTCTTCATCGTGCAAGGCGGATGAAGCTAAGGATATTGACGACATTGCGATAGGCCCAGCATCGACAAACGACCCCGAAAATGCTGGCGCTCCTCCATCTCCTTCAAGATGAAATTCTTCAGGGGAGTTAGTCCTCAGTTTTCATCCCTTTTGGTCTTCAATGACAAAGGGGGAGAAAATTTGAGTTGGTCTTCAAGTGGGTCTCTATATATATGGGTTGTTTTTGTTTAAGTTACAACTCTCTCTCTTCTGAAGCTTTTGTTGGTTGAGTTGTAAACTTAAGTCTGATGGTGGTGTGATTCTTTTGAACTGCTTTCTGCATGCTGAATTTCGTCACACACCATTTTCATTATGCATTTCAAATTCTTCATATCATATGTTAAATGCGTGTATGAATTACAAGATATAGGGGGAGTTCTCCATGTTTTTAACCTGCCATGTGCATTTGCAGTCCAAAACAAATTCCTCAAATATGCACATCTTCAGGGGAAGTTCTTCTATATCTTGCAATAAAATTCCTCAAACTCACTAATTACACTTCATATTTTTATCCCCATTGAAAACTTAACCTATTTGTCATCAATCAGCAAAAAGGGGGAGATTGTAAGTGCATCTAGTGCCCCTTAGTGATTTTGGTGTATTGGAGACTTATAGGTTAAGAGGCTGATGCATTTGTATGTGTACACATGCTCTATAAGTCAATGAGGAGTTTGATATATTCGGAGATTATCGACCCCTAAAAATGTATGTCCTCAACTGAAGACTTTGGTGAAGACTTTGCTGAAGACTTTGGTATTCCCTAAAGACTTTGAACATGAAGAAGTTGGTGTGACCTTGAAGATATGAACGAGGACTATGAAGTGTGAAGACTTTTGTTTTCATAGTTTCATTTCCTTTCTTTGAGTCATAGGAAACACTGTACTATTAAAGGGGGCCGAGGTAATACTAAGGAAAATTTCCAACTCATGCTCAACTCAAAAGCCTCAACCTATCCAATCCTTTGAGTAAAGCCTTTGGAAATCTCTTACAGTTCAATCAAGTTCTTCGATGACATAGACGAAGTTCTTCTAGTCTCTGATGAAATTGGTTTGACTGAGGAGTTAGGATTTTGCCAATGCGAATTGCCTACAAGTGAGGAATATGATAAGCTTGAGGACTTTCATAGTTCGAAATTCGGACTGTTGCTATCCTTAGCGCCAACTATCCCCAATCATCCTATCCACATAAAGGTCATATCATTGGGGGCATTTATGTCTTATCATGTCAGGTTCCACCCTGGCTATAAATAGCCACCCCCACAACCACTAGTTGGTTGGCTGCTCCGAGAGAGAACTAACACTTGTCATTTGAGAGCAACCCATCCTCCGAGGACTTTGAGAGAAAAACATCAGTGAGGAAAAACCCAAATACAAACAACCAAACCCAAAGTGATCGAGCATCACTGAAGAGATTGTTCCTGTGTGGAACCGACGCTTGTTACCTTTGGAAACTTTGGGTACATAGTCTTCAAAGGTAACTAATATAAGTCATTGAACTAACGATTCCACCAAGTATGTTTCAGGAAAGTTCAACGACGGGTTGGCAAAGAGATTTTGGAATACCCCAAGATGCAAGGAAATAGGTTGGCAAAGCTTCAAGCAAGAGGACTCTGCATTTTATATTTGTGAGAAATCACTTTGAGTCCATAGGAAAGCCAATTAGACTATTAAAAGGGGGTAAGGTTTTGTTGGTGAACAAAATGCTCATATGTGCACAAGTGATAATCACAAAAGACACCCACAAACTCTCCCACCAAAGTCTGTCCAAAACCAAACAATCAATCGGTGCCACTGATTCCAAACCCTAGACAGACTCAGCCAAACCCTAACCTTTCGGTACAGCCGATACTGCATTCGGTGCCACCGAGTTGGGCTGCCAACTTTCTGTTATGCAAGTTCACAGTTTCAGTCCCTTCGAGATTGTTGAATTGGCTTCACCGAGATTGAGCATTATGACCGTTTGTCACCTTATCGGTGCAACCGAGATTCCTATATCGGTCTCACCGAGATTTAAAAGTTGCCACCTTTTGGTCACTTCGGTACCACCAAGATTAGTACATCGGTGTCACCGAGTCTGACTTATTGTGTGTAACGGTTAGATTTTTGGGGATGCCTATATATACCCATCCACCACAACCTACACGAGAGAGAAGCACTCAGAACCATTCCATATCTATCCTACCAGTTTTCTAAGAGATAACAACCTACCCTTGTGTTGAGGTCAAGATCTTCCACTCCAACCATATGGATCTTGATTTCTAGCCTCCCCAAGTTGCTTTCCACCAATCCCATCTCATCTACCAAGCAATATCTGTGAGAGAGAGATTGTGTGTTGAGGAGTCTATCATCTTGAAGCACAAGAGCAAGGAGTTTATCGACATTACCGAGCCTATTACCTTTTGGAGGGTGGTGCCTCCTATATTGGTTAGGTGTCGCTTGGGAGCCTCGTACTTCGTGTTGTGGAGTGAACCAAGATATTTTTAAGGGCAAGGAGAGCGCCTACTTAGTGAAGATCTACCCCGAGTAATGCTAGTCCTCCGTGGACGTAGGACGTCATGGTATAGTCAAGGTTGCTTGTTTGTGAAACCCTCCGTGGGTAGAGCCCTCCATGGACTCTCACAACCGTTACCCTCCGTGGGTTGAAGACTCCATGAACGTGGATGTACGATAGCATCACCTATCGGAAGGACGGGAAAAATCATCGTGTCACCAATTGCGTTTGTCTTTCCTACCCTCTCTTTACTTACATGTGCAATGTCTTTACTTTTCGCTGCTATACTCTTAGACATGCATGTGTAGGCTGTACTTGACATACTATGAATGCTAAAATCTGCCAAGAATTAAAATTGGGAAAAGGTAGATTTTTATTTGGTCAAGTAGTCTAATCACCCCCCTCTAGCACTATTTTTGATCCTACAAGTGGTATCAAAGCTTTGGTATCCCTTGCATTGGTCTCACAACCTAGGATAAGTATGGCGTCTAGTGAGGGAAATTAGCACCGTAGAGGTCCGTACTTTGATGGCACAAATTTTGCTAGTTGGAAGCACAAAATGAATATGCATTTGCTTGGTCATAACCCCGATGTTTGGGCTGTTGTTTGTGTTGGCTTGCAAGGTGAATTCTTTGCGGAAGGAAAGGAACCCGATCATGAAGCGATCGCAGATGAGTTGAAGATGTTGCAACTCAATGCTCAAGCATGTGACATTCTCTTGGACTGCCTATGCCCCGAAGAATTCAACAAAATCAGCTGTCTTGAACATGCAAAAGAGATTTGGGATATTTGGTTCATATGCACAAAGGAACTGAGTCCGTGAGAGAATCCAAGTTGGATGTTCTTCAAGGTCAGCTTGAGAATTTCAAGATGAAGGATGGTGAAGGAGTCGCTAAGATGTACTCTAGGCTAGATCTCATCACCAATGAGATTGCGAGCTTAGGAAGCGAAGAAATGACTGACAAATTCATCATAAAGAAGATACTTAAAGCTTTGGATGATCGATATGACACCGTTTGCACATTGATCCAAATGATGCCCAACTACAAAGATCTGAAGCCAACGGAAGTGATTGGTAGAATTGCTACTCATGAGATGACACCTAAAGGCAAGGAAGAACTTCACCACAGGTCTAGCGGTGCTTACAAAGCTACAAGTGATGCTCCCGCTACCTCAAGCAACAACCTTGTCACAAATGAAGAGATAAGCCTCATGGTCAAGAAATTCAACAAGTTCTACAAGAATAGAAGCAAAGATCGAAGCTCCAACTCAAGATATGAAGAGAAGCGTTCGTCAAGTTGTGACCAAAACTTGTACAATTGTGGGATGCCCAGACACTACTCCAATGAGTGCACGGCTCCTTACAAACGAAGAGAAGAGTCAGCAAGAATATGAAGCTCAAGAGATGAGTCACCTCGAAGAGAGAGAATGAGTAGAGATGATCGTTATGAACAAAGACCCTCAAGGAGAAGTAGGGACTCGGAGAACAAGGACAAGTACACCAAGAGCTACTCAAGAAGGAAACATCAAGCTCATGTTGTTGAATGGGTTTCTGGCTCCGACTTCAACAACCACTCCGAGAGAAGCTATCACTCCAACTCCGACTATAGTCAAGATGAAGGTGTTGCCGGAATTGCACTAGTGACTACCAACTCCTATGATCTATTTGATTCACCAAACGAAGGGAGTGGAAGTTGCTTCATGGATAAAGGCCCGAAGGTATCACACCCCGAGTATCTTGATTTCAATAGTGATGAAGATGACTTGTTAATTGAAGATGACTTGCTATTTGACAAAACTAGTAATGTTAGTCAAAATGAACTTTCTAGTACTCACTCTAGTGTAGATAAGTCGTGTGATGATGATAAGTTGGAAATAGAATGACTAACTCAAGACCTAAAAACCTTAATTTAGCTCATGAGTCAACTCTAGAAGATCATAGAGAGCTTGTAAGGGCACATGAGAAGCTACACTTCGAGAAGCTCAATTTAGAGCAAGAGCATGAGTTCCTTAAAGCTATCAATGACGATCTTCGAAAGAAGACTTCCTCTTATCTAGCCAAATGACTTCTGTTATCTACATTCATGCCTCAAGTTAAGTCTAAGCAAGCTAGTAACAAAGGAAAGAAAGGTTCTTCAACTAGTAGCAATAAAAATTATAAATCCAATGATATTGCTTCTAGTAGTTCTCTTGATCCCACTAACTCTTATCTTAGCCAAGTTACACTTGAGCAAGAAAATGAACTTTTGAAAGGGATTATAGAGAAAGGTATCTACAAGAGTCTTGAAGGGTGCAAACAATTTGAGGAGATTGTATGCAGGCATGGAGGATACCGGAAGAATCGTGGTGTTGGCTACTTCAGCGCTAATGGAGTTGAGTGGGAAGAAGGTCAATACCCCAATACCAAGTTTGTTCCTCAAAAGGAGAAGTATGAAATACTCTCCCCAAGGTAACAAAAGCTCAAGATGACCTTCCACCACAAGACACCAAGTTCAAGGACAAGAACAAGCTTCAAGAGGACATTGACTCATATGAAGATGAATCCTAAGCTTTGGTGAAGTGGGTTCCCAAGGCTACTACAAGCTCAACTTCTACAAGTGCTACTTCAACACCAAGGATCCCCCATCAACTTCATGTGGGTTCCCAAGAATAAGAACTAGAGAGTTCTTGAGGGGTGACTCCACCAATGAAATTCACTCATATTCATTATTGGCAAGAACTAGTTGCAAACAACATCAACATTATGCAATAGTTCAAGGAGTCACACATTCCCTCAAAGGTAAGCAAGGGACAAGGTAATCAACAAATCAATGGACATCATCAAATATGCGTTGCACTCCATGTCCATAAATATCCTTGTATTTGTCTCTTGTGTGTTGGGACTAAACCATGTAGGTGAGAAGAGTAATGAAACAATAAGGATGCTCCCAACTCTTGGTGATCTTCATCAACTTTGAGAATCCACCACTACCTCACCAACATGAAGTCTTCTTAGACAAAACCCAAGGTTAGTTTATCCCTCTTATGGGGGGATGTCACATCAAGGGGGAGCTTTACTCTAAGACTTGAGTTAAAGCATCTCATAAGAATGTGACAACATTAAATGCTTTATGTGAAAGTGGTAACCACACTTGTGCTTAAACGATGAGCATGACCTATGATCAAGTATTCTTACTTGGCTCCTAAGTCAATATACTCATATATATATATATATATAGATGACTCCATCATCGCCAAAGTGCTTGTTAGATGCTATTGTGTTTGTGCATATTTGCCATGATTTCATTTGACATCTTATTGTGTGAGCATGTTGGTCTGCATTTATTTACTCATTCGAGGATATCCAATTTTTGCTATTTGGCATTTCATATTTATTTGCCAATTGGATATACAAGAATGCCTAGGACCACTCCTCTAGCTATCTATGATTTCTCACCTCATACTCTATTCATGCTGCATCACAAAATTTGAACAAGTACTTTTCGATCTCTTTGTGTGAGGAGCACTCGGCGTTCCGTATCGACAAGGACTGACCATTAAAACCTCCCAAATGCATCTCGGAGGAACCAACCCCAAAATCTCGGTCTCACCCAATGCAGAGGGTTGATCTGGAGTTCTTGCCTCAGTACTACCGATTCCATATTCTTGGTTACACCTAGTTTCCCTGTCAGCTGACAGTTGAGAAACTCGATGACACCAAAAATTTAGAATCGGCGTCACCCACAATGAATGGTATATATTCGCTGGTCCCGACGGTTCGAAATTTCATTCTTAAAATCATCGCGCCCCAAGCCCTAAGCTGCCGTAGAAGGACCCCCTGGTCGTCGCCTTGTCTTCCCGCGCTCCTCCGCCACTGGAATCACCGTCGTCGATGGAATCTTTGCCCCCGTCACCGCCGTAGCAGATCCGTCACCGTGATAGGTTACGAATTCAGCCCCCTCTTGCCCTCCAACCTCCGATTCTTGCGCATTAGGTTTGCTCCATTATCTAGCCACAGTTTGAGATTCGTTCTATCCACAAGATAAACTCCAATCCCGGTGATACCAAGTCAGAAAAATCAGTTCCACCGATTGCCTTTTTGTGCTACCGAGGACAGAACTCGGTGAGACCGAGTGAAAATATTCGGTCTCACCGAAACTATTGCCAAGTTTCGGTTAAAGGTTTTGTGAGTCTCGGTAGCACCGAAATGTTTGACTCGGTGACATCGAAATCCAATTTTGCAGTGAACTACATCTATAATTTTTCTGTTCAAAATTTCAAAAACCAGCTGAACATTTTGTGATGACTTATCCTATTCCACTCTTCTGTACTCTATTCACAGGGTCAGCATGTCAGGATCAGACAGTCAGAACTTGCCAGAGCAGGATGTTGAGATGAGTTCATGCACTAGTCCTGAGTCTAGTTCATCTTCAGATCCAGGCACTCCTAGTTCTCATGGGTTGCCTAAGGCTGCAACAAGGGCCAGGAAGAAACTCAACTCAAATGAAGAGGATTCAGACTTTGTCCCATCTGAGATTCTTGCCAAGAAGCAAGAGAAGGCTGCAAGGAAGGATGCCAATGAGGCCACCTCATCTAGGAAGGTGGTCAGCAAAATTTATGCTCCTGCATCAACCTTCAAAGCACATCAGAGTGATAGGGCAACAATGTTTGTTGAGGTCCCCAGGAAGTCTATGCCAAAGAAGACAGCCAGGAAGAGGATCATCCGTGTGCAGGGCAGGTCTACATCCATGTTTGAGGATCCAGAGGAGGTTGCTGTTGCTGGTGCTGCTGCTGAGGAGGAAGAGGAGGAACCTGCTGCTCAGCCCCTCCTAAGAAGAAAGCCAAGAAACTATTGGCTGATGCTATGCCCAAGCCAGGCCCCTCCAAGAGCACCAAGGTAACTTCAAAGAAAGCTTCTACACAGAAGTCCAAGAGGACTACCAGAGATATACCTGCTTCTGAGAAGAACAAGCGATCCATTTTTAGAGAAGCAGATGATGATGATGATGCTATGTATGTTCTGATGAAGCTCAGACCTCACCTTCCAATTCATGATGCCAGCCACCTAGTTGCTGAGGATATGAAGAAGAGGAAGGATTCAGGCTTGAGGGCATGGAGAGCTGTTGATCCATATGCCCAGAGGAAAAAAGACTACTGTTGATTACAGATTTTACACCAAAGAGCAGCAAGACTTCTATGAGACAGTTTTGCTAGACAAGAGCCCAATAGTCAGTGACATGAGATACGTTGATTGGAAGTACATCAAGGAAAATGAGGACTACTTTCCATGTGTCCAAGACAATTTTCACTGCATTGGACTTGATGAGTTAGTTGGCAGAGAGTTTACTGCCTGGAAAGTTGAGATAATCATGCAATTCTACTCCATTGCACATTTCTATGGAGATGGTAAGATTGTTTGGATGATTGAAGGAGCAAGATATGAATCTACAGTTGATGAGTGGGCTACCATCTTAGGAGTCCTAGAGGTTCAGAATGGAAATTTGGATGTCTACACAGAATCCAAGGCGAGCCACAATGCCATGAAGGACATGTATAATTCTATCCCTGCACACAAAGTGCAATCTCACAAGCTTCACTCCATCCATTTTCTCCAGCTAGGCCTCCGTACCATGAACACCATCCTGAGGCATACCTTGATGCCCAAGTCTGCAGATGAGAAGATGATTCGTGGATACTCCATCAACATGCTCATCCATCTTGATCGTCACACCAGGATTCGAGTGATGGACTTGATTGTAGAGACTATAAAGAGGGTTGCTACTGATAAGAAGCGCTCATGCTGCTATGCACCCTATATCCAGATGCTCATCAATTCTCAGCTTGAGAAGCACATATTTGCTCTCGACAGTCCCCATTTGCCACTTCAACCATACTTTGAGGATAACGTTGTGGTGATGGACCTAGATCATCCCACATCAGCTGCAGCTCAGGCACATGTGGAGGCAGAAGTGGATGCAGCTCGAGCCACTAGTGCTCAGGTTCCTAGGTCCAAGAACGAGCAGATGGATCTTTTGATCACCACCGTCATGGAGATGAAGAAGGATATCAAAGGTATACTGGAAAATCAAAACAGTCTTGTGAGGATCTTTGAGCATAGAGTGAAGACTCTCAATGACAAGGTTGATGGGCTGACTAAGACAATCAATGAGCTCAAGAAAGAGGTTGATGAAGCCCCAATCCGTCGCCACTCCTTAGAATATGATTCTTTTGATGATGAGGAGGAAGATAGTGCACCTGTCAGGACGAGTGCCCAGTTTCTGACTAAGGCTAGGACTCCTACAGTACCAGCTCCAGAGATGAGGCCTTCATCTTCTTCTCTAGCCACAGTATCTTCAGCTCCAATGCCTCCAGTATCTACTCCAGCTCCATCCAGGACTTCAGCGGAAGTCTTTGCCGACACAGTTCTCTCGACTCCGACATCGACGACCGGAGGAGATCAGCCATAGAACGATTAGATATATGCCTTTGAACTTTTTTGTAACTTGTTGCCAAAGGAGGAGAAGTGTATATAGATCTTAGGCTTCGAGTGAGACAGCGTCTGTCTTTATTTGCCGATTTTACAAAACATTTGATTCTTTTGGTTTGGCGTGAGATACTTTTGTCTTTGTGTGTGATCATACATTGTTATGTGCGTTGCTACTATTTCCTATCATTTGATGATTATGTGATGATCACTCACATTGCTTGATTGTGTTGTGCTATGTTGCTAACTCTAATTATTATCGCACACCACCAAGATGTACGTGACATCCAAGAAGTGCACCATGTACCTAATCTATTGTGCATTTGCATTCAAACATAAATTCAAAATAATGCACAAATTTAGGGGGAGCTCTTTATTATTACATACTTCTCAAAGCGACAATTATATTCTTTGATTATATCATATGTCAAAGCTTTGATCTATATGTTGTCATCAATTACAAAAAAAGGGGAAATTGAAAGCACATTTGCTCCCTTGGTGGTTTTGGTAATTCATAACAACGTATAAATCATTGAACTAATGTTTCCACCAAGTATGTTTCAGGAAAAGTTCAATGATGGGTTGGCAAAGAGATTGTGGAATACCCCAAGATGCAAGGAAATAGGTTGGCAAAGCTTCAAGCAAGAGGACTCTGCATTTTATATTTGTGAGAAATCACTTTGAGTCCATAGGAAAGCCAATACTATTAAAAGGGGGTAAGGTTTTGTTGGTGAACAAAATGCTCATACGTGCACAAGTAATAGTCAGCAAATACACCCACAAACTCTCCCACCAAAGTCTGTCCAAAACCAAACACTCAATCGGTGCAACCAACATTTCCATCCCAATGCCACCGATTCCAAACCCTAGACAGACTCAGCCAAACCCTAACCTTTCGATAGAGCCGATACTACATTCGGTGCCACCGAGTTCGACTGCCAAATTCTATTATGCGAGTTCACAATTTCGGTCCCTCCGAGATTGTTGAATCGGCATCACCGAGATTGAGCATTCTGACCGTTGGTCACCTTATCGGTGCAACCGAGATTCCTATATTGATCTCACCGAGATTCAAAAGTTACCACCTTTTGGTCACTTCGGTACCATCGAGATTAACACATCGGTGTCACCGAGTATGACTTATTGTGTGTAACGGTTGGATTTGTGAGGATACCTATATATACCCACCCACCACCACCTACTCAAGAGAGAGAGGCACTCAGAACCATTCCATATCTATCCTATCAGTTTTCTGAGAGAGAACCACCTACCCTTGTGTTGAGGTCAAGATATTCCACTCCAACCATATGGATCTTGATTTCTAGCCTCCCCAAGTTGCTTTCCACCAATCCCATCTCTTCTACCAAGAAATATCTGTGAGAGAAAGATTGCGTGTTGAGGAGTCTATCATCTTGAAGCACAAGAGCAAGGAGTTCATCGACATTACCGAGCCTATTACCTTTTGGAGGGTGGTGCCCCCTAGATTGGTTAGGTGTCGCTTGTGAGCCTCCTACTTCATGTTGTGGAGTGAACCAAGATGTTTGTAAGGGCAAGGAGAGCGCCTACTTAGTGAAGATCTACCCCGAGTAATGCTAGTCCTCCATGGACGTAGGACGTCATGGTATAGTCAAGGTTGCTTCTTCGTGGAACCTTCCGTGGGTAGAGCCCTCTGTGGACTCTCGCGATCGTTACCCTTCGTGGGTTGAAGACTCCATGAACGTGGATGTACGATAGCACCACCTATCGGAACCACGGGAAAAATCATCGTGTCACCAATTGTGTTTGCTTTTCCTACCCTCTCTTTACTTACATGTGCAATGTCTTTACTGTCCGCTGCTATACTCTTACACATGCATGTGTAGGTTGTACTTGACATACTATGAATGCTAAAATCTGCCAAGAATTAAAATTGGGAAAAGATAGATTTTTATTTGGTCAAGTAGTCTAACACCCCCCCTCTAGCACTACTTTCTATCCTACATTAGCTCAAGGAGAATACGGTAAGGACTGTGTGTCCTGGGACTGTGTGTCCTCTGGTTTAAATACCAGGCCGCTTTAAATCAGACTTACGACTGTCACAATAGTTGGAACTGGGTCATCAAACCATTGTCTTCATCGAGCTACCTGGTTCTATTTCCTCAACCCTTGCATTTCCTCATATACTTGTTGATGAAATTCATCGTTACTGTTTGAAGAATTTGACTGAAGACTTTCTCAATTTCCTCACCTCAAATTCTTCAAGTTACCTTGTTTCTCTCCTGCTTATCCTGTATCACGCTACATGTAATCTATGCATGCTTTATTTCATCATGATGACTATGCTACTGCTATGTTTCTCATGCACTTGAGTACTTATTCCGCTGCTAGTTATTCATCACATTTCAAATTCCTCAAGTTGAAATTCCTCAGTGATGAATTTGTAAAAATTGCCTATTCACCCCCCTATAGTCGATATAGCACACTTTCAGATGTATATCCTCCAAGGGATTGCATGGGGCATTCGATAAAGACTTCACACGCTTATTCTGGCAAGCAACGAACAGGCGCCAGAAATTCCACATGGTAAAGTGCTCCGACATCTACCTGCCGAAGGAGTGTGGCGGACTAGGTATCATGGAGTCTCATCACATGAATGTTGCCCTCATGCTCAGGTGGGTGTGGCGGGTCATCCGTAAGAAAGGGGGTCTATGGATTCAACTTATTCAGGCTAAGTACCTTAGGGGCTTGCCCTTACTAGCGTGCGACCAGATGGAAGGATCCCAATTCTGGCAATCCATCCAGAAGATTAAGCATGATATCCACTTAGGTTTGGCTTTCTTGCTTGGGAATGGCGAGGAAGCCTTGTTGTCGTTGGACCAATGGGTGGACGGAACCCTCTTTGCACAGGGTTCCCTCATCTGTTTTCTATATGCATGGATCCATCGTTGAGGATTTCAGAGGCGGCTCGGGATGGGCATTGGAACATCTTTGTTCCGTCGACCCTTGGGCCCGGCCGAGATTCTTGAGTGGGATAATCTGATGGATATTCTCCCACCGACGCATGGCAACTCACCTGATCAGGCACATTGGTGACTCTCACCTTCGGGGATTTTCTCTGTGGCCTCGGCTTATCAGGCACTTTGCCGGAGGCCCTCTATATAGTAGATGGTGCCCCTCTGGAAGGCGCCTCTACCATTGAAAATTAAGGGTTTTGTTTGGTAACACTTCGGGGTCACCTTCCGTCTGGAATGGAGGTACTCAAGCGACATGGCTCGCGTAATGGCATATGCCCCTTGTGTGGTGTTCCGTGGAACGGGGCCCATATCATGTTCTCCTGCACGACGGCGAGGTCACTTTGGAGTTTTATTCAGGAGGACCTTGGCCCTCAATGGGAAGCACTTGATCTCGCCAGCTTCCTCCAGACAAGGACGGGGCAGCCCGGAGACACAAACGGCTCTTTTGGTTGATCTTTGCCGCCTAGTCGTGGACCCTTTGGACGATGCGCAATAAGATGGTGACCGAAAGGGTTTTCTTGCGTCACACCTCTGACGCTTTCTTTAAATTTCTTTCGCTCCTGCAGCACTGGCACCCGCTAGCTAGGTAGAGAGATCAGAATCGCCTTAGAAGGATGATGGACGCTCGCCGGCTTGCGCCGCTAGCTCCACGTGATGAGTTGACCACTTGGTGGCTTTTAATGCTTTCTTTTGTATTTCTTTGGGCGATCTTGTGTTGTGCTCCAACAGACTTTATCGGATGACTGTGTTGCTACTCGTGATGCATTGTTGGCTTTATTTATATAAAATGGAATGAAAACCTATTCAAGAGCGACCATTACATGGTAGGCAGGCCTCTAGAGATCAACCTGGATGCGATCAGTCAATCTGGACGCTCCGTATATGATTGCAAACATATGCTGAGTGCTTGATAAAATATCTTTCCTTTGATTGTTGTGCAACTAGAGTCGTGTGGTGCATAATTCAGGCAACATATCTTTCCTTTGATTGTTGTGTAACTAGAGTCGTGTGGTGCATAATTCAGGCAGCTTAGAACCGTACACTTGTCGAGGCATTACTACTAGTATTATGTTTTCAAATATTGGCTGAGAGGGTGCCCACTCGTAGATTGAATATCCCAGTTAGAGCAGCTGTCGTTTGTTACTAGAGTAGTTGTTGTATACTTGCATTGTGATTTGTTAGCCTAATGCTGTTCTTGTTAGACGTCGACCACGCTTCGCATCTGGAGCAAAGCTTATTACTGTCTTCATTTTATAATATAGTATGTCCATATTTTTTGATATTTAAGTTTGATCATATATTTAACTAACGAGACCGATTATGATAAAAATAAAAATTATATCATTAAAAATAGAAATTCAATGATATAATTTTTGTTGTCATCGTACTCAGTCTCGTAAGTTAAATTTATGATTAAACTTAAATCTTATTAAACACGAGTTTACTACATTATGAAATGTTGGAAGTGTATGAGATGCGTACAGGAGCAACATTCTTTTTCGGTGTCCACCACTGACTCCAAGGAAACGATATGGATGGGCAAAGGGGAGACTGCTCAACACGACCGGAAAGCAGTGGCGCTAACCAGGCAGGCAGGCAGGCACCTTATCATTGCCATTTGCAAGTACCAATGCTGATCGATGCTGCCGGCGTGCAGGACGAAGATTTCCGGGCTTGTGCCGGCTGTGGACGACATGTTACACTCTTCCGTTTACAATGTACACTACAAGAATACAGGACCTACTGCAAGTCTGCAATGTTGTCACCGGTATGATAAGATAAACCATTCCACATCAGGTCGTCTTACGCATACATCCCCTACATGTACACACAATCCTAGACTCTTGGTACATAAGAGCATCTACAGTCGGATATGACAAATCCGACCTCTTAAACGTTCGTGGTCGCGTTCGGACGCGTTCACGGGCACTGACCGGACACTTCTTAAATTATTCAATCTGCATCCGCATTTTTCATATTTCATCCCCTATATCCATACAAAGCATGCAAATTAAATCCTACATACTACCCTAGCTACTCTTCGTCGTCGATGATGTCCACAACGACGGGGCCGAGCGGGGAGGAGGGCTCCGATTCATCCTCCTCCTGCTCCATCGCATCAATGTAGGCCAAGCACTGCGCCTGTTCCGCGGCTTCTTGTGCCTCCATCACCTGTCGGCGACAGCGTCCTACATCCGCATCCGACCCCGACCGGAGGGAATCAAGGATGGCCTGTTGCTCCGCTCGGAGATCCCCATCGCCAGCATCCCCCACATCCTCCTCCTCCTCCTCCACCTCCAACTCCTCCTCTGACTCCGGATCTACTACATCTGGAGGTAGCCCCGCGACGATCCGGGCTTCGCGCCTATTCAGGATCCGCTCAAGAAGCTCAAGGCGGTGTGGGGGCATGGTTGCGGATGGGTGGAGTGGAAACTGGCGACGACGGCAGACAGGATGAGGAGGAATATGTGAATGTGGGGTTTCAGGGTCCGCCGGTGCACTTAAATAACCGGGCAATGCGCTACGCGGCATGCCGGAGTTGCGACATGCGGTGCGACCGGTCCGGCGGAGGAGACGACCTTCAGACCGCCGGGTTGGCTGGCGCTTCCGGCTGGGCCCTTTCGTCAGTTCGACGTGACACCCGGACGCCCCCGTATCCATCTCATATTTGGGCTGGATATGGAGGGTGTCGGTCAGTCTGACGTGACACCCGGACGCCCCTGTATCCATCTCATATTTGGGCTGGATATGGAGGGTGTCGGTCATCCCGAGCGTTTGAGGGCCGTTTGAGATGCCCATTTGGGTCAAAAAATGACCGGATAGTGACCGGGCGGTCTGCCCGGCCGTTTGAGACGGGTTTGAGAGGTACGTTTGTAGATGCTCTAATCTTACAGCCACTCAACAACTACAGTTTTCTTCCCTAAAAGAACTATAGTTTTCTAATAACATCTGCACTTAACACTTTCGACCCAAAAAAATCATACCTACTTGGGTTTTAACACGTTGCGAATGAGTGGGCCGTTTGACCCTACTACAGTCGGCTCGCCTGTCTCTCTTCAACCTATGGTGAACCCGACATGGCCCATCGCGACGGGGGGCTCGCCGAAGGTGTGATCCTCGCAGGCGTGCTGAGGCTAGCATCGCTGCCGTCCGCGGCCATCTGGTGGTAAAAAGAGCGGCACGGAGTAATGGACATCTTGTTCATCGAGTACTCCAGCTCGTCATCGTCGTTGTTGATATCTGTTTCGATGTTGTTGAGTATATGTGTTGTGCATATTTGTGTATTAGGCCCATCTTCTAGGTGCCTGTATAGTTGAGGCCGTGGGCCATCATTGTACTTCATATATACGTGCGTTTGCACCTGAGTAATACATCGTGCAATTCTCACAACATACATGGTATCAGTTTTTAGGTTTCAACCCTAGCTTCCGTTGTCGCCGTCACGCCTCTCCCAGCGCGCCGCCGCCGCTCCAGCCGCCACCGTTGTGCCTCTTCTATTGCGCCGCGGCCGCCGTCCTTCCCTCTTGCCACCGCTGCTCTCCCCCCTCGCCCCGGCCAACTCGATCGCCGCCTCCGCAACACCGCAGCAGCCGCCCTTCCCCGTGCGCCGCCATCGTCCTACCCCCTGTTGCCGCCGCTCTCCCGCCGCCGTGACCTCCCTCTTCCCACCCACAACCGATGTTGCTGCCCCTCTCACAGCCGCCACTGCTCCACCAACCCTAACCCTAGCTACACCCGACGTCACCACCATGTCCTCCGTCACCTCGGGCTCCTCCAAGAACTCCAACCCGTTCGCCGATGCCAACTCGCCCGACGTCAACGACATCCGCAACCTCAACATCCATGAGCGGGTTCCGGTTCATCTCTCCCAGACGGACTCCTCCTACTACACGTGGAAGACCTACTTCTCCCTCGTGTTCCGGGAGCACCATCTCGTTGATCATGTGGACGGCTTCGTCGACTCCGGCCTCGTTCCTGACTTCCATGACTGGTCCACCATCGACACCACGATCATCCGATGGTTCTTCCTCATCATCTCGCCGGACCTGTTTCAGACGGTCGTGCAGGACGGTGATGACGCCCACGCCATGTGGACCAAGATGAATGGGCTCTTCACCGACAATCGCCTCCAGCGTCGTGTTTTTCTACAGCAAGAGTTCTTTGGGTGTCACCAGGACAACTCCTCCATCGACGACTATTGTCGCCGCCTCAAGACTCTTGCTGATGAGCTCCGTGATATTGGTGCGAAGATCGATGATGACACCCTCCTCAGCACGCTCACCGCCGGGCTCAACGAGGACTTTGGCAACACCGCGTCGAACCTCTCCCTCATCCCCGAGTCGTCCTTCTCCAAGTTCGTTGCGTACCTCCGGCTGGAGGAGCAACGGATGAAGCAGGTGAAGACGTGGGCCAACCATACCGCCCTTGCAGTCGGCACCACCAGTGGTGGGCCCCGTCGCCCCTTGCTGCCCCGGCCACGCCTCCTCAACCGTGCTTCCCGGCACCACAGCAATCGGGGCTGCTACCTCTCCCGTACGGGCCTCCCGCCCCTCCCGTGCCTCCCACTGACTGGCGCCACGGAGGTCGACGTGGCGGCCGGCGCGGCGGCCAGCAACAGCAACAACAACAGGGCACCGGTGCGCAGCGTCCCCCGCCGCCTTAGCAGCAACTCCAGGTGCCTTCCCGTGGGCCAACAGTTATAACCCGTGGACCGGTATCGTTCATGCGTACACCATGCCGGTCCCCCGGGCCCCTGGGCCCACTCTCCCCGTGCCGCGTCTGCCGGTGCATCAGGCGTACTATGCGGCCCTGGGGCCCTATGGAGGGTACCCACCACCGCAGCTGAGCGGTGGCTACGGCTTCTCGATGGCGTCTCCGTCCTCCTCGCCGGCGCTGCCACCGGCACCATGGGATCCGGCGTTCTCGCCACACTACACACTGCTCCTACGCCGACCAACTACACTAGAGGTGGTGATTGGTACATGGACACCGGTGCCACGGTACACATGTTCGGTCATCCTGGTAATCATGTCTCCTTTACTCCAGTCTCCACCGATCGCCACATCATTGTCGGTGACGGTTCCACACTTCCCATCACACATGTTGAGCACACTTCTTTTCCTTCTAACTCCACTCCTATTTCTATGTCTAACATACTTGTGTCTTCTCATCTTATTAATAATCTTGTTTCCGTTAAATGTCTTGCTCGTGAAAATCCTATTACTGTTGAATTTGACGGGCTTGGTTTTTGTGTCAAGGACGCGCGAACCAGGATGATACTCCACCGATGTGATAGCCCTGACGATCTTTATCCGGTGCATTCGCCTTCCTCCACTACCATCGCACCGGTTGCTCTCTCTTTCGTCGTCAATCTCTGGCACGCTCGCTTGGGTCATCCCAACCCCGTCATGCTTCGCCACATTCTTAGGAGTTTTCATTTCACTTGTAATAAGATAGAGGATCACACTTGTCATACCTATCGTGTTGGCAAACATGTTCGTCTTCCGTTTAATACCTCTACCATCATTGCTTCTTTTCCTTTTCAGTTGATTCATACTGATGTGTGGACCTCTCCTGTTCCTAGTAATTCGGGCTACTTATACTATATGGTTATCCTTGATGACTATTCTCATTATGTGTGGACTTCTCCTCTACGACGAAAGTCGAATGCCCTATCCACTCTTAGGGCCTTTTATTCCTATGTCCACACATAGTTTGGGCATCCCATTCTTGCACTTTAGACTGACAATGGGAAAGAGTTCGACAACCTTGCTTTCCGCACCCTCTTGTTGCATCATGGCATCATTTTTTATCTCACATGCCCGTATGCTTCCCAGCAAAACGGTTGAGCCGAACCCATCCTTCGCACTCTGAACGACTGCGTTTGCACGCTCTTGTTCCACGCCAATGTGCCACCTCGCTTCTAGCTGAACGCACTTGCTACTACCTCCCTTCTACTTAATCTTCGACCCCGCCACCCATGGTGGAATTACGCACCTCACCTCCTTCTCTTTGGTACGCCACCATCTTATGATGGTATGTGTATCTTTGGGTGCCTTTGTTACCCTAGCACTGCCGACACCGCTCCTCACAAACTTGCACCCTGTTATGTTGCATGCATTTTCCTTGGCTACCCTGCTAACTCCAAGGGCTATCGGTGCTATGATCCCATCTCCTGTTGGGGAACGTTGCATGGGAAACAAAAAAATTCCTACGCTTCACCAAGATCAATCTAGGAGATGAGCATCTACGAGAGGGGAGAGTGGATCTACATACCCTTGTAGATCGCTAAGTGAGAAGCGTTAAGAAACGCGGTTGATGTAGTCGAATGTCTTCGCAATCCAAATCGCCGAGCATCCCGCGATCCAATCACGATCTGTCCCGATCTAGCAGCGAACGGACGGCACCTCCGCGTTCAGCACACTTACGGCTTGATGACGATCTCCGCCTTCTTGATCCAGCAAGAGGGAGCGGAGAGGTAGACGAGTTCTCCGGCAGCGCGATAGCGTTGCGGTGATGGTGGTGGTGTAATTCCAGCAGGGCTTTGCCTAAGCACTGCTAAAAGCAATCTAGAGGAGAAACTACGGACTAGAGGAGAGGGCAACACGTGGCTAAATTCTGTACCAAAAACCCTCAAAACCTCTAGTATATATAGGAGGAGGGGAGGGAGGATACTTGTCTCCCAAGGGAGCCAAATCCACTTCGGTCGAAGTGGAGGGAGGAGTCCTCCTCCTCCACTCCTAGTAGGATTAGGACTCCTTCCTTTTTTTCCACTTTTGCCTTTCTTTCCACCTTGGGTTTCTTCCCTAGCCGCATGGGCTTCCTGTGGGCCTTCGGCCAGCCCACTAAGGGCTGGTATTCCTTCTCCCACAGCCCATGTAACCTCTTGGGTCGAAATACCCCTCCCAATGGTCCCCCGGCACCCTCCCGGCACTCTCAGTACACTATCGATGAGCCCGAAACTTTTCCGGTGACCAAAACAGGACTTCCTATATATCAATCTTTACCTCCGAACCATTTCAGAGTTTCTCGTGACGTCCGAGATCTCATTCAGGACTCCGAACAACCTTCGGTCACCACCATCCATAACTCTATACTACTGAAACGTCACCAAACCTTAAGTGTGCAGACCCTGCGGGTTCGAGAACTATGTAGACATGACCGAGACACCTCTACGGTCAATAACCAATAGCGGGACCTGGATGCCCATATTGATTCCTACATATTCTACGAAGATCTTTATCGGTCGAACCTCTATGTCAAGGATTCAGTTAATCCGGTATGATGTTCCCTTTGTTCTTCGGTATGTTACTAGCCCGAGATTCGATCGTCGGTATCTCCATACCTAGTTCAACCTCGGTACCGGCAAGTCTCTTTACTCGTTTAAGTAATACAAGATCTCGTGACTAACACTTATTCACATTGCTTGCAAGGCTTGTTGTGATGTTGTATTACCGAGTGGGCCGTGAGATACCTCTCCGTCACACGGAGTAACAAATCCCAGTGTTGATCCATGCCGACCCAATAGACACCCTCCAAGATACCTGTAGAGCACCTTTATAGTCACCTAGTTATGTTGCGAAGTTTGATACACACAAGGCAATCCTCCAGTGTCCGTGAGTTGCATGATCTCATGGTCATAGGAACATATACTTGACATACAGAAACTATAGCAATAAACTGACACGATCATATGCTACGTTTATAGTTTGGGTCTTGTCCATCCCATCATTCTCCTAATGATTTGATCCTGTTATCAAATGGCATCTTATGTCAATGGCTAGTAAATCTTGACCATCTTTGATCAATGAGCTAGTCTACTAGAGGCACACTAGGGACAAAGTGTTGTCTATATATCCACACATGCAATGTGTTTCCAATCAATACAATTATAGCATGGATAATAAACAATTATAATGAACAAGGAAATATAATAATAAACACTTTATTTATTGCCTCTAGGGAATATTTCCAACAGTCTCCCGCTTGCACTAGAGTCAATAATCTAGTTCACATCACTATGTGATTTACATTGTAATGAATCGAACACCCATGCAGTTCTGGTGTTGATCATGTTTAGCCCTTGGAAGAGGTTTAGTCAACGGGTCTACAACATTCAGATCCGTGTGCACTTTGCAAATATTTATGTCCTTCTCCTCGATGTAATCATGGATGGAATTGAAGCATAGCTTTATGTGTCTAGTCCTCTTGTGAAACCTTGGTTCCTTGGCCAGAGCAATGGCACCAGTGTTGTCACAGAAAGGAGTCATTGGATTCAGTGCACTGGGCACTACTCCAAGATCTGTCATGAATCGCTTCATCCAGACACCTTCCTTCGTTGCCTCCGAGGCTGCGATGTACTCCGCTTCGCATGTAGAATCGGCTACCACGCTTTGCTTGGAACTGCACCAGCTTACTGCTCCCCTGTTGAGAATAAATATGTATCCGGTTTGTGACTTAGAGTCATTCGGATCAGTGTCAAAGCTTGCGACGACGTAACCTTTTACGACGAGCTCTTGATCACCTCCATAAACGAGAAACATTTCCTTAGTCCTTTTCAAGTATTAAGGATATTCTTGACCGTCGTCCAGTGCTCCATTCTAGGATCACTTTGAAACCTTCCGACCATACTTATGGCGAGGCTGACATCGGGTCTTGTGCACAACATTGCATACATGATAGAGCCTATGGCTGAAGCATAGGGGATGACACTCATTGACGAGGATATGTACCTAGGGTAGGGTCCTAGGCAAGGCACACATACCCTACCCAAAGACACCACATGGGAGGACTTGAAGATCAAGCATGAACATTCGAGTGGATCCCTGGAGACGTTCAAAGCCACTCGACAGTAATACACTCGGAGACTCCCGCTCTCACTCGGCAGTCGCGTGTAACTCGGAAGAGCTCGCTTTCACTCGACGCTAGAAGACCAGGAGCCATCATCAAGAGCCCAACGGGCAGACGCTGGTTCAATGCTCATTAGTAGCTTTTATTACGTACGTTACCTGTAACGGCAGACTTTAAACCCCACGACCAGGCCCTTAGATGTGGGACAATTATGAGGGGCAGCGAACTCTATATAAGCTGCCCTCCCCTCCTGCACAAGGGTTCGCAACCATTGTAAGCTCAACATTCCACACGACATAAAGCTCCCGAGCACTGAGACGTAGGGCTGTTACCTCCACGAGAGGGGCCTGAACTCATACATCCGTGTGTACACCCTTGCCGTAGCTAGGACTCTGCCCTCTCCTTCGTACCCCTACCATCTACTGTCAGGCTCGTTCCCACGACAGTTGGCGCCCACCGTGGGGCAGGCGTCTAAGCGACTTCCGGCGAGGTTGCGATTTTCATCCTTCGACATGTCTTCCGGTGGTGTTTTTGCTCTAGGCCACGAGTTCAGTTTCGGAGCACTCACCTTCATCGCCGACGATTCGGTATGGCTCCAGGAGGTGCCTCTCGATGTCGAGGCGCTCCCGGTCTATGGGGCCGCGCACTTCCACGCGAGTCCCTGTGGTGTGTTGCTGCGTCAACCGTCGACTCTTTACGCGTCAGCCCCTCTCGCTGTTCGCAGTCGCAAGCGGTCCGGCCGCCCACGACTTTAGCATTGGGTTGAACACGCACTGGCGCACCAAACTTCTCCGCAGATTGCAGCGCTCGAGCCCGTCGAGTCCCTTCACAGCATGTTCAATTCAGATTCCGATCCGTCCGACGTGCCTTCCGAGTGCGAAAGTTGCGACCCTGCAGTGGAGGTCTTGATGGCGGGCTCTCATCAGAGTTCACCGCCCGGTTTTGACCGTGGCAAGCGCGAGGCTGGAGGCCCGTCGAAAGAGCAGCCGTGTCGTGACGAGGAGGTTCTTCATACTCCCATCGTCGGCACAACTACCGAGGCCCAAGCTTTGGAGGCCGCGCGCATTCATCTGGAAGAGCTCCAGGCAGAGATTGACGAGCGCGCTCGCCAGCGCCCGCCACGCGCTAGTCAACGTCATCGACAACTATTTCCGACTGGATCTCACGACGATGTTGAGGTATACCGAACTCCTATGCTAAATGTTGTTGCTGCTAGGATAGCGTATTCCATTCAGCCGTCCCAGTCAGAGGCTAGTAGAGGGCTGTTGCAGATCAGAGCACTGTTGGATGCAGTGCAGTGTCAGAATTCAGCAGTTTCTCAGTCCCGTAACAGGATACACAGCAATTCACCCAAGGAGGAGACCATTTAGTCGGCACACAGCCCTGGATCGCCCTTGCATCGTCGAGGCGGCGGTTTTCGTGAAGGGCAAGACAGATATTAGCATTACCGCGAAGACCACCATCAAGTGCCCACTCCTCCGGGGAGTGGTCCGTACGCGCCCCGGCGCCAGGATGACAGGCGCTCCTTCGGTGATGAGCGGGACGCGGACTTTGATGCCCGCGCCTACCTTGTTCAGAAGTGGATCGACAAGAGCATAGCCTACAGAGAAGGGCATGACAGAGATGTTCCGAGTGGAAGCTCAGCCATGGTGTCTGGTCCCGAGTGTTTTAGCAGAGCTGTACGTTCTACAGAGATTCCCCCCAACTTTAGAATGGCGGCGGGGATCAAAAAGTTTTCTGGTGAAACAAAGCCAGAGACTTGGTTAGATGATTACCGAGTGGCTGTGCAAATTGGCGGCGGAAATGAAAATTTTGCAATGAAGCACCTGCCCCTCATGTTGGATGGTTCAGCTCGAGCTTGGTTGAATCTTTTGGTTCCTTCCAGCATACATTGTTGGGAAGATCTTGCCCGAGTGTTTATCCGGACCTTTGAGGGCACTTGCAAGCGCCCAGCAGGTTTGGTCGACTTACAGCACTGCGTCCAGAAGCCCAATGAAACCTTAAGGGATTATATTCAGCGATGGTCCACCCTGCATCATACGGTGGAGAATGTGTCGGAACACCAAGATGTTTGTGCTTTCAAGGCCGGTGTGAGATACAGGGAGCTGTACCTGAAGTTCGGGCGCACTGGTGATATTTCACTCGGCAAAATGACGGAAATTGCCACTCAGTACGCCAATGGCGAGGAAGAAGACCGCCTCCGTAGCGGCAAAGGAAAAATAGTCACCAACGAGTCTGGCGGTGGCAACAATCGGAAACAGAAGCGGAAGGCTGAAGACCCGGCTCCGGCAGAAGCGGCAGCACTGGCGACTCAATCGAAGAATAAGGGCAAAGCCAAGGCTCAGTATGCCCCCAAGAAGGGGAAAGGTCAGTCAGGAACTGATATCATGGATCAGCCATGTGTGATTCACACGAGGAAAGACGCAGAAGGCAACCTGATTTTTCCCAAGCACACCACTCGATAGTGTCGAACCCTTATCCAACAATTCAAGGGAGACCAGTCGAGTGAGAAATCTCGTGAAAAGGGAGATGAAGATGAGGAAAAAGAAATATTCCCGGATGTCACTACAACACTGGTGATCTTTGCTGATGTCGAGAGCAAGAGTCGTCTGAGGGTCATCAATAGAGAAATCAGCATGGCTGTGCCAGACACCCTCACCTACCTCAAATGGTCCCAATATGCTATCACATTCGACCAGACAGACCATCCTGCTCGTGTGGCCACTCCCGATCGGCAAACTCTGGTAGTTGATCTGGTGGTGCAAAGAACTCGACTCAGAAAGGTTCTCATGGACGGTGGCAGCGGCCTGAATAGTCTTTATGCGGATACCTTGAAAGGGGTGGGCATTCCGATGTCCCATCTGAGCGAGAGCAGCATGCAGTTTCACGGAATCATCCCAGGAAAGAAGGCCAAGTCACTCGGCCAGATAGCATTAGATGTGACATTCGGGGATAACAAAATTTCCGAAAGGAAAAGTTGACATTTGAAGTCGTGGATGTCAAGAGTGCTTACCACGCCATCTTGGGTCGACCCTCTTATGCACGTTTCATGGCCCGACCATGGTACATGTATCTCAAGTTGAAAATGCCAGGCCCTAAGGGCATGATCACGGTCACTAGCAATCGAGAGTGGGCTGAAGAGTGCCTCTAGCAAGGCTCCAAGATCGCCGATCAATAGATGGCCATGGTCGAGCTCGAGGAGTACAAGAAAACCGCTGACCCTGCTGAATTGCTCTGTGCAAAGAAGCCGGCTTCCGAGTCGGCATTTCAGTCAGCAGGGGAAGTGAAGAAGGTGCACATCCACCCGACGGATCCGACTGCTGCCCCGACGAATATGTCAACAACACTCGACAACAAATAGGAAGCCGAGCTCATCCAGTTCCTCCGTGAGAACTGGGATATCTTTGCATGGAAGCCTGCTGACATGCCGGGGATTCCCAGGGAGCTGGCTGAGCACCGTTTGCGAGTGGATCCGAAAGCCAAGCCCGTCAGGGAGCATTTGCGTCGATCCATGGCGGAGAAGCGCAAGGCAATGGGAGAAGAAGTGGCCCGTCTCTTGCAAGCCAAGTTCATTCGGGAGATTTACCACTCCGAGTGGCTCTCAAATGTTGTGATGGTGCCAAAGAAAGATAAGTCGTTGCGCATGTGCATTGACTTCAAAATCTCAATAAGTGTGCCCAAAAGACCATTTTCGGCTCCCCCGCATAGATCAAATTGTTGACTCGACAACGGGGTGTGAGCGTTTATCTTTTTGGATGCTTATTCTGGGTACCATCAGATCCGTCTGTATGGCCCAGATGAAATAAAGACAGCCTTCATCACCCCATTCAGGTGCTTTTGCTACATCACCATGCCTTTTGGTCTTAAGAATGCCGGCGCTACTTTTATGCGCATGCTTCAAAAATGTTTACTCGACTAGATCCCTCAGAATGTCGAGGCGTACATGGACGATATATTGGTCAAGTCCCGCAAAGGTTCCGACCTGTTGGCTGACTTGGCCGAGACATTCGCCAATCTGAGGCGATTCGACATAAAGTTGAATCCAACCAAATGTACCTTCGGTGTCCCTGGCGGCAGGTTGCTCGGTTTTCTAGTTTCCGAGCAACGAAATGACGTCAATCCCGAGAAGATCAGCGCCATTACCCGTATGAAGACTCCCGTGCGAGTGCACGATGTTCAGAAGCTCACAGGTTGCTTGGCAGCATTGAGTCGATTCATCTCTCGTCTTGGTGAGAAGGCTCTGCCCTTATATCAGTTGATGAAGAAATCCAACACGTTCGACTGGACTCCCAAAGCCGAAGCAGTGTTTGTTGAGCTCAAAACCCTGCTCTCCACCCAGCCGGTGCTCGCCGCTCCCGCCAGCAAAGAGCCCTTGCTCCTGTACATCGCGGCCACAAATCAGGTCATCAGTACAGTGCTGACTGTCGAGCGAGAAGAGGAGGGTAAAGCTTATAAAGTCCAACGGCCAGTTTATTATGTCTCGGAAGTATTGTCCCCCTCAAAGCAAAGATATCCACACTATCAAAAGCTGGTGTATGGTATTTACCTGTCAGCGAAGAAGGTGGCGCATTATTTCCAAGACCATTCGATCTCAGTCATCAGTGATGCTCCTTTGTCTGAGATTTTCAATAATCGCGATGCATCAGGTCGAGAGGCTAAATGGGCAATTGAGCTTGGACACTTCGACATAAGATTCGAGGCCAAGAAAGCAATCAAGTCCCAAGCATTGGCATATTTCATGGTTGAGTGGACTAAATAGCAACAGCCCATCCAAGTTCACTCGGCACATTAGACAATGTTCTTAGACGGCTCAAGGATGTTGAATGGGTCCGGTGCTGGTGTTGTCTTGATATCTCCCAAAGGCAACAAGCTCAGCGATGTCTTGCAGATTCACTTTGATTCCTCCAACAATGAGGCAGATTATGAAGCACTTTTGTATGGGTTGCGCATGGCTGTCTCACTCGGCGTCAAGCGCCTGATGGTTTATGGCGACTCAGATTTGGTGGTGAATCAAGTGATGAAAGAGTGGGATGTTAGAAACCCTGCTATGACTAGATACTGCAATGCGGTCCGGAAGTTGGCGAAGAAATTTGAACGCCTAGAACTTCATCATGTTCCCCGACTGAAAAATCAAGCGGCCGATGAGCTGTCCAAGATTGGTTCCACTCGACGGCCTTTCCCCAGCGGTGTGTTTCTAAAGCACTTGTACACTCCTTCGGTTCAAGAGGATCCCTTGACCGAAGAGCCCCCACAAGCTTATAGCTCCTCTGACTCGACTGAAGTCGATATTCCCGCTGTGATTGACCTGATCATGGAGATTCTAGTTATCATTCCCGACTGGACTATGCCATACATAGCCTATATCCTCAGACAAGAGCTCCCTGAAGATGAAGCAGAGGCTCGACAAATTGTGCACAGGTCCAAGGCTTTCACTGTGGTGGGAGATCATCTATTCAGAGAGAGTGTGACTGGTGTCACCCAGCGCTGCATTTCCCCCGAGGAAGGTCGAATGATTCTAGATGAAATTCACTCGGGAACTTGCGGCCACCATGCGTCTTCAAGGGAGATCGTCGCTAAAGCATACCGAGCTGGTTTTTACTGGCCATGAGCTAATGAGATGGCCAAGGACATCGTTGACCACTGCGAGGGCTGCCAGTTCTATGCGAATCTGTCGCACAAGCCGGTGTCTGCTCTAAAGACAATTCCACTCGCCTGGCCGTTTGCGGTTTAGGGACTCGACATGGTTGGTCCCTTCCGACCTGGAAAAGGAGGATTCACCCACCTGTTGGTAGCAGTCGACAAATTCACCAAGTGGATTGAAGCCAAGCCCATCAAGAAGCTGAATTCCTGTATAGCGGTCACGTTCATGAGGGGGATCATTATCCGATACGGCATTCCGCACAACATCATCACGGACAACGACACTAATTTTGACTCAGAAGAATTCAGGAGATTCTGTAATTCCCAAGGCACCCGAGTGGATTATGCTTCTGTTGCACATCCTCAAACCAATTGGCAAGTTGAGCGGGCTAATGGTCTCATTCTGCAAGGTCTGAAGCCTCCTCTCATGCGCGATTTGGATCATGTCATCGGTGCGTGGGTAACTGAGCTGCCATCTATTTTGTGGGGATCGAGGACAACGCCTAATCGGTCGACTGGACGAACTCCTTTCTTCCTTGTCTGTGGCGCTGAAGCCATGTTGCCGAGTGACTTGGCCGACAATTCTCCTCGAGTGGAGCTATATTCTGAGGCTGAAGTTGAACATGCCAGACAGGATGGGGTAGTTCTTCTAGAGGAGGAGCGAGAGATGGCTCTGATCCGGACCATAGCCTATCAGCAAGACCTGCGACGCTTCCATGCAAGGAATGTCAAGAGTCCATCATTCCATGAAGGAGATTTGGTGCTCCGAGTGAATCAACACCGACCTCACAAGCTTGCTCATGCGTGGGAAGGCCCTTTTGTCGTCACTACGGTGCTAAACGACGGAGCCTATCACCTATATAATCTCATGAAACAGATAGATGAGCCACGAGCCTGGAATGCAGATCTGCTCCGGCATTTTTACACTTGAGACAAGAGTTTTCTGATGTAATAAGAGTACTTCATCAATGCAATTCATGTTTCTGCGAGAAATACTTCGTTGATTCCAACCATGCAGTTACATTCTTGGGGATACTCCGAGTGATGAGCAATCCTCACACTCGGGGGCTTAGCTGCGAAACATGTTTTGCCTAAGTTAAAAACCCGGTCGGGTGGATAGCAGTCCATTCACTCGACGGCCTATTTGTGAATCTGTCTTCGCTTAGGTTCAAAAAAAATACTCCAAGCAATGAGCAATCCTCACCCTCGGGGGCTTGGCTGCGAAACATGTTTCGCCTAAGTTAAAAACCCTGTCGGGTGGATAGCAGTCCATTCACTCGACGGCCTATTTGCGAATCCGTCTTTGCTTAGGTTCAAAAAAAATACTGCGAGCGATGAGCAATCCTCACACTCGGGGCTTAGCTACGAAACATGTTTCACCTAAGTTAAAAACCTCATCGAGTGGATAGTAATCCATTCACTCAACAACTTAGCTGCGAATCAACATTCGCCTAAGTTTAAAAATACTCCGAGTGATGAGCAATCCTCATGCTCGGGGACTTAGCTGCGAAACATGCTCCGTCTAAGTTAAAAACCTCATCGGGCAGATAGTAATCCATTCACTCGACAACTTAGCCGCGAATCGACATTCGCCTAAGATCAAAAATAATCCGAGTGATGAGTAATCCTCACACTCGGAGGATTAGCTGCGAAAGCACTTCGCCTAAGTTAAAAACAAAATCAATCGAACAAATGATTGACAGCCAAAGCATGAGTAAAATCCGAAAGGTAAAACCGCAGATAAACGACTCGTGCAGAAGCAAATGTGCTTAGGCCTAAGGCCTGAATGAAGTATTAAGAGATACAATTTCACTCGGCATACCGAGGCAAATATGGCTGTTTCTTCCAAAGACCAAATTTTTCAGACGGGGGATGGACTGGCGGGCTCGACAAAGGTGTCCAAGTCGATGCCGTCGGCGATTCGGGTGGCTGCCTCGATGAAGGTTTCCATCAAGTCCTCGAACTGGAGTTTCTTTGTGTTTACCACCTGGAGCTCCTTCAGCTTCTCCTCCCTCACGTCCCTACAGTGGACCCTGATGAGTGACAATGCCACGTCAGCCCCGTAGCGAGCAGTAGATTTTTTCCAAGCTTGCACTCGAGTGGGAAGTTCGTTCAGGCGTGCCATCATGGAGTTGAGGTCAAGCCGAAGAGTGTCCTCAGGCCATAGCTCCTTATCGATTCTTTCCATGGCAGATTTCAGTCGAGTGATGTAGGCCTGGGCACCCTGGAGCCAATAGTTGAGCCGCAGCATGTTCATCGCCATCACATCAGCAACCAGCGACTTGGTAGGTTCAAGCATGGGCTCAATCTCTTCTGTTTCCTTTTCAAAGTCCTGGCAGAATTCTGTTGGAGAAGGGAAAATAGGAAGAGAATCGGCGAACTATGACCCTCAAATTTTTTGCAAATGTCAGTCGACAAGAAATACTCACCATCGAGCAGAAGATACATCTTCCTTGAGAATTCGCCCAGATGCTTCTCCAGGCCATTACCCCTCTTGGTTAGTTGCTCGGCCTTCTTGACAAGGTCCGCACGCTCCTGCTTCAGCTTGGTGTTCTCGTCCTCCAACTTCTGGGCAGCCGCCAGCTTTTGATTCGCGGCTTCAGTCTTCTCCTTGGCCGCTCGTTGAGCGTCAGCAAGCGCCTTGTCCTTCTCCTCCAGCGCCTTCTTCATGGAATCTAAAGAAATAACATTGTTGAGTCGCGCTCGGAGTCAACGGTTTTCATCGCGTACGTCTGTTCGAGTGAGAGCACTCCGTTCAAAACATGAAGAGTGAAGAGAAGAATGCAGAAAGTCAGCAGTAATTACCTCCCAAAGTCTACATTTCAGCACGCACTCGCTCCAGAGCGTTGTTGGCGACCGCCAAATCCACCTGCAACCGGTTCCTTTCGTCCTCCACGTCCTTGTACTCCGCCCCAAGCTCACAAGCCCTCTGGAATCAACACAAGACAGGAATTCAACCGGCGAGTGACGCTTGGGACAGTTGACTGGGTATCGAACGCCGGCAAATGACCATCTTAGAAGAATTCAAGCAGAAAGTCCACTCGACAGGTCAAGTGGCTCCAGCGCTCCGCGCGCCATAAAGAAATTCAAAAGTTGTCGCTACTAAGACCCCTGCTGATGCAAGCACTTGACAGCGGTTTTGGGGACTACACCCAGTGGGTGCGCTAAGAGCACCCCCACTGAGACGGTTAACTCTCGATCCGTCGAGTAAATCGTCAGAAAAAAATACACTCGACAAGGTCAGCCCTGTCACGACACTCGACCCGTCGAGCGACGCACCTCTCTACCCTATGAAGTGCAGTCTATCCTTATGCAGCGTCATATCATGGTTTTCCAATAATATCCATGAAACCTGTAAGGTAGCTACGGAGTGGTGTGATTCAAGGCGAAGTGTATACTGTATACAATAGACTCTAAGACCCCTGTCGATGTAAGCACTCGACAGCGGTCTCGGGGACTACACCAAGTGGGTGCGCTAAGAGTGCCCCCACTGAGACAGTTAACTCTCGGTCCATTGAGTAAATCGTCAAAAAAATACACTTGACAAGGTCAACCCTGTCACGACACTCGACCCGTCGAGCGACGCACCTCCCTACTCTATGAAGTGCAGTCTATCCTTATGCAGCGTCATATCATGGTTTGCCAATAATATCCATGAAACCTGCAAGGCAGCTACGGAGTGGTGTGGTTCAAGGCAAAATGTATCCCATATACAATAGACTCTAAGACCCCTGCCGATGCAAGCACTCGACAGCGGTCTCGGGGACTACACCCAGTGGGTGCGCTAAGAGCGCCCCCACTGAGATGGTTAACTCTCGATCCATCGAGTAAATCATCAAAAAAATACACTCGACAAGGTCAGCCCTGCCACGACACTCGACCCGTCGAGTGACGCACCTCCCTACTCTATGAAGTGCAGTCTATCCTTATGCAGCGTCATATCATGGTTTGCCAATAATATCCATGAAACCTGCAAGGCAGCTACGGATTGGTGTGGTTCAAGGCAAAATGTATCCCGTATACAATAGACTCTAAGACCCTTGTGGATGCAAGCACTCGATAGCGGTCTCGGGGACTACACCTAGTGGATGCGCTAAGAGCGCCCCCATTGCGACGGTTAACTCTCGATCCGTCGAGTAAATCGTCAGAAAATACACTCGACATGTCGTGTGACCCAAGTACCACGCGTACTATCAATCCCAGTTCTACTCGACTACGATCCGGTCTATTTGAGTGGAGAAAGTTCAAACATTCTCCAGCAATCACCCACTGGGTGTACAGCAGCCAAGAAAAGATAGGAATTCAATCGACAATGGACTTACAATCGAACTTACTCAGACATTGGTGCGGAGGGCTGCGCTGATGTCATAAGCCAGTTTGCTGGCCTCGAACGCCTCCTTGGTCCTCAGCATGATCTGCTTCGCCTGAATCATGGCCTCCTTCGCTGCTCCGGTATGATCCTTCGGGGTGCGATGCAGAGAGAAGGCCGTCATAGGTGGGGTCGGCATGGTCGTTGGGGCAGCTGTGGCAGTCTGAAGGGGTCTGGTTGGAGTCGACGTCACGACGGTGGAGACAACTGGAAGGACATTCGACAAAGGTGTTGTGGGTTCAGCCCTGAGTAGTGTCGAGTCGCCTCTCCCCTGGGAAGACTCTGCAGTCGAGCGCTGAGGTGCCTGCTCTGATGATGCCCTCCAGGTACGAGCGCAAGAAGTGTCCAGTCGCTCCTCGTCGTCCTCCACCTGAATGACCTCTGCAATGACAACCGATAGTGTTAACATCTACTGTGTCGAGTCCCATCCGGACGAACCAACAACTTTCTAACCTCTATGATAACTGGCCGCGTCAGCAGTATCAACATCCATCACTTCCCCTCCATCTTGATGAGGCGAGGTCACAGATGTAGCAGCTCTGACGAATCGAATGACATTCGATCAGATACAACCTGAGACTTCAGTCGACAGAAAAAATTCAGAAATAAACACTTAAGTGGAGATGACAGGTACGGCCACCCTCATGCGAGGCAGAGCTTTGTGAGGCTTGGTGACGGCTTGCTTGGGTTGCTTGGCCAATCTTTCGCTCGACTCAGCGATCGAAGGGCAGCTCCGTTTTGGGTTCTTCTCGCCGGGGCCCACAGCTTTGCCCTTGGCAAATGCTGGATCCTGGCGGGCCTTGGTGCGACTTTCATGTCGGGGGGTGACTCGACCTCTTCCTCTTTGCCGGGGTCCTCATATTTGTCCTCAGAGTCAGAAGAACCATCACCGTCCACACTGCCACCCTCGCTCACCACGCCATCTTCAACATGGTTCCTGTTGGGAACGGGCGAGTGCATGTGCATCCATTCCTGCATGATTCCACGAAAGAAGTCAGTTCAATATATCACTCGACAGTACAAACACATCATTCGACATCACACAACTCACCAGATTCTTTGGCGGGTTTTCAGCCGAGTAAGGTCGGATCCTCTTGGCTCCCAAAGGATTGTCGCAAGCTCCGGTGATGCTACGGAGCCACTGCTCGATAGTTTTCTGCAGAACTTCTTCGGGATGCATCCTAGTCGAGTCCTCAGGGCCTGCGTAGTGCCACATGGTGTGGTCTCTGGCTTGGACCGGCTAAATACGTCGACCGGGAAAAGTCTCCAACAGGTCCATACCAGTCACTCCACCCCGGATCAGCTGCACCACCGCTTCAACTAAGATGCCTACTTGGACGTGCTCCTCTTCAGTCACCTTCAGAGATTTGGGGACGGCTGGACGGTCGGGTGTGTGGGGGGGAAGACCAGTCGACATATTGGGCAATGCTGCATCTTTGCAGTAGAACCAGGTCAACTACCAACCTTTGACAGACTCAGGAAAAGTCATGGCAGGGAAGGAACTACGAGCTCTTTTCTGAACTCCTAAACCTCCACACAGCTGGAGCACGTGAGTCTTCCCATCAGCGGGGAGGGCTTTCTTCACGGTCTGGGATCTGACCGTGAAGAGGTGTTTGAACAATCCCCAGTGGAGAGAGCAGCCCAGGAATAATTCGCACAAAGTGACGAATGCAGACAGATAGGTGATGGTATTTGGAGAGAGGTGGTGCAGTTGAGCACCGAAAAATTTCAGAAATCCCCTAAAGAATGGGTGGGGCGGCAGAGAAAAACCTCGTTCGACGTGGGAGAGAAGGAGGACCCGCTCCCTGTCGCGCGGCTCCGGCTCGTGCTCCTCCCCCGGCAGCCTCCAGGCGCCGTCCGCCACGAGCCCGTCGGAGATGAGGCCCTCCATGTCCTCGTGAGTGATGACGGAGGGGAGAAAATCCCCCTGCATCCAACCCGCCTGCACGGCGAACCGGGCGGTCGAGGGCTTCTTGCCTTTGAGCTTCCCCGCCCCCTTCTTCACCCGCTCCAGCTTCTCCGTCGTGTTCTTCATCGTCAGCGCGGCGGCTCTTGTCGAGGAAGATCGGAGCGGGGTGCTGGGAGCAAAGGAGGCGGAGGAAAAGAGAGAAAGAGCTGGCGGAGGTACTGTGTGAACCGCAACGCTGAAAGCTTTATATGTTGCCAAGTGTCTCACTAACCAATGGACCCGCGAGGTTACCGCGCGCCAACCGCTGACGGCACCCGGTACGTGGCGATATGACCGGCGCAAAAATCAAGGCGTCGTGCCTCCACTTGCCCCGATCGTGGCGTCATCATCGCGCGTGCGCGCTTCCCAAATTTTCGTATCCCGGAAACTCCGGGTCTGTCAGACTGACCCGTCACCTCCCAACATACTGTCAGTTCACTCGGAACAAAAACCAATCCTCAACATCCACTCAGGCACTTCTTAAGGCTGAATGGATCCGGGTGAGCGGAGAAGAATTCAATCGATGCAAGTTTCGTTGAAGCCCCAAATATCATTCGGAAGATTGTGCGCGTCGATCCTGAATGAACGCTAATTCTTAGAGTTCAATCGACGCAAGTTCCATGAGAATCCCAAATATCATTCGGAGGATTTGGTGCACTAACTCAAGGTCTACGTTGACACCTCCTTCCACCACTCAAACCCAATCCATTCGGGGGCTAATGACGAGGATATGTACCTAGGGTAGGGTCCTAGGCAAGGCCCACATACCCTACCCAAAGACACCACATGTGAGGACTTGAAGATCAAGCATGAACTTCCGAGTGGATCCCTGGAGACGTTCAAAGCCACTCGACAGTAATCCACTCGGAGACTCCCGCTCTCACTCGGCAATCGCGTGTCACTCGGAAGACCTCGCTTTCACTCGACGCCAGAAGACCAGGAGCCATCATCAAGAGCCCAATGGGCAGACGCTGGTTCAATGGTCATTAGTAGCTTTTATTACGTACGTTACCTGTAACGGCAGACTTTAAACCCCATGACTAGGCCCTTAGATGCGGGACAATTATGAGGGGCAGCGAACTCTATATAAGACGCCCCTCCCCTCCTGCACAAGGGTTTGCAACCATTGTAATCTCAACATTCCACACGACATAAAGCTCCTGAGCACTGAGATGTAGGGCTGTTACCTCCATGAGAGGGGCCTGAACTCATACATCCGTGTGTACACCCTCACCGTAGCTAGGACTCTTCCCTCTCCCTTCATACCCCTACCATCTACTGTCTGGCTCGTTCCCACGACACTCATCTTCTCTCTATCTTCTGCAGTCACTGGACATTGAGTCTTACTCAATTCACACCTTGTAACACAGGCAAGAACCCCTTCTTGGACTGATCCATTTTGAACTTCTTCGAAACTTTATAAAGGTATGTGCTTTGTGAAAGTGCTATCAAGCATCTCGATCTATCTCTATAGATCTTAATGCCTAATATTAAAGCAGCTTCTCCTAGGTCCTTCATTGAAAAACTCTTGTTCAAATATTCCTTCACGCTTTCTAGCATTTCTATATTGTTTCCAATCAGCAAGATGTCATCCACATATAATATTAGAAACGCTATAGAACTCCCACTCACTTTCTTGTAAATACAATATTCTCCATAAACTTGTATAAAACCAAACGCTTTGATCACCTCATCAAAGCGCTTATTCCAACTCCGAGATGCTTGCACCAGTCCATAAATGGACCACTGGAGTTTGCAAACTTTGTCAGCATTCTCTGGATCGACAAAACCTTTTGGTTGCATCATATACAACTCTTCCTCAAGGAAATCATTGAGGAACGTTGTTTTGACATCCATCTGCTAAATTTCATAGTCGAAATATGCAGCTATTGCTAACATGATTCTAACGGACTTAAGCATCGCTACGGGTGAGAAGGTCTCATTGTAGTCAACTCCTTGAACTTGTGAAAAACCCTTTGCCACAAGTCGAGCTTTATGGATGGTGATATTACCGTCCGTGTCCACCTTCTTCTTAAAGATCCATTTGTTCTGAATGGCCTGTCGCCCTTCAGGTAATACTTCTAAAGTCCATACTTATTTCTCATACATGGATCTCATCTCGGATTTCATGGCCTCTAACCATTTCTCGGAATACGAGCCCATCATCGCTCCTCCATAGCTCGTAGGTTCATTGTTGTCCAACAACATGACCTCCAAGATAGTGTTGTCGTACCACTCAGGAGCAGTCCGCGCCCTTGTCGACCTATGAGGTTCAATAGTAACTTGATCCGAAGCTTCATGATCATCATCATTAACTTCCTCTTCAACTGTTGTAGGCTCCACAGAAACATCTTTCTGCTCTGCGCTACTCTTTGGTTGAAGTAAAGGTTCAATAACCTCATCATCCTCCCACTCAATTATTTTGAGAGAAACTCTTTCTCAAGAAATGTTCCATTCTTAGCGACAAACACTTTGCCTTCGGATCTGAGATAGAAGGCATACCCAACTGTCTCTTTGGGTATCCTATGAAGACGCATTTCTCCACTTTGGTTTCAAGCTTTTCAAGCTGAAGCTTTTTGACATAAGCATCACATCCCCAAGCTTTAAGAAACGACGACTTTGGCTTCTTGCCAAACCACAGTTCATATGGCATTGTCTCAATGGATTTCGATGGTGCCCTATTTAAAGTGAATGCAGCTGTCTCTAATGCATAACCCCAAAACGATAGTGGCAAATCAGCAAAAGACATCATAGAACGCACCATATCTAATAAGGTTCGATTACGACCTTCGGACACACCATTACGCTGTGGTGTTCCAGGCGGTGTCAATTGTGAAACAATTCCACACTGTCTTAAGTGACTGCCAAACTCATAAGGACATACAATCTCTTGGAAGCTATGAGGATGATCCTCAAGCTACGGACCTAGTCCGCATAGTTGCTTCCGTCATCTTTCAGCTTGGTTTTCTCTAGGAACGCGTTGAAGTTGAGGGTAAGATTAGCGTTGGCCATTGGATCTACAATATAGATTGTAAAGAACATTTTTAGACTAAGTTCATGATAATTAAGTTCACATAATCAAATTATTTAATGAACTCCCACTTAGATAGACATCTCTCTAGTCATCCAAGTGATACATGATCCACATCAACTAGCCCGTGTCCGATCATCATGTGAGACGGACTAGTCATCCATGGTGAACATCTCCATGTTGATCGTATCTTCTATACGACTCATGTTCGACCTTTCGGTCTTCTGTGTTCCGAGGCCATGTCTGTACATGCTAGGCTCGTCAAGTCAACCTAAGTGTATTGCGTGTGTAAATCTGGCTTACACCCGTTGTATGCGAACGTTAGAACCTATCACAGTCGATCATCACGTGGTGCTTCGAAACAATGAACCTTAGCAACGGTGCATAGTTAGGGTGAACACATTTCTTGAAATTGTAGTGAGAGATCATCTTATTTAGCTACCGTCGTTCTAAGCAAATAAGATGTAAACATGATAAACATCACATGCAATCAATATAGTGACATGATATGACCAATATCATCTTGCTCCTTTGATCTCCATCTTCGGGGCACCATGATCATCAATGTCACTGGCACGACACCATGATCTCCATCATCATGATCTCCATCATCGTGTCTTCATGAAGTTGTCCCGCCAACTATTACTTCTACTACTATGGATAACGATTAGCAATAAAGTAAAGTAATTACATGTTGTTTATGATTGACACGTAGGTCATACAATAAATTAAGACAACTCCTATGGCTCCTGTTGGTTGTCATACTCATCGACATGCAAGTCGTGAATCCTATTACAAGAACATGATCAATCTCATACATCACAATGCATCACATCACATCCTTTGGCCATATCACATCACAAGGCATATGCTGCAAAAACAAGTTAGACGTCCTCTAATTAGTTGTTGCAAGTTTTTACGTGGCTGCTATAGGTTTCTAGCAAGAACGTTTCTTACCTACGCCAAAACCACAACGTGATATGCCAATTGCTATTTACCCTTCATAAGGACCCTTTTCATCCAATCCAATCCGACTAAGGTGGAAGAGACAAACACCTGCTAGCCACCTTATGCAACAAGTGCATGTCAGGCGGTGGAACCGGTCTCACGTAAGCGTACGTGTAAAGTTGGTCCGGGCCGCTTCATCCCACAATACTGCCGAATCAAGATAATACTAGTAACGGTAAGAAAATTAACAAGATCGACGCCCACAACAACTTGTGTTCTACTCGTGCATAGATTCTACGCATAGACCTAGCTCATGATGCCACTGTTGGGAGACGTAGTAGTAAATCAAAAAAATTCTACGTGTCACCAAGATCTATCTATGGAGAAACCAGCAATGAGCAAAGGGGGAGTGCATCTTCATACCTTTGAAGATCGCAAAGCAGAAGCGTTACAAGAATGCGGTTGGTGGAGTCGTACTCGCAGCAATTCAAATCGCGGTGGATTCCGATCTAAGCGCCGAACAACGGCACGTCCGCGTTCAACACACGTGCTGCCCGATGACGTCTCCTATGCCTTGATCCAGCAAGGAGGAGGGAGAGGTTGAGGGAGGCCACTCCAACAGCAGCACAAAGGTGTGGTGGTTGTGGAGCAGCATGGCAACTCTGACAGTGCTTCAACAAGAACTACGGAGGAGGAGGAGGAGGAGAGGGGCTGCCCGAGAGGGAGAGGAACTCGTGTGTTGGCAGCCCCCAAAACCCCCACTAGATATAGGAGGAGGGGAGGAGGATGCGCAGCCCCTAGGGTTCCCACCCTAGGGTGGTGTGTCAAGCCTAGATGGCCATCTGGCCGGCGGCTAGAGAGGGAGAGGGGAGGGGCGGCGCCCTAGGTGGGCCTTAGGCCCATCTGGGCTAGGGTTTGCCCCCCTCTCCTTTTGTGCTGCACCTTGGGACCTTATGGGGGGCGCAACAGCACACCTAGGGGCTTGTTCCCTCCCACTTGCGGCCCATGCAGCCCTCTGGTGCTGGTGGCCCCACTTGGTGGACCCCGGAACCCTTCTGGTGGTCCCGGTATGCTACCAGTGATGCCCGAAACACTTTCGGTGACCAAAACCTCACTTCCTATATATGAATCTTTACCTACAGACCATTCCGGAACTCCTCGTGACATCCGGGATCTCATCCGGGACTCAGAACAACCTTCGGTAACCACGTACACTATTTCCCTATAAGCCTAGTGTCAACGAACCTTAACTGTGTAGACCCTACGGGTTCGGGAGGCACATAGACATGACCGAGACACCTCTCCGGTCAATAACCAACAGCGGGATCTGGATACCCATGTTGGCTCTCACATGCTCCACGATGATCTCATCAGATGAACCACAATGTCGGGGATTCAATCAATCCATATACAATTCCCTTTGTCTACCGGTATGATACTTGCCCGAGATTCGATTGTCGGTATCCATATACTTTGTTCAATCTCGTTACCGGCAAGTCTCTTTACTCATTCCGTAACACATCATCCTGTGGCTAACTCCTTAGTCACACTGAGCTCATTATGATGATGTCTTACCGAGTGGGCCCAGAGATACCTCTCCGTCACACGGAGTGACAAATCCCAGTCTCGATTCGTGCCAACCCAACAGACACTTTCGGAGATACCCGTAGTGTACCTTTATAGCCACCCAGTTACGTTGTGACATTTGGCACACCCAAAGTATTCCTACAGTATCCGGGAGTTGCACAATCTCATGGTCTAAGGAAACGATACTTGACATTAGAAAAGCTTTAGCAGACGAACTACACGATCTTGTGCTATGCTTAGGATTGGGTCTTGTCCATCACATCACTCTCCTAATGATGTGATCCCGTTATCAGTGACATCCAATGTCCATGGTCATGAAACCGTGACCATCCATTGATCAACGAGCTAGCCAACTAGAGGCTCACTAGGGTCATATTGTGGTCTATGTATTCACACATGTATTACGGTTTCTGGTTAATACAATTATAGCATGAACAATAGACAATTATCATGAACAAGGAAATACAATAATAACAATTTTATTATTGCCTCTAGGGCATATTTCCAACAGTCTCCCACTTGCACTAGAGTCAATAATCTAGTTACATCGTGATGTATCGAATACCCATAGAGTTCTGGTGTTGATCATGTTTTGCTCGTGAGAGAGGTTTAGTCAACGGATCTGCGACATTCAGATCCGTATGCACTTTACAAATGTCTATATCTCCTTCCTGAATGTAATCACAAATGGAGTTGAAGCGGAGCTTGATGTTTCTTGTCTTCTTGTGAAACCTGGGCTCCTTGGCAAGGGCAATACTCCAGTGTTGTCACAGAATAGAGTCATCAGGCCGGACGCACTAGGAATCACTCCTAGGTCGGTGATGAACTCCTTCATCCAGACTCCTTCCTTTGCTGATTCCGAAGCAGCTATGTACTCCGCTTCACATGTAGATGCTGCCACAACGCTTTGCTTGCTGCTACACCAGCTTACTACCACTTCGTTCAAAATATACACGTATCCGGTTTGTGACTTGGAGTCATCCGGATCTGTGTCGAAGCTAGCATCGATGTAACCCTTTACGATGAGCTCTTCAGCACCTCCATATACGAGAAACATGCCCTTGGTCCTTTTCAGGTACTTCAGGATATTCTTGAACGTTGTCTAGTGTTCCGCTCCGGGATCACTTTGGTACCTCCCTACCATACTTATGGCAAGGTTCACATCAGGTCTGGTACACAACATGGCATACATAATAGAGCCTATGGCTGAAGCATAGGGGATGACACTCATCTCTTCTCTATCCTTTGCCATGGTCGGGCATTGAGTCATACTTAATCTCACACCCTGTAACACAGGCAAGAACCCCTTCTTGGACTGATCCATATTGAACTTCTTCAATATCTTGTCAAGGTATGTGCTTTGTGAAAGACCTATGAGGCGTCTCGATCTATCTCTATTGATCTTGATGCCTAATATGTAAGCAGCTTCTCCAAGGTCCTTCATTGAAAAACACTTATCAAGTAGGCCTTAACGCTTTCCAAAAGTTATATATCATTTCCCATCAACAATATGTCATCCACATATAATCTGAGAAATGCTACAAAGCTCCCACTCACTTTCTTGTAAATACAGGGTTCTCCATAAACCTGTATAAACCCAAATGCTTTAATCACCTCATTAAAGTGAATGTTCCAACTCCAAGATGCTTGCACCAGCCCATAGATGGACCGCTGGAGCTTGCATACCTTGTTAGCATCTTTAGGATCGACAAAACCTTCCGGCTACATCATATACAGTTCTTCCTTAAGGAAGCCATTAAGGAATGCCGTTTTGACATCCATTTTCCAGATCTCATAATCATAAAATGTGGCAATTGCTAACATGATTCGGACGAACTTCAGCATCACTACGGGTGAGAAAGTCTCATCGTAGTCAACTCCTTGAACTTGTCGATAACCCTTAGCGACAAGCCGAGCCTTATAGACAGTCACATTACCATCCTCGTCAGTCTTTTTCTTAAAGATCCATTTATTTTCTATGGCTTGCTTATCATCAGGCAAGTCCACCAAAGTCCATACTTTGTTCTCATACATGGATCCTATCTCAGATTTCATGGCTTCAAGCCATTTGTTGGAATCTGGGCCCGCCATCGCTTCTTCATAGTTCGAAGGTTCACCGTTGTCCAACAACATGATCTCCAGGACAGGCTTGTCATACAACTCTGGTGCGGAACGTGTCCTAGTGGACCTTCGAATAGCAACTTGATCTGAAGTTTCATGATCATCATCATTAACTTCCTCTCCAGCCGGTGCAGGCTCCAAAGAAACAACTTCCTGTGTTGCGCTACTCTCCGGTTCGAGTGGAGGTACAATTACCTCATCAAGTTCTATTTTCCTCCCACTTACTTCTTTCGAGAGAAACTCTTTCTCTAGAAAGGATCCATTCTTGGCAACAAAGGCTTTGCCTTCGGATCTAAGGTAGAAGGTATACACAATAGTTTCTTTGGGGTATCCTATGAAGACGCAATTTTCCGCTTTGGGTTCAAGCTTCTCAGGTTGAAGTTTGTTCACATAAGCATCGCATCCCCGAACTTTCAGAAACGACATCTTAGGTTTCTTTCCAAACCATAATTCATACGGTGTCGTCTCAACGGATTTAGACAGAGCCCTATTTAAAGTGAATGCGGCAGTCTCTAATGCATATCCCCAAAATGAGAGCGGTAAGTCGGTAAGAGACATCATAGATCGCACCATATCCAATAGAGTGCGATTACAATATTCAGACACACCATTTCGTTGAGGTGTGCCAGGCGGCGTGAGTTGTGAAACAATTCCACATTTCCTTAGGTGTGTGCCAAACTTGTGACTCAAATATTCTCCGCCACGATCAGATCGTAGGAACTTTATTTTCCTGTCATGTTGATTCTCTACCTCACTCTTAAATTCCTTGAAATTTTCAAAGGTCTCAGACTTGTGTTTCATTAAGTAGACATACACATATCTGCTTAAGTCATCAGTGAGGGTGAGAACATAACGGTAGTCATCGCAAGCCTCAATGCTCATTGGACCGCATACATCGGTATGTATTATCTCCAACAAGTCAGTTCCTCGCTCCATTGTTCCAGAGAACAAAGTCTTGGTCATCTTGCACATGAGGCATGATTCGCACATGTCAAATGATTCAAAATCAAGAGACTCCAAAAGTCCATCAGCATGGAGTTTCTTCATGCATTTGACACCAATATGACCAAGGCGGCAGTGCCACATGTAAGTGGGAATATCGTTATCAACCTTACACTTTTTGGTACTCACACTATGAACATGTGTAACATCACGTTCGAGATTCATCAAAAATAAACCATTAACCAGCGGGGCATGACCATAAAAAAATTCTCTCATATAAATAGAACAACCATTATTCTTAGATTTAAATGAGTAGCCATCTCGCATCAAGCGAGATCCAGATACAATGTTCATGCTCAAAGCTGGTACTAAATAACAATTATTAAGGTTTAAAACTAATCCCGAAGGTAGATGTAGAGGTAGCGTGCCGACGGCGATCACATCGACCTTGGAACCATTCCCGACGCGCATCGTCACCTCGTCCTTTGCCAGTCTCCGCTTATTCCGCAGCTCCTACTTGGAGTTACAAATGTGAGCAACTGCACCGGTATCAAATACCCAGGAGCTACTACGAGCGCTGGTAAGGTACACATCAATAACAAGTATATCACATATACCTTTAACGTTGTCGGCCTTCTTATCCGCTAAGTACTTAGGGCAGTTCCGCTTCCAGTGACTAGTACCCTTGCAATAAAAGCACTCAGTCTCAGGCTTGGGTCCATTCTTGTTCTTCTTCCTGGCAAGTTGCTTACCGGTCGTGGCAACTGCTTTGCCGTCCTTTTTGAAGTTCTTCTTACCCTTGCCTTTCTTGAAACTAGTGGTCTTATTCACCATCAACACTTGATGCTCCTTTTTGATCTCGACCTCCGCTGATTTCAGCATCGAGTACAACTCAGGAATGGACTTCTCCATCCCCTGCATGTTGTAGTTCATCACAAAGCTCTTGTTGCTAGGTGGGAGCGACTTGAGGATTCTATCAATAACCGAGTCACCCGGAAGATTAACTCCCAGCTGAGACAAGTGATGATACATAAGTTGCTTTTCAACCTTCTCAAGGACCTCCTTTGTCGAATCCGATCAAACTAAAGTAGGAGAAACAAACACCTGCCAGCCATCTTTGTGCAATGAAGTTACACGTCAGTCGATGGAACCGGTCTCTCGTAAGCGCACGAGTAAGGTTGGTCCGGGACGCTTCATCCCACAATACCTCTGAACCAAAACACGACCAAGGGAGGAAGAAATCTAAGCATCAACGCCCACAAACTCTTTGTGTTCTACTCGAGATCTCATCTACACAACGACCTAGTTTGGATCCACTGTTGGGGAACGTTGCATGGGAAACAAAAAATTCCTACGCTTCACCAAGATCAATCTAGGAGATGAGCATCTATGAGAGGGGAGAGTGGATATACATATCCTTGTAAGTCGCTCAGCGGGAAGCATTAAGAAACATGGTTGATGTAGTTGAAATTCTTCGCGATCCAAATCACCGAGCGTCCCGCGATCCAATTAGGATCCGTCCCGATCTAGCACCGAACGGACGGCACCTCCGTGTTCAGCACACGTACGGCTTGATGACAATCTCCACCTTTTTGATCCAGCAAGAGGGAGTGAAGAGGTAGACGAGTTCTCTGGCAGCGCGACGGTGTTGCGGCGATGGTGGTGGAGTAATTCCAGGAGGGCTTCGCCTAAGCACTGCTGAAACCGATCTAGAGGAGAAACTATGGACTAGAGGAGAGGGCAGCACATGGCTAAAATTCTGTAGCAAAAACACTCAAAACCTCTAGTATATATAGGAGGAGGGGAGGGAGGAGACTTGGCTCCCAAGGGATCCAAATCCACTTCGGCCGAAGTGGAGGGAGGAGTCCTCCTCCTCCACTCCTAGTAGGATTAGGACTCCTTCCTTTTTTCCACTTTTGCCTTTCATTCCACCTTGGGTTTCTTCCCCAACCGCATGGGCTTCCTGTGGGCCTTCGGCCAGCCCACCAAGGGCTGGTATTCCTTCTCCCACGGACCATGTAGCCTCTTGGGTCGAAATACCCCTCCCGATGGTCCTCTGGTACCCTCTCGGCACTCCCGGTACACTACCGATGAGCCTGGAACTTTTCTGTTGACCAAAACAGGACTTCCTATATATCAATCTTTACCTCCGGACCATTCTGGATCTCCTCGTGATGTCCGGGATCTCATCCAGGACTCCGAACAACCTTCGGTCACCACCATGCATAACTCTATACTACCGAAACATCACCAAACCTTAAGTGTGCAGACCCTACGGGTTCAAGAACCATGTAGACATGACCGAGACACCTCTATAGTCAATAGCCAATAGCAAGACCTGGATGCCCATATTGATTCCTACATATTCTATGAATATCTTTATCGGTCGAACCTCTGTGTCAAGGATTCAATTAATCCCGTATGATGTACCCTTTTTCTTCGGTATGTTACTAGCCCGAGTTTTGATCGTCGGTATCTCCATACCTAGTTCAACCTTGTTACCGGCAAGTCTCTTTACTCGTTTCCGTAATACAAGATTCCGTGAGTTGCATGATCTCATGGTCATAGGAACATATACTTGACAGTAGCAATAAACTGACACGATCATATGCTACATTTATAGTTTGGGTCTTGTCCATCCCATCATTCTCCTAATGATGTGATCTCTTTATCAAATGACATATCATGTCAATGGGTAGGAAACCTTTACCATCTTTGATCAACGAGCTAGTCTACTAGAGGCACACTAGGGACAAAGTGTTGTCTATATATCCACACATGCAATGTGTTTCCAATAAATACAATTATAGCATGGATAATAAACAATTATCATGAACAAGGAAATATAATAATAACACTTTATTTATTGCCTCTAGGGCATATTTCCAACACCTTCCACCATGTGTTCACCTCCCAGCACGTTTACTTTGATGAATTTGTGTTTCTGTTTCACCAGGTACCACTGGCTGCTCCTCCAGCTTCTGCTGACATGGGAGCCTTGACGGCTCTCCCAGGGCCCTCGCGTGCTGCTCTTGGCCCGCCCCTGGCTTTGAGGCGTGCCACCCGCCGGCCTCCTTCAGTTCGGCGCCCCCGCCTACGGCGCCCGCGGCTCTGACGCCCGCAGCCCCGGTGCCCCCGCATGTGGCGCCTTCTTCAACCGCGGCTCTGACGCCCGCGGCCCCGGCGCCCCTGCCTGTGGCGCCTTCTTCGACCGCGGCTCTAGAGCCTGCGGCCCCGGCGCCCTTGCCTACGGCGCCTCCTTCGATCAAGGCTCTGGCACCCATGGCCCCGGTGCCACCGGTGCCCTCTTCACCATCGACTGCGGCCACGTCCACGGTCGGTCCGGTCACTCGCGCTCGTACGGGTGTGTTCCGTCGGAGCCCACGCTATGCCTCGGATGAGTACGTCCACGCTGCATCCACCTCTTCGCCTTTGCCCCTACCATCCTCCATCCGAGCCGCTCTTCGTGACCCGCTCTGGATGGCTGCGATGCAAGAGGAGTTTGATGCCCTGCTGCGCAATCGAACGTGGCAGCTTGTTCCCCGTCCCCGGCACGCCAATGTCATCTCCGGGAAGTGGGTCTTCAAACACAAGCTCCGTCCTAATGGTACCCTCGACCGCTATAAAGTGCGCTGGGTTGTTCGTGGTTTTCGGCAACGTGCTGGTGTCGACTTCACTGACACCTTTGCTCCAGTTGTTAAGCCCGTCTCGATTCGCACGGTTCTACACCTTGCGGTATCCCGTGCTTGTCCGATGCACCAGATGGACGTTTCCAACGCCTTCCTCCATGGTCACCTTCAGGAGCAGGTCTTCTGTCAGCAACCCACGGGGTTCGTTGATACGGCATTTCCTGATCACGTGTGTCTGCTCTTGCGGTCCTTGTACGGACTCAAGTAGGCCCCTCGCGCTTGGGACCAGCGCATCGCGACATTTCTGCACCAGCTCAGGTTTCGCTCTACCCGCTTGGATGCCTCGCTCTTGTCTATCACCAGGGCTCCGACATGGCCTACTTGCTGCTTTATGTCGACGACATCATCCTGACGACATCCACGGCAAGTCTTCTCAGTCAGCTCACTGCTCGTCTTCGCGCGGAGTTCGCCATTAAGGACTTGGGTCCTTTGCACTACTTCCTCGGTGTTGAGGTGGTACGACGACCAGATGGCTTCTTCCTTCATCAGTGGAAGTACGTTCATGAGCTCCTGGATCATGCTAGCATGCTCAATTGCAAGCCTGCCGATATGCCTGTTGATATGAAGGCCAAGCTCTCTGCCACAGATGGTGCGCCCTTTTCGGATGCTGCCTTCTACCGGTCTATCGTTGGTGCTCTTCAGTACCTCACTCTGACTCGGCCAGAGATTTAGTATGCCATCCAGCAGGTGTGTCTCCATATGCATGCTCCTCGGAATGTTCACTGGGCCTCTGTCAAGCGGATTCTCCGCTATGTTTGTGGCACTATGGACCTCGTCGTCACGCGTCACGCCTCCACCGACACCGCGCTCACAGCCTACTCCAATGCCGACTAGGAGAGCTGCCCTGACACTCGTCGCTCTACCTCAGGCTACTATGTCTACCTTGGACGCTCGCTCATCTCATGGTCGTCTGACAAGGATATGTACCTAGGGTAGGGTCCTAGACAAGGCCTACATACCCTACCTAAGGACACTACATGGGAGGACTTGAAGATCAAGCATGAAGTTCCGAGTGGATTCCTGGAGACGTTCAAAGCCACTCGACAGATATCCACTCGGAGACTCCTTCTTTCACTCGGCAGTCGCGTGTCACTCGGAAGACCTCTCTTTCACTCGATGCTAGAAGACCAGGAGCCATCATCAAGAGTCCAGCGGGCAGACATTGGTTCAATTGTCATTAGTAGCTTCTATTGCGTACGTTACCAGTAACGGCAGACTTTAACCCCACGATCGGACCCTTAGATGCTGGGTAATTATGAGGGGCAGCAAACTCTATATAAGCCGCCTCTCCCCTCTTGCACAAGGGTTCGCAACCACTGTAATCTCTATATTCCACACGACATAAGCTCCCGAGCACTGAGACGTAGGGTTGTTACCTCCACGAGAGGGGCCTGAACTCATACATCCGTGTGTACATCCTCGCCATAGCTAGGACTCTTCCCTCTCCTTTCGTACCCCTACCATCTACTGTCAGGCTCATTCCCACGACAGTTGGCACCCACCGTGGGGCAGGCATCTAAGCGACTTCCGGCGAGGTTGCATTTTTCATCCTTCGACATGTCTTCCGGCGGGGTTTTTGTCCTGGGCACGAGATCCGTTTCGTAGCGCTCACCTTCATCACCGACGATTCGGCATGGCTCCAGTAAGCGCCTCTCAATGTCGAGGCGCTCCCGGTCCGCGGGGCCGCGCACTTCCGTGCAAGTTCCTGTGGCATGTTGCTGCGTCAGCCTTCGACTCCTTATTCATCGGCTCCCAACGTTGTTCATGGTCGCAAGCGGTTCGGTCGCTCACGACTTCGGTGCTAGGTCAAACACACAGTGGCGCGTCAAACTTCTCCGCAGATTGCAGCACTTGAGCCCGCTGAGTCCCTTCACGGTGTGTTTGAGTCGGATTCCGATCCGTTCGACGTGCCTTTTGAGTGCGAAAGCTGCGATCCTGCAGCGGAGGTCTTGATGGCGGGCTCCCATCAGAGTTCACCGCCTGGCTTTGGCCATAGCAGGCACGAGGGTGGAGGTCCGTCAAAAGAGCAGCCGCGTCGCAAGGGGGAGGTTCTTCATACTCCCATCATCGGCACGACTGCCGAGGCCCAAGATTTGGAGGCCGCACGCATTCGTTTGGAAGAACTCCAGGCAGAGCTTGACGAGCACGCTCGCCAGCACTCGCCACGCCCTAGTCGACGTCAGCGAAAGCTGTTTCCGACTAGATCTCGCGATGATGTTGAGGTATATCGAACTCCTGTGTTAAATGTAGCTGCTGCTGCTAGGATATCAGATTCCATTCAGCCGTGTCGGTCAGAGGCTGGAAGAGGGTTGATGCAGATCAGAGCACTGTTAGATGCAGTGCAGCGTCAGAATTCAGTAGTTTCTCAGTCCTGCAACAGGATACACAAGAATTCACCCAGGGCAGAGACCGTTCAGTCGGCACACAAGCCTGGATCGCCCCTGCGCCATTGGGGCGGCGGTTTCTATGAAGGGCAAGATAGAGATCAGTTTCACCACGAAGACCACCGTCGAGTGCCCACTCCTCCGTGGAGTGGTCTGCACGCACCCCGGCACCAGGATGACAGGCGCTCCTTCGGTTATGAGCGGAATGCGGGCTTTGACGCCCGCGCCCTCCTTGTTCAGAAGCGGATAGACAGGAGCAGAGCCCACAGGGAAGGATATGATAGAGATTTTCCGAGTGGTAACTCGACAGTGGTTTCTGGTCCTGAATGTTTCAGCAGAGCCATACGTTCTATGGAGATTCCCCCCAACTTTAGGTTGGCGGCAGGAATTGGGAAGTTTTCTGGCAAATCAAAGCTGGAGACTTGGTTAGATGATTACCGAGTGGCTATGCAAATTGGTGGGGGAAATGACAATGTGGCAATGAAGCACCTGTCCCTGATGTTGGATGGTTCAGCTCGCGCTTGGCTGAATCGCCTGGCTCCTTCCAGTATACATTGCTGGGAGGATCTTGCCCAAGTGTTTGTCCGGACCTTTGAGGGCACTTGCAAGCATCCGGTAGGTCTGGTCGACTTACAACACTGTGTCCAGAAGCCCAATGAAACTTTAAGGGATTATATTCAGCGATGGTCCACTCTGCATCATACAGTGGAGAATGTGTCGGAACATCAGGTTGTTTGTGCATTCAAGACCGGGGTGAGATACAGAGAACTTTATCTGAAGTTTGGGCGAACGGGTGATATTTCACTCGGCAAGATGATGGAAATCGCCACTCGGTATGCCAATGGCAAGGAAGAAGACCATCTCCTTAGCGGCAAAGGAAAGGCAGTCATCAATGAGGCTGGCGGTAGCAACAATCGGAAACAGAAGCGAAAGGCTGAAGATCCGGTTCAGGCAGAAGCAGCAGCACTGGCGACTCAGTCGAAGAACAAGGGCAAAGCTAAGACTCAGTATGCCCCCAAGAAAGGGAAAAATCAGTCAGGAACTGATATTATGGATCAGCCGTGTGTAATACACACGAGGAAAGATGCGGAAGGCAATCTGATTTTGCCCAAGCACACCACTCGACAGTGTCGGACCCTTATTCAGCAATTCAAGGGAGACTAGTCAAGTGATAAATCTCCTGAGAAGGGAGATGAAGATGAGGAAAAAGAAACATTCCCGGATGTCACTGCTACACTGGTGATCTTTGCCGATGTCGAGAGCAAGAGCCGTCTGAAAGTCATCAACAGAGATATCAACATGGCTATACCAGACACCCCCCACCTACCTCAAATGGTCCCAATATGCTATCACATTTGACCAGACAGACCATCCTGCTCATGTGGCCACTCTCGGTCAACAGGCTCTGGTAGTTGATCCGGTGGGGGGGGACTCGACTTAGAAAGGTCCTCATGGACGGCGGCAGCGGCCTGAACATTCTTTATGCAGATACCCTGAAAGGGATGGGCATTCCGATGTCCCATCTGAGTGAGAGCAACATGCAGTTTCACGGGGTCATCCCAGGAAAGAAGGCCAAGTCACTCGGCCAGATAGCATTGGATGTGGCATTCGGGAATGACAAAAATTTCCGAAAAGAAAAGTTGACATTTGAAGTCGTGGATTTCAAGAGTGCTTACCACGCCATTCTGGGTCGACCCGTGTATGCACGTTTCATGGCCCGACCATCTTATGTGTATCTCAAGTTGAAAATGCCAGGCCCTAAGGGCGTGATCACGGCCACTGGCAATCGACAGCGGGCAGAAGAGTGCCTCCAGCAAGGCTCCAAGATCGTCGATCACCAGATGGCCATGGTTGAGTTGGAGGAGTACAAGAAAACCGCCGACCCTGCCGATTTGCTCCGTGCAAAGAAGCCGGCTTCCGAGTCGGCATTTCAGTCGGCAGGGGAGGTGAAGAAGGTACACATCCATCCAACGGATCCTACTGCTGCCCCGACAAATATCTCATCAACACTTGATAGCAAATAGGAAGCCAAGCTCATCCAGTTCCTCCGTGAGAACTGGGATATCTTTGCATGGAAGCCTGTTGACATGCCGGGGATTCCCAGGGAGCTGGTTGAGCATCGTCTGCATGTGGATCCGAAAGCCAAACCCGTCAAGGAGCATTTGCGTCGTTCAGCGGCGGAGAAGCACAAGGCAATCAGAGAAGAAGTGGCCCGTCTCTTGCAAGCCAAGTTCATTCGGGACATTTACCACTCCGAGTGGCTCTCGAATGTTGTGATGGTGCTAAAGAAAGATAAGTCATTGCGCATGTGCATTGACTTCAAACATCTCAACAAGGTGTGCCCAAAATATCATTTTCCGCTCCCCCGCATAGATCAAATTGTTGACTCGACAGCGGGGTGTGAGCGTTTATCATTTTTGGATGCTTATTCTGGGTACCATCAGATCCGTCTGTATGGCCCGGACGAAATAAAGACAGCCTTCATTACCCCATTCGGGTGTTTTTGTTACATCACCATGCCTTTTGGTCTCAAGAATGCCGGCGCTACTTTTATGCACATGATTCAAAAATGTTTACTCGACTAGATCCCTCAGAATGTCGAGGCATACATAGACAATATAGTGGTCAAGTCCCGTAAAGGTTCCGACCTACTGGCTGACTTGGCCGAGACATTCGCCAATTTGAGGCGATTCGACATAAAGCTGAATCCGTCCAAGTGTACTTTCAGCGTCCCTGGTGGCAAGTTACTCGGTTTTCTCGTTTCCAAGCGAGGAATTAATGTCAACCCCGAGAAAATCAGCACCATTACCCGTATGAAGACTCGCGTGCAAGTGCACGATGTTCAGAAGCTCACAGGTTGCTTGGCAACATTGAGTCGATTCATTTCTCGTCTTGGTGAGAAGGCTCTGTCCTTGTATCAATTGATGAAGAAGTCCGACACGTTCGACTGGACTCCCGAAGCCGAAGCAGCGTTTGTTGAGCTCAAAGCCCTGCTCTCCACCCAGCCGGTGCTTGCCGCTCCTGCTAGCAAAGATCCCTTGCTCATGTACATCATGGCCACAAATCAGGTCGTCAGTATAGTACTGACTGTCGAGCGAGAAGAGGAGGGTAAAGCTTATAAAGTCCAGCGGCCAGTTTATTATGTCTCGGAAGTTTTGTCCCCCTCAAAGCAAAGATATCCACACTATCAGAAGCTGAATTATGGTATTTACCTATCAGCGAAGAAGGTGGCGCATTAGTTCCAAGACCACTCAGTTTCAGTCATCAGTGATGCTCCCTTGTCTGAAATTTTCAATAATCGAGACGCATCAGGTCGAGTGGCTAAATGGGCAATCGAGCTTGGACACTTTGACATCAGATTCGAAGCCAAAAAAGCAATCAAGTCCCAAGCATTGGCGGATTTCATGGCCGAGTGGATCGAATAGCAACAGCCTATCCAAGTTCACTCGGCGCATTGGACAATGTTCTTTGACGGCTCCAAAATGTTGAATGGGTCTGGTGCTGGGGTTGTCCTGATATCTCCTAGGGGCGACAAGCTCAGATATGTCTTGCAAATTCACTTCGATTCCTCCAACAATGAGGCAGAGTATGAAGCACTGTTGTATGGGTTGTGCATGGCTATCTCACTCGGCGTCAAGCGCCTGATGGTTTATGGCGACTCAGATCTAGTGGTGAATCAAGTGATGAAAGAGTGGGATGTTCGAAACCCCGCTATGACTGGATACCGCAATACAGTCCGAAAGTTGGAGAAGAAGTTTGAACGCCTGGAACTTCATCATGTTCCCCGACTGAAAAATCAGGCGGCCAATGAACTATCCAAGATTGGTTCCACTCGACGGCCTGTCCCCAGCGATGTGTTCTTGGAGCACTTACACACTCCTTCGGTTCAAGAAGATCCTTTCACCGAAGAGCCCACACAGGCTTTGAGTTCCACTGACTCGACAGAAGTTGATGTCCCCGTAGTGATTGACCTGGTCATGGAGATTCTGGTTATCATTCCCGATTGGACTGTGCCTTACATTGCCTATATCCTCAGACAAGAGCTCCCTGAAGATGAAACAGAGGCTCGGTAGATTGTGCGCAGGTCCAAGGCTTTCACTGTGATGGGAGATCAGCTGTTTAGAGAGAGTGTGACTGGTGTCACCCAGCGCTGCATTCCCTCGAGGAAGGTCGAATGATTCTAGTCGAGATTCACTCGGGAACTTGCGGCCACCATGCGTCTTCAAGGATGATTGTTGCTAAAGCATACCGAGCTGGTTTTTACTAGCCACAAGCTAATGAGATGGCTAAAGACATCGTTGATCATTGCGATGGTTGCCAGTTCTATGCGAACCTGTCACAGAAGCCGGTGTCTGCTTTGAAGACAATTCCTCTTGCTTGGCCATTTGTGGTTTGGGGACTCGACATGGTTGGCCCCTTCCGACCCGAAAAAGGAGGATTCACTCATTTGTTGGTAGCAGTCGACAAATTCACCAAGTGGATAGAAGCCAAGCCAATCAAGAAGCTGAACTCCCGTACGGCGGTCACGTTCATGAGAGAGATAATTTGTCAATACGGCATCACGCACAGCATCATCATGGACAACGACACTAATTTTGACTCGGAAGAATTCATGAACTTTTGTAACTCCCAAGGCACCCGAGTGGATTATGCATTTGTTGCACATCCTCAAACCAATGGGCAAGTCGAGCGGGCTAATGGTCTCATCCTGCAATGTCTGAAGCCTCGTCTCATGCACGATTTGGATCATGCCGCCGGAGCCTAGGTAACTGAGCTACCGTCTGTTTTGTGGGGTCTGAAGACAACGCCTAATCGGTCGACTGGACGAACTCCTTTCTTCCTTGTCTATGGTGCTGAAGCCATATTGCCGAGTGACTTGGCCCACAATTCTCCTCGAGTGAAGCTGTATTCTGAGGCTGAAGCTGAACATGCCAGACAGGACGGTGTAGATCTTCTAGAGGAGGAATGAGAGATGGCACTGATCCGGACTACTGCCTATCAGCAGGACCTCCGATGCTTCCATGAGAAGAATGTCAAGAGTCGGTCGTTTCATGAGGGAGATCTGGTGCTTCGAGTGAATCAACATCGACCACACAAGCTTGCTCCTGCTTGGGAAGGTCCTTTCGTCGTCACTAAGGTGCTAAACAATGGAGCATATCACCTGGACAATCTCATGAAGCGGATAGACGAGCCACGAGCCTGGAATGCAGATCTGCTTTGGCGTTTTTATACTTGAGACATGGATCTTTTGATGTAATAAGAATACTTCATCAATGTAATTCACATTTCTACAATATATATCATCGGTTCCAATCGTACAGTCACATTCTTGGGGATACTCCAAGTGATGAGCAATCCTCACACTCAGGGGCTTAGTTGTGAACATGTTTCGCCTAAGTTAAAAACCCTGGCGGGTGTATAGCAGTCCATTCACTCGACGGCCTATTTGCGAATCTGTCTTCGCTTAGGTTCAGAAATACTCCGAGTGATGAGAAATCCTCACACTTAGGAGCTTAGCTGTGAACATGTTTCGCCTAAGTTAAAAACCTTGTCGGGTGGATAGCAGTCCATTCACTCGACGACCTATTTGCGAATCCGTCTTCGCTTAGGTTCAAGAATACTCCGAGTGATGAGCAATCCTCACTCTCGGGGGCTTAGCTGCGAAACATGTTTCGCCTAAGTTAAAAACCTCCTCGGGTGGATAGTAATCCATTCACTCGACAACTTAGCTGCGAATCGACATTCGCCTAAGTTCGAAAATACTCCGAGTGATGAGCAATCCTCACACTCGTTGCCTAAGTTAAAAACCTCGTCGGGTGGATAGTAATCCATTCACTCGACAACTTAGCTGTGAATCGACATTTGCCTAAGTTCGAAAATACTTCGAGTGATGAGAAATCCTCACACTCGGGGGCTTAGCTACGAAACACGTTTCGTCTAAGTTAAAAACCTCATCGGGTGGATAGTAATCCATTCACTTGACAACTTAGCTATGAATTGACATTCACCTAAGTTCGAAAATACTCCGAGTGATGAGCAATCATCACACTCGGGGGCTTAGCTGCGAAACACGTTTCGCCTAAGTTAAAACAAACTCAGTCGAACAGACGATTGAAAGCCAAATACGAATAAAATCCAAAGGGTAAACCGCAGATAAACGTTTTGTACGGAAGCAAATGTGCTCAGGCCTAAGGCCTGAATGAAGTTTTAAGGGATACAATTCCACTCGGCATACCGAGGCAAATATAAGTGTTTCTTCCAAAGACCAAGTTTTTTAAACGGGTGACGGGATGGCAGGCTCGACAAAAGTGTCCAAGTCGATGCCGTCAGCGATTCTGGTGGCTGCCTCAATGAAGGTTTCCATGAAGTCCTCAAACTGGAGTTTCTTTGTGTTTACCACCTGGAGCTCCTTCAGCTTCTCCTCCCTCACGTCCCTACAATGGACCCTGACAAGTGATAACGCCATGTCGGCCCCACAATGAGAAGCAGATTTCTTCCAGGCTTGCACTCGGCTAGGAAGTTCATTCAGGCGAACCATTATAGAGTTGAGGTCGAGCTGAAGAGTGTCCTCAGGCCATAGCTCCTTGTCGATTCTCTCCATTGCAGATTTCAGTCGGACAATATATGCCTAGACGCCTTGGAGCCGGAAGTTGAGTCTCGGCATGTTCATGGCCACTGCATCGGCAACTGGTGACTTGGTGGGATCCAGATTGGGCTCAAACTCTTTTGTCTCCTTCTCAAAGTCTTGGCAGAATTCTGTTGAAGAATGGAGAATGGGAGGAGAATCGGTGAACTACGACCCTCAAAAAATTTACAAACTTCAGTCGACAAGAAACGCTCACCGTCGAGCAGAATATACATCTTCCTCGAGAATTCGCCCAAATGCTTCTCTAGGCCATTGCTCCTTTTGACGAGGTCCGCACGCTCCTGCTTCAGCTTGGTGTTCTCCTCCTCCAGCTTCTTGGCAGCTACCAGCTTCCGATCTGCAGCTTAAGTCTTGTCCCTGGCCACTCGTTGGGTGTCAGCAAGTGCCTTGTCCTTCTCCTCCAGCGCCTTCTTCATGGAATCTAAAGAAACAACATTGTTGAGTCATGCTTGGAGTCGACGGTTTTCATTGCGTACGTCTGTTTGAGTGAGAGCACTCGGTTCAAAACATGAAGAATTAAAAGGGGAATGCGGAGAGTCAGTAGTAATTACCTCCTAAAGACTTCACCTCGGCACGTGCTCGCTCCAGAGCGTTGTTGGAGACCGCCAGATCCACTCGCAGCAGGTTCCTTTCATCCTCCACGTCCTTGTACTGCATCCCAAGTTCGCAAGCCCTCTGGAACCAACAAAAGACAGGAATTCAATCGGCAAGTGGCCCTGGGATAGTCGACTGAGTTATGAACACCAGCAAATGACTATCTTACAACCTTGGAACAACCTAAGAAGAATTCAAGCAAAAAGTCCACTCGATATGTCGAGTGGCCCTAGAGCTCCGCGCGCCGTAAACAAATTCAAGGTTGTCTCTATTAAGACCCCTGCCAGTACAAGCACTCGGCAGCGGTCTCAAGGACTACACCCAGTGGGGGCACCCAGTGGGTGCACTAAGAGTGCCCCCACTGAGACAGTTAACTCTCGATCCGTCGAGTAACTCGTCAAGAAAAAAAACACTCGACATGTCGAGTGACTCTAGTACCACGCGTACGACAAGTTTTCAAGCCTACTGCTTATCGTCTGCGATTAACAGTAGCCTCGGGGACTACACCCAGTGGGTGCACTTAGCGTGCCCCCACTGGTTATTAAAACATTCGACAAGGCCAGCGTTGTCAGAACACTCGACCCGTCGAGTGATGCGCCTCCCTGCTCTGTGAAGTTCAATCTATCCTTACGCAGCGTCATCTCATGGTTTGTCAATAATATCCATGAAACCTGCAAGGTAGCTACGGAGTGGCGGGATCCAAGGCGAAATGTATCCTGTATACAATAAACTCTAAGACCCCCGCCGGTGCAAGCACTCGACAGCGGTCTCGGGGACTACACCCAGTGGGTGCACTTAGCGTGCCCCCACTGGATTTGCCGATTCTCGATCAGTCGAGCGGCAGAAACATCCATCATTGGAATATCCATCACTCTGAGAAGTGCAGTCTATCCTTATGCAGCGTCATATCATGGTTTGTAAATAACATCCATGAAACCTACAGAGTAACTGCGGAGTGATGGGTACAACAAGCTCTAAGACCCCTGCCGATGCAAGCACTCGACAACGGTCTCGGGGACTACACCCATTGGGTGCGCTAAGAGTGCCCCAACTGAGACGGTTAACTCTGGATCCGTCGAGTAACTCGTCAGAAAAAAAACACTCGACATGTCAACTGACTCTAGTACCACGCGTACTATTGACCCCAATCCTACTCGACTACGATCCGATCTGTTCGAGGGGAGAAGCACCCATTGGGTGTACAACAGCCAAGAAAAGACATGAAAATTCAATCGGAAACGTACTTACAAGAGAACTTACTCGGACATTGGTGCGGAGGGCTGCACTGACGTCGTAAGCCAGCTTGCTGGCCTCGTACGCCTCCTTGGTTCTCAGCATGATCTGCTCCGCCTGGATCATGGCCTCCTTCGCAGCTCCGGTCTGATCTTCCGGAACGCGATGCAGAGAGAAGGCCGTCACAGGCGTGATCGACATGGTTGCTGGGGCAGCTGAGGCAGTCTGAGTGGGTCCGGTTGGAGTTGACGTCACAACGGTCGAGACAGCTGGAGGAGCATGTGATGGAGGCGCTGCGGGTTCAGCTCTGAGTTGTGTCGAGTCGCCTATCCCCTGGGAGGACTCTGCAGTCGAGCGCTGAGGCGCCTGCGTGGATGAAACTCTTCGGATACGAGTGCACGCAGTGTCCAGGTGCTCCTCGTCGTCCTCCACTTGAATGACCTCTGCAACAACAACCGTAAATGTTAGCATTTGCATGTGTCGAGTCCCATTCGGACGAATCAACAACTTGCTAACCTCTATGAGAAGTGGCAGCGTCAGCAGTGTCAATGTCCATTGGATCCCCTCCGTCTCGATGAGGCGAGGTTACGGACGTAGCAGCTCTGACGGATTGAACAGCACTCGGTCAACTACAACTCAAGGCCACAATCGATAGAAAGAATTCGAAAATAAATACTTACATGGAGACGACAGGTACGGCCATCCTCATGTGAGGAAAAGCCTTGCGAGGTTTGGTCGTGACTTGCTTGGGCTGTTTGGCCAGCCTCTCACTCGACTCAAAAGTTGAAGGGCGACTGCGCTTCGGGTTTTTCTCGCTAGGGCCTGGAGCCCTATCCTCAACAGCTGCCGGATCCTGACGGGACTTGGTGCGGCCTTTGCGCCGGGGAGCTGACTCGACTTCTTCCTCTTTGTCAGAGTCCGCGTATTCATCTTCGGAGTCAGAGGGACCGTCGCCATCCACGCTGCCGCCCTCGCTCACCATGCTGTCCTCAGCGTGGTTCTCGTTGGGAACAGACGAGTGCATGTTCGTCCACTCCTACATGATTCAAGTGAGGAAGTCAGTTCATAAGTCAATGTATCACTCGAAAGTACAAACACATCAGTCGACACCACGCAACTCACCAGATTCTTAGGCGGGTTTTTGGCTGAGTAAGGTCGGATCCTCTTGGCTCCCAAAGGATTGTCGCAAGCTCCAATGATGCTACGAAGCCACTGCTCGACAGTTTTCTATGGAACCTCTTCTAGATGTGTCCTGGTTGAGTCCTCAGGGCCCGCGTAGTGCCACATGGTGTGGTCTCTAGCTTGGAGCGGCTGAATACGTCGACCGAGAAACGTCTCCAACAGATCAATACCAGTCACTCCACCCTGGATCAGCTGCACCACCACTTCAACTAAGATACCCACTTGGACATGCTCCTCTTCGGTCACCCTCGGAGACTTGGGGATAGCTGGATGGTCAGGTGTATAGGGGGAAGGCCAGTCGACATATTGGATGATGCTACATCTTTGCAGTAGAACCAGGTCGACTGCCAGCCTCTGACAGACCCAGGAAAGGTCATGGCAGGGAAGGAGCTATGGGCTCTTTTCTGAACTCCTAACCCTCCACACAGTTGAAGCACATGAGTCTTCCCATCAGCGGGGAGAGCTTTCTTCATGGTCTGGGATCTGACCATAAAGAGGTGCTTGAACAGCCCCCAATGAGGAGAGCAGCCCAGAAAACACTCGCACAAAGTGACGAAGGCAGACAAATATGCAATGGTATTCGGCGAGAGGTGATGCAGTTGGGCGCTGAAGAAATTCAGGAATCCCCTAAAGAACGGGTGGGGTGGCATGGAGAAACCTCTTTCAACGTGGGAGAGAAGGAGGATCCGCTCCCCGTCGCGCGGCTCAGGCTCGCGCTCTTCCCCCGACAGCCTCCAAGCGTCGTACGCCACTAGCCCGTCGGCGACAAGGCCTTCCATGTCCGCACGAGTGACTACAGAGGGGAGAAAATCACCCTGCATCCATCCCGCCGGCGCGGTGAACCGAACGGTCAAGGGCTTCGTGCCCTTGAGCTTCGTCGCCCCCTTCTTAGCCCGCTCCAGCTTCTCCGTCGCATTCTTCGTCATCGGCGCGGTGGCTCTCGTCGAGGAGGAACGGCGTGTGGTGTTGGGGGCGGAGGAAAAGAGAGGAAGAATGGGCGAAAGTACTGTGCAATCCGCAGCGCGTGAGGCTTTATACTCCACCGAGTGTCCCACTAATCAGTGGACCCGTGAGATCACCGCGCACGCCAACCACTGACGGCGCCCAGTACGTGGCGATATGACCAGCGCGAGAATCGAGGTGTCGTGCCTCCACTTGCCCTAATCGTGGCATCATCATCGCGCGCGCTTCCCAAATTTTCGTATCCCGCAAAATCCGGGTCTGTCAGACCGACCCGTCGCCTCCCAAGATACTTTCAGTTCACTCGGAGCAAAATAGGCGTTGAACATCTACTCGGGCACTTTTAAGGCTGAATGGATCCGGGCGAACGGAGAAGAATTCAATCGACACAAGTTTCGTTGAAGTCCCGAATATCATTCGGAAGATTTTGCGTGCCGATCCTGAATGGACGTTAATACCTAGAGTTCAGTCGACGCAAGTTCCATTGAAACCCCAAATATCATTCGGAGGATTTGATGCCCTAACTCAAGGTCGACATTGATACCGCATTTCACCACTCGAACCCCGATCCATTCGGGGGCTAATGACGTGGATATGTACCTAGGGTAGGATCCTAGACAAGGCCTACATACCATATCTAAGGATCCTACATGGAAAGACTTGAAGATCAAGCATGAAGTTCCGAGTGGATTCCTGGAGACGTTCAAAGCCACTCGACAGATATCCACTCGGAGACTCCTTCTTTCACTCGGCAGTCGCGTGTCACTCGGAAGACCTCACTTTCACTCGACGCCAGAAGACTAGGAGCCATCATCAAGAGTCCAACGGGCAGACGTTGGTTCAATTGTCATTAGTAGCTTTTATTGCGTACGTTACCAGTAACGGCAGACTTTAACCCCACGCTCGGACCCTTAGATGCTGGGTAATTATGAGGAGCAACGAACTCTATATAAGCTGCCTCTCCCCTCCTACACAAGGGTTCGCAACCATTGTAATCTCTATATTCCACACGACATAAGCTCCCGAGCACTGAGATGTAGGGCTGTTACATCCATGAGAGGAGGCTGAACTCATACATCCGTGTGTACATTCTTGCCGTAGCTAGGACTCTGCCTTCTCCTTTCGTACCCCTACTATCTACTATCAGGCTCGTTCCCACGACATCGTCCAAGCGGCAGCCTACGGTCTCTCGTCCCAGTGCTGAGGCTGAGTATAATGATGTGGCCAATGTCGTTGCCGAGTGTTCGTGGCTTTGCCAGCTACTTCAGGAGCTATCCTGTCCTATCGACCGTGCCACGGTGGTCTACTGCGACAACGTCTCGGTGGTCTACCTCTCTGCTAACCCGGTTCATCATCGTCGGACCAAGCATATTGAGTTAGATATCCATTTTGTTCGGGAACAGGTGGCACTTGTTCATGTTTATGTTCTACACGTTCTTACTTCCCAACAATTTGCAGATATTATGACCAAGGGCTTGCCAACGGCGTCATTTGAGGAATTCCGGTCCAGGTTTTGCGTCAGCAGTGGTGTCGTTTCGACTGCAGGGGGTGTTGAGTACATGTTGTGCATATTTGTGTATTGGGCCCACCTCCTAGTTGCCTGTACAGTTAAGGTCGTGACCCATCATTATACTTCATATATACGTTTGTTTGCACCTGAATAGTACGTCGTGCAATTCCCACAACATACAGCCGTGATTGTCCAAGCTGCCCACGTTCATTTCAGGGGCGTCAAGGCCCTCCAGCTCATCGTCGTTGTCGTCGCTGTATGCCGTCTTGACCATGGACCAGAACTCGAAATTTGGACGGATATATCTACAGGCACAAGCGGAGCAAAAATTAACAAGACGAGGACAACCAGCAGCTCTTATCCAGATACAGGTAACAAAAACTAAAATCCCAAACAGCTTTTGTTAAACAAAGTGTAATTCTGAAACCTAAGAGAAGTCCCACAACAACAAGGCTTGCTAGACATTGTAATCCACACAGGATGAACAATGCAAAGAGCAGTGGTTCAATGCCGCTGTAATACGTTTCAAAAGTAATAATGTCAGTGGTGCAGGCCTGTCTGATTCTTTTAGCAGGTAAGGATCGAATGGGAAGAAGGTGTCGAGTCTATTGATTCCTCCAAAAGCCCTGGACAAATCAGATTCGATTGCATCTTCAGCTGCTGACTGCATGGATGCACCGAACAATCCGACATCCTTGGCCTGTCTCAGGAACTCATTTACTATTGAAGGCAAGCACACCTAGGATATATCAAAAAGACAATGTGAACCGCCAACATAGCATGGTATTTCCCAGTTAATGGCGCCAAACATCAAAATGTGCCACTCGTGGAGATAAGTAAAGAGAACATATTATCAAAGGTGGCAGAGAATGCATGTCATACAGACCTTTAGAGGTTCCAGTCGGTGGTTCAAGATAAATCCAAAAGACAATTGAAAAAGCTGTGATTTAAGATTCGTATAATCCATAATAGATCTCAAGCGAAAGCAAAGGACATACAGTACATCACAGCCTGCAGATTTACAAATATGAAAATAAGTGCTTAGAGAGAATATGATGCCAAAACAGGAACCAACACTAAATGTACATGCCCCACAATTTAACAAATGAATTTGGTCCAGTGCCCCCTCCCCAAAACCTCGATGTCGTAAAAGGAATATGGTGGAATAACTAACCTGACAGGCCGCGTAAAATATTTGATGATTCGGATTGGCTGTGGTCCCTTTGTTATGAAGGACACAATATTCATCGCACCAATCCACTAATCTGGGTAAAGCGAATAAAGATGATTTTATATCTGAGAAGAACATCAGGCAAATCACAAATAGATGAATTTCTTTACACACTTTTTGAGTATACCAAGAACACATCAGGCTTCCAACATACGAAACTGCAGACATTCTGTATGTCAAAACATGAGTGGTAATTAGCATTTCGTCAACCTGTACGAGATGATGCTATAAATGGGGATCATAACAGAATATACACTACTGACTGTAGCCAGAGAAAATATGACTTGTGTAGTATGAATTGTCTGTGTAAACCACAATTGTGGCAACTTGGCAGAGAAACATGTCTATGACAGATGGCTGAACGATCCAAGAAAGCATGGCTCAACACAACTGTTGTCGCAATGCAAACACCAGCCACAAGATTACCAAACTTACCAAACATGGCTAAAGCAAAGTGTGGCAATGGAGCAAAGAATCGATGAATCGTCGCAACATATAAGCAAGTTGTGATCATACAATGTATTCCTCACATGCTAAGACATACCTTGAAATTGGATCCTCTTCCTTGTTCAAAAAAATATCGGTAAGAAAAACAGGAAATTCAAGACCACAGATTTTAGGATCCAGTGAGCAGGCATAGAACATGATAAACTGCAAAGTTGCAACAATAGGGTCAAGTATAAGAAGGTGAAGTGAAAAGCAAAGTGAGAAAACATGAGGTGAATAAAACTCAATAGGGTCAAGTATAAGAAGAAGAGAACTGCCCAGTTAATTAACGGAAAACCGGGTGAAAACCAATACAAACGGAGCGTAGACGAGTTACTCACAAGGCATGAAACCTCATAACCACACAAGCGGCGTATCACACTCTCCGAATACACAACATCCACAAATCCTGAGGCATCTCCCAACCCACAACGACAACGCAATCAAGTAGCCAAAGACGCAAAACTTTGATCTGTTCACCCTCAGCACAGATGCTCGAAATATAGTCTTCAGAATGTCAAATTCCTGACCGTTCAAACCAGAACGTGAGAAATGACAGATTTAAAAAAATACCAGTCAGCTTCAACAGTTATATTTCCTTGTTACACTACTCCATGAAGTTCATAAAAAGGATGGCGTGTTTTACATTGACACGGTCTTCAAGATTTTAACTTTGACAACTAATTTGTAATAGATCGTATGCATAAAACCCAAGATAACTATAACATTCTAGAGCTACTTTTTGAGACAAATATACATATGGTTTTCAAGTAACCAATCTAAATATTGGCAGTCACAAAGCAAAAATACTAAGGTGAACATGGTCATGTCCCAAAGCGAAAATACCAAGGTGAACATGGTTCAAAGCTTTACAAGTATGACTGAAGATATGTTCAAAACATCACTTACTGATGAACTGGAAGGAGTGGGAGAATTAAGTTAGGGGTACTAAAATATGATAACAGTTTTTTTTCCTTTCCAAAGAGCAGGATATACTGCAGAGTACATACTCACCTTATCTAGGTACCCATGCTCTGCACAAGACTTAAGGTGCTCGCATACAACAACCATTAAACTGTCAAGCTTTTTGGCAAATGCATTTCCTCCAAAAAGGACCTAGCCAACAAAATGAGTATTGAGTCGGCAACTTCGCTATTAATGCTACACGATTAGATAGGCATAAGTATTAAGTAGAATACATGAACCTTTGTTCCCACTTGTCCAAGACCATCCTCATCCAAATCTTCAAGCTCCATTTCAAATATACCTTTGTTATGCTCCCCTTGAATAATATCTTCCCAGGTTATATTAACCTGCAAAGTTCACCAATCAACAAATGTCAAGAATTAGTTGCAGGATAGAAAACAACAGTGGTGGTACAAAAAAGGAACATACATCCAACTCCGTAAGTAGATCCACAACTTTCGCCAGCAATGTAGCCCCAATAAGGTCCCCCATTCTGTCAGTATCTTGCCCCAACATGCATTTGACAAACGAGACCATCTTCTGTTAAGACATAAGAAACAATGCTCTGTGAAATATTGAACAAAGTTGGTGGTTGACTTTTCCATGTACAAGTGACACGATTAGGAATCATATATTGTCAACCAAAGCTGATGCAAGGTAGCCGATGCAAACTATCACTTGATATAGAAGAAGCTTATAAGACAGAAAAGAACTTCACTTAAACATACAGACCATTCTCGAAAAAAAAAACGTAATGGTCCTGGGGATGGGATGTGCCCCTGTGTGGCACGGTGGAGGACTCGAACCACATTTTCTTTGCGTGTATCACGGCCCAATTCTTTTGGAGTTGCTTCCGTGAAGTCGTTGGCGGTCTTTGGTGCAATACCAACGTACCCGACCTCTTCACGGAGATCCAGTCCGTCCCCCCGTCGGCCCGTCACATTAGGTGGCTGTCCATTGGGGCGCTCGTGTGGACTCTCTGGACGGTCCGCAATAAGCTTATGATTCAGCGTGTTCCCCGTCGACGGTCCACTGACGTTGTCTTTAAAATGTGTGGTTTCTTACAGCTCTGGTGGCCGCTTAGACGCCCCTCCGACCGGGACGCCATCACCAGCATCATCGTCGACCTCCGCTCGATGGCGCTCCATCTGCCCCCCCCCCCCCCCTCTTCCGCCGCCGCCTCCCGAGCCTGATTAGCCGCCTATGGTTGCCCCACCCAGCGTTGGGTCTTGGCATGTGTGTTCTTTTAGGGCTTGTTGAGCTGTGCCCTCAGCAGAACCCTCTTTGGCCATATTGTGGTACCTTTGTGTGTGTGTGGGGGGGGGGGGGGTTGAACTTGTGTTGGATATTGTGCTTTGGCGATTTGATTTATATATAAAGCGGGGCGAAAACCTTTTTCGATAAAAAAAACATAAACATACAGAAGCTAAACGATAACAAGTCATCGTTGGTATTAAAAATATCTGTAATTACCGAAAATTAGACGTGTAGGATCTGCAGATTTAACGCTAATTGCAAGGTGAACTAGAGCGACCAAGATCCTTTTTCATTTATCTATTGTTGGCCTAATGAATGTATTTGTTCGCTAGAAAAGGCATTGTCTCATGCCGAATGAATGTATTTGTTCGCTAGCAGAAACATGGAATGTCTGGAAGCTCGTACGGGATTTTCAGGTATGAATAGAAGAAATAACATGCAACAGAAGTGAGCACGGTATATCAAGGGATCCAGAACTCCATAAGGCCCCAGAACCCCACGCTTCTCCCCATAGGAAGGATGCCTTTATGATCATTATATGCCCTGCCTTTGCCTGAGCAGTCCCAGGGAAGAAGATGTGAGCTGTATATCAAATTACATGTTTACTTGTTTCTGACTTCCACAGAGTAACTTTTTTTTGAACCGGGCGAACCCCTTTCCATTACTCATCATAACGGAAATACAAAGTTAACCGGTCAAATCCAAGGAAACCGGAAAGGGGAGCAGGTTCAAAGCATTTCTAGGAAACCCATCATAGGCACTTGTCATCGAGCAGCCTACCGCAGGGCGAAAATCCGGAAATACCCCATAGAACCAACTAACCTAACCAGAGCAGTTCAAAAAGACCCAAACATCCGGACACAGCGGGCAAGACAAAAGGCCAGGAAAAGTGCAGAGAACAAGCTCACAGCTAAGCTAACACCAAAAGACTCATGCAGGGGCCAGAAGCTAAGAAAAGAAAAAAGAAAAGCAGTAGAGCTAGCGTCCCAACTTCAGGGGGGAGGGGGAGCCTCTCCTGATTGCAGCATCCTTCAGCCATCACTTGCTGCACTCGGAGCCGCACAGATGCGCATCATGTTCGAAGCATTGGTCCTAAGCATTTTTGCCCCACGTTCCATCGCCTCCCGATCATCCCCAGCTAGCAGACATGCCCAATAGGTAAGATAGCCACATGCAGAGTAGACAATATCAAAAGGAGATCTCAGTTTCTTATTATCAAAGGTGGCACGATTACGGCAATTCCAGATTGCCCAACAGATCGTAGCTAGGCCGAAAATATAAAACCTTTCACCATCAGGGAGAAAAATATAGCACCAAGAAAAATATTGCCAAACATTGTCCGGGCACAAGCTGGTCCCGAGAACACACCCAACCGTTTTGCAGACCACTCTGGCTACCGGGCAAGTAAAGCAAAGATGTTGTACTGTTTCTCGCTCACTACAAAAGGAACACTTAGGGTTTCCTGCCCACTTTCTTCTTTTCATCACATCTCTAGAAAGGATGGCATCCTGGAAAAGTTGCCACATGAAAATCTAGATCTTTAAAGGGATTTCCGATTTCCAAATCGTCTATAGTCACAGTCGGTAATATGCCTCTCTAAATAATCATAGATGGACTTGGTAGAGAATTTTTTTTCTTATTTACTAGGGTCCACACAATATGATCCGGAGTATTCGAGATCCTCCAGGTTTCCACAACTTTCTTAAGGTTTTCCCACTGGCTCAACAGATGGGGATGAAGTTGTATCCTGAAGAAATTTTCACCAATTCCAGCTCTGAATTGAGCTATAGTGATCTCCTGCTGGTTACAAATGCTATACAAATCAGCAAAAGTATCTTTAAGAGGGGGGGTTACCACACAAGGAATCGAGCCATAGTCTTGCTATGTTGCCAGAGTTCAAGGTAAGCCCCCTGCCAGCCAGGTAATAGGTTTTCACTTTCATGATGGCTTTCCAAATGGGTGAATCACCGAATTTACTTTTGACCGATAAAACATCATCTTTCTTAAAATACTTGGCTCTCACCACGTCTTGCCACAACTCTTGTTGTGTTTCAAAATTCCACCACCACTTGGTGAGAAGACTGATGTTCTGTCTGTGGAGATCTTTAAATCCCAACCCACTTTTTTTCTTGGATCTACAAATGCGGGACCATTTGACCAGATGATATCTTTTGCGCCCTTCATGTTCTTGCCAAAAGAATCTCTTACGATGCTTATCTAATTCATCAGAATTAGCCTACCCCCCCCCCCCCCAGGATGCAGCATTACTTATCCACGATTCGCAGCATTTAAGGAATCTATCGTCCACGAACAACCAATCTAGGTACGGCGAGTGGTATATCTAACAGGAACCCGCAGGTACTTCATAGGAAAGTGCCCAATCTGGCAATTGAACAAATCAGCATAGAACTTCAGGGTTTCATCATCCCCCCCTCCCCCCGCCCCCCCCCCCCCAATACACAAGATCTCACTTTTCATAAAATTGATTTTGAGCCCTGGCATGAGTTCAAATATGTATAACAGCAGTTTTAGATTAACAGAAGCTTTTTCATCATGTTCAAAGCAAATAACTGTATCATCAGCATATTGAAGGATGGCCACTCCATTATCAATAAGATCCGGAGCCAGGCCAGTGATCAAATGCTCCTTTTGAGCGTTCAGAATCATCTTAGAGAGGGTTTCTACCGCCATGTTAAAAAGGAAAGGGAAGAAGGGGTCCCCCTGACGCACTCCTTTGTAACTCTGGAAATTGGGGCCTTCTTCATTATTAAGTTTTATGGTCACAATGCCATTATAGAGGATTTTCTTCACCCAACCACACCAGGTGTCCCCAAAACCACGATTATGATGGCACTCCAAGAGCAAATCCCAGTTTATTTTATCATAGGCCTTCTCGAAGTCCAGCTTTAGGACAATCCCAACCTTCTTCTTACGCTGAGTTTGATGCATAATCTCGTGCAGGGTAGGATACCATCCATAATGTTTCTATGCTTAACAAAGGCATTTTGGTGCCTAATGATAAGGATGTCAGTGAAGATAGCCACTCTATCATTCAACACCTTGGTAACTATATTGCTGAATTTTTTTAGCACCATTCAACTTAGGGATCAAGGTGATAACACTGTAGTTCAAGCGCGCCACATCCAGCGTGTTCTTGTGAAATGCATCAAAAAGACGCATCAGATCAGGCTTCACAAAATCCCAGCAGTGTTTGTAGAACTCAGCTGGGACATTATCCGGCCCGGGGGCACTGTTACTATCCATGGAGAACATGGCTTTCGTCACCTCTTCTTCCGAGAACTCGCACGTAAGGAGGGTATTGTCATCCATACTCAGCTTTTCATCGTCCGACCAAGTATCAGGAGATAAATGGAACATATTACCTCTAGCTGGGCCAAAAAGATCTTTATAATATTTTGTGGCGTGGGCTAGGAGGTAAAATTCCAACGAACATTAAGCATTCCAATAGAGTAACTAAAAGGTCAGTCACAATCAAACTGAACATTAAGCATTCCAACGAACTAAACATTGCTCATATTCAAAGTGTTCTCACATTTGGTTATTATGTTGAAGTTAATATTACTATTAGCTAAGTCTCACCTCTTCGAATTCTTTAGACCGTGTCATATATCTGTTTCAAGGCATCCTTTAATGGGAGTGAATAACTCTTATCTAGATGAGAATTAATTTAAATCATATCTAACTCTTAGTCTCTTACGCAATTTGATTTTCTATGAAGTTTTGTGCGGATTTTTTTCTTTTCTTATTTGATTAATCAGATAGTGTAAGGGTTAGATGATACTCCCTCCTTAAAGGAATATAAAAGTGTTCTTTAATATAGTACCAATGGAAGCTTTGTTATTTCTCGTCTAGATGAGAATTAGCAAATATGTTCTTTAATATAGTAACATAGAACCATTCAAAAAAAAAGTACCATAGCTGAAGTGTTGAACCATTTGTTGCCTAAGAGGTTTTCCAATAGGATTACCGATTTAAGGGTCTTTTCAATGTGCATACTTTTGATTGATTTATGGAGTGCCGTAGTAAGGTATTCCGGCTCCGCGATTGCATCGGGCACTCAAATGGGGAATATGCACTAGGAATTTGGAGCCCAGAGCAACAGCTCTAAAAGCTGCACCAATTTTACCAGCAGTGATCCACAGCTCCAACTCGAATTCTCTATAATCAAAGTCAACTAACAAAGAAAAAAGGTAGCAATGCAAGCTTGAGAGTCTATTTTTATTTTTTACCAGCGAACGCAATCCCAGCTAGAAAACGCTAACGTTCGAGGCCGACGAGCCAGCAACGAAAGGAGTGTTTCCCCTGCTCCTCGGCCTCTCCGGTCCCGCGTCACTCGGACCAAAAATGCAGAGGCGGGCTGGAGCTACATGAGTGCATGGTGCATACCATCCGCACGGACTGAAGCACGTGCTTGACGAACCATAACGCCACCGGGTCGTGGATGGGCTTCGCCGCCGCCATGTCGTCGCGCCACAGCTCCGGCCCCATGGCCTTCGCCCCTGACGCCTCCCCGGGAGAGATGCCACACTTGGGATCCCTAGCGGAAGATACAAACTCAGGGGCCCAGTATGCGCGGAGGCAAGCGAGCTGTGCGGCAAGCTCTCTTATGCAGCGCTGCAGGCGCCCGTTAACGACCTGACTCCTGCAGAGCTGCTAGCATAGGCCGGCCAACTAGCGTGATGGCCAGTTTATTTTTTGATTATTTTTCTGTTACGAAAATAAAAATATGAAACAAAAAAGGTTTACAGATTTAAAGAAAAAAGGTTCAAATATTTGAGAAAAAGTTCATATCCTAAAAAAAGGTTCAACCATTTGAACAAAGTTCATATCTTTAAAAAGGTTCATCAATTTTGAAAAAAGTTTATCAATTTGAAAAAAATCTTATTGAAATTCAAAAAAGTTCATCCAATTTAGCAAAAGTTCATTAGCTTTTTCATAAGTTCATATAAATTCAAAAAAAGTTCATGTATTTTCTAAAAAAGTTCATTGAACTGAAAAAAAGTTCATCCATTTTCAAAAGGATGTTTGTCAAATTTCAAAAAAGTTCATCTATATTAAAAAAAACAAAAATCTTAAGAAATATTCGCTGAAATTTAAAAAAAACATCAAAATTCAAAAATGTTCATAGAATTATTAAAAAAAACTTCAACCGGCGCCTAGAAGGACCGGCCCATTTACGAATGCCACAGGCGCCAGTTAACAGAAATGCACGTAAACTGGCGCCTGTGGCGTCAAATAGGAAATGCGAGCGAAAAGGGCGTGGAGTCCTCATCGCTTCGCCGACAGGGGGAAGGGCGACGAGGTGTAGGTGGTGGCGTGGCGATAGAGGTCGAACTGCTATCCGCGTCCTGATTCTTTGCTGGGCCGGCTTGCGGCTATTCATATTTTGAAACGCACACCACATACAAAAAGCCCGACCGGCGGAAGCGACTAATTAAGAAGCATTCCCTCGGAAAGCCTTCCAATCACTCACATGCGTCGTCACTTGGCACGTCCTGAGCGGCCACCACGTATGGTGCTTTGATTATTTTTATTCGGATTTTATTTTTTTAATTTGTTCGCACGCGTTTTGGCTTTTCAGATTTGTTTTTTTGGGGGGGGAGGGGTTGATGTTCAGTTATTCATCGGTCTTTCTTAACTTTTAGACGAAAAACAAAAAAATGATTGCATGAAAAAACGTGTTTTCATTTTTTTGGCGAGAGGCACGACCGTGCCTCTCGAAAAGAAAAAAATACACGTTTTCTGTTTTTTTTTCGTGAGAGATATGGTTTTGTTTTCGCCAGAGGCACGATCATACCTCCTGAAAAAGAAAAAAACACGTGTTTTTTGTTTGTTTTTTTTGCGAGAGGCACGGTTTTGCTTTCACGAGAGGAATGGTTTTGCTTTCGCGAGAGGCACGACGTGCCTCTTGATAAAATATTTTTTTCCCATGAGAAACACGGTTTTGCTTCCGCGAGAGGCATGATCGTGCTTCTCGGAAAGAGGAAAAAGGTGTTTTCTCTTTTTTTCTATCGCGAGAGCCATGGTGTTTTTGTCCCAGGTTTTTCCATCCTTTTTTTCGTGAAAAAAAGTTCATCAAAACCTATCAACATGGGATTTAGTTTTGAAGATCTCGACGCGCCGAACTCAACGATGAAAACGGTTCGAAATTTGGACGCACGGTTAAAGATATAAAACGTTTAAAAAATACGGATCTACTAAAATAGAAAAATTCATAGGTTACGACAAGTGGCATATATGCAGTACGTCACTTGTCGCAAACTGAAAAAATGAAAGCGATCCTTGAAAGGGATACGTCTCAATTTGTGATTTCGCGGGCCGGTCCCTTGCTGAAACAAGGTTGAAGCCCAGGTGAGCGGTCCACATTCTCCTCTCTCAAAGAAAAAGGGGGTAAGCGGCCTATAATAAAACGGCAGATCCTATTCACAAACACTTTTAAAATTTGTAGACATGTTTCTAACTTGAAAATATTTTTCAAAAGTTCAGGAATTTTTTTTGAATCGATGATTATTTAATTATTTTTTGAAGAAAAAATTAAGATTCCTGAACATTTTAAAATTTTGCCAGAATGTTTGCGAATTCATGAATACTTCAAATTCTTGAACATTTAAAATTGTGCACATTTTTTGATATTTTGGAACACTTTCAAATAAATGCAAACATTATTAATTTAGACAGTTTTGTAATAAAAAAATCATGGCTAATGGCCGATAGGTAAACAAGTAAAGCGACAAAAAATCACGGCGGAGCCGACAGGTGACTCTGACTAAATAACTGGGGAGAGATCAGTGGGAAGGAGTTGAGGAGGCAGAGGATGCAACACGGGCGAGCGGGTGGACGTGTGAGTACAAGAGCATATGCTATGTTTGCCTCGTTCATGTGGTTTTGGCCAGGAGCAAACACTTGTCTGATGAGGACGTGGCAATGAACCGTGTGCCGTGGTTCGTGTGTCTGATCCAACAATACATAGCACGTTCAGCACGTTCGCATGGAAAATGCCTTAAACTGACGGGGTTTTTTTTGCGAGAAAAACTTCCAACCTATTTATCTTCAACCATGATAGTACAACCAAAACTAAAAATAATAAAAATTACATCCAGATCCGAAGACCACCTAGCGACGATTACAAACACTAAAGCGAGCCGAAGGCGTGCCGTTGTCATCTCCCCTCCCTCACCAGAGCCGGGCAAAACTTGTTATAGTAGACAGTCGGAAAGTCATTGTGCTAAAGCCCCATAGGACCAGCGCACCAAAACAGCAACTGTCGCCGATGAAGCGTAACGTAGATCGAAAGGATCCAACCTGAAAACACACGGACGTAGACAAACGACGAACAGATCCGAACAAATCCACCAAAGACATATCTGCCGGAGACACACCTTCACACGCCCACCAACGATGCAAGATACACCACCGGAACAGGGGCTGGGCAGAAAGGACCTTATTCCATCATCAAGGAGCCGCCACCGTCTCATCTTCTTGAACAGCACACAAACCCTGACAAAACTCGATGAAAGATCTAAAAACAGAGCCCTCCCACCGGTAATGGTCGAGATCCACTCCGCCTCCATGGCCCTAGGGCCACCGAAGACGGGACAGACCAACGCTAACGTCGGTGGAAGGCAGTGGAGCCCTAGCTTTTTTGAGACGAGGGCTAGGATTAGCTGAGAGTAAATGTTTTCATAGGTGAGCGTGTCTCTTCTTCCTCGTACCAGCCATAATGATGGTAAAGATCAAGGTTCACATGTCTCCGTATCAACCACCGTTGCCCCTGCTCTCACGAAAGAACAGCAAAACAAACTAGTAGCCTTGAACTGACGTTAGTTCATTAGCATTTGGGATATCTTTTGGCTTATGTCCTCGAAAAGCCACAATAATGCCAAAGGAGAGCAAAAATGATTGGTTTGCAACACGGACAGGGATCAAATATACTACTTCCTCCGTCTCAAAATAAGTGTTGTTGATCTAGTATAAAATTTGTACTAACTTAGTACTAAATCTATGACACTTATTTTGGGACGGAGGGAGTATATCACTAAACCTCTTAGGATTAGGGGCCTCATAATTAATTGAGGTCTTTAATTAAATTTTGGTCACCCAATTTTGATCGGATCAACAATTTCTTTCTTTTTTATACAATACACTATGCTTTATAATTTTTAAATCTTCACAATTAATTGCGGCATCAATTTATAATTGGGTCACTCGATTTTGATCAGGTCAACTATTTCTCAAGGAGCTCTCCTACTAATTTATTTTAAGTCTCTATATTTCCTAATTTTAAAGCTCTTTCATTCAATTGGGGTATTCAATTTTGGATTTGGTTTACAGTTTTGATCGGGCCAACTATTGTTCAAATCAATCAGCAACAATATATCACTAAACGTCCTAGAATTAGGGGCCTCACAATAAACCTCCTAGGATTAGGGGCCTCACAATTAATTGAGGTCTTCAATTAAAATTTGGTCACCCAATTTTGATCGGGTCAACAATCTCTTTCTTTTTTTATACAATACACTATGCTTCATAATTTTTAAATCTTCACAATTAATTGTGGCATGAATTTATAATTGGGTCACTCGATTTTGATCGGGTCAACTATTTCTCAAGGAGCTCTCCCATTAATTTATTTTAAGTCTCTATATTTCCTAATTTTAAAGCTCTTTGATTCAACTAGGGGTATTCAATTTTGGATGTGGTTTACAGTTTTGATCGGGCCAACAATTTTTCAAATCAATCAGCAAAAATATATATCACTAAACGTCCTAGGATTAGGGGTCTCACAATCAACTGAGTTCTTCAATTGAAATTTGGTCACCCAATTTTGACCGGGTCAACAATCTCTTTCGTATTTTATACAATACACTATGCTTACTAATTTTTAAATCATCATAATTAATTGGGGCTTCAATTTATGATTGGGTCACTCGATTTTGATTGGGTCAACAATTTCTCAAGGAGCTCTTTCATTAATTTATTTTAAGTCTCTATGTTTCCTAATTTTAAAGCTCTTTCATTCAATTTTGGATTTAGTTTATAATTTTGATTGGGCCAACAATTTTTCAAATCAATCAACAGTAATCGGCCTATAAAAATATATTAACCCCTTGCAGACTCCTATCACCACGAAAAAAGTGCCACCATGTGATATTATAGCCAAATAAAGTACATGCAACCACCTATGAAAAAATATCCCCACATAACTATGAGTTGATTAGTGGATAATACATAATCACACCGCGAAAAACCCACCAAATAATTGCATTATAAATAAACATTGTCAGATTTCGGGCTCCGCAAAACCCTCAAGGTTCGAACACAGGGGCGTGTGCGAAGATCCTCCGCAGCTTCGCCCTACTTAGCTCGCTACTCGATGGTTACTACGGCGAACTCGCACGATGATGAGGAAGAAGATGAACACGGTGGTTTACCCAGGTTCGAGCCGCTGGGAAGCGTAATACCCTACTCCTGCTTTGGTGCCTTGCCTCTCGGGGAGGTGTGGTGGATGAACTAGTATAGTGGTTTCGAGCCTCGCGAGGTGCTCTAGTGGTGTTCTTGGCTCTTTGCCTTGTCTTGTGGTTCGTCGAGTGGTTCCGTCGGATAGTTTCCATCGTCCCCTTCTACGGTGCAGCCTAGCCACTATGTATAGCTGTGGCCCGGGTCCTCTTCCCTTATCACAATGGCGGGAAGGGATCCCACAACGGCAAAATTTGAAGGGGGACAAGAGTACATTCCCGCCCTGTCCAAAGGTGGTCTTCGCCTGCAAAGTAGTTGTTGATGATGCATATGTGGGCTCGGCGATAACATCCGTCCTGCGAGGTTCGTGGTCATGTTCTTATTGCATTGGAATGGAAACCTTTGGGAGGCGTTTCGGGAACCCGCGTACGTCCTTGCTCCCTTTGCACCAAAGGGGAAACTGCACCGCCTGGCGCGCTGGCGCCCGCGTGTCCTTCCCTGAGTCATATTTGACTCCAGAGGCCAGTGTCGTGGGAACGAGCCTGACAGTAGATGGTAGGGGTACATAAGGAGAGGGCAGAGTCCTAGCTACGGTGAGGGTGTACACATGGATGCATGAGTTCAGGCCCCTCTCGTGGAGGTAACAGCCCTACGTCTCAGTGCTCGGGAGCTTATGTCATGTGGAATGTTGAGATTACAATGGCTGTGAACCCTTGTGCAGGAGGGGAGGGGCGTCTTATATAGAGTTTGCTGCCCCTCATAATTACCCCGCATCTAAGGGTCCGATCGTGGGGTTAAAGTCTGCCATTATTGGTAACGTACGTAATAAATTCTACTAATGACGAAGGACTAACAACCGCCCGTTAGCCTCCTGATGGTGGCTCCTAGTCTTCTGGTGTCGACTAGGAATGAGGTATATCGAGTGCCAGGTGACTGCCGAGTGAAGGAAGAAGACTCCGAGTGGATTGAATGTCGAGTGATTTGAACGTCTCATGGAATCCAGTCGGAAGCTTATGCTTGATCTTCAAGTCCTCCAATGTAGTGTCCTTAGGTAGGGTATGTAGGCCTTGCCTAGGACCCTACCCTAGGTACATATCCTCATCATTATCCCCTGAATGGATCGGGGTTCGAGTGGTGAAATGGGGCTATCAATGCCAATCTCGAATTAAGGCATCAAATCTTCCGAATGATATTCGGGGCTTCAACGAAACTTGCGTCGATTGAACTTTGAACATTGACGTCAATTCAGGATCAACACGCCAAATCTTCTGAATGATATTCGGGGCTTCAACGAAACTTGCGTCGATTGAACTCTTCTCCATTCGCCCAGATCCATTTAGCCTTGAAAGTGTCCGAGTGGATGTCCAATGCCTATTTTGCTCCGAGTGAACTGAAAGCATCTTTGGAGGTGACGGGTCGGTCTGTCAGACCCGGATTTTGTGGGATACGAAAATTTGGGAAGCGCACGCGTGCGATGATGACGCCACAATCAGGGCAAGTGGAAGCACGACGCCTCGATTCTCGTGCCGGTCATATCGCCACGTACTGGGCGCCGTCAGCGGTTGGCGTGTGCGGTGATCTCGTGGGCCCACTGGTCAGCGAGACACTCGGCGGAGTATAAAGCTCCATGTGCCGCTATTTGCATAGTACCTCTGCCATTTTTCTCCTTTCCTCTGCCTCCTCTGCCTCTAGCGCCCCACTCCGTTCCTCCCTGACGAGAGCTGTCGTGCCGATGACAAAGAACACGACGGAGAAGCTGGAGCAGGCCAAGAAGGGGGCAACGAAGGTCAACGGCAAGAGGCCCTCGACTGCCCGGTTCACCGTGCCGCCGGGATGGATGCAGGGTGAGTTCATCCCTTTGGTGATCACCTGCAAGGACATCGACGCCTTGGTTTCCGACGGGCTTGTGGCAGAAGGAGCTTGGAGGCTGTCGGAGGGAGAGCGCGAGCCGGAGCCGTACGATGGGGAGTGAGTCCTCCTCCTCTCCCATGTCGAAAGGGGTTTCTCCATGCCCCCATCCGTTCTTTAGAGGGTTCCTGAATTTCTTTGGCGCTCAGTTGCATCATTTCCCACCGAATACCATTGCGTACTTGTCGGCGTTCGTAACTTTGTGCGAGTGCTTCCTGGGGTGTCCTCCCCACTGGGGACTCTTTAAGCACATTTTTATGATTAGATCTCAGACGGTGAAGAAAGCAGACCCGTCGGATGGAAAAACTCATGTGCTGCAGCTGTGTGGGGGGTTTGGGGCTTCAGAAGAGAGCGCAACGTTCTTTCCCTGCCATGACTTTCCCTGAATCAGTTAGAGGCTGGCAGTCGACTTGGTTTTATTGCAAGGACGCAGCTTCACCCAACATGTCGACTGGCCTTCCCCCTACACATCTGACCGCCCAGCTGCCCCCAAGTCCCTAAAGGTGACTGAAGAGGAACATGATTAGGTGGCGACCTTGGTGGACGCCATGGTGAAATTGGTCCAGGGTGGAGTGACTGGCCTGGATCTGTTAGAAACTTTTCTCAGTCGACGGATTCAGCCTCTTCAAGCCAGAGATCACACCATGTGGCATTATGCGGGCCTAGAGAACTCGACCAGGACGCATCCAGAGGAGGTTCCGGAAAAGACTGTCGAGCAGTGGCTTCGTAGCATCACCGGGGCATGCAACAACCCCGTGGGAGCCAAGAGGATCCTACCTTTCTCAGTCGAAAACCTGCCGAAGAATCTTGTAAGTTGAAATTTGTCGACTGAAATGCTTGTATTGTCGAGTATTACACATTGATTTTTAGACCGACTTCCTTGTTGGAATTATGCAGGAATGGACAAACTTGCACTCGCCAGTTCCCAATGGGAACCAACCTGAAGATGGCGTAGTGAGTGAAGGTGGCAGCATGGACGGCAACGGTCCCTCTGACTCTGAGGACGAATATGAGGACTCCGGTGAAGAAGAAGAAGTCGAGTCACCTCCCTGGCACGAAGGCCGCACCAAGTCCCGCCAGGATCCGACAGCTGTTGAGGACAGGGCTCCGGGCCCTAGTGAGAAGAACCCGAAGTGGAGTCGCCCTTCAACTGTTGAGTCGAGTGAGAGGCTGGCCAAGCAGCCCAAGCAAATCACGACCAAACCTCGCAAGGCTCTGCCTCGCATGAGGATGGATGTACCTGTCGTCTCCACGTAAGTATTTATTTTCAAATTCTTTCTATCGACTATGACCTTGCGTTGTCGCTAACCGAGTGCTATTCAATCCGTCAGAGCTGCTACGTCTATAACCTCGCCTCATCGAGACGGAGGGGAGGCAATGGACATTGGCACTGCTGACGCTGCCACTTCTCATAGAGGTTAATAAGTTCTTGATTCATCCGAATGGGATTCGTCACTTGCAAAAGTTAACACTATCGGTTGATGTTGCAGAGATTATCCAGCTGGAAGACGACAGGGAACACCTAGACACTTCGCGCACCCGCACCCGAAGAGCTTCATCAGCGCAGACGCTTCAGCGTTTGACTGCAGAGTCCTCCCAGGGGATGGGTGACTCAACACAAATCAGAGATGAATCTGCAGTACCTCTGTCGAATGCCCCTCCAACTGTCTTGACCATCATGACATCGACTCCAACCGGACCTGCTCAGACTGCCTCAGCTGCCCTAACAACTACGCCGATCCCGCCTATGACGGCATTCTCTCTGCATCGCATCCCGGAAGATCAAACCGGAGCTGCGAAGGAGGCTATGATCCAGGCAGAGCCGATAATGTTGCGAACCAAGGAGGCGTTCGAGGCCAGCAAGCTGGCTTACAATGTCAGCACAGCCCTCTGCACCAATGTCTGAGTAAGTTCGATTGTAAGTACATTTCCAATTGAATTCATGTCTTTTCTTGACTGTACACCTAGTGGGTGCTTATTGTCCACTCATAGAACGTTTGAAATTTCTCCACTCGAATAGGTCAGGTCTTAGTCGAGTAGGATTTGGATCGATAGTACGTGTGGTACTAGAGTCACCCGACATGTCGAGTGCCTTTTTTTTATGAGTTACTCGACGGATCGAGTGTTAACCGTCTCAGTGGGGGCACTCTGAGTGCACCCACTGGGTGTAGTCCCTGAGACCACTGTCGAGTGCTTGCATCGGTAGGGGTCTTAGAGCTTGTCGTATGCTTGATACGTTTGCCCTTGGTCGCACCACTCCGCAGCTACCTTGTAGGTTTCATGGATATTATTGATAAACCATGATATGACGCTACATAAGGATAGACTGCACTTCACAGAGCAGGGAGGGGCGTGTCACTTGACGGATAGAGTGACGGAAGTTTTCTGCCACTCGACTGATCGAGAATTGGCGGATCTAGTGGGGGCATGCTAAGTGCACCCGCTGGGTGTAGTCCCCGAGACCATTGTTGAGTGTTTGCACCGGCAGGAGTCTTAGAGTTTGTTGTATACGGGATACATTTTGCCTTTGGTCACACCACCCCGAAGCTACCTCGTAGGTTTCATGGATATTATTGATAAACCATGATATGACGCTACATAAGGATAGATTGAACTTCATAGAGCTGGGAGGCGCGTCACTCGACGGGTCCGGTGGCGGGTGAATGTTTTGACAGGGCTGACCTTGTCGAACGTTTCAATAACCAGTGGGGTCACGCTAAGTGCACCCACTGGGTGTAGTCCCCGAGGCTATTGTTAATCGCAGACGATAAGCGGTAGTCTTGAAAACTTGAAATCGGGATTTCCGTCGTATGCGTAGTACTGAAGGCACTCGACATGTCAAGTGTATTTTTTTGACGAGTTACTTGACAGGTCGAGTGTTAACCGTCTCAGTGGGGGCACTCTGAGTGCACTCACTGGGTGTAGTCCCTGAGACCGCCGTCGAGTGCTTGCATCGGCGGAGGTCTTAATAGAGACTGTTTTGAATTTGTTTTACGGCACGCGGAGCGCCAAAGCCACTCGACATGTCGGGTGGATTTTTTGCTTGAATTCTTCTTCCCCCAGACATTATATAACGCTATTCAAGGGTAATAAGATAGTGATTCGACGGTATTCATTGCCCAGTCGACCGTCCTTGGTATTACTTGCCGATTGAATTTCTTTCTTTCGTTGGTTTCAGAGGGCTTGCGAACTTGGGACGTAGTACAAGGATCTTGAGGATGAGAGGAACCGGCTGCGAGTGGATCTGGAAGCCTCCAACAATGCTCAGGAGCGAGCGCGGGCTGAGCTGAAGTCTCTGGGAGGTAATTACTGTCAACTTTCTGCATCCCCATCTTCACTTATCATGTTTTGAACCGAGTGCCCTCACTCGAACAGACGTGCGCAATGAAAATCGTCGACTCCAAACGCGACTCAACAATGTTTTTTCTTTAGATTCCATGAATAAGGCACTAGAGGAGAAGGACAAAACACTCGCCGACGCCCAACGGGTGGCCAGGGATAAACCGAAGTTGTAGATCAGAAGCTGGAGGTCGCCAAGAAGCTGGAGGAGGAGAACGCAAAGCTAAAGCAGGAGCGTGTGGACCTTGTCAAAAGGGCTGAGCAGCTGAACAAAAGGAGCAACGGCCTGGAGAAGCACTTGGGCGAATTCTCGAGGAAGATGTACATCATGCTCGATGGTGAATGTTTCTTGTCGGCTGAAGTTTGTAAAATCTCTGAAGGTCGTAGCTCACCGATTCTCCTCCCATTCCCACTCTTCAATAGAATTCTGCCAGGACTTTGAGAAGGAGACAGAGGAGGTTGAGCCCAATTTGGATCCCACTAAGTCACCTGTCGCAGACGCGGTGGCCATGAACATGCTCAGACTCAATTTCCGGCTCCAGGGCGTTCAAGCATATATTGTCCGGTTGAAGTCTGCAATTGAGAGAATTGACAAGGAGCTATGTCATGAGGACACCCTTCATCTCAACCTCAACTCCATGATGGCTCGCCTGAATGAACTTCCAAGTTGAGTGCAGGCCTGGAAGAAATCTGCTGCTCGCTGCGGGGCCGACGTGACGCTATCACTCGCCAGGGTCCATTGCAGGGACGTGAGGGAAGAGAAGCTGAAGGAGCTCCGGGTGTTCAACACAAAGAAACTCTAGTTTGAGGACTTCATGGAAACCTTCATCGAAGCACCACTAGAATCGCAGACGGCATCGACTTGGACACTTTTGTCGAGCCAACCAGCCCGTCAGATGCTTAAAAAACTTGACCTTTCGAAGAAATACTTTTATTCGCCTCGATTTGCCGAGTGAAACTGTATCCCTTAAAACTTCATTCAGGCCTTAGGCCTGAGCACATTTGCTTCTTTGCGAAACGTTTATCCGCGATTTAACCTTTGGATTTTATCCGCATTTGGCTTTCAATCGTTTGTTCGACTGAGTTTGTTTTTAGGCTTAGGCGAAAACATCTTCGCAGCGAAACCCCTGAGTGTGAGGATTTCTAACTACTCGGGATATTTCTGATCCTAAGCGAAGGCGGATTCTCAAATAGGTCGTCGAGTGAAAGGGTTACTTTCCACCCGACATGGTTTTTAACTTAGGCGAAACGTGTTCGCAGCTAAGCCCCCGAGTGTGAGGATTGCTTGTCACTTGGAGTAGTTTAGAACTTAGGAGAATGTCGATTCGAAGCTAAGCCGCCGAGTGAATGGATTGTTATCCACCAGACAAGGTTTTCAACTTAGGCGAAACATGTTCGCAGCTAAGCCCCCGAGTGTGAGGATTGCTCATCACTCGGAGTAGTTTAGAACTTAGGCGAATGTCGATTCGCAACTAAGCAGTCGAGTGAATGGACTGCTATCCACCCGACAAGGTTTTCAACTTAGGTGAAACATGTTCACAGCTAAGCCCCTGACCGTGAGGATTGCTCATCACTTGGAGTATTTTTGAACCTAAGCGAAGACGGATTCGCAAATAGGCCGTTGAGTGAATGGACTGCTATCCACCCAATAGGGTTTTCAACTTAGGCGAAAGCATGTTCGCAGCTAAGCCCCCGAGTGTGAGGATTGCTCATCACTCTGAGTATTCCCAAGAATGAAACTGAACGATTGGAATCGACAATATATATCGCAGAAATGCGAATTGCATTGATGAAGTATTCTTATTACATCAGAAGATTCTTCTGTCTCAAGTATAAAAACGACGGAGCAGATCTGCGTTCCAGGCTCGTGGCTCGTCTATCCGCTTCATGAGATTATACAGATGATAGGCTCCATTGTTAAGCACCTTAGTGACGACGAATGGACCTTCCCATGTGGGAGCAAGCTTGTGAGGTCAGTGTTGATTCACTCGAAGCACCAAGTCTCCCTCATGAAATGATCGACTCTTGACATTCTTCGCATGGAAGCGCCGCAGATCCTGCTGATAGGCAATAGTTCGGATCAGAGCCATCTCTCATTCTTCCTCCAGAAGATTTACACCATCTTGCCTGTCCTGTTCAGCTTCAGCTTTAGAATACAGTTCCACTCGAGGAGAATTGTGAAACAAGTCACTCGGCAATACAACTTCAGCACCATAGACCAAGAAGAAAGGAGTCCGTCCAGTCAACCGATTTGGCATAGTTCTCAGGCCCCATAACACAGAAGGAAGCTTAGTTACCCAGGCACCAGCAGCATGATCCAGGTTGCGCATGAGATGAGGCTTAAGACCTTGCAAGATGAGGCCATTGGCTCGTTCGACTTGCCCATTGGTTTGCGAGTGAGCGACAGATGCATAATCTACCTGAGTGCCCTGAGATGTGCAGAAGTTTCTGAACTCTTCTGAGTCGAAGTTGGTGCCGTTATCTGTGATAATTGTGTGAGGAACGCTGTACCGGAAAATTATCTCTCTCATGAATGTAACCGCCGTACGGGAGTTCAATTTCTTGATGGGCTTGGCTTCTATCCACTTGGTAAACTTGTCGACTGCAACGAGCAAATGAGTGAAACCACCTTTTCTGGTCCGAAAAGGACCAACCATGTCGAGTCCCCAAACAACAAATGACCAGGCGAGAGGAATTGTCTTTAGGGCAGAGGTTGGCTTGTGTGATAGGTTTGCATAGAACTGGCATCCATCACAGTGATCGACAATGTCCTTAGCCATCTCATTAGCTCGGGGCTAGAAGAAACCAGATCTATATGCTTTGGCGACAATCGTCCATCAGGATGCATGGTGACCGCAAGTTCCCGAGTGGATCTCATCCAGAATCATTCGAACTTCCTCGGGGGAATGCAGCGCTGTGTAATGCTAGTTGCACTCTCTCTGAATAGCTGATCTCCCATCACAGTAAAAGCCTTGGAATTACACACAATCTTTTGAGCCTCTGTTTCATCTTCAGGGGGCTCTTGTCTGAGGATATAGGCAATCTAAGGCATAGTCCAATCGGGAGTGATAACCAGAATCTCCATGACCAGGTCAATCACTACAGGGACATCGACTTCTGTCGGGTCAGTGGAACTCAAAGCTTGTGGGGGCTCTTCGGTGAAAGGATCTTCTTGAACCGAAGGAGTGTGCAAGTGCTCTAAGAACACACCGCTAGGGATAGGCCGTCGAGTGGACCAATCTTGGATAGCTCATCGGCTGCCTGATTTTTTTAGTCGAGGAACATGATGAAGTTCTAGGCCCTCGAATTTCTTCTCCAACTTTCAGACTGCATTGCAGTATCCAGTCATAGTGGGGTTTCGAACATCCCACTCTTTCATCACTTGATTCATCACCAGATCTGAGTCGCCATAAACCATCAGGTGCTTGACGCCGAGTGAGATAGCCATGCGCAACCCATACAAAAGTGCTTCATATTCTGCCTCATTGTTGGAGGAATCAAAGTGAATTTGCAGAACATAGCTGAGCTTGTCACCCCTGGGAGATATCAAGACAACACTAGCACCGGACCCATTCAACATTTTAGAGCCGTCAAAGAACATTGTCCAATGTACCGAATGAACTTGGATAGGTTGTTGCTATTCAATCCACTCGGCCATGAAATCTGGCAATGCTTGGGACTTGATTGCTTTTTTGGCTTCGAATCTGATGTCAAAGTGTCCAAGCTCGATTACCCATTTAGCCACTCGACCTGATGCGTCTTGATTATTGAAAATCTCGGACAAAGGAGCATCACTAATGACTGAAATCGGGTGGTCTTGGAAATAATGCGTCACCTTCTTCCCTGATAGGTAAATACCATAAACCAGCTTCTGATAGTGTGGATATCTTTGCTTTGAGGGGGACAAAACTTCTGAGACATAATAGACTAGCTGCTGGACTTTATAAGCTTTACCCACCTCTTCCCGCTCGACAGTTAGCACTGTACTGACGACCTGATTTGTGGCCGCGATGTACAGGAGCAAGGGCTCTTTGCTGGCAGGAGCGGCAAGCACCGGCTGGGTGGAGAGCAGGGCTTTGAGCTCAACAAACGTTGCTTCAGCTTCGGGAGTCCACTCGAACGTGTCGGACTTCTTCATCAATTGATACAAAGGCAGAGCCTTCTCACCAAGACGAGGAATGAATTGACTCAATGCTGCAAAGCATCCTGTGAGCTTTTGAATGTCGTGCACTCGCACGGGAGTCTTCATTCGGGTAATGGCACTGATTTTCTTAGGGTTGACATCAATTCCTCATTCGGAAACGAGAAAACCGAGTAATTTACCGCCAGGGACACCGAAAGTACACTTGGTCGGGTTCAGCTTTATGTCGAATCGCCTCAGACTGGCAAATGTCTTGGCCAAGTCAGCCATCAGGTTGGAACCTTTGCGGGACTTGACCACTATATCTTCCATGTACGCCTTGACATTCTGAGGGATCTGGTCGAGTAAACATTTCTGAATCATGCGCATAAAAGTAGCGCCGGCATTCTTGAGACCAAAAGGCATAGCGATGTAGCAAAAACACCTGAATGGGGTGATGAAGGCTGTCTTTATTTCGTTTGGGCCATACAGACGGATCTAATGGTACCCAGTGTAAGCTTCCAAAAACGATAAACGCTCGCACCCCGCGGTCGAATCAACAATTTGATCTATGTGGGGGAGCGGAAAATGATCTTTCGGTCACACCTTGTTGAGATGTTTGAACTCAATGCACATGCGCAACGACTTATCTTTCTTTGGCACCATCACAACATTCGAGAGCCACTCGGAGTGGTAAATCTCCCGAATGAACTTGGCTTGCAGGAGACAGGCCACTTCTTCTCCGATTGCCTTGCGCTTCTCCGCGGTTGAGTGACGCAAGTGCTCCCTAATGGGTTTGGATTTCGGATCCACTCGCAGACGGTGCTCAGCCAGCTCCCTGGGAATCCCCGGCATGTCAGCAGGCTTCCATGCAAAGATATCCCAGTTCTCATGGAGGAACTGTATGAGCTCGGCTTCCTATTTACTGTCGAGTGTTGATGAAATATTCGTCGGGGCAGAAGTAGGATCCGTCGGGCGGATGTGCACCCTCTTCACTTCCCCTGCCGACTGAAATGCCGACTCGGAAGCCGGCTTCTTTGCGCGGAGCAATCAGCAGGGTCAGCGGTTTTCTTGTACTCCTCCAATTCAACCATGGCCATCTGGTGATCGGCGATCTTGGAGCCTTGCTGGAGGCATTCTTCGGCCTGCTGTCGATTGTCGGTGACCGTGATCATGCCCTTAGGGCCTGGAATCTTCAACTTGAGGTACACGTAACATGGTCGGGCCATGAAACGTGCATACGCGGGTCGACCCAAAATGGCGTGGTAAGCACTCTAGAAATCCATGACTTCAAACGTCAACTTTTCTTTTCGGAAATTTTTGTCATTCCCGAATGTCACATCCAATGCTATCTGGCCGAGTGACTTGGCCTTCTTTCCTGGGATGACCCTGTGAAACGGCATGTTGCTTTCACTCAGACGGGACATTGGAATGCCCATCCCTTTTAGGGTATCCACATAAAGAATGTTCAGGCCGCTACCACCGTCCATGAGAACCTTTCTAAGTTGAGTGCCCCACCACCACCGGATCAACTACCAGAGCCTGTCGACTAGGAGTGGCCACATGAGCAGGATGGTCTGTCTGGTCGAATGTGATAGTGTGTTGGGACCACTTGAGGTAGGTGGGGGTATGTGGCACAGCCATGTTGATTTCTCTATTGATGACTTTCACACGACTCTTGCTCTCGACATCAGCAAAGATCACCAGTGTAGCAGTGACATCCGGGAATGTTTCTTTATCTTCATATTCATCACCCTTCTCAGGAGATTTATCACTCGGCGGGCCCCCCTTGAACTACTGGATAAGGGTCCGACACTGTCGAGTGGTGTGCTTAGGCAGAATCACATTGCCTTCCGCATCTTTCCCCGTGTGAATGACACACAACTGATCCATGATATCAGTTCCTGACTGGTTTTCCCTTTCTTGGGGGCATACTGTGCTTTAGCTTTGCCCTTGTTTTTGACTGAGTCGCCAGTGCTGCTGCTTCTGCTTGAACCAGATCTTCAGCTTTTCGCTTCTGTTTCCGATTGTTACTGCCACCAACCTCATTGGCGACTGTCTTTCCTTTGCCCCTATGGAGGCGGTCTTCTTCCTCGACATTGGCGTACCGAGTGGCGATTTCCATCATCTTGTCGAGTGAAATATCACCCGTTCTACCAAACTTTAGATATAGCTCTCTGTATCTCACACCGGCCTTGAACGCACAAACAGCCTGGTGTTCCGACACATTCTCCACTGTATGATGCAGAGTGGACCACTGCTGAATATAATCTGTTAAAGTTTCATTGGGCTTCTAGACACAGTGTTGTAAGTCGACCAGACCTGTCGGATGCTTGCAGGCGCCTTCAAAGGTTCGGACAAACACTCGGGCAAGATCCTCCCAGCAATATATACTGGAAGGAGCCAAGCGATTCAACCAAGCTCGAGCTGAATCATCTAGCATCAGGGACAAGTGCTTCATTGCGACGTTGGCATTTCCGCCACCAATTTGCACGGCCACTCGGTAATCATGTAACCAAGTCTCTGGCTTTGTTTCGCCAATAAACTTTCCGATCCCGGCCGCCAACCTGAAGTTGGGGGGAATCTTTGCGGAACGTATGGCTCTCCTGAAACACTCAGGACCAGAAACCACAGCTAAGCTACCACTCGGAAAATCTCTGTCGTGTCCTTCTTTGTGGGCTCTGCCCCTGTCAATCCTCTTCTGAATGAGGAGGTCGTGGGCGTCAAAACCCGCATTCCGCTCATCACCGAAGGAGCGGCTATCATCCTAGCGTTGGGGCGTGTACGGACCACTCCGCGGAGGAGTGGGCACTCGATGGTGGTCTTCACGGTGAAACTGATCCGACCTGCTCTTCACAGAAACCTCCGCCCTGACGGCGCAAGGGCGATCCAGGGCTGTGCACCGACTAAACGGTCTCCGCCATGGGTGAATTGTTGTGTATCCTGTTGCGAGACTGAGAAACTACTGAATTCTGACGTTGCGCTACATCTAACAGTGCTCTGATCTGCATCAACCCTCTTCCAACCTCTGACCATGACGGCTGAATGGAATCTGCTATCCTAGCAGCAGCAACAACATTTAACACAGGAGTTCGATATACCTCAATGTCGTCGTGAGATCCAGTCGGAAACAGCTGTCACTGTCGTCGACTAGGACGTGGCGGGCGCTAGCGAGCGCGCTCATCAAGTTCTGCCTGGAGCTCTTCCAGACGAATGCGCGCGACCTCCAAAGCTTGAGCCTCGACAGTCGCGCCGACAATGGGAGTGTGAAGAACCTCCTCCTTGCGGCGCGGCTGCCCATTCAACGAACCGCCATCCTCGCGCCTGCCATGGCCAAAGCCAAGCTGTGAACTCTGATGAGAGTCCGCCATCAAGACCTCCGCCGCGGGATCGCAGCTTTCGCACTCGGAAGGCACGTTAGATGGATCGGAATCCGACTCGAACACGCCGTGAAGGGACTCGGCAGGCTCGAGTGCTGCAATCTGCGGAGAAGAAGTTTGACGTGCCACTATGTGTTTGACCCAGCGCTGAAGTCATGAGCGGCCGGACCGCTTGCGACCGCGAACAGCGAGGAGAGCCGACGAGTAATGACTCGAGGGCTAACGCAGCAACACGCCGCAGGAACTCGCGTGGAAGTGCGTAGCCTCACGGACTGGGAGCGCCTCGACATCAAGAGGCGCTTCCTGGAGCCATGCCGAACCGTCGGCGATGAAGGTGAGCGCTCCGAAACGATCTCGTGGCCCAAAGCAAAAACACCAGCGGAAGACATGTCGAAGGATGAAAAATGCAGCCTCGCCGGAAGTTGCTTAGACGCCTGCCCCACAGTGGGCGCCAACTGTCGTGGGAACGAGCCTGACAGTAGATGGTAGGAGTACGTAAGGAGAGGGCAGAGTCCTAGCTACGGAGAGAGTGTACACACAGATGTATGAGTTCAAGCCCCTCTCGTGGAGGTAACAGCCCTACGTCTCAGTGCTCAGGAGCTTATGTCGTGTGGAATGTTGAGATTACAATGGTTGCAAACCCTTGTGCAGGAGGGGAGGGGCGGCTTATATAGAGTTCGCTACCCCTCATAATTACCCCGCATCTAAGGGTCCGATCGTGGGGTTAAAGTCTGCCGTTACTGGTGGAGCCGCGCCAGGACGTATATGGCTGACGGGGTGGGCCATGTCCTGGGCCACAGGCAGGCAGGTCTGGGTACCCCCATTCCCAAAACACCGACAGTAGCCCAACTCCATAGCATCTTCGCCGGGCTTGTCCCACGTTTCTCCGCGTTCTTCACCACCATCCTCGACCACTACGGGATTCAAGCCCTTCATCTTCAGCCCAACTCCATCCTACTCGTGTCCGTCTTCGCCTTTTACTGCGAGGCTTTCGTGGGCGTGAAGCCTTCGGTGGCCCTCTTCCAACACTTCTTTAGCTTGCGCATGCATGACGGTGCTCAGCGGTCGGCATGCGTCTCCTTTGTCACGGTCCAAAGCGGTAACATGCTCTTAAAGGCCGGGAAGAAGGTGGAGAACTTCCGGCACCGTTGGGTCTTTATGGATCTCGGTAGTTCCAACCCCTGCTTGGAGCTGCCGAAGGGGCTGACGGAGAAAAAGCCCGTGTGGAGCTCCGCGAAGCTTTCTGACCCCTGGGCCAAACCCGCCCTGGAGCGGATTTCTTGCGACATTAGTGCTAGGAAGCTGACTAGGGGATGATAGTGAAGGAGTTCTTGACGGAGCGCCTGGCGCCCCTCCAGTCTCACTCTAGGCCCCCGTGGGACTATTAGGGCAGTAGCGACAGCCTCAGGCTTCGGTCCGCGTGCCTAATCCCTGAGGAATTGAGTAGGGTTATGGCAACCCTGCTCAACGGAGACCCCGGAGATCTCCTTGACGCCTGCGCCCCACTGTACCGCCACGATGACGTGGCCGATTTGGTCGCCAAGATGCCTGTCTTCAACAAACTGGGCTCTCCCTAGTTGAGGGCCTTGGATCCCCGGTGATGGTGTCCTCCGACGACACCACGGGCAGGGAGGATTCGGAGAAGCCAACGAACGATGACCTTCGGGGGCGTCTCTCCCGTCACAGAGCATGCTCTTGCGCGATCTTGAGGATGACGACGATGCTGGTGAAGCTTCTGCTGCAGGCGCTCCGCGTCCCTCCAAGCTTCCTGGGGGTTCTGCCACACGGTCCGCCTGCCTGGCAACTCCTAGAAGGCACAAAGCAGAGTCTCCTTCGGTGTGACCTGCCTCTGCACGCATGGCGGTTGAGGTGTCGGCTTCACCATGGCCCGGATCGTAGCCGTAGGCCAAGTGGATGAGGCTGGGGCAGGGGCGATCCCTCCAGCAGCTGTTTTGGCTTACAATGCCCCTGCCCCCGGCATGGTGGTGCCCTCACCGAGAGAGGCGAGGGTGCCGCCATCGTTGTTGGAGCGGAGAGGAAGAGGAAGTGGGTCGACATTGAGGAGTAAGTAACCCGGTTTGGCCTTTCCCGCCTTCCGGTAGATCGTGTGCTAATGATTCTTCCTTTGCCTGGTAACTAGGAATGCCACCAGGATGAAGATGAGGAAGAAGAAGGCAGGTGTCAAGCCAAAGGTGTCTTCCAATGCTCCACCCGCTCCTATTGTGCTGCCATCGCCTGACGAGGCGCTTGCAGGCGAGGGGGTGGAGGCTCGCGAGGCAACCCTCCTGGTTACCATTGTGGAGCCTCCTGAGCCCCCGATGCCTGTTGGCGTGGTCGCTCCTGCCCTTGAGGGTGTGTCGGTGCCGCTGTCCGGAGGGCCAGCCCCAGAGGACCGGCCGCTCGTTGATCCGTCTGCATCCGTCTTGCCCTTGGTCGCTGCGTAGCCTCCGGAGCCTCCTCCTCCTCATGCTGCTGTCTCCAGGGGAACATCGCGTGCGATCGTGCAGGCGACTCCTCTAGAGGAGGCCTTGGTGCCCTTGTCACGTGGCCTGGACATCCTAGACGGGGCCTTCACCGCTTTGGGTCAAGTTTGGGATGCCCTTGCGGGTGTTGACGATCGCCTGACGAGTGGGCGCCTGGGGCTCCTCTCCGGGTGGCTCCGGGCCGATGCCTCTATCATGGCGGTCTCGCGCTAGACCGAGGCGTCGTGGTGAAGAGCAAGAACGAGGACTCATCGGCCAAAGCAGCCCTCGAGGCGGCACTAGCCGACACGACGTCTGATGTAGGGCGTCGTGACGAGGCGGAGTCCGGCTTGAGGGTTCTTCAGGAAGAGAAGTCCGTGCTTGAGGAACAACTGCATCATCAACGGGAGGCCCTCAAGACCTGCAAGTCCCAGCTTGCCGACCGAGACTCCAAGCTGTCCCAGGCGACGACCGACCGTGCCGTGGTGCGAGAGCGCCTAGACGCGTGGGAAAGGGAGGTTGCCCTGGAAAAGGCCTGGCTCAAAACCACAGAAATGGCTCTAGCTGAGGCCAAAGAGAAAAAGGCCACGGAGCTCAGCACCCTTCCCCTGGTCGAGCTCAGGCTTCGCCGAGCGCTCCAGTCCCTCTGCCGGGAAGGGTTTGCTGAACCCCTGGTGGCTCCGGAGAGCAGCTTCGTGGAGTTCGCTTAGAAGCTTGTCGAGGCGTTGGAGGGCACCATTTTCAAGGTGGAGGGGGTATTGGACAGCGAGTGCCACCACCTCTTTTCTGAAGCCGCGACCCGCATCTTTAGTAACCTTCACCTTCATGAGCTAGGGTTTGAATTTGACTCCGTGATCCGGCCGGTCGGCCCCGAGGTCCACAGGAGTGCTGCGGCGGCAATGAAGGGCGTCGTGGAGGCGCTGGTGAAGAAGTTCACCCGCATCACCATTCCGCTGCCTCCTCAAGCTGTAGGGGTTAGTGGTGAAGAAGATGACGCTAGCGACATCGACGACAAGTTCCCCACGGACGGGACGAGTGGCGATGGAGGCTCCTCCTGATTCCTCTTCCTTGTTCCTTTCCTGCAACGTTCAACATGCCTCATAGAGGCGTTAAACTTGTTTGTATATGCAAAAAACTTTTAATGTTTGTAATAATTGTTGAACTGCATGATTTCCCTCTTCACCTTGTTTCCTTCTTGTTTGTTGTGATGCTCTGTGTCGGCAGGGCCCGGCCCCGCGCATACCTCAGACGTCGTTGGGCCATCCGGATCACCATAGATGGTTCCAAGGGGTGAGGGGCTACATGGCTAGTGAGGCTCCTGAGTCACGATTCTCAGGAGTCCCCCTTGACGTACGAGCAACCTTCATGAAGGGAACATGCTGAAGATAGGATTAACTTGGAAATTTCGAACACCTTGCGCTCTGTGTCAGCAGGGCCCAGCCCCGCACATACCTCAGCCACCGTTGGGTCGTCCGGATCACCAAGGACGGTTCCAAGGGGTGAGGGGCTACGTGGCCAGTGAGGGTCCTGAGTCGCGATGCTCAGGAGTCCCCCTTGACGTACGAGCTCCAGCTTCATCCTAACCTGGAAATTTTGAACACCTTGCGCTCTGTGTCGGCACGGCCCGGCCCCACGCATACCTCAGCCACCTTTGGGCCGTTCATGACCCACAAGTATAGGGAATATATCGTAGTACTTTCGATAAGTAAGAGTGTTGAACCCAACAAGGAGTAGAAGGAAATGACAAACGGTTCTCAGTAAGGTATTCTCTGCAAGCACTGAAATTATCGGTAACAGATAGTTTTGTGGTAAGATAATTCGTAGCGGGTAGCAAGTAACAAGTGTAACAAAGGTGCAGCAAGGTGGCCCAATCCTTTTTATAGCAAAGGACAAGCCTGGTAAAACTCTTATATAAAACAAAGCGCCCCCGAGGACACATGGGAATTTCTGTCAAGCTAGTTTTCATCATGCTCATATGATTCGCGTTCGTTACTTTGATAATTTCATATGTGGGTGGACCGGTGCTTGGGTGCTTCCCTTACTTGGAAAAACCTCCCACTTATGATTAACCCCTCTCCCAAGCATCCACAACTACGAACAAAGAATTAAGATAAATCTAACCATAGCATGAAACATGTGGATCCAAACCAGCCCCTTAGGAAGCAGTGCATAAACTAGGGTTTAAGCTTCTGTCACTATGGCAACCCATCATTTACTTATTACTTCCCAATGCCTTCCTCTAGGCCCAAACAATGGTGAAGTGTCATGTAGTCTATGTTCACATAACACCACTAGAGGAGAGACAACATACATCTCATCAAAATATCGAACGAATACCAAATTCACATGATTATTTATAACAAGACTTATCCCATGTCCTCGGGAACAAACGTAACTACCCATAAAGCATATTCATGCTCATAATCAGAGGAGTATTAATGATGATCAAGGATCTGAACATATGATCTTCTACCAAGTAAACCAACTAGCATCAACTACAAGGAGTAATCAACACTACTAGCAACCCATAGGTACCAATTTGAGGTTTTGAGACAAAGATCAGATACAAGAGATGAACTAGGGTTTGTAGAGGAGATGGTGCTGGTGAAGATGTTGATGGATATTGAACCCCTCTCAATGAGAGGATCGTTGGTGATGACGATGGCTTTGATTTGAAGTTTCCTCGGCAGAACAGCTCCACCGGAGCCCTAGATTGGTTCTGCTCAAGTTCCGCCTCGAGACGGCGGCGCTTCGCCCCGAAAGCTCCGTTATGATTTTTTCTAGGTCAAACCCCTCCATATAGCATAAGATGGGCACCGAAGGGCTTCCAGGTGGTCCACAAACCACAGGGGCGCACCCCTGGCTTGTGACTGCCTGGTGGGCCCCCTGGTGGGCCCACAAGTCACCTAGGCGCGACCAGGGGGTAGGCCGCGCTTGGAAGGCTTGTGACCTCCTGGTGGGTCCCCTCTGGTATTTGTTTTGCCCAATATTTTTTATATATTCCAAAATAATTCTTCATAGATTTTCAGGACTTTTGGAGTTGTACAGAATAGGTATCTTAGGTTTGCTCCTTTTCCAGTCCAGAATTACAGCTGCCAACATTCTCCCTCTTCATGTAAACCTTGTAAAATAAGAGATAAAAGGCATAAGTATTGTACCAAAATGTGTAATAACAGCCCATAATGCAATAAATATCAATATAAAAGCATGATGCAAAATGGACGTATCAACTCCCCAAGCTTAGACTTCGCTTGTCCTCAAGCGAACGCCGAAACCAATAAATATACCCACATGTTTAGAGATAGAGGTGTCAATAAAATAAAATGCGGACATGAAGGAATCATGATCATCTTTAGAACAACAACATAAATTGACATATAATTTCTTATGATGAAGTAACAATTCGTTCATAAGGTAAAGTATGAATCAAGAAATCTATTGGGAACCAACAAACTATGATCTCAGTCACTGAAGCAATTCCAATTTATCATAACATAGGAAAGAGTCAATATAAGAGCTTGTAAAGCAAACCCACATAATCAATCATCTTTTAGTCTTTCACAATTGCTAACACTCACGAGGTACCTATGAGTTCAAAGCTTCAATCGGACACAGAGAAAGATAGGGGTTTATAGTGTTGCCTCCCAACTATTTACCTCAAGGGTAATGTCAACAGTAATAGCTCATGCTCACCCACTTCCGAGTGGATATATGTGTCTAGATCATTCCCCAACACATGATTCTTGCCAAGAGATAAAGGCTAAGTAAGGAAACTGATGAAGATCACCACGACTCTTGCATATAGGTAAGTACTAGAAAATAAAAGTAACAGATAGGCCCTTCGCAGAGGGAAGCAGAGGTTGTCATGCGCTTTTATAGCTGGTGCACAATGCCTTAATGCAAAAGAATGTCACTTTATATTTCCCCTTGTGATAGAGAACTTTATTATGCAGTTAGTCACTTTTATTTCTTTCCTATCACAAGTTCGTATAAAGCTTATTTTCCTCACACTAATAGATCACACATATTTAGAGAGCAATTTTTTTATTGCTTGCACTGATGGCAACTTACTTGAAGGATCTTACTCAATCCATAGGTGGGTATGGTGGACTCTCATGGCACAACTAGGTTGAGGGTGTTTGGATGCACAAGTAGTATCTCTACTTGGTGAGGAAGTTTTGGCTGACATGAGGTGGAAGCAAGCGACACATGTTGAAGGACCTATAACCATATAACTTCTATTCAGAAGTAAGCAAACATAACCCATTATGTTGTCTTCCTTGTCCAACATCAACTTCTTAACATACAATTTTTTAATGAGTTCTCACAATCATAAAAGATGTCAAATATAATATATTTATATGTGAACCTCTCTTTCTTTATTACTTCCTTTTAATTGCCACAATGACCAATAGCTATGTTTGTCAACCCACAACAAGTTTCAATCGACATACTTCTTATATGTGAAGTTATAACTCCCCATAAGATCATAATATATACTCTTTGCTTTTATTCTATACTTATTTCTATTTATTTTTCTCAAGATCAAGATCATAGCAAACAAGCTAAACCCTCAACTCAAAACTACTCTTTATTATATAACACTCGAACTTGCTTACATAGGGGGAACATAAAACAAAAACTCAAAACTAGATCACACGAAAACTTCATTCTACTAGATTAAGATATAACCAAAAGGACCGAACTAAGAAAAAAAATAAAAGTAAGGGATGTGATGGCGATACGATATCGGGGCACCTCCCCCAAGCTTGGCACAAGCCAAGGAGAGTGCCCATACCCATGTGTCTAGTTGTCTTGCTTCGGAGGTGGTGACGTTGGAGTTGTTGATGAGGTTGGAGGCTTGTCCTACATCTTCCAAGGCATGGGCTCACCATCGTAAAAAGATGAACGAGTCTCCGGGATCCTCAAATCTGCAGCCAAACTCATTCTCTTAAATTTGTATTCATACTCACAGTTTTGGTTTTGTAGGTCATAGATCTGGGCTTGGAGATGCTCAATTTTCTCGTAAATCTTGAAGATATGTTCCCCGATGTCCTTGGCGTCCAACTTGTGCTTTTGGGTAAACTCTGCGATCATCATGTGATTGGCATTGAGTCCTCGTTCCACCATCCCTTGGCACTTGAAGACTTGTTGTTCCATTGCTTTGAGCCTTGTTTCTATGCTTCCGGTTTTCTTTGGCCCCTCCACATCATGGATGTGCAGCACCCCCTCACGCAACTCAATGGTTTGAGGGTGTTGCAGCACCTCTTCAAGGTAGGGGTTGATGAACTTCTCAAAGAACTTGTCCTTCGAAGACTTGGGGACATCATGTTGATCTAAATCTGCAATAGAAACAACTTAAAAAGAAAACAGGAGGTATCGTCGTGATACGAGAGTCAAAAGCTTTGGGAGACTATATAATGATTTTTTACCGACCGAAGGAGTATACCACAAGAAAACGGAGTCCGGATGGTACACGAGGTAGCCACAAGCCATAGGGGCACACCCAGGGGGGTAGGGCGCGTCCCCCTGGCTTGTCACCTCCTCATGCACTATTCAGACTACTTTAAATTTTCAATTTTTTAAATATTCCAAAACGGATAAAATTTTCCATTGAAAACGTTTTGTAGTCGGTTTACCTACCGTACCACATACCTATTCCTTTTCGGAGTTTGTAATGTTCTGGTAGGTCTGCCTAATGTACTCCTTCGGAGTTATGGTATTGATAATATTGGTCTCAACATTTATGGGAGTACCTGAGATATAATGTTTGATTCTTTGCCCATTTACCACCTTTGGGTTTGTGCCTTAGGCGTTGTTGATCTTGATGGCACCGAAACGATATACTTCCTTGATTATGTAAGTCCCTTCCCATTTAGAGACAAGTTTTCCTACAAACAATCTTAAACGAGAATTGTATAGCAAGACATGATCACCTACATTAAGTTCACGCTTTTGTATCCTTCTATCATGCCATCTCTTAACCTTTTCTTTAAACAACTTGGCATTCTCATAGACCTGGGTACTCCATTCATCAAGTGAGCTAATGTCGAATAACCTCTTCTCACCAGCAAGTTTGAAATCATAATTGAGCTCTTTAATTGTCCAATAATCTTTATGTTCTAGCTCAAGAGGTAAGTAACATGCTTTACCATAAACCATTTTATACGGAGACATACCCATAGTGTTCTTGTAAGCAGTTCTATAAGCCCACAGTGCATCATCAAGTTTCTTAGACCAATTCCCGGATCTATTAATAGTCTTCTGCAAAATCAATTTAATTTCCCTATCGCTCAATTCTACTTGACCACTAGACTGAGGATGATAAGGAGATGCAATTCTATGATTAACATCATACTTAGCAAGCAATTTACGGAAAGCACCATGGATAAAGTGTGAACCACCATCAGTCATTAAATATCTAGGGACTCCAAATCTAGGGAAAATAACTTATTTAAGCATTTTAATAGAAGTGTTATGATCAGCGCTACTAGATGGAATAGCTTCTACCCATTTATTAACGTAATCAACAACAACTAGAATATGAGTATACCCGTTAGATTGTGGAAAAGGTCCCATATTATCAAAAGCCCAAACATCAAATGGTTCAATAAAAAGAGAGTAATTCAAAGGAATTTCCTAACGTCTACTAATATTACCAATCCTTTGACATTCATCGCAAGACAAGACAAACTTACGAGCATCCTTGAAGAGAGTTGGCCAATAAAAACCATATTGTAGTACCTTGTGTGCAGTTCTATCTCCGGCATGGTGTCCTCCGTGGGCCTCGGAGTGAAATTTGCGTAGGATCTGTTTCTGTTCATGCTCATGTACACAACGTGTAATAATACCATCTACTCCTTCTTTATAAAGGTGTGGATCATCCCAAAAGTAATGTCTTAAATCATAGAATAACTTTTCCTTTTGTTGGTATGTGAAACTAGGTGGTATAAATTTAGCAACAATGTAATTAGCACAGTCAGCATACGATGGAGCATTATGCGAAGCCTTTATGACAGCTAATTGTTCATTAGGAAAGCTATCATCAGTAGGCAGTGGGTCATCAAGAACATTTTCTAACCTAGACAAGTTATCTGCTACGGGGTTATCAACACCCTTTCTATCAATAATATGTAGATCAAATTCTTGTAGCAGAAGAACCCATCTAATAAGTCTAGGTTTAGCATCTTTCTTTTTCATAAGGTACTTAATAGCAGCATGATCGGTGTGAACATTTACTTTGGAATCAACAATATAAGGTCTAAACTTATCACAAGCAAACACGACTGCTAAAAATTCCTTTTCAGCAATAGCACAGTTTCTTTGAGCACTGTCTAGAGTTTTACTAACATAATGGATAACCTTTAATTTCTTATCAACTCATTGTCCTAGTACAACACCAACAACATAATCACTAGCATCACACATAATTTCAAAGGGTAGGTTCCAATCAGGTGGTTGAACAACAGGTGCGGAAATCAAAGCATTCTTTAGGATTTCAAATGCTTCTACACAATCATCATCAAAAACGAATGGCAGATCTCTTTGTCAAAGATTAGTGAGAGGCCTACAAATCTTAGAGAAATCTTTAATAAACCTCCTATAGAAACCAGCATGACCAAGGAAGCTTCTTATACCTATGATATCCGTAGGACACGACAATTTTTCACTAGCATCAACTTTAGCTTTATCTACTTCAATACCTCTTTCGGAGATTTTGTGCCCTAAGAAAATGCCTTCATTAACCATAAAGTGGCACTTCTCCCAATTCATGACAAGATTAGTTTCTTTGCATCTCTGCAAAACTCGATCAAGGTTGCTCAAGCAATCATCAAAGGAAGTTCCGTAAACGGAAAAATCATCCATGAAAACCTCAAGAATCTTTTCACAAAAGTCAGAGAACATAGTCATCATACATCTTTAAAAGGTAGCAGGCGCATTGCATAAAACAAAAGGCATATGTCTATAAGCAAACGTATCGAAAGGGCAAGTAAAAATGGTATTTTCTTGATCCTCTTTTGACACAGGTATTTGAGAGAAACCAGAGTAACCATCTAGAAAGCAAAAATGAGTATGTTTGGATAATCTTTATAGCATTTGATCAATAAAAGGCAGAGGGTAATGATCTTTCTTAGTAGCTTTATTTAATTTCCTAAAATCAATTACCATTCTATAACCTATAACAATTCTTTGCGGGGTCAATTCAGTTTTATCATTAGGAACAACGGTGATACCTCCTTTCTTAGGGACATAATGAACGGGACTAACCCATCTACTATCAGCAACAGGATAAATTATACCTGCCTCTAGAAGCTTTAGTATTTCTTTTTTTACCACCTCTTTCATCTTAGGATTCAACCGTCATTGGTGATCAACAAATGGTTTGGCATCAGGCTCCATATTAATTTTATGCTGACATAAAGTGGGACTAATGCCCTGAAGATCATCAAGAATATATCCAACAGCAGCACAGTGCTTCCTCAAAGTTTTCAATAATCTCTTTTCTTCATGCTCTGAAAGGTTAGCACTAATAATAACAGGATATATCTCCTTTGCATCAAGATAAGCATATTTCAATGTATCGTGTAATTTTTGAAGATCAAACACGGGATCACCCTTGGGTGGAGGAGGATCCCCAAGTATTTCAACCGGTAGATTGTGTATCAAAATAGGCTGTTGGTCAAAGAATTTTTTATCTATTTCATTCCTCTCATTCATATGCATATCATTTTCATGGTCTAGCAAATATTGTTCTAAAGGATCAGTAGGAGGCATATCAATAGAAGCAAGACCAATAATTTCATCTCTACTAGGCAATTCTTTGTCATGGGGTTGTCTACAAAATTTAGAGAAATTGAACTTATGAGACACATCCCCAAAACTCACAGTAACTGTTTCTTTCTCACAATTAATCCTAGCATTAACAGTATTCAAGAAGGGTCTGCCAAATATAATGGGACAAAAATCATCTTGTGGGGAACCAAGAACAAGAAAATCAGTAGGATACTTTATTTTCCCATAGAAGACTTCAATGTACCTAACAATCCCAATTGGTGCAATATTATCTCTATTGGCAAGCTTAATAGTAACATCAATTTCCTCTAGTTCAACTGGTGCAATATCATGCATAATTTCTTTGTATAAGGAGAAGGGAATTGCACTCACGCTAGCACCCATATCACACAATCCATGATAACAATGATCTACTATTTTAACAGAAACAACATGCACGACAACAACTGGTCTATGTTTACTCTTAGTATCAGGCCTAGCAATTCTAGCAGCTTCATTATAGAAATGAATAACATGCCCACAATATTATCAACCAAGAGACCTTTAGCCATAGCAATACTAGGTTCAACTTTAATTTGTTCGGAGGGTGTAGGTGTTCTACCACAGCTCTTACGAACCACATTTGAAGCTTTAGCATGTTCCTTTATTCTAACGGGGAAAGGTGGTTTCTCAATATAAGCAACAGGAATAACAAGATCAACATTATAAGTAATAGTTTCCTCTTCAACTTTAACAGGTTCAACTACTTTCACTTCAATGGTAGGATGATATTTAAACCAATTCTCCTTAGGGAGATCGACATGAGCAGCAACAGATTCACAGAAAGAAGCTACTATCTCAGATTCAAGTCCATATTTAGTGCTAAATTCACGAAAAGCATCAGTGTCTATGAAAGATTTAACACAATCAAACTTGAGATTCATACCTGACTTCTTACCTTCGTCGAGTTCCCAATCTTCAGAGTTGCGTTTAGTTCTTTACAATAAATCCCATTTGAAGTCAATATCCTTCTTCATATAGGAACCAACATAAGAAGTATCGAGCATGGATTGATCATTACGAGAAATCCGAGCATAAGAATTCTGAATAATAATTTCTCTTGAGAGATCATGATTGGGGCATGAATATAACATTGACTTAAGCCTCCCCCAAGCTTGAGCGATTCTTTATCCTTCACGAGGCCAAAAATTATAAATATAATTCCGATCACGATGAACTAGATGCATAGGATAGAACTTTTGATGAAATTCCATTTTCAAACGGTTCTAGCTCCATGATCCAATATCATCACATAGACTATACCATGTCAATGAATTCTCCTTCAAAGATAAAGGAACGACCTTCTTCTTGACGTGATCCTCGGGCAGACCTGCAAGCTTAAATAATGCACAAACTTCATCCACATAGATTAGATGCAAATCAGGATGTAGTGTTCCATCTCCTGCATAAGGATTAGCCAGCAATTTCTCTATCATACCCGAAGGAATTTCATATTAAATATTTTCAGTAGGTTTAGTAGGTTGAGGGACAACACTTCATGTTTCCAGTTGAGGTGAAGATACCCCGAACAAGTGATAACCCACAAGTATAGGGGATCGCAACAGTTTTCGAGGGTAGAGTATTCAACCCAAATTTATTGATTCGACACAAGGGGAGCCAAAGAATAATCTTGAGTATTAGCAGCTGAGTTTTCAATTCAACCACACCCAAAAGATTTAATATCTGCAGCAAATGGTTCAGTAGCAAAGTAACATGGTAGTAACGGTAACGGTGGCAAGTGATAGTAGCAGTTTTGTAGTGTTTGTAGCGGTAGCAATGGAAAAGTAACTGAGCAAAGATCAATATATGGAAAAACTCGTAGGCAATGGATCAATGATGGATAGTTATGTCGAATGGCATTCATCATGCAACAGTTATAACATAGGGTGACACAGAACTAGCTCCAATTCAGCAATGTAATGTAGGCATGTATTCCGTATATAGTCATACGTGCTTATGGAAAAGAACTTGCATGAAATCTTTTGTCCTACCCTCCCATGGCAGCGAGGTCCTATTGGAAACTAAGGGATATTAAGTCCTCCTTTTAATAGAGATCCGGACCAAAGCATTAGCACTTAGTGAATACATGAACTCCTCAAACTACGGTAATCACTGGAAAGAATCCCAGTTATTGTCACCCTGGGGGATGCGGATCATAACTCGTAATAGGTATCTACAAATTGCAAGATAGGATCAAGAACACACATATATTCATGAAAACATAATAGGTTCAGATCTGAAATCAGGCACTTGGGCCCTAGTGAGAAGCATTAAGCATAGCAAAGTCATAGCAACATCAATCTCAGAACATAGTGGATACTAGGGGTCAAACCTTAACAAGACTAACTCGATTACATGATAAATCTCATCCAACCCATCACCGTCCAGCAAGCCTATGCTGAGATTACTCACGAACGGTGGAGAGCATCATGGAATTGGTGATGACGAAGGCATCGATTTCCCCTCTCTGGAGCCCAAAACGGGCTCCAAATCTGGTCTCCCGAGGAAGAACAGGAGGTGGCGGAGGCTCCGTATTGTGAAACATGATGAACTCTTCTCTTTGATTTTTTTCTCGACAAATAGGGTTATATGGAGCTGGAGAGGAGGTCGGAGGAGCCACGAGGGCCCCACAAGCTTGCTAGGCGTGGCCACGGGGGGTGACCATGCCTAGCAGGCTTGTGGCCTGCAGGTGGCCCCTCTGGTTACTTCTTGCGCTAGTATTTTTTATTAATTCAAAAAATATTCTTCGTAAATTTTCAGGATGATCCGAGAACTTTCATTTCTGTAAAAAAATAACACCAAGGCAATTCTGTTGAAAACAACGTCAGTCTGGGTTAGTTCCATTCAAATCATGCAAATTAGAGTCCAAAACAAGGGCAAAAGAGTTTGGAAAACTTGATAGGTTGGAGACGTATCAACTCCCCCATGCTTAAACCTTTGCTTGTCCTCAAGCAATTCAGTTGATAAACTGAAAGTGATAAAGAAAAACTTTTACAAACTCTGTTTGATCTTGCTGTTGTAAATATGTCTAACTTATGTTCAGATTTTCAGCAAAGATTATAAAGTAACCACATTCACAATAACACTTAGGTCTCACATTTACTCATAGCAATGACATAATCAACTAGCGAGCAATAATAACAAGTCTCGGATGACAACAATTTATCAAAACAATCATGATACAATATGACATAATGGTATCTCGCTAGCCCTTTATGAGACCGCAAAACATAAATGCAGGGCACCTCTAAAGAACAAGGACCGACTAAACATTGTAATTCACGATGAGAGAGATCCAGTCATGCTCATACTCAATATCAATTAATAGCAAGGCATACAAATGATGGTGGTGCTCTCTAACTGGTGCTTTTTATAAGAGAATGATGACTCAACAATAAAGTAAATGGAAAGACCCTTCGTAGAGGGAAGCATTGATCTGCAGAGGTGCCAGAGCTCAAGCTTTTAAAACAGAGATAGGTAATGATTTTGGAGCGGTATGCTTTCGTTGCTCACATAACGACCAAGAGGTTTTCAATATCTTCATGCTAGATACATTATAGGCAGTTCCCAGACAGAATTATAAAGTTTTTACCCCCCCTCCACCAATTAGTCACACTCCACGGCGGCCCGAATTCACGGGTACCGTCCATACAAACACAGTCCTGGGGGAGTTTTGTTTAATTATATTTTGCTTTTTATTTTGATCATGGAACTGGGCATCCCAATTATAAGCAATTTTCTCGTGAATGATAGTGAATCAACACATATCATGAGAATAACCCACCTAGCATTGAAGATACTGACAGCCCCCGGTCGCCACATGAGCTATTTGGGCATACAAAATAGAAAGTTTATTTGAAGGTTTAAAGTTTAGCACATGCAAATTTACTTGGAACGGCGGGTAAATATAGCATATAGGTAGATATGGTGGACTCATATGGAACAACCTTGGGTTTATTGAGATGGATGCACAAGCAGTATTCCCGCTTAGTACAAGTGAAGGCTAGCAAAAGACTAGGGAGCGACCAACTAGAGAGCGACACAGTCATCAACATGCCTTGATATTAACCAACATTGAATGCAAGCATGAGTAGGATATAATTCACTATTAACATAAATATCATGGAGGCTATGTTGATTTGTTTCAACTACATGCGTGAACATGTGCCAAGTCAAGCCACTTGAATCATGCAGAGGAGGATACCATTCTATCATGCTACATCACAACCATTTTAATGCGCATGTTGGCACTCAAGACGAACCATTATCCACTCTTAGCTAATTAAGCATGGCATGAATAACTATAATCTCTAATTATTATTGCAAACATGTTCAACCCATAATGTACTGAATTTGGAACGATGAGCTAATCATATTTACAAAAGCAAGATAGGTCGAGTTCATACCAGCTTTTCTCCATCTCAATCTTTTCATCAAATATCATCATTATTTCCTTTCACTTGCATGACTGAACAATGTGAATAATAATAAGAGTGCACGCGCATTGAACTAAGCTAGAATATGCAAACAATAAACCAAAGGAGAAGACAAGGCAATATGGGCACTTTGTAATATAAACAATAGTGCATATGAGAGCCACTCAACACGTCACTGTGGTCTTCTCCTTACGACCCAAAGAAAAGAAAGGAAAATTATTTACACGGGAAAGCTCCCAACAAGCAAAAAGAAGAACGAGAAATCTTTTTGGGGTTTCTCTTTAATGCTACAACTAAGCAACTAGGAAATAAAGCTAGAACTAACTTTTTTCTATTTTCCTCAAAGTTAATTAAACACACAAGAAGAAAGCATAAAGAAGAAAATAAACTACCATCGATAGTACAATGAAAAAGTATGAACACCGACAACTGAAATAAGTGTGTGAACATGAATGTAATGTCGGTGAGAAATACGTACTGCCCCAGGCTTAGGATTTTGGCCTAAGTTAGTCTAGGGCCATGGTTGGCCTGGATAATATCCGAAGTCAAAGTTGGGGTTGTGCTGGGCTGCGGCGGCTACCGCCTGAACCACTACAGCATGAAGGCGAGCGGTTTCTGCATTTCGTTCGTACTCGTTTTCCTCCTCTCTGGTTATAAAATATCTCTGCTTTTCCTGAAAGTTAAAGAAGGCAGGAGCAGGAAGGCTAACATGGACAACACGTTACCTATCAAAAATTAGTCGGTACTTAAGGGATTGTTTGTTTCTTTCAAGAAACTGATAGTGCACCAAAGCCTCATAATCAAGGAAAGCAGGCGGTAACTCAAGGTCATTCCCTCTTATGGGTACCCCAAGATACTTAGCTACACGGGTGGCATAAATTCCACCAAAGAGATCTCCATCCTTAGCATTATGATGTAACCTCCTGGCAATAATAGCCCCCAAGTTATATCGTCTATCTACCATTACCGCACTCTTATGAATACTCAGATCAGGCAAGCAAAGGTGACTATTCTCAAGTTTACCGTTAATACATCTACCTATGAAGAGAGCAAAATAATGTATAGCCAGAAAGTGAATGCTCCCCAAAGTAGCTTGTGTAATGATTCTAGTTTCTCCCACTGTGATGCTAGCAAGGAAATCATTATATTCATTTTTATGAAGATCGCTACGACTACCCCACGGTGCAATTTTGCATGCATCATTAAAATCTTCTAGGTCCATGGTATAGGATTTATCATAAAGATTAAATAGAACAGAATGAGAATTATGCCTAGATGAAAATTCAAACCTCTACACGAAAGAATCAGTGAGTTGATAGTATTGCTTGCATCGATCTGAAATGAAATCCTGAAGGCCAGCATTCCTTATGTATGCATAAAACTCTTCCTTAAATCTGGCCTTTTCCATGAATTGATCCGTAGGCCATTCACAAGGCAGTACTCGAGCTTCCCTGGGTAGTTCAAAATTGGGCTCATGTAGCGTGAGTCTCGGGGCTTTCTTGCTCGAGGTACCACCTTGGTACATTCTCCTCAACATATTTTCTTTCTCTGAAAAATTTCTGAAATTTTTAGTGAGTGAAAATAAAGGTGAACAAAACTCAATAAAACTCATAGCAACTACTCCCTCAAGTGCCTAAAGACTATATCATGGATCAAAACTACTTGGGACCATACAAATTTGACATGCAAGCTCAAGAACAAGGTCACCATAACAACAAAAAATTGCAATATATAAGACACTAGAACAAAAACTAATTGGACCATTGGAGGAGTCACATACCGATGAGCAATCTCCTAAAACAGTTTTGTGAATGGAGCTTTGAGCAAGGAGATCGAAAATGGCAGCAATATGATTTAGAACACGGGTTTGAGAAATGGTGGGATTTTTCTGGAGGAATATGGAGTGAATGGGTGCTAGAATAAGTGTAGGGGGCCACGTGGGACCCACAAGCCTCAAGGGCGCGCCTAGGGGGATGGTCGGTCCCTGTAGGCTTGTGGCCCACTGGTGCAGCCCCCTGATGCATTCTCAGTGCCAAAAATTCTTAAATATTCCTGAAAAATCATACTAAATTTTCAGGGGATTCTGGGAACTTTTATTTTCAGGTCATTTTTCTATTGCACGGAAAACTCAGAAAACAGAAAAATAATAGCATTTTTACTTAATTTCATCTAGGCAACACAAAGTAAAAGTTAGGTGTAGGAAGTTGTGCTTTCTAAATTCATCCATATCGTGCTCATCAAAAGGAATCCATCAATAAGGTTGATCAAGTCTTATTAACGAACTTCTTTCGAATATCATGAAACCGAAGAATTTTCGAATAACACTAAGTTACCTCAATGGGGATATGCATTTCCCTAGCAATAAGTATATCATATTTCTTCTTGGCAGTAGGAAGAGGGAACTCAAAGTCTCCAATAATAATTGTTGGAATTTTTTCAATAGAGTTGATACTATGAACTTGAGGTTGTTTCTTTGGAATGTGTACCATATGTTCATTACCATTAATATGAAAAGTGGCATTGCCCTTGTTGCAATCAATAACAGCCCCCGCAGTATTCAAAAAGGGTCTACTAAGGATGATCGACATACTGTCGTCCTCGGGAATATCAATAATAAGCAAGTCCCTCAAGATAGTAGCATTTGCAACTACGACAGGTACATCCTCACAAATACCGATAGGTAGAGCAGTTGATTTATCAGCCATTTGCAAAGAGATTTCAGTAGGTGTCAACTTATTCAAATCAAGTCTACGGTATAAAGAGAAAGTCATAACACTAACACCAACTCCAAGATCACATAAAGCAGTTTTAACATAATTTCCTTTAATAGAGCATGTTATAGTAGGTACTTCGGGATCTCCTAGTTTCTTAGGTATTCCACCTTTAAAAGTATAATTAGCAAGCATAGTGGAAATCTCAGCTTCCGGTATCTTTCTTTTATTTGTCACAATATCTTTCATATACTTATCATAAGGAGACATTTTCAAAATATCAGTCAAGCGCTTCAGCAAAGACGTAAAAAGACCTGTCTAAGCATTTCAGCAAAGCGCTCAAAGTCCTCATCATCCTTTTTCTTGGATGGTTTGGGAGGAAAGGGCATGGGTTTCTAAACCCATGGTTCTCTTTCTCTACCATGTTTCCTAGCAATGAAGTCTCTTTTATCGTATCTTTTATTCTTAGGTTGTGGGTTATCAAGATCATCAGCAAGTTTAATCTCCACATCATTATCATTACTAGGTTGAGCATCAGCATCAACATCATTACTAATGTTATCACTAGGCTCAAGTTCATCACCAGATTGTGTCTCAACATCAGAAATAGAAATATCATTTGGATTCTCAGACGTATCTATAACAGGTTCACTAGCAGCATGCAAAGTACTATCATCATTATTTTTCCTACTCTTATTGGAAGGAATAGGTGCATCAGTATTAACTCTCTGAGAATCTTGTTCAATTCTCCTAGGATGGCCCTCGGGATACAAAGGTTCCTGAGTCATTCTACGACCTCTAGTCACAACTTTAACAGAATGATCATTGTCTTTATTATTCATCTCATTAAGCAAATCATTTTGAGCCTTAAGTACTTATTCTACTTGAGTGGTTACCATGGAAGCATGCTTACTAATAAGCTTAAGATCATTGACAGTTCTACTCAAATAATCACCCAAGTGATCAAGCATATAAGCATTATGTTTCCATTGTCTACTAACATAAGCATTGAAATTTTCTTGCTTCACAATAAAATTATCAAATTCATCCAAGCATTGGCTAGCAGACTTATTATAAGGAATATCTCTTTCATCAAATCTACGGAGAGAGTTTACCTCTACTACCTGTGTCGGGTTATCAAGACCATGTATTTCTTCAATAGGTGGTAGATTCTTAACATCTTCGGCTTTTATACCCTTTTCTTTCATAGATTTCTTTGCCTCTTGCATATCTTCAGGACTGAGGAATAGAATACCTCTTTTATTTGGAGTTGGCTTTCAAGGTGGTTCGGGAATAGTCCAATCATTATCATTCTCAATATATTATTAAATAGTAATTCAGCTTGTTCAACAGTTCGTTCCCTGAAAACACAACCCGCACAACTATCTAGGTAGTCCCTAGAAGCATCGGTTAGTCCATTATCAAAGATATCAAGTATTTCATTTTTCTTGAGACGATGATCAAGCAAAGCATCTAGTAATTGGAGAATCCTCCCCCAAGCTTGTGGGAGACTCTCTTCTTCAATTTGCACAAAGTTAAATATTTCCTGCAAGGCAACTTGTTTCTTATGGGCAGGATTTTTTCAGAGAAGTAATAAACCATGTCCTGGGGACAACGCACACAACTAGGAGCAAGAGAATTAAACAATTTCTTAGGATCACCCTTTAATGAGAAAGGAAACAACTTAAGAATATAGTAATAGCAAATTTTTTCCTCATGAGTATATAGGGTGGGTATATCATTCAATTTGGTAAGATGTGCCACAACAGTTTCAGATTCATAACCATGGAAAGGATCAGATTCAACCAAAGTAATTAACTCAGGATCGATAGAGAATTCATAATCCTTATCAGTAACAAAGATAGGTGAAGTAGCAAACTTAGGATCATATTGCATTCTAGCATTCAAAGATTTTTCCTTCCACTTGCGAAGCAATTTCTTAAGATCATCTCTATCCTGACAAGCAAGAAAGTCCCTAGCTACATCTCCTTCCATAACATAACCCTCAGGTATATCAAGCAATTCATATCTAGGAGCACTAGGTCTAGCAGGTGAATCATAGTGTTCAGTTTCAATAATTTCAGTAGATTCAGAAATATTATCAGTTTCAGCATTGGCTCTAGCAATTTGTTCATCAAGAAATTCACCCAGTGGCACAATATCATCAAGCAAAGTATTATCATAAGCATCATGCATAGAAGAAGTAGCATCATCAATTATTTGCGACATATCAGAATTACTAGCAGGTGGTGCTGTCGCGAACTTACTCATAACAGAAGGTGAATCAAGTGCAGAGCTAGATGGCACTTCCTTACATCCCCTCGTAGTAGAGGGATAGATCTTGGTTTTTGGATCTTTCAGATTCTTCATAGTGATCAACAGATATATACCCCAAGTGACTCAGAGAATAAAGCTATGCTCCCCGGCAACGGTGCCAGAAAAAGTTCTTCATAACCCACAAGTATAGGGGATCGCAACAGTTTTCGAGGGTAGACTATTCAACCCAAATTTATTGATTCGACACAAGGGGAGCCAAAAAATATTCTCGGGTATTGGCAGCTGAGTTGTCAATTCAACCACACCTGAAAGATTTAATATCTGCAACAAAGTGTTTAGTAGCAAAGTAACATGGTAGTAACAATAACGGTGGCAAGTGATAGTAGCAGTTTTGTAGTGTCTGTAGCAGTAGCAACAGAAAAGTAACTGAGCGAAGATCAATATATGGAAAAACTCGTAGGCAATGGATCAATGATGGATAGTTATGTCGAATGTCATTCATCATGCAACAGTTATAACATAGGGTGACACAGAACTAGCTCCAATTCAGCAATGTAATGTAGGCATGTTTTCTGTATACAGTGATACGTGCTTATGGAAAAGAACTTGCATGAAATCTTTTGTCCTACCCTCCCATGGCAGCAGGGTCCTATTGGAAACTAAGGCATATTAAGGCCTCCTTTTAATAGAGAACCGGACGAAAGCATTAGCACTTAGTGAATACATGAACTCCTCAAACTACGGTAATCACCGGAAAGAATCCCAGTTATTGTCACCCTGGGGGATGCGGATCATAACTCGTAATAGGTATCTACAAATTGCAAGATAGGATCAAGAACACACATATATTCATGAAAACATAATAGGTTCAGATCTGAAATCAGGCACTCGGGCCCTAGTGACAAGTATTAAGCATAGCAAAGTCATAGCAACATCAATCTCAGAACATAGTGGATACTAGGGGTCAAACCCTAACAAGACTAACTCTATTACATGATAAATCTCATCCAACCCATCACCGTCTAGCAAGCCTACAATGAGATTACTCACAAACAGTGGAGAGTATCATGGAATTGGTGATGAAGGATGATTGGTGATGACGAAGGCATCGATTTCCCCTCTCCGGAGCCCAAAACGGACTCCAAATCTGGTCTCCCGAGGAAGAACAGGAGGTGGCGGTGGCTCCGTTTTGTGAAACATGATGAACTCTTCTCTTTGATTTTTTTTCTCGACAAATAGGGTTATATGGAGCTGGAGAGGAGGTCAAAGGAGCCACGAAGGACCCACAAGCCTGTTAGGCACATCCAGGGGGTGGTCACGCCTAGCAGGCTTGTGGCCTGCAGGTGGCCCCCTCTGGTTAATTCTTGTGCCAGTATTTTTTTATTAATTACAAAAATATTCTCCGTAAATTTTCAGGTCGATCCGAGAACTTCTATTTCTCCACAAAAATAACACCAAGGCAATTCTGCTGAAAACAGCGACAGTCCGGGTTAGTTCCATTCAAATCATGCAAATTAGAGTCCAAAACAAGGGAAAAAGAGTTTGGAAAAGTAGATACGTTGGAGACGTATCAACAAGCCCCTCAAAGGATTACTTTCCATAGTAACAAGTGACAATAAATTTCAGCACACTATATAAATTTTTCCTTACTAGATCCACTTACAGAAGGCGCTTCACTCCCCGGCAACGGCGCCAGAAAAGAGTCTTGATGACCCACAAGTATAAGGGGATATATCATAGTCCTTTCAATAAGGAAGAGTGTCAAACCCAATGAGGAGCAGAAGGAAATGACAAGCGGTTCTCAGTAAGGTATTCTCTGCAAGCACTGAAATTATCGGTAACAAATAGTTTTGTGATAAGATAATTCGTAGCGGGTAGCAAGTAACAAGTGCAACAAAGGTGCTGAAAGGTGGCCCAATCCTTTTTATAGCAAAGGACAAGCCTGGACAAACTCTTATATAAAACAAAGCGCTCCCGAGGACACATGGGAATTCCTGTCAAGCTAGTTTTCATCATGCTCATATGATTCGCGTTCGTTACTTTGATAATTTGATATGTGGGTGCACCGGTGCTTGGGTGCTGCCCTTACTTGGACAAACCTTCCAATTATGATTAACCCCTCTCAAGCATCCGCAACTACAAAAGAAGAATTAAGATAAATCTAACCATAGCATGAAATATGTGGATCCAAATCAGCCCCTTACGAAGCAACACATAAAATAGGATTTAAGCTTCTGTAGCTCTAGCAACCCATCATCTACTTATTACTTCCCAATGCCTTCCTCTAGGCCCAAACAATGGTGAAGTGTCATGTAGTGGACCTTCACATAACACCACTAGAGGAGAGACAACATACATCTCATCAAAATATCGAACGAATACCAAATTCACATGATTACTTATAACAAGACTTATCCCATGTCCTCAGGAACAAATGTAACTACTCACAAAGTATATTCATGTTCACAATGAGAGGAGTATTAATGATGATCAAGGATCTGAACATATGATCTTCCACCAAGTAAATCAACTAGCATTAACTACAAGGAGTAATCAACACTACTAGCAACCCACGGGTACCAATCTGAGGTTTTGAGACAAAGATCGGATACAAGAGATGAACTAGGTTTGGAGAGGAGATGGTGCTGGTGAAGATGTTGATGGAGATTGACCCCCTCTCGGTGAGAGGATCTTTGGTGATGATGATGGCTTCGATTTCCCCCTCCCGAAGGGAAGTTTCCCTGGCAGAACAGCTCCGCCGGAGCCCTAGATTTACGAGCATATAGGCAAAACAAGACAAGACAAGAGTCCCCTCTGTTATGAGACGGCGGTGCTTCGTACCAAAAGCTCTGTTATGATTTTTTCAGGTCAAAACCCTTCATATAGCAGAAGATGGGCATCGGAGGGCTGCCAGGTGGGCCACAAGCCACAGGGGCGCGCCCAGGGGGTAGGGCGCGCCCCCTGGCTTGTGACTGCCTGGTGGGCCCCCTGATGTATTTCTTTCGCCAAATATCTTTATATATTCCAAAATAATTCTCCGTAGATTTTGAGGACTTTTGGATTTGTGCACAATAGGTATCTCAGATTTGCTCCTTTTCTAGTCGAGAACTCCAGTTGCCAGCATTCTCCCTCTTCATGACAACCTTGTAAAATAAGAGAGAAGAGGCATAAGTATTGTACCAAAATGTGTAATAACAGCCCATAATGCAATAAATATTAATATAAAAGCGTGATGCAAAATGGACGTATCAGCCGTCTGGATAACCAAGGACGGTTACAAGGGGTGAGCGGCTACGTGGCCAGTGAGGTTCCTGAGTCGCGATGCACAAGAGTCCCCCTTGACGTACGAGCTCCAGCGTCCTCCTTAAGGGTTTTGATAGAGTTGAGCTCTGGGTCGGCAGGGTCCGGCCCTATGCATATCTCAGCCGCCAATGGGCTGTCCAGATCACCAAGGACGGTTCTAAGGCGTGAGGGGCTACGTGGCCAGTGTTCTAAGGCGTGAGGGGCTACGTGGCCAGTGAGGCTCCTGAGTCGTGATTCTCAGGAGTCCCCCTTGACGTACGAGAGGCTCCCATACCTTTCCTCACCGGCTTTTCCTGAGAGGGGTGCATGAAGACCAGGTTTGGCAAACCGGGGAAGGTGGCGTGTACCAGGCCCGGCCCGGTAGTAGCCCCCATGCAGCCCCCTCACGCGAACATCTGAGGGAATGCCGCGAAACAGGGCCGCAAGGAGCTTTCCTGAGGTTGGATGCAGACGCTAGGGCGCCCTCAGTTGTTTATCCCCAGCACAGGGCGTAGGGCTTCCACATTTCATGGGCATAAACATTGGTGGACCGTGTTGTCCGCCAGCACGGAGCTGTAGCTTCCACATTACATGGGTATAGTCATTGGTGGACCGTGTTGTCCTCCAGCATGGAGTTGTGGCTTCCACATTGCGTGGGAAGGAACCCCTCCGCGTCCTTTGGGGACTCTGGGCATGTACATCACATTGAGTTCGTATGCACGGCTGGCACGGTAGAACTGGAGGTGTATCTGGGAGCTCACGAGGGCGCTTTGGTCTCGCGAGGTCCCTACCTCAAAGGCGGTTTGCGCCTGGGTCTTCTTGTAGATAGCGTCATCCTAGGTCTTGCAAATTTTATATAAGCATGCACCGAATGTCCTCCCTAGGGCCATAACATGAGAGGGCCAAGCACCAGTGACCCCAGGAGATGACGTGAACGGGGCTGGCCCGCCAGACAGAGCTCAGCCACTGGATTTATCAATGCTGCAGGGACGGACCCGAGCACAGACGCCGTGCCTAGTGCTACCTCTTGAGTTTGCGTTGGTTTTCCCTTGAAGAGGAAAGGGTTATGTAGCAAAGTATATAAGTATTTCACTCAGTTGTTGAGAACCAAGGTATCAATCTAGTAGGAGTAACAAGCAAGTTATCACTGGATGCACCTACACAAACAATCAAACTCTTGCACCAACCGCTATAAAGGGGTTGTCAATCCCTTCATGGTTATTCGCAAGGATTGGATCTGATAGAGATAGATGTAAACAAGAACGAAAAGTAAAAGGTAAATAAATTGCAAAAAAATATTTTTGGTATTTTTGGTTTATAGATCTAAAACTATATTATGGAAAGTAGACCTAGGGGCCATAGGTTTCACTAGAGGCTTCTCTCATGATGGCAAGTATTACGGTGGGTGAACAAATTACTGTCGAGCAATTGATAGAAAAGCGAATAATTATGGAGATATCCAAGGCAATGATTATGCATATAGGCATCACGTCCGTGTCAAGTAGACCGAAACGATTCTGCATCTACTACTGTTACTCCACACATCGACCGACTCCTGCCTGCATCTATAGTATTAAGGTCATGAAGAACAGAGTAACGCATTAGGTAAGATGACATGATGTAGAAGGATAAACTCAATCAATATGATGAAAACCCCATCTTTTTATCCTTGATGGCAACAATACAATATGTGCCTCTCTACCCCTACTATATCACTGGGTGAGGACACCACAAGATTGAACCCAAAACTAAGCCTTTCTCCCATTGCAAGAATTACCAATCTAGGTCGCCAAACCAAACCAATAACTCAAAGAGACTTGCAAAGATATGAAATCATGCATATAAGAATTCAGAAAAGACTCAAATAATATTCATAGATAATCTGAACACAAACCCACAATTCATTGGATCTCGACAAACACACCGCAAAAGAGTATTCCATCGGATAGATCTCCATGATGATCATGAAGAACATAGTATTGAAGAGCAAAGAGAGAGAAGAAGCCATGTAGCTACTAGCTATGGACCCGAAGGTCTGTGGTGAACTACTCACGCATCATCGAAGGGGCAATGGAGTTGATGTAGATGCCCTCCGTGATCGAACCCCCCTCTGGCAGATTACCGGAAAAGGCTCCAAGATTGGATCTCACGGGAACCGAGTCTCTTGGCGGCAGAAAAGTGTTTTCGTGGCTCCCTGGTATACAGGGAATTTTTGTGAATTTATAGGCTAAGAAATAGGGTTAGGGGAGCTACCATGGGCCCACAAGCCAGGGGCACGCCCTAGTGGCCTGTGGCCACACGGCGACTCTCCTGACTTCATCTCCAAGTCTTCTGGGTTGCTTGTGGTCCAAGAAAAATTATTTTGAAGATTTTATTCCATTTGGACTCCGTTTAATATTCCTTATCTGTAATACCCAAAAACCAGGGAAAATAGAAACTGGCACTAGGCTCTAGATTAATAGGTTAGTCCCAAAAATAATATAAAATAGCATATTAATGCGTATAAAACATTCAAAACAGATAATATAATAGCATGGAACAATAAAAAATTATAGATACGTCCTCTAGTAGGTAAATGATAAAAACAGAATTTTTGATGTGGAATGTTACCTAACATATTTATCCATGTAATATTCTTTATTGTGGCATGAATATTCAGATCCATAAGATTCAAAACAATAGTCTAATATTGACATAAAAACAGTAATACTTCGAGTACACCAACAAGGCAATCGTGTCCTTTCAAAATAACATGGCCTTAGAAAGTTGTCCCTACAAAATCATATGGTCTGGCTATGCTCCATCTTCCCCACACAAAGTATCTAAATCATGCACAACCCCGATGAACAAGTCAAGCAATTGTTTCACACTTTTGGTGTTCTCGAACCTTTCCACCTCTCACATAATACAAGAGCGTGAGCCATGGATATAGCATTATGGTGGAACAGAATATGGTGGAGGTTGCAAGGAAAAAAAGGGAGAAGACAGTCTCACATCAACTAGGTGTATCAACGGGCTATGGAGATGCCCGTCGATAGATATTAATGTGAGTGAGTAGGGATTGCCATGCAACAAATGCACTTAGAGCTATAAGTTTATTAAAGCTGAAAAAGAAAACTAAGTGGTTGTGCAAGAAGAAATTCCACTAGTTATGTGAAAGTGACAAAATAGGAGACTCTCTATCATGAAGATCATGGTGCTACTTTGAAGCACAAGTGTGGAAAAAGATAGTAGAAATTGTCCCTTCTCTCTTTCTCTCATTTATTTTTTTAATTATTATTTTTATTTTATTTTATTTTATTTTATTTTATTTTTTATTTTTGGTGGTCATCTTTGGCCTCTTTTTATTTATTTGGGCTTCGTTGGCCTCTTTTATTTTTTTGTAAAGTACGGATACTCATCCCAACTTGTGAGGGAGTCATGGCTTCCATCATCATTTTCTCACATGGGACAATGCTCTAATAATGAAAATCATCACACTTTTATTTACTTACAAGTCAAAAAGAAAATTATAACTCGATACCTAAAACAATATATGACTCTATATGAAGGATGAAAGTGATGGTGCATGTCATGAAAACGGAACGATGGAAGTTGCATGGCAATATATCTCTGAATGGCTATGGAAATGCCATAATAGGTAGGTATGGTGGCTGTTTTGGAGAAAATATATGGTGGCTGTTTTGAGGAAGGTGGGTTTGATGTACCGACGAAAGTTGCGCAGTACTAGAGAGGCTAGCAAAGGTGGAAGGGTGAGAGTGCGTATAATCCATCGACTCAACATTAGTCATAAAGAACTCACATACTTGTTGCAAAAGTCTATTAGTTATCAAACAAAGTGTTATACGCATGATCCTAGGGGATAGGTTGATAGGAGTTAACCATCGCGCGCTCCCGACCTTCACACAAAGGTTGACAATCATTAAACAAATCGTGGTCCGACTTCGTTACATAATGGTTCACCATACGTGCATGCTACGGGAATCACAAACTTCAACACAAGTATCTCTTCTAATTCACAAATACTCACTAGAATGACTCTCATCTTACCATCTCTATTATCCAAAAACTATATGCAAGGAATCAAACTTCTCATAGTATACCATGCACTTAATATGAAAGTTTCTATTATATCCCTCTTGGATGCCCATTATATTAGGACTAAAATCATAATCTAATATTTTTACCATGCTGTTTTCAAGAAACTATCAGAATAATATAAGTGAGGTATGAGATTTCAACAATTTCTATAAAATATAACGCCACCATGCTCTAAAAAGATATAAGTGAAGCACTAGAGCAACATTGCCTAGCTCAAAAGATATAAGTGAAGCACATAGAGTATTCTAATAAATTCACGATTCAGCGTGTACCTCTCAGAAATATGTGTGTATCAAGTATTATTGTGTGAACTAAAAAGCAAATACTCATATCATACAATACGCTCCAAGCAAAACACATACCATGTGGTGAATAAAAATATAGCCTCAAGTAAATTTACCGATGGATTGAAGACGAAAGAGGGGATGCCTTCCGGGGCATCCCCAAGCTTAGGCTTTTTGGTATCCTTGAATATGTATTGGGGTGACTTGGGCATCCCCAACCTTAGGCTATTGACACTCTTTATTCCATAGTCCATCAAATGTTCACCCAAAACTTGAAAACTTCACAACACAAAACTCAATAGGAAACTCATGAGATCCGTTAGTATAAGAAAAATAAATCACCACTTAGGTACTGTTGTGAACTCATTATTTATTTATATTTGTGTAATACCTACTGTATTCTAACTTTTCCATGGTTCATACCACCCGATACAACCCATAGATACATCAAAATAAGCAAACAACACAAAGAAAACAGAATCTGTCAAAAACAGAACAATCTGTAGCAATCTGTAGACTTCGAATACTTATGGATCTCTAAAAATACTCAAAAATTAGGAGAATCAGGATAATTTGTATATAAATATTTAAAAAAAAATTCAGATCAAAATAATGTCCTAGTGAATTTACAAAATAGCTGGACTGAGAGCAAAAGTTTCTGTTTTTCAGCAAAATCAAATTGCAAACACCGGAGACCATCACAAAGGTATTACTTGGATCAAACAGTAATTTAAACAAGAAAACACAATTATTACAGAATTAATAGTGTGAAAAACACACCAAAACATAAACAAAAAACATAAAGCAAAATAAAATTGGGTTGCCTCCCAACAAGCGCTATTGTTTAATGCCCCTAGCTTGGCAAAACGCAATAGATCTAGGTATTGTCATCGTTGGTATGCAATCCATAAGTATCTCTCATAATAGATTCATAAGGTAATTTTATTTTATTTCTAGGAAAGTGTTCCATGCCTCTCCTTAATGTTAATTGGAATCTAATATTTCCTTCCTTCGTATCAATAATTGCACCAATCATTCTAAGGAAAGGTCTACCAAGAATAATAGGACATGTAGGATTGCAATCTATATCAAGAACAATGAAATTTACGGGCACATAATTCATATTTTCAAAAATAAGAACATCATTAATCCTTCCCATAGGTTTCTTTATAGTGGAATCCACAAGATGCAAATTTAAGGAACAATCATCAAATTCATGGAAACCTAGCACATCACATAGAGTTTTTGGAATCATGGAAACGCTAGCACCCAAATCACACAAAGCATGGCACTCATAATCTTTACTTTTAATCTTAATAGTATGTTCCCACTCATCATAAAGCTTTCTAGGTATAGAAACTTCCAACTCAAGTTTTTCTTCAAAAGATTTCATCATAGCATCAACAATATGTTTAGTAAAAGCTTTGTTTTGGTTATAAGAATGGGGAGAATTGAAAATGTATTGAAAAAAGGAAATACAATCAATCAAAGATAAACTTTCATAATTAAAGTCCTTGAAATCCAAAAGAGTGGGTTCATTGCTATTTCAACTTTTGACCTCTTCAATCGCACTTTTATCATTCTTAGCATTAAGATTTATAAACTCTGAATCATTGGGACACCTTTTAACTAAAGTTGACTCATCTCCAATCCCGTATTTATAAAGATTTACGTTAGAAAACAAATATTCAATAGGAGTCACATCAATCACTTTATGATCTTCATCAATATTATCACGAGAACACACTTTTTCAAGCCATTCACGCTTAGCACGTATTCTAGCAGTTCTTTCCTTACACTCATCAATATAAATTCTCATAGATTTTAAGGACTCATTAATATCATTCTTGTGTGAAATATATCTAATTTTCAAAGAATCAATCTCAAGAGAAATTCTATCAACGTTCCTAGCCAAATCATCAATCTTGAGCAATTTTTCTTCAATCATAGCATTGAAACCCTTTTGCGAACTAATAAATTCTTTAATATTATTCTCAAGATCATAGGGCATATTATTATAATTTCCATAATAATTTCTGTAGGAGTTACCATAATTATTAGAGGAATTACTAGGAAACGACATAGCATTGAAATTACCTCTATACGCGTTATTACCAAAATTGTTCATACCAACAAAGTTGACATCCATAGATTCCTTATTATTTCCAATCAAAGAAGATAAAGGCATATCATTAGGATCAATAGGAGTACTCTTAATAGCAAACAATTTCATCAATTCATCCATCTTTTCACTCAAGGTATTAATCTCTTCAATAGCATCTGCCTTTTTACTAGTAGGAGATCTTTCGGTATGCCATTGAGAGTAATTTGCCAAAATATTATCTAGGATTTTAGTAGCTTCTCCTAATGTTATTTCCATAAAAGTACCACCCACTGCGGAATCTAAGAGATTCCTAGAAGCAAAATTCAATCCGACATAAAAAAATTGTATAATCATCCATAAACTCAAACCATGCGTGGGGCAATTTCTAATCATTAATTTCATCCTCTCCCAAGATTGTGAAAGATGGTCATGATCAAGTTGCTTAAAATTCATTATATTGTTCCTAAGGGAGATGATCTTAGCGGGCGAAAAGTACTTGGAAATAAAAGCATCTTTACACTTATTCCATGAATCAATACTATTTTTAGGCAAAGATGAAAACCAAGTTTTCGCACGATCTCGTAGTGAGAACGGGAATAGCTTCAATTTAACAATATCATTATCCACATCTTTCTTATTTTGCATATCACACAACTCAACGAAAGTATTTAGATGGGATGCGACATCTTCATTAACAAGGCTAGAAAATTGTTCTTTCATAACAAGATTTAGCAAAGCAGCATTAATTTCATAAGATTCCTCACTAGTGGTGGGAGCAATCGGAGTACTAATAAAATCATTATTACTAGTATTGGAAAATTCACAAAACTTGGTATTTTCATAAATCGTGACAAAGCAAGCAGTAAAGCACACAAGCAAACGAAAGGCAAATGAAAGAAGGGCGAACAAAAAGGCAAATCTTTTTGGTATTGTCTGAAATCATTTTAGAAGTGGGGGAGAGGAAAACAAGAGGCAAATGGAAAATAATGTAAATGCAAGAGATGAGTTTGTGATGGGTACTTGGTAGGCTTGATGTAGATCTTGTCTTGACTTGCTATGTTTCCTCTTCGGCAACGGCGCCAGAAATCCTTGTTGCTACCTCTTGAGCTTGCATTGGTTTTCCCTTGAAGAGGAAAGGGTGATGCAGCAAAGTAGATAAGTATTTTCCTCAGTTGTTGAGAACCAAGGTATCAATCCAGTAGGAGGAACAAGCAAGTTACCAATGGATGCACCTACACAAACTCTTGCACCCAACGCTATAAAGGGGTTGTCAATCCCTTCACGGTTATTTGCAAGGATTAGATCTGATAGAGATAGATGTAAATGAGAATGGAAAGTAAAAGGTAAATAAATTGCAGCAAAGTATTTTTGGTATTTTTGGTTTATAGATCTTAAAATGTATTATGGAAAGTAGACCCAGGGGCCATAGGTTTCACTAGAGGCTTCTCTCATGATGGCAAGTATTACGGTGGGTGAACAAATTACTGTCGAGCAATTGATAGAAAAGCAAAGAATTGTGGACATATCCAAGGCAATGATTATGCATATAGGCATCACATCCGTGTCATGTAGACCGAAACGATTCTGCATCTACTACTATTACTTCACACATCGACCGGCTCCCGCCTGCATCTAGAGTATTAAGTTCATGAAGAACAGAGGAACACATTAGGTAAGATGACATGATGTAGAGGGATAAACCCAAGCAATATGATGAAACCCCCATCTTTTTATCCTTGATGGCAACAATACAATATGTGCCTCGCTACCCCTACTATGTCACTAGGTGAGGACACAGCAAGATTGAACCCAAAACTAAGCACTTCTCCCATTGCAAGAATTACCAATCTAGTTGGCCAAACCAAACCAATAACTCAAAGAGACTTGCAAAGATATGAAATCATGCATATAAGAATTCAGAAAAAGACACAAATAATATTAATAGATAATCTGAACATAAACCCACAATTCATCGGATCTCGACAAACACACCGCAAAAGAGTATTACATCAGATAGATCTCCATGAAGATCATGAAGAACATGGTATTGAAGAGCAAAGAGAGAGAATAAGCCATCTAGCTATAAGCTATGGACCCGAAGGTCTATGGTGAACTACTCACGCATCATCGGAGGGGCAATGGTGTTGATGTAGATGCCCTGCGTGATCGAATCCCCCTCCGGCAGATTACCTGAAAAGGCTCCAAGATTGGATCTCACGGGAACCGAGGCTCCTGGCGGCGGAAAAGTGTTTTTGTGGCTCCCTAGTATACAAGGAATATTTGTGACTTTATAGACTAAGAAATAGGGTTAGGGGAGCTGTCGTGGGCCCACAAGCAAGTGGGATACGCCCTACCCCCCTGGGCGCGCCCCTATGGCTTGTGGCCACACGACGGCTCTCCCGACTTCATCTCCAAGTCTTCTGGGTTGCTTATGGTCTGTAACATCCCAAAATTCCATTTTGGAATGTTATGAAATATAGCTATGCATCTATCATCATCATTGCTTGAATACATGTAATAGTTGAAATGCCTTTTTCTGAAATTCTGAAAGCCCTTTCTACTTTCAATGTGTTGCTTTCACCTTTTTGAAATCTTGGTAAAAAGTTCAAATAAGAGAGGAGGAACATGACACTCCACACCAGGACCTAATTGGTGATTTATTTGAACAATAAAAACCAGGGATAGTTTTGAAAATATTTGCAAAAAGGATTTAAAAACAATTAGGCAATTTCTGAAAATATTTTTTTAAAGTATTCAAATGACAGAATAAAAATGTTCAATAAATGGCATTTATTATTCTGTTAATTTTGATATATAATAATCCTATATTTGGAAAGGATTTGAATGTTTCTAAAGAGGTTTTACTGCTCTGGATATTAAAAAAAGGAGTAACGGATTGTATTTAAACGGGCCGGCCCACGGGCATTTATTCGCGAATTAACTACGAGCCGGTCGACGGACGCGCCTTCGCCGCTTCTTCTCTCTCTGACAATGGGCCCCACCCCGACCGCCCGTAACACCCGCGCGGTCATCCATCTCCTCCCGCACGTGCCGCCGTCGCCAGGAATCACTCGCCGGATCTCCCTCCTCTCTCTTCCCCGCACCCACCCGAGCACTCTATATAAGAGAGCCCCTCCCCGCACTCCATTTCCACCCCGACCCCCTCTCTCCCGTCGCCAAACCGTCGCAGGAGAGCTCGCCGGAGTTGCAGCCCCAACCGAAGGTCCCCACCGCCGTGCTCGTCGTCTCGGACCTCCCCGCGCCCCTCCGACCTCACCGTTCGACGCCGGACGTCAAGCGCCGCCGCCCGGACCACTCCGTCGTCGCACTCGACCACCGGAGACGCTTCCCCGACCTCCTCTGACCACCGGCCACCGCCACCACTCGCGGGAGTTCTTCCTCCCTCTCCGGTAAGTCATCGAGCCCCTCACCTCCCTCCGATCTAAATCCAACGGCCCCAATTAGAACCACTTAATTCTCCGAACCGTTTTCTTTACGGTTCGGTTGACCGCCCATAGAGCCGCTCGCACACCCCCCCCTTAGCCAATAGGATTGTGCCGCGTCACCCCTGGCCGTCCGGTAGTTAGTTTTCTTTTTTCTTTTAGTTTTAGTTAACAGAGTGTTTTAGTAATTTGTTTTGCTTATAGCTTTTAATCTGTTTAATGTTTTGAGTTGATTCTTTTTGCAATAGCTCACATTTTTCATGTAGTTTCATACGGTACTTTTAGATTTTAAATTTGAACTATAAAATTTGAATTTAATCAAATTTTCTCAAAACATTCAAATCTGAATAACTAGAGTTTGAAAATAGATTTTGATATGAATCTTTTTGCTACTGTTTGGTCTTAGTTAGGACTACCTCCATTTTTAGTTTGACGATTTTTAGGATGACTCTTATTAGTGTTTTAGCTATAAACAAATTCTGCCTATTAGTTAGTATAGTTTTATTTAACTTAGTTTTAGTTGGTTTAAATTAGATTTAGTTTTATTTGATTTAGTAGGTTCTGTTAGTTAAACTTTAGGTGTTCTACTTACTGTTAATAAAAATATAAAATTGTTTAGTTTATTTCTTTGTTAATATAGGAATCACAACTTCTTTTCTAATAGGTTTAATTTGATTAAAACAACTAGTTAATAATAGTTTCTTTCAACAAAGTTTTATATAATTTAATTCTGTTTTCTAAGATAAGTTTTAGTAGTTTTCTTTTCTGTTAAGATGATGTCTTAGTAATAAATAATAAGTTTTGTTTGCTCTTTGTTAGTAAAACTATAGTTGCTTCATATAGTATTGTTTATCAACACTTTACTAAAGTTTTCTTACAAAACTTTAAATTGATTTTATTCTGTTTATTAGTAAAAATATTTATTGTTTACTTGCTGTCAACCATTGTTTTGTTAATACAAATAGTTTAGTTATGTTAGTAGTGATTTTCCCATCATCTTCTAGTAAACAAAACCTTGTGTGTGTTTATGTTTGTGATGTGTGCATTGTTTTTGTCTTGATTGTTTACTAGTTCATTGTTGATGTTTGGATTACATATTTTGTTGTATGCTTATTGAGTGCTTGTTTGCTTCGTTAGATTATCCGGAGTGCGAAGCTTGTTACCTAGAATCACTCATGTACGAAGATCATCAATCAGGCAAGTCACTTTGAACATCTTTACCCATGTTTTTATTGCATTAGTTCTTCCATCACCCCAATTGCATGCAAAGTAGGTTAGTTGGAAACTTGGTTACGGTTGTAGTATCATGTGGTAGGTACCCCCTCTCAACCCTTGACACATTGGCCCCGGGAAACGTTGTTTTACTTTTTGCTATGCTATTAGTAGACGGGGTTGGTTGTGTGATTCATGAGAGTTGAGAGAGTTAATAATTTCAAGACCTACATAATGATCAAGACTTCAAGATTTCGAGTTTTCAACTTACCTCTGGGTGGATGATGGTTGAACGGCACCCTGGAGAAACCAGTGGATTTGCCTAAGTGTTGCTGGAGATGGCCAGTATTCACGCGGAAAGGTCCACCCAGGCACAAAGAGATGGATGGATGCTTCAAGACCCAAGGCTTACCTTCACAAGCACAAGTCATTATGGGCTCTGGCTTGGTTGGATATCGTGGTGACCCTGGACAGGCGGTGCTACGAGATGTAGAAGAACGGTAGGAAAGGATGGGCACCGACAGAGTTGCAGGGAAACCCTTTGGAAGACCATGTTTTGGTCATCCGTTTCTCAAACACCCTGAAGTGCGAGAAATCAAACAGAGGCGACCAAATCTTGTGGGGAACGTGTGCAAAAACTCTGCAGAGTACTCAAACCTAATCGATTAGCCGTGTCCACGGTCATGGACGACTTGAGCCAAAGGAACTGAAACTTCCGGAAATTCTCAACACTATTAATATGATGATGTGGGTATTAATAACTTGGGTATGAGAATTGGTTGGTGGAACCATCTCATTAATCAACCAACTTAGTAATAATTTCGCTTAGCCCTCTCTTGATGTAGGAAAAATTGGCTTTACGCAAAAACTTATTACCCCACCTGCCATATATGCATATAGATTAGATGATTATCTTTTCACCCCTCTCTTGTGACTTTGCCGGCATATTCCATATGCTGACCTACACGGCTGCAACGTATCATGTTGCAGAGTACTTTTCCGACCAGGAGTGAGGATACGCTCTACGCTCGATGAGATGCCCTTGGAGTCAGATGGACTCATCTACCTTCGACGCTTCCGCAAGACTTAGTTATTCTCATGAGTTGGCCTTCTGCCACTTTATTGTAATGATTATTGTAATAAAGGACTCGATATGAGATTTCGTTAATATAATGCTGTGTGATTTCCCTGTGATATATACATTGATGTACCGTGTGTTTACCAGCATGATCTTGGGATGGTACGAAAACACCGGAGATTCGACCTTTCAGGTCAGGTCGCTACAGAAATGGTATTAGAGCACACGCTGACCGTAGGACATAACCTCTAGGAGTGGAAAGCCTTAGGATTGTATCTCTTTGTATTTAAAATTATTATACTATCATCTACTCGTTTCTGACTTCTCTCCGATTATTTCAAAATTTATAGATGGCCACCTTCATCCCAGTGTTGATCACGGAGTTTTGCCAGCCTGACGCAATGATGTCCTTTGGTAAGGAGCTGATGAGGATCGTTAAGGACGTAAGGATTTCTTTGCCGAGCATCACCAGGATTCCTATCATGTCCTTTCCACAAGATGGACGCTACAGGATCGAGGTGCACATCCCAGGGAAGACCTTTGGGAATCGGAAGGAACCCATCGACTTCAAGTTCGTGGCACCCAGTTGATTACTTGGGAGAGACATGGCCATTCATCGTGCCCTTGGACGTATTCAGGAGGAATACAGAGGTGGAACCATTTCACCAGGACTCAGCGTGGTTTGTCGCAGGGATACCAATGGAAACATCATAACCACTCCCACTCCAGACACCACCATTTCCTATATCCAGACCCTGGAGACTCACATCAGGACTCTGGAGCTTCGAGTTCGTGCTGATACAAAGACAACCAAGAATCTGATGAACCGTGTGATTGACCTCGAAGCTGACTTACGGGAACCCGAGTACGAACATGAATATGAGGTGAAGGATTTCTTAGAGAGGATCGACAAGCTGAACACTCGCATCGCCACTTTGGAGGAACAGATGGACATGGGTGAAAATCTTCATCCTAAAGGAGACTTGGCTCCTTTCATCAGTGACGATGATGACTATGAGGAGAGCACCACTGGAGGAGGCTCAGTCACCATGTACTTCTGAGGAAAACTATAGTCATGCCCTCCATGTATCTTTTATTTTTCAACGTTAAAAGCGTAGGTCGATGTGTAGTTTGATTGAGACTTGTATCTCGATGTTTGACATTGATTGAATAAATGAATGAGTGTTTGGTGTGATATGTTGTTGCATTGCATATGGGTAGTGAATTTCTCCTTTTAGGCCCTTATTCTATTCTAATTCTCACCCCTCTGAAAACAGCAAGATGCCTCCACGACGTGAGTCCGACTTCACCTTCCCGCCAGAACTCACGCAACTTCTTCAGCAGCAGAATGCACTGATGCAGCTATTGATCCAGAATCAGACCAACAACCAGAACAACAACCACCACCATCCACCCCAGGCTGACAATCTCACCCATTTTCTGAGGTTGAACCCTCCAACTTTCTCCAGCAGCACTGAGCCCATTGTGGCAGATGACTGGCTCCGTAAGATGGAGAGAGAACTCGTCACCGCTGGATGTACTGATGCTGAGAGAGTGCGCTTTGCCGCACATCAACTCGAAGGACCAACAGCTTCATGGTGGGAGAACTACACCACCACATATCCTATTGCTGATATAACTTGGGAGCAGTTCAAGCAAGCTTTCCGCACCGCACATGTTTCAGCTGGAGCCATGAGTCTGAAGAAGCGCGAGTTTCGTGACTTGCGCCAGGGTAGTCGCTCTGTGTCCCAATATGTGGACGACTTCAGCACATTGGCACGTTATGCACCAGGAGACGTGGCCGATGATGCGGCCAAGCAAGAGAAGTTTCTGGAAGGACTCAACGATGAGTTGAGCATGCAGCTGGTAGTGGCTACCTTCAACAACTACCAAGAGCTGGTGGACAAGGCCCTCATCTTGGAGGGAAAGCATCAGCAAATTGAGAACCGCAAGCAGAAGTATACTCAGGGGAAGTTTAACTCTGGAGCTCATCAGAAGCCCGCTACTCCCCGTACTCACGGAATACCGGATCAGGGACCGGTAAGTTTGGAAGGCACCCTCATGTCGTGCACAACCATGGAGACCACAGCCATGGAGGAAATGGGAATGCCCGTCCCAACCATGGCAACTTCAAGACTCACAATGGGAATGGGAACAACAACCAGCACCGTCAAGCTCCTACTCAGAAGGATCTGAGCCACATCACCTGTTTCAAGTGCCAGAAGACAGGGCACTATGCTACTGAGTGTCCCCAGAGCAAGCATGGAAATGGAAACGGCAACTCCGCAGCCAAGAAGCCAAATCCGTTTCCTCGTGCCCAGGTGAACCACCTCGACGTGGAAGAAGTCTATGATCAACCCGAGACTGTGGTTGGTAAGTTTTTATTGCATTCACGTCCAGTTACAGTACTTTTTGATTCCGGTGCAACTCATTCATTCATATCAAGGGTAGTTGTGGATAAATATGGTTTGCCCACCAAAACCCTTAGTCAGCCCATTAAGGTCAGTTCCCCAGGAGGTATGATGATGGCAGGGATAGGATGCCATGCCCTGAAACTTCACATAGGAAACCATGTTTTCCCACCGACCTCATCGTCTTAGAATCCCAGGGATTGGATGTAATCCTAGGCATGGATTGGATGACCAAGTATGAAGGAAATCTTGATTGCCCTAGCAAGTCTGTTTCACTCACCACCCCGAAGAACAAGAGGATTAAGTATGTATCCCGACGCACACGTATGAGTGCTCGGTTAAATTCTCTCACAGGAGTTGTTCAGGAGGAAGTACCTGTGGTAAAAGACTTTCCAGATGTATTCCTGGAAGAATTACCAGGCATGCCACCAGATAGGGAGATTGAGTTCCTAATAGAGCTACAACCAGGGACAGCCCCAATTTCCAAGAGACCCTATCAGATGCCCGCAAATGATCTAGTGGAAATCAAGAAGCAAATTAAGGAGTTATTGGACAAGGGGTATATTCGCCCAAGTTCTTCACCTTGGGGAGCCCCAGTTCTTTTGGTGGAGAAGAAGGATAAAACCTTGAGAATGGTAGTCGATTATCGTGCCTTGAACGAGGTGACTATCAAGAACAAGTACCCTCTGGCGATGATTAATGACTTGTTTGATCATATAGTAGGCGCCAAAGTATTCTCCAAGATCGATCTTCGATCAGGGTATCACCAACTGAAGATTCGTGAACAGGATATACCCAAAACAGCTTTCACCACAAGGTATGGCTTGTATGAGTATACTGTCATGTCCTTTGGTTTGACTAATGCTCCTGCCTACTTCATGAATTTGATGAACAAAGTGTTTATGGAATATTTGGACAAATTTGTCGTGGTGTTCATCGATGACATTTTGATATTCTCCAAGAACAAGGAAGAACACAAGGAACATTTGCGTTTAGTTCTGGAGAAGCTTAGAGAACATCAGTTATATGCCAAGTTCAGCAAATGTGAATTTTGGCTGACGGAAGTCGGATTTCTTGGACATATTATTTCCAGAGAAGGAATAGCCATAAACCCCGCTAAGGTTGAAGCCATCACCGAGTGGAAATCACCCACCTCAGTTAAGGAGATCCGCAGTTTTCTCGGACTAGCCGGATATTACCGGAGATTCATTGAGAATTTCTCAAAGATTGCCAAGCCCATGAAGGAGTTGTTGAAGAAAGAGACTAAGTATTTTTGGACTAAGGAATGTGAAGCCAGTTTCCAGGAGTTGAAGAAACGTTTGGTCACAGCCCCAGTGTTGATTTTGCCCAATATTCGGAAGGACTTCCAAGTTTATTGTGATGCTTCACGTCAAGGAGTTGGAGGAGTACTCATGCAAGATGGAAAGGTTGTAGCTTATGCATCCAGACAACTATGACCTCATGAGTTGAATTATGCCACCCATGATTTGGAACTAGCGGCCGTAGTGCACGCACTCAAGACCTGGAGACATTTCCTTATCGGAAATAGTTGTGATGTTTACACCGACCATAAGAGCCTGAAATATATCTTCACGCAGAAGGAGTTGAACCTTAGACAGAGGAGATGGTTAGAGTTAATCAAGAACTATGACATGAGATTACACTACCATCCAGGTAAGGCAAATGTTGTAGCAGATGCCTTGAGTCGAAAAGCTTATGTGAACACACTCACAGCGGGAGGATTACCCCAGGAATTAGCTGATGATCTCAGAGAGCTCCGGCTAGAGATAGTTCCAAGAGGATATGTTGCTACACTGGAGATCCAGTCCACCTTGACCGAAAGAATTCGTGAAGCCCAGAAATCAGACAAGGAAATAGATGAGATTAAGCAAAGAATGAAAGATGGTAAAGCTAAAGGTTTTCGTAAGGATGAACACGGAACTCTGTGCTTTGAGAACCGCATCTATGTGCCCAATGACCCAGAGCTCAGGAATTTGATACTTCAGGAAGCCCACGATTCACCTTACTCGATACACCCAGGCAACACCAAGATGGACCTGGATTTGAAGGAAAGTTATTGGTGGATAGGTATGAAGAAAGATATTGCGGAACACGTTGCAATATGTGATGTTTGTCAGCTAGTAAAGGCGGAACATCAGAAGCCAGCAGGGTTACTCCAACCTTTGCCAATACCCGAGTGGAAATGGGAAAAGCTTGGTATGGACTTCATCACAGGATTACCCAGGACCCGTTCAGGTTATGATTCCATCTGGGTAGTGGTAGACCGCTTGACCAAGGTAGCTCATTTCATTCCAGTGAAGACCACCTATACCAGCGCTAAGCTAGCCAAGATATATATGACCAGGATCGTATGTCTGCATGGAGTTCCGAGGAGTATCGTGTCAGATAGAGGAACACAATTTACCTCAAAATTTTGGCATCAGTTACATGAAACTTTGGGTACGAGGCTGGAGTTCAGTACAGCTTTTCATCCACAGACTGATGGACAGACTGAGAGAGTCAACCAGATTCTGGAAGACATGTTGAGAGCTTGTGCGCTAGATTATGGATCCAGTTGGGATGAAAACTTACCTTACGCAGAATTCTCGTACAACAACAGTTATCAGACCAGTCTGAAGATGGCCCCTTTCAAAGCATTATACGGAAGGAGGTGCAGAACACCATTGACGTGGGATGGTGTTGGAGACCGACAACTTTTGGGTCCCGACCTTATCCGAGATTCTGAAGAGAAAGTCAAGCTGATTCGTGACAGACTCAAGATAGCTCAATCTCGACAGAAGTGTTATGCTGACAGCAAACGCAAAGAAGTGACGTATGAAGTGGGAGACCGAGCATATCTTCGTGTGTCCCCGCTTCGAGGAATCAAGTGGTTTGGTGTTAAAGGAAAGTTAGCACCCAGATTCATAGGCCCCTACAAAATTCTTGAATGTAGAGGCGAAGTTGCATACAAGCTGGAATTGCCGGAAGGATTGTCAGGAGTCCATGATGTGTTCCATGTGTCCCAGCTGAAGAAATGCCATGCTGAGATGGCTGATATCCCTTTGAGAGACACAGTGCCCCTAGAGGCCATACAGCTTGACAGTGATCTGACTTACGAGGAGAAGCCTATCAGAATCCTCGAGACTGCCAACAGAGTTACCCGTAGCAGGATCATCAAGTTCCGTAAGGTTTTGTGGAGTCACCACACCGAGGAAGAAGCCACCTGGGAACGCGAAGAAGATCTTCGTAGAGACCATCCGCACCTATTTTCTAGCCAAGCCGAATCTCGAGGGCGAGATTCATCTTATGGTGGGTAGGTTTGTAACATCCCAAAATTCCATTTTGGAATGTTATGAAATATAGCTATGCATCTATCATCATCATTGCTTGAATACATGTAATAGTTGAAATGCCTTTTCTGAAATTCTGAAAGCCCTTTCTACTTTCAATGTGTTTCTTTCACCTATTTGAAATCTTGGTAAAAAGTTCAAATAAGAGAGGAGGAACATGACAATCCACACCAGGACCTAATTGGTGATTTATTTGAACAATAAAAACCAGGGGTTGTTTTGAAAATATTTGCAACAAGGATTTAAAAACAATTAGGCAATTTCTGAAAATATTTTTTTTAAAGTATTCAAATGACAGAATAAAAATGTTCAATAAATGGCATTTATTATTCTATTAATTTTGATATATAATACTCCTATATTTGGAACGGTTTTGAATGCTTTTAAAGAGGTTTTACTACTCTGGATATTAAAAAGGAGTAACGGATTGTATTTAAACGGGCCGGCCCACGGGCATTTATTCGCGAATTAACTATGAGCCGGTCGACTGACGCGCCTTCGCTGCTTCTTCTCTCTCTGACAACGGTCCCCACCCCAACCACCCGTAACACCCGCGCGGTCATCCCTCTCCTCCCGCACGCGCTGCCGTCGCCACGAATAACTCGCCGGATCTCCCTCCTCTCTCTTCCCCGCACCCACCCGAGCACTCTATATAAGAGCACCCCTCCCCGCACTCCATTTCCACCCCGACCCCCTCTCTCCCGTCGCCAGACCATCGCAGGAGAGCTCGCCGGAGTTGCAGCCCCAACCGAAGGTCCCCACCGTCGTGCTCGTCGCCTCGGACCTCCCCGCGCCCCTCCGACCTCACCGTTCGACGCCGGACGTCAAGCGCCGCCGCCCGGACCACTCCGTCGTCGCACTCGACAACTGGAGACGCTTCCCTGACCTCCTGTGACCACCGGCCACCGCCACCACTCGCCGGAGTTCTTCCTCCCTCTCCGGTAAGTCGTCGAGCCCCTCACCTCCCTCCGATCTAAATCCAACGGCCCCGATTAGAACCACTTAATTCCCCAAACCGTTTTCTTTACGGTTCGGTTGACCGCCCGTAGCGCCGCTCGCACACACACCCTTAGCCAATAGGATTGTGCCGCGTCACCCCTGGCCGTCCGGTAGTTAGTTTTCTTTTTTCTTTTAGTTTTAGTTAACAGAGTGTTTTAGTAATTTGTTTTGCTTATACCTTTTAATATGTTTAATGTTTTGAGTTGATTCTTTTTGCAATAGCTCACATTTTTCATGTAGTTTCATCCTGTACTTTTAGATTTTAAATTTCAACTATAAATTTGAATTTAATCAAATTTTCTCAAAACATTCAAATCTGAATAACTAGAGTTTGAAAACAGATTTTGATATGAATCTTTTTGCTACTGTTTGGTCTTAGTTAGGGCTACCTCCATGTTTAGTTCGAGGATTTTTAGGATGATTCTTATTAGTGTTTTAGCTATAAACAGATTCTGCCTATTAGTTAGTATAGTTTTATTTAACTTAGTTTTAGTTGGTTTAAATTAGATTTAGTTTTATTTGATTTAGTAGGTTCTGTTAGTTAAACTTTAGGTGTTCTACTTACTGTTAATAAAAATATAAAATTGTTTAGTTTATTTCTTTGTTAATATAGGAATCACAACTTCTTTTCTAATAGGTTTAATTTGATTAAAACAACTAGTTAATAATTGTTTCTTTCAACAAAGTTTTATATAATTTAATTCTGTTTTCTAAGATAAGTTTTAGTAGTTTTCTTTTCTGTTAAGATAATGTCTTAGTAATAAATAATAAGTTTTGTTTGCTCTTTGTTAGTAAAACTATAGTTGCTTCATATAGTATTGTTTATCAACACTTTACTAAAGTTTTCTTACAAAACTTTAAATTGATTTTATTCTGTTTATTAGTAAAAATATTTATTGTTTACTTGCTGTCAACCATTGTTTTGTTAATACAAATAGTTTAGTTATGTTAGTAGTGATTTTCCCATCATCTTCTAGTAAACAAAACCTTGTGTGTTTTCTTGTTTGTGATGTGTGCATTGTTTTTGTCTTGATTGTTTACTAGTTCATTATTGATGTTTGGGAATTACATATTTTGTTGTATGCTTATTGAGTGCTTGTTTGCTTAGTTAGATTATCCGGAGTGCGAAGCTTTTTACCTAGAGTCACTCACGTACGAAGATCATTAATCAGGCAAGTCACTTTGATCATCTTTACCCATGTTTTTATTGCATTAGTTCTTCCATCACCCCAATTGCATGCAAAGTAGGTTAGTTGGAAACTTGGTTACGGTTGTAGTATCATGTGGTAGGTACCCCCTCTCAACCCTTGACACATTGGCCCTCGGAAACGTTGTTTTACTTTTTGATATGCTATTAGTAGACGGGGTTGGTTGTGTGATTCATGAGAGTTGAGAGAGTTAATAATTTCAAGACCTACATAATGATCAAGACTTCAAGATTTCGAGTTTTCAACTTACCTTTGGGTGGATGATGGTTGAACGGCACCCTGGGGAAACCAGTGGATTTGCCTAGGTGTTGCTGGAGATGGCCAGTATTCACGCGGAAAGGTCCACCCAAGCACAAAGAGATGGATGGATGCTTCAAGACCCAAGGCTTACCTGCACAACCACAAGTCATTATGGGCTCTGGCTTGGTTGGATATCGTGGTGACCCTGGACAGGCGGTGCTACGAGATGTAGAAGAACGGTAGGAAAGGATGGGCATCGACAGAGTCGCGGGGAAACCCTTTGGAAGACCATGTTTTGGTCATCCGTTTCTCAAACACCCTGAAGTGCGAGAAATCAAACGGAGGAGACCAAATCTTGTGGGGAACGTGTGCAAAAACTCTGTAGAGTACTCAAACCTAATCGATTAGCCGTGTCCACGGTCATGGACGACTTGAGCCAAAGGAACTGAAACTTCCGGAAATTCTCAACACTATTAATATGATGATGTGGGTATTAATAACTTGGGTATGAGAATTGGTTGGTGGAACCATCTCATTAATCAACCAACTTAGTAATAATTTTGCTTAGCCCTCTCTTGATGTAGGAAAAATTGGCTTTACGCAAAAACTTATTACCCCACTTGCCATATATGCATATAGATTAGATGATTATCTTTTCACCCCTCTCTTGTGACTTTGCCGGCATATTCCATATGCTGACCTACGCGGCTGCAACGTATCATGTTGCAGAGTACTTTTCCGACCAGGAATGAGGATACGCTCTACGCTCGGTGAGATGCCCTTGGAGTCAGATGGACTCATCTACCTTCGACGCTTCCGCAAGACTTAGTTATTCTCATGAGTTGGCCTTCGGCCACTTTATTGTAATGATTATTGCAATAAAGGACTCGATATGAGATTTCGTTAATATAATGATGTGTGATTTCCCTTTGATATATACATTGATATACCGTGTGTGTACCAGCATGATCTTGGGATGGTACGGAAACACCGGAGATTCGACGTTTCAGGTAGGGTCGCTACATGGTCCAAGAAAAAAAATCGAAAATTTTATTCCGTTTGGACTCCGTTTAATATTCCTTAGCTGCAATACTCAAAAAGAAGAAGAAAAACAAAAACTGGCACTAGGCTCTAGATTAAGAGGTTAGTCCCAAAAATAATATAAAATAGCATATTAATGCATATAAAACATCCAAAACAGATAATATAATATCATGGAACAATCAAAAATTATAGATACATTGGAGACGTATCACCCAGTCCTCTCATGAGGTGGCCGAAGGTAGGATCACTCGGGAGTGATGACATTCACGCCGGGAAAGAGCCGTGTAGGCAAGGCGAAATGTTAGGAAACAGAATACATGCATGAAAAATTGCTGAAATATGGGTAAATACAGTGGCTATAGGGGTACGCCCTGATCGCCTGAGGATAATGCGGGCCGACAGGCACCCTTAAACGGAACAAGCCAAAAAGTTACCTGGCATAGACCAACAAAAAGTTACCTAGCGGTCGTGTCGCTGAAGTGTTGGAGATGTCGTTGTAGCCTCATCTTGTACCTCCACGAGCGTGGCCCTCACGAGCCCGTCTTCTCCCGGGGCTTGGGACCCATGCTCGGTCTGGGCACCTCCTCCAACCCCTCGTCGCATCTCGCTAGGAAAAGTGCGAGCATGTCCCGAGTAAGGCGCTGGAATGTGATGCCAGCGTGCGCCAGGCCAAAGGGCATGCAGACGTAGTTGTGCGGGTACTCCCACTCGTGGTCGGCATGTATCGGTCAAAAGAGGCCCTGGGATGAGGCCATGTTAATGCGAGCGTGCTGATGCAGACACGCCGCTAGTCGACTGGGCCGGCGATGGAGGCTGTGATTGGTGGTGCAGGGCAGTCCCTTCCTCTCTTGGCCTGTGCCTCTAAAGCTCTTCAATTGCTTTGATGACAGACTCTTGCGAGCTTGGTGCCTCGCGCGGTGCCCCTGGTGAGGGAGTCCTAGTTTTAAGGGGTCCTCGGGAGTCCGGCCTGTTTCTTATGGGCTGGAATGTATGGGCTATTTGCCGAGCATTGGATTGATCGAAGGCCCCATCTTCAGGAAGGAAGCTTCGAGAATCATGGATAGTCCTCCACATTCGGAGTAGCGAATAGGCATGTTTATCCCCTCGACGTGTAACCGACCATGTGTAAACCCTAGGTACCCTCGGGATCTATATAAGGCATCTAGGGTTTAGCTATTTTGATCTCGAGGTAGATTGACTTTGTAATCTACATATCATCAATACAATCAAGCAAGATGTAGGGTTTACCTCCATAGGAGGGCCCGAACCTGGGTAAACATCGTCTCCTTCGTCTCCTATTACCATCGATTCTTGTCTCACAGCTCAGGACCCCCTACCCGAGATCCACCAGTTTTGACACCGACATTGGTGCTTTCATTGAGAGTTCCATTGTGATCACCGAAGGAATTGATGGCTCGCGTCGTCATCAATGAACAGGTCTGCAACAAGGACACCTTTGTCCCCAGACAGATCTTCGCTTTCGGCAGCATTGTGCTGCACGCTGACCTGACCGGCCATCTAGGCCGGGTCGGGAGCTTCGCCCCTGATCAAGAGTCAGATTTGGGAAGCTAGAGTTCTCCGTCAAATCTCGGGGCGATCTTTCGCTAACCGGGCTCGCAGTCTTGCCTGCCACGCCCGAAGACTCCAAGGCTTTAACCTGTGATCCTTCTTTTGTTCACATACACGAGATTTTCCCCGACAACGATCTGACTCTCAGTCCAGAACCGGCCATAGTGCAGGACGTCCGGATACTTATTATTCCAAACACTCCGCTAGCACAGACATAACGGAGGTTAGCTCCGAAAGCTCCGAGCAGGTTGACCCGATCGAGCTCTCGATATTCAACGAGGCCCTAGATCGGATCTCGTCAATGAAGATTACTGATGACCCAACCCCGAACCATGCTCAGATCGGTCTTAGGGCGGGTCAGGACAAATTTTTCATCCCACCCACCACCCACTTGATAGACACAGTCGAAGATTTAACCGACATGTTGGACTATGCCTCCGAGGAGGCAGAATACATGGATGAGGAAGATTGTGCTCCCACCCCTGTTAACACTGGGAGATGGGCCACCACCTCCACATACGACGTCTACATGGTGGACACTCCAGGTGCTAATCGTGAGAACATGCCCAAGAACGATGGTGACAAGTCGGGTGAAGCGTCGTCAAGGCGCCAGAAACCGCATAAACGGTCAAAAGGCAAAAAGGGAAGGAAAGCTATTATCGGCACGAGGGACGGAAATACCCCGGAAGACCTTGGCGATCCTGATATCCCCGAACACACATTAGAGGATCAGGAAAGGCCCGAAGACCAGCGCAACCCCAATGACCTAAACTATTCCAAGGACGATAATTACCCACCCCCCTGTAGAGGAGGAGGACATCCCGGAAGCCGATGAGTTCGACATTCCCGGTAATCATGAAGATTAGGAATTGTTCAGGCAATAGCTTATAGCCACAGCCCGCAGCCTGGAAAAAAAAGAATGGCAGCTTAAAGCCGAACAAGATAACCTCAATGATCAATGCACGAGAGTCCTCATAATTGAGGAAGGATATGGTACCGGCCTATTGGACCAATCTAAGAGCTATCCACACAGAAGGCTGCTGTCGCAATTCGACGACGAGCTCACTGATACGCCATCTCCTAAACATACCCCATATGATAAGTCAGACCGCCCCCCTTGAGGGTGCGATAGGACGGCTGACTACACCGGTTATAGGCCGGCGATACCCCAAAGACGGGGCAAAGAGCGGCTAATAGATCCCGATGACAGGTTTGACCTGTGGCACGACCTGGACCATAGGGCAGGTCACACAAGATCCATCTACGGATCCATAGGATACTCACCCGACCAACGGGATGGGTACCGGCCCTGGCTCGACCGCAAGAATAGAGGTCGGGAACAAAACCGGGATAGAACATACGCCAATCATCGATGCGACATAGCTTAGGTCAGAGGCGCCACCCACCCACTGTGCTTCACGGACGAGGTGATGCAGCATCAGTTCCTGGAGGGGTTTAAATCCGTAAACATAGAGCAGTATGATGGGACAACTGACCCAACCGTATGGATTGAGGATTTCCTCCTCCACATTCACATGGCACGAGGAGATGACCTCGATGCCATCAAATATCTACCCCTAAAACTTAAGGTGCCAACTCGGCACTAGTTGAATAGCCTCCCCAAAACCTCCATAGGATGCTGGGAAGACCTAGAGGATGCATTATGATCTAACTTCCATGGCACCTATGTTCGGCCACTGGACTCCTCCGATTTGAGCAATGTCGTCCAGAAGCCAGGAGAGTCTGCGCGGCAATTCTGGAATCCGTTCTTGACCAAGAAAAACCAAATTGTCGACTGCCCGGACGTTGAGGCAATAGCCTCCTTCTGGCACAATATTCGGGATGAATGGTTGGCCCGCCAGCTCGGCCAGGATAAACCCCGGACAATGGCCGCCCTTACATCCCTCATGACCCGCTTTTGCACGGGCGAGGATAACTGGCTCGCAAGACGAAGCAACAATCCTGAAGACCCCGGAACCTTTGAAGTCCGGGACGGAAACGGGAAACTAAAGCAAACAAGAATAAGCGTCGGCACAACAATAGTGATGCCGATGACACGACTGTTAACACCGTCTTACGCAATTCCCGACCAGGGCAGCGGAAGAAGCCTCCTAAAGACAATCGCGACGGACCCACCCCGCTAGAGAAGATCATGGAAAGGCCTTGCCAAATCCACGACACTCAAGAGAAGCCCGCCAACCACACCAACCGTAACTATTGGGTATTCAAACAGGCCAGCAAACTCACATCCAAGGATCAAGGCAGGAGCCCACATAGTGAGGACGAGAATGAGCCTTGGGGTCCGATTGGTGGCAGACAAAAGAAGTTCCCCCCTGAGGTGAAGACAGTAAATATGATATATGCCACCCATATACCCAAGAAGGAGAGGAAGCGCGTCCTTCGGGAGGTCTACTCCGTAGAGCCTGTAGCCCCGAAATATAACCCATTGTCGGCATACCCGATCACCTTTGATCGACGTGACCATCCGACCAATATCTGTCATGGAGGTTCGGCCGCCCTCGTCCTAGACCCCATTATAGACGGGTATCACCTCACTAAAGTCCTTATGGACAGAGGAAGTAGCCTAAATCTGATTTACTCAGATACGGTGAAAAAGATGGGAATAGATCCGTCAAGGATCAAACCCAGCAACATTACCTTTAAAGGAGTGAGCCCAGGCATCGAGGCCCGATGCACGGGCTCCATAAGCCTGGAAGTAGTATTCGGCTCACCCGATAACTTTCGAATCGAAGACTTGATCTTCGACATCATGCCTTTCCGCAACGGCTATCACGCCCTGCTCGGTCGTACAACGTTCGCTCACTTTAACGCCGTCCCACACTACGCATATCTCAAGCTCAAGAGGCTCGGCCCCAAGGGGGTCATCACTGCCAACGGCAACACATAGCTCTCCCTCCGAACTGAGGAACATGCGTTGGCCCTGGCAGCCGAATTCCATTACAATGATGATTGGCAAACGCCGGCACCTGTCGTCAAGGCACGAAAGGTTGGGAAGCGAGCTCGGCTTCAGCCCGAACTCTCAAAACCTTCTTCTCCCCGTAAATAGGAACTCGCCCTCCATCACGCAGCCCTAGGACTAGCAAAGTACATGCCAAGGAGGCACAACTTCGTGCTCATAATTCTATGGGCGGCCATGGGGAAAAAGTGTAAGTGTTCGGCTGGACCGAACTACTGCCATCAAATGTCTTCGGACACACTGCAGGTACCATCAAGGGCCTGCTAAAGGCGTAAATCTCATCCACACTTCGGTGACTTCTCAAGACCTTGTTCGCAAGATCTGTTCGCCGAACAGTACCACCCATTGAGGTGCCCCACTCCCCAGGAGGTGCAAGAATAGACAAGTGACAGGGCACATCGAGGACGTAAGGTCACCAATCGAAGACCCCTGGTACAACCACTCCTGTAAAATTTCTTTTTTTTCAAATACCTGTAAACAACTGCTTCAGCAATTCGAGTAATAAGAGTCGTTGAGAACAATAAAAAATCATTATACATGGTTGTCTCATTGTCCTTTTCTGGCACATATTCTATTTTCTCCCTCTTCTCGTGAAACTGTTCGGTATATTGCAACGCAACCAGCTAATAGACCAGGGGCTCGAGTTTAAAAAATCGCCTTATGCATAATTTTTACGCGTTCGGCGTCTTGGAATTCGCTTGATATGCATCGGTTCCGAACTATGTCCTGGGTCAATAGTTGGGTTGCCCGGCTCATGTGCTTGCCCCTTTACGTTCCGCTTGTTCGGCTAAAAGGGAAAAGGGAGAATCTCTGCGATTGTGTTTCTAGCTAGCCTAGTGAAACACCAAAGAGGAGAAAGCAGAAAACTGACTGTCATGGTATGCGAGAACTGGTCTACGAATCCGAGCCTAAGTGTTATACTGACGACCTTGTCAGAGGTCATCCCATGTCATACGATGGGTTTTGTATTCGTACAAACCATGTGATATCGGCTTTAGCCACGGTTCATCCGAACATCACAAGTCACCGGGGGCTAGCCACCAGCCACCCGTAGTCCTTTTCACGCCCTGTGGCTAAGTGAAAGCAATAAAGCACTATGGTCTGATAGCCTAGTCTGCCGCACATTACCGCCTTCGGGTACCGATAGTTTGGCTAAGGGTTATAATGCGTAACTAGAGACACCCCACATAGTATCTACATGGGGGCTGAAGCCGACGACTTGCGGCTTTCAGTTTAAACGGCCACACAGGAGTTATAAAGGAATGCAAAACATTAAAAACATGATAAACCATGCATAACAAATATACAAGTGTTCAAAGGTCTTCAGACATATTACAATGCATTCAATCGTACATGTCCTCTTTTGAACATTGTGACTCAATCGCCCGAGCACCCTCCATTACTCTGGAGAAGTATAGCTTGGGGCGCCTATGCTCCTTCCCAGGAGGCGGTGGGGCGGTGGCTATCTTCATAGGGTAAAGCCCCGGCCAGTGCGCCTTGGCCTTCATGAAGGCCAACCGAGCTCCCTCGATGAAGGAGGAATGTCATAGTGCATTGATCCGGGGTGAGGCGTCACTCAGCTTCTGCACCAGGCCGAAGTAGCTGCCCAGCAGTGGCTCATTGGGCCATAGCCGGACACAAAGATCCTTCATGGCCGGCTCCACCATCCGATGCAGCTCCATCAGCTGCTTTAGCTGCTCAACAAGGAGAGGAGAGTGCTCGAGGGGCTTCAAACCGTGCCCAAAATAAGCTTCATCTCCTTCTCCCCGCGAAGGATAGAAATGATTCGCGTCTGCTGCGCTCTTCTGGAGGTCAGAGCAGGCGCCTGAGGAACGCCACACCTTGGTAATAAACTTGAACTTGCTATCCCCGAAGACACACTACAATAAGTATGGCTTACCATCCGTTATAACCTTTGCGTGGCGGACTTGCTCCTCAAACAACCTCCTATCCACCCGCTCCTTTTGGAGTTCGGTTTTCAGGGTGGATAGTTCGGCGGCCTGCTCCTTGCCTTTCTACTGAAGGACCTCACACATGTGGCCAGCATCCTTGAGCTCCTATTGGATCTCCTCCATCCGAGCCTCGTGCTTGTCGCTGGTGGCTCTTAAGGCTGAAAGCGCGGTAGCCGCTTCTTCGGCCGCCGCCCTCTCGACCGCAGCCTCCTGCTTCGCATTCTGTAGCTCGGCCTTAAGCTTCTCCATTTCCTTCGTCGAGGTTGTGTAAGCATTAAGAATATGAATACTGCATCGACAGTATGATGACAAAAACATTTGGATACTGAGTAAGGCTTACCTCACGCCTCATCGAATCTCCTCTTAAGAGCATCAAGCTCGTCCTCGGAGCTTTTAAGCTTCCGATTCAGCTCATCTAGCTCGACAGCATTCACATCCGCCGTTGACGATGAATCATGTAAAAAATCCCTATAATGTTACATGGGTTCAGAACTTCCGAACTGTAGTCCATACGATCCAATGCCCGATCCTTTATTACGAACTGTTAAGACATTTCGAACATATATAGTCATAGTTCGGATAATAATCTATGTTGGATCCCCAGGAGAGTTTTTTCAAACTCACCTAGGGCTCGGGGGCTGCCATGTACATAATGATAACACAAACAAATTAACATTTCACAAATAAAAGTGTTACGTGGCTCACCTGAAAGCCTGTTAGGAGACCATTGAAGGCCTCCTTCAGTGCATTATCGACGGACCGAATGCTTTGCAATACTGCACCCATAAGGGTGCGGTGCTCCTCGGAGATAGAGGCGCTCGATAGACCCTCCTCCATAACCGGCCACCCATTGGTCGGTGGTGCCAATGGTGATTGGATAACCCGATCACGAATCGGAGACTGGACCAGTGCCTCCGGAGGTGTGGCGCGCTCCGGAGATGTCCTCGGTGGCCGAGGAGTTAGCCTCGACTATGACGTCATCACCCTCACCGCCGGTGCCCGGCTCCGCAGGAGTCTGTTGGGATGACACCTCTGTGGCATCCTTCACGGTGCCCAGAGGGGTGGGATGCGACGCAGTCCCACTCTCCGCTAGTTCGATGGGCGGGGTCTCCCCGTCTGAGACCTGTTCGATGGGGAGAACACGAGGTGGACTGCAAAATTGATAAGCGCTCACATGTTGATAACCTTTCAAACTTATCATTAATGATCGGTAAAGTCTTAGGATCCTTACCTTTGAGCTGGGGGCTTGACCCTTAGGTTCCTTCGTGGAACCCTCTTGAAGTTATCGGACTCGGTATCTGAGTCCGAACTCTCGTCGGGCAGAATTACTTGTCTCTGGCGCGCTTTCTTCGGGGCAGGAGGGGTTACCTCCTTTGTGGCATCCGATGACGCCATCCTATTTCTTGTGAGGGGGAATCGCCTTCCCCTCGTCATCAAGCTGTTCCTCCTGGTTGGAGGAGGCATGGGTTTCCCCGGACACGGCATCCGACAGGTCCCTTATATGCAGGCCTTCTTGGCTTGGTTTCTTCTTCTTCTCCTTCTTTGCTGGCACCTCGTAAGGTGCCTCGACGAGCATCTCCACCAACAGCCTAGACCTGATGTCTTCGGGATGAGGCGTCGGGCAGTCGATGCACGTGGCCTTGCTCAGCCATTTCTACAAAAGTGGTCGGAGAGGTGCTTAGATTTTCTTTAGGAAAAATAAAGCCGATCAGAAAAAACTATGTTATACCTCGCTAGGAGGCTTATTGGCGTGTAGACCCCGATCCTCCTCCTTGGCGGGCCAGTCCTTCTGCACCTTGAACAACGCCTTCCACAGCTTCTCCCGATTAGTTCGAAAGAGCTAACGAATAGTAGGCTCATCGTCAAGCCAACAAGCCCGCATGGGAGAACTCCAGTGTTGGCAGGGGAGGATGCGCCGCTGGAACATAATATGGACCACATTGGCCAACGCAATGTCATTTCTGATCATGGAGGCGATGCATTTCTGCAGATTGTCCACCTCCTTGTCCGACCCCCAGTCGAGGCCCTTTCGGAGCCATGAAGTCAATCTGACGAGGGGACCGGATCTAAATGGCCGTAGCAGCTTGGCCTTCCTCCCTTGGCTCGGTGATGTAGAACTACTCTTTCTGCCATAGTTTGATGGTGTCGATGAAGGTGCCACATGGCCATCTGACATGAGAGAGTTTGCCGATGACAGCCCCGCCGGAGTTTGCGTGTTCGCCCGCGACACACTTCGGCTTGATATTAAATATCTTGAGCCAAATTCGAAGTGTGGCTCGACTCGGAAGAAGGCCTCACAAACGATGATGAAGGCTGATATGTGCATGAAGGAGTTCGGCGGGAGGTCGTGGAAGTCGAGGCCATAGAAGAACATTAACCCCCTGATGAATGGATGGAGCGAGAAGCTCAGCCCCCGAATGAAGTGGGGGATGAAGACCACCCTCTCGCCTGGCTTGGGGGTGGGGATCACCTAATCCTTCTCCGGCACACGGTGGCCGATGTTGGAGGGGAAGTAGCCAGCGTCCTTGAGGTGCCGGATGTCCCGATCGGTGACCGTGGAAGCCTCCCACTTGCCGTTGGAGCCAAAACCAGCAATGATGAGGTCGGAGGGGGGAGTTGTGGGAAACCTAGATCTGTGCTCTGAAAGCTCAGGAGATTCGGTAAGCGGAAGCTGCGAATGGGAAGCATGTTTAGGCCTTGGGGTTTTCTTTCCCTTTTATGAGGCTTATCACCGTTTGGCCTCCCTTTGCTGCGCCGCGTATCGCTCTGCTTCCCAAGATGTGTGTGCCATTATGCGCGCATGATTAAACATATCCTATGTTAAACGGAGCATGATATGTGTATTGATGGATCATGCTGATGAAAACGGCCTCGAACCCCGATTCGAGTTTTTGCAACTCGTCTGACGGTCGTGGTGGCTCGCGACCTTTCGTTAGAAAGGTTGTCAAGGAACTCTATTTTATCCTTGACGTTTGGCCTTTAGGGCCGAACTATTCACGATGTTCGGACGGGCCTCTAATCGGAAAACTACATGTCATCGGAGGCCGAAATAAACTCGGAGGGAAGAACTCGCTTCGCAAGCCGAAGACTCTAATTATACGAAGCAGCTGGAGCTAAGACCCTTGGCGTTGGAGGCAAGTTCGGGGGCTACTGAGGGAGCCCTGGTTTAAGGGGTCCTCGAGAGTCCGACTTGTTTCTTATGGGCCTTACTGTATGGCTCATTTGCCAAGCATTGGATCGATCGAAGGCCCTGTCTCCAGGAAGGAAGCTTCGAGAATCGTGGCTTGTCCTCCACGTTCGGAGTAGTGAATAGGCATGTTTATCCCCTCGGCGTGTAACCGACCATGTGTAAACCCTATGTACCCTCGGCGTCTATATAAGCCTGTCTCCAGGAAGGAAGCTTCAAGAATCGTGGCTTGTCTTCCACATTCGGAGTAGTGAATAGGCATGTTTATCCCCTCGGCGTGTAACCGACCATGTGTAAACCCTATGTACCCTCGGCGTCTATATAAGCCGGAGGGTTTTAGGCTGTAGAGGGGACAACTCATCTAAGTTTAGCTATTTTGATCTCGAGGTATATCGACTCTGTAACCTACATATCATCAATACAATCAAGCAGGACATAGGGTATTACCTCCATAAGAGGGCCCGAACCTGGGTAAACATCATCTTCTTCGTCTCCTATTACCATCGATTCTGGTCTCACAGCTTGGGACACCCTACCCAAGATCCACTGGTTTTGACACCGACACCTGGCCTTGATAGTCATGCATCAAGACGCGCCTTCAGGTTGTGCCCGAATGCCTCCCTTGTCTCACCGGCCAAGCCGGGGGCCTCTTGGGTGGAAGCCCCCGAGCCCGACCCAAGGGAGGAGCCGAGCGTGCTTTCCTATGCAATGGAAGGTGTGGCCCCGTCCCTGGATGCAAAGCACGGGCCTCCGCCCTTGGAGGTTCCACCCCCTTGGTGCTCCGTGGCGATGAGCTGCTTCTTCTTCTTGCATGCATCCTCACGAGGCAGGGCATCCTCCTCGTCATCCGAGCGCTCGGCCGCAACAATGCGGTAAGCACGCTCGAGGGAGTAGACGCATCCTTCTCATCACAGGCGACGATGATGACGCCACCACTCCCTAGCATCTTGAGGACATTGTAGTTGTGATGAGTCACCAGGATAAACTTGGCGAGGGCCGGGTACCCGAGGAACGTGTTGCACGTGAGGTGGATGTGGGCTACGTCGAAGACGATGATCTCAGTGTGGTAGTTCTTGCATCCGCCGAAGGTGACGGGCAGACGTACTTGCCGAATGGGACCTGTGGACCCATCAGTGACTCCCGAGAAGGGCTTGGTCGGCATGAGCTGGTCGTATGGTATTTGGAGCATCTCGAAGGTCTCAATGGAGAGGACATTGAGCCCCAATCCACCATCGATGAGGGTCTTGGTGACGAGGACGTTGCTGATGGTCGGAGTGCACAACATGGGGAGCCTGCCGGCCATGGCCGAGCAACTGAGCTAATCCCTCAAGTCAAAGGTGATGGCAATCTGGGACCACTTGAGAGGATGCATGGCCTTGGGCTTTGGGAGACTCGCGTTCACCGCCCGCGTGAGCTGCTTGAAGACGCGGTTTGATGTTGGGGCCTGGGCACTACCCAGGATACAGGCTACCACCTTGACTCTTGGAAGCCCCTAGCCCCATCGTCTTGCCTGTCCTCTTCCTTCCTTCTGGGTGGAGGTGGTTGTGTTGGTAGGTCGGCTTCATGAGGGAAACCTCACAAGGATGGCCACGGCATGACGCCTCTGCAGGGTCATCGCGCCAACGGTCCTTCTGAGCCTGATCATGCCAACAGTCCTCCCGAGCCCGATCGTGCCAGTGGTCCTCCTGAGGCTAGTTTCGCCACCCCTGATGCGGTTCCCGGATGTCCCAATGGCCTCCACGATGACCTCCGCTACATCCGAAGCCATGGTCAGTGCGTCCGGGGCATTGACCGAAGTGTTCGGCGTGGACCAGCCTGAGTTCCTGGCAGCCGATGGTGTCGTGGCTGTTGGTGCCATGGAAGATGCAGGTTGCTCTCCCCCTGCGGGATGCTCCTCACCTTGGATGCGCTTCGCTTCAGGCTCGGTCGCGAGTACCGCTGGGGCCTTGCGCTTCACCTACATGGCTTTGGTCTTCTTTTCCTCTGGTTCTGCCGCCAAAGGCTCACGGAGTGACAGGTGGCCCTCTTCGTCCTTGGCGCACCTGTTCGCCAGGTTGAACATCTCCAGGGCAGAGCACAGTTCATCGTTCATGGCGAGCTCTTCTTTCATCTTGAGGTCCGTGACGCCGTTAGTGAAAGCGGAGATGATAGCCTCATCCGATACCTTCGAGACCTTGAGGTGCATAATCGTGAAGTGCTGTATAAACTTGTGTAGGGTCTCTCCATCATGTTACTTCACACGCCGTAGGTCGTTCACGGTGACCGCACGGTCACGGGTACCTTGGAAGTTGGCGACGAAGCGCTTGCGCAGGTCGTCCTAGGAGGTGATGGACCCCTCCGGGAGGGTAAGGAGCCAGGAGAGCACGCCGCCCTTAAGCGCCATGGGGAACCAGCACGCCATGACCTTGTCGTCTCCACCAGCCGCCCGGATGCTCAGCGAGTAGAGCTGTAGGAACTCGGTGGGATCCGGGGTGCCGTCATAGCGAGGGGGTAGATCTGGTTTGAACTTGTAGGGCCATGTAGTTGGATGGAGCTCCGGCACGACGGCGAGGCAGCCCACCGGCTCGATAGGTGCTGCTACATGTGCGGGCGGGGCATGGTCTTGACGCTCCTGAGGGTCCGCCCCGAGTGGGGTCCGGTCGCGATGCTGGTCCGGCAGCGCAGGGAGCGCACGTGCGTTGACGCGTGGCCAGGGCACCACCTGGCAACTTACTTCGTCTCTTGCCCTTGCTCACGGCTCGTAGGGTTGGTCGCGCGGGCGTGCTTCATGCCTAGGCTCGGGGTCGATGTCACGTTGCCGAGGAGGTGGCGGCGCATCAGGGGCCACGTCATCTGCCAGGGAAGGTCGGGGTCGAAACGAGTAGGAGAGCACTGAAGTGTCTCCAGAAGCACTGACGAGCTCCGTGATGTGGCGAAGCTAGTCGTCGTAGCGGTTGCAGGTGGGGCGGTAGCGGAGCAGCTCGTTCGCCATGGCGAGTGCGCCCGAACAGTGCGACGGCGCGGGCCAGACGTGGGAGGATGACCCAGTAACTGGGACGATTGACGGAGTAGCGGTGTAGCCATCGCCCCGCGTGGTGACTGGCTAGGAGGAGTCTTGTTGTTCATGGGCATCCGACCCGGCGGCGGTGTTGGCCGCAGGCAAGGGGGACCAGCGTCCACTGGCGTGGCCCACAAGTGCCGTCTGGGCAATGCGGGCAGCTGGGCGCTCGGTGTGGGCTCGGCGGGCATCAGACATCAGAGCGGCGAGGTGGGAGAAGAGCTTGGCTCGAGGAAGGCTTCGACATGCCCCCTACCTGGCGCGCCAAATTTTGGATTTCGGGCTTCGCAAAACCCTCAACGTTCGAACACAGGGGCGTGTGCGAAGATCCCCTGCAGCTTCACCATACTTAGCTCGCTACTCAATGGTTACTATGTAGAACTCGCATGATGACAAGGAAGAAGATCAACACGGTGGTTTACCTAGGTTCGGGCCACTGGGAAGAGTAATAACCTACTCCTGCTTTGGTGGATTGCCTCTCGAGGAGGTGTGGTGGATGAACTAGTACAGTGGTTTCGAGCCTAGCGAAGGTGCCCTAGTGGTGTTCTTGGCTCTCTGCCTTGTCTTGTGGTTCGTTGAGTGGTTCCACCTGATAGTTTTTGTCATCCCCTTCTACGGTGCGGCCTAGCCTCTATGTATAGCAGTGGTCGGGTCCTCTTCCCTTATCACAATGGCGGGAAGGGATCCCACAATGACCAAATTTGAAGGGGGACAGGATTACATCCCCGCCCTATCCAAAGGTGGTCTTCGCCTGCAAAGTAGTTGTCGATGATGCAGAGGTGGGCTCGGTGATGACATGCTTCCTGCGGGGCTCATGATCATGGACTTGTTGCACGGGAATGGAATCCTTTGGGTGGCGCTTCGGGAACCCACGTACGTCCTTGCTCCCTTTGCACCAAAGGAGAAACAACATCGCTTGGCACGCTGGCGCCCGCCTGTCCTTTCCTGCGTCATCTTTGAATCCTAAGGCCGGGTTATGCATAGAGATCTCCACTGCTCCGGAGGGGGCCTGAGCAGGCCCATTCTTGCTGGTCTTGGTGACGTTCTTCCTCGCGAGCCTGGGGTCCTCGCGAGGGCCTTGTCTTGAGTGGAGCTGCTCCAGGCCATGTCTGGCTGACAGGGTGGGCCATGTCCTGGGCCGCAGGCAGGCAGGTCTGGATACCCCCTTTCCTAGAACACTGACAAACATAAAACACATTCCACCATCTTCCCCACTGGCCAAACTGAATACTCCATCAATTTTAAAATATAGGGATCATTAGTTTTCTGGAGAGTCAAATTTCTGTAATTTTGACCAAGTTCACAGTCAAGAAAATCGACTTCCACAATATTAAATGAAAAATATGAAATTCATTTCCTGATGAATCTAATATAACCAATTTGATATTATGAATTTAATATATTTATCTACAAATTTGATGAGACTTAAATAGGTTTGACTTCTCAAAAAAGTAATACACCATATATTTTGAAATAGAGTCAGTAAAGAAATTTGAGAATCCCAACAAATTCAACGGTGCAACAAAGCGCGCCCAACCCTTCTAGTCAAATACCGTTTTACCAACGACAACTCAATTTAGCTACATCTCAAAGAATTTAGCCGACATGAGTTCATTAAAAAATAATAATACAAGGAAAATTTCACGTAAGCACAAGGAAAAAATCGCCACCAACACTCGAGTCCAAACTTGTTGTCAAATGCAGGGATGTAGCCAGAATTTCGAGTCAGTTGGTCCAGTTGATATATAAAATGTTTACACCATGAATACAACCAACGGTAGCAAAAGCCGAGATATTTAACTGGTGGGGGGGAATGCCCCCCCAAAGCTTGAGAAGTTATTTATGGAAGGGCTTAGATGGGAAAATTTTGAGTCCTCCTAGTCGTCATCATGGTCCTCCTATGCGCCTTGTTTAAATTTTTGTTGTGGAGAGCGAGTCACCGAGGCAACAATGTTGAAACAACACACATGAGGCGAGCAGGACGATCCATTTCATGGTTGTTCCATGCCGCTACAACAGTCTGTCCATTTTTGTGTGTTTGATAGCAGCAAAGAGTATCTCCGTGAGTTTTGTGATTATGTACATAAAATTACTTAGGGTCTTTCATTTTTCCCAACCAACAGTCTAGATTAGTCAATACTACACAAGAATTCTTGTAGTATATTAAAGCTTCAAGGGCATTTTAGGTAGTTAATTATTATAAATCTTGCAACCATTTTGAAAGCACATTTGCTCCCTTGGTGGTTTTGGTAATTAATAACAACATATATGTCATTGAACTAATGTTTCCACTAAGCATATTTCAGGAAAATTTCAATGATGGGTTGGCAAAGGGATTGTGGAATACCCAATGATGGAAGGAAATAGGTTGGCAAAGCTTCAAGCTAAGGACTCTACATTTTACCTTTTGTGAGAAATCACTTTGAGTCCATAGGAAATCCAATCCTATTAAAAGGGGGTAAGGTTTTGTTGGTGAACAAAATACTCATACGTGCACAAGTGATAGTCACCACATAAACCCACAAGCTCTTCCACAAAAGTTTGTCAAAAGCCAAATACACAAAATCGGTGCAACCAACACATTCCACTCGGTGCCACTGATTCCGAACCTCAGACAGACTCAGCCAAACCCTAGCTTTTCGGTGCAACCGATTCTGCTTCGGTGCCTCCGAGTTTGGGTTGCCAACTTCCTATTTTGCAAGTTTACAAATCGGTCCCTTCGAGTTTTGTGAGTCAGCGTCATCGAGATTGGCAATATGACCGTTGGTCACCCTATTGGTGCAACCGAGTTTTATGTATTGGTCTCACTGATATTTAAATATTGATACCTTTGAGGCAACTCGGTACAATCGAGATTTACACATCGGTTCCACCGAGTCTGACTTATTAGGTGTAATGGTTGGATTTTTGGAGATGCCTATATATACCCCTCCACCACCACTCACTCGCAAGAGAAGCACTCGGAACAGTTCCCCACTCATACCTACTAATTTTCTAAGAGAGAGCCACCTACTCATGTGTTGAGATCATGCCATTCCATTCCAACCATATGAATCTTGATCTCTAGCCTCCCCAAGTTTCTTTCTACCCAATCACTCGCTTGTACCAAGCCAAATCTCTAAGAGAGTGATTGTGTTGAGTAGTCTATCATCTTGAAGCACAAGAGCAAGGAGTTCATCGACACTATCGAGCATATTACCTTTTGGAGGGTGGTGCCTCCTAGATTAGTTAGGTGTCGCTTGGGAGCCTCCTACTTCGTGTTGTGGAGTGAACCAAGAAGTTTGTAAGGGCAAGGAGATCGCCTACTTCGTGAAGATCTACCCCGAGTTTGGCTAGTCCTCCGTGGACGTAGGTCATCATGGTATACTCAAGGTTGCTTCTTCATGGAACCCTCCATGGGTAGAGCCCTCCATGTACCCTCGCGACCGTTACCCTCCGTGTGTTGAAGACTCCATGAGCATGGACATATGATAGCTCCACCTATCGGAACCACGGGAAAAATCATCGTGTCACCAATTGTGTTTGCTCTTCCTACCCTCTCTTTATTTACATGCTTGTCTTTACTTTCCGCTGCTATACTATTAGGCATGCATGTGTAAGGTGTACTTGAGATACTATGAAGGCTAAAATCTGCCAAGAATTAAAATTGGGAAAAAGTAGATTTTTAATTGGCCAAGTAGTCTAATCACCCCCCCCCCTTTAGACCTACTTTCGATCCTACAAGTGGTATCAAAGCTTTGGTCTCCATTGCATTGGTCTCACAACCTATGAGAGTATGGCATCTAGTGAGGGAAATTATCACCGTAGAGGTCCGTACTTTCATGGCACAAATTTCGCTAGTTGGAAGCACAAAATGAAAATGCATTTGCTTGGTCATAATCCCGTTGTTTGGGTTCTGGTTTGTGTTGGTATGTAAGGTGAATTCTTTGCAGAAGGAAGGGAACCTGATCGCGAAGCGACTACGGATGAATTGAAGATGTTGCAACTCAATTCTCAAGCATGCAGGGCTGGTCCTGAGTTTTCGGGGGCCGGGGGCGAACCTAGAACCCGGGGCCCTTCGATATAAACAACAACGTAATAATAACCATCATCGCAAAAAACATAATAATAACCAATATATGTACATATGATATGTAAAAAAATAACTGCATTCAAAAGTAATAGTCATATCAAATTACATATGCATATATCTTAGTAATATTCTACAATACATCATTATCGATCTCATCCGATAATTTTAATTGCAGGATGCATGCCTTTTACTATGTTACATGAGGTGCCAAAATTTTAAGAAATCATTGGTAATTCGAAACTAGCTGAAATCTACAAAATTACTAAATGAATAGATAAAATTTTATCGATTACAAAGTCGAACTCACAAACTACAAATGCATGGAGCAAAATAATATGTCACTTAACAGTGTCAAGTTAGTCGATGATCATGAATGTCCTGTTGCAATAATGAAGACAAAATCGTGATCCATCAACTAGAAATAATTAAGGCAAAGGCTTGTAGTAATAGGATACCTTCTTTGCTGGAGTCGTGTTGTAGTCGCCTGGACAACGGGAGACTACAAACTGCCACTGAGCATCACTATGGCCTCCTCGACGTTGTTCGCATGTCCTATTCATACTGGCCGCAGCGGCTGCAGACGCTCGATGATGCGAGGTGATGGCATCGTGGGCAGGAAAAGTCGATGCAGTTAGGCAAGGCGATGGCATCGCGAGGCAATCAAGGGATTAGTTATAACAGAAGGCAACCACACCAATCAGGCAAAAAATCATTCACATGCACTCATGCACGCATGATGGGGGTGGGATTGCTAGAATCCTAGACGCTGAGTTATGGTGTCCCGCTGCTATTTAGGCCAAGCCCAACATGGTAACATACACAAATATTGATTTTCTTTTTCTCTAAACGTAGGCTTAATCTACATAAGTGCACATACCGGGGGGCCCTCTATTTCGAGGTCCCGTGCCCCCCCCACCCCCGTCAGGACCGGGCCTGCAAGCATGTGACATTCTCTTCAACTGCCTATGCCCCGAAGAATTCAACAAAATCAGACGTCTTGAGAATACAAAAGAGATTTGGGACACTTTGATTGACATGCATGAAGGTACAAAATCTGTGAGAGAATCCAAGTTGGATGTTCTTCAAAGTCAACTTGACAAGTTCAAGATGAAGGATGGTGACGGAGTCGCCGAGATGTACTCTAGGCTAGCTCTCATCACCAATGAGATTGCCGGTTTAGGAAGCGAAGAAATGACCGACAAATTCATCATAAATAAGATACTTTGAGCTTTGGATGATCGATATGACACCGTATGCACATTGATCCAAATGATGCCCAACTACAAAGATCTCAAGCCAACGGAAGTAATTGGTAGGATTGTTGCTTATGAGATGACACTCAAAAACAAGGAAGAGCTTCACCACAAGTCTAGCGGTGCTTACAAAGCCACAAGTGATGCTCCCTCTACCTCAAGCGACAACCTTGTCACAAAATAAGAGATAAGCCTCATGGTCAAGAAGTTCAACAAGTTCTACAAGAATAAAAGCAAAGATCGAAGCTCAAACTCAATATATGAAGAGAAGCATTCGTCAAGTCGTGACCGAAACTGCTACAATTGTGGGAAGCCCGGACACTACTCCAATGAGTGCATGGCTCCTTACAAAAGGAAAGAAGAGTCACCAAGAAGACAAAGCTCAAGAGACGAGTCACCTCGAAGAGAGAGAAGGAGTAAGGATGATCGTTGTGAGCGAAGATCCTCAAGGAGAAGTAGGGACTCGAAGACGAAGGACAAGTACACCAAGAGCTACTCAAGAAGAAAACATCAAGCTCATGTTGGTGAATGGGTTTCCGGCTCCGAATCCGACAATCACTCCGAGAGAAGCTATCACTCCACCTCCGACTATAGCCAAGATGAAGGTGTTGCCGGAATTGCACTAGTGACAACCGACTCCAACGACATATTTGATTAACCAAATGAAGGGAGTGGATGTTGCTTCATGTCTAAAGGCCCCAAGGTATCACACCCCAAGTATCTTGATTTCAATAGTGCTGAGGATGACTTGTTAATTGAAGATGACTTGCTATTGGACAAATCTAGAAATGTTAGTCAAGATGAACTTGCTAGTAAATATTCTACTCTAGATAAGTCGTGCGATGATGATAAGTTGGAAATAGTATGACTAACTCAAGAACTAAACACTCTTAAGTTAGCTCGTGAGTCTACTCTACGAGATCATAGAGAGCTTGAAAGGGCACATGAGAAGCTCCGCTTCGAAAGCTCAATTTAGAGCAAGAGCATGAGTTCCTTAAAGCTATCAATGATGATCTTCGAAAGAAGACTTCCTCTTATCTAGCCAAATGACTTCTCTTGTCTACGTTCATGCCACAAGTTAACTCTAAGCAAGCTAATAACAAAGTAAAGAAAGGTACTTGTAGGACCGAAAGTATGTCTAGAGGGGGGGTGATTAGACTACTTGACCAAATAAAAGTTTTGCCTATACCAAGTTTTAGGGTTGACAGTTTTTGCCATTTCATGGCAAGTCAAGTACACCCTACACATGCAAGTCTAAGAGTATATAGCAACAGAAAGTAACAACAAGCATGTATAGAAGGGATAGGGTAGGAAGATCAAATGCAGTTGTAGACACGATGATTTTTCCCGTGGTTCCGATAGGTGGTGCTATCCTACATCCATGTTTATGGAGTCTTCAACCCACGGAGGGTAACGGTCGCGAGAGTCCACGGAGGGCTCCACCCAAAAGGGTCCACTAAGTAGCAACCTTGACTATTCCATCACGGCTTCCATCCACGAAGGACTAGCCTCACTATGGGTAGATCATCACAAAGTAGGCGATCTCCTTGCCCTTACAAACTTCTTGGTTCACTCCACAACACTAAGTAGGAGGCTCCCAAGGGACACCTAACCAATCTAGGAGGCACCACCCTCCAAAAGGTAATACGCTCGGTAATGACGATGAACTCGTTGCTCTTGTGCTTCAAGATGATAGACTCCTCAGCACCCAATCACTCTCTCACAGATTTGGCATGGTGGAAGAGATGGGATTGGTGGAAATCTACTTGGGGAGGCTAGAGATCAAGATCCATATGATTGGAGTGGAATATCTTGACCTCAACACAAGGGTAGGTGGTTCTCTCTCAGAAAAGTAGATGGGGAAAGTGTGGAATAGTTCTGAGTGCTTCACTTTCGAGTAGGTGGTGGTGAAGGGGCATATATAGGCATCCCCAAAAATCCAACCGTTACACACAAAATGACCAACTCAGTGACACCAATGTGTTAATCTCGGTGGTACCTAAGTGACCAAAAGGTGGCAACTTTTGAATCTCGGTGAGACCGATATAGGAAACTCGGTTGCGCCGATAAGGTGACCAACGGTCAGATTTCCAATCTTGGTGATGCCGATCCAACATTCTCAGTGGGACCGAAAATGTGAATTTACGTATCAGAAAGTTGGCAACCTAAACTCGGTGGCACCGGTATGGAATCGGTTGCACCGAAGTGCCTAGGATTTGGCTGAGTCTGTCTAGGTTCTGGAATCGGTGGCACCGGTATGGGAAAGTTGGTTGCACCGATTTTGAGTGTTAGGTATAGAACATACTTTGGTGGGAGAGTTTGTGGATGTTTTTGGCGACTATCACTTGTGCACATTTGAGCTTATTGTTCACCAACAAAACCTTACCCCTTTTAATAGTATTGGCTTTCCTATGGACTCAAAGTGATTTCTCAAAAATATAAAATGTAGAGTCCTTTTGCTTGAAGCTTGGCCAACCTATTTCCTTGCATCTTCGGGTATGTCCACAGTCTCCTTTTGCCAATCCTATCATTGAACATTTCCTGAAATATACTTGGTGGAAACATTAGTTCAATGACTTATATGTTGTTATTAATTACCAAAACCACCAACGAAGCAAATGTGCATTCAGTCTCCCCCTTTTTGGTAATTGATGACAACATATAGATCAAAGCTTCGACATATGATGAAATCAATTAATATAATCGTCGCTTTGAGAGGTATGTGATAAGCAAGAGCTCCCCCTAAATTTGTGCATTATTTTGAATTTGCATTTGAATGCAAATGCACAATCGATTAGGTATATGGGGCACTTCTTCCATGTCACATACAACTTGGTGGTGTGCAAGAATAATGAGAATGAATAACAAAGCACAACACAATCAAGCAAAGGTGAATGATCATCTGATAAGCATTAAGATGATAGGAAATAGTTGCATCACACATAAGGCGTAAAATAGTAGCATAACACACATGATCATACGCTCAACACAAGTAACCAAAAGAACAAATGTTTTGAAAAGCAAAAAACACCAAAATGATGTCTCGCTCGAAGCCTAAAGATCTATATACACTTCTCCCCTTTTGGCAACAAGTTACCAAAAAGTTCAAAGGCATACATCTAATCATTCTTGGGCTGATCTCCTCCGGTTGTTGATGAAGGAGTCGATAGAACAGCATCGGCGAAGATCTCTGTAGATGTCGTGGATGGATTTGGAGTGGTAGCTGGAGGAAGTGGAACAGATGGAGTAGGAGCTGAGGTGACAGCAGCAAGAGCTGATGAAGAGGGCCTCAAGTCTGGAACTGGCACAGTGGCTGATCTGGCCTGAGTATGAAACTGTGTGCCTGTCCTGAGAGGTGATTCATCCTCATCCTCATCATCATCATCATCTAAAGAAGTAATCTGAGGAAGAGGCACTAAGTCAACTTCCTTTTTGAGCTCATTGACTGTCTTAGTCAGCCCATCCACCTTATCACTAAGGGTCTTGATCCTGTTTTCAAAGATCCTCAAAAGACTATTCTGGTTGTCAAAAATCCCCTTAATGTCCTTCTGCATACCCTGAAGTGATGATATCAACAGATCCATTTGCTCATTTCTGGATCTATGGACTTGAGCACTAGTGGCTCTAACTGCCTCTGCCTTTGCCTGAGTTGTAGCAGATGTGGGATGTTCAGCATCCATCACCACAACATCATCCTCGAGATCTGGTTGTAGGGGTAATGTGGACGATCTAGAGCAAAAATTTGCTTCTCCAACTTTGAATTGATAATCATCTAGATGTAGGGTGCATAACAGCAAGAGCGCTTCTGGTCAGTAGCAACCCTCTTGATTGTTTCAACAATCAAATCCATGACTCTGTTCCTAGTGTGTCTGTTAAGGTAGATCAACATATTGATGAAGTGGCCTCGGATCATCTTGTCATCTCCTGACTTGGGCATCAAAGTGTGCTTCAGGATGGTGTTCATTGTGCGGAGGCCAGCCTAAAGAAAGTAAATAGATCCTAGCCCGTGAGACTTCACATTGCCAGCAGGGATCTCCTTGTACATATTTGCCATAGCATTATGGCTCTCCTTGGATTCTGAGTATACATCCAAGTCACCATCCTGTGCTTCAGGAACTCCTAAGATAGTAGCTCATTCTTCAACAGTCGATTCATACCTTGCACCTTCAGTCATCCATACAATTCTACCATCTCCATAGAAATGTGCAGTGGAGTAGAATTGCATGATCATCTCATCATTCCAAGCAGTGAATTCTCTGCTAACAAACTCATCCAAACCTATGCAGTGGAAATTTTCTTGGACACTTGGAAAGTAGTCCTCATTCTCCTTAATGAATTTCCAGTCAACATACTGCATATCACTCACAGCTGGACTCTTGTCAAAAAGCACAGTCTCATAGAAATCATGTTGCTCCTTCGTATAAAATCTGTAGTCCACAGCTGTCTTCTTCCTCTGGGCATATGGATCTATAGCTCTCCAAGCTCTCAATCCTGAATCCTTCCTCTTCTTCATATCTTTAGCTAGTGGGTAGTTGGCATTGTGTACCTGAAGGTGTGGTCTGAGCTTCATCAAAGTTGTTAAGTCATCATCATCTTCAACTCTGGAAGCAGTCCCTTTGTACTTCTGAGAAGCTAGAATCTGCTTGGATGTCCTCTTAGGCTTCTCAGCAGCAGCCTTCTTGGATGTGCTAGTCTTTGGCATAGCATCATCCATAAGCTTCTTTTGCTTTTTCTTGGGAGGGGCCTTCTCAATATGCTCTTCCTCCTCCTCAGCACCAGCACCAGCAGCTTCTTTTGGATCCTCAAACATGGAGGTTCTTCAGCCAATAAAATGAATAACCCTCTTTCTTGCTTTCGTCTCTCCTGCCTTCTTAGGCATAGCTTTCCTAGGGACCTCAACTGAAATAGTTGCTCTGGCAGTCTCATGAGCCTTGAAGGTTGAAGCAGGTGCATAGATCTTGCTGACAACTCTCCTGGAAGAAGTGGCTTCAGTAGCAGACTTCTTAGCAGCTTTCTCTTGCTTCTTAGCAAGAATCTCTTCTGGAACGAAGTCTGGATCTTCTTCATCAGAATTCAGCTTCTTTCTGGTCCTTGTAGCAGCTTTGGGTAACCCATGGGAGCTGGGGGTGCCTGGATCTGAAAATGAACTGGACTCTAGGCTTGTGCTTGAACTCATGTCAGCACCCTGCTCTGGGAAGTTCTGACTGTCCTCTGCATCTGACATACTGACCCTGCGAATGGAAAATACATGAGCAGAAGTAGATGAGTCATCACAAAATTATCAGTTGGTTTTTGAAGTTTTGAACAATAGATTTTCAAAGTTTTGCATTCTGTCAGAAACAAATCGGTAAGGCCGAAGCAAAAAAAATTGTGACACCGAGACTGACTGTCCCTTTTAATAGAAACTTGGCACCCATTTCGGTGAGACCAAAAAGGAGTGCTCGGTTTCACCGAGACAGTTCTCAGCAACACAGAAACGAAAATTGGTGGTACCGGTTTTCTTGATTCGGTTCTACGAGTTGCGTCGGGCGGAAGGCAAAACCCTAGAAAATCAATGGTTTGCTAGCCTATGGGATTTTGTGTGGATAGGAATACGTGCAATGGGTGGCTTATAGATAAAATCAAATCCAATGCGCAAGAATCAGAAGGGAGCACAAAGGAGGTTGAATCCGTACCCTAACTTGGTGCGGATCCGCTACGGCGGCGACGATGGAGCAGATTTCGTCGACGGCGGCGATTCCCAGCGGCGGAGGAGCGCAGGAAAACAAGGGCGACAACCAGGGGTCTCGAAGTGGCAGCTTAGAGTTCTGAGGCGCGGCGGTTCTGAGGTTGAATTTCAAAACATCGGGCACCACAGTATATATACCCTCCACTATCGATGATACCGATTTTATGTTTTCGGTGTCACCGAGTTCCACAACTGTTAGCTGACAGGGAAACTCGGTGTAACCGAGAATGTGAAATCGGTAGTACCGAGATTGAAAAACAGATCAGCCCTAGGCATTCGGTGAGACCGAGATTGTGGGATTGGTGCCATCGAGACGCACTTGGGAGGTTTTAATGGTTAGTCCTTGTCGATACGGAACTCTGAGTGCTCCACACACAGAGGGATTGAAAAGCACTTGTTCAAATTTTGTGATGCAGCATGAATGGAATATGAGGTGAGAAAGCATAGATAGCTAAAGAGTGGTCCTAAGCATTCTTGTCCATCCAATTAGCAAAAGAGAAAATCAATAACCAAATAGCAACACTTGGATGTCCTCGAATGAGAAAATAAATGCAGACCAACATGCTCACACAATAAGATGTCAAAAGAAATCATGACAAACATGCAAAAACACTCTAGCATCTACCAAACACTTGGGCGATGACGAAGTCATCTATATATGAGTATTTGACTTAGGAGCCAAGTAAGAGTACTTGATCATAGGTCATACTCATTGTTTAAGCACAAGTGGGGTTACCACGTTTTCATAAAGCATTTAATGTTGTCACATACTAAGAGATGCTTTGACTCAAGTCTTAGAGTAAAGCTCCCCCTTAATGTGACAACCCCCCATAAGAGGGATAAACTAACCTTGGGTTTTGTCGATGAAGACTTCATGTTGGTGAGGTAGTTGTGGATGCTCAATGTTGATGAAGATCACCAAGAGTTGGGAGCATCCTTGTTGTTTCCTTACTCCTATCACCTACATGGGTTAGTCCCAACTCACAAGAGACAAACACAAAGATATCTATGGACATGGAGTGCAAAGCATATGTTATGATGTCCATTGATTAGTTGATTACCTTGTCCCTTGCATACCTTAGAGGGAATGTATGACTCCTTGAACTATTGCATTGAGTTGATGTTGAGTGCAAAAAGTCCTTGCCAATAATGAATGTGAGTGAATTTGATTAGCGGAGTCACCCCTCAAGGACTTACTAGTTCTTCTTCTTGGGGACCCACATCAAGTTGATGGGGATCCTTCGTGTTGAAGTAGCCTTTGTAGTAGTTGAGCTTGAAGTAGCCTTGGGAACCCACTCCACCAAAGCTAGGGGTTCATCTTCATATGAGTCAATGTCCTCTTGAAGCTTGTTCTTGCCCTTGAGCTTGCGGTCTTGTGGTGGAAGGTCATCTTGAGTGTTTGTCCCCTTGGGAAGAGTATTTTAATACTTCTCCTTTTGAGGAACAAACTTGGGCTTGGGATTTTGACCTTCTTCGCACTCAACTCTATTAGCATTGAAGTAGCCAACACCACGATTCTTCCAGTATCCTCCGTGCTTGCGTACAATTTCCTCAAATTGCTTACATCCGACAAGACTCTTGTAGATACCTTTTTCTATAATTCCTTTCAATAAATCAATTTCTTGCTCAAGTGTAACTTGGCTAAGAGCATCATCATTAGTGGAATCAATAGAACTACTAGAAACAACATCATTGGGTTTAGCATTTTTATTGTTGCTACTAGATGAAGAACCATTCTTGCCTTTGTTACTAGATTGTTTAGTTCTAACTTGAGGCATGAAAGTAGACAAGAGTATTTGTTTGGCTAGATAAGATGAAGTCTTCTTTCGGAGATCGTCATTGATAGCTTTGAGAAACTCATGCTCATGCTCCAAGTTGAGCTTCTCGAAGCATAGCTTCTCATGAGTTCTCATAAGCTCTCTATGATCTTCGAGAGTAGATTCATGAGCTAACTTCAGAGTCTTTAGTTCTTTAGTTAGTTGTTCTACTTTCATCTTATCATCATCAAATGACTCATCTTGACTAGCATGAGAATTATCAAGTTCATTTTGATCAACATCACTAGTTTTATCACAAAGAAAGTTATCATCACAAAGCAAATCATCTTCACAAAGCAAATCATCTTCATCACTATCAAAATCAAGATTCTCGGGGTGTGATACCTTGGGGCCTTTAGCCATGAAGCAACTTCCACTCCCTTCGTTTGGTGAATCAAATAGATCGTAGGAGTTGGTAGTCACTAGAGTAATTCCGGCAACACCATCATCTTGACTATAGTCGGAGTCGGAGTGATAGCTTCTCTCAGAGTTGTTGTCGGAGTCGGAGCCAGAAACCCATTCACCAACATGAGCTTGATGTTTTCTTCTTGTGTAGCTTTTGGTGTACTTGTCCTTCTTCTCCAAATCTCTACTTCTCCTTGAGTGTCTTTGTTCATAACGATCATCTCTACTCCTTCTCTCTCTTTGTGGTGATTCATTCCTTGAGCTTCGTCTTCGAGGTGACTCTTCTCTTCTTTTGTAGGGAGCCGTGCACTCATTTGAGTAGTGTCCGGGCTTCCCACAATTGTAGCAATTGCGGTCATGACTTGACGAACGTTCTCTTCATATCTTGAGTTGGAGTTTCTTTCTTTGCCTCTATTCTTGTAGAACTTGTTGAATTTCTTAACCATGAGGCTTATCTCTTCATTGGTGACAAGGTTGTTGCTTGAAGTTGCGGGAGCATCACATGTGGCCTTGTAAGCACCGCTAGACTTGTGATGAAGTTCTTCCTTATCTTTGAGTGTCATCTCATGAGCAACAATCCTTCCAATGACTTTCGTAGGCTTGAGATCTTTGTAGTTTGGCATCATTTGGATCAATGTGGACATGGTGTCGTATCTCTCATCCAAAGCTCTAAGTATCTTCTTGATGAAGAATTTGTCGGTCATTTCTTCGCTTCCTAAGCCGGCAATCTCATTGTGATTAGAGCTAGCCTAGAGTACATCTCTGCGACTCCTTCACCATCCTTCATCTTGAACTTGTCAAGTTGACGTTGAAGAACATCTAACTTGGATTCTCTCACGGACTCGGTTCCTTCGTGCATATCAACCAAAGTATCCCAAATCTCTTTTGCATTCTCAAGACGGCTGATTTTGTTGAATTCTTCGGGGCATAAGCAGTTGAAGAGAATGTCGCATGCTTGAGCATTGAGTTGCAACATCTTCAACTCATCTGCGGTCGCTTCACGATCCGGTTCCCTTCCATCCACAAACAACTCACCTTGCAAGCCAACACGAACAACAGCCCAAACGGTGGGGTTATGACCAAGAATATGCATTTTCATTTTGTGCTTCCAACTAGCAAAATTAGTGCCATCAAAGTACGGACCTCTATAGTGATAACTTTCCTCACTAGACGCCATACTCTCCTAGGTGGTGAGACCTAAGAAATGGAGACCAAAGCTCTGATACCACTTGTAGGACCGAAAGTATGTTTAGAGGGGGGTGATTAGACTACTTGACCAAATAAAAGTTTTGCCTATACAAGGTTTTAGGGTTGACAATTTTTAGCATTTCATGGCAAGTCAAGTACACCCTACACATGCAAGTCTAAGAGTATATAGCAGCAGAAAGTAACAACAAGCATGTATAGCTGGGATAGGGTAGGAAGATCAAACACAGTTGTAGACATGATGATTTTTCCCGTGGTTCCGATAGGTGGGGATATCGTACATCCACGTTTATGGAGTCTTCAACCCACGGAGGGTAACGGTCGCGAGAGCCCACGGAGGGCTCCACCCAAAAGGGTCCACGAAGTAGCAACCTTGACTATTGCATAATGGCTTCCATCCACGAAGGACTAGCCTCACTATGGGTAGATCTTCACGAAGTAGGCGATCTCCTTTCCCTTACAAACTTCTTGGTTCACTCCATAACACGAAGTAGGAGGCTCCCAAGCGACACCTAACCAATCTAGGAGGCACCACCCTCCAAAAGGTAATAGGCTCGGTAATGACGATGAACTCCTTGCTCTTGTGCTTCAAGATGATAGACTCCTCAGCACCCAATCATTCTCTCATAGATTTGGCATGGTGGAAGAGATGGGATTGGTGGAAAGCTACTTGGGGAGGCTAGAGATCAAGATCCATATGATTGGACTGGAATATCTTGACCTCAACACAAGGGTAGGTGGTTCTCTCTTAGAAAACTAGATGGGGCAAGTGTGGAATAGTTCTGAGTGCTTCACTTTCGAGTAGGTGGTGGTGAAGGGGTACATATAGGAATCCCCAAAAACCAACCGTTACACACAAAATGACCAACTCGGTGACACTGATGTGTTAATCTCGATGGTACCGAAGTGACCAAAAGGTGGCAACTTTTGAATCTCGGTGAGACCGATATAGGAAACTCGGTTGCGCCGATAAGGTGACCAACAGTCAGATTTCCAATCTCGATGACGCCGATCCAACATTCTCGGTGGGACCAAAAATGTGAATTTGCATAACAGAAAGTTGGCAACCTAAACTCGATGGCACCGGTATGGAATCGGTTGCAACGAAGTGGCTAGGGTTTGGCTGAGCCTTTCTAGGTTCTGGAATCGGTGGCACCGGTATGGGAAAGTTGGTTGCACCGATTTTGAGTGTTATGTATAGAATAGACTTTGGTGGGAGAGTTTGTGGATGTTTTTGGCGACTATCACTTGTGCACGTTTGAGCATATTGTTTACCAACAAAACCTTACCCCCTTTTAATAGTATTGGCTTTCCTATGGACTCAAAGTGATTTCTCACAAATATAAAATGTAGAGTCCTTTTGCTTGAAGCTTGGCCAACCTATTTCCTTGCATCTTAGGGTATGTCCACAATCTCCTTTTGCCAATCCTATCATTGAACATTTCCTGAAATATACTTGGTGCAAACATTAGTTCAATGACTTGCATGTTTTTATTAATTATCAAAACCACCAAGGGAGCAAATGTGCTTTCAGTATTGCAACTAGTAGCAATAAAAATGATAAATCCAATGATATTGCTTCTAGTAGTTCTCTTGGTCCCACTAACTCTTCTCTTAGCCAAGTTACACTTGAGCAAAAAAATGAACTCTTGAAAGGGATTATAGATAAAGTTATCTACAAGAGTCTTGAAGGTTGCAAACAATTTGAGGAGATTGTATGCAAGCACGGAGGATACTGGAAGAATTGTGGTGCTGGCTACTTGAACGGTAATGGAGTTGAATGGGAAGAAGGTTAATATCCCAATCCCAAATTCGTTCCTCAAAAGGAGAATTATGAAAATACTCTTCCCAAGGGAACAAAGATTCAAGATGACCTTCCACCACAAGACTCCAAGCTCAAGGCCAAGAACAAGCTTCAAGAGGACACTGACTCATATGAAGATGAATCCCGAGCTTTGGTGAAGTGGGCTCCCAAGGCTACTACAAGGTCAACTTCTACAAGTGTTGCTTCAACACCTAGGATCCCCATCAACTTGATGTCAATTCCCAAGAAGAAGAACTAGAGAAGTTCTTGAGGGGTGACTCCGCCAATGAAATCCACTCATATTCATTATTGGCAAGAACTAGTTGCAATCAACATCAACATGACGCAATAGTACAAGGAGTCACACATTCCCTCAAAGGTAAGCAAGGGACAAGGTAATCAAAAAATCAATGGACATCATCATAAATGCTTTGCACTCTATGTCCATAGATATCCTTGTATTTGTCTCTTGTGTGTTGGGACTAACCCATGTAGGTGAGAAGAGTAATGAAACAACGAGGATGCTCCCAACTCTTGGTGATCTTCATCAAGTTTGAGCATCCACCACTACTTCACCTACATGAAGTCTTCATCGACAAAACCCAAGGTTAGTTTATCCTTCCTATGGGGGGATGTCACATCAAGGGGGAGCTTTACTCTAAGACTTGAGTCAAAGCATATCATAGAATGTGACAACATTAAATGCTTTATGTAAAAGTGGTAACCCCACTTGTGCTTAAACGATGAGTATGACCTATGATCAAGTATTCTTACTTGGCTCCTAAGTCAATATACTTATATATAGATGACTCCGTCATCGCCAAAGTGCTTGTTAGATGCTAATGTGTTTGTGCATGTTTGTCATGATTTCATTTGACATCTTATTTTGTGAGCATGTTGGTCTGCATTCATTTTCTCATTCGAGGGTATCCAATTGTTGCTATTTGGCTTTTGATTTTTTGTTGCCAATTGGATATAGAAGAATTCCTAGGACCACTCCTTTAGGTATCTATTGTTTCTCACCTCATATTCTATTCATGTTGCATCACAAAATTTGAACAAGTACTTTTTGATCTCTTTGTGTGACGAGCACTCGGAGTTCTGTATCGAAAAAGGACTAACCATTAAAACCTCACAAGTGCATCTCGGAGGAACCAACTCAAAAATCTCGGTCTCACCAAATGCCTAGGGTTGATCTTGTTTTTCAATCTCGATACTGCCGATTTCATATTCTCGGTTACACCGAGTTTCCCTGTCAGCTGACAGTTGTGAAACTCGGTGAAACCGAAAATATCAAATCGGTGTCACCGACAGTGAAGGGTATATAATCAGGGGACCCCAACATTTTGAAATCCACTCTTCAAACGTCGCGCCTCCAAAACCCTAATTGCTGCTCCGAAGACCCCTGGTTTCCCCGAGCGCCTCCGCCGCTGGGAATCGTCGTCGACGACGTATTCTACTCCATCGTCATCACCATAGCAGATCCATCGCCAAATTAGGGTATGGATTTGGCCCCCTCTCGTGCTCCTCTTTCCGATTCTTGTGCAATAGGGACTTTTCCTAGTCTAGCCACTGTTTGAGATCGTTCCATCCAAAAGAAATCTCCATTAGATAGAGAATGATTGATTTTCTAGGGTTTGCCTTCCGCCCGATGAAACTCGGTGGAACCAAAGTGAGCAAATTGGTGTCACCAATTTGTTTGTCTGTGTTGTTGAGAACTTTCACGGTGAAACCGAGTGCTTCCTTTCGGTCCCACCGAAAGAGGTGCCAAGTTTCGGCTAAGGAGAAAGTTTATCTCGGTAGCACCGATATTTTTGCTTCGGCACATACTTCAGTTGCAGCTCAGGCACAGGCAGAGGCACATGCAGAGGCAGCTTGAGCCACTAGTGCTTAGGTCCCAGATCCAGGAACGAGCAGATGGATCTCTTGATCTCCACTATCATGGACATGCAGAAGGACATCAAAACCATCATGGACACTCAGGAGAGCCTTGCGAACATTATTGAGGATAGAGTGAAAACTCTTAACGACTAGGTAGATGGGCTAACTAAGACAGTCAATCAGCTTAAGAAGGAAGTTGATGAAGCTCCTATCCATCACACCTCTTCACAGTCTGAGTCTTCTGATGATGAGGAGGATAGTGCACCTGTCAGGACGACTTCCCAGTTCACGACTAAGGCTAGGACACCTACAGTGCCAGCTCTGGAAACGAGGCCTTCATCTTCTGCTCTAGCCACAGTGACATCAACTCCATCAGCTCCAGTGCCTCTAGTATCTACCCCAGCTCCATCCAGGACAACAACAGAAGTCTTCGCCGATTCAGTTCTCTCGACTCCGACATCGACCACTGGAGGAGATCAACCACACAACAATTAGCTATATCTCTTCGAGCTTTTTGGTAAATTGTTGCCAAAGGGGGAGAAGTTGTATATATATCTAGGCCTCGAGTGAGAGAGAGCGTCTGCTTTTTATTACTGTTTTACAAAACATTTGGTCTTTTGGTTTGGATGTGACACTTTTGTGTGTGTTTGATCATACGATGTTATGTGTGTTGCTACTATTTCCTATCTTTTGATGGTTATGTGATGATCATTCACTTTGCTTGATGTGTTGTGCTATGTTGCTAACTCTTATTACTCCCGCACACCACCAAGTTGTATGTGACATGGAAGAAGTGCCCCATGTACCTAATCGATTGTGCATTTGCATTCAAACGCAAATTTAAAAACAATGCACAAATTTAGGGGGAGCTCTTACTTATCACATACTTCTCAAAGCGACGATTATATTCATTGATTATATCACATGTCAAAGCTTTGATCTATATGTTGTCATGAATTACCAAAAAGGGGGAGATTGAAAGCACATTTGCTCCCTTGGTGGTTTTGGTAATTAATAACAACATATATGTCATCGAACTAATGTTTCCACTAACATATTTTAGGAAAAGTACAATGATGGGTTGGCAAAGGGATTGTGGAATACCCCAAGATGCAAGGAAATAGATTGGCAAAGCTTCAAGCAAAGGAGACTACATTTTACCTTTTGTGAGAAATCACTTTGAGTCCATAGGAAAGCCAATACTATTAAAAGGGGTAAGGGTTTGTTGGTGAACAAAATGCTCACACGTGCACAAGTGATAGTCACCACATACACCCACAAGCTCTTCCACAAAAGTCTGTCAAAAGCCAAATACTCAAAATCGGTGCAACAAACACATTCCACTCGATGCCACCGATTCCAAACCTCAGACAGACTCAGCCAAACCCTAGCTTTTCGGTGCAACCGATTCTGCTTCGATGCCTCCGAGTTTGGGTTGCAACCTTCCTGTTACGCAAGTTTACAAAAATCGGTCCCTCCAAGTTTTGTGAATCGGCGTCACCGAGATTGGTAATCTGACCGTTGGTCACCTTATCAGTGCAATCGAGTTTTATGTATCGGTCTCACCGAGATTCAAAAGTTGCTACCTTTGAGGCAACTCAGTACAACCGAGATTTACACATCGGTTCCACCGAGTCTGACTTATTAGGTGTAACGGTTGGATTTTTGGAGATGCCTATATATACCCCTCCACCACCACTCACTTGCAAGAAGAAGCAGTCATAATAGTTCCCCACTCATACCTACTGATTTTTTGAGAGAGAGCCACCTACTCATGTGTTGAGATCACGCCATTCCATTCTAACCATATGAATCTTGATCTCTATCCTCCCCAAGTTGCTTTCCACCCAATCAATCTCTTCTACCAAGCCAAATCTATGAGAGAGTGATTGTGTGTTGAGGAGTCTATCATCTTGGAGCACAAGAGCAAGGAATTCATCAACATTATCGAGCCTATTGCCATTTGGAGGGTGGTGCCTCCTAGATTAGTTAGGTGTTGCTTGGGAGCCTCAAACTTCGTGTTGTGGAGTGAACCAAGAAGTTAGTAAGGGAAAGGTGAACGCCTACTTCGTGAAGATCTACCCCGAGTTTGGCTAGTCCTCCGTGGACGTAGGCCGTCATGGTATAGTCAAGGTTGCTTCTTCGTGGAACCCTCCATGGATAGAGCCCTCCGTGGACCCTTGCGACCGTTACCCTCCGTGGGTTGAAGACTCCATGAACGTGGACGTACGATAGCACCACCTATCGAAACCATGGGAAAACAATCATGTCACCAATTGTGTTTTCTCTTCCTACCCTTTCTTCACTTACAGGCTTGTCTTTACTTTCCGCTGCTATACTCTTAGACATGCATGTGTAGGGTGTACTTGACATACTATGAATGCTAAAATTTCCAAGAATTAAAATTGGAAAAAGTAGATTTTTAATTGGTCAAGTAGTCTAATCACCCCCCCCCCTCTAGACCTACTTTTGATCCTAGACATTTCCACAAGTTGAAGAGAGTATATTGCAATTTGGATCAATCCAACCATTCCTTGATTCACTTTGGTCATTGTTCATGCTGCTACAGATCCTCAGTCGGGGTTGAAAGGACGTGTTTGTCACCTAGAAGGGGATGGTGAATAGGTGCTTTAAAATTATTACGGTTTAGGCTTGCACAAATGTGGAATAAAAGTAACGTTTAATTTGTCAAGCATAAAATCTAAATTCACTAGAGTCAACTATGTGCATCAACAACTTATGCTAAGCAAGATAAACAATTATGTGATAGCCAGATATATAACATGAATCACTATCGTCACAAAGTAAAGTGCATATAGGGCCCGGGTAACTAATACCCAAGTCATGCGTAGACGACAATGTATACCGAAGTTCACACCCTTGCGGATGCTAATCTCTGTTAGAGTGGTGTGAAGGCACAATGGTCCCCAAAATGCCACTAAGTACATCATATTCTCCTCATGCCCTTGCACAATGCAAGATGTCGTGATTCCACTAACGGACCCTTGAGGGCGATCACAAAACCCGTTCAAATGGCGATCCTTGGGGGCAATCACCGAACCCGTACAAATGGGAAACGTTGGGGACGGTCACGAAACCTGTTGGGGAATAATCCCACGGTGAGACCCACCTCTGACGCTCCGGGTCACACCTGGCGGCTCATACACTAGCCCAAGGATGGGCCGCGAAGACTTAAGTCCAAGACATTGGGCGGCTTGACAAGATGGGCCGAGACGTGGCCCGGACGGAGAAGGTATGAAGACCCGAGCGGGTGAGCCGCCCGGAGACAACTTGCCTAGGAAGGCAAGACAACGTAGAGATAGACTCAGACATGTTGTGAGAGTCGATTATGACTTGTATGACCCGTGGTCTTGACCTCCTATATAAAGGCAAGACCCGGGGCAACTTAGAGAGAGATCAACTATCAAGAACTAGGTCAAGCAATCAGCTCCCTTGTAATCGATACACCAAGCAATACAAACACAAGCAGGACGTAGGCTGTTACCTCTACTTGAGGGGCCTAACCTGGGTAAACCCGTGTCCTCCGTCCCAATCAAACCCTTTGAGTCCATCACCCTAGCGATGGCCTCGAATCCAAGTCCGTTCACCCGGACATCTGTTGTGACAAAACCACAACAGTTGGCGCCCACTATGGGTCTAGCGCTCGGTGGTGTCGAGTTCTCAAAGGGCTCTCTCCTGGGGTTCGAAGGATACATGGTCAGAAGGATGAGCAAGAGTCGCCGTGGCCGGCTCTACATCGACGACGTCGGCTGGGGTCCTGAGGCCGATTCTATCGAATATGGATTCCGAGTTCCCTTCGGCGGAATCCACGTCTTCATCGGCAAGGTTGACGGATCTACACCCGAGCCGGACGTCTGCACCAACATCGTCGAGCCGGCTCAGCATGCACCACCCGCCCAATATGTGCGACCCGCCCGCGTTAACCCGGGCCGGAAGCACGTCTTCGTGGGCTTCACTCAAGGTATGGATCTTGAAACTTCTACATCGCAGGAGACTCTTGTCTATTCAGAGGACGGATCTTCGAGCGGAGAAGTAGAGCTGATCTACCAGCTTCATAACAACGGGCTCGGGGGCTACAACGAGCCTTACCCTGAGTCGGAGCGTTCAGAGCCGGATGATCTCGGGCTGCCGGTTCATGCGGCTGTGTTCATGGCAGGGTCAGCCCCAGGCACGAGCAACACAGCCGCCGGAGCAGCAAACATGGGGACTGACCCGCCGCTAGCGGCTCAAGTTCTTCTGAATCTGATGAACGAGCTTGCAACCCTGATGACAACCAAAGTCACGCCAGATAATCAAGCCGCTTGGAACTTGCAGATCGTAAGACTCAAGGACTGGATGGCGGATGTGCAACACGGGATAGCCGAATTAAAAGTTCAGATGGAGGCGGAGGCAGAATGCCTTAAGATAGATGCTTTCCACCTTGAGCTAGAGCAGCAATCAGCGGCTGCGATGCGATGGATGAGGCACCAATCCCGCTTACCGGAACAGTACGAGGCTAGGAATCTCTTTAATACGCCAGGAACGGGACGAGCAGCGGATGCGCCTGGAAGTTGGTCGGCGGCTCGACAACAGCTTGCCCGCCTCGACGAAACCAAGCCGCACCAGTGGTTTTTCCAACGCCAGCAGGCCATTATTCCAACCTGGTAGAGAACATGGTGGCCACAGCAACCCAGCTGGAAACAATCCCTATTCCAGATGAGGTGCCTTTTGCAGAAGAGGTGCAGAACGCCATCATGTACCTTCTGACGGCGATGGCCTAGCAGGAGAAATATGCTTACAGTCAGGGCCATGTTCACTCAACCCCGCTCCCCAGCCGTAGCTTTAGCCGGTGTTATGAGTCGCCGGCGGTTTCTAGCAGCGATCGGCACTGGGGGCCTCCAGGGGATGATCAGGCAGCTCTAGATGCACAAGCACTCGTAAACCGGGCAAGAAACCAGCAAGAGACGGCAGCTTTGGCAGTGGCGGCTCACCAAGAGCCCGCGCCCTCCGTCTCAATAGAAGCGGAAGTGACCACCAGGGGCGTGGGAGTATCGTGTTTAGTACCGGCTCTATGGAATGAGCGGTTGCCAAAGGATTTCAAAGGACCTCGCAAAGTTCATCAAAAGCAAGGTTCATCAAAAACTTTCAAGGGACTTGCAAACAACCTATGACGATTGTGGATCTGGATCACTGTGTCCAGTAGGAGAATGAGTCGACTCATCATTGGGTCCGGCGGGTGTCGACCGTCATCCACTCGTTTGAACAGATCACGACGGCTCAAGCGGTACTGATCCTAGAGAAGAACTGTCATTTCATCCCTCTAAAGCAGAAGCTCGGCCGGCTCAAGCGTACGTGTCAGGACATGGGAGAACTCATGGTGGCTCTCACGAAGTATGCCGACTCTATAACATGAAGGATCCAGGTTCTGACGAGGAGAAGACTAGCCAAGGTAAAAGGAACAATCATGGCAAAGGTGCGGCAGGTAATGGTAACCAAGGCAAGTGGAAGAACCCGGATGGCGGGTCAGAATTGGTGGCCAATGCCAGCACCGGCCATAACCGTCCTAAGGGCAACAGGAAGTTTAGACTGCCTTTTACCAGAAATAAGACTCCTTTCAATTTGGAGGAAATGCTCAATAAACCTTGTCCGGAGCACAGCCGGCCCGATAGAGTTGCTGGTCACACATGGGGTAATTGCCACATCATGCAGAAGTTTAAGAACTACAATATGCAACAGCATAACAACAATGGTGGTGGCCCGCTCGGCGGCTCAGGACCAGGCGGGTCAGGAGCCGGGTTTGGAACCGGCGGTTCAGGGTCTGGTCATCATGGCCAGGGCAACCAAGGAGGACATCCTTAGCACTCTCGTAACAACAATCAGCAGCAGCATAATCAATCTGGGTATCAGAGTAATCCAAAGCAGCTCAATTCGGGCCAGTATCATGTTTTTACGACTAGCCTTAACAAGCGGGATTAGAAGTTGAGCAAGCGGGCGGTTAACGTAATCACGCCGGCTTTGCCGCAATACTTGAAGTGGTCTGAGTATGAGATAACGTGGAGCCGGAAAGATCACCCGCCACATGTTGATGACCTGGGGTGGCTAGCCCTAGTAGTTTCCCCCCAAGTGGGAGGATATATGGTGAATAAGGTACTTATGGATGGTGGTAGCAGCATCAATATCCTGTACTATGATACCTTTCGGCGGATGAAGCTGCTTGATAATGACCTTAAGCCCTCATCAACAGTTTTTCATGGTGTAGTGCCGGGCAAGTCAGCTTACCCAGTGGGTAGGATTTCTTTGGAAGTCGCCTTTGGTGACGAGTACAACTACAGGGTGGAGTCCTTGTGGTTTGAAGTAGTCAAGATCAAGAGCCCTTATCATGCATTATTTGGGCGGACGGCTTACGCCAAGTTCATGGCTAGGCCCTATTATGTCTAGTTACAGCTCAAGATGCCCGGGTTAAAAGGTATGATTACTGTTCATGGTGATCGGAATACGGCTATTGAGTGCGAAGAAGGGGACGCGGCTTACGCGGAATCCAGTTGTGCTGAGGCAGAGCTCAAGTTCTATAAGGAAAATGTTGACCCGGAGGATATGACCCCGCTGAAGAAGCCTACCATAGAGGTTGAGCCGCCCCTCAAATTTTTGGCAGATGATACCAAGGCGGTGGATTTTACTCCGGGTGACTCATCTAAATAGTTCACCATTGGGGCCAATATGGATCCCAAATAGGAAAGCGCGCTCATCGAATTCATCCGTGAGAATCGGGACATCTTTGCATCGAAGCCCTCTGACATGCCGGGTGTCCCGAGAGAGTTCACTGAGCACAACCTTAATGTGGACCCTAAGTTTAAACCTGTCAAGCAATTTCTACGGCGGTTCAACGAGGAGAGACGCAAGGCCATTTGGGAAGAGGTCGCCTGGCTCTTAGCGACGGTTTCATCATCGAGGTCTTTCACCCGGAATGGCTTGCTAACCCCCGTGCTTGTGCTCAAGAAGAACAGCACATGGCATATGTGTGTGGACTATATGGATCTTAACAAGGCCCGTCCGGCTGATCCTTTTCCTCTCCCTTGTATTGATCAAATCATTGATGCTACGGCGGGTTGCGAAAGTTTATGCTTCCTGGACGCTTATTCGGGATATCATCAGATCAAGATGGCGGTTAAGGACCAAGAGAAGACGGCTTTCATCCCGCCTTTTGGGGCCTTCTGCTATGTGTCTATCCCTTTTGGTCTCAAGAGTGCCCAGGCGACTTATCAGCGATGTGTGCAGAATTGTCTTCATAACCAGATTGGGCGCAACGTTCATGCTTATGTAGATGATATTGTGATCAAGTCAAGGAAGAAGGAGACTCTGCTTGACGACTTAAAGGAAACCTTTGGCAATATGCGGATCTATAAGATGATGCTTAACCCGGCAAAGTGTGTTTTTGGTGTTCCGGCTGGCATGCTCTTGGGATTTCTGGTCTCTGAGCATGGTATTGAAGCTAGCCCGGATAAGATCAAGGCTATCACCTCCTTGGCTGAGCCGGCTTGTATCAATGATGTTCAACGCCTGGCAGGGCGGATCGCCGCGTTGAGTCGGTTTATAAGCCGCCTTGGTGAGAAAGCCATCCCTTGATATCAAATGTTGAAAAAGACAGACAATTTTGTTTGGAGTACGGCGGCGGGTGAAGCGTTTGAGGCACTCAAGAAGTAGCTCACTGAGCCACCGGTTTTAGCCGCTCCGGCTGAGAAAGAGCCCTTGCTCTTGTACGTGGCGGCTAACAATAGGGCCATCAGCGCTGCAATTGTGGTTGAGTGCAAGGAAGCAGGGAAAGAATATCCGGTTGAGAGGCCAGTTTTTTATATCAGTGAGGTCCTGACAGAATCCAAGCAGAGATATCCACATTGGCAGAAGCTAGTGTATGGGGTGTTCATGGCCAACCGCAAGCTAAAACACTACTTCTTAGGGCACTGGATTACTGTGGTCAGCTCTGCTCCATTGGGAGACATAATTCAAAACAGAGAAGCCACTGGTACGATTGCTAAGTGGGCATTGGAGCTGGGACCTCTCAATCTAAAATACGTACCTCGTACGACTGTCAAATCTCAAGCCCTTGTGGATTTCATAAACGACTGGACAGAGTGTCAGGCGCCCGAAGAAAAGCCGGATAACACATACTAGACAATACACTTTGATGGATCCAGTCAGATGGAAGGATCAGGGGCAGGGGTTGTCTTAACATCCCCCAAAGGTGACAAGTTATGTTATGTGCTCCGGCTGATGTTCCCTTGCACTAATAATGCAGCTGAATACGAAGCCCTGCTTCATGGACTCAGGGTAGCTAAGGAGATGAACTTAAGCCGGGTAAGGTGCTTCGGCGACTCGGATCTTGTGGCTCAGCAAGTTTTAGGCACTTGGGATTCCAAGGATCCGCGGATGGCGGCTTATCGTCAGGCGGTGGATGTCATTGCTGGTCACTTCAAGGGTTATCAGGTGGACTATATTGATCGTCGCAGGAACGAGGCGGCTAATGCCCTGTCAAGGTTAGTCTCTCAGTGAAAGCCAGTGCCGCCTAATGTCTTTCTGGACGTCTTACATCACCCGTTTGTCAAATTACCCTCAGAGGAAGATTTGGTTGTTCCTGACCTAGAGGGACAATTGGTGGCGGCTCTACATGCTATTCCGGATTGGATTGTGCCTTACTTGGCGTACTTGACTCGAGGCGAGTTACCTGATGATGAAAATCTGGCCAGACAGATCACCCGACGGTCTAAGTCCATGACGATAGTCAATGGCGAGCTACAAGTGCAGCGTCACTGGAGTGTTTCAGCATTGTGTCTCACCGGAAGAGGGTAAGGAGATCTTGAATGAAATTCATGCTGGTGATTGCGGACATCACGTCGGCTCAAAATCTCTGGTGGACAAGGCCTTCCGGCATGGTTTCTTCTGGTTGACGGCTCACAAGGATGCAGAGGATCCGGTCCGCAAATGCGACGGCTGTCAAAAGTTTGGCCGGCATGCTCATGTTCTGGCTCAAGAATTGCGCATGATACCAATCACTTGGCCATTTGAAGTTTGGGGGCTCGACATGGTCGGGCCTTTCAAGAGACCCAAAGACAAGAAGACGCACCTCTTGGTGGCGGTTGATAAGTTTACCAAGTGGGTAGAGGCTGAGCTGGTCGGCAAGTGTGACGCGGCTACGGTGGTTCAGTTTATTAAAACGTTGATCTACTGTTTTGGTTACCCTCACAACATCACCACGGACAATGGCACGAACCTGTCCAAGGGGGCTATGAAAACGTTCTGTGACATTGAACACATCCAGCTTGATGTTTCTGGGGTTGCTCATCCACAGTCCAACAGTCAGGCGGAGCGTGCTAACCAAGAAATCTTGAGAGGTATCAAGCCCCGGCTTATGGTTCCTCTACAGCGAACGCCGGGTTGTTGGGTGGAGGAATTATCGTCCGTCCTATGGAGCATCAGGACTACCCCCAACAGATCAATGGGTTATACACCCTTCTTCATGGTTTACGGTGCAGAGGCCATGTTACCAAGTGACATCCGGCATGACTCGCCACGAGTGGCGGCTTACGTTGACAAGGACAATGAGACGGCGCGTCAAGACACATTGGGTGCCTTGGAGAAGGAACGTGATCTGGCGGCTGCTCGTTCAGAGATTTATCAGCAAGACCTACGCCGCTATCATAGCCGCAGAGTCAAGACCCGGACGTTTCAAGAAGGCAACTTAGTGCTACGGCTGATTCAAGACCAGACAAATATGCATAAGCTATCTCCTCCATGGGAAGGACCGTTCGTGGTCAGCAGAAATCTCAACAACGGGTCATATTACCTCATTGACATCAGAGATGATTCAGATACCTCGGGGCAAGAGACCCGCCGGCCGTGGAACATAGCGCATCTATGGCCTTACTACACCTAAGTTGTTGAGACTCGACATTGTACACTATCATTGTACATGTCATATTTATATATGAATAAAATTGGCATCCCTGGAAGCCGGGGCCTCTGTTGTTTCGCATTATCTTCATCTATGCAAGAAAGATCCAACATGATCATCCAGGGGGCTTCCCACCCACCGGGTGTAGCTTATCAGACCCTATCGGTCGGCTCTCAAGCCAAAAAGTTGACTCCGTCAACATGATCGTCCAGGGGGCTTCCCACCCTCCGGGTGTAGCTTATCAGACCCTATTGACCGGCTCTCAAGCCAAAAAGTTGACTCCATCAACATGATCGTCCAGGGGGCTTCCCACCCTCCGAGTGTAGCTTATCAGACCCTATCGGTCGGCTCTCAAGCCAAAAAGTTGACTCTGTCAACATGATCCTCCAGGGGGGCTTCCCACCCTCCGGGTGTAGCTTATCAGACGCTATCGGTCGGCTCTCAAGCCAAAAGGTTGACTCCATCAACATGATCGTCCAGGGGGCTTCCCACCCTCCGGGTGTAGCTTATCAGACCCTATCGGTCGGCTCTCAAGCCAAAAGTTGACTCCGTCAACATGATCGTTCACAGAGACCCTATACTGATAAGGAGTTTTAAGTGGCGAGTCAGCCCCGTAGAACCGACACATGAGTTGTTAGGAAGATACAACACCTTTTGGGTTATGCTTTTAAGCCGCCCTCCTAACAATGTCAGGATGCATCTATTCTTGCAGGTCAGTTAAGCTACCAAGAGTCGGTAAAGCATCCAATGGGAAGTGCAAGGAAGATGATATATGTATTAAGCCGGGCTATTTAATATGTGCATGATGGCACAGTTCAGGCAAAGGCAAAGTTACTAACAAGCCTATTACATATGCTCTCTGTAGAGCCCAAAAATATTTTAAAGTGTTTTACACGCTCATAGCGGGTCACAAGAGACGGCTTATCAACGGCGTTCACAACTCCATAAGCTAGCCAGCGGGTCACCCTGCTCCGGGCCTTCGACCTCCTTGATCTGAAGATTATCCAAGTCCTAGTTGTAGTGGGTTAAAGCTGCAAAGTCTCCTTCTTCAAAGAAGGGGGACGGGTCAAGTTCAGAAGCAAAAAGGTGCTTACTGCAGGCAGGCATCAGGTCCTTGGACTCAAAGAGGGGGTCGCGGATTCTCTTCTGATCAGCGTTCTAAGCCGCCTGATATGTTGCCAAGTTGACTTCTTCTGCTAACACGGAGGCAAGGACTTTGGAAGCCTTCACACACCGTGCATAGTTAGCTTCTGTAAACTCGGAGCCATCATCTTTCTTGGAGGGAAACCTACCCATCATGTCTGCAGGAGTCAACTCCCGAGCAAAGGCCAACGCCCAACTTATGGCTGCGATAGCACCCTGTCAAGCGGCTGATTTCTTCAACTCTACGATCTGTTTTGGCAGCATGGAAAGAAGCTCTATGACCCCTTTGATAGTTGAGGAGGTGGTATCCTTGTAGACCATAGCCTTGATCGTGCAAACAGCTCCACGGTAAAGCTGTTCCGTCAGAGTATAAATAGCCTTCAGGGGCAGCAAGCTGTCGGAAGTGAGTTGGCGGCTCCTTGGACCTACATAAGATGGACTCTTCGTCATAAGTTGCCAGTACAAATACACATACACAATTTGGGTTAAGTTGTCAAATACTTACCAAATATGGTGGCTGACATCTTTTTGATATGGCGCTTCAAAGATTGCAGCTCATCTGACACAATCATCAGCCGCTGGTCAGGGTCATCCGCCCATTGAGTCAGGGCGGCTTGTTCAGTTTTAGCAGACTCTTTGAAAGCGGCAAAGTCGACTTTGATCTTGGTCAGTTCTTCAGCAAGGAGCTGGCACTTTTCATCAGCCTTGCTTCGGGCAGCTTGCTGTGTGGCAAGATTATTCTTTATGTCGGCCACTTCTGCCCCAGCTTCGTTTAAAGCTTCCTGTGACATATCAAAATAAGGAATGATTCATCAAGAGGGAATTTTTTAGATAATGAAGGTTAAGCAAGTTTCAATCAGATTGCAAGCAATATGTTTGACACTTGGGGGCTAATGTCTATTTGATCTCAAAGATTACTATGCAGTTCTGGATCAGTTTTATCAATTTAACCCGGAACTTGGGGGCTACAGGCTGGCTTTTCAAATTATCTTCAATAAAGCTCTGACTCAACTTTAACAAGATTGAGCCGGCCCTTGGGGGCTACAATTGGCTCTATTAACTACCTTCGATAAAGTTCCGACTCAACTTTGACAGGATTGAGCCGGCCCTTGGGGGCTACAATTGGCTCTACTACTTATCTTCAATAAAGCTCCAGTTCAATGTTATCAACTTTGAACTGGCCCTTGGGGGCTAAGAACGATGATTTGCGATTACTTATAAATAAGTTGAGGCATACAGGCTAAGCATTTCTACCTCTACCAAGTTTTGAAGACCCGAATTATCATCAGCTAATATTAACCTAGTCTTGGGGGCTATGTAGGGTATAAGGAGAGTGAGAATATCTCGTATTTCTTCTTCATCAAGTTGACAAGCTTGAGCTCCAGATCCCGTCTTGTAGATAAGCGGTTCAGATAACCAGCATGGAGTTCATCAGTTGTCAGCTTCTCTAGCGCGGGGAGCTCAAACTCCAGCTTCTTGGAAGTATGAGTTGTCTCACTATGTTTTGTCGGCACATGAGGTTGAGGAGAGTGGAAGCCGGCGCCAGTAATAAGGACGTCCAGAGTGGTTGCTTCATCACCAACCTTTACAGGGCTTGGCGGCTTGGAACGGTCCCTCGAAGGACTCTCAGGAATCATATCATCGACAGCCGGCTCTGAAGAAGGACAAGCCTCTTCATGTGCCTCTTTGGAACCTACCGAGGGATCAACATCCGGTATGGGAGCATCCGGTTTAGCTGGTTCCGGTTCTTGAGCATTCGGGCTAGGGAGAACTTGTTGTTTTTCCTTCACTTGGCTTGAGCCCTGAAGAGCACAAAGGTTAGATCCCAAATACAACCACCAAAGACTTGGATATAATGCCCGAAAACACACATACAGCGGGTTAATCTTTGGAGGCGGCAGAGCAGTGGTCGTAGAGTCGCGAGACGAAGGAGGTGATCCCTGAAAAGCAGTTCAGGTAATATAAGGCAATTTTGGAATTACAAATGAAGGATTAGTAAAATCAAGCAGAGAAGGAATAGATACCTCAGCTGGACGCTTCCTCTGAGCCGGAGAGTTAGGTAACCCGGCCATGAGAATAGTAGAGCCGGCACTCCGGGTCTGGCGTCGGGCGGCTTTCTGTTGCTTTTTCAAAAGAAATTGGGGGTCTAAGTAAGCAAGAGGATGAGAAGGTGGAACTTTTCGAATGACCCGCTGTATCTTCTAGGGAACAAAATAGTCTGAGTCGGGCGAAACATAAGTTACCTCAGGGGTGTTGGCGTGGCTGGTCTCTATCTCGTCCTATGAATAATTGTTGTCAATAAGGTGAATAAGGAGGCGGCAAAGATAGTCAAGTTATACCTCTGAGTCGTCAGATTCTGGTTGTTCTTCTGACTCTTCCTGAGGAATGGTCTTCTTATTCCGGACCATCATCTTCTTCTTTGATTTCTTCAGAGGAGGGATGTATTTCTTCTTCCAGAAGTCAGAATTGGCCTGAAAGTATAAGCCAACAAAAGGTAAAGAGATTGCCAGGATATAGTTAATATAGAGAAGAGAATATAAAAAGCCGCCCTTACGTCTGGAGCCTGGTTTGTGGCGCTGAAAGGTGCTAATCCAATGACACTGCAAGCTTCTGAAGACTCCTGAACGAGGCTTTTGATTGAAGCCATGATGTTATCCTCTCATAACGTTGCCGAGTTAAAGCAGAGGGGGTCGTCAGGTTGGCCCATGTATTCATGCATGAGACAGCTTTGCCGGCTCAAAGGCATGACCCTCCAAGAAATCCAGCAACGATTTAAGTCCAGGCCTGTCAGTCCGCCATAAGGGCTTTGATCTTCGCGTGAGCTGGAGCGTATTTTACACGCTTGGAATCTGACAGTCAGCCAGGGAGCTCAGATGTTGTTTTGAGCCGGGACGGACGATAACCTGGCAGGGGAGGCTCTCCTTCAGGGGAGGTATCTTTGTAGTAAAACCAAGTTTTGTTCCAATCTTTAGGGTGGCTTGGCAATTGAAGAGCTGGGAAGGTTATGTCCCGCCGCCTCTGAATGGAAATTTCACCAAGCTCTAAGCTTGGGCCGGCCTTCACCTCTGTCTGGCGATTTGCATAAAAGAACTTGCAAAATAAATCCACGGATGGCTCTTCTTGCAAATAGATCTCACTGAGTATTTGGAAGTTGCATATGTTGAAGACAGAATTGGGAGCAAGGTCTTGAGGGTGCAGTTTGAAAAAAGGAAGGACATCCCAGAAGAATTTTAGCCGGGCAGGCTAAACCCGCGCGAGAGGTAATCCGTAAATACAACTACCTCACCCCCCTAAGGATGGGGCTTCAATTCATTGCCCGGAACCCGCCAATGAATAACACTTTTTGCTAGAAGGGTCCCCGCGTTACAAAGTCTGTCAAATACTCTTCCGTAACGGCAGAGCCGACCCAGCTGCACGAGTTGGATGCATGAGACATGGTGGCGGGTCAAAACTGCATAAGGTAACAATGCACGGCGAGTCAGGGGACGGCAGATGACTAAGGGTAGTTAAAAGCCTAAGATTTTATAAGATTAAGCCGCCAGGATCCAGTTAGTGAGAGGTGGAGTTTCATGGCGGGTCAAGTTTATAAGAAGATGAAGCAAAATTTGGCTAAGTGTTGAAAACAGGTTTCACAACATATCTCTGTGGCTGCGGATCTACAAAACAGAGAAAAGTGGTTTTATTTCAAACCTAGCGACGCATCGTCGAAACGGCGAAAGTTTGAAAATGGCAGGCAGAGCAATTATAGATCTGCGTGGTGCTGCTATCAGTTTCCTACAGTACACCGCAATGGGGAAAAGGATATCATCGAGTTTTATGGACTAGGCATGGCTGGCATTAAAGAAAAGCTCGTGTTCTAAGCGGCGGAAGAACTCCATGAAAACCCTACCAAAAACTACGGATCTGGGGGAGGAAAACTTACCAGAGATGGTGCGATAGACACGGGAAGAGCTCTGGAGCAAACAGGTTGATGCAGCGGCCTCAACGACGACGGCGTGAAGACGTCACCGAAGTGAGGTGCACTAGAGCGGCGGCGGCGGAAGGAATAAGAAGAGTGAGCGGGGAGGAAGCAAATGCCACCCTTCGCGGTCCTATTTAATAGGCAAAGGTGGAAACGGGCGGGAAAAACTAGGCGACGAATATTGATTGGCCGGGGCAGACGCCTCGATTCTCGGACCAACCATTTAATAAGGGAAGATTCATTGTGGGTGTCATAGAATCTTTCTCATAGATTTGACATGACGTCACGGCGGGTTATTGTTTACTTTCATGTGACATAACTGAGACTCGCCGCTAGTTAAGAAGAAGGCTGAAGTGAGCAAGCTCAAATCAACCTGGGGCCTAATGTTGGGGATATAACCCCACAGTGAGACCCGCCTCTGAGCCTCCGGGTCACACCTAGAGGCTCATACACCAGCCCAAGGATGGGCCGCGAAGACTTAAGCCCAAGACATTGGGCGGCTTGACAAGATGGGTCGGGATGTGACCCGGACGGAGAAGGTATGAAGACCCGGGCGGGTGAGCCGCCTGGAGACAACTTGTCTAGGAAGGCAAGACAACGTAGAGATAGACTCAGACACGTTGTGAAAGTCGATTACGACTTGTATGACCCGTAGTCTTGACCTCCTATATAAAGGCAAGACCCGGGGCGACTTAGAGAGAGATCAACTATCGAGAACTAGGTCAAGCAATCAGCTCCCTTGTAATCGATACACCAAGAAATACAAACACAAGCAGGACGTAGGCTGTTACCTCTGCTTGAGGGGCTGAACCTGGGTAAACCCGTGTCCTCCGTCCCAATCAACCCCTTTGAGTCCATCACCCTAGCGATGGCCTCGAATCCAAGTCCGTTCATCCGGACATCTGCCGTGACAAAACCATGACAAAACCCGTACAAATTGCTCTTGGCAATCTCCATGATTTAAGTAAAGAAGCTGACGCTTGCCAAGAGCTTTAAACCATAATGATTGATCTCTAAGACACCACCAACCGAATAGGACACCTAAGAGGAACAAGCTGTAGGATGCCCAAACACCAAATAGTAATAAGCTTCTTAACTTTTTGCTTTCACATATCACTGTCAAGAACTCAAACAAACAACTAATGCAATGACAAAAACACACGACATCCTTTAATGGGAATTTCACCTCTTCAAATTCTTTAAATTCTCACCAAGAACACACGACATCCTTGTTACTGCAGTGGCAAGAACAAGTTGTAGGGTGCCCAAACATCAATTAGCTAAGTCTCACCTCTTCAAATTCTTTAAATCGTGTCTTATATCTGTTTCAAGGCATCCTTTAATAGGAGTGGCTAACTCTTATCTAGATGAGAATTAATTAAATCACATGTAACTCTTAGTCTCTTACGCAATTTGATCTTACGTGAAGTTTTGTGCGGATTTTTTTCTTTTCTTATTTTATTAATTAGATAGTGTAAGGGTTAGATGATATTCCCTCCGTAAAGGAATATAAGAGCGTTCTTTAATATAGTACCAATGGAAGCTTTGTTACATCTCATCTAGATGAGAATTAGGAAATACGTTCTTTAATATATTTTTTACCAGCGAACGCAATCTTGGCTAGAAACGCTAACGTTCGAGGCTGACGAGCCAGCAACGAAAGGAGCGTTTCCCCTGCACCTCGGCCTCTCCGATCTCGCGTCACTCGGACCAAAAATGTAGAGAGGCGGGCTAGAGCTACATGGGTGCATGGTGCATACCATTCGCACGGACTGGAGCACATGCTCGACGAACCAGAACGCCACCGAGTCGCGGATGGGCTTCGCCGCCACCGTCACCGCCATGTCACCGCGCCGCAGCTCCGCCCTGCCTTCACCCCTGACGCCTCCCCGGGAGAGATACCATGCTTGGGATCCCTAGTGGAAGATACAAGCTACAAGTCCTAGTAAGCGCGGATGCAAGCAAGCGATGCGGCTAGCTCTTCTATGCAGCGCTGTAGGCGCCCGTTAACGACCCGGCGCATGCACGCGCCGGTAGCATGGGCCGGCCAACTAGCGTGCTGACCAGTTTATTTTTTGATTTTTTTCTATTACAAAAATAAAAATATGAAAAAAAGGTGTGCAGATTTAAAGAAAAAAGGTTCAATCATTTGAAAAAAGATCATATCTTTAAAAAAGGTTCAACCATTTGAAAAAAGTTCATATCTTTAAAAAAGGTTCATCAATTTTGAAAAAAAATTGTCAACTTTGAAAAAAAAGCTTATTGAAATTCAAAAAAGTTCATCCAATTTAGCAAAGGTTCATTAACTTTCTCATAAAGTTCATATAAATTCAAAACAAGTTCATGTATCTTCTAAAAAAGTTCATTGAACTGGAAAAAAAGTACATCCATTTTCAAAAAGATATTTGTCAAATTTCAAAAACATTCATCGATATTCAAAAAAAAATCAACAATCTTAAAAAATATTCCCTGAAATTTAAAAAATCATCAAAATTCAAAAATCTCATAGAATTATTACAAAAAACTTCAACCGACGCCTAGAAGGGTCGGCCCATTTTACGAATGCCACAAGCGCCGGTTAACAGAAATGCACGTTAACTGGCGCATGTGACGCAAAATAGGAAATGCGAGCGAAAGGGGCGCGGAGTCCTCACCGGTTCGCCGACAGGGGGAAGGGCGGCGGGGTGTAGTCGGCGGTGTGGCGATAGAGGGTTAACTGCTACCCGTGTCAAGATTTCTTACTGGTCCGGTTCGCGGCTATTCATATTTTGAAATGCACGACACATATAAAAAGCACGGCCGATGGAAGCAGCTAATTAAGGAGCATTCCCTCGGAAGCCTTCCAACGATCATTCACATGCGTTGCCACTTGGCGCGTTCTAAGCAGCCGACACGTATCATGCTCTGATTGGTTTTTCTTTGGATTTATGAGTGCATGGTACATACCATCCGCACAGACTGGAGCACGTGCTCGACGAACCGGAACGCCATCGAGTCGCGGATGGGCTTCGCCGCCACCGCCATGTCGTCGCGCCGCAGCTCCGCCCCCGTGGCCTTCTCCCCTAGCGCCTTCTTGGTAGAGATATCACGCCTCGGATCGGTAGCAAAAGATACAAACTCTAGGGCCCGATAAGAGCATCTTCAGATGTTTGCCCTCTGGCACGCTTGGTGAGGCCGCAAAACGTTCCAGCCGGCGATATTTTTGTCCTCGGGGGATCAACTTCCCAGTGCACCCCCGAGTCTCGGCCACAAGGACATGCGAATTTTAACGTTCCATTCCCCCCTACCAAAAAACGATGCAAAGTCGGCGATCATGCGGCAGTTCGGCGTCGGTCACACCACTAGTCGAAGTCCATCATGCCACAAGTCGGCGTCCATCATGCCACAGGCCGACGATTGCCACCTGATCAAAATATGTCAATATTCCAGCATACAAAAAAGGCGGGAGACATGCACATAGAACTCAAATGTCCAACTCGTCATTCCAGGAGCGACAGGAGAGGTCGGCGTCGGCGTTGGGGAGGGCGCGTTCGGAGGTGGCATGGCCAATGCGGTCGGAGTCGGCATGAGGTTTAGGATGAGGTTGCGCTCCACCAAGTACCACACCTTCACTTGTGGGTCCATGTAGGCCGTGACGCCTCCCATGAGGAACGTCAGGTTCGTGTTGCGCTTCTTCGCGGCGACGTTGGTCCTGAGAAGGTCGAGTTTGGCGTCCTGCTTCGTTATCAGCGTAGACCACCTCGCCTCCGACTTCTCCTCCCTTAGGGCAGAATGGGTCTTTTCCTCGGCGATGCATTGCTCGATCGACTCCTGCAGCCATTTAGCAGCAGTCGCATCATTCCTGGCCTTCTTCACCTTCTTGTTCCCATCTGGCCGCCCACCTGCCGCCCCAGCAATAGCCGCATCCGGGTTGTGCAAGCCGTCCTTGTTGGTGAGTGCAAGCCGGACCTTGGCCCATTTCTCGCACGACTTAATCCTCGTGAATGTTGGAAATATGCCCTAGAGGAAATAATAAAGTGGTTATTATTATATTTTTCTTGTTCATGATAATCGTTTATTATCCATGTTGTAATTGTACTGATTGGAAACACAAATACATGTGTGGATACATAGACAACACTGTGTCCCTAGTATGCCTCTAATAGACTAGCTCGTTTATCAAAGATGGTTAAGGTTTCCTAGCCATAGACATGAGATGTCATTTGATAACTGGATCACATCATTGGGAGCATGATGTGATGGACAAGACCCAAACTATGAACGTAGCATATGATCGTGTCAGTTCATTGCTATACTTTTCTACAAGTCAAGTATCTTTTCCTATCACCACGTGATCATGCAACTTACTAACACCGGAGGAATGCTTTGTGTGTATCAAACATCGCAACGTAACTAGGTGACTATAAAGATGCTTTGTAGGTATCTACGAGGGTGTCTGTTGAGTTGGCATGGATCAAGACTGGGATTTATTACTCCATGTGATGGAGGGGTATCTCAGGGCCCACTCGGTAATACAACATCACAATGAGCCTTGCAAGCAAAGTGACTAAAGAGTTAGGCACGGTATCTTGTATTACGGAACAAGTAAAGAGACCTACCGGTGACGAGATTGAACTAGGTATAGAGATATCGACGATCGGATCTCGGGCAAGTAACATACCGAAGAACAAAGGGAGCATCATACGGGATTAACTGGATCCTTGACATAGAGGTTCAACCGATAAATATCTTTGTAAAATATGTAGAAACCAATATGGGCATCCAGGTCCCGCTATTGGTTATTGACCCTAGAGGTGTCTCGGTCATGTCTACATAGTTCTCGAACCCACAGGGTCTACACACTTAACATTCGGTGACATTTCAGTAGTATTGAGTTATATATGTTGATGAACGAAGGTTGTGTACAGTCCTGGATGAGATCCCGGACGTCACGAGGAGCTCCAAAATCGTTCGGAGGTAAAGATTGATGTATAGGAAGTCCAGTTTTGGTCACCAGAAAAGTTTAGGGTATTTCCGGTAGTGTACTGGGAGTGTCGGGAGGGTTCTGGGGGTCCGCCGGGAGGGGCACACTCACCCCAGGGGCTACATGGTCTTAGGAGGTAGTGAACCAGCCCCTAAGGGCCCATGCACATGGAGGTGGGAGAGGGGCCAAGTAGGGAGGAGTCCTACTAGGAGTCCACCTCCCTTGTGGGAGGTGGACTCCTCCCCTTCGGTTGAAGCCCTCCTTGGAGAAGGGGCTAGGGCCGCCTCCCACCTACCCCCTCTCCTCATATATATATATATATATATATATATATATATATATATATATATATAGAGAGAGAGAGAGAGAGAGAGAGAAACTCTATTCATCACCTAGGGTGCAAAATAAGGTATTCTTTATCCGAGATAATCTTACGATCAATTTATAGATAAATTACATTTGAATTACAAAAAGTTACATTTATGTTGAAGCAAAACGTAAACTTTGACATAAGAAAACAAAAATATAGGTCACAAGACCCCAAAAAATGAATTTATTGTATATTTTCCACTCTTTTTGTATGCTTGTAATTTTACCTGACATAAAATATTTTTTACGCTGATTATAAATTTTCTTACGATCTCTTTTTACATATGAAATGAGACAAAAATTACGGAACATAAAATTAAGGTGCATTAATGATAGATTTGAGGGGGGGTGAAGAATAATTATTCCTCATCTACGGTGACGAATAGCGCGACCCTATATATATATATATATATATATATATATATATATATATATATATATATATATATATCACCCAGGGTCTAGAATAAGTTATTTTTCACCCGAGGTAATATACAATCGTTTCATAAATAAATTACATTTCAAATGCAAATATTACATTTATATTGATTCACTACGTAAAGTTTGACATAAAAAAATAAAAATATAAGTCATAAGACCAAAAAAATCACATTTTATGTATATTTTACACTATGTTTTTATGTTTGTAAATTTACATGACATAAAAAAATTACGGTGACTATATTTTTTTACGGTCTCTTTTTACGTATGGAATATGATAAATTTACGAAACGTAAAATTATGGTGCATTGTTGTGAAAATAGAGGGGGTGAGGAATAACTATTCCTCACATAGGGTCACGCTATTCGTCGCCCTGGGTGAGGAATAGTTATTCTTCACCCCCCCTCTATTTTAACACGAATGCACCATAATTTTACATTTCCTAATTTTTGTCTTATTTCAAACTTAAATAGAGACCGTAAGAAAATATATAATCACCGTAAAAAATATTTTATGTCACGTAAAATTATAAACACAAAAATAGTGTAAAATATACAGTAATTTCAAATTTTTTTGTCTTGTGACCTATAATTTTGTTTTCTTATGGCAACATTTACATAGTGATTCAATATAAATATAAGTATTTGTATTCCAAATATAATTTTTTTAATGAACTGATCGTAATATTATCTCGGGTGAAGAATAACCTATTCTACACCCTAGATGATGAATAGAGTTTCTCTCTCTCTATATATATATATATATATATATATATTGGAGGGTTTTTGAGCGGAGGCCCTAATATGAAAAGCCACGTGCTACCCTCTCCTCCCTCTAGATCGTTTCTCCTCTAGATTAGTTTGGCGGATCTCGGCGAAGCCCTGCTGGATTAGTTCACCACCACCGCCATCACACCGTTGTGCTCCCAAAGAACTCATCTACCTCTTCGCTACCTCTTGCTGGATGAACAAGGCAGAGATCTTCATCGAGCTGTACGTGTGCTGAATATGGAGGTGCCGTCCGTTCAACGCTAGATCAGGACGGATTGTAATTGGATCATGGGACGACTAGTGATTTGGATCGCGAAGATGTTCGACTACATCAACCGCGTTTATTAACGCTTCTCGCTTAGCGATCTACAAGGGTATGTAGATCCACTCTCCCTCTCGTAGATCCTCGCCACCAGGGATAGATCTTGCGTGTGTGTACAAAAAAATTGTTTCTCATGCAACGTTCGCCAACAGTGGCATCATGAGATAGGTCTATGTGTAGATGAGATCGCGAGTAGAACACAAAGGAGTTTGTGGGCATTGATTTAGATTGCTTCCTCCCTTGGTGTTTTCTGGATTCAGTGGTATTATGGGATGAAGCAGATCGGACCAGCCTTACTCGTCCACGTACGAGAGACTAGTTTCATCGACTGACATGTGACTTTGTTGTATAAAGATGGCTGGTGGGTGTCTGTCTCTCCCACTTTAGTTGGATCGGATTCGACAAAGGCGGTCCTTGAGAAGGTTGAAAAGCAATTTGTATATCACCGTTGTGGTTTTTCATAGGTAAGAATCGTTCTTGCTAGATACCCGTAGCAGCCACATAAAACATGCAACAATAATTAGAGGACGTCTAACTTGTTCTTGCAGGGTATGTTGTGATATGATATGGCCAATTACATGATGAGATATATGTGATATATGGGATGCTCATGTTTTGTATAGAATATCACGACTTGCATGCCGATGAGTACGGCAACCGACAGGAGCTATAGGGTTGTCTTTATTTATTGTATGACTTGCATGTCAATCATTAAGCGCTATGTAATGCTTTACTTTATCGCTAAGCGGTAGCAATAGTAGTAGAAGCATGGTGGGCGTGACAACCCCGATGGCGACACATTGATGGAGATCAAGATGATGGAGATCATGGTGTCATGCCGGTGACGATGGAGATCATGTCGGTGCTATAAAGATGGAGATCAAAAGCACAATATCATGGCCATATCATGTCACTTATGATTTGCATGTGATTTTAATCCTTTTATGCATCTTATTATGCTTAGGACTATAGTAGCATTATAAGGTGATCCCTCACTAAAATTTCAAGATAAATTTGTGTTCTCCCCGAGTGTGCATAGTTGCGAAAGAATGTCGTTTCGAAGCACCACGTGATGATCGGGTGTGATAGACTCTACGTTCACATACAACGGGTGCAAGCCAGTGCTGCACGTGCACAACACTTGGGTTAAACTTGACGATCCTAGCATGTACAAACATGGCCTCGGAACACAAGAGATCGAAAGGTCGAACATGAGTCATATAGTAGATATGAACAACATGGAGATATTCACCTTTGAAACCACCTCATCTCACGTGATGAGTGTGAGTTATTTAAGTAATATGATTAAGTAAAGTCATTATCTTGAACAATAGTCTTAGAAACCATTGCAAATTTATGTTGTAAATCAATGCACAGTAGTTCCCCTGAATTTGAATGCGTACCTAGAGAAAGGCAAGTTAAAAGATGATGAAAGTAACTTTGTAGACTAGGCTCGTAATCCGAGGATTATCCTCACGGCTTCCCAAAAGGATTAAGTCCTTGATGCACCGCTCGGTAAACCACCCGCTCCCGGGTCATCTAAAGACGTTGCGAACGCCTGGGAGGCACGTTCTGGAGATTACTCAATAGTTCAATGTGCAATGTTGTATGGCTTAGAACCGGGACTTTGAAGATGTTTTGAACGTCATGGAGCATATGAGATGTTCCAGGAGTTGAAGTTTTATATTTGAGAAGAATGCCCGGATCGAGAGGTATGAGACCTCCGATTAGTTCTATACTTGCAAGATGGAGGAGAACGGGTCTGTCAGTGAACATATACTCAGAATGTGTGGGTATTCGAACCTTCTGGCTGAGTTAGGGATGCCCCTTCCGCTAGAGGTGATCATTGACAGAGTTCTTCAATCATTGTCACCTAGCTAAAAGAGCTTTTTGATGAACTATAACATCCAAGGGATGACCAGGTCAGTCGTCGAGCTATTTGTGATGTTGAAAGTCGTTGAGTCTGAAATCCAGAAGGAGCATCAAGTGTTGATGGTCAATAAAACCACTAGTTTCAACAAGAATGGCAAGGGCAAGAGGGGTAACTCCAAAAAGAGTGGCAAAGCAGTTGTCCCTCCCGTGAAGAAACCCAAGGCTGGACCTAAGCCAGAAACTGAGTGCTTTCATTGCAAGGGAACTGGTCACTAGAAGCGGAACCGCCCCAAGTATCTGGCCAAAAAGAAGGCGGCCAACACCAAACAAGGTATATATATGATATACATGTTATTAATGTGTACCTTACCAACTCTCTTTGTAGTGCCTAGGTATTTGATACCGGTTCGGTTTCTCACATTTGCAACTCAAAGCCCCTAGGGGGCCCATGCGCAAGGGGTGGGGAAGGCCAAGAGGGGAGGGAGTCCTACTAGGACTCCACCTCCCTTGTGGGAGGTGGACTCCTCCCTCTTTCGCCGCCAAGGGTCCTAGGGGAAACACTAGGGCACCCCACTACCCCTGTCCCTCCTATATATAGTGGAGGTTTTGAGGGCAGCCACCACTTGAAAAAGCCATGTGCTGCCCTCTCCCCTCTAGATCGTCGTTCTCCTCTAGATTAGTTCGGTAGAGCTGGGCGAAGCCCTCCCGAAATTAGTACACCACCACCACCACACCTTTGTGCTACCAGAGAACTCATCTACCTCTCCGCCCTACCTTGCTGGATCAAGGAGGAGGAGATCGTCATCGAGTTGTACGTGTGTTGAACACGGAGGTGTCGTCTATTCGACGCTAGATCGTGATTGGATCGCGGGACGGCTTGGGATTTGGATCGGGAAGACGTTTGACTACATCAACTGCGTTTCTTGACGCTTCCCGCTTAGTGATCTACAAGGGTATGTGTATTCAATATCTCCTCTCATAGATACTCATCTCCATGGATAGCTCTTATGTGTGCATAGGAAAAAAATGTTTCCCATGCAACGTTCCCCAACAGTGGCATCATGAGCTAGGTCTATGCATAGATGAGATCACGAGTAGAACACAAAGGAGTTTGTGGGCTTTAATATTCAGATTGCTTCCCTCCTTAGTATTTTCTTGATTCAGCGGTATTGTGGCATGAAGCGGCCCGGACCAACCTTACCCGTCCATGTACGAGAGACCGGTTCCATCAACTAACATGTAACTTTGTTGCATAAGATGGCTGGCGGGTGTGTGTCTCTCCCACTTTAGTTGAATCGGATTCAACAAAGGCGGTCCTTGTACAACATGAAATAGCAACTTGTATATCACTGTTGTGGTTTTGCATAGGTAAGAATCGTTCTTGCTAGATACCCATAGCAGCCACGTAAAACATGCAATAACAAATTAGAGGACATCTAACTTGTTTTTGCAGGGTATGATGTGATATGATATGGCCAAAGACATGATGAGATATATGTGACATATGAGATGATCATGTTTTGTATATATTATCACTACTTGCATGTCGATGAGAACGGAAACCGGCAGGAGCTATAGGGTTGTCTTTAATTTATTTTTGGCCTTTTTGCTTTATTTCTTGCTATGAGTTAGCAATAGTTGTAGAAGCGATAGTTGGCGCAACAACCTCATGGCAACATGTTGATGGAGATCAAGATGATGGAGATCATGTTGTCATTTCGGTGACGATGGAGATCATGTCGGTGCTTTGGAGATGGAGATCAAAAGCACAAGTTCATGGTCATATCATGTCACTTATGATTTGCATGTCATGTTAATCCTTTTATGCACCTTGTTATGCTTAGGACGACGGTAGCATTATAAGGTGATCCCTCACTAAAATTTCAAGATAAAATTGTGTTCTCCCCGAGTGTGCACCGTTGTGGAAGTTCGTCGTTTTGACACACCACGTGATGATCGGGTGTGATAGACTCTACGTTCGCATACAACGGGTGCAAGCTAGTGTTGCACATGCGGAACACTCGGGTTAAACTTGATGAGCTTATCATGTACAAACATGGCCACCAAACACAAGAGACCGAAAGGTCGAACATGAGTCATATAGTAGATATTATCAACATGGAGATGTTAACCATTGAAACCACCTCATCTCACGTCATGATCGGACTTGGGTTGGTGAATTTGGATCATGTAGCACTCCAATGACCAGAGGGATGTCAATTTGAGTGGGAGTTTTTTGAGTAATATGATTAAATAAACTGAGTATCTTGAACAATAGTCTAAGTAATCTTTGCAAATTTATGTTGTAGATCAATGGCTTGCGCAGTAGCACCCCTGAATCTCAATGCGTTCCTAGAGAAAGCCAAGTTGAAAGATGATGGAAGTAACTTTGTTGATTGGGCCCGTAATCTGAGGATTGTCCTCACGACTTCCCAAAAGTCTTATGTCCTTAATGCACCGCTCGGTAAACCACCCGCTCTAGTATCGTCTAAAGACGTTGCGAACGCCTGGCAGGTATGTTCTGATGACTACTCAATAGTTCAGTGTGTGATGTTGTATGGCTTAGAACCGGGACTTCAAAGGCATTTTGAACGTCATGGAGCATATGAGATGTTCCAAGAGTTGAAGTATATTTTTGAGCAAAATGCCCAGATCGAGAAATATGAGACCTACGATAATTTCTATGCTTGCAAGATGGAGGAGAATGGGTCTGTCAGTGAACACATACTCAGAATTTCTAGGTATTCCATCTGTCTCGTAGAGTTGGGAATGCCACTCGCGCTAGAGGCAATCACTGACGGAGTTCTTCAATCACTGCCACCTAGCTACAAAACCTTTGTGTTGAATTATAACATGCAAGGGATGAACAATTCAGTCACCGAGCTGTTTGCGATCCTGAAAGTCGCTGAGTCAAAAATTCAGAAGGAGCATCTAGTGTTGATGGTCAAGAAAACTACTAGTTTCAAGAAGAATGGCAAGGGCAAGAAGGGTAACTCCAAGAATAGTGGCAAAGCAGTTGCCCCTCCCGTGAAGAAACCCAAGACTGGACCCAAGCCAGAAACAAAGTACTTTCATTGCAAGGGAACTGGACACTGGAAGTGGAACTGCCCCAAGTATCTAGCCGACAAGAAGGTATATACGATATACATGTTATTGATGTTTACCTTACCAACTCTCGTTGTAGTGCCTGGGTATTTGATACCGGTTCGGTTGCTCACATTTGCAACTCAAAGCAAGAACTACAGAATAGACGGAGGCTGGCAAAGTACGACATGACGATGCGTGTGGGAAATGGTTCCAAGGTTGATGTGATCGCCGTGGGCACGCTCGCTATTCGATTACCATTGGGATTAGTGGTGAACCTGAATAATTGTTATTTAGTGCCTACGTTAAGCATGAACATTATATCTGGATATTGTTTATTACGAGATCGTAACTCATTTAAATCATAAAATAATTGTTGTTCTATTTATATGAGTAACACCTTTAATGGTCATGCACCCATTGTGAGGGGTTTATTCTTATTGAATCTCGATAGTAATGATACACATGTTCATAACATTGATGCCAAGAGATGTAGAATTGATAATGATAGCACCACTTTCTTGTGGCACTTGATAATGATAGCTCATATTGGTGTAAAACACATGAAGAAACTCCATGCTGATGGACTTTTGGAGTCACTTGATTTTGTATCACTTGACACATTTGAACCATGCCTCATGGGCAAGATGACTAAGACCCCGTTCTCTGGAACAAATGGATCGGGCTAGTGACTTGTTGGAAATCATACATACTAATGTGTGAGGTTTGATGAGCATTGAGGCGCGCGGTGGATATCATTATTTTCTCATCTTCACTGATGACTTAAGTACATATGGGTATATTTAATTAATGAAACATAAGTCTGAAACGTTTGAAAAGTTCAAGCAATTTTAGAGTGAAGTTGAGAATCATCGTAACAAGAAGATTAAATTCCTATGATATGATCGGGGAGGAGAATATCAGAGTTATGAGTTTGGCAATCACTTAAGACAATGTGGAATTGTTTCATAGTTGATGCCACTGGAACACCATAGCGTAATGGAGTGTCCGAACGTCGTACTCGAACCTTATTGGATGTGGTGCAGCCTATGATGTCTCTTGCCGATTTGACACTATCATTTGGGGTTATGCATCAGAGACAGTTGCATTCACTTTAAATAGCGCACTATCTAAATCCATTGAGACAACGCCGTATGAACTGTGGTTTGGCAATAAAGCAAAGTTGTCATTTCTTAAAGTTTGGGGATGTGATGCTTATGTCAAAAAGCTTCAGCTAAAAAAGCAGGAACCCAAAGCGGAGAAATGTGTCTTCATAGGATACCCAAAAGAGATGGTTGGGTACACCTTCTATCTCAAATCCTAAGGAAAAGTGTTTGTCGCAAAGAACGGGTCGTTTCGCGAGAAAGAGTTTCTCTCTAAAGAATTGAGTGGGCGGAAGATAGAACTTGATGAGGTTGTTGAACCTTTATTTCTACTAGAGGGTAGCACAACGTAGAAAGATGTTTGTGTGGAGCCTAAAATAGTTGAATAGGAAGTTAATGATGGTGATCATGAAGCTTCAGATCAAGTTACTATCGAACCTCGTAGGTCGACAAGAACGCGTACTGCTCTTGGTGGTACGGCAACCCTGTCCTAGAGGTCATGTTGTTGGACAACGATGAACCTACGAGCTATGGAGAAGGGATGATGGGCCTAGATTCCAACAAATGGTTAGAGGCCATGAAATCCGAGATGGGATCCATGTATGAAAACAAAGTATGGACTTTGGAAGTATTACCTGAAGGGCAAAAGGCCATTCAGAATAAATGGATCTTTAAGAAGAAGACGGACGTGGACGGTAATGTCGCCATCTATAAAGCTCGACTTGTGGTAAAAGGTTTTTCACAAGTTCAAGGAGTTGACTACGATGAGACCTTCTCACCTGTAGCGATGCTTAAGTCCGTCAGAATCATGTTAGCAATAGATGCATTTTTCGAGTATGAAATTTGGTAGATGGATGTCAAAACAGCATTCCTTAACAGTTTCCTTAAGAAAAGTTGTATATGATGCAACTAGAAGGTTTTGTTGATCCAGAGATCGCTGACAAAGTTTGCAAACTCCAACAATTCATTTATGGACTGGTGCAAGCATCTCGGAGTTGGAATCTTTGCTTCGATGAGGTGATCGAAGCGTTTGGGTTTATACAAGTTTACGGAGAAGCTTGTATTTACAATAAAGTGAGTGGGAGATCTATAGAGTTTCTAATATTATATGTGGGTGACATATTGCTGATTGGAAACAATATAGAACTTTTGGAGAGCGTGAAGGAATATTTGAACAAGAGCTTTTCAACGAAGTACCTAGGTTAAGTTGCTTTCATATTAGGCATCAAGATCTATAGAGATAGATCGAGACGCTTAATAGGACTTTCACAGAGCACATACCTTGACAAATTTTTGAAGAAGTTCAAAATGGATCAGTCCAAGAAGGGGTTCTTGCGTGTATTGCAAGGTGTGAAGTTGAGTAAGACTCAATGCCCAGTGACTGCAAAGGATAGAGAAAATATGAGTGTCATCCCCTATGTTTTTTCCATAGGCTCTATCATGTATGAAATGCTATGCACAAGACCAGATGTTAGCCTTGCCATAAGTATGGCTGGAAGGTTTGAAAGTGATCCAGGAATGGAACACTGGAAGGCGGTCAAGAATATCCTAAAGTACCTGAAAAGGACTAAGGACATGTTTCTCATTTATGGAGGTGATCAAGAGCTCGTCGTAAAAGGTTGCGTCGATGAAAGCTTTGACACTAATCCGGATGACTCTAAGTCTCAAACATGATACATATGCATTCTCAATGGGGGAGCAGTAAGCTGGTGTAGTTCCAAACAAAGCGTGGTATCTGATTCTACATGTGAAGCAGCGTACATTGCTGCCTCGGAGGCTGCAAAGGAAGGTGTCTGGATGAAGGAGTTCATGATAGATCTTGGAGTAGTGCCCAGTGCACTGGACCCAATGTCTATGTTTCGTGACAACATTGGTGCCATTGCTCTGGCTAAGGAACCAAGGTTTCACAAGAGGACAAGACACATAAAGCAACGCTTCAATTCCATCCGTGATTACATCAAGGAGGAGGACATAAATATTTGCAAAGTGCACACGGATTTGAATTTCACAGACCTGTTGACTAAACCTCTCACGGGATAAACATGATCAACACCAGAACTATATGGGTGTTAGATTCATCACAATGTAAATCACATGGCGGTGTGAACTAGATTATTGACTCTAGTGCAAGTGTGAGACTGTTGGAAATATGCCCTAGAGGCAATAATAAAATCAGCATTATTATATTTCCTTATTCATGATAAATATTTATTATCCATGCTATAATTGTATTGATTGGAAACTCAAATACATGTGTGGGTACATAGACAACAATGTGTCCCTAGTATGCCTCTAATAGACTAGCTCGTCGATCAAAGATGGTTAAGGTTTCCTAGCCATAGACATGAGATGTCATTTAATAATGGCATCACATCATTAGGAGAATGATGTGATGGACAAGACCCAAACTATGAATGTAGCATATGATCGTGTCAGTTTATTGCTATAGTTTTATGCATGTCAAGTATCTGCTCCTGAGACCATGAGATCATGCAACTCACTGGCACCGAAGGAGTACCTTGTGTGTAACAAACATCGCAACGTATCTGGATGACTATAAAGGTACTCTACAGGTATCTCCAATAGTGTCTCTTGAGTTGGCATGGATCAAGACTAGGATTTGTTGCTTCGTGTGACGGAGAGGTATCTCAGGGCCCACTCGGTAATACAACACCACAATGAGCCTTCCAAGCAAAGTGACTAAACAGTTAGCCATGGGATCTTGTATTATGGAATGAGTAAAGAGACTTCCCTGTAACGAGATTGAACTACGTATATGATACGCCTCCAACGTATCTATAATTTATGAAATATTCATGCCATGTTTACAATAATTCTATATGATTTTGGTATGATTTTATTAGAACTAACCCGAGCTGATGTTATTTTCAGCAGAACTACTATGGTGTTGTTTTTTTGTGCAGAAATAAAAGTTCTCGGAATGGGCTGAAAATTTAGTATGTTTTTGTGTGGACCAAAAGAGACCCTCGAAGTATTGGAGCTGGGCCAGAAGAGCCATGAGGAGGCGGCAAGCCTGCCAAGCGCGGCCACCCCCCTGGCCGCGCCTCATAGGCTTGCCACTACCTCGTGGCACCCCTTGACGTGAGATCGACGCCACAAATTCCTATAAATATAGAAACCTACAAAAAGAAACCTAGATTGGGAGTTCCGCTGCTGCAAGCCTCCAGATCCACGAAAACCAATTGGGATCTCGTTCTGGCACCCTGTCGGAGGGGGAAACCATCATCGGAGGCCATCTTCATCATCCTGGCGGTCTCCATGACGAGGAGGGAGTAGTTCACCCTCGGGGCTGAGGGTATGTACTAGTAGCTATGTGTTTGATCTCTCTCTCTCATGTTCTTGATATGGCACGATCTTGATGTACCGCGAGCTTTATTGATATAGATGAATCATATGGAGTTTTCCCCTCTCTATCTTCTTGTGATGAATTGATTTTTCCCTTTGAAGTTTTCTTATCGGATTGAGTCTTTAAGGATTTGAGAACACTTGATGTATGTCTTGTGATAAGATATTTGTGGTGACAATGGGATGTTCTACTGATCCACTTGATGTATGTTTTGGTGATCAACTTGCGGTTTCCGTGACCTTGGGAATCTATGCATAGGGGTTGGCACATGTTTTCGTCTTGAATATTTGGTAGAAACTTTGGGGCACTCTTGGAAGTTCTTTGTGTTAGATTGAACATGACGAAACTGAAATTATGTGATGCATATCGTATAATCAAGCCCATGGGTACTCGTGGTGGCATTGGAGTATCTAGGTGACATTAAGGTTTTGGTTGATATGTGTCTGAAGGTGTTATTTTAGTACGAACTCTAGGGTTGTCCCTGACACTTATAGGGATAGCTCATAAGATTGATCAGAAAAGATAACTTTGAAGTGGTTTCATACCCTACATTAATTTCTTCGTTAGTTCTCCGCTATTTGTGACTTTGGAGTGAACTATTTGTCGCACGGGAGGGACTTACATATGATTCAACTATGTCAATATTGTTGAGAGAAATTTCTCTAGTGAAAGTATGGACCCTACGCCTTGTTTCCAAGCATTTATACAACGTTTTGCTTGCTGTTTACTATTTTTTACCTTGCTGTTTTTATATTTTCAGATTACAAAAACCTATATCTACCATCCATATTGCAGTTGTATCACCTTCTCTTCGCCGAACTAGTGCACCTATACAATTTACCATTGTATTGGGTGTATTGGGGACACAAGAGACTATTTGTTATTTGGTTGTAGGGTTGTTTGAGAGATACCATCTTCATCCTACACCTCCCATGGATTGATAAACCTTAGGTCATCCACTTGAGGGAAAAAAATTGTTGTCCTACAAAACTCTACGCTTGGAGGCCCAACACGAGTTTACAAGAAGAAGGTTGTGTAGTAGACATCAAGCTCTTTTCTAGCGTTGTTCCCGGGGAGGTGAGTGATTGAAGTTATATCTTTAGATCTTGCAATCAAACCTTTTAGTTTCTTGTTCTTCACTAGTTTGATTTTATAAAAGAAAACTACAAAAAAAGAATGGAATTGAGGTTGCCTCATATGCTTCATCTTTTTAATGTCTTTCGTGAAAATGATGGAAAGGAAAATTGTGCTCAAGTGTTAGAAGAAGAAGTTATTAAAATGTTTGGTACTAAATCTTTGGATGATGAGCGTGATTTCAATATTGTTAGTATGAATTATCTAAATATTGATGATGCTAATGATATTCCAAGCCACAAGCTTGGGGATGCTATATTTGATGAAGATGATATTTTTTGTCCCCCATGTTTTGATGAGCAAAACTATTATGATGATTGCATGCCTCCTACTTATGATGATTATTGTGATGATACTTATGAGATGAAAAAGAGTGATGATTACTATTATGATACTTGTCATAATTATGAATTTCATTTTACTGAATATTACTCTTTTAGTGTGGAACCAATTTGTAGTATTCAACTCATTTATGATACTCCCACTATTAGTCATGAGAACAAATTTTCTTTTATGGAGAGTAGTAAAATTTCTATGCTTGTAGATCATGAAAAGAATGATTTATGTGCTGGTTATATTGTGGAATTCCTTCATGATGATAGTGAAAATTATCATGAGGGAGGAACATATGCTTGTAGGAATTGCAATAATATCAAGTTTCCTCTCTATGTGTTCAAGGTTTTGAAGTTATGCTTGTTTTGCCTTCCTATGCTAGTTGATTATTGCTCCCATAAATTGTTTGCTCACAAAATCCCTATGCATATTAAGTGAGTTAGACTTAAATGTGCTTGTCATGAGATTGATGATGCTCTTTTGCATGTTTCAAATATTATTCCTATACGAGCATCATTGAAATCATCATGCCTAGCTAAAAGGCATTAAAGAAAAGCGTTTTTTGGGAGACAACCCAACACTTTTCCCTTCTGTTTTTGTGTGTTCACATGATTAAGCTACTCTATTTATCATGTTTTGTGTCTTTAATTTCAATGAAGTGCCAAGTAAAGCCTTTGGGATAGTGTGGATACTTGCTTGTTTGATTCTGTGCAAAAAAAAAGAAAGTTTTGTGTCTAGTATATGAATTATCTGATTTTACTGGAGCATCAAAAAATTCTGAAATTTGTAAACAAAGTTTACATGAAAATTCCTTGAGGTTTCCTAATTTTTCAGAATTTTTAGAGTCGTGGAAGTATGTTGATAATTCAGACTTTTACAGGCTATTGTGTTTTTGACAGATTCTGTTTTGCATGCATAGTTTGCTTGTTTCAAGTGTTCCTATAGCTTATATTGAGTAATATAAATTGTGGTAATGATTTAATACAGTAGGTATTATGTGGGAATAATTATTAATATTGTCTTGACATTACATAAGTGAATGATTTATCTTTACTACACTAACCCTTCTCACAAAGTTCACTTAAGTTTTGTGTTTCAAGTTTTGGGTGAGACACCGATAGGAGGAGAATAAGGAGTGACAAGAGCCTAATCTTGGGTATTACCAAGGCATCCAAAAGGTAATATTCAAGGAATACTCAAGCTTCTAAGCTTGGGGATGCCCCGGAAGGCATCCCCTCTTTCGTCTTCAACACTATCGGTATATCTTACTTAGAGCTATATTTTTATTCATCACATAATATGAGTTTTTCTTGGAGCTTAATTTTATTTTGTTGTTCTCTGTTAGGTGCTATTTATAATATATTTTTTCAATAAAAAGTTCCAAGAATTACCTTTAGGATGCTTGAATTGCATGTTTGATGTGTGCTGTGTAAAATCAGAAACTTTTGTTGTAGTGTTTGAATTTTCATATTTTACTGGAACGTGGAAAGTTTCTGAAACATTTACAAAGTGTTTTCATATACATTCCTTAGTATGTCCTAAATTTTCAGAATTTTTGAGTTATAGAGGTACACTGTTATAATAAATCGCTATAGACTATTTTGTTTGGACAGATTGTTGTCATAGTTTTGTTATCTACTTATCCTATAGTATCCATAGCCTATATTGATAGATATAAATTGTGGAAATGATAGTATACAGTACCTAATGTTTTAAAATTATTCTGCAACTTGTCTTGTCATTACATGAAATGTTGATTTGTTCTTATGTGTACTAACCTATCTCACGAGTTCTTTTCGAGTTTTGTGTGGATGAAGTTTTTGAGAATAGGTGAAACCATGATATGAGAGGAATGAACGAGATACAAAGTCTCAAGCTTGGGGATGCCCAAGGCACCCCGAGTAAATATTTCAAGAAGTCTCAAGCATCTAAGCTTAGGGATGCTACGCATCCCACCTCTCTTCATCAATAATTATCAGTTAGCCTATGTTGAGCCTAAATTTTTATTTGTCCACATGATATGTGCTATTCTTGGAGTTCTATTTTTCTTTTGGTTGTTGTTTAAATAAAATACTCAGATCTGAAAATCTTTATTGATAGAGAGAGAAAGTCCTCACATAGCTACTTAACTGTTTGACTACTCATTGATCTTCACTTATATGTGTTGGAGTTAGTTTTGTCATTTACTCTCGTGCTTCACTTATATCATATGAGTAAATGGTTGAATGAATTGAATATCATAAATATGAAATTATATATGTTTTATATTCTTATCTCATGGGGAGTAATGACTTCACATATAAGAAGTATAGGTGGTAAAATTTATTGAAAATTAGCAAACACCGCATTGGTCACTTGAACCATTCATGAAAAAATATTGAAGGAAGAGAGATTTCACATATAAATATACTATCTTGGAAATCTTCTATCATTGTGATTACCCATTAATTATCTTCAAACTTGAGCAAATTAGTTGAAGTTGGACAAGGAAGACAACGAATGAGTTATGGTTGTGAATATTCGTATAGAAGTTATATTGTTATGGCTCCTCCAACATGTGGTGCTTGCTTCCACCTCATACTAGCCAAACTTCCGCACCAAGTAGAAATACTACTTGTGCATCCAAATAGCCTTAAACCCAAATTTGTTCCATATGAGTCCACCATACCTACCTATATGCGGTATTTACCTACCGTTCCAAGTAAATTTGCATGTGTCAAACTCTAAACCTTCAAATAATATTCTGTTTGGTGTGCCTAAATCACTCATGTAGTAACTAGGGGACGTTAGTATCTTCCATGCTAGGTCAGTTATTCTCACGATATGTGTCGATTCACTATCATTCACGAGAAAGTGGCTGGTATTAGGGATTCCCAGTCCCGAAATCAAAGAAAAATTTGTAAATAATTAAACAAAACTCCCCAGGAATGTTGTTGGTATGGACGGTACCCGTGGACTCGGCTCGTCGTGGAGTGTGATTCATTGGTGAGGAGGAGTAAAAACTTTACCATTCTGTTTGGGAACCTCCTATAATGTACTCCCTCCATCCCATACTGTAAGATGTTTTTTGACACTACACTAATATCAAAAAGCGTCTTACATTATGGGACGGAGGGACTATATAGCATGGAAGATACCAAGATCTCTCGGTTGTTATGGTGACAATGAAAGCATACCGCCCAAAATTATTATTCATCTTTGTTTCAAAAGCTTGAGCTCTCACACCTCTGCAAATCAATGCTTCCCTCTATGAAGGGCCTATCTTTTACTTTCTAGTACTTACCTTTATGCAAGAGTCATGGGAATCTTCACCGCTTCCTATATTTTGCCTTTTTCTCTTGGCAGTCGTCATGTGTTGGGGATAGATCCAAGTATATATGGCCACTCAAATTTATTTGATCATGAATTATTATTCTTGACAATTATCTATATGATAAATAAGTTGGCAGGCGAAATATTAAGCCCCTATCTTTCTTTGTGCTCGATGAATGCTATTTGTTCTAAAAATATGCTTTGAGTGTTAGCAATCATGGAAGACTATATGATAGTTGAGTGTGTGGAATTTGCTAAATCAAAGCTCTTACATACACCCTTCCTGAAAATTAGATGAATTGCAATTGCTTGGTGACTAGAAGCATAGTTTGTTAGTCTATACTTTAACATGTGGATAGCTTGGTATTTCATCATGAGAAGGTTTATGAGATGAGCTATTGTTTATGATATATAATGATGCTAGAAAAAGTGTTTCGAATTATCATTGATCAAACTTGTGCACTTGCTAGCATTCACACTTCATAAATTATTTCTTTTACCATTTACCTAATCGAGGACGAGCAGGAATTAAGCTTGGGATGCTGATACGTCTCCAATGTATCTATAATTTATGAAGTATTAATGCCATGTTTACAATAATTCAATATGATTTTGGTATGATTTTATTAGAACTAACCCAGACTGATGTTGTTTTCAACAGAACTACTGTGGTGTCATTTTTTGTGCAGAAATAAAAGTTCTCGGAATGGGCTGAACATTTAGTATGATTTTTGTGGACCAAAAGAGACCCCCGAAGCATTGGAGCTGGGCCAGAAGAGCCACGAGGAGGCGGCAAGACTGCCAAGCGCGACCACCCCCTAGCCGTGCCTAGCAGGCTTGCCAACGCGTCATGGCACCCCTTGACGTGAGATCGACGCCAAAAATTCCTAGAAATATAGAAACCTCCGAAAAGAAACCTAGTTCGGGAGTTCCGCCGCCGCAAGCCTCCGGAGCCATGAAAAACCAATCGGGAGCTCGTTCCGACACCCTGCCGGAGGGGGAAACCATCACCGGAGGCCATCTTCATCATCCCGGTGGTCTCCATGACGAGGAGGGAGTAGTTCACCCTCGGGGCTGAGGGTATGTATCAGTAGCTATGTGTTTGATCTCTCTCTATCTCTCTCTCTCTCGTGTTCTTGAGATGGCACGATCTTGATGTACCGCAAGCTTTATTGATATAGATGAATCATATGGAGTTTTCCCCTCTCTATATTCTTGTGATGAATTGAGTTTTCCCTTTAAAGTTTTCTTATCGGATTGAGTCTTTAAGGATTTGAGAACAATTGATGTATGTCTTGCGATGGGATATCCGTGGTGACAATGTGATGTTCTATTGATCCACTTGATGTATGTTTTGGTGATCAACTTGCGGGTTCCGTGACCTTGGGAATCTATGCATAGGGTTTGGCACATGTTTTCGTCTTGAATATCTAGTAGAAACTTTGGGGCACTCTTGGAAGTTCTTTGTGTTGGATTGAACATGACGAAACTGAAATTGTGTGATGTGTATCGTATAATCAAGCCCATGGGTACTCGTGGTGGCATTGGAGTATCTAGGTGACATTAGGGTGTTGGTTGATATGTGTCCAAAGGTGTCATTTTAGTACGAACTCTAGGGCTGTCCATGACACTTATAGGGATAGCTCATAAGATTGATCAGAAAAGATAACTTTGAGGTGGTTTCATACCCTACATTAATTTCTTCGTTAGTTCTCCGCTATTTGTGACTTTGGAGTGAACTCTTTGTCGCATGAGAGGGACTTACATATGATTCAACTATGTCAATATTGTTGAGAGAAATTTCACTAGTGAAAGTATGGACCCTAGGCCTTGTTTCCAAGCATTTATACAATGTTTTGCTCGTTGTTTACTATTGTTACCTTGCTGTTTTTATATTTTCAGATTACAAAAACCTATATCTACCATCCATATTGCACTTGTATCACCGTCTCTTCACCGAACTATTGCACCTATACAATTTACCATTGTATTGGGTGTGTTGGGGACACAAGAGACTCTTTGTTATTTGGTTGTAGGGTTGTTTGAGAGAGACCATCTTCATCCTACACCTCCCATGGATTGATAAACCTTAGGTCATCCACTTGAGGGAAAATTGTCGTTGTCCTACAAAACTCGGCACTTCGAGCCCAACACGAGTCTACAAGAAGAAGGTTGTCTAGTAGATATCAGTATAGAGATACCGACGATCGAATCTCGGGCAACTAACATACCGAAGAACAAAGGGAAATGCATACAGGATTAACTGAATCCTTGACATAGTGGTTCAATCGATAAAGATCTTTGTAGAATATGTGTGAACCAATATGGCATCCAGGTCTCGCTATTGTTTATTGGCCGTAAAGGTGTCTCGGTCATGTCTGCATAGTTCTCGAACCCGCATGGTCTGCACACTTAACGTTTGGTGGTGTTTTGGTATTATTGAGTTATGTATGCTGGTCACTGAAGGTTGTTCGGAGTCCCGGATGAGATCCTGGACGTCACGAGGAGCTCCAGGATGGTACGGAGGTAAAGATTTATATATATGAAAATGGTATTCGGGTTTCGAAAAAAAATTGGGTACTTCCAGTAGTGTATCGGGAGTGACAAATGGGTTCCGGGGGGTCCACCGGAAGGGGCCCACCCACCCTAGGGGCCACACGGGCCTAGGAGATGGCGCACTAGCCCCTAGTGGTCTGGTCAACCAGCCCCTAGGGGGCCCTTGCGCAAGGGGTGGGGAAGGCCAAGAGGGGAGGGAGTCTTGCTAGGACTCCACCACACTTGTGGGAGGTGGACTCCTCCCTCTTGCGCCGCCAAGGGCCCTAGGGGAAACCCTAGGGCGCCCCACCTACCCCCTCTCCCTCCTATGTATGGTGGAGGTTTTGAGGGCATCCACCACCTGAAAAATCCACGTGCTACCCTCTCCCCTCTAGATCGTCGTTCTCCTCTAGATTAGTTTGGTAGATCTCGGCGAAGCCCTGCCAGATTAGTTCACCACCGTTGCCACCATGTCGTTGCGCTGACGGAGAACTCATCTACCTCTCCTTCCTTGCTTGTTGGATCAAGGTGGCAGAGATCGTCATCGAGTTGTACGTGTGCTGAACGTGGAGGTGTCGTCCGTTCGACGCTAGATCGTGATTGGATCGCGGGATGTCTTGCGATTTGGATCCCGAAGACGTTCGACTACATCTACCGCATTTCTTAACGCTTCCCTCTTAGCGATCTACAAGGGTATGTGGATCCGATCTCTCCTCTCATAGATGCTCATCTCCATGGATAGATCTTATCTGTGCATAGGGAAATTTTTGTTTCTCATGCAACGTTCCCCAACAGTTTCACCCCTAGCCACATTTGCAGGTAAAACATTGTAGTTTGCACAAGTAGCAGATCTAGAGAATCTTCTGTAGGGCATGAGTTACTGCATAGCCATCTAATAAAAAGAGGGATTTTCTTTCAGCTCGATACAGAATATATTAGTGCTCTTTGGTACTGCAATTGCCTCACCCACATTACAAAACCTTGAGTGTATATGGAATTTTTTTCTTCACTATTACATCATTAAGGCATCTATTTTTTTCATATGTACAGATGAAAACACATACATCGACATAATTGATTCATATGACGATCCAGTGTTCCCTGCTCTTTTTGTGTGAAGTCCAGCCAGAAATATTTGGCTAGGGTATTTTGCCACTTATTATTTGGTACGGAGAGTCGAGTGTTTCTAGACACAAAATATTTTGTTTATGGGTTTATACCAATGGTTAGTTCCATCTTAGGTTAAATTAGGCGGTATTAATCAACAATGAAATGTGGTCATTAGTTGATCGATCATTGATGGTACAGATGTGCAAAGCAACAATTATATACCCCACTATGTTGGACCCAAATACCTTCCGAAAAAAAGTTCTGAAGGGTGGGATACTAGACTATCATGTAATTTCAACTATATCTTTATTATATAAAATAGGTGGGATTTTAGGTGTGCTTAGCTATCCTCCCTCCCCCCTCTCTCTAATTTGGTGTTATTGGTTTGTCAAGGTACCTATTTATTTTGAGTTTCTTTGGTGTCAAACACAAAGGTTGAATGTATGGCTTAGCACTAACTTCATGTGGGTTGTTCTGCTCAAGTTATTTTAGTTATATGCCTCAATTAATCCTTTGCAGGGTCTTGCGGAGCTCTTCTGTTTTGTAGTCCTTTGAAGGTGAAGCACATTCCTTGGATTGTGCTTTGTTGCCGTAGCACTTCCATATTTGAAGCTATGCTTCTCAAGTAAGAAGTGGTATATTTCTGCTTTTAGCATTGAGAATATTCAAGGAACTACCTATTGCAACATCATTTTCTAGAAAATTAGGTCATAACAAGAGTTGATGAATCTGTTATTTTCCTTGTTGTGGGTAGGGTCAAATTTTGAATGATCAAGCTTATGTATGGTTTTGATTGACGAAGCTTGCTTGCTGCTTGCTTGTTAGTCAGGCCATGTTGGTGGATTTAGAGAGAAACTTGTCTTCGAATAATACCATCCAGAAGCAGCAAGCAAAGACATCCATTGCATTACTACAGTTGAGATAATTTTGACTTGTTAGCTACACCCTTTGGATGGTGCTAATTGTAGAAAATTATGGAGAATCAACCCTTCAAATTTTACCATCATGAAAGAATCCAAATATAGCTTGTTTTGTCCCCCTCATGTTTTATTATACTCTTCCACTCTTATAATTCATCAAATGCTAACTATTACTGTTAATTTAATGCTCGGATACCCTGGTTGATAATTTATAGTGGGCCAGTTCTGTGTTGATTTCTCTCGTGATGATCGATGCTTTCTTTGAATGATGGAGGAGAAATTGAAAAATCTGATGGAGAAGGAATGGAACAACCATGAAAAATAAGTCAGATGCTTGTTGGAAGATAGATACTGTGAGTTTGATATATTTTGATTATAAGGATTCAATTTCTTAAGGAGGCCAGAGTGGAGAAGTAGATGTGTCATAGAGACATGGCTGGGGGAGGGAAATCACACTTTGATAAATGTTTCTATAGTCATGTGTTATTCTGTAGCCATTGAACGAATGTATCGACATACATGTGTCAGAGATGCAGATGCTCTTTGATTGTTGAGAATTTTTTGCTTCTCGATCGTGGACCTTGTTTGACTTTTGGATGTGGTGAGAATTCTATCACGTAATATGTCAAGCTTTCGATAGCTCATTAGGTAACTCTTGTTTGGTGGTTCAATATTTGTCACATTGTAGTAATAAGCCACATACGACACAAAATTCTTCCTTTTTGCCAAACACAACCTCTTGGGGTACAAGATATTTTTATAACTATGCCTACAACTCATGATCTCGATGCCTAAATTTATTGCTTAGTGGCATTGTGAGGATATTTTCCATGGTGACCTCTCTAAAGCTATACGAGATTTGATTGACGACATGGAGATAAATTTTGTCTTACTCGTGATGGTGAGTATGTACGTCGACTATTTTACGAGTCGAGCGCTTTTAGTAGAGGGCTTGTTAGGGTAGCGAGAGGGAGGTTCTAAACTTTCTCCTCAACCAACGTCAATGCAGGGCAAAGAGTTGAGTGTGTGTTTGCGAATGACAACGAAACAACTGACAAGGTTGGTGAGTTGACCATGTGTTTGCCAATGACGATGAAAAAACTGGCAAGGTCAGAACACCAATATTGATGATAAATGACGTGCAAATTTATTGTCCCATGGCAACGCACATGCATTAAACTAGTTTAACTAAGGCGGTCCAATGCCCCCACCCCATGTTTGAGAAGAATGATTTATGGGAGGGCTTAGGTGGGAAATTTTGTGTCGAAGATGTCTTCACCTTCACCATGTAAGCGCACTTACCTAAATTTGATATGAGAGGCCAATCAAGCTGCTATCCTTGTTTTTTTTGTGATGACAGTTGAAGATTTCTTTAACAACGCAGCTCGACAGCATGAGGCATGGGACGCCATAAGCATCACAGTCTTTTCATGGTTGCTCCATGCTGTTGCAGCAATTTGGTTTGTGTTCTATGTTTGAGAAGGTAAGACCACCTCCTTAAGTTATGTGATTACGTACAACAAATTCCTTAGGGCAGTTCATTGTTTCCAGCCAATGGTCTAGATTAGACAATAGTAGAGAATAATTTTTGTAGTATATTCATCTTTCAAGGGCGTTTTGGATATTTAATTATTATAAATCCTACAATCGTTTCCACCAAAAGCAAGACAAAGAGAGTATATTGGAATTTAAGGATGGATCCAACCATTCATCGACTCACTTTGAGCATTGTTGGTCTGTTGCTAAAAATCCTCAATCGGGGTTGTTGGCCTCCTTCTGTGCAACATATCAATCTCCTCAACATCTTGATCAATGATGCTTCAAATCCGAAAACAATTAGAAGATCAAGCAAATCACAATCCCACTTAATTGATTCATACATTAATTTATCAAGGAAATCATGCTGCAGTCAGGCCTACTTGAGAAGATCCCCGGTATTGATTTATACATTAATTGATTTAATGTATAAATCGGTACTGGAGTTTGATACGTCTCCAATCTGTCTATAATTTTTTTATTTTTCCATGCTATTATATTATCATTCTAAGATACTTTTTGAGTAATAATTTAGCAAATTACATTATTTTTGAGCACTAACCTATTGATCCAGTGCCCAGTGCCAGTTTTTGTTTTCTACATGTTTTTTACTTTTCAGGTTTACAGTACCAAACAAAGTCCAATTGCCACGAAACTTTTTGATGTTTTTTTCTGGACCAAAAGAAGACCTGGAGGCTTCGGGAGAAGACCGAAGGACGCACAAGGGAGACACAAGCCAATAGGGGGCACCCGGGGGGTCGGCTCCCTGATGGCTTGTCCCTCCCTGCTGGCCCTCCTCCCCCGTTGTCTAGCCTATAAATTCACATATAATCCAAAAATCCTAGAGGGCATCCTGAAACACTTTTTCCGCTACCGCAAGTCTATGTTCCGCTGCGATCCCATCTGGAGCTCCGTTTCGGCACCCTACCGGAGGGGGATCGATCACGGAGGGCCTCTACATCAACCTTGTTGCCCTCATGATGATGTGTGAGTAGTTCACCATAGACCTCCGGGGTCCGTAGTTAGTACCTAGATGGCTCTCTCTCTCTCTCTTGATATTCAATACAATGATCATCGCATCATCGCATTGATCTATTCGGTGTAATTCTTTTGTACGGTGTGTTTGTTCGAATCCGATAAATTGTGGGTTTATGTTTCAAATTATTCATGAAAAGTATTTGAGTCAAACCTTAATATTACGATTCTTATTTGGATGATTGTTATAGCTTCGTAAATCTCTCTAATCTATTGAAATAGTTTGGCCAATTAGATTGATATTTCTTTAGTGAGAGGGGTGCATTGTAGTGGGTTTAATCTGGCGGTACTATATATCCTAGTGATAGAACGGGACAAGACACGTCTTTGTATTGTTGCCACTAAAGATTAAATGATGGGGTTAGTTCATATTAATTGAATTTTTTTTGTCTAAATCATTTCAATGTTCTCCAAGCATTACTCTGTTTTACTTAATACTCTAGATGCATGCTGGATAGCGGTTGATGGGTGGAGTAATAGTAATAGGTGCAGGCAGGAGTCGGCATATTTTCTTATGTAAGTATTACCTAAATATACATGATCATTGTCGTGACTATCACATAACTATGCACTTTTCTATCAATTGCACAGCATTAATTTGTTTACCCACTGTATGTTGCCTACATGAGAGATGCCGCTAGGGAAAACTATGGCCCTCGGCTCCATTCACTTATAAGTTTACAAACGCTAAAATTACCTTGCTGCATTTATTTATCTTTTTATTTATTTATAAATTTACAATTATCTACACACTTCACTTGCTTGCAAATAGCGAGATCAAGGGGATTGACAACCCTCTTGCCGTGTTGGGTGCAAGTTGGTTGCACTTTTGTGTGTAGCCGCTGAAGACGGTTGTGGATTGATATCCCTATTGTTTCAATAAACCTTGGTTTCTTAACTGAGGTAAATACTTATCCGTATTATGATACAATTACATGTTCCTCTTCACAAAAAATCGAACGCGGATCACAACTATCGGATTTTTGGCACCGTTGCTGGGGAATATGATCACCAACTATCAAGTAACTTCACACAAATTATAATTCACTTGTTCTTCTTTTTATTTGCTTTTATATTTAGTTTGCTTCATAAAAATTAAAAATACAAAATATTTATCTTTACTAGTTACTAGTTTACGTGTCTTGCTTGTTACTTTGCTTGCTCGGTCACCATGTCTCAAGATACTACTAAGTTGTGTGACTTCTCAAATAGTAATAACAATGATTTTATTAGTACTCCTATACCAGCCACCACTAGTGTGGAGGCTTTTGATATTAATGTTGCATTGCTGAATCTTGCGATGAAAGAACAATTTTCGGGAAGTCCTAATGAGGATCCCACTGCTCATCTTAATACTTTTGTTGAACTTTGTGATATGGAAAAGAAAAAAGATATTGATAATGATGTTATGAAATTAAAATTATTTCCTTTTTTCACTAAGAGGTAGATCTAAGGCTTGGTTTTCATGTTTCCTGCGTAATAGTATGGGAACATGGGATAAGTGTAAAGATGCTTTTATTTCCAAGTAGTTTCCTACTACTAAGATCACCCTTGTAGCGACCCGACCTGAAACGGCCGAATCTCCGATGTTTCCGTACCATCCCAAGATCATGCTGGTACACACACGGTACATCAATGTATATATCAAAGGGACAATCACACTGCTTTATTAATCAAAATCTCATATCGAGTCCTTTATTACAATAAGGATTACAATAAAGTGGTTGAAGGCCAACTCGTGAGATAAACTAATCCAAAATCTTGCAGAAGCTTCAAAGGTAGTTGAGTCCATCCGACTCCAAGGGCATCTCACCGAGCGTAGAGCGTATCCTCACTCCTGGTCGGAAAAGTACTCTACAACATGATACGTTGCGGCCGTGTAGGTCAGCATATTGCATATGCCGACAAGTCACAAAAGAGAGGGGTGAAAAATAATCATCTATTTATGCATATATGGCAGGTGGGGTGGTAAGTTTAGAGTAAAGCCAATTTTTCCTACAACAAGAGGGGAGCAAAGCAGAAATTATTACTACAATGTTGGTTGATTAATGAGATGGTTCCACCAACCATTTCTCATACCCCAGTTATCAATAAAACCCACATCATTAAATTATTTGTGTTGAGACTGCATGATAGTATCATCTCTGGTGCTCATGTTGTCCATAACCGGGGACGCGGCAAATCGATTAGATTTGTTACTCTGCAGAGTCTTGTACACTTTACCCGCAAGAATCGATCCCTCCCATTATCTCCTCGCACTGCCTGGTGTTTGAGAACGGGACGATCAAAACATGGTCTTCCATAGTGATCCTCCGATAGAAAGTCAGTGCCCATCCAAATCCTACCGTTCTTCTACATATCGTAGCAACTGACCTACCGAAGTCACCACTACGGTCAACCAAGCCAGAGCCCATATTGACTTGCGGTTGCACACGCAAGATTTCCGGCCTTGAAGTATCCATCCATATCTTTGAGCCTGGGTGGCATTCCGTTGAGATGATCACAGGTAGATACCAGGATTCCCAAGCATAACCATGATAGATATCAGGCTGCCAGATGCATGTCCAATCCACCTAGAGGTATGTTGAAAACTTGAGGTCTTGAAGTCTTTATCATCATGTAGGTCTTGTAATAATTTATCTCACAATTCTCATGAATCACACAACCAACCCCGTCTACTAATAGCATAGCAAAAATAAATCAACGCTTCCCGGGGCCAAAGTGACAAGGATTTTAGGGGTGCCTACCACATGATACTACTCAAGTAACCAAGTTTCCAAGTACCTACTTTGCATGCAAATGGGTGGAGATGGTAGAACTAATGCAATAAAACATAGGTAAAAAAACATGATCAAGGTGACTTGCCTTGCTGACGATCTTCGTACTCGAGTGACTCTAGATAACAAGCCTCGCACTCCGGATGATCTAATGAATCAAACAAAGCACACAATAAGCATAACCATAACACAACTTACAACAATAGCAAGGTAAACTAATAATACTAGAACAACCAATATCACAAGCAAAGAAAGAGAGACAAAAACAAAACAAATGTCTTTCAAAGTTTATGGCAAAGCTTTTACTAATATAACACAAGATAAAAATTCTTTTCAGCAACTAACAAAGAGATAATAGAAAAGAAATACTAAAATTTTACTAGAAAACAGAAAGTATTTCACCATAACTTTTGTGCAAAACAAATACTGCAAAACCTTTTATAAAACACTACATATGGTGAAAACAAGGGTTACCTATTAAAATAGAGCACAAAACAAAACAAAATATTTTATTAACAGAAAATAAATCACCTAATTTTGAACAACAGAAACTAAAAGAACTACAATAGAAAGTTGAAATAAAACAGAATCAAAACAAACTAAAATAAAAACAATTCAAATAAACCCTAAAAAGAACTAAACAGAATCTGTTTTGCTAAAAACCCTAATCTAAAATATCCTAAAAATTCTCAAACAGAACAGGGTGTTAAATCTAACTAATACAAAACAGTGGCAAAAAGAATCACTCAAAAATAAGTTTTTAAACTCAAGTTATTCAAAATCTAGTGATTTGAGCAAATTTAACAGAATTCCAATTTAAGAGTTCCAATTTGAAAACTAAAGCTACAGACAGAAACTACATGAAATTTGTGACCTGATGCAAAAAGAATCAACCAAAAACTCTAAATATCTTAAAAGATATAGCAAAAACGAAATAGAAACTATTCTGTTTTCTAAAACAGAAACAGAAACAAATAAAAAAACTAATCTACGAACATGCTACGTGTCATGCTGTGATTGGCTATGGCTGTGTGCGGCAGTGGCTAACTAACGAACGGTCACAAAATAGAGGATAACGGTTTGGGATTTAAATCGATCTAATCTAAACCGTACGATCTAGATCCGAAGGCTGAGGAGGGGGTGGGTTGCTCACAGCGGCGGTTGGTGGCATTCCAGCGAGTTCGACGGCGGCGGCGGCTGTGTGGTCGTCGGGGGTGCATCTCTGGTGGTCGAGGGCGAGGTCTGAGGGGTCCAGTCGGCGGCGGCACAGCTCCGGTGAAGATTGGTGGCGTCTGAGGGGGTCGTGGGTGTCAGGGGTGAGCTCCAGGAGCTCGGGGGAGCTTCGGGTGGTCGCCGAACTCCGGTGATGTGTCAGGGCGGCGTTCTAGCGAGGAGTGCTTGGGGGTTTGGGCAAAAATCGAACGAGGTCGAGCTCCTCTATTTATAGGAGAGGTCAGGAGCTCGGGGAAGGAAGGGGATCGACGGATCCGTCGCGGATCTGATCGGATTCACCGGCAAAGGAAAGAGGAGGGAGGGAAGGAAAGTGGTGACCGACGAGGATTGGGATCGGGCGGTGGGTCCCACGGTCAGTGAGAAAGGCGAGGCGGGTGACGGATCGGGTGACCGATCCGAAGGGATTCGGATCTGGCGAAGAGATCCTGGGCCGGCTCCTATTCCAAATGGGTTGTGGTACGCTTCCGGTTTAAAACACTTTTTCCTATTATTCGAAAACAGGAAAGAGCACAAATAAAAGGAAATAGTAGATAGGGTCAAATATATATATGTATTATATACCACAATGCTCGGAAAAATAAATGCAACACAATGAACATTTTTCCACGGCCAGAATAAATAGTTGAAAAAAATATATTTTTCAGAAAATGCCCAAATTGTATTTAATTCTTTTTTTGCAAACAATTTTCAAAGAACCCCCTCGGTTTTATGGTTCAAATATTTTACAAAATACCCTTGGTGTGGAGTGTCATGTTCCTCCTCTCATAATTGAAATATTTCAGGGATATGCAAATAAGTTGAAGAGGCAAAACAAAAGAACTAGAAGTGATTTTTCAGAATTTCAAAGGGAAGCTCCAACATTTCATTTCACTCAAGCAATATGATGATGATGCATAGCTATATTTCATAACATTCCAAAATGAAATTTTGGGATGTTACAAGCCTACCCACCTTAAGATGAATCTCGCCCTCGAGATTCGGGTTGGCTAGAAAATAGGTGCGGACAGACGGCGAGGTGGTGCTCAGTTACCTTCGTGGGAATGCCGGGGATATCAGATGGTTGCCATGCAAACACGTCGACATTCGCTCGCAGGAAGGCGACAAGTGCGCTTTCCTATTTGTCATCAAGGGTGGAACTTATGGTGAAAGTTCCCCCCATGCCATCCTCCTTGGCGGGCACCTTCTTGGTCTCCGGTGGAGCTACCTTGGACTTCTTTCTCTTACTGGTGAAGCTCTCTGACACATCGTCGACAGGAGCGCAGCACCTCGAGGGGGCACGCTTGCCGGAATGTGCGCTAGAGGCGTTGCCAGTCTTCTTTCCCCCGGGAGCTTCAGCGGCAGGAGCAAGTGCCTTAGCGACAGGTGCTGCAACTGCCCCAGTAGAGTTGGTCGGCGCCGATAAGTGCGCTTTTCTTGTCGGAGATGTTGGAAATATGCCCTAGAGGCAATAATAAAATGGTTATTATTGTATTTCCTTGTTCATGATAATTGTCTATTGTTCATGCTATAATTGTGTTAACCGGAAACCATAATACATGTGTGAATACATAGACCACAACATGTCCCTAGTGAGCCTCTAGTTGACTAGCTCGTTGATCAATAGATGGTCACGGTTTCATGGCCATGGACATTGGATGTCATTGATAACGGGATCACATCATTAGGAGAATGATGTGATGGACAAGACCCAATTCTAAGCATAGCACAAGATCGTGTAGTTCGTTTGCTAAAGCTTTTCAATGTCAAGTATCGTTTCCTTAGACCATGAGATTGTGCAACTCCCGGATACCGTAGGAATGCTTTGGGTGTGCCAAACGTCACAATGTAACTGGGTGGCTATAAAGGTGCACTACGGGTATCTCCGAAAGTATCTGTTGGGTTGGCATGAATCGAGACTGGGATTTGTCACTCCGTGTGACGGAGAGGTATCTCTGGGCCCACTCGGTAAGACATCATCATTATGAGCTCAATGTGACTAAGGAGTTAGTCACGGGATGATGTATTACGGAACGAGTAAAGAGACTTGCCGGTAACGAGATTGAACAAGGTATGGGGATACCGACGATCGAATCTCGGGCAAGTATCATACCGATAGACAAAGGGAATTGTATACGGGATTGATTGAATCCTTGACATCGTGGTTCATCCGATGAGATCATCGTGGAGTACGTGGGAGCCAACATGGGTATCCAGATCCCGCTGTTGGTTATTGACCGGAGAGGTGTCTCGGTCATGTCTACGTGTCTCCCGAACCCGTAGGGTCTACACACTTAAGGTTCGATGACGCTAGGGTTATAGGGAAAAGGTATACATGATTACCGAAGGTTGTTCGGAGTCCCGGATGAGATCCCAGACGTCACGAGGAGCTCCGGAATGGTCCGGAGGTAAAGATTGATATATAGGAAGTCCAGTTTTGGTCACCGGAAAGTTTTCGGGCTCATCGGTAGTGTACCGGGAGTGCCGGGAGGGTGCCGGATAACCCCCGGGAGGGGTGTGACGACCAAAGGACCACATGGGCTGTTAGATAAAGTGTGCCAGCCCTTATTGGGCTGGGCAAGACTTTTGCTAAAGGCCCATGCGGCTGGAGATAAGGAGATAAGGCAAAAAGGATTTAAAAGGAGGAGATCCACCTCCCTTGTGGGAGGTGGACTCTCCCTTTAATTCGGCCGGCCATCTCCTCTTTGGAGTAGAGGCCAAGCCAGCCCTCCACGTCCCTCCTCCTATATATACTTGAGGTTTTGGATGTTTTGAGACAAGATTTGATCTCTCTCTCTCACGGCGAAGCCCTACCTCTCTTCTTCCTCCTCCGCAGCGCTTAGGCGAAGCCCTGTCGGAATACCTTGCTACTCCACCACCACCACGCCGTCGTGCTGCTGTTGGAGCCCTTCCCCAACCTCTCCTTCCTCCTTGCTGGATCAAGGTGTTGGAGACGTCACCGGGTTGCACGTGTGTTGAACGCGGAGGTGCCGTCCGTTCGGCACTTGATCGGATCTACCGCGATCTGAATCGCTGCGAGTACGACTCCATCAACCGCGTTCTTGTAACGCTTCCGCTTAGCGATCTTCAAAGGTATGAAGATGCAATCTCTCCCCTCTCGTTGCTGGTTTCTCCATAGATAGATCTTGGTGAACGTAGGAAAATTTTGATTTACTACTACGTCTCCCAACAGTGGCATCATGAGCTAGGTCTATGCGTAGAATCTATGCACGAGTAGAACACAAAGCAGTTGTGGGCGTCGAGTTTGTTAATTTGCTTGCCGCTACTAGTCTTATCTTGATTCGGCGGTATTGTGGGATGAAGCGGCCCGGACCAACTTTACACGTACGCTTACGTGAGACCGGTTCCACCGCCTGACATGCACTAGATGCATAAGGTGGCTAGCGGGTGTCTGTCTCTCCTACCTTAGTCGGATCGGATTCGATGAAAAGGGTCCTTATGAAGGGTAAATAGCAATTGGCAAATCACGTTGTGGTGTTGACGTAGGTAAGAAACGTTCTTGCTAGTAACCTATAGCAGCCACGTAAAAACTTGCAACTACAAATTAGAGGACGTCTAACTTGTTTTTGCAGCATGTGCCTTGTGATGTGATATGGCCAAAGGATGTGATGTGATGCATTGTGATGTATGAATTGATCATGTTCTTGTAATAGGATTCACGACTTGCATGTCGATGATTATGACAACCGGCAGGAGCCATAGGAGTTGTCTTATTTATTGTATGACCTGCGTGTCAATCATAAACGCCATGTAATTACTTTACTTTATTGCTAAGCGTTAGCCATAGTAGTAGAAGTAATAGTTGGCGAGACAACTTCATGAAGACACAATGATGGAGATCATGATGATGGAGATCATGATGATGGAGATCATGGTGTCGTGCCGGTGACAGTGATGATCATGGTGCCCCGAAGATGGAGATCATAGGAGCAAAATGATATTGGCCATATCATGTCACTATATTGATTGCATGTGATGTTTATCATGTTTACATCTTATTTGCATAGAACGACGGTAGTAAATAAGATGATCTCTCAATAAAATTTCAAGAAAGGTGTTCACCCTAACTGTGCACCGTTGCTAAGGATCGTCGTTCCGAAGCACCACGTGATGATCGGGTGTGATAGGTTCTAACGTTCGCATACAACGGGTGTAAGCCAGATTTACACATGCGAAACACTTAGGTTGACTTGACGAGCCTAGCATGTACAGACATGGCCTCGGAACACGGAAGACCGAAAGGTCGAACATGAGTCGTATAGAAGATACGATCAACATAGAGATGTTCACCATGGATGACTAGTCCGTCTCACGTGATGATCGGACACGGGCTAGTTGACATGGATCATGTATCACTTGGAAGACTAGAGAGATGTCTATCTAAGTGGGAGTTCATTAATAATTTGATTAAATGAACTTAATTATCATGAACTTAGTCTAAAAATGTCCTTGCAAATTATGTCGTAGATAGCTCGCGCTGTAGCTCCCAAGTTTTATTGATACAATCCTAGAGAAAAGTAAGTTGAAAGTTGATGGTAGCAATAATGCGGACTGGGTCCGTGATCTGAGGATTGTCCTCATTGCTGCACAGAAAGCTTATGTTTTTCATGTACCGCTAACTGCATCACTCCCTCAAGCGTTGTCTATAGATGTTGTGAACATATGACAGGCACTTTTTGATGACTACGTGATAGTTCAGTGCGTCATGCATTACGGCTTAGAATTGAGGCTTCAAAATGTTTTGAACGTCACAGAACATATGAGATGTTCTAGGAGCTGAGATTGTGATCTCAAGCTCGTGCCTATGTTGAGAGGTATGAGACCTCCAACAAGATTCTTTGCCTGCAAGATAAAGGAGAATAGCTTAATCGGTGAGCGTGTTCTCAGATTGTCTGGGTGCTACAATCACTTGAATCAAGAGATAGTGATTAATGCAGTTCTCCAAGTCACTGCCACCAAGCTACTAGAGCTTCGTGATGAACTATAACATGCCAGGGATGGATAAGATGATCCCTGAGTTGTTCGTGATGTTTGACACCACGAAGGTAGAAATCAATAAGGAGCATCAAGTGTTGATGGTTAAGTGAAAACCACTAGTTTCAAAAGGGGCAAGGGCAAGAAGGGAAAAACTTCAGGAATGGCAAGCCAGTTGTTGATCTAGTGAAGAAACCCAAGGTTGAGCCCGAACCCGAGACTAAGTGCTTCTGTTATGAGGAGAATGTTCGCTGAAGCGGAAAAACCCTAGATGATTGGTAGATAAGAAGGCTGGTAATGTCAATGGAAGTATATTTGATATACGTGTTAGTGATGTGTACCTTGCTGGTACTCCTAGTAGCACCTGGGTATTAGATACCGGTTCGGTTGCTAAGTGTTAGCAACTCGAAATAAAAGCTACGGAGTAAATGGAGACTAGCTAGGTGAAAGGTGACGATGTGTGTTGGAAGTATTTCCAAGATTGATGTGATCACCATCGCACGCTCTCTCTACCTTCAGGATTTGTGATAAACCTAAATAAATGTTATTTGGTGTTTGCGTTGAGCATAAACGTGATTAGATCATGATTAGTGCGATACGGTTATTCATATAAGTTAGAGAATAATGGTTATTCTGTTTACATGGATAATGCCTTCAATGGTCATGCACCCACTCGAAATGGTTTATCGAATCATGATCGTAGTAGTACACATATTCATAACATTGGTACCAAAAGATACAAAGTTAATAATGATAGTACCACATGCTTGTGGCACTGCCACGTAATGTCATATTGGTATAAATCGCATGAAGAAACTCCATGATGATGGATGTTTTTTGACTCACTCGATTTCGAATCGGTTGAGACATGCGAGCCATGCCTCTTGGGCAAGATGACTGAGACCCCGTCATCCAATATGATGGAGCGGGCAAGTGGCTTATTGGAATTAATACATGTTGATGTATGTGGTCCAATGAGTGTTGAAACACACAGTGGATATCGTTGTTTTTCTTTACCTTCACTGATGATTTGAGTAAATATGGGGATATTTACTTAATGAAACACGAATCTGAAATGTTTGAAAGGTTCAAGGAGTTTCAGAGTGAAGTTAAAGATCATCGTGACAAGAAGATAAATGTCTATGATATGATCATGGAGGTGAATATCTAAGTTACGAGTTTGGTATGCAATTTTAGACAATGTGGAAATTGTTTCACAGCTCACGCCTCCTGGAACACCATAGTGTGATGGTGTGTTCGAACGTCGTAGTCGTGCTCTATTGGATATAGTGAGTACTATGATGTCTCTTATCGTTTTACCACTATCGTTATGGGGTTATGCATTAAAGACAAATCCATTCACTTTAACAGGGCACCATCTAAGTCTGTTGAGATGACACCGTGAGAATTATGGTTTGACAGAAGCCTAAGCTGTCATTTCTTAATGTTTGGGGCTGCGACGCTTATGTGAAAATGGGTTTTTCACCTAGCGAGCTCGAACTCAAAGCAGACAAATGCATCTTCATAGAATACCCTAATGAGACATTGGGTATACCTTCTATCTCAGATCCAAGCGCAAAAGGTGTTTGTTGCTAAGAACGGGTCCTTTTTGAGAAAGAGTTTCTCTCGAAAGAATTGAGTGGGAGGAAGATAGAACTTGATAAGGTTGTTGAACCTTTGTTTCAACCAGAGAATAGCGCAACACAGAAAGATGTTTCTATAGAGCCTACTTAGTTGAAAAGGAAGTTAATGATGATGATCATGAAGCTTCGGATCAAGTCACTATCGAACCTCGTAGGTCGACAAGGACGCGTACTGCTCCTGAGTAGTACGACAACCCTGTCTTGGAAATCATGTTGTTGGACAACGATGAACCTACGAACTATGGAGAAGCGATGGTGGGCCCGGATTCCAACAAATGGCTAGGAGCCATGAAATCCGAGAAAGGATCCATGTATGAAAACCAAGTATGGACTTTGGTAGACTTGCCTGTTGAATGGCGGGTCATTGAGTACAAATGGACCTTTGAGATAAACATAGACGCTAATGGTGAAATGTCACCGTTTATAAAGCTCGACTTGTCGCAAAGAAGTTTCCGCCAAGTTCAAGGAGTTGACTGCAATGAGATTGTCTCATCTGTAGCGATGCTAAAAGTCTATTAAAATTTTGTTAGCAGTTGCTGCATTTTTCGATTATGAAATCTGGCAGATGGATGACAAAACAAGGTTTCCGTAATGGTTTCTGTGAGGAAGAGTTGTATGTGATACAACCAGATGGTTTTGTCAATCCTAAGGATGCTAATAATATGCAAACTCCAGCGATCCTTCTATGGACTGGAGCAAGCATCTCAGAGTTGGAATATATGCTTTGATGAGGTGATCAAAGTGTTTAAGTTTATACAAAGTTTATGAGAAACTTGTATTTGCAAGAAAGTGAGTGGGAGCACTATGGAATTTCTTATAAGAATATGTAGTTGACATATTATTGATCGGAAATGATGTAGAATTTCTGGAAGAGCATGAAGGGTTGTTTGAAAAGTTTTGTTTTTCAAAGGAAGACCCAGATAAAGCTACTATTTTATTGAGCATCAAGATCTATAGGGATAGATCTATTCGCTTGATAAGTTTTTTCGACGAAGACATACCTTGACAAGTTTTTGAAGGAGTTCAAAATAGATGGGTCAAAGAAGGAGTTCTTGACTATATTGTAAGGTGTGAAATTGAGTAAGACTCAATACCCGACCACGGCAGAAGATAAAGAAGAGATGAGTGTCATCTCCTATGCTTTAGCCATAGGCTCTATATAGTATGCCATGCTGTGTACCGCACCTGTGTGTGCCTTGCCATGAGTCTGTCAAGGGGTACAAGAGTAATCCAAGAGTGGATCACTAGACAGCGGTCAAAGTTAGCCTTAGTAACTTGAGAACTAAGGAAATATTTCTCGATTATGGAGGTGATAAAGAGTTCATCGTAAAGTGTTACGATGATGCAAGCTTTAAAACCAATCCGGATGACTCTTAGTAGAAATCCAGCTACGTATAGTGGAGCAGCCATTTGGAATAGCTCCAAGTGGAGCATGGGAGTAGTATCTACAAATATGACATGGAAAGTTTGTAAGGTACACACGGATCTGAATGTCGCAGACCCGTTGACTAAAACCTCTTTCACGAGCAGGACATGAACAAACCCCAGAACTTATTGGGTGTTAATCACATGATGATATGATCACATGGTGATGTAAGTGTTAATCACATGGTGATGTGAACTAGATTATTGACTCTAGTGCAAGTGGGAGACTGTTGGAAATATGCCCTAGAGGCAATAATAAAATGGTTATTATTGTATTTCCTTGTTCATGATAATTGTCTATTGTTCATGCTATAATTGTGTTAACCGGAAACCATAATACATGTGTGAATACATAGACCACAACATGTCCCTAGTGAGCCTCTAGTTGACTAGCTCGTTGATCAATAGATGGTCACGGTTTCATGGCCATGGACATTGGATGTCATTGATAACGGGATCACATCATTAGGAGAATGATGTGATGGACAAGACCCAATTCTAAGCATAGCACAAGATCGTGTAGTTCGTTTGCTAAAGCTTTTCAATGTCAAGTATCGTTTCCTTAGACCATGAGATTGTGCAACTCCCGGATACCGTAGGAATGCTTTGGGTGTGCCAAACGTCACAACGTAACTGGGTGGCTATAAAGGTGCACTACGGGTATCTCCGAAAGTATCTGTTGGGTTGGCATGAATCGAGACTGGGATTTGTCACTCCGTGTGACGGAGAGGTATCTCTGGGCCCACTCGGTAAGACATCATCATTATGAGCTCAATGTGACTAAGGAGTTAGTCACGGGATGATGTATTACGGAACGAGTAAAGAGACTTGCCGGTAACGAGATTGAACAAGGTATGGGGATACCGACGATCGAATCTCGGGCAAGTATCATACCGATAGACAAAGGGAATTGTATACGGGATTGATTGAATCCTTGACATCGTGGTTCATCCGATGAGATCATCGTGGAGTACGTGGGAGCCAACATGGGTATCCAGATCCCGCTGTTGGTTATTGACCGGAGAGGTGTCTCGGTCATGTCTACGTGTCTCCCGAACCCGTAGGGTCTACACACTTAAGGTTCGATGACGCTAGGGTTATAGGGAAAAGGTATACATGATTACCGAAGGTTGTTCGGAGTCCCGGATGAGATCCCGGACGTCACGAGGAGCTCCGGAATGGTCCGGAGGTAAAGATTGATATATAGGAAGTCCAGTTTTGGTCACCGGAAAGTTTTCGGGCTCATCGGTAGTGTACCGGGAGTGCCGGGAGGGTGCCGGATAACCCCCGGGAGGGGTGTGACGACCAAAGGACCACATGGGCTGTTAGATAAAGTGTGCCAGCCCTTATTGGGCTGGGCAAGACTTTTGCTAAAGGCCCATGCGGCTGGAGATAAGGAGATAAGGCAAAAAGGATTTAAAAGGAGGAGATCCACCTCCCTTGTGGGAGGTGGACTCTCCCTTTAATTCGGCCGGCCATCTCCTCTTTGGAGTAGAGGCCAAGCCAGCCCTCCACGTCCCTCCTCCTATATATACTTGAGGTTTTGGATGTTTTGAGACAAGATTTGATCTCTCTCTCTCACGGCGAAGCCCTACCTCTCTTCTTCCTCCTCCGCAGCGCTTAGGCGAAGCCCTGTCGGAATACCTTGCTACTCCACCACCACCACGCCGTCGTGCTGCTGTTGGAGCCCTTCCCCAACCTCTCCTTCCTCCTTGCTGGATCAAGGTGTTGGAGACGTCACCGGGCTGCACGTGTGTTGAACGCGGAGGTGCCGTCCGTTCGGCACTTGATCGGATCTACCGCGATCTGAATCGCTGCGAGTACGACTCCATCAACCGCGTTCTTGTAACGCTTCCGCTTAGCGATCTTCAAAGGTATGAAGATGCAATCTCTCCCCTCTCGTTGCTGGTTTCTCCATAGATAGATCTTGGTGAACGTAGGAAAATTTTGATTTACTACTACGTCTCCCAACAGGAGATAATGGTGATGACACTCATTGGCCTGGGCATCTTCAGCACGTTGTAAGCGAAATGAGTGGCTGCCATGAACTTGGCCAGTGTCGGGCGGCCAAGAATGCCGTTGTATGGCAATGAGATCTTGGCGACGTCAAAAACGATCTTCTCCGTTCTAAAATTGATATCGCTGCCAAACGTCACCGGCAGCGTGAACTTGCCTTTTGGCTGAGTCCTTCCCGAATTGACCCCTTGGAAAGCGCTTGTCAGCTCAAGATCTTCGTTAGGAATTTGCAAGATCTGAATGACATCGGGCGAGATCAGGTTCAGGCTAGCCCCATTGTCGACTAACATCTTCGTCACCTTGAGGTTACGGATTGTTGGCAAGACCAACAACGGCAAGCACCCGACCGCAGTTATGCGATCAGGGTGATGCTCGGCGTCGAAGATGATAGGAGTGTTGGACCACTTCAGAGGTCTCTGTGTGCCGATAGAGGGCTCTGTCGCATTAACCTCGCGCGCCCACTGTTTAAGTTGGCGGTGAGAGGAATGTGAGGAGGCTCCTCCTTCTATGCACAACATCTCTATAGCCTTCTGAAACTCATGCTCACTGGACTCGTCGTCCTCTTCGACATCATCATCATATCCCTCTTGCTTGTCACGGCCACGGGCTGGCCGGTCTTTTTGTTGCTTGGGCTTGCCGCGGCGACCTCCTCGGCCAACACGCTTCTTGCCGGACCCCTCGGCACTGTCCTGGCCCTTCTCCTTGTCTCGCCTCTCATACTCGACCTTCTGCTTCTCGGCAAGCTGCTCAACTTGCCGGCAGTCTTGGAGATCATGGCCCATGGTGCGATGGATTTTGCAATACTGCTTGTCGGAGTCTTCTGGCTTGCCGACAGCAGCCAGGGCATGGCAGGAGGCGCACCCAGCAACATCGTTGCCGGGGTCATCAACCTTGCCCTTCTTCGCGGCGCTGGGGTTGTCGGATACTTCGACGACTAGCACGGTCTTGCCCTTGCGCTTCTTGTTCCGCTGTTGGCCCTTCTTTGCCGGGGCAGTGGTGTCTTCATCTTCGGAGTCGACCCCTGCGCCGACGTCTTCGCCAGGGAGCCTCCTCCCTTCTTCAGCCCAAGCACATTTGTCTGCCAAAGCGTAAAGCTTAGCGACGTCCCTAACTCTGTTCATCGCTTGCTCTTCCAGCATCCTGCGGTTGCGCACGTTCTGATGGAACGCACTCATAACAGCGGCAGGATGAACGTCTGGGATGTTGTGATGCATGCGGCTGAACCTTTGGATGTACTTGCGTAAAGTTTTGCCCTCCTTCTGAGGGATGATGTGTAGATCACTTTCTTGGCCAGGAGCTTGATGACCTCCTATGAAGGCGCCAACAAACTCGTGGCACAAGTCTGCCCAAGAGGTGATTGACCCCTTTGGCAAGATCATCAACCACGACCTGACGTTGGTCTTAAGCACCAACAGGAAGTAGTTGGCGAGTATCTTGTCGTCGCGACCCCTGACAGCTTGCACTGCAATGGTGTAGATGCTCAGGAATTCTGACGGATGAGTCTTGTCGGAATACTTCTCTGAGACTTCTGGCTGAAACGTGCGAGAGTTGGGCCACTGGACTTGCCACATCTCACGGGTAAACGCTGGACAACCCACCTCGTAAGGTAGGCTGACACGATACCCTAGCACAGACTTGTCTATAGTAGGCCCCGCACACCTATCCGACTGGAGGCTTCCCGCTGCCACTCGATTGTAGTTCGAGTGTCTTCCTTGCCACGCTCTCGAAGAATTTGACGTTGATCGCGGCGCGTATGGGGGTCGGACGACGCCGTCGAGTAGCCATCGTGAGCATCGGTCCATCGAGTCGACGACTAGCGTCGTTGTTGTGGAGGAGAATGTGCTGAGGTTGCGCCGCCTCCGGTCTTCTCTCCATTGGCACGAGTTGGCTCGATGGACCGAAACTTATCCACGAGGCTGAGGAGGCTCTGAATGGTGGCTCTCCATTCATCGAGCTTCTCTGCAGCCGGCGGAAAGTTTAGCAGTAGCTGCGCCCATGCCATTACTTCCTCCGACGTAGTCGGTAATGAAAGGTGCGAGGAGCGCGAGGTGCTCTGACTCCTAACCGTTTTAGAAGGAGCACCGCCGTGGTCCCGCGTCGGCACGCCACTCCCGCCTGCATGTTGGTGAGCAAGCTGGTCCCGCGCATCTTCGGAAGGATGTGTAGGAGCTTTCCCATGGGGACATTGAGAATTGCCGGCGCCTTGGCGCGGCCCTCCGCGCGCGTCTTGAGAAGGACGCGACGTAGGGGCCGGCGTGGGGTGCCTTGAAGGATACCCTTCCATCCCCGGAGTTTGTCGTACCACCCGCAGACGGTACCGCTCCGTCTTGAGACCTAGGGGCACGGGGGTTCCTGCCGTCGTCATGGGTGTCTCCGCGGCAAGCGGCGCCGCTAGTTTGGCCTTGATCATCGGAGCGTCGCAGAAGTTCTGAACCTCTGCCTCCTCCTCCTCCACCCGCGTCTACGCCCTCTCCTGTCTGCGCAGATATAGGGATGACGGACGTGGATGGGCCAGCTACTGTCGCGCCCCTCTTCTTGGGAGCCATGGCGATGATGAGCGCGAAGGAATTGGCACGCTGATTACTAGAACGGGTTCGCACAACCTAACGCCCCCTACCTGGCGTGCCAAAGATGTCATGAGAACAAACACCTATGGGATCATGGGGACCCCTTTCGGTTCGGCGAGGGGCAGATTGCGCAAAGAGCCGGTCTGGTGAAAAGCACGCGGGGATCTTTACCCAGGTTCGGGTTGCCCGGATGCGTAAAACCCTACTCCTGCTTGGTGGTATTGAGAGTGTTCTTAGGGTTCTTGCTACAGGGATGTTGCGAGCCACTGCCATGCGTGTGCGTTAGAGGGTCCCTGGAAGTGCAAAAGTGCAAAAAGTCCGAAAAGTCCTCCACCGTATCGCCCTGGGCCTCCTTTTATACTCCGAAGGGGATCCCAACAGTGGCGTACAGTGTGTACACAGGTTGTACAGAGCTACAGTGCTATCATACCTAACAACGACGGAGTAGGACAGGCGCATTTAATGCACCATCAGGCATCTCTGTCTATTAGTGGGATGGGACGGGAGCTCGTCCCATCGGTGCGGCTTAGATCCCTCCAACGTCGATGCCGTGACATGCGTCTAGGTGGATTGACACCTGTCCTGTGCGCTGGCGGGGTCTTGTCGGGGCTTCGCCTTGCCGGGGCCTTGCTTCGCCTGGGGGTTCAATAGCCCTCCTAGCAAGACCTTGCCGGTAGTCTTGATTTTCCTGTGTTGGTATCTGGCAAGTCTCTGCTGGGCCTGGCCGCCAGGGCGGCTGCCACGGCCCGTGCACGAGTAAGGGGCACTAGAGAGCCCAAAACTCTAGTGCACCGACAATAATGCACATCCACTTAGTTTCTTTTTGATCTTTCATACACTTATAGCTCTAATGCATCCGTTGTATGGCAATCCTTACTCACTCACATTGATATCTATTAATGGGCATCTCCATAGCCCCTTGATACGCCTAGTTGATGTGATACTATCTTCTCCTTTTTCTCATGACCTCCACCATATTCTATTACACCTATAGTGCTATATCCATGGCTCATGCCCATGTATTACGTGAAAGTTGAAAAGGTTTGAGAACATAAAAGGTATGAAACAATTGCTTGACTTGTCATCGGGGTTGTGCACGATTTAAATACTTTGTGTGGGGAAGATGTCATTTGGAGCTTGGCCTCCATGGAGGCCGGTCTTTGGAAAATCGAAAAATCATTAAAATTCATATTTTTTACATTTCAGAAAATCTGATTTTTTATAGATATACATGGAGGCATACATACATGTGTGTAAATTTTCAGGACGTAATTCGTTGACACGAGGGTTGTGCAAAAAAGGCAAATCTATGACTTTTTAACACATGATACTATTCATCCAAAAAGTTTTGGAATTTGTTCTTTTTGCTGAGATCGCATCTCAAGGTATTTCATCCTGAATTTTGCACACATATACATTTCATCCTTGTATACTTGCATATTTTCATATTGTTTTTCAAACCAAGAAGTTTGAATTTTAATATTTTTTAAAAATAAAGGGCTCCATGGGGCTCGAGCTTCAAAAGGCCCTACTCCTATAAACTTAACTATATACTCATAGAGAAATAAAACATCTTATAGCCAACAACTAGTTCTAATAAAACATCTTATCCTATTCAAAAATATTTTTTCCAAATTTGTAGACATAGTTTTAACCCAAATACTTAATAGTGGCACTATTTTGCTCAAACAAGCGCACCCTCGCGCTGCATGCATGTGATGATGTCGTCCCACTTTATTTCTTTTTATTTTTTTCAAAAAAACTATAACTTTTAAACTAAGTGTCAGAATGATGATCCGTTTTCACTATTAGGTTTTTCACGACGAGCACTTCAAAACTAGATCTCATATGGATATATTTCGACAAACTTTTTTGGGCAACTTTAACTCTAGACGAAGCAACTTAAGTGCTAAACACAAGCAACTTCCTAGCACCATGTGTATTTGGTGAATTTACCTAGCAAGTATATCGTAGACAACATAGAAACCATGACAAACAAATTATCACTGTATATAGATAATTGCTTGGATTTTATAGGACAGTTGCTTGGTTTTGTAGGAGAGTTGCTCGGTTTTTGCTAGAACAGTTGCTTGGTTTTGTAGGAGAGTTGCTCGGGTTTGCTAGAACAGTTCTTGCATTGTGGTTTCGTAATACATTTGCTTGGTTTTGCTAGAAACGGTTTTGCATTGTGGTTTGGTAATACAATTGCTTGTATTTGCTAGGATAATTGCTTGATTTTTTTGCTAAGAATAATTGCTTTGGATCTTGCTAGAACAATTATGTAGATTTCTGCTAGGGGTGCAGTTGCTTAGAGTTTGTAGGAACAATTTCTATATGCAAATGTGTATAGTTGCATACACACAAGATGAGTAGGAGTTGCTCACAAATCTGAGCAACTGAGCAACCACGATAGGCAAGTTGGGATAATGTTAGCAAAATTCATTGATATACATAGTGCAATGAAGTTTCTTATATATAGCACTAAAGGCGCCTCATGTTTCGCATGATTTTCTCAACAAACCAACCTAATACGCATATCAACTAGGCACAAAATAAAGTTGCTTTCCTTTAGCCCTAGAGTTGCCTAAAAAAAGTTCGACGAAACCTATCGATATGGGATCTAGTTTTGAAAAACTCGTCACGAGAAACCCAGTTGTGAAAACGAAACTGGATTTTGATGCTTAAATCAAAGTTATAGCTTTAAAAAAATTTGAACCACCAAACAAATGCACGTGTGAAGAATATTCCTTTGCTTGATGGATTGTCTAGTGTGCACCCGCAGCTCCTTCCATATTTGGAAGAACGCTAGATCCCATCAACAGGCGCTCTGGCACTCGCTAGCCATGTTCTATTTTTAACTTGTGGATGCTCTCTGATCTTGTGCGCGTGTTGTGATTTTTCTTATTAATGTATGTATAGCCGGCCACTTTTCATCCAAGAAACAAAAACACGTTGAATAAAAACCATGGTTTTCATTTTTAGGCATCCCTTGTTTTTATTTTTGTGTCGCTGTTGTTTTTCGAACACGATACACAATGTTGACAGTACACACACATAGAATTATTTCTATAAATGCAGACACGCACACGTTATTTCTATAAGTATTTTTTATAGACTTAACCAACAAATACCTTTACAGTCAACGGAAAAGTCTCTTCCCATTGAACACAAATCATCAGAATACCTAAAATAAATACAGAAAACTATAAGCATCGTATCAAGTCTAAAACTTGTAAGCTGGTGGACTGATAATCATCTAGCCACGGTTTGGTTCACATGTCAGTGTCGTTGATTGCTAAGTGCAAATGGTATTTAGAAGATCGAACCAGAACGCATGCCACCACACTGATCGCAAAAGGGAAAAACTAGGCACAAAGGAGGAGCACAAGAACTACAGCAGTCCAATTACAATCTCTGTAACCTAATTTAAGATGTTTTTGCAGTTTAAAGAGAGTATGCAGAATATTTAAAAACAAATCCCCTTGGACCTGGCTTGAGCATTGGATCGGGCATAGATCAGATGGCCATGCGTTTCTGTAGAAATTGAGCAGAGCGGGTACTAGAGGGCACCAAACAGTGCATGATCAGCAGCACCACTAATGTGTGCATGCACCATGGCTCAGATCAGAACAGTCCAATGATGGCGCACGCAAACAGCGTGGCATAGTTTGATCACTGGATCATGCCGTCACAAGCGAACAACTCATCATTCTGCCGCGTCTCGTGCATGTGGCCCCGTCCCATCATGGATTCACCTCGCCTCAGCTCGACCTCGGTTGTTTTTCCGAATCGGACTGAACAGTTTGGAGGTGTGCAGAAACAGTCACCTGAATCAACGGACGGATCAGGGGAAGGAAGGAAGGAAGAAACCTACCGCTGCCTGCTGATGGTCCATCCAAGTTCCAACTACGGGTAGGTTTGGTGGGTGGGGGTGCTCAGCTGCCGATGACTGTTCCGGGGGGTTCCGGGGGTTCAAGTTTTGGCGGCCAGTGGTTGGTTGGATGGATTCATGCGCGGACAGCGGCGTTGCACCAGGGCGGAAGAGCAGACACGTCTGAATGCATGATGCATCGTGCATGCAACGGTCCAAACACGTCTGAATGCATGATGCATCGTGCACGCATGCAACGGTCCAAACAGAAACAGTGCAGAACAGGTGAATAATAGCGTCATGACCGGGGAATTGCATTGCACGAGGGGAGAGAAAGGGCAATGGCTGCTCGGCGACACAAAGGTTAATGATAGGATCAGGCTGTAAATATGTTCGGATCATGGCCACGGGCAACACAGCCACATGCCGTGCGTGATGTGGTTAATTAGCTTCTTCAGCAGGTTCCAGGTTTTTGCCGAGCTGGACGCCTGTCCGGTGCTCGAAGACAAAGGGTTAGACAGTTGAAAACTGGGGGGTTGAGGAAATATATTTTTTCTTCTTACTGGGGGGGTGAGGAAATATATTTTTTCTTCTTCCTGTGGGGAACTCGGAATGTCTGGGTGGTTGCAGTCGAGGACCATGAGTCCGGTAGGGTTCGCTGCTATATAATGTCCACGAGCTCAAACTAACGGTGGCACCGACGTTGCTGAGCTAGCTGACGGTCACCGCTGAAGCCACACCGAACTTAGATTCGTCACTTTGTCAGTTTCTCCGTGATTTGATACCCCTGTTCCCGATCGGTGTCCTGTCGATGATGAGGTCTCCAAGCTCGTTTATAGCATCACAGGTCCTGATCAAGCATATAACTAACCTAACCCCGCCTACCAGGACAGGTCGCTTGTGCCAGCCTCGGACAAAAGGCACCACCATATGAGCATTTTTATTTTTATTATTATTATTAGAATCGGGTACCGCCCGTATGACGAGGACGTGTCAGCGTCTAAGTGCCACGTCGAGTAAGACGGCCAGTTTGGACCATCTCGGTTATGAGTAAAATATTTATTCCAGCTGAAAGTATGAGTTTCAAAATTTAGTCAACCGCGTCAAAGAAACAAAATGTTGAAATCCGTTAATCAAATTGTCATCATGTCACACATACTTTGATTCACAATTGGATTCCCGCGGTGGCCTCGGGACTGCGAAGGTCTTATTTATTAATCCATGCAGTCTGTGGTAATATTCCAGCTAGATAAATGGCACTGTATTGGCTGCTAAAGCACTTCTCCTTTCACTTTCAGTTCGCTGCCAAACATTGTCATGTTTGGGCAAAGTAAGTTTCCTGTTCTTCCACCAAACAGCTGAGCACAATCTTGTCCGGTTCCTTCTATTTCTTTGCCGACACAAGACAAAATGGTCAAGAATATGAGATAGTACATGTCATTTCAACCATTGAATGAATGGTTCTCCACTCACTTCTCTCATGTTCCCAAACACTTTAAAAATGCTTCATTAGCTATAATGCAACTATTCCATTGACTTTTGAATCTGCTATTCCTTACTTAATTAGGATTTTTTTCGAAATGCTTTCTTAGTTGGGATATACTGTATGTTGAATATTTGAGCTTTTTCTATAAATTATTAGAAAAGACATGATAGATGAATCATGATATAAATAGATCAAGCATGACAATTGAATGCGCAACAAAATTGGACAAATAATTCCAATGTAATTCTATGTGATGCCTACTCATTGCACTCTAGATGTTCTTTATGTGATATACATGGCATCCCTCTAAAATCAGGATGGAAGAACAAAAAAGTAAAGAAAAAATTGCCGCAAAAAAAAGTCAAGAAAATTTCACGTTTTCCTCCTAGTTTTGATGTATAATAAAGCTGCGAGATTTCAAAATTTTAAGTTGTCTCAGCCCTTAGTCATGCATTATTCTGTTCAACCCCAGTAAAGAAGTTTTCCCGCAGCCTAACATCTCAGACCCACTTGCGAGAGTTTTGTTGCGGTTGCTTGGATGCCACATCACAAATTATTTAAGATATGATTAAAAAACCTCTTAAATCATAGAAAAATCATATATCACTCAATTTAAATCTAGATTGTAGAACACTTTCCCCCCAAAAAATAGAAGTTTAATTTAACTTATGGCATGGCATTTCCATTCTTTAAAGATTTGAATTGGGAATTGATAGTTACAGCAAAGTGGTAAATACCACTTATGTGGAGTTAAAATGAGTATCATATGATTTTTTTTGGAACATTTTATGAGTACTCATGTAATTTGTTTTTCAATACTTTGTAGTAAACATGTGAATTCATCGGGCCGGGTCGGGCTTCGGGCCGGGCTTTAAAAAGCCCAAACTGGAAATCTCAGGTCCGAGCCCAGCTCGGGCCGGCCAAATAAACCAAAAGTCAGGCCTGAGCCCGGCTCGAACAGACTAAAACAAGATTTTTGGGCCGGGCCGGGCCGGGCCTTCGTGTAAAATGCCATTTTCCCCAAGCCTGAACCCGACCCGAACTGCTAACCGGGCCGGGTTTCAAAGCCCGAACCCAGCACGAACCAGCACGACCCGGGTTTTTGGGGCCGGTCACCGGGCGGGGCTGCCCATGCCCGGATTTACTTTGTAGTGGGGTGTCGATGAGGTTGACAAGTGGGCTAGAGATATCACGATGGGGGTACACAAAAAAAAGATGCACAATTATACAGTAGAAAAAGGAAGACAAATTTAAACTGTTGATCTACAACACTTCAGTACATACGGGTTCAAAAGTTGAATTTACTTTCAAGCAGAGACCTTTGAGAAGGGGGTGCGATTATTTTTGCTCGGCCGAAGAACATATAAAAGCTTAAAAGCTCTGGGAGTTATATAATTGTTCATAAAGGCGAGATGAAGTCTTAGACATGCTAGAGTCTATATTGCAATCCAGGATGCACGCATTATAGTACAATTATCGATCCTAGTTGAAAAGAATGTAAGGTTCTTGTTAGGTATGTTCCCCCTTCTATCCTTGTTTCATTTTGGATCGCGATAACGCCCGTACAGTGTGGTGGGAACAACATCCGTCTACATGCATATAATATACAGATTGTGCCACGTCACCACATGCATGCATGTGGGGATCTTTTTTGATTTTCAGTTTTTAAAATGTTTTATCTCTTAAATGAAAAATCCGATTGAAGATCCGTTTCATCATTAAATCCATCGCGACGAGATCTTCGAAACTAGATCTCATATCAATATGTTTCGATAAATTATTTTTTTGAATAAAAGTTGTCATGTCTATTGCATATGAATTGCCATGGTGTTTACATTGTTGCCATGATATGTTTCAGATAATTTTTTCTACCTTTTGAAAGTAATTTTGATGGATTAGTAAAGAATTGCCATGATCCATGCATTAAATTTGCCGTGGTTAATTACTAAAAATTGCCATGATCAATTAATAAAAAATGTCATAAAAAGTAGTGAAAAAATATATCGGTAGCCTTAAATCTAGAAGAAAAAATAGATAGAATATGTCATGGCAACTTTATTATACACACTATGACAACTACAGTGTAACATCACGGCAACTGTTGCCCCAAAAAAATCATCGAAACATATCAACATGTGATCTAGTTTTGAAGATCTCGTCGAGACGGATTTAATGGTGAAAACGGAATTTTAATTGGATTTTTTAGTTAAAAGATAAAACATTTTTAAGCCAGAACCAAAAAGGATTCCCGTTGATGTCATCTGATTTGACAAGGCAAAATGAATAGTAACGAAGACGTGTGGGCAAATTGCAAACGCCCACAAGTATGGTTTTTCCCTTGATTTTTTCCTCCCACGACAGCATTTTTTTCATTATAAACCATCTAAATTGTCTCCCTTGTTTTTTTCAAAACGGAGGCAAAAGATTTGCCTCATCTATTAAATGAGAAGCATAGAGTTTTTAAGAGTTACAAGGCCTGACCCATCATGGCCTGACAATTACTCGCTTATTACAATTTTCTCTAGTTTCTTAGCGCCGGCGGTTACCCAAAGCTTAGCTTCATCGGTTATCAGTTGAAGAAGGATTGGAGGCGGCGCGCTCTTGTTCCGGAAAACCCTGGCGTTCCTCTCATTCCAGATTGTCCACGAGACAAGCATAGTGAGAAAGGTCATAGCTCGCCTATTGGGATTCGTCATGTCGGTCCGCTTGTCCCACCATTCGAGTAGGGAAGTATGGAGATGCCAAGAGGTGGTGTCCATGTGCGCAAGCCCAAGCTTTTGGATGACCATGTTCCACAACCGTGTGGAATACCGACACGTAACGAAGAGGTGGATGGACGTCTCTTGTTCCCTCTTGCATAGTGGGCTCACTTGTTTTTATTACCACATAAAATTTTGTTTTCTTTGCCTATTTAATAATTACTAATGAAACATGTTTCTTTTACACAATGAAAATAATATTGGCATGTAAATCATAGATTTTATGCTTCGTTGTGACGCCATGGGTAGATATCTAGTTTTCTAAAAGAAAACTAGGAACCAGCAAGGTACCCTGCTGGCTGCTGCCACATCTTTTTTTTGAGGGGAAGGCCATCATGGATAGCTTTATTAAAGTTTAAACAACGCTTACATCGTCCGCTAAAACTTCAAGAATAAAGCCCGGAGGTGAGTCCAACCACAAATTCGGTGGATCAACACGACCATTCTGCGCTAGCACATGAGCTACTATATTAGCCTCTCGATTACAATGCTCTAAAACAACCTTCCCGAAATCTAGAAGTGATAAACGATGACTATCCAGAAGTGGAGCAGCAACCATGGAATGCCCTTCATTCTTCTGTAATGCTTGTATTAACACCAAACAGTCTGATTGTATGCGAATAGATGTGCAGCCCACACTTGATGCAAGTCTCAGGCCCTCTGCTAGGGTCGAGGCTTCTGCTGAGACCACGTCCGCCACATGATCAAACTTTGTTGTCAGTGCTCCAATAAAAGTGCCCAAGTTGTCTCTCAGAATCGCTCCACCAGCCCCCGTATGATCTTCTTCAGAGAAAGAAGCATCCACATTAAGAGCCAGCTGGTTATGAAGAGGTTTATACCATCTGTCCACTCGAAGGGTCCCTGTTGGTTTACTCAAAGCACGAACGAAGCTGAGAACCAGAGCCCGAATTGCTTGGCCAGATTGACTCGGTGGCTGAACCTCTTCCTCCCGCACAATAAGTCTCCTCTGCCACCAGAGGTACCAACATGTAATGGATATTAGTTCTGGTAGTTGCACCACATCCATATAATTGACACTATGGGCCGGTTCGCAGAGGAAGATCTCAAGAATTCCAGCACCCGAGCGATCCGGCGTTGCCATTGTACGTATGATTTCATGTAGTCCCAATTTTGCCCAAATGTCCTTTGCTCGGCCACACTTAAAGAGCAAATGTGTCGTATCTTCCGCATGCAACGAGCAGATGGGACATTGTGAGGAGTGGGCAATGTGTCTGTTGGCGAGAACACAGTTGCAAGGAATAGCATTGTGCAAACATCTCCATATAAATATTTTAACCTTGCTCGGGATCTTCAAAGACCATAGAATCCCCCAGATGGGATGTGGAGAGGAACCTTGTGCCATCAAAGGATTGTCAATGCTGGGCGCAAAAGCCAACTCCCATTGCCGGTAGTAAGCAGACCGAACTGTAAAGATCCCTGACTTTGTGAGATGCCAAGCTACAAAGTCCTCAGTCTCATGTTGGTATATAGGGATCTGTAGGATCCTTTCAACATCTTCATGCCAAAAGTTGTCACGAATAAGCAGCTCATCCCACTCACCTGTGATTGGATCGATAAGCTCATTTACCTTGGAGAGGACACAGTTTCCCCGCACTATTATTATCTTCCTTGAGCTACTGTTAGGAATCCAACAGTCATCCCAAATGTCGATTTTCATTCCATTTCCAACCCTCCAAATACACCCCCCTTTAAAGGTCTGTACCCCTGACCATATGCTTTGCCACACATAGGATGAACCCTTCTTCAAATCACAATTTAGTAAGTCTCCCGATGGGTAGTACTTAGCTCTCAGAACTTTAGCACATAGTGAATCATAATTATCTATGAGTCTCCAACACTGTTTAGCAAGCATTGCTAAGTTAAAACTGTGGATATCACGGAAACCCATACCTCCCCAAGATTTGGGAATACACATCTTCCATCAAGCAAACCAATGCAGTTTACGCTGGGCCTCACCATCACCCCACCAGAAGTGCGATATAGTATCAGTGATTCCCTTGCAAAATTTCTTCGGAAATTTAAATACACCCATCACATAGGTTGGGATGGCTTGAGCCACCGCTTTGATAAGAGCCTCCTTTCCTCCATAAGACAAGTTGCATTCCTTCCAACCGTTTACCAGCTTTTGAATTCTTTCAATAAGATGTTTAAAGCAATCCACTCGATCTACACCAATCATTGAAGGGAGTTCCAAGTATTTATCAGACAAAGACTCAGTTATAATATCAAGGATTTGGCACACTTCTACCTTATCTTCAACATTGGTGTTTGGACTGAAATATATAGATGACACACAATATTGTACCAGTACATTTCAACTCTTTCTCACATGCACGCATCATTAATCTAGTACTACCCGTGTTGTTATTTTTTAGATGCACTACTCGTCTTCTCGATTCCATAGCTAGGCTCACCCCGCCTTGCAACGAAGTACGTACTCTATCTAATCTAAAAGAACAAATGACTAGAGGTTGTACCGGCGAGTTGTAACTGGCAACTCAATTATTACTCGAAATGCAGCGTTGGCCCAACTGGCCACCGGCAGGATCTACCAAACACGGCCTGGAATTTAGCAGGTGAGAGACGTGTGTTTTCAACGTGTACATCATTCCCAGTCAAGTTGGTTCACCAGCACGATGAGTACGAGGGAGGGACGCGAAGTGGATCGGATCGAGCCACATTGGTTACCTGGGCCCACCTGGTTCATTTTAGATGCCAATAGTCAGCCCAGCACGTACGACTTATCTTCCGGTGACTTAGGGTCACTGACACGTGGGCCATGTGGTCTGCGGCCCCACGTGTCAGTGACCCAAGGTCAGGCAAGGTTAAGTCAGCAGCACCAGCCGGTACAAGTGAAGTACCAATCTCAATGGCTCGAAAATAAGAAGTGGACCATGAACAAGAGTATGCAACATTTAAAATAGGAAAGTGACCGGCCCTTTAGGGAAAAAAACAAAGTGATTAGTAGTAGTAAGTATGTTACATCTGTTGCTTGGCATATTGCTTTTGCGACCTTTTACGGGCTCCCACATCCGTCCATTGATGCAGGGACCGTAGGAAGATCTTCTTCTTTAATCTGATGAGAACTGCCTTTCTTTTCTTTCCAAAAGAGAGCGAGCAGTGCCGGCAGGGAAGGGAACGGGAGCAACGGAGGAACCGCGTTTGACCGAGTTAAGTAGAACCCCGCACAGTCAAACCACAAAGCACAAAACCACTGCAGCAGTACTATACAGAAAAAGATCGCTTTCGCCCACGCCATTCGCGAGCACCGGCGGCCTCGCCCTCGCCCTCGCCTCGCGCTCACCTTTCTTTCACCTGCCCCCGTTTTTTTTTGGTCAAATCTAAAGCGCTCGCGCTGGGAGCCAAGAGCCAGGAGCGAACCCAGAACCCAATCAAAATTTAAGACGCGAGCGAGGAAGGGCGGGCGGGCGGGCAGGCAGGCAGAGAGAAAGAGAGTTAAGTCTTGGCGACCCCATTGCCACATGCCACGCCGCATCCAAATCTGCTGCCGCCTGCCGGACGCAAGGCACTACTGCTAGCGCATCCGGCGCCTGCCCCTCTCTCTCTCTCCTCTTTCCGCTAGCCCAGCTAGCTGTTTGCGCCGCGCACATTAGCTGGACCGCGCTGCGCTGCCCCTCTCGGTCGGCGAGTGGGAGGAGAGAGAAGGCGCCCGCGCCCATGGTGATCCCCGTGTCCTAGCCTGCCTGGCGGTACAAGGCACCAGGGACGCAACGCTCGCGCGTTTTGTCAGGCGAGAGCGGGCGAGAGTCTCGCTGCTGGTGCTGGGGGCAGCCGAGGATGGCGCTGGCCGTCGCATTGGCCGGGCTCCTCGTCGCCCTCGCGGCGGCGACCGCGCGGGCCACCACCGAGTCCTCCGACGGTGAGCGCATCCGTCTCCGCTTCCGATCCCGAGTTTTTTTTTGTTGATCTCTCGTGTGCGTGTGTCGGTGGGCGTGATTAATGATGCCCGGGGTCCTCGCAGCCTCGGCTCTGGGGAATCTCTACACCTCCTGGAACAGCCCGCCGCAGCTGGCCGGCTGGTCGGCCAGCGGCGGCGACCCCTGCGGCGCGGCGTGGCAGGGCGTCTCCTGCACCGGCTCGGGCGTCACCGAAATGTAAACCATCCTTCGCATACCAGTCCGTTATTCTTCGGTGATTGATTTCTGCTGCATCCTGAGCTTGCGCTTCTTGTCTCGTGTCCAACAGCAAGCTTGCTGGGACAGGGCTGAATGGCTCTCTGGGCTACGAGCTCTCCAATCTGTTCTCACTCAAAACATTGTGAGAGCTCACAACTTGCCCACTGTTCCCGTTTTTCTTCTTCTGTTTGTGCATCGTGTTGACCCCGCCCATTCCATTACTTGCAGGGATTTGAGCGACAACCACATTCAAGGTTCAATTCCTTACCAGCTGCCACCAAATCTCACATATCTGTATGTATCCTACCCTAGTATAATCTGTTACTGCATTTGTTTGTGTCGGTGGTTTCACTCTGAATGGTGATACAGGAATCTGGCGACCAACAATTTCTCTGGCAATCTCCCGTACTCCATATCCAACATGGCTTCAATTGAGTACCTGTAAGAAAATGTGTTCCTCGCAACTTTTTTGGGTTTATACGCACGAGTATGAATGTATTAGCATTCAGTTTCGCTGGCAATATGTGATTGCAGTTAACTTCTCTATATATGCAGCAATCTCAGCCACAACGCACTGGCTCAACAAATAGGCGATTTGTTTGGAAACCTCAGTTCACTTTCAGAATTGTAAGGCATCTTCAAACTCTGCTCTTTATTTGCAAACTACTCCCTCTGACCCAAAATTTAGTACAAAGTTAGTACAACTTTGTATTAAATCAACGGCACTTTTTTGGGGTGTAGGGAGTATGATTTGTAAAAATGCGATTAGGAAATTTTGTCATGCACACACTTTTGGGATACCTTTTCCACAGCATGGTACCTAAGTCTTCTGGAACCAATATAGTTCAAACTTTATTTTTAAGAGCATAAGTAATGTAAATGACCATAACTCATTTGCTGGCTTCACATTTCATATGAAACCCTCTCAAACCACCAATAACTCCCATAGTCCCATCTCCCAGCATCTCATTCCCACACCGTCACAGAGAGCACCCATCCCTTCTCAGTACAATCCTTTCACTACCCCTACTACCTAATCATCTCTGTTTTGACATGCACTTGTACCCTTCAAACATGTAATGGTCATAAAATCACCTTCTGGTTGGTACTGACGTACATACTCTTACCTTTTAGTTCCATAAATCAATCTAATGCTATTTATACTGCATTACAGGGACGTGTCTTTCAACAAACTGACAGGGGATCTTCCAACTTCTATTGGCTCTCTATCAAATATTTCTAGTCTGTAAGTATTGATTGATTTTCTTAAGAGTGCAATTTGACTTTCGTTTAACTTTTTAGCCCTGGTTGCAACATTCTAACACATTTTGCAGCTATATGCAAAACAATCAGTTAACAGGTTCTGTCAATGCTCTAAGTGGTCTAGGCCTTACTACCCTGTAAGCGAGTTTTCAGGCAGTAATTTCACTCGTCCTGTTGTTTTCTTGATAAAATGCTAACTTAGTTTTCATTTTTCACAGAAACATTGCAAACAACAATTTCAGTGGCTGGATACCAAAAGAGTTCAGCTCAATCCCAGATGTGATGTATGTCCCAGAACGTTTTACCAGCACTCTCTAGAAATTTAGACTTGTGGAAATCCTTCTCTATGGAAATCCTTGTTAAAACATTCTAATAACTTGTTGCAATTACGACTGTAGACTTAGTGGAAACTCATTCCTGAATGGACCTGCTCCTCCACCACCACCTTTCATGCCACCACCCCCTAGAAGGCCGCGCAGTCGTCCTAACCGTTCTGGGGGGAGTGGAAATGCTCCAAAAGGCTCTGAGAGCTCCACTGGTCAAGGTGGCAAGAATGGTCTACAGACAGCTTCGCTTGTGGGGATAATTGTTGGCTCAGTACTTGCTGCTGTGTGTGTGCTTCTTCTTTTGGTATTATGCATTCGCAAATCTCGGAAAAGGAAAGATGATAGCAGCACGGAATCCAAAGATTTTGTAGGTCCACTATCGGTGAACATAGAGGAAGGTACTATACTGCACTTTCGTATGCTGACATGTTTTCTTGCTGCTGTATTTTACCAGTATAATCTTATGCTATTTTTCAATCAGCTGAGATACTGCTGTTAGCTGATAAGGCAACCGTAAACTTGAGTGCTGTTTGATTGGGTCCGAAACCGGTGTATGTATCAGTAATGAAAATCATGATCTTCTACCTTCATTAACCCAGTTTCACAAGCCAAGCCATATCAATGTAAGATAATTGAGTTCTGACCATCCATAGAGCCGAAGTGTCATTTAGTGCCTTTTGCGTGCATAAACAAAACTCACATGGCACACTATGATTCATGATGCAACCTCCCGCACAAGGTAGTACATTACTAGCATTTGCTGTCTTCTCACGCATATCCTTTGACAACAAGATCAGTATAGTTTTGCAATCTAATTTTTGAGGTATGGCACTAAATCTAGTAGTGAAGAGCTTGAAATCTTCGATAGTCTGTAGTATGCACTCACTAGATCTAATGGTGGCACATAAAAATTGCAAACCCTGTTCCCCTCCCCTATTTTCGCTCACTTGATAATCTTCGGTATTTAACTGAATTTTATTGCACACTCGTCAGTCATAATTCAGATTTTTACCATCATCTCTGTTATGATTTTGTAGTATCTAACAGGGAAATCCCAGAGCAAGGTCATGAAAATACGGCTATGAAAGTCCTGCCTGCTGAGAAAATGACTCCCGAGAGGGTTTATGGTAAAACTGGTTCTATGAGAAAGACAAAGGTTCCCATAACTGCGACACCTTACACCGTGGCTTCCCTCCAAGTTGCGACGAATAGCTTCTGTCAAGATTCCCTTCTGGGCGAGGGTTCACTCGGTCGTGTTTACAAAGCTGATTTCCCCAATGGAAAGGTAAAATATGATTCCTGTCGTATTAAATGAGTTATATAACCGTGGCAGAATCCAACACCCGTTGTTATTACTCAAAAACGTCAAATGCATGGGTGGTAGCTCTATTGCCATTTTTTTTTACCAATTTGGAGTGCAAACTATTTTATACATTTTGAACTTGAGCATTAAGAATATAGCAGATTACTCATTTTACCATTGTTAATAGAGTAAGAACTATTCGCAATAAAAATAGATAGAGTAAGAACTGGTTACACTGCCCAGGCGGCTATTGTCTTCTATCATGTTTACTATAAAATGCAGCAAACATAAGAATATAAGAGGTTTTCAATACACCCCCTTCCTCTTTCCCCCCTCTGTAATGCTGTGCACTCCAGCTGAATACTATGTCACTTTTGCAGGTTATGGCTGTTAAGAAGGTAGACAGTGCCGCTATTTCCTTGCAGGAAGAAGATGCTTTCCTTGAGGTTGTATCAAGTATGTCACGGCTCAGGCATCCAAACATCGTGCCACTTACAGGGTACTGTGTGGAGCATGCGCAAAGGCTTCTTGTTTATGAGTACATTGGAAATGCAACGCTGCATGATATGCTGCACTTCTCTGATGAGATGAGCAGAAGACTTACATGGAACATCCGTGTAAGAATAGCACTAGGCACTGCTCGGGCATTAGAGTAAGTTATTTAATTCCCTCGCTATTTCTGAAGGTTCTAGTGGCTGGCACATATAATCTTAACGTTTTCCAAACCTTTGTATAGATACCTGCACGAGGTGTGCTTGCCCTCTGTTGTTCATAGAAATTTTAAGTCCGCAAACATCCTACTTGATGAAGAGCATAATGCACATTTATCTGACTGTGGGCTTGCTGCCTTGACACCCAATACCGAGAGACAGGCAAGTATCACAAATACATCCAAGTACCGAGATAGTTCTCAAATGGCACCAGTAGGTGTAACCTGCACTAACTACTTGGCTTGTCGTTCCAGGTTTCTACTGAAGTGGTTGGCTCATTTGGATACAGTGCCCCAGAGTTTTCCATGTCAGGAATTTATACTGTAAAGAGTGACGTGTACAGTTTTGGAGTAGTGATGCTAGAGCTATTGACCGGAAGGAAGCCACTAGACAGGTATATACCCTCTAGCTTCTATTCTGATTCTGGTGTGTTAGACCTTACAATTAGTAAATTAACCTTTGGACGTCTGTTGCAGTTCTAGGGAGAGGTCGGAACAGTCTCTTGTTAGATGGGCTACGCCTCAGCTTCATGATATCGATGCACTTTCTAAGATGGTTGATCCAGCACTAAATGGAATGTACCCTGCAAAATCGCTCTCCCGCTTTGCGGACATAATTGCACTCTGTGTTCAGGTACCGTCTTTCTTTGGGACAGATATTCAGTTATGTGTAGCGACTAGTGACTAAGTGATCCATAACCATATGGTAGCATTCAATAAATAATAAAAGAAGACGCCTAATAGTTTGTTCGGATTCCTATGGGATCCAATCCTATGAATCAAATGACCAATGTAGGAAAACATCCTAAGGATTTCAATCCTCCAAAGACCCTATAGAATTCTTTTGAATCAAAGGAGCCCTAACATGCCTAATCTGATTAACATTGCAAGTGCTAAATTACTTGATCTATGGTTGAGTTGCTTTGATTTACAAAGCAAATTCATGTGCCGTCAAGTTATCCTGGTTCATTTCTTAGAATTTATTCTTGGCATATTTGTCCTCATGTATTTCCTGTCCGGGGCATATCCTAACGCCTAATAATTGTTTCGGTGATTTCTTTGTGCAGCCGGAGCCAGAGTTCCGTCCTCCTATGTCCGAGGTTGTCCAGCAACTTGTGCGCCTGATGCAGAGGGCTAGCATAGTAAGGCGGCAGTCAGGTGAGGAACTAGGTTTTTCTTACAGAGCGCCAGAACGTGAAGGAGATACGAGAGACATTTCCTTCTGAGCACTTTGTCCTATGGCAAAAGTGAAAAGAAAGTCGGCGGTCGGAGGTTATTACAGAAGTACAAGAATTGGGCGATTGCATCTGAACTGGATACATGAGTTGTTCAGACAGTTGAGGATCAAACGAATTTGAGAAGATAATTTTGGTATTTACATTGTTCAATTATGCTCATTCTTCTCTTCTTTTTGTTCGGGGTAGCCTACTTCACAGTTAAACTGTGGCTCAAATCGAATCAATGGTGTGTACAGCATGTTAGTCGGGGGTAGAGAAAAGAAATGTTAATGCTACATGGTAACTTTGTTGGATGTCAAACACGTACATATACCTTTTACTTGGCAGTTTATTCCATCCTACTTCATGTTCTTACTGTATAGGTGAGAATTTCTATGATCATGCGACCTTTTGTAAGTAAGTTATGGGAAAAACTTTTGATCTGTGTTTGCCCATCATGACATATGATACATGGAGCGATACCTCAGTATGAACTATACATCTCAGTACTGTAGCAGCAACAATTGTTACATCTCAATGGAGGTCCTAAGCTGCTGTTTCTAGCGGTGCTATCTTAAATCCTCTTTGCCAATCATAGATACAGTGGAGAAAAGCTATGCCAAAATCAAAGATCCGATGAAGATCTTGAGAAGATGAGAAATGCAGGTATACAAACCCTCTAATAAGTGATCACCTATCCCTGTCCTGTATCAAGTTGCCGACCATCTTGGCAAGGGGCACGGTGCCCTTGGCCATGATCTCCAGCTTGGACGTGTTGGAGGCGTGCGCGAACAGCGAGAGCCCGAACATCAAGAGCTCAGGCAGGAACAGCCTCGACGACAGGAAGCCGTGCCAGTAGTGCGGCTCGAGGTCGAAGAATGCGTTGAAGAAGCGTCGTGTACCTTGGAGGTCCAGCTTGAGCAGGACGTCCATGCCGAAGCAGAAGAATTCCCTCTGCCGCCGCCTGTCCGTGGGCCACAGCTCCTTCCACACCTCGGCAGCGAGCGCGTCCCCGGCGATGCCGCCATTTCCAGTGTCTAGAAACCGCACGATGGAGTCTGCCACGATGGGCGCGGTCGCCAATGTGCGCGCCACCATGTACCCTGTGGAGGGATGCACCATCCCGGCCGTGCCGCCGATGCCGACCACCCTCTGCGGCAGCACGGGCAGCGGCCCGCCCATGGGGATCACGCAGCGCTCGTCCTCCTCGACGCTCCTGATGCGGATTCCCAGGTGCCTCAGCCGCGCGGCCATGCGCTCCTGGATGTCGTCCATGGAGAGCCCCGGGCGCGCGACCAGCGACGTCTCCTCGAGGAAGATCCTGGTGGGCGAGAATGGCATGGCGTAGAGGAAGGTGGGCACGCGGCTGTTCCGCTCCTTGATCGCGGACCCCTCGGGGAGGTGGGAGTCGCGCCAGTCCATGAAGAGCATCTTGTCGATGTCGAAGGGGTGCTCGTCGACCTCGGCGAGGATGCCGTATGCGACCTGGTATCCCGGGTTGTAGGGCTTGTCGTACTGCACGAGGCAGCGGGAGAAGCCGGTGGCGTCGAGGACGACGGTGGCCGGGACGGCGACGCCGTCGTCGCAGATGAGGAGGGAGGAGGCCTCGTTGTGGACCACCTTGACGACCTTGGCCTGGTGGAAGCGGACGCCGTGGGCGACGCAGCGGTCCATCATGGTGGACTTGAGCTTGCGGCGGGCGACGCGGGCGTAGGGGCGGTGGAGCGACTTGGAGGTGTGGTCGTCGATGAAGACGGAGGCGGAGGGCCAGACGGTGTCGAGGCAGTCCGAGAGGCCCATGGCCTCGAACTCGTCGACCCAGACGCCGTAGTTGTTGGGCCAGACGAGGCCCGGGGAGGGGTCGATGGAGACGACGGAGAGGCCCGCCTCGGCGACGCGCTGCGCCACGGCGAGCCCCGCGGGCCCGCCGCCCACCACGGCGAGGTCGACGGGCCGGGACCGCGCCGGGTCGTAGCGGGGCAGGTCGAGGGAGAGCAGCTCGGGCCGCGGCGGCGGGGCCATCGAGCGCAGCGCCTGCCCCGCGGACGCCGACGCCGTGGCCCTGCAGACGATCGCCGCCCGCCCCGGCGGCGCGGGCCGCGGGGCCGGCGGCGGGCGGCAGGCGTGGTGGGCGCGGAGGAGGAGGGCGGTGGTGGCCATGGGAGGTGGGGATTGGCTGCCGCGGCGTGGCCGTGTAATCCTGAGGCGATAAGCTACTTATTGTAGCGTGGGAGGTGAGCTGAGGTGTGGTGGGGGGAGCCACCACTGGCACTGCCGTCCGTCCGTGGCCGTGGGTGGTGGCGGATTCCACCGGGTAGATCCTGTGAAGGTGGTGCGAGCGTAGGGACAAGAGGCGGAGGGGAAACCCCCATCGGTTCCGCAGCCGCCAGCACAAAATACACATGGATATGATCGTCTCTCTTCAAACCCTCCAAAATCCGTCGGAGCAGTGCGCTGCTAGAGCCGAAGAGGAGGATCTGAGAAATACTCCTACACATGCGTGTTGGTTCGACACTGGCCGGGCTAAACCATCAGTCCGGGCCAGGGCGAGTACGGACGGCAGCTTGAAATCGACATGATAGGTTTACAATATTTATTTCACAATATGCACCACATTTAGGAATAGACCAGGTAACACTAATGTGGCACTACCTTTGTACCAAAATGTAAAATGTTTGTATAGTTCAATTTGAACTGTAAAAAACGGCTTTTTCGGTAACTGTGAAAAACATCTTATAATTTGGTACGGAGGGAGTATCTAGTAGGAGTAGAAGAAAAACAGAAATGACACCTTTGATTTGACAATTTCAAGAGGTTCGAACAGACCGACCAATTCATGTGATAACTGACATCGGGTCTCTGTCATTCAGAGGATTTTCATATGGATTCTGGAGAACTGAAATCTTTAGAAAAAATTCGGTACCAATTGTTTAGTTTGTATTGCCGAGCCCTATTTTTCTTTCCAATGGATCCTTTTACATTACATCTGGAATTTTCCATCCACTCGTCTCTTGGAAAAAAACTCTTTTGTTTTTCAAGTTTTGCAATCAAACAAGCAGTAAGGCAAATACATTCATTTAATATTTGAGTGGGCATGACATCGCAATTGCACACTTTTCTTTCCTTGTGATTTCGTAATCCCACAAATCAAAGAGGCCGAAGTATCGTTGATAGAAGATCAGTTTGTGTGTATAGTTCTCACGAAGAGAATAAGATGCAACTCCCCTCCCTCGGGCTTTTTCGGCTTTGCTAATCTTCCCCTCTAAGGCTTAGGCAGGCGCAGGAGGCAGAAAGAAAGTTGAAGAACGTTTTCTCTATTGTCCTTTTCTCAGTGCAACACAAGAAGGAAAGCTTGTGGTTGCTCGACTATGATATGATGAAAACGAAATGACATGTTAGCCTCCATGTGGTTTTTGATGATAATGATGAATGCCTAAGGGACCAATTTGTATTTATAAGTATCTGAAAAGGTTTTAGCCTTATGAAGATAATGTAAAAGTGGTCAGAGCCCCCTCGCTAGGCGAAAGGATACGAATGATGTCTTCAATTCCTTATTGTATTTCTCTATCTTATGTCATAGTGAAGCCATACTATTAAGAAAAAAATTAGTGAAGGACGATGAGTGGGGATCATGCCTAACAAAATCCAAGGAAACAATGTGATAGGTGTGGGAGGAAGCTGCGAGCGCATCGTGCGATAAAGTAAATGGTTCTGCGCAATACAATCGGGCATCATACAATTAATATCTAAAGTTGTGCTACATGTTAGCTTGCCCCCATTGGGTTCCACCTAGGTTATTCAGTCCCCCAGCAAAGCAACATCGTGAGTATGCCCTTCCATTTGTTAATCGATCAGCGCCCCCTTCGTCTTTACTCGCCCCCCATCCTCCTTGGTGTTGTAGGGTGAAACCCTAGGTGGTGAAGTTTTCACACTTGGAGGGAAAATAGAGGGCACACAAGAACTCAAGAGAGAAATCACTCACACAAACCCAAATCACATATTCATTAGAATAGCATACATGAGATCCACAAGCATTACATGAACAATCAAAGGAAATAGTACAAAAGTAAAGGTTCTTCTCAAATCCAAAGGAGATGAGGTCTTGATGATCTTGAGAGAGATCCTTCTCCCTGAGGAGGTCTTCATGATCCTATGATGAGGATCCCTCTCCCTTAGGCGGTCTTGATCCTCAAGATGGAGGTACAAGGAGCAAAGCTCTCTCAAATGATCTCATATACTTTGCTAACCCAAATTTAGAGATAGGAAACGACTACTTATAGGCTAGGGGAAGTTTTCTTTTGTGTGTGTGTGTGTGGGGTGAGGTACAAGGGTCATTTGCCCGTAATGTGCGCATGCATGGTCATGGGGTGGGGTCCTGGAACCCGGGGTTTCCAAAGGCTTTGCCCACATGGCAACCACATGTCCAGGGCACCCAGGGGTCCATTTGTCCGGGCACCTGGGGTGTCTAGAGACCTCTGATGCTCCGTGTATTGGATCTCTTCTTCCTCCTCCTTCTTGGGGCTCCATGTGTACTTGGAGATCCCTTCTTGCTTCCACACGGCTTTCTCCTTTGTACCTGAACACACATAGCACATCCATTTGAGGTAGTAGCCATGTCTCGCATGTGGATGAAGAAATTCACTAAGGAGCGAGTTCATCTCATGTTCAATGGTGCATGTAGTTGTTATAGGTCCCTTGATGGTTAGGGAGTTGGTGTAGTATCCATGGGGATGACCGTAGGATGCTCCACATCATCTCCCCCCTTGGGAAGAGCCGCTCTTGGATTGTAAACCTCATCACCATGGAAATCGTAGACATGGAAGGACTTGTACGCGGATGTAGTGTATGCCATTGAGTAATCGAAGTACTCCAAGATATCTCTGGGATGAGATACATGCAAAACAAGGAAACACGAAGGAAACTTGAAAATACAATGGTTAGCACACACAAGGTATCCATCATTTAAGTATGAGTTCGCCCAACAAGGTTGTGTGTGAAAAGAAGCATGAAGCTGAGCAAAAAGATAAGGAATGACATGTAAAACATTCATGTAATCAAGTCCAATTGTCGAAAAAGACAAGATGTCATGTTGTACAGAGTTATGAATGCTACCGTTGTGTAGGATGATATCATAGTGAGAAGGTTTATCAAGAGATTGAATATGGTAGTTGTTGCTAAAAATGATGAGTTTTGTTGTGTATAATGGAATAGGAGCACAAAGATGTTCATCTTTTAGCATGGCAAATTTTTTTTTATCATACGAAGGATGGTGGGCACTGTGAGCATTATGTGTAAATAGCCATCACGGTATATCACAACAAATTTGCTAAGAAAGTGCATTAGCTCATGTATCATGAATGATATGTAAATACAAGGTTCAATACGCCATTCAAAATTTGAGTCAACCCATTAAAAAAAATCCAAATTCAAATACTGGATGTAAAATTTCCTGTTTCGGCACCATATCAATTCAACTATCAACCAAATCATCCCAAAGTCTTTACTTGGCACAAACACTAATTAAAAGATAAAACACAATCATTACAACATCAACAATCATGTCATCACACAAAACAGAATAGAAAAGTTGAAAATAAAATAAATATTGGGTTGCCTCCCAACAACCGCTATTATTTTATGCCCCTAGCTAGGAATAATGCAAAGTTTTACGGTTTCTTATTGTCATCTTTCAAATCCTTTTGGATCAAATCTTCAAAAACCTTTCTCAATAATTCTGTATTTTCATATTCCACTTTTATAGTGGGTGAGATCAAGTGATTAAAATGGATTTTTTGGTAATCTTAAAGTTCATAACGTCTGATGAGTGATATTTTTACACTCATTTCAACCATGTTTAAACTGAGATGTTTCATTAAAAGAGAGATATTCGCTCTAATATTGCCACTAGTGCCTAATAAATGCAAAGGAAATGGGATAAAAAAGGGAAAAGAAATCACGTGGGAGAAAGGAAAGGAAGGAAAATGGAGAAGAAATACGTCACAAGTAGGCGCCAGGAGGCCACCAGAGTCAAATACAGTGTTCCATGCGACCGCACGCGCTCACATGAGCGGTCGTTTGTCATGGAAACTGAGGTAGGTCATCCATGTGAACAACTTTTCTAAAGGGGACACCGTTGAAATGTCAACAGAACAACGTCGAGCATAGCCAGAACCCCTTCATCCACAAACCCTCGCTGTCACTGTTTTCATCTCCATAGCCATCTCCACCACAAAAGTGCTCTCTCGTCTAGTTCATACTTGTAATCGTGCATCACATAAGGCATCCATTGTAATGCACATTTCAATTAATCAATCCCTAGATGTAGTCTTCAATGTTTTCTTCTTGCGATCCGATCTTCATGTGTGGGTAGTTCGATATGGTATGGGGTGAGGCATGCACCTTGCAACCCCAGGTATTTGGTGAAGGGATCAATGGATGTCTTTGAAACAATATCTCGTATGTGGGAGATAAAATTGTTTTGTGAAGTGTCTCTTGTCTTGTCCGTGATCTTCATCCCCATAGGTACCCAGGATCATGTAGATTGAGCACCGGTGAGGCTAGGAGCAAATGGACAGTTAAGTGTTATACCGAACACCGACGACAACAAGGTTTAGTAGGGTAACATGGATCATATCCTTAGGGATTCATGAGGTTTAGTCATTAAACACACAATTATTTTGTCTGATATTATTATCTTAATTATCAGGGCAACCCCGCAAGACAGACATGGCCTTTAGTAGGACAACTGATTGTTGATGCAGGACTTGTGTCGGTCAAGATGTTATTTGGACACATCCCCCACTCTGATACAAAGCGAGCACCTCTTGATGGGTGATTTACCGAGCACAAACTAATATCATTTTTTATCCCAACACAAATACATGGTTGTAAGTATTAAGACCTCATCCCCATACCTTGTTTTTATCATAAATGTTTGAATCACTATTTGCTTGCTGATTCGGTCAAAAGCTGGATTGACACTTTAGCAAAATCTTGCTAGAGACCATTGCTTCAAGGGAATCTTCCTCTTGTGGGTTCGATACCCAGGGTCACCTTTGGGAAATAGGTGCGGGATACCCTTTCTTGTTCCAATACCAGATCAATAAAAAGGAGATATCAAGCCCTTTTTATGGTGCCGTTGCTGGGGTCGAGTTTAGTATTCCTAGTCTTTGTGTTTAGAGTTTTTTTGTTAAAGTTAGTTTTCAGTTTTTGTTTTTTACTTCTCAGTTTTTAGTTTAAGTCTTATTTTGTTGCAAGTCTTTTTAATTGAAAATACCAAAAAGTTAATATGGCTCGTAATCTTGGGAGTTTTGCTACTCCTAGCAATAATTTCATGCATGAACCAATAGGACGACCTGATGTTGCAGGTGTAGAATATGAGATCAAACCGAACTTAGTTTCCATGGTTCAACAAGACCAATTTGGAGGCTCTGCTTATGAAGATGCATGTATGCATTTATGTAATTTTACTGAATTGTGCAACATGAAACGCATAAAGGATTATGACCCATAAGCTCTAAAACTCTGCTTATTTCCTTTCTCTTTGAGAGGAAAAACTAAGGAATGGCTTTTAGCTTTGCCTAAAGGCATCATTACTAATTGGGCTGCTTGTTGCAATAATTTTTTATCGAAGTTTTTTCCACCTGCAAAAATTATGCAATTACGTTTTCAGATTACAGATTTTAGTAAAGAGGAACGTGAGCCACTAGTACTTGCGTGTGATAGAATAAAAGAAGCTATAAGAAACTTCCCCAATCATGGAATGGAGGGGTTGTTAATCATTCATATGTTTTATAATGGCTTGAATCACATTCCAAAAACTATGCTTGATACAGGTGCAGGAGGAACAATCATGGGAACGCCCATAGAAGATGTCAAAAAGATACTAGATGATATGCAAGAGAACCATGCCCAATGGCATGTTGAGAAGACCACCACCAAGAAGGTGAATGTCATAGAATAAAATAGCTCATAGTTGACAACCAAGCTAGAAGAACTTATCTCTTTGATGAAAGGTAAAGAAGAGGTAAATGTCGATGCCATCACAAATGAAGATACTAGTGATGTGAATTTTATTGCTCGTAATAGCTATGATCCCAATTGAAAAAATAATGGTTATGCTCCTAAACATCCTTATCCTAATAATGGAGTGGCATCCAATAATTTTAGTGGAGCTAATGGTAGTAATATAAATACTCTTGAAGAAACTCTTAAAAGTTTTATTGGTAGTCAGACTGAGCAGAATGGAAACTTCAAGAATATCATGAAGAATCATTATAACTTACTTGGTTAATTGACTAGTAAGGTTGTTAGACTAACAAATGATGTGCATATACTTGAAGCCAGATACAAGAATATGGAGGCACAAGTGGCAAAGATAGCAGAGAACCAAACCTTGATTTTGGTCAAGTTTGCAGCTAAACCGGAGCCGAACCTGGTTGAAGAAGTTAAAATTGTAAGAAGAAACTAATAGAAAGCCGAGGTACTTGACACAAGCCATGTGTTGGAGTATAATTATACCATTGCAGATTTTGTCAAGATGATATCCATGAAGTATCCACTAGCATAGGTAACTAACGATGATGCATATAATGTCTTTGTTGAACAAGTTGCAACCAAGGTACGCGAACTGGATGATGAAAGAAATAACTTATTGAGTAAGTTACCAGCTAAGCAAGAGGTTGCTTTTGAACCTACTATAGAGATTGAGATATGATTTAATAAATTCAGTGCATTATGTGATCTAGGGGCAAGTGTTTCCACTATCCCAAAATATGTTTATGATAGTCTCAATCTTAGTCCTCATGCCAATACTGAGATTATATTGAACATGGCTAACATAGTTCAAATTAATGATCGCCCTGTCTTGATTGATCTTATTATAGTAGATATGCCTGAAGATCCAATTGCTCCTATAATTATCGATAGACCTTTTCTAGAACTATCAAAGCTATGATAAATGTGTTTGAGGGAAATGTCCGTTTTGATTTACAAGCTAAAGATCCTTTTATAAGGCATTTCCCTAGGACAAAGAAATTGAATACCTATATAGAAGGTGGCATCATTCTGAATGCTAGAAGCTATGTGCTACTTGTGAGCTGCATTGGGTTTTTCCCCAAAGAGGAAGGCTGAAGCAATATAGTAGCGATAAGTATTTACCTCAGTGAGAACCAAGCTTATTGAACCTCTAGGAGAACCACGACAACTTTACATCAACAACACTTGTACACACAAAACCAAACACTTGCACCGAACGCGGGCAAGAGGGTTGTCAAGCCCCTTGAACTTGTTACTTGCAAGGATTACTTCTGATAGTGGTAGATCGATAAATATAAAAGTAAAATAAATTAAAAAATAACAAATTATAGCAAGGTATTTTTGTGTTTAGACTTTGCGTCTATTGCCTTCTTGTCTCCTCGCTTCGCGCATGTTCTCCTCCTGAAGCTTCCAGGGTCTCTTTTGTCCAGAAAAAGTTGTCAACAAGTTTTGTAGCATTTGGAATTCGTTTGATACTAATTTCCTAGAAAACCAAAAAGAGGCAGAAACTAGCAAGTGGTACTAGGCACTGGGTTAATAGGTTAGTTTCCAAAAATGATATAAAATAGCATATAATTGCATACAAAGCATCCAATATTAATAATATAATAGCATGGAAGAATAAAAAACTATAGATACGTTGGAGATGTATCAACATCCCCAAGCTTAATTCATGCTCATCCTCGAGTTGGCAAATGATACAAAAACAGAATTTTTGGTGTGGCATGCTACCCAACATGTGATTTTTTAGGTATAGATATCGAGGAATGATGAATAAATTGACATTAACATAATAATATCCATGAACATAAGAAGCATAATTATTACCATTTCAAAATATAGAATCACTAAAGAATGTTATCCCCTACTCATTTTAGAATATTAAGCATGGCATGAATCCGTCTTTACCACATAAGTATAAATCATGAGCACCCCGGTGTCAAACCAGGCAATTGAATCGTACATCTAACACAGTTTAGCATTTTAAACTTCACGCAATACATGAGCATGAGACATGAATGTAGCATATGGGTGAAATAGAATATGGTGGTAGATATTAAAGGAGTCAAAAGGTGTGAAAGTCTCGCATCAACTAGGCAAATCAATGGGCTATGGAGAAGCCCATCAATCGATATCGTTGTGAGGAGTAGGGATTTCCATGCAACGGATGCACTAGCGCTATAAGTGTATGAAAGCTCAAATAAAACTAAGTGGGTGTGTGTAGCGACCCGACCTGAAACGGTCAAGTCTCTGGTGTTTTCATACCATCCCAAGATCATGCTAGTACACACGCAGTACATCAATGTATATATCAAAGGGAAATCACGCAACTTTATTAATCGAATCTCATATAGAGTCTTTATTACAATAAATTCGACCGAAGGCCAACTCATCAGATAAAACTAAATGGAGAAGACATAGACGCCAACGAGTCCATCCGACTCCAAGGGCATATCACCGAGTGTAGAGCATGTCCTCACTCGTGGTCGGAAAAGTACTCTACAACATGACACGTTGTAGCCGTGTAGGTCAACATATTGAATATGCCAACAAGTCACAAAAGAGAGTGGTGAAAATATTATCTATACTATATGCATATATGGTAGGTGGGGCTGTAAGTTTAAGTTTACGTAAAGCAAATTTTTCCTACAACAAGGGGGGAGCAAAAATTACTACTATAGTGTTGGTTGTTTAATGAGAAGGTTCCACCAACCATTTCTCATACCCAAGTTAACAATAATACCCACATCATTACACTTATTTGTGTTGAGAGTTCCAGATAGTTTCAATTCCTTTGGCTCAAGTTGTCTGTAACCGTGGACACGACTAACCGATTAGATTTGGTACTCAGCAAAGTTTTGCACATGTTCCCCACAATATTTGACCGCCTTCGATGAAGCCCTCGCACTCCATGGTGTTTGAGAACTAGATGATCACAACATGGTCTTCCAAAGGGTTACTTTGAGCCACCGCCGGTGCTCATCCAATCCTACCGTTCTTGTACATCTTGTAGCACCGTCCGTCTAGAGTCGCCATGATGTCCAACCAAGCCAGAGCCCATAATGGCTTGTGGTTGTGTAGGTAAGCCTTAGGTCTTGAAGTATCCATCTGTCTCTTCGTGCCAGGGTGGACCTTTTCACATGAATACTCGCGCTTCTCCAGCATCACCTAGGCTACCACTTATTTCTCCAGGGTGCCGTTGAACCAACATCCACCCAGAGGTATATTGCATCATGAAGTCTTGAAAGTCTTGGAGTCTTGAGGTCTTAGTCATAAATTATTTTCTCACAACTCTCATGATAAACACTCAACCAAACCCTGTCTACTAAAAGCATAGCAAAATAAAATAACGTTTCAGGGGGGCAAAGTAACAAGGGTTTATGGGTGCCTACCACATGATACTACTCAAGAACCAAAATTTCCAAGTACCTATTTTGCATGCAATGATGGAGAAGGTTGAACTAATGCACATAAAACCATAGGTAAAAACATGATCAATGTGAACTTCCCTTGCTGACGATCTTCGAACTCGAGTGACTCTAAATAGCAAGCCTCGCACTCCGTATGATCTAACGAATCAAACAAATTACACAATCAGCATAAGCATAACACAACTTACAATAACAACAAGATAACCTAATATTACTACAACAATCAATAGCACAAACAAAGGAAAGAGAAACAAAGTAAACAAAGAAATTCACCCAAAGTTCATGGTAAGGCCTATACTAAAGTAAAACAAGATAAGAATAGTTTCAGCAACTAATAACTAATTAACAGAAAATAAAACTAAGTTTTTATCAAAATAACAGAAAGTAATTCACCTACTTTTCCTATACAAAAAGAACAACTATGAGACCTATTATAAAACGCTACATACAATGAAAACAATGTTTCCTACTAAAACAAAGAACAAAAAAATAAAAATATTTTTATTAATAGAAAATATACCACCTAAAGCTGTACAAAATAAACTAAAAAGAATAAAACAGAAATTTAAAAGTAAACAAAAACTAAAACAAAAAAACAAAAAAACCTAAAAGAACTAAAACCGAATCTGTTTTGCTAAAAATCCTAATTAAAATATATACTAAAAATTCCCAAACTGAACGGGGTGATAAAACTATCTAATACAAACTAGTAGCAAAAAGAATCACTCAAAAATATGTTCTAAACTCAAGTTATTTAAATTCTAGTGATTTGAGCAAATTTGAATGAATTCAAATTTAAAAAGTTCAAATTTGACATCTAATTACACAGGCAGAAACTTCATAATATTTGTGACAACATGCAAAAATAATCAACTAAAAATGTCGGATTTCGGGCTCCGCAAAACCCTCAAGGTTTGAACACAAGGGCGTGTGCGAAGGTTCCCTGCGGCCTCGCCTAACCTAGCTCGCTACTCGATGGTTATTACAGCGAACTCGCACGATGATGAGGAAGAAGATGAACACGACAGTTCACCCAGGATCGAGCCGCTGTGAAGCATAATACCCTACTCTTGCCTTGGTGGATTGCCTCTCGTGGAGGTTTGGTGGATGAACTAGTACAGTGGGCTCGAGCCTCGCGAGGGTGCTCAAGAGGTGTTCTTGGCTCTCCGCCCTATGGCGGTTCATTGAGTGGCTCATCGTCGGGACTCCATCTATGGTATGGCCTAGCCTCTATATATAGCGGTGGCCCGGGTCCTCTTCCCTTATCGCAATGGTGGGAAGGGATCCCACAATGGCCAATTTTGAAGGGGGACAGGAGTACATCCGCCCCTATCCAAAGGTGGTCTTCACCTACAAAGTGGCTGTCGATGATGCAGTGGTGGGCTCGGTGATGACATCTGTCATGCGGGGCTTGTGGTCGTGGTCTTGTTGCACCATAATGGAAACCTTTGGGTGGTGCTTTGGGTACCCTCGTACGTCCTTGCTCTCTTTGCACTAAATGGGAAACTGCGTCGCCTGGCGCGCTGGCGCCCGTCTGTCCTTCATTGCGTCACCTTTGACTCATGAGGCCGGGTTGTGCATAGAGATCTCCACCGCTCAGGAGGGGGCCTAAGGAGGCCTGTCCTTGCGGGCCTTGGTGCTGTTCTTCCTCGCGAGCTCGGGGTCCTCGCGAGGGCCTTGTCTTGAGTAGTGTCGCACCAGGCCATGCCTGGCTGACGAAGTGGGCCATGTCCTGGGCCGCAGGCAGGCAGGGCTGGGTACCCCCATTCCCAAAACGCCGACAAAAAACTCCTAATATTCTAGGAGATATTAAGAATATAAAACCAGTATCTTCTTTGTTTTTAAAACAAAAAATAGAAAATAAAAAACCTAACTAACGAATAGGCTACGTGGCGTGCTGTGAGTGGACAGAGGTGTGCGCCTGCGGGTGCTAACATGAGAGTGTTCACAACTTAAAGAAAAATTGTTCGGGCTACTAATGATCTAATCGTGGCCATAAATCTCTGATCGGACGGCTAGGTTGTGGTGGTGGTGGTGGAGGGGGGGGGGGCGTGGAGCTCATAGTGGCTGGCGGTGGCGCTCCAGCGAGTACGACGGCGGCAACGACTTGGTGGTGCGCGGGCACGAAGCTCAAGTGGTCGGGGACAACGGTGAATCCAACCAGGCGACGGTGCTTCCATTATTCACCTTTTATTTTATTTTACAATTTACAATTATCTACTATCATCTACACACTTCACTTGCTTGCAAACAACGAGATCAAGGAGATTGACAACCCTCTTGTCACGTTGGGTGCAAGTGTTTGCTCTTTTGTGTGCAATTACCCGTTCCTCTTCATGGAAACCCAACATGGATCACAAGTATCAGTGGTTGGTTTCAAAGGGGTAAAAAGTGGAGAAGAGAGTCTCGCATCAACTAGTCATATTAACGGGCCATGGAGTGTCCATCAATAGATATCAATGCGAGAAGTAGGGATTGCCATGCAATGGATCCACTAGAGCTATAAGTGTAAGAAAGCTCAACTAAAGCTAAGTGGCTGTGCGTCCAACTTGTTTTCTCATAAAGACCTCGGGCATTTTAGGAAGCCCGTCACCGGGATATGCAAGCCAAGTTCTATAATGAAAAATCCCACTAGCATAAGGAAGTGACAAAACAAGAGACTCTCTATATGAAGAACATGGTGCCACTTGGAGGCACAAGTGTGGAATAAGAGGTAGTAGCACCATCCCTTCTCTCTTTTATCTCATTTATTTTATTTTTCCTTCATTCTCTTTCATTTTTCTCTTTCCTTTTTGTTTTTCTCTTTCCTTTTGTTTTATTTTTTCTTTGGAGTCTCATCCCGACTTGTGGGGGAATCATTGTCTCCAACATCCTTTCCTCACTGAGACAGTGCCCTAATAATGATGATCTCAACATGAAAAAAATGTATGACTCTATATGAATGCCTCTGGCAGTGTATCAGGATGTGTAATGATTGAGCGTAATATGTATGATAATGATGAACGGTGGCTTTGCCACAAATACTGTTGGGGATATAACCCCATGGCGAGACCCGCCCAGGAGGGGCTGGGTCATGCCTGGCGGCTCATAGTCAAGAACCTTAAAGTGGGATTGAGGATTGTAGACAAGACTACATGGCGACTTTCCAGACGAGCCAATATGGAGGCCCAAAGACTGAAGATGGCGCGAGACCTGGGCACGTAAGCCTCCCGGGAGACGGCTTGCCCAGGATGGTAAGGCGAATTAGAGATACGATCAGACACCTTGTGTAAGATGGTACGGACTCTTGTAACATCAGGTCCTTGACCTACCTATATAAAGGCGAGTCCCTGGGGTGGCTTAGCTCAAGAAAAAATTGATTGATAGCTAGGTCAAGCAAATCTGCTCCGTTGTAATTCATACTCCGTCAATACAACACAAAGCAGGACGTAGGCTTTTACCTCTTTCCGAGGGGCCAAACCTGGGTAAACTCGTGTGTCTCGTCCTGTTTAACCCCTTTGAGTCCACCACCTTAGCAATGGCCTCAAACCTAAGTCCTAGGACATCTTCCATGACAAAGCCACGACAATTAGCACCCACCGTGGGGCTAGCACGCGGTGGTGTGGAGTTCTTGAAGGGCTCTCTCCCAGGGATTGAGGGATATGCCATCGGCATGATGACTAAGAGTCGCTGCAACAAGCTCTACATTGATGATGCTGGATGGGGGCCGTAGGCCGACTCAATCGAGTACGGGTACCGGGTTCCCTTCGGCAGGATTCACATGTTCATTGGGAAGATCGGCGGATCTATGCCCGGGCCGGACATCTGCATCAACCTCGTCGGAGGAGTGTCTTCGTCGGCTTCACGCAAGGCAGAGAAGATTCCATGTCAGGGGGAAACTTTCATCCTCTCAGATAACAGATCCTCCAGTGGAGAGACAAAATCAATTTACCCGCTTCACGACGACGGTCTTGGGGGCTATGCCGATGGCGATTATATTCTGGAGCCCTATGACCCGCCGAGCCGAGCTGCTGTCTTCATGGCAGACTCGGCGCCGGCTTTCAACAGCACGACGTCTGGAGCAGCGGTGGGAGCCGCCACACCCGATGCCAGGCCTCCCAAGCCGCCGAGTCAGGTCTTGCTGGAACTGATGGAGGAGTTAACAACCCTGATGGCCACTAAGGTAATAGCCGAAAACCAGGCAGAGCGCAATGCCGAAATCACCAGGATTAAGGGATTGATGACTCAGGTCCAGGAGGATATCAACATGTTGCAAGTTTAGATGAATGCCGAGTCGGAACGTTTGAGGGCGGAGGCTCTCCGTTTTAGCTTAGACCAGCATGCTTCGGAGGCGATTCTTCGGAGGAGGTCCCAAGTTGGCCTCCCTGTGTAGCTTCAGCCCCGAAACCTCTTCAACACTCTTGGAGCAGGAGCGAGCATGCCACCGGCCATAACCCGGGCCGTGGAGTCCCCACGCCAGCCAGACCCGCCCCAAAGGGATCGGACCCCACCGCGACACCTTGTGACACCACCTGGCCATTATTCTAACCCGATGGAAAACATGATAGCGGCGTCTGCTAGGCTCAACGCACTCCCCTTTGTTGAAGGGATGCCGTTCCCTGAGGAGGCGTGGAACGCCATTGGATTGCTATAGACGGTTGTGGCTCAGCAGGAAAAGTACACATACATCCAGAGTCGTGTGCACTCCACGCCCATCCCAAGCCATAGCTACAGCCGGTGCATAGAGTCACCGGCGGTTTCCAGCAACAAGCAAAGACGCAACCCGCCCAATGATAACTCGCCTCGAATTAATGCTCAGGAGATCATGGATAGGGGCCGAGCTCACCGGGGAGAGACTCCAGTGACGGATTACCCGGTAATTCCTGAGCCAACTCCGATAACCCCTTCCACCTTAGTGGGAGATGGAGTCTCATCCAGGGGCGTTGGTGTGCCTTGCGTGACGGCAGCTCCGTGGAACAAGCGTTTGCTGAAGGACTTTAACAAGCCACGTAAGGTGCCTAACTATACGGCTGATTTACCCCCTGAGGCTTAGATTGAAATTTATGTGCTTTCCATGTAGATGTTGGACGTCAGTGAGTCGGTTTGCACAAAGTACTTCATCATGATCTTAGAAGGACCGGCTCGCACGTGGTTAAAGGGTTTGCCTCCCAATACCATTGCGTCTTGGGCCGAGTTGAAGGCACGTTTTATCAAGAACTTCTAGGGAATGTGCAAGCAGCCTATGACAATTGTGGATCTTGACCATTGTGTACAGCATGAGGATGAGTCGGCCCATCATTGGGTCCGGCAAGTTTCGACGGTTATCCACTCATCCGAGAACATCTCGACGTCTCAGGCAGTTCTGATTTTAGAGAAAAACTGTCACTTCTTACCCCTTAAGCAGAAGCTCAGGCGGCTAAAGCGTTCTTGTCAAGACATGGGAGAGCTCATGACGACTCTCACAAAGTATGCAGACTCAGATACTACTAAAGATCCATGCTCCAATGATGAGAAATCGATTAAGGGTAAGAAGAATAACAATGGCAAGAATCAACAGCAGAACGGGGCCGTAAATAACAATCCGGGGAAGAGAAAGAACCCAGACGACGGGTCAAAACTGGTGGCAAGCACCGACACTGGGAACAATCTTGCCAAGGGTAATGGTAAGCCGCCCTTTAACAAAGTTAAAGCCCCATTTAACTTGGAGGAAACACTCAATAAGCCTTGCTCAGAGCACATCACACCCGGCAGGCCAGCCGGTCACGCGTGGAGGTACTATAACATTATGCGGGAGTTCCCAAACTACAGCTTTAACCAACATCATAATAATGGCAATGGGCCGTCGGGCGGCTCAGGTCTAGGTGGCTGAGGGACCGGCTTCAGTGGAGGCGGCTTAGGTTCAGGTTATCAGGGGTAAGGTAGTCAAGGTCGTCACCATCAACAATCTGGCAACAGTGGTTAGCAGCAAAACAACCAATTAGGATATCAGAGTAACCCGAAGCAACTCAGTGGAGGCCAGTATCATGTTTTCACTACGAGCCTGGATAAACATGATTAAAAGCTACTCAAGAGGGCAGTCAACACGACAACGCCGACTCTCCCGCAGTATTTGAAGTGGTCTGAGTATCCTATCTCATGGAGTAGGGAGGATCACCTGCAACGGGTTGATAACCCGGGGCACTTGGTGCTTGTGGTAGCACCTCAGGTCGGAGGTTATAAGTTTACAAAGGTACTGATGGATGGTGGCAGTAGCATCAAACATCTTGTACTATGGCACTTTTCGCCGGATGGGGCTAACTGGCAAGGCCCTTATGCCATCCTCAACAGTGTTTCACGGTGTCGTGCCAGGCAAGTCAGCTTACCCGGTGGGCAAGATTGCCCTCGAGGTGGCATTCGGAGATGACCACAACTACAGGGTGGAGACTTTGTGGTTTGAGGTGGTCAAAATAAAGAGCCCATATCATGCCTTATTTGGCCGACCGGATTTTGCAAAGTTCATGACCTGGCCTTGGTTATGTCTACTTGCAACTCAAGATGCCGACTCTCAAGGGGACGATAACGGTACACGATGACCGGAAGGTGGATCTTGAATGTGAAGAAGGGGAAACTTCCTATGCGGAATCAAGCTGTGCTGAGGCGGAGCTCAAATTTTACAAAGATAATGTTGACCTGGCAGATATGACTCCTTTGAAAAAGCCCAACACAGAGTCTGAGCCGCCCCTGAAATTTGTGGTAGAGGATACAAAGCTGGTGGACTTTGCTCCGGGCGACTCGTCGAAGCAGTTCACTATTGGGGCTAACATGGACCCCACAGAGGAAAGCATGCTCATCGAATTCATCCGTGAGAACCGGGACATCTTTGCATGGAAACCTTCTGACATGCTGGTGTACCAAGAGAGTTCGCTGAGCATCACCTTAATGTGGATCCCAAGTTTAAACCAATTAAGGAGTTCCTCCGTCGCTTCAACGAAGAGCGGCATAAAGCAATTGGAGAAGAGGTGGCCCGACTCTTGGCAGCAGGGTTCATCGTGGAGGTTTTTCACCCGGAGTGGTTGGCTAATCCTGTGCTTTTGCTTAAAAAGAACAACACGTGGCGTATGTGTGTGGATTACACAGATCTTAACAAGGCATGTCTAGTGGACCCGTTTTCTCTCCCCCGCATCAACAAAATTATTGATGCAACGCTGGGTTGCGAGAGTTTATGCTTCCTAGATGCTTATTTAGGTTATCATCAGATCAAGATGGCAGTTAAGGACCAAGATAAGACATCATTTATAACACCTTTTGGGGATTTATGCTATGTGTCTGCCTTTTGGGCTTAAAAGTGCGCAGGCGACTTATCAAGGCTGTGTGCAAAATTGCCTTCATAGTCAGATTGGGCGCAATGTTCATGCTTACGTGGATGATATTGTGGTTAAGTCAAGGAATAAGGAGACTCTGCTTGATGACTTTAAGGATACGTTTGACAACTTACGGGTCTACAAGATGATGCTTAGCCCGGCTAAGTGTGTTTTTGGTGTTCCTGCAGGCAAGCTTTTGGGTTTCTTAGTCTCAAAGCAAGGTATCGAGGCTAACCCAGACAAGATAAAGTCCATCACTCCTTTTTCTAAGCCGGCGAGCATTAACAATGTGCATCGCTTGGCGGGTCGCATTGCCGCTTTAAGCCACTTCATCAACCGCCTTGGCGAGAAGGCTATTCCCTTATATCAGATGATGAAAAATACGGATGACTTTGTCTGGAGTAAGGCTGCATATGAGGCGCTTGAGGCGCTCAAGAAACAGTTGGCTGAGCCACCGATCTTGGCGGCTCTGGCTGAGAAAGAACCTTTGCTTTTATACATATCGGCTAACAACAGGGCAGTCAGTGCTATGGTTGTGGTGGAACAAAAAGAAGCAGGGAAGGAGCATCCACTCCAGAGGCCGATTTACTATGTTAGTGAAGTCTTGATAGAATCCAAGCAAAGATACTCGAAATTAATCTATGGGGTGTTCATGGAAAACCACAAGTTGAAGTATTATTTACTTGGACACTAGATCACAGTGGTTAGCTCTGCCCCTTTGGGAGATATCATCTAAAATAGAGAAGCTACCGGCAGGATTGCTAAGTGGGCACTAGAACATGGGCCCCTTAACTTAAAGTATGTGCCTCGTATGGCTGTCAAGTCTCAAGCCTTGGTGGATTTCATAAATGATTGGACGGAGAGTCAATCACCCGAGGAGAAGCTGGACAACACGTATTGGACAATGCACTTCGACAGATCCAGGCAATTGCAAGGATCGAGGGCTGGGGTTGTCTTAGCTTCCCCTAGAGGTGACAAGTTTTGTTATGTGTTAAGGTTAATGTTTCCTTGTACTAACAATGTAGCTGAGTATGAAGCTTTGCTGCATGGACTTCGTGTGGCTAAGGAGATGAATCTGAGCCGGGTGAGGTGCCTCGGCGACTCAGACCTCATGGCTCAGCAAGTCTCAGGCACGTGGGATTCCAAGGACCCACGGATGGCGGCTTATCGTCAGGCGGTGGATATCATCACTGACCACTTCAAAGGTTATTAGGTGGATCGTATTGACCGTCAAAAGAATGAGGCGGCTGATGCATTATCAAGGCTGGGATCTCAGCGTAAGCCGATGCCGCCTAATGTCTTTTTGGACGTGTTGCATCACCCCTCTATTAAATTACCTTCTAAGGAGGATCTGCCTATACCTGACCCGGAGGGGCAGTTGGTGGTGGCTTTACATGCTATTCCTGACTGGACGTTACCTTATCTAGCGAATCTAACTCGCGGTGAGTTACCTGAGGACGAGACCTTGACGAGGCAGATCGTGAGACGATCTAAGTCTATGACTATCATCAATGGGGAGTTGCATAAATGCAGCACAACCAGTGTTTTTTAGCGCTGCATCTCCCCCGAAGAGGGTAGGGAGATTCTAAATGAAAATACATGCCGGTGACTGTAGTCATCACGCCAACTCAAAGTCTTTGGTGGCAAAAGCTTTCCGGTACGGTTTGTTCTGGTTGACGGCTCACAAGGATGCAGAGGACTTGGTCACCAAGTGCGATGGATGTCAGAAATTTGGACGACGTGCTCACGTGTCGGCTCAAGAATTGTGGATGATTCCAATAACCTGGCCGTTTGCGGTCTAGGGGCTTGATATGGTTGGACCTTTCAAGAGATTTAAAGATCAGAAGAACCACTCTTTGGTGGCGCTTGACAAGTTTACCAAGTGGGTCGAGGCAGAGCCGGTTAGCAAGTGTTATGCGGACACGACGGTTCAATTTGTTAAGAAGTTAATCTATCATTTTGGTTACCCTCACAGTATCATCACAAACAACTGAACAAATCTATCCAAGGAGGCTATGAAAGCATTTTGTGAAAGTGAACACATATGGCTTGATGTTTCTGCTGTCGCTCATCCACAGTCCAATGGTCAGGCGGAACGTGCCAATCAAGAGATCTTGAGAGGAATAAAACCCCTGCTTATGTTTCCTCTGGAGAGAACGCTGGGTTGTTGGGTGGAGGAGTTACCATCTGTTCTTTGGAGTATCCGAACTAGCCCCAATAGATCAATAGGCTACACGCCTTTATTCATGGTTTATAGTGCCGAAGCCGTTCTGCCAAGTGATATTCGTCATGACTCGCCTAGAGTGGCGGCTTACGTTGAAGCTGTCAACGAGATGGCGCGTTAGGATGCGCTGGGTGCTTTGGAGGAAAAGCGGGATCTTGCAACAACACGATCGACGATTTACCAGCAAGACCTGCGTCGCTACCATAGCCGCAGAATCAAGACTAGGATGTTTCAAGAAGGCTCCTTGGTGTTACAACTGATTCGAGATCAGACAGATATGCATAAGTTATCTCCCCCTTGGTAAGGACCTTTTGTGGTCAGCAGAAATTTCAATAATGGGTCATATTACCTCATTGATATACGGGACGAGTCACGTACCTCTGGGAAGGAGACCAACAGGCCATGGAATATTGCTCATCTCCGGCCTTACTACACTTGAGTCATTGACTCTCATCAATGTACATATATCCATCATTGTATCTACCCTTTTCAATATAATAAAGTCGACATCCCCACAGTCCCGGTCCTCTGCCGTGTTTCGTGCAAAAAGATTGCGCTAATAAAAGTTGATACTTCAACAAGGTCATTTGGGGGCTTCCAATCTACTGGGTTTAGCTTTCACACCCTCTTGACCGACTTTTCAGCCATAGCCTGACCGGGTTAAACCTGCCTGTATGCATGATGCCACTCCGCCAGGTGACCCGCTGAACTCTTGCTAGTTAATCTCGACTTCAAGACCCTGAGCTGATCAAAGTACTTGACAGTCAATCTTCCTATGAGACCCTGTACTAGTTAAGGTTAAAACGGTGGCTTATGTCACATGAGGGCCGACTTACGGAAAGCGAGGATAAACTCACCTATTTGCTGTAGTCTCTCCGCCTTGTGGCCCGTTCGTACTCTTATTCAGCCAATCTTTTTAAAGACCATGAGCTGTTTAAGGTTAAAATGGCGGATTTATGTCACGTGAGAGCCGACTTATGGGTTTGGGGGTACTCATGCCCTACCGTAGTCTCTCCACCATATGGCTCGTTGTACTCTTAACAGTCAATCTTTTTAAAGACCCTAAACTTGTTAAGGTTAAAACAATGAATCTGTGCCATGGGAGAACTGACATATGAGGTTTGGGCAAACATGCCTACGTTTTTGAAAAAACAAAAGCAAGATCATAAAGAAAGAGATTTAACATTTTTGGGTTTTGCCTTTAAAGTCGCCTTAAAAATGATGATGAATATATTCTCTGTCTTTTTTGTTTTTTGCATGCCTTATTGTTTATGATAAGCCGCCATCAAGTGTGAAGAAAGATGATTATAGCCAAAAGGAAAGACAGATAATCATATAAATCTATTCAAACTCCAAACGTGCACGATGGAACGACAAAGGCAATCAAGTTTTAGCTACGGCTATTACAAAGCTCTAGAAGAGCCCAAAATCCGCGAACTTAAAGTTTTTTGAGTTACTTATAACTCGGTTGATCAGCCAAGCCGGGTTACCTTCATACATGGGCAACTTTTTTAACTCGCCGCCGGGTCATCTTGCGCTGGGTCTTCGATCTGAAGGTTGTGCACATCCCAGTTGCAGTTTATTAAGGCTTCAAACTGAGCTTCATCATCAAACATGGGAGACGGGTCAATGTCAGGAGCAAACAGGTACTTATGGCGTGCAGTAATCAAGTCTTCGGCTTCAAAAGTCAGCCCGCACACTCGTTTTCTAGCCTCGTAGTAAGCCGCCTGATATGAGGTCAAGTCGATCTCAGTGACAAGTGTAGACGCAAGCACTCGGGAGGCCTTCATACACTTTGGATAGTCTACTTGGGTAAATTCCGAGCCGTCATCTTCCGTCAAGGGAAGCCGTCCATCATCTCTTCAGTGGTAAGCTCAGGAGCAAAAGCCAGCGGCCGACTTAACGCGACCATTGTGCCCTTACGGGAGACTGATCGTTTTAGCTCTTCAATTTTTTTTAGGATGGTGGAAAAGTCTTCTTTCACCCCTTCATGAATCTGGGAATACCTTTTTTAGTCAGCACAGACTTGATAGTGCAAAGGGTCCTGCAGTACAACTGTTACGTCAGAGTATATATTGCTTTTAGCTTCAACAAGCTGTTGGAGGAAAGCTGACGGCTTCTCTGGCCTGCAAAGAAAATCAAATGTTGTAAGCTGCCTGGAGAACTTTTTCAGCACACTAAGGAGTTGTTCTAAATTGACAAAATGCTTACCAAAGATGGCAGCGGTCATTAGAGATATATGACGCTTGAGAGCGGCCAGTTCTTCTGACACATGCTTTAATTTTGTTTCAACGTCTTCCACATGCTTAGTCAAGGCGGTTTGTTCAGTCTCAACGGATTTTTTGTAAGCTTCAAAATCCGCCTTAACTTTTTCAAGCTCTATGACAAAGAGCCGCCACATCTCTTCGGCCTCAGACCGGGCAATCTGTTGTGAAGCCAAATTTTCTCTAAGGCCAGTCAAGGCAAACTCGGCCGTGTTCAAAGCTTCCTACAAAGCACAAACAAGCTTCATAAGTTTTTTCCAAGCCTCTAAGGTGACACAATTGGTATTTAGAGGTGATGAAGTAAAAATATTACAAGTTTCAAGTAGATTGCAAGCAATATACTCGACACTTGGGGGCTAATATATATCGTTTTATTCAATGACTACAAAACCTGGAAGCCCCAGATCATCTTCAGGAAGATAAGCCGGCGCTTGGAGGCTACACTCGGTGCTTTTTCAATAATAAGCTCTGGCTCATATTTTCCATAAAGTTCCGGACTTGGAGGCTACACTTGGCGCTTTTTCAATAATAAGCTCAGGCTCATCATTTCCATAATGACCCGAACTTGGGAGCTACAGTTGGATCTTATTTTAAATGAAGTACCGGCTCATTATTTGATAGAATAACCCGTCACTTGGGGGCTACATGCCAAGCTACTTGTAACATAAGAAAAGTTGAAGACCTGGTCTACTAATTTCAACACTAAACCAGATCTTGGGGGCTACATAAGGATATAGGGAGAGGCAAGATAGGAGAAGTACCTCATATTTTTTCTTGACCAGCCCAACAATTTTTGTCTCCATGTTGCGGCTCGTGGAGAGGCGGTTCAGATAACCAGCGTGTAACTTGTCAGCAGTCAGCTTTTGCATGCTAGGGAACTCAAAATCAATCTTCTCCCTTTCTGATGAGGGCGCCTCATCCTTGCTAATATGTTTTGCTAACACATGAGAAGGAGCCGGAGAATTGTAACCCGTCCCAGTGATAATAACTTCTTCTTGAGGAGCCGCATCCTCGATTGCTGGTGAAGGGCTGGGAGGCTTAGGTTCAGCTTCTGGATGATCTTCAGGAGCGGCCATGTCAAGATCAACCATCTTAGAGGATTGAGGAGCATTTTCAGGAGCACCTTTTTCAGCTTCAGAGGGTTCAACATGAGTTGTAGGAGAATCCGGCTTGGAGTTCTACGGCTCTTGAGTGATAGGAGTGGTGGTTGACCCGCTCACTTTCCTTCGTTTGGCTTGAGCTCTGTGCACAAAAATGTCATTATATAAACAGAAGTAAGGGTAAGAATATTAACATATGCTATGGAGTATAAGAGTACATACTCTGGGTTGATTTTCAGAGGAGGCAATTTAGAGGCGGTTGAGTCGCCGAAAGAAGGGGGCGATTCTGGAAAGGTTAAGATTGTGAAAACAAAAGGAAGTTACAATGCAAAAAAATGCAGATAATGGATTCAGTCGAAGGTTTTCGAGGAGCCGGAGAGTTTGGCAAGCTGGCCAAAAGATCTTCAGAGCCGGTGCTCTGTGTTTGACGTCTGGTATCATCTTGCTGTTTCTTCAAAAGAAAGTTAGGACCCAAGTGAGCTAAATGGCATGAACATTTTATCTTATGAACAACCCACCATATTCTCTTTACTAGGAAAGGTTCTGAGTCGTAGGAGACGATAATTACCTTTGGAGCATCAGCATGGCTTGTCTCCGCTTCTTCCTGTGAACAATCGTTGCCAATGAGCTGCATAAAGAGAAGGCCAAGAGATTCGAGTTCTACCTCCGAGTCGTCAAGCTCGAGCATTTCCTGGGTAGAGGTTTTCTTCTTACGACCCGGAGCGCGGGTTTTACCGGCCTTAGGCTTCTTCTTCGAGGGGCAGTATATATCTTTCTCCACAAAGGGGTGTAAGCCTATATATATATATATAAAAGTCTCCGGAAGGTTAAAAGGAGTAACGCAGAAGGTTAAAACAAAACAAGTAACTTGCTGGAATGGATTCTTACATTTGGAGTCGGGTTCTTAGCACAAAAAGGGCTCAACCCGGTCTTATTGCAAAGATCTTGAGGCTCGCCTAGAACTGACTTGACGATCGTATTGAGATCTTGGTATGTCAAAGGTGTGGTGTTGAAACGAAGAGGGTCATCTACTGCACCCGTATATTCACACATAATTTTATCCCACTGGCTCAACAACAAGATCCTCTAGGTGACCCAACAACGGGTTAGATCAACGCTAGTCAAGCCGTTGGCCATTAAGGCCCTGATTTTTGCGAAAGCCAGGGCATATTTTGCTTGCTCTGCGGCAGACATCCGATCTGGGAGCTCGGTGGATGTGCAAAGTCGGGTAGGGCGGTAACCTGGCAGCGGCTTCTCTCCTTTTGGAGAAGTAGCTTTGCAGTAGAACAAAGTCTTGTTGCAGTCCTTGGGGTGACTCGGCAAGGTGGCCACAGGAAAGATCATATCTCTCCTCCTCTGGATAGAGATGCCTCCAAGTTCCAAACTCGGCCCAACTGCCACTTCAGTCTGACGGTTGATGTAAAAGTAGTCATGAAAGAGGTCAACAGATGGCTCATCTTGCAGATATGCCTCGCACGAGACTTGGAATTGGCACATATTGGTGACAGAATTGGGACCTATGTGTTGAGGATGGAGTTTGTAAAAATGAAGGACATCCCAGAAAAACTTTGACCCGGGTGGGTTAAAACCTCGGAGAAAATGATCAGCAAACATGGCCACTTCCGCTTCCAAAGGGATGGGTTTGACCTCTCGCCCTGGAACCCGCCAGTGAACGATGTTCCGAGCTGGCAAGACACCCATCACTATGAGGTCTTCGAGAAACGACTCAGTAATCCCAAAACTAACCCAATCACAAGACGCATGGGCTTTAGACATGACGGCGGGTTAAGACCTGTCAAGGGAAATAAATTCGACGGGTTAAGAAACCTCATAATAAAACAACTACATCTGGCGGTAATGATATTTGGCGGGTTAAAATCGCCATTTACTATGGAGTAGGCGAGTCAAAATTACTACAAGGAGAACCGACAGTACAATGGCGGGTTAATAGACAGCAGCTAGTGGAAATTCTACTAAGTATGCACAAACAGATTCCACCAATTACGGCGACCGCTACAAGATCTATGGATGAAGAAAAAGGGAAATGTATTATGAACAAAAAAGACAGCGGAAGTGCGAACAGTTCATGCATAAAGTCTGTTCCAGAAGGGATCTACATTGAGTAGTTCAAGCCTATTAGACGGAGCATCACATAAATTGACTAGGGTATCGGAGCCTAGGGTGTACTCGTTCTCAGTTTACGGTGAGGTTTCCGACGAACAGCGTAGGAATCGAAAAAACTCCGGTGAGCTAATGTAGATCCATAAAAGAAGAGAAGAGGAACCTGAAGGGATACGAAGAAGTGGTAGAACACTGGCGAGTTCTGGTCCGATCACGGTGATGCAATGGCCGTTGTTGGTGTAGAGGGGAAACATGCGGCGGTAGAGCTTCACATGCGAGAGTGCAGGAGGAAGAATAAGAAGAGAGATGGTGGCGGCGGAGAGGAGAAAAATAAATGAGACCCATCCCTCGCCTATTTATGAGATGGGACAACAACAATTCACGCGAGAATCAAGGAGGCGCAATGATTATTGACCAAAGGATATGCCTCGATTTTTGGGCCGACCATTTGATGAGACGATCCGTCGCGACGTCATAGAATCTTTTTGACGTGTCTAAAATGATGTCATCCGTGGTTATGGCGGGTTATGAATTTTTTCTCTTTCAGGTAACAAAGATGTGAGACTCGTCGCCAAATGAATTCGAAGATTGACATGAACAGGTTCAAATCAATCTGGGGCCTCATGTTGGGGATATAACCCCGTGGCGAGACCCGCCCAGGAGGGGCCGAGTCACGCCTGGCGGCTCATAGTCAAGACCCTTAAAGTGGGCTGGAGGATTGTAGACAAGACTACATGCTGACTTACTAGACGAGCCAAGATGGAGGTCCAGAAACTAAAGATGGTGCGAGACCCGAGCATGTAAGCCGCCCGGGAGACGGCTTGCCCAGGACGGCAAGGCGGCTTAGAGATATGACCAGACACCTTGTGTAAGACGGTCTGGACTCTTGTAACCCCAGGGACTTGACCTACCTATATAAAGGCGAGTCCCTGGGGTGGCTTAGCTCAAGAAACAATTGATCGATAGCTAGGTCAAGCGAATCCGCTCCCTTGTAATCGATACTCCATCAATACAACACAAAGCAGGACATAGGCTTTTACCTCTTTCCGAGGGGCCAAACCTGGGTAAACTCGTGTCTCTCGTCCCGTTCAACCCCTTTGAGTCCACCACCTTAGCGATGGCCTCAAACCTAAGTCCTAGGACATCCATCGTGACAAAACCATGACAAATACTATGTTAGCTTATATGATCATGCAAAGCAATATGACAACGAAAGTACAAGTCATATGATGTGACGGTGGAAGTTGCATGGCAATATATCTCGGAATGGCTATGGAAATTCCATGATATGTAGGTATGGTGTTTGTTTTAATAAAGATATAATGAGGCTTATGTGCAACATAGCATATCATGTCACGGGGTTTGGATGCACCGGCAAAGGTTGCACCGATCGGGCAATACACGGTTCCGAAGTGGCTAGCAAATATGTAAAGGTGAGAGTGCGTATATCCATGGATTCACATTAGTCATAAAGAACTCACATACTTGTTGCAAGATTTTATTAGCTCTCTCGAAGCAAAGCACTACTCGCATGCCCCTAGGGAGGAGGTTGGGAGGCTTTAACCATCGTGCGCCTCCGACCTAAACAACACTAGGATTTCAATTAGGAATTAGTATGCTCACACATCATCACCATGCTACAAAAATATTTGGATGAACAACAAGTTAACAACCTCTAATTCATGACACTCTTATTAACCAATGATCATGCACTCATGCTCTTTCACATTACCATATTAATACCATTAACCATGATTTCTCTTTTATTTGCTACATGTGGTTTTGATTATGCACTCATTGAATACCTATTATTTTTGGACTAGTCTTATAACCCATGCAGATTACTGTCGCTATTTATTAACTCTAAAACAAATATAAGTGAAGAACGAGAGTGCAATTATTTCTATAAATTCTATACACTACCGTGCTCTCAAAGATATAAGTGAAGTACTAGAGAAACTGCTAATCTCAAAACATATAAGTGAAGCACAAAGAGTATTCTAATAAATTATGGTGATAATGTGTCTCTCAAGTGGGTGTGTGCAAAAAAACATTATCATGGGAAACTAAAACAAAATGCATACTAAAGAAAATGAAGCTCCAAGCAAAACTCATATCATGTGATGAATAAAAATATAGCTCCAAGTGACATACCGATGGATGGAGAGGAAAGATGGGATGACTTCCGGGGCATCCCTAAGATTATACACTTGAGTCTTCCCGATGTGATAAACATATCAAATACTTTAGGTACTGTTGTAAATTTATTTGTATTTTATTATTGCATAAGGTATTGTATTCTAACTTTTCCATGACTTATACCCCCGATATAACCCATAGCATCATCAAAACAAGCAAACTATGCAAGCAAAAACATCCCAGTAAAATCAGCAAAATTCTGCATTGAACGCTGAAGTTTCTATTTTTGCACCGTATCAATTCTACTTGTAAGTCATCCCAAAGGCTTTACTTGGCACAAGGACTAATTTAAACATAAAACCCAATCACTAGAGAGTCACTAATAATGTTATAAAAACAAAAAAAAGTAAAAAAGCAAAAATAATGATTACTATTGGGTTGCCCCCAACTAGCGCTGTTGTTTTACGCCCTAGCTAGGCAGATTGCATAGTTTCAAGTGTTGTCATCTTTGAGGCTCCACCCATAAGTAGCCCTAATGATTGATTCATAAGGTGGTTTAATTATCTTCCTAGGGAAGTGTTACATCCCTTTCTTTAATGGAAATTGGAACCTTATGTTCCCCTCTTTCATATCAATTATTGCACCTATAGTTCATAGAAAAGGCCTTCCAAGTATTATTGGACAAGTAGGATTGCATTCAATATCAAGCACAATGAAGTCTACAGGCACATAATTTCTATTTGCAAGGATAAGAACATCATTTATTCTACCTATAGTTTTCTTGATGATAGAATTCGCAAGATGCAAGTTTGGGGAACAATCTTGAATATTAGTGAGACCAAGCACATCACAAAGAGATTTAGGTATAGTTTAAAGACTAGAACCAAGGTCACACAAAGCATTGAATCCATATTATTTAAGCTATATATTGATAGTTGGTTCCCATTCATCATGTAATTATCGAGGAATAGAAACTTCAAGTTTCTCATCATAAGCTTTTATCATCGCTTCTACTATATGTTAGGTAAAAGCTTTATTTTGTTCATACATTATACTAAAGAGAAACTTTCATAATTAAGGTCCTTGTAATCCAAGATAGTGTGCACGTCACTAGTTAAAGTTTTAACCTCTCCGAACCCACTTTTTCAGTTTTAGCGTTAGAATCATCACCCTCCAAGCAAACGAGACTCTCTCTAGGTAGAGTTGACTCAATTCGAGTCCGTTTATCATTTATTTTAAGATAATTAAACAAAGATTCAATGGTATAAGTGTCAAGCATTTTAAGATCTTCATCATGATTCCGGTAAAAACCAGGTGGAAGATATTTTCCTAAGAATTCCCGCTCAAGAGTTAACTTAGCTGACCTCTACTTACTTTCATTAATAGATATCTTATAGATTTAATAGTCTCATTAAAATCATGCTTGGGTGGCAAAGTTTTACTTTTAAGAGTTTCAACATCAAGAGATATTCTATCCATGTTTTTAGTCAAAACATCAATCGTATGCAACCTTTGTTCTACCATACTATTAAAAATCTTTTGAGAACTAATAAATTCTTTAATTATGTTCACAAGATCAGCGGGTATCCTATTAGAATTTTTGGAAGAATTTCCATAAGAATTTCCATAAGATTTAGAGGAATTACCGGGATACGACCTAGCATTGAAATTTCCTCTGTACAAAAACCTATATCTACCATCCATATTACACCTGTATCACCATCTCTTCGCCGAACTAGTGCACCTGTACAATTTACCATTGTATTGGGTGTGTTGGGGACACAAGAGACTCTTTGTTATTTGGTTGCAGGGTTGTTTGAGAGAGACCATCTTCATCCTATGCCTCCCACAGATTGATAAACCTTAGGTCATCCACTTGAGGGGAATATGCTACTGCCCTACAAAACTCTGCTCTTGGAGGCCCAACACGAATCTACAAGAGGAAGGTTGCGTAGTAGACATCAGAATGTTGTTGCAAACCAAAGTTCCCATACAACTAAATAATTCCTGGATAATATTTTCCCTATGATATTTCCTTTTCCTACAACAAAAAGTTTTGTATCCAAATTTTTAGTAATTTCTACTTTAGGGATTTTATCATCCTCACTCTTCTTAATGACGAACTCAGACATGATAGCAACTTCTAGCAAGCAAACAAGTAAACTAGATAACTAAGCAAACAAGCAAATAGAAGTATTTTTTATTTTTGTTTTTATATAAATTAAAATATAACAATAAATAAAAATTAGAACAAGTGAATGACAATTTGTGCGATGAACCTGATAAGAATTTGATGATGTCTCCCCGGCAACATGTAGGATCGAAAGTAGGTTATAGGGGGGGTGATTAGACTACGTGACTAAATAAAAGTTTTGCCTTTTTCCCAATTTTAATTCTTGGCAAGTTTTAGCATTCATAGCATATCAAGTAACACCCTACACATGCATGTCTAAGAGTATTGCAGCGGAAACTGAAGACATTGCACATACAAGTAAAGAGAGGGTTAGGAATGCAAACACAAGTGATGACACGATGATTTTTCCTGTGGTTCCGATAGGTGGTGCTATAGTATGTCCACGTTCATGGAGTCTTCAACCCACGGAGGGTAATGGCCGTGAGAGTCCATGGAGGGCTCTACCCATGGAGTGTTCCACAAAGAAGCAACCTTGACTATTCCACGCGGCTTCCGTCCACGAAGGACTAGCCTCACCATGGGTAGATCTTCACGAAGTAGGCGATATCCTTGCCCTTACAAACTTCTTGTTTCACTCCACAACATGAAGTAGGAGGCTCCCAAGTGACACCTAACCAATATAGGAGGCACTACCCTCCAAAAGGTAATAGGATCAGTAATGACGATGAACTCCTTGCTCTTGTGCTTCAAGATGATAGACTCCTGAACACACAATCTCTCTCTCATAGATTTGGCTTGGTAGAAGAGATGGGATTGGTGGAAAGCAACTTGGGGAGGCTAGAAATCAAGACCCATATGGTTGGAGTGGAATATCTTGACCTCAACACAAGGGTAGGTGGTTCTCTCTTAGAAAACTGAGTAGGATAGGTATGGAATAGTTCTGAGTGCGTCTCTACCGACTGGGTGGTGGTGAAGGGGTATATATAGGCATCTCCAAAAAGGCAACCGTTAGACACAATAAGTCAGACTCGATGACACCAAAGTGTAAAACTCGGTGGTACCGAAGTGACAAAAAGTGGCAACTTTTGAATCTCAGATGGATCGATATATAACTCTTGGTTGCACCGACAAGGTGACCAACGGTCATATTTACCAAACTCGGTGACGCTGATTCACCATTCTCAATCGGACCGAAAATGAGAATTTGCATAACAGAAAGTTGGCAACCCAACTCAGTGGCACCGAGTGCAGTGTCGGCTGCACCGAAGTGTTAGGGTTTGGCTAAGTCTGTCTAGGGTTTGGAACTCGATGGCATCGGGATAGTAAAGTTGGTTGCACTAATTTGGTATATTTGGCTTAGGACAGACTTTGGTGGGAGAGAATGTGGATGTCTTGGTGATTGTCACTTGTGCACGTTTGAGCATATTGTTCACCATCAAAACTTTACCCCATTTTAATAGTATTGGCTTTCCTATAGACTCAAAGTGATTTCTCACAAATATGAAATGTAGAGTCCTCTTGCTTGAAGCTTGGCCAACCTATTTCCTTGCATCTTGGGGTAATTCCACAGTCCTTGTGCCATTCCCATCATTGAACTTTTCCTGAAATGTACTTGGTGAAGACATTAGTTAAATGACTTATATGTTGTTATTAATTACCAAAACCACCAAGGGAGCAAATGTGCTTTCACAACAGCGCCAGAAATTCTTCATTCTACATGTAAACTACATTGGGTTTTCCTCCAAAGAGGAGTGGATGCAACACATTAGATATAAGTATTTCCTTAGTGAGAACCAAGGTTATCGAACCAATAGAAGAATCACACACACAGAATCAAACACTTGCACCCAACACCTACACACACATAATCAAACACTTGCAGCCAACGCGGGCAAGAGGGTTGTCAAGTCCCTTAAACTCATTACTTGCAAGGATTAAATACTAATAATTGGATAGATATAAATATAAATAAATTAATAGCAAATAAAAGGCAGCAATATTTTGAGGGTTTGAGTAAGAAATCTAGACACAATAGAGAGAAAGATGGCGTATCAAACAAGGACACACACACGTTTTGTGATCATTTTGATTCTCTACAGAAACCATCGGGTAGTCTAGACTGTTCGATAGCGTTACAGACGAGTACATGAGACCATTTGAGAGGTCATTTGACATTTTTGACAAGGAGCAAAAAAGAACAAAATGAGTGACGGTGTTCAATACGGGTGCCGGTGTCCGTTTCAACGGTCGTTTCATGTGCACGCACACAAAGGTGAGTTAAACCGGTTTAAAGACGGTGTGACATGCAAACTCTTGCTCCTATATGAGCGGTCATTTTGCAAGCCCGCGGGTCCAATAATCCCAAGGAAGGAGGTATTTTGCCCCTATCTCTCTTTTCTTCTTCTTCTTCCTCCCCCAAACCGCTCCAAACCCTAGCAAAGCTTCGCTCGATCTCTCTACTCATTAGTTTTCAGTTGGAATCCTTCTGTGTGATTAATCTTCAGTACATTTCTCCTCCATTACCCAATTTATTTTTCATGAATCCACATTCTACATGCTAGCATTGCCATGTCTAGGATATGCATATTTGTGATTCAAACTTTAGTTTGGTACGGATTTGTTGATGTTTTTAGAGGAGTATGATGTTGTGAGTAACATAGGATCATTATTGTTTCATTGTATTGGAATAAAACTATTTTATATATGTTTACACAGAGGTCTTCTCATGTACGTGGTGGTTCAAGGTCATCCATCGCACAACCGCAACAAGTTTTCACTCGGGGGGTCGTCTTTACTGACCATGGAGCAAGGAAGAAGTTCTAGAAGCTCATAGGTATCACTCATGATTTTAATTTGCTTTGTCATAATACTGGGCTGTATCATTTTTTATCAGGGATGTGAAACTTATGAATGATTGACACATGAGTTGCTTAGTACTCTCTTGCACAATGTTGGTTTAATGACAAATGGATATGAGGAGGAGAGGATCACTTTTCGTCTCCCTGACCAAGAATTTAGCATCACTTTCGTTGAATGGTGTATCTACTTTGGCTTCCCCAAAACTGATGATGATATTAGATATGTTTATGATTTCAATGACGTGGACCCAAGGAAATCATTGTACCACATGAGTCACCATGGCTCTAATCAAAGAGCCAGTCGCATTCAAAGTTCCACTATACGTTATTTATACTATGTTATCACTAACTCGTTGCAACCAAGAGGAGCAATTTCTAAGGTGAATGATGAGAACATGCTAGTTCTCGAGAAAGCAGCAAACATGGATGTTGGTTATTTGCCAAACCTAGGAGACAACACTTTTGCTACACCTCGCGCATCAAGCAAATCATGCACAAGGAGATGTCATGTGTGGAGGAGTGATTACCATGTTGTCCAACTCCCTTGGAATCAACTATAATCATCTCTGCCCCATTGTCGGTAATGCCCTTGTTAACACTCGTATTTTTACTAGCACTGGTATGGTAGTAGTTCGTAATGGTCGTCATTGTATCAAAATTCCTGGAGTGGCGTACTTGTTACCCACACCTATGCCTAACCATTTCTCCATCGAGAATAGACAATTGCATTATTTTGGGCAGGAAGGAGGTGCAACTTTCAACCAGGAAGGGCCGTAACCTGAACAAGTAGATGAAGAAGAAGTTGCCACCGATGAAGAGGAGGAGTAGCCCCAGCAAGACTACACCACCACTACTTGTAAGTTGCATTGAGTTCTTCCCCGAAGAGGAGAGGCGATGCAACACATAGAGATAAGTATTTACCTTGGTGAGAACCAAGTTTATCAAACCAATAGGAGAATCACACAAGTTCTCGTCGTCAACACCTCCACACACAAAATCAAACACTTGCACCCAACACAAGAAAAAGGGTTGTCAAGGGCCTTGAACTCGTTGTTTGCAAGGATTAAATACTGATAATTTGATAGATATAAATAGGAAATAAAATAACAACAATTAAAAGGCAACAATATTTTTATTATTTTAGTAATAATTTTGTGTAGACCCGGGGTCCATAGTTTTCGCTAGAGGCTTCTGTCTCGAAGATGGCATATGGTGGGTAGGCAAATTACTGTTTGGCAATTGATAGAAAAGTGCATAGTTACAAAAAATATTTATTCACTGCAATGATCATGTATATAGGCATCACGTGCATAAGAAAGTAGAGCGACTCGTGTATGCATTTACTACTATTACTCCACTCATCTACCGCTATCCGACATGCATCTAGAGTATTAAGTATGAAACAGTGTAATGCCTTGAGCAAGATGACATGATGTAGACAAAGTAAACTCAACTAATATGAATAAACACCATCGTTTTGTCCGTGATGGAAGTAATACAATATGTGTCATGTCCCCTTCTGTCACTAGGATTGAGCACCACAAGATTAACCCCATCACAACGCCCCACTCCTGTGAAGATAAATCAATCTAGCTGGCCAAACCAAACCGACAGATCAGAGAGAAATACGAAGCTATAACAATCATGCATACATGAATTCAGAGATGACTCAATTAATATTCATGAATAATCTGATCATAAACCAACAATTCATCGGATCTCAACAAACACACCACAAAGAAGATTACATCGAATAGATCACCGCAGGAATCACGGTGAAATTTGCATTGAAGATCAAAGAGAGAGAGAGAGAGAGAAAGCCATCTGGGTACTAGCTATGGTCCTGAGCTACTCATACATCACCATGCGAGCAACAAGGTTGATGTAGAGGTCCTCCATGGTTGATCCCCCCTCTGGCAGGGCATCGGAATAGGGCTCTAGATGGGCATACGATAGAACAAAGGCTTGCAGCGGCGGAGAAAGTATTTTGTCTCACTCTCTCTTGGTTTCCTGATTTTAGAGAATTTATAGAGGTGGAGTTAGATCAAACAGAGCCACGGGGTGGTCCCAAGGAAAGTGGCATTCCCTCTTGCCTTTGCACCACCCCATGCAACCTCCAGACTCCCTCTGAAGGTCTCATTTTTGTCCTGAAAAAATTATCAAAAATTTTCGTGGCATTTGAACTTTGTTTGGTACGAATTTCCAGAAAGGCCAAAAATTAACAGAAAACATCAACTGAACTGGGCATTGGGTTTATAGGTTAGTTCCCAAAAATGATATAAAACTACATATAAATGCATATAAAGTATCCTAGAATGATAATATAATAGCATGGAACAGTAAGTAATTATATATACGTTGGAGACGTATCAACCACCTATGCGGACCTCAACAACCTCGAGGGTTCTATCCATGATATGAGAAACCTCGCATCGTCCCTGAGAGGCACAACCGCCAACATGAACGTGGACTTGTCCAACTGGAGGCAGGAGTGGGATCCTAACCAATGGCCACAATGGTCTCGCCGGCTTGGGCTTGCAAGAGCCTAAGCATTGGGGAGGTTAGCAACACTTCTACATCAAGATGTGGCAGTGTTTGAATAAATTTTATTGTGGTTCTAGTTAACCTCGAGGAGCATCAAAACACTCGTGTTGGTTTGTTCCAACACTTTGCTTTTTATTTGCTTTTGCCTTTTTTGCCTTTGCAATTTTTCGATTACAAGTTACTTTACAAAAAACCAAAAACCAAAAAATTTGAATAAGCTTTGCTTTGCTCTTGTTCTTCATTTAGCCCCTTGTACTTTGTTTGCATTTTGTTTTTAGAGGAGTTTATCTATGCGAGGACAATGAGGAATCCAAGAGTAAGGAAGATTAGTTTGTAAATTCACAACCGTGAAGGTATGTCCTATGATCCCCGTCTTTTGCACTTGGATACTTAGAGTAGATGTGGTAATTGTATGTGTGATATGTCTAGATGAGAGTAAGTCTTGATAGTTGATACAAAGGTTTTGCTCTAGTAGCTGAAATAATTATGTAGCCTTTGTTTTCTTTAGTTTAGACAACTAAGACTTGTCATCGGACAATTTTTGAATGAAATGTTATTAACCAAGTATAACTTCACACAATAGAAAGTCTCTCAAGACTTGGGAGTTGAGAAATTATAGTGGAAGTGATGTTTGAAATGCCCAACCCCATGTTGTTAATTTTAATAGACTTGATATCACTTGTGGTGAATCGTCTAGAGGAACCTAGTTGAAAGGTGGGTGAGACTATGCCAAAAATTTGTGATGTATATCTCAACATGGTGGTACAGTCTCAGGCTGGTGTCATGGCCTTTGCTACTGTATATGCGTTTACGTGTGTAAATGTGGCTTCGTCACCCTTCTTGATGTTATTTTGAGGACTCCATTGGCTAATGAATGATCCAAGAGATTTCATATATGAGTTTGTTATCATACGTAGTGGCAACACTACAAACTAATAGTATTTGGCATTCTCTTGAGTGGGTGTGTATGTGGTAAATAAAGTGGATTGAACAAAAGAGCTCGTAAGAGACATTATTGTTAAAGGCCCATAGTTCCCAAACATAAGCTACAATGAAGACCTATGCATGGTCAGTTATTTGGCATAATCTCCTTCATGTGACAATCAAAGTTCCAAAAAACAATGATTGAAACAAAGTGTTTAAGAGCCTAGAGGAGGAGACAATTGTGGGTGTGCTCATAAGCACTAGAACATCATATTTTACTACATGCATTCTACTCCCTAACTTATGTTTTTATGTCTCTATCTTAAGAAACTATGCTATGCATTCCCAACAAGCAAGTGTTGTCTAGATTAAATGAAATGAAGTGTTGCAAAGTTGTTCTATCTAGTAGATCAAAAATCTTGTGTTGGTTATCTTTGCTTCACTAACACTTGCACTATAACCATGCCATCGCTATATCTATGCTAAGTTTTCAGGTCAAGAAGCAGAGGGCTATCTATGCATATTGATTGTAAGTGAACTAAAACCTTCTTGTTATTTTGCTTGAAACAACTATGTTCCTTATGCTTCGGATTTCTCTCTATGTTGCTCGAGGATGATCAAGTTTAAGCTTGGGGGAGTTGATGAGTGATATTTTTACACTCATTTCAACCATGAAAACAGAGATATTTAAATAAATGGGAGATATTCGCTCTCATATTGCCACTAATGATTAATGACTGTAAAGAATTCCAGAAATCCTCTCTTTGATATTTTTCCACATGAAATGGGCTAAAAGGGGAAAAATTACATGGGAGAAAGGAAAGGAAGGATAATTAAAAAAAAGTCACCGGGAGGCGTCATGAGGCCACCAGAGTCAAAGTCGACATTCCATGTGATCACACTCACTCACATGAGCAGTCATTTGGCATGGAAACCGAGGTAGGTCATCTGGCTAAACAACTTTTATCAATGCGACCCTATCAAAATATCAAACAAATAATGTCGAGCACAACCATAACCTCTTCATCATGTTCTTCATCCAGAAACCCTAGCTGGCGCCATTTTCATCTCTATAGCCATCTTCACCACCATAGAGCTCTCTCATCTCGTTCATACTTGTAATCGTGCATCACACAAGGCATCCGTTGTCACACATATTGCAATCAATCAATCCTAAGATGTGTTCTTCAATTTTTTCCTCTCGCGATCTGATCTCCATGTGTGATTAGTTTGGTAAGGTATGGGTGAGGCATGAGGCTTGCAACCCTAGGTATCTGGTGAACGGATCTACATATGTCTTTTAAAATGTCGTGTATGTGTGAAATAAAATTGTTTCACGAAGTGTATCTTTTCTTGTCCGCGATCTTCATCCCTGTAGGTACCCAGGATCATGGATATTGAGCACCGGTGAGGCTATGAGTAAGGGGGTCGTGAAGTGTTATACCAAACACCAGTATCAATAAGGTTTAGTATGGTAACATGGATCATATCCTTGGGATTCATGAGGTGTAGTTATTAAACACCCAATGCTTTTTCTGATATTATTATCTTAACTATTGGGGCAACCCTACGAGACGGATAAGGCCTTCGGTAGGATAACTGATTCTTGATGCAGGGCTCATGCTAGTCAAGATGCTTTTTAGACACATCCCACACTCCCATATGAAGCAAGCACCTATTGATGGGTGACTGACCGAGCAGAAACTAAAATCTCTTTTTATCCCAGCATCAATAATGGACCTTTTAATTAGTGGTATGACTCCCGTACAATCAAACAATTCTTGATTAACATTCTTCTCGATAATATTCCCGCCACCCACGCAATATATTTTAATATTTAAGAACGTGGGAGCTTAATCATAGTGAATTTTATTCTCAGGAGGATCATGACTATCATCAGATAATTTAGGTTTTTCCTCATGAAACTCAGTAGCAGTATCCTCAGTAGCGCTTTCAATAATAACTTTCTCGAATTCAAACATGGAATAGCAGTTTCAGGCAAGCAAGAAAGGTAATATATTTTTGGTATTTTTGTTTTTTATAAAACTTAAACTAAAATCAAGTAAAAGTGTAACAAATAATGATTATGTGTGTGAAGGAACCTATAGTTGTTTGATAATACTCCCCGACAACGGTGCCAGAAATCCTTTTGCTACTTAGTGTTTCTGGCCCGTGTTGGGTGCAAGTTTTTGTTCTTGTGTGTGTAGGTATTGTTGATGGTTGTTTGCATGATCCTCCTATTGGTTCGATAAACCTTGCTTCTCACCAAGGGAAATACTTTTTGCTACTTTACTACATCCATCCTTTCCTCTTCGGGGAAAAACCCTATGCATCTACTAGGCTGAAGCAAACTGGTAGATCAAAAATCATACATAGATATAAAAATCACACATAATAAAGTTCAGATTTGATTCAATTACTTTCAATGAATAATCTGATCATAAACCCACTATTCATCGGATCCCATCAAACACACCGCAAAAGAGGATTACATCGGATAGATATTCGAGGAGAAGATTGTATTGAATATCAAAGAGAGAGAGAGAGAGAGAGGGAGAGAGATAATCACTATGGACCCATATGTGTGTGGTGTACTACTCATGCATCATCATGGAGGCAACAAGGTTGACGAAGATAGCCTCCATGATCAATTCCCCCTCTGACAGTGTACCGATAGAGGCCTCCAGATGGGATCACATAAGAAGAGAGGCTTGTGGCATGTAAAAATTGTTTCGGGTCTCCTTCTAGTGGTTTTGGGACTTTAGGGAATTTATATAAGTGGAATTAGGGAAATCGGAGTTACGAGGGGCCCACAAGCTCAGGTGGCGCGCACCCCTAGGGGCACAACATGTGTGATTGTGGACCTCTCCTACATCATATGGTCTCCTCCCAGTGCTTCTATGGTAGCTTTTGATTCAGAAGAAATCTCCATTTGGACTTCGTTTGGTATTGGTTTGTTGCGAAACAAAAAATAGGCAGAAAATAGAAACTAGCACTTGGCACTAGATTAATAGGTTAGTTCCCAAAAGTGATATAAAACGTTCTCTAATGCATATAAGATTGATAATATAATAACATGAAACAATCAAAAATTATATATACACTAGAGACATATCAGTGACGCACAAAATAAGCATTCTCATCTAATGATTTTTCCTCAACTAAGCTAGTTGGGGTTTCAACACAAGCAAAAATGGATCGAAGATGACCCAAGTAGAAAACTTTAAGTGGATCCACATTTTAACAAGCGAAGATGCAAGCAAATAGGAGGCACATGTCAACACAAGCACACATTTTTTTTATTTTTTTATTTCTTTGTAAAATAGAAATAAAATAAAATAAAAGTAGAACAAGTAAATGATAATGTGTGAAGGAACCTCCAGTATGTTTGATAGCTTCCTCGACAACAATGCTAGAAATTTCTTCTGCTACTTGTAGATGTGTTGGGTTTTCCCGAGGAGAGGAAGGGATGATGTAGTAAAGTAGGGATAGGTATTTCCCCCAGTAAAGAACCAAGGTTATCGAACCAATAAGAAGTTATCCAAATAGACGGTCAACGGTTCCTACACACACAAGAGCAAATACTTGCACCCAACGCGGGCAAGAGGGTTGTGAAGCCCCTTGTACCCGTTAATTGCAAGATTTAATATTGATAGAGTAGGAAAAATAAATATTAATAAAAATTAAATAGATAACAACAAATATTTTTATGTATTTTCGATATATAAAATATAAATATGGATCCGGGGGCTATAGTGTTCACTAGAGGTATCTCTCTCATGAGCATAGTAGCGGTGGGTGCACAAATTATTGTTGGCAAATTGATAGAGAAACAAATAATTATGTCCTTATTCATGACATTATCTATATATAGGCATTACGTCCATGATAAGTAGAATGAAACGATTCTGCATCTACTACTACGACTCCACCAATCGACCGCTATCCAACATGCATCTATGATATTAAGTTCATGAAAAATAGAGTAATGGGTTAAGCAAGATGAAATAATGTAGACAAAGTAAGACTAAATAATATGTTCCGACCCCGTCATTTTATCCTTAGTAGCAACAATACAAATACATGCCTCGCTAATCCTCCTGTCATAGTGAGGACACCGCAAGATTGAACCTACTACTATGCATCACTTCCTCTGATGATCTACTCATTTACTTGGCCAAAGAAAACTCATAGATCGGAAAGCATACATAGCTACATGTAATCATACATGATAAATCTCAAATTTGATCAATTACTTTAGTGAATAATCTTAACATAAACTCACAATTCATTGGACCCCAAAAAACAAATCTCGAAAGTTACATCTAACAGGTCTTCGAATAGACCATTGTATTGAAGATCAAATGAGAGAAAGAGAGAGAGATACAGATCTAGCTATAACTATGGACCGGTAGGTCCTGTTGGAACTACTCACACATCATGTGGGAGGCAGCAAGGTTCATGAAGACGGCCGCCATGATGGATTCCCCTACCAGCAGAGTACCGAAAAATACCTCAAGATGGGATCGCGGTGGAACGGAGACTTGCAACAGTGAAAAATGTGTTTCAGATGCTCCCCTAGGGATTTTGGAATATTAAGGGGTTAATAGAACAAAGAGGTGGCGCAGGGGATCCACAAGGGTGACATAAGGGCATAGGGCACGCCCTGCCCCCTAGGCGTGCTCCTGGACTTGTCGCCTCCTCCTACGGCATCTAGTCTCCCTTTGAAGTTTCCACGTCTTTTTTTGCTCCAGAAAGAAATTATAATAAGTTTGTCACATTTGGACTTCTTGATAACCCACAAGTATAGGGGATCACAACAGTTTTCGAGGGTAGATTATTCCACCCAAATTTATCGCTTCGACACAAGGAGAGCCAAAGAATATTCTCGAGTATTCGCAGCTGAGTTGTCAATTCAACCACACCTGAAAGTCTTAATATCTGCAACAAAGTATTCAGTAGCAAAGTAGTATGGAAGTAACAGTACGGTGGCACAAGTGACAGTAGAAGTTTTGTAGTGATTGTAACAGTAGCAACGGAGAAGTAACTTAGCAAGGATCAATATGTGAAAAGCTCGTAGGCAATGGATTGGTGATGGATGATTATGTCAGATGGCATTCATCATGCAACCGTTATAACATAGGGTGACACAGAACTAGCTCCATTTCATCAATATAATGTAGGCCTATATTCCATATATAGTCATACGTGCTTATGGAAACAAATTTCCATGACATCATTTGTCTTACCCTCCCATGGCAGCGGGGTCCTAATGGAAACTAAGGGATATTAAGTCCTCCTTTTAATAGAGAACCGTACCAAAGCATTAGCACTTAGTGAATACATGAACTCCTCAAACTACGGTAATCAACGGAAAGAATCCCAGTTATTGTCACCCTGGGGGATGCGGATCATAACTCATAATAGGTGTCTACAACTTGCAAGATAGGATCAAGAACACATATATATTCATGAAAACATAACAGGTTCAGATCTGAAATCATGGCACTTGGGCCCTAGTGACAAGCATTAAGCATAGCAAAGTCATAGCAACATCAATCTCAAAACATAGTGGATACTAGGGATCAAACCCTAAAACTAACTCGATTACATGAAAAATCTCATCAACCCATCACCGTCCAGCAAGCCTACGATGGGATTACTTACTAACGGCTGAGAGCATCATGGAATTGGTGATGAAGGATGGTTGGTGATGACAAAGGCGTCTATTTCCCCTCTCCAGAGCCCAAAACGGATTCCAGATCTAGCCTCCCGAGGAAGAATATGAGGTGGCGGCGGCTCCGTATCTTGAAACGCGATGAATTCTTCTCTCTAATTTTTTCTCCGCGAATATGAATATATAGGAATGGAATTGAGGTCGGTGGAGCCACAAGGGGCCCACAAGCCTGCTAGGCGCGGCCAGGGGGGGTGGTCGCGCCTGGTGGGCTTGTCACCTGTGGGTGCCCCCCTGGTTTATTCTTTCGCCAGTATTTTTTATAAATTCTAAAAATATTCTCCATAAATTTTCAGGTCAATCTGAGATCTTTTATTTCTGCACAAAAATAACACCAAGGAAATTCTGCTGAAAACAACATCAATCCAGGTTAGTTCAATTCAAATCATGCAAATTAGTGTCCAAAACAAGGGCAAAGGGTTTGGAAAAGTAGATACGACAGAGACGTATCAGGACCCCTTTGCTACTGATTTTCTGTAAATACCAAAAATAAGTAGAAAAAAGAAACTGACATTCGGCGCCGAGTTAATTGGTTAGTTCCCCAAAATGATATAAAATGGCATATAAAGCATACAAGATTGATACAATAATAGCATCGAACCATGAAAAAATATAGATACGTTGGAGACATGTGAGTGCGATTTAGTGGGAAACTTATATGCATGTGTGGAATGATAAACGGTAAAATAAGATTTCTAGTCTCTTCTCTAAGACTAGCCCAAGTGTTGTTGGTGATCATGTTTTCTAGATGTTAGGACATCATTAGGTGTAATGATGATACTAAAACCACATTGAGTGTATGGCGTTATAAGAACGATCATATTAAATCGGCCCAACCTTGTTTGTTATACTTTGAGATAATATCGTCTCAAATCAATTGTTATGACACAGGGTGCTAGCATGTGTGTTATGTTCCCTACACCATGAGAGTATCGTAGTATCATCTTACCATTTGATAAATTTTGGGGTTGCTCAAACATCATATGTAACTAGGTGATCATAACGACAACTTACAGGTCATTAAAAAGATTGGCAAGGGACTAGATAGCTCGAGAGTGGTATTTGATCCTTAGATGATGGCAAGATATTCTTAGGTCCCTCTAAGTGTGACAACATCCATAACCATCTCGCCAAACAAAGGTGACTATGTCTAGGGATGTCAGAACACATCAACAAGAAAGAAGAACAAAACCGGTAACGAGGGCAAACGATATGGTGAGCATGTGAATGAGTCAAGAGGATACCAATGCATTTTAGGTTTTGTAAAGTATCCTGAAGCAAAGGGAATGTCACATAATATCCAAAGGTTCAATGAAATATCATTCATGTACACATATGAATTAATATGGATGGCCATAATTCCACCATTGGTCATTGAACAAAGGGGTTTCGTTCATGTTATGAGTTACCAAATCTACGGTGTCACGCGCTTAAGGTAATCACGATTTGTTGAGTGTTAGCAGTGCAGGATTAATGAGAACATATTTGTGAAATTGTTTCATTAATATTTGAGAGGATCCGGATGCGTTTTGGGGTCAATGGAAGGGTTTCGAAGACTATCGGGCAATACCGGGTATTACCGATAAATAATATATAGGTGAAAAATGTTTCCGGAGATGTTAAATTAATAATAAAAGGCTGTTATAATAGTTAGAAGGCTTTTATATTTAATTTAATATCAACGGGGCTTAAAATACCAAGTGGTGGAAGGCAACTTGGGCCATAAGGGCCCAAGTGGAAATGGTTTCCTCTATTTGGAAGGGGAAGGGCGAATTGGAGAGGGAAGTCCCCCTCCTCTTGGATAGCCAAAGGAGAGGGACTTTCTCTCCCCTTGTGGCATCTCTCCTCCTCCCCTCAAATTATATATACTAGAGGTTTTGCACCCTTTTAACACACAACTTTTGAAGTCTTAACATGCGTGACACTCCTGATAATATACAACAACATTTTGGTTCGTGGATCAAGAAACATAAAAAAAGTGATAGAGATTTAGTGGAAGTTTATCTGCTATATTCTGGATTTTGTAGAAACTTGGAAACGAAGATGTGTTTGATAATAATAGGGTCATTGATCCGTGTGTTCTAGTTAATCTGATTGTGAAATAGTTACATGAATGGAATGTTTTGCAGAAGAAACAAGGAAGAGTAAAGCAAATTATTGGGGATATGCCCCATAGGATGACCCGCCAGGGGGTTAACCCGACTACTAGGCGATGGATCATAACAAAGCTGTCACACAAATTTTGAGTCTCTAAGAGGCCCAAGACCAAGGGAGGGCGGCTTGACTAACAAGTCCGGTTCATGGGCCATACTTGGTAGGTCGGCTTGATGATGTCATCATGAAGGACGTCATGTGCTTGGAAGATAAGACAAGTAAAAGTAGATTAGGTCACAGGTCGTAGTACGACCTAGACTCTGTTGTAATCTCAGGACCTCGACCTATATATAAAGGGGAGCTCCTGAGATAGAGATATCAAGTAAGAAAGAAACCCACGAGAGCTAGGCTAGCGATTCCGCACCCTTGTAATTGAGATCATCATCAATACACGCAAACCAGGATGTAGGCTTTTACCTCCATTGGAGGGGCCGAAACTAGGTAAACCCTTGTCTCTCTTTCTCGATTAACCCCTTCCAAGTCTTCACCTACTTGCGATGGCCACACGCTTAAGTTCTGTCACGAGGACATCTGCCATGACAAAGCCACGACAGTTAGCGCCCACCATGGGGCCACTACACGGTGGAACTAAGTTCTTGGAGGGAGCTCTCCCAGGGTTCGGGGGAAATGCGGTTGGTCAGATGACCAAGAGTCACCGTTGAAAGTGCAATCTTCCCTTAAGAATATTTTGATGTTGATGAAAAATACATATAGGGGACTAATTATGTTTGTCGAGTATATACACAAGTTATTAGCTCCATTTGCAGCACTATGTGGGATAATGGACACATCATATGAGGTATGACTCAAGGAGATTACCAACAAAGGAAATACACTCTTGGTTCTTTTATATATTTCTTGTGTAATAGGGACCCCACACTATTAAGAGGGGATCGAAGTGCTATGTTCAAGATTTGCTCAAGTATCATCATTTGGTCATCATCTCCTGGCACATGTTGTCTCACGAAATGATCCATGAAGACCAAATATCCCTAGGAAAACTACTTAGCCAAAACCTACATGACATATACTTCAAATACTGGTACCTAGCCAGATCATCCGGACCTGGCCCCGGATCGTCCGAGCAAAGCCTGGACCATCCGTACCTTCAAAACACTAGTACACTCCTTCAAAACACCAGTGCACTCCTGATGAAGCCGGATCATGTGAACCTTGGCCCGGATCATCTGGCTAAATCACTCTCTCAACATCAGCATCCCCTTGTGTGTAGCCAGATCATCCGAATGGTATTCCGGTTCATCCGGGCTTTCCCTGGATCATCCCGACGTGTTCCCGGATAATCGTAGCACCTCACAGCACCACCTCTTATGCATTTCTTCCATGTTCTTGGATCATTCGGTCTCTTATCCAGATCATCTGGACAGGTCAAATTCTGACGAAACGGCTCTATCTATTGGGTGTATATAAAGCCCCGTACCTCTTCGGGATGAACTTTACCACTACACTCAAATACCCCCGAAGAACACAAGTGCTCCCTCTATCTTTCTCCCCCACAAAATCCTAGATCCTGAGTCAATCTTTGTCGGTTTTAGAGAGTTGTTCCAGTCAAAAGAAAGACTCACTCCTTCCCCTTCTTGTGACCAAAGCAAATCATGGTTTTAGCAAGTCTTGAGCTTTCCCCCTTGGATCTTGTTACTCTTGGAGGTTGGAGACTCCTAGGCTATAGGAGTACTCCGGTGAGGAATCGTTCATTGTGATTACCCTAGAAAGTTTATGAGGGTTTGGAGACCACCCCAAGGTCTACCACTAGTGGTTTAGAAACGCCTTCATGGTGTTGTCTCAAGGAGAGAATAGGGTGAGCCTTCATGGCGTTGGTGTGCCTTCGTGGTAACATCCAACTCTCTAAACGGTGACTTAGCTTCCCTCCAAGGAAGTGAACATTGACATACATCCTCGTCTCTTGGAGTTGTGGTTATTCCTAACTCTAACACCCTACTTGCGGTTACTTGTCCTTGTGGACTTACTTGTATTATTTGTGCTTGCTTATCTAATTACTTGTTGTTTTATTTAGTACACGTAGCACAACTATCATCTTAGCAATTGTTAGGCTCACTTTCATATTGCGCAATATTGCCTAAAATTGCTTAGCAACAATTAAAATTTGTAAGTGTACCTATTCACCCCCCTCTAGGTCCATCTTGATACTTTCAAGTGGTATCGGAGCATCATGCTCTAATCTTGTGGCTTAACCGCCCTAGAGAGAGACATATAAGGATCAGAATCCTTTTGTTGCACTCCCTATTGAGAAAGGGACATCCTCTTCGGATGTGCGCATATCCTTCACCATTGAGGATCTTCAAAGGGCTCTCACCAAGCGAAAGGAGGAGCATGATGTTTCTATTGAGGCCTTGGTCAAAATGAGGTTGGATGCATTAGTTGCAAGAACACCACCACTAGAAAACCCAGGGGGTTTGATAAAGCAACCAAATGCACCCCTTCCTGATTTGGGCCAAGAAGCTCAAGTTGGTGACCATGCCGGTGTCCCATGGTTATATGCAAAATCTAGAGTGGAGAAACCTAAGTATAATGCTCGTGGCAACTGTCGGTGTCAAAACCGGTGGATCTTGTGTAGGGGGTCCCGAACTGTGAGATTAGGATCGATGGTAATAGGAGACGAAGGGGACATGGATTTACCCAGGTTCGGGCCCACCTATGGAGGTAATACCCTACGTTCTGCTTGGATGTATTAATGATATGGGGGTTACAGAGTTGATCTGCCTTGAGATCAAATAGCTAACCCTAGATGAGTTGTTCTATCTCTATACCCTAAAACCCTTCGGCTTATATAGGCGCCAAGGATGCATAGGGTTTACACATGGTCGGTTACATGCCGAGGAGGTAAACATGCCTATTCGCTACATCAAACGTGGAGTACAAGCCGTGCTTACTGAAGCTTCCATCTTAGAGACCGGGCCTTCAAATATTCCCATGTTTGGTAAGTGGCCCGTATAGTCCGGCCCATGAAATAGGCCGTCCTCCTAAGGACCCCTTAATCCAGGACTCCCTCAGTAGCCCCTAACTTGCCTCCAATGCCAAGGGTCCCAGCTTTAATTGCTTTACATGATCAGTGTCTTCGGCTTGCGAGGTGAGTTCTTCCCGCCAATCATAGTTCGGCCTCGGATGACAAGTAGCTTTCCACATAGTAGCACATCCGAACACTGCAAATTGGCTGGCCTTGAAGGCCAAATGTCTAGGGGCAAATAATATTCTTCTGACGACCTCTCTAATGAAAGGTCACAGCCCACCACTACCGCTAGGCTAGTTACACAATCTCGATTCATGGTTCGAGGCTGTTTTAATCATCACGATCTATCAACATACTAATTGTGTCCTGTTTTATACGGGATATGTTTAATCACGCGCGTGCAACAGTTCACACGTCTCGGAAGCGGAAGGATTCACGGCGCAGCAAGGGGAGACCAAATCGGTAAGCCTCATAAAAGGAGAAGAAAACCCCAAAGCCTATTCACGTTTCCCATTCGCTTTCTCTGCCCTCCATTCCTCTGCGCCTCCGGAGGACAGATCTAGGTCTTCGACCCCCACCTCCGAGCTTATCAATGGTGGGCTCCAAAGGCCAATGGGAGGTCTCCATAGTCACCGACCAGGACATTCTCGACCTCAAGAAGGCCGGCTACCTCTCCACTGACATTCCTCATCACGCACCGGAGGAGGGCCAAGTGATCCCCACCCCCTGGCCAGGTGAAAGGGTGGTCTTCCTCCCCCACTTCATCAGGGGGTTGAGCTTCCCGCTTCACCCCTTCGTCAGGGGGTTAATGTTCTTCTACGGTCTAGACTTCCATGACCTCCCGCCGAATTCCTTTATGCACATATCGGCCTTCATCCTCGTCCACGACGCGTTTCTTTGGGTCGAGCCACACTTTTGGCTCTGGCCCAAAGTATTCAACGTCAAGCTGAAGTGCATCAGCGGGAAGCATGCAGACTGTAGCGGGGCTATCATCGGCAAGCTCACCCATGCCGTGTTAGATCCCTCCCACCGAATTTAGATCTGGCCCCCCACCAGACTAGCTTCATGGCTCAAAAAGGGACTTAACTAGGGGTCGAACAAGGAGGTGAGCGACCTGCAGAAGCGCATTGGTGCCCTAGTTGAGGAGGACATCAAGCTGACCAACGTGGTCGAGGTGATGCTCCGGAGGCGCATTCTCCCCTGCCAGCGTCGGGACACTCCCTTGTGAGCTTGGGAACTTGACGATGTGCCCACAATCCGGCACCTCTTCCTTACTACGTGGGAAAAGTTATGGAAGGCGCTCTTAAAGTCATAGGAGAATGGCCATCCGAGGAGGAAGACAGAGCCTTGCAGGCCTCCAAACCCACCACCAAGGTACAGGTTAATTGTACTTGATCGGCTTTTATATTTCCCTAGGAGAAACCATAATGTTTTCCTCCGATAACTCTCTCGCATAAATGGATGAAGAAAGCCATTAACATTAGCAGTCCGGCACCTCAGCCTGAGGACGCTAGGTCCGGGATGTTAGCGGAAATGCTTGTGGAGAAGCCTTACGAGGCCCCCACGAAGAAGGATAAGAATAAGAAACCAGGCCGAAGCGGCCTTCATATTCGGGACCAGTCAGAGACTATGTTCGAGGAAACTCATGCCTCCTCGAATCGAGAGGAGCATGAGGAGGAAGAGGAGGAGGAGGAGCAGGAGGAAGAGGAGGACAACAAAGCCGATGGGAAGGCAATTCCCCCCTCGCAAGAAAGAGGGTGGTGTCATCAGATGCCCCAGAGGAGGTTCCCCTCTTACCCCGAAAAGGATGCGTCATGCATAGGTGATCCTATCTGACGACAGCTCCGACTCAGATACTAAGTCCGATAACCTCGAGGTGGTTCCACGAAGGAACCTCAGGGTCAAGCCCCCGGCTCGAAGATTAGGATTCGAAGACCCCTTATTTGTTCTTCTAACAAGTTTAGAGTTTACTAACACGCAGGTGCTTTTGGATTTTGCAGTCCCCTGCGCGTCCTCCCCACCGATCAAATATTGGATGGGGAGACCCCGCCCTCTGAACTAGTGGAGAGCGGGAATGCCTCGCATCCCGCCACTCCGGGCGCCACGAAGGACACCGCCGAGGTGTCATCCCAACATGCTCCTATGGAGCCAGGCACCGGCGGCGGGGGAGATGACACAATGGGCGAGGCTAGCACCTCGATTATTGAAGACTGGGGGAAGTACCTCGCTCAGACACTGAGGAGGCCGGACGAGCGGCCGCTCAGTCCCCTCCCAGGGAATCTTCGGATCCTAGCACACCTCTGGAGGTTTTGGTTCAAACCCCGGTTGGTGATCGGGTTATCCGATCACCTCCGGTGCCACCGACCAACGGGTGGCCGGTCATGGAGGAGGCTATATCAAGCGCCTCTGTCTCCGAGGAGTACCGCACCCTCATGGGTGCGGTATTAAAGAGCATCCAGTTCATTGGCAACGGACTGAAGGAGGCCTCCCGAGGTCTCCTAACAGGCTTTCAAGTAAGTCACCTAATACTCTTATTTGCAAAGTTTTTATTTCCATTATATACATGGCAGCCCTCGAGCCCTAGGAAAGTTTGAAAAACTTACCTAGGGGTCAATCATGTATCCGATACCGGACGAGATATAATTTATGTGTCCAACATGTTAGGGTAGCTCCTAATAAGGTCCAACATATGATCGGATTGATTATGATGTGGGAGTTGAAAATCCATGTAGCATGTCCACTGTATGTGTACCGTAGGCATCATCGTCAGGGGAGGCAATAAATGGCGCCAAGCTGGACGAGCTGAATCGGAAGCTTAAACGCTCTGAGGATGAAGTTGAAACACTCAACCAAAGATTCGACGAGGCACAAGGTAAGTCAAAACAAAATCCGAATACCTTTGCTCGAACTCCTTTGTCCAAACACTTTTACCCGAACATTGTCCATGCAGTTTTTAATACTGTATTATTGTGTAAACAACTTCGGCGAAGGAGGTGGTGAGGCTCAAGGCCGAGCTCCAACAAGCAAAGGACCATGCGGCCGTCGAGAGAGCGGCGACCAAAGAAGCGGCGATCACCCTCTCCGCCCTGTGAGCCACCAGCCAGAAGCACGAGGCTCATGTGGTGGAGGTTCAGCAGGAGCTCAAGGACGCCATCCGAAAGTGCGAGGTCCTTGAGCAGAAGGGCAAGGAGAACGGGGCCGAACTGTCCACCTTGAAGAACTATCTTTAGAAGGAGCGGGTGGGCATGCGGTTGTATGAGGAGCAGGTCCGCCAAGTGAAGGACATAATGGATGGTAAGCCATACTTACTACAGTGCGTCTTTGGGGATAGCAAATTCAAATTGCTTACCCAGGTGTGGCATTCTTCAGGCGCCTCCTCTGATCTTCAGAAGAGCGTGGCGGACGCCAACATGCTGTTCGCCTCGAGGGAAGAAGGAGACGCAGCTCGGCTGTTCTGGGCATAGTTTGGAGCCCCCGAGCACTCGCCTCTTCTCGTGGAGCAGCTAACGTAACAAATGGAGCTGCACCAGATGGTGAGCCAGCCTTGAAGGACCTCTGCATCCGCTTATGGCCCGGCGAGCCACTGCCAGGCAACTGCTTTGGCCTGGTGTAGAAGTTGATTGCCGCCTCACCCCGTTTCTACACCGTGAAGCGCTCTTCCTGCATAGAGGGAGTTCGGATGGCCATTGCCAAGGCAAGGGTGCACTGTCTGGGGCTCAATCCGATGAAGGCAGCAACCTCCCTGCCGCCTCCCGGGAAGGAACATAGATGCCCTAAGCTGTACTCCGATGGAGGGATGGAGAGTGCTCGAGTGATAGCGTCACAGTGTTCGGGAAATAATATGTTTGAATGAGTTGTAATGCATCCGAAGACATATTGAAACATTTGATGTTATAAGTTATTATGCTTTTATAGTTTTGCATTCCTTTATAACTCCTATGTGGCCGTTTTAATACTGAACGATGTGAGTCGTCGGCTTCAGCCCCCAAGTAGATACCACGTGGGGTGTCTATGCCAATGCACTATATCCCTTAGCCGACTTAACGGAACCCGAAGGCTGTAAAGTGCGACAAACTAGGCAATCAGACTATAGTGCTTTATTTCTTTCACTTAGCCATAGGGGCGCGAAAAGGACTGCAGCGATTTGCTACCGAAGTGTTGTGATGTTCGGAAGAATTGTGGCTAAAGCCAGTGTCATAAGGTTTGCACAAAGGACAAACCCCTCGTATAACGCGGAATAATCGCTTACGAGGTTTGAAGTATAATACTTCCAACTTGGGTTCACAGACCGGATCTCGCATACCATGATAGTCAGTTTTCGGCTTTCTCCCCTGAGGTGCTTGACCAGACTATGTGGAAGCACAATCGCAGGGGTGCTCCCTTTGCCCTTTTTTGCTGAACGAGCAGAACGTAAAGGGGCAAACATAGAAGTCGGGCAACCCAACAATTGACCCAAGACACAGTTCAGAACTGACATATTAATTGAACTCTGAGACGCCGAACACATAATGAACAATATGTAAGGAGATTTGTATGTAAGTTTGAGCCCCCGGTGTAATATCCGATAGCGTCGTAACATATCGAATTAATTCACGGGAAGAGGGAGAAAAGGAAAATATGTGCCTAGAAGGACAACCAGAAAACATGTAAAATGATCATGTATTATTTCTCAACAACTCTTATTATTCGGAGTGCCGAAGCAACCGTTTACAAGTATATGGAAAGAACAAAAGAGTTTACAAGAGAGGTTGTAGCAGGGGTCTTCGATTGATGGCCTTGCGTTCTCGATATGCCATGTTGCTAGTTTTACTCCTAATCTTTGGTGTGCCCCATGGGTGACATCATTCGGCGAACGGATCTTGCTAACGAATTCTTGAGAAGTCGCCGAAATATGGACATGCTTTATGCCCATGGTGGGCCCTTTGATGGTCCCTGCATTGTGTCTGAAGACATATTTAGTGGTAGTAGTCTGGTCCAGCTAGACTCCCACCTTTGTTTCCCCACCACTGGGCAACTGGTGCCTTCTTGGTGCGTACTTAGCTGGTCCTAGGGGCTTGCGGTGGGGTGCGAGTCCCTATTTGGGGGTAGAGGAGGGCTCTGAGAGTTCCGCCTGCAGCCGAGCTTGCTTCCCAACCTTGTGTGTCTTTACAGCAGATGTCGGAACCTACCAATCATCTTGCTAACTAAAATTCGGCCGCCAGGTCCAGCGCATGTTCCTCAGTCCGTAGAGATCGCTCCATATTGCTGTTGACAGTGATGACCCCTCTAGGGCCAGACATCTCGAGCTTGGGGTATGCATAATGCGGGACGGCGTTGAAATGAGCGAATGCTGTCCGACCAAGCAGGGCGTGATAGCCACTGTGGAAGTGTACAATGTCAAAGATCATGTCTTCTCTGCGAAAGTTGTTTGGCGAGCCGAACACAACTTCCAGGGTTACGGAGCCCGTGCCCCGGGCTTCGACACCTGGAATCACCCCTTTGAAGGTGGCGTTACTGGGTTTAATCCGTGACGGGTCTATGCCCATCTTTTTCACCGTATCTGAGTAGATCATATTAAGGCTACTTCCTCCGTCCGTTAGAACTTTTGTGAGGTTATACCCGTCAATAATGGGGTCGAGGACGAGTGCGGCCGAACCCCCATGACGGATACTGGTCGGGTGATCGCGCCAATCAAAAGTGATTGGATATGCTGACCATGGGTTGTACTTCAGGGCCACCGGCTCTACAGCGTAGACCTATGTAAGGGCGCACTTCCTCTCCTTATTGGGTACATGGGTGGCATATATCATGTTTACTGTCTTTACTTCCAGAGGAAATTTATTTTGGTTGCCACCAATCGTACCCCGAGGATCATCCTCATCTTTGTTGTGAGGGCTCTTGCTTTGATCCTCGGGTGGGAGCTTGCCGACCTATTTGAACACCCAACAAGTGCAGTGTGTGTGGTTGGCGGGCTTCACATGAGTCCCTTGGATTTGGCAAGTTCACTCCATTATTTTTTTCTAGCGGAATGGGTCCGTCGCGATTGCCTTTAGGAGGCTTCTTCCGCTGTCCAGGATGGGAGTTAAGGAAGTTGGTGTTAACGACCGTGTCATCGACATCACTGTTATTGTGTCGGCGCTTGTTGTTATTATGCTTTGGTTTTCCATTGCCATCCCGGACTTCAGAGGCTCCAGGATCTTCGGAATTGTGGCTGCATCTTGCCAGCCAATTATCTTTGCCCATGCAAAAGCGGTTCATGAGGAAGGTGAGGGCAGACATAGTCCGTGGTTTGTCGTGGCCTAGCTGGCAGGCCAGCCATTCATCCCGAATATTGTGCCAGAAGGAGGCTATGACATCAGCGTCCGGACAGTCGACAATCTGATTCTTCTTAGTCAAGAACTGATTCTAGAATTGCTGAGCAGACTCGTCGGTCTTCTGGACGATGTTACTGAGGTCGGAAGAATCCAGCGGCCGAACATAGGTTCCCTGGAAATTGGGGCGGAAAGCATCCTCGAGGTCCTCCTAGCATCCAATGGAGTTTTCGGGGAGGCTGTTTAACTAGTGCCGAGTTGTCCCCTTAAGTTTGAGAGGAAGGTATTTGATGGCATGGAGGTCATATCCTCGAGCCATGTGGATGTGGAGGAGGAAGTCCTCAATCCAAACGGTTGGGTCAGTAGTTCCATCGTAATGTTCGATGTTCACGGGTTTAAACCCTTCTAAGAACTTGTGCCACATGACCTCATCCGTGAAACACAATGGGTGAGATGCCCCTTGAATCCGAGCTATATCGCACATGTGATCGGCGTCTGTTCTGGCTCGGGTGCGTTCCTGGTCTCTATTATTGCCTAATTCGAGACACGGCCTGGACCCATCCCGTCTATCAGGCGAGCATCCTCTCGATCCTTATATGGATCTTGTATGGCCTGCTCTGTGATCCAATTCATCTCGCAGGTCAAACATATCATTCGACTCCAGTGGCTCTTTTCTCCGTTTTTGGGGTATTGCCAGTCTATAACCGGAGTCGTCAGCCATCTGATCACGCCCGCGAGGAGGACAGTCTGGCTTGTCATATGGAGTATGCTTTGGCGACAGAGTACCAGTGAGCTCGTCGTTGAATTGTGTCAGTAGCCTTCTCTGTGGATAGCTCTTGGTCTGGTCCGACAGACTGACGACATGTCCTTCCTCAGCCAAGAGTACTCTTGTCCATCGATCGTTGAGGTCATCCTATTCGGCTTTAAGCTGCCGTTCCTTGGCTCTGAGACTGTGAGCCGTCGCTATGAGTTGCTGTCTAAACTGTTCTTGATCTTCAAGGTTATTAGGGATGTCCATGCCATCGGCTTCCAGGATATCCTCAGGTGTCCTCAGAATCATTGAATTCGTCGGGGTTGCTTTGGTCCTCAGGCGTTTCCTGACCCTCTAACGGGTGTTCGGGATTATCAGGGTCACCATGGTCTTCGGGGGTAACTCTGTCCCTGGTGTCGATAATAGCTTTCCTTCCCATTTTGCCTTTGGACCGCTTATGCGGCTTTCGGTGCCTTGACGGTGCGTTGCCCGACTTATCGCCGTCACTGTTAGGCGTTTTGTCTCCATTGGGAGTGTCCACCATATAGACATCATATGTTGAAGTGGCGGACCATCTTCCGGTATTAACAACGGTGGGGATGCAATCCTCTTCATCCATGTATTATGCCTCCTGGGAGGCATAGTCCAGCATGTTAGTTAAATCTTCGATAGTGGATATCAAGTGGGTGGGTCAAAAAATTCGCCTCGACCCGCACCGTAACCGATTCGAGCATGGATCGGGGTTGGGTCATCGGTGATCTTCATCGACGAGATTCAGTCTAGGGCCTCGTCAACTGAGAGCCCGATTGGGTCAGATTGTTCGGAACTTACGGAGTTTACCTTCGAAGTCCCCTCGCATGGGGAGTTCTCGATGGGAACACATGTCTGGTATTTTAGTACAATGGCTGGACCATGAAAAGAGATCGGTCCATCGCTGTAGGTAACCCCATTGGCGTGTCCGAAGAAAGGACTCGAGGTTAAAGCCTCAGAGTCTTGGGGTGTTGCAGGTAAAGCTGCGAGCCCGGTTAGCGACAAGGCGCCCCGAGAATCAACAGAGAAGTCTAGGTTTCCGAATATGACCTCACGACTAGGGGCGAAGCTCTCAACATGGCCTAGACGGCCGGTGGGATCAGCGTGCAGCACCACGCTGCCGAAGGCGAAGATCTTTCCGAGGAAGAAACTGTCCATGTGGCGGACCTCTTCATTGATGACAAGGCGAGACATCGATTCCTCATTGCTCACAGTGGAACTCTCAATGAAAGCACCAATGTCGGTGTCAAAACCGAAGGATCTCAGGTAAGGGGTCCTGAACTGTGAGATTAGGATTGACGGTAATAGGAGACGAAGGGGACATGGATTTACCCAGGTTCGGCCCCTCCTATGGAGGTAATACCCTACGTCCTGCTTGGATGTATTGATGATATGGGGGTTACAGAGCTGATCTACCTGGAGATCGAATGGATAAGCCTAGATGAGTTGTTCTATCTCTATACCCTAAGACCCTCCGGCTTATATAGACGCTGAGGATGCCTAGGGTTTACACATGGTCGGTTACATGCCGAGGAGGTAAACATGCCTATTCGCTACATCAAACGTGGAGTACAAGCCGTGCTTCCTGAAGCTTCCATCTTAGAGACTGGGCCTTCAAATATTCTTGTGTTAGATAAGTGGCCCGTATAGCCCGGCCCGTAGAAATAGGTCGGCCTCCCGAGGACCCCATAATCCAGGACTCCCTCACTTGGCCTCCCCATAGATGGGAGGAGAGTTACCCTCTGGTCCATGGATGCCATGGCGGCGGAGGGGCAGGAGCCCCTCCTAGATTGGATCTCCCTCTTGATAACCCACAAGTATAGGGGATCAATTGTATCCTTTCTCGATAAGTAAGAGTGTCGAACCCAACGAGGATATAAAGGTAGAACAAACATTCCCTCAAGTTCTATCGACCACCGATACAACTCTATGATCGCTTAACGTTCGCTTTACCTAGAACAAGTATGAAACTAGAAGTACTTTGTAGGTGTAACGGGATAGGTTTGCAAGATAATAAGGAGCATGTAAATAAAAACTAGGGGTTGCTAAGATAAATAAACAACTAAGTTAGTTTAACGAGTGTTGGAAAGTGGTGGTAGGAGTTGCGGAATTGTCCCTAGGCAATCGATAACTGGACCAATCATCATTATAGCAATTTTATATGAGGGAGAGGCATAAGCTAACATACTTTCTCTAGTTGTATCATATGTACTTATGAACGGAACTCTAGAAGGCATCGGAACCTACTAAAGATCATTAAGGTAAAATCCAACCATAGCATTATAAGGTATCAAGTCCTCTTTACTCCCATATGCAACAACCCACCTACTCGGGTTTATGCTTTTGTCACTCAAGCAACCCACCATAGGCGAATCATGAACACATGTCAACACCCTACAACGAGGATCCCTCACGCTTGCGCGACACGGAGAGCACCATAGGACAACACCAGTAATAAAACATGCAACTCAAACCAATCATGATCATCAATCAACCCATAGGACAACAAAAATCTACTCAGACATCATAGGATGACAACACATCATTGGATAATAATAAAGCACCATGTTCAATTAGAGGGTAAAACGGGTTTCGGGAGAGTGGAACACTATATATATATATATAGGGGAAGGTGATGGAGGTGTTGCTGAAGATGACAGAGTTGTTGGAGTAGATCGCCATCACAATGATGGCCCTGACGGCGTTCCCCCCTCCTTATTCTTGTTCCTTGACCTCCCCACTATATCGGAGGAGGGTTTCGCCTCTAGTGCATGGCCTCCATGGCGGCGGAGAGGCGGGAGCCCCTTCGAGATTGGAGCTCTCTCTATTTCCTTCTGTTTCCGCACTCCCAGATTTTGGCCTTTCACTGTTTCTTAAATATCTGGAGATCCGTAATTGCGATCGGGCTGAAATTTTGAGGGAATTTTTATTATAAAAATAATTTAGTTGTGAGAAAAGGAGAGCTCCAACCGCCTTACGGGGTGAACACAAGGGCCAACACTCGATCAATATGTTAGTCCCAAACTAGTATAAAAAGTTGCCAAAAGTATACGAAAGTTGTAGAATATTGGCATGAAACAATCAAAAATTATAGATACGACGAAGACGTATCACCTCTCTGTTCTCCTTAGTTTTGCGTTTCTGTTTTTTTGGCCGAAAACCATTTCATATATTCCCGAAGATCCGCAACTCTGATTGCTTTGAGATTTTAACATCATTTTTTTCTCCAAAAATCCGCTACCTTGCTCCCGAAGGAGAGCTCCAACCGACGTGCGAGGTGAGCAAAACCCACCAGGGTGCGCCTGGGCTCCTGGGCATGTCGTGGTGTATCATGCTTGCCGTGGGCCTCTGTTTGCGTTGATTCCACTTCCCAAAATTCACAAATATTCCAAAATAATTCTTGATAACTTTTTTTATCGTGTTTGGACTTCGTTTGATATGGAATTTCTGTGAAACAAAAAACACACAAAAATGAGTAACTAGCACTAAGCATTGGATCAATAGGTTAGTCAGATAAATCATATAAATAGTATCCAAAAGTGTGTAAAAGTTTTATAATATGGAAAGACACTATAAAAAATTATAGATACGATGGAGACGTATCAGCGCCCCCACCCCCCGCCGCCCTGGCCGCTCCCCCACCTCCGGTGAGTAGCCCAACCGCCCTTAACCTTTTTTGTTTTTTCTGTTAAGTTAGTTTAGTAGGTTAGAAAAAGGAAAATAATAAGAAGAAGAGAATAAACTTAGAAGAAAAAAGAAGAAAAGAAGAAGGAAAAAAAGGAAAAAGGAAAAGGAAAAGAAGAAAATTACAACAATAATAAGAAGAAGAAGGAAAAGAAGAAGAATGAAAGGAAGAAGGAAAAGAAGAAGAAGGAAAAGAAGAAGAAGAAGAAGAAGAACAATAAGAAGAAGTAGAAGAAGAAGAAGAAGAAGAGGAGGAAGAGGAGGAGGAGAAGAAAAGGAAAAAACATAGGAAGAGGAGAAAGTAGAAGAAAAAGAGGAGAAGAAGAAAAGAACAAGAAGAAGAAGAGAAGAAGAAGAAGAAGATGATGATGATGATGATGATGAGAAGAAAAGGAAGAATAAGAGGTGTAGAAGAAGGGAAGAAAAGAATAAGAAGAGGATAAGAAGAATAAATAGAAGAGAAAAAAATGAAAATAAAAGTGGAAAAGTAGTTATATAGAGAGTTTTTTATTAGGATTGAATATTCATGTTTATCGTGTGGATTTAAATGTCCAGTTGTTTCGTCGCTTCGAGGGTCTGGTGTTTGTTGATCTCCCGTGTGACTACCTCCCATACATGGCATAGTGGTGAGCACTACTGTCATCTCCTCCTCGACCCTCCCCTATTTGCTCTGTTCCGGTTGTCATGTCAATGTCACTTAATTTTATTTTCATGTCAAGTCTCATAACCTAGGCGTCTCCCATTCGAAAGGGTCGCATATATAAATATGCATGTCTTTGCATATTTATAACCGTCATCCTTTTGAATTGTCCATGTTATCCATGGACAGCCCAAGTACATGTAGATCGGGTTCCTTTCCCATGCTCTACTCCAGATCCGACAAATTTTTTTGGTAGTGCCACCCCATTGTTCTTTGGGTACACATTCTCTCGGCTTGTTGCCTAGATGTGTATCAGGAGAACAACAGGAAGGTGGTGCCAAAATATTACATCAGATTCGGAGCAGAGCATGGGAAACGAACCTGATCTACACATGCTCGGGTGGGATTAGGACCCATCTTTACCTATTAGCGTGTAGGTTGCATGGTGTCGGTGTCAAAACCGGTGGATCCCGGGTAGGGGGTCCCGAGCTGTGAGTCTAGGATCGATGGTAACAAGAGACGAAGGAGACGATGTTTTACCCAGGTTCAGGCCGTCCTATGGAGGTAAAACCTACGTCCTACTCGATTATATTGATGTATATGGAGTTTACGGGGTTGATTTGCCCTGAGATCGAATAGCTAAAACCATAGATGAGTTTTTCTGTCCTACAATCTAAAACCCTCCCGGTTTATATAGATACCGGGGGTGCCTAGGGTTTACGCATGATAGGTCTCCTGCCAGAGATGGAGATCTCGATTTCCTCATCTTGACTTGGAGTGCACGGCGCGCCTTTGAGACTTCCTTCTAGAACACAGGGTCGTGACGTATCCGGTCCTTCCTGCGATAACCGAAGAGCGGCCCACCAAGCCGGCCTATCGGGAAATAGGCCAATGGCCCGATGACCCCTTAGTCCAAGACTCCCTCAGTAGACCCCGAACTAGCCCCCAACGCCAAGGGTCACAACACAGGTAGCTTCACGTGATCAGAGTCTTCGGCTTGCGGGGTGAGTTCTACCTCCCATCAATGATCTGCATAGACTAGTCCGGCTTCCGATGACGTGTAATACTTCCGAACATATGATCGTTAGAATGCCATGAGTCGCTTAGCCCCAAAGGCTAAACATCAAAAGGAAAACATTGTTTCTTGACAACCTTTTCGACGAAGGGCCGCGGCCTATTACGACCATTGAACCAGTTATGAAAACTCGATTCACAGTTCGAGGCCGTTTTTATATTGGCATGACTCATCAATGTGTAGGTCGTGCTCCGTTTCACATGGGATACGATTAACCCCCTAGATTACTTCACGCGTGCATAACGGCACACACGTCTCGGGAAGCAGATATATTTGCGGCACAGTAGAGGGAGACTAATCAACGTCACACCTCATAAAAGGGGAAAAACCCAGGGCTTGTTCATGCTACCCTTGCTCATCCCTTGGCTTCCCCAATCTTTCGAAGCTCCAAGAGTCCAGATCCAGTTCTTCCTCAACGTCTCCTCTGAGCTTAGCCATGGTTGGTTCAGGCTCCATGGGAAAGTGGGAGGCTTCCACGATCACCGACAAGGACATCCAGGAGTTAAAGCTCGCCGACTACCTCCTCGCCAACGTCTTCCACTGTGCTCTAGAGGCGAACCAGGTGGTCCCTACCCCCAAGCCAGACGAGAGGGTGGTGTTCGTCCCCCATTTTATCCGGGGACTGGGCTTTCCGCTCCACCCCTTCCCTAGGGGCCTCATGTTCTTCTACGAGCTGGATTTCCACTATCTTTGCCCGAATTCTTTCATGCATATCTCGGCATTCATCGTCGTGTGCGATGCCTTCCTACGGGTCGAGCCGCACTTCGTCCTGTGGCTCAAGGTATTCAACGTCAAGCTGAAGACAGTCGGGAGTGAGCACACAGACTGTGGAGGAGCGGTAATCAGCAAGCTCCCCCATGTCGAGTGGCCGGCCGACACCTTCATTGACACAATCAAGGTCTAGCAGAAGGAATGGTTCTATATCACCAAACCAAGGGACAAGAGCTAGGAGGCGCCCGCCGAGTTCGGATATGGGCCTCCTGTAAGGCTAACCTCATGGGTCAAGAAGGGCCTCGATTGGAGGTCGGATGCAGAGGTGAAAGCGCTGAAGAAGCGCATCTCCTTGGTGGGCGCGGCCAAGATCGGGCTAGCCAATGTGGTCCAGGTCATACTCCACCACCGCCTTCTTCCCTGCCAGCGCTGGGCCTCCCTAATGTGGGCCCATCAGCTCGAGGACGATCCTACGGTGAAGGGATTCTCCACACTACCCACCAGAAGTTGTGGAAGGCAATATTCAAGCCCCAGAAGAGCTGGCCAGCCAAGGAGGAAGACTCGGGCCTAAGCGCTGATAACCCTCCCTCCCAGGTATGATACAATTTCAATACTCCGGCCCTGTTGTATGACAAAGAGATCAACCACCTCTCCCTTATCTTTACAGAAATGGTTGAGCAAGGCCACAGGAATTAACTGCCCGGCCCCACAGCCTCCACCGTAACCTCCGCCGCGCCCCTCAGGTGCATGGTGAATGGGCGGTGCCCTCGGCATCAGCAACACATCTAACCTATGTGGGAGACCTCGACGCACACGATGCGCTACTACTGGAGAGCGAGATACTCCGCCACCGATCAACGCATGGGGGCTTCGATACATGGGCGGATCACATCGCGGAGGTAGTCGCCATCGCCCAGCGCGCCATCCCTTCTCACTCTTCTTCAAGACCGCAGGCGTCACGCGACGGGGGCTCGCATGCCGAGCCCGCCCCCGGGCCTGTCGGTGGAAGGGCCTTGCCAATGCCGGACCGAGCCAAATGAGGCATGCCACACTCTGTGCTCCTTCTCCTCAGAATCTCGGTGACCGATCTCGGGGCAAAGCACGACGGTAACCACCAGGCGCACGGAGGGAACAGCGGGGCGGCCGGTGCACACACCGACACGCATCCGTGCAACCCGGCAGGCCCTTAGTAGCCTGGGTTAGCCAGACGGGAGCGCGCCCTCCGTTGCAGTCATCGGGCGGCGCAGGAGATTGGACGAGCAACCCACGACGGTAGAGGCGCATCAGGGTACCAAGGAGGGAATCTACACCAGACAACACAAGGCCCACCCAACGGCGGTGGAAAAGGAAAGAAACTCCGCTCTGAGGCTCGATGTAGGAGGGCCTATGAGCGACGCGCAAGGGGCGACCTTCCCCCGCTGCTGAAAGAGACCGCCACAGGCGCACCGGCTGACAACTTAGGAGGCGGACCGAGCACCTACGTCGAGCCTTACATCCATGCTACATCATACCACTTGGCCCACCTGGCCAGGAGGAGGCTCAAGCGCCCATCGCGGGTGCCATCACCCCCCAAGAGTAAGAAGTACCCTCGGCTTCCTCCTCGAGCCGGGCCTTGGGGCTCCCGTTAGCAAAGCACTAGGCCCAGGCGGCGCAAGCAGGAGGGCGCCCCCATGTCGCGGGGCGCGGAACCAACCGGCGCCCTTGTGGGGAAGTGGCGACGAAACCAAGCCCTTAGGCCCCAGGAGTGATGGCCTGGGGGAGCGGCAAGACAAATGCAATGAAGGCCACCCGCGGCGACCACGACGCCTAGACGGCCTCAGGAGGACGACCCTCCCGAGGCCTTCGGGACCTCGACCGGACGACACCTGATCGCCTCACGAGGCATACTTCACTGACAAAACACCCTTATGGCCGCGCTAATGCATCATGCTCATGTTTGGGCCTCGGGAGCACAATCCCGAGGTCACGCGGGGAACAATGAGATCGGGTTAGGGTCATAAGGGCGCGCAACCAGGTAGAAATGCATGGGATGATCTTCGACGAGGGCTGCGATCCACAAAAGCCATGCACCTGGGGGCTAGCCCAGGGCCGTGACACTCTCACGTAACAATGAGCGGGCTGTATAAGCCCGGAGCCCGCCGAGGACGCGGAGGGGTTCCTCCCACGCAATGTGGCAGCCACAGCCCGGAGCTAGCAGATAAGACAACACTACCCATCAATGGCTATGCTCATGCAACGTGGATGCCCTACGCTCAGTGCTAGGGGAAGATGAAGGAGGCCACAACTACGAAAAGCCGGACGCGACCATTTTCTCACTCTTTTTTGTGTGTGTTTCGAGTTGCAGCCATCGATGGACCTTTTTGTGCTTGAGCTTGTCAAAAGCTCGAGGATTTCGTGATCTTATATTTTAAAAGAAAAAGGGGTCGGGACTTTTCTCTCTTCGTTTTCTCGTTTTGCCAAACATGAATTCTCTCTTTCTAGATGGAGTTTTGAAAGGAGCCCAATGCTCAGCGCCGCCCCAAGGCATTACAGATTTGGATGGCGAGGCCTCGCCACCTCAGGGGCATGCAATTTTTAGCAATAAACCCCAGCTTGGAGGCTCGGACTGCAGCTCGACATCACAACATGGAGTCTTGGGAGGCCCCAGAGCCTCCTGAGGCAACACCCAAAGGAATGGAACAGAGGATCGCTCGAGCGTCAACAGGGGCTCTTGAGGAGCACGCCTCAGGAGCCTTACCGGTCATAAGGCCACTCGTCCCCCTTGTGTCGTCCATGGTTTCTGGTCGGTATTGGGGTGTCGTGGCCCCGCCCTGGGAAGTGCGTCCTTGGTTTCCGTTCGTACCTAACGGCGGTGGGGTAATGCGCGGGACCGGGACCTGACGATGTAGAGAGGGTTGTGCGTTGAAAAAGGGGGCTCCTTGGCAATGCGCCTCAGGAGCCTTACCGGTCATAATGCCACCCGACTTCCTGGTGCCGTCCATGGTTTCTGGTCAGCATCAGGAGTACCGGGGCCTCGCCTCCTAAGGTGCATCCTCTCCGGTCGTACCTACCATTGGTGGGGAAATGTGTGGGAATGGGATCTATAGACGCAGAGTGCCAAAAGGGCCCCCATACCATTTAGTAGGTAAGAAATAGGTATCATGGACGGAGCCACAGCTTGACGAAACAGCCCATCTCGCCTCGCGACATGGGATCGCCAGCGTCATACAAAGCTAAGTACACTATCGAACCTGTCAGGAGCCTCCAGGCCTAATAACAGCCCCAGGGATGAAATGAGGACTGCACACGCTAACCTAAAAATGCAGGACCTACGGCTACTACGTGCGGTTGCCAAGGCCCCGAAGAACAAAGCGAGAAAGGATTCGACACACGAGGAGGAGCTCAATTGTGATGAGCTGTGAGAGCCAAGGCCCAACAGGAGCAGTAGACGCAAGTCACCCCTGGAGGAGGATGGCCTTGTAGGGGCCGTATCGGGGGCTGACACAGGGCCACAACCATGGCGGCACAAACCAACACTACAACCAACAAACCGAGGAAGAAAAACAAGATGACAAGGTAACATGCAAAATAGTAACGCCCCACGGGGCTGGGTTCTTGTTCAAGTGTTACAGGCACCGGAGAAGGGGAACAGAGGATGCCTAAGGGGAGGAGTCGCTGCTGCCGCCCGCGCCGCCGGCAGGCCTGGCGTCGGAACCGTCCTCTTGGCTGGAGACCGGCGCCAAGACGAACTGGTCCACCATGGCCTCCACGAGCGGGCGCGTCTCATCCCAGAGGGGGCGCTAGAGTTTGTCAGGCACCCGCTCTCTAAGGCACCGAAGGTCAAGCTGTGGGGTGAGGCGGCGCAGGTTGGAGTAGACGAGCATCAAGGCAAGGTCCAAGAGGTCACGTGCGTCGGACGCGTTGTTCGCATTGACGCGAGAGACGCCGGTCTCCAGCGCCTCCACCACCTTCTAGAAGAACTCAAGTTAGCCCCCGTCACCGCGCACGTGCGATAGCACGGGGGTGTTCCCGATGAACCGGCTCACCGTGCCGGCCGTGTGGCAGGCAATGCCCTAGAACTACTTGGCACGGAGGGACTCCAAAAGCCTGGCATGCGCCGCCTCATCTTTGGCGGCCTGCACGGCGTCGGCCGCGTCCTGGACCTGGGCTTGGAGGGACACCAGTTCTATCCGAGCCTCGGCCTCGCACCAGAGGGCGACATCGAATGCGGCCTCGACGGTGTCCAGTAGAGCCCGCAGCATCTTCACCTCTTCCTAAAGCTCGCCAAGCGTGCGCTTCTTGGCCGCGGGAACCCTGGAAAGAGGGGAGGGAGATCAAGATCACGACGGTGGACAGAAGAAAGACAGAAGCGGGAGGCGGCAGAATTCTTACTCGTCGGCCAGGGCCCATAGCTGGCAAACTCGCGCCGACCCCAAGGGTGCCCTGCCGCCGCCTCCTGAGGAAGACGAAGGGGCCAACGGAGCCGGACGCTTACCTGCGCTTGTACTGCTTCCTCCAGATGCCATGAAGGATCAAGTGGCGAGAAGGAAAGAGGGTTTTTGTGTGGGTGGAGCGAAGGAAACAAGAGGAATCCTCAAGACAGCGATACCCTCCCCTGGCCAGGGACAGGGCGGATTTATAGGCGTAACTGTGTCCATGAGGCGTCGTGAGAGGGCAGGCATGTTGCACCCCTCGAGCGGTGCGAGGTGGTTCGGTCAATGCTGTCCCATCCATGTCGCCTCCCCGGGCCTCGGAAGGGTCAAATCCACGCAGCCTGCAACATCGAGATCACATGATGGGAAGCAATGATGGTCTGTGCTGCACCCAGGCGCCGTGTCAATCCAACTGGGTGCAGTTCCGGACGGCCTTGGGGAGCAAAGGCGTCGTTGCTGAGGCGTCTAATGCGTGCTAAGCCTGGCCACAGGCAATTGGGGCCCGCGGTGCTTCGAACAGTCCTCGAGGCTTCGTCCGTAAGCCAGCACGAGCGTGCCTTGGGCCCGGGGGAGACTGTCGGCGTTCTGGGAACGGGGGGTACCCAGACCTGCCTTCCTGCGGCCAAGGACGCAGCCCACTTCATCGACCAAATGGGACTAGCCGAGGCCCCACTCAAGACAAGGCCCTCGTGAGGGCCCTAGCTTCGCGAGGAAGAATAGCGACAAGACCCGCGAAGGATGGGCTTGCTCAAGACCCCTCCGGAGCGACGGAGTTTCCTATGCAAGGCCCGGCCTCAGGAGTCACAGATGACGCAAGGAAGGACAAGCAAGGACCAGGGTGCCAGGCGGCGCAGTTTCCCCTTTAGTGCAAAGGGAGCAAGGACCAACGCGGGTTCCCAAAGCACCCCCAAAGGTTTCCATTCTGATGCAAGAAGACCACAACTGTCACATCCCTAGCTAGTTGTCTTAGGACAGCATGTGTGTGCATCATATTTCAATTTTTGCATCAATTTGGAATGGGGATCAAAAGAAACCCCAAACAATTCATTTGAATCAAACGAACTTAATGAATGTGAAAAACCAACAAATTCAAAATGCCCATGTAAAATGTCCCCTATGTCTGATAAATATGGACATGAATATATCAGGGCCATCTTAAATATTTGAACATTATAGCAAATTAGGAATTAATAATAAAGCTTCTGAAAATGCCAAATAAAGCATTATCATTATTTTAGATTTCAAAATATCCTGAAACTTTTTATAGGAGTTTGAAATATTCAAACGTAATTCTATAAATATTTGGGATATTTAATACTAGCATTGGTACGTGAAAAACAAATAAAACAAATGTCAGAATTAGAAAAAAAAGTAAAAGAAATAAAAAAGGGAAAGAGGCCTAGGAGGAGCCGGCCCAACTGGCCCATGCCAGTCATCCTTGTCCTGTCGCCAGGAGGACAGGGGCACGCGCTCGCCATGCTCGGGCATGCGCCTAGCCACCTCCTGCCTGGCTGCTGCCCTAGAGGCCTCTGGAAGCGCCAGCGCGAGGCCCCCTCGCCATGGCTCTCTTCTCCTCTCCCTCTCTCTTCTGTCGAACTCACTCTCGCTTTCTCCCCCTTTGCTCGCCATGGCCGAAGCCATCACCGCCGTAGCACCGCCGCTCCAGCCGCGACCCCCTCGTCCTCCCCACGAAGCTAGAAGACGCCGGGAGACCCTCTATGCCGAGCCATCGCTGTTCTTCCCTGCCTCCGGCCGCCTCTCCCCGTTGTCGATTAGCCGGCTGCCGGTCGTCCCTAAGCCCGCTGAGCCTCCCCAGCAGCCCCCTGTGAGGCCCCGTTGCTCCCCCTTCTCCTTCCCGGTCCTCCCGTGCCCTCTAGCGCCGTAGCCGAACCTTCCCGAGTCGCCATCGCCGCCGACCTCGTCGTGGCGGTCATCTCCGGTGACCCCGAGCCCCCAGACCAGCCCCACTCGACGCGATCGAGCATGGGCTCCCTCCCAGCGCCTTCGGCGCGTGATTCCGTGCCCTGTGGCACGTTTCTGGCCAACTCCGGCGGTCCTCCACCACGGGTTTGGTCGCCGCCGGCCCCACTCCGGTGGGCGCCGACATGGCCGGCTGATTAGTGCTAATCAGCCCGGCTAATTAAGCCATTAGCCTCTGACCAGTGGGCCCTGAAGTGGGTCAGACCCTTGGTCAGCACGGGGAATTAGCCCCTGACGTTGACATGAGGGCCCCAACCTGTCAGGTTTGACCTGGCCGGGTCTTTTGACTGCTGACATCATAGTGACGTCAGGCTGATGCATTAATTCAGTTTTTAGTATTAAAACAAATTAGGAAATTCCAAAAAATGTTTAAAACTTCTAAAATTCATATAAATTAATCTGTAAATTAGATGAAAATAATTTATATATGAAAATTTATTAGAAAAATCCAATGAATCTAATGGTGCTATTATCATGCATGTTAGAACAACCTATGTAGTTGAACATTAACATTTACTAATAGGTTAATATATGGAATATGAAATGGAGAATGACTTTGAACCTATATTCAAACTCACTTCAAATAACTTGGACAATAGTTGCATTAGATCATCCATACATGCTGCCATGTCATGATCATGCATCATATTGTGGCACTTGCGTGTATTGATTGTTATTTATCTGCATTGCGGTACGCCCTGCTTCTGAGGATACCTCCGAGTATTCCAACAAAGGAGAAAACCTTTCCGCTACCCAGCAAGGCAAGCAACCCCTTTGATCATTCCGATAACATCCCACTCTCTCGCTCCTGCTCTTGATTATTGCATTAGGACAAACGTTCACCTGTCTGTCATACACGACAGAGGAACCTATTCCTTTGCATGACCTGTCATTGTCATAGTAAATAGCTACACCTTGCAACCTACCATACCTGGTAGATGCTTCTGCCATGATGTGCTTTGCTTACTTTGCCTGCTATGTTTTCTATGCTTAGAGTTTTGTCAGGTCTGATTCATCTGGTTGATGAACTGGAGTGAAACAATGTTGTTCTGATGTTATAAGCTTATGATGAACACGATTTGGTAAAGGTAGCGATGAGAGGCTATGTAGGAGTACATAACGGGTTGTCTCATTGGGACCGTTCTTAGGAGGTGAGTTCCGTGTTTGTAATCCAAGACTAGATACGACCACATGCTGGGCCCTGAAATATGACCCCGCTCGACTTATCAATCGCTTAGTCCTTAGTCCAGGAGATGCAAGTAGTTTCTGGTGTTTATAGCATGCTGGTGGCCGTGCATATCGCTGACCCTAGGGGTGGGTTACGATGCGGTAGGCAGTGACACGGTGTACCAAGGGTCAGCCGAATGGTGGGCTTGGGAAACCTACGCACATCGTTTGGGGCCGTAGCGGAAACTTCGGCCAGACTTCCGTGCGGGTTCAGTCTCAAATAGGTGATAGCCTAGACTAGAGGTCTTATGTGGTTGACGGTCATGGCCGACTCCCTCGCTGGGCTTCCGCTTGAAGGTTGCCAAGGTGCATGGTTTTATGAGCACACAACGATAAGTGGCGAGAGCATGTGTGAAGAAGTACACCCCTGCAGGGTATGAAACTATTCAAATAGCCGCGTCCTCAGTTATGCACTACTTGGAGAACTTATGCTGCTCATAGATAATCAAATCTATACTCATAAAAATATCAAGACAAGTGTGAGTACCATGGATGGCACTCTCGTAGGAGACGGAAGTGAATCCATGGTGGTGTATTGTTATGGAGTTAGTGGACTCGTGTGTGATATCTAAAATCTAAACAAAGAGTTAAAATTGTATAGTGTACGTTAGCCATTAGTCAAAGCTGGCATTGCTGCATAAACTCCACCACTCCCCTTGTTGATACATGAGCATGAATAGTCTAGGTATGCTTTAAAGACTTGCTGAGTACGTTTGTACTCATGTTTGCTTAATAACTGTTGCAGATGAGACTCAGGACCCATCAGGTGGGTTCTTTCTAGATGTCGACGATGCCGAATAGCTGGTCTCCCAGCTACGACCTTATGCCTTGTGGCGGGATGTAGATAGTCAGGCCATGTGCCTTTTTACCCCTTTCGTCTATCTGTACCCAGATAGCTTTATGCTTCCACTTGGTTTGTATGAACTTGTTTGTATGACTTGAGTGTCAGGTCATGTGACCCCTATCTGTAAGAACATATTATGCAAGGCTCGTCTGAGCCTCTTAAATAAAAGTTGTGTTGTTGTATGGTTATGTTGTGATGCCATAGTTGTATCTATGCATATCGGGCATGTCGTGCGTACGTGTGACGTGCAACGGTATGTATGGGATCTGATACCTTGTTATGTGCCTTTAGTAGTACTCTTTACGGGAAACTGCCTCTTTGTGCTTCCACCGAGCCTTGGTAGCTTGCTATTGCTCCGGACACATTGATTGACCGGCATGTATCCTTCTTTGCTGCCGTGTCTGTCCCTTTGTCTCATAGTGTAATGGAGTCCCTGTAGCCTGCTACGACTCATCTACGTGAAGTGATGGCATTTATGTCCAACGGCCTAATGGAGTCCTTGTAGCTTGCTATGACTCGTCTACACACGCTTGAGGCCGACACCTACATTGCTAGGTTACGTATGCCTGTTTCCCTATGGATGTGCCACTTGGGTTCTATGACTAGTCATGTCGGCCCGGGTTCTCTGTCGTTTGATTGCCAGCGACATGTTCACATACGTGAGCCAAAAGACGCAAACGGTCCCGGCTAAGGTAAGGCTACAACCGTGGAGCTTACCATGCGTGAGGCCGCAAAGTGATGTGATATGTTACAATCTGGATTCATGTGACTTAGGATCGGGGTCCCGATAGTGTTGGTATCAAAGCCTGACTGACTGTAAGACGACTATGCCAAACCGGTCGAAGTTGAGTCTAGAAACACTATAGAAAAGTAGGGGAATTGATTGTGGAAGGGAACGTAAGGCTCTTTTACTCCTCTTCCCCAGTTATTCTATTATGAGTCATTCTCATATTTTCTATGGGGATAAGAACTAGGCTTCTCATCTATTGCTTAGGATGACGAGTTACTAACCATGGACTATTAGCTAGCTTGTTTGCAAGTGAATGTCGGTACTCAAGTATTGTTGGTGTGACAAACAATTGGAGAAGAGATTTGAGTCTAGATAGTCGAATGGTTATGCTTTTACAATCTTTTGCAGTTGTCTCAAAATACTTTTTGAGCGATTACAACCGTTATGCTGTCCAATTTCTGCTAGAGTCTCTAATGTCTTTGCATATTCTCTATTTCAGATGCCCCCTCGTCCCTCCGTCAGGTGGTCCGTCTGACCAGGTGCATCGATGTACTGGGTCACACGGCCATGTTGGTTAGAGTTATGATGGAGTCTGGTTACCGTTGGTACCCAGAGTACACAGTGGAGGAACACTATCAAGATTTCAACCAGAGCCAGTATCCGTGTACTGTTAAGATATATCCTTCATATCCTGGAGCTGCAGAGCCGCTTCACTAGACTTATGGATTAGGTGTCACCATAGGACCATTTAGGAGGCCGCCTACACCATGCTGACTATCATGAGGTTTCACCATGGTCTGCTTTAGAATATAGAGTTCTGTTATGTTCGTGCTTCTCTGGGAGGAGAGGATAGCTATCTTAGCGCAGCCTACTATGATCATTCTCATGAGGACCCTAGGCTGCAGGTGACCGCTCAGATGTTGGAGAACATTAATCGTGATGCACGTGCCCTACGCATGGAGCTTTACGCTACCCGTGCACGCTTTTGGACAGCCCTGACGCAGTTAGCACCTGTCGTGCAGACATGCTATGGAGATTTGGAGATGTCGAACCCATTGCGGACTCATCTGCCAGCACGCGTAGACTGGCGCAATGTTGGAGGCATCACTCCTCTTCGAGGACCGTTGTTGCAGCCAACAAGGGGACCAAGGCCACATCCGTGTCCTTACGGTTTCCAGGGATCATAGGCTAGAGTGTTTCCAGATCCTCAGGTTCAGCTCCCGGGTCATGGGGGTAACCTATATGAGGCAGTCTACAACGATGCTTGAGTACGTCGATGTTAGTATTAGTATGGTAGTAGTTGTATCACCACAGTCCTGCGTGTCTTGTGGGATATGACTGAGGTTGAGAGTTGAGTCCTAGAGGTGTAGATAGATAATGTATAGGAAGCTTGTAATGCCTTTGATGAGTTGTGTCATCTCTCTGTAGGTTGTATTTCAGCTTGGGCTTGTACTAAACTATGTCATGGTGTGTATGAATCATGGTGCTCATATGGCAGTTGTTTTTACCATGTTGGTCGGGTGTTTACCCATGCATGCCATGTTGTCCAGTACATTCCGTATCTCATGTCTTAGAGTTGATGTCCTTTATGTCTAAGCTGTGGGTTTGTTTTCCCAGGATGGTGGCAACTAGGAATAACCCCGTGCCTGCCCTCGAGCAGGGCGAGGGAAGCCAGCCAAGGCAAGAGAATCTGCCACACGCGCCCTCTTTGGCAGAAGTGATGCTTGAAGCTGAACCGAACAAAAGGGAGACCAATAGGCTATTGGAACGAATTGAGGAGAACACAGCGCGTGCTCCCCGCAATGATCACAATGATGGCGTGTCTCTCGGTGTTTCGTCAAGCTGTGCCCACCTAAATATCATCATTCGGTCGACCCGCTCGACGCGGATGACTGGCTGACCAGCATGTCCCATAAAATCCGGGCTACCAATGTATCCGAGGCCAACAAGGTGACCTTTGCTACTTACTTTTTGGAAGGACCTGCCAATCTGTGGTGGGAAAATTATGAAGCCATGCATCCCGCAGGCACCTCACCAGCTTGGGCGGAATTCAGCGCGACATTCCGTACCCATCACATCCCGGAAGGGCTGATGGATCGCAAGAGAGAGGAGTTCTGAATTTTCATCCAGGGCAGACTGACAATGGATGCCTATAGCCATGAGTTCAGCAATCTTGCTTGCTATGCTCCGGAGGACGTTTCAACTAATGCCAAGAAATAGGCTAGGTTCCGCAAGGGACTTAGTCCTGAGCTCCATCGAGATCTGCGCCTGCATGAGTGCACAACCATTCAGGCTCTCGTCAACAAGGCTATCAATGCCGAGACTGGACAGACTGACTACGAGGCAACCAGGAAGCACAACTGTGACTTCAGCCTCGCATCTGGCTCGGGCTCCAACAAACGTTGGGTGTGGGTGCCCAACGCAGCTCTGCCACCAAGATACACCACGAGGCCATCCTTCTAGGCGCCTCGCCCAACTCAGTCCAACCCTCCAGCCAAGCCATTTGGAGGTCCTCCTGCCAATGTTGCTCCCTGTGCCACCGTTGTCTGCTATAAATGTGGGGAACCAAGACACTACTCCCGTGAGTGTCCTCAGAACAATGCTAAGCCAGCTGGCCGTGGGAAGCCCGGAAAAGCCTTTTATGTGAAGCCAGCTCCTGCTCATGGTCGAGTGAACTATGTTTCTGCCGAGGAAGCCCTTGGGGATCCTGATGTTATCCTAGGTATGCTCCTTGTCAATAGCCATCCAGCATCTGTTCTATTTGATACTGGGGCATCTCATTCTTTCATCTCAGAAAGTTATGCATAGTTGCATAACATGTCTTTTTGTGATATGCCTACTCCTTTAGTAGTTCAGACTCCTCGTTCAAAATGGCAAACTTCTAGGGTGAGCCATGACAATGAGATTCTTGTGGATAGGCTAGTCTTCCTAGCATCTTTGATAGCCCTCAAGTCTTCGGACATCAATATCATCTTAGGCATGGACTGGATGAAAGCCCACTATGCTAAGATCGATACTCATACTAGGAGTGTTCAACTTACACAACCATCGGGTGAGATAGTTAATGTCTCCACTCGAGCAGCCAAGCGCCATCTCTATTCCCTCAATGCTAGCCCTCTTCTAGAATTAGAAGATATTCCGCTAGTCCATGACTTCCCGGATGTCTTTCCAGAAGAACTGCCATGAATTCCACCTGTCAGAGATGTTGAGTTTGTGATCGAGCTCATCCCAGGGACTGTCCCAATAGCCAGAAGACCCTATAATATGGCACCCTTAGAACTAGCCGAACTTAAGATTCAACTCGATGAGGCTTTGAATAAAGGTTTCATCCATCCTACTTCTTCTCCTTGGGCTTGCCCCGTCCTCTTCGTCAAAAAGAAGGATGGATTGGATCGGATGGTTGTCGATTATCGGCCAGTGAATCCGGTCACCATAAAGAACAAGTATCCGCTTCCCAGGATCAACGATTTGTATGATTAACTCGCTGGATCCTCTGTCTTTTCCAAAATGGATTTGAGGTTGGGATACCATCAAATCAGAATTAGAAACAGGGACATTCCAAAAACGGATTTTGTTACTCGTTATGGCCAATACGAGTACACCGTCATGTCCTTCGGTTTAACAGATTCCCCAGCCACCTTCTCTCGCTTGATGAATTCAATCTTCATGGAGTATCTGGATAAATTCATCGTGGTTTACCTCGATGATATACTCATTTAATCGAAGAACGAACACGAACATGCCGAGCATCTAAAGCTGCTATTGATGAAACTTCGAGAGCATCGTCTGTATACCAAATTCTCCAAGTTTGAATTTTGGTTGCCAGAAGTGACCTATCTAGGCCACGTAATCTCTGGTAAAGGTATTGCTGTCAACCCTGAGAGAGTTCAGGCCGTCCTTGATTGGACTCAACCTGAATTGGTTAAGCAAGTTCGGAGTTTCCTTGGCTTAGCGAGCTATTTGTTGGGGAACGTTGCATGGGAAACAAAATTTTCCTACGCACACGCAAGATCTATCCATGGTGATGAGCATCTACGAGAGGGAGAGTGGATCTACATACCCTTGTAGACCGCTAAGCGGGAAGCGTTAAGAAACGCGGTTGGTGTAGTCGAACGTCTTCGCGATCCAACTCTCCGAGTGTCCCACGATCTCATTACGATCCGTCCCGCGATTCAATCACGATCCGTCCCGCGAACTCATCACGATCCGTCCCGTGATCTCATTACGATCCGTCCTGCGAATTCATCACGATCTGTCCTGCGAACCCATCACGGTCCGTCTCGCGATCTTGATCACGGTCCTTCCGATCTAGCGCCGAACGGACGGCACCTCCGCGTTCAACACACGTACAGCTCGATGACAATATCCACCTTCTTGATCCAGCAAGAGAGAGCGGAGAGGTACAAGAGTTCTCCGGCAGTGTGATGGCGCTCCGGAGATGGTGGTGGAGCTATTCCGGCAGGGCTTCGCCTAAGTACTGCCAAACTAGTCTAGTCTAGAGGAACTTGATCTAGAAGTAGGGTTTTGACGTGGCTGAAAATCCTTGTCCAAAAAATCCTAAAACCACTCATATATATAGGAGGAGGGGAGAGGAGGCTGCGCCCAAAAGGAGAGCTCTCCTTTGGTTCGGCCGGACCCAGTGGGGAGGAGTCCTCCTCCTAGTAGGACTCCTCCTCCCACAAGAGAGGTGGAGTTTGGGGAGGTTTCCACCCCAATTCGGTTTGCCTCCCTTTCCTCCTGCGCATAGGCCTCCTTGGCTGACCCAACTGGCCCACTATGGGCTGGTGGGTTGCCACATAGGCCCATGGGGTGGGTCTGCCCCACTGGTGGGCCCCCGGGACCCATTCGTCACTCCCAGTACACTACCGAAAGTGCCCGAAACTTTCCAGAGTCCAAACACCACCTTCCTATATATCAATCTTTACCTCCGGACCATTCCGAAACTCCTCGTGACGTCCGGGATCTCATCCAGGACTCCAAACAACCTTCGGTCACCACCATACATAACTCTATACTACCAAAACGTCACCAAACCTTAAGTGTGCAGACCCTGCGGGTTCGAGAACTATGTAGACATGATCGAGACACCTCTACGGTCAATAACCAATGGCGTGACCTGGATGTCCACATTGGTTCCTACATATTCTACGAAGATCTTTATCGGTCGAACCTCTATGTCAAGGATTCAGTTAATCCCGTATGATGTTCCCTTTGTTCTTCGGTATGTTACTTGCCCGAGATTCGATCGTCGGTATCTCCATACCTAGTTCAACCTCGTTACCGGCAAGTCTCTTTACTCGTTCCGTAATACAAGATCCCGTGACTAACACTTAGTCACATTGCTTGCAAGGCTTATTGTGATGTTGTATTACCGAGTGGGCCCTGAGATACCTCTCCGTCACACGGAGTAACAAATCCCAGTCTCGATCCATGCCAACTCAACAGACACCTTCGGAGATACCTGTAGAGCACCTTTATAGTCACCCAGTTACATTGCGACGTTTGATACACACAAGGTACTCCTCCGATGTCAGTGAGTTGCATGATCTCATGGTCATAGGAACACATACTTTGACATGCAGAAAACAGTAGCAACAAACTGACACGATCATATGCTACGTTTGTAGTTTGGGTCTTGTCCATCACATCATTCTCCTAATGATGTGATCCCGTTATCAAATGACATCTCATGTCCATGGCTAGGAAACCTTAACCAACTTTTATCAACGAGATAGTCCATTAGAGGCATACCAGGGACATGGTTTTGTCTATATATCCACACATGCATCTAAGTCTCCGATCAATACAATTTATAGCATGGATAATAAACGATTATCATGAACAAGGAAATATGATAATAACTAATTTATTATTGCCTCTAGGGCATATTTCCAATAGTCTCCCACTTGCACTAGAGTCAATAATCTAGTTCACATCACCATGTGATTTGCATTGTTATGAATCTAACACCCAATGAGTTCTGGGGCCCGATCATGCTTTGCATGTGAGAGAGGTCTTATAGTCAACGGGTCTGCGACATTCAGATCCGTGTGTACTTTGCAAATTTCTATGTCAAACCGTAAACACTGCTACCACACTCCACTTGGTACTATTCCAAATGGTTGCTCCACTATACGTATCTAGATTGGTACTACGAGTCATCCGGATTGGTGTTAAAGCTTGCATCGACGTGATTCTTTACGACGAACTCTTTATCACCTCCATAATCGAGAAACATCTCCTTAGTCTTTCAGTTGCTAAGGATAATCTTGACCGCCGTCTAGTGCTCCATTCCAGGATCACTTTGAAACCCTCCGGCCATACTTATGGCAAGGCTGACATCGGGTCTTGTGCACAACCTTGCATACATGATAGAGCCTATGGCTGAAGCATAGGGGATGACACTCATCTTTTCTCTATCTTCTGCAGTCACTGGGCATTGAGTCTTACTCAACTTTATACCTTACAAATCAGGCGAGAACTCTTTCTCTGACTGATCCATTTTGAACTCTTTCAAAATCTTGTCAAGGTATGTACTCATTTAAAGTCTCATCAAGTATCTTGATCTATCTCTATAGATCTTGATGCTCAACAATTAGGTAGCTTTATCCAGGTCTTCCTTTGAAAAACTCTTTTCAAACAACCCTTTATGCTTTCCAGAAATTCTATATCATTTCTGAATAGCAATATGTCATCCACATATACTTATCAGAAACTCTATAATGCTCCCACTCACTTTATTGCAAATACAAGTTTCTCGTAAACTTTGTATAGACTAAAAAGAACTTTGATCACCTCATCAAAGTGTATATTCCAACTCCGAGATGCTTGCTTCAGTTCATAGAAGAATCACTGAAGCTCACACACCTTTTAGCATCCTTAGGACTGACAAAACCTTCTGGTTGCATCTCATACAACCTTTCCTTAAGGAAGGAAACGATGTTTTGGTATCCATCTGCCAGATTTCATAATTGAAAAATGCAGCAACTGCTAACATAATTCCAACAGACTTCAGCATCGCTATGAGTGAGAAAGTCTCGTCGCAGTCAACTCCTTGAACTTGTCATAAACTACTTTGCAACAAGTCGAGCTTTACAAATGGTAACATTTTACCATCAGCGTCTATCTTCATTTTAAAGATCCATTTGTACTTAACGACCTGCCGTCCAACGAGCAGGTCCACCAAAGTCTATACTTGGTTTTCATACATGGATCCTTTCTCGGATTTCATGGCCTCTAACCATCTGTTGGTTTCCGGGCCCATCATCGCTTCTCCATAGTTCATAGGTTCATCGTTGTCAACCAACATGACCTCCAAGACAGGGTTGTCATACCGCTCAGTAGCAGTACACATCCTTGTCGACCTACGAAGTTCGATAGTAACTTGATCCGAAGCTTCATGATCATCATCTTAACTTCCTCTTCAACTGACGTAGGCTTCACAGAAACATCTTTCTGCACTGCGCCACTTTATGGTTGAAGTGAAGGTTCAATAACCTCATCAAGTTCTTATTTTCCTCGTAGGTCGATAGTAACTTGATTCGAAGCTTCATGATCATCATCATTAATTTCCTCTTCAACTGACGTAGGCTTCACATAAACAACTTTTTGCGCTGCGCTACTTTCTGGTTGAAGCAGAGGTTCAACAACCTCATCAAGTTCTATCCTTCTCCCACTCAATTCTTTCAAGAGAAACCCTTTCTCGAGAAAGGACCCAGTTTTACCAACAAACATTTTATGCTTGGATCTGAGATAGAAGGTTCACCCAACTGTTCTTAGGGTATTCTATGAAGATGTATTTGTCCGCTTTGGGTTCGAGCTCATTAGGTGAAAACATTTTCCACACAAGCGTCGCAGCCCCAAACATTAAGAAATGACAGCTTAGGTTTGTATCAAACCATAGTTCACACGGTGTCATCTCAACGGATTTAGATGGTGCCCTATTTAAAGTGAATGTAGTTGTCTCTAATGCATAACCCCAAAATTACAGTAACAAAACGATAAGAGACATCATAGCATGCACCATATCCAATAGAGTACGACTATGACGTTCGGACACACCATCACACTATGGTGTTCCAGGTGGCGTGAGTTGTGAAAAAACTTTCACATTGTCTAAAGTTGTATGCCAAACTCGTAACTCAGATATTCACCTCCACGATCATATCGTAAACATTTTTATCTTCTTGTCATGATGATCTTAAAACTTCACTCTGAATTTGCTTGAACCTTTCAAACGATTCAGACTTGTGTTTCATTAAGTAAATATACACTATATCTACTCAAATCATCAGTGAAGGTAAGAAAATAACGATATTCACCGCATGCTACAAGACTCATTGGATTGCATACATCAACATGTATCATTTCCAATAAATCACTTGCCCGCTTCATAATAACAGAAAATGGGGTCCTTTAGTCATCTTCACCAAGAGGCATGGTTCGCATGTCTCAACTGATTCGAAATCTAATGAGTCCAAAGATCCATCAGCATGGAGTTTCTTCATGCGCTTTATACCAATATGACATTTAGCGGCAGTGCCACAAGCATATGGTACTATCATTATTAACTTTGTATCTTTTTGGCATTAATGTAACAAACCATTCTTACTGGGTGCATGACCGTTGAAGGTATTATTCATGTAAACAGAATAACCATTATTCTCTAACTTAAATGAATAACCGTGTTGCAATGAACATGATCTAATCACGTTCATGCTCAATGCAAAAAACACCAAATAACATTTATTTAGGTTCGTCACTAATCTCGAAGGTAGAGAGAGCGTGCGATGTTGATCATATCAACCTTGGAAACATTTCCAACACACATCGTCACCTCACACTTAGCTAGTTCACCGTTTATTCCGTAGCTTTTATTTCGAGTTACTAACATTTAGCAACCGAACCGGTATCCAATACCCCGATGCTACTAGGAGTACTAGCAAGGTACACATCAATAACACATACATCAAATATACTTCTGTCGACTTTGCCTGCCTTCTTATCTACCAAGTATCTAGGGTTGTACCGCTTCAGCGACCGTTCTCCTCATAATCGAAGCACTTAGTCTCGGGTTTGGGTTAGACTTTGGGTTGCTTTAGTGGAGATGCAACTGACTTGCTATCCATGAAGTTTCCCTCCTTGCTCTTGCCCTTCTCGAAACTAGTGGTTTTGCCTAACCATCAACACTTGACGCTCTTTCTCAATTTCTACCTTTGCGGTGTCAAACATCGCGAATAGCTCAGGGATCATTAATTCTATCCCTGGCATTTTATAGTTCATCACCAAGTTCTAGTATCTTAGTGAAAGTGACTTGGAGAACTATATCAATCACTATCTTGTCTGGAAGATGAACTCCCACTCGATTCAAGCGATTGTAGCACCCAGACAATCTGAGTACATGCTCAACGATTGAACTATTCTCTTTCGTCTTGCAGGCAAAGAATCTTGTTGGAGATCTCATATCTCGCAACACGGATACGAGCCTGAGATCCTAATTTCAGCTCTTAGAACATCTCATATGTTCCTTGACGTTCAAAACGTTTTGAAGCCTCAATTCTAAGCCGTAATGCATGATGCACTAAACTATCAAGTAGTCATCAGCACGTACCTGTCAGATGTTCACAACATCTACAGACGACGCTAGAGGGGTTGGCGCATCGAGCGGTGCATTAAGGACATAAGCCTTCTGTGCAGCAACGAGGACAATCCTCAGATCACGGATCCAATCCGCAATAATGCTACCATCATCTTTCAACTCTATTTCTCTTGGAACATATAAAATTTCAAGGGAGCTACAGCGCGAGCAAGTAATCTACAACATAATTTGCAAAGACACTACTAACTATGTTCATGATAATGAGTTCAATTAATCATATTACTTAAGAACTCCCACTCAAATTGACATCCCTCCGGTCATCCGAGTGATACATGATCCAAATTCACCAACTCAAGTTCGATCATCACGTGAGTTGAGGTGGTTACAATGGTGAACATCATCATGTTGATCATATCTACTATATGACTCATGTTCGACCTTTCGGTCTCTTGTGTTCCAAGGCCATGTCTATACATGCTAGGCTCGTCAAGTTTAACCCGAGTGTTCTGCATGTGCAACACTAGCTTGCACCCGTTGTATGTGAACGTAGAGTCTATCACAACCGATCATCATGTGGTGTCTCAACATGACGAACTTTCGCAATGGTGCACACTCGGGGAGAACACAATTTATCTTGAAATTAAGTGAGGGATCACCTTATAATGCTACCGTCGTCGTAAGCAAAAGAAGGTGCATAAAAGGATTAACATCACATGCAAATCATAAGTGACATGATATGGCCATGAACTTGTGCTTTAGATCTCCATCTTGAAAGCACCTGCATGATCTCCATTGTCACCGACACGACACCATGATCTCCATCATCATGATCTACATCAACGTGTCGCCATCGGGGTTGTCACGCCCTGCATGCTTCTACTACTATTGCTACCATTTAGCGATAAAGTAAAGCATTACATAGCACTTAATGATTGACACGCAGGTCATACAATAATTAAAGACAACCCTATGGCTCCTGCCGGTTGCCGTACTCATCAACATGCAAGTCGTGAAATTCTATACATCACATGATCATCTCATACATCACATATATCACATCATGTAATTGGCCATATCACATCACAACATACTCTGCAAAAATAAGTTAGACGACCTCTAATTGTTGTTGCATGTTGTACGTGGCTGCTACGGGTTTCTAGCAAGAATGATTCTCACCTACGCATAAACCACAACGGTGATACATAATTTGCTTTTCAACCTTCTCAAGGACCGCCTTTGTCGAATCCGATCCAACTAAAGTGAGCGAAACTGCCACCCGCAAGCCATCTAGGCAACAAGTTGCGTCGAGGGAACCGGTCTCTCGTAAGCGTACGAGTAATGTTGGTCTAGGCCGCTTCATCTCACAATACCGCTGAATCAAAATCCGACCAAGGGAGGAAGCAATCTAAGCATTAACGCCCACAAACTCTTTGTGTTCTACTCGAGATCTCATCTACACATAGACCTAGCTCTGATACCACTGTTGGGGTACGTTGCATGGGAATTTTTTTTCCTACGCACACGCAAGATCTATCCATGGTGATGAGCATCTACGAGAGGGAGAGTGGATCTACATACCCTTGTAGATCGCTAAGAGGGAAGCGTTAAGAAACACGGTTGGTGTAGTCGAACGTATTCATGATCCAAATCGCCGAGTGTCCCGCGATCTCATCACGATCCGTCCCGCGATCCAATCACGTTCCATCCCGCGAACTCATCATGATCCGTCCCGCGATCTCATCACGATCCATCCCGCGAACTCATCACGATCCGTCCCACGAACTCGTCACGGTCCGTCTCGCGATCTTGATCACGGTCCTTCCGATCTAGCGCCGAACGGACGACACCTCCGCGTTCAGCACACGTACAACTCGATGACGATCTCCACCTTCTTGATCCAGCAAGAGAGAGCGGAGAGGTAGAAGAGTTCTCCGGCAGCGTGACGGCGCTCCGGAGATGGTGGTGGAGCTATTCCGGCAGGGCTTCATGTAAGTACTGCCGAACTAGTCTAGTCTAGAGGAACTTGATCTAGAAGTAGGGTTTAGACGTGGCTGAAAATCCTTGTCCAAAAAACCCTAAAACCACTCATATATATAGGAGGAGGGGAGAGGAGGCTGCGCCCAAAAGGAGGGCTCTCCTTTGGTTCGGCCGAACCCAGTGGGGAGGAGTCCTCCTCCTAGTAGGACTCCTCCTCCCACAAGAGAGGTGGAGTTTGGGGAGGTTTCCACCCCAATTCGGTTTGTCTCCCTTTCCTCCTACGCATAGGACTCCTTGGATGACCCAACTGGCCCACTATGGGCTTGTGGGTTGCCACATAGGCCCATGGGGTGGGTTGGCCCCACTGGTGCGCCGCCAGGACCCATTCGTCACTCTCGGTACACTACCAAAAGTGCCCGAAACTTTCCAGAGTCCAAACACCACCTTCCTATATATCAATATTTACCTCCGGACCATTCTGGAACTCCTCGTGATGTCCGTGATCTCATCCAGGACTCCAAACAACCTTCGGTCACCACCATACATAACTCTATACTACCGAAACGTCACCAAACCTTAAGTGTGCAGACCCTGCGGGTTCGAGAACTATGTAGACATGACCGAGACACCTCTACGGTCAATAACCAATGGCATGACCTGGATGTCCACATTGGTTCCTATATATTCTACGAAGTTCTTTATCGGTCGAACCTCTATGTCAAGGATTCAGTTAATCCCGTATGATGTTCCCTTTGTTCTTCGGTATGTTACTTGCCCGAGATTCGATCGTCGGTATCTCCATACCTAGTTCAATCTCGTTACCGGCAAGTCTATTTACTCATTCCGTAATACAAGATCTCGTGACTAACACTTAGTCACATTGCTTGCAAGGCTTATAGTGATGTTGTATTACCGAGGGGGCCCTGAGATACCTCTCCGTCACACGGAGTAACAAATCCCAGTCGTGATCCATGCCAACTCAACAGACACCTTCGGAGATACCTGTAGAGCACCTTTATAGTCACCCAGTTACGTTGTGATGTTTGATACACACAAGGTACTCCTCCGATGTCAATGAGTTGCATGATCTCATGGTCATAGGAAAACATACTTTCACATGCAGAAAACAGTAGCAACAAACTGACACGATCATATGCTACGTTTGTAGTTTGGGTCTTATCCATCACATCATTCTCCTAATGATGTGATCCCGTTATCAAATGACATCTCATGTCCATGGCTAGGAAACCTTAACCATCTTTGATCAACGAGATAGTCCATTAGAGGCATACTAGGGACATGGTTTTGTCTATATATCCACACATGCATCTAAGTCTCCGATCAATACAATTTATAGCATGGATAATAAACGATTATCATGAACAAGGAAATATGATAATAACTAATTTATTATTGCCTCTAGGGCATATTTCCAACACTATTGTCGCCTCTTTGTCGAGAATTTCTCCAAGGTTGCGATACCTCTGACTGAACTCCTCAAGAAAGATAAAAGGTTTGAGTGAACTCCACAATGCGAGCACAGTTTTCAGGAGTTGAAAAGACAACTGACCTCTGCTCCCGTTCTGGTGCCACCAGATTTCTCTAAGGACTTTGTTATCTATTGCGACGCCTCACGACAAGGATTAGGTGCATTCTCATGCAAGATCGTCATGTGATTGCATACGCATCTCCATAGTGGCATCCACATGAGGATAATTATCCAACACATGATCTTGAGCTTGCAGCTATGGTCCATGCACCGAAAACTTGGTGACATTACCTTTTGGGTAATCGTTGCGAAATTTACACTGATCACCAAAGTCTGAAATATATTTTCACCCAACCCGATTTGAATCTCAGGCAAAGACGGTGGGTTGAGTTGATTACAGATTACGACTTAGGGATAACTTACACCCTCGGGAAGCCAATGTCATGGCTGATGCACTAAGTCGTAAGTCTTATTGTAACAACCTGATGTTGCAACAAGGTCAACCACTTATCTATGAGGAATTTCAGAAGTTAAACCTCCACATTGTTCCTCAAGGATTCCTATCCAACCTGGTGGCGAAACCTACTCTTAAGGATCGAATTATAGCTGGCCAAAAGCGTGATAAGGGTATTTCCCGGATCAAAGAGAACCTCGTTAGCGGTATCAGTAAGGATTTCTCTATTGATGATCAAGGTGTGGTGTTGTTCCAGAACTGTTTGGTGGTTCCCATGATCCAGGATGCAGAGGAGCAAGTTCGCATTATTCGTGAAAAGTTGAAAACAGCCCAATCTCGTCAAAAGAGGCAATATGATCGGCATCATAAGGCTATGACCTATGAAGTTGACGAGAAGGCTTATCTTTAGGTTACACCTTTGAAGGGTACCCATCGATTCGGTATCAAGGGCAAGTTGGCTCCTCGTTACAGTGGACCCTTTCGCATTCTTGCTAAATGAGGAGAGGTTGCCTACCAATTGGAACTTCCGCTGCATCTTTCCAAGGTTCATGATGTCCTCCACGTCTCGACAATCAGGCGTTGCTTCTCGGACCCTGTCCGTGAAGTAGACCATGAAGCGCTTGATCTCCAAGATAACCTTACATATCGAGAATACCCTGTTCATATTCTTGATCAAGCTGAGCGTACCACTCAGTGTCGGAACATCAAGTTTCTCAAGGTTAAGTGGTCACACCTTTCTGAAAAGGAGGCCACATGGGAAAGAGAAGATCATCTTCAACTAGAGTACCCCGCACTCCTCCCGATGACTTCAAAATCTCGGGACGAGATTCTATTGAGTGGGGGTGAGTTGTCACATCCCTAGCTAGTTGTCTTAGGACAGCATGTGTGTGCATCATATTTCAATTTTCCATCAATTTGAAATGGGGATCAAAAGAAACCCCAAACAATTCATTTGAATCAAACCAACTTAATGAATGTGAAAACCAACAGATTCAAAATGCCCATCTAAAATGTCCCCTATGTCTGATAAATTTGGACATGAATATATCAGGGGCCATCTTAAATATTTGAACATTATAGCAAATTAGGAATAAATAATAAAGCTTGTGAAAATGCCAAATAAAGCATTATCATTATTTTAGATTTCAAAATATCCTAAAACTTTTTATAGGAGTTTGAAATATTCAAACTTAATTCTATAAATATTTGGGATATTTAATACTTGCATTTGTACCTGAAAAACAAATAAAACAAATGTCAGAATTAGAAAAAAAGTAAAAAAAAATAAAAAAATGGAAAGAGGCCCAGGAGGAGCCGACCCAACTGGCCCATGCCAGTCATCCTTGTCCTCTCGCTAGGAAGACAGGGGCATGCGCTCGCCGCGCGCGGGCACACGCCCGGCCACCTCCTGCCTGGCTGCTGCCCTGGAGGCCTCCAGAAGCGCGAGTGTGAGGTCCCCTCGCCGTGGATCTCTTCTCCTCTCCCTCTCTCCCCTGCCGTGCTCTCTCTCTCTCACTTTCTCCCCCCTTTGCTCGCCATGGCCGAAGCCATCGTCGTCGTAGCACCGCCGCTCCAGCCGCTCCCTCGCCTCGCAGAGTGGCCTCCGAGCTCCGCCGCGACCCCCTCATCCTCCCCGCGAAGCTAGAAGACGCCGGGAGCCTCTCTATGCCGAGCCATCACCGTTCTTCCCTGCCTCCGGCCGCCTCTCCCCGTCGTCGCTTCGCCGGCTGCCGGTCATCCCTGAGCCCACTGAGCCTCCCCTGTAGCCCCCTGTCAGCCCCCGTTGCTCCCCCTTCTCCTCCCCGATCCTCCCGTGCCCTCTAGCGCTGTAGCCGAACCTTCTCGAGCCGCCATCGCCACAGAGGTCATCGTGGCTGTCATCTCCGGCGAACCCAAGCCCCCAGACCAGCCCCCACTCGACGCGGTCGAGCACGGGCTCCCTCCCAACGCCTTTGGCGCGCGATTCCGTGCCCTGTGGCACGTTACCGGCCAACTCCAGCAGTCCTCTGCCATGGGTTTGGTCGCTGTCAGCCCCGCTCCGGTGGGCGCCGACGTGGCCGGCTGATTAGTGCTAATCAGCCCGGCTAATTAAGCCATTAGCCACTGACCAGTGGGCCCTGAAGTGGGTTAAACCCCTGTTCAGCGCGGGGAATTAGCCCCTGACGCTGACATGAGGGCCCCACCCTATCAGGTTTGACCTGGCCGGGTTTGTTGACTGCTGACGTCACAGTGACATCAGGCTGACGCATTAATTCAGTTCTTAGTATTAAAATAAATCAGGAAATTTCCAGAAAATGTTTAAAACTTCTAAAATTCATATAAAATAATCTGTAAATCAGATGAAAATAATTTATATTTGAAAATTTATTAGAGAAATCCAATGAATCCAATGGTGCTATTATCATGCATGTTAGGACAACCTATGTAGTTGAACATTAACATTTACTAATAGGTTAATATATGGAATATGAAATAGCTAATGACTTTGAATGTATATTCAAACTCACTTCAAATAACTTGGACAATAGTTGCATTAGCTCATCCATACATGCTCCCATGTCATGATCATGCATCATATTGTTCCACTTCCGTGTATTGATTGTTATTTATCTGCATTGCGATAGGCCCTGCTTCTGAGGATACCTTCGAGTATTCCAACGAAGGAGAAAACCTTTTCGCTACCCAGCAAGCCAAACAACCCCTTTGATCATTCCGATAACATCCACCTCTCTCGCTCCTGCTCTTGTTTATTGCATTAGGACAAACGTTCACCTGTCTGTCATACATGGTAGATGAATCTATTCCTTTGCATGACCTATCATTGTCACAGTAAATAGCTAAACCTTGCAACCTAGCATACCTGGTAGATGCTTGTGCCATGATGTGCTTTGCTTACTTTGCCTGCTATGTTTGCTATGCTTAGAGTTGTGTCAGGTCTGATTCATCTGGGTGATGAACTGGAGTGAAACAATGTTGTTCTGATGTGATAAGCTTATGATGAACCCGAGTTGGTAAAGGTAGCGATGAGAGGCTATGTAGGAGTACATAGCGGGTTGTCTCATTGGGACCGTTCTTAGGAACTGAGTTCCGTGGTTGTAATCCAAGACTAAATACTACCACATGTTGGGCCCTGAAATATGACCCTGCTCGACTTATCAATCGCTTAGTCCTTAGTCCAGGAGTTGAAAGTAGTTTCTGGTGTTTATACATGGTAGAGGCCGTGCATAGCGCTGACCCTAGGGGTGGGTTATGACGCGGTAGGAAGTGGCACGGTGTACCAAGGGTCACCCGAATGGTGGGCTTGGGAACCCTGCGCACATCATTTGGGCCGTAGCGGAAACTTCGGCCGGACTTCCGTGTGGGTTCAGTCTCAAATAGGCGATAGCCTAGACTAGAGGTCTTATGTGGATGACGGTCGTGGCCGACTCCCTCGCTGTGCTTTCGCTTGAAGGTTACCAAGGTGCATGGTTTTATGAGCACACATTGATAAGTGGCGAGAGCGTGTGTGAAGAAGCACACCCCTGCAGGGTATGAAACTATTCGAATAGCCGCGTTCTCGGCTATGCACTACTTGGAGAGCTTATGCTGCTCATAGATAATCAAATGGATACTCATAAAAATATCAAGACAAGTGTGAGTACCGTGGATGGCACTCTCGTAGGAGACGGAAGTGAATCCATGGTGGTGTATTGTTATGGAGTTAGTGGACTCGTGTGCGATATCTAAAATCTAAACAAAGAGTTAAAACTGTATAGTGTAGGTGAGCCATTAGTCAAAGCTGGCATTGCTGCATAAACTCCACCACTCCCCTTGTTGATACATGAGCATGAATAGTCTAGGTCTGCTTTAAAGACTTGCTGAGTACGTTTGTACTCTCGTTTGCTTAATAACTGTTGCAAATGAGACTCAGGACCCATCAGGTGGGTTCTTTCTAGATGTCGACGATGCCGAATAGCTGGTATCCCAGCTACGACCTTATGCCCTATGGCGGGCTGTAGATAGTCAGGCCATGTGCCTTTTTACCCCTTTCGTCTGTCTGCACCCAGACAGCTTTATGCTTCCGCTTGGTTTGTATGAACTTGTTTGTATGACTTGTGTGTCGGGTCATGTGACCCCTATCTGTAAGAACATATTATGCAAGGCTCGTCTAAGCCTCTTAAATAAAAGTTGTGTTGTTGTATGGTTATGTTGTGATGCCATAGTTGTATCTATGCATATCGGGCATGTCGTGCGCACGTGTGACGTGCAACGGTATGTATGGGATCCGATACCTAGTTATGTGCCTTTAGTAGTACTCTTTACAGGAAACTGCCTCTTTGTGCTTCCACCGAGCCTTGGTAGCTTGCTATTGCTTCGGACACATTGATTGACTGGCATGTATCCTTCTTTGCTGCTGTGTCTGTCCCTTCGGGGAAATGTCTTGCAGTGTAATGGAGTCCCTGTAGCCTGCTATGACTCGTCTACGTGCAGTGATGACATTTATGTCCCACGGTGTAATGGAGTCCTTGTAGCTTGGTATGAATCGTCTACACACGCTTGAGGCCGACACCTGCATTGCTGGGTTACGTATGGCTGTTTCCGTACGGATGTGCCACTTGGGTTCTATGATTAGTCATGTCGGCCCAGGTTCTCTGTCGTTTGATTGCCAGTGACATGTTCACATACGTGAGCCAAAAGATGCAAACGGTCCCGGCTAAGGTAAGGCTGCAGCCGTGGAGCTTACCTTGCGTGAGGCCGCAAAGTGATGTGATATGTTACAGTCTGGATTCATATGACTTAGGATTGGGGTCCCGACAACAACCACTCATCCCGCAGGGCATATGTAATCGCTGAGCCTGTCCCTTCGGCGTCGACAGTCACTTTGCAGGCGAAGACTGCCTTTGGGCAGGGCGAGCACCAACCCCTGTCCGCCTTTGAAATTGGCCGTTGTGGGATCCCTTCCCGCCATTGTGATAAGGTAAGAGTACCCAGGCCACCGCTATATATAGAGCATAGGTTGCACCATGGAGGAGGAGGCCAACCCCGCCTCGACCGATCCGATCGCACACTTAGTCACTCGACACACCACCACAAGATAGCCAGCCAAGAACACATCTTGAGCACCCTCACGAGGCTCAAGCACATTGTACTAGTTCATCCATCCAAACCTCCACGAGAGGAAATCCACCAAAGCAGGAGTAGGGTATTATGCTTCGCAAGAGCCCGAACCTGGGTAAACTGTTGTGTTCATCTTCTTCCTCGTCATCGTGCGAGTTCTTTGTTGTGTTCATCGAGTAGAGAGCTAGGTCGGGCGAGGTTGCAAGGGATCTTCGCACACGCCCCTGTGTTCAAACCTTAAGGGTTTTACGGAGCTCGAAATCCGACAAAATCAGATGTTGGTACACACATCAAATGCTTTTGCGTGGAAGCGCTTTGATGCATTACATGCGGATAAATCGATAGATCCAATGTATCCTCGAGTCGCCATTAACATGGATGGGTTCAATGTGTTTGGTATGACGGTAACCCAACACAGTTGTTGGCCTGTATTTTTCATTCCACTCAATCTCCCCCCGGACAGATTATGAAAAGAAAGAGCATTTTCCTAACGTTGATAATTCTAGGGCCCAACTATCCGGGGAAGAATATGAATGTGTACATGCAACCGCTTAAGGATGAGTCGCAAGAAGCTTGGGATAATGTGTTCAAGACATACGCCGCCGCTAGAAAAAAAAACTTCAAAATGCATGTCTGGTGCATGTACTCGATGCATGACTTGCTGGCGTATGCGCTATTCGCTGGCTGGAGTACGCATGGAAGGTTCCCATGCCCCACATGAAAAGGCAGCTCTTTAGTTTCATTGGTTGCAGGCGGGTCAGAAGTATCGTTGCTTCGACTTGCATAGACAGTTCCTGGATCTTCGAGATGAGTTCAGGAAAGACATGAAGAACTTCATCAAAGGTACAGTTGTCAAAATCTCTGCACCACCTGTGTTGACAAGCCAACATATCCTGGATCAGTTAAACGCTCTCAATCCTGATCTAGAGTGTCCAACGTATTTCAAGGGGTATAATTCGGAACACGCCTGGACTCACAATACATGCTTATGTGATCTACCTTACTTCAAAGACCTCCTCTTCCACACAACATCGATGTGATGCACACTGAAAAGAATATTGGAGAGGCCATTTTTGGTACATTGTTCGACATAGAGGGGAAGTCTAAGGATAATCCTAAGGCTAGAGTCGATCAGCAGACTCGATGTCATCGACCGTCACAAAACATGCGACAACCGAAATGAAAGAAGAACTGGTCAAAGCCAAAGTCCTGGTTCAATCTTGCAAGGGGAGGTATGAGGGAAATTCTCTGGTGTGTGAAAATTACTTGATGTTCCCTGATGTGTATGCATTGAATCTAAAGAGGGGAGCGATTCTTGAAAAATTGAAAATATTTTGTCTCAAGATTCATGATTGGCACATATGGCTTGAGCGGGTAATGGCGGTGATGTTGCATGGATTTATCCCTAAGGCTGAATGGCTAGTACTGGCAGAGCTGAGCTATTTCTTCTGTGTTCTTTGTGCAAAATAAATATCGCCTGACGTGCTAGATGGCATGGAAAAGTTGGCGCCTGAGTTGCTCTGCAAGTTAGAGACGATCTTTCCACCGGGCTTGTTTAATCCAATGCAGCATCTGATTTTACATCTCCCACCGCGGCAAGATTGGGGGGATGCAAAATCGTTGGTGCTATGAAACTGAGAGGATGCAAAAGATGCTAAAGACCCTAGAAAAGGTGGGTCCAACCTTAGCCTATTCAAAGAGAAGCTCGCACCAGTCGGTGCTTGGAAACCATTAGTGTTGGATGTCGAAGAATGGCGGACCATTCGTTGTATATCTTCAACAACCTAGCAGAAGTACGGCTGCATATCGAGTAAGTTCTCAGTATGTTGTTTCACAACTTCGAATTCGTTTGAACTGCTCTTATTCCCGGATATTTGATACAATCGATACGTCACCAAATTCTCCGATGGAGCGATTATCCAAAAGGATTCCATCGAAGGGTATGAGCTTCTGGCAAAACATGGAGGCGGCTATCCCGGTTTCATCTCTTGGTTCAAACAAATGGTAATTACCATTAATAGACCATTTCATTTGTTTGTGTTATTTGCGGCTAATACAACTATCATTTCATATTAAACTTGTAGGCAAATTTAGAGTCTATGGACGCCAAATTGAGACAAGTCAATAATGGTTTTGACTATAAGGTCCGCTCATTTGACAAATACACCATCAACGGGTATCACTTTCGTACCTTTGGCAAAGAGCAATCTATGGCTGACTGAAAACTACAAATTATGGTGTCTCAGCTATCGGCGAAGGAGGTACTGAGTATTATGGAAGAGTTGAAGCAATTTATGAACTTCTATTCTATGGTCACCGAATGTCGTAGTCTTCAAATGTTATTGGTTCCAGCACAGGGAGGCTATAAAGACTCATGAACTTATAGGGCTAGTCGAAATCAAATGTTATTAGTTTTCTATCTATACCGTGGGTCTACCAAAATAATAAAAATCTGAATTGTTGGGATATCATGTATGAAGTGCCATCATATGCTAGACCAACTCCCCCAATGAAGAGGATTATGAACCTCACATTAACCTAGGCAGATATGAAGGAGAATTCTTCCAAGAAACACGTCTTTCTGAAAAACGTTTCAAGAACCGCTCTACTTCACCCCAAAACATGGAAGTAGACATCGACAGTGAATCCGACTTCAACTCTGAGCCGGAACAAAAAGAGCTAGAAGAAGAAGAGGTTACTGCTGCAGATGACCTATCAATGCTTGATCGATTTTAGAAAGGCCTTCCACATGTTGATGTTGCTGGACCCAATGAGCACGAGATTCGTGATGAAACGCGTGATAGTGATGATGATGATGCATTTATTTATGACAACGATCTAGACTATTATTAGTTTGTATACATATCAACTATAATTATGTACATATTATTATTCATGTTACGTATTCATTTTTTAATGTTGTACTAATTTCATTTACTCTTTGTCATGGTAGGTATTGAAAGATGGTGCGCGCAAGTCCAGAGCGGGCGATGACTCACGTGAGGGGTACTTCCATTCCCTCCCTTATCTCTGGAGAGCTTTGATAGATAGTATTGGGACATCAGCGGGCTCTTCTTCATCGGTGATGTTGCCGTCACCGGGAGAGGAGATCGGGAAGGGAAGAAGAGAGGTACATGATGTGGCCATAGTAGAGGTAGGCGGACTGATATGCCTTCCTCGCCGTCACCCCAGCTCATTCACCACAGCATAGGACTGCTAGGGTGGAGCCATCTGAGGTGGAGGCTATGGGGACTCCGGACCACGAGCCTTGGGTCGACTAGCGTTCGGCCCATGGGCCTCCGGTCCCAGGGGCTATGTCCTAGGCAACTCCAGTCCCAAAGGTTTCGGTCCACGAGACTCCGGATACAGGGGTTGCGTCCCAAGACATGTCCGAATGGGATACCTGGACGAATCCGTCTGAGGGGCCGGGTGGCCATGCTGATGGTGGCGAGGCTGAGTTTACTGATAGTGAGGGCGAGGTGGTTGAGGGGGTGAAAGTGTACCAGCATGGTGGTACACGGCTCCAGCCCCTACCGGTGACCCATGAGCAGAGGCCGGTGATTAGGTCTGACACTGAGAAGTAAGTGCATTTACTCTTTTTGTACCTTTTTCCTTCATGTTTCTTCAAATATCTAATGTGTTGGCCTTGTCATACTGCAGGGGTTGGCATCACGCCGATGGAGTCTGCATGCCCAACACCGTCCTTGGTGTGCTTTGCCGACAAAATTTCCTAGGGTTTGTCAGGTTGCCTGGTGAGGTTCAGCTTCCAGAGGTAGGATGGATCTAGGAGCACTACAAGGCCGCCGAGACCCTGCCAAGGGAGGTGATCGACGATGTCTTTTGCCACACGAGGGATGACATGATGATCAAGATTTTGGGTAATTTCTCAGTTACGCAATTAAAAATTAAAAATAACTAGTTATTGTACTACTAAGTGTTGTGTTGTTTGATTGCAGACCATCTACAAGTGTGATGAGGGATACGAGGAGGCCGGTGCTACTGTTATTGATATCGAGTGGAAGCGCCTATTACAGAACTTATGCCATGAGGCTCGGGTGCAGGCTGTTTGAGACTACTACGACATGCGTGGTATTAAGAAGGACAAGTCGTCATGCCAAGATAAGTTTCTGAAAAAGCCTCAGTACATAAAGGTAATTACCTATTCTTAAGGCATTCTACTTAGTTTCATTGATTTGATCCGTAGGCGTAGCGCTCAAATTTCTCTTTACTAACTTAGGTGCCCCCAAGATGGTCTATGGATAAGATGGATTGTTCGGAGGCATTGGTAGATGGGTGGTGCACATGCCAATGGCAAGCCGTCCACGACAATGTGAAGGACCGGCGTGCCCAAATGGTTGGTGTGCCACACCATCAAGGCAGCGCTAACTTAATTCAGTTTGGGCGGAACTGGGTATCTGGTTTGCTTCATGCAATTCATTCTTAGTGCTAGCTTGAGCCCTTTATTAATACTTTGTTTCTCTTTTTAGGCACGACATAATAACATTGAGGTGCCAGAGGTGTACGACCTCTATGTCATGGCCCATAATGCCTCACACAAGAAGACCAAGGCATTATCTGAGTCTGACCTCGATCATCCGGAAAATTTCACCAACATCTCCTCCCACCACAAGATCATGAGGTACAATGAGGAGAGGAGGCGAGGTGTCGGTTTCAAAACCGGCGGATCTCGGGTAGGGGGTCCCAAACTGTGAGACTAGGATTGATGGTAATAGGAGACGAAGGGTACACGAGTTTACCTAGGTTCGGGCCCTCCAATGGAGGTAATACCCTATGTCCTGGTTGATTGTATTTATGGTGTAAGGGGTTACAGAGTTGATCTACCTCGAGATCATATGTCTAACCCTAGATGAGTTGTCCTTTATCTATACCCTAAAACCCTCTGGCTTATATAGATGCCAAGGAGGCCTAGGGTTTACACATGGTCAGTTACATGCCGAAGAGATAAACACGCCTATTTACTACATCAAACGTGGAGCGCAAGCCATGCTCCATGAAGCTTCCATCCTGGAAACTGGGCCTTCAAATCATCCAGTGTTCGGCAAGTAGCCCATATAGTCCAGCACATAAACAACAGGTCGGCTATCCGAAGACCCCCTAATCCAGGACTCCCTCAGTAGCCCCCGAACTTGCCTCCAGTGCCAAGGGTCTTCAGCTCCAATTGCTTCATGAATAGAGTCTTCAGCTTGCGAGGTGAGTTCTTTCCTGCCGAACCATAGTTCGGCCTCCGATGATAAGTAGTTTTCCGCATAGTGGCACGTCCGAATCATGTGAGGTAAGTTGACTTTGAACACCAGACGTCAGGGAAAAAAGGTAATGTTACCTAATGACCTCTCTGACGAAAGGTCACAGCCTACCACGACTGATAGGCTAGTTACAGGCACTCGATGTGCGGTTCAATACTGGTCCATCCACACGATCTATCAACATGTCAACCATGTCCCGTTTTATACGGGATATACTTAATCACGCGTACGCAATGGCTCGCATGTCTCGAGAAGTGGAGGGATTCATGGTGCAAGAAGGGGAGCCTGAATCGGCAGACCTCATAAAAGGAGAAAGAAAAACCCCAAAGGCCTTTCATGCTCTCCATTCGACTTCTCCGCCTCCTATTCCCTTCCGCCTCCAGAGCACAGATCTAGATTTCTCCACCCCCACCCCCGAGATGAACAATGGCAGGCTCCAATGGCCAATGGGAAGCTTCCACAGTCACCAACAAAGACATCCTTGACCTCAAGAAGGCCAGTTACCTCCACGTAACATTCCTCACTGCACGACAAATGAGGGCCAATTGATTCCCACTCGCGGGCCAGGCGAGAGGGTGGTGTTTATCCCCCACTTAATTAGGGGGTTGAGCTTCCCACTCCACCCGTTCGTCAGGGGACTAATGTTCTTCTACGGCCTCGACTTCCACGACCTCCCGCCGAACTCCATCATGCATATCTCGGCGTTCATCCTCGTCTGTGAGGCATTCCTGCGCATCGAGCCGCACTTCGGGCTATGGCTGCAGGTCTTTAATATCAAACCCAAGTGCATCGGAGGCAAGCACGCGGACGGCGGCGAGGCAGTCATCGGCAAGCTTGCCCACATCGGTTGGCTATCGGGCACCTTCATCGACACCATCAGCCGCATTCAGATCAGGCCCCCTACCAGACTAGCTTCGTGGCCTGAGAAGGGCATGTCCTGGGGTTCGGGCAAAGAGGTGGCCGATCTGCAGAAGCGCCTCTACTCCCTGGTCTAGGAGGGCATCAAGCTATCTGATGTGGTCCAGGTGATGCTCCAAAGATGTATCCTCCCCTGCCAGCGCGGGAACACTCCTTTGTGGACTCGAGAACGCGAAGCCGAGCCCACAGTCCAGAGTTTGTTCCGCACTACGCAGGAGAAGCTGTGGAAGGCACTCTTAATGTCGATGAAGAGCTGGCTACCCGAGGAGGAAGACAAGGGCCTGCACGCCGCCAAGCCGGACTCCGAGGTATGATTTCCCCCGACTTGGTTGGCTCTATTACATAGAGAATCCCTTTGTCCTCTTATCCGATCTATTCTGGCAAAGATGGCAGAAGAAGGCCATCAACATCAATAGTGCAGCTCCTCAGCCTGAAGAGGAGAGGACCGGGCTGTTAGCCAGGATGCTTGTGGAGAAGCCTTATGAGGCTCCCACGAAGAAGGAGAAGAAGAAGAAGAAACCAGGTCAGGCTGGCCTTCACATGAAGGAACAGCCTGATGCTGCATCCGAAGACACCCCCGCCTCCTCGAATCAGGAGGAGGCCGAAGAGGAGGAAGAGGAGGAGGAGGTCGAGAGCGACGGGGGAGGCAACTTCCCCTGCACCAAGAAGAGAGCGACGTCCTCGGATGCCCCGGGGCAAGCAGCCTCACCTGCCCCTAAGAAGGCGCGTTAGGCACGCGTGGTCTTGTCTGACGACAGCTCGGACTCGAGCTCTGCGTCCGAAGACCCCAAGGAGGTTCCATGAAGGAGCCTAAGGGTCAAGCCCCCCTCCATCCAGGTTAGGATCCGAAGACTCTCCTTCCCATAACTGGTAAATCCAGAGTTTGCTAACACGCAGGTTATTGGTCCTATAGCCCCCCACGCATCATCCCCACCGAGGTGGTATCACATGGGGAGACCCCGTCCGCTAAACTAGCAAAGAGCGGGGATGCCTCACACCCCACCACTCCAGGCGCTACGAAGGACGTCGTGAAGGTGTCGTCCCAACCTACTCCAATGGAGGCGGACAGAGGGGGCGAGGGAGATATTACCGTGGCCGAGGCTAATGCTTCGGCCACCGAAGACCATGGGACAATCCCCCATTTGAACACCAAGGAGGCCGGCCGGACGGGCCATCAGTCCCTTCCAAGGACATCTCTAGAGCGCATTGTGCCTCCGGAGGCACCGGTCCAATCCCCGGTGGGTGATCGGGAAATCCGATCATCCCCGGCACCGCCAACCAATAAGTGGTCGGCCATGGAGGATGCTCTATCAAGCGCCTCCATCCCCGAGGATCACCAAACCCTTATGAGTCTATAAGGTGTCCATTCTATTGACCATAGACTGAAGGAGGCCTTCAAAGGTCTCCTTGCGGGCTTTCAAGTAAGTCGCCCGATGTTTTCGCTAAGATTATTATTTATTCGTATTGTAGACATGGCAGCCCCTGAGCCCTAGGTGACATGGACAAGCTTGCCTAGGGGTCATACCTATAATTCGGGAAGTGAGCGCCGATGTAACGTATAATTTGTGTGTAATGTAGGCTTCGTCATCAGCGGAGGCCAAAAACGGTGCCGAGCTGGACGAGCTGCATTGAAAGCTCAAGCGTTTCGAGATGAGGTGGAAGCCCTCAACAAGAGGTTCGACGAAGTGCAAGGTAAGTCCAAACTAAGTCTAGATGCGTCCCCCCCGAATACTGTCAGTGTAGATTCATTTTTAAATAGAGTTGCATCGTGTTGCAGTTTCGTAGAAAGAGATCAAAAAGCTCAAGGCCGAGCTTCAACGTGCCAAAGATGAAGCGGTCGTGGAGAAGGCGGCGGGCAAAGAAGCGGCCATCGCTCTTTCCGCCTACGAGCCACCAGTGATAAACACCAGGCTCGTGTGGCGAAGATACAGGATGAGCTCAAGGATGCTAGCAACAAGAGAGACTCCTTGGAGCGAAGAACAAGGCGGTCTCAGCCGAACTGTCCGCCAGGAGAAGGAGCGGGTGGACAGGCGATTCTTCGAGGAACAAGTTCGTCAAGTGAAGGAGATAGTTGATGGTAAGCCATACTCCCTAAAGTGCGTATTCGGGGATAGCATGTTCGAATTGCTGACTCGGGTGTGGCAATCCTCAGGCGTAGCCGCCGACCTCCCGAAGAGCGTGGAGGACGCTAATCAGCTGCTTGCCTCGTGGGCAGAGGAAGATGAAGCTCGAACATTCTAGGCACAGTTCAGAGCCCCCGAGCATCCACCTCTCTTGGTGGAGCAGGTGAAACAGTTGATGGAAATGCACCAGATGGCAGAGCCGGACATCAAGGACCTCTACATCCGCTTATGGCCCGGCGAGCCACTCCCAGGCAGCTACTTCGGCCTGGTGCAATGGCTGATTGATGCTACACCCTGCCTCGACGCTGTCAAGCGCTCCTCCTGCATTGAAGGAGTCCGGATGGACCTTGCCAATGGCAAAGTTCACTGGCCGGGGCTCAATCCGATGAAGGTCGCCACTGATCCACTGCCGCCCAGAAAGGAGCACCGACGCCCCAAGCTTTACTTCGATGGAGTGATGGAGAGTGCGCGGTGATAGCATCATAGTGTTCGGGTGAAAATATATTTGAATGAGCTTGTAATATGGCCGAAGACTTGTTATAACTTTCAATGATATTAGTATCCGCTCTTATATGGTTTTGCATTCCTTTATAACTCTGGTATGGTTGTTAATACTGAAAGATGCGAGTCGTCGGCTTCAGCCCCCACGTAGATACTACATGGGGTGTGTATGCCAATGCACTGTATCCCTTAGCTAAATTATAGGAACCCGAAGGCAGTTTTGTGCGACACACTAGGCAATCGGACAATTATGCTTTATTTCTTTCACTTAACCGAAGGGGCGCGAAAAGGACTGCGGGAAGCGTACAATTAGCCACCAAAGTTTTGCGATGTTCGGACGAGCCGAGGCCGAAGCCGACATCATAGTATTTGCACAAAGGTCGAATTCCTCGTATTACACGGAATAACCGCTTACGAGGGTTGAAGTATAATACTTCTAACTTGGGATTCACAGATTGGATCGCGCATGCTATGACAGTCCGTTTTCGGCTTTCTCCCGTGAGGTTCTTGACCGGACTGTCCGGGAGCACAATCGCAAGGGTGCTCCCTTTGCCCTTTTAGCCGAACGAGCGAAACATAAAGGGGCAAGCACAGGAGCCGGGCAACCCAACTTAATGACGAAAGACATAGTTCTGGTCTGATGCATATAAAGCAAATGCCAAGACGCCTAGCACACAATGGTTAAGGCGATTTGTGTTTGAAATCGAGCACCTAGTCTATTAGCCAGTGACGCCGAGCCATGCCGAACATGTTTCACAAGAAGAGGGAGGGAACAAAAAAAGGTATGTTCCAAAAACAGGACAAATCAGGCGTACGTGCGCCATGCAATTTCGCATTTCCTCAACAACTCCTATAACTCGGATTGCCGAAGCAACTGTTTACACGTATGTGATAAGAAATAAAATCCTATAGGAGCTATTGTAACAGGGGTGAGACATCTTCGATATGCCCTGTTGCTAGTTGACTCCTGCTTTTAGATGCACCCTGATGGGTGTTAGTGCGGGCGGATCTTGCGAACAAAATCTTGAAAGGCCGTAGTGTGAAAGGTGAGCTTTACGCCATGGGCATGATCTATCAGGAGCGCCTGCTTCTTGGCCGAAGACGTGTTGATGGTAATAGTTCGGGACATCCGAACACCCATCGTAAGTTCCCCACCGCTACCCATGGAATCTTAAGTGCGAAGTTGTGCCTCCTCGATACGTACTTTGCTGGTCCTGAGGTTGTGCAGTCGGGGGGGGGGGAGTCCCTATTGAGCGGAGGAAGGAGGGTCAGGGATTTTGGTCTGAATCCAAACTCGCTTCCCTGTCATTCGTGCCTTTACGGCGAATGCCGAAGCTTGCCGGTCATCTTTGTAGCTGAATTCCGCTGCCTATGCCAGTGCATGTTCCTTTGTTCTAAATGACCGCTCTGTATTTCCATTGATAGTGATGACCCCCTTGGGGCCTGGCATCTTGAGCTTGAGGTATGCGTAATGTGAGACTGCGTTGAACTGAGCGAACGCCGTCCGGTCGAACAGTGCATGATAGCCACTGCGGAAGGGCACAATGTCGAAGATCAAGTCCTCGCTGTGGAAGTTATCGGGCGAGCCGATCACAACCTCTAGGGTTACAAAGCCCGTACATCAGGCCACAACACCTGGGATCACTCCCTTGAAGGTAGTGCCGCTGGGTTTGATCCTTGACGGATCTATACCCATCTTTTTCACCATGTCTGAGTAAATCAGATTGAGGCTACTTCCTTCATCCATTAGGACTTCAGTGAGGTGATACCCATCTATAATGGGATCCAGGACGAGGGTAGCTGAGCCCCCATGACGAATACTGGTTAGATGGTCTCGTTGGTCAAAAGTGATCGGGTATGGTGACCATGGGTTATACTTCGGAGCTACGGGATCCACATCATAGACCTCCCGAAGGGCCCGCTTCCTTTTTTTCGTAGGTATGTGGGTGGCGTATATCATATTCACCGTTTTGACTTCGGGAGGAAATTTCTTCTGACCCCCACCCAGTGGACCCTGGGGCTCATCTTCATCCTTGCTGTGTGATCTTTTACCCTTGTCTTTGGGTTGTATCTTGCCGGCCTGTTTAAACACTCAGCAGTTGCGGTGTGTGTCATTGGCTAGCTTTTCTGAAGTTACATGGATTTGGCAAGTCTTGTGCATGGTCTTCTCTAGGTTAGTGGGTCCGTCACGATTGCCTTTAGGGGACTTCTTCCGCTGCCCGGGTCGGGAGTTGGGGAATCCGGCATTAACTGCCGTGTCATCGGTGTCATTGCTGTTGTGCCGACATTTGTTCTTATTGTGCTTCGACTTTGAGTTGCCATCCTGGGCTTCAGGTGCCACTGGATCTTCAGAATTGTGGCTGCGTCTTGCCAGCCAATTATCTTCGCCCGCACAAAAGCGGGTCATGAGGGAGGTAATGGAGGACATAGTCTGAGGCTTGTCCTGGCCTAGCTGGCAGGCTAGCCATTCGTCTCGAATATTGTGCCAGAAGGAGGCAATGGCCTCGACGATCAGACAGTCGATAATTTGGTTCTTCTTAGTCAAGAACCGATTTCAGAACTGCCAAGCAGAGTCACCGGGCTTCTGGACAACGTTACTGATGTCGGAAGAGTCTAGAGAGCGGACATAGATCCCCTGGAAGTTAGAGCGAAACGCGTCTTCCAAGTCCTCCCAGCATCCTATGGAGTTTTCAGGGAGGTTGTTTAACTAGTGCCGAGCTAGCCCCTTAAGCTTAAGAGGTAAGTATTTGATGGCATGGAGATCATCTCCTCGTGCCATATGGATATGGAGGAGGAATCCTCGATCCATACAGTTGGGTCAGTGGTCCCGTCATACTGTTCTATATTTACGGTTTTAGACCCTTCGGAGAACTGATGGTGCATTACTTCATCGGTGAAGCACAATGGGTGAGTGGCACCTCTGACCCGAGCTATGTCCCTCCTGTAATCGGCATCTGTATGGGGCCGGTTGCATTCTCGGGCTCTATGGTTTTGGTCAAACCATGGTCTATACTCTCCTCGTTATCCGGTGAGTAATATATGGATCCGTAGATGGATCTTGTACGGCCAGCTCTGTTCTAAGTCGTCGCGCTGGTCGAACCTGTCATGGGGTTTGAATGGCTCCTTACCCTGTCTTCGGGGCATCGCCGGTACATAACCAGTGTCATTGGTCGCTCTATCACGCTCGTGAGGAGGGTAGTCCGGCTTGTCATAGTGGGTATGATGTGGAGACAGAGTGTCAGTGAGCTCATCGTCGAATTGTGGCAGTAGCCTTCTCCGAGGGTAGCTTGTGGGCTAGTTTCATAGACCAGTGTCGTATACTTCCTTGGTTGAGAGGACTTTCGTCCATCAATCAGTGATGTCGGCCTGTTCGGCTTTGAGTTGCCGCTCTTTGTCCTTTAGGCTGCGAGCCGTTGCTATGAGCCGCTGCCTGATTTCTTCCTGATCCTCGAGGTTATCAGGTATGTACAAGTCATCGGCTTCTGGTAAGACTTCCTCCTCGACCGGGGGAAGGTAATCGTCGCCTTCGGGGTCATTGACGGTATCGGGGTCGTTTTGGTCCTCACGTTCGTGCGGACCCTCTAACGTGTACTTGGGGACATCGAGATTGTCATGATCGGTGGGGGTGTTACCGTCCCCACTGCTGATAACAACTCTTCTTCCCTTTTTTCTTTTGGACCACTTATGCGATTTCCAGCGTCTTGATGGTACATCGCCCGATTTGCCACCATTGTTGTGAGGCGTATTGTCGCTGTTGGTGTAGGAGTATCTGTCATATGTAGAAGTGGCGGTCCAATTCCTGGTGTTGACGGGAGTGGGAGCACGGTCCTCTTCATGCATGTATTCTGCCTCTTTGGAGGCATAGTCTAGTACGTCGGTTAAATCTTCAACAGTGGCTATCAAGTGGGTGGTGGGTGGGTCGAAAAATCCGTCCCTGCTTGAATCGTAACCGAGCGGGGCGTAGATCGGGGTCAGATCATCGGTGATCCTCATTGATGGGAGTTGTTCCAAGGCCTCATTGACTGTGGAGTGTCCAGTTTGATCGAGCTGTTCGGAACTCGCGGGGTTCGCCCTCATGAAGTCCACCCATGGCCATAGAGATTGTTCGGGAGGAACGTATATCTGGTCGCATGGCTTGATAGCCAGACCGGGATGACAGATTGGACTATCGGCATGGGTGACCCCATCGGCGTGTCCAAAGAAGGGGCTCGAGGTTAAAGCCTCAAAGCCCTCGGGGGCTACGGGCGAAGCCACGAGCGCGGTTAGCGACAGCTCGCCTCGAGATTTGATGGAGAACTCTAGGTTTCCGAATCTAACCTCCTGATCGGGGGCGAAGTTCTCCATGCAGCCTAGATGGTCGGTGGAATCAGCATGCAGCACAATGCTGCTGAAGGCGAAGATCTGCCCGAGGACGAAAACGTCCATGTTGCGGACCTCTTCGTTGATGAAAAGGCAAGGTGTCGATCCCATCTCGCTCACAGAGGAACTCTCAACGAAAGCACCAATGTCGGTGTCAAAACTAGCGGATCTCGGGTAGGGGGTCCCGAACTGTGAGACTAGGATGGAGGGTAACAGGAGACGAAGGGGACACTAGTTTACCCAGGTTCGGGCCCTCCAATGGAGGTAATAACCTACGTCCTGCTTGATTGTATTGATGGTTTAAGGGGTTACAGAGTTGATCTTCCTCAAGATCGTATGTCTAACCCCAGATGAGTTGTCCTATATCTATACCCTAAAACCCTCCGACTTATACAGATGCCAAGGAGGCCTAGGGTTTACACATGGTCGATTACATGCCGAAGAGATAAACATGCCTATTTACTACATCAAACATGGAGCGCAAGCCGTGCTCTTTGATGCTTCCATTCTAGAAGCTGGGCCTTCAAATCATCCAGTGTTCGGCAAGTATCCCATATAGTCTGGCCCATAAACAACAGGTCGGCTATCCGAAGACCCCCTAATCCAGGAGTCCCTCACGAGGAAAGGGGAGGACTTTAACCTAAGCCGTCATCGTTTCGATCTAGAGCAGGTGATGATATCAGGTGGTGGGAGGCCCCATGGCTCAATAGCCATTGAAGATGGATTGATATGTTGTCCTCTCAATTTCCCGGAGATCAAGACGCACCAAACGAGCTCCTGTCCTGAGATAAGGCCTCGTCCACGACCAGCCAATCTCGCCATCGAGGTTAGTTATACGGACTCAGCTATCTTTCCTCCATTATATTGGGTGTGTGACCATTGATTATTACAATGCTAAGGAGGAGTGGTGTTGCAGGCTGCTATTCAGAGCGAGAGGGCGAAAACCCAGGCGGTTCTGGAGGATAGGGACCGGTTGGCGGCGGAGCAGCAACTGACCATGAAGCAGAAGATGGCTCGGTTGTTGGAGGAGGAGAGGGAACAGAACGAGGCGTCTCATCGGGCCATGTATGAGCTCTTCTGGTAAGTTTCTTCTTCATATTAGCCAAATCAAGCATGTAATGTTCGTTTCATTAATAACTAATATGATTGACTTGTCAAAACCAAATTTGCACTCTATGTGCGAGAGGACGGGCCAGAACCCTCCGCCGATGCTAGTCATTACCGTGGCGGGAACGGTGAGTTTCATGTGAATGGTCACTAGTTAATAGTCTTACCATTTGAGTGTCATCATGCTAACGAGACACTGCAAATGATCTTTAGTGCAGTATAACTCCCGAGCCACATCGCATGACCCTTCTCGAGGGCATCCATCTCTAGGTGAATCTGGCCCGAGCAACCCCGGTGCTTCACCTCCGTGATGATGAGGATGGTAAGTTTTCTCTAGTATTTTGCTTAAAAAATGCATACTTAGCTTTGTACATGCTAGTTAGCCCTAATATTCCACTTACTTGGCTCATTTTCCCAAAGAAATACATACTTAGCTAATTATCCTCCAAATTGACATAATTTACCTTATTTACTTCATTTATCACATAATTAGCTTAGGTAGGTCAAAAATAGCATAATAAACTTGGTTAGGTCATAAATGTCATATACTTAGCTTGATTTCCTTCAAATTGACATAATAAGCTTAGTTAGCTAAAAAATGGCATAATTACCTAAGTTAGCTTAATAATGACCTAATACTTGCCCTATTTACCTAAGTTAGCTCTTTTTCTCCATCTTCTACTCCTTCTTCTTCTTGTTCTTCTTCTTATTATTCTTCTTATTCTTCTTCTAGTCTCTTTCTTCTTCTTCTTCTTCTTCTTCTTCTGCTTATTCTTCTTCTAACCATCTTAATTACTTTTTTTTTGCAGATTTGATTCACTTGGAAGCTACCATTGATGGAATGCTAGTATTTACTTTCTGTTTTCATTGATGGAAGCATGGATATGTTGCTACCCTATGTGTTTTGCTAGCCTATGTGTTTTGATTCACTTGGAGACTATATATTTTGCCAGCCTATGTGTTCTCTTGTTAAGTATTTCATGATGATGTTGGATATATGGCCTATGCCTCTTTCATGATGATGTTGGATACATGGCCTATGCCTCTTTCTAAAACTATGTATATATCATATATGTGTTGTGCAAATGTAGGGGATTAACAGAAAACAAACAAAAAACGGGCAATACACGCAGTTTGTCGTTTGCCAGCCAACAACAAAGCCCTTTGTCATATGCCAGTTGACTGTTGGAAATATGCCCTAGAGGCAATAATAAATTAGTTATTATCATATTTCCTTGTTCATGATAATCATTTATTATCCATGCTATAATTGTATTGATCGGAGACTTAGATGCATGTGTGGATACATAGACAAAACCATGTCCCAGGTATGCCTCTAATAGACTGGCTCGTTGATCAAAGATGGTTAAGGTTTCCTAGCCATGGACATAAGATGTCATTTGATAATGGGATCACATCATTAGGAGAATGGCGTGATGGCCAAGACCCAAACTACAAACGTAGCATATGATCGTGTCAGTTTATTGCTACTGTTTTCTACATGTCAAGTATCTGTTCCTATGACCGTGAGATCATGCAACTCACTGACACCGGAGGAGTGCCTTGTGTGTATCAAACATCGCAACGTAACTGGGTGACTATAAAGGTACTCTACAGGTATATTCGAGGGTGTCTGTTGGGTTGGCATGGATCAAGACTGGGATTTGTTACTCCGTGTGACGGAGAGATATCTCAGGGCCCACTTGGTAATACAACATCACAATAAGCCTTGCAAGCAATGTGACTAAGTGTTAGTCACGGGATCTTGTATTACGGAACGATTAAAGAGACTTTCCGGTAACGAGGTTGAACTAGGTATGGTGATACCGACGATCGAATCTTGGGGCAGTAACATACCGAAGAACAAAGGGAACATCATACGGGATTAACTGAATCCTTGACATAGAGGTTCGACCGATAAAGATCTTCTTAGAACATGTAGGAACCAATATGGGCATCTAGGTCCCGCTATTGGTTATTGACCGTAGAGGTATCTCGATCATGTCTACATAGTTCTCGAACCCGTAGGGTCTGCACACTTAAGATTCGGTGACGTTTCAGTAGTATAGAGTTATGTGTGGTGGTTACCGAAGCTTGTTTGGAGTCCCTAATGAGATCTCGGACGTCACGAAGAGATCCAGAATGGTCCAGAGGTAAATATTGATATATAGGAAGTCCTATTTTGGTCGTCGGAAAAGTTTCGGGCTCATCGGTAGTGTATCGGGAGTGCTGGTAGTGTACCGGGAGACCATCGGGAGGGGTATTTCGACCCAAGGGGCTACATGGGCTGTGGGAGGGTGAATACTAGCCCTTAGTGGGATTTTGGAAGTCCCACATAAGGCCCATGCGGCTGGGAAGAAAAGCCCAAAGAGAAAAAGGTGGAAAAAAGCAAAAAGACCAAAATAAGGAGGAATCCTAGTCCTACTAGGATTGGAGGAGGAATCCTCCTCTCCTCCTTGGTTCGGCTGAAGCCTAGATGGCTTGGCCCTTGGGCCAAGCCTCCTCCTCTCTTCCTCTTATATATACTAGAGGTTTTAGGGTTTCTGGCACTTGATTTTCAGCCACGTGCTACCCGTTCCTCTAGTGCATAGTTTCTTCTCTAGATCGGTTTTCTGCAGTGCTTAGGCGAAGCCCTGCCGGAATTGCTCCACCACCATCGCCGCGGCACCGTCACACTGCCGGAGAACTTGCCTACCTCTCCGCCCCCTCTTGCTGGATGAAGAAGGCGGAGATTGTCATTGAGCTGTACATGTGCTGAACGCGGAGGTGTCGTCCGTTCAGCGCTTGATCAGAAGGACCGTGATCAAGGTTGCGAGACGGATCATGATGGGATCGTGCGACATATCGTGATTAGTTCGCAGGACAGATCGTGATTGGATCACGGGATGGATCGTGATGAGATTGCGGGACACTCGGTGATTTGGACCGCGAAGATGTTCGATTACACCAACCGCGTTTCTTAACGCTTCCCGCTTAGTGATCTACAAGGGTATGTAGATCCACTCTCCCTCTCGTAGATTCTCATCATCATGGATAGATCTTGCATGTGCATAGGAATTTTTTGTTTCCCATGCAACGTTCCCCAACTTTGGCATCATGAGCTAGGTCTATGTGTAGATGAGATCTCGAGTAGAACATAAAGAGTTTGTGGGCGTTGATGCTTAGATTGCTTCCTCCCTTGGTCATGTTTTGGTTTAGCGGTATTGTGGGATGAAGCGTCCTGGACCAACCTTACTCATACGCTTACGAGAGACCGGTTCCATCAACTGACGTGTAACCACGTTGCACAAAGATGGCTAGCGGGTGGCTGTTTCTCCTACTTTAGTTGGATCAGATTTGACAAAGGCGGTCCTTGAGAAGGTTGAAAAGAAACTTATGTATCACCGTTGTGGTTTATGCGTAGGTGAGAATTGTTCTTGCTAGATACCCGTAGCAGCCATGTAAAACATGCAACAACAATTAGAGGACGTCTAACTTGTTTTTGCAGGGTATGTTGTGATGTGATATGTCCAATTACATTATGAGATATATGAGATGATCATGTGTTGTATAGAATATCACGACTTGCATGTCGATGAGTACAGCAACCGGCAGGAGCCATAGGGTTGTCTCTAAGTATTGTACGACCTGCGTGTCAATTATTAAGCATTATGTAATGCTTTACTTTATCGCTAAATGGTAGCAATAGTAGTAGAAGCATGGTGGGCGCGACAACCCACATGGCAACAAATCGATGGAGATCAAGATGATGGAGATCATGGTGTCATGCCGGTGACGATGGAGATCATGTGGTTGCTTTCAAGATGGAGAACAAAAGCACAAGTTCATGGCCATATCATGTCACTTATGATTTGCATGTGATGTTAATCCTTTTATGCACCTTATTTTGCTTAGGACGATGGTAGCATTATAAGGTGATCCCTCACTTAATTTCAAGATAAATTGTGTTCTCCCCGAGAGTGGACCGTCGCGAAAGTTCATCGTGTCGAGACACCATGTGATGATTGGGTGTGATAGACTCTACGTTCACATACAATGGGTGCAAGCCAATCTTGCACATGCAGACACTCGGGTTAAACTTCACGAGCCTAGCATGAACAGACATGGCTTCGGAACACAAGAGACCGAAAGGTCGAACATGAGTCATATAGTAGATATGATCAACATGATGATGTTCACCATTGAAACCACCTCAACTCACGTGATGATCGGACTTGGGTTGGTGAATTTGGATCATGTATCACTCGAATGACTGGAGGGATGTCAATTTGAGTGGGAGTTCTTAAGTAATATGATTAATTGAACTCATTATCATGAACATAGTCAGTAGTGTCTTTGCAAAATTATGTTGTAGATTACTAGCTCATGCTGTAGTTCCCCTGAATTTTTATAGGTTCCTAGAAAAATAGAGTTGAAATATGATGGTAGCTATATTGCGGACTGGGTCGATGATCTGAGGATTGTCCTCATTGCTGCACAAAAGGCTTATGTCCTTAATGCACCGCTGAGTGCGCCACCCCCTATAGCGTCGTATGTAGATGTTTTGAACATCTGACAGGCACGTTCCGATGACTACTTGATAGTTTAGTGCGTCATGCATTATGGCTTAGAATTGAGGCTCCTAAACGTTTTGAACGTCATGGAACATATGAGATGTTCTAAGAGCTGAAATTGGGATCTCAGGCTCATGCCAGTGGGAGACTGTTGGAAATATGCCCTAGAGGCAATAATAAATTAGTTATTATCATATTTCCTTGTTCATGATAATCGTTTATTATCCATGCTATAATTGTGTTGATCGGAAACTCAGATACATGTATGGATACATAGACAACACCATGTCCCTAGTATGCCTCTAATAGACTAGCTCGTTGATCAAAGATGGCTATGGTTTCCTAGTCATGGACATGAGATGTCATTTGGTAATGGGATCACATCATTAGGACAATGATGTGATAGACAAGACCCAAACTACAAACGTAGCATATGATCGTGTCAATTTATTGCTACTGTTTTTTGCATGTCAAGTATTTGTTCCTATGACCATGAGATCATGCAACTCACTGACTCCGGAGGAGTACCTTGTGTGTATCAAACGTCGCAACGTAACTGGGTGACTATAAAGGTGCTCTACAGGTATCTCCGAGGGTGTCTGTCGGGTTGGCATGGATCAAGACTGGGATTTGTTACTCTGTGTGACGGGGAGGTATCTCAAGGCCCACTTGGTAATACAACATCACAATAAGCCTTGCAAGCAATGTGACTAAGTGTTAGCCATGGGATCTTGTATTATGGAACGAGTAAAGAGACTTGCCGGTAACAAGGTTGAACTAGGTATGGAGATACCAACGATCGAATCTCGGGCAAGTAACATACCGAACAAAAAAAGGAACATCATACGGGATTAACTGAATCCTTGACATAGAGGTTCGACCGATAAAGATCTTCGTAGAATATGTAGGAACCAATATGGGCATCTAGGTCCCGCTATTGGTTATTGACCGTAGAGGTGTCTCGGTCATGTCTACGTAGTTCTCGAACCCGCAGGGTGTGCACACTTAAGGTTCGGTGACGTTTTGGTAGTATAGAGTTATGCATGGTGGTGACCAAAGTTTGTTCGGAGTCCCAGATGGGATCCCGGAAGTCACGAGGAGCTCTATAATGGTCCGAAGGTAAAGATTGATATATAGGAAGTCCTATTTTGTTCGCCAGAAAAGTTTCGGGTTCATCGGTAGTGTACCGGGAGTGCCGATAGTGTATCGGGAGACCATCGGGAGGGGTATTTCGACCCAAGAGGCTATATGGGCTGTGGGAGAGTGAATACCAGCACTTAGTGGGCTGGTGGATGTCCCACACAAGTCCCATGCGGCTGGGAAGAAAAGCCTAAAGAGAAAAAGGAGGAAAAAGGCCAAAAGGCCAAAATAAGGAGGAGTCCTAGTCCTACTAGGATTGGAGGAGGATTCCTCCTCTCCTCCCACTTAGGCCGAAGCCTAGGGGGCTTGGTCCTTGCGCCAAGCCTCCTCCTCTCTTCCTCTTATATATACTAGAGGTTTTAGGGTTTTTGCACTAGATTTTCTGCCACGTGCTACCCTCTCCTCTAGTGCATAGTTTCTCCTCTAGATCGGTTTTCTCAAGTGCTTAGGAGAAGCCCTGCCGGAATAGCTCCACCACCATTGCCGCAGCACCGTCGTGCTGCCGGAGAACTCTTGTACCTCTCTGGTCCCTCTTGCTAGATCAAAAAGGCGGAGATCGTCATCGAGCTGTATGTGTGCTGCACGTGGAGGTGCCGTCCATTCGGCGCTAGATCGGAAGGACCGTGATCATGATCGCAAGACAGATCATGATGAGATCGCGGGATGGATCATGATGAGATCGCGGGACGGATCATGATGAGTTCGCGGGACAGATCATGATCAGATTGTGGGACGGATCGTGATGAGATCGCGGGACTCTCGGCGATTTGGATCGCCAAGACGTTCGACTACACCAACCTCGTTTCTTAACGCTTCCCGCTTAGCGATCTAAAAGGGTATGTAGATCCACTCTCCCTCTCGTATATGCTCATCACCATGGATAGATCTTGCGTGTGCGTAGGAATTTTTTTGTTTCCCATGCAATGTTCCCCAACAGTGGTATCAGAGCTAGGTCTATGTGTAGATGAGATGTCGAGTAGAACACAAAGAGTTTGTGTGCATTGATGCTTAGATTGCTTCCTCCCTTGGTTGTGTTTTGGTTCAGCGGTATTGTGGGATGAAGCGGCCCAGACCAACCTTACTCGTACGCTTACAAGAGACTGGTTCCATCAACTGACGTGTAACCTTGTTGCACAAAGATGGTTGGCGGGTGCCAGTTTCTCCTACTTTAGTTAGATCGGATTCGACAAAGGCGGTCCTTGAGAAGGTTGAAAAGAAACTTATGTATTGATATTTTGGTTTATGTGTAGGTGAGAATTGTTCTTGCTAGATACCCGTAGTAGCCACGTAAAACATGCAACAACAATTAGAGGATGTCTAACTTGTTTTTGCAGGGTATGTTGTGATGTGATATGGCCAATTACATGATGAGATATATGTGATGTATGATATGATCATGTGTTTGTATACAATATCATGACTTGCATGTCGATGAGTACGGCAACCGGCAGGAGCCATAGGGTTGTCTTTAATTATTGTATGACCTGCGTGTCAATCATTAAGCACTATGTAATGCTTTACTTTATCGCTAAACGGTAGAAATAGTAGTAGAAGCATGGTGGGCGCGACAACCCTGATGGCAACACGTTGATGGAGATCATGGTGTCATGCCGGTGACGATGGAGATCATGCCGGTGCTTTCATGATGGAGATTAAAAGCACAAATTCATGGCCATATCATGTCACTTATGATTTGCATGTGATGTTATTCCTTTTATGCACCTTGTTTTGCTTAGGATGACGGTAGCATTAAAAGGTGATCCCTCACTTTAATTTCAAGATAAATTGTGTTCTCTCCGAGTGTGCACCATTGCAAAAGTTTGCCGTGTCGAGACACCACATAATGATCGGGTGTGATAGACTCTACATTCACATACAACGGGTGCAAGCCAGTGTTGCACATGCAGAACACTCGGGTTAAACTTGACGAGCCTAGCATGTACAAACATGGCCTCGAAAGAAAAGAGACCGAAAGGTCGAACATGAGTCATATAGTAGATATGATCAACATGATGATGTTCACCATTGAAACCACCTCAACTCACGTGATGATCGGACTTGAGTTCGTGAATTTGGATCATGTATCACTCGAATGACCAGAGGGATGTGAATTTGAGTGGGAGTTCTTCAGTAATATGATTAATTGAACTCATTGTCATGAACATAGTCACTAGTGTCTTTGCAAATTATGTTGTAGATTACTTGCTCGCGCTGTAGCTCCCTTGAATTCTTATATGTTCCTAGAGAAATAGAGTTGAAATATGATGGTAGCTATATTGCGGACTGCGTCCGTGATCTAAGGATTGTCCTCATTACTGCACAGAAGGCTTGTGTCCTTAATGCATCGCTCGGTGCGCCAACCCCTCTAGCGTCATGTGTAGATGTTGTGAACATCTGACAGGCACGTTCTAATGAATACTTGATAGTTTAGTGAGTCATGCATTATGGCTTAGAATTGAGGCTCCGAAATGTTTTGAACGTCACGGAACATATGAGATGTTCTAAGAGCTGAAATTAGGATCTCAGGCTCGTGCCCGTGTTGCGAGATATGAGATCTCCAACAAGATTCTTTGCGTGCAATATGAAGGAGAATAGCTCAATAGTTGAGCATGTGCTCAAATTTTCTGGGTGCTACAATCTCTTGAATCGAGTGGGAGTTGATCTTCTAGATAAGATAGTGATTGATATAGTTCTCTAAGTCACTGTCACTAAGCTACTAGAACTTGGTGATGAACTATAAAACGCCAGGGATAGAAATAATGATCCCTGACCTGTTCACGATGTTTGACACCACGAAGGTAGAAATCAAGAAGGAGCATCAAGTGTTGATGGTTAGTCAAACCACTAGTTTTGAGAAGGGCGGGAGCAAGGAGGGAAACTTCATGGATAGAAAGTCAGTTGCTGCTCCAGTGAAGCAACCCAAAGTTGAACCCAAACCCGAAACTAAGTGTTTCGATTATGAGGAGAGCGATCGTTGAAGTGGAACAACCCTAGATACTTGGTAGATAAGAAGGCTGGCAACGTCAACAGAAGTATATTTGATATAAGTGTTATTGATGTGTACCTTGCTAGTACTCCTAGTAGCACCTGGGTATTGGATACCCGTTTGGTTGCTAAATGTTAGTAACTAGAAATAAAAGCTACGGAATGAACGGAGAACTAGCTAAGGGTGAGGTGACGATGTGTGTGGAAAAATTTCCAAGGTTGATGTGATCAACATCGCACGCTCTCTCTACCTTCGAGATTAGTGACAAACCTAAATAAATGTTATTTCGTGTTTTGCGTTGAGCATGAACGTGATTAGATCCTGTTTATTGCAACATGGTTATTCATTTAAGTTACAGAATAAAATGGTTATTCTGTTTACATGAATAATACCATCAATGGTCATGCACCCAGTGAGAATGGTTTGTTGAATCTTGATCGTAGTAATACACATGTTCATAACATTGATGCCAAAAGATACAAAGTTAATAATGATAGTACCACATACTTGTGGCACTGTCGCTAAATGTCATATTAGTATAAAGCGCATGAAGAAACTCCATGTTGATGGATCTTTGGACTCATTCAATTGTGAATCGGTTGAGACCTGCGAACCATGCCTCTTAGGCAAGATGACTAAGGACCCCGTTTTCCGGATTGATGGAGCGGGCAAGTGATTTATTGGAAATGATACATGTTGATGTATGCAATCCAATGAGTCTTGTTGCGTGCGGTGGATGTCATTATTTTCTTACCTTCACTGATGATTTGAGTAGATATAGTGTATATTTACTTAATGAAACACAAGTCTGAATCGTTTGAAAGGTTCAAGCAAATTCAGAGTGAAGTTTAAGATCATCGTGACAAGAAGATAAAAATGTTTACGATATGATCGAGAGGTGAATATCTGAGTTACGAGTTTGGCATACAACTTTAGACAATGTGAAAGTTTTTTCACAACTCACGCCACCTGGAACACCATAGTGTGATGGTGTGTCCGAACGTCATAGTCGTGCTCTATTGGATATGGTGCGTGCTATGATGTCTCTTATCATTTTGTTACTATAATTATGGGGTTATGCATTAGAGACAACTACATTCACATTAAATAGGGCACCATCTAAATCCGTTGAGATGACACCATGTGAATTATGGTTTGATAGAAACCTAAGATGTCATTTCTTAATGTTTGGGGCTACAACGCTTGTGTGGAAAATGTTTTCACCTAATGAGCTCGAACCCAGAGCGGACAAATGCATCTTCATAGAATACCCACAGAACAGCTGGGTGAACCTTCTATCTCAGATCCAAGCATAAAATGTTTGTTGCTAAAACTGGGTCTTTTCTCGAGGAAAAGTTTCTCTCGAAAGAATTGAGTGGTAGGAAGATAGAACTTGACGAGGTTGTTGAACCTTTGTTTCAACCAGAGAGTAGCACAGCGCAGGAAGATGTTTCTGTGAAGCCTACGTTAGTTGAAGAGGAAGTTAATGATGATGATCATGAAGCTTCAGATCAAGTTACTATTGAACCTCATAGGTCGACAAGGATGTGTACTGCTCCTCAGTGGTACGCCAACCCTGTCTTAGAGGTCATTTTATTGGACAACGATGAACCTACGAGCTATGGAGAAGCGATGATGGGCCCAGAATCCAAAAAATGGTTAGAGGCCATCAAATCCGAGAAAGGATCCATGTATGAAAACCAAGTATAGACTTTGGTGGACTTGCTCATTGGACGACAGGTCGTTGAGTACAAATGGATCTTTAAAATGAAGACAGACACTGATGGTGAATGTCACCATTTATAAAGCTCGACTTGGCACAAAGAAGTTTCCGGCAAGTTCAAGGAGTTGACTACGATGAGAATTTCTCACTCGTAGCGATGCTAAAGTCTGTTGGAATTATGTTAGCAGTTGCTACATTTTTCAATTATGAAATATGGCAGATGGATGCCAAAACATCGTTTCCTTCCTTAAGGAAAGGTTTCATGAGATACAACCAGAAGGTTTTGTCAGTCCTAAGGATGGTAAAAGGTGTGCAAGCTTCAGTGATCCTTCTATGAACTGAAGCAAGCATCTCGGAGTTGGAATATACACTTTGATGAGGTGATGAAAGTTTTTGATTCTATACAAACTTTATGAGAAACTTGTATATACAATAAAGTAAGTGGGAGCACTATAGAATTTCTGGTAAGCATATGTGGTTGACATATTATTGATCGGAAATGATTAGAATTTCTAGAAAGCATAAAGGTTGTTTGAAAAGAGTTTTTCAAATAAAGACCTGGATAAAGCTACCTAATTGTTGAGCATCAAGATCTATAGATACAGATCAAGATGCTTGATGAGACTTTCAATGAGTACATACCTTGACAAGATTTTCAAAGAGTTCAAAATGGACCAGTCAGAGAAAGAGTTCTCGCCTGATTTGTAAGGTGTGAAATTGAGTGAGACTCAAAGCTCGACAACGGCAGAAGAAGGACAAAGGACGAACATCGCCCCCTATGCCTTAGCCATAGGCTCTATATTATGCCATGCAGTGTACCACACTTGTGTGTGCCTTGCCATGAGTCTGTCAAGGGGTACAAGAGTGGTCTAGGAGTGGATCACTGGACAGCGGTCAAAATTATCCTTAGTAACCAGAGGACTAAGGAGATGTTTCTCAATTATGGAGGTGATAAAGAGTTCGTCGTAAAGAGTTACGTTGATGCAAGCTTTAACACCAATCCGGATGAGTCGAAGTAGCAATCTGGATACGTATAGTGGAGCAGCCATTTGGAATAGTACCAAGTGGAGTGTAGTAGCAGTGTTTATAGTTTAACATAGAGATTTGCAAAGAACACACGGATCTGAATGTCCAGACCCGTTGACTAAAATACCTCTCTCACATGCAAAGCATGATCAAGCCCCAGAACTCACTGGGTGTCAAATTCATAACAATGCGGATCACATGGTGATGTGAACTAGAGTATTGACTTTAGTGCAAGTGGGAGACTATTGGAAATATGCCCTAGAGGCAATAATAAATTAGTTATTATCATATTTCCTTATTCATGATAATCGTTTATTATCCATGCTATAATTGTATTCATTGGAGACTTAGATGCATGTGTGGATACATAGACAAAACCATGTCCCTAGTATGCCTCTAATAGACTGGCTCGTTGATCAAAGATGGTTAAGGTTTCCTAGCCATGGACATAAGATGTCATTTGATAACGGGATCACATCATTAGGATAATGGCGTGATGGACAAGACCCAAACTACAAACGTAGCATATGATCGTGTCAGTTTATTGCTACTTTTTCTGCATGTCAAGTACTTATTCCTATAACCATGAGATCATGCAACTCACTGACACCGGAGGAGTGCCTTGTGTGTATCAAATGTCACAACAAAACTAGGTGACTATAAAGGTACTCTACGGGTATATCCGAGGGTGTCTGTTGGGTTGGCATGGATCAAGACTGGGATTTGTTACTCCGTGTAACGGAGAGGTATCTTAGGGCCCACTCGGTAATACAACATCACAATAAGCCTTGCAAGCAATGTGACTAAGTGTTAGTCACGGGATCTTGCATTACGGAACGAGTAAAGAGACTTCCCGGTAACAAGGTTGAACAAGGCATGGAGATACGGACGATCGAATCTCGGGCAAGTAACATACCAAAGAACAAAAGGAACATCATACGGGATTAACTGAATCCTTGACATAGAGGTTCAACCGATAAAGATCTTCTTAGAATATGTAGGAACCAATATGGACATCCAGGTCCCGCTATTTTTATTGACCGTAGAGGTGTCTCGGTCATGTCTACATAGTTCTCGAACCCGCAGGGTCTGCACACTTAAGGTTTGGTGACGTTTCGATAGTATAGAGTTATGTGTGGTGGTTACCGAAGGTTGTTTGGGGTCCTGGATGAGATCCCGGACGTCATGAGGATCTTCCGAATGGTACGGAGGTAAATATTGATATATAGGAAGTCCTATTTTGGTCGCAGGAAAAGTTTCGGGCTCATCGGTATTGTACCAGGAGTGCCCGCAGTGTACCGGGAGACCATCGAGAGGGGTATTTCGACCCAATAGGCTACATGGGCTGTGGGAGTGTGAATACCAGCCCTTAGTGGGCTGGTGGAAGTCCCACATAAGGCTCATGCGGCTGGGAAGAAAAGCCCAAAGAGAAAAAGGTGGAAAAAGGCAAAAAGACCAGAATAAGGAGGAGTCCTAGTCCTACTAGGATTGGAGGAGGAATCCTCCTCTCCTCCTTGGTTCGGCCAAAGCCTAGATGGCTTGCCCCTTGGGCCAAGACTCCTCCTCACCTCCTCTTATATATACTAGAGGTTTTAGGATTTTTGGCACTTGATTTTCAGCCACGTGCTACCCGTTCCTCTAGTGCATAGTTTCTCCTCTAGATCGGTTTTCTGTAGTGCTTAGGCGAAGCCCTGCTGGAATTGTTCCACCACCATCGCTACGGTGCCATCATGCTGCCGGAGAATTCGTCTACCTCTCCAATCCCTCTTGCTGGATCAAGAAGGAGGAGATCGTCATCGAGCTATACGTGTGCTGAACATGGAGGTGCCGTCCGTTCAGTGCTAGATCGGAAGGACCGTGATCAAGATTGCGAGACGGATCATGATGAGATCACGGGACGGATCATGATGAGTTCGTGGGATGGATCGTGATTGGATCGCGGGACAGATCGTGATGAGATCGTGGGACGCTCGGCGATTTGGATCGCGAAGATGTTCGATTACACCAACCGCGTTTCTTAACGCTTCCCGGTTAGCGATCTACAAGGTTATGTAGATCCACTCTCCCTCTCGTAGATGCTCATTACCATGGATAGATCTTGCATGTGCATAGGATATAATTTGTTTCCCATGCAACGTTCCCCAACATTGACCACAAAGGAGCCACGTGGCAACAACCTGTGAACCTAGGAGCACCAAGTCTGACCAATTTGGCCAATTTGCCACCTACTCGTAGACGACAAAGGTAGGCCAGGCAGACGACAAAGATTGTGTAGGGGGTGACATGTTGTCGCCGGTGTCATGACATCATTAGCAAACAACAAGTTTGCCGTCAGCTGGCGGACGTCAAAGTATGCCGTTAGCCACCTAACAGGGCTAACAGCAGTTCGTTGTCGTCCATGGCATTTGCCGTCTGCCAGCTGATGACAAAATATCTTTGTCGTCCGCTGTCCCCTGGCTGATGGCAAACAAGCTCATTGTCAGCGTGAGCAGTGCCGAAACTGGTGCTGTCAGCCAGCTGACGGTAAAGACCTTGGTCGTCCATGGTATGGTCCTTTGCCGTCAGCCATGACAGACGACAAAGAATCTGATTGCTGTAGTGCTCAGAAGAAAGGGCATGTCTGACAAGCAGAAGAGTCCCTACATTCACCTCTCAAACGCAAAGGAATTATGGGATAGCATTGTGATGACCAAGAAGGGAACATCTTCTCTTCGCCATGCACAATATGATATTGCAAAAGGGGAATTACAATATTTTTACATGAAGAAAGGTGAGAACCCCAAGCATCTCCTTAAGCGATTGATGACACTTTCCTCCAATATTGAATCATATGATTGTTACAAGAGCCAAGACGGATTCAACTTGACCAAACGGTTTCTTTTGGACAAATTTCTAAATGCTCTTGCTCCATATCACCATCAAATGGCATGGGACATACTAAGAGAGCATGGATTCAAGGACATGTCTCCCGATGACGTCATTTCAACCTTCCAAATATTTGAAGAATCCAAAGCCAATGCTACAAGACACCTTGCCATGCATGGTTCCTCATCACCCAAGACAAACCTTGCCCTGAAGGCCAAGCATGTAAAGGATGATGATGCTAGTGAGGAACAAGATGATGATGATAATGATGAAGAAGGTTATGATATTGACTCAGATGAAGGTCTTTCATATGAAGACACGACTCTCTTTTTGAAGAAGTTTAGTGTGGGAAAATTCAAGGGAAGATTCCAAAAGAAGAAAGTAAGGACTTGGTACAATTGTGAAGAAACCAACCACTTCTGAAACAAGTGACCCTATGAGAAGAGACAAGACAAACCAAGATTCCTGAATGCGTTTCTAAAGAAGAAGTTTCCCAACCCATTGAACTCCAATTTCAACAAGAGAGATGGTAAGGCAAAGGTTGCTCAAGATGAGTCCAACCCCATTGACGTTGGAGGTTTTATAGGTGTAGCTCAAGACACTCAAACCAGATTGAGACTTGTCAACAAGAGTAGTGATGTTGTCACATACAACTACATGAAAGACTACAAGGGCAACGCACACAAATGTCTCATGGAAAATTCTGTGGTAGATGATGATGAGGGTTAAGCGTCTCCGAGCAAGGTGAAGGTAACTCCATGTCCAAACCCTCCTCTATTTATTCTTGCCACATCTAGTGATGAATATCTTGATGCGAAGGATCATGATCATGAATGTGAAATGAGTGATGCTATGTTTGCTAAAATAAACAAAGTCATGTGCTCTTTTAAAGGAAAGAAGCTCATCATGTTTCATATGCTTATGGAGATCATGATTAAGCGCACCATCGTCATTAAGGAACTCGAAATCCTTGTTACCGAGGAAAACAAAAAATGTGAAATCCTTGAGTGGAAAGTCCTAGATGAGGAAACACATAATAATGAATTGTTCTTAAAAATAGGTGCAAACATTCATATTAACACTAAAGAACTCACCTCCTTGAAAAGTGCCAAAAGTGCTTATAATCTGTTAATAAATGACAATACTCTTTGTACGGATTGCGAGCTCTTACATTTGTCTATCAAGACAAAGGAAGAAGATCTCAACCTCCTTACAAAAAAAGTTTGAAGAACTCAAGCTTACTTATCTTAACACGCTTGGCAAAGCTTATTCCTATCCTATTATAAATGTTGATGCTCATGCTACTAACCCCAGTTGTGACCTAGCAAGCTTACTTGAGGAGAACTGGTTGCTAAAAGCTAAAATTGAAAAAAGGGCTCATGATATGTTCCCAAGGACAAAAGAACCTCAATAAAGTGTTGAGTAAACACAAGGAGGTAGTGACCAAGGAAGGGTTTGGATTTGATCCAAGCACAAGCAATAATAAAGTGGCAACACATAAGTCTACAACTGTCGGTGTACTAAAGTTTGGGCTTTTTAGTACCCCATACTTGTGCACGGCGAGGCTTACCAGGAGACTGCTAGAAGCGAATATGAAGACGTCAAGGAACATTCAAGTCAACAAGCACAAGGCCGAAGGCCAAAGGCTGGGACCCCAGCAAGATTTTGTCGGGGGTGACCTGCAGAGCCCCGGCAAGGAGTGCACTCGACAAGGACTCACCACCCTGCCAGCACAGAGGCTAGGTGTGGACCCACCAACATACGTGTCGAAGCGCTAGCGATGGAGAGGCTATGCGGTGCCGATGGGACGAGCTCCTATCCTGTCCCGTAGAAGGTCAGGGATGCCTGCCGGAGCATTAAATGCATTTATCCTACATCGTCAGTGTTAGGTATGATAACACTGTAGCACTGTGCACCTCGTGCATACACTGTGCGCCACCGTTGGGATCCCCTTAGTCATATAAAAGGAGGCCCAAGGCGTTACAAGAGGGGGCTTTTTCTTCCACTTGGCTCACACGCGTAGCAGCGGTTCATAGCACTCCTGTAGCCAGAACCCTAAAAACACTCATAATACACTGAATCAGGAGTAGGGTTTTACGCTTCTCAGCGGCCTGAACCTGGGTAAAAAATCCTCCCCTCGTGTCGTTCGTTCGATATGATGTTTGCACATATTGTCCCCCCGCTGAACCACAAAGGGATCCTCATGAACCCATAGGTGTCATGCACCAACATCTTTGGTGCGCCAGGTAGGGGGCGAGGTTGTGTGAACCTGATCACACGATCGGTGCGCCGGTTCGTTCATTGTGTTCATCGCCATGGCCTCCAAAAAGAAGGGTTTCACGGAGGTTGACCCGTACACGTCCTGCGCGCCCGTAGCCACTCAGATGGGCGGTGGTGTGGATGCAAGCGGAGGTCTCGATCCTCCACGATGTTCTGGTGATCAAGGCCAAGCCAGCGGTGTCGTTCGCATCGACGGTGGCAATCCACGTGCTGCTGGATCACAAGACGGAGCCGTGCGGCCTGCGGGCGGCGCGGTGAACTCTAGAGATGGTAGGGCGCCTTCCAAGACACCTACGCCAGCGCATACACCGTAGCCTTCTCAGGTTGCGTGCGATGAGCAGCATCACGACATCGGTGGCTCTAAGCGCCCCCATGGAAAGGCCCCTGCGCATCACTCCCAAGATGCGCGAGACCAACATGCGCGCCAAAATGCTGACGGAGGTGGCGAGCGGTCACGTGACCGTGATGGAGCTCCTTCTAACATAGTTAGGAGTTAGAGCACCTCATGTTCATTGCACCTTCCACTGCCAACCTCGTCAGTAGAAGCATTGGCGCGAGTGAAGCTGCTCCTGAATTTCCCTCCCACGGTGGAGAAGCTTGAGGAGTGGAGAGCTACTATCCAAAGCCTCGCCAGCTTCGCTGATTGGGATGGACCACAGTGGGCGGAGCCCTTGCAACAGCGGTCCGCCGAGTCAGCGTGCGCTAATGGCGACAAGGCCGGAGGTGGCATGACCATGGTGCACTCTCCTCCATGCCGATAGTCTGATCCGCGAACTCGTTGTGATCAACATCAAGTTCTTTCAGAGCGTGCCAAAGAGGATGCTCGGACCACCATCGAGCGGTGGCAGGAAACGGGCCATCAATCCGATAAGCGCGTAGGGCCCACTATAGACAAGCCTGCGCCAGGGTATCCTGTCGACCTGCCTTATGAGGTAGGTTGTCCAGCGTTTACCCGTGAGCTACGGCGATTTCAGTGGCCCAATTCCCAAACATTCAAATCGGAGGTCCTGGAGAAATACGACGACAAGATCCACCCATCGGAGTTCTTGAGCATCTACACCATTGTAGTGCAGGCTCCTGGAGCTCGCGGCGACAAGATACTCGCCAAGTACTTCCCATTGGTGCTCAAGCCCAACATCAGGTCATGGTTGATGCATCTGTCGGAGAATTCTGTTTCTTCCTGGGCAGACCTATGCCACGAGTTTGTTGGTGACTTTACTAGAGGCCACCAAGCTCCTAGTCAAGCAAGCGATTTGCATCTCATCCCTAGAAGGAAGGCGAAACCTTCCGCATGTACATCCAGAGATTTAGCCATATACATCAGAACATCCCAGACGTTCATCCTGCTATTGTTATCAGCGCATTTCATCAAAACGTGCATAACCACAGGATGCGCGAAGAACTGGTGATGAATAAAGTTAATGATGTCGCCGAGCTCTACGCCCTGGCTGATAGGTGTGCTCGAGCTGAAGAAGGGAGGAGGCTCCCCGACGAGGATGCCAGTGCTGGAGTCGACTTTGACGAAGACACTACCGCCCCCGCCGGCGGAACAAGAAACGCAAGGACAAGGCCGTGCTTGCCGTCGAGGAATCCGACAACCTTAGTGCCGCTAAGAAGACAAAGGTTGACAACCTCGACAAGAATGTTTCCAGGTGCACCTATTGTTAGGCCTTGGCGGCTGCTGACAAGTCGGGAGGCTCTGACAAGCAGTATTGCAAGATCCATCGCACCAAGGGCCACGATCTCCAAAACTGCTGACAAGTCGAGCAGCTTGCCGAGAGGCAGAAAGATGAGTACGTAAGGCGAGACAAGGAGAAGGCCCAAGAAGGTGCAGAGGGATCCGGCAAGAAACACGATGGCCGAGGGGGTCGCCGCGGCAAGACCAAGCAGCAGGAAACGCCCGCTCGAGGCCGCGACAAGGAAGAGGATGATGATGATGGCAATGAAGAGGACGATGAGTCCAGCGAGCATGAGTTTCAGAGAGCTACAGATGTCATGTGTGTCGACGGAGGTGCCTCGTTGCATTCTTCCCGCCGCCAACTCAAACAGTGGGCACGTGAGATTAATGCAATAGAACCATCTGTCGAAGCCCGTAAACCTCTGAGATGGTCCCACACGCCTATCATTTTCGACACCGAGGATCACCCGAATATCACAACAGCAGTCGGGTGTCTTCCATTGTTGGTCTCGCCAACAATTCGCAACCTCAAAGTGACGAAGATTTTAGTTGACGGTGGGGCTGATCTAAATCTGATCTCGTCGGATGTGATCAAGAGTTTGCAAATTCCTAAGTAAGATCTCGAGAGAAAGGCACTTTTCAGGGGATCAATCCGGGAAGGTCTCAGCCAAAGGGCAAGATCACATTGCCGGTAACATTTGGCAGTGACATGAACTTCAAAACATACAAGATTGTTTTTGACGTTGCCAAGATACCCTTGCCGTATAATGGGATCCTTGGATGCTCGGTGCTGGCCAAATTCATGGCGGCGTCACACTATGCTTACAATGTGTTGAAGATGCCTAGGCCGATCAACGTTATCATGATCAACTCTGACAAGAAGGATGCACTTATGTGTGCCAGCTAACTTTACTGGGAGGCAGTTGTAGCTCCTGCCACCAAGGCACCTGCTCTTGCCGCTGAAGCTCCCGGGGGGAGGAAGACCGACAAGGCCTCTGGTGCACACTCCAACAAGCGCACCTCTTCGGAGTGCTGCGCTCCCATCGATGATGTGCCAGAGAGCTGCAATGGCAAGAACAAGAAATCCAAGGTAGCTCCACCAGAAACCAAGAAGGTGCCCGTCTAGGAGGATGGCACGGGAGGAACTTTCACCATAAGTTCCACCCTCGATGACAAATAGGAAAGCACACTCATTGCGTTCCTGTGGGTGAATGTCGATGTGTTTGCGTGGCAACCATCCGATGTCCCCGGTGTTCCTAGGGAGGTAATTGAGCACCACCTTGCCGTCTGTCCCCATGCGCGGCCTGTCAAGTAGAAAGTTAGGAAGCAAGCGTTGGAGCAACAAGAATTTATTACCGAAGAAATCAGGAAATTGGAAGCGGCAGGCTTGGTCAGAGGAGTGCTCCATCCAACATGGTTGGCCAATCCAATTGTAGTCCACAAGGCGAATGGAAAATGCAGGCTATGCATTTATTATACAGATCTCAACAAAGCCTGTCCGAAATATCCTTTCCCCTTGCTGCGCATGGACCAGATTGTGGACTCCACTATAGGCTGTGATTTGTTGTCATTCCTCGATGCTTATTAAGGATACTACCAGATCTTCATGTCCAAGAAGGACGAAGACAAGACCACATTAATCACCCCATGTGGTATGTATTGCTTTGTACGTATGCCTTTCGGGTTGAAAGGTGTTGGTTCGACATTTGCAAGAGCAATCCAAATTGGTTTTGAGCCTCAGCTACATAGAAATATGGAAGCCTAAAGTTTGTGCATTTTAGTACCCCATACATGTGTATGGGAAGTTGTATCCACACCAGCGGCAAGGCTTACCAGGAGACTGCTAGAAGCGAATATGAAGACGTCAAGGAACATTCAAGTCAACAAGCACAAGACCGAAAGCCAAACGCTGGGACACCGGCAAGAACTTGCCGGGGTGACCTACGGAGCCCCGGTAAGGAGTGCAGCCGACAAGGCCTCGCCACCCTGCCAGCGCAGAGGCCAAGTGTCGACCCACCAAGATACGTGTCGAGGCGCTGGCGATGGAGAGGCTAAGTGGTGGCCGATGGGATGGGCTCCTGTCCCGTCCTGTAGAAGGTCAGGGACACTTGACGGAGCATTAAATGCATTTGTCCTATACCATCAGTGTTCGGTATGATAACACTATAGCACCGTGCACCTGGTGCATACACTATACGCCACTATTGGGATCCCCTTACTCGTATAAAAGGAGGCCCAAGGCGTTACGAGAGGGGGCTTTTTCTTCCACGTTCTAGCTCACACGCGTAGCAGCGGTACATAGCGCTCTTGTATCTAGAACCCTAAAAACACTCATAATACACCGATGAAGGAGTAGGGTTTTATGCTTCTCAGCGGCCCGAACCTGGGTAAAAATCCTCCCCTCGCGCCATTCGTTCGATCTGCTCTTTGCGCATACCGTCCCCCTGCCAAACCACAAAGGGATCCTCGTGATCCCATAGATGTCGTGCACCGACAACAACTCCCCTTAAGGAGATATTTGTGCAAGAAGGGCACAAGGAGAAAGGAAAGGGTAAAGTTGACAAGGCTATGAGTAGGAAGGCCACTAGGGGTAATCCTACTCCCAACAATCCACAAGAATTTATGCCTCCATCGTATGTGCTTCGTAAGGCAAAATATGGAGATGTTTATGCTCAATTTGTTTCCCTACAAATGCCTTTTGTTTTTATGTAATTTGGTTTCGTAAGACCCTTGTTACTAACTTGAGAGCTCCCTTGTAAAATGGGTGCCTCTAACCATGTAACATCCCAAACTTTGGAATGTTATAATAACGATTAGAATGATTGTTTGTTTGTTTGAGTGATTGAAAGTGAGTGAAATTTGAAACTTTTTGAAACTTTTGAAAATTTGATGAGAGGGAATGAAATGACTTTCCCAAAACTTTCACTCTGCATTTTGATCACCAGGAATTCAAATTCATTTCATCACAAAACCCCAGAGCGAAGATGACATGACTTCTTCCATTTCAAGAAATGAAAAGGGATTTGAGAATGGTTTGAATTCCCATTTGAAAATATTTCAAATTCAGAAACTTTATGCAACTCAATGATTTTCATGAGAGAGGATAATATGACTTCTTCAAATTATATGAGATATGAGTTGGAAGTTAAACCAAAGATTTGAAAAAGAGAATTTGAAAACTAATTGAGAATTTCTCATATGGAGTTTCAATTTCATTTGAATTCCCTATTTGAATTTGCAAACATCCAAACCCCTTGCCAAATATTTTGAGAGGAGTAAAATGACACTCCAAACCAGGGGGGAATTTGTGAAGTTTTTGAATCATAAAACCCAAGGGGTGATATGAAAAATAATTTGCAAAAATAAATAAAGCCAATTAGGCAATTTTCTGAAAAAAATATTTCCTAAAATATTTAATTTGATAGAATAAAAATGTCCATTGAATGGCATTTATTCTCTTGATAATTTCGGTATAAAACTTTTTATTTTTAGGAGTGTCTTTATCTGTCGTTATTTGTTTCGATTCGCTGGTATTTATAAAAAGAAAATTTTTAAAGGCATTAAAGCCCGGTCGGCCCAATCGGCTATAACTCCCCACCCGACTTTCCTATTCCTCGGCTGGCCGACGCCCGCAAACCGCTCCCCTCTCGCTGGCAGCTAGGACCCACCCTGACCGACCCTGAGACACCGCCGGTCGCCTTCCTCCTTCCTCGCATCGGTGACCTCGCCGAAATCTCCTCGCCGTGGTCCTCTCTCCTCCTTCCATTTTGGATGCCCGAGCCGCCTATATAAGCCCCTGCCACCCCGCGCTCCTTTCCCCTTTCCGAAGCCCATCCCCGAGCCCCCACCTCGCCGGAATTTCTCACCGGAGACCACCACGGCCGCCGCGCCATTTCCGCGCCACCGCACCACCCAGCCATCCCCGAGCCCTCCTGAGGCCTCCTTCGACCTCCCGCACCCGTGCGCACCTTCCCATCCCCTCGCGAGCCCCGGACCCCCTCCAGAGCTTTCCCCGACGACCTCGCCGGAGCTCCACCACCATCCCGAAGCTTCCACGAGCTCGTGCCGCTCGCTCCTGTCGTCCCCGAGCTCATCTAAGGCTACCATCGTCATCTCCACGCTCGCGCACGTCAACTGGGCCCTTTCCCCGAAGCCGAAGACCACCGGAGCACCGTCCCTGTCCACACCCAAGCCGCCGCCGTCGCCGGAGCCTTCGTCGGAGCCGTCAACACCGCGGTGAGCTCCACCACCCCTCTCTCCTGTCCGATCTGGATCTGACGATCCAGATTAGACCCCTTTAAAGTCCCGAACCGTTTTTCTTTACAGTTCGGTTGACCGCCCGTAACCACCCCCGCGCACACTAGCCAGCCAATCAGGAGATGCCACGTGTACCCCCTGTCCGTCAGAAAATAATTTTTCTTTTCTGTTTTAATTTCTGTTTCCAGAATAGTTTCAGATTTGTTTTGCTTATATCTTTTATGTTTTTAACTATTTTAAATTGATTCCTTTTGCATTAAGTCACAATTTTTATCTAGTTTCTGTAGATACCAAATTTGACCATGTTTGAACATTTAAATTTGAATTTAAACAGATTTGAATTAAATTTTGTTTTCTGAATAACTTGAGTTTTATAATATTTTTTTGTTTGATTCCTTTTGCTACTTGTCACTAGTGATCTTAGCTATCATTAGGTTAAGTTTGAGAATTATTTGGATAAATTTGACTAGTGTTCTAGCTATAAACAGAATCTGTCTAGTATTATAGTATAGTTTTTTTATTTAGTTTTAGTTAGTTTAAATCAGATTTAGTTTTTTTTGATTTAGTAGGTTCTGTTAGTTAAACTTTAGGTGTTTTAATTACTGTTAATAAAAATATAAATTTGCTTAGTTTGTTTCTTTATCAATATAGGAACCACAACTCCTCTTCAAATAGGTTTAATTTGTTATAAAACAAACTAGTTAGTAATAGTTTATTCCAACAAAGTTTTATATAATTAAATTCTGTTTTCTAAGAAAAAGTTTTTAGTAATATTTTCTGTTAATAAATGTTTGTTAATAAAAATGGTTTAGTTTTACTCTATTATAGGAAACTATATTCTTTATCATTAGGTAATGTTTTATAAAACAACTTAGTGTTAGTAGAGATTATTTTCACAAAGTTTTAGATGAATCAATTCTGTTTTGTAAATAGATTTTTATTAATTACTTTCTGTTAACTTAGTTGTTTCATAATTTGTTTTCTCTTAGTTTATGGTTGTGCTTGTAGTTAAGTTCATTAGGCAAACACTTCTGTTGTTTAGGATGTTGTTTTCATAGTTTTACTCGTTCTTCAAAAGTAAATATTTTTGCTAGTAAAATATTTACTAAAATCCTTTTGTTGTATTTTACTTTGTTATTGTTTTGTTACTATTTGAAAATAATTGTTTGTAGGGGAAAACTACCTTAGTTGCTTTTATGAAAACTTTCTTGACTTTGAGTTTTGTCTTAAGTATTTCCTTCATGAACCTTGTTGATTTTGTTTCTTGTGTTACCTTGTGATTGTTTGAATTGATTGCTAGTATGATTGCTTATATGTATGCAATGTTTCTTCGTATAGATTTTTCATCGAAGAGTGATGAATAGTCTATCAAGTTATTTTTGAGAGCGATCTTTCTCTTCATCAATAGTACAGGCAAGTTCACTTTGACCATCTTTTCATACCTATGTTTTATTGCATATAGTTACATCATTTCAATAAATCGCTCCCGTAGTGTTATTGAAATTCTTGTAGTTGAGTAGAATGCATGAGGTAGGAACCCACCACTTGTTACTAAAGCCCCGGGAATGCTAGTTAGTGCAATGCTATGCTAAAGTAGACAGGGTCTGGTATGAGTGTTCGTGAGTGGTGTGAAGAAGGACTCCACGTCAAAACGACGACTTCATGAAGGCTTCTTCAAGACCTGCATATTCAAGACCTCAAGCCTTCGAAACTCGAGAAACAAGTTTTTCAATACACACTATTGGGTGAGGGATGGTTGAAACGGTACCCTGGAGAAACCAGTGGATTTGCCTAGGTGTTGCTGGAGATGGCCAGTATTCACGCGGAAAGCCTCACCCAGACTCAAAGAGAAGGATGAATACTTCATGCCCGGAAGCTTGCCTGTGTAGCCACAAGTCATTATGGGCTCTGGCTTGGTTGATCTTTGTTGTGACTCTGCTGGGCAGTGCTACGAGATGTAGTCGACGTTAGGATTGGATGGGCACTGTCGGACAGTCAGGGAAACACTTTGAAAGACCATGTTTCGTTCATCCTGTTCTCAAACACCAGGCAGTGCGAGGACTTACCAGGAGGGAACGAATCTTGTGGGTAAAGTACACAAAACTCTGCAGAGTTAAACCTAATCGATTTGCCGTGTCCCCGGTTACGGACAATTTGAGCTTCTAGACTTGGATCTATCTCTGAACTCTCAACACTGGACTGATAATTAATTGTGGGCATTTGGACATCGGTTGGTGGAACCATGTCATGATAGGTAACTATATAGTGAAAATTCCTGATATTCATTTGTTGTAGGGAAAAAAAATCAGCTTTTACGCAAAAACTTAGACACAGAGCCACAAAGCCTTTGCATATAGAATAGTCTTTATTCTTCTGTTCTTCTATGGTGATCTTGCCAGCATATTCAAAATGCTGACCTACACGGCTGCAACGTCTTATGTTGCAGATATTCTTCTACGACGGGTAAGAGTACGATTCAGGGTTATGGTCCGCACTCAACTTGCCGTTGGTGTTATTGGGACTCCACTCCCGTTGACTGTATCCGCTGCTATTTTAAGGTATATATCAGTTTTACGCTATTACATGTGATTGCACTTTGATATATACATTGATGTACTGTGTGTGCCAGCATACTGATCCAGGGATGGCACAGAACACACAGAGGCTTGACTCGTTTTGAGTCGGGTCGCTACAAACCAAGACTTGAAATGTGTGTAGGTTGCCTTCTCCGATGATTGATAGCGGATGCACCAATCATATGACCAAAGATGACACATTTCTCCTGGACTTGATGGAAGCTATTCGACCATTTATGAGCATTGTCTTTGGTGGAGGGTCTAAAGGTCAGGTACTTGGGTTGGGCAAGGTAGCTATCACCAATGGCATATCTCTTGCAAATGTCATGCTTGTCCAATCCCTTAAATATAATTTGGGTTCTGCTTGTTAATTGGCTTCTGTTGGTTATGATATCCTCTTTGGACTAGCGGATGTGGAAGTATTTAAGAGAGATAATCTTGAAGTTGCCTTTTTAGGGTACTTGGATGGCAACCTTTACATGGTTGATTTTTGGAAAGAGAGCACATTCCATGCAACTTGCATCATGGCTAAGGCCGACAAGGGATGGCTATGGCATCACCGGCTAGCCCTTGTCGGCATGAGAAATCTTCAAGATCTCTTAAAGGATGAACACATCCTTGGTCTAACCAATGTATCTTTTGAGAAAGATCGTGTGTGTAGTGTGATATGTCTCTGTCATATCTACTTTTCCTAATGATTTTGCTCTTTTTTGGACTCTAATTTGCATGATTTGAATGAAACTAACCCGGGCTGATGCTATTTTCAGCAGAACTACCATGGTGTTGTTTTTGTGCAGAAATAAAAGCTATCGGAATTGGATGAAACTTTTTGGAGAATTATTTTACAATACATAGAAAATACTGGAGCCAGAAACCACCAGAGTGGGGCCCTGGGTGCCCACAAGACACCAGGGCAAGCCACCCCCTCCAGGCGCTCCCCGTTGGGTTATGGGGCCCTCAGGGCTTCATTGACCCTAATTCCAGCACTATAAATTCCTATTTTTCGAGAAAAATGGGAGATGAAGTTTCATCGCATTTTACGATATGGAGTCACTGCAGCCTCCTGTTCTTCATCGGGAGGCCAGATCTGGAGCCCATTTGGGGCTCCGAAGAGGGGAATCTTTGGTCTTCATCATCACCAATTCCATGATGCTCCCCACTGGGAGTGAGTAATTCCTTCGTAGACTCGCTGGTCGGTGAGGAGTTGGATGATATTCATCATGTAATCGAGTTAGTTTTGTTAGGGCTTGATCCCTAGTATCCACTATGTTCTGAGATTGATGTTGCTATGACTTTGCCATGCTTAATGCTTGTCACTAGGGCCCGAGTGCCATGATTTCAGATCTGAACCGTTTATGTTTTCAACATTATATCTATGTTGTTGATCCGAACTTGCAAGTCATATGCACCTATTACGTGTTATGATCCGTAAACCCCAAAGTGACAATACTTGGGATACTTTCCGGTGATGACCGTAGTTTGAGGAGTTCATGTATTTAGTATGTGTTAATGCTTTGTTCTGGCTCTCTATTAAAAGGAGGCTTTAATATCCCTTAGTTTCCTGATGGACCCTGCTGCCATGGGAGGGTAGGACAAAAGATGTCATGCAAGTTCATTTCCATAAGCACGTATGACTATTTATGGAATACATGCCTACATTATATTTATGAACTGGATCTAGTTCTGTGTCGCCCTAGGTTATGACTGTTACTACTACTGTTACCACTGCTATCAAACTATCATATTACTATGCTACTGATCACTTTGCTGTATATAATTAATCTCCAAGTGTGGTTGAATTGACAACTCAACTACTAAAACTTGCAAATATTCGTTGGCTCCCCTTGTGTCGAATCTATAAATTTAGGTTGAATACTCTACCCTCAAAAACTATTGCGATCCCCTATATGTATGGGTTATCGAGACTTTTCCGGCGCCGTTGCCGGGGAGCATAGCTATGTTTGTTGATTTAGTAGGGATTTATATCAATTGATTATTATGATGAATCTGCAGGATAGTAAAACTAGGATCGTTCCCTCGAAGACGAGGGGAGGTAAGGATTTGCCATCACACTCTGCACTTGATTCACCTTCAGTTTTGAGTAGACTTGTTGCACCACCACATGCTATTAGTCCTGATATGTCGCAAATTATTGATGATGTTACTTGTGCTATGAATGATGCTTATGATCATGCTAGTACCATGCCTGATGATACTATGCCACTAGGTTAATTTCTTGATAAAAAAATTGCTAGAGCTAAAGAGAATGAAATTATTGAAACTGGTGAGATTACTGAAACTAATGAAGTCCTTGAAGCACCTATTAGACCTAGCTCTCGTAGATTTGAATTTCCTAAGATACCCGAGGGTGATGTTATGGATGAGGAGACAACTAGAGACTTTGTTGCTTGCAATGATAGGGATGATCTTAAGAAATTACTATGCAAACTCAAACAAAAATCTTTGAATGCTAGAATGAAATGTGATCCTAAGTTTGCTACTTCACCTATCTTTGTTACTGACAAGGATTATGAACTATCTGTCAACGTAGAGTTAATTAGTTTGGTTGAATCTGATCCTGTCCATTGTTATGAAACCGAAACTGTAGTGGCACATCTCACTAAGCTAAATGACATAGCCACCCTTTTTGCTCATGATGAGAAAATTCGCTATTGATATATCCTCAAATTATTTCCATTCTCATTAAAGGGTTATGCTAACATATGGTATAATACTCTTGCTCCTTGTTGTGTGTGAAGTTCCCATGATATGATTTACTACTACAGAAATGGTATCAGAGCACATGTTGACTGTAGGACATGACCCTAGAAACTGGAAAGCCCTTAGGAAATGATTTCTCAAAAACTTTGTTTTCAAAAGACCTTCTACTTCTCATCCCTTCTGAGTTTTATCAAAAAGTTAGATAATACCCTTGTCCCTTGACCATTATGGAAAGATCTACACAAGGATTGAAGATTATACAGATCTAAAGAAATTGAAGACCATGAAGAATTTCCAAGATATTGTGCCCTAGAAGACTAAACCCCTGATGTAAACTTATGTTAGATACGATGATTTGTGAGCTGTCATTTGTGTGTAATTTTTGACAGACACAACTAAAATCTATTTTCAGAACCATTGTTTGTATTGTGTGTATCCCCTTCTTTCTCTCTCTTACCCATCTCATCCCCAAAACCTTGAACCCAATAGATGGTGAAATGAAGTTTTGATTGACCAATGACCCAGCTGGAGCTAGAAGTATGGAATCAAAACATGGATGAAAATGAGTTGTTGATGCATAACCTTGGATTTTGCTAAAGTACTAGGAGATAACTGGAGTATGGTAAACGGAAAACCCATTTTGTTTTAATGGTGACAATACTCCGTAAGATGTTGGGAAGTGAATTTGAAGCTTGGTTCTAGATAACATGGATGCTTACCCAAGAAGAAAACATATGTGAATTTTGAGTACCTTTTCTGACACCTACAGATGACCACCCTTTATGAGTCTTTCCTCAAAGGCCCGAAGACGATCATGACTCTGACTAGTGAGCATGATTACCCAAGGATCCTGAAGGATATGAGGAAGCACATTCATCTGGAAGGAGATGCAGTCTACAAAGGCTACCCATTCATGGATAATGGAGTGGAACACTGGTATGTGGAGGTACACCTCCACCGTGTGAAAGGAGTTTTCCCAAAGACTATGGGACAATACTTTTACATATCTTGTGTACCACGAGCAATTTTCTTTGACGCTGTTCGTGAAGCTGCCATGGAAGCCATACGCCAGATTGGAGAAATACTTGAAGCAAGACTCCGTCATACTCAGGAATACCTGCAAGAGGTGCATACAGAGATGATGGAGATGAAGCTCATGTCCACCCTGATCAAGGAAAAGATGGATGATTTCAAGGAGCACATCGCGAAGTTCCAGTGGTACTAAAATATCTCCATGGAGGGATAAATGAATAAAGTTGGGAGTTGATGCTAGACCATACCAAACTATGTGGATGGCAGCATTTGTAATAAAGTACTTTCTAGGAGTTTTACGAAGTGATTGAGGATGTAACCAAGGATTGAATATGAGAAGAAAGCTAGAATGGGATAGTTAAGTTTTGAAGATGGAAATACCTGTATCATGAAGCACTTTTGTTTTTCGTAAGCTTATCTTGTAACGGAAGCCTCAGAGTTGTAATAAGTTCATGAGATCAATGGAATTTATGGTGTCATGATTTATCTTATGTTGTATTACATGAGTTGTTACCACACGAACAAAGATTTCGGACCAATTTCGAGGATATGAGAAAATATGGTCAATACAAACATGAGTGCATTTCCTTTTAAGTGTGGTAGCAACCACAGGGACAAATGAATGAAGAAAATACCATTCATATTAAGGAGTTTGAATAAGTGAATACAGGTGAAGAGAATGTGGGACCATATCAAACTGTGTGGATGATAACCTTTGAGACAAAGTGCCTTCGAAGCTGGAAGAATGATTAGGGTGAAAACCACACCCAAGGTTAAACAGACCAATGGAAAGGAAAATGGATTCCGCAGAGTGGAATCCAGACAATAATAGGTCAGTAAATTGTTACCTCAAGGGTATAATGGAGTGAACTGAAGGAAATGCTGGTATATGGAACGATAGTAACCCCAAAAGTGAGTTAAAGCTATCCAAGTATTCAAGTGAACCCACAAATCACTGACCTCAGGATTGATAAGGATCAAGCCCCACCTTTGTGAAGGAAGAAACTTGGAAGAAGCTACGACTGATCAACAAACGTTTTCTTAGGAGCACACATAACCTGAGAGTTGTGAAGAAACGATAGATGTTTTTGCTTAGCTTGCAGAATCAATGGATTTATCCGAACTTTGTTCGTCGACAAGAGAAATTTCTGCAACGCTTGTGAGGAAGCCCATACAAGATTCACTAAACCTTATACAAGGTGATGATTTCAGTGTGACATGGTTTGGCCACCATGACAACTTACTCTAATCATTCTCTTGCTATACTGAATGGTAAATCCGAGTGACTTACCCATAGTAAAGAGACGACGTTCTTTGATGCTTTTGTTTAAGCCTTAGAACGGTATGATGAAACCCCTGGTACATGACAGTTTCTATCACATGTAGGAATTCTATGGTGAGGAATGAAGCCAAGACCCATTTCACTACAGGATAACCAATAATGGTAGACCACCATGAGATCATCGATAAGTTATTTAGAATGATCGCGAGACCTGTTAGTTAAGAAGACCCAATATCGGAGGAGATACTTTTTGATGTGAGAATCCAAGGTTTTGATATAACGGAAGAGCATCACCGAAGAAGCTATCATGAAGAAGGTGAATAGACAGATGCACCCAGAGGACTGCCAAGATTTGATGGACCAGTAACTCTCATTTTAAGTGTGGTAGACCCACATTTCGAGGTCAATGGAGTCTTGTTGGAAGACCCCACACCTTCTTGGTCTGTGGATTTGTTAGAAGACCCCAAACCCTAACCTTTTCTTGCTAGCCCCTCCGAATCTCGAGGACGAGATTCATTTTAAGTGTGGTAGGTTTGTAACATTCCAAACTTTGGAATGTTATAATAACTATTAGAATGATTGTTTGTTTGTTTGAGTGATTGAAAGTGAGTGAAATTTGAAACTTTTTGAAACTTTTGAAAATTTGATGAGAGGGAATGAAACGACTTTCCCAAAACTTTTTCACTTTGCATTTTGATCACCAGGAATTCAAATTCATTTCATCACAAAACCCCAGAGTGAAGATGACATGACTTCTTCCATTTAAAGAAATGAAAAGGGATTTGAAAATGGTTTGAATACCCATTTGAAAATATTTCAAATTCAGAAACTTTATGCAACTCAATGATTTTCATGAGAGAGGATAATATGACTTCTTCAAATTATATGAGATATGAGTTGGAAGTTAAACCAAAGATTTGAAAAACGGAATTTGAAAACTAATTGAGAATTTCTCATATGGAGTTTCAGTTTCATTTGAATTCCCTATTTGAATTTGTAAACATCCAAACCCCTTGCCAAATATTTTGAGAGGAGTAAAATGACACTCCAAACCAGGGGGGAATTTGTGAAGTTTTTGAATCATAAAACCCAAGGGGTGATATGAAAAATAATTTGCAAAAATAAATAAAGCCAATTAGGCAATTTTCTGAAAAATATTTTTTTTAAAATATTCAATTTGACAGAATAAAAATGTCCATTAAATGGCATTTATTCTCCTGATAATTTTGGTATAAAATTTTTATTTTTAGGAATGTCTTTATCTATTATTATTTGTTTTGATTCGCTGTTATTTATAAAAAGAAAATTTTTAAAGGCATTAAAGCCCGGTCGGCCCAATCGGCTATAACTCCCCACCCGACTTTCCTATTCTTCGGCCGACTGACGCCCGCAAACCGCTCCCCTCTCGCTGGCAGCTGGGACCCACCCTGACCGACCTATTGGAAATATGCCCTAGAGGCAATATATAAAGTGTTTATTATTATATTTCCTTGTTCATGATAATCGTTTATTATCCATGCTACAATTGTAGTGATTGGAAACACATTGCATGTGTGGGTAAATAGACAACACAATGTCCCTAGTATGCCTCTAGTGAACTAGCTCGTTGATCAAAGGATGGTTAAGGTTTCCTAGCCATGGACAGGAGATGTCATTTGATAACGGGATCACATCATTGGGAGAATGATGTGATGGACAAGACCCAAACTACAAACGTAGCATATGATCATATCAGTTTATTGCTACTGTTTTCTGCATGTCAACGTATATGTTCCTATGACCATGAGATCATGCAACTCACGGATATCGGAGGAGTGCCTTGTGTGTATCAAACGTCACAACGTAACTGGGTGACTATAAAGGTGCTCTACAGGTATCTCCGATGGTGTCTGTTGAGTTGGCATGGATCGAGACTAGGATTTGTTACTCCGTGTGACGGAGAGGTATCTCGGGGCCCACTCGGTAATGCAACATCACAATAATCCTTGCAAGCAAAGTGACTAATTGTTAGTTGCGGGATCTTGTATTACGGAATGAGTAAAGAGACTTGCCGGTAACAAGGTTGAACTAGGTATGGAGATACCGACGATCAAATCTCGGGCAAGTAACATACCGAAGAACAAAGGGAATGTTATACGAGATTAACTGAATCCTTGACATAGAGGTTCGACCGATAGAGATCTTCGTAGAATATGTAGGAACCAATGTGGACGTCCAGGTCCCGCCATTGGTTATTGACCGTAGAGGTGTCTCGGTCATGTCTACATAGTTCTCAAACCCGCAGGGTCTGCACACTTAAGGTTCGATGACGTTTCGGTAGTGTAGAGTTATGTATGGTGGTGACCGAAGTTTGTTCGGAGTCCCGGATGAGATCCCGGACGTCACGAGGAGCTATGGAATGGTCCGGAGGTAAAGATTCATATATAGGAAGTCTCAGTTTGGTTTCCGGAAAAGTTTCGGGCTCATCGGTAGTGTAACGGGAGTGCCGGTAGTGTACCGGGAGACCTCCGGGAGGGGTGTTTCGAGCCCAAGAGGTCCATGGGCTGTGGGAGAGTATTAACCATCCCTTAGTGGGCTGGTAAAACAGCCACAAAGGCCCATGGCGCAGGAGAGAAAGTCCTAAAGCAAAAAGTGGAAAATCAGCCAATAGGAGGCAATCCTACTCCAACTAGGATTGGAGGTGAAGTAGGATTGCTTCCCACCTCCTATTTCGGCCGACCCAAAGGCCTTGGCTGCCGCTCCTCTCCTCTCCTCCTATATATACTAGTGGATTGGGTGGTTTTTGGACAGAATTTCCGGCCACGTGTTACCCGTTCCATCGGTGCATAGTTTCTCCTCTAGATCGTAGTTCCGCAGTGCTTAGGCGAAGCCCTGCCGGAATTGCTCCACCACCATCACCGGAGCGCCGTCATGCTGCCGGTGAACTCTCTCTCCTCTCCACCTTCTCTTGCTGGATCAAGACGGTGGAGATCGTCATCAAGCTGCACGTGTGCTGAACGCGGAGGTGTCGTCCGTTCAGTACTAGATCGGAAGGATCGTGATCAAGGCCACGAGACGTTCGTGATTGGATCGCGGGACGGATCGTGACGAGATCGTGGGACGGTTCGTGATTGGTTCACGAGACGGTTCGTGATTGGATCGCGGGACGCTCGGCGATTTGGATCGCGAAGAAGTTCGACTACACCAACCGCGTTTCATAACGCTTCCCGCTTAGCGATCTACAAGGGTACGTAGATCCACTCTCCCTCTCGTAGATGCTCATCGCCATGGATAGGTTTGCGTGTGCATAGGAATTTTTTTGTTTCCCATGCGACGTTCCACAACACGACCCTGAGACACTGCCGGACCAACATTACTCGTACGCTTACGAGAGACCGGTTCCGTCGACGCAACTTGTTGCTTAGATGGCCTGCGGGTGACAGTTTCTCTCACTTTAGTTGGATCGGATCCGACAAAGGCGGTCCTTGAGAAGGTTGAAAAGCAAACTATGTATCACCGTTGTGGCTTTGCGTAGGTCAGAATCATTCTTGCTAGATGAGTACGGCAACCGGCAGGAGCCATAGGGTTGTCTTTAATTATTGTATGACCTGCGTGTCAATCATTAAGCGCTATGTAATGCTTTACTTTATCGCTAAGCGGTAGCAATAGAAGTAGAAGCAGCTGGCGCCACAACCCCTATGGCAGCACATTGATGGAGATCAAGAGGATGGAGATCATGGTGTCGTGCCGGTGACGATGGAGATCATGCCGGTGCTGTGAAGATGGAGATCTTAAGCACGAGTTCATGGCCATATCATGTCACTTATGAATTGCATGTGATGCTAATCCTTTTATGCACCTTGTTTTGCTTAGTACGACGGTACCATTATAAGGTGATCCCTCACTTAAATTTCAAGATAAAATTTTGTTCTCCCCGAGTGTGCACCGTTGCAAAAGTTCGTCGTGTTGAGACACGACGTGATGATCGGGTGTGATAGACTCTACGTTCACATACAACGGGTGCAAGAAAGTTTTGCACACGCGGAACACTCGGGTTAAACTTGAGGAGCCTAGCATGTATAGACATGGCCTCGGGACACAAGAGACCGAAAGGTCGATCATGAGTCATATAGTAGATATGATCAACATAATGATGTTCACCAATGAAGCCAACTTAACTCACGTGATGATCGGACTTGAGTTGGTGAAATTGGATCATGTGACACTCAGATAACCTGAGGGATGTCAATTTGAGTGGGAGCTTTAGTAATTTGATTAACTAAACTCATTATCTTGAACAATAGTCTAAGTAACCTTTGCATATTTATGTTGTAGATCAATGGCTCGCGCAGTAGCACCCCTGAATTTTAATGCGTTCCTAGAGAAAACTAAGTTGAAAGATGATGGAAGTAACTTTGTTGATTGGGCCCATAATCTGAGGATTATCCTCACGGCTTCCCAAAAACAATATGTCCTTGATGCACCACTTGGTGACCAACCAGAAGACATGACCTCCGAAGACGTTAAGAACGTTTGGGAGGCTTGTGCTGGAGATTACTCAATAGTTCAGTGCGCAATATTGTATGGCTTAGAACCGGGACTTCAAAGATGTTTTGAACTTCATGGAGCATATGAGATGTTCCAGGAGTTGAAGTTTATCTTTCAGAAGAATGCCCGGATCGAGAGGTATGAGACCTCCGATAAATTCTATGCTTGCAAGATGGAGGAGAACGGGTCTATTAGTGAGCACATACTCAGAATGTCTGGGTACTCAAACCATCTAGCGGAGTTGGGAATTACCCTTCCGCCGGAGGCGATCACTGATAGAGTTCTTCAATCGCTGCCACCTAGTTACAAGAGCTTTGTGATGAACTATAACATGCACGGGATGAACAAGTCAGTCGCCGAGCTGTTTGCGATGCTGAAAGTCGCTGAGTCTGAAATCCAGAAAGAACATCAAGTGTTGATGGTCAATAAAACCACTAGTTTCAAGAAAACCGGCAAAGGCAAAGGCAAGAAGGGTAAAACCAAGAAGGATGGCAAAGCAGTTGCTACTCCTACAAAGAAGCCTAAGCATGGACCTAAGCCAGAAACTGAGTGCTTTCATTGCAAAGGAACTGGTCACTGGAAGCGGAACTGCCCCAAGTACCTGGCTGGCAAGAAGGCGGCCAATGACAAACAAGGTATATATGATATACATGTTATTGATGTGTACCTTACTAGTTCTCGTAGTAGTCCCAGCGTATTTGATACCGGTTCCGTTGCTCACATTTGCAACTCAAAGCAGGAACTACGGAATAAACGAAGACTGGCAAAGGACGAAGTGACGATGCGCGTGGGAAATGGTTCCAAGGTTGATGTGATCGCCGTCGGCACGCTCTCTCTTCAATTACCATCGGGATTAGTGATGAACCTGAATAATTGTTATTTAGTGCCTGCGTTAAGCATGAACATTATATCTGGATCTTGTTTATTGCGAGACGGTTACTCATTTAAATCAGAGAATAAAGGTTGTTCTATTTATATGAGTAATATCTTTTATGGTCATGAACCCAATGTTAGGGGTTTATTCATATTGAATCTTGATAGTGATGAGACACATGTTCATAATATTGATGCCAAAAGATGTAGGGTTGATAATGATAGTACCACTTTCTTGTGGCACTGCCGTTTAGGTCATATTGGTGTAAAACGTATGAGGAAGCTCCATGCTGATGGACTTTTGGAGTCACTTGATTTTGAATCACTTGACACATGTGAACCATGCCTCATGGGCAAGATGACTAAAACGCCGTTCTTTGGAACAATGGAATGGGCAAGTGACTTGTTGGAAATCATACATACTGATGTGTGCGGTCCAATGAATGTTGCAGCGCGCGATGGATATCGTTACTTTCTCACCTGCACTGATGACTTGAGTAGATATGGGTATATTTACTTGATGAAGCACAAGTCTGAAATGTTTGAAAAGCTCAAGCAATTTCAGAGTGAAGTTGAGAATCATCGTAATAAGAAGATTAAATTTCTGCGATCTGATCGAGGAGGTGAATATCCGAGTTATGAGTTTGGTAGTCAATTAAGACAATGTGGAATTGTTTCACAGTTGACACCGCCCGGAACACCACAGCGTAATGGTGTGTCTGAACGTCGTAATCGGACCTTATTAGATATGGTGCGTTCTATGATGTCTCTTGCCGATTTGCCACTATCGTTTTGGGGTTATGCATTAGAGACAGTTGCATTCACTTTAAATAGGGCACCATCGAAATCCATTGAGACGACGCCATATGAACTCTGGTTTGGCAAAAAGCCGAAGTTGTCGTTTCTTAAAGTTTGGGGATGTGATGCTTATGTCAAAAAGCTTCAGCCTGAAAAGCTGGAACCCAAAGCGGAGAAATGCGTCTTCATAGGATACCTGAAAGAGACAGTCGGGTATACCTTCTATCTCAGATCCGAGGGCAAAGTGTTTGTCGCTAAGAACGGAACATTTCTTGAGAAAAAGTTTCTCTCGAAAGAATTGAGTGGGAGGAAAATAGAGCTTGATGAGGTTGTTGAACCTTTGCTTCTACCAGAAAGTAGCGCAGCGCAGAAAGATGTTTCTGTGGAGCCTACGACGGTTGAAGAAAAAGTTAATGATGTTGATAATGAAGCTTCGGATCAAGTTACTAATGAACCTCGTAGGTCGACAAGAATGCGTGCTTCTCCTGAGTGGTACGGCAATCCTGTCTTAGAGGTCATGTTGTTGGACAACAATGAACCTACGAGCTATGAAGGAGCAGTGATGGGCCCGGATTCCGAGAAATGGTTAGAGGCCATGAAATCCGAGATGGGATCCATGTATGAAAACAAAGTATGGACTTTGGAAGTACTACCTGAAGGGCGAAAAGCCATTCAGAACAAATGGATTTTTAAGAACAAGACGGACGCAGACGGTAATGTCACCGTCTATAAAGCTCGACTTGTGGCAAAGGGTTTTTCACAAGTTCAAGGAGTTAACTACGATGAGACTTTCTCACCCGTAGCGATTCTTAAGTCTGTCAGAATCATGTTGGCAATAGCTGCTTATTTCGACTATGAAATTTGGCAGATGGATGTCAAAACGGCGTTCCTCAACGGTTTCCTTGAGGAAGAGTTGTATATGATGCAACCCAAAGGTTTTGTCGATCCAGAGAATGCTGACAAAGTTTGCAAACTCCAGCGATCCATTTATGGACTGGTGCAGGCATCTCGGAGTTCGAATAAGTGTTTTGATGAGGTGATCAAAGCGTTTGGGTTTATACAAGTTTATGGAGAAGCTTGTGTTTACAAGAAAGTGAGTGGGAGCTCTGTAGCATTTCTAGTGTTATATGTGGATGACATATTGCTGATTGGAAACGATATAGAAATGCTGGAAAGCGTGAAGGAATATTTGAATAAGAGTTTTTCAATGAAGGACCTAGGAGAAGCTGCTTTCATATTAGGCATTAAGATCTATAGAGATAGGTCGAGACGCTTAATAGCACTTTCACAGAGCACATACATTGATAAAGTTTTGAAGAAGTTCAAAATGGAACAGGCCAAGAAGGGGTTCTTGCCTGTGTTACAAGGTGTGAAGTTGAGTAAGACTCAGTGCCCAGTGACTGCAGAAGATAAAGAAAAGATGAGCGTCATCCCTTATGCTTCAGCCATAGGCTCTATCATGTATGCAATGCTGTGCACAAGACCCGATGTCAGCCTTGCCATAAGTATGGCTGGAAGGTTTCAAAGTGATCCTGGAATGGAGCACTGGCAAGCGGTCAAGAATATCCTTAAGTACCTTAATAGGACTAAGGACATGTTTCTCGTTTATGGAGGTGATGAAGAGCTCGTCATAAAGGGTTACGTAGATGCAAGCTTTGACACTGATCTGGACGATTCTAAATCGCAAACCGGATACGTATTTATTCTTAACGGGGGAGCGGTAAGCTGGTGCAGTTCCAAGCAAAGCGTGGTAGCTGATTCTACGTGCGAAGCGGAGTACATCGCAGCCTCGGAGGCAGCGAAGGAAGGTGTCTGGATGAAGCAGTTCGTGACAGATCTTGGAGTAGTGCCCAGTGCACTGAATCCAATAAACCTGTTCTTTGACAACACTGGTGCCATTGCTCTAGCCAAGGAACCAAGGTTTCACAAGAGGACCAGACACATAAAGCGACGCTTCAACTCCATCCGGTTCTACATCAAGGAGAAGGACATAAATATTTGCAAAGTGCACACGGATCTGAATGTTGCAGACCCGTTGATTAAACCTCTTCCAAGGGCTAAACATGATCAACACCAGAACTGTATGGGTGTTCGATTCATTACCATGTAAATCACATAGTGATGTGAACTAGATTATTGACTCTAGTGCAAGTGGGAGACTGTTGGAAATATGCCCTAGAGGCAATATATAAAGCGTTTATTATTATATTTCCTTGTTCATGATAATCATTTATTATCCATGCTATAATTCTAGTGATTGGAAACACATTGCATGTGTGGGTAAATAGACAACACAATGTCCCTAGTATGCCTCTAGTGAACTAGCTCGTTGATCAAAGGATGGTTAAGGTTCCCTAGCCATGGACATGAGATGTCATTTTATAACGGGATCACATCATTGGGAGAATGATGTGATGGACAAGACCCAAACTACAAACGTAGCATATGATCGTGTCAGTTTATTGCTACTGTTTTCTGCATGTCAATGTATATGTTCCTATGACCATGAGATCATGCAACTCACAGATATCGGAGGAGTGCCTTGTGTGTATCAACCGTCACAACATAACTGGGTGACTATAAAGGTGCTCTACAGGTATCTCCGATGGTGTCTGTTGAGTTGGCATGGATCGAGGCTGGGATTTGTTACTCCATGTGACGGAGAGGTATCTCGGGGCCCACTCGGTAATGCAACATCACAATAAGCCTTGCAAGCAAAGTGACTAATTGTTAGTTGCGGGATCTTGTATTACGGAACGAGTAAAGAGACTTGCCGGTTATGAGGTTGAACTAGGTATGGAGATACCGACGATCGAATCTCGGGCAAGTAACATACCGAAGAACAAAGGGAACGTTATACGGGATTAACTGAATCCTTGACATAGAGGTTCGACCGATAAAGATCTTCGTAGAATATGTAGGAACCAATGTGGACGTCCAGGTCCCGCCATTGGTTATTGACCGTAGAGGTGTCTCGGTCATGTCTACATAGTTCTCGAACCCGCAGGGTCTGCACACTTAAGGTTCGGTGACGTTTCGGTAGTGTAGAGTTATGTATGGTGGTGACCGAAGTTTGTTTGGGGTCCCGGATGAGATCCCGAACATCACGAGGAGCTCCAGAATGGTCCGGAGGTAAAGATTCATATATAGGAAGTCTCAGTTTGGTTTCCGGAAAAGTTTCGGGCTCATCGGTAGTGTACCGGGAGACCTCCGGGAGGGGTGTTTCGACCCCAAGAGGTCTATGGGCTGTGGGAGAGTATTAACCATCCCTTAGTGGGCTGGGAAAACATCCACAAAGGCCCATGGCGCAGGAGAGAAAGTCCTAAATCAAAAAGTGGAAAATCAACCAATAGGAGGCAATCCTACTCCAACTAGGATTGGAGGTGAAGTAGGATTGCTTACCACCTCCTATTTCGGCCGACCCAAAGGCCTTGGCTGCCTCTCCTCTCCTCTCCTCCTATATATACTAGTGGATTGGGTGGTTTTTGGACAGAATTTCCGGCCACGTGCTACCCGTTCCACCGGTGCATAGTTTCTCCTCTAGATCCTAGTTCCGCAGTGCTTCGACGAAGCCTTGCCGGAATTGCTCCACCACCATCACCGGAGCGCCGTCACGCTGCCGGTGAACTCTCTCTCCTCTCCACCTTATCTTGCTGGATCAAGACGGTGGAGATTTTCATCAAGCTGCACGTGTGCTGAACGCGGAGGTGTCGTCCGTTCGGTACTAGATCGGAAGGATCGTGATCAAGGCCATGAGACGTTCGTGATTGGATCGTGGGACGGATCATGACGAGATCGTGGGACGGTTCGTGATTGGTTCGCGGGACGGTTTGTGATTGGATCGTGGGACGCTTGGCGATTTGGATCGTGAAGAAGTTCGACTACACCAACCGCGTTTCTTAACGCTTCCCGCTTAGCGATCTACAAGGGTACGTAGATCCACTCTCCCTCTCGTTGATGATCATCACCATGGATAGGTTTGCGTGTGCGTAGAATTTTTTTCCAATGCGACGTTCCCCAACACGACCCGGAGACACCGCCGGTCGCCTTCCTCCTTCCTCGCACCGGTGACCTCGCCGAAATCTCCTCGCCGTGATCCTCTCTCCTCCTTCCATTTCGGACGCCCGAGCCGCCTATATAAGCCCCTGCCACTCCGTGCTCCTTTCCCCCTTCCGAAGCCCATCCCCGAGCCGCCACCTCACCGGAATTTTTCACCGAAGACTACCACGGCCGCCGCGCCATTTCCGCGCCACCGCACCACCCAGCCATCCCCGAGCTGTAGCGACCTGACCTGAAAGGTCAAGTCTGCGGTGTTTCCGTACCATCCCAAGATCATGCTGGTACACACACGGTACATCAATGTATATATCAAAGGGAAATCACACAGCAAATATATTAATCGAAATCTCATTTCGAGTCCTTTATTACAATAAAAATTACAATAAAGTGGCTAAAAGCCAACTCATGAGAATATCTGAATCTTGCGGAAGCGTCGAAGGTAGATGAGTCCATCTGACTCCAAGGGCATCTCACTGAGCATAGAACGTGTCCTCACTCCTGGTCGGAAAAGTACTTTGCAACATGATAAGTTGCAGCCATGTAGGTCAGCATATGGAATATGCCGGCAAAGTCACAAGAGAGGGGTGAAAAAGATAATCATCTAGTCTATATGCATATATGGCAGGTGGGGTAGAAAGTTTTGCGTAAAGCCAAGTTTTTCCTACATCAAGGGAGGGGCTAAGCAAAATATTACTAAGTTGGTTGATTAATGAGATGGTTCCACCAACCAATTCTCATTCCCAAATTATTATTACCCACATCCTCATTATTAATTGTGTTGAGAGTTCCGGAAGTTTCAATACCTTTGGCTCAAGTCGTCCATGACCGTGGACACGGCTAATCGATTAGGTTTGAGTACTCTGCAGAGTTTTGCACACGTTCCCCACAAGATTTGGTCGCCTCCGTTTGATTTCTCGCACTTCTGGGTGTTTGAGAAACGGATGACCAAAACATGGTCTTTCAAAGGGTTTCCCTGCGACTCTGTCGGTGCCCATCCTTTCCTACCGTTCTTCTACCTCTCGTAGCACCGGCTGTCCAGGGTCACCACGATATCCAACCAAGCCAGATCCCATAATGACTTGTGGCTGTGTAGGTAAGCCTTGGGTTTTAAAGCATCCATCCAACTCTTTGTGCCTGGGTGGACCTTTCCGCGTGAATACTGGCCATCTCCAGCATCACCTAGGCAAATCCACTGGTTTCTCCACGGTGCCGTTCAACCATCATCCACCCAGAGGTATGTTGAAAACTCGGAGTCTTAAATCTTGATCATTATGTAGGTCTTGAAATTATTAACTCTCTCAACTCTCATGAATCACACAACCAACCCCGTCTACTAATAGCATAGCAAAAAGGTAAAACAACATTTCCCGGGGCCAATGTGTCAAAGAGGTTGAGAAGGTACCTACCACATGATACTACAACAATGTACCCAAGTTTCCAACTAACCTATCTTGCATGCAATTTGGGGAGATGGTAGAACAAATGCATATAAAACATCGGTAATCATGATCAAAGTGACTTGCCTGATTGATGATCTTCGTACGTGAGTGACTCTAAGTAACAAGCTTCGCACTCCGGATAATCTAACGAAGCAAACAAAGCACTCAATAAGCATACAACAAAATAACAACTCATAACATTCAGCAAAGAAGTATTAACAATCAAGGCAACAATGCACAGAAATCACTAGCAAGAAAACACACAAAGTTTTGTTTACTAGGAGGTGATTGATAAAACACTACTAACATAATAAAACTATTTTGTAATAACAAAACAATTGTTGACAGCAAGGAACAATAAAATATTTTTATTAATGAACAAAAGAAAATCAATTTAAGTTTGTTGAGAAAACTTTTGTAAAGTTTGTAAAAGTTTTGATAAACACTATATGAATCAACTATAGTTTTACTAACAAGAAGAATGAAAAACTAAACTTATTATTTATTAGCAAAACATGTTCTTAACAGAAAAGAATTTACAAATAAACTTGTCTTAGAAAACAGAATTAAATTATACAAAACTTTGTTTGAAAGCAAAACTATTACTAATTAGTTGTTTTAATCAAATTAAGCCTATATGAAAAAAAAGTGGTGATTCCTATGTTAATGAGAATTAAATTAAGCAAATTTATATTTTTATTATCAGTGAGTAAAAACACTAAATGTATAATCAATAGAACCTACTAAACAAATTAAAACTAAATCTAAGTTAAACTAACTAAACTAAGTAACTAAAACTATACTATAATACTAAGCAGATTCTATTTATAGCTAGAACACTAATCAAATATATCCTAAAAATATTCAAACTAAGCATGAAGGTAGTCCTAACTAATACCAAACAGTAGCAAAAAGATTCATATCAAAATCTATTTTCAAACTCTAGTTATTCAGATTTGAAGATTTTGAGCAAATTTGATTCAATTGAAATTTTATACTTCAAATTTGAAATTTTAAAAGTACAGGGTGAAACTACATGAAAAATGTGAGCTATTGCAAAAAGAATCAACTCAAAATATTAAACAGGTTAAAAGTTATAAGCAAAACAAAATTTGAAATCATTCTGTTAATTAAAACAAAAACAGGAAAGGAAAATGATTTGCAACGGCCAGGGGGGCTACGTGGCGCTGTCCGATTGGTGGCTAGGGTGTGCGCGCGAGTGCTTTCGGGCGGGCGACCGGTCGGTAGAGGATACCGGTTCGGATTTATTTCCGATCTAATCTCAGGCGTTGATTCTGGATCCGAGGGTCGAGGGAGCTTACGGGGGAAAGGTGGCCGGCGTCGGAGGTCTCTGGCGAGTCCAGAAGCGGCGAAGACGACGGCGAGGTGCTCCGGTGGTCGGGGAAGGCAGCGAAGTGGTCCGGGCGACTGCGAAGGGTCTCCGGAGTCGACTGGTGGCACGTGTGGGTGGAACGGTGGTCGGAATCGACGGCTACGGTCGATGGGAGCTTCGGTGGGGTGGCTACTCCGGCGAGCAATTGGGCAGCACCTCGGCGAGGGACAGAGGGGGCTCAGGGGAAAAATGAAAGGCGGGGCTGGCCGGTACTTATAGGGTGCTCGAGGGGTGCGGGGGAGGAGAGGGGAGAGAGATCCGGGGGAGAGGGAGTAACTACCGGCGAAGTCCGGCGCGTGCGGGGAGGAAGGAGATGACCGTTCGGGTGAAACGGTCGGTCGGGTGGGGTCCAGTGGCTGTGAGAGGTAAGGCGTCCGTTGCGCGTCGGTCGGCCGACCGGTAACGGTCTCGGCTTTTAAAGCCGTTGGGCCGGCCCGTTTAATACAGTAACCGTTACCGGTTTCTGTTTAATGTTTTTCCAGAGCATTTCAAAAACCTTTAAAGCATTCAAATCGTTTATAAATATAGGGGTATTATATATCAAAATTAACAGAATAATAAATGCTATTTAATGAGCATTTTTATTCTGTCATTTGAACACTTTGAAAAAAATAATATTTTTAGAAATTGCCTAATTGTTTTTAAATCCTTTTGCAAATATTTTCAAAATAACTCCTGGTTATTTTTGTTCAAATAGATCACCAATTATTTCCTGGTGTGGAGTGTCATGTTCCTCCTCTCTTATTTGAACTTTTTAATCAAAATTTCAAATAGGTGAAAGCAACTTAGGGAAAAATAGAAAGGGCTTTCAGAAGTTTAGAAAGGGCATTTCAACAATACATGTATTCAAGCAATGATGCAGATGAATGCATAGCTATATTTCATAACATTCCAAAATGGAATTTTGGGATGTTACACGAGCCCTCCTGAGGCCTCCTTCGACCTCCCCGCACCCGTACGCACCTTCCCATCCCCTCGCGAGCCCCGGACCCCCTCCAGAGCTTTCCCCGATGACCTCGCCGGAGCTCCACCACCATTCCGAAGCTTCCACGAGCTTGTGCCGCTCGCTCCTGTCGTCCCTGAGCTCATCTGACGCTACCATCGTCATCTCCACGCTCGCGCACGTCGGCTAGGCCCTTTCCTCGAAGCCGAAGACCACCGGAGCGCCGTCCCCGTCCACACCCGAGCCGCCGCCGTCGTCGGAGCCTTCGCTGGAGCCGTCAACACCGCGGTGAGCTCCACCACCCCTCTCTCCCGTCCGATCTGGATCTGACGATCCAGATTAGACCCATTTAAAGTCCCGAACCGTTTTTCTTTATAGTTCGGTTGACCGCCCGTAACCACCCCTACGCACAATAGCCAGCCAATCAGGAGATGCCACGTGTACCCCCTGTCCGTCAGAAAATGATTTTTCTTTTCTGTTTCCAGAATAGTTTCAGATTTTTTTGGCTTATATCTTTTATGTTTTTAACTATTTTAAATTGATTCTTTTTTGCATTAAGTCACAATTTTTATCTAGTTTCTGTAGATACCAAATTTGACCATGCTTGTAGTTAAGTTCATTAGGCAAACACTTCTGTTGTTTAGGATGATGTTTTCATAGTTTTACTCGTTCTTCAAAAGTAAATCTTTTTGCTAGTAAAATATTTACTAAAATCCTTTTGTTGTATTTTACTTTGTTATTGTTTTGTTACTATTTGAAAATAATTGTTTGTAGGGGAAAACTACCTTAGTTGCTTTTATGAAAACTTTCTTGACTTTGAGTTTTGTCTTAAGTATTTCCTTCATGAACCTTGTTGATTTTGTTTCTTGTGTTACCTTGTGATTGTTTGAATTGATTTCTAGTATGATTGCTTATATGTATGCAATGTTTGTTTGTATAGTTTTTTCATCGGAGAGTGATGAATAGTCTATCAAGTTATTTTTGAGAGCGATCTTTCTCTTCATCAACAGTACAGGCAAGTTCACTTTGACCATCTTTTCATACCTATGTTTTATTGCATATAGTGACATCATTTCAACAAATCCCTCCCGTAGTGTTATTGAAATTCTTGTAGTTGAGTAGAATGCATGAGGTAGGAACCCACCACTTGTTACTAAAGCCCCGGGAACGCTAGTTAGTGCAATGCTATGCTAAAGTAGACGGGGTCTGGTATGAGTGTTCGTGAGTGGTGTGAAGAAGGACTCCACGTCAAAACGACGACTTCATGAAGGCTTCTTCAAGACCTGCATATTCAAGACTTCAAGACTTCGAGACTCGAGAAACAAGTTTTTCAATACACACTACTGGGTGAGGGATGGTTGAAACGGTACCCTGGAGAAACCAGTGGATTTGCCTAGGTGTTGCTGGAGATGGCCAGTATTCACGCGGAAAGCCTCACCCAGACTCAAAGAGAAGGATGAATACTTCATGCCCGGAAGCTTGCCTGTGTAGCCACAAGTCATTATGGGCTCTGGCTTGGTTGATCTTTGTTGTGACTCTGCTGGGCAGTGCTACAAGATGTAGTCGACGTTAGGATTGGATGGGCACTGTCGGACAGTCAGGGAAACACTTTGAAAGACCTTGTTTCGTTCATCCTGTTCTCAAACACCAGGCAGTGCGAGGACTTACCAGGAGGGAACGAATCTTCTGGGTAAAGTACACAAAACTCTGCAGAGTTAAACCTAATCGATTAGCCGTGTCCCCGGTTACGGACAATTTGAGCTTCTAGACTTGGATCTATCTCTGAACTCTCAACACTGGACTGATAATTAATTGTGGGCAACTTAATGATACTTGTGGGCATTTGGACATCGGTTGGTGGAACCATGTCATGATAGGTAACTCTATAGTGAAAATTCCTGATATTCCTTTGTTGTAGGGAAAATAAAATCAGCTTTTACGCAAAAGCTTAGACACAAAGCCACAAAGCCTTTGCATATAGAATAGTCTTTATTCTTCTGTTCTTCTATGGTGATCTTGCCAGCATATTCGAAATGCTGACCTACACGGTTGCAACGTCTTATGTTGCAGATATTCTTCTACGACGGGTAAGAGTACGATTCAGGGTTACGGTCCGCACTCAACTTGCTGTTGGTGTTATTTGGACTCCACTCCCGTTGACTGTATCCGCTGCTATTTTAAGGTATATATCAGTTTTACGCTATTACATGTGATTGCACTTTGATATATACATTGATGTACTGTGTGTGCCAGCATACTGATCCAGGGATGGCACAGAACACACAGAGGCTTGACTCGTTTTGAGTCGGGTCGCTACAAACCAAGACTTGAAATGTGTGTAGGTTGCCTTCTCTGGTGATTGATAGCGGATGCACCAATCATATGACCGAAGATGACACATTTCTCATGGACTTGATGGAAGCTATTCGACCATTTATGAGCATTGTCTTTGGTGGAGGGTCTAAAGGTCAGGTACTTGGGTTGGGCAAGGTGGCTATCACCAATGGCATATCTCTTGCAAATGTCATGCTTGTCCAATCCCTTAAATATAATTTGGGTTCTGCTTGTTAATTGGCTTCTGTTGGTTATGATATCCTCTTTGGACTAGCGGATGTGGAAGTATTTAAGAGAGATAATCTTGAAGTTTCCTTTTTAGGGTACTTGGATGGCAACCTTTAAATGGTTGATTTTTGGAAAGAGAGCACATTCCATGCAACTTGCATCATGGCTAAGGCCGACAAGGGATGGCTATGGCATCATCGGCTAGCCCTTGTCGGCATGAGAAATCTTCAAGATCTCTTAAAGGATGAACCCACCTTGGTCTAACCAATGTATCTTTTGAGAAAGATCGTGTGTGTAGTGTGATATGCCTGTGTCATATCTACTTTTCCTAATGATTTTGCTCTTTTTTGGACTCTAATTTGCATGATTTGAATGAAACTAACCCGGGCTGATGCTATTTTCAGCAGAACTACCATGGTGTTGTTTTTGTGCAGAAATAAAAGCTATCGGAATTGGATGAAACTTTTTGGAGAATTATTTTACAATACATAGAAAATACTGGAGCCAGAAACCACTAGAGTGGGGCCCTGGGTGCCCACAAGACACCAGGGCAAGCCACCCCCTCCAGGCGCTCCCCGGTGGGTTATGGGGCCCTCAGGGCTTCATTGACCCTAATTCCAGCACTATAATTCCTATTTTTGGAGAAAAATGGGAGATGAAGTTTCATCGCATTTTACGATATGGAGCCACCACAGCCTCCTGTTCTTCATCGGGAGGCCAGATCTGGAGCCCATTTGGGGCTCCGAAGAGGGGAATCTTTGGTCTTCATCATCACCAATTCCATGATGCTCTCCACCGGGAGTGAGTAATTCCTTCGTAGACTCGCTGGTCGGTGAGGAGTTGGATGATATTCATCATGTAATCGAGTTAGTTTTGTTAGGGCTTGATCCCTAGTATCCACTATGTTCTGAGATTGATGTTGCTATGACTTTGCCATGCTTAATGCTTGTCACTAGGGCCCGAGTGCCATGATTTCAGATCTGAACCGTTTATGTTTTCAACATTATATCTAGGTTGTTGATCCGAACTTGCAAGTCATATGCACCTATTACGTGTTATGATCCATAAACCCCAAAGTGACAATACTTGGGATACTTTTCGGTGATGACCGTAGTTTGAGGAGTTCATGTATTTAGTATGTGTTAATGCTTTGTTCTGGCTCTCTATTAAAAGGAGGCTTTAATATCCCTTAGTTTCCTGATGGACCCTGCTGCCATGGGAGGGTAGGACAAAAGATGTCATGCAAGTTCATTTCCATAAGCACGTATGACTATTTATGGAATACATGCCTACATTATATTTATGAACTTGATCTAGTTCTGTGTCGCCCTAGGTTATGACTGTTACTACTACTGTTACCACTGCTATCAAACTATCATATTACTATGCTACTGATCACTTTGTTGTATATATTTAATCTCCAAGTGTGGTTGAATTGACAACTCAACTACTAAAACATGTAAATATTCGTTGGCTCCCCTTGTGTCGAATCTATAAATTTAGGTTGAATACTCTACCCTCAAAAACTATTGCGATCCCCTATATGTATGGGTTATCAAGACTTTTCCGGTGCCGTTGCCGGGGAGCATAGCTATGTTTGTTGATTCAGTAGGGATTTATATCAATTGATTATTATGATGACTCTACAGGATAGTAAAACTAGGATCATTCCCTCGAAGACGAGAGGAGGTAAGGATTTGCCATCACACTCTGCACTTGATTCACCTTCAGTTTTGAGTAGACTTGTTGCACCACCACATGCTATTAGTCCTGATATGTCGCAAGTTATTGATGATGTTACTTGTGCTATGAATGATGCTTATGATCATGCTAGTACCATGCCTGATGAGACTGTGCGACTAGGTTAATTTCTTTATAAAAAAATTGCTAGAGCTAAAGAGAATGAAATTATTGAAACTGGTGAGATTACTGAAACTAATGAAGTCCTTGAAGCACCTATTAGACCTATCTCTCATAGATTTGAATTTCCTAAGATACCCGAGGGTGATGTTATGGATGAGGAGACAACTAGAGACTTTGTTGCTTGCAATGATAGGGATGATCTTAAGAAATTACTATGCAAACTCAAAGAAAAATCTTTGAATGCTAGAATGAAATGTGATCCTAAGTTTGCTGCTTCACCTATCTTTGTTACTGACAAGGATTATGAACTATCTGTCAACCTAGAGTTAATTAGTTTGGTTGAATCTGATCCTTTCCATTGTTATGAAACCGAAACTGTAGTGGCACATCTCACTAAGCTAAATGACATAGCCGCCCTTTTTGCTCATGATGAGAAAATTCGCTATTGCTATAACCTCAAATTATTTCCATTCTCATTAAAGGCTGATGCTAACATATGCTATAATACTCTTGCTCCTGGTTGTGTGTGAAGTTCCCATGATATGATTTACTACTTCTCTGAAAAATATTTTCCTACTCATAAGAAACAAGCTTCCGTACAGAAAATATTTAACTTTGTGCAAATTGAAGAAGAGAGTCTCCCACAAGCTTGGGGGAGGCTTCTCCAATTTCTTAATGCTTTGCCTGATCAACCTCTTAAGGAAAATGAAATACTTGATATCTTCTATAATGGACTAACCGATGCTTCTAGGTGCTTCCGAGATAGTTGTGCAGGTTGTGTTTCCAGGGAACGAACTGTTGAAAAAGCTGAGTAACTATTAAATAATATATTGAATAATCATGATGAATGGACACTTCCTGAACCACCGCCTAAGCCCACTCTGAAGAAGAGGGGTATTATTTCTCAGTCCTAAATATATGCAAGTGGAAAATAAATGTATGAAGGGAAAAGGTATTAAAGCTTAGGATGTTAAGAATGTACCACCTATTGAAGAAATACATGCTCTTGACACACCACCACCACCACCACAGGTGGTGAAGGTAAATTCTTTAGTAAAGTTCGATGAAGGTGACACCCCTTACAGTAAACATCCGAGCCAGCGCTTATATGATTTTGATAACTACATAAGAAAACAAGTTCACTTCAATGCAAATGTTTATGAAACAATTGAAATATAACTCTGATATGATTGCTTGCTTGAGTGACGTGTTATTTAGAATCACTACTGATGTTAGAGGTGTAGGGAAACAAGCCCCTATGGTTCAAACCTAGTTAGAACAAGTTGCAGGGAATTGCTTAGTGAAATGAATAATAATATGAAAGATTTTGCTGTTAGAGTAGAAACTAGAGGAGGCAAAATGACTCTCCAGCCACTTTATCCCGAGGGACACCCTAAAAGAAATGAACAAGACTGTCAAAGAATTAATGCTGACGCACCTAGTCCTTCTAAAAATAAAAAGAAAAACAAAATTGATAGGACTTTGCATACCTCTAGTGAACCTGAGAAAGACAAACCTCCTGAAGATAATAATGATGTCTCTATTTTTGATGTTGAAACTCAATCTGGTAATGAACATTCACCTAGTGATAATGAAAATTATAGTGATGTTCATAAGGACACCAACCAAAAAATGATAAAGAACCAGATAATGATTTGAAATAGAACCTATTGTTGATTTTGATAACCCACAACCTAAAAATACACGATATGATAAAAGAGATTTTGTCGCTACAAAACATGGTAAAGAAAGGTAGCCATGGGTTCAGAAACCCATGCCCTTTCCACCAAAACCTTCTAAGAAAAAGGATGGTGAAGAATTTGAATGCTTTGCTAAAATGATTATGCCAGTATTTTGCGTACCCGCTTGACTGATATCTTAAAGATGTCCCCTTATGCAAAATACAGGAAAGACATCATAAATAATAAAAGAAAAATACCTGAAGCTGAAATCTCCACCATCCTTGCTAATTATTCCTTTAAGGATAGAGTACCTAAAAAACTTGGACATCTCGGAACACGAACTATACCTTGCTCCATCAAAATAAATTATGTCAAAACTGCTTTAAGTGATTTGGGAGATGGTGTTGGTGTAATGCCGTTCTATTTATATAGAAGACATGATTTGAATAAACTCACACCTACTGAAATATCTTTGCAAATGGCTGACCTATCAACTACCATACCTATCAGTATTTGTGAGGATGCGCCCGTTGTTGTTGCAAATGTTACTATCTTACCATACTTTGTTATACTTGAGATTCCCAAGGACAACAACATGTCGATTATTCTTGATAGACCCTTTTTGAATACTGCACGGGCTGATTGATTGCAATAAAAGCAAGGTCACTTTTCATATCAATGGTAATGAGCATACAGTGCATTTTCCAAGAAACAATTCCAAGTCAATGGTATTAACGTTATTGAAAAATCTACGACACTCACTTTTGGAAGTTTTTAACTACCTGTACCTACTGCCAAAAAGAAGTATGATATACATATTGTTGGGGATATGCATATCCCCATTGAAGTAACTTGGTGTTTTACGAAAGTTCTTCGGTTTCATGTTAATCGAAAGTGGTTGTTTATAAGCCTTGATCAACCTTATTGATGGATCATTTTTGAGAGGTATGAAGTTGATGAATTTAGTAGACACCACCTTATGTGCCCATTTTTTGTTTTTAGTTTTTCTTAGTTAAATAAAATTAAATGCCATGTTTATCCTATTTTCTGATGCGTCGGTCCAATAAAAAATGACCCAAAATTAAATGTTCTCAAAATGTTATAAAATTTTAATATGATTTTTTTCCGAATATTTCTGATTTTGTGGTACAAATAACATCATAGGGGGTGCCCCTGGTGCCCATGAGACACTAGGGCACGCCAGCAACCCCATGCGTGCCTTGGTGGATTGTGAGCCCCCACGTGGCCCCTCTTACTTATCCCTTTGTCCCATGTCATTTCCTACCTCTAGAAAAAAACACCATATCTTTCACTCTAGTGTTCTTGCTCTTAAACCCATGGATTTCGATCTCTTTGCTCGAAGCTCCATTTGTGAAACTGTTTCGGGCGATTGCTTCTTAGTATGTGACTCCACCATTGCTCCAATTAGTTTTTGCTTTAGTGGTCTATAGTTTGAATAATTAGCTGCTCTTGGTGCTTTTGTAAATGAGATTGCATGTTAAATTATTAGATTTCTAAATACTTTGAATGCTTGTTATACTCTCTAGGCACCCATGTGAGTATCTTGTGAAGTTTTGTTAACAAAATTTTGTGTCCCTAATTTTTCGGAAATTGTTCGCAAATTAAAATGCAATTCCTTAGAAGTTCTTCGATGAGGAGCCCTAGGAGTGGGACGCCCAGGTGCCGCCGCCACAACACTTCTACATGGTCCTGGATTGCTATTACGGATGGTGATTACCAAACTAGGCCAAAAGCGTAAGCTTGGGGGAGTATGTATTTCCACCGACAATATATTCAAGCTCACATATTTGATTCCAGTTGTCGGCGTCCACACTTTTTCAATGTATTATCCATGCTAGATTTATTTTCTTGCTTTCTTTTTGTGTGTTTGAAAAACTTTGAGAAAATCCAAAAATATTTCTTGCTTCTTTTCGGTTTTTCTTCCTTGTTTAATTACTTGTGCTATTAAAAGAAAACACAAAAATATTTCTTGTTTCTTCTTTTGCTTGTTGGGAGCAATCCAGTGTAAATAGTTTTTCTCGTTTTTGTATTTCCTTCTTTAATTTGCTTTCTTCAAGAAAAACTAAAAACTCCAAAAATGTTTCAGTATGTTTCTATGCAATTCTCTTCCTTTTATTGAGTCATTTTGAGGAGAAGACCACGATGAAAATGTTGAGTTGCTCTCATATGCACTATCATTTATCTAATAAAGAGCCCATATTACTTTGTCTTATCCTCTTGAATAAAATGCTTGCAAATTCTATCTTTGTCCATGACACTCTTGCACTATTATTATTTTCATATCATTCGGTCATGCAAGTGAAAGGCAATAATGACAATATTTGATGAAGTGACTGTGGCAGAGAGAAGCGGGTATGAACATAACTTATTTTTGTTTTTGTAAATATGTTTAACCTCGTATCCATGATTCAGCATATTATGAGCAAACATGTCGGCAATGACAATTAGATTATAGTTTCTCATTCGATGCTTAAGTAGCTAGGAGCGGATAATGATTTATCTTGGATGCCAACATGCATTAAAATGATTGTGATGTAGTATGATGATATTATATCCTCCTCTGAATGTTTCAATTGCTTGACTTGGCACATGTTCACGCATGTAGTTGAATCAAAACCAACATAGCCTTCACGGTATTTATGTTCATGGTGTCCATATCCTACACATGCTAGTATTCAATGTTTATTATTCATAATGCATGTTCTTGACCGTTTTTGCACTCTAGATGGCCGCTTCTCAACCTACTTGCTAGCCTTTGCCTGTACTAAGCGGGAACACTGCTTCTTTATCAAAAATCCTTAAACAAAAGTTATTCCATATGAGTCCACTATATCTACCCATATGCGGTATTACCCTGTTGTTCCAAGTAAATTTTCATGTGCCACCTCTAAAATTTCAAATGAACATCTGTTTTGTGTGCCTAGATTGTTCATAGAGCGACAGGGGGTAGTCAGTATCTTCCATTCTAAGTGGGTTATTCCCATGATGGGTGTTTATTCACTCGTCCTTGCACGAGAGGGGGCGGTAATCGGGATGCCCAGTCCCGAAATAAAAAATTCCAAATTATGAAACAAAACTCCCTCGGAACTGTTGTTGTTTTGGATGGTACTCGTGGATTCGGCTAGCCATGGAATGTGTTTGTTGGTGGAGGGGAAGTAAACCTTTACTTTTATCGCTTGGGAACCACCGCTAATGTATTTAGCATGGAAGATATTGATAACTTTTGGTCATGACGTAAATAGGAAGCGTGCACTTCCCAAAATTTTATTTATCTCTAGTTCTGCCTTAAGCTCTCGCACCTCATCAAATCCCTACTTCCCTCCATGGAGGGACTGTCTATTTAATTTTAGGGTTTTTACATCTATGCCCCTTGTTCCTTAGCTCTACTCATTCATCCCCATGCTCTTAACATTTTCTGACTTTTCCCCACTCCTTAGTCAGAAACCCTCAAAAATGGTCACACGGGGGGATGTCGTTGGGTCAATGGTTTGACTGTTAACTACTAACGAGTGGGGCCATGCTGTTCTGTGTCGCTCGTTCGACCAGCCCCATTTCCGGCGACGAGGACGCCGAATGAACGTGCACACGCTTTCTCCTCCTCCGCTTCGGGGACGCGTGGCGGCCTTCCAACTACCCCACGTGCCAAAGTAAATGCGCACACGCGGAGGCCCCGGTCGTCTGCCACCCATGTTAGGGTCGTCGCCCTTCTTTAAGTGGAAACTCGTGGACCGGCCAGTCCACAGCAGTTTCCACCCTTCCAAAGTGAAGCATACCCCCTCCACCCCCGACAAGATCTGCAAACCCTAGCCCATCAGCGATAATCCTAGCCAGCAGCTAGCATGGGCATGTTCTCAGAGGCCGCCTCGAGCTCCGACAAGAAGAAGGGAAATGCCCTCTGTTGGGGATATAACCCCGCGGTATGATCCGCCCTAAGGACTCCGAGTTATGATTGACGGTTCATACACTAGCCCAAGGTGAGCCGATGGTCCTCAAGCCCAGGAAGCTTGGTGGCTCATAAGGTGGGCCGGATAGTGGCCCAAAAGACTCGGGAGTGTAAGCCGCCCGGGGACAACTTGGACAAGAAGATAGAGGAAGATTTGGATAGACGATGAGAGCCGGGGCCCAATTGTATGACCTGTGGTCTAGACCTCCTATATAAGGGCAGACTCGGGGTGACTTAGAGAGGATGTTATTGAATATTAGGCCAAGCATTTGCTCCCTTGTAATCGATACATCAAGCAATAAAAACACAAGTAGGACGTAGGCTATTACCTCGAGTTGAGGGGCCGAACCTGGATAAATCCATGTCTCTCATCCCTATCAACCCCTTTGAGTCTGTCATGTTAGCGATGGCCTCGAACTGAAGTCAGTTCACCCGGACATCTGCCGTGATAAAACCACGACAGTTGGCGCCCACCATGGGGCTTGCGCTCAGTGGTGTTGAGTTCTCAAAGGGCTCTCTCCCAGGACTCGAGGGATACGTGGTTGGTAGAATGAGCAAGAGCCACCGCAGCCGGCTCTACGTCGACGACGCTGGCTGGGGCCTTGATGCCGGCTCTATGGAGTATGGCTTCCGGGTTCCATTCGATGGGATCCACGTGTTCATCGGAAAAGTTGATGGAGCAACACCCGGGCCGGACGTCTGCACCAACCTCATCAAGACGGCTCGGCGTCTGCAACCTACTCATAACATGCAACCCGCCCGCGTTAGCCCGGGCTGGAAGCATGTTTTCGTGGGCTTTACTCAAGGTATGGATCTGGAAGCTTCCGGATCACAGGAAACTCTCGTTTACTCAGAGGGCGAATCTTCAAGTGTTGAAACAGAGTCGGTCTACAGGCTTCACAATGGCAGGCTCGGGGGATTTGATGGGCTCTGCCCTAAGTCGGATCGCTCTAAGGCGGATGATCTTGGGCCGTCGGTTCATATTGCCATGTTCATGGTGGGGTTAGTCCCAGGCACAAATAGTACGTCCGCAGGGGCAGCCACCTTAGGCAATAACCCGCCACCGTCGGCTCAAGTTCTTTTGGAGCTGATGGACAAGCTTGCGGCCCTAATGTCGGGACCCCGATCCTAAGTCATATGATTCCATACTGTAACAAGCCACATCACTTTGCGGCCTCACGCACGGTACTCCACGGCTGCCACCTTACCTCGGCCGGGACCGTTTGCGTCTTTCGGCTCACGTATGTGAACATTTCGCTGGCAATCACACAAGAAAGAAACCGGGCCGACATGACTAGTCATAGAACCCAAGTGGCACATCCCATACGGAAACAGGCATACATAACCCAGCAATGCAGGTGTCGGTCTCAAGCGTGTGTAGACGAGTCATAGCAAGCTACAAGGAGTCCATTACGTCACGAGACACGGATGTCATCACCGCACGTAGACGAGTCGTAGCAGGCTATGGGGACTCCATTACACTGTGAGACATTTCCCCGAAGGGACAGACACAACAGCAAAGAAGGATACATGCTGGTCAATCAATGTGTCCGGAGCAGTAGCAAGCTACCATGGCTCGGTGGAAGCACAAAGAGGCAGTTTCCCGTAAAGAGTACTACTAAAGGCACACAACTAGGTGTCGGATCCCATACATACCGTTGCACGTCACACGTACGCACGACATGCCCGATATGCATAGATACAACCATGGCATCACAACATAACTATACAATAACATAACCTTTATTTAAGAGGCTCAGACGAGCCTAGCATAATATGTTCATACAGATAGGGGCCACATGACCCGTCACTCAAGTCATACAAACATAGTCTTACAAACCAGCGGAAACTAAAGTTGTCCGAGTACAGATGGCAAAATATATAAAAGAGGCACATGGCCTGACTATCTACACCCCACCATGCGGGCAAGATCGTAGCTGGGACACCAGCTATTCGGCATCGTCAACGTCTAGATAGAACCCACCTGATGGGTCCTGATTTTCTTCTGCAACATTAATTAAGCAAGGATGAGTACAATCGTACTCAGCAAGTCTTTAAAACGGACCTAGTCTAGTTATGCTCATGTATCAACAAAGGGGGGGAGGAGTTTATGCAGAAAGCCAGCTTTGACTCATGGATAACCTACACTACTCAGTTTTACACTCTTTGTTACAATTTTACTTATCGCACACGAGTCCACTAACTCCATCTCAATACACCACCATGGACTCACCTTCCCCTCCCGGAAGAGTGCCATCCACGGTACTCACACTTGTCTTGAGATTTTTAGAAGTATCCATTTGATTATCTATGAATAGCATAAGTTCTCCAAGTAGTCCATATCCGAGGACGCGGCTATTCGAATAGTTTCATAACCCTGCAGGGGTGTACTTCTTCACACACGCTCTCGCCACTTATCGCTGTGTGCCATAAACCATGCACCTCGGCAACCTTCAAGCGGATGCCCAGCGAGGGAGTCGACCACGACCGTCAATCACATAAGACCTCTAGTCCAGGCTACCGCCTATTTGAGACTGACCCGCATGGAAGTCCGTATGGTCCCAAACGATGTGCGCAGGGTTCCTAAGCCCACCATTCGGGTGACCCTTGGTACACCATGCCACTGCCTACCGCATCGTAACCCACCCCGAGGGTCAGCGCTGCGCACGGCCTCCAGCATGCTATAAACACCAGAAACTACTTGCAATACCTGGACCAAGGACTAGGCGACTGATAAGTCGAGAGGGGTCATATTTCAGGGCCCAACATGTGGTAGTATCTCGTCTTGGATCACAAACACGGAACCCAGTTCCTAAGAACGGTCCCAATGAGACAACCCACTATGTACTCCTACATAGCCTCTCATCGCTACTTTTACCAAATCGTGTTCATTATATGCTCATCACAACGGACAAAACTGTTTCACTCAGTTCATCACCCAGATGAAACAGACCTGACACAACTCTAAGCATAGCAAGCATAGCAGGCAAAGTAAGCTAAGCACATCATGGCACGAGCATCTACCAGGTATGCTAGGTTGCAAGGTTTAGCTATTTACTGTGACAAGATCAGGTCATGCATAAGAATGGGATCATCTACCGTGTATGCCTAACATGTGATCGTTTGTCCTGATGCAACAAATGAGAGCAGGAGCGAGAGAATGGGATGTTATCGGAATGATCAATGGGGTTGCTTGCCTTGCTGGGAAGCGGAGGGATTCTCTCCTTCGTCGGGGTACGGAGTAGTATCGTCCGGATTCGGACCTACTGCAATGCAAATAAGAACAATCAATACAAGCAGATGCAACAATATGATGCATGAACATGGCATGATAGTATGCATGGATGAGCTAATGTATCTAGTGTTCATGTCAATTTGAAATGTATTTGAATATAGGTTCAAAGTTGTTCTCATTTCAAATTCCATATATTGACCTAATGTTAAAATGTCCATGTTCACCTATTTAGGTTTCTCTAACATGCATGATAATAGCACCATTGGATTCATTGGATTTTTCTGATAAATTTTCATATATAAATTATTTTCATCTGAGTTACAGATTAATTTATATGATTTTTCAAAGTTTTAAATAATTTCTGGAATTATTGTTAAATAGGAAATTGACTTATGACATCAGCCTCATGTCATCATGACGTCAGCTGGTCATCAGACCCGGCCAGGGTCAAACCTGACATGTGAGGTCCACATGTCAGTGTCTGATTAGCTTAGTTAACTAAATTAAACTAATCTTAATCATTAACGATCCCTGGGCCCACATGTCATAGACTAATTAGCTTAATTATTTTAATTAATTATTTTCTTTAAACTAACCAGGTTTAACCAGGGGGTGGCCCCACGTGTCAGGGTCAACTCCCGTGGTCAAAACGACCAGAGCCACCGGCGACGAGCCGCCGGCGAGGCCCGAGACGACGGAGAGGCTCGGAAATGGCCCTTCGGCGACCATTCGGGAGGTGGAGACCAGGAATGGGCAGCTGGGGGACGCGCGCGTCCATCTAGGGTAACGGGAGGACGCGGGGACGCCGGAGTCGACGGCCACGGCAACTTTGGCGGCGACCGGAGTTCGGCAAAGGCGGGGACGGCAGCTAGGGGGCGAAGAGGTCCATGGGGAGAGAGAGGAAAGCACGGGGAGCTCACAGAGAGTCGGTCAGGCTGGTCAACGGGCTCGGGGACGACTGGGTGGCATGAATCGACGAAGGCGTCCGGCGACCGGAGTCGGAGAAGATGGAGCGGACGGCGTCTTCGGGGCTTCCCGGCGCGATTCCTCTAGCGGGCACGGGCAGCTTGACACCGCAGAGCTTTTGGACCGACTGGGGAGGGCGAGGGGTGGCCGGTGGCTACGGGGCAACGGCGGCGGTGCTCTCGGTCCGGGAGGAAGGGAGGCGGAGAGGAGAGGGGAGAATGCGCGAGAGAGGAGGGAGCCGGATCGATCCGGACGTCTCTGGCGAGGTCATCCACGAGGCCTCGCTGGCCGGAGAGAGACGGGCAGGCAGGGAGGAGGTGGAGGCCTCCCGGCGCCGCGCGGCACTTCGCCTCTGCCTACTGGCAGAGGTTGAAGATGACCGCTTGGCCCTGGTGGGCTGGGCCGTCTCCTTCTCTGGGCTAGATAAGCCTCATCTGGCTGTTCTCTTTTTTTTTAATTTTGTTTTCTGCTTTCTAACATTTGTTTTATTTCTTTGTAGGTCCAAATAACTTTTCAAAATGACCCACATATTTTCTAAATTGAAGTTTGAATATTCCAAACTTATAATAACAGTTTCAGATTATTTTGAAAACAGTGATAATGATATTTGCTTTATTTATCATTTTCCAAGGACTTAAACCATTAATTCAAATTATTTCAAATGTTCAAATAATTCAAATGTCCCTTGGTATATCCATGTCCCTAATTATTAGGCATAGGGGACATTTTTTATGGCCATTTAGGATTTGTTGAAATTTCATTTATCTGGAATTTCTTTAATTCATGAATGCTTGGGGTTACTTTTCTTTCTCCCCATTTCATATTGATGCAATGATGATGATGATGATGATGTAAACACATTGCTAGCCTATGACACTTGCTAGGGTTGTGACACCTAATGGCTACTGATGTTACACCGGACAATCAAGCGGCTAGGAATTTGGAGATTGCAAGGATCAAGGACCGGATGGAGGAAGAGCATCAGAGGATGGCTGAGTTAAAAACCCAGATGGAGCAAGAGGCAGAACGCATCAAGATAGACGCTTTCCGTCTCGGATTGGAGCAACAATCGGCAGCCGCGGTTCATCGGATGAGGCATCAATCCCGTCTTCCGGAACGTTATGAGGCAAGAAAGCTCTTCGACACACCAGGGACTGGGCAAACAGCGGATGCACCTAGAAGCTGCCCGGCGGCTCGGCCAATGACTCAGCCAACCCGGCGAAATCAGGCCTCGCCTGTGGCCTTTCCAACACCGGTGGGTCATTATTCTAACCCGTCCAAGAATATGGTGGCAGCAGCCACCCGGCTCGAAACAATTCCTATTCCGGATGAAGCGCCCTTTGCGGAGGATGTGCGAAACGCCATTGGATACTTGCAGACGGCGATGGCCCAGCAAGAAAAGTACACCTACAGCTGGAGCCGTGTACATTTAACCCCTCTCCCTAGATGGAGTTTTAGCCGGCGTTACGATTCGCCGGTGGGTTCCAGCAGCAATCGGCACCGAGAGATTCCAACGGGCCATCGGCCGGCTATGGATGCAAGAGGCCAGCAAGAGGTGACAGCTTTAGCCGAGGCGGCTCGCCAGGAGCCCGCGCTATCTATGTCAGTAGGAGTTGGAGGAACCACCAGAGTGGGGGGTGCCATGTTTATCACCAGTTCTGCGGAGTGAGCGGCTGCCAAAGGATTTCAAAGGGCCCCGCAAAGTTCCAAATTACACCGCTGATTTACCCCAGAGGCTTGGGTGGAAAGTTATGAACTAGCCATGGAGATGTTGGAAGTCAGTGAGGCGGTTTGTGCCAAATACTTCATCATGATGCTTGAAGGCCCGGCCCGCACATGGTTAAAGGGATTGCCACCCAATACCATCAATTCATGGGCAGAGCTGAGAGCTAGATTCATTAAAAACTTTCAAGGAACGTGTAAAAAGCCCATGACCATCATGGATCTTGATCACTGTGTTCAACAGGAGAATGAGTCAGCTCATCATTGGGTATGGGGGGCCTCGACCATCATCCACTCTTCAGAGCAGATCACGGCGGCTCAAGAAGTACTGATCCTAGAGAAGAACTGCCACTTTGTCCTTCTAAAGCAGAAGCTTGCCCGGCTCAAGCGCACATGTCAAGATATGGGAGATCTCATGACGGCTCTCACGAAATACGCTGACTCTGACAACATGAAGGATCTGGGCTCCGACGAGGAGAAGGCTGGCCAAGGCAAGAAGGGCAATCAGAGCAAGGGTACAACAAACAATGGTAGCCAGAGCAAACGTAAGAATCCTGAGGCCAGGTCAGAACTGGTGGCCAATGCAAGTACCAATTAGAATCACCCCAAGGGCAACAGGAGGTTTAGGCCACCTTTTAATAAGGACATGCCTGCCTTTAATTTGGAAGAGGCGTTGAAGGGTCCTTGTCCGGATCATGGCTAGCCTGATAAGCCGGCGAACCACACATGGGGAGAGTGCCGTTTGATGCAGAAACTTAAGAATCACTTTACACACCCCAACAATCAAGACGGTAGCCCGCCAGGCGGCTCTCGACACAGCGGTCAGGGGCCGGTTTTGGGTCCGATGGCTTAGGGTCTGGTCACCCAGGTCAAGGTAATCAAGGAGGACACCAGCAGCATTCTGGTAACAACAATCAGCAACAGCGTAATCAGTCTGGTTATCAGAGTAACCCGAAGCAGCTCAGCTCTGGTCAGTATCATGTTTTCACGACCAGCCTCAGCAAAAGGGATCATAAGTTGTGCAAGCGGGCATTCAATGCGGTTGCACCAGCCCTACCACAGTATTTACGATGGTCTGAGTATGATATAACATGGAGACGGGAGGATCACCCGCCGCGTGTCGATGATCCAGGGTGGCTGGCTTTGGTTGTGGCCCCCAAGTGGGAGGTTATATGGTGAATAAAGTGTTAATGGATGGAGGCAGTAGTATTAATATCCTCTACTACGATACTTTTCGGCGGATAAAATTGCTAGACAAGGATTTAAAACCCTCATCCACCATTTTTCATGGTGTGGTGCCAGGCAAGTCGGCGTATCCGGTGGGCACGATTTCTTTGGAAGTGGCCTTTGGCGACGAGTATAACTACAGGGTGGAGTTCTTGTGGTTTGAGGTGGTAAAAATCAACAGTCCTTACCATGCACTGTTTGGACGTCCAGCTTATGCAAAATTCATGGCTAGGCCTTAAACAACCGGCGTAGGGCGGCTTCCCACCTCCGAGTGTAGCTTATCTAACCTTAAACAATCGGCGGAGGGCGGCTTCTTACCTCCGGGTATAGCTTCTAATGCCTTATCGGCCAGGCTCTATGCCATCCCCGGCTAACCAGATTAGCCATGGTTGTCAAGGGGGCTTCCCACCTCCGGGTGTAGCTTATCTAACCTTAAACAACCGGCAGAGGGTGGCTTCTTACCTCCGGGTATAGCTTCTAATACCTTATCGGCTAGGCTCTATGCCATTCCCGGCTAACCAGATTAGCCATGGTTGTTAAGGGGGCTTACCACCTCTGGGTGTAGCTTATCTAACCTTAAACAACCGGCGGAGGGCGGCTTCTTACCTCCGGGTATAGCTTCTAATGCCTTATCGGCCAGGCTCTATGCCATCCCCGGCTAACCAGATTAGCCATGGTTGTCAAGGGGGCTTACCACCTCCAGGTGTAGCTTATCTAACCTTAAAACAACCGGCGGAGGGTGGCTTCTTACCTCCGGGTATAGCTTCTAATGCCTTATCAGCCAGCCTATCTGCTATCCTCAGCTAACCAGATTAGCAATGATTGCTAAGGGGGCTTACGACCTCCGGGTGTAGGCTACCTAGTCTTGGCTACCGATGTCTTCTATGATTAACAAAGCAGCATAAGGGCTCAAGACAACATACAAAGGCAATGACAAGTTGAAGAGCCAGATCATTTTATAAAGCAGAATAGAACAAGATTTAACAGAAGCAAAAGTGGCATCTAGTCTATTACATACACTCCCTGAGGAGCCCAAAATTTTGAACAGGTTTTGTTTCAACGCCACACGATGAGTCATGGAGAGTCGGATGTTACAAGTTTTTCAAGGTAAGGGATAGCTAGTTGCCGGGTCATCTTGCTCCGGCTCTTCGGTGGCCCCGATCTGGAGATTGTCCAAGTCCTAGTTGTAGTTTTTTAGAGCCGCAAAAGAGCCTTCTTCAAAGTAAGGAGACGGATCAAGGTCAGGAGCAAAGAGGTCCTTACTGCGGGCAGGCGTTAAGTCCTTGCACTCATAAAGCGGGCCGCAGATTCTCTTTTGGTCAGGGCCATAAGCCGCCTGGTAGGTTGTCAGGTCAGCTTCCTCCGCTAAGACGGAAGCCAGCACTTTGGAATCCTTTACGCACCGGTTGTAGTTAGCATCAGTGAACTCAAAGCCGTCGTCTTTCTTGGAAGGGAATCCATCCATCATCTCGGCTGAGGTCAGCTTCGGAGAGAAAGCCAAGGCCCGGCTGATGCCCGCAATCGCCCCTTGGCGGGCGGCTGCTTTCTTTAACTCGGCAATCTGCTTGGGCATGGTGGACAAGAGCTCCAAGACGCCCTTGAGAGTCACAGGAATCTTGTCTTTGTACTGGACAACTTTGATGGTGCACACTGCACCGTAGTAGAGTTGCTCTGTCAGGGTGTAGACGGCTTTCAAGGGCAGTAGGCTGTCAGAGGCCAGTTGGCGGCTCCTAGGGCCTATGTAAGTCAGAGATTTCATGGTAAGTCGCCAGCACAAGTATTACATGCCAATTGAGTGAAAGTTGCCAGAAACTCACCAAAGAGGGCGGCTGTCATTTTGGTGATGTGGCGTTTCAAACGTTGGAGCTCATCTGATACGATCATCAATCGCTGGTCAGCATCATCCGCTCACTTAGTCAATGAAGCTTTTTCAGAGCCGGCTGACTCTTTGAAAGCGGTGAAGTCGGCCTTGATTTTAACCAACTCCTCGGACAGGAGCTGGCATTTCTCATTAGTGGCGTTTCGGGTAGCTTGTTGTGCAACCAAATTGGCTTTTAAGTCGGCCAATTGTGACCCAGCTTCAGTTAAGGTATCCTGTGACACATCAAAGCATAGAATAAACAGGCAAGTATCAAATAGATTGCGAGCAATATGCGTGACACTTGGGGGCTAATGTCCATTTTCAGAAGTTCGGCATGAAAGTCCCGACTCGACTTTGAACAAGATTGAGCCGACCCTTGGGGGCTAGTGTTGGCTCTCTTATTTATCTTCTTAGAAGTTCCAGTTCAAAATTATCAATCATTGAGCCGGCCCTTGGGGGTTTTATACTGTTTTTTTCATAATGAGGATGATCATAAAAGTCCCGGCTCAACCTTTAGAAAGATTAAGCCGGCACTTGGGGGCTACGTAAGAATATAAGGAAAAAGGAATACCTCATATTTCTTCTTCATGAGGTTAACTAGCTGGAGCTCCGGATCCCGGCTTGTGGATAGCCGGTTCATATAGCCAGCATGAAGCTCCTCGGCTATCACCTTCTCTAAAGCAGAGGGTTCGAACTCCAATTTCCTTGAAGCTTCAGCCGGTTCGTAATGCTTGGTCAGCACGTGAGCCGGGGGAGAGTGAAAGCCAGCGCCAGTAATCACAACGTCTAGAGCGCTGGTGTCCTTGGTCACTTGGCTAAGGCTCGGTGGTTTGGAAGGGTTCCTTGGCGGGCTCTCTGGAATGACATCGTCAGCATCCGGCTCCGCAGATGTTGCTGGGAGGTCCACATCCGGCCGCGGCTCATCCGGCTGGCCATGCTCTCGCTCTTGGGCTATAGGGCTAGGTGAGGACTTGTTCGTCTTTCGATGCTTCGCTTGAGCCCTGGAGAGCACGAACGTCAGAACCCAAGGATTACAGCCGCCAAAGGGAACATAAGTGCACAGTTAAAGGAAGTTCTTACAATAGATTGATCTTAGGAGGCGGCAGGGCGGTTGCTGTAGAATCGCCAGAGGAAGGTGACCTCTACGAGATAGTTGAGAAAAGATAAGACAATATTGAAATGGCAAAGCAAACCAGTCAAACAAGAGATATATACCTCTGCAGGGCGTTTCTTTGGAACCGGGGAGTTCGGTAAACCGGACACGAGATCTGTAGAGCCGGCGCTCCGAGTCTGGCGACGATCAGCCTGTTGTTGCTTTTTAAAAAGAAATTGAGGGTCCAGATAAGCAAGAGGGTGAGAGAGAGGAACTTTCCTAATAAACCGTCATGGCTTCCGGGGGATAAACTATTCTGAGCCGGAAGAAACATAGATTACCTTAGGGGCGTTGGTGCGGCTGGTCTCCACGTCATCCTGTGAGTAAAACAGGTGTTAGTAAAATGAGAAAACAAATTCTCAAAAAACAGCTAAAATTGTACCTCTGAGCCGGATGATTGTGGCAGGTCAAACCATCCCTCTTGTGGGGCGTCCTTCCTGGGCTTCTTAGCCAGGGCCATTTCTTGGTCTTTTTCAAGGGAGGGATGTACTCCTTCTTCCAGAAATCAGAGTCGGCCTGAAAGAATAAGCCAGTAAAAAGGCAGTAGATCAGTAAGATACAAGTAAAGTCCAAGAGACAGATGGGAAGAAATTTCCTTACATCTGGGCCGGATTAAGGGCACTAAAGGGGATCAACCCGATAGCACTGCAGGCGCCGGATGTCTCATGAATGAGACTCCGGATAGTAGTGGTGATGTCGTCTTCTGTCAAGGTTGACCGGCTAAAGCAGAGAGAGTTGTCGTATTCGCCCTTGTACTTGCACATAAGGCAGCTTTTGTGGCTTAACGGCATGATCCGCCAAGAGATCCAGCAGGGATCAGGTCTAGTCCGGTTAAGCCGTTGGCGATGAGGGCCCTAATCTTAGCATGAGCCGGCTCATATCTTGCATGCTCTCAAGCTGACAGCCGGCCAGGAAGCTCTGATGTTGTATTGACCCAGGAAGGACGGTAACCCGGCAGTGGACGTTCACCCTCTGGAGAAGTATCTTTGCAATAGAACCATGTTTTATTCCAGTCCTTTCGGTGACTCGGCAACTGCATAGCCGGAAAGGTGATATCCCGGTGCCTTTGGATAGAAATTCCTCCCAGCTCGAGACTCGGACCAGCCTTCACTTCAGTTTGACTGTTGGCATAGAAGAACTCCCGGAACAGGCCTACTGACGGCTTGGCTTGTAGATAGACTTCACACAACACTTGAAAGTTGCAGATGTTTGAGAAGGAGTTGGGGGCGAGGTCTTGAGGATGGAGTCTGTAAAATGAAGGACATCGCGGAAGAATTTTGAGCCGGGAGGCACGAAACCCCGTTCAATATGGCCGAGTAAACGACCACCTCTCCTTCTTGGGGAACGGGCCTCAGTTCATCACCCGAGACCCACCAGTGGATGGCATCTTTGGAAGGGAGAGTGCCAGCGTGAACAAAGTCCATAAAAAAATCTTCTGTAATGCATGACCCGACCCAGTTGCAGGAGTTCGAGGCACGAGACATTCTGCCGGTTCAAAATTATGGAAATTAAAACACGGCGAGTCAATAGGAGATTAAAATCTATGGCGGCTTACGAGCTTAAAGATTCTATGTATAAGATGCTATACTCCGGCTGATGAGAGTCGGCGCAGAGGGAGGAAAATATGGCTAAGTCCCAAAAAACAGGTTTCACAAACTACTGCTATATTTATGGATCTACAAAAGCAGGAAAAAGATTCCTATTTTTATACCTAGCGAAGAACAGACGAAGCAGACGAAAACTAAAACGATGAGAAGGAGCCGCGATGGGCCCGTGCATTGTGCATGGTCACCCCGCACGCGGCGGCGCGGCCGGCGTGAGCGTCAAGGGTGCGGCCAACGTCGGAGGACCCCGAGTAACGGCAGCGGAAGAACCCGCGCGAGGGCGACGGGCTTCCTGCAAACCCTACCGGTGCGGTAATGGATCTAAGGAGAAGCATGGGCTTACCGGTGACGGCGTAGTGAAACACGGATGAAGCTCTGATTTGCACAGGTTGATGCAGCGGCCTGGCATCGACGGAGCGGAGGCGGCGCCGGAGCTGGAAGTGATGGAAGTGGTTGCGTCAGAGGAGGAAGACGAGGAAGCAAGCGGGAGAAGTAAAAGACCGCTTGGGGCGGTCCTATTTAAAAGGAGAAGGAAGAATGAGCACAAAAATCCAGGCGATGGAAACATTTCGGCAAAGGCAGACGCCTCGATTTTCGGGATAATCACTTAATGCGAAGATTTGATGGGTACGTCAACGAATCTTTCTTGCAGGGCTAACAAGACGTCATGGCGGGTCATCCCGGGCGACTCGCCAAAAGAGCAAGCAAGAGGGTGGAGTGAGCAAGCTCAAATCAACCTAGGGCCTAATGTTGGGGATATAACCCCGTGGTACGACCCGCCCTAAGGACTGCGGGTTATGATTGACGGTTCATACACTAGCCCAAGGTGAGCCAGTGGTCCTAAAGCCCAGGAAGCTTGGCGGCTCATAAGGTGGGCTGAACAGTGGCCCAGAAGACCCGGGAGTGTAAGCCGCCTAGGGACAACTTGGACAAGAAGATAGAGGAAGACTCGAATAGACAATGAGAGTCGGGGCCCAATTGTATGACCCGTTGTCTAGACCTCCTATATAAGGGCAGACCCGGGGCGACTTAGAGAGGAGGTTATAGAATATTAGGCCAAGCGTTTGCTCCCCTGTAATCGATACATCACGCAATAAAACCACAAGCAGGACATAGGCTATTACCTCGAGTTGAGGGGCCGAACCTGGATAAATCCGTGTCTCTCGTCCCTATAAACCCCATTGAGTCCATCACATTAGCAATGGCCTCGAACCGAAGTCTGTTCACCCGGACATCTGTCGTGATAAAACCACGACACCCCCCATCTCTTGGTGCACGCTACCCTTGCCTTCATATTCATGTCTGCCTCGGCAGTGGATTAGCATCCCAATGCACCAGGCGAGGTGGAACTAGGAGCACCACGTCCCTCTCCCCTACCCCGACGAAGTCCTGCCACATGACCGACGCTTGGATCCGGAGAGGGTCCCAGTGCCGGTAGTCCCACGGTCGGTGTGACACATGTGAAGAAGGTGAGGCACAGATGGTAGCAGCTCATGCCTGATCAACGACTCAACCTGGCTTACGCTAAAGACTCTCCTGATTGGGAGATCTGGTCTGTGTTTGAGCACGACGAGCAGCGCCATCATGGCACCCCGCCGCCCTCGTCGTGCGCGATGCGGACCAGGAGGTGGAGGCAGAATACCAGGAGGCGCTGGCAACCGCCCTCCGTGAAAGCGAGGAGGAAGATCAGCACAAGGAGGAGGAGGAGGAGGAGGCTTACTAGGAGCGGATAGCGGAGATCATTTGCTCTCTGCTGCTGTCGACTACGTCATGCCACCATTGGACCCGCCGTCTGCCGCCAAGATCGAGCTGGCGCCAACCGCCCTAAGCTACGGGAGAACATCTGGGAGGGGGTGGTGCACGAGTGAGTAAGAGTGCCACCCATCTGGATGCTAGCGACGCCGGAGCAAGAGCGGGTCTACCTGGAGTTCTGGCGACAGCAGCACCTGCGGGCGGAGTGTCACGAGGGTCAGCGGCTTGATGAGTTGAAGAAGGAAACAAAGGCAGAGGAGGAGGAGAACTGTGTCAAATCCCAGGCAACGGCGGTGCAGCCATCGACGGACGACCTCGCCGCCGCTGGCGAGACGATGTTCCCCTGGGCTGGCCCGACGCCGATTCTCGTCGACCTCACCGACCCTGATGACGATGAGGAGGAGGACGCCTAGGGGGTAGCGCGCCTCCTCGTTTTTGTTTTTATTTTAATTTTTAGTTAATGCCTGACAGACTTGTGAACGATCACCGCCCTTTGTGGCCGACATTAATGTATAATGAAAGTTAACGCATGTTGATGTGATGTTTGAATTTGAATTTGGGCTGACATTTGAATTATAAGCGACATTTGAAATCCATTGCTCTGTGATGTTGCAATGATCATGTTAGCCTAGGTTGCAATGATCTAGCAACAAATAAAACAAAGGGTACCCTGAAAAAAATACAAACAAACGATCATGTTAGCCTATGTTGATGAGCTTCGAAAGTTAGGGTAAACAGACCATTACTAATAGAAATCATTATAAAAATATTTCAAATTCCAGTAACGAAAAAATAAGTTGAGATCCTTATTATTCACACTAAAATGATTCTTTGGTGATTTTTTATTTTTTTATTTTTTTCATAAACCCAAACCCACTATCACCCTCTTCTCGGAATCTATACAATCTCGTACGTGGTAGCTCATTTGTGTGAAGAAGTTTTCATGGAAATGTCCATAAACCAAGATTATTATTTTTTGTCATAACCATGTCACATATGACGGCATTGTGTGCAGGCATTCCAATTTTTTGATTTTTTTGAATTTGTTCTTCTCTGTGAACTTGGAAATGGTAGCTTACCTCAAAAAGATATTTTCCATAAAAATGTCCCTAAACAAAGTTCATGTTTTTATGGTAACTATGTCTTATGAAACATCAAATTGGGAAGGTTTTTTATTTATTTTTATTTTTTTGAATTATTTAAGTTCATTTGAAATTTGTTCAAACCTAAGATAACCCCGCTGACTGTTTCAAAACCCTGCAGCATCTCTCCAAACCCTAGCGTCAAACTGCAGCCGTCCGATCGTACCCTAGCGCTAGGCGGCAACCCTCAAATATGGTCTTCTAGAAGGAATTCATAGCGATGGTTGGGTGCAAGATCCGCACCGTTGGATCAGATGGGTGGCTCCATATCGTTGGATCGTTGGGCGATCCGCGAGAGGTTGGTTCTGCTCCCCCACTCATAAGTCCCAAAACGAAGCCAGGTCCTTGTTGGGCCTTTGCAAGGCGTTGAATTGTCGGAGGCACACAAGGATAAAAGAGGCCTATAAAATGGTGCACGCGCTGGTTTTGTTTACTTTTTTTATTGATTTGATTGCACTATCACCCTTTTGTTTATTGATTTGATTGCATCGTTTGTTTCTCTATTGATTTGATTGAACCAAATTAGTTTCATCATGCAAAAAATAATTTCTTTTCCTTCTTCTTTTTCAACATCAACATGGCTCATATTAGATTGAAAACTTCATTACACAACTGGACATCTCATATTTAGAAAGGATAAAATCCATACAAAAGCATGCAAGATGTAAAACATATGTACTACATAGTAGAACCTATCTACTCTTCATTGGAGATGTCGATGATCGTTGTGCCATCCGATGGATAAATGGCCGTCTATTGCAGCTCTGCCCCCTTTGGTGCCTGCGGCTGCTCCGCTGCCACCTCCTCTGCCTTTATCTCTGTTGCCGCCTCCTCTACCTCTATATCTGCCTCCAACTCGTCAAATAGGGCGTCGGCCTCCAGTTACCTCTGTCGGATGAGTCAGTGGTTTTCCTCCACCTCGGCCTCATCCCGGATGGAATCCAAGATGGCCTGCTGCTCCGCCATCTCCTCCGACTGGTCGACGGCGAACTCCGCCTTCGCCTCTGGGTCATCCTCCTCCATGGCCGCCGGCTGGTCGACGGCGAACTCTGCCTCCGCCTCTGGGTCATCCTCCTCCATGTTCGCCGGATGATGCTTCTTCTCCTACTGCTCCTCCTCCGTCTCTGGAGAATCTGGAGGGAGATCCGCTGTGATGCGAGCAGTACGACGAGCCTGCATCTCCGCCTCAATTTGTAGGCGCCGCTCTGGAGTGGGATTTGCGTAGGTGGTGATGAGGTGTCAGACCATCCTAACAATGAGGGAAGTGTGAGAGGCAACGGATGGGCTCACGTGGTGGTGAGTTGGAGGGAGGAGGAGGATGCGCATGGGGTGGGGGATGTTGGCCGGCTTAAATAGCCGGCTAATGGCCTCGGGTGGTGATCCGAAGTGGCGCCATGCGGCATTTACAACACACCGGCGGTCGAGGCGCCCATCGGACCATCGGGTTTCTCGACGAGTCCGTGTGGGGCCATGCCGTCAGCCCGACATGGTGGGCGCCTTTGACAAGACGCCTATAAAATGGGATGGAGGGAGTGGCGCGCTTTGGCCCAACTGTCCAGCAAAACCAGAGCCCCGCTAGTCAGCTGTTAACGGTCAAACAATTGACCTGACGACATCCTCCGCTGTGACCATTTGTGAGGGTTTCAGACAAGAGAGTGGGTGAAAGTGAGCAACTGTTAAGAGCATGGGGTTGAATGAGTACAACTAAGGAAGTAGGGGCATAGGAATAGAAAACTCTTAATTTTATGTTGAGCCATCACCTTCTCAAACAAGCGCCAGATCTGAGAGCACTATTGTCATCCTCAAGCATTGCGTATAGTTAATGTTGAATGCATCCTAGCTGGATATTTTCTACCATGAATTACAATATTTAGTCATTGCTTGAACTTCGGAGGTGCTCTGCATTTATGTTTTGCAGTCTCAGCAAGGGCTAGCGAGATACCACTGTTGTCATATTATATGATGATTGTTTTGACAAAGTGTCGGGGTAAACAAATAGGAGTGTTCACTTTTCTCCAAACTTGTGCCCGGACAGTCAGCCACCAACATCTGGCAGCCACAACCTGCACAGGCAGCCGAAGCAAAGAACCCCGCGAGCAATCAAGACAAGACTATAGCAAGATCAACACGGCAGCCGAATCCTAGACTTGCTATGTGCCAAGCATGCCCACGGTGCTTGCCGAAGGCCAAGGCACACTCACTTCATAGAAGACCTGGCATGCCCATCCCCGGGAGGCATTAGCCAGCCGACCACCGCTCCACCGCATCGCTAAGCCCGTCACTTATCAATGCGGTGTCGATCCCTCAGGTAGCTAATCATCTCTCGCTAAGCACGTGGCGACACATCGAAGGGAAGTTATGCTCGATCAACACCCTCCCTGCAGCATGTCAAGTTCTTAAGCAATGACCAGCAAAGCGGTGGCCAGAGCTTGCCGGGGATGCACCCCCAAGTGCCACCTAGGTAGGTAATCATGTCATTTTGTCCTAAATGCCAGAGTTAGGTATGATAGCTCTGCTTAGCTATCTAGTCAACAGATAATGTCTTTTTTGCCATTGTGGTGACTCCTTGCACTATAAAAGGAGGCCCAAGGCAACCTAGCTCGTGGTTGGCAATTCATACCCCCGAACACTTGTACTTACGCAGATGCTCCTTCCCCGATAACAACCTTTGCTGGGCCAGGTGCCCTGTGTTCCTCGTATTCCCCCAACCAATCTAGCAAAAAGCAGGACTAGGGTTTTATGCTTACCAGTGGCCTGAACCTAGGTAAAATGCATGCATCCTAATTGTTGTGCCATCTCATGATCTCCGCTCTTCGTGCAACGTGACACCCACCGAACCACAAGGGATTCTTGATCCCATAGGTGATCATGAGCATCTGTGCCCAGACATCTTTGGCGCGCCACGTAGGGGGCATGCATCATTTGCGCGAGCCCGAGTTCATGAACGACGAGTCGATCTTCATCATCATCTTCTTCAACAATGGCTCCAAAGCAGAAGTCTAGCACGAGTGCGCATCCTTCCATTTCGAGCACACCCTCACATGCAGCTACGGGCATGGCGGACACTGTGGCGGCTGCGACTGGGGAAGACATCGTCCACTATGCGCCCGGTGCAGGCGGCAGCGCATTGGTCCGCCCGACCCCAGGGGGATATGATGCAATCCAGCAGGTCAAGGAGAGAAAGAGGTACCCGGTCGTATCTTTATTCCTCCTCCTCCTTTGCCCGCCCATGGTTGGCTCTGTGCAGGCGACGATGTTGTTAGTGTCAATAAACTCGCATGAAGTTCGCTCCTGCATTCGTCCCACCAAGGGACGAATCCCGAGCCAAGTGCTAGAGTATATCCGCTGACGGACCCTCACGGCACACTAACCGCGACAAGGTCCCGAACCCCCCTTGAGGGACGCCATAGGACCGTTGGGTGCAAAAAGGGGGGTGAGAAAAGAGACTACCGGTCCCGCCTCCTCTCCTCCTCTATTCCCGAATTTATCATGAAAATCACATCGACCCAACAGGATCTTGCCACGGGTTATATGCACAACTAATGGATCTTCAAGCACCCCAGTTTTGCCTTTCTCTACGTTCCTTATCTTCTAATGCTGCATTGAACACACGCTTGTGCGCATGCCGTAGGGGACACGAGAGAAAGAAGGCATCTGAGTGACATGGAAGACCAAGGCAAAAAGCTAAGTTGACTTGATAGTCCTTTTCCATTAAAGCATGCGTATATATGCCCTCTCGTCAGACCGAGAAGGTTTCGTATGCCGAAACTAGCATGTGGCTGAACCTTATAGTGTTTGTTCGCGCCCGTGTTTTATTTCGAGCCTAGTTAACGAAACATGCGTCAACGTCAACACTACCGGGGGTAACCCTGCAGGGAATGTGCCCCTGCCTGCAGAAAGCTAAGGACCCGTTCCTCGAAGCAATTAATGGCAACTCGTCGTTGGAGAGTAACTAGAAACACGCGGTGGTGAATATCATACGAACACTATAAGGGAAACGGAGGGCATAATATACTATTACATAGAAACATTAGTTCAACAAACAATAACATAAAGAGAGTTCATGCCCTAATACGAGATACCTACTATGTCTTAAGGTACAGGGAAATATGGCAACAAGCAAGATATAAGGCTAACTCCGGTGGTTCCGCTGGGTCCTTGCAACTCTGAGGATCCTGTTGGCGAGAGGACCAGCCTTCTCTGAAACAGCTGAGGTGTCAGTGTCCAGTGGCAGCTTCTTGAAACCATCGGAAAGGTCGAGCTCCAGATGAAGAAAGACAAGGTTGCTCAAGACCAGGAAGAGGGCATTGCGTGCTAGATTTTGGGATTTATCGGCAAAGGAGGCAGCCCTGTCCTCCTCATACATATGTTGGAAATATGCCCTAGAGGCAATAATAAATTAGTTATTATCATATTTCCTTGTTCATGATAATTGTTTATTATCCATGCTATAATTGTATTGATCGGAGACTTAGATACATGTGTGGATACATAGACAAAACCATGTCCCTAGTATGCCTCTAATAGACTAGCTCGTTGATCAAAAGATGGTTAACGTTTCCTAGCCATGGACATGAGATGTCATTTGATAACGGGATCACATCATTAGGAGAATGACGTGATGGACAAGACCCAAACTACAAACGTAGCATATGATCGTGTCAGTTTATTGCTACTGTTTTCTGCATGTCAAGTATATGTTCCTATGACCATGAGATCATGCAACTCACGGACATCGGAGGAGTGCCTTGTGTGTATCAAACATCGCAACGTAACTGGGTGACTATAAAGGTGCTCTACAGGTATCTCCGATGGTGTCTGTTGAGTTGGCATGGATCGAGACTGGGATTTGTTACTCCGTGTGACGGAGAGGTATCTTGGGGCCCACTCAGTAATACAACATCACAACAAGCCTTGAAAGCAATGTGGCTAAGTGTTAGTCATGGGATCTTGTATTACGGAATGATTAAAGAGACTTGCCGGTAACGAGGTTGAACTAGGTATGGAGATACCGACGATCGAATCTCGGGCAAGTAACATACCGAAGAACAAAGGGAACGTTATACAGGATTAACTGAATCCTTGACATAGAGGTTCGACCGATAAAGATCTTCGTAGAATATGTAGGAACCAATGTGGACATCCAGGTCCCGCCATTAGTTATTGACCGTAGAGGTGTCTCGGTCATGTCTACATAGTTCTCGAACCCGCAGGGTCTGCACACTTAAGGCTCGGTGATGTTTCGGTAGTGTAGAGTTATGTATGGTGGTTACCGAAGGTTGTTCGGAATCCCGGATGAGATCCCGGACGTCACGAGGAGCTCCGTAATGGTCTGGAGGTAAAGATTCATATATACAAAGTCCCAGTTTGGTTTCCGGAAAGGTTTCGGGCTCATCGGTAGTGTACCTGGAGTGCCGGTAGTGTACCTGGAGTGCTGGTAGTGTACCGGGAGGCCTCCGGGAGGGGGGTTTCGACCCTAGAGGGACCATGGTCTGTGGGAGAGTATTAACCATCCCTTAGTGGGCTGGTAAATCAGCCACAAAAGGCCCATGGCATAGGGAGAGAAAAAGGCTAAGGAAAAGGTGAAAAATCAGCCAATAGGAGGCAATCCTACTCCAACTAGGATTGGAGGTGAAGTAGGATTGCTTCCCACCTCCTATTTCGGCTGAACCAAAGGCCTTGGCTGACTCTCCTCTCCTCTACTCCTATATATACTAGTGGAATAGCTAGAGTTTGGCTAACAATTGCAGCCACGTGCTACCCGTTCCACCGGTGCTCCTCTAGATTGGTTTTCTGCAGTGCTTAGGCGAAGCCCTCCCGGAATTGCTCCACCACCATCACCGGAGCGCCGTCATGCTGCCAGTGAACTCTCTCTCCTCTCCACCTCCTCTTGCTGGATCAATACGGTGGAGATCGTCATCAAGCTGCACGTGTGCTGAACGCGGAGGTGCCGTCCGTTCGGTACTAGATCGGAAGGATCGTGATCTAGGCCACGAGACGATTCGTGATGAGATCGCGGGACGGATAGTGATGAGATCGCGGGACGGATCGTGACGAGATCGCGGGACGGATCGTGATGAGTTCACGGGACGGATCGTGATTAGATCACGGGACGGCTCGTGATGAGATCGCGGGACGCTCGGCGATTTGGATCACGAAGATGTTCGACTACACCAACCGCGTTTCTTAACGCTTCCCGCTTAGCGATCTACAAGGGTACGTAGATCCTCTCTCCCTCTCGTAGATGCTCATCACCATGAATAGGTTTGCATGTGCGTAGGAAATTTTTTGTTTCCCATGCGACGTTCCCCAACAACATATTCATCCCCTCAACCAGACAGCCGAAGAAGATTTTCAGCTTGACGCCGGGGCCTTCGTGCTTGCCGATGGAATAGGCCCAGCTGTTCATGCCCATATTGGCAATTTGGGTAGTGAGGCGCTCAGCAATGTCAACCATCCTCTTGATCAGAGGTCATGCTACTCGACCATGTTCTCCAGGTTCTCTTGGGCATCCTTCCGAAGGCCCTGAGAGTGGGTCAAATCCGTCAGCAGCAAGTTCTCATGGGCCTCGGCAGATTCAAGAGCGCTCTCCAAGGAAGCGAACCTGGATTTGATCTCAGAGATGGTACCATTGGTGACATCAAGATCCTTGCCCCTGGAGGAGAGCTGTGACTGGACCTCTTCTAGATTCACTATTGCCTTGCACGCCCCTTCCTTGGGGGCCTCGATCTCCTGGGCGCTCCCGGCAAGATCCTCCTTTAGTTTGGCCAGTTGGTTTTCAAGTTCGGTTTTGGCAACAGAAGCAACAACCAAGTTGTCAGTCACCACCTTCAACCGAGCAGTGAATTTTGAAGAAAGTGTGCCAAGGGCAATCTTGTGTTCATCTTCCAGCTCCTTGCTGTGCAGTCGGACGCGGTACTCTAACTCGTCGTCCTTGGCACGAAGAGTGGCCCCGAGGTTCTCCTCCCAGATGGAGATGTCATCCTCCCTGGCGTCCAGAAGTGCCTCGTGCTCCGCCAGACGGACCTTCTGGTTAGCGACATCCTCTTTGGCCATGTACGGAGTCTCGTGTTACCTCTTGAGGGAATGGACCTACCGGTTATACCAGCCATGCAGTTCACTTCCTTTATTCCTCAACTACTGGTCCACAAGCTTGGGCGAATCCCGTTGCTCTAGACCGCCTGCTGTTGGAGGCCATACCTGTTCTGCATTTCCTTAAGCCCTACTGCTATGGACTCCAGGAAATCCAAGTCCTTGGCAGCGTTAGCGGTTCCTGGCACCCCTTTGACCCTCTGGGATAGTAGCGCCATGAATCTTATTGATCTCCTCATCAAGATTCTCACCCACTAAGAAGGGCAAGTCAAGAGCTGTGTGGCTTAATGGAGAGGTGATCAACGCCAGATGACCCTGCAAATACTGTGGAGCTGATGCCTGAGAGTACATGGACGAGGAAGGCATCATGACTTGGAGGGGAGTCTTCTCTTCAACCCCACAGCTCAGGGTGGGCATGCTGCCAGGATTTTGTTCCATTCTCTTCGGGGATCCCTAAATATCCCTAGCAGTCGTGCCATGTTCTTTCGCGGAAGCAATCTTCACCGCTTCCGCGACAGCGTCTTTCCCAATGATAGCAACCTCCTCCAATAGTTTAGGCTCTTCAAAAAGTGGGCCTACTGAATAAGAACAACAAGACAGGAATATGAAAAATCAAGAATCAGCAAAGCACACAGCGGAAGGGTGCAAAAGAAACAATAACTCCGGCAAGAGGGTTACCCGATGGAGAATGCCACGGAAGGACCTCTCCTTCCCCGGCAACATCATTTGTCGGCATAGTGTATGTCGCCGTCCTTTCGGTGATGGCCTTTGCTCGAGCAGACTCCTCGATGGAGGCCCTTGCCAGCGAATACACATCATGGTCAACGGTCGACGAGGAATCTTGGAGAAGGCGCTCCACTGGATGGGCCTCCCTCCGATCTTCCTCTCCTATTCCCCCAACGGGAGAAGAAGGGCGCCCTTCCTCATCCCTGCCAGCGGGCAGGACCTTTGCTTGGGTTTCACAAAGAGGACTTAGCGGGGGGGGGGGGGGGGGGCAGACACGAGATTCTATCCCGCGTCTCCAGCAGAACCTCTGCCTATCGCGAGACCCGAGCCCGCGGTAGACTTGGCCCTCTTGGCCCTGTGCGCGAGAGACTCGTCATCATCATCCATGTGCGTCAAACATACATGATCAATTAGGAAGATTAAGACTTGAAAGCCTTTTCACAGAAACTGATATCAACAGAACGTACTCCGAGGCAAGGAGCATGGAGCCCAACTATAGGATCGAAACTAGGTCTAGAGGGGGGTGATTAGACTACTTGACCAAATAAATATCTATCTTTTCCCAATTTAAAGTGTTGGCAGATTTTAGCATTCATGGAAAGTCAAGCACACCCTACACATGCATGTCTACGAGTATAGAAACAGAAAGTAAAGACAAGCATGAATAGTAAAGGAAGGATACGAATATCAAACACAATTTGAAGACACGAAGATTTTTCTCGTGGTTCAGATAGGTGGTGCTATCGTACTCCACGTTTATGGAGTCTTCAACTCACGGAGGGTAACGGTCGCGAGAGTCCATGGAGGACTCTACCCACGAAGGGTTCCACGAAGAAGCAACTTTGAATATACCATAATGGCCTACGTCTACAGAGGACTAGCCTAACTCGGGGTAGATCTTCACGAAGTAGGCAATATCGTTGCCCTTACGAACTTCTTGGTTCACTCCACAACATGAAGTAGGAGGCTCCCAAGCGACACCTAACTAATCTAGGAGGCATCACTGTCGGTGTCAAATCCGGCATATCTCGTAGTAGGGGTCCTAAGCTAGGCGTCTTGGAGCGTTGGTAACATGGACACATGATTTTACCCAGGTCCGGGCTCTCTCAAGGAGATAATACCCTATGTCCTGCTTTTGATTGTATTGATATGAAGATAGTACATAGTACATGTATATACCACGATATTGTAGTAATGGATATATTGATCTATTGACTAGCCTGGCTTCGGTTTATATATGCACCATAGGCCTAGGGTTTAGAGGAGTCCTTGTCTTGGGCGCCAAGTTTTGTGGAATCCTCCTTGCATTTGGCATGGGCTGCCCGAAGTGGCCTATTAGTGAGTCGCCCTGGGGGTCCTCGGCCCGACCCACTGGTCAGGAGACAACGTGGTGAGTACCCCCTTGTCTAGGACACCGTCAGTAGTCCCCCGAACCGGTCTTCAAATTGGGGAGGCTCCTCCGTTTTTCCGAACTGTTCTTCATCTTCGGTCATCGGTCTTGAAAACTGGTTCAACAAATCTTCCCATCTCCGATCTCGAGAATCGCCGATGTGTATCCAAAGAGTTCATACGTTGGGTATCCGAGGAGCCCCTTTAAATTATCGTCTTTTCTCAATGCCTTGTAATTTTTATGCCACACCTCGGGTATTTTTTTCTCATGGGGTGATATCCTCTTGCATTCGAGCTCCAGCCGAACTGCATCTGAGGTGTATTTTTAGCCGAGCTCCAACGCTGGTCGGTATCCGAGGTGTCATAGACTACCTCGGTCATGAAAAGTTTGGAGGAGTTCAATCGAACATAATACCGGAAAAGCCCTCTAGGGAGACAAACACTCGCGTCTGTCTCTTGATGCCGAACTGCGTCCGAGGTGTCTTTTTGTAGCCGAAGTCTAATGTTGATCGGCATCTGAGTGCCAATGACGGATTGCGTCTGAGCTCCAACACCGGATTGTATCCGAGCTCCAACGCTGGTCAGCATCCGAGGTGTCATAAATTACCCCGGTTCTGAAAATTTGAAGGACTTCATCCGAGCTTAAATGTTGGAATAGTCTTCTATGGAACAAGCCATTCAAATCCGAGCTTTATGCTGGAAATATATCGAGGTGTCTCCAATCTTCTGTTTTATGCTGGACTGCATCCAAGATGGTGCACCACCCCGACCATGGGCTGATTTTTCATGGATATTTTCGATTGGTGCAATTTATTCTCTGCCGAGATATATAGCTGGTAGCCCTCAAGGTGTGTGTCGGTCTAAAACCCGAGATGCACGTGAATGATGACATAAAACCGCTGATCCCAGTATCCCCCGAAACTCAGGTCGATTCGCAAAATCTTCTTGAGGATCAACTCCTAGCTCGGCAGCATACTTAGGAACACAAAAGCGATGTGCATATACTTCGAGACTCGGGTTGGGTGTGGCCGGCCAACCCGAGGACCATAATCTCCTTAGAATCTGTATTGCACTTAAATTTTCTGCATTGAATTGTCAATGCAGTATCCCTCGAGACTTGGGTTGGGCAACATGGCCGACCCTAGGATCGTACCTCCTCGGGAACTAGTTCAACTGTCATGTATGTTTTGACAATACAAAGGTGAAGTTCAGCAGGAAAGATGCCGAACTATAGTTTAGAAAAGAGTTTCACGTTGAACACCTCAACCACAACAATGTTCGATCAAAAGATCAAAAAACTTGCGTAAGAAACTTTACGTCTAGATTGAATCAAGTTTTTTTTGGTGCCAATATGAAATTGCTCTTAAAACTGTACTTTCGTCGTGCTTTGACATGACACATCCGATCTCTAGACTTCAAGTGGGTCAGCCTTTGGCTTCAACCTCCCTATCCCAAAGGCAGAGTATTTCTCAGGTCAGTTTAGCAAACTAAACATGAGCGGCTTTAGAGAGAAACCAGGATACCCGACTATTGATCATACACCTGAGTCAAGAAAGGAGTGGTAGAAAAAGACTTTGCAACAACTAAGAAGAAAACATCTATTATACTCACATTAATTTAAGAGCCCCCAAGTGACTTGGGAAAAATAATTTTATGTATAATGATTGTATGTACCAAAGTTCTTATATAATATCTGTGTTCGCCCAAACTTTGAACACGTCTTAACCGACCGTCGGCTTCTCCCTCTTCGGCCAAGGGCCGAAAAGTGTTATCTACTCCGCCTACTGAGAATATCGGTGGTGTTTGAGATAACCAGGAAATCAGGCCATGAGGTTGTAACAGACAAAGCGCGCCCAGGGAACTTATGCTATATTACTTATGTAACGTAAGAAGCATCTTCAATGAAAATAGTGCCCTAACGGTACATTTCTTTGGTCGCTCATGATTACTATGAGAATTGTGTAATAGATTTTTGTACGCACGAGTTCCATCGTGTGCTGACCATAGTTGAAAACAATAAGAGCACTATCTTTCGGCTTCACCCATCTAAGGTACGAGTTCGAATGACCTAGTCGTAACAATCGCAGAGGTGCTCCCTTTACTCCCTATCCGAACAACCAGGAATGTAGGTGTAAGCACACGAGCTAGGTAACCTAGCTTTGCGGAACACCTAAGTCAACATGATACATATTTTGGCATAATACATGAGCAAGGAAAGAAGCTGTACAATAATAATCACATGAAAGAGAAAAGGTTTTGATAAAGGAAGCCCCCAAGTAAACGGGGTATTTGAATATGTTTGTAACAAAGAAAGTTTTGACAAAGAAAGTTTTTTGCATACAACTTTTTATCAAAAAAAGTATAATGATTGGTCGAACCGGACAAAATTTAAAAGTGAAGGTTTTTCAGCATGAAAGTGACTTAGCTGGTTAATGTGCTCGGTGTCGATGACGCGATCTAAGCTTGTGGCGAGACGAGGATGCCCGATACATCTCCATCGTATCTATAATTTATGAAGCATTCATGCCATGTTTATAATAATTCTATATGATTTTGGTATGCTTTTATTAAAACTAACCCGGACTGGCGTTGTTTTCAGCAGAACTACCGTGGTGTTGTTTTTGTGTGGAAATAAAAGTTCTCGGAATGAGCTGAAAATTTACGGAGAATATTTTTGGAAAATATAAAAAATACTGGAGTGAGAGTCACTGGAGAGGAAGGCTGAGGAGGCCACAAGCTAGAGGGGCGTGACCCCCTAGGGCGCGCCCCCTGGATTGTCACTTCCTTGGGAACTTTTTGGACGTGCGACCGACGCCAAAAACTCCTATAAATACAAAAACCTCCGAAAAGAAACCTAGATCGGGAGTTCCGCCGCCACACACCTCCAGAGCCATGAAAAACCAATCTTGGTCCTCTCTGGCACCCTGCCGGAGGGGGTCACCATCACTGGAGCCATCTTCATTGTCTTGGAGGGGCCATTAACACCATGGAGGCCCAGGACCAGAGGGAGAACCTCTCCCAACAGAGGGGGCAGGCCATGGAGGAGGAAGCACAAGGGGGAGAACCTCTCCCCCTCTCTCCCGGTGGTGCCGGAGTGCCATCGGCGGAACCATCGCCATGGTGATCGTCTTCATCAACATCACCTTCTTCATCACCATCCGCATACACTTTTAGCGGCCCACTCTCCCGCACCCCGCTGTAATCACCGACTTGAACATGGTGCTTTATGCTGCATATTATGATCCAATAATGTGTTGCCATCCTAGCTATGATGTTTTGAGTTGATTACTTTTGTCCTTTGGGTTGATTGATGATCTAGATTGGTTTGAGTTGTATGTTTATTTTGGTATTGTCCTATGGTGCCTTCCGTGCCGCGCACACGTGAAGGATTCCTGTTGTAGGGTGTTGTAATACGTTCATGATTTTCTTATAGTGGTTTGCTTGAGTGACAGAAGCAGAAACACCAGTAAGGGGGTTGTTGCGTATGGGATAAAGGGGACTTGATGCTTTACTGCTATGGTTGGGTTTTACCTTAATGATCTTTAGTAGTTGCGGATGCTTGCTACTGTTCATATAATAAGTGCATATGATCCAAGTAGAGAAAGTATGTTAGCTTATGCCTCTCCCGCATATAAAATTGCAATGATGATTTCCGATCTTGTCAACAATTTCCTAGGATAATTCCGCACATCGAACTATCATTATCACACACTCGCTATTTTTAATATATTGTAATATTATGATAACAACACCTATATTTATATTTTCATTCTCAAATATCATGCAAATCTATCCTCTTCATACCCACAACGTAGTTTCATTTCTCGTTTCTAGTTGGAAGCAAATGTTCGGTGTACGTAGAGTCGTATCGGTGGAAGATAGGACTTGAGAGAATATTGATCTTACCTTTATATCCTTGTGGGTTAGACACTCCATACTTATCACTTCCACCTTTGGAAATTGCTACGATGATTCCTTGCACTTGGGGATTATCAAGCTCTTTTCTGGCGCCATTGTCGGGGAACAATAGCCTGCGGTTTATATTCTCTTGTATGCATGTTTGCTTTCCTCACTAAATAGATTTTGTTTTCCCTTTTACTTTCTATTGTTGTGGGTGAAACAAACAAAAAATTAAATAATGAAAAATACAAAAAGAGTTACTTGCCCCTTTTGCCTAAGAAGTTTTTCAATAAGAAAAGTCATTGGAAGGTTGCGCACTGGAGAAGTGAGGGTCGACCTTGAACACTTGTGTTCATGCTAATGGAACCAATGTAGAAATTTTCATCGAAGCTTATGAAAAATAATTATCACCTTGTATATATCCATTGTATTATAAAAATAATGTGCCAAAATTTACTTTTAGGATGATTGGATTGCTTGTTCGGTGTGTTCAGTGCAAAAACAGAAACTTTGGCTGTAGTGCGTGAATTTACATTTTTTACTAGAATGTCAACAGTTTCTGAATTTTTTACAAAGTACTTATATGAAATATTTTTAATTTTTCCTAAATGTTCAGAATTTTTTGAGTTACATAAGTATACAAAGTTTTCACATTACTACAGACTGTCCTGTTTTTGACAGATTCTGTTTTCTATGCATTGTTCTCTTATTTTGATGAATCTATGGCTTGTATCGGGGGCTATGAACCATGGTGAAGTTGTATTACATTAGATATAATGATAATATTAATTTGGAATGAGTTCACAATATTACTTAAAGTAGTAATTTGCTTTATTATACTAACGGATCTCACGAGGGTTTTGTTATGTTTTGTGTGAATGAAGTATTCGAAGATCGAGGAGGTATCGATATAAGAAGAATACAGAGAGACAAAGAGTTCAAGATTGGGGACACCCAAGGCACACCAAGTAAATATTTCAAGGAGACTCAAGCACATACGCTTGGGGATGCCCCGTAAGGCATCCCATCTTTATTCTTCAACAATTATCGGTATACCTCGGTTTTTGTTTTGTTCACATGATATGTGTCTTTAATGTTTGTCTTTTCCTTTATGATCCGTTCTAGTATGATATAGTCCTTGATGGATTTGTAGAATGCTATTTTTTCTTCACTTAAATATTTTGAGTACGGATTTGTAGAATGCTCTTTGTGCTTCACTTAAATATTTTGAGTATGGATTTGTAGAATGCTCATTGTGCTTCACTTAAACCTTTTGAGTATGGCTTTATAGATTGCTTCATGTTCTTCAATTATATATTTTGAGTTTGGATATTGGTTAATCTATATTAATTGTAGAATTATCTATGAAATTAACTTATATATTTTAGAGTATGAATAAAATGATCATCGGAATTTGGCTAGGAAGAGTATCATTGAAATATCATGTCTAGCTAAAAAGGCATTAAAGAAAAGCGCTTGTTGGGAACCAACCCAACACTTTTACTTTGTGTTTTTATGTTTTCACATGATTAAGCTACTGTATTAATCATGTTTTGTGCCTTTTATTTCAATAAAGTTCCAAGTAAAGCCTTTGGGATAGTGTGGATACTTGCTTGTCTGATTCTATGCAAAAACAGAAAGTTTTGTTTCCAGTATTTGAATTATATGACTTTACTAGAGAGTCAATTTTTTTGCAATTTTTACACAATATTTCTATGAAAGTTATGTGATATGTACTAGTTTTGAGAATTTTGGGAGTTAGGGACGTTTGGTGATCATTCAGATCTTTACAGACTGTTTTGTTTTTGACAGATTCTATTTTGCATGCATAGTTTGCTTGTTTCAAGTGTTCCAATAGCTTATATTGAGTAATATAAATTTTGGGAATGATATACTACAGTATGTATCATGGGGGAACAATAATGAATCTTGTCTTGACAGTACCTAAGTGAATGATTTATCTTTATTACACTAACCCTTCTAATGAAGTTCCGTTAAGTTTTGTGTGATTGAAGTTTTCAAGTCTTGGGTGAGATACCAATATGAGGGGAATAAGGAGTGAAAGGAACCCATGCTTGGGGATGCCAAGGCACCCCCAAGTTAGTATTAAAGGAACACTCAAGCATCTAAGCTTGGGGATACCCCGGAAGGCATCCCATCTTTCGTCCTCAACATTATCGGTATATCTTAGTTGGAGCTATATTTTTATTCGTCACATAATATGAGTTTTGCATGGATAGTCATTTTATATTATTTTTCTATGTTAGGTTTTATTTATAATCTTGTTTTTAAATAAAAATTTACAAGAATTGCATTAGGATGCTTGCATTGCATGTTTTGATGTGTGCTGTGTAAAAACAGAAACTTTTGCTATAGTGTTTGAATTTTAATATTTTACTGGAACATGTAAAGTTTATCAAAATTTTAAAAAGTGTTGTAATATAAATTCCTTATCATTTCCTATAGTTTCATAATTTTTAGAATTCCAGAGGTACACTGGTTAAATAAATTACTACAGACTGTTCTATTCGGACAGATTGGTGTCATAGTTTTGTTATCTACTTATCCTATAGTTTCCATAGCCTATATTGGTAAATATAAATGATGGAAATGATAGTATAAAGTACCTAATGTTTTGAAATTATTGTGAAACTTGTCTTGGCAGTACATGAAGTGTTGATTTGTTCTTAGGTGTACTAACCTATCTCACGAGTTCTTTTGAGCTTTGTGTGGATGAAGTTTTTGAGAATAGGTGAAACCGGGATATGAGAGGATTGAAAAAGATACAAAAGCTCAATCTTGGGGATGCCCAAGGCACACCGAGAAAATATTTTAAGAACACTCAAGTATCTAAGCTTGGGGATGCTACACATCCTACCTCTCTTCATCAACAATTATCGGTTAGACTATGTTGGGCCTAAATTTTTATTCGTTCACATGACGCATGCTATTCTTGGAGTGCAATTTTTATTTTGTTTGATTTTTCAATAAAAATTGGATCTGAAATTTTGAATAAGATAGAGTCATCACATGGCTATTTAACTAATTGACTATGCATTGATCATCACTTATATGTTTTTGGAGTAGTTTGTCATTCACTCTCGTGCTTCACTTATATCCTATGAGTAGATGGTTGAATGAATTGAATGTCATAAATCTGAAATTATATATGGTTTCTATGCTTATCCCATGGGGAGTAATGACTTCACGCACAATAAGTATAGATGGTAAATTTTTTTGAAAGTTATCAAACACCGCATTGGTCACTTGAACAATTCTTGAAAGAATATTGAAGGAAGAGAGATTCCACATATAAATATATTATCTTGTACATATTCTATGGTTGTGAGCTCATTAATTATTTTCAAAATTGGGCAAATTAGTTGAAGTTCGACAAGGAAGACAACGTAATGAGTTATGTTTGGGTATATTTGTATAGAAGTTATATTGTTATGGATCCTCCAACATGTGGTGCTTGCTTCCACCTCATACTAGACAAAACTTCCGCACCAAGTAGAAATACTACTTGTGCATCCAAACACCCTTTAAACCAGTTTTGCCATGAGATTCTACAATACCTACCTATATGCGGTATTTACCTGCCGTTCTAAGTAAATTTCCATGTGCCAAACTCTAAACCTTCAAATAATATTTTGTTTTGTATGCCCGAATCGCTCATGTAGTGACTAGGGGCTGTCAGTATCTTCCATACTAGGTGGGTTATTCTCACGATATGTGTTGATTCACTATCATTCACAAGAAAGTGGCTGGTATTCGGGATGCCCAGTTCCATGCTGAAAAACCAAATCAAAATATAATGAAATAAAACTCCCCCAGGAATGTTGTTGGTATGGACAGTACCCTTGGATTCGGCTCGTTGTGGAGTGTGATTTATTGGTGGAGGGGGAGTAAAAACTTTACCATTCTGCTTGGGAACCGCCTATAATCTATCTAGCATAGAAGATACCGAGATCTTTCGGTTTTGATGTTGACAATGAAAGCATACCGCTCAAAATTATTTTTCATCTCTGTTCTAAAAGCTCGAGCTCTGGCACCTTTGCAAATCAATGCTTCCTTCTGCGAAGGGCCTAGCTTTTACTTTCTAGTACTTTATGCAAGAGTCATGGTGATCTTCACCACTTCCTATATTCCGCCTTTTTGTCTTGGCAAGCGTCATGTGTTGGGGAATGATCTAGCCATATATATCCACACAAATATATTTGATCATGAATTATTATTGTTGACAATTATCTATATGATAAATAAGTTGGGAGGCAAAAAATTAAGCCCCTATATTTCTGTGTGTTCGATGGATGCTATTTGTTCTAAAAATATGCTTAGAGTGTCAATAATCCTGGAAAACTATATGATAGTTGAGTATGTGGAATTTGCTAAACCAAAGCTCGTACATAGACCCTTCCTGAAAATAAGACGAATTGCAATTGTTCTATGACTAGGAATATGGTTTGTTAGTTTTCAAGAAGCTTCATAAATTATTTCTTTTATAATTTACCTACTCGAGGACAAGCAGGAATTAAGCTTGGGGATGCTGATATGTCTCCAACGTATCTATAATTTATGAAGTATTCATGCCATGTTTACAATAATTCTATATGATTTTGGTATGATTTTATTAGAACTAACTCGGACTGACGCTATTTTCAGCAGAACTACCGTGGTGTTGTTTTTGTGCAGAAATAAAAGTTCTCGGAATGAGCTAAAGATTTACTGAGAATATTTTTGGAAAATATAAAAATACTAGAGCGAAGAGTCACCGGTGAGGAAGGCCGAGGAGGCCACAAGCCATAGGGGGCGCCCCCTAGGGCACGCCCCCTGGCTTGTGACTTCCTAAGGAACCTTTTGGACGTGGGACCGATGCTAAAAACTCCTATAAATACAGAAACCTACGAAAAGAAACCTAGATCGGGAGTTCCGCCGCCGCACACCTCTGGAGCCATGAAAAACCAATCTTGGCCCTCTCCGACACCCTGTCGGAGGGGGTCACCATCACTGGAGGCCATCTTCATCGTCTCGGAGGGGCCATCAATACCATGGAGGCCAAGGACCAGAGGAAGAACCTCTCCCCACATAGGGGGGAGGCCATGGAGGAGGAAGCACAAGGGGGAGAACCTCTCCCCCTCTCTCCCGGTGGTGCCGGAGTGTCATCGGGGGAACCATCACCGCGGTGATTGCTTCATGAACATCACCTTCTTCATCACCATACTCATCTCCTTTTAGGGGTACACTCTCCTGCACCCCACTGTAATCACCTAATTGAACATGGTGCTTTATGCTACATATTATGATCCAATGATGTGTTGCAATCCTATGATGTTTTGAGTACATTACTTTTATCCTTTGGGTTGATTGATGATCTAGATTTGTTTGAGTTGTATGTTTATTTTCATGCTGTCCTATGGTGCCTTCCATGCCACACACATGTGAAGGATTCCCGTTGTAAGGTGTTGCAATACGTTCATGATTCGCTTATAGTGGGTTGCTTGAGTGACAGAAGAATAAACCCGAGTAGGGGATTCTTGCGTATGGGATAAAGGGGACTTGGTGATTTAATGCTATGGTTGGGTTTTACCTTAATGATCTTTAGTAGTTGTGGATTCTTGATAGAGTTCCAATCATAAGTGCATATGATCCAAGTAGAGAAAGTATGTTAGCTTATGCCTCTCCCTCATATAAAATTGCAATGATGATTTCCGATCTTGTTAACAATTGCCTAGGATAATTTCGCACACCGACCCATCATTATTCCACACTCGCTATTTGTAATATATTGTAATATTATGATAACAACACCTATATTTATATCTTAGTTCTCCAATATCATGCAAAGCTATCCTCTTCATACCCACAACGTAGTTTCATTTCTCGTTTCTAATTGGAAGCAAACGTTCACTGTACGTAAAGCCGTATCGGTGGCAGATAGAACTTGAGAGAATAATGATCTTACCTTTAGCTCCTTGTGGGTTCGACACTCCATACTTATCTCTTTCACCTTTGGAAATTTCTACGATGATTCCTTGCACTTGGTGATTATGAATGCCCATCGAACTTTGACAAATCAGTGTGTAGTCTTCGGCATGACCGAGGTCCAAGCCCCCAAGCCCGTCCCGAGGTGACCTAACGAGGAGTTTGGCACTCCGAAGTAGTGTCACGGCTCGGCCTATGTGGCGAGGCGAAGCCCTAGTCCAGCCGAGGTGGTGGAGTAGGTCGGCAAGGTGACGCGGGGATGATCGTGTGATGGCGGTCGAAGTCGATTTCCTACACTCATAAAATAGTGTAAGCCAAAAGTAATAATATATTTAAAAAAATCTTCCACTTAATTTATGTAAAGCAAATAAGTAATGGAATATGGCCTAGGCACCGAGGTGCCTGAACGAAGAGTTCGGTTTGACGAATTGGTGATGCTACACGGTCGACTTGGCGAGATGAAGTCCTCGGTCCAGTTATCATGGAGAAGCTGTGATTGGTGGATGCCAAAGTCTCATGCAGGTCGGCTGGTGACGCCGACATGTCATGCCAGCCAAAGTGTTGAAGCAGGTCAGCTGGTGACACCGAAATCCCCAGAGTGGGTTGATGAAGGGATGACAAATCCACTGATCCCACCAAAGTGACGACACCATTCGGTCAACTGAGGTGAGGCGATGACGTCGACGCGTCGAGGTGACCGCGTTATACTATCAATGTCAATTACCTACGCACATAATATAGCGCAGGCAAAGAGTAATAACAAATAAAGGTAATAATATACATATTAAAAAAATTCTTCTACTTAATTAATTTAAGCGAAGTAAATAATTAAATAAATATGCCCTGGGCGCCAGGGTTGACTCAATAGAGTAGCAGTGGCGAGATGCCAGCACAGGGTTACGCATCGAGGCGATACAACTTGGCGACACGGAAAACCGGCAACGTCTGTACGCTGAGGTCACGATGCGGACTGTCAAAGCCGATTACCAAATCTAAGGGTGTCATGCTGCAAAACTAGTACAGTCAATTGGGTTATACCACATGAACTAGTTGGTCTATGTACTTTCCATCAAATAGTGGTAGAGGACCAGTGACCAACTAGGAGCCGAGGAAAGGAAAAACAAGAAATAAAAAACTCTCCCTGATGTTTGCTCGGAGCCTGCGGCCGCCGCTTCATGTACGTGCCGCTACACGTGCGTCCTTGAGAAGTCGGTCAGGCCAGAGCTAACTGGACCATCAGGTGGTCGCAATTAAAATTGATTATCGACACACATAAAAAGGTGCAAAGCAGAAATAATAATTCAAGTGAAAATAGTAATTAAAGGAACATGGCCATGACATGAAAGTCGGCTCGACGGAGTGGAAGCATCGAAGTGTCATTGTAGATCAGTATTCGTCGAACAATGGTGTGATCGGGCCACGGACAGAACATCATACTGTTGTAGATCGCCGACCTAAAGGGAGACCGGATTGCAGAGCCACCGCAGTGAGGGTATTCTAGAAACTTAATTAGGATCGGTGTCCCTTGGGGCCTTTCATGCACTTTTCCCGGTACTAGTAGTACTAGTACTTGGTCATGCTCCAATATGCAGGTTGTGTGATGTTGCCGAAGGACACGACAGCCTAAACTTTTGATCTGTGAAAAAGTAGGGCAAACCAGCAACAGGATTCTACATAAATTACTTAATACATAACGAACTATGTAGAAGAATATCACCTGATTCCGGATGTAGCCATAGGAGTAAAAGAGAACTATACCAAGTTGCTCTAAACTATAGCACGAGAGGCAGTTGGGTCAGAATAGCAGGGTTGCATTAGTCAAACCATGTTGACGTGCCACAACTTGTAGTCTTATTTGATTGCTCCATGCGGAAGTGCAGCAACGTAGGAAAGTGCATGGAAGAAAGATCATACACGAAAGCATAGACGGCCCCTAGCTTAACTAATTAATAAATAAAATGAAAGATGAAATCTCCCTGCAGGCTGCCTCCGAGACGAACTCTTGTTAGCCACAAGCAGCATGGAACGTCGGCCGAGGCACCGCTTGATGGATTTCTTCAGGCTACGTGTTTGTTTCATCAACACCTCCATGACGTGTAGAGTCGCGACGAAGCTCGGACATAGCATACTGCCAGTCGCCGTACACTTACATGATCCTGAATTAACTACGAAGAAGGTAGCTCAAGGCAGTAGCCTTAATTTTGTAGAGAGGATAATGTATACGATACAGATCTAACTGGAAAAATATCACCTGATCACCCATCGATCTGTGACGATCACCTAGCAGGCTTTCAATGAAAGCATGAATGTCGGTGTCAAATCCGGCATATCTTATAATAGGGGTATTAATATAGGTGTCTTGGAACGATGGTAACATGGACACAGGATTTTACCCAGGTTCGGGCTATTTCAAGGAGATAATCCCTATGTCCTGCTTTTGGTTGTATTGATATGAGGCTAGTACATAGTACAGGTGTCTACCACAAGATTGTAGTAGTGAATATATTGATCTATTGACTAGCCTTGCCTTGGTTTATATATGCACCATAGGCCTAGGGTTTACAGGAGTCCTTGTCTTGGGCGCCAAGTCTTGTGGAATCCTCCTTGTATTCGGCATGGGCTGCTCGAAGTGTCCCATTAGTGAGTCGCCCTAGGGTCCTCGGCCCGACCCACTTGTCGGGAGACGATGTGGTGAGTACCCCTAGTCCAGGACACCGTCAATCACCCTTCAAAAGGTAATAGGCTCGATAATGTCGATGAACTCCTTGCTCTTGTGCTTCAAGATGATAGACTCCTCTACACTCAATCACTCTCTCACAAATTTGGCTTTGGTGGAAGTGATTGATTGGGTGGAAAGAAACTTGGGGAGTCTAGAGATCAAGATTCATATGGTAGGAATGGAATGGCATGATCTCAACACATGAGTAGGTGGCTGTCTCTCAGAAAATCTGATGGGATGAGTGGGGATATGTTCTGAGTGCTTCTCTTTCGAGTGAGTGGTGGTGGAGGGGTATATATAGACATCTCCAAAAATACAACTGTTACACCTAAAGTGACCAACTCAGTGACACCGATGTGTGAATCTCGGTGGTACCGAAGTGATCCAAAGGTGCCAATTTTTGAATCTCGGTGAGGCCGATATAGACTTCTCGGTGACACCCAAAGGTGGGAAACGGTCAGGTGGCAAAAACTCGGTGGCAACGATACAACCAACTCGGGTGCACCGAATAGGTGTAGTCAGACATCAATAGGTTTGCCACCTGATGAATTCGTCTACTATGGGTAGGGTCACAAGACTGACTTCATGGCCCACCTATAGACCCTCACTCGAGTTAAAGCGGCAGTTTCCGTAATGCTGCCTTAATTATCATTATTATGGCGCTTAGCTGATGGTGGCGTACCCTATATAAGCCACCCCCAGGCGCCATAAATAGGTTCCGACCTCTGTAATCCTCTATTCCCCCATAAGCAAAGCAAATCAGCCTTTGGGATCGAGACATAGGGTCTTTACCACTTCCGAGTGGGGCCTGAACTCATAAACATCCGAGTGAAACACCTGAGCCGTAGATAGACATCACCCCTCCATTCGTACCCCTGGTAGTATTGTCAGGCTTATTCACTCGATAGTTGGCGCCCATTGTGGGGCCGTGCTTCTAGCGAATTCCGGCACAGGTGGAATTTCCGTTTCTTCAGTCACCATGATGACTCCTAGCGGTTAGATCTTCTTTGGGTCCCTCAGCTTCAACGTTGGAAATATGCCCTAGAGGCAATAAATAAAGTGTTTATTATTATATTTCCTTGTTCATGATAATCGTTTATTATCCATGCTATAATTGTATTGATTGGAAACACATTACATGTGTGGGTAAATAGACAACACTTTGTCCCTAGTATGCCTCTAGTGAACTAGCTTGTTGGTCAAAGATCGTCAAGGTTTCCTAGCCATTGACATGTGATGTCATTTGATAATGGGATCACATCATTAGGAGAATGATGTGATGGACAAGACCCAAACTACAAACGTAGCATATGATCGTGTCAGTTTATTGCTACTGTTTTCTGCATGTCAAGTATATGTTTCTATGACCATGAGATCATGCAACTCACGGACACCGGAAGAGTTCCTTGTGTGTATCAAACGTCGCAACATAACTGGGTGACTATAAAGGTGCTCTACAGGTATCTCCAAGGGTGTCTGTTGGGTTGGCATGGATCAAGACTGGGATTTGTTACTCCGTGTGACGGAGAGGTATCTCAGGGCCCACTCGGTAGTACAACATCACAATAAGCCTTGCAAGCAATGTGACTAAGTGTTAGTCACGGGATCTTGTATTATGGAACGAGTAAAGAGACTTGCTGGTAACGAGGTTGAACTAGGTATGGAGATACCGACGATCGAATCTCGGGCAAGTAACATACCGAAGAACAAAGGGAATATCATACGGGATTAACTAAATTCTTGACATAGAGGTTCGACCGATAAAAGATCTTCGTAGAATATGTAGAGGTGTGTCGGTCATGTCTACATAGTTCTCGAACCCGCAGGGTCTGCACACTTAAGGTTTGGTGACGTTTCGGTAGTATAGAGTTATACATGGTGATGACCGAAGGTTGTTCGGAGTCCCGGATGAGATCCCAGACGTCATGAGGAGCTCTATAATGGTCCGTAGGTAAAGATTCATATATTGGAAGTCCTGTTTTGGTCACTGGAAAAGTTTCGGCTCATCGGTAGTGTATCGGGAGTGCCGGTAGTGTACCGGGAGACCACCGGGAGGGGTATTTCGACCCAAGAGGCTTCATGGGATATGGGAGAGTGAATACCAGCCCTTTGTGGGCTGGTGGAAGTCCCACACAAGGCCCATGCGGCTAGCGAAAGAAAAGCCCAAAGGGAAAAGTGGAAAAAAGGCAAAAAGGGGATGAATCCTAGTCCTACTAGGATTGGAGGAGGAGTCCTCCTCTCCTCCCCACTTCGGCCGAAACAAAGGAGGCTTGGACCTTGCGCGAAGGCCTCTCCTCCATCCCTCCTATATATACTGGTGGTTTTAGGGTTTTTGCACTAGATTTTCAGTCACGTGCTACTCGTTCCTCGATTGCATAGTTTCTCCTCTAGATCGGATTTCTGCAGTGCTTAGGCAAAGCCCTGTCGGAATAGCTCCACCACCATTGCCGGAGCGTCGTCATGCTGCCGAAGAACTATTCTACCCCTCCGCTCCCTCTTGCTGGATCAAGAAGTCAAAGATCATCATCAAGCAGTACATGTGCTGAACGCGGAGGTTCCGTCCGTTCGGTGCTTGATCGGGACGGATTGTGATTGCATCGCGGGACGCTCAGCGATTTGGATCGCGAAGACATTCGACAACACCAACCGCGTTTCTTAACGCTTCTCGCTTAGCGATCTACAAGGGTATGTAGATCCACTCTCCCTCTCGTAGATGCTCATCACCATGGATAGGTCTTGCGTGAACGTCGGAAATTTTTTGTTTCCCATGCGACGTTCCCCAACAGTGGCATCATGAGCTAGGTGTATGTGTAGATGAGATCTCGAGTAGAACACAAAGAGTTTGTGGGCGTTGATGCTTAGATTGCTTCCTCCCTTGGTCGTGTTTTGGTTCAGCGGTATTGTGGGATGAAGCGGCCCGGACCAACATTACTCGTACGCTTACGAGAGACCGGTTCCCTCAACTGCAACTTGTTACAAAAGATGGCTGGCGGGTGGCAGTTTCTCCTACTTTAGTTGGATAGGATTCGAAAAAGCGGTCGTTGATAAGGTTGAAAAGCAACTAATGTAGCACCGTTGTGGTTTATGCGTAGGTGAGAATTGTTCTTGCTAGATACCCGTAGCAGCCACGTAAAACATGCAACAACAATTAGATGACGTCTAACTTGTTTTTGCAGGGTATCTTGTGATGTGATATGGCCAATTACATGATGTGATATATGTGATGTATGAGATGATCATGTGTTGTATAGAATATCACGACTTGCATGTCGATGACTATGGCAATCGGCAGGAGCCATAGAGTTGTCTTAAATTATTGTATGACCTGCGTGTCAACCATTAAGCGCTATGTAATGCTTTACTTTATCGCTAAACGGTAGCAATAGTAGTACAAGCATGATGGGCGTGACAACCCCGATGGCGACACATTGATGGAGATCAAGAAGATGGAGATCACGGTGTCATGCCGGTGACGATGGAGATCATGCCGGTGCTTTCAAGATGGAGATCAAAAGCACAAGCTCATGGCCATATCATGTCACTTATGATTTGCATGTGATATTAATCCTTTTATGCACCTTGTTTTGCTTAGGATGACGGTAGCATTATAAGGTGATCCCTCACTTAAATTTCAAGATGAATTGTGTTCTCCTCGAGTGTGCACCGTTTCGAATGTTCATCGTGTTGAGACACCACATGATGATCAGGTGTGATAGACTCTATGTTCACATACAACGGGTGCAAGCCAGTGTTGCACATGCAGAACACTCGGGTTAAACTTGACGAGCCTAGCATGTACATACATGGCCTCAGAACACAAGAGACCGAAAGGTCGAACATGAGTCATATAGTAGATATGATCAACATGATGATGTTCACCATTGAAACCACCTCAACTCACGTGATGATCGGACTTGAGTTGGTAAATTTGGATCATGTGACACTCAGATGACCTGAGGGATGTCAATTTGAGTGGGATCTTTAGTAATTTGATTCACTAAACTCATTATCTTGAACAATAGTCTAAGTAACCTTTGCATATTTATGTCGTAGATCAATGGCTTGCACGGTAGCACCCCTGAATTTTAATGCGCTCCTAGAGAAAGCTAAGTTGAAAGATCATGGAAGTAACTTTGTTGACTGGGCCCGTAATCTGAGGATTATTCTCACGGCTTCCCAGAAATCATATGTCCTTGATGCACCGGTTGGTGACCAACCAGAAGGCATGACCTCCGAAGACGTTAACAACGCTTGGAAGGCACGTACTGGAGATTACTCAATAGTTTAGTGTGCAATATTGTATGGCTTAGAACCGGGACTTCAAAGACGTTTTGAACATCATGGAGCATATGAGATGTTCTTGGAGTTGAAGTTTATCTTTCAGAAGAATGCCCGGATCGAGGTATGAGACCTCCGATAAGTTCTATGCTTGCAAGATGGAGGAGAATGGGTCTATCAGTGACCATATACTCAGAATTTCTGGGTATTTGACTCGTCTAGCGGAGTTGGGAATTGCCCTTCCACCAAAGGCGATCACTGATAGAATTCTTCATTCACTACCACTTAGTTACAATATTTTGTGATGAACTATAACATGCACGAGATGAACAAGTCAGTCACCGAGCTATTTGCAATGCTAAAAGTCGTTGAGTCTGAAATCCAGAAAGAACATCAAGTCTTGATTGTCAATAAAACCACTAGTTTCAAGAAGAATGGCAAGGGCAAGGGCAAGAAGGGTAAAACCAAGAAGGGTGGCAAAGCAGTTGCTACTCCTGTAAAGAAGCCCAAGCATGGACCCAAGCCAGAAACTGAGTGTTTTCATTGCAAGGGAACTGGTCACTGGAAGCCGAACTACCCCAAGTACCTGGCTGACAAGAAGGCGGCCAATGACAAACAAGGTATATATGATATACATGCTATTGTTATGTACCTTACTAGCTCTCATTGTAGTGCCTGGGTATTTGATACCGGTTCGGTTGCTCACATTTGCAACTCAAAACAGGAACTACAGAATACATGAAGGCTGGCAAAGGATGAATTGACGATGCACCTGGGAAATGGTTCCAAGGTTGATGTGACCGTTGTCGGCACGCTCTCTCTTCGATTACCATCGGGATTAGTGACGAACCTGAATAATTTTTATTTAGTGCCTGCGTTAAGCATGAACATTATATCTGGATCTTGTTTATTGCGAGACGGTTACTCATTTAAATCAGAGAATAAAGGTTTTTCTATGTATATGAGTAATATCTTTTATGGTCATGCACCCAATGTGAGGGGTTTATTCATACTGAATCTTGATAGTGATGATACACATGTTCATAACATTGATGCCAAAAGATGTAGAGTTGATAATGATAGTACCACTTTCTTGTGGCACTGCCGTCTAGCTCACATTAGTGTAAAACGCATGAGGAAGCTCCATGCTAATGGACTTTTGGAGTCACTTGATTTTCAATAACTTGACACATGTGAACCATGCCTCATGGGCAAGATGACTAAAACATCGTTCTCTGGAACAATGGAACGAGCAAGTGACTTATTGGAAATCATACGTACTGATGTGTGCGGTCCAATGAATGTTACAGTGCGTGGTGGATATCGTTATTTTCTCACCTTCACTGATGACTTAAGTAGATATGGGTATATTTACTTAATGAAAAACAAGTCTGAAACATTTGAAAAGTTCAAGCAATTTCAGAGTGAAGTTGAGAATCATCATGACAAGAATATTAAATTCCCGCAATCTGATCGAGGAGGTGAATATCTGAGTTATGAGTTTGGTAGTTACTTAAGACAGTGTGGAATTGTTTCACAGTTGACACCACCTGGAACACCACAACATAATGCTGTGTCCGAATGTCGTAATCGAACCTTATTAGATATGGTGCATTCTATGATGTCTCTTGCTGATTTGCCACTATCGTTCTGGGGTTATGCATTAGAGACAACTGCATTCACTTTAAATAGGGAACCATCAAAATCCGTTGAGATGGCGCCATATGAGCTATGATTTGGCAAGAGGCCAAAGTTGTCGTTTCTTAAAGTTTGGGGATGTGGTGCTTATGTCAAAAAGCTTCAGCCTGAAAAGCTGGAACCCAAAGCGAAGAAATGCGTCTTCATAGGATACCCGAAAGAGATAGTCGGGTATACCTTCTATCTCAGATCCGAAGGCAAAGTGTTTGTCGCTAAGAAGGGAACATTTCTTGAGAAAGAGTTTCTCTCGAAAGAATTGAGTGGGAGGAAAATAGAGCTTGATGAGGTTACTGAACCTTTACTTCAACCAGAAAGTAGCACAGCGTAGAAAGATGTTTCTGTGGAACCTACAACGGTTGAAGAGGAAGTTAATGATGATGATCATGAAGCTTCGGATCAAGCTTCTATTGAACCTCGTAGGATGACAAGGCTGCGTACTACTCCTGAGTGGTTCGGCAGCCCTATCTTGGAGGTCATGTTGTTGGACAACAATAAACCTACGAGCTATGGAGGAGCGATGATGGGCCTGGATTCCAAGAAATGGTTAGAGGCCATGAAATCCGAGATGGGATCCATGTATGAAAACAAACTATGGACTTTGGAAGTATTACCTGAAGGGCGAAAGGCCATTCAGAACAAATGGATCTTTAAGAACAAGACAGACGCGGACGGTAATGTCACCGTCTATAAAGCTCGACTTGTGGCAAAGGGTCTTTCACAAGTTCAAGGAGTTGACTACGATGAGACCTTCTCACTCATAGCGATGCTTAAGTCTGTCAGAATCATGTTGGCAATAGCTTCTTATTTCGACTATGAAATTTGGCAGATGGATGTCAAAACAACGTTCCTCAACGGTTCCCTTGAGGAAGAGTTGTATATGATGCAACCAGAAGGTTTTTTCGATCCAGAGAATGCTGACAAAGTTTGCAAACTCCGGTGATCCATTTATGGGTTGGTGCAAGCATCTTGGAGTTGGAATAAGCATTTTGATGAGGTGATCAAAGCGTTTGAGTTTATACAAGTTTATGGAGAAGCTTGTATTTACAAGAAAGTGAGTGGGAGCATTATAGCGTTTGTAATATTATATGTGGATGACATATTGCTGATTGGAAACAATATAGAAATGCTGGAAAGCGTGAAGGAACATTTGAACAAGATTTTTTCAATGAAGGACCTAGGAGAAGCTGCTTTCATATTAGGCATTAAGATCTATAGAGATAGATCGAGACGCTTAACAACACTTTCACAGAGCACATACCTTGATAAAGTTTTGAAGAATTTCAAAATGGATCAGTCCAAGAAGGGGTTCTTGTCTATGTTACAAGGTGTGAAGTTGAGTAAGACTCAATGCCTAGTGACTGCAGAAGATAGAGAAAAGATGAGTGTCATCCCCTATGCTTCAGCCGTAGGCTCTATCATGTGTGCAATGCTGTGCACAAGACCCGATGTCAGCCTTGCCATAAGTATGGCCGAAAGGTTTCAAAGTGATCCTGGAATGGAGCACTGGGCAGCGGTCAAGAATATCCTTAAGTACCTGAAAAGGACTGAGGAAATGTTTCTCGTTTATGGAGGTGATGAAGAGCTCGTCGTAAAGGGTTACGTCGATGCAAGCTTTGACACTGATCTGGATGACTCTAAGTCACAAACCAAATACGTATTTATTCTCAATGGGGGAGCGATAAGCTGGTGCAGTTCCAAGCAAAGCATGGTAGGCGATTCTACGTGCGAAGCGAAGTAGATCGCAGCCTCGGAGGCAGCGAAGGAAGGTGTCTGGATGAAGCAGTTCATGACAGATCTTGGAGTAGTGATGTGAACTAGATTACTGACTCTAGTGCAAGTGGGAGACTATTGAAATATGCCCTAGAGGCAATAAATAAAGTGTTTATTATTATGTTTCCTTGTTCATGATAATCGTTTATTATCCATGATATAATTTTATTGATTGGAAACACATTACATGTGTGGGTAAATAGACAACACTTTGTCCCTAGTATTCCTCTAGTGAAATAGCTCGTTGGTCAAGGTTTCCTAGCCATTGACATGTGATGTCATTTGATAATGGGATCACATCATTAGGAGAATGATGCTCATCACCATGGATAGGTCTTGCGTGAATGTAGGAATTTTTTTATTTCGCATGCGATGTTCCCCAACATCCCTGCAGCGAGATCTTCTTCGGGTCCCTCAGCTTCAATGTCGACGATTCAGTGTGGCTGCAGGAAGCCCCGCTGGACATTGCCGCATTGCCCGCCCGAGGCATGATGCACTTCACTGTGACAACGTTCGGAGTCCTACTTAGACAGTCGTCGACCCCTTATCGGCCTACTTCATCGACTCGCATTGCAGCCTTTCGTCGACACTATGGGAGCTTGCAGCTATAGCGCTAGATTAAGCACGCTATGGCAGCTCAGGTCACAGCTAAGCAAGATCCAAAATGGTACTCTCACGAGTCCGTGCACTGCCTTTTCCCATCATCGGACGATGATTCCTCTGATGCAGCCAACTACGAGGGCAGTGGAGATGTCACCGAAGTCCTAATGGACGGCCCATCTAGGGACGAGCCTCCACCCGGATATTCCATAGGAAACACTCATGGATGGGACAGTGACCGCGGCAAGGCATCCTTCGATTGTTCTGTCCCTCGACCTCTCACTCGGGATCAGAGTGAGGAGACTCGGCACAGAAACAACGAAGTACTCCTCACTCCTATTGCTAGGACTTCCCTAGAGGAGATGGCTCTAGAGGCCATGCGCCAGGCCACTCTGGCGGAGCGCGAGCAATTGGAGTGGCTTCAACAATCACTTGACGAGCACGCCGCTAGGGAGTTTCCCAGATCTAGTCGGAGCCAGCACCAGCTGTTCACCAAGGAGCGGCCATACACCATCTCCGTGATGTGAATGCCTTTGATGAACTTGGCTGCGGCCACTCGGATCGCCTATTTGCTCCAACCGTCTGATTCGGCGGTAGACGAGGGCATTCGGCAGATCCAAGCCCTCCTGAAGACAGCTTTGGAGCAGAACGCCGAAGTATCGCAGTCCCATCAGCGCATTCATAGCAAGTCTGCTCGGGCAGAAACCAGTCGGCTCATAACCCACTCGGACCAAGGAAAGACCAACGGACTCCTCCTCATCCGAGAGGTCTGTATGGAGGACATTGGCATGATGATCATGATGCCAGCCGGACACCCCCTTCGAGGGGCGGATCCTATGGTGCGCGTCATTACGACGGCGGTCGTCCTCACGCTAGAGTACAAGAGCGTAGCCCCATTCGGCAGAGGGGCTATGGAGACAATGACCACAAACCTCCTTAGTTCAACGCTAGATCCATCATCACCCAGCATGTGGTGGACCGGAACAGGGACCAATGAGACTGAGCGAGTGGTTGGGGAGCGGCAAGTTCAATGGTGAGTCTAATCCATAAACTTGGCTCGAAGACTATCGAGTGGCAGTTGAGATCGGCGGAGGCAACAAGTTTGTCCCTATGAAGCACCTTCCGTTCATGCTTGAAGGGTCTGCGCATGCGTGGCCGAACCAATTGCCACCGAGCTACATCTACTGCTGGGAAGACTTGGCGTGAGTGTTCATCAAGAACTTCAAGGGTACGTACAAAGCGCCCGGGTGGTTTGACAAAGTAGCAGCATTGCATCCAAAAGAGCAATGAAACTCTCCGAGAGTACATTCAACAATAGACCACTGTGCACAATACAGTGGAAAACGTAACTGAACATCAAGCCGTTTGCGCCTTTAAGGCTGGCACTCGGTATAGAGAGCTGATTCTCAAGTTTGGCCGAGCTGGAGACCTGTCTCTCAGTCGGGCAATGGAGATAGCGAATAAATATGCCAATTGTGAAGAAGAGAACCACCTCCGCTGTGGCAAAGCACGTACCAATGATGCCCTCAGTCAGGAGGCAACGCGGGAAAAAGCAGCAATAGCAAAAGTGAAAGGCCGATGATCCTGAGAAGGCAGAGGTTGTAGCCATCCCCAGATAGGGCCAGGGCAAACCTAAGCCAAAAAATAAGAAAGAGTGGATTCCTAGGAAGAGTTCTGACTGCAAGCCTGACATTCTCGATCAACCATGCCAAGTTCACACAAAGACAGATGAATAGGGGAACATTGTGTTCTCGAAGCACACCACTCAGGAGTGTCGCCTGCTCAAGCAAGCTATGGGCAAGGAGTCTGTAGAAGACAAGGACGAGGCTGGCGATGAGGAGCAGCAAAGCCCAGGTTTCCTACTAGTTGACAAGGTCCTGAACATGATTTTTGCGGATGTCGAGAGCAAAATACGGTTGAAGGTGGTCAATCGGAAAGTGAACATGGCGGTTCTGACTGCCTCAAAGCACCTCAATTGGACTAAGACTCCAATGATGTTTTACCAATCTGATCATCCGCCCCACATAGCCACCCCCGGGAGGGAGGCGTTGGTCATCGATCCGATTGTAAACGGTATCCAACTGCACAAGGTACTTATTGATGGAGGCAGCGGACTCAACATCATCTATGCCGACACGCTTAAGGCCATGGGCATTCCGATGTCCCGATTGAGCAAGAGTAACATGCATTTCTATGGGATAGTCCCTGTGAAGAAGGTAGAATCACTCAGCCAGATCTCTGTGGACGTGGTATTCAGGAAGAATGACAAAAACTACCGGAAGCAACGGTTGACCTTTGAGGTGGTAGATTTCGCAGTGCTTATCACGCGATTCTAGGAAGACCTACCTACGCGCGTTTCATGGCCAGACCATGTTACGTTTACCTCAAGCTCAAGATGCTAGGTTCGAATGGCGTGGTCACAGTGACTGGCGACCGAGTGGTGGCATAGGAATGCCTCCAGCAGGGTTCCAAGATTGCCAATGAACAAGTTCTTGCAGCGAAACTCGAGGGATACAAGAAGGAGGTGGACATAGCAGATTTGCTTAGGTCGAAATGGCCTGCTTCCGAGTCGGCTTTCCAATCAGCCGACGAGACCAAGAAAGTCCATGTTCACCCGACTGACCCCAATGCTACAGCAACAAACATTTCCACCTCACTCGATGACAAATCGGAAGCCGAGCTCATCCAGTTCCTCCGTGAGAACTGGGACATCTTCGCATGGAAGCCGTCTGACATGCCCGGTGTTCCCAGGGAGCTGGCTGAGCACCGACTGCAGATAGATCCCAAAGTTAAACTAGTCAAGGAGTACTTGCGCCGATCCTCCGTAGAGAAGAGCAAGGCGATTGGAGAAGAAATAGCTCGGCTCCTAACCACCGAGTTCATTCACGAGATATACCACTCCGAGTGGCTTGCGAATGTTGTCTTGGTGTCCAAGAAGGATAAATCACTCCGAATGTGTATTGACTTCAAGCACCTCAATCGGGCATGTCCGAAAGATCATTTCCCTTTACCCTGCATAGACAAATAGTGGACTCTACTGCCGGATTTGAATGCCTATCGTTCCTGGATGCGTACTCCGGGTACCACCAGATTCGTATGTACAGTCCTTGTGAAATGAAAACAGCCTTTATCACCCCATTCGGGTGTTTCTGCCATGTCACAATGCCTTTTGGTTTGAAGAATGCTGGTGCCACTTTCCAGCGAATGATTCAAGAGTGCATGCAAAAACAGATCAATCGGAATGTGGAGGCCTACATGGATGATATTGTGGTCAAATCCAGGAAAGGTTCTGACCTCCTGGCTGAACTGGCTGAAACCTTCGCCAATTTACGACGCTTTGGAATAAATTTGAATCTAGCCAAGTGCACATTTGTAGTTCTGGTAGGAAAGCTACTAGGTTTCCTTGTTTTTGAATGGGGGATCTATGCTAACCCAGACAACATCGGAGCTATCGTCCGAATGAAGCAGCCAGAGTGTCTACATGATGTACAAAGGTTGTCAGGTTGTCTTGCGTCCTTGAGCCGATTCATTTGAAGACTCGGTGAAAAAGCCCTTCCACTTTACCGATTGATGAAGAAATCTGACAGTTTCGAGTGGACTCCTGAAGTGCAAGCCGCGTTTGAAGAACTCAAGGCATTGCTTTCCATCCAGGCAGTGTTAGCTGCTCTGGGCAGTCGGGAACCATTGCTCCTATATATTGTAGCGACTAATCAAGTGGTGAGCACCATCCTGGCAGTCAAGCACGAAGAGCCGGGGAAAATATTCAAAGTCCAACAAACTCATCTATTACATATAAGAAGTTTTGACTCCTTCTAAGAAGAGATGCCCACATTACTAGACGTTGGTCTATGGTATTTACTTGACTGGGAAGAAGGTGGTTCATTATTTCCATGATCACTTGTTTATAGTCTTCAGCAATGCTCCCCTATCAGAGATCTTACACAATCGAGATGCAGCTGGCTGAGTGACGATATGGGCAATTGAGCTCCTCCCATTGGAGATCAAGTTTGAAGCCCAGAAGGCAATCAAGTCCCAAGCATTGGTCGACTTTATGGCAGAGTGGATTGAGCAAGAGAAGCCGGCCCCGAGTGTTTGCGAACACTGGACCATGTTCTTTGATGGATCTAAGATGCTCAATGGTTCTGGGGCCGGTGTTGTCTTTGTCTCTCCCAAAGGAGACCGGCTGAACTACATCCTCCAAATACATTTCGACTCATTGAACAATGAGGCCGAGTACGAAGCACTCCTACATGGACTCCGAATGGCTATTTCACTCGGTGTTCATCATTTAATGGTCTACGGAGATTCGGACCTCGTTGTTAATCAAGGGATGAAGGAATGGGACATTCGGAGTCCGGCCATGAATGGCTACTACAACGCAGTCAGGAAGCTTGAGAAGAACTTTGAAAGTTTCGAACTACATCACATTCCTCATGCGAAGAATGAAGCAGCCGATGACTTGGCAAAGATTTTATCCACTCAGCAGGCAGTTCCCAAGGATATATTCTTCGAACATCTACCCGCCCCTACAATTGCAGAAGTTCCTTTCACAAAGGAGCCCCCCGCAAGCAGTCGGTCCGTCAAATCTGACAGAGGTTGACGTTCCAGCAGTGATCGATCTAGTCCAAGAAATATCGGTGATCACTCTCGAGTGGACTCAACCCTATTTAGCATATTTTCTCTAACAAGAACTCCCTGAAGACGAAGAAGATACCTGCCAGATCGTGCACCGATCTAAACCATTTGAAGAATTGGGAGACTAGATGTATATGAAAAGCACCACTGGGGTCACTCAGAAATGCATCTCCCCGGAAGATGGACTTCAGATCTTGCGGGATATTCACTCGGGAACTTGAGGCCACCACGTATCCTCTCGGACACTGGTTGCTAAAGCTTTTCGAGAAGGTTTTTATTGGCCCCGAGCCAACGAAGCTGCCAAAGAGCTGGTTGATAAGTGTGTTGGATGTCAGTTCTATAAGAACAAGTCTCACAAGCCAGCCTCTACGCTGAAGACGATTCCGCTCACTAAGCCGTTTGTCGTTTGGGGCCTCGACATGGTTGCACCCTTATGAACGAAATCGAGTGGATTCACCCACCTGCTCGTGGCAGTCAACAAATTCACTAAGTGTGTTGAGGCTAAACCCATCAAGAGTCTTGATGCAGGCACTGCCGTCAACTTCATTCGGCATATTATCTTTAGGTTTGGAGTGCCGCACGACATCATTACAGATAATAGGAAGAACTTAGACTCAGAAGTGTTCCGTGAGTTTTGCTTCTCCCAAGGCACTCAGGTCAATTACGCCTCCATGGCTCATCCACATTCGAATGGACAGGTAGAGCAAGCAAACAGGATGATCCTCCAAGGATTGAAACCCTAACTGATGAGAGATCTGGAGCATGCTATTAGAGCTTGGGTCGAAGAACTACCTTCGTTCTTCTGGGGCCTTCGGACGACCCCCAACCACTCTATGCAACATACTCCCTTCTTCATGGTCTACGGGTCGGAAGCCGTGCTCCCGTGTGATCTCCAATATAATTCCCCCGAGTGGAACAGTATGACGAAGTTGAAGCTGAAGCAGTGCGACAAGACGGACTCGACCTCCTAGAGGAAGAAAGAGAGTTATCCCTTATCAGATCTACAAATTATCAACCGGATCTAAGGTCTTAGCACGACAAACAGGTCAGAGGTCGAGCATTTCAGGAAGGAGATCTGGTTCTCCGACTCGATCAACAAAGACCCCACAAGTTGGCTCCTCCATGGCAAGGGCCGTATGTCATCTCCAAAATCCTGCACAATGGAGCGTATCAAGTGTACAACATCAAGGATGATGCAAAAGAACCTCGGACTTTGAACGCGGATCTTCTCCGCAAGTTGTACATGTAGAACATGATGAGTATAAATTAAGACTTTTGTAATAAATCCAAGTGATCTCGATGAATAAAGCTTTTTTTATTGTACCTTGTTGAAATTTGACTACCACCCCCTGTGGATGTAAAACACAAAACACTTAGCCACAAACCTGATTTTGCCTAAGTATAAACTACTACGAGTGAGGGACTCGCTCACATCGGAGTCTTAGCTGCGACTCCGCGTTGCCTAAGTTACCAAACTACACTGAGTAAGCTCTTACCAAGACTCGAGGGCTTTGCTACAGTTCTGCATCACCTAAGTTAAAAAACTTCTCGAGTGGGGCATTCTTCACACTCGATTTTCAAGATGAACCTGACAATCATTATTCATCTAAATGACAAACTACTCCGAGTGAGGTCCTCGCCCACACTCGGGGGCTTAGCTACGACTCCGCATCACCTAAGTTACCAAACTACTCTGAGTGAAGGTCGTACCAACACTCGGGGGCTTAGCTGCGACTCCGCGTTGCCTAAGTTACCAAACTACTCCGAGTGAAGGTCTTACAACACTTGAGGGCATATCCGCGATTCCGCATCGCCTAAGTTAGAAAACTTTTCGAGTGGGATATTCTCCACACTCGACTGTCAAGATGAATAGGACCATAATTGTTCATTTATGGACAAACATCTCCGAGTGAAGGTCTTTCCTGCACCCAGGGACTTAGTTGCGAACCCGAGTCGCCTAAGTTGAAATTCACATTCAAGTACGATGCACTCAAAATATCAAGTTAAGATAAAGCAGATGAGGACTGCATTTCTCAAAGAAAAAGTACGGACGATAGGATCCTCAGGCTCATTTAAAAGTCTCACAAATACTACTTGGCATTCCAAGGCGAATATTTAAAGAAGTTTTTAGCCCGACGTTCATTCGGGGCTAGGCACTGCTTCAAGGAACGTATCCAAGTCAAGGCTTTCTGCGATTCGTGTAGCTACCTCCATGAACATCTCCATGAAGTCTCCAACCCTAGCATGCTTCCGGTTGGTGACCTCCAAGGACTTTTGTTTCTTCTCATCCAATCCCTTGCAATGGACCCATACCCGTGAGAGAGCGATGTCAGCTCCGGCTCAGGTTGCTGATTACTTCCACATCTTCACTCGGTGCGGGACGTCTCTAACTTAGGTCTGAATGGACTCCAGGTCCTTGGAAGGTTCTTAGTCAGAGAATAGATCCTTTTCTATGTCCAAGATGCCAAGGCAAAGAAGCACGATATATGAAACTGCTTCGTCGATGTGTTGTTCCAGCCACAGAAAGGCCATGGCCGCACTATCCTTGAGCAGGTCTCGATACGGATCTAGCTCCTTCTCGATCTTCTCAGACTCCTCGGTAACATCGAAGCGGAATTCTGAGATCAGCCAAATATAAAGAGATATCAAAATCAAGCAAACTTCATTCGTACATTCAAAGATACACATGGGTCACTCGGGAAAGCTTACCTTTGAGTTTTTCGTTCACGGTGTCACCAAATTCGTCAACGAACTACTCCATCTCAGCTTTCTTGGTAGCAATGTGTTCGAATTTGGTCTTCCACTCAATGAGCTCCTCCTTGGTCTACTTCATGACGGCTTCAAGGGTCTATTTTTCTTCTTCCAGCTTGCTGAATGTCTTGAGCTTCTCCTCAGCCTCCTTTGTCTTCCGGCTGGCCTCTTTTTGAGCCACCGGCAGCTCAGTGTCCTTCTTCTTGAGGGCAGTCTTCACGGTTACTAAAGAAACAAAATTCTTCAGTCTCTTGACAAGGTTAATATTTTCTCCACGAAGATCTGATGAAGTGGATTTAGTTGGGCAGGGAGAAAGCACAACGAAGCGGCATTCGGACAGGAAAAACTATACCTTCAAGTGCATTCTTCTCCTGCTCCTCTCAGGTGTTCTTGGATTTCTCAGCATCTAAGTCTAGTCGCAAGGTCAACACCTCCTCATTTAGGGCATTATAGTGGCTTATGATCTCCACACTACAAGCAACAAATGGAGAGAGAAATTTCAGTCATACAATACATATGATCCGTTAGTCGCATATGATGTTCAAATCACTCGATCAAGATGCAAAACTCTAAGACTCCCACAGACTGCTTCAGTTAATAGCAGTCTCGGGGACTACACCCAGTGGGTGCGCTCAGCGTGCCCTCACTGCAAAATTTTAAGTACAAGATATTTCTATGCTATTAGACTACCGCCAACTGCTTCAGTCGATGGCACTCTCTGGGACTACAGCCAGTGGGAGCTCTTAGTGCGCCCCCACTAAAAAGTCAACACCCTGCGGGTGTGCTAAGTTGCAAACCCACTCGGAATTAAAACTACTGACAGACCAACCAAGACAACGAATGAAGAAGGTACTTACAAGAGTACTTACTCGGACGTTCTTCTGCAACGCCACGCTCGCGTCATGCACCATCTTTAGTCTATCGCACATTAGCTCCAGTTGGATCAATGCTTCCTTGCTCGCTCCCATCTGGTCCTCTAGGACATGGTGTAGCGAGAAGATGCTGGTCTCTCAAGGCATCAGTGTAAGAGATGACGTGCCTGTTCCGAGTGCAACTCTAGCACCCGAGATGGTCCCCTGGGATGTCGCCAAGGCACCGGGAAGAGATGGCTCTGGCATGACATCCTCCATGCTTGTAGCAGGATTCAACGGATTAGCTTTGTCAATCTCATCGATGTCGATCATTTCAGTCAGAGCTACAAGTGTTCAAATGTCATTCGGATGTAAGCAAGCATACTAACATAATTAGAAGACAAGAAAGAAGAAAAATCAAAGCATGAACAAAGAAAGTCTCGGAGGTTACCCTTACAAGACGCCGCATCTACTTCAGCTCGATCCTTCTCCATAGTTTGAGGTCCAGGTGAAGTGCTTGAGGTATTGTCACTTCAAATGAAAGATTCGAATTTTTAAAACACACTCGGATAAGCTCAAACAACAACATTCGGATGAAAACCCCTTACGCTGAAGCAACTGGGATGGCCATCTTGATCTTCCGAATGATAACCGCCTTCCGAGGCTTGGCTGAAATAACCTTGGCTTCCTTTGCGGTCTTCTTAGGCGACGAGACCAACTCTGCATGACTATGCTTCATATTCCGGGTCGAGGGAGCATGGGCAGTCGGCTTGACAACACTCAGCTTCGGTCCACCACCAGCAACCCCAGGGTCATGGCGTGACTTGGAGCGGGACTCAGGCACACCTCCTTCTGAACACGAGGACACCACCTCACAGCTCTCATCTGAGTCCCCTTCATCGTCTTCGTCGTCCTCTTCTTCTTCCCCCACTCTGGTGGAATCTTCCGCGATATCCGTATCGCTCGCCACATCAATCAGATCCCGGTTCATCATCGGAATCTCGCCAATCAAGCCCACGAAAGCCTGCCGAATGTTAATAAATAAATCAAGATAGGCAAGTACAAGCACAACAGAGTCACTCGGATTACAAGTCTCGAGAAGTTACCTCATTTGTCTTGTTTTCTAGCGAATACGGGGGCACCAGTCTGCTCCCCTTGGGGTTGTCGCGTGCCATAGTGACCGCCTTGATCTTGGATCCGCCTGATTCTGCATCAAGTTCCTTAGGGTGTTTCCCAGTGAAATCATCTGCTCTGGTGTAATCCCACATAGGGGGGATCCTTTCTTACAGCGGTTGAAATCTCCTCTGAAAGAAGACTTCGAGCAGGTCCAAACCATTGACGCCCTTCTGCACTAAGGCCACCAGGGCAATGACCAAAATGTCCACGTCCACCTTTTCTTCCTTGGTCACAGTCAGCTTGGGAAGCGACCGAATGCATTCTGACGTGTACAAAGGAAGCCCTGGCTGGTTGTCTTTGACAGAAACATCATGGCAATAAAACCAATTCTCCTGCCAGCATTTCACCAACTCGGGAAAAGTAATCGCTGGAAAACAACCCTTGCCTCTCAACTGGATGCCTAAGCCCCCACAAAGCTGGGTCACATTGGTCCCATGCTTTGAACGAGTGGGTTTCTTAACTCTCATCACTCGTCAGGTGAACAAGTGGTTAAACAGACCCCAGTGAGGGTGCCAGCCGAGGAAGTTTTTGCACAAAGACACAAAAGCAGCTAAATACATGATGGCGTTGGGCGGAATGTGGTTGAGCTGGGCACCGAAGAATTCGAGGAAACGGCGGAAAAACGAATGATGCGGAAGGGAAAAACCTTGTTCGAGGTGGGTCACCAGGAGCACATGCTCATTCCCTCGTAGAGAAGGTTCATCCTCACCCGCTTTCGGCAGCCTCCAACTCCCCCTGGCCAGGAGCCCCTGGTCCTCCATTTCACGCAACCGGGCCTTGGTGACCTGTGACGCCATCCAGTCGCCCTGGATCCACCTCGCTGGCACGCCAGCACTGGAGGAGGAGCCGTGCGAACCCCTCTTCACCTACTGATCTTTTGCGGTGCCGCATGGTTCATCTCTGACGAGGTCGGGCTCACGACAGAGTAATTCATTGAGTGGGGTGGTTTGCAACGGAGAAGTCGAGGGGAGGAAGAGGAAGTGAGATATGTTCCCCCTCCGCACAGTGTTTCTGCCTTTATAGTAATTATTGGGCGTAATCTCTGGTCGTTAATCCCTGGACGAAGCGAGATATGTGAATCCCAGATCCAGGATATCATGGACATGTGGCGGAAATTATGGCATAGTTATCGGGGCGCCACGCGCACTACCCCCACAAATTCCGTGAATCACCCATTCAGTCGCACGTGTACTCACGCCCTTAGCGGGTTTTGGACGCACAGAAGCCCCGTCATGCTTTACAAAAAAGAGAAAACAACTCGATACACCAAATCGCCTGATGATTCGTTGGCAACCCGGGTGACTGGTCTATTGTAACAAAGCACTCGGACACAATGGCGGAGCATTCTGAACAACCCATCAGAGAAACATTAGAAATACAAACTCGAACATTCGACCAATGAATGTTGATCCTGAATCCATCGAGATATGAATTCGAATGGGAAACGACATAGGTCATTCCCTGAGACACTGATACGTCTCCAACGTATCTATAATTTTTGATTGTTCCATGCTGTTATATTATCAATCTTGGATGTTTTATAATCATTTTATAGTCATTTTATATCATTTTTTGGTACAACCTATTGACATAGTGCCAAGTGCCAATTCTTGTTTTTTCCATGTTTTTTACATCTCAGAAAATTAATACCTGACGAAGTCCAAATGCCACTAAACTTCACAATGATTTTTATGGGCCAGAAGGAACATAACGGGCCCTGGCTATGCCTGGGGGGTGCCCCGAGGGAGGCACAACCCACCAGGGCGAGCTAGGAGGCCCAGACACGCCCTGGTGGGTTGTGCCCACCTCGGGTGCCACCTGGACCACCTCTTCGCTCTATAAATACCCCAATATTCCAGAAACCCTACAGCGACAGATGAAATATTCATCTAGCCGCAGTAGAGTCCAAAACCACCAGATCCAATCTAGACACCATCTCGGATGGGGTTCACCACCTCCATTGGTGCCTCTTCGATGATGCATGAGTAGTTCTTTGTAGACCTTCAGGTCCGTAGTTAGTAGCTAGATGGCTTTCTCTCTCTCGCTGAATTCTCAATACAATGGTCTCTTGGAGATCCATATGATGTAACTCTTTTGTGGTGTGTTTGTTGGGATCGATGAACTTTGAATTTATGATCAGATCTATCTTTTTATATCCATGAAAGTTATTTGAGTTTCTTTTATCTCTTATATGCATGATTTCTTATTGCCTCATATTTCTTCTCTGATATTTCAGTTTTGTTTGGCCAACTTGATCTATTTATCTTGCAATGGGAAGAGGTGCTTTGTAGTGGGTTCGATCTTACGGTGCTTGATCCCAGTGACAGAAAGGGAAATGACACGTATGTATCGTTGCTACTAAGGATAAAACGATGGGGTCTATCTCTACATATATAGATCTTTTCTACATCATGTCATCGTTCTTATTGCATTACTCCATTTCTCCATGAACTTAATACACTAGATGCATGCTGGATAGCGGTCGATGTGTGGAGTAATAGTAGTAGATACAGGTAGCAACCGGTCTATTTATCTTGGACGTGATTCCTATGTAATGATCATTGCCTGGATATCGTTATGAGTATTTAAAGTTCTATCAACTTCCCAATAGTAATTTTTGACCCACCGTTTGCTATTTTTGTCGAGAGAAGCCACTAGTGAAACCTACGGCCCCCGGGTCTCTTTCTCATATTATTTGCCTTTACGATCTACTTTTTTCTTGCATTTATTTTCAGATCTATATTTACAAAAACCCAAAAATACCTTGCTGCACTTTATTTTATTTGGCGTTCTATCTATCAACATTTACAACTTTCTCCCGTCCACGTGCCTTTCTGGCGCCGTTACCCGAAAGGGATTGACAACCCCTTTAACACGTCGGGTTGCGAGTATTTGTTATTTGTGTGCAGGGGATGTTTACGTTGTGTTGCTTGGTTCTCCTACTGGTTCGATAACCTTGGTTTCATATCTGAGGGAAATACCTACCGCCGCTGTGCTGCATCATCCCTTCCTCTTTGGGGAAATACCAACGTAGCTTCGAGTGACATCAAAAGGAATTTCTGGCACAGTTGTCAGGGTGGATCTTCAACATATACCAGGTTCCTAATCTCAAATCTCATCTCCTTTCAATTTAAATTATTTGCCACTTGCCTCTCGTTTTCCTCTCCCCCACTTCACAAAAATTTGTCGTTTTATTCGCCTCACTTTTTCCGTTCGCCGTTTTCTTGCCGGATCTGTTTTTGTGTGCAACCGTGCTTGCTGTTACTATGCATAGTTCTGCCTTTATCGCTTGCACTCCCGAGAATGAGGTTCTCAACTTTAAACAAAGGGGAGTAGAAAATTTAATAGACGCTTGGTATAGAATTTGCAATGCTCATAATAGATCTATCCATAAGCAAGCTACCATTGTTCTTCTTTGTTGTTTTTATGTTGGCATCACCACTTGGTATAGATTCGTCCTTAATACAATTACCAGTGGAAATTTCTTGATGTGTCCCTCTCTTGATGCTTTTAATGCTACGGGAAATCTAGTGGGATCACCACCTCTCATGATTAATGAAACAACTTTGACTCTTGAGCATGTTATGGAAAGACAAAATGCTATTGAGAAGACATTGCTCATCAAAGATCATATGGAAATTATAGACAAAAAGTTGCATAATTTTTCCACTAATATTGGGTCAAAAGCGGGAGATATTTTTAAGTTGTTAAAAGAGAAGGGTACCATAAACCATGAAAGAATAGAAGAAAGTCCGTCTCGAATTGATAAATTCGAAGAAATATTTAGTAATCTAAGCATGACTTTTTCTTCCACTAAAACTATCGAGAAAACTCCCATAAAGAGGGGTAGATCCAAGAACAAGGGTACAACATCTAGTAACAATAATAAAGGAGATCTTAAAATGATTAGTATTCACCTGGATTTTGTTAAACTGATAAGAGATCCTTTTTGCAAGAATAAATTATTTCAATTTATTCCTAGGGGTATTTGTATATAAAATCTTTATGCTAAATCTCTTAAGGATCCTAAGTGTTTGATTGAAGAGTTGGACAAAGATGACAAAACTTAGATCCTTGCTTTATGCCTAGCTAAGGGCGTAAAACAATAGCGCTTGTTGGGCGGCAACCCAATGAATAAAATTTATTTTTTACTTTTTGATTTATGTTCTTGAGTTTTTACACAATTATGCTACTGTTATGATTGTGTTTTAATTAGTGTTTGTGCCAAGCAAAGCCTTTGGGATCATGTTGGGTGATAGTTGCTTTGATCTTGTTGAAAAACAGAAACTTTGTGCGCCAGTCATATGATTATTCAAAAATCACATAAGCGTGATAAAATTCTGAATTTTTTACAAAATATTGATATACAAATTTCTCACGTTTTCCTAATTTTTCAGAATTTTTTGAGTTACACAAGTATTCGAAATATCCAGATTCCTATAGACTGTTCTGTTTTTGACAGATTCTGTTTTCTTTGTGTTGTGTGCTTATTTTGATTGCTCTATGGTTTTCTTTGATGAGTTTTTTCCATAGAAAAGTGTGAATACAGTAGGTATAATGCAAGAACAAAATATGGATTGGTTTAATACAGTACTTATATTAGTGATTTATTTTTCTTATACTAACGGATCTCACGAAGGTTTTGTTGAGTTTTGTGTGATTGAAGTTTTAAAGTTTTGGGTTATCTTACGATGGACGAAGGAAGGATGGAAGAGCCTAACCTTGGGGATGCCCTGGCATCCCAAGCTATTATCCAAAAATGAGCAAGCAACTAAGATTAGGGATGCCCCCGAGTGGCATCCCCGCTTTCCTCCAACGATCATAGGTATTTTACTCGAAACTATATTTTTATTCGTCGCATGATATGTGTTTTGCTTGGAGCGTCTTGTATGACATGAGTCTTTGCTTGTTTTATTTTGTGTTTTAAGTCTTGATCCCTTGCTGGACACACCTATTTGAGAGAGCCAAAATTATATCATGACTAGTTAGTATTGCTCTCTATGCTTCACTTAAATTTTTTATGAGCAATGGACTTGCTCTAGTGCTTCACTTATATATTTTTGAGCATGGTGTGCTTTGTATTTTTAAAGAGATGCTCTCTTAATTCACTTAGATTTATTTGAGAGTTAGTAAAATTTTCAATAAATTCTCTCTTGCTCCACTTAAATTATTTTGAGAGAAAGAAGAAAAACTATGCTCTTGATCTTCACTTATATTTGTTTGAGATTATGAAAAGCAACACATGAAAGTTAGTTCCAAAGTGATAGATATCCAAGAAGGATATAATACAAACTTTCATGAAGATCATTAGACAAAATAAACTTGATTCTTAGTAATAGTTTTGAGATATGATGATGTGATATGTGAATTATGTTGATGAGTAATTATGCTTTAGTAAGAATATTGGTGTTAAGGTTTGTAATTCCCTATGCAAGTACGAAAGTCAATAGTCATGCAATGAGATTATATCCTACTTGTGGTGCATTATTAGGTGTTATTTATGCTCAATGCTTGCTTATGAGATTATCCGTTTCTTAGTTGGTCGCTTCTCAATCTTTTGATAGCCTTCATTTTGCACCAAGTATGAGCTCTACTTGTGCATCCAAATCCTTAAACCTAGTTTTTGCCACATGAGTCCACTATACCTACCTATATGTGGTATTTCCGTGCCGTTATAAGCAAATTTGTATGTGCCATCTCTATTTTTCAAAATAAACTTCTCTTTTGTGTGTTTCTTTCGCTTGCGCAGCGGTGAGGGATGGCTAATGTTTTCCATGCTAGATGTGTTATCCTCACGATGAGTGTTTATTCACTTGTCATTGCACGAGAGTAAGGCAAAGGTATTAGGGATGCCCAATCCCGAAATGCAAAAAATGAATTTACTTTATGTTGTCAAATAATAAATTCCTTGGGAAGTGTTGGCATGGAGGGCATCCATGATACGGTTAGCCATGGAAAGTGAAAGTATGGTGGAAAAAGGAATAAACTTTATTTTCTGTTTGGGAACCGCCTATGATATATCTAGCATGGAAAGTGTTGGGAACTCTAAGTCGTTTTCGTTGGTGGGATGGATACACCTCCCAAAATGTTTTTATGTCTAAGTTTTTCGCTTTGAGCTCTATCACCTCTACAAATCCCTAGTTCCCTCTACGAAGGGCCTTTCTTTTACTTTATGCAATTTTTATTTTTGAATTTGAGTCTTCATCTTCTCTTACCAAAGCACCACCTAGGAGGCAATATGATCGTACTTAAGTATTGGGTGTAGCTAATATTCGAGTGTGTTTCATGAATGGATCAATGTTTGAGCATGATGGGCTAGGGATAACTTATTTTAGCGTTGATATTTTGAAAGACATGGTTGCTTGTTGATATGCTTGAGTATCTGAATTATTATATCAAAACTAGGCTATTGATTTGAGCAACTAAAAGTCCAAATGTCCATGCTACAACAAAAATAATATGATATGACATGTTAGGCAGCATTCCACATCAAAAATTCTGTTTTTATCACTTACCTACTCGAGGACGAGTAGGAGTTAAGCTTCGGGATGCTGATATGTCTCCAACGTATCTATAATTTTTGATTGTTCCATGTTGTTATATTATCAGTCTTGGATGTTTTATAATCATTTTATATTATTTTTTGGTACTAACCTATTGACATAGTACCAAGTGCCAGTTGTTGTTTCTTCCATGTTTCTTACATCGCAGAAAATCAATACCAGACGAAGTCCAAATGCCACGAAACTTCACTATGATTTTTTATGGGCTAGAAGGAAAATAACGGGCCCTGGCTGCGCCCGGGGGAGTGCCCCGAGGGAGGCACAACCCACCAGGGCGCGCCAGGAGTCCCAAGCGCGCCCTAGTGGGTTGTACCCACCTCAGGTGCCCTTGGACCGCCTCTTCGCTCTATAAACACCCCAATATTATAGAAACCCTAGAGCAACAGACGAAATATTCATCCAGCCGTCGTAGAGTCTAGAACCACCAGATCCAATCTAGACACCATCTCAGATGGGGTTCACCACCTCCTTTGGTGGCTCTCCGATGATGCGTGAATAGTTCTTTGTAGACCTTCGGGTTCGTAGTTCGTAGCTAGATGGCTTTCTCTCTCTCGCTGAATTCTCAATACAATGGTCTCTTGGAGGTCCATATGATGTAACTCTTTTGCGGTGTGTTCGTTGGGATCGATGAACTTTGAGTTTATGATCAGATCTATCTTTTTATATCCATGAAAGTTATTTGAGTTTCTTTTATCTCTTATCTACATGATTGCATATAGCCTCATATTTCTTCTCCAATATTTGGCTTTTGTTTGGCTAAATTGATCTATTTATCTTGCAATGGGAAGAGGTGCTTTGTAGTGGGTTCGATCTTACGATGCTTGATCCCAGTGACAGAAAGGTTAACGACACGTATGTATTGTTGCTACTAAGGATAAACGATGGGGTCTATCTCTACATAGATAGATCCTGTCTACATCATGTCATCGTTCTTATTGCATTACTCCGTTTTCCATGAACTGAATACACTAGATGCATGCTGGATAGTGGTCGATGTGTGGAGTAATAGTAGTAGATGCAGGCAGGAGTCGGTCTACTAATCTTGGACGTGATGCCTATGTAATGATCATTGCCTGGATATCGTCATGAGTATTTGAAGTTCTATCAATTGCCCAACAGTAATTTGTTCACCCACCATTTTCTATTTTTCTTGAGAGAAGCCACTAGTGAAACCTTTGGCCCCGGGTCTCTTTCTCATATTATTTGCCTTTGCGATCTACTTTTTTCTTGCATTTATTTTCAGATCTATATTTCCAAAAACCCAAAAATACCTTGCTGCACTTTATTTTATTTGGCGTTCTATCTATCAACATTTACAACTTTCTCCCGTCCACGTGCCTTTCTGGCGCTGTTACCCGAAAGGGATTGACAACCCCTTTAACATGTCGGGTTGCGAGAATTTGTTACTTGTGTGTAGGGGCTGTTTACGTTGTGTTGCTTTGTTCTCCTATTGGTTCGATAACCTTGGTTTCATATCTGAGGGAAATACCTACCGTCGCTATGCTACATCATCCCTTCCTCTTTGGGGAAATACTGACGTAGCTTCAAGCGACATCAGACACCGTCGATGTGTCGTCGGTGCTCCCGAGTGATGACCACTCGATCTTTCGAACATCACGGTTTTGGGGGCTACTAGTGAGGTCATCTACTATGGGTAGGGTCACAAGACTGTCTTCATGTCCCACCTATAGACCCTAACTGGCTGTCATTATTTTCTCATGGGGTGTTGCGCAAGACGGAAGATGCCATGAGGTGGCTTATCGAGGTGAGAGCAAGGCTGTCGTGGATGATCCGGGACGGGTATGCGAACAACACGAAGTGGTTTACCCAGGTTTGGGGCTCTCCGAAGAGATAAGACCCCTACTCCTGCATGTTTGTATATATGTGGAATATCTGGTACATGGTTGCTCCTGGAGCTTTATGAGAGAGGATAGCCATGAGGCTTCATGGCTCATGTCTGTGTATGTGTGAGCACCTGAGAGTGGAACCCCCCATATGTGGTGGGCATGAGGCCTTTATATATGCATGAGTGGGTAGCTTGGGATGTAAGCTACAGTGGGTAGCTTACATTCCAAGTAGCTTCCGGTGTAAGCTACCATGGGTAGTTTTCATGTCAAGCCATATGTAGGTTGTGAACTAAGCTAAGTCTGTCCCCTGGTGCACTTTATAAATTAGTGTCCAGGGGGCAGGTTACACTATAGATAATAATGCATGACACGCGTACATTGCACTACTGCTCGCCAATAGTGCGCCGCCACTGGATACGGCCGTTTGGTCCGCGCGTGCCCGATGGGACGTCGTAGTTGGCTCCGGACTATCGGCTGGCGGGCGTAGTTGGCTAGTCGAAGTAGCCGGCCACGGGTGTGAGTCGGAGCAGCCAGTCCGGGCGGGCGAGCACCCTGTCTGACTCGCCGTCTTTGGGATACCCGGGGGTCATCCCCCCAACAGTAGCCTCCGAGCCTCCTGGCGACTCGTAGAGTCGGGCGGAGGATTTTCGTAGTCGTTGTCGTTGTTGTTGTAGAAGTTGCCGATGACGGTCGATCGCTGGTTGGGGATGACGCGGGTTGCTTCCAGCGGGGGCGCGCCAACGCACCCGTTGGGTGTAGCCTCCGAGCCTCCGGGCGACTCGAAGAGTCGGGCGGAGGGTCTTCGCTTATTGCTGAAGTAGACGGTGGTGTCGAGGATGCCAGGCCCGGACGCAAAATACGCCGGCTGATGGGCGCGAGGCGATGCCGTGGGCGAGTGCGGAGTCCATCGGCCGGCTGTTTCCAACGGGGGTGCGCAAGCGCACCCGTTGGGTGTAGCCTCCGAGCCTCCGGCGACTCGAGGAGTCGGGCGAAGGGTCTTTGCTGTTGCTGAAGCAGGAAGTGGTGTCGAAGATGTCTGGCGTAGACGCGGGGTCCACTGACTGAAGGGCGCAAGGCGCTGCCGAAGGCGGACGTGGGGTCCGCCGGCTAATGGGCATGGAGGCCTGCCGAGGGTGGACACGGGGTCCACCAGCTATCGAGCGCGAGTCGCTGCCGGGCACAGATGGAGGGTCCGCCGGCTAGTGGGCGCGGAGCCCTATTGAAGGCGGACGAGGGGTCTGTCGGTTGTCGAGTGCGAGCTGCTGCCAGGTGCGGACGGAGGGTCCGCCGGCTGATGGGCGCAAAGCCCTGCCGAAGGCGGCCACGGGGTCCGCCGACTGTCAAGCGCGCGGCGCTGCCAGACACGGACGGAGGGTCCGGCGGCTGGTGGGCACAGAGCCCTGCCGAAGGCAGACACAAGGTCCACCGGATGTCAAGCGCGAGGCACTGCCAGGCACGGACGGACGGTCCGCTGGCTGGTGGCCGTGGAGCCCTGCCGAAGGTGAAAGTGGGGTCCGCTGGCTGTCGAGCGCGAGGCGCTGCCGGGGGCGGACGGAGGGTCCGCCGGCTGGTCGGTGCGGAGCCCTGCCGAAGGCAGACGAGGGGTCCACCGGCTATCGAGCGCGAGGCTCTGCCGGGGGCAGACAGAGGGTCCGCCAACTCATGAGCGCGGAGCCCTGCAGAAGGCGGACACGGGGTGTGCCGGCTGTCGAGCACGAGGCTGTGCCGAGGGCGGATAGAGGGTCTGCCGGCTTGTGGGCAAGCCCTATCGAAGGCGGACGCGGGGTCTACAGGCAGTCAGGCACGAAGCTCTGCCGGGCACGGACAGAGGGTTTGGTGGCAGGTGGGCGCAGAGCCCTGCCGAAGGCGGACGCAGGGTCCGCCGCCGGCTGTCGAGTGCGAGGCGCCGCCGGGCACGGACAAAGGGTCCGCCGGCAGATGGGTGGTGCCCTACCTAGAGTAGCCTCCGAGCCTCTGGGTGAGGAAGGCTTCTCATGGAGACAACCATGAAGAAGACAAGGTTAGGTCGGTGTAGATACATCAAATATTTGATTTTGGTAGTGCAAGTTGGTGTAAAGGGTGCCGACTTGGTTTCGTGCGAGTCCCCTTAAGTCTTTTTCATGTTCTCTCCGCTCTTTGGCTTTTGCTCTTGCTAGCCAAACAGCCGGGAGCCATTCTGTAGCTGAGGCGAAGAGTGGGCCACGGAATGGAGCGTACAGTACTCGGATTCTGGGAGAGGACTCGAGCGAGCAGATACTCATAAATGAAAACCACCGGGTCGCCCAAGCCATTTTTCTCCCTGGATGCTTTTCGCGTGTGGTGATCTCCAGCTTTTGCTCTTGTTAGCCGGACAGCCGCAGTGCGGTCTGTAGCTGAGACGAAGAGTGGGCCTTCAGTCCCGTGCACGCTACTAAGCCGTCCCATGGGAACGAACGTATCGGGCCAAGCGGCCAGTCCCGGGTGAGACTAGCCGGTGCCAGGATGAATGGTAAGGCAGCAGAATAAATGCCGAGATGGCTCCCTGTGGTCGCTCGGAGTTATTTGTTTTGTGTGTACGGTGCTAGGGTATGCGCGTGGAGATCTCACATTGCTTTTGGGTGCCGACGAGGCATTTTTGTCTACGTTGGCCAACGCGGTTTGTAGCCAACGTGGCCCTGCTGACACGTGCGAGGCACTGTCGGGCGTGGACTTGGGGTCCGCCGGCTGATTGGTGCGAGGTGCTGCCGGGCACGAACACGGGGTCCGCCGGCTGTCGAGCGTGACGCGCTGCCGGGCATGGACGCAGGGTCCGCCGGCTGTCGAGCGCAAGGCGCTGCCGGGCGTGGACGCGGGGTCCGCCAGCTGGTGGGCGCAGAGCCCTGCCGAACGCGGACACGGGGTCCGCTGGCTGATGAGCAGGAGGGGTCGCCAGGCACGAACGCGGAGTCCGCCGGCTAATGGGCGTGGAGCCCTGCCGGGCGCGAATGCGGGGTCCGCCGGATGATGTGCACGAGGCGCTGCCGAGGGGGGACACAGGGTCCGTCGACTGATGTGCGCCGCGGCGCTGCCGAGGGCAGACGCGGGGTCCGCTGGCTGATGAGCGCGAGGCTCTGGCGAAGGTGGTCATGGGGTCCGCCGGCTGGTGTGCGTTAGGCGCCGCTAGGCACGAACATGGAGTCCGCCAGCTAATGGGTGCGAAGCCCTGCCGGGCACGGATGCAGGGTCCGTCGGCTGATATGCGCGAGGCACTGCCGAGGGCGGATGCAGGGTCCATTGGCTGATGAGCGCAAGGCGATGCCGAAGGCGGGCGCGAGGTCCGCTGGCTGGTGTGCGTAAGACGTTGCCGAGGGAGAACATGGGGTCTGCGGCTGATGATCGCGAGGCGCTGCTGGAAGTAGCCTCCGCTCTTTCGGGTGAGGAGGTTTGTTGATTTGCACGTAGGCAAGACGGTGGTTGTTGAAGATAGCCGACGCGGCTTTTTGTCAGTGGAGTGCGACCTTTTACCAGCAGGGCGCGCCGGCCGCACCCGCTCGTTGTCATATCTGCTGGGTGTAGCTGTGAAGCCAACTGCCCAGCCGGCCCGGTGTCGAAGTAGACGGCAGGCCAGCCAGCCAGACGGTGACACAGATCGGCCATCCGAGTGGGGACACGGGCACGTAGACGCATGTGCTTTCTTCTTTTTTTGAACGGCAGGGCAGCCGACCCTTTTCTTCTCTGTTCTTAGGCACGCACGGGATCACGGGTGAGACAGTTGCCAGCTGGTGCACCCAGCCGAGGGGTGGGACGTGGAAGAAATCGACCTGGGTTTGAGCCGGCGGCCGGGACGCAAGGGGCCGGTGGGTGGAGCCGGCGTGGCTGAGGGCGGAATCGCGAGCAGCCAGTGCGTGGAGGCCGACCGGGAGGCAAAGCATGGGGGACGGAGGTCGGGCGCGACCGTGACAGCCGGCCGTGGGCCGTGGCGGCTGGAGCCGGAGGCCAGGCACGGTAGCGATAGCCAGAGCCGGTGGGCGTCTAGGGCACAGGACGGCGCAACCGGCGGGTGGATCGACAAGCGGGAGCCGCGGCCGATGCGAAGCCGGCCGATGTGAGGGGGAGGCGTAGGTGGCCGCACGAGGTGGAGGCGTAGGCAGGGCCGGCTGGAGCGGCGGCTGGCAGGCGGGCACGCGTGGGCAAGGCCGGCCGGAGCGTCGGCTGGCAGGCGGGCACGCGTGGGCGAGGCCGGCCGGAGCGGCGGCTGGCAGGCGGGCACGCGTGGGCGAGGCCGGCCGGAGCAGCAGCCAGCAGGCGGGCGTGTGCTGGCGGGGCTGGCTAGGTGCGGGGGCGCAGCGCGGGAGGCAGAGGTCGGGGCGGCGACTAGACGCGTGGCCCTTGATGCATGCGGGCACATGCGGAGGGAGTAGGCCACGACAACGGGGACCTCCGAGCGCACTGGAGTGGCTCGGCAGACCGGAGCAGCGGCGAGGAGGTGCTGGGGCGGGGCCGAGTGGTCATGGAGGTGGCGCGCCCGCCGGTGACGGGCGGAGCAGTGAGGCGGAGCGCACGGGCGCCGGGAGCAAAGGCGCGGGAGCAGTGACGCGGTCCTCTAGGCACGGACGGGCGGCCGTGGAGGTGCCTGCTGGTGGTCGGGCCACCGTTGTGCACCCACAGGTGCCTCACCGTTGTGCACGGACGGAGAGGGCTAGCAAACCCGCGCGCTGAGGTGTGGCCAAGATGTGGCCATAGCCGACGACCAAGGAGACGGGCGAGGGCGGAGCTGTGCGTGCGAGGGCGACGAGGCCGGGCACAGGCGGAGAAACGCGGGAGCCATGACGGGTGAGGCAATGCGGACGTGCCGTCCCGTACGGTCGGCGGCGCGTTGGAGTGAACTGGAGGTGGGCGAGGCCAACGGAGGGGCCACGCTGTCCAGTGTGGCCGCCATGAGGGCATGTTGACGTCAAGCCCCTGAGCACTGCCAGTGAGACGGCGGTAGCGCCATGATGGTGATGACAAGGCCGACGGCGGGGACACGCCATCTCATGCGGCAGTCCCGGGAGCGTGTTGGTGTCGAGCTCCCGAGCGCCACCGGAGAGACGGAGTTAGCGCGACGGTGGTGATGACGAGGCCGGCGGCGAAGACACGCCATCTCGTGTGGCAATCCCGGGAGCGTGTTGGTCTCGAGCTCCCGAGTGCCACCAGAGAGACGGCGTTAGCGCCACAGTGGTGATGACGAAGAGGGTCCCGCTCGGACCACGGTTCCAACAACATCTTGCCCCATGGTGGGTGCCAATTGTCATCGTTTTCTCACGGGGGGTCACGCGAGACGACAGATGCCATGGGGTGGCTTATCGAGGTGAGAGCGAGGCTGTCGTGGATGATCCGGGACGGGTATGCGAACATCACGCAATGGTTTACCCAGGTTCGGGGCTCTCTGGAGAGATAAGACCCCTATTCCTGCATGTGTGTGTATATGTGGAATATTCTATACATGGTTGCTCCGAGAGCTGTATGGGAGAGGATAGCCATGAGGCTTCATGCCTCATGTGTGTGTATGTGTGAGCACCTGAGAGTGGAACCCCCCATAAGTGGTGGGCATGAGGCCTTTATATAGGCATGCGTGGGTAGCTTGGGATGTAAGCTACAGTGGGTAGATTATATTCCAAACATCTTGAGGTGTAGGCTACCATGGGTAGCTTACATGTCAAGCCATATGTAGCTTGTGAACTAAGCTAAGTCTGTCCCCTGGTGCACTTTATAAATCAGTGTCCAAGGGGCAGGTTACACTATAGATGGTACTGCGCAGCACGCGTACAATGCACTACTGCTCGCCAATAGTGCACTGCCACTGGATACGGCCATCTGGTCTGCGCGTGCCCGATGGGACGTGGTAGTTGGCTTTGGACTGCCGGCTGGCGAGCGGAGTCGGCTGGTCGGAGCAGCTGGCCATGGGTGTGAGTCAGAGCAGCCGGCCCGGGCGGACGTGCACCCTGTCCGACTCGCCGTCTTTGGGGTAGTCGGGGGTCATCCTCCCGACACTGGCACTCGGGCAAATCTCCATGAGCACTCGGACAGGTTTCCATGAGCACTTGGACAGGTCTCCATGACACTTGGTTGTCTATGTCATACATTCGGCAACACAAGCTCAATAGCCTCGGAGACGCAGCATTGAAAGGATCCGAAGAGACATGCGTTTCTGTAATGAACACACGTTATCAGTAATGCTCTAGTTAAAGCGGTAGTTTCCATAAGGCTGCCTTAATTGTCCTTATTACGACGATTAGCCGGTGGTAGCGTACTCTATATAAGCCACCCCCGGGCGCCACAACCAGGTTCCGACCTTTTTAATCCTCTATTCCCCCATAAGCAAAGCAAATCAGCCTTTGGGCTCGATAAGTAGGGTCTATACCACTTCAAAGTGGGGCCTGAACTCGTAAACATCCGAGTGAAACATCTGAGCCATAGCTAGACTTCGCCCCTACATTCGTACCCCTGGTAGTATTGTCAGGCTTATACCCTCGACACCACCTAAACTTGGTTCCACTGACTCGCAATCGGTTTCACTGAAAAGGTAGGGTTTGGCCGGTTCTGTCTTGGGATGGAAATCGGTAGGGCCGAATGGAAACCTTGGTGGCACCGATTTTGGTGTTTGGCGTAGACAGAATTTTGTGGAAGAGTTTGTGGGTGTTTTTGGTGAATATCACTTGTGCAGGTTTGAGCATCTTGTTCATTAACAATAACTTACCCCCTTTTAGTAGTATTGGCTTTGCTATGGACTCAAAGTTATTTCTCACAAAGTGAAATGTAGAGTACTCCTTGTTTAAAGCTTTGCCAATCCATTTCTTGCATCTAGGGGTTTCTCCACAATCCTTTTGCCAACCCATCATTAGACTTTTCTGAAATATGTTTAGTGGTAATGTTAGTTCAATGATATATATGTTGTTATTAATTACCAAAATCACCAAGGGAGCAAATGTGCTTTCAATCTCCCCCTTTTTGGTAATTGATGACAACATATAGATCAAAGCTTCGACATATGATATAATCAATGAATTGAATCATCGCTCTGAGAAGAATGTGATAAGCAAGAGCTCCCCCCCAAATTTATGCATTAATTTGAATTTGTGTTTGAATGCAAATGCATAATTCATTATGTACATGTGGCACTTCTTCCATGTCACATACATCTTGGTAGTGTGTGAGAATAATAAGAATGAATATCATAGCACAACACAATCAAGCAAAGGTGAATGATCATCTCATAAGCATCATATAGATAGGAAACAGTAGCAACACACATCAAGTGTATGATCAAACACCGACAAAGTTTAACACATCCAAACCAAAAGACAGCAAATGTTTTTGAAAAAGCGATAAAAACCAATGCGCTCCCTCTCTCTCTCGAAGCCCTATTGATCTATACAACTTCTCCCCTTTGGCAACAAGTTACCAAAAAGTTAAAAGGTATAGAGCTAAACGCTCTCGTTGGGCTGATCTCCTCCGGTAGCTGAAGTTGGAGTCGAGAGAACTGTGTCGGCGAAGACTTAGGCTGATATCATGGACGGAGTTGGTGTAGCAGCTGGAGGAACTAGAGCTGAAGGAGCTGAAGCTGGTGCTAATGAAGAAGGTCTCAACTCTGGAGCAGGCACTGTAGCTGATCTAGCCTGAGTAGTGAACTGAGTGCTCGTCCTAAGAGGTGCACGGTCCTCATCATCATCAGAATCATACTCTGAAGAGGTGCGGTGAATAGGAGTAATATACACTTCGTTGTTGAGCTCATTCACAGTCTTCGTAAGTCCATCAACCTTGTTGTTGGGACTATGGAACTTGTCGTCAAAAATCCTCCATAGGCTCTCTTGGTTCTTCAGAATATTGGTGATGTCCTTCTGCATGCTGAGCATAGAGCTGACAAGTAGATCTATCTGCTCATTCCTAGTCATGGGCGGCTGAGCACTAGTGTCTCCGGCTGCTTCAACATGTCCCTGTGATGCAGCTAATGTGGGATGATTTGGATCCATAACCACAATGTTATCCTCGAGCTTCGGTAAGATTGCAAATGTGGTTGGTCAAGCGCAAAGATATGCTTCTCAAACTTGGAGTTGATAAGCATCTAGATGTATGGTGCATAGTAACATGAGCGCTTCTGATCAGCAGCAATTCCCTTCACAGTATCCACAATCAAATCCATCACTCTGAATCTGGTATGTTGGTCTAGATGCATTAGCATGTTGATGAAGTAGCCTCAGATCATCTTCTCATCTCTAGATTTAGGCAACAAGGTGTGCCTTAATATGGTGTTTGTTGTGCGAAGACCAGCCTAAAGGAAATAGATAGATCCTAGCTTGTGAGACTTCGGGTGTGCAGCAGGAATCTCCTTCCACTTTTGGTACTCCTAAGATGGCAGCCCACTCCTCAACTATGGACTCATATCTAGCACCTTCAGTCATCCATACAATTCTACCATCATCATAGAAATGAGTAGTGGAGTAGAATTGCATGATCATCTCATCATTCCAAGTTGTAAATTCCTTGCCAACAAAGTCATCTAGGCCAATGCAAAGAAAGTTATCCTACACACACGAGAAGTATTCTTCATTGTCCTTGATATACTACCAATCCACATATCTCATATCACTCACAACAGGGCTCTTGTCAAGCAACACAAACTCATAGAAGTCTTGGTGTCCTTTGGTGTTGAACCTATAGTTAACAGAAGTCTTCTTACTCTTTGAATATGTATCAATTGCTCTCCACTCTCTAAAACATGAGTCCTTCCTCTTCTTCATGTCCTCAGCCTACAGATGGCTGGTATTGTGCACTAGAAGGTGTGGTATTAGCTTCATCAAAGTAGTCACATCAACATCTTCTGGATCTCTCGAGGTGGATCCCTTGTTTATCTCAGAAGCTGGAATCTCTATGGATAACCTCTTGGGTTTGGGTGCAGCTAGTTTGCTCTTGGATGGAACTTGGTTTGGCATAGCATCAGACAACAATTTTTTTTGCTTCTTCTTTGGAGGAGCCTTGGTAGCTGGCTCATCCTCTTCTTCTGCTTCACTTTGCTCTAGAGTCCTCATCATAGTAGCAACTTTCCTAGTGACTTGGACTGAGATTTTCCTTTCCCTCCTCTTCTTATCTCCTGCCTTGTGGGGCATAGACTTCTTGGGATGTGACTCAAGGTGAAGAGTCATTGTTGCCCTAGGGACCTCTGGTGCTCTCATAGTGTCCGAGGATTTAGTGGCAATAGCAGTGCTCTTGGCAGTTGTGTCTTTCTTGGGCAGCTCATCAGGTACAAAATATTCATCCTCCTCATGTGAGTTGAGCTTCCTCTTGGTTCTGGTTGTAGCTTTGGGCAGATCAGGTGAGCTGGGAACATCATCATAGGAAGATAAGGTCTTATCTGGACTAGTGCCTGAGCTCATGTCAACACTGAGCTCCTTGAGGTTGTTGTGGCTATCCTCCAAACCTGATTTATCTGACCCTGTGAATAGAGTATAGAGGAGTAGAAGGGTTGAGCATCACGAAACACACACATTTTAAAAAATTTGAAAAATGGAAATATTAGTTTTAGCTTTCTGTAGAAGGTATTTTGGTGTCACCGAGTAGTATTTTTCGGAATCACTGAGACTGTCCATATGCATCAACAGAAACCTTGGGAGCCTTTTTGGTGGAACCGAAAAGAATGACTCGTCTCACCAATATGGTTCTCAGTAACCCTAAAACACAATCGATGGAACGGATTTGTGCGACTCGATGGTACCGAGATGCAATCTACAGATAGCTAACCCTAAAAATTTCTTCGTTCGCTAAACTACGATATTTATGGTGGATAGGGAAGATTGCACACTGTGGTTTATAGATAAAAACATCTCAATGCGCAAGAATTAGACAATGGAGCTAAAGAGAGGATCGGATCCATACCCTAGCTTGGTGATGGTCTGCTCCATCGAAGACGGCAGTAAAGATGCCCGTCGATGGCGATGATCCCAGCGGCGGAGGAGCATGGGAAGGCAAGGACGATGACAGGGGGTCCTTTTTGGTATCTTAGGATTTTGGAGCACGACGGTTTGAGGAGTTAATTTCAAAGCGTCGGGTCCACAACATATATACCCCTTGCTATCGGTGACACCAGTTCTAAGTTTTCGGTGTCACCGAGTTTCTCAACTATTAACTGACAAGGAAACTCGGTGTAACCAAGAAAATGAAATCGGTGATACCAAGGTAAAAAACCAGATCAACCCTAGGCTATCGGTGAAACCGAGAATTGTTGGTTGGTCACACTGAGTTGCACTTGGGAGGTTTTGGAGTGCAACCCTTTTCGACACGGAACTCCGAGTGCATCTCACACGAAGGGATCGAGAAGTGCTTGTTCAAGTTTTGTGATGAAGCATGAATAGAGCTTGAGACGAGAAAGCATAGATAGCTAGAGAGTGGTCCTTGGCATTCTTGTATATCCAATTGTCAAAAGAAAGAATCAAAGTCCAAAAAGCAAGAATTGGAAGTCCTCGAATGGATAAAGAAATATAGACCAACATGCTCACACAATAAGATGTCAAATGAAATCATGGCAAACATGCAAATACAAACTAGCATCTATCAAGCACTTTGGTGATGACATAGTCATCTATATATGAGTATTTGGACTTAGGATCTAGGAAACAATACTTGATCATAGGTCATACTCATCGTTTAAGCACGAGTGGGGTTACCACTTTTACATAAAGCATTTAATGTTGTCACATGTTATGATATGCTTTGACTCAACTCTTAGAATAAACCTCCCCCTTGATGTGACATACCCCTGAAGGAGGGATAAACTAACCTTGGGTTTTGTTGATGAAGACTTCATGTAGGTGAAGTAGTGGTGGATGCCCAAAGTTCATGAAGACCACCATGAATTGGGAGCATCATTGTTGTTTCTTACTCTTCACACCTACATGGGTTTGTACCAACACACAAGTGACAAATACAAGGATATCTATGGACATGGAGTGCAATGCATACATGATGATGTCCATGGATTTTTTGATTACCTTGTTGCTTGCTTACCTTTGAGGGAATGTGTGACTCCTTGAACTGTAGTATGATGTTGATGTTGATTGCAACTAGTTCTTGCCAATAATGAATGTGAGTGAATTTCATTGGCGGAGTCACCCCTTAAGAACTTCTCTAGTTCTTCTTCTTGGGGACCAACATCAAGTTGATGGGGATCCTTGGTGTTGAAGTGGCACTTGTAGAAGTTGAGCTTGAAGTAGCGTTGGGAGCCCACTTCACCAAAGCTTGGGATTCATCTTCATATGAGTCAATGTCCTCTTGAAGCTTTTTATTGCCCTTGAGCTTGGTGACGGTGTCCTGGACTAGGGGTACTCACCACGTCATCTCCCGACCGGTGGGTTGGGCCAAGGACCCCCAAGCCGGTTCATTAATGGGCCAGTCCGGGCAGCCCATGATGCATACGAGGAAGATTCCACAAGATCTGGTGATCAAGGCAAGGACTCCTCTCCACCAACATAGCCGACTAGGACTCTTGTTATCGTAGGCCTCCAGTGTGTTATATAAGCCAAGGTCAGGCTAGTCATTAGGGACAATCATATCATCATAGATCATATCATCATACGAGCATAGCTCTTAGGGTTTAGACCACTACATAGAACAACTATGCAGTCGATACACCATCATCAATACAAACAAAGCAGGACGTAGGGTTTTACCTCCATCAAGAGGGCCCAAACCTGGGTAAATATCGTCTCCCTTTTCTCCTGTTAGCCATCAATTCAAGACCCACAAATCGGTACCCCCTACCCGTGATCCGCCGGTTTTGACCCCGACATTGGTGCTTTCATTGAGAGTTCCGCTGTGGCATGGCTTGAAGGATCGATGGCTCGTCTGCATATTGCAGTTTTTCCAGACAGCGAATTTGTGTTCATTGTCCCCGTTTCCTCAATCGTCGCTTTAATGATTGCTTTGATGGAATTGTGCGGAATTGTATCTACAACAACCCTACAAAATTTCGTTGCATTCCGATGGAGGAATCTACGGCAATATTGGATATACCATAGCCATGTCGAATTTGGACAGGAATCTGGATGACTTTAGGGTTATGTGTCCAGTTCTAGCTCGGACATCCGTTGGAAAATCCCACCGTTCACCAACTATGGAATTCCTATAGCGATCACCGCTCAAAATTTAAGCTCGATCCAACCATCCAAACTCTGCGAAACGTCGATGAGTACAATGAATTTTGGATCTATTTTCTATGCGAAAATGAATCCGACCCAAGTTCATCTTTTTCATGAACGGGTTGTCACACACCATTTTTGAAGGAAATTTTCTCATCATCTTGGTTAGCCGACCAAGAGTTCGGCATCGTGAGTGCCGAATAGTCATCAAGAGAACCTCGTCATCCGCAAGTTGTACGTGTCGGATGCTTCGTTGCTTCACCAATCCAGCATTGACCGCGTCATGAATTCTGACCTGCGTCGGCATTGCTCTGCCATCGCTTTTTCAATCCAACGCCCACGACGCCGACCTGCTCTGACACATTGGCCGGTATGCGGCTCTAGCATCATCTTACCAACCTCCTCCGTCACCTCGGCTAGACTGGGGGCTTCGTCATCTCCTCATCAACCTGCTCTGGGAACTTCGGCTTCACCAGCCGACCTGCTTCGACACCTTGGCTGGTCGGAGACTACGGCGTCACCAACCGACTTTCTTCGACACCTCGGCTGGCATGAAACTTCGGCATCACCAGCCGACATGCTCCGTCACCTCGGCTAGATGGTGGGCTTTACCATCTCTTCATCAACCTGCGCCAGGGACTTCGGCATCACCAGCCGACTAGCTTCGCCATGTTAGCTGGCCCGGGGACTTCGAATCGCCACATCGACCGTGCAACGTCACCACTTCATCAAGCCGAACTCTTTGCTCAGCCACCTCAGCACCCAGGATATATTCTTTTAATTATTTCCTTGACTTAAATTAACTAAGTAAAAGAATATTTTTAAAATATATTATTACCTTTATTTCTTATTACTCTTGGCTTGCATGATAATGTGTGCACAGGTAATCGACTTCGGCTGTGTTATGCTGTCACCTTGGCGTGCCTACATAGTTGTCCCGCCACCATCAACCAAATTGTGTTATCGACATGGTCGACAAACATGAGGGCTTCGCCATCATGCTCCCGAACTACTCCGTCTGCTCGACTGGACTGAGGGTTTCTCGTCGGCCCTTCGGAAGTGTTGTGTTGCCACTTCATCAAGCCGAGCTCTTCTTCGGCACCTCGTGGCCGGCTTGGGGGCTGGGACCTTGACCCACTACAAGCTCGACACACGTCACACGCACATTAACCAGCTAAGTCATGTTAATGCTTAACTTTCTTCAATTTTTAACTTTTGTTCAGTTCGACCAAGCATTATTCTTGTGTTAAATAAAAAAGTTTGTTTATTTAAAATACTTTCTTTTGCCATGATAATTGGGGGCTTCACGCTGCCGAACTACTCTCCTTGGCTGGATTGGCGGTCTCGCCGTAGCAATCGTGTTGCGTTGCCACTTCTCGATCCGAGCTCTTCGCTTGATTACCTCGGGCTTGGGGGCTGGGACATCGGACAAACCGAGGACTATGTCTTCATACCACCACAACTCCGAGCCGCACCGAGAACGTTAACCAGCTAAGTCATTTCCATGCTCAGCTCTCTTTGAAAATTTACCTTTTGTTAGGTGCAACCAAACATTATATTTTTTGTTAAACAAAAAAACTTTTTTTGTTAAAAATTGTATTTACCTGATTTAACCGGGGGCTCTTGAATTTGTATGAGCCGTTCTATAATAATTGTATTTTATTCTTAGTCATTGCAAAGTCTTTTTCTACTACTCCTTTTTCTGACACTAGCGTGTGGTCAATAGCCGGATAGCCTGGTTTCTTCCTAAAGCCGCTCGAGTTTAATTCGATAAACACACCTCAGAGAAACACTCCGCCTTCGGGATATGGATGTTGAAGCCAAAGGCTGACCCGCTTGGAGTCCAGAGATCGGATGTATCATGTTAAAGCACGACCGAGGCACAAATTAAATTTTGGACCAATTTTGGATTTGCACATTTTTCTTTTCTCTAAACATAATTTTTTTGCATAAGTTTTTTGTTATTTCCGAGCATAACTCTTGCAGTACAATGCCAGATTCATTTCACGAATCAGCAGTATTAAAGGGGGTCTACGATTAACACCCAACCCACCAGACACCGAAGTACTCCATGCAGTCATCGACAAAATGTCTTCGGTATTTCGTATTTATATGCACTGATTTCGAGTTGTGTCTTTGGTCTATAGTTGGATTGCTCGTCTCTTGTGCTTACCTCTTACGTTTCCGCTTTTTTCGGCTAAGGGGTAAACGGAGAACCACTCCGATTGTCATTTCCAGTTTAACTGTTTAAGTGCCTCAGTTGGAGAAAGCCGAAAGCTGGCTATCACAACAAGCGTAAATCGGTCAGCAAACTGCAAGCGGTGTTCAGTCAAATATAGTCGATCAAGGTTATTCGAGTAACACAATGGGTCTTTCTTTCTTGAAAAGGCCAAGTTGTGGGTGGTTTGACCTCGAATAATGTGAGGAGTCGACATATACCGGGGGCTATTAAGTTGCCCCCAAACATATGTTCCTATGACTAAGTGAAAGTTATAAAGCTCGGATATCTGATTGCCTTGTTTCTGCTAACACAACTGCCTCCAGGCACCGAGACGTCAGCTAAGGGTTGTCTTGTTATTGTGGAAACACCTTGCGTAGCATCTATAAAGGGGTAGAAGCCGACGATGGGCCACTCTCAAATGATAAACGGTCACAAAGGAGTCAAAATAGCATATAGCATAAAAGCATTTGTATTTGATATGCGAGTGCTGCCTTCCGTAATCATCATTATAAAGCCATAAATATGCATCAATTTGATTTAAGATTTTGGCCAAGCTGGGTTGCCTGGCTCCTGTGCTTATCCCTACATTCCCGATTGTTCGACTAGGGGGTAAAGGGAGCACCTTTGTGATTGTTACTTCTGGGTCATCCGGGTTAGTACCTCAGACTGGGTGAAGCTGAAAGCAAGCCATCTTAATAATATAGTTGGTCGGTAATGACGGAAGTGAAAATTTTGGTTCATTAAAGACCACAAAGTTCGGGAACATTCGCCAAACTAAATCCCCAATATTTGCCCTCCCGCGTTGATCGGAGGTTGGGGTTTCATGATCATGGTCAACATGATATCATGGGAAAAGGAACTTATAAATGAATTATTTCTCCGAGAAGATGTTTCTTACATAGTAATATAACATATCTCTCCACGTACCTTTGTTTATAAAATCGTATGGCCGGATTGCCTTGTTTGCCATAAATCTTTGCCTTTATAAAGGCTTTTTAAAGTAGGACAAACACTCCTCAGCTACTAGTCAAGGAGGTTGAAGCCGATGGTCGGTCAACAAAGTCTTGTACAATGCGTATTTGAGCATTAATGATGTAAATTATTTGGATATATAGAATCATTACACATGAATTGTGTCAAACGTAACAAAGTTTGTGTCAAACAAATATCGATCCTTAATTCGACCACCCATGCCCAAATTAAGGCTGGGGGGCTACTGCATTGCCTATTAAATGCAGCAAATTCAAAGTGTAATACAGTTTCTCAGGAGATTCAATCCTTATGTTGGTCGGCCGCACCCAACCCGAATCTCGGAAACTACTGCGTACCGCGTTTAAATCCCTATCGAATGCCGCCGAGCAAAAACTTTATCCTCAGGCCGATTTTGCAAATCAACCTAAGTCTCAGGGGCTACTGGGATTAGTGGTTTTATTTTCATTATTATTTTTTCCTTCAGGGGCATCTCAGGTTTTAGACCGACACACACCTTGAGGGCTGCTGTCTATATATCTCGACAGAGAATAAATTGCACCAATCGAAAATATCCACAAAAAATCAACCTGCGGTCAAGGTGGTGCACCACCTCGGAAGCAATCCAGCATAAAGCTTGGGTGCAAGTGGCCTGCTCCATAGAGGGCATTTCTAGCTTTAAGCTCCGATGAATTCGTTCAATCTTTTATAGACCGAGGTAGTTTAGGACACCTAGGACGCTGATCATCGTTGGAGCTCGGATGCAGTCTGGCATTGGATCTCGGAAGCATTCTAACATAAAGTTCAAGATCGAAGACACTTCGGAAGCATTTCGGCATAAAGCTCGAATGCGAACGGCTGGCTCCATAAAAGATTATCCCGATATTTAAGCTCGGATGAACTACTTCAAATATTTAGAGACCGAGGTATCCTATGAGACCTCGGATGCCGACCAACTTTGGAGCTCGGGTTCAAAAAGACACCTCAGATACAGTTTGGCGTTGGAGCTCGGACATAAGAGGATACTGCCACACGGGAAACACTTCGGACCCGAGTTGTGGCGTAATAATAATCAGGCATTAATACAGGTCGATAACTTAAAGGGGCTCCTTGGATGCCCGACTTGTAACCTCTTGGGATTAACCTCGGCGTTCCTTGAGATCATATCATCATACGAGCATATCCCTTATGGCTTAGACCACTACATACGATCTCAAGGTAGATCAACTCTGTACTCGATACACCATCATCAATACAAACGAAACAAGACGTAAGGTTTTACCTCCATCAAGAGGGACCGAACCTAGGTAAATACCGTCTCCCTTGTCTCCTGTTACCCTTCGATCCAAGACCCACATATCGGGACCTCCTACCTGAGATCCGACGGTATTGACACCGACACTTGGTGTCTTGCGGTGGAAGGTCATCTTGAGCTTTTGTTAACTTGGGAAGTGTATTTTCATACTTCTCCATTTTAGGAACAAACTTGGGCTTGGTATATTGACCTTCTTCCCATTCAACTCCATTAGCGTTGAAGTAGCTAATGCCATGGTTATTGCAGTATCCTCTGTGCTTGCAAACAATTTCATCAAATTGCTTACACCCGGCAAGACTCTTGTAGATACCTTTCTCTATAATCCCTTTCAAAAGTTCATTTTCTTGCTCAAGTGTAACCTGGCTAAGAGAAGTGTTATTGGGATCAATAGAACTACTAGAAGCAATATCATTAGATTTATCATTTTTATTGCTACTAGTTGAAGAACCTTTCTTGCCTTTGTTACTAGTTTGCTTAGCTTTAACTTGTGGAATGAATGTAGACAAGAGAAGTCGTTTGGCTAGATAAGAGGAAGTATTCTTTCGAAGATCGTCATTGATAGCTTTAAGGAACTCATGTTCTTGCTCCAAATTGAGCTTCTCAAACAGAGCTTCTCATGTGTCCTTTCAAGCTCCCTAAGATCTTGTAGAGTAGACTCATGACCTAACTTAAGAGTGTTTAATACTTGAGTTAGTCGTTCTATTTCCAACTTATAATCATCATATGACTTACCTTGACTAGTGTGATTACTAACAAGTTCATCTTGACTAACATTACTAGATTTGTCAAATAGCAAGTCATCATCTCCTAATAAGTCATCCTCATCACTATTGAAATCAATATACTCGGGGTGTGATACCTTGGGGCCTTTAGACATGAAGCAACTTCCACTCCCTTCATTTGGTGAATCAAATATGTCATAGGAGTCGGTCATCACTAGTGCAAGTCCTGCAGCACCTTCATCTGGACTATAGTCGGAGTCAGAGTGATAGCTTCTCTTAGAGTGGTTGTCGTATTCGAAGCCGGAGACCCATTCATCAACATGAGCTTGATGTCTTCTTCTTGAGTAGCTCTTGGTGTACTTGTCCTTCTTCTTCGAGTCCCTACTTCTCCTTGAGGGTCTTTGTTCATAACGCTCATCTCTACTCCTTCTCTCTCTTCGAGGTGACTCATCTCTTGAGCTTCTTCTTCTTCGTGACTCTTCTTTCCTTTTGTAAGAAGCCGTGCACTCATTGGATTAGTGTCTAGGCTTCCCACAATTGTAGTAGTTTCGGTCATGACTTGACGAATGCTTCTCTTCATATCATGAGTTGGAGCTTCGTCCTTTCCTTTATTCTTGTAGAACTTGTTGAATTTCTTGACCATGCGGCTTTTCTCTTCATTTGTGACAAGGTTGTCGCTTGAAGTTGCAGGAGCATCACTTGTGTCTTTGTAAGCACTGCTAGACTTGTTGTGAAGCTCTTCCTTGTCTTTGAGTGTCATCTCATGAGCAACAATCCTTCCAATCACTTTCGTAGGCTTGAGATCTTTGTAATTGGGCATCATTTGGATCAATGTGCACACGGTGTAATACCTATCATCCAAAGATTGAAGTATCTTCTTGATGATGAATTTGTTGGTCATTTCTTTGCTTCCTAAGCTGGCAGTCTCATTTGTGATGAGAGCTAGCCTAGAGTACATCTTTGTGACTCCTTCACCGTCCTTCATCTTGAACTTATCAAGCTAACTCTGAAGAACATCCAACTTGGATTCTCTCATGGATTCGGTACCTTCGTGCATATCAACCAAAGTATACCAAATATCTTTTGCATTCTCAAGGCGACTGATTTTGTTGAATTCTTCGAGGCATAGGCAGTTGAAGAGAATGTCACATGCTTGAGCATTGTATTCCAACATCTTCAATGCTTCCGCGGTCGCTTCATGATCTGGTTCCCTTCCATCCGCAAAGAATTCACCTAGCAATCCAACACGAACAACATCCCAAACAGTGGGGTTATGACCAAGAATATGCCTTTTCATTTTGTGCTTCCAACTAGCAAAATTTGTACCATCAAAGTACAGACCTCTACGTTGATAATGCAATGGAGACCAAAGCTCTGATACCACTTGTAGGATCAAAAGTAGGTCTAGAGGTGGGTGATTAGACTACTTGACCAAATAAAAAACTACTTTATCCAATTTTAAGTGTTTTAAGATTTTAGCATTCATGGCAAGCCAAGCACGCCCTACACATGCATGTCTACGAGTATAGCAGCGAAAAGTAAAGACAGACATGAATTGTAAATGAAGGGTAGGAAGATCAAACACAATTTGAAGACACAAAGATTTTTCCCTTGGTTCCGATAGTTGGTGCTATCACACGTCCATGTTTATGGAGTCTTCAATCCACGAAGGGTAATGGTCACGAGAGTCCATGGAGGGTTCCACGAAGAAGCAACCTTGACAATACCATAATGGCCTACGTCCACGGAGGACTAGCCCAACTCAGGGTAGATGTTCATGAAGTAGGCGTTCTCCTTGCCCTCACAAACTTCTTAGTTAACTCCACAACACAAGGTAGGAGGCTCCCAAGTGACACCTAACCAATCTAGGAGGCACCACCCTCCAAAAGGTAATAGGATCGATAATGTTGATGAACTCCTTGCGCTTATGCTTCAAGATGATCGACTCCTCAACACTCAGTGACTCTCTCACAGATTTGGCTTTGGTGGAAGAGATTGATTGGGTGGAAAGCAATTTGGAAAGGGTAGAGATCAAGATTCATATGGTAGGAATGGAATGGCATGATCTCAGCACATGAGTAGGTGGCTCTCTCTTAGACAATCTGATGGGATGAGTGGGGATCTGTTCTGAGTGCTTCTCTTTCGAGTGAGTGGTGGTGGAGGGGTATATATAGACATCTCCAAAAATCCAACCATTACACCTAAAGTGACCAACTCGGTGACACCAATGTGTGAATCTTGGTGATACCGTAGAGATCCAAAGGTGACATCTTTTGAATCTCGGTGAGGCCGAGTTAGACATCTCGGCGACACCGAAAGGTGGGCAATTGTCAGATGGCAAAAACTCGGTGGCGCCAATAGAAGAAACACGGTTGCATCGAATAGGTGTAGTCATACATCAATAGGTTTGCCACCTACAGTTCCACCGACTCGGAATCGGTTCCATCGAAAAGGTAGGGTTTGGCTGGGTTCTGTCTTGGGATGGAAATCGGTAGGGCCAAATGGAAAACTTGGTGGCACCAATTTTGGTGTTTGTCTTAGACAGAATTTTCTAGAAGAGTTTGTGGGTATTTTTGGTGACTATCACGTGTGCACATTTGAGCATCTTGTTCACCAATGGTACCTTAACCCCTTTTAGTAGTATTGGCTTTTCTATGGACTCAAAGTGATTTCTCACAAAGGAAAATGTAGAGTCCTCTTTGCTTGAAGCTTTGCCAATCCATTTCTTGCATCTAGGGGTTTCTCCACAATCCTTTTGCCAACCATTCATTGAAATTTCCTGAAATATGCTTAGTGGTAATGTTATTTCAATGATATATATGTTGTTATTAATTACCAAACCCATCTAGGGGTTTGTCCACAATCCTTTCACCAGCTCGTGCAGGCAGTGGAGTCGCTCGGCCCCTCTTCACATTTGGAGGGGTGCAGCTCAATGGAGAAGCCAGGATTGTCGGTAAAGGCGAGCCTGGCAGAGAAGTAGGGATTGACGGGGGGCTGGGGTCCACCCCGCGTAATTTCCGTCGTTTGACGGGGGAGATCTTGTTCTTAGTAAGGCGAGAGGATTGGCAACATGCTAATTCGCGCCCACCGCCCTTGGCGACCGTCCTCTTCACCATCGGAGAACATCATGATGGCGCGGGGCCTATTGACTCCCGGTTGGCGTGTAGATAGAGACGGAAACCCAGCTCCGGAGCTTGAGGACCCACTTCGATCCCCTCCTCCACCACCTCTTGGTCCGTCACCCCTTCTGCCTTGCCCTCCAACGGGACCTCTATTGCCGCAGATTGCGTACCACTGGCCCCGACAAGCTCCAGCATGGTGGTCTCCTCCAAAGCAAGATTTCACCCTCTTCTTCAGAAGAGTTGTCGTCATAGGGCTCCTCTTCTCCTCTGGAAGCTGCTCCCCTAGCGGACCTGATGGCCTTGTCCTCCGCAATTCACCCGAAAATAAAGGCCCTCTCTACCTCCCTGGTTTGCGCCATCAGGTTTTCCTCCGGTTTGGAAGCCCTCAACTCCAATACAGAGGTCCACTCCATCTCATCCTCCAGGATGGGCATCACCCAGTCAGGCTCAACTCCGAAGGCGTCACATTCCGGCATCCATTGGAGAATCCGGTTCTTGACGTAATTACGATGCAGAAGGTTGACCTTTTGCGGCAGGCGATTTGTCACGAAACGGCCAAACAACTGATTGCATAACCAGCCATGGCCGTAGGCTGTCATGTTGTTGGCAGGACCAGGATACATGCACATCCAATCAGCAGGGCCGTTAAACTCCCAAGCAAACCGGTCCCTCTTTTTCAAGGGAGCGATGCGGCAGCAGAGAAAATCTGCAACCACCTGTTCTATGGTCAGTCCGGCGGTCTTGAGGCGGATGATCGTATTCAGCACAAGGTGGAGTATGCTGTCAGTTGGGTGAAGCTTCCCCCAGTCGTTGCCGCGCGTGACACATTCAGTCTGTTCCCGACAAAACTCGAGGGCTTTGTCATCCTTGATCCAACACCAGTCAACCCTCCATTTTTCCCACTTCCCATGCAGACTCCCAGAGAGGTACACCTTCTTTTCCCGAGGGATCCAGCTTACATTTCCAGAGTGGCGGGATTTGTCCTCAATCCGAGGGAGGAAGAAGTGCTTGAACAAGTCCATGTTGGGGGCAACTCCGACAAAGTTTTCGCATAGATGGGCAAATATTGCCATGCAAGACATCGCATAGGGTGTAAAATCCAAAAGATGGAACCCATATGTTGCCATCATGGCGTAGAAAAAACCAGAGAAGGGAGGAGCAAGACCACGGAGAAAGTATGCAAATAAGAAGTGGTACTAATCTAAAGGCTTCTTCTCCTTGGGGTTGTCCGGCAAAACTTGAGGCTCTCGATGCCCCTTTTTCGGCCGCCCCCACATATAGGCATACCTATGGACCAGAGTGTTGCTATCAAGGCTCGACGAAGAGATGAGAGCATCTCCCTACCGCCGCCTCTCAACCTCTTCCGCCTCTCAACCTGCACAGGCGGTCAAAGCAAAGAACCTCACCAGCAATCAAGACAAGACTCCAGCAAGCTCAACGCGGCAACCCAAGCCTACAATGCTATGTTGCAAGCACACCCCCGGCAAGCGCCGGGGGCGAAGGTGCACTCACTTCCGAGAAGACCCAGTAGGCCATTCCCCGACAGGCATGAGCCAGACGGCCACCGCTCCACCACATATCTACGCTCGTCACTTATCGATGCGGTGTCGAGCCCTCAGGTAGCTAGTCAGCTCTCGCTAAGCACGTGGTGACACATCGAAGGGAAGTTATGCTTGATCGACACCCACCCTGCAGCCTGTCAAGTTCATAAGCAACGACCAGCCAAGCGGTGGCTAGAGCTTGCCGGGGATGCACCCCCAAGCGCCATCTAGGCAAGTAATCATGGCATTTTGTCTGAAATGCCAGAGTTAGGTATCATAGCTCTGCTTAGCTATCTAGTCAATAGATAATGTTTGTTTTGCCATTGTGGCGACCCCTTGCACTATAAACGGAGGCCTAAGGCAACCTAGCTCAAGGTTGGCAATTCATACCCCCGAACACTTGTACTTACGCAGCTGCTCCTTCTCCGGCGGCAACCTTGCCGGGCTAGGTGCCCTGTGTTCTTCGTGTTCCCCCAATCAATCCACCAAAAAGCAGGAGTAGGGTTTTACACTTAGCAGCGACCCGAACCTAGGTAAAATGCAAGCGTCCGGATCGTCGTGTTGTCTCGTGATCTCCGCTCATCGTGCAATGTGACCCTTCTGCCGAACCACAAGGAATTCTTGATCCCATAGGTGATCATGAGCATCCGTGCCCCGGCAGAAAGTGTTTGCATTTGAGATTTTTTCTTATTGTTCGCTAGTTGCTTATGTTATTTATATGAGATAATATAACTTTTAAGAGTTATTGTTGACATGGTTAGTCATTATCTTTGCTGAAAACATGGTTGCTACTTAAGCATATGTATGTAAACAAGAACAAAAAAGTTCGTAAAAGTTTTTCTTTATCACTTTCAGTGTGTCATTTGAATTGCTTGAGGACAAGCAATGGGTTAAGCTTGGGGGAGTTGATACGTCTCCATCACATCTACTTTTCCTAATGCTTCTTCTCTTGCTTTGAACTCTAATTTGTATGATTTTAATGAAACTAACCCGGATTGACGCTGTTTTGAGCAGAACTAAGATGGTCTTGTTTCTGTGTCGAAATAAAAGTTCTAGGAATTGGACAAAACTTTTTGGAGAATTATTTCACAATAAACAAAAAATGCTGGAGCCAAGAACCACCGGAGTGGGGCCCTAGGTGCCTACAAGACACTAGGGCGCGCCACCCCTCCAGACGTGCCCTGGTGGGTTTTGGGGCCCTCGGGGCTCCGTTGACCCTAATTCCAGTACTATAAATTCCTATTTTTGGAGAAAAAATAGGAGAGCAAGTTTCATTGCATTTTACAATATGGAGCCACCAGAGCCTCCTGTTCTTCATCGGGAGGCCTGCTCTAGAGCTCGTTTGGGCCTCCGGAGAGAGGAATCTTCGGTCTTCGTCAACACCAACCCTCCTTCATTGCCAATTCCATGTTGCTCCCCACTGGGAGTGAGTAATTCCTTCATAGGTTCACTGGTAGGTGAGGAGTTGGATGAGATTCATCATGTAATCGAGTTAGTTTTGTTAGGGCTTGATCCCTAGTATCCACTATGTTCTGAGATTGATGTTGCTATGACTTCGCCATGCTTAATGCTTGTCACTAGGGCCCGAGTGCCATGTTTTCAGATCTGAAAATTTTATGTTTTCACCATTATATCTATGTTCTTGATCCGATCTTGCAAGTCATATGCACCTATTACGTGCTATGATCCGTAAACCCCAAAGTGACAATAGTTGGGATACTTTCCGATGATGACCGTAGTTTGAGGAGTTCATGTATTCAGTATGTGTTAATGCTTTGTTCTGGTTCTCTATTAAAAGGAGGCCTTATTATCCCTTAGTTTCCTTATGATCCCTGCTACCATGGGAGGGTAGTGTCGGTGTCAAGACCGGCGGATCTCGGGTAGGGGGTCCCGAACTGTGAGACTAGGATCGACGGTAACAGGACATGATGGGAACACGAGTTTACCCAAGTTCGGGCCCTCCAATAGAGTTAATACCCTACGTCATGCTTGATTGTATTGATGGTGTAAGGGGTTATAGAGTTGATCTACCTTGAGATTGTATGTCTAAACCTAGATGAGTTGTCCTCTATACCCCCGACACCCTCAGGCTTATATAGACGCCGAGGGTGTCCTGGTATACACATGGTCAGTTACATGCCAAATAGATAAACATGCCTAACTACAGCTAATAACTTGGAGAATACGTCATGGCTCCTCGAAGCCTCCATATGGCGTAGGCGATCTTCGATCATCCGATGTCCGCTTTGCCGCCCATACAGTCCAGCCCATAACAATATGTCAGCTATCCGAGGACCCCCTAATCTATGACTCCCTTAGTAACCCCGGGACTAGCCTTCAACGCTGATTTATATCCGCTCGATATGCTCATGTCATCATATTCGGCTTGCGAGGCGAGTCCCTCATCCTTCTTTATTCGGCAACCGACGAGTCTTCGATAAGATCTTAAGCGTCACGGGCGCAGGTTCATCATAGTAACTGCATGTATTCCTTGATTTTCACGCGTCATGAGGAGGCGAGTGGCCAGCAATTTTTAGAATCCTACCCCTCTGCAACAGAGGCACCAACCCATTTAACCAAACAAAATCGTGGTTCAGACCACATCTTCTTCTTCCCTCTCGTCGAAAACTCCTAGCAGAAGCTCCATGTAAAACAAGGCTAACGCTCGAACCTCCTCCGCACGCCTTTACGGCCTACACCCAGGGGACTGGACTAGCTGCTCTGTCACACTCTTGCGGCTCTATAATCTGGAGACCAAATGATATCTTTGAGCATCAGATCTGGCGGTGACCCACGCAGGTCTTCTCACTTATGGTGACGAGGTTTTCGATGAGCGCTTCCCTAATCCAAACAAGGAGGAGCGTGTTTGCTTTGTCCCCTTCCTCCTCTGGGGCCTTGGGTTTCCAATCCATCCATTCCTAAGGGGGTTACTGGAGTTCTATGGGATCCAACTCCACCATCTCACTCCAGGGTCAATTCTACACATCTCAGGCTTTGTCACCCTCTGCGAGATGTTCTTGGGGTGCGAAGCTTATTTCGATCTGTGGAGGAAATACTTCTGCCTCGTCCTTCGAACTACGGACAAGACAATCTTAGAGGTCAACAGGGCCGAAGTATGCCGCATAGCAGGAACGGGGTATCCGGCTAGTATACCGAGGAAATCCGAAGAATGGACCTCGGAGTGGTTCTATACTGAAGACGTCCCCCTGTTCGAGCCAACTCAGACAGGTCTGCCTGAATACTCCGACCTTCTGCCAAAGAAGAGGTACAACTGGCGACCCAAGAACTCATCTTAGGAGGAAAGCGCCGAGGTGCAACGCCTGGCCGCATAGGTGCGGATGCTTGCCCACCACCGACTAACCATGATTGATACATGGCCGCATCTATCTCCCGGTGTGTGCAGCCCCTCCAACAGAGGGTACACCCCTTATGACGGCACAATAGGACAAGCGACGCCACCTGCTCCCAAAAACTAGGTCGCGCCAATCCAACAGCGTTGGCCACCGCACTTGCCGGCCTATACAAAGGAGAGCAAGAAGACTTCATTCGGCGGTCAACTAAAGAAGGGTATTCGTCCCACAATCCCATTGAACGAGTAAGCCTTTCTTTTTAAATCATGTAGTAGTTCGGGGTTTCATTTCCCACTCTATTTGACCGAGGTCTTGGCATGAACAGGAATGGAGGAGCTTTGTCGAGACAGTCAACTGTCCGGCTCCTTGGCGCGAGAACCATTCACGCGACAACAATACAGGCTTCAACGGGGACCCGGATCTTCTCCTTGACTTCCAAAATGGAGTCTACTTCCAGGACAGCATCGTCCAGACCCCGGGGGCTATCATAATTGATTACCCCAAGTCATTCTCCATTCCATCCGCGGGCAAGAAGAAAAGTTCCTCCCGCAATAGGCCTGCTACCAAGAGCGCCCCAGACATGTCGGTCCCAACCCCCAAGTGCTGCCGAACCACGTGCCATGCGCCAGCAAGCTGCGGGTGAATCAGAGGTCAACCGGGACCTCGCAAAGGAGCCAGACATGGGGATGAATCCACCCATCCGCTCATCCCGAAGGTACATTGTTTGAATATCTGCTTTATCGTTGTAGTCAGCAGACTCTCATAGCCGCTCGTTTTATTTAAATACCTAGGCAAAACACCCAATCCTCTCCTACCGAGGGGCCGCCAGGGTGTCAGGAGACGCCCGAAGCTCCTGGGCCACGAACCATGCGGTTTCCGCTACGGAAGCCCCTATGGCCAACCCGACGCCCGCCGAATCTGGTGACGGAGTATTCGTCACCAAATCGGAGGTGGAGAGTGCCATGCATCATTGGCACTGATGGGAGGCCATGGAACACCCAATTTTCTCTGACGAGGAGTTCGGCGCCCTACGCTCGGCGGATACACACCTCGGGGCCACCCGAGCTAGTTTCGGCGAAGCTATGAAGCTGATAACTACCAACATTTATGTAAGTGATCGGATTTTATCGAATCCGCATACTTGGGTAAGCCCAGTAGCCCCTGAGCCTTAATTTGCTTTAGAGAAAACGAAGTAAGGATCTACGCACTATTTGACTGTTGACGCATGCCTCAAAGCAACAGTCCGAGCAATCGGCCAAGGCCCTTGAGGAGAGCCGCACGGAAGTGCAAACCGTGAAGGCCGAACTAGCACAAGTGAAGATCTTCACGTGAGAGGCCCGTGGTGAGTATGCATTTACTGCTAATCTTTTTACATCATCATGCCTAACATATGGATTCCATGTAGCAGCCGGATCAATAGGACATATGGAAAGTCAACTAGAAGAAGCTCGGGATTCTCAAAGGTATGCGGAATCCCAGCATCAGGCTGACTGCCTTGTTATACCAAAACAGGCTGAAGAAATAAAGAGTTTATAGACTCAATCAGCCCAAGCTCAAGAAGAGAATGGAAAGCTTCAGATGGGCATATTCTGTAAGTACAATTCCACTATCCGTGAGTATTTCTGATGTAGGGAATGATGTTAATCGCGCTTGTTATCTTATGTGCAGGTCTCTTGTTCGGACATCCTGAAGAGGAGTTCGAATCGTACCAAGGGGACCTGCTCAAGGAGCTGAACTCTCTCCATAAGCGCATGCAAAAAGAGATGAACGGGATGGTGAAGGCACTATGGCCCACCGAACAGTCACCTCAAGGGCTAGCCGCACTTGTGGATCGATTTAGGGGGACTCGGGATAGGTTCGAGTTGTGGAAGACTTCGGCCTACCGCGAGGGAGCACGGGAGGCATGGGCAATGGTCAAGACCCGTTTCACCAGACTTAACCCCGAGCATATGGCGCGGTTGGTCCTATGGGATCGGATGGAAAAGAAATGCCACTCCACTTGGTATATGACCAGGTGATGCCAGCCGCCCATCTTTTGCAAGCAGACTGCCCCCTCAACACAATAATCGATGATCTCGATCAACAACCGAACATGTAATTTATACGTACATGTGTATAAACAATCCGTGTTGTAAACTTTATCTTAACCGGTCATCGGCTTCTCCCTCCCATGAGAAGAGCTCGGGAGTGTTCCTCCTTATTATTCCCTCGCAAAAGAGCGAACTGTATTCGGGGAACCAAGCAATCCGGCCATGTGGTACGAACAGATAGAAAGCACACAGAAAGATATGGTATATTACGACATAGCATAAGAAACATCTTCCGATGAAATAGTACCTCTATCCATGCCTTTAGTCGGGGTTCTATGAAGAACATAGATAGAAATCCGCATACTTGCAATATGCGGCTAATTGTTCTTTGGAAGAAAAGACCCAAACAACAGTAATAGCAGCCAGAGCCGTATAAGGTGTTTCCGTCATAGCTGACCAATTGTCTACGTAAGATAGCTAGCTTTCGGCTTCACTCATCTGAGGTACATGTTTGGATGACCCGGTCGTAACAATCGCAGAGGTACTCCCTTTACTCTCTAACCGAACAATCGGGAACGTAGAGAGTAATCACAGGAGCGAGGCAACCCATCTTGGCAAAGTCTTAGTTCGAATGGATGCATATGATGGCTAGAACATGACAAAAGAAACATGTGCCCGGTAATTATGAGGAAATAAAATTTTGGCTATTGAAAGAAGCCCCCACGTGTTGCGTTCGGATTTAACACTTTATGGTGTATGCCGATTATCTGTAGTACAAGATTGGTTCAACCAAACATAGGGTAATAAAAGGAATTATCCCTATCGAACATCAAAGTGGGAAGGGAAAAGGAAAAAAAGTAAAAAATAACGCAAAGGAAAAAATGTAGGGGAGTTTAGATGACACCGGTTTATCCATAGAAGCGCTGAAGACGAGCTGTGTTGCATGGGTTTGGTTCAAGGAGGTTATCGGATGGACTCCACAAATGATAGGCCCCTCCCGCAAGCACTTCGTCGATGATGAAAGGACCCTCCCATTTGGGGTTGAGTTTGTGCTTCTGTTTCTCTGGGAGCCGTAGTACGATTTCTCCTATGTTGTATGCTTTTGCCCTGACCTCCCTACTTTGGAACCACCGAGCTTGCTGTTCATAAGGAGTGGATCGAGCTAGAGCTATGTCCCGCTCCCCCTCCAAGGCGTCTAAGTCATCCTTCCGATCCAACTCATACTCCTTTTCCTAGTACATGCGCACTCTTGGTGCGTTGTGGATAATGTCTAGGGGAGAACTGCCTCTGCCTCGTAGACCATAAAAAATGGTGTGTAACCTGTTGATCTATTCGGGGTGGTACGCAGGCCCCATAGAACGGAGTCAAGTTCCTCCACCCAATGACAGTTGGACTCGTGAAGAGATCGGACCAAACGTGGCTTGATGCCACTCATAATTAGACCGTTTGTTCGCTCGACCTGTCCATTGGTCTACGGATGATAGACCGATGCGTAATCAAGCTTTATGCCCATTTTTGCGCACCAGTCCTTGACCTCTTGGGCCGTGAAGTTGGATCCATTATCCATTATTATATTATGCGGGACACCGTAACGGTGTACTACGCTAGATACAATGTCAATCACTGGTCCGATAGCTGATTTAACAGGCTTTGCTTCTATGCATTTGGTGAACTTGTCAACCATGACCAGTAGGTATTTATTTTTCTTGGTTACCCCTTTATGGGGTCCGACCATGTCTAGCCCCCAGACCGCAAAAGGACAAGTGGTCGGAATAGTGAGAAGAGCTGTAGGGGGCATGTGACTTTGATTTGCAAAGAGTTGACACCCAATGCAATGTTGAACAAGTGACCGGGCATCCGTCCGAGTTGTAGGCCAAAAGAAATCGGCTCGGAAGGCCTTGCCGACAAGTGATGTTGCCGCGGCATGATGCCCGCCCATGCCTGCATGGATTTCGATGAGGAGCTCCCATCCTTCTACCACGGATATGCACCTCTGTAATACTCCGGTGGTGCTTTTATTGTATAACTCACCCTCGTGTACTTTGTAGTTAATCCTCAGTTTGATCATCGGGGAGTTCCTTGTGAACAATGTAAGCAAGGAAGGGCTCTGTCCATGACGTAATTACTTCCATTACTTCATGGGCCGAGGGCATCTCATTCATCGCTGAGCCGCTGATGATGCCATCATCTGGCTCGTTTATAGGCGTAACAACCTCGTCCGCCGTATTCGGACCGACGCCATTATCGTCGTCCTGCCACACTATGGAGGGCTTGAAGAGCTGCTCCGGGAAGGTGTTTGTTGGGACGGGATCGCGGTTTGCTCCCATGCGGGATAGTACATCGGCAACCTGGTTGTTGTCTCGAGCAACATGGTGGAATTCCAACCCCTCGAACTGAGCAGATATCTTGAGGACGGCATTTCGATATGCAGCCATCTTCGAGTTTTTGGCGTCGAACTCGTAGTTAATCCAGGATATGGCCAGGTTTGAGTCTCCCCGTACCTGTAGCCATCGTATGCCCATAGACACCACCATCTGAAGACCATGAAGAAGAACTTCATATTCGGTGGCATTGTTGGAGTCATCATACATGATTTGCAACATGTATCTTACGTTGTCGCTTGTGGGGGATGTGAGGATAACTCCAGCCCCCAGACCGGCCAAGGTCTTGGATCCATCAAAGTGCATTTTCCAATGGGAGTATGCACTATATTCCTTGGGGAGCTCAGCCTCTGTCCATTCAGCCAAGAAGTCTGCCAGTACCTGAGATTTAATGGCGCGGCATGGCTTGTAGGTTATTTCAAAGGGAAGGAGCTCAATAATCCATTTGGCTATGTGGCCGGTGGTGTCCCTATTGTTGATTATATCATTCAAGGGGACTTCTGATGCCACCGTGATCGCAAACTCCTGGAAGTAGTGTCTGAGTTTCCTCGATGCCATGAATACTATATAGGCTATTTTTTGATAATGTGGATATCTGGACTTGCACTGCGTTAGCACCTCTGACACATAATTTACAGGCTTCTGAGTCCGTAAATTATGCCCCTCCTCATATCACTCGACAACGAGCACCGCACTAATGACTTTGTTGGTGGCCGATATGTATAATAACATGGGCTCACCGGCGCCTAGTGCCGTGAGTATGGGGTTGGTTGCCAATATTGTTTTCATTTCTTCCAGCGCAGCCGCTGCTTCATCGGTCCATTTGAAATGGTTGGTCTACTTCAGCAACTTATAGAGCGGCAAAGCCTTTTCTCCGAGGCGGGAGATAAAGCGGCTTAACGCTGCTATGCACCTGGCTAGCCTCTAGACATGCTTCAACTCTGTGGGGATTGCAAGTTCTAATAGAGCATGAATTTTAGCTGGATATGCCTCTATTCCTATATGGGAGACAATTAATCCAAGCAGCTTACTAGAGGGAACTCCGAATAGACATTTTTCCAGATTGAGCCATATATCATATTCGTGTAAATTAGCGAAAGTTTGACGTAAGTCGTCAATCAACTTGTTGACATGTTTGGTTTTGATTACCACATCATCCACGTATGCCTCGACAGTCTTTCCGATCTGTTTAGCAAGGCAGGCTTGGATCATGCGCTGGTATGTGGCCCCGACATTTTTTAGCCCGAAAGGCATCGTGTTGAAGCAAAATGGCCCGTAGGGGGTGATGAATGCGGTAGCCGCTTGATCGGATTCCTTCATTTTAATTTGATGGTATCCAGAGTAAGCATCAAGGAAACAAAACAAATCGTGTCCGGTTGTGGCATCAATGATCTGGTCTATGTGTGGTAAGGGGGAAGGGTCCTTGGGGCATCCTTTGTCAAGGTATTTGAAATCAACACACAGCCGCCTGGACTTGTCTTTCTTAGGTACCATCACCAGGTTTGCTAGCCACTCAGGGTGTTTAATATCCTGAATAAATCCGGCCTCGAGCAATTTGGCTAATTCTTCACCCATGGCTTGCCATTTAGGCTCAAAGAAGCAGCGCAGGGTCTGTTTCACGGGCTTAAAGCCCGGAATAATGTTTAAGCTATGTTCGGCGAGCCGCCGTGGGATTCCAGGCATATCGCAAGGATGCCAAGCGAAAATGTCCCAATTGTCACGGAGGAAATTCCGCAGTGCTTTGTCCACAAGGGGATCGAGCTAGTCTCCGATGGACACTGTTTTATTGGGGTCCATTGGATGCACCTGAAATTTGACGATTTCCTCTGCGGGTTTAAAGGACATGGACTTGGGCCTTTTCCTAAGGATCACATCGTCCCTATTGACTGTCGACTGTAAAGCGGTCAACTCTTCAGCGGTGAAAGTTTCCGCTAATGCCTCAAGGGCGAGTGCTACCATTTTGTTTTCGGCCCGGACGGCTATATTCGGATCGCTGGTGATCATGATCACTCCATTTGGTCCTGGCATTTTGAGTTTCATGTACCCGTAATGGGGTATAGCCTGGAACTATGTAAAGGCGTCGCATCCCAATACGGCATGATAGCCACTTGGGAAGGGGACAATGTGGAAAAGAAGTTCTTTGGATCGGTAGTTTTCAGGCGTACCGAACACAACGTCCAGGATGATACATCCGGAGCAACGTGCCTCTTTCCCCGGGATAATTCCCTAGAAGGTTGTGTTGCTATGTTCGATGTGGGATCAGTCGAAATGCAATTTTTCTAGAGTGGCCTCGTAAATGAGGTTAAGACCACTGCCGCCATCCATTAGCACCTTATGTAGCCTGTATCCATCGATGATGGGATTCAAGACTATAGCGGCCGTTGAATGACCGGGAAGGATGGGCGGTTGGTCAGTGTCCTCGAAAGTGATTGGTACGTTTGCCCATGGGCTTGTAGCTGCCACATGGCAGACTTGCTCATTCTCCTTAAGAGATCTTTTAGGCCTGCTCCTCGAGGGGAAGATCTCATAGACCGTCAGGACTTTGTCGTTAAACCTGGTTGGCGACGGAGAGCGCCTATTCGATGGAGGTGTGTCGAGGATGGCCTCGCCATTTTTTGTGACTTGCCTGACGACCCAGCAAGCTCGAAGGCTTTGAGTAGGGTTTGTGCTCAACAACACGGAATTAATGGAAAGGTTTTATCCAGGAGTCCCTCGAGGAAGGTGCCAGTCCCAGAAAGGGACTTGTTTCTTTGTTCTAGGGGTTCATACCTGGGTGTCCGCTTTGGAGGTGTCCTCTTTTTTCAAGCTCCTCTAGGGTGGTCGGAGAAGATTGGTTCCGAGAACAATTGTTCGGCTTGCCAGACACTCTCCATGGCACAGTACTTTTGTACCAACTCGTATAACTCTGAAGAGTCGCTTATGTGTCGGCGGGCAAGGGCATTGAGAATCCTTTCATCATGGAAATTGCGATTGAAGATTGCCATTACATCTTGGTCACTAAGACATTTTACTCTGCTCCTAGTGAGTAGGCGTCTTGCCCAAAAGTTGTGGACTGATTCTCCTTGTATTTGCTTGATATTCCTAAAGTACGAAGACATGGGCTTTGGCACGATACTTGGATGATCATCTTGGGCGGCGGGTGGGGAAAATTTTGGTTCCTTGTCGCAACGAGTGTTCGAAATTGCAGGTCCCAAATTGTGCGATGGATTCTAGACCGGTGACGGTCCAGATTTAGAGCGATTCCCCGCCTCTGATTCACCGACGGGGTATTGGAGATTGAGGAATGGGGTATAGAAGGTTTTTAATTCCGGCTGTTGGGAAGAATCCGCGGCCGGACACTCAATGGTAGAGACAAGGTGGGTGACCAGAGGGACATGAATCCTCCTATCATCGGGTCTGATAACGAGCCGATCATAGATCGGAACCCTGTCATCCGATATACGCATAGCTTTGATCCGATTGAACAACTTGTTTAAGAATGAGGCGATGGCAGGATGCGTGTTACTGATACGAGTGGATTCGTCAAGCGGTGTGACGGTTCCAGAGTTACGCAGAAGCGGATCTGTGTTGCGTTCTACCGTGGGACCTGGTGCCCTGGATGTCAAGGCATCTGGACTTACAGGTTTTTCTTCGAAGGTTGAACGTTCCATTGGAACGAGTGTTTCCCATGAATCATCCACGAACTCTAAGGTTTTGAACTTGATATTCTGATCGGGGGGACCTTCCGATCTGGCCTTGACGGCCGACCGGGCCGGCATGCAACAAGATGTCGTTGCCGATGAAACTCTAATCGGGGGGCAAGAATTCCCTCGATACATATGTCGCTACTTGCGACGGGGCAAGCCATCGATTCCTTTGGCGCTCATAGAGGAACTCTCAATGAAAGCACCAATGTCGGTGTCAAAACCAGAGTATCTCGGGTAGGGGGTCCTGAACTGTGAGACTAGGATCGACGGTAACAGGAGACGAAGGGGACACGAGCTTACCCAGGGTCGGGCCTTCCAATGAAGGTAATACCCTACATCCTGGTTGATTGTATTGATGGTGTAAGAGGTTACAGAGTTGATCTACCTTGAGATCACATGTCTAACCCTAGATGAGTTATCCTCTATACCCTCGACACCCTCCGGCTAATATAGAAGCCGAGGGTGTCCTAGGTTTACACATGGTCGGTTACATGCCAAAGAGATAAACATGCCTAACTACAGCTAATAACTTGGAGAATATGTCATGGCTCCTCAAAGCCTCCATCTGGCGTAGGCAATCTTCAATCATCCGATGTCTGCTTTGCAACCCATACAGTCTGGCCCATAACAATAGGTCGGCTATCTGAGGACCCCCTAATCTAGGACTCCCTCAGGTAGGACAAAATATGTCATGCAAGTCCTTTTCCATAAGCCCGTATGGCTATTTATGGAAGACATGCGTACATTATATTTATGGACTAGAGCTAGTCCTGTGTCGCCCTACGTTACGACTGTTATGTGATGAATATCTTCCAATGAATTCGTCAATCCAATGCCTAAGAGTTTTTCACATATTGTTCTTGCTAAGTTACTATTGCTTTTGTCACTGTCACACTTGCTACAAAACATTTACTATCACTGTTGTCATTACTACTACTATAACCAGTGCTAACAAACTATCATATTATTGTGCTACTGATCACTTTGTTGTAGATATTTAATCTCAAGTTGTGGTTGAATTGACAACTCAACTTCTAATACTTGCAAATATTCTTTGGATCCCTTGTGTCGAATATATAAATTTGGGTTGAATACTCTACCCTCGAAAACTGTTGTGATCCGCTATACTTTTGGGTTATCATAGTGCATGCATAGCCGGGAAGCAACATCAATCAAAGCACCCGCCCTAGAACATAGTATCGACTTTAAGACCCTTGGAGCTCCTTCATGTGGATCTCTTTGGGCCTCCTTCATGGGATAGTCTTGGTGGGAAGAAGTATGGGTTTGTTATTATTGATGATTACTCAAGATACACATGGGTGTTCTTTCTCAAGTCCAAGGATGAGACAATGATCACCTTCATTGATTTTGCCAAGCAAGCTCAATGTAAGTTTGACAACGAAATCTTGGCAATAAGAAGTGACAATGGTTCTGAATTCAAGAAATACACCTTGGAAGGGTTTCTTAGTGATGAAGGAATTGAGCATCAATACTTCGATAACCCCGTACCTTTTGGGCAGAATCCGTCAACACCGCATTTCATGCATCAAATCGTCTCTTCCTCCACAAGATCTTGAAGAAGACCCCATATGAGCTCATAATCGGAATCAAGCCAAATGTTAAGTATTTCCAGTTATTTGGTTGCAAATGTTTCATTCTCAGCAAGACATAACGGTTCAGAAATTTCAATCTAAAACAACCAAAGGAATATTTGTTCGTTATGGATCAAACTCCCATGCCTATAGGGTCTACAACAAATCCACCAGATGCATTGTACAAACTTGTGATGTGGTGTTTGATGAATTTAATGGCTCCCATGGGGAGCAAGTTGATCTCAGTGATGCAGATGATGAAGATCCCTCACAAGACAGTTTAACCATGGGTGTAGGTGATGTACTTCCAATGAAACATGTTCCTTGTGAAGGTGAAATGAGGATACAAGCACCACCCATGCTCAACCTACATCACCACAAGATACTATTCCTGAAGAGGAGTCCATAATCCAACAACAAGACTCTACACAAGAACAAGATCAGCATCAAGTACAAGAAAAAGAACAAGTTCATCATCAAGTACAAGAACAAGAGTATGCACAATATAATGATGAATAACCTTTTGATTATGGTGAACCTCAACAAATGATGCATGAAGAATAAGATATTCCACCACAAATTATAGATTCATATGTTGAAGATGTTGATGATGGGAAGGAAGTTGAACCTTGTGAACCTTAACCTCCATGATGCCTCGTGTGGCTAGTCATGTCGATGTTGATCAAATTCTTACCAACATATCAAAAGTTAGAGTCACTTGTAACTAATTGCCAAAATTTTATGCTCACTTTTCATTTGTCTCTAGTGTTGTGCCACTCAAGCCACAATATGTGTTGACGGACAACGACTAGCTTGTTGCGATGCAAGTAGAGTTGAACAGCTTTGAGCGTAACAAAGTGTGGTCTTAAGTCACAAGACCAACCAAGGAACATAATGTCATTGGAACAAAATGGATCTTCAAGAACAAACAAGATGAGAATGGCATAATCATCAGAAACAAGGCAAGGTTAGTGGCACAAGGATACTCACAAGTTGAAGGTTTGGACTTTGATGAGACCTTTTCCCCCGTTGCCCATCTTGAATCAATTTGCATCCTACTTTCTTATGCTGCTTTCAGTGGATTTTCTTTACATGAAATGGACATGAAGAATGCTTTTCTTAATGGTCCTTTACAATAAGAAATATATGTATCACAACCACCTAGTTTCATTGAGCCTGATCACAAAGACTATGTGTACAAACTTCACAAGGCTTTGTATGGCTTCAAACAAGCACCTCGTGCTTGGTATGATCATCTTAAGAAGTTTCTACTCGATGATGGTTTTGTGAGAGGGGTGATCGACCATACTATTTCATAGAGAGGGAAAAGGGTGATTTGATGTTATGCCAACTTTACGTCGATGATATCATTTTTGGTTCTCCTAACATCCATTTATGCAAGAAGTTTGCGGAATCCATGACCAGGACCTTTGAGATGTCACTTAATGTGGACTTGAAGTTCTTTCTCGGTTTTCAAATTCAACAATGTCAAGAAGGAATTTTCTTGTCTCCAACCAAGTATCTCAAGGACATTCTTTCCAAGTTTGGAATGACAGAAGCCTTTCCATGCAAGACACCCATGCCAACCAAACTTGCTCTTAACAAAGACACAAATGGTATCCTGTTTGACCCATCTCTTTACCGCTCTATGATTGGTTCATTGCTTTATCTTTGTGAATCTAGACCAGACATCATGTTAAGTGTAGGCATTTGTGCAAGATTTCAAGCTTCCCCTAGGTAAAGTAGTCATAAGGAGGTTAAGCATATTCTTAGATACCTTGTTCACACCCCAAAGTTGGGTCTATGCACTACTGCGGGATGGTCCAAAGATGACACATCAACGAGAGACCCTTCGACCAAACTGTGTGCGATCCATCAATCGCAAATGGTATAGTTCAAGCTCCCCCTCCAATGACAAAAACCGTGTGCAATGGAGGAACCAACAAAAAATTATTGCATGTGTGATGCGTCGCATATAGTTTATTCTTATGAACTATTTGTGATTATGGAAGATAACAGAAACGGTTAACAGACTATATACGTGCGCGTTGTGCGACATATAGTTCACTCAGACAAACTATTTGCATTGATCCAGCAGAAGACAAATGAGTTAGCCTAAGAAGGCATGTGTGATACCCGACAAACAGTTCATTCATCAGAATTGTGTGGGAAGACCAATAATAACCCAAATGGTTCATCCTGGCAACCTGTGTGTGTTGTGAGCATACGGGTGCTGCTAATAATTGTATGAGATGTGATTTGCTCTATTTGCACAACATCTATATGCTCTATCTATAGAACACCAACACTATTGTTGCATAACCAACTTGAACATCCAATTACATAAGTGACTACACAACACATGTACATTCCTCAATATAAATTTACAGGGAATAGACGATCACCAAATCATATTGTTCTTCTAACGACGGTTGCGGACACTGCTCTGCTTGCGGCTATCCCTTGCCGTCTACAGAAAGGAGGTAGTTCCTCATGTTAATGATCCTCCTATACATCTCGTAGCTAGTGTACGCGTGCTTGGCCGCGTACTAGATGTGTTCTTCATCCAGTTCATTCACACAGGACTTGTGCCAGGCAGACTTGTCCTTATGGCACTCAGCCTTCATGTCTCTGTAGTAGGGGTAGATGATGGCCACGGCGAGGTCATCTAGGGAGTCCTTCTTCTTCTTCTCGCTGCCCCAGACCCTATACTGACCTTGGATATTAACAAGCTTCTCGCAGGACATGCCCGAAGTCTTGAGCACCTTTAGATCTTTGGTGGTGTCCACCATTGCGAACCTATAGTCGAGACTATTGACAAACCTAGAGAAATGCTCGCAAGGCCCTATGGCTAGGCAGTAGTGGTAGACGAGTACATGGTGGCGCACGCACAACTGGGCGACGACAACCTGTTGATCATGCCTGGCACGACCACCAGTGCACTCGAGGTCAGAGCCGACCACTTTGTACATGTCATTCTCAGTAAGAACATGCTCCAACATGTTGATGGAGTTCACCACCACAACCGAATCATTGGTGTACACCACCGAGAAGTTTCGTCTTCCTGATGTAGGTGTCCAATTTGACAATAGTGGCGAACTACCACTCGGTGCCGACAACCGCCATTGGATCCGCATGGGAAGGTTGAAGCCATGAAGAGATGTGCATCCTCTCTCTATTATTTGCCGTTGTGGGTGTGCTTCTTGTGTAGCGTGGTGCGATCAGAAGGTGGACGAGACAAAGGTAAATGGCCGCGGAAATAAATTGTGCAGGATGGCATCGAATTTCAGTATGTCCGCATGGCAGTATTTGCAGCGCTTAACCGCATGGTGGCGCTGGGAGCGACGCAACTGCTTGCATATGGCTCCCAAAACGTATGTGATCGTTTGCGAGTGGACGCTGATAACCAGAAGTATAGGGGATCGCAACAGTTTTCGAGGGTAGAGTATTTAACCCAAATTTGACGATTCAACACAAGGGGAGCCAAAGAATAATTGAGAGTATTCAACCCAAATTTGTCAATACAACCACACTTGGAGATTAAATATCTGCAGCAAAGTGATCACTAGCACAATAGTATGATAATTTGATAGCAGTGGTAACAACAGTAATAACAGTAACAATGTAGGAATAGATTTGTAGCAAGTGCAACAACGACAGCAGCAATAGTGACTTTGCAAGAACAATATGTGGAAAACTCGTAGGCACTGGATCGGTGTATTCGTTGGATGATATTCATCGTATAATAGTCATAACCTAGGGCGACACGGAACTAGCTCCAGTTCATCAATGTAATGTAGGCATGTATTCCGTAAATAATCATACGTGCTTATGGAAAAGAACTTGCATGAAATGTTTGGTCATACCCTCCCGTGGCAGTGGGGTCCATAAGGAAACTAAGGGATGTGAAGGCCTCCTTTTGAAAGAGAACAGGAACAAAGCATCAACACACGGTGAATACATGAACTCCTCAAACTATGGTCATTACCAGAAAGTATCTTGATTACTGTCACTTTGGGGTTTACAGATCATAACAGTTAATAAGTGCAAACGACTTGGCAAGATCGGATCAAGAACATAGATATAATGATGATAACACAAATGGTTCAGATCTGAAATCATGGCACTCGGGCCCCAGTGACAAGCATTAAGCATGGCAAAGTCGTAGCAACATCAATCTTAGAACATAGTGGACACTAGGGATCAAGCCCTAAAGAAAATAACTCGATTACATGATGAATCTCATCCAACTCCTCACCGACCAGCAAGCCTACTGAGGAATTAATCACTCCTGGTGAGGATCATCATGGAATTGGTGATGAAGGAGGGTTGGCGATGACGAAGAACTAAGATTCCGCTTTCCGGAGCCCCAAACAGGCTCCAGATCTGGCCTCCTGACGAGGAACATGAGGTGGCGGTGGCTCCGCGTCATAAAACACGATCAAACATTCTCCTTGATTTTTTCTCTCTGAAAATAGGAATTTATTGGGCCGGAATTAGGGTCAATGGGGCCACGAGGTGGGCACAACCCGCCAGCCCCCTCCTCCGGTGGTTTTTGGCTCCGGTATTTTTCATTTATTGTAAAATAAATCTCCAAAAAGTTCCGTTCCATTCCGAGAACTTTTATTTTTGCTCAAAAACAACACCATGGTAGTTCTAATGAAAAACATCGCTAGTCCGGGTTAGTTTCATTCAAATCATGCAAACTCAATTCTGAAACAAGAGCAAAAGTGTTAGGAAAAGTAGATACATTGGAGAAGTATCAAGTCCTCAAGCAATTTAGCTGACAAATTGAAAGTTGTAAAGAAAAACATTTATGAACTCTTTTGTTCTTTTTGCATACATATGCTTAAGTAGCACCCAGATTTTCAGCAAAGATTATGACTAACCATGTCAACAATAACTCTTAAAGATTATATTAACTCATATCAATGTCATAAGCAACTAGCGAGCAATAATAAAATATCTCAAATGCAAACACTTTGTCAAAACAATCATGATATAATAAGACAATAGTGGTATCTCGCTAGCCCTTTCTAAGACCGCAAAACATAAATGGAGAGCACCTCCAAAGTGCAAGTAGCGACTAGACATTGTAATTCATGGTAGAAAAGATCTAGTCATGATGCATCCAACATTCACTATACACAATGAATGAGATTACAATAGTGCTCTCACAACTAGCTCTTATTTGAGAATGTGATGACTCAACATAAAAGTAAATAGATAGTCCCTTCACAGAGGGAAGCGGGGATTTGCAGAGGTGCCAAGCTCAAAGCTTAAATCACAGATAAGTATAATTTTGGGAGGTACACCCTTCCTGTCAATGTTACGACCAAGAGCTATCAATCACTTCCATGTTAAACAAATTAGTGGAGGTTTCCAAGCGGTGAAAGTAGAGGTTTACTCCCCCTCCGCCAACAAACACACTCCACGGCTAGACAAATCAACGGGTACCATCCATACCAACAACATTCCTGGGGGAGTTTTGTTTAGTTATCTGCATTTCTTTTGATTTCGGGACTCGGAATCCCTATTGCCGCCCCTCTCGTGCAAGGACGAGTGAATAAACACTCATCATGAGAATAACCCGCTTAACATGGAAGATACATACCACCCGTTGTCGCTCCATGAGCGGTCCAGGCACACAAAACTGATGTTCATTTGAAAGTTTAGAGGTGGCGCATGCAAATTTACTTGGAACGACAGGGTAATACCGCATATAGATAGATCTAGTGGACTCATCTAGAATAACATTGGTTTAAGGATTTTGATGCACAAATAGTATTCCTGCTTAGTACAGGCGAAGGCTAGCAAATAGGTTGAGAAGCGAGCAACTAGAGAGTGAAGACAATCATGAACATGCATTATGAATAATAAACATTGAATTCTATCATGAGTAGTGTCATGGTTTTTTCATGACAAGATGTCCTCGTGAGCGAACTTAGGTGTGAGGGCATCGCAACATAGGTGTGAGGCCATCGAGAGAAGTGAGTTCACCCAGGTTCGGCCCCTTCGATGGAGGCAAAAGCCTACGTCCTGCTTTGTGTGTATTGATGATGATGATGATCTCAATTACAAGGGTGCGGAATAGCTACCTCTAGTCTTGAGGGTTTCTAATGTGTCTATCTCCAAGGACTTGAATCTGCCCCTCTTGGGGCGCCTTACCACTCATTATATAGGTCGAAGGGGTAGGTTTACATGTAGAGTCCTACTAGGAGTAGGAGTAGGACTAGTCTCTCTTGATTCCTAATCCAGGTCTTGTTTCCTTTGTGAGGGAATCCTTTCTCTCCTTGGGCCTTCTCTTGTGAGCCGCCCATCCAAGCCCGTCTACGAGCCGCCTTGCCCCAGTTTGCTCGCTGGGCCTTGGGCCTAGTCATCCTGCAACCCAGTAATAGAGGTGACCTATGAGCCTCCATACGATGGGCCGGGTCATACCTCCTGCCGGGTCACCAATGAGTCGCCAAGCTCGGTCGGGGAGCCAGTGAGTCGCCAAGTCCCGGTCGGGTCATACTTCAGGCCGGGTTATATCACTTGGTAATATCCCCGGCAAGTAGGATATGGACATTATGAACATAAATATTGCAAAGGCTACGTTGGTTTTGATTCAACTACATGCATGAACATGTGTCAAGTCAAGCCAGTTGAAACATTCAGAGGAGGATACCATATCATCATACTACATCACAGCCATGTTAATGCATGTTGACATCCAAGATAATTCATTATGCACTCCTAGATACTTAAGCATGGCATGAGCAACTATAATCTCTAATTTTCATTGCAAACATGTTCAATCATAATATGCTGAATCATGGATACTAGGTTAACCTTATTTACAAAAGCAAAAACAAGTTCAGTTCATATCCGCTTCTCTCTGCCACCCTCAGTTCTTCTAATATCGTCATTATTGCCTTTCAATTGCACGACCAAATGATATGAAAATAATAATAGTGCAAGAGTGGCATGGACTAAGCTAGAATCTGCAAACATTTTATTCAAGGGGAGAAGATAAAGTAATATGGCCTCTTTGTTATATCAATAGTAGTGCATACGAGAGCCACTCAAAATTTTCATCGTGTTCTTCTCCTTAGTATGACTCAATAAAAGGAAGAAAATTTCAGAGAAACACACTAAAATATTTTTGGAGTTTTTAGTTTTTCTTGAAGAAAGCAAATAAAAGAAGGAAACACAAGGAACGAGAAAAACTATTTACACGAGAGAACTACCAACAAGCAAAAGAAGAAACAATAAATCTTTTTGGATTTTCTTTTAATACTAGAACTTATTAAGCTAGAAAGAAAAAACGAAAAGATGCGAGAACTATTTTTGGAATTTTTGAAAGTTTTTCAAACGCAGAAAAAGCAAGAAAATAAATCTAGCATGGATAATATAATGAAAAAGTGTGGACACCGACAATTGGAATGAAATGTGTGAACATGAATATAATGTCAGTGGAAATACGTACTCCCCCTAGGTTAGGATTTTAGCCTAGCTTGGTAATCACCATCCGTAGTAGCCATTCGGTACTAAGTTGAAGTGCGGTGGCGACAGCACCTGAGCGTCCCACTCCTCGGGCTCCTCCTCTGTCGCTGCCTAATTGTTCCGGTAGGCAATAATATCATCTGGCATGATCATCTATCCATTCTTGGTAATAGAATCAAACAGAGAAGGTGCAGGCAACGCGATAACGTCATGGGTTTCGATATTGAATACTGGGTTGTAGCGAATTTTATGAGAAGAATCAACTGCATCAATAAATTGGTGATGTTGCAATGCCTTGTGATCTAGATAAACTTTGGGCAAAGGATAGTCATGTGGGCGCATGTGAACATTAAAACGACTCGCTAAACGAGTAGCATAAATAACACAGTGTATGTTGCCCTTACTCCTATTAAGGTGTAGGCAACGTGCAATAATAGCCCCTATGATAAAGGTATGATCATTGTGTAGTGCACGGCGTAAAATAGCAAGGTTAAGTGCACTGAGTGCACCGGCCTTCTCCCTAGCGGTTAAACACTTTGCGATAAATAAAGCAAAGTAGTGCACGGGGGGAAACTATAGACTGGTAGGAGTGGCATTTGACACACCTCTTTAATCACCCACTGTCAAAGTAAGGAGAAAGTCCTCAAACCCTTCTGGTTTAGGATCTCTTAATTCCCTATCAGAAGGAATTAGACATATGTCACAAAAGTTGGTAAGCGGTATCTGATAAGTTTCAACATATAGATTAAACTGCACCTCACGAGGTATATTCTTACTCAGAAAATGAAAGCTTTGCACAAAAGAATTTGTAAGGATGTGGTGCTGGTCACACTTATCTGCGAGGAAGTTTGTCAGCCTAGCATTTGCAATGAATTGGACAAACTCCTAATGGAACCCCATGTTGGTGTCAAAACCGGCAAATCTCGGGTAGGGGTCTCGAGTTGTGAGACTAGAATCAATGGTAATAGGAGACAAAGGGGACAAGGTTTTACCCAGGTTCAGGCCCTCCTATGGAGGTAATACCCTACGTCTTGCTTGATTGTAATTATGATGTATAGATTACAGAGTTGATCTACCTCGAGATCAAAGAGCTAAACCCTAGAGGAGTTGTTCTATCTACAACCTAAAACCTTCCGGCTTATATAGATGCCGAGGGTACCTAGGGTTTACACATGGACAGTTACATGCCGAAGAGATAAACATGCCTATTTGCTACATTAAACATGGAGGATAAGCCACAATTCCCGAAGCTTCCTTCCTGGAGATAGGGCCTTCGATCGATCCAATGTTTGGCAAGCGGCCCATACAATCTAGCCCATAAGAAACAGGTCGGCCTCCCGAGGACCCCTTAATCCAGGACTCCCTCAGTAGCCCCCGAACTTGCCTCCAACGCCAAGGGTCTTAGCTTCAGCCGCTTCGTGTAATTAGAGTCTTCGGCTTGCGAGGTGAGTTCTTCCCACCAAATTTAGTTCGGCCTTTGATGACTTGTAGTTTTTCGAATAGTGGCATGTCTGGACATTGTGAATAGGCCGGCCCAGAAGGCCAAACGTCAAGGGGTAAAATAACATCCCCCGACGACTTTTCTGATGAAAGGTCACGACCCACCCTGACCGCTAGGCCAGTTGCAAAAACTCGATTCGCGGCTCGAGGACGTTCCAATCAACATGATCTATCAATGCACATATCGTGCCCCGTTTTATACGGTATATGCTTAATCATGCTCGCGCAATGTCATGCACATCTCGGTAAGCGGAGGGATTCACGGCACAACAGAGGGAGGCCAAATAGCAATAAGCCTCATAAAAGGGAAAGAAAACCCCAGGGCCTAACCACACCTCTCATTCACCTCCTTTGCTTCCCCATTCCCCCGAGCCTCCGAAGCATAGATCTAGGTCTTCCACTCTCCCCCTTCGAGCTCATCCATGGCGGGCTCCAATGGCAAGTGGGAGGCTTCCTCGGTCACCGACCGGGACATCCAGGACATCAAGAAGGCTGACTAACTCCCCGCAATCATCCCTCACCGCGCGCCAGAGAAGGGCCAAGTGATCCCCACCTGAATTTTGAGGAGGGCGTACAAGCGGGCGCTCGGTCCACTCTGAGGGCATCTCCAGAGCGCACCACACCACCGGAGGCAACGGTTCAAAACACGGTTGGTGATCGGGTTATCCGATCACCACCGGCGCCACCGACCAATGGTTGGCCGGTCATGGAGGAGGCTTTATCGAGCACCTCCATCACCGAGGAGCATTTTTCCCTTATGGGTGCGGTATTGCAGAGCATTCAGTCCGTCGACAACAGACTGAAGGAGGCCTTCAAGGTTCTCATGATGGGTTTTCAAGTAAGCCAGACAACACTCTTATCTGCAAAAAAGTCTAATTTATTTTTATGATTATATGTATGGCAGACCCCGACCCCTAGGTGAGTTTGAAAAAAACTTACCTAGGGGTCAATCATTGATCCGTTTCCGAACTACATACAAAAAAGTATGTTCGGGATGTTCGAATAACCCCTAAGAGGACCGGACATGTGATCGGATTGATGACAGTTCGGAAGTATTGAACCCATGTAACCTAACAAGGATTTGCTTATATTACAGGCTTCGTCATCGGCGACAGCTGTGAATGGCACCAAGCTCGACGAGCTGAATCGGAAGCTCAAAAGCTCCGAAGATGAGCTTGATGCCCTCAACAAAAGATTCGACGAGGCGCAAGGTAAGTCTGAATCATCATCCGGACATCTTTGTCAGAATACTTTCAATGCAGGTTTTCATAGTGTTAATGATCAAACAGCCTTGGCGAAGGATGTAGAAAATCTCAAGGCCGAGCTGCAGCAGGCCAAGGATGAGGCGGCGGTTGAGAGGGCGGCAGCCGAACGAGCGGCCACTGTGCTTTCGGCTTTGAGAGCCACCAGCGACAAACATGGGGCGTGGGTGTAGGAGATCCAGCAGGAGCTCAAGGACGCTAACCACAAGTGTGAGGTCCTTGAGCAAAAAGGCAAGGAGCACGCGGCCTAAATATCCACCCTAAAAGCCGATCTCCAAAAGGAGTAGGTGGATAGGTGGTTCTTTGAGGAGCAGGTCCGCCAAGCAAAGGACATAACAGATGGTAAGTCATACTTATTGCAGTGTGTCTTCGGGGATAGCAAGTTCAAGCTGCTTACCCGGGTGTGGCATTCCTGAAGCGCCTGCTCCGACCTTCAAAAGAGTGTGGCAGACACGAAGCAGCTCTATAATTCGTGGGAAGGAGATGAAGCATGCCTATTCTAGGCACAATTTGAAGCCCCGAGTGCTCTCCTCTTCTTGTCGAGCAGCTGAACAAGCTGATGGAGCTGCACCGGATGGTGGAGCTGCCCATGCAGGACCTCTTCATCCGGTTATGGCCCAACAATCCATTGCCTGACAACTACTTTGGCTTGGTGCAGAAGTTGATCGACACTGCGCCCCGCCTCAACGCTATAAAGCGCTCCTCCTACATCGAGGGAGCTCGGATGGCCCTTGCAAAGGCCAAGGTGCATTGGCCGGGGATGGATCCAATGAAGATTGCTACCGCCCCACCACCTCCCGGGAAGGAACATAAGCGCCCCGAGCTTTACTTCGCTAGAGTAATGGAAGGTGCTTGGGTGATAGCATCACAATTTCAAATGATAACATGCATGAATAAGTTGTAATGTGTCTGAAGACATTTTTAAAGCTTTAATGTTATAATTTATCATGCTTTCAATGTTTTTGCATTCCTTTATAACTCATGTGTGGTTGTTTGAAACTGGAAGATGCGAGTCATCGGCTTCAACCCCCATGTAGATACTACATGGGGTGTCTCTACCAATGCATTGTATCCCTTAGTCGAGTTATTGGAACTCAAAGGCGGTAGCGTGCGGTGGACCAAGCAATCAGACCATAATGCTTTATTTCTTTCACTTAGCCATAGGGGTGCGAAAAGGATTGCGGGGGGCTGATGACTAGCCCCCGGAGTGTTGTAATGTTCGGATGAACCGCGGCTAAGGCCAACATCACATGGTTTGTATGGAGAACAAACCCTCGCACAACACGGAATATCCTCTGATGAGGATTTAAGTATAACACTTTAAGCTCGGATTCACAGACCATCTCTCGCATACTATGACAGTCAGTTTTCGGCTTTCTCCCCTGTCCTTTTAGCCGAACAAGCGGAATGTAAAGGGGCAAGCACAGGAGTTGGGCAACCCAACTATTGACCCAAGACATAGTTTGGAGTCGATGCATATAAAGCGAATTCCAAGACACCGAACGCATAATAAGTTATAGATAAGGCTATTTGGTTTTAAACTTGAGCCCCCAGTCAATTACCCGGTTGCGTCGTAACATACCGAACTGTTTCACGAGAAGAGGGAGAAAAGGAAAATATGTGCCAGAAAGGACAACAAGACAAACATGTATAATGATGCCATATTTTTTCTCAGCAACTCTTATTACTCGGAGTGTCCAAGCAACTGCTTATAGGTATGTGAAAAAAAGGAAGAAATTCTAGAGGAGTGGCTGTACCAGGGGTCTTCGGTTGGGGACCTTAAGTCCTCGATGTTCCTAGCCGCTTGTGTACTCCTGCATCTTGGTGCACCTCAATAGGTGGTACTGTTCAGTGAACGGATCTTGCAAACAAGGTCTTGAGAAGTCACTGAAGTGTCGATGAGCTTTATGCCTTGTGTAGGTCCATTGATAGTCCCTGCAATGTGTCCGAAGACATCGTAATGGTAATAGTTCGGTCCAGGCGAACACTTACCCTTTTTTCCCACCGCCACCCATTGAATTTTGAGCGTGAAGTTGTGCCTTGTTGGCACGTACTTTGCTAGTCCTAGGGTTATGCAATGGGGGAGAATCCCTATTTAAGGGGAGGGGAAAGTTCTGAGAGTTTGGTCTGAAACCGTGCTCGCTTCCCCATCTAGCCTGCCTTTACAATAGATTGCAGAGTTTGCCGATCATCATAGTAATTAAGTTTGGCTGCTAGTGCCAACACATGTTCCTGAGTTCAGAGATAGCGCTCTGTGTTGCCGTTAACAGTGATGACCTCTTGGGGACGGGCATCTTGAGCTTGAGGTACGCATAATGCAGAACATTGTTGAAGCGAGCAAATGATGACCGGCCAAGCAGGGCACGATAGCCGTTGCGAAAGGGCACAATGTCGAAGATCAAGTCTTCGCTTCGAAATTTATCAGGCAAGCCGAATACTAGTTCCAGGCTGACAGAGCCTGTGCACAGAGCCTTGACGTCTGGAATCACTCCTTCGAAGGTAGTGTTGCTAGGTTTGATCCTTGACGGATCTATTCCCATCTTTTTCACCTTGTCTGAGTAAATCAGGTTAAGGCTACTTCCTCTGTCCATTAGGACTTTTGTGAGGTGATACCCATCTATGATGGGGTCTAGGACAAGTGCGGCCGAACACCCATGATAGATACTGGTCAGGTGATCACGTCGATCAAACGTGATCGGATATGCCGACCAGGGGTTATACTTCGGAGCTACAAGCTCTACAACGTAGACGTCATGAAGGGAGCGCTTCCTCTCCTTCTTGGGTATATGGGTGGCGTATATCATGTTTATTGTTTCGACCTCTGGAGGGAATTTCTTTTATCCGCCACCAATCGGACCCCGAAGCTCATCCTCGTCCTCGATGTGAGGGCTCTTGCCTTGATCCTCAGGAGGGAGCTTGCCGACCTGTTTAAACACCCAACAGTTACGGTGTGTGTAGTTGGCAGGCTTCTCTTGGGTCTCGTGGATTTAGCAAGGCCTTTCCATGATCCTCTCCAGCAGGGTTGGTCCGACGCGATTGCCTTTAGCGGGCTTCTTCCGCTGCCCAGGTCAGGAATTGCGGAAGCCGGCATGAACAGCCGTATCATCGGCATCACTATTATTGTTTCGGCACTTGTTCTTGTTGTGCTTGGGTTTCCCATTGTCATCCCGAACTTTAGAGGTTCCGGGGTCTTCTGAGTTGATGCATCTTGCTAACCAATTATATTTGCACGCACAAAAGAGGGTCATGAGGGATGTAAGGCGGACATAGTCTGAGGTTTATCCTGGCCGAGCTGGCGAGCCAGCTATTCATCCTGAATATTATGCCAGAAAGAGGCTATTGCCTCAGCGTCTGGGCAGTCGACAATTTAATTCTTCTTGGTTAAGAACCGAGTATCGAATTGCTTCGCAGACTCTCCGGTCTTTTGAACGACGTTTCTTAGGTCAGAGGAATCCGGTGACCGAACATAGGTGCCCTGGAAGTTAGATCGGAAAGCATCTTCCAGGTCTTCCCAGCATCGAATGCAGTTTTTGGGGAGGCTGTTTAACCAGTGTCGAGCTGGCCCCCTGAGTTTTAAGGGGAGATATTTTATGGCGTGGAGATCATATCCTCGTGCCATGTGGATATGAAGGAGGAATTCCTCAATCCATATGGTCGGGTCAGTTGTCCCATCATACTGTTCAATGTTCACGGGTTTAAACCCCTCTGGGAACTAATGCTGCATCACCTCATCCGTGAAGCACAAAGGGTGAGCGGCACCTCGAACCCGAGCTATGTCGCGGCTGTATTCGGCGTATGTCCTAGATCGATTATGTTCCCGGCCTCTGTTATTGTTTCAGTCGAGCCATGGTCTATACCCATACTTTCTAACAGGTGAGTAGCCTCTGGATCCGTAGATGGATCTTGTGCGACCTGCTCGGCAGTCTAGGTCGTCTCATAGGTCGAACCTATCACTGGGCTCTAGTGGCTCCTTTCCCCTTCTTTGGGGCATAGTCGGTCTATAACCGGTGTCGTCAGCCGTCCTATCACGCCCGCGAGGAGGGCAGTCTGGCTTGTCGTATGGGGTATATTTAGGAGACGGGATATCAGTGAGCTCGTTGTCGAATTGCGGAAGTAGCCTTCTACATGGATAAGTCTTAGGTTGGTCCGACAGACCGGTACCATATCCCTCCTACGCTGAGAGGATTCTTGTCCATCAATCGTTGAGGTCATCTTGTTCGTCTTTAAGTTGTCGTTCCTTCGCATTCAGGTTGCGGGCTGTTGTTATGAGGTGTTGTCTGAACAGTTCCTGATCATCCAGGTTATCAGGAATGTATAGGTCATTGGCTTCCGGGATGTCCTCCTCCTCGATGGGAGGGAGGTAGTTGTCATCCTCGGAATCATTGAAGTCATCGGGGTTGCTCTGGTGTTCAGGATTTTCCTGTCCCTCTAACGGGTGTTCGGGGATATCAGGATCGCCACGGTCTTCGGGGTTATCTTCGTCCCCAGTGCTGCTAATAGTTTTCCTTCCCTTTTTGCCTTTTGACCGCTTATGCGGTTTCCGGCGCCTCGACGGTGCGTCGCCCGACTTGTCGCCATCGTTATTGGGTGTTTTGTCGCCATTAGCGGCAGGGGTGTCTACCATGTAGACATCGTATGTGGAGGTGGCAGCCCATCGCTCGTTATTGACGGGGGTGGGGTGCAATCCTCTTCATCCATGTATTCTACCTCGTCAGAGGCATAGCCTAACATGTCGGTTACGTCTTTGACTGTGGCTATGAAGTGGGTGGTGGGTGGGTCAAAAAATTCGTCCTGGCTCGCTTTACGGCCGATTTGAGCACAAATCGTGGTAGGATCGCGATAATTTTCATCGATGAGATCCGATCTAGGGACTCATTCAATGTCGAGAGCCTGATCCGGTCAAACTGCACAGAGCTGTCAGAGTTGATCCCTGATGCGTCCATATGAGTGGAGTGTTCGGTAGGAACAAGTATTCGGTCCTCTGGCACCATGGCCGGATCCAAACTAAGAGTTGGGCCGATGCCGGAGCTAACCCCATGACCAAAAGGGGAACTTGCGGTTAAAGCCTCACAGTCTTCATGTGTGGCATGCGAAACTACGAGCCCGGTTAGTGGCAAGTCGCCCCTAGGATGCATGGAGAACTCTAGGTTCCCGAATCTGAACTCTTGACCAGGGGGAAGCTTTTGACACGGCCTAGAAGGCCAGTCTGGTCGGCATGCAGCACAACGCTGCCAAAGGCGAATATCTGTTCGGGGACGAAACTGTCCATGTTGCAGACCTCCTCGTTGATCACAAGACGATACATTGATTCCTTGGGTGCTCACAGCGGAACTCTCAATGAAAGCACCAATGTTGGTGTCAAAACCGGCGGATCTCGGGTAGGGGGTCCCGAGCTATGAGACTAGAATCGATGGTAACAGGAGACGAAGGGGACAAGGTTTTACCTAGGTTCGGGCCCTCCTATGAAGGTAATACCCTACATCCTGCTTGATTGTATTGATGATGTATAGGTTACAGAGTCGATCTACCTCGAGATCAAAGAGCTAAACCCTAGATGAGTTGTTCCATCTACAACCTAAAACCCTCCGGCTTATATAGACGCCGAGGGTACCTAGGGTTTACACATGGTCGGTTACATGCCGAAGAGATAAACATGCCTATTTGCTACATTAAACGTGGAGGAGAAGCCACGATTCTTGAAGCTTCCTTCTTGGAGACAGGGCCTTTGATCGATCCAATGTTCGGCAAGCGTCCCATACAGTCCGGTGCATAAGAAATAGGCCGGTCTCCCGAGGACCCCTTAATCCAGGACACCCTCACCCTGCCTCCTCCTTTAAGGGGTTATGTGGCCATTCGCACGGCCACACTTCCGCCTTCGTAGTGTTGAGGTCATTTTCTGACGATTCATCAATGACTTCTTTAGCATTCCTCTTGGAGAAGTACTTCCTAAAGAAATTCATTTTATTTGTACAAATAAATTTCTGAAAATTTAGTCCACAAAATGTTTGTCAAAGAAACTTAAAAAGATAGATAGCAACTACTCCTAAGGATGCCTAGAGGCCATATCAAGCATTCAAACTACTTAGAACTTTAAGAATTCAACATGCAAGCCCATACAGCAGCACCAAGAGTAGCTAATTATTCTGAAAGTAAACCACTAAATCAAAAACCAATTGGAGCAATTGGGGAATCACATACCAAGAAGCAATCCCACAAAACAGTTTTGGAAATGGAGCTTCGAGCAAAGAGACCAAAATCCACGGGTTTCTGAGAAAGAACACGAGAGAGAGAGAGAGAGAGCTGTGGTGATTTTTCCTGGAGGCAGGAGATGACATGGGCTAAAGAGGTAAGTAAGGGGACCCACGTGGGGACCATAACCCACTAGGGCGTGCTTGGGGTTGTTGGCGTGCCCTGGTGTCTGGTAGGCACCAGGTGCACCCGCTCTATTGTTATTTGCACCAGAATTTCAAAAATAATCAGGAAAAATGTGTTAAATTTTCAAGACATTCTGAGAACTTTTATTTTTGGGTCATCTTTTTATTGCAGGATGAAATCAGAAAACAGGATAAACATGGCATTTTATTTTATTTAGCTTAGAAAAGCAGAAAACAAAAAGCGGATACAGAAAGTTGTGTTTACAAAATCCATCAACTTCATACCTCTCAGGAATGATCCATTAATAAGGTTGATCAAGTCTTATTAACAACCACTTACAATTAGCATGAAACGACAAACTTTGGTAGAACACTAAGTTACCTCAATGGGGATATGGATCTCTCCAACCATAATTATATCATACTTGCTTTTGGCAGTAGGTAGAGGTAGATGAAAGATCCCAATAGTGAGTGTCGGAGAATTTTCAATAACCTCTAAAATATTCACTTGGAATTGTTTCAGAAAGTGCAATGTATGTTCATTACCTTTGATATGAAAAGTGACTTTATTTTTATTGCAATCAATAACAGCCCCTGCAATATTCAAAAAGGGTCCACCAAGGATAATTGACATGTTGTCGTCCTCGGGCATCTCAAGAATAACAAAGTATGTTAAGATGGTAACATTTGCAGCAACTAGGGCACATCCTCACAAATACCGATAGGTATGGCAGTAGATTTGTCCACCATTTGCAAGGATATTTCAGTAGGTGTGAGTTTATTAAAATCAAGTCTTTTATATAAAGAGAAAGGCATAGCATTAACACCAGCTCCCAAATCACGCAAAGCAGTTTTGACATAATTTCTTTTAATGGAGCAAGGTAGTTGATATTCCAAGATCTCCAACTTTTGTAGGTACTCCATCCTTAAGCGAATAGTTAGGAAGCATGGTGGAGATTTCAACTTTAGGAATCTTCCTTTTATTAGTGATGATGTCTTTCATGTATTTAGCATAAGGGGGCATCTTTAAGATATCAGTTAAGCGGGTACGCAAAAAGACTGGCCTAATCATTTCAGTGAAGCGTTCAAATTCTTCACCATCTTTCTTCTTAGATGGTTTAGGTGGAAAAGGCATGGGTTTCTGAACCCATGGCTCTCTTTCTTTACCCTGTTTTCTAGCCAGAAAGTCTTTTTTATCATACGGTTTATTTTTGGTTGTGGGTTATCAAGATCAACTGCAGGTTCTATTTCTACATCCTTATCTCGTTCTTTATCATTGTTTGGTTGAGTACCTTCATGAACATGACTATCATTTTCATTATCACTAGGTGAATGTTCATTACCAGATTGAGTTTCAGCATCAGAAACACAGACATCATTATTATCATCAGGATGTTTTTCTATCTCAGCTTCACTAGAGGTATGGAAAGTCCTATCCTTTTTCTTTTTCTTTTTCCTTTCATAAGGACTAGGTGCATCAACATTAATTCTTTGAGATTCTTGTTCAATTCTTTTAGGATGACCTTCAGGATAAAGAGGTTCTTGGGTCATTCTACCTCCTCTAGTCACTACTCTGATAGCATGATCATTCATATTATTATACATTTAATTAATCAATTCTCTTTGAGATTTAGCAACTTGTTCTTACTGAGTTCGAACCATAGAGGCATGTTTTCCTACACCTCTAACATCATTAATGATCCTAAATAACAAGTCACTCTAGCGATCAATCATATCAGAACTATATTTCAATTGTTTCAGAACATTTGCATTGAAGTGATCTTGTTTCCTAATGTAGTTATCAAACTCATATAAGCATTGACTAGGATGTTTATTGTAAGGAATGTCACCCTCATAAAACTTTAATACAAAATTTACCTCTAACATCTGTGGAGGTGGTGGTGTGTTGAGGCCATGTATTTCTTTAATGGGTGGTAAATTCTTAACATCCTCAGCTTTAATACCGTTTTCCTTCATACATTTCTTTGCCTCTTGCATATCTTCAGGACTGAGAAATTGTATAACCCTATTCTTCGGAGTAGGTTTAAGTTGTGGTTTAGGGACAATTCAATCATCCTAATTCTTCAATATATTATTCGATAGTTCCTCCACTTGTTCAAAAGTTCGTTCCCTAAAAACACAACCAGGACAACTATCTAGGAAGTCCCTAGAAGCATTAGTTAGTCCACTATAAAAGATATCAAGTATTTCATTTTTCTTAATAGGATGATCCGGCAAAGCATTAAGAAATTGGATAAGACTCCCCCAAGCTTGTGGGAGACTCTCTTCTTCAATTTGCACAAAGCTAAATATTTCATATAAGGCAACTTATTTCTTATGAGCAGGAAAATATTTTTTAGAGATGTAGTCAATCATATTCCTGGGCCTACACACACAACCAGGAGCAACAGTATTGTACCATATCTTAGCATCACCCTTTAGTGAGAACGGAAATAATTTGAGAATATAGTAGTATCACATCTTATCATCATAAGCAAAAAGGGTGGCTATATCATTCAACTTACTAAGATGTGCCACAACAGTTTCAGTTTCATAGCCATGGAAAGGATCAGAATCAACCAAAGTAATTAACTTTGGGTCGACAAAGAATTCACAATCCTTATCAGTAAAAAAGATAGGTGAAGTAGCAAACTTGGGATCACATTTCATTCTAGCATTCAAAGTCTTTTCTTTATACTTGCATAATAATTTCTTAAGATCGTCTCTATCCTTACAAGAAAGAATGTCTCTAGTTACTTCTCCATCCAAAACATACAAGTATATTAGGCATTTCAAATCTAGGAGAGCTAGATCTAATAGGTGTTTCATAATTCTCAGTTTCAAGGACTTCATCAGTTTCAGTAGTTTCATGAGTTTACGTAATTTCATTCTCTTTAGCTCTACTATTTTGTTCAACCAAAAATTCACCTAGTGGCCTAGTATCATCAAGCAAGGTAGTAGCATCATCATAAGCATTATTCATAGCAGAATTAGAATCATGAATAACTGGCGAAATATCAATATTAATAGCATGTGGTGGTGTTGCAAGTCTACTCATAACAGAAGGTGAATCAAGTGCAGAGTGTGATGGCAAATCCGTACCTCCGCTCATCTTAGAGGGAATGATCTTGGTTCTTCTATCCTTTAGATTCTTCATAGTGATCAATTGATGTAAATCCCAAGTGACTCAGCAAATAGAGCTATGCTCCTCGACAACGGCGCGAGAAAAAGGTCTTGATAACCACAAGTATAGGGGATCGTAACAAATTTTGAGGGTAGAGTATTCAACCCAAATTTAAAGATTCGACACAAGGTGAGCCGAAGAATATTTGAGAGTATTAGTAGTTGAGTTGCGAATTCAACCACACCTAGAGATTAAATATCTATAGCAAAGTGATTAGTAGCACAGTAGTATGATAATTTTATAGCAGTGGTAACATCAGTAGTAACAGTAATAGTGTAGCAATAGTTTTATAGCAAGTGCAACAATGACAGTAGCAATAGTAACTTAGCAAGAACAATATGTGGAAAACTCATAGGCCTTGGATTGGTGTATTCGTTGGATCATATTCATCATATAAGAGTCATAACCTACAGCGACACAGAACGAGCTCCAGTTCATCGATGTAATGTAGGCATGTATTCTGTAAATAGTCATACGTGCTTATGGAAAAGAACTTGCATGACATCTTTGGTCCTACCCTCCCGTGGCAGCGGGGTCCATAAGGAAACTAAGGAATTTTAAGGCCTCCTTTTAATAGAGAACCGGAACAAAGCATTAACACACGATGAATACATGAACTCCTCAAACTATGGTCATCACCGGAAAGTATCCTGATTACTATCACCCCGGGGTTTACGGATCATAACACGTAATAGGTGCATATGACTTGGCAAGGTCGAATCAAGAACATAGATATAATGATGATAACATAAACGGTTCAGATCTGAAATCATGGCACTCAGGCCCTAGTGACAAGCATTAAGCATGGCAAAGTCATAGCAACACCAATCTCACGACAAGTGGATACTAGGGATCAAGCCTAACAAAACTAAATCGATTACATGATGAATCTCATCCAACTCCTCACCGAGCAGCAAGCTGATTTGTGTCCAACGTATCTATAATGAATGAAGTATTCATGCTATTTTTACAATAATTCTATATGATTTTGGTATGATTTTATTAGAACTAACCCGGACTGATGCTGTTTTTAGCAGAACTACCATGGTGTCGTTTTTTGTGCAGAAATATAAGTTCTTGGAATGGGCTGAAAATTTAGTATGATTTTTTGTGGACAAAAAGAGACCCCCCGAAGCATTGGAGCTGGCCCAGAAGAGCCACGAGGAGGTGACAAGTCTTCCATGCGTGGCCAGGGGGGTGGTCGCGCCTAGTAGGCTTGTAACTCCCTCGTGGCCCTCCTTGACATGAGATCGATGCCAAAAATTCCTATAAATCCGGAAACCACTGAAAAAAAACCTAGATCGGGAGTTCCACCACCACACACCTCCAGAGCCACGAAAAACCAATCTTGGCCCTCTCCGGCACCCTGCCGGAGGGGGTCACCATCACCGGAGGCCATCTTCATCGTCCAGGAGGGGCCATCAACTCCAAGGAGGCCAAGGACCAGAGGGAGAACCTCTCCCTAGATAGGGTGGAGGACATGGAGGAGGAAGCACAAGGCTGAGAACCTCTCCCCCTCTCTCCCGGTGGTGCCGAAGTGCCACCAGGGGAACCATCGCTGCGGTGATTGTCTTCATCAATATCACCTTCTTCATCACCATCCTCATCTCCTTTGAGCAGTACACTCTCCCGCACCCCGCTGTAATCCCCTACTTGAACATGGTGCTTTAGGCCACATATTATGATCCAATGATGTGTTGCCATCCTATGATGTTTTGAGTAGATTTCTCTTGTCCTTTGGGTTGATTAATGATCTAGATTGGTTTGAGTTGTATGTTTATTTTGGTGCTGTCCTATGGTGCCTTCCATGCTGCACACAGGTGAAGGATTCCCGCTGTAGTGTGCTGCAATACGTTCATGATTTGCTTATAGTGGGTTGCTTGAGTGACAGAAGCATAAACCCGAGTAAGGGGTTGTTGCGTATGAGATAAAGGGGACTTGATGCTTTAATGCTATGATTGGGTTTTACCTTAATGATCTTTAGTAGTTGCAGAAGCTTGCTAGAGTTCCAATCATAAGTTTATATGATCCAAGTAGAAAAAGTATGTTAGCTTATGCCTCTCCCTCATATAAAATTGCAATAATGATTTCCGATCTTGTTAACAATTGCCTAGGATAATTCCGCACACCGGCCCATCATTGATCCACACTCGCTATTTTTTTTAATATATTGTAATATTATGTTAACAACACATATTTTTATATTTTAGTTCTCCAATATCGTGCAAGGCTATCCTCTTCATACCCACAACGTAGTTTTATTTCTCGTTTCTAGATGGAAGCAAACGTTCGGTGTACATAGAGTCGTATCGGTGGCAGATAGGACTTGAGATAATATTGATCTTACCTATAGCTCCTTGTGGGTTAGACACTCCATAATTATCACTTCCATCTTTGGAAATTTCTACGATGATTCCTTGCACTTGGGGATTATCAAGCTCTTTTCTGGCGCCGTTGCCGGGGAGCAATAGCGTGGGGTTGATATTCTCATGTGTGCTTTTTTGCTTTATTCACTATATAGATTTTATTTTACCTTTTTGCTTTCTTTATTTGTGTGTGAAACAAACAAAAAAATACAAATGAAAAATACAAAAAGAGTTACTTGCCCCTTATGCCTAAGAAGTTTTTCAAAAAGAGAAGTGATTGGAAAGTTGTGCATTGGAGAAGTGAGGGTCGACCTTGCACACTTGTGTTCATGCTCATGGAAAAAATCTAGAATTTTTCATGGAAGGTTCTGAAAAATAATTATAACCTTGTATATATCCATTGTATTATAAAAATAATGTGGAAAGATTTGCTTTTAGGATGATTAGATTGCTTGTTTGGTGTGTGCAGTGCAAAATAGAAACTTTGGCTGTAGTGCGTGAGTTTACATTTTTTAATGGAAGGTTAAAAGTTTCTGAAATTTTTGCATAGTACTTCTGTGTAAATGTTTTAATTTTTCCTAAATTTTCAGAATTCTTTGATTTACATAAGTATACGAAGTGTCCAGATTACTACAGACTGTCCTATTTTTGACAGATTCTGTTTGCTATGCATTGTTCTCTTATTTTGATGAACCTATGGCTTGTATCGGGGGGGTATGAACCATGGTGAAGTTTTACTACAGTATATATAATGATAATATGAATTTGGAATGAGTTCACAACAGTACTTAAAGTAGTAATTTGCTTTATTATACTAATGGATCTCACGAGGGTTTTGTTAAGTTTTGTGCGAATGAAGTGTTCGAAGATCGAGGAGGTAACAATATAAGAAGAAGACAAAGAGACAAGAGTTCAATCTTGGGTATGCCCAAGGCACCCCAAGTAAATATTTCAAGGAGACTCAAGCACCTAAGCTTGGGGATGCCCCGGAAGTCATCCCATCTTTATTCTTCAACAATTATCGGTATACCTCATTTTTTGTTTTGTTCACATGATATGTGTCATTAATGTTTGTCTTTTCCTTTATGCTCCCTTATAGTATGATATTGTACTTGATGGATTTGTAGAATGCTCTTTGTGCTTCACTTAATTCTTTTTGAGTACGGATTTGTAGAATGCTCTTTGTGCTTCACTTCAATCTTTTGAGTATGGCTTTGTAGAATGCTCTTTGTGCTTCACTTAAACCTTTTGAGTATGGATTTATAGAACGCTTTGTTTATTCATTTATATATTTGTGCTTGTATATTGGTTAATATATATTAATTTTATAATTCTCTATGAACTTCACTTATATCTTTTAGAGTATGAATAAAATGATCTTCGGAATTTGGCTTGGAAGAGTTTCATTGAAATATCATGCCTAGCTGAAAAGGCATTAAAGAAAAGTGCTTGTTGGGAGACAACCCAACACTTTTACTTACTGTTTTGATGTGTTCACATGATTAATATACGGTAGTAATCATGTTTTGTTCCTTTTATTTCAATAAAGTGCCAAGTAAAGCCTTTGAGATAGTGTGGGTACTTCCTTGTTTGATTCTGTGCAAAAACAGAAAGTTTTGGCGTCCAGTATATGAATTGTCTGATTTTACTGTAGAGTCCAAAAATTCTGAAATTTTTACAAAACATTTATATGAAAATTCTGTGATATTTTATAAGTTTTCAGAATTTTAAGAGTTAGGGAAGTTTGGTGATCATTCAGATCTTTATAGACTATTCTGTTTTTGACAGATTCTGTTTTGCATGCATAGTTTGCTTGTTTCAAGTGTTCCTATAGATTATATTTAGTAATATAAATTTTGGGAATGATATAATACAGTAGGTATCATGGAGGAACAATTATTAATCTTGTGTTGACAGTACCTAAGTGAACGATTTATCTTTATTACACTAACCCTTCTCACGAAGTTCCATTAAGTTTTGTGTGATTGAAGTTTTCAAGTTTTGGGTGAGATACCCATATGAGGGGAATAAGGAGTGAAAATAACCCAAGCTTGGGGATTCCCAAGGAACCCCCAAGGTAATATTAAAGGAAGACTCAATAGTCGAAGCTTGGGGATGCCCCGGAAGACATCCCCTCTTTTGTCTTCAACATTATCGGTATATCTTACTTGGAGCTATATTTTTATTCATCACATAATATGAGTTTTGTTTGGAGCGTAATTTTAGTTTGTTTTTCTCTATTAGTTTTTATTTATAATCTTGTTTTTCAATAAATAGTTCCAAGAATTGCCTTTAGGATGCTTGAATTGCATGTTTCATGTGTGCTGTGTAAAAACACAAACTTATGTTGTAGTGTTTGAATTTTCATATTTTACTAGAACGTGGAAAGTTTCTGATATTTTTACAAAGTGTTGTCATATAAATCCCTTAGCATGCCCTAAACTTTCAGAATTTTTTGAGTATAGTTTCCATAGCCTATATTGGTAGATATAAATTGTGGAAATGATAGTATACAGTACCTAATTTTTGAAAATTATTGTGCAACTTGTCTTGGCAGTACATGAAGTGTTCATATGTTCCTATGTGTACTAACCTATCTCACGAGTTCTTTTTGAGTTTTGTGTGGATGAAGTTTTTGAGAATAGGTGAAATAGGTATATGAGAGGATTGAAAAAGATACAAACGCTCAAGCTTGGGGATGCCCAAGGCACCCCAAGCAAATATTTTAAGAACTCTCAAGTATCTAATCTTGGGGATGCTACGCATCCCACCTCTCTTCATCAACAATTATCAGTTAGCCTGTGTTGAGCCTAATTTTTTATTAATTCACATGATGCATGCTATTCTTGGAGTGCCATTTTAATTTTGTTTGCTGGTTCAATAAAGTCATTGGATCTAAAATTTTGAATAAGAGAGAGTCCTCACATGGCTATTTAACTAATTGACTACGCATTGATCTTCACTTATATCTTTTTGGAGTAGTTTGTCATTCACTCTCGTGCTTCACTTATAACCTATGAGTAAATGGTTGAATGAGTTGAATATCATAAATCTGGAATTAAAAATGCTTCATATACTTATCCTATGGGGATTAATGACTTCACACATAATAAGTATAGGTTGTGAAATTTATTAAAGGTTAGCAAACACCGCATTGATCACTTGAACAATCCATGAAAGAATATTGAAGGAAGAGAGATTTCACATATAAATATACTATCTTGGACAACTTCTATGATAGTGAATACCCATTAGTTATTTTCAAACTTGAGCAAATTAGTTGAAGTTGGACAAGGAAGACAACGTAATGAGTTATGCTTGGGTATATTTGTATATAAGTTATATTCTTTTGGATCCTCCAACATGTGGTGCGTGCTTCCACCTCATACTAGCCAAAACTTACGCACCAAGTAGAAATACTACTTGTGCATCCAAACACCCTGAAAACAGTTTTGCCATGAGAGTCCACTATATCTACCCATGGATTGAATAAGATCCTTCAAGTAAGTTGTCATCGGTGCAAAAAGCAAAAAAAATGCTCCTAAATATGTAAGATCTTTTATTGTAAGGGTAAAAGCGTTGTACGAATTTGTGATGGTAATGAAATAAAAGCGACGGACTCCATAATAAACGTTGCTATCACAAAGGGCAATACAACATGACGTTCCTTTGCATTAAGAGCTTGCACATCCAAAAACAAAAAGTGCATGACAACCTCTGCTTCCCTCTATGAAGGGCCTATCTTTTAGTTTCTAGTACTTACCTTTATACAAGAGTCATGTTGATCTTCACCACTTCCTATATTTCGCCTTTTCTGTTGGAAAGCATAATGTGTGGGGAAAGTTCCAAGCATATATGTCCATACAAATATATTTAATCATGAATTATTGTTGTTGACAATTATCTATATGATAAATAAGTTGGGAGACAAAACTCTAAGACCCTATCTTCCTTTGCGTTCGATGGATGCCATTTGCTTTAAAAAATGCTTTGAGAGTTAGCAGTCATGGAAGACTATATAATAGTTTAGTATGTGGAATTTGCTAAATCAAAGATCTTACATAGACACTTCCTGAAAATAGGATGAATTGCAATTCTTCGGTGGCTGAAGGCATAGTTGTTAGTTTTCAAGAAACTTTATGGTCTATACTTTAACATGTGAGTAGCTTGTTACTTCATGATGAGAGGTTTTATGAGATGAGCTACTGTTTATGATATATAATGATGATAGCAAAAGTGATTGGAATTATCATTGATAAAACTTGTGCACTTGCTAGCATTCACACTTCATAAATTATTTATTTTATCATTTACCTACTCGAGGACGAGCAGGAATTAAGCTTGGGGATTCTAGTATGTCTCCAAGACATCTATAATTTATGAAGTATGCATGCCATGTTTACAATAGTTCTATATGATTTTGGTATGATTTTATTAGAACTAACCCGGACTGACGTTGTTTTCAGCAGAACTACCATGGTGTCTTTTTTGTGCGGAAATAAAAGTTCTCGGAATGGGCTAAAGATTTAGTACGATTTTAGGTGGAGCAAAAGAGACCCCCGAAGCATTGCAGCTGGTCCAGAAGAGCCGCGAGGAGGCGACAAGCCTGCCAGGCGCGATCAGGGGGGTGGCCGCACCTAGCAGGCTTGTCGCTCCCTCGTGGCCCCCCTTGACATGAGATCGATGCCAAAAATTCCTATAAATCTAGAAACTACTGAAAAGAAACCTAGCTCAGGAGTTCCGCCACTGCACACATCCACAGCCAAGAAAAACCAATCTTGTCCCTCTACGGCACCCTACCGGAGGGGGTCTCCATCACCGGAGGCCATCTTCCTCGTCTCGAAGGGGCCATCAACACCATGGAGGACAAGGACTAGAAGGAGAACCTCTCACCGCAGAGGGAGGAGGCCATGGAGGAGTAAGCCCAAGGGGGAAACCCTCCCCCTCTCTCCCAGTGGTGCCGGAGTGCCACCGGGGGAACCATCGCCACGGTGATCATCTTCATCAACATCACCTTCTTCTTCACAATCCTCATCTTCTTTTAGCGGTCCAGTCTCCTGCACCCCGCTATAATCCCTTACTTGAACATGGTGCTTTATGCCACATATTATGATCCAATGATGTGTTGCCATTCTATGATGTTTTGAGTAGATTTATTTTGTCCTTTGGGTTGATTGATGATCTAAATTGGTTTGAGTTGTATGTTTATTTTGGTGTTGTCCTATGGTGCCTTCCTTGCCACGCACACATGAAGGATTACCGTTGTATGGTGTTGCAGTATGTTCATGATTCGTTTGGGTTGCTTGAGTGACAGAAGCATAAACCCGAGTAAGGGGGTTGTTGTGTATGGGATAAAGGGGACTTGATGCTTTAATGCTATGGTTGGGTTTTACCTTAATGATCTTTAGTAGTTGTGGATGCTTGCTAGAGTTCCAATCATAACTGCATACATCCCAGTAGAGAAAGCATGTTAGCTTATGCCTCTCCCTAATATAAAATTGCAATAATGATTTCCAATCTTGTTAAAATTTGCCTAGGATAATTCCGCACACTAACCCATCATTATTCCACACTCGCTATTTGTAATATATTGTAATATTATGTTAACATCACCTATTTCAATATTTTAGTCTCCGATATCAGACAAAGCTATCCTCTTCATGCCCACAACGTAGTTTTATTTCTTGTTTCTAGATGGAAGCAAACGTTCGGTGTACCTAGAGTCGTATCGGTGGCAGATAGGACTTGAGAAAATATTGATCTTACCTTTAGCTCCTTGTGGGTTCGACACTCCATACTTATCACTTCCACCTTTGGAAATTGCTATGATGATTCCTTGCACTTGGGGATTATCACAAGCCTACGAAGGAATTACTCACTCCCGGCGGGGAACATCATGGAATTGGCGTTGACGAAGGGTAGGCGATGACGAAGAATGAAGATTCCCCTCTTCGGAGCCCCAAATGGGCTCCAAATCAGGCCTCCCAATGAAGAATATGAGGTGGTGGTAGCTCTGTATCGTAAAACGTGATGAAACTTTCTCCTTGATTTTTCTCCGCAAATAGGAATTTATGGGGCCGGAATTAGGATCAGTGGGGCTACGAGGTGGGCACAACCTGCCAGGGTGCGCTTGGGGAGCTCGCGTGCCCTGCTGTATTGTACCCAGCTAGCCCCCCTCCTCCGGTGGTTTTTGGCTCTGATATTTTTCATTTATTGTAAAATAAATCTCCAAAAAGTTACGTTCTTCTGAGAACTTTTATTTCTGCACAAAAAGAACACCATGGTAGTTCTGCTAAAAAACATCGTCAGTCCGGGTTAGTTTCATTCAAATCATGCAAACTAGAGGCCAAAACAAGAGCAAAAGTGTTAGGAAAAGTAGATACATTGTAGACGTATCAAGTCCCCCAAGCTTTAACCCTTTCTTGTCCTCAAGAAATTTAGTTGACAAAATGAAAATGATAAATAAAAAAAATTATGAACTCTTTTGTTCTTGTTTACATACATATGCTTAAGTAGCACCCAGGTTTTCAGCAAAGATTATCACTAAATATGTCAACAATAACTCTTAAAGATTATATTAACTCATATCAATGACATAAGCAAGTAGCGAGCAATAATAAAATATCTCATATGCAAACACTTTCTCAAAACAATCATGATATAATATGACAATAGTGGTATCTTGCTAGCCCTTTCTGGGACCACAAAACATAAATGTAGAGCACCTCCAAAGTTCAAGCAATGACTAAACATTGTAATTCATGGTAGAAAAGATCCATTCATGATAACATAAAAGTAAATATATAGTCCCTTCATAGAGGGAATCAGGGATTTGCAAAGGTGCTAGAGCTCAAAGCTTAAATCGGAGATAACTATAATATTGGGAGGTACACCCTTCCTGTCAACGTTACGACCAAGAGCTATCAATATCTTCCATGTTAAACAAATTAGCTGCGGTTCCCAAGCGGTAAAAGTAAAGGTTTACTCCCCATCCACCAACAAACACACTCCACCGCTATCCGAATCCATGGGTACCGTCCATACCAACAACATTACTGGGGGAGTTTTGTTTAGTTATTTGCATTTCTTTTGATTTTGGGACTAGGAATCCCTATTACCGCCCCTCTCGTGCAAGGACGAGTGAATAAAGACTCATCATGAGAATAACCCTCTTAACATGGAAGGTACTGACCACCCCATGTCGCTCCATGAGCGGTCCAGGCACACAAAACAAATGTTCATTTGAAATTTTAGAGGTCGCACATGCAAATTTACTTGGAATGATAGGGTAATACCGCATATAGGTAGATCTAGTGGACTCATCAGGAATAAAATTGGTTTAAGGATTTTGATGCATAAATAGTATTCCTGCTTAGTACAGGTGAAGGCTAGCAAATAGGTTGAGAAGCGGGCAGCTAGAGAGCAAAGACGGTCATGAACATGCATTATAAATAACAAACACTGAATGCTATAATGAGTAGGATATGGACACCATGAACATAAATATCGCCAGGACTATGTTGGTTTTGATTCAACTACATGCGTGAACATGTGCCAAGTTAAGCCACTTGAAACATTCAGAGGAGGATTCCTTATCATCATACTACATGACAACCATTTTAATGCATGTTGACATCCAAGAGAATTCATTATCCACTCCTAGATACTTAAGCATGGCATGAGCAAATATAATCTCAAATTGTCATAGAAAACATGTTCAATCATAATATCTTGAATCATGGATACCAGGTAAAACATATTTACAAAAGCAAAAACAAGTTGAGTTCATACCTGCTTCTCTCTGCCATCGTTAGTTCTTCAAATATGATAATTATTGCCTTTCACTTGCATGACCGAACAATATGAAAATAATAATAGTGCAGGAGTGCCATGGACTAAGATGGAATCTGCAAACATTTTATTCAAGGGGAGAAGACAAAGTAATATGGCCTCTTTGTTAGATCAATAGTAGTGCATATGAGAGCCACTCAACATTTTCATCGTGGTCTTGTCCTTAGTATGACTCAGTAAAAGGAAGAAAATTTTAGAGTAACACACTGAAATATTTTTGGAGTTTTTAGTTTTTCTTGAAGAAAGAAAATAAAAGAAGGAAAAACAAAGAACGATAAAAACTATTTACACGGGAGAACTCCCAACAAGCAAAAGAAGAAGAAAAAATCTTTTTGGGTTTTCTTTTAATACTACAACTTATTAAGTTAGACGGAAAAAAACGAAAAGATGCGAGAACTATTTTTGGAATTTCTCAAAGTTTTTCAAACACAGAAAAAGAAAGCAAGAAAATAAATCTAGCATGGATAATATAATGAAAAAGTGTGGGCACCGACAACTGGAATGAAATGTGTGAACATGAATATAATGTCGGTGGAAATACGTACTCCACGTAGCTTAGACTTTTAGCCTAGCTTGGTAATAACCATCCATAGTAGCCATCTGGTCCTAAGTTGAGGTGCGATGGCGACAACACCTGAGCGTCAAACTCCTAGGGTTCCTCCTTTGCCGCTGCCTGGTTGTTCCGGTAGGCAACAATATCATCTGGAATGATCATGTAACCGTTCTTGGCAATAGAATAAACAGAGAAGGCGCAGGCAATGGGATAACATCATGAGTTTCAACACTAAATACTGGGTTGTAGCGAATTTTATGAGGAGAATCAGCTGCATCAACAAATTGGTGATCTTGCAATGCCTTGTGATCTAGATAAACTTTGGGTAACGGATAGTCATGTGGGTGTATCTGGACATTAAAACAACTCGCTAAACTAGTAGCATAAATACCACCATGTATCTTTCCCTTACTCTTGTTTAGGTATAGGAGACGTGAAATAATATACCCTATTATAAAGGTATGATCATTGTGTAGTGCACGGCGTAAAATAGCGAGGAGTGCACCGACCTTCTCCCTAGAAGTTAAACACTTTGCGATAAATAAAGCAAAGTAGTGCATGGAAGGAAACTGCAAACTGGTAGGAGTCGCATTTGACCCGCCTCTTTCATCACCCACTATCAAAGTGAGGGGAAAGTCCTCAAACTCTGCTGGTCTAAGATCTCTTAATTCCCTATCAGAAGGAATCAGACATATGTCACAAAAGTCGATAAGCGGTATTTGATAAGTTTTAAGATATAGATTAAACTCCACCTCACGAGGATTATTCTTACTCAGAAAATGAAAACTTTGCACAAAGGAATTTGTAAGGATGTGGTGCTGGTCACACTTATCTGCAAAGAAATTGGTCATCCTAGCATTTGCAATGACTTGGGCAAACTCCTGATGGAACCCCGCCTCCTCCATAAAGGGGTTATGTGGCCATTCGCATGGCCGCACTTCCGCCTTCCTGTAGCGACCTGACTTAAAATGAGTCAAGCCTCTGTGTTTTCTGTGCCATCCCTGGATCAGTATGCTGGCACACACAGTACATCAATGTATATATCAAAGTGCAATCACATGTAGATAACGTAAAACTGATATATACCTTAAAATAGCAGCGGATACAGTCAACGGGAGTGGAGTCCCAATAACACCAACGGCAAGTTGAGTGCGGACCGTAACCCTGAATCGTACTCTTACCCGTCGTAGAAGAGTATCTGCAACATAAGACGTTGCAGCCGTGTAGGTCAGTACATTGAATGTACTGGCAAGATCACCATAGTAGAACAGAAAAATAAAGTCTATTCTATATGCAAAGGCTTTGTGGCTCTGTGTCTGAATATTTTGCGTAAAAGCTGATTTTATTTTCCTACAACAAAAGAATATCAGGAATTTCACTATAGAGTTACCTATCATGACATGGTTCCGCCAACCAATGTCTCCATGCCCATAAGTATCATAAGTTGCCCACAATTAGTTATCAGTCCAGTGTTGAGAGTTCTGAGATAGATCCATGTCCAGAGGCTCAAATTGTCCGTAACCGTGGACACGGCTAATCGATTAGGTTTAACTCTGTAGAGTGTTGTGTACTTTACCCACAAGATTATTTCCCTCCTGGTAAGTCCTCGCACTGCCTGGTGTTTGAGAACAGGATGAAAGAAACATGGTCTTTCAGAGTGCTTCCCTGACTGTCCGACAGTGCCCATCCCAATCCTAACGTCGACTACATCTCGTAGCACTGCCCAGCAGAGTCACAACAAAGATCAACCAAGCCAGAGTCCATAATGACTTGTGGCTACACAGGTAAGCTTCCGGGCATGAAGTATTCATCCTTCTCTTTGAGTCTGGGTGAAGCTTTCCGCAAGATGTCATGGCGCTTCTCCATGCATCCCGGCCATCCACTGGTTTCTCCAGGGATGCCCAATCAACCATCCTTCACCCAGTAGTGTGTATTGAAAACTTGTCTTCTCGAGTCCTGAAGTCTTGAGGACTTGAAGATGCAGGACTTGAAAATGTCTTCATGAAGTTGTCTTCTTGACGTAGAGTCCTTCTTCACACCACTCACGAACGCTCATACCAAACCCCGTCTACTTTAGCATAGCATAAAAGTAACTAACGTTCCCGGGGCTTTAGTAACCAGTGGTGGGTTCCTACCTCATGCATTCTACTCAACTACAAGAATTTCAATAACACTACGGGAGGGATGTGCTGAATGATGTCACTACATGCAATAAAAACATAGGTATGAAATAGATGGTCAAGGTGAACTTGCCTGTACTGTTGATGAAGATAAGATATCGCTCTCAGAAATAACTTGATAGAACTATTCGTCACTCTCCGATGAAAATCTATCGTAAGCAAATAACATTCAATAAACATTCATGCCAAAACAAAGAACTGAAAAACGCAAGAACAAAACATGTCTTGGTGCGAAAATAACAACATACTAAGGTTAAATAAGAAAAGATAGGTTCTAACCGATCCAAAGTATGGGAGAACAACATGAATGTTGTTTGACAAATAGTATAAGGCATAAGAATTTATTTGTAGAAAGAATTTAATTGAAAAGGTCAAAAGAAGTTGAACTGTAAATTCAAGTATGAATTGAATCTGAATTCACAAAGGTCAAAAGAAGTTGAACCGACGTAAGATGGTTATGAATAAAAATATATGACACGGGTATTTAGGGACAAAAGGAATCAATTAAAAATGTGTTAAAGTTTGCAAGAAATGATCAAATGAAGGTTCGGATTCAAATTGAATCGCTCCAATTTGAAAGGTTGAAAGATTGAAACTAATGATGTTACTATATATGGGAAGTCAATATGAACGTGTAGAAAAAGAATTACTAGGTTCAAAATGACGGATCAAAAGTTATAAGCAATTCAATATGGCATTGAGTTAGCTTAGTACAGTGTGTGAACACATTTTGGGAACTAATAGAGAAGTATGAGCAAGATCAAAATTATATGTTGAAACGATAACACTAATGATGTGAATGGAAGGATTACTTTGATACGGATCCGACGCAATTGGATTCATCGGAAACGGAGCTGCGGATAAAAAGATATGATCAAAAGAAGTTTGAATATAAATATAAATAAATTTCGAAATTTGAAATTTGAAAAAAGTTGACGTGATAGGTTGATTGGATAGGTGAGGTCAAGACAAAAATCTAGACGTTGGTTTCATCTAATTCTGATAAACGAGTAAAAAGTTATGGCTATTTGAAAAATCTGGGCCAACCTGTTTTACGGAGGAAAAATGCTATGTCTAAAATAATTCTAAGACTAATGAGTAAATACGAAGACTAATTAATAATCTAATTACTCTACCGTATACTACTATAGAAATACTGGTCTAGGGATATTAAACTACAGGAGTATAAAAGAAAATACGAAGAGAATACCTTTATATGCAGAGAAGATATAAATCCAAAGAGGAGACGACTTCCAGAAATCCCGCCGGAGAGAAGAAAATATTTTTTTTATAAAGCTAGTCAAACCGAAACGATTCGATTCAACCCGAAGTGGATGACTTTTGGGTGCACCTATGGGTCTATATTTATAGGTGGAAGGAAGGTACAAAGGTCTAAAGCTAAGCAGGGTGGGACTAAAATCATACACAAAGAGGAAAAGAGAGAAGAAGAGGGCCTCATGGGCTGATTCAGCCCGGATGAACAGTGTTTTCAGTTTTTTTTTTAAAAAAACAGCAAAGAAAAACAAATAAACAAAAATAGAAGAACATTTTATATAGGCATATTATATATCAAACTTTTCAGAAAAATATTTCCCAAAACATGAACATTTTCTGAAGGCCGAATAAAATACTTTAAAAAAATATTATTTTTTTGCAATAACTCCAAAATGAAAAGAAACTAGAATTTCAAATAAATGGCAAATAGTTTTTTTTTATTTTAAAATTTGAGTCAAAAACATTGTATCTGATTTTTTAGTGTCATTTACCTCCTCTCATTTGATTTTATAAGAGGGTTTTGAAAATATTTGAACTCAAATTGAATAGGGATTCGAAATAGAAAATTTTGGGAAAGTCATTTTATTCCCTCTCATTAAAATTTCAAAAGTTTCAAAATTCCACTCAATTTCACACAATCAATCACACAACATTAAAGCAAACAATCCTACTTATTTATTTAATATAACATTCAAAAATTTAGAATTTTGGGATGTTACACTTCCTCAGAGTGTTAAGGTCATTGTCCGATGATCCCTAGTGACTTCTTTATCATTCCTCTTGGAGGAGTACTTCCTAAAGAAATTCATCTTATTTCTACAAATAAATTTCTGAAAATTTTAGTCCAAATTTTTTTTCTCATAGAAACTTAATAACATTGATAGCAACTACTCATAAGGATGCCTAGATGCCATATCAAGGATTCGAAATACTTAGAACTTTAAGGATTCAACATGCAAGCCCATCTACATGTAACATCCCAAGTGCTCCCCTTGCCATTTTGGTCATGTATTCCATGTGGACCTTTCATGTTTGCCACCATGTGTTGTGTTAATATAATTTTGCTACATGTCATTCATGCATCATGGCATCATATTCATTACCTCAAGTGCGTCATCTAGTCTTGTCATATTGTGATTGTGGGTGTTGTGATGTGAGGTGATATGGGGTTCAATGCTGGAGTGCTTGGTGTGTTTCCCTACTCACATTTCTTCCCTAACCCCCTCTTTCAATTCAACTCAATGAAACCCCTTTTTGCTCCTATTTATTTTTTTGTCACAATTAACTTGTCCTATTAATATTTTAAAATATTCTGATGCTTGGGTTAATTGATTAGAGTGGGTATATGAGCTCTTCCATGTGTGGCTATGGTTTCCATTAATATTACTAAATTAAACAACAGGTTCATGTAATAATAGTAATTAATTTATTTTGTCTAAAAATGGCTAGTTCATTTTTTAAATAGTATGCAGTTATTTGTAGAGCAAAGTATTTTTGGGCTTTCAAAAAACCTTATTTTCCGATGTAGGGATTATTTGCCTAGTGCTATATTTATTTTAACAAAAAAAACCTTTATGTTTTATTTTGAGAGAGAGAGAGGGAGCAGACCGAGTTGGGCCTTCCCTCCGCATGGCCCAACTTCCCGCAGCCCATCCCTGCGCAGACGCCTGCTCATGTAGCTGTCTCCATTTTCCGTCAGTCAGCGAGTGCGTGAGAGAGAGCGAGCTGTCACCAGCTCACGGACGTCGAGGTTGTCGTCAGCCCCGGTCCTATTTAGTTCCCCCTCGGCGTGCGTGCGCCCCTAGGGTTCCGTGCTTCCCCTCAGCCGCAGCCATCTCCATCTCTCCCCCTCCTCTTCCCTTCTTCCTGGTAAGTTTCAGAGAGATTCAGAGTGAGAGGAAGCAGAGCGCCATGACTTCGTCGTCATCGTCTTCGCCTCCGGTGGGTCTTTCTCGCCGTCCAAGATGCCAAGGTGGTCCCTGAGGCTGCTCGCGTAATGTTCCCGGCGTTAGGAGGACCGAAGCGCCTCCGCACCATTGGCCGTCGTTGTGTCGTCGCCTCCCTCCACTACGTCAGGCTACGTCACCCCTCTTTGTCTCTTCTTCGTGTTCCAGCACTTCCAGCCCTCTGGTGAGCGCAGCTTCCCCCCGTCGCCTCGCTTCGCCGCTGCATTAGGCCGTAGCAGCTCGTCGTCGCCGTAGTGCATCGCCTCGCCGTCGGCGCTGTTTAGAGTGAGGCTTGGCCTTGAGGACCTCGCCTTCGTCCCCCTCGTCGTAAGATAAAGTGAGGGAATGGATTCTCCATCGAGTCTACAACCCCCATCGGTGTCCGCCTCCTCCATTGGTCGCCTGTGTGCTCACTGGCGTCCTCCTCTGCTTCGGTCGCCGGAGGAGCAATGCAGCGTAGGGGCCTGTTCAAAAGTGTAGACTTCCCCTCTATCATGGTTTTGTCATGGCAGATGTTCGAAGACTTAGATTCGAGGCCATCGCTAAGGCGGTGGACTCAAAGGGGTTTGACGGGACAAAAGACACGGATTTACCCATGTTCGGCCCCTCGAGATGAGGTAAAAGCCTGCACCCTATTTTGTGTGTATTGATTGGTGTATCGATTACAAGGTAGCGTATTTGCTTGACCTACCTTTCGATCTATTGGATCCTCTCTAAGCCGTCCCGGGTCTCGCCTTTATATAGGAGGTCAAGACCATGGGTTACAGAAGTCCCATACCGATTCTTACAATATATCTGACAATGACTCTAAACCGCCTAGCCGACTCTGGCAGGCTATCTCCCGGAGTCTTACGTGCCAGGGTCTTGCATCTTCTTCCTGACTCTAGGCCTCCGTCATTGCCCATCTGGTGAGTTGTCGTGCAACCCAATCTTCCTCTTCTATCCCATATACTTGTTGGAAATATGCCCTAGAGGCAATAATAAATTAGTTATTATCATATTTCCTTGTTCATGATAATCGTTTATTATCCATGCTATAATTGTATTGATCGGAGACTTAAATGCATGTGTGGATACATAGACAAAACCATGTCCCTAGTATGCCTCTAATGGACTAGCTCGTTGATCAAAGGATGGTTAAGGTTTCCTAGCCATGGACATGAGATGTCATTTGATAACGGGATCACATCATTAGGAGAATGATGTGATGGATAAGACCCAAACTACAAACATAGCATATGATCGTGTCAGTTTATTGCTACTGTTTTCTGCATGTCAAGTATATGTTCCTATGACCATGAGATCATGCAACTCACGGATATCGGAGGAGTGCCTTGTGTGTATCAAACATCGCAACGTAACTGGGTGACTATAAAGGTGCTCTACAGGTATCTCCGATGGTGTTTGTTGAGTTGGCATGGATCGAGACTGGGATTTGTTACTCCGTGTGACGGAGAGGTATCTCAGGGCCCACTCAGTAATACAACATCACAACAAGCCTTGCAAGCAATGTGGCTAATTGTTAGTCACGGGATCTTGTATTACGGAACGAGTAAAGAGACTTGCCAGTAACGAGGTTGAACTAGGTATGGAGATACCGACGATCGAATCTCGGGCAAGTAACATACCGAAGAACAAAGGGGACGTTATACGGGATTAACTAAATCCTTGACATAGAGGTTCGACCGAAAAAGATCTTCGTAGAATATGTAGGAACCAATGTGGATGTCCAGGTCCCTCCATTGGTTATTGACCGTAGAGGTGTCTCGGTCATGTCTACATAGTTCTCGAACCCGCAGGGTCTGCACACTTAAGGTTCGGTGACGTTTCGGTAGTGTAGAGTTATGTATGGTGGTGACCGAAGTTTGTTCGGAGTCCCGGATGAGATCCCGGACATCACGAGGAGCTCCGGAATGGTCCGGAGGTAAAGATTCATATATAGGAAGTCCCAGTTTGGTTTCCGGAAAAGTTTCGGGCTCATCGGTAGTGTACCGGGAGTATCGGTATTGTACCGGGAGTGCCGGTAGTGTACCGGAGGACCTCCGGGAGGGGTACTTCGACCCCAAGAGGTCCATGGGCTGTGGGAGAATAATAACCAGCCCTTATTGGGCTGGGAAAACAGCCACAAAGGCCCATGGCGCAGGAGAGAAAGTCCTAAAGCAAAAGGTGGAAAATCAGCCAATAGGAGGCAATCCTACTCCAACTAGGATTGGAGGTGAAGTAGGATTTCTTCCCACCTCCTATTTCGGCCGACCCAAAGGCCTTGGCTGCCTCTCCTCTCCTCTCCTCCTATATATACTAGTGGATTGGGTGGTTTTTGGACAGAATTTCCGGCCACGTGCTACCCGTTTCACCGGTGCACAGTTTCTCCTCTAGATCGGTTTTCCGCGGCGCTTAGGCGAAGCCCTGCCGGAATCACTCCACCACCATCACCGGAGCGCCGTCACGCTGCCGGTGAACTCTCTCTCCTCTCCACCTCCTCTTGCTGGATCAAGATGGTGGAGATCGTCATCAAGCTGCACGTGTGCTGAACGCGGAGGTGCCGTCCGTTCGGCGCTAGATCGGAAGGACCGTGATCGAGATCGCGAGACGGTTCGTGATGTGATCACGGAACGGATCGTGATGAGTTCGCGGGATAGATCGTGATCAAGATCGTGAGATGGATCGTGATGAGATCGCGGGACGGATCGTGATGAGTTCACGGGACGGATCATGATTGGATCGCGGGACGGATCGTGATGAGATCGCGGGACGCTCGGCGATTTGGATCGCGAAGATGTTCGACTACACCAACCGCGTTTCTTAACGCTTCCCGCTTAGCGATCTACAAGGGTACGTAGATCCACTCTCCCTCTCGTAGATGCTCATCACCATGGATAGGTTTGCGTGTGCGTAGGAAAATTTTTGTTTCCCATGCGACGTTCCCCAACAGTGGCATCATGAGCTAGGTTGATGGTTCGATGAGATCTCGAGTAGAACACAAAAGGTTTGTGGGCGTTGATGCTTAGATTGCTTCCTCCCTTGGTCGTATTTTGGTTCAGCGGGATTGTGAGATGAAGCGGCCCGGACCAACATTACTCGTACGCTTACGAGAGACCGGTTCCCTCGACGCAACTTGTTGCCTAGATGGCTTGCGGGTGACAGTTTCTCTCACTTTAGTTGGATCGGATTCGACAAAGGCGGTCCTTGAGAAGGTTGAAAAGCAAACTAGTGTATCACCGTTGTGGTTTATGCGTAGGTGAGAATCGTTCTTGCTAGATACCCATAGCAGCCACGTAAAACATGCAACAACAATTAGAGGACGTCTAACTTGTTTTTGCAGGGTATGTTGTGATGTGATATGGCCAATTACATGATGAGATATATGTGATGTATGAGATGATCATGTGATGTATAGAATTTCACGACTTGCATGTCGTTGAGTACGGCAACCGGCAGGAGCCATAGGGTTGTCTTTAATTATTGTATGACCTGCGTGTCAATCATTAAGCGCTATGTAATGCTTTACTTTATCGCTAAGCAGTAGCAATAGAAGTAGAAGCAGGGCTGGCGCCACAACCCCAATGGCAACACATTGATGGAGATCAAGATGATGGAGATCATGGTGTTGTGCCGGTGACGATGGAGATCATGCCGGTGTTTCGAAGATGGAGATCTTAAACACAAGTTCATGGCCATATCATGTCACTTATGAATTGCATGAGATGTTAATCCTTTTATGCACCTTGTTTTGCTTAGTACGGCGGTAGCATTATAAGGTGATCCCTCACTTGAATTTCAAGATGAACTGTGTTCTCCCCGAGTGTGCACCGTTGCGAAAGTTCGTCGTGTTGAGACACCACGTGATGATCGGGTGTGATAGACTCTACGTTCACATACAACGGGTGCAAGCCAGATTTGCACGCGCAGAACACTCGGGTTAAACTTGACGAGCCTAGCATGTACAGACATGGCCTCGGAACACGAGAGACCGAAAGGTCGAACATGAGTCATATAGTAGATATGATCAACATAATGATGTTCACCATTGCAGCCACCTCAACTCACGTGATGATCGGACTTGAGTTGGTGAATTTGGATCATGTATCACTCGAATGATCGGAGGGATGTCAATTTGAGTGGGAGTTCTTAAATAATATGATTAATTGAACTCATTATCATGAACATAGTCAAAGTGTCTTTGCAAATTATGTTGTAGATTACTAGCTCGCGTTGTGGCTCCCTTGTATTTTTATATGTTCCTAGAGAAATAGAATTGAAAGATGTTGGTAGCAATATTGCGGACTGGGTCCGTGATCTGAGGATTGTCCTCATTGCTGCACAGAAGGCTTATGTCCTTAATGCACCGCTCGGTGCGCCACCCCCTCTAGCGTCGTCTATAGATGTTGTGAACATCTGACAGGCACGTTTCGATGACTACTTGATAGTTTTGTGCGTCATGCATTACGGCTTAGAATTGAGGCTCCGAAACGTTTTGAACGTCACGGAACATATGAGATGTTCTAGGGGCAGAGATTGTGATCTCAGGCTTGTGCCTGTGTTGCGAGATATGAGATCTCCAACAAGATTCTTTGCCTGTAAGATGAAGGAGAATAGCTCAATCGTTGAGCATGTACTCAGATTGTCTGGGTACTACAATCGCTTGAATCAAGTGGGAGTTGATCTTCCAGATAAGATAGTGATTGATATAGTTCTCCAAGTCACTGTCACTAAAGCTACTAGAACTTAAGTGATGAACTATAATACACCAGGGATAGAAGTATTGATCCCTGAGCTGTTCGCGATGTTTGACACCGCGAAGGTAGAAATCAAGAAGGAGCGTCAAGTGTTGATGGTTAATCAAACCACTAGTTTCGAAAAGGGCAAGATCAAGGAGGGAAACTTCATGGATAGCAAGTCAGTTGCTGCTCCAGTGAAGCAACCCAAAGTTGAACTCAAACCCGAGACTAAGTGCTTCTATTATGAGGTGAGAGGTCGCTGAAGCGGAACAACCCTAGATACTTGGTAGATAAGAAGGCTGGCAACATTGATAGAAGTATATTTGATATACGAGTTACTAATGTGTACCTTGCTAGTACTCTTAGTAGCACCTGGGTATTGGATACCGGTTCGGTTGCTAAATGTTAGTAACTCGAAATAAAAGCTACGGAATAAACGGAGAACTAGCTAAGGGTGAGGTGACGATATGTGTTGGAAGTGTTTCCAAGGTTGATGTGATCAACATCGCACGCTCTCTCTACCTTCAGGATTAGTGACGAACCTAAATAAATGTTATTTGGTGTTTTGCGTTGAGCATGAACATGATTAGATCATGTTTATTGCAATACGGTTATTCATTTAAGTTAGAGAATAATGGTTATTCTGTTTACATGAATAATACCTTCAATGGTCATGCACCCAGTGAGAATGGTTTGTTGAAATCTTGATCGTAGTATTACACATGTTCATAACATTGATGTCAAAAGATACAAAGTTAATAATGATAGTACCACATACTTGTGGCACTGCCGCTAAATGTCATATTGGTATAAAGCGCATGTAGAAACTCCATGCTGATGGATATTTGGACTCATTCGATTTCGAATCGGTTGAGACATGCGAACCATGCCTCTTGGGCAAGATGACTAAAGGACCCCGTTGGATGGAGCGGGCAAGTGATTCATTGGAAATGATACATGTTGATGTATGCAATCTAGTGAGTCTTGTAGTGTGCAGTGGATATCGTTATTTTCTTACCTTCACTGATGATTTGAGTAGATATAGTGTATATTTACTTAATGAAACACAAGTCTGAATCGTTTGAAAGGTTCAAGCAAATTCAGAGTGAAGTTTAAAGATCATCGTGACAAGAAGATAAAAATGACTGCGATATGATCGTGGAGGTGAATATCTGAGTCACGAGTTTGGCATACAACTTAAGACAATGTGAAAGTTGTTTCACAACTAAACGCCACCTGGAACACCATAGTGTGATGGTGTGTCCGAACATCATAGTTATGCTCTATTGGACATGGTGCGTGCTATGATGTCTCTTGTCGTTTTACTACTATAATTTTGGGGTTATGCATTAGAGACAACTACATTCACTTTAAATAGGGCACCATCTAAATCCGTTGAGATGACACCATATGAATTATGGTTTGATAGAAACCTAAGCTGTCGTTTCTTAATACTTGGGGCTGCGGCACTTGTGTGAAAAATGTTTTCACCTAATGAGGTCGAACCCAAGGCGGACAAATGCATCTTCATAGAATACCCTAAGATCAGTTGGGTGAACCTTCTATCTCAGATCCGAGTGCAAAGTGGTTGTTACTAAAACGGATCCTTTCTCGAGGAAAGGTTTCTCTCGAAAGAATTGAGTGGGAGGAAGATAGAACTTGATGAGGTTGTTAAACCTTTGTTCAACCAGAGAGTAGCGCAGCGCAGAAAGATGTTTCTGTGAAGCCTACGTTAGTTGAAGAGGAAGTTAATGATGATGATCATGAAGCTTCAGGATCAAGTTACTATCGAACTTCGTGGGTCGACAAGGATGTGTACTGCTCCTAAGCGGTACGACAACCCTGTCTTCGAGGTCATGTTGTTGGACAGCGATGAACCTACGAGCTATGGAGAAGCGATGATGGGCCCGGATTCCGACAAATGGTTAGAGACCATGAAATCCGAGATAGGATCCATTTATGAAAACCAAGTATAGACTTTGGTAGACTTGCTCGTTAGACGGCAGGTCGTTGAGTACAAATGGACCTTTAGAATGAAGACAGACACTGATGGTGAATGTCACCATTTGTAAAGCTCGACTTGTTGCAAAGTTGTTTGTGACAAGTTCAAGGAGTTGACTGCGAGGAGGCTTTCTCACTCGTAGCGATGCTAAAAGTCTGTTGGAATTATGTTAGCAGTTGCTGCATTTTCAATTACGAAATCTGGCAGATGGATGTCAAAACGTCGTTTCCTTAACGGTTTACTTAAGGAAAGGTTGTATGTGATACAACCAGAAGGTTTTGTCAGTCCTAAGGATGCTAAAAGATGAGAGAGCTTCAGTGATCCTTCTATGGACTGAAGCAAGCATCTCGGAGTTGGAATATACACTTTGATGAGGTGATCAAAGTTTTTGATGTTTATACAAAGTTTACGAGAAACTTGTATTTGCAATAAAGTGAATGGGAGCACTATAGAGTTTCTGATAAGTATATGTGGTTGACATATTGTTGATCGGAAATAATGTAGAATTTCTGGAAGGCATAAAAGGTTGTTTGAAAAGTGTTTTTCAAATGAAGACCTGGATAAAGCTACCTAATTGTTGAGCATCAAAATCTATAGAGATAGATCAAGATGCTTGATGAGACTTTCAATGAGTGCATACCTTGACAAGATTTTGAAAGAGTTCAAAATGGATCAGCCAGAGAAATAGTTCTCGTCTGATTTGTAAGGTGTGAAGTTGAGTGAGACTCAAAGCTCGACAACGGCAGAAGAAAGAGAAAGGATGAATGTCGTCCCCTATGCCTTAGCCATAGGCTCTATATTATGCCATGCTGTGTACCGCACCTATGTGTGCCTTGCCACGAGTCTGTCAGGGGGTACAAGAGTGGTCCAGGAGTGGATCACTGGACAGCGGTCGGAATTATCCTTAGTAACCAGAGGACTAAGGAAATGTTTCTTGATTATGGAGGTGATAAAGAGTTCGTCGTAAAGAGTTACGTCGATGCAAGCTTTAACACCTATCCAGATGACTAGTAGTAGCAATCTGGATACGTATAGTGGAGCAGCCATTTGGAAATAGTACCAAGTGGAGTGTGGTAGCAGTGTTTACGGTTTGACATAGAGATTTGCAAAGTACACACGGATCTGAATATCGCAGACCCGTTGACTATAAGACCTCTCTCACATGCAAAGCATGATCGAGCCCCAAAACTCATTGGGTGTTAGATTCATAACAATGCGAATCACATGGTGATGTGAACTAGATTATTGACTCTAGTGCAAGTGGGAGACTGTTGGAAATATGCCCTAGAGGCAATAATAAATTAGTTATTATCATATTTCCTTGTTCATGATAATCGTTTATTATCCATGCTATAATTGTATTGATCGGAGACTTAAATGCATGTGTGGATACATAGACAAAACCATGTCCCTAGTATGCCTCTAATGGACTAGCTCGTTGATCAAAGGATGGTTAAGGTTTCCTAGCCATGGACATGAGATGTCATTTGATAACGGGATCACATCATTAGGAGAATGATGTGATGGATAAGACCCAAACTACAAACATAGCATATGATCGTGTCAGTTTATTGCTACTGTTTTCTGCATGTCAAGTATATGTTCCTATGACCATGAGATCATGCAACTCACGGATATCGGAGGAGTGCCTTGTGTGTATCAAACATCGCAACGTAACTGGGTGACTATAAAGGTGCTCTACAGGTATCTCCGATGGTGTTTGTTGAGTTGGCATGGATCGAGACTGGGATTTGTTACTCCGTGTGACGGAGAGGTATCTCAGGGCCCACTCAGTAATACAACATCACAACAAGCCTTGCAAGCAATGTGGCTAATTGTTAGTCACGGGATCTTGTATTACGGAACGAGTAAAGAGACTTGCCAGTAACGAGGTTGAACTAGGTATGGAGATACCGACGATCGAATCTCGGGCAAGTAACATACCGAAGAACAAAGGGGACGTTATACGGGATTAACTAAATCCTTGACATAGAGGTTCGACCGAAAAAGATCTTCGTAGAATATGTAGGAACCAATGTGGATGTCCAGGTCCCTCCATTGGTTATTGACCGTAGAGGTGTCTCGGTCATGTCTACATAGTTCTCGAACCCGCAGGGTCTGCACACTTAAGGTTCGGTGACGTTTCGGTAGTGTAGAGTTATGTATGGTGGTGACCGAAGTTTGTTCGGAGTCCCGGATGAGATCCCGGACATCACGAGGAGCTCCGGAATGGTCCGGAGGTAAAGATTCATATATAGGAAGTCCCAGTTTGGTTTCCGGAAAAGTTTCGGGCTCATCGGTAGTGTACCGGGAGTATCGGTATTGTACCGGGAGTGCCGGTAGTGTACCGGAGGACCTCCGGGAGGGGTACTTCGACCCCAAGAGGTCCATGGGCTGTGGGAGAATAATAACCAGCCCTTATTGGGCTGGGAAAACAGCCACAAAGGCCCATGGCGCAGGAGAGAAAGTCCTAAAGCAAAAGGTGGAAAATCAGCCAATAGGAGGCAATCCTACTCCAACTAGGATTGGAGGTGAAGTAGGATTTCTTCCCACCTCCTATTTCGGCCGACCCAAAGGCCTTGGCTGCCTCTCCTCTCCTCTCCTCCTATATATACTAGTGGATTGGGTGGTTTTTGGACAGAATTTCCGGCCACGTGCTACCCGTTTCACCGGTGCACAGTTTCTCCTCTAGATCGGTTTTCCGCGGCGCTTAGGCGAAGCCCTGCCGGAATCACTCCACCACCATCACCGGAGCGCCGTCACGCTGCCGGTGAACTCTCTCTCCTCTCCACCTCCTCTTGCTGGATCAAGATGGTGGAGATCGTCATCAAGCTGCACGTGTGCTGAACGCGGAGGTGCCGTCCGTTCGGCGCTAGATCGGAAGGACCGTGATCGAGATCGCGAGACGGTTCGTGATGTGATCACGGAACGGATCGTGATGAGTTCGCGGGATAGATCGTGATCAAGATCGTGAGATGGATCGTGATGAGATCGCGGGACGGATCGTGATGAGTTCACGGGACGGATCATGATTGGATCGCGGGACGGATCGTGATGAGATCGCGGGACGCTCGGCGATTTGGATCGCGAAGATGTTCGACTACACCAACCGCGTTTCTTAACGCTTCCCGCTTAGCGATCTACAAGGGTACGTAGATCCACTCTCCCTCTCGTAGATGCTCATCACCATGGATAGGTTTGCGTGTGCGTAGGAAAATTTTTGTTTCCCATGCGACGTTCCCCAACAATACTAACGATCCGCCTAGGTATGACCCGGCCCCTCCCGGGTAGGTCTTACCATGGGGTTATATCCCCAACATTAGGCCCTAGATTGATTTGGGCTTGCTCGTGTCAATCTTCACCTTTTAACTTGCGACAAGTCTCACATCCTTGTTACCTGAAAGGGAAAGAAAACACATAACCCGCCCTGACGTCACCTTCATTTACTTTGAAAAGATTCTACGACGTATGTCGCAGATCCTGTCATTAAACGATTGCCCCGAAGATCGAGGCGTCCGTCTCGGTCGGTCATTATACTTCGCCTTGATTCAAGCGCTCCCGTTTGGCCTTCCATCCTATTAAATAGGACCGCGAGGGGTCTTTTCATTTTTCTTTGCCGCCCCCAATTCTTCTTCTTCCTCTTGAAGCCAACGCTCCCGAGCTCCGTCGCGCTGGTGGAGCCCCGTCACCATCGTCGAACCTGGTCGCTGCATCAACCTGAATGTTCCAGACTTTCACTCGTGTCCATCGCATCCTTTAAGGTATGTTCCTCATCCTCTCTTAGATCTGTAGCTTAGCACTTGAACTTTGTCGAGTTCGTCGAGCCCCATTAGTACGCATACTCTTCTTTGTAATGCCAACCGACGATCAACCCCTTAGATCTTGTGATGCTTGCCTATCCACTGCAGCCAGTCGTGCAAAGTCAACAGTAGCCCAACCTAGATCTATACTTGTTTCCTTTTGTTGCGCTAGAGTGCTCGTTCTTCCTCAGTTCCCTCCTAGGGTTGAATAAAATCTTATTTCCCCTTGTCTGTAGATCTTGCGGTTTTAGTTTATTATGCAATTGTTTGTAAGTCCTTAGCAATTTTTGCATCATGGCCTTGTTCACCTAACCCGCCACCATACTTCTGGCTCTCCCAAAAACTGTACCGGTGGCTTAATATCACAGTATTTAATTTCATGAGTCATCTTGGTTGTCTAGTCACTTTCTGACCCGCCATGTATTGCTACTTTTCACAGCCTTATCCCGCCATCATGTCTTGGGCGTCTTCTTCATGTAACTGGGTCGGCTCTAGAATCTCCAAACAATTTCTACCAGATTTTGTAGAGGCTGGAACCTTGCCGGCTCAGAATGTAATTCATTGGCGGGTTCCGGCTTTAGAGATGAAACCCATCCCACAAGCGGGTGAAATTGTTATCTTTGTTGGCCACCTCATACGGGATTTTAGCCCGCCCAGGTCTAAGTTTTTCCGAGACGTCCTCCATTTCTTCAAATTGCATCCTTCGGACATTGCTCCCAACTCTGTCTCCAACTTGTGCAACTTCCAAGTCCTTTGCGAAGTTTACTTACAGGAAGAGCCATCAGTTAACCGTTTCCACGACTTTTTCTACGTCAACCGCCAAACGGAAGTGGCGGCTGGCCCAAGCTTGGAGCTTGGCGGAGTCTCCATCCAAAGAAGAAGGGATATGGTTTTTCCAGCTGTTCGGATGCCAAATCATCCCAAGGATTGGAATAGAACTTTCTTCTATTGTAGAGACACCTCTCCAGAAGAATAACATCCACTGCTGGGTTATCGTCCTACCTGGCTCTACACCACAACTGAACTTCCAGACTAGATGTCTGCTACAGCACGAGCGAAGTATGCTCCGGCTTTCGCCAAGATCAAAGCCTTTCGGCGAATGGTTTGACAGGAATTGACCTAAACCGCTGTTGGATCTCTTGGAAGGTCCTTCCACTAAGCCGGCGTGACCGGCTTATGTGTGAGTATACGGGTGATGCAAATGGTACCATCTGTTTCAATCACATCGCTCTGACAGAAGAGAACATTATTTCTGCTATCAAGGGACTTACCCATGAGCCCCAAGAGGCTTGTCGTACCGTCGGGTTAAATCCTTTCTGCACCACAAACCCAGCCCTAGATGTAAGGACGGCTTTGAAATCTCTTTAACCTCCATCTTAACTATATATATTTAATCTCTTTTGGCGGCTCTTGATTTCAGGCTAACTCTAGCTTTTGGAAGAAAAAATATACTCCTCCTGCGAAGAAGAAGTCTCAGGCGGGTAACACCCATGGCCGCAAACCAAAGACGTTGGCTCAAAACTTGCTTGAGCTTGAAGACTCAGAGGTAGAACCTGATTCTCTTGGCCGTATTTTTATACAACTTACTGACAATGATTTTTACTCAGGAGGAAACGAAAATGAGCCATGCCAACGCCCCTAAGGTAACTTATCTTTATTCTGACTCAGAAAACTTCCCCCAACAGAAGATACGGCAGGTCGTCTAAAAAGTTCCTTTTTTGCACCCTCTCGCTTACTTAGATCCAAAATTTTCCTTGAAAAAACAACAACACGACTCTCGACATCAGACCTAGAGTACCGGCTCTGGGGACCTCATGACCGGCTTACCTAACACCTCGGTGCCGCGGAAAGGTACCACTGAGGTACTTAGCATGAATCCAATATCCGTCTTATATTTCTGCAATGCAGACTTATCACTGTACCTTACTGATTTGATTTTATAGGAGTCCCCTCCTTCCTCTGGCGACTCAACTGCCTCCAAGCTTCCTCCCATGAAGGTCAACCTAGAGTAAGCTTTGAACTCTATCTTGTATATATTGCCTGTATTACCTTTATACTATGTGTTGAGTCCTTACTTTTCCAGGGCGCAGGCCAAATGCAGAAAGGCTGGCGGGTCTACCGCTGCTCCGACTACTCAACAGCCGGATATTGCTGAGCCGTCCCACTCTCCGGTTAAACCTTCTGATGCTACGAAATAAACACCTGAGCAATCTCCCCCACCCTCAAAGTCGGCGGGTCATCACTCGGCGGCTTCTGATAGCCCACGGCTGACCCTAAGCCGCCCAAGCCTTCCACTAAAAACTCGCCATTCCCTGATGTCACCATCACTGGGACAGGTTATCAATCTCCCACACCATACTCTGTTGAAGCAATCCAGCAAAGATGCTACTTACTCTCCTGAGAAACATGATTTTGAATTCCCTGCCTTGGAGAAGATGACTGCAGACGACTTACACGTAGGTTATCTGAACCGCGTGTGTGCCAGTCGCAACATGGAGAGCAAGCTTGTTGGCTTGATGAAAAAGAAATATGAGGTATCCTCCATCTTCTATCTCTCTCTTATACCCGTACTTAGCGCCCAAGAGCCGGATTAATATTGCAAATAATAGACCGGGTCTTCCAGACCTTCAATTCTGTTATATAGAGATTTAACCTGTGACTCCCAAGTACTGGGTTCAATTGCATATAAGCCAGTACTTAGTTATAGATCCAATTGTAGCCCCTATGTCCGGAGCATTATGATAATGATGATGCAGATCTCTCACATGTAAGAAGTTTCGCCGGGTGTAGCCCCCAAGTCCAGAGCATTATGATAATGATGAGCCGAAACTTCCAACGCGGATTTGAAACTGAAAACACAGACGTTAGCCCCCATGTGCCAAGTATATTGCTTGTAATGTGCTTGGGACTTTATAATAGTTATTTCATTCGGCGACTTAACATTGATAACCTTGCACTTTGTGAAATGCAGGAAGCTTTGAATATTGCCGAGTCTGAGCGGGCCGACTTGAGGGAGAACCTGTCAGCCCAACAGACCGCCCGGACCATAACAGAAGAGAAGTTACGAGTGGCTGTTAAAGAGCTTGAGGAACTCCAAGCTGAATTCCTTGCATATAAGAAACGTGCAGGCGATGCAGAGGACCGGCTCAACCTTGCATCGGCGGAGCTGAAGACCCTCAAGGACCACATCTCTAAGATGACTGCTGCTATCTTTGGTAAGTATATGCGGCTCAAAAAATATTATCATTAAATAAAAACCCGTCGGGCGGCTTATACCTTTGATTTTTCTTGCAGGCGAAAGGAGCCGCCAGGTATCTTCTGATAGTCTGATGAAGTTGAAAGCAGTTTACACCTTGATGGAGCAACTGTATAGTGGGGCCCTTTGCACCATCAAGGCTATGATGATGGCCAAGTACGTCCCCAAATTTATGAAGGGCGTCCTGGAGGTCTTATAAACTTTGCCCAAATAGGTGGAGGAAATAAGGCGATCAACCGCCAGAAGAGGAGCTATAGCTGCGCTAAGTTGGTCCCTGGTCTTCACTCCAGAATTAACTATTGAAGAGATGATGAACGGCTTCCCTTCCAAGAAGGATGACGGCTTAGACTTCACGGAAGCCGATTATACCAAGGTCGTTAAGGCCTCCCGTCGGCTTGCCTCCATATTGGTAGATGAAATGGACCTCGTTCCATATCAGGCGGATTATGACAAAAACAACCAACAGCTGCGCTGCCCTACCTTTGAAGCTAAAGAGTTGATTCCTGCATGTCGTAAGCCCCTCTTCGCCCCTAATGTTGATCCGTCTCCACTTTTTGATGATGCACAATTCAAAGCTTTACTAAACTGCAACTGGGATGTGGATCGTCTTCAGATCGCAGGGCCCGAAGACCCGGCGGAGGATGACCCGCCAGCCAATTACATTCCTTGTCTTGAATGATTGTAACCCGACCGGCTGAGCAGGAACAAGTGCAAAACTGATAAGCTTTTTGTCTTTTGAGCTCTTAGAGAGCCCGGTAATATACTTTGCAATCTTCTTATGCCTTAATCAGTGGATCCTCTTTTGGGGATAAGTTCTGCAAAAACCAAACAAAACAATCTGCAATGTTTACCCGGGCGGCTTTGATAAAAGCATAACTCGGAGATCTTCCATGTAACCTTGCTTAATATTTCATCTTGCTCTAGCCATACGTATGATATGAATGCAATGTATGATGCAACTATGATGCAATATATGATGCAATGTGTATGATGCAATATGTATGATGCAATGTATGATGGTCTTGCTTTCTCCTTGTTTTCTGGTTTTTGAAAACTCATATTCTGGCCCTTTTGAGGGGGACACTGTTGCTTTGAACTGCTTAACAGTGCAGGGTCTCTAACGAGAGTGACCGCCAATCTTGCACGACTCACGGTCTCTAGGCGAGATTAACTGCTAAGGGTGCAATAGTCCAGAATTCATAACGGAGAGATTGCCCTGGGGCCCGTAAGCTACTTCTCACGTGACATAAATCCGTCGGTTGAACCTTAAACAACGTCATTTGTTAAGAGTACGACGGGCCACTTGGCGGAGAGTACGTAGCAGATGAGAGAGATCTTTCCCTCACTGTTGTACGAGGCCCTCGGAGGGGGTCAGTTGACAGCTCCCTGCACCCCTGCGTGAGTGGCAGCTACATACAGGCAGGTACGACTCTGCCAAAGTGGGGGGCGGCCTTCACCCACTCTGGCGCCTTGCTCTGGTCCACGACTCGTCTTGCAGCATGGGACCTATGTTTGAATGGCTCGCATCCTAGCGGCTCGTCCTCTTTTGCTCCCATGGCACCCATGTTTGAACAGCTCGCATCATGGCGGCTCGTCCTCTTGAGCGACTTAGCGCCCATGTTTGAACGGCTCACATCATGGCGGATCGCCCTCTTGAGCGCCTTGGCACCCATGTTTGAACGGCGCACATCATGACGGCTCTCACTCTTGAGTGACTTAAGATCTTATGCCGATAAGGTAAGGCACCCATGTTTGAACAACTCGCAACATGGCGGCTCACCCTCTTAAGTAACCTTAAGTCTTTCATCAATAAAATGGTGCACCCATGTTTGAACGGCTCGCAACATGGCGACTCGCCCTCTTCAGTAACCTTAAGTCTTTCATCAGTAAAACGGTGCACCCATGTTTGAACGGCTCGCAAGGTTGCGACTCGTCCTCTTGAGTGACCTTAACCCTCTCGCCATCTTGCATGCCATAATCTCTTGGGCCCTCGGTTTGTAAGCCACCATCTTGTAAGTCATCGCTCGATGGTGCTATTTTGGCTGAAGAGCCTGTCAAAAGGGTGAGCAAGCTAAACCCGGCGGGTTGGAAGCCCCCAAGTGACCATATGGAGGTGTTCATCTTTGCACAAATCTGTAATGCCGAAGAGAAAAGGAGGCAGAGGCCCCGTCTTGCAGGGATGCCAACTTTATTATATGAGTATAAATACAAGGAAATATATTTACGTACAAAAGTAAGAGTCGATGACTCAGGTATAGTAACGTCATAGATGAGTGATGTTCCACGACCGGTGAGTCTCCTACCCGGAGGTACTTGATTCATCTCGCACTTCAATGAGATAATAAGACCCATTTTTCAGATTCCTGCTAACCATGAAAGGTCCTTCCCATGGTGGTGATAACTTGTGCCCATCTGTCTGATCTTGAATCAAACGTAACACCATGTCGCCTTCTTGGAACGTCCGGGTCTTAACCCTATGACTATGATAACGACACAGGTCCTGTTGATAAATCGTTGATCGAGCCACGGCAAGATCGTGTGCTTCATCCAGCGCATCCAATGCATCCTGACGCACCGCCTCATTGTCAGCTTCCACATAAGACGCCACCCGTGGTGAATCATGGTGTATGTCGCTCGGTAACACGGACTCCGCACCGTAAACCATGAAGAAAGGGGTGTAACCCGTTGACCTATTAGGCGTAGTATTGATGCTCCAAAGGATGGACGGTAGTTCTTCCACCGAACAACCCGGCGTTCTCTGCAAAGGAACCATGAGCCGGGGCTTGATACCTCTCAAGACTTCCTAATTTGCCCGTTCTGCTTGACCGTTGGACTGTGGATGAGAAATAGCCGAAACGTCAAGCCGGATGTGTTCGCTTTCGCACAACACCTTCATAGCCCCCTTGGACAAATTTGTTCCGTTATCCATAATGATGCTATGAGGATATCCAAAACGGTAGATCAATTTCTTGGCAAACTGAACCGCCGTGGCTGCATCACACTTACTGAACGGCTCAGCTTCAACCCACTTGGTGAACTTGTCTACTACCACCAAAAGGTGGGTCTTTTCATCTTTAGACCGTTTGAAAGGTCCAACCATGTCAAGCCCCCAGACGTCAAATGGCCAATTGATCGGTATCATCCGCAATTCTTGAGCCAGCACATGAGCACGTCTTTCGAACTTCTGGCACCCGTCGCACTTAGCAACCAGATCCTCTGCGTCCTTGTGAACCGTCAACCAGAAGAAGCCATGTCGGAAGGCCTTGGACACTAAAGATTTTGATCCGGTGTGATGTCCGCAATCGCCAGCATGTATTTCATATAAGATTTCCTTGCCTTCCTCCGGTGAGACACAACGCTAGAAGACGCCGGTGATGCTGCACTTGTGTAATTACCCTCCAATGATAGTCATGGATTTAGAACACCTCACGATCTGTCGTGCCAGAGTCTCATCTTCAGGCAACTCGCCCTGGATCAGGTATGCCAGATATGGCAATGTCCAGCCTGGAATAGCATGCAAAGCCGCCACTAGTTGCCCCTCCGGGTCAGGTATGCCCATATCCTCTTCCGACGGTAGCTTAATAGACGGATGATAAAGCACATCCAAGAAAACATTAGGCGGCACCGGCTTATGCTGAGAGCCCAGCATTGATAAAGCATCCGCTGCCTCGTTCGTGCGATGATCGATATGGTCTACCTGATAACCCCTGACATGATCGGTGACGATATCTACCTCTTGCCGATAAGCCGCCATCTACGTGTCCTTGGGATCCCACGTGCCTGACACCTGCTATGCCATAAGATCGGAGTCACCAAGGCACCTAACCCGGCTTAGGTTCATCTCCTTGGCCACACGAAGCCCGTGAAGCAAAGCTTCGTACTCAGTTGCACTGTTTGTGCAAGGAAACATCAGCCTTAATACATAACAAAACTTATCACCTTTCGGAGAGGTTAAGACAACTCCAGCCCCCGAGCCCTCCAACTGTCTGGACCCGTCAAAGTGAATTGTCCAGTATGTATTGTCCGGCTTTTCCTCCGGCGACTGACACTCCGTCCAGTCGTTTATGAAATCCACCAATGGCTGAGACTTCATGGCTGTGCGAGGGGCATACTTCAGATTTAGAGGCCCAAGCTCCAACGCCCACTTAGCAATTCTACCGATGGCTTCTTGATTTTGTATTATGTCTCCCAACAGAGTAGAGCGAACCACCATGATCTGATGTCCAAGGAAATAATGCTTCAGCTTACGATTCGCCATGAACACCCCGTATATTAGCTTCTGCCAGTGTGGGTATCTTTGCTTTGATTCTATAAGCACCTCACTGACATAATAGACCGGCCTCTGGACCGGATACTCTTTCCCTGCCTCCTTACATTCCCCCACAATCGTAGCACTAACTGCCCGCTTATTAGCCACCACATAAATGAGCAGTAGTTCCTTCTCAGCCGGAGTGGCTAAGACCGGCGGCTCAACCAGCTTCTTTTTAAGCGTTTCAAGAGCTTCATCTGCAGCCGTACTCCACACAAAGTCATCCGTCTTTTTCATCATCTGGTACAGAGGAATAGCCATCACCCCCAGGCGGCTGATGAAGCAGCTTAAAGCGGCAATACGACCCGCCAAGCGCTATACATTATTAACGCTCGCTGGCTTTGCTAGTGATGTGATGGCCTTTATCTTGTTCGGGTTGGCTTTGATACCTCGATCTGAAACCAAGAAACCCAGAAGCTTACCTGCAGGAACTCCAAAAACACATTTAGCCAGGTTAAGCATCATCTTATAGACTCATAAGTTATCAAACGTTTCCTTCAGGTCATCCAACAACGCCTCCTTCTTTCTTGACTTGACCACAATATCATCCCCATAGGCATGAACATTACGTCCAATCTGACCGTGAAGACAATTTTGCACACAATGTTGGTAAGTCGCCTTTGCACTCTTGAGTCTGAACGGCAGGACACATAACAGAAAGCTCCAAAAGGTGTGATGAACGAGGTCTTCTCTTGGTCTTTAACTGCCATCTTGATCTAATGATAGCCTAAATAGGCGTCTAGGAAACATAAACTCTCACAACCCGTCGTTGCATCAATAATCTGGTCGATACAAGGGAGAGCAAATGGGTCGACTGGACAAGCTTTGTTAAGATCCGTGTAGTCTATACACATACGCCATGTGGCGTTCTTCTTGAGTACCAGCACAGGGTTGGCTAACCACTCCGGGTGAAATACCTCCACAATGAACCCTGCTGCTAAGAGCCGGGCCACCTCTTCTCCAATTGCTTTAAGCTGCTCCTCGTTGAAACGACGAACGAATTGCTTAATCGGCTTAAACTTAGGATCCACATTAAGGTGGTGCTCAGCGAATTCTCTCGGTACACCTGGCATGTCAGATGGCTTCCATGCAAAGATGTCTCGATTCTCACGGATGAATTCGATGAGCGCGCTTTCCTATGCGGGATCCATGTTAGCTCCAATAGTGAATTGCTTGGATTAGTCGCCCGGGATAAAATCCACCAGCTTCGTGTCATCAACTGCAAACTTCAAAGGCAGCTCAGACTCTGTATTGGGCTTCTTCAACGGCGTCATATCTACCGGGTCAACGTTATCCTTATAAAACTTAAGCTCTGCTTCTGCGCAGCTTGATTCTACATAAGCCACGTCTCCTTCCTCACACACGATGGCTACCTTCTGATCCCCGTGGACAGTGATTGTTCTGTTGAGAGCCGGCATCTTGAGATGCAGATAAACATAACATGCCCTGGCCATAAACTTTGCGAAACCGGCTAGCCAAACAAAGCGTGATATGGGCTATTAATCTTGTAGTTATACTCATCCCCAAGGTCTCCACCCTGTAGTTATACTCATCCCCAAACGCCACTTCCAAAGAAATCTTTCCTACTGGGTAAGCCGACTTGCCTGGCACCACTCCATGGAAAATGGTCGATGAAGGCTTAAGAGCCTTGTCGGTTAACTCCATCCGCTGGAATGTGTCGTAGTATAGGATGTTGATACTCCTACCATCGTCCATGAGTATTTTTGTGAATTTGTACCCTCCAACCTAAGGAGCGACCACTAGACCTAAGTGACTCGGATTATCGACCCGTGGCGGGTGGTTCTCCTAGCTCCATGTAATCGGGTACTTTGACCATTTTAAGTATCGCGAGAGAGCCGACGTGGCCCCATTGACTGCCCTCTTATGCAGCTTCTGATCTCGCTTATCCAGGATTGTCATGAAGACATGATACTGTCCCCCACTAAATTGTTTTGGGTTGCTCTGATATCCGGAGTGGTTATTCTGTTGCCGACCACCATTGATCTACTACTGATGACTTCCCTAGTTTCCTCGATTCTGACTGCTTTGGCCTCGATGACCTAAACCTGACCCGATAGCACCGAAGTTGGCACTTGAGCCGCCCGGTCCTGACTCGCCCGACGGGCCGTTACCATTGTTATGATTTTGATGAAGGCTTTGCTCCCGAAACGCGCGCATTACACTGCAATCCTTCCAAGTGTGGGTGGCCTCCTTGTCCGGTCGGCTATGCGTCGGGCAAGGTCTGTTCAGTGCCTCTTCTAAGGTGTAGGGCGTGGGGGATACATATGCCCTATTCTGTCAAACGGCAGCCTGAAGTTCCTGTTGCCCCTAGGGCGATTGTTCCCGGATGGTTCTGTGTTGGTGTTCACCACAAACTCTGACCTGTCATCTGGGTTCTTCCGCTTGCCTTGGCTGCCATTCCCAGCACCTCCCTGCTGGTTCTTACCATTACCGCCCTTCTTACCCTATCATGACTTCTCGTCATCGGAGTCTGGGTCCTTTGTCATATCTGAATCCACATACTTGGTGAGAGCCGTCATGAGCTCACCAATATCCTGACAAGAACGTTTCAATCGCCCGAGCTTCTGCTTCAGGGGCACAAAACGATAGTTCCTTTCCAAGATCAGAACCGCCTACGACGCCAAAATACTCTCAGATGATTGGATCACCACGAGACCCGCCGCACCCAATGATTGGCTGACTCAGCTTCCTCCTGCGCACAAAGATCGAGATCCACAATCGTCATCGGCTGCTTGCAAGTTCCTTTGAAGTTCTTGATGAATCGTGCTTTCAACTCGGCCCACGACGTGATGGTATTCGGTGGTAACCCTTTTAACCAAGTGTGGGTCGGTCCTTCCAACATCATGATGAAGTATTTCGCACAGACTGCTTCATCGACCTCCAGCATCTCCATAGCAAGCTCATAGCTTTCAATCCAAGCCTCTAGGGGCAGATCTGTCGTGTAATTGGGCACCTTCCTTGGCCCCTTAAAGTCCTTTGGTAGGCGCGCACTCCTCAGATCCGCTGCAAGACACTGCACACCAAATCTCCTGGCTGAGACGCCGACGGGTGTTGCTGGTGCTGGCTCAGGGACCTCCAGGTAATCCGTCACTGGTGTCTACCCTCGCTAAGCCCGACCCCTATCCATAACCCCCTGAAGATCCATCTCAGGCAGGTTGTTATTAGGAGAGTTTCACCTCTGCTCACTGCTAGAGACCACGGGCGTCTCAATCCACCGGCTGTAGCTACGGCTATGAACCGGCATGGAGTGCACCCGGCTCCGGCTGTGCGTGTACCTTTCTTGCTGAGCCACCGTTGTGTGCAACAGGCTAATCGCGTTCCTTGCCTCTTCAGCAAACGGCATTCCTTCAGCCAAACGGAGAGCGTCAAGCTTAGCAGCCGCCGCTATCATATTTTCCACCGGATTCGAGTAATGGCCAGGCAGCGTCACAACGTGTCGCGACACAGGTCTGCTCCTCTGCGGCAGGTCTAACTGTCGTGGCACCTCTACCCCCCGGGTCACCACTGACGGCATACTTGGCCCGGCCCTTGAGTTATTGAAAATATTCCGAGGTTGAATCGGTAAACCGACTTGAGTCCTTCTATGCTGAACCGCCTCTGACGTCCGCTGGTCTAGATCAAAACGGAGAGCCTCTGTCCTCAAATGCTTCGACTCAGCATTCATCTAGGCTTGCAATGCATTAATATCCTCCTGGGCCTGAGCCATCTGTCCCTTGATCTGGTTGACCTCAGCGTTATGATCCTCTTGATTCCCAGCAGTCACCTCTGTGGCCATCAGAGCCACCAGCCCCTCCATGAGCTCCAGTAGAACCTGTGTCGCCGCCTTAGGAGGCTCCGCATCAAGGGAGCCGCTCCAGCTGCCGCTCTGGATGTCACACCATTGGAAGTCGGTGCCGGGCTTGCCATGAACACTACGGCTCGGCTCGGCGGGTCATAAGGCTCCGGAATACTGTAACCACGGGCATAGCCCCTTAACCCGCCGTCATGAAGTCGATAGATCGATTCCCCATCCTCGCTGGAAGATCCTTCTTCTGAAAAAGCCAAGGTTTCTCCTGACAAGGAGTCACTGCCGTCCTATGTGAAGCCAACAAAAACGCTCTTCCGCCCGGGTTGAACACGAGCGGGTGTCGCGTGCTGGACCGGCTCGAAGATGTTGGTGCAGATGTCTGGCCCGGGTGTAGATCCATCCAGCTTGCCGATGAACATGTGTGTCTTGCCAATGGGAACCCGGATAGTCGTACTCGACTGAGCCAGCTTCAGGCCCCCATCCCGAGTCGTCGATGTAGAGCTTGCCACGGCGACTCTTGGTCATCAAGCCGACAACATATCCTTTGATCCCTGAGAGAAAGCCCTTTGAGAACTCAACACCACCGCGAGCTAGCTTCCCCATGGTGGGCTCCAACTGTAATGGTTTTGTCATGGCAGATGTCTGAAGACTTAGATTCGAGGCCATCACCAAGGCGGTGGACTCAAAGGGATGGGATGAAAGACACGGATTTACCCAGGTTCGGCCCCTTGAGATGAGGTAAAAGCCTACGTCCTGCTTTGTGTGTATTGATTGGTGTATCGATTACAAGGAAGCGTATTCACTTGACCTAGCTTTCGATCTGTTGGATCCTCTCTAAGCCATCCCGGGTCTCGCCATTATATAGGAGGTCAAGACCATGGATTACACAAGTCTCATACCGAGTCTTGCAATGTATCTGACTCTGTCTCTAAACAGCGTAGCCGGCTCTGGAAGGCTATCTCCGACTGGCTTACGCGCCTGGGTCTTGCAACTTCTTCCTGACTCTGGGCCTCCATCACAGCCCATCTGGTAAGGCGCCATGCAGCCCAATCTTCCTCTTCTAGCCCATATACTAACGTGTCGTGTAGGTATGACCCGGCCCCTCCTGGGCGGGCCTTACCACGGGGATATATCCCAAAGACCCTCTCTGTTCAGTCGCGTGCGTGTAGCACATTGGTCGAGCGACCGCTGAGGACGCAGGAGGTCGCGTGTTCGATCCCCCCACACCCCTTTTCTTTTTCGTTTTAGCGTGGTGTGTGTGTTGTGACCGTGGGATCTGGTGTGCTTACACCCAAATCCCGTGTGCGTGCGTGCTAGTGTGGTGTGTGCTTGCGTGTGTGCGTGTGTGGTCGGATCTGGTGCGACTGCGCCTGATCCGTGTTTTCCTGTGTGTGTGTGTTGTGATCTCTATGTGTGTGTATGAGTGTTGTGAGTGTGTGTATGACAGTGGGCCCTTGGACCACTTGTCATCCACATAGGGGTCCTTGGTGACTATGCCAGGTGGGACCCCTCCTTTCGTTTTCTTACTGTTTTATATTTTTTGCTAGTGCTGTTTGTTTAATTGTTTTCTTTCCATTTTTAGTATTGGTCCATTTCTGTTCATAGACAATTTTGGCGGGAGCATATATGGCAAGTTTTGACTTATAAGCATATGATGATTGTGAGGTAATTTGGGACTTGAGGTTGTGGGCTTTTTATCCAATGAAAAATATGAGTATGATATATGAAATTGGGGTAGAATTTCCGAAGGAATACATTGGTGCAATTGGTTTTGTCATTTGAGCAAGATTTACAAAATTTCATTTTGTCCCAATATGCCATTTTGTCATTTTAGTTAGAATTAATCCTTGCATGCTTAGATATTGGTGTCAACATGAAAGTGGTAGTGTTTCATGAGTAGTATGCCATGGTATCTTCTTTTGACATGTTAGGCTTGCATATAAGTGGGAATCTTGCTACAAAGTGGAAAATAAAATGTTGTTGTTTTCAACATGCTAAATATTTCTAAGTCTGAGAATCTGCTATCGTTTTTATGCCATGTTGAGTGGATGCTACCAAGTGCTCTGTTGTGTTTTAGTTCAAGCTCAGTGCTAGTGCTTTGAAGTAGATGTTGCCCTCTACCATATTGTTAATTTTCATGACATGAGGTGGTCTCTAGCATCATTATTTTCTGTTGTCAACTTGCTACCAGCTTAACTTAGATTCCAGAAGACTGTGATTTTCACTAAGTCCCTAGAATCTATTTCATCATGCCATCTTGTGAGCTTCATTCTTAGTGATCCTTGCTTCCTTTCAAGTTTGTGTAGTTGGATGATTTGATAAGCATGTTATGTAGTTTCTTTTAATGCTTTGTTTGAGGTTGGAAACATCCTGTAGCTCTAGATAATTCTTTAGGAAGTTGCCATGTTGCTGTTTTGGGACAAATTGTGTGTGGTAGTGTTTTGTGACTTGCGGGAGCTATGCTCCATTGTTTTGCTTGATCTTTGGCTGTATTGTGGTTGGTTTTTCATTTCCTAACCAGTGGCTTCCTTGGAATACCAAGTAATATCCCATGGCCTTCCTCGTCTCATATTTTGCCTTCGTACCTTGCCGTGAGCGTAGCGTGAGATCCGTTACTCCGTTTCCTACGTTCTACATATGCATTTGCATCGATTTTGCATGAAGCATCCATATTTGACATGATCATGCATATTCAAATAACTTAACATGAGGTTCTGTCCAGAATTGTAAATAACTTAACTATGGCATGGGAAACATGACTAGCTTAGGATTGTCATGTTCAATACTTCAAATGAATCATGCATCATCTTGTTTGTGCATTGCACCTGGGTTGGTAGTTTATTGTTGGTGTTTTTCTTGGGTATACGCAAGTGTTGAACCGAATTACATGGATCTAGGAGAGTACCACTACGAGGACCCAGCTCTTTGTCCTTCTAAAGAACCAATAGGCAAGATGACCGTACCCGGATCCCGACACTATTTTTGCTTTGCTAGATGTCTTGCTCTTATCATTACCTTGCATTACCTACCACATGAATGTCAAGCCTCTTACATTGCCATGATAGCCTCTAACCCCTTCACTACCTAGCAAACCTTGTTTGGCTAAGTTACCGCTACTCAGCCCCTCTTATAGCGTTCTTAGATGCAGGTGTAGGTTGTTTCCATGTGATAACAACTTAATAAACTTGCATAGGGCTTTGCAACCCCGTGGATAATTAATCAACAACCCAGGCCAGCGCTCCTCATGAGTGTTGGTCCAAATTAGAGCACTGTGCGGGGCCAACCTAGGGCAACTCGAGATATTTCTATCAGGCCACTATACACTAGCTTATCCGGCCGTGTCCTGAGAACAAGATACGTGGCTCTTATCGGGTTCGTCGACACATCGGGCGGTCTTGCTAGACTTGTTTTACCTTTTTCGAATGTCTTGCATGAGGAACTCTGATCTTCTTCGGGCTATCTCGAGGTGTCGGTTTTTTCCTTTAGAATTTCCTAGGATGATCACGACATCCATGGTCGAGGTTATTCTCGCGAAGTTTGGTTAATTTGTGATGGATTAGTTGGAGCACCCCTGCAGGGTTAAATCTTTTGGAAGCCGTGCCCACGGCTATGTGGCAACTTGTGTATTTTGTTTAACACCCGGTTATAGTTAACTTGAAGTAAACTCCAATAAAATACAACAACTGTGTGCATAACCGTGATCATCTCTGCTCATGAACATGAACCGAGAGAGAACACGATGGGGTTATGGTTGAAGTAAGTAGGTGTTCAGGATCACTTAGTGGTCATGGTAGTATTCGAACGTCTTCCGTAGTCCACTATATTTACATTCATGTTCTCGTAAGTTAGCCACGATACAATGCTTAGTGCTGCTGCAAACTCAACACTTACCCCCATCCAACCCAATAAGCTTACATAGTTTTGGTACAAAAAATACTACAACAAATATAGGTGCATGTGCAGATGACACCGTGCTAGATGATGTGAACTAGCTCCAGTGGGAGTATGACAAAGAATGTGGCATAATGTACATCACATATCCAGACGAGTAGAGAGGCCTTGGTCGTGATCTTCGGGGCTAGCAAGATAGTTTCATTGCTTCTTTTCTTCGTTTGTTTTCATCCATAGACGGACCCTGTCTTTCAAATGATGTTTGAATAATTGGTGTGAACTTGTAATTTAGCTTGTGGCGAGTGTAAGCCAACTCATATACACCTCTGTTCATACATTTATGCGATGTTACTGTACTTGCGAAACAACTAGATGCGCCTCTATCCCTGTCGAGGCCCCCTTGCCTAAATAAAGATAGGCGTGCATCTTGGGCGTTACACTACAGCAGCACCAAGAGTAGCTAATTATTCTAAAAGTAAACCACTAAATAAAAAACTAATTGGAGCAACGGGGGAGTTACATACCAAGAAGCAATCCCCCAAAAAAGTTTCGGAAATGGAGCTTCAAGCAAAGAGAACGAAATCCATGGGTTTGTGAGCAAGAACATGAGAGAGAGAGAGCTATGGTGATTTTTTCTATAGGTAGGATATGACATCGGCTAAAGAGGTAAGTGAGGGGACCCATGTGGGGACCACAACCCACCAGGTCACGACTGGGGTTGTTGGCGTGGCCTTGTGTCTTGTGGGACCAAGTGTAGCCCCCTTTGTTGTTATTTGCACCACAATTTCAAAAATAATCAGAAAATAATCATATTGAATTTTCAAGACATTATGATAAATTTTATTCTGGGGTCATTTTTTAATACACAGTGAAATCAGAAAAGGGGATTAACATGGCATTTTATTTTATTTAGCTTAGAAAAACAGAAAACAAAAAGGGAATACAAAAAGTTGTGTCTACTAAATTCATCAACTTCATACCTCTAAAAAATGATCCATTAATAAGGTTGATCAAGCTCTTTTCTGGCGCCGTTGCCGGGGAGCAATAGCGTGGGGTTGATATTCTCATGTGTGCTTTTTTGGCTTTATTCACTATATAGATTTTATTTTACCTTTTTGCTTTCTTTAGTTGTGGGTGAAACAAACAAAAAAAATTAAAAACGAAAATACAAAAGAGTTATTTGCCCCTTATGCCTATGAAGTTTTTCAAAGAGAGAAGTGATTGGAAAGTTGTGCATTGGAGAATTGAGGGTCGACCTTGAACACTTGTGTTCATGCTCATGGAAACAATGTAGAATTTTTTCAAGGAAGATTTTGAAAAATAATTATCCCCTTGTATATATCCATTGTATTATAAAAATAATGTGTCAAGATTTTCTTTTAGGATGATTAGATTCCTTCTTTTGTGTGTGCAGTGCAAAAACAGAAACTTTGGCTATAGTGCGTGAATTTACATTTTTTAGTGGAAGGTCAAACGTTTCTTAAATTTTTGCAAAGTATTTATATGTAATTTTTTAGTTTTTAATAAATTTTCTGAATTTTTTGAGTTAAAGTAGTATACGAAGTGTCCAGATTACTATAGATTGGCATGTTTTTCATAGATTCTGTTTTCTATGCATTGTTCTCTTATTTTGATGAACCTATGGCTTGTATCGGGGGTATGAACCATGGTGCAGTTGCACCACAGTATATAAAATGATAATATGAATTTGGATTGAGTTCACAACAGTACTTAGAGTAGTAATTTCTTTATTATACTAACGGATCTCACGACGTTTTTTTTATGTTTTGTGTGAATGAAGTGTTCGAAGATCGAAGAGGTATCGATATAAGAAGAATAAGGAGAGACAAGAGTTCAAGCTTGGGTATGCCCAAGGCACCCCAAGTAAATATTTCAAGGAGACTCAAGCACCTAATCTTGGGGATGCCCCGGAAGGCATCCCATCTTTATTCTTCAACAATTATTTGTGTACCTCGTTTTTTGTTTTGTTCACATGATATGTGTCATTAATGTTTTTTTTCCTTTATGATCCTTATAGTATGATATAGTACTTGATGGATTTGTATAATTCTCTTTGTGCTTCACTTAAATATTTTTGAGTACGGATTTGTAGAATGCTCTTTGTGCTTCACTTAAATCTTTTGAGTATGGCTGTGTAGAATGCTCTTTGTGCTTCACTTAAACCTTTTGAGTATGGATTTATAGAATGCTTTGTGTTCTTCACTTATATATTTGATCTTGGATATTAGTTGATATATATCTATGAATTTCACTTATATATTTTAGAGTATGAATAAAATGATCATCAGAATTTGGCTTGGAACAGTATCATTGAAATATCATGCCTAGCTGAAAAGGCATTAAAGAAAAGCACTTTTTGGGAGACAACCCAACGCTTTTACTTATTGTTTTGATGTGTTCACATGATTAAGATACTGTAGTAATCATGTTTTTTTCCTTTTATTTCAATAAAGTGCCAACTAAAGCCTTTGGGATAGTGCGGATACTTGCTTGTTTGATTCTGTGCAAATACAAAAAGTTTGTGTCCAGTATATGAATTGTCTGATTTTACTGAGGAGTCACAAAATTCTGAAATTTTTACACAATATTTATACGAAAATTATATTTTATTTTCTAATTTTTCTGAATTTTTTGTGTTAGGTAAGTTTAGTGATCATTCATATCTTTATAGACTGTTCTATTTTTGACAGATTCTGTTTTGCATGCATAGTTTGCTTGTTTCAGGTGTTCCTATAGCTTATATTGAGTAATATAAATTATGGGAATGATATAATACAATAGGTATCATGGGGGAACAATTATTAATCTTTTCTTGACAGTACCTAAGTGAATGATTTATCTTTATTACACTAACCCTTCTCACGAAGTTTCATTAAGTTTTGTGTGATTGAAGTTTTCAAGTTTTGGGTGAGATAACGATATGAGGGGAATAAGGAGTGACAAGAACCCAGGATTGGGGATTATCAAGGAACCCCAAGGTAATATTCAAGTAATAATCAAGCATCTAAGCTTGGGGATGTTCCGGAAGACATCCCCTCTTTCGTCTTCGACACTATCGGTATATCTTACTTGGAGCTATATTTTTATTCGTCACATAATATGAGTTTTGCTTGGAGCATAATTTTATTTTTCTTTTCTCTGTTAGGTGTTATTTATAATCTTGTTTTTCAATAAATAGTTCCAAGAACTGCCTTTAGGATGCTTGAATTGCATGTTTGATGTGTGTTGTGTAAAAACACAAACTTCTGTTGTAGTGTTTGAATTTTCATATTTTAGTAGAACATGGAAAGTTTCTGCAATTTCGAAACAGTGTTTTTATATCAATACCTTAGAATTCCTAAACTTTCAGATTTTTTTTATATACATAGGTACACTTTTATAATAAATTGCTATAGAGTGTTCTGTTTGGACAAACTGTTGTCATAGTTTAGTTATCTACTTATCCTATAGTTTCCATTGCCTATATTGGTAGATATAAATTGTGGAAATGATAATATACATTACATAATGTTTGAAAAATATTGTGCAACTTGTCTTGTCAGTACATGAAGTGTTGATTTGTTCTTATGTGCTAACCTATCTCACGAGTTCTTTTTGAGTTTTGTGTAGATGAAGTTTTTGAGAATAGGTTAAACCGGTATATGAGAGGACTGAAAAAGATTAAAAAGCTCAATCTTGGGGATGCCCAAGGCACACCAAGAAAATATTTCACGATATCTCAAGTATCTAATGTTGGGGATGCTACGCATCCCACCTCTCTTCATCAACAATTATCGGTTAGCATGTGTTGAGCCTAAATTTTTATTCGTTCACATGATGCATGCTATTCTTGGAGTGCAATTTTAGTTTTGTTTGCTGGTTCAATAAAGTCATTGGATCTGAAAATTTGAATAAGATAGGGTCCTCACATGGCTATTTAACTAATTGACTACACATTGATCTTCACTTATATCTTTTTGGAGTAGTTTGTCATTCACTCTCGTGCTTCACTTAAACTCTATGAGTAAATGTTTGAATGAATTGAATATCATAAATCTGAAATTAAAAATGCTTCATATACTTATCCCATGGGGAGTAATGACTTCACACATAATAAGTAGAGGTGGTGAAATTTATTGAAGGTTAGCAAACACTGCATTGATCACTTGAACAATCCATGAAAGAATATTGAAGGAAGAGAGATTTAAAATATAAATATACTATCTTGGACATCTTCTATCATAGTGAATACCCATTAATTATTTTCAAACTTGAGCAAATTAGTTGAAGTTGGACAAGGAAGACAACGTAATGAGTTATGCTTGGTATATTTGTATAGAAGTTATATTCTTTTGGATCCTCCAACATGTGGTGCTTGCTTCCACCTCATACTAGCCAAAACTTCCGCACCAAATAGAAATACTACTTGTGCATCCAAACACCCTTAAACCAGTTTTGCCATGAGAGTCCACTATATCTACCCATGGATTGAATAAGATCCTTCAAGTAAGTTGTCATCGGTGCAAAAAGCAATAAAAATCGCTCCTAAATATGTAAGATCTTGTATTGTAAGGGTAAAAGTGTTGTACGAATTTGTGATGGTAAAGAAATAAAAGTGACGGACTGCATAATAAACGTTGTTATCGCAAAGGGCAATATAACATGTGAGTAGCTTGTTACTTCATGATGAGAGGTTTTATGAGATGAGCTACTGTTTATGATATATAATGATGATAGAAAAAGTGATTGGAATTATCATGGATAAAACTTGTGCACTTGCTAGCATTCACACTTCATAAATTATTTCTTTTATCATTTACCTACTCGAGGACGAGCAGAAATTAACCTTGGGGATTCTTGTATGTCTCCAAGATATCTATAATTTATGAAGTACGCATGCCATGTTTACAATAGTTCTATATGATTTTTGTATGATTTTATTAGAACTAACCCAGACCGATGATGTTTTTAGGAGAACTACCATCGTATCGTTTTTTGTGCAGAAATAAAAGTTCTTGGAATGGGCTGAAAATTTAGTACGATTTTTTGTGGACCAAAAGAGACCCCCAAAGCATTGGAGTTGGACCAGAAGAGCCACGAGGAGGCGATAAGCCTGCCAGGTGCAGCCAGGGGGTGGCCATGCCTAGCAGGCTTGTGACTCCATCGTGGCCATCCTTCACATGAGATCGACGCCAAAAATTCCTATAAATCTAGAAACCACCGAAAAGAAACCTAGATCAGGAGTTCCGCCGCTGCACACCTCCACAGCCACGACAAACCAATCTTGGCCCTCTCCGGCAGCCTGTCGGAGGGGGTCTCCATCACCGGAGGCCATCTTCATCATCTCGGAGGGGCCATCAACACCATGGAGGACAAGGACCAGAGGGAGAACCTCTCCTCGTAGAGGGTGGAGGCCATGGAGGATGAAGCACAAAAGGGAGACCCTCTCCCCCTCTCTCCCAGTGGTGCCGGTGTGCCGCCAGGGGAACCATCGCCGCGGTGATCGTCTTCATCAACATCACCTTCTTCTTCACCATCCTCATCTCCTTTTAGCGGTGCACTCTCCCGCACCCCACTATAATCCCCTACTTGAACATGGTGCTTTATGCAACATATTATGATCCAATTATGTGTTCCATCCTATGATGTTTTGAGTAGATTTCTTTTGTCCTTTGGGTTTATTGATGATCTAGATTGGTTTGAGTTGTATGTTTATTTAGGTGTTGTCCTATGGTGCCTTCCGTGTTGTGCAGACATGAAGGATTACCACTGTAGGGTGTTGCAATACGTTCATGATTCGCTTGGGTTGCTTGAGTGAGAGAAGCATAAACCCGAGTAAGGGGTTGTTGCGTATGGGATAAAGGGGACTTGATGCGTTAATGCTATGGTTGGCTTTTACCTTAATGATCTTTAGTACTTGCGAATGCTTGCTAGAGTTCCAATCATAAGTGCATATGATCCAAGTAGAGAAAGTATGTTAGCTTATGCCTCTCCCTCATATAAAATTGCAATAATGATTTCCAATCTTCTTAACATTTGCCTTGCACACCGACCCATCATTATTCCACACTCACTATTTGTAATATATTGTAATATTATGTTAACAACACCTGTTTCAATATTTTAGTTCTCCGACATCAGGCAAAGCTATCCTCTTCATATCCACAACATAGTTTTATTTCTCATTTCTAGATGGAAGCAAACGTTCGATGTACGTAGAGTCGTATCAGTGGCAGATAGGACTTGAGAAAATATTGATCTTACCTTTAGCTCCTTGTGGGTTCGACACTCCATACTTATCACTTCCATCTTTGGAAATTGCTATGATGATTCCTTGTAGTTGGGGATTATCACCAGCCTACGAAGGAATTACTCACTCCCAGTGGGAAACATCATGGAATTGGCGGTGAAGAAGGGTTGGCGATGATGAAGAACGAAGATTCCCCTCTGTGGAGCCCCAAACAGGCTCCAAATCTGGCCTCCCGATGAAGAACATGAGGTGGCGGTAGCTCTGTATCGTAAAACATGATGAAACTTTATCCTTGATTTTTTCTCCGAAAATAGGAATTTATGGGTCCGGAATTAGGATCAGTGGGGCTACGAGGTGGGCACAACCTGCCAGGGTGCGCCTGGGGAGCTGGCGTGCCCTCGTGTCTTGTGCCCAGCTAACCCCCCTTCTCCGGTGGTTTTTGGCTCCGTTATTTTTCATTTATTGTAAAATAAATCTCCAAAAAGTTACGCTCTTCTGAGAACTTTTATTTCTACACAAAAATAACACCATGGTAGTTCTGCTAAAAAAACATCGTCAGTCTGGGTTAGTTTCATTCAAATCATGCAAACTAGAGGCCAAAACAAGAGCAAAAGTGTTAGGAAAAGTAGATACGTTGGAGACGTATCAAGCCCCCCAAGCTTAAACCCTTGCTTGTCCTCAAGCAATTTAGTTAACAAACTGAAAGTGATAAATAAAAAAGTTGTGAACTCTTTTGTTCTTGTTTACATACATATGCTTAAGTAGGACCCAGGTTTTCAGCAAAGATTATCACTAAATATGTCAAAAATAACTCTTAAAGGTTATATTAACTCATATCAATGACATAAGGAACTAGCGAGCAATAATAAAATATCTCAAATGCAAACACTTTGTCAAAACAATCATGATATAATATGACAATAGTGGTATCTTGCTAGCCCTTTCTAAGACCACAAAACATAAATGCAGAGCACCTCCAAAGTTCAAGCAGTGACTAAACATTGTAATTCATGGTATTAAAGATCCAGTCATGATAACATAAAAGTAAACATATAGTCCCTTCACAGAGGGAATCAGGGATTTGGAAAGGTGCCAGAGCTCAAAGCTTAAATCAGAGATAACTATAATATTGGTAGGTACACCCTTCCTGTCAACGTTACGACCAAGAGCTATCAATATCTTCCATGTTAAGAAAATTAGCGGCGGTTCCCAAGCGGTAAAAGTAAAGGTTTACTCCCCCTCCACCAACAAACACACTCCACGGCTATCCGAATCCACGGGTACCGTCCATACCAACAACATTACTGGGGGAGTTTTGTTTAGTTATTTGCATTTCTATTGATCCTATGTCGCTCCATGAGCGGTCCAGGAACACAAAACAGATGTTCAATTGAAATTTTAGAGGTGGCACATGCAAGTTTACTTGGAACGACAGGGTAATACCGCATATAGGTAGATCTAGTGGACTCATCTAGAATAACATTGGTTAAAGGATTTTGATGCATAAATAGTATTCCCGCTTATTACAGGCGAAGGCTAGCAAATAGGTTGAGAAGCGGGCAGCTAGAGAGCGAAGACGGTCATGAACATGCATTATAAATAACAAACATTGAATGCTATAATGAGTAGGTTATGGACACCATGAACATAAATATCGTGAACACTATGTTGGGTTTTATTCAACTACATGCGTGAACATGTGCCAAGTCAAGCCACTTGAAACATTTAGAGGAGGATTCCATATCATCATACTTCATCACAACCATTTTAATGCATGTTGACATCCAAGATAATTCATTGTCCACTCCTAGATACTTAAGCATGGCATGAGCAACTATAATCTCTTATTGTCATTGCAAACGTGTTCAATCATAATGTCCTGAATCATGGATACTAGGTAAAACATATTTACAAAAGAAAAACAAGTTGAGTTCATACCCGCTTCTCTCTGCCATCGTTAGTTCTTCAAATATCATAATTATAGCCTTTCACTTGCATGACCGGACAATATGAAAATAGTAATAGTGCAAGAGTGCCATGGACTAAGCTGGAATCTGCAAACATTTTATTCAAGGGGAGAAGACAACGTAATATGGCCTCTTTTTTAGATCAATAGTAGTTCATATGAGAGTCACTCAACATTTTCATCATGGTCTTGTCCTTAGTATGACTCAATAAAATGAAGAAAATTTTAGAGAAGCACACTGAAATATTTTTGGAGTTTTAGTTTTTCTTGAAGAAAGAAAGTAAAAAAAGGAAAAACAAAATATGATAAAAACTATTTATACGGGAGAACTCCCAACAAGCAAAAGAAGAAACAAGAAATCTTTTTAGGTTTGCTCGTAGTACTACAACTTATTATGTTAGAAAGAAAAAAGAAAAGATGCGAGAACTATTTTTGGAATTTCTCAAAGTTTTTCAAACACAGAAAAAGAAAGCAAGAAAAAAAATCTAGCATGGATAATATAATGAAAAAGTGTGGGCACCGACAACTGGAATGAAATGTGTGAACATGAATATAATGTCGGTGGAAATACGTACTCCACCTAGCTTAGGCTTTTGGCCTAGCTTGGTAATCACCATCCGTAGTAGCCATCTGGTCCTAAGTTGAGGTGCGATGGCGACAACACCTGAGTGTCAAACTCCTGGGGCTCCTCCTTTGCCGCTGCCTGGTTGTTCCGGTAGGCAATAATATCATCTCACATGATCATGTATCCGTTCTTGGCAATAGAAACAAAAAGAGAAGGCATGGGTAACGGGATAAAATCATGGGTTTCGATGCTAAATATTGGGGTGGAGCGAATTTTATGAGAAGAATTAGCTACATCAATAAATTGGTGATCTTGCAATGCCTTCTGATCTATATAAACTTTGGGCAACGGATAGTCATGTGGGCGTATGTGGACATTAAAATGACTCGCTAAAAGAATAGCATAAATACCACCATGTATCTTGCCCTTACTCCTGTTAATGTATAGGAGATGTGAAATAATAGCCCCTATGGTAAAGGTATCATTATTGTGTAGTGCATGGCGTAAAATAGCAAGGAGTGCACCGACCTTCTCCCTAGCAGTTAAACACTTTGCGATAAATAAAGCAAAGTAGTGCACGGAAGGAAACTGCAGACTGGTAGGAGTGGCATTTGACATGCCTCTTTCATCACCCACTGTCAAAGTGAGGGGAAAGTCCTCAAACTTTGCTTGTCTAAGATCTCTTAATTCCCTTTCAGAAGGAATTAGACATATGTCACAAAAGTCGATAAGCGGTATCTGATAAGTTTCAACATATAGATTAAACTCCACCTCAGGAGGATTATTCTTACTCGGAAAATGAAAACTCTGCACAAAGGAATTTGTAAGGATGTGGTGCTCGTCACACTTATCTGCGAAGAAATTGGTCAGCCCAGCGTTTGCAACGACTTGGGCAAACTCCTGATGGAACCCCGCCTCCTCCATAAAGGGGTTATGTGGCCATTCACACGGCCGCAATTCCGCCTTCCTCGAAGTGTTAAGGCCATTGTCCGACGATTCCCCATTGACTTCCTTAGCATTCCTCTTGGAGGAGTACTTCCAAAGAAATTCATCGTATTTCTACAAATAAATTTCTGAAAATTTTAGTCCACAATTTTTTGGTCAAAGAAACTTAATCACATTGATAGCAACTACTCATAAGGATTCCTAGAGGCCATATCAAGCATTCAAAATACTTAGAACTTTAAGAATTCAACATGCAAGCCCATCTACATGTAACATCCCAAGTGCTTCCCTTGTCATTTTGGTCATGTATTCCATGTGGACCTTTCATGTTTGCCACCATGTGTTGTGTTAATATAATTTTGCTACATGTCATTCATGCATCATGGCATCATATTCATTACCTCAAGTCCATCATCTTGTCTTGCCATATTGTGATTGTGGGTGTTGTGATGTGAGGTGATATGTGGTCCAATGCTTGAGTGCTTGATGTGTTGCCCTACTCACATTTCTTGCCTACCCCCCCCCTCTTTCATTTCAAATCAATAAAACCCATTTTTGCTCCTATTTATTTTCCTGCCACAATCAACTTGTCCTTTTAATATTTTAAAATGTTCTGATGCTTGGGTTAATTGATTAGAATGGTATATGAGCTCTTCCATGTGTGGCTGTGGTTTCCATTAATATCACTAAATTAAACAACAGGTTCATTTAATAATAGTAATTAATTTATTTTGTCTAAAAATGGCTAGTTCATGTTTTTAAATTGTATGCAGTTATTTGCAGTGCAACGTATTTTTGGGTTTTCAAAAAAACCTTATTTTCTGATGTAGGCATTATTGGCCTAGTGCTATTTTTATTTTAACAAAAACCCTTTTTGTTTTGTTTTGAGAGAGAGAGCAGACCGAGTTAGGCCTTTCCTCCGCGCGGCCCAACTTCCCGCAGCCCATCCCCGCACAGACGCCTGCTCATGTCAATGTCTCCCTTTTCCATCAGTCAGCGAGCGCGTGGGAGAGAGCGAGCTATCGCCGGCTCACGGACGTCGAGGTTGACATCAGCGCCGGTCCTATTTAGTTCCCCCTTGGCATGCGTGCGCCCCTAGGGTTCCGCGCTTCCCCTCAGCCGCCGCCATCTCCATCTCTCCCCTTGCTCTTCCCTTCTTCCTAGTATGGTTAGAGAGCGAGAGAGAATTTTAAAGAGATTCAGAGCGACAGGAAGCAGAGCGCCGCGACTTCGTCATTGTCGTCTTCGCCTCTGGTGGGTCTTCCTCGCCGTCCAAGATGCCAGGGTGGTCCCTGGTGCTGCCCGCATTCAGTTCCCGGCGTTACGAGGACCGGAGCGCCTCCGCACCGTCGGCCGTCATCGCGTCGTCGCCTCCCTCCGCTAGGTCAGGCTGCATCGCCCCTCTTCATCTGTTCTTCATGCGCCAGCACTTCCAGCCCTATAGTGGGCACAACTTCCCCCCCTCGCCTCGCTTTATCGTTTCGTTAGGCCATAGCAGCTCACCGTTGCCATAGGGTATCGCCTCGCCGTCGCCGCCGTTCAGAGCGAGGCTTGGCCTTGAGGGCCTCGCCTTCGTCCCCCTTGTCGCAAGAGCAGGGAAATGGATTCCCCGTCAAGTCCACAACCCCCACCGGTGGCCGCCTCCTCCGTTGGTCACCTTTGTACTTGTCAGCGTCCTCCTCTGCTTCGGTCTTCGGACGAGCAGTGCAGCGCAGGGGCCTGTTCAAAAGTGCAGACTTCACTTCTCTATTCAGTCGCATGCGTGTAGCATAGTGGTCGAGAGACCGCTGAGGACGCAGGAGGTCGCGGGTTCGATCCCCCTGTGCCCCTTTTGTTTTTCGTTTTAGCGTGGTGTGTGTGTTGTGACCACGGGATCTGATGTGGCTACACTCGGATCCCGTGTGCGTGCGTGCTAGTGTGGTGTGGGCCTACGTGTTTGCGTGTGTGACCGGATCTGGTGCGGCTGCGCCTGATCCATATGTGGTTGTGTGTGTGTTGTGATCTGTGTGTGTGTGAGTGTTGTGAGTGTGTGTATGACAGTGGGCCCCTGGCCCACTTGTCATCCACATAGGGGGCCCCGGTGACTATGCCAGGTGGGACCCCTCCTTTCCTTTTCTTGCTGTTTCATATTTTTTGCTAGTGTTGTTTGTTTAATTGTTTTGTTTCCATTTTTAGTATTGTTCCATTTCGGTTCATAGAAAATTTTGGCATGAGCATATATGGTAACTTTTGACTTATAAGCATATGATGATTGTGAGGTAATTGGGGACTTGAGGTTGTGGGCTTTTTATCCAATGAAAAATATGAGTATGATATATGAAATTGGGGTAGAATTTCCCAAGGAATCCATTGGTGCAATTGGTTTTGTCATTTGAGAAAGATTTACAAAATTTCATTTTGTCCCAATATGCCATTTTGTCATTTTAGTTAGAATTAATCCTTGCATGCTTAGATATTGGTGTCAACATGAAAGTGGTAGTGTTTCATGAGTAGTATGCCATGGTATTTTCTTTTGACATGTTAAGCTTGCATATAAGTGGGAATCTTGATCCAAAGTGGCTAATAAAATGTTGCTATTTTCAACATCCTAAATATTTCTAAGTCTGAGAATCTCCTATCATTTTTATGCCATGTTGAGTGGATGCTACCAAGTGCTCAGTTGTGTTTTAGCTCAAGGTTAGTGCGAGTGTTTTGAAGTAGATGTTTCCCTCTACCGTCCTCTTAATTTTCATGACATGAGGTGGTCTCTAGCATCATTATTTTCTGCTGTTAAGTTGCTACCAGCTTAACTCAGATTCGAGAAGACTGTGATTTTCACTATGTCCCTAGAATCTGTTTCATCATGCCATCTTGTGAGCTTCATTCTTAGTGATGCTTGCTTCCTTTCCAGTTTGTGTACTTGCATGATTTTATAAGTATATTATGTAGTTTCTTTTCATGCTTTGTTTGAGGTTGGAAACATCATGTAGCTCTAGATAATTCTTGAGGAAGTTGCCATGTTGCTATTTTGGGACAGATTGTGTGTGGTAGTATTTTGTGACTTGTGGGAGCTATGCTCCACTGTTTCGCTTGATCTTTGACTCTATTGTGGTTGGTTTTTCATTTCCTAAACAGTGGATGCCTTGGAATACCAAGGAATAGCCCATGGCCTTCCTCGTCTCGTATTTTGCCTTCGTACCTTGCCGTGAGCGTAGCGTGAGATCCGTTACTCCATTTCCTACGTTCTACATATGCATTTGCAACGATTTTGCATGAAGCATCCATATTTGCCATGGTCATGCATATTAAAACAACTTAACATGAGGTTCCATACAGAACTGTAAATAACTTAACAATGGCATGGGAAACATGACTAGCTTAGGACTGCCATGTTAAATACTTCAAATGAATCATGCATCATCTTGTTTGTGCATTGCACCTGGGTTGGTTGTTTATTGTTGTTGTTTATCTTGGCTAGACGCGGGTGTTCAACGTGAGTACGAGGATCCAGGAGACTACCACTACGAGAACCCAGCTCTTTGTCCTTCTGAAGAACCAACAGGCAAGATGACCGTACCCGGATCCCGGTACTATTTTTGGTTTTCTAGATGTCTTGCTCTTATCATTACCTTGCGTTACCTACCACTTGAGTGTCAAGCCTCCTACATTGCCATGATAGCCTCTAACCCCTCCACTACCTAGCAAACCTTGTTTGGCTAAGTTAGCGCTGCTCAGCCCCTCTTATAGCGTTCTTAGATGCAGGTGAAGGTTGTTTCCATGTGATAACATGGATATCTGGAGATATCACAATATTTACTGCTAATTATTTTAATGCACATATATATCTTGTTACGATGGAAGGCTTGGCCTTTTGCTCGGTGTTTTGTTCCACTTTTACCGCCATAGTTACTTGTTACCGGTGTTATGTTTCCATATTTTGCGCTCCTAACATGCTCGGGGTTGTTATGGGGACCCCCTTGATTATTCGTTTGAGATTAAAACCTATCTGGCAACACCCAACATTGGTACTATTTCCTTAAACAACTTAATAAACTTGCATAGGTCTTTGCAACCCCGTGGATAATTAATCAACAAACCGGGCCGGTGCTCCTCATGAGTGTTGGTCCAAACTAGAGCAATGTGCGGGGCCAACCCGGGGCAACTCGAGAGATTTCTATCAGGCTACTTTACACTAGATTATCCATTCGTGTCCTGAGAACGAGATATGTGGCTCTTATCGGGTTCGTCGACACGTCGGGCAGTCTTGCCGGGCTTGTTTTACCTTTCTCGAATGGTTTGCGTGAGGAACTCTCATCTTCTTCAGGCTATCTCGAGGTGTCGATTTTTTTTCCTTTGGAATTTCCTAGGATTATCACGAGATCCGTGGTCGAGGTTATTCCCATGGAGTGTGGTTAATTTGTCACGGATTAATTGGAGCACTCCTGCAGGGTTAAATCTTTCGGAAAGTCATGCCCGCGGTTATGTGGCAACTTGGATATTTTGTTTCACACTCGATTATAGTTAACTTGAAGTAAACTCCAATAAAATACACCAACTGTGTGCGTAACCGTGATCGTCTCTGCTCGTGAACATGAACCGAGAGAGAACACGGTGGGGTCATGGTTGACGTAAGTCGGTGTTCAGGATCACTTAGTGGTCATGCTAGTATTCGAACGTCTTCCGTAGTCCACTATATTTTCATTCATGTTCTTGTAAGTTAGCCACCATACAATGCTTAGTGCTGCTGCAAACTCAACACTTACCCCCGTCCAACCCAATAAGCTTACATAGTTTCGGTACCCGGGTTACAAGATTGTTGAGTCCCCGTGGCTCACAGATTACTACAACAAAGATAGGTGCAGGTGCAGCTGAGACCATGCCAGATGATGTGACCCAGCTCCAGTGGGAGTATGACGAAGAACGTGACAGAATATGCGTCACATATCTGCACGAGTAGAGAGGCCTTGGTCGTGATCTTTGGGGCTAGCAAGATAGTTTCGTTGCTTCTTTTCTTTGTTTGTTTTCGTCCATAGATGGACCCTGTCTTTCGAATGATGTTTGAATAATTGTTGTGAACTTGTAATTTAGCTTGTGGCGAGTGTAATCCAACTCATATACTCCTCTCTTCATACATGTATGCGATGTTACTATACTTGCGAAACGACAAGATGCGCCTATACCTGTCGAGGCCCCCATGCCTAAATAAGGATACGTGCGCATCTTGGGCATTACACTACAGCAGCACCAAGAGTAGCTAATTATTCTAAAAGTAACCCACTAAATAAAAAACTAATTGGAGCAACGGGGGAGTTACTTACCACGAAGAAATCCCCCAAAAAAGTTTCAGAAATGGAGCTTCAAGCAAAGAGATCGAAATCCATGGGTTTGTGAGCAACAACACAAGAGAGAGAGAGCTATGGTGCTTTTTCTGGAGGTAGGATATGAAATCGGCTAAATAGGTAAGTGAGGGGACCCACGTGGGGACCACAACCCATCAGGGTGCGCGTGGGGTTATTGGCACGCCCCGGTGTCTTGTGGGTACCAGGTGCAGCCCCCTTTGTTGTTATTTGCACCAAAATTTCAAAAATATTCAGAAAATAATCGTGTTAAATTTTCAAGACATTATGAGAACTTTTATTTTGGGGTCATTTTTTTAATGCACGATGAAATCAGAAAAGAGGATTAACATGGCATTTTATTTTATTTAGCTTAGAAAAATAGAAAACAAAAGGCGGATACAGAAAGTTGTGTCTACTAAATTCATCAACTTCATACCTCTAAAAAATGACCCATTCATAAGGTTGATCAAGTCTTATTAACAACCACTATCAATTAGCATGAAACCAAAGAACTTTGGTAGAACACTAAGTTACCTCAATGGGGATATGGATCTCCCCAACCAGAATTATATCATACTTCTTTTTGGCAATAGGTAGAGGTAGATGAAAACTCCCAATAGTGAGTGTTAGAGAATTTTCAATAACATCTAAATCATTCACTTGGAATCATTTATTAGGAAAGTGCACCGTATGCTCATTACCATTGATATGAAAAGTGACTTTGCTTTTATTGCAATCAATAACAGCCACTGCAGTATTCAAAAATGGTCTACCAAGGATACTCGACATGTTGTCGTCCTCGGGCATCTCAAGAATAACAAAGTCTGTTAAGATGGTAACGTTTGCAACAACAACGGGGACATTCTCACAAATACCAATAGGTATGGCAGTAGATTTGTCAGTCATTTGCAAGGATATTTCAGTAGGTGTGAGTTTATTCAAATCAAGTCTTTTATATAAAGAGAAAGGCATAACACTAACACCATCTCCCAAATCACACAGAGCAATTTTGACATAATTTCTTTTAATGGAGCAAGGTATAGTTGGTATTCCAAGATCTCCAAGTTTTTTAGGTACTATATCCTTAAGAGAATAGTTAGCAAGCATGGTGGAGATTTCAACTTCAGGTATCTTCCTTTTATTAGTGATGATGTCTTTCATGTATTTATCATAAGGGGGCGTATTTAAGATATCAGTTAACCGGGTACGCAAAAAGACTAGCGTAATCATTTCACCAAAGCGTTCAAATTCTTCATCATCTTTCTTCTTAGATGGTTTAGGTGGAAAAGGCATGGGTTTCTGAACCCGTGTCTCTCTCTCTTTACCATGTTTTCTAGCCACAAACTCTTTTTTATCATACCATTCGTTTTAAGGCTGTGGGTTATCAAGGTCAATCGCAGGTTCTATTTCTACATCTTTATCTACATCTTTATCATTGTTTGGTTGAGTATCTTCATTAACATGACTATCATTTTCATTATCACTAGGTGAATGTTCACTACCAGATTGAGTTTCAGCATCAGAAATAGAGACGTCATTATTATCATCAGGAGGTTTTTCTATCTCAGGTTCACTAGAGGCATGCAATGTCCTATCATTTTTATTTTTATTTTTCCTTTAAGAAGAAATAGGTGCATCAACATTAATTCTTTGAGATTCTTGTTCAATTCTTTTAGGATGACCTTCAAGATAAAGAGGTTCTTGGGTCATTCTACCTCCTATAGTCACTACTCTAATAGCATGATCATTCATAATATTTGTTCATTTAATTAAGCAATTCTCTTTGAGATTTAGCAACTTGTTCTAACTGAGTTTGAACCATAGAGGCATGTTTTCATACACCTCTAACATCATTACTGATCCTAAATAACAAGTCACTCAAGCGAGCAATCATATCAGAATTATATTTCAATTGTTTCAGAACATTTGCATTGAAGTGGTCTCGTTTTCTATTGTAGTTATCAAACTCATATAAGCATTGACTAGGATGTTTATTGTAAGGAATGTCACCTTCATCAAACTTTAATACAGAATTTACCTATACCACCTGTGGAGGTGGTGATGTGTCGAGGCCATGTATTTCTTCAATAGGTTGTAAATTCTTAACCTCCTCGGCTTTAATACCTTTTCCTTCATACATTTCTTTGCCTCTTGCATATCTTCAGGATTGAGAAATAATACACCCCGCTTCTTCGGAGTGGGTTTGAGTGGTGTTTCACAGATAATGTAATCATCATAATTCTTCAATATATTATTCAATAGTTCATCATCTTGTTCAACAGTCTGTTCCCTGAAAACACAACCAATACAACTATCTAGGAAGTCCCTAGAAGCATCAGTTAGTCCACCATAGAAGATATCAAGTATTTCACTTTTCTTAAGAGGATGATCCAGCAAAGCATTATGCAATTGGAGAAGCCTCTCCCAAGGTTGTGGGAGATTCTCTTCTTCATTTGCACAAAGTTAAGTATTTCCTATAAGGTTGCTTGTTTCTTATGAGCAGGAAAATATTTTTGAGAGAAGTAGTAAATCATATCCTGGGGACTAAGCACACAACGAGGAGCAAGATTATTGTACCATATCTTAGCATCACCCTTTAGTGAGAACGGAAATAATTTGAGAATATAGTAGTAGCAAATCTTCTCATCATGAGCAAAAAGGGAGGCTATATCATTCAACTTAGTAAGATGTGCCACAACAGTTTCAGTTTCATAGCCATGGAAAGGATTAGATTTATCCAAAGTAATTACCTCTTGGTCGAGAGAGAATTCATAATCCTTATCAGTAACAAAGATAGATGAATTAGCAAACTTGGGATCACATTTCATTCTAGCATTCAAAGTCTTTTCTTTATACTTGCATAATAATTTCTTTAGATCACCTCTATCCTTACAAGCAAGAATGTCTGTGGCTACTTCTCCATCGAAAACATCACCCTCATGTATCTTAGGCATTTCAAATATAGGAGAGCTAGGTCTAATAGGTGTTTCATAATTCTCAGTTTCAAGGACTTCATCAGTTTCAGTAGTTTCATGAGTTTCAGTCATTTTATTCTCTTTAGCTGTAGCAATTTGTTCATCGAGAAATTCACCTAGTGGCATAATATCATCAAGAAAGGTACTAGCATCATCGTAAGCATCATTCATAGCAGAAGTATCATCATCAATAACTAGCAAAATATCAGGAATAATAGCATGTGGTGGTGGTGCAAGTCTACTCATAACAGAAGGTGAATCAAATGCAGACTGTGATGGCAAATCCGTACCTCCCCTCGTCTTAGAGGGAATGATCTTGGTTCTTGTATCCTTTAGATTCTTCATAGTGATCAATTGATGTAAATCCCAAGTGACTCAGCGAATATAGCTATGCTCCCCGGAAATGGCGCGAGAAAATGTCTTGATAACCCACAAGTATAAGGGATCGCGAATGTTTTCGAGGGTAGAGTATTCAGCCCAAATTTATAGATTCGACACGAGGGGAGCCAAAGAATATTTGAGAGTTGTCAATTCAACCACATATGGAGCTTAAATATGTGCAGCAAAGTGATTAGTACCACAGTAGTATGATATTTTGATAGTAGTGGTAACAATAGTAGTAACAGTAACAGTGTAGCAATAGTTTTGTAGCAAGTGTAACAGTGACAACAGCAATAGTAACTTAGCAAGAGGAATATGTAGAAAACTCGTAGGCCCTGGATCAGTGTATTCGTTGGATGATATTCATCATATAACATTCATAACCTAGGGCGACACAGAACTAGCTCATGTTCGTCAATGTAATGTAGGCATGTATTCTTTAAATAGTCATACGTGCTTATGGAAAAGAACTTGCATGACATGTTTGGTCCTACCCTCCTATGGCAGCGGAGTCTATAAGGAAACTAAGGGATGTTAAAGCCTCCTTTTAATAGAGAACCAGAACAAAGCATTAACACACGGTGAACATATGAAGTCCTCAAACTATGGTCATTACCAGAAAGTATCTTGATTACTGTCACGCCGGGGTTTACGGATCATAACAGCTAATAAGTGCATATGACTAGGAAAGATCATATCATAAACATAGATATAATGATGATAACATAAATAGTTCATATCTGAAATCATGGCACTTGAGCCCTAGTGACAAGCATTAAGCATGGCAAAGTCATAGTAACATCAATCTCAAAACATAGTGGATACTAGGGATCAAGCCCTAACAAAACTAACTCGATTACATGATCAATCCCATCCAATTCCTCACCGACCAACAAGCATACGAAGGAATTACTCACTCCAAATTGGGAGCATCATGTAATTGGCGATGAAGGAGGGTTGGTGATGACGAAAACCAAAGATTCCCCTCTCCAGAGCCCCAAACGGGCTCCAGATCTAGCCTCCCGATGAAGAACATGAGGTGGCGGCGGCTCCGTATTGTAAAACGCGATGAAACTTTCTCCTTGATTTTTCTTCAAAAATAGGAATTTATAGGGCCGAAATTAGGGACAGTGGGGCCTCGGGCTGGCGCGCCCTTGTGTCTTGTGCCCAGCCTTCCCCCCTCCTCCGGTGGTTTGGCTCCGGTATCTTTCATTTATTGTAAAATAAATATCCAAAAAGTTTCATTCCATTCCAAGAAATTTTATTTCTGCACAAAAAAAACAACGTCATGGTAGTTCTTCTAGAAACAACGTCAGTCTGGTTTTGTTTCATTCAAATCATGCAAATTAGAGTCCAAAACAAGAGCAAAGGTGTTAGGAAAAGTAGACACGTTGGAGATGTATCAGATGCCGGTAGAGCGAGCACGCACGGACGCGAGCACAGTACGTCACGGATGCATCAATCGCCTCATGCATACATTTATTCGCGACGGTGCGTACAGACCGACCCTTGGCTTTGTAATAAAACAGAAATGGTTTTTTATTATTAACTATCTGCATACTTGTCATTTCTCCCACCTCCGTCTCGTCTGGTCACCGCGTTGCCGCATGAGGATTCTAGTGCAGGCTTCGGGAGCGCGTAGGTTCCCGAGTAAGCTTCCCACCTGGCTCGCCAAAATGCCGATACCTAATGCTTCGGGAGCGCATGGCATTTCTTTTGGTCTTCTTGTTCCTGTGCAACCGCGCAAGAACGCACGCAAGCTTCTCGTTCCTGCGCAACCGCACAGGAACATGTGCAAGTTACCAGACAAGGATATGTACCTAGGGTAGGGTCCTAGGCAAGGCCCGCATACCCTACCTAAGGACACCACATGGGAGGACTTGAAGATCAAGCATGAACTTCCGAGTGGGTCCCTGGAGACGTTCAAAGTCACTCGACAATAATCCACTCGGAAACTCCTGCTCTCACTCGGCAGTCGCGTGTCACTCGACGGACCTTGTTTCACTTGACACCAGAAGACCAGGAGCCATCATCAAGAGCCCAACGGGTAAACGCTGGCTTAATGGCCCTTAACAGCTTTTACTACGTATGTTACCTGTAACGGCAGACTTTAAACCCCATGACCAAACCCATTGATGTGGGGCCATTATGAGGGGCAACGAACTCTATATAAGCCGCCCCTCCCCTCCTGCACAAGGGTTAAGAAAACTATTGTAATCTCTACATTTCACTCGACATAAAGCTCCCGAGCACTGAGACGTAGGGCTGTTACATCCACGAGAGGGGACTGAACTCATACATCCGTGTGTACACCCTTGCCGTAGCTAGGACTCTACCCTCTCCATTCATACCCCTACCATCTACTGTCAGGCTCGTTCCCACGACAGTTGGCACCCACTATGGGGCAGGCGTCTAAGCGACTTCCGGCGAGGTTGCGTTTTTCATCTTTCAACATGTCTTTCGGCGGTGTTTTTGCTCTGGGCCACGAGATCCATTTCGGAGCACTCACTTTCATCACCGATGATTCGGCATGGCTCCAGGAGGCGCCTCTCGATGTTGAGGCACTCCCGGTCCGCGGGGCCGTGCATTTTCGCGCGAGTCCGTTTGGCGTGTTGCTGCGTCAGCCGTCGACCCCTTACGCATCGTCTCCTCTTGCCGTTTGCGGTCGCAAGCGGTCCGGCCGCTCATGACTCTAGCGGTGGGTCGAACACGCAGCGGCGCGTCAAGCTTCTTCGCAGGTTGCAGCACTCGAACCTGCCGAGTCCCTTCATGGCGTGTTCGAGTCGGATTCCGATCCGTCCGACGTGCCTTCCAAGTGCGAGAGCTGTGATCCCGCAGCAGGGGTCTTGATGGCGGGCTCACCTAAGAGCTCACCGTCTGGTTTTGGTCGTGGCGAGCACGAGGCTGGTGGCCCGTCAAACGTGCAGTCGCGTCGCGATGGGAAGGTCCTTCATACCCCCATTGTTGGCGCGACCGCCGAGGCCCGGGCTTTGGAGGCCGCGCGTGTTCGTCTGGAAGAGCTCCAGGCAGAGATCGATGATCGTGCCCGTCCATGCCCGCCGCGCCTGAGTCGATGTCAGCGACAGCTGTTCCCGACTGGATCTCACGATGGCGTCGAGGTATACCGAACTCCCATGCTTAATGTTGTTGCTGCTGCTAGGATAGACGATTCCATTCAGCCTTCCCGGTCAGAGGCTGGTCGAGGGCTGTTGCAGATCAGAGCACTATTAGATGCAGCACAACGCCAGAATTCAGCAGTTTCTCAGTCTCGTCACAAGATACACACCAATTCACCCAAGGCAGAGACTGTTCAGTCGGCACATAGTCCTGGGTCACCCTTACGTTGTCGAGGTGGCGGTTATCATGAAGGGCAACACAGATATCAGCACCACCGCAAATACCACCATCGAGTGCCCACTCCTCCGTGGAGTGGTCCGTACGCGCCCCGGTGCCAGGACGACAGGCACTCCTTAGGTGACGAGCGGGTCACGGACTTTGATGCCCGCGCATACCTTCTTCAGAAGTGGATCGACAAGAGCGGAGCCTATAGGGAAGGACACGGCAAAGATGTCCTGAGTGGTAGCTTAGTGGCAGTGTCTGGTCCAGAGTGTTTTAGCAGAGCTATATGTTCTATGGAGATTCCCCGCAACTTCAGAATGGCGGCGGGGATCGGAAAGTTTTCTGGTGAAACAAAACCAGAGACTTGTCTTGATGATTACCGAGTGGCTATGAAGATTGGCGGCAGGAATGACAATGTCGCAATGAAGCACCTGCCTCTTATGTTGGATGGACCAGCTCGAGCTTGGTTGAATCGTTTGGCTCCTTCGAGCATTCATTGTTGGGAAGATCTTGCCCGAGTGTTTGTCCGGACCTTTGAGGGCACTTGCAAGCAGCCCACAGGTCTGGTCGACTTATAGCACTGCGTCCAGAAGCCCAGCGAAACATTAAGAGACTATATTTAGCGATGGTCCACCCTGCATCTTATGGTGGAAAATGTGTCAGAACACCAGGCTGTTTGTGCCTTCAGGGCCGGTGTGAGATACAGAGAGCTGTATTTGAAGTTCGGGCGCACTGGTGACATTTCACTCGGCAAGATGATGGAAATTGCCACTCGCTATGCCAATGGCGAGGAAGAAGACCGCCTCCGTAGTGGCAAAGGAAAAGCGGTTGCCAACGAGTCTGGCGGCGATAACAATAGGAAACAAAAGCGGAAGGCTGAAGACCCAATTTCGGCAGAGGCAGCAGCATTGGCGACTCAGTCGAAGAACAAGGGAAAGGACAAAGCTCAGTATGCCCCAAGAAGGGGAAGGGTCATCCAGGAACCGATATCTTGGATCAGCCGTGTGTGATTCACATGAAGAAAGATGCAGAAGGCAACCTAATTTCGCCCAAGCACACCACTCGACAGTGTCGGACCCTCATCCAACAGTTCAAGGGAGACCAGTCAAGTGGAAAATCTCCTGAAAAAGAAGATGAAGATGAAGAGAAGGAAACATTCCCGGATGTCACTGTTACCTTGGTGATCTTTGCTGACATCGAGAGCAAGAGTCGTTTGAAACTCATAAATAGAGAAATCAATATGGTTGTGCTAGACACCCCCACCTACCTCAAATGGTCTCAGTATGCTGTCACATTCGAATAGACTGGCCATCCTACCCATGTGGCCACACCCGGTCGACAGGCTCTAGTAGTTGATCCGGTGGTGCAGGGGACTCGACTCAGAAAAGTCCTCATGGACGGTGACAGCGGCCTGAACATTCTGTATGCGGATACCCTGAAGGGAATGGGCATTCCTATGTCCCGTCTTAGTGAAAGTAGCATGCATTTCCATGGGGTCATCCCAGGAAAGAAGGCCAGGTCACTCGGCCAGATAGCATTAGATGTGGCATTCGGAGATAGCGAAAATTTTCGAAAAGAAAAGTTGACGTTTGAAGTCGTGGATTTCAAGAGCGCTTACCATGCCATTTTGGGTCGACCCGCTTATGCATGTTTCATGGCCCGACCATGTTACGTGTATCTCAAGTTGAAAATGTCGGGACCTAAGGGCGTGATCACGGTCACTGGCAATCGACAGCGGGCCGAAGAGTGTCTCCAGCAAGGGTCCAAGATCGCCGATCAACAGATGGCCATGGTCGAGCTAGAGGAGTACAAGAAAACCAGTGATCCGGCTGATTTGCTCCGCCCAAAAAATCCGGCTTCCGAGTCGGCATTTCAGTCGGCAGGTGAAGTGAAGAAGGTGCACATCCACCCGACGGATCCAACCGCTGCCCCGACGAATATCTTGACAACACTCGACAGCAAATAGGAAGCCGAGCTCATCCAGTTCCTCCATGAGAACTAGGATATCTTTGCATGGAAGCCTGCTGACATGCCGGGAATTCCCACGGAGCTGGCTGAGCACCGTCTACGAGTGGATCCGAAGGACAATCCCGTCAGGTAGCATTTGCGTCGATCCGCGGCTGAGAAGTGCAAGGCAATCGGAGAAGAAGTGGCACGTATCTTGCAATCCAAGTTCATTCGGGAGATTTACCACTCCTAATGGCTCTGGAATATTGTGATGGTGCCCAAGAAAGATAAGTCATTGCGCAAGTGCATTGACTGCAAACATCTTAATAAGGTGTGTCTGAAAGACCGTTTTCCGCTCCCCCACATAGATCAGATTGTTGAGTCGACACCGGAGTTCAAGCGATTATCATTTTTGGATGCCTATTCTGGGTACCATCAGATCCGTCTGTTTGGCCCAGATGAAATAAAAACAGCCTTCATCACCCCGTTTGGGTGTTTCTGCTACATCACCATGCCTTTTGGTCTCAAGAATGCCGACGCTACTTTTATGTGCATGATTCAAAAATGTTTACTCGACGAGATCCCTCGGAATGTCGAGGCATACATGGACGATATAGTGGTCAAGTCCTGCAAAGGTTTCGACCTGCTGGCTGACTTGGCTGAGACATTCGCCAATCTGAGGCCATTCGACATAAATCTGAATCCAGCCAAATGTACCTTCGGTGTCCCTAGCGGCAAGTTACTCAGTTTTCTCATTTCCGAACAAGGAACTGATGTCAATCCCGAGAAGATCAGCGCCATTACCCTATGAAGACTCCCGTGCGAGTGCACGATGTTCAGAAGCTCACAGGTTGCTTCGCGACATTGAGTCGATTCATATCTCGTCTTGGTGAGAAGGCTCTGCCCTTGTATCAGTTGATGAAGAAATTAGACACATTCGACTGGACTCCTGAAGCCGAAGCAGCTTTTGTTGAGCTCAAAGCCCTGCTGTCCACCTAGCCGGTGCTTGCCGCTCCTGCCAGCAAAGAGCCCTTGCTCCTGTACATCGCGGCCACAAATTAGGTCGTCGGTACAGTGCTGACTGTCTAGAGAGAAGAGGAAGGCAAAGCCTATAAGGTTCAGCGGCAAGTCTATTATGTCTTGAAAGTTTTGTCCCCTCAAAGCAGAAATATCCTCATTATGAGAAGTTTGTGCATGGTATGTACTTATCAGCAAAGAAGGTGGCACATTATTTCCAAGACCATTCGATCTCAGTCGTCAGTGATGCACCTTTATCAGAGATTTTCAATAATCGCGACACATCAGGTCGAGTGGCTAAATGGGCAATTGAGCTAGGACACGTCGACATCAGATTCGAGGCCAAGAAGGCAATCAAGTCCCAAGCATTGGCAGATTTCATGGCTGAGTGGATCGAACAGCAACAGCCTATCCAAGTTCACTCGGCGCATTGGACATTGTTCTTCGACGGCTCCAAAATGTTGAATGGGTCCGGTGCTGGCGTTGTTCTAATATCCCCCAGAGGCGACAAGCTCAGTTATGTCTTGCAAATTCACTTTGATTCCTCCAACATTGAAGCAGAGTATGAAGCACTTTTGTACGGGTTGCGCATGGCTATTTCGCTCGGCATCAAGCGCTTGATGGTTTATTGCGACTCACATTTGGTGGTCAATCAAGTGATGAAAGAGTGGGATGTTAGAAACCCTGCTATGACTGGATACTACAATGCAGTCCGGAAGCTGGAGAAGAAATTCGAAGGTGTGGAACTTCACCACGTTCCTCGACTGAAAAATCAGGCAGCTGATGAGCTATCCAAGATTGGTTCCACTCGATGGCCTGTCCCCAGCGGAGTGTTCCTAGAGTAATTTTACACTCCTTAGATTCAAGAGGATCCCTTCACTGAAGAGCCCCCGCAAACCTTAATCCTCTGACTCGACTGCAGTCGATGTTCCTGCTGTGATTGACCTGGTCATGGAGATGCTAGTTATCATTCCCGACTGGACTGTACCGTACATAACCTATATCCTCAGACAAGAGCTTCCTGAAGATGAAGCAGAGGCTCGACAGATTGTGCGTAGGTCCAAAGCTTTCACTGTGATGGGTGATCAGCTTTTCAGAGAAAGTGTGTTTGGTGTCACGCAGCGCTGCATTTCGCCCGAGGAAGGTCGAATGATTCTAGATGAAATCCACTTGGGAACTTGCGGACACCATGCATCTTCAAGGGCGATCGTCGCTAAAGCATACTGAGCGGGTTTTTATTGGCCACGGGCTAATGAAATGGCTAAGGACATTGTTGATCATTGCGGAGGCTGTCAGTTCTATGCAAACCTGTCACACAAGCCAGCGCCCGCTCTGAAGACAATTCCACTCACCTGGCTGTTTGCGATTTGGGGGCTCGACATGGTTGGTCCTTTCAGACTCGGAAAAGGAGGATCCACCCACCTATTGGTAGCAGTCGACAAATTCACCAAGTGGATCGAAGCCAAGCCCAGCAAGAAGCTGAATTCCCGCACGGCGGTCACGTTCATGAGGGAGATCATTATCCGGTTCGGCATTCCCCACAGCATCATCACGGACAACGACACTAATTTTGACTCGGAAGAATTCAGGAGATTCTGTAACTCCCAAGGCACCCGAGTGGATTACGCTTCCGTTGCACATCCTCAAACCAATGGGAAAGTTGAGCGGGCTAACGGTCTCATTCTGCAAGGTCTGAAGCCTCGTCTCATGCGCGATTTGGATCATGCCACTGGTGCGTGGGTAACTGAGCTGCCATCTGTTTGTGGGGGTTGAGGACAAGACCTAATCGGTCGACTGGATGAACTCCTTTCTTCCTTGTCTATGGCACTGAAGCTATACTGACGAGTGACTTGGCCCACAATTCTCCTCGAGTGGAGCTGTATTCTGAAGCTGAAGCCGTGCAGGCCAGGCAAGATGGGGTAGATCTTCTGGAAGAAGAGTGTTAGATGGCTCTGATCCGGACCATAGCCTATCAGCAACACTTGTGGCGCTTCCACGCAAGGAATGTCAGAAGCCGAGCGTTCCATGAAGGAGATTTGGTGCGCCGAGTGAATCAGCACCGTCCTCACAAGCTAGCCCCTGCATGGGAAGGCCCTTTTGTAGTCACCAAGGTGCTAAACAATGGAGCATATCACTTATATAATCTTATGAAGCAGATGGATGAGCCACGAGCTTGGAATGCAGACCTGCTTCGATGTTTTTACACCTGAGACATTAGTTTTCTGATGTAATAAAAGTTCTTCATCAATACAATTTGTGTCTCTGCAATTAATACCTCGTCGATTCCAACCGTGCAGCTATTTACTTGGGGATACTCCGAGCGATGAGCAATCCTCGCACTCGGGGACTTAGCTGCGAAACATGTTTCGCCTAAGTTAAAAACCATGTCGGGTGGATAGCAGTCCATTCACTCGACGGCCTATTCGCGAATCCGTCTTTGCTTAGGTTCAAAATAAAAAAATCATCGAGACGATGGTAATCCATTCACTCGACAGCTTAGATGTGAATTGACATTCGCCTAAGTTCAAAATACTCCAAGTGATGAGCGATCCTCATGCTCGGGGGCTTAGCTATGAATACAATTCGCCTAAGTTAAAAAATTCGTCGAGATGATGGTAATCCATTCACTCGACAGCTTAGATGCGAATCGACATTCGCCTAAGTTCAAAATACTCCGAGTGATGAGCGATCCTCACGCTCGGGGGCTTAGCTGCGAATACAATTCGCCTAAGTTAAAAAACTCGTCTACTGGATCTTAATCCAGTCACTCGACAGCTTAGATGTGAATCGACATTCGCCTAAGTTCAAAATACTCTGAGTGATGAGCGATCCTCACGCTCGGGGGCTTAGCTGCGAATACAATTTGCCTAAGTTAAAAAATTCGTCGAGACGATGGTAATCCATTCACTCGACAACTTAGATGCGAATCGACATTCGCCTAAGTTCAAAATATTGCCGAGTGATAAGCGATCCTCACGCTCGGGGGCTTAGCTGCGAATACAATTCACCTCAGTTAAAAACCTCGTCGAGGCGATGGTAATCCATTCACTCAACAGCTTAGATGTGAATCGACATTCGCCTAAGTTCAAAATACTCCGAGTGTTGAGCGATCCTCACCCTCGGGGGCTTAGCTGTAAATACATTTCGCCTAAGTTAAAAAAACTCATCGAGACAATGGTAATCCATCCACTCGACAGCTTAGATGCGAATCGACATTTGCCTAAGTTCAAAATAATCCGAGTGATGAGTGATCCTCACGCTCGGGGGCTTAGCTGCGAATACAATTCGTCTAAGTCAAAAAACTCGTCGAGATGATGGTAATCCATTCACTCGACAGCTTAGATGCGAATCGACATTCGCCTAAGTTCAAAATACTCCGAGTGATGAGCGATCCTCACGCTCGGGGGCTTTGCTGCGAATACATTTCGTCTAAGTAAAAAACAGAACCAGTCGAACAAACGATTGAAAGCCAAAGCGCAAGCAAAATCCGAAGGATAAAACCGCGGATAAACGTCGTGTGCAGAAGCAAGTGTGCTCTGGCCTAAGGCCTGAACAATGTTTTAAGGGATACAATTTCACTCGGCATACTGAGGCAAATTTAATTGTTTTTCCAAAGACTCAAGTTTCTAGGCAGGCGACGGACTGGTGGGCTTGACAAAAGTATCTAGGTCGATGCCGTCGGCGATTCTGGTGGCCGCCTCGGTGAAGGTTTCCATGATGTCCTCGAACCGGAGTTTCTTCGTGTTTACCACTTGGAGCTCCTTCAGCTTCTCCTCCCTCACGTCCCTACAATGGACCCTGACAAGAGACAATGCCACGTCGTCCCTGCAATGAGCAGCAGATTTTTTCCAAGCTTGCACTCGACTGGGAAGTTCGTTCAGGCGAGCCATCATGGAGTTGAGGTCCAGCTGAAGAGTGTCCTCAGGCCATAGCTCCTTGTCGATTCTTTCCATGACAGATTTCCGTCGAGCGATATAGGCCTAGGCACCCTGGAGCTGAACGTTAAGCCGCAACATGTTCATCGCCACCGCATTAGCAACTGGCGACTTGGTGGGGTCAAGCATGGGCTCAATCTCCTCTGTTTACTTTTCAATGTCCTGGCAGAATTCTGATTGAAGAAGGGGAATCAGTGAACTGCAACCCTCAAAAATTTATTGCAAATGTCAATCGACAAGAAATACTCACTGTCGAGCATTCGCCCAGATGCCTCTCCAGGCCATTGCTCCTCTTGGTTAGTTGCTCGGCCTTCTTGGCAAGATCCACACGCTCCTGCTTCAGGTTGGCGTTCTCCTCTTCCAGCTTCTGGATGGCAGCCAACTTCTGCTCTACAGCTTCAGTTTTGACCTTGGCGACTTGTTGGTTGTCAGCAAGTGCTTTGTCCTTCTCCTCCAGTGCCCTCTTCATGGAATCTAAAGAAACAACATTGTTCAGTCGCGCTTGGAGTCGATGGTTTTCATTGCGCACGTCTGTTCGAGCGAGAGCACTCGGTTCAAAACATGAAAAGGAGAAGATGGGAATACTGACAGTCGGCACTTATTACCTCCCAGATACTTTAGCTCAGCATGTGCTCATTCCAGGGCATTGTTGGCAACCGCCAAGTCCACCTGCAATTGGTTCTTCTCCTCCTCCATCTCCTTGTACTGCGTCCCAAGTTCGCAAGCCGTCTGGAACCAACGAAAGACAGGAGTTCAACAGCAAGGAGTTCTTGGGCAGTCGACTGAGTTATTAAGACCTTCGAATGCCCATGTTGGAAGAATTCAAAAAGAAAGTCCACTCGACACATCGAGTGGCTCAGGCGCTCCGCACGCCGTAAACAAATTTGAACAGAAAGCTATCTCTATTAAGACCCCTGCCAATGCAAGCAATAGACAGCGGTCTCGGGGACTACACCTAGTGGGTGCGCTAAGAGCGCCCCCACTGAGATGGTTAACTCTCGATCTGTCGAGTAACTCGTCAGAAAAAAAACACTCGACAAGGTCGGCCTGTCGTGACACTCAACCCGTTGAGCGACACACCTCCCCCACTCTATGAAGTGCAGTCGATCCCTATGCAGCGTCATATAATGGTTTCATAATGATATCCATGAAACCTGCAAGGTATCTATGGAGTGGTGTGATTCCAAGACAAAGTGTATGCTGTATACAATAGACTCTAAGACCCCTGCCGATGCAAGCAATCGACAGCGGTCTCGGGGACTACACCCAGTCGGTGCGCTAAGAGCGCCCCCACTGAGACGGTTAACTCTCGATCCGTAGAGTAACTCGTCAGAAAACACATTCGACATGTCGAGCGACAATTGTACTGCATGTACTATCAATCCTAGTCCTACTCGACTATGGTGCGATCTATTCGACTTCAGAAAATTCAAACATTCTACGGCAATGACCTAGTGGGTGTATGGCAGCCAAGAAAAGAGAATAATTCAATCGACAATGGACTTACAATCGAACTTACTCGGACATTGGTGCGGAGGGCTGCGCTGACGTCAAAAGCCAGTTTGCTGGCCTCATACGCCTCCTTGGTCCTAAGCATGAGCTGCTCCGCCTGGATCATGGCTTCCTTTGCGGCTCCGGTTTGGTCTTCCGGGGTACGATGCAGAGGGAAGGCCGTCGCAGATGGAGTCGGCGCAGTCGCTGGAGCAGCTGAGGCAGTCTGAAGAAGTCCGGTCGGGGTCGACGTCACGACGGTCGAGACGGTTGGAGGAGCACGTGACAGAGGCACTGCAGGCTCAACCCTGGGTCGCGTCGAGTCACCTCTCCTCTGAGAAGACTCCGCAGTTGAGCACTGAGGTGCTTGCGACGACGACGCCCTTCGGGTGCGAGCGCGCGAAGTGTCCAGCGACCCCTCATCGTCCTCCACTTGAATGACCTCTGCAACAACCGACAACATCAACACCAGCATGTGTCGAGTCCTATTCGGACAAACTAACAACTTTATTACCTCTATGAGAAGTGGCAACGTTAGTGGTATCAAGATCCATTGCGTCCTCTTCGTCTCGACGAGGTGAGGTCACAGATCTTGCAGCTCTGGTGGATACGACAGCTTTCACTCAGATATAACTCAAGACTTCAGTCGACAAAACAATTCGGAAATGAACACTTACGTGGAGACGACAGGTACAGCCATCCTCATATGGGGCAGTGCTTTGCGAGGCTTGGAGGTGGCTTGCTTGGGCTCCTTGGCCAGTCTTTCGTTCAACTCAACAGTTGAGGGGCGGCTCCGCTTTGGGTTCTTCTCGCTTGGTCACGGGGCCTTGTCCTCAGCAGCTGTCGGGTCATGGAGGGCCTTAGTGCGGCCTTCGTGACGAGGGGGCGACTCGACTCCTTCCTCTTCGCCAGAATCTTCATATTCATCCTTAGAGTCGGAAAGACCATCCGTGTCCATGCTGCCGCCCTCGCTCACCCCACCGTCATGCACATGGTTCTCGTTGGGAACGGGCGAGTGCATGTTCGTCCATTCCTGCATAATTCAAACAAGAGAGTCAGACTACAAGTCAATACATCACTCGCTGGTATAAATGTATCAGTCGACATCACACGTCTCACCAGGTTCTTCGGTGGGTTTTCAGCCGAGTAAGGCCGGATCCTCTTGGCTCCCGAGGGGTTGTCACAAGCCCAATGATGCTCCGAAGCCACTGCTCGACAGTCTCCTGTGTAACTTCTTCTGGATGCGTCCTGGTCGAGTCCATCGGGCCTGAGTAGTGCCACATGGTGTGGTCTCTGGCCTGGAGTAGCTGTATACGTCGACCGAGGAACGTTTCAAGCAGATCCATGCCTGTCACCCCACCCAGGATCAGTTGAACCACGACCTCGACTAGGATACCTACTTGGACATGCTCCTCGTCGGTCACCTTCAGGGACTTGGGGGCAGCGGGTCGGTCAGGTGAAAATGGTGGAAGACCAGTCGACATGTTGGGTGGCGCTACATCTTTGAAGTAGAACCATGTCGACTGCCAGCCTCAGATGGACTCGGGAAGAGTAATGGCAGGAAAAGAACTATGTTGCCTTTTCTGGACCCCCTAAGCCTCCACACAACTGGAGCGCGTGGGTCTTCCCGTCGGCGCCAAGGATTTTCTTCATAGTCTATGATCTGACTGTGAAGAGATGCTTAAACAACCCCCAATGGGGAGAGCACCCTAGGAAACACTCACACAAGGTGACGAATGCAGACAAGTACGCCATGGTGTTCGGCGGAAAGTGATGCAGCTACGCACCAAAGAAATTCAGAAATCCCCGAAAGAATGGGTGGGGTGGCATGGAGAAACATCTTTCTACATGGGAGAGGAGAAGAACCCGCTCACCGTCGCGCGGCTTCGGCTCGTGCTCCTCCCCGGCAGCCTCCAGGCGTCGTCCATCACCAGCCCGTCGGAGACGAGGCCCTCGAGGTCGGTGCGGGTGACAACAGAGGGGAGAAAATCCCCCTGCATCCACCCCGTGGGCGCGGTGAACCGAGCGGTCGAGGGCTTCTTGCCCTTGAGCTTCGACGTCCCCTTCTTTGCACGCTCCAGCTTCTCCATCGCATTCTTCGTCATCAGAGCGATAGCTCTGGTCGGAGGAAAGCGGTGTGCTGTGTTGGGGACCAGAGGAGGCGGAGGAAGAGAGAGAGAATCGGCGGAAGGTACTATGCAATCCGCGGCTCAGAATGCTTTATATGCTACCGAGTGTCTCACTGACCGGTGGGCCTGCGAGATAACCGCACACGCTAACCGTTGACGGCGCCCAGTGCATGGCGAGATGACCGGCGTGAGAATCGAGGCGTTGTGCCTCCACTTGCCCTGATCGTGGCGTCATCTCCGCGCGTGCGCGTGCTTCCCAAATTTTCGTATCCCGAAGAATCCGGGCCCGTCAGACCGACTCGTCACCTCCCCAAGATGCGCTCGATTCACTCGGACACTTTTAAGACTCAATGGATCCACGCGAGCGGAGAAGAATTCAATCGACCTAACTTTCGTTGAAGACCGGAATATCTTTCAAAAGATTTTGCGTGTCGACCCTGAATGAACGCTAAGGCTCAGAGTTCAATCGACGCAAGTTCCATGGAAATCCCAAATATCATTCGGAGGATTTGATATACTAACTCAAGGTCTACGTTGATACCTCCTTCCACCACTCAAACCCCGATCCATTCGGGGGCTAATGACGAGGATATGTACCTAGGGTAGGGTCCTAGGCAAGGCCCACATACCCTATGTGAGGACACCACATGGGAGGACTTGAAGATCAAGCATGAACTTCCGAGTGGGTCCCTGGGGACGTTCAAAGTCACTCGATAGTAATACACTCGGATACTCCTGCTCTCACTCGGCAGTCATGTGTCACTCGACGGACCTTGTTTCACTCGACGCCAGAACACCAGGAGGCATCATCAAGAGCCCAACGGGCAGACACTGGCTTAATTGCCCTTAATAGCTTTCACTACGTACGTTACCTGTAACGGCAGACTTTACACCCCACGACCAGACCCATTGATGCGGGGCCATTATGAGGGGCAGCGAACTCTATCTAAGCCACCCCTCCACTCCTGCACAAGGGTTAAGAAAACTATTGTAATCTCTACATTCCACTCGACATAAAGCTCCCGAGCACTGAGACGTAGGGCTGTTACCTCCACGAGAGGGGCTTGAACTTATACATCCGTGTGTACACCCTCGCCGTAGGTAGGACTCTGCCCTCTCCATTCATACCCCTACCATCTCCTGTCAGGCTCGTTCCCACGACATTAACCGCCTGGCTTGCCTTCCTCGCCTGCTTTATAAACCCTCATGGTCGGCCTCTCCACATTGCATTCATCCCCTCCCTTCTCGTAGCTTCCCAAGTTTGCTTCTCCCCCAATCGCCAATGCCACATGTCCGTCACCATCGCTCCGCCACTCCGCGAGAGGGCATCTCTAGTTGGGACGCTGCACCATGGCGGTGGTGCAGTACCTGGAGGCACGTAGCATGTGTGGCGTCCTTGTTGGATGTGCGCACGGGCCACCACACGCTCCTCCAGCTTTTCCCGAAGACAGCTGTTGTCGGTGACCGCCGTGGCCCCCATCCCATTGTCGGACGCCATTTTCACCACCCCTCCAGCGGCCTCCTTGGCCTCCACCACACCAGGGTCCATCCTCGGTAGCCAACCCACGGTCAACCAGCGAGGCAATCACCCGCTCTGCCACCGTGTCCCGAGGGCGGGAGGAGGAGGCCGCCGCCGAAGCACAGCTGCTTGGCTTTTCTGTTAGTGGCCTAGCATGCTACATCAACTTTTTACATGAGGAGGAGGAGCGCCATGTCGAGCATGCAAAGAGGCTCACCGCCGGTGTGGACGTAGCTATGGCGCGGAATTATGAGATCTACACCGAGTCCCACCGCTTTGAGGAGGCGCGTCAGGAGCGGCGGAGGGCAGCAGCGGCAGCCGATGAATTCGACTCCTCCAGCTCGTCGGTAGGCTTCTCCTCCTCTGCCTCTTACTAAAGGCGCTCAGCAGAGGAGAAGTCTGCTGGCAGTAGCACAAAACCCCTCCGGAGTAGTATTTAGGAGCTATTTTATTTAGTTCATCTAACTAAATATATGGTTGAACTGTCCTATCTACTTTAAATTAGCTAGTATATACAGTTGAACTAGGTATTTCAGTACGTGGTTGGGAACACATGGGGAAAAGTTTGTTCAATTCAGTTGTCGAGTTGAAATATTTTCTACAAAGACCAACACTTGATCTATGAATGAAATCTATGTTTACTGATTTTCAGTTGCAAAATTGCAACGTAATGGTGATTTTGTTCCTGCAAAACTGGACAAATCTTAGTGTTTTTATTTTGACAAATGAAAGTTTACCCAATATGACATATTCAAATCTTACATGTCTCTTGCTGCCAATGCATCGATCGGTGCTTACATGGGGTGCTTAATGTATTAAATGTCCTAGCAACTCAAGTCCACAATGCATTGTTGCTAAGGTCCCTTCATTTAATGATTTAGCAACTAAACTCTTGCTTGCATTCGTGAGTTTCCTTCATTTAAGTGTCCTGCCAAGATTCACGCGCTTGGCATTGTTTCTTCATCTGTCACCAAACTCGTACCTCTCCTCTTAATTACCTTCCCACATCATATTTTTTTGCGTACATGGCAACCTTGGAAGTTAGCACTAGTACAAGGTGTAGTATCGGAAAGGGCACGCGGGTCATCATTCACAGCCGTTTGCGATGATGCAATGAAAAATTCCTTCGCACCAGATTTTCACTTGGCTTCGTAGGGAAGGAACAATTGACCTCGGTTTCCATATGGGTATTCAGTCTAAAACATCTTTGATGACTGGCAAAGGACACGCCACCCCAGTGAGCATGCGCAGGACACTGCTCGCACGCCACCCATCTACTCAAACACCTGTCCACACGCTACCTCCTTGCGAATACAGATAGTGACACATGGCCGCACGTAAATGGTCTATAGAAAGTCCACGAATTATAAATAATTCGCCCGTTTGCGATAGTGACGTGACAGATTTTTGTTCCAAAATGCATTTGTTGGCTATTAATAATGCTTGCTCTTTCTCTCAAAGTGGACACTAAAAATATCACAACATATTTGTACTTTATATGACGAGTCCCCACCCAACATAGACCTTGTGACTATAGTTCATATTTGAATTATGTAAATTAAATGCACATAAAACTCAATTAGTGTATAAAAAAGATATATGAACCCTTAATAATTTCATATTTTTGTAGTACACACCTATTGCTTTATGTTATTTTTGAGAAAACATCAAGGAGAGAAGAGGCATCGGATGTCGTTTCAACCGCAAATGTGGCATGCATATGTTCCCTATCGGAATCACTGGACGTAGCTTATTGTGTGAGAAACTTCGGTTTGTAAGAGGCCTCAACAAAACATGTCCAAGTTGGTATTACTCTTACCACGACATATGTGTGCCTTGTCATGACACCATTCCAAGATCCATGAATTTGTGACGGAGTTTTGGATTTATGATAATTTGGAAACCAAGTTTCTCGATGTTTGTGGTCGAGCCAACATGCTTAGATGTTTGAAATTCGTTCTCATTTCTTGAATGTGACCTAACACATGAATCCAAGGACACATATATGTTTTTTCAACCCATTTTGCTGCATTGGACCTTCTGATTGTAGATCAAATTTGAATTATGCACATTAAATAATGCACCAAAAACTCAATTGATGTATTTAAAAGCCTAATGATCCCTTAATTTATTCCCATTTTTGCACTTCACAGCTAGATGTCTATGTTGTTTAGATAAATAAAATCAAGGGGAGAAGAGACATTAGATGTATTTTCGCCCGCATATGCGACATGCATATACAATGTTTCCAATCGAAACCACATAGCTTCTTGTGAGGAGCTCTAATTTTCATGGGGATTGTGCAAGAACATGTCCAATTTGGACAATTTTTTACCATGGTATATGTGTGCCCTTGTCATGACACCATGCCAAGTTTCTTGAATTTCTAACCAGTTTTGGATTTCCGGGAATTTGAAAACCAAGTATCTCAATGTTTGCGAGTGAGCCAATAGTCTATGAGATGTTAGAAATCCATTCCCATTTCTTGTGTGGGACCTAAACATGCATCCAGGGAAAAGAATGTATTTTTTCAACCTATTTTTCATGCGCTGGACCTTGTGATTGTAGTTCAAATTTGAATTATGCACATTAAACGGCTAGAAAACTCAATTAATGTGTTAAATAGGTCTCAGGAACCCTGGAAAAAATCCATAGTTAGCATGACTGGCATGTTGCTCTATGGTGACTCTAGAAATAATTTCAACGCGATAAGAGACAATGGATGTTGTTTCGCACATAAAATGTGAACTTTCCCTATCGGAACAGACGACTTTCTTGTGAGAACCTCCGGTTTTTAAGAGGCTTTGTGCCAAAACTTGTCCAAATTGGGCAGTTTTTTTACCACAACACACACAACAGGGCAACTAATGACACAGTGCCCAATTTTCATTACTTTTTGTCGAGGTTTGCATTTACATGAATTTAAAAACTACCTTTCCCAATGTTTGCGGTCGAGCCAAGAGGATAATATGTTTGAAATTCATTCCGATTTATTGTGTGGGACCTAAACATGCAGCCACGGAAACGTATATGATTTTTCGCCATATTTTCATGTGCTGGACCGTGTAATTGTAGTTCAAATTCAAATTATGCATATTGAATGGCTAGAAAAACTCAATTAATGTATTTAAAACTCCAAATGAACTCTGTAAGATGCCATTGTTTCGCATGACACATTCATGTTACTCTATGGAGACTCTAGAAGTAAATTCAAGGCGAGAAGAGACATCGGAAGTTGTTTCGCACATAAAATGTGAACTTTCCTTACCGAAACCACATGACTTCTTGTGACAATCTTCGTTTTGTAAGAGGTTTGTGCCAAAAGGTTTCCCAAACTAGGCATTGTTTTTACCAAAACACACATGCACCATGACATGACACCATGCAAAATTTCATAAATTTCTGATGATATTTGGATTTACTCTAATTTGAAAACACGACTTCTCAAAGTCTACGGCCAAGCCAAAATACTGAGAGGTTTGGAATTCGTTTAATTACCATTTCTTGCATGGGATCAAAACATGTATCCAGTGACAAATAGATGATTTTCAACCCATTCAAGTGCACTCTAGTATGTTCTTAACTACAATTCAAATTTGAACTAAGCACATGAGATGTATAAAAAACTCTTTAAATGTATAAAAAGTCCAAAACAACCCTGAATAATTCCCTATTCAACAAACACTCCTATAGTTGCAAGTTCACTGCACATAAATGTTATTGCAATCCAAACACCTTCAATTTCCAATGTAACTTCATTTTTTATATCAAAGCCATACGAAAATAAAATACATCACAAACAGTTCTTGATCATGAAACGTGTGTGATGTGGTCTAAAAATATCTTGGGCCAACCCTCATATATGCCTTAGGTCAGAAGCTTCAGTCCACCGCCGGTGTGTCAACCACACAGACACACTTGTTCCCCAAGACCACTATATTGTTCAAGCTTCAGCGATGCAATATGGTGACGTGGATCCATGTTGTGAGGGAAACTTTGGCGAGCGACTCCGGCCCAAGCACGGCTGCATCAACCATGGATGCATCACAACATCCTTGAGCATGGCCGCACTCTCCGACAGCGCGGCTACAACCGCCAAAAGGGCAACTGTTGCATCGGAGATGGCGGCAGCAACATCCGCGATTGGGATAGCAAATGACGATAATGGCACAACAGCTGTCTCTTCCTTGGTGACCGCCATAGCCCTAACGGCGGCATCCCACGCCTATGTCGATGCCGCCCATGCCCAGCTCGTGTCGGTCACCGTACAAAAAGCAATGGGCGTCTCTGACAATGGTCGACAACCTACATCCGAAGAGTTGGCAATTGCCGAGAGCGCTTGGGGAGCCGTACATTCATTGGCAGCCTCCCTTGTCGAGGGGAGGTCGTCAATGCCCATACCACGGCCGCCCACCAAACTCGTGGCGGACTTTTCCAAAGAGATGGTGGACACGGACAGCGAGATGCTTGCAGAATATGTGGCGATGGATGCCATGAAGCCCCTACCCTTGAAGGTCATCGAGCGCGAGCTGGTCATGGAGGATGCTGCGGAGATCGATAAGCATCGGGTGGAACATTAGTCTTTGTTTAGAGTGCTAGTATTTTGTTAGAGTAAGGTTTAGGTCAACCAGCTATATTTAATTGCTCGATTAAGTGCGGGTTGTGGTGTAGGCTCTTTTGTGCAGTACCCAAATTAGCAATTGATGTTAAATTATGCGATGACGTGGCTAACCATTATAAACAGGGGAATTCATACCAAAGATGTTCCGCCATATCCCCATTCCATCTTCCAATTGAAAATGGAATTGAAGTTCATCACATTCCATCTTCCATGTTCCGCCATATCCCCATTCCATCTTCCAAGTTTTTGGAACAAACCGTGTGCAATGTAGTACCCAATCTTACATCGGAAGCTTGGAGGCAAACATTTGCACGTCCAAGTTCATCACACAAGGGGTATAGCACAAGCTTCATTTATGATGCGTTGATATCGAGGACTATTCTGCACCAAATGAAAATTTTGGGCTCCTGTGGAAATATCTACATACCTCGCCCCTCAGTACCAATCAAAAGCCAAATTTCCCCCATTTTCCTCTACCTTTCCTAGTTCAAACCTTCACTGCTTGCTTGTAGCACCGCCTCCCCGGTGGTGACGCTCCTTCCTGCTGCTCGGCCTCCTTCATCTAGTCAGGTATCCAAACCTCCCCAATACCCCCTCACGCCCTCCTCCATCCCACATGGCCCGACCGACGTGACACCTTCCACCCAAATCACTGCCCCAACCTCCAAATAATCACTGACAAAAGCCATGGTGCACATAGTATAGCAAGGATCTCAAAGAGCATTTGGCAAAGAAGAAAATCGCGGTTGCACGCGTAGATGAGGCAGCAATGGCTTCCATGCATGTAGAGCCCTAGATCTTGGAGGAGCACCCCGTCGTCGAGGCCACCGTCGACGCCCCGCGTGCTGACACCGCCACGCGGTTGGCTTCTATAAATGACGGCTCGTGGTCTTTTCTCGAGGGCACCTCCGGTGCGTTCGACAAAGACTTCGATGTGTTTTCTTAATGTGCCTGTGCTTACCTTAACTCCAGGGCCAACATGTTGGTGTTGGGGCAAGATCAAGCCACTCACCACCACGAGGGGTGGACCCATGGTGTGGAGGCCATGCCCTCTTCCAATCTGAAGGAGCCCATAATCATCGATATCTCCGACGATGAGGAATAGCTTGTTTTCCTTAGCTTTATTACTAAGGACCTATGTTCACCTAGCTACGCCGGTTAAGCATGTTTCGTTTACCTGTTGCATGTGCTGCTACTGCCTTTCATTTAGAAATCCTAGTGAAATGTCCAATCTAATGCTACTGCGACCTGACTTTCTAGTATGTTCTATTGTGCAATGTGGTGCTTAGTTAACTATTTCGTTCATTTGTTGTGCTGATCATTGAACTATTTAATTCAATTCTGCAATGTGATGTACGATTGTTGTTGGTACAATTTTTTTAATTTTATGCATGTGATGAATACATCAAATTTATATGTACCAAATACATGTGAAACATATGGAATTGCTATATTTCCAATTTCGTAGCACGCTTGGTTTAGATAATTCGTTTTTCCATGTGGCTCCAACTAATCTATTGGATCTGTAATGTGTTTATTTTCCATTAACATATTTCACTCACAGTATGCCAAATATCACTTGTAACCTGATCAATATTTGTCTTAAATATGTTGCAAGGGGGACAATGGGGACACAAAAGTTTACCATCGAGGTTTGCACATCCATGGTTGTTTGGCTAATAGCACATTATTGTGCAATTCTAAGAACCATTATAATATTAATGGTTTTAATAATTTGTTCTTGCACATTGATACGTCTCCAATGTATCTATAATTTTTTATTGTTCCATGTTGTTATATTATCATTCTTGGATGTTTTATAATCATTTTATAACAACTTTATATCATTTTTTGGGACAACCTATTGGCATATTGCCCAGTAAAAGTTGCTATTTTTTGCTTGTTTTTTACTTTGCAGAATATCCATATCAAACAAAGTCCAAACGCTATAGAAATTTATGGAGAATTATTTTGGAATATTTGTGATTTTTGGGATGTGGAATCAATGCAAAATGACGCCCACAGCCACCACGCGACACCAAGGCGCGCCCAGGGCCCAGGAGCATGGCGGTGTGTCGTGGCCTCCTCATAAGTCAGATGGAGATCCACTCCGGGCGCAAGGAAGCTTATATCCGAAAAAATCATGTTAAAATCTCAGCGCAATCAGAGTTATGGATCTAAGGAAATATAAGAAACGGTTTTTGGCCAGAAAACAAAAATGTGAAACAGAAGAGAACGTACATGGAGATCAAATCTTGAAGGGGCCGCCGCTCCTCCGCCACGATGGAGGCCTTGGACTAGAGGGGAACTATCATCCCATCTATGGGGCAAGGAAGAAGAAAAGGAGGGGGGGCTCTCACCCCTCTCTCCGGGTGGCGCCGGAACGCTGTCGGGGCAATCATCGTGACGGCGATCTACACCAACAACTTCACCGCCGTCAACACCAACTCTCTCCACCTGTATGCAGCCAATAACACCTCTCTTCCCTGTTGTAATACTTAAACATGGCACTCAACTCCATATATTATTTACCAATGATATGTGGCTATCATATGATGTTTGAGTAGATCCGTTTTGTCCTCTAGCTAATTTATGATCGTGGTTGGTGCGAGTTGTATGTTTTATTTAGTTGTTGTCCTATGGTGCCCTCCGTGTCACGCAAATATGAGGGATCCCCATTGTAGGGTGTTACAATATGTTCATGATTTTCTTATGGTGGGTGGCGTGAGAGATAGAAGCAGATACCCGAGTAGGTGGGTTGTTGTGTATGTGAGTAAAGAGGACCCGATACTTAATGCTATGGTTGGGTTTTACCTTAATGATCTTTGGTAGTTGTGGATGCGTTCTAGAGTTCCAATCATAAGTGCATATGATCCAGGTAAGGAAAGTGTGTTAGTGCATGCCTCTCCCTCATATAAAATTGCAATAATGATTACCGGTCTAGTTATCAATTGCCTAGGGACAAATAACCTTCTTGTTTGGCAAAAGCTTTCTACTAAACAACTAGATTTTATTATCTTGCAATTTACTCATAGTTTTATTCAGCAAAGTACTACTAGTTTTATTCGTGAAAACTATCCTATCACCTACGAAATAGTTTCATACTTGTTCTAGGTAAGGCAAACATTAAATTGTGCGTAGAGTTGTATCGGTGGTCGATAGAACTTGAGGGAATATTTGTTCTACCTTTAGATCCTCCATGGGTTCGACACTCTTATTTATCGAAAAAGGCTACAAATGATCCCCTACACTTTTGGGTTATCACACATGTAGGTCCCATTGAAAGAGGTTTAGACCCACTATTCGACCCTTTTTGCATGTGGGGAAATGAGGTGTCCTCGCATATCAGTCAAATCAAGAAACTCGGAAAGATTGTTAAGATAAAGAAACTAGATATGAAAAGCAACAAGATCTTTGTGTGCACAATCAAGAATACACCAGTCAACTATAGGATGGTACCATCTCTTTCACCTTGTCCTTTACCCTTTGCACCATTTGAAATTCTAGAAAAGATCTTTATGCGTATGTTTGTTTTCAGTCCTTCTGAAGTAAGTTCATCGATGATTATGTCTCAAACCATCTGTATGATCAAGAGGCAATGAAGGTATTCATAAGTTACCCATGGTATAATGTTGAAGTCTTCCTTAAGAGGACGAAGGATGGGTAGGCAATCATCCACGGGCACTGGCCTAAAGTTGCGAGGACCTTCAAATTCATTGAAAGCTCAATATTCGCCTTCCACTTTAACTGTTTTTTGGATGAGACTCATTTGTCTATTTACCGTCTAGGATGATACTTAATTTCCAAAGGTTTTATATGTTGCATTCAGAACTATGTCATGTTGTGCAATTGGGTAGCTAGGCAGTATATGCCTATATGATGTTGTACCTGTTGTAATTCAATTATGAAATCCTGGTTGTCATACTATGAATAAGAAATATATTTTGTGGTTCATATGAAATTTTAATTTGATTACTAAATGGATTATAAATAATATAGCAATCAGGATGATTATTGGGGTTCCCACTGCACACAGTTTCTAAGACAACACCATGGGCGATGACCTAAACAAACCCACCTGGTTTCTAGAAAGTTGGTGTGTTGGATCGGTGAACAATTACACATGAATTCTGGTCGACAACTGTGTGCATTAGGACACTCAATCACAAACATTTCAACATAGCAAGTGTGTGTGATGGGAAGCCCAATGCCAAAGGGTTTCTTCTAGACACCGTGAGTGATGTGTTGAATAACACAAATGACAGAATTATAACTATCGTGTGTGATGACCACCCTATCACAAACAATGTTATGCAGAAAATTGTGTGTGATCTGCAATACGAACGGAAACATACCATTTGGATTCCATGTGCGAGATGCTAAGCTCATCTCACACATCTTCCCCCAATATGTCTGTTTTTTGATGGTCCTTCCAATCACAAATGATATGTTTTTGCCCATCGTGTGTGATCGAGTGCAGGCATCGCTGATGGGTTTTTCCGGTCGTGTGGGATATCCCCCCTATCACCCACACATGCAAGGCGACGGTTTAAGACTACATCAGGAAACGTTTTAAAAACCATTTGTATAGCACGTGGCAACATTAGTGATGGTAACCCAAGGATGCCAAGTTTTATCTCATTGGGTACACGGATGCAGATTGGGCCGGATACAAGGTGGGAAGGAAGTCCACCTCCGGGGCATGTCAGTTTCTCGGACGCTCATTGGTAAGTTGGTCCTCGAAGAAGCAAAATTGTGTCTCTCTATCCACTGCTAAAGCCGAATATATTGCAACCGTAGGTTGTGCAACACAATTGCTATGGATGAGGCAAACTTTGAAGGACTATGGTATAACTTATAGACATGTGCCTCTACTATGCGACAATGAAAGTGCCATCAAGATTGTTGAAACCCTATTGATCATTGTCATGGGAACGAGCCTGACAGTAGAAAGTAGGGGTACGAAGGGAGAGGGCAGAGTCCTAGCTACGGTGAAGATGTACAAACGGATGTATGAGTTCAGGCCCCTCTCGTGGAGGTAACAGTCCTAAGTCTCAGTGCTCAGGGGCTTATGTTGTGTGGAAAGTTAAGATTACAATGGTTGTGAACCCTTGTGCCAGAGGGGAGGGGCCACTTATATAGAGTTAGCTTCCCTCATAAGTGCTCGGCATCTAAGGGTCCGATCGTGGGTTTAAAGACTGGCGTTACTAGTAACGTACATAATAAATGCTACTAATGACGAAGGACTAATGACCGCCCGTTGGCCTCCTGATGGTGGCCCTTGGTCTTCTGGTGTCGACCGAGAATGAGGTCTACCGAGTGCCAGGCGACTATCGAGTGAAGGAAGAAGACTCCGAGTGGATTGAATGTCGAGTGACTTGAACGTCTCATGGAATCAACTCGGAAGCTTATGCTTGATCTTCAAGTCTTCCAATGTATTGTCCTTAGGTAGGGTATGTTGGCCTTGCCCAGGACCCTACCCTAGGTACATATCCTCGTCATTAGCCCTCGAATAGATCGGGGTTTGAGTGGTGAAATGAGGGTATCAATGCCAATCTCGAATTAAGGCATCAAATCTTCCGAATGATATTTGGGGCTTCAACGAAACTTGTGTCAATTGAACGCTGAGTATTGACGTCAATTCAGGATCAACACGCCAAATCTTCCAAATGATATTCGGGGCTTCAACGAAACTTGCGTCGATTGAACTCTTATCCATTCGCCTGGATCCATTTAACCTTGAAAGTGTCCGAGTGGATGTTCAATGCCTATTTTGCTCCGGAACTAAAAGCATCGTTGGAGGTGACGGGTCGATCTGTCAGACCCGTATTTTGCGGGATACGAAAATTTGGGAAGCGCGCGCGCGTGCGATAATGACGCCATGATCAGGGCAAGTGGAGGCATGATGCCTCGATTCTCGTGCTAGTTATATCGCCACGTACTAGGCGTCGTTAGTGCTTGGCGTGTGCGGTGATATCATGGGCTCACTCGTCAGAGAGACACTCGGCGGAGTATAAAGCTCCACGCGTCGCAATTTGCACAGTACCTCCGCCCATTGTTTCTCCTTTCCTCTGCCTCCTCTGCCTCTAGCGCCTCACTCCATTCCTCCCTGACGAGAGTCGCCGCGCCGATGACGAAGAACACGACAGAGAAGCTAGAGTGGGCCAAGAAGGGGGCGACAAAGGTCAAGGGCAAGAATCCCTTGACCGCCTGCTTCACCACGCCACTGGGATAGATGCAGGGTGACTTCCTCCCTTCGGTGGTTAACCGCGAAGACATCGACGGCTTGGTTTCTGACGGGCTCGTGGCAGAAGGAGCTTGGAGGCTGACGGAGGGAGAGCGCGAGCAAGAGCCGCGCGACGGGGAGCGAGTCCTCCTCCTCTCCCATGTCGAAGGAGGTTTCTCCGTTCCCCCTCATCCGTTCTTTAGAGGGTTCTTGAATTTCTTTGGCGCTCAGTTGCATCATTTCCACCAAATACCATCGCGTACTTGTCGTCGTTCGTAACTTTGTGCGAGTGCTTCCTGGGGTGTCCTCCCCACTAGGGACTCTTTAAGCACATTTTTACGATTAGATCCCAGATGGTGAAGAAAACAGACCCGTTGGATGGAAAAAACTCATCTGTTGCAGCTGTGTGGGGGTTTGGGGCTTCAAAAGAGAGCGCAACATTCTTTCCTTGCCATGACTTTCCCTGAATCCGTTAGAGGCTGGCCGTCGACTTGGTTCTATTGCAAGGACGTAGCTTCACCCAACATGTCGACTGGCCTTCCCCCCTACACATCTGACCACCCAGCTGCCCCCAAGTCCCTAAAGGTGACTGAAGAGGAACAGGATCACGTGGCAACCTTGGTGGACGCCATGGTGAAACTGGTTCGGGTGGAGTGACTAGCCTGGATCTGTTAGAGACTTTTCTCAGTCAACGGATTCAGCCTCTCCAAGCCAGAGATCACACCATGTGGCATTATGCGGGCCCAGAGGACTCGACCAGGACGCATCCAGAGGAGGTTCCGCAAAAGACTGTCGAGCGGTGGCTTCGCAGCATCACCAGGGCGTGCGACAACCCCGTGGGAGCCAAGAGGATCCTACCTTACTCAGTCGAAAACCCGCCGAAGAATCTTGTAAGTTGCACTTTGTCGACTGAAGTACTTGTATTGTCGAGTGATATACATTGATTTTTAGACTGGCTTCCTTGTTGGAATTATGCAGGAATAGACAAACTTGCACTCGCCAGTTCCCAATGGGAACCAACCTGAAGATGATGTAGTGAGCGAGGGTGGCAGCATGGACGGCGACGATCCCTCTGACTCTGAGGATGAATACGAGGACTCCAGCAAAGAGGAAGAAGTCGAGTCACCTCCCCGGCGCGAAGGCCGCTCCAAGTCCCGCCAGGATCCGGAAGCTGTTGAGGACAGGGCTCCAGGCCCTAGTGAGAAGAACCCAAAGCGGAGCCGCCCTTCAACTGTTGAGTCGAGTGAGAGGTCGGCCAAGCAGCCCAAGCAAATCACGAGTAAACCTCGCAAGGCTCTACCTTGCATGAGGATGGTTGTAACTGTCGTCTCCATGTAAGTATTTATTTTCGAATTCTTTATGTCGACTGTGACCTTGCGTTGTTGCTAACCGAGTGTTGTTCGATCCATCAGGGCTGCTACTTCTGTAACATCACCTCCTCGAGACAGAGGAGAAGCAATGGACATTGACACTGCTGATGCAGCAACTTCTCATAGAGGTAATCAAGTCTTCGATTCACTCGGATGGGATTCATCACTGGCAAAAGCTAACACTGTCGTTGATGTTGCAGAGGTCATTCAACTAGAAGATGATGAGGAACACCCAGACATCCTACGCGTCCGCACTCGACGAGCTTCATCCGTGCAGACGGTTCAGCGGTCGACTACAGAGTCTCCCTAGGGGTGGGTGACTCGACACGAATCAGAGCTGATCCTACAGTACCTCCGTCGAGTGCACCTCCAGTTGTCTCGGCCATCGTGATGTCAACTCCAACTAGACCCGTTCAGACTACTTCAGCCGCTCCAGCTACTACACCGATCCCACCTATGACGGCTTTCCCTCTGCATCGCATCCCGGAAGATCAAACCAGAGCTGCGAAGGAGGCTATGATCCAGGCAGAGCAGATGATGCGATGAACCAAGGAGGCGTATGAGGCCAGCAAGCTGGCTTACGATGCCAGCACGACCCTCCGCACCAATGTCCAAGTAAGTTCGATTGTAAGTACATTTCCGATTGGATTTCTGTCTTTTCTTGACCGTACACCCACTGGGTGCTTGCTTTCCACTCTGTAAGTGTTTTGAAATTTCTGCACTCGAATAGATCAACTCTTAATCGAGCAGGTTTTGAATCAGTGGGAGCACTCTGAGTGCACCCACTAGGTGTAGTCCTTGAGATCGTTGTCGAGTGCTTGCCTTGGCGGGGGTCTTAGAGTCTGTCGTATGCTTGATACGTTTGCTCTTGATCGCACCACTCCGCAGTTACGCTATAGGTTTCACGGACATCATTGATAAACCATGATATGACGCTACATAAGGATAGACTGCACTTCACAGAGTGATGGATATTCCAATGATGGATGTTTCTGCCACTCGACTGATCGAGAGTTGGCAGATCCAGTGGGGGCACGCTAAGTGCACCCACTGGGTGTAGTCCCAGAGACCACTGTCGAGTGCTTTTACCGGCAGGGGTCTTAGAGTTTATTGTAAACGGGATACATTTTTCCTTGGATCACACCACTCCTAAACTACCTTGTAGGTTTCGTGGATATTATTGATAAACCATGATATGACGCCACATAAGGATAGATTGAACTTCACAGAGCAGGGAGGCGCGTCACTCGATGGGTCGAATGACGGGTGAATGTTCTGACAGGGCTAACCTTGTCGAACGTTTCAATAACTAGTGGGGGCACGCTAAGTGCACCCATTGGGTGTAGTCCTCGAGGCTGTTGTTAATCGCAGACGATAAGCAGTAGTCTTGAAAACTTGAAATCGGGATTTCCGTCGTACGCGGAGTACTAGAGTCACTCGACATGTCGAGTGCATTTTTTGCTGACGAGTTACTCCATAGGTCGAGTGTTAACCATATCAGTTGGGGCACTCTGAGTGCACCCACTGGATGTAGTCCCCAAGACCGCCGTCGAGTGCTTGCACCAGCATGGGTCTTAACAGAGACTGCTTTGAATTTGTTTACGGCACGTGGAGCGCCAAGGCCACTCTACATGTCGGGTGGACTTTTTGCTTGAATTCTTCTTCCCCTGGACATGGGCTTCCTGGACATCATAGGTCAACCATTATACGACATTGTTCCAGGGTAGTAAGATAGTCATTCGACGGTATTCATAGCCCAGTCGACCGTCCTTGCCATTACTTGCCGATTGAATTTCTTTCTTTTGTTGGTTTCAGAGGGCTTGCGAAGTTGGGACGCAGTACAAGGATCTTGAGGATGAGAGGAACTGACTGTGTGTGGATCTGCAAGCCTCTAACAATGCTCTCGAGCAAGCACGTGCTGAGCTAAAGTCTTTGGGAGGTAATTACTGTCGACTTTCTGCATTCCCATCTTCACTTTTCATGTTTTGAACCGAGTGCTCTCACTCAAATAGACGTGCGCAATGAAAATCGTCGACTCCAAGCGCGACTCAACAATGTTGTTTCTTTAGATTCCATGAAGAAGGCACTGGAGGAGACGGACAAAACACTCGCCGACGCCCAACGGGTGGCCAGGGATAAAACCGAAGCTGCAGATCGGAAGTTGCCGGCCACCAAGAAGCTGGAGGAGGAGAATGCAAAGCTGAAGCAGGAGCGCGTGGACCTCGTCAAAAGGGCCGAGCAGCTGAACAAAAGGAGCTACGGCGTAGAGAAGCACTTGGGTGAATTCTCGAGGAAGATGTACATCATGCTCGACGGTGAGTCTTTCTTGTCGACTGAAGTTTGTAAAATCTTTGAAGGTCGTAGCTCACCGATGCTCCTCCCATTCCCACTCTTCAACAGAATTCTGCCAGGACTTCGAGAAGGAGACAGAGGAGGTTGAGCCCAATCTCGATCCCACAAAGTCACATGTCATAGACGCGGAGTCCACGAACATGCTCAGACTCAATTTCCGGCTCCAGGGTGTTCAGGCATATCTTGTCCGACTGAAATCTGCAATTGAGAGAATTGACAAGGAGCTATGGCCTGAGGACACCCTTCAGCTCGACCTCAACTCCATGATGGCTCGCCTGAACGGACTTCCAAGTCGAGTGCAGGCTTGGAATAAATCTGTTGCTCGCTGCGGGGCCGACGTGGCGCTATCACTCGTCATGGTCCATTGTAGGGACGTGAGGGAAGAGAAGTTGAAGGAGCTTCGAGTGGTTAACATGAAGAAACTCTAGTTTGAGGACTTCATGGAAACCTTCATCAAAGCAACCACCAGAATCGCAGACGACATCGACTTGGACACTTTTGCCGAGCCTGCCAGTCCGTCAGATGTTCACAAAAAACTTGGTCTTTGGAAGAAATACTTTTATTCGCCTCAGTATGCCAAGTGGAATTGTATCCCTCAAAACTTCATTCAGGCCTTAGGCCTGAGCACATTTGCTTCTTTGCGAAACATTTATCCGTGATTTAACCTTTGGATTTTATCCATATTTGGCTTTCATCGTGTGTTCGACTGTATTTGCTTTTTGACTTAGGTGAAATATGTTCGCGGCTAAGCCGTCGAGTGGATGGACTACTACCCACCCGACAAGGTTTTTAACTTAGGTGAAACATGTTCGCAGCTAAGCCCCTGAGTGTGAGGATTGCTCATCATTCGGAGTAGTTTAGAACTTAGGCGAATGTCGATTCGTAGCTAAGCTACCGAGTGGATGGACTGCTCTCCACCCGACAAGGTTTTTAACTTAGGCGAAACATGTTCGCAGCTAAGCCCCCGAGTGTGAGGATTGCTCATCACTCGGAGTAGTTTAGAACCTAGGCGAATGTCGATTCGCAGCTAAGTTGTCGAGTGGATGGACTGCTCTCCACCCGACAAGGTTTTCAACTTAGGCGAAACATGTTCGCAGCTAAGCCCCCGAGTGTGAGAGTTGCTCATCACTCGGAGTAATTTAACACTTAGGCAAATGTAGCTAAGTCGTTGAGTGAATGGATTGTTATCCACCCGACGAGGTTTTTAACTTAGGCGAAACATGTTCATGGCTAAGCCCCCGAGTGTGAGGATTGCTCATCACTCGGAGTAGTTTAGAACTTAGGCGAATGTCGATTCGCAGCTAAGCCGTTGAGTGAATGGATTGTTATCCACAAGACAAGGTTTTCAACTTAGGCGAAACATCTTCGCAGCTAAGCCCCCGAGTGTGAGGATTGCTCATCACTCGGAGTAGTTTAGAACTTAGGCGAATGTCGATTCACAGCTAAGTTGTCGACTGAATGGACTGCTATCCACACGACAGGGTTTTCAACTTAGGTGAAACATGTTCGCAGCTAAGCCCCCGAGTGTGAGGATTGCCATCACTCGGAGTAGTTTAGAACTTAGGCGAATGTCGATTCACAACTAAGTCGTCGAGTGAATGGACTACTATCCACCCGACAGGGTTTCTAACTTAGGCAAAACATGTTCGCAGCTAAGCCCCCGAGTGTGAGGATTGCTCATCACTCGGAGTATTTTTTTGAACCTAAGCGAAGACGTATTCGCAAATAGGCCATCGAGTGAATGGACTGCTATCCACCTGACAGGGTTTTTAACTTAGGCGAAAGCATGTTCGCAGCTAAGCCCCCGAGTGTGAGGATTGTTCATCACTCGGAGTATTCCCAAGAATGGAACTGTACGATCGGAATCGACAATATATATTGCAGAAATGTGAATTGCGTTGATGAAGTATTCTTATTACATTAGAAGATTCTTCTGTCTCAAGTATAAAAACGCCGGAGCAGATCTGCATTCCAGGCACATGGCTCATCTATCCGCATCATGAGATTGTATAGATGATAGGCTCCAATGTTAAGGACATTAGTGACGACGAAAGGACCTTCCCATGCAGGAGCAAGCTTGTGAGGTCGGTGTTGATTCACTCGAAGCACCAAGTCTCCCTCATGAAATGATCGACTCTTGACATTCTTTGCATGGAAGCGCCATAGATCCTGCTAATAGGCAGTAGTCCGGATCAAAGCCATCTCTCGTTCTTCCTCCAAGAGATCTACACCATCCTACCTAGCATGTTCGGCTTCGGCCTGAGAATACAGTTCCACTCGTGGAGAATTGTGAAACAAGTCACTCGGCAAGACAGGTTCAGCACCATAGACTAGGAAGAAAGGAGTTCGTCCAGTCGACCGATTAGACATCATCCCCAGACCCCACAAAACAGACGGCAGCTCAGTTACCCAGGCTCCAACAGCATGATCCAAATCGCGCATGAGACGAGGCTTCAGACCTTGTAGGATGAGACCATTAGCCCGCTCGACTTGTCCATTGGTTTGAGGATGTGCAACAGATGCATAATCCACTCGGTGCCTTGGGAGTTACAGAAGTTCCTGAATTCTTCCGAGTCAAAATTAGTTTCATTGTCTGTGATGATGCTGTGTGGAACGCCGTACCGGAAAATTATCTCTCTCATGAATGTAACCGTCGTATGGGAGTTCAATTTCTTGATGGGCTTGGCTTCTATCCACTTGGTAAACTTGTCGACTTCAACTAGTAAATGAGTGAAACCACCTTTTCCGGTCCAAAAGGGACCAACCATGTCGAGTCCCCAAACAGCAAATGGCCAAGCGAGAGGAATTGTCTTTAGAGCAAAGGCTGGCTTGTGTGATAGGTTTGCATAGAACTGGCATCCATCACAGTGATCCACGATGTCCTTAGCCATCTCATTAGCCCGGGGCCAGAAGAAACCAGCTATGTATGCTTTGGCGACAATCGTCCGTGAGGATGCATGATGACCACAAGTTCCCAAGTGGATCTCATCCAGAATCATTCGACCTTCCTTGGGGGAAATGCAGCGTTGTGTAACACCAGTCACACTCTCTCTGAATAGCTGATCTCCCATCATAGTAAAAGCCTTAGACCTGCAATTTGTCGATCCTCTGTTTCATCTTCAGGGAGCTCTTGTCTGAGGATATAGGCAATGTAAGGCACAGTCCAATCGGGAGTGATAACCAGAATCTCCATGATGAGGTCAATTACTACAGGGACATCGACTTCTGTCGGGTTAGTGGAACTCAAAGCTTGTGTGGGCTCTTTGGTGAAAGGATCTTCTTAAACTAAAGGAGTGTGCAAGTGCTCCAAAAACACACCACCGGGGACGGGCCGTCGAGTGGACCCAATCTTGGATAGCTCATCGGCCGCCTGATTTTTTAGTCGGGGAACATGATGAAGTTCTAGGCCTTCGAATTTCTTCGCCAACTTTCGGACTGCATTGCAGTATCCAGCTAGCGGGGTTTCGAACATCCCACTCTTTCACCACTTGATTCACCACCAGATCTGAGTTGCCATAAACCATCAGGCGCTTGACACCGAGTGAGATAGCCATGTGCAACCCATACAAAAGTGATTCATATTCTGCCTCATTGTTGGAGGAGTCGAAGTGCATTTGCAAGGCATAGCTGAGCTTGTCACCCTTGGGAGATATCAAGACAACACCAGCACCGGACCCATTCAACATTTTAGAGCCATCAAAGAACATTGTCCAATGCACCGAGTAAACTTGGATAGCTTGTTGTTGTTCAATCCACTCGGCCATGAAATCTACCAATGCTTGGGACTTGATTGATTTTTTTGGCTTCGAATCTGATGTCAAAGTGTCCAAGATCGATTGCCCATTAAGCCACTCGACCTGATGCGTCTCAATTATTGAAAATCTTGGACAAAGGAGCATCACTGACTACTGAAATTGAGTGGTCTTGGAAATAATGCGCCACCTTCTTCGCTGATAGGTAAATACCATAAACCAGCTTCTGATAGTGTGGATATCTTTTCTTTGAGGGGGACAAAACTTCCGAGACATAATAGACTGGCCGCTGGACTTTATAAGCTTTACCCTTCTCTTCCCGCTCGACAGTTAGCACTATACTGATGATCTGATTTGTGGCCGCGATGTACAGGAGTAAGGGCTCTTTGCTCGCAAGAGCGGCAAGCACCGGCTGGGTGGACAGCTGGGCTTTGAGCTCAACAAACGCTGCTTCGGCTTCGGGAGTCTACTCGAGCGTGTCAGACTTCTTCATCAATTGATATAAAGTCAGAGCCTTCTTACCAAGGCGAGAAATGAATCGACTCAATGCTGCCAAGCAACCTATGAGCTTCTGAACGTCGTGCACTCGCACAGGAGTCTTCATTCGGGTAATGGCGCTGATCTTCTCAAGGTGGACATTGATCCCCCGTTCGAAAATGAGAAAACCGAGTAATTTACCGCCAGGGATGCCAAAAGTACACTTGGCCGGATTCAGTTTTATGTCGAACCTCCTCAGATCGGCGAATGTTTCGGCCAAGTCAGTCAGCAGGTCGGCACCTTTGCGAGACTTGACCACTATATCGTCCATGTATGCCTTGACATTCCGCAGGATCTGGTCGAGTAAACACTTGTGAATTATGCGCATAAAAGTAGCGCCGGCATTCTTGAGACCAAAAGGCATAGTGATGTAACAAAAACACCCGAAAGGGGTGATGAAGGCTGTCTTTATTTCGTCCAGGCCATACAGACGGATCTGATGGTACCCAGAGTAAGCATCCAGAAACGATAAACGCTCGCACCCCGTAGTCGAGTCAACAATTTGATCTATGCGGGGGAGCATAAAATGATCTTTCGAGCATACTTTGTTGAGATGTTTGAAGTCAATGCACATGCGCAACGACTTATCTTTCTTTGGCACCATCACAACATTCGAGAGCCACTCGGAGTGGTAAATCTCCCGAATGAACTTGGCTTGCAAGAGATGGGCCACTTATTCTCTGATTGCCTTGCGCTTCTCCGCCGTTGAGCGACGCAAATTCTCCTTGACGGGTTTGGCTTTCGGATCCACTCTCAGATGGTGTTCAGCGAGCTCCTTGGGAACCCCTGGCATGTCAGCAGGTTTCCATGCGAAGATATCCCAGTTCTGACGGAGGAACTGGATGAGCTCGGCTTCCTATTTACTGTCGAGTGTTGATGAGATATTCGTCGGGGCAGCAGTAGGATCCGTCGGGTGGATGTGCACCTTCTTCACTTCCCCTATCGACTGAAATGCCGACTCGGAAGCCAGCTTCTTGCCACGGAGCAAATTAGCAGGGTCAGCAGTTTTCTTGTACTCCTCCAACTCAACCATGGCCATCTGGTGATTGGCGATCTTGGAGCCTTGCTGGACGCATTCTTCGGCCCGCTGGCGATTGCCGGTGACTGTGATCACCGCCTTAGGGTCTGGCATCTTCAACTTGAGGTACACGTAACATGGTCAGGCCATGAAACGTGCATATGCAGGTCGACCCAAAATGGCGTGGTAAGCACTCTAGAAATCCATGACTTCAAATGTCAACTTTTCTTTTCAGAATTTTTTGTCATTCCCGAATGTCACATCCAATGCTATCTGGCAAAGTGACTTGGCCTTCTTTCCTGGGATGACCCCATGAAACTGCATGTTGCTTTCACTTAGACGGGACACTGGAATGCCCATCCCTTTCAGGGTATCCGCATAGAGAATGTTCAGGCCGCTGCCACCGTCCATGAGGACCTTTCTAAGTTGAGTGCCCCCCCCCCACCGGATCAACTACCAGAGCCTATCGTAAGAGTGGCCACATGAGCAGGATGGTCTGTCTGGTCGAATGTGATAGCATATTGGGACCACTTGAGGTTGGTGGGGGTATCTGGTATAGCCATGTTGATTTCTCTGTTGATGACTTTCAGATGACTCTTGCGCTGGACATCAGCAAAGATCGCCAGTGTAGTAGTAACATCGGGAATAATTCTTTATCTTCATCTTCATCACCCTTCTCAAGGGATTTATCACTCGGCGGGTATCCTTTGAATTGCTGGATAAGGGTCCGACTGCCGAGTGGTGTGCTTGGGCAGAATCACATTGCCTTCCGCATATTTCCTCGTGTGAATTACGCACGGTTGATCCATGATATCAGTTCCTGACTGATTTTTTCCTTTCTTGGGGGCATACTGTGCTTTAGCTTTGCCCTTGTTTCTTGACTGAGTCGCTAGTGCTCCTGCTTCTGCTTGAACCAGACCTTCAGCTTTTCGCTTCTGTTTCCGATTGTTACTGCCACCAGCCTCATTGGCGACTGCCTTTCCTTTGCCGATACGGAGGCGGTCTTCTTCCTCACCATTGGCATACCGAGTGGCGATTTCCATCATCTTGCTGAGTGAAATACCACTTGTGCGCCCGAACTTTAGGTACAACTCCCTGTATCTCATGTCGGCCTTGAAAGCACACACAGCCTGGTGCTCTGACACATTCTCCACTGTATGGTGCAAAGTGGACCACTGTTGAATATAGTCTCTCAAAGTTTCATCAGGCTTCTGGACACAATGTTGTAAGTCGACCAGACCTGCCGGACGCTTGCAGGTGCCCTCAAAGGTTGGGACAAACACTCGGGCAATATCCTCCTAGCAATGTATACTAGAAGGGGCCAAACGATTCAGCCAAGCTCGAGCTGAACCATCCAACATCAAGGATAGGTGCTTCATTGCGACATTGTCATTTCCGAAACCAATTTGAATGGCCACTAGATAATCATCTAACCAAGTCTCTGGCTTTGTTTAGATAGTAAACTTCCCAATCTCCGCCGCCAACCTGAAGTTGGGGGGAATCTCTCCAGAACGGATGGCTCTGCTGAAACACACACGACAAGAAACCACAGCTGAGCTACCACTCGGAAAATTTCTGTCGTGTCCTTCTCTGTGGGCTCTGCCCCTGTCAATCCGCTTCTGAACGAGGAGGTCGCAGGCATCAAAACATGCATTCCGCTCATCACCGAAGGAGCGCCTATCGTCCTGGCGCCGGGGCACGTACGGACCACTCCGCAGAGGAGTGGGCACTCGATGGTTGTCTTCGCAGTTAAACTGATCTCTGACCTGCTCTTCACGGAAACCTCCGCCCCGACAGCGCAAGGGCGATCCAGGGTTGTGTGTCGACTGAATGGTCTCCTCCCTGGGTGAATTGATGTGTATCATGTTACGCGACTGAGACACAATAGAGTTCTAACGCTGCGCTGCATCTAACAGAGCTCTGATCTGCATCAATCCTCTACCAGCCACTAACTGTGACGGCTGAATGGAATCTGCTATCCTATCAGCAACTGCAACATTCAGTAGAAGAGTTCGATATACCTCAACGTTGTCGTGAGATCTAGTCGGAAACAGCTGTCGCTGACTTCGACTGGGACATGGCGGGTGTTGGCGAACGCGCTCATCAAGTTCCGCCTGGAGCTCTTCCAGACGAATGTGCGCAGCCTCCAAAGCTTGAGCCTCGGAAGTCGCGCCAACGATGGGAGTATGAAGAACCTCCTACTCGCGGCACGACTGCTCATTTGACGGACCGCCAGCCTCGCGCCTGCCATGGCCAAAGCCGGGCGGTGAACTCTGATGAGAGCCTGCCATCAAGACCTCCGCTACGGGATCGCAGCTTTCGCACTCGAAAGGCACGTCGGGTGGATCAGAATCCGACTCGAACACGCCATGAAGGGACTCGGCGGGCTCGAGTGCTGCAATCTGCGGAGAAGAAGTTTGACGCGCCACTGCGTGTTTGACCCAGTGGTGAAGTCGTGAGCGGCTGGACCGCTTGCGACCGCGAACAGCGAGGGGAGCCGACGCGTAAGGAGTCGAGGGCTGACGCAGCACCACGCCGTAGGAACTCGCGCAGAAGTGCACGGCCCCGCGGATCGGGAGCGCCTCAACATCGAGAGGCGCTTCCTGGAGCCATGCCGAATCGTCGGCGATGAAGATGAGCGCTCGGAAACGGATCTCGTGGCCCAGAGCAAAAACACCGCCGGAAGACATGTCAAAGGATGAAAAATGCAACCTCGTCGGAAGTCGCTTAGACGCCTACCCCACGGTGGGCGCCAACTGTCGTGGGAACGAGCCTGACAGTAGAAGGTAGGGGTACGAAGGGAGAGGGCAGAGTCCTAGCTATGGCGAGGATGTACACACGGATGTATAAGTTCAGGCCCCTATCGTGGAGGTAACAGCCCTACGTCTCAATGCTCGGGAGCTTATGTCATGTGGAAATTTAAGATTACAATGGTTGCGAACCCTTGTGCCAGAGGGGAGGGGCCGCTTATATAGAGTTTGCTGCCCCTTATAAGTGCACGGCATCTAAGGGTCCGATCGTGGGTCTAAAGACTGGCGTTACTGGTAATGTACATAATAAATGCTACTAATGACGAAGGACTAACGACCTCCTATTGGCCTTCTGATGGTGGCTCCTGGTCTTCTGGTGTCGACTGAGAATGAGGTCTATCGAGTGCCAGCCGACTATCGAGTGAAGGAAGAAGACTCCGAGTGGATTGAATGTCTTGTGACTTGAACGTCTCATGGAATCCAGTCAAAAGCTTATGCTTGATGTTCAAGTCTTCCAATGTAGTGTCCTTAGGTAGGTTATGTTTGCCTTGCCTAGGACCCTACCCTAGGTACATATCCTCATCAATCACCCTCACACCAAGCACATTGACATTAGGTATCACTTCTTAAGAGACCATGTATAGAAGGGTGACATTGATATTGCTCATGTTGGTATGGATATGCAACTTGCTGACATCTTCACCAAACCACTAGATAAACCTAGGTTCTGACAACTTAGGCCTGAACTTGGTATCTTGGAGCTTGATAGTATTATGTGAAAATTTTCACACATGCATACATTTATTTCATGTCTTGTCTAGGTGTAGGCATGTATTTAGGGGGAGACATATAATGCATGAGTACTCTCACCGTATAAGATGCCTAAATTAACCAACCCTCTCAAAGTTACCTTACTCACTTTTCTGTCTTGGTACTTAAAATTATGGAGTTATGGTGATGGGCTCAAGTTCATATCTTCGCAGTGCCATACCACGTTTACTCAAACATGGTGGACTTAAGCCACCACTGTCCCATGAAGAATGTTAGAGCAGTTTTGTTTATCCTGTCTAGGGTCATCACTAGTTGTTTGTCTTGTTCGTTATGCCCTATATGCCGCATTTCATCACTCATCTACCAAGTCATCCATACTCACACATGGTGGTATACATATATATATATATATATATATATACTTGCTCTCCTAGGATAATGTATTTTCCTCACTTCCTCTGTGGATCTGGTCTCTCTACATCTCCTCACCATAGCTATATAACACGGGGATGCTAAAATTCAGTTCTAACCTGTCTCTCCCCTGTATGCCTAGCCTAGATATCCGCGTCCCCTTTCAGTCATCCGGATCATCTGGTTCTCCTTCCGGACATCCGGGGGGGGTTTGTCCATGCCCAAAACAAAATAGCGGGTCACTGGGGGAGGTAGAGGGCTATCCATCTGTGTCTCCATCTCAACTTTGTTAGGCGGCTCATGCTACACAGGTGGACCTCAGCGACCGCTCGAGCCTGCCTAGCCGGTCGGCCGCTCAGATCTCGTGCCTATCCACTTCCCTCCCCCCCGATCTACTCTGTGCCTACGCTCGCCCTGCTGCCTCACTCCTCTGTCCCGAGGATCCACCATGGTGGTCGGGCACAGTGGAGGCGGCTGGCACATCAAGAAGACGTCCACGGGTCCCTCTCGTGGTAGTACATCTTTGTTCCTCCTCTATGCTTCCATTCTCCATAGTCGCTTGTACATCTAGGGCTTCATATTCATCATATGTCCATGTACTATCCATTCTTGCAGACGCCATTGTCAGGCCTCAATGGACTCCGAGGATTCTGCTCATCCTCTCAAGAAGATGTCGGGTCATGCAAGTCCTTACTATGCGGGGCACGATGACCCAGATTTTGAGGCTGATCTCCAGGAAGAGTAACTAGTGCCCATTCATTCCAAGACAAAATCAAAGAATAAGATGGCATCCATTGCTTCAAGTTCCCAGTCTGCTTGAACCGCGGGTTTCTTTCTGTCCATGGACAACCCCTTCAACCATGGACGCCATCCTATTGGTTTATAGCCCATCGATCCCATAGAGTATTCTGCATTAAGGAGAGATGCCAATCGATTCTATGCCCCTACAAATGCTACCGATCCTCGTTTTTGTACATTGGTTTAGCAACACATTTATCAGTCCATGACTGCTCACCTCGGGTTCTCTCCCTAACATCATGTGGATGTGGCATACTTCGAGGCCAACCCTTCCAAGTTTGAAGGTGTTCTGGAGAAGATTGATGGTATGGGGCTGCGCCATGCCATGACTCTTCATTGTGACTGGAATGAGGCTACCATCCAACGATTCTATGCCACTTGTTTCTTCCATCCGGATCGCTCCATCACTTGGATGACTCATCACTCTTAGTTTACTGTCACCTTCAAGGAGTTTGCTGCTGCCTTGGAGATGTCTGGCTCTGTGTCTCGTCTCTATAGGATACATGAGGCAAATTCAAAGTTTGAAGCCATGCCCATTAGTGCGTCTGGTTGTCTTTTCATGATCCCTTCTTAGATGACCATGGTGCAGAAAGGAAAGGAAGTAAATGATATCTCTATCTTTCATCCCAAATACCGGTGGCTTTTCCAGTGTGTCATTAACTCCATTGCTCCAAAGAAAGGGGATCGTGGAATGGTTTGGGCATTACTCAAGGGGTCGGCCTTGTGGATGATGTGGTAGATAGAAAAGACACCCTTGTCAACTCCAATGGTGAGTCTTCAACGGGAGACATTGAGTCAATTTGTCTGCTTTTCGATGGCAGGCTTGGAGGTTATTCAGGAGATGAGGCCACCAAGGAATCCCATGATCCGCCTCATCAAGACGTCGTTTTTATGGTGGGAACAGCGGCGACCCATGTCTCGGCAACAGCTGGAGCGACGACCAGGACTGGCCTAGTCTAAGGAACATCTAGGTCAATCATATTGTCGGCTCAAGCCATGGCTGATCAGATGGCACAGATGACAAAACTTTTGGAGTCACCGATAACCATGGAGAATGAGGAGGAATGCAACATGATGTTAACCATGCTTCGTGGGCTTATGTCTAAAATACAGGAGGAAATCGATGTTGAAAATACTCATATGGCGGAGTTGTAGACTCACATCCGTAGCAAAACTGTGCACTTGAAAGCAAAAGCCTAGCGGTTGGGCCTTCGTCGAGACGCCTTTGATAAGGTCCACCAGAAGAGACATTTGAACCGGCTTCCCCCCTAATCTGGAGCCTACACGATTGTTCGTCACACCTCAAACTATGTCGGCGGCTATTCAGTCACATTTGGATTAGCATCATGAGTAGCCTCGTCAGACCCCAGCTCAATCACCACCGTGACTCTTCTAGACACCCGCGGGTCACTTTTCTAACCTAGTGGACAATATGTTAGCAGTGACTCGTAACCTTGAAGCACTTCCCATCCAAGGAAACACCCCAATAGAGATTGAGGCCAGGAACGCCATCGAGATGTTAAAAAAAGCGTTGACCCAGCAGGAGTAGTATTCTTATAGCAGGGATTAGTTGCATTCTACGCCTTATGCAAGCCATAGCAAGAGCTGACACATGGAGTCTCCAGTAGTTTCTAGTAGCGGGTCCAGAACTATCCAACCCAGCCAGTGTTGTCAGATGCACATGCAGTTGTCGATGCGGACTGGTCCATGCGCAAACGGAGGCAGAAGCGGCGGTAGCAAGCCCCCTCCCGCAAACCCCCAGCAAGCGACCGTGGGGGCTGGAGTTAGCAGCAGAATGATTAGGATTCCCTGTCTAGCTTCGACTCTCTGCATTGAGCATATGCCCAAGGATTTTAAGGGTCCTTGCAAGGTTCCTAATTACACGGCTGATCTTGAGTCGGCGGCATGAATCGAAATCTACGAGTTAGCCATGGACATGCTTGACGTGAGTGATGTCGTATGCGCTAAATATATGACCATGATGCTGGAAGGACCGGCTCACACATGGTTGAAGAATCTACCCCCCCCCCAATTCCATCAATACTTGGCAGAGTTGAAGGAATGTTTAATCAAGAATGTTCAAGGCACTTGCAAGCGTCCGATGATGATTGTTGATCTATAGCATTGCATATAGTGTATGAGTGAATCTGCCCATCATTGGACTCGTCGGGTCGCAAAGATCATCCACTCCTCTGATAGCATCACAGGTGCCCAGACCATCTTGATTTTGGAGAAAAATTATCACTTCCAACCACTTGTTCAGAAGTTGGGACGCCTCAAGCGAAAGGTTCCAGATATGGGAGATCTCATGGATGTTCTCACCAGATACGATAATTCAGACAGCGCAAAGGATCTCGGCTTTGATAAGGACACGGATAGTAAGAGTAAGAAGAATGACAGTTGCAAGGGTCATCAGCACAACTTTGGTCACAACAGGAATCATGGAAACCAAGGCAACAATGGTAAGCACAAACATTCCGAGTGTGGGTCAGATTTTGTCACCAACACCAATACTAGCTTCCAGAATCAATGATGGAATAACAATTCTGGCAGGTCTTACAATGGGAATAAGCCGCATAATTATGAGGAGGCACTTAAAGCTCCGTGTCCCAAGCATAGCTTCCGAGATAAGCTGCCCACCCACTCATGGGAAAATTGTTACATCATGCAGGAGTTCTGGAATCAAGCTTTCCAGAGTCATCAAGGAGGCAATGTGAAAGCACAATGTGCTCCCTTGGTGGTTTTGATAATTCATGACAACATACATTGTCTCTTGGACTAATACTTTCATCTAGTGTATTTCAGATAAAGTCCATAGAGAGATGGTTTGGCAAAACGATTGTGGATTACCCCCAGGATGCAAGGAAATAGATTGGCAAAGCTTCAAGCAAGAGGACTATCCATTTTATCTTTGTGAGAAATCACTTTGAGTCCATAGGAGATCCAATACTATTAAAAGGGGGTAAGGTGCTGTTGGTGAAGAAAATGCTCATACGTGCACAAGTGATAGTCACCACATACACCCACAAGCTCTTCCACAAAAGTTTGTCCAAAGCCAAATATCCAAAATCGGTGCAACCAACACTTTCCACTCGGTGCAACCGATTCTCAGCCTCAGACTCTCAGCCAAACCCTAGCCCTTTGGTGCAACCGATTCTATTTTGGCACCACCGAGTTTGGGTTGCCAACTTCCTGTTACGCAAATTCACAAAATCGTTCCGACCGAGTTTGTTGAATCGGGGTCACCAAGTCTGGCAATGTGACCATTGGTCACCTGATCGGTGCAACCGAGTTGTATGTATCGATCTCACCAAGATTCAAAACTTGCTACCTTTAAGGCAACTCGGTACCACCAAGATTAACACATCGATGTGATGAAGTCTGATTTATTAGGTGTAATGGTTAGATTTTTGGATATGCATATATATACCCCTCCACCACCACTCACTCGCAAGATAAGCACTCAGAATAGTTCCCCACTCATACTTACTGATTTTCTGGGAGAGAGACACCTACTCATGTGTTGATATCATGGCATTCCATTCCTACCATATGAATCTTGATCTCTAGCCTCCCCAAGTTGCTTTCCACCCAATCAATCTCTTCCACCAAGCCAAATCTGTGAGAGTGATTGTGTGTTGAGGAGTCTATCATCTTGAAGCACAAGAGCAAGGAGTTCATCGAAATTATCGAACCTATTACCTTTTGGAGGGTGGTGCCTCCTAGATTGGTTAGGTGTCGCTTGGGATCTTCCTACTTCGTGTTGTGGAGTGATCCAAGAAGTTTGTAAGGGAAAGGAGATCGCCTACTTCATGAAGATCTACCCATAGTGATGCTAGTCCTTCGCGGACGAAAGCCATTATGGAATAGTCAAGGTTGGTTCTTCGTGAAAACCTCCATGGGTAGAGCCCTGTGTGGACTCTCGCGACTATTACCCTCCGTGGGTTGAAGACTCCATAAACGAGGACGTACGATAGCACCACCTACCGGAACCACGGGACAAATCTTTGTGTCCCTCATGTGTTTGATCTCCCTATCTCTACTCCTTACTTCCATGTGAAATTTCTTTACTTTCCGCTGCTATATTTGATGACTTGCATGTGTTGAGTGTACTAGACTTGCTATATACGATAAAATTTGCCAACACATAACTTTGCCCTTGTGTAGATTTTAAATTCCTATAAGTAGTCTATTCACCCCCCCCCCTCTAGACATACTCTTCTAGTGATCCCGCACAATGGTGGTGGAAATCTGGGTCATCCTGGCCCCAGTGGGTCACATGCCGGCTCATGTGGCGGCTTTGCAGGATTAGGTTTCCACGGACCGGGCGGCTCAGGAGCTGGTTTCTAGCATCACGACCATAATATCAATAGACAACAACTCTCGGGACAAAGAAATCAGCAGCATAACAATTAGGTGATATTTCAAAGCAATCCTAAGAAATTGAAGAGCAGGCTGTAGCATGTATTCACCACCAGCACTTGGAGGCGTAATCGCAAGCTCAAAAGAGGGCCATCAACATGGTTGAGCTGACTGTCCCACGGTATTTAAATTGGTCTGAGCATCAGTTGGAGCAGAGAAGATCATCCCCCGGGGTTAGTAATCCAGGTGGCCTTGCTTTAGTGGTGGCACCTCAAGTTGGTGATTATACTCTCACCAAGGTTCTAATGTATGGGGGAAGCAACATCAACATCTTATACTATGACACTTTCTGGCGAATGAATCTCTATGAGAGTAAGTTGAAACCCTCCTCCGTGGTATTCCATGGAATCGTCCCCGGGAAGTCAACATATCCAATTGGGCAGATCAAACTCGATGGTGCTTTCGGTTCAGAATATAATTACAGATGTGAGTCCCTTACCTTCGATGTGGTCAAGATCAAGAGTCCTTCACATGCTCTCTTTGAACGGTCGGCTTATCCTCATGTTATGGCTCAACCTTGTTAAGTTTACCTCAACTCAAGATGCCTAGGCCAAATGGTGCCATCACTATGGATGGAAGCCAGAAAATAGCTCAGGAATGAGAGGAAGGAGATGCAACTTATGATGAGTCAGCCCGTGTAGCAAAAGAGTTGAAGTTTTACACAACTAATGCTGACCCGACAGATATGACCCCCCTTGAGAAGCTCACCATCGAGTCTAAGCCTCTACTCAAATTCAATTCGGCTGAGGGTACCAAGCAAATCAATTTTACACCAGGTGACTCGTCCCACCAGTTCACTATTGGGACAGGCTTGTACCCCAAATAGGAAAGTGTGCTCTTCGAGTTCATTGTGAGAATCGGGATATCTTCACATGGAAACCTTCTGACATGCCTAGTGTATTGAGAGAACTCGCTGAGAACCACCTTAATGTGGATCCAAACATGAAGCGCGGGCAGCAATACCTCCGTCATTTTAACAAGGAGGGACAAAAGGCTTTTGGAGAAGAGGTGGCATGGCTCCTAGCTGTCGGATTCATCATTGAAGTTTTTCACCCTGAGTGGTTGGCAAATCCAGTCATCATTTTGAATAAGAATGGTACTTGGCGTATGTGTGTTGACTACACAGATCTTAACAAAGCTTGTCCTAAGGACTCGTTTGCTCTGCCTCCCATTGACCAGATTATTGATTCTACAGCTGGTTGTGAACGTTTGTTTTAGTTGGATGCCTACTCCGGTTATCACCAGATTAAGATGGATCTTGAGGATCAAGAGAATACATATTTCATCACTCCTTTTGCAACTTTTTTTCTATGTTTATATGCCTTTTGGGCTTAAGAGCGAAGGGGCTACTTATCAACATGGCGTTTAGAACTGCTTCCACCAGCAAATTGAGCGCAATGCTCACGCCTATGTTGATGATATTGTGCTCAAGTCCTAGAAAAAGGAGACTCTAATGGATGACCTCAAAAAGACATTTGATAAACTTCGGGTGTACAAGATGAAGCTTAACCTGGCCAAATGTGTTTTTGGTGTTCCTATAGGCAAATTACTGGGATTCCTGGTATTCGAGCTTGGTATTGTGTAACACCCAAGCTACGTTCCAATCCTTATTTTGGCTCGAGGGCCTCGATAGGTATAGATGCGCATCTCATCATTTCACAAGAATGGATATCGCCACAAGTACATGTAAAGAGGAGATGAATATATGGAATTGGTTACTCTCTCCACAAGCTAATTCAAGATCACATCAATACCATGACATATACAAACATCATACATAAGAGCAGGGTCCGACTATGGACGAAACCAAATGATAAAAACGATATCCATCCTTGCTATCCTAGGCTGCTGGCCTGGAACCCATCCTAGATCGATGAAGAAGAAGAAGAAGAACTCCAAGTCAAACAAGTATCACTCTTGTAGTAATCTATGAGCCACAGGGACTTGGCAATCTCATTTCCAAGGGTATCAAGACTAGCAAAGATTAATGGGTATGGTATGGTTAAGTGGTGAGGTTGCATCAAGCACTAAGCATTTATTTGAGTGGCTAACTTACAAGTACAAGAGTAAGAGGGGGTAGCCTATGCATTAACGGATGTGAACTAGTAATGATCACTAAGTGATCCCAAACCCCTACTTACGGTCAAACATAACCCCACCATGTAAGAGGGGAGTAGAGACAGTCATGATTACGCACTCAGTTGGTGTATTTTATTTGAGTTTACTTCAAGTTTTCTATGAGGATGTTAAACAAAAGTTCCAAGTTGCCACATAATCGCAGGCACGGCTTCTCGAAAAGATTTAACCTTGCAGGGGGGCTCCAGCTCCTCCATTGCAAACTAACCACACGCTGCATGCAAAACCTCAACCATGGGACAGCCCATAGTATCCTCAGAATTCTGGTGGAAAATCTCAACCTAGAGATAGCCCAAAGTATCCTCGGAATCCCGTGCACAAGACGTTCGAGGAAGGTAGACCAAATCCAGCAAGGCCACCCGACGTGTCGATGAACACGATAGGAGTCGTGTATCTTGTTCTCAGGACACGACCGGATGAGCTAGTGTACAGTGGTCTGATAGAAATCACCCGAGTTTCCCCAAGGTGGCCCCACACAGTGCTCTATTTTCTACCAACACTAATGAGGAGCACTGGCCCGGGGGGATTAATTATCCATGGGTTCATGACGCCCCATGCTAATTTATTAGTTATTAGGAAAATGCAGTACCAATGTTGGGCCTTGTGTCGGTGTCAAAACCGAAGGATCTCGGGTAGGGGGTCCCAAGCTGTGAGACTTGGATCGATGGTAACAGGGGATAAAGGAGACGATGTTTACCCAGGTTCGGGCCCTCCTATGGAGGTAAAAACCTACGTCCTGCTTGGTTATATTGATGATGTATAGGTTATAGAGTTGATCTACCTCGAGATCGAATAGCTAAATCCTAGATGAGTTGGCCTCTCTCCACAACCTAAAAACCCTCCGGCTTATATAGATGCCGGAGGTACCTAGGGTTTACACATGGTAGGTTACACATAGAAGGAAAAACATGCCTATTCACTAGTCTAATCGTGGAGGACACCCCATGATTCCCAAAGCTTCCTTCCTGGAGACAGGGCCTTCGATCAAACCAATGTTCGACAATTGGCCCATTTAGTCCGGCCCATGACAAACAGGACGGCCGCCCGAGGACCCCTTAAACCAGGACTCCCTCAGTAGCCCCCGAACTAGCCTCCATCTTACCTCTAGCTTCACTTGATCGGAATCTTCGGCTTGCGAGGCGAGTTCTTCTCCTCAATCAGTGATCGATCAAGTTTAGTTCGGCCTCCGATGACATGTAGTTTTTCTCAATCTATGGATCATGCGCGTATAACAACACGCTTGTCTTGGGAAGCAGAGGTATACGCAGTGCAGTAAAGGGAGGTTAACCAGCGACCAGCCCCATAAGAAGGTAAAAACCCCAAGGCACATCCACGCTTTCCGTTCGCATCCTCTGCTTCCCCAAACTACTAAGCTCCCAGAGCCTAGATCCAGTTCTTCCGCAACTCCTTTTCCAAGTTCAGCCATGGCTGGTTCCGGATCCAATGGCAAGTGGGAGGCCTCCACATTCACCGATAAGGACATCCGGGACCTGAAACAGGTCAGATACCTCCCCGCCAATGTCTACCACTGCGCCTCCGATCCCAATCAGGTGGTTCCTACTGTTGGGAGACGTAGTAGTAAATCAAAAAAATCCTACGTGTCACCAAGATCTATCTATGGAGAAACCAGCAACGAGCAAAGGGGGAGTGCATCTTCATACCTTTGAAGACCACAAAGCAGAAGCGTTACCAGAATGCGGTTGGTGGAGTCGTACTCGCAGCGATTCAGATCTCGGTGGATTCCGATCTAAGCGCCGAACAACGGCGCCTCCGTGTTCAACACACGTGCAGCCCGATGACGTCTCCTACGCCTTGATCCAGCAAGGAGGAAGGAGAGGTTGAGGGAGAGCTCCGGCAGCACGACGATGTGGTGACGGTGGAGCTGCGTGGTACTCCGGCAGGGCTTCGCCAAGCACTACGGAGGACGAGGACGAGGAGGGATAGGGCTGCACCGAGAGGGAGATCAACTCGTGTGTTGGCAGCCCCCCAAAACCCCACTATATATAGGAGGAGGGGAGGAGGGTGTGCATCCCCTAGGGTTCCCACCCTATGGCCGGCGACAACCCTAGATGGCATCTGGTGTGGCGGCCAGAGAGGGAGAGGGAGGGGTGGCGCCCTAGGTGGTCCTAGAGCCCATCTACCCCTAGGGTTTGCCCCCCTCCCACCAAGTGTTGCACCTTGGGCCCTTGTGGGAGGCGCACCAGCCCACCTAGCGGCTGGTTCCCTCCCACCTGCTGCCCATGCAGCCCTCTGGTGCCGGTGGCCCCACACGATGGACCTCCCGAACCCTTCTGGTGGTCTCGGTACGTTACCGGTGATGCCCGAAATACTTTCGATGACCAAAACCTCATTTCCTATATATGAATCTTTACCTCCGGACCATTCTGGAACTCCTCGTGACGTCCGGGATCTCATCCGGGACTCCGAACAACCTTCGATAACCATGTACACTATTTCCCTATAACCCTAGCATCATCGATCCTTAAGTGTGTAGACCCTACGGGTTCGGGAGGCATGTAGACATGACCGAGACACCTCTCTGGTCAATAACCAACAGTGGGATCTGGATACCCATGTTGTCTCCCACATGCTCCACGATGGTCTCATCGGATGAACCACGATGTTGGGGATTCAATCAATCCTGTATACAATTCCATTTGTCTACTGGTATGATACTTGCCCGAGATTCGATCGTCGGTATCCCTATACCTTGTTCAATCTCATTACCGGAAAGTCCCTTTACTCGTTATGTAACACATCATCCCGTGGCTAACTCCTTAGTCACATTGAGCACATTATGATGTTGTCTTACCGAGTGGGCCCAGAGATACCTCTCCGTCACACGGAGTGACAAATCCCAGTCTCGATTCATGCCAACCCAAAAGACACTTTCGGAGATACCCGTAGTGTACCTTTATAGCCACCCAGTTACATTGTGACGTTTGGCACACCCAAAGTATTCCTATGGTATTCGGGAGTTGCACAATATCATGGTCTAAGGAAACGATACTTGACACTAGAAAATCTTTAGCAGACGAACTACACGATCTTGTCCTATGCTTAGGATTGGGTCTTGTCCATCACATCATTCTCCTAATGATGTGATCCCATTATCAACGACATCCAATGTCCATGGTCATCAAACCGTGACCATCGATTGATCAACGAGCTAGCCAACTAGAGGCTCACTAGGGACATGATGTGGTCTATGTATTCACACATGCATTACGGTTTTCGGTTAATACAATTATAGCATGAACAATAGACAATTATCATGAACAAGGAAATATAATAATAACCACTTTATTATTGAGTCTAGGGCATATTTCCAACACCTACCCCCAACCCCGGAGAGAGGGTGGTGTTCGTCCCCCACTTCATCCGGGGACTGAGCTTCGCTCCACCCCTTCGCCAGGGGGCTTATGTTCATTTACGGGCTCAACTTCCATGACCTCCCGTCGAACTCCTTCATGCACATATCGGCCTTCATCATCATCTACGAGGCCTTCTTGTGGGAACTACACTTCAGGCTATGGCTCAAGCTATTCAATATCAAGCTAAAGTGCGTCACCGGCGAACACACAGACTACGGTGGGGTGGTCATCAGCAAGATCCCACGCGTCGGATGGCCATCCGGTACCTTCAGCGACACCATCAAGATTTCGCAAAAAGAGTGGTTTTGTATCACCAAGCCAAGGGAAGAAGGGTCAGGCTTCCCCAACCGAATTCAGATTCGGTCCCCCCACCAGATTTACCTCATGGCTCCAAAAGGGCCTCAACTAGCGGTCAGATGCTGAGGTGGATAACCTGTAGAGGCACATCGCCTCAATGATCAAAGGAGAGATCGAGCTAGCCAACGTAGTTTAGATCATGCTTCGGCGGCGCATCCTCCCCTGTCAGCGTCAGGCCTCTCTCATGTGGTCTTATTGGCTTGACGATGATCCTACTATTCATCGGCTCTTCCGCACCACTCTGCACAAGCTGTGGAAGGTGTTGTTCAAGGCCCAGGAGAACTGGTCAGCCGAGGAGGAGGATCGTGGCCTTCATGCTGATAACCCTCCTTCCCAGGTATAACATAGTTTTAATAGATCAGCTTTGTTTTCCGAAAGAAAATCTAAGCACCTTTCCGATCACCTTTGCAGAAGTGGTTGAGCAAAGTCGCGAGCATCAACTGTGCGGCACCATAGCCCGAAGACTCTAGGTCCAAGTTGTTGTCGGAGATGCTCATCGTGGCGCCTTACAAGACGCCAAAAAAGAAGGAGAAGAAGAAGAAGACAGGCCGAGGAGGCCTCCGCATCAAGGACCAGCCGACCGCTGAGTCCGGGGAAACCCATGCTTCCTCTAATCAAGAGGAGGAGCATGAGGACGAGGGGGAGGTGATTCCCCCCTCGTGAGAAAGAGGGCAGCGTCACCGGATTTTATAGAGGAGGTAGCTCCTCCTGCCCCAAAGAAGGCACATTGGCTGCGGTTGATTCTGCCCGACGATAGTTTGGACTCGGATACTGAGTCTGAAGACTTCGAGAAGGTTCCTCAAAGGAACCTAAGGGTCAAGCCCCTAGCTCGAAGGTAAGAATCCAAAGACTTCCAAGCTATTTATATCAATTTTTAAATGTTATTAACACGTGAACACCTATTGATTTGCAGCCCACCACAAGTTCTCCCCACCGACCAAGTTTCGGATGGGGAGAACCCACCCACCGAACTGGCGGAGAGTGGGACCGCGTCGCATCCCACCCCTCTGGGCACCGCGAAGGATGCCGCAGAGTATCATTCCACTAGGCACCTACGGAGCCGAGCACCGGTGGTGGGGGCGACAACGTCATGGTCGAGGCTAACACCTGGACCACCAAAGACTGGGGGGAGGAACCCCTCTCGGATAATGAGGAGGCCGGACAAAGGGATGTCCAGTCCCCTCCAAGGTCATCTCCAAAGCGCACCACGCCTCTAGAGCCACCGGTTCAATCCTCGATAGGAGATCGGGCTAACCAATCACCATCGGCGCCATCAACCCATGGGTGGCCGGTCATGGGGGAGGCTCTATCAAGGGCCTCCATCTCCGAGGATCATTGCACCCTTATGGGTGCAGTTTTGCAAAGCATTCAGTTTGTTCATAACGGACTGAAGGAGGCCTTCAACGGTCTCCTAACGGGCTTCCAGGTGAGCCACGTAATGTTCTGTTTTTGGAAAATTATTACATTTGTGCTATCGTTATATATATAGCAACCCCTGAGCCCTAGGTGAGTTGGGAAAAACTCACCTGGGATCAATCATAAATCATTGTCCGGACAATGTATGATATTATATTTGTTCGGAATGTTCTAACAGCCCTTAAGAGGACCGAACATAGGATCATGTTTATGATAATTCGAAGGTTTAAACCCATGTAATTTGATAGGGTTTGATATTTGTAGGTTGTGTCATCGACGGCAGCTGCTAATGTCGCCGAGCTAGACGAGCTAAACTGGAATCTCAAGAACTCTGAGGGCGAGCTTGATGCTCTGAACAAGAGATTCGACGAGGTGCAAGGTAAGCCGGATTGTACTGTCGACGCAGTATGGTTATGTCTTTAATACTTAAACAGCCTCGACGAAGGAAATTGAGAATATCAAGGCCGAGCTTCATAATGCAAAGCAACAGGCCGAGGCCAAGAACACGGCGGCTGAACAAGCGGTTGTCGCACTTTCCTCTCTAAAAGACACAAGCGATAAAGCATGAGGCTCGAGTGGAGGAAATCAGGCACGAGCTCAAGAATGCTGGCCAGAAGTGTGAGGACCTTGAGCAGAAAGGCAAGGAGAAGGTCGCTGAACTATCCACCCTGAAATCCGATCTCCAAAAGGAGCGAGTGGATAGGCGGTTCTTCAAGAGCAAGTCCACCAAGTTAAGGATATCACAGATGGTAAGTCGTATTTACTGTTGTGTGTCTTCTATGATAGCAGGTTCGCATTGCTCACCCAAGTGTGGCATTACTCAAGCACCTTCTCGGACCTCCAGAAGAGCATAGTAGACGCGAATCGGTTCTATGCTTCGCAGGGAGAAGGAGACGAAGCTCGGCTATTCTTGGCACAATTTGAAGCCCCCGCGTGCTCTCCTCTCCTTATCGAGCAGCTGAAGCAGTTGATGGAACTGCAGCTGATGGTGGAGCCAGCCATGAAGGATCTCTGTATCCGGCTATGTCCCAACGAGCCATTGCCGAGCATCTACTTTGGCCTGGTGCAGAAGCTGAGCAACGCCTCACCCCGGATCGACGTGCTAATGCGTTCCTCCTGTATCGAGGGAGCTCGGATGGCCTTTGCAAGGGCCAAGGTGCACTGGACGGGGCTTGATCCAATGAAGATAGCCACCGCTCCTCTGCCCTCTCGAAAGGAGCATAGGTGCCCTAAGCGATACTTCTCCATAGTTATGGAGGTGCTCGAGCGATAGAGGCTCAGTGTTCGAAGGAAAACATTTATGAGGAAATGTGTTGTAATATGTCCAAAGACCTTTTAACGCTTGTATGTTTATGAAGCATGGTTTATCATGTCTTTTATGTTTTGCATTCGTCTATAACTCATGTGTGGATGTTGAAACTAAAAGTTGCAAGTCAGCTTCAGCCCCCATGTAGATACTACACGTGGTGTCTCTTCCTATGCACTGTGACCCTTTGCCGAGCTATCGGTACCTGTAGGCCGTAGTGTGAGGCGGACAAGGCAATCAAACCATAGTGCTTTATTACTTTCACTTAGCCGTAGGAGCGCGAAAAGGAATGCGGGGGGGCTGATGACTAGCCCCAAGTGGTTTGTGATGTTTGGAAGAACCACGGCTAAAGCTAATATCACATGGTTTGGATGAATACCAAACCCAACGTATGACACGGAGTAACCTCCAACGAGGGTTTTAGTATGACACTTAAGCTCGGATTCGCAGATCGGTTCTCGCATACTATGATAGTCAGTTTTCGGCTTTCTCCACTGAGGTGCTTGACCAGACTAGCTAGAAACACAATCGCAGTGGTTCTCCCTTTGCCCTTTTAGCCAAACGAGTGGAACGTAAAGGGGCAAGCACAGGAGCCGGGCAACCCAACTATTGACCCAAGACATAGTTCGGAACCAATGCATATAAAGCAAATTCCAACACGCCAAACGCATAATCAATTATGCATAGGGCAATTTTTAAACTCGAGCCCCCGGTCAATTAGTCGGTTGCGTCATGATGTGTACCAAATAGTTTCGCAACAAGAGGGTGAAAATAGTGCCAAAAAGTGAAGCGACCATGTATAATGGTTCTTTATTTTTCTCAACAACTCTTATTATTCAAATTGTCGAGGCAATTGTTTATACGTATTTGAAAATGAAATATAAATTTTACAAGAGTGGTTGTATCAAGGGTCTTCGATGGGTGACCAGACGTCCTCGATGTGCCCTGTCACTTGTCCGCTCCTGCGCCTCCTAGGGAGTTGTGTACCTCAATGGGTGGTACTGTTCAGCGAACGGACCTTGGAAACAAAATATTGAGAGGTCACCGTAATGTCGGTGAGCTTTACGCCTTTAGCAGCCCTTTATGGTACCTGCAATGTGTCAGAAGACATTTTGATGGTAGTAGTTCGGTCCAGCCGAATACATACACTTTTTATAGTTTTCCCACCGCCTCCCATGGAATTTTGAGCGCGAAGTTGTGCCTCCTTGGCACATGCTTTGCTAGCCCTAGGGTTGAGCAGTGGGCGTCGAGTCCCTATTTATGGGGAGAGGAAGGTTATAGGAGTTCGAACTGTGACCGAGCTCGTTTCTCCACCTTACGTGCCTTTATGGCAGATGTCAGCGTTTGCTGACCATCATTGTAATGGAATTTGACTGCCAGGGCCAACGCATGTTCCTCAGTTTGCAGAGAGCATTCGGTGTTGCTGTTGACAGTAATGACCCCCTTGGGGCTGGGCATCTTGAGCTTGAGGTATGCGTAGTGTGGTATGGCGCTAAAGCGAGCGAACGTTGTATGGCCTAGCAGGGCGTGATAGCCACTAAGGAAAGGTACAATGTCGAAGATCAAGTCTTCACTCTGAAAGTTATGGGGCGAGCCGAACACTACTTCCAGGCTACACAGCCTGTGCACCGGGCTTCGATGCCTGGAATCACTCCTTTAAAGGTAGTGTTGTTGGGTTTGATCCTTGAAGGATCTATACCCATCTTTTTCACCGTGTTTGAGTAAATTAGATTAAGGCTACTTCCTCCGTCCATTAGGACTTTAGTGAGGTGATACCCGTCTATGATGGGGTCTAGGACGAGGACGGCAAACCCCCATGACGGATACTAGTCGGGTGGTCGCGTCGATTGAAGGTGATCGGGTATGCTGACCATGGGTTATACTTCGGGGCTACAGGCTCTACGGCGTAGACCTCTCGAAGCACACGCTTCCTCTCCTTTTTGGGTATATGAGTGGCGTATATCATATTTATGGTTTTTACCTCTGGAGGGAACTTCTTTTGTCCACCGCCGATTGGACTGTGAGGTTCATCCTCATCCTCGTTGTGTGGGCCCTTGCCCTGATCCTCGGTTGCGAGTTTGTCGGTCTGTTTGAATACCCAACAGTTACAGTTGGTGTGATGGTGGGCTTCTCTTAAGTGCCATGGATCTGGAAAGGCCTCTCCATGATCTTGTCCAGTGGCGTGGGTCCGTCGCGATTGCCTTTAGGAGACTTCTTCCACTGCCCTGGACGGGAGTTGCGGAAGCCGATGTTAATGGTCATGTCATCGGCATCACTATTGGTGTGCCTACGCTTATTCTTGTTGCACTTTGGTTTCCTGTTCCGTCCCGAACTTCGGAGGTTCTGGGGTCTTTGGGGTTGTGGCTCCATCTTGCGAGCCAGTTATCCTCGCTCGCACAAAAGCGGGTCATGAGTGATGTAAGGGCGGACATTGTCCAAGGTTTATCCTGACCAAGCTGGCGAGCCAGCCATTCGTCCCGAATATTATCCCTGAAGGAGGCTATTGCCTCGTCGTCCAGGCAGTCGACGATCTGGTTTTTCTTGGTCCAGAACCGGTTCCAGAATTGCCGTACGGACTCTCCTGACTTCTAGACAACGTTGCTTAGGTCGGAGGAGTCCGGCGGCCGAAAATAGGTGCCCTGGAAGTTAGATCGGAATGCATCCTCAAAATCCTCCCAGCACCCGATTGAATTTTCGGGGAGGTTGTTTAACTAGTGCCGATTTGGCCCCTTAATCTTTAGGGCTAGATACTTGATGGCGTGGAGATCATCTCCTCGCGCCATGTGTATGTGGAGGAGGAAATCATCAATCCATACGGCTGGGTCAGTTGTCCCATCGTATTGCTCTATGTTTATGGGTTTAAACCCCTCCAGGAACTGATGCTGCATCACCTTGTCCGTGAAGCACAGTGGGTGGGCAGCGCCTCTGACCCGAGCTATGTCGCACCGATAGTCGGCTTCTGTTCTAGCTCGGTTTAGTTCCCAGCCTCTATTGTTGCGGTCGAGCCAAGGCCGGTACCCGTCCCGTCGATCGGTTGAGTACCCTCTGGATCCGTAGATGGATCTTGTGCGACCTGTGCTATGGTCTAGGTCGTTCCGCAGGTCGAACCTATCATCGGGCTATATTGGCTCTTTTCCCCGTCTTCGGGGTATCGCCGGCCTATAACCAGTGTCGTCAGCCTTCCTGTCTCGTCCTCAAGGAGGGCGGTCTGGCATGTCGTATGGAGTATGTTTGGGAGACAGCGTGTCGGTAAGCTCGTCATCAAATTGTGGCAGCAGCCTTTTCCAGTGACAACGCTAGGGTTTTGAGCATGTCGGGTGGCGGAGGAAGAGGAAGGTAACAATGGAAGGGGGTAACTCGTATTTATAAGGGTGGAGGCATTGTAACTAGTGTGACGAATATACCCCTCACTCTTCGGCTTAAGTGGGACACGTGGCATGCATGCAAACCACCTGACAACCCACTACCATAATCGGAGCAGTGGCGCGGGAGTTGTTGCTAAAGACACAGAGACAATTTGAGATTGAGAATTAATTATGCAGTTGATTTGTCTTCGACCGACAAGGATGCACCGAAGACAGTCATCACGTGTCAATATAGAATGCATATGACTGGATTAGAACATAGTTAGACAAGATGAGAACAGAAAGGAATGTCGGGTCCGATCACATTTGCCTAGGTAAAAGTTGAAGACAAAGCTATAGGTAAAATGTTGTATAGGACAAAGCTCTAATCCAAATGCAGGTCTGCAAATAGTTCTCAACCGAAACACACATGAAAAAAGTTTTGTTCCGAAGACATACGAATCTCGAAGACATGTGAAGAATATGAGATAAAAGCAATATCTTCGAATTTGGTTGGTGGTGTTACCCACCGTATAAGAATGTTTGCCCTAGACATGGTGCACAATTATCGTGGCGCTCTGAAGTCATACTCTTCGTTAATGTGTTCACATTCAGATTGTAAGTCTTCATGAGTTGAAGACATACGTTGCATCATGTGTTGTGCATCAAAGTCATCAACATGCATAAGCATTAGGATGTATTCCCATTTCAATGCACATTTGAGGATTCTATGATATTTAGCTCACACCGCAACTTGCAAAATCTCTTCTCATCCAAAGGCTTCATGGAGATATCTGTCAGTTGATCTTCAGTGTCTGCATGCTTGATGTGGATGTCGCCCTGCATCACATGATCCCGAAGAAAATGATGTCGGATCTGAATGTGCTTTGTCTTCGAATGATGTATAGGGTTGTAGGAGACCCTGATGGCACTCTCATTGTCATAGTGGAGAGGTACATGCTTCAGGTTGATGTTGTAGTCCTTGAGGGTCTGCTTCATCTAGAGAAGCTGAGTGCAGCAAGCGCCAACAACAATGTATTAGGCTTCGGTAGTGGAGAGTGAAACATGGTTCTACTTCTTCAAAGACCAACATACAAGAGATCATCCAAGGAAATGACGAGTGCCAGATGTAGACTTGCGATCAACTCTATCGCCAGCGAAATTGGAATCTGGATAGCCAATCGGTTCAAACCTCGAACCCTTTGGATACCATAATCTTAGCGTTGGGGTGTGAGCCAGATATCTAAGTATTCGCTTCACAGCAAGGTGATGCGACTCCTTTGGTGCCGCTTGAAATCGGGTGCACATGCAAACGCTAAGCATTATATCTGGCCTAGATGCACATAAGTACAATAGAGACCCAATCATGGAGCGATATACCTTTTGGGTCGAAATCTTTAGCATTTTCGTCAGTGCAGAGGTGACCATTTGTAGGCATTTGCTTCTTGTAGACTTTGGCTTCGTACATGCCAAATTTCTTGAGGCAGTCCTTGAGGTACTTCTCTTGAGATATGAAGATGCCATTTGGTTGTTGTCGAATTTGAAACCCTAGGAAGAATTTCAGTTTTCCCATCATCGACATTTGGTACTTCTCTTGCATCATATAGGAAAACTCAACATTGTATTTGTTGTTAGTAAAGCCAAAGATAATGTCGTCCATATATATTTGACAAACAAACAATTCACCATCATAAGATTTAGTAAAGAGAATAGGATCGAGTGAACCAGGTTTGAAGCCTTTCTTCTTGAGGAATTCCTTGACTGTGTCATAACATGCTCGTGGTGCTTGCTTGAGGCCATAAAGTGCCTTGTTTAGCTTGAAGACATGGTCAGGATGCTTTGGATCTTCAAACCCTGGAGGCTGAGCAACATATACTTCTTCCTCAATCTTACCATCGAAATGCACTTTTGACATCCATTTGATGCAAGCATATATCATGATGGTTAGCATAGGCAAGCAGTATACGAAAGGCTTTGAGTCTAGCACCGGGTGCAAAGGTTTCACGGAAGTCAATACCCTCAACCTGTGTGTAACCTTGAGCCACAAGTCGTGCCTTCTTTCTGACGACTTGGCCAGACTCATCTTGCTTGTTGCGGAATATCCACTTGGTTCCGATGATGTTGTGCTTCCTAGGATCAGGATGCTTTACGAGCTCCCACACATTATTCAACTCCAACTCGTGAAGCTCTTCTTGCATGGCTTGAATCCATTTTGATTACTTGAAAGCTTCATCTACTTTGGTGGGTTATGTGATAGATACAAAAGCAAAGTGCGCACAAAAGTTAGCCAATCGAGTAGCTCTTGAGCGAGTAAGTGGACCTGGAGCATTTATGTTGTCAAGCATTCTCTCAATTTGAACTTCATTTGCCACGCGTGGATGAGCAGGGCGAAGACTTTGTTTTGTCTACTGAGCATTGTCTTCGTCAGCAGCAATGTATTCAGGTTCAGCACTATCTTTGTGCTGAGTGGATGGAGGAATGATCACTTCTTCAATCACGGGGTTCTTCAGGCACAATTTCTCTAGTGCACATCAGTCTGATAGCTTCATCAGGAGGTAGTTCATCTAGCACAGGAGGTAGGTGCTCTCTTTGCGAGCCATTAGTTTCATCGAATCTACCATCTATAGTTTCAACCACTTTATTGTGAAAGGTGTTGAAGACTATGTAGGTGTGTGAATCCTTCCCATAACCAAGCATGATACCCTCATGTGTTTTGGGTGCAAATTTTGAAGTGTGGTGTGGATCCCTTATCCATCATCTTGCACTGAAGACTTTGAAATAGCTTACATTGGGTTTCTTACCGGTGAGAAGCTCATAAGATGTTTTCCTGAGGAACTTGTGAAGATATAATATGTTGATGATGTGGCATGCAGTGTCAATGGCTTCAGGCCATAGCTTCCTTGGAGTCTTGTATTCATCAAGCATGGTGCGAGCCATCTCAATGAGTGTCCTCTTCTTGCGCTCCACGATGCCATTCTGCTGTAGTGTGTATGGAGCAGAGAACTCATGAGTGATGCCAAGAGTATCAAGATATGTGTCCAAGCCCATGTTCTTGAATTCAGTGTCATTATCACTCCTGATGTGCTTGATCTTGATGTCGTAGTTGTTCATGCACCTATTTGCGAAGCGTTTGAAGACATCCTGCACTTCAGTTTTATAAATAATAATATGCACCCAAGTGAACTGGGAGTAATCATCAACAATCACGAAGCCATATAGATTTGCAGTGGTAGAGAAGGTGGAATAGTGAGTAGGGACAAATAAGTCCATGTGCAATAGCTCGAAGGGACGTGAGGTAGTCATGATTGTCTTCGACGGATGCTTGGCCATAGTCATCTTCCCGGCTTCACAGGCACCACATAGGTGGTCCTTCTTGAACGTGACACCCTCGACGCCAATGATAAGCTTCTTCTTGGAGAGTGTGTGCAAGTTCCTCACCCCAGCATGTCCTAGCCTTTTGTGCCATAGCCAGCATTCCGAAGCTTTTGCTAGAAGCCATGATGCAACATGTGGTCCTGTAGATAAGTCTACCATATACAAGTCACCACTTCGAAAACCTTCGAAGACTTTGGTTTTCTCATAGGCCATTAGTACCACATATCTGAATTTACCAAATATGACGAGCATATCTAAGTCACAGAGCATTGAGACAGACATTAAGTTGTAAGCAAGGGATTCAACAGGCATGACATTCTCCATGTGTCAGACTCTTGAGATAGAAACTCTACCTAGCCCCAATACTTTGTTGTTGCTCTTGTCAGCAAAGACGATGTGGTCTTTTGTTAGAGATCGAAGAGTTTGCTCCATCAATAGGCTTCGATCATCAGTCATGTGACTGGTACATCCATTATCCATAATCCATTCAGTGGCTTTGGATTTGTCTTCCTTAGAGGTTTTAGCCATGAAGCAATAGGCCGGGGTAGCGTCATTATCACTGGCTTCAGTGTTGAAGAAGGAGCCATTGTCTTCGAGTTCGAAGACAGACATAGGGAGATATGCCGAAACCTTTGCCAGTCCAGCTACTTCAGCGTCAGATTCCTCCTCACATGCTTCCTCAGCATCAGAACTAGATTTAGACTGTGAATCCATCTCCTTTCCATTGAAGCCATGGGCCTTTCCTGATGAACTCTTCTTGTGTGATGAAGACTTTGCATACTTCTTCTTGTTTTTCTCATCGGAATCGTAGTTCTTGCTCTTCTTCTTGGATTCCTTTTCCCACTGAGGACAATTAGCAATGAAGTGACCAGTTTTCTTGCACTTGTGACATATTTGCTTCTTGCTGTCCTTTTAAGACATTTCACTGGACCTCTTGGAATCACGCCTTGAAGATTTTGCATAGCGTTTTGACTTGGCAAATTTCCGGAACTTCCTGACAAGCAAAGCAAGTTCTTTTCCAAAGTCTTCAGCACAATCAGAACTGCAGCCAGAGTTGTCTTCGGACGAAGACACAGCTTTGACCTTCAATGCACAAGAGCAACTATAGCTGGGACCGTAGATGTCTCTTTTCTCAGCTTGTTGGAATTCATGGGTGTTCAACCTCTCGAGGATATCAGCGGGATCCGAACTCTTGAATTTAGGGCACTCTCGGATCATGAGTGCAAGTGTATCAAAGGAACTGTCAAGTGATCTGAGTAGCTTCTTCACGACTTCATGTTTGGTGATATCAGTGGCGCCAAGTACATTCAACTCATTTGAGATGTTAGCGAGTCGATCAAAGATGAGCTGAACATTTTTGTTGTGGAGTCTCTTGAAGCGGTTGAACAGGTTGCGAAGCACATCAACACGGGAGTCTCTTTGAGGTGAGACGCCTCCATTCACTTTGGACAGCCATTCCCAGATTTCCTTGGATGAGTGAAGTGTGCTCACACGACCATATTGTCCTTTGGTCACATGACCACAGATGACATTCTTGGCGGTGGAGTCGAGTTGCGTGAACCTCTTCACATCAGCAGCAGTGACACCTCCGCCAACCTCAGGAATGCCTGCCATGACGACATACCATGGGTCGTTGTCAATGGCTTCGAGATGCATGCGCACCTTGTTCTTCCAGTAGGGGTAGTCGGTGCCATCAAAGACAGGGTACACAGCGGAGACCTTGATTATCCCTGCGGTCGACATAGCTAAAACTCCATGGTAGTTAAATTGAAACACAGAACAAGGGAGTACCTTGCTCTGATACCAATTGAAAGTGCTAGTTATTGACTAGATAGGGGCGAATATGCGATTTTTATGAAAGTCTTCGAAACAGTGAATGTAACCGAATAGAGCGGAAACGTAAACAGGATCAAGTAGGGATACAGTAAATAATCTAGACAAGGCATGCAACACAGTGAAGACATTCAAGCAAGTTAAGCATTATCATCATGAATACTAAGATGAGATGAAGACAAACTTAGATAGTATGGAGATAAGCAGTTAATATGAATGTCTTCGAGGAAAGTCTTCAAGCAATGAATTCACGGTTCACAGTAGGAATGTAAGAGAGTGAAGGATAGAACCAGCTACTTGACGAAGACACTGGATTTCTTGGACCAGTTCTAGTTGTTGTGACAACTGTACGTCTAGTTAGGGAGGCTCAGATTTAACTCAGAAGACCTCGTCTTCACCTTATTCCCCTTGATCCGAAGTCACTTACACAACGCACAATCACTCTGGTAAGTCTTCATGGGAGACTTCTGAAACCCGCACAACCTGGTCACCTGACAATCCACAATGGCTCCTGGACGCTCTAGACCCAAACGCCTAACTGTTTGGAAGATCACAGTCTTCAAGTGTAATAAGTCTTCAGTTCTCTCAGAACAGAAAGTCTTCGATGATGTTCAAACACACTAGCTCTAGGTCTTTAGGTGTATCCTCGCAGGATGTGTATCTCTCGATGTCTTCGAGGTGGGTTGCTCCAGAACGACCACAGTCATATCTCTCTCTTAGCAACCACCTCCTTTTGGTGGAAGGGGTGGGCTATTTATAGCCAGCAGGCAACCCGACCTGATATGACCGAAATGACCCTGGGTAAATGGACAACTGACATGTGTCACAACGGTCGGATTTCAAACACACGCGGCATCTTTACTTGGGCTACAAGTAAAGCTAACTCAACCAACTTTGGAAGAGATTTCCTCTCATTGTCTTTGCTCGAAGACATAGGTGTGGGTTGAGCATCACGTCAGTATCTGACTTCAATCACATCGGCCCCACTTAACAGTATGGTGGTTCCTATGACTCGGAAAGAAGAAATAAAACTACCAAAAGACTTCGTCTTCACGTTTCATTGTCTTCGGGCGAATGTCTTTGCATACCACCAAAGGCTTCAGCTGTCATCAATGTCTTCGGACATTTTTAGGGGTCGTCTTCGAAGGCTAAACTAAAACTCCAAGGACTTCTATCTGTGTTAAACTGTGAACTTTCACAAAGACATTAGCCGCTAACCACGTTTGTCTTCAATACTCTAAAACCAAAAAAGGGTGGCACTAGATGCACTTACAAGTTGCCACATAATCGCGGGCACGGCTTCTCGAAAATATTTAACCCTGCAGGGATGCTCCAACTCATCCATCACAAACTAACCACACGTTGCGTGGAGAACCTCAACCACGGGATAGCCCGCATTATCCTTAGACTTCCGGTGGAAAGCCTCAACCTCGAGATAGCCCAAAGTATCCTCGGTATCTCGTGCACAAGACATTCGAGAAAGGTAAAACAAATCCAGCAAGGCCGCCCGACGTGTCGACGAACCCGATAGGAGCCGTCTATCTCATTTTTAGGACACGGCCGGATGAGCTAGTGTACGGTGGCCTGATAGACATCACCCGAGTTGCCCTGGGGTGGCCTCGCATAGTGCTCTATATAGGACCAATACTCATGAGGAGCACTGGCCCCGGGGTTGATTAATTATCCACGGGTTCATGACGCTCTATGCTAATTTATTACTCCCTCTATAAACTAATATAAGAGTGTTTAGATAACTAAAGTAGTGATCTAAACACTCTTATATTAGTTTATGGAGGGAGTAGTTATTAGGCAAATGTAGTAACAATGTTGGGCCTTGCTAGAAGAATTTTATCCCAAAACGAAAATCAAGGGGGTCCCCATAACAACCCCAATCATGTTAGGAGCGCTCAATATGGAACATAACACCGGTACACAAGTAACTGGGGTGGCAAAAGTGGAACAAAATACCGAGCAAAAGGCCAATCCTTCCACATTTTACCAAGTATATATGTGCCTTAAATTAAATAGCAATAATATTGTGATATCTCAAGTTATCCTTGTTGCCACATGGAAATAGCCTGCATGTGCAACTAACAACGCTATAAGAGGGGCTAAGCAAGCGCTAACATAGCCAAACAATGGTTTGCTGGGATGTGGAGGGGTTAGCGGCTTTTTATTACAATGTTGGGAGGCTTGACATACAAGTGGTAGGTAGCGAGACATAACGATAGAAGCGAGACACCTTGCACAACAATGATAGTAGTGGTATCTAGGGAAATGGCCATCTTGCCTGAGATCCCGCTTGGAAGAAGAACGAATCTATGAAGTAGATGAACCAGCGTAGTCGAACAAATCCTCACACTCTGAATGCTTTTAGAACTCTATCGAGAAGAAGCAATCCAAAAACAAACAATCAACACACGATAACACCACAACATAAGCATGACCTGATGTGCAAACTAATATGATGCATGTTCATACGATTATGCGAGGCATGACAACCACAACAATCAAACACTACAAATTAAGTGAAGTTCAAAATGCAACGAGTTGCATATTAACGAAACTCGACATTCAAATTATTTAGTTCACTCTCGTTTATTTAGACGGCAAGTTTAACTGTTGGTTAACATGGCAAGAGGTGAAGCATAATTAAACTACACTGTCTATGCATCTTAAATGAGGCCGGAAACAACATATAGTATTTCCAAAACGACCCCATATGTTAACTTCAAAATTGGTCCAGATCTGGACTAACCATGTTTCATAATTATTAAATAGAAAAATAAGGTGCACCATGTGATTCTACACATCATTCTAGGCGATTTACGTATATAGAACGTTTAAAACGGAGCTACGGTCTAAAAGATATGACCAACACAAGATAATATGCCATGAATGCAAAATTCATGCAAACAACAACCACAAACATTCCAAATCATGGATGCAGGAAGTTATTATGAAACTACATGAGATTCTAAGCAAGTTCCATATATGGCATGTTCAAAACGTAGCAACGGTTCACCAGATACCAACAATACAAGTTACAGTCATAATTTGTCCAAAACAGCAACATGGCATATTGCAACCCACAATTCAACAAGCTACAGCAATCTAAAATGCACAACAAGGACATGGTGATGTATCCTACATGATGCAAAACAATTCATCTCATGACAGCAAATTACATAGAAGCATGGATTAATAGCAAATGACCTCTCAAGACGGCTTTCTGAACATAGTTTAGGACTTAGTGCAAATTACAGGTTTTAACGGAGCAGTTTTATTCTGAAGGAATATTGGGAGCAACAAAACTATATGCTATAGTACTTACCATGGCATGAAAATCTACAGCATGGTAGCAGACATGATGCACTATAAATAACTCCATTGGAGAATCATCAAAATCTGCATAGAGACTTGGCTAGCATCAACACAATATAGCAATCTAAAATAAGCACACTCTCAGACTTAGTGAAATTTAGGGTAGACATGAGCAGCAATTTTTAACAGATTAGCATGTTTGACAGCAAAACTAATTAGGCTGCAAAACCTATACATGAGAACAAAGGAAACAACGGAGCATAATGTGCTTAACAAAACATTCCATTGGGGAAACAACAAAAGAGCCCTAGATCAATGACAAATCACATGGCAACATGACAACAAAGTATAACAGTTTTCACAGACTTAGAATTATTTTGGACCCTCAAATTAGCAAAATTTGTGTAGCATGTTGGCAACAAGAAAATAACACCTAAACATGAATTATCTACTAAGAGCCTAAATAGTAATTGAGCGCAACATAAATGCATTGCACATAGGGCGAGGGATAGGAGGGACGGAGTGTTCATGTAGTTGGGCCTTAGGCCCAGGTCACTACACAGGCCGGGCAGAGGCGAAACTGGGCCTTGGTGATGGGCTGTGGCAAGGGGCGATGCTAGGCCGCAACAACGGTTGAGCGCGGCCGACCCAGGCTTGCCCAAGCGCGGGTCAACGCATGCGTCGTGCGGCTCCCGACCCGAGCGTAGAGATGAAGCGGCGGCGGCGCTCGGCGCGGCTCCAGGGATGGACAGCTGGCGGCACGAGCACCGGGAATGGAACGGGGATGGCAGGATCCAGCAGATCCAGCCAGAGGTGAGCACAGGACGACGGTGACGTGGCTCCGAGCTCCAACATGGTGACCATGGCGACACGTTGCAAGGAAGAAAAGGGAGGTTAGGGAGAGAAAACAGAGGAGAGGAAAAACGGGATGAACGGCGGCGGGCCTCACCAGTGAGGTCGACGGCACCGACCGGTGAGGATGAGCTTGGGCATGAGCTTCTACTGGAGGAAGACGGTGGGGGGTAGCCCCTTCTACGTTGGGCTTCAGATGGACTAAGAAGGCCCAATTTGGGTTTTGGAGGGCCTGTGATCTGCCCGGCGGCTGGCGGCGGAGGGGTGCCTACCACGTGGCAACAGACTTGGCCAAACGGGACGGCACGACACGGCATGGCCCGGCCGGGCCGTAAACGGGCCTGACACGGCATGTTTAGTAAACGGGTCGTGTCGTGCCAGCACGTGGGTTGCGCCTCCAGGCCCAGGCACGGTCTGATTACTAAACGTGTCGGCCCATTGACCCATTTAGCACGCTGGGTCAAAAAAATAGCCTATTAGTCACATTTTAAAACCTATTGGGATATATTTAAGTATATATATTAAAAAATCTGAAAATACATAAAAAAAATAATGGGTCGTGTCGTGCCGGCCCGGGTGCCCAGCCTCCAGGCCCAGACATGGCCCGAGGCGTGCCGCGTGCCGGGCCCAGCCCATTTACGGTCGTGTCATACCCGGCCCATGGTGGGCCGTGCTGGCGTGCTCGTGGGTCGGCCTGTTTAGCCCGGCCTGTTTGGCCAGCTATACGTGGCAGCAGTGCTATGGAGGGGCACGAAAAACAAGGAAGAAGGCTAGGGTTGTCAAATTTGGCATGGGAGGGTTCTTTTATAGGGGCTAGGGTTAGAGGGTTTTAGGTCGTTTCCAGACCGTTTGATCTCGATCGAACGGTCCGAAATGAAGGCATAGGCTAGGTGGGTTGGGGATGTGTAGTTGGGGTAGTGTTAGAGAAGAGAGGAAAGATTGCGGCCTGTGACACAGTTTTTTAGAAACCTAAAATGTTCGCTAATATAACCGATGACGGTGCCGCTATGGTTGACCATTGGGGTATCAAACGACCTCCGATTGCGGCGAAATTTGGCAGGCGGCCTACCTACAATGAAACAAGACCGCACGTCATGTTTCAACCCAAGCTGAGAATATTTTATATAGGTTGGGGCTGTGTTGTTGGGCTTGTCCTAGAGAAGAGAGGGAAGATTGCGGCCCGTGACAGAGTTTTTTAGAAACCGAAAACGTTCGCTAATATAACCGATGACGGTGCCGCTACAGTTGTCCATTGGGGTATCAAACAACCTCCGATTGCGGCAAAATTAGGCAGGTAGTCTACCTACAATGAAACAAGACCACACTCCAAGTTTCGACCCAATCCGAGAATATTTTATACCCACTTTTAAAACAATATTTTATCAATGCCTTGGGCGCGTGCGTGTGTGGTTGGTCCCAAAACGGTCGATGACAAGAATGGAGTGAACCGACAACTACGAACGGATGCAAGTTTTCAAAAACGACGACAACAGAGTGCCGATGCAATGCAGATGATGCGAATGATGTGATAATGAATGCGACAACCAAATAAATCACACGACAATAACAGATTAAAACGAGAATATTCTGGAGTGTCTGTCTTGGGTTGTTACATTATGAGGCTAACCCGAATAAAATCAAGGCAGTGAACTCGCTTGCTAAGTCGTACAACATCAATGAAGGTTCTGCATGGCAGGTCACATAATGGCCTTAAGCCGGTTTATAAGCCGCCTTGGTGAGAAGGTGATTCTGCTGTAACAGTTGTTGAAAAAGACAGACAATTTCGTCTGGACTGGCGCTACAAACAACGCTCTTGAAGCTCTTAAGAAATAGTTGGTTGAGCCGATTGTTCTTGCCGCCAAGACAAGTCCCAGGGGACATACCAGATAACACGTATTGTACAATACATTTTGATGGATCTAAACTGTTGGAGGGCTCAGGGGATGGAGTTATTTTATCTTCTCCAAGAGGTGACTAATTTTGTTATGTCTTACGACTCATGTTCCCTTGTACTAACAATGCAGTTGAGTATGAGGATCTCCTACATGGGTCCGAATGGCTAAGGAAATGAATCTTAGTCGGGTCAGATGTTTGGGCGATTCAGATTTGGTGGCTCGGCAAGTTTTAGGGACTTGGGACTCAAAAGATCCTCTTATGACGGCTTAACGACGAGCAGTCATGGACGTTGCGGGTCATTTTCAAGGTCATCAGGTTGACCATATTGATCGTCGGCTCAATGAGGTGGCAGATGCCTTGTCACGTCTCGGCTCCTAGCATAAGTCAGTTCCTCCCAATGTGTTCCTTGATGTGCTTTGTCACCCCTCCGTCAAGTTACCATCAGAAGAGGAGATAGCTATTCCCAACCTGGACGCATAGTTGGTGGCGGCTCTTCATGCTATTCCTGATTGGACAATGCCATATTTGGCTTATCTCACTCGTGGCGAGCTCCCAGTTGAGAAAATCATCGCCCCGTGGATCATCAGGCGTTCCAAGTCTATAACCATTGTTAACGGTGAGTTACACCGTCGAAGCAGCACTGGCGTGTTCCAAGGATGTGTTTCCCCTGAGGAACGCCACGAGATTCTCAATGAGATCCACGCAGGAGACTATGGTCATCATGCCGGCTCACGGTCTCTGGTGGGCTTTTCGGCATGGTTATTATTGGCTTACAGCTCACGCAGATGTCAAAGATATTGTGCGAAAGTGCGACGGTTGCCAAAAATTTGCTTGGCGGGCTCCTGTTCTGGCTCAAGAGTTATGGATGATTCTAATAACTTGGTCGTCTGTAGTTTGGGGGCTTGACGTGGTAGGCCCTTTCCAGTTGTCTTCTAACAAAAAAGACTCACCTCCTAGTGGTAGTTGCTAAATTTACCAAGTTGGTTGAAGCGAAGCCTATCAGCAATTATGACGCTCAGACAACAGTCAAGTTCTTGAAAAAGCCGATTTTTTGTTGGCTATCCACACAACATTATCATTGAGAATGGCACCAATTAATCCAAGGGAGCAGTTTTGTCAGCGCGAGCAAAACCGGCTCGATTTAGCCTTAGTTGCACATCCACAATCTAATGGACAGGCTGAGCGAGCTAATCATGAGATATTACGAGGCATCAAGCCTAGGATTATGTTTCCGTTACAGTGAACCCTTGGATGTTGAGTCAAGGAACTACCCACCATCCTTTGGAGCGTATGAACTACTCCCAATAGATAAACAGACTACACATCGTTCTTTCTGGTTTATGCAGCAGAACTGCATTGCCACGCGATATTCACCATGTCTCCCCCCGGATTACTACATATGTTGAAGAAGACAATGAACAGGTGTGTAAAGATTGCTTGGATGCCTTAGAAGAAGAGTGTGACCTGGCAGCAGCTTGTTCAGCCATATATCAGCAAGATCTATGTTGGTATCTCAGAGCCATAGAGTTCGCAGCCAAACTTTCCAAGAAGGCGACTTAGCGCTCTATTTGATTCAAGACCAAACAGGGATGTGATGTCTACTATGCAACTTTATTCTTGTAGACTTTGTTGGGCCTCCAAGCGCAGAGTTTTGTAGGACAATGGTAATTTCCCCTCAAGTGGATGACCTAAGGTTTATCAATCCATGGGAGGCATAGGATGAAGATGGTCTCTCTCGAACAATCCTGCAACCAAATAACAAAGAGTCTCTTGTGTCCCCAACACACCCAATACAATGGTACATTGTATAGGTGCACTAGTTCAGCGAAGAGATGGTGATACAAGTGCAATATGGATGGTAGATATAGGTTTTTGTAATCTGAAAATATAAAAACAGCAAGGTACCAAATAGTAAATAGCAAGCAAAACATTATATAAATGATTGGAAACAAGGCCTAGGATCCATACTTTTACTAGTGCAATTTCTCTCAACAATATTGACATAGTTGAATCATATGTAAGTACCTCTCGTGTGACAAAGAGTTCACTCCATAGTCACAAATAGCGGAGAACTAACGAAGAAATTATTGTAGGGTACGAAACCACCTCAAAGTTATCTTTTCTGATCAATATTATGAGCTATCCGTATAAGTGTCACGGACAGTCCTAGAGTTTGTACTAAAATAACACCTTAAGATACACATCAACCAAAATCCTAAGTCACCTAGATACTCCAATGTCACCACAAGTACCCATGGGCTTGATTATACGATGTGCATCACATAATTTCATATTCATCATGTTCAATACAACACGAAGAACTTCAAAGAGTGCCCCAAAGTTTCTACCGGAAAGTCAAGACAAAAACGTGTGCCAACCCCTATGCATAGATTCCCAAGGTCACGGAACCCGCAAGTTCATCACCAAAACATACATCAAGTGGATCAATAGAACATCCCATTGTCATCACGGATATCCCATCGCAAGACATACATCAAGTGTTCTCCAATCCTTAAAGACTCGACCGGTAAGAAAACTTTAAAGGGAAAACTCAATTCATCACAAGAAGATAGAGAGGGGAAAACTCCATATGATTCATCTATATCAATAAAGCTCATAGTAAATCAAGATCGTGCCATCTCAAGAACACGAGAGAGAGAGAGAGAGAGATCAAACACATAGCTACCGGTACATACCCTCAGCCCCGACGGTGAACTACTCCCTCCTTGTCATGGAGAGCACCGGAATGATGAAGATGGCCACCGGTGATGGTTTCCCCCTTCGGCAGGGTGCCAGAACGGGCTCCCGATTGGTTTTTCGTGCCTCTGGTGGCTTGCGGTGGTGGAACTCCCGATCTAGGTTTCTTTTCGGAGGTTTCTATATTTATAGGAATTTTTGGGATCGATCTCACGTGAAGAGGTGCCATGAGGCGGTGACAAGCCTGCTAGGCGCGGCTAGGGGGTTGGCCGCGCCTGGCAGGCTTGTGACCTCCTCATGGCTCTTCTGGCCCAACTCCAATGCTTCGGGGGTCTCTTTTGGTCTAGAAAAAATCATACTAAATTTTCAGCCCATTCCAAAAACTTTTATTTCTACACAAAAAAGCAACACCATGTTAGTTCTCCTAAAAACAGCGTCAGTCCGGGTTAGTTTTAATAAAATCGTACCAAAATCATATAGAATTATTGTAAACATGGTATGAATGCTTCCTAAATTATAGATGCGTTGGATACGTATCAGCATCCCCAAGCTTAATTACTGCTCGTCCTCGAGTAGGTAAATGATAAAAACAATAATTTATGAAGTGTGAAAGCTAGCATACTGCATAAATTTGATCAATGATAATTCCAAACACTTTTTCTAGCATCATTATATATCATAAACAGCAGCTCATCTCATAAACCTTCTCATGATGAAATAACAAGCTATCCACATGTTAAAGTATAGACTAACAAACTATGCTTTCAGTCACCAAACAATTGGAATTCATCTTATTTTCAGGAAGGGTCTACGTAAGAGCTTTGATTTAGCGAATTCCACATACTCAACGATCATATAGTCTTCCATGATTGCTGACACTCAAAGCATATTTCTAGAGCAAATGGCATCCGTCGAACACAAAGAAAGATAGGGGCTTAAAGTTTCGCCTCCCAACTTATTTATCATATAGATAATTGTCAACAATAATAATTCATGGTCAAATATATTTGAATGGCCATATATGCTTGGATCCTTCCCCAACACATGACGCTTGCCAAGAGAAAAGGCGAAATATAGGAAGTGGTGAAGATCACCATGACTCTTGCATAAAGGTAAGTACTAGAAAGTAAAAGATAGGCCCTTCGCAGAGGGAGCTTTGATTTACAGAGGTGTTGGAACTCGAGCTTTTAAAACAGACATGAATAATAATTTTGGGCGGTATGCTTTCATTATCACCATAACAACCGAGAGATCTCGGTATCTTCCATGCTAGGTACATTATAGATGGTTCCGAAATAGAACGGTAAAGTTTTTACTCCCCCTCCACCAATCAATCACACTCCATGGTGATCCGAATAAACGGGTACTGTCCATACCAACAACATTCCTAGGGGAGTTTTTTTAATTATTTGTATTTTTTTCATTGATTTCGGGACTGGGAATCCCTATTACCAGCCACTTTCTCGTGAATGATAGTGAATCAACACATATCGTGAGAATAACCCACATATCATGGAAGATACTTACAGACCCTAGTCATTATATGAGCTATTCGGGCATACAAAACAAAATATTATTTGAAGGTTTTGAGTTTGGCACATGCAAATTTACTTGGAATGGCAGCTAAATACCGCATATAGGTAGGTATGGTGGACTCGAATGGAACAACTTTGGGTTTAAGGGTGTTTGGATGCACAAGTAGTATTTCTACTTGGTGCGGAAGTTTTGGCTAATATGAGGTGGAAGCCAGCACCACATGTTGGAGGATCCATAACAATATAACTTCTATACAAATATACCCAAGCATAACTCATTACGTTGTCTTCCTTGTCCAACTTCAACTAATTTGCTCAAGTTTGAAAATAATTAATGGGTATTCACAATCATAGAATATGTCCAAGATAGTATATTTATATGTGAAATTTCTCTTCCTTCAATATTCTTTCATCAATGGTTCAAGTGACCAATGTGGTGTTTGCTAACTTTCAATAAATTTTACCACCAATACTTCTTATATGTGAAGTCATTACTCCCCATGGGTTAAGCATATAAAACATGTATAATTTCAAATTTATGATATTCAATTCATTCAACCATTTACTCATAGGATATAAGTGAAGCACAAGAGTAAATGACAAAACTACTCCAAAACATATAAGTGAAGAACAATGAATAGTCAAACAATTAAGTCGCTATGTGAGGACTTTCTCTCTCTCTCTCAATAAAGATTTTCAGATCTGAGTATTTTATTTAAACATCAAGCAAAACAAAAATAGCACTCCAAGAATAGCATGCATCATGTGAACGAATTAAAATTTAGGCTCAACATAGGCTAACCGATAATTATTGAAGAAGAGAGGTGGGATGCCAAGCTTAGATGCTTGAGACGTCTTGAAATATTTACTTGGGGTTCCTTGGGCATCCCCAAGCTTGAGCTTTTGTATCTTGTACAATCCTCCCATATCATGGTTTCACCTATTCTTAAAAACTTCATCCACACAAAACTCAAAAAGAACTCGTGAGATAGGTTAGTACACATAAGAATAAATTAACACTTCATGTACTGCCAATACAATTTGTGCAATACTAGTCAAACATTAGGTACTGTATACTATCATTTTCACAATTTAAATCTACCAATATAGGCTATGGAAACTATAGGATAAGTAGATAACAAAACTATGACAGCAATCTGTCCAAACAGAACAGTTTCTAACAATTTATGAAAACAGTGTACTTCTATAACTCAAAAAATTCTGAACATTTACGACATGCTAAGGAATTTCAGAAACTTTCCACGTTCCAGTAAAATAAGATAATTCATATACTGGACACAAAATTTTCTGTTTTTGCACAGAATCAAACAAGCAAGCATCCACACTATCCCAAAGGCTTTACTTGGCACTTTATTGAAATAAAAGACACAAAACATGATTACTACAGTAGCTTAATCATGTGAACACGCAAAAATAGAAAGTAAAAGTGTTGGGTTGTCTCCCAACAAGCACTTTTATTTAATGCCTTTTAGCTAGGCATGCTGATTTCAATGATGCTCATATATGAATAATAATTGAAACATGCAAAAGAGCATCATGAATCTCATGACAAGCACATTTAAGTCTAACCCAATTCCTATGCATACGGATTTTGTGAGCAAACAATTTATGGGAGCAAGAATCAACTAGCATAGGAAGGCAAAACAAGCAAAACTTCAAAACCTTCAACACATAGAGAGTGAACTTGATATTATTGCAATTCCTACAAGCATATGTTCCTCCCTCATAATAATTTTCAGTAGCATCACGAAGGAATTCCACAATATAACCATCACATAAATCATTCTTTTCATGATCTACAAGCATAGAAATTTTACTACTCTCCACACAAGAAAAACTCTTCTCATGCAAAGTAGTGGGAGCAAACTCAACAAAATAACTATCATGTGACACTTGATTGACATAACCATATTGAATATTAAAATCATGATAACAAGTTTCATGGTTGTCATTACTCTTTATAGCATACGTGTCATCACAATAATCATCATATATAGGAGGCATGTCATAATCATAATAGTTTTGCTCATCAAAACTTGGGGGACTAAAAATATCGTCTTCATCAAACATAGCATCCCCAAGCTTGTGGATTTGCATATCATTAGCATCATGAATATTCAGAGAATTCATACTAAAAATATTGAAATCATGCTCATCACTCAAAGATTTAGTGCCAAACATTTTAATAACTTCTTCTTCTACCACTTGAGCACAATTTTCCTTTACATCATTTTCACGAAAGACATTAAAAAGATGAAGCATATGAGGCAACCTCATTTTCATTTTTGTAGTTTTATTTTATAAAAGCAAACTAGTAATAAAACAAGAAACTAAAATATTCAATTGCAAGATCTAAAGATATACCTTCAAGAACTCACCTCCCCGTCAACGGCGCCAGAAAAGAGCTTGATGTCTACTACGCAATTTTATTCTTGTAGACTTTGTTGGGCCTCCAAGCACAGAGTTTTGTAGGACAATGGCAATTTTCCCTCAAGTGGATGACCTAAGGTTTATCAAACTGAAAACTTCAAAGGGAAAACTCAATTCATCACAAGAAGATAGAGAGGGGAAAACTCCATATGATTCATCAATATCAATAAAGCTCGCAGTACATCAAGATCGTGCCATCTCAAGAACACGAGAGAGAGAGAGATCAAACACATAGCTACTGGTACATACCCTTAGCCCCGAGGGTGAACTACTCCCTCCTTGTCATGGAGAGTGCCGGGATGATGAAGATGGCCTCCGATGATGGTCCCCCCCTGACAGGGTGCCGGAACGGGCTCACGATTGGTTTTTCATGGCTCTAGAGGCTTGCGGCGGTGGAACTCCCGATCTAGGTTTCTTTTTAGGGGTTTCTATATTTATAGGAATTTTTGGCGTCGATCTCACGTCAAAAGGTGCCACGAGGCGGTGAGAAGCCTGCTAGGTGCGGCCAAGGGGGTGGTCACGCCTGGTAGGCTTGTGACTTCTCGTGGCTCTTTTGGCCCAACTCCGATGCTTTGGTGGTCTCTTTTGGTCCAGAAAAAATCATACTAAACTTTCAAACCATTCCGAGAACTTTTATTTCTACACAAAAAAACGACACCATGGTAGTTCTACTGAAAACAACATCAGTCCGGGTTAGTTCTAATAAAATCATACCAAAATCATGTAGAATTATGCTAAACATGGCATGAATACTTCATAAATTATAGATACGTTGGAGATGTATCAGGATGCATAATCTTTCACCACCTTGGGAAGGGCCTTTTGCCTTTGCAAGAACCTCAACAATGGATCATATTACCTGATTGACATAAATGAAGGATCATACACCTCTGAAGAGGAAACTACTTGGCCATGTAACATTGATCATCTTCGGCCATACTATACCTAGAGCCATAGGTTACAACCAATGTACATACCTATGTATTTACCTTTTATGTTCAATATAATAAAGCTGGCACCCCCGAAACTCGGGGTCTCTATCGTCTCATCTCATAAAAATCATGCATGAGTCTTTATTCTTTGAACATAAGTCACTTAGGGGCTCCCGACTCAATGAGTTAGTTGTTAATATCCCACTTTGCCCGGCTAAAAAGCCATTACAAACTTGGTTAAACCTTCCTGTTTGCAAGATGCTACTCCAAAAAGGTGACCCCATGTACTCTTGATAAGTCAATCCATCTGGACCCTAAACTTATCCATGTTAAAACACCGGCGTGAGTCACGTGAGAGCCGGCTTACAGAAAGTGGGGATAAACCGCAGGCTATCATGCTAGCTTCATTGAAGCAAGACTTGAGCCTTTAAACCAGTCTCGATATTGAGCTTTAAAAGGACGGCTTATTAATTTTTTGCACTTTACTTTTGCAAATTTGTATCTCCTCCTATATATATGTTCTAATTCACATGTACAAATTTTATCTTGTCATGTCAACATTTGGTATCCGGGTTATGAAACTGGATCATACAATGACCAATTATTTTCTTTGATAAATCCATCAAGACTATTTTGAATAGTGATGGATGACCTCATCATGTCGGCTCATATTATATAGAATAAAGGTGGCTCATCAAATAACAAAGTTTCTATGCAAAGCAAACCCATTGAAAAGTTGCCACAAATATATCACAAGTTGATGAATTATGACATGCACGATGGCACGATAGACGGGTCAAGTTTGCTACTCCTATTATAGGCTCACATCAGAAGCCACAAAATATCACAAGTTTTTTGACAAGGGACAAAGAATTACTCATGCATACTAACTTGTGTGTCCTTCCCCATAGCCTATTTATGTTGGCCTTCCACGCCCGTGGCTTCTGGCTCCACTTGAACCGACTCATCTTGCTAGGTCTGGAGGTCCTTTTGAATCCACTGAATTGTGATAAGAGCTTTGTAGTTTGAGTCTCCAAGCACAATAAAGGATGAGCCAACATCATGAGCAAATGATTTCTTATGGCGGGGAGGCAAAAGCTCAAAAGGTTTATCCTTTGGTGGATCTATGCGCTTATTCTCCATCAAATAGGAGGATAGATACTTTTCTAGATCCATCTCGTTAGCAACAAGAGTTGATAGAGGGTGGGTCTCCTTTACGCACTTGGTGAAGTCTTCCTCCGAAAACTACGAGCCGTCAATTTTAAATTCTGGAAACCCACCGCCCATCGCCACGAGGTCCAACTAAGGCAAATATACTTTTGTGCGAGCAAGCGCCATATTCGCTCCCATACAAGCCGCCAATCTCCTGAATTCTTCAACCCACTAAGGCACTATAGACAGCTGATTCGGCATATCTTTAAGTCTTTTAGGATGCTTCTCGAGATATTTTACTGCCATGATGGAAAAAACAGATCATGTGAACAACTGTTCCACAGATGGGAAGATCCCCTTCAGCTTGAATATTGGCTTCTACAAGACATTGTGAATTTTTCGTCCTGCACAAAGAGGACAAACATGAACATAAACCGACAAACATGATGACCCAAAATTTAACAATAGAGAGATCAACAACCGTACCAAAGATGGCAGCAATCATGTTAGTAATTTACTTCTTCATCGTCCGCAACTCATTAGTCACAGGCCCAAGCTTGTTTTCCACATCTCTGACATGCTTCGGTAGGGTGGCTCTTTCTTTATCAAAATTGTCCCTGGCTTGACCAAGGAGATCCTTTGCTTCGCGTGCATAATCTTGCAAGCAAGCCGCCAAAATTTCTGCATCAACCTTGAGATTTTTCTCCTGTTTAAGTCGCCTTTGTAAGCCGGTTGCAATGGACTCGGTCTCATTCAATGATTCATGCACATACAAAAGCATAAGAGCAAGTATACACGCCCCGAGCCACCACAGGCAGGCGACCTAGTCCTTGGGGGCTACAACATTCAAAAATTAATTTTATCTTACAAGTCCCATGGAGTTGCAAGCAATCCACATGGCACTTTGGGGCTAATGTAAGTTACTTCTCTTCTAAACAACAAAAAGACTCTGCTATATCAAAGAGATAAGCTAGCCCTTGGGGGTTACAGGTGGAATTTTTTTCTCTTCAGGTAATCCAAAAATTACCGGGTCATTATTATCATAATGACCCGGCCCTTGGGGCGCTACAGTTGGTTCTTACAAACTACAATAAAGAGCCAGCTCACTACTTATTGTACTAAGCTGGCCCTTGGGGGCTATAAGAGTATACATGATGGATGGGAAAGGGTAAAGTTTTACCTCGTATTTCTGCTTCAAAGTGTTTACCAAATTCATCTAAATTTCCCAGCTGTTAGATAGCCAGGTCAGATATTGTTTATACACGCCATCAGTGTCAAGAGCAGAAAACTCTGGAAGCTCCATCTTGTCTTTTCTTTTCTCCAGCATCTCTGGCTCATTTTTGGTTACAAGCTTAGCCAAAGCAGATGAAGTTCCAGGAGCTTGGAAACCTTCTTTTACAATGACTACTTTTGTATTTTCAATGGCGGCTGATGGGGCGATGCTATCCTCGTTAAGCATAGGACTTGAAGGAGGAGGAGGACTTGGTGGTTGAAAGGCTAGGTCATTTGACACAGCCTGAACTTGAGCCATCATTTCCGTTATTACTGGCTCTTCAACATGTGTCGTTTCCTCGTCACAAGACGGCCCAGACCCCAACTCTGGAATATGTTGGCCAATGGGCTCAAAATGAGTCACCACCTCATCTGGTGGTGGATTTTGAATGATGTGTTCCACAGCATCAGATGATGACTCGCCCACCTTTGCTTTCATTCTCCAGTCATAAAAATAAAGAATTGGATTAAGGAAAAGATAAGTAATGTTGACACCTGATTTTGGCATGGTGTGAAATGCAATAAAGATGGACTCAAACGAAAAGGTTTTTTCTACGAGAAAGTTTATATTGCCGAGTGAAACAATCTTGATGTTTAGGCCATCACCATTTGGCGTCATTTCAAGGGCCAAATCATACTTGGATTGTCATGTAGATGTTCTGAGTGCTTTTTGGTCTATTACACCTCCAAGACAACCTCGAATAAAGGAATGTTCTACATGGATTGTCTTCGTCTCATCGAGCTAGTCAGTTTTGATATATAAATCATCCCAATCTGAGGTCATATGCAAAAGTTAGAGGAACCAGAGTGCAGCCCTACCACAAAGCAAAATGTGGCGCGGGAGATCAGACACATGTCTGATGGGTCGCGCGAGTCATTCGGCCGTCAAGACGTCCTCGGATGGAAAAACTTACAGCATGAAAAAGTTTCTTATCGTCGAGGCGATTGATTTTGATATATAAGTCTTCTCAATCTGACGTTGCATGCAACCTGGAGAGGCAAAACAAAATCAGCATGAAGTTTCACTCGGGATTTCCGAGTGAAAGATTGCCGGCCGAGGGAAACGTCTGTCGTCCGGTCGAGTGAAAAGTTTTCCGTCCAACCGAGTGAAATTGCCATCCGAGTGAAAATCGCCGGCCGAGTGAGATTGCCATCCGAGTGAAAATCGCCGTCCGAGTGAAAAGTACCGGTCGAGTGAAAGTACTGGCCATGTGCAATTGCCGTCCGAGTGAAAATCACCGTCTGAGTGAAAAATATCGGTCGAGTGAAAGTTTCGGCCGAGTGGAAGTATTGGTCAAGTCAAAGTTTAAAATGACCTTAGATAGAAAAGTGTTCAACACGAAAGTTGTTTGAAACGTCAAAACGGACAACTTTACTTTTAAGGTCATTATCATCTGAGATAGTATACGGCCTGGACAGACGCCACAACGCTCGGACAGTCCAGTCTGCTACGTGATCGAGTCCGATTCGAAGTTAAATATGACCTCGTGGAGTACTCAAGATGGCTTTATTTGGGAAAGTGATCAACATAAGGATTGTTTGCCTCATCGAGGCGCACAAAATTGATGTTTGGACCGTCTCCATCGGAGGTCATATGTAGATTTCACGGCCCACGCAAGAAGAAAGACAGAAGAGTGGGCCAGATTTGGACTGAATCCGAGAGGAACTAGAACTAGGACTCTAGGACGTGAATTGATGTAATTTTCTTGTAAGGAAAGCCTAGATGGATCCTTTGCTTGTATGGGAAGTCCATCCGCCTCTTATATATGTTGGAGGTGATGGCCGATTAAACAACACACAATCAAACAAATCAATCCATACTACTTTTTCATCTACGTTCTTCGTTTTTCTCTCGTTCTTCATTGTTCTTCGTTTGAGAGCTGCGAATTCCAAGGCTCTAGGGGCGAGCGAATCGACCTAGGGCAGCCCATAGCCGCCGCACTCCCTGATGGGGTCCCTCCCAGGCGTGCGGGGTTTCGGGTCTACAAAAGCGTCCGCCGACTGTCTTGCGCATCGCGCTGCCGGACGGACCTCCTTCGACGTGAGCTGCAGTGCTTCACCCCCGGTGTCAAGGGTACATGGTGACGTGTTCGTGTGTCAACACACTTTTTGGCGACTCCGCTGGGGACTAAAGATCAATCATCCTCATCAACCATCATGTCTGATCTTCCCAAGCCATCTGAGATAGATGTCGATAACATCATTAAGCCCAAGCTTGATGAACTATCGGCTGATCATCGCCAGGCTTATGAGGAGTACAAGAAGGCACGTGAAGAGAAGGAGTTGCAGGAATTCCTTGGAAACTTCAAGAAAGATCGCCAAGGCAATATCACTCCGATTGGAGAAATCAAGTTCCCTCCTCTTCAAGCCGAGCAGGTTAAGCCTCCTGTAAGTACTACCTTTTCTCCTAAGCAGTGGGCTGCGATTGAGAGTCATATTGCCGATGGTAATAATTTGGTCTATCAAACTTTTAGAAAATACCAATGCGCGGAAAAATATGCCTCAATCGTCTAGTGTTAATATTGGTGTGGCTGCTAGTGTAGAAAACCCTAATCTGTCTTTACCTCTTTCGTTGGCACCTCCCATGCCGATGAATTACTATCCTACCCACACTAATCAGATTATGGCTGCACCTACTAATTCCATCATGAGCATGCCAAGTTCGGTACCTATACTGAACCAAGTTGTACCTATAGGTGCGAGCACTCGGCCACAGCTGAACTACAGTTCGGCATATGTGCCACAGTTCCTGCCTACTGCTTGCAATTCTACTCCTCACATCGCACAATATCAAGCTTCACCATCTACTGTAGACGATACTTTAGCTAGTTGTAGAGAGGAGATGGCTAAGATGCTTAGGGAGAATTTTGGAGTTGAGTTACTTCGGAATCGGATTTACCAAAATCCGTACCCCGAGTAATTTGACGCTATCCAGTGCCCTCCGGGATATAAAATTCCAGATTTTGTTTAAGTTCAATGGAGAAGGCACAAAAACCACATGGGAACTTGTTAGTCAATACTTAGCACAACTGGGTGAAGCAGGCTCGCTGAATGAATTGAAAGTGTGATTGTTTCCTTTATCATTAACTGGTACGACGTTTTCATGGTTTTCTTCTCTACCACATGGTTCTATCCGTGTGTGGTCGCAGCTGGAATAGAAATTTCATGATCACTTTTATAGCGGCGACAACGAACTTAAATTATCACATCTTACATCGGTTAAGCAGAAAAATAATGAATCGGTCTCCGATTACGTCAAGAGATTTAGAGATACAAAGAACCGGTGCTATAGTTTGGTGATAACCGAGAGGGACTTGGCTGACCTTGTGCTTAGTGGTTTGAAAACTCAAATTAGGGAAAAGCTAGAAGGCTATGAGTTCTTAAGTGTCAACCAGGTCCTGCAAAAAGCTTTGGCTCAGGAGAGCCGGAGCAAAGATCTCAAGGAGGTGCATAGATATAAAACTGATCGTCCTAAGATGAATATGGTTGAGTATGGTAGTGATCACTCGGACGATGAAGGTAATATGTATGCTGCTGAATTTGTTTGGACGTATAAGGCCAAACCATTTACTTGCAATGATCTGAAACCGATTCATAAGAATTGTGATGAAGAGATGAAGTTTACTTTTAACATTGCTAAGTGTGACAAAATATTTGATGCTTTGTTGCAAGCTAAGATTATTAGGATATCTCACACTTTATCATCGATTGAAGAGTTGAAATGGCGTGCTTATTGCAAATATCATAATTCTTTTTCTCATGCTACTAATGATTGCAATGTTTTCCGACGACGGATACAATCGGCCATTAATGACGGATGATTGAACTTTTCTGAGATGCAAATTGATAAGCAGCCCTTCCCAATGAACACTTTGGATTTGGAGGGGAAAAGTTGCTCATTCGGCCAGAGGTAGTCGAATCGGCTAATAAAACTAATGTCATCATTGGTGAACCTAGGAAAAGCAAGGAAGACAGCAAAGTCTTGGGAAGGCAGGTTGTGCTTGACAAGCAACCCAATGACAAGGAAGTAATCAAGATCACCACCAAGAATCCTGCACTTGGGGGGCAACCATAGGTGCAACAAGACACTCGTGTTAAATTTGTTAAACCCAAGAGTCCAGAAGTTGGCAAGTGGAAGAGGAATGAAGTCAAGGTACATCGTAAGCGAATCAAGCCAACTTTTGATATGCTATTGTCCAAATATGCAAACAAGTCGGCCGGTTCTAGCTCTAATCGGTCATCGTACCTGAAGCGACCAAGGTCACCATCAGCTGATATGTTCAGTCGGTATGCAAAACCGACTGGATCAAGGGTGTCGTTTCCACAAGAACAACACAACCTGTTTGGGATCGACTTGGATGCTCGTATGAAAACCGACTGAACATTGGTGTCCATTACTCGGGTGGTCAAAATATGCCTCCGAGTGAAAACTATCCGAGGGTAAGAATGCACCCGAGTGGAAGATATATGAATGAAAGAATACGGTCGAGTGGGTTCTACTCAGTCGAGCATCCGAATGGATTTCATCCGAGTAAAAAGGTGCGCCCGAGTGAAAACTATGTAAGCCAGAAAAGTCGACAAGAGTGGTGCGTCAAGCTGCCGAGTGTTGCAGCAATGGAGTCAGGGAAAGGCAAAAAAATATCAATGTTGACTCACTCATCTTGAGAAGTGAAACATTCACCACACAACAGTCGACTGTGCGTAGCAACCCAACTGAGCCGATACTTGTTATCATGCCAAAGCACTCGACCAATGATCATGAAGCAAGTACCAGCCAAATGAAGCCAACTGATCCTAAATACACTCGGGAAAAGTGGTGTCCTCTAGGGTTAACAAAGACACAAAAGAGGAAATTACAGAGGTTGAGGAATCAAGAGATGGCAGAACAAAGAGGCTGAGAAGCAAAGGGATGAGTTGTTTAATGTCACTCGGCCCATGATACCAGCAAAACAAATGTGGAAGTCCAAACCAATGCGAGACATAGATGCTTCTACATATATCACAATAGCAATTACATCACCAAAAGAGGACGATGTAGTTGTGACATCGCCTCGGTCGCCTATTACTTCTCCTTCACTCGGACATAATTCAGATTTAGTAGATGCAAGCGAAGAGGAAGACGATCTGTTGGACTATGAGTCTACACCGGTTCATGAAGTTATGGATATCAATATGGTGTATTACTTACCTGCTGAATTTCGTGCTGTAGATGAAGAAGGGGAAGTGGCTCAGCTGGATTTTAGCCCCAGAAATGCAATATTCGAGAAGCCAAAAGAACTAGTGATGCACTTGAAACCATTGTACCTCAGAGGTCATATCAATGGATCACCACTCACTCAGATGCTTGTTGATGGTGGTGCTATGGTGAATCTCATGCCCTATTTGGTCTTCAAGAAATTGGGTTTGCCCCATGATGAATTAATCAAGACCAATATGGTGCCTAATGGGTTTGAAGGCAAAGAGAAAATTGAAGCCAAAGGTGTGATGTATGTGACCTTATAGTCGGGAGAAAAACTTTGGCTACTGCATTCCTTGTTGCTGAGGTGCAAGGTAACTACAACGTCATACTAGGTCGTGATTGGGTTCATGCAAACCAGTGCGTACCATCTACCATGCACCAGTTTTTGATCCAGTGGGTTGATGATGAGGTGGAAGTAATTCATGCGGATAATTCGGCTTGTGTTGCTTTGGCCGATGCATCGGTGGATTGGCAACACCCCAATGCTACTTGCTTGACGGAACGCGACTTGTCAGAGTTTGATTTCCTTAGTGCAACGAAGAATGGCTTTGTGCCCATCTCTTTAAAGCCGATTCGTGGCAATCGGCTCCAAGGTATGATATGCTTAAATGGATTCTAATTTCCGAGTGGTTGCAGAAACGTCTTGCAGAATATCGGTCTAGTGAGAACGATATGTATGAATCTATAGAGGAGTTGGACGACATGGATAAATTAGGACAGGGTTTTCAATCGGAAGATCCATTAGAAGAAATAGATATAGGGGATGCTTCAGTTCCTAGGCCGACGTTTGTAAACAAGAATTTGAAAGACGATCATAAAGTTGAGTTGACCGGGCTATTGAAAGAATATGTTTGTTTCTTTGCATGGGAATATCATGAGATGCCAGGTTTAAGCCGAGAGCTAGTGGAGCATCGATTACCTATAAAGGCCGGTTTTAGACCTTACAAACAATCGGCCAGAAAATTTAATCCAAAAACATATGACCGGATCAAGGAGGAGATCGGTCGGTTGCTCAAAGCTAATTTCATTCGGCCTTGCAGGTATGCCGAGTGGATCTCTAACATTGTGCCAGTAGAGAAGAAGGGCTCTGGCAAGATAAGAGTGTGCATTGATTTCAGAGATTTGAGTAGAGCTACGCCCAAAGATGAGTATCCCATGCCCATAGCTGATATGCTTATTAATGATGCTTCTGGACATCAGGTCATTAGCTTTCTTGATGGCAATGCAGGGTATAACCAGATTTTCATGGCCGAAGAGGACATGTCCAAAACGGCTTTTCGGTGCCCCGGATTCCTTGGTTTATTTGAGTGGACAGTGATGACCTTTGGTTTAAAGAATGCTGGCGCCACGTATCAGAGGGCTATGAATTTAATATTTCATGATTTACTCGGTGTTATACTTGAGGTTATATTGATGATATTGTTGTCAAATCAAATGCTTTTGAATCTCATCTGGCCGATTTGCGTTTGGCCTTTGAAAGGATGAAAAAAATACGGACTGAAGATGAATCCTTTAAAGTGTGCATTTGGCGTGTCGGCTGGAAAGTTTTTGGGTTTCATTATTCATGAGAATGGTGTAGAAATTGATCCCAAAAAGATAGAAGCTATACAAAAAGTGGAGGCTCCAACATGCAAGAGAGATATGCAAAAATTCCTTGGCAAGGTCAATTATTTGAGAAGGTTCATAGCTAATTTGTCAGGGAAGGTTGATGCATTCACCCCTATCCTTTGGTTAAAGAATGATGTTGATTTTACTTGGGGGGCAAAACAGCAAGAGGCATTCGACATGATCAAGACTTATTTGAGCACTCCTCCGGTGATGAAAGCACCCCAAACATAAAGAACCCTTTAGGCTTTACATTGCGGCAGAGGAAGGTGTTATTGGTGTTGTATTGACTCAAGAAACCGAAGGAAGAGAGTATACTATTACATATTTGAGCCAACGCTTATTGGAAGCCGAGACAAGGTATACATTTATTGAAAAATTATGCCTTTGTTTATATTATGCTTGTACAAAACTAAGACATTACCTAGTGTCGAGTGCCTGCATAGTAGCTTGTCAAACCGATGTCATTAAACACATGTTGCATAGGCCAATTCTTAGTGGTAGGATTGGCAAGTGGGCTTACACTTTAATTGAATATGATTTGGCTTATGAATCTCTAAAATCCATGAAAGGCCAAATTGTTGCTAATTTTATTGTTGAGCATCGGATTAATGACAAGCATGATGTTGATATAAACCTTGTTTCATTAGTGCCATGGAGGTTATATTTTGATGGTTCAGTTTGTAGCGATGGCCAACGTGTTGGTATTGTTTATATATCTCCTCATGGTGCTGTTTTTGAAGCCTCATGCCAACTGGAATACTTTTGCGCAAATAATCGAGCCGAATATGAAGCATTGTTATTCGGTTTAGAGATGTTGCTCACTATAGGTGCTACGCATGTTGAGGCTTTTGGTGATTCGTTATTAGGAGTGTAGTAGGTGTCCAAAGTCTTTCAATGTTTAGACGAATCACTTAATGTTTATCTTGATAAGTGTCTAGATGCGATTTCTACTTTGGATTATTTTAGCATTGCTCATATATCTAGACGTGACAATTGGAGAGCAAATGAGTTAGCACAACAAGCATCCGGTTATCATATTGCTCATGGCATGTTTCATGTTTCTCAGAAGTCGATGTCTTGTCTTGCTAATATGGGAGAGGCCGAATTAGAGCCCACTGATACGTCCACTAACAATAAATCTAGTGCAGATGAAGACCATGACTGGAGGAAGCCCATTATTGATTACTTGTGCAATCCGAGTGAAAGGGTGGATAGGGCTGTTCCACGTATGGCTTTCAAATATATGATGAGAGATGATGGTCTTTATCGCCGAACGGTTGAAGATGTTCTTTTGAAGTGTTTGGACAAATACCAAGCAAGAGTTGCTATGGGAGAGGTACATGAAGGTATTTGTGGTACTCATCAGTCGGCACCACAAATGAAATGGCCCTTACGACGTGCTGGATTTTATTAGCCAACTATGATCAATGATTGCTTCAGGTATTATAAAGGGTGTGAAGCTTGTCAAAAATTTGGTGATATTTAGTTGGCTCCTGCTGCTATGTTGCATCATATTATCAATCCATGGCGTTTTAGAGGATGGGGTTTAGACTTCATTGGACAAATTCATCCATCTTCTTCAAAGGGGCATCGGTTCGTGTTGGTGGCAACCGATTATTTCACTAAATGGTCTGAAGCAGTACCTCTCAAGAACATGACACATACAGAGGTAATTCAATTCATAACCGAACACATTATTCATAGATTCGGCATTCCTCAGACATTAACTACAAATCAAGGTTCATCTTTCATGTCACATCAAGTTAGAGAATTTGCCGAATCATACAACATAAAGTTGCTCAATTCACCTCCGTATTATGCCCAAGCTATTGGACAAGCTGAGTCTAGCAACAAAATATTGATTAAGCTCATCAAGAAGAAAATTGAGGATAATCCAAGAAAATGGCATGAGTTGTTGTCTGAGACTTTATGGGCACATAGAATCTCAAGGCATGGTGCCACGAAGGTAACTCGATATGAGCTAATATACGGTCAAGAGGTTGTTTTACCTGTGGAGATAAATTTGAGTGCTTTGAGAATAACCAAACAAAATGATTTATCGGCAGTGGACTTTTATGATTTGATGACGGACAATATTGATGAGGTTGCTGATAAGCGTTTGGCTGCATTAAAAGCCATAGAGAAGGACAAATTGAGGGTAGCAAGAGCTTACAATAAAAAGGTCAAGTTGAAGAATTTTCAAGTTGGCGATCTTGTGTGAAAGGTAATTCTGTCGATTGGTTCTAGAGATAGAAAATTTGGGAAGTGGTCTCCAAATTGGGAAGGTCCTTTCAGGATTGCAAGAATAGTTCCTAGAAATTCATATTTAATGGAATCCATACAAGGAGTATTATTATCTCGAGCTCTCAATGGCAGATATCTGAAGAAGTACCACCCGAGTGTGTGGCAAGAAGCCTAATTAGGCAATGGCCGATATATGATTATCGCCCTTAGCATAAACATGGCTGATACATCATTATCGCCCTGAGGAATATAGATGGCCGATGGAGTGTTGACATCGTCCTTAGAACAAACATAGTGCAAATTATTTTTCGGCATGCTAGCTTTGCCGAAAAACAGGGGGGCATGTGTTGACACCTGATTTTGGCACAGTGCAAAATGCAATAAAGATGGACTCAAACGGAAAGGTTTTTTCTATGAGAAAGTTTATATTGCCGAGTGAAACAATCTTGATGTTTAGGCCATCATCATTCGGCATCATTTCAAGGGCCAAATCACACGTGGATTACCATGTAGATGTTCTCATTGCTTTTTGGTCTATTACACCTCCAAGACAACCTCGAATGAAGGAATGTTCTACATGGATTGTCTTCATCTCGTCGAGCCGATCGGTTTTGATACATAAATCATCTCAATCTGAGTTCGTATGCAAAAGTTAGAGCAACCAGAGTGCAGCCCTACCACAAAGCAAAATGTGGCGCAGGAGATCAAACACATGTCTCATGGGTCGCGCGAGTCATTCGGCCCTCAGGACGTCCTCGGATGGAACAAGTTACAACATTAAAAAGTTTCGTGTCGTCGAGGCAATTGATTTTGACATATAAACCTTCTCAATCCGGGGTCATATGCAACCTGGAGAGGCAAAACAAAATCAGCATGGAGTTTCACTCGGGATTTCCGAGTGAAAGTTTGTCGGCCGAGGGAAACGTCTGCCGTCCGGTCGAGTGAAAAGTTTTTCGTCCAGCCGAGTGAAATTGCCACCGAGTGAAAATCGCCGGCCGAGTGAGATTGCCGTCCGAGTGAAAATCACCGTCCGAGTGAAAAGTATCGGTCGAGTGAAAGTACTGGCCGAGTGCAATTGTCGTCCGAGTGAAAATCACCGTCCAAGTGAAAAATATCGGTTGAGTGAAAGTTTCGGTCGAGTGAAAGTTTAAAATTGCTTCGGATGGAAAAGTGTTCAACATGTAAGTTGTTCGAAACATCGAAATGGTCAACTTTGCTTTTAAGGTCATTAGTATACGGCCTGGACAGACGCCACAACGCTCGGACAGTCTAGTCTGCTACATGATCGAGTCCGATTCAAAGTTAAATATGACCTCGTGGAGTATTCAAGATGGCTTTATTTGGGAAAGTGATCAACATACGGATTGACTGTCTCCATCGGAGGTCATATGCAGATTTCACGTCCCACGCAAGAAGCAAGACAGAAGATAGGGTCAGATTTGGGCTGAATCCGAGTGGAACTAGAACTAGGACTCTAGGACATGAATTGATGTAATTTTCTTGTAAGGAAAGCCTATATGAATCCTTTGCTTGTATGGTAAGTCCAGCCGCCTCTTATATATGTTGGGGGTTACGGCCGATTAAACAACACACAATCGAACAAATCAATCGATACTAGTTTTCATCTATGTTCTTCGTTTTTTCTCTCATTCTTCGTTGTTCTTCATTTGAGAGCTGCGAATCCCGAGGCTCTAGGGGAGAATTAATCGACCTAGGGCAGCCCATAGCCACCTCACTCCCTGACGGGGTCCCTCCCGGGCGTGCGGGGTTTCGGGTCTACAAAAGCGCCCGCCGACTGTCTTGTGTATCGCGCAGCCGGACGGACCTCCTTCGACGTCAGCTGCGGTACATCACCCCCGACTTCGAGGGTACATGGTGACGTGTTCGTGTGTTAAGAAATAATTTAGAAATAAATGGAATCGAGGAAAATAGAAGCGTACCCGCGGTTAATGGTAAATTCTGCAAGTTGTGTCGTTGTTGAGTCGCAAGAAGAAGGCGGGGATTCCTGATAAAGTGAATTAGAAGGGATGAGAGGTTGCTTAAATAGGTAGGCTTGTGGATGATAAGCCGTTGGGCTGTGCGGCACCTCAACCCGCTGTTTGCGAGATGCCGTCTCAAGAGAGAGGTCAGCGGACAGCTCCCCGGAGCTACTCCGGGTCTTGCGTTTTGAAGAGTCGGTGTGTTGAGTTTTCTTCAAAATAAAGTTTGGATCTAAGTAAGTGTCTCGATGAGAAAACGTAACCTTCCTGATGGCTTGTCTTGTTTTCTTAGGAATATAGGTTTCTGATGAGTTGGAGGAAACTCAAATTACAAAACATTATCGTCTTAACTAGTTTTGGAGTTATCCTGGAAGGAGGATGTGTCAGCAAGATCAACAAATAATTGGCCAGGTGAGTCAAATTCTACCTCAGTTTCTTCCTCTGGATAGCCTCATAGGGTGGGCCATCCATCTGTCCAGATGAAGGAGGAACAGGGGTCCTTGCTTTGGCCTTTCAAAAATCAGAATTAGCCTGCAGGAATGGTACAAGCCAGAAAATAAGTATGATGTGGAAGAAAGTTGTGACAAAAAAGGGATGGTTTAAAATAATACTTACTGGAGGAACCAGTCATACTACACTTCTCTTTCGAGTCACCGAAGAATTTCTTGGTAGCTTTATTGATTTCATTTTTCAGGCAAATCTGCCTTGCTGAAGCGCTGACCATCTATCGATTCAGTCGTATAATTACACATCAAGTCGCCCCTTAAACTCAGGGTCTGAATTCGCCTGCTTAACCAGTACCAGGTCAGATTGATTCCGGTGAGACCATGAGCGATCAAATCCCTTAACCTCAAAATTACATGTGCCAATAGTTTCTGCTCCTCTTCAGTTGGCCAACCTGGAAATTCACTTGTATCTTTAAGGTGTTCCAACATGTAAACCGTCACGGGGTTCTGACCTTCTAGGGCAGTATTCTTATAGTAAAACCAAGTGGAATTCCAGCCTTAGGGTGACTTGCAAGTTTTGATTTTGGAAATGCACTATTCTTCCTCTTCTGAATCAAAATTCCTCCAAGCTCTATACTAGGACCATTCTTCACTTCAGTTTGATGGCTGATATAAAAGAATTGCCTAAAGAGGGTGACAGTGGCTCAATCTGGAGATATACTTCGCAAAGTACTTAAAACTGGCAAATGTTGGTCATTGAATTGGGACTAATATCTTGTGGTCTAAGCTGGAAGAAATGAAACAGAACTCTAAAGAACTTTGACATGGGCGGTTGGAAGCCTCTATGCAAATTATCTACAAAAACAACAACCTCCCCTTCTGTGGGTTGAGGGGTGGATTCCTCTGCTGTGGAACATTGCATGGGAAACAAAAAAAATCCTATGCACACGCAAGATCTATCCATGGTGATGAGCATCTACGAGAGGGAGAGTGGATCTACGTACCCTTGTAGATCGCTAAGCGGGAAGCATTAAGAAACGTGATTGATGTAGTCGAACGTCTTCGCGATCCAAATCGCCGAGCGTCCCGCGATCCAATCATGATCCGTCTCGATCTAGCGCCGAACGGATGGCACCTCCACGTTCAGCACACGTACATCTTGATGACGATCTCCACCTTCTTGATCCAGCAAGAGGGAGCGGAGAGGTAGACAAGTTCTCCGGCAGCGTGATGGCGTTGCGGTGATGGTGGTGGAGCAATTCCAGCAGGGCTTCGCCACTGAAACCAATCTAGAGGAGAAACTACGAACTAGAGGAGATGCGGCATGTGGCTTAGGGTTTCTTGATGTGTCCCAAGTGCTAGCCTCGCCCCTCTATTTATATGTTGAGCCCTAGGGTCGAAACTTGGAGAAAAATCCTCCTCAAGGTCGGTTTGCCCGCAAGTCAAGAGTCCTTCTCGGACTCTAGGACCAGACGCCAAGGTCCTCGGCATCTGGCCCCAGACGCTAGGGTCCATGGCGTCTGGCCCCTGGCCTCTACAAAACAGCTTTTGCACCTTCCTAAAGGCTCATGGGCTTTACCCCTTGGCCCAAATAAAGTGTTCTTGTACCCCGAACATTTCGGGAAACATCCGAAACAATTTCCGATGAATTCTGGAACCCTTCTTGAGACCAAACACTATTATCCCATATATCAATCTTTACCTTCGGACCATTCCGAAGCTCCTCGTGACGTCCGGGATCTCATCCGAGACTTTGAACAACCTTCGGTCACCACCATACATAACTCTATACTACCGAAACGTCACTGAACCTTAAGTCTGCAGACCCTGCGGGTTTGAGAACTATGTAGACATGAGTGAGACACCTCTACGGTCAATAACTAATAGCGGGACCTGGATGCCCATATTGGTTCCTCCATATTCTATGAAAATCTTTATCGGTCGAACCTCTATTTCAACGATTCAGTCAATCCCATATAACGTTCCCTTTGTTCTTCGGTATGTTACTTGCCCGAGATTCGATCGTCGGTATCTCCATACCTGGTTCAACCTCGTTACCGGAAAGTCTCTTTACTCGTTCCGTAATACAAGATACCGTGACTAACATTTAGTCACATTGCTTGCAAGGCTCATTGTGATGTTGTATTACCGAGTGGGCCGTGAGATACCTCTCCGTCACACGGAGTAACAAATCCCAGTGTTGATCCATGCAAACTCAACAGACACCCTTGGAGATACCTATAGAGTACCTTTATAGTCATCCAGTTATGTTGTGACGTTTGATACACACAAGGCATTCCTCCGGTGTCCGTGAGTTGCATGATCTCATGGTCATAGGAACTTATACTTGACATGCAGAAAACTGTAGCAATAAACTGACATGATCAAATGCTACGTTTATAGTTTGGGTCTTGTCCATCCCATCATTCTCCTAATGATGTGATCCCGTTATCAAATGACATCACATGTCAATGGCTAGGAAACCTTGACCATCTTTGATCAACGAGCTAGTTCACTAGAGGCATACTAGGGACTAAGTGTTGTCTATTTATCCACACATGTAATGTGTTTCCAATCAATACAATTATAGCATGGATAATAAACAATTATCATTGAACAAAATAATAAACACTTTATTTATTGCCTTTAGGGCATATTTCCAACAGTCTCCCACTTGCACTAGAGTCAATAATCTAGTTCACATCACTATGTGATTTACATTGTAATGAATCGAACACCCATGCAGTTCTTGTGTTGATCATGTTTAGCCCTTGGAAGAGGTTTAGTTAACGGGTCTGCAACATTCAGATCCGTGTGCACTTTGCAAATATTTATGTCCTTCTCCTCGATGTAATCGTGGATGGAATTGAAGCGTCGCTTTATGTGTCTAGTCCTCTTGTGAAACCTTGGTTCCTTGGCCAGAGCAATGGCACCATTGTTGTCACAGAACAAAGTCATTGGATTGAGTGCACTGGGCACTACTCCAAGATCTGTCATGAATTGCTTCATCCAGACACCTTCCTTCGCCGCCTCCGAGGCTGCGATGTACTCTGCTTCGCATGTAGAATCGGCTACCACACTTTGCTTGGAACTGCACCAGCTTACCGCTCCCCTGTTGAGAAGAAATACGTATCCGGTTCGTGACGTAGAGTCATCCGGATCAGTGTCAAAGCTTGCATCGACGTAACCCTTTACGATGAGCTCTTCATCACCTCCATAAACAAGAAACATTTCCTTAGTCCTTTCAGGTACTTAAGGATATTCTTGACCGCTGCCCAGTGCTCCATTCCAGGATCACTTTGAAACCTTCCGGCCATACTTATGGCAAGTCTCACATCGGGTCTTGTGCATAGCATTGCATACATGATAGAGCCTATGGCTGAAGCATAGGGGATGACACTCATCTTTTCTCTATCTTCTGCAGTCACTGGGCATTGACTCCTACTCAACTTCACACCTTGTAACACAGGCAAGAACCCCTTCTTGGACTAATCCATTTTAAACTTCTTCAAAACTTTATCAAGGTATGTGCTCTGTGAAAGTGCTATTAAACGTCTCAATCTATCGCTATAGATCTTAATGCCTAATATGAAAGCAGCTTCTCCTAGGTCCTTCATTGAAAAACTTTTGTTCAAATATTCCTTCACACTTTCGAGCATTTCTATATTGTTTCCAATCAGCAATATGTCATCCACATATAATATTAGAAACGCTATAGAGATCCCACTCACTTTCTTGTAAATACAAGCTTCTCCATAAACTTGTATAAACCCAAACGCTTTGATCACCTCATCAAAGCGCTTACTCCAACTCCGAGATGCTTGCACCAGCCCATAAATAGATCGCTGGAGTTTGCAAACTTTGTCAGCATTCTCTGGATCGACAAAACCTTCTGGTGGCATCATATACAACTCTTCCTCAAGGAAACCATTGAGGAATGTTGTTTTGACATCCATCTGTTAAATTTCATAGTCGAAATAAGCAGCTATTGCCAACATGATTCTGACAGACCTAAGCATCGCTACGGGTGAGAAGGTCTCATCGTAGTCAACTCCTTGAACTTGTGAAAAAACCTTTGCCACAAGTCAAGCTTTATAGATGGTGACATTACCGTCTGCATCCGTCTTCTTCTTAAAGATCCATTTGTTCTGAATGGCCTTTCGCCCTTCAGGTAATGCTTCCAAAGTCCATACTTTGTTTTCATACATGGATCCTGTCGTGGAGTTATGACGGCAGATGTCTGGGTGAACGGACTTGGATTCGAGGCCATCGCTAATGTGATGGACTCAAAGGGGTTGATTGGGACGAAAGGACACGGGTTTACCCAGGTTCGGCCCCTCAAGTCGAGGTAATAGCCTACGTCCTGCTTGTGCTTGTATTGCTTGTTGTATCGATTACAAGGGAGCTAAAGCTTGACCTAGTTCTCGATCACCTCATCTCTAAGTCGCCCCGGATCTGCCTTTATATAAGAGGTCAGGACCACGGGTCTTTACAATTGTCTAACCAAGTCTCATTGTCTATCCGAGTCTTACTCTATCTTCTTGTCCAAACTGTCTCCGAGTGGCTTGCACGCCCGGGTCTTATCAGTCCGGGCCACCTTGCGGCCCACACCATGAGTCGTCTATATTCATGGGTCATTGGCTTTACGGCTCACCCTTGGGCCGGATCACGAGCCATCAACATGACCCAGAGCCTTCAAGGGAGGGTCATATTGCGGGGTTATATCCCCAACATTAGGCCCCAGGTTGAATTGAGCTTGCTCACTTCATCCTTATCTTCTACTCTTGGGCGAGTCGCCTGATGATGACCCGACGTGACGTCACGAGATCTACTGACGTATCACCGAATCTTTTATTAAATGGTCAGCCCGAAAATCGAGGCGTCCGCCTCGGTCAAATGGTTTCCGTCGCCTAAATTTTCACGCCTGCCTTGTCTTCTCTTTAAATAAGACCTGTTGCGGGGGGAAGCTTTCCTTCTCCCTCTCCCCCTTCGTCTTCTTCCCTTCATCGTCTCTACTCCAGCGCTCCCTGCTCCGGGGCCGTCTTCTTATCGCCGTCAACCAGGCTGCTGCATCAACCTGAATCGTACCAGAGCCTCTTCCGCGTCCTCCGCTCCATTGTCGGTAAGTTCAAACTCCCCCTAGATCCATCGCCGCCATATCAGGGTTCGCGGGAAGCTCCGCCGCCGCCGCTCGGGCTCCTCCATCGCCACTGTTAGGATATTCCGACGCCGTCGACGTCTTTAGCGCGCGTATTCGCCAGGCCACTAAGCACAAGGCAGTCGTGCGCAATGCATGGACCGTCGCGGTTTTGTTTCATTCTTTTCTGTTCCGCCTGTTCTTCGCTAGGTCTACGAATAAGAACCTATTTTCCTGTTTTTGTAGATCCATAATTGCAGCGGTAGTTTGTGAAACCTGTTTTTCAGGACTTAGCCGATTTTTGCTCCTCCTTTCCTTGTTGAACCGCCAGACCTCTCCGGCTCTCATCAGCCAGACTTGTAGAGCCCTTAAAATTGTAAGTCGTCACAAATATTGCTTGCTCTTAACTCGTCGCATATTTAATTTTGCACAGTATTTAAGCCGCCGCCATGTCCTGCGCTTCCAACTCATGCAACTGGGTCTGATCTAGCATCACAGAAGAGTACTTAGCGGATTTTGTTGACGCGGGTACTCTTCCTTCCAAGGAGGTCCTTCACTAGCGGGTTCTAGGTGACGAGACTCGGCCCTATCCCCAACAAGGAGAGGTAGTAGTTTTCTCTGACCATATCGAGCAAGGGTTCGTGCCGCCCGGCTCTAAATTCTTCCGTGACGTTCTCCATTTGTACAAGCTTCACCCTCAAGACTTGGACCCCAACTCCGTTTCAAACATATGCAATTTACAAGTGCTCTGCGAAGCCTACCTGCAAATCAAGCCGTCTGTGGGGTTGTTTCGAGAGTTCTTCTACGCCAACCGCCAAACTGAAACGAAAGGCGGTCCGAGTCTGGAACTTGGCAGTATTTCCATTCAACGACGCAGAGACATCATTTTTCCAGCTGCGCAAATGCCGAGTCATCCAAAGCATTGGAAAAGACTTGGTTCTACTGCAAGGAAACCTCTCCTAAAGATGAGCGCCCATTGTCGGGTTATCGTCCTCCCGGCTCAGGACAGATTCGGAGCTTCCTGGCCGGCTCTTAGTTTCAGAGCGTGCCAGGTATGAGCCGGCTCACGCAAAGATCAAGGAACTCACGGCCAACGGTTTGACCGGACTGGATTTGATTCGCTGCTGGATTTCATGGTGGATCATGCCCTTAAGCCATCGAAGCCGGCTGATGTGTGAATATGAAGGAAAGTATGACATCTCCTTGTGCTTTAGCAAATCAACCTTGACAAAGGATGACATTACCACTATCATCCGGAGCCTTGTCCATGAAGCCTCCGGCTCATGCAGCGCCATTGGCCTAGCGCCCTTCAGTGTTAACAATCCGGCTCCAGATGTAAGTTAATTTCTTCCCAACCGTCTCTTGGATGTTGCTTGTACCTTGCTGATCTATTATTCTTCTCCAGGTTATTTCCGCAGGCCGACTCTGATTTCTGGAAGAAGGAGTACATCCCTCCTTTGAAGAAGCTCAAGAAGAAGGCCCTAGCCAAGAAGCCAAAGAAAGACGCCCCGCGAGAGGAGTGGTTTGACCCGCCACAGTCATCCAGCTCAGAGGTAAAATTTTAGTTGTTTGCTTGATTCTATGCCTTCCTGTTTTACCAATGCTTGTTTTACTCGCAGGATGAAGTGGAGACCAGCCGCACCAATGCCCCTAAGGTAAACTATGTCTCTTCCGGCTCAGAATATTTTGTCCCCCAAAAGCCACGGCGGGTTGCCAGAAAAGTCCCTCTTTCTCATCCTCTCGCTTACCTGGCTCCCGGTTTTCATTTGAAAAAGCAACAACAGGCTGAACGTCACCAGACCTAGAGCGCCGGCTCTACTGAGCTTATGTCCGGCTTGCCGAACTCACCGGCTCCGAAGAAACGCCCTGTTGAGGTATGTGTTCCTGTTTGATTCATTTCTCTTTATAACCTTAGTGTCGTCTCATCCTTCTTGAATTTCATCTCAGAAGTCTCCCTACTCTGGCGACTCTTCGGCAACCGTTCTGCCGCCTCTGAAGATCAACCCAATGTAAGTGTTTTTCCACTATAATATCCGGTTCTTTGTAGGGTAGTAATATCCTTTGGATTCTCACTTTTCTATCTTGCAGTGCTCAAGCCAAGCGTCAGAAGACCAACAAGCCCTCCCCTAGTCCTGCTGCTCAAGAGCCGGAGCAAGAACAACCGGAGGAGCCACAACCGGATGTAGATCCGCCAATTGTCTCCACTGAACCAGCTGCTCAAGATATCATCCCGGAGAGCCCTCTAAGGGGTCCTTCAAAACCGCCTAGTCCTGCCAAGGCCACTGCAACTCCAGAGGTTGAGATCACCGGCTCTGCTCCCCAGTCCCCTCCGGCTCATGTGCTGACCAGGCATAAAGAGTTTGCCGAGGCCTCCAAGAAGCTGGATTTCGACTCTTCCTTCGAGAAGATGACGGCCAAAGAACTCCATGTCGGGTATATAAACCGGCTTACCACCAGCCAGGATCTGGAGCTTCGGCTGGTAACTTTGATGAAAACAAAATATGAGGTATTCCTCTTGCTGCTATAACCTTACTTAGCCCCCAAGGGCCGGTTCAATCTAGTTAAGAGGTGAACCGGGTCTTTCCTGATCTTCTGTAGAAAATCCAACGCCTTTGTCCCCAAGGGCCGGCTCAACTTGTTAGAGTTGAGTCGGATCTTTACTACAGATAACGTGAACAGCCAATCGTAGCCCCCAAGGGCCGACTCAAACTTCATAACGTTGAGTCGGAGCTTTCATTATATGTAAATTTGAAGAGCCATATCGTAGCCCCCAAGTTCCGGATTAACTTTGAGGAAGATGAGCCAGAACTGTGTTGTATTCTCGAAGATCAAATATACATTAGCCCCCAAGTGTCAAACATATTGCTTGCAATCTATTTGAGACTTGCATAATTTTGTCTTTAACCTTCATTATTTGATATGACTTCCATTCTAGAGACTTATCCTATATTTTGACGTGTCACAGGAAGCTTTAAGCAAAGCCGGGTCGCAATTGATAGACCTGAAAACCAACTTGGCGGCTCAACAAGAAGCCCGCAGCGTCGCCGATGAAAAGTGTCAGCTTCTCTTTGAAGAGCTGGCCACAATCAAGGCTGATTTTGCAGCCCTTAAGGAGTCAACTGAATCTGAGAAGACCGCCTTGATCCAACGGGCGGATGACGCCGACCAACGGCTGATAGTTGTGGCGGATGAACTCCAAGGCTTGAGGCGCCATATAAGCAAAATGTCAGCCGCCCTCTTTGGTAAGCTTCTGACAACTTTGTGTTTCAAATAGTTTCATCTTTACTTAGACTGGCGACTCATCTGAATTCTCTGGTTTATACAAGTCCTAGGAGCCGGCAGTTGGCTTCCGATAGCCTGCTGCCGTTGAAGGCCATCTATACATTAACTGAGCAGTTGTATTGTGGTGCAATCTGCACTATCAAGGCCGTGCAATATAAGGAGAAAATTCCGGCGAGTCTTAGGGGTGTCTTAGAGCTCTTCTCCACCATGCCAAAACAGATCGCCGAACTCAAGAAATCAGCCGCCCGCCAAGGGGCCATTGCAGGCATCAGCCGGGCTTTGGCCTTTGCTCCAGGCCTAACAGCCGCCGAGATGACGGAGGGCTTCCCTTCAAGAAAAGATGACAGCTCGGAGTTTACTGACGCTGACTACAGTCGGTGCATGAAGGAGTCATGAATGTTAGCTTCTGTCTTGGCGGAGGAGGTTGACCTGTCAACTTATCAAACAGCTTATGACTCGGAGCAAAAGAGGGTCCAGGGTCCTCTGTACGAGTGCAAAGATTTGACACCTACTCGGAGTAAGGACCTTTTTGCTCCAGATCTTGACCCGTCACCCTTTTTTGAGGGCTCTTTTGCGGCTCTAATGAACTGCAATTGGGATTTCAACAACCTCCAGATCAAGGCCCCAGAAGAGCCGGCACAGGATGACCCGTCAGCCAACTAGCTTCTACTTTAAGATCTTGTATCAGCTTAACCCGTCGTGTGACGGCTGAAAAAACTTTGTCTGAAATTTTGATCTCCTTTGGGAGTGTAATAGCTAGATGAAAACTTGTCTGAAATTTGTTTTATAAGATGATCTGGCTGTTGGTCTGCCATTTGTCTTTGTATGCTTTGAGTTATATACACTTGCCTTGTCATCATATAAGACACCTGCAGCCAATATTAGGTAAGCCACACCCGGAGGTGGTGACTCCCTCTTTGGTAATTACGGCCAATCTGGTTAGCCGGAAATGGCATAAAGCCTGGCCGATAAGGCATTTAGAAGATACACCCAGAGGTAACAATATGGCGTAAACGCCTGCGGATAAGCATTAGAAGCTGTACCCGAAGGTAAGACGCCGCCCTCGCCACGGCTAATTTTTCCTTAGTCAGATTTTTATGAGAACAGTTAATAGGCGTTAGAAGTTGTACCCGAAGGTAAGAAGCCGCCGTTCACCGCAGCTAAGTTACCTTAGCTGTTCTTACGTGGCCTTAGGCCGGCTAATAGGTATTAGAAGCTTTACCCGAAGGCAGAAAGCCGCCGTTCGTGGGTCATGAGACGTTAGCTACCCATCGGTAAAAAACCTCTCATAACCGCGGCTAAACTGGTTAGCCGGAGATGGCATAAAGTCGGCTGATAGGGTTTTAGAAGCGATACCCGTCGGTAAGAAGCCCCCCTCAGCAATTACGGCGTAACCCGCTGGCGGATAGGCGTTAGAAGCTCCACCCGAAGACGAGAAGCCGCCCTCGCCATGACTAATTACCTTAGTCGGGTTTTTTGTGGCAAAATGCCAGCTTAATAGGTGTCTACCACCGTTCAGCAATACGATGCAAAGCGCCAGCGGATAGGTGTTAGAAGCTGCACCCGAAGGCGAGAAGCCGCCCTTGCCGTGACTCATTGTCTTGAGCCGGATTTTGTGGCATAACGCCTCGCTAATAGGCATCTACTGCCATTTGCCGACCTTAGTTGATGCATCAATCGGAATATTACTTAATCTTCTCTTGTACGAGGATGCATGAAATAGCAGAGGCTTCCTTGTTTATTAATATAATTGTGGTATGTACAATGATAGTGTACAATGGTAGATCTTTACACCCTTAGGTGAAATAAGGCCGGAGATGCGCGATGTTCCATGGCCGACGAGTCTCCTGACCTGCCGTATCTGAGTCGTCTCGAACATCGACGAGGTAATATGACCCATTGTTGAGATTTCTGCTGATCACAAAGGGTCCTTCCCATGGAGGTGATAGTTTATGCATATTTTTCTGGTCCAGAATCAGCCGGAGCACCAAGCCGCCCTCCTGGAATGTCCGGGTCTTGACCCTGCGGCTGTGATAGCGGCGCAGGTCTTGTTGATAAATTGTCGATCGGGTTGCTGCTAACTCTTGCGCCTCTTCCAAAGCATCCAATGCATCTCGGGGCGCCGTTTCGTTGTCCGTCTCAACGTAAGCCGCCACCCTTGGTGAGTCATGCCAGATGTCACTGGGTAAGACGGCCTCAGCGCCGTACACCATAAAGAAGGGTGTGAAACCCGTGGACCTGTTAGGGGTGGTTCTGATGCTCCATAAGACGGAACGTAATTCTTCGACCCAACACCCGGGCGTTCGCTGCAAAGGAACCATAAGCCGCGACTTAATCCCTCTTAGAATTTCCTGATTGGCGCGCTCCGCCTGACCGTTGGACTGTGGATGTGCCACGGCTAAAATATCAAGTCGGATATGTTCTTCATCACAGAATTTCTTCATAGCCCCCTTGGATAGATTTGTACCATTATCAGTGATGATGCTGTGCGGGTAACCAAAGCGATGGATTAGCTTTTTGATAAACAGAACTGCTATAGCTGCATCACATTTGCTAACCGGCTCTGCCACTACCCACTTGGTAAATTTATCAACCACCACCAGGAGGTACGTTTTGTTATCCTTGGACCTCTTGAAATGCCCTACCATGTCCAGCCCCCAGACCGCAAACGGCCAAGTGATTGGTATCATCCTCAATTCTTGAGCCGGAACATGAGCACGCCGGCTAAATTTCTGACAGCCATCGCACTTACGGACTAAGTCCTCTGCATCTTTGTGAGCCGTCAACCAGAAGAACCCGTGCCGGAAAGCCTTGGCCACCAAAGATTTTGAGCCGACATGGTGTCCACAATCTCCAGCGTGGATTTCACTCAAGATCTGCTGGCCCTCCTCTGGTGAAACACAACGTTGAAAAACCCCTGTTACACTGCATTTATGCAACTCACCGTTAACTATCGTCATGGACTTAGAACGGCGGGTGATCTTTCTGGCCAGATCTTCATCCTCTGGTAACTCGCCCAGGGTAAAATAGTCTAAATAAGGAATAGTCCAATCTGGGATAACATGTAGAGCTGCCACCAATTCTGCCTCCGGGTCAGGAACAGCCAAATCTTCCTCTGAAGGTATCTTGATAGTCGGATTATATAAGACGTCCAGAAAGACATTAGGCGGCACCGGCTTACATTGGGAACCTAGCCGTGATAACGCACCAGCCGCCTCGTTCTTGCGACGATCAATGTGATCTACCTGATACCCTTTCAAGTGACCCGCAATAATATCAACCGCCTGCCTATAAGCCGCCATCCATGGGTCTTTGGAGTCCCAAGTGCCAGAAACTTGCTAAGCTACTAGATCTGAGTCGCCCAAACACCTGACCCGGCTCAAATTCATCTCTTTGGCTAATCTAAGACCATGAAGCAAAGCCTCGTACTCAGCCGCATTGTTAGTGCAAGGGAACATCAGCCGGAGCACATAACAGAACTTGTCACCCTTTGGGGATGTCACGACAACCCCTGCTCCGGACCCCTCTAACTACTTGGATCCATCAAAGTGTGTAGTCCAGTATGTGTTATCTGGCTTTTCTTCGGGAGCTTGGCACTCTGTCCAATCATTGATGAAATCCACCAAACTTTGGATTTGATCGTCGTGCGAGGAACATACCTTACATTAAGAGGTCCCAGCTCTAAGGCCCATTTGGCAATCCTCCCTATGGCTTCTCTGTTCTGGATAATATCTCCCAACGGAGCAGAACTGACCACAGTTACCTGGTGCCCTAGAAAGTAGTGCTTTAACTTGCGGTTGGCCATAAAAAACCCGTATACCAGCTTCTGCCAATGCGGATATCTCTGCTTAGATTCTGTCAGGACCTCAGTGATATAATAAACCGGCCTTTGCACGGGATACTCCTTCCCAGCCTCCTTGCGCTCGACTACAATTGCGACGCTGACGGACCTATTGTTAGCCGCCACATAAAGGAGCGACGGTTCTTTCTCAGCCGGAGTGGCTAATACTGGTGGCTCAGTGAGTTATTTCTTAAGCGCCTCAAGTGCTTCACCCACCGCCTTACTCCAAGCAAAGTTGTCTGTCTTTTTCATCATCAAATATAAAGGGATAGCTTTCTCTCCAAGACGGCTTATGAACCGGCTCAATGCAGCAATCCGCCCTGCTAAGCGTTGAACGTCGTTAATGCAATGAGAAGTAATAGCTTTGATTTTGTCCGGGTTAGCCTCGATGCCATGCTCAGAGACCAAGAAACCTAAAAGCTTTCCTGCTGGAACACCAAAAACACACTTGGTCGGGTTAAGCATCATCTTGTAGAACCGGAGATTGTCAAAGGTTTCCCTTAGATCCTCCAAAAGAGTTTCCTTCTTTCTGGATTTGACCACGATGTCATCTACATAAGCATGAACATTGCGGCCAATTTGACTGTGAAGGAAGTTCTGCACGCATCATTGATAAGTTGCCAGGGCACTCTTGATCCCGAAGGGCATAGAGACATAACAGAACGCCCCAAAGGGTGTAATAAACGTCGTCTTCTCCTGGTCTTTCACTGCCATCTTGATCTGATGATAACCTGAGAAAGCATCCAGGAAGCATAAACTTTCACATCCGGCTGTAGCATCAATGATCTGATCAATTCGAGGGAGGGCAAAAGGATCAGCTGGACAAGCCTTGTTAAGGTCCGTGTAGTCCACACACATACGCCAGGTGCCGTTCTTTTTGAGCACCAGCACTGGGTTAGCCAACCATTCCGGGTGAAAAATTTCAACAATAAAGCCAGCAGCCAAGAGCCGGGCAACTTCTTCCCCAATAGCCTTGCGCCTCTCCTCATTGAACCACCACGGGAACTGTTTGATCGGTTTAAACTTTAGATCCACATTAAGGTTGTGCTCAGCAAATTCTCTCGGTACACCCGGCATGTCAGAAGGTCTCCATGCAAAGATGTCGCGATTCTCACGAATGAATTTGATGAGCGCGCTTTCCTATTTGGGATCCATATGAGCTCCAACGATGAACTGCTTAGATGAGTCGCCCGGATTGAAATCTACTGCCTTGGTATCATCCGCTGAAAATTTGAGGGGCAGCTCAACCTCCATGGTGGGCTTTTTCATGGGGGTCATATCCTCCGGGTCAACATTCTCCTTATAAAACTTAAACTCCTCCTGAGCGCAACTGGACTCTGCGTAAGCTGCATCCCCTTCTTCATACTCAATAGCCGTGTTCCGGTTACCATGAACGGTGATGGTACCGTTTAAACCGGGCATCTTGAGCTGCAAGTAAACATAGCAGGGCAAGGCCATGAACTTGGCATAAGCCGTCCGTCCAAACAAGGCATGATAAGGGCTCTTGATTTTAACTACCTCAAACCATAAGGACTCCACTCTGTAGTTGTATTCATCGCCAAAAGCCACTTCCAAAGAAATCCTGCCCACTGGATGCGCCGACTTACCCGGCACCACACCATGAAAAACAGTGGACGAACATTTTAAATCCTTCTCAAGCAACTTCATCCGTCAGAAGGTGTCATAGTAAAGGATGTTTATGTTGCTGCCGCCGTCCATGAGCACCTTGTTCAACATATACCCACCTACTTGGGGGGCGACAACCAAAGCCAGCCGCCCCAGGTCATCAATGCATGGCAGGTGATCTTCACGGCTCCATGTTATGTCATATTCAGACCACTTCAGATACTGTGGAAGAGCCGACGTAACCGCATTGACTGCCCGTTTATGCAACTTCTGGTCCCGTCTATTGAGGCTAGTCGTGAAGACGTGGTATTGCCCAGAGCTGAGCTGCTTCGGATTACTCTGAAAGCCGGACTGATTCCGTTGTTGATTATTATTACCAGAATGCGGCTGTTTTCCCCCGTGATTATCCTGACCCGATTGACCAGATGCTGAACCGCTCGAGCCAAAACTGGCTCCTGACCCGCCAGAACCAAATCTAGCTCCTGACCCGTCACGTCCTGGGCCGCCTGGTGGGCCACCCCCGCGATGGTTAGGTTGTGTGACATACCGTTTGAACTTCTGCATAAAAGAACAACTCTCCCATGTATGATTTTCCGGCCTATCAGGCAAACTATGATTCGGACAAGGTCGCTTAAGCATCTCTTCCATGTTCGAGGAAAAGTTATCCCTGCTCGAGGGCGGCCCAAACCTCCTGTTGCCCTTGGGGTGATTTTGTTGGACATTTATGTTGGCCACCAGCTCTGACCCGGCCTCTGGATTCATACGTTTACTCTGGTTACCATTGTTCACTGTGCCCTTGCCTTGGTTGCCTTTCTTGCCTTGACTAGCCTTTTCCTCATCAAAACCCGGATCCTTCGTACTGTCTGAGTTGGCGTACTTCGTGAGAGCCGTCATGAGCTCTCCCATGTCCTCACACATACACTTGAGCCGGCCAAGTTTCTGCTTTAAAGGAACAAAATGGCAATTCTTCTCTAAAATCAACACCGCTTGAGCCGTCGTGATCTGCTCTGATGAGTGAATAATTGTCCAGACCCGCCGTACCCAATGATGAGCCGACTTGCTTTCCTGTTGGACACAGTGATCAAGATCCACAATGGTCATAGGTTGCTTGCATGTCCCTTCAAAGTTTTTGATGAACCACGCCCTGAGCTCCGCCCATGAATTGATGGTATTAGGTGGCAACCCTTTTAGCCATGTACGAGTCGGGCCTTCAAGCATCATGATGAAATATTTGGCACAAACCGCCTCACTAACATCCAGCATCTCCATGGCCAGCTCATAGCTTGCCACCCAGGCCTCTGGGGGTAAATCAGCAGTGTAATTTGGGACCTTGCAGGGACCTTTAAAGTCTTTCGGCAACCGCTCGCTCCGGAGAGCCAGCGATAGACACGGCAGCCCCCCATCCTGGGGATTGCACCTGCCCCTATGGAAACGGAAGGCCCGGGCTCCTGGTAAGCCGGCCTAGCTAGCACCTCTTGCGGGCTTCCTGCATGGTCTACACGTGCCTGTGTATCTCTTCGTGGTCAGTGACCCATTGGAATTTCTCTGTGATGGTTACTGCTGGAACCTGCTGGTGACTCGTAGCGCCGGCTAAAGCTACGGCTGGGAAGAGGGGTTGAATGGACGCGGCTCCGGCTATGAGCGTACCTCTCTTGCTGGGCCATGGCCATCTACATGTACCCGATGGCGTTCCGCACATCCTCTGCAAAGGGTGCTTCATCCGGGATAGGGATCGTCTCAAGCCGGGTGGCAGCTGCTACCATGTTCTCGGACGGGTTAGAATAATGACCCGCCGATGTTGGAAAGCTCCCAGGTGAAGTTGGGTTATGTTCAAACATGGTCAAATTTGGTATTCACGGAAACTAGATGAAATTTTTGATCTAATGCAAAAGAAATCAATTAAAAACATTAAGTAGTTTAAAAGATATAAAGAAAATAAAATCAGAACTTTCTCTGTTTTCTAAAACAAAAAACAGAAAAAGAGAAAACTAAACTAACGGTCAGGGGGTGACGTGGCGCTCTGCTATTGGCTACGGGGGGTTGTACGAGCGGCGCTACGGGCGGTCGACCGAGCCTAAGGGGAAAACGCTTCGCGAAATAAAATTTCTAATCGTAGCCGTTCATCTGGATCCGACGGTTGAGGGGGTGGTGGAGAGGCTCACCGTGCTTATGTCGCCGGCGATGGAGACTCCGGCGAGGCAGGGACGGCGAGGTCGTCAGGGAGATGGCTTCCGAGGGTCTCCGGCGATGTCTCCGGCACTGGTCGACGCAGGGGAGCTCGGCGAAGGCGATGGTGGCGTCGGAGGGGTGAGGGGGCGACGGTGTTGACGACCACGAGCTCGGAGGCGGTTCGGTGGATGTGGAGCTCCGACGAGGTTGCTGGTTGCACTTTTCTGGTGGGTCTCCGGCGAAGCAGAGGGGTGGGAAGGTGCGCACAGGCGAGAGGAGGTGTATGGAGGACTCGGTGGCGCTCGGGGAAATCGGAGTGGAGCAGCAAGACGACAATGGCGCGGCGACGACTCTCGGCTCCGGCGAGCGATTAGGCGAGGCAGAGGGCATGGAAGGAGGGGGAAACAAGTGGAATGAGTAGAGGAGAGGCAGGGGTACTTATAGGGGCTCGCGGGTGGTCGGGGAATAAAGGAGGGAGGGGGTCCGCGGCGAGGGGATCCGGCGACGGCGTCGGGCGCATGGGAGGAGGGTGATGACCGGCGACGGTTTCGGTCGGGCGCGTGGGGCCAGGGTGTCAGCAAGAGAGAGAGGGCGAGCGTAGTCAGCGGGCGACTAACCGGTAACGGTCTCGGCATTTAATGTCGTTGGGCCGGCCGGTTTTATTATAAACCGTTACCGTTTTCTATTTATGATTTTACCAGAGCCATAAAACTTGTTCAATGCATTCCAATAAATTCCAAATATAGTCAAATTGTACATCAAAATTAACAGAATAATAAATTCCATTTAATGGACATTTTTATTCTGGCATTTGAATACTTTGGAAAAAATATTATTTTCAGAAATTGCCCTTTTGCTTTTAAATCCCTTTGCAAATATTTTTCAGAATAACCCCTGGTTTTTATTATTCAAATAAATCACCAAGAAGTCCCTGGTGTGGAGTGTCATGTTACTCCTCTCAAATTTTTGTCAGGGGTTTGAATACTTTGAAAATTGGAATAGGAACCAAATATGAAATGATTCCAAAAGAAAATCCAGAGATTTTCACATTCACTATTCAAAGATTTATTTTAAACTTCCAACTCATATTTCATATAATTTGAAGAAGTCATTTTATCTTCTCTCATGAAAATCATTGAGTTGCTTAAAGTTTTCTGAATTTGAAATATTTTTCAAATGAAATTCAAATTCTTTTCAAATCCCTTTTCATTTCTTTAAATGGAAGAAGTCATGTCATCTTCACTCTAGGGTTTTGTGATGAAATGAATTTGAATTCTTGGTGAGAAAAATGCAAAGTGAAAGTTTGGGAAAGTCATTTCATTCCCTCTCATTAAACTTTCAAAAGTTTCAAAAAGTTTCGAATTTTCACTCAAATTCAATTACTACATCAAAAAAACAATCATTCTAATATTTATTATAACATTCCAAAGTTTGGGATGTTACAAACCTACCACACTTAAAATGAATCTCGTCCTCGAGATTCGAAAGGGCTAGCAAGAAAAGGTTAGGGTTTGGGGTCTTCTAACAAATCCACAGACCAAGAAGGTGTGGGGTCTTCCAACAAAACTCCATTGACCTGGAAGGGTGGGTCTACCACACTTAAAATGAGAGTTACTCGTCCATCAAATCTTGGCAGTCCTCTGGGTGCATCTATCTGTTCACCTTCTTCATGATAGCTTCTTCGGTAATGCTCTTCCGTTATATCAAAATCTTGTGTTCTCATAACAACATGTATTTCCTCCGATACTGGGTCTTCTTAACTCGCAGGTCTCGCGTTCATTCTAAGTAACTTATCGACGATCTCATGGTGGTCTACCATTAGTGGTTATCCTGCAGTGAAATGGGTCTTGGCTTTATTCCTCACCATAAAATTTCCTACGTGTGACAGCAACTGTCAATGTACTAGGGGTTTCATCCTACCATTCTAAGGCTTAAACAAAAAGCTTCAAAGAACGTCGTCTCTTTACTATGGGTAAGTCACTCAGATTTACCATTCCGAATAGCAAGAGAATGATAAGAGTAAGTCGTCATGGTGGCCAAACCATGTCGCACTGAAATCATTACCTTGTATAAGGTTTAGTGAATCTCGTATTCTAACACTTGGTCTTCCTCACAAGCATTGCAGAAATTTCTCTTGTCAACGAACGAGGTTCCGATAAATCCCTTTTTTTCTGCAAGCCGAACAAAACATCTATCGTTTCTTCACATCTCTCAGGTTATCTTATGTTCCTAAGAAAAACGTTTGCTAACCAGTCGTAGCTTCTTCCAAGTTTCTTCCTTCACAAAGGTGGGCTTTATCCTTAACAATCCTGGGGTCAGTGAGTTGTGGGTTCACTTGAATACTTGAACAACTTCATCTCACCCGTGGGGTGACTATCGATCCATATTCCAACATTACCTTCAGTTCACTCCATTATACCCTTGAGGTATAAATCACAGGCTTATCCACTCCATGGAATTCATTTTCCTTTCCATTGGTCTATTTAACCTTGGGTATGGTATCATCACAATCATTCTTTTTCCCAATATTCCAACTTCAAAAGCACTTTGTCACTAAGTTTATCATCCACACAGTTTGAGGTGGTTCCACATTCTCTTCACCTGTATTCTCTTATCCAAACTCCTTATTCCGGAAGGTACCTGTGGTTACTACCACACTTAAAATGAAATGCACTCATGTATGCATAGACCATATTTTCTCATATCCTCGAAAATAATAAGAGATCTTTGTTCATTGAGTAACAACTCATAAGATAAATCATGACACCATAAATTTCCATTGCTTCAGGAATTTATTACAAACTCTGAGACTTCCATTACATAACTCCAAAATTGTAAGAGTGCTACCTATTACATTTGGTACATCCAGAATCCAAAACTTAGACTACTCATGCTTAGCCATTCTTCTCTGGACAGGTATAGGAGTAGTGTCATGTCTTCTTGCACTGAAAACAAATGATTTCTGACATATCTTGGGTCTTCTTGATGTTGTTGTTTGCTCCTGGAAGTTCTGGTCCATTTCTTGGGCACTTATTGGTATAGTGGCCCATATCCTTACACTTGAAACATCGAATATGACTCAGGTCCTTCTGTTCAGGGGCTTGTCTCTTCCTGAGGTTCTTTGTTCTGATCAAACTTTCAATTTCCTGTGGATCAAACTCCACTTCTTCTACCGGGAAGTTTCCCAGATAATCTTTTCTTTCCTTCGTATAGTCCTGTGAGTAATGTCCTTTTTCTCCACATGTATAGCAGGCATTGGAGAAAAATCTGGTTAATCCTTCTCCATTAGGGTCTTCATCATCTTCCTTCTTCACAAGTTCTCCAAATTTTTCTCTGGAGGCTTTCTTCATGGCTTTCTTCTGCTATTTGATGACTTCTTGTACCTTGGGGTACACTTGGCATTGAGCAGGGTAATGTGTAGTTCCTTCACACAAGAAACATGTCACCTGCCCAGTTGGGCAGTCCTCTGTAGGGTGTTTCTCTTCACAGTAAGGGCATCCATCCTTGTGTTCTTCCTGGGTGTGTCCTATCTCTCCACATATCCTGCATGCACAAATCTTCTTCACATCTTTGCGACGGGGCTTCTGGGTGTTGGTAACAACATGAGATCCTTTCAGAGTTATCTTGAATTCTTCCCAAGTGATTGATTTCTGCCTATCATGCATCTTCCACCAATGTGCAGCACCTTCTGCAAAGTACCGAAGAGCATACTGGACCATTTCGTTCCTTGCAACAAGGTTACTCCTTAGATGATCCTCCATGTTCTGAATCCATTCTTCTGTCTCTAACCAAGTCATTGATCCAGAATACACAAATCCGTCTTCATTCATCATCTATTGGGGTCAAGGTTTTGGGATGAGATATGAGAGAGAGAGAAAAGGAGAGGATACACACAATACAAACAATGGTTTTGAAAATAGATTTTTTTTGTTGTGGCTGTCGAAAATTACACACAAATGACAGCTCACAAAAATCATCGTATCTAACGTAAGTATACAATAGGGGTTTGGTCTTCTAGGGCATAATATCTTGGAAATTCTTCATGGTCTTCAATTTCTTCAGGTCTGTATAATCTTCAATCCTTTTTGTAGCTCTTCCATAATGGAATACATCTTTGTCGGAGTTGGTCACCATTTGTCCGATATCTTGTCCTTCTTGGAGTGGCTTTAGTGGATCCTTAGTGGGGTCAAGGGAAAAAGTATTTTCTAACTCTTTGATAAAACTCAGAAGGGATGAGAAGTAGAAGGTCTTTTGAAAACAAAGTTTTTCGAGAAATCATTTCCTAAGGGCTTTCCAGTTTCTAGGGTCATGTCCTACAGTCAACATGTGCTCTGATACCATTTCTGTAGCGACCCGACTCAAAACGAGTCAAGCCTCTGTGTTTTCTGTGCCATCCCTGGATCAGTATGCTGACACACACAGTACATCAATGTATATATCAAAGTGCAATCACATGTAATTAACGTAAAACTGGTATATACCTTAAAATAGCAGCGGATACAGTCAACGGGAGTGGAGTCCCAATAACACCAACGGCAAGTTGAGTGCGGACCGTAACCCTGACTCTTACCCGTCATAGGAGAGTATCTGCAACATAAGACGTTGCAGCCGTGTAGGTCAGCATTTTGAATATGCCGGCAAGATCACCATAGTAGAACAGAAGAATAAAGACTATTCTATATGCAAAGGCTTTGTGGCTCTGTGTCTAAGTTTTTACGTAAAAGCTGATTTTATTTTCCTACAACCAAAAGGAATATCAGGAATTTCACTATGGAGTTACCTATCATGACATGGTTCCGCCAACCAATGTCTCAATGCCCATAAGTATCATTAAGTTGCCCACAATTAGTTATCAGTCCAGTGTTGAGAGTTCAGAGATAGATCCAAGTCTAGAAGCTCAAATTGTCCATAACCGGGGACACGGCTAATCGATTAGGTTTAACTCTGCAGAGTGTTGTGTACTTTACCCACAAGATTCTTTCCCTCCTGGTAAGTCCTCGCACTGCCTGGTATTTGAGAACAGGATGAAAGAAACATGGTCTTTCAGAGTGTTTCCCTGACTGTCCGACAGTGCCCATCCAATCCTAACGTCGACTACATCTCATAGCACTGCCCAGCAGAGTCACAACAAAGATCAACCAAGCCAGAGCCCATAATGACTTGTGGCTACACAGGTAAGCTTCCGGGCATGAAGTATTCATCCTTCTCTTTGAGTCTGGGTGAGGCTTTCCGCAAGATGTCATGGCACTTCCCCATGCATCCCGGCCACCCACTTGTTTCTCCAGGGATGCCCAATCAACCATCCTTCACCCAGTAGTGTGTATTGAAAACTTGTCTTCTCGAGTCTTGAAGTCTTGAGGACTTGAAGATACAGGACTTGAAAATGTCTTCATGAAGTTGTCGTCTTGACGTAGAGTCCTTCTTCACACCACTCACGAACACTCATACCAAACCTCGTCTACTTTAGCATAGCATAAACGTAACTAATGTTCCCGGGGCTTTAGTAACCAGTGGTGGGTTCCTACCTCATGCATTCTACTCAACTACAAGAATTTCAATAACACTACGGGAGGGATTTGTTGAAATGATGTCACTATATGCAATAAAACGTAGGTATGAAAAGATGGTCAAAGTGAACTTGCCTGTACTGTTGATGAAGAGAAAGATCGCTCTCAGAAATAACTTGATAGACTATACGTCACTCTCCGATGAAAATCTATATAACAAACATTGCATTCATATAAGCAATCATACTAACAATAAATTCTAACAATCAAAAGTAACACAAAACAAAAGCAACAAAGTTGATGAAGGAAATACTTAAGACAAAATCAACAAAGTTTTCATAAAAGCAACTAAGGTAATTTTCCCCTAAAACAATTATTTTCGAATAGTACCAAAACATTAACAAAGTAAAATATAACAGAATTATTTTAGTAAATAATTTTACTCACAAAAAGAATTACTTTTGAAGAACAAGTAAAACTATGAAAACATTATCCTAAACAACAAGAGTGTTTGTCTAATGAACTTAACTACAAGCACAACCATAAACTAAGAGAAAACAAATATGAAACAACTAAGTTAACAGAAAATAAACAATGAAAATCTTTATTATAAAACAGAATTAAATCATCTAAAATTTTGTGAAAAGAGTTTCTATGAAAAGTAAATTGTTTTATAACATGTTACCTAATGAAAAAAAATAATCTAGTTTCCTATCATAATAGAGCAAAACTAAACCATTTTTTTATTAACAAACATTTCTTAACAGAAATAATTACTAAAACTTTTATTTGAAAACAGAATCTAATTATATAAAACTTTGTTAAAATAATTTGCTTGTAATCAATTATACCTATTTAAAAAAAAGGTATAGGTCCCTACCACAAAATTTATAAACTAAACAAATTAACTTTTGTTAACAGCAAGTATAAATCCTAAATTTAGAACAACAGAACTAAATGAAATCTAGTACATATTATAAATCTTATTCAGATTTTCAAAATAAAACAAAGTAAATCAATATAAATAAACTAATATGAAACTAAACAGATTCTGTTTGGTTTGAAAACACTATTTAAAATTATTACAAAAAAATTCTCAAACTCTACCAAATGATATCTATGGTCACTAGTGACAAGTAGGAAAAAGAATCATTCAAAAATTCATTTTAGAACTCATGATATTCAGAAAACAAAATTTAAATCAAATCTGTTCAAATTCAAATTTAAATGTTCAAACATGGTCAAATTTGGTATTCACAGAAACTAGATGAAATTTTTGATCTAATGCAAAATAAATCAATTAAAAACATTAAGTATTTTAAAAGATATAAAGAAAATAAAATCAGAACTTTCTCTGTTTTCTAAAACAAAACAGAAAAAGAGAAAACTAAACTAACGGTCAGGGGGGTGACGTGGCGCTCTGCTATTGGCTACGGGGGGTTGTGCGAGCGGCGCTACGGGCGGTCGACCGAGCCTAAGGGGAAAACGCTTCGCGAAATAAAATTTCTAATCGTAGCCGTTCATCTGGATCCGACGGTTGAGGGGGTGGTGGAGAGGCTCACCGTGCTTATGTCGCCGGCGATGGAGACTCTGGCGAGGCAGGGACGGCGAGGTCGTCGGGGAGATGGCTTCCGAGGGTCTCCGGCGATGTCTCCGGCACTGGTCGACGCAGGGGAGCTCGGCGAAGGCGATGGTGGCGTCGGAGGGGTGAGGGGGCGACGGTGTTGACGACCACGAGCTCGGAGGCGGTTCGGTGGATGTGGAGCTCCGACGAGGTTGATGGTTGCGCCGTTCTGGTGGGTCTCCGGTGAAGCAGAGGGGTGGGGAAGATGCGCACAGGCGAGAGGAGGTGGATGGAGGGCTCGATGGCGCTCGGGGAAATCGGAGTGGAGCAGCAAGACGACAATGGCGCGGCGACGGCTCTCGGCTCCGGCGAGCGATTAGGCGAGGCAGAGGGCACGGAAGGAGGGGGAAACAAGCAGAATGAGTAGAGGAGAGGCAGGGGTACTTATAGGGGCTCGCGGGTGGTCGGGCAATAAAGGAGGGAGGGGGTCCGCGGCGAGGGGATCCGGCGACGGCGTCGGGCGCATGGGAGGAGGGTGATGACCGGCGACGGTTTCGGTCGGGCGCGTGGGTCCAGGGTGTCAGCGAGAGAGAGAGGGAGAGCGTAGTCAGCGGGCGACCGACCGGTAACGGTCTCGGCATTTAATGTCATTGGGCCGGCCGGTTTTATTATAAACTGTTACCGTTTTCTATTTATGATTTTACCAGAGCCATAAAACTTGTTCAATGCATTCGAATAAATTCCAAATATAGTCAAATTGTATATCAAAATTAACAGAATAATAAATGCCATTTAATGGACATTTTTATTCTGGCATTTGAATACTTTGGAAAAAATATTATTTTCAGAAATTGCCCTTTTGCTTTTAAATCCCTTTGCAAATATTTTTCAGAATAACCCCTGGTTTTTATTATTCAAATAAATCACCAAGAAGTCCCTGGTGTGGAGTTTCATGTTACTCCTCTCAAAAAAAATTCAAGGGTTTGAATACTTTGAAAATTGGAATAGGAACCAAATATGAAATGATTCCAAAAGAAAATCCAGAGATTTTCACATTCACTATTCAAAGATTTATTTTAAACTTCCAACTCATATTTCATATAATTTGAAGAAGTCATTTTATCTTCTCTCATGAAAATCATTGAGTTGCTTAAAGTTTTCTGAATTTGAAATATTTTTCAAATGAAATTCAAATTCTTTTCAAATCCCTTTTCATTTCTTTAAATGGAAGAAGTCATGTCATCTTCACTCTAGGGTTTTGTGATGAAATGAATTTGAATTCTTGGTGAGAAAAATGCAAAGTGAAAGTTTGGGAAAGTCATTTCATTCCCTCTCATTAAACTTTCAAAAGTTTCAAAAAGTTTCGAATTTTCACTCAAATTCAATTACTACATCAAACAAACAATCATTCTAATAGTTATTATAACATTCCAAAGTTTGGGATGTTATAGAACTCAACACCACCAAGCGCAAAACCCATGGTGGGCGCCAACTGTCGTGGATTTATCATGGCAGATGTCCGGGTGAACGGACTTGGATTCGAGGCCATCGCTAATGTGATGGACTCAAAGGGGTTGATTGGGACGAAAGGACACGGGTTTACCCAAGTTCGGCCCTGCAAGTCGAGGTAATAGCCTACGGCCTGCTTGTGCTTGTATTGCTTGTTGTATCGATTACAAGGGAGCTAAAGCTTGACCTAGTTCTCAACCACCTCATCTCTAAGTCGCCCCGGGTCTGCCTTTATATAAGAGGTCAGGACCACGGGTCTTTACAATTGTCTAACCGAGTCTCATTGTCTATCCGAGTCTTACTCTATCTTCTTGTCCAAATTGTCTCAGAGTGGCTTGCACGCTCGGGTCTTCTTAGTCCGGGCCACCTTGCAGCCCACACCATGAGCCGTCTATATTCATGGGCCGTTGGCTTTACGGCTCACCCTTGGGCCGGATCACGAGCCATCAACATGACCCGGAGTCTTCAAGGGCAGGTCATATTGCAGGGTTATATCCCCAACAGATCCCATCCCGGATTTCATGGCCTCTAACCATTTCTTAGAATCTGGGCCCATCATCGCTCCTCCATAGCTCATAAGTTCATTGTTGTCCAACAACATGACCTCCAAGACAGGGTTGTCGTACACTCCGGAGTAGTACGCGCCCTTGTCGACCTACGAGGTTCAATAGTAACTTGATCCGAAGCTTCATAATCATCATCATTAACTTCCTCTTCAACTGTCGTAGGCTCCACAAAAACATCTTTCTGCACTGCGCTACTCTCTGGTTGAAGTAAAGGTTCAATAACCTCATCAAGCTCTATTTTCCGCCCATTCAATTCTTTCGAGAGAAACTCTTTCTCAAGAAATGTTCCGTTCTTAGCGACAAACACTTTGCCTTCGGATCTGAGATAGAAGGTATACCCGACTATCTCTTTTGGGTATCCTATGAAGACGCATTTCTCCGCTTTGGGTTCCAGCTTTTCAGGCTGAAGCATTTTGACATAAGCATCACATCCCCAAACTTTAAGAAACAACAACTTTGGCCTCTTGCCAAACCATGGTTCATATGGCATCATCTCAACGGATTTCGATGGTGCCCTATTTAAAGTGAATGCAGTTGTCTCTAATAGATAACCCCAAAACAATAGTGGCAAATCAGCAAGAGACATCATAGAACGCACCATATCTAATAAGGTTCGAATGCGATGTTCGGACACACCATTACGCTGTGGTGATCCAGGTGGTGTCAACTGTGAAACAATTCCACACTGTATTAAGTGACTGCCAAACTCATAACTCAGATATTCACCTCCTCGATCAGATTACAGGAATTTAATCTTCTTGGTACGATGATTCTCAACTTCACTCTGAAATTCCTTGAACTTTTCAAATATTTCAGACTTGTGTTTCATTAAGTAAATATATCCATATCTACTTAAATCATCAGTGAAGGTGAGAAAATAACTATATCCACCACGCCCTGCAACATTCATTGGACCGCACAAATCAGTATGTATGATTTCCAACAAGTCACTTGCCCGTTCCATTGTTCCAGAGACCGGCGTTTTAGTCATCTTGCCCATGAGGCATGGTTCACATGTGTCAAGTGATTCAAAATCAAGTGACTCCAAAAGTCCATCAGCATGGAGCTTCCTCATGTGTTTTACACCAATATGACCCAAACGGCAGTGCCACAAAAAGTGGTACTATCATTATCAACTCTACATCTTTTGGCATCAATGTTACGAACATGTGTATCATCACTATCAAGATTCAATATGAATAAACCCCTCACATTGGGTGCATGACCATAAAAGATATTACTCATATAAATGGAACAACCATTATTCTCTCATTTAAATGAGTAACTGTCTCGCAATAAACAAGATCCAGATATAATGTTCATGCTCAACACAGGCACTAAATAACAATTATTTAGGTTCATCACTAATCCCGATGGTAATCGAAGAGAGAGTGTGCCGACGGCGATCACATCAACCTTGGAACCATTTCCCACACGCATCGTCACTTCGTCCTTTGCCAGCCTTCGTCTATTCCGTAGTTCCTATTTTGAGTTGCAAATGTGAGCAACCGAATCGGTATCAAATACCCGGGCAGTACAACGAGAGCTAGTAAGGTACACATCAATAACATATATATCATATATACCTTGTTTGTCGTTGGCCGCCTTCTTGTCAGCCAGGTACTTGGGGCAGTTCCGCTTCCAATGACCAGTTACCTTGCAATGAAAGCACTCAGTTTCTGGCTTGGGTCCAACCTTGGGCTTCTTTACAGGAGTAGCAACTCCTTTGCCATCCTTCTTGGACTTACCCTTCTTGCCCTTGCCCTTGCCATTCTTCTTGAAACTAGTGGTTTTATTAACCATCAACACTTGATGTTCTTTCTAGATTTCAGACTCAGCGACTTTTAGCATCGCAAACAGCTCGGCGACTGACTTGTTCATCCCGTGCATGTTATAGTTCATCACAAAGCTCTTGTAAGTAGGTGGCAATGATTGAAGAACTCTGTCAGTGATCGCCTCTGGTGGAAGGGCAATTCCCAACTCCGACAGATGAGTCGAATACCCAGACATTCTGAGTATATGTTCACTGATAGACCCATTCTCCTCCATTTTGCAAGCATAGAACTGATCGGAAGTCTCATACCTCTCGATCCGGGCATTCTTTTGAAAGATAAACTTCAACTCTTGGAACATCTCATATGCTCCATGACGTTCAAAACGTCTTTGAAGTCCCGGTTCTAAGCCATACAATATTTCACACTGAACTATTGAGTAATCTCTAAAACGTGCCTCCCAAGCGTTCTTAACATCTTCGGATGACATGTCTTCTGGTTGGTCACCAAGTGGTGCATCAAGGACATATGATTTCTGGGAAGCCATGAGGATAATCCTCAGATTACGGGCTCAGTCAACAAAGTTACTTCCATCATCTTTCAACTTAGCTTTCTCTAGGAACGCATTAAAATTCAGGGGTGCTACCGGGCGAGCCATTGATCTACAACATAAATATGCAAAGGTTACTTAGACTATTGTTCAAGATAATGAGTTTAGTTAATCAGATTACTAAAGCTCCCACTCAAATTGACATCCCTCGGGTCATCTGAGTGTCACATGATCCAAATTCACCAACTCAAGTCCGATCATCACGTGAGTTGAGATGGTTTCAATGGTGAACATCATCATGTTGATCATATCTACTATATGACTCATGTTCGACCTTTCGGTCTCTTGTGTTCTGAGGCCATGTCTGTACATGCTAGGCTCGTCAACTTTAACCCCCGAGTGTTCTGCATGTGCAACACTAGCTTGCACCCGTTGTATGTGAACGTAGAGTCTATCACACCCGATCATCACGTGGTGTCTCGACACGATGAACTTCCGCAACGGTGCACACTCGGGGAGAACACAATTCATCTTGAAACTTAAGTGAGGGATCACCTTATAATGCTACCGTCGTCCTAAGCAAAACAAGGTGCATAAAAGGATTAACATCACACGCAAATCATAAGTGACATGATATGGCCATGAACTTGTGATTTTGATCTCCATCTTGAAAGCACCGGCATGATCTCCATTGTCACCGGCACGAAACCATGATCTACATCATCTTGATCTCCATCAACGTGTTGCCATCGGGGTTGTCATTCCCACCATGCTTCTACTACTATTGCTACCGTTTAGCGATAAAGTAAAGCATTACATAGCGCTTAATGATTGACATGCGGGTCATACAATAATTAAAGACAACCCTATGGCTCCTGTCGGTTGCCGTACTCATCGACATGCAAGTCGTGATATTCTATACAACACATGATCATCTCATACATCACATATATCTCATCATGTAATTGGCCATATCACATCACAACATACCCTGCAAAAACAAGTTAGACGTCCTCTAATTGTTGTTGCATGTTTTACGTGGCTGCTACGGGTATCTAGCAAGAACAATTCTCACCTACGCATATGTTGGAAATATGCCCTAGAGGCAATGAATAAAGTGTTTATTACTATATTTCCTTGTTCATAATAATCATTTATTATCCATGCTATAATTGTATTGATTGGAAACACATTACATGTGTGGGTAAATAGACAAACACACTGTCCCTAGTATGCCTCTAGTGAACTAGCTCGTTGATCAAAGATGGTCAAGGTTTCCTATACATTGACATGAGATGTCATTTGATAACGGGATCACATAATTAGGAGAATGATGTGATGGACAAGACCCAAACTACAAACGTAGCATATGATCGTGTCAGTTTAGTGCTACTGTTTTCTGCATGTCAAGTATGTGTTCCTATGACCATGAGATCATGCAATTCACGAACATCAGAGGATTGCCTTGTGTGTATCAAACGTTGCAACGTAACCGGGTGACTATAAAGGTGCTCTACAGGTATCTCCAAGGGTGTCTATTGAGTTGGCATGGATCAATACTGGGATTTGTTACTCCGTGTGACGGAGAGGTATTTCAGGGCCCACTCGGTAATGCAACATCACAATGAGCCTTGCAAGCAATGTGACTAAGTATTAGTTATGGGATCTTGTATTACGGAACGAGTAAAGAGACTTGCCGGTAATGAGGTCGAACTAGGTATGGAGATACCGACGATCGAACCTCGGGCAAGTAACATACCGAAGAACAAAGGGAACATCATACGGGATTATCTGAATCCTTGACATAGAGGTTCGACCGATAAAGATCTTCGTAGAATATGTAGGAACCAATATGGGCATCCAGGTCCCGCTATTGGTTATTGACCGTAGAGGTTTCTCGGTCATGTATACATAGTTCTCGAACCCGCAGGGTCTGCACACTTAAGGTTTGGTGACGTTTCGATAAGATAGAGTTATGTATGGTAGTGACCGAAGGTTGTTCGGAGTCCCAGATGAGATCCTGAACGTCATTAGGAGCTCCGGAATGGTTCGGAGGTAAAGATTGATATATAGGAAGTCCTATTTTGGTCGCCGAAAAAGTTTCAGGTTCATCGGTAGTGTACCGGGAGACCATCGGGAGGGGTATTTCGACCCAAGAGGCAACATGGGCTGTGGGAGAGTGAATACCAGCCCTTAGTGGGCTGGTGAAGTCCCACACAAAGCCCATGTGGCTAGGGAGAAAACACCCAAAGAGAAAAAGTGGAAAAAGGCAAAAATATGGTGAATCCTAGTCCTACTAGGATTGGAGGTGGATTCCACCTCTCCGACCTGGTTCGGCCGACTCCTAGAGGCTTGGCACTTGGGACAAGCCTCCTCCTCTCTTCCTCTTATATATACTAGAGGTTTTAGGATTTTTGCATAGAATTTTCAGCCACGTGTTACCCGTTCCTCCAGTGCATAGTTTCTCCTCTAGATCGGTTTTCTGCAGCGCTTAGGCGAAGCCCTACCGGAATAGCTCCACCACCATCGCCGGAGCACCGTCATGCTGCCGGAGAACTCTTCTTCCTCTCCACTCCTTCTTGCTGGATCAAGACGGCAGAGATCATCATCAAGCCGTACGTGTGCTGAACGCGGAGGTGTCATCCGTTCGGCGCTAGATCGGAAGGACCGTGATCAAGTTCGCCGGACGGATCGTGATCAAGTTTGCGGGACGGATTGCAATCAAGTTCGCGGGACGGATCGTGATTGGATCGTGGGACAAATCGTGATCGGATCGCGGGACGCTCGGTGATTTGGATCGCGAAACACCAACCGCGTTTCTTAACGCTTCCCACTTAGCGATCTACAAGGTACGTAGATCCACTCTCCCTCTCGTAGATGCTCATCACCATGGATAGATCTTCATGTGCGTAGGAAAAATTTTGTTTCCGATGCAACGTTCCCCAACAGTGGCATCATGAGATAGGTCTATGTGTAGATGAGATCTCGAGTAGAACACAAAAGGTTTGTGGGCGTTGATGCTTAGATTGCTTCCTCCCTTGGTCGGATCTTGGTTCAGCGGTATTGTGAGATGAAGCGGCCCGGATCAACATTACTCGTACGCTTACGAGAGACCGGTTCCCTCGACCGCAACTTGTTGCATAGATGGCTTGCGGGTGCCAGTTTCTCTCACTTCAGTTGGATCAGATTCGACAAAGGCGGTCCTTGAGAAGGTTGAAAAGCAACTAGTGTATCACCGTTGTGGTTTTTGCGTAGATGAGAATTGTTCTTGCTAGATACCCGTAGCAGCCACGTAAAACATGCAACAACAATTAGCGGACGTCTAACTTGTTTTTGCAGGGTATGTTGTGATGTGATATGGACAATTACATGATGTGATATATGTGATGTATGAGATAATCATGTGATGTATAGATTATCACGACTTGCATGTCGATGAGTACGACAACCGGCGGGAGCCATAGGGTTGTCTTTAATTATTGTATGACATGCGTGTCAATCATTAAGCGCTATGTAATGCTTTACTTTATCGCTAAATGTTAGCAATAGTAGTAGAAGCATGTTGGCCGCGACAACCCCGATGGCGACACGTTGATGGAGATCAAGATGATGGAGATCATGGTGTCTTGCCAATGATGATGGAGATCATGCCGGTGCTTTCTAGATGGATATCAAAGGCACAAGTTCATGGCCATATAATGTCACTTATGATTTGCATGTGATGTTAATCCTTTTATGCACCTTGTTTTGCTTAGGACGATGGTAGCATTATAAGGTGATCCCTCACTTAATTTCAAGATAAATTGTGTTCTCCCCAAGTGTGCACCGTTGCGAAAGTTCGTCGTGTTGAGACACCACGTGATGATCGGGTGTGATAGACTCTACATTCACATACAACTGGTGCAAGCCAGTGTTGCACGTGCAGAACACTCGGGTTAAACTTGACGAGCCTAGCATGTACAGACATGGCCTAGGAACACAAGAGACTGAAAGGTCGAACATGAGTCACATAGTAGATATGATCAACATAATGATGTTCACCATTGAAGCCACCTCAACTCACGTGATGATCGGACTTGAGTTGGTGAATTTGGATCATGTGACACTCAGATGACCCGAGGGATGTCAATTTGAGTGGGAGATTTAGTAAATTGATTAACTAAACTCATTATCTTGAACAATAGTCTAAGTAAACTTTGCATATTTATGTTGTAGATCAATGGTTCGCGCAGTAGCACCCCTGAATTTTAATGCGTTCCTAGAGAAAGCTAAGTTGAAAGATGATGGAAGTAACTTTGTTGACTGGGCCCGTAATCTGAGGATTATCCTCACGGCTTCCCAAAAATCATATGTCCTTGATGCACCGCTTGGTGACCAACCAGAAGACATGACCTCTGAAGACGTTAAGAACGCTTGGGAGGCATGTACTGGAGATTACTCAATAGTTCAGTGTGCAATATTGTATGGCTTAGAACCGGGACTTCAAAGACATTTTGAATGTCATGGAGCATATGAGATGTTCTGGGAGTTGAATTTTATCTTTCAAAAGAATGCCCAGATCGAGAGGTATGAGACCTCCGATAAGTTCTATGCTTGCAAGATGGAGGAGAACGGGTCTATCAGTGAACATATACTCAGAATGTCTGGGTATTCGACTCGTCTAGAGGAGTTGGGAATTGCCCTTCCGCAAGAGGCGATCACTGACAGACTTCTTCAATCACTGCCACTTAGTTACAAGAGCTTTGTGATGAACTATAACATGCATGGGATGAACAAGTCAGTCGCCGAGCTGTTTGCGATGCTAAAAGTCGCTGAGTCTGAAATCCAGAAAGAACATCAAGTGTTGATGGTCAATAAAACCACTAGTTTCAAGAAAAATGGCAAGGTCAAGGGCATGGGCAAGAAGGGTAAAACCAAGAAGGATAGCAAAGCAGTTGCTACTCCTGTAAATAAGCCTAAGCATGGACCTAAGCCAGAAACTGAGTGCTTTCATTGCAATGGAACTGGTCATTGGAAGCGGAACTGCCCCAAGTACCTGGCTGACAAGAAGGCAGCCAACGACAAACAAGGTATATATGATATACATGTTATTGATGTGTACCTTACTAGCTCTCGTAGTAGTGCTTGGGTATTTGATACCGGTTCGGTTGCTCACATTTGCAACTCAAAGCAGGAACTACGGAATAAACGAAGGCTGGCGAAGGACGAAGTGATGATGCGCGTGGGAAATGGTTCCAAGGTTGATGTGATCGCCGTCGGCACGCTCTCTCTTCGATTACCATCGGGATTAGTGATGAACCTGAATAATTGTTATTTAGTGTCTGCGTTAAGCATGAACATTATATCTGGATCTTGTTTATTGCGAGACGGTTACTCATTTAAATCAGACAATAAAGGTTGTTCTATTTATACGAGTAATATCTTTTATGGTCATGCACCCAATGTTAGGGGTTTATTCATGTTGACTCTTGATAGTGATGACACACATGTTCATAACATTGATGCCAAAAGATGTAGAATTGATAATGATAGTACCACTTTCTTGTGGCACTGCCGTTTAGGTCATATTGGTGTAAAACGCATGAGGAAGCTCCATTCTGATGGACTTTTGGAGTCACTTGATTTTGAATCACTTGACACATGTGAACCATGCCTCATGGGCAAGATGACTAAAACGTCGTTCTCTGGAACAATGGAACGGGCAAGTGACTTATTGGAAATCATACATACTGATGTGTGTGGTCCAATGAATGTTACAGGGCGTGGTGGATATCATTATTTTCTCACCTTCACTGATGACTTAAGTAGATATGGGTATATTTACTTAATGAAACACAAGTCTGAAACATTTGAAAAGTTCAATCAATTTCAGAGTGAAGTTGAGAATCGTCATAACAAGAAGATTAAGTTCCTGCGATTTGATCGAGGAGGTGAATATCTGAGTTATGAGTTTGGCAGTCACTTAAGACAGTGTGGAATTGTTTCACAGTTGACACCGCTCGGAACACCACAGCGTAATGGTGTGTCCGAACGTCTTAATCGAACTTTATTAGATATGGTGCATTCTATGATGTCTCTTGCTGGTTTGCCACAATCGTTTTGGGGTTATGCATTAGAGATAGCTACATTCACTTTAAATAGGGCACCATCGAAATCCGTTTAGACGACGCCATATGAACTCTGGTTTGGGAAGAGGCCAAAGTTGTCGTTTCTTAAAGTTTGGGGATGTGATGCTTATGTCAAAAAGCTTCAGCCTGAAAAGCTGGAACCCAAAGCGGAGAAATGTGTCTTCATAGGATACCCAAAAGAGACAGTCGGGTATACCTTCTATCTCAGATCCGAAGGCAAAGTATTTGTCGCTAAGAACGGAACATTTCTTGAGAAAGAGTTTCTCTCGAAAGAATTGAGTGGGAGGAAAATAGAGCTCGATGAGGTTATTGAACCTTTACTTCAACCAGAAAGTAGCGTGGTGTAGAAAGATGTTTCTGTGGAACCTACGATGGTAGAAGAGGAAGTTAATGATGATGATCATGAAGCTTCGGATCAAGCTACTATTGAACCTCGTAGGTCGACAAGGCCACGTACTACTCCTGAGTGGTACGGCAACCCTGTCTTGGAGGTCATGTTGTTGGAAAACAATGAACCTACGAGCTATGGATGAGCAGTGATGGGCCCGGATTCCGAAAAATGGTTAGAGGCCTTGAAATCCGAGATGGGATCCATGTATGAAAACAAAGTATGGACTTTGGAAGTATTACCTGAAGGGCGAAAGGCCATTTAGAACAAATGGATCTTTAAGAAGAAGATAGACGCGGATGGTAATGTCACCGTCTATAAAGCTCGACTTGTGGCAAAGGGTTTTTCACAAGTTCAAGGAGTTGACTACGATAAGACCTTCTCACCTGTAGCGATGCTTAAGTCCGTCAGAATCATGTTAGCAATAGCTGCATATTTTGACTATGAAATTTGGCACATGGATGTCAAAACAGCGTTCCTCAACGGTTTCCTTGAGGAAGAGTTGTATATGATGCAACCAGAAGATTTTGTCGATCCAGAGAATGCTGACAAAGTTTGCAAACTCCAGCGATCCATTTATGGGCTGGTGCAAGCATCTCGGAGTTGGAATAAGCGCTTTGATGAGGTGATCAAAGCGTTTGGTTTTATACAAGTTTATGGAGAAGCTTGTATTTACAAGAAAGTGAGTGGGATCTCTATAGCGTTTCTAATATTATATGTGGATGACATATTGCTGATTGGAAACAATATAGAAATGCTGGAAAGCGTGAAGGAATATTTGAACAAGAGTTTTTCAATGAAGGACCTAGGAGAGGCTGCTTTCATATTAGGCATTAAGATCTATAGAGATAGATCGAGATGCTTAATAGCACTTTCACAGAGACATACCTTGATAAAGTTTTGAAGAAGTTCAAAATGGATCAGTCCAAGAAGGGGTTCTTGCCTGTGTTACAAGGTGTGAAGTTGAGTAAGACTCAATGCCCAGTGACTGCAGAAGATAGAGAAAACATGAGTGTCATCCCCTATGCTTCAGCCATAGGCTCTATCATGTATGCAATGCTATGCACAAGACCCAATGTCAGCCTTGCCATAAGTATGGCCGGAAGGTTTCAAAGTGATCCTGGAATGGAGCACTGGGCAGCGGTCAAGAATATCCTTAAGTACCTGAAAAGGACTAAGGAAATGTTTCTTGTTTATGGAGGTGATGAAGAGCTCGTTCGTAAAGGGTTACGTCGATGCAAGCTCTGACACTGATCCGGATGACTCTAAGTCGCAAACCGGATACGTATTTATTCTCAACGGGGGAGCGGTAAGCCGGTGCAGTTCCAAGAAAAGTGTGGTAGCCGATTCTACATGTGAAGCGGAGTACGTCGCAGCCTCGGAGGCGGCAAAGGAAGGTGTCTGGATGAAGCAGTTCATGACAGATCTTGGAGTAGTGCCCAGTGCACTAAATCCAATGAACCTGTTCTGTGACAACACTGGTGCCATTGCTCTGGCCAAGGAACCAAGGTTTCACAAGAGGACCAGACACATAAAGCGACGCTTCAACTCCATCCGCGATTACATCGAGGAGAAGGACATAAATATTTGCAAAGTGCACACGGATCTGAATGTTGTAGACCCGTTGACTAAACCTCTTCCAAGGGCTAAACATGATCAACACCAGAATTGCATGGGTGTTCGATTCATTACCATGTAAATCACATAGTGATGTGAACTAGATTATTGACTCTAGTGCAAGTGGGAGACTGTTGGAAATATGCCCTAGAGGCAATGAATAAAGTGTTTATTACTATATTTCCTTGTTCATAATAATCATTTATTATCCATGCTATAATTGTATTGATTGGAAACACATTACATGTGTGGGTAAATAGACAAACACACTGTCCCTAGTATGCCTCTAGTGAACTAGCTCGTTGATCAAAGATGGTCAAGGTTTCCTAGACATTGACATGAGATGTCATTTGATAACGGGATCACATCATTAGGAGAATGATGTGATGGACAAGACCCAAACTACAAACATAGCATATGATCGTGTCAGTTTATTGCTACTGTTTTCTGCATGTCAAGTATGTGTTCCTACGACCATGAGATCATGCAACTCACGGATACCGGAGGAGTGCCTTGTGTGTATCAAACATCGCAACGTAACTAGGTGACTATAAAGGTGCTCTATAGGTATCTCTGAGGGTGTCTATTGAGTTGGCATGGATCAAGACTGGGATTTGTTACTCCGTGTGACGGAGAGGTATCTCAGGGCCCACTCGGTAATACAACATCACAACAAGCCTTGCAAGCAATGTGACTAAATGTTTGTTGTGGGATCTTGTATTACGGAACAAGTAAAGAGACTTGCCAGTAACGAGGTTGAACTAGGTATGGAGATACCGACGATCGAATCTCGGGCAAGTAACATACCGAAGAACAAAGGGAACATCATACGGGATTATGTGAATCCTTGACATAGTGGTTTGACCGATAAAGATCTTCGTAGAATATGTAGGAACCAATATGGGCATCCAGGTCCCGCTATTGGTTATTGACCATAGAGTTGTCTCGGTCATGTCTACATATTTCTCGAACCCGCAGGGTCTGCACACTTAAGGTTTGGTGATATTTCGATAGTATAGAGTTATGTATGGTAGTGACCGAAGGTTGTTCGGAGTCTTGGATGAGATCCCGGACATCATGAGGAGCTCCGGAATGGTCCGGAGGTAAATATTGATATATAGGAAGTCCTATTTTGGTCGCCGGAAAAGTTTCAGGCTCATCGGTAGTGTACCGGGAGTGCCGGTAGTGTATCGGGAGACCATCGGGAGGGGTATTTCGACCCAAGAGGCAACATGGGCTGTGGGAGAGTGAATACCAGCCCTTAGTGGGCTGGTGGAAGTCCCACACAAAGCCCATACGGCTAGGGAGAAAAAACCCAAAGAGAAAAAGTGGAAAAGGGCAAAAATAGGGTGAATCCTAGTCCTACTAGGATTGGAGGTGGATTCCACCTATCCCACCTAGTTCGGTCGACTCCTAGAGGCTTGGCCCTTGGGAAAAGCCTCCTCCTCTCTTCCTCTTATATATATTGGAGGTTTTAGAGTTTTTGCACAGAATTTTCAGCCACGTGTTGCCCGTTCCTCCAGTGCATAGTTTCTCCTCTAGATCGGTTTTCTGCAGCGCTTAGGCGAAGCCCTGCCAGAATAGCTCCACCACCGTCGCCGGAGCGCTGTCACGCTGCCGGAGAACTATTCTTCCTCTCTGCTCCTTCTTGCTGGATCAAGACGGCGGAGATCGTAATCAAGTCGTATGTGTGTTGAACGCGGAGGTGCCGTCCGTTCGGCGCTAGATCGGAAGGACCGTGATCAAGTTCGCGGGAAGGATCATGATCAAGTTCGTAGGACGGATCGTAATTGGATCGTGGGACGAATCATGATTGGATCGCGGGACTCTTGGCAATTTGTATCGTGAAGACGTTCGACTACACCAACCACGTTTCTTAACGCTTCCCGCTTAGCGATCTACAAGGGTACGTAGATCCACTCTCCCTCTCGTAGATGCTCATCACCATGGATAGATCTGCGTGTGCGTAGGAAATTTTTTGTTTTCCATGCAACGTTCCCCAACAACATAAACCACAACGGTGATACATAAGTTTCTTTTCAACCTTCTCAAGGACCGCCTTAGTCGAATCTGATCCAACTAAAGTAGGAGAAACAGGCACCCGCCAGCCATCTTTGCGCAACGATGTTACACGTCAGTTGATGGAACCGGTCTCTCGTGAGCGTACGAGTAAGGTTGGCTCGGGCCGCTTCATCCCATAATACCACTGAACCAAAACACGACCAAGGGAGGAAGCAATCTAAGCATCAACGCCCACAAACTCTTTGTGTTCTACTCGAGATCTCATCTACACATAGACCTAGCTCATGATGCCATTGTTGGGAATGTTGCATGGGAAACAAAAAAATTCCTATGCACACGCAAGATCTATCCATGGTGATGAGCATCTATGAGAGGGAGAGTGTATCTATGTACCCTTGTAGATCGCTAAGCGGGAAGCGTTAAGAAACGCGGTTGATGTAGTCGAACGTCTTCGCGATCCAAATCGCCGAGCGTCCCGCGATCCAATCATGATCCGTCCCGATCTAGCGCCGAATAGACGGCACCTTGGCGTTCAGCACACGTACAGCTTGATGACGATCTCCGCCTTCTTGATCCAGCAAGAGGGAGCAGAGAGGTAGACGAGTTCTCCGGCAGCGCGACGGCGTTGCGGCAATGGTGGTGGAGCAATTCCAGCAGGGCTTCACTGCTGAAACCGATCTAAAGGAGAAACTACGAACTAGAGGAGAGGCAGCACATGGCTTAGGGTTTCTTGATGTGTCCCAAGTGCTAGCCTCGCCCCTCTATTTATATGTTGAGCCCTGGGGTCGAAACTTGGAGAAAAATCCTCCTCAAGGTTGGTTTGCCCGCAAGGCAAGAGTCCTTCTCGGACTCCAGGACCAGACGCCAAGGTCCTCGGCGTCTGGCCCTAGACGAGGGTCCCTGGAGTCTGGCCCCTGGCTTCCGCAAAACAGCTTTTGCACCTTCCTAAAGCCTCATGGGCTTCACCCCTTGGCCCAAATAAAGTGTTCATGTACCCCGAACATTTCGGGAAACATCCGAAACTATTTCCGGTGAATTCCAGAACCCTTCCGAAGACCAAACACTATTATCTCATATATCAATCTTTACCTCCGGACCATTTCGGAGCTCCTCATGACGTCCGGGATCTCATACGGGACTTCGAACAACCTTCGGTCACGATCATACATAACTCTATACTACCAAAACGTCATCGAACCTTAAGTGTGCAGACCCTACGGGTTCTAGAACTATGTAGACATGACCGAGACACCTGTACGGTCAATAACTAATAGCGGGACCTGGATGCCCATATTGGTTCCTACATGTTCTATGAAGATCTTTATCGGTCGAACCTCTATGTCAAGGATTCAGTCAATCCTGTATAACGTTCCCTTTGTTCTTCGGTATGTTACTTGCCCGAGATTCGATCATCGGTATCTCCATACCTGGTTCAACCTTGTTATCGGCAAGTCTCTTTACTCCTTCCGTAATACAAGATCCCGTGACTAACACTTAGTCACATTGCTTGCAAGGCTCATTGTGATGTTGTATTACTGAGTGGGCCCTGAGATACCTCTCCGTCACACGGAGTGACAAATCCCAGTGTTGATCCATGCCAACTCAACAGACACCCTCGGAGATACCTGTAGAGTACCTTTATAGTCACCCAGTTACATTGCGACGTTTGATACACACTAGGCATTCCTCCGGTGTCCGTGAGTTGCATGATCTCATGGTCATAGGAACATATACTTGACATGCAGAAAACTGTAGCAATAAACTAACACGATCAAATGCTATGTTTATAGTTTGGGTCTTGTACATCCCATCATTCTCCTAATGAGTGATCCCGTTATCAAATGACATCACATGTCAATGGCTAGGAAACCTTGACCATCTTTGATCAACGAGCTAGTTCACTAGAGGCATACTAGGGACTAAGTGTTGTCTATTTATCCACACATGTAATGTGTTTCCAATCAATACAATTATAGCATGGATAATAAACAATTATCATTGAACAACGAAATATAATAATAAACACTTTATTTATTGCCTCTAGGGCATATTTTGAACATCCTCCTTAGGTGCTCGCCATTCGATATGCTCCTAAGCTGGCAGGAGGCCTTGGCCTATGAGATCTTCCAGCGTGAGTACTGATATTTTGGATCTGACCCAGCCACGGGCTTTACTGGTCTTGGGGGGCATCGTGATTCTCGAAGGTATGCTACAAAGGTGGAAATGCAAAAGTAATAAGCCGGTGTATGTTTGAGCCGCCTACGAGATTATAATTTGCAGACAGAAATAAACTAATAAGCCAGCTAATAATAGGGGTTGCATGTCAATGACTCAAGGTGCAAAGATGAGTTGGTGTTCTGCTAATAAGCTGGCGAGTAGTCGACACAGAGGTACTAAAGACGAGACGGCCAAATGGATGAGTCGGTATCACTTGACGTGCCGACACAATGATGATTTGATAAGCGATAAAATGAGCCGGTGACTACATGAGTTGGCTAAGTGGTAAGCAAAAGGTTAAAGACTTGGCAGTTTTTACAGGCACAAACAATTTTTCCCCAAAATAGGAGAGTGGGCAGATCTAATGACTACAGAAAAAGAAGAATAAAAGCCCTAAGAATTAGCGTAAGTACCCGAAGTGATGCATTCCCAAAATCTTATGGGTATCTTGTTATGCATCTACAGTATTACGGGAGTGTGACGAAGGCAAAACTAAGTATATTGACAAGAGGCCCTGGGGGCAATCAGATCTGCACTAATATTTGATGAGGATCTATGAACTCTGACGAACGCCGATGAACTGCTAAAGAACACCGAAAACCTAATTGGAGATAATGGCACTCACCAGATCAAAGATGAAAAAGATTTTGGAGTATTGTGCTCCCGAGGAAGGCCGCGTCCGATGCAGGTAGATTCCGGCGGCGACGGTAGCAAAGATGGCTTCCTTTCGCGCAGATGAATTCCAGCGAGCTCAAGCGTCGTACCAGAGGCGAGAGGAAGAAGACGAGGTAAACGGTAAAAATGGAAGCCTGGTGGTGTATTTATAAGGGAGTAGGAGCTCGAAGCAGTGCAGTAAAAAATGGAACGATCATAGTAATTTGTGGTTGAGAGGATGCCTAGATTTTCGTGCCTGATCGGATTTGACGATTGTTCAAAAAAGATATACCATAATGACATGAAAGTGTTAGTGCTTGGCAAGGTGACTTCATGGTGGCATTGGTTGGAAAGAAGCTAAGTCCTAGACAAGGGAAGATGACCCGGACAAACATTCAACGACAACGAGAGGAATGCCGGTTTGAGATAAAGCTCAAGGTTTTAACTTCAACATTGAGTTTTTCCTTCCATTTTCGGGTAGTTTAACATGGGTGAACCCAAGCTAAAGGGGGGCTAATGTTGGGGATATGCCCCACAGGATGACTCGCCAGGGGGTTAACCTGGCTACCAGGCAGTCGATCATAACAAAGTCGTCTCATGAACTTTGAGGCGCTAAGAGGCCCAAGACCAAGGGAGGGCAACTTGACTAACGAGGCCGGCTCATGGGCCAGACCTGGCAGGCCAGCTTGACGATGTCATCATGAAGGACGTCATGTGCTTGGAAGATAAGACAAGTAAAAGTAGATTAGGTCACGGGTCGTAGTACGACCCGGGCTCTGATGTAATCTCAGGACCTCAACCTATATATATAAAGGGGAGCTCCTGAGATAGAGAGATCACGTAAGAAAGAAACCCTCGAGAGCTAGGCTAGCAATTTTACACCCTCGTAATCGAGATCATCATCAATACACACAAAGCAGGACGTGGGCTTTTACCTCCATCAGAGGGACGAAACCTGGGTAAACCATTATCTCTCATTTTCGATCAACCCCGTCCAAGTTTTCACCTAGTTGTGATGGACTCATACCTAAGTTCTCTCACGAGGACATCAATCGTGACAAAACTACGACACGAATGACAGCGGACATAAGGCAAATTGAGCAGGTTGCAAAGAAGGTCTTGAGAGTGGTGCATTGTTGGGGAGCGGGCTGGCAAGAATTGAAGGCTGAAGCTCCTCCCTTTCTCAAAGTTTGCTGAGAAGATGAAGATCTCTTCTTGTTTTCTAGATATATAGCCCATTATTACTGTTTGTCTTTGATGGTTACTTTATGGATGTTTTAGCATCTTGCTTGGTTTGGTGTCTCTGTGTGATGTTGCTATGGCAGCTTTCTCTTCCCGGCCGTCTTCGACATTTGTGTTGGGGGCTAAGCATGTTTTTGAGGGTTGCCGGGAGGAGGGGGTGGATCCCTTTTCTTGTGCTTGCCTTTTTTCGAAACAGGATTTTGCCCCCACTTTATAAATAAAGCATACGTCCATACAAGCATGTCTCAAAAAAAAGTCATAAAAGAGAAAAGCTGGGGCCACAACACAAAGACGCCCAAATGAAAGAAACAGAAACGACAAAGGCCACCAGAGGCAAGCTACGAAGTAGGCGAGCGGTCGGAGAGCCGACGCGCGGTAGATACCAAGCGTCCAGAAAGAGCTGAAGATGGTCATGATCCCTCGGCCTGGCGAGCGGATGCCAGTGCTGCAAGAAGGCAAGAAATTTGAAGAACGAGTCAGAAGCATGACACAGAAACACCCGCTCAATCACCATCTTGTTGCGAGTAGTCCAAAGAGTCCACATCATAGCCGCGAAGATTAGCCAGAACAGTCGGCGCTTACAGCCAACCTGGGTGGCCCTTACCTACAAAACTCTACAAGGTCATGGGCCTCCCACTCTGGTCCTAGAGCCTCACGAACAAAGCACCGAAGTGTCTGCGCTGCTACGCAAGAGAACAAAATGTGCATTCCCGTTTCCGGGACATGGCATAAAGGGCAAAGGACATTGCCTGGACCATGGTGTTTCAGCACCTCGGTCCCCGAAGGGAGACGATCTCGTAGAAGCTGCCATATGAAGAACTTAATCTTCAAGGGCATCGGTGCCTTCCATAGTGGGGATAGCCACTGTAGAGCCCGCACACGACATAATGCCTAATAGGCCGAACTAATGGAGAATTCACCCGAAGGAGAAAGGCTCCAATAAACAGAGTCAGGGTCCTGGGACAAAGGAAGAGGGGCTACTTCCCGCGGGTATGTCCATTCTCGTACCTCATCTGGTCCGAATGAGCGGCGGAACGCAATGTTCCATCCCTCATCCAAAGCAGCCGCAAAAACAAGGATGGTCGGGTCGTCACAAATCGCAAAGAGCCTCGGGAACCGCAAGCGGAGAGGCTCGCCCTCTAGCCAGGGATCCAACCAAAATTGGGTCCCATACCCATTGCCAACCGAGAAATGCAAACCCAGCCTAATCTGTTCCTTGCTGGCCTAAATAGATTTCCAAAACTGGGACCCAGTCGAGTGTGAGCAAGCCAGGAGGGGTTGTCCCTGCAAGTACTTGGACTCAATCAGCTGCAGCCACAAACCCCCATCTCCCCGCAAGATCCGCCAAACCCAACGCAGCATAAGCGGAACGTTCATCTGGCGAGATACAGGGATGCCCAAACCACCTCGGTCCTTCGGCACGCATATGTCAGCCCACTTCACCATATGGTATTTAGGCCGGCCATCCCCTGCCTGCCAGAAGAACCTAGCCAGCTCCTTGTCAAAGGAGCTATGTACACCTTCGGGAAAGATGTACATCCCCATCATATACATGGGGAGACTGGCAAGGTTAGAGCTAATGAGGACAGTTTGCTGCCTTTAGAAGTGAACCTACCGCACTAGGGCTCTGCACGGGATGCTACTCGTCCCACAAGCAGATCATACCCACTCACCAAAATCCTAGACTTAGCCAGGGGCATCCCCAAGTAAGATATGGGGAATGACGCCAACCTACAGTTGAAGTTATCCGCGATCCGAAGCTGCTCAGCCTCTGAGTAGACAAGGACCACCACCTCGCTCTTATCAAAGTTAATCTTCAGTACAGACATTTCCTCAAAGCAGAGCAGAAGGAACTTAAGATTGACAATGTCCGAGTCCGAGCCTTCCACAATAATCATGGTGTCATCCGCATACTGCAAATGAGTAACCCCCCCCCTCATCCGGGATGAGGTGACTAACTACACCCTTAAGGTCGTCGGCTAACTTGGAAATATCTAGGATGCCCACAAGGGCATCGACTCCGAGGTTGAAAAGCAGGGGGAGACAGGGTCCCCTTGCTTTACACCTCTGGAAGCCTGGAAAAAGGGTCCCACTTCTCCATTGATGTTGATCGCCGTGTTACCAGATATAACCAGTTGCATGATCCAGGAACACCACCTCTCATCAAAACCTCGTCGCTGCATCACCAACCTCAAAAAGGACTAGTCCAGACGATCGTATGCCTTCTGGAAGTCCAATTTGAGGAAGACCCCCTTAAGCCCCTTCAATGCCACCTCGTGGCTGATCTCATGAAGGGCAAGAATCCCGTCATGGATCCGCCTGCCCTTCAAGAACGCGGACTGAAGGGGGTGAGCAATCATGTCCGCCACGGGGGATAAACGGGTCACGCAAACCTTCGCAAAGATTCCCTCCAGCACGTTGATCACCGTGATGAGGCAGAACTACCGAATATCCGTAGTCCCAACTACTTTGGGGACCAGAGATATGACACCATAGTTAATCCTAGCCATGTCCAGGATTCCAATATAGAACTCATGGAACATGGGCGTAATGATCGAACGTAGGATCTCCCAGAATTTCTAGAAGAAAACTATCGGGAGGCCATCCGGCCCCGGGGCCGAGCAAGCTTTCATAGAAGCAATCACCCGACCCACCTCCTCAGGAGAGAATGGGAGAGTAAGTTCCGCATTCTCCGCATCAGAGACCTGGTCTGCAAGCGGCCAGAAATCAGCGCAGAGGGAGACACCTCCATGTGGCTCAGCCGAGAACAGCTTCTTATAAAAGGAGTATATATGGGTGGAGATGTCAACTGGGTTCTCCAGAAGGACATCCCCATCCCAGAGGAAAGGGATGGCACATTTCCTCCTGCTGCCATTAGCAATCGCCTGAAAGTAGGCAATGTTCGCATCCCCTTAAGGAGCCAGTTTTGGCCCCCTCGACGCTGCTAGAACAGCTCCTCGCTCTTGTAGATGTCCATGAGCGAGGCCTCGAGGGAGTATCTCCTAAGCCAATCGTCAAGAGATAGGCCCTGCCCGTCTGCAAGGCCATCCAGCACCTTAATCTGATCTAGCGGGGCCCCTTTACGGGCCCAGATGTCAGCGCCAAGGTTCCCCCCCCCCAGCCCTTCATGGCCTAACGAGCCAATTTAGCACAGTGGTGCCAGACATCCACAGCACAGAACACACAAGGCGGGGATGCGACCGCCTCTAGCCAGCGGTCACGAACCAACTCAAAGAAACCCGGTTGCTCCAGCCAGAACGTCTAAAAGCGGAAGCGACGGATCCTAGGGGGCCTCATCTCCCGACGAGAAAAGCAGGGGGGTATGGTCGGAGCCAATCCGAGTGACCGCTTTGAGTGAGCACAATGGGAACACCACTTCCCACTGGGCCAACACAAAGACCCGATCTAAGACACTCTAGACGGGGTCCGCCTGCTTATTCATCCAAGTGAACCTAGCCCCTACGCGGGCTATCTCATGAAGCACAAGGTACGCAATGTAGTCATTGAATAGACGCATGCGGACCCGATCAACATTAGGCGAGCTTTTATCAGAAGCCCATCTAATGGGCCACCACTACTGGAGTGGTGCACCTCTCCACCTTACCTTTCAGCTCAGCAAGGAAGGCGGCTGAGCGCCCATGATCCGCAGGACCATAGACAAAAATCACCTCCCAACTGAAGTGGACTCGTTGGTCGGTGACAGACATGCTCAGGAAGAATTCCCCTCGGTCCATATCCTCAACCGAGAAAGCATCCTCCTTGACTCCAAGCAAAATGCCCCCAGATTGACCCGTAGCAGGCAACCACTGCCACGCAAACTGGTGGCAAGAGAGCCCGTGGAGCTCATGCATACTAAAGTCCTGGCGAATCATCTCCTGAAGACCCACAATGTCTATCTCCTCTTGTTGCAAATATTCAATGAGCTGGCGCCGGCGGCCAGTGAGGCCGAAGCCCCTAATGTTCCAACATAGGAGCTTCATTTAATAACCTCAGTGGAATCCCTAGGCCTTGCAAGCGGGGCCAAGCTAGCCCACCCGTCAATCGCGGGTCGGGGGGATGCCTTCACCGGACGACCACGACGCCCCCGCGTAGGAGGGGTAGCGGATGCCTCCGGTCCGAGGGACGTGAACCTGGAACTAGACCCACACACCTCTATTCGGTGTTCAGTGGGGTTGAGACATGTGGGGGACGCCCACGCAGCGCCCTCACCCGAGGGGGGCTACCAATGGCGTCTCCAACACGGACTCCACAGGGGGCACCGCACCCTCCCTGGTCTCTCTATGACCAGGGTCGGTGTGCGCCAGGGTGCTGGGATCACCACGTGCAGCACAAGCACGGGCTTCAGCCAACGCCCCATCGAGCCGCTCCTTGGCGCAGATAGCAGAAATCTGCTCAAGGATGGGCCCCTTCTCGCCACGGAACACAATTCCACTATCAGCAGCCACCTCTGCCAGATGGGACAACAGAGCAGAACCAAGCACAGAAAACCGAGAACCAGAACATGAAGGATCAGAAGGTATGGTGGGAGTACCTGAAGAGAAGTCACGAGCAGCCGCCCGCATGGCGGCCTTCTCCTAGATTGTTAGGACCCGGCCATCTAGGAGGATTCGGGATTGGCTGAGCCTCGCACTCTACCGAGCGGCCACCAGCGGAGACGCCCCACCTCGAAGCCTGGAGCCCACCGCAGTAGGGGTCCCCACGGCCAGGTCCAAGGGCGGAGGCGGCTCCAAGTCTGGGGATCCCAAGGCTGGGGAAGGGGGGACCCCGGAGAACGCGAGTAGCAAACCACCCCAGGCGAGCGTGGCGACGACGAAGGGCGCACCTCCATCCCCACACTCACCACGGCCTCCTCCACGGCCTCTAGGTCAGCTACTGGGGTTGCAACAGGGGGAGGGGCGGCCACGACCATAGATCCACCCCCCGACGTCTCCTGAGAAGCCATCCTAGCAGGACAGGAAGACCCACCACCAGTAGAAATCGGGCTACGTCGCCCATCAGACGGAGCCGGAGGAACCTCATCATCATCATCGTCATCCTCACTAGAAGAGCTCCCACCAGACGAGGCCCCATCCCCACCATGCCCATCACCCATGCGAAGCACAGTGGCAACAGGGACTGGCCCAAGCAGATCCTCAGGAACCAGAGACTCAGGCTCGAAGGTGAGACGATTCCCCTTAGTGCCAAAGTAGAATATCAGGGAAAGACCATCAACCTCGAAGGACGCCAGGTCAACAGTCACCAACTTGCCCACCGGCTCGAAGATCGCCTTGAGGATGTGTGCAAGCTTGCCACCCCTTGGCGCCACCCTGCCACCTCTAGGCAAGCCGTAGACAAGGACCCACGCCTTCTCGAGAGGAGGCACAGGGCCAGGCCCCGCAGCAGCAGCACGGACGGAAATCATGAACTTGTTGATGGGGCAGCGAATGAGGCCATGGGAACACACATGGATCAGCTCAGCAGACGGGAAGGGGACTGAGAAGGAGAGTGGGGTCGTCTTAGTCACCTCCCAAGTGAAGTCGGAGCCGCAGAAATCGCCAATGTAGGCAGCGAGCTCAGCCCGGATGAGGTCAATCAAGATCACCAACCCAGACAGCAAGTCCTACTCGGGGGCAATAATGACCGTCGCCAAGTGCGTCCGAGCCGCCACCTCCTCAATCTCAGCATCCACATAGTAGAAGCCACCCCCCTCAGTCCCATAGCCCAGATAAGCAAGGGTCATAGGACAACGGGGAGGAGCCTCGCACTCCGAGCGGAAGTGACCCGCACAGCTACAGTTGATGCACATTGACTCCTCGCGGGTCCTGGGGCGACCGGGACGGGGCATGGGATCCGCCGAGGCCGCCTGCTCCGACGCACCCACCGGACTGGAGCTATCGGTCACCACCGGGGCCTTCTTCTTGTTGTGTTTCTTCTTCTTCTTTGTCTGGACCGCCGCACCCGGAGCATCATGAGGCCGGCGAGGGAAGGCAGGCCGCCTAGGACGGGAGCCCTCCCGGCGCCACTCGGGGGTGTCATCACGGGCGGCGGGGCGATCCTCCCAAGGCCCATGCTCGGAGCTAGGATCACCACGGCCAGCATCCTCCCGCCGCACCTCCCACTCAGATGAGCCACCCCGCGGCGCGTAAGTCTTCCCATGCCCCGAGCCATGACGGCGCCAATCTCCCTCTGAGGCGCGCAGAGAGGCAGCCCGAGGAGCAGCCGAGCAGGGGGGGCAGAGCATCCTGTGCCCGAGCCTGAGCATCCCGCGCCCGAGCCGGAGGATCCCGCTCCCGGGAAGCCAGGGGAGGCCGGGACACGAGCTCCTCGCTGAGGGATTCTTCCCGCACCACATCTTCAGCCCGCAGGCGCTCCGACGCATGACGACGGGCGTCCCCTAGGGAGCCAGGGAGCGGCAGTCGGGAATCCATGGCCGGGTCACGGGGAGGGGGCAGACGCCGGAGGGAGGTGCCCTCATAGGTCGACAACGTGCGGCCGGAGCGGCTCGTTTCCCGCACCTCACGGCGAGAGGAGTCAGCGGGCAGGGGCGCTTGGGCCGGGGCAGGCCATCGTCCACCACCCTCGTCATCAAGGTGTCGCGGTAGGAGCGAGGAACCGGAGGACTCGCCGGGGCAAAGAAGCAGCAGCAGCCGCCATCACGAGCAGAGAGGAGGGAGCGAGAAGAAGCGGCGGCACACGGGAGGGACGAAGGGAACGAGCGGACTGACCGGAGCGCTGGACATCTAACCTAGAAGCGGGCATACCCCCCCCCCCCGATCCGATCCCCCATGTTGGATCCAGATCCAACGCTTGGGTCCGCCGGGCCAAGCAGCCAGTCACGGTTAATGCGATCCACAGCCACTCTGGCCCTTCCCGCGGCCTCCGCCACCTCCCGGGCTGACAGCCTAGTAGGCCCAGCCACACGCAACCCATGAGCCCATAGGCTGGCCCATGCGCGACGCAGCCCACCTGAAGCACCGGCCCAAGTTGGTCCGCGCAACAGCTCCGCCCTAGTAGGTCCCGACCAGAGGGGATCCGCCATGGGAGGGCGTGCCGCCGGCGGCGGCAACGACGGCGGGGCAGCCGCCTCAGCCACCGGCCCGGCCACGGCCAGGCACCTTGGCCCAGCCACGGCCAGGACCAACGCGGAGGGGGGCACCGAGTCACCAGCCGTCGGGGCAGGGGGGGCAACGGGGCGAGGCATCACCGGGGGCAAGGCCGCCGACGCACCGGACCGGCGAGGGGTCGGCGGCCACCCAGGGACCCCCAACGAGCAGCAGACCTTCCATGTCGGCGCCCAGCCCAAGCCGCCACTAGGAAATGCCCCCGCTGCAGTGGTGCGAGCTTGACCGGCCGCTCCACCACGCCACCAGCCGCCTCCTCCTCGTCCACGAGATCGGCCCAACGAACCGACGACCGGGCGAAGCAGAAGGACGGCGCACGGTCATCCTCCATCACGGCACCCGCGAGGTCGACGTCAGCCATGGCCGGCGGCCGGCCGGGCACGGGGTGGAACACCGACGGCGAATTTCAAATCGCCCCAACAGTCGCCTACACTCCTGAGACTGAAGCTTCCTCTCATGTCTCTTGCCTTTTGCGTAGTCTCAGTTTAGTTTGCTTTTAAGTTCGTAATACAAAAGACATTGGGGTTTCCTTTTTTGATGAAAATCAAAGAGGAACCTTTCTTCCTAAAAAAAAATACACATGTGGAATTCTTCTATAACCCAGCGGCCGAGCGGCGCACGAACGTACGGTGGATCCGAGTTGGAGACCTACACGGATCGACGTCCTCGCGCGCCCCCTCCACCGCCTACTTAAGGCGCCCAATCGATCTGGTCACGCTCCAATCCAACAGCCCTCGACCAAAGCACTCTGCGCAGGCGATTCCCGTTACTGATCTCGACTCGATGGCGTCAGCAGCGAAGTCGTCGGTTTTGCTCGACGTGAAGCCGTGGGGCGATGAAACCGACATGGCCAAGCTGGAGGAAGCCGTACGAGGCGTCGACATGGAAGGCTTGACCTGGGGTGCATGTATGTTGATTTCTCTGACCGATGATATGATCTCCTTTTTCGAAGTAATAGCTCCGAATTTGATTTGGCTTCTTATATATGCAGCCAAGCTCGTTGAGGTTGGGTATGGGATGAAGAAGCTGCAGATAATGCTGACCGTCGTCGACGATCTCGTCTCCGTCGACGGACTTATCGAGGACCACCTCTGTGCTGAGCCGATAGACGAGTACGTTCAGAGCTGCGACATTGTGAGCTTCAACAAAATCTGTAAGCAATTTCGTGCTTTGATGATCAAGTATTAGGAGATTTATCTCCCACGTCTATGTTCCTGCTTTAATTTTTTTTTCTCGAATACGTAATTTAATTGGCTTGACGACGCTTTGTTTGGAACTAATGTTTACGTAAACTTGCGCTGATCCTTGCAGGAAATTCCTCGTTGCATGCTAGCGATGGCGCGGAGAAGATTAGTATATGCCCTAGTTCGGGTTTTGGTTACTGAGTTCTTCCTAGTAGTTAGTTCGAGTTCTTCTTAGAGTTTTTGGTTAAGAGTCTTGGACTCGTTGCAATACATTGGAAGCAGCATGAGTTTTATTGCTGGAGAATGTAACTGAAGTACTCCGTATGAACACTGTTTTTTTTATACCACTATTTCTGATTTTCCGCAATCTGAATTGTCAACTTTGATTTCATGCAAGCATGATCGCTCTGGTTTACCAATGTGAAAATTTAAAGCTTTATTGTTATTGTCGTTAGGAATCTAAATTGTCAACTTTGATATATATATATATATATATATATATATATATATATATATATATATATATATAAATGCACATACGCACACTCTACCCTATGAGCACCTTCGAAAGACTGAACCGTCATATTATCTTGAAATTTACAAAGCCATCTCCTCATCGTCGATAGAAACGTTTCATCTAGAAATAATGTGTGCACAAGGACATGGACCTTGGTGGGCTGAGATATCAATATCCCTCTAACCATTCAAACCCCACCCCCCACCCCCCACCCCCTCCCTTCAATTCAGTACAATAAATTATCCGAACTTTGGGAGAACTTCACTTTTTGAAAAGAAAAAAGGCATTCTTATTACCTCATAATGAAGTATAAGAAGATACAAAATACTATGAGCATACACCAGGCCTTGAATAGTTAGAACTAACAACAATGCGCACACACAACTCACATAGAAGACCAAGAAAAAAAAACAATCAACATTGATCCTCGTCAAGCAGTTGCAGCCACTGAAATTCGAATAATATGTTGTCTAAGTGCAATGAGCTATATTTCTTCAATTTATGCATCAATGCACATCATGTACATATATGAGTGATCTCACAAAATTCCTATAGAAGAGGTGAGGTGAATAAGATTCTTGTCATTATATCTCATGCAAATAAAACACATGAATGAAACCATCACATTCCAGTTTTCGACTTGCACCAAAGAAATGAATGAAACAGATAACTCTCTACTCGAATGGAACATGACATACCATTGCATTAAGTTCCCACACCAAGCACACCCTAAGACTTGCTAAGTTGAACCCTGTTTGTTTTCCGCCTCGCTCTGAACTAAACGTTGGTTTATATTGCAGCTGGAACGGCAAACAAAGGCATTACTTTCTTGTGTGAAGACAACGTACCCTTATCAATTAGTAATGCATACAAAAAGATACATATAGTTAATTAATAGTTTAGGACAACTTTACCCGATCCCCTATCAGGCTGTAAGGGGAGATAAATTTGATTTTCCTCCCTTACGTTGCACCTAACCGATCCTCAAAACAGTTAGTTGAGGAAAAGTTATCCTCCAACGCCTACCTCTCATCCTTAAATATACTTCGTCTGAAGACGGCCAAGGATAAATTTTCTTCACGCAAAGGCCTCCTTGTGGCCGATCGACGACTCGCATGAAGCTCCCTTGTCGTCATCGAGAATGGCAACCTTCAGCCTCGTGGGTGACCGCCTGCTAGAGGCTAGTGCTACGGTTGTGCTTAGCCATGGAGGGACTGTCGATCATGTCCGGCGCAGCCACGTAGGGCGAAGTAGGCCAGCAGGTGGTACCCGAAGAACATGACAACGAGTGTCGTGACTCGTGACGCAGGTCCACGTGCTGGTCTCATCGTGCGTGGACTTGAGAGGGAGCGGCTGGCCGAGGTGTCTGATGTACTGCACGGCGATGAGCAACCGGTAGCAGCAGTGGGTGAAGGAGGAGTACTTGGCCAAGACCATGAAACACGGGCACGTTTTAGAAGCCAATGGTGAGGAGGTAGGCGAGCATGATGACCATTGCGAGCATGGACGCGCACTTGGCGTTCATTATGACGGTGTTGATGGCGAGCCCGAGCCTCTCGGTGACGAGCACGTAGAAGAGGATGACGAGAAGCGTGAGCGCAAAGGCGGCGGACGTCAGGTTAAACACCGTCATGAGGAAGACGATGACAGTGAAGACCGTGCTAGGGATGAGAACTAGGTCCCATTTAATCCTGTTTAAACTCACTAATAAACTAACAGTTCAAAAAAAAACTGTGCAGCTAGATAAAATTAAATAAACAGGATTCATGACGTCACTTATTTGCCATATACATCCCTAGTACATACTGAAGACGCATTCACGTGTGAGGATGGGACGCTTTTGCGGGAAGGCGAAGACGGTGTTAAAGGAGGTGAACACGAACAGTTTAGGATGATCATCATCGTTTCGGACACGCATGACAGATGTTCAATGAAAATGCACAAACCAAAAAGTAAATTTACTTCGTTAAATTTAGATCATGTCAGAAATTAGTGGATTAAAAATACTTCATTAAAGGTTTACTTCGCCGGTTTTTCTTTTATTTTTAGGGGATCGGCTAGAGTTGCCGTTACGCGGTACTACACTGTACGAAAAAACAGCTTATGCAGAAGTAGTATATGATATCATTACTAGGAGGTGGCCAGTACTAACAAAACGTCAGCAAATCCATGGCTGACAAGGCCACAAGGGAGACGAGTAACATACTGCTGGTAGTACGTAGAACGGCCAAAGAATAGAGAGGACGAGAAAATGTTATACAGTTTAGTAGTTACTGTTACACTATAAGCTAACTGTATTTCCAACCAACCAGCTTAGCTAGCCAGTAGGAGCTGAGCTAAGCTCGGCTCCAGCTAGTTGTGAGAGGGCGGGTGCCTGCGTACGTTGTGGTAATCGGCGGTGAAGGGCACCCGGCCGTCGAACGGATTCTTGGCGTTCGAAGAAAACTTCCTCGTCCTGAAATGGTTAGAGTCCGTACTCTCCTCCTTCCCCGTGGCCACCCTCTCGTTTAGACCCTCTGCCGGCGCCGTTTCCATCCTGGCCAGCTTGGCCTGAGCGCCATCTGCTTCGTCGCCGCCGATGGCCGCCGTTGTTGGTTCTGAAAAGAGAGAGCGACGGTGGCAATGTCAGGGCCGGACATGCCTCACTCTACCTAGTGTGGAACGAACATAAGTATACAGAGCCTTGGTGTCGGCGTTAAAGATTTTCTTACCTCTGCGTGCGGCGGCGGCGAAGGGGCCGAGTGCGGCCAGGAGGAGGACGCAGAGCAGGAGCAGCAGGCTGGCGCAGCTCATGGTAATAACCACAGTACCGGTTACCGAACTCTGAGATCTGACTGCCCGAGGAACGGAGAAAGCAAAGGCTGGAACGACGGGGCTAGTTTTATAGCTAAGCAAGCTAGTAGCTAGCTAGGGGAATGCGAGATCGCGGCGTGCACACGATTGGTCAAAGTTGATTGTTCCGCTAGGCCCGGTTGTTTGTAGTAGTTCCAGGTGTGTTTTTGTATTGGGCGTGGGCGAAAGTCTGTCCCTTGTCAAGTTGTCATTTGTCAAGCTGCAGCGTCCCAAGATGATGTCGTGAACCGCGGACGATCCCCGAGGGAGGGAGGAGGGTGTTTTCTTTTCCTTTTCTCCTCCGGATTCAGCAGCAACCAAGGCGACGGCACGCGAGGCGGTCGATCGCAGTCGCAGAGCCCCATGCATGCGTGCGTGCCGGGCTTGGAGCTTGGTCATGGTTCCCATGGCGAATGGAGTAGTATAATACGGGCCGGCGGTGCCCCGAGACGAGAAACACGTAACAGGAAAACCGTTGATTAATCACCGTCTGTGCATGGCGTGGCGTGGCGGACGTTGAATCGTTGATGCCTAGTAGTAGTACTAGTGCGTGAAGACGTACGCACGATGGTTTGCAGGGGAGTTGGGAGCTTTGGTAGCCGGTTCTAATCATGGTGGGACGATTGGTTCCAAGGACGATTAAGCAGTGATGCCGCTGCAGTTTCTCTCTCTGGTTGCTAGGCGAGCTCGTGATCCTGGTCTGAACCCCGAACTCCTCTGTGGAGAATCGGTGCTAGTAGTTCCTTGCGCTGGCCGTGACGAGACAGACAGTCAACTCGGTCTTTTGGAAGGGATCCCAGCTTCCAAGTGTACGGCGAGGTCGGTTTGCGTGATGGGGCAGGCACCGTTTGCCGCTCCTCTTTCCACGCGCGGCACGGCTGAGCGGATACTGGGTCGGTCATGTGCCACGCATCGATCGCGCGCTTCTCCACCGTCGCATGCTCCTCGGCTCGTGGACTCGACACCGCATTCTCTTTGACTCAATGTATGCGTAGGCTCTCTCTCAAAAAAAATGTATGCGTAGGCATGACTAAACGGCTAGCTTGGTAAGCTAACAACAAAAACATGCAATCAACGTATGCGTAGGCACAACTGTTTTCTTCCATGCCTGAGAGAAATGCTGAAACCAGTCCATACGTGACAGTCTCGGGCTTCGTTGCTGTTGTAACGAAGGTGTGAGTTGGCTTACACGACAGTGGTGCATTCGTGCGAGCCATTGTTGTAACCTTATGTTGTTCTCTTCTAATTTTCCGTGGAAAAAAAACCTTTCCTTCACGTAAAGGCTTTAATCTCAGCAGTAAATGACCATACGCCCATCGAAAAATAATATCGTCGCTCATGATATACAGTAGTACTTCAGACGAGTCAGCTTGAAAAGTACCGACAAATCCGTATATTGTATGACCAGTGAATAACTATTATGCTCTGCCTGTGATGTGGTACTAAATCGTTATCTTAGCCCTAACTGTGATTGTTTTGGGTAAATAACTCGCTTACACCACGGTGATGTATTCCATTGTTCTAGTCTCGGTTTTTCTTCTTAGGAAAATTGGATCCATATCATTAAAAGATCCAATCTCTAAAAAAATACCACTAAAAGTTTGGGAGTTAGAAAAATACCATCCAAAGTCTGCTCCGTTATTGCCATCTACCACAACCGTGAACTGGACGTTACCTTGTTCAAAAACAACCTTTGAAGACACTCCCCCACCTTCAGCCCCCAATCAGACACTCCCAGACTCCATTACAGCAGCCCTTCAGACCCCTATCAGAGAGCACTCCCAGGCTCATTACAGCAGCTCTTCAGTCCCCAATCAAGCAGCATAACAGCTGCATTTTAGCCCAATTTTCAGCAACCCTTCAACACCAAATTTAGCAATACTACATCAAAAGATATGAAACAAGAGTTTCATAGGGTATACAAAGCATCTCAGCAAGATATATAACACAAATTTCAGCATTACAAGACACAAATTTTAGCAATAGATGATAGAGTTCACATCAAAATAATAGCTCATTGCTCATGCTTTGTCCGCAACATGACATATCACAAGTTTCAGCAACCATACTTCCATCGATTGTTCACACAAAAGACCACAGTTCACAACTAAGTACTAAGATATCTAATTCAGCTACTCAATGATGAGCCTACGATTGATTCCACCAGGTGAGATTGCAGCCATCCTTCTAGTTGTTACACCAGGGCTAGTTGGAGAAAGAGACAACATCCTTCTAGTTGTTACACCTGGGCTTGAATGGGGCATTGGAGAGGCTTCAGCAACTTCAGATTTGGTTTTCCTATGAGGAAACATTTGGGTTAATGAAGGAAATATTGCAGCAAAGATAAGAAATGAAAATATTACAATACCTTGGCCTTTTCGCTTTCTTCGGACGAGGGGGTGGAAGCTCTTGTTCTAATTCAGCTTGAGTTGCATTACAACCTTTCTCTGTATGTCCAAACTGAAAGCATTTTTTGCATTGATATGGTCATCTTTTTCCCGGTTCTCCACTAGCCTTGATTCTTTGTTTCCTTGGCCTACCAGCAGCCCTTTGAAGAGGAGGAGGAATCATATCAAAACCAACATCAACCTTTGGCCATTCAGACCTACCATTCATTGGATTGCTTTGAAACCCATAAGCCATCTTGAATCTCTCTACTGAATAGTAGTCATGCACAAAGTTCTCAATATTTAGCTGTCTAACTTTGCCAAATAGGTATATAGCATGAGGGCATGGTTTTCCTGACACCTCCCATTGTCCACAACCACATTCTCTTTTTTCAAGATCAACCGCATACCTCCAAGTCTTCCCTTCTTTTGTTGTTCCTAATATTTCAGCTGACATTGGACCACTTTTCTTGATATCATAGTGCAACCCTCGGCTCTTCATGTTCAGCTCATGCAACACACTCGGGAGGATGAGGCCTTGAAGTCTATTGGCTATCTCTTGCCTTGTGTTCATCTTCTCCAAGATCATGTCCCTAATCTTGTCCATTAGATAATCAACGGGAAGGTCTTTGTAATCCTTAATCCAATTGTTGAAGCATTCCGATATGTTGTTGTTAACATAATCAACTTTGCACTCTTTGGAGAATTTAGATCTGCTCCATATCAAATTGTGATGCATATTTAAAAAGGGAATTGCTTTAGGACAATCTATTGCAATTTTCTCCATCAATGCATCATGCCTACGAGTTGTACATGCCCATGCACAAGGCCACATGTACTTCAACACCTCACCCTTGAACTTCTTTCGAAAATTAGCCATTAGGTGTCTAAAACACTCACGATGCTCTACATCGTCTCCGAAGGCTTTCTTGACACCATATGCTAATCCCTTACAAGCATCAGTGTGGATCGTCAACCCAGGTGGATACATCCAGTTGTGTCCATCAATGGCAGTTGCTGCAGCCAATTGCCCATTATACTTTCCTGTAAGATGAGTTGAATCAACCCCAAGATAAGGTCTGCACCCAGCCAAGAAGCCATCAACACATGCTCTAATGCACACAAACATCCTTGAAAAATGCATTTGTCCTTTGATCTTTTTGCAATCGATCTCAACAATGCTTCCTGGGCAAGTTTCTTCTAGAGTCGCTTTGAATCTCCATAACATCGAGAAGCTCTCCTCCCATGTACCATGAAGCTCATTCATTGCCAACTTCTCCCCAGCCCACACTTTAAAATATGACAACTCAATGTTGTAGTCTTTTTCCAATCTTTTCTGTAACTTCTTTGCACTAAGAGTGGGATCCTCTTTAATAATATCTTTCGCTCTTCGAGATATCCAAGAAGTGGAAGCTTGATGTCCCTTCAAAGTGGCTGAACCAGAACAAGTGTGATCATCCAAGGAAGATAGTTTTACCACCTGCAAATAAATATGATTTAGAAGGTTAGATATGTATTTGATAAATCAGCTGCAATTAACATAATCAACAACAGATTGTAAGCAAGAAAGAAAGAATAGTAACCATAAACGTGTTGCCACCATGAAGTTTTTTTGCGTAAACTTTCCACTCGCAGTCTTCAGCTGCACACCTTGCCCTATATTTATCCTTATCGCTGTGTTCAACCATAGTCTCAAACTCATTTTTAATGGCATATGTTCTCATAATTTGGATAAACTCTTCCTTATCTCCAAATGTGTCTTTTTCCTTAATGACTGGATTCTCTGGATCATGTGTTGTGTGAGGCGCAAAATAATCACCTATCATACCAGCCTCATCATCAAGAACACATTCAGTATCAAATTCTGGAACAGGCTTTGTCCTCTTTCTTTTTTGCACCTTTATTTCAATATTTTCTGCCGGTCGTGCTTCATGGACTGCATCAGCAACATTTTTGAAGTACCTCCACTCTTCATCCACTCCAGCTGGCCCATCTCCATGAGGGTCACACCCAAAGGTCATGAAGTGTTCCTTCTCTTCCTCTTCGGTCATTGGTGGCCCTGCGGTTGTTTCTCCATATTCCGGTACTTCTGCCCAAGCAAATCCCTCAACTTTTATCTCGTCCTCGAGCACGTTCCCTGCAGCAGTCATGCCCTCCTCAATAACATCCGCGGCATCACTTGTGCCCTCCCCAACCACGTTTCCACCATGTGCACTCATGCCCTCTCCAAACACATTTGTTGTTGCAGCCACCCCATGCCCTTCCTCCCGTGCACCCACAATCATTAAAAACTTGACCACTTGAGATGCCCTTAGCAAGTCAAAAAGCTGACCATCAGTAGCTAACTTGCATGTCATATTCATACTTGAATCAACAACCCAAAAATTTACCTTTTGATTGCTAGCCCATGTGAAGTATGGAGCAATATCCTTCTCTAGATCAATGAGGGCATGTTCTTCTGAATCAACAACCCATGTTATAGTCCTGCCCTTATTGTACACCTTTTTGCCATTTATAATATTGAAGTACGAGTTTACAATGATCTCTATTCTACAAGCATTTTTTGGATCAACACTGCAATAACAAGGAGAAAGGAACAAATAAGGACTTATTTTGCATCTATAATATGTGTAGATTAGAGAGGAACAAATAAGGATCTCATTTTTCCATCTATAATATGTACATACTGGAAAAATATAGAGATTTAGAGGAGATTACCCTTCTGGAACTTCAGCAGCATCCATCCCTGCTCAATCACGATCCCTCGTCTCATCACTACAGAATCCCCAAAAGCTAGGGTTTAGACCGATTCATGAGAGCACGGAAAGAAGAGGGAACGACCAGAAAAAAGGATGGAGAGGGTGCGTACCATGCAGAGCATTCAGAGGAGGAGACACCGCCGCCGGGGAGGCGTGTCGCCGGGAGACGCGCCGCCGGGCGGTCTCTGTTCGTACGGGACTGAGGGTGGGTGCGTGCGTTGTGGTTGGGTCAGGCCAATGCTGGCTGGGTGGCTGGGTTATGTTTCAGATCGATCAATCAGTTTCAAGTTAACGTCAAGTTCACGGATGTGTTAGAAGCCAGTAACGAAGCAGACTTTGGATGGCATTTTTCTAACTCGTAAACTTTCGATGGTATTTTTCTAAAGACTGGATCTTTTAATGGTATGGATCCAATTTTCCCTTTCTTCTTCCATGATCATGTCGCTTATCTCGGACGTATTCTTGAAAACGCTAGCAAGAGGCGTTGTGGGACACTCTTGTAGTATAACTTTAAGCGGCTAAACTTGGTAACCTTTTGCTAATGATGATATTTCTGCAAATGCTCAAGTTCGTCGAAAATGCATAGTTACAGCTCCGGTAACATTTCTTTCTTTTTTTTGCAAACAAAAGGGGAGTTTTGTTTCAAAATAACAAGATTACAATTCTGAGGCAGCAATTTCTAAATACACGAAGGGCCTCCGCTCATCCAAACAACCATGCAACACTCAATACGACTGTAAAAACAGGCAATCAATCTGCTATCCTATTTTGTTTAAAAAAGAAAAAGTGTAACTTGATAAAGCGCGTGATACAACATGTGCTGAGCGTTGTGGACCGGAAGGATCATTGGTGCAGACGGGGCCGGCTCCCACGTCGTGGCGCCGTGCGTACGTACGTGCCGCGAGCGACACAGCCGCGTGCGTGCGCGACGCAACTCCACGTACGTACGGGCACGACTAGGAGGAGGAGGAGGCACCGGGCCGACCGGCTGGGTGGAGTCCGGCGCCGTTCCCATACTCCCACGCCCACAAGAGGAACCGGGGGGGGGGGGGGGGGTAATGGTGGTATGGGAACGCCGCAGCACGTTGCACGGCCTCGCCCTCGGTGAACGTGGCGCCACCGACCGAGCACACGGTTTCGATCCGCGATCTAGGCTTGGTCCGTTCTAACCGCGATGGCGCGGCCGCCCGCGCTAATCGAGCCGCCGACAGATTCTCCTCCGAGTCGGGCGCCTCGTCGGCCTCGGTTGGCTTCACTGGGCCTACGTGTCCAAGACTGTCGACAAGGAAGCTGTGGCATGGCGCCCGATGGCGTCGCCACGAGCAGGCGTGCACGTGGAGTTGATCGGGAAGAACGTGAGATCAGACTGCCGCACAAACGAAGGAGGCACAGTTTTCTCAGTTCACTTTACAAGTTTATATATGTGGAAAAAAAGAGCTCCTCCTTTTCCGAACACTCCAAAATAATAACAGAGCGTTGGAGATACTGTATAGTCTACAAAAACCGACGGATTTATATTATTTATTTATATTTGATGACGTCAAACAAACCAAATTATATATATTTTCTCTCCCGAAACTCCAAACGAACTGAGCTGACCAAACGTAACCTAAAGTTGATATACTGTACGTTTATATCAGTTATCCTGTAGAGAGCATTCATGAATAGAATACTGCTCAAAATTACCACATGCCACATGTGGCAAGCAACTTGAAAAAATATATATATGGTGCTCAAAATTATCTGAAGCTGCTGCAGAGGCGCCAGTCTCAACACCACCTTCCCCAACTGCTGCCAAATGACACAATGTCGTTTACATGCTGCTGCTCTGCAAACGTCAGCTCTGCTACCATCGCCCATGCGTCCAAGCTACAACCGGAGAGACCAAATTGCAAAATACTTGGAATAACATCAGATCGAGCTCGAGCTCGAGCTCAAACCGAGCCGAGCCTATCACAGTCCACAGCTAAACCCATCTAAAAGGATCTGAACCTCGTCTAAGTAGGAAGAAAACTGAGCATGTTATAAACAAGTTAAGTTATTATTTCATCTCACAAGGAACACAAAAACCAGAAACATTACAAATCCCCCACTGTATTCCGATATACCGCCTACAGCCGGAACCAATCACCCAAATGAATTAACTTACACGGATGGAATACATACAGACGAGGCACCCTTCAAAACACCACCGACCTTTCCTGGTATCTATCTTCAGCTCCCGGAGGACGTTGTCGGTACCTTGAAACAGTCGATGTTGCGCAACCTCACAGCCTTCATCATCCCTCCAAAGCTGTAAACAAACAACCGTTCCCACATCATATATCAGTCAACAACAAACTGAAACCAGGTTTTCTCGCAAGCAACCTTGGAAACAGTTTAACCCGTATGCGAAACATGCCATGAAAAGGAACTCTAGCTGGTACAATCATGAAGGGTGAATGAACGTACCGGTCAACGCTTTTCCTTGGCCTGTCGGGCTGATCAACGCTAGCTCGTGGTCTGTCGGGATTATCTACACTCTTTCTGCTTTTGTCCCTCCTATCTGTACTGCCCCTCGGTTTATCTCGACGATCTGTGCTCTTTCTATGATCTATGCTTGGCCTTGTCTTCTCCCTATGGTCTACGCTTCTCCTTGGCTCCTCTGTACCTTCGGGCTCTGTTTGGGTACGGTCTGATGCACCTGAGCTCTCTGGGGATTCATCATTCGGGGGTGGCAGTTTCTCTATGGCTCCAACAAACTTTTTTAGATGCTTAATGTATTCTGGATACAGTTCCAGATTACAGTGGTTTCCTCCTTTGACCCAAAGAGGCTCGTACTTTACTTTAGCGAGTTCCCACAATGCCCTCCCATGAGAACAGTCGACCACCTCATCAGCTGTACCCTGAAAGAAGAGATTGTATTAGTATCACAAAATTGTGCAGAGAGATGTTGTGGTTACTCAGTATCAGCTTTCTGTCTTCTACTACAAAAGAATACTATCATCTTTCTTGTTCTACATCTTGACTAGAATGAATAGAAAAATTTATAGTTAATTTGTTAAAGCAACAATGCCAAAGGCAGTATACAAAATCAAACTCATGGTAAAGCTATGCCAGCTAATGGAATAATTGTCACGTGTTTACAGAGTATGCTATATCGATTGCCATTTCTTCTTCTCAGTGAACCTGGAGATTTTTTATGGCGTTACCATTATATAGACTTCAGCCAGAAATGCAGTGATGGCCCTATGCTCATATTCACATGAGCGCTAGCAAGTACTCAAAAGTCAAAATTCTAGTCATTCCCAAAAGCAACAGTTGGATGATTGATACTGTACTTTGTCATGAGCCTATTATGTGATTAAACAACCGGATGAACATTTGTGGACATCTTAATTGATTACACCTGCTTGATATTTTCTCCACTAGTAACTAATCAACATGTCCTCATGTACAAGTTCACCTATGCAACATTACTAGAATGCAAATCTGTGCCCGTGCATGAATGGGCAGACAAGGGCATGAGAACGCTAAAGAAAATGTCTAGGTGGATAACATGTATGCCCTGAACATAAAGTCAAACTGTGTATAAGATTAAGGAGGAAAGGACACTCACATGAATCACTAGAACAGGGCAACTGACTAATGGAATTTTGTCGATGTTCTGCAGATACAAGACAAATCAGATGCAGGTAAGTACAAAAAAGGACTGAAGAAATGTAAATTAGTTACCTTATATATGTCAAACCAGTATGTATGTTTTACAGGATACATCACTCTTAAGCCAGACAAAATTGGACTATGTACAACAACTGCTCTCAAACGAGGCAAACGTGAGGCCAAATCCAAAGTAGGACCACTCCCCACCGATTGGCCATAGAGAATGATATTTTCCTCAGAGGCTGCATAGGTTTCTATGAGACATCTGTAAACAGCCTCTATATCAGCATATGTGTTTTGCTCACTGGGCTGCCATAATAGATAAAAATAAATGATTAGTCTTATGCACACTGAGGAGAACAGAAGCCAAAAAAAAAAAGAGAAAATATGTATACCTTTCCAGAAGATTGCCCATAACCGGAGTAGTCATAGCTGCAAAGAAAGAAAGAACAGAAATATGTTAGTGTTTCGACAAAATAATCCCAAGAGACATAAGAGAGGTTCATTCAGTGATTTCCATTGTGAAAATAGATTTCTTCATCGGATGCATCCTGTTAACTGGGGAGCAGCCCGGTGCACGTAGCTCCCGCTTGTGCAGGGTCCGGGGAAGGGTCCGACCACTATCTTCCGAGGTACTAATATCACAGGATGACGAAAGAGTGGTGGCAACACGCAACCATGTAAACAGGCAAGGAACAGAACTGAAAATGCTATAAAAAATGGCATATTAATTGGGAAATTAATCAATATAGTGGCTTGTATTGGTGTCGAACGTTTCCTTTCCTTCTAGACACTTTCCGTTTTTAGTCATCTCAATATATGTTTTCACTTTTGTGGGAAAATTGAAATGCAGAAGATAGCATAACTAAATAAGCAATCGGAGGATCAGTGTGCTATGTTGCATTTATAGATGGCCTTGTATCACTACTGATTAGCATGGAGGGCAGCTGAGGCGTAGCCTCATATGTTATTTATGACCTTTGCAATTATAGAACGCTGAGTTTGTGGCGATCGTGGTTCATCCACACTTTCCACCTCCCTCTTACACATTTCCAGGAACGCTCTAACAAACACAGCAATTACAAAAGATTCCCGGCAGTTCAACGTCAATACGACGAAGATATTCCTTTGAAACTAACCTCCCTCACAAAATCTCTAGTACGAATAGAGGTCACAAAGAAGCTTGGCCAGGCGTGGCTATGGAGCCAAGGGAACTGTATAGGGCTGCAGCCGAGCACAAACATGGAGGCATGGAGCCGTCCTGCGCAAAGCTTGGCTGAGTGCGCAGCATAGTCAAGAGGGCGAAGAAAGCTAGGCTGACAACACAAGTTTCATGTGCTGGGGGAATATATTTTCTAAACCGTAATAAAGCAAGGGTATTTAGGCATATACAGTAAATGGCACAGCAGTGTTCACTGTATCTAATATGGGCATAGAAACCACAAGGGTCATGTCTGGAGTCATCTGTGATGTTGACGTTATAATGTAAATGCTCAACATTTTTTAAATGCCTTGCACCAAAACTAGTGGCCACATAAAGGACAAAAGTGTGTTCATAGAACAGACATATACCACAAAGATTAACTAAATATGATAATGTTACAACCATGGTAGGTAAAGAACAAAATGCTTGAGTTTAATAACAGCAGTGAAGGACAAGACAATCACTCCTAACCACATAATTTTAAATTTGCTATAGCTTCTAGATCAACTGAATAAATCAACGGTTCTCTCATCAGAAACTCAAACCTACCTAGCTTAATATTTTCCATCTAATGCATAGGAAGCAACGGGCTAAAACTCCAACAAAAGAAGAAATTGAACCCGAAAAATGGATATACTTGTAAAACAGTTATGGAGGTTACGGTAGGAAGATGACAACATAGATAGGTTATTTTGGCATTTACGCTTTTTATGAGTGCTGTGGACAGGACACGTGTGCATGCATAATAATGTCATGGAAAGCTTCATTAGTGAAATGCCGTAGATTGATTTCCTGCTTTTTCCTCGCTAGACTGACTCTATTAGTGAAATGTTCTAAAAGTGGTAGTATGTAACACCTAATCTGAACAAATCCATCAAATTTTGGCCAAAAATAGTAACTAACAAAAATCAGGTTCCATAAAATCACATGAATCACGGATTATCCAATCACAGACAGGCACTTTTAATCCAAATATCTTTCTTACTACCCAAGACTGAACAAGTTCCAGATACTTGTCACGGACACTTAAAGCAGGCATTCCCAACAATCAACAAAAATCACAAAATAACTCACAATTCGGCAGTACTACTTTATTCTAATCATAAGTAAGAATTTGAGGAGGAACAAAACAACTAGACACCCATTAGCAGACGTATCATTGACAAATGCCGCATCACATGCCAAAATGAAACCAAGCACCAGCATACATGAGGATGAACACACGGATTAGTACTAGTAATTGGTTTAGTTTAGACTACGGCTAGCAAATCCAACACCAGAGAGCACTGCCCCAGTACCAAAACCCGAACCCAACCACGCAATACCAGAAGAGAAGTTGGCATTTTGCGTCCAATCCAAGAAGCGACCATCCTACTGACTCGCAATCCGAACATTTCCACCCAGGAAGGCCACTTCCGTTCCCTAAAAGCCCGCTAAAAAGTGTATCTTTGATCCAGAGAAACGCGGGCTGGGAGATCCAGAACCACGGCGCCCCCAATCTAAAGTCTAACCCAACCCGATCCAGCTTTCGTGCGTGCGTGGGTGCGTGCGTACCCCATGAGGTTGACGTTGAGGTGCGCGCTGAGCTCGACGAAGAGCTCGTACATCTGGCCGAGGTCGGCGGCGTTGCCGTGGGAGTAGAGCAGCGTGAGCTTGGCGCCGGTCTGGCGCGCGTACATGGCGACCACATCCGTGCCCCGCTTGGTCCGCAGCCGCCGCGCCTCCACGTTGCCCCTCCGCGGCACCCCCGTGAGCTCCACCACCACGCTCCCCTCCTTCCCTTTCGCCTCCCCGGCCCCTGCCGCCGCCCCGGCGGCATCGGGCGGCGGCAGGGGCTCGATGCCGTAGGACGGCGGGCTGGGCGGGAAGAAGGCGAAGCGGGCCGCGACCGTCGAGGTGACGCCGCCCATCCCCGCGGGGAGGCCTGGCTAGGGCTGAGGCTCGGGTGAGGGCAAGGAAGGAGACGGCGAGAGGTGAGGGGGACGACGAAGGAGGAGCGCGTCGGGTCAGGCGTTTCCGTTGCGCTGGAAGGGAAGGGAAGGGAAGGGGGAAAGGGGGAGGAGCTGGAGGAGTGAGGAGGGATTTGTGGCCTGGGTGGTTAAGCTCTTGCGGTTTTGCACAACAGGGATTACCGGCCAGTTGAGTAGACTGTGGTTGTTGCTGAGAGTTACTCGAACAGATTCCCAACAAATCCTTACTAAAAAAAGAGTATTGCAAAACTGAAGTTGCTAAGATTATTTTCATGATTGTTCTTTTACCATGGACTATAAAATAAGAAGTTCATCACGGGTGTAGTCTAGTAGTCATTAGACCTCTTGTGGTTGGTAGTATACTCATTTTCGGTTTATAGAGTTCAAATCATAAATCTCACGAACCAAGATAGATGATGAGCGGTGGAATAGTTTTTACAATTTGCAAAAATACTAAATTAATATGCTCGTTTACTCAAAAAGTTGTGTTTACTATTGCATTAATTGCAATGCAAACATGTATTGATCAATGTTCTCTAAATCTTTTCATGCAACAATTTAATACACCTTAAAATCAGTACATGTGATGAGAAAAAATCAAATTGAGATTTATAAAATGGAAAAATTAAAATTTTAAGATGATCCCAATAAACCGAAAAGGAGGAAGTATCATAAGTCAGAATCTTAAATGACCTTATTTACTATCATACATGACATATAGTAGCATATAGTGTGTCAAAATTGATACTCCCTCAGTCCCAAAATAAGTGTCTCAACTTTGTACTAGCTCTAGTATAAAATTGTACTAAGCTTGAGACAGTTATTTTGGGACGGAGGGAGTATATTAATATGTGTCCTACATGATAATAAATGAGGTCACAATAATTCTAAGTTATGATATTATGCATCATGGAGATAGTATCATGTGACACTTCCTACTATGACCACTCTTAGTTGGCATGCATGATACTAGGTATGATACTCATGTTGTGGGAGGTCTAAGCCTAATAGAAAAGTTATCAGTGTAAGTGATTGAAAATACGATGAACAACTCTTGAAAAATATTCACATATCACTTACATACCTTGAGATTTACAAGACATATTTGTATGGATGCTAATAACTATTTGGCACAAATGTTGGAAAATTCAGCACTAGCATAACTATTTGTGAAATCTCAATCACAAAGCATCACATTATAGATGCCCTCCATAAAAACCAACCCTACTTGAAGGGCCCACTGCACCTTGCACGAGGCGTGCTCTCTTTTCGTTCGCAATCGAATGTAAGATTAAACTCAACCTAAAGAAATAGCGTAAGATCAAAGTTGAGAGCATATTTGAAGTATTTTTACTTCCTTTTATGATTTATCGCATATATGCAATTTGATATATGAAGTCGTGAGCATATTTGAACTACTTCTACTACCTTTTATCACATATACACCGTGTGTATCCGTAATTTAGTTTTAAACATATTCATTGTATCAATTATGTTGGGAGACTGCATCATACAACCTTCATTCCAAAATAACTGAAGTTTAGTTTTGTCACATATCAAACTTGTTAACTTTGATCAATTGTATAAAAGAGGGTATGTTTAGCTCTCATCTAGATGAGAAATAACTATGTCTCATCTAACTTCTACATCATTTGGTTTTACGTGGAGGTTCATATGGATTTTTGTCTTTGGTTAATCAAGTACGGTAGGAGTTTGATGAGATTTTTTTAATTCTCATCTAGATGATAATTTTTAATTATCGAATCCGGAAAAAACATTTTAACATAAAATTAGTCTCATGAGATAATTTATATAAATATATATTTCCTACTATGCGTGTTTGGTTTTTGTAGATCTTAGCACATGTTTCCATATACCTAGTCAAACTTAAACTAGTTGGATTTGGAATAAAATTAGAACTTCGGTTGTTTTGAAACTGAGCTAGTACTGAACCAAAATTTCCTTAGTTGAGCGTGTCTCTTCTTCCTGGTACCAGCTATAATGATGATAAAGATCAAGGTTCACATGTGTCCGTATCAACCACCGTTGTGCTCTCACGAAAGAAAAGAAAAGCAAATTAGCAGCAGCCCGACGTTGATCGATCACGTAATTATGGAAAGGTCGAGGGGCCAATCCAGCAACAACCTTGGAGGAGATGCGCTGGATAGGATGGGAAGGCAGCTCCGGGCCATGGCCCGTGGCCGGTGGTGGGGACGCCATTATTTCCGGCGAGGAAGAGATATGCTTATCTTTCCCTCATGGCTAACCGCCTAGCCCACCATTAACCGGATTCTCACCCTTCTCCCCCTGACCAGCGGGCCATGGCTGCGCGCGGGCCCGCCGTAAGCGTTGGTAAATAAAATGATCGGCGTCAAAGTCTCGAGTGCTGACCTTTTCTTTTCTTTTTTCTGAAGAACTCCTCGAGTGTTGACTTGGGCACCTTCGGTTTTCTTTGGTTTTATTATTACCGGAACTCACATCAATCGTTTTCCTAACTTCACCTTGTTAACTTATCCGACGGGCAAGTGTCGTTTTACAAGAAGAAAAGGTCTCGTCCGTATGTGAAGAAACCGAAACTAAACTTTCTTAATTTATTTCATCTTCACGTCTTGGGCACATGACACACGAGGCCAAGATCAAGGGGTTCCCGGTGTGATGCGGTAAAAACTTTTTCTTGCCCAAGATGGGACCTTGTATTATCGTTCGTCCGGTGCAGACGAGACACAAAATATTCACGGTGGACTTTTGCCCTTCGGGATAGCTGCTGCTTACTTCTTTTTTTTTGCGGAACCAGCTGCTGCTTACGTGGTGACTTTGTTGTTGGTGTTGTTCATGGCGTAAACATAAACATGGTGTGTTATTCGATCCAATCCTCGGCATCGGCTTTGCGATTAAATAAACCCGGTGACAGTGGAGTGTAGGAAACTGCACCCGGCGGCTGGGCGGCCTGGTTACCTCGTTTCAGTGGCTCAAGGCGTTGACCGGTGCAATTTTACGTCATCACCACACATTGAAAAAAATCACAATCTGACTCTACCGAACACGAAGTACTATGCCATACGATAGTAGTAGTATATCTCCACTTCCTTTTTTTTTTTTTTGCATCGCCTTCCAAATGTTTCATCGAACCTTTATCCAAAGCTGCATCTACAGACATATGCTACTATGCAACCTTCAAATCGGGTACCAAATTGGCAAGTTTTTTTTTTAAGAGTTTACATATGAACTTGTGTAAGCAGTTTGGAGTCAGCCAGGTCCATCATCGCAGCTGCAATGATAAAGAGGCATGCATGATGCCAAGTCGCATGTGAAAACGTTACAGACCAAGGAAATTCAGCGGCAGAGGCTTCAACTCATCTGTCACCACATGTCATTTGTCATTGACCAGTCCATACGAGATCGACTCCATGAAGTGAAAATTCGCGGGAATCTTTGTAACACTAACGTCAAAATAAAATAAGATATCGTGCACATGAGAATGCCAGTCCAGCCATCAGAGCTGCACGACAAAGGCAGGTTCATTGCACAAGAGTTGGGGTCAAACTGCTGCTATGATGAAGCTCTGCAGCCATGATCTCGTTCATACTCCCTCCGTTCCACAATATAAGAGCGTTTTTGACACTGCATTCGTCGCAAACTACATTCATCGCAGGAACAGCAGGTGGGAGAAATCTTAGCACCAGCTTGTGTAAACATTAGGACTACCGGAGTGTAAGTTTCCCATCCAGACGTGTTTAGCTAGCACTGTACTAGAGATACGCTCAATTATTGTGGAGAATACAGAAGATGATGGGATGATATACAACATGCTTGGGAGACGAATCATTGTGTGGGAGCAATGTGATACGCAGACTTCACTTTCTTCTCCAAGAGGGATACATGCTTATCAAGCATGGACACCACTGCCTCAAACTCACTCACCTGCTGGTCTATCGCGTCGATCTGCGCTGTGTACTCGTCAAATCGTTGGTTTTTCTCGTTCAGCTGTTCTACAAAGACCCGCAGACCGGACGCAACATCTCCGTAGTTGCTGTACTCCTCTGTCACGCGTTGGTTCATCTTTTCAAGCAGCGAGAGCTGGTTGTTGGTTCCCTGAAAAGGATGTGATATCTTAAGAGAAAAATAAATGCTGGCAAATAACGAATGTTGATAACAGCAAACATTTAGTAACCCTACCGATAAACACTGGCAAGGGACAGTTAACCATGTTTGTTTTTTTAAATACATTCTAGAAAACTAAATATAAATTTGTACTATTAAAGATATCATCATTTACAAAAGACTGAGATTAAGAAAAAATTAACATCCTCTTAGCCTTTAATGAATCTATATGGTATGGTGAAGTTATTTACAATACATTTAATTACCCTTAGCTACCAAAGCACTTTCCGTCAAAACTACTACGTACTAGACTAGAAGTACATTATTTATTGCTGAAATCACAAGAACACTTTGTTGGCAAATATGAAAATAATTTCATTGTATGAGAAGTACCGTAGTACCAGAAATCTGTTTGGTACACGGCATAGCACAAACACCAAACCAAGTGGATGACCTCTATCTGTGCAAAGGTCTGTCAATGGCAATGCCATTGATCTACTTTTCTTATTTTCATTCAGTAAGCAAATCAATGGTCTGTGACTTTTGCTGCCAATCCGAATTCATGCACTTCAGTGATACCTTGTCATGTTAGTTGAACGAAGCAATGCCTATATAAATGTGTTATCTGTGAGGTACAAAAGGGTAGTGTCTGAATTGTGATGCATTTCTGGCCCCTGAAGAAGTACTCAATCCTTCACAACAAAGCCAACCGAGTTTTGCGCCTTTCAAGCATAAATAAGAAATAACCCAGAAATGGATGCACAAAAGCACATCGCGTAGCAATTACCGGTGTCCAGGTATTCATTTTGGCGTCCCAATTCAATGGGAGCAAACGTTAACGAAGCTCCGTGAGCGTACCTAGACAGATCCGTGCACCAATCCAGCTACGAAATCCGAACAAACAACCACGGGCTCTGCGCTAGGGCTATGGGACGATCTTTTTTTTATCGCGTTAGCTAATCAAATCAACGCCGACAGTTGGGCGTGCGCGAGCAAAGAAGAATCAAATCGCCCTTCTTGCCGTCCATTTGCACCCGGCAGCTGCGACCAGGGAACCTCGGGAAGGCCGTGATTTGTCATCTAAAGCGAGGAGATGCCGCTGGGGTTGTGAGTTCGAGTGTGGCGGACGGACCTGGAGCTCGCCGCGGACCATGAGGGAGACGTTGGTGAAGAGCTCGGATAGCGAGTCGGCGAGCTCGTCTCTCTGCCCTGCCGTCGCCGCCTCCTCCTTCGCCGGGGTCGCCATCGCCGGCGCTTCCTTTTTTTTTTTTTGAGGGTAATCGCCGGCGCTTCCTCTCGCTCCCGCTGTACACCCGTCTCGGAGTAGGAATCGGGCCTGGGCTCGTTCGCCTGTCTGCTGAGAACTTCTCTGTTTGGAGTTTGGTGGGCCGTCATGATGGGGCCCAATCTCAAAAGGGAGGCCTCTATTTAAGACAATACTTATAGCAAAATATGATGCCCAATCTCAAAAGGGAGGCCTCTATTTAAGACAATACCTATAGCAAAATATGATGTTTTTTTCTCAAAGAAAAAAAAGCAAAATAGATGTCGTTTGATTCATAACACGAGATATTTTATATTAGATCCGAGCTAAAATGTTCTTCCTTGAAATGAGATGGATAGAAAACAATTCTACATAGAATAAGAATCCATTCCTGCAAACCAAATGATCCTAAAAGAAATTTAAGTTTGCCTATAGGAATCTTATCATGTAGGGTCATATAAAATTCCTGCAAACTAAAGGAGACCTAAACGTTTGTGATTGACTGAATTTAGGCCACATCACAAGCTGTTTCGCAATATTTTTTTAAAAAATATTGACAATTATGTTTTTCAGTATCTTCAATCTACGACCTATTTTAACGGTGTGGTGAACACACGGTAACCTCTTGACATTAATTTTCCTAACTAATGTGAATTGTCTGATTGTGTGCTATTGTAACGGTGCCTTCCAGGATTGCACAATTCGGTGTATGTATCGTTTTTCATTTTCTATGAAATTAAAGGTATGAAGTGTGGTGATTGGACACCATTTATAGCAAGCAACACGCTTACAATACCAATATGGATAAAATACATAAAAAAGGGTCAGGCAAATGTGTGTCTACCTAAGGGGTTGAGATCCTCTGCAATATTGTGTGATGCGTGACCACAAGAGAAGACACAACCACGATAGTCATGCCTAGGTTTGTGGTTCAATGTTCTCCTTTCTCACAGGTGAGCAAGATAGTCATGCCTAGGTTTGTGGTTCGATGTTCTCCTTTCTCACGGGTGAGCAAGATCGTCAGTGCAAATTTACATGATATATCAACAACAATGTCTAGAATATGGTTAAAGTTCATTTGCATATAAAGAGCTTTCTCAAGCCATCCATTTCAAGGCAATCGAATCTGAATATGAACATTTACATAACCCCTAAAAGAATAAAAATCTCGTTCTTGGCAATAAATACAAACACCTGCAACCGGATCACAAATTGCTCATCTAGATGCTGAGCCGGCTTACAAGACAAATGCAGCAAACAAAATCCTTTCAAGTGTCCAAAACAAAAATTAATGGACACCATGAAATCACATTGCTTGACTGCGCAACATACTACTAACTAAAGCTCAATAATCACTCTTAGTTGTGCATGTGCATTGGACTTATTCACTTGGAGTATGGAGGCATGAAGCAGACTAGGCCTCCACCTTCCTGTAGAAGATGCTCATCGCGTCGCTGTATAGGGCCACTGAATTGGAGAGCACAGCAAGCACAATCATGGTTACAGCTAAAACCTTGTCGCGCTTGGTTGCGATCCCATAAGAATCCCTGAAGAAACAACGAGCAGAATAAAGTTATTGAACACGTAAACCAAAAGGATACCTACAAACATCGGGCACACATCACACAAACAGAATGCTGATTACCTGAGTATGATCATGGCAGGAAAGATGAAACCAATCAGGACGGCAGCTGTAGCACCGGTGAACTGGAACGCGTCCCAGATGCTTGGTATGAAGTTGGCAGCAAGATAGATCACAGCAAGGAGTGAGACGGTGATAATGGTAAACCTTCGGTTGTCATGAGAAATGTGCCTTGAGGTGGGGAAGAGGAGTCCATCCAGGTTGAGCCTAAGCGCAAAGAAGACTATGGGGAAGACGAGCATGACATGGACTACATAGCTCACTCTGACTATATCATTGAAGACAGAGCTGAATGGAATATGAAGGTCGGAGTCAAAATTAGCGAGCACATCGGAGAGGGTACCCTCGCCAAAGAGGAGATATGCAAAGAAGCTTGTCGCAACATAAACACTTGAACAGAGAGCCAGTGAAGCTCGCACAATTGGCTTAGTCTGACTTCTATCTTCCAGCTCGTTATCGATGCTGTGAACTGTCCAATCATGAAAAACGGATGTTTTAGGTCTCAGAGAAATGAACAACAGCAAGAGCAAACCAAGTATTAAGTAGGACACACACCATTGTAGTGGCAAATGTAGGCCGTGACAAGAACCGGCACAGCTGTAAAGAGTTCCCAGATGGAATTGATTTCATGTATCTCAGGGAAGAGTTTGGGAATCTCCGCGGTCCCTTCTATCAGTCTGAGAATAGCAATTCCAGCAGTGATGACAACAAAAACCACAGCAAGGGCAACTGACAGAGCAGATGTGTATCTCAATGAATCTGCGACCAAAGATGCTCTGTTAGTAATTTAGTTCGGCTACCATAAAAGAAATAGCAAAATGGCCCTCTTTCTTCAGTGTAAAACAAACTTACCCAGTCGCTTAAAGCTCACCAATGGAGCAAACACAAAAATAGTTGTGGCAAGGAGAACAACTGGACGAGAATTCCACAAATGAGGCCCAAACCACCCCTCAAAGATGCCCCGGTGATGAACACCAGTTGTAGATGTTCCCGATAGCACATCACCTGGAAAAAGATGAACAGGCAGTATCAATAATAGTTTGGGAGAGCATTTTTTGCACTTATTTCGATGTGCCATCTAACACATCGCTTGGACAGACATAGGAGCATATAGGTAACATAGTGGAGATTTTTTTTAGGGAGGTCGATCAGACTTAAGTATTAAGGGAAACGGAAACCCAACATCAATGAAAAGATCTATGTTAATAATCCAGCCGCAATGAACCAAATAAGGGTTGTACCAAAGACATCTATCAGTGTTCACTATGAGTAATTAGTTTATAAGTTATTACTTAGTTTCCAAGGATTCCATGTTATGTAATTCAGCAACTACAAACATAGCACCTGAACTTATACTGCCAATTATCGATGTTCAACATTACAACTCTCGATGGCAAGTAGGCATAACAGAAAAGTGTCGTGTCACAGGCATACCGATGATAATCATGTATACAATCATGACGCCAATATTGTTTATGACCACGGATGCTTGCAGCGCAATCCTCCCCCATTGACCAAAAGAGTCACCCATCAGCCAGCCATAGGATGTAATCTTGGCCTGGTGGCTGCACCTGACCATCATGTCAATGGATGCCTCAGTGAGCAATGCCACAAGGATGATCATCAAAATACCAGGGATAATGCCTAGCATCTTGATACTTGCTGGCAGGGCCATGATTCCAGCCCCCACGATGGTTGTTGACAGATTGAAAACTGCACCCGAGAAAGACGCTCCATTGAACTCATGGATCCCGTCTTCCTCTTCCGCCTTGAATGGGAGAAGTGGTGTGGTCTCATCCCTCTTATCCTTGTGTGCTGCATGCTGGGTTTCACTAGGTGAGCCATCCCCAATCCCCATTTGTTTCAAGTAGTACTTCCAACCTCCTGTATGTGGAAAATTTCAATTAGGACAACAGACGGGTTTCATCTTAAATCTGGATTCACGTTCCTCTATTGCTTTTCAATCTTTAGTTAGTAGCAGTAAATACCTTGTCATGAAATAAGACAACAGAATCCCAGTTTCCTTTATCTCGGGGTAAATGGTGATCACAGTAATCATAGAAGAACTAAGGCTTCAAGTTACAACTAACTACTCCATGATGTACACAAAGTCTGGCTTGATGACAACCAGGTAACAAAACCACATAAAGCAACAAAATTTGAGTGCCATTTCCGGTAGTAGAACACATGCAGCACTATCATTATTCAGTTATAAGATGTTCGGTACAAGAATGGAGAAAATATTCAGCGCAACGTCTAAATCTTGGAACTTCCCCCAAATCCAAGACAAACCCCTCCAGGGCATATACCAATCAGATAACCCGAATGGGGACAAAACCCCAAACGAAGCTAACCCGATCCTACCAGCTACCACGGAATAATAACAAGCGCAGACGACAGAGAGGAGCATCTCAATCTCATACCTCCTCCTGAACCTCAACTGTTCCAAAGCCAACAACCCGAACACGAAGAGAGCAGAAGACTTGAATCGGCGAGAAGAGTTTCGTGCGAGCGCGTGTGGTGTGCAGACGAAGTTGTCCCACCCACCCCCGGGGGCCTTCTTCTTATAGGCGAATTAATGCCGCGTCCGGTGCCGCGCCTCCGCTTATCCAAGAACCGGACGTGTTTCCTGCCTTCCTGGTCGCCGCGAGCGCCGGTCCCTTTCCACGGGAAGGAAGAAAGGAAAGCAATTAATTCTTGCCTTCCGCAGTCGATCTTTGCTTCCTCTTACTTGCCAGATTAGTTTATTCTTGGCCGGTTGCTTGCTGCCTCGCCTTTTCCTCGCGACGGGGTTCGCCGGCCTTATCCGCGGGGAGATGACAAAAAATGGTGAGGCGTGCGGTGATGGTGGTGGCACCGCGAGGAAGACGACGACGAGGATGAGAGGGGTGGAGGTGTGCTGGCGAGATCTTTTTTGTCGACGAGTGGATGAGACTGACGGATCTATGCTTTCTACTTGCCGATGCCCGATAGACTCGCTGAGCGGGTAGATTCTTGTTGGCGAGAGCGGGCAGATTCAGGTTCAGGGGGGTGCATTTGCGGATGGTTAAACACTTTGGATCGGTTGCTTTTCTTGGATCACTTTTGGATTAGGCTCGAGCTCCAAAATATTACTATTTTTTTCATGATAATACGATTTCTTATTAAACACGTAAACACCGACTTTACAAGACTGAAAGGACGAAATAATCCTATGCAAAATACCATCGCCTGTCCTTCTCCTTCGACACCACCAAAGCAGCCACCAAAAGGAAAGAAGACAGATCACCCCTTCACCCGAGCTCGATGCGGCTCATCGCTGATTAGCAGCTTTACGGACCTCCAAAGTAGTTTGCTAGAAGCAAAACCATTGCTGTTGAAAGAATCAGACCGGGGCAACATGTCCCCGGACACGCCATCGAACTCCAGATCCGACACCCCCGCATGACGACAACGTCGGAGGAGGAAACCAAAACTGCCATCCACCGACCACAAACCCAGCACAAGATGCACCATCTTCCAGCTGTCACTTGCGTAAACAACCGTCTGCGCGTACTCCTGAACGACAAAACCTTCCTGCTTCACCATGACGTCGGAGAGTACGCCGCAGCAACAGGGACAGAGCAGAAGGAGATACACACCTGATGGACTCGCCGCCGCCGCCTCGCCAACACCATCCATGAACCCTAACGTCGTCGATCTGAAGGATCGACAAACACACGATGCCATCAATTCCGAGACGCCACCACGAAGGACACCGTCAGTATGGGAGTGAAGCTGAGGCAGATTTATTTGTTAGGACGCCGCCCCCACCACCCCAACGACGCACCACGACCTACATATCCAAACCCTAATTACAGACCGGAAGAACGGTCCCCCCTTCCTCCTACTGTCGAAGCAGCAGTCGAAGGAAGAGGGGACAATGTCCTGACCGGTTGAGATTCGGTGAAGGAAATCCTCTCCCTAACCGTCTGGCTCCTAGCGGCGGCTAGGGTATGAAATGCTAGCGCGGGATAGCTAGGTTACGCGCGGCCTTTGTTGAAGCCCTCCAAAATATTACTACTTGACCCAACTCCGACCACGGCGGCTCGGCAAAGTATGAGAAAAAATGTGAAACAGAGAGAAGAAAAGATTGGCGCATGGCTGAGGGAAGGATGAGACTACACTGTGGCGAAATGGATCATTATGCCACAGCTTAGCCAAGTCCACCATGATTAGTCGGGTGATTGTATCTTTGCTCGACATGTTCTACACGTTTGTGTCACTAAAAATAATAATACTGCAGTAACAAACAACGTTGTTGCTTTTTCAGATTGCATTCATGTGACGCGTCAACCATTCTATTGGTTGTGTACTGGCCATAGCTTGGGTGATTGGCTTTTTTTATGCTAATCAACCCATCAGGATTTAAGTTGATGTTTACATATTTTTGAATTTATTTTAGACTTTTCGACGAAGTTTTTAGAGCAGGGTGAGCATATACGTGTATGTCTGAACATCTGCGATTATACTATATTAAAAAAACATTTTAGTTAGATAGTATCATCCTAACCTGTGAGCTTTGTACTTGTTGTTAGGAGTGTCTAATCAACATCTAGCTGATTTTTAATCCCGGTCGATCTTATCTCAGTCTATAGTACTACACACGAACATGCGAGTTTGAGTGGACCGAACAGATAAAAAATCTGAATGAAGCCCAATTGAAAACAGCTAGCTAGAAGATAATAAAGTTGTCTTCCGAAACTTGATATGAGTCCTAAACATATTATCATCGCATGTCTTGTTGCATAAAAGGCAAAATGAAAACACAGTAATATCAAAAATAGTCAAGGCAGTTTATAAAATATATAGAGTGAAACTATTAAGAACAACGAGATTAAAACTCCGACAAATGGATTTATTTAATCAATGATAGTTTCAAACACTTTTTCTAACATCATTATATATCATAAACAGTAGCTTATTTCATAAAACTTTTTATGATCGAGTAACAATCTATTCACATATTAAAGTATAGACCAAAGAGTTTCTTAAAAACAAACAAATTATGCTTTCAGTCACCAAACAATTGCAATTCATCTTATTTTTAGGAAGGGTCTATGTAAGAGCTTTGATTTAGCAAATTCCATATACTCAACTATCATATAGTCTTTCATGATTGCTAACACTCAAAGCATATTTTTAGAGTAAATGGCATCCGTCGAACACAGAGAAAGATAGGAGCTTAAAGTTTCGCCTCCCAACTTATTTATCATATAGATAATTGTCAACAATAATAATTCATGATCAAATATATTTTAATGGCCATATGTGTTTGGATCTTTCCCCACCACATGATGATTGTCAAGAGAAAAAAGGCGAAATATAGGAAGTGATGAAGATCACCATGACTCTTGTATAAAGGTAAGTACTAGAAAATAAAAGATAGGCTCTTCACAGAGGGAAGCATTGATTTGCAAAGGTGCCAAAGCTCGAGCTTTTAAAACAGAGATGAATAATAATTTTGAGCCGTATGCTTTCATTGTCAACGTAACAATCGAGAGATCTCGACATCTTCCATGCTAGATACATTATAGGCGGTTCCCAAACAGAATGGTAAAGTTTTTACTCCCCCTCCACCAATCAATCACACTCCACGGTGAGCCGAATCCACGGGTACAGTCCATACAAACAACAATCCTGGGGGAGTTTTGTTTCATTATATTTTGATTTGATTTTTGAGCATGGAACTAGGCATCCCGAATACCAGCCATTTTATCGTGAATGATAGTGAATAAACACATATCGTGAGAATAACCCACCTAGCATGGAAGATACTGACAGCCCCTAGTTAATATATGAGTGGTTCATGCATACAAAACATAATATTATTTGAAGGTTTAGAGTTTGGCACATGCAAATTTACTTGAAACGGCAGATAAATACCGCATATAAGTACGTATGGTGGACTCATATGGAAAAACTTTGGGTTTAAGGGTGTTTGGATACACAAGTAGTATTTCTACTTGGTGCGAGAGTTTTGGCAAGTATGAGGTGGAAGCAATCACCACATGTTGGAGGATCCATAACAATATAACTTCTATACAAATATACCCAAGCATAACTCATTATGTTGTCTTTCTTGTCCAACTTTGACTAATTTGCTCAAGTTTGAAAATAATTAATGGGTATTCACAATCATAGAAGATGTCCAAGATAACATATTTATATGTAAAATCTCTCTTCCTTCAATATTATTTCATGAACTGTTCAAGTGACCAATGCGGTGTTTGCTAACTTTCAACAAATTTTACCACCCATACTTCTTATATGTGAAGTCATTACTCACCACGGGATACACATATAAAACAAATATAGTTTCAGATTATGATATTCAATTCATTCAACTATTTACTCATAGGATACTTTGTCTCTCTATCTCAATAAAGATTTTCAGATCTGAGTATTTTATTTAAACAACAATAAAAATAAAAATAGCACTCCAAGAATAGGACGTGACATGTGAACGAATAAAAATTTAGGCTCAACATAGGCTAACTGATAGTTGACAAAGAGAGGTGGGATGCGTAGCATTCCCAAGCTTAGATGATTGGGAGTTCTTAAAATATTTACTTGGGGTGCGTTGGGTATCCCCAATATTGAGCTTTTGTATCTTGTTCAATCCTCTCATATGCCAGTTTCACCTATTCTCGAAAACTTCATCCACACAAAACTCAAAAAGAACTCATGAGATAGGTTAGTACACATAAGAACAAATCAACACTCCATGTACTGCCAAGACAAGTTGCACAATAATTTTCAAACATTAGGTATTTTATACTATCATTTTCACAATATATATATCTACCAATATAGGCTATAGAAACTATAGGATAAGTAAATAATAAAACTATGACAACAATCTGTCTAAACAGAACAGTCTGTAGCAATTTATTAAACCAGTGTGCTTATGTGACTCAAAAATTATGACAATTTAGGACATGCTAAATAATTTATATGAAAATACTGCTTAAAATTTTCAGAAACTTTCCATGTTACAGTAAAATATTAAAATTCAAACACTACAGCAGAAGTTTCATTTTTTACCCAGCACATATCAAAACATGCAATGCAAGCATCCTAAGGAAATTCTTGAAACTTTACTGAAAAACAAGATTATAAATAACATCTAACAGAGAACAAAAAAATAAAATGACGCTCCAAGCAAAAATCACATTATGTGACGAATAAAAATATAGCTCCAAGTGAGATATACCGATAGTGTTGAAGACGAAAGAGGGGGTGCCTTCCGAGGCGTCCCCAAGCTTAGGCGCTTGAATATTCCTTGGATATTACCTTGTGTATTCCTTGGGAATCCCCAAGCTTAGGTTCTTGTCACTCCTTATTCTCCTCATATCGGTGTCTCACCCAAAACTTGAAAACTTCAATCACACAAAACTTAACGAAACTTCGTGAGAAGGGTTAGTGTAATAAAGATAGATCATTCACTTAGGTACTGTCAAGACAAGATTCATAAATATTCCCACATGATACCTACTGTATTAAATCATTCCCACAATTTATATTACTCAATATACTCTATAGGAACACCTCCAAGCAAACTATGCATGCAAAACAAAATCTATCAAAAACAGAACAGTCTGTAAAGATCTGAATGATCACCAAACTTCCTTGACGCTACAAATTCTGAAAAAAGGACATATCACAGAATATGCATAGAAATGTTGTGTAAAAATTTCAGATTTTTTTGACTCTCTGGTAAAATCAGACAATTCATATACTGGAAGCAAAACTTTCTGTTTTTGCACAAAATCAAACAAGCAAGTATCCACACTGTCCCAAAGGATTTACTTGGCTTTATTTAAATACAAGACACAAAACATGATTACTAAAGTAGATTAATCATGTGAACACATAAAAACAAAAGGTAAAAGTGTTGGGTTGTCTCCCAACAAGTGCTTTTCTTTAATGCCTTTTAGCTAGACATGATGATTTCAATGATGCTCGTATAGGAATAATAATTGAAAAATGCAATGGAGCATCAGGAATCTCATGACAAGCACATTTAAGTCTAACCCACTTCCTATGCATAGGTATTTTATGAACAAACAATTTATGGGAGCAAGAATCAACTAGTATAGGAAGGAAAAACAAGCATAACTTCAAAACCTTGAACACATAGAGAGGAAAGTTGATATTATTGCAATTCCTACAAGCATATGTTCCTCCCTCATAATAATTTTCAGTAGCATCATGAAGGAATTCCACAATATAACCAGCACATAAAGCATTCTCATGATCTACAAGCATAGAAATTTTACTATTCTCCACACAAGAAAATTTCTTCTCATGACTAATAGTGGGAGTATCATAAAATAATTGAGTACTACAAATTGGTTCCACACTAAAAGAGTAATATTCGGTAAAAGGATATTCATAATTATGACAAGTATCATAATAGTAATCCTCACTCTTTTTCATCGCATAAGTATCATCACAATAATCATCATAAGTAGGAGGCATGCAATCATTATAACAAAATTATCATTCAAAGTAGGGGGAATAAAAAGATCATATTCATTAAGCATAGCATCCCCAAGCTTGGGACAAACATTAATTGCAGCAAATAAATTCTCAAACATGTCATTTTCATCAAACATAGCATCCCCAAGCTTGTGGCTTTATATATAATAAACATAATCACTCTCATCACTAATGGTATGGATAGCACCAATAGTATAGAAATTATTATCATCGTCCTCCAAGTTGGTGCCATAAATATTTTAAAGATTACAAGAATCATAATTATCTTCCCAATCATAGTTATCACAACAAGCAATAGGCATAACAAAATCGTCTCAAGTGTATCATCTTCCACAACTATTTTTGATTCATTCCCATGAGGCCTATCAATAATGGGAGCAACATTATTTGGGAGAGATACCTATTTACCTTTACTTTTCCTTCTTTTCTTCTTCACCACATTATGTGTGGGTTTATTTAATTTCTTCAAGCTTCTTTTTGAAGAGGTTGGTTGAATAAAAAGCTCCTCCTCGTTACCTGATTCATCATAAGAAAAAATAGGAGGATATTGGGAAACCTCTTCCCCTTCATTAGTATTATCTTCATCTTATATTTGTTTTCTTGTCTTTAAGTAATTGGCAATATAAGGATTCTCAATAAAATTTACCATGCAATACATATAGATTTCATTTAGATCAAAATCAATCATTTTCATGAGAACCCAAGCTGGAACATCCTTAGTTTTATGTTTCATTTCTTCATACCCCAAAAATAGAGTAAGTTCATTATGATGCTCAAGGGTAATGAGGTTATCACAATTTCTAGACACAATTCAATCATGAAATAATTCACATTGGAAATTAAAATGACCACTTTCATTGCAAAGTTCACAAGGACGGTGAGAAATATGAAGTATTTTAGCACAAACATATACCCTCTCTTGCAACCATTTAGTTTCTAAATACTCATGCCTCTTACAAAATCTATCTTCCTTTTAGGCATATCTTCACAAACTCTATGCACTCCACAAAAATTGACATGCTTATAAGAAATCTTTTTATCATGACTAGTGCAATCATCATTAGTACAATGGATATTCAAAGAATTCATACTAACAACATTGCAATCATGCTCATCACTCAAATATTTAGTGCCAAACATTTTAATATCTTCTTCTTCTAGCACTTGAGAAAATTTTTCCTTTCCATCATTTTCCCGAAAGACATTAAAAAGATGAAGCATATGAGGCAACCTAAACTCCATTTTTTGTAGTTTTCTTTTATAAAACCAAACTAGTTAAAAGCAAGAAACTAAAAGATTTAATTGCAAGATCTAAAGATATATGTTCAAGCACTCACCTCCTCGACAACGATGCCAGAAAAGAGCTTGATGTCTACTACGCAACCTTCTTCTTGTAGACTCGTGTTGGGCCTCCAAGCGCAGAGTTTTGTAGGACTATAGCAAATTTTCCTCAAGTGGATGACCTAAGGTTTGTCAATCCGTGGGAGGCATAGGATGAACATGGTCTCTCTCAAACAACCCTGCAACCAAATATCAAAGAGTCTCTTGTGTCCCCAACACACCCAATACAATGGTAAATTGTATAGGTGCACCAGTTCGGCCAAGAGATGGTGATACAAGTGTAATATGGATGGTAGATATAGGTTTTTGTAATCTGAAAGTGTAAAAACAGCAAGGTAACTAATGACAAAAGTGAGCACAAGCGGTATTGCATTGCTTGACAACAAGGCCTAGGGTTCATACTTTCACTAGTTGTCGGGGGGATTACCCCCGGGTATGCTCAAGGAGACGACTCAACATTTTAAAACATCAGGGGACCCATTCCCGGTATGCGAAGCCCCGCGAATCAACAAGAGAAACGAAGAAGTGAGTTGACGACATTGTAGTTGTCCGGCTCGGCAACCTCCATCCGTCCGACTCGGCAGCCTCCCGTCCGGCTCGGCAGCCTCCCATCCGGCTCGACGACCTCCATACGTCCGGCTCGACAACCTCCATCCGTCCGGCTCGACAGCCTCCCATCCGGCTCGGCAGCCTCCACCCGTCCCGCTCGACAGCCTCCCGTCCGGCTTGACAGCCTCCCGTCCGGCTCGACAGCCTTCATCCGTCCGGCTTGGCAGCCTCTCGTCCGGCTCGACAGCCTCCCGTCCGGCTCGGTAGCCTCCCTTCCGGCTCAGAAGCCTCCATCTGTCCGGCTCACCCTATCCGGCTCCTCCCGTCCGGCTCCTCCTGTCCGGCTGCGCCTTGACAAAGTCTACTCCTGACGTCCCAGCGGACACATGCGGACCGGACGACCATATCTCATGGCGGTATGCTATTGGCGAGCAGGAGCACACTGTACGCGCCTCATGTAATACTCTCTACAGTGTAACCTACCCCTTGGATATTGATTTATAAAGTACACCAGGGTATAGACATAGCTTAGTCCACAAGCTACATGTGGCTTGACTTGTAAGCTACCCAAGGTAGCTTACACCTCAAGCTGCTTGGGATGTAAGCTACCCACTATGGCTTACATCCCAAGCTACCCATCCATGCCTATATAAAGGCCCCATCTCATTCTCTCAAGGGGGCTAGCTTCCCTCACATCCTCTCATCCCCACTCCCACACTCATGTATGAGGCAAGAAGCCTACCTCAGTTATACAGACATGTAGGAGTAGGGGTATTATCTCTCCGGAGAGCCCCGAACTTGGGTAAACCACCGTGTGCTATTCGCATACCCATCCCGAATCGTCCACGATAGCCTTGTCCTCACCTCGATAAGCCACCCCGTGGCATCTGCTGTCTCGCTTGACCCCCCGTGAGAAAACGACGACACTAGTGCAAGTTCTCTCAACAATACTGACATAGTTGAATCATATGTAAATCCCTCACGTGCGACAAAGAGTTCACTCCAAAGTCACAAATAGCGGAGAACTAACAAAGAAATTATTGTAGGGTGCGAAACCACCTCAAAGTTATCTTTTCCGATCAATCTTATGAGCTATCCCTATAAGTGTCACGAACAGCCCTAGAGTTTGTACTAAAATAACACCTTAAGATACACATCAACCAAAAACCTAATGTCATCTAGATACTCCAATGTCACCACAAGTACCCATGGGCTTGATTATACGATATGCATCACACAATTTCGGATTCATCATGTTCAATCTAACACAAAGAACTTCAAAGAGTGCCCCAAAGTTTCTACCGAGATTCAAGGCAAAAACATGTGCCAACCCCTATGCATAGATTCCCAAGGTCACGGAACCCGCAAGTTGATCACCAAAACATACAACAAGTGGATCAATAGAACATCCCATTGTCACCACGGATATCCCATCGCAAGACATACATCAAGTGTTCTCAAATCCTTAAGGTCTCAATCCGATAAGAAAACTTTAAAGGGAAAACTCAATTCATCACAAGAAGATAGAGAGGGGAAAACTCCATATGATTCATCTATATTAATAAATCTCGGGGTACATCAAGATTGTGCCATCTCAAGAACACGAGAAAGAGAGAGAGAGATCAAACACATAGCTACTGGTACATACCCTCAGCCTCGAGGGTGAACTACTCCCTCCACGTCATGGAGACCGTCGGGATGATGAAGATGGCCTCTGGTGATGGTTTCCACCTCCGACAGGGTGCCGAAACGGGATCCCGATTGGTTTTTCATGGCTCTGGAGGCTTGTGGCAGCAGAAATCCTGATCTCGGTTTCTTTTCGGAGGTTTGGTTATTTATAGGAGTATTTGGCATTGGTCCCATGTCTAGAAGGTTCCTGAGGAGGTCACAAGCCAGCTAGGCACGATCAGGGGGGTGGCCGCACCCTGGAGGCTTGTGACTCCCTTGGAACTCTTCTCCGGTATATTTTTGCTCCAATATTTTTTATATTTTCCAAAAATATTCTCCGTAAATTTTCAGCCCATTCCGAGAACTTTTATTTCTGCACAAAAACGACACCATGGTAGTTCTGCTGAAAACAACGTCAATCCGGGTTAGTTCTAATAAAATCATACCAAAATCATACAGAATTATTATAAACATGGCATGAATATTTTATAAAGTATATATACGTTGGAGACGTATCGGTCTCACATTAAGGGGGTGCTCGAGGAGTCCACAAGCCATAGGGGCACGACCTAGCGGGTGCCCAACAGGCTTGTGGCCTCCTCGTCCACTTCCTGGCCCAACTCTTCGCTCCAGTATTTTTTATATTTTCCAAAAATATTCTCCGTAAAATTTCAGCCCATTCTGAGGAATTTTATTTTTGCACAAAAACACCACCACAGTAGTTCTGCTGAAAACAGCGTCAGTCCGGGTTAGTTCTAATAAAATCATATAGAATTATTGTAAACATGGCATGAATACTTCATAAATTATATATACGTTGGAGATGTATCAGGAGCCTCCCACTTCGTGTTGTGGAGTTAACAAATAAGTTTGTAAGGGCAAGGAGATCACCTACTTCGTGAACATCTAGCCCAGTTAGGCTAGTCCTCCATGGACGTAGTCCATCATGGTATAGTCAAGGTTGCTTCTTCGTGGAACCCTCCATGGACTCTCGTGACTATTACCCTCCATGGGTTGAAGACTCCATAAACGTGGATGTATGATAGCACCACCTATCGAAATCACTAGAAAAACATCGTGTCCCTCATGCGTTTGATCTCCCTATCTCAACTCTTTACTTCCATGTGCAATGTCTCTACTTTCCGTTGCTATACTTAATGACTTGCATGTGTAGGGTGTGCTAGACTTGCTATAATTGCTAAAATCTGCCAACACTTAACTTTTTTCTAGTAGTCTATTCACCCCCTCTAGACATACTCTTCTAGTGATCCACAAAAAAAATTCTAAACAAAAAAAGGATTTCCAAAAAGCTTGCTTTGGGATCAGATCATTCAACTAAAGCTGTTAGGCCGGGTAGGCTTTGAGGAACATCGGGGGTTCCTTATATTGTGACTGAGCAGATATGTCTATTGTGCCCGGAAAAATTCGAGATGTAATTGTACATACATGTAAAGTGTTCAAATTCGAAGACGATATAATAATCCGCTATGATGAAGCAATTGCTCTAGTACTTAACTTATATCTTTTAGAGCACGATGGCTTATAGATATTAAATAAATAATTGCACTCTGGTTCTGCACTTATATTTGTTTGAGAGTTAATACATAGTGACGGTAATTCACATGGTTTATAAGACTAGTCAAAAAATAATAGGTATTCAAGGAGTGCATAGTCAAAACCTTCATGTAGCAGACAAAAGAGAATTTTTCAGTTAATGGTAATAATGTGGTAATGTGAAGAGGCATGAGTGCATGATTATTGATTAGTAAGAGTATCATGAATTAGAGGTTGGTAACTTGTTGTTCATCTAAATATTTTTATTGCATGGTGATGATGTGTGAGAATTCTTATTCCTTGTTGAAATCCTAGTGTTGTTTAAGTCGGAGGTGCGCGATGGTTAACTCCTGTCAACCTCCTCCCTAGGGGCATGCGAGTAGTATTTTGCTTCAAGAAAGTTAATTAAATCTTGCAATAAGTATGTGAGTTATTTATGACTAATGTGAATCCATGGATATATGCACTCTCACCACCTCATATTTTCTAGACTCTTCGGTACCGTGCATTGCCCATTCTAACCTCTAGGACCGGTGCAACCTTTGCCGATGCATGGAAGCCCCGTGACATGACATGCTCTGTTGAACATAAGCCACCTTATATCTTCCTCAAAACAGCCACCATACCTACCTATCATGCTATTTGCATAGCCATTCCGAGATATATTACCATGCAACTTTCATTGTTAGATCATATCACTTATACTTTTATTGTCATATTGATTTGCATGATCATATAAGCCGACATAGTATTTGTGTCAAAGCCACAATTCATCATTTTTTGATACATGTTATGCTTGATCATTGCACATCCTAGTACACTGCTAGAGGCATTCATATAGAGTCATGTTATCTTATCAATTTTTCATATCAAGTTGTAAGTAAATAAAGTGTGATGATCATCATTATTAGGGCACTGTCTTAGTGAGGAAAGGATGATGGAGACAATGACCCTCCCCACAAGTCAAGATGTGACTCCGGACGAAAAATGAAAAAAAGGAAAATAAGAGAAAATAAATAGAAATAAAAAAGTGAAAAGAAAGAAAAAAATAAAAAGTGAAAAGAAAGAAAAATAAAATTAAGAAAAAAGAGAAAAAAAAGAAAAAAGAGAGAATGGAGAGTGCTACTACCTCCTTTTCCACAATTGTGCCTCAAAGTGGCACCATGTTCTTCATATAGAGAGTCTCTTGTTTTGTCACTTTTATATTCTAACGCCCAAGATGCGGTACTATCCTCATCCGGACTCGAGGGCCTTGATAAGGATAGAAGCACATCTCGTCGTTTTGCAAGAATGGATATCGGTACAAGTACATGTAAAGAGGAGATGAGTATATGGAATTGTCTTACACTCACCACAAGCTAAAACATGATCATCTCAAATACAAACACTCATGCAATCATCATACATAAAAGCAGGGTCCGACTATGGATGAAATCAAACGATAAAAGCAACATCCATCCTTGTTATCCCAAGCTGTCAACCTGGAATTCATCCTATGATCGATGATGAAGAAGAAGAACTCCAAATCAAACAAGCATCACTCTCACGTTAAATCATTGCATTACCTATACCCGCAACTGTTGTTGTAGTAATCTCTGAGCCACATGAGCTCAACTATCTCATTTCCAAGGGTATCAAGACTAACAAAGCTTAATGGGTGAGGTATGGTTAAGTGGTGACGCTGCAACAAGCACTAAGCATTTATTTGAGTGGCTAACTTACGAGTACAAGAATGAGAAGAGTGATCTACGCATACACATATGCGAACTAGTAATGATCAAGAAGTGATCTTGAACACCTACTTAGGAGTCATTCATAACCCCACCACGTTCTCTTGTTGGTTCAAACCTCACAAGAAGAGACGGTCACGGTTACGCACACAGTTGGTGTGTTTTATTTGAGTTTACTTCAAGTTTGCTATGAACGGTTGTTAATTTTTTTCCAAGTTGCCACATAACCGCGGGCACGGATCTTAGAAAGATTTAACCGTGCAGGGGGTGCTCCAACTCATCTATCATAAACTAACCACAAGCTGGGCTGGAAAACCTCAACCTCGAGATAGCCCAAGGTATCCCCGTAATCCCAGTGCACAAGATGTTTGATAAAGGTAAAACAAATCCAGCAAGGCCACCCGACGTGTTGACAAACCCGATAGGAGCCGCGTATCTCGTTCTTGAGATATGACCAGATGAGCACAACGGACAGTGGCCTGATAGAAATCTCCCGAGTTACCCCGAGTTGGCCCCACACACGGCTCTAGTTTGGACCAACACTCACGTGGAGCACTAGCCCGGTGGTTGATTAATTATCCATGGGGTGATCATGCCCTATGCAAATTTTAGTTGTTATTAAGGAAATAGTACCAATGTTGGGCCTTGCCAGAAGAATTTTATCCCAAAATTAAAACAAAAGGGGGTCCCCATAACAACACCAAGCATGTTAGGAGCACTCAATATGGAACATAGCACTGGTACACAAGTAACTAGGGCGACAAAGGTGGAACAAAACAGCAAGCAAAAGGCCAAGCCTTCCACCTTCTACCAAGTAAATATGTGCATTAAATTGAATAGCAAGAATATTGTGATATCCCAAGATATCCATGTTATCACATGGAACAACCTCCACTTGCAACTAGCAACGCTATAAGAAGGGTCGAGCAAGTTGTAACATAGCCAAACAATGGTTTATTGGGATGTGGAGGGTTAGAGGCTTATCATGGCATTTTGGGAGGCTTGACAAACAAGTGGTAGGAAGCGAGACATAGCGATAGAAATGAGACAACTAGCATGACAATGATAGTGGTGGTATCTAGGGAAATGGTCATCTTGCTTGAGATCCCGCTTGGAAGAAGAACAAATCCGTCAAGTAGATGAACGGGCATAGTCGAATGAATACTCACACTCCGAATCGGGTTCGGAACTCTATCGAGAAGAAGCAATCCGGAAACAAACAAATGACACGGTAAACACCAAAACATAGGCATGCTATGATGCACAATCAAGTATGATGCGTGTCCGGTTTAAATACGCATGACATGGCAATGGTGCACAAACAATCACTACACATTAAGTTGTTGGGGAACGTTGCATGGGAAACAAAAAACTCCTACAAACACCCAAGATCTATCTATGGAGATCAACAGCTACGAGAGGGGGGGGGGCTATCTACATACCCTTGTAGATCTCTAAGAGGGAAGTGTTAAGAAACACGGTTGATGTAGTCGAACGTCTTCGCGATCCAATCACGATCCGTCCCATGGTCCAATCACGATCTGTTCTGATCTAGTGCCGAATGGATGACACCTTCGTGTTCAGCACTAGTACAACTCGATGATGTCTCCACGTCCTTGATCCAGCAAGCGAGGTCAGAGTAGTAGATGAGTTCTCCGGCAGCAAAACGATGTGGAGGCGGTTGTGGTGGAGCTGTCCTGACAGGGCTTCGCCAAATGCTTCAGCAACGAACTAGAAGAGAAACAATTTAGAGAAAGAGGGAGGGCTGCTTCGTGGCTTAGGGTGTGGTTGCCCTCCCTCTCCACTCATATATATAGGGGTAAGGGAGGAGGTCCGGTGCCCTAGGGTTTCCCCTAGGGGTGGGGCGGCGGCCAAGGGGTGCCTTGCCACCCAAGGCAAGGGGTGGCGCCCTCTTTGGGCTAGGCACCCCACCATCCAGCCACATGGGCCTAGGTGGGAGGGGCAGCCCTCCCACCAAGGGCTGGTGGGCCCCTTCTCACAACCCATGGGGCCCTTTGGGGTAGGTGGATCCTCCCGGTGGACGCCCGGAACACTTCCGACATCTCCGTCACAAAACCGGTATGTCCCGAAACCTTTTCGGAACTCGAATACCAACTTCCCATATATCAATCTTTACCTCCGGACTATTCCAGAACTCCTCATGATGTCTGGGATCTCATCCGGAACTCCGAACAACTTCGGTCACCAACACATATAACTCAACAATACCGAGTTGTCACTGAACGTTAAGTATGCAGACCCCGCGGGTTCGAGAACTATGCAGACATGACCGAGACACCTCTACGACCAATAACCAATAGCAGGACCTGGATGCCCATATTGGTTCCTACATATTCTACAAAGATCTTTATCAGTCGAACCATGATGTCAAGGATTCAATCAATCCCATATGCAGTTCCCTTTGTCCATCGGTATGTTACTTGCCCGAGATTCGATCGTCGGTATCTCCATACCTACTTTAATCCCGTTACTGGAAAGTCTCTTTACTCATTACGTAATACAAGATCAGCGACTAACTCCTTAGTCACATTGCTTGCAAGCTTCTTGTGATGTTGTATTACCGAGTGGGCCCTGAGATACCTCTCCATCATACGGAGCAATAAATCGTAGTCTCGATCCACGCCAACCCAACAAACACCCTCGGAGATACCTGCAGAGCACCTTTATGGTTACCCAAATACATTATGACGTTTGATACACACACAATATTCCTCCGGTGTCAGGGAGTTGCATGATCTCATGGTCATAGGAAGAGGTTTACTCAACGGGTCTGCAACATTCAGATCCGTGCGTACTTTGCAAAACGTTTATGTCCTCCTCCTTGATGTAATCGCGGATGAAATTGAAATGGTGCTTTACGTGTGTGGTCCTGTTGTGAAACCTAGGCTCCTTGGATAGAGCAATGGCGCCAGTGTTGTCACAAAAGAGGGTCATTGGATCCACTACACTGGGCACAACTCCAAGATCCGTCATGAATTGCTTCATCCAGACACCTTCCTTTGTTGCTTCCGAAACAACTATGTACCCAGCTTCACATGTAGAATCTTCTACCACACTTTGCTTGGAACTACACCAGCTTAACGCTCCAGCATTCAGAACAAATATGTATCCGATTTGAAACTTAGAGTCATTCGGATCTATGTCAAAGCTTGCATCCACGTAACCCTTTACGACGATCTCTTGATCACCTCCATAAACAAGAAACATGTCCTTAGTCCTTTTCAGGTACTTCAGGATATTCCTGACCGCTGTCAGTGTTACATTCCTAGATCACTTTGCAACCTCCCTGCCATACTTATGGGAAGGCTGACATCTGGTCTTGTGCACAACACCGCATACATTATAGAGCCTATGGCTAAAGTATAGGGGGTTGATATGTCTCCAACGTATCTATAATTTTTGATTGTTCCATGCTATTATATTATCTGTTTTGGATGTTTTATATGCATCAATATGCTATTCTATATTATTTTTGGATCTAACCTATTAATCTAGAGCCTAGTGCCAGTTCCTGTTTTTTCCTTGTTTATGAGTTTTGCAGATAAGGAATATTAAATGGAGTCCAAACGGAATAAAACCTCCAGAATGATTTTTTCTGCAATAAAAGGAAGCCACGAGACTTGAGAACCAAGGCAGAGGAGCTGCCACGGGGCCACAAGCACGCTTGCTGCGGCCAGGGGGGGTACCCCGCACCGGGTAGGCTTGTGCCCCCCCCACAGCTCCCCTAACCCTAATATTCGGCCTATAAATACCCAAATATTCCATCATTATCAGAACGAGCCACGAAAACACTTTTCCGCCGCTAGAAGCCTCCATTCCCGAGAGATCCAATCTTGGAGTCTTTTCCGGTAATCTGCCGGAGGGGGATTCGATCACGAAGGGCATCTACATCAACTCCATTGCCCCTCCGATGATGCGTGAGTAGTTCACCACAGACCTACATGTCCATAGCTAGTAGCTAGATGGCTTCTTATCTCTCTCTTTGCTTCTCAATACCATGTTCTTCATGATCTTCATGGAGATCTATCCGATGTAATACTCTTTTGCGGTGTGTTTGTCAAGATCCGATGAATTGTGGGTTTGTGTTCATATTTTCCATGAATATTATTGTAGTCCTTCCTGAATTCTTATATGCATGATTTCATATCTTTGCAAGTCTCTTCGAGTTATTGGTTTGGTTTGGCCAACTAGATTGGTAATTCTTGCAATAGGAGAAGTGCTTAGTTTTGGGTTTAATCTTTCGGTGTCCTCACCCACTGACAAAGTAGGGGTAGCGAGGCACGTATTGTATTGTTGCCATCAAGGGTAAAAAGGTGGGGTTTTAATCATATTGCTTGAGTTTATCCCTCTACATCATGTCATCTTACCTAATGTGTTACTCTGTTCTTGATGAACTTAATACTCTAGATGCAGGTAGGAGTCGGTCGATGTGTGGAGTAATAGTAGTAGATGCAGAATCGTTTCAGTCTACTTGTCACGGACGTGATGCCTATATGCATAATCATTGCCTTGGATATCTTCATAATTATTTGCTTTTCTATCAATTGCTCGACAGTAATTTGTTCACCCACCGTAATACTTGCCATCATGAGAGAAGCCATCTAGTGAAACCTATGCCCCTCGGGTCTATTTTCCATATTATACTTTCCGATATAAAACCAAAAACACCAAAAATAGTTGCTGCCCTATTTTCACTTTTAGTTTTACTTTCCGTTGAAGCATCCTATTATATCTATCTCTACTAGATCTCATCCTTGCAAATAACCGTGAAGGGATTGACAACCCCTTTATAGCGTTGGGTGCAAGAGTTTGATTACTTGTGTAGGTATATCTATTGGTGGCTCACTTGTATCTCCTACTAGATTGATACTTTGGTTCTCAAAAACTGAGGGAAATAGTTATCTACTTTGCTGCATCAAACTGTCCCTCTTCACGGGAAACCATCGCATGCTCAAGAAGTAGCAAGAAGGATTTCTGGCGCCGTTGCCGGGGAGATACATAGAAAGTCAAGGATACCAAGTACCCATCACAAATTCATCTCTTGAATTTACATTATTTGCCATTTGCCTCTCGTTTTCCTCTCCCCCACTTCTAAAATGATTTTCCAAAAAGATTTGCCTTTTTATTCGCCCTTCTTTCGTTTGCCTTTCGTTGCCATGTGCCTTCTATTTGCTTGCATCTTCACTTGCTAAAACTCTATATATATGGATCCTCATCCACTTGCTAATCTTTTCAAAAGACCAAATTATGATGAACCAATTGTTAGGTAGTTGAGTGCACTTGATTATCTCTATGAAATTTTGTTTGAAAATCATGAATCTGAAAATTTTGATGAAGAAGAAAATTATAAAGTGATTCATGATATCTCCTTGAATGAAAAACATGATTGTCATGTTGTTAGTATGAATTCTCTAAATATCCATGATGCTAATGATATGCAAAACCACAAGCTTGGGGATGCTATGCTTGATGAAGATGGTATTTTTTGTTCCCCAAGTTTTGGTAATGACACGTATGCTAAAATTGATCATGAAAAGAATGCTTTGTGTGATATTTATATTGTGAGATTCCTTCATGATGCTACTGAAAATTACTACCTCTCTATGTGTTCAAAATTTGGAAGTTATACTTGTTTTGCCTTCCTATGGTAGTTGATTTTTGTTCCCATAATTTGTTTGCTCACAAAATACCTATGCATAGGAAGTGTGTTAGACTTAAATATACTTGCCATGTAATTCATGATGTTCCTATTGTTGCAAATAAGAATTATGTGCCCGTAGATTTCATTGTTCTTGATATAGAATGCAGTCCTACATGTCCTATTATTCTTGGTAGAACTTTCCTTAGAACAATTGGTGCAATTATTGACATGAAAGAAGGATTCCAATCTCCATTAAGGAAAGGCATGGAACACTTTCCTAGAAACAAAATAATATTGCCTTATGAATCTATTACGAGATCTACTTTTGGATTACATACCAAAGATGACAATACCTAGATGTATTACGTTTTGCCTAGCTACGGGCGTTAAACAATAGCGCTTGTTGGGAGGCAACCAAATTTTATTTTGCTTTCTGCCTTTTGCTTCTGTTTTGGTGTGTTTGTCACATTATTACTTCTGTATTAATTTTGTTTTTGTGTTTTATTAGTGTTTGAGTCAAGGAAAACCTTTGGGGTGATCTATGGTAGTTGTTGATTTGATCCTGCTGAAAAACAGAAACTTTTGCGCTTAGTCCAGGATTTTTCCAAATTTTTCAGAGCGTAAAATTGATCTATTTTTTTACAAAAGATTGATATACAAATTTACCTGATTTTTATAATTTTTCAGAATTTTTAGAGTTCCATAAGTATTCGAAGTTTACAGATTTCTATAGACTGTTCTATTTTTGACAGATTCTGTTTTCTTTGTGTTGTTTGCTTATTTTGATGCATCTATGGGTTGTATCGGGGGGTATGAGTCATGGAAAAGTTAGAATACAGCAGGTATTACACAAATATAAATAAAGAATGAGTTCACAACAGTACCTAAAGTGGTGATTTATTTTTCTTATACTAATGGATCTCATGAGTTTTCTGTTCAGTTTTGTGTTGTGAAGTTTTCAAGTTTTGGGTGAAGATTTGATGGAATATGGAATAAAGAGTGTAAGAGCCTAAGCTTGGGGATGCCCAAGTCACCCCAAGTCATATTCAAGGATACCAAAAATCCTAAGCTTGGGGATGCCCTGGGAGGCATCCCCTCTTTCGTCTTCAATCCATCGGTAAATTTACTTGAGGCTATATTTTTATTCACCACATGATATGTGTTTTGCTTGGAGCGTCTTATATGATGTGAGTCTTTGCTTGTTAGTTTGCCACAATCATCCTTGCTGAACACATATTTTGAGAGAGACACGCTGAATCGTGAATTTGTTAGAATACTCTATGTGCTTCACTTATATCTTTTGAGCTAGGCAATGTTGCTCTAGTGCTTCACTTATATCTTTATAGAGCATGGTGGTGTTATATTTTATATAAATTATTGAACTCTCATTCCTCACTTATATTATTTTGAGAGTTTCTTAAAACAGCATGGTAATTTGTTTAGGTTATGAATTTAGTCCTAATATAATGGCATCCAATAGGGATATAATAAAAACTTTCATATTAAGTGCATTAAAAACTATGAGAAGTTTGATTCCTTGCATATAGTTTTGAGATAATAAGGATGGTAATATGAGAGTCATGCTATTGAGCAGTTGTGAATTTAATATATATGTGTTTTAAAGCTTGTGATTCCCGTAGCATGCACGTATGGTGAACCGTTATGTAACGAAGTCGGAGCATGATTTTTTTAATGATTGTCGACCTTTGTGTGAGGGTCGGGAGCGCGTGATGGTTAACTCCTACCAACCTCTCTGCTAGGAGCATGCGCCTAATGCTTTGTTTGATAACTAATAGACTTTTTCAATAAGTATGTGAGTTCTTTATGACTAATGTTGAGTCCATGGATTATAGGCACTCTCACCCGTCCATCTTAGCTAGCCTCTCTAGTACCGCGCAACTTTCGCCGGTACGCCAAACCCTTCTTACTCAAAACAACCACCATATATTCCTCAAAACAGACACCATACCTACCTATTATGGCATTTCCATAGCCATTCCGAGATATATTGCCATGCAACTTCCACCATGTAGTTTTTTCTATGACTTGCATCATCACTCATATTGCATATAGAGTTATATCTTGTCATAGGAATCGAGTTGTAATTTATTTTTCTTTGAGTTATAAGTAAATAAAAGTGTGATGATTTTTCATTAATAGAGCATTGTCCCATGAGAGAAAAGGATGATGGAGGCTATGACTCCCTCACAAGTTGGGATGAGTATCCGGACTTTACAAAAAATAAAAGAGGCCAGCGAAGCCCAAACCAAAAAAATAAAAGAGGCCAAAGAAGCCCACCAAAATAAAATAAAATAAAAAATATATTAAAAAATGAGAGAAATAGAGAAGGGACAATTGCTACTATCTTTTTCCACACTTCTGCTTCAAAGTAGCACCATGATCTTCATGATAGAGAGTCTCCTATTTTGTCACTTTCATATAACTAGTGGATATTCTTTATGCACGACCACTTAGTTTTATTTTTGAGCTTTCATACACTTATATCTCTAAGTGCATTTGTTGCATGGCAATCCCTACTCACTCACATTGATATCTATTTATGGGCATCTCCATAGCCCGTTGATACGCCTAGTTGATTTGACACTATCTTCTCCTTTTTCCCTTGCACCCCCTCCATATTCTATTCCACCTATAATGCTATATCCATGGCTCATGCTCATGTATTGCATGAGAGTTGAAAAGGTTTGAGAACACCAAAAGTGTGAAAAAATTGCTTGACTTGTTCATCGGGGTTGTGCATGATTTAGATACTTTGTGTGGGGAAGATGGAGCATAGCCAGACCATATGATTTTATAGGGATAACTTTCTAAGGCCATGTTATTTCGAAAGGACACGATTACCTTGTTGGTGTGCTCGAAGTATTACTGTTTTTATGTCAATATTAGACTATTGTTTTGAATCTAACGGATCTGAATATTCATGCCACAATAAAGAACATTACATGGATAAATATGTTGGGTAGCATTCCACATCAAAAATTCTGTTTTTATCATTTACCTACTCGAGGATGAGCATTAATTAAGCTTGGGGATGCTGATACGTCTCCAATGTATCTATAATTTTTGATTGTTCCATGCTATTATATTATCTGTTTTGGATGTTTTATATGCATTAATATGCTATTTTATATTATTTTTGGGACTGACCTGTTAATCTAGAGCCTAGTGCCAGTTCCTGTTTTTTCCTTGTTTTTGAGTTTCGAAGATAAGGAATATTAAACGGAGTACAAATGGAATAAAACCTCCGGAATGATTTTTTCCGCAATAAAAGGAAGCCACGGGACTTCAGAACCAAGGCAGAGGAGCTACCATGGGGCCACAAGCCTGCTTGCCGTGGCCTGGGGGGTACCCCACGCCGGGCAGGCATGTGGGCCCTTGGCAGCTCCCCTAACCCTAATCTTTGGCCTATAAATATCCAAATATTCCATCATTATTAGAATGAGCCATGAAAACACTTTTCCGCCGCCAGAAGCCTCCGTTCCCGAGAGATCCAATCTTGGAGCCTTTTCCGGTAATCTGCCGGAGGGGGATTCGATCACGAAGGGCATCTACATCAACTCCATTGCCCCTCTGATGATGCGTGAGTAGTTCACCACAGACCTACGGGTCCATAGCTACTAGCTAGATGGCTTCTTCTCTCTCTTTGCTTCTCAATACCATGTTCTTCATGGAGATCTATCCGATGTAATACTCTTTTGCGGTCTGTTTGTCGAGATCCGATGAATTGTGGGTTTATGTTCAGATTTTCCATGAATATTATTTGAGTCTTTCCTAAATTCTTATATGCATGATTTCATATCTTTGCAAGTCTCTTCGAGTTATTGGTTTGGTTTGGCCAACTAGATTGGTAATTCTTGCAATAGGAGAAGTGCTTAGTTTTGGGTTCAATCTTGTGGTGTCCTCACCCACTGACAAAGTAGGGGTAGCGAGGCACGTATTGTATTGTTGCCATCCAGGGTAAAAAGATGGGGTTTTAATCATATTGCTTGAGTTTATCCCTCTACATCATGTCATCTTACCTAATGTGTTACTATGTTCTTCATGAACTTAATACTCTAGATGCACGCATCAGTCGGTCGATGTGTGGAGTAATAGTAGTAGATGCAGAATCGTTTCGGTCTACTTGTCACGGATGTGATGCCTATATGCATAATCATTGCCTTGGATATCTTCGTAATTTTTCGCTTTTCTATCAATTGCTCAACAGTAATTTGTTGACCCACCGTAATACTTGCCATCATGAGAGAAGCCATCTAGTGAAACCTATGGTCCCCGGGTCTATTTTCCTTATTATAATTTCCGATCTAAAACCAAAAACACCAAAAATACTTGCTGCCCTATTTTCACTTTTAGTTTTACTTTCCGTTCAAGCATCCTATTATGTCTATCTCTACTATATCTCATCCTTGCAAACAATCGTGAAGGGATTGACAGCCCCTTTATAGCATTGGGTGCAAGAGTTTGATTCCTTGTGCAGGTATATCTATTTGGTGGCTCGCTTGTATCTCCTACTGGATTGATACCTTGGTTCTCAAAAACTGAGGGAAATACTTATCTACTTTGTTGCATAATACCGTTCCTCTTCGCGGGAAACCAACACATGCTCGAGAAGTAGCAGGGGTGACACTCATCTTTTCTCTATCCTCTGTAGTCGTCGGGCATTGAGTCTTACTCAACTTCACACCTTGTAAGGCAAGAGCCCCTTCTTGGACTGGCCCATTTTTTGAACTTCTTCAAAACCTTATCAATATATGTGCTTTGCGAAAGTCCTATTAAGCATCTTGATCTATCTCTATAGATCTTGATGCCCAATATGTAAGCAGCTTCTCCGAGGTCTTTCATTGAAAAACTCTTATTCAAATAAATCTTCACGCTTTCTAGAAGTTCTATATGGTTTCCAATCAGCAATATATCATCCACATATAATATTAGAAACACTATAGAGCTCCCACTCACTTTTCTTGTAAACAAAAGCTTCTCCATAAACTTGTATAAACCCAAACGCCTTGATCAACTCATCAAAGCAAAGATTCCAACTCCGAGATGCCTGCACCAGTCCATAAATGGATCGTTGGAGCTTGCACACTTTGTTAGCATTTTTAGGATCGACAAAACCTTCTAGTTGCATCATAAACAACTCCTCCTTATGGAAACCATTAAGGAATCTTGTTTTGACATCCATCTACCGGATCTCAGAATCAAAAAATGCAGCTATTGCTAACATGATCCCGACGGACTTAAGCATCGCTATGGGAGAGATAGTCTCATCGTAGTCAACTCCATGAACTTGTGATAACCCTTTTACAACAAGTTGAGCTTTATATACGGTGACATTACCGTCTGCGTCCGTATTTTTCTTAAAGATCCATTAATTCTGTATGGCCTTACGATGGTAAGTCCTCCAAAGTCCACACTTTGTTTTCATACATGGATCCTATCTCGGATTTCATGGCCTCTAGCCATTTGTTGGAATCCGGGCCCACCATTGCTTCTTCATAGCTTGTAGGTTCACTATTGTCTAACAACATAACCTCCAAGATAGGATTGTTGTACCACACTTAGGGGCGTTACGAGTCCTTGTCAACCTAGGAGGTTCGGTAGTAACTTGATCCGAAGCTTCATGATCATCATCATTTGCTTCCTCTTCACTTGGTGTAGGTGTTGCAGAAACATCTTTCTGCGTCGTGCTACTGTCCAATTGAAGTGATGGTTCAACAATCTCATCAAGTTCTACTTTCCTCCCACTCACATCTTTCAAGAGAAACTCTTTCTCGAGAAAGGACCTGTTTTTAGCAACAAACACTTTGCCCTCGAATCTGAGATAAAATGTATACCTAACTGTTTCCTTAGGGCATCCTATGAAGATGCACTTGTACCAAACTTTAATAAACGACAACTTAGGTTTCTTGCCAAACCAGAATTCATACAGTATCGTCTCAACGGACTTTGATGGTGCCCTATTTAATGTGAATGCGACTGTCTCTAATGCATAACCCCAAAATGATAGCGACAGATCAGTGAGAGACATCATAGATCTCACCATATCCAATAGAGTACGATTACGATGCTCGGACACACCATTACGTTGTGGTGTTCCAGGTGGCGTACGTTGTGAAATGATTCCACACTGTTTCAAATGCATGCCATGTCATAACTAAGATATTCTCCACCATTATTAAATCGTATAAATTGAATCTTCTTGTTACGATGATTCTCTACTTCACTCTGAAATTGCTTGAACTTTTCAAACATTTCAGACTTGTCTTTCATTACGTAAATATACCCATATCTACTCAAATCATCAGTGAAGGTAAGAAAATAACAATATCCACCACGTGCCTTCACACTCATCAAATCGCACACATCAGTATGTATGATTTCCAGCAAGTCACTTGCCCGCTTCATTGTACCGGACAATGAGGTATTAGCCATCTTGCCTAAGAGGCATGGTTCGCATGTATCAAGCGGTTCAAAATCGAGTGATTCCAAAAGTCCATCAACATGGAGCTTCTTCATGCGTTTTACACCAATATGACCTAAGGGGCAGTGCCACAAGAAAGTGGTACTATCACTATTAACTTTGCATCTTTTGGCATCAATGTTATAAATGTGTCTAACATTACTATCAAGATTCAACAAGAATAAACCATTCACCTTGGGTGCATGACCATAAAAGATGTTACTCATATAAATATAACAACCATTATTCTCTAATTTGAATGAATAACCGGCTCGCAATAGACAAGATCCTAATATAATGTTCATGCTCAACGCAGGCACCAAATAACAATTATTTAGGTTTACTACTAATACCGATGGTAATTGAAGATCGAGCGCGCCGACGGTGATCACATCAACCTTGAAACCATTTTCGACACGCATTGTAACTTCATCCCTCGCCAGCTTCCGTTTATTCCGTAGTTCCTGTTTTGAGTTACAAATATGAGCAACCGAACCAGTATCAAAGACCCAGGCACTACTACGAGAACTAGTGAGGTACACATCAATAACATGTATATAAAATATACCTTTGTTGATGTTTCCATCCTTCTTATCATCCAAGTAGTTGGGGCAATTCCGCTTCTAGTGGACAGTCCCCTTGCAATAGAAGCACTCAGTCTCAGGCTTGGGTCCAGCCTTGGGTTTGTTCACTGGAGTGGCAACTGGCTTGCCACCCTTCTTGAAGTTTCCCTTCTTTCCCTTGCCTTTCTTGAAACTAGTGGTTTTATTCACCATCAACACTTGATGCTCCTTTTTTTATTTCTACTTTCGCGACTTTTAGCATCGTGAATAACTCAGAGACTGACTTGTTCATCCCTGGCATATTATACTTCATCATGAAGCCTTTATAGCTAGGTGGTAGTGATTGGAGAATACTGTCACTGGCCGTTTCGGTCGGAATATGAACTCCCAAATCAGTCAAACAGTTGTAGTACCCAGACATTGTGAGTAGGTGCTCACTGACAGAACTATTTTCTTCCATCTTGCAAGCAAAGAACTTACCAGAGGTCTCATACCTCTTGATCCGGGCATTTTCTTGAAACAGGCATTTTCTTGAAATACCAACTCCAACTCCTGTAACATCTCATATGCTCTATGGCATTCATATCGCTTTTGAAGTCCCGATTCTAAGACATACAACATGGTGCACTGAACTATCAAGTAGTCATCAACACGCGCCTGCCAGACGTTCACAACTTCTGCAGACGCCACCGGAGGGGGCGGCGGACCATGCGGTGCATCAAGGACATAAGCCTCTTGTGAAGCCATGAGGATAATCCTTAGAATACAGACCCGGTCCACATAGTTACTTTCATCTTAGCTTTCTCTATGAATGCATTAAAATTCAGGGGAGCTACTGCGCAAGCCATTGATCTACAACATAATTTGCAAAGACAACTTAGACTATGTTCATGATAATGAGTTCAATTAATCATATTACTTAAGACCTCCCACTCAAATCAACATCCCTCAGGTTCTCGAAGTGTGACATGATCCAAATCCACCAACCCAAGTCCGATCATCACGTGGGATGAGGGTGAACATCTCCATGCTGATCATATCTACTATATGACTCATGTTCGACCTTTTGGTCTCCTATGTTCCGAGGCCATGTCTGTACATGCTAGGCTCGTCAAGTTTAACCCAAGTGTTCTGCATGTGCAAAACTATCTTACAACCGTTGTATGCGAACATAGAGTCTATCACACCCGATCATCACGTGGTGCTTCGAAATGATGATCCTTCGCAATGGTGCACGCTTGGGGAGAACACAATTTTACCTTGAAATTTAGTGAGGGATCATATTATAATGCTACTATCGTCCTAAGCAAAATAAGATGCATAAAAGGATTAACATGACATGCAAATCATATGAGTGACATGATATGGACATCATCATCTTGTGCTTTTAATCTCCATCTCCAAAGCACCGACATGATCTCCATCGTCACCGGTATGACACCATGATCTCCATCATCATGATCTCCATCACTGTGTCGTCACGTGGTTGTCGCGCCAACTATTGTTTCTACAACTATTGCTAACACATAGCGATAAAGTAAAAGCAATTACATGGTGTTTAGTGATTGACACGTAGGTCATACAATAAATTAAAGACAACCCTATGGCTTCGGCCGGTTGCCGTACTCAAAGACATGCAAGTTGTGATAACAATTACAAAACATGATCATCTCATACATCAACATATATCAAATCATGTCTTGTCCATATCACATCACAACATGCCCTGCAAAAACAAGTTATATGTCCTCTACTTTGTTGTTGCAAGTTTTACGTGGCTGCTATGGGAAATTAGTAAGAACTGTTCTTACCTATGCAAAGCCACAACGGTGACAATCAAGTTGCCTTTTAACCTTCTACAAGGACCGCCTCTATCGAATTTGATTCAACTAAAGTGGGAGAGAGAAACACCTATCAGTCATCTTTATGCAACAAGTTGCATTCCAGTCGATGGAACCGGTCTCTCGTATGTGGACGATTAAGGTTTGTCCGATCCGCTTCATACCACAATACAGTCGAATCAAGATAAGACTAAGGAGCTAAGCAATATGAACATGAACACCCACAAACTCTTTCGTGTTCTACTCGTGCATGTTATCTACGCATAGACCTAGCTCATGATGCCACTGTTGGGGACATATGCATGGGAAACAAAAAAATTCCTACGAACACCCAAGATCTATCTATGGATATGAACAACTACGAGAGGGGGAGTGCATATACATACCATTGTAGATCACTAAGTAGGAAGTTAAGAAACGCGGTTGATGTAGTCAAACGTCTTCGCGATCCAATCACGATCCGTCCCGCAATCCAATCATGATCCGTTCCGATATAGTGTCGAACGAACGACACCTCCACGTTCAGCACATGTACAACTCGATGATGTCTCCACCTCCTTGATCCATCAAGTGAGGGCGGAGTAGTAGATGAGTTCTCTAGGAGCACGACGGCGTGGAGGTGGTGGTGGTGGAGCTATCCCAGCAGGGCTTTGCCAAGCGCTTCCGTGACTAACTAGAGGAGAAACAATCTAGAGAGAGAGGAGGGCTGCATCGTGGCTTAGGGTGCGGCTGCCCTCCCACTCCTCTCATATATATAGGGGAAGGGAGGAGGGTCGGCGCCATAGGGTTTCCCCTAGGGGTGGGGCGGCGGCCAAGGGGTGCCTTGCCACCCAAGGCAAGGTGTGGCACCCTGTTTGGGCTTGGCCCCCCACCATCCAGCCGCATGGGCCTAGATGGGAGGGGTGGACAGCCCACCAGGGGCTGGCACACCCCCTCTCACAACCCATGGGTCCCTTTTGGGTAGGTGGATCCTCCCGGTGGACCTCGGGACACTTCCGACATCTCCGTCAAAAAACCGGTAAGTCCTGAAACCTTTCAAGAACTCGAATACGAACTTTCCATATATAAATCTTTACCTCCAGACCATTCCGGAACTCCTTGTGATGTCAGATGTCATCCGGGACCCCGAACAACCTTCAGTCACCAACACATATAACTCAACTATACTGAATCGTCACGAACGTTAAGTGTGCAAACCTTGTGGGTTCGAGAACTATGCAGACATGACCGAGACACCTCTACGGCCCATAACCAATACCGGGACCTGGATGCCCATATTGCTTCCTGCATATTCTACGAAGATCTTTATCTGTTTAACCACGATGTCAAGGATTCAATCAATCTCATATGCAGTTCCCTTTTGCCATCGGTATGTTACTTTGTCATGCCCAAGATGCGGTCCTATCCTTATTTGGCACGAGGGCCTCGACAGGGATAGAAGCGCATCTCGATGCATTCGCAAGAATGGACATCATTACAAGTACATGTACAGAAGAGATGAGTATATGGAATTGGCTTACACTCGCCACAAGCTACGTCAGAGTCACATCAATACAATAACATCTCAAACGTCATACTTAAGAGCAGGGTCCGACTACGGACGAAAATAAACGATAAAATGACATCCACCCTTGCTATCCCAGGCTGCCGCCTGGAACCCATCCAAGATTGATGAAGAGGAAGAAGAAGAAGAAGAACTCCAAATCAAATCAAGCAACGCACTCACGTCAAATCATCACATTACCTGGACCTGCAACTGTTGTTGTAGTAATATGTGAGTCACAGGGACTCAGCAATCTCATTTCCAAGGGTATCAAGACTATTAAAGCTTAATAGGTAAGACATGGTTAAGTGGTGAGGCTGCAGCAAGCGACTAAACATTTATTTGAGGGGCTAACTTACGAATACAGAAATTAAAGTATGGTGGTCTATGCATAACGGACATGAACTAGTAATGATCACTAACTGATCTTGAACACCTACTTACGTCAATCATAACCCCACCGTGTTCTCTTTCGGATAAAGACTCACGAGAAGAGACAATCACGGTTACGCACACAGTTGGTGTATTTTATTAGAGTTTACTTCAAGTTTGCTATGACCGGGTGTTAAACAAAGTATCCAAGTTTGCCACATAACCGCGGGCACGGCTTCTCGAAAAGATTTAACCCTGCAGGGGTGCTCCAACTCATCCATCACAAATTAACCACACTCAACAAGAATAACCTCAACCAAGGATCGCGTGATCTTCCTAGGCAATTCCAAAGGAAATCCGACACCTCGAGATAACCCGAAGAAAACCAGAGTTCCTCACTCAAGACGTTCGAGAAAGTTAAAACAAATCTAGCAAGGCCTCCCGGCGTGTCGACGATCCCGATAGGAGCCGCGTATCTCGTTCTCAGGACACGACAGATTGTCCAAACTTCCGGTAGGCCAAACACAGAGTTACCCCTGGTAGCCACCGGCTGTTGACATTTTGGACCAACACTCATGCGTAGCACTGGCCCGAGTTGTTGATTAATTATCCACGGGGTAATTACTCCCTATGCAAGTTCATTAATTATTAAGCTAATGTAGTACCAATGTTGGGCCTTGCCAGACAAGTTTTATTCTAACCTGAAAATCAAGGGGGTCCCCATAACAAACCCAAGCATGTTAGGAGCGCTCAATTATGGAACATAACACCGGTTCACAAGTAACTAGGGCGGCAAAAGCGGAACAAAACACTGAGCAAAAGGCCAAGCCTTCCACCCTTTACCAAGTATATATATGTGCATTAAATTAAATAGCAGCAATATTGTGATATAACAAAAGAAGGTCCATGCTGACACATGGAAGCAAATGCACCTGCAACTAGAAACGCTATAAGAAGGGCTGAGCAAGTAGTAACATAGCCAAACAATGTTTGCTGGGATGTGGAAGGGTTAGAGGCTTATCATGGCAATGTTGGGAGGCTTATCAAACAGGTGGTAGGTAGCGAGACATAGCGATAAAAGCGAGAAAACTAGCATGGCAATGATAGTAATGATATCCAGGGAAATGTGTCTCTTGCCTGAGATCCCGCTCGGAAGAAGAATGAATCCATGAAGAAGACGAGCCAACGTAGTCGAACGAATCCTCACACTCCAAACGCTTTCGGAACTCTATCGAGAAGAAGCAATCCGAAACAAACAATCAACACAAGATACACCACAACATATGCATGACACGATGCACACTAAATATGATGCATGTCCGGTTTAAATGCAAGGCATGACAATTCACGACAATCAAATACTACACATTAAGTGAAGCTCAATATGCAACAAGTTGCATATGGACGAAACTCCACATTCGAATTATTTAGTTCACTCTCGTTAGGTAAACGACAATATTAAATGTTGTTAAATATGGTAAGAGGTGAAGCATAAGTAACTATACTATCTAGGCATCTTAAATGAGGTCGGAAACAACTTATAGCATTTCCGAAATGACCTCATATGTTAATTTCGAAATTGGTCCAGATCTGAACTAATCATATTTATATTTATTAAACAGCAGAATAAAGCATACCATACTATTCTACACGTCATTCTAGTCGATTTACATATATAGAACATCTCAAACGGAGCTACGGTTCAATAGATATGAGCAACACAAGATGCACATGACATGAATGCAAATGCATGGGAAAACAATCACAGCCTTCTCAAATCATGAATGCAACAAGTTATTATGAAACTACATGAGATTCTAAGCAAGTTTCATATATGAAATGACCAAAACGGAGCTACGGTTCAACCACAATCATCAAAACAAGTACTAGTGAAATCTGCCAAAAACAGCAACATGGCATTGTGGACATATGAAAACAGCAAGCTACAAGATCCTAAAATGCACAAACTAAGCATGGGGCAATATCATACAACATCCACTTCATTTCAAATTCACAAATCATATTCAAAACATGCATGGATCACTTGGTAGGAAGCTCTCAAAGTAGCTACTTGAAAACAGTTTCAGACTTAGTGAAAATAGCAGTTTTAGACAGTGCAGTTTTTATCATGAAGGCATATTGACAACAGTACAACTATATGCTACAAGTCATATTATGGCATGAAACTTAACAGAATGCTAGAGGGCAATATCAACAACAATTAACTCCATTACACCTACCACAAAAGAGTTCTAGATCACTAGCAAATCACGTGGCAAGACATCAACAAAATATAACAGATTCCAGACTTAGAAATATTTTGGACCTTCAAAATAACAGATTTTCATAGCAAGTTGAAAACAACAAAATAACACCTAAACATGCATATCTAAGACAAGCAAAATGTCCATGGGTTAGGACACATATCCAAGAGCAACTTTCATGTTGAAACTTAATTCATATCATGCCCGGATTAATTCCTACGAAAATAACAAAAGGGCATCACGCATAATGACATTCACACAAACATGCTCAAATGGCAAAACTAAATGCACAGATAAATACTAGGGATTTTTCTACCCCGGAAACATATATAATATGGATATGTTCATGTAGAAAATTAATCACAATTAAATATGCGGGTATTAGGCCTATTCACGGTAAGGCAATTCATTAATGCAAAAATAAATGCAACCATCAATCCGACAATTTTATCATGCATGAAAATGCGGTGCGAATGAGATGAACATTTTTTTAATATATGATTTTGTTATTTTGATGCATGGGTAATTAATTATGATAATGCAAATAAATGGCAATAATGCAAAATGTCAAGTTAAATATTTTAAACAGGGATGCAAATGGCATAATATTAATCTATATAATTTACTATGCATATAACATGTTAAAATTAATTCATTACGATGCATGGTTCTTTATAAAATGGCATTTCTACATTCGCAAAACAATTAAATAAAGAAAAGGAAAAAAAGCAGAGGGGCTGGCTCACCTATGGGCCTTGGGCCCATTCGGCTCGGGGGAAGGCAGGGGGCAGCTGGCGACTCGGCCTTGGCCCACGCAGGCGAGCTAGCCGGTCAACGCCAGCGGGGCTCGAGGCTGTGTCGCCTCCTGCTCGATCCCGCAGCGAGCAGGGATAACGGCGGCGGCCACTGCGCGAGCCGGAGGCGGGGATGGTCGGCGAAAGGCTGGGGAAGGCCGGGACGGGGGAGGGGCAACCGGATCCGGCGGCTGGCTGGCCGGATCTGGCCGGCGGCGACCCAAGGCGGCGGCGGCGCGAGCTCGAACGGGCTAGCCATGGCTGCTACACAGAGGGAGAGAGAGGAGGATTAGGTCGGGGAAGGAGAAGAGAAGGAAGGAGACAAGAGAGGTCCGGCGAGGCTGCTGGCTCCGGCGGCGCTACGGCGGCTCCGGCCATGGGAGGAGAACGGGAGGAGCTCGGGAGAAGCTCGGGCTGCGCCATGGGAGGCTCGGAGAGAGCTCCGGTTGGGCCGGATGGGTTTCCCGGGCCTCCGGATGGGCTTGGCGGGCTTGGTGGCTACAGGAGGGAGAAGGAGGGGCTGGCTAGGGTTTGCATGCGGAACGAGGAGCTAGGGCTATATATAGGGTTTCGGGGCTGGGGTTACGGCACTGTCCATTTTTGGACTGCCGGGTGACGATCCGACGTCCGAAAGCGGAGAGGGGTTACGACGGCTGTGCAGAGGGCTACCGGGAGATGAGAGAGAGAATGGTGACCCGTGGTACTGAGTTGAAAACACCGAGAAACGTCCGACGAACGTGTGATAAACTACCAATAACCTCACTTTAATGGATTACCGACGGGGCATCAAACGAACTCAGAACGCGACGAAAATCGAAAGGCGGTCTACTTATGACATAACAAGACCGCATGCCAAGTTTCAACTCAATCCGAGAATATTTTTGCGCGCGCTTAAAAACGGTTTTATTTAAATGGTGTCACAGGCACGTGCGTGTGTGGTTGGTCTCGAAACGGGTAACGGCGAAACGGAGAGAACCGGCAACTACGAACGGATGCAAGTTTTCGAAAACGAGTGACGACACAATGCATATGATGTGAATGATGCGATGATAAATGCGACAACCATACGAACACATGACGAGAATGGAAATAAAAGGGAATCTTCTGGAATCTTTTGGAACGTCGGTCTCGGGCTGTCACATACTTGCCTAAGATTCGATCGTCGGTATCTCCATACCTAGTTCAATATCATTACCGGCAAGTCTCTTTACTCGTTTCATAATACAAGATCCCATGACTAACTCCTTAGTCACATTGCTTGCAAGCTTCTTGTGATGCTATATTACCGAGTGGGCCCAGAGATACCTCTCCATCATATGGAGTGACAAATCCCAGTCTCGATCCACGTCAACTGAACAGACACCCTCGGAGATACCTTTAGAGCACCTTTATAGCCACCCAATTACGTTGTGACGTTTGATACACACATGGCATTCCTCCGATGTCAGGGAGTTGCATGATCTCATGGTCGTAGGAATAGATACTTGACATAGATAAAGCAATAGCAATAAACTAACACGATCAAATTCTATGCTTGTAGTTGAGTCTTGTCCATCACACCATTCTTATAATGATGTGACCCCGTTATCAAATGACAACTCATGTCCATAGTCAGGAAACCTTGACCATCTTTAATCAATGAGCTAGTCTAGTAGAGGCTCACTAGGGACACAGTGTTTGTCTATATATCCACACATGTATTTGAGTTTCCAATCAATACAATTATAGCATGGATAATAAACGATTATGATGAACAAGGAAATATAATAATAACCACTTTATTATTGCCTCGAAGGCATATTTCCAACATAAGTTGCATATTGATGAAACTCCACGTTTGAGTTATTAGCTCGCTCTCGTTTATTTACATGACAAGATTAAATGTTGTTAAACATGGCAAGAGGTGAAGCATAAACAAGTACATCATCTAGGCATTTTAAATGAGGCCGGAAACAACATATAGCGATTCCGAAATGACCCCATATGCAAATTATGAATTTGGTCCAGATCTGAACTAAACATATTTATATTTATTAAATATGAGAAAAAATTACACCATGTTATTTTACACATTTTTCTAAGCAAGTTACATATATAGATCATTTGAATTGGAGTTACGGTTATTAAGATATGAGACAAACCGCGTAAGTCATTAGGCAATTTTTAATGCAACATCATGTTAAATGTTTTTAACATGCATGAGGATGACATGATCAAATTGATGCCATTTTAAATAAATTATGAACATATAGTATTATATGGTCATTTTTCATCATGACGGAAAGAAATGGGTGCCATGACGATGAAAACGAAAACGGTGCCACAACAATTTTCCGGTTCCGGTAACCCATTGAGATGCCGATGCAAAAGAATTGTTGGCGTGAGCGTGTCGTGCAAAAGATAATGGGAGTGATCCTGATTACCAGGTGTCCCACATGTCATTGGCATGGCAAAAGAGGGGCAACGTGCAACTTGTCGGGGAATGTTGGATGGGAAACAAAAAATTTCCTACGCACACGCAAGATCTATCCATGGTGATGAGCATCTACGAGAGGGAGAGTGGATCTACATACCCTTGTAGATCGCTAAGCGGGAAGTGTTAAGAAATTAGGTTGGTGTAGTCGAACATCTTCGCGATCCAAATCCCCGAGCATCCCGCGATCTCATCATGATCCGTCCCGCGATCCAATCACGATCCGTCCCACGAACTCATCACGATCCATCCCGCGATCTCATCACGATCCGTCTCACGATCTTGATCACGGTCCTTCCGATCTAGCGCCAAACGGACGACACCTCCGCATTCAGCACACGTACAGCTTGATGACGACCTCCGCCTTCTTGATCCAGAAAGAGGGAGCGGAGAGGTAGAAGAGTTCTCTGGCAGCATGACGGCGCTCCGACGATGGTGGTGGAGCTATTCCGGCAGGGCTTCGCCTAAGCACTGCAGAAATCCGATCTAGAGGAGAAACTATGCACTTGAGGAACGGGTAGCACGTGGCTGAAAATCTTGTGCCAAAAACCCTAAAGCCTCTAGTATATATAGGAGGAAGAGAGGAGGAGGCTTGTCTCCCAAGGAGCCAGCCCTTGGGTCGGTCGAACCAAGGAGGATTGGAGGATTCCTCCTCCAATCCTAGTAGGACTAGGACTCCTTATTTTTGCCTTATTTTTGCCTTTTTCCACCTTTATCTCTTTGGGCTTTTCTTCCCAGCCGCATGGGACTTTTGTGGGACTTCCACCAGCCCACAAATGGCTGGTATTTACTCTCCCACAGCCCATGTAGCCTCTTGGGTCGAAATACCCCTCCCGATGGTCTCCCGGTACACTACCGATGAGCCCAAAACCTTTCCGGCGACCAAAACAGGACTTCCTATATATCAATCTTTACCTCTGGACCATTCTGGAGCTCCTTGTGACTTCCAGGATCTCATGCGAGACTTCAAACAACCTTCAGTCACCACCATACATAACTCTATACTACCGAAACGTCACCAAACCTTAAGTGTGCAGACCCTGCGGGTTCGAGAACTATGTAGACATGACCGAGACACCTCTACGGTCAATAACCAATAGTGGGACCTGGATGCCCATATTGGTTCCTACATATTCTATGAATATCTTTATCGTTCGAACCTTTATGTCAAGGATTCAGTTAATCCCGTATGATGTTCCCTTTGTTCTACGGTATGTTACTTGGCCGAGATTCGATCGTTGGTATCTCCATACCTAGTTCAACCTCGTTATTGGCAAGTCTCTTTACTCGTTCCATAATGTAAGATCCCATGACTAACACTTAGTCACATTGCTTGCAAGGCTTATTGTGATGTTGTATTACCGAGTGGGCCCTAAGATACCTCTCCGTCACACAGAGTAACAAATCCCAGTCTTGATCCATGCCAACCCAACAGACACCCTCGAAGATACCTGTAGAGCACCTTTATAGTCACCCAATTATGTTGCAACATTTGATACACACAAGGTACTCCTCCGGTGTCAGTGAGTTGCATGATCTCATGGTCATAGGAACATATACTTGACATGCAGAAAACAGTAGCAATAAACTGACACGATCATATGCTATGTTTGTAGTTTGTGTCTTGTCCATCACATCATTCTCCTAATGATGTGATACCATTACCAAATGACATCTCATGTCCATGACTAGGAAACCATAGCCATCTTTGATCAACGAGCTAGTCTATTAGAGGCATACTAGGGACATGGTGTTGTCTATGTATCCACACATGTATCTGAGTTTCCGATCAACACAATTGTAGCATGGATAATAAACGATTATCATGAACAAGGAAATATGATAATAACTAATTTATTATTGCCTCTAGGGCATATTTCCAATAGTCTCTCTCTTGCACTAGAGTCAATAATCTAGTTCACATCACCATGTGATTCGCTTTGTTATGAATCTTACACCCACTAAGTTCTGGGGCTCGATCATGCTTTGCATGTGAGAGAGGTCTTATAGTCAACGGGTCTACGACATTCAGATCCATATGTACTTTGCAAATCTCTATGTCAAACTGTAAACACTCCTACCACACTCCACTTGGTACTATTCCAAATGGCTGCTCCACTATACGTATCCGGATTGCTACTAAGAGTCATCCGGATTAGTGTTAAAGCTTGCATCGACGTAACTCTTTATGACGAACCCTTTATCACCTCCATAATCGAGAAACGTTTCCTTAGTCTTTTAGTCACTAAGGATAATATTGACCGCTGTCCAGTGATCCACTTCTGGATCACTCTTGTACCCCTTGACGGACTCATGGCAAGGCACACAGAGGTGCGGTACACAACATGGCATACTATACACAGCCTATGGCTAAGGCATAGGGGACGACATTCGTCCTTTCTCTTTCTTCTGCCGTTGTCGAGCTTTGAGTCTTACTCAACTTCACACCTCGCAAATCAGGCGAGAACTCTTTCTCTGACTGATCCATTTTGAACTCTTTCAAAATCTTGTCAAGGTATGTACTCATTGAAAGTCTCATCAAGCACCTTGATATATCTCTATAGATCTTGAAGCTCAACAATTAGGTAGCTTTATCCAGGTCTTCCTTTGAAAATCACTTTTCAAACAACCGTTTATGCTTTCCAGAAATTCTACATTATTTCCGATCAACAATATGTCATCCACATATACTTATCAGAAACTCTATAGTGCTCCCACTCACTTTATTGTAAATACAAGTTTCTCATAAACTTTGTATAGACTCAAAAACTTTGATCACCTCATCAAAGTGTATATTCCAACTCCGAGATGCTTGCTGCAGTTCATAGAAGAATCACTGAAGCTTGCACACCTTTTAGCACCCTTAGGACTGACAAAACCTTCTGGTTGTATCACATACAACCTTTCCTCAAGTAAACCGTTAAGGAAACTATGTTCTGATATCTATCTGCCAGATTTCATAATTGAAAAATGCAGCAACTGCTAACATAATTCCAATAGACTTTAGCATCGCTACGAGTGAGAAAGTCTCATCGCAGTCAACTCCTTGAACTTGTCGTAAACTTCTTTGCAACAAGTTGAGCTTTACAAATGGTGACATTTACCATGAGAGTCTGTCTTCATTTTAAACATCCATTTGTACAACGACCTGCCGTCCAACGAGCAAGTCTACCAAAGTCTATACTTGGTTTTCTACCTCGGATTTCATGGCCTCTAACCATTTGTCGGAATCCGGGACCATCATCGCTTCTCCACAGCCCGTAGGTTCATCATTGTTAGACAACATGACCTCCAAGACAGGGTTGTCATACCTCTCAGGAGAAGTACACATCCTTGTCGACCTACGAGGTTTGATAGTAACTTGATCCGAAGCTTCATGATCATCATCATTAACTTCCTCTTCAACTAACGTAGGCTTCACAGAAACAAATTCCTGCGCTGCGCTACTCTCTGGTTGAACAAAGGTTCAACAACCTCATCAAGTTCTATCTTCCTCCCACTCAATTCTTTCGAGAGAAACTCTTTCTCGAGAAAGGACCCAGTTTTAGCAACAAACACTTTATGCTTGGATATGAGATAGAAGGTTTACCCAACTGTTCTTAGGGTATTCTATGAAGATGCATTTGTCCGCTTTGGGTTCGAGCTAATTAGGTGAAAACATTTTTTCACATAAGCGTCGCAGCCCCAAATATCAAGAAATGACAGCTTAGGTTTCTATCAAACCATAATTCACACAGTGTCATCTCAACGGATTTAGATGGTGCCCTATTTAAAGTGAATGTAGTTGTCTCTAATGCATAACCCCAAAATTATAGTGGCAAAATGATAAGAGACATCATAGCACACACTATATCCAATAGAGCACGACTATGACGTTCGGACACACCATCACACTATGGTGTTCCAGGTGCCGTGAGCTGTGAAACAATTTTCACATTGTCTAGAGTTGTATGCCAAACTCGTAACTCCGATATTCACCTCCACGATCATATCGCAGACATTTTTATCTTCTTGTCACGATGATCTTAAACTTCACTCTGAATTTGGTTGAACGTTTCAAACAATTCAGACTTGTGTTTCATTAAGTAAATATACACTATATCTACTCAAATCATCAGTGAAGGTAAGAAAATAACGATACCCACCGCACGCTACAAGACCCATTGGATTGCATACATCAACATGTATCATTTACAATAAATCACTTGCCCGCTCCATCCATCTGGAAAACGGGGGTCCTTAGTCATCTTACCCAAGAGGCATGGTTCGCATGTCTCAAACGATTCGAAATCGAATGAGTCCAAAGATCCATCAGCATGGAGTTTCTTCATGCGCTTTATACCAATATGATATTTAGCGGCAGTGCCACAAGTATGTGGTACTATTATTATTAACTTTGTATCTTTTGGCATCAATGTTATGAACATGTGTATTACTACGATTAAGATTGAACAAACCATTCTCACTGGGTGCATGACCATTGAAGGTATTATTCATGTAAACAAAATAACCATTATTCTCTAACAATGAATAACCGTGTTGCAATAAACATGATCTAATCACGTTCATGCTCAACGCAAAACACCAAATAACATTTATTTAGGTTCGTCACTAATCCCGAAGGTAGAGAGAGCGTGCGATGTTGATCACATCAACCTTGGAAACATTTCCAACACACATCGTCACCTCACCCTTAACTAGTTCTCTGTTTATTCCGTAGCTTTTATTTCGAGTTACTAATATTTAGCAACCAGACCGGTATCCAATACCCAGGTGCTACTAGGAGTACTAGAAAGGTACACATCAATAACACGTATATCAAATATACTTCTATCGACGTTGCCAGCCTTCTTATCTACCAAGTATCTAGAGTTGTTCCGCTTCAGCGACCGCTCTCCTCATAATCGAAGCACTTATCTTGGGTTTGGGTTCAACTTTGGGTTGCTTCACTGGAGCAACAACTGACTTGCCATCCATGAAGTTTCCCTCCTTGCCCTTGCCCTTCTCAAAACTAGTGGTTTTACTAACCATCAACACTTGACGCTCCTTCTTGATTTCTACCTTCGTGGTGTCAAACATCGCGAACAGCTCAGGGATCATTATTTCTATCCCTGGCATTTTATAGTTCATCACCAAGTTCTAGTAGCTTAGTGACAGTGACTTGGAGAACTATATCAATCACTATCTTATCTGGAAGATCAACTCCCACTCGATTCAAGCGATTGTAGCACCCAGACAATCTGAGCGCATGCTCAACGATTGAGCTATTCTCTTTCATCTTGTAGGCAAATAATCTTGTTGGAGATCTCATATCTCGCAACATGGGCACGAGCCTGAGATCCTAATTTCAGCTCTTAGAACATCTCATATGTTCCGTGATGTTCAAAACATTTCAGAGCCTCAATTCTAAGCCATAATGCATGACGCACTAAACTATCAAGTAGTCATCAGAACGTGCCTGTCAGATGTTCACAACATCTATAGACGTTGCTAGAGGGGTTGGCGCACCGAGCGGTGCATTACGGACATAAGCCTTCTATGCAGCAATGAGGACAATCCTCAAATCATGGAGCCAGTCCGCAATATTGCTATCATCATCTTTCAACTCTATTTCTCTAGGAACATATAAAAATTCAAGGGAGCTACAGCGTGAGCTAGTAATCTACAACATAATTTGCAAAGACACTACTGACTATGTTCATGATAATGAGTTCAATTAATCATATTACTAAAGAACTCCCACTCAAATTGACATCCGTCCAGTCATTCAAGTGATACATGATCCAAATTCACCAACTCAAGTCCGATCGTCACGTGAGTTGAGGTGGTTTCAATGGTGAACATCATCATGTTGATCGTATCTACTATATGACTCATGTTTGACCTTTCAGTCTCTTGTGTTCCGAGGCCATGTCTGTACATGCTAGGCTCGTCAAGTTTAACCCGAGTGTTCTGCATGTGCAACACTGGCTTGCACCCGTTGTATGTGAACGTAGAGTCTATCACACCCGATCATCATGTGGTGTCTCAACACGACAAACTTTCGCAACGGTGCACACTCGGGGAGAACACAATTCATCTTGAAATTTAAGTGAGGGATCACCTTATAATGATACCGTCGTCCTAAGCAAAACAAGGTGCATAAAAGGATTAACATCACATGCAAATCATAAGTGACATGATATGGCCATGAACTTGTGCTTTTGATCTCCATCTTGAAAGCACCGACATGATCTCCATCGTCACCGGCACGACACCATGATCTCCATCATCTTGATCTCCATCAACGTGTCGCCATCGGGGTTGTCGCGCCCATCATGCTTGTACTACTATTGCTACCATTTAGCGATAAAGTAAAGCATTACATAGCGCTTAATGATTGACACGCAGGTCATACAATAATTAAAGACAACCCTATGGCTCCTGCCGGTTGCCGTACTCATCGACATGCAAGTCGTGATAATCTATACATCACATGATCAGATCATACATCACATATACCACATCATGTAATTGGCCATATCACATCACAACATACCCTGCAAAAACAAGTTAGACGTCCTCTAATTGCTGTTACATGTTTTACGTGGCTGCTACGGGTATCTAGCAAGAACAATTCTCATCTACGCAAAAACCACAACGGTGATACACTAGTTTCTTTTCAACCTTCTCAAGGACCGCCTTTGTCGAATCCGATCCAACTAAAGTGAGAGAAACTGGCACCCGCAAGCCTTCTATGCAACAAGTTGCGGTTGAGGGAACCGGTCTCTCGTAAGCGTACGAGTAATGTTGGTCCGGGCCGCTTCATCTCACAATACCGCTGAACCAAAACACGACCAAGGGAGGAAGCAATCTAAGCATCAATGCCCACAAACTCTATGTGTTCTACTCGAGATCTCATCTACACATAGACCTAGCTCATGATGCCACTGTCGGGGAACATTGCATGGGAAAAAAAATTCCTACGCACACGCAAGATCTATCCATGGTGACGAGCATCTACCAGAGGGAGAGTGGATCTGCATACCCTTGTAGATCGCTAAGCGGGAAGCGTTAAGAAACGCGGTTCGTGTAGTCGAACATCTTCGCAATCCAAATCGCCGAGCATCCCACGATCTCATCACGATCTGTCCCACGATCCAATCACGATCCGTCCCACGAACTCATCACGATCCGTCCCGCGATCTCATCACGATCCGTCTCGCGATCTTGATCACGGTCCTTCCGATCTAGCGCCGAACGGACGGCACCTCCGCGTTCAGCACACGTACAGCTCGATGACGATCTCCGCCTTCTTGATCCAGCAAGAGGGAGCGGAGAGGTAGAAGAGTTCTCCGAAAACATGACGGTGCTCCGACGATGGTGGTGGAGCTATTTTGGCAGGGCTTTGCCTAGGCATTGCAGAAATCCGATCTAGAGGAGAAACTATGCACTGGAGGAACGAGTAGCACGTGGCTAAAAATCATTTGCCAAAAACCCTAAAGCCTCTAGTATATATAGGAGGAAGAGATGAGGAGGCTTGGATCCCAAGGAGCCAGCCCTTGGGTCGGCCGAACCAAGGAGGATTGGAGGATTCCTCCTCCAATCCTAGTAGGACTAGAACTCCTCCTTATTTTTTGCCTTTTTTGCCTTTTTCCACCTTTTTCTCTTTGGGATTTTCTTCCCAGTCGCATGGGCCTTATGTGGGACTTCCACCAGCCGACAAGGGGCTGGTATTTACTCTCCCACAGCCCATGTAGCCTCTTGGGTCGAAATACCCCTCCCGATGGTCTCCCGGTACACTACCGATGAGCCCGAAACCTTTCCGGCGACCAAAGCGGGACTTCCTATATATAAATCTTTACCTCCGGACCATTCTGGAGCTCCTCGTGACATCTGGGATCTCACCCGGGACTCCAAAGAACCTTGGGTCACCACCATACATAACTCTATAATACCGAAACGTCACCAAACCTTAAGTGTGCAGACCCTGCGGGTTCGAGAACTATGTAGACATGACCGAGACACCTCTATGGTCAATAACCAATAGCGGGACCTGGATGCCCATATTGGTTCCTACATATTCTACGAAGATCTTTATCGGTCGAACCTTTATGTCAAGGATTCAGTTAACCCCGTATGATGTTCCCTTTGTTCTTCGGTATGTTACTTGCCCGAGATTCGATCGTCAGTATCTCCATACCTAGTTCAACCTTGTTACTGGCAAGTCTCTTTACTCGTTCCATAATACAAGAACCCATGACTAACACTTAGTCACATTGCTTGCAAGGCTTATTGTAATGTCGTATTACCGAGTGGGCCCTGAGATACCTCTCCGTCACACGGAGTAACAAATCCGAGTCTTCATCCATGCCAACCCAATAGACACCCTCGGAGATACCTGTAGAGAACCTTTATAGTCACCCAGTTACGTTGCGACATTTGATACACACAAGGTACTAGGGTTTCCACATGGTAGGTCTCCTACCGAGGATGGAGATGCCGATTTTCTCATCTTGACTTGGAGTACACGACGTGCCTTCAGGACTTCCTTCTAGAATGTGGGCTCTCAATGTAGCCGACCCTTCCTGTGACAATCAAATAATGGCCCACCAAGCCGACCTATTAAGAGATAGGCTGATGACCCAGGGACCCCTTAGTCCAGGACTCCCTTAGTAGCCCACGAAATAGCCCCCAACGCCAAGGGTCTCAACTTTGGCCTCTCCACGTGACTAGAGTCTTCGGCTTGTGGGGTGAGTTCTTCTTCCCATTTAATGATCAACTGAGATTAGTTTGGCTTCCGATGACCCACAATGTTTCCTATCATATGATTGTCCGAACATCGTGAGTTTCTTAGTCCCGAAGGCCAAACGTCAAAGTGTAAACAATGTATACTGACAACCTTTCTGATAAAGGGTCGCACCCACCACAACCATTGAACCAGTCACGAAAACTCGATTCGCGGTTCAAGGCCATTTTTTTATCTTAACACGATTCATAAATGCATAAATCGTGCTCCATTTTATGCGGGATATGATTAATGTAGCGACCCGATCTCAAGGGATCGGAGTCTCTGTGCTTAACTGTCATCCCTGGATCGGTATGCTGACACACACAGTACTTCAGGATTTACAACAGAGTTCAATCACACATTTATTACATCGAGAATTCTCAAAGAGTATTTATTACATTAATGTGTCCTAAGGCCAAGTAAAACAAAATCATGCGGAAGCAATAAATGTAACGAGTCCATCAACTCCACGAGCAAGCTGAGTGCAGAACAACGACCTATCGCACCTCATTCGTCGTTAGATAAATCTGCAACATGATAAGTTCCAGCCGTGTAGGTCAGTACATGGAATGTACTCGCAAGTCACATCATAAAGTGTAATGAGCCTACATAGTACATGCAATTTGGCTGGTGGAAAACTCTAAGTTTAGTTTTGCATAAAGCTAGTTTTTCCCTATAAAAAATAATTGCTCTACTTCTACAAATATCATAAGTCTGAGATGATGCCCATCTCAGTCATTCCAAAATTTTGTACCCAATTGATTATATAAGAGTGATGAGATCTCCCTACATTTCCACTACTAAAAGCTCAAGTTGTCCATGACCAGGGACACGGCTAATCGATTAGATTTTAACTCTGCAGAGGTTGTGCACTTTTCCCCACAAGACTCGACCACATCCTTGATCGGAAGATCGAGACATAGTCTTTCGAAAGCATTTCCCCTCACCCACGGACAGGCCGGTACACCTACATCATCTACATCAACTAGCCTATCCCGGAAGAGGTCACACCATCTACTCAACTAAGCCAGAGCCCATATTATCTTGCGGCTGCACACGAAAGCTTATAGACATGAAAATAAGGTTGATCCCTTTCAGCCTAGGTGGACGAACCACTAGTGTGCACTCCCATGGATTCCCATGAATGCTACCACTATACTTCGCCACCATACAAACCAATTTCCACCCACAGTTCATTAAAGTTGGTCCTAGTTACTACTTTGTCACTCACATCTCAAGGTGATAACACTCCCCAATCCACGTCTACTTTGGCGAAGCATTGTAACATAACACGGTGGCGACAAAGTTGGTACGGTTCAGACCTACCTCAAATGAACTACTGGGTGATAGTAAAACCAACAAGTATAAACTCCTACCATGCACTCCTACATCAAAGGACTATGTGCAAAAATAAACCATAGGTAAAACATGTATGGTCAAAATGTAACTTGCCTTCGTGCTGGGAGTAAAGTTCTAGGGAATGGTAGTACTCTGCTTCGCACTCCAGACAATCTATCGCAAAGTAAATAAACACACATAAACAAGCATTCATACAATTCAAAGAAAACATGCAAAAAAATATTTTGAAAAGCCAAATAAAATCCAACACAAGTCATTATATGAAAAATTTCAAAGTATAAATAATGTTCAAAATTAGTGACGTGCACTAGTGTTCCTACAAGGCATTCTAGTAAAATTATGATGAACAAAAAATAATTGTGTAGAATATATAGTGGCAAAAGTTCATGGCAAAGGATTTAGTTCGTGTGACATGGTGCAAAAAGAAACACTTCAAACGGGTATATCGTTTGAAAGATATGACCTAATGAAGTTTAAATTCAAATCTGAAATAATTTCAAATTTGAACTTGCAAAAATTTGCAACAATGGGTTCTATGGTTAGGGCTATTCGAGAAGAAAATTAAGCCGTTGGTTTCATCTCGTGTCGATCTACGGTTAAAAAGTTAAGGCCTTTTGAAGTTTTGAAAAAAATATGAAAAAACCTGCTATAATAGGATTTTTTGAAAACACTATATTGTGAACGTTCGCGGCTAGAGCGCGAAGTGGATGGCTCTGGCTTGCTGGCTGCGTTCGCCGCGATGGCTATGTGGTGAACATTCATGAAATAGGTAGGTTGGGCTAAACTAAAAGAAAACCGACGTTCGGTTCAAATAAACCGCAGGGTTTAGATCAAAACGCGGTTAACCGCGTACCTCTTTGGTATAATAAAAAAACTAATCTAATCTACAAGTTCAAATCTAAAAAAACTACTCTAATCTAATAAAACGAGCGAGGCGATCACTTACAGAGGCGAGCACGACGTCAGGCAGGAACTAGGCGATGATGGGGCGGCGGCTCCGGCGAACTCCGGCACAAGCGAGGTAGGCGGGGAGGTGCGGCTCGGCGAGGGCTGCCGAACGGTAGTTACGGCAAACGGCGGCGATGTCCGGGTGGAGCGGAGGGAGTGGGCAGAGCTCCGGTGAACTCCGGCAATGCAAGTCGTCGGGGCGGCGGCTCCGGCAAATCTAGGGGCACAAAAATATGTCAGGAAGGTGCGAGATGATGAGGGGGTCCGATTCCCAAAGCAAGAAGGGGTCATGGCGGCTCACCGGCGTTAGAAACTTCGACAAGAAGCTCCGGCTCCGGCAAGATGTAAATGGATGGGGCAACGGCTACGAGCGGCGAGAGGTGGAGCAGGTCGGCTGAATGGAAAGAGGAGGCTCGGGGCTTTATATAGGCGCGATCTGGTGGCGCGGGGCTGCGGGATAAGCTCTATCTCGAGAGCTTCGGCCGGTAGGTTCGGGAGCTGCGAGCGTTGGGCTTATCCAGTGGTTGCTGTCGGTGGTTGGGGAAGATGGGGTCGGGCCCCACCTACAGGTGTGTGAGAGAGAGACGAGAGAGAGAGATCGTGGGGAGGGAGGGGAGCGAGCGCTGGCTCGGCCTGGTGCTTGGGCGACCGGCCTGGCTGGCTCGGCCGGCCTGGCTGGGTGGCTTCGGCCGGCCTGTGTGCGTGCGTGTGCTTTTCTGTTTTTTTTGAAACTTTTTTTAGATCCAAATCAGAATCATTAAAGAAGAGATTTTTTTTTCAAAAAAATTCAAAAAATCCCTATAGCTATTATAGAGCACAAGGAACATTAATTCCTCCTCTTAGCATTTAGAAAAAATATATATTTTAATGCAATAAATTTAATTCTGGTTAACCAAAATAATTTTCGATGCAACCTTGAAAACACCAGTTATACTTTAAATACTTTCGCACTGAGTTATATTTTGAGGAAGTCATATTATCCTCTCTCTATTATTTTATGTGAGTGGAAAAACTTGAACATCATAAACTCCAAATGCAATAAAAATATGATATGCAATACAATTATCCAATTAACATCCTAATTTAATAAAATTGGGATGTTACAAACCTACCCCCCTTAAGATTAAAATCGTCCTCAAGATTCGGGTTGGCCAGCAAAAAGGTGTGGATGGTCACGCTTGAGATCTTCTTCTCGTTCCCAAGTAGCTTCCTCCTCGGTGTGGTGACTCCACTAAACCTTGCAGAACTTGATGACCTTGGTACGAGTGATCCTCTTGGCAGTCTCAAGAATCTTAACAAGCTTCTCCTCATAAGTTAGATTGTTATCCATCTGAATTGCTTCTAGAGGCATTGTATCTCTCAAAGGAATATTTGACATCTCTGCATGACATTTCTTCAGTTGGGAAACATGAAACACATCATGAACTCCTGACAAACCATTTGGTAGTTCCAACTTGTATGCAACTTCTCCTCTGTGTTCCAGAACTCTGTATGGCCCCATGAATCGTGGTGCTAACTTTCCTTTGAATCCAAACCTCTTAATACCTCGAAGTGGAGACACTCGCAGATATGCTCTATCTCCCACTTCGTAAATCACTTCCTTGCGTTTAGCATCGACATAACTCTTCTGTCTAGACTGAGCTATCTTGAGTCTATCACGGATCAACCTGACCTTCTCCTCCGAATCTCGAATCAAATTCGATCCAAACAATTTGCGATCACCAACTCCATCCCACATCAACAGTGTTCTGCACTTCCTCCCATACAATGCCTCAAAAGGGGCCATCTGCAAACTGGCTTGATAGTTGTTGGTGTATGAGAACTCTGCACAAGGTAAGTTATCATCCCAACTAGACTCGTAGTCTAGCGCACAAGATTTCAGCATGTCCTCCAAAATCTAATTCACCCTCTCTGTTTGCCCATCTGTCTGTGGATGGAAGGCTGTACTGAACTCTAGCCTGGTACCCAAAGTTTCGTGTTGCTTATGCCAAAACTTTGAATTAAACTATGTTCCTCTATCTGATACAATGGTCCTTGGAACTCCATGCAGACATACAATCCTAGTCATATATATCTTCGCCAGCTTAGCACTTGTATAGGTAGTCTTCACGGGAATGAAGTGAGCAACCTTGGTCAAGCGATCAACAATCACCCAAATGGAATCATAACCTGAACAGGTCCTGGGCAATCCCGTGATGAAGTCCATGCCAAGTTTATCCCATTTCCAATCAGGTATCGGCAATGGCTGAAGTAAACCTGCTGGTTTCTGATGCTCTGCCTTTACCCTCGTACATACATCACATACTGCTACATACTCAGCAATTTCCCTCTTCATACCGGTCCACCAAAAACTTTCCTTCAAGTCCAAATACATCTTGGTGTTCCCCGGATGTATCGAGTAAGGTGAATCATGAGCCTCCTGAAGAATCAACTTCCTGATCTCTGGATCATTGGGCACACAAATACGTTGCTCAAACCATATGGTTCCATGCTCATCCTCACGGAATCCTTCTGCCTTTCCTTTGCTAATCCTCTCCTTTATCTTAGCAATACCTTGATCCAACTTCTGAGCTTCTCTGATCTTTCCCAACAAGGTGGATTGAACTTCGAGTGCGGCAACATAGCCTCTTGGAACTATTTCCAACTCGATATCTCTAAGTTCATCACACAACTCCTGAGGTAACCCTCCTGCGATAAGAGTGTTGACATAGCTCTTACGGCTCAACGCATCTGCCACGACATTGGCTTTTCCTGGATGATAATGCAAACTCATGTCATAATCTTTGATGAGCTCCAACCATCTCCTTTTCCTAAGGTTCAACTCTTTCTGCGTGAAGATGTACTTCAAACTCTTGTGATCAGTGTAAACATCACATTGGTTCCCGATAAGGAAATGTCTCCAGGTCTTGAGTGCATGCACCACTACTGCTAACTCCAAATCATGTGTGGCATAGTTCAACTCATGAGGTCGAAGCTGACGTGAAGCATAAGCCACAACCTTTCCTTCTTGCATAAGCACGCCTCCAAGTCCTTGGCGTGAAGCATCGCCATACACCTGAAAAATCCTTGTGTATGTTCGGCATAATTAGCACTGGAGCTGTAACCAAACGTTTCTTTAACTCCTAGAAACTGGCTTCACATTCCTCAGTCCAAATATACTTGGTGTCCTTCTTCAACAACTCCATCATGGGCTTTGCAATCTTGTAGAAATTCTCAATGAACCTCCGATAATATCCTACAAGTCCAAGGAAACTACAGATCTCGCTAACTAAGGTCGGTGCCTTCCATTCTGTGACTGCTTCTACCTTGGAAGGGTCCACGACAATTCCTTCCCCTGACACAACATGTCCAAGAAATCCAACTTCCTTCAACCAAAACTCGCACTTGCTGAACTTGGCATAAAGTTGGTGTTCTCCGAGCTTCTCCAGAACTAAGCACAGATGTTCTGTGTGCTCCTCCTCATTCTTGGAGAAAACCAATATATCATCAATGAATACCACAACAAACTTATCCAATTACTCCATGAATACCTTGTTCATCATGCTCATAAAATAGGCAGGGGCATTAGTCAAACTAAACGACATGACTGTATACTCATAAAGCCCATACTTCGTGGTAAAAGTTGTCTTAGGTATATCCTTCTCACGAATCTTTAACTAATGATAACCCGATCGAAGGACAATCTTGGAGAAAACACTAGCTCCTTCTAGCTGGTCGAACAAGTCATTGATCATCGGCAGCGGATACTTGTTCTTGATGGTCACCTCATTCAAAGAGCGATAATCCACACACATCCTCAAGGTTCCATCCTTCTTATCCACTAAGAGTACTAGGGCTCTCCAAGGTGATGAACTTGGGTGAATATACCCCTTCTCCAGCAACTCCTCAATCTGCTTCTTGACTTCCGCTAGATCATTAGCGGGCATCTGGTATGGCCTCTTGGAGATAGGTCCGGTGCCTGGCAGTAACTCAATGAGAAACTCAATCTCCCGATCCGATGGCATACCGGGTAAATCCTGTGGAAATACATCGGGATAATCCTTCATCACTGGTACTTTTTCCCGGACAACTCCCATAAGAGAGTTCACTTGAATCCTCTTAGGCTTAATCCTGGATACATACTTGATCCTCTTCTTCTCTGGAGTGGTGAGAAGAATTGACCTACTGGCACAATCAATGCTTCCCTGATACTTGGACATCCAATCCATACCTAGGATTACATCCAACCCTTGTGACTCAAGTACGAACATATCTGTGGGAAAAACATGTCCCCCTATGTTCAAAGGCAACTGAAAACATGCCTGACTAGTCATAAACTCTGCTCCTGGGGAACTCACTAGAATAGGTGACGTAAGAGCTATAGTAGGCAACTGATATTTATCCACAAATCCCCTTGATATGAATGAATGTGATGCACCAGTGTCAAATAGAATGAGTGCTGGAAAAGAATTAACCAAGAACTTACCAATCACCGCATCCGGTTGTTCATAGACTTCTTCCACGTTGACATGATTCACATGCCCCTTAGTGAAAGGATTGGGCTTCTTGCCTCCAGAACTTCCATTGCCATTCCCATTCTGTAGCTTAGGACACTCATTGGAGTAGTGCCCTGTCTTCTTGCACTTGAAGCAGGTGATGTGACTCAGATCCTTCCTCACTGGTATAGCAGGGGTAGGGTGATGGTGATTGCCATTTCCTCCATTCCCATTGCCATTCTTATGGCCATTGTGGTTGTGTGCATTGCCTCCATGCTGAGAATGGCCACCATGGTTATGATGGTTGTGCCCTCCAAACTTACTGTATCCTGTACCAGAATATCCTGAGAAAGGGGCGAAGCGAGGCTTCTGCTGAGCTCCAGAATGAAACTTTCCTTGACCGTATTTCCTCTTGTGATTTTCCATCTGCTGATGCTTGCCCTCTAGAGTGATTGCCTTGTCCACCAACTCTTGATAGTTCTCAAATGTCGCTACCATCAACTGAATTCCTAGCTCATCATTCAGTCCCTCCAGAAACTTCTCTTGCTTGGATGCATCAGTTGCCACGTCACCTGGGGCGTAACGGGACAACCTGCTGAAGTCATCAACATACTCAGACACTGAGCGACCTCCTTGGCGCAAGTTGCGGAACTCCCTCTTCTTGAGAGCCATAGCTCCCACTGAAACATGAGTAGTGCGGAATGCCTGCTGGAACTGAGCCCAAGTCACATTCTCCATGGGGTACGTGGCGGTGTAGTTCTCCCACCATGAAGCTGCTGGTCCATCCAGCTGGTGAGAGGTGAACCTCACCTTCTCCTGATCGGTGCATCCTGCTATGGCTAGCTTCCTACCCATGTTGCGAAGCCAGTCATCTGCGACAATCGGCTCCGGGCTGCTCGTGAAGATTGGAGGATTCAGCCTTAGAAAACGGGTAAGGCTGTCCATTTGTGGTGGAGGTGGAGGTGGAGGCGGGTTGTTGTTGTTCTAGGCCATATTCTGCATTGTCAACTGTATCATCTGGTTCTGGGTCTGAAGCAATTGTTCCAAGGCGGGTGGGATATCATTTCCTGAGCCACTCCCAAAACGGTCGCGCCTTGGTGGCATCTGTTGGGTCAGCATAGATGAGGTATAGATAGAATTAGGCCTAAGGGAGAAACACTACCCATATGCAAATGATGTCAATAAAAATCCAAATCACTCCAATTCAATTCAATCAAAGAGTTCACACGAAACAAATCTAAGGTGAGCCATGTCACAAGATTTGACAAGGCCCCACAAATAAATAAATCAAATACTAATCGAATATCGAATACTAATCTCTCATGGTGGTCCAAATCTACTCCTCATCGGAAGAGAGATCTATCATGTTGATGTTGGCTCCAGCGGCATCACTCTGTATCTCCTTATCATCGTCCTCATAGTCTTTGTCCTGACTGATGTAGTCCTCGTAAGAGTGATCCTCTTGGAGATTCTCCCTGTTATCAAGCTTTTCCTCAGCTTCCTCCAGCTGAAGCTTCAAGTCGTCGAACTTATCCTACAGCGCATCGAGTTCCTCCTCATGCTCTGCGCTGGCGTTCTGAAGCTCTTCTTCCAGCTCGACCTTGTAGGTAGTCAGGTTGTGGGTGGTAACGAGGATGTTGTCCATCTCTTCCTTCATCCAGGTGATGAGCTCCTCCAGGTCCTCAATGTGTGAGGTGATGGTGTTGTCCTCCCTGGTGCGCACCACATCTCCATCCGAGTCGCGGCGCGCGTACATGACATAGTTAGTTTTCCTGAGATCCTCGCGGTAGTCCTGAGGATGCACCCAAGTGCAAAGAGCGCAGCGATCCCTTTGCAAATGCCCCACGATCTTACTTCTATGTAGAAGTCAATCGGCTCGATGGCTTTTCCAAAAGTTTTCCCTGGAATGTGGACGTCAATCCTCCAGCGCATCTCCTCAGGTAGAGTGGCCGTGAAGGTACCGGTGAAGCTGGGCAGGGCAATGCGCAGATGTCCTGTGATATCCACGAGCTGTCTTCCAAAGGGCATGGTTGCGTCAGGCTGAGCAAACTCAACGATGGGGCTTGACATCTATAGTTTGAAAGAGAGGAGAAATTAGTAGTGAAGCAAGGAAAAGTATGAGACCAAAATAGGGGTATAAAAGTGTTGTAAAAATATGGTTATTATCCTATGGCTTTCGATTTTCTAGGGTCGCATCCTATAGTCAACGTGTGCTCTGATACCATCTTGTAGCGACCCGATCTCAAGGGATCGGAGTCTTTGTGCTTAAGTGTCATCCCTGGATCGGTATGCTTACACACACAATACTTGAGGATTTACAACAGAGTTCAATCACACATTTATTACATCGAGAATTCTCAAAGAGTATTTATTACATTAATGTGGCCTAAGGCCAAGTAAAACAAAATCATGCGAAAGCAATAAATGTAATGAGTCCATCAACTCCATGAGCAAGCTGAGTGCAGAACAACGACCTATCGCACCTCATTCGTCGTCAGATAAATCTACAACATGATAAGTTGCAGCCGTGTAGGTCAGTACATGGAATGTACGGGCAAGTCACATCATAAACTGTAATGAGCCTACATAGTACATGCAATTTGGATGGTGGAAAGCTCTAAGTTTAATTTTGCATAAAGCTAGTTTTTCCCTATCAAAAATAATTGCTCTACTTCTACAAATATCATAAGTCTGAGATGATGCCCATCTCAGTCATTCCAAAATTTTGTACCCAGTTGATTAGTTAAGAGTGATGAGATCTCCCTACATTTCCACTACTAAAAGCTCAAGTTGTCCATGACCGGGGACACAGCTAATCGATTAGATCTTAACTCTGCAGAGGTTGTGCACTTTTCCCCACAAGACTCGACCACATCCTCGATCGGAAGATCGAGACATAGTCTTTCAAAAGCATTTCCCCTCACCCACGGATAGGACGGTACACCTACATCATCTACATCTCCTAGCCTATCCCGGAAGAGGTCACACCATCTACTCAACTAAGCCAGAGCCCATATTGTCTTGCGGCTGCACACGGAAGCTTATAGACATGAAAATAAGGTTGATCCCTTTGAGCCTAGGTGGACGGACCACTAGTGTGCACTCCCATGGATTCCCATGAATGCTCCCACTGTACTTCGCCACCATACAAACCAATTTCCACCCAGGTAGTTCATTAAAGTTGGTCCTAGTTACTACTTTGTCACTCACATCTCAAGGTGATAACACTCCCCAATCCACGTCTACTTTGGCGAAGCACTGTAACATAACACGGTGGCGACAAAGTTGGTACGGTTCAGACCTACCTCAAATGAACTATTGGGTGATAGTAAAACCAACAAGTATAAACTCCTACCATGAACTCCTACATCAAAGGACTATGTGCAAAAATAAACCATAGGTAAAACATGTATGATCAAAATGTAACTAGCCTTCGTGCTGGGAGTGAAATTCTAGGGAATGGTAGTACTCTGCTTCGCACTCCGGACAATCTATCGCACAGTAAATAAACACACATAAACAAGCATTCATACAATTCAAAGAAAACATGCAGCAAAATATTTGCAAAAGCCAAATAAAATCCAACACAAGTCATTATATGAAAAATTTCAAAGTATAAATAATGTTCAAAATTCGTGACGTGCACTAGTGTTCCTACAAGGCATTCTAGTAAAATTGTGATGAACAAAAAATAATTGTGTAGAATATATAGTGGCAACAGTTCATGGCAAAGGATTTAGTTCGTGTGACGTGGTGCAAAAAGAAACACTTCAAACGGGTATATCGTTTGAAAGATATGACCTAATGAAGTTTAAATTCAAATCTGAAATAATTTCAAATTTGAACTTGCAAAAATTTGCAACAATGGGTTCTCTGGTTAGGGCTATTCGAGACGAAAATTTAGCCATTGGTTTCATCTTGTTTCGATATATGGTTAAAAAGTTAAGGCCTTTTGAAGTTTTGAAAGAAATCTGAAAAAAACTGCTATAATAGCGTTTTCTGAAAACACTATATTGTGAACGTCCGCGGCTAGAGTGCGAAGTGGATGGCTCTGGTTTGCTGGCTGCGTTCGCAGTGGCGGCTATGCGGTGAACATTCACGAAATGGGTAGGTTCGGCTAAACTAAAAGAAAACCGACGTTCGGTTCAAATAAACCGCACGGTTTTGATCAAAACGTGGTTAACCGCGTACCTCTTCGGTCTAATAAAAAAAACTAATCTAATCTACAGGTTCAAATCTAAAAAGCCCCTACCCTTATCTAATTAAACGAGCGAGGCGAGCGCTTACAGGGGCGAGCACGACGTCGGGCAGGAACTAGGCGATGATGGGGCGGCGGCTCCGGCGAACTCCGGCACAGGCGAGGCAGGCGGGGAGGTGCGGCTCGGCAAGGGTTGCCGAACGGTGGTGACGGCGGATAGCGGCGATGTCCGGGTGGAGCGGAGGGAGTGGGCAGAGCTCCGGTGAACCTAGGGGCAGAAAAATATGTCAGGGAGGTGCGGGATGATGAGGGGGTCCGATTCCCGAAGAAAGAAGGGGTCATGGCGGCTCACCAGCGTCGAAAACTTTGACGGAAAGCTCTGGCTCCGGCGAGATGCAAACGGACGGGGCGACGGCTACGAGCGGCGAGAGGTGGAGCAGGTCGGCTGAATGGAAAGAGGAGGCTCAGGGCTTTATATAGGTGCGATCTGGCGGCGCGGGGCTGTGGGATAAGCTCTATCCTGAGAGCTTCGGCCGGTAGGTTCGGGAGCTGCGAGCACTCGGATTAACCAGTGGTTGCTGCAGGAGGTTGGGGAAGATGGGGTCGGGCCCCACCTACAGGTGCGTGAGAGAGAGATGAGAGAGAGAGAGATCGTGGGGAGGGAGGGGAGCGAGCACTGGCCCGGCCTGGTGTTCGGGCGACCGGCCTGGCTTGGTCGGCCGACCTGGCTGGGTGGCTTCGACCGGCCTGTGTGCGCGCGTGTGCTTTTCTGTTTTTTTTGAAACTTTTTTTTAGATCCAAATCAGAATCATTAAAGAAGAGAAAAAAATTATCAGAAAAATTCCAAAAATCCTTATAGCTAATATAGAGCACAAGGAACATTAATTCCTGCTCTTAGCATTTAGAATATACATATATATATTAATGCAATAAATTTAACTCTGGCTAACCAAAATAATTTTCGATGCAACCTTGAAAACACCAATTATACTTTAAATACTTTTGCACTTAGTTATATTTTGAGGAAGTCATATTATCCTCTCTCTATTATTTTATGTGAGTGGAAAAACTTGAACATCATAAACTCCAAATGCAATAAAAATATGATATGCAATACGATGATCCTATTAACATCCCAATAAAATTGGGATGTTACAATTAATCATATCAAGTTTCTTCATGCGCGTATAACAACACGCATGTCTTGGGAAGCGGAGGGATTTGCGGCGTAGTAAAGGGAGGTTATTCGTCGTCACGCCTCATAAAAGGAAAAAAACCCTCAAGGCCTATTCATGCTCCCACTCGCATCCTCTGCTTCCTCAATCTTCTCGAAGCTCTGAGAGCTTAGATCTAGTTCATCCTCAACTTCTCCTCCGAGCTTTAGTCATGGCGAGTTCGGGCTCCAATGGCAAGTGAGAGGCCTCCATAGTCATTGACCAAGACATCCTGGACCTAAAATATGCCGGCTACCTCCCCGTCAACATCTACCACTATGCTCTAGAGAAGAACCAGGTGGTTCCCACCCCCAAGCCAGGCAAGAGGGTGGTCTTCGTCCCCCACTTCATCTGGGGACTAAGATTCACTCCATCCCTTTGTCTGGGGATCATGTTCTTCTATGGACTAGATTTCCACAACCTCCCCCCGAACTCCTTTATGCACATATCGACGTTTATCATCATCTGTGAGGACTTTCTACGGGTCGAACCACACTTCGGCCTGTGGCTCAAGGTATTCTATGTCAAGCCGAAGACCGTCGCGAGCGAGCACGCAGACTGAGGGGCAATCATCATCAAGCTCCACCGCGTTGGATGGCCGACTGGCACCTTCACCGACACCATCAATATCTGGCAATAGGAGTGGTATTGTATCACCGAGCCAAGAGAAGAAGGTCGGGATGCTTTGGCCGAGTTCAGATCCGGACCCCCCACAAGATGGACCTCCTGGCTTTGAAAGGGCCTTAACTAAGGGTCGGATGAAGAGGTGGGTACGCTGCAGAAGCGCATCGCCTCGATGATCAAGGCCAAGATCGAGCTGGTCAACGTGATCCAGATCATGCTCCGACGCTGCATGAACTCCCCTATGTGGGATTATCAGCTTGATGATGAGCCTATAGTTTGTCAACTCTTCCTCGCCACTCCGGAGAAGATGTTGTTCAAGCCTCGGGAGAGTAGGCCAGCCGAGGGGGGAGGGATCGGGGCCTAAATGCCAATAACCCTCCTACCCAGGTATAATATAATTTTAATTGATTGGCTTATTTGTCCGATAAAAGATCTAAACTCCCTTCCCCTCATCTTTGCAGAAGTGGTTGAGAAAAGCCACAGGAATCAACTGCCCGTCACCATAGCCCGAAGACCCCAGGTCGAAGCTGTTGTTGGAGATGCTCGTCGTGGCGCCTTACCAGGCGCCAAAGAAGAAAGATAAGAAGAAAGGGAAAGGAGGTCCCCGCACAAAGGACCAGCTGGACGCTACATCTGAGGAAAACCATGCCTCCTCTAATCATGAGGAGGAGCATGAAGATGAGGAGGACGGGGATTCACCCCTCCCAAGAAAGAGGGCGGTGTCGCTAGACACCATGGAGGAGATACCTCTGCATGTCCCGAAAAGGGCACATCGGGTGAGGTTGTCCTGCCCGACGAAAGTTCGGACTCGGACGCATGACAATATTGGTCTAGCAAATATTGTTCTAGAGGATGAGTAGGAGGCATGACAATAGAAGCAAGACCAATTATTTCATCCTAACTAGGTAACTCCTTCTCATGTGATTGATTAGTAAACTTGGACAAATGAAATTCATGAGACACATCACCAAAGCTTACTCTAACCTTCTTAGTAACACAATTGATTTCAGCATTAACGATGTTTAAGTAAGGTCTACTGAATATAATGGGGCAAAAATTATCTTGTTTTGAACCAAGTACTAACAAATCAGTGGGGTACTTGACTTTCCCACACAGAACCTCAACATCTCGAATGATCCCAAGTGGCGAAATAGTATCTCTGTTTGCAAGTTTAATAGTAACATCAATATCTTCCATAGTCGAGGGTGCTATGTCGTTCATAATTTCTTGATATAAGGTAAAAGGTATAGCATTGACACTAGCACCGAGGTCACACAAGCCATGATAACAATGATCTCCAATTTTAACTGAAACAACAGGCATGCCAACCATTGGTTTATTTTTGTATAATTCATCATGTTTCTTTCGAGCAGGTTTCGCAATCCTAGCAGCTTCCCCACAAAAATAAAGAACATGACCTCAATGTTATTATCTAAAAGATCTTTAACAATGGAAACCTTAGGTTCAACATTTATTTGTTCAGAAGGTATAGGTGTCCTAACATGACTTTTATTAATCATAGTTGTAGTCTTAGAATTTTCCCTAATTCTAACAGGAAAAGGGGGTTTGTCAATGTAAGCAGTGGGAACAATTGGATCAGCATGACTAACAATTATTTCTTCCTTCTTGGCATTAATAGGTTCCTCTAATGCTTTTTCAATGGGAGGATGATATTTAAATCACTTCTCTTTGGGAATATCAACATGAGTAGCAAAGCTTCACAGAAAATAGCTACTATTTCAGAGTCAAGACCATATTTATTGCTAAACTCATGGAAGGTAGTAGTTTCCATAAAATATTTAACACAATCAAAATTAAGTTTTATACCTCACTCTTTACCTTCGTTGAGTTCCCAATCTTCAGAGTTGCGTTTAATTCTTTCCAGAAGATCCCATTTGAATTCAATAGTTTCATTCATATATGAGCCAGAAAAAGAAGAATCCAATAGTAATCAATCATCGTGAGAAAGTCGAACATAATATTTTTTGTATAATCATTTCTCTTGAGAGCTCATGGTTGGGTCAGGTGTGAGATTTAAGCCTACCCAAGCTTGAGAGATGCTTTCTCCTTTACGAGGCTAGAGATTATATATATGGTTCCGATCACGGTGAACTAGATGCATTGGATAAAACTTCTGATGAAATTCCAGCTTCAAGCGATTCCAGTCCCATGATTCAATATTATCCAATAGCCTATACCACATTAATGTGTTTCCCTCCAAAGATAAAGGGAAAACTTTCTTCTTAACTTTGTCCCTAGACAAACCTGCAAGCTGAAATAATCCACAGACCTCATCGATGAATATTAAGTAGGTTGCTAGAAATAATCCACAATTACGAAAGAAGAATTAAGATAAATCTAACCATGGCATGAAACATGTGGATCCAAATCAGCCCCTTATGAAGCAACACATAAACTGGGGTTTAAGCTTCTGTCACTCTCGCAACCCATCATCTACTTGTTACTTCACAATGACTTCCCTTAGGCCCATAGCATGGTGAAGTGTCATGTAGTCGACGTTCACATGACATCACTAAGGGAAGTAACAACATACATACCATCAAATTATCAAACACATACCACCTTCACAAGATTACTTATAACAAGAATTCTCCCATGTCCTCAGGAACAATAGTAACTACTCACACATCATAAACATGTTCAAGATCATAGGTATAATAATGATGATTAAGGATCTGAACATAATCTCTTCCATCAAGTAGTCCAACAAGCATCAACTATGAGATGTAATTAACACAACTAGTAACCCACAAGTACCAATCTGAGGTTTTGGGACAAAGTTTGAATACAAGAGATGAACTAGGGTTGAAGATGAGATGGTTCTTATAAAGATGTTGATGAAGGAGGAAGCGTTGGTGATGATGATGGCTTTGATCCCCCCCTCCCGAAGAGGAATTTCCCCTGTAGAATCTAACTGTCAAAGTGCAAAAGGGCCTTTGCCCAGGTTTCCTCCTCAAGACGATGACACTTCATCTTGAAAAGTTGCTTATGATTTTTTTCTAGGGTAAAACACACCATATAGGAGAAGAGGGGCATTCGGAGGGCCAGCAGGGGGGCACAAGCCATCAGGGCGTGCCCCAGGGGGGCCCTATTGGCTTGTGTCCCCCCCTCTGGTATATTTTTGTTCACAAATTGTCAAATATTCCAAAAATATTCTCTGTAAAGTTTCAGGTCATTTGGGGTCTGGCGATTTTTCTGCCTTTTTCTCGCTTTCCCAATCAAGAATTCTAGTTTCCAGATATTTCCCTCCTTGTGATGTACCTTGCACATTTGAAGAGAAAGGGCATAAGAATTGTATAATAATGTGGAATAATGGACAAGAATGACGTAAATAGTAACAAGAATTCATGATGCAAAATTGACATATCAAGGGGAGCTTGGGATCGGGCTGCTCCCAGTCTGGGCGGGGCTGCAGGCGTGGATCGAGGCCAGCAAGGCCATGGCAGGGCGACGAAGGCCTAGGGCGCTCGTAGCTCATCGGCTGGCCGGACGATTTGTGGTCGGCGAGGAGGCTGGAGGAGGTGGCCTTAGGTGTAGGGGATCGGGGATGCAGGGGCCTCATCCAGGTGAGTGCGCATGTGGGTGGCGACGGGCAAGAGGGAGCGAGGGGAGAGGAAGAGGGGCTGAGGGGATCAAGAGGAGTGGGGTGAGGCTATGGGAGCGCTAGGGTTAGTGGGGGCGGCTAGGCCTTGTGGGCTCGTTTGGCTGGGCCTAATCCCTCTCTCCCTCTTTCTTTTAATGCTATCCCTTTATCTCTTTAAGAAATAACAGAACTCCAAGAATAAAAGAGAGGGTTAGGGAAAGAGATTGAGCACGGAGGTTATTTTTTCCTGGACTCAGAAAAAAATAGCGTGATCCAAGGAAAATAGAGGTGGGAGCGATTGAAAGTTTAAATGCATACTCATTTGAATCTGACTCAAATGGGTTTGAACTAGAGTTGGGAATTAGGAGTGTCAAGAAAAAGATGAGATTCATGATGGAGCCTTGATAATTGCAGAAAGAATTATTTGCAAGGTTTTTTAGGCCAATATGGAGTAGAAGGCATGGACATATATTATGCAAGTGTGTTGGTTGATTCCCAAAAGAACGGAGTATTAATTATAGCTCCCTAATAATATTGTGTGGATATTTTATAAGTTATCAAGATAAATCACCATGTGAATTTCCCTCGATTTAAATGGATCAAAGATCCATACAGTTTATTTATTTCAGTTGAAAAATTTTAAGGATTTTTTACATCCGTGCCGTGATACATCTCCAACTTATTGATAACTTATGAAGTATTCATGCCATATTCAACTATGTTTACAATACTTTATATGGTTTTTATGCACTTTATATAATTTATTTAGAACTAACCCCGACTTATGCTATTTTCAGCAGAATTACAACAGCATTGTCTTTGTGCAGAAAATGAAAGTTCTCGGAGTCGCCCAAAACTTTTTTGTGATTTTTTCTAGAGGAAATAAGAAACATTGGAGCAAAGAACCAGCGTAGGGGAGCCACCCGTGGGCCACAAGCCAACTAGGCACCCCCTCCCTAGGGGGCACTCCCTAATGGCTTGTGGGGCCCAAGTGGCTCCGTTGCGCGTGATTCCAACATTGAAAATCCGATAAATCCCAGAAACCCCAGAAATAAACAGAGACTCCTCCAATGGCAAACTTCAGGGATTATATGTCTGGAGGAAAAGAGTGGATTCTTGACAGTGGATGTACGGATCACATGACTGGTGATAAAGACATGTTCCAAGAGATCACGCCTAATCAAGGTCCTCGAAGGTACGTGACCTTTGGAGACAACTCTAAGGGTAAGGTACTTGGCCTTGGTAAGGTGGCCATATCTCTTGATAGCTCGATTCAAAATGTGATGCTTGTTGAATCCCTTGGCTACAATCTCCTTTACATATCTAGACTAGCAGACTTCGGTTTCAATGTGCTATTTACTAAAGTAGATTGCCAAGTGTTTCGATTTGATAATCATAAAATTGTATTCACCGGTATTCGTAGAGGTGATCTATACATTGTTGATTTCACTAAAAAGGCCCAACCTCGTACTTGTTTTATTGCAAAATCTTCTAAAGGTTGGCTATGGCATAGAAGGCTTGGACATGTAGAATGCGCAATCTAGATAAACTAATCAAGGGCGATCACATTCTTGATGTTAAAGATGTTATCTTTGACAAAGATAGACTTTGTAGTGCTTGTCAAGCTGGAAAGCAAGTAGGCGGAAGTCATCCTATTAAGAATATCATGACTACTAGGAGACCACGCGAGTTACTTCACATGGATCTTTTTGGTCCCAATGCTTACAAGAGTCTCGGTGAAAATTCCTATGGTCTAGTTATATTTGATGATTTTTCCAGATTTACGTGGGTATTTTTCCTTAATGGTAAGTCATAGGTTCAAAAGATCTTCAAGAACTTCGTTCGCAAATCACAAAATCAGTTTGAAGTGAAGATCAAGAAGGTTCGAAGCGATAATGGATCGGAGTTCAAGAACACCCATGTGGATACCTTCCTTGACGAAGAAGGTGTCTCACATGAGTTCTCGGCTACGTACACGCCTCAAAAAAATGGAGTTGTTGAGAGAAAGAACCAGACAGTTATTGAGATGGCTAGAACGACGCTTGACGAACATAAAACGCCAAGACACTTTTGGGCAGAAGCCGTGGAAACAGCATGTCATGCCACAAAATGACTTTACTTGCACAAGCTTCTCGGTAAAACGGCATATGGGCTACTCATTGGTAACAAACCCCAAGTGTTATATTCTTGACAAGCATCGTCGTACTAAGTTTGCTCCTAAATCTCATGACGGATTCCTACTTGGTTATGGATCGAACTCTCACACTTATCATGTCTACAACAACTTCACTCGAAAAGTTGAAGAGACGGTAGATGTGAAGTTTGATGAATCTAATGGTTCGCAAGTCGAAAAATTGCCAAATGATGTAGGTGATAAGGACCCTTCGGAAGCTATCCTAGATTTACCCATCGGCAAGATTCGTCCCATGGAGGTGAAGGAAAGTACTTCATCAACTCAACTGGAAGCCCCTACTTCACGACAAGGTGAACCACAACATGACATGGAGGCATCCACAAGTGGTACATGACAAGATGATGAAGAGGAGGAACTACATCATGAAGATCCACCACAACCTCCTTCACCACCACCTCAAGGGAACAACAGCGTCAACAACAACAAAGACATAGGAGATGATGGTGAAGAAGAAGCTCCACCATCCAACAATCGGAATCAGACCCGAGTTCGAGCACAAGTGACCAAGAACCATCCCCTAAACCAAATCTTCGGTGACATCCAAACCGGGAGAATCACTCGCTCTAAAACTCGTCTAGCTAAGTTTTGTGAGTATTACTATTTCATATCTATCATTGAGCCTTTGAAGGTAGAACAAGCTCTTGAAGACGCGGATTGGGTGAACGCTATGCATGGAGCTTCACAACTTCGAAAGAAACGAAGTGTGAACACTCGTGGAGAAGCCCGGGGATGAGCTCAACATCATCAGAACCAAATGGGTGTTTCAGAACAAGCAAGACGAATACAGTCAAGTCATAAGCAACAAGGCATGTCTCGTGGCCCAAGGATATACTCAAGTCAAAGGTATGGACTACGGTGAGACTTATGCCCCCGTTGCTAGACTAGAAGCTATTCGAATTCTTCTTGCCTATGCTAATCACCATGATATCACACTTTATCAAATGGACATTAAAAGTGCCTTTTTAAATGGTGAAATTGAAGAAGAGGTTTATGTTAAGCAACCACCTGCTTTTGTGAATCCTAAGAAACCTAATCATGTTTACAAGCTTCGTAAAGCCTTTTATGGTCTTAAGAAAGCCCCTCGTGCTTGGTACAAATGCTTAACAAAGTTTCTCATTGAAAAAGGTTTTGAAATTGGAAAAGTGATGCAATCTTATTCACTAAGACAGTTAATGGAGAATTATTTGTGTGCCAAATCTATGTGGATGATATTATGTTTGGTTCCACTAACCCTCAATTTAGTGAAAGATTTGGAAGGTTGATGTCCGAGAAGTATGAGATGTCCATGATGTGTGAGCTTAAATTCTTTCTTGGATTGCAAATCAAGCAATCATGAGAAGGAACTTTCATCTCTCAAACTAAGTATACCAAGGACTTGACCAAGAATTTCAACATGCAAGAGTGCAAAGGTATGAAAACTCCCATGCCAACTAGTGGACATGTTGATCTTACCAAGGAAGATGAACCGGTAGATCAAAAAGTTTATCGATCTATGATTGGTTCATTGTTATATCTATGTGCATCTCGTCCCAATATTATGCTTAGTGTTTGCATGTGTGCTAGATATCAAGATGTACCTAAGGAGTGTCATCTTTTGGCTGTGAAACGTATTGTGAGATACTTGATACAAACACCAAACTTTTGCATTTGGTATCCCAAGGGATATTCTTTTAACCTTGTTGGCTATTACGATTTTCGGACTATGCCGGTGACAAGGTTGATAGAAAATCCACCTCGGGTACTTGTCAATTTTTGGGTAGATCTCTTGTGTCTTGGTCCTCCAAGAAACAAAACTCGATATCTCTATCTACTACCAAAGCTGAGTATATTTCTCCTAGATCTTGTTGTGCACAGTTACTATGGATGACACAAACGCTTAAGGACTATGGAATCCATGTTAAAAATGTTCCATTACTTTGTGACAATGGAAGTGCTATTAAGATTGGTCATAATCCTGTGCAACATTCTCGAACTAAGCATATTCAATTTCTACATCATTTCATTCACGATGATGTTGCCAAAGGAGATATTAATCTTAAGCATGTTTTCACTAACAAGCAATTGGCCGATATCTTTACTAAGCCACTTGATGAGAAAACTTTTTGTCACTTGAGGAGTGAGTTGAACATCATTCATGCTTCAAACTTGAGCTAAACTCACTCGGATGCTTGCAAGGGCATGAGGTTTCTTGATACTTTCATGATATTGCTAACATGTTATCTTATGCCATGGAATTCTATGCTCCCTTGTATTGCATCTAACCGTTGGTAGGTACTTGGAAGAACTTCATTCCACGAGATTGCAACCAACTCCAACTATAAGCAATCTTGTCTTGACCAAGTATCCACAACCCCTCTTGATGATGGAAGGAAGAAGACAAATGGATATACCTATTGTTCTTCCTTGCATGACTAACCCTTGTAGTTAACAAGTGTACTAGAACGAGAAGGATTTCTCCCAACTCTAGATATTCTTCATCAACTTCGAGCATCCTCAACAAGTTCACCTACGAGCAACGTCATCAAAATCACTCAAAGGTATGCTCTCATATCCTTGAAAAGGCTTTACTCCAAGTCATGAGCTAAAGCAACTCAAGTGATATGAAGACATTAAAATGCTAAATCGAAAAATGGTAACCCCGTTTTGAGCTTAACATAGAGTATGACCTATGATCAAGTATTCTTGCTTGGAACCTAAGTCAATATACTCTAATATAGGTGACCTAGTCACCGCCCATCACAAGTTAAGAATCTTGTGTGGTTTGTTCTCTATTTGCATGATCTCTAAGTAACCAATCAAATCTTTTCTAGATGATGCCCTTCACTTTTCTTTTGGAAATATTTTCTTTTGATTCTTTGTAAACAGAAGCTTGGTCTCTTATTATTTTCTTTCTGTTTTAGCCTCGGAGCCGCCGACTCAGATATCTCGGTTCTACCAAAATTGCAGACAAGCTGCACTACAAAATCTCGGTACCACCGATCTATCTGCCTCGGTGTCACCGATTTGTTTTTCTTAGCTTATCTCTCCTTCTTCTGTTACTTCGATGATACCTCTTATAAAAATATTAGGGGGAGAATAACAAGCAAAACTTAGGGGGAGAAATTATTTATTCAAGGATCCCTAGCTCGAAGGAGGAGAAGACTACTAATTTGCCACTAGGAGAGAACTTACATTCAATGATTCCCTCAGTTCTTTTCTATGAACCTTACTTTCAATGACCCTTGTTCTCAAGGATCCCTTCCTTGTCAATGATCCCTGTAACTACTCCTAAATTTGACCTTTTTGTAAATTAATGCCAAAGGGGGAGAATACCAAAGATTCATGCTAAAGGGAGAGATACATGCTTATGCAAAGGGGGAGATATGATTTAGGGGGAGAGGATAGGGAGAGGAGAATATCAAAAGTTCACACTTATATAAACAAGGGGAGAATACCAAAGTAAGGGGAGAAAATTCTAAGCTCAACAATATTCTTGCTTATTTTATTTGACTGTTCACTTTAGACTTTTCTCACCCTATCCAATCCCAATATCTACATGCTGAGATTCAGGGGGGAGAGGATGAACTACTACTTTCATATCTAACGGGAGAAAGCTCTAAAGGATTAATGCCAAAGGGGGAGACATATCATTTCTTGATGAATACTATCTTCTATATGTTCTCCATATCTTGGTATCTTTGAATTCTATTGCTTTTGATTGGTAAAATACTCTTGTGTTTCCTAACATTGTTTTCTCAAGTGTATTTCTATTACTAAAATGCTCAAGAACTCAAGGTAAGTATATGCATCATATCTTTCATCAAGATGATCTCTTGCTTCTTGCACATATTGTTTGCAAGAGTAAAGTCTTGAATAAGGAAACGCCTCATTCATATACATTTGATGCATATAGCCAAGATACACATGACTTCTTATATCCCTTCATCCATATATGTGTCCATTCATTCCAAAGCAACTATCCTTTAAAGGACTGCACACATTTAGGGGGAGCAAATCTAAGTCATGTGTCTCTCAAAGTCTTCATTATATTCACACATATCTTTATTTGAAGCTTTGATTGTATGTTGTCATCAATTACCAAAAAGGGGGAGATTGAAAGAACAACATGCTCCCTTGGTGGTTTTGATAATTCCTGACAACATACATTGTCTCTTGGACTAATACTTTTATCTAGTGTGTTTCAGATAATAGTCCATGGAGAGTTGGGTTGGCAAAGAGATTGTGGAATACCCTAAGATGGAAGGAAATACGTTGGCAAAACTTCAAGCAAGAGGACTCTACATTTTATATTTGTGAGAAATCACTTTGAGTCCATAGCAAAGCTAATACTATTAAAAGGGGGTAAGGTTTTGTTGGTGAACAAAATGCTCATACGTGCACAAGTGATAGTTACCAAAGACACCCACAAACTCTCCCACCATAGTCTGTACAAAGCCAAACACTCAAAATCGGTCCAACCAACATTCTACATTTGGTGCCACCGATTCCAAACCCTAGATAGACTCAGCTAAACCCTAGCCACTTCGGTGGAACCGATTCCATATCGGTGCCACCGAGTTCAGGCTGCCAACTTTCTCTTACGCAAGTTCATAGTTTTGGTCCCTTCGAGATTGTCAAATCGGCGTCACCGAGATTGGACATTCTGACCGTTGGTCACCTTATCGGTGCTACCGAGATTCCTATGTCGGCCTCACCGAGATTCAAAAGTTGCCACCTTTTGGTCACTTCGGTACCACCGATATTAACACATCGGTGTCACCAATTCTGACTTATTGTGTGTGACTGTTGGATTTTTGGGGATGCCTATATATACCCCTCCACCACCACCTAATCGAAAGACAAGCACTCATAACCATTCCATACCTATCCTATCAGTTTTCTGAGAGAGAACCACCGACCCTTGTGTTGAGGTCAAGATCTTCCACTCCAACCATATGGACCTTGATTTATAGCCTCCCCAAGTTGCTTTCCACCAATCCCATCTCTTCTACCAAGCCATATCTATGAGAGAGTGATTGTGTGTTGAGGAGTCTATCATCTTGAAGCACAAGAGCAAGGAGTTCATCGACATTACCGAGCCTATTACCTTTTGGAGGGTGGTGCCTCTTAGATTGGTTAGGTGTCGCTTGGGAGCCTCCTACTTCGTGTTGTGGAGTGAACCAAGAAGTTTCTAAGGGCAAGGAGATCGCCTACTTCGTGAAGCTCAACCCCGAGTAAGGCTAGTCCTCCGTGGACATAGGCTGTCATGGTATAGCCAAGGTTGCTTCTTCGTGGAACCCTCCGTGGGTAGAGCCCTTCGTGGACTCTTGGCACCATTACCCTCCATGGGTTGAAGACTCCATGAACATGGACATATGATAGCACCACCAATCGGAACCACGGTTAATCCTTGCGTCTCCAATTGCGTTTGATCTCCATGTCTCAACTCTTTACTTCATGTGCAATCTCTTTACTTTCCGCTGCCATATTTGTTGACATGTATGTGTAGGGTATATAGACTTGCTAGCCTTGCTAAAACTGTTAAAATCTACCAACCAATTAACTTGGGAAAAGGTTAAGTTTTAATTTTCTGCTAGTAGTCTATTCACCCCCCTTCTAGACTCTCTTCAAGTGATCCCTCATGAGCACCCATCTATCGGGACCCTGATCCTAAGTCATATGAATCCAGACTGTAACATGTCACATCACTTTGCGGCCTCACGCACGGTAAACTCCACGGCTTCAGCCTTACCTTAGCTGGGACCGTTTGCGTCTTTTGGCTCACGTATGTGAACATGTCGCTGGCAATCAAACGATAGAGAACCCGGGTAGACATGACTAGTCATAGAACCCAAGTGGCACATCCGTAAGGAAACAGACATACGTAACCCAGCAATGCAGGTGTCGGCCTCAAGCATGTGTAGATGAGTCATAGCAAGCTACAAGGACTCCATTACACCGTGGGACATAAATGTCATCACTGCACATAGACGAGTCGTAGCAGGCTACAGGAACTCCATTACACTACGAGACATTTCCCCGAAGGGACGGACACGGCAGCAAAGAAGGCTACATGCCGGTCAGTCAATGTGTCCGGAGCAGTAGCAAGCTACCAAGGCTCGGTGGAAGCACAAAGAGGCAGTTTCCCGTAAAGAGTACTACTAAAGGCACATGACTAGGTGTCGAATCCCATACATACCGTTGCACGTCACACATACGCACGACATGCCCGATATGCATACATACAACTATGGCATCACAACATAACCATACATCAACACAACTTTTATTTAAGAGGCTCAGACGAGCCTTGCGTAATATGTCCTTACAGGTAGGGGTCACATGACCCGACACTCAAGTCATACAAGCAAGTTCATACAAACCAAACGGAAGCATAAAGTTGTCTGAGTACACACAGTTGAAAGGGTAAAAGCACATGGCCTGACTATCTACAGCCTGCCACAGGGCATAAGGTCGTGGCTGGGACACCAGCTATTCGGCATCATCGACATCCAGATAGAACCCACCTGATGGGTCCCGAGTCTCATCTGCAACATTTATTAAGCAACCGTGAGTACAAACGTACTCAGCAAGTCTTTAAAGTGGACCTAGACTAATTATGCTCATGTATCAACAAGGGGAGTGGTGGAGTTTATGCAACAATGCCAGCTTTGACTCATGTCTAACCTATACTACACAATTTTAACTCTTTGGTTAAATTTTAGATATCACACATGAGTCCTCTAACTCCACAACAATACACCACCATGGATTCACTTCCGTCTCCTACGAGAGTGCCATCCACGGTACTCACACCTGTCTTGATATTTTCATGAGTATCCATTAATTTATCTATGAACAACATAAGTTCTCCAAGTAGTCCATATCCAAGGACGCAGCTATTCGAATAGTTTTATACCCTGCATGGGTGTACTTCCTCACACACGCTCTCGCCACTTATTGTTGTGTGCTCATAAAACCATGCACGTCGGCAACCTTCAAGCGAAAGCCCAGCGAGGGAGTCGGCCATGACCGTCAATCACACAAGACCTCTAGTCCAGGCTATCGCCTATTTGAGACTGAACCCGCATGGAAGTCCGGCCAAAGTTTCCGTTACGGCCCCAAATGATGTGCGCAGGGTTCCCAAGCCCACCATCTGGGTGACCCTTGGTACACCGTGCCACTGCCTACCACGTCGTAACCCACCCCTAGGGTCAGCGCTATGCACGGCCTCCAACATGCTATAAACACCAGAAACTACTTGCAACTCCTGGACCAAGGACTAAGCGACTGATGAGTCGAGAGGGGTCGAGTTACCGGAACCCAATGTGTGGTAGTAGCTAGTCTTGGATCACAAACACGGAACTCAGTTCCTAAGAACGGTCCCAATGAGACAACCCACTATGTACTCCTACATAGCCTCTCATCGCTAACTTTATCAAATCGGGTTCATCATAAGCTTATCACATCAGAACAGCATTGTTTCACTCTAGTTCATCACCCAGATGAACCAGACCTGACACAACTCTAATCATAGCAAGCATAGCAGGCGAAGTAAGCAAAGCACATCACCACACAAGCATCTACCAGATATGCTAGGCTGCAAGGTTTAGCTATTTACTGTGACAATGACAGGTCATGAAAAGGAATGGGTTCATCTATCGTGTATGCAGACAAGTGAACGTTTGTCCTAATGCAATAAATAAGAGCAGGAGCGAGAGAGTGGGATGTTATCAGAATGATCAAAGGGGTTGCTTGCCTTGCTGGGAAGCAGGAAGGTTTTCTCCTTCGTTGGAATACTCGGAGGTATCCTCAGAAGCAGGGCCTACCGCAATGCAGATAGAAAGCAATCAATACACGGCAAGTGCAACAATATGATGCATGATCATGACATGGTAGCATGTATGGATGAGCTAATGCAACTACTGTCCAAGTTAAATGAAGTGATTTTTAATATAGGTTCAAAATCATTCTCCATTTCGTGTTTCATATGTTAACCTATTAGTAAATGTCAATGTTCATCTACTTAGGTTGCTCTAACATGCATGATAACAGCACCATTGGATTCATTGGATTTTTCTGATAAATTTTCATATGTAAATTATTTCAATCTGAGTTATAGATTAATTTCTATGAATTTTCTAAGTTTTAACTATTTTCTAGAATTAATTTAAATCAGATATTCCTTTATTGCATCAGCACTGCGTTAGCAATGCGTTACCAGTCGGCTGACCGAGCCAGGTCAATCCTGACATGTGGGGACTACATGTGAGTGACTCAATCACTTAACTAGTGAATTAACTAATCCTAATTACTTAACAGCATTGGGCCCACTCGTTAGTGACTAATTAGGTTAATTAGCTTAATATAATTATTTTTATTAGCCAAACCTAGCTTAACCCAGGGCTGACCCCACCTGTCAGGACCCAGGGGTCAAACCCCATGATCAAACATGCCAGGGTTGCCGACGACGAACCTCCGGCGACACTAGAGACGGCGGAGGGCGTCGGAGATCCTGCTCCGATGACCAAAACGATGGCAGAGGGCACTGGGAGAACCTATGCTCGAGCGCGCGTTGATCTAGCCCCATACTAGAGGTTGGGGTTGTCGGAAATGACACCGGCGTCGAGGTCAGCGGCTGCCGGAATCGGGCAACCTCTAGTTCATCCCTCCAGCGCGCAACATGAGGGCGGCTCGGCTCCTACATCACCTACGCGGTCCTATGAACACATTGGCAGCCTCAGAAGAACCTCTCGAGCACCAGAGCGCGGCGGGTGTTGAGCTCGAGCGGCGAAGCACTTCGGACCTCGATGAAATTGATAGCTACAGCATGGGATCGTTCGAGGGAAGAGGGGGAAAGAAACATAAGCTCACATCGGTCTCGAAGCCATTGGAAGCGAGCTCGGGGACGGCCTGAGGACGGAGAACGGTAGCGGCGATCAATGGAGCCGAAGGTTGGGGACGACCCCGGTGCGGCGTCTGGGGGGCTTCCGGCGAGGCGAGGCTTGTTGAGGAGGATGAGGGCGACGAGGCGGAGCTCTGGAGCTACTCGGCAAGGCGAGGGAGCGGCTGGAGCGACTTCGCTACGGCGGTGAGGCTTCGGCGGCCATGGTGATAGAGGGGGGAGAGGAAGAGAGACGGGCGAGAGGGAGAGGGAGAGAGCGACGGGGATGACTCCCTGAGCTTATCCCCGTCGCGCTGGCGAGGGGGAGGCAAGCAGGCAGCTGCCGGCATGGAGGCACGGCTGTGCGCGCGCGGCAGCCACACGCCCGTCCTCCTGGCCGCCAGGAGGACAACGACCTCCCTGGGCCAGGTGGGGCGGCCTGGCCTGGGCCTAGGTGAGCTTCCTCTTTTCGTGATAGTTTTTGTTTTCTATTTTCTTTTGTTCTGACATTTGTTTATTTTATTTTCAGGCACAATTGCTAAGTGATAAATGTCCCAAATATTTTATAGCATTAAGTTTGAATATTTCAAACTTCTGTAAAAAGTTTCAGGATATTTTGAAATTTGAAATAATGATAATGCTTTATTTGGCAATTTTAGAAGATTTATTATTTATTTTGAAATGCTATAATTGTTCAAATATTTTAAATGACCCCTTGTATAATCATGTCCACATTTATCAGACATAGGGGACATTTTAGATGGGAATTTTGGATTTGTTGGTTTTTCACAAACATTATGTTGGTTTGATTCAAATGAATTGTTTGGGGTTTCTTTTGATCCACATTTCAAGTTGATGCAAAAATTTAAACACACATGCTGTCCTAAGACAACTAGCTAGGGATGTGACAACTCACCCCCACTCAAAAGAATCTCGTCCCGAGATTTGGAAGTCGTCGGGAAGAGCGCGGGGTACTCTAGTCGAAGACGATCCTCTCTTTCCCATGTGGCCTCCTTCTCAGAATGGTGTGACCAATGAAGCTTGAGAAACTTGATGTTCCGATGCCGAGTGGTACGCTCAGCTTGATCAAGAATACGAACAGGGTATTCTTGATATGTAAGGTTATCTTCGAGATCAAGCGCTTCGTGGTCTACTTCACGGACAGGGTCCGAGAAGCAACGCCCGAGTTGCGAGATATGGAAGACATCATGAACCTTGGAAAAATGCGGCGGAAGTTCCAATTGGTAGGCAACCTCTCCTCGTTTAGCAAGAATGCGAAAAGGCCCAATGTAATGAGGAGCCAACTTGCCCTTGATACCGAATCGATGGGTACCCTTCAGAGGTGTAACCCGAAGATAAGCCTTCTCGTTAACTTCATAGGTCACAGCCTTATGATGACGATCATATTGGCTCTTTTGACGAGATTGGGCTATTTTCAACTTTTCACGAATAATGTGAACTTGCTCCTCTACATCCTGGATCATATCCGGGCCAAAGAGTTGTATCTCTCCGGTTTCTGACCAGTTAAGAGGTGTTTGACACCTTCATCCATAGAGAACTTCAAAAGGGGCTTTGCCCAAGCTTGATTGATAACTATTGTTATAAGAAAATTCGGCAAATGGGAGACATTTCTCCCAATTCATACCGAAGGATATAACACAAGCTCGGAGCATGTCTTTAAGGATTTGATTGACTCGCTCAACTTGACCACTTGATTGCAGGTGGAAAGCAGTGCTAAAGGATAGATGAGTCCCCATAGCGGTTTGAAAACTTTCCTAGAATCGGGAAGTAAAGATACTTCCACGGTCTGAGTTAATCTCCAATGGAACACCATGAAGATAAACTATTTGAGAAACGTATAACTCCGCTAGCTGGCTAGCAGTTATATTCTCCCAAACAGGAAGAAAATGAGCCACTTTGGAAAGGCGGTCGATGACCACAAAGATAGCATTATTCCCTCTCTTAGTCCCGGGAAATCCGATAATGAAATCCATACCGACCTTATCCCATTTCCATTCAGGAATAGCTAAAGGTTGAAGGGTGCCAGTAGGCCTTTGATGTTCTGCCTTAACGCGATGACAAACATCGCAATTAGCAACGAACTGAGCAATTTCTCTCTTCATCCTAGTCCACCAGAACCTCTGGCGTAGGTCCTGATACATCTTGCTACTACCCGGATGAATTGTGAGAGGAGAATCATGAGCCTCCTTAAGGATCAACTGTCGTAGATGTTGCTTCTTCGGGATCACCAAACGGTTCTCAAAGAAGACAACACCCCGAACATCTTCCGAGAAGCATCTAACATTACCCTTCTTAATGTTTTTCTTGATCCGAGATATCCCGACATCATGCTTCTAGGCTTCTATGATTTGATCCATAAGAGTAGGTTTCGCCACCATGTTGGAAAGGAATCCTTGAGGAACAATGGGGAGCTTCAACTTCCGAAATTCCTCATAGAGAAGTGGTTGACCTTGTTGCAACATCAGGTTGTTACAATAAGACTTACGACTTAGTGCATCAGCCATGACATTGGCTTTCACCGGGGTGTAAGTTATCCCTAAGTCATAATCTGTAATCAACTCAACCCACCGTCTTTGCCTAAGATTCAAATCTGGCTGGGTGAAAATATATTTCAGACTTTGGTGATCAGTGTAAATTTCGCAACGATTACCCAGAAGGTAATGTCACCAAGTTTTCGGTGCATGGACCACAGCTACAAGCTCAAGATCATGTGTTGGATAATTATCCTCATGTGGACGCAACTATCGAGATGTGTATGCAATCACATGACGATCTTGCATGAGAATGCAACCTAATCCTTGTCACGAGGCGTCGCAATAGATAACAAAGTCCTTAGAGAAGTCTGGTGGCGCCAGAACGAGAGCAGAGGTCAGGCGTATTTTCAACTCATAAAAACTATGCTCGCATTGTGGAGTCTACTCAAACTTTTTATCTTTCTTGAGGAGGTCAGTCAGTGGTTTCGCAACCTTGGAGAAATTCTTGACAAAGCGGCGACAATAGCTCGCTAAGCCAAGGAAACTCCGAACTTGCTTAACCGATTCAGGTTGAGTCCAATCAAGGACGGCCTGAACTCTCTCGGGATTTATAACAATACCTTTACCAGAGATTACGTGGCCTAGGTAGGTCACTTCTGGCAACCAAAATTCACACTTGGAGAATTTGGCGTACAGACGATGCTCTTGAAGTTTCGTCAATACCAGCCTTAGATGCTCGGCATGTCCCTGTTCGTTCTTCGAGTAAATGGGTATATCGTCGAGGTAGACCCCGACGAATTTATCCAAATACTCCATGAAGATCGAATTCATCAAGCGAGATAAGGTGGCTGGGGCATTGGTTAAACCGAAGGACATGACGGTGTACTCGTATTGGCCATAACGAGTAACAAAAGCCGTTTTTGGAATGTCCCCATTTCTAATTCTGATTTGATGGTATCCCAACCTCAAATCCATTTTGGAGAAGATAGAGGATCCAGCGAGTTGATCATACAAGTCATTGATCCTGGGGAGTGGATACTTGTTCTTTATGGTGACCAGATTCACTGGCCGATAATCCACAACCATCCGATCCGGTCCATCCTTCTTCTTGACGAAGAGGACGGGGCAAGCCCAAGGAGAAGAACTATGACGGATGAAACCTTTCTTCAAAGCCTCATCGAGTTGAATCTTAAGTTTGGCTAGTTCTAAGGGTGCCTTCTTATAGGGTCTTCTAGCTATTGGGACGGTCCCTGGGATGAGCTCTATCACAAACTCAACATCTCTGACTGGTGGAATTCCTGGCAGTTCTTCTGGAAAGACATCCGTAAAGTCACGGACTACCGAAATATCTTCTAGTTTTGGAAGAGGGCTAGCATTGAGGGAATAGAGTTGGCGTTTGGCTGCTCGAGTGGAGACATTAACTATCTCACCCGGTGGATGTGTAAGTTGAACATTCCTAGTATGTGTATCAATCTTAGCATAGTGGGCTTTCATCCAGTCCATGCCTAAGATGATATTGATATCCAAAGACTTGAGGGCTATCAAAGATGCTTGGAAGACTAGCCTATCCACAAGAATCTCATTGTCATGGTTCACTCTAGAAGTTTGCCATTTTGAACGAGGAGTCTGAACTACTAAAGGAGTAGGCATATCACAAATAGACATGTTATGGAACTATGCATAACTTTCTGAGATGAATGAATGAGATGCCTAGTATCAAATTGAACAGATGCTGGATGACTATTGACAAGGAGCGTACCTAGGATAACATCAGGGTCCTCAAGGGCTTCCTCAGCAGAAACATAGTTCACTCGTCCACGAGCGGGAGCTGGCTTCACATAGAAGGCTTTTCCTAGCTTCCCACGTCCAGCCGGCTTAGCATTGTTCTGAGGACACTCACAGGAGTAGTGTCCTGGTTCCCCACATTTGTACCAGACAACGGTGGCACGGGGTGCAACATTGGCAGGAGTACCTCCAAATGTCCTGGTCGGAGGATTTGGCTGAGCTGGGCGAGGCTCCTGGAAGGATGGTCTCGCAGTGTATCTTGGCGGCAGACCTGCATTGGGCACCCACACCTGGCGTTTGTTGGAGCCCGAGCCAGATGCGGAGCTAAAGTCACGGTTGTGCTTCCTGGTTGCCTCGTAGTCAGTCTGTCTAGTCTCGGCATTGATAGCCTTGGTGACGAGAGCCTGGAAGGTTGTGCACTCATGCAGGCGTAGATCTTGACGGAGCTCAGGACTAAGTCCCTTGCGGAACCTAGCCTGTTTCTTGGCATCACTTGAAACTTCCTCCGGAGCATAGCGAGCAAGATTGCCGAACTCATAGCTATAGGCATCCACTGTCAATCTGCCCTGGGTGAAAGCAAGAACTCCTCTCTCTTGCGATCCATCAGCCCTTCCGGGATGTGATGGGTACGGAATGTCGCGCTGAATTCCGCCCAAGTTGGTGCAGGGCCTGCGGGACGCATAGCTTCATAGTTTTCCCACCACAGATTGGCGGGTCCTTCCAAAAAGTAAGTAGCAAAGGTCACCTTGTTGGCCTCGGATACATTGGCAGCCCGGATTTTGCGGGACATGCTGGTCAGCCAGTCATCCGTGTTGAGCGGGTCGACCGAATGATGATACTTAGGTGGGCACAACTTGACGAAATCATCGTGAGACACGCCATCATTGTGATCATTGGGGGGAGCACGCGCTGTGTTCTGCTCAATACGTTCCAGCAGCCTGTTGGTCTCCCTTTTGTTCCGTTCAGCCTCGAGCATCAGTTCTGCCAGAGAGGGCGCATGTGGCAGGTTCTGTTGCCTTGGCAGACTTCCCTCACCCTGGTCGGGGGCAGGCACGGGGTTATTCCTAGTTGCCACCATCCTGGGAAACAAACCCACAGCTTAGACACGAAAGACACCAACTCTAAGGAATGAGATAAAGAATGTACTGGACAACATGGCATGCATGGGTAAACACCCGATCAACATGGTCATAACAACTGCCATATGAACACCATGATTCATACACACCATGACATAGTTCAGTACAAGCCCAAGCTGAAATACAACCTACAGAGAGATGACACAACTCATCGGAGGTATTACAAGCTTCCTATACATTTTCTATCTACACCTCCAGAACTCAACTCTCAACCTCAGTCATATCCCACAAGACACGCAGGACTGTGGCGATAAAACTACTACCATACTAGTACTAACATCGACGTACTCAAGCATCGCCGTAGAATGCCTCATATAGGTTACCCCCGTGACCCGGGAGCTGAACCTGAGGATCTAGAAACACTCTAGCTTGTAATCCCTGGAAACCGTAAGGACACGAATGTGTCCTTGGTCCCCTTGTTGGCGGCAATAGCGGTCCTCGAAGAGGAGTGATGCCTCCAACATCGCGCCAGTCTACGCATGCTGGCAGATGAGTCCGCGATGGGTTCAGCATCTCCAAATCTCCATAGCCTGTCTACGTGACAGGTGCTAACTGCGTCAGGGCTGTCCAAAGGCGTGCACGGGTAGCATAAAGCTCCATGCGCAGGGCACGTGCATCACGATCCCTGTTCTCCAACATCTGAGCGGTCACCTGTAGCCTAGGGTCCTCATGAGAATGATCATAGTAGGCTGCGCTGAGATAGCTATCCTCTCCTTCCAGAGAAGCAGGAACATAACAGAACTCTATGTTCTGAAGCAGACCATGGTGAAACCTCATGATAGTCAACATGGTGTAGGCGGCCTCCTAAACTTCCATGTCTATGGTGACACCTAATCCATAAGTCCAGTGAAGCGGCTCTGCAGCTCCAGGATATGATGGATATATCTTAACAGTACACAGATACTGGCTCTGGTTGAAGTCTCGATACTGCTCCTCCACTGTGTACTCTGGGTACCAACGGTAGCCAGCCTCCATCATAACTCTAACCAACATGGCCGTGTGACCCGGTACATCGATGCACCTGGTCAAACGTACCACCTGACGGGAAGGACGAGGGGGCATCTAAAACAGAGAATGATGCAAAGACATTAGAGATTCTAGCAGAAATTGGACAACATAACGATTGTAATTGCTCAAAAACGATTTTGAGACAACTGCAAAAGATTGGTAAAGCATAACCACTCGACTATCTAGACTCAATCTCTTCTTCAACTGTTTGTCACACCAACAATACTTGAGTACCGAATTCACTTGCAAACAAGCTAGCTAATAGTCCATGGTTAGTAACTCGTCATCCTAAGCAATAGGTGAGAAGCCTAATTCTTATCCCCGTAGAAAAGATGAGAATGACTCAGAATAGAAGAACTTGGGAAGAGGACTAAAAAGAGTGTTGTGTTCCCTTCCACAACCAATTCCCCTACTTTTCTATAGTGTTTCTAGACTCAACTTCGACCGGTTTGGCTTGGTAGTCCTACAGTCAGTCAGGCTCTGATATCAACGCTGTCGGGACCCCGATCATAAGTCATATGACTCCAGACTGTAACATATCATATCACTTTACAGCCTCATAAACGGTAAACTCCACGGCTGTAGACTTACCTTAGCCGGGACCGTTTGCGTCTTTTGGCTCACGTATGTGAACATGTCGCTGGCAATCAAACGACAGAGAACCCGGGCCGACATGACTAGTCATAGAACCCAAGTGGCACATCCGTACGGAAATAGGCATACGTAACCCAGCAATGCAGGTGTCAGCCTCAAGCGTGTGTAGACGAGTCATAGCAAGCTCCAAGAACCTCATTACGCCGTGGGACATAAATGTCATCACTGCATGTAGACGAGTCGTAGCGGGCTACAGGGACTCCATTACACTGCGAGACATTTCCCCGAAGGGACAGACACAGCAGCAAAGAAGGATACATGTCGGTCAATCAATGTGTCCAGAGCAGTAGCTAGCTACCAAGGCTCGGTGGAAGCACAAAGAGGCAGTTTCCCGTAAAGAGTACTACTAAAGGCACATGACTAGGTGTCGGATCCCATACATACCATTGCACGTGACACGTACGCACGACATGCCCGATATGCTATGGCATCACAACATAACCATACATCAACACAACTTTTATTTAAGAGGCTCACACGAGCCTTGCGTAATATGTTCTTACAGGTAGGGGTCACATGACCCGACACTCAAGTCATACAAGCAAGTTCATACAAACCAAACGGAAGCATAAAGCTGTCTGAGTACAAACAGTTGAAAGGGTAAAAAAAAGGCACATGGCCAGACTATCTACAACCCGCCACAGGGCATAAGGTCGTGGCTAGGACACCAGCTATTCGGCATCATCGACATCTAGATAGAACCCACCTGATGGGTCCTGAGTCTCATCTGCAACATTTATTAAACAAACATGAGTACAAACGTACTCAGCAAGTCTTTAAAGCAGACCTAGACTAATTATGCTCATGTATCAACAAGGGGAGTGGTGGAGTTTATGCAACAATGCCAGCTTTGACTCATGGCTAACCTATACTACACAATTTTAACTCTTTGGTTAAATTTTAGATATTGCACACGAGTCCTCTAACTCCAAAACAATACACCACCATGGATTCACTTTCGTCTCCTCAGTGCCATCCACGGTACTCACACTTGTCTTGATATTTTCATGAGTATCCATTAATTTATCTATGAACAACATAAGTTCTCCAAGTAGTCCATATCCGAGGACGTGGCTATTCGAATAGTTTCATACCCTGCAGGGGTGTACTTCTTCACATACGCTCTTGCCACTTATCGTTGTGTGCTCATAAAACCATGCACCTCGACAACCTTCAAGCGGAAGCCCAGCGAGGGAGTCGGCCCCGACCGCCAATCACACAAGACCTCTAGTCCAGGCTATCGCCTATTTGGGACTGAACCCGCACGGAAGTCCGCCCGAAGTTTCCGCTACGGCCCCAAACGATGTGCGTAGGGTTCCCAAGCCCACCATCCGGGTGACCCTTGGTACACCGTGCCACTGCCTACCGCGTCGTAACCCACCCCTAGGGTTAGCGCTACACACGGCCTCCAGCATGCTATAAACACCAGAAACTACTTGCAACTCCTGGACCAAGGACTAAGTGACTGATAAGTCGAGAGGGGTCGAGTTACCGGAACCCAATGTGTGGTAGTAGCTAGTATTGGATCACAAACGCAGAACTCAGTTCCTAAGAACGGTCCCAATGAGACGACATGCTATGTACTCCTACATAGCCTCTTATCGCTAACTTTATCAAATCGAGTTCATCATAACCTTATCACATCAGAACAACATTGTTGCACTCTAGTTCATCACCCAGATGAATCATACCTGACACAACTCTAAGCATAGCAAGCATAGTAGGTGAAGTAAGCAAAGCACATCACGGCACAAGCATCTACCAGATATGCTAGGTTGCAAGGTTTAGCTATTTACTGTGACAATGACAGGTCATGCATATGAATGGGTTCATCTACCGTGTATGACAGACAAGTGAACGTTTGTCCTAATGCAATAAATAAGAGCAGGAGCGAGAGAGTGGGATGTTATCGGAATGATCAAAGAGGTTGCTTGCCTTGCTGGGAAGTAGGAGGTTTTCTCGTTCGTTGGAATACTCGGAGGTATCCTCAAAAGCAGGGCCTACCGCAATGTAGATAGAAAGCAATCAATACACGGCAAGTGCAACAATATGATGCATGATCATGACATGGCAGCATGTATGGATGAGCTAATGCAACTATTGTCCAAGTTAAATGAAGTGATTTTGAATATAGGTTCAAAATCATTCTCCATTTCATGTTTCATATGTTAACCTATTAGTAAATGTCAATGTTCATCTACTTAGGTTGCTCTAACATGCATGATAACAACACCATTGGATTCATTGGATTTTTCTGATAAATTTTCATATATAAATTATTTCAATCTGAGTAATAGATTAATTTCTATGAATTTTCTAATTTAACTATTTTCTGGAATTAATTTAAATCAGATATTCCTTTATTGCATCAACACTGCGTCAGCAATGCGTTAGCAGTCGGCTGACCAAGCCAAGTCAATCCTCACATGTGGGGACCACATGTCAGTGACTCAATCACTTAACTAGTGAATTAAAACTAATCCTAATTACTTAACAGCACTGGGCCCACTCGTGAGTGACTAATTAGGTTAATTAGCTTAATAATTATTTTTATTACCCAAACCCAGCTTGACCCAGGGCTGGTCCCACCTGTCAGGACCCAGGGGTCAAACCCCGTGGTCAAACAGGCCAGGGTTGCTGGCGACGAACCTCCAGCGACACCAGAGACGGCTGAGGGCGTCGGAGATCCTGCTCTGATGACCAAAATGATGGCGGAGGGCACTGGGAGAACCTATGCTCGAGCGCGTGTCGATCTAGCCCCATACCAAAGGCTGGGGTTGTCGGAAACGGCGCCGGCATCGAGGTCAGCGGCTGCCGGAATCGGGCAACCTCGAGCTCATCGCTCCAGCATGCAACATGAGGGCAGCTCGGCTCCTACAGCGCCTATGAGATCCTACAAACACATCGGCGGCCTCAGAAGAACCTCTCGAGCACCAGAGCGCGGCCGGCGTCGAGCTCGAGCGGCGGAGCACTTCGGACCTCGATGAAATCAATGGCTACAGCATGGGATCGACCAGGGGAAGAGGGGGAAAGAAACAGAAGCTCACAGTGGTCTCGGAGCCGTTGGAAGCGAGCTCGGGGACGGCCTGAGGACGGAGAACGTCGACGGCGATCAATGGAGCCAAAGGTTGGGGACGACCTCGGTGAGGCGTCTGGGGGGCTTCCGGCGAGGTGAGGCTTGCTGAGGAGGATGAGGGCGATGAGGCGGAGCTCTGGAGCTACTCAGCAAGGCAAGGGAGCGGCTGGAGCAACAGCGCTACAGCGGTGGGGCTTTGGCAGTCATCGCGACAGAGGGGGAGAGGAAGAGAGACGGGCGAGAGCGAGAGGGAGAGAGTGATGAGGACGGCTCCCTGAGATTATCCCCGTCGCGCTGGCGAGGGGGGGGCAGGTAGGCAGCTGCCGGCATGGAGGCATGGCCGTGCACGCGTGGCGGCCACACGCGTGTCCTCCTGGCCGCCAGGAGGACGATGACCTCCCTGGGCCAGGTGGGCCGGCCTGGCCTGGGCCTAGGTGAGCTTCCTCTTTTCCTGATAGTTTTTGTTTTCTATTTTCTTTTGTTCTGACTTTTGTCTATTTTATTTCCAGGCACAATTGCTAAGTCATAAATATCCCAAATATTTTATAGCATTAAGTTTGAATATTTCAAACTTATGTAAAAAGTTTCAGGATATTTTAAAATCTGAAATAATGATAATGCTTTATTTGCCAATTTTAGATGCTTTATGATTTATTTTTGAAATGCTATAACTGTCTAAATATTTTAAATGACCCCTTGTATAATCGTGTCCACATTTATCAGACATAGGGGACATTTTAGATGGGCATTTTGGATTTGTTGGTTTTTCACAAACATTAAGTTGGTTTGATTCAAATGAATTCTTTTTTGGTTTCTTTTGATCCCCATTTCAAGTTGATGCAAAATTGAAATATGATGCACACACATGCTGTCCTAAGACAACTAGCTAGGGATGTGACTCCATCACTACTTCACCTACCTGAAGTCTTCATTGACAAAACCCAAGGTTAGTTTATCCCTGTAAAGGGGGGATGTCACATCAAGGGGGAGCTTTACTCTAAGACTTGAGTCAAAGCATCTCATAGCATGTGACAACATTAACAAACTTTATGTAAAAGTGGTAACCCCACTCGTGCTTAAACGATGAGTATGAGCTATGATCAAGTATTCTTACTTGGCTCCTAAGTCAATATACTCGTATATAGATGACAATGTCCTTGCCAAAAGTGCTTGATAGATGCTAGAATGTATGTGCATGTTTGCCATGGTTTCATTTGATATCTTATTGTGTGAGCATGTTTGTCTGCATTTCTTTATCCATTCGAGGACATCCAACTATAGATATTTGGTTTTATTTTATCTTTTGCCAATTGGATGGACAAGAATGCCTAGGACCCTTCTCTATCTATCTATGCCTTCTCATATCAATTTCTATTCGTGCTACATCACAAAACTTGAAAAAGCACTTCTCGATCCCTTTGTGTGAGATGCACTCGGAGTCCATATCGACAAGGTTGCAATTCAAAACCTCCCTACAGTGTAACTTGGTGTGACCTTCACAAAATTCTTGGCTCCATCGATTTCCTAGGGTTGATTTGATTTTGCACCTTGGTACCACCGATACCATAATATCGGTTGCACTGAGTTTCCATGTCAACTAACCGTAGTGGAACTCGGTGGCACCAAATTTTAGTATCGGTGACACCGACAGTGAGGGGTATATATTCCGTGGACCCAACACTTTTAAATAGAGTCTTCAAACATCATGTTCCCCAGCCCCAAACTGCCGCACCTGGACCCCTGATCATCGCCCTTGCTTTAAGCGCCTCCGCCGCTGGGATCCTCGTCGTTGACAGGAATCCACTCTGCCGTCGTCACTATAGCGGATCTTCACCGAGTTAGGGGATGATCCGATCTCCTCTTGCGCTCCATTGTCCGATTCATTGCGCATTCGGATACGTTTATCGATAAGCCACCATGATCTCGTAGATTAGCGAACAAAGAAATTTTTAGGGTTAACCATTCGAAGAACAGGTCTCGGTGTCACTGAGTCACAAAAATCGGTTCCACCGATTTTGGATCTAGGCTTTCTGAGGGTGGTCTCGGTGAGACCGAGTTGTTTCCTTTGGTTTCACCGAAGTGACTGCGAAATCTCTATGAAGCAGACCATCTGTCTCGGTGAATCCAAAAATTCTGACTCGGTGCTACCGAGTTTTGTTCTGCAGAAAGCTAAAACTAAGGTTTTCTTTGTTCAAACTTTTGAAACTTCTGTGTTTTGTGATTCTCGACCTATTTGCTCTTCCATACTCTTTTCATAGGGCCAGAGATATCAGATTTAGTGGACAGCCAAAATTGATGAGGACATGACTACCTTCGATACGACCAAAAATGTTGCATATATGCAAATTTGTGAGGTGATTTCTTATAAGAATTATGCAATAATTTATTTATGGTATTCGGAACAAAAATACTTCACCTATTTTTATTTTATGCCTAAATGCAGAATGGTCGAACACTTGTATGAACCACGTCTGATGACAAAGGAAGACGAAATTGTTGGGTGCTATTCAAGAGGTCCTCTAATGTCAAAGTAAACAATTAGGTGTTGTTCAAGAAGTTCTCTCATGTCACTTTTAGCCCAAGAGAAGATAAAGTCCAAGTCTCTCACGTTCTGGACTCAGATTCGGACTGCACAGACACACTTGTCTCAAAACACCAACAACTTTGTAATACGGACTCGGAATTGGGTGATTATTTTTTGTTGTAAACTAGATTTCATATGCGTTCCATCCTAGTTGGAATCACCTTAAAATTCGTCAGGATCGCGAAGATATCGACGAAACAATCTGACATCGCAACAGAATCCGAGTCAAACTACAAGTCCAAAGGTGTTGCATCACCTCCACTTGGGCCCATGGGCCTTGTACGACCTAGGGTTGGTTTTAGGGTGTCTTGGGACGTCCTCCCACCTCCTTGGCCGCCATCCCTTGCTCCTATATAAGTAGATCAATCTAGTAGCTTTTCCTTTGGGTTTTGTTTAGTTAAAAGTTAGCCATTGCAACTGCGTGTACTTTGTTTGTGTCCAACGACCAGACCAAGACCGCTTTCGGAATATTTCATATATATTCGCAATATTCAGATTGCATTATCATATTCTTGCTTGTTCTTCGATTGCTTGCAGGAATAGACCTTCGTGGTCAGGTTGATCGTGCTCCGGCGTGGTCAATAACCTCTTGGAGATTGGTTTAGTGATTGCTAAGGCGCAACATCGTGCACGTTCGTAGTCGGATCGTCAAAGTCTTCTCCACCAAATCGATAGTTCTCATCTCATCGAAAGATAGGGACCCTCGCCTCTATCAAAAATGATCTCAGAGATCCCAGCATTGATGCAGATCCAGGCACTAGTCCTGATGGTATCTCATCTTCTTATGGTGACATTCCTAGCTCACCATACTTACCAAAGGCAGCAACTAGAGCCAGAAGGAAGCTGAACTCAGATCAAGAGGACTCAGATTTTGTGCCAGATATGGTCCCTGCCAAGCCAAAGCTGGACAAGGTAGACAAGGCTGCCAAGAAGCCTGCTAATGAGGCTACCTCAACTAGAAAGGTAGTAAGGAAGGAGTATGCCAGTTTAGAGGATGGGAAATCACATGAGAGTGCTAGGGTTTCCATGTCTATTGAACCCCCAAGGAAGTCCATGCCCAAGAAGGTAGGATAGAAGAAAAGAAGGAAGAGGATCATACATGTTGTTGGAAGACCAAATTCAATGTATGAAGATCCAACTGAGGTTGAGGAAGAGGAAGAGACAGCTACCAAGGATCCTCCTAAGAAGAAGAAGAAGCTGCTAGTTGATGCTATGCCAAACCAGGCCTCATCTAGGAGCAAGCCAGCTGCACCCAAGAAATCCACTGCTCCAAAGCGCAAGAGATTTTCCAAAGACATCCCAGCTGCTGCCAAGAACAAAGGTTCTACCTCCAGAGAAGTTGAGGAGGAAGCATTGCCAATTTCGATGAAGCTAAGGCCACACCTTCCTAAGCATAATACTAGCCATCTGCTTGCTGAGGACATGAAGAAGAGGAAGGATTCTAGATTGAGAGAGTGGAGAGACATAGATCCCTACTCTCGGAGGAGAAGGACAGCTGTAGACTGCAGATTCTACACCAAGGAACAACAAGACTTTTATGAGACTATTTTGTTTGACAAGAGCCCTACAGTTAGTGATATCAGGTATGTTAACTGGAAGTACATCAAGGAGAACCAAGATTAGTTTCCAAGTGTGCAGGATAATTTCCAATGCGTTGGCATTGATGAGTTTGTTGGAAGAGTGTTCACTACCTGGAATGACAAGATGATCATGCGGTTCTACTCCACTACGCATTTCTATGGAGATGGTAGGATTGTATGGATCACTGAAGGCACCAAATATGAATCCACTATTGAAGAGTGAGATGCCATCTTAGGAGCCCCATAGGTGCAAGAAGGTGACTTGGATGTGTACTCTGAGCCCAAGGAAAGCCACAACTCCATGGCCAATATGTATAATGAGATCCCTGCTGCAAACTTGAAGTCACACATGCTTGTATCCATCTATTTTCTCGAGGCTGGTCTACACACCACCAACACCATCTTGAGGCATACATTGATGCCTGGAGATGAGAAGATGATCAGAGGTTATTCTATCAACATGTTGCTCCATCTTGATCAACACACCATATTTAGAGTGATGGGCTTGACAGTTGAGACCGTGAAGTGGACTGCTGCAGATCAGAAGAGATCATGTGGATATGCACCATATATTCAGATGCTTATCAACTCCCGGCTGGAGAAGCACGTGGATGCACTTGATCGACCACATATGTCACTTTTGCCAGAGCTAGAACACAATGCCATGGTGATGGATCCAGAACATCCCACCTCATCTACATCACAAGCACAGCCAGAGGCAGCCAGAGACACTAGTGCTCAGGTGCCAAAGACCCGAAGTGTGAAGATGGATCTTCTTCTCAATTTTGTACTCAGCATGCAGAAGGAAATTGGAGATATCTTCAAGAACCAAGAGAGTCTGGGAAGTATTGTTCAGACCAAGTTTCACATTCTCAACAACAAGGTGGATGAGCTCACAGTGACTGTAAATGAGATCAAGAGAGAATTTGATGGCATTCCTAGTCCCCACACCACAAATGATGAGGAGGACAATCCACCCGTTAAGACTGACACCCAGTTCAGGACTCAAGCCAGGACTCCTATAGTGCCAGCTCCAAAGTTGAGGCCTTCTTCATCAATACCTGCTATAGCTCCATCAGCTCCATCAGCTCCATCAGCTACACCAGCACCTCCAATTGCTACTCCAACTCCATTCATGACGTTCGCTAAAGTCTTCGGCGAAGCCGTTCTCTTGACTCCATCATCAGCTATCGTAGGAGATTAGTTCCAAAGAGGTGTTTAGTTGTATACCTTTGAACTTTATGGTAACTTGTTGCCAAAGGGGGAGAAGATGTATAGATCATTAGGGCTTCGAGAGAGGGAGAGTGTTGCTTTTTATCGCTCTTTAAAAACATTGGTATCTTTTGGCTTTCTATTTGTGTTAAACCTTGTTTGTGTTTGATCATACATTTGATGTGTGTTGCTACTATGAGATGCTTATGAGATGATCATTCACTTTTGCTTGTTGTGTTGTGCTATGATGTTCATTCATATTACTCTCGCACACCACCAAGTTGTATGTGACATGGAAGAGTGCCCCATATACCTGATCGATTGTGCATCTGCATTCAAATGCAAATTCAAAATAGTGCACAAATTTAGGGGAGCTCTTGCTTATAACATACTTCTCAAAGCGACGATTATATTCATTGATTATATCATATGTCGAAGCTTTGATCTATATGTTATCATCAATTACCAAAAAGGGGGAGCTTGAAAGCACATTTGCTCCCTTGGTGGTTTTGGTAATTAATAACAACATATATCTCATTGTACTAATGTTTCCACTAAGTATATTTTAGGAAAAGTTCAATGATCGAATAGCAAAAGGATTGTGAAGAGACCCATAGATGCAACGAATAGGATTGGCAAAGCTTCAAGCAAGAAGACTCTACATTTTACTTTGTGAGAAATCACTTTGAGTCTATAGGAAAGCCAATACTATTAAAAGGGGGTGAGGTATTGTGGGTGAACAAAATGCTCCACGTGCACAAGTGATAGTCACCAAAAACACCCACAAGCTCTTCCACAAAATTCTGTCAAAAGCCTCTCATGCAAAATCGGTGCCACCAAATATTCCTACTCGACCCTATCGATTTTCACCTCAAATAGATCCCAGCCAAACCCTAAGTTTTTGGTACATCCGATTCTGCATTGGTGCCACCGAGTTTAGGTCGCCAACCTTCTGTTGCCCCTTTTCTTAAAATCGGAATTTATGATTTTTTGGATCGGCGCCACCGAGTTTTACAGTCTGACCGTTGGTCACCTTTTCGGTACTGCCAAGACTTACATATCGGTCTCACCGAGATTCAAAAGTTGCTACCTTTTGGGCAACTCGGTACCACCGAGTTTTCTACTTTAGTGTCACTGAGTTGGCAACTTAAGGTGTAATGGTTGGAATTTTGGAGATGCCTAAATATACCCCTCCACCACCACTCACTCGCAAGAGAAGAACTCAGAACAGTTCCCCACTTATCACATCTGATTTTCTGAGAGAGAGCCACCTACTCATGTGTTGAGATCAAGCCATTCCACTCCAACCATATGGATCTTGATTTATAGCCTCCCCAAGTTGCTTTCCACCCAATCAATCTCTTCCACCAAAGCCAAATCTATGAGAGAGTGATTGAGTGTGGTGGAGTCTATCATCTTGAAGCACAAGAGCAAGGAGTTCATCACCATTATCAAGCCTATTACCTTTTGGAGGGTGGTGCCTCCTAGATTGGTTAGGTGTCACTTGGGAGCCTCCTACTTCGTGTTGTGGATTTGAACCAAGAAGTTTGTAAGGGCAAGGAGATCGCCTACTTCGTGAAGATCTACCCCGAATAAGGCTAGTCCTCCATGGATGTAGGCCATCATGGAATATACAAGGTTGCTTCTTCATGGAACCCTCCGTGGGTAGAGCCCCCCGTGGACTCTCAAGACTATTACCCTCCATGGGTTGTTGTCTCCATAAACATGGACGTATGATAGCACCACCTATCGGAACCACGGGAAAAATCCCAGTGTCTCCAAATTGTGTTTGATCTTCCTCCCTATCCTCTATTACATATGCTTGTCTTTACTTTCCGCTGCTATACTCTTAGACATGCATGTGTACGGTGTGCTTGACTTGCTATCATTGCTAAAATCTATCAACACTTAAAATTGGGAAAATGTAGGATTTTATTTGGTCAAGTAGTCTAATCACCCCCGTCTAGACATACTTTCGATCCTACAATTAGGCGTGTCATGGAGGAATCCACACACACACACGCATGACGAGCATCAATGGGAGGACATGGAGAGGGCGATGGCCCTCTCTGCGGCCGGCAACGTGGCCATCCTTGAGCTGGAGATGGATGTTGTCGTCAAGGAGGAGGTGAATGAGGAGGTGGAGGAGGAGCCGCCCCTTGAGGCGTGGAACCCCGAGCTAGTGAGCCAGAAGTGGGGGTGGTCGACCACTGCATCGGAGATGGCCAACGCGTTGGCTGTCCAGCCGTCAGCACCACGCTGCCGCGATCACCCGAACTGGATCATGAACCATAGGAGGAGGTGTTGAAGGCGCCGCAAGTGCCTCCGGCCTAGCAGGGGACGCCAGCTCACCTTTGCCGCCTCCCTATGTCGACCTCACCAGCGACGACGAGGAGGAATAGGATAGTGCTCCTAAAGACGATGGAGGCTTCACCGACGGGTGGCATTGTCTATATTTTATCGTTGTTTTATATTTATATCTGTGGTTTATATTAGTTGCTACGAGGCTTGTGTATATTTTTACCCTTTTATCTATGTTTTATATTTAAAGTTGGCTAGTTAATGAATGGCAGACTTATGAACTAGGGTGCCCTATGAACTATCGACGGCCTCTATTGCCGGCATTAATGTTTAATTAAAGCTAATGCATGGTAATGTGATGTTTAATTAAGGCAAAACTTGAATTTGAACTAACATTTGAATTGTAAGCGACGAGTTGATCCTAAGTTGATCCAAAGTTGCAATGATAATGTTACCCTATGTTCCAATGATCTAACAACAAACAAAAGAAAAATAGACTCCTTAACCCTAACCCTAAACCCTAACCCTCACCCTTTATTACAAATTATTATAAAGATAGTTCAATTTTTCAAGAATGAAAAATAAAGTTTATATCCTTCTTACTCACACTAAAATGAAGCTCTGGTAATTTTTTTGATTTGTTTTTGATTTTTTGTAAACCTAAACCCGCTACCACTCTCATCTCGAACGCTATACACCCACGTATGTGATAGCTCATAGGTGTGTAGGATTTTTCATGGAAATGTCCATAAACCAAGATTTTTTATCATAACCATGTCACATACAACGACATTGTGCCCATGTCTTTCATTTTTTTTATTTTTTTGAACTAGTTCTTCTCATCTGAACTTGGAAATGGTAGCTCAACTCAAAAAAAGTTTTTTCATAAAAAAAATCCCTCAACTAAGTTTATTTTTTTATTATAACTATGTATTATCAAAGGACGCACCACAAAGGTTTCCTATTTTTTTGAATTAGTTAAGGTCATATGAAAGTTGGTCAAACCTAGGATAACCCCGTTGTCCGGCTAAAAACCCCACAACATCTCTCCCAACCCTAGCGTCGAATTGCAGTCATCCGATCATACCCTAGCACCAAGCGACAACCCTCAGATATGGTCTTCTAGAAGGAATTCTTAGGGCAGGCTACGTGTGGGTTGGATCACATGGACGGATCCACATTGTTGGATCGTTGGGTGATCCGCGAGATGTTGGTTCTGCTCGCCACTCGTTCGCCCAAAATGAAACCAAGTATCGTTTGGGCCTTCGCTAGGCGTTGACTGTCGAAGGGGGAGGTGCCGCTCTGGCTCCCAGTCCTTATGCATAGCCGGCTATTTAAGCCGGACAAAGTCCCTCGGTCCTAGCTCATCCGAGTGCTCCCTCTCTCCACCGGCACCCGAGCACTCCCCTCTCCAAGCCCCTCAGCCATGCCACCATGCCGCCAGTATTACACGATCGAACACCGTCTCTACCTCCTTCGGCAGGTCCAAATCCGGAGGGAAGCGGGGCTAGCTCTAGAACCGGAGGAGGATTTCAAGGAGGGAGAGGACATGGGAAGGATCATGAGGAGGAGGCTCCATAGAAGCTAGAGGAGGAGGCGCCACCGGAGAAGCCGGAAGAGGAGGCGTCGGCGGTCGTGGATTTGTGGCCCGAGTAGCTGGCCATCCTCAACTCCATCATCTCGGAGTCATCTACGATGGCCTGATGTTTTTGTCAGCAGCAGATGGAGGCAGCATGGGCGGCATAGGCGGCGGCGCGGGTGGATTAGGCTCCGATGCAGGCGGATCAGGCCATCTTTGACGACGAAGATGCATAGTACACTAGGTAGTACGTAGGATATATATTGCATGCTTTTGTATGGATATGAGGGATGATATATGTTGCATGCTTTTGTATGGACATAATTGATGGTGGGAGTGACATTTTTCTAGACGAGCATGACGTGCGGCGGTAGTCCTTCTTTGGCCTGTGGCAGCTGGAAGCTGTAGTGACATTCATCCCCATAAAAGAAGCAAGTGTAACATAGATGGAGGGAGTGACATTTTTCTAGATGGAGGGAGTGACATTTTTCTAGATGGAGGGAGTGACATTTTTCTAGATGGAGGGAGTGGCATTCATCCCCATAAAAGAAGAAAGCATAACATAGATATATGGGTAAATAAGGTGGGCGAAGCTCGCACATAGTATTGCACCCTCGCCTCGGACTGTGGTAGCTGGAAGGTGGAGACGAGTGCGAGAAGAGAGGAACCAGCGGCAGAAACCATGGCAGCACACATCAGCGCATGCAGGCAGGCTAGCTGAATCACGTGCCATGCATAGTAGGCTTCTATATCGTGGCGCTGCGCATCAGCGCATGCAATGGCCCAACGGTCCAACGAAACCAGGGCTAAATGGTCCAAAAGTGCCACCGTCCAACGCGGCCCCACATGTCAAGTCCAACGGGCGACACAGTCCAGCGCGGCCCCACTCGTTAATAGTCAACGGTGAAACCATTGATCCAATGGCATCCTCCACTCTGAAGATTTGTGAGGGTTTTAGACAAGAGAGTGGATAAAAGTGAGCAAAAATTAAGAGCGTGAGGATGAATGAGTACAAATAAAAACCAGGGGCACGATTGTAGAAAACCCAAAATTTAATGACATGATGGCATGATGACATGATGCAATGCAAAAACAAATAAACAATGCGGTTATCACGAAAACATGGAAGGCATCTAGAACATCGGTCTCGGGCTGTTACACATATGCTAGTGGGAATTTTTCATTATAGAACTTGGCTTGTATATTCTGATGACGGGCTTCCTCAAATGCCTAAGGTCTTCATGAGCGAGAAAGTTAGATGCACACCCACTTTGCTTCAGTTGAGCTTTCATACACTTATAGCTCTAGTGCATCCGTTGCATGACAATCCCTACTCCTCGCATTGATATATATTGATGGGCATCTCCATAGCCCGTTGATACGCCTAGTTGATGTGAGACTTTCTTCTCCACTTTTACCCCCTTGAAACCTACCACCAAATTCCACTTCACCTTTATGCTATATCCATGGTTCGCGCTCATATATTGCATGAGTAATAAAAAGCTGAAGCACGTTAAAAAGTACAATCCAATTGCCCAACTTAACACCATGGTGCTTGACATTTGTATTTATGTGCTGAAGACGAAGGCATGTTATACTTATATGATAAAATGAATAGGGGTGAACATTCTTTAAGGATTGTATATTTTGAATCTTGATGATTGCCTCTCTCTCTCTTGATCTTGATCTTGATCTTCAATACAAAGTTCACCGCATCTTCGTGGTGATCTATTCGATGTAATCTTCTTGTGCGGTGCGCTTGTTGGGATCTGATGAATAGTGGGTTTATGTTCATATTTTTCATGAAATAATATTGATTTCCTTGCTGGTCCCTCTTTACATACGCATGATTATATGATAGCTTCATAATTCTCTATGATCTATTGAAATACTTTCGCCAACTAGATTGATATTTTTTAGTGGGAGACGTGCGTTGTAGTGGGTTCAATCTGGTTGTGCTCTATATCCCAGTGACAGAAAGGGACAAGAGATGTCTTTGTATTGTTTCCACTAAGGATAAAATTATGGGGTTTATTCATATTGATTGAATCAACTTTGTCTACATCATGTCAATGTTCTCCAAACATTACTCTGTCTTACTTAATACTCTAGATGCATGCTGGATAGCAGTTGATGGATGGAGTAATAGTAGTAGATGCAGGCAGGAGTCGGTATAATTTCTTACGGACGCGATGCCTATATGTAATGATCATTGCATGAACAAATATTGCATAACTATGCGCTTTTCTATCTATTGCACAACAGTAATTTGTTTACCCACTGTATGCCTACTTAAGGAGAGATGCCACCAGGGAAAACTATGGCCCCCGGGTCTATCCACTTATATATTTACAAAAACCTATATTACTTTGTTATTACTATTTACCTTTTATTTTATTTTTCAAATTACAATTATATACTATCATCTACACACTTCATTTTCTTGCAAGTAACCAGCCCAAGGGAATTGACAACCCTCTTGCTCGCGTTGGGTGCAAGTGTTTGCATCTTTGCGCGTAGTCCCTAAAGACGGGGGTTGCATGCTACTCCTATTGGTTCGATAACCTTGGTTCTCAGTGAGGGAAATACTTATCTATATTATGCTACATCACCTTCTCCTCTTTGCGGAAAACCCAACGCAGATCACATGTATCAGGAAGGATTTCTGGCTCCGTTGCCGGGGAGTATCACCAACCTACTATCAAGTACCTTCACACAAATTATCATTTACTCATTCTACTTTTTATTTTCTATTATATTTTGCTTGCTATATAAAAATCAAAAATGCAAAAAAATATCTTTGCTAGTTGCTAGTTTACTTCTTTCTTGCTCGGTCACCATGTCTTAAAATAGATTCCATAATATTTCCTATTACCAAAGGATGCCTGAAATTGAAAGCTCCACGAAAACTTTCATGACCTCACAATATGAGAACAATAAGAAAATAGTTGCTGAAATTAAGGAACACTCAACTTTCCTTGATGCAATTAGTAAACAACTTGATGAAGTCAATCAAGAAGTATCTAATCTTCAATTACAATATGCTCAAACTGAAGAATTGTTAGGGAATATTTCAGACAAACAAACCACTCTAGTAATAGAATGGCTGCTAAACCAGAGTCTCTTCCTATTAGTAATCATGATGAAGATCTTAAAATGATTGGTACTTATCCTATTGAATCTTTGTTTACTAATCTAAAAATTGATGATAAAGGGACTGGAGATGAGCCAAGTTTAGTTAGAAGAGTCTCGTTTGTTAGGAGGGTGATGATTCTAATGCTGAAAAGGTGGGTTTGGAGAGGTCAAAACTTTAACTAGTGATGTGCCCACTATCTTGGACTACAAGGACTTTAATTATGAAAAATGCTCTTTAGTAGAATGTATTTCCTTGCTGAAATCCATTATTAGCTCACCCAATGCTTATGAACAAAAGAAAGCTTTTACTCAACATATAGTAGAAGCGATGATAAAAGCTTATGATGAGAAACTTGAGCTAGAAGTTTCTATTCCTAGAAAGTTGAATGATGAATGGGAACCTACTATTAAAATAAAAGTTAAAGAATATGAATGCAATGCTTTGTGTGACCTTGGTGCTAGTGTTTCAACAATACCTAAATCTCTTTGTGATGTGCTTGGTCTCACTAATATTCAAGATTGTTCCCTTAACTTCAATCTTGCGAATTCTACCATTAAGAAACCTTTAGGTAGAATAAATGATGTGCTTATTATTGCAAATAGAAATATGTGCCTATAGATTTCATTGTGCTTGATATTGAATGCAATCCAACTTTCCAACTTTTCCAATAATACTTGGAAGACCTTTCTTACAAACTATAGGTGCAATCATTGATATGAAAGAGGGAAACATAAGGTTCCAATTTCCATTAAATAAAGGGATGGAACACTTACCAAGGAAGAGAATTAAACCACCTTATGAATCTATTATGAGAGCTACTAATGGGTGGAGTTTCAAAGATGACAACACTTGATCATATGCATTATGCCTAGCTAGGGGCGTAAAACAATAGCGCTAGTTGGGAGGAAACCCAATAGTTATCTTATTTTCTTGCATTTTACTTTCTATTTGATTTTTATTACATGATTATTGCTACTGTAATGGTTGTGTTTTTATGTTTAAATTAGTTTTTGTGCCAAGTAAAGCCTTTGGGGTGACTTGTATGATGAGTAGAATTGATATGGTACAAAAACAGAAACTTTAGCGTCTAGTGCAGAATTTCTTTGATTTAAGTGGAATGCCTATTTGATATGAAATTTTACACAATACTGCTATAAAAATTCTCCAGGTTGTCCTCAGAATTTTTGGAGTTACAGAAGTATAGTTTCTTTATAGATCATTATAAATTGTTCTGTCTTCGCTTGCATTTGGTTGTTTTCATGATGCCATGGATTGTATCAGGGGGTATAAGACATGGAGAAGTTAAAATACAGTACCTTATGCTATAATAAAATAATAATAAATTTACAATATTACCTAAAGTATTTGAGATGTTTATTATACTAACGGATCTCACGAATGTTTCTATTGAGTTTTGTGTGCTGAAGTTTTTATGTTTTGAGTGCTATCACTATGTATGAATAAATAAGGAGCGGCGAGAGCCTAAGCTTGGGGATGCCCAAGTCACCCCAAGTCAAATTCTAGGCATGCTCAAGCGTCTAAGCTTGGGGATATCGCATCCCCTCTCTCGTCTCAATCCTTCTGTATGTCACTTGGAGCTATATTTTTATTCATCACATGATATGAGTTTTACTTGGAGCATCATTTGCTTTAGTTTGTTTTTGTTTTATTTTTCCACAATCATTGTTTTCTGGACACACCTAGTGGAGAGAGATACAAGATCACCATGATTTATTAGAATACTCTTTGTGCTTCACTTATATATTTTAAGCTAAGTAGTTGCTCTAGTACTTCACTTATATCTTTTAGAGCATGGTGGCGTATAGTTGTAAAGAAATAATTGCACTCTCGTTCTTCACTTATATTTGTTTAAGTTAATACATAGAGACGGTACTTCACATGGTTTAAAAGACTAGTCTAAAAATAATAGGTATTCAAGGAGTGCATATTCAAAACCTTCATGTAGCACATACAAGAGAAATTTTGAGTTAATTATTTTAATGTGGTGATGTGAAGAGGCATGAGTGAATGATTATTGATAAGTAAGAGTATCATCAATTAAAGGTTGTTAAGTCGTTGTTCACCTGAATATTTTTATGGCATGGTGATGATGTGTGAGCATTCTTATTCCTCGTCGAAATCCTAGTGTTGTTTAAGTCGGAGGCACGCGATGGTTAACTCCACCCAACCTCCTCCGCAGGGGAATGTGTGTAGTACTTTGCTTTGGGAAGTTAATAAAATCTTGCAATAAGTATGTGAGTTCTTTATGACTTTGGTAGATCCATGGATATACGTACTATCACCACCTCATATTTGCTAGCTTCTTTGGTACCATGCATTGCCCATTCTTACCTCGAGGATCGGTACAACCTTCGCAAGTGCATCCAAACCTCGTGACATGATACGCTCTGTTACACATAAGCCACCTTATATCTTCCTCAAAACAACCACCATACCTACCTATCATGGCATGTTCATAGTCATTCCGAGATATATTGCCATGCAACTTCCACCATTACATCATATGACTTGTACTTTAATTTTCATATTGCTTTTCATGATCATATAAGCTAAGATAGTATTTGTGGCAAAGCCACCGTTCATCATTTGTTGATACATGTTACGCTTGATCATTGCACATCTTGGTACACTGCTAGAGGCATTCATATAGAGTCATGGTATCTTATCAGTTTTTCATATCGAGTTATAAGTAAATAAAAGTGTGATGATCATCATTATTAGGGCAATGTCTCAGTGAAGAAAGGATGATGAAGAGAATGACTCCCCCATAATTTGGGATGAGACTTAGGATAAAAAACAAAAAAAAGGAAAAAAAGAGAAATGAAAGAAAAGAAAAAAGAAAGAAAAAGAGAAGAGACAGTGCTAATACCTCCTTTTCCACACTTGTGCCTCAAAGTGGCACCATGTTCTTCATATATAGAGTCTCTTGTTTTGTGACTTTCATATGCTAGTGGGAATTTTTCATTATAGAACTTGGCTTGTATATTCTGATGACGGGCTCCCTCAAATACTCGAGGTCTTCATGAGCAAGAAAGTTAGATGCACACCCACTTAGCTTCAGTTGAACTTTCATACACTTATAGTATTAGTGCATCCGTTGCATGGCAATCCCTACTACTTGCATTTATATCTATTGATGTGCATCTTCATAGCCCATTGATACGCCTAGTTGATGTGAGACTTTCTTCTCCACTTTTACCCCTTTGAAACCTACCAAAACATTCTACTTCAACTTTATGCTATATCCATGCTTCATGCTCATGTATTGCTTGAAGTTGAAAATGCTAAAGCACATTAAAAAGTACGATCCATTTGCCTAACTTAACACTGTGGTGCTTGACATTTGTATTTATATGGTGAAGATGGAGCCATGCTATATTTATATGATAAAATGAATAGGGGGTGAACATTCTTTAAGGATCATAATTTTTGAAACTTAGTGATTATGTTACTTATGTTTATGAATATTACTATGTTGATGTTTATTAATTCATCATTTCTCAATGATCATACTTGCAATAGATTGTGTGTTGGGTAGCATGTCACCTCAAAAATTCTGTTTTTATCATTTACCTACTCGAGAACGAGCAGGAATTAAGCTTGGGGATGTTGATATGTCTCCAACATATCTATCATTTTTTATTGTTCCATGTTATAAATTATAATACTATCATTCTAGGATACATTTTAGGCATGTATTTGTCAATTCATATTATTTTTTAGCACTAGCCTATTAACCTAGTGCCAAATTCCAGTTTTCGTTTTCTGCGTGTGTTTTGCTTTTCAGGTTTACAGTACCAAACGAAATCCAATTGGCACAAAACCTTTTTATGATTTTTTCTGGACCAAAAGAAGATCTGGAAGCTTTGGGAGAAAACCGAAGGCTGAACGGAGAGGCAGCACACATCAGGGCGCTCCCGGGTGGGTGGTCGTGCCCTGTTGTGTGCTTGCCCCTCCTGGCGCCTCCCGACGCCCCTCTCTGGCCTAGAAATTCCAATATATCCCAAAAAATCTAGGGAGCCTCCCGAAATGCTTTTTTCGCCGCCGCAAGTCTCTATTCTGTTGTGTGCCCATCTGGAGCCCTGTTTTGGTGCCCTGCCGGGGCGGGGATCTGTCACGGAGGGTCTCTACATCAACCTTGCTGCTCCCATGGTGATGTGTGAGTAGTCTACCAGAGACCTACGGGTCCATAGTTAGTACCTAGATGACTCTCTCTTCTCTCTCTCTCTCTCTCTCTTGATCTTCAATTCAAAGTTCACCACATCTTCGCGGTGATCTATTTGATGTAATCTTCTTGTGCAGTGCGTTTGTTGGGATCCGATCAATTGTGGTTTATGTTCCGATTGTTCATGAAATAATATTGATTTCCTTGCTGGTCCTTCTTTACATATGCATGATTATATGATAGCTTCATAATCTTCTCCGATATATTGAAATAGTTTGGCCAACTAGATTGATATTTCTTCAGTTGGACAGGTGCGTTGTAGTGGGTTCAATCTGGTGGTGCTCTATATGCTAGTGACAAAAAGGGTCAAGACACATCTTTGTATTGTTGCCACTAAGGATAAAACAATGGGGTTTATTCATACTAATTGAATCTACTTTTTCTACATCATGTCAATGTTCTCAGAGCATTACTCTGTGTTACTTAATACTCTAGATGCATGTTGGATAGTTGTCGATGGGTGGAGTAACAGTAGTAGATGCAGGAAGAAGTCGGTCTACTTGCTTACGAACGTGATGCCTACATGTAATGATCATTGCATGAATAAATATTGTATACCTATGCGCTTTTCTATCAATTTCCCAATAATAAAAAAATTACCCACTGTATGCCTACTTAATGAGAGATGCCACTAGGAAAAACTATGGCCCACGAGTCTATCCACTTATATATTTACAAAAACCTATATTACCTAGCTGTTATAATTTACCTTTCATTTTATTTTACAATTTAAAGTTATCTACTATCATCTACACACTTCATTTTCTTGCAAGTAACGAGTCCAAGGGGATTCACAACCCTCTTGCCCGCGTTGGGTGCAAGTGTTTGCTTTTTTGTGTCCAGTCGCTGAAGATGGGTACTCCTATTTGTTTAATAACCTCGGTTCTCACTGTGTCTATATTGTGCTACATCACCCGCTCCTCTTCGCAGAAAACCCAACGCAGATCACAGGTATCAAGTGTAAAACCATTTGAATAGTCGTGTCCATGGTCAAGGATAGTTGGATGACCGCTCTTGGGCTGCGTCCACTGGTTTGCAAAACTTGGTGTGTGTGGGTGTGGGAAAGAAATACTTCAGATGAGTCGGATGACTTGCTGAGATTAATGAAACTAGAGCAGTGACACTCTGTTTATACTGATATCCATAGCATGTTCACGCGGATATCTACAACATGTTGATGCACAAATTTATAAATGATATGACATGATATTGCACTCAAAATTAACTTTCCTCAAAACTACCTACTTAGTGCTCTACCATGCATTGTTTTACCTTGTTCCAAACATGGGTTGCTTGTGAGTACATTCAAAGTACTCAGTTGCTTGCCACTGGTTATTTAGTGGCCAGACATGAAAGAACATGATATGGTGAAGAGTACCTTGGTGAAGAACGTGCGATCTAGGACGCTTCCCGGTCATAATTCTTGTAGGTTAAGGGAGATGGCATGGGTTCACGCTATTGTTGAAGAATTCCGCTGCAAGTTGATGATTGATGTTTGGCCTTCATGGCCCTATCTATGGAGAGTCAACAATAATTGTCATAATTGTGTAAAACAATACATAATGGATGTAAGACTCTTGTTATTCAGTTTCTATGTGTTTAGTGAGCATTGATCTCTGGGATCACTCTACACGTGCATTCGGTGACTTCGACTTATGAGTCAGGGTCCATGTCGGGGTTTTGTCACGGCAGATGTCTGAAGACTTAGGTTCGAGGCCATCGCTAAGGCGGTGGACTCAAAGGGGTTGATTGGGACGAGAGACACGAGTTTACCCAGGTTTGGCCCCTCACAAAGAGGTAAAAGCCTACATCCTTCTTTGTGTTGTATTGATGGAGTATCGATTACAAGGGAGCGAATTCGCTTGACCTAGCTATCAATCAATTGGTTTCTGTCCTAAGCCGCCCCAGGGACTCACCTTTATATAGGAGGTCAAGGCCCTGGGGTTACAACCATCCAAACTGACTCATACAAGGTATTTGACCCTGTCTCTAAGACGCCTTGCCTTCTTGGGCAAGCCGTCTCCGGACGGCTTACACACCTGGGTCTCGCGCCATCTTCCGTCTCTAGGCATTCATCTTGGCCCATCTGGTAAGTCGCCATGTGGCCTTGCCTTCAATCTTCAGGTCCACCTTAAGGGTCTTGACTATGAGCTGCCAGGAGTGACTCGGCCCCTCCTGGGAGGGTCTCGCCACGGGGTTATATCCCCAACATTAGGCCCCGGATTGATTTGAATCTGTTCACGTCAATCTTCAAACTCATTTGGCGGCGAGTCTCACGTCTTCATTACCCGAGAGAGAAAATTCATAACTCGCCATGGAGGACATCGTCTTAGACACGTCAAAAAGATTTGATGACGTTTGCAATGGATCGTCTCATTAAACGGTCGGCCCGAAAATCGAGGCCTCTCCTTCGGTCAATCATCACTGCGCCTCCTCGATTCTCGTCTGGACTGTTGCTATCCCATCTCATAAATAGGCAAGTGAGGGGTCTCATTTCTTTTATCCTCTCCGCTGCCACCATCTCTCTGCTTCTTCCTCTTCCAGCGCTCTCACATCTGAAGCTCTACCGTCGTCACTGCATGTTTCTTGTCTACACCAACATTGGTCGTTGCATCACCCTGATCGTACCAGAGCTCGCCGGTGTCCCTCCATTTCACAGGATCCTTTCAGGTTCTTCCTCTTCTCTTTCATGGATACACATTAGTCCACCAAAGCTTTTCTGATTCCTTAGCCGCTCGCTAGAAACCCCACCGTAGATTCGATAACAAGAAAACCGTAGGCTCTAGCCCATATACGCGACACTCCATTTAGTAGGTCTGAGATACTCAACGTAGATCCTTTCTCAGACAGGCTTTACACATGAATGGTTTGCACTTCTGATGCCCTGTTTTGTTCATAATATATTTTCCTTTTTCTTTGTTCGTAGATCCTGTAGCAGTCGCCGTAATTAGGGAAATATGTTTGCACATACTTAGTAGAATTTCTACTAGTTGTTGCTTTGTTAACCCGCCATTGCACTGGCAACTCTCGCGATAATTTTAACCTGCCAAATATCGTTACCGCTTGCTATAGCTGTTCCACTGCGAGGCTTCTTAACCCGCCCGATTTATCTCCCTTTACAAATCTTAACCTGCCATCATGTCGAAAGCCCCTGCATCTTGTGATTGGGTTGGCTCCGGAGTGATTGAGTCGTTTCTCCATGACCTCATGGAGATGGGTGTCTTGCTGGCTTAGAATGTCATTCATTGGTAGGTTCCAGGGCCATAGATTATACCCATCCTTCAGGAAGGGGAAGTGGTCATATTTGTTGATCACCTCCTCCGAGGTTTTAGCCCACCCGGGTCAAAGTTTTTCCAGGATGTCCTTCACTTTTTCAAACTCCACCCACAAGATATAGGTCCCAATTTTGTCACCAACATGGGTTAATTCCAAGTCTTGTGTGAGGGGTATCTACAAGAACGGTCGTCTATTAACCTCTTCCGCGACTTCTTTTACGTCAACCGCCAGACTGAAGTGGCGGCTGGACCGAGTTTGGAACTTGGAGGCGTCTCTATCCAGAGGCGGAGAGATATGACCTTTCCAGCATCCACTTATATCCTTATGTAGCCCCCAAGATCCAATTTTGTATTGAAAATAGTAGACCGGGTCTTCCAACTTTTGTTATGTTGCAAGTAGCTTGGCTTGTAGCCCCAAAGTGACGGGGTAGTATAGATAATAAGCCGATACTTCCTTGAAAATAAGATCCAACTGTAACCCCCAAGTCTGGGTCATTATGCAAATGATGAGTCGGAGCTTTATTGCTTAGAAGCGCCAAGTGTAGCCCCCAAGTGTCGGTTTATCTTTTTTGAAGATGACCCGGGGCTTTCTAGTGTTGTAGACTTTGAGACAAATGACAAACATTAGCCCCCAAGTGTCAATTATATTGCCGTGGAGACGCCCATGGCATCGGCGGGAACCCCCGTGCCGCTGGGTCTCAGGACGGAGCGGTGCCGCCTGCGGGTGGTACGGCGAACTCCAGGGGTAGAAGAGTATCTTCCAGGCCGCCCATGTCGGCGCCTACGCCGTGACCTTCCCAGGACACGCGCGAAGAGCCGCGCCACAGAGCCCGTAGTTCTCAATGTCCCACGGAAAAGCTCTTGCGCATCACTCCCAAGGTGCGCGGGACCAGCATGCTCGCCAGCATGCTAGCAGGAGTGAGGTGCCGCCGCGGGATCACGGTGGTGCTCCTTCTAACACAGTTAGAAGTCAGAGCACCTCGCGTTCCTCATGTCGTTCGCTGCTGACCACATTGGAAGAACCGATGGCATGGCCACAACTACTCCTAAACTTCCCTCCTACAGCAGAGAAGCTCGACGAATGGAGAGCCACCATTCAGAGCCTCCTCAGCCTTGCAGATAAGTTTCGATCCACCGAGACGGCTCACGCCAGTGGTGAGAGGGCCGGAGGCGGTGCGACTTCGGTGCACTCTCCCCCATAGAAACAACGCCGGTCACCGACACGACGGACCGACGCTTACGATGGTTACTCGACGGCGTCGTTTGACCCCCGGACACACCGCGGCCAGCGTCAGTTCTTTGGGAACAGGGCAAGGAAGATGCTCGAACTGCAATCGAGCGGCAGCGGGAAGAGCGCCTTCAATCTGATAGGTGTGTGGGGCCCACTATAGACAAGTCTGCGCCAGGGTATCCTGTCAGCCTACCTTACAAGGTGGGTTGTCTAGCGTTTACCCGTGAGCTGCGGCAAGTCTAGTGGCCCAACTCCCGCACGTTCAAGCCAGAGGTCCCGGAGAAGTATGATGGCAAGACCTACCCATCGGAGTTCCTGAGCATCTACACCATTGCGGTGCAAGTTGACGAGGGCCACGACGACAAGATACTCACTAACTACTTCCCGTTGGTGTTCAAGCCCAACGTCAGGTCGTGGTTGATGCACTCGCCATAAGGATCCATCACCTCCTGGGCAGACCTATGCCACGAGTTTGTTGGCACCTTCATAGGAGCTCATCAAGCTCCTGGCCAGGAAAGTGATTTGCATATCATCCCTTAGAAGGAGGGCGAGACTTTGCGCAAGTACATCCAAAGGTTCATCCGTGTGCACCACAACATATCAAACGTTCATCATGTCACTGTTATCAACGCGTTCCATCAGAACATGCGCAACGGCAGGATGCGGGAAGAGCTACCAATGAACAGAGTTAGGGACGTTGCTGAGCTTTATGCTCTAGCAGACAAATGTGATTGGGCTGAAGAAGGGAGGAGACTCCCCAGCAAAGACGGTGGCGCAGAGATCGACTCTGAGGATGAAGACACCGCCACCCCGACAAAGAAGGGCCGGTGGAGAAACAAGAAACGCAAGGGCGAAGCCGTGCTTGCAGTCAAGGGATCTGGCAACCCCGGCACCTCCAAGAAGGGCAAGGTTGATGACCCTGACAACGATGTTGTCGGGTGCACCTCGTGCCATGCCATGGTGGCTGCTAACAAGCCAGAAGGCTCCGGCAAGCAGTATTGCAAGATCCATCGCACCAAAGGCCATGATCTCCAAGACTGTCGGCAAGTTGAATAGCTTGCCAAGAAGCAAAAAGCCAAGTATGAGAGGCGTGACAAGGAGAAAGGCCAGGATGGTGTTGAGGGATCCGGCAAGAAGCGCGTTGGCCGAGGTGGTCGCCGCGGGAAGCCCAAGCAATAAAAAGACCGGCCCGTGCGCGGCCGCGACAAGCAAGAGGGTGATGATGATGGCATTGAAGAGGACGATGAGTCCAGTGAGCATGAGTTCCAAAAGTCTATAGAGATGATGCGCATCGAGGGAGGTGCCTCATTGCATTCCTCTCACCGCCAACTTAAATAGTGGGCGCGCGAGGTCAACGCGGCGGACCCCTCTATTGGTGCCCAGATACCTCTGAAATGGTCCAACACTCCTATCATCTTCGACACCGAGGATCACCATGATCTCATAACTGTGGTTGGGTGCCTGCCATTGTTGGTTTCGCCAACAATTGGCAACCTCAAGGTGACGAAGATGCTAGTCGACGGTGGGGCCAGCTTGAACCTGATCTCTCCTAATGTCATCCGGAGGTTGCAAATTCCTGATGAAGATCTCGAGCCGACAGGCACTTTTCAAGGGATCAATTCAGGAAGAACTCAACCGAAGGGCAAGATCAAGTTGTGGGTGACATTTGGCAGTGACATCAATTTCAGAACGGAGAAGATCGTTTTTGACGTCGCCAAGATCTCGTTGTCGTACAATGGCATCCTTGGTCGCCCAACACTGGACAAGTTCATGGCAGCCACCCACTTCTCTTACAATGTGTTGAAGATGCCCAGGCCGATGAGCGTCATCACGATCAACTACGACAAGAAAAGTGCCCTTATCTGCGCCAACCAACTCTACCGGGGGCAATTGCAGCACCTGCCGCCAAGGTACCTGCTCCTGCCGCTGAAGCTTCCGGGGGGAGAAGACTGGTAAGGCCTCTGGCACACATTCCGGCAAGTGCACCTCCTCGGGGTGCTGCGCTCCCGTTGATGATGTGCCAGAGAGCTCCACTGGGAAGAGAAAGAAGTCCAAGGCAGCTCCGCCAGAGACTAAGAAGGTGCCCGCCAAGGAGGATGGCATGGGGGGAACTTTCACCATAAGTTCCACCCTTGATGAAAAATAGGAAAGCGCGCTCATCGCCTTCCTGTGGGCGAATGTTGATGTGTTTGCATGGAAACCATCTGATATCCCTCGTGTTCTCAGGAAGGTGATTGAGCACCACCTTGTCGTCTTCCCACATGCACGGCCCGTCAAGTAGAAGGTCCGAAAGCAAGCCTTGGAGCGGCAACAGTTTATTGCCGAAGAGATCAAGAAATTAGAAGCGAATGGCTTGATCAGAGGAGTACTCCATCCAACACTGGCCAATCCAGTCATAGTGTGCAAGGTGAATGGGAAATGGAGGTTGTGCATTAACTTCACAGACATCAACAAAGCCTGCCCCAAAGATCCTTTTCCCTTGCCACACAACGACCATATTGTGGACTCCACCGCCGGATGCAACTTGTTGTCTTTCCTTGACGCCTATTCGGGCTATCATCAGATTTTCATGGCCAAGGAAGACGAAGAGAAGACTGCATTTATCACCCCATGTGGTACGTATTGCTTTTTGCGTATGCCTTTTGGGTTGAAAAGTGTTGGTTCTACATTTGCAAGAGCGGTCCAGATTGGTTTTGAGCCCCGGCTACATAGAAATATGGGGGCTTATATGGATGACATAGTGGTCAAGACCAAGGACAAGGCTACGCTCATATCAGACCTAGAAGAGACATTTGCAAACATACGCAAGATCAACATGAAGCTCAACCTTGAGAAGTGTGTGTTCGGCGTCCCATCCAGCAAGCTTCCTGGGTTCTTTGTATCTCAACAAGGAATTGAAGCAAATCCTGACAAGATCAAAGCAATTGAGCAAATTGAAGCACCAAGATGTGTCAAAGATGCGCGCCATCTTGCCGGCTGTTTTGCTTTTCTGAGTAGGTTCATCTCGAAATCTGCTGAGCGCGCCCTACCCTTTTTCAAAATCTTGAAGAAGGCATGTCCGATGAAATGGACTCCGGAAGTAGAGGCGGTGTTGCAGGATTGGAAGAAGTACCTCTCCTCTCTGCTAGTCCTAGTTGCGCCAAAACCACAAGAGCCATTGCTGCTATATCTGGTGGCAACGAATCAAGTGGTGAGTGTTGCACTAGTGGCTGAAAGAGAAGTTGATGAAGAAGCAACGGCAATGGCGGGGCCGCCAAACAACGAGCCAGGGCACTCCCCGGCAGGGTCTGGTGCCGACAAGGAAGGATATGTGCAGTTGAATGGGACAATCCAGAAGAAGAAGGTGGTGCAGCGCCCAGTCTATTTTGCCAGCTCCCTATTGCAGGGGGCTAGGTCAAGATATTCTAGCATGCAAAAATTGCTCTTGGGCCTTCTTATGGCCTCGAGGAAGTTGCGCCATTACTTCCAAGCACATGATATCACCGTTGTCACTCGCTTCCCGCTGCAGCGAACCTTGCGGAACCCAGAAGCTACCGGTAGGATTGTAGAGTGGGCTTTGGAACTGTCAAGCTTTGGTCTCAAGTTTGAAAGCACTTTAACCATTCATAGAAGAGCCTTGGCAGAGTTCATTGCAGAATGGACCCCAATGTCCGATGAGGAAGTTCCAGAGTCAACTCTCCCCGGCAAGGAAACCAACCAAGAGTGGATCATGTATTTTGATGTGGCTTTCTCGCTGCAAGGCGCCGGTGCCGGAGTGCTGCTTGTCGCACCCACCGGAGAGCACCTCAAGTACGTGATTCAGATGCACTTTCCTAGGGAGATATCAATGAACAACACTACCGAGTACGAGGGGATGCTTGCCGGTCTCAGGGTCGCGGTAGACCTTGGGATCAACGAACAACACTACCGAGTCCGTTGATGGAAGTTTATGTATATGAAGTGAGGAATTTGGAAGAACGTTTTGACAGCCTGCAAATGGAGCACGTTCCACGTGCGGAGAACGGCGTTGTCGATGGCCTGTCAAAGTGTGTTGCCCTTAAGTTGCCTATGGAACCAAGAACTTTCGTGCTCCGACTGACTGAACCCTCCATGACACGATCAACTAGACAAGATAAAATAAGGAAGTTGAGATCCGGCAAGTATTTCCCTGCAGAGCTCCTAGGAGCCGCCGGCGAGGAAGGTGTCGGGATAACGTCAGGCTTTCCGGTGAGCATCATGCTCTGGTGGAGCCTTAGGCTCTTGCCGTGGAAGCACATGCTCCCACCAGGCTTGCCGGGAGGCAGCAGGCTCCGTTGGAGCCGCAAGACCTTTCCGTTGAGACAGATGTTTCCCCGACAGAGGATATGCCTTTAGTCCTTGTTGTCGAGCCCCAGGCTCCAGCATGGGCACAACACATCATTAGTTTCCTTCAAACAGGAGAACTCCCTGAAGAACAAGAGGAAGCAGAGAAAGTAGCCTGTCGGTCTCATATGTACCAGTTCGTAGACAACATCCTGTATAGGAAGAGACCGAATGGTGTGAAGCTCAAGTGTGTTTATTGGGAGGATGGACTAGGGCTGTTGGCAGAGATACATGGAGGCATATGTGGCTCCCACATAGGATCAAGAGCACTTGCTGAAAAGGCATTCCGTCAAGGTTTCTTTTGGCCCACCACCCTCCAAGATGCAACTGCATTAGTAACCAAGAGTGAAGCATGTCAGTTTCATTCGAAGAAATTACACCAACCGGCTCAAGCCCTTCAAACAATTCCTCTCTCCTGACCATTTTTGGTCTGGGGGCTCGACATCTTGGGCCCCTTCCCCCGCGCTGCCGGGGGCTTTGAGTACTTGTATGTTGCAATCGACAAGTTCACGAAGTGGCTGGAAGTGGAAGCAGTGAGAAAGGTGACAGCATAGTCAGCCGTCAAGTTCTTCAAAGGACTAGTCTGCCGCTTTGGTGTTCCCAACAGGATCATCACCGACAATGGCACACAGTTCACGAGCCGCACCTTCATGCAGTATGTCCAAGACCTTGGCAGCAAAATTTGCTTTGCTTCTGTTGCTCACCCAAGGAGCAACGGACAAGCGGAAAGGTCTAATGCTGAAGTGTTGCGAGGCCTCAAGACAAGAACTTTCGACAAGCTGCACAAGTGCAGAAGGCACTGGATTGATGAGTTGCCGGTGGTTCTTTGGTCAATCAGAATGACACCAAATCAAGCTACCGGCCAGACACCATTCTCCCTCGTCTATGGGGCGGAAGCAGCTCTCCCCACGAAGCTCATATACAGGTCACCTTGCGTGCTTGCTTATGATAAGCTCGAGCAAGAGCAGTTGCGGCAAGATGATGCGACGCTCCTTGAGGAGGACCGTCTTCAGGCTGTTGTGAGAGTTGCACGCTACCAGCAAGCTTTGTGCCGCTACGATAGCTGCAAAGTTAATGCCAGAAGTCTTGAGGAAGGCGACCTTGTTCTTCGGTGAGTTTAGTCCGCCAAGAATTCCAACAAGTTGACGCCAAAGTGGGAAGGCCCTTATCGCGTAGTACGAGTCACCAGGACTGGTGCAGTCTGTCTCGAGACCGAAGATGGCATCCCAGTAAGCAACTCCTAGAATATCGAACATCTTCGCAAGTTCTACCCATGAGGCGCGGTTGTCGGGCTTCCCGGCAACCACCTTTTGTACAAGTCTTGCCGCGAAAGCATGTAATCCTTGGTACAAAGCCAGGCTCACACTCTGTGTGTAGTTAAATAAAGATAAGTGTTCTGCAAATCTTGATTGATTCTCATGTTTACTTATGTGCATCTTTTTCTGAGATATTGCGTTACACTTAATCCTGGCAAGGGCTAACGGACCGCTAAGGTTCCATATCCATATTTTATCTTCTTTCTTTTCCTCAAAGGATAGAAGTTCACCTTGTGTGCAACTTTGCTAGGGGGGAATGGTGGTATGGATACCTATGAGTGATGTCTACTACGCAACTTTATTATTGTAGACACGTGTTGGGCCTCCATGCGTAGAGTTTTGTAGGACAGTAGCAATTTCCCCTCAAGTGGATGACCTAAGGTTTATCAATCTGTGAGAGGTGCAGGATGAAGATGGTCTCTCTCAAACGACCCTGCAACCAAATACAAGAAATCTCTTGTGTCCCCAACACACCCAATACAATGGCAAATTGTATAGGTGCGCTAGTTCGGCGAAGAGATGGTGATAAAAGTGTAATATGGATGGTAGAAATATATTTTTATAATCTGAATAAATAAAAACAGCAAGGTAGCAAATAGTAAACGGGCGCAAAAACGGTATTGCAATGCTTGAAAACAAGGCCTATGGTCCGTACTTTCGCTAGTGCAATTTCTCAACAGTGCTAACATAGTTGGATCATATGATTATCCCTCAAAGTGCAATAAAGAATCACTCCCGAGTTCCTATTAGCGGAGAGAAAAATATAGAAATTGTTTGTAGGGTACGAAACCACCTCAAAGCTATTCCTTCCGTTCGATCTATCCTAGAGTTTGTACTAGAATAACACAAGTTATTCTTTCCGATCGATCTACTCAAGAGTTCGTACTAGAATAAAATCAAAGCAAATTCATATTCATAATATTCAATCCACACAAAGAACTACAAATATGCATGGATTACCCCAATATCACCGCGGGAATCCACAAGTTGAGTGCCATAACGTATATCAAGTGAACCAATAAGATACCCCAATGTCACCTCAAGTATTCATACCGCAAGACATACGTCATGTGTTCCCAAATCTGAACATTCAATCCGACATAACAAAACTTCAAAGGGTAAAGATTCAATTCATCACAATAAGAGTATAGAGGGGAGAAACATCATATGATCCATCTATATTAACAAAGCCCATGGTATAGATCACTAGAGAGAGAGATTAAACACATAGCTATTGGTACAAACCCTTAGCCCTGGGGGTGGACTACTCCCTCCTCATCGTGGTGGCCGCTGGGATGATGAAGATGGCCACCGAAGATGATTCCCCCTCCGGCAGGGTGCCGAAACGGGGTCTAGATTGGTTTTCGGTGGCTACAGAGCCTTGCGGCGGCGGAACTTCTGATGTAGGTCTACCACGAAGGGTTTCAGAATATTTGGGAATTTATAGTGCACAGAGGGGGTGCGAGAGGCCACCGAGGTGGGCACAACCCACCAAGGCACGCCAGGGGGCCCAGGCGCGCCCTGGTGGGTTGTGCCCCCCTTGGGGCACCCCCCGGGTGTAGCTTTGGCCCATTGGGTTCCTTCTAGTCCGAAAAAACTCCAAAAAGTTTCGTCGTGTTTGGACTCCGTTTGATATTAATTTCTTGCGATGTAAAAAACAAGCAAAAAATAGCAACTGGCACTAGGCACTAGGTCAATAGGTTAGTCCCAAAATATGACATAAAGTTGCTATAAAATGATTGTAAAACATCCAAGAATGATAAAATAATAGCATGAATACTTCATAAATTATAGATACGTTGGAAACGTATCGGCATCCCCAAGCTTAATTCCTACTCGTCCTTGAGTAATTAAATGATAAAATAAATAATTTATGAAGTGTGAATGCTAGCAAAGTGCATAAGTTTGATCAATGATAACTTCAATCACTTTTCCTAGAATCATAATAGCAATTCTTTTTTATAAAACTTCTCATGTTAAAGTAGCAACCAATTTGTTGGGGAACGCGACAGAAAACAAAAATTTCCGGTATAGCGAGCACGCCCAGGACCACTATGGAGACTGCATACAAGGTTTGATCTGATCCGTACCGACTCGAAGCGCGGCGGTAGAAGAGTCGGTGGAGATCGTTGGTGCAGATCCCCGCAGCTAGGATTTTACAACCTCCCAACCGCGAGGATGTACTCCCTCGTCGGACAGCCCTCCGGGAGGCGGTCGGACAGTCCCCCGGACGATGTCGCGGACAGCCCTTCGGGAGGACCCTCGAAACTCGAACGAAGACTCGGACAGCCCTTTGGGAGGACACTCGAAACTCAAACGGAGACTCGGACAGCCCTTCGGGAGGACACACGAACAGCCCCTCAGGCAAAAGATCGAAACTACGACCTCTCTACGGGGTTGCACACATACGGTGTGATCTACCCGGCAGGGCTTCGCCATCCAGAACTAGTTCCTGCCGACACCCACACAGCCTTTCGGCTCTACGAAACTATTTCGCTAGGAGGGAGAGAAGAAGCCAGATCATTTCAATGGCACTTGTATGTGAAAGGAGTGAGTTTTGGGGCTGCCTCTTCACCCCTATTTATAGGGTGAGAGACTATGGTAAAAATACCAAAATGCCCTCGGATATTTTCACTATTCATAATAGTGATTCCACTATTCATAAATACTGTTTCTCACTATTCACAATAGTGTTTTCCACTATTTCGTAATAGTGTTTTCACTAGTCATAATAGTGTTTTCCACTATTTCGTAATAGTGTTTTCAATAGTGTTTCCACTATTCACGAGATATTTTCTCCCAAAAAGCACTTTCACTATTCACGACAACATTTTTCAGCGTCCGTTCGAACTGAAAATAGTTATGTGGGCTTAGAACATTTCCAGCACCCACTAAAATAATTTTCAATGCGATCCGGAACAATTCCGGATTAGTGATTTTCATCTGCGAAATGCATCTGAAGTAGTTCCGGCAGCTCCAGAACATCTCCCGTTTTTCTTCCGGAAAATTCCCAAAAGTTTCCAGAGTGATTCTGGCACCCTCCAAGAATTAGCAGGCATGTGCCGAAAACAATTTGACTTAATGGTATCCCCTAAAACAACTTTTCAGTTTTACCGAAACTGTTCCGGTGTTCTCTCTGTGGAACTTTTCCGGTGTCCGAAACTTTTTCGGTGACTTTCTCTCAGACTCCCTGTCTAGTATTCAGCAGATAGATGACCCTTAAGCGTGTGACCCTATAGGTTCGGTGAAGCATAGACATGACCCGGAACCCCTTCCGATCAATGATCAACATCGGAGCCGTGGACACCCATATTGACCCCTATACCCACACGAATGAATATTCGAGTGAACCTCCAGTTGCCGTGTGCTATTCCTGTTGCTTCATGATATGTTACAAATACCCAAGGTGAGACATGTTGGCATCCCCGTGGATCAACAACTTGTCCACTATGCCAGTTACCTCGTTACTAGTATTATTCTCTTTTCTTGTTCCCATGTTTCGGCATCCCCGTGATCAAATCACAAAAGGTCTGGCCAGACGATGATGGATGCCGTAACATCGAGAGGGCCCAGAGATATCTCTCCATCGTCGGAGGAGCAAATCCCATTCTTCAGCTATCAAGTTACTTGACATACTTTTCCATGAACCTGTAAGCCGTCGTAATAGCCACCCATTTACGGATGACGTTTAGTAAACCCCAAAGTTCATGAAGCAAGCATGAAGAAACTCGATACTCTCATGGTCTAAGGAATTATGCAAATGTAAACCATCTCTGTGTTATTAACCATTAACTTTTGACGAATGTATCTCATAGCATAACATCAATTCGGATCGATTCAACACAAGTGTTCTACCAACATCGTGCCCTCAAAATTGTCGGCATAGCCATGCCCATGATTAGGAAAACAGGATCATCATGCAATACTTGAGCCAGTCTTAGAGGCAAGACTAGGAATACAATTTACCGTTTATTATACCACACGTGCACATGAGTTTCCCTCCAAGCCTCGTGGATATTGCAGACTCGAGAATCATTGCAATTATAGCATGGATCATAAACATTCATTACATACTTGGAGATACAAAAGTAACTATTATTACTGCCTCTAGGGCATATCTCCTACAGACTCCCACTTGCACTAGAGTCATAATCCAGTTACATGGCTTCCCTAACACCAATGGCTATCCGGTGTTGCTCATGCTTTGCTCGTGGTAGAGGCTTTGTCATCGGGTCTGACACATTCAGATCCGTGTGAACTTTGCATACTTTCACTAAACCTTCTTCGACATGATGTCGAATGAGTTTATATTTGCGTTGAATATGCATTGTCTTATGGTGCGAACATGGCTCCCTCGCCTGAGCCACGGCGCCACTATTATCACAATAGATCTCCACCGGGTCCAGAGCACTTGGAACCACACCATGGTCTTCAAGAAATTGCTTGATACCAACAGCTTGCTTGGAGGCTTCAGAAGCAGCAACATATTCTGCCTCCGTTGTAGAATCCGCCACAGTCTTTTGTTTGGAACTTTTCCAATCAACTGCGCCACCGTTCAATATGAAAACATAGCCAGATTGAGATTTGAAGTCATCTGGGTCAGTCATGAAGCCTGCATCAGTGTAACAACTTACAACGAGCTCTTCATCACCTCCGTACACAAGGAGTAAATCCTTGCTCCTTCTGAGGTACTTAAGAATACCCTTGACTGCGGCCCAGTGTTCCAATCCTGGATCACCTTGGTACCGGCTGCTAACACTTAGCGCATAGGAAACATCCGGTCTTGTACATAGCATGGCATACATAATAGAACCAACTGCCGAAGCATATGGAATATCATTCATTTGTACTCGCTCATCGAGGGTCTGAGGACTCTGATTCTTGCAAAGCACTGTGCCAGGTGACATGGGGAGTAGGCCTTTCTTGGAGTTCTCCATGTTGAACCTTTTCAACACCTTGTCAATGTACGTGCTTTGGGTAAGCGCTATTAGGTGTCTTGCTCTATCTCTATAGATCCTGATGCCCAATACATATGCCGCTTCACCTAAGTCTTTCATTGAAAAACTCCTTTTCAATGAGTCTTTTATTTCGCTAAGAAAATTCACATCGTTTCCAATCAACAATATGCCATCCACATACAAGATTATAAATGCTTTTGCGCTCCCACTAAACTTCTTGTAAACACAAGATTCTTCATCGTTCCTGATGAAGCCAAACTCTTTGACCACTTCATCAAAACGAATGTTCCAGCTCCTTGATGCTTGCTTCAGACCATAAATGGCTTTCTGAAGCTTACATACCTTTCCAACATTCTTAGGATCGACAAAACCTTCTGGTTGTATCATGTATACATCCTGTTCAAGGTTTCCATTTAGGAAAGCCGTTTTGACATCCATGTGCCATATTTCATAATCGAAATAAGCAGCAATTGCTAGTAATATCCGAACAGACCTAAGCATAGCTACGGGCGAGAAAGTCTCGTAGTAGTCCACTCCTGGAACTTGCGTGAACCCTTTCGCGACAAGTCTAGCTTTGTGGATAGTAATGTTACCATCCGGGTCCGTCTTTCTTTTGACAATCCATTTACAACCAATGGGTTTTATGCCATCTGGAAGTTCTTCCAAGTTCCAAACTTGGTTTTTGTACATGGATTCCATTTCGGATCTCATGGCCTTGTGCCATTCCCTTGAGCTAGGCCCCGCCATTGCTTCCTTGTAGTGCGCAGGTTCATCGTCTTCAAGAATGAAGATTTCGTTATGAAACCACTAAGGTGGCTGGATAGCCCTACCTGATCTGCGCGGTTCAGTTACAACATTGTCTGAAGTTTCCGCATCACATGCGACAACTTCTGGCCCAGTTATAGGGATAATTTGCGGAATTACTTCCGGTTCCTTAGCCATATCAACGGTGGCCGAAGATTCACTAATCTCATTAAGTTGTACTGTCCTCCCACTAGCTTCTTTAGCGAGAAACTCTTTCTCAAGAAAGACTTCGCCTTTAGCGACAAACACTTTGTGCTCGGAGGGTAGGTAGAAGGAATACCCAACAGTGCTTGTTGGATAACCTACAAAGTAACATTTGTCTGATCTGGGATCGAGTTTGCTAGGCTATAAACGCTTTACGTATGCCTCACAACCCCAAATTTTAAGATGCGACACACAAGGTTTCTTCCCATGCCACATCTCATGTGGTGTCGTTTTAACAGATTTAGACGGTGCTTTGTTTAGTGTGTGAGCGGCAGTTTCTAGTGCATGACCCCAAAAAGATATCGGTAGATCTGTAAGAGACATCATCGACCTTACCATGTCTAACAGGGTTCGGTTACATCGTTCCGACACTCCGTTTCTCTGTGGAGTTCCGGGAGGCGTAAGTTGTGAAACGATTCCATGATCACTCAGATGTTGGCCAAACTCGTGACTAAGATATTCGCCTCCGCGATCAGACCGCAGAAACTTAATCTTTTTGTTACGATGATTTTCTACCTCATTTTGAAATTCTTTGAACTTTTCAAATGTTTCCGACTTATGCTTCATCAAGTAGATATATCCATACCTACTTAAATCATCAGTAAAAGTTACGAAGTAGAAATACCCACCCTGTGCGACTGTGCTCATTGGACCACATACATCACTATGTATTATTTCCAATAATTCACTCGCCCGTTCAGGATGACCCGTGAACGGCGTCTTGGTCATTTTTCCCATCAAGGAAGCTTCACATGTGTCAAATGATTCAAAATCAAAATACGGTAAAACTCCATCTTTATGGAGTCTTTGCATGCGTTTCTTTCCGATGTGGCCAAGCCGACAGTGCCACATGAAAGTGGTAGTGGTATCAGCCTTTTTAAGGCGTTTAGCATTCACGTTAAAGACATCATTTTTACTTTCAAGATTTAGTATGAAAAGGCCTCCAACAATGGGTGCAAATCCATAAAACATATCCTTACAATAAAGTGAACAACCATTGTTCTCAGACTTGTAGGAGTACCCATCGTGTACTAAACATGATCCAGAGATAATGTTTCTACACAACAACGGAACAAAATAACAGTTACTAAGTTCCAAAATAAATCCTGAAGGGAGACGTAGAGGCATAATGTCGATGGCTTGAGCGGCGATCCCAGCGCCGTTCCCGACACGCATCACGACTTCATTCTTTCCCAGCTTGCGCACCTTCTGAAACCTCTGTATCGAGTTGCAAATGTGAGCAACCGTTCCGGTATCAAATACCCAAGACTTAGAATTTTTGCTAGCAAGCAAAACGTCAATGACATTAACTTGTATAACAATTATACCTTTTCTGGTTTTCCCGGACTTCTTATCTTCCAGATACTTCTTGTAGTTTCTCTTCCAGTGACATGTGCCCTTGCAGTAGAAGCACTCAGTTTCATTCTTGGCTCCGCCCTTAGATTTGCGTTGGAAACCGGTCTTACCGGCGCCCTTGCCCTTCTTTGGCTTGCCTTTCTTTTTGAAACTGGCAGTTTTATTCACAAGCAACACTTGCTTGCGATTTTTCTATAGTCCTCCTTCAGCAGTTTTCAGCATGGCAAGCACCTCATTTGCTGTTTTGTCCATCCCATTCATGTTGTAGTTCATGATAAAACCGCCATAAGATGGGGGAGTGAACCTAGCAACAAGTCCATAACATGCTCTTCTGGAAATGGGAATTCTAGGATTTTAAGCCTTTCAGCGTAGCCAATCATATTGACTACGTGTTCGCCAACTGAACTGCCCTCAGCCATCTTGGTCTCCGCCATCATTTTCATGATGTCAAAACGTTCAGACTGTGCATTAAACTTGTAAAGAGCATCTAGATCTTTGATCATATCAAAGGAGTTATGGAATTCAAAATGTTTTTGAAGCTCTGAACTCATGCAAGACAACATGAGGCACTGCACTAAGTTGTAATCATCATCCTTAGTGACCCAGACATTTTGTATGTCTGCCGCAGCAGTTGTCGCCGGTTTAGGAGGAAGAGGTCCGTCAAGCACGTACACTTTCTTAGCACCCCTGAGGACAATCCTCAGGGTACGGACCCAGTCCGCATAGTTGTTTCCATTCGCAGCTAACTTCTCTTTCTCTAACATCGGGCCTAAGTTGAACGCGCTATTGCGAGCCATTTGATCTACAACGGAAAACACAAATTCACTTAGACTTTGTTCATAATGATATTAGCACTAGTGAATAAAACGTTTTTATTCCAAGGTGCGCTCCCACTCAAATCAATATCTCTCAAAATTGATTATGAGTGACTCAAGACCCAGACTTCAATTCATCGTCATAGAATCATCATCTCATGACGGGAATTTTAATCGGTAGGCTAACTTGCCGATCACATCTCCATGTGACTCTTGTTCATCTTTCGATGCGTGTGTTCCGAGCTCATGACTTTCATGCCTGAACGTCAAGACAGCCAAGTGATATTGCTGCGAGGTCTTTACTCACCCGCCTCACACATCCCTAATCGTTCGTACCCATGCATCCATGGCGCACCCCAAAAAGTTAGGTGTCGTGACGGTGCTACACTTGGGAGAACACTAACTACTTGATATTTTGTGAGAGATCACCCTAATAAAAAGCAACTACCGCGCAATCAAGAAGGGTGCAACATAAGGGATAAACATCTCAGGCAATTCATAATTAGCATGATATGGTATAGCCCCTTCTGACGGAGAAGTCAAGTATTTCTTCGTCTTCGGCATTCGCGTCGGTGTTCACCTTTGCGAAGATTGCCACCACCTTGTCGATGCACCAGATAATATTGCTATCTCTATAGCTAATAAAATAAGTGCATTACATAAGGTTGACATGCAGGTCATTAAAGTGCAATCATATGGCTCCAGCCATCATGCCGAATCATGACACGCAGGTCATGTTAATTACACCATATAGCCATCCATACATAATCAAAATTGAATATGAGCTTTGCTATACAACATCATATGCAAACCATCCTGCAAAACCAAGTTAGACGCCTCTAATCGGTTTATACAAAATTTTATTTTACGTGGCTTCTAAGGTTTTGACTCAAACCGCAGCTACCAACGTTTATCATCAAGTATGATAATTCAGGTTGCTAGATTAACTTTCCAGGGTGTATGAAACACGAGATGATAAAATCTCGAGCCCCATACTAAACTTCGTCATACGCGTGACCCCCGTGCAGATCATATCTGCATTGCCCTTTCGTCTACGAAACATCCATCTTTCTTTTGACTATGGTGGAACCCAAAGAATTGTTAGCACTTCATTTATCTGTCAATCAGCATACTCAGGAGCAGCATGAAAGGATCGCAGATTGCCAGAACTTTGTAAGATTCCACCATGATATGGACTACGCAAATTCACGGGAAGCAACATGAACATCGAGTAACAGATTTCATCTGCTACCCGCACAAATAATTTTCAGCAATAGATCTCATCTACTACAAAATTATACTATGCAATACCCATACATCTCATGTATTCTAGATCATAACATGCATCTACTCATAGCCTGGCTCTTGATGCCACTGTTGGGGAACGCGACAGAAAACAAAAATTTCCGGTATAGCGAGCATGCCCAGGACCACTATGGAGATTGCATACAAGGTTTGATCTGATCCGTACCGACTCGAAGCGCAGCGGTAGAAGAGTCGGTGGAGATCGTTGGTGCAGATCCCCGCAGCTAGGATTTTACAACCTCCCAACCGCGAGGATGTACTCCCTCGTCGGACAGCCCTACGGGAGGCGGTCGAACAGTCCCCCAGACGATGTCGCGGACAGCCCTTCGGGAGGACCCTCGAAACTCGAACGGAGACTCGGGCAGCCCTTCGGGAGGACCCTCGAAACTCGAACGGAGACTCGGGCAGCCCTTCGGGAGGACACTCGAAACTCGAACGGAGACTCGGACAGCCCTTCGGGAGGACACACGAACAGCCCCTCGGGCAAAAGATCGAAACTACGACCTCTCTACGGGGTTGCACACATACGGTGTGATCTATCCGGTAGGGCTTCGCCGTCCAAAACTAGTTCCTGTCGGAACCCAGACAGCCTTTCGGCTCTACGAAACTATTTCACTTCGAGGGAGAGAAGAAGCCAAATCATTGCAATGGCAGTTGTATGCGAGAAGGAGTGAGTTTTTGGGCTGCCTCCTCACCCCTATTTATAGGGTGAGAGACTATGGTAAAAATACCAAAATGCCCTCAGATATTTTCACTATTCATAATAGTGATTCCACTATTCATAAATAGTGTTTCCCACTATTCACAATAGTGTTTTCCACTATTTCGTAATAGTGTTTTCACTAGTCATGAGATATTTTCTCTCAATAGTGTTTCCCACTATTCATAATAGTGTTTCCACTATTCACGAGATATTTTCTCCCAAAAAGCACTTTCACTATTCACGACGACATTTTTCAGCGTCCGTTCGAACTGAAAATATTTATGTGGGCTTAGAACATTTCCAGCACCCACTAAAATAATTTTCAATGCGATCCGGAACAATTCCGGATTAGTGATTTTCATCTGCGAAATGCATCTGAAGCAGTTCCGGCAGCTCCAGAACATCTCCCGTTTTTCTTCCGGAAAATTCCCAGAAGTTTCCAGAATGATTCTGGCACCCTCCAAGAATTATCAGGCATGTGCCGAAACCAATTTGACTTAATGGTATCCCCTGAAACAACTTTTCAGTTTTACTAAAACTGTTCCGGTGTTCTCTCTGCGGAACTTTTCCGCTGTCCGAAACTTTTCCGGTGTCTGAAACTTTTTCGGTGATTTTCTCTCAGACTCCCTGTCTAGTATTCAGCAGATAGATGACCCTTAAGCGTGTGACCCTATAGGTTCGGTGAAGCATAGACATGACCCGGAACCCCTTCCGATCAATGATCAACATCGGAGCCGTGGACATCCATATTGACCCCTATACCCACACGGATGAATATTCGAGTGAACCTCCAGTTGCCATGTGCTATTCCTGTTGCTTCATGATATGTTACAAATACCCAAGGTGAGACATGTTGGCATCCCCGTGGATCAACAACTTGTCCACTATGCCAGTTACCTCGTTACCGGTATTGTTCTCTTTTCTCGTTCCCATGTTCCAGCATCCCCGTGATCAAATCACAAAAGGTCTGGCCAGACGATGATGGATGCCGTAACATCGAGAGGGCCCAAAGATATCTCTCCATCGTCGGAGGAGCAAATCCCATTCTTCAGCTATCAAGTTACTTGACATACTTTTCCATGACCCCGTAAGCCGCCGTAATAGCCACCCATTTACGGATGACGTTTAACAAACCCCAAAGTTCATGAAGCAAGCATGAAGAAACTCGATACTCTCATGGTCTAAGGAATTATGCAAACGTAACCATCTCTGTGTTATTAACCATTAACTTGTGACGAATGTATCTCATAGCATAACATCAATTCGGATCGATTCAACACAAGTGTTCTACCAACATCGTGCCCTCAAAATTGTCGGCATAGCCATGCCCATGATTATGAAAACAGGATCATCATGCAATACTTGAGCCAGTCTTAGAGGCAAGACTAGGAATACAATTTACCGTTTATTATACCACACGTGCACATGAGTTTCCCTCCAAGCCTCGTGGATATTGCAGACTCGAGAATCATTGCAGTTATAGCATGGATCATAAACATTCATTACATACTTGGAGATACAAAAGTAACTGTTATTACTGCCTCTAGGGCATATATCCTACACAATTCACATGTTAAGGTTCAAACCATGAATTCTCTTGAAACCCAACAACCTATGTTCTCAGTCACCAAGCAATTGCAATTCAACTTATTCAACAGAGTTTAAGTAAGAGCTCCACATACTCAACCATCATATAGTCTTCTATGATTGCTAACACTCACCGCATACACATGGGCAAAACATTTCAATCGGACACATAGAAAGATAGGGGCTTATTGCTTTGCCTCCCAATGTATTCACCTCAAGGGTGATGTCAACAATAATAACTCATGCTACACATATTCAACTGGACATATGTGCCTACATCTTTCCTCACCACATGATGCTTGCCAAACGAGAAAAATAAAAAGGAATACAGAGAAAAACTTTGATTCTTGCATAAAAGTAAATACATAAATTAAAAGATAGGCCCTTCGTAGAGGGAAGCAGAGGTTGCCATGCGCTTATTTGTTTGTATGCTCAGCCCCTTAGTGCAAAAGAACGTCACGTTATATTGCCCCTTATGATAGAAACCTTTATTATGCAGTCCGCCACTTTTATTACTTTGCCATCACAAGTTCGTACAATGCTCAATTTTCTCTTACACTAAATGATCTAACACTTTTAGAAGCAATTTTTATTGCCTTATTGCACCGATGACAACTTACTTGAAGGATCTTTCTCAATCCTTAGGTAGGTATGGTAGACTCTTGAAAATAAGATTTGGGTTTAAGGGTTTTTGGATGCACAAGTAGTATCTCTACTTGGTGCGGAATTTTTGGCTAGCAAAGATGGGGGGCAAGCACCACATGTTGAAGGATCTATGACAATATAACTTCTATGTGAATATGAACAAACATAATCATTATGTTGTCTTCCTTGTCCAACGTCAACAATTTTGGCATATAATATTTTGATGGGGGATCACAATCACAATAGATTTCTAGGATAGTGTATTTGCATGTGAAAGTTCTCTTCCTTATACTAATTATTCGTGAATTGCTTGTATGACCAATATTGTGATTGTCAAGCCTCAAAAGATTTCACTTTCTAAACCCAATGTGAATCTACCACTAGGCATGATATGGTTTCATCTTCATGACATTCAATTTATTCAACAATTTACTCATAGGATATAAGTAAAGCACAAGAGTAAATGACATAGAAAAGAGCTTCGTTGACGGGATGTGAATGCCGCTTACTTAGCCTCCCCAGCAATTACTTGAGGATGCCATTTTATTTAAAAACTTTAAGATCTAATTGTTTTATTAAAACAACAAGAAAAACAAAACAAAATAACATTTCAACAATAGCACAGATCATGTGAAGAAGCAAAAACTTAGGATCAACCGATACTAATCCATAATTGTTGATGAAGAAAGGTGGGATGACTAATGGGGCATCCCCAAGCTTAGATGCTTCATACTTCTTGAAATATTATCTTGGGATGCCTTGGGAATCCCCAAGTTGAGCTTTTGTGTCTCCTTAATTCCTTTCATATCACGGTTTACCTAATACTGAAAACTTCATCCACACAAAACTCAAAAAGAACTCGTGAGATAGGTTAGTACACATAATAATAAATCAACTCTTTATGTACTGAAAATACAAGTTTCATAATAAGTTTCAAACGTTAGGTACTGTACTATCATTTCCACAATTCATATCTACCAATATAGGCTATGGAAACTATAGGATAAGTAGATAACGAAACTATGACAGCAATCTGTCTAAACAGAACAGTCTGTAGGAATTTATGAAAATGGTGTACTTCTATAACTCAAACAATTATGAAAATTTAGGACATGCTATAAAATTTATATGAACATACTGTGTAAAAATTTTAGAAACTTTCCAGGTTCCAGTAAAATATGAAAATTCAAACACTACAGAAGAAGTTTCTATTTTTACACAGCACTCGTCAAAACATGCAATGCAAGCATCCTAGGCAATTCTTGAAACTTTACTGAAAAACAAGATTATAAATAACATCTAACAGAGAACAACAAAATAAAATGACGCTCCAAGCAAAACTCATATTATGTGACGAATAAAAATATAGCTCCAAGTAAGATATACCGATAGTGTTGAAGACGAAAGAGGGGATGCCTTCCGGGGCATCCCCAAGCTTAGGCGCTTGAGTCTTACTTGGATATTACCTTGGGGGTGCCTTGGGAATCCCCAAGATTAGGTTCTTGTCACTCCTTATTCAACTCATATCGGTGTCTCACCCAAAACTTGAAAACTTCAATAACGCAAAACTTAACGGAACTTCGTGAGATGAGTTAGTATGATAAAGAGCAAACGATTTCACTTTGGTACCGTCAAGACAAGATCCTGTTGGGACCCCGATCCTAAGTTATATGATTCCATACTGTAACAAGCCACATCACTTTGCGGCCTCACGCACGGTACTCCACGGCTGCCACCTTACCTTGGCCGGGACCGTTTGCGTCTTTTGGCTCACGTATGTGAACATGTCGCTGGCAATCACACAACAAAGAACCCAGGCCGACATGACTAGTCATAGAACCCAAGTGGCACAACCGTACGGAAACAGGCATACATAACCCAGCAATGCAGGTGTCGGTCTCAAGCGTGTGTAGACGAGTCATAGCAAGCTACAAGGACTCCATTACGTCGCGAGACACGAATGTCATCACTGCACGTAGACGAGTCGTAGCAGGCTACATGGACTCCATTACATTGTGAGACATTTCCCCGAAGGAACAGACACAACAGCAAAGAAGGATACATGCCGGTCAATCAATGTGTCCGGAGCAGTAGCAAGCTACCATGGCTCGATGGAAGCACAAAGAGGCAGTTTCCCGTAAAGAGTACTACTACAGGCACACGACTAGGTGTCGGATCCCCTACATACCGTTGCACGTCACATGTACGCACGACATGCCCGATATGCATAGATACAACCATGGCATCACAACATAACCATATAATAGCATGACTTTTATTTAAGAGGCTCAGACGAGCCTTGCATAATATGTTCATACAGATAGGGGTCACATGACCCGGCACTCAAGTCATACAAACATAGTCATACAAGCCAGCGGAAACTTAAGCTGTCTGAGTACAGACGGCAAAATATAAAAAGAGGCACACGTCCTGACTATCTACAGCCCACCACACGGGCAAGATCGTAGCTGGGACACCAGCTATTCGGCATCGTCTACGTCTAGATAGAACCCACCTGATGGGTCCTGGTTTTCCTCTGCAACATTAATTAAGCAAGGATGAGTACAATTGTACTTAGCAAGTCTTTAAAACAGACCTAGTCTATTTATGATCATGTATCAACAAGGGGGTGGTGGAGTTTATGCAGAAAGCCAGCTTTGACTCATGGCTAACATACACTACTCAGTTTTAAACTCTTTGTTACAATTTTATTTATCGCACACGAGTCCACTAACTCCATCACAATACACCACCATGGACTCACCTTCACCTTCCCGAAGAGTGCCATCCACGGTACTCACACTTGTCTTGAGATTTTTAGAGGTATCCATTTGGTTATCTATGAACAACATAAGTTCTCCAAGTAGTCCATATCCGAGGACGCGGCTATTCGAATAGTTTCATAACCCTACAGGGGTGTACTTCTTCACACACGCTCTCGCCACTTATCGCTGTGTGCCATAAACCATGCACCTCGGCAACCTTCAAGCGGATGCCCAGCGAGGGAGTCGGCCACGACCGTCAATCACATAAGACCTCTAGTCCAGGCTACCGCCTATTTGAGACTGAACCCGTACGGAAGTCCGGCCGAAGTTTCCGCAACGGCCCCAAACAATGTGCACAGGGTTCCCAAGCCCACCATTAGGGTGACCCTTGGTACACCGTGCCACTGCCTACCGCGTCGTAACCCACCCCGAGGGTCAGCGCTACGCACGGCCACCAGCATGCTATAAACACCAGAAACTACGTGCAATACCTGGACCAAAGACTAAGCGACTGATAAGTTGAGCGGGGTCATATTTCAGGGCCCAGCATGTGGTAGTATCTCGTGTTGGATCACAAACACGGAACCCAGTTCCTAAGAACGGTCCCAATGAGACAACCCACTATGTACTCCTACATAGCCTCTCATCGCTACCTTTACCAAATCGTGTTCATTATATGCTTATCACATCGGACAACACTGTTTCACTCAGTTCATCACCCAGATGAAACAGACCTGACACAACTCTAAGCATAGCAAGCATAGCAGTCAAAGTAAGCTAAGCACATCATGGCACAAGCATCTACCAGGTAAGCTAGGTTGCAAGGTTTAGTTATTTATTGTGACAAGATCAGGTCATGCATAAGAATAGGATCATCTACCGTGAATGACTGACATGTGATCGTTTGTCCTAATGCAATAAATGAGAGTAGGAGCGAGAGAATGGGATGTTATCGGAATGATCAATGGGGTTGCTTGCCTTGCTGGGTTGCGGAAGAGTTCTCTCCTTCGTCGGGGTACGGGGTAGTATCCTCCGGATTAGGGCCTACCGCAACGTAGATAAAAACATTCAATACAAGCAGATGCAACAATATGATGCATGATCATGGCATAATGGTATGCATGGATGAGCTAATGTAACTAGTGATCATGTCAATTTGAAATGCATTTGAATATAGGTTCAAAGTTGTTCTCATTTCAAATTCTATATATTGACCTAATACTAAAATGTCCATGTTCAACTATTTAGGTTGCTCTAACATGCATGAGAATAGCACCATTGGATTCATTGGATTTTTCTGATAAATTTTCATATATAAATTATTTTCATCTGACTTATAGATTATTTTATATGATTTTCAAAGTTTTAAACATTTTCTGGAATAAAAAAATATTAAGAAAATGATTAAATGCGTCAGCCTGATGTCATGCTTGCGTCAGCAGTCAACAGGGCCAGGTCCAGGTCAAACCTGACCAGTGGGACCCGCCTGTCAACCTCTCAGGGCTGGCTAGTGTCACTGGCAGGTGGGCCCCTATAGTCGGTGACTCAGGGGTTAATCCCGAGTTAACCCGAGGTTTGACTCGGGCCAGGGCCCACTGTCAGCGTCTAGGGGGGTTAGTTAGCACGGTCATTAGTCACTAATGACGTCGCCACGCTGGCACTTGTCGGAGGGAGGCCGCCGGCGGCGAGCCGAGACGGTGGGGGTCGCCGGAAATCTTCCTCCGGCGACCATTTGAGCGGCGGAGGGCACCTACGGACGGCTAAGACTCGCGCGCATCCACCTAGGGCAACGGGAGAACGCGGGGTTGCCGGAGTCGATGGCCACGACGACTTTGGCTGTAATCGGAGCTCGGCAACGGCGAGGTTAGCGGCTAGGAGGCGAGGAGGACCACTGGGAGAGGGGGAGAAAGACGGGAAGCTCACAGGGAGTCGGACGGACTGGCCGACAGGCTCGGGGACGACCGGACGGCTCCAAACGACGGCGAGGACCGACGGTGACCGGCGGAGGGGATTCGGCGATAACGGCGAAGTAGAGGGCTCCCGGCTCGATTCCTCCGTCGAGGGCTTCACGGGCTCAGGGCGGAGCGGCTGGTTGGGTCAGAGGGGGCTCAGGGGTGGCTAGAACGGCGGCACGACGGCGAGGAGCTGCGCGGCCATGGCGGGTCCGAGAAGAGAAGAGGGAAGAGCGGGGAAGAGGAGGGAGAGAGCGGCGGGTAAGCGTCTCGGAGCTTATCCCCGTCGTCGCGCTGGCGAGGGAGGGGCCAGGCAGGCAGCTGCGTGGCGCCACCGGCGTGAGCGCACGACGGCCACACGCCGCGCCTACTGGACGCCAGGAGGAAGAAGACCCTCCTGGGCCAGATGGGCCAGCAGGTAAGCTCCCTCTCTCTTTTTCTCTTTTTTTCCTTTCTTCTGTTTTCTATTTTTCTGACCTATGTTTATTTTATTTCCAGGTTCAAATAACTTTCAAATTATCCCCAAATGTTTTCTAAAAAGGTAGTCTGGATATTTCAAACTTGTGACTGAACTTTCAAATTATTTTGAAAAGAAAAATGTTAATAATGAATTATTTATCATTTTCAGGGGCTTTAATCATTGGTTTTAAATTATTTCTGAAGTTCAAATAACATGAATGACCCCTGATACATGTTTGCCCATAATTATCATACATGGGGAACATTTTTAATGGGCATTTTGGATTTGTTGAAAATCCATCAAGTTGAATTACCTTATTTCATTAGGTGCTTGGGGTTTCTTTCCTTCTCCCCATTTCAACTTAATGCAATGATGATGAATGATGATGCAAGCACAAGACCAACCTAAGAAACTTGCTAGGGTTGTGACAACTCACCCCCACTCAAAAGAATCTCGTCCCGAGATTTTGAAGTCGTCGGGAAGAGTGCAGGGTACTCTAGTCGAAGACGATCTGCTCTTTCCCATGTCGCCTCCTTTTCAGAATGATGTGACCACTGAACCTTAAGAAACTTGATGTTCCGACGTCGAGTGGTACGCTTAGCCTGGTCGAGAATACGAACAGGATATTCTCGATATGAAAGGTTATCTTGGAGATCAAGCGCTTTGTGGTCCACTTCTCGGACAGGGTCCGAAAAACAACGCCTGAGTTGAGAGACGTGGAAGACATCATGAACTTTGGAAAGATGCGGAGGAAGTTCCAATTGGTAGGCAACCTCTCCTCGTTTAGCAAGAATGTGAAATGGTCCAATGTAACGAGGAGCCAACTTGCCTTTGATACCGAATCGATGGGTACCCTTCAGAGGTGTAACTCGACGGTAAGCCTTCTCGTCAACTTCATAAGTCACGGACTTATGATGACGGTCATATTGACTCTTTTGACGGGATTGGGCTGTTTTCAATTTTTCACGAATAACGCGAACTTGCTCTTCTGCATCCTGGATCATGTCCGGGCCAAAGAGTTGCCTCTCTCCGGTTTCTGACCAGTTAAGAGGTGTTCGACATCTTCGTCCATAGAGAACTTCAAAAGGGGCTTTGCCCAAGCTTGATTGATAACTGTTGTTATAAGCAAATTCGGCAAATGGAAGGCAGTTCTCCCAATTCATACCGAAAGATATAACACAAGCTCGGAGCATGTCTTCGAGAATTTGATTGACTCGCTCAACTTGACCACTTGATTGAGGATGGAAAGCAGTGCTAAAGGATAGATGAGTCCCCATAGCGGTTTGAAAACTTTCCCAAAAATGAGAAGTAAAGATACTTCCGCGGTCTGAGTTAATCTCCAAAGGAACACCATGAAGAGAAACTATTCGAGAAACATATAACTCCGCTAGCTGACTAGCAGTAATGCTTTCACGAACAGGAAGAAAATGAGCCACTTTGGATAGGCGATCAATGACTACGAATATAGCATTGTTCCCTCTCTTGGTCCTGGGAAAACCGGTGATGAAATCCATACCGACCTTATCCCATTTCCATTCAGGAATAGCTAAAGGTTGAAGGGTGCCAGCAGGCCTCTGATGTTCTGCTTTCACACGACGACAAACGTCGCAATTAGCAACATACTGAGCAATTTCTCTCTTCATCCTGGTCCACCAGAACCTCTGGTGTAGGTCCTGATACATCTTGGTACTACCCGGATGAATTGTGAGAGGAGAATCATGAGCCTCCTTAAGAATCAGCTGCCTGAGATGTTGGCTTTTAGGAACCACTAAACGGCCCTGAAAAAGCACTACACCTTGATCATCTATAGAGAAGTCCTTAGCGAGACCGCTAACGAGGTTCTCTTTGACCCGGGAAATTCCCTTATCACGCCTTTGGCCAGCTATGATTTGATCCTTAAGAGTAGGTTTCGCCACCAAGTTGGATAGGAATCCTTGAGGAACAATGTGAAGATTTAACTTCCTGAATTCCTCATGGAGAAGCGGTTGACCTTGTTGTAACATCAAATTGTTACAATAAGACTTACGACTTAGTGCATCAGCCATGACATTGGCTTTTCCCGGGGTGTAAGTTATCCCTAAGTCGTAATCTATAATTAACTCTACCCACCGTCTTTGCCTGAGATTCAAATCCGGCTGGGTGAAGATATATTTCAGACTTTGGTGATCAGTGTATATCTCGCAACGATTACCCAGAAGGTAATGTCTCCATGTCTTTAGTGCATGGACTACAGCTGCAAGTTCAAGATCATGTGTTGGATAATTATCCTCATGTGAACGCAACTGTCGAGATGCGTATGCAATCACATGACGATCTTGCATAAGAATGCAACCTAATCCTTGTCGCGAGGAGTCGCAGTAGATAATAAAGTCCTTAGAAAAATCTGGTGGCACCAGAACGGGAGAAGAGGTCAGTCGTCTTTTCAACTCCTGAAAACTATGCTCGCATTGTGGGGTCCACTCGAACTTCTTATCTTTCTTGAGGAGTTCAGTAAGAGGTTTCGCAACCTTGGAGAAGTTCTCAACAAAGCGGCGACAATAGCTCGCTAAGCCAAGGAAACTCCGAATTTGCTTAACCGATTCAGGTTGAGTCCAATCAAGGACGGCCTGAACTCTCTCGGGATTGACAGCAATGCCTTTTCCAGAGATCACGTGGCCCAGATAGGTCACTTCCGGCAACCAAAATTCACACTTGGAGAATTTGGCATATAGGCGATGCTCTCGAAGTTTCATCAGTACCAGCCTTAGATGCTCGGCATGTTCTTGTTCGTTCTTCGAGTAGATGAGTATATCGTCAAGGTAAACCACGACAAATTTATCCAAATACTCCATGAAGATCGAATTCATCAGACGAGAGAAAGTGGCTGGAGCATTGGTTAAACCGAAGGACATGACGGTGTACTCGTATTGGCCATAACGAGTGACAAAAGCCGTTTTTGGAATGTCCCCGTTTCTAATTCTGATTTGATGGTATCCCAACCTCAAATCCATTTTGTAAAAGACAGAGGATCCAACGAGTTGATCATACAAATCGTTGATCTTGGGGAGCGGATACTTGTTCTTGATAGTGACCAAGTTCACTGGTCGGTAATCCACAACCATCCGATCCGATCCATCCTTCTTCTTAACAAAGAGGACAGGGCAAGCCCAAGGAGAAGAACTAGGACAAATGAAACCTTTCTTCAAAGCTTCATCGAGTTGGGTTTTTAGCTCGGCTAGTTCTAAGGGTGCCATCTTATAGGGTCTTCTGGCTATTGGAAAAGTCCCTGGAATAAGTTCTATCACGAACTCAACATCTCTGACAGGTGGAATACCTGGCAGTTCTTCTGGAAAGACATCCGGAAAATCACGGACTACCGGAATATCTTCTAGCTCAGGGAGAGGGCTAGCATTTAAGGAATAGAGTTGGCGCTTGGTTGTTCGAGTAGAGATATTAACTATCTCACCCGAGGGATGTGTAAGTTGAACATTCCTAGAATGAGTATCAATCTTGGCATAGTGGGCTTTCATCCAATCCATACCTAGAATGATATTGATGTCCGAAGACTTAAGAGCTATCAAGGATGCTAGGAATACTAGTCTATCCACCAGAATTTCATTATCATGGCTCACTCTAGAAGTTTGCCATTTTGATCCAGGAGTCTGAACTACTAAAGGAGTGGGCATGTCACAGAAAGACATGTTATGCAACTGTGCATAACTTTCTGAGATGAATGAATGAGATGCCCCAGTATCAAATAGAACAGATGCTGGATGGCTATTAACAAGAAGCGTACCTAGAATGACATCAGGGTCTTCAAGAGCTTCTTCAGCAAACACATAATTAACTCGCCCACGGGCAGGAGTTGGCTTCACATAGAAGGCTTTCCCTGGTTTTCCGCGTCCAGCGGGCTTGGCATTGTTCTGGGGACATTCACGAGAATAATGTCCCGGTTCTCCACACTTGTAGCATACCACTGTAGCACGAGGGGTAACATTTACTTGTGGTCCTCCAAATGGTCTGGGTGGAGGGTTGGACTGAACTGGACGGGGTGCCTAGAAGGATGGCCTCGCAGTGTACCTTGCCGGCATAGCTGCATTGGGTACCCATATTCGGCGCTTGTTGGGTCCTGAACCCGATGCAGGGTTGAATTCACGGTTATGCTTCCTCGAAGCCTCGTAGTCAGTTTGTCCGGACTCAGCATTGATGGCCTTATTGACGAGAGCCTGGAAGGTGGTGCACTCATGCAAGCGAAGATCTCGGCGAAGCTCAGCATTAAGTCCCTTGCGGAACCTAGCCTGCTTCATGGCATCAATTGAGACTTCCTCTGGGGCATAGTGAGCAAGATTACCAAACTCGCGACTGTATGCATCCACTGACAATCTGCCCTGGGTGAAGGCATAGAATTCCTCTCTCTTGCGGTCCATCAGCCCTTCCGGGATGTGATGGAGACGAAATGCGGCGCTAAACTCTGCCCATGTTGGTGCAGGTCCCTGGGGACGCATAGCCTCATAGCTTTCCCACCACAGGTTGGCAGGTCCCTCCAGAAAGTATGTCGCAAAGGTCACCTTGTTGGCCTCTGAAACATTTGCAGCTCGAATCTTGCGTGACATACTGGTCAGCCAATCATCCGCATCGAGGGGATCGATCGAGTGATGGTACTTAGGCAGACACAGTTTAATGAAGTCACCAAGTGACACTCCATCATGGTGATCATTGTGGGGAGCACGAGCGGTGTTCTATTCAATCCTCTCCAACAGCCTGTTGGTCTCCCTCTTATTCCTTTCATCTTCTAGCATCACCTCTACTAAAGATGGTGCTCGTGGCAGCTCTTCTTGCCTTGGCTGGCTACTCTCGCCTTGCTCATGAGCATGCACGGGGTTGTTCCTGGTTGACACCATCCTGAGGAAAACAATCCATAGCTTAGACATAGAGAACAACAACTCTAGGACATGAATTAGGAAATGCACTGATCAACATGGCATGTAGGATAAACACCAATCAACATGGTAAAACAACTACCATATGAACATTAGGTTTCATACACACCATGACTTAGTTCAGTACAAACCCAAGCTGAAAACAACTACGGAGAGATGACACAACTCATCGGAGGCATTACAAGCATCCTATACATTATCTATCTACGCCTCCGGAAATCAACTCTCGACCTTAATCATATCCCACAAGACACGCAGGACTGTGGCGATACAACTACTACCATACTAGGTCTAACATCCATGCACTCAAACATCACCGTAGAATGCTTCGTACAGGTTACCCCCGTGACCTGGGAGCTGAACCTGAGGATCTGGAAACACTCTAGCCTAGGATCCCTGGAAACCATAAGGACACGGGTGTGGCCTTGGTCCCCTTGTCGGCGGCAACAGCGGTCCTCGAAGAGGGGTGATGCCTCACACATCAGGCCAGTCTACGTGTGCTGGCAAATGAGTCCGCGATGGAGTTAGCATCTCCATATCTCCATAACCTGTCTCCACGACAGGTGCCAACTGCGTCAAGGCTGTCCAAAGACGGGCACGGGTAGCATAGAGCTCCATGCGAAGGGCACGTGCATCACGATCCCTGTTCTCCAACATCTGAGCGGTCACCTGCAGTCTAGAGTCTTCATGGGAATGATCAGAGTAGGCTGCACTGAGATATCCATCCTCTCCTCCCATGGAAGCAGCAACATAGCAGAACTCCGTGTTCTGAAGCAGACCATGGTGAAACCTCATAATAGTCAGCATAGTGTAAGCGGCTTCCTGAACTGCCATATCTATGGTAACTCCCAATCCATGAGTTCAGTGAAGCGGCTCTGCAGCTCCAGGATATGAAGGGTATATCCTAACAGTACATAGATACTGACTCTGCTTGAAATCTCGGTACTGCTCCTCCACTGTGTACTCTGGGTACCAACGATATCCAGCCTCCATCATAACTCTAACCAACATGGCCGTGTGACCCGGCACATCGATGCACCTGGTCAGACGGACCACCTGACGGAAAGGACGAGAGGGCATCTGAAACAGAGAATGATGCAAAGACATTAGAGATCCTAGCAGAAATTGGACAGCATAACGGCTGTAATTGCTCAAGAAATTTTTTGAGACAATTGAAAAGATATTGGAAAGGCATGACCACTCGACTATCTAGACTCAAATATCTTCTCCATCAGTTTGTCACACCAACAACACTAAAATAACTGCACTTATTCACAAGCAAGCTAGCTATTGGCCCATGGCTAGTAACTCGTCATCCTAAGCAATAGATGAGAATCCTAGTTCCTATCCCCGTAGAAAAGATGAGAATGACCCAGCATAGAATAACTTGGGAAAAGGAGTAAAAAGAGCCTTACGTTCCCTTCCACAATCAATTCCCCTACTTCTCTATAGTGTTTCTAGACTCAACTTCGGCCGGTTTGGCTTGGTAGTCCTACAGTCAGTCAAGCTCTGATAGCAACGCTGTCGGGACCCCGATCCTAAGTTATATGATTCCATACTGTAACAAGCCACATCACTTTGCGGCCTCACGCACGGTACTCCACGGCTGCCACCTTACCTTGGCCGGGACCGTTTGCGTCTTTTGGCTCACGTATGTGAACATGTCGCTGGCAATCACACAACAAAGAACCCGGGCCGACATGACTAGTCATAGAACCCAAGTGGCACATCCGTACGGAAACAGGCATACATAACCCAGCAATGCAGGTGTCAGTCTCAAGCGTGTGTAGACGAGTCATAGCAAGCTACAAGGACTCCATTACGTCGCGAGACACGAATGCCATCAATGCACGTAGACGAGTCGTAGCAGGCTACGTGGACTCCATTACACTGCGAGACATTTTCCCGAAGGAACAGACACAGCAGCAAAGAAGGATACATGCCGGTCAATCAATGTGTCCGGAGCAGTAGCAAGCTACCATGGCTCGACGGAAGCACAAAGAGGCAGTTTCCCGTAAAGAGTACTACTACAGGCACACGACTAGGTGTCGGATCCCATACATACCGTTGCATGTCACACGTACGCACGACATGCCCGATATGCATAGATACAACCATGGCATCACAACATAACCATATAATAGCATGACTTTTATTTAAGAGGCTCAGACGAGCCTTGCATAATATGTTCATACAGATAGGGGTCACATGACCCGGCACTCAAGTCATACAAACATAGTCATACAAGCCAGCGGAAACTTAAGTTGTCTGAGTACAGACGGCAAAATATAAAAAGAGGCACATGGCCTAACTATCTACAGCCCACCACATATGCAAGATCGTAGCTGGGACACCAGCTATTCGGCATCGTCAACGTCTAGATAGAACCCACCTGATGGGTCTTGGTTTTCCTCTGCAACATTAATTAAGCAAGGATGAGTACAATAGTACTCGGCAAGTCTTTAAAACAGACCTTGTCTATTTATGCTCATGTATCAACAAGGGGGTGGTGGAGTTTATGCAGAAAGCCAGCTTTGACTCATGGCTAACCTACACTACTCAGTTTTAAACTCTTTGTTACAATTTTATTTATCGCACACGAGTCCACTAACTCCATCACAATACACCACCATGGACTCACCTTCCCCTTCCGGAAGAGTGCCATCCACGGTACTCACACTTGTCTTGAGATTTTTAGAGGTATCCATTTGGTTATCTATGAATAGCATAAGTTCTCCAAGCAGTCCATATCCAAGGACGCGGCTATTCGAATAGTTTCATAACCCTGCAGGGGTGTACTTCTTCACACACGCTCTCGCCACTTATCGATGTGTGCCATAAACTATGCACCTCGGCAACCTTCAAGCGGATGCCCAGCGAGGGAGTCGGCCACGACCGTCAATCACATAAGACCTCTAGTCCAGGCTACCGCCTATTTGAGACTGAACCCGTACGGAAGTCCGGCCAAAGTTTCCGCAACGGCCCCAAACGATGTGCATAGGGTTCCCAAGCCCACCATTCGGGTGACCCTTGGTACACCATGCCACTGCCTACCGCGTCGTAACCCACCCCGAGGGTCAGTGCTACGCACGGCCTCCAGCATGCTATAAACACCAGAAACTACGTGCAATACCTGGACCAAAGACTAAGCGACTGATAAGTTGAGCGGGGTCATATTTCAGGGCCCAGCATGTGGTAGTATCTCGTCTTGGATCACAAACACGGAACCCAGTTCCTAAGAACGGTCCCAATGAGACAACCCACTATGTACTCCTACATAGCCTCTCATCGCTACCTTTACCAAATCGTGTTCATTATATGCTTATCACATCGGACAACACTGTTTCACTTAGTTCATCACCCAGATGAAACAGACCTGACACAACTCTAAGCATAGCAAGCATAGCAGGCAAAGTAAGCTAAGCACATCATGGCACAAGCATCTACCAGGTAAGCTAGGTTGCAAGGTTTAGCTATTTACTGTGACAAGATCAGGTCATGCATAAGAATAGGATCATCTACCATGAATGACTGACATGTGATCGTTTGTCCTAATGCAATAAATGATAGCAGCAGCAAGAGAATGGGATGTTATCAGAATGATCAATGGGGTTGCTTGCCTTGCTGGGTTGCGGAAGAGTTCTCTCCTTCGTCGGGGTACGGGGTAGTATCCTCCGGATTAGGGCCTACCGCAACGCAGATAAAAACATTCAATACAAGCAGATGCAACAATATGATGCATGATCATGGCATAATGGTATGCATGGATGAGCTAATGTAACTAGTGATCATGTCAATTTGAAATGCATTTGAATATAGGTTCAAAGTTGTTCTCATTTCAAATTCTATATATTGACCTAATGCTAAAATGTCCATGTTCACCTATTTAGGTTGCTCTAACATGCATGAGAATAGCACCATTGGATTCATTGGATTTTTCTGATAAATTTTCATATATAAATTATTTTCATCTGACTTACAAATTATTTTATATGATTTTTCAAAGTTTTAAACATTTTCTGGAATTATTTTTTATTAAGAAAATGATTAAATGCGTCAGCCTGATATCATGCTTGCGTCAGCAGTCAACAGGGCCAGGTCCAGGTCAAACCTGACCAGTGGGACCCGCCTGTCAACCTCTCAGGGCTGGCTAGTGTCACTGGCAGGTGGGCCCCTATAGTCGGTGACTCAGGGGTTAATCCCGAGTTGACCCGAGGTTTGACTCGGGCCAGGGCCCACTGTCAGCGTCTAGGGGGGTTAGTTAGCACGGTCATTAGTCACTAATGACGTCGCCACGCTGGCACTTGCCGGAGAGAGGCCGCCGGTGGCGAGCCGAGACGGTGGGGGTCGCCGGAAATCTTCCTCCGGCGACCATTTGAGCGGCGGAGGGCACCTACGGACGGCTAAGACTCGCGCGCATCCACCTAGGGCAACGGGAGAATGCGGGGTCGCCGGAGTCGATGGCCACGACGACTTTGGCGGCGACCGGAGCTCGGCAACGGCGAGGTTAGCGGCTAGGAGGCAAGGAGGACCACTGGGAGAGGGGGAGAAAGACGGGAAGCTCACAGGGAGTCGGACGGACTGGCCGACAGGCTCGGGGACGACCGGACGGCTCCAAACGACGGCGAGGACCGACGGTGACCGGCAGAGGGGATTCGGCGATGACGGCGAAGTAGAGGGCTCCCGGCTTGATTCCTCCGTCGAGGGCTTCAGGGGCTTAGGGCGGAGCTGCTGGTTGGGTCAGAGGGGGCTCAGGGGTGGCTAGAATGGCGTCACAACGGCGAGGAGCTGCGCGGCCATGGCGGGTCCGAGAGGAGAAGAGGGAAGAGCGGGGAAGAGGAGGAAGAGAGCGGCGGGGAAGCGTCTCGGAGCTTATCCCCGTCGTCGCGCTGGCGAGGGAGGGGTCAGGCAGGCAGCTGCGTGGCGCCACCGGCGTGAGCGCACGGCGGCCACACGCCGTGCCTACTGGACGCCAGGAGGAAGAAGACCCTCCTGGGCCAGATGGGCCAGCAGGTAAGCTCCCTCTCTCTTTTTCTCTTTTTTTTCCTTTCTTCTGTTTTCTATTTTTCTGACCTATGTTTATTTTATTTCCAGGTTCAAATAACTTTCAAATTATCCCCAAATGTTTTCTAAAAAGGTAGTCTGGATATTTCAAACTTGTGACTGAACTTTCAAATTATTTTGAAAACAAAAATGTTAATAATGAATTATTTATCATTTTCTGGGGCTTTAATCATTGGTTTTAAATTATTTCTGAAGTTCAAATAACATGAATGACCCCTGATACATGTTTGCCCATAATTATCATACATGGGGAACATTTTTAATGGGCATTTTGGATTTGTTGAAAATCCATCAAGTTGAATTACCTTATTTCATTAGGTGCTTGGGGTTTCTTTCCTTCTCCCCATTTCAACTTAATGCAATGATGATGAATGATGATGCAAGCACAAGACCAACCTAAGAAACTTGCTAGGGTTGTGACAGATCCATAATTGTTATCACACAATTACTACTGTAACATATCATTTCCACAATTTATATTGAGCAATATAAGCCATAGAAACTAGAAAACAAGCAAACTATGCATTGAAAACAGAATCTGTCAAAAACAGAAAAGTCTGTAGTCATCTGTACTCCAACCATACTTCCGCAACTCTAAAAATTCTGAAAAATTAGGAACATGTGAGAATTTTGTATATTAATCTTCTGGAAAAAAGAATCAACTCAAAATCACTCTTCTGTTAAATATTAGAATTATTTTCGTGAGCGAAAAAGTTTTTGTTTTTAGGAGGAGGAGGAGGGGTGCGTAGCCCCTAGGGTTCCCACCCTAGGGCCGACAGCCAACCCTAGATGGGTCTAGGGCGGTGGCCAAGAAAGGGGAGAGGAGGGGCGGCGCCCTAGGTGGGCCTAGGGCCCATCTGCGCCTAGGGTTTGCCCCCCTCCCACCTTTGCCTTGGGCCCTTGTGGGAGGCGCACCAGCCCACCTGGGGGCTGGTTCCCTCCCACCTTAGGCCCACGCAGCCCTCTGGTGCCGGTGGCCCCACAGGATGGACCCTCGGAACCCTTCCGGTGGTCCCAGTACGTTACCGGTGATGCGCGAAACACTTCCGGTGACCAAAACCTCACTTCCTATGTATGAATCTTTACCTCCGGACCATTCCGGAACTCCTCGTGATGTACGAGATCTCATACGGGACTCCGAACAACCTTCGGTAACCACGTACACAATTTCCCCATAACCCTAGCATCATCGAACCTTAAGTGTGTAGACCCTACGGGTTCGGGAGGCATGTAGACATGACCGAGACACCTCTCCGGTCAATAACCAACAACGGAATCTGGATACCCATGTTGGCTCCCACATGCTCCATGATGATCTCATCGGATGAACCCGATGCCGGGGATTCAATCAATCCCGTATACAATTTCCTTTGTCCATCGGTATGTTACTTGCCCGAGATTCGGTCGTCGGTATTCCTATACCTTGTTCAATCTCGTTACTGGAAAGTCTCTTTACTCGTTCCGCAACACATCATCTCGTTGCTAACTCCTTAGTCACATTAAGCTCATTATCATGATGTCTTGCCGAGTGGGCCCAGAGACACCTCTCCGTCACACGGAGCGACAAATCCCAGTCTCGATTCGTGCCAACCCAATAGATACTTTCGGGGATACCCGTAGTGTACCTTTATAGCCACCCAGTTATGTTGTGACGTTTGGCACACACAAAGTATTCCTACGGTATCCGGGAGTTGCACAATCTCATGGTCTAAGGAAACGATACTTGACATTAAGAAAGCTCTAGCATACGAACTACACGATCTTGTGCCATGCTTAGGATTGGGTCTTGTCCATCACATCATTCTCCTAATGATGTGATCCCGTTATCAACGACATCCAATGTCCATGGTCATGAAACCGTGACCATCTATTGATCAAAGAGCTAGCCAACTAGAGGCTCACTAGGGACTTGTTGTGGTCTATGTATTCACACATGTATTACGGTTTCTGGTTAATACAATTATAGCATGAACAATAGACAATTATCAAGAACAAGGAAATATAATAATAACCATTTTATTATTGCCTCTAGGGCATATTTCCAACAGCTTAATCATGTGAACACACAAAAACAGTAGGTAAAAGTGTTGGGTTGTCTCCAAACAAGCACTTTTCTTTTATGCCTTTTAAGCTACGCATGATGATTTCAATGATGCTCGCATAAAAGTAAAAGAATTGAAACATAAAGAGAGCATCATGAAGCATACGACTAGCACATTTAATCCTAACCCACTTCCTATGCATAGGGATTTTGTGAGCAAACAATTTATGGGAGCAAGAATCAACTAGCATAGGAAGGCAAAACAAGCATAGCTTCAAGATTTTCAACACATAGAGAGGAAGCTTGATATTATTGAAATACCTACAAGCATATGTTACTCTTCATAATAATTTTCAGTGGCATCATGAATGAATTCAACAATATAGCTATCACATAAAGCATTATTTTCATGATGCATAAGCATAGAGATTTTGTTACTCTCCACATAAGCAAATTTATTCTCATCAATAGTAGTGGGAGCAAACTCAACAAAATAACTATCATGTGATTGAAAATTAAAATCATGATGACAAGTTTCATGGTTATCATTATTATTTATAGCATACATGTCATCACCATAATCATCATTTTGTTGTCATAATCAATAGCAATCTCTTCCAAAATAGTGGATTCATCATTAAATAAAGTCATGACCTCTCCAAATCCACTCTCATCAATATAATCATCATAAATAGGAGGCATGCTTTCATTATAACAAATTTCCACATCAAAACTTGGGGGACAAAAAATATCATCTTCATCAAACATAGCATCCCCAAGCTTATGGCTTTGCATATCATTAGCACCATGGGTATTCAAAGAATTCATACTGACAACATTGCAATCATGCTCGTCATTCATTCCAATCATTTTATTGAATTCTTCTTCTATCAATTGAGCACAATTTTCCGATCCATCATTTTCAAGAAAGATATTATAAAGATGATCAATAATATGATGCAACCTCAATTACATTTTTTGTAGTTTTCTTTAATAAACCAAACTAGTGATAAAACAAGAAACTAAAAGACTTGATTGCAAGATCTAAAGATATACCTTCATGCACTCACCTCCCCGGCAACGGCGCCAGAAAAGAGCTTGATATCTACTATGCAATTTTATTCTTGTAGACACGTGTTGGGCCTCCAAGCGTAGAGTTTTGTAGGACAGTAGCAATTTTCCCTCAAGTGGATGACCTAAGGTTTATCAATCCGTGAGAGGTGTAGGATGAAGATGGTCTCTCTCAAAAGACCCTGCAACCAAATACAAGAAATCTCTTGTGCCCCCAACACACCCAATACAATGGCAAATTGTATAGGTGCACTAGTTCGGCGAAGAGATGGTGATAAAAGTGTATATGGATGGTAGAAATATATTTTTATAATCTGAATAAATAAAAAACATCAAGGTAGCAAATAGTAAATGGGCACAAAAACGGTATTGCAATGCTTGAAAACAAGGCCTAGGGTCCGTACTTTCGCTAGTACAATTTCTCAACAGTGCTAACATAGTTGGATCATATGATTATCCCTTAAAGTGCAATAAAGAATCACTCCCGGGTTCCTATTACCGGAGAACAAAAGGTATAAATTGTTTGTAGGGTACAAAACCACCTCAAAGCTATTCCTTCCGCTCGATCCATCCTAGAGTTCGTACTAGAATAACGCAAGCTATTCTTTCCGATCGATCTACTCCAGAGTTCGTACTAGAATAACACCAAAGCAAATTCATATTCATAATACTCAATCCACATAAAGAACTACAAGGGATCCCCAAAGTTTCTATCGGAGAAAAGATAATAAAAACGTGCATCAACCCCTATGCATAGATTACCCCAATATCACCGCGGGAATCCGCAAGTTGAGTGCCATAACGTATATCAAGTGAACCAATAAGATACCCCAATGTCACCTCAAGTATTCATACCGCAAGACATACATCATATGATCCTAAATCTAAACATTCAATCCGACATAACAAAACTTCAAAGGGTAAAGATTCAATTCATCACAATAAGAGTATAGAGGGGAGAAACATCATATGATCCATCTATATTAACAAAGCCCATGATATAGATCACGAGAGAGAGAGATTAAACACATAGCTATTGGTACGAACCCTCAGCCCCGAGGGTGGACTACTCCCTCCTTATTGTGGTGTCCGCCGGGATGATGAAGATGGCCACCAGAGATGATTCCCCCCATCGACAGGGTGCCGGAACAGGGTCTAGATTGGTTTTCGGTGGCTACAGAGCCTTGCAGCGGCGGAACTTCGGATCTAGGTCTACCTCGAAGGGTTTCGGCATATTTGGGAATTTATAGTGCAGAGAGGGGGTGCGGGAGGCCACCGAGGTGGGCACACCCCACCTGGGCGCTAGGGGGCCCAGGCATGCCCTGGTGGGTTGTGCCCCCCTCGGGGCAACCCCCCAGGTGCAGCTCTGGCCCATTCGGTTCCTTCTGGTCCAAAAAAATCTCCAAAAAGTTTCGTGGTGTTTGGACTCCGTTTGATATTAATTTTCTGCGATGTAAAAAACAAGCAAAAAACAGCAAGTGGCACTGGGCACTGGGTCAATAGGTTAGTCCCAAAAAATGATAAAGTTGCTATAAAATGATTGTAAAACATCCAAGAATGATAAAATAACAGCATGAATACTTCATAAATTATAGATACGTTGGAGACGTATCAATGAGCGACGTCCCAAAAAATCTTGCCGGAAGGAGTACGGCAACGAAAAGATAAGTTGCAAAACCCCAAGTGAATTCTTGCTGTGGAGTTATTCTCCTTGGGTGATTTCGACCTCTGTGTGGAAAACCTGCATGCACGGGAACCTTGTCGTGATTGGTTGCGCCCTCACTATGTTGAGGGACCGCTCAATGGCTTAAGTGGTCGCGCCCACGCTCCTAGTTTCGTTTCGAGTCTCCTCAACGACTCAAGTGACAGCGCTCGCGCCCTTATTCTGTTTCGAACGCAACCAACACTTGAACGGCTGCACCAGGGACACCAAGGTATCTTGCCGGCAGTGGCACCGCTAGCAGGCTGCTAAGGACCCGTTCCTCAAAGCGCTCGTGGTAGGGTTGCACACGCTGGCAAGATTCTTCCGAGAGGGCGTAGGGAAAGTTCCATACAAAGAGTCAGTCTAACAAGGAGGATAACATATAGTTTTTCAAAATAGGGTGAAATTTACATAAGATGACTCCTTTTCCTAAGTACATATTTATTTGACTTTCTCTCATAGGGTAGAGTACAAGAAGAAAAAGATGGAAAGGGGAGGCAGGTTACAAGAAGAAAAAGATGGCGAGAGGCTCCCGACAGAAGCCCAGCCTGACCCCTCTAGACGAGCACTGCGCGGAGGGGCAGGGCTCCCAGATGGGCAGGCAAGAACCTGGTCCCTCCTGGACCAGCATTGCACGGAGGAGAGGGTCAGCGCGGGCAAAAAGGGGGATGGACCCCAGAAGCCGAAGTATGTGGGCCTGCCGGAAGATCCAGCTGGAAGATGAGGCAGCACCTGGGACAAAGGCCCCCGGCAAGGTCATCCTGCCGGGAGGGGGAGAGGTGTGAGGCTGGCGGTGATGGTGCGGCCAGCGGTCAGTCTGAGCTTGAATCGTCGGGCTCCGACTTGACTGCCCGAAGACCGGACTCATCATCGTCGTCTTCGCCGCTGTGCTCCTCATCACTCTCGCTCGAGGAGGAGCTTTCGGTGCCACTGGAGCTCTCTTCGCAGCAGCTAAGACGGACGCCTGAGCGTCCATAAATCTTGACGGAGAGCATATTGGCCTCCGTCATTTTAAAATGAAGGACATGCCCTTCCTGGGGGTTGTGGGCGCGGGCGAAGGTCTTCCAGCCGCGCCTGAGGAACATGATGCGACTTGCTGGGTACTCGAAGCCCACCCGCGTCGCGCCATTACAACAACCATGCGCCCATAACCACAGGATGGACGGCTCATCGGCATCCATCGCCCTGGCAAAAGGGCGAGGGAGGCACAGATGGCTCCGGACGGGACCGGCCAGCTCAAGGATGAACTCTAGCGTCGTTCCTTCGACGTGGGTCTCCTCAAGAGAGAGGCCTGACATCGGAAGAGTAGGTGGAGCGGCGCTCCGCCTCCCTCGACCTCGACCTCCATGACGGCCACGGCCCCTCGTGCCTTTACCACCGCGCATGCTCGGGCCACCCTCTGCCTCTATGGCTGAAGCGGTGGCATGATCCCGACGAGAGCTCCTCCTTGGAGCTGAGGACGGTGGCCGCCCTCACCCCCTGTTCATGGCTAAGAGCGAGCGCCACTTGAAGGTTGGGAAGACGTGGAAGGGCAAGCTATGGAGGTTCACACTCGGAGAAGGTAAGAAGGGTAGATGAGCACCTCCCTCGCTATCCCTTAATTTATAGGGGGCACGGGGGCTGGCTCTTCCCCGCTCCAAGGGTCGCCGCCCACTTCCTCCAATAGCGGCGCCCTCGATCACGGGACGAACAGCAACCGCCCCGTTGCTCCAATCCATGGCGCTGCAGTTACTGCCTTTCCCAGGTACTTTAAGTCACGTGCGCCCGTTGCTGGCTCCCCGCTATGCATGCGGCGCGCATGGCGGAAATGACCTGACGCAGTAATTGCAATTTTTGACGGCGCGCCCGGCATGTCAGACGGCTTCCATGCAAAGATGTCCCAATTCTCACGGATGAATTCGATGAGCGCACTTTCCTATGCGGGGTCCATGTTAGCCCCAATAGTGAACTGCTTCGATGAGTCGCCCGGAGCGAAATCCATCAGCTTAGTATCATCTACCGCAAACTTCAAGGGCGGCTCACACTCTGTGCTGGGCTTCTTCAATGGAGTCATATCTGTCGGGTCAACATTATCTTTGTAAAACTTGAGCTTCGCCTCAACACAGCTTGATTCCGCATAAGCGGCGTTGCCCTCCTCACACTCAAGGGCCACCTTACGATCACCGTGCACTGTAATCGTCCCTTTGAGAGCCGGCATCTTGAGCTGCAAGTAAACATAACAGGGCCTGGCCATAAACTTTGCGAAAGCCGGCCGGCCAAACATGGCGTGATATGGGCTCTTAATTTTCACCACCTCAAACCACAATGTCTCCACCTTGTAGTTGTAGACATCTCCAAACGCCACCTTGAGGGCAATCTTGCCCACTGGATAAGCCGACTTGCCCGGCACAACACCATGAAAAACTGTTGATGACGACTTAAGAGCCTTATTAGTTAGCTCCATCCGACAAAAAGTGTCATAATACAAGATGTTGATGCTGCTGCCACCATCCATCAATACCTTTGTAAACTTATAACCCCCAACCTGAGGTGCCACCACAAGCGCCAAGTGCCCTGGGTTATCGATCTGTGACGGGTGATCTTCCCTACTCCATGAGATAGTATATTCAGACCACTCCAAATAATGTGAGAGAGCCTGCGTTGCCGGGTTGACGGCCCTCTTATGTAGCTTTTGATCTCGTTTGTTCAGGCATGTAGTGAAAACATGATACTGGCCTCCACTGAGTTGCTTCGGGTTACTCTAGTACCCTGACTGGTTGTATTGCTGCTGACCACCATTACCGGACTATTGATGGTGACCACCTTGATTGCCTTGACCCTGATAACCTGAACCCAAGACGCCCCCACCGAAACCTTTCCCTGAGCCGCCTGGACCTGAGCTGCCTGACGGCCCATTACCGTTATTGCCATGTTGGTTAAGGCTGTAGTCCCAAAACTGCCGCATAATACTGCAATCCCTCCATGCGTGGCCCGTCGGCTTACCGGGTTGGTTGTGCTCTAGGCAAGGCTTACTAAGCATTTCCTCCAAGTTAAAGGGAGCTTTACCTTTGTTAAAGGGCGTCTTACCATTACCCTTGGAATGATTGTTCCCAGCACTGGCGTTTGCCACCGGTTCTGACCCGCTGTCTGGGTTCTTTCTCTTACTCGGGTTGCTATTTCTAGCTTCGTTCTGTTGTTGACTCTTGCCATTGTTATTATTCTTATCCTTAGTTGATCTCTCATCATTGTAGCTCGTATCCTTAGTGGTGTCTGAAATTGCATACTTCGTGACAGCCGTCATGAACTCACCCATGTCTTGACAAGAACGCTTCAATCGCCGAGTTTCTGCTTAAGGGGTAAGAAGTGACAGTTTTTCTCTAAAATCAGGACCGCCTCAGACGCCGAGATGTTCTCGGACGAGTGGATAACCGTTGACACCCACTAGACCCAATGATGGGCCGACTCATCCTCATGTTGTACATAGTGGTCAAGATCTACAATCGTCATAGGCTGCTTGCATGTTCCTTGGATGTTCTTGATAAAGAGTGCCTTCAACTCGGCCCAAGATGCGATGGTATTAGGAGGCAAACCCTTTAACCACGTGCGAGCCGGCCCTTCTAACATCATGATGAAGTACTTTGCACAAAACGCCTCACTGACGTCCAACATCTCCATGGCGAGCTCGTAACTTTCAATCCAAGCCTCAGGGGGTAACTCGGTCGTATAGTTAGGCACTTTACGCGGCCCCTTAAAGTCCTTGGGAAAACGCTCATTCCATATAGCCACTGTCAGGCAAGGCACACCAACCCCACTGGATGAGACCCTAGCTCCCACTGAGGTCGAAGGGGTTATTGGAGCTGGCTCAGGGATTACCGGGTAATCTGTCACTCGAGTTGACCCCGATGAACTCGGCCCCTATCCACGATCTCCTGAGCATTAATCCGAGGCGAGTTATCATTGGGAGGGTTGCGTCTTAGTTCGCTGTTGGAAACTGCCGGTGACTCTACGCGCCGACTGTAGCTACGGCTTGGGACGGGCATGGAGTGTACACGACTTCGGCTGTATGTGTACTTTTCCTGCTAAGCCACCGCCGTATGTAGCAAATTAATGGCGTTTCGCGCCTCCTCAGCAAACGGCATCCCTTCGGTTAAGGGGAGTGCATTGAGCCTGGCAGCCACCGCTATCATGTTCGCCACCGGGTTAGAATAATGGCCAGGTGGTGTCACAAGGTGCTGCGACGGGGTCCGATCCCTCCGAGGCGGGTCTGGCTGCCGTGGCGCCTCAGCGGCTCGGGTTACAATCGGCGACGTGCTCGGCCCTGCCCCGGGAGTGTTAAAGAGGTTTCGAGGCTGAAGCTGCACGTGGAGGCCGACTTGGGTCCTCCTCCGAAGAACCGCCTCCGAAGCATGCTGGTCTAAGCTAAAACAGAGAGCCTCCATCCTCAGACGTTCTGACTCAGTGTTCATCTGAATTTGCAACGCATTGATATCCTCCTAGGCCTGAGCCATCAGTCCCTTAATCCTGGTAATATCTGCATTGCGCTCTGCCTGATTTCCGGTTGTTACTTCAGCGGTCATCAGGGTTGTTAACTCCTCCATTAGTTCCAGCAAAACCTGAGCCGACGGCTTAGGAGGCCCTGCATCCTGTGTGGAGGCTCTCGCCGCTGCTCCGGACGTCGTACTGTTGAAAGCCGACGCCGAGCCTACCATGAAGACGGCGGCTCGGCTTGGCGGGTCATAGGGCTCAGGAATATTGTTACCATCGGCATAGCCCCCAAGCCTGCCATCATGAAGCTGGTAGACTGACTCGGTATCTCCACTTTAGGATCCTTTGTCTGAAAGGACAAAAGATCCCCCATGACATGGAGTCTTCCCTGCCCTGCGTGAAGCCGATGAAGACGCTCCCCCATCTGGGTTGAACACGGGCAGGTTGCGCACACCGGGTCAGCTCGACGAGGTCGGTGCAGATGTCCGGCCCGGGCATAGATCCGCCAATCTTACCGATGAATACGTGAATCTTACCGAAGGGAACCCGGTGCCCTTACTCAATTGAGTTGGCCTCCGGGCCCCATCTAGCATCATCGATGTAGAGCTTACCGCGACGACTCTTAGTCATCATGCCGATGACGTATCCCTCGATCCTAGGGAGAGAGCCCTTTGATAACTCCACACCACCGTGCGCTTGCCCCACGGTGGGCGCCAACTGTCGTGGTTTTGTCACGGCACATGTCTGAAGACTTAGGTTCGAGGCCATCGCTACAAGGGGGCGGATTCGCTTGACCTAGCTATCGATCAATTGGTTTATGTCCTAAGCCGCCCCACGGACTCACCTTTATATAGGAGGTCAAGGCCCTGGGGTTACCAAAGTCCAAACCGACTCATACAAGGTATTTGACCCTATCTCTAAGCCGCCTTGCTTTCTTGGGCAAGCCGTCTCCGGGCGGCTTACACGCCCGGGTCTCGCGCCATCTTCCGTCTCTCGGCCTTCATCTTGACCCATCTGGTAAGTCGCCATCAGGGGTGGAGGCAGTGGGGGGGGGGGGGGAGCGGGGGCCAGCCCCCCTCCCCCCAAATGATCGGCCACCCCATTGTTTTGTAGTGGGGACTTGCTATAATATTGGGTGTTTAGCACATGTAGTATTGGGCTGTAACTTGTGATCAATTAGCACTTCCGGTCAATATTATGAAGCCCAACAGATGGGAAACATCCCAAGCACATACTTAGCCCACCAAGCAGCCCACAAATGAGCCGTGAGATTGGTGCCTCACCGTGAGATGTACGCACACAGATAATAACTCTTAGTTGATTGATGAACAGGTTTGCCTGTTTAACCCGTCGTTGCCTGGCATCGCTAGTTGATGGCGGCGCTTCATATCTAACTAGATCAGGATCGCGCCAAGGCACGAGGGTGCCGGTTCCAACGTTTTGTTCAAGCAGTTAATGCTAAATCAGTAGTAATCCAGATTTAACATATTGTTTGTCTATTTGAAGCCTGAGAACAAATCACAAAATAATACTGTTTGAACATGATATGGTGTTACAAAATTTGTATGAAAGATAATAAAGACAATTAATAAACGTACATGTACAAAAAGTTTACTTTTATCACAAATATGACACCATTGTGTTTTCACTGCCTTAATAACACCGTGCATCATATTATGCATATGTCCAATCAAATTGTGAACACGACGAAATTATGATCAGCCTAACTTATTTATATGAAGTTACATAATCTGTCTGTTGGGCGGCAGGGCGCAGGATCAACATTTCAGTACGACAAAGCTAAATGTTGCGAAATTGAGAACTTTAATGGCTAACTTGACCATGATTGTTTAAGTCAGATCTCCTACAACCTAGAAAAGGACACATGTAGCCACCCTTCTTAGGGATCTATATCCTTGTGCACATAACATAAGCCAAAGAAAGATAAACCTGCACAAAAAAAAATAAACAATGTACATCATCTCAGTCCATGTAGTACTTCTGTGAAAAACTGAAGCATGATGGCATGAACTTTATAAGCTGGCATGTACTCAAACACGACTTGAATCAGTCGATAGTTTTTGAAAATAGATAAAAATATTTTGTCTGAAATGGGTTCTACCCTTTAAGAATAGATTCACTGCAGACAGAAAAAAAAAGGAAAATTATTCAAAACTCATTTAAAATGCCAGATGATTGCAACAGAGATATTCTCGGTGCCTCCAGAAGCACAATCTTTAATTAGGCAGCTCACAGAAGCAGGACTATGCCTAGCTGTCGTTAGCTATTACGCAGGATTAATAACAGGGCAAGTGAACTTTGTGAGAGTTTAATTTGTTTAACATGCACAATTCGGAATAAACCCTAAAATGAGAATTCTCTTTTTTTGGAACATCCACATACAGTAATACTTGAAACAAAAAGAATGACATAAACAACATTCCTTTATATGGAAATATGGCACCTAGAAAACGAAATCATCTTACTCTACATATATAACCTTCTCCAAGATTTCTCTAAAGAAAAACACACAAATGCAAGTAGGCATGACATAACCATGTGGTTAATTGCAAGAGAGGGTAAGCAAAGCAAGATGACTGAACAACAAATGAAAGCAGAAGGGTCCCAAATTTTTATAAGTTGAATTATTCAGCATTGACGGAGTTTTGCTAACCATGAACAACAAAAGAACAATCTTTTGGGATATCAAGGAACTAACTTCATACAATACCAAGGTTCGTATACCATACTGGACACGCGGTCCTGCGTATCGAGCATAAATGTTTGACTTCCGAGAAGTATGAAGAAGTGAGAGACATGTGTTTGATAGCAAGGGACGGGATCACACGACAGATCAATACGTCTTATAGACCATTACATCGTTCACATAGTTTTACTAACCTGCCAAAGTACCTATGTGTTTGATAGCGAGAGACGGGATCACATGACAAAACTATGCCTTCAAATCATATTAAAAACGAGTATATTTTGAGAAAGATATATACAAAATGATAGGCAGTGTAGGGGGCTCACCTGCTGCTGTAAGCGTTGCTTCGAGGCGCCGGCATATGGACGGGTTGTGTCGGCCACCAGATCCAGCACACGCGCAAGATCGACTGGGAGCAGCACTACGAGAGCTCGACGGGGAGCAGCAATACGATGGAAGGTCACAACGTAGTATGGCCTACATCAAGAGTAACCTCAATCAAAGGAGTTCAGTCGACGGATGACCTCGTATATTAGCATTAGCAGGCTAATATACAAAAGATGGTGGAATTCAGTACTCATGAAAGAAAACGGTTAGCATTAAGCATCACTTGAATTAAATGGTTGCACATATAAAACAACAGAGGGTTCTGCGAGAAAGTGGATTGTGATTCTTCGGCAGATGCAACAGAGGGTTATATGCTTAACCAAGTGGATCATGAGCTTACATACTACTCCCTCCGTTCCTTTATATAAGGTGTATTTGTTTTTTGATAAAATTCCAGAATGTAAGGTGCATTTCTTCTAATTCTCCATAATTCCCTTGTTAACCCTCCTAAAAATAGGAAAGTATCTGTTTTCTGATTGTCTGTATCTCTCCTTATAGAAAAAAAGGAAACTATCTCTTTGTCGATTGCATGTATCTCATACTTTTCTAGACTAATTGATTTACTTTCCACAAACCAACAAATTTGTCAAGGGTATTTTAGTCTTAACATGTATATAATTATGTGCCTTGGTCACCGTGCCGAAAATAATACACCTTACATAAAGGAACGGAGGGAGTATATATCAAGAACAATATTTTTAAGCATTGTGATTATTCTGCTCAAGAAACAGTTTAGCAGAAAGATGACTTCTTCCTCTAAATTTTGGTCAAAGAAAATACATATAATATAAGAACATATATATAACATAATCAGAGGAAAGAATGGAGGAAGCTAGAACTGCAAACTAAACAGCTAGAATGATGATTTAAACATCATTCTGCAGCTATTGTATTTCACTCCAAATGATGATGAAAAGCACAAAAAATAAGATTATCATCAAGGCCACAAAAGATCCCTCGCCGAGAATAACACAGAAGCAAAAAAAAGTAAAATCACTTAACAAACCTATTGTCTAGAGATTTCAAAGGACATTATGGCTTTTTTACCACTGGTTAATATCAAGTTTCTCAAAGAGCCTTTCCAGGTACTCCTAAGAGCATTGTGTAATGGTTTTACAACGAGTGATGCATGCTGTCTAGATTTTTTGGGGTTATATATTCCTGCATGATGTATTATACGTTTTTGAGTATCAGGAACTTCAGTATACACAGAAAGTCTGAATAATACACTATATATAAACACAGCCAGACAAACGACAAACAAGGGGGCAATATTTCTTTGTACTTACCTTGAGACCTAGCCAAATTTCTATTCCTCTGCTCCCAAGTCCCAACCACAACCTACAAATGGGTCGCGCTAATGCTACAATGCTTCTATCCCTGAAGGTTCTTCATAATGTTGGTAAAGTTTAAGTTGTCAAGTTGTTAAGCTAGTTACCTCTCAGAGTTAAGTAGATATGCTTTCCAAAACAAAATGTTGGATGTTGTATCTGGGCCTAACTCACACACAATTCTGTTTTCTCGCTTGCAAAAGATGTACGTATATTAGTAGCCTGCAATAGAAAATGGTGTCAAGAATAAGCCAACTTAATCAAATGGCCCGCTGCTTATAAGCAATAAGATTCATGTGGTATGTGGAGTCTATATTTCCTGTATGGTAAACAGAGCAAAATTATTTGTTTGCAACTCCAATTAGAACCCAACCAGAAGTACCAAAATCTCTGAGGTAGAAAACACATTAAAAATGCACCCAAAAAGGCATGATTGAGCACATCCTAAGTGTTGCATGTTGGAAAGGCTGTTCATGAAGACTTTAAGTCAGGTTCGGTATAGGAAAAATAATTACTACTCAAGCTGACCTACCAAAATCTAATTGTAATAGGAGATTTCAGAATCCAATCCACTCACTAACAATGGTAAAGCAGAACATTATCAATGAATCTGTAATACCTATGTCAGATGATAGCTGAGTACTTCTTCCATTAGCACAATGAATCTTGATAAAATAGTGAAATCGCACGCTAGCTAGTCCTCTCTTTTGGTTGCCTGCAGATCTCACTAAATATCAAATGTAAGCAGGGATCCCACTGTATAGAAATCCTTATTCTACTTATCAAGTGCCACAAGATTGTAATCACTGCGAGTCGGAGAAATTTAAACACAATTTGTAACCATCGTGAGTAAATATAGACAACAAGTATTACCTGCCAGTGGCTATCCAGTCGGCTTCTGTGTGCGCATGTGTTGCTAATCGACCAGTCCATCGATCCGAGCTAGCTTTGGCTATGTACGCTGCTACCAGAATCAATCCAGCTCAAGGCAAGCCAGGTTTGTTGCCGTATGCGTACTGCCATAAAAAATGTCAACGCAGAACAAATGGATTTTTAAATCAGGTGGATTCATTCTTTGGTGTGTTTGGCAGCTGATCCGTGCCGCTGCCACTGCAGCTCCCGCCCTTGTCATCAGCACTCACAGCCTGCAGCATTATTATTTGTAGCATGCAAGAACAAATAGCTGCAACTGGTAACTTGCAAAAAAATAGAAGTAATAGTATCACAACAAATTAAAACAAGTCATTCAACCGATAACTTGCTGGGAGCGAGTCTTTGTAGTATAACAAAGTGCAACTTACTCATAACCAGATTAAATAGAAGACCAACAACAAACAATAAAAGACCAAGAACAACTTATATGCAATAAAGGTATGAGAGAGAAGAAACCTTAACATAAGACGGCTATAAACACTGGAGCATGAGTAAGCAACACCTTTAAATACAAATAAAAAGGGTTTGGTATTCATTGCATAGTGGGCTCAGATTTGTCTTTCCTCGATCATATAACCTACCCCCGTCATCTCTTATCACCGGATCAATCTGTTCATACAGTGGAGCTGCCCTGGTTATCGCTCAACAAGAATGACCACCCAAGGACAAAACAATAAGTATCACATGATAAAAAAGGATTCTAGAGACAAGAGGGAGGATCCAACTTGATACCCATAGGTGCCTTAATTGCTTATTTCAGCCATGGTTAATCATCATTGCCCTAGCACGACTGCCACTTATCAATTTAGCAAATCCAGGAGAATATATATAGGACTAAGGCATCCACATTTAAACGAGAGTATCACAGGAGCTCCTATGATAGCATCTAAACGTGAGCAACAACTTACAAACCCCAACAACTGCTCACGGGGTGCCGATCCGACGGCCCGAATCAGTTTCACACGAGATCCAACGGCCATAAACGCCCCAAATCGCCCAAATTGCTGAGAGAGCTCCATACTCACCGCGGTTCTAATTTAGGATGGATTGCATAGTGGGCTCAGATTCGTCTTTCCTCGATCATATAACCTGCCTCCGTCATCTCTTATCACCAGATCAATTTGTTTATACAGTGAGCTGCCCTGGTTTCCACTCAAGAAGAATGACCATCCAAGGACAGAACAATAAGTATCACATGATCAAAAAGGATTATAGAGACAAGAGGGAGGATCCAACTTGATACCCACAGGTGCCTCGATTGCTCAAAGGCACACTTATTCCAGCCACGGTTAATCATCATCGCCCTAGCACGAACCCCACTAATCAATCACAATTTAGCAAATCCAGGAGCATAGCTATAGGACCAGGGCGTTCACATATAAACCAGAGCATCACATGAGTTCCTATGATAGCAACTAAACATGAACAGCAGCCTGCAAACCCCATAATAGCATGGATCCACAACTACAGGGCTCAAGCAAGAACAGATGCATGAGTAGGGCATAGAGCATCAACCACGAGCACCACATCAATATAGCCATGGCCATGTCCTAGACAGTAGCCGAAGGAGAGGAGCAGGAGGAAGATGGAGCTCATCGAGGGAGGTTGTAGCCGAGGCAGTACTCAGCGGGCGGCAGGGTTGCGCCTGAACGCCGTCCAACCGGAGAGGCCGCTTCCTACACCGCACATCCACCACGCCGCCGCGTCGGAGTTGCGCCTTGCACCGTCCCACTGACGAGCACTAAGTGCAGAAAGAAAAAGATGCCAAATGTGATTACTTTTAAAGCCTTAATTGAGGTGCACATGTGACTCATATGTCCATCAGCAGAGGCAAAGTAGCCAATTAAGATAAATGAATTTATTATAGATCACAGACTAAAATGTATCGGATACAATGTATATTCAATCGAAAGACATCCTAGAGGCTATACACATGAACGATCACATGGGACTGAAATATACCAGCACATACTTTTGATCACAAAACGCTGTTACATCATTGACAACATGCATCATTGACAACATACTATAACAAAAAATGCACAAGCAGAGAACACCACAAAGAGAACAGAGCCATACAAAAGAAGCATGCAAAGGAAAATACCAGGATGACTCCGGAGATGGAGAGTCGATGGTAGCAGAGATCTGGGCATAATCTGGATCTGGAAGACAACAACAAGATTGATGAGCGAGCAGGCTGAGATGTACCAAAACAAAGTTAGGGATAAAAACATGAAAAAGACAATAAAAAGGGTGTGATCTGATGCAAGAACGTGACCATATATCGCTCACATCTAATACACAATGAATATCCGCCTGCTGCCGCAATCAGCTTGTAGTCCTAAGCCAATGCAAGTTGAATAAAGCTATGCTCATAGCCATGGTGGGGTTGTTAATTAGGGGACCACTAATCTGCTGGAGGGAACAATGCACATAAATGAATAATTAGGGGACCATTAATTTGCCAACTAAAATATAAATAACCTAGGTATGCTTAAATATCCGCTTGCTGCCGCAATCAACTTATGATCAATGGTGTTTTTCAAAGCACAAAAGGCAGGAAAATGCTATAACAGAATTATGGCTCTAGAAAAAATTGCTAGTGATGTCCTGCAGCATGGGGTGGGTAGAAAGATGGGGTGGAGCTCACCACGTCCGTCAGGGGGTTGGAGGAGCCCGTCCTCGTCCACCTACAGCAGCAGCAACAACATTTACCAAAGCAACCTGCACACAAAACAAAACAAACGCGGGAGGGAGGAATCAGAGATGGAGAAACATAGGGATGGCAGGAGGGATTCATGGACACCCACCCACCATGGCCGGAGATCCATGGCTGGAGATGTGCGTTCATGGCCACCCACCCACCACGGTCAAAGATCCATGGCCGGAGATGGGCGTGCGTCGTGGAGGTCGAGGGCGTTCATCGAGGGCCACTGCAGCAGGACGCTCCAGTCCCCTTCCCACCGAGAGAAGGTGGGTTCAGGTGCGGATCCACCGTCGCCGTCGCCCCGTCCCCATCCATTCATCCATCCATGGGTGATGGGTGGGTGAGGGGCTAGGGTTTCGGGTCGGACCCGAGGAGGGAGGGAGGTCGCCGGCGGTCCCACCGAGAGAAGGTGGGTTCAGGTGCGTATCCGCCGCTGTCGTTGCCCCGTCCCCATCCATCCATGGGTAATGGGTGGGTGAGGGGCTAGGGTTTCGGGTCGGACCCGAGGAGGGAGGGAGGTCGCCGGCGGTGATGGGGTTGGGGAGACGGTCTCCGGTGGGGTTGGGGGTGGGGTTGGTGGTCTGCAGGGCCGGCGGCGGCGGTTGCGTCTGCATGGCCGTAGTGGCTGCTAGGGTTTTTCCATGGGAGGGGCAGGGAAGGGAGGAGAGTGGGTAGGAGGAGGAGAAGAGGGTGCGGCGCGGGTGCGGGAGGAGCTGTCCACGGAGATGCTTATATTTATACGACAACGTGCAAAATGACGAAAATGCCCTCGGTTGGCCAGCCTATTTACGCGTGGTGGCACAAACGAGCACGGGCACTACTCACGGGGTGCCGATCCGACGACCCGAATCAGTTTCACGCGAGATCCAACGGCCAGAAACACCCCAAATCGCTGAGAGAGCTCCATATTCCCGGCGGTTCTTATTTCTGGATTTGATTATCATCTGTGGCTGGCCGTTGCATGCGGCCTGCACGTGCGGTGTGCACCAATCTCATAATTTCCTACCCGGCGCTTCAGATTTTAACACTCAAGGCTGCACAACACGACTCATGCCAGATCAAAGCTATATCATAGATCAACTCATGTCTAGTCTAACACACGTTATTACTATTATTAGATCTGTATAAAACGGTAGACGTTAGTTATTGTTTGTCAGATTGATTATAATTTATAAATTACATACTAGAATGCATAACAAATTTTCCAACAGCAGCTACAATCTACTACCAATCAAATATTTTGGCACGAGTAGAATTACAAAACAAGCTGGCGTTAAAAGTAGACCATGTGAGATTATCAACTTTGTTCTATTTTTTTTAGGTTTATGTGCAACATTCAATCTAATAGAAATCTACTTTCTTTACTTACTTTGCCAAATATGAATTATCTAGCATTCCACTTGTATGGTCATTGACCTCTTATATTTTCATTGTCTTCCTCGCCCCCTCCCCCCCCCCCCCCTCCTGCTCAAATCCTGACTCCGCGCCTTCAATCTTCAGCCCACCTTAAGGGGCTTGACTATGAGCCGTTAGGCGTGACCCGGCCCCTCCTGGGCGGGTCTCGCCACGGGGTTATATCCCTAACAGTCCCCACGATGTTCATATTATTTTGTAGCATGTATATCACCCAGCCGCTGCTCACATGCGTATTACCGATGTGTCCTCTATAGCTTGATCGCCGCTGCCGGCAGGTACTGTTGTTTTTAACTTCAATGCTGCAAATTTTGCGATTTGAGAAGGTCGAGTATTGGTGTGGTTGACACGAACTTTGAAGGATGGTATGTCATTGGATGCAATGGGCCAATTAACGTTGTTTTGGATCCTGAAATGGCTGAGACTCGGTTGTCCAGTTGGCACATGATAAACACATTTCAAATGCTATATTTGCCTCTGATTGTCTCTCCCTTATTTAGAGACTTAACTCTTCAGCTTTCGATCGGTCTTTCATTGGCTCAGTGGTAGTTGACATTAAACTACTCTTTGGTGATTGTGCCTCCAAGACGTTCAAGCATGTTCGTCAGCGTTGTAATGTAGCGGCTTATTTATCAGCTAAAACGTATGTGTACTCCATCAGTCCTAGAATTTTTTATTTTGTTCAGAACTCTATGTAATATTGATGCTTGATTAATAAAGCAGACGTTATCTCAAAAAAATGTCTCTTTTTAAAAAAAAGAATGGTTTGCTCGATCAAATGAAGGAGCACGTATGCTTCCTGGCCATGTTTTTTTGGAACAACTAGTTAGCGAGCATTCCTTCGGGAGCTTCCCAGCGATCACTTCCACGCGCCGTCACTTGGCACGTTCTCGATCGTCGCCACGTGTCGCGCTCAGAGCGATTCCTTTGAATTTCGTTTTTTTTCGCGCGCGTTTTTGACCTTTTAGATTGTGTTTTTTGGTTGTTTTTTTTGTGTTTCGGGCTTTTACCGGTCTTTCTTAACTTTTGGATGAAAAAAAACAAAAACATTATTGCATGAAAAACGCGTTTTTTCGTGAGACACGGTTTTGCTTTCGCGAGTGGCACAATTGTGCCTCTTAGAAAGGGAAAACGTATTTTTTGCGAGAGACGTGGTTTTGCTTTTGCGAGAGGCACTATTTTACCTTCTCGAGAGGCACGGCCGTGCCTCTCGGAAAGGGAAATGAAAACGTGTTTTTTTCGTAAGAGACACGGTTTTGCTTCCAGAAGAGGCATAGCTTTCCCTTTGCGAGAGGCACGGCCGTGCCTCTCGGAAAGGAAAAACGAGTTTCTTTTCTCGCAAGAGGCACAGTTTTGCTTTCGAGAGAGGCACGGTTTTTGTTTTCGCAAGAGTCACGGTTGTGCCTCTCGAAAAGAAGAAAAAATCGTATTTTTTTCTATAGCGAGAGGCACGGTTTTTTTGTTCGTTTTTTTAAAGTTCGTAAAAACCTATCAACAAGGGGTCTAGTTTTGAAGATTGAAAACGGTTCGAAATTTGGACGCACAATTTAAGAGATAAAACGTTTTGAAAATACAGATCAACGAAAAAAAGGAAAACTCTCAGGTTACAATAAGTGACACACATGCAATGCACCATTTGTCGCAACCTGGAAGATGGGAGTGACTCGTCAATTAATGATTTCATTTTTTTTCTTGTTTGAACAAAGGAAAATTTGCATTTGTTACCCAAGTTGGGTTGTAAAGGCGGTAGGCCCGCCCAAATCTGATTGCCAGTTCTCGAGGCCCAAGTCCAACCAGGTCCCCGCACCGGGACCGAAAATAAAAAAACCAGATCTGATCGGCCGTTCCCCACATCATCTGAGACCGGAACCCCCACCCGCGCCGCCTTTCCCTCCCATTCAATGGCAGACGACAGCGACGGCGAGGGGTTCTGCGCCGACCCGTTCGAGGACGACAGCGACGGCGGTGACTCATGTGACTATCGCTGCTGCTATGATGAGGATGACGAGGGCTTGTGGTCATGCGATGCCCCCTGCGACAAGGACGACGACGACAGCAACGGCGAGGAGATCTGTAGGGACCCGTGCGACGAAGTCGTCGACAAGGAGGAGGAGGAGGAGGAGGTCGAGGACGCGTTATGCCACGACGACGACGACGACGAGGGGGAGAGCGATGGGTCGTTGTGCGACGAGGACGCCGAGGGCGAGGAGTTATCCGACGACAACGAATGCGAGGGGAAGGGCGGGGAGTTCGGCGACGACAGGTGTGACGATGAGGACGAGGGCGAGACCGACGGGGAGAGCGAGGATTTCTGCGAGAACCCCTCCAACCATGGCGAAGATGTAGGTCCGGAGGTGTTATGCGGCGGCGGCGAGGGGCTGTGCGTCTCTGGCTTCTGTTTTTCGGATGATTCCGACATCTCCGACTCCGACCATTCTGACTCCGAGGTAGAGGAGGCCGGCGGCTTCAACCACGGCGGAGAGGGGCTCACGCCGAGCGGGTTCGACCGCACGCCGTCGCCCGGGGCCTTCAGGATGGTGGTGGGTGCAGAAGACAGCGACTCCGACACCTACTCCACCGATTCCGTTTATGAAGATGACTACGAGTTCCTCAAGCGGCCTGCGTCACGCCAAGCGGTGGAAGGCCTGCCGGAGATGATGCTCAGCGAAGAGGAGGCCGGTTGCGGCTGTGCGGTGTGCAAGGATGTCTTCGCGTCAGGGCAGTGCGTCGTCTTTCTCCCGTGCAAGCACTATTTCCATGGCGACTGCATCCGGCCATGGCTCGCCATGAGGAGCACTTGCCCTGTGTGCCGGTATCAACTCCCCACCGATGATACTCGGTCTGGGCAGGGACAGGCACATCAATTGAGGGTTCTTTTACCAGTGGATCGTCAGGGTGCATCTCAGCAGGTATGATCTTGGACATTGTAGTGCTAAATTCTTACTAGATCCATATAGTTCCTGTATGCAATAGTCCTGCAATTCCTTGTTGCTTTGATTGCTTATTTGCTTATTCCAAATATCATTTGACATTTAGGAATTGAGGTTAGCAATGCTCTTTTTGTATATATACGAAATCTGAATCAATTCAAGCGTTGGGTTTTCTGTCGGGTGACCATGTGAACTGTAGAAGCATAAAAGAAGTCTTTAGGAGAGCAGAATTTTAGAAGCATAAATCTGTATGCACGAAACCAGATCAGTGTTTGATCACTTTCTTTTACATAGTTACTAGATCATCGAAGGTGCGCGTTGCTGCACCCGTCCATTATTACAATATAATGATAAGTAATTATTATAACATCAAGATAACAAAACTGAGAAGTTTTGCAAAAAGATTGTAGAAGCAAAGGTAGTATGCATTACTTTGTGGTTACACTTACTAAATAAACATCAAATTTGAAAGGCAGGATATTGAAGTATAATAATAACAATATATCGTTATAATAAGCACCTTTGAAATGAATCATTGCAAATTTTCATGTGGGATATGTCTCATAGAAGTTCATAAACCAAAAGCTCCCTCTCGGTTTTAAGAGAAATTGGTCTGCAATTAGACAACTGAAATGACATGCTTCTAGACACACTATCGAACATTTCACACGCATTCATGTTTTACATGTTGTACTACCAGATCTAGCACACAACCAAACGAGAGCTTGAACACGTTAACAGATATACATCATCAAAACGTTGATCTAGCGTCCAATCACACTAACTGTAAAAGGTTAAACTTGGAATGTAAACTGTTGCCACACTTGTTCTTAAGCACACCAGTCAAAACTTTCCGTCTATTGTTTGCAAAAAATGCCATATGCTTCTCCAAGGTGAACTTAGGTTTTCAACCTGTTCAAAGAGAAAAAAATGGGGGCTGATCCTTTAGGATATCATGACTGAGAAGGGTGCAATGCTTAGAAATAAATAGATTATTAACAAAGTAAAACATAATTCATTCCCATCCAAGCAACATTGCATCATCCTTGAGCCGGCTACTCCAAGGTGGGGGTCGATGCTGCCCAACTATTTCTCCAATAAAATGGTAGAAAATTCCGTATTATACAAGATTATAAAAGTTAAATTTGCATGACTGACACATATATTAGTAGTAACAGAAGTGATTTTTAATCAATTTGCAACTAAAGGGGAAAATTGGGTTCTTGGATCTAATGAGGCTTAGGTATATGCTTTTCAATTACGCCGGTTGATGGTAAATACATGTGTTGGGGCGCTGGCCCATATTCCAAAGTATGACAATGGAAAGGAATTTAAGGTACAATGCATGAACTTGGTGCCTCAATCATCAGCTAACCATCTAGTCAACCGCCTAATGTCATAACTCAATGTATCTGCTAGCCGAGTAAGTTCATCAACCCAGGGATCATAGTAAGACCGAATTCCTGGTCTGCAACCAACGAATAGTGAGGTAGATGAGATCATTTAAATAATGACAGGATAATATTTTAGAAAATAATGCATTAGTTCTCATTTTTCACCAGAGTTGATAGGTCAGAATAATGTTTAAAACTTTACCAAACCTCCTTTAGTAATTAAAATTGCTCCTTAATAAGTTTATATATGTGTTCCATTAATCATGTATCCCACTGAAAATTACAAGGATCGGGGTTCCTCGGAAATCTTGCTAGCAAATTTGAATTACCAACAGAAGAGTCGCCAATCATAATTTTGAACACATGATCTTGGCTTTGTTGCTGATTTCCACCATAGGCCATTTTGTACAAGATCACAGTAACTGTATAAGATGAGCAAATAACAAAACAGGAAAATGGCAATAATGTTACGTAATGATTAAAATGCAATGCCAAAAGTAAATATTTCTATGTCTGACTGTACATGATAAGATACTACTTTTATGTACTCTCTCCATTCGGAAATACTTGTCCTAGAAATTTTATTCATTTCTAGGATAAGTATTTCCGGATGGAGGGAGTACTAAAAAAGACTTTATATTGTACTGCTTTCCCTCTACAGAATGAGTTGAATAAAGTTGATGTAATCAAAACACTAAATGAACAGTCAATCACTATGCAAGTCAATGTATTATTGATAAATCACGTGTTCTATTATCTTTAATGTTTGTGCTGTCAGGATTCTCTATAGTAGAAAATCTAGAAAATCCTTCATTTCGTGTTTCTAAATACTATAGAAGAGTGTTAGGCCTTCAAGAACTTCTTTTAGTGCACCACGATCCAATAAATAAATATGGGTCAACCATGTGAACAAAAGCGGGTGGAATCTAGCCCATCTCAACTTGAGAGCATGGTAATTCCGTAGTTAGATAAGATATCCAAAGTGGAACTATAAACCCACTGAAACTCTAGCAACCCAAAAATGGTAAACCTATCTTCTCCAGGCAGTGAATTTATAACATGTCCTATGTAGAGTATAAATTATAAATGACCATTGCAAGCCTGCAGCTCAAATTGTACTTCGCAGTTTGGCATTTCGACAATACTGTCATATGGATAGAAAGTATACTGGATCAGGAGAAAATAAATACTTACAAGACCAAGGACCATGCCATTCGATCTTTTGCCAACTACACCATCTAGAGCAGAGAAATCTTGAGGTTATGAACTGCTGAACACATGAATGTACAATTTTTGGATGCACGCCCCCAGACGAGAGAGAATCCATATATGGTTGAGGACCAAGAGGTCAGAAAAAACGGTCTCAGATTAAGAGAATGAATGAGAGAAGCCCCGCTAGTTCAGTTCGCAGACAATAGGTGAGAGAGATCGAGCTTGACGAAGACACCGGCAACACCATCACTGACTGATGGCATGGTGAAACTCCTGAGCGGAGTGTCGAATGACAAAAAAAATGAGGTGGGGGCGAAACCATGAAGCATAAAAAAAGTGATGGAAAATCAAATTCCCAACATATGAATACCACTAAGATCACTGGATTACATATCAAGCTATTTTATAACGGGTACCCATTTCATAAACAAATAATATAGAAATATAGAGTTTGCACAAATTTATACGTTTTTTTTCTTTTGTCGTCCCCATTCCTTTCCTGTCCATCTACAGACTTCGATCTTCCAAAGATTAGCAATCACCCAATCTGCATAGGATAGATGCAATAAAAACATTCAGTAATGACAGCAGCAGCACAAAGTCCAGTAATCGTCAACCCCAACTCTCATGAAAAGAAAATTTCAGTAGAATCCTGATCCCAGCTGAAGCCTCTCTCATCTCTCACTCCCTCACAGCCCGCCGCCTCCCAATCTCACAATTTCTCTTAGTTTCTCAACACAACAACACATAGCCAGCTGCTGCAACCAAGGCGCTCACACATCACAGGAGTAGAAGCACACGCACCAGCTCGTTCCAGGCTGCCTCCACGCGCGTCCTTTGATTGGGGAGCCGTTCGCCGATACATGAGAGGGTTGTAGAGAAATCAGTGCCATGCCCGCGTGCCATCAAGGACCGGGCCCTTGATTTCTCTGTTTCTTTTCGTTAGCAAGGCAACGGGGAAGCAGCGAGCCAGTGATCCGACGATTGCGTACCAGTAAAATTATTGTAGATCGCCCGACCGCCTGCCAGCCGCCACCGCCACCTATTCGTGCGTCCCAAAACAAGACGATGTTGTATCCTTCGTCCTTTGGTTGTCGGTGCCACATCTCACGAAGCAGCACCCAACCCTTTCCGCCAGTGGCCGCCGTCGGAGATCGATCACCTCTCTCTCTCTCTCTCTCTCTGACCTAGGGCGAGTTAGGAAGGAGTCTGGGGTTTTGGAGCGCGGAGGGGAGTGGATGGTAGGAGGTGGACACATAGCAGAATCATCACCGTTCGTTCGACATCCCACGCTATCCCGTTGCAGTGAATGAGAAGCATCCGATTCGGCCACTGGAATAGCTGTCCAAGGACAGCCAGCCCAGAGACAGCCCATGCAGGGCGGAAATAATGCATTGGACGGCCAAGGACAATCGAGATATGGGATCCAACGGCAAAGAACATAGGATGCGTGAGAAGGCTCGGATTAGGTGCGGTTTTACTGTCCTTAATATATCCGCAGGGGAAATTATCATCAGTATTGATTACAACTCCAAGCTCCATTTGCACATCAGATTTTAGTAGTATATAAAGCAATAGTGCACGTGCTCTCATAGCATTTAGGAAAAGAATGCACTGGCGCATATGACGATGTCCTATTCTACTATTGTTTGTGTTCGAGATGAGGTATTTCAAATTTCAATATTACGGCTTGTTTGATCAGTGCAGCCGTAACTTGCCACTTTCCATCTACTATCCACTGTACACCTTTAGCTTCTATTGGATTCCACCACACAGTTTCCAGAAGGCTTAATAGTTCCTGTAATGTCAATTCCAGTGTGCGTTGTACTGAAATTGACTTAACTGGTCGCTGATTATGCCCGAACAAATTTGTACCAATCTACTCCCTCCGTTCCTAAATATAAAACCTTTTAGAGATTCCACTATGAACTATATACAAAGCAAAATGAATGAATTTACACTCTAAAATATGTCTATATACATCCGTATGTAACCCATAGTGTAATCTCTAAAAGGTTTTATATTTAGGAACGGAGGGCCTATTAGGCAATGTGGCTTAGTCACTGTCTGTTACACAATTATATCTGCAGGGGAAATTATCATCAATAGGAGTCCAACCTCCATTTGCACATTACATTTTGGTAATACAGCAATCAGACGAATAGCCTTTTTAGCCTTTAGCAAAAGAATGCACCGTAGCGTACCTATGATGAATGGACATTCTAGCGTCCAGGGGTCAGTGTTGAACATCTACCAACCAGTCAACATCGATTCATCTGTACGGATTCATTAATTTTGATACCCTTGATGCTGCAATATGTCGGACAAAATTGCGGGCATATGACGATGTCCTGTTGTACTGTGTTTGCGTTCGAGATGAGGTATTTCAATATTGTTCTGTGGCTTGTTTGCTAAGTGGCATACTGTCTTGCCAATTTCCATCTACTATCCACTTCACATCTTTAGTTCCTATTGGATTCCACAACACATTTTCAGGAAGGCTTAATAATTACTCCAGTACATGCAGCAGTCTAGCATAATGCATTATGATACAAGAAAAGGTGTCTAAAACGTGCCGAAGTTGAAATTGGTTGTACCTGTGGCTCCCTTCCCTTGCAACATCCCAGTTGACTTGTACATTTTTTTCTCTCCAGAATACCCTGGGTGTAATGCAACTATTTTTCTTTTGAAACGCGGCAAAAGATTTGTCATTTTCATTGAATAAGGGAGAAGAGTATGGTTTTTAACATCATGGCTCTGCCAAAGCGGAAAGATACAAAGGCCTACTCTCACGACATCAAATTACACACTTGTCTGGCACCCGCGGTAGCCCAAAGGGACGCTTCCTCTTTGATAATTCGCACGACTACATCCACAGGCGCCGCCTTGTTCCTGAACATGCGTGCATTCCGCTCCTTCCAGATCTCCCATCCTACAAGATGAAGCAAGGATGCCATGGTTTTCCAGTGTTGCGCATTGTTGGTGAGGACCCCACCCACCAACATCTCACCGTGACGAAGTGTATCCAAAGGCCAGTATCGATGTGGAGGTTCAGCCAAACGAGGATCGCATTCCAAACCCGAATGGAGAAGCGGCACTTGAACAGGAGATGCGCCGCAGACTCTTGCACTTGGTTGCATAGGGGACATCGATCGCAGTTGGGCCATCCACGATGTTGAAGTCTGTCTGCCGTCCAGATCCTATTTTGAGTTACCAGCCACGCAAAAAAATTACATTGGGGGTGGGGGGTTGTGGGGGGCAAGCCTTCCAGACGATAGTTTGCAGATTTGACTCAGTAAGGCCAGCAAATTGCGCCAAGTAGGCTGTCTTGGCAGAGTAAGAACCATCATTGGAGAGCTTCCGTAGGATGGTGTCTAGGACACCCGGCTGGATATTGACAGTCGAGAGCTTGCTCCATAGAACAACAAACCGTTGGAGATGGATTGGAGTCAATCATACTCTCATGTCAATCAAGTTAATCCATAGGTCATCTTTGAGGGCCGAGGCAACAGTGCCATGTTTCTTTCTTGACAGTTCGAAGATTTTTGGGGCAATATCTTTGGGGCAGATGCCATCCAACCAAGATGATTCCCAGAACTTGGTCTTGGAGCCATCCCCAAGCGTGACCTTAGTGGCGGCTGCGAAAATGTCCCGATCTTCCTTGCCACAGGAAGTCTTCCTTGCCACAGGAAGTCTCAGAGCCATACCATGCCTTTGGGGGATCCTCCCACTCTAGCCATAGTCATCTCAGTCGTAGCGCAGTGGCAAACTTGGTCAGGTTTAGGATGCCAAGGCCTCCATACTGCTTGGGCCTACAAACTTGCTCCCAATTGATTTTACATTTGCCGCCGGACACAGTGTCAGTACCAGCCCACAGGTAGGCTCTCCGCAGACTGTCCAGCTTCTGCAGCACCTCGACCGGAAGGTCAAGCGGTGTGATATGGTAGATGGCCACCGCCATCAGAACCGCCTTGACCGTAATCACCTATGTTTCAGAACGAAATTGATGCCATTTTCTTTCGGTGTCCTGTTCGTTTGTATTGTACAAGCACTGTTTGTAGCAGTGGTTCGTAATATTGCTATCTGGGGCAATCTGTTGCATATGTAAATGATGCTTGGATCTGATATAACTTGCGCATTTCCGCAGAGCGCAGGCGGAGCCACCACAGGACGCGACTGAAGGCTCGCCAGGAAAATGGGCACGAGCAAGGAGCGTCAAGATGCCGGCGGTGTTTTACGTAGAGGATTCGTCGTCCGATGACAACTTCACTCACTGACCAGCTCGTAGAATGTAAATGTAGCACCATCATTCCGTCACCTCTCTGAAAGTGTGTAGGACGTGCCCTGGGAAGTTGGGTTTCAGCACCCACCAGTAAGTTGGTGATATACTCGTTTGTAATTTGCGTTGTAGTGTGTTCAGGTGGGTGCTGCCACTGACGTCGCCGACTGGTGCAGAACGAACGGCCGTGTCCAGGTGCTCGGCGGTGGCGTCAAAGGCGAGCTTCTCGTGTCTTTCCGTGGACTCCATTGCTTCCTTTGCGGAATTCTGGCCGAGGCTGTGCAACCGTTGTTGCTTATTTGTTTGTGATGGTACATATGCCTCGGCGCAGATTCTAGATGGCTGAAATCGCTCATGCTCCCCTGTATCTCTCAGCCGATTCCAACTGTGAACACCACCGGCCGTCTACAGAGGCCCAAACCAAGGGCAGTTCCATTTCCTCATCGAGGAAACAAAAATAAATATAATTGGTCGCCGCATTAGAACTAGTATTATGTCCATCTGGCTACGCGCCATGAATCAATCCCATGAGCATTTTTTTCCCTCATATATGATGAGCACTGCTAAGCTGTATTGCCGGTGTCCTCTGTACTCTGGGGAGCAACATCATCATCGGTCTCGTCCACCCGCATCCCGTCGAGCTTCGCCCGCAGCTCGGAGGCCTCCTCCCGGAGCCGGGCGCTCTCGCGGGCCACGCGGCCGTGCTCAGCGAGCACGCGGTTGAGCTCCACGAGGAGCCGCTGGTTCTCCACCTGGAGCCGTGCCGCCCGGAACGACAGCTCGTCCAGCCGCCTCTGCTTTCTCACCCGCGACCGCCTCGCCGACTCGCGGTTCGACGCCAGCCGCCTCGTCTTCCTCTCGTCGCCGTTGCCGCAACCGTCGTCGACCGAGTCACCCCCCGGAGGCGCCCATCCGACGGCGGGGGTGCCGCCATTGTAGTCGGTGTATGGAGCCACCATGTCCGACAACGAGGCCAAGTCGTACTGCCCATGCGCGCCGTGAGGGTCGTAGACCTGCGGCAGCATGAACACGCCGCCGGCGCCGGAGTGGCACGCAATGCCGCAGGCGGCGCCGTGGCGTTGCATGCTTGCCTTGCCTGGAAGGCCGGAGAGGTTGCCAATTATTGGTGTTTTTTTTCTTCTTTCGTGTGTTTCTTGCTCGGACGAATGGAGCGGGAGATCGAGCGGAGATGCGGTGCTTATAAACCGCGGGAAAAGCAGAGCGCGCTCTAAAAGTTGTGGCTGGCGTGGTGACGTGAGCAAATTTGGTTTCTTGTTTTTGCTCAGCGTCGTCGTGGACGTTTTGAGAATTTTATCGTCTGGATTCGTAATCTGTCGTCGACATGTCGGCGTCGCGGGGAAAGGTACTTTGTTGATAGACAGAAACGCATTTCTCTTCTGCGCGGAAATTCTGTCGAGAGTAACAAGCGATCCTTCCTGTTCCACGCGCAACCTGCACGGTGAACAGAATACTCTACTTTGGTTTTCCTGTGGAATGGCATTGCATTGCAGAGCTGCTTGATCATGATCACCGAGGCGATGCCCTAAATCCGGTTAGAGCCGTAAAAATCTCGGTTTACTCCTTCAACCCGGACCTACCCGATCTCCTAAAACCTATCGAGGAGTAAACAATTTACTCCGAGTGGCCGTCCAGTAGTAAAAGTACCGGGCCCTCGTGCTCAGAGTGAAAATTCCCCTCCTACGTGTCACTCATCCCCCCTCCCTCCCTGCAGATGACATGGTTGAATCCGACCACCAACGCCGCTCCCCACCACCCATATGCAGACTGTGGCCGGTGGATCTATGCCTCCAACTCCTCCTCCCACGCCATCCTGGACATCCTACCTCCCCCACCGTCGGTGCCAAGGTACCAAGGCGTGCGGCGACCCAATATGGGAGAGGTGGGTGGCGAAAATCAATGATCGTGGCACCTAGAAAACCCATTGGTTGGGTTCCTCCCATTCGGCAGAGGCGGCGGTGCATGCATATGACATCAAAGTTGGTGCACCTCTATGATGACGCAGACCATTACAATTTCCCCGATGGCTATTTGTCCCATCTGGAGCCGTCGGTGGCCAACCGAATGGCCAACACACGTGAGAGGCGGTAGGATCGGGTGGCCCGCGAGCTGCTCGCGGCGGAGGCCGCTGGCGAGGCTTACATGACCAAGCTTCGCCAACGCTTCTCGGAGTGCGTCGAGGAAGAGTGGCGTTTGTATGAGGAGTACGCGACGGGTAGGACCGAAGTCGTTGAATTGTCAGACGGTGAAGAAGGCACCGATGAAGGAGGCAGGAGGAGGCAGCCGAGGTGGCAATAGAAGCAGTGGAGGCGGCATCGACGGCGGTAGGAACGAAGTCACCAACATCTTCGACGAGGACAACATCTTCGATGACCTAGACAACGACACAGGGCCGGACCCGATGACTGGTGGTTTGTCCAGAGCCGAGTGGAAAGAGGCCGCCTAAGATACAAATAGCGACTAAAATTAAGAAGTTTAGATATGTTTCGGTTAATTTGGTAAGTTTAGACTGGTTTCGGTTGATGACATTGTTAAATATTATGAATCAGCATCAAAATTTGGTTAGTATATTTGTTTGAATCGAATTTGTGTCCATTTGCCCTGAATATGTTTTTTTACTCCACTAAGTTTACGAGAAACCAAAATTTATAGGAGTAAAATTACTCCACTAACATTTACTCGGTTGTTTACTCCTCTATTTTCACGGGGATCGGCTAGAGATGCCATTAGACATGTGGGATCTGCTACGGATTGTAATGAATCGTTCCTGGAACCCGTTGAAGTACTCGTTCCCACTTTGCCAAATCTTAGGAAAGAGTTTTTCTCGACGCAAAATGGGCCACCCCTCCTCCACCGATAGGTCGCCGTTGTCCTCTTTGTTGTCCGACTTTGTTGTCGTGGAAGCGCGGGGAGGTCCGATGTACCTAAGGGAGCTCTATTTTTCCTTGATTTGAGGATTTTAGTACAGTTACACGGTGGTGCTTCGTTGGTGATGAAAACGATGCCAATCCGATGAATAATTCCTCAGACCTTTCCATCTCGATGGTATAGACTGCATCAACGTCGATGTCTCGTTATTGTATATTCCCGCCGGATTCTCTGACCGGTAAGATTAGGATTTTCCGAGTTCATTGACGTTTTCGCTTCACAATTTTCCCTTGGACTCCTCCCCATCACGTTGGCGCGGTCCTCGGTGCCGGGGTGAGACTTGTGAGCTTTTTTTGAGGTTGAGGTCTTGGAACCGCGAGGTCAGACGAGATCGTGTTTTTGATGACTTCATGTTCGTGCTCAACAATGATTGGATGGCTTCGGTAATGGAGAGGTAACCGCAACGACCGCTCGTTCAGGAGGAAGAAGACAATCCCCCTTCCCATCAACATCGATGTATTTTCTTATTTTTTCTACGGTGTTTGCATTAACGGTTATTGGTGTGATCAATAATTAATAGACCTTCCTAAAAATGAGAGAGAGAAGAGGCATTTCTCGCAAATGTTTCGTACGACCGGGTATAGTTACTCCCACTTTTGTTTCATATGTTCTAGACAGTATCTATCATATCGGAGTATATGCACACGTACTATGTAGTATATAACAATGTTTAGGTAGTATATATACTACTTTTTACATAGTATGAAGGTAGTATGTATCATATTTTGAGCATACTTTTTTTAGTATAAATATGTACTTATTTCATATATCTAATAAAAACTATGGGCGCACTTGCAATTTTTTTAGATAATTCACTTTGTACTATCTTAGATATAATATATGAACATACTAAAAATAATAAGGTAGTATATATACTACAACAAGGTAGTATACGAGACGTGGAAGTAACTACATCCGGTCATAGGATATATTTTCCATATATATATATATAGAAAGAGAGAAAGTCTATTTGTCATCCAGGGTGAAGAATTATTTATTCTTCACCATAGTGTAAACTCGTAAAAGACATGATTTTTTCTATGTGGTAATTTTATCTTACACATGTCGTAATCTTATCTAACTATCATGTTATAATCTTACCTCGCATGTATTGAATTCTCATATCGGTCATGTTATAATCTTACCTCACCTCAAACATGCATGCCGTAATGTTACCTCACATGCATGACACATTTGTTTCTTACGGTGGACTTTAAAAGCCCTTAACTTCACACCGTAATATTATCTCACATGCATTTTGGTTTTTACGGTGGGGTGAAGAATAAAAATTCCTCACCCAGGATGACGAATAGTCGATCTCTCTCTCTCTCTATATATATATATATACACATATACATACATACATACATACATACATACATACATACATACATCCTTGATTTTGGAGGTGGGCCAGAGGTGTTTGTGGATATTTTTGGAAAGTCCATATCTCCCTCATATATATATCGCCTGAATTTTGAGAGTTCGAACATACGAGATGGATTGGGGGAAGCCCGGTGAATGGTTGTTTTTGTGCTGGGACTGTCCAGACGGACATATGAGGGCATAGTAGGGGATGCTTTTGAAGATGCCCTAAGAAAAGTATAGTGTGTTGTTTGGTCCATCAGGTAATTTATGTTAAGCTAACACAATGTATGCTTAAGCATACACTTATGCAAGAGAAAATATTCTGCTCAACCTAACTAGGCTAAGCTAGATGATCAATAAATATTTCTTTAAATATGTCTCCAAGATAGGATAATGTAAACAGTGTGCTCCTATATGAATCTACCATTTATGTCCCACCGTGGCTAAATTTTGTGAATAATGCAAGTTCTTTTCACCAATAATAGATAAAGTCAAGATGTTCCCAACCAGCCTCTTTAATTGACGAGATTCTTAAAATGTACGAATAGAAAAATGAAGGGTCGAGTTTCACGGTCTCTTGAATTCTACAGGATTAGAGAAATATATGAATTTGGATCACTGAGTGTTGACAACACACGAAAAATAAAGGGATCCGACAAAGGGCTTTGAGTGACGGATCCCCCCCCCCCCCCCCCGCCCTCCAAAATAGAGTGCGAATGGACCCCATGAAAAAATTCCTCAGAATTCCGATCCTATGATGAAATGATCAACGTAGGGAAAATTCGTAAGGACCCGAGTCCTCCAGAAACCTATGGAAAATCCTTTGAACCGAAGGAGCCCTCACCCTCATGCAGAAAAAATGTGCACATCGTACTCATTGATGTAGTTTGTAAAACTAGAGGGCACCCAGCGGCGCGAGGAGGGGGGGAGGGGAGGGGGGAGTTATGAGGGGTAGGAGCATCGATTCACTCATGGTCGAATCACGTGAAAAACATCGTGTATAATGTACTTTCATAACAATTTTCACTGGGGTCACAATCATTCACATGCATATCATCCTTTTTACTCATGACAGACATCTAGTGGCACTGTTAGTGAGAGATTTTATTGTTTTTTACCTACATAATAGTGATAATGGTTACCTTACTTGATTTTACTGAAAGTTAGTAGCAAGTGCCTACAACAGAAGTAACTCTCGTTACTGAGACTGATTAATTAGCAAAAAGTTTATGGCGTTGTCAATTAAATGGCAATGATTGTATCAGGAGACTCTTATTGACCACTTTATTTTAGCATCGGCCTTTTTTTGTCGTGTAGTTGTCATTAACACGAGAAGTTTTAGCTGAATATTTCTTTAGGCGTAGATACATCGGTCATGAACAGTTTTTTCTTCTTAAATATACTTACAGCATATCATACAATTATATTAAAAGAGTGGATGTACATATTCATATGGTTCATGGAAGAGCGATCACTTTTGCGCTCCTGACAAAAAAGAAGTCTATAGAAGAGTGTTTGTAGAGCACTAAATTAGATTTTATTACACCTAAATGATAATGAAACTGAATATTTTCTCTAGATTTACAAGCATATAAAGGACTTGAACACATACATGTTTAGAGTGTTTTGCGAGAAAAAATAGGTCCCATTTTTTTGTTTCCTTACATGCCTCTGGTTGCAGTTTTGAATTACCCCTTTGCGTTGGCCAGGTCCTAGTTGGCACATTCACACGTCCTTCTCCTACACGGCTAAGTATCTTGCGTGAGGAAACTAGAGACCATTGATTAGCAAACTTTGTCATGAAAGCTTGAGAAAAGGCGCTTTCTTTTGTTCTGATGACGCCAGTGTCTATGCTACCGCGCAATCAGAACAATCATTTAGCTATATACAATTGATTAATAGAGGATAGAGATGTGATTTTGTGTGCTAAGTGCCTTTTGATTAATCACAATAATAGGTAGTAGTGGTTTGGACTTTACATGAACCTATCTGTCTATGCCTTTGCTACAATTGCAAGTTGAGTAGTATTTAACACGTTTGGGCAACAACAATCGTTGTGTGGCGCCAAGGAAGAGTCCCAACGAAGAAGAAAGCCTTGTGCCGCGGCACTGCAGATAAGAATGGCTCCTGCGTGACACATGATTTATGTATTGTAATGTGTGTTGTGCTTTCTCTATAAAGTGGAAGGAAAGTCCATTTCAAGATGATTTACGGATTGTAAATAGAGACAGAATGAAGATTATTTTTCCTGTTAAAACACTAAAGCCTTGCATATCGTGCACCGACTGAAAGGGGGTCATTTTGAACCCATGGGTATGGAATGAACAATCAGGGTTGTTTGGTTTGCAGATTCAAAAAAACCACAAGAACGGTGAAAAAATATTCCTTTGTAAAGAAATATAAAAGCATTTAGACACTAAAGTAGTAATCTAAACGCTCTGATATTTCTTTACGGAGGGAGTACATGACTAGGATGCCATGGCATACTGAATCCTAAGGAAGTGAAAAACACATGATAAATTTGTAATAGAAGCTGTTTGGTTGCACCAGAAAAAATGCATGTATTTCCCTATAAGATTAGCGAATTAGGTACATGCCATGGTTGTCATAGAAACAAATGAAATTTCTCATGAGGTTGAATTCCATGGAAATTTCCCCATGATATTGCATACAAAGTAGGCCATAAAGAAAATAAATGGTCTCTAATCCTACAAACCAAACATGCTCTCTATGAAAAACGCCTAGGAATGAAATCCTCCGAGTTCTCTTTGGAATTCCTTTGAACCAAAGAGGCCCTCAACCGTTGATAAGATCGTGATGCAGTTCTTTGGAATTCCTTTGAACCAAGAAGGCCCTTGACCGCTGATAAGATCATGATGCACCGGTCTTTAAAAAAAAAAGAAAAAAAAGTTCGTGATGCACCATGGAAGTCGAATAAAATGATGGACCATCGAAGCACATAATAAATAGTTAATCCTCAGTCTTTATGTCCATTTTTTCTAGCCGGTGTTTTGCTGTTAGTTTTCTCGTTGTATAAACGTGCTTAATTATTTCTGGTCTCGTGATGCACCATCGGAGTCGAATGTAATCGTGATCCTTATTATGATAATTGCAGCTAAAGAGGCAATTGATTAGCACATAATTTTGTAAAGCACGTAATAAAAGTTTTAATCCTCTATCTTTATGTTCGTTTTCTTTAGCTGGTGTGTTGCTGTTGAAGATTTTATATGACATCGCTGCTTACAATACTCTCCACCGTTGTAGGAAAGATGATTGAATGCTTGATTGCTCTTTTGTTTTGCTTCAAAAGATGGCCAGGAGCACAGCACCACACAGCCTTTTATTTTTCTTTCTGGAGTCAATCATTGGTGCATCAAGGAGAGGAAAGGCATGATCATGCATACCCAAGGTAAGCTCAGCAGCTCAGCCACTCAGGGCCAGTGTCATTGTCTCCTCTGTCCCTCTCCCTCAAAAATCAAAATGCATCACTGATGCAAATATCTTTACATACAGATTGCCTGGTCTGACAAAAGCTTTACTTAACTTATTAATCAATTAAAGCAAAAGATGAAGGTGCTAGTTAAGTAGCCTTTCATGCTAATCTCCTCATCTGCCAAAAAAAAAAAAGTCAAAGTAAGTGTTGATCTGCCCACTGCTAGGTGACACTGCTTTCGCCAAGACCATAGAAAAGATTTGCCTCCTGGCCTATCTTTCCTGCACAAATGCACATCAATTCAGCGTAGATTTGTCTCCTGGCCTATCTTAGCATAAATGCCCACCAATTCAGCACAAAACTGGTTCAAATTATCCCTTGATTGTATTTGCTCTCAAAGATCCAGAGCTGATAGTTGTACAGTACTGGTCTGGCAAATGCCAGCTCTTAACCACTTTTGCATTGGAATAACAAATAATAATCCTGTGCAGTATTTGCTTCAAAATATAAAAATAAAACTGTGCAATACAACTCATTTGTTCATGTAACTACAAACTAAACATAGATACAGAATACACGAGCGCGACTGTTCTTGATGAGGGTGACCTTATTTAAAAAAGACAACATATGTCTGACCAACACTATGATAAAAGTAAGTTGTGGTTCCAGCCAGAGCCAATGCACAATTCGAACATATGGCACTTCCTTTGCTTGCCACCTGATCACAGGTTGGGGCTTCAGAATAACCACAAGGTGCCCAGCGACCGCTCACTGCCATGAATAACTTGAGCAAATTATGGCAGCAAATACAGGGCCAAATCCATTTAATCATGAAAGCAGTTGCCCTGAAACTCATTGTCACTAATCAAAATTGGCATTCTGCGACAAATTGGATGGAAGTATCTGTCTCTAGAATTTGATTGCCACTCTGCGAGAAACTATGTCAAACTTTAGATGATGCCAACAAGTGGACAACTGCCTCAGCTGTAGTTTCTGTAGAGATAATATAGCAAACTTTTGCACGATGCTTCACCATAACACATTCATTTTGATATTATTAGGGCTGTAAGTTAATGCTCTGATGTGTGTTGCCACGTTCCTTAATGCCTTCAATTTAGAACGGAGATTCAAGTGACTCGTCCCAAACATCTCCACTTGCATTGGAAGCATCTTCACCATCTTCTTCCATTGCCAATCTTATATATTCTCTCCGAGCAAAACGATCCCAGTCGGTCAAGGATGGCTCTTCACGCATCTGCAGTTACATTAGGAGAAAGCACATATTGTTAGCAGCATGGAAGACCAAAAAGATCAGCACTCGATGGATGTAGAGTGCTTGTGGGAACTTGACTCACTTGGCGAATGAGGAATGGGTCTCTAGATTCAAAAGCCATGAACTTGTTGAGGTTGAAGAGAACATTGAAGAAATGCCCAGACAATTTGCACCTTCGGAAGTCTTTTATTGTAAAAAAGGTATCATCCTAAAAAAGCAACATACATATCAGCTTAAAAATGTTCAGGATCTTAGGAACTGTACAAAAATAGGAAAGGTAAACAGACCTCTGGTCCTATCATATCAACCAGTTGACACAAGATGTCCTCAAACAGCACAGGTTCTTGGGCCATGCATTCCATGCGATGAAGTTGCTCCTCAAAAAAGTATTGTAATTCATTGTGTGTGAGTATGTTGTTGCCATCCAAATCTATACATTTAAACCTAACAAGAGGATAATGGAAGCATAAATATGAGTTTCTAGAATATTCAACATAAAAACATCTCAAATTAAATCACAAAACCATTTAATGTAATCTAGCATGATGAAGGGTGTGTAAAAAACAAATGATGAGAGGGCTATTGCAAGAAATCCCCTTGAAGATCTCCTAGTCAGGATGTTTCTCCTGAGACAGACTTCCTATGATCTTGGGAGTAGATTTGCTTTTCCGAATACCCATGTTCTAGAAAATTTCAATGAACATCTCGCAAACCAGACATTCATTTTTCAATACCTTGTGTGATTTGTAGTCAAGAGTCATTTGACAGACTGAGCAGTAAAGAATTCTGCTTAGCTTAAATTGAGAATGAAAGCAGTCAGTGTCAGACCCGGGGTTTAGATAGAAGGGAGAAACCCCCAAGGGCAAATATGCAGCCGAGTTCCTCGGTTCTTGGAGAAAAAGCTGAGGGGCCCCTCCCCCTTTGGTCTCTTTTTTATAGAAAGCTACCAAGGCCTACTGTAATAAAATTGATCCACGGTTTATCGGCTTTGCAAAAGTCTTGTCTCAGAAAGAAAGATCTAATAGTGCTGTACAGAAACTTCTTTATAGAAGAGGCATAGACATGGGAATCATAACATTATTGGTGATTGATGAACTCGCAGTGGCTTAGATTTTAGATAATGCACAATAGTATGCGCGACAATACAAAACATTACAGTACTGCTCAAAATAATTAGAGCATTGCTTAACTGAAGAATTAAAGCAAGTGTCAGAAAAAACAAAAGCTGGACCTACCAATAATCTTGACTTGGTTCTGATGATTTATCTTCTTCAGACAAAATAAAATGAACAAAATCTTCATAACACATTTTCCCTGGAACCTTGCTGGTAAATTTCCTGGGAACCTATCATGTATCAATTTAAAACTGTTAGTATGAACTTAATGGTAAAGAATCGCTGCATGTAAAAAATACAGTGCAAGTGAAGAAACTTGAATGATCTGAAAATGGTAGAACGAAAAGAATACCAACCTCTGAGAAAATTCTATCTACAATCCTATATGTCAACGCATGATTTCCATACTTAATAAGATTTTCTTTATCAATAAAGAAATCATGGTCCGTATCGAGTTCCCAGAACTTGCAATATATCACATAGAAATGCTCATACGAGAAATACCTACAGAAAACGAGAAATGTTTGGTGTCTTACAAGTTGTAGAGGAAATAATTTTGTCATACAAAGAAACAGAAGCAAAAAAGTGATGTCAAATTTTGTATTTAAATGGGCCACCTTAAAACTTTGTTGATATCCTCTTCATCATCAGCATGCCGCAGCGAATCAAGCAGATTTCCACGCTTCAGCTCCCTCAGACTGAGAAGGCCACTTCCAATTCGATTCAAGCAATAAAATATCCTATATACGACAGTCTCAGCTGACAAACAATGTTGTATAAGTAGAAGAAAATACTGTATGACATTCAATATTTGATTTAAATGGCCACAGAGATAGGCTTACCATATCTTTCTTGAAATTCCGGCGTGCTCTTTAAGAATTCCAGACCAGGATGGTTGTCCAAAAGGTCTCGAAGAACCGGTTTGAAATCTTCCTACATTATTAACAAGGGCATCAATCATGAAACGGAATCAGCATCCATTTATGGAGTCTTTAACTGCATGCTTTTGTTCTGTAAAGCACACATACCTTTGTGAGGTAATCATGATCGGGTTGCTTCAAAATCGTAAATACTTGGGTTGCACTGTCCATAGCCATCATATTGCTATTCACCCAGAAATCCATAAAGGCATCCCTGGAAGAAATATCATAATGTAAGATTCAACATTTGTGGGTTCTGTGAATCCCAAGTGATCAAGTGACCAACTACCTTGTGATAAATTCAGTGTTATCTTTATCGATCTTTCCAAAAAGAACAGTGGTAAAGAACGACGGTAGTTTGCAGAGCTCCCTGGTAACCATCCGAAATTCTATTGTGGCAAAAAGAGACAAAAAGCAAAAGCATAGGACATAGATGATTAGTTGATATCCTTATGCACAATCTGACATGATCATGATAATAATTGAAGTTAAGCTGGTTATGCTTTTAAAGCTAATCCAGATGACAAACTTGAGCACCGCTTTGATCAGATGAAAATAACAAGGTCCAAATGAAACTACTGGTCTTGACAACACTGGCTTGTAATTAAAATCGCGTCCAAAAGATTCAGTCATTTCATATTGGGCAAAATTATCATGAAGACATGTCGCGTTTCACGCACCTTGAATCCGAAGGCCATTGGAGTGCCCGGCGAAGAGCTGCTCGACTATAGATACGCATTGCCTCTTCTGCTCATATGGCAGCGGGCGTCCATCTCGGAAATAGAACTGTCAAGCGACATGGACGATTTCGATTAGCTTGCGGAAAAAGAATGGCGCTGGCAGATTGATGGGTCGACGGAGAACATGCACATGCGTATGTACCTGCGGAATGACCTCCTTGACGGCGCGCGCGGTGGACGGCCGGAGCGGGGACGCGGAGCGGTTGGAGTGTCCGCCGACCCCGCTGGGCTTCCTGGAGAGGCGCGGCGACCTCGGCGAGAGCGGCGGCACGTTGGCACCCCCCTGCATCATCATGGACGGCAGCATGGCGCCCCCGGCGAAGCCGCCCGCGCCGTTGGCCTTGGCCTTCTGGGTCAGGCAGCTGACCAGCGTGACGGTGTCGGGGAGGGAGAGCCAGTGCGCGAAGAGGTGGTCGAGGACGCCGCGCAGCGCGGGCGCCCCCGGCGCGGGGATCTCCGGCGGCAGCTGCAGGAGGTCCACCTGCAGCGCCAGCGCCGACACGGCGCTCAGATCCGCCGCCGCCTCCATTCCCGTTCCCCGCCTCGATCGCTCGCCGAGCCGATCCGATCGGAGCAGGCAGGTCGATCGTCGGGCGGGCCGTTGGAAAAGGTAAGCCCGAGTGAGAATCAGGCGCGTGGCGCGACGTGGGCGGCGGCGGCGGGGAAGAAGACCGGTGAGTCTAACAAACGGCTCGCCTCACGCCAGTCTGGGCGCCATCCTGGCCGTCCATCTGATAGATCGGCCGCGTCCCTGCACACACAGCCACATGGCGCCAGTCAACGGCTTTTGCGTAGTGATGGATGGATGCCGGGCGATCTGCAACAGATGCACATGCCTCCAGCTCTAAACAGGCCATGAAACCTCATCGGATTCGTACTACTAATTTGTACGTAATTTCATACAAGCACAGACATTTGTGCAAATTCGTAGGGAACTTAACAACGTATCTCACAGAGGAAGGAACAAACCATGTTTCTCAATGTTGCTATAATAACATAATAATGCACCTTCTTTGTAAATAGACAACGTAGTTAACGTACCATTTCGACTCGGAAACCAGGCTAGATGCAGGGGCTGCTGACTTGTGGAATGAAAAAAAGATGCAATCAACCAGATAGGATCTCCTAATGTCTCGTAATATGCCTAGTGAGGGGAAAAGAAGAAGGGGGAAATGGCAAGAACGTAACCATAAATAGCGCCGGATGAGAGGGAGAGGAGGATGGATGGGAGGGGAAGGACGAGAGGGGAAGTAGGCATGTGAGACCACCGATAAACTCGCATCATGCATGTATGTTACTTCCTCTATATCATAATATTTGTTGTTAAAGAAAACTAGTCTATTTCTTTTCAACAACAATTATTTAGGGACGGAGAGAGTAGTACTACATGTGCTTCTTCGCTTGGAACTAGCATGGTACATCCGTGTGTTGATTATCTCGTTTGTCGCAGCTCAACACAAAAACTCAAAATCACTGTTCATGCATTGAATTTTTGTAAGAACTATTATTTTATCATAAAAATCCAAATGGTCCCGAGCTACGAAATTTCAATAATATCACATCGCATTACGACAGGTGGTTTGTCATTGTTGGCGCCAATAATAAGCCCCTATCTTTTGTAGTGCACCCGGCCACGGACAATTGTCGATAATCACACAGTCACGTTAGACTGATACCTCTTTGATAGCAGTCGTCGATCGATTCATCCTTTCAATGAAGAGCTATTTTATCGCCTACCACGTAATAGGATCAAAGTGGACCTAGAGGGATGAATAGGTACAAATAGAAATTTTAATTGTTACTTAGCAATTTTAGACAATAAAGCGGAATATAAAAGTGAGCCTAACAACTACTAAGGAGAATCTAGTGATATGCAATATATTAAAAAAACACCAAGTAGCAAGGGATGCAAGCACAATAATATGTAAAGTTTTTCTTTCGAAAAGGGGGAAGACCCCACGGCCTCCGCCACAATAATATGTAAAGTAAATACTAGGAGACAAATAACCACAAGTAGGGAGTTAGGGGTTAGGGATAACCGCAAACTCCGGGAGACAAGGATGTATCCCGATGTACACTTTCTTGGAGGGAAGTTAGTCATCGTTGGAGGGATGGACGTTACCACTAAGGCACACCAACGTCACGAAGGCTCACCCTATTCTCTTCTTGACACAACACCATGAAGGCAGTCCTGAACCACTAGCGATAGACCTTGAGGTAGTCTCCAAACTTTCACAAACTTTCCGGAGGTAATCACAATGCACAATTCCTCGTCGAAGTAGTCCTGCCACCTCGTAGTCTTCAACCGCCAAGAGTAACAACATCAAAGGGAAAAACTTTAGACTTGCTCAAATCACAATTTTCTTCGGCCACAAGAAGGAGAGGGAGTAGATCTATCGCTTGATTGGAACAAATCTCAAGAACTCTCGCAAACACTTCCAAGATCTAGGATTTGGTGTGGAAGAGCGAAAGGGAGCACTCTTAGGGTTCTAGGGATATTTGGAATGGAGTAGCCAACCATCTCGTAGAGTGGGAGAGGGGTATATATAGCACATGCCCAAATGTGTCCATTGGAGGTATTCTACCCAGTTAAGTGCGGGAGGTCCGGTGGGTTACCGGACGTGCGGTGACTCGTGAAGCACCAGACATCCTATGAAACCACCGGTCATCCAGTGGCTAAAGCAGGCGAGTGTGCAGGTGGAAGGAATAAATGGTGGAGTGCCTGAAGTATCAGACGTCTGGTACTAGCCGAACATCCGGTGTTCCAAGGAATATCGGAGGTCCGGTGAGTATCGGAAATCCATTAAAATGGTACTTGATAGATCAAGCCGGAATCCTTGTGAGGGTCAGAAATCCGCTGAGTTTAGCTCTGGATGGGTTTATCGGACGTTTAGTGAGTACCAACATCCGGTGACATTGGAGCAATCGAACGTCTCGGGAAGACCATAAATCCGCTGAAAACCTTTTGTAGGGGTGCCACTGTTGGGAAACATAGTAAAAACCAAAATCCTTCGCCCTACGATCAACCAGGAACACTATGAAGATACAATGACGATTAGGATCAGACCGTTACCAACTCCGAGTTGTAGCGAAAGAAGATGGGTCAGTGTAAATCATTGATGAAGTCCCTCGAACCATAGATGAACGATCCCGTAAACCGCCCACGAATGATCCCTCGAATGGAAGACCGAATACACGACCTCTCTACTTGGTTGCAAGCATACAGTCTTCATGATCCGATAGTGCTTCACCGTCCAGAGCTAATCATCGCCGGAGAATTAGAGGGAGGAAATTAGAACCACTTTGGGCTTCTAATTACGAGGATGATAGGATCTAGGTCTAGCTCTGATTAATCAACTAGAATCAAGTAGAACTCGAACTAGAGAACTACACGAGACTTCAAAAGTTGTGTGTGCAAAAGGGTGGAAATCCTCTAGTATATATAGGTGGGAGAGGGGAGGAGGGGTTGCCACCGAGGAGGGTGACAAGGATATGTACCTAGGATAGGGTCCTAGGCCTGACCTAGATACCCTACCTAAGGATACTATATTGGAGGACGTGAAGATTACAAAAGAGATTCCAACTGGATTCACCATGGTGCTCAAGTCACTCGACATTTAATCCACTCGTAAGCTTCTCCCTCTACTCGACAGTCACCTGTCACTCGGAAGACCTCACTTCCAGTCGACGCCAGAAGACCAGAAGTCACCCCAGGGAGGCAAACAGGCAGGCATTAGCCCAGTCGTCATTAGTAGCAATTATGATGTATGTTACCAGTAACGCTCGTCTTTATTCCCATGATCGAACCCTTGGATGCCTGGCACTTATGAGGGGCAGCGTACTCTATATAAGCCGCCCCTCGCCTCTGGCACGGGGGTTCACACCTTCTGTAACTCATACTTTCCACACGACAAGAGCTCTCGAGCAGTGAGACGTAGGGTTGTTACCTCCACGAGAGGGGCCTGAACTCATGCATCCGTGTGTACACCCTCGCCGTAGCTAGGACTCTGCCCTCTCCTTTCGTACCCCTATCTTCTACTGTCAGACTCATTCCCACGACAGTTGGCACCCACCATAGGGCAGGCGTCTAAGCAACTTCCGCGCGAGGTTGCATTTTCCCCCCTTCGTCATGTCTTCCGGCGGTGGTTTGTTCTTGGGTCACGAGATCCGTCTCGGAGCGCTCACCTTCATCGCCGACGATTCGGCATGGCTCCAAGAGGCGCCTCTCGACGTTGAGGCTCTCCCGATACATGGGGCGGCGCACTTCCGTGCGAACTCCTGCGGTGTTCTTCTGTGGCAGCCGTCGACTCCATACTCTACGGCCCTCCCCACTGTTCGCCGTCGTAATCGATCCGGTCGCTCACGGATCCAGCACTGGGTGAGGCATGTGGTTGCTCACCAAGTTTCTTCTCCGTAGATTGCAGCAATCGAGCCCGCCGAGTCACTTCACAGCATGTTCGACTCAGAGTCGGATGAGTATGATGTTCCTTCCGAGTGTGAGAGATGTGATCCTGCAGCGGAGGTTCTTATGGCTGGTTCACATCAGAGCCTGCCGCCTGGTTTTGGTTGCGGCATGCGAGAGGCTGGTGGGGCGTCAAATGAGTAGCCACACCGGGATGAGGAGGTCCTCCATACGCCCATCATCAGTGCGACCGCTAAGGCTCAGGCCTTGGAGGCCACGCGCATTCGGCTCGAAGAGCTTCAGAGGGAACTCGACGAGCGCGCTCGCTAGCATCCACCACCTCCTAGTCATCGTCAGCGATAGTTGTTCCCAAGTGGTTCACAGTGTTGGGGAACGTTGCATGGGAAACAAAAAATTTCCTACGCACACGCAAGATCTATCCATGGTGATGAGCATCTACGAGAGGGAGAGTGGATCTACATACCCTTGTAGATCGCTAAGCGGGAAGCGTTAAGAAACGCGGTTGGTGTAGTCGAACGTCTTCGCGATCCAAATCGCCGAGCATCCCGCGATCTCATCACGATCCGTCCCGCGATCCAATCACGATCCGTCCCGCGAACTCATCATGATCCGTCTCGCGATCTCATCACGATCTGTCCCACGAACTCATCACGATCCGTCCCGCGATCTCATCACGATTCGTCTCGCGATCTTGATCACGGTCCTTCCGATCTAGCACCAAACGGATGGCACCTCCGCGTTCAACACACGTACAGCTTGATGACGATCTCCGCCTTCTTGATCCAGCAAGAGGGAGCGGAGATGTAGAAGAGTTCTCCGGCAGCATGACGGTGCTCTGGCAATGGTGGTGGAGCTATTCCGGCAGGGCTTCGCCTAAGCACTGTAGAAATCCGATCTAGAGGAGAAACTATGCACTGGAGGAACGGGTAGCACGTGGCTGAAAATCTAGTGGCAAAAACCCTAAAACCTCTAGTATATATAGGAGGAAGAGAGGAGGAGGCTTGGCTCCCAAGGAGCCAGCCCTTGGGTCGGCCCAACCAAGTCCTCCTCCAATCCTAGTAGGACTAGGACTTCTCCTTATTTTTGCCTTTTTTGCCTTTTTCCACCTTTTTCTCTTTGGGCTTTTCTTCCCAGCCGCATGGGCCTTGTGTGGGACTTCCACCAGCCCACTAAGGGCTGGTATTTACTCTCCCACAGCCCATGTAGCCTCTTGGGTCGAAATACCCCTCCCGATGGTCTCTCGGTACACTACCGGCACTCCCGGTACACTACCGATGAGCCCGAAACCTTTCCGGCGACCAAAACAGGACTTCCTATATATAAATCTTTACCTCCGGACCATTCTGGAGCTCCTCGTGACATCCGGGATCTCATTCGGGACTCCGAACAACCTTCGGTCACCACCATACATAACTCTATACTACCGAAACGTCACCGAACCTTAAGTGTGCAGACCCTGCGGGTTCGAGAACTATGTATACATGACCAAGACACCTCTATGGTCAATAAACAATAGCGGGACCTGGATGCCCATATTGGTTCCTACATATTCTATGAAGATCTTTATCGGTTGAACCTTTATGTCAAGGATTCAGTTAATCCCGTATGATGTTCCCTTTGTTCTTCGGTATGTTACTTGCCTGAGATTCGATCATCGGTATCTCCATACCTAGTTCAACCTCGTTACTGGCAAGTCTCTTTACTCGTTCCGTAATACAAGATCTCGTGACTAACACTTAGTCACATTGCTTGCAAGTCTTATTGTGATGTTGTATTACCGAGTGGGCCCTGAGATACCTCTCCGTCACATGGAGTAACAAATCCCAGTCTTGATCCATGCCAACCCAACAGACACCCTCGAAGATACATGTAGAGCACCTTTATAGTCACCCAATTACGTTGCGATGTTTGATACACACAAGGTACTCCTTCGGTGTCAGTGAGTTGCATGATCTCATGGTCATAGGAACATATACTTGACATGCAGAAAACAGTAGCAATAAAGTGACACGATCATATGCTACATTTGTAGTTTGGGTCTTGTCCATCACATCATTCTCCTAATGATGTGATCCCGTTACCAAATGACATCTCATGTCCATGACTAGGAAACCATAGCCATCTTTGATCAACGAGCTAGTCTATTAGAGGCATACTAGGGACATGTTGTTGTCTATGTATCCACACATGTATCTGAGTTTCCGATCAACACAATTATAGCATGGATAATAAACGATTATCATGAACAAGGAAATATGATAATAACTAATTTATTATTGCCTCTAGGGCATATTTCCAACAGTCTCCCACTTGCACTAGAGTCAATAATCTAGTTCACATCATCATGTGATTCGCATTGTTATGAATCTAACACCCACTGAGTTCTGGGGCTCGATCATGCTTTGCATGTGAGAGAGGTCTTATAGTCAACGGGTCTGCGACATTCAAATACGTATGTACTTTGCAAATCTCTCTGTCAAACTGTAAACACTGCTACCACACTCCACTTGGTACTATTCCAAATGGCTGCTCCACTATACGTATCCGGATTGCTACTAAGAGTCATCCGGATTAGCGTTAAAGCTTGCATCGACGTAACTCTTTACGACGAACCCTTTATCACCTCCATAATCGACACGTTTCCTTAGTCTTTTAGTCACTAAGGATAATACTGACCGCTGTCCAGTGATCCACTTCTGGATCACTCTTGTACCCCTTGACGGACTCATGGCAGGCACACACAGGTGCGGTACACAACATGGCATACTATACAGAGCCTATGGCTAAGGCATAGGGGACGACATTCGTCCTTTCTCTTTCTTTTGCCGTTGTCGAGCTTTGAGTCTCACTCAACTTCACACCTCACAAATCAGGAGAGAACTCTTTCTCTGACTGATCCATTTTGAACTCTTTCAAAATCTTGTCAAGGTATGTACTCATTGAAAGTCTCATCAAGCATCTTGATCTATCTCTATAGATCTTGATGCTCAGCAATTAGTTAGCTTTATCCAGGTCTTCCTTTGAAAAACTCTTTTCAAACAACCGTTTATGCTTTCCAGAAATTCTACATCATTTCCAATCAACAATATGTCATCCACATATACTTATCAGAAATTCTATAGTGCTCCCACTCACTTTATTGTAAATAGAAGTTTCTCGTAAATTTTGTATAGACTCAAAAACTTTGACCACCTCATCAAAGTGTATATTCCAACTCCGAGATGCTTGCTTTAGTTCATAGAAGAATCACTGAAGCTTGCACACCTTTTAGCATCCTTAGGACTGACAAAACCTTCTGGTTGTATCACATACAACCTTTCCTCAAGTAAACCGTTAAGGAAACTATGTTTTGATATCCATCTGCCAGATTTCATAATTGAAAAATGCAGCAACTGCTAACATAATTCCAACAGACTTTAGCATCGCTACGAGTGAGAAAGTCTCATCGCAGTCAACTCCTTGAACTTGTCGTAAAATTCTTTGCAACAAGTCGAGCTTTACAAATGGTGACATTTACCATGAGCGTCTGTCTTCATTTTAAACATCCATTTGTACTCAACGACCCGCCGTCCAACGAGCAAGTCTACCAAAGTCTATACTTGGTTTTCATACATGGATCCTTTCTCGGATTTCATGGCCTCTAATAATTTGTCGGAATCCGGGCCCATCATCGCTTCTCCATAGCCCGTAGGTTCATTGTTGTCCAACAACATGACCTCCAAGACAGGGTTGTCGTACCGCTCAGGAGCAGTACACATCCTTGTCGACCTACGAGGTTCGATAGTAACTTGATCCGAAGCTTCATGATCATCATCATTAACTTCCTCTTCAACTAACGTGGGCTTCACAGAAACAAATTCCTGTGCTATGCTACTCTCTGGTTGAACAAAGGTTCAACAACCTCATCAAGTTCTATCTTCCTCCCACTCAATTCTTTCGAGAGAAACTCTTTCTCAAGAAAGGACCCAGTTTTAGCAACAAACACTTTATGCTTGGATCTGAGATAGAAGGTTTACCCAACTGTCTTTAGGGTATTCAATGAAGATGCATTTGTCCGCTTTGGGTTCAGGCTCATTAGGTGAAAACCTTTTTCACATAAGTGTTGCAGCCCCAAACATTAAGAAATGACAGCTTAGGTTTCTATCAAACCATAATTCACACGGTGTCATCTCAACGGATTTAGATGGTGCCCTATCTAAAGTGAATGTAGTTGTCTCTAATGCATAACCCCAAAATTACAATAGAAAAACGATAAGAGACATCATAGCAAGCACCATTTTCAATAGAGCACGACTATGACATTCGAACACACCATCACACTATGGTGTTCCAGGTGGCGTGAGTTGTGAAACAACTTTCACATTGTCTAAAGTTGTATGCAAAACTCGTAACTCAGATATTTACCTCCATGATCATATCGCAGGCATTTTTATCTTCTTGTCACGATGATCTTAAACTTCACTCTGAATTTGCTTGAACATTTCAAACGATTCAGACTTGTGTTTCATTAAGTAAATATACACTATATCTATTCAAATCATCAGTGAAGGTAAGAAAATAACGATATCCACTGCACGCTACAAGACTCATTGGATTGCATACATCAACATGTATCATTTCCAATAAATCACTTGCCCACTCCATCCATCTGGAAACGGGTTCCTTAGTCATCTTGCCCAAGAGGCATGGTTCGCATGTCTCAACCGATTCGAAATCGAATGAGTCCAAAGATCAATCAGCATGGAGTTTCTTCATGCGCTTTATACCAATATGAAATTTAGCGGCAGTGCCACAAGTATGTGGTACTATCATTATTAACTTTGTATCTTTGGCATCAATGTTATGAACATGTGTATTACTACGATCAAGATTCAACAAACCATTCTCACTGGATGCATGACCATTGAAGGTATTATTCATGTAAACAGAATAACCATTATTCTCTAACTTAAATGAATAACCGTGTTGCAATAAACATGATCTATTCACGTTCATGCTCAACGCACCACACCAAATAACATTTATTTAGGTTTGTCACTAATCTTGAAGGTAGAGAGAGCGTGCGATGTTGATCACATCAACCTTGGAAACATTTCCAACACACATTGTCACCTCGGCCTTAGCTAGTTCTCCGTTTATTCTGTAGCTTTTATTTCGAGTTACTAACATTTAGCAACCGAACCGGTATCCAATACCCAGGTGCTACTAGGAGTACTCGCAAGGTACACATCATTAACACGTATATCAAATATACTTCTGTCGACGTTGCCAGCCTTCTTATCTACCAAGTATCTAGGGTTGTTCCGCTTCAACGACCGCTCTCCTCATAATCGAAGCACTTAGTCTCGGGTTTGGGTTCAACTTTGGGTTGCTTCAGTGGAGCAGCAACTGACTTGCTATCCATCAAGTTTCCCTCCTTGCTCTTTCCCTTCTCGAAACTAGTGGTTTGACTAACCATCAACACTTGACGCTCCTTCTTGATTTCTACCTTCGCGGTGTCAAACATCACGAATAGCTCAGGGATCATTATTTCTATCCCTGGCATTTTATAGTTCATCACCAAGTTCTAGTAGCTTTAGTGACAGTGACTTGGAGAACTATATCAATCACTATCTTATCTGGAAGGTCAACTCCCACTCGATTCAAGCGATTGTAGCACCCAGACAATCTGAGCACATGCTCAACGATTGAGCTATTCTCTTTCATCTTGCAGGCAAAGAATCTTGTTGGAGATCTCATATCTCGCAACACGGGCACGAGCCTGAGATCCTAATTTCAGCTCTTAGAACATCTCATGTGTTCCGTGACGTTCAAAACATTTCGGAGCCTCAATTCTAAGCCGTAATGCATGACACACTAAACTATCAAGTAGTCATCAGAACGTGCCTGTCAAATGTTCACAACATCTACAGACGATGCTAGAGGGGTTGGCGCACCAAGCGGTGCATTAAGGACATAAGCCTTCTGTGCAGCAACGAGGACAATCCTCACAACACGGAGCCAGTCCGCAATATTGCTACCATCATCTTTCAACTCTATTTCTCTAGGAACATATAAAAATTCAAGGGAGCTACAACGTGAGCTAGTAATCTACAACACAGTTTGCAAAGATACTACTGACTATGTTCATGATAATGAGGTCAATTAATCATATTACTTAAGAACTCCCACTCAAATTGACATCCCTCCGGTCATTCGAGTGATACATGATCCAAATTCACCAACTCAAGTCCGATCATCATGTGAGTTGAGGTGGTTTCAATGGTGAACATCATCATGTTGATCATATCTGCTATATGACTCACGTTCGACCTTTCGGTCTCTTGTGTTCTGAGGCCATGTCTGTACATGCTAGGCTCGTCAAGTTTAACCCGAGTGTTCTGCATGTGCAACACTGGCTTGCACCCGTTGTATGTGAACGTAGAGTCTATCACACCCGATCATCACGTGGTGTCTCAACACGACGAACTTTCGCAACGGTGCACACTCGGGGAGAACACAATTCATCTTGAAAATTAAGTGAGGGATCACCTTATAATTCTACCCTCGTCCTAAGCAAAACAAGGTGCATAAAAGGATTAACATCACATGCAAATCATAAGTGACATGATATGGCCATGAACTTGTGCTTTTGATCTCCATCTTGAAAGCACCGGCATGATCTCCATCGTCACCGACACGACACCATGATCTCCATCATCTTGATCTCCCTCAACGTGTCACCATCGGGGTTGTCACGCCCATCATGCTTGTACTACTATTGCTACCGTTTAGCGATAAAGTAAAGCATTACATAGTGCTTAATGATTGACACGCAGGTCATACAATAATTAAAGACAACACTATGGCTCCTGCCGGTTGCCGTACTCATCGACATGCAAGTCGTGATATTCTATACAACACATGATCATCTCATACATCACACATATCACATCATGTAATTGGCCATATCACATCACAACATACCCTACAAAAACAAGTTAGACGTCCTCTAATTGTTGTCGCATGTTTTACGTGGCTGCTACGGGTATCTAGCAAGAACTATTCTCATCTACAAAAAAACCACAACGGTGATACACTAGTTGCTTTTCAACCTTCTCAAGGACCGCCTTTGTCGAATCCGATCCAACTAAAGTGAGAGAAACTGGCACCCGCAAGCCATCTATGCAACAAGTTGCGGTTGAGGGAACCGGTCTCTCGTAAGCGTACGAGTAATGTTGGTCCGGGACGCTTCATCTCACAATACCGCTGAACCAAAACACGACCAAGGGAGGAAGCAATCTAAGCATCAATGCCCACAAACTCTTTGTGTTCTACTCGAGATCTCATCTACACATAGAGCTAGCTCATGGTGCCACTGTTGGGGAATGTTGCATGGGAAACAAAAAAATTCCTACGCACACGCAAGATCTATCCATGGTGATGAGCATTTATGAGAGGGACAGTGGATATACGTACCCTTGTAGATCGCTAAGCAGGAAGTGTTAAGAAACGCGGTTGGTGTAGTCGAACGTCTTCGCGATCCAAATCGCCGAGCATCCTGCGATCTCATCACGATTCGTCCCGTGATCCAATCATGATCCGTCCCGCGAACTCATCACGATCCGTCCCGCGATCTCATCACGATCCGTCCCGCAAACTCATCACGATCCGTCCCGCGATCTCATCATGATCCGTCTCGCGATCTTGATCACGGTACTTCCGATCTAGCGCCGAACGGACGGCACCTCCGCGTTCAGCACACGTACAACTTGATGACGATCTCTGCCTTCTTGATCCAGCAAGAGGGAGTGGAGAGGTAGAAGAGTTCTCCGGCAGCATGACGGCGCTCCGGCAATGGTGGTGGAGCTATTTCGACAGGGCTTCGCCTAAGCACTGTAGAAATCCGATCTGGAGGAGAAATTATGCACTGGAGGAACGGGTAGCACGTGGCTGAAAATCTAGTGCCAAAAACCCTAAAACCTCTAGTATATATAGGAGGAAGAGAGGAGGAGGCTTGGCTCCCAAGGATCCAGCCCTTGGGTCGGCCGAACCAGGGAGGATTGGAGGATTCCTCCTCCAATCCTAGTAGGACTAGGAGTCCTCCTTATTTTTGCCTTTTTTGCCTTTTTCCACCTTTTTCTCTTTGGGCTTTTCTTCCTAGCCGCATGGGCCTTGTGTGGGACTTCCACCAGCCCACTAAGGGCTGGTATTTACTCTCCCACAGCCCATGTAGCCTCTTGGGTCGAAATACCCCTCCCGATGGTCTCTTGGTACACTACCGGCACTCCCGGTACACTACCGATGAGCCCGAAACCTTTCCGGCGACCAAAATAGGACTTCCTATATATCAATCTTTACCTCCGGACCATTCCGGAGCTCCTCGTGACATCCAAGATCTCATTCGGGACTCTGAACAACCTTCAGACACCACCATACATAACTCTATACTACTGAAACGTCACCGAACCTTAAGTGTGCAGACCCTACGGGTTCGAGAACTATGTAGACATGACCGAGACACCTCTACGGTCAATAACCAATAGCGGGACCTGGATGCCCATATTTGTTCCTACATATTCTATGAAGATCTTTATCGGTTCAACCTTTATGTCAAGGATTCAGTTAATCCCGTATGATGTTCCCTTTGTTCTTCGGTACATTACTTGGCCGAGATTCGATCGTCGGTATCTCCATACCTAGTTCAACCTCGTTACTGCAAGTCTCTTTACTCGTTTCGTAATACAAGATCACGTGACTAACACTTAGTCACATTGCTTGCAAGGCTTATTGTGATGTTGTATTACCGAGTGGGCCCTAAGATACCTCTCCGTCACACGGAGTAACAAATCCCAGTCTTGATCCATGCCAACCCAACAGACACCCTCAGAGATACCTGTAGAGCACCTTTATAGTCACCCAGTTACGTTGCGAAGTTTGATACACACAAGGTACTCCTCCGGTGTCAGTGAGTTGCATGATCTCATGGTCATAGGAACATATACTTGACATGCAGAAAACAGTAGCAATAAACTGACACGATCATATGCTACATTTTTAGTTTGGGTCTTCTCCATCTAATCATTCTCCTAATGATGTGATCCCGTTACCAAATGACATCACATGTCCATGACTAGGAAACCATAGCCATCTTTGATCAACGAGCTAGTCTATTAGAGGCATAGTAGGGACATGGTGTTGTCTATGTATCCACACATGTATGTGAGTTTCCGATGAACACAATTATAGCATGGATAATAAATGATTATCATGAACAAGGAAATATGATAATAACTAATTTATTATTGCCTCTAGGGCATATTTCCAACACACAGAACAACGTTGAGGTATACCACACTCCAGTTTTAAATGTTGCAACAACAGCTAGGATAGCTGATTCCATTCATCCGTCATGTTCAGAGGCTAGCAGAGGTTTACTGCAGATCAAAGCGTTGCTTGATGCAGCACAACGCCAAACTCAGTTGTTTCACAGTCGCGCAATAGAATACACATTAATTCACCAAGAGCAGAGACTGTTTAGTCAGCACACATTCCTGGTTCGCCTCTTCGTCGCAGGGGCGGTGGTTTCTGTGAGGATCAGTACAGGGATCAGGGATGAGATCAGTTTCAGTGTGATGACCACCATTGAGTGCCCACCCCTCTACGGAGTGGTCCGTACGTGCCCCGGCACCAGGATGATAGGCGCCCGTTCGGTGAGGAGCAGAATCCAGGGTTTGATGCAAGAGACGTCCTCACTCAGAGGCGAATCGACAGAGGCAGAGCTCACCGAGATGGTTTTGACAGAGATTACCCGAGTGGCAACAGTGCTGTTATTTCTGGTCCTGAGTGCTTTAGTAGAGCCATTCGTTCTGCAGAGATTCCCCCCAACTTCAGGTTGGCTGCTGGGATAGGCAAGTTTTCTGGCGAGTCAAAGCCGGAGACATGGTTGGATGATTACTGAGTGGCTGTTCAGATTGGTGGTGGCAACAACAACATTGCAATGAAGCATTTGTCCTTGATGTTGGATGGTTCAACCCGTGCATGGCTGAATTGTTTGGCTCCTTCTAGCATCCACTGCTGGGAGGATCTTGCCCGAGTGTTCATCAGAACATTCGAGGGCACTTGCAAGCGTCCTGTCGGTTTGATTGATTTGCCACATTGTGTTCAGAAGCCCAACGAGTCATTGAGGGATTACATTCAACGCTGGTCAACTTTGCATCATACAGTGGAGAATGTTTTCGAGCATCAGTCTATTTGTGGTTTCAAGGCCGGAGTGAAGTACAGAGAGCTCTACCTGAAGTTTGGCCGGACAGGTGATATTTCGCTGAGTAAGATGATGGAAATTGCCACTCGGTATGCCAATGGCGAAGAACAAGACTGCCTCCTCAGTGGCAAAGGAAAAGCAGTCGACAACGATGCCGGCGGCAATTCCAGTCGGAAGCAGCAGCGGAAGGCTGATGGCCCTGTTCAGGCAAAGGCGGCCGCCCTGGCAGAACAAGGAAAAAACAAGGGGAAGTCCAAGGGACAGTTCGCCCCCAAGAAAGTAAAAATATCAGTCGGGAACAGATGTTCTTGACTTGCCGTGTGCAATCCACACGAGGAAAGATGAGGATGGTAATTCGATATTACCCAAACATACCACTCGATAGTGCCGTCTACTGATCTAGCAGTTCAAGGAGGGTCAGTCGAGTGAGAAAACCCCTGAAAAAGAGGAGGATGAAGACAAAGAAACTTTTCCCGATGTCAATGCCACCGTGATGATTTTTGCTGATGTTGAAAGCAAGAGTCGATTGAAGGTTATAAATAGAGAAGTCAACATGACTGTGCCTACAACCCCCACGTACCTCAAGTGGTCTCAGAATGCCATCACATTTGATCAGTCAGATCATCCTGCTCATGTCGCCACGCCCGATTGGCAGGCTTTGGTGGTAACTCCCATTGTGGGAGGCACTCGACTCCGCAAGGTCCTCATGGACGGGGGGAGTGGGCTGAACATTCTGTATGCAGATACTCTTAAGGGGATGGGCATTCCGATGTCCCGACTCAGTGAGAGCAACATGCAGTTCCACGGAGTAATCCCAGGGAAGAAGGCCAAGTCACTCGGCCAGATTGCATTGGATGTGGTGTTCGGGATAGATAAAAAATTTCACAAAGATAAATTGACTTTTGAAGTCGTGGACTTCCAAAGCGCGTACCACACCATCCTTGGTCAACCGACTTATGCTTGTTTCATGGCCCGTCCATGTTACATATATCTTAAACTGAAGATGCCTGGGCCCGAGGGTGTGATCACAGTCACTGGCAATCGACAGAGGGCTGAAGAGTGTCTCTAGCAAGGCTCCAAAATTTCCGATCATCAGATGGCTATGGTCGATCTAGAAGAGTACAAGAAGAGCGCTGAACCTGCTGAGTTGCTGCGTGCTAAGAAGCCTGCTTCAGAGTTAGCTTTTCAGTCGGCAGGGGAAGTGAAAAAGGTGCACATTCACCCGACAGATCCTACTGCTGCCCCGACAAACATATCTTCGTCACTCGACGGTAAATAGGAAGTCGAGCTCATCTAGTTCCTCCGTGAGAACTGGTACATCTTCGCATGGAAGCTAGCTGACATGCCTGGGGTTCCCAGGGAACTCGCTGAGCACCGACTGAGAGTTGATCCGAAGGCCAAGCCGGTGAAAGAACATTTGCGTCGGTCAACAGCGGAGAAGCGAAAAGCAATCGATGAAGAGGTGGCTCGTCTCTTGCAGCTAAGTTCATTCGAGAGATTTACCACTCCAAGTGGCTCTCGAAAGTCGTCATGGTCCCCAAGAAAGACAAGTCACTCCGCATGTGTATTGACTACAAGCATATCAATCGGGTCTGCCCGAAAGATCATTTCCTACTCCCTCGCATCGATCAAATTGTGGACTCAACTGCGGGGTGCGAGCATTTGTCGTTTCTAGATGCATACTCCGGCTACCATCAGATCCGTCTGTTTGGTCCAGATGAAATAAAAACAGCCTTCATCACCCCATTCGGGTGTTTCTGCTATATCACCATGCCTTTTGGTTTGAAGAATGCTGGCGCTACTTTCATGCGCATGATTCAGAAGTGTTTACTCGACCAAATCCCTTGGAATGTTGAAGCTTACATGGACGATATTGTCGTCAAGTCCCGCAAAGGTTCCGACCTGCTGGCTGACTTGGTTGAGACATTCGCTAATCTGAGGAGGTATGATATCAAGTTGAATCCGGATAAGTTTACTTTCGGTGTTCATGGCGGCAAGTTACTCGGTTTTCTCGTTTCCGAACGAGGAATCGACATCAATCCTGAAAAAATCAGCGCCATTACTCGAATGAAAAGCCCCGTGCGAGTGCATGATGTTTAGAAGCTCACAGGTTGCTTGGCAGCATTGAGTCGATTCATTTCTTGTCTCGGTGAGAAGGCATTTCCTTTGTATCAACTGATGAAGAAGTCTGACACATTCGAGTGGACTCCAGAAGCTGAAGCAGCGTTTGTCGAGCTCAAAGCCCTGCTTTCCACCCACCCAGCCAGGACTGTGGCTGAGAGCATTTCGTCAGACAAATTCAGATATTACTCGGGAGATGTTCAGGCGTGTAGTGGTGGAGGAATTTGGTCCAGGAGAATTTGAGTCCACTATGCACAATCTTCTTCAGCTCCGTCAGACCGGAACAATGGTTGAATACAGACAACAGTTTGAGCTACACATGTATAATTTGATTGCCCTAGACGCAACCTTGAGCTTCAAATTTTTCGTCACCCAGTTCTTGCTTAGACTAAAGGATGAACTACGCGCAGCGGTGCGCATTCAAGCACCCACCAGTATCACCAGGGCGACTGTGTTCGCCAGAATTCAGGAAGAGGAATTGGAGCTCCAACGCCCTTGATTCAGGTCGCCATCTGCGGGCAGACCACCACCCTTGTCAGGCATAGTACCAGCTCTGGGACGACCACCTGTTGCACCTACAGTGCCATCGCCGACCACTCCAGCACCACGGCTCGCCCCACCACCCAAGCCAGCCGCGGACGACTTTGGGCGCGAGCGCCAACTACGGGATTACAGATGCCAACACGGCCTCTGTTTTCGATGTGGGACAAATACTCCCGTGATCATCAATGTAAACGCTCTGCTCAGTTATTGACGATTGAAGTGGGTGACTTTGGCGAAGTGCTCTTTGATGATGCAGTACATGCTCTGGAGCTGTTGGATGACCCTGCCACTGTCGATGCTACATGCTGTCTCTTATCAGCTCATGCCGTGAGTGGCACTAAAGCGTCTGAAACAATCCGACTGCGTGCCACTGTCGGAGATCAAACCATGTTGCTGCTCGTCGACTCTGGTAGTACTCACAGTTTTGTCAACTCCACTTTTACTCAATGCACCAAAGCCCCAACAAGAGATATTCCAGCAATCCAAGTGCGAGTCGCCAACGGGCAGAGCCTGAACTGCACAACCATGGTTCCTCAATTAAACTGGACCTCTCACGGTCACACCTTTGCAACCGACATGTGTGTTCTGGATTTAGGAGGCTACGATGTTGTGCTAGGGGTTGACTGGTTGGGACAGTATAGTCCAATGCAATGTGATTGGAACCTGAAAACCATGCAATTCGATCGCCAGGGAGAAAAATTAAGCTGAAAGGCATGCGCACTGATGATCAACCTCAACTCACAGCTCTCGATGCAGCAACCCTATGGAAAATGCATGACACCAATGACATCTTGGGGGCAGCCTTAGTGGAAATTCAGTGCACATCTTCGGCCACATCCTACTCTAACATGCCAACCCCGCCTACAATTCAGCGCATCCTGACGGAGTTTAGTGACATCTTCAAGGAACCAACCCAACTTCCTCCCCATCGACAGTATGATCACGCCATCAATCTGGAGCCAGGTGCAACACCTGTCAATTGTCGACCCTGTCGGTACTCCCTGTTATAAAAAGAAGAGATCGAACGTCAGGTGGAAGAAATGCTTCGTACGGGCATCATTACACACAACATGAGCCCCTTTGCTGCCCCGATGCTCCTGGTCAAGAAGAAGGACGGAATGTGGCGTTTCTGTGTGGACTATCGCCATCTCAATATCGTCACGATCAAGAACAAGTTTCCTCTTCCGATAATCGACGAACTCCTGGATGAACTTTCTGACGCTGCTTTCTTTTCCAAAATTGACCTCCGCACGGGGTATCATCAGATTCGATGTGTGCGGGCGATGAGGAAAAGACAACCTTCAAGACACATCACGACCATTTTGAGTTCCGCGTCATGCCCTTCGGCGTCACCAATGGCCCGCCCACATTTCATTGTGTGATGAACTCGGTGTTCGCGGGGCCCAATCGTAAGTTTGTGATCATTTTTCTTGATGACATCCTTATCTTTAGTCCCACCTTGCAGGAGCGTGAAGCACATCTCCGAACAGTCTTCTCCATCCTACGCGAGAATCGGCTATACGCCAAGCTTTCCAAATGTTCATTTGCTCAACCCAGCATCGAGTACCTGGGCCATGTGATCTCTCGTGATGGTGTGGCTACGGATGCAAGCAAGACCAACGCCATGCGTTCGTGGCCTACACCGGCAAATGCCACAGAATTGCGGGGCTTTCTAGGCCTCACCGGCTATTACCACAAGTTTGTGCACCATTATGGAATCATCGCCAAGCCCCTCACTCAGCTCCTCACCAAGAAAGGATTCGTCTGGTCGCCCCAAGCCCAAGCTGCGTTTGGTCTGCTCAAGGAAGCCATGGTGAGCACGCCCGTGCTGGCGTTGCCCAATTTCTCCCGCCCGTTCTCGATGGAGACGGATGCATGCGACACAGGGGTGGGCGCGGTCCTAGTACAAGACGGCCACTCCATCGCCTACCTCAGCAAGGCTCTTGGCGTACGCAATCAGCGTCTGTCAATCTATGAGAAGGAGTTCCTTGATGTGATCATGGCCGTGGACAAGTGGTGCACTTACCTTCAGCGTGCCCCGTTCGTCATCATCACAGATCATAAGAGCCTTTGTCACCTCGGTGATCAACAATTGGAAACAGAGTTGCAGCACAAAGCCATGTCCAAGATGGTGGGTCTCCAATTCTCCTTCAATTACCGTCGCGGCATGGACAGTGGCGCTGCTGATGCACTGTCTCGCGTCAGTCACTTGCTCTCTCTTGATGCTCTCTCCATTTGCCAACCCCAATGGCTTCAAGAGGTTAGCAACTCCTACGAAACCGACACGGACAACCAAGATTTGCTACAACGCCTCGCTCTATGTAGCCCGGATGATCAAGGGTATGAATTGCGCCAAGGCACCATTCGCTTCCAGGACATGATCTGGATTGGCAGCAACACAACCCTTCAAACTAAATTGATCAGCACCTTTCATGCAAGTCTAGTTGGGGGACACTCCGGCGTGACAACAACTTACCAACGTGTCAAGAAATTGTTGCGTGGAAAGGTCTTAAACAAGTTGTGGAAGATTATGTTCGTCAGTGTTCTATCTGTCAACAAGCCAAGCATGAACACCTGAAAACGCCGGGCCTACTCCAACCACTACCAATTCCAACAGAACTGTGGCGGGACCTCACAATGGATTTCGTCGAAGGACTTCCGGTGTCCGAGGGCTACGAGGTGATCATGGTGGTGGTCGATTGATTCACCAAATATTCCCACTTTGTTCCTCTCTGTCATCCATTCATAGCAGCAACAATTGCTCGAGCATTTTGGAATAACATTATCAAGTTGCATGGAGTACCCCACTCAATTGTCTCTGATCGCGATCGGGTGTTCACCAGTGCGATGTGGCGTGCTCTCTTGGAGGCGGCAGGAACAAAACTCAGCTATTCCATAGCATATCACCCGCATACGGACGGCCAGAGTGAACGGGTCAATGAGTGCCTCGAGATGTATCTTTGCTGTGTAGTGCATGATCAGCCCAAGAAGTGGCGCCAATGGCTCCATACTGCCGAGTTCTGGTACAATACCACATATCACTCTTCGCTGAACACTTCCCTGTTCCAAGCATTGTATGGTCAAGAGCCCAATTTGGGAGGTCTACCCACACTGGCCAGCAAGTTGCCCGATGACGCTCATGCTGATTTGGATTGGGCAACACACAATGACAATCTGCGTGTTCAAGTGGCTCGGGCCCAAAACAGATACAAGCAAAAGGCCGATTATCACAGGACGGATCGCTCTTTTGCGGTTGGTGAACAAGTGCTGCTGAAGTTGCAACCTTATGCTCAGTCTACAGTTGCCAATCGCCCCTGCCCCAAGTTAGCATTCAAATTCTTTGGTCCCTTCACAGTCGAGCAACAAATCGGTTCAATGGCTTACAAGCTGGCATTACTATCGGACAGTCGCATCCATCTGGTTTTCCATGTGTCACAGCTGAAGCCATTCACACTTGACTACTCTCTAGTCTTCTCTGAATTGCCTTGTCCGCCCGACCTGACTGCTGCACCGTTGCAACCCGAGCTGATTCTGGATCGTCGCATCATCAAGAAAGGTAACACTTCTGTCGTTCAAATCCATGTGCAGTGGTCCTCGCTCTCTCCTGACTCGGCGATGTGGGAATACTACACCGTCCTGCGTCATCGCTACCCCACTGCTCCATGTTGGGAACAGGACGCTCTCGCTCAAGGGGGGGGGGGAAGTTGTCACACCAGCTACGACATAGCGGTGGACTAGCAAGGAGAAGGATGAGTGAATGGGTGTGTTGGGCTAAGCCCACTGGGTTTGACTTGGGCCGCCTATGGCCAAGTCGTGTGTGTGTCATGTGGCGTGAGTGTCTGTACTAATACACTGATCCCCTGTTGAACCAGGCAGCGAATGAAACGTCTGAATTATTCTCATCTCCTTATCCTACCTCACCTACCCTCTATTATCCCCTCATCCCCTCCGATCCCCTTCTCTGTGGCGACGATCTTCCTCGATCAGTCGTCACACACGCAAACTCCCGTCTTCAGCGTCTACACACAAAAGAGCAAACACTTGCACCCAACACGGGCAAGAGGGTTGTCAATCCCCTTGAACTCATTACTTGCAAGCAATAAGTAGTGAATTGGCAGCAAGGTATTTAGAGATTTTGTAATTATATTTCTGAGGAGACCCGGGGGCCATAGTGTTCGCTAGAGGCTTCTCTCTCGAAGATGGCATACAGTGGGTAAACAAATTACTGTTGGGTAATTTATAGAAAAGCACATAGTTATGCAATGTTTATTCACGACAATGATCATGTATATAGGCATCATGTCCATAAACAAGTAGACCGACTCCTGCCTGCATCTACTACTATTACTCCATCCATCGGCCGCTCTCTAGCATGCATCTAGAGTATTAAGTAAAAACGGAGTAATGCTTGGAGGATGATGACATGATGTAGACAAAATAAATCCAACCAATATGAATAAACCCCATTGTTTTACCCTTAGTGACAGCAATACAATACGTGTCATGTCCCTTTTTATCACTGGGATTGAGCACCGCAAGATTGAACCCATTACAACGCATCACTCCCACTTGAAGATAAATCAATCTAATTGGCCAAACAAAATCGATAGACCGGAGAGCATTACGAAGCTATACAATCATGCAAATAAAATACCAGGAAGTGTTCAATATTTTTTCATGAATAATTTGAACATAAACCCACAATTCATCGGATCCCAACAAACACACTACAAAGATTTATTACATAAGATAGATCACCGCGGGAATCATGCTGATCTTGGCAATGAAGAACATATAGGGAGACATCGCCATATTGGTACTAACTACGGACTCGTAGGTCTACGATGAACTACTCACACATCATCATGGAAGCAACAAGGCTGATGTAGAGGCCCTCCCTGATCGACCCCCCTCCGGCAAGGCACCGGAACAAGGCTCCAGATGGGCACAGGACGGAACAGAGACTTCTGATGGCGGAAAAAGTGTTTTGGGAGGCTCTCTAGGGTTTTACAGATATTAAAAAATTTATAGGCAAGAGATCAGGGCTAGAGGGCCGGGGAGGTGGCCCAAGCTATCAGGGTGCGTACACCCCCTGTGCATGCCCTGATGGCTTGGGAGCACCTCGTCTGCCCTCCAGTCTTCCTTCGAAGCTTCCAGGTTTTATTTTGGTCCAGAAAAAACCATCAAAAATTATTGGGGTATTTGGACTTTATTTGGTACAGTATTCCTGAAAAGCCAAATACAGGCAAAAAAGAACATCTAGCAGGCACTGGGTTAATAGGTTAGTGCTAAAATATAATATAAAATGGCAAGTAAATGCCTAAAAATTATCCCAAAATGATAATATAATAGCATGGTACAATCAAAAATTATAGATACGTTGGAGACGTATCAACATCCCCAAGCTTAATTCCTGCTCATCCTCAAGTAGGTAAATGATAAAAACAGAAATTTTGATGTGACATGCTACCAAAAATGTAATCTTTTCAAGTATGACCATTGACAAACAATGAATCAACAAACATTAACATAGTAATATCCATAAGCAATAGTAACACAATCATCAACTGTCAAAATATACGATCCTTAAAGAATGTTTACCCCCATCATTTTATCATATTGGCATGGCATGGCTCTGTCTTCGCCACATAAATACAAATGTCAAGCACCACTGTGTTAAGCCAAGCAATTGGATCATACTTTTTCACGTGCTTCAACATTTTATACCTCACTTAATACATGAGCGTGAACCATGGACATAGCATATAGGTGGAATAGAATACAATGGTAGGTTTCAAAGGTGTAAAAGTGGAGAAGAAAGTCTCGCATCAACTAGGAGGATCAACGGGCTATGCAGATGCCCATCAATCGATATCAAAGCGAGGAGCAGGGATTTCAATGGAACAGATGCACTAGAGTTATAAGTGTATGAAGGATCAAATGAAACTAAGTGGGTGTGCATCCAACTTTCTTTCTCATGGAGACCTCGCGCATTTGAGGAAGCCCTTCATCAGAATATGCAAGTGAAGTTATACAAAAAATTCCCACTAGTATATGAAAATGACAAACCATGAGACTCTCTATATGAAAAACATGCTGCTTTTTCTAAGCACAAGTGTGGAAAAGGAGGTAGTATCACTATCAATTCTCTCTTTATCTCTCATTTATTTATTTATTTTATTTTTTATTTTTTCTTTTCTTTTTTCCTTTCTTTCTCCTTTTCTCTCCTTTTCTCTCCTTTTTTCCTTTTTCTTTTTTTCATCCGGAGTCTCATCCCGACTTGTGGGGGGATCATTGTCTTCATCATCCTCCCCTCACTGAGGCAGTGCTCTAATAATGATGTTCATCACACTTTTATTTACTTACAACTCGATATGAAAAACTAATAAAGAATATGACTCTATATGAATGCCTCTGGCAGTGTACCAGGATGTGCAATGATGTAGCGTAACATGTAAACAATGATGAACTGTGGCTTTGCCACAAATACTATGTCAGCTACATGATCATGCAAAGCAATATGACAATGAGTGTACAAGTCATATGATGTGACGGTGGAAGTTGCATGGCAATATATCTTGGAATGGCTATGAAAATGTCATGATAGGTAGGTATGGTGGTTGTTTTCAGGAAGATATAATGAGGCTTATGTGCAACAAATCATATCATGTCATAGGGTTTGGATGCACCGGCGAAAGTTGCACCAATCCTCGAGCTGAGAATGCGTACATCCATGGATTCACATTAGTCATAAAGAACTCACATACTTATTGCAAAGCTTTATTCTCTCTCTCAAAGCAAAGTACTACTCGCATGCCCCTAGGAAGGAGGTTGGTAGGAGTTAACTATCGCGCGCCCCAACCTAAACAACACTAGATTTTCAACAAGGAATAAGAATGATCACACACCATAACCAATATTTAGATGAACAACAAATTAACACCCTTTAACTATCTATATTTCTACTAACCAACAACCATGCACTCATGCCATTTCATATTACCACATCAATGTCATTAACCCACAATTTCTCTTTTATGTGCTACATGAATGTTTTGATTATGCACTCCTTAAATACCTATTATTTTTGGACTAGTATTATAACCTATGAAAATTACCGTCACTAAATATTAGACTCTCAAACAAATTTAAGTTAAGTACGAGAGTGCAATTATTTCTATAAAGTCTATATGCCATCGTGCTCTAAAAGATATAAGTGAAGCACTAGAGCATCTGCTTAGCTCAAAAGATATAAGTGAAGCACATAGAGTATTCTAACAAATCATGGTGAGCATGTGTCGCTCTCAAGTAGGTGTGTCCAGCAAACAATGATTTTGAAAACTAAAACAAAATAAAACTAAAACAAAAGATGCTCCAAGCAAAGCTCATATCATATGATGAATAAAAATGTAGCTCCAAGTGACATACTGATGGATTGACACGAAAGAGCGGATGCCTTCCGGGGCATCCCCAAGCTTAGACGCTTGAGTCATACTATAATATACATCGGGGTTACTTGTGCAACCCCAAGCTTAGGCTTTTTCCGTTCCTTATTCCTTCATCCATCGTGATAGCACCCAAAACTTGAAAACTTTAGCACACAAAACTCAACAGAAAACTCGTGAGCTCCATTAGTATGATAGGTAATCAAAAACTTTAGGTACTGTCATAAATTTATTAATATTTTATTAATGAATATGATACTGTATTCTAACTTATCCATGGTTTATACCCCCAGATACAATCCATAGCATCATCAAAACAAGCAAACTATGCAAGCAAAAATAGAATCTATCTAAAACAGAACAATCTATAATGATCTGCGCAATCACCATACTTATGTAACTCCAAAAATACTGTAAAATAGTAAAAACATGGGTAAATTGTATACCTATACTTTGTAAAAAAATCATATCAAAAAGCCGTTCCAGTAAAATCAGAGAAATTCTACACTGGACACAAAAGTTTCTGTTTTTGCACCGTATCAATTCTACTTATTATTCAAGTCACCCCAAAAGTTTTACTTGGAACAAACACCAATTTAAACATAAAAACACAATCATTATAGTATAAATAATCATATTATCACACTACGAAAGAAATTAAAAACAAAAATTAAAGATAACTATTGGGTTGCCTCCCAACAAGCGCTATTGTTTTATGCCCCTAGTGAGGCATAATGCATAGTATCAAGTGTTGTCATCTTTGACACTCAATCCATAGGTGGCCCTCATAATAGGTTCATAAGGTGATTTAATTATATTTCTAGGGAAATTTTCCATCCCTGTCCTTAGTGGGAATTGGAATCTTATGTTCCCCTCCTTCATATCAATAATAGCACCTATAGTTCGTAGGACATGCCTACCAAGTATTATTGGACAAGACAGATTGCATTCAATATCTAGCACAATGAAATTCAAGGGTACATAATTTCTATTATCAAGGATAAACACATCATTTATTATACCCAATGGTTTCTTAATAGTAGATTAATTTATATCGGCGAGGCTTGGCACATCACATAAATATTTTGGTATAGTTGAAACACTAGCACCAAGGTCACACAAAGCATTGCATTCATACTCCTTAACTTTAATTTTCATAGCACGTTCCTGATATGTCCATTTTGCATAAAAAATTATTATTACTACTTACTTTATTTTTGCCCATTATTCCACATTATTATGCAATTCTTATGTTTTCTCTCTCTGAATATGCAAGGTACACCAGAAGGAGGGAAATATCTGGAAACTGGAATTCTGGACCGAAAAACCGAGAAAAAGGAAAAAAAATCACCAGACTCCAAATGACTTGAAACTTCATAGAGAATATTTTGGGAATATTTAAGAATTTCTGGAACCAAAATATACTAGAGAGGGGCTGCAGCAGGGCAAAAGCCAATAGGGTGCCCCCGGGAGCGCCCTGATGGCTTATGGCCCCCTACTGGCCCTCCGATGCCCCTCTTTTCCTATATGGTGTGTTTTACCCTAGAAAAAATCATAATAAACCTTTTGGTATGAAGCTCTACTGTCTCAAGGTGGAAACCTGGGCAGAGGCCCTTTAGCACTCCGACAGTCAGATTCTGCCGGGGAAATCCCTCTCCGGGAGGGGGAGATCGAAGCCATCATCATCACCAATGCTTCCTCCTTCATGGGAGGATCAATCTTCATCAACATATTCATTATAACCATCTCATATCCAACCCTATTTCATCTCTTGTACTCAATCTTTGTCCAAAACCTTAGATTGGTACCCATGGGTTACTAGTTGTGTTGATTACATCTCATAGTTGATGCTTGTTGGATTACTTGGTGGAATAAATTATGTTCAAATCCTTAATCATCATTATTATACCTCTAATATTGAACATGTTGATGATTTATATGTCTTCGTTGTATCTATAATTATTGATTGTTTCATGCCAATATTATACAACTTTCACATACTTTTGGCAACAATTTATATGATTTATTGGACTAACCTATTGATCCAGTGCCCAGTGAAAGTTCCAGTAGACATTCCATATCAAATGAAGTCCAAATACGATAAAAATTTACAGAGTTATTTTTGAATATTTGCAAATTTTGAGAAGAGGAATCAATGCAAATGGAGGCCAACAGCGAGCACGAGACACCAGGGAGCGCGGGCTAGGGCCCAAACACGGCCTAGTGGGACATGCTCACCTCCTATGTCGGTTGTAGCTCTCCTTCGATCGCAAGAAAGCTAATTTTAGTATAAAAATCCCCTCAAAATTTCAGCCTGATCGGAGTTACGGATCTGCAGGAATATAAGAAACGGTTTTCGACCAGAAAACAGGAACGCGAAAGAGAAGAGAACAAAGAGGGAGATCCAATCTCGGAGGGGCTCCCGCCACTCCGCCACCATGGAGGCCATGGACCAGAGAGGTAACTCTCCTCCCATCCAGGGGGAGGCCAAGGAAGAAGAATAAGAAGGAGGGGGTCTCTTCCCCTCTCTCTCGGTGGCGACGGAACGCCGCTGGGGCAATGATCATGACGGTGATCTACATCAACAATCTTGCCGCCGTCAACACCAACTCTCTCCCCCTCTATGCAGTGTTGTAACACCTCTCTTCACCACGGTAGTCTCTACTAAAACATGTTGCTCAAGTCCATATATTATTTCCCAATGATATTTGGCTATCCTATGATGTTTGAGTAGATCTCTTTTGTCCAATGGGTTAATTGTGGTATGATGTTATGGATGTGAGTTGTATGTTGATATGGTGCTGTCCTACGGTGCCCTCCGTGTCGCGCAAGCATGAGGGATCCCCGCTGTAGGGTGTTGTAATATGTTCATGATTTGCCTATGGTGGGTTGCTTGAGTGACAAAAGCATAAACCCGAGTAGGTGGGTTGTTGCGAATGGGAGTAAAGAGGACTTGATACTTAAGGCTATGGTTGGGTTTTACCTTAACGATCTTTAGTAGTTGCGGATGCTTGATAGAGTTCCAATCATAAGTGCATATGATCCAAGTACGGAAAGTGTGTTAGCATATGCCTCTCCCTAATTGCATATAACAAGTATCTATCGTATCATATTCAATTGCCTATGGACAATCTTTCTCTTGCATTACACAAAAAGCTTGCTACTAGTCTATTTAATTTTATTGTTCTTTTATTAAAAAAACATAACTTTTATTTCCACTTCCTTTATTTTCATGCAAAGTACTTCTAGTTTTATTCCCGCAAATTAGTTTCATACTTGTTCTAGATAAAGCAAGCATTAGCGTGCGTAGAGTTGTATCGGTGGTCGATAGAACTTCAGAGAATATTAATTCTACCTTTAGCGCCACATTGGGTTTGATATTCTTACTTATCGAAAAAGGCTACAAATGATCCCCTACACTTGTGGGTTATCAATGATGTGTGAGTAGTTACTATTGTTCCTGAGGACATGGGAGAAGTCTTGTTATAAGTAATCTTGTGAAGTTGGTATGCGTTCGATATTTTGATGATATGTATGTTGTTACTTCTCTTAGTGGTGTCATGTGAACATCGACTACATGACACTTCACCATGTTATGGGCCTAAGGGAAGTTATTGTGGAGTAACAAGTAGATGATGGGTTGCGAAAGTGATAGAAGCTTAAACCCCAGTTTATGCGTTGCTTCATAAGGGGCTGATTTGGATCCACTTGTTTCATGCTATTGTTATATTTATCTTAATCTTCTTTCGTAGTTGCGGATGATTGCAAGAGGGGTAATCATAAGTAGGTTGTTAGTTCAAGTAAGAACAACACCTTAGCACCTGTCCACTGAATATCAAATTATCAAAGTAGCAAACGCGAATCAACTCAACATGATGAACATGACTAGAGAGAAATTTCCATGTGTCCTCGGGAGCACTTTCTTAATATAAGAGTACTTTTAGGCCCGTCCTTTGCTACAAAGAGGATTGGGCTACCTTGCTACACCTTTGTTACTATTGTCACTTGTTACTTGTTATGAATTATCTTGCTACAAAACTATCTACTATTGTTACTCACAGCACCTTCAGAGAAACTCTTTTTTGGCGCCGTTGCCGGGGAGTGAACGCCTTTGGTAAGTGGAAATTTGTAAGGAAACATTTTCTATATGTGCTGAAATTTACTGCTTCTTGTCACTATGAACAATCACCCTTTGAGTGGCTTGTTTGGGACATCTTCGCCCCGAACGAAAGATGAGGAAATTGTTCCTGAACCTACTGAACGTATGAAGAATATTTATTCCTTTGGGTATGCTATAAAAACAATTATCTAATCCTTATGATGGAATGACTCATCTTGATTACCATTTGATATTCGTCGATGAGGTTTGTGGATTATTTCAACTAGCAGGTTTGTCTAGGGACAAAGTTAAGAAGAAAGGTTTCCTTTTATATTTGGAGGGAAAAGCATTAATGTGGTATAGGCTATTGGATAATATTGAATCATGGAACTGGAATCACTTGAAGCTGAAATTTCATTAGAAGTTTTACCCAATGCATCTAGTTCACCGTGATCAGAACTATATATATAATCTCTGGCCTCGTGAAGGGGAAAGCATCGCTCAAGCTTAGGGGGGATTAAATCTATAATGCACACCTGCCCCAACTATGAGCTCTCAAGAGAAATGATTATACAATATTTTTATGCTCGACTTTCTCATGATGATCGATTACTATTGGATTCTTCTTCTTCTGGCTCATATATGAATGGAATTATTGAATTCAAATGGGATCTTCTGGAATGAATTAAACGAAACTCTAAAGATTGGGAACTCGAGGAAGGTAAAGAGTGAGGTATAAAACTTAATTTTGATCGTGTTAAATCTTTTATGGAAATTGATACCTTCCATGAGTTTAGCAATAAATATGGTCTTCACTCTGAAATAGTAGCTGCTTTATGTGAATCATTTGCTACTCATGTTGATCTTCCCAAAGATAAGTGGTTTAACTATCATCCTCCCATTGAATAACCATTAGAGGAACCTATTAATATTAAGAAGGAAGAAATAATTGTTAGTCATGTTGATCCAATTGTTCCCACTGCTTACATTGAGAACCCCCTTTTCCTGTTAGAATTAGGGAACATGCTAAGACTACAATCGCAGTTAACAAAAGTCATGTTAGGACACCTATACCTTCTGAAAAAATAAATGTTGAGCCTAAGGTTGCCATGGTTAAAGTTCTTTTAGATAATAACATTGAGGGTCAGGTTCTTAATTTTTGTGGGGAAGCTGCTAGGATTGTGAACCCTGGTACAAACAAACATGATGAGTTAGACAAAAACAAACGAGTGGTTGATGACCCACAAGTATAGGGGATCTATCATAGTCCTTTCGATAAGTAAGAGTGTCAAACCCAACGAGGAGAAAAAGAATATGACAAGCGGTTTTCAGTAAGGTATTCTCAACAAGCACTGAAATTATCGGTAACAGGTAGTTTTGTGATAAGGTAATTTGTAACGGGTAACAAGTAACAAGTGTAGCAAAGGTGCATCAAGGTAGCCCAATACTTTTTGTAGAAAAGGACAGGCCTGGACAAACTCTTAGGTAAAGTGAAGCACTCCCGAGGACACATGGGAATTTCTGTCAAGCTAGTTTTCATCATGCTCATTTGATTCGCGTTCGTTACTTTGATAATTTGATATGTGGGTGGACCGGTGCTTGGGTGCTGCCCTTACTTGGACAAACCTCCCACTTATGATTAACCTCTCTCGCAAGCATCTGCAATTACGAAAGAATAATTAAGATAAACCTAACCATAGCATGAAACATATGGATCCAAATCAGCCCCTTATGAAGCAACACATAAACTAGGGTTTAAGCTTTTGTCACTGTAGCAACCCATCATATACTTATTACTTCCCAATGCCTTCCCTAGGCCCAAATAATGGTGAGGTGTTATGTAGTCCACGTTCACATAACACCACTAGAGGAGAGACAACATACATCTCATCAAAATATCGAACGAGTACCAAATTCACATGATTACTTATAACAAGACTTACCCCATGTCCTCAGGGACAAACGTAACTACTCACAAAACATATTCATGTTCATACTCAGAGGAGTATTAATTATCATAAAGGATCTGAACATATGATATTCCACCAAGTAAACCAACTAGCATCAACTACAAGGAGTAATCAACACTACTAGCAACCCACAGGTACCAATCTGAGGGTTGAGACAAAGATCGGATACAAGAGATGAACTAGGGTTTGGAGAGGAGATGGTGCTTGTGAAGATGTTGATGGAGATTGACCACCTCTCGACGAGAGAATTGTTGGTGATGATGATGGCTTCGACTTTCCCCCTCTGGGAGGGAAGTTCCCCGGTAGAACAGCTCCACCGGAGCTCTAGATTGGTTCTGCCCAAGTTCCGCCTCGAGATAGCGACGTTTCATCCCAAAATCTCTATCTTGATTTTTTCCAGGTCAAAACCCTTCACATAGCAGAATATGGGCACAGGAGGCCTGTCAGGGGGGCCACAAGCCACCAAGGCGCGACCAGGGGGTAGGCCGTGCCTAGCAGGCTTGTGACCTCTTGGTGGGTCCCCTATGGTATTTGTTTCACCCAATAATTATTGTATATTCCAAAATAATTCTCCATAATTTTTTAGGACTTTTGGAGTTGTGCAGAATAGGTCTCTCATATTTGCTCTTTTTCTAGTCTAGAATTCCAGCTGCCGGCATTCTCCCTCTTCATGTAACCCTTGTAAAATAAGAGATTAAAGGCATAAGTATTGTACCATAACGTGTAATAACGGCCCATAATTCAATAAATATCAATATAAAAGCGTGATGAAAAATGGACGTATCAGTAGTTGGCATGCCTGTTGTTTCAGTTAAAATTGGAAATCATTGTTATCATGGCTTGTGTGATCTCGATGCTAGTGTCAATGCTATACCTTTTACCTTATATCAAGAAATTATTGATGACATAGCACCCTCGACTATTGAATATATTGAGGTCACTATTAAACTTGCAAACAGAGATACTGTTACGCCATTTGGGATTGTTAGAGATGTTGAGGTTTTTTGTGGGAAAATCAAGTACCCCACTGATTTCTTAGTACTTGGTTCAAAACAAGATAATTTTTCCCTATTATGTTTGGTAGACCTTCCTTGAGCGCCGTTAATGCTGAAATCAATTGTGTTATTGAGAAGATTAGAGTAAGCTTTGGTGATGTGTCTCCTGAATTTGATTTCTCCAAGTTTACTAATCGATCACATGATAAGGAGTTACCTAGTAAGGATGAAAGAATTTTTCTTGCTTCTATTTTCGTGCCTCCTACTGATCCTCTAGAACAATATTTGCTAGACCATGATAACAATATGGATGTGAATGAAAGGAATGAAATAGAAGACATATTTCTTAAACAAACACCTATTCTTAAACACAACTTACCTGTTGATATTTTACGGGATACTCCTTCACCCAAGGGAGATACCGTGTTTGAACTAAAAACTTTACCTGATACTTTGAAATATGCTTATCTTGATAAAAATAAGATATACCCTCTTATTATCGGTGCTAACCTTTCAGAGCATGAAGAAACAAGATTACTTAAAACTCCGAGGAAGTACAACACTGCTATTGGATATACTCTCGATGATCTAAAGGGCATAAGCCCCACTCTATGTTAGCACAAGATTAATATGGAACCAGATGCTAAACCTATTGTTGATCACCAATGCCGCTTAAATCCCAAGATGAACGAAGTAGTAAGAACTGAAATACTAAAGCTTCTAGAGGCAGGTATAATCTATCCTATTGCTGATAGTAGGTGGATAAATCATGTTCATTATGTTCCTAAGAAAGGTGGTATTATTGTCGTTCCTAATGATAAAAACGAGCTTATTCCACAAAGAATCATAACTGGTTATAGGATGCTAATTGATTTCATAAAATTCAATAAACTACTAAGAAAGATCATTACCCCTTGCCTTTTATTGATCAAATGCTAGAAAGATTATCTAAGCACACACACTTTTGCTTTCTTGATGGATATTCTGTATGTTCTCAAATACCTGTGTCAAAGGAAGATCAAGAGATAACTACCTTTACATGTCCTTTCAAAACTTATGCTTATAGGCGTATGCCTTTTGGTTTATGCAATGCACCTGCTACATTTCAAATATGTATGACTGCTATATTCTTTGATTTTTGTGAAAAGATTGTTGAGGTTTTCATGGATTATTTTTCCGTTTGTGGGACTTCTTTTGATGATTGCTTGAGCAACCTTGGTCGAGTTTTGAAGAGATGTGAAGAAACTAGTCTTGACTTGAATTGGGAAAAGTGCCACTTTATGGTAAATGAAGGTATAGTTCTTGGGCATAAAATTTCTGACAAGGCATTGAGGTGGACAAAGCTAAATATGAATTAGATAAAATGCCATGCCTGAGGGATAGCAAATGTATAAGAAATTTCCTTGGTCGTGCTGGTTTTTATAAGCGTTTCATTACAGATTTCTCAAAGATTTCTAGGTCGTTAACTAATCTTCTTAAAAAAGATGTTCCTTTTATTTTTTATGTTGATTTCATAGAAGATTTTGAAATACTTAAGAAGGGTTTAATTTCTGCACCTATTGTTCAACCACCTGACTGGAACCTACCTTTTGAAATTATCTGTGATGCTAGTGATTATGTTGTTTACGTTGTTCTAGGGCAAAGAGTAGACAAAAAATTAAATGTTATTCATTATGCTAGTAAAACTCTAGGCTTTTCTCAAAGGAATTATGCTACCACTGAAAAGGAATTTTAACAATTGTTTTTGCTTGTGATAAGTTTAGACCTTACATTGTCAATTCCAAAGTAACTATTCACACCGATCATGCTGCTATTAAATACTTATGGAAAAGAAAGATGCTAAATATAGACTCATTAGGTGGGTACTTTTACTTCAAGAGTTTGATTTGCATATCATTGATAGAAAAGGAGCTGAAAACTCCCTAGCGGATAGCGTGTCTAGGATGGAAAATGTTCTTAATGACCCACTTCCTATCGATGATAGTTTTCCTGATGAGCAACTTGATCCTATAAATACCCCACGTAGTGCTCCTTGGTATGCTGATTATGCGAATTATATTTTTGCCAAGTAAATTCCACCTAGCTTCACCTATCAACAAAAGAAAAAAATTCTTTTATGATTTACGACATTAATTTTGGGATGACCCACATATTTACGAAGAGGGAGTAGACGGTATTATTAGATGATGTATGCCTAAGCATGATCAGGAACAGATTCTTCAGAAGTGCCATTCTGAAGCTTACGGAGGACACCATGTGATAACCCACAAGTATAGGGGAGGGCAACAGTTTTCGAGGGTAGAGTATTCAACCCAATTTTATAGATTTGACACAAGGGGAGACATAATATTTGAGAGTATTAGCACTTGAGTTGTCAATTCAACCACACCTGGAGATAAATATCTGTAGCACAGTAGTATGATGGTTTGATAGCAGTGGTAACAGTAACAGTAGCAACAGTATTTTTGTAGCAAGTGCAGTAGTAACAACAGTAATAGTAACTTAACAAGAGAAATAAGTGGAAAGATCATAGGCATTGTATCGGAGTATTTGTTGGATGATATTCATCATATAACAGTCATAACCGAGGGTGACACAGAACTAGCTCCAGTTCTTCAATGTAATGTAGGCATGTATTCCGTATATAGTCATACGTGCTTATGGAAAAGAACTTGCACGACATGTTTTGTCCTACCCTCCCATGGCAGCAGGGTCCATAAGGAAAGTAAGGGATATTAAGGCCTCCTTTTAATAGAGAACCAAAAGAAAGCATTAGCCCTTAGTGAACACATGAACTGCTCAAACTATGGTCATCACTGTGAAGTATCCCAAATATTGTCACTATGGGGTTGACGGATCATAACACGTAATAGGTGCATATTATAAGCAAGATCGGATCAAGAACATAGATATAATGATGATAACATAAACGGTTCAGATCTGAAATCATGGCATGTGGGACTTGCTCCGACAGGCCCTGCGGGCAACGATGTCGGCTTCCCTCACAAACGCCTCGGCGGCGACATCGCGCGCGACATCGCCACGCTCACCGAGCTCTTCGGCAGGCTGAGCCTCACCGACGAGCCAGCAGCCGACGAGTACCCTAGCTAGGTGCTCTGCTGCACCGATCCGCCCTCGTCTGTTGGGGCTCTCCTATCGGCCAAGCCCAACAGCTCCCACGTCCGCATGGGGGTGATGGTCACTAATTCATCCGCCTCCTTTGGCCGCACGCGGGCCAAGGCCCATGCGGCCGCTGCCCGCGCCGGCACCTCAGATCCGCTCGGCGCTACCCTCAGGGGGTTGAGCACCCCCATTGCCCCAACGACGAACCTAGACGCCACCGCGGCCAAGCTGGAGGCAGCTCGCCACATGCTGTTCGAGGACGCCAGCGCCCTCGTAGCCGAGCGGGGCCGTATGGAGGCCGCTCAGCGGTAGTACGCCTCCCCTTATGGTCTCACCCCGGCTGGCACCGAGCCCAGCCGGCATGGGGCTGTGCACGACCGTGGCCGCGTGGTCGTGGAAATCCTTGGCGGCAACTTGCCTGTCTATGACACCCCCACGGCCAACTTGCGGGCCGCCAAGGTAGCCTACGAGGACTTGGCTACCTTGGTAAGTGAAGAGTGTGCCTCGCGCGAGCGACACATCAAAGATCTCATCGACACCGCCAACGAGCAGCAGCTCCTGCACACCTTTGATGGAGCCACCTCCGAGGATCCCCGTACCGAGGGCAAGGGCATGGGGGCTGTTGGCCGTCAGCCGACTTAGCACTCTTGCACCCTTCGCGCCTCCGACCGGCGGGCCGAGGCAAGCACCCCCCGGCATTCCCAGTTGTCGAGGAACGAGCAGCCAGCTGTGAACAGCCGGCACAGGAACAATCCGGCTCGCAGCAACCGCTGCAATGAGGCGTCGACTAGCGGTAGCCGACGTAGCCGCGGGCACATGCCACCTCCGCGACACAAACCAACACGGTCATTCCCGCCGGCCGTCCGACTGGAGCTCGCGGCCCGGCTTGCACCACGGGTCCCCCACAGCGATAACGATGTGCACCGCCGCCTCAGCCGGTTGGCGCAGTCGGCCCTCCTCGAGGAGGAGGGCTCGAGCGGCCCGACGTGGTTTGGCCCCCAGATCTGTAATGAGCCATTCCCAACCGGCTTCACTCTTCCCCGGGACACCCCGAAGTCAACAGGGCTGCCAAGCCCGAGGACTGGCCGATCGACTACACCACCGAGGTAGGCATCAGCAGGGGGAACAAGCGCGTAGCCATCCTCTACACTCCCCTCATGTTGATTGGCTCGGCTCGCACCTGGCTCAACAGCCTGGCAGCCGGCAGCGTCAACACCTGGACCGACTTCGAAGAAGCATTCGTCTGCAACTTCACCCGCACCTACAAGTGGCCGGGCCGTCCCCACGAACTAGCCATGTGCATTCAGGGGACGGACGAGGCCCTCAGAGACTACCTCACCTGATGGACCGAGCTCCGCAACTCCTACGAAGGGGTGCACAAGGTGCATGCAATCTAGTACTTCATGGAAGGTTGCCGTGATGGCACCTACCTCAAGCACAAGCTCCTGTGCTCCGAGCCGGCTACATTGGCGGAACTCATGGCCAAGGCAGACAAGTACGCCATGGCCGACTCCGCAATTCAGGTCAAGACGACCACGCCTGCAAAGGAGACAACGATGCCGGCTGCGTCGTGGCCGGCTGCCGACAACCGGCAGCCGCATAACAACAAGCACAAGACCAACCAGCCGGACTCCCACTATGGCGGTAGGTCGCCACCATCGAGGAAGAGGAGTCGGCTGCCCAGCCTTCCCCCTAGCATCAGCGCACCGGCAAGGCTGCCTGGTAGCCCAAGCTCACGTTCGAGCAAATGCTCGACCTCCCCTGCAAGAATCATTCTGGATCCAAGCCCTCCACGCACACGCTCCGGCAGTGCAGCTTCTCATAGCGACTGGCCCAGGGGACGGGCTTCCGGCTCCCCCCACGCTGCCTGCCTGAGTCCCGGTGCCGGTTCTGGCTCCGGCTCTGGCCCAGAACGACGGTCGCCTGCTCGACCAGTTCCCCAACCGAGACGGTTTCTATGTCGTCTTCAGCAGTGAAGAGACAAACAAGCACGCTCAGCGCCAGCTCCACCGCGAGGTGAATTCGACCATGCCCGCGACTCCCTAGTTCATGCACTAGTCTGAGAAGCCGGTTACCTGGAGCTAGGCAGACCACCCGGTCGTGATGCAAAACCCCAACAGCTATGCCCTGGTCCTCAACCCTACCATCGCCTCCGAGAGGCGCACCTGCCACTTCTCGCGGGTGCTAATCGATGGCGGAAGCAGCATCAACATCCTCTAGCTCGACACGATGGAAAAACTGGGGCTCAAGGCAGAAGATCTGCAAAAGAGCCAGACCGTTTTCCACGACATCATGCCGGGAAAGTCCTGCACTCCCATCGACAAGATCAAGCTCGACGTCCTCTTCGGCGGTCCTAGCCACTTCCGCCGCTAGCCGATATGGTTCGAGGTAGTGGACCTCGACAGTCCCTACCATGCTATGCTAGGCCGACCGGCTCTCGTCAAGTTCATGGCGGTCCCTCATTACGCGTACCTCAAGCTCAAGATGCCGGGTCCCAAGGGGATCATCACTGGTGCCGATGACTACTGGCTGGCCGAGGCCCTGGAGATAGCAGAGGAGAAGCGACAGCTTGACCGGCTCGTAGCCCTCGCCGCCAGCCGGCCGGCCATGGCGGCTACCCCTCACAGTCGGTCCGTGAGGCTTCGTCCCAGTCGTCTAAGGACACTAGGCAGGTCCTGCTCGACCCTGCCAACCCCGAGCAGTCTGTCACCATCGGCTCCTACCTCGACAACAAATATGAAAGCGAGCTCGTTGACTTCCTCCGTGAGAATCGGGACATCTTTGCTTGGTCCCACAAGGAAATGTCAGGTGTTTCGAGGAAGTTCGCCGAGCACAAGCTTCGCATACAACCGGACGCAAAACCGGTCAAGCAACCCCTACGCCGTTTCTCCGAGGAGAAGCGGCATACTATAGGAGAAGAGATCGCCCAGCTACTGGTAGCCGGCTTCATCATGGAAGTTTTCCACCCAGACTGGTTGGCCAGCCCAGTCTTGGTGCTGAAGAAGAAAAGACCTGGCGCATGTGCATCGACTACACCATCCTGAACAAGGCGTGCCCCAAGGACCCGTTCACGCTACCACGGATCGATCAAGTCATCGACTCCACGGCCGGTTGTGACCTGCTGTCTTTCTTGGACGCCTACTCCGGCTACCACCAGATCAAGCTGGACCCGGATGACCGGCTCAAGACCTCCTTCATCACCCCCTTTGGGGCCTAGTGCTACATCACCATGTCCTTCGTCCTGAAGAATGTAGGCGCTACCTTCCAGTGTTGAATGCAAAAGTGTGTCCTGCCTTAGATAGGCAGGAACGTCCATGTCTATGTCGACGACATCATCGTCAAGACCAAGAAGCACTTCAGCCTCCTTGACGATCTCCGGGAGACATTCACGAACCTATGCGAGTACAAGATCAAGCTCATCCTGGAGAAGTGCATCTTTGGCGTCCCAGTCGGCCAGCTCCTGTGTTTCTTCGTGTCCGCTCGCGGCATCAAAGCTAACCCCGAGAAGATCAGCGCGATCAAATGTATGCCCAAGCCGACCCAGCTCCGCGACGTCCAGAAGTTCACCGCCTACCTCGCCTCGCTCAGCCGGTTCATTAGCCGACTGGGGGAGAAGGCTCTGCCCCTCTACGGGCTCTTGCAGAAGACGGCTCTGGTCGAGCCGGGCTGCACCCTCACAAAGAAGCCGGCCATGTTCGACTGGCCCGACGAGGCGGATGAGGCCTTCCATGGTCTCAAACGGCCCCTCACCAGCGCGCCCATCCTGGTCGCGCCGGCTGAGAAGGAGCCCATGCTTGCCTACATCGCAGCGACCACATGCATCATCAACGTCGTCTTGGTGGTCGAGCAGCCATAGGAGGGCAGGACGCTGCCGGTCTAGCGCCCCGTCTACTACCTCAGCGAGGTCCTCTCTGCCTCCAAGCAGAACTACCCCCACTACCAGAAGATGTGCTACGGCATATACTTTGCCGCCAAGAAGGTCAAGCGGTACTTCCAAGAGCACACCATCACCATGGTGAGCACATCCCTGCTTGGCGTGATCATGAGCGGCCGGGACTCCACCAGCTAGATCGCCAAATGGGTCATCACCCTCGCCGACCACGAGATCCGACACGAACCATGTACCGCCATCAAGTCGTAGGCGATGGCCGACTTCCTCGTCGACTGGGTGGAGACCGAGTTTGTGCCGCCTTCCCTAGACTCTACTCATTGGCGCATGTACTTCGACGGCTCAAAGATGAGGACTGGCCTGGGAGCTGGCATAGTCCTCTCCTCCCCGTAGGGATACCAACTCAAGTACGCTCTATAGATCCACTTCGCTGCCTCCAACAATGTGGCTGAGTATGAGGCGCTCGTTCACTGCCTCTGGCTTGCCAAGGAGATTGGCATCAGGCGCATCCTATGCTTTGGCGACTCCGACCTCCCAGTGCAGCAGGTTTCTGGCGAATGGGATGCCAGAGACGCCAACATGGCCAGCTATCGCTTCCTCGTCCAGCAGCTCATCGGCTCCTTCGAAGGCTGTGAGTTCCACCACCTCCCCCGGGCGGACAACGAGGCGGCCGATACGCTGGCGAAAACCGGCTCCACCCGGCAGGCCATCCCAGCCGACGTCTCGCTCGAATGGCTGCTCAAGCCGTCGATCAAGCCCTCCTCCGAATCAGATTCCATCTTCGTGCTGGCGAACACTGTCGGCCCGTCGGCAGCTCCGGCTGCTCCGCCAGCACCATCAGTACTAGCTGCACCACTGGCTCTGGCAGCCACGCCAGCACCTTCGGCGTCGGCTGACCAATCGGCGTCACCAGCCCCAACTATCGAGCCAGCCGCATCTGAAGCCGCCGACTCTGACGACCTAGCGGTCATGATGGCGATCGACGCCCCTCATGCTGCCTCGGCCCCGAGGACTAGCGAGCTGGTCCCGGGGGCTGGCGAGCCGGTCCCAGGGGCTGATCACCTAGCCCGAGGGCTCCCGAGCTGCCCCCCGTCTCAGCTCCCTCGTGGGCCCAGCCCATCCCGGCATTCCTCCTATGTGGCAAGATCCCCCTGACGAAGCCACGACGAGGCAGATTCAACGCCGAGCTTCGGCCTATAGCATCTTCAATCGCGAGCTGGTTCATCGCGGCACTAGCGGCGTCTTCCAACGATGCGTCGAGCCGGAGAAGAGATGGGATATCCTCCTCGACATCCACCAAGGCGAGTGCGGGCACCACGCCGCCTCCAGGACCCTAGTGGCCAAGGCGTTCCGCCATGGTTTCTAGTGGTCGACGGCCTTGGAGGAGGCCAAGCGGCTGGTCGACAAGTGTGAAGGCTGCCAGCATTTCAGCACACAGAGGTACCTACCTGCTACGGCCCTCTAGACCATCCCCCTCTCGTGGTCATTTGCCGTATGGGGGATGGACATGGTGGGCCCCTTTAAGACCGCTCGAGGCGGCATGACACATTTGCTGGTAGCCGTCAACAAGTTCACAAAGTGGATCAAAGCCAGGCCGATCAGAAAGCTGGATGGCTCCACAGCCGTCCGGTTCATCGAAGACATCACGGTCCACTACGGCGTCGCCCATAGCATCATCACTGATAACGGCACAAACTTTGCCAAGGGTGTGCTAGCACGTTTCTGCGCCAAACAGGGCATCCGACTCGACCTGGCCTTGCCGCTCATCCACAGTCGGACGGCCAGGTCAAGAGGGCGAATGGCCCGATCTTGTCCGGCATCAAGCCCTGGCTCGTGGCACCGCTGGTCAGGTCAGCCGGTTGCTAGATCGAAGAGCTGCCAGCCGTCCTCTGGAGCCTCAAGACCATGCCTAACTAGTCGACCGGCTACACCCCTTTCTTTCTCGTATATGGGTCCGAGGCAATTATCCCCACTGACATCGAGTTCGATTCGCCTCGGGTTGCCCTATATACGGAGAAGGACGCGAAGGAGGCAAGGGAAGACGACGTCGATCTACTCGAAGAAGCACGTGAGCTGGCTCTGAGCCGGACGTCCATCTACTAGCAGAAGCTCCGGCACTACGACAGCAAGCGGATCCGGTCGGTCTCTTTACGCCAAGGGGACTTGGTGCTGAGGTGGATCCAAGAAACTGCCGGCCAACACAAGCTGTCCTCCCCATGGGAGGGCCCGTTCATCATCATCAGAGCGCTGCATGCTACTTCTCGAGCATGCGTTGGTTTTCGTGAAGAGGAATGGGTGATGCAGCAAAGTAGATAAGTATTTCCCTCAGTTGTTGAGAACCAAGGTATCAATCCAGTAGGAGATACAAGCAAGTCCCCAATAGGTGTACCTACACAAGGAATCAAACTCTCGCACCCAACGCTATAAAGGGATTGTCAATCCCTTTAAGGTTACTTGCAATGATGAGATCTGATAGAGATAGATTGCTTGAACAGAAAGTAAAACAAAAGATAATAATAAGTATTTTTGGTATTTTTGGTTTTAGATCTGAACGTATAAGATGTAAAATAGACCTAGGGGCCATAGGTTTCACTAGAGGCTTTTCTCATGATAGCAAGTATTACGGTGGGTAAACAAATTATGGTCGAGCAATTGATAGAAAAGCGAATAATTATGATGATATCCAAGGCAATGATTATGCATATAGGCATCACGTCCGTGTCAAGTAGACCGAAACGATTCTGCATCTACTACTATTACTCCACACATCGACTGACTCCTGCCTACATCTAGAGTATTAAGTTCATGAAGAACAGAGTAACACATTTGGTAAGATGACATGATGTAGATGGAAAAACTCAAGCAATATGATGAAAACCCCATCTTGTTATCCTTGATGGCAACAATACAATACGGGCCTCGCTACCCCTACTTTGTCACTGGGTGAGGACACCGCAAGATTGAACCCAAAACTAAGCACTTCTCCTATTGCAAGAATTACCAATCTAGTTGGCCAAACCAAACCAATAACTCGAAGAGACTTGCAAAGATGTGAAATCATGCATATAAGAATTCAGGAAAGACTCAAATAATATTCATGGATAATCTGAACATAAACCCACAATTCACCGGATCTCGACAAACACACCGCAAAAGAGTATTACATCGGATAGATCTCCATGAAGATCATGAATAACATGGTATTGAAGATCAAAGAGAGAGAATAAGCCATCTAGCTACTAGCTATGGACCCAAAGGTCTGTGGTGAACTGCTCACGCATCATCAGAGGGGCAATGGAGTTGATGTAGATACCCTCCGTGATCGAATCCCCTCCGGCAGATTACCGAAAAAGGCTCCAAGATTGGATCTCTCGGGAACGGAGGCTTCTGGTGGCGGAAAAGTGTTTTCGTGGCTTGTTCTGATAATGATGGAATATTTGGAAATTTATAGGTCGAAGATTAGGGTCAGGAGAGCGATCGTGGGCCCACAAGACTGCCCCGTGCGCCCTACCCCCCTAGGCGCGCTCCTAGGGCTTGTGGCGCCAAGGTCGCTTCCCTGCCTTGGTTCTCAAGTCTCCTGGTTTCCTTTCGTTCCAGAAAAATTCCTTTGGAAGGTTTTATTCCGTTTGGACTCCGTTTAATATTCCTTATCTGCTAATCTCAAAAACAGGGAAAAAACAGGAACTGGAACTAGGCTCTAGATTAATAGGTTAGTCCCAAAAATAATATAAAATAGAATATTAATGCATATAAAACATCCAAAACAGATAATATAATAGCATGGACCAATCAAAAATTATGGATACATTGAAGACGTATCAGCATCCCCAAGCTTAATTTATGCTCGTCCTCGAGTAGGTAAATGATAAAAACAGAATTTTGATGTGGAGTGCTACCTAACATATTTATCATGTAATATTCTTTATTGTGGCATGAATATTCAGATCCGTAAGATTCAAAACAATAGTCTAATATTGACATAAAACAGTAAGACTTCAAGCACACCAACAAGGTAGTCGTGTCCTTTCAAAATAACATGGCCTTAGAAAGTTATCCCTTCAAAATCATATGGTCTGGCTATGCTCCATCTTCCCCACACAAAGTATCTAAATCATGCACAATCCTGATGAACAAGTCAAGCAATTGTTTCACACTTTTGGTGTTCTCAAACCTTTTCAACTCTCACGCAATACATGAGCGTGAGCCATGGATATAGCATTATAGGTGGAATAGAATATGGAGGAGGTTTAAGGAGAAAGGAGAAGATAGTCTCACATCAACTAGGCATATCAACGGGCTATGGAGATGCCCATCAATAGATATGAATGTGAGTGAGTAGGGATTGCCATGCAATAAATGCACTTAAAGTTATAAGTGTATGAAAGCTCAAAAATAAAACTAAGTGGTCGTGCAAAATCAATATCCACTAGTTATATGAAAGTGACAAAATAGGAGACTCTCTATCATGAAGATCATGGTGCTACTTTGAAGCACAAGTGCGGAAAGAGGTAGTAGCAATTGTCCCTTCTCTCTTTCTCTCATTTTTTTCTTTTTTTTTCTTTTTTTCTTTTGGTGGGCTTCTTTGGCCTCTTTTATTTTTTTGTTTGGGCTTCGCTGGCCCCTTTTATTTTTTGTAAAGTCCGGATACTCATCCCAACTTTTGAGGGAGTCATAGCCTCCATCATCCTTTTCTCTCATGGGACAATTCTCTATTAATGAAAATCATCACACTTTTATTTACTTATAACTCAAAAAAGAAAAATTACGACTCGATACCTATGACAAAGTATGACTCTATATGCAATATAAAGTGATGGTGCAAGTCATGAAAAACTACATGGTGGAAGTTGCATGGCAATATATCTCGGAATGGCTATGGAAATGCCACAATAGGTAGGTATGGTGGCTGTTTTGAGGAATATATGGTGGTTGTTTTGAGGAAGGAGGGTTTGATGTACCGGCGAAAGTTGCGCAGTACTAGAGAGGCTAGTAAAGATGGAAGGGTGAGAGTGCGTATAATCCATGGACTCAACATTAGTCATAAAGAACTCACATACTTATTGCAAAAGTCTATTAGTTATCAAACAAAGCATTAGAATCATGCTCCTAGGGGAGAGGTTGGTAGGAGTTAACCATCGCGCGCTCCCGACCCTCACATAAAGGTCGACAATCATTAAACAAATCATGCTCCAACTTCGTTACCTAACGGTTCACCATACGTGCATGCTACGGGAATCACAAGCTATAACAGAAGTATCTCTTCCAATTCACAACTACTCACTAGCATGACTCTAATATTACCATCCCTATTATCTCAAAACTATATGCAAGGAATCAAACTTCACATAGTTTTTAATGCACTTAATATGAAAGTTTTTATTATATCCCTCTGGGATGCCATTATATTAGGACTAAATTCATAACCTAAAAAAATTACCATGCTGTTTTAAGAAACTCTCAAAATAATATAAGTGAGGAACGAGAGTCAATAATTTCTATAAAGTATAACACCACCATGCTCTATAAAGATATAAGTGAAGCACTAGAGCAACATTGCCTAGCTCAATAGATATAAGTGAAGCACATAGAGTATTCTAATAAATTAACGATTCAGCATGTCTCTCTCAAAAGGTGTGTGCAGCAAGGATTATTGTGGCAAACTAAAAACAAGGACTCATATTATACAAGACGCTCCAAGCAAAACACATATCATGTGGTGAATAAAAATATAGCCTCATATAAATTTACCGATGGATCGAAGACGAAAGAGGGGATGCCTTCCGGGGCATCCCCAAGCTTAGGATTTTTGGTATCCTTGAATATGACTTGGGGTGCCTTGGGAATCCCCAAGCTTAGTCTCGTGCCACTCTTTATTCCATAGTCCATCAAATCTTCACCCCAAACTTGAAAACTTCACAACACAAAACTTAATAGAAAACTCATGAGATCCGTTAGTATAAGAAAAATAAATCACCACTAGGTACTGTTGTGAACTCATTATTTATTTATATTTCTGTAATAACTACTGTATTCTAACTTTTGCATGACTCATACCCCCCGATACGACCCATAGATACATTAAAATAAGCAAACAACACAAAGAAAACAGAATCTGTCAAAAACAGAACAGTCTGTGCAATCTGTAAACTTTGAATACTTGTGGAACTCTAAAAATTCTAAAAAAATAGTAAAATCAGGGAATTTTTTATATAAATCTTGTGCAAAAATTTCAGATCAATTCGGCGCTCTGAAAAATTTATAAATTCCTGGACCGAGCGCAAAAGTTTCTGTTTTTCAGCAAGATCAAATCAACAAGTACCATAGATCACCCCAAATGTTTTACTTGGCTCAAACACTAATTAAAACAGAAAAACACAATTACTACAAAAGTAATAATGTGCCAAACACACCAAAACAGGAGCAAAAATCAGAAAGCAAAATAAAATTGGGTTGCCTCCCAACAAGCGCTATTGTTTAACGCCCCTAGCTAGGCAAAACACAATAGATCTAGGTATTGTCATCTTTGGTATGCAATCCATAAGTAGCTATCATGATATATTCATAAGGTAATTTTATTTTCTTCCTAGGAAAGTGTTTCATGCCTTTCCTTAATGGAAATTGGAATCTAATATTCCCTTCCTTCATATCAATAATTGCCCCAATCGTTCTAAGGAAAGGTCTACCAAGAATAATAGGACATGTAGGATTGAAATCTATATCAAGAAAAATGAAATCTACGAGCACATAATTCCTATTTGCAACAATAAGAACATAATTAATTCTTCCCATAGGTTTCTTTATAGTGAATCCACAAGATGCAAATTTAAGGAGCAATCATCAAATTCACGGAAACCTAACACATCACATAAAGTTTTTGGAATCGTGGAAACGCTAGCACCCAAATCACACAAAGCATGACACTCATAATCTTTAATCTTAATCTTAATAGGAGGTTCCCACTCATAATATAGCTTTCTAGGTATAGAAACTTCCAACTCAAGTTTTTCTTCAAAAGATTTCATCATAGCATCAACAATATGTTTTGTAAAAGCTTTGTTTTGATTAAAAGCACGAGGAGAGTTCAACATGGATTGCAACAAGGAAATACAATCAATTAAGGATCAAGTATCATGATTAAAGTCTTGAAATCCAAAAGAGTGGGTTCATTTCTATCTAAAGTTTTGACCTCTTCAATCCCACTTTTATCAATCTTAGCATTAAGATCTATAAACTCCGAATCATTGGGACGCCTTTTAACTAAAGTTGACTCATCTCCAGTACCATCCTTATCAAGATTTACATTGGAAAATAAAGATTCAATATGAGTCACATCAATCACTTTAAGATCTTCATCAATATTATCACGAGAACACACTTTTTCAAGCCATTCACGCTTAGCACGTATTCTAGCAGTTCTTTCCTTACACTCATCAATAGAAATTCTCATAGCTTTTAAAGACTCATTAATATCAGGCTTGGGTGGAATAGATCTAATTTTTAAAGAATCAATCTCAAGAGAAATTCTATCAACGTTCCTAGCCAAATCATCAATCTTGAGCAATTTTTCTTCAATCATAGCATTGAAACCTTTTTGCGTAATAATGAATTCTTTAATATTACTCTCAAAATCAGAGGGAATTTTATTATAATTTCCATAAGAATTGCTGTAGTAGTTACCATAGTTATTAGAGGAATTACTAGGAAACGGCCTAGCATTGAAATTACCTCTATAAGCGTTATTACCAAAATTGTTCCTGCCAACAAAATTCACATCCATAGATTTATTATTATTTCCAATCAAAGAAGACAAAGGCATATCATTAGGATCAATAGGAGCACTCTTATTAGCAAAAAATTCATCAATTCATCCATCTTTTCACTCAAAGTATTAATCTCTTCAATAGCATGCACTTTTTTTACTATAGGAAATCTTTCGGTGTGCGATTGAGAGTAATTTGCCATAATATTATCTAGGAGTTTAGTAGATTATCCTAATGTGATTTCCATAAAAGTACCACCCGCGGCGGTACCCAAGATATTCCTAGAAGCAAAATTCAATCCAGCATAGAAAATTTGTACAATCATCCATAAACTCAAACCATGTGCGGGGCAATTCCTAATCATAAGTTTCATCCTCTCCCAAGATTGTGCAACATTCTCATGATCAAGTTGCTTAAAATTCATTATATCGTTCCTAAGGGAGATGATTTTAGCGGGAGGAAAGTACTTGGAAATAAAAGCATCTTTACACTTATTCCATGAATCAATACTATTTTTAGGCAAAGATGAAAACCAAGTTTTAGCACGATCTTGTAGTGAGAACGGGAATAGCTTCAATTTAACAATATCATTATCCACATATTTCTTCTTTTGCATATCACACAACTCAACGAAAATATTTAGATGGGATGCGGCATCTTCATTAGCAAGACCGTAAAATTGTTTTTTCATAACAAGCTTGAGCAAAGCAGCATTAATTTCATAAGATTCCGCACTAGTGGCGGGAGCAATCGGAGTGCTAATAAAATCATTATTATTAGTATTGAAAAAATCACACAACTTGGTATTCTCTTGAGTCATCATGACAAAGCAAGCAATCAAGCACACAAGCAAGCGAAAAGCAAACAAAAAGACGAACGAAAAAGGGCAAATAAAAAGGCAAATCCTTTTGGTATTTTCTGAAAATCGTTTTAGAAGTGGGGGAGAGAAAAATGAGAGGAAAATGGAAAATAAAGTAAATGCAAGAGATGAGTTTATAATAGGTACTTGGTAGGCTTGATGTAGATCTCCCCGACAACAGTGCCAGAAGTCCTTCTTGCAACTTCTCGAGCCTGCGTTGGTTTCCGTGAAGAGGAACGGGTGATGCAGCAAAGTAGATAAGTATTCCCCTTAGTTGTTGAGAACCAAGGTATCAATCCAGTAGGAAATACAAGCAAGTATCCAATAGGTGTACCTACACAAGGAATCAAACTCTTGCACCCAATGCTATAAAGGGGTTATCAATCCCTTTAAGGTTACTTGCAAGGATGAGATCTGATAGAGATAGATTGATTGAATGGAAAGTAAAAAAAAAGATAAAAATAATGTAGCAAAGTATTTTTGGTATTATTGGTTTTAGATTTGAAAGTATAAGATGTAAAATAGACCCGGGGGCCATAGGTTTCAATAGAGGCTTTTCTCATGATAGCAAGTATTACGGTGGGTAAAAAATTTACTGTCGAGCAATTGATAGAAAAGCGAATAATTATGATGATATACAAGGCAATGATTATGCGTATAGGCATGACATCCGTTTCAATTAGACCAAAATGATTCTGCATCTACTACTATTACTCCACACATCGACCGACTCCTACCTGCATCTAGAGTATTAAGTTCATGAAGAACAGAGTAACACATTAGGTAAGATGACATGATGTATAGGGATAAACTCAAGAAATATGATGAAAACCCCATCTTGTTGTCCTTGATGGTAACAATACAATACGTGCCTCGCTACCCATACATTGTCACTGCGTGAGGACACCGCAAGATTGAACCCAAAACTAAGCACTTCTCCTATTGCAAGAATTACCAATCTAGTTGGCCAAACCAAACCAATAACTCGAAGAGACTTGCAAAGATATGAAATCATGCATATAAGAATTCAGGACAAACTCAAATAATATTCATGGATAATCTGGACATAAACCCACAATTCATCAGATCTCGACAAACACACTGCAAAAGAGTATTACATCGGATAGATCTCCATGAAGATCATGAAGAACATGGTATTGAAGATCAAAGAGAGAGAAAAAGCCATCTAGCTACTAGCTATGGACCCGAAGGTCTGTGATGAACTACTCACGCATCATCGGAGGGGCAATGGAGTTGATGTAGATGCCCTCCGTGATCGAATCCCCCTCCGGCAGATTACCGGAAAATGCTCCAAGATTGGATCTCTTGGGAACAGAGGCTTCTGGTGGCAGAAAAGTGTTTTTGTGGCTTGTTATGATAATGATGGGATATTTGGGAATTTATAGGCCGAAGACTAGGGTTAGGAGAGCGGCCATGGGCCCACAAGCCTGCCCGGCACGCCCCTAGGGCTTGTGGCCCCACGGTGGCTCCCCTGCCTTATTTCTCAAGTCTCCTGGTTTCCTTTGGTTCCATAAAAATTCCTTCCAAAGGTTTTATTCTGTTTGGACTCCATTCAATATTCCTTATATGCAATCTCAAAAACAAGGAAAAAACAAAAACTGACACTAGGCTCTAGATTAATAGGTTAGTCCCAAAAATAATATAAAATAGCATATTAATGCACATAAAACATCCAAAACAAATAATATAATAGGATGGAACAATCAACAATTATAGATACGTTAGAGACGTATCACTGCACAACAATGCTTACTACTTGATAGACGCCCAAAAGCCGCAGAAGCGCAGGAGAGACGCCTCCGGCGAGGAGAAAGAGCGCCCGTGGAACATGGCGCTCCTCCGCCCGTTTTACTGCTAAGGACCAGTGTATGTATGTACCCCTCCCCTTTTGGGATCATGAATGCAATGGTGCCCCAAGCCGGCTCTTGGGACACGCCCCTTTCTTTTCCTTCCAAATCTTGCTCGATTCACTAGCTCCCAGGCCCGGCTCCCGGTCCCGAGGGTTCACCGGTGGGTCCTAGGACCTTCCACAAAACTGATCAAGTAATGTGAACTAAACAAGACCTCCCACCCCTCCCAGCTATAGACCGGCTTCCGACTGTCCGGCTGACGGGTCCTCGGGGCGGCGAAACTTAGCGCACACGAAAATAGATTGCAAGGGGATCGCCGGCTAGGACCAGCTGGAGCACTCTCTCGCCTTTGTCACTTGCCTTACCCAAAAAACTCTCGCGGTTTTCAAAACCCAGAACCAACTCCCTCGAGGAGGATGCCTCGTCCCAGCTATAGATCGGCTCCTGGCTGTCGGGCTGGCGGGGCCAAAACCGAGGGGGCAAGGGGTTGAGCAGACTGAATCAAGAGGGTAAAAAGGGGTAAGGATGAGCCAACATGCATAAGACAACATTGCAACAACCAAAATCACAAGTTAAAATGATAAAGGCCACCGGCCATAGGTTCATTAAAATACACCCTAGTGGGTGGAAATGTGTCTTAAAAACAATGCTGCAGCAAAGGGAGAAACAAGTAAAACACGCGGGGCGGCTCAGGCTGTCGGCGCATCGCCAGCCGGCTCGGCGTTTCACCCGGAAGAAGTTGCAGCCTTCGGGTCCGCCTCCGTGGTCTCCCTGGCCTCAGCGCCACCTTCGATGCTGGAGGCGGTGCTCTCGTTGGCGACCTCCTCGTCCTCCGATCCTTGGGGGTTGCCAAAGGAGTCCTCCGCGACCGGCTCGCCATCCTCGCCAAGAACCAGTAGGAGTTCGTCTAGGACGACGTACGAGGCAAGCTCGTTGGCCCGGCGGACAAGGGAGCCTTCACGAGCCGCTCTCTCCTTGTCATGGGAACGAGCCTGACAGTAGAAGGTAGGGGTATGAAGGGAGAGGGCAGAGTCCTAGCTACGGCGAGGATGTACACACGGATGTATGAGTTCAGGCCCCTCTCGTGGAGGTAACAGCCCTCCGTCTCAATGCTCGGGAGCCTATGTCGTGTGGAATGTTTAGATTACAATGGTTGCGAACCCTTGTGCTAGAGGGGAGGGGCAGCTTATATAGAGTTTGCTGCCCCTCATAAATGCCTAGCATCTAAGGGTCCGATCGTGGGTTTAAAGTCTAGCGTTACTTGTCACGTACATAACAAATGCTACTAATGACGAAGGACCAACGACTGCCCGTTGGCCTCCTGATGGTGGCTCCTGGTCTTCAGGTGTCGATTGAGAATGAGGTCTACCGAGTGACAGGCGACTATCGAGTGAAGGAAGAAGACTCCGAGTGGATTGAATGTCGAGTGACTTGAACATCTCATGGAATCCAGTCGGAAGCTTATGCTTGATCTTCAAGTCCTCCGATGTAGTGTCCTTAGGTAGGGTATGTAGGCCTTTCCTAGGACCCTACCCTAGGTACATATCCTCGTCATTAGCCCCCGAATGGATCGGGGTTCGAATGGTGAAATGGGGGTATCAATGCCAATCTCGAATTAAGGCATCAAATCTTTCGAATGATATTCAGGGCTTCAATGAAACTTGCGTCGATTAAACTCTGAGTATTGATGTCAATTCAGGATCAACATGCCAAATCTTCTGAATGATATTCGGGGCTTAAACGAAACTTGCGTCGATTGAAATCTTCTCCATTCGCCCGGATCCATTTAGCCTTGAAAGTGTCCGAGTGGATGTTCAATGCTTATTTTGCTCCGAGTGAACTGAAAGCATCTTTGGAGGTGACGGGTCGGTCTATCAGACCCAGATTTCGCGGGATACGAAAATTTGGGAAGCACGTGTGCGTGCGATGATGACGCGACGATCAGGGCAAGTTGGGGCATGATGCCTCGATCTCCGTGCCGGTCATTTCGCCATGTACTGGATGCAGACTGCGGCTAGCATGCGCGATGATCTCGCGGGTCCACCACTCAGCGAGGCACTCGGTGGGATATAAATCTTGGAGTGATGCGGTTCGCATAGTACTATTCCCCAAACTTCCTTTCTTCCTCCGCCTCCCCTATCTCCAGCGCCTCATCTTGTTCTTCTCCGACGAGAGCCACCACGACGATTACGAAGGGCACCACGGAGAAGCTGGAGCGAGCTAAGAAGGGGGCGACGAAGGTCAAGGGCAAGAAGCCCTCAACCGCCCAGTTCACCGTGCCGGCGGGATGAATGCAGGGGGACTTTCTCCCCTCCGTAGTCACTCGCGAGGACATGGAGGGCCTTGTCGCTGATGGGCTTGTGGCGGATGGCGCCTGGAGGCTACTGGAGGGAGAGCGTGAGTCGGAGCCGCGCGACGTGGAGCGGGTCCTCCTTCTCTCCCACGTTGAAAGAGGTTTCTCTATGCCACCCCACCCGTTCTTTAGAGGGTTCTTGAATTTCTTGCGTGCCCAACTGCATCATCTCCCACCGAATACCATTGCCTACTTGTCTGCCTTCGTTACTTTGTGCGAGTGTTTTTTGGGCTGTTCTCCTCACTGGGGGCTGTTCAAGCACATCTTTACGGTCAGATCCCAGACTGTGAAGAAAGCTCTCCCCACTAATGGGAAGACTCATGTGCTTCAGTTGTGTGGGGGTTTAGGACTTCAGAAAAGAGCCCGTAGTTCTTTCCCTGCCATGACTTTTCCTGAGTCTATTAGAGGCTAGTAGTCGACTTGGTTCTACTTCATGTCGACTGGCCTTCCCCCCTATACACCTGACCGTCCAGCTGTCCCCAAGTCTCTGAGGGTGACCGAAGAGGAACATGTCCAAGTGGGAATCTTGGTTGAAGCTGTGGTGCAACTGATCCGAGGTGGGGTGACTGGCAAGGACCTGTTGGAGACATTTCTCAGTCGACCTATTCAGCCACTCCAATCCAGAGATCACACCATGTGGCACTATGCAGGCCCTGAGGACTCGACCAGGGCGCACCCAGAAGAGGTTCCGAAAAAAAACTGTCGAGCAGTGGCTTCGCAGCATCACTGGAGCATGCAACAACCCAATGGGAGCCAAGAGGATCTGACCTTACTCGGCCAAAAACCCGCTAAAGAATCTGGTGAGTTGCATGGTGTCGACTGATGTACTTGTACTATTGAGTGATATATTGACTTATGAACTGACTTCTTTACTTGAATCATGCAGGAGTGGACGCACATGCATTCGCCCGTTCCTAACGGGAACCACATTAACGATGGGGTTATGAGTGAAGGTGGCAGCATGGACGGCGACAGTTCAGAAGACTCCAAGGATAAGTACGAAAACTTGGACGAAAACGAGCCAGAAGTTGAGCCATCTCTTCGCACCGAACGCCGCACCAAGGCTCGCCAAGATCCTGCGACTGCTGAGGACAGGGCTCCGGGCCCAAGCGAGAAGAACCCGAAGCGAAGCCGCCCCTCGACTGTCGAGTCGAGTGAACGATCGACGAAGCAACCCAAAGTGACCGTGACCAAACCTCGCAAAGCCTTGCCTCGCATGAAGATGGCCATGCCTATCGTATCCACATGAGTGTTTTACTCTCAAATTCTTTCTATCGATTGTGACTTTGCGTTGTTGCCAACCGAGTGTTGTTTGATCCATCAGAGCTACTATTTCAGTAACATCACCTCCTAGAGACGGAGGGGAAGCGATGGACATTGACACTGCTGATGCTGTCGCTTCTCACAGAGGTTAATAAGTTCTTGATTCATCCGAATTAGATTCGCCATTTGCAAAAGTTAACACTGTCGGTTGACGTTGCAGAGGTCATCCAGCTGGAAGACGACGAGGAACACCTAGACACCTTGCGCACCCACACCCGAAGAGCTTCATCAGTGTAGACGCTTCAGCGGTCGACTGCAGAGTCCTCCCAGGGGATGGGTGACTCGACACAAATCAGAGCTGATCCTGCAGTGCCTCTGTCGAGTGCCCCTCCAGCCGTCTCGACCATCGTGACATCAACTCCAACCGGACCTGCTCAGACTGCTTTAGCTGCCCCAGCAACTATGCCAATCCCACCCATGACGGCTTTCTCTCTGCATCGCATCCCGGAAGATCAGACCGGAGCTGCAAAGGAGGCTATGATCTAGGCAGAGCAGATAATGCTATGAACCAAAGAGGCGTACGAGGCCAGCAAGCTGGCTTACGATGTCAGCGCGGCCCTCCGCACCAATGTCCGAGTAAGTTCGATTGTAAGTACATTTCCGATTGAATTCCTGTCTTTTCTTGACTGTACACCCAGTGGGTGCTTATTTTCCACTCGTAAAATGTTCGAAATTTCTCCAATCGAATAGGTCAGGTCTTAGTCGAGTAGGATTTGGATCGATAGTATGCGTAGTACTAGAGTCACTCGACATGTCTGTCACATCCCTAGCTAGATGTCCTAGGATAGCAAGTGTTTACATCATGTTTCATCTTATTGCATAAACATGAAATGGGGAACAAAAAGAAACCCCAAGCTCACTTTGAGTCCAAACAATTCAAATTTGGTGAAAATTCAACAAATCCATAATGCCCACTAAAAATGTTCACTATGTCTGGTAAATTTGGACATGATTAGAACATGGATCATTTTAATTATTTGAACACCTAAAGCCATTTAGAAATAAATGATAAAGCCCCTGATAATGATAAATAAAGCATTATCATTATTTTTGATTTAAAATTATTTTGAAACTTTTCAGATAAGTCTGAAATATTCAAACTTCAATATATAAAATGTCCTGGATATTTTACAAAGTCATTTGTACCTGCAAATAAATAAACAAATGTTAGATCATTTAACAAAAAAGAAAAAAAGAAAGAAAAAGAAGAAGAGGAGGCCCAGGTGGAGCTGGCCCAGCCAGCCCCACCGTCTTCAACCTCCTGCCAGTAGGCAGGAGGGCATGTGGCAGCGGCGCGCCGGCCAGCTCCTGCTTGCCTGGCTGCCGTGGAGCCCCCTGGGAGCGCCAGCGCCCTCGCCCCTCGTCGCCGTGGCGCTTTTCTCCTCCCTCTCTCTCGCCCGCCGCTCTCCCTCTCGCTCCCCCTCTCTGTTCTTCTCTCCCGTCGGCATCCAAAGCCATCGCCGCCGCCGATTCGTCGCCCTGGCGCCTCCCCGAGCCCGCGAGCTCCGTCATCAGCTGTGCCGTGAGCCCCTCCGTCGATTCCCCTCCTTCTCCTTGCCGTCTAGCTGCCGTAACCGCTGTTCTCGTCGCGCCCGAAGCTCCCCGCTGCCGGTGTTAATGGCCACCGCGGCCAGAGCACCCACCGTGCTCAGTTGAGCACCCCGGCATGCTTGTGCGGGCCCGTAGGTGCCGCCCCGACCTCCAGCGCCCCCTCCCGCAGGCCCTAGCACCGAGGCCTTCCTTGGCCGAGCTTGGCCACCGCCTCCGGCGTCGTAGCCGCGAGCTTCGGCGTCCCCCGCGCCCTCTGCTAGCTCCCCTGGGTGCCGCCCCTTCGCCCCAGTGCCTCCGGCTGCCGCTCCCGTGGCCGGCAGCGCGGACGCCACCGTGACCAGAGGTCGCCGGCGACGAGCCCGTCGCCTGAGCCCTGCAGGTGGGCCCCCTTGTCAAGTTAATTAACCCCCCTGTGCCATTGACAGGTGGGCCCAGCCCTGCTAATTAGTAGTTAGTTTAATTAAAAAAAACTGTTAGATGCCTGTGTCATTGATAGGTGGGGCCCAGCCGCCAGGTTTGACCTGGGCTGCTGCCTTTGACCTGCTGACGTCATCATGACGTCAGGTTGGCATAATAAATTCAATTTTGGTTTGAAAATAAATTCCAGAAATTATTCAAAAGTTCAAAAAATCATATAAATTAATCTGTAAGTCAGATGAAAATAATTTATATATGAAAATTTATCAGAAAAATCCAATGAATCCAATGGTGCTATTGTCATGCATGTTGGAGAAATCTAAATAGGTGAACATTGACATTTGTTAATAGGTTAGTAAATGGAATTTAAAATGAAGAACAATTTTGAACCTATATTCAAACCCATTTCAAATTAACTCGAACACTAGTTGCATTAGCTCATCCATACATGCTATCTTGCCATGATCATGCATCATATTGTTGCACTTGCGTGTGTTGATCGTTTCTTATCTGCATTGCGGTAGGCTCTGCTTCTGAGGATACCCCCGAGTATCCCGACGAAGGAGAGAACCTTTCTGCTACCCAGCAAGGCAAGCAATCCCTTTGATCATTCTGATAACATCCTACTCTCTCGCTCCTGCTCTTGTTTATTGCATTAGGACAGTCGATCGCATGTCAGTCATACACGGTAGATGATCCTATTCTGCTACATAACCTGAAATTGTCACAGTAAATAGCTAAACCTTGCAACCTAGCATACCTAGTAGATGCTTGTGCCATGATGTGCTTAGCTTACTTTGCCTGCTATGCTTGCTATACTTAGAGTTGGGTTAGGTCTGATTCATCTGGGTGATGAACTGAGTGAAACGATGTTGTTCTGATGTGGTGATATATGATGAACTCGATTTGGTAAAGGTAGCGATGAGACGCTATGTACGAGTACATAGCAGGTTGTCTCATCAGGACCATTCTTAGGAACTGAGTTCCGTCTTTGTGATCCAAGACTAGTTACTACCACACGTTGGGATACTTAATTGACCCTCTCGACCTATCATTCGCTTAGTCCTTAGTCCAGGAGTTGCAAGTAGTTTTTGGTGTTTATAGCATGCTGGAGGCCGTGCGTAGCGCTGCCCTAGGGTGGGTTACGACGCGGTAGGTGGTGGCACGGTGTACCAAGGGTCACTCGGATGGTGGGCTTGGGAACCCTGCGCACATCGTTTGGGGCCATGGCGGAAACTTCGGCCGGACTTCCGTGCGGGTTCAGTCTCAAATAGGCGATAGACTGGACTAGAGGTCTTATGTGATTGACGGTCGTGGCCGACTCCCTCCCTGGGCATCCGCTTGAAGGTTGCCGAGGTGCGTGGTTTTATGAGCACACAACGATAAGTGGCGAGAGCGTGTGTGAAGAAGTACACCCCTGCAGGGTATGAAACTATTCAAATAGCCGCGTCCTCGGATATGGACTACTTGGAGAACTTATGTTGTTCATAGATAATCTAATGGATACTCATAAAAATATCAAGACAAGTGTGAGTACTGTGGATGGCACTCTCCCAGGAGGGGGAAGTGAATCCATGGTGGTGTATTGCCGTGGAGTTAGTGGACTCGTGTGCGATATCTAAAATGTAAACAAAGAGTTAAAATTGAGTAGTGTAGGTTAGCCATGAGTCAAAGCTAGCATTGCTGCATAACCCCACCTCCCCCATTGATGATACATGAGCATGAATAGACTAGGTCTGTTTTAAAGACTTGCTGAGTACGTTTGTACTCACGTTTGCTTTATAAATGTTGCAGATGAGACCCAGGACCCATTAGGTGGGTTCTTTCTAGACGTTGATGATGCCGAATAGCTGGTGTCCCAGCTACAACCTATGCCCTGTGGCGGGCTGTAGATTGTCGGGCCATGTGCTTTTTATCCTTTCATCTGTCTGTACTCAGACAGCTTATGCTTCCGCTTGGTTTGTATGAACATGTTTGTATGACTTGAGTGTCGGGTCGTGTGAAACCTATCTGTAAGAACATATTATGCAAGGCTCATCTGAGCCTCTTAAATAAAAGTCATGTTGTTGTATAGTTATGTTGTGATGCCATGGTTGTATCTATGCATATCGGGCATGTCATGCGTACGTGTGACGTGCAACGGTATGTATGGGATCCGACACCTAGTCGTGTGCCTTTAGTAGTACTCTTTACGGGAAACTGCCTCTTTGTGCTTCCACCGAGCCATGGTAGCTTGCTACTGCTCCGGACACATTGATTGACCGGCATGTATCCTTCTTTGCTGCTGTGTCTGTCCCTTCGGGGAAATGTCTCGTGGTGTCTTGGAGTCCCTGTAGCCTGCTACGACTCGTCTACGTGCAGTGATGGCATTCGTGTCTCACGACGTAATGGAGTCCCTGTAGCTTGCTATGACTCGTCTACACACGCTTGAGGCTGACACCTGCATTGCTGGGTTATGTATGCCTGTTTCCGTACGGATGTGCCGCTTGGGTTCTATGACTAGTTAGGTCGGCCCGGGTTTTTTGTCGTTTGATTGCTAGCGACATGTTCACATACGTGAGCCAAAAGATGCAAACGGTCCCGGCTAAGGTAAGTCTGCAGCTGTGGAACTTATTGTGCGTGACGCCGCAAAGTGATGTGATATGTTACAGTCTGGATTCTTATGACTTAGGATCGGGGTCCCGACAGCGTTGGTATCAGAGCCTGACTGACTGTAGGAGTACCAAGCCAAACTGGTCGAAGTTGAGTCTAGAAACACTATAGAAAAGTAGGGGAATTGATTGTGGAAGGGAACGTAAGGCTCTTTTTACTCCTCTTCCCAAGTTATTCTATGCTGAGTCATTCTCATCTTTTCTTCGGGGATAAGGACTAGGCTACTCATCCATTGCTTAGGATGCCGAGTTACTAACCATGGACCACTAGCTAGCTTGTTGCAAGTGAATGTGGTTATTCAAGTACCGTTGGCGTGAAAAACAGATGGAGAAGAGATTTGAGTCTAGAAAGTCGAGTGGTTATGCTTTTCCAATCTTTTGTAGTTGTCACAAAATCCTTTTTGAGCAATTACAGCTGTTATGCTGTCCAATTTCTGGTAGAGTCTCTTATGTCTTTGCATCATTCTCTGTTCCAGATGCCCCCTCGTCCTTCCCGTCAGGTGGTCCGTCTGACCAGGTGCATCGATGTACCGGGTCACACGGCCATGTTGGTTAGAGTCATGATGGAGGCTGGATACCGTTGGTACCCAGAGTACACAGTGGAGGAACAATATCGAGATTTCAACCAGAGTCAGTATCTGTGTACCGTCAAGATTTATCCTTCATACCCTGGAGCTGCAGAGCTGCTCCACTGGACTTATGGATTAGGTGTCACCATAGATATGGCAGTTCAGGAGGCCGCTTACACCATGCTGACTATCATGAGGTTCCACCATGGTCTGCTTCAGAACACCGAGTTCTGCTATGTTCCTGCTTCTATGGGAGGAGAGGATGGTTATCTTAGTGCAGTCTACTATGATCATTCCCATGAGGACCCTAGGCTGCAGGTGACCGCTCAGATGTTGGAGAACAGGGATCGTGATGCATGTGTCCTTCGCATGGAGCTTTATGCCACCCGTGCACGTCTTTGGACAGCCCTGACGCAGTTGGCACCTGTCGTGCAGACAGGCTATGGAGATTTGGAGATGCTGACCCCATCGCAGACTCATCTGCCAGCACACGTAGACTGGCCCGATGTTGGAGGCATCACCCCTCTTCGAGGATCGCTGTTGCCGCCGACAAGGGGACCAAGGCCACACCCGTGTCCTTATGGTTCCCAGGGATCACATGCTAGAGTGTTTCCAGATCCTCAGGTTCAGCCCCCGGGTCATGGGGGTAACATATATGAGGCATTCTACGGCGATGCTTGAGTACGTGGATGTAAGTTCTAGTATGGTAGTAATCATATCGCCACAGTCCTGCGTGTCTTGTGGGATATGATGAGGTTGAGAGTTGAGTTCCGGAGGTGTAGATAGATAATGTATAGGAAGCTTGTAATGCCTCCGATGAGTTGTGTCATCTTTCCGTAGTTGTATCTCAGCTTGGCTTGTACTGAACTATGTCATGGTGTGTATGAATCATGGTGTTCATATGGAAGTTGTTTTACCATGTTGATTGGTGTTTACCCTGCATGCCATGTTGTCCAGTACATTCCTTATCCTATGTCTTAGAGTTGTTGTGCCCTATGATTAAGCTGTGGGTTTGTTTCTCCAGGATGGTGGAAACTAGGAATAACCCCGTGCCTGCCCCTGAGCAGGGCGAGGGAAGCCAGTCAAGGCAAGAGGATCTGCCACATGCGCCTTCCTTGGCGGAAGTAATGCTTGAAGCCGAAAGGAACAAGAGGGAGACCAACAGGCTGTTGGAAAGAATCGAGCAGAACACAACACGTGCTCCCCGCAATGACCTCAATGATGGCGTATCACTTGGTGATTTCATCAGACTGTGCCCACCCAAGTATCATCATTCGGTCGACCCACTCGACGCGGATGACTGGCTGACTAGCATGTATCGCAAGATCTGGGCTGCCAATGTGACTGAGGCCAACAAGGTGACCTTTGCAACTTACTTTCTAGAAGGTCCTGCCAATTTATGGTGGGAAAATTTTGAAGCCATGCGTCCCGCGGTCCCCGCACCAACTTGGGCAGAGTTCAGTGCCGCATTTCATACCCATCACATCCCGGAAGGGCTGATGGATCGTAAGAGAGAGGAATTATGTGCCTTCACCCAGGGCAGACTATCAGTGGATGCTTATAGTCGTGAGTTTGGAAACCTTGATCGCTATGCTCCTGAGGAAGTTTCTACTGATGCCAAGAAGCAGGCTAGGTTTCGCAAGGGACTTAACCCTGAGCTCCACCGAGATCTGCGCCTGCATGAGTGCACCACTTTCTAGGCTCTCGTCAACAAGGCTATCAATGCCGAGACTGGACAGACTGATTATGAGGCCATGAGAAAGCACAACCGTGACTTCAACCCTGCATCTGGCTCGGGCTCCAATAAACGTTGGATCTGGGTGCCCAACGCAGCTCTACCGCCAAAATACAATGCGAGGCCATCCTTCCAGGTGCCTCGCCCAGTTCAACACAACCCTCCAGTCAGACCATTTGGAGAACCGCCTACAAATGTTGCTCCCCGTTCCACCGTGGTTTGCTATAAGTGTGGAGAACCAGGACGCTACTCCCGTGAGTGTCCCCAGAATAATGTTAAGCCCGCTAGACGTGGAAAGCCAGGAAAAGCCTTCTTTATGAAGCCAGCTCCTGCTCGTGGACGAGTGAACTATATGTCTGCTGAGGAAGCCCTTGAGGATCCTGATGTTATCCTAGGTACGCTCCTTATCAATAATCATCCAACATCTGTCTTATTTGACACTGGTGCATCTCATTCCTTCATCTCAGAAAGTTATGCACAGTTGCATACCATGTCTTTTTGTGACATGCCTACTACTTTAGTAGTGCAGACTCCGGGTTCAAAATGGCAAACTTCTAGAGTGAGCCATGATAATGAGATTTTGGTGGATAGATTAGTCTTCCTAGCATCTTTGATAGCCCTCAAGTCTTCAAACATCAATATCATTCTAGGCATGGATTGGATGAAAGCCCACTATGCCAAGATTGATACTCATTCTAGGAATATCCAACTTTCACATCCATCGGGTGAGATAGTTAATGTCTCCACTCGAACAACCAAGCGCCAACTCTATTCCCTCAATGCTAGCCCTCTTCCAGAGTTAGAAGATATTCTGGTAGTCCATGACTTCCCGGATGTCTTTCAAGAAGAACTGCCAGGAATTCCTCCTGTCAGAGATGTTGAGTTTGTGATAGAGCTCATCCCAGGGACTTTTCCAATTGCTAGAAGACCCTATAAGATGGCACCCTTAGAACTAGCCGAACTTAAGATACAACTCGATGAGGCTTCGAAGAAATGTTTCATCCGTCCCAGTTCTTCTCCTTGGGCTTGTCCCGTCCTCTTCGTGAAGAAGAAGGATGGTTCGGATCGGATGGTTGTGGATTATCGGCCGTGAATCTGGTCACCATAAAGAACAAGTATCCGCTCCCCAGGATCAACGATTTGTATGATCAACTCGCTGGATCCTTTGTCTTTTCCAAAATGGATTTGAGGTTGGGATACCATCAAATCAGAATTAGGAACGGGGACATTCCAAAAACGGCTTTTGTTACTCGTTATGGCCAATACGAGTACACCGTCATGTCCTTCGGTTTAACCAATGCCCCAGCCACCGTCTCTCGCTTGATGAATTCGATCTTCATGGAGTATCTAGATAAATTCGTCGTGGTTTACCTCGACGATATACTCATCTACTCGAAGAACAAACAAGAACATGCCGAGCATCTAAGGCTAGTATTGATGAAACTTCGAGAGCACCGCCTGTACGCCAAATTCTCCCAGTGTGAATTTTGGTTGCCAGAAGTGACCTATCTGGGCCACGTGATTTCTGGTAAAGGTATTGTTGTAAATCCCAAGAGAGTTCAGGCCATCCTTGATTGGACACAACCTAAATCGGTTAAGCAAGTTCAGAGTTTCCTTGGCTTAGCGAGTTATTGTCACCGCTTTGTCGAGAATTTCTCCAAAGTTGCAAAACCTCTGACTGAACTTCTCAAGAAAGATAAAAAGTTCAAGTGGACTCCACAATGCGAGCACAGTTTTCAGGAGTTGAAAAGACGACTGACCTCTGCTCCCGTTCTGGTGCCACCTGATTTCTCTAAGGACTTTGTTATCTATTGCGACGCCTCGCGACAAGGATTAGGTTGCATTCTCATGCAAGATTGTCATGTGATTGCATATGCATCTAGATAGTTGCGTCCACATGAGTATAATTATCCAACACATGATCTTGGGCTTGCAGCTGTAGTCCATGCACTGAAAACCTGGCGACATTACCTTCTGGGTAATCGTTGCGAAATTTACACTGATCACCAAAGTCTAAAATACATATTCACCCAGTCGGATTTGAATCTCAAGCAAAGATGGTGGGTAGAGTTGATTACATATTACAACTTAGGAATAACTTACACCCCGGGGAAAGCCAATGTCATGGCTAATGCACTAAGTCGTAAGTCTTATTGTAACAACCTGATGTTACAACAAGGTCAACCACTTCTCCATGAGGAATTTCGGAAGTTAAACCTTCACCTTGTTCCTCAAGGATTTCTATCCAACCTGGTGGCGAAACCTAATCTTAAGGATCAAATAGTAGCTGTCCAGAAATATGATAAGGGTATATCCCGGATCAAGGGGAATATTGCTAGAGGAAACGCTAAAGATTTCTCCAAGATGATGAAGGTGTTGTGTTCTTCCGGAACCGGTTGATGGTTCCCAAGAGCACACGCTTAAGACAGCTGATCCTTAAGGAGGCTCATGATTCTCCTCTCTCAACTCATCCAGGTAGTACCAAGATGTATCAGGACCTACGCCAGAGGTTCTGGTGGACTAGGATGAAAAGAGAAATTGCTCAGTTCGTTGCTAACTACGACATTTGCCATCGCGTGAAAGCAGAACATCAAAGGCCTGCTGGCACCCTTCAACCTTTAGCTATTCCTGAATGGAAATGGGATAAAGTCGGTATGGATTTCATTACCGGATTTCCCAGAACTAAGAGAGGGAATAATGCTATATTTGTGGTCATCGACCGTCTTTCCAAAGTGGCTCATTTTCTTCTTGTTCGGGAAAGTATAAATGCTAGCCAGCTAGCGGAGTTGTATGTTTCTCGAATAGTTTCTCTTCATGGTGTTCCTTTGGAGATTAACTCAGATCGTGGAAGTATCTTTACTTCCCAATTTTGGGAAAGTTTTCAAAACGCTATGGGGACTCATCTATCCTTTAGCACTGCTTTCCACCCGCAATCAAGTGGTCAAGTTGAGCGAGTCAATCAAATTCTCGAAGACATGCTCCGAGCTTGTGTTATATCTTTCGGTATGAACTGGGAGAAATGTCTTCCATTTGCCGAATTTGCTTATAACAATAGTTATTAATCAAGCTTGGGCAAATCCCCTTTTGAAGTTCTCTATGGACGAAGGTGTCGAACACCTCTTAACTAGTCGGAAACCGGAGAGAGGCAACTCTTTGGCCCGGATATGATCCAGGATGTAGAGGAGCAAGTTCGCATTATTCATGAAAAGTTGAAAACAGCCCAATCTCATCAAAAGAGACAATATGATCGCCATCATAAGGCCGTGAACTATGAAATTGACGAGAAGGCTTACCTTCGGGTTACACCTCTGAAGGGTACCCATCGATTCGGTATCAAGGGCAAGTTGGCTCCTCGTTACATTGGACCTTCTCGCATTCTTGCCAAACGAGGAGAGGTTGCCTACCAATTGGAACTTCCGCCACATCTTTCCAAGGTTCATGATGTCTTCCACGTCTCGCAACTCAGGCGTTGCTTCTTGGACCCTGTCCGTGAGGTAGACCATGTAGCGCTTGATCTCCGAGATAACCTTACATATCGAGAATACCCTGTTCGTATTCTTGATCAAGCTGAGCGTACCACTCGGCGTCGAAACATCAAATTTCTTAAGGTTCAGTGGTCACACCATTCTGAGAAGGAGGCCACATGGGAAAGAGAAGATCGTCTTCGACTAGAGTACCCCACGCTCTTCCCGACGACTTCTAAATCTCGAGACGAGATTCTTTTAAGTGGGGGTGAGTTGTCACATCCCTAGCTAGATGTCCTAGGATAGCAAGTGTTTGCATCATGTTTCATCTTATTGCATCAACATGAAATGGGGAACAAAAATAAACCCCAAGCTCACTTTGAATCCAAACAATTCAAATTTGGTGAAAATTCAACAAATCCAAAATGCCCACTAAAAATGTTCACTATGTCTGGTAAATTTGAACATGATTAGAACAGGGATCATTTTAATTATTTGAACATCTAAAGCCATTTAGAAATAAATGATAAATCCCCTAATAATGATAAATAAAGCACTATCATTATTTCTGATTTCAAATTATTTTGAAACTTTTCAGATAAGTCTGAAATATTCAAACTTCAATATATAAAATGTCCTGGATATTTTACAAATTCATTTGTACCTGCAAATAAATAAACAAATGTTAGATCATTTAACAGAAAAGAAAAAAAGAAAGAAAAAGAAGAAGAGGAGGCCCAGGTGGAGCTGGCCCAGCTGGCCCAGCCAGCCCCACCGTCTTCAACCTCCTGCCAGTAGGCAGGAGGGCGTGTGGCAGCGGCGCGCCGGCCAACTCCTGCTTGCCTGGCTGCCGAGGAGCCCCCTAGGAGCGCCAGCGCCCTCCCCCTCATCGCCATGGCCCTTTTCACCTTCATCTCACTCGCCTGCCGCTCTCCCTCTCGCTCCCCCTCTCTGTTCTTCTCTCCCGTTGGCATCCGAAGCCGTCGCCGCAGCCGATTCGTCGCCCTGGTGCCTCCCCGAGCCTGCAAGCTCCATCATCAGCTGCACCGTGAGCCCCTCCGTTGATTCCCCTCCTTATCCTTGCCGCCTAGCTGCCGTAGCCGCCGTTCCTGTCGCGCCCAAAGCTCCCCACCGCCGGCGTTAATAGCCACCGCGACCAGAGCACCCGCCGTGCTCAGTTGAGCACCCCGGCGTGCTTTCGCGGGCCCATAGGTGCCGCCCCGACCTCCAGCGCCCCCTCCCACAGGCCCTAGCACCGAGGCCTTCCTTGGCCGAGCTCCGGCCGCCGCCTCCGGCGTCGTAGCCGCGAGCTCCGGCGTCCCCCGCACCCTCTGCTAGCTCCCCTAGGTGCGAGCGAGCAGGGGCTTCGCCCCAGCGCCTCCGGCTGCCGCTCCCATGGCCGGCAGCGCGGACGCCGCCGCGACCAGAGGTCGCCGGCGACAAGCCCGTCGCTTGAGCCCTGCAGGTGGGCCCCCTTGTCAGGTTAGTTAACCCCCCTATGCCATTGACAGGTGGGCCCAGCCGTGCTAATTAGTAGTTAGTTTAATTAAAAAAACTGTTAGATGCCTGTGTCATTGACAGGTGGGGCCCAGTCGCCAGGTTTGACCTGGCGCCTTTGACCTGCTGACGTCATCATGACGTCAGGCTGGCATAATAAATTCGATTTTGGTTTTAAAATAAATTCCAGAAATTATTCAAAAGTTCAAAAAATCATATAAATTAATCTGTAAGTTAGATGAAAATAATTTATATATGAAAATTTATCAGAAAAATCCAATGAATCCAATGGTGCTATTGTCATGCATGTTAGAGCAATCTAAATAGGTGAACATTGACATTTGTTAATAGATTAGTAAATGGAATTTAAAATGAAGAACAATTTTGAACCTATATTCAAACCCATTTCAAATTAACTTGAACACTAGTTGCATTAGCTCATCCATACATGCTATCTTGCCATGATCATGCATCATATTGTTGCACTTGCGTGTGTTGATCGGTTCTTATCTGCATTGCGGTAGGCCCTGCTTCTGAGGATACCCCCGAGTATCCCGACAAAGGAGAGAACCTTTCCGCTACCCAGCAAGGCAAGAAACCCCTTTGATCATTCCGATAACATCCTACTCTCTCGCTCCTGCTCTTGTTTATTGCATTAGGACAGTCGATCGCATGTCAATCATACATGGTAGATGATCCTATTCTGCTGCATAACCTGACATTGTCACAGTAAATAGCTAAACCTTGCAACCTAGCATACCTGGTAGATGCTTGTGCCATGATGTGCTTAACTTACTTTGCCTGCTATGCTTGCTATACTTAGAGTTGGGTCAGGTTTGATTCATCTGGGTGATGAACTGAGTGAAACGATGTTGTTTTGATGTGGTGATATATGATGAACTCGATTTGGTAAAGATAGCGATGAGAGGCTATGTAGGAGTACATAGCGGGTTGTCTCATAGGGACCGTTCTTAGGAACTGAGTTCCATGTTTGTGATGCAAGACTAGTTACTACCACACGTTGGGATAATTAATTGACCATCTCGACCTATCATTCGCTTAGTCCTTAGTCTAGGAGTTGCAAGTAGTTTCTGGTGTTTATAGCATGCTGGAGGCCGTGCGTAGCGCTGACCCTAGGGGTGGGTTACGACGCGGCAGGCAGTGGCACGGTGTACCAAGGGTCACCCGGATGGTGGGCTTGGGAACCCTGCACAGATCGTTTGTGGCCGTAGCGGAAACTTCGGCCGGACTTCCATGCGGGTTCAGTCTCAAATAGGCGATAGCCTGGACTAGAGGTCTTATGCGATTGACGGTCATGGCCGACTCCCTCGCTGGGCATTCGCTTGAAGGTTGCCGAGGTGCGTGGTTTTATGAGCACACATTGATAAGTGGCGAGACCGTGTGTGAAGAAGTACACCCCTGCAGGGTATGAAACTATTCAAATAGCCGCGTCCTCGGATATGGACTACTTGGAGAACTTATGTTGTTCATAGATAATCTAATGGATACTCATAAAAATATCAAGACAAGTGTGAGTACCGTGTATGGCACTCTCCCAGGAGGGGGAAGTGAATCCATGGTGGTGTATTGCTATGGAGTTAGTGGGCTCGTGTGCGATATCTAAAATGTAAACAAAGAGTTAAAATTGAGTAGTGTAGGTTAGCCATGAGTCAAAGCTGGCATTGCTGCATAACCCCACCTCCCCCATTGATGATACATGAGCATGAATAGACTAGGTCTGTTTTAAAGACTTGCTGAGTACGTTTGTACTCACGTTTGCTTTATAAATGTTGCAGATGAGACCCAGGACCCATTAGGTGGGTTCTTTCTAGACGTTGATGATGCCGAATAGCTGGTGTCCCAGCTACAACCTATGCCCTGTGGCGGGCTGTAGATTGTCGGGCCATGTGCTTTTTATCCTTTCATCTGTCTGTACTCAGACAGCTTATGCTTCCGCTTGGTTTGTATGAACATGTTTGTATGACTTGAGTGTCGGGTCATGTGACCCCTATCTGTAAGAACTTATTATGCAAGGCTCATCTGAGCCTCTTAAATAGAAGTCATGTTGTTGTATAGTTATGTTGTGATGCCATGGTTGTATCTATGCATATCGGGCATGTCGTGCGTACGTGTGACGTGCAACGATATGTATGGGATCCGACACCTAGTCGTGTGCCTTTAGTAGTACTCTTTACGGGAAACTGCCTCTTTGTGCTTCCATCGAGCCATGGTAGCTTGCTACTGCTCCGGACACATTGATTGACCGGCATGTATCCTTCTTTGCTACTGTGTCTGTCCCTTCGGGGAAATGTCTCGCGGTGTAATGGAGTCCCTGTAGCCTGCTACGACTCGTCTACGTGCAGTGATGGCATTCGTGTCTCACAACGTAATGGAGTCCTTGTAGTTTGCTATGGCTCGTCTACACACGCTTGAGGCCGACACCTGCATTGCTGGGTTATGTATGCCTATTTCCGTACGGATGTGCCGCTTGGGTTCTATGACTAGTTATGTCGGCCCGGGTTCTCTGTCGTTTCATTGCTAGCGACATGTTCACATACGTGAGCCAAAAGACGCAAATGGTCCCGGCTAAGGTAAGGCTGCAGCCGTGGAACTTATCATGCGTGACACCGCAAAGTGATGTGATATGTTACAGTCTGGATTCTTATGACTTAGGATTGGGGTCCCGACAGTGTCGAGTGCATATATTTTTTTGACGGGCCGCTTGCCGGATCGAGTGTTAACCATCTTAGTGGGGGCACTATGAGTGCACCCACTGGGTGTATTCCCCAAGACCGTTATCGAGTGCTTGCATCGGCAGAGGTCTTAGAGCTTGTCGTATGCTTGATACATTTGCCCTTGGCGCACCACTCCACAGCTACTTTGTAGGTTCCATGGATATCGTTAACAAACCATGATATGACACTACATAAGGATAGACTGCACTTCACAGAGTGGGGAGGGGCATGTCACTCGACGGATCGAGTGACGGATGTTTTCTGCCACTCGACTGATCGAGAATTGGCAGATCCAGTGGGGGCATGCTAAGTGCACCCACTGGGTGTAGTCCCCGAGACCACTGTCGAGTGCTTGCACCGACAGGGGTCTTAGAGTTTGTTGTATGCGGGATACATTTTGCCTTTGATCACACCACTCCGAAGCTACCTTGTAGATTTCATCGATATTATTGATAAACCATGATATGACGCTACATAAGGATAGATTGAACTTCAAAGAGCAGGGAGGCACGTCACTCGACGGGTCAAGCGACAGATGAATGTTCTGACAGGGCTAACCTTGTCAAACGTTCCAGTAACCAGTGGGGGCACGCTAAGTGCACCCACTGGGTGTAGTCCCATAGGCTACTGCTAATCGCAGATGATAAGCAGTAGTCTTGAAAACTTCAAATTAGTATTTCCGTCGTACGCGTAGTACTGGAGGCACTTGACATGTCGAGTGCATATTTTTTTATGACGAGTTACTTGATAGGTCGAGTGTTAGCCGTCTCAGTGGGGGCACTCTGAGTGCACCCACTGGGTGTAGTCCCCAAGGCCACCGTCGAGTGCTTGCACCGGCGGGGGTCTTAATAGAGACTGTTTTGAATTTGTTTATGGCACGCGGAGCGCCAGAGCCACTCGACATGTCGAGTGGACTTTTTGCTTGAATTCTTCTTCCACTGGACATGGGCTTCATAGACATAATAGGTCAACCATTATCGATGTTCCAGGTTAGTAAGACAGGCGTTCGATGGTATTCATCACCCAATCGATCATCCTCAGTATTACTTTGTCCATTGAATTTCTTTCTTTTGTTGGTTTTAGAGGGCTTGCGAACTTGGAACGCAGTACAAGGATCTTGAGGATGAGAGGAACCGACTGCGCGTGGATCTGAAAGCCTCCAACAATGGTCTGGAGCAAGTGCGGGCTGAGCTGAAGTCTCTGGGAGGTAACTACCATCGACTATCTGCATTCCCATCTTCACCTTTCATGCTTTGAACCGAGTGCTCTCACTCGAATAGACATGCACAATGAAAATTGTCGACTCCAAGCGCGACTCAAGAATGTTGTTTCTTTAGATTCCATGAAGAAGGCGCTAGAGGACAAGGACAAAGCACTTGCTGACGCCCAACGGGTGGCCAAGGACAAAACCGAGACTGCAGATCGAAAGCTGGCGGCTGCCCAGAAGCTGGAGGAGGAGAATGCAAAGCTGAAGCAAGAGCGCATGGACCTCGTCAAAAGGGCTGAGAAGCTAATCAAAAAGAGCAACGGCCTGGAGAGGCATCTAGGCAAATTCTCGAGGAAGATGTACATCATGCTCGACGGTGAGTTTCTCTTGTCGATTGAACTTTGAAAAATCCATGAAGATCGTACCTCACCAATTCTCCTCCCATTCATTCTCTTCAACAGAATTCTGCCAAGACTTCAAAAAGGAGATAGAAGAGATTGAGCCCAACCTGGACCCCACCAAGTCTCCTGTCACGGGCACGGTGGCCATGAACATGCTCAAACTCAATTTCCGGCTCTAGGGCGCTTAGGCATATCTTGTCCGACTGAAATCTGCAATGGAGAGGATTGATAAGGAGCTGTGGCCCGATGACACTCCTCAGCTCGACCTCAACTCCATGATGGCCCGTCTGAACGACCTTCCAAGTCGAGTGCAGACTTGGAAGAAGTCTGCTGCTCGCTGCGGTGCTGACGTGGCGCTATCACTCGTCAGGGTCCATTGTAGAGACGTGAGGGAAGAAAAGCTGAAGAAGCTCCGAGTGGTTAACACACAGAAGCTTCAGTTTGAGGACTTCATGGAGACCTTCATCGACGCAACTACGAGAATCGTAGATGGCATCGAATTGGACACTTTTGTCGAGCCAGCCAGCCCGTCGGATGATTGGAAAACTTTACTTTAGGAAGAAACACTTTTATTCGCCTCGGTATGCCGAGTGAAGTTTTATCCTTTAAAACTTCATTTAGGCCTTAGGCCTGAGCACATTTTCTTTTTTATGAAACGTTTATCCGCAATTTATCCTTTGGATTTTATCCGCATTTGGCTTTCAATCGTTTATTCGACTGAGCTTATTTTTAGGCTTAGGCGAAAACATGTTCGCAGCTAAGCCCCCGAGTGTGAGGACTGTTCAACACTCGGAATATTTTTGATCCTAAGCAAAGACGGATTCTCAAATAGGTCGTCGAGTGAATGGAATACTGTCCACCCGACAGAGTTTTTAACTTCGACGAAAGCATGTTCGCAGCTAAGCCCCCGAGTGTGAGGATTGCTCACCACTCGGAGAATTTTTGAACCTAAGCGAAGACGGGTTCGCAAATAGGCCGTCGAGTGAATGGATTGCTATCCACCCGACAAGGTTTTTAACTTAGGCGAAACATGTTCGCAGCTAAGCCCCCGAGTGTGAGGATTGCTCATCACTCGGAGTTTTTTTGAACTTAGGCGATGTCGATTCGCAGCTAAGACGTCGAGTGAATGGACTGCTATCCACCCGACAGGGTTTTTAACTTAGGCAAAAGCATGTTCGTAGCTAAGCCCCCGAGTGTGAGGATTGCTCATCGCTCAGAGTTTTGTCAAACTTAGGCGAATGTCGATTCACAACTAAGACGTCGAGTGAATGGACTGCTATCCACCCGATAGGGTTTTTAACTTAGGCGAAAGCATGTTCGCAACTAAGCCCCGAGTGAGAGGATTGCTCAACACTCGGAGTATTCCCAAGAGTGAAACTGTACGATGAAGTATTCTTATTGAATTGCATTGATGAAGTATTCTTATTACATCAGAAGATTCTTCTGTCTCTTAAGTATAAAAACGCCGGAGCAGATCTGCATTCCAGGCCCGTGGCTCGTCTATCCGCTTCATGAGATTATAAAGATGATAGGCTCCATTGTTAAGCACCTTAGTGACAACGAAAGGACCTTCCCATGCAGGAGCAAGCTTGTGAGGTCGGTGTTGATTCAGTCGGAGCACCAAGTCTCCCTCTTGAAATGATCGACTCTTGACATTCTTCGCATGGAAGCGTCGCAAATCCTGCTGATAGGCAGTAGTCCGGATCAGAGCCATTTCTCGTTCTTCCTCCAGGAGATCTACACCGTCCTGCTTGGCCTGTTCGGCTTCAGCCTCAGAATACAGTTCCACTCGAGGAGAATTGTGAAACAAGTTACTCGGCAAGACAGCTTCAACACCATAGACCAGGAAGAAAGGAGTCCGTCCAGTCGACCGATTTGGCGTAGTTCTTAGGCCCCATAACACAGACGGCAGCTCAGTTACCCAGGCACCAGCGGCATGATCCAGGTCGCGCATGAGACGAGGCTTAAGACCTTGGAAGATGAGGCCATTGGCTCACTCGACTTTCCCATTGGTTTGCGGGTGAGCGACAGATGCATAATCTACCCGAGTGCCCTAAGATGTGCAGAAGTTTCTGAACTCTTCCAAGTCAAAGTTGGTGCCGTTATCTATGATAATTCTATGAGGAACGCCGTATCGGAAAATTTTCTCTCTCGTGAATATAACCGTTGTACGGGAGTTCAATTTCTTGATGGGCTTGGCTTCTATCCATTTGGTAAACTTATCGACTGCAACCAACAAATGAGTGAAACCACCTTTTCCGATCCGAAAAGGACCAACCATGTCGAGTCCCCAAACAGCAAATGGCCAGGCGAGGGGAATTGTCTTCAGAGCAGAGGCTGGCTTGTGTGACAAGTTTGCATAGAACTAGCATCCATCACAGTGATCCACGATGTCCTTAGACATCTCATTAGCCTGGGGCCAAAAGAAACCAACTCTGTACGCTTTGGCGACAATCGTCCGTGAGGACGCATGATGACCGCAAGTTCCCGAGTGGATCTCATCCAGAATAATTCGACCTTCCTCGGGGGAAATGTAGCGCTGTGTAACGCTAGTCGCACTCTCTCTGAACAACTGATCTCCCATCACAGTAAAAGCCTTGGACCTGCGCACAATCTGTCGAGCCTCTGTTTCATCTTTAGGGGCTCTTGTCTAAGGATATAGGCAATGTAAGGCACAGTCCAATCGGGAGTGATAACCAGAATCTCCATGACCAGATCAATCACTGCAAGGACATCGACTTCTGTCGGGTCAGTGGAACTCAAAGCTTGTGGGGGCTCTTCGGTGAAAGGATCTTCTTGTACCGAAGGAGTGTGCAAGTGCTCTAAGTACACACCGCTGGGGACAGGCCGTCGAGTGGACCCAATCTTGGATAGCTCGTCGGCCGCCTGATTTTTCAGTCGAGGAACATGATGAAGTTCCAGGCCTTCGAATTTCTTCTCCAACTTTCGGACTGCATTGCAGTACCTAGTCATAGCGGGGTTTCGAACATCCCACTCTTTCATCACTTGATTCACCACCAGATCTGAGTCGCCATAAACCATCAGGCGCTTAACGCCGAGCGAGATAGCCATGCGCAACCCATACAAAAGTGCTTCATATTCTGCCTCCTTGTTGGAGGAATCAAAGTGAAATTGCAAGACATAGCTGAGCTTGTCGCCCCTGGGAAATATCAAGACAACACCAGCACCGGACCCATTCAACATTTTAGAGCCGTCAAAGAACATGGTCCAATGCGCCGAGTGAACTTGGATTGACTGTTGTTGTTCAATCCAGTCGGCCATGAAATCTGCCAATGCTTGGGACTTGATTGCTTTTTTGGCTTCGAATCTGATGTCAAAGTGTCCAAGCTCGTTTGCCCATTTAGCCACTCAACTTGATGCTTCTCGATTATTGAAAATCTCAGACAAAGGAGCATCACCGACGACTGAAATCGAGTGGTCTTGGAAATAATGCGCCACCTTCTTCGCTGATAGGTAAATACCATAAACCAGCTTCTGATAGTGTGGATATCTTTGCTTTGAGGGGGACAAAACTTCCGAGACATAGTAGACTAGCCACTGTACTTTATAAGCTTTACCCTCCTCTTCCCGCTCAACAGTTAGCACTGTACTGACGACCTGATTTATGGCCATGATGTACATGAGCAAGGGCTCTTTGCTGCTAGGAGCGGCAAGCACCGGCTGGGTCGAGAGCAGGGCTTTGAGCTCAACAAATGCTGCTTTGGCTTCGGGAGTCCACTCGAACGTGTTGGACTTCTTCATCAATTGATATAAAGGCAGAGCCTTCTCACCAAGATGAGAAATGAATTGACTCAATGCTGCCAAGCAACCTGTGAGCTTCTGAACGTCGTGCACTCACACGGGAGTCTTCATTCGGGTAATGGCACTGATCTTCTCGGGGTTGACATCGATCCCCCATTCGGAAATAAGAAAACCGAGTAATTTTCTACCAGGGACGCCGAAAGTACACTTGGCCGGATTCAGCTTTATGTCAAATCTCCTTAGATTGGCAAATGTTTTGGCCAAGTCGGCCAGCAGGTCGGAACCTTTGCGGGACTTGACCACTATATCATCCATGTACGCCTCGACATTCCGAGGGATCTGGTCGAGTAAACATTTCTGAATCATGCGCATAAAAGTTGCGCTGGCATTTTTGAGACCAAATGGCATAGTGATGTAGCAGAAACACCCGAATGGGGTGATGAAAGCTGTTTTTTATTTCGTCCGGTCCGTCCAGACGGATCTGATGGTACCCAGAGTAAGCATCCAGAAATGATAAACGCTCACACCCCGCAGTCGAGTCAACAATTTGATCTATGCGGGGGAGCGGAAAATGATCCTTCGGGCATACCCGATTGAGATGTTTGAAGTCAATGCACATACGCAAAGACTTATATTTCTTTAGCACCATCACAACAGTCGAGAGCCACTCGGAGTGGTAAATATCTCGAATGAACTTGGCTTGCAAGAGACGGGCCACTTCTTCGCTGATTGCCTTGCGCTTCTCCACCGCTGAACGACGCAAATGCTCCCTGATGGGTTTGGCTTTCGGATCCACTCTCAGACGGTGCTTAGTCAGCTCCTTGGGAACCCCCGGCATGTCAGCAGGCTTCCATGCGAAGATATCCCAGTTCTCACAGAGGAACTAGATGGTCTCGGCTTCCTATTTGCTATCGAGTGTTGATGAGATATTCGTCAGGGCAGCAGTAGGATCCGTCGGGTGGATGTGCACCTTCTTCACTTGCCCTGCCGAATGAAATGCCGACTTGGAAGCCGGCTTCTTTGTGCGGAGAAAATTAGTAGGGCCAACGGGTTTCTTCTACTCTTCCAGCTCGACCATGGCCATCTGGTAATCAGCGATCTTGGAGCCTTGCTGGAGGCATTCTTCAGCCCGCTGTCGATTGCCAGTGATCATGATCATGCCCTTAGGGCCTGTCATCTTCAACTTGAGATACACGTAACATGGTCAGGCCATGAAACGTGCATAGGCGGGTCGACCCAAAATGGCATGGTAGGCACTCTAGAAATCCACGACTTCAAACGTCAGCTTTTGTTTTCGGAAATTTTTGTCGTTACCAAATGTCACATCCAATGCTATCTGGCTGAGTGACTTGGCCTTCTTCCCTGGGATGACCCCATGAAATTGCATGTTGCTTTCACTCAGTCGGGACATCGGAATGCCCATCCCTTTCAGGGTATCTGCATAGAGGATATTCAAGCCGCTGCCATCGTCCATGAGGACCTTTCTAAGTCGAGTGCCCCCCCACCGGATCAACTACCAGAGCCTGTCGACCAGGAGTGGCCACATGAGCAGGATGGTCTGTTTGGTCGAATGTGATGGCGTACTGGGACCACTTGAGGTAGGTGGGGGTAGCAGGTACAGCCATGTTGACTTCTCTGTTGATGACTTTCAGACGACTCTTGCTCTCGACATCAGCAAAAATCACAAGTGTGGCAGTGACATCCGGGAATGTTTCTTTATCTTCATCTTCATCACCTTTCTCAGGAGATTTATCACTTGGCGGGTCCCCCTTGAATTGCTGGATAAGGGTCCGACACTGTCGAGTGGTGTGTTTGAGCAAAATCACATTGCCTTCCGCATCTTTTCTCGTGTGAATTACACACGGCTGATCCATGTTATCAGTTCGTGACTGATTTTTTCCTTTCTTGGGGGCATACTGTGCTTTAGCCTTGCCCTTGTTTTTTGACTGGGTCGCCAGTGCTGCTGCTTCTACTTGAACCGGTCCCTCAGCTTTTTGCTTCTGTTTTCGATTGTTACTGCCAGCAGCCTCATTGGCGACTGCCTTTCCTTTGCCGCTATGAAGGCGGTCTTCTTCCTCGCCATTGGCGTACCGAGTGGCGATTTCCATCATCTTGCCGAGTGAAATATCACCCATGCGCCCGAACTTCAGGTACATCTCCCTGTATCTCACACCGGCCTTGAAAGCACAGATAGCCTGGTGCTCTGACACATTCTCCACTATATGATGCAAAGTGGACCACTGCTGAATATAGTCTCTCAAAGTTTCATCGGTCTTCTGGACACAATGTTGTAAATCGACCAGACTAGTAGGATGCTTGCAAGTACCCTCAAAGGTTCGGATAAACACTCAGGCAAGATCCTCCCAGCAATATATACTGGAAGGAGTCAAGCGATTCAACCAAGCTCGAGCTGAACCATCTAGCATCAAGGACAAGTGCTTCATTGCGACATTGTCGTTGCCGCCACCAATCTGTACAATCACTCGATAATCATCTAACCAAGTCTCTGGTTTGGACACACCAGAAAATTTTCCGATCCCAGCTGCCAACCTGAAGTTGGGGGGAATCTCCACAGAACGGATGGCTCTGCTGAAACACCCAGGACCAGAAATCACGGCTGAGCTACCACTCAGAAAGTCTTTATGTTGGCCTTCTCTGTGGGCTCTACCCCCTGTCGATCTGCTTCTGGGTGAGGAGATCTCGAGCATCAAACTCTGCATTCCGCTCATCACCGAACGAGCGCCTATTGTCCGGGCGCCGAGGCACGCGCGGACCGCCCTGCGGAGGAGCGGGCACTCGACGGTGGTCTTCATGGTGAGACTGATCTCTAACCTGATCCTCGCGAAAGCCCCCACCCCTACAAGGCGATCGAGGGCTTTGTGCTGAATGAACAGTTTTGGCCCTAGGTGAGTTGTTGTGTATCCTGTTTCGGGACTGTGAAATTACAAAATTCTGACGTTGCACTGCATCTAACAGTGCTCTGATCTGCATCAACCCTCTTCCAGCCTCTGACCGTGACGGCTGAATGGAATCTGCTATCCTAGCAGCAGCAACAACATTTAACATAGGAGTTCGATATACCTCAACATCGTTCCAGGAGCCAGTCAGGAACAGCTGTCGCTGCCTTTGACCGGCAACAGGTGGATGCTAGCGAGCACGCTCGTTGAGTTCTCGCTGGAGCTCTTCCAGCCGAATGCGCGTGGCCTCTAAGGCCTGGGCCTTAGCGGTCGTACCAATGATGGGGGTATGTAGAACCTCCCCCTCGCGACGCGGCTGTTCACTCGAGGCGCCACCAGCATCACGCTTGCCATGGCCAAAGCCCAGCGGCGGGCTTTGATGGGAGCCTGCCATAAGGACCTCCGCTGCTGGATCACAACTCTCTCACTCGGAAGGGATATCGGACAGATCGGAATCCAACTCGAACACGCCATGCAGAGACTCGGCAGGCTCGAGCGCTGCGATCTACGGAGAATAAATTTGATGTGCCACTGCGTGCTTGACCCAACACTAGAGTCGTGAGCGGCCAAACCACTTGTGACTGCAGACAGCTAGGGGAGCCGACGTATAGGGAGTCGACGACTGATGCAGCAAGACGCAGGAACTCATGCGGAACTGCGCGGCCCCATAGAGTGGGAACACCTCGACACGAGAGGCGCTTCCTGAAGCCATGCAGAATCGTCGGCGATGAAGGTGAGTGCACCGAAACGGATCTCATGTCCCAGAGCGAAAACACTGCCGGAAGACATCTTGAAGGATGAAAAATGCAGCCTCGCTGGAAGTTGCTTAGACACGTGCCCCACAGTGGGCGCCAACTGTTGTGGGAACGATCCTGATAGTAGAAGGTAGGGGTACGAAGGGAGAGGGCAGATTCCTAGCTACGGCGAGGATGTACACACGGATGTATGAGTTCAGGCCCCTCTCGTGGAGGTAACAGCCCTACGTCTCAGTGCTCGTGAGCTTATGTCATGTGGAGTCTTAAGATTACAATGGTTGCGAACCCTTGTGCCAGAGGGGAGGGGCAGCTTATATAGAGTTCGCTGCCCCTCATAAATGCCCGACATCTAAGGGTCCGATCGTGGGTTTAAAGTCTAGCATTACTTGTAACGTACATAATAAATGCTACTAATGATGAAGGACTAACGACTGCCTGTTGGCCTCCTGATGGTTGCTCCTGGTCTTCAGGTGTCGACTGAGAATGAGGTCTATCGAGTGACAGGCGACTGTCGAGTGAAGGAAGAAGACTCCGAGTGGATAGAATGTCAAGTGACTTGAACATCTCATGGAATCCAGTCGGAAGCTTATGCTTGATCTTCAAGTCCTCCGATGTAGTGCCCTTAGGTAGGGTATGTAGGCCTTGCCTAGGACCCTACCCTAGGTACATATCCTTGTCACTCATCCTCCGGCACGTCCCGCATGGTGGCCAACCGGTCCATGTCGACGCCGTGGTACCATGACGTGACAAACCGGAGCGCCATCTGCGCGCCGGCTCGAGTCGCCGACACTTACCAGACTTTGAGTCGGGCCACGGTGTTCTCCAGCCACAGCGCCACCCGGCTGTCCGGAGCCCCACGACCCGGCCACAAGGCGGTGTTCACCTCCTTGCCGGCTGTCTTCAGCCGCTCCACGCTGCACTGAAGGTGGATCAGCCGGTTCTCCATGGCCAGCCCAAGCTCTGCCACGGCACGCTCAGCGCGGCGCTGCGTTTTCGGGAAGAGCTCTGGAAAAGAGAAGATGAATCAAAAAAGCAACTCAAGGGCAAGAAAAACATATCGACTAAGCAAAAATAAGGACTTACGCTGGATGGAGTCGTCCAGTTTGAGGGTGAAGTGCAACAACGAGTCCTGCTCCCTCTCCAGCGCCGCCTCCGCCTGGGCTAGCTCAGTCGTGCGCGCCTCGAGCGTCTTCTCGAGGCGGGTCACCTCGCCTTGGAGAGCGGCGGTTCGATGAGCGGCGTCAGCCGCCTGCTTGGCGGCGTCCTCCCAGGCCTCGACCTCCCACTACACGTCCGCCCTTAGGCGCTCTTGGGCTGCCTACCCGTCCACCAGCAGGCCGGCTAGCCAGTCCCTTTCCGAGGTGATCGCGTGGATGCTCTGCGCCAGCCGGTCCCGCTCGGAGACCACCGCATCCTTCTCCTCTCGAAGGGCGTTCAACTCCCCTACAAAACAAAACCAGCGACGGTTACTAAAAACACACAAGGCCCTGCCTGGCTGCCAAGCAGCCGACCCGACTCTCAGGGGCTACACGTCCCCACTGGACCCAGCTTACCTTGGACCCTCTTCGGCTCCTCCTCCAACCGGTAGAAGCCGTGCTTGCTGCGGTTGTGGATGGTGACCGCTTCGTCAAAAAGCTCCTGCTGCAGGACGTTCCCCGCCTGCCTCAGGAAGCCAAAGTTAAAGGAATGCAAGCGAAAGAAGATTCGGCCCGGGTACCCCACAGTCGGTCAGCCGGCCCGCATCTCGGGGGCTACACCCAGTGGGTGTGCTCGTGCGCCCCCACTGGAAAGCAAAAGCAAGAAAAAGAAGATCCGGCCCGGCTGCCCCACAGCCGGTCAGCCGATCTGCAACTCGAGGGCTACACCCAGTGGGTACACTCGCATGCCCCCACTGAAAAATTCAAGGAAGATAAACATAGCTTACCTCGGCACGCTGTAGGGCGTTGTCGGCCGCCTCTGCGAATATCCTCATGGCACCGCGCCTGGACGCCGCCCAGCTCCCCAAGTGTTGGGACCGGGCCGCTGGCCGGTAGAGGCGGGACGAAGGGGACGCGAGCCAGCACCTCCCAGTCCTGGATCACGTCCAACATGGACCTTCGGGACCGGCTCTCACCGCCTCCCGTTCCGGCATATGCCGTGGCACCGGCTGCCGAGGGCGGTTGAGAACGACAAGGGCGCAGGAACCGGCTCCCGGCTATCCCGCATTCGGTGCCGTCGCTGCCTCCTCCCCCAGCCGGCTTGGCGTGATGATTGTGGCGGCCGGCACCTCCATCTCCATGGACAGTGCCTCTGGTGCCGTCTCCGGTGCCACCGGGGCCTCCGGCGGTCCGACCTGGGCCGGCTCGATGATGGGAGGCGCCACTGCTGGCTCCACCTGTCGAGGCTCCTCGAGGCTGGCTCAGGGGCGCTCCCCTGGCCGGGCCGTCTCCGCCATGGACGGAGGTGCGACCACCTCTGTAGCCGGTCCTCGCGGCTCGCTTGATAGGGGTCTCGACATGCGAGTCGACTCTGCCGTCGAATCCGACGCCCACGCGGGGTCCGCCGACCTCCTCCGCCTCCTGCCGCTTGAAGCCCAGAGCGAGAGGGTCCGCCCTGGGCTCCTGGCTTCGAGGATCGCAGTTCCGGGAGCCTCCTCTTCTCCTCACGCAGCATGGCTGCGTGCTCCTGCGCTAGCCGGCTGGTTGCCTCCACTGGGCCAGCTGCCGACTCCACATCGTGGAGCTCGATGGGGTCCTTGGAGCAGGCAATTACTCAAATGCCTGACGGCACACGACTCATAGAGAGAAACCCACACAGGAACAAAACACTTATCCGGCGACAACGGGCAGGGCCCGCTTGGCGCGTGCCAGCGGCTTCGATGCGACCGCCTTCGCTCGCCTGTGAGCCGGCAGTTGGGCCACCGGCTCCTCCTGAGCCGGCCTCTTCCCCCGGCTGGAGGTCCTGGTCGCCGAGGTGTGCGCCGGCTGGTCCTAGTTTCGCCCGCACAAGCCCTACTGAACTGTGAGGGGCGTGTTCAGGATCCGGACGTCGTCATCATCACATCGTCATCATTGGTTCAATCTTTGATCGTGAGGCCAGAGGGGAACTCACCAGCCACTCTGGACCCACCGGCTCCCGGGTCACCCACCGCCTCGGCCTCCCCCGAGGAGTCGACCCCCTCTTCGGGTCCGCCTCCCAGTTCGTATTCCTCGGAGTTGTAATCGGCGCACTTCGCTTGGAAGATCTGGGGGTGCGGCCATCCGGCGTGTTCTACCGAACGAAAAGCTGCGGCCAGCGCGTCAAGTAAGATGAGGAGCCGTCCGGAAGGTTTCATAGAAAAAAGGAAAACTGCCTCGACGGTGCGTACCAGGGGTGCTGGGCGGTGCCGATCGTACGACTCCTTGCCGAAGGACCAAGTCCCCAGCGCCAGCCTGAAGGTCGTGATGGTATTCACCTACGCCTCCACTCGAGCTGGCATCAGCTCAATGGTCGACAGTCGACCGGGGTCCCGGCGGCAGAACATATCATAGATCCAGTGCGACCTCAGCTGGAGAGGCAGCACCCGGCGGGCGATGAAGGCAGCCACCAGGTCGGAGGCGACCAACCCTTCCCTGGTCCTCATGGCCAGGAGCCGGCCCATCTCTTCAAGAGCGGCCCCGCACGGAGCAGACCCCGACCAGTTCACTCTGGTGGACGGGGCGTTGACGAACGCTGGCAGCCAGATGTCGTCCTGCTGCGGGTTGGCATTCTTCATGTAGAAGAACGTCTGGTTCCACCCCTTGACGGAATTGATGAGGCTGAAGTGGGGTAAACGCGAGCCGCGGAAGCACACCACAGCGCCCCCGCATGCATACGGCTCCTCGCTGTTCTTCAGGGCTTTGAGGTAGAAGAGCTTCTTGAAGAGCTCCATGTAGGGAAGCATCCTCATATAGCCCTCGCACAAGGTCACGAAGCCCGCGATGTAGAGGATGGCATTGGGGCTGAGGTGGTGCGGTTGGAGGTCGAAGGTGTCCATCAAGAGATGGAAGAAGATGCTGACCGGCAGCCCAAAGCCACGCGAGAAGTGATAGGCAAAGACGACGTGCTCCCCCGCCCGCGGCTTGGGCACCACCTCGTCGCCCGGCATGCGGGCGACCACATGCTCCTCCGACGGCAGCATACGGGTGCGATGGAGCTTCGTGATGCTCTCCTCCGTGATGATGGAACCAGCCCAGCTTTTGGAGGGGCCGTCGGCCATCGCTGCGTCGGGATGGCGCGGGGTGACGAGCGGGCAAAGTGGCGGGCGAGCGGGCGATGGCGCAAGAAGGAGCGGAGAAGGCAAGGAGAAAGAAGGTGAAGGGGGCAACTGGAGCGCGGCTACCTCCACCCCTCGCCCTTCCCCTTTAAGTACTAGGGCGACGCCCGGGGGAGGTGGGGATTAACTGCGCCCACTCCCCCCGGGTTATCCGCGCGGTCGTGCGCACCTCGGGCTGCAACCGTCGTCCTCTGACGCAGAGGATCCCGGCCTGTGGCACGAGGCCTACTTGGCTACACCCATGGCCTAGCGGGCTAGGCCCAGGGTGACATCCTATCAGCCCACGAGCACGGGCCCCATGGCATCATTACACCCCGCATGGCACGCTGCGGGTCGACACGGGACCCAAAGCGACACGGCAAAACCCGAGGCATCGGGGGCGACCGCTGGCTCTATTAGCCGTATGGCTCCGTGCAGGAGGCGAGCATCGCGTGAGGGAAGCCGCCGGCTCCCCCTCGTCTGGTAGACGTGGGCCCCCGCCGACTTCGAGGACTACTGACGAGGTTATTACCCCGAGGTAGGCCAAAGCTACATGGTTCTCCTCCCCACTTCAAGAAAAATGACATTGCTGGCTTGACCTTAGCCGGCGGGCGCATTTCCGGCTACCACGCGACCGACAGGATTATTACCGGTTGGCTCATGGCCGGCTAGCCAAGGAGCCAGATCATCCCTGGCCAGCGGGGCCACGGCTGGCTGCCTCCAGGCCGGCTCTTCCGTTGAGCCTCGAGCGAGGAGGCCCCCGTCCCATCTCTCTACGCAAGTGTACGGCAACAAGACAAGACCCCCACGACGACCCTTGGCGTGGCCATAGTAATCGCTGACACGTGGGCACGCGTGGCTACAGTGTAGTCGGTCGTACTGCTGACCTCGGCTGACCGTGACCAAGCGGGGCAACAATGCCGACACACCCCAACCTACTCCATTACTTGCCCCCGTCAGGCTACAACGTTGTCGGCCGTACCGGAGACCTCGGTCGGCTGGCGCAAGGCGACACCGCTTGGGCGGCCTGTGCCGTGGCAGGTGGGCACAGGCCAATCGCTAAGCCGGCTGGCGGGCCCTAGTGGGCGATGGGACCGCGCAGCCGGTGGTCCCTACGGGTGTCCATACGGCTCAATGGGTGGACCCCTAGGCCAGCCGGAGAGACTGCCAGTCGGGTCCCCCCACCCAGTACTTTAGGGATATTGTAAGTCGAGGGGGGGTGGCCTATAAAACCCCCCGAGCCCCCCATGCATAAGGGAGATCATTGGAAACACACACGCACACACAGGACCTTATCCTCCCACACCCACTCATGTAGCAAAGGAGAAGGAGACGACTGCTCCTTCCTCCACCTCCGAACAACAACTCCAGGAGCACCATTGTAACCACCCTCGTATGTCAACCTAGACCAAGCAGGACTAGGGGTATTACATCCGATGGAGGGCCCTGAACCTGGGTACATCGCGCATCCCTCGCCCCTTGTACCTACTCCCGCTCCTAGAGCCCTTCGACACCCTCCGGCCCCAACCACCTTTTATAAGCCTACCCAGGGCATCTGTCGTGAGAAAACAACGACATAAAGCTTATTGGGCAATTAAAGAACTTAACAATGATTTAAACTTGTCGATGAAAAGAGGTTATTTGACATTATCTCACTTGATGAATGGAGAATGCAAGCCTATGAAAATGCTAAGTTGTTTAAAGAAAAGGTTAAAAGATGGCATGACAAGACGATTCAAAAATGAGAATTCAATGTAGAAGACTTAGTGCTTTTGTACAACTCTCGTTTCAGATTTTTTGCAAAAAAACTTCTCTCCAAATGGGAAGGCCCATACGTTGTTGAGGAAGATTATCACTCTGGTGCTATAAAAATCAATAACTTTGAAGGCAAGAACCCGAGAGTGGTGAATGGGAAAAGAATCAAGCATTATATTTCAGGTGCACCCATTACACAGATGCCATCTAAGTTATGACACCTAAAGCACACATCAAGGAGGCCTTCCAGAACACTCCAGAAACCTAAAAAAGGGGTAGGTATGTGGTATGGTAAGTAAACCGACTCCAAAAATTCCAAAAAATAATTTCTGATGTTTTTCTAGAAAAATACAAAAACAAAACGGAGTCACGAGGACCCACGAGGGAGGCACAAGCCAACAGGGCGCGCCCTGATGGCTTGTGGTGCCCTCGTGTGCCCTCCGGACTCTGATTTCTTCCAGAACACGTATTCTGACCCAGAAAAAATTGTTATATATACCCCCGCGTGTTTTGACCACCGCATCGTGAGTTCTCCCCTGCTCTCGTTCGGGCTATTTTTCTTACAAATCTAGATCGCCATGAATTCCCCGAAGCCATCCAAGTACAAGTTATTCGAAAAGGTCATCAACCCCTACTTGCTGGAGATGACGAAGCACCCTCAAACCATTGAGATGTGTGAGGGGGTGCTCCACATCCGGGATGTTCAAGGCCCCAGGAAGGAGGGAAGCGGGACGGCGAGACTTGCGGAAGTGGAGCAAGAGATTTTCAAGTGTCAAGGGATGGTTGAACCTGGCTTGAGTGCTAATCACTCTATGATCACGGACTTCATCCGTGAAAACAAGATGGACACCAAGAGCGTGGGGGAGGCTCTCTCCAAGCTTCAAGGGTGGATCAAGCACCTCCAAGATCAACTCTATGAAATCCAACTCCATAACTGTGAGTATGAATCTAGGTTTAAAAGGATGAGCCTCGCTGCCAATTTTAGGATTCCGGAGACAAGAGCTTCTTTCTTTGATGGGGAACCTATGCCTTGGAACACGGAGGATCACCGCACACCACCGCCATCACCGAAGAACACTTGAGTACATGGCTATGGGCACCACCCTTGGCTTGTTCCAAGCTTGGGGAAGGTCCCCCGATATCGTATCACCATTACCTTTTATCACCATTACCTATCTTAGTTCGATCTTTAGTTTTTCGTGATTTAGAGAGTCAAAATTTCAGATTTGCTTGGTTTAGAGTTTTTTGCTTTGAGTTCTACCTATCCTTGTATCCGAGTGTGAGAGTTACAAAATAAAGTTAGTTGAGATCGTGTACCTCAACCTCACTTGCACCCATCATCTTAGCATGGCAATAAAAAGAATAGAAAAAGATCATACACTTATCTCATGTGAGGTAACGACTTCACGTACAAAAGAGGTATAAGCAATAAAAAGTGTTGAAAATCAACAAACGTAATTTTAGTAATTGGCATGATCTACGCAAAAGTATGGTAGAGCAGAGGAGATTTACATATAAATATACTATCTTGGACACTTTCTATGTAACGACCCGAATCTGATAAGATTCGATGTCTTTGTGCTTACCGTGCTAGTCCCTGGATCAATTTGCTAGCACACATAGTACATAAGAATATCAAATAGCAAGTGCATCATTTACTACAATGTATGATCCAGAATCTATAATGTATTACAACCTCGTAGCACATGGCTAGCTTTGTTAAATAACGACAACGGAAATGTATGTAGCATAAACAAATGACGAATCCCATCAATGCCCACTAGCAAAAATGTTGAGTGAAGACTCGCGACCCTACTATATCTAAATGATCATCTGAACATCCTGCAACATGATAAGTTGTAGCCACAAAGGGGCAATACATTAAATGCATTGGCAAATCTCACATAATGATATATAGCAAACCTACATCTACAAGCAAGGTATGACAAAGAAAACACTCATGTTGGTTTGCACAAGTATGTCTTCATTTACCTCCACTAACTGATCAAGGTTCACACATCACAACCAATTAACCGGCAGAAGAGAAATCACATGTAACATCCCAAATTTTGGAATGTTATAATAAATATTAGAATGAGTGCTTGTTTGCTTGAGTGATTGAATTGAGTGAAATTTGAAACTTTTAAAAAAACTTTTGAATGAGGGGGAATGGCATGACTTTCCCATGTGCCTTTGAATTCTAATTCTTACATGTCAAATTAGTGAGAGAAGATCACATGACTTCTTCAATATAAAAAGATTTGAAGAGTGGATTTGAAATCATTTGAAAATTTTCTAATATGGAGTTCCTTTCTTATTTGAATTTCCAATTTGAAGTTTGAAGGAATTCAAACCCCTTGACCAAAATTTGAGAGGAGTAATATGACACTCCACACCAGGGGTTATTTTGTGAAGTATTTGGACCATAAAACCCAGGGGGTTATTTGAAAATTATTTGCAAAAAGAATTAAACTCAATTTAGGCATTTTCTAAAAAATATTTTTTTAAGTATTTATTTTGGCCATGGAAAAATGTTCATTAAATTGAATTTATTCCCCTACTCAATTTAATATATAAATCTTGACTTTTTGGAAATTTATTGATTGCCGTAAAGTAGTTTCCATTCTTTGTAAATTAGAAAAAGGAAAGGAATTAATGCATTTCCTGAAAATAATTTTTTTAAAGTATTTATTTTGGCCGTGGAAAAATGTTCATTAAATTGAATTAATTCCCTGATCATTTTGGTATATAAAACTTCATTTTTTGGAAGTGTTTTGATTGCCATAAATGAGTTACTTTCATTGGAAAATTAGAAAAGGAAAGAAATTAACGCATATTAAAGAACCGGTCGGCCCACCTGCCTTAACTCCCCCCCACCGAAATTACTCCAATCACACTAATCCTGCGCTCGTCTCCCTCCCTTTCCTTTCTACGACCCTCAGCCACTCCTATAAATACCCGAGGCCTTCCCCACCCCGTTCCACCCCTAAGCCCCATTCCCCGTGCCCTCTCGCCGCCACGCGATTGCCATCGTGCCGCTCCACCCCGACCACCCCGAGCCATCCCGAGCCCACCATCCACTCCCCCACGGCCATACGCACCTACCCAACCACTTGCCCGAGCCCCACACCCACCGAAGATGCCCCTCCGTCCAGACCCGACGCCGCCGTCCGCCATTACCGACGTCGTGCTCCAACCGGTCATACTCGAGCCTCGCCAACGCCACCTACCTCGTCACCGTCCTTGCCTGCATCGAACGGAGAAAACCCCGACGCCAGAGGACCACCGGAGCGTCTCGCTGCATCACCTCGCCGCCTCGGACATCGCCGGAGCCGTCAACCGCCACGGTGAGCTCCTCCTCCTCGTCTCCACCGTTAGATCTCAGATTGCCACGCGAGATTAGAAGTTTTAAATACGTCGAAGCATTTTTCTATTAGGAGTCGTCCGTCCGCCCGAAACACTCTCTCACACACACCCTTTGCCCAATAGAATAGCACCACGTGTACCCCCTGTCCGCTTAGAAACATTTTTCTTTTTTTCGGTTTTAATTTCAATTTCAGAAATAGTTCTGTTTTTGTTTTCTTTGTATCTTTTATGTTTTTAATTATTTTAATTTGATTCTTTTGCATCATGTCTCAGATTTCATCTAGTTTCTGCAGATATAAAGTTTGACCATATTTGAATAATTTAAAATTGAATTCAGACAGATTTGATTCAAATCTTATTTTCTGAATATCTTGAGTTTAAAAATTTATTTTGAGTTGATTCTTTTTGCTACTTGTCACTAGTGACCTTAGTTATCAGTAGATATAACTTGGAAATTTTTAGAATAATTTAAATTAGTATTTTTCATCAAAACAGTTTATGTTTTAGTTCTTTATAGGATTATTTATATTTCTTTTGTTTTAAATTGTTTTAATTTATTTTCTTCTATATTAGTTGTTAGATTTTACAAAGTTTTCTGTTAGATTACATTAGCCCTCCAAACAAATATTATTTTATTAGTTGATTGCATGAAAATCAATTCTAGTTAATTATAACTTGTAATTGATTTCCAATTGCTAGTTTTGTTTCCTTTTTGAAAATAGTTTTATAAATTGTTTTATAAGTCTAATTTCTATTAACTTAGTTGCTTTATAAATTTTTTTCTCTTATTCTCTTATTTTATTTATTTTACTGGTTGTTAAGATTATTAGCTAGAAAACTTAGTGTTTAGTGTGTTATTTATCTTAGTTCTTACTTGTTCTTCAAAAGTAATTCTTTTTTACTAGTAAAATATTTACTAAAATAATTTTGCTATATTTTTCTTTGGTTTGTTTTGTTACCTTCGAAAATAGGATCATTTGTAGAGAAAACCAATCCTTGGTTGTGTTGATGAAGTTTTGTTGTTTTGAGTTTTGTCTTAAGTATTTCCTTCATCACAACCTTGTTGCTTTTGGTTTTTTGTGTTACTTTTGATTGTTAGAATTGATTGTTAGTATGATTGCTTATATGAATGCAATGTTTGATTCTATAGATTTTCATCGGAGAGTGACGAATAGTCTAACACGTTATTTCTAAGAGTGATATTATTCTTCATCAACAGTACAGGCAAGTTCACTTTGACCATTTTGTTCATACCTATGTTTTATTGCATGTAGTGACATAATTCAACAAATCCCTCCCGTAGTGTTATTGAAAATTCTTGTAGTTGAGTAGAATGCATGAGGTAGGAACCCACCACTTGTTACTAAAGCACCGGAAACGTTAGTTATTTCTATGCTATGCTAAAGTAGACGGGGTCTGGTATGAGTGTTCGTGAGTGGTGTGAGAAGGAGGTCTCTACGTCAAGACGGCAACTTCATGAAGGCATCTTCAAGTCCTGCATCTTCAAGACCTCAAGACATTCGAGACTCGAGAAACAAGTTTTCAGTACACACTACTGGGTGAAGGATGGTTGATTGGGCATCCCTGGAGTAACCAGTGGATGGCCGAGATGCATGGAGAAGCGCCATGACATCTTGCGGAAAGATTCACCCAGACTCAAAGAGACTGATGAATACTTCATGCCCAGAAGCTTACCTGTGTAGCCACAAGTCATTATGGGCTCTGGCTTGGTTGATCTTTGTTGTGACTCTGACTGGGCAGTGCTACGAGATGTAGTCGACGTTAGGAATGGATGGGCACTGACAGTAGTCAGGGAAACACTCTGAAAGACCATGTTTCGTTCATCCTGTTCTCAAACATCCAGCAGTGCGAGGACTTACCAGGAGGGAACGAATCTTGTGGGTAAAGTACACAACACTTTGCAGAGTTAAACCTAATCGATTAGCCATGTCCCCGGTTACGGACAAATTGAGCCTCTGGACTTGGATCTATCTCTGAACTCTCAACACTGGACTGATAATTAATTGTGGGCAACTTATGATACTTGTGGGCATTAAGACATCGGTTGGCGGAACCATGTCTTGTTAGGTAACTCTATAGTGAAACTCTGGATATTCCTTTGTCGTAGGAAAATAAATCAAAATCAGCTTTTATGCAAAAACTCAGACACAGAACCACAAAGCCTTACTGCATATAGAATAATTTTTATCTTCTGTTTCTTCTATGGTGATCTTGCCGGTACATTCAATGTACTGACCTACATGGCTGCAACGTCTTATGTTGCAGATAAGCTCTACGACGGGTAAGAGTACGATTCAGGGTTACGGTCTGCACTCAACCTGCCGTTGGTGTTATTGGGACTCCACTCCTGTTGACTGTTTCCGCTGAGATTTTAAGGTATATATCAACTTTACGTTAATTACATGTGATTGCACTTTGATATATACATTGATGTACTGTGTGTGCCATCATACTGATCCAGGGATGGCACAGAACACACAGAGGCTTGACTCGTTTTGAGTCGGGTCGCTACATCACAATCCTATGATGAGATGACAAAGATCTTCAAGATGTATCAAGTGCGCTCAGTCGATAATGCATTCAATAGGGACTCCAAAGCACTCAGCCATCAACGCATTCACCGGATTTAAGTCCAGGCAACTCAAGTGCGCTCAGCCATGGCTCATTCTCTAGGGACACTAGAGCGCTCGGCCAGTGATGCATTCACTCGAGCAAAAGCCCCGCGCCTACAGCTATAAACATATAGGCTCACCACTTCCACGAATAACTCAACACCCAACTACATCTACCATAACAATCCAAGCATATGTCAAAGCATACAAACAACACAGGCATGGTAGAAATAGATGAGCATAATCAAAAGTGCAAACTTTCCTTGAACGGTGCTGAAGTACTCTAACGCTTAACTCTGATTCGCTTCACACTCCGGACAATCTGTATGTTTAAGTATGCATCGATAAATAAACTGTACTCACATAACACTAAAATAAAGTCAACAACAAACAATTCAATTAAAACTCCAATATCAAAAAAATATGAGTAGGTATTTATTATCTACATGCTATTAGAATCACCATGCAAAAACAATCAACTAAATTGAGTGGACGGTTTGAAAAATATGGCCTAAGGAAGGTTGAATTCAAATTTAAACAAATTTTAAATTTGAACTATTCGAAAGTGTGAAAATTTGGTTCTACAGGATTCGACTGATCAATATGAATGCACAGGAAAAGGAATCGATGAATTTCAATTTATGGATCTCAAGTTATAGCCAAACAAAAAATTGATTTGAATCTGCCAAAAATTGCTGGAACTGTTGATGCACCTGCTGTGGTGTCGCCATGTGGCACGATCTGACTGGGCCGACAGTGTCTGCTACTTTGGCTATCTGACGGACATGCGTGTCTTAGAGCATACCGGTTGAGAGGAAAAACAGGATCTAATCCGGGTGGTCCAATTCAAATCGGACGGATGGAGGTGGCTCACCGGAAAATAGAGGTGTGGGTGGCCGGAATCGGAGCAGAACGGCGCGCGGCGGCTCTACTCGACGTGGCCAGTGATTCTAGGAGTCTTCATGCTTCGAGGAACAAGTAACAAGGCTACGCGGGCGTTGGCGAACTCAAACACCCTCTAGGACGACCGGAGCTTCTCCTAGCGTGGATAACGAACGGCTAGAGCGCGGCTGGAGCGGCGAGGGCTTCGGGTCGAGGTCCCTGCGCTGGTATGGTTGTGTAACTGCATGAGACAGAGGGTTAAGGAGATATAGTAGATAATGGTGAAGACATCAGAGAAGAAAGGAGGTGTTGGGAACCTCTGGTCCTGTCGAATTCGATGATGGCAGAGCCTCTGCTCCCGCAGACCCCGGGAGATCGGGAGGAGGCAAAACGTACACGAGAGATCTCAAATTTGCGAAAAATCGAATGAGGAGAGGACGGTGAATATATATATGGAGTCGGAACTGGGCGATGGCTAGCAAATCGATCGAAATCGATCGATTCGATTCGGTCCGGGTTTGGGAGCTACAGAGTTTGTGAAGAACATGACTAAAGAAAGAAGATGACACGCGGGACCCAGGCGGTCAGAGGCTATGGAGGGGGAATAACACAAGAGGGAGAGGGGTGCATCAAAATGGGTTGTTGTTGCTTGTGGTGCTTCTAGGTTGACCTACTACTATTGTAGCGCGCGAGGGCGGGGGATAGAGATGGGCTAGGCTTGAGGGGATTCAAAAGAACAGTGAACTCTCACAAAAAAAATCCAATGCTACAGGAACTAAAATAAAATACCCGGTGACTTTTAAAAACTATCAGAACACACAGTAAAGTATTATATCAATATTTATATACCACTGAACATTTTTACAACCCAAATAAAGTCCATGAAATTATTTTGTTCAATAGGAGCCAATAAAAACCATCAAAATCAAACCTTAAAATAAATGTGAGTTTCCAAAAACTCCTAAAAGTAAATCCTTTGAACTCCAAAATAACACTCAAGCATTACCAATCATTTTTATCACATGGGATAAGTTATATTATATCCTCTCCAAATATTTTGCTTGAATTGGAAACACTTTGAATATTCAGAAAATTCAAAAATGAAGAGAAATCATGATGCGAAAGAATGATCCTATTAACATTCCAAATCTGAAAATTGGGGATGTTACAAATCTACCTCCCTTAGAATGAATCTCATCCTCGAGATTCGGGTTGGCTAGCAAATGTTAAATAGGGGTACTTGAAATAATCCATATTCCAAGGTTTTCGAGATTACTCGTTGCATATATCCAAAACTCCCTTGACATGCATAAATATGATCCATCAACACAGATAGAACGGTCATGATATTGGAACTTAATTAAAATCTTATCGAGGACTATTGCATTATTAGCTCTTCGTGCCATCGCGTGGTTCACATGTCCCCTTTCAACGTGATTAGATCCCTCTTCTCTAGAACTCCCATTGTTATAATTCACTTCCTTCAACATAGGACATTTGTTTGAATAATGCCCTAGGTTTCTGCACCTATAACAAGGTAACTGACTTATATCCTTCTTGGTGGGTGTCAGAGGGTCGTGGTTGTTTTTGTCATTCCTCTGTCCATTTTGGTTGTGCCCATTTCCATTGTGATGATTATGTACATCGTGGTTATGACCATTATACACGTCTGTTTCAAAATCATAGTACTCAGAAGATTTTGATGAACTACGGTGCTTCTGCTGACCTCCAGAGTTGAACTTGGTGTCGCTTGCCTTCCTTTTACGGTTCTCCACCTTTTGGTATTTTCCTTTGAGTACAATAGCCTTATCAATGAGCTCTTAACAATTGCTGAAAGTCGCCATTGTCAATTGAACACCTAAGTCATCATCTAGTCCTTCAAGAAACTTCTCTTGTCTAGCTGTATCAGTGTTGACATTGGTAGGAGCATAACGTGCAAGCTTATTGAATTCCTCCACATATGCATTCACAGTGCGACCTCCCTAACACAAGTTGCGAAAATCCTTCTTTTTCAGACTCATGGCGCCAGCAGAAACATTTGCAGTGCGGAAACCTGCCTCGAATTGCGCCCAGGTGAGAGTAGCAATAGGGTAAGTAACCAAATAATTGTCCCACCGAGCTGCAGCTGGTCCTTCTAATAGATGCGAGGCAAAACTCACTCTCTCTGCATTAGTGTAACCAGCAGTCTCTAAATTCCTATTAACTGAGCGAAGCGAATCATCAGCCATAATAGGTTCAGGTGTGCTAGAAAACCTCTGAGGATTCAACCTCAAAAACCGAGTAAGTGCGTCAACTGGGGGTGGTGGTGGCGGGTTGTTGTTGTTGTTCCCCATGTTCTGAGTGAGCAGCTGGATCAAAAGGGCTTGTCCTTGAAGAAATCGTTGCATGGATGGTAGCACATCATTATTGTTGTTGCCTCGTGAACAACTGGCTCTAGTATTACGTCTCGACGACATCTGGTGGGTAAGCATAGATGAGATATATATAGAAGTAGGCCTAAGGGAAAAACACTACCCATATGCTCGTGATGGAAATAAAAACTCCAAATACAAACCAAAACAATGAATTCACACAAATCACCAAACAATCCTATGGTAGTCAAATCAAAAGAGCACATATGATCAATCAAACCACACAAACACAAGCAGAACCTACAGGTAAGGTCGTATCCACAAAGAGATATGATCTCATCATACTACACTTAAATCGTTTATAAACTCAACATAGTAGTGGCGGTCTGCTAACTAAAACCTCCTCAAATGAAACTAATATAACTACATCGGTCATCTATACTTGAAAAGAGAAGGTAAGAGCACGAGAGTAAAAACTAACAAGTAGAGTAAGATTGCAAAATAACTTTTCACTCCTATGGCTTTTACTAAAGTAACCACATTGCTCTAATACCATCTGTAACGACCAGAATCTGATAAGATTCGATGTCTCTGTGCTTACCGTGCTAGTCCCTGGATTGATTCGCTAGCACACACAGTACATAAGAATATCAAATAACAAGTGCATAATTTACTATAATCTATGATCTAGAATTTATAATGTATTACAACCTTGTAGCACATAGCTAGCTTTATTAAATAACGACAACGGACATGTAGCATAAAAAACGATGAATCCCATCATTGCCCACTCGCAAAAATGTTGAGTGAAGACTCGCGACCCTACTGTATCTCAGTGATCATCTGAACATCCTACAACATGATAAGTTGCAGCCACAAAGGGTCAATACATTGAACACATTGGGAAAATCACACATAATGATATATAGCAAACCTACATGTACAGGAAAGGTATGACAAACAAAACACTCATGTTGGTTTGCAGAAGTATGTCTTTAGATACCTCCACTAATTGATCAAGGTTCACACACCACAACAAATTAACCCGCAGAAGAGAAATCACAATCCTACGATGAGATGACAAAGATCTTCAAGATGTATCAAGTGCGCTCAGTCGATGAAGCATTCAATGGGGACTCCAAAGCACCCAACCATCAATGCATTCACCAGATTTAAGTCCCAACAACTCAAGTGCGCTCAGATATGGCGCATTCTCTAGGGACAATAGAGCGCTCAGCCAGTGACACACTCACTCGAGCAAAAGCCCCGCACCTACAGCTATAAACAGATAGGCTCACCACTTCCACGAATAACTCAACACCCAACCAGGGCCGTCTCCAAGAATTCGGGGCCCTGGTGCGAAAGGCAAAAATGGGGCCCTAACATTTTTAAAAAACATACAATAACGCAATCAGAATCATCTAATTATGTAATTAATACTAAAACAAATAAACTGACCTCATCCTTTATTAAAATGTGTCATTCATCTTGTGTTCCTTGAAATGAAATCGTTAATTATATCTTCATAGGAGTGTTTTGATTTTCGATTTGAGATTTTTTTGCCCTAGGCCGAGATGGCCGAATTTTGGCCATTTTCAAAATTTTCAGTCAAAATTTGACTCAAATTTGACCAATTTCGGTGGAAAGATAGATCTCGCCCCAGGCCGAGATGGCCGAAATTCGGCCGAAATTCGTTTTTTCAGCCGAATTTCAGAACACAGCTTCATAGTTAATCTTCCCCAAGACATCATTTTCAAGTGCTATTGTCGCCAAACCATTGAGCCTTTCAAGTGCTATTGTCGCCACACCATTGAGCCTTTATCCAATACAATTGAACACATATTTATCAAGAGCACCCCATTGAGATTGAGCATCTTCTAATTTATGTTTCTTCTTACGCTTGAAGGCACCAGAATCATACTTTCTTCCAAAACTAGAATATAGGCTTTTTTCTGTTTCAATTAAATAAATAGTCCTTCAACTTATTTGAATTGATGAGCTCACATGTAATATAGGCTTGTGAATTGTATAGATAGTTCAAAAAACATAGAACCAGTCGTATAGAACCTTGATTTTTGGACTTGAATGATAGGACGAGTAACTACTGAAATTTTTGAATCTATGACTACTTCTGAACTTAGACGACTAGACAAAAAATCATTCCAAAAAACCAAACATATTAGTAAAATATTAACACAACTTTGTATTTGTATCAAAATTAGAGAAAAGGGGGAAGAGAGTAGGGAGGGCACCACACCCGTTGGTCTTTCTAAATTAGAGAAGTTTTGTTCCTCTTGGGCGGCAACACGGCACTGTTAGGCTATTGGCCGGCGGCCGGCGCAACGGCGTCCAGCGCTCGAAAGTACGTGCAGGTGTAGTTTACTAGTTCCTCTTCTGCTCACGATCGTTGCCGCCGCCGATTCAGTCCGGAGCGAAGCAAGGAATAGGAGCGGATGTTACTGACAGGGCTATCATTTTCTCGGTCTCCTGCACGCGAGTACCTACGATGGGCAAAGCCAAAGCCCAATGGCCTCGATCGGACTAAGCCCAAAAGCAATTTTCACACTTCAGGGAATGAACAAAGATAAAGATTAGCCTAAACCTGTTTTTTTTCCAGACTATACTTATGTATATGGACCCTAGTTGGGGCCCCAGGATTTTGGGGGCCCTGTGCGAGCGCACAGCTCACACAGGCCCTTCAACGGCCCTGCACCCAACTACATCTACCATAACAATCCAAACATATGTCAAAGCATACAAACAACACAAGCTTAGTAGAAATAGATGAGCATAATCAAAAGTGCAAACTTGCCCTGAACGGTGCTGAAGTACTCTAACGCTTAGTTCTAATTCACTTCACACTCCGGACAATCTATATGTTTAAATAGGCCTCGATAAATAAACCATACTCACATAACACTAAAATAAAGTCAATAGCAAATAATTCAATTAAAACTCCAATATTAGAAAAATATCACTAGGTATTTATTATCTACATGCTAGTAGAATCACAATGCAAAAAAGAATCAACTAAATTCAGTGGACGGTTTGAAAGATATGGCCTTTGGAAGGTTGAATTCAAATTTAAACAAATTTATATTTGAACTGTTCAAAAGTGTGAAAATTTAGTTCTACAAGATTCTATTGATCAATATGAATGCACAGGAAACAAGAATCGATGAATTTCGATTTACGGATCTCAAGTTATAGTCAAACAAAAATTTGATTTGAATCTGCCAAAAATAGCTGGAACTATTGGTGCAGCTGTTGTGGCATCACCACGTGGCACGATTTGACTGGGCCGACAGTATTTGCTGCTTTGGCTATTTGATGGACATGTGGGGATTAGAGCATACCGATTTAGAGGGAAAAAAGAGGATCTAATCTGGGCGGTCCAATTCAGATCGGACGGATGAAGGTGGCTCAAGGAAAACAGAGGGGTGTGTGGCCGGAATTGGAGCAAAACGGTGCGCGGAGGCTCTACTCGACATGGCCGGCAATTCTAGGAGTCTTCTGGATCCAAGGAAGAAGTAACAAGGCTACGTGGGCGTCGGCGAACTCAAACACCCTCCAGGACGATTGGAGTTTCTCCTAGCGTAGTTAACGAATGACTGGAGCGCGACTGGAGCACCGAGGGCTTCAGGTCGAGGTCCCTGTGCTGGTATGGTTGTGTAACTGCGTGAGATAGAGGGTTAAGGAGATATAGTAGAGAATGGTGAAGTCATCAGAGAGGAAAGGAGGTGTTGGGAACCTCTGGTCGCGTTGAATTCGACGATGGCGGAGCCTCTGCTCCGGCGGACTCCCGAAGATTGGGAGGAGGCAAAATATACACAAGAGATCTCAAATTTGCGAAAAATCGGATGAGGAGAGGACGGTGAATATATATATATATATATATATATGTGTGTGTGTGTGTGTGTGTGTGTGTGTGTATGGAGTCGGGACTGGGCGATGGCTAGCAAATCAATCGGAATCAATCGATTCGATTCGGTCTGGGTTTGGGATCTACAAAGTTCGTGAAGAACACAAGTGAAGAAAGAAGATGACACGCGGGACCCGGGCAGTCAGAGGCTGTGGAGGGGGAACACAAGAGGGAGAGGGGTGCACTGAAATGGGATGTTGTTGCTTGTGGTGCTGCTAGGCTAGCTTGCTACTCCTGTAGAGCCCGAGGGCGAGCGATACAGATGGGCTAGGCTTGAGGGGATTCAAAAGAACAGTGAACTCTGGCAAAAAAAATCCAATGCTAGAGGAACCAAAATAAAATACCTGGTGACTTTTAAAAACTATTAGAACACACGGTAAAGTATTATAGCAATATTTATATACGAGTGAACATTTTTACAACCCAAATAAAGTCCATGAAATTATTTTGTGCAATAGGATCCAATAAAAATCATCAAAATCATACTATAAAATAATGTGAGGTTCCAAAAAAACCCTAAAAGTAAATCCTTTGAACTCCAAAATAACACTCAAGCATTACCAATCATTTTTCTCACATGGGATAAGTTCTATTATCTCCTCTCCAGATATTTTTCTTGAATTGGAAACACTTTGAATATTCAGAAAATTCAAATATGCATATAAATCATGATGTGAAAGAATGATCCTATTAACATTCCAAATCTGAAAATTTGCGATGTTACATTCTATGATTGCGAGCTTCCATCAAAATATTACGTAATGACCAAGTGTTGAAATGGGACATGGAAGACAACATAATGATCATGGTTGTTTACATTTGCATATAAGTTATATGGTATTGGATCCCTTAACATGTGACGCTTGCTTAAGATCTTTTGCTAACCCGAAGATTCACATTAAGTAGAGATACTACTTGTGCATCCATAACCCTTAAACCTAGTTTCTTGCCATGAGAGTCCACCATATCTACCTATGGATTGAATAAGATCCTTCAAGTAAGTTGTCATTGCTGCACAAGGCAACAAAATTGCCTCTAATCATGTAAGATCTCTTATTGTAAGGGAAAGTAAGCTTTGTACGATCTTGTGACGGTGTAGAAATAAAAGCGACGGAGTGCATAATAAAGTTAAGGGGCAATATGAAGTGATGTTCTTTTGCATTAAAAGATTGAACATATCAAACCAATAAAATCTCATGAAAACCTCTGCTTCCCTCTACGAAGGTCCTATCTTTTACATTCTTACAAATTTTGTTTTCATGCAAGAGTCAATATTATTTCCCATTGTTCCTATTCTTCAACTCTTTAGTGGCAAGCATTATGTATTAAGCAAAGATTAAAGCAAATATATCCAAGGTGGGAAATGTCTAGAAACTGGAATTATGGACCGAAAAACGAGAAAAAGGCAGAAAAATCACTAGACTCCAAATGACCCGAAACTTCATGGAGAATATTTTTGGAATATTTAAGAATTTCCGGAATCAAAATATACTAGAGGGGGGCTGCCAGCAGGGCACAAGCAAACAGGGCGCCCCCCCTGGGGCGCACCCTGATGGCTTGTGGGACCACTGCTGGCCCTTCGATGCCCCTCTTCTCCTATATGTGTGTCTTACCCTAGAAAAAATCATAAGCAACCTTTTGGGATGAAGCTCCACAGTATCGAGGCGGAAACCTGGGCAGATGCCCTTTAGCACTCCGGCAGTCAGATGCTGCCGTGGAAATCCCTCTCCGGGAGGGGAGATCGAAGCCATCATCATCACCAACGCTTCCTCCTTCATGGGAGGATCAATCTGCGTCAACATCTTCACCAGCACCATCTCATCTCCAACCCTAGTCCATCTCTTGTATTCAATCTTTGTCCCAAAACCTCAGATTGGTACCCATGGGTTACTAGTTGTGTTGATTACATCTCGTAGTTGATGCTTGTTGGATTACTTGGTGAATAGATTATGTTCAGATCCTTAAACATCATCATTATACCTCTGATCTTGAACATGTTGATGATGTGTGAGCAGTTACTATTGTTCCTAAGGACATGGGAGAAGTCTTGTTATAAGTAATCTTGTGAAGTTGGTATGCATTTGATATTTTGATGATATGCATGTTGTTACTTCTCTTAGTGGTGTCATGTGAACATCGACCACATGACACTTCACCATGTTATGGTCCTATGGGAAGTCATTGTGGAGTTACAAGTAGATGATGGGTTGCGAGAGTGATAGAAGCTTAAACCCCAGTTTATGTGTTGCTTCATAAGGGGCTGATTTGGATCCACATGTTTCATGCTATTGTTAGATTTATCATAATTCTTCTTTCATAGTTGCGGATTCTTGCGAGAGGGGGTAATCATAAGTGGGTTGTTAGTTCAAGTAAGAACAACACCTTAGGACCGGTCCACCTAATATCAAATTATAAAAGTAGCAAACGCGAATCAACTCAACATGATGAACATGACTAGATATAAATTATCATGTATCCTTGGGAGCACTTGCTTAATATAAGAGTACTTTCAGGCCTGTCCACTACTCATGCAACTTTCTAGGAATAGAAACTTCCAACTCAAGTTTATCTTCATGAACTCTTAGCGTAGCTTCTACAATATGTTTAGTAAAAGCTTTATTTTGTTCACAAGCATGGGGTGAGATAATAATGGATTGCAGCAAGGAAATACATTATACTAAACATCAGTTATCATAATTACAGTCCTTATGATCCAAGATAATGGGTACATCACTAGTTAAAGTTTTGACCTCTCCAAACCCACCTTTTCATTTTTATCATTAATATCACCCCCCCTCCGGACAAATGGGGCGCCTTATAGCTAAAGTTGACTCATCTCCAATCCCTTTATCATTTATTTTCAGATTAGTAAATAAAGATCGGATAAGTACCAGTCATTTTAAGATCTTCATAATGATTACGGTAAAAAAAACTAGGGGGAAGAACCTTTTCTAAGAATTCTCGCTTAGCTCTCAACCTCGCAGTCCTCTCCTTACTTTCATTAATAGATATTTGGAGGGATTTAATAGACTCATTAATATCATGTTGGGTGGCAAATTTTTCCTTTTAAGAGTTTCCACATCATGAGCAATCCTATCCACGTTTCTAGCCATATCATCAACTTTATGCAACTTTTGTTCCATCATGATCATAGTGTACAAAACATTTTGAGAACTAATAAATTATTTAATGGTTGTTGTCAAGATTAGTAGGTATCCTATTATTGTTTTTGGACGAGTTTTCATAGGAATTACCATAAGGATTTCCATAGTTATTAGAGGAATTACCGGGATACGACCTAGCATTGAAATTACCTCTATAAGCATTATTGCTGAAATTATTTCAAGGGACAAAATTCACATCAATAGCATAATTATTTTTCTCAATCAAAGTATACAATGGCATATCATTAGTATCAACTTGAGCATTCTTGTTTGCAATCATATTCCTAAGAGCATTCATTTTATCACTTAAGTAGTAATTTCTGCGAGAGAATTTACGTTCTTACTAGCTGGAGCTCGCTCGATGTGCCATTGAGAATAATTTTTAATGATATTTTCCAGAATTTTGGTAGCCTCTCCTAATGTCACCTCCATAAAGGTACCACTAGCAGCAGAATATAGAAGGTTTCTAGACACACCGTTCGGTCCAGCATAATTTTTTTGTATAATCATCCACAAGTTTAAGCCATGAGTGGGACAATTTCTAATCATCATTAACATTCTCTCCCATGATTATGCAACATGTTCTTGCTCATGTTGTTTAAAAATCATAATATGGTTTTAGAGAGATATAATTTTAGTGGGAGGAAAATACTTGGCAATAAAAGCATCCATACACTTATCCCATGTTCCAATACTACTGCGAGGCAAAGATGAAAACCAAGTTTTAGCTTTATACCTTAGTGGAAAAGGAAATAATTTTAGTCTAACCATATCATTATCCATATCCTTTTTATTTTGCATATCACATAATTTAACAAATGTGTTGAGATGAGAAGCGGGATCCTCATTAGGTCTTCCCGAAAATTGTTCTTGCATCACAAGATTTAGCAATAGCATTAATATCTTAAAACTCCGCACTATTGGATGGTGGTATTGGTGTACTAATAAAATCATTATTATTAGTATTCGAGAAGTCATGCAACTTTGTAGTATCCTTAGACATGGTGAAACAGTAAACTAGAAAGCAAACGAGTAAACTAGATAACTAAGCAAACAAGCAAATAGAAGTATTTTTGTATTTTTGATTTTTACAGCAAGCAAACTATAACATAAAATAAAAGGTATAACAAATGAATCATAGTTTGTGAGAAGGTACTTGATAGGAATTTTATGATCCTCCCTAGCAATGGCGCCAGAAATCCTTCATGATACTTGTAAATTGCATTGGGATTTTTCCCAAAGTGGTGGGGATGATGTAGCAAAGCAAATGTAACTATTTACCTTAGTGATAGCTAAGGTTATAAAACCAATAGGAGAACCATGCAAATTCCCATCTTCAGTGCCTACGCACAAAAGAGCAAACACTTGCACCCAACGCGGGCAAGAGGGTTGTCATTCCCCTTGAACTCGTTACTTGCAAGTGATAAGTAGTGATAGATAGATAATTTGTTAAATATAAATTTTAATAAAAAAAGTAAATAATGTCAGCAAGGTATTTAGATATTTTGTAATTATATTTGTGGGGAGACCCGGGGGCCATACTATTCCCTAGAGGCTTCTTTCTTGAAGAAGGAATACGGTGGGTAAACAAATTATGGTTGGGCAATTGAGAGAAAAGCACATAGTTATGAAATATTTATTCATGAAAATGATCATGTACATAGGCATCACGTCCATAAACAAGTAGAGCGACCCCTGCCTGCATCTGCAACTATTACTCCATGCATCGACCGCTATCCAACATGCATCGAGAGTATTAAGTAAAAAACGGAGTAATGCTTGGAGGAGGATGACATGATGTAGACAAAGTAAATCCAATCAATATGAATAAAACCTATTGTTTTAACCTTAGTGGCAGAAATACAATACATGTCATGTCCCTTTTTGTCACTGGGATTGAGCACCAGAAGATCGAACCCACTACAATGCATCCCACTTGAAGATAAATCAATCTAGTTGGCCAAACCAAACCGATATATCAGAGAGCATTACGAAGCTATAAGAATCATGAAAATAATATACCATAAAGTGTTCAATATTATTTGATGAATAACTTGAACATAAACCCACAATCACCGGTTCCCAACAGACACACTTCAAAGATTGATTACATAAGATAGATCACCGTGGGAATCGAGGTGACATTGGCAATGGAGAACATAGAGAGAGATAGACATCTAGGTACTGACTACGGGCACATAGGCCTATGGTGAACTACCCACACATCACCATGCAAGCTGCAAGGTTGATGTAGAGGCCCTCCGTGATCGACCCCCCTCCAATAGGGCACCAGAATAGGGCTCCAGATGGGCACACGACGAAGCAGAGACTTGCAGCGGTAGGAAAAAGTGTTCCAGAGGTTCTCTAGGGTTTTCCAGATAATAGAGAATTTATGGGGTAGAGATCAGCGCCAAAGGGCCAGCGAGGTGATCCCAAGCTATCAGGGTGCGACCAACCCCCTAGGCATGCCCTGGTGTCTTGGGGGCACCTCATGTGCCCGTCGGTCTTTCTCTCAAGCTTCTAGGTCTTGGTTTGGTCCAAAAAAATCATCAAAAAGTTTTGGGGCATTCGGACTTCGTTTGGTACAATATTCCTGAAAAGCCAAAAACACATGGAAAATAGCAATTGGCACTTGGCACTAGGTTAATAGGTTAATGCTCAAAAATAATATAAAACAACAATTAAATGCCTAAAAAGTATCCTAGAATGATAATATAATAGCATTGAACAATCAAAAATTATAGATCCGTCTCCGACGTATCAACTATCAACTTGCAGCCATGCGTCTTACGGGACCACCTATTCGAGAAATGTTCACATCATTGGGTCCTAATCCTACAGGTGTAGCGTATGAGGTGAATCAAATTGTGCTCAAAATGTTGCACGGTAAACAATTTAAATGTGAGGATACTTATCAACATTTGCAATTTTTTGAAGATGTATGTGGGACATTTAAGTTAAATGCTTTTAGCCCAGTTGATATGGAGTTGAAATTATTTCCTCACACTTTGGATCAAAAGTGAAGAAATTGGTCAGTGTCTCACCCTGCAGGTACCTTTAATATATGGCGGAGTAAACTAGCAGAACCATTTTTGTCAAAAAAAATTCCAAGAAAGAAATCTTATGAAGCAAGGAGGAGGTATAAAACTCTAATAAATGGTTGCCCTCATCATAAGCTTCCAGAATGGTTAGTATTAAATCTTGTTTATAGAGGATTGCAATATGATTCCAAAGAAGAACTAGATTTAGCCTCTGTAGGTTCTTTTATTACTAGCAAAGTCCGAGAAGCACTAGCATTATTAGGAGTAAAAGTTGCTAATCACGAAGCTTGAGGAGCGATGAAGAAGGGGAGGGTAAAATAGAAATATATTTCGATTGCATATAAGCTTATCTAAACTCAGGGAGAGTTTACCAAATCAGTAATGAATTATATCTTGACCCTCATATTGTTTTGAGTTTTCTTCAAAGCTATGCAGAACACATAGAGTTCCCAAAGAGGAAACGGGAGAATTATACTGATGAGAACCCCGAGGAAGAGTTCATAGTGGGGAGCTTGGAGGTGGAAACATCGGTATCCCTCATTGAAAAAGGTTATGAATCTAAACCAGTATTGCCATATCTAGTGAGAAAGGCACATCTTGAGTATCTTAGCAGGGAACATTCCGAGAATTAGATTGAAAATAAAATCAAAACTAAGGTGAAACTTCTAAAAATGGGAAAGCAAGAAAACCCATTGAAATAGTGCAAGAAGAGATAACTTGTTTTGTGAAAGGATGCATTAAAGTTGCAGATACTAGTAAACCTCTGGTAGCTTATTCTTTTGGTAGTACTTCTTATCATAGTCTTAGCGATATAGGATCTTCTACTAATGTGATACCTTACACTCTTTACACTAAGATCCGTGATGATATATATGCTTGCGACTTGAAGCCAACTGATATGGAAATAAAACTAGTAGATGGTACTCTTAGGAGGCCTTATGGGATGGTACTTGATGTCTATGTCATTTTGGGAACCTTTAGTTATCATGTAGACTTTGTTTTAATGAAAATCCTTGAAGATGATTTATATCCCATCATATTTGGAAGATGTTTTCTTAATACTGCAGGTGCAAGTATAGATTGTAAGAGGGAAGTTGTTTCTCTCAAGTTTGGGGAAGAGGTAAGATAATTTCACTTTTCCATGTTTAAAAATCATCCCAACTATGATAACATGATAACAATGAAGAGAATACTATAACACAGTTGGCAGCTATTTACTTCAGGACCCTAGAAGATGATTTGGAATGGAGTTTCACTGATTATGAGAAAGATCCAGAAGACCCAGCTTAGGAAGAAAGAGATCATCACTTGAATGAAGCATCGGTTCAAGACTCGGTGTCTAGTGAACAATATGAAGTACCTAAGAAGAAAGGAGGTGAGAAACCACCACAACATGAACTATATCCCCTGCCAAAAGATTAAGGTATGAGTTTTTATCATGTTATTATCAGTGCAAATCTCTCAAATTAAGAGAAAAAGAGATTAATGAATACCTTGAGGAAACACAAAAAAGCATTTGGTTATTCAATGTATGATTTAAAGGGCACTACTCCCTCTGTATGTACTCATCGTATATTCATGGAAGAAGGAGTTGAACTAGTTCGTGAGTACTAGAGGAAGTTGAACCTTGAAATGAAGGAAGTGGTAAGAAAGGAAGTGGGAGAGCCCAGTTCATTGTGTACCTAAAAAGGGTGAATTTACAGTAGTGCCTAACAGGCATAATGAAGTAATCCCTACCTAAAAATAGTTGGGTATAGAATGTACATTGATTTCAGGAATCTAAATAAGGAGATCCGTAAAGATCATTATCCCTTATCATTGATCAAATGCTTGAGAGGCTGGAAAAGCATACCCACATTTTTTACCTAGATGGATACTCGGGGTTCTCACCAATTGCATTGCATCGAGAAGATCAGGAGAAAACAACATTCACTTGTCCTTTCGGTATGTACTCTTATCGTTGTATGCCTTTTGGCCTATTTAATGCACCAACTACATTTTAAAGATGCATGAATGGTATTTTTGCTGATTTTGTTGAAGAAATTATGGAAGTATTTATGGATGATTTTTTTGTCTATGGAATTCCTTTGATGATTGCCTTCACAATCCTGATAAAGTTTTGCATAAGTGTTAGACACTAATCTTGTTTGAATTGGGAGAAATGCCATTTCATGGTTAATGAAGGTATTGTTTTGGGGCACAAAATATCTGGTGAAGGTATAGAAGTCGATACAGCGAAGATAGATGCTATAGAGAAACTACCTTACCCTCATGATATAGAAGGGATATGCAGGTTTCTATAGGCACTTCATGAAGAATTACTTTAGCATTTCAAAACCCTTGACTAACTTTTGTAGAAAGATGTTCCCATAACATTCAGTGATGAGTGTAAAAGTGTCTTTGAAAGACTCAAGCATGCTCTACTTAATGCTCTTGTCATTTGTCACATCATGGATTTTCCCTAAATATGGCATGTTAAAAATTTCATAGGAAATTATTATTTTTCTAACAAAACCCTTTGTTGGATTGCTTTCTAGTTGAATTTTCTTGATTGATTGATCATTAGGTTGAAATCCCAATGCAACCAATGTAAACCTAGCTAGCCAATAGGTGGACTCCAAACCATTTGAAATATTGTTGGGCAAAATCAATTAAATAAGTCCCAAGAATATTCAAGCCAAATAAATAATTTACCTAATATAGATTGATTTGGTTTATTTGAAAATCAAATTGAAATCAACAGGGAGTTATCAAATATGGATTTGTAAATTATTTGGCGGGAAATGAAATTCCACAAGACCAAATGATGACCTAGACCCCTACCTATATTTAAATTGGGGTTTGAAACAACTTTGGTTTTGAAACCAAATTCAAATTTCATTTGAAAATAAAAGTGCAAAAAATATCTGCCCAAAATGGCTAGAAGAAATGTTCAAATATTTATAAATATTCCATTTAGAATTTAGAAGCGGCCCATTGTTGATTGTTAATTCGAATTCAAAATAGTTTCGAATTTACAAACATACAAAAAAGGAGAAGGAAAGAAAAACATAAAACAAAAGAAAAAGGAAAGGCCCATCCAACCATGTCATCCGATCTAGCGCCATGCCAGCGTAGTCAGCCAGGCGCTCGCATGCCCATGTCGTGAGCCATCGACAGATAGGACCCACCTATCGGGATCGTCCCACACCTCGCACGCACGATCCCCACCCCTCTCCACAACCATCGGCAGCCCCCCTCATGCCCCACGCCTCTGGCCACACCCTTGAGATCCCGAGACCCTCTATAAAATGTCTCGGAACCCCTCTCTACATTCCCCCTCTCTCTACGAGCTCCCATCCGCCAAGACGTAGCCTTGAAGCTCTGCACCACTTCGGGAACAGATAGCTTCGGTGAACGATTCCGCCCATGCTGATGAGACTCTATCGCGCCCTTTGCCTTGGCCGAGTATGCCTCGGCCCCCTCCATCTCCTTGACCTCTCCCCGTGTGCAAAGGAGCCCTGAGATGATTGCACCATCAAGAAATCAAAGGTCCCGAACGCCGCCGCCGCTCCGTCTGGCCATCACCGTTGCGTGAGGATGCATACGACCACGATGTGCTCATCATCAAGGTCGCTGCATCACCCTGATCGCATTCATGCCCTTCCCTAGCTTCGATGACCACCGTAGGCCTCTCCCCGATGAAACCCGAGCTGCATGTCGCAATTCGTCACTATCTCCGGCAAGACAGCGCCGCCCGATGAGCCTCCTCTCCCGTTTGTTGTCCGATCTCACTTGCACGACCACAATTAGAAGTTTTAAAGTCAAATCGTTTTTTACTAGTGTTTGATTGGTCGCTGCAATAGCTCATAGCACGCACCCCCTCAGCCAAACAAAAATTTGCACGTAGCCCTTGTCCGTTGTGTGGATTTCTGTAAATTGAATTTAAATGGAAATTTCGCAAAAAAGTCACTGAACTTAGAATGATCCTAAGTAACTTATCTACAAGTCCAAATTAGATGATTCTAGTTTGCACAATTACCCTTAAGAAATCTACTTTCACCCTATCCAAAAATATTTCATGTTTGAATAATTTAATATTCAAATTAAAACCGTACGAAATTGATTTTGAATAAGATATATTTTGCATTCTATAAATCCAGAATTAATTGAATATTTTTTGGAAATTTAATATAATTAAATATACTTTTATCTCTCAACATTGTAATTCAAATTTAGATGTCTCAAAATGTACTTTAAACACAATACAATATAAGACATAATGCAAATAGGAATTAAACCTAATCAGGTTTAATTTGAAATAAGAAAGTGTTTAATAAAACAATTATTAAACTAATATTTTAGAAACTTAAATAAAACTTTGGTAATATTATTATTTGAATATTAGGGAATTCAATTAACATTTGAATTTCGTTGAAAACTGGTTTGAATATAACTTGAAACCCTAGGTTTTATTTCAATAAAACAATTTTATGTGGTTTGATAATTTTAATTAAACAAATTCAAACCAAAATTGAATATAATTTAAACCCTAAGTTGAATTTGAATAAAACTGGATCAAATAGATTATGTGGGAGTTAACACTTGGCTGGTAACAAAAGATGAAGTCAAATTAAATTAGTTCAAGCCAAATTAGTTGAAACTAATTGGACCCTAATGTTTGAGGGTACAATTGACTTTAGTTAAACTAAATCAAATAAATCAACCATAATAACTATGTTGGATTTACAATTGACTTTAGTTAAACTAAATCAAATAAATCAACCATAATAACTATGTTGGATTTACAATTGACTTTGTTTAAAACTGACTAAATAATATACCTTGGGAATTATTTTGGACTTGTGTATGACTTTAGGATTGACATATGATATTGATCTAGGTGGAACCAACTTAAATAAATTGTGAAAGTTCATAATTCAGATTGAACTTAGTGAAACCAATTTGAATTATAAATCAAATTAAATTTGGAATCAAGTAAGTTGAAACCTAGTTCAAAAACGAATTGAATTGGAAGCCAGGCCAGGTTATCATTGATTCATTTCCAAAATTTGGTGTATTCAAGCTCATGAAAGGTAAACAAGTTTGAATTGTCATTCAAACTTGAACATGAACTTGGCTATACAAGATTCTGACATGATCCCTAGACCATGACTCTGTTTCCATGATCCCTTGGCTGGATATGACAACCACCATTGACATCACATACTCCTTATGTGATGAGCCATAACTGAAACTTGCATGTGAACCCTTATGTCAGATGTATTCGAAAAGACAACCACCATGTAGTTATCGAAACTCTTATGACTTAAGCCTTGTATTAATCCCCAATTGCACGGAATCATGGTAGCACTTTCCAAATATGGAAGTGATAAGTATGGAGTGTCAAACCCTTAAGGAGCTAAAGGTAAGATGAATAATCTCTAAAGTCCTATCTTGCATCGCTATTAGTCTACATATACCAAATGGTTGCTTCTATCTAGTAAGGAGAAATAAAACTGCGTTGTGCATATAAAGAGGATAGTTTTGCATGATAATGTAGAACTAAAATAAGAAAATAGTTGCTGCCTAAATAAAGTTAGAATATACTACAAATAGCGAGTGTGGAATAATGATGGTATGGTGTGCGGAATCATCCTAGGCAATTGATAACAAGATCGGTAATCATCTTGTAGTTTTCTATGAGGGAGAGGCATGAGCTAACATAATTTCCATACTTGGATGGTATGAACTTATGATTGGACCTCTAGCAAGCATCCACAACTACTAGAAATCATTAAGGTAAACCCAACCATAATATTAAACATCAATCCCCCTTTACTCCCATACGTAATAACTCCCTTACTCGGTTGTAAGCTTATGTCACTCTACCCCCCCCATTGTAAGAGAATCATTAACTTATTGCAACACTCTATAGCGAGAATCTCTCACGTGTGTGGGTGTTGGTTTCTACCGTAGGTGCATCGCATGCAAATTAAAAATTTCCTATGCGCAAAACATCCAGGAACATGTTATGGAGATGGATCATAGATCATTACCACTAGACGCGTAGTGCCATGTAGCGGACGTAGAGTTGGGGCGACGCGTTCGCTGGTCCATCTCCTCCTCGTCCGATCTCCCTCGAACAGCCAGTCCGATCACCCTCGAGTCGGTCACCGAATCCCACGTACAGGTTCGCCGAAGCAGCACAAGTGCACCGCCTCTAATGGTATCCACGCGTGTAGGAGGAACACTGTGCGGCGGACTACTAGGTCCGATCACACAGTCAGCAGCGGGTGGACGTGGCTGGTTGCAACACATGCAATGCCCTAATGACGGCGCCGAAGCGATCAACCATATGGGTGTGCCGCACCTCCACTCTACATAGGCATCCAGCGGCTCAACTCTTGGGCCTCGCACGAATCCTAAAGTCCATGTGTTCCTTCCCTTAACTTCATGGGACGAAGGTGTTTCTTCAAGTGTCGAACCATCGATAATTTGTTCATCTAGTTCAGCCATGGGATGGGTGACCAACACCTAATCACTGGTTCCACCATTGTTATCTTCGTCATGCAATACCAAGGACACCTTAAAGAGTCGTTCCAAGAAAGTATTCTTAGGAACCAGGTCGCGTTTAGCGCCCATCCGGGCGAGGACGTCGGCAGCTAGATTGCTGTGTCTAATGATATGATGGAATTCAAGGCCCTCGAATCATGATGATATTTTAAGAACGTTGTTCATGTACGCTGCCATTTTTCGCTTTTTGGCATCGAATTCACCGTTAATTTGTGAGATGGCGAGTTTGGAATCCCCTCATGCCTCGAGGCATTGCACACCCATAGAGGTTGCCATCCAAATTCCATGCAGTAGGGCCTCTTATTCGGCCGCTTTATTACAATATTTGTACATTATTTGCAATACATGCCGGATGTTATCGTTGGTGGGGGGCATGAGTATGACACTAGCCCCTAGTCTAGCGAGTGTTTTGGAGCTTTCAAAGTACATTGTCCAATGGGAGTATGCACTATACTCTCTAGGGAGTTCGGCCTCCGTCCATTCGTCCAAGAAATTCGCCAACACCTAAGATTTAATGGCTCGGCGTGGTTTGTACATGATTTCAAAAGGTAAGAGATCGATGGCCCATTTGTCTATTGAAAGCACAATATGCTCCCTCGGTGGTTTTGATAATACATGACAACATACATTGTCTCTTGGACTAATGCTTTCATCTAGTGTATTTTAGATAAAGTCCATAGAGAGAGATGGGTTGACAAAAAGGAGTTTGGAGAGTATCCCCAAGAAGAAGAAGGAGAAGGAATAGCATTGGAAAAGCTTCAAGCAAGAGGACTCTACATTTTACTTTGTGAGAAATCACTTTGAGTCCATAGGAAAGACAATACTATCGAAAGGGGGTAAGGTACTGTTGGTGAACAAAATGCTCATACGTGCACAAATGATAGTCACCACATACACCCACAAGCTCTTCCACAAAAGTCTGTCCAAAGTCAAATATCCAAAATTGGTGCAACCAACACTCCCCACTCGGTGCCACCGATTCTCAGCCTCAGACAGACTCAAGCCAAACCCTATCCCTTCGGTGCAACCGATTCTGGTTTGGTGCCACCGAGTTTGGCTTGACAACATTCTATTACGCAAATTCACAAAATCGTTCCGACCGAGTTTGTTGAATCGGCGTCACCTAGTCTGGCAATCTGACTGTTGGTCACCTTATCGGTGCAACCGAGTTTTATGTATCGGTCTCATCGAGATTCAAAAGTTGCTACCTTTTAGGCAACTCGGTACCCCTGAGATTAACATATTGGTGTCACCGAGTTGAACTTATCAGGTGTAACGGTTGGATTTTTGGAGATGCATATATATACCCCTCCATATGAATCTTGATCTCTAGCCTCCCAAGTTGCTTTCCACCCAATCAATCTCTTCCACCAAGCCAAATCTGTGAGAGAGTTATTGTGTGTTGAGGAGTCTATCATATTGAAGCACAAGAGCAAGGAGTTCATCAACATTATCGAGCCTATAACCTTTTGGAGGGTGGTGCCTCCTAGATTGGTTAGGTGTCGCTTGGGAGCCTCCTACTTCATGTTGTGGAGTGAACCAAGAAGTTTGTAAGGGCAAGCAGATCACCTACTTCGTGAAGATCTACCATGAGTGAGGTTAGTCCTTTGTGGACGGAAGCTGTTATGGAATAGTCAAGGTTGCTCCTTCGTGGACCCTTATGGGTGGAGCCCTCCGTGGGTTGAAGACTCCATAAACATGGACATACGATAGCACCATCTATCGAAACCATGGGAAAAATCTTCGTGTCCTTCATGCGTTTGATCTCCCTATCTCAACTCTTTACTTTCATGTGCAATGTCTTTACATTCTGCTACTATACTTGATGACTTACATGTGTAGTGTGTACCAGACTTGCTATAATTGCTAAAATCTACCAACACTTAACTTTGGATATCGTGTAGATTTTAAATTCCGGCTAGTAGTCTATTCACCCCCCCTCTAGACATACTCTTCTAGTGATCCCATAGCTATGTGTCTCGTGGCATCCCTGTTGTTGATTATATCATTAAGGGGCACTTCAGATGCAACTGTGACCGAACACTCTTGAAAGTAGTGTCAGAGTTTTCGTGTTACCATAAAAACTCTATAGGCTACCTCCGGATAATGCGGGTACCGTGTCTTGCATGGGGTGAGCACTTCTGATATGTTGTAGATTGGCTTTTGCACTCAAAGCTTATGGCACTCCGCCTCGCGTTCAACCACAAGGATTATGCTAACCACTTGATTAGTGGCTGATATGTACAGGAGCATTGGTTCAACAGTGGTGGGTGTCATAAGAATGGGGTTACTCGCCGGTAGTGTTTTGATTTCTTCCAATGCGCTTGTTACTTCATCGATCCATTCGAAGTTTTTGGTCCATTTGAGAAGCTTGTAGAACGGCAATGCCTTTTCACCAAGGTAGGATATAAAGCAGCTTAAAGTTGCCATGTAGTCGGCCAATTTTTGTACGTGCTTCAACTCTGTCGGGATTGGAAATTAGGATAGGGCTTGAATTTTAGCTGGATTGGCCTCTATTCCTCTATGGTAGACGATGAACCCGGGCAGTTTACCGGCGAGAACCCCGAAGATGCATTTATCTGGGTTAAGCCGAATATCATAAGCCCGCGGATTCTTGAAGGTTGTTCAGAGATCATCGACCAGCTGGCCGACATGTTTGGTATTGATGAACACATCGTCCATGTATGCCTCAATTGTTTTGCCGATTTGTTTTTCAAGGCAGTCTGAATCATGCGTTAATATGTGGCACCTGCGTTTTTCAATCCGAAGGGCGTTGTGTTAACACAGAAATACCCATAAGGGGTAATGAACACGGTGGCAACCTGGCCGGACTCTTTCATTTTTACTTGGTAATATCCATAGTAGGCGTCATCCGATAGGCCGAGGGTCATGGGACGTGCAGGTTGAGTCCTGCCTTGTTGCGACGTCCGGGGCTCTAGGTTTGACGTGCGAATCGTCCACTGGACTTTCCCATCCCGTTCCAAAGTCGAGTGCCGAATCGGGCATTATTTCTAGATCGTCTACGTGTCTAAGCCCAGATTCTGTACTATGTGAGCAATTGGGGTCATCCGGGACCCGAACATAGACCGTTCCCAGTTCTGGAAAGCCGGAAGAGTCTTCAACCGAACTCTCGATGATGGCCACTAGTGTGTAATAGGTGGGACGTAAATTTCCCTATCATTGGGCTTAAGGCCGATCTGGTCGTAAATGGAGGGTTGGTCGCTACTCACCCCCATCGTCTGAATTAGCCCCAACAGTTCATTCAAGGATGAGACTTATGTAGGGTCCAAATCTCTAACATACGTGAAGTTAATCTGTAGCGTAGATATTCCCCCGGTTTCCGGGGATGCGCCCGGGCACAGCTCAACAAGTTGGGAACAGGGTGTGCTGATTGGATCGGGATTTGGAGCCGGACCTGAGGCGAGGGGTTCCTCCAGTTCGTGGTCTTTCGCTGCTGAAGCTGTGGTGCTGGTGCTCACGTGCTCTGCATGAGGAGCAACCAGCTTGGTTAAAACGAGATCTCCCCAGGAGTCAGCGACAAACTCTAGGTTGCCAAATCTGAACTCCTGGTCGGGGGCGAAGATTCCGATCTGGCCCAAGCAGCCAGTCTGGTCAGCATGCAACACGATGCTGCCGAACGCGAAAATTTGTCTGGGGACAAAGACGCCCCCGTTATAGATTTCTCTCTTGAAGATCAAGCGAGCCATCAATGCTTTTGGCGATCCCATAGTGGAACTCTCAATGAAAGCAACAATGTCGGTGTCAAAACCGGCAAATCCTGGGTACGGGGTCCCGAACTGTGGATCTTGGATCAATGGGTAACAGAAGACAAGGGAGACGATATTTACCCAGGTCGGTCCCTCTTAATGGAGGTAAAACCCCATGTCCTGCTTTGATTGTATTGAATACGGAATATCGAGTACAGAGTTGATCTACCTTGAGATCATATGATGTGTTCTAAACCCTAAGGGTAATGAACTTAACCTTGTCCTACGGACTAAGACCCTCTGGTTTATGTAGCCACCAGGGGTATCTAGGGTTACACTACGTCGATTATATCAGTGAAGGAATATGTCGAACCCATCGTCTAGTACTTGGAGTGCACATTACGACCTGAGAGATGTCGTCTTGGTTATGGTCTCCGAACGTTTATGGACAATCACAAGGCAGCCCACTGTCCAGCCCATAGAGATAGGTCGGCAGCCCGAGGACCCCTTAATCCCAAACTTTGTCACAAACCCCTCGTGTGACATGGGATTAGCTCCAATGATTTTTAGTTTGACACCTGTCCCCGTATCGCAGACCGGTCCTCGCTTATTATGATAGTCACTTTTCAGCTTTCTCCACAGAGGTACTTAACCAGACGAGCTAGAAGTACAATCGCAGTGGTTCTCCCTTTACCCTTCTAGCCGAACGTGCGGAACATAAGAGGTCAAACATAGGAGACGGGCAACCCAACTATTGACCCAAGACATAATTCAGGACCGATGCATATAACGCAATATCCGAGACTTCCAGGCATGTAAAAAAGGTGCGAGGATGATGCTTTGGGGTGATTGCGATGGCCAAGTCCCCAATATATTAACCGGCTGCATCTAAAGTTTGTACCAAATAGGGTTGCTTCGGCATCGAGGAGCGGAGAGGAAAATAGACTATCCAACACAAATGATCATGGTAGGATCAGCAAAAATGGATTTAGCTTTCCAATGTGCTCATGAAGTCGAACCATACAATCCGCACTGCCGAAGCAACTACTATGGATACTTTATTATAAAATCAAAATTTACAGAGGGAAGGTTGATACAAGGTTTTTTATGACTGGTTTTATATCCCTACCGTGCCCCGCCGCACGTTTGCGCCTTTGCTCTGGATCTCCTTGAGAGGAGTTGGTAATCAGCGAGCGTACCTTTGGTCTTGAGAGGTCGCTATTGCCTGTTAGCTTGATGATTGATCGGTCCGTAGTGGTACCTGCTGGTCACCCAAAGGCGGATTCGACCATAACTCGGTCTAGTTGAACACTTAGCGAGCCCCCACAGCTGGCCATGGTATTTTGACCACGAAATTATGCCTTCTGGGTACGTACGTGATGGACAACAGGGCCTTGCACTAGGGGCGTGTTCCTATTTGTCTTGTGGGTAAGAAGGCTCCAGTAGTTCAAACAAATCTCGGGCTCACTTGCTCACCTTTTGTGCCTTGGCGGCGGGCTCGGAGTTCAAACCTCCTGGTTGATCTTTGTTTCGGCTGCTAGGGCCGCTGTGTGTTCCCTAGTACATAGGGAGCGCTCCGTGTTGTCATTGACCGTGATGACTCTCTTGGGTCCACGCATCTTGAGATTCATATACGCGTAGTGGGGAACGACATTAAAGCGAGCGAACGTTGTACGGCCAAGGAGGGTGTGGTAACCACTGTGAAAAGGGACGATATCGAAGATCAAGTCTTCACTACGAAGGTTGTCGGGCGAACAGAACACTACTTCTAGCATTATGGTGCCCGAGTAGCGGGCTTCTACGCCCGGGTGACACCTTTAAAGGTGGTACTGTTGGGTTTGATTCTTGATGGATCGATACCCATCTTCTTTACTATGTCTGAATAAATCAGATCGAGGCTACTGCCTCCATCCTCCATGACAATGGGGTCAAGAACCAGAGCGGTCGATCCTCCATGACAGATACTGGTCGGATGGTCCCTCGGGAGGGAATTTCTTCGGTCCTCCATTGTTCGGACCGTGGGACTCCTCGTCGTCCTCACTACGTGGGCCCTAGCCATGATCGTAGTTTATCGTCCTTCTTGAATACTGATACATATCCAACGTATCTACTTTTTCAAACACTTTTGCTCTGGTTTTGACCTCTAATTTGCATGATTTGAATGGAACTAACCCATACTGACGTTGTTTCTAGTAGAACTACCTTGGTGTTATTTTTGTACGGAAATAAAAGTTCTTGGAATTGGACGAAACTTTTTGTGAATTATTTTTGAAATATATAATGAATTATGGAGCGAAGAACTATCGGAGGGAGCCTACCTATGGGTCACAAGCCAATAGGGCGTGGCCCCCTCTCGCATGAGAGGAGGTAAGGAACTGTCATCTAGCTCTGCTTTTAATTCACCTACTGTTTTGAATCAGCTTGTTACACCACCACCTGTTGATCGTCTTGATATGTGACATGAACTTGATGATGCTACTTCTGAAATTAATCTTGATACTATTGCTACACATAATGAAACTAAAATTGTGCCACTGAGTGAATTACTTGATGCTCATATTGCTAAATCTGGGGAACTTGAAGTTGATGAAGACTTTGAATCACCTGTCACACCTCGTTCTCCTAATAGATATGAATTTCCTTATGTGCCTAAAGGTTATGTTATGGATAGGGAAGTAGCTAGAGACTTCTTTGCTTATGAAAATAGGGAGGACTTGAAGAAACTACTATGCAAACTAAAAGAAATATCTATGATGGAGAAATTGAAACGTGATCCTGAATTTGCTAATTCTTCTATATTTGTTACTGGTAAGGATTATGAGTTCTCTATAGACCTTGGGTTAATTCCTATAGTAGATTTTGATCCTTTCCATGGTTATGAAAATGAAACTGTTGTCGAACACCTTATGGAATTGAATGATATTGCTGCTCTGTTTACCATTGATGAAAAGATATGTTACTATTATATCCTTATGATTTTTCCTTTCTCGCTAAAAGATGAGGCCAAGGAATGATTCATTTCTCTTACCCCTGGTTGATGTGTAGTCCCCAGGATATGCTTTACTACTTTTCTGAAAAATATTTTTCTACTCATAAGAAACAAGTTGCCTTACAAGAAATATTTAACTTTGCACAAATTGAAGATGAGAATCTCCCTCGAACTTGGGGGAGGCTTCTCCAGTTATTGAGAACTTTGCCAGATTGTCCTCTTAAGAAGAATGAAATTCTTGATATGTTTTATAATGGACTAACCGATGCTTCTAGGGATTTCCTAGATAGTTGTGCTGGTTGCGTTTTCAGGGAAAGAACTATTGAACAAGATGAAGAATTATTGAATAACATATTGCAAAATCCGATGATAGGACACTTCCTGAACCACCTCTAGAACCTATTCAAAATAAAAGAGGTATTCTATTCCTCAATCCTGAAGACATGCAAGAAGCAAAAAGATCTACGAAAGAGACAGGTATTAAAACTAAGGATGTCAAGAAATTACAGCCTATTGAAGAAATACATGGACTTGATACCCCAACACAGGTAGTACAGGTAAACTCTCTCCATTCCTTTGATGAAAGTGATATACCTTACACAAAGACTCTTGATCAATGCATGGATGAATTTTATGATTACATTGCTAAGCAAGAACACTTCAATAACTATGTTAAGGATCAATTGATATGTGATGCCATGATGATAGACTGCTTAAGTGACTTGATGTTGAGAATTTCTAATGATGTTAAAGGTTTAGGTAAACATGCTTCTATGGTTCACACCTAGTTAGATCAAGTTGCTAAGTCACAAAATGATTTGCTTGCTGAAATAAATAATAATATGAACGATAATGTTGTTAAAGTAATGACTAGAGGAGGAAGAATGACTCGGGAACCTATTTACCCCGCAGGTCGCCCTAAAATAATTGAACAAGATTGAAAGGGAACTAATGAAAATGCACCTAGTTCTTATAAGAAGAAAAAGAAAAAAGAAAGATGATAGGAACTTGCATGCTTCTAGTGAACCTGTTATAGAAAAACCTGTTGAGAAACATAATATGTTTTTTTCTGATGCTGAGACACAATCTTGCAGTGAACATTCACCTAGTGATGAAGATAGTGATAATGATAACGACTATGTTCATGTAGATGCCCAAACTAATGATAATAAAGAACCTGACAATGATGTGGAGATAGAACCTGCCGAGGGTCTTGATAACCCGCATCCCAAAAATAAACGTTATGATAAGAGAGACTTTGTTGATAGAAAACATGGAAGGGAAAGAGAGACATGGGTTCAAAAACCCATGCCATTCCCTCGTAAGTCCTCTAAAAGTAAGGATATGATGATTTTAATTGTTTTTCTGAAATGATTAGACCTGTCCATTTGCGCACTTGCTTGACTGATATATTAAAAATGCCTTTGTATGCTAAGTATATGAAAGATATTATTACCAACAAAAGAAAAAACCCTGAAACTGAAATTGCTACTATGCTTGCTAATTATTCTTTTGATGGTGGAGTGCCTAAGAAGTTGGGAGGACTGGGTATACCCACAATACCTTGCTCTATTAAAACAAATTATGTTAAACCGCTTCATGTGATTTAGGAGCCGATGTTAGCGTTATCCCTTTCTCCCTTTATAAAACACTTGATTCGAGTAAGCTTACACCTACTAAGATATCTTTGCAAGTGGCTGATAAATCCACTGCTTTACCTATTGGAATTTGCGAGGAAGTTTGAGGGAGTTCTGGATTAAGGGGTCCTCGAATGGCCGGCCTATTTCTTATGGGCCGGACTCATGGGCCGCTTACTGATCTATGGGGACCCCGACTCATAAGTCGTGATCACCGAATGTACGTGCACAGTGACCCCAGAGATCAATGCTCACTAAACACACAGAAACTAAATAACAAGAGTCTTACATCCATTACATACCGTTTGTGCTCAAATATGGCCTTTATGGCCAAGTCTTCATAATCTCATAGCGGAAATCTTCAACCATAGCATGAACCCATGCCATCTACCTTAAACCTACATGCACTCTGACTGGGAAGCATCCTAGTTCGCATGTTAGTCACCAACGAACTCTTCACCATATTCCTGCTCTTCCATGCCTGGCCAATTAAATAACCAGTGGCAAGCCAATGAGTACTTCGAATGTACTCGCAAGCAACCCACGTTTGGAATAAGGTTCAGCAGAGCATGATATAGCACTAAGTAGGTAATTTTGTAGAAAGCTAAATTTTGAGTGTAGTGACATGATCAACTAACTTATGTAAGCATGCATCAAAAGTTCGCAGATATCCATATGAACAAGTTATAGATATCATCATAAGCAAGGGGCTGAACATCACATGTTCAATCATTTCATCAAGTCTTCCGACTTAGCTCAAGTATCTCTTTATCACACACACGCCAAGTTTTATGAAAACATCTGGACACAGTCTAAGCAGCACCACCCAACTGTCCTTGGCCGTGGACACGGGTATTCGAATAGTATTACACTCTGCAGAGGTTGCACACTTTACCCATAAGACTCGGGGAACTTCCGTGTCATCCACGACTCGCGGAATTTAACATACCCGAGGTAAGCACCTGAACATTGCCTTTCCCCTAGCGATACTAAACAAAGAGTCCACTCATTGGTGCCAGCCCTCATGATATACATCACACGTATCATCTATGAGGGCACGCAACGCTATGCCCGGTGCCTGTGAAGACAGCGCATGATCGTCCATTCCGGTATGACCCCGTATGGAGAGTTTCCATGCCACTCCCGCCACTAGTAGTGCGGGCTCCTTGCTAGTGCCCACCAAAGTAATCAACAAAGCCCCTTCCATATAGGGGTAGAGTGGTTGTACATGTAAGGTTGGGACGGTCAAAAAATCTTAAATCTAATCCGTTTTTGAAAACCACACACACTCACTTGCTTCGGTACGCCACTTCTTTATCAAGTGGCCAGCTGGCTCATCATCATCTCCCTCGGGCATTAGTGGCACCCGATGTTTTTTTAAAAGACTTTGAAATCATTTTGTTTCCATCACCATGTATATTCCCATCCAACTTGTGTAGCAACTACTAGCAACCTAACCACTCCCACCCGCACAACCCTCATAAGAATGGTAGGGTCATGCACGATGCAAGTATCAACAAGAAAGTATTGGAGGCATCCCACCGTAGTGGTCGCCACCTCAAAATGATCAACATCAAGGAATAAAGTGCTATATGCCATGCAATAAAAGGGTTTCATGGTCATGTTCAAAGGGTTGCTTTCCTGGCTCAGCAAAGTCTTCGAAGTCTTCACATGCTTATCCTCTAGTCCGAGCACTTCATCTACTTCGTCAACTATCGCCCGAAAGAACCGCAATAAGCAACACAACAAGTAGACAATAAAAGTGCTCTATAAATAGGAAATATATTTTCCTAGGACGTCTTTAGTCATAAGAAAAATGACTAAGGAGGTTTCATTGGATGTGGATCAAAGGGGATTTTTGAACGGTGGAAATGAAGGAATGGACGATCCTATAAGAAGTCTATAGAAAATATTTTTGTAAAAAGGAGTGGATGGTCCCAAAAAATATGGATAGATTTTAGAAACATGAAGGAAGTGGTTTCACTAGATTTGGAGTTGGCATGATTATACTAGGGATTTGCAAAGTGGATCACATATGAAGAAATGGTCCATTATTTGATATAGTAGAAAAAGTGTGGGGAAAATGTTCACAATTTAGAAAATCAATTTAGATCTGCCTAGGATTTTTAATCACTCCATTTGGAGCTATATGAGTGCTCTAGGAATTTTACAAGGTGATATTTATAATAAAAGAAATGACAAAAGATACTGTTTGTGCAAAAATATTGCTTGGGAAAATGTGCAAAGAACATATTTGGTTAGGGAAAGATTTGAGGAAGCTGTAGGAATTTGAATCATCCAATTTGGAGTTCAAATGAATTTGATATGGATTTTACAAGTTTCTGAAAAAAGGAAAAGGCTAAAGAATTTACCAAATAGGAATTGGCTAAAACGCGCTCCTAGGTGCAAGATAGCATGAGGACTGTCCCAACAGGCCGACTATGCCTCAGAGGAGCCACGCCGGAAACGTACTCCATGGAGTACGCTTTCCCTGCACGAAGACGGCTTCAACAGAAAGTCGTTCCCACTCAAATAGCCGGGCCCGGCCGCGAGTCACTTACGGGCGGGGCCCGCTTGGGAGTCCCCTTCCTCCTCCCGCTCGAAAAAGGTAAAGTGGGGGAGGCGGGGCGGGGCGCGCGTCGGTTCCCACAACGGTGGCTTCGTCCACCTCTGACGAGGCTGCGCACTCCAGCGAGCGCCGGGAGCCGTGCCGAGCCAAGCCAGGTGCTAGACACCCGGGAGGGAGGGCCATGGCGGCGGTTTGGGATGGCCGCGGGGAGCCGTTGGTGCGTCGTGGCTCCGAGCGCACGGGCGAGCCCGCGGAAGAATGGCGGAGGATGGACGTCAAGGATGCTAGGGGTAGGCTCTAGGTTAGTCAGGGAGGAGAGGGAGCACAGGGGAGGCTCGGGATCGACCGAAGGCCGAGGAGGGCGTCGTTGGTCGAAGGAGTAGGAGAAGGCCACAGGGGACAAAGGGCTTTAGTTCAGGGGCTTTAGTGGAGATAGAGGGAGAGAATGCACAGGGGGAGCTCAAGGAGGGAGAGGTAAAGCAAGGGGGCAACGGGAGGTCTCGAGCGCGCCTCGGATGCCCTTGGCTTGGGTGAGCACGCGTGCCAAAGGTCCCTTGTCCGCATCGTGACATTGGGGAGAGGCGTGGGAGGTCGAGAGGGCTTCCCTACCATGCGTGGGCATCTTTCTGCGGCTGAACACGAGCTACCCAATGATGACAAGTGGCAGAGGGCCGGTTTTGCATGCCGGGCGCGTGGTCACCATGTCAACACATGTCCAGAGCATCTTTTGGGGTATCCAAGGTTGTCTATCATGTAAGGCACGCATGCAGCAGAGCACTGGCAGAATAACAAGGTAAATGGAGTTGTATGGGTTAGGTTTCCACTGAGGGTAAGATTGAAGCAGCAAACTTGGGGCTGATCTAGTGGGATTTTACTCTAGGGCACTATGGATAAAACCTTGTCTAGTAGCCCTAGGTATGGAAGGACTACAAGACCACCAATTTTCAGCTCAGGTAGATAAGTGTGCAGGGTACTTGGAGTACAAAGCTTCATTTGCTGCCAAAAATGTAGGTTTAGCTAAACTGCTCATATTTTCCACATGAGCATGCCACCTTTGGGTGTGGCAACATGCATTAGCATACTATAGGTGCCATGGAAAAAACTAGGGGCATTCTTATGAACAGAATAAGGGAACAGAGGCCTTACCATGGTAAAAAGAGAGGAAAAATGAGAGATTTACCCCACAATAATTTATCAGAGGCCATGGAAAGGTTACTGGAGGTAAATTGGGGTTAGAATATACTGTGGTAAAAAGTTGGAGGCAAGGGGAATCTTTTTGGGCCCACTTTGCTTGTCCACAAGCTCATGGCTGAAGGTGTTTGATGCTGTCCTAGGGTATCTAGGGGTATCCAGTGGCTCTGATATTTACAAGGTTAAATTAAATGTCTATTTTGTCATGATCACAAGTTTTGAGCCAAAATGAAGAAAGTTGATAACACAAACTTGGTAAACCCTAGAAATTAATAGAATCGGGTTTCTGTAGATCTAGTTAGTCTAAACTAATCTCCTTGATGCACCACTTTGTTTGGATGCATTATTGGAGTATTACAACATGTCCACAAAGTTTGAGGTCAATGGGACACAGTTGGCAATGTAGAGTTGCTCAAATTTGGATCTGGACAGAGAGGGTTTTGGGATATTTTGGTGAACCAAAACAACTGAGATTTATATGAAACTTGGCAAGATTATCACATATATCATATGTGACATGCTAGAATTTTCCTGGATTTATTTGAGAATATTTCTTATAGAAATATTTCAAATCCTTGAAATAGGCACAAATGGTTTTGAAGGGTTTTGTCCAGTATTTTTTAACATGACCTTGTGTTGAAACTCTTATATATGTCCACTGAGTTTCCCTAAATTTTCTTAAATAATTTTAAATCATTTAAACAATTTTTCCCTATAAAAGACCATTTCCATCCTTAAGAAAAAGCGTTTAAATAAAATAGTAAAATAATCTTTAAAATTAATATTTGGTGGTTTTGGGAAGTCTTATATATAGTGGGTTTCAAATAAAGCATTTGGGGAAAAAGGATCCACCCAATTTGTCGACTTGCAATGCAAATCTCAAATCAAGGTGTTTTGAAAACCTAATTTGAATAAATTCTTTTTGGCCAAAACAATATTTTGTAAAAATATATTTAAGTCCTATTCACATGGCATGATCATTGGACAAGAGTGTGGATCAAGGAAAAGAGTTCTTGAGGGTAGGAGGATATTTTATGAATTATAGAGCACTAGCAAGCAATCAGACAAACAAGCAAATAACACACAAGTCAAGCATTAAAATGCACACAAAAAGTTTTAATTGGCCCTAATTTTCGAGTCATGTTAACTTAGTCATGAGGCAAAACACAGGGTGTGACAGACCTACCCCCTTACAAGAATCTCGTCCCCGAGATTCCTAGGTTAGGCGTGGGAAGATGCGGAAATCCACAGGTGAGATAGTCTTCATGCTCCACGTTGCTTCTGCTCCGGTGTGGTTGTCCTTCTGGATCTTGAAGTTCCTGATGACATGTCTTCGAGTGCATTGTTGACTTCGTCTAAGGGTGAATGGGTTCCTTGCAAGGGCCTGGCTTGCGCGTTTACCCCAAAGTCAGAATATGTGGCCAAACAGTGTGTTTGTTTGATGGTCCTGGGGTTTCTCACATTGGTTAGTGACATCAAGATGTCTCACGTTAGAATAGAAGGGTCAAGCCGTGGTGTAGCTTCTTGTTGAGGGGAAGTCCTTATGTTCCTTAAAGCAGGAGGTCTTCAGTCAAAGGTGGTATCCATCCTCGAGAGTGCTAAGGTGCGTCATCGTGGGCTTCTCGTCGAGATCTTCTGCTTGAGTAAGTTGCCCAAGTAGATTCTTCATTCTTCTTTGGTCGTTTGTCTTCATCGTCATGGACGCACGTTTCTGGAGGGCTTCGAGTGTTTGGTCTATTCATCACTCCGTGGCAAGGTCTGTGCTGGGTCTCGTCCCTAAGACTGAGCTTAGAGACTTGGTGTCAAAACGGGTTCTACCATCTGGGAAGGTTTCCGTGGGGTTCTAGGTAAGCTGACTATTCAGAGTATAGATCAGCCATCTAATCACCAAGGTCTAACGCTTGGTGAGGGGGGTGAACTACCTTTGACAAGTGGCTTACCATGATCGAGTCTCGGTTTATGCCCTAGATTATCTAAAAAGGGGTGATAACGAAGTCATGACAGTCGTCCACTCCATTCCACGCATCTGAAGGGAGTAGGGGTGTCATGCTCATTGTACACCATCAAAGTGGTCGAGTGAGGGGTATCTTCAGCTCCTCGGTTCCTTCCTAGTCAGTAACTAATAGGTGATTGATAAGACAAGGGGCTCTATAATCCTCTTGATGTGCAAGGGCTTCATCATGCTTGGACGTCGGTGCTTCTTGATATAGTCTAGTTGATGTAGCCGACAGAGGAGTGGTTGTTGACTTTTTTGCTTCTTCTTCATCATCGTGTCTCCCTAACCATAGTGGTTCTGAGTCTTGATTGGGCAAGAATGTCTTCTGTTGAAGGAAGGGTGCTTCAAGGAGTCCAACTTTTTCAAGGTGAACTCTTATGCTCGAGAGGCATGCCAATTGGTGTTCCTAGGGCTGGTCCAAACAGGACTAAGGTGTTCCCCCTCTCATTGGGTAAATAAGTATGTCATGCCGGAGGACAACAACCTATTTCTTGACGTATCAACTAACACATTGCTCATGGGATATGTGAGAGGAGCAGGCATTCGTCCTAGATGGTCACTGATATCAAGGATTTTTGGTCCAACCTAATAAAGGTCTTCATGGCCACCTTCCTTTGAACAGGACTAGTGGTGGTCAAGGTGGAGTACCGACCATAGTATAAGGACTTATAGTCCAATGCCTATGGTCATAACCCGACCACGTCATGTTCCGGTAAAGCTTCGGGTTTCAAGGAGCTTAGGATGTGAGTGAACGTCTAACACCTTATCTTGAGCACAACTATTAGAAGCCAATAGTACTGCCTATTACTCCAAACAAATCACCCTATATCCTTGAAGGTATCATCTCATATAAGTCAACTCCAATATTACACATGCTACTCATATCTCCAATGTTTTGAGAGAAGGACTATACTGAAAAATCTCCTATATATATACTATAGCTAACTCAAATATATCCCTATATAAAAATCCTCGGGATAATTTACAAGCCGCTAAGCTTGATCATGACATTACCAATCCAAGTGTCCTTCTGACCTATCCAAGGTCTAAGGTATTTCATTATTATGCTACAAGCAAACATGTAATAAACCACTCCAAGATCTTGTTTCCTTCCTACGAATCCACTTAACCGATCCACGAATACCATCCATTATACATGACCTATTATTGCTACAAATCCAATGCTAGTGTCGTCCCATATATCTCCAGATTTCCTAAATATCCAAATTCCAGGAAGAACTAGCTCACCACACTTGTAACGCCCTGGACACACCTGCCGGTGGTCATTACTCCTGGCGGGATCTAGACTGGCCTCACACATCAATACTAGCCTTTTCTGCGCACTTTGTCCTCACTCATGCGCACCCGGGACCAACTTCCCAGTCGGTCACCCATCCTAGACTACTCCAAGCCAAGCACGCTTAACCTGGGAGTTCTGCTCGAATGGGCTCCCGGAAAAGATGGAATTCCTTATTGATATGAGTAGTCTATCATCCCTAATAAGCCAGGCTATCACATACACCACCACTCAGAGGAACCGACGTCCTCGTCGGGTCACATGAACGTTCCCTCTTGCTACAAATGTCTGTGCGTCCAGTCCGATACACGTGTCATTCCATGTGCCACGACGGGTCACAAACTTCCTGATAACATGACCGCGCACCTGTCGGCAAACATCCGTGTAGCCACGAGGGTCGGCTCTGATACCAACTTGTAACGCCCCGGACACACCCGCCGGTGGTCGTTACTCCTGGCGGGATCTAGACTGGCCTCACACATCAATACTAGCCTTTTCTGCGCACTTTGTCCTCACTCATACGCACCCGGGACCAACTTCCCGGTCGGTCACCCATCCTAGAACTACTCCAAGCCAAGCACGCTTAACCTAGGAGTTCTGTTCGAATGGGCTCCCGGAAAAGAAGGAATTCCTTATTGATATGAGTAGTCTATCATCCCTAATAAGCCAGGCTATCACAACAGTATAACCATCAACCCCCATCATGATGATGTAGTGAACTCCGATGTTAGGTGCATATAGATCCTTCATTCGATTCTAACAACAATGCCATATTCATGTTTGACTTCCACCGAGAAACATAGTATCAAGATCAAGATCACCAGACTAAATCCAAATTATTCTGAATCATGTGGTTTGATTGATCTTGAGCACCTATTAGAATCACCTATTTAAATCCAAGGTTTACATCTAGTAAGAATTCCCTACTGGTTACTCCACTTACTATTGTAACATCATCAATCCACTATCAGTATTATTGCCAAAGTCGCGTCATTTATCCACCAATAATTTCAGCCTATGATCACAATCGTCCTACTAAATCCAATTGAGTCAAGGGAGAAGTAAGTTATGCAACTCTATTAATTTGATCCACCAAGTCCGTCTATTAACATGAGGTATTGCAATCCATCCAAGGGTCTCAACTACTTCCTCAAGATATCTATTATGGCTAAATCAAATCATTGCCCACAATTCGTATACCCTTAGAATGATCCTTCCTATGGCATCAAGGTTCTAGTGCTAGCAAGAATGAAGAATGTTTGTTCACTATGATCACTAGCTCCATAATGAACCCAGTGCTAAGAAGGAGTTATTTAAGCTCAATAAGTGCTCTGGAAAATCCGTGTATTAAACACGTGATCAGAGGCTTGTGTTGGGGGAGCTTGTGAGGTCTAGGTTGGGGTAGGGAGGGGTTTCCAATCCTGAGGGAAAATCATAACTCTATGGGGTTGCGTTTCATTGAGTACATTGTAGTCGAAGTCTTCGGTGTTAGTTGTTTGTCGAGGTGGATCCTTGGTGCATCCGGTCTTGCTGGTCTTCAATTGACAAGAGGGGGGAGGGAAAGTAGCATAGAGGAGCGTGCCTAAGGGGGTGGTATAGTGCAAGTGCAATCAAACAAGTGATGAAAAGGCTAAACACAAACATCAAGGTAAGGTAGGTGATATCGGCGCGCACTTGTTGCCTAGGGCAAAAGTGTGACTTACACCAAAGCATAAACAGGCAAAACAAGCAACACACATCATGGTTCCATCTGAACCATCATACGGACTCGACTTCGCATGGGGGACACACGACCTATCCTATGCTAGGGGTTCTTGGACTCATTAGTCGTGCTTGCTTCGTGTCTTGGAGAGGAGTCCGCTTACTCTTTTGGGTCTTGTTCGGGTGTCGCAATGTCTCTGGGTTTTTTTCTCGTAATGATCCTGGTTGCGCCTGAAGAGTCCTTGATGACATCGGGTCTGGTGAGTTAACGATGAAGGTGATTCCTCATGGCTGTCGTTGACAGGGTCTTTTGGTGTCTTCGTAATCGTGCCAATTCCTTCTTGTCTTCTGTGATGTCAAGCATTCCAGGTAGGCAATCTCTTATGCAATGACATTAACAAGGCATGGTAGAGTTGTATCTTGCCGGTCACGTTGACGATACCATCGGCACCAAGAGCGGGGGGGTGGTGATGAGAACCATTTTCCTTCTCACTATAGTTAGGCGGACCAAATGACAAGGTTCTCATCCACTGGTGGTTGCCGACACAACAACGAAAAGGACAGGGTTGCTCCATTAGCAATGCATATCATGACACTTCATGTCTTGTGCCCTAGTCATCAAAGGCTAAGGCGGCATCATCCTTGGGCAGTGTCGAGGGTGTCACCATCTTCTGAGTCTTGATATCATCATCCTTCGAGAAGGTATCTTCTGTTGGTAGCTCCTTGTCTAGTGTCTCCAAATTAGGTCCAAGACAAGTTGGCAATCGTCTGGCAAGGTGGCTTCCTTCCAGGTTACACACGAGGATTACAAGGAATCCCGTGGTCACGGGCACAAGGGTAGTAGCGACCATTTGCAAAGTTTTGAAAAAGTAGACGAGGAGAGTTAAGAGAAAGATGGTGGAAATGCTAAGGCGAAAACCTTTGCTTCCTTTGAAAATTTAGGAGAGGTGAGAAATATAGAGGTTTTGGTAAGTGATTTTGAAGGGTCTGGAAAAATAGGTTTGTCCTAACTAACGTCCATGCTAACTAAGGGCTTCCTATAGTTAGGATCGCTCTGATACCAGCTCCATGGGGACCCCGACTCATAAGTTGTGATCACCGAATGTACGTGCACAGTGATCCCAGAGACCAATGCTCACTAAACACACAGAGGCTGAATGACAAGAGTCTTACATCCATTACATACCGTTTGTGCTCAAATATGCGATTTACGGCCAAGTCTTCATAATATCGCAGCGGAAATCTTCAATCATAGCATGAACCCATGCCATCTGCCTTAAACCTACAAGCATTCTGACTGGGAAGCGTCCTAGTTCGCATATTCGTCACCAACGAACTCTTCACCATATTCCAGCTCTTCCATGACTGGCCAATTAAATAACTAGTGGAAAGCAAATGAGTACTTTTAATGTACTCGCAACCAACCCATCTTTGGAACAAGGTTCAACAGAGCATGATATAGCACTAAGTAGGTAATTTTGCAGAAAGCTAAATTTTGAGTGCAGTGACATGATCAACTAACTTATGTAAGCATGCATCAACAGTTGGCAGATATCCATATGAACAAGTTATAGATATCATCATAAGCAAGCGGCTGAACATCACATGTTCAATCATTTCATCAAGTCTTTCGACTTAGCTCAAGTATCTCTTTATCACACACACGCCAAGTTTTGTGAAAACATCTAGACATAGTCTAAGAAGCACCACCCAATTGTCCTTAACCGTGGACATGGCTATTCAAATAGTTTTACACTCTCAGAGGTTGCACACTTTACCCACAAGACTCGGGAAACTTCCGTGTCATCCACGACTCGCGGTATTTAACATACCCGAGGTAAGCACCCGAACATTGCCTTTCCCCTAGTGATACTAAACAAAGAGTCCACTCGTTGGTGCCATCCCTCATGATATACATCACACGCATCATCCATGAGGGCACACAACGGTGTGCCTAGGGCCTGTGAAGACAGCGCATGATCGTCCATTCCGATACGACCCCGTATCGAGAGTGACCATGCCACTCCCACCACTAGTAATGCGGGCTCCTTGCTAGTAGCCACCAAAGTTATCAACAAAGCCCCTTCCCATATAGGGGTAGAGTGGTTGTACATGTAAGGTTGGGACGGTCGACAAATCTTAAATCTAATCCGTTTTTGAAAACCACACACACTCACTTGCTTCGGTACGCCACTTCTTTATCAAGTGACTACCTAGATCATCATCATCTCCCTCGGGCATTAGTCGCACCCGACAGTTTTTTTGAATAGTCTTTGAAATTAATTGTGGGCAACTATTGATACTTGTGGGCATTAAGACATCGGTTGGCGGAACCATGTCATGTTAGGTAACTTTGTAGTGAAAACTCCTGATATTCCTTTGTTGTAGGAAAAGAAACTAAAATCAGCTTTTATGCAAAAAAACTCAGATACAGAGCCACAAAGCCTTACTGCATATAGAATAGTTTTTATCTTCTATTCTGCTATGGTGATCTTGCCGGTACATTCAATGTACTGACCTACACGGCTGTAACGTCTTATGTTGCAGATAAGCTCGACGACGGGTAAGACTACGATTCAGGGTTACGGTCTGCACTCAACCTGTCGTTGGTGTTATTGGGACTCCACTCTCGTTGACTGTTTCCGCTGAGATTTTAAGGTATATATCAATTTTACGTTAATTAAATGTGATTGCACTTTGATATATACATTGATGTACTGTGTGTGCCAGCATACTGATCCAGGGATGGCACAGAACACACGGAGGCTTGACTCGTTTTGAGTCGTGTTGCTACAATACGGGAGATCAAGAACCCCAAATGGTTGGAAAACCTGGTGATGGTACCAAAGAAAGACAAATCCCGGCGGTTGTGTGTCGACTTAAAAGACCTTAACAAGGCCTGCCCTAAGGACCCTTTCCCCTTACCACGCATAGACCAGATTATTGATGCCACAGCCGCACACGACTCATTGTGTTTCCTCGATGCTTATTCCGGATACCATCAGGTCAAAATGAAGGAATCCGATCAAGTTGCAACCGCATTCATCACCCCTTATGGGCCATTCTGCTTCAACACGATGCCTTTCGGGCAAAAAATGCTAGGGCTACATACCAGCACATTTCTCAAAATAGATCGGTAAAACAGTCGAGGCATACGTGGATGATGTGGTCATCAAAACCAAACACGTCAGCCAATTGATTGATGACCTAAGGCAAACCTTTGCTAGCTTACATCAATACGATATACGACTCAATCCGGAGAAATGTGTCTTCGGAGTTCCCACCGGTAAACTGCTCGGATTCATCATTTCCCATAGAGGAATATAAGTGAATCCAGCTAAGATCTGCGCCCTATCGGAACTTGCAATTCCCATGGAGCTAAATCATGTCTAGAGGTTGGCGAGTTGCGTGGCGGCGTTAAGCCGCTTTATCTCCTGCCTAGGTGAAAAGGCTTTACCGCTCTACAGGCTGCTGAAACGAACCAACAATTTCGAATGGACCGATGATGCAACAGCTGCGTTAGAAGAAATCGAAACACTGTTGGCAAACAACCCCATACTCATAGCACCAGGCGTTGGTGAGCCAATGTTATTGTACATATCGACCACCAACCAAGTCGTTAGCGCAATGCTCGTCGTCGAACAAGAGGAGGAGGGACACAAATTTCGGATACATAAGCCGGTCTATTACGTGTCAGAAGTACTAACGCAATGCAAGTCCTGATACCCGGATTACCAGAAGATAGCCTATACAATATTTATGGTATCATAGAAACTAAGACACTACTTTCAAGAGTGTTCGATCATGGTGGAATCCGAAGTACTCCTGAATGACATGGTCAACAACAAGGATGCCACCGGCCGCATAGCCAAATGGGCCATGGAGCACATTCCTTTTGAAATTGTCTACAAGCCACGATGAGCTATTAAATCTCAGGTGCTCGTCGATTTCCTCGCCGACTGGACAGAGCCGAGCTCCCCGGGGAATATAGTACATACACCCATTGGACGATGTACTTCGACGGATCCAAAACATTGGTCGGACTGGGGGTTGGAGTTATTATCACATCCCCCATTGGCGAGAATGTCCAATACGTGTTGCAAATCATGTATGCTGATTCGAACAATCCAGCCGAATACGAAGCAGTTTTACATGGTCTTCGGATGGCAGCTTCAATGGGCATAAAACGGCTGGAGGTACGGGGAGACTCCAACTTGGCCATCTCTAAAATCAACAGTGAATTCGATGCCAAAAACCTAAGATGGCGGCATATAGAAATGTCGTCCTCAAGATATTTGCATGTTTCGAGGGGCTCGAATTCCATCATGTCGCTAGAGACAACAACCAAGCCGCTGACATACTGGCCCACAGGGGCCAAACGCGACCACGTCCCAAAAAACACTTTCCTGGAACAGCTCTTTAAGCCATCGGTGGTTTGGTAGGACGATAATAAGGGTGCCAGACTCATCAGCGTGGAAGAGGTTGTTCCCCTCCGAATGAACCAGACGACCAAATCATCGGTGGCTCCATAATGGATGAAACGCCCTCGGCTCATGAGGTCATGGTAGCAGTCACGCCATGGACCGAGGCCTTCCTTGCCGACCTTCTTCATAAAGAGTTCCCCGATGATTAGACTGAGGCGTGATGCATAATTCGGTGATCCAAGGCCTATAAAATCCACGAGGGTGAGTTATACAAGAAAAGCACCACTAGAGTACTACATCGGTGCATATCTGAGGAAGAAGGACATCAACTCTTAGACAAAGTACATGCAGTAATGGGCGGCCATCACGTCACGGCAAGGGCCTTAGTAAGCAAGGCCTTTCGGGCTAGTTTCTTCTGGCCCACCGCTCGAGTGGACGCCCAGTCGCTTGTTCATCATTACGTGGGATGTCAACTTTTTGCAAATCAAAGCCACATGCCCCCAACAACTCTTTGGACCATTCTGATTACCTAGAATTTTGCGGTCTGGGGGATGGATATGGTCGGACCACTTAAAGGGGGGGGGGACCAAGAAGAATAAATACCTAATGGTCATGGTTGACAAGTTCACCAAATGGATCGAAGCAAAACATGTCAAATCAGCCAAGTCCGAACCAGTAATCGACTTTAGATCCGGCCTGGTACACCATTACGGCGTCCCGCACAGTATAATAATGGACCAAAATATCCAACTTCACAGCCCAAGATGTCAAAGACTGGTGCGCAAAAATGGGCATCAAGCTCGATTACGCATCGGTGTATCACCTGCAGACCAATGTACAAGTCAAACGGGCCAACAGCCTCGTCATGAGTGGTAACCACATTTGGTCCGATCTATGCATGAGTCCGACTGCCATTGGGTAGAGGAGCTTGACTCTGTTCTATGGGTTCTACGTAGCACCCCTAATCGATCAACCGGGTACACACCGTTCTTCATGGTCTATGGGGCGGAAGCAGTCCTTCCCTGTGATATTATTCATGACTCACCAAGGGTGCGCATGTACGAGAAAAAGGAGGCCGAGTTAGATCGGCAGGACGACCTGGATGCCTTAGAAGGAGAGTGCGACATAGCTTGGGCTCATTATACTTTTTATCAACAGCAGGCCCGACGTTACCAAACTAGGGAGGTCAGGGCAAAAGCGTATAATGTGGGTGAAATCGTCCTACGGCTCCCGGAGAAGCAGAAGCATAAACTCAACCCCAAATGGGAGGGTCCCTTCATAATTGACGAAGTTCTCGCATGAGGGGCTTACCGTCTTCGAAACCCGTCGGATAACCGCCTTGAACCAAACCCATGGAACGCATCTCGTCTTTGGTGCTTCTACGGCTAGACCGGTGTCGTCATACTCTTTAACCTCCTCTTTCTTTTATTTCATTTTCTTTATTTTTTCCTTTCCCTCCGACCTTGATTTTTTGCAGGTTTGGATTTTTCTTTTCTTCCCAAGTCTATGTTTTGTTAAACTGATCTTGTATTAAGATTTTCGGCATACATCCTCAAATGTTAAATCTGAACACAACACCTAGGGGCTTCTTCCCGAAGCTGATGATTTTATATTGTAAGCATCTATTCACATTTAACGTGTATGCACATTTCCCTTGTCAATTTTTAAGAAATTCTATGCATCAATTCGAAGTAAGATTTTTGCCATGTTGGGTTGCCTTGCTCCTGTGTTTACCCTCTACGTTCCCGATTGTTCGGCTAGAGAGTAAAGAGAGAACCTCTACGATTGTTACGACTGAGTTATCCGGATACGTACCTCAGACGGGTGAAGACAAAAACTAGCAATCTTCAGCAGAAAATTGGTCAGCTACAATGGAAACAACAAATAAAATTATGGTTGTATCACCATTACTCGGGCTTCTTTTCTCGCAAAAGCCATTAGTCACATACTAGCAGTATACGGCCTTACTACCTACGATTTACGTAGTAGCCTGAAGTAAGGTACCGATACAGGTACTATTTTCTTCGAAAGATGTTTCTGATGCTAAGCGGTAATATAACATATCTCCTTGTGTGCTTTTTGTCTGTTTGCACCAAATGGCCAGATTGGCTGGTTCCCCGAACATAATTCACTCTTATCAAGTAATATTTTATATGGAACACTCCCAAGCTCTTAGCATGGGAGGTTGAAGCCGACGACCGGTTAAGACAAAGTTTACAACACAGACTGAGCAATTTTTTGATTATCAGTACATAGTTACATACAATCATACATTTGGCTGCTGGTCGAGATTGTCTATAAAGGCATCTAGGGCGCAATCTTCCTGCGAGAGACGAGCGGATGGCATCACTTGGTCGTACACCAAACGAAGCGGCACTTCTTGCCCATCAGGCCCTGCTAGCCCAACCCGAGCCATATGCTCGGGATTAAGGCTGGTATATAGTGTCTTGACCATTGCCCATGCCTCTCGTGCTCCCTCCCGATAGGCCGATGTCTTCCATAACTCGAACTGACTCCGGGCTCCCTTGAACCAATCAACCAGTTCAGCCATCCCCTTCGGAGGATGCTCTGCAGGCCATAATGCTTTTATCATGCTCCTCATAGACTTCTGAGACCACTCATGAACGGCGGAGAATTCCTTCATAAGTCTTCCCCGGTAGGATCCGATCTCTTCTTCGGGTCGCCCGGTTAGGAGACCTATACATGAGTCGAGGCATGTCCATTACACTTCATGTATAATAAGTACCCTCAAATGTTAGAATCACATTTACCAAACATGCCCCTCTGTAATTTCCGGTTCTCTTCTTGGGCCTAGGCCAATTGAGTCTTTAAGCTCTCAATTTCTTCGGCATGCTCCTGGTTTTCCGCCTAGAGGCATTTCTTCTCCTCAAGGTTTCGTTGCAACAAAAGGGAGACGGCCTCATGCTGGGACTCAGCGTACCTCTGAGATTCTCGCGCTGCATCTAAATCCTTTTGCTGTTGCCCTATAGACTGAGCTGCTACAAAGTGCCCTAGCGTCAGCACGGGATTATATACTTAGATCGGCAGAATGGATATACTTAGCATGCGCCTCCCGGGTGAAATTATTTACTTGTTCCAGATCAGCCTTCACGTCTTCCACCTGGGTTTGGCTTGCCTCCAATTCCATGGCTCATTTCTTGTTCTACTGCCTTGAGGCCTATATCATCAATAAAATGTTATGTGGATCCTTAACTCGGTCGTCCCGACCAATTCAAGGATCAGGCGCTAGTGGGTTCACACGTGTGTTTGGATTCTTATAACCCATCACTCACCTTCAGGCTGGAAGATATCAGCTGCACTGCTTCCCCAAGCCCAGCTCGGGCAGCTCCGATGTCCGCGTCTGTCGAACATAGAGTGTTAAACTCGTGTTCAGAGAACACCGGGTGGCGTAGTGCCTCTCACCGTCGTCGGTGATTCATCGCACTTTCCACCTCGGATTTGGTGAGCGATACTACGTCCCCGGAATCCGCGACGGGTTCAGCATGAGCAGGAGATCTTGTCTCATGGGTAATTCTAGGCACCTCGGCAGCATTCTCGGCAGAAGACAGTTGTACTTGCTTCCTGAATATTTTAGCATAAGATCCTCTGTGAAATCTTTAGCGACAATGATAACAATGGATTAAGCGACCGAACAAAGTACCTTTTGGTTATGCGAGTTGTCAGAGGTGTCCCCGCGGCCGGGTCACATGAAGGATTCATGTTGATGTCCGGTCCAGGCATTGCCGCCGTAGCCGACGCTCGTCGTGCGGACCGACAATGTTTGGGAGCTGAGGCCCGCGTGTTTGGATCGACGGAGGGCGCTTGGCTTTTATGGGGAGAATTTTTCTTCTTGCTGGTAATAGGGGAGGGGACTAATCTGGGGTGATCGGCTATGATAGCCACCTTGGAGCGATTGAGGCTCTCTTGGTAAAAGACCCCGTCCAGATCGTCATGGAATCCCGGATCATCATCACAAGCATAGTTCTCTGGTTGGGGGGCAGACAGTTGACTGTCTCGACAAAGCTCCTCCATTCCCTTTCTTACAAATTAAAAGCTCCGGTCAAAAAGAGGGCGGATGAAAATACCGAACTCAGGTCAAAAGATCGAAAGGCTTACCCATTCGGTGGGGTTGTAGCTTGACAAGCCCTCCTTCACCAGCAGCCGAACAAAGTCTTCCTTTTCCCCTTTGTATAGGTCGGAAAGTGCGGCGGCCAATGCCGCTTAATTGGCGGGGCCCAGTCGTCGGGAGCGAGTGGTGTGACTTGTCCCGTTGTAATGCCATAGAGGGTGTATTCTTTGTTGAAGAGGCTGAATGCATCGGGTGATGGCGGCGGCCATTACATCAATCATGGTCAGCTTGTGATGAGCCAGTAGCCTCACGTGGGTGGCCAAGCACCTCGGCTGAAAGCGTTTTTATGGTGCTTCTTGCTTGAAGTTTTTTCTGATGGGGAAGAAGATGAAGATGTGGCCTAAAACCATGATTTAGTTTTTTTAAATGGCTAGAGCTTTCTTTGAAGGAAGGGTAGTCTTCTAAAAAAGTTGCTGGACCGCTCGTCTCCCATAGGTGCATGAGGATCGAGAAGCGCTGAAAGTTATTACAATGGGTACTGCAAGTGCTTGACGTTTGAGATTTTGCCGATGACAGGATGGTTGACGAACAAGAAGGGATAAAGGGACTCGCCTCGCAAGCCAAAGATTTTGATGCGCAAGATTGTCCGGATAGTGTACCTCGGCATTGGAGGCTAGTCTGGGGGCTACTGAGGGACTCCTGGATTAAGGGGTCCTCGAATGGCCAGCCTATTTCTTATGGGCCGGACTCATGGGCTGCTTACTGGGCATAGGATTGATTGAAGGCCCTGTCGCTAGGGAGGAAGCCTTAGGAGTTGTGGCGTGTTTCCCAAGTTTGGTATAGTCGATAGTAATGTTTTTTCCTTTGATGTGCAACTGACCTACGACGTCTATATAAGCCGAGGGGTTTTAGGGCAGAGAAACTCATCTACGGTTTTAGCTATTTGATCTCAAGGTAGATCAACTTTGTAACTTTCATACCATCAATATAATCAAGCAGGACGTAGGGTTTTACCTCCATAGGAGGGCCTGAACCTGGGTAAACATCGTCTCCTTCGTCCCTTGTTACCATCAATCCTAGTCTCACAGCTCGGGATCCCCTACCCGAGATCCGCCAGTTTTGACACTGACAACATTCTTGTTGTGGTTGCAAATGTTACCATTTTGACTGACTTTGTTATTCTTGATATGCCCGAGGACGACAATATGCCGATCAGCCTCAGTAGACCCTTTCTAAATACTGCAGGGGCTGTTATCGATTGCAATGAAAGCAAGGTTACTTTTCATGTCAATGGCAAGCAACATACCATGCATTTTCCGAAGAACAAAACATTGATTAATAATATTAATGTCATTGAGCCTAGTCCCACGGTTACCATTGGGGATTTTATAATCCCTCTACCTACTGCCAAGAAGAAGAAATATTATAATCTTATTGTTGGGGAGATGAAATCCCCATTGAGGTAACCTAGTAATATACAAAAAAAAATCTTCGGTTTCATGTTTTTCGAAAGCAGTTATTAATAAGACTTGATCAACCTTATTAGTGAATCATTTTCGAAAGACATGTGATTGATGAAATGAGTATTCACAATTCCCTGTATCGCAAGTGTAGTCTCGGTTATTCTAAAATAAAATGCCATGAATTTCCTGTTTTCTGTTTTCCCCGTGCATGAAAACTGACCCAAAATAAAAAGTCTCAGTTTGCCACAAAATTTGACATGAATTTTTCTAATTATATTAGAATTTTTGGCATAAAAATAACATCAGGGAGAAGCACCCGTGGGCCACAAGCCAACAGGGCGCCCCCTGGTCATGCTTTGATGGCTTGTGGGGTCCACAGCCCCCTGCCTTATCCCTTTAGCTCACTCCTTCTCCTACCTCTAGAAAAAGTTCACTCTCTCTCTCATGTTCTTCCACCTGAAACTGAAATTTTTGATCTCTTTGCTCGGAAGTCCTTTTCCAAAACAGTTTTGAGGAATTGTTCCTTGGTATGTGACTCCTCCACTCCTCCAATTTGTTTTTCATTTACTGGTTTATAATTTGCATTATTTGTTGTACTTGGTGCTACAGAAAATGAGCTTGCATGTTGAATTATTTGAGTTCCAACTAGTATGAATGCTTGATAGAGCCTCTAGACACCATATGAGTAGTTGCTATCAATCTTATAAAGTTTTATTGATATACATTTTTGGGCCAAAATTTTCAAAAATTTGTGCTTAGGGAGATGAGTTTGTTTAGGGGGGAACCCTTCAAGGAGGCGTACCTTAGGTGAATCATCGAGCGAGGGCTCGATATGACAAGCCTACATTGAGCCCCGGGCCAATCAGATAGCCATGGCCGATGCCATATCTTGCCGGTGGCCAAGCAATGAGTTCATTATAGGTGCATGTATCAAGGAGGAATTTTATCATTTCATTTGTAATACTGGCCTCACCGACTTCCTTCTAGATAAGTGTGTCCAACACTATAACCTTACCCATACATTCACACACGGATTTCGTAATCAATCACATGCTTCTAGAGTATTATTTAAACTTTATGATAAATCCTTTAGCATGACTCTAGAAGAATTCTCGGTTGCTTGCAAACTTGCACTTTGGGTTTCGCTCGAGAAACCATCTACATCTTATTAAAATATGTTTCTCGCAAGTCTTTGCGTATGAGAGGATAGAGGAGTAACTCAGGCTAGAATTAAAAGTATTTATTTTCCCTCTATTAATTACTTTGCACTATTCAATGGGAAATGCTTAGTAGTAAAACAAGATTGCAGTGCATTATGTGTCCCTGACTTGAGTCTTATTCACACTGCTATGACTGGTGAGCAACGCTTTAACCTTGGTGCAATTGTTGCCCGAAGGTTGTACTCCAACTCTAGTAATGGTGATTTGTATGGAGGCATTTATGCCTCTCGTGTAGCTGCACAATTGAGAGTGTCACCTCAACCTAATGATGCCATTTTGCCCGACACATATTTAGATTATAAAGCTATGCGTTCTCATGAATTTCTTGTGAACCATGTTGGAGCTTATGAGTACAACTTAATATTTGAGAAATATACGCATGTGCCTGTCACTTTGCATGCATCTGCCCTCTTTGATCTTCAGGCTCGACAAAGATAGTATGTTCTTAAGAATGAGGTGCGGGAGTGGAAAGCTGTAGTGGAGGCTACTCGTTTGACGGAGAAGGCGTCTAGGAATTCCCCTACAAGCTACCACTTCAACCATTATCTAAATTGTCAGTGGTGATCACCAAGCTAGGCAAAAGCCTAATCTTGGGGGAGTACCTATTTCTCACCAACCTTACATTCATATTTTCACAATTCATATAATTGTCGGTGTTCATCCTCTATCATTGTATATTCATGTTAGTTTTATTTTTCTGCCTTCTTCTTGTGAGTTTGAAAAAACCAAAAATATTTCTTTGCTTGTTGGGAGCTTTCTCATGTAAATAGTTTTTCTTGTTTTTGTTTTCCTTATTTTGCTTGCTTTAAGAAAAACCAAAAACTCCAAAAATGTTTCGATGTGTTTCCCTGAACTTGTTTTTCCTTTTTGTCGAGTCACTGAAAGCAGAAGACCACGATGAAAATGTTGAATGGCTCCTATATGTTTTATTGTCGATCTAACGAAGAGCCAATATATCCTTGTATTCTCCTTTGTCTAAACTGCCATGGAGATTCCAGCTTAGTCCATGTCATTCTTGGTTTATTATTATTATCATATCCTTTGGTCGTGCGTGCAAGTGGAAGGCGATAATGACGATATTTGATGAAGTGATTGTGGCAAGGGAAGCTGGTATGAACTCTTCTTGTTTTGCATTTTTCTAAATATGTTTAGCTCGTTTGATCTTGATTCAATATATCATGAGTAAACATGTTTGTGATGACAACTAGAGATTTAGCTTCTCATGCCATGCCTAAATAGCTAGTAGTGGATAATGATTTATCTGATGTGTCAACATGCATTAAAATGGTTATGATGTGGTATGGTAGTATGGTATTTCCCTCTGAGTAATACGAGCGGCTTGACTTGGCCCGTGTGCAAACATGTAGTTGATTCAAAACCAATGCAGACTTCATGATGTTTAAATTCAGAGTTTCTATATCCTACTCATGCTATGTCCAATGTTAATTATCCACAATGCATACCCATGACCATTTTCGCTCACTAGCTGGTTGCTTCTCAACCTATTTCTAGCCTTCACTTGTACTAAGCAGGAATTCTGCTTGTGCATCCAAAACCTTAAACTAAGTTATTCCACATGAGTCCACCATACCTACGTATATGCGGTGTTACCCTCCTATTCCAAGTAAATTTGCATGGGCCACCTCTAACTATTCAAACAAACCTTTGTTTTGTGCATTCGACCCGCTCATGGAGTGACGACGTGGTCGGTATTTTCCATGCTAAGTGAGTTATTCTCAAGACGGTCGTTTATTCGTCGTCATTGCACAAGAGAGGCTGGTAAAAAGGATGTCGAGTCCTGCATAATCAAAATTAATTAACAAAACTCCTTGGGATAGTTGATATGTTGGCAGGCATCCGTGGATTCGGTTAGCCATGGTTCGTGTATGGATGGTAGATAGGAGTAAACTTTACTATTCTGTTTGGGAACCACCTGTGGGGACCCCGACTCATAAGTCGTGATCACTGAATGTACGTGCATAGTGATCCTAGAGATCAATGCTCACTAAACACACAGAAACTGAATAACAAGAGTCTTACATCCATTACATACCGCTTTACTCAATTATGGCCTTCATGGCCAAGCCTTCATGTGACTGCAGCGGAAATCTTCAACGATAGCGTGAACCCATGCCATCTGCCTTAACCTATAGGCATTCTAACTGGGAAGCGTCCTAGCTCGCACGTCCGTCACCAAGGTATTCTTCATCATAACCTGATCGTTCAAGCCTGGCCAATAAAATAACCAGTGGCAAGACAATCAGTACTTTGAATGTACTCGCAAGCAACCCATGTTTGGAACAAGGCAATAACAATGCATGATATAGCACTAATAGGTAAGTTTTGCAGAAAGCTAGTTTTGAGTGCAATGACATGATCAAGTAACTTAAGTAAACATGCATCAACCATGAACATGGGTTCATAAGAACACGTCACAGTCATCATCAGCAGCAGGGGGTGGACGTCTCATGTTCAACCATCACACCAAGTCCTCAGACTTGTCTCATGTACCATCTGAACATCTAATGTTCATTTGTCATACCAAGTCATCCGACTCGACTCAAATATCATCCTTGTCACCACACACACACACACCCCAAGTTTGTGAAAACATCTGGACGTGGCATAAGCAGCACCACCCAACTGTCCTTGACCATGGACACGGCTATTTGAATACTTTTACACTCTGTAGAGGTTGCACACTTTACCCACAAGATTCGGGGAACTTCCATGTCATCCACGACTCGCGGTATATTACATACCTGAGGTAAGCACCCGAACAATGCCTTTCCCATGGCGATACTAAACAAAGAGTCCACTCATTGGTGCCATCCCTCATGATATACATCACTCGTATCATCCATGAAGGCACGCAACGGTGTGCCCGGTGCCTGTAAAGACAGCGCATGACCTTCCACTCTGGGACGACCCCGTCTTGAGAGTGACCTCTTCACTCTCGCCACTAGTAATGCGGGCTCCTTGCTAGCACCAACCATAGTAATCAACAAAGCCCCTTCCCATATAGGGGTAGAGTGGTTGCACATGTCAGGTTGGGATGGTCGACAAATCTTAAACCCTCCATTTTCGAAAACACACACTCACTTATTCCGGTACACCATGTTGGGAGACGTAGTAGTAAATCAAAAAATTTCCTACGCGTTCACCAAGATCCATCTATGGAGAAACCAGCAACGAGCAAGGGGAGAGTGGATCTTCATACCTTTGAAGATCGCTAAGCGGAAGCGTTACAAGAACGCGGTTGATGGAGTCGTACTCGCAGCGATTCAGATCGCGGTAGATCCGATCAAGTGCCGAACGGACGGCACCTCCGCGTTCAACACACGTGCAGCCCGGTGACGTCTCCAACACCTTGATCCAGCAAGGAGGAAGGAGAGGTTGGGGAAGGGCTCCAACAGCAGCACGACGGCGTGGTGGTGGTGGAGTAGCAAGGTATTCCGACAGGGCTTCGCCTAAGCGCTGCGGAGGAGGAAGAAGAGAGGTAGGGCTTTGCCGTGAGAGAGAGAGATCAAATCTTGTCTCAAAACATCCAAAACCTCAAGTATATATAGGAGGAGGGACGTGGAGGGCTGGCTTGGCCTCTACTCCAAAGAGGAGATGGCCGGCTGAATTAAAGGGAGAGTCCACCTCCCACAAGGGAGGTGGATCTCCTCCTTTTAAATCCTTTTTGCCTTATCTCCTTATCTCCAGCCGCATGGGCCTTTAGCAAAAGTCTTGCCCAGCCCAATAAGGGCTGGCACACTTTATCTAACAGCCCATGTGGTCCTTTGGTCGTCACACCCCTCCCGGGGGTCCTCCGGCACCCTCCCGGCACTCCCGGTACACTACCGATGAGCCCGAAAACTTTCCGGTGACCAAAACTGGACTTCCTATATATCAATCTTTACCTCCGGACCATTCCGGAGCTCCTCGTGACGTCCGGGATCTCATCCGGGACTCCGAACAACCTTCGGTAATCACGTATACCTTTTCCCTATAACCCTAGCGTCATCGAACCTTAAGTGTGTAGACCCTACGGGTTCGGGAGACACGTAGACATGACCGAGACACCTCTCCGGCCAATAACCAACAGCGGGATCTGGATACCCATGTTGGCTCCCACGTACTCCACGATGATCTCATCGGATGAACCACGATGTCAAGGATTCAATCAATCCCGTATACAATTCCCTTTGTCTATCGGTATGATACTTGCCCGAGATTCGATCGTCGGTATCGCCATACCTTGTTCAATCTCGTTACCGGCAAGTCTCTTTACTCGTTCCGTAACACATCATCCCGTGGCTAACCCCTTAGTCACATTGAGCTCATTATGATGATGTCTTACCGAGTGGGCCCAGAGATACCTCTCCGTCACACGGAGTGACAAATCCCAGTCTTGATTCGTGTCAACCCAACAGACACTTTCGGAGATACCCGTAGCGTACCTTTATAGCCACCCAGTTACGTTGTGACGTTTGGCACACCCAAAGCATTCCTACGGTATCCGGGAGTTACACAATCTCATGGTCTAAGGAAATGATACTTGACATTGAAAAGCTTTAGCAAACGAACTACACGATCTTGTGCTATGCTTAGGATTGGGTCTTGTCCATCACATCATTCTCCTAATGATGTGATCCCGTTATCAACGACATCCAATGTCCATGGCCATGAAACCGTGACCATCTATTGATCAACGAGCTAGCCAACTAGAGGCTTACTAGGGACATGTTGTGGTCTATGTATTCACACATGTATTACGGTTTCCGGTTAACACAATTATAGCATGAACAATAGACAATTATCATGAACAAGGAAATACAATAATAACCATTTTATTATTGCCTCTAGGGCATATTTCCAACAGTCTCCCACTTGCACTAGAGTCAATAATCTAGTTCACATCACCATGTGATTAACACTTACATCACCATGTGATCATATCATCATGTGATTAACACCCAATAAGTTTCGGGGTTTGTTCATGTTCTGCTCGTGAAAGAGGTTTTTAGTCAATGGGTCTGCGACATCAGATCCGTGTGTACCTTGCAAACTTTCCATGTCATATTTGTAGATACTGCTCCCACGCTCCACTTGGAGCTATTCCAAATGGCTGCTCCACTATACATAGCCAGATTTCTACTAAGAGTCATCCGGATTGGAGTTAAAGCTTGCATCATCGTAACCCTTTACGATGAACTCTTTATCACCTCCATAATCGAGAAATATTTCCTTAGTTCTCAAGTTACTAAGGATAACTTTGACCATTGTCCAGTGATCCACTCTTGTACCCCTTGACAGACTCATGGCAAGGCACACACAGGTGCGGTACACAGCACGGCATACTATATAGAGCCTATGGCTAAAGCATAGGAGATGACACTCATCTCTTCTTTATCTTCTGCCGAGGTCGGGTATTGAGTCTTACTCAATTTCACACCTTACAATACAGTCAAGAACTCCTTCTTTGACCCATCTATTTTGAACTCCTTCAAAAACTTGTCAAGGTATGTCTTCGTCGAAAAAAAAAACTTATCAAGCGAATAGATCTATCCCTATAGATCTTGATGCTCAATAAAATAGTAGCTTTATCTGGGTCTTCCTTTGAAAAAACTCTTTTCAAACAACCCTTCATGCTCTTCCAGAAATTCTACATCATTTCCGATCAATAATATGTCAACTACATATTCTTATAAGAAATTCTATAGTGCTCCCACTCACTTTCTTGCAAATACAAGTTTCTCATAAACTTTGTATAAACTTAAACACTTTGATCACCTCATCAAAGCATATATTCCAACTCCGAGATTCTTGCTCCAGTCCATAGAAGGATCGCTGGAGTTTGCATATTATTAGCATCCTTAGGATTGACAAAACCTTCTGGTTGTATCACATACAACTCTTCCTCACAGAAACCATTACGGAAACCTTGTTTTGTCATCCATCTGCCAGATTTCATAATCGAAAAATGCAGCAACTGCTAACAAAATTTTAATAGACTTTTAGCATCGCTACAGATGAGACAATCTCATCGCAGTCAACTCCTTGAACTTGGCGGAAACTTCTTTGCGACAAGTCGAGCTTTATAAACGGTGACATTTCACCATTAGCGTCTATGTTTATTTCAAAGGTCCATTTGTACTCAATGACCCGCCATTCAACAGGCAAGTCTACCAAAGTCCATACTTGGTTTTCATACATGGATCCTTTCTCGGATTTCATGGCTCCTAGCCATTTGTTGGAATCCGGGCCCACCATCGCTTCTCCATAGTTCGTAGGTTCATCGTTGTCCAACAACATGATTTCCAAGACAGGGTTGTCGTACTACTCAGGAGCAGTACGCGTCCTTGTCGACCTACGAGGTTCGATAGTGACTTGATCCGAAGCTTCATGATCATCATCATTAACTTCCTTTTCAACTGAGTAGGCTCTACAGAAACATCTTTCTGTGTTGCGCTATTCTCTGGTTGAAACAAAGGTTCAACAACCTCATCAAGTTCTATCTTCCTCCCACTCAATTCTTTCGAGAGAAACTCTTTCTCAAGAAAGGACCCGTTCTTAGCAACAAACACCTTTGCGCTTGGATCTGAGATAGAAGGTATACCCAATGTCTCATTAGGGTATTCTATGAAGATGCATTTGTCTGCTTTGGGTTCGAGCTCGCTAGGTGAAAAACCCATTTTCACATAAGCGTCGCAGCCCCAAACATTAAGAAATGACAGCTTAGGCTTCTGTTAAACCACAATTCTCACGGTGTCATCTCAACAGACTTAGATGGTGCCCTGTTTAAAGTGAATGGATTTGTCTTTAATGCATAACCCCATAACGATAGTGGTAAAACGATAAGAGACATCATAGTACTCACTATATCCAATAGAGCACGACTACGACGTTCGAACACACCATCACACTATGGTGTTCCAGGAGGCGTGAGATGTGAAACAATTTCCACATTGTCTAAAATTGCATACCAAACTCGTAACTTAGATATTCACCTCCATGATCGTATCATAGACATTTATCTTCTTGTCACGATGATCTTTAACTTCACTCTGAAACTCCTTGAACCTTTCAAACATTTCAGATTCGTGTTTCATTAAGTAAATATCCCCATATTTACTCAAATCATCAGTGAAGGTAAAGAAAAACAACGATATCTGTTGGGGAACGTCGCATGGGAAACAAAATTTTTCCTACGCACACGCAAACCTATCCATGGTGATGAGCATCTACGAGAGGGAGAGTGGATCTACGTACCCTTGTAGATCGCTAAGCGGGAAGCGTTAAGAAACGCGGTTGGTGTAGTCGAACATCTTCGCGATCCAAATCGCCGAGCGTCCCGCGATCTCATCACGATCCGTCCCGCGATCCAATCACGATCCGTCCCGTGAACTCATCACGGTCCGTCCCGCGATCTCATCACGATCCGTCTCACGATGTTGATCACGATCTGTCCCGCGAACTCATCACGATCCGTTCCGCGATCTCATCACGAACCGTCTCGCGATCTCGATCACGGTCCTTCCGATCTAGCGCCGAACGGACGGCACCTCCGCGTTCAGCACACGTGCAGCTTGATGACGATCTCCACCATCTTGATCCAGCAAGAGGAGGTGGAGAGGAGAGAGAGTTCACCGGCAGCGTGACGGCGCTCCGGTGATGGTGGTGGAGTGATTCCGGCAGGGCTTCGCCTAAGCGCTGCGGAAAACCGATCTAGAGGAGAAACTGTGCACCGGTGAAACGGGTAGCACGTGGCCGGAAATTCTGTCCAAAAACCACCCAATCCACTAGTATATATAGGAGGAGAGGAGAGGAGAGGCAGCCAAGGCCTTTGGGTCGGCCGAAATAGGAGGTGGGAAGAAATCCTACTTCACCTCCAATCCTAGTTGGAGTAGGATTGCCTCCTATTGGCTGATTTTCCACTTTTTGCTTTAGGACTTTCTCTCCTGCGCCATGGGCCTTTGTGGCTGTTTTCCCAGCCCAATAAGGGCTGGTTATTATTCTCCCACAGCCCATGGACCTCTTGGGGTCGAAGTACCCCTCCCGGAGGTCCTCCGGTACACTACCGGCACTCCCGGTACAATACCGATACTCCCGGTACACTACCGATGAGCCCGAAACTTTTCCGGAAACCAAACTGGGACTTCCTATATATGAATCTTTACCTCCGGACCATTCCGGAGCTCCTCGTGACGTCCGGGATCTCATCCGGGACTCCGAACAACCTTCGGTCACCACCATACATAACTCTACACTACCGAAACGTCACCGAACCTTAAGTGTGCAGACCCTGCGGGTTCGAGAACTATGTAGACATGACCGAGACACCTCTACGGTCAATAACCAATGGCGGGACCTGGACATCCACATTGGTTCCTACATATTCTACGAAGATCTTTATCGGTCGAACCTCTATGTCAAGGATTTAGTTAATCCCGTATAACGTCCCCTTTGTTCTTCGGTATGTTACTTGCCCGAGATTCGATCGTCGGTATCTCCATACCTAGTTCAACCTCGTTACTGGCAAGTCTCTTTACTCGTTCCGTAATACAAGATACCGTGACTAACACTTAGCCACATTGCTTGCAAGGCTTGTTGTGATGTTGTATTACCGAGTGGGCCCTGAGATACCTCTCCGTCACACGGAGTAACAAATCCCAGTCTCGATCCATGCCAACTCAACAAACACCATCGGAGATACCTGTAGAGCACCTTTATAGTCACCCAGTTACGTTGCGACGTTTGATACACACAAGGCACTCCTCCGATATCCGTGAGTTGCATGATCTCATGGTCATAGGAACATATACTTGACATGCAGAAAACAGTAGCAATAAACTGACACGATCATATGCTATGTTTGTAGTTTGGGTCTTATCCATCACATCATTCTCCTAATGATGTGATCCCGTTATCAAATGACATCTCATGTCCATGGCTAGGAAACCTTAACCATCCTTTGATCAACGAGCTAGTCCATTAGAGGCATACTAGGGACATGGTTTTGTCTATGTATCCACACATGCATTTAAGTCTCCGATCAATACAATTATAGCATGGATAATAAACGATTATCATGAACAAGGAAATATGATAATAACTAATTTATTATTGCCTCTAGGGCATATTTCCAACAGTCTCCCACTTGCACTAGAGTCAATAATCTAGTTCACATCACCATGTGATTCGCATTGTTATGAATCTAACACCCAATGAGTTTTGGGGCTCGATCATGCTTTGCATGTGAGAGAGGTCTTATAGTCAACGGGTCTGCGATATTCAGATCCGTGTGTACTTTGCAAATCTCTATGTCAAACCGTAAACACTGCTACCACACTCCACTTGGTACTATTTCCAAATGGCTGCTCCACTATACGTATCCAGATTGCTACTACTAGTCATCTGGATAGGTGTTAAAGCTTGCATCGACGTAACTCTTTACGACGAACTCTTTATCACCTCCATAATCAAGAAACATTTCCTTAGTCCTCTGGTTACTAAGGATAATTCCGACCGCTGTCCAGTGATCCACTCCTGGACCACTCTTGTACCCCCTGACAGACTCGTGGCAAGGCACACATAGGTGTGGTACACAGCATGGCATAATATAGAGCCTATGGCTAAGGCATAGGGGACGACATTCATCCTTTCTCTTTCTTCTGCCGTTGTCGAGCTTTGAGTCTCACTCAACTTCACACCTTACAAATCAGACGAGAACTATTTCTCTGGCTGATCCATTTTGAACTCTTTCAAAATCTTGTCAAGGTATGCACTCATTGAAAGTCTCATCAAGCATCTTGATCTATCTCTATAGATTTTGATGCTCAACAATTAGGTAGCTTTATCCAGGTCTTCATTTGAAAAACACTTTTCAAACAACCTTTTATGCCTTCCAGAAATTCTACATTATTTCCGATCAACAATATGTCAACCACATATACTTATCAGAAACTCTATAGTGCTCCCACTCACTTCATTGCAAATACAAGTTTCTCGTAAACTTTGTATAAACTACAAAAACTTTGATCACCTCATCAAAGTGTATATTCCAACTCCGAGATGCTTGCTTCAGTCCATAGAAGGATCACTGAAGCTCTCTCATCTTTTAGCATCCTTAGGACTGACAAAACCTTCTGGTTGTATCACATACAACCTTTCCTCAAGTAAATCGTTAAGGAAACGATGTTTTGACATCCATCTGCCAGATTTCATAATTGAAAACACAGCAACTGCTAACATAATTCCAACAGACTTTAGCACCACTACGAGTGAGAAAGTCTCATCATAGTCAACTCCTTGAACTTGTCACAAACATCTTTGCAACAAGTCGAGCTTTACAAATAGTGACATTCACCATCAGTGTCTGTCTTCATTTTAAAGATCCATTTGTACTCAACGACCTGCCATCCAACGAGCAAGTCTACCAAAGTCTACACTTGGTTTTCATACATGGATCCTATCTCGGATTTCATGGCCTCCAACCATTTTTCGGAATCCGGGCCCATCATCGCTTCTCCATAGCTCGTAGGTTCATCATTGTCCAACAACATGACCTCCAAGACAGAGTTGTCATACCGCTCAGGAGCAGTACACATCCTTGTCGACCTACGAAGTTCGATAGTAACTTGATCCTGAAGCTTCATGATCATCATCATTAACTTCCTCTTCAACTAACGTAGGCTTCACAGAAACATCTTTCTGCGCTGCGCTACTCTCTGGTTGAACAAAGGTTTAATAACCTCATCAAGTTCTATCTTCCTCCCACTCAATTCTTTCGAGAGAAACTTTTTCTCGAGAAAGGACCCAGTTCTAGCAACAAACACTTTGCACTCGGATCTGAGATAGAAGGCATACCCATCTGTTCTTAGGGTATTCTATGAAGATACATTTGTCCGCTTTGGGTTCTAGCTTATTATGTGAAAACATTTTCCACACAAGCATCGCAGCCCCAAACATTAAGAAATGACAGCTTAGGTTTCTGTCAAACCATAATTCACACGGTGTCATCTTAACGGATTTAGATGGTGCCCTATTTAAAGTGAATGTAGTTGTCTCTAATGCATAACCCCAAAAATTATAGTAGTAAAATGATAAGAGACATCACAGTATGCACTATATCAATAGAGCATGACTATGATGTTCGGACACACCATCACAGCATGGTGTTCCAGGTGGCGTTTAGTTGTGAAACAAATTTCACGTTGTCTTAAGTTGTATGCCAAACTCGTAACTCAGATATTCACCTCCACGATCATATCGCGGTCTTTTTTATCTTCTTGTCACGATGATCTTTAAACTTCACTCTGTATTTGCTTGAACCTTTCAAACGATTCAGACTTGTGTTTCATTAAGTAAATATACACTATATCTACTCAAATCATCAGTGAAGGTAAGAAAATAACGATATCCACTGCACGCTACAAGACTCATTAGATTGCATACATCAACATGTATCATTTCCAATGAATCACTTGCCTGCTCCATCCAACGGGGTCCTTTAGTCATCTTGCCCAAGAGGCATGGTTCGCATGTCTCAACCGATTCGAAATCGATGAGTCCAAATATCCATCAGCATGGAGTTTCTACATGCGCTTTATACCAATATGACATTTAGCGGCAGTGCCACAAGTATGTGGTACTATCATTATTAACTTTGTATCTTTTGACATCAATGTTATGAACATGTGTACTACTACGATCAAGATTTCAACAAACCATTCTCACTTGGTGCATGACCATTGAAGGTATTATTCATGTAACCAGAATAACTATTATTCTCTGACTTAAATGAATAATCGTATTGCAACAAACATGATCTAATCATGTTCATGCTCAACGCAAAACACCAAATAACATTTATTTAGGTTCGTTACTAATCCTGAAGGTAGAGAGAGCGTGCGATGTTGATCACATCAACCTTGGAAACATTTCCAACACACATCGTCACCTCACCCTTAGCTAGTTCTCCGTTTATTCCGTAGCTTTTATTTCGAGTTACTAACATTTAGCAACCGAACCGGTATCCAATACCTAGGTGCTACTAGGAGTACTAGCAAGGTACACATCAATAACTCGTATATCAAATATACTTCTGTCGATGTTGCCAGCCTTCTTATCTACCAAGTATCTAGGGTTGTTCCGCTTCAGCGACCTCTCACCTCATAATAGAAGCACTTAGTCTCGGGTTTGAGTTCAACTTTGGGTTGCTTCACTGGAGCGGCAACTGACTTGCTATCCATGAAGTTTCCCTCCTTGCTCTTGCCCTTTTCGAAACTAGTGGTTTGCTTAACCATCAACACTTGACGCTCCTTTTTGATTTCTACCTTCGCGGTGTCAAACATCGCGAACAGCTCAGGGATCAATACTTCTATCCCTGGTGTATTATAGTTCATCACTAAGTTCTAGTAGCTTTAGTGACAGTGACTTGGAGAACTATATCAATCACTATCTTATCTGGAAGATCAACTCCCACTTGATTCAAGCGATTGTAGTACCCAGACAATCTGAGTACATGCTCAACGATTGAGCTATTCTCCTTCATCTTACAAGCAAAGAATCTTGTTGGAGATCTCATATCTCGCAACAAAGGCACGAGCTTGAGATCACAATCTCTGCTCCTAGAACATCTCATATGTTCCGTGACGTTCAAAACGTTTTGAAGCCTCAATTCTAAGCCGTAATGCATGACGCACTAAACTATCAAGTAGTCATCGAAACGTGCCTGTTAGATGTTCACAACATCTATAGACGACGCTAGAGGGGGTGGCGCACCGAGCGGTGCATTAAGGACATAAGCCTTCTGTGCAGCAGTGAGGACAATCCTCAGATCACGGACCCAGTCCGCAATTTTGCTACCAACATCTTTCAATTCTATTTCTCTAGGAACATATAAAAATACAAGGGAGCTACAGCGCGAGCTAGTAATCTACAACATAATTTGCAAAGACACTTTGACTATGTTCATGATAATGAGTTCAATTAATCATATTACTTAAGAACTCCCACTCAAATTGACATCCCTCCGATCATTCGAGTGATACATGATCCAAATTCACCAACTCAAGTCCGATCATCACGTGAGTTGAGGTGGCTGCAATGGTGAACATCATTATGTTGATCATATCTACTATATGACTCATGTTCGACCTTTCGGTCTCTCGTGTTCCGAGGCCATGTCTGTACATGCTAGGCTCGTCAAGTTTAACCCGAGTGTTCTGCGCGTGCAAATCTGGCTTGCACCCGTTGTATGTGAACGTAGAGTCTATCACACCCGATCATCACGTGGTGTCTCAACACGACGAACTTTCGCAACGGTGCACACTCGGGGAGAACACAGTTCATCTTGAAATTCAAGTGAGGGATCACCTTATAATGCTACCGCCGTACTAAGCAAAACAAGGTGCATAAAAGGATTAACATCTCATGCAATTCATAAGTGACATGATATGGCCATGAACTTGTGTTTAAGATCTCCATCTTCGAAACACCGGCATGATCTCCATCGTCACCGGCACAACACCATGATCTCCATCATCTTGATCTCCATCAATGTGTTGCCATTGGGGTTGTCACGCCCTGCATGCTTCTACTACTATTGCTACCGTAGCGATAAAGTAAAGCATTACATAGCGCTTAATGATTGACACGCAGGTCATACAATAATTAAAGACAACCCTATGGCTCCTGCCGGTTGCCGTACTCATCGACATGCAAGTCGTGATAATCTATACATCACATGATCATCTCATACATCACATATATCTCATCATGTAATTGGCCATATCACATCACAACATACCCTGCAAAAACAAGTTAGACGTCCTCTAATTGTTGTTGCATATTTTACGTGGCTGCTATGGGTATCTAGCAAGAACGATTCTCACCTACGCATAAACCACAACGGTGATACACTAGTTTGCTTTTCAACCTTCTCAAGGACCGCCTTCGTCGAATCCGATCCAACTAAAGTGAGAGAAACTGTCACCCGCAAGCCATCTAAGCAACAAGTTGCGTCGAGGGAACCGGTCTCTCGTAAGCGTACGAGTAATGTTGGTCCGGGCCGCTTCATCTCACAATCCCGCTGAACCAAAATACGACCAAGGGAGGAAGCAATCTAAGCATCAACGCCCACAAACCTTTTGTGTTCTACTCGAGATCTCATCGAACCATCAACCTAGCTCATGATGCCACTGTTGGGGAACGTCGCATGGGAAACAAAATTTTTCCTACGCACACGCAAACCTATCCATGGTGATGAGCATCTACGAGAGGGAGAGTGGATCTACGTACCCTTGTAGATCGCTAAGCGGGAAGCGTTAAGAAACGCGGTTGGTGTAGTCGAACATCTTCGCGATCCAAATCGCCGAGCGTCCCGCGATCTCATCACGATCCGTCCCGCGATCCAATCACGATCCGTCCCGTGAACTCATCACGGTCCGTCCCGCGATCTCATCACGATCCGTCTCACGATGTTGATCACGATCTGTCCCGCGAACTCATCACGATCCGTTCCGCGATCTCATCACGAACCGTCTCGCGATCTCGATCACGGTCCTTCCGATCTAGCGCCGAACGGACGGCACCTCCGCGTTCAGCACACGTGCAGCTTGATGACGATCTCCACCATCTTGATCCAGCAAGAGGAGGTGGAGAGGAGAGAGAGTTCACCGGCAGCGTGACGGCGCTCCGGTGATGGTGGTGGAGTGATTCCGGCAGGGCTTCGCCTAAGCGCTGCGGAAAACCGATCTAGAGGAGAAACTGTGCACCGGTGAAACGGGTAGCACGTGGCCGGAAATTCTGTCCAAAAACCACCCAATCCACTAGTATATATAGGAGGAGAGGAGAGGAGAGGCAGCCAAGGCCTTTGGGTCGGCCGAAATAGGAGGTGGGAAGAAATCCTACTTCACCTCCAATCCTAGTTGGAGTAGGATTGCCTCCTATTGGCTGATTTTCCACTTTTTGCTTTAGGACTTTCTCTCCTGCGCCATGGGCCTTTGTGGCTGTTTTCCCAGCCCAATAAGGGCTGGTTATTATTCTCCCACAGCCCATGGACCTCTTGGGGTCGAAGTACCCCTCCCGGAGGTCCTCCGGTACACTACCGGCACTCCCGGTACAATACCGATACTCCCGGTACACTACCGATGAGCCCGAAACTTTTCCGGAAACCAAACTGGGACTTCCTATATATGAATCTTTACCTCCGGACCATTCCGGAGCTCCTCGTGACGTCCGGGATCTCATCCGGGACTCCGAACAACCTTCGGTCACCACCATACATAACTCTACACTACCGAAACGTCACCGAACCTTAAGTGTGCAGACCCTGCGGGTTCGAGAACTATGTAGACATGACCGAGACACCTCTACGGTCAATAACCAATGGCGGGACCTGGACATCCACATTGGTTCCTACATATTCTACGAAGATCTTTATCGGTCGAACCTCTATGTCAAGGATTTAGTTAATCCCGTATAACGTCCCCTTTGTTCTTCGGTATGTTACTTGCCCGAGATTCGATCGTCGGTATCTCCATACCTAGTTCAACCTCGTTACTGGCAAGTCTCTTTACTCGTTCCGTAATACAAGATACCGTGACTAACACTTAGCCACATTGCTTGCAAGGCTTGTTGTGATGTTGTATTACCGAGTGGGCCCTGAGATACCTCTCCGTCACACGGAGTAACAAATCCCAGTCTCGATCCATGCCAACTCAACAAACACCATCGGAGATACCTGTAGAGCACCTTTATAGTCACCCAGTTACGTTGCGACGTTTGATACACACAAGGCACTCCTCCGATATCCGTGAGTTGCATGATCTCATGGTCATAGGAACATATACTTGACATGCAGAAAACAGTAGCAATAAACTGACACGATCATATGCTATGTTTGTAGTTTGGGTCTTATCCATCACATCATTCTCCTAATGATGTGATCCCGTTATCAAATGACATCTCATGTCCATGGCTAGGAAACCTTAACCATCCTTTGATCAACGAGCTAGTCCATTAGAGGCATACTAGGGACATGGTTTTGTCTATGTATCCACACATGCATTTAAGTCTCCGATCAATACAATTATAGCATGGATAATAAACGATTATCATGAACAAGGAAATATGATAATAACTAATTTATTATTGCCTCTAGGGCATATTTCCAACAATATCCACTGTGTGTTTTAACACTCATTGGACCACATACATCAACATGTATTAATTCCAATAAGCCACTTGCCCGCTCCATCATATTGGATGACGGGGTCTCAGTCATCTTGCCCAAGAGGCATGGCTCGCATGTCTCAACGGATTCGAAATCGAGTGAGTCAAAAAATCCATCATCATGGAGTTTCTTCATGCGATTTATACCAATATGACATTACGTGGCAGTGCCACAAGCATGTGGTACTATCATTATTAACTTTGTATCTTTTGGTACCAATGTTATGAATATGTGTACTACTACGATCATGATTCGATAAACCATTTCGAGTGGGTGCATGACCATTGAAGGCATTATCCATGTAAACAGAATAACCATTATTCTCTAACTTATATGAATAACCGTATCACACTAATCATGATCTAATCACGTTCATGCTCAACGCAAACACCAAATAACATTTATTTAGGTTTATCACAAATCCCGAAGGTAGAGAGAGCGTGCGATGGTGATCACATCAATCTTGGAAATACTTCCTACACACATCGTCACCTTTCACCTAGCTAGTCTCCATTTACTCCGTAGCTTTTATTTCGAGTTGCTAACACTTAGCAACCGAACCGGTATCCAATACCCAGGTGCTACTAGGAGTACCAGCAAGGTGCACATCACTAACACATATATCAAATATACCTCCATTGACATTACCAGCCTTCTTATCTACCAAGCATCTAGGGTTTTTCCGCTTCAGCGAACATTCTCCTCATAACAGAAGCACTTAGTCTCGGGTTCGGGCTCAACCTTGGGTTTCTTCACTAGAGCAACAACTGGCTTGCCATTCCTGAAGTTTTCCCTTCTTGCCCTTGCCCCTTTTGAAACTAGTGGTTTAACTTAACCATCAACACTTGATGCTCCTTCTTGATTTCTACCTTCGTGGTGTCAAACATCACGAACAACTCAGGGATCATCTTATCCATCCCTGGCATGTTATAGTTCATCACGAAGCTCTAGTAGCTTGGTGGCAGTGACTTGGAGAACTGCATTAATCACTATCTCATCTGGAAGATTAACTCCCACTTGATTCAAGTGATTGTAGCACCCAGACAATCTGAGCACACGCTCAGCGATTGAGCTATTCTCCTTTATCTTGCAGACAAAGAATCTTGTTGGAGGTCTCATACCTCTCAACATAGGCACGAGCCTGAGATCACAATCTCAGCTCCTAGAAGATCTCATATGTTCCGTGACGTTCAAAACGTTTTGGAGCCTCAATTCTAAGCCGTAATGCATGACGCATTGAACTATCACGTAGTCACCAAAAAGTGCCTGTCATATGTTCACAACATCTACAGACAACGCTTGAGGGAGTGATGCAGTTAGCGGTACATCAAAAACATAAGCTTTCTGTGCAGCAATGAGGACAATCCTCAGATCACGGACCCAGTCCGCATTATTGCTACCATCAACTTTCAACTTACTTTTCTCTAGGATTGTATCAATAAAACTGGGGAGCTACAGCGCGAGCTATCTACGACATAATTTGCAAGGACATTTTTAGACTAAGTTCTTGATAATTAAGTTCATTTAATCAAATTATTAATGAACTCCCACTTAGATAGACATCTCTCTAGTCTTCCAAGTGATACATGATCCATGTCAACTAGCCCGTGTCCGATCATCACGTGAGACGGACTAGTCATCCATGGTGAACATCTTCATGTTGATCGTATCTTCTATACGACTCATGTTCGACCTTTCGGTCTTCCGTGTTCCGAGGCCATGTCTGTACATGCTAGGCTCGTCAAGTCAACCTAAGTGTTTCGCGTGTGTAAATCTGGCTTACACCCGTTGTATGCGAACGTTAGAACCTATCACACCCGATCATCACGTGGTGCTTCGGAACAACGATCCTTAGCAACGGTGCACAGTTAGGGTGAACACTTCTCTTGAAATTTTATTGAGAGATCATCTTATTTACTACCGTCGTTCTAAGCAAATAAGATGTAAACATGATAAACATCACATGCAATCAATATAGTGACATGATATGGCCAATATCATTTTGCTCCTATGATCTCCATCTTCGGGGCACCATGATCATCACTGTCACCGGCACGACACCATGATCTCCATCATCATGATCTCCATCATTGTGTCTTCGTGAAGTTGTCTCGCCAACTATTACTTCTACTACTATGGCTAACGCTTAGCAATAAAGTAAAGTAATTACATGGCGTTTATGATTGACACGCAGGTCATACAATAAATAAGACAACTCCTATGGCTCCTGCCGGTTGTCATAATCATCGACATGCAAGTCGTGAATCCTATTACAAGAACATGATCAATTCATACATCACAATGCATCACATCACATCCTTTGGCCATATCACATCACAAGGCACATGCTGCAAAAACAAGTTAGACGTCCTCTAATTTGTAGTTGCAAGTTTTACGTGGCTGCTATAGGTTACTAGCAAGAACGTTTCTTACCTACGTCAACACCACAACGTGATTTGCCAATTGCTATTTACCCTTCATAAGGACCCTTTTCATCGAATCCGATCCGACTAAGGTAGGAGAGACAGACACCCGCTAGCCACCTTATGCATCTAGTGCATGTCAGGCGGTGGAACCGGTCTCACGTAAGCGTACGTGTAAAGTTGGTCCGGGCCGCTTCATCCCACAATACCGCCGAATCAAGATAAGACTAGTAGCGGCAAGCAAATTAACAAACTCGACGCCCACAACTGCTTTGTGTTCTACTCGTGCATAGATTCTACGCATAGACCTAGCTCATGATGCCACTGTTGGGAGACGTAGTAGTAAATCAAAAATTTTCCTACGCGTTCACCAAGATCCATCTATGGAGAAACCAGCAACGAGCAAGGGGAGAGTGGATCTTCATACCTTTGAAGATCGCTAAGCGGAAGCGTTACAAGAACGTGGTTGATGGAGTCGTACTCGCAGCGATTCAGATCGCGGTAGATCCGATCAAGTGCCGAACGGACGGCACCTCCGCGTTCAACACACGTGCAGCCCGGTGACGTCTCCAACACCTTGATCCAGCAAGGAGGAAGGAGAGGTTGGGGAAGGGCTCCAACAGCAGCACGACGGCGTGGTGGTGGTGGAGTAGCAAGGTATTCCGACAGGGCTTCGCCTAAGCGCTGCGGAGGAGGAAGAAGAGAGGTAGGGCTTTGCCGTGAGAGAGAGAGATCAAATCTTGTCTCAAAACATCCAAAACCTCAAGTATATATAGGAGGAGGGACGTGGAGGGCTGGCTTGGCCTCTACTCCAAAGAGGAGATGGCCGGCTGAATTAAAGGGAGAGTCCACCTCCCACAAGGGAGGTGGATCTCCTCCTTTTAAATCCTTTTTGCCTTATCTCCTTATCTCCAGCCGCATGGGCCTTTAGCAAAAGTCTTGCCCAGCCCAATAAGGGCTGGCACACTTTATCTAACAGCCCATGTGGTCCTTTGGTCGTCACACCCCTCCCGGGGGTCCTCCGGCACCCTCCCGGCACTCCCGGTACACTACCGATGAGCCCGAAAACTTTCCGGTGACCAAAACTGGACTTCCTATATATCAATCTTTACCTCCGGACCATTCCGGAGCTCCTCGTGACGTCCGGGATCTCATCTGGGACTCCGAACAACCTTCGGTAATCACGTATACCTTTTCCCTATAACCCTAGCGTCATCGAACCTTAAGTGTGTAGACCCTACGGGTTCGGGAGACACGTAGACATGACCGAGACACCTCTCCGGCCAATAACCAACAGCGGGATCTGGATACCCATGTTGGCTCCCACGTACTCCACGATGATCTCATCGGATGAACCACGATGTCAAGGATTCAATCAATCCCGTATACAATTCCCTTTGTCTATCGGTATGATACTTGCCCGAGATTCGATCGTCGGTATCGCCATACCTTGTTCAATCTCGTTACCGGCAAGTCTCTTTACTCGTTCCGTAACACATCATCCCGTGGCTAACCCCTTAGTCACATTGAGCTCATTATGATGATGTCTTACCGAGTGGGCCCAGAGATACCTCTCCGTCACACGGAGTGACAAATCCCAGTCTTGATTCGTGTCAACCCAACAGACACTTTCGGAGATACCCGTAGCGTACCTTTATAGCCACCCAGTTACGTTGTGACGTTTGGCACACCCAAAGCATTCCTACGGTATCCGGGAGTTACACAATCTCATGGTCTAAGGAAATGATACTTGACATTGAAAAGCTTTAGCAAACGAACTACACGATCTTGTGCTATGCTTAGGATTGGGTCTTGTCCATCACATCATTCTCCTAATGATGTGATCCCGTTATCAACGACATCCAATGTCCATGGCCATGAAACCGTGACCATCTATTGATCAACGAGCTAGCCAACTAAAGGCTTACTAGGGACATGTTGTGGTCTATGTATTCACACATGTATTACGGTTTCCGGTTAACACAATTATAGCATGAACAATAGACAATTATCATGAACAAGGAAATACAATAATAACCATTTTATTATTGCCTCTAGGGCATATTTCCAACACACCACTCCTTTCTCAAGTGGTTACCCAACTCATCATAATCTCCCTCAGGCATTAGTGGCACCCGACGGGGTTTTCGAAAAGTCTTTGAAAGCATTTTGTTTCTGTCACCATGCATATTCCCGATCCCACTTGCATAGCATCTACTAGCATCCTATCTACACCCACCCGCACGACCCTCATAAGGTGGTAGGGTCATGCACGATGCAAGTGTCAACGGTAAAGTATCGGAAGCATCCCACTAAAGTGGACACCACATCATCGTGATCAATACAACAAAATGAAATGCTATATGCCATGCAATAAAAGGGTTCATAGTCATGGTCAAAGGGCTGCTTGCGTGGCTTAGCAATGTCTTCTAGGTCTTCACACGCTTCTCGTCCACTCCAAGCACTCTGTCTACCTCGTCAATTATTGCCGGAAACAACTGTAATAAGCAACACAACAAGCAAAGAAATAAAAGTGCTCTATAAATAGGAGTTTTATTTTTCCAAGAAACCTCTGGCTATAATAAAAATAACCAAGGAGGTTTTATTGGGTCTGGATCAAGGGAGATTTTTGAATGGAGGAAATTAATGAAATGATGATCCTATTAGAAGTCTATAGAAAATGTTTTGGTAAAAATGTATGGATGCACCCAACAAATAGGGACAATTTTTACAAACATGTGGAAAGTGGTTTCACTGGATTTGGAGTTGGGATGATTTTCCTAGGGATTTTCAAAGTGAGCCATATATAAAGAAATGGTTCAATATTTGACATAGCAGAATAAGTGTAAGTAAAAATGTTCACATCCTCAGATATGATTTTAGATGTACCTAGGAACTTTAATAACTCCATTTGGTGTTGATATGAATGCTCTAGGGATTTTATAAGTAGGGCATATGCTAGTTCAAATCCAATTTTATATTTGAAATATACAAAAAAGTTAGCAGTAAAAATATGTAGGATATAGTTTTGGAAACATAAAGATTTTTGGAACCTCTGGGATTTTGAATCACCAGATTTGGAGTTATAATGGATTTCCTATGAATATTACATCATCTCTGGAAAAAGAAAAGAGAAGGAGGGGGGTTATACCATTGGGCTAAAATGTGCATGGGGTGCTGGATAGCGAATGGGCTGACCCATCTGCTCGACTGCGCGCACGCAAGGCCAAGCCGAAGGCGCACTCTCCCGAATCTGTTTCCGCCATGAGGAAACGTAATTCAGGAAAGGCGCGTCCACTTAGACGTTGGGTCCTAGGGCCTTAGCCACTAACCGGTGGGCCCCGTTGGCAGGTTCTCCTCCCTCCTCCCGCCAGAGCAGGGGAAGGGTAGAGAAGCCTGACCTAGGCATGCGCCGCTGCCCGCCCCAATGTGTCTGGCCACCTCCGGTGGCCGTCTGACCATCGGCGTGCTCGGCAGGAAGCCCTCCCCCGCCCTGGGTGGCTTTGGGGCCGTGGGGAAGTCGAGGGCAGGCGCACCGTCGGCCATGGTGGAGGGCGTTGACAGTGACGATGGATAAGGCGCCTCTGAATACGGGAAGAAGGAGAAGGAGCAAGGGAGATGTGTACGGTGCTGATAGAGGTGCTCTCGTGTGGTTCAAGGGAGAGGAGGGATGTCGGGCTGTGCCAAGCCGGCCGAGGCCGGTGCGTCGCCATGCAGCCATTGGGGGAAGGAGAGGTCACGAGAGGAGCCGGGGGTTGCTAAGGAGGTAGACAGAAGGGAGAGGGGCTACTTAGGGGCGTCCTGGGGGCTAGGGAAGAGGTAGAAGTAGGCGAGCAATGGAGGGAAAGCTTGGGCACACCTCGGATGCTCTCGGGCGCGAAGTGCAAGCGCACCTCAGATGCCTTGGAAGCTTGCACGCGTCGTGAAGAGGCATGGGATGCCGAGGGGAGATTCCTAGCGCGTGTGGATGCCCTGCCATAGCCGGAAACAACCTACATGACAGCTTCTGTCGACAAAGCACCGTTTCTGCATGCCCATTGTGTGGTCACCACGCTAAGGCGTGTCCCGGGTGCCTTTTTGGTCGTCCAAAGCTATCTGGAGTGTGAGGCACGAATGCAGGAGAGTAATGGTGAAGTGGGAGGGTAAATGGAGCTGGGTAGATGGAGTTTTTACAGGGGGTAAGTTTGCAATAGCAAACTGGAGGCTCATCTAAGGGGTTTCTACTGGAGGGTTCTATGGATAAAACCTTGTCCAATGGTCCTAGGAATGGAGGGAGTACATGCACACCAATTTTTAGATCACGGAGATGAGAGGGCAAGGTACTTGTAGTACAAGGCTACACTTACTGCCATAAACTAGATTCAGATGGTTTGCCCATATTTTCCACATGAGCATGCCATATATGGGTTTGGTTTGATGCATAGGATGCTTTGGAAAGGTTTGGGGGCATAATTAGGAACAAAATAGTGGGAGAGGGGAAAGAAGAGGTCTTGGTATGGTAAAAGATAGGGAGATTGAAAGAGTTACCCCACAAATATTTTACCAGAGGCCATGGTAAAGTTATTGGAGGTAGAAGATGGATATAATATGATGTGGTAAAAAGTTGGAGGCAAGGGGAATCCTTTTGGGCCCACTTTGCTTGTCCACTAGTTTATGGAAGAAGGTGTTTGTGCTGTGGTTGGGCTAGGTAGAGGAATACTATGGTCTTGAGATTTACTAGGGGTATATGGTAAGTCCATTTGGTCCTGATCACAAGTTTTGAGATGATTTTAAGAAAGTTGATAATGTAAACTTGGTAAACCCTAGAAATGGACAGAAATGGATTTCTATAGATCTGATCATGCAATCCTATTCCCCTTGATGCACCACTTGATGTATCATCATCATTTGGTTAATAGAGAATGCCCACAAAGTTTGGGATCAATAGGAGATACTTCACAATGTAAAGTTGATCAAATTTGGCTCTAGACAAGAATGGCTTTAGGATAATTTGGTGAACCAAAACAATTGGGACTGAGATGAAACTTGTCAAGATGAACACATATATTATATGTGGCATGCTAGAATTTTCCCGGGTTTATTTGAGAATATTTCTTATAGAAATATTTCAAATCCATGAAATAGGAAGAAATGGTTTTGAAGGGTTTTGTCCAATATCTTGAACATGACCATGTGTTGAAACTCTCATATATGGACAATATATGTCCACTGAGTTTTCCTAAATTTTCTCAAATATTTTTAAAGCATTTAAATAATTTTTCCCTATAAAAGACCATTTCTGGCCTTAAAAAGAAGCCTTTAAATAAAATATGAAAATAGTCTTTTAAAATAATATTTTGTGATTTTGGGAAGTTATATATATAGTAGGTTCCAAATAAAACATTTGGGGAAAAGTATCCACGCAATTTGGGGACTTGTAGTGCAAACCCCAAATCAGGGGGTTTTGAAAACCTAATTTAAATAAATGCTTTTTGGCCAAAATAATATTTTGTAGAAATATAATTAAGTCCTATTCACATGGCATGATCATTGGACAAGAGTTCTAGGTCAAGGGAAAGAGTTTTGAGAGTAGGAGGGATTTATGAATATGGAGCACATGAAGGCAAACAAGAAATCAGCAATCAAGTCAAGCATCACAAGCATAGAAAAAGTTTTAATTAGCCCTGATTTTTCAGTCATGATATCTTAGTCATGAGGCAAATCATAGGGTGTGACACCGCCAATAACGAGTTTAGCATGGAAGATATTGAAAACCTTTATTGTAACGTTGACAAGGAAAGTGCACCACCAAAAACTATATTTTCAATCTTATTTTAAACTTTGAGCTTTGGCACCTCTGCTAACCAATGTTTCCCTCTGCGAAGGGCCTAACTATTTACTTTTATGTCGAGTCATCACCCTCTTATTAAAACCACCAGACCGGAGAGCACTATTGTCATTTTTATGCATTGAGTCTAGTTAATGGTTGGATATGAGCATGACTGGATCTTTTTTACCCTAAATTATTATTGGGGAACGTCGCATGGTAAACAAAAAAATTCCTATGCACACACAAGATCTATCCATGGTGATGAGCATCTATGAGAGGAAGAGTGGATCTACATACCCTTGTAGATCGCTAAGCGGGAAGCGTTAAGAAACGCGGTTGGTGTAGTCGAACGTCTTCGTGATCCAAATCGCCGAGCGTCCTGCGATCTCATCACAATCCGTCCCGCAATCCAATCACGATCTGTCCCGCGAACTCATCATGATCCGTCCCGCAATCCAATCACGATCCATCCCGCGAACTCATCATGATCCGTCCCACGAACTCATCACGATCCGTCTCGCGGTCTTGATCACGATCCTTCCGATCTAGCGCCGAACGGACGGCACCTCCGCGTTCAGCACACGTACAGCTCGATGATGATCTCCGCCTTCTTGATCTAGCAAGAGGGAGCAGAGAGGTAGACGAGTTCTCCGGCAGCATGACGGCGCTGCAGTGATGGTGGTGGAGTAATTCCGGTAGGGCTTCGCCTAAGCACTCCAGAAAACCGATCTAGAGGAGAAACTGTGCACTGGAGGAACGGGCAGCACGTGGCAGAAAATTCTGTCCAAAAACCCTAAAACCTCCAGTATATATAAGAGGAAGAGAGGAGGAGGTTTTTCCCAAGGGCCAAGCCTCTAGGAGTCGGCCGAACCAAGGGGAGGAGGTGGAATCCACCTCCAATCCTAGTAGGACTAGGATTCACCCAATTTTGCCTTTTTCCACCTTTTCTCTTTGGGATTTTTCTCCCTAGCCGCATGGGCTTTGTGTGGGACTTCCACCAACCCACTAAGGGCTAGTATTCACTCTCCCACAACCCATGTAGCCTCTTGGGTCGAAATACCCCTCCCGATGGTCTCCCGGTACACTACCGACACTCCCGGCACACTACCGATGAGCCCGAAACTTTTCCGGCCACCAAAACAGGACTTCCTATATATGAATCTTTACCTCCGGACCATTACGGAGCTCCTCGTGACGTCCGGTATATCATCCGGGACTCCAAACAACCTTCGGTCACCACCATACATAACTCTATACTATCGAAACGTCACCAAACCTTAAGTGTGCAGACCCTGCGGGTCCGAGAACTATGTAGACATGACCGAGACACCTCTACAGTCAATAACCAATAGCGGGACCTGGATGCCCATATTGGCTCCTACATATTCTATGAATATCTTTATCGGTCGAACCTCTATGTCAAGGATTCAGTTAATCCCTTATGATGTTCCCTTTGTTCCTCTGTATGTTACTTGCCCGAGATTCGATCGTCGGTATCTCCATACCTAGTTCAACCTCGTTACCGGAAAGTCTCTTTACTCGTTCCATAATACAAGATCCCGTGACTAACACTTAGTCACATTGCTTGAAAGGCTTGTTGTGATGTTGTATTACCGAGTGGGCCCTGAGATACCTCTCCGTCACACGGAGTAACAAATCCCAGTCTTGATCCATGCCAACTCAACAGACACCCTCGGAGATACCTATAGAGTACCTTTATAGTCACCAGTTATGTTGCGACGTTTGATACACACAAGGCACTCCTCCGGTGTCAGTGAGTTGCATGATCTCATGGTCATAGGAACATATACTTGACATGCAGAAAACAATAGAAATAAACTGACAGGATCATATGCTACGTTTGTAGTTTGGGTCTTGTCCATCACATCATTCTCCTAATGATGTGATCCCGTTATCAAATGACATCTCATGTCCATGGCTAGGAAACCTTAACCATCTTTGATCAACGAGCTATTCTATTAGAGGCATACTAGGGACATGGTTTTGTCTATGTATCCACACATGCATCTAAGTCTCTGATCAATACAATTATAGCATGGATAATAAACGATTATCATGAACAAGGAAATATAACTAATTTATTACTGCCTCTAGGGCATATTTCCAACAGTATCCCACTTGCACTAGAGTCAATAATCTAGTTCACATCACCATGTGATACGCAATGTTATGAATCTAACACCCAATGAGATCTGGGACTCGATCATGCTTTGCATGTGAGAGAGGTCTTATAGTCAACGGGTCTGCGACATTTAGATCCGAGTTTACTTTGAAAATCTCTATGGCAAACTGTAAACACTGCTACCACACTCCACTTGGTACTATTCCAAATGGCTGCTCCACTATACGTATCCAGATTTCTACTACGAGTCATTCGGATTGGTGTTAAAGCTTGCATCGACATAACTCTTTACGACGAACTCTTTATCACCTTCAAAATCGAGAAACATCTCCTTAGTCTTTTAGTCACTAAGGATAATCTTAACCGATGTCCAGTGATCCACTCCTGGATCACTTTTGTACCCCTTGACTGACTCATGGCAAGGCACACACCAGGTGCGGTACACAGCATGGCATAATATAGAGCCTATGGCTAAGGCATAGGTCGTTCATCCTTTCACTTTCTTTTTCTGTTATCGAGCTTTGAGTCTCACTCAACTTCACACCTTACAAATCAGGCGAAAACTTTTTCTCTGACTGGTCCATTTTGAACTCTTTCAAAATCTTGTCAAGGTATGTACTCATTGAAAGTCTCATCTTGCATCTTGATCTATCTATATAGATCTTGATGCTCAACAATTAGGTAGCTTTATCTAGGTCTTCCTTTGAAAAAACTCTTTTCAAACAACCATTTATGCTTTCCAGAAATTCTACATCATTTCCGATCAACAATATGTCATCCACATATACATATCAGAAATTCCAGAAATACAAGTTTCTCGTAAACTTTGTATAGACTCGAAAACTTTGATCACCTCATCAACGTGTATATTCCAACTCCGAGATGCTTGCTTCAGTTCATAGAAGAATCAATGAAGCTTGCACACCTTTTAGCATCCTTAGGACTGACAAAACCTTCTGGTTGTATCACATACAACCTTTCCTCAAGTAAACCGTTAAGGAAACTATGTTTTGATATCCATCTACCAGATTTCATAATAGAAAAATGCAGCAACTGCTAACATAATTCCAACAGACTTTAGCATCGCTACGAGTGAGAAAGTCTCATCGCAGTCAACTCCTTGAACTTGTCGTAAATTTCTTTGCAACAAGTCAAGATTTACAAATGGTGACATTTACCATGACCGTCTGTCTTCATTTTAAACATCCATTTGTACTCAACAACCTGCCGTCCAACAAGCAAGTCTGCCAAAGTCTATACTTGGTTTTCATACATGGATCCTTTCTCGGATTTCATGGCCTCTAACCATTTGTCAGAATCCAGGCCCATCATCGCTTCTCCATAGCTTGTAGGTTCATCGTTGTCCAGCAACATGACCTCCAAGACAGGGTTATTGTACCGCTCAGGAGCAGTACACATCCTTGTCGACCTACGAGGTTTGATAGTAACTTGATCTGAAGCTTCATGATCATCATCATTAGCGTCCTGTTCAACTAACGTAGGCTTCATAGAAACAAATTCCTGTGCTGCGCTACTCTCTAGTTGAACAAAGGTTCAACAACCTCATCAAGTTCTATCTTCCTCCCACTCAATTCTTTTGAGAGAAACTCTTTCTCGAGAAAGGACCCAGTTTTAGCAACAAACACTTTATGCTTGGATCTGAGATATAAGGTTTACCCAACTGTCTTTAGGGTATTCTATGAAGATGCATTTGTCCGCTTTGGGTTTGAGCTCATTAGGTGAAAACCTTTTTCACATAACTGTTGCAGCCCCAAACATTAAGAAATGACAGCTTAGGTTTCTATCAAACCATAATTCACATGGTGTCATCTCAACGGATTTAGATGGTGCCCTATCTAAAGTGAATGTAGTTGTCTCTAATGCATAACCCCAAAATAATAGTAGAAAAACAATAAGAGACATCATAGCAAGCACCATTCGCAATACAGCACGACCATGACGTTCGAACACACCATCACACTATGGTGTTCCAGGTGGCGTGAGTTGTGAAACAACTTTCACATTGTCTAAAGTTGTATGCCAAACTCGTAACTCATATATTTACCTCCACGATCATATCGCAGACATTTTTATCTTCTTGTCATGATGATCTTAAACTTCACTCTGAATTTGCTTGAAACTTTCAAACGATTCAGACTTGTGTTTCATTAAGTAAATATACACTATGCCTACTCAAATCATCAGTGAAGGTAAGAAAATAATGATATCCACCACACGCTACAAGACTCATTGGATTTCATACATCAACATGTATCATTTCCAATAAATCACTTGCCCGCTCCATCCATCTGGAAATGGGGTCCGTAGTCATCTTGCCCAAGAAACATGGTTTGCATGTCTCAACCAATTCGAAATCGAATGAGTCCAAAGATCCATCAGCATGGAGTTTCTTCATGCGCTTTATACCAATATGACATTTAGCGGCAGTGCCACAAGTATGTAGTACTATCATTATTAACTTTGTATCTTTTGGCATCAATGTTATGAACATGTGTATTACTACGATCAAGATTCAACAAACCATTCTCACTGGGTGCATGACCATTGAAGGTATTATTCATGTAAATAGAATAACCATTATTCTATAACTTAAATGAATAACCGTGTTGCAATAAACACGATCTAATCACATTCATGCTCAACGCAAAACACCAAATAACATTTATTTAGGTTTGTCACTAATCCCGAAGGTAGAGAGAGCGTGCGATGTTTATCACATCAACCTTGGAAACATTTCCAACACACATCATCACCTCACCCTTAGCTAGTTCTCCGTTTATTCCGTAGCTTTTAATTCGAGTTACTAACATTTAGCAACCCAACCGGTATCCAATACCCAGATGCTACTAGGAGTACTTGGAAGGTACACATCATTAACATGTATATCAAATATACTTCTGTCGACGTTGCCAGCCTTCTTATCTACCAAGTATCTAGGGTTGTTCCGCTTCAGCGACCGCTCTCCTCGTAATCGAAGCACTTAGTCTCGGGTTTGGGTTCAACTTTGGGTTTCTTCACTGGAGCAGCAACTGACTTGCTATCCATGAAGTTTCCCTCCTTGCTCTTGCCCTTCTCGAAACTAGTGGTTTGACTAACCATCAACACTTGACACTCCTTCTTGATTTCTACCTTCGCGGTGTCAAACATCGCGAACAGCTCAGGAATCATTATTTCTATCCCTGGCATTTTATAGTTCATCACCAAGTTCTAGTAGCTTTAGTGATAGTGAGTTGGAGAACTATATAAATCACTATCTTATCTGGAAGATCTACTCCCACTCGATTCAAGCGATTGTAGCACCCAGACAATCTGAGCACATGCTCAATGATTGAGCTATTCTCTTTCATCTTGCAGGCAAAGAATCTTGTTGGAGATCTCATATCTCGCAACACGGGCACGAGCCCGAGATCCTAATTTCAGCTCTTTAGAACATCTCATATGTTCCATGACGTTCAAAACGTTTCGGGGCCTCAATTCTAAGCCGTAATGCATGACACACTAAACTATCAAGTAGTCATCAGAACGTGCCTGTCAGATGTTCACAACATCTATAGACGACGCTAGAGGGGTTGGCGCACCAAGCGGTGCATTAAAGACCTAAGCCTTCTGTGCAGCAACGAGGACAATCCTCAGATCATGGAGCCAGTTTGCAATATTGCTACCATCATCTTTCAACTCTATTTCTCTAGGAACATACAAAAAATGCAAGGGAGCTACAGCGTGAGCTAGTAATCTACAGCATAATTTGCAAAGACACTAATGACTATGTTCATGATAATGAGTTGAATTAATCATATTACTTAAGAACTCTCACTCAAATTGAAATCCCTCCGGTCATTCGAGTGATACATGATCCAAATTCACCAACTCAAGTCCGATCATCACGTGAGTTGAGGTGGTTTCAATGGTGAACATCATCATGTTGATCATATCTGCTATATGACTCATGTTCTACCTTTCGGTCTCTTGTGTTCCGAGGCAATGTCTGTACATGCTAGGCTCGTCAAGTTTAACCCGAGTGTTCTGCATGTGCAACACTGGCTTGCACCCGTTGTATGTGAACGTAGAGTCTATCACACCCGATCATCACGTGGTGTCTCAACACGACGAACTTTCGCAATGGTGCACACTCGGGGAGAACACAATTCATCTTGAAATTTAAGTGAGGGATCACCTTATAATGCTACCATCGTCCTAAGCAAAACAAGGTGCATAAAAGGATTAACATCACATGCAAATCATAAGTGACATGATATGGCCATGAACTTGTGCTTTTGATCTCCATCTTGAAAGCAACAGCATGATCTCCATCGTCACCGACATGACACCATGATCTCCGTCATCTTGATCTCCATCAACGTGTCGCCATCGGGGTTGTCGCGCCCATCATGCTTTTACTACTATTGCTACCGTTTAGCGATAAAGTAAAGCATTACATAGCGCTTAATGATTGACACGCAGGTAATACAATAATTAAAGACAACCCTATGGCTCCTGTCGGTTGTCATACTCATCGACATGCAAGTCGTGATAATCTATACATCACATGATCATCTCATACATCACATATATCACATCATGTAATTGGCCATATCATATCACAACATACCCTGCAAAAACAAGTTAGACGTCCTCTAATTGTTGTTGCATGTTTTACGTTGCTGCTATGGGTATCTAGCAAGAACAATTCTCATCTACGCAAAAACCACAACAGTGATACACTAGTTGCTTTTCAACCTTCTCAAGGACCGCCTTTGTCGAATCCGATCCAACTAAAGTGAGAGAAATTGGCACCCGCAAGCCATCTATGAAACAAGTTGCGGTTGAGGGAACCGGTCTCTCGTAAGCATACGAGTAATGTTGGTTGAGGATGCTTCATCTTACAATACCGTTGAACCAAAACACGACCAAGGGAGGAAGCAATCTAAGCATCAACGCCCAGAAACTCTTTGTGTTCTACTCGAGATCTCATCTACACATAGACCTAGCTCATGATGCCACTGTTGGGAACGTCACATGGGAAACAAAAAAATTCCTACGCACACGCAAGATCTATCCATGGTGATGAGCATCTACGAGAGGGAGAGTGGATCTACATACCCTTGTAGATCTCTAAGCGGGAAGCGTTAAGAAACGCGGTTGGTGTAGTCAAACGTCTTTGCGATACAAATCGCCGAGCGTCCCGCAATCTCATCATGATCCATCCCGCGATCCAATCACGATCTGTCCCGCCAACTCATCATGATCCATCCTGTGATCCAATCACGATCCGTCCCGCGAACTCATCACGATCTGTCCCATGAACTCATCACGATCCGTCTCGCGGTCTTGATCACGGTCCTTCCGATCTAGCGCCGAACGGACGGCACCTCCGCGTTCAGCACACGTACAACTCAATGACGATCTATGCCTTCTTGATCCAGCAAGAGGGAGCAGAGAGGTAGACGAGTTCTCCGGCAACGTGACGGCGCTGCGGTGATGGTGGTGGAGTAATTCTGGCAGGGCTTCGCCTAAGCACTCCAGAAAACCGATCTAGAGGAGAAACTGTGCACTGGAGGAATGGGCAGCACGTGGCAGAAAATTCTGTCCAAAAACCCTAAAACCTCCAGTATATATAAGAAGGAGACAGGAGGAGGCTTGTCCAAAGGGCCAAGCCTCTAGGAGTCGGCCGAACCAAGGGGAGGAGGTGGAATCCACCTCCAATCCTAGTAGGACTAGGATTCACCCTATTTTTGCCTTTTTCCACCATTTCTCTTTGGGATTTTTCTCCCTAGCCGCATGGGCTTTTTGTGGGACTTCCACCAACCCACTAAGGGCTGGAATTCACTCTCCCACAGCCCATGTAGCCTCTTGGGTCGAAATACCCCTCCCGATGGTCTCCCGGTACACTACCGGCACTCCCGGTACACTACCGATGAGCCCGAAACATTTTCGGCGACCAAAACAGGACTTCCTATATATGAATCTTTACCTCTGGACCATTCTGGAGCTTCTCATGACGTCCGGGATCTCATCCGGGACTACGAACAACCTTCGGTCACCACCATACATAAATCTATACTACCGAAACGTCACCAAACCTTAAGTGTGCAGACCCTGCGGGTTCGAGAACTATGTAGACATGACCGAGACACCTCTATGGTCAATAACCAATAGCGGGACCTGGATGCCCATATTGGTTCCTACATATTCTATGAAGATCTTTATCGGTCGAACCTCTATGTCAAGGATTCAGTTAATCCCGTATGATGTTCCCTTTGTTCATCGGTATGTTACTTGCCCAAGATTCGATCGTCGGTATCTCCATACCTAGTTCAACCTCGTTACCGTCAAGTCTCTTTACTCGTTCCGTAATACAAGATCCCATGACTAACACTTAGTCACATTGCTTGCAAGGCTTGTTGTGATGTTGTATTACCGAGTGGGCCCTGAGATACCTCTCCGTCACACGGAGTAACAAATCCCAGTCTTGATCCATGCCAACTCAACAGACACCCTCGGAGATACCTGTAGAGTACCTTTATAGTCACCCAGTTATGTTGCGACGTTTGATACACACAAGGCACTCCTCTGGTGTCAGTGATTTGCATGATCTCATGGTCATAGGAACATATACTTGACATGTAGAAAACAGTAGAAATAAACTGACACGATCATATGCTACGTTTGTAGTTTGGGTCTTGTCCATCACATCATTCTCCTAATGATGTGATCCCGTTATCAAATGACATCTCATGTCCATGGCTAGGAAACCTTAACCATCTTTGATCAACGAGCTAGTCTATTAGAGGCATACTAGGGACATGCTTTTGTCTATGTATCCACACATGCATCTAAGTCTCCGATCAATACAATTATAGCATGGATAATAAACGATTATCATGAACAAGGAAATATAACTAATTTATTATTGCCTCTAGGGCATATTTCCAACAATTATAATGTTTAGTCATTGCTTGAATCTCGAAGGTGCTCTACATTTATATTTTGCAGTCTCGGAAAGGGCTAGCGGAATACCATGTTATTGTATTATATCATAATTGTTTTGAAAATATGCTGGCATGTGAGATATCTTATTATTGCTTGCTAGTTGGTTATTGATACGTCTCCAACGTATCTACTTTTCCAAACTCTTTTGCCCTTGTTTTGGACTCTACTTTGCATGATTTGAATGGAACTAACCCGGACTCGTGTTGTTTTTAGTAGAATTACCTTGGTGTTATTTTTGTGTAGAAATAAAAGTTCTCGGATAGTCCTGAAAATTGACGGATAATATTTTTGGAATTAATAAAAAATACTGGTGCAAGAATTAATCAAAGGGGGGGCACCTGCAGGCCACAAACCTGCTAGGCACGGCCACCCCTCGTGGTGGTGCCTAGCAGGCTTGTGGGCCCCTCGTGGCTCCTCTGACCTCCTCTCCAGCTCCATATAACCCTGTTTGTCGAGAAAAAAATCAGATAGAAGAGTTCATCGCGTTTCACCATACGGAGCCGCCGCCATTGCCTGTTCTTCCTCGAGAGACCAGATCTGGAGTCTGTTTTGCGCTGCGGAGAGGGGAAATCGACGCCTTTGTCATCACCAACCATCCTTCATCACCAATTCCATGATTCTCTCCACTGTTCTTGAGTAATCTCATTGTGATGAACAAATTTCTAGAGCTAATGCCGAAACTGATAATATTTCTGAATCTAATGAAATTATTGAAACTGAACACTATTAATCACCTGCTAGACCTAGCTCTCCTAGATATGAATTTCCTGATATACCTGAGGGTTATGTTATGGAAGGAGAGGTAGCTAAGGACTTTCTTGGTTGTCAGGATAGAGATGATCTTAAGAAATTGCTTCGCAAGTGGAAGGAAAAATCTCTAAATGCTAGAATGCAATATGATCCTAAGTTTGCTACTTCACCTATCTTTGTTAATGATAAGGATTATGAATTCTCCGTCGATTGTGAGTTAATTACTTTGGTACAATGTGATCCTTTCCATGGTTATGAATCTGAAACTATTATGGCACATCTTACCAAATTGAATGATATAGCCACCCTATTTACTCATGAGGAAAAAATTTGCTATTACTATATTCTGAAGTTGTTTCCTTTCCCATTAAAGGGTGATGCTAAGATATGGTTTAATTCTCTTGCTCCTGGTTGTGTTCGTAGTCCCCAGGATATGATTTATTACTTCTCTGAAAAATATTTTCCTGCCCATAATAAACAAGCTGCCTTGCAGGAAATATTTAACTTTGTGCAAATTGAAGAAGAGAGGCTCCCACAAGCTTGGGGGAGGCTTCTCCAATTACTTAATGCTTTTCCTGATCATCCTCTCAAGAAAAATGAAATACTTGATATCTTTTATAATGGACTAACCCATGCTTCTAGGGACTACCTAGGTAGTTGTGCTAGTTGTGTTTTCAGGGAACGAACTGTTGAACAAGCTGAATTACTATTGAATAATATATTGAGCAATGATAATGATTAGACTATTCTCGAACCACCTCCAAAGCCAACTCCAAAGAAAAGAGGTATTCTATTCCTCAGTCCTGAAGATATGCAAGAAGCAAAGAAATCTATGAAAGAAAAAGGTATTAAAGCTGAAGATTTTAATACTCTACCACCTATTGAAGAAATACATGGTCTTGATAACCTGACACAGGTAGTAGAGGTAAATTCTCTCAGTAGATTTGATGAAAGAGATATTCCTTATAATAAGTCTGCTAGCCAATGCTTGGATGAATTTGATAATTTTATTATGAAGCAAGAAAATTCCAATGCCTATCTTAGTAGACAATTGAAACATAATGCTCATATGCTTGATCGCTTGGGTGATTATTTGAGTAGAACTGACAATGATCTTCAGCTTATTAGTAAACATTCTTCCATGGTAACCACTCAAGTAGAACAAGTACTTAAGGCTCAAAATGATTTGCTTAATGACATGAATAGTAAAGACAATGATCATTCTGTTAAAGTTGTGACTAGAGGTGGTAGAATGACTCAGGAACCTTTGTATCCTAAGGGCCATCCTAAGAGAATAAACAAGATTGTGAGAGAGTTAATACTGATGCACCTATTCCTTCCAATAAGAGTAGGAAAAAGAATGATGCTAGTACTTTGCAAGCTACTAATGAACATGTTATAGATACGTCTGAGAATCCAAATGATATTTCTATTTATGATGCTGAGACACAATCTGGTGATGAACATGAGCCTAGTGATAACATTAATAATGATGTTCATGCTAATGCTCAACCCAGTAATGATAATGATGTGGAGATTGAACCTGCTGATGATCTTGATAACCCACAACCTAAAAATAAAAGATACGGTAAAAGAGACTTCATTGCTAGGAAACATGGTAGAGAAAGAGAACCATGGGTTCAGAAACCCATGCCCTTTCCTCCCAAACCATCCTAGAAAAAGGATGATGAGGATTTTGAGCGCTTTGCTAGAATGCTTAGACCTGTATTTTTACGTATGCGCTTGACTAATATTTTGAAAATGTCTCCTTATGCTAAGTATATGAAAGATATTGTGACAAATAAAAGAAAGATACCAGAAGCTGAGATTTCCACCATGCTAGCTAATTATACTTTTAAAGGTGGAATACCTAAGAAACTAGGAGATCCCGGAGTACCTACTATACCATTCTCTATTAAAGGAAATTATGTTAAAATTGCTTTATGTGATGTTGGAGCTGGTGTTAGTGTTATGCCTTTCTCTTTATACCGTAGACTTGATTTGAATAAGTAGACACCTACTGAAATCTCTTTGCAAATGGCTGATAAATCAACTGCTCTACCTATTGTAGTATGTCAATCAAGCTTGGTAGACCCTTTTTGAATACCACGGGTGCTGTTATTGATTGCAACAGGGGCAATGTCACTTTTTATATTAATGGTAATGAGCATACGGTACACTTTCCGAAGAAACAACCTCAAGTTCATAGTATCAACTCTATTGAAAAAATCCAACAATTATTCTTGGATACTTTGAGTTCCCTCTTCCTATTGTCAAGAAGAAATATGATATACTTATTGTTGGGGTAATGCATATCCCCATTGAGGTAACTTAGTGTTATTCAAAAATTCTTTGGTTTCATGTTATTCGAAAGAAGTTTGTTAATAAGACTTGATCAACCTTATTGATGGATTCCTTTTGATGAGCATGACATGGATGAATTTAGAAAGCACAACTTCCTGCACCTAACTTTTACTTTCTGTTACTTAGATGAAATTAAGTAAAAATGCTATTATTTTTCTATTTTTGAGTTTTCCATGCAATAGACAAATGACATAAAAATAAAAGTTCCTAGAATCCCCTGAAAATTTAGTATGATTTTTTCTGTAATATTTAAGAATTTTAGGCACTGAAAATGCATCAGGGGGCTGCACTAGTGGGCCACAAGCCTGCAGGGCACGGCGACCCCCCTGGGCACGCCCTTGTGGCTTCTGGGTCCCACGTGGCCCTCCTCCACTTATTCCAGCACCCATTCACTTCATCTTCCTCCAGGAAAAATCCCACCATTGCTCAAACCCATGTTCTAGCTCATCTTGTTGCCATTTTCGATCTCCTTGCTGAAAGCTCCATTTGGAAAACTGTTTTAGGGGATTGCTCATCGGTATGTGACTCCTCCAATGGTCCAATTAGTTCTTGTTCTAGTGCCTTATATATTGCAAATTTTTGCTATCATGGTGACCTTGTTCCTGAGCTTGCATGTCAAATTTGTATGGTCCCAAGTAGTTTTGATGCATGATATAGTCTCTAGGCACTTGAGGGAGTAGTTTTGTTGAGTTTTGTTCACCTTTATTTTCACGCATTAAAAATTTCAAAAAAAATCTAAGAAAGAAAAGATGTTAAGGAGAATGTACCAAGGTGGTTCCTCGAGCAAGAAAGCCCCGAGACTCACGCTACGTGAGCCCGATTTTGAACTACCCATGGAAGCTCAAATACTGCCTTGTGAATGGCTGTCGGATCAATTCATGGACTACGCCGGATTCAAGGAAGAGTTTTACGCATACCTAAGGAATTCTAGCCTTGAGGATTTCATTTCAGATCGATGCAAGCAATATTATCAACTCACTGATTCTTTCGTGCGGAGGAGGTTACATCATAATGCTAAGGATGAAGATTTCTTTGCTGGAATTTATGCCACTCGTGTAGCTAAGTATCCGGGGGTACCCATAAGAGGGAATGACATTGAGTTACCCCCTGCTTTCCTTGATTATGAAGCTTTGGTGCGCTATCAGTTTCTTGAAAGAAATGAACAATCCCTCCAGTACCGACTAATTTTTGACAGGCAACGTGTTGTCCATGTTAGCCTTCCTGCTCCTTCCTTCTTTAACTTTCAGGAAAAGCACAGATATTTTATAACCAGAGAGGAGGCAAACGAGTATGAGCGAAATGTAGAAACCGCTCGCCTTCACGTTGCAGTGGTTCCGGCGGTAGCCGCCGCAGCCCAGTACAATCCCAACTTTGACTTCGGATATTATCCAGGCCAGCCATGGCCCTAGACCAACTTAGGACAAAAGCCTAAGCTTGGGGGAGTATGTATTTCTCACCGACATTATATTCATGTTCACACACTTATCTTAGTTGTCGGTGTTCATACTTTTTCATTGTACTATCCATGGTAGTTTATTTCTTGGTTTGCTTTCTTCTTGTGTGTTTAATTAACTTTGAGGAAAATACAAAAAAATTAGTTATAGCTTTATTTCCTAGTTGCTTAGTTGTAGCATTAAAGAGAAAACCCCAAAAAAATATCGTTCTTCTTTTTGCTTGTTGAGAGCTTTCTCGTGTAAATAATTTTCCTTTCTTTTCTTTGGGGCGTAAGGAGAAGACCACAATGACGTGTTGAGTGGCTCTCATATGCACTATTGTTTATCTTACAAAGATCCCATATGGCCTTGTCTTCTCCTTTGGTTTATTGTTTGCAGATTCCAGCTTAGTCCAATGCACATGCACTCTTATTATGTAGCGACCCGACCTGAAAGGTCGAATCTCCGGTGTTTCTGTACCATTCCAAGATCATGCTGGTACACACACGGTACATCAATGTATATATCAAAGGGAAATCACACAACATTAATTAATCGAAATCTCATATCGAGTCCTTTATTACAATAAGGATTACAATAAAGTGGCTGAAGGCCAACTCATGAGATAAACTAAACCAAAGTCTTGCGGAAGCTCCATAGGTAGTTGAGTCCATCTGACTCCAAGGGCATCTCACCGAGCGTAGAGCGTATCCTCACTCCTGGTCGGAAAAGTACTCTGCAACATGATACATTAGAGCCGTGTAGGTTGGCATATTGAATATGCCGGCAATGTCACAAAAGAGGGGGTAAAGTAATCATCTATTCTATATGCATATATGGCAGGTGGGGGTAGTAAGTTTTTCCATAAAGCCAAATTTTCCTACAACAAGAGGGGCAAAATCATAATTACTACAATGTTGGTTGATTAATGAGATGGTTCCACCAACCAATTCTCATACCCAAGTTGACATTAAAATACCCACATCAATGTAATTTATTGTGTTTAGAGTTCCAGATAGTTTCAGTTCCTTTGGCTCAAACTGTCCATGACCGTGGACACGGCTAATCGATTAGGTTTGGGTACTCTGCAGAGTTTTGCACACGTTCCCCACAAGATTTGATCGCCTCTGTTGAATTTCTCGCACTTCATGGTGTTTGAGAAACGGATGACCAAAACATGGTCTTCTAAAGGGTTTCCTCGAGACTCTTTTGGTGCCCATCCTTTCCTACCGTTCTTCTACATCTCGTAGCACCGCCTGTCCAGGGTCACCATGATATCCAACCAAGCCAGAGCCCATAATGGCTTGTGGCTGTTCAGGTAAGCCTTGGGTCTTGAAGCATCCATCCATCTCTTTGTGCCTGGGTGGACCTTTCCGCATGAATACTGGCACTTCTCCAGCATCATCTAGGCTAACCACTGGTTTCTCCAAGGCGCCGTTCAACCATCATCCACCCAGAGGTATGTTGAAAACTCGGAGTCTTGAAGACTTGATCATCATGTAGGTCTTGAAATTATTAACTCACAACTCTCATGAATCACACAACCAACCCCATCTACTAATGGCATAGCAAAAATGTAAATCAACGTTTCCCGGGGCCAATGTGTCAAAGGTTGAGGGGTACCTACCACATGATACTACAACAAATAACCAAGTTTCCAATTTACCTACTTTGCATGCAATTGGGGACATGGAAGAACTAATGCAATAAAACATAGGTATACATGGTCAAAGTGACTTTCCTTGCTGACGATCCTCGTAATCAAGTGACTCTAGATAACAAGCTTCGCACTCCGAATGATCTAACATATCAAACAAGAGCACACCATAAGCATAAACACAATACAATTCATTCAACAGCAAGGTAAACAAATGCTTCAACAAACAAAAGCACAATCAAAAGAAGAATCACTTCAAGTATAAGACTATAAAATTTTTGGTGTCAAAGTCCCTACTAAGACATAACAAGTCAAAAATAAATAATTTTGTTTGGAACAACTAGGCATTTAGATAACAGAAAAGTAAAATACAAAATTTTATTTGAAAACAGAAAGTATTTCATTATAGAAAATATTGTGCTAAAATAATTATTACAAAACTTTTTCTAAACAATATAAGTGGTGAAAACAAAATGTACCTAATCAAACTAGAGCACAAAACAATTTGAAAAACATATTTTATTAACAGAAAATAATACACCTAATGGTGTATCAACATAACCTAATAAATCTAAAAACAAAAGTTAAACTAATTCAGGTTCAAATTAAATAAAAATCAATTTAATTAAAATCTATTAAAAACTAAACAGATTCTGTTTTTGTTAAAAACAGTAACCAAATTCATCCTAAAAAAATTCAAACTATGTAGAATGATAGATCTAACTAATACAAAACAGTGGCAAAAAGATTCACTCAAAAATATATTTTTAAACTCTAGTTGTACAGATTTTAGTAATTTAAACAAATTTGATTAGATTCAAAATTTAAAGGTCAAATTTGAAATCTAAGCATACAGACATAAACTAAATCAAATTTGTGAACTAATGCAAAAATAATCAAATAAAAACACCAAATATTTTAAAAGATATGATAAAAACAAAAACAGAATACATTATGTTTTCTAAAACAGAAAAGAAAAAGAAAAACTTCCTATCGATCGGACAGGGTCTACGTGGCATGCTGTGATTGGCCGCGAGGGCGTGCGCGTGAGAGCTAACGAGCGGACGACCGACAACTAACGTGTACCGGTTCATTTATTAAATAGATCTAATCTCGCGCGTTGACTACGGATCCGACGGCTACGGTGGAGGTGGAGTCTTACAGAGAGGGGGTCGGGGTCTACGGCGAGGTCAACGGCGGCCGGTGGTCGGAGATGCTCGGGGTCGACGGTGCAGTGGTCGGCGGTGGCGTCCGAAGGCTTCAAACGGCGGTGGCGAGGCTCCGGTGTCGATTGGTGGCGTCGGAGGGGGCTGGGGGTGAGTGTGGCGACGGGCACGAGCTCGGGGACGTCCGGTGGGGTGCCGAACCCCGGTGAGGTCTGGGCCAGCGCTCCGGCGAGGGAAAAGGGGGTTTCGGGTGTGGAACGAAGAGAGGAGAGGCGGGGCTTTATATAGGGGCAGTGCGGTGGTCGGGGAGGGCATGAGGGGCGAGATCCACGAGGAGGGATCTTCGGCGACGGTGGTCGGGCGTGGGGAAGGGGATGACCACGCTGACGCCGCGGTCGGACGGTGGGTCCCGCGCATCAGTGAGGGTGGGGGCGTGGTTAGCGCGTCGGTGGCCAACCCGGAGTGGTTTCGGGAATTAAAGACTGTGGGCCGGCCCGATTCGGTTTAAATACTTTCCTTTTCTATTACCAGAGGAGTAAAAAAACTTTTAATGCATTAAAAACATTTCCAAACATAAGAAATATATATATCAAAATGATTAGGAGAATTAATGCTATTTAATGAACATTTTTCCTCTGTCATATTGAATATCTTTTTTTAATTTATTTTCAGAAAATTCCTAATTGATTTTAAATCCTTTTGAGCTAAACTTTCAAATAACCCCCTCATTTTATTGCTCAAATAATTCACCAAGATGCCCCTGGTGTGGAGTGTCATGTTACTCCCCTCTTTCTTTGAACATTTCCAAAGGTTTTCAAATAGGTGAAACAAATACATGGGAAAATTGAAATGGCCTTTCAGAAAATCAAAAGAAGCACTTCAACAAATTCATTACATTCAAACAAAGAGATGATGATGCATAGCTATATTTCATAACATTCCAAAATGAAATTTTGGGATGTTACATATTATTATTCACATTGTTCGGTCATGCAAGTGAAAGGCAATAATGACGATATTTGATAAAAAGATTGAGAGGGAGAAAAGCTGGTATGAACTCAACCTATCTTGCTTTTGTAAATTTAATTAGCTCATCGTTCTGAATTCAGTACATTATGGGTTGAACATGCTTGCAATGATAATTAGAGATTATAGTTATTCATGCCATGCTTAATTAGCTAAGAGTGGATAATGGTTCGTCTTGAGTGCCAACATGCACATTAAAATGGTTGTGATGTAGTATGATAGAGTGTTATCCTCCTCTGGATGATGCAAGTGGCTTGACTTGGCACATGTTCACACATGTAGTTAAAACAAATCAACGTAGCCTCCACGATATTTATGTTCATAGTGAATTATATCCTACTCATGCTTGCATTCAATGTTGGTTAATATCAAAGCATGTTGATGACTGTGTCGCTCTCTAGTTGGTCGCTCCCCAGTCTTTTGCTAGCCTTCACTTGTACTAAGCAGGAGTACTACTTGTGCATCCATCTCAATAAACCCAAAGTTGTTCCATATGAGTCCACCATATCTACCTATATGCGGTATTTACCTGCCGTTCCAAGTAAATTTGCATGTGCTAAACTTTAAACCATCAAATAAACTTTATGTTTTGTATGCCCAAATCGCTCATGTGGTGACTGGGGGCTGTCAGTATCTTCCATGCTAGGTGGGTTATTCTCACGATATGTGTTGATTCACTATCATTCACGAGAAAGTGGCTGGTAATCGGGATGCCCAGTCTCATACTCTAAATAAAAAGGCAAAATATAATTAAACAAAACTTCCCTAAAACTGTGTTTGTATGGACGGTACCAGTGAATTCGGCCCGCCGTGGAGTGTGATTGATTGGTGGAGGGGGAGTAAAAACTTTACCATTCTATTTGGGAACCGCCTATAATGTATTTAGCATCGAAGTATTGAAAACCTCTTTTGTCGTTATGTGAGCAACGAAAGCGTACCGCTCCAAAATCATTACCTATCTCTGTTTTAAAAGCTTGAGCTCTGGCACCTCTGCAAATCAATGCTTCCCTCTGCGAAGGGTCTTTCCATTTACTTTATTGATGAGTCATCATCCTCTTACAAAAAGCACCTATTAGAGAGCACCATTGTCATTTGTATGCCTTGCTATTAATTGATATTCAGTATGAGCAATACTGGATCTCTCTCACCGTGAATTACAATGTTTAGTCAGTCCTTGTTCTTCGGAGGTGCTCTGCATTTATGTTTTGCCGTCTCAGAAAGGGCTAGTGAGATACCATTATGTCATATTTTATCATGATTGTTTTGATAAAATTGTTGTCATCTGAGACTTGTTATTATTGCTCGCTAGTTGGGTATGTCATTGTTATGAGTAAATGTGAGACCTAAGTGTTATTGTGAATGTAGTTAGTTTATAATCTTTGCTGAAAATCTGAACATAAGTTAGACATATTTACAATAGCAAGATCAAACAGAGTTTTTAAAAGTTTATCTTTATCACTTTCAGTTTATCAACTGAATTGCTTGAGGACAAGCAAAGGTTTAAGCTTGGGGAGTTGATACATCTCCAAAGTATCTACTTTTCCAAACTCGTTTGCCCTTGTTTTAGACTCTACTTTGCATGATTTGAATGGAACTAACCTGGACTGATGATGTTTTCAGCAGAATTACCTTGGTGTTATTTTTGTGTATAAATAAAAGTTCTCGGATCGTCCTGAAAATTTACGGAGAATATTTTTGGAATTAATAAAAAATACTAGCACAAGAATTAACCAGAGGGGCGGCCACCTGCAGGCCACAAGCCTGCTAGGCGCAGACACCCCCCGTGGCCGCGCCTAGCAGGCTTGTGGGGCCCTCATGGCTCCTCCAACCTCCTCTCCGGCTCCATATAACCCTATTTGTCAAGAAAAAATCAGAGACAAGAGTTCATCGCGTTTCACAATACGGAGCCGCCGCCATCGCCCATTCTTCCTTGAGAGACCATATCTGGAGTCTGTTTTGGGCTCCAGAGAGGGGAAATCGACGCCTTCGTCATCACCAACCATCCTTCATCACCAATTCCATGATGCGCTCCACCGTTCGTGAGTTATCTCATCGTAGGCTTGCTGGACGGTGATGGGTTGGATGAGATTTATCATGTAATCGGGTTAGTTTGGTTAGGGTTTGATCCCTAGTATCCACTATGTTCTGAGATTGATGTTGCTATGACTTTGCTATGCTTAATGCTTGTCACTAGAGCCTGAGTGCCATGATTTCATATCTGAACCTATTATGTTTTCATGAATATATGTGTGTTCTTGATCCTATCTTGCAAGTTGTAGACACCTATTACGAGTTATGATCCGCATCCCCCAGGGTGATAATAACTGGGATTCTTTCTGGTGATTACCGTAGTTTGAGGAGTTCATGTATTCACTAGGTGCTAATGCTTTGGTACGGTTCTCTATTAAAAGGAGGCCTTAATATCCCTTAGTTTCCAATAGGACCCCACTTCCACGGGAGGGTAGGACAAAATATGTCATGCAAGTTCTTTTCCATAAGCACGTATGACTATATATGGAATACATGCCTACATTACATTGATGAATTTAAGCTAGTTCTGTGTCACCCTATGTTATAACTGTTGCATGACGAATGCCATCCGACATAATTATCCATCACTAATCCATTGTCTACGAGCTTTCCATATATTGATCTTTGCTCGGTTACTTTTCCGTTGCTACTGTTACAAACACTACAAATTGCTACTATTACTTTGGCACCATTACCGTCACTACCATATTACTTTGCTACTGAACAGTTTGCTACAAATATTAAGTCTTTCAGGTGTGGTTCAATTGACAACTCGGCTGCTAATACTCGAGAATATTGTTTGGCTCCCCTTGTATCGAATCAATAAATTTGGGTTGAATACTCTACCCTCGAAAACTGTTGCAATCCCCTATACTTGTGGGTTATCAGTTATGTATTGCCATGAGTTAACATAATGTTTGGTTGTTGTCATGAATGTGCTTATTTATGATTTTTGCTGAAAACTTGAGCACTAGCTAAGCATGTGTATAACAATAAGAACAAAAGAGTTTGTAAAAGTTTTCTTTATCACTTTCAGTTTATCTACTGAATTGCTTGAGGACAAGCAATGAGTTAAGCTTTGGGAAGTTGATACGTCTCCAATGTATCTACTTTTCTAAACAATTTTGCTCTGGTTTTGGCCTCTAATTTGCATGATTTGAATGGAACTAACCCGGACTAACGTTGTTTGTAGCAGAACTACCTTGGTGTTATTTTTGTGTAGAAATATAAGTTCTCAGAATTGGACGAAACTTTTTGCGAATTATTTTTGGAATATATAATGAATTATGGAGCAAAAAACTACCGGAGGGAGCCTGCCTATGGGCCACAAGCCAACAGGGCACCCCCTAGGTCACGCCCTAATGGCTTGTGGGGCCCATGTGGCTCCTCCAACCCTAATTCCAGTCCTATAAATTCACATCTTTGGAGAGAAAAATAAGAGAGAAGTTTCATGGTGTTTCACGAGATGGGGCCGCCACCACCTCCTGTTCTTCCTCCGGAGGGCTGATCGGGAGTCTGTTTTGGGCTTCAGAGAGGGGGATTCATCGCGGTCATCATCACCAACCCTTATTTATCAACACCACCAGGATGCTCAGCACCGGAAGTGAGTAATTCCTTTGTAGGCTTGCTGGACAGTGGTGGGATTGGATGAGATTGACCACGTAATCGAGTTAAGTTTGATAGGTGTCGTGGTTTTGTCACAGCAGATGTCCTTGTGAGAGAACTTAGGTGTGAGGCCATCACAACTACGTGGTGGCTTGAACTGGGTTGGTCGGAATCGAGAGACGCGAGTGTTACCCAGGTTTGGCCCCTAGCGGTGGAGATAAAAGCCTACATCATACTTTGGTGTTATTGATAATCACAGCGATCTTGATTACAAGGGTGATATTTTGCTACCTCTAGTCTTGAGGGTTTCTAATATGTGTATCTCCAATTACTTAACTTGTCCCTCTTGGGACGCCTTGCCCCTCCTTATATAAGTTGAAGGGGCAGGCTTACATGTAGATCCCTAGTAGGATTAGGACTAGTCTCTCTTCTATTACAAGCTAAATCCTAGTCCATGTCTTGCTTTCCTTAATTGGAGTCCTGCTCTAAGTCTTGTAGGTCATCTTTGTCTTCCAAGTTGAGAATCCCTCTTGAGTATTCTCCATGAGCCGGACCTCCGGGGTCCCTCCATGAGTCAGCCTTCGGCCAGGTCTCATTTTGGGCCTTTGGGCCTCCTCGTACGAGCCGACATATTGGGTTCCTTCTCAAGTCGGCCTTCTGTTGGGTCTCATCACCAAACCCTAGATGCTTCCTTGTCATCTTTATCTTAACCCAAAAAATGGGACGGCCCATAGAGCTTTCAAGTTGTTGGCCAAGTCAAACCGTTAACCGGGTTATAACCGTGGGGAATATCCCCAACATTAGCCCCCAGGTTAGCTTGAATTTATTCATGGTAAGCTCCTAAAATAATAATAATAATAATAAATATTCTAAGGGGATGGCTTGCTCCACTAGTCGACTTATTTCAATGAAGTACCTCCTCAAAAATCCAGGCTACTCTTTGTCATATCATTGGGCTAGCTTTAAAAACCACTTGTTGATGTGGTTTCTTCGTAGAAAAATACTGGACATAACAAAGCCTCAATTTTCAGGCCAGCTCCTCATGCTTTAGGTTTGATGAAAATGTTGGGAATAGAAATTCATCTGTTGTTGAACCGGCTTTCTAGGACGCGGAGTCTTTTGCCAGGTCATCGGACGTAGTGGATGCTGAATTAGGATGAAAATATTGTTGATTTATGGATGTAGAAATTGCTAACTTGTGAAGCCGGGTTATATATATATATAAACTTTGTCGGGTCATGAACATTGATGATGTCCGGTCATGATCATTGGTGCTGCCAGGTCAAAACAACTCGACTCCGGTCAACTTGATAAAATTGTTGGGAATAAAGAAATGCATGTGATGTTGAGCCGGCTTTCAATGCTTCGACTAGATAAAAATATTCGAAATAAAAGATCCATCTGATGTTGACTTGGCTTTTGGGCCTTTCTATGAATATCCTGGAGAAGACGATCTTTGCAAACCTTCACCAAGAAAATTAGATCCTTCCTCAAAATTGACAGCTAGATCCTTGATCAAAATTGATATCTTGAAGGTGTTCTTTTATTTTTTTATCTACATATTACCTGTAGGCCCCAAACTCCGAGTTTATTAGTTCATGATGAATTGGTGCTTTGCATAAAAATAATATCTTTGACTGTGTAGCCCCCAAGTGTCAGGTTGTCTTTCTTGCAGCAACCTAGGACTTGTAATTGCCTTATACTTATAAAACTTCAGTCAGTGTAGCCCCCAAGGTTCGGGTTGCTTTTTCTGCAACAACCTGGGACTTGAACTAAGTTTTGAATGTTGTAGATATATATCTTGGAGAAATCTGGGTTGTCATGTGAGTCGCCAGTTATAAACTGAATGTGTTGCATTTCACATGTGTAGCCCCCAAGGACCATCTCATCAGTATGTGATGGGTCGGGTCTTCAATTTGGACCTTTATAATCTGTTTAAGAAAACTCAACACTGTAGCCCCCAAGTGTCGGGTCGCATGCCTGCACTGACTTGGTACTTTTAGAAAATTTGTAGATCTTGAACTCAGTAGTGTAGCCCGCAAGTGTCAGGTCGTTTGCTTGCAGCGACTCGGGACTTACATGTACTTCTCCTTTGAAAAGTAAAACATCATATAATCTAGCCCCTCAGGTGTCGGTTCGTATGCCTGCAGCAACTTGGGACTTTGTGGGAATAATGTAACCCATCATAATGCACTTCAGAAGTTCTGTTGAAATGATATTGATTTAAATTGAATGAATCCTTGACCATGGTTGTAATGCAACCGGTAATTTATCATTTGTACGAATATCCTGGAATAATGCCTTTGTGTCTAGAATGAAATCCCTATCCGTGGTTGCGATGCAACCAGGAAAATATATGTTTGAGAAATCCATAAGTGTTGTAGTTTACTACAGAGCACAAGTTGAAAAAAATCCAAGAACCGGTCAATGAAATGACCTGACATTATATGTGATAAGTTGGCTCAACAATATGTAATATACCAGCTCAGCAAGTTATGAGCTGGCTTGGAAACCCCAATCATTTAATACTGGTTATGATTAACCATGATGAAAATCCGACCATTTTTTGCTATTGAAGATTTATTTGTTGTTGCAGAAGTTACAATGTAACTTGGTTTGAAGACCGGCTTTCTCCAACATAAACAAATGTATGATGCATTGTGCAATGATGCAATGCAGGATGATGTATGCATATGATAACAGAGTAAAAATGTCGGCTTTTGTGGCTCGACATAAAGATCGCCTTTCGAGGTTCGAGTCTTGATTCAATGAAGCGGGTGTGATAACCCATGGTTTATCCTCGCCCTCTGTAAGACGGGTCTCACGTGAATCAAGCCGGTGTTTTAACCTTGATAAGTTTAGGGGCCAAGCAGATTGACTTATCAAGAGTACACGGGTTCAGCTGTTCGGAGTAGCATCTTGCAAACAGGCGGGTTTAACCATCATTTGTAATGGCATTTAGCCGGGTCAAGAGGGATACTAATGGCTAACTCATTGAGTCGGGAGCCCCCAAGTGACCTATGATCATGGAAAAGCTTAGCATAGGATATACAGGAGACAATGCTAATACTTCAAAACATCCGGGGTCCATATAAGTCGGCTTTATTCCATTGATCATAATATGACGAGCCAATAAGGCGGGATACGTGTGTTTGAACAGTGCATCATGGCAGCTAGTCCTCTTAGGCAACCTTTAATTTTCGACAATAAGGCAGGGTACCCATGTTTGAACTATGCATCATGGCAGCTAGTCCTCTTTGGTGGCATGACACCCATGTTTGAACTGTGCATCGTGGCAGGTAGTTCTCTTTGGTGACCTTTAATTTTTCACCAATAAGGCAATAGCCCCCAGGACCGGGTTATCTTCCTTGCAATGACCCGGGGTTCTTGTATTTATTTAAGCCTGTCAAATCTGTCGAGCCATGTGTGTGTAGCCCCCAAGTCTTAACTTGACCCGAGGAGGTGGCTTTAGAGTCTTCATACTTGGTTGTGGCATAAGCCGGCGTAAAGTTGACAGCTAAAAGATAGAATTTATTGAAACCGAAGACGATGTGGTGAGTTGATGCTGTTTGTGATACTCATCATATATCCTTGGCATATGTTGTGCCCAAATTGAGTTCATATGCCTCTTGACCCGTTCCATGCAATTCTCTCTTGGTTTGGCTCTCCTGGCTCCTCCAGGGCCATTTTTTGTTTTTGCTTTGTTGTCGGCTTAAGAATTGTCGAATCAATGGTGGCCGGCTCAGATAGGTTCTCCACAAAAGGTTCCTCTGTGGTTGACTCTCATATTTCTTCGATGTGCTGAAGCAGACCAGATCGGGGGATGGCAAGCCAGTGCGCCTATCCATTGGGCAACCCGGTGCAGGTGAAGGCTAATAATAGATATATATTTCTTTTCTGCTCCAGCATTATTGGAGTAGACCGATCGCGGGGCAGCAGCTTGCGTGTGTCCGTTGGGCGGCTCGTACGGGAGGGCGCGGCCCAAGCATGTGGATGTAGACGCAAGATCTGGTGGATAACATGGAACGGGCGCGGGAGTCGGCCGTGGCATCGTAAGTCGGCATGGACGCGCGGGTCGGCTATGGCGTTGTAAGCCGGTGCGGACGTGTGGGTCATCTGTGACATTGTAAGCTGTTGGAATCAAGGCTCCAGGGACCCGAGGAGGTTCGAACTCTGGGGTGCGCTTGCTAAGACGCAACGATGAGCCTCCTGCGATGCAACAACGAGCGCAAGCTAAGGAAGAAGAATACGGACACAGCAGTTACCCAGTTTCGGGACACCTCGCAGTGTAAAACCCTACTCCTACTTGTCTGAATTGCTTGGGGAGAGAGTGGGTTACAAAGGTGTGTTCTTGCCGTCTTGGGCTCTATCCCCTCTAGCAGCCGAGGCCTGCCCTATTTTATACTAGCCGTGGCCCTCTTCCCTCAAAAATGCAAAGCGGGAAGGATCACCACAACGGCTCATTTTAAGGGAGACAAGATCGCAGACTATCCTGACAAAAGCAGTCCACGCTTGCTAAAGCTTGCTGCTGTCACGTACCAACGGGCTCGAGGATGACCTCCGTCTTGGCGAGTCCCCGGCCTTGGTCTTCTTCCCCAAAGGAGAAACCTTTGGGGATTGCTTAGGGAACTGGGGAGCCGGCCCTGCTCCATTAGCACCAAAGAGGAAAGCATCTCCAACCATGCCCGTTAGCACGGATCCCGATGCTGACTGGCATGGCGCGCGTCACCCGCGTGAAGGCATGGGGTCGGGCGGCTCCACCCAGGCAACCTTGACAATTCCACCCCGGGAAGGTCCTAGAGATAGCCACGGGAGGCGGCCTCGCGAGGGGTGCTCCGTGAGGCTCCTAATGACGGTTGTCGGTGCACGTCCCGCGAGGCAGGGATCTCGGTGAGGGTCTTGCCTATGAAGCCTATGGTAGGCCTTGCCGGGCCTACACCGCGCGTCATGTCTTGGGCCTTAGGTAGACGGTCCTGGGTAGCCCCAATACCAGGAGCCTCATTTTATATGACATCTTATTGTGTGAGGTTATTGATATGCATATCTTTCTTCATTCAAGAACATCCAATTGTTTTTATTTGGCTTTCATTTTTTGGCCAATTGGATGTACAAGAATTCCTAAGTGCCTCTCTCTAGCTATCTATGCTTTCTCGTCTCAAATTCTATTCAAGCTTCATCACAAAATTTGAGCAAGCACTTTTCGGACCCTCTCTATGAGGAGCACTTCGAGTTCCATTTCGACAAGAGCTAACTTCCAAAACCTCCCATGTGCCACTTGTTGGAAATATGCCCTAGAGGCAATAATAAATTAGTTATTATCATATTTCCTTGTTCATGATAATCGTTTATTATCCATGCTATAATTGTATTGATCGGAGACTTAGATGCATGTGTGGATACATAGACAAAACCATGTCCCTAGTATGCCTCTAATAGACTAGCTCGTTGATCAAAGATGGTTAAGGTTTCCTAGCCATGGACATGAGATGTCATTTGATAACGGGATCACATCATTAGGAGAATGATGTGATGGACAAGACCCAAACTACAAACGTAGCATATGATCGTGTCAGTTTATTTCTATTGTTTTCTACATGCCAAGTATATGTTCCTATGACCATGAGATCATGCAACTCACTGACACCGGAGGAGTGCCTTGTGTGTATCAAACGTCGCAATGTAACTAGGTGACTAGAAAGGTACTCTATAGGTATCTCCAAGGGTGTCTGTTGAGTTGGCATGGATCAAGACTGGGACTTGTTACTCCATGTGACGGAGAGGTATCTCAGGGCCCACTCGGTAATACAACATCACAACAAGCCTTGCAAGCAATGTGACTAAGTGTTAGTCACGGGATCTTGTATTACGGAATGAGTAAAGAGACTTGCCGGTAATGAGGTTGAACTAGGTATGGAGATACCGACGATCGAATCTTGGGCAAGTAACATACCGAGGAACAAAGGGAACATCATACGGGATTAACTGAATCCTTGACATAGAGGTTTGACCGATAAAGATATTCATAGAATATGTAGGAGCCAATATGGGCATCCAGGTCCCGCTATTGGTTATTGACCGTAGAGGCGTCTCGGTCATGTCTACATAGTTCACGAACCCGCAGGGTCTGCGCACTTAAGGTTTGGTGACGTTTCGGTAGTATAGAATTATGAATGGTGGTGACCGAAGCTTGTTCGGAGTTCCGGATGAGATCCCGGACGTCACGAGGAGCTCCGGAATGGTCCGGAGGTAAATATTGATATATAGGAAGTCCTATTTTGGTCGCCGGAAAAGTTTCGGGCTCATCGGTAGTGTACGAGGAGTGTCGGTAGTGTACCGGGAGACCATCGGGAGGGGTATTTCGACCCAAGAGGCTACATGGGTTGTGGAAGAGTGAATACCAGCCTTAGTGGGCTGGTGGAAGTCCCACACAAGGCCCATGCGGCTGGGAGAGAAAACCCAAAGAGAAAAGGTGGAAAAGGGCAAAATAGGGAGGAATCCTAGTCCTACTAGGATTGGAGGAGGAGTCCTCCTCTCCTCCTTGTTTCGGACGGACCAAGGGCTGGTCCCTTGAGGGCCAAGCCTCCTCCTCTCTTCCTCCTATATATACTAGAGTTTTTAGGGTTTTTGGCACAAGATTTTCAGCCACGTGCTACCCGTTCCTCTAGTGCATAGTTTCTCCTCTAGATCAATTTTCTGCAGTGCTTAGGCGAAGCCCTGCCGGAATTGCTCCACCACCATCGCCGCAGCGCCATCATGCTACCGGATAACTCGTCTACCTTTCCGCTCCCTCTTGCTGGATTAAGAAGGCAGAGATCGTCATCAAGTTGTACGTGTGCTCGATGCGGAGGTCTCGTCCGTTCGGCGCTAAATCGGAAGGACCGTGATCAAGATCGCGAGACGGATCGTGATGAGATCGCGGGACAGATCATGATGAGTTCGCGGGAAGGATCATGATTGGATCGCGGGACGCTCGGCGATTTGGATCGCGAAGACGTTCGACTACACCACCCGCGTTTCTTAACGCTTCCCGCTTAGTGATCTACAAGGGTATGTAGATCCACTCTCCCTCTCGTACATGCTCATCACCATGGATAGATCTTGCGTGTGCATAGGAAAATTTTTGTTTCCCATGCAACGTTCCCCAACAGTGGTATCATAGCTAGGTCTATGTGTAGATGAGATCTCGAGTAGAACACAAAGAGTTCGTGGGTGTTGATGCTTAGATTGCTTCCTCCCTTTGTCGTGTTTTGGTTCAACGGTATTGTGGGATGAAGCGGTCCGGACCAACCTTACTCTTACGCTTACGAGAGACCGGTTTCATCAACTGAAGTGTAACCTCGTTGCACAAAGATGGCTGGCAGGTGTTTGTTTCTCCTACTTTAGTTGGATCGGATTCGACAAAGGCGGTCCTTGAGAAGGTTGAAAAGCAACTTATGTATCACCGTTGTGGTTTTGCGTAGGTGAGAATTGTTCTTGCTAGATACCCATAGCAGCCATGTAAAGCATGCAACAACAATTAGAGGACGTCTAACTTGTTTTTGCGGGGTATGTTGTGATGTGATATGGCCAATTACATGATGAGATATATGTGATGTATGAGATGATCATGTTTTGTATAGAATATCACGACTTGCATGTCGATGAGTACGGCAACCGACAGGAGCCATAGGGTTGTCTTTAATTATTGTATTACCTGCGTGTCAATCATTAAGCGCTTGGGTCTTTAATTATTGTATTACCTGAGTACGGCTCCCTTGAATTTTTATATGTTCCTAGGGAAATAGAGTTAAAAGATGATGGTAACAATATTGCGGACTTGGGTCCGTAATATGAGGATTGTCCTCATTGCTGCACAAAAGGCTTATGTCCTTAATGCACCGCTCAGTGAGCCAACCCCTCTAGCGTCGCCTGTAGATGTTGTGAACATTTGACAGGCATGTTCTAATGACTGCTTGATAGTTTAGTGTGTCATGCATTACGACTTAGAATGAGGCTCCGAAACGTTTTGAACGTCACGGAATATATGAGATGTTCTAAGAGCTGAAATTAGGATCTCAGGCTCATGCCCATGTTGCAAGATATGAGATCTCCAACGAGATTCTTTGTCTGCAAGATGAAGGAGAATAGCTCAATCGTTGAGCATGTGCTCAGATTGTGTTGGTGCTACAATCGCTTGAATCGAGTGGGAGTTAATCTTCCAGATAAGATAGTGATTGATATAGTTCTCCAAGTCACTGTCACTAAGCTACTATAACTTGGTGATGAACTATAAAATACTAGGGATAGAAATAATGATCCCTGAGCTATTCGCGATGTTTGACACCGCGAAGGTAGAAATCAAGAAGGAGCGTCAAGTGTTGATGGTTAGTGAAAACCACTAGTTTCGAGAACGGCAAGGGCAAGGAGGGAAACTTCATGGATGGCAAGACAGTTGCTACTCCAGTGAAGCAATCCAAAGTTGAACCCAAACCCGAGACTAAGTGCTTCGATTATGAGGAGAGTGGTCGCTGAAGCGGAACAACCCTAGATACTTGGTAGTTAAGAAGGCTGGCAACGTCAACAGAATTATATTCTATATACGTGTTATTGATGTGTACCTGGCTAGTACTCCTAGTAGCACATGGGTATTGGATACCAGTTCGGTTGCTAAATGTTAGTAACTCGAAATAAAAGCTACGGAATGAACGGAGAACTACCTAAGGGTGAGGTGACGATGTGTGTTGGAAATGTTTCCAAGGTTGATGTGATCAACATCGGACGCTCTCTCCACCTTCGGGATTAGTGATAAACCTAAATAAATGTTATTTGGTGTCTTGCGTTGAGCATGAACGTGATTAGATCGTGTTTATTGCAACACGCTTATTCATTTAAGTTAGAGAATAATGGTTATTCTGTTTACATGAATAATACCTTCAATGCTCATGCACCCAGTGAGAATGGTTTGTTGCATCTTGATCATAGTAATACACATGTTCATAACATTGATGCCAAAAGATACAAAGTTAATAATGATAGTACCACATATTTGTGGCACTTCTGCTAAATGTCATGTTGGTATAAAACGCATGAAGAAACCCCATGCTGATGGATCTTTGGACTCATTCGATTTCGAATCGGTTGAGACATGCGAACCATGCCTCTTGGTCAAGATGACTAAGGACCCCGTTTTCTGGTTTGATGGAGCGGACAAGTGATTTATTGGAAATGATACATGTTGATGTATGCAATCCAATGAGTCTTGTAGCATGCGGTGAATATCGTTATTTTCTTACCTTCACTGATGATTTGAGTAGATATAGTGTATGTTTACTTAATGAAACACAAGACTGAATCGTTTGAAAGGTTCAAGAAAATTTAGAGTGAAGTTTAAAGATCATCGTGACAAGAAGATGTCTGCGATATGATCATGGAGGTAAATATCTAAGTTACGAGTTTGGCATACAACTTTAGACAATGTGAAAGTTGTTTCACAACTCACGCCACCTGGAACACCATAGTGTGATGGTGTGTTCGAATGTCATAGTCGTGCTCTATTGAAAATGGTGCTTGCTATGATGTCTCTTATCGTTTTTCTACTATAGTTTTGGGGTTATGCATTAGAGACAACTACATTCACTTTAAATAGGGCACCATCTAAATCCGTTGAGATGACACCGTGTGAATTAGGGTTTGATAGAAACCCAAGCTGTCATTTCTTAATCTTTGGGGTTGCGACGCTTGTGTGGAAAATTGTTTTCACCTAATGAGCTCGAACCCAAAGCGGACAAATGCATCTTCATAGAATACCCTAAGAACAGTTGGGTAAACCTTCTATCTCGGATCCGAGCATAAAGTGTTTGTTGCTAAAACAGATCCTTTCTCGAGAAAGAGTTTCTCTTGAAAGAAAAGAGTGGGAGGAAAATAGAACTTGATGAGGTTGTTGAACCTTTGTTCAACCAGAGAGTAGCGCAACGCTGGAAGTTGTTCCTTGAAGCCTACGTTAGTTGAAGAGGAAGTTAATGATGATGATCATGAAGCTTAGGATCAAGTTACTATTGAACCTCATAAGTCGACAAGGATGTGTACTGCTCCTGAGCGGTACGACAACCCTATCTTGGAGGTCATGTTGTTGGACAACGATGAACCTACGAGCTGTGGAGAAGCGATGATGGGTACGGATTCTGACAAATGGTTAGAGGCCATGAAATCCGAGAACGGATCCATGTATGGAAACCAAGTATAGACTTTGGTAGACTTGCTCGTTGGACGGCATGTCGTTGAATACAAATGGATGTTTAAAATGAAGACAAACGCTCATGGTAAATGTCACCATTTGTAAAGCTCGACTTGTTGCAAAGAAGTTTACGACAAGTTCAAAGAGTTGACTATGATGAGACTTTCTCACTCGTAGCGATGCTAAAGTCTGTTGGAATTATGTTAGCAGTTGCTGCATTTTTCAATTATGAAATCTTGCAGATGGATGTCCAAACATCATTTCCTTCCTTAAGGAAAGGTTGTATGAGATGCAACCAGAAGGTTTTGTCAGTCCTAAGGATGCTAAAAGGTGTGCAAGCTTCAGTGATCCTTCTATGAACTGAAGCAAGCATCTCGGGGTTGGAATATACACTTTGAGTAGGTGATCAAAGTTTTTGAGTCTATACAAAGTTCATGAGAAACTTGTAGTTACAATAAAGTGAGTGGGAGCACTATAGAGTTTCTGGTAAGCATATGTGGATAACATATTGTTGATCGGAAATGTTGTAGAATTTCTAGCAAGCATAAACGGTTGTTTGAAAAGATTTTTTCAAAGGAAGACCTGGATAAAGCTACCTAGTTGTTGAGCATCAAGATCTATAGAGATAGATCAAGATGCTTGATGAGACTTTCAATGAGTACATACCTTGACAAGATTTTGAAAGAGTTCGAAATGGATCAGTCAGAGAAAGAGTTCTCGCCTGATTTGTAAGGTGTGAAGTTGAGTGAGACTCAAATCTCTACAACGGCAAAAGAAAGTGAAAGGACGAACATCGTCCCCTATGCCTTAGCCATAGGCTCTGTATAGTATGCCATACTGTGTACCGCACCTGTATGTGCCTTGCCATGAGTCCGTCAAGGGGTACAAGAATGATCCAGGAGTGGATCATTGAACAGCGGTTAGGATTTTCCTTAATGACTAAAAGACTAAGAAAATGTTTCTCGATTATGGAGGTGATAAAGAGTTCTTCATAAAGAGTTACGTCGATGCAAGCTTTGACACCAATCCGGATGACTCTTAGTAGCAATCCGGATACGTATAGTAGAGCAGCCATTTGGAATAGCTCCAAGTGGAGTGTGGTAGCAGTGTTTACAGTTTGACATAGAAATTTGCAAAGTACACACGGATCTGAATGTCGTAGACCCATTGACTAGAAGACCTCTCTCACATGCAAAGCATGATCGAACCCCAAAACTCATTGGGTGTTAGATTCATAACAATGCGAATCACATGGTGATGTGAACTAGATTATTGACTCTAGTGCAAGTGGGAGACTATTACAAATATGCCCTAGAGCCAATAATAAATTAGTTATTAACATATTTCCTTGTTCATGATAATTGTTTATTATCCATGCTATAATTGTGTTGATCGGAAACTCAGATACATAGACAACACCATGTCCCTATTATGCCACTAATAGACTAGCTCGTTGATCAAAGATGGCTATGATTTCCTAGGCATGGGCATGAGATGTCATTTGGTAACGGGATCACGTCATTAGGAGATTGATGTGATGGACAAGGCCCAAACTACAAACGTAGCATATGATCGTGTCAGTTTATTGCTACTGTTTTCTGCATGTCAAGTATTTGTTCCTATGACCATGAGATCATGCAACTCACTGACACCGGAGGAGTGTCTTGTGTGTATCAAATGTTACAACGTAACTGGGTGACTATAAAGGTGCTCTACAGGTATCTCCGAGGGTGTTTGTTCGGTTGGCACGGATCAAGACTGCGATTTGTTACTCCGTGTGGCGGAGTGGTATCTCAGGGCCCACTCGGTAATACAACATCACAACAACCCTTGCAAGCTATGTGACTAAGTGTTACTCACGTGATCTTGTATTACAGAACGAGTAAAGGGACTTGTCGGTAACGAGGTTGAACTAGGTATGGAGATACCGACGGTCGAATCTCGGGCAAGTAACATACCAAAGAACAAAGGGAACATCATACGAGATTAACTGAATCCTTGACATAGAGGTTCGACCGATAAAGATCTTCGTAGAATATGTAGGAACAAATATGGGCATCCAGGTCCCGCTATTGGTTATTGACCGTAGAGGTGTCTCGGTCATGTCTACATAGTTCTCGAACCCGCAGGGTCTGCACACTTAAGGTTTGGTGACGTTTCGGTAGTATAGAGTTATGCATGTTGGTGACCGAAGTTTGTTCGGAGTCCCGGATGAGATCCCGGATGTCTTGAGGAGCTCCGAAATGGCTGGAGGTAAAGATTGATATATAGGAAGTCCTGTTTTGGTCGCCGGAAAAGTTTCGGGCTCATCGGTAGTGTACCAGGAGTGCCGATAGTGTACCGGGAGACCATCAGGAGGGGTATTTCGACCCAAGAGGCTACGTGGGCTGTGGGAGAGTGAATACAAGCCCTTAGTGGGCTGGTGGAAGTCCCACACAAGGCCCATGCGGCTGGGAGAGAAAACCCAAAGAGAAAAGGTGGAAAAAAAGGCAAAATAGGGAGGAATCCTAGTCCTACTAGGATTGGAGGAGGAGTCCTCCTCTCCTCCTTGTTTCGGCCGAACCAAGGGCTGGTGCCTTGAGGGCCAAGCCTCCTCCTCTCTTCCTCCTATATATACTGGAGGTTTTAGGGTTTTTGGCACAAGATTTTCAGCCACGTGCTACCCGTTCCTCTAGTGCATAGTTTCTCCTCTAGATCGGTTTTCTAAAGTGCTTAGTCGAAGCCCTGCCGGAATTGCTCCACCACCATCGCCGCAGCGCCGTCAAGCTGCTGGAGAACTCGTCTACCTCTCCACTCCCTCTTGCTGGATCAAGAAGGCGGAGATCGTTATCAAGTTGTACATGTGCTGAATGCGGAGGTGCCGTCCGTTCGGCGCTAAATCGGAAGGACCGTGATCAAGATCATGAGACGGATCGTGATGAGATCGTGGGATGGATCGTGATGAGTTCGCGGGACGGATCGCGGGACGGATTGTGATGAGATTGTGGGACGCTCGGCGATTTGGATCGCGAAGACGTTCGACTACACCAACCGCGTTTCTTAACGCTTCCCGCTTAGCGATCTACAAGGGTATGTAGATCCACTCTCCCTCTCGTAGATTCTCATCACCATGGATAGATCTTGCGTGCGCGTAGGAAATTTTTTGTTTCCCATGCAACATTCCCCAACACCACTCGGTGTAACCAACTCTCAAAACTCGATTTCACCGAAGCACAAGGGTTGATCTGGTTTTATATCTCGATACTACCAATCCCAAAATCTCGGCATCATCAAATTTCTCTATCCTCAGGCAGTTAAGAAACTCGGTGGAACCGAAATTTTGGAATCAGTGTTACCGACAACAGTTATGTGTATATATCCCGCAGGCTCGACCTTTGAAATTAAATCTTCAAACATCGTCTCCGTGACCCACTACTACCGCCGCAAGAGTCTATGGACGTTCTACTTGCCTACCGTGCGCCCTCGCCACCGGGGTCTGCCGCCGTCAACAGGAATCTTCCCCTTTGTTGCCGTCGTAGAGAAATCTTCACCTGGTTAGGGTAAGATTTAGATCCCTTATGCGCTCAGGCTCCAATTCATGCGCATTAGGATAAGTTCCACATCTTGCCACCGTTTGCAATGCATCTACCCACGAGAAAACTCCGTAAGATTAGGTGAAAGAGATTTTAGGTTTAGGTTTCCGTCATATGCATCTCGGATTCACCAAGTGGAAACGAATCGGTGTCACCAATTCGGGTTTTAGGGTTCATAGAACATTCTCGGTAAGACTGAGTCACTGTTTTTGGTGAAACCGAAAATGGTGACAAAGTTTGTGTTAAGGAGAATGTATGTCTCAGATGCTCCTAAAACTAAAACTCGATGGAACCGAAACCCATACAACAGAAGTTTGAAACTGAGATTTTGAGTTCAAAATCTTGCAACATAGTTGTGTTTTGTGATGCTTATCCACTCCACTCTTCTACATCTATCCATAGGGCCAGCATTTCAGCAATTTTAGGCTCAAATGACACTGAGAAGCTTTTAGGGAACCAAGTGTTGATCTTGATGCTAGCACTGGTCCAGAAGCCAGCTCCTCAAACCCAGGCACCCCCAGCTCATATAGTTTGCCCAAGACAGCCACCAGGGCAAGAAGGAAGCTGAACTCCGATGAAGAGGATGAATATTTCATCCCAGATGATGCTACTTCCAAGAGGATGACTGTCAGAAAGGAGTATGCTAGCTCAGATGTTGTGAAGGCTCCAGAGTCAGCCAAGAAGGGACGACACTTACTCTTGAGAATCCTAATTCCTCGAGGCAAACCAAGTCTATGGCAAAGAAGCCTCCCAAGAAGAGAGAAAGAGGGGAAGAAAACTATCCATGAGATAGGTAGGCCAACTTTTATGTATGAAGACCCAACTGAGCTTGACGAAGAGGAAGAACCTACTACTAACCCACCTCCTTCCAAGCAAAGGAAGCTTATGCTTGATGATATGCCTAGCAAGCCACCTTTCAAGGCCAAGCCCTCTGCTCCCAAGAAGCCAGCTGCCACAAAGCCCAAAAAGACTACTAGAGGCATCCCGGTTGCAGATAGGAAAAAGGGTTCTACATCCAGGGATGCTGCTGAAGAAGAAGAAATTGTTGTTTTGAGGAAGCTGAGATCTCACCTGCTAGAACACAATAATAATCATCTAGTTGGAGAGAACATGAAGGAGAGAAAGGATCAAGGGCTCATGAAATGGAGAGTTGTTTATCCATATGCTATCGGGAGAAGGACCGTTATAGATGCTCGCTTCCACACTAAGGAGAAGCACGATTTCTATGAGATTGTCTTGTTAGACAAGAGTCCAAATATGTGGATTTGAACTTCATCAAGGAGAATGAATACTACTTCCCTCATGTGCTAGAAAACTTCAAGGGCATTGATATTGATGCTTTTGCTGGTAGAGAGTTGACATCATGGAATGGTGAGATGATCATGCAATTCTTTTCCACGACTCGCTTCTATCCAGATGGAAGGGTTGTATGGATGACTGAGGGCACCAAGTACCAGTTCACTGTTGATGAATAGGCTACCATCTTAGGAGCCCCACGGGTGCAAGAAGGAGATCTTGATGTTTATGCCAAGGCCGAGATGAACCACAATTCCATGGCCAACATGTATAATCCTATTCCCATAGCATATGTGAAGACACACAAGTTTGGATCTGTCTACTTCCTGCAAGCAGGACTACCCACCACCAACACCATTATGAGATACACCTTGATGCCTAAATCAGGTGATGACAAGATGATCAGGGGGTATTCCATCAACATACTGCACCATTTAGACACCCACACCGATTAGGGTAATGGATTTGATTGTAGAAACAATCAAGAGGACTGTTGCTGACCAGAAGAGATCTTGCGGATATGCTCCCTATATCCAGATGCTCATCATTTCCAAAGTTGGAAAGAGCCTCTATCTACTTGATCGTACACACCTGCCACTCGAGACAGATTTTGAAGAAAATGTTGTGATGATGGATCCTAGTCATCCCAATTCAGCTACAACACACGTTGAGGTTGAGGCTCAGGCCCAGGCAGAGGCAGCCAGAGCCATTAGTGCTCAAGTTCCAAAAACAAAGAGCGATGAAATGTCCTAGCTCATCATCACTATCCAAGTGATAGAGAACAACGTGACTGAGATCCTCAAGAACCAGGAGAGTCTTGAGAGGATAGTGGAGACAAAATTTTAGGATTTGGATAACAAGGTGACTGAGCTGATCGCCACTGCAATGCTCTTAAGAAGGAAGTAGATGTAGTGCCCAGACCTAGCTCCGGTGATGATGATGGTGATGATGATGATGATGATGATGATGATAGTCCTCCTCTCCAGACCCACACTCAGTTGAAGACACATGTAAGATCTTCTGTCGTGCCAGCTCCAGAGACGAGACCATCTTCATCAGCACCTACATCAGCTCCATCAGTACCCTCGGCACCTCTAGTACCTACTCCACCACCTCAGAGGACTTTAGCTGAAGCATTCACGGACGTTGTTCTTTCAACTCCTTCCACGTCCATCGGAGGACATATAGCCCAGAGTGATGTTTAGATCTATACCTTTTTGGTAACTTGTTGCCAAAGGGGAGAAGTGTTAAAGATCATAGGGCTTTGAGATAGAATATTGCATTTTTGGTTGCTCTCTTTATTTCAAAAACATTTGGTTTATTGTGGGGTTATCCTGAAACTCCATTGTGTTTGACCATATGCTTTGGTTGATGATGCTACTATTTCCTATATTTGTGATGTTTGCATTGTAATCCATTCATATATTTTATGTGCACCACCGAGTTGTATGTGACATGGAAGAGTTACCCATGATCCTAAACGATCGTGCATTTGCATTCAAACAAAAATTTAAAACAGTGCACAAATTTATTGGAAGCTCTTGCTTATCACATACTTCTCAAAGCGATGATTCTATTCATTTTTTTACCCCTATTGAAGCTTTGAGTTATATGTTGTCATCAATTACCAAAAAGAGGGAGATTGAATGCACAACTTCGACCTAGGTGGTTTCGGTAATTAATAACAACATATATTGCATTGGACTAATGATTCTACCAAGTATATCTTAGGTAAAGTTCAATGAATTGATTGCCAAAGGATTGTGAGGAGGCCCCCTAGATGTAAGGAACATCTATTGGCAACAAGCTTCAAGACTCTACATTTTGATTTTGTGAGAAATAACTTTTGAGTCCATAGGAAAGCCAATACTATTAAAAGGGGATGATGTATCCATGATGATTTGGTTGATCAAGTGCTTAGAGCTAGTCACCAAAAACAACCACCTACCGAGTTTCACCCTAGACAGATCCTAAGCCCAACCCTAGTGTCTCGGTGACACCAAGTTTGATTTTGGTGAGATCAAAATCAGTGACCAATGATACCTCCAACGTATCTGTAATTATTGATTGTTCCATGCTATTATATTATCTGTTTTGGATGTTCTATATGCATTAATATGCTATTTTATATTATTTTTGGGACTAAACTATTAACCTAGTGCCGAGTGCCAGTTTCTGTTTGTTCATTGTTTTTGAGTATTGCAGAAAAGGAATATCAAATGGACTCCAAATGGAATAAAATTCTACGATGATTTCCTTGGACCAAAAGGAACCCGGGAGACTTGGAGAAGAGGCCAGAAGACCCACGGGTGGGCCACAAGCCACCTGGGCGCGCTTAGGGGGCGCCCCTAGCTTGTGGGCCCCTCATAGTTCCTCCAACTCTAATTATTCGCCTATAAATTCAGGAATATTCCCCCAATACCAAAAAAGAGCCACGATAATTCTTTTCTACCGCCACAAGCCTCTGTTCCCATGAGATCCCATCTTGGAGGCTTTTCCGGTAATCTGCCGGAAGGGGGTTCGATCACGGAGGGCATCTACGTCAACTCCATTGCCCTTCCGATGATGCATGAGTAGTTCACCACAGACCTTCGGGTCCATAGCTAGTAGCTAGATGTCTTCTTCTCTCTATGTTTTTCTATACGATCTTCTCCATGATCTTCATGGAGATCTATCCAATGTAATACTCTTTTGCGGTGTGTTTGTTGAGATCTGATGAATTGTGGGTTTATGATCAGACTATCTATGAATATTATTTGAATCTTCTCTGAATTCTTATATGCATGATTTCATATCTTTGCAAGTCTCTTCGAGTTATTGGTTTGGTTTGGCCAACTAGATTGGTAATTCTTACAATGGGGGAAGTGCTTAGTTTTGGGTTCAATCTTGCGGTGTCCTCACCCAGTGACAATGTAGGGGTAGAGAGGCACGTATTTGTATTGTTGCCATCAAGGATAAAAAGATGGGATTTTCATCATATTGCTTGAGTTTATCACTCTACATAATGTCATCTTACTTAATGCATTACTCTGTTCTTCATGAACTTAATACTCTAGATGCAGGCAGGAGTCGATCAATGTCTGGAGTAATAGTAATAGATGCAAAATTGTTCCAGTCTACTTGACACGGACATGATGCCTATATGCATAATCACTACAAGAAATATGTCAAGTTGCGACCATCGATATTGGTCACTGAATGGTCATTGTTTTCCATTTCTGACCTTTTTATGACCAAAAACAGTTGGTCAAAAGTTGGCCGTCTTTAATGAACTTTAACGACCTTCTTTGTGATATGGTCGTACAAGGTAACGACCAAAATGAAAGGTCGTTGATCCTACGACCAATTGTTTTGGTCCTTGGTTAACTGCCCAGGCCACGTCGGATCCAACATGGCAAGCTAATGTGGCAAAATTGCGACCAATTGTATTGGTCGTTGATAAGATTCAGCCCGGTCCAATTCAGTGTCTACATGGGTCGAGCCCATTAATTCAGCCTTTTTAATATATAGTTTTCCCGTTAGTTTTCTCTAGCTAGATAGGCCTGGCCCAACAATTTAGCCTTTAATTTATTTTTGGGTTATGGGCTTTTAACATTGTTTTGGCAATTATATTTTGGAGTCAGTCCCACCAACTAGATAGGTCCCACTTGTCATAGTCTCACACATTGGGCCCACATGATAGAAATTTAAAAAATGCTAAAATTATTTTTGTAGGTGGGTCCCATGAGCCAGGTTTCCATTTCACATGTTTCCAAATCAGATAATCATTATGTCGAACAGAACAATAATGCTAAATAACCCTACTACAATCTATACATGTCTATTCCAACCCAGATATGCACATCATTACAATATTACAATTTTTACATTCTATTTAGTACGCCTCGAGCTACTGCAAAAGAGTTAACACAATTTATAATCTTGGAGTTGACGAAAGGCTGGTGACGCTGCCGGCCAGATGATTCCTGATGTTGGTGTCAAGATTGATCAAAAATTGACATGTTTGTGGTTAACATATTAGATTGGCAAGAATGTCCAAAAGTTCAACCACATGCAAGAATAAATAGCTAGGTACAGACAACTTGGAGGAATATTGAGTAGCTAAACTGAACACATGCACACTCTGAGGAGCTAAATTGAACTCTAAACTATAAGTTACTGAGTGTTTAGCTAGGACTTGAGACCCTCTTGACAACCTAAGCAGCAACTTGTAGCTTGTAGTTCATAACTCATGATTATGATTTACACCATGAAATTAACATAATTTATGGATGAACTGCATATTACCAATCGAATTCTAGATATTAAATTCATGGATGAACACTTGTCTGTACTTGACTAAAGGCAAGAGCATACAAAATGCTAATCAGTAGCAGCCACCATATTAAATGTAATGCAATCCGTGTACATGTTGATTTTCTCACCATATAGAGTGAAGATATATTATGTTGGTTTCTCTTGGATCAGATGAGTAAACATAAAACGATGTACACATAGAGAAGTAACATTTTTGGAACGATAATTAATAAGCAGGTTACGCCCCCTTAGCCTCATGACTGTCATGGTTTTAGTACAAAAATGTGTAGCAGTTTCGGATGGATTGAAGCAACTCGAGAGCAACCTGTGGATGGCGTCTAATCAACAACCATCATCTCACTAAACACTGACCAGATCGCGTCTAATCAGCAACCAGCAGCAGCACAGGAAACGACGCGCGGCGGCTAAACGGAATGCAACTGATATTGGTTATCAACACGCCCAGTAAAAGGGGGCATGATGCCGGGGGAGAAGAAGGAGAAGGGTAAGGGGGAAGGGAGTCTGAACCTTGAGGGAGAAGTTCAGGGCAATGGAGGGGTAGTAATAGATGACGGCGGTGCCGTTCCCCGCCAAAGCGAGAGCATGCCCTCATCCCGCACGGTGCGGGCGACCCAGTCGGTGAAGCCCTGGAAGCGATGGGACCTCCCCAGCAGCACGGTGTTGCCGTCCTGCGTCTGCAGTAGCAGCTTGACCCGCTCGATGGGGGCCACGACTGTGTGCACCATGCCCCCCATCAGCGCCCCCACCGCTAGATCCGCGTGGCCGCAGACAGCCGGAACGATGCCAATGCCGCGAGGACCTCCGGTCGCCGCGCCGGTGCCGACGGCAAGGACAAGGATGAGGCTGATGCGTCCCCCTCGGGGGCCAAGGCCGGCTGCATCCGCTCATACCGGTGGCCATGGCGCTCCGCCAACATGCGCTCCATGTTCATGGAAGCTCCGCGAAGGGGGAACAGGTCGGACGTGGCTAATCCGATCTGGCTGGACGGCCGCCGGATGTTGATGGGGCGACGCAGATCCAGGTAGTGGAGGACAGTAGCCACTTGAGGGCGGGGAGGTGTGGGGACTCGGGATCCTCGCGCGTCGACGCAGGGGTGGAGTCCGGCCATGGTGGGGGGCGGGGGCAGCTAGGGTCTTGGCGAGATGTGCGGGTGCGGGAGAGAAGGAGGGGATTGGAACTATGGGGAGTGGGTGGTTGGGTTAGGGCTAGGTGGGTGAGAAGGTGAGGGGGTGAGGGTTGCCGTTGGATGCTTTTCGGATTCAACGGTGTTTGATGCATGATTCACGTGATAGGCTATGGACCAGTCAAAATGCAGCAAATAATTAGAAGATCTTATGACCATCTAAATTGGTCGTAATCGCTTAAAGATAAGTTTTTTCACGAATAATTCATTTTCCATTTTAGTGCTCAAAATGAGTTTTTTAGAAGACCTAACAAATATTGTTTAAATTATATCATATTTTGCACAAGATTACATCTTGGATTGGCAAACAATATTTATAAAGGGAGTTTTTATTTTCTGTGCACGGAAAATCAATTTTCCACTTTCTGAGTGTTCAAAACTGGACCAAATAAATTTTCTAAAATACTGGGCCATACTTAATGTATAATTGACCAAATGGTTGCGTGTCAAAAGTTTTTATCCACCTCTCATGAAAAACACTAATTCCGCCGATTCAGCTGGAAGCAGGTAAAATTTGAACTACAATTGCCTCATAGTTTGCTCGTGATTTCTTGAAAAGGTTGTATCTAGGTACAAAAATATCTGTTTAATCAGAGAAACACTAAAAGTTTTCCAAGATTTAACCCCAAGCTAGGAATTTTCATGCCCACTGTTTTGACCGCATTTTGAAATAGGCATGAAAAATTCAAATAAAATCAAAAAATTGGAAAACCTTCACATTGTGTAATTATATGTGACCAAGTTACCAGGAAAATAATGAACTTGTAATACTACAATTATTTTAAAAATGTGTTCTCGAAAACGAGCTATCATGTGTGAAGATTCATGGCTTTCAAGCCAAATGATCAATCTTATGGCCACATTCATCGAAAATCCAACTCTGAGCTCGGGCTCAACTGCTCCCGTTGACAAAAAAAATAATAAACAATACTAAAAATTCAAAATATTTCAAAAAAAAATTGTGTGGTAGATATTTTGATGTGTGAGGTTCGCTGCAAATTTCAAGTTATTTGGACATCTGAAAAGCTCTCGACAAAAAAGACAAATCGGGTGAGAAAAGTTCGTAAACAGTAAACCTTTTTTACAGACCTCGATTTGTCTTTTTTGCCAAGAGCTGCTCAGATCTCCAAATAAGTTGAATTTTGGAGCGCTCCTTGCGCATCAAATTACCTACCACACAAATAAAATTGGAAGCTTTTGAATTTCTATAGTATTTGTTTTGATTTTTTTCGTCGACGCGGGTGCAGATGCACCCGTGAGCCGAAACGCCACTCTCCACATTCATGACATAGTTTGTTTAAATGATATAATATTGTGCACAAGAGTGCATATTGGAATGACAAACAATGTTGCATAAGGAAGTTTTCATTTTCTTTGGACGGAAATTTCGTTTTCCATTTTTCGAGTGCCCAAAACGAGTTTTTTTGTGAAGGACCTACCATATATTTGTTACAAAATTGGATTGAATCATTTTTCTAAAATATTAGGTCATATTTAATTACAATTGAATAAATGGTTGGGTGTAAAAAGTTGTGAGACACCTCTTGTGAAAAAGTCAAAGTTCCCCCGATTCAGGAGGAACCGGATCAAATTTGAACTGCAACTGCCTCATAGATTGCTTTTTATTTTTTGCAAAAATATTTTCTAGGAACAAAAGTATCTATTTAATCATACAAACACCAAAAAATTTCCAAGATCCAACCACTAGCTAGGAACGGGCATGCCCGTCGTTTTGACCACATTTCGATATGGGCATGAAAATCTCAAAAAAAAATCAAAATATTGAAAAACCTTCGCATTGTGTCATTATATGTGACCAAGTTACCATGAAAATAATAAACTTGTAATATGACAATTATTTTAAAAAAGTGTTCTAAAAATGAGCTATAATGTGTGAAGATTCATGGCTTTCGAGCCAAACAATCAATCTTATGGTCACATTCATGGCATAGTTTGCTAAAATGATCTCATATTATGCACAAGGGTGTGTATTGGAATGAAAAACAATGTTGTCTAAGGAATTTTTCATTTTCTTTGGACGGAAAATTCATTTCCATTTTTCGAGTGCCCAAAATGAGTTTTTTCAAAAGGACCTACCATATATTTGTTGCAAAATTGGACCGGGTCATTTTTATAAAATATTTTGTCATATTTAATATAAAAATGACTTAATGGTTGGATGTGAAAAGCTTTGGGCCACCTCTCGTGAAGAAGACAATTTTCCCGCTATTCAGCAGGAAGCGGGTCAAATTTGAATTGTAGCTGTCTCATAGATTGTGTTTTATATTTTGTAAAAATAATTTATAGGTACAAAAGTATATATTTAATCATAGAAACACCAAAAAAATTCAATATTAAACCCCTGGCTAGGAACGGTCATGCCCGCCGATTTGACCGCATTTTGAAATGGGCATGCAAAATTCAAAAAAAATAAAAAAATGTAAAACCTTCGCATTGTGTCATTATATGTGTCATGGATTTGTCACGGCAGATATCCGAATGAATGGACTTGGATTCGAGGCCATCGCTAACGGGGTGGACTCAAAGGGGTTGATCAGGACGAAAGACACGGATTTACCCAGGTTCGGCCCCTCAAGTCGAGGTAATAGCCTACGTCCTGCTTGTGTATGTATTGCTTGTGTATCGATTACAAGGAGCTAGAAGCTTGACCTAGTTCTCGATCACCTATCCTCTAAGTCGCCCCGGGTCTGCCTTTATATAGGAGGTCAGGACCTCCGGGTCGTTACAATTGTTAACCGAGTCTTATTATATGTCTGAGTCTCTCTCTATCTTCTTGTCCAAGCTGTCTTTGAGACGGCTTACATGCCCGGGTCTTCTCCGTCCGGGCCGTCGTTCGGCCCATACTTTGAGCCGCCTATCTTCCTAGGCCTCCAGTGATATGGCTCACCCTTGGGCCGGCTCACGAGCCAGCAACATGACCCGAAGCCTCCAGGGCAGGTCATATCGCGGGGTTATATCCCCAACATTAGGCCCCAGGTTGAATTGAGATTGCTCACTTCATCCTTATCTTCTGATTTTGGCGAGTCGCCCGGAAATGACCTGGCGTGACGTCATGAGATCCACAGACGTATCACCGAATCTTTCATTAAACAGTCATCCCGAGAATCGAGGCGTCCGCCTCGGTTAAATGATGTCACCGCCTGGATTTTCGCGCCTTCCTCGTTCCTTCTTTAAATATGACTCGTGCGGGTTGAAGCTTTTCATTCTCCGGCTCGTGCCTCTTCTTCTTCTTCCTGTCGCCGCCGCTCCAGCGTCCTCGTTGTCCGGCGCCGTCTTCGCATCCACACCGACCGGGCCACTGCATCACCCTGATTCGTACCGGAAACCTTCCGCCGCCGCCGCGACATCTCCGGTGAGTTCTTCTTCTTCTTAGATCGCCCACCACCGTAGTAGGGTTTTCACCGGGGGCTCCGCCGCTGCCGCTCGGGCTCCGGCACCGCCACCGCGAGTATATTTCGACGCCGTTGGCGCCTTTAGATTGCGCTCTCGCCTCGCCGCCACGCGCGGGCCGGCCGCGCGTAATGCGCGGACCGCGATGGCTCCGGTCCATTTTCTTTTCTTCCGTTGTTCATCGCTAGGTCAGGATTAAAATCTTTTTTCTCTAATTTCGTAGATCTGTAGCCATGGTAGTAGTTTGCGGAATCTGTTTTTTAGGACTTAGTCGATTCTCAATCTTCCTTTCCTCTGTTGAGTCGCTAAGCTTCTCCGGCTCTTATCAGCCGGGTCTTTCCACATTATCCATAGAAACCTTAAACCTGTAAGCCGTCATAAATATATGCTTGCGCTTGACTCATCACGCCCTTTGCCTTGCACAGTATTTAAGCCGCCAATATGTCTCGTGCGTCCAACTCATGCAACTGGGTTGGTTCTTGCATTACGGAGGACTTCTTAATAGATTATGTTGAAGCGGGTACTCTCCCTCCAAAAGAGGTCCTCAACTCGCGGTTTCCGGGTAAAGAGACCCGGCCTTCTCCCCAAAAAGGAGAGATAGTGGTCTTCACTGATCACATTGATCGAGGGTTCGTGCCGCCCGGCTTTAAGTTTTTCCGGGATGTTCTTCATTTGTATAAGTTGCATCCTCAAGACCTGGCCCCCAACTCTGTTTCAAATATATGCAACTTCCAAGTGCTCTGCGAGGCTTATCTGCAGTCCAGGCCGTCTATGGGGTTCTTTCGGGAGTTCTTTTATGCCAACCGCCAAACCTAAATGAAGGGCGGTCCAAGTCTGGAGCTTGGAGGGATCTCTATTCAGCGATGCAGGGACATCATTTTTCCGGCTACGCAAATGCCGAGTCACCCAAAGGACCGGAACAAAACTTGGTTCTACTTCAAGGATACCTATCCTGAAGGTGAACGCCCCTTGTCGGGCTATCGTCCTTCCCGACTCAAGACAGATTCAGAGCTTTCGGGCCGTCTCTCAGCCTCGGAGCGTGATAGATTTGAACCGGCTCATGCCAAGCTCAAGGCGCTCATGGCCAATGGACTAACAGGAATAGATTTAATCCGCTGCTGGGTTTCTTGGCGGATCATGCCCTTAAGCCGCAAGGGTCGGCTTATGTGTGAATATGAAGGCAAGTACGACAGTTCCTTGTGCTTCAGTAAATCAACGTTGACCGAAGACAACATCACCATGACCATCCGGAGCCTTGTCCATGAAGCCTCCGGCTCTTGCAGCGCCATCGGGCTGGTGCCTTTCTGCGTCAATCATCCGGCTCCGGACGTAAGTTAATCTCTTCCCATCCGTCTCTTGGATGTTGCTTGTACTTTGCTGATTTATTACTCTTTCTCCGGGTCACTCCTGTAGGCTGACTCAGACTTCTGGAAGAAGGAATATGTTGCCCCTCCAAAGAAATCCAGGAAGAAGGTCGCGACCAAGAGGGCTAAAAAGATGCCCCGCAAGAGAATTTGTTTGACCCGCCACCATCATCTAGCTCAGAGGTAATACTTTAATTGCTTTGCTTGATCTTTTACCTTCCTGCTTTATTAATGCTTGTTTTACTCGCAGGATGAAGTGTTAACCAGCCGCGCCAATGCTCCTGAGGTAAATTATGTTTCTTCCGGCTCAGAATGTTTCGTCCCCCGAAAGCCGCGGCGGGTTATCAGAAAAGTTCCTCTTTCTCACCCTCTTGCTTACCTAGCTCCTAATTTTCCCTTGAAAAAGCAACGGCAGGCCGAACGTCGACAGACTCGAAGCGCCGGCTCTACTGAGCTCGTGTCCGGGTTACCAAATTCTCTGGCTCCAAAGAAACGCCCCGCAGAGGTTTATGTCTCTACTTTTCCTTTGACTTTCCTTTGCAAACTTGACACTTTCTCATCTTTCTGTTTTATTCTTTTTAGAAATCCCCTTCCTCCGACGACTCTTCAGCATAAGTTCTACCACCGCCCAAGATCAATCCGTTGTAAGCATTCCTTACTATGATATCCGGACATCTGGCTCTTTAATATGATAGCAACATCTTCGATTGTTGATCCTTCTATTTTGCAGTGCTCAAGCCAAGCATCGCAAGACCAACAAGCCACCCCCTGGCCCTGTTATCCAAGAGCCGGAGCTCGAACAAGATGACAGCCGAGGAGCTCCACGCCGGGTATATAAACCGGGTTACTACTAGTTGGGATCTGGAACTTTAGCTGGTCTCTTTAATGAAGACAAATTACGAGGTACTCTTCTTGTTGCCTATACCCTTGCTTGGCCCCCCAGGGGCGGTTCAATGTACTCAATCGTTGATCCGGGTCTTTGTTTAACTTTCTATTAGAAAAAATTCATAGCCATTGTCCCCTAGAGTCGGCTTAATTTGCCAAAATTGAGTCAGATCTTCCTTTAGATAACTTAAACCGCCAGTCGTAGCCCCCAAGGGCCGGCTCAAGCTTGATGAAGTTGATTCGGATCTTCTATTAGAAGTAAATGGAAGAGCCATATTGTAGTCCCCAAGTTCCGGTTTAACTTTAAAGAAGATGAGCTGGAACTGCGCTGCATGTTGAAAGATCAAATATACATTAGCCCCAAGTGTCAAATATATTGCTTGCAATCTTTTTGAGACTTGCATAAGTTTGCTTTTAACACTCGTCCTGTATTTTGGCGACTTATCTTGTATTTTGATGTATTATAGGAAGCTTTAAACGAAGCCGGCTCTCAATTGTCTGATATGAAGGCAAACCTAGCGGCTCAACGAGAGGCCTGCAGCGTCTTTGACGAAAAGTGTCGGCTGATGTCTGAAGAGCTAGTCCATATTAAGGCGGAGCTTGCTTCTCTAAAGGAATCTTCTGAGTTGGAGAAAGCTGCGTTGACCAAGCGAGCGGATGACGCCGACCAGCAGCTGATAGCCGTGGCGGATGAGCTTCAAGGCCTAAAGCATCATATAACCAAGATGGCAGCCGCTCTCTTTGGTAAGTTCTTACTCACTTCATGTTTCCAACATGTCTCATTTATCTGTTGTGATGGCGACTCATCTTGCTTTGTTTGACCTATACAGGCCCCAGAAGCCGGCAATTGGTTTCAGATAGCCTTTTACCCCTGAAGGCTATTTACACCTTTGCAGAACAGCTTTATTATGGCGCTATTTTCACGATTAAGACGGTTCAATACAAGGAGAAGATCCCCACTGCTCTGAAAGGTGTCTTGGAACTCTTCTCCACAATGCCCAAGCAAATAGAGGAGTTGAAGAAGTCCGCCTTCCGCCAAGGAGCCGTCGCTGGATTGAGCCGGGCTCTGGCCTTCGCCCCTGAGCTAACGCCGGCCGAAATGATGGATGGTTATCCGTCCAAAAATGATGACGGCTTAGAGTTCACCGAAGAAGAATACATCTGGTGTGTCAAAGAGTCGCGTTATCTAGCATCTGTGCTGGCGGATGAAGCTGATTTGAACACCTATCAGGCGGCTTACGACGCAGAGGAGAAGAGGATCCGTGGGCCTCTCTACGAGTGGAAGGATCTGACACCCACCCGCAGTAAGGACCTCTTCCCTTGTGATCTTGACGCGTCCCCTTTCCTTGAAGGGTCTTTCGTTGCTCTGGCTGACCATAATTGGGAATTGGGAAATCTCCAGATAAAGCTAGCGGAAGAACCGGAGCGGGATGAGCCGGCCAATAACTGAAATTTGTTCTTTTAATCTTTCTGAGCACACACTCATGTACTGACTCACGTAATGACCCGCCGTGAGAAGTTGAAACTTGGCAATGCCTTTTGCTCCTTCTGCGAGTAGTTTTTGTAATAGAGTAAGGATGACCCTGCCGTTGTCGGCTGTACATATTTTCATTTCTCTGTTTCAACTTTATGCATTGCCGGCTCTCCATTGATTGCTCGCTCCTTTGCATAAATATACCTTAAGCTTTTCTGATGAAGGGTGTTTGTCTTTGAAGACGTCATTCCTTCTCCAGAAGATTAGAGCCAGATAATATCTTTGACAACTTTGAATTTTGTCAACCGGAGCATCATGGCTCCGGCTCTTTGTCGGATGAATCCCTTAAGGAGCCGGTTGTCTTAGCATAATGTAAGCTATACTGATGGTAAGAAGCCTCTATCGACAACTGCGGCTATTGATGAGACGAAAGCGGCCTAAAGCCGACTGTATGAAGGGTAATTTAAGCTATACCTGACGGTAAGAAGCCTCCTTTTAATAGCAAATGTTGTATGTGCGAACGCCGGCTGTCGATGGGAGATGTAAGCTATACCCCAAGGCAAGAAGCCTCCATCGACATCCGTGGCTAATAATTAGCCTGAGACGGCATAAAGCCGGCTGTTTGAAAGGAGATGTAAGCTATACCCGAAGGCAAGTAGCCTTTTTCAACAGCTACAGTTGATAAGCAACTGAGGTCTGGCGTAAACGCCGGTTGTTAGGGTGAGATGAGCGAACCTGTCGGTAAGAAGCCCCCTTCGACAACCGCGGTTAATAAGTAATCGGAAGTGGCATAAAGCCGGCCATTAGGGTGAGATAAGCGATACCCGTCGGTAAGAAGCCCCCTTTGATGGCCGCAGTTGATAAGCAACTGGAATTTGGTGTACACGCTGTTGTCTTAGGGTCATGTAAGCTATACCAAAGGTAAGAAGCCTCCATCAACAACATCGCTTAATGTAACCAAACTAGGCATAAAGCCAACTGTGCAAGGGAGATGTAAGCTATACCCGAAGGCAAGAAGCCTCCTTGCAACAGTTTAATAACAGCTGGCTGTGCAAAGGAGATGTAAGCTATACCTGATGGCAAGAAGACTCTTTGCAACAATGCTTAATTGGGCATAACGCCGGCTGTGCAAGGGAGATGTAAGTTATACCCGAAGGCAAGAAGCCTCCTTGCAACAACGTAAAAGCAGACTGTGTAGGGGAGATGTAAGCTATACCCGAAGGCAAGAAGCCTCCCTGCAATAGCGCTTGATAGGGCATAAAGTCGGATGATAGATCAGCTGTTTTAACGGCGAACAAACCACTTCAACTCAAATTTTTGAGCCGGAAAAATTTCATCTTGATCGCATAAAGACATACATAAGAGCAGAGGCCCCAGTCCTTGCGGGGATGCTAGCTTTTACTCATGTAAACATGATAGATACAATGATAGCGGCTTTCAACACCTGCTAAGTAAAGTATGGTCGCAGATGTGCAATATTCCATGGCCGCAACATCTCTTGACCCGCGGTTTCCGACTCATCTCGGATATCAATAAGGTAATATGACCCATTGTTAAGGTTTCTGTTGATCACAAAAGGTCCCTCCCATGGTGGAGATAACTTATGCATTCCAGATTGGTCTTGAATCAACCGGAGCACCAGGTCACCTTCCTAGAACGTCCGGGTCTTCACCCTACGGCTATGATAGCGTCGCAGGTCTTGTTGATAAATTGCCGACCTGGCTGCTGCTAACTCTCGTGCTTCATCCAAGGCATCCAACGCATCTTGGCGTGCTAACTCATTGTCCGTCTCAACATAAGCCGCAGCCCTTGGTGAGTCGTGCCGGATATCGCTGGGTAGAACCGCCTCAGCACAGTACACCATGAAGAAAGGCGTGAAACCTGTAGATCTATTAGGGGTAGTTCGAATGCTCCATAAGACGGAAGGCAACTCCTCAACCCAACATCCAGGTGTCCGCTTCAAAGGAACCATGAGCCGTGGTTTGACTCCTCTTAAAATTTCCTGATTGGCTCGCTCCACCTGACCATTAGACTGTGGATGTGCCATGGCTGAAACATCAAGCCGGATATGCTCCTTCTCACAAAATGTTTTCATAGCTCCTTTGGATAGATTTGTTCCATTGTCCATAATAATACTGTGTGGGTAACCAAATCGATAGATCAGCTTCTTAATAAATTGAACCGTTGTAGCCGCGTCACATTTGCTGACCGGCTCTGCCTCTACCCACTTAGTAAATTTATCAATCGCTACCAGAAGGTGTGTTTTCTTATCCTTGGATCTCTTGAAAGGTCCTACCATATCGAGCCCCCAGACTGCAAACGGCCAAGTGATTGGTATCATCCTCAACTCTTGAGCCGGAACGTGAGCACGCCGGCCAAACTTCTGACAGACGTCACACTTACGGACTAAGTCTTCTGCATCCTTGTGAGCCGTCAACCAGAAAAACCCATGTCGAAAAGCCTTGGCCACTAAAGATTTTGACCCGGCATGATGTCCACAGTCGCCAGCATGAATTTCACTCAAAATCTGTCGGCCCTCCTCTGGTGAGACGCAGCGCTGAAAGACACCCATCACACTACACTTATGTAACTCACCATTGATAATCGTCATAGATTTAGAATGTCGGGTGATCTTCCTGGCCAGATCCTCCTCCTGAGGCAACTCGCCGCGTGTTAGATACGCCAAATAAGGAATAGTCCACTCTGGGATAGCATGCAGAGCCGCCACGAATTCTGCCTCCGGGTCAGGAATAGCCAGCTCCTCCTTAGAGGGTATCTTGACAGTCGGATGATGCAATATGTCCAGAAAAATATTAGGTGGTACCAGATTTCGTTGAGAACCTAACCGTGATAAGGTATCAGCCGCCTCATTCCTGCGACGATCAATATGATCCACCTGGTACCCCTTGAAGTGACCGGCAATGATATCAACCGCCAGTCGATAAGCCGCCATCCGCAGATCCTTGGAGTCCCAAGTACCTGAAACTTGGTGAGCCACAAGATCTGAGTCGCCTAAACATCTGACCCGGCTTAAGTTCATCTCTTTAGCGACTCTGAGACCATGGAGCAGTGCCTCATACTCAGCTGCATTATTAGTACAAGGAAACATTAACCGGAGCACATAACAAAACTTGTCACCCTTCGGGGAGGTGAGAACAACCCCTGCACCGGACCCCTCTAGCTGCTTGGACCCATCAAAGTGTATAGTCCAATATGTGTTATCTGGCTTCTCTTCGGGTGCTTGACATTCTGTCCAATCATTTATGAAATCCACCAAAGCTTGAGACTTTATTGCTGTACGAGGAACATATTTGATATTAAGAGGACCCAGCTCTAAGGCCCACTTGGCAATCCTCCCTGTGGCTTCTCTATTTTGAATGATATCTCCCAACGGGGCAGAACTGACCACGGTTATCTGGTGCCCCAAAAAGTAGTGTTTTAACTTGCGGTTAGCCATGAAAACTCCATATACCAACTTCTGCCAATGCAGATATCTCTGCTTAGACTTTGCCAAAACTTCACTGATGTAATAAACCGGCCTTTGCACAGGATATTCCTTCCCTTCCTCCTTGCGCTCAACCACAATTGCAACACTGACCGCTCTATTGTTAGCCGCCACATAAAGGAGTAACTGCTCTTTCTCAGCCAGAGCGGCTAACACTGGCGGCTCAGTCAACTGTTTTTAAGAGATTCAAGTGCTTCAGCCGCTGCCTTGCTCCACTTAAACTTGTCTGTCTTATTCATCATCTGGTATAAGGGAATGGCCTTCTCCCCAAGCCGGCTTATGAACCGGCTCAACGCAGCAATCCTTCCTGCAAGGCGTTGAATGTCATTAATGCATGTTGGCTCTCCTAAAGAAGTGATAGCCTTAATTTTATCTGGGTTAGCCTCAATGCCCCGCTCAGAGACCAAGAAACCCAAAAGCTTTCCTGCTGGAACACCAAAAACACACTTCGTCGGGTTAAGCATCATCTTGTAGACCCGGAGATTGTCAAAAGTTTCCTTCAGATCCTCTAGGAGAGTTTCTTTCTTTCTGGATTTAACCACGATGTCGTCTACGTAAGCATGAACATTTCGGCCAATCTGACTGTGAAGGCAGTTCTGCACACATTGTTGGTAAGTCGCCTGGGCACTCTTGAGCCCGAAAGGCATGGAGACGTAGCAGAACGCCCCAAAGGGTGTAATAAACGCCATCTTATCTTGATCTTTTATTCCCATCTTGATCTGATGATAACCTGAATATGCATCCAGGAAGCATAAACTTTCACACCCGGCTGTAGCATCAATAATCTGATCGATACGACGGAGTGCGAAAGGGTCAGTCGGGCAAGCCTTGTTAAGGTCCGTGTAATCTATACACATACGCCAAGTGTCGTTCTTTTTGAGCACTAGCACTGGGTTAGCCAACCACTCCGGGTGAAAAACTTCCACTATAAAGCCTGCAGCCAAGAGCCGGGCAACTTCCTCCCCAATAGCTTTACGTCTCTCTTCGTTGAACCGTCGTAGAAACTGTTTGATCGGCTTAAACTTCGGATCCACATTAAGGTTGTGCTCAGCGAACTCTCTTGGTACACCCGGCATGTCAGAAGGCTTCCATGCAAAGATGTCCCGATTCTCACGGATGAATTCGATGAGCGCGCTTTCCTATTTGGGATCCATGTGAGCCCCAATGATGAACTGCTTGGATGAGTCGCCCGGATTGAAATCTACTGCCTTGGTATCATCTGCTGAAAACTTGAGTGGCGGCTCAACTTCCGTAGTAGGCTTCTTCAGCGGGGTCATATCCTCCGGGTCAACGTTCTCCTTGTAGAACTTCAGCTCCTCCTGGGCACAACTAGACTCTGCATACGCCGCATCTCCTTCCTCACACTCGAGAGCTGTTTTCCGATTACCGTGAACGGTAATTGTACCATTTAAGCCGGGAATTTTGAGTTGTAAATAAACATAGCAAGGCCTAGCCATAAATTTGGCATAAGCCGGCCTCCCAAACAGTGCATTATAGGGACTTTTGATTTTAACCACCTCAAACCACAAGGACTCCACCCTGTAATTATACTCTTCGCCAAAGGCCACTTCCAAAGAAATCCGGCCCACCCGGTATGCCAACTTACCCGGGACCACATCATGAAAGACGGTGGAGGAAGGCATAAGGTCTTTGTCAAGCAACTTCATCCGCCGGAAAGTGTCATAATAAAGGATGTTGATACTGCTGCCTCCATCCATGAGCACCTTGTTCACCATATAGCCATTCACCTGAAGGGCCACAACTAAAGCCGGCCGGCCCGAATCATCTACCCGCGGCGGGTGATCCTCCAGGCTCCACATTATGTCATACTCAGACCATGGTAAGTATCGCGGGAGAGCTAGAGCAACTGCATTAACCATTCGCCTCGTCTCGTTTACGGTGACCGGTCGTGAACACGTGATACTGTCCAGAACTGAGCTGCTTCGGGTTACTCTGAAACCCGGATTGATTGCGTTGCTGCTGATTGTTGTTATTGATGTTTGTTGCCAGGATGCTGTTGGTGTCCCCCTTGGTTATTCTGACCCCGATGCCCGGCTCCTGAAACGCTGGCGCCGAATCCAACCCCTGATCCGCCGTGCCCTGAGCCGCTAGGCAGGCCACCGCCCTGGTTATTACGCGGTTGGGAATGCTGGTTTTTGAATCTCTGCATGATAAAGCAATCACCCCATGCATGTAACGCCGGCTTATCAGGCGTGCTGTGCTCCGGACAAGGCTTCCTAAGCGCTTCTTCTAAATTGAAAGGGCCTCTGTTCCTTTGGTGAAACGGCCTGAATTTTCCGTTCCCCTTGGGATGGTTATGTCCTGTGTTGGTGTTTGCCACTAGCTTTGACCCGCCATCAGCGTTCTTCCGCTTATTCTGATTCCCATTGTTCACAAAGCCTTTGCCTTGATTGTTCTTCTTCCCTTGATTGGCTTTCTCATCATCCGAGCCTAGATCTTTGGTGTTATCTGAGTCGGCATACTTTATCAGGGCCGTCATGAGCTCTCCCATATCCTGACACGTGCGCTTGAGCTGGCCGAGCTTCTATTTCAATGGAACAAAATGACAGTTCCTTTCCAGAATAAGCACCGCTTGAGCCGCCGTGATCTGCTCCGAAGAGTGAATAATGGTCGACACCCGCCGGACCCAATGATGGGCCGACTCATTCTCCTGTTGAACACAATGGTCTAAGTCTACAATGGTCATAGGCTGCTTACAGGTCCCCTGAAAATTCTTAATAAACTTTGCTCTCAGCTCTGCCCATGAACTTATCGTGTTAGGCGGCAGACCTTTCAACCATGTGCGAGCCGAACCCTCAAGCATCATGATGAAATATTTTGCACATACCGCCTCACTGACGTCCAGCATCTCCATGGCTAGCTCATAACTCTCAACCCAAGCCTCACGGGGTAGATCAGCTGTGTAATTCAGAACTTTTCGAGGCCCCTTAAAATCTTTTGGTAGTCATTCACTTCTCAGAGCCGGAGTTAAACATGGCACCCCTACGGCTCTGGTACTAACTACTCCCCTTGAGATGGAAAGCGCCGGCTCTGGACGGGTTGCCGCTATCTCCGCCTCTCGCCTGTTCCTCGCCCGGTCCGCGAGGGCTTGTGCATCTAGAGCCGCCTGCTCGTCCTCCGGTGGCCCACGACGTGGATGACTGCTGGAACACACTGGCGACTCGTAGCGCTGGCTAAAACTTCGACTGGGGAGGGGGGTAGAGTGAACCCGGCTCCGGCTGTGAGCATATCTCTCTTGCTGGGCCATGGCCGTCTGTAAATATCCAATGGCGTTTCGCACGTCCTCCGCAAAGGGTGCTTCATTTGGGATGGGAATCTTCTCAAGCCGGGCGGCCGCCGCCACCATGTTCTCGGCCGGGTTAGAGTAATGACCCGCCGGTGTGGAAAAGCTCTAGGTGAGGTTTGGTTATGCTGGGGTGGATAAGCCGCTGGGCGTTCCATCGGGCGGCTTTCCGGCGCGCCCGTAACCCGCCCCGCACTACGGGTATTAAACAGGTTCCTTGCTTCATAACGTTCTGGCAGATGGGATTGATGCCTCCTCCGGTGCACCGCGGCTGCTGACCTTTGTTCCAGCTCCAGATGGAAATCATCTGCCTTGATACGCTCCGCCTCTTCCTCCATCCGGATCTTCAGCTCAGCCATCCTTTGTCGTTCCTCTGCCATCCGGCCCTTGATCCGTGCCACCTCTAGATTCCGGGCTGCTTGATTATCCGGTGTTACTTCCGTGGCCATGAGAGCTGTAAGCTCGTCCATCAATTCCAACATTAGGCCCCAACATTAGGCCCCAGGTTGAATTGAGCTTGCTCACTTCATCCTTCTCTTCTGATTTTGGCGAGTCGCCCGGAAATGACCCGGCGTGACGTCATGAGATCCGCTGACGTACCACCGAATCTTTCATTAAAGACTCATCCCGAGAATCGAGGCGTCCGCCTTGGTCAAACGTTGTCGTCGCCTGGATTTTCGCGCCTTCCTTGTTCCTTCTTTAAATATGACTCGTGCGGGTCGAAGCCTTTCACTCTTCCCGCTCATGCTTCTTCTTCTTCTTCCTGTCGCCGCCGCTCCAGCGTCCTCGTCGTCCGGCACCATCTTCGCAGCTACACCGATCGGGCCGCTACGTCACCCTGATTCGTACCAGAGACCTTCCGCCTCCGCTGCGACATCTCTGGTGAGTTCTCCTTCTTCTTAGATCGCCCACCACCGTAGTAGGGTTTCACCGGGGGCTCCGCCGCCGCTGCTCAGGCTCTGGCACCGCCACCGCAAGTATATCTCGACGCCGTTGGCGCCTTTAGAGTGCACTCTCGCCTCGCCGCTGCGCGCGGGCCGGCCGCGCGTAATGCGCGGACCGCGATGGCTCCGGTCCATTTTCTTTTCTTCCGTTGTTCATCGCTAGGTCAGGATTAAAATCCTTTTCTCCGCTTTTGTAGATCCGTAGCCATAGTAGTAGTTTGCGGAATCTGTTTTTTAGGACTTAGCCGATTTTCAATCTTCCTTTCCTCTATTGAGTCGCTAAGCTTCTCCGGCTCTCATCAACCGGGTCTTTCCACATTATCCGTAGAACCCTTAAACCTGTAAGCCGTCATAAATATTTGCTTGCGCTTGACTCATCACACCATTTACCTTGCACAGTATTTAAGCCGCCAATATGTCTCGTGTGTCCAACTCATGCAACTGGGTTGGTTCTTGCGTTACGGAGGAGTACTTAGCAGATTATGTTGAAGCAGGTACTCTCCCTCCCAAAGAGGTCCTCAATTGGCGGGTTCCGGGTAAAGAGACCCGGCCTTCTCCCCAAAAAGGAGAGATAGTAGTCTTCACTGATCACATCGAGCGAGGGTTCGTGCCGCCCGGCTCTAAGTTTTTCTGGGATGTTCTTCATTTTTACAAGTTGCATCCTCAAGACTTGGCACCCAACTCCGTCTCAAACATCTGCAACTTCCAAGTTCTCTGCAAAGCTTATCTGCAAACTAAACCGTCCGTGGGGTTCTTTCGAGAGTTCTTCTATGCCAACCGCCAAACTGAAATGAAGGGTGGTCCGAGTCTTGAGCTGGGCGGCATTTCTATTCAACACCGCCGAGACATCATCTTTCCTGCCACTCCCATGCCGAGTCACCCAAAGGATTGGAATAAGACGTGGTTCTACTGCCAAGAGACCTCTCCTGAGAAAGAGCACTCGTTGGCGGGTTACCGCCCCTCCCGACTTAGGACAGACACAGAGCTTCCTGGCTGGCTCTCAGCCTCAGAGCGTGCCAGATACGAGCCGTTCCACGCCAAGATCAAAGCACTCCTGGCCAACGGTTTAATAGGATTGGATTTGATCCGCTGCTGGATTTCCTGGCGGATCATGCCTTTAAGCCGCAGAGGTCGGCTTATGTGCGAGTACGAAGGCAAATATGACAGCTCGTTGTGCTTCAACAAGCCGCAGAGGATGATATTACCACCACCATCCGAAGCCTTGTCCACGAAGCCTCCGGCTCATGCAGTGCCATCGGCCTGGCACCTTTCTGCATCAATAATCCGGCTCCTGATGTAAGTTAATCTCTTCCCATCCGTCTCTTAGATGTTGCTTTTACTTTGTTGATTTGCCATTCATTCTCTGGGTCATTCCTGTAGGCCGACTCAGACTTCTGGAAGAAGAAATATGTTGCCCCTCCAAAGAAATCCAGGAAGAAGGGCGCGACCAAGAGGGCTAAAGAAGATGCCCCGCAAGAGAATTTGTTTGATCCGCCACCATCATCCAGCTCAGAGGTAATACTTTAATTGCTTTGCTTGATATTTTACCTTCCTGCTTTATTAATGCTTGTTTTACTCGCAGGATGAAGTGGAAACCAGCTGCGCCAATGCTCCTAAGGTAAATTATGTTTCTTCCAGCTCAGAATGTTTCGTCCCCCGAAAGCCGTGGAGGGTTATCAGAAAAGTTCCTCTTTCTCACCCTCTTGCTCACCTGGCTCCCGATTTTCTCTTGAAAAAGCAACAGCAGGCCGAGCGTCGACAGACTCGAAGCACCGGCTCTACCGAGCTCGTGTCCGGGTTACCAAATTCTACGGCTCCAAAGAAATGCCCCGCAGAGGTTTATGTCTCTACTTTTACTTTGACTTTCCTTTGTAAACTTGATACTTTCTCATCTTTCTGTTTTATTCTTTTTAGAAATCCCCTTCCTTCGGCGACTCTTCGACGTCAGTTCTACCACCGCCCAAGATCAATCTGCTGTAAGCATTCCTTACTATGATATCCGGACATCCGGCTCTTAGTATGATAACAAGATCTTTGACTGTTGATCCTTCTATTTTGCAGTGCTCAAGCCAAGCATCGCAAGACCAACAAGCCCTCCCCCGGCCCTGTTATCCAAGAGCCGGAGCTCGAACAACCGGAGGAGGCTGAAGCAGAAGAAAATCCACCAACTGCCTCCACAGAACTGACTGTTGTCGATGTCATCATGGAGAGCCCTCCAAGGGCTCTTTCAAAACCGGCGACTCCTGCCAAGACTCGTGCAACTCCAGATGTTGTTATCACCGGGTCTGGTCATCAAACTCCTCCGGCTCATGTGCTGACCAAGCATACAGAGCCGGCCGAGGCCTCGAAGAAGCTGAACTTTGACTCTTCGTACGAAAAAATGACAACCGAGGAGCTCCACGCCGGGTATATAAACCGGGTTACCACCAGCCGGGATCTAGAACTTCGGCTGGTCTCTTTAATGAAGACAAAATACGAGGTACTCTTCTTGTTGCCATACCCTTTCTTAGCCCCCAAGGGCCGGTTCAATGTACTCAATCGTTGAACCGGGTCTTTGTTTAACTTTCTGTTAGAAAAAATTCATAGCCATTGTCCCCTAGAGTCGGCTTAATTTGCCAAAATTGAGTCGGATCTTCCTTTAGATAACTTAAACCGCCAGTTGTAGCCCCCAAGGGCCGGCTCAAGCTTGATAAAGTTGAGTCGGATCTTTAGTGTAGATATCTTGAAGAATCGCCTGCAGCCCCCAAGGGACAACTCAAAACTTAACAAAGTTTGAGTCGGGGCTTCCATTAGAAGTAAAGTGAAGAGCCATAGTGTAGCCTCCAAGTTCCAGATGAACTTTGAAGAAGATGAACCGGAACTACATTGCATACTTAAAGATCAAACATACATTATCCCCCAAGTGTCAAATATATTGCTTGCAATCTGTTTGAGACTTGCATAATCTTTGCTGTCAACACTCATCATTTGATATGACCTTCCTTCGGTGGCTTATCCTGTCTTTTGATGTTTTGCAGGAAACTTTAAGCGAAGCCGGGTCTCAATTGACGGACCTGAAGGCCAACTTGGCGGCTCAGCAAGAAGCCCGAAGCATTGCTGATGAAAAGTGTCGGCTTCTCTCTGAGGAGCTGGCCAATGCCACTGCTGAGCTTACCTCTTTGAAAGAGACGGCAGAATCTGAAAAAGCCGCTCTGACCAAACGGGCGGACGACGCCGACCAACGGCTTATAGCTGTGGCGGAGGAACTCCAAGGCCTGAAGCGGCACATAGCGAAGATGTCAGCCGACCTATTTGGTAAGCTTCTATTTTACTTTGTATTTTAACATTGCTATTGAAGAACTGGCGACTCATTAGCTTTATCCGGCTTATCCAGGTCCCAGGAGCCGGCAGTTGGTTTTTGATAGCCTTCTTCCACTGAAGGCCATCTATACCTTTGCGGAACAGCTATACTGCGGCGCCATCTTCACGATCAAGAGTGTTCAATATAAGGAGAAGATCCCCACCGCTTTGAAAGGGATCTTGGAACTCTTCTCCACCATGCCAAAACAGATTGAAGAACTGAAGAAATCAGCTTTTCGTCAAGGAGCAGTCGCCGGATTGAGCCGGGCTCTGGCCTTCGTCCATGAGCTGACGCCGGCTGAAATGATGGATGGCTATCCATCGAAGAAAGACAATGGCTCAGAATTCACAAAGGCGGACTACATCCAGTGTGTCAAGGACTCCCGCTTCTTGGCGTCTGTACTTGCAAATGAAGCCAACTTAAATGTCTACCAGGCGGCTTATGATGGCGAGGATAACAGGATCCGTGGGCCTCTCTACGAGTGGAAATCTCTAACACCCGCCCACAGTAAGGAACTCTTTCCTAATGATCTCGACACGTCTCCCTTTTTTGAAGAAGGGTCCTTCGCCGCGCTGGCTGATTGCAACTGGGATTTGGAAACTCTCCAGATGAAGCCAGTAGAAGAACCGGAGCAGGATGATCCAGTCATCTGACTTTGCATTTTGTAACCTTCTGAGCGATGGCTCAAGCAATGATCCGCCGTGGGCGGTTGAAACTTGGTGATGCCTTTGCTCCTTCTAAGAGCAATTTTTGTAATAGCTTAAGGATGACTCTGCCATTCTAAAGATAGTGCCGGCTGTATATATTTCCATCTCTTTGTGTATACTTTCCGTCTCTCCGTGTTTCAATTTGATGTGTTGCCGGCTCTCCATTGATTGATCGCTCCTTTGCATAAATATACCTTGAGCTTTTCTGATGAGGGGTGTTTGTCTTTGAAGACGTCATTCCTTCTCCAAAAGATTAGAGCCGGATAATATCTTTGTCAACTGGAGCAACATGGCTCCGGCTCTTGTCGGATGAATCCATTAAGGAGCCGGTTGTCTTAGGATAATGTAAGCTATACCTGATGGTAAGAAGCCTCTATCGACAACTGTGGCTATTGATGAACCGAAAGCGGCCTAAAGCCGGTTGTATGAAGGGTAATGTAAGCTATACCTGACGGTAAGAAGGCTCCTTTTAACAGCAAATGTTGTATGCGCGAACGCCGGCTGTCGATGGGAGATGTAAGCTATACCCCATGGCAAGAAGCCTCCATCGACAATCGCGGCTAATAATTAGCTTGAGATGGCATAAAGCCGGCTGTTTGAAAGGAGATGTAAGCTATACCCGAAGGCAAGAAGCCTCTTTCAACAACTATAGTTGATAAGAAACTGAGTTTTTGGCGTAAACGCCGGTTGTTAGGGTGAGATAAGCGAACCCGTCGGTAAGAAGCCCCCTTCGACAACCGCGGTTAATAAGTAACTGGAAGTGGCATAAAGCCGGCTGTTGAAAGGAGATGTAAGCTATACCCGAAGGCAAGAAGCCTCTTTCAGCAGCTACAGTTGATACGCAACAGAGTTTTGGCGTAAACGTCGGTTGTTAGGGTGAGATAAGCGAACCCATCGATAAAAAGCCCCCTTCGACAACCGCGGTTAATAAGTAACCTGAAGTGGCATAAAGCCGGCCATTTAGGGTGAGATAAGCGAACCCGTCGGTAAGAAGCCCCCTTCGATGGCCGCAATTGATAAGCAACTGGAATTTGGTGTACACGCTGTTGTCTTAGGGTAACGTAAGCTATACCAAAGGTAAGAAGCCTCCATCAACAACAGTGCTTAATGTAACCAAACTAGGCATAAAGCCAAATATGCAAGGGAGATGTAAGCTATACCCGAAGGCAAGAAGCCTCCTTGCAACAGTTTAATAACAGCTGGTTGTGCAAAGGAGATGTAAGCTATACCCGAAGGCAAGAAGCCTCTTTGCAACAGTGCTTAATTGGGCATAACGCCGGCTGTGCAAGGGAGATGTAAGCTATACCCGAAGGCAAGAAGCCTCCTTGCAACAGCGCAAAAGTAGACTGTGCAGGGGAGATGTAAGCTATACCCGAAGGCAAGAAGCCTCCCTGCAATAGCGCTTGATAGGGCATAAAGCCGGATGATAGATCAGCCGTTTTGACGGCGAACAAACCACTTCAACTCAAATTTCTGACCCGGAAAATTTCATCTTGCAAAGCCGGTTTAACTTTAACCAGTTCAGGGTCTCTTTAACGAGATTGACCGTCAACTCCTTTGAGCGGTTCAGGGTCTCTAGGCGAGATTGGCCGTCAATTTCTTGAACCGGCTCAGGGTCTCTAGGCGAGATTGGCCGTCAATTTCTTGAACCGGCTCAGGGTCTCTAGGCGAGATTGGCCGTCAATTTCTTGAACCGGCTCAGGGTCTCTAGGCGAGATTGGCCGTCAATTTCTTGAACCGGGTCAGGGTCTCTAGGCGAGATTAACCGGTAAGGTAGGCGGGTCACATAGCGAAGCAGCATCAATCTTGTAAGCCGCCATCTTGTATGAAGAAATGGCAGAAGCTCCACGTGTCTTTATGATGATCCAATGATCCGGGCACCCATGTTTGAATGGTGCTCACGGCGGTCCGTCCTCTTGGGCAACTTTTAATCATCCGCCAATAATGTAGTAGCCCCCAGGATTGGGTTTTTCTCTTGCAAAGACCCGGGGTTCTTGTTAAAAACGACCAAATGTGTCTCGCCATGTCTATAGCCCCCGAGTCTTAAGTTGACTCGAAGAGGCGGCTTGAGAATCTTCACTGGAAGTTTGAGGTGGGCCGTGGCGGTTTATAAATGATCCCGTATGAATTGCTTCAATGATCCGGTCGATGGTTTGTTTCGGCTGTTTGTTGAAGTGAACCAAATTGTAGTGCTAGCGACTCGTGTGCCTGTCCGTTGGGCGGCTCGTATAGGCGAGCACTACACCGATATGTTGATGTAGATCACAGTGTGGGTGATGTCTTACATGCATCTGTTGGGCGGCTCGTACAGGCGAGCACTGCACCGATATGTTGATGTAGATCACAGTGTGGGTGGCGTCTTGCACATGCCCATTGGGCGGCTCGTACAGGCGAGCACTACACCGATATGTTGATGTAGACGTAGAAAACGACCGCGGCATTGTAAAGCTGGTGATGTTGTAAAAGACGCCACGGCGTTGTAAGCCGGCGCGGATGATGAGAGATGACCATGGCATTGTAGGTCGCCACGGGAGGCGAGAATCGGCCACGGCATTGTGAGTCGGCACAACGGCGAGAGACGGCCACGGCGTTGTAAGCCGGCGCGGGGGTTGCCACGTCCATTAGGCGGCTCCTACTGGCAGGTGAGAGTGCGCAGTACTGGCAAGTCGATGTAGGCCGTCCGCGGGGGCGGCGACTAACATGCGTCCAGCGAGTAACACACCTCCGATGAACACTAGTACAAAACGATGTTGTTGTGTGCTCCATCTCCGTGGTACAATGCCACTTGAATATCTGTCCTGTATATAAAAAATATCACAAAGATGAAGTAATTGTTCTTCGAAGGAAAAAAATGTATAGATAAAACAAATTGGGTGGATAGCACCTATTTTGTCTCGATGACCAGCTGAGTCATATACATCGTCCGTGGATCACCTTTCGTAATTTCAACAGCAATTGAGGTACTCTCTCGAGGCCGTAGCAATTCGTCCACGGCGGCTCTGAGGTACTCTCTCGTGAGCCGGCCCAAGGCCATCGTTACTGAGCCGATACACTGACTCTATCTCCCCACTGGAGGACTCATCTTCCGAGCAAACAAGAGTTCCCTGTGACCTGGACGCTTCCAGGTCCATACCTTGAGTGAAGCCCACGAGAACATGCTTTTGACCTGGATGGGCACGGGCAGGCCGCACACCACTCACAGATTGGAGACACCGAGCCGTCTCGACGATGTTGGTGCAGATGTCCAGCCCGGGTGTAGATCCATCAACCTTTCCAATGAAAACTTGGATCCCGCCAAACGGAACCCGTAATCCATACTCCACAGAATCAGCATCAAGCCCCCAGCCGGCGTTGTCGATGTAGAGCCGGTCGCGGCGACTCTTGCTCATCCATCCAACCACGTATCCCTCGAGCCCTGGGGGAGAGCCCTTTGAGAACTCAACACCACCAAGAGCTAGCCCCATGGTGGGCACCAACTATCGTGGATTTATCATGGCAGATGTCCGGGTGAACAGACTTGGATTTGAGGCCATCGCTAATGGGGTGGACTCAAAGGGGTTGATCGGGATGAAAGACACGGATTTACCCAGGTTCGTCCCCTCAAGTCGAGGTAATAGCCTACGTCCTGCTTGTGTTTGTATTGCTTGTGTATCGATTACAAGGAGCTAGAAGCTTGACCTAGTTCTCGATCACCTGTCCTCTAAGTCGCCCCGGGTTTGCCTTTATATAGGAGGTCAGGACCTCCGGGTCGTTACAATTGTTAACCGAGTCTTATTGTATGTCTGAGTCTCTCTCTATCTTCTTGTCCAAGCTGTCTTTGAGATGGCTTACACGCTCGGGTCTTCTCCGTCCGGGCTGTCATTCGGCCCATACTTTGAGCCGCCTATCTTCCTGGGCCTCCAGTCTTACGGCTCACCCTTGGCCGGCTCACGAGCCAGCAACATGACCCGGAGCCTCCAGGGCGGGTCATATCGCGGGGTTATATCCCCAACAATATGTGACCAAGTTACCAGGAAAAATAATGAACTTGTAATACGTCAATTATTTTTAAAAGGTGTTCTCAAAAATGAGTTATCATGTGTGAAGATTCATGGCTTTCAAGCCAAATGATCAATCTTGTGGCCACATTCATGGAATATTTTGTTCAAATGATATCATATTGTGCAAAAGGGTGCATATTGCAATGGAAAACAATGATGCCTAACGAAGTTTTCATTTTCTTTGGACAAAAAATTCATTTTCCATTTTTCTAGTGCCCCAAATGAGTTTTTTTGTGAAGGACCTACCATATATTTATTGTAAATTTGGACCGGATAATTTTTCTAAAATATTAGTCCATATTTAATGTATAATTGACAAAATGGTTGGGTCTAAGAAGTTTTGATCCACCTCTCGTGAAAAAGACAAATCTTCGATGATTCAGTAGGAAGCGGGTCAAATTTGAACTGCAACTACCTTATAGTTTGCTCTTTATTTTTTCCAAAAATATTTTGTAGGTACATAAATATCCATTTAATCCTATATACATGGTGTGATGGCGAGACGTCGTAATTTGGATGGTGTCCGAGGGCCCCAACTCCAGAGCACGTAAACCGGCATGCTAGCCGTGTGGTCACCGAGTGACCGTGGCGTCGCCGCATGTTCTAGGCAGCCTAGGCATGTTTGGTGAGTTGTTCACTCCCCCTATAGGTGTTAGGAAGAATAATACAACATAAGAATCTCACGAGGATACTGAAGTAATCTCAAACATGAATTAGCACCAAAATGTTTCATCGGCGGTGGGTGAAATTCACATGGCCAATGGGCCCGAGTTTTGGCTCACGATGATCATCCACTAAGGAGACTGTCTTGGCAAATTTTCAGCTCAAATGAAGGATCCTAGGTGGCACTTGCTTTGCAAAGTACCACACTGTGCAGAAATATGGATGTTGATGCTAGGATCAAGTAGATGAATGCATTGAGCTGAAATTTGGTGGAGCATGGTAATTTGGGAATAGAAAAGCATTGTAAAATTTTGATACCATTTGAGCATGCCAAAGTGGCAATTCCCTCACAATGCTCTTCTCTAGATAGAAACTTGGGGAAATTGTTGAAAGTAATTGGCTAAATGAAATAAGCTAAAATTTGGTGGAGGTAAGTTATGCAGGTGCGAACAATCCCTGGTAAATTTTCAAAAATAAGTAAGCAATATAAAATATATTTGTTTCACAAACTGAAAATATGACTAGAAATATGGATGTTGAATATGGGCTCAAATGAATGCATGGATTGAGCTGAAATTTGGTGGAGCATTGTAATTTGGGCATATAAAAGCATTGTCGAAATTTTATAACAGATGGACATGCCAAAGTGGTACTTCCTTCACAATGCTCTTCTTTGGACATAAACTTGGGAAAATTATTGAGAGAAATTGGCTGAATGAAATGACCTAAAATTTTGCGGAGAGTTAAGACTTTAGCATATGGAAGATTTGAGAAAATCTCAGATAATTTTGAGAAACCTAGATAGTACTTCCTTCACAAAGCTTCTCTCTGGATAGAAACTTTATAAATTTACCGAGGAATATTAACTATGCAATTGGAGCTGAATATTGTCATGTGGCAATGATTTAAGTATGTAAGAGTTCCCAAAAAGTTTGAGGGCAATATGAGGGGTATAGGTAGCACTTGCTTTGCAATGTGCCAATCTAGCCAGAAAATAGAAATTGAATCTGGGCTCGCATAGGTTATTGCATTGAGCTGTAATTTGGTGTAGGATCACAACTTAGTCATATGAAGGTATTGTACAAATTTCATACCATTTTAATAAATAAAAGTGGTACTTCCTTCACAATGCTCTCCACTGAACATAAAATTAGGAAAAATATTGACGAACATTGGCTACATTGAAATTAGATAAAATTTGGTATAGAGAGGTTTTATGGGTAGGGTCATCTCCTCGTAAATTTTCAGAAAATATAAAGCAATATAAAATAGAGCTTCTTCACAAATTGAAAATATTACCAGAAACAAAGATTGGATGGTGAGGTCACATGGATTATTAGATGGGGATACAATTTTGTGGAGAGATATTATTTTGGCATACATAACATGTGGCCAAAATTCAGCTCATTAGGAGATGCCTATATAGTACTTACTTCACAAAGCTTCTAGCTGATAATATACTTTGGAATTTTTTGAGGAAGATTTAATGGGCAAATGGATCTGAATTTTGTCATGAGGCAATGATTTGGATAGAAAAGAGTGCCAAAAATGTTTGAGGGCAATCCCAAAAATATAAATAACACTTCCTTCACAAAGTGTTGTTTTGAACAAAATAGGAAAATGAATATTCCTGAATTAGTTTTGAACTAGGCAAGGAAGGGTTTTGACATATTTGAGGAATATATGATCCAAAGTATTTATGAGAAATTTTGGGGAATCTTTGGAATGACAGAAATGTAGGCTACTTCACAACCTAGGGCAAAAATTGACACATGGACATGACACATAGGCAAAACTGATGAGGTGGCTCCTAGTCATAGTAATGCACCACAATTTACAAGGCTATGACCATCTATATTGGTCGTGATCAGCTAGAAATAAGGCAGCAAACCAATGTTTTCTGCTTGACGATCATTTCGTGTAAGGAAATTACGACCTTTCTGACCAAATTGGTCATTGTGGTTTAGCGTTTGGAGCCCCCCGAACAACTTACGACCAATTTGTATCAAATGGTCGTAGATTTACGACCATTTCTTCCAGGTTCACTGCCAGAAGGTCACAAGTTGACATATTTGTTGTAGTGAATCATTGCCTTGGATATCGTTATAACTATGCGCTTTTCTATCAATTGCTCGACAGTAATTTGTTCACCCACTGTATTATTTTCCTTCAAGAGAGGAGCCTCTAGTGAAACCTATGCCCCCGGGGTCTATTTCCCATATTATATTTTTAGATCTATAAACCAAAAATACCTTCCTGCAATTTTATTTACTTTTATTTAGTTTTACTTCTAGCAATCTTTATATCTATCTCTATCAAATCTCATCCTTGCAATTAACCGTGAAGGGATTGACAACCCCTTTATAGCGTTGGGTGCAAGTGTTTGATTCTTTGTGTAGGTGCATAAATTGGGGCCTTGCTTGTACCTCCTATAGGATTGCTACCTTGGTTTTCAACAACTGAGGGAAATACTTATCTACTTTGCTACATCACCCTTTCCTCGTTAAGGGAAAACCAAAGCAAGCTCAAGAAGTAGCAAGAAGGATTTCTGGCGCCATTGCTGGGGAGGATACATAGCAAGTCTATATAAGCCTACCAAGTACCCATCACAAACTCATCCCTTGAATTTACATTATTTACCATTTGACTCTCGTTTTCCTCTCCCCCACTTCTAAAACAATTTTCAGAAGCAAAAAACGAAAAGATTTGCCTTTTTATTCGCCCTTCTTCCATTCGTCTTTTTGTTTGCTTTTTTTTTTGCTTGTGTGCTATATCGATTTGTTGCCACCATGTCTGAATCTGGGAAGGATATCATTGAAAATTTTGAGGGGATTGCTAGTATAAATCTTGAGGAAAAATTTGGATCTTGATCTCTAGATCATGAAACTGAACCTCCTCCTAATTATAAAGCCAAAACATTTCAAGTAGGAGACGATAATATTATTGGGAAGAGTATTATTCAAGAGTTCTTTGATTGTATGGGAGTAATGCCTATGAATAAGAGATCAATTCTTCTTAGCACAAATTTTTATGCAAATGTCATTGTCATGCTCGTTGAAAAATTGGAAAGAAAATTTGTGCACATTCATCCCACTTTGCAAAAGGTGTTTTATGAACTTCCTAAAATTTATCATCCTAAGGCTAAAAAGATTGCCACTATCATCCTTATGCGTGAATTTGATTTTATCATACAAGAAGCTAGGGAAATTTTTTGTCACGGGGAACGAACACCTATGGAACTGCGGGGGTCCCTTTCGGTTCGGCGAGGGGGCGTGCTGGCACGAATAGCTGGTCTGATGAGTTGCACATGGGGTGTTTTTACCCAGGTTCGGGCCGCATGGATGCATAAAACCCTACTCCTACTTGGTTGTATTAACCATGTTCTAGGGTTCGAGCTATAGGAGTGCCATGAACGGCTGCTACGTGAGCTTGGAAACCTCTAGTTGTCTAACTGTCGGGTCGTCTGGTTGTCTAACCGCCCAACTGTCCGAAAGCCAAAAAGCCCTTTTATGTAACGCCCTGGGCCTCCTTTTATACTCAAAGGAATCCCAACAGTGGCGTCTAGTGTGCGCACGGGACACACAGTGCTGCTACAGTGCTATCATACCTAACCCTAACAGAGTAGGACAAGAGCATTAAATGCACCGTCGGGGGCCTCAGTCCGTCACTGGGACGAGACATGGGCCATCCCATCAGCGCCGCTTAGCTTCCTCCAATGTTGACACCGCGACATGCGTCTAGGTGGATCGACACCTGTCCTGTGCACTGGTGGTGCTTGTTGGGCGCTGAACCTTGCCGGGGCCTTGCCTTGCCGGGGGCCTTGCCTTGCCGAGGGCCTGGAGGCTCTACGGCCCTCCCGGCAAGGTCTTGTCGATTGTCTTGAATCTTTTGTGCTAGTGGTTGGCAAGTCTTTGTTAAGTCCTGCTACTACCCACGCACGAGTAAATGGGCACTTGTTGGGGAACGTTGAATGGGAAACAAAAAAAAATCCTACGCACACGCAAGATCTATCCATGGTGATGAGCATCTACGAGAGGGAGAGTGGATCTACATACCCTTGTAGATCGCTAAGCGGGAAGCGTTAAGAAACGCGGTTGGTGTAGTCGAACGTCTTCGCGATCCAAATCGCCGAGCGTCCCACGATCTCATCATGATCTGTCCCACGATCCAATCACGATCCGTCCCGCGAACTCATCACGATCCGTCCCGCGATCTCATCACGATCCGTCTCGCGATCTTGATCACGGTCCTTCCGATCTAGCGCCGAACGGACGGCACCTCCATGTTTAGCACACGTATAGCTCGATGACGATCTCTGCCTTCTTGATCCATAAGAGGGAGTGGAGAGGTAGATGAGTTCTTCGGCAGCGCCACAGCATTGCGGCGATGGTGGTGGAGCTATTCCAGCAGGGCTTTGCCTAAGCACCGCTGAAAACCGATCTAGAGGAGAAACTGCGATCTAGAGGAGAGGTAGCACGTGGCTATTAGGGTTAGCTTTTTCCTCTAAATCCTCTAGTATATATAGGAGGGAGGGAGGGGAGGAGGCAGCCTCAAACCCTCAAGGTTTGGTCGAAAATGGAGGCGGAGGATTCCTACTCCAATCCTATTAGGAGTAGGATTCCTCCTTTCCACTTGGAAACTCTTTCCACCTCTCCACCTTTGGATTTTTCCTTCTCAAACCATTCCAGTCGCATGGGCCCTTAGAGGAGGCTTCGGACAGCCCACCAGGGGCTGGTTTACCTCCTCCCACAGCCCATGCAGCCTCTTGGGTCGAGACACCCCTCCTGATGGTCCCCCGGTACCCTCTCGGCACTCCTGGTACACTACCGATGAGCCCGAAACTTTTTCGGTGACCAAAACAGCACTTCCTATATATCAATCTTTACCTACAGACCATTTCGGATCTCCTCATGACATCCGGGATCTCATCCGGGATTCCGAACAAACTTCAGTCACCACCATACATAACTCTATACTACCGAAATGTCACCGAACCTTAAGTGTGCAGACCCTACGGGTTTGAGAACTATGTAGACATGACCGAGACACCTCTACGGTAAATAAATAATGGCGGGACCTAGATGCCCATATTGATTCCTACATACTCTATGAAGATCTTTATCGGTTGAACCTCTATGTCAAGGATTCAATTAATCCCGTATGTTGTTCCCTTTGTTCTTCGGTGTGTTACTTGCCCGAGATTCGATCGTCGGCATCTCCATACCTAGTTCAACCTCGTTACCCGCAAGTCTCTTTACTCGTTCCGTAATACAAGATCACGTGGCTAACACTTAGTCGCATTGCTTGCAAGGCTTATTGTGATGTTGTATTACGGAGTGGGCCCTGAGATACCTCTCCGTCACATGGAGTAACAAATCCCAGTCTTGATCCATGCCAACCCGACAGACACCCTCAGAGATACCTGTAGAGCACATTTATAGTCACCCAGTTACGTTGTGACATTTGATACACACAAGGCACTCCTCCAGTGTCAGTGAGTTGCATGATCTCATGGTCATAGGAACAAATACTTGACATGCAGAAAACAGTAGCAATAAACTGACATGATCATATGCTACATTTGTAGTTTGGGTCTTGTCCATCACATCATTCTCCTAATGATGTGATCCCGTTATCAAATGACATCTCATGTACATGACTAGGAAACCATAGCCATCTTTGATCAACGAGCTAGTCTATTAGAGGCATACTAGGGACATGGTGTTGTCTATGTATCCACACATGTATCTGAGTTTCCGATTAATGCAATTATGCATGGATAATAAATGATTATCATGAACAAGGAAATATGATAATAACCAATTTATTATTGCCTCTAGGGCATATTTCCAACAGTCTCCCACTTGCACTAGAGTCAATAATCTAGTTCACATCACCATGTGATTCGCATTGTTATGAATCTAACAACCAATGAGTTCTGGGGCTCGATCATGCTTTGCATGTGAGAGGGATCTTTTAGTCAACGGGTCTGCGACATTCAGATCCATGTGTACTTTGCAAATCTCTATGTCATACTGTAGACACTGCTACCACACTCCACTTGGGGCTATTCCAAATGGCTGCTCCACTATACATATCCGGATTGCTTCTCAGAGTCATCCAGATTGGTGTTAAAGTTTGCATCAACGTAACCCTTTACGACGAACTCTTTATCACCTCCATAATCGAGAAATATTTCCTTAGTCCTCTAGTTACTAAGGATAACCCTGACCGATGTCCAGTGATCCACTCCTGGATCACTTTTGTACCCCTTGACAGACTCATGGCAAGGGACACACCAGGTGCGGTACACAACATGGCATAATATAGAGCCTATGGCTAAGGCGTAGGGGACGACGTTCGTCCTTTCTGTTTCTTCTGCCGTTGTCGAGCTTTGAGTCTCACTCAACTTGACACCTTACAAATCAAGCAAGAACTCTTTCTCTAACTGATCCATTTTGAACTCTTTCAAAATCTTGTCAAGGTATGTACTCATTGAAAGTCTCATCAAGCATCTTGACCTATCTATATAGATCTTGATGCTCAACAATTAGGTATCTTTATCTAGGTCTTCCTTTGAAAAACTCTTTTCAAACAACCGTTTATGCTTTCTAGAAATTCTACATCATTTCCGATCAACAATATGTCAACCACATATGCTTACCAGAAACTATATAGTGCTCCCAGTCACTTTATTGTAAATACAAGTTTCTCATAAACTTTGTATAGACTCAAAAACTTTGATCACCTCATCAAAGTGTATATTCCAACTCCGAGATGCTTGCTTCAGTTCATAGAAGGATCACTGAAGCTTGCACACCTTTTAGCATCCTTAGGACTGACAAAACCTTCTGGTTGTATCTCATACAACCTTTCCTTAAGGAAGGAAACGATGTTTTGACATCCATCTGCCAGATTTCATAATTGAAAAATGCAGCAACTGCTAACATAATTCCAACAGACTTTAGTATCGTTACGAGTGAGAAAGTCTCATCGCAGTCAACTCCTTAAACTTGTTGGAAACTTTTTGCGACAAGTCGAGCTCTATAAATGGTGACATTTACCATTAGCGTCTGTCATCATCTCAAAGATCCATTTGTACACGACGACCTGCCGTCCAATGAGCAAGTCTACCAAAGTCTATACTTGGTTTTCATACATGGATCCTTTCTCGGATTTCATGGTCTCTAACCATTTGTCGGAATGCAGGCCCATCATCGCTTCTCCATATCTCGTAGGTTCATCATTGTCCAACAACATGACCTTCAAGACAGGATTGTCATACCACTCAGGAGCAGTACGCATCCTTGTCGACCTACGAGGTTTGATAGTAACTTGATATGAAGCTTCATGATCATCATCATTTACTTCCTCTTCAACTGACGTAGGTTCCACAGAAACATCTTTCTGCGCTACGCTACTCTCTAGTTGAAACAAAGGTTCAACAACATCATCAAGTTCTATCTTCCTCCCACTCAATTCTTTTGAGAGAAACTTCTTCTTGGGAAAGGACACGTTTTAGCAACAAACACTTTATGCTTGGATCTGAGATAGAAGGTTCACCCAACTATTCTTAGGGTAATTTATGAAGATGCATTTGTCCGCTTTGGGTTCGAGCTCATTAGGTGAAAACATTTTTCCACACAAGCGTCGCAGCCCCAAACATTAAGAAATGGCAGCTTAGGTTTCTATCAAACCATAATTCACATGGTGTCATCTCAACGGATTTAGATGGTGCCCTATTTAAAGTGAATGTAGTTGTCTCTAATGCATAACCCCAAAACTATAGTAGCAAAACGATAAGAGACATCATAGCCCGCACCATATCCAATAGAGCATGACTATGACGTTCGGACACACCATCACACTAAGGTGTTCCAGGTGGCATGAGTTGTGAAACGACTTTCACATTGTCTAAAGCTGTATGCCAAACTCGTAACTCAGATATTCACCGCCACGATCATATCGCAGACATTTTTATCTTCTTGTCACGATGATCTTAAACTTCACTCTGAATTTGCTTGAACTTTCCAAACGATTCAGACTTGTGTTTCATTAAGTAAACATACACTATATCTACTCAAATCATCAGAGAAGGTAAGAAAATAACGATATCCACTGCACGCTACAAGACTCGCTGGATTACATACATCAACATGTATCATTTCCAATAAATCACTTGCCCGCTCCATCAATTCGGAAAACGGGGTCCTTAGTCATCTTGCCCAAGAGGCATGGTTCGCATGTCTCAACCGATTCGAAATCGAATGAGTCCAAAGATCCATCAACATGGATTTTCTGCATGCGCTTTATACCAATATTACATTTAGCGGCAGTGCCACAAGTATGTGGTACTATCATTATTAACTTTCTATCTTTTGGCATCAATGTTATGAACATGTGTATTACTATGATCAAGATTCAACAAACCATTCTCACTGGGTGCATGACCATTGAAGGTATTATTCATGTAAACAGAATAACAATTATTCTCTAACTTAAATGAATAACCGTGTTGCAATAAACACGATCTAATCACGTTCATGCTCAACACAAAACACCAAATAACATTTATTTCGGTTCGTCACTAATCCCGAAGGTAGAGAGAGTGTGCGATGTCGATCACATCAACCTTGGAAACATTTCCAACACACATCATCACCTCACCCTTAGCTAGTCTCCGTTTATTCCGAAGCTTTTACTTCGAGTTACTAACATTTAGCAACCGAACCGGTGTCCAATACCTAGGTGCTATTAGGAGTACTAGCAAGGTACACATCAATAACACGTATATCAAATACACTTGTGTCGATGTTGCCAGCCTTCTTATCTACCAAGTATCTAGGTTTGTCCCGCTCCAGCGACCGCTCACCTCATAATAGAAGCACTTAGTCTCGGGTTTGGGTTCAACTTTGGGTTGCTTCACTAGAGCAACAACTGACTTTCCATCCATGAACTTTCCCTCCTTGCCCTTGCCCTTCTCGAAACTAGTGGTTTTACTAACCATCAACACTTCATGCTCCTTCTTGATTTCTACCTTCATGGTGTCAAACATCGCGAACAGCTCAGGGATCATTATTTCTATCCCTAGCATTTTATAGTTCATCACCAAGTTCTAGTAGCTTAGTGATAGTGACTTGGAGAACTATATCAATCACTATCTTATCTGGAAGATCAACTCCCACTCGATTCAAGCGATTGTAGCACCCAGACAATCGGAGCACATGCTTAAGGATTGAGCTATTCTCCTTCATCTTGCAGGCAAAGAATCTTGTTGGAGATCTCATATCTCACAACATGGACACGAGCTTGAGATCCCAATTTCAGCTCTTAGAACATCTCATTTGTTCCGTGACGTTCAAAATGTTTCGGAGCCTCAATTCTAAGCCGTAATGCATGATGCACAAAACTATCAAGTAGTCATCAGAACGGGCCTGTCAGATGTTCACAACATCTACAGACGATGCTAGAGGGGTTGGTGCACCAAGCAGTGCATTAAGGACATAAGCCTTTTGTGCAGCAATGAGGACAATCCTCAGATCACGGACCCAATCCACAATATTTCTACCATCATCTTTCAACTCTATTTCTCTAGGAACATATAAAAATTCAAGGGAGCTACAACGCGAGCAAGTAATCTACAACATAATTTGCAAAGACACTACTGACTATGTTCATGATAATGAGTTCAATTGATCATATTACTGAAGACTCCCACTCAAATTGACATCCCTCCCGTCATTCGAGTGATACATGATCCAAATTCACCAACTCAAGTCTGATCATCACGTGAGTTGAGGTGGTTTCAATGGTGAACATCATCATGTTAATCATATCTACTATATGACTCATGTTCGACCTTTCGGTCTCTTGTGTTCCGAGGCCATGTCTGTACATGCTAGGCTCGTCAAGTTTAACCCGAGTGTTCTGCATCTGCAACACTAGCTTGCACTCGTTGTATGTGAACGTAGAGTCTATCACACCCGATCACCACGTGGTGTCTCGACACGATGAACTTTCGCAACAGTGCACACTCGGGGAGAACACAATTTATCTTGAAATTAAGTGAGGGATCACCTCATAATTCTACCGTCATCCTAAGCAAAACAAGGTGCATAAAAGGACTAACATCACATGCAAATCATAAGTGACTTGATATGGCCATGAACTTGTGCTTTTGATCTCCATCTTGAAAGCACCAACATGATCTCCATCGTCACCGGCATGACACCATGGTCTCCATAATCTTGATCTCCATCAACGTGTCGCCATCGGGGTTGTCGTGCCCACCATGCTTCTACTACTATTGCTACTGTTTAGCGATAAAGTAAAGCATTACATAGCGCTTAATGATTGACACGCAGGTCATACAATAATTAAAGACAACCCTATGGCTCCTGCCGGTTGCTGTACTCATCGACATGCAAGTCATGATATTCTATACAAAACATGATCATCTCATACATCACATATATCTCATCATGTAATTGGCCATATCACATCACAACATACCCTGCAAAAACAAGTTAGACGTCCTCTAATTGTTGTTGCATGTTTTACGTGGCTGCTACGGGTATCTAGCAAGAACAATTCTCACCTACGCAAAAACCACAACGGTGATACATAAGTTGCTTTTCAACCTTCTCAAGGACCGCCTTTGTCGAATCCGATCCAACTAAAGTAGGAGAAACAGACACCCGCCAGCCATCTTTGTGCAAAGAGGTTACACGTTAGTCGATGGAACCGGTCTCTCGTAAGCATACAAGTAAGGTTGGTCCGGGCCGCTTCATCCCACAATACCGCTGAACCAAATGACCTAGGGAGGAAGCAATCTAAGCATCAACGCCCACAAACTCTTTGTGTTCTACTCAAGATCTCATCTACACATAGACCTAGATCATGATGCCACTATTGGGGAACGTTGCACGGGAAACAAAAAAATTCCTACGCACACGCAAGATCTATCCATGGTGATGAGCATCTACGAGAGGGAGAGTGGATCTACATACCCTTGTAGATTGCTAAGCGGGAAGCGTTAAGAAACGCGGTTGGTGTAGTCGAACGTCTTCGCGATCCAAATCGCCGAGCATCACGCGGTCTCATCACGACACGTCCCACGATCCAATCACGATCCGTCCCGCGAACTCATCACGATCCGTCCCATGATCTCATCACGATGCGTCTCGCGATCTTGATCACGGTCCTTCCGATCTAGCGTCGAATGGAAGACACCTCCGCGTTCTGCACACGTACAGCTCGATGACGATCTCCGCCTTCTTGATACAGCAAGAGGGAGTGGAGAGGTAGATGAGTTCTCCAGCAGCATGATGGCATTGCGGCGATGGTGGTCGAGCTATTCCGGCAGGGCTTCGCCTAAGCACCATTGAAAACCGATCTAGAGGAGAAACTGCAATCTAGAGGAGAGGTAGCATGTGGCTATTAGGGTTAGCTTTTTCCTCTAAATCCTCTAGTATATATAGGAGGGAGGGAGGGGAGGAGGCAGCCTCAAACCCTCAAGGTTTGGTCGAAATTGGAGGTGGAGGAGTCCTACTCCAATCCTATTAGGAGTAGGATTCCTCCTTTCCACTTGGAAACTCTTTCCACCTCTCCACCTTTGGATTTTTTCCTTCTCAAACCATTCCAGCCGCATGGGACCTTAGAGGAGGCTTCATCCATCCCACCAGGGGCTGGTTTACCTCCTCCCACAGCCCATGTAGCCTCTTGGGTCGAGACACCCCTCCTAATGGTGCCCCGGTACCCTTCCGACACTCCTCGTACACTACCGATGAGCCCGAAACTTTTCCGGTGACCAAAACGGGACTTCCTATATATCAATCTTTACCTCTGGACCATTATGGAGCTCCTCGTGATGTCCGGGATCTCATCCGGGACTCCGAACAACCTTCAGTCACCACCATACATAACTCTATACTACTGAAACGTCACCGAACCTTAAGTGTGTAGACCCTGCGGGTTTGAGAACTATGTAGACATGACCGAGACACGTCTACGGTCAATAATCAATAGCGGGACCTAGATGCCCATATTGGTTCCTACATATTCTACGAAGATCTTTACCGGTCAAACCTCTATGTCAAGGATTCAATTAATCCCGTATGTTGTTCCCTTTGTTCTTCGGTGTGTTACTTGCCCGAGATTCGATCGTCGGCATCTCCATACCTAGTTCAACCTTGTTACCAGCAAGTCTCTTTACTCGTTCCATAATACAAGATCACGTGGCTAACACTTAGTCACATTGCTTGCAAGGCTTATTGTGATGTTGTATTACCGAGTGGGCCCTAAGATACCTCTCCGTCACACGGAGTAACAAATCCTAGTCTTGATCCATGCTAACCCGACAGACACCCTCGGAGATACCTGTAGAGAACCTTTATACTCACCCAGTTACGTTGCGACATTTGATACGCACTAGGCACTCCTCTGGTGTCAGTGAGTTGCATGATCTCATGGTCATAGGAACAAATACTTGACATGCAGAAAACAGTAGCAATAAACTGGCACGATCATATGCTACATTTGTAGTTTGGGTCTTGTCCATCACATCATTCTCCTAATGATGTGATCCCGTTATCAAATGACATATCATGTCCATGACTAGGAAACCATAGCCATCTTTGATCAACGAGCTAGTCTATTAGAGGCATACTAGGGACATGGTGTTGTCTATGTATCCACACATGTATCTGAGTTTCCGATTAATACAATTATAGCATGGATAATAAACGATTATCATGAACAAGGAAATATGATAATAACCAATTTATTATTGCCTCTAGGGCATATTTCCAACAGCACTAGATGGCCCAAAATCTCCAGTGCATCGAGAGGAGCCCCCGGGCCTGGGCCATACACGTCGCGAGGCGTTGTTGGGCTAGGACCAAACAATGTCCGAGCACGCATGGCAGGGCCCCTGCAGTTGTGACAATTGAGCTAATTGCGCTTCCCCATGGGTAGTGGGATACGTGCGCGGCGTGGCCGTCGAGTTTCTTAATTACTGCATCAGGTCTTTTCCGCCACGCGCGCCGCATGCATGGCAAGGGGGCTAGCAACGGGTGCGTGTGACTTAAAGTCCCTAAGAAAAGGCAGTACCTGTGGCGCCATGGATTGGGGCGACTGGGTGGTTGTTGTTCGCTCCGTGAATGAGGGCGTCGCTATTGGAGGAGGTGGGCGGCGTCCTCGGGAGTGGGGGAGAGCCAGCCCCCACGCTTCCTCCTATAAATTGGGGACGGCGGGGGCGGAGCTCATCCATCCTTTCTTCGCCCTTCGAGTGGAAGACTCTGCAGCCCGCCTCCTTCCTTGTCTTCTCGATCTCCAGGCAGCGTTCGCCCTTTGCCATGACCAGGGGGCGAGGGCGACCTCCTTCCTCGGCAGCGAGGAGGAGCTCTCGTTAGGATCATGCCGCCGCTTCAACCGCGGAGGCGGCAGGAGGCTCGAGTTCGCGTGGAGGAGGAGGCACGAGGGGTCGTGGCCGCCATCGAGGTCGTGGCCGCCGTACTTAGAAAAAAGCGGTATCTTATGTAAATTTCACCCCATTTTGAATGAATGCATATTATCTTCTTCATTAGACTGCTTCTATGTATGGAATTTTCCCTACACCTTTTCTGGAAGAATCTTGTTGGTGTGTGTGGCCCTACCACGAGCGCTTTGAGGAACGGGTCCTTAGCGGCCTGCTGGCGGTGCCACTGCCGGCAAGACACCTTGGCATCCTTGGCGCGGCCGTTCAAGGCGTCGGCCTTACTCAAAAACGGGATAAGGGTGCGAGCGCTGTCGCTTGAGTCATTGAGCAGACTCGAAACAAAACTAGGAGCGCGGGCTAAGACACTTAAGCCATTGAGTGGTCCTAAACGCATTGAGGGCGCATCCAATCCCGGCAAGGTTCCCGTGCGTGGAGGTTTTCCATACAGAAGTCAAAGTCGCACAAGGAAAATAACTTTCGGCAAGGATTCACATGGGGTTTTCCCAACTTATCTTTTTGTTGCCTTTCTCCTTCCGACAAATTTTTTGGAACGTCGCGCTCATAGGTATCCATACCATTATCCCCCCTGGCAAAGCTGCAAGCGAGGGATCCTTCTGTCCTTTGGAATAAGAAAGAAGAGAAAATATGGATATGGAACTTCGGCGGTTCGTTAGTCCTTGTCGGAATTAAGCCCACTGCAACTTTCCAAATAAACATGCACATAAGTAAACATGAGAGCTGAACAGGATTGCAGAACGCTTAGCTTTATTTATCTACGCATAGGATCTGAGCCTGGCTTTGTACCAAGAATTACATGCTTCAGCGGCAAGACTTGTACAGAAGGTGGTTGCCGGGGCCAGCCCGGTAGCCGCGCCTCATGGGTAGAACTTTCGAAGATGTTCGATATTCCAGGAGTTGCTCACCAGAACGCCATCCTCGGTCTCCAGGCGGACTGCGCCTTGCCAAGTGACTCATACTACCCGATAAGGGCCTTCCCACTTTGCTGTCAACTTTTTGGATTCTTGGCGGACTGAACTCGCCGAAGAACAAGGTCGCCTTCCTCAAGACTTCTAGCATTGACCTTGCGGCTATGGTAACGGCGCAAGGCTTGCTGGTAGCGTGTAGCTCTCACAGCAGCCTGAAGATGGTCTTCCTCAAGGAGCATCGTGTCGTCTTGGCGCAACTGCTCTTGCTCGAGCTCATCATAAGTGAGCACTCGAGGTGACCCGTATATGAGTTCTGTGGGGAGCACTGCCTCCACGCCATAGACAAGGGAGAAGGGTGTCTGGCCGGTAGCTTTATTTGGTGTCGTCCTGATTAACCAAAGAACCACCGGCAATTCATCAATATAGTTTCTTCCGCACTTGTGCAGCCTATCAAAAGTTCTTCTCTTGAGACCTCATAGTACTTCTGTGTTAGCCCTCTCTGCTTGGCCGTTGCTCCTCGGGTGGGCAACGGAAGCAAAACAGATTTTGCTACCAAGGTCTTGGACATATTGCATGAAGGTGCGGCTCGTGAACTGTGTGTCGTTGTCGGTGATGATCCTGTTGGGAACACCGAAGGGGCAAACTAGTCCCTTAAAGAATTTGACGGCCGACTATGATGTCACCTTCCTCACTGCTTCCACTTCCGACCACTTTGTGAACTTGTCGGTAGCCACGTACAAGTACTCAAAGCCCCTGGCAGCGCGGGGAAAGGGGCCCAAGATGTCAAGCCCCCAGACCGAAAATGGCCAGGAGAGAGGGATTGTTTGAAGAGCTTGAGCTGGTTGATGTAGTTTCTTTGAATCAAACTGACATGCTTCACACCTTGTTACTAACGCAGTTGCATCCCGGAGGGCAGTGGGCCAAAAGAAACCTTGCCGGAACGCCTTCCCGGCAAGTGCTCTTGATCCTATGTGAGAGCCACATTTACCTCTGTGTATCTCTGCCAATAGCTCCAGTCCATCCTCCCGAGGAATGCACTTGATTTTGACACCGTTCGGTCTCTTTCTGTACAAGACGTTCTCTATGAACTAGTACATATGAGACCGGTGGGCTACTTTCTCTGCTTCCTCTTGTTCCTCGGGGAGTTCTCTTGTCTGAAGGAATCGGACAAGATGTTGCACCCATGCTGGAGCCTGGGGCTCGACAACAAGGACCAAAGGTGTTGGGGATATAACCCCATGGTGAGACCCGCCCTGATGGTTCCTGGTCACACCGGGCGGCTCGTACACCAACCCAAGAGGGAGCCGTGAAGACTTAAGGCCCAAGATGCTTGGCAGCTTGGCAGGATGGGTCGGAGTGTGGCCGGGACGGAGAAGACCCGGGCATGTAAGCCGCTCAGGGACAACTTGGTCAATAAAGGCAAGAGAAGGTAGAGGTAGAGTCGGACATCTAATGAGAGTCGGTTACAACTTGTATGACCCGTGGTATTGACCTCCTATATAATGGCGAGATCCGGGGTGACTTAGGGATCAGGCTATCGAGAACTAGGTCAAGCAATAGCTCCTTTGTAATCGATACATCAAGCAATACAAGCACAAGCAGGACGTAGGTTGTTACCTCATCTTGAGGGGGCCGAACCTGGGTAAATTCGTGTCCTTCGTCCCAACCAACCCCTTTGAGTCCATCACGTTAGCAATGGCCTTGAATCCAAGTCCGTTCACCCAGACATCTACCGTGATAAAACCATGACAGTTGGCGCCCACCATGGGGCTTGCGCTCGGTGGTGTTGAGTTCTCAAAGGGTTCTCTCCCAGGGCTCGAGGGATACGTGGTCGGAAGGATAAGCAAGAGTCGCCATGGCCAGCTCTACATCGACGATGCCGGTTGGGGACCTGATGCCGGCTCTGTGGAATATGGATTCCGGGTTCCTTTCGGCAGGATTCACGTCTTCATCGGCAGGACCGACGGATCTACACCTGGGCCGGACGTTTGCACCAGCGTCGTCGAGCTAGATCGGCATGCGCAACCCTCCCATGATGTGCAGCCCACCCGTGTTAACCCGGGCCAGAGGCACGTTTTTGTAGGCTTTACTCAAGGTATGGATCTGGAAGCTTCTGGGTCATAGGAAACTCTTGTCCATTCACAAGACGAGTCTTCGAGCGGGGAGATGGAGTCGATTTACCAGCTCTACAATGGTAGGCTCGGGGGCTACGACGAGCTATGCCCTGAGTCAGATCGTTTTGAGTCGGATGCACTTGGGCCGCCGGTTCATGCTGCCATGTTCATGACGGGGTCGGCCCCAGGTACGAGCAGTACAGCCGCGGGAGCAACAACCTTCGGCGCTAACCCGCCACCGCCGGCTCAAGTTCTCCTGGATCTGATGAACGAGCTCATGGCCCTGATGGCCACAGAAGTTACGCCAGATAATCAAGCCACCTAGAACTTGGAGATCGTGAGACTCAAGGACCGGATGGCGGAGGAGCAATAGAGGATAGCAGAGCTGAAAGTCCAGATGGAGGAAGAGGCAGAACGGATTAAAACAGATGCTTTCCGCCTTGGATTGGAACAGCAATCGGCGGCTGTAGTACATCAGCTGAGGCATCAATCCCGCTTACCAGAATGTTATGAGGCTAGGAACCTCTTCAACACGTAGGAACGGGACGAACGGTGGATATACATGTAAGCCACCCGGCGGCTCGACTAGCGTCTCGCCCGGCCTGACAAACCCAGGCCTCACCAGTGGTCTTTCCAACACCGGCGGGTCATTATTCTAACCCAGCCGAGAACATGGTGGCCACGGCCACCCGACTTGAAACAATTCCTATTCCGGACGAAGCACCTTTTGCAGAAGAGGTACGGAATGCCATTGGATACCTTCACATGGCGATGGCCCAGCAGGAGAAGTATACTCACAGTCGGAGCCATGTCCATTCAATCCCTCTCCCGAGCCGGAGCTTTAGCCGGTGCTATGAGTCACTGGTGGTTTCCAGCAGCGATCGGCAGAGAGGACCTCTGGGGGACGATCAGGCGGCTCTAGATGCGCAAGCACTCATAAACCGGGCGAAAAACCAACAAGAGGCAGCAGCTGTGGCCACAGCGACTCACCAAGAGCCTGCGCCCTCTATGTCAGTAGGAGCGGGAGTAACTACCAGGGCCGTGGGAGTGCCTTGTTTATCGCCGGCTCTGCGAAGTGAACGGATGCCGAAGGATTTCAAAGGGCCTTGCAAGGTTCCGAATTACACTGCGGATTTGCCTCCGGAGGCCTGAATCGAAAGTTATGAGATGGCTATGGAGATGCTGGATGTCAGTGAGGCAGTGTGTGCCAAGTACTTCATCATGATGCTTGAAGGTCCGGCTCGCACGTGGTTAAAAGGGTTGCCACCCAATACCATCAATTCGTGGGCTGAGTTAAGGGCAAGGTTCATCAAAAAAATTCAAGGGACTTGCAAGGAGCCTATGACCATCGTGGATCTCGATCATTGCATCCAACAGGAGGGTGAGTCGGCTCATCATTGGGTCTGACGGGTGTCGACCATCATCCACTCGTCTGAACAGATCACGGTGGCTCAAGCAGTGCTGATCTTAGAGAAGAACTGTCACTTCCTCCCGTTGAAGCAGAAGCTCGGCCGGCTCAAGCGTATGTGTCAGGACATGGGAGAGCTCATGACGGCTCTCAAAAGTACGCCGATTCCGATAACACAAAGGATCCAGGCTCTGGTGATGAGAAAGTCGGCCAAGGTAGGAAGAACAATCAAGGTAAGGGTGTGGCAAACAATGGTAACCAAAGTAAGCGGAAAACCCCGGATGGCGGGTCAGAGCCGGTGGACAATGCAAGCATTGGCCAGAATCATCCTAAAGGCAATGGGAAGTTCAGGCCGCCCTTTAACAAAAACAAGACTCCTTTCAATTTGGAGGAAATGCTCAAAAAACCTTGTCCTGAGCACAGCCAGCCCGGTAAGCCTTCAACACACACATGGTGTTGGGGATATAACCCCGCAATATGACCCGCCCTGGAGGCTCCGGGTCATGTTACTGGCTCGTGAGCCGGCCCAAGGGTGAGCTGTAAGATTGGTGGCCCAAGAAGATAGGTGGCTCAAGGTGTGGGCCGTACGACGGCCCGAACGGAGAAGACCCGGGCATGTAAGCCGTCTTAAAGACAACTTGGAGAAGAAGATAGAGAGAGACTCGGACATACAGTAAGACTCGGTTAACAATTGTAACGACCTGGAGGTCCTGACCTCCTATATAAAGGCAGACCCGGGGCGACTTAGAGGATAGGTTATCGAGAACTAGGTCAAGCTTCTAGCTCCTTGTAATCGATACATAAGCAATACAAACACAAGCAAGACGTAGGCTATTACCTCGACTTGAGGGGCCGAACCTGGGTAAATCCGTGTCTTTCATCCCGATCAACCCCTTTGAGTCCACCCCGTTAGCGATGGCCTCGAATCCAAGTCCGTTCACCCGGACATCTGCCATGATAAATCCACGACAGTTGGCGCCCACCGTGGGGCTAGCACTTGGTGGTGTTGAGTTCTCAAAGGGCTCTCTCCCAGGGCTCGAGGGATACGTGGTTGGAAGGATGAGCAAGAGTCGCCGCGGCCGGCTCTACATCGACGACGCTAGCTGGGGGCTTGATGCTAATTCTGTGGAGTATGGATTCTGGGTTCTGTTTGGCGGGATCCAGGTTTTCATTGGAAAGGTTGATGGATCTACACCAGGGCCGGACATCTGCACCAACATCATCGAGCCGGCTCGGCGTCTCCAATCTGCGAGTGGTGTGCGGCTTGCCCATGCCCATCCAGGTCAAAAGCATGTTCTCGTGGGCTTCACTCAAGGTATGGACCTGGTCGCGTCCGGGTCACAGGGAACTCTTGTTTGCTCGAAAGATGAGTCCTCGAGTGGGGAGAGAGAGTCAGTGTATTGGCTCAGTAACGGTGGCCTTGGGCCAGCTCACGAGAGAGTACCTCAAATCCGCCGTGGACGAATTGCTACGGCCTCGAGAGAGTACCTCAATTGCTGTTGAAATTACGGAAGGTGATCCACGGACGATGTATATGACTCAGCTGGTCGTCGAGACAAAACAGGTGCTATCCACCCAATTTGTTTTATCTATACATTTTTTCCTTCGAAGAACAATTACTTCTTCTTTGTGATATTTTTTATATACAAGACAGATATTCAAGTGGCATTGTACCACGGAGATGGAGCACACAACAATATCGTTTTGTACTAGTGTTCATCGGAGGCGTGTTACTCGTTGGATGCACGTGAGTCGCCGCCCCCATGGACGGCCTACATTGACTCGCCAGTACTGCGCACTCTCACCTGCCAGTAGGAGCCGCCTAATGGACGCGGCAAGCCACCGTGCCGGCTTACAACGCCGTAGCCATCTCTCGCCGTCGTGCCAACTCACAACGCCGCGGCCGATTCTCGCCTCCCGCGCCGACTTACAATGCCATGGTCGTCTCTCATCATCCGCGCCAGCTTACAATGCCGTGGCGTCTTTTACAACATCACCAGTTTTACAATGCCGCGGCCATTTTCTACGTCTACATCAACATATCGGTGCAGTGCTTGCCTGTATGAGCCGCCCAACGGGCATGTGCAAGACGCCACCCACACTGTGACCTACATCAACATATAGGTGCAGTGCTCGCCTGTATGAGCCGCCCAACGGATGCGTGCAAGACATCACCCACACTGTGATCAACATCAACATATCGGTGCAGTGCTTGCCTATACGAGCCGCCCGACGGACAGGCACATGAGTCGCTAGCACTACAATTTGGTTCACTTCAACAAACAGTCGGAACGAACCATCGACCGGATCATTGAAGCAATTCATACGGGATCATTTATAAACCGCCACGGCCCACCTCAAACTTGCAGTGAAGATTCTCAAGCCGCCTCTTCGAGTCAACTTAAGACTCGGGGGCTACAGACATGGCGAGACACATTTGGTCGTTTTTAACGAGAACCCCGGGTCTTTGCAAGAGAAAAACCCAATCCTGGGGCTACTACATTATTGGCGGACGATTAAAAGTTGCCCAAGAGGACGGACCGCCATGATGCACCATTCAAACATGGGTGCCCGGATCATTGGATCATCATAAAGACACTTGGAGCTTCTGCCATTTCTTCATACAAGATGGCGGCTTACAAGATTGATGTTGCTTCGCTATGTGACCCACCTGCCTTACCGGTTAATCTTGCCTAGAGACCCTGAGCCGGTTCAACAAATTGACGGCCAATCTCACCTAGAGACCCTGAGCCGGTTCAAGAAATTGACGGCCAATCTCGCCTAGAGACCCTGAGCCGGTTCAAGAAATTGACGGCCAATCTCGCCTAGAGACCATAAACCGCTCAAAGGAGTTGACGGTCAATCTCGTTAAAGAGACCCTGAACTGGTTAAAGATAAACCGGCTTTGCAAGATGAAATTTTCCGGGTCGGAAATTTGAGTTGAAGTGGTTTGTTCGCCGTCAAAACGGCTGATCTATCATCCGGCTTTATACCCTATCAAGCGCTATTGCAGGGAGGCTTCTTGCCTTCGGGTATAGCTTACATCTCCCCTGCGTAGTCTGCTTTTATGCTGTTGCAAGGAGGCTTCTTGCCTTCAGGTATAGCTTACATCTCCCTTGCACAGCCGGCGTTATGCCCAATTAAGCACTGTTGCAAAGAGGCTTCTTGCCTTCGAGTATAGCTTACATCTCCTTTGCACAGCCAGCTGTTATTAAACTGTTGCATGGAGGCTTCTTGCCTTCGGGTATAGCTTACATCTCCCTTGCACAGTTGGCTTTATGCCTAGTTTGGTTACATTAAGCACTGTTGTTGATGGAGGCTTCTTACCTTTGGTATAGCTTACATTACCCTAACACAATAGTGTGTACACCAAATTCCAGTTGCTTATCAACTATGGCCATCGAAGGGGGCTTCTTACCAACGGGTTCGTTTATCTCACCCTAAATGGCCGGCTTTATGCCACTTCCGGTTACTTATTAACCGCGGTTGTCGAAGGGGGCTTTTTACCGACGGGTTCGCTTATCTCACCCTAACAACCGGCGTTTACGCCAAAACTCAGTTGCGTATCGACTGTAGCTGTTGAAAGAGGCTTCTTGCCTTCGGGTATAGCTTACATCTCCTTTCAACAGCCGGCTTTATGCCACTTCCGGTTACTTATTAACCGCGATTGTCGAAGGGGGCTTCTTACCGACGGGTTCGCTTATCTCACCCTAACAACCGGCGTTTACGCCAAAAACTCAGTTGCTTATCAACTGTAGCTATTGAAAGAGGCTTCTTGCCTTCGGGTATAGCTTACATCTCCTTTCAAACAGCCGGCTTTATGCCATCTCAGGCTAATTATTAGCCGTGGCTGTCGATGGAGGCTTCTTGCCTTGGGGTATAGCTTACATCTCCCATAGACAGTGGGCGTTCGCGCATACAACATTTGCTGTTAAAAGGAGGCTTCTTACCATCAGGTATAGCTTACATTACCCTTCATACAGCCGGCTTTAGGCCTCTTCCGGTTCATCAATAGCCGCAGTTGTCCATAGAGGCTTCTTACCATCAGGTATAGCTTACATTATCCTAAGACAACCGGCTCCTTAATGGATTCATCCGACAAGAGCCGGAGCCATGTTGCTCCAGTTGACAAAGATATTATCTGGCTCTAATCTTCTGGAGAAGGAATGACGTCTTCAAAGACAAACACCCCTCATCAGAAAAGCTCAAGGTATATTTATGCAAAGGAGCAATCAATCAATGGAGAGCCGGCAACACATCAAATTGCAACACGGAGAGACGGAAAGTATACACAAAGAGATGGAAATATATATAGCCCGCACTATCTTTAGAACAGCAGAGTCATTCTTAAGCTATTACAAAAAATTCTCTCAGAAGGAGCAAAGGCATTACCAAGTTTCAACCGCCCACGGCGGATCATTGCTTGAGCCATCGCTCAGAAGGTTACAAAATGCAAAGTCAGACGGCCGGATCATCCTGTTCCGGTTTTTCTACTGGCTTCATCTGGAGAGTTTCCAAATCCCAAATGCAATCAGCCAGCGCAGAGAAGGACCCTTCTTCAAAAAAGGGAGACGTGTCGAGATCATTAGGAAAGAGTTCCTTACTGTGGGCGGGTGTTAGAGATTTCCACTCGTAGAGAGGCCCGCGGATCCTCTTATCCTCGCCATCATAAGCCGCCTGGTAGACATTAAAGTTGGCTTCATCTGCAAGTACAGACGCCAAGAAGCGGGAGTCCTTGACACACTGGATGTAGTCCGCCTCTGTGAATTCTGAGCCGTCGTCTTTCTTCGATGGATAGCCATCCATCATTTCAGCTGACGTCAGCTCAGGGGCAAAGGCCAGAGCCCGGCTCAATCCGGCGACTGCTCCTTGATGAAAAGCTGATTTATTCAGTTCTTCAATCTGTTTTGGCATGGTGGAGAAGAGTTCCAAGACCCCTTTCAGAGTGGTTGGGATCTTCTCCTTATATTGAACACTCTTGATCGTGAAGATGGCGCCACAGTATAGTTGTTCCGCAAAGGTGTAGATGGCCTTCAGTGGAAGAAGGCTATTAGAAACCAACTGCCGGCTCATGGGACCTGGATAAGCCGGATAAAGCTAATGAGTCGCCAGTTCTTCAGTAGCAATGTTAAAATACAAAGTAAAACAGAAGCTTACCAAATAGGGCGGCTGACATCTTTGCTATGTGCCGCTTCAGGCCTTGGAGTTCCTCCGCCACAACTATAAGCCGTTGGTCGGCGTCGTCCGCCCATTTGCTCAGAGCGGCCTTTTCAGATTCTGCCGTCTCTTTCAAAGAGGTAAGCTCAGCAGTGGCATTGGCCAGCTCCTCAGAGAGAAGCCGGCACTTTTCGTCAGCAATGCTTCGGGCTTCTTGTTGAGCCGCGAAGTTGGCCTTCAGATCCGTCAATTGAGACCCGGCTTTGCTTAAAGTTTCCTGCAAAACATCAAAATACGGGATCAGCCGCCGAAGGAAAGGTCATATCAAATTATGAGTTTTGACAGCAAAGATTATGCAAGTCTCAAACAGATTGCAAGCAATATATTTGACACTTGGGGGCTAATGTATGTTTGATCTTTGAGTATGCAATGTAGTTCCGGTTCATCTTCTTCAAAATTCATCCGGAACTTGGGGGCTACACTATGGCTCTTCACTTTACTTCTAATGGAAGCCCCGACTCAAACTTTATTAAGTTTTGAGTCGGCCCTTGGGGGCTGCAGGCGATTCTTCAAGATATCTACACTAAAGATCCGACTCAACTTTATCAAGCTTGAGCCGGCCCTTGGGGGCTACAACTGGTGGTTTAAGTTATCTAAAGGAAGATCTGACTCAATTTTGGCAAATTAAGCCGACTCTAGGGGACAATGGCTATGAATTTTTCTAACAGGAAGTTAAACAAAGACCCGGTTCAACGATTGAGTACATTGAACCGGCCCTTGGGGGCTAAGCAAGGGTATGGCAACAAGAAGAGTACCTCGTATTTTGTCTTCATTAAAGAGACCAGCCGAAGTTCCAGATCCCGGCTGGTGGTAACCCGATTTATATACCCGGCGTGGAGCTCCTCGGCTGTCATTTTTTCGTACGAAGAGTCAAAGTTCAGCTTCTTCGAGGCCTCAGCCGGCTTTGTATGCTTGGTCAGCACATGAGTCGAAGGAGTTTGATGACTAGACCCGGTGATAACAACATCTGGAGTTGCAGGGGTCTTGGCAGGAGTCGCCGGTTTTGAAGGAGCCCTTGGAGGGCTCTCCATGATGACATCGACAGCAGCCGGTTCTGTGGAGGCAGCTGGTGGATTTTCTTCTGCTTCAGCCTCCTCCGGTTGTTCGAGCTCCGGCTCTTGGATAACAGGGCCGGGGGAGGGCTTGTTGGTCTTGTGACACTTGGCTTGAGCACTGCAAAATAGAAGGATCAGCAGTCGAAGATGTTGCTATCATATTAAGAGCCGGATGTCTGGATATCATAGTAAGGAATGCTTACAGCGGATTGATCTTGGGCGGTGGTAGAACTGATGCCGAAGAGTCGCCGAAGGAAGGGGATTTCTAAAAAGAATAAAACACAAAGATGAGAAAGTATCAAGTTTACAAAGGAAAGTCAAAGGAAAAGTAGAGACATAAACCTCTGCGGGGCGTTTCTTTGGAGCCGGAGAATTTGGTAACCCGGACACGAGCTCAGTACTGCCGGTGCTTCGAGTCTGTCGATGCTCGGCCTGCTGTTGCTTTTTCAAGAGAAAATCGGAAGCCGGGTGAGCAAGAGGGTGAGAAAGAGGAACTTTTCTGATAACCTGCCGCGGCTTTCGGGGGACGAAACATTCTGAGCCGGAAGAAACATAATTTACCTCAGGAGCATTGGCGCGGCTGGTTCCCACTTCATCCTGCGAGTAAAACAAGCATTAATAAAGCAGGAAGGTAAAAGATTAAGCAAAGCAATTAAAGTATTACCTCTGAGCTGGATGATGGCGGCGGATCAAACAAATTCTCTTGCGGGGCATCTTTTTTAGCCCTCTTGGTCGCGCCCTTCTTCCTGGATTTGTTTGGAGGGGCAACATATTCCTTCTTCCAGAAGTCTGAGTCGGCCTACAGGAATGACCCGGAGAATGAATAGCAAATCAACAAAGTACAAGCAACATCTAAGAGACGGATGGGAAGAGATTAACTTACATCGGGAGCCGGATTATTGACGCAGAAAGGCGCCCGGCCGATCACACTGCATGAGCCGGAGGCTTCGTGGACAAGGCTCCGGATGGTAGTGGTAATATCATCCTCTGTTAGTATTGACTTGCTGAAGCACAACGAGCTGTCATATTTGCCTTCGTACTCGCACATAAGCCGACCTCTGCGGCTTAAAGGCATGATCCGCCAGGAAATCCAGCAGCAGATCAAATCAAATCCTATTAAACCGTTGGCCAAGAGTGCTTTGATCTTGGCGTGGAACGGCTCGTATCTGGCATGCTCTGAGGCTGAGAGTCGGCCAGGAAGCTCTGTGTCTGTCCTAAGCCGGGAGGGACGGTAACCTGCCAACAAGTGCTCTTTCTCAGCAGAGGTCTCTTGGCAGTAGAACCACGTCTTATTCCAATCCTTTGGGTGACTCGGCATGGGAGTGGCAGGAGAGATGATGTCTCGGCGGTGTTGAATAGAAATGCCGCCTAACTCCAGACTCGGACCACCCTTCATTTCAGTTTGGCGGTTGGCATAGAAGAACTCTCGAAAGAACCCCACGGACGGCTTAGTTTGCAGATAAGCTTCGCAAAGAACTTGGAAGTTGCAGATGTTTGAGATGGAGTTGGGTGCCAAGTCTTGAGGATGCAGCTTGTAAAAATGAAGAACATCCCGGAAAAACTTAGAGCCGGGCGGCACGAACCCTCGCTCGATGTGATCAGTGAAGACTACTATCTCTCCTTTTGGGGGAGAAGGCCGGGTCTCTTTACCCGGAACCCGCCAACTGAGGACCTCTTTGGGAGGGAGAGTACCCGCTTCACCATAATCTGCTAAGTACTCCTCCATAACACAAGAACCAACCCAATTGCATGAGTTGGACGCACGAGACATATTGGCTGCTTAAATACTATGCAAGGTAAAGGGCGTGATGAGTCAAGTGCAAGCAAATATTTATGATGGCTTACAGGTTTAAGGGTTCTCTGGATAATGTGGAAAGACCCGGTTGATGAGAGCCGGAGAAGAGCGACTCAACAGAGGAAAGGAAGATTGAAAATCGGCTAAGTCCTAAAAAACATATTCCACAAACTAATACTATGGCTACGGATCTACAAAAGCAGAGAAAAGGATTTTAATCCTGACCTAGCGATGAACAGCGGAAGAAAAGAAAATGGACCGGATCCATCGCGGTCCGCAGATTACGCGCGGCCGGCCCGCGCGCGGCAGCGAGGCGAGAGCGCACTCTAAAGGCGCCAACGGCGTCGAGATATACTCGCGGTGGCAGTGCCGGAGCCTGAGCGACAGCGACGGAGCCCCCGGTGAAATCCTACTACGATGGTGGGCGATCTAAGAAGAAGGAGAACTCACCGGAGATGTCGCAGCGGAGGCGGAAGGTCTCTGGTACGAATCAGGGTGAAAATCCGGGCGACGACAACGTTTGACCGAGGCGGACGCCTCGATTCTCGGGATGATTGTTTAATGAAAGATTCGATGATACGTCAGCGGATCTCATGACGTCACGCCGGGTCATTTCCGGGCGACTCGCCAAAATCAGAAGAGAAGGATGAAGTGAGCAAGCTCAATTCAACCTGAGGCCTAATGTTGGGGATATAACCTCGCAATATGACCCGCCCTGGAGGCTCCGGGTTATGTTACTGGCTCATGAGCCGGCCCAAGGGTGAGCCGTAAGATTGGTGGTCCAGGAAGATAGGCGGCTCAAGGTGTGGGTCGTACGACGGCCCGGACGGAGAAGACCCGGGCGTGTAAGCCGTCTCAAAGACGTCTTGGACAAGAAGATAGAGAGAGACTCGGAAATACAGTAAGACTCGGTTAACAATTGTAACGACCCGGAGGTCCTGACCTCCTATATAAAGGCAGACCCGGGGCGACTTAGAGGATAGGTTATCGAGAACTAGGTCAAGCTTCTAGCTCCTTGTAATCGATACACAAGCAATACAAGCACAAGCAGGACGTAGGCTATTACCTCGACTTGAGGGGCCGAACCTGGGTAAATCCGTGTCTTTTATCCCGATCAACCCCTTTGAGTCCACCCCGTTAGCGATGGCCTCGAATCCAAGTCCGTTCCCCCAGACATCTGTCGTGATAAATCCACGACACATGGGGTGATTGCCATATCATGCATAAGTTCAAGAATTACCACATGCAGCAACACAACAACCAGGGAAGTGGCCCGCCCGGCGGCTCAGGACCGGGCGGCTCAGGAGCCGGATTTGGAAACGGCGGCTCAGGATCCGGTCATCATGGTCAGGGTAATCAAGGAGGACATCCGCCGCACTCTGGAAAACAACAGCCAACAGCAGCAGCATAACCAGTCTGGGTATCAAAGTAATCCAAAGCAGCTTAGTTTGGGCCAGTATCATGTTTTCACGACCATCCTTAACAAGCGGGATCAGAAGTTACGCAAGCGGGCGGTTAATGCGGTTGCGCCAGCTTTGCCACAGTACTTGAAGTGGTCCGAATATGACATAACATGGAGTCGGGAGGACCACCCGACGCGTGTGGATGACCCGGGGCGGCTGGCCTTGGTTGTTGCCCCCCAAGTGGGAGGATATATGGTGAATAAGGTACTCAGGGATGGAGGCAGCAATATCAACACCCTTTATTATGATACCTTCCGCCGGATGAAACTACTTGACAAGGATCTTAGGCCCTCATCCACCATTTTTCATGGTGTGGTGCCAGGCAAGTTGGCTTATCCAGTAGGCAGGATTTCCTTGGAAGTCGCCTTTGGTGACGAGTATAACTACAGGGTAGAGTCCTTGTGGTTTGAGGTGGTCAAGATCAAGAGCCCTTACCATGCGTTGTTTGGGCGGCCGGCTTATGCTAAGTTTATGGCTAGGCCCTCTTATGTCTACTTACAGCTCAAGATGCCTGGGTTAAAAGGTACAATTACCATCCATGGTGATCGGAATATGGCTATTGAGTGTGAGGAAGGAGATGTGGCTTATGCAGAAACCACTTGTGCTCAAGAGCAGCTTAAGTTTTACAAGGAGAATGTTGACCCAGAGGATATGACACTGCTGAAAAAGCCCACAACGGAGGTTGAGCCGCCCCTTAAGTTTTCAGCAGATGATACCAAGGCAATAGACTTCACTCTGGGCGACTCATCCAAACAGTTCATCATTGGGGCTCACACGGATCCCAAATAGGAAAGCGCGCTCATCGAATTCATCCATGAGAATCAGGACATCTTCGCATGGAAACCTTCTGACATGCCGGGTGTACCGAGAGAGTTCGCTAAGCACAACCTTAATGTGGATCCTAAGTTTAAGCCGGTCAAGCAGTTTCTACGAGGGTTCAATGAGGAGAGGCGCAAGGCCATTGGGGAAGAGGTCGCCCGGCTCTTGGCGGCGGGTTTCATCGTTCAGGTTTTTCACCCGGAGTGGCTTGCTAACCCGGTGCTGGTGCTTAAGAAGAACGACACGTGGCGGATATGCATGGATTATACGGACCTCAACAAAGCTTGTCCGTATGATCCCTTTGCTCTCCCCCATATTGATCAGATCATTGATGCTACGGCGGGTTGCGAAAGCTTATGCTTCCTGGATGCTTATTCAGGATATCATCAGATCAAGATGACAGTCAAGGACCAAGAGAAGATGGCTTTCATTACGCCTTCTGGAGCCTTCTGTTATGTGTCTATGCCTTTCGGGTTCATGAGTGCCCAGGCAACTTATCAACGTTGCGTGCAGAATTGCCTTCACAGTCAGATCCGGTGGAATGTTCATGCTTATGTGGATGATATTGTGATCATATCAAGGAAGAAGGAGACCCTTTTGGACGACTTGAGGGAAACCTTTGACAATCTCCGGATCTATAAGATGATGCTTAACCCGACCAAGTGTGTTTTTGGTGTTCCGACTGGCAAGCTCTTGGGATTTCTAGTTTCTAAGCAAGGCATTGAGGCTAACCCGGATAAAATCAAGGCTATCACCTCCCTGGTAGAGCTGGCATGTATTAACGATGTTCAACGCCTGGCGGGGCGGATCGCCGCGTTGAGCCAGTTCATAAGTCATCTTGGGGAGAAAGCTATCCCCCTATATTAGATGATGAAAAAGACAGACAATTTTGTCTGGAGTACGGCGGCGGGTGAAGCGTTTGAGGCGCTCAAGAAGCAGCTCACTAAGCCGCCGGTATTGGCTGCTCCGGCTGAGAAAGAACCTCTGCTACTGTACATGGCGGCTAACAACCGGGCGGTCAACGCCGCAATTGTGGTCGAGCGCAAGGAAGCCGGGAAGGAGTGTCCGGTTCAGAGGCCGGTGTATTATATCAGTGAGGTCCTGACAGACTCCAAGCAGAGGTATCCACATTGGCAGAAGCTAGTGTACGGGGTGTTCATGGCCAATCGCAAGTTAACGCACTATTTCTTAGGGCACTAGATCACCGTGGTCAGCTTTGCTCCGTTGGGGGACATAATTCATAACAGAGAAGCAATTGGTAGGATTGCTAAGAGGGCATTGGAGCTGGGACCTCTCAATCTGAAATGCATGCCTCGTATGGCCATCAAATCCCAGGCCCTTGTGGATTTTATAAACAATTGGATAGAGTGTCAAGCTCCTGAGGAAAAGCCGGATAACACATACTAGACTATACATTTTGATGGATCCAAGCAGCTGGAAGGATCGGGGGCAGGAGTTGTCTTGACATCTCCCAAAGGTGATAAATTTTGTTATGTGCTCCGGCTGATGTTCCCTTGCACCAACAATGTGGCTGAGTATGAGGCTCTGCTTCATGGTCTCGGAGTAGCCAACGAGATGAATTTAAGCCGGGTAAGGTGTTTGGGTGACTTAGATCTTGTAGCTCAGCTAGTTTCAGGCACGTGGGATTCCAGGGACCTGCGGATGGTGGCTTGTCGTCAGGCGGTGGATGTCATTGCTAGTCATTTGAAAGGTTATCAGGTAGATCACATTGATCGTCGCAGGAATGAGGCGGCTGATGCTTAATCACGGTTAGGCTCTCAGCAAAAGCCGGTGCCGCCCAATATCTTTTTGGACGTTTTATACCACCCGACTGTCAAGTTACCTTCAAAGGAAGATTTGCTTGTTCCTGACCCAGAGGGTCAATTGGTGGTGGCTTTACATGCTATTCCAGATTGGACTGTGCCTTACCTGGCCTACTTGACTCTGGGTAAGTTACCTGATGATGAAAACCTGGCTAGACAGATCACCCGGTGGTCTAAATCCATGACAATAGTTAATGGTGAGTTGCACAAGTGCAGTGTTACCGGGGTTTTTCAGCATTGTGTCTCACCAGAGGAAGGTCAAGAAATCTTGAATGAAATTCACGCTGGGGACTGTGGATATCATGCTGGCTCAAAATCTCTAGTGGACAAGGCTTTCCGGTATGGTTTCTTCTGGTTGAGGGCTCACAAAGATGCAGAGGCTTTGGTCCGTAAGTGTGATGGCTGTCAAAAATTCGGCCGGCGTGCTCATGTTCTGGCTCAAGAGTTGCGGATGATACCAATTACTTGGCCGTTTGCAGTCTGGGGGCTTGATATGGTAGGACCTTTCAAGAGATCTAAGGATAAGAAAACACACCTCTTGGTGGCGGTTGATAAGTTCACCAAATGGGTAGAAGTTGAGCCGATCAGCAAGTGTGACATGGCTACAGCGGTTCAGTTTGTTAAAAAGCTGATCTACCGTTTTGGTTACCCCCACAGCATCATCACTGACAATGGTACAAATTTGTCCAAGGGGGCTATGAAAAAATTCTGCGACGAAGAGCACATCCGGCTTGATGTTTCAGCAGTTGCTCATCCATAGTCCAACGGTCAGGCGGAGCGTGTCAATCAAGAAATCTTGAGGGGTATCAAGCCACAACTCATGGTTCCTTTACAACAAACACCCGGTTGTTGGGTAGAAGAGTTTCCCTCCGTCTTATGGAGTATGAGAACCACCCCCAACAGGTCCATACGGTATACACCTTTCTTCATGGTTTACGGTGCCAAGGCCATGTTGCCAAGTGACATCCAACATGACTCGCTACGAGTGGCGGCTTACGTTGAGACGGACAATGAGACGGCACATCAGAACGCGTTGGATGCTTTGGAGGACGAACGAGAACTGGCGGTTGTCCGTTCGGCGATTTATCAACAAGACCTGCGCCGCTATCATAGCCGCAGGGTTAAGACCCGGACGTTTCAAGAGGGCAACTTAGTCCTACGGCTGATTCAAAACCAAATGGATATGCATAAGTTATCTCCTCCATGGGAAGGTCCTTTTGTGGTCAGCCAAAATCTCAACAACAGGTCGTATTACCTCATTAACATTCGGGACGACTCAGATACTTCGGGTCAGGAGACCCGTCGGCCGTGGAACATAGCGCATCTGCGGCCTTATTACACTTAAGGTTGTTGAGAATCATCATTGTACATTATCATTGTGCATATCATATTTATATATGAATAAAATAGCATCCCTACAAGCCGGGGCCTCTGCCATGTCGCACATCTTCATCGATGCAAGTAAAATCTAATACATTGGGTATCGAAGGGGCCTTCTTACCTTCAGGTATCGCTTATCTCACCCTAACAGCCGGCTTTATGCCAATCCGGTTAACATGTTAACCGCGGTTGTCGAAGGGGGCTTCTTACCTCCGGGTATCACTTATCTCACCCTAACAACCGGCGTTCACACCAAAAATGTTGACAAGTCAACATTGGCTGTCGAAGGGGGCTTCTTACATTTGGGTATCGCTTATCTCACTCTAACAGCCGGCTTTATGCCAATCCGGTTAACATGTTAACCGCGGTTTGTTGAAGGGGGCTTCTTACCTCCGGGTATCGCTTATCTCACCCTAACAACCGGCGTTCGCGCCAAAAATGTTGACAAGTCAACATTGGCTGTCGAAGTGGGCTTCTTACCTTCGGGTATCGCTTATCTCACCCTAACAGCCGGCTTTATACCAATCCGGTTAACATGTTAACCGCGGTTGTCGAAGGGGGCCTCTTACCTCCGGGTATCGCTTATCTCACCCTAACAACCGGCGTTCGTGCCAAAAATGTTGACAAGTCAACATTGGTTGTTGAAGGGGGCTTCCCACCTCCAGGTGTAGCTTATCTATCCCTAACAGCCGGCTTTATGCCAATCCAGTTGACATGTCAATTGTGGTTGTCGAAGGGGACTTCCCACCTCCGGGTGTAGCTTATCTATCCCTAACAACCGGCGTTCACGCCAAAAATGTTGACAAGTCAACATCGGCTATTGAAAGGGGGCTTCCTACCTTCGGGTATAGCTTATCTAACCCTAACAACCGGCTTCCTGCCCTACAGGTGAAGTTTATAAAACCTTATCGGTCGGCTCTTAAGCCAAGCAATGGACTCCGTCAACACGTTGGGAAGACACAGCATCTTCAGGTTGTGCTTTTAAGCCGCCATCCTAATGGTATAAAGATACATCTATGCATACAGGAAACCAAGCTGCAAAGAGCCAGTAAGGCATAAAATGAGAGACAAGGAAGATAGCAAATATCTATTTTAAAGTCGGACTTTCATATGTGCACAATGGCGCAAGTTCAACAAAGGCGAAAGTTGTTGCTATCCTATTACAGACGCTCCCTATGGAGCCCAAAATATCATCAAGATTTTTACAACCGCTCACGGCGGGTCATGAAGAGCCGGCTACTAAAGGATATCTACAGCGTGGTTAGCTGGCTGGCGGGTCATCCTGCTCCGGCTCGACGGCTGCCTTGATCTGGAGATTGTCCAAGTCCCAGTTGCAGTCGGTTAAAGCCGCAAAAGTTCCTTCTTCAAAGAAGGGGGACGGGTCAAGATCAGAGGCGAAAAGAGTCTTACTGGGAGCGGGTGTCAGGTCCTTGCACTCAAAGAGTGGGCCACGGATCCTTTTATGATCGGCACTTTAAGCCACCTGGTAAGTCACCAAATTGACCTCTTCTGCTAAGACGGAGGCTAGGACTTTGGAATCCTTTACACATCAGGCATAATCAGCGTCCGTAAATTCAGAGCCGTCGTCCTTCTTGGAGGTAAACCCGTCCATCATGTCAGCCGGAGTAAGCTCTGCAGCGAAAACCAAGGCCCGGCTTATGGCCGCGATCGCCCCTTGGCGGGCGGCTGATCTCTTCAGCTCCTCAATCTGCTTTGGCATCGTCGAGAGCAGCTCCAAGACCCCTTTAAGAGATGAAGGGATATTTTCTTTATATTGCACAGCCTTGATTGTGCATACTGCGCCGCGGTAGAGCTGCTCTGTCAATGTGTAGATGGCCTTCAAGGGCAGCAAGCTGTCAAAGGCAAGTTGGCGGCTCCTAGGACCTACATGAGACGAAAGCCTCGTTATGAGTCGCCAACACAAGTATAATATCCAGATTGAGTCAAGATATTAAACAACTTACCAAAGAGAGCATCTGCCATCTTCGTAATATGCCGCTTCAAGGACTGCAGCTCGTCAGACACAATCATGAGTCGCTGACCAGCGTCATCCGCCCATTTCGTCAATGAGGTTTTTTCAGCTTTGGTAGATTCCTTGACGGCGGTGAAGTCGGCCTTGATTTTAGCTAATTCTACGGCAAGGAGCCGGCATTTCTCGTCCGCCTCACTAGGCGGCTTGCTGAGTAGCTAAGTTGGTTTTTAAGCGGGCCACTTCTGACCCGGCTTCAGTTAAGGCTTCCTGCGACATATTAAAGCATGGAATAAACCGACAGGGGGAGAAATTTCAAAAACTCATCAAGTCTCAAACAGATTGCAAGCAATATGCATGACACTTGGGGGCTAATGTCTATTTTCAAGACAGTTCCAACTCAACATCGCCAAAATTGACCCGGAACTTGGGGCTACATACTGGTTCTTCAAGCTGTTAAAGATTAAAAGTTCCGACTCAACCTCGATAAGATTGACCCGGAACTTGGGGCTACACACTGTTTTTCTAAGGAGGTTCAGCATGAAAGTTCCGACTCAACTTTGGAAAAGATTGAGCCGGCCCTTGGGGGCTACGATTGGCTGTGTTATCTATCTCATAGGAAGTTCCGGTTCAAAATTACCAATTGTTGAGCCGGCCCTTGGGGGCTAACGACAATGGTTTGAGATCACGTCTAAGTAAATTGAGGCCTACATGGTAGGTGTTTCTACTTCTACTAAGATGGAAGAGCCGGATTATTATCAGCCAATATTAACCCGGCCCTTGGGGGCTACATAAGGATATAAGGAGGAAAAAGGAATACCTCATATTTTTTCTTCGTTAAATTAACGAGTTTGAGCTCCAGATCCTGGCTCGTGGACAGCCGGTTCATATAGCCAGCATGAAGCTCTTCGGTTGTCATCTTCTCGAGGACAGGGAGCTCAAAATCCAGCTTCCTGGAGGCTTCAAATATCTCAGCATGCTTTGTCAACACGTGAGGAGAAGGAGAGCGGAAGCCGGTGCCGGTAATCACGACGTCCGGAGCGGTGGTGTCATCAGCAGCTCTGGCTGGACTCGGCGGCTTGGAAAGGTCCCTTTGCGAACTCTCTGGAATAATGTCGTCAGCAGCCGGCTCCGCAGAAGTTGCTGGAGGGTCCGTAGCCGGCATAGTCGCATCCGGCTTAGCAAGCTCCGACTCTTGAATAACAGGGCCAGGAGAGGGCCTGTTGGTTTTCCTTCGCTTGGCTTGAGCACTAGAAAAGCATGGAAGTTAGAATCCAAAGGATACAACCGCCAAAGAGTCGGACATAAAGCTGGAAAAACACGCACAACGGATTAATCTTGGGAGGTGGTAGAGCAGTGGCGGTAGAGTCGCCACACGAAGGTGATCCCTGATAGACGGTTCAGATAATATAAGGCAATGTTGAAATTACAAAAGGAAAGACTAGTAAAGTCAAACAGAGAAGAAATACATACCTCGGCAGGGCGCTTCTTCTGAGCCGCAGAGTTAGGTAACCCGGATATAAGATCAGTAGAGCCGGCGCTCCGGGTGTGACGTCGATCAGCTTGCTATTGCTTTTTCAAAAGAAATTGGGTATCCAAATAAGCAAGAGGATGAGAAAGGGGAACTTTTCGAACAACCTGTCGTATCTTTTGGGGTACAAAACATCCTAAATCGGATGAAACATAAGTTACCTCAGGGGCGTTGGCGCGGCTCGTCTCTACTTCGTCATGTGAATAAATTGTTATCAGTAAGGTGAATAGCAAGGTAACAAGAAGCAGTCAAATTATACCTCTGAGCCGGATGATTCTGGCAGTTCAAACCATTCCTCTTGAGGAGTGGTCTTCTTCGTCCTCTTGGTCGGGGCCTTCTTCTTGCTTTTCTTCAGAGGAGCAACATACTTCTTCTTCCAGAAGTCGGAGTCAGCCCGAAGAGTTAAGCCGGGTAATAGCAATGAATTGCCAAGACATGACTAAAACAAAGTAAAAGAAACTATGAAGAGTCGCCTTACGTCTGGGGCCGGATTAGTGACGCAGAAAGGCGCCAACCCAATGGCATTGCATGCTCCTGACGTCTCATGGACAAGACTCCGGATGATAGTAGTGATATCATCTTCGGTCAATGTCGTCCGGCTAAAGCATAGGGAACCATCATACTTGCTCGGGTATTCGCACATGAGGCGGCTTCTCAGGCTCAATGGCATAATTCTCCAGGAGATCCAGCAGCGGATCAAGTCCAAACCCGTCAGTCCATTGGCCATGAGGGCTCTAATCTTGGCGTGAGCCGGCTCGTGCCTTGCACGTTCAGAAGTTAGCCGACCGGGAAGCTCGAAAGTTGTCTTGAGCCGGGAGGGTCGATAGCCCAGCAGCGGATGTTCACCCTCCGGGGAGGTATCCTTGTAGTAGAACCAAGTCTTATTCCAATCCTTTGGATGACTCGGCATTGGTACAACCGGAAAGGTAATATCCTGACTCCTCTGTATAGAAATTCCACCAAGTTCTAGGCTCGGGCCGGCCTTTACTTCAGTTTGCCGGTTCGCATAAAAGAATTCTCGGAAGAGACCTACAGACGGCTGAGTTTGCAGATAGACCTCGCTGAGCACTTGGAAGTTGCAGATATTTGAGACAAAGTTGGGGACAAGATCTTGAGGATGAATCTTGTAGAAATGAAGGATATCCCAGAAGAATTTTGAGCTGGGAGGTACAAATCCACGCTCAATATGATCCAAAAAACAACTACCTCACCCTCCTGAGGAATGGGCTTCAATTCATTACCCGGAACCCGCCAATGGATGACCTCTTTGACAGGAAGGGTGCCCGCAAGTACAAAGTCCATCAGAAACTCTTCGGTAATGCAAGAACCGACCAAGTTGCAGGAGTTAGATGCGCGAGACATGGCGGTAGATTTTAACTGTACAATGAAACCGTATACGGCGAGTCAAAAAAATGGCGAATAAATATGGGCGGCTTAAAAGCTTAAGACCGTAAGGATGAAACACTAAGATCCGGCTGATGAGAGCTGGAACAGCATGGCGGGTCAAGATCACGAAAGGGCAGAGTGAAATTCGGCTAAGTACTGAAAACAGGTTTCACAAAGTATTGCTACGGTTGCGGATCTACAAAAACAAAAGAAACGTCTCTATTTCCTGACCTAGCGATGAACTGGTGAAAATAGAGAAAGTCTGAAAATGATAGGCGGAGCCGTGGTGAATCTAAATAGCATCAGTGCCGATCTCCTACCTAGCGGCGCCAGGGGGACAGGATATAGTCGAGAACTCATGGACTAAACATGGCTGGCATTGATTGAACCCGAGTTCTAAAAATAGCGGCGGTGGAGCTCCATGAAAACCCTACCGGAATAGTTATGGATCTAAGGGGAGAAGGACTCACCGGTGACGGCGCTATGAAAGTGGAAGGTACTCTGGATCGCGTGAGGTTGATGCAACGGCCCTGTCGATGGCAAGAAGGAAGACGGCGCCAGAGTAGGAGGCACTGGAAATAGAAGCGTCGGAAGGAAGGAGATGATGGAGCGAGCGGGAGAAGGCAAATGCCGCCCCTGGCAGTCCTATTTAATAAGGAAAAGGCAGAAACGGACACGAAAATCTAGGCATCGGATGTCGTTTGACCGAGGCGGACGCCTCGGTTTACGGACTATTCATTTAATAAGAAAAGATTCGGTGTGTGCGTCAAAGGATCTTTTTTGCAGATTTGACATGACATCACAGCGGGTCATTTCCGGACGACTCGCCGAGGATTAGGAAAAAGGCTGAAGTGAGCAAGCTCAAATGAACATGGGGCCTAATGTTGGGGATATAACCCCACAGTGAGACCCGCCCTGAGGGCTCCGAGTCACACTGGGCGGCTTGTACACCAGCCCAAGAGGGAGCCATGAAGATTTAAGGCCCAAGATGCTTGGCGGCTTGGTAGGATGGGTCGGAGTGTGGCCCGGACGAAGAAGACCCGGGCGTGTAAGCCGCCCAGGGACAACTTGGTCAAGAAAGGCAAGAAGGTAGAGCTAGACTCGGACATGTAATGAGAGTCGGTTACAACTTGTATGACCCGTGGTCTTGACCTCCTATATAAAGGCAAGACCCAGGGCGACTTAGGGATCAAGCTATCGAGAACTAGGTAAAGCAATAGCTCCCTTGTAATCGATACATCAAGCAATACAAGCACAAGCAGGACGTAGGCTGTTACCTCATCTTGAGGGGCCGAACCTGGGTAAATTCGTGTCCTTCATCCTAACCAACCCCTTTGAGTCCATCATGTTAGCAATGGCCTCGAATCCAGGTCCGTTCACGCGAACATCTGTCATGATAAAACCACGACAAAAGGCGTATCCTCTGTCGGGGGAGCATTTGCCTCGACAGCTAGGGCCTGCGGTCCTGCCGGAGTCTGTTGCGCCCCAGCAAGCCTGGCGGGAGTGCATGCTTATACGGCAAGAGCTGATGGCCCCGTCGGAGCACAGCACTCACTGACAAGCCCGCCGTTCTCTTGGGAAATTTTCTCACCGGCGGCCTCAGGGAGCCCTGCCGGGAGATATTTGCTGAAACTTAACTTCCTTCTCTTCTCTTGCCCAGTTGATGGTGTCATGGAGGGTTGAGTTAGTTGGAGCACGAAAGTTCCTGGCTCCACAAGTAACTTAAGGGCAACACATTTTGAAAGGCCATCGGCAACATTGTTCTCCGCACGTGGAACGTGCTCCATTTGCTCCCACTACCATGGATGATAAGGAATTTGCTTATGTGGAGAGTAATGAAAATTCTATGCTTGTGAAATATGAAAAGAATGATTTATGTGATAGTTATATTGTTTAATTACTTCATGATGCTACTGAAATTCATTATTAGGGAGAAACATATGCTTGTAGGAATTGCAATAATCTCAAGTTTCCTCTCTATGTGTCTAAAGTTTTGAAGTTATGCTTGTTTTGCCTTCCTATGCTAGTTGATTCTTGTTCCCATAAATTGTTTGCTCGCAAAGTCCCTATGCATAGGAAGTGGGTTATACTTAAATGTATTTTTCATTCTATTCATGATGCTCTTTTTCATATCTCAATTACTACTTTTTATGTGAGCATCATTGAAATCGTTATGCCTAGCTAGGGGCGCTAAACAATAGCACTTGTTGGGAGGCAACCCATTTTTACTTTTATGCTTTTGTTTTTGCTTTTGTTTTTGAGTTATTTACACATTATTACCTCTGTAGTAAATGTGTTTTGGTGTTTTAATTAGTGTTTGAGCCAAGTAAGACCTTTGGGATGGTCTACGGTGATTGTTGATTTGATCTTGCTGAAAAACAGAAACTTTTGCGCTCAGTCCAGGTTTTTTATAAATTTACCAGAGTGACTAATGAGTCTGAATTTTTACACATGGTTGATATACAAATTTTCCAGGTTTTCCTAATTTTTCAGAATTTTTGGAGTTACAGAAGTATTCGAAGTTTACATATTGCTACAGACTGTTCTGTTTTTGATAGATTCTGTTTTCTTTGTGTTGTTTACTTATTTTGATGTATCTATGGGTTGTATCGGGGGGTATGAACCATGGATAAGTTGGAATACAGTATATATTACACCAATATAAATAAATAATGAGTTCATAACAGTACCTAAAGTGGTGATTTATTTTTCTTATACTAACGGATATCACGACTTTTCTGTTGAGTTTTGCGTTGTGAAGTTTTCAAGTTTTGGGTAATGATTTGATGGACTATGGAATAAGGAGTGGCAAGAGCCTAAGATTGGGGATGCCCAAGTCACCCCAAGGAATATTCAAGGATACTAAATATCCTAAGCTTGAAGGCATCCCCTCTTTCGGCTTCAATCCATCGTTAATTTACTTGAGGCTATATTTTTATTCACCAGATGATATGTCTTTTGGTTGGAGCATCTTGTATCATACGAGTCTTTGCTTTTTAGTTTGCCACAATCATCCTTGCTGCAAACGTCTTTTGAGAGGGACACGCATGAATCGTGAATTTATTAGAATACTCTATGTGCTTCACTTATATCTATTGAGCTAGGCAATTTTGCTCTAGTGCTTCACTTATATCTTTTTAGAGCACGGTGTTGTTTTATTCTATAGAAATAATTGAACTTTCATACCTCACTTATATTATTTTGAGAGTCTTTAAACAGCATGGTAATTGGTTTAGGTTATGAATTTAGTCCTAATATAATGGGCATCCAAGAGGGGTATAATAAAAACTTTCATATAAAGTGCATTCAATACTATGAGATGTTTGATTCCTTGTATAAAGTTTTGAGATATAAATATTGTGATATTAGAGTCATGCTAGTGAGTAATTGTTGATTGGTAGAAATACTTGTGTTAAAGGTTTGTGATTCCCATAGCATGCACGTATGGTGAACCGTTATGTAACAAAGTCGGAGCATGATTTATTTATTTATTGTCATCCTTTGTGTGAGGGTCGGGAGCGCGTGATGGTTAACTCCTACCAACCTCTACCCTAGGAGCATGCATCTAATACTTTGCTTCGATAACTAATAGACTTTTGCAATAAGTATGTGAGTTCTTTATGACTAATGTTGAGTCCATGGATTATACGCACTCTCACCCTTCCACCTTTCCTAGCCTCTCTAGTAACGCGCAACTTTCGCCGGTGCATTAAACTCACCATATACCCTACCTCAAAACAGCCACCATACCTACCTATTATGGCATTTGCATAACCATTCCGAGATATATTGCCATGCAACTTCCACCATTCTGTTTATTATGACACGCACCATCATTCTCATATTGCTTTGCATGATTGTAAGATAGCTAGCATGATATTTTCATGGCTTGTCCGTTTTTTATGTCATTTGCTATGCTAGATCATTACACATCCTGGTACACCACCGGAGGCATTCATATAGAGTTATATTTTGTTCTATTTATCGAGTTGTAATTCTTTAGTTGTAAGTAAATAAAAGTGTCATGATCATCATTATTAGAGCGTTGTCCCATGTGAGGAAAGGATGATGGAAGCTACGATTCCCTCACAAGTTGGGATGAGACTCCGGACTTTATGAAAAATAAAAGAGACCAATGAAACCCAAATAAAAAAATGCCAAATATGCCCACCAATATATATAGATATAGATATATATATATACATATATATATGAGAGAAAAGAGAGAAGGGACAATGCTACAATCTTTTTTCCACACTTGTGCTTCAAAGTAGCACCATGATCTTCATGATACAGAGTCTCCTATTTTGTCACTTTCATATACTAGTGGAAATTTTCCATTATATAACTTGTCTTGTATATTCCAATGATGGGCTTCCTCAAAATGCCCTAGGTATTCATGAGCAAGCAAGTTGGATGCACACCCACTTAGTATTTTTGAGCTTTCATACACTTATAGGTCTAACGCATCCGTTGCATGGCAATTCCTACACACTCAAATTGATATCTAGTAATGGGCATCTCCATAGCATGTTGATACGCCTAGTTGATGTGATACTATCTTATCCTTTTCATCACAACCTCCACCATATTCTATTCCACCTATAGTGTTATATCCATGGCTCACGCTCATGTATTGCATGAAAGTTGAAAAGGTTTGACAACATAAAAGGAGTGAAATGATTGCTTGGCTTGTCATTGGGGTTATGCATGATATAAATACTTTGTGTGGGGAAGATGGAGCATAGCCAGACCATATGATTTTGTAGGGATAACTTTCTTTTGCCATGTTATTTTGAAGAGACACGGTTGCTTTGTTAGTATGCTTGAAGTATTATTGTTTTTATGTCAACATTAAGCTTTTGTGTTGAGACTTATGTATCTGAACATTCATGCCACAATAAAGAATATACATGGATAAATATGTTAGGTAGCATTCCACATCAAAAATTCTGTTTTTATCATTTACCTACTCGAGGACGAGCAGGAATTAAGCTTGGGGATGATGATACGTCCCTAGCGTATCTATAACTTTTTATTGTTCCATGCGATTATATTATATGTTTTGGATGTTTTATATGCATTAATATGCTATTTTATATTATTTTTGGGACTAACCTATTAACCTAGTGCCCAGTGCCAGTTTCTATTTTTTCCTAGTTTTTGACTATTGTAGAAAAGGAATATCAAACGGAGTCCAAACGGAATAAAATTCTATGATGTTTTTTCTTGGACGAGAAGGAACCTACGAGCCTTGAAGAAGAGGCTAGAAGGTCTACGGGTCGGGCACAAGCCACCCAAGCGCGGCCTGGGGGATGCCCCCTGGCTTGTGCCCCCCCCCCCGTAGCTCCTCCAACACTAATCTTCCCACCTATAAATTCAGAAACATTCCCCATAATAATTTTTCCCCGCCGGAAGCCTCCGTTCCCGAGAGATCCAATCTTGGAGCCTTTTCCGGTAATCTGACAAAGGGGGATTCGATCACGGAGGGCATCTACATAAACTCCATTGCCCTTCTGATGATGCGTGAGTAGTTCACCATAGACCTACGGGTCCATAGCTAGTAGCTAGATGGCTTCTCCTCTCTAAATGTTCTTCAATACCAAGGTCTCGATGATCTTCATGGGGATCTATCCAATGTAATACTCTTTTGCAGTGTGTTTGTTGAGATCCGATGAATTGTGGGTTTATGATCAAATTATCTATGAATATTATTTGAATCTTCTCTGAATTCTTATATGCATGATTTCATATCTTTGTAAGTCTCTTCGAGTTATTGGTTTGGTTTGGCCAACTAGATTGGTAATTCTTGCAATGGGAGAAGTGCTTAGTTTTGGGTTCAATCTTGTGGTATCCTCACCCAGTGACATAGTAGGGGTAGCGAGGCACGTATTTGTATTGTTGTCATCAAGGATAAAAAGATGGGGTTTTCATCATATTGCTTGAGTTTATCCCTCTACATCATGTCATCTTACTTAGTGCGTTACTCTGTTCTTCATGAACTTAATACTCTAGATGCAGGCAGGAGTCGGTCGATGTGTGGAGTAATAGTAGTAGATGCAGAATCATTTCGGTTTACTTGACACGGACGAGATGCCTATATCTATAATCATTGCCTTGGATATCATCATAACTATGCACTTTTCTATCAATTGCTCGATAGTAATTTGTTCACCCACCATATTATTTTCCTTCAAGAGAGAAGCCTCTAGTGAAACCTATGCCCCCTAGTCTATTTTCCATATTATATTCTCAGATCTATAAACCAAAAATACTAAAAATATCTTGCTGCAATTTTATTTACTTTTACTTCTAGCATCCTTTTATATCTATCTCTATCAGATCTCATCCTTACAAGTAACCGTGAAGGGATTGACAACCCCTTTATAGAGTTGGGTGCAATTGTTTGATTGTTTGTGTAGGTGCATAAATTGGGGCCTTTCTTGTACCTTCTACTGGATTGATACCTTGGTTCTCAACAACCGAGGGAAGTACTTATCTACTTTGTTGCATCACCCTTTCCTCTTCGAGGGAAAACCAACGCAAGCTCAAGAAGTAGCACTGCACACATCTTTTTAGAGAGACACACATGAATCATGAATTTATTAGAATACTCTATGTGCTTCACTTATATCTTTTGAGCTAGGCAATTTTGCTCTAGTCCTTCACTTATATATTTTGAGAGCACGGTGGTATTTTATTTTATAGAAATAATTGAACTCTCGTACCTCACTTATATTATTTTGAGAGTGATTAAACAACATGGTAATTGTTTTAGGTTATGAATTTAGTCCTAATATAATGGCATCCAAGAGGGATATAATAAAAACTTTCATATAAAGTGCATTGAATACTATGAGAATTTTGATTCCTTGCATAAAGTTTTGAGATAAAAAGGTGATGATATTAGAGTCATGCTAGTGAGTAATTGTGGATTGGTAGAAATACTTGTGTTAAAGGTTTGTGATTCCCGTAGCATGCACATATGGTGAATCGTTATGTAATGAAGTCGGAGCATGATTTATTGACTGTCATCCTTTGTGTGAGGGTCGGGAGCGCACGATACTTAAATCCTACCAACCTCTCCCCTAGGATCATGCATCTAATACTTTTGCTTCGATAACTATTAGACTTTTTCAATAAGTATGTGAGTTCTTGATGACTAATGTTGAGTCCATGGATTATACGCACTCTCACCCTTACACCTTTGCTAGCCTCTCTAGTACCGCGCAACTTTCGCCGGTGCATTCAACCCACCAAATACCCTTCCTCAAATCAGCCACCATACCTACCTATTATGGCATTTCCATAGCCATTCCAAGATATATTGCCATGCAACTTCCACCATTCCATTTATTATGACATGCACCATCATTTTCACATTGCTTTGCATGATCGTAAGATAGCTAGCATGATGTCCGTTCTTTATGTCATTTGCTATGCTAGATCATTGCACATCCCGGTACACTGTCGGAGACATTCATATAGACTCATATTTTTTTCTAGGTATCGAGTTGTAATTCTTGAGTTGTTAGTAAATAAAAGTGTGATGATCATCATTATTAAAGCATTGTCCCATGTGAGGAAAGGAGGATGGAACCTATGATTCCGTCACAAGTTGGGATGAGACTCTGGACTTTAAAAATAATAAAAGAGGCCAATGATGCCCGAATAAATAAAAAAGAGAGGCCAAAGATGACCACCAAAAATAAAAAATGAGAGAAAAGAGAGAAGGGACAATGATACTATCTTTTTTCCACACTTGTGCTTCAAAGTAGCACCATGATCTTCATGATACAGAGTCTTCTATTTTATAACTTTCGTATACTAGTCAAAAAAATCATTATATAACTTGGCATGTATATTACAATGATGGGCTTCCTCAAATTACCCTAGGTCTTCTTGAGCAAGCGAGTTGGATGCACACCCACTTAGTTTGTTTTTTAGCTTTCATACACTTATAGCTCTAGTGCGTCCGTTGCATGGCAATCCCTACTCACTCACATTGATATCTATTAATGGGCATCTCCATAGCCCGTTGTGTTGGGAGACGTAGTAGTAAATCAAAAAAATTTACGCGTTCACCAAGATCTATCTATGGAGAAACCAGCAACGAGTGGGGAGAGATTGCATCTTCATACCTTTGAAGATCACTAAGCGGAAGCGTTACAAGAACGCGGTTGGTGGAGTCGTACTCGTAGCGATTCAGATCGCGGTGGACTCCAATCTCGGTGCCTCCGCGTTCAACACACGTGCAGCCCGGTGATGTCTCCTACGCCTTGATCCAGCAAGGAGGAAGTAGAGGTTAAGGGAGAGCTCCGGCAGCACGATGGCGTGGTGACGGTGGAGCTGCGTGGTACTCCAGCAGAGCTTCTCTAAGCACTACGGAGAACGAGGAGAGGAAGAGGTAGGGCTGCGCCGAGAGGAAAAGAGAACCGTGTCTCAAACAGCCCCAAGGGCACCTCTATTTATAGGAGGAGGGGAGGGGAGGGGCTATGCCCTAGGGTTCCCCTTAGAGGGCCGGCGGCTGCCCCAGATCCCATCTAGGCGGCGGCCAGAGGGAGGGAGAGGGGAGGGCGCAACCCTAGTGGGCCTTAGGCCCATCTGGGGCTAGGGTTTCCCCTCCCTCCCACCTTCCTACGCCTTGGACTGGGTGGGAGAGGCGCACCAGCCCACCTAGGGGCTGGTTCCCTCCACCTTCGGCCCAAGGAGCCCTCCGGGGCTGGTGGCCCCACTTGGTGGACCCCCAGAACCCTTCCGATGGTCCCGATACACTACCGGTGATGCTCGAAACACTTCCGGTAACCAAAACCTCACTTCCTATATATCAATCTTCGTCTCCGAACCATTCCGGGACTTCTCATGATGCCCAGGATCTCATCCGGGACTCCGAACAACCTTCGGTAACCACGTACACTTTTCCCTATAACCCTAGCATCATCGAACCTTAAGTGTGTAGACCCTACGGGTTCGGGAGACACGTAGACATGACTGAGACACCTCTCCGGTCAATAACCAATAGCGGGATCCGGATACCCATGTTGGCTCCTACATGCTCCACGATGATCTCATCGGATGAACCACGATGTCGGGGATTCAATCAATTCCTTATACAATTCCCTTTGTCTATCGGTATGATACTTGCCCGAGATTCGATCGTCGGTATCCCTATACCTTGTTCAATCTCGTTGCCGGCAAGTCTCTTTACCGTAATACATCATCCTGTGGATAACTCCTTAGTCACATTGAGCTCATTATGATGATGTCTTACCGAGTGGGCCCAGAGATACCTCTCCGTCACACGGAGTGACAAATCCCAGTCTCGATTCGTGCCAACCCAACAGACACTTTTGGAGATACCTGTAGTGCACCATTATAGCCACCCAGTTACGTTGTGATGTTTGGCACACCCAAAGCATTCCTACGGTATCCGGGAGTTGCACAATCTCATGGTCTAAGGAAACGATACTTGACATTGAAAAGCTTTAGCAAATGAACTACACGATCTTGTGCTAGGCTTAGGATTGGGTCTTGTCCATCACATCATTCTCCTAATGATGTGATCCCGTTATCAACGACATCCAATGTCCATGGTCATGAAACCGTGACCATCCATTGATCAACAAGCTAGCCAACTAGAGGCTTACTAGGGACATGTTGTGGTCTATGTATTCACACATGTATTACGGTTTCTGGTTAACACAATTATAGCATGAACAATAGAAAATTATCATGAACAAGGAAATACAATAATAACCATTTTATTATTGCCTCTAGGGCATATTTACAACAGTCTCCCACTTGCACTAGAGTCAATAATCTGGTTACATTGTGATGAAACGAACACCCATGGCATTCTGGTGTTGATCATGTTTTGCTCGTCAGAGAGGTTTAGTCAACGGATCTGCGACATTCAGATCCATATGGACTTTACAAATATCTATATCTCCCTCCTGAATGTAATCACGGATGGAGTTGAAGCGGCGCTTGATGTGTCTTGTCTTCTTGTGAAACCTGGGCTCCTTCGCAAGGGCAATAGCTCCAGTGTTGTCACAGAATAGAGTCATCGGGGCCGACGCACTCGGAATTACTCCTAGGTCGGTGATGAACTCCTTCATCCAGACTCCTTCCTTTGCTGCTTTCGAAGCAGCTATGTACTCCGCTTCACACGTAGATGCCGGCACGACGCTTTGCTTGCTGTTGCACCAGCTAACTGCCCCTCCGTTCAAAATATACATGTATCCGGTTTGCGACTTGGTGTCGTCCAGATCTGTGTCGAAGCTAGCATCAACGTAACCCTTTACAATGAGCTCTTCGACACCTCCATATACGAGAAACATGTCCTTTGTCCTTTTCAGGTACTTTAGGATATTCTTGACCGCTGTCCAGTGTTCCGCTCCGGGATCACTTTGGTACCTCCCTACCAAACTTATGGCAAGGTTCACATCAGGTCTGGTACACAGCATGGCATACATAATAGACCCTATGGCTGAAGCATAGGGGATGACACTCGTCTCTTCTCTATCTTTTTCCGTTGTCGGGCATTGAGTCGCACTCAATCTCACACCATGTAGCACAGGCAAGAACCCCTTCTTGGACTGATCCATATTGAACTTCTTCAATATCTTTTCAAGGTATGTGCTTTGTGAAAGACCTATGAGGCGTCTCGATCTATCTCTATAGATCTTGATGCCTAATATGTAAGCAGCTTCTCCAAGGTCCTTCATTGAAAAACACTTATTCAAGTAGGCCTTTACACTTTCCAAGAGTTCTATATCATTTCCCATTATGAGTATGTCATCCACATATAATATGAGAAATGCTATAGAGCTCCCACTCACTTTCTTGTAAATACAGGGTTCTCCATAAACCTGTACAAACCCAAACGCTTTAATCACCTCATTAAAGCGAATGTTCCAACTCCGAGATGCTTGCACCAGCCCATAGATGGAGCGCTGGAGCTTGCATACTTTGTTAGCATCCTTAGGATCGACAAAACCTTTTGGCTGCATCATATACAGTTCTTCCTTGAGGAAGCCATTAAGGAATGCCGTTTTGACGTCCATTTGCCAGATCTCATAATCATAAAATGCGGCAATTGCTAACATAATTCGGACAGACTTCAGCATCGCTACGGGTGAGAAAGACTCATCGTAGTCAACTCCTTGAACTTGTCGATAACCCTTAGCAATAAGTCGAGCCTTATAGACGGTCACATTACCATCTGCGTCAGTCTTCTTCTTAAAGATCCATTTATTTTCAATGGCTCGCTTATCATCAGGCAAGTCCACCAAAGTCCATACTTTGTTCTCATACATGGATCCTATCTCGGATTTCATGGCCTCAAGCCATTTGTTGGAATCCAGGCCCGCCATTGCTTCTTCATAGTTCGAAGGTTCACCGTTGTCCAACAACATGATCTCCAGGACAGGGTTGCCGTACCACTCTGGTGCGGAACGTGTCCTAGTGGACCTTCGGCGTTCAATAGTAACTTGATCTGAAGTTTCATGATCATCATCATTAACTTCCTCTCTAGCCAGTGTAGGCTCTACAGAAACAACTTCCTGTGCTGCGCTATTCTCCGGTTCGAGTGGAGGTACAATTACCTCATCAAGTTCTATTTTCCTCCCACTTAATTCTTTCAAGAGAAACTCTTTCTCGAGAAAGGATCCATTCTTGGCAACAAAGACTTCTCCCTACCATCGTAGGTAGAAGGTATACCCAATAGTCTCTTTGGGGTATCCTATGAAGACGCACTTTTCCGCTTTGGGTTCGAGCTTCTCAGGTTGAAGTTTCTTCACATAAGCATTGCATCCCCAAACTTTTAGAAACGACAGCTTAGGTTTCTTTCCAAACCATAATTCATACGGGTGTCGTCTCAACGGATTTTGACGGTGCCCTATTTAAAGTGAATGCGACAGTCTCTAATGCATATCCCCAAAATGATAGCGGTAAGTCGGTAAGAGACATCATAGATCACACCATATCTAATAGAGTGCGATTACGATGTTCAGACACACCATTTCACTGAGGTGTGCCAGGCGGCGTGAGTTGTGAAACAATTCCACATTTCCTTAGGTGCGTGCCAAACTCATGACTTAAATATTCTCCGCCACGATCACATTGTAGGCACTTTATTTTCCTGTCACGTTGATTCTCTACCTCACTCTGAAATTCCTTGAACCTTTCAAAGGTTTCAGACTTATGTTTCATTAAGTAGACATACCCATATCTACTCAAGTGATCAGTGAGGGTGAGAACATAATGGTAGACACCACGAGCCTCTATACTCATTGGACCGCATACATCGGTATGTATTATTTCCAACAAGTCAGTTGCTCGCTCCATTGTTCCAGAGAACAGAGTCTTGGTCATCTTGCCCATGAGGCATGGTTCCACATGTCAAATGATTCGAAATCAAGTGACTCCAAAAGTCCATCAGCATGGAGCTTCTTCATGCGTTTAACACCAATATGGCCAAGGCGGCAGTGCCACATGTAGGTGGGACTATCGTTATCAACCTTACACTTTTTGGTACTCACACTATGGACATGTGTAACATCATGTTCGAGATTCATCAAAAATAAACCATTGACCAACGGGGCATGACCATAAAACATCTCTCTCATATAAACAGAACAACCATTATTCTCAGATTTAAATGAGTAGCCATCTCGCATCAAGCGAGATCCAGATACAATGTTCATGCTCAAAGCTGGTACTAAATAACAATTATTAAGGTTTAACACTAATCCCGAAGGTAGATGTAGAGGTAGCGTGCCGACGGCGATCACATCGACCTTGGAACCATTCCCGACGCGCATCGTCACCTCGTCCTTTGCCAGCCTCCGCTTATTCCGCAGCTCCTGCTTGGAGTTACAAATGTGAGCAACTTCACCGGTATCAAATACCCAGGAGCTACTACGAGCGTTGGTTAGGTACACATCAATAACAAGTATATCACATATACCTTTAACGTTGTCGTCCTTATTATCCGCTAAGTACTTGGGGCAGTTCCGCTTCCAGTGATCGGTACCCTTGCAATAAAAACACTCAGTCTCAGGCTTGGGTCCATTCTTGTTCTTCTTCTTCCCGGCAACTTGCTTACCGGGCACGGCAACAGCTTTGCCATCTGTTGGGGATATAACCCGCCCCGGAGACTCCTGGTCATGTTGTTGGCTCGTGAGCCGGCCCAAAGGTGAGCCGTAAGACTAGTGGCCTGAGAAGATAGGCGGCTCACGGTGTGGGCCATACGACGGCCCGGACGGAGAAGACCCGGGCGTGCAAGCTGGCTCACAGACTGCTTGGACGAGAAGATAGAGAGAGACTCGGTTAGCAATTGTAACGACCCGGACGTCCTTACCTCTTATATAAAGGCAGACCTGGGGCGACTTAGGGGCAGGAAATCGAGAACTAGGTCAAGCTTCTAGCTCCCTGTAATCGAAACGCAAGCAATACAAACACAAGAAGGACGTAGGCTATTACCTCGATTCGAGGGGCCGAACCTGGGTAAATCCGTGTCTTTCATCCCGACTAACCCCTTTGAGTCCACCCCGTTAGCGATGGCCTCGAACCTAAGTCCGTTCAGCCGGACATCTGCCATGATAAAACCACGACAGTTGGCGCCCACCGTGGGGCTAGAGCTTGGTGGTGTTGAGTTCTCAAAGGGCTCTTTCCCAGGGCTCGAAGGATACATGGTCGAAAGGATGAGCAAGAGTCGCCGCGGCCGGCTCTACATCGACGATGCTGGCTGGGGGCTTTATGCTGGCTCTATGGAATATGGATTCCGGGTTCCGTTCGGTGGGATCCAGGTTTTCATCGGAAAGGTTGATGGATCTACACCCGGGCCGGACGTCTGCATCAACATCGTCGAACCGGCTCGGCGTCTCCAATCTACGCGTGTTGTGCAGCCCACCCGTGCCCGTCCAGGTCAAAAGCACGTTCTCGTGGGCTTCACTCAAGGCATGGACCTGGAACCATCCGGGTCACAGGGAACTCTCGTTTGCTCGGAAGATGAGTCCTCTAGTGGGGAGACAGAATCAGTGTATCGGCTCAGCAACGGTGGCCTCGGGGGCTACCACGACAACTATTCTGAGGTAGAGGGCGTTGAAGCGGATGCTCTGAGCCCCCCGGTTCATGTGGCGGTGTTCATGGCAGGATCGGCTTCAGCCACCGGCGATACAGCTACGGGAGCCGCCGCAACGGGTGATAGCCCGCCGCTGCCGGCTTAGATTCTAGTAGAATTGATGGACGAACTCACAGCTCTCATGGCCACAGAGGTAACACTGGATAATCAAGCAGCCAAGAATCTAGAGGTGGCACGGATCAGGGGCCGGATGGCAAAGGAGCGGCAAAGGATGGTCGAGCTGAAGACCCAGATGGAGGAAGAAGCGAAGCGTATCAAGGCTGATACTTTCCATCTGGAGCTGGAGCAGAGGTCAGTGGTCGCGGTGCACCGGAGGAGGCATCAATCCCGTCTACCAGAACGTTACGAAGTGAGGAACCTTTTTAACACCCCTGGTGCGGGGCGGGTTACGGGTGCACCGGAGAGCCGCCCGACGGAGCGCCCGACGACTCATCCACCCCAGCATAACCAAATCTCACCTAGGGCTTTTCCAACACTGGCGGGTCATTACTCTAACCCGACCGAGAACATGGTGGCAGCAGCCGCCCGGCTTGAGACGATTCCCATTCCAGATGAGGCACCCTTTGCGGAGGATGTGCGAAACGCCATTGGATATTTACAGATAGCCATGGCCCAGAAAGAGAGGTATGCACACAGCCGGAGCTAGGTTCACTCCACCCCCCTCTCCAGTCGAAGTTTCATCCGGCGCTACGAGTCATCGACGTGTTCCAGCAGTCACCCGCGTCGCGGACCACCGGAGGACGAGCGGGCGGCTCTAGATGCACAAGCCCTCGTGGACCAGGCGAGAGACAAACGAGAGGCAAAGGCAACCCGTCCAGAGCCGGCGCTTTCCGTCTCAATGGGAGTGGTTAGTACCAGGGTCGTAGGGGTGCCATGTTTAACTCTTGCTCTGAGAAGTGAACGGCTGCCAAAAGATTTCAAGGGGCCTCGAAAGGTTTCGAATTACACAGCTGATCTACCCCTTGAGGCATGGGTTGAAAGTTATGAACTGGCCATGGAGATGTTGGATGTCAGTGAGGCGGTATGCGCAAAATATTTCATCATGATGCTTGAGGGTTCGTCTCGTACGTGGTTAAAGGGTCTGCCGCCTAACACGATCAACTCATGGGCGGAGCTGAGAGCGAAGTTTATTAAGAACTTCCAGGGGACCTGTAAGCAGCCGATGACTATTGTCGACTTGGACCACTGTGTTCAATAGGAGAATGAGTCGGCCCATCATTGGGTCCGGTGGTTGTCGACCATTATTCACTCTTCAGAGCAGATCACAGCGGCTCAAGCGGTGCTTATTTTAGAGAAGAACTGTCATTTTGTTCCATTGAAGCAGAAGCTCGGCCGGCTCAAGCGCACGTGTCAAGATATGGGAGAGCTCATGACGGCCTTGACGAAGTATGCCGAGTTAGATAACACCAAGGATCCAGGTTCGCATGATGAGAAAGCCAATCAAGGGAAGAAAAACAATCAAGGAAAAGGTTTTGTGAACAATGGGAATCAGAATAAGCGGAAGAGCGCTAATAGCGGATCCGAGCTAGTGGCAAATACCAACACAGGACAGAACCGTCCCAAGGGGGATGGGAAGTTTAGGCCAAGGAACAGAGGCCCTTTTAATTTAGAGGAGGCACTTAGGAAGCCTTGTCCGGAGCACAGCACGCCTGACAAGCCAACGTTGCATGCGTGGGGTGATTGTTTTATCATGCAGAGATTCAAAAATCAGCATTCCCAACCGCGTAATAACCAGGGCGGTGGCCCGCCTGGCGGCTCAGGACACGGCGGGTCAGGGGCCGGATTCGGCGCTGGCGGTTCAGGAAATGGACATCCAGGTCAGAATAACCAAGGGGGGGGCACCAACAGCATCCTGGCAACAACGGCAATAACAACAATCAGCAGCAGCGCAACCAGTCCGGGTTTCAGAGTAACCCAAAGCAGCTCAGTTTTGGACAGTAGCACGTATTCACGACCGGTCACAATAAACGAGACGAGAAGTTGCGGAGGCGAGCGGTTAATGCAGTTGCTCCGGCTCTCCCGTGATATTTGCCGTGGTCTGAATATGACATAATGTGGAGCCAGGAGGATCACCCGCCGCGGGTAGATGACCCGGGCCGGCTGGCTCTAGTTGTGGCCCCTCAGGTGAATGGCTATATGGTGAATAAAGTGCTTATGGACGGAGGTAGCAGCATCAACATCCTTTATATGATACTTTCCGGCGAATGAAGTTGCTTGACAAGGATCTTAAACCTTCTTCCACCGTCTTTCATGGTGTGGTCCCGGGTAAATCAACATACCCGGTGGGACGGATTTCATTGGAAGTAGCTTTTGGCGATGAGCATAATTACAGGGTGGAGTCCTTATGGTTCGAGGTGGTCAAAATCAAAAGTCCCTATAATGCGCTATTTGGGAGGCCGGCTTATGCCAAATTTATGGCTAGGCCTTGCTATGTTTATTTGCAACTCAAAATGCCTGGCTTAAATGGCACAATTACCGTTCACGATAACAGAAAAACAGCTCTCGAGTGTGAAGAAGGAGATGCAGCATATGCAGAGTCTAGTTGTGCTCAGGAGGAGCTGAAATTTTACAAGGAGAACGTTGACCCGGAGGATATGACCCCGCTGAAGAAGCCTACAACAGAAGTTGAGCCGCCACTTAAGTTTTCAGCGGATGATACCAAGGCAGTAGATTTCAATCCGGGCGACTCATCCAAACAGTTCATCATTGGGGCTCACATGGATCCCAAATAGGAAAGCGCGCTCATCGAATTCATCCGTCGGAATTGGGACATCTTCGCATGGAAACCTTCTGACATGCCGGGTGTACCGAGAGAGTTTGTTGAGCACAATCTTAATGTGGATCCAAAGTTTAAGCCGATCAAACAGTTTCTGCGATGGTTCAATGAAGAGAGACATAAAGCTATTGGGGAGGCAGTTGCCCGGCTCTTGGCCGCAGGCTTTATAGTGGAAGTTTTTCACCCGGAGTGGTTGGCTAACCCGGTGCTAGTGCTGAAAAAGAACGGCACGTGGCGTATGTGTATAGATTACACATACCTTAACAAGGCTTGCCCGGCTAACCCTTTTGCACTCCCTCGTATCGATCAAATCATTGATGCAACAGCCGGATGTGAAAGTTTATGCTTCCTGGATGCATACTCAGGATATCATCAGATTAAGATGGCAACGAAATATCAGGAGAAGACGGTGTTTATTACACCTTTTGGGGCGTTCTGCTACGTCTCCATGCCTTTCGGGCTCAAGAGTGCCCAGGCGACTTACCAACGTTGTGTGCAGAATTGCCTCCACGGTCAGATTGGCCGAAATGTTCATGCTTACGTAGATGACATCGTGGTTAAATCCAGAAAGAAGGAAACTCTTTTAGAGGATTTGAAAGAAACATTTGACAATCTCTGGGTCTACAAGATGATGCTTAACCCGATGAAGTGTGTCTTTGGTGTTCCAGCAGGAAAGCTGTTGGGTTTCTTGGTCTCTGAGCGGGGCATCGAGGCCAACCCGGATAAGATTAAGGCTATCAATTCTTTGGGGGAGCCGACGTGCATTAATGACATTCAGCGCCTTGCAGGACGGATTGCTGTGTTGAGCCGCTTCATAAGCCGGCTTGGGGAGAAAGCCATTCCCTTATACCAGATGATGAAGAAGACAGACAAGTTTAAGTGGAGCGTGGCAGCGGCCGAAGCACTTGAAGCTCTTAAAAAGCAGTTGACTGAGCCGCCAGTGTTAGCTGCTCCGGTTGAGAAAGAGCCATTACTCCTTTATGTGGCAGCTAGCAATAGAGCGGTCAGTGTAGCAATTGTGGTTGAGCGCAAGGAGGCAGGGAAAGAGTATCCTGTGCAAAGGCCGGTTTATTACATTAGCGAAGTTTTGGGAGAGTCTAAGCAGAGGTATCCGCATTGGCAGAAGTTAGTATATGGATTCTTCATGGCCAACCGCAAGTTAAAACATTATTTTTTGGGGCACCAAATAACAGTGGTCAGTTCTGCCCCGTTGGGAGATATCATTCAAAATAGAGAAGCTACAGGGAGGATTGTCAAGTGGGCCTTAGAGCTGGGTCCTCTTAACATCAAGTATGTTCCTCGTACAGCAATTAAGTCTCAAGCTCTGGTGGATTTCATAAATGATTGGACGGAATGTCAAGCCCCCGAAGAGAAGCCGGATAGCACGTATTGGACTATACACTTTGATGGATCCAAGCAGCTAGAGGGGTCCGGTGAAGGAGTTGTTCTCACCTCCCCTAAGGGTGACAAGTTTTGTTATGTGCTCCGGTTAATGTTCCCTTGTACTAATAATGTAGCTGAGTATGAGGCACTGCTCCATGGTCTTAGAGTTGCTAAAGAGATAAATTTAAGCCGGGTCAGATGTTTAGGTGACTCAGATCTGGTGGCTCAGCAAGTTTCAGGTACTTGGGACTCCAAGGATTTGTGGATGGCGGCTTATCGGCAGGCGGTTGATATCATTGCCGGACACTTCAAGGGGTACCAGGTGGATCACATTGATCGTCACAGGAATGAGGCGGCTGATGCTTTGTCACGGTTAGGCTCTCAACGAAAACCAGTACCACCTAATGTGTTTCTAGATGTATTGCATCACCCGACTGTCAAGATACCCTCTGAGGAGGATCTGGCTATTCCTGACCCGGAAGCAGAATTGGTGGCGGCTCTGCATGCTACCCCAGATTGGACTATTCCTTATTTGGCGTATCTGACACGCGGCAAGTTACCTCAAGAGGAGGATCTGGCTAGGAAGATCACCCGGCATTCTAAGTCTATGACGATTATCAATGGTGAGTTACATAAGTGTAGCGTGACGGGTGTCTTTCAGCGCTGCATTTCACCAGAGGAGGAACCTTAACAATGGGTCATATTACCTCATGGATGTCAGAGATGAGTCGGAAACCGCGGGTCAAGAGACGTTGCGGCCATGGAATATCGCACACCTGCGACCATACTTTACTTAGCAAGCGTTGAAAGCCAATATCATTGTATATATCATGTTCACATGAGTAAAAGCTAGCATCCCCGCACAAGACTAGGGCCTCTGCCTTTGTACATCCAAGATGAAATTTTTTCCGGCTCAAAAACTTGAAGAAAAGTGGTTTACTCGCCGTCAAAACGGCTGATCCGGCTTTATGCCTTGTCAAAGCACTGTAGCAGGGAGGCTTCTTACCTTCGGGTATAGCTCACATCTCCCCTGCGCAATCGGCTTTTATGCTGGTACAAGGAGGCTTCTTGCCTTCGGGTATAGCTCACTTCTCCCTTGCACAGCCGGCGATATGCCCAATTAAGCACTGTTGCAAAGAGGCTTCTTGCCTTCTGGTATAGCTTACTTCTCCTTTGCACAGCCAACTGTTATTAAACTGTTGCAAGGAGGCTTCTTACCTCCAGGTATACCTTACTTATCCCTTGCATAGTTGGCTTTATGCCTAGTTTGGTTACATTAAGCGCTGTTGTTGATGGAGGCTTCTTACCTTTGGTATAGCTTACAGGACCCTAAGGAAATAGCGTGTACACCAAATTCCAGTTGCTTATCAACTGCGGCCATCGAAGGGGGCTTCTTACTGACGGGTATCGCTTATCTCACCCTAATGGCCGGCTTTATGCCACTTCCGGTTACTTATTAACCGCTGTTATCGAAGGGGGCTTCTTACCGACGGGTTCGCTTATCTCACCCTAACAACCGGCGTTTACGCCAAAATTCAATTGCTTATCAACTGTAGCTGTTGAAAGAGGTTTCTTGCCTCCGGGTATAGCTTACTTCTCCTTTCAAACAGCCGGATCTATGCCGTCTTCGGCTAATTGTTAGCCACGGCTGTCGATGGAGGCTTCTTGCCTTGGGGTATAGCTTACATCTCCCATCGTCAGCCGACGTCACTGTATTCTTACCCGTCAATCTCGCCTAGAGACCCTGAGCCGGTTCCAGAAATTGACGGCCAATCTCGACAGAGACCCTGAACTGGTATAATTTTAACTGTTCGAATCCACGCAGAAGAGCCGTCATATGAGTTTTTTGAGGAAGGAAAGATCATCATCATGTACTGTATCATGCCGTCTTACCAAGCCGGGTCAGAGCAAAGCAATTATAAATCCCAGGTTGCTGCAGTCAAAACTACCCGGCACTTGGGGGCTACACAGCCGCAATTCTCCTCAAAAAGTTCCGGCTCATCAATAGCCACAGTTGTCGATAGAGGCTTCTTACCGTCAGGTATAGCTTACATTATCCTAAAGACAACCGGCTCTCTAACGACTTCGTCTGGCAAGAGCCGGAGCCATGTTGCTTCGGTCGACAAAATTCAAGGTTTCAAAGAGATTATCCAGCTCTAATGTTCTGGAGAAAGGAATGGCATCTTCAAAGACAGACACCCCTCATCAGAAAAACTCAAGGTATATCCATGAAAGAGCCGGCAACACATTAAATTGAAACACAGAGAGAAGGAAAAATGTATATAGCCACCAAACGGCAGAGTCATGCTTTAGAGAAACTACACTCAGAAAATGCATTGCCAAAGTTTCAACTGCTCACGGTGGGTCATTACATGAGTCGGTACATGAGTCGGTGCTCAAGAAGATTAAAAGGTAAAACTTTCAGCTACTGGCCAGCTCATCCCGCTCCGGTTCTTCCGCTGGCCTTATCTGGAGATTGCCCAAGTCCCAGTTACAGTCAGCCAGAGCAGCGAAAGACCCCTCAAGGAACGGAGACACGTCAAGCTCACAAGGAAAGAGATCCTTACTGCGGGCGGGTGTCAGATCTTTCCAATCGTAGAGAGGCCCGCGGATCCTCTTCTCCTCTGCGTCATAAGCCACCTGATAGGTGCTCAAGTCAGCTTCATTCGCCAAGACAGAGGCTAGGTAGCGCAACTCTTTGACACACCGGATATAATCCTCTTCGGTGAATTCTGAGTCGTCATCTCTTTTAGACGGGTAACCATCCATCATGTCAACCGGCGTTAGCTCGGGGGCGAAGGCCAGAGCTCGGCTCAATCTAGCAACGGCTCCTTCACGGAAGGCGGACTTCTTGAGCTCTTCTATTTGCTTGGGCATTGTAGAGAAGAGTTCCAAGACCCCTTTCAGAGTAGTGGGGATCTTCTCCTTGTATTGCACGCTCTTGATCGTGAAGATGGCGCTGCAATATAACTGTTCCGCAAAAGTATAAATGGCCTTCAGTGGCAGAAGGCTATCAGAAGCCAACTGTCGGCTCCTGGGACCTGGATAAGTCAGATAAAGTTAATGAATCGCCAGTTTTTTCACTAGCAATGTTAAACAGTACAAAGAAAACTTACCAAATAGGGTGGCTGACATCTTCGCGATGTGCTGTTTCAGACCTTGAAGTTCCTCTGCCACAGCTGTAAGCCGCTGCTCAGCGTCGTCCGCCCGTTTGGTTAGAGCGGCCTTTTCAGATTCAGCTGTCTCTTTTAAAGAGGTAAGCTCAGCGGTGACATTGGCCAGCTCCTCAGAGAGAAGTCGACACTTTTCGTCAGCAACGCTTCGGGCTTCCTACTGAGCCGCTAGGTTGGCCTTTAGATCCGTCAGCTGAGACCCGGCTTCATTCAAAGCTTCCTATAATACATCAAAGTACAGGATAAGCCGCCAGAATACAGGACGAGTGTTAAAAGCAAATACAAGTTTCAAACAGATTGCAAGCAATATATTTGATACTTGGGGGCTAATGTATATTTGATCTTCAAGATTTCTACATTAAAGACCCGGCTCAAATACAATTTGAGCAGGCCCTTGGGGGCTACGATTGGCGATTCACTTTATTTACAATACAAAGCTAAAGCAATTTTAAGGGAATTTGACATGATAATATCTACAGAGGTCATAGAAAGACCCGGCTCAACGATTCAGTATGTTAAGCCGGTTCTTGGGGGCTAAGTAAGGATATGGTAAGAAGGAAAGGTACCTCATATTTTGTCTTCATTGAAGAAATCAACCGAAGTTCCAGATCCCGGCTGGTGGTAACCCGGCTTATATACCCGGCGTGGAGCTCTTCGGCTGTCATCTTCTCGTACGAAGAGTCAAAATTCAGCTTCTTTGAGGTTTCAACCGGCTTTGTATGTTTGGTCAACACATGAGCTGGAGGCGTTTGATGACCAGACCCGGTGATACCAACATCCAGAGTGTCAGGGGTCTTGGCAGGAGTCGACGGCTTTGAAGGAGCCCTTGTAGGGCTTTCCAGGATGATATCTTCAGCGGCCGGCTCCGTGGAGGCAGCCGGCGGTTTTTCTTCTGGTTGAGTCTCCTCCGGTTGTTCGAGCTCCGGCTCTTCGATAGCTGGGCCGGAGGAAGGCTTGTTGGTCTTGCGATGTTTAGCTTGAGCACTGCAAAATAGAAGGATCGGCATTTGAAAATGTTGTTATCATATTAAACAGCCGGATATCCAGATATCATAGTAAGAAATGCTTACAGCGGATTAATCTTGGGCGGTGGTAGAATTGACTCTAAAGAGTCGCCGGAGGAAGGAGATTTCAACAAAGAATAAAATAGAAACATGAAGAAAGTATCAAAATTTACAAAAGAAAGTCAAAGGAAAAGAAGAGACTTAAACCTTGGCGGGGCGTTTCTTTGGAGCCGGAGAGTTTGGTAGCCCGGACATGAGCTCAGTAGAGCCGGTGCTTCGAGTCTGTCGACGCTCAATTTGCTGTTGCTTTTTTAAGAGAAAATCGGGAGCCAGATAAGCAAGAGGGTGAGAAAGAGGAACTTTTCTAATAACCCGACGCGGCTTTCGGGGGACGAAACATTCTGAGCCAGAGGAAAAGTAATTTCCCTCCGGAGCATTGGCACGGCTGGTTTCCACTTCATCCTGCGAGTAAAGTAAGTGTTAATAAAACAGGAAGGTAAAAGATCAAGCAAGACAGTTGAAACTTTACCTCTGAGCTGGATGATGGCGGCGGGTCAAGCAAATTGTCTTGCGGGGCATATTTTTTAGCCTTCTTAGTTGGGACCTTCTTCCTGGATTTCTTCGGAGGGGCAACATATTCCCTCTTCCAGAAGTCTGAGTCGGCCTATAAGAATGACCCGGAGAGTGAATACCAAATCAACAAAGTGCAAGCAATGTCTAAGAGACGGATGGGAAGAGATTAACTTACATCAGGAGCCGGATTGTTGGCACTAAAAGGCGCCAGGCCGATTTCGCTACATGATCCGGAAGCTTCATGGACAAGGCTTCGGATGGCGAGGGTAATGTCATTCTCTGTCAATGTGGATCGGCTGAAGCGTAATGAGCTATCATACTTGCCTCCATATTCGCACATGAGTCGGCTTCTATGGCTCAAAGGCATAATCCGCCATGAAATCCAGCAGCGGATCAGATCCAGCCCGATTAAACCGTTGGCCATGAGAGCCTTGATTTTGGCATGGGCCAGCTCATATCTTGCGCGTTCTGAAGCTGATAGCCGGCCAGGAAGCTCTGATGTTGTTGTGAGCCGGGAAGGATGATAACCCAGCAAAGGACGCTCGTTCTCAGGAGAGGTGTCCTTGCAATAGAACCAGGTCTTGTTCTAGTCCTTGGGATGACTCGGCATCTGCGTGGCTGGAAAGATGATATCTCTACGATGTTGGATGGATATGCCTCTAAGCTCTAGGCTCGGACCGACTTTCACTTCAGTTTGCCGGTTAGCATAAAAGAACTCCCGAAAGAACCCCACAGACGGCTTGACTTGAAGGTAAGCTTCATAGAGCACTTGGAAGTTGCATATGTTTGAGACGGACTTGGGGGCCAAGTCTTGCGGGTGAAGCTTATAACAGTGAAGGACGTCCTGAAAGAATTTTGAGCCGGGGGGCATGAACCCTCGTTCAATATGGTCAGAAATGACCACCACTTCACCTTCTTGAGGATTGGGCCGCGTCTCATCACCCGGGACCCGCCAGCTAATGACTTCCTTGGGAGGAAGAGTACCCGCGTGAACAAAATCTGACAAAAACTCTTTTGTGATGCACGACCCAACCCAGTTGCATGAGTTGGAGGCACGAGACATATTGGCGGCTTAAGTGTTGTGCAAGGTAAAGGGCACGATAAGTCAAGGCGCAAGAAAATGTTTTTGATGACTTAAAGGTTTAAGGGCTCCACGGGTAAAGCGGAAGACCCGGCTGATGAGAGCCGAAGAGGCTTGGCGACTCAACAAAGGAAGGGAAGATCGAAAAATCGGCTAAGTCCTAAAAACAGATTCCCCCAAATATTACTATATCTACGGATCTACAAAAGCAGAGAAAATAAATTTTATCCTAACCTAACGATGAACAGCGGAGGAAAAAGAAACGGATTGGGGCCATCGTGGCCCACGCATTACGCGTGACCGGCCCGCGTGCGGCGGCGGAGCAAGAGCGCGGTCTAAAGGCGGTTGCGACATCGAGATACACTTTGCGATGGTGGTGCCGGAGCCCGAGCGGCAGCGGCGGAGCCCCGGCAAAAACTCTACTACGGCAGCGGCAGCCTAGGGAGCAGGGAAACTTACCGGAGATGGCGCGGCAGAGGCGGATGGATTTCTGGTACGTTCAGGGTGATGCAGCAGCCAAGGTTGGGGACGACATACGGACGGCACTGGAGCAAAGCTCGAAGACGCTGGGGCGGCGACAGGAAGAAGATGAAGGAGAAGAGGCACGAGCGGGAGAATGGGAAACTCCGACCTGCACGGGTCACATTTAAAAGGGGGTTAAGGAAGGCGCGAAAATCCAGGCAATGACACTGTTCGACCGAGGCGGGCGCCTCGATTTTCGGGATGACAGTTAAATGAAGGATTTGGTGACACGTCAGCAGATCTCATGACGTCACGCCGGGTCATTTCCGGGCGACTCACCAAAAGTGGAAGAGAAGGATGAAGTGAGCAAGCTCAATTCAACCTGGGGCCTAATGTTGGGGATATAACCCGCCCCAGAGACTCCGGGTCATGTTGTTGGCTTGTGAGCCGGCCCAAAGGTGAGCCGTAAGACTAGTGGCCGGAGAAGATAGGCGGCTCACGGTGTGGGCCGTACGACGGCCCGGACGGAGAAGACCCGGGCGTGCAAGCCGGCTCACAGACTGCTTGGACGAGAAGATAGAGAGAGACTCGGTTAGCAATTGTAACGACCCGGACGTCCTGACCTCTTATATAAAGGCAGATCCGGGGCAACTTAGGGCCAGGAAATCGAGAACTAGGTCAAGCTTCTAGCTCCTTGTAATCGATACGCAAGCAATACAAACATAAGCAGGACGTAGGCTATTACCTCGATTCGAGGGGCCGAACCTGGGTAAATCCGTGTCTTTCGTCTCGACTAACCCCTTTGAGTCCACCCCGTTAGCGATGGCCTCGGACCTAAGTCCGTTCACCCGGACATCTGCCGTGATAAAACCATGACACCGTCCTTCTTGAAGTTCTTCTTACCCTTGCCTTTCTTGAAACTAGTGGTCTTATTCACCATCAACACTTGATGCTCCTTTTTGATCTGGACCTCTGCTGATTTCAGCATTGAGTACAACTCAGGAATGGACTTCTCCATACCCTGTATGTTGTAGTTCAGCACAAAGCTCTTGTAGCTAGGTGGAAGCGACCGGAGGATTCTGTCAATGACCGAGTCATCTGGGAGATTAACCCCCAGCTGAGTCAAGCGGTTGTGCAACCCAGACATCGTGAGTATGTGCTCACTGACAGAACTGTTTTCCTCCATCTTACAGCTGAAGAACTTGTCGGAGACATCATATCTCTCGACCCGGGCATGAGCTTGGAAAACCAGTTTTAGCTCTTGGAACATCTCATATGCTCTGTGTTGCTCAAAACGCTTTTGGAGCCCCGATTCTAAACTGTAAAGCATGCCGCACTGAACAAGGGAGTAATCATCACAACGAGAATGCCAAGCGTTCGCAACGTCTTGCTCTGCTGGGAGAATGGGTGGGTCACCTAGCGGTGCATCAAGGACATACAATTTCTTGGAAGCTATGAGGATGATCCTCAAGCCATGGACCCAGTCTGCATAGTTGCTTCCATCATCTTTCAGCTTGGTTTTCTCTAGGAACGCGTTGAAGTTGAGGTTGGCATTAGCGTTGGCCATTGGATCTACAATATAGATTGTACAGACAATTTTAGACTAAGTTCATGATAATTAAGTTCACATAATCAAATTATTTAATGAACTCCCACTTAGATAGACATCTCTCTAGTCATCTAAGTGACACATGATCCATGTCAACTAGCCCGTGTCCGATCATCACGTGAGACGGACTAGTCATCCATGGTGAACATCTCCATGTTGATCGTATCTTCTATACGACTCATGTTCGACCTTTCGGTCTTCCATGTTCCGAGGCCATGTCTGTACATGCTAGGCTCGTCAAGTCAACCTAAGTGTTTCGCGTGTGTAAATCTGGCTTACACCCGTTGTATGCGAACGTTAGAACCTATCACACCCGATCATCACGTGGTGCTTCGAAACAACGATCCTTAGCAACGGTGCACGGTTAGGGTGAACACTTGAAATTTTATTGAGAGATCATCTTATTTACTACCGTCGTTCTAAGAAAATAAGATGTAAACATGATAAACATCACATGCAATCAATATAGTGAAATTATATGGCCATTATCATCTTGCTCCTTTGATCTCCATCTTCGGGGCACCATGATCATCACTATCACCGGCACGACACCATGATCTCCATCATTGTGTCTTCATGAAGTTGTCTTGCCAACTATTACTTCTACTACTATGGCTAACGTTTAGCAATAAAGTAAAGTAATTACATCGCATTTATGATTGACACGCAGGTCATACAATAAAATAAGACAACTCCTATGGCTCCTACCGGTTGTCATACTCATCGACATGCAAGTCGTGAATCCTATTACAAGAACATGATCAATCTCATACATCACAATGCAACACATCATATCATTTGGCCATATCACATCACAAGGCATATGCTGCAAAAACAAGTTAGACGTCCTCTAATTTGTAGTTGCAAGTTTTACGTGGCTGCTATAGGTTTCTTGCAAGAACGTTTCTTACCTACGCCAAAACCACAATGTGATATGCCAATTGCTATTTACCCTTCATAAGGACCCTTTTCATCGAATCCAATCCGAATAGGTGGGAGAGACAGACACCCGCTAGACACCTTATGCAACAAGTGCATGTCAGGCGGTGGAACCAGTCTCACGTAAGCGTACGTGTAAAGTCGGTACGGGCCGCTTCATCCCACAATACCGCCGAATCAAGATAAGACTAGTAGTGGTAAGCAAATTAACAAGATCGATGCCCACAACTGCTTTGTGTTCTACTCGTGCATAGATTCTACGCATAGACCTAGCTCATGATGCCACTGTTGGGAGACGTAGTAGTAAATCGAAATTTTCTACGCGTTCACCAAGATCTATCTATGGAGAAACCAGCAACGAGTGGGGAGAGATTGCATCTTCATACCTTTGAAGATCGTTAAGCGGAAGCATTACAAGAACGCGGTTGGTGGAGTCGTACTCATAGCGATTCAGATTGCGGTGGACTCCGATCTCAGCGCCGAACAACGGCGCCTCCGCGTTCAACACACGTGCAGCCCGGTGACGTCTCCTACGCCTTGATCCAGCAAGGAGGAAGGAGAGGTTGAGGGAGAGCTCCGGCAGCATGACGGCATGGTGACGGTGGAGCTGCGTGGTACTCCGGCAGAGCTTTGCTAAGAACTACGGAGAACGAGGAGAGGGAGAGGTAGACTGCGCCGAGAGGAAAAGAGAACCGTGTCTCAAACAGCCCCAAGGGCACCTCTATTTATAGGAGGAGGGGAGGGGAGGGTCTGCGCCCTAGGGTTCCCCTTAGAGGGCCGGCGGCAGCCCCAGATCCCATCTGGGCGACGGCCGGAGGGAGGGAGAGGGGAGGGCGCAGCCCTAGTGGGCCTTAGGCCCATTTGGGGCTAGGGTTTCCCCTCCCTCCCACCTCCCTGCGCCTTGGGCTGGGTGGGAGAGGCGCACCAGCCCACCTAAGGGCTGGTTCCCTCCACCTTCGGCCCAAGGAGCCCTCCGGGGCTGGTGGCCCCACTTGGTGGACCCCCGGAACCCTTCCGGTGGTCCCGGTACACTATCGGTGATGCCCGAAACACTTCCGGTAACCAAAACCTCACTTCCTATATATCAATCTTCGTCTCCAAACCATTCCAAGACTCCTCATGACGCCTGGGATCTCATCCGGGACTCCGAACAACCTTCGGTAACCACGTACACTTTTCCCTATAACCTTAGCGTCATCGAACCTTAAGTGTGTAGACCCTACGGGTTCGGGAGACACGTAGACATGACCGAGACACCTCTCCGGTCAATAACCAACAACGGGATCTGGATACCCATGTTGGCTCCTACATGCTCCACGATGATCTCATCGGATGAACCACGATGTCGGGGATTCAATTAATCCCGTATACAATTCCCTTTGTCCGTCGGTATGTTACTTGCCCGAGATTTGCTCGTCGGTATCCCTATACCTTGTTCAATCTTGTTACCGGCAAGTCTCTTTACTCGTTCCGTAAGACATGATCCCGTGACTAACTCCTTATCACATTGAGCTCATTATGATGATGTATTACCGAGCAGGCCCAGAGATACCTCTCCGTCACACGGAGTGACAAATCCCAGTCTCGATTCGTGCCAACCCAACAAACACTTTCGGAGATACCCGTAGTGCACCTTTATAGCCACCCAGTTATGTTGTGACGTTTAGCACACCCAAAGCATTCCTACGGTATTCGGGAGTTGCACAATCTCATGGTCTAAGGAAACGATACTTGACATTGAAAAGCTTTAGCAAATGAACTACACGATCTTGTGCTAGGCTTAGGATTGGGTCTTGTCCATCACATCATTCTCCTAATGATGTGATCCCGTTATCAATGACATCCAATGTGCATGGTCATGAAACCGTGACCATCCATTGATCAACGAGCTAGCCAACTAGAGGCTTACTAGGGACATGTTGTGGTCTATGTATTCACACATGTATTACGGTTTCTAGTTAACACAATTATAGCATGAATAATAGAAAATTATCATGAACAAGGAAATACAATAATAACCATTTTATTATTGCCTCTAGGGCATATTTCCAACACGTTGATATACCTAGTTGATGTGAGACTATCTTCTCCTATTCCTCACAACCTCCACCATATTTTATTCCAGTTATAGTGTTATATCCATGGCTCACGTTCATGTATTGCGTGAAAGTTGAAAAGGTTTGAGAACATAAAAGGTGTGAAAGAATTGCTTGACTTGTCATTGGGGTTGTGCATGGTCTAAATACTTTGTGTGGGGAAGATGGAGCATAGCCAGACTATATGATCTTGTAAGGATAACTTTCTTTTCCATGTTATTTTGAAGAGACACGATTGCTTTGTTAGTATGCTTGACATATTATTGTTTTTATGTCAACATTAAGCTTTTGTTTTGAGTCTTATGGATCTGAACATTCATGCCACAATAAAGAATATTACAAGGATAAATATGTTAGGTAGCATTCCACATCAAAAATTATGTTTTTATCATTTACCTACTCGAGGACGAGCATGAATTAAGCTTGGGGATGCTGATACATCTCCAACGTATCTATAATTTTATATTGTTCCTGTCGGTGTACGACACCTATGGGATCGCGTGGATCCCTTTGTGGTTCGGCAGGGAGATGGTGTGCACAAAGAGAAGATCTGACGAGCAGCGCGATGGAATTTTACCCAGGTTCGGGCCGCTAAGAAGTGTAAAACCCTACTCCTGCTTTAGTGTATTATGAGTGTTTGAGTTCTGGCTACAGGAGCGCTATGTGATGAACAATACATAGCCACTACGCGTGTGAGCTAGAAGGTCCTCCAAAAGTCCTTCCAAAAGTCATCCAAAAAAGTCCTCTCTCATAACGCCTTGGGCCTCCTTTCATATGACTAAGGGGTCTCCAACAGTGGCGTACAGTACATACACGAGGTGTACAATTGCCATAGTGTTATCATACCTAACACTGACAACATAGGACAAACACATTTAATGCTCCGTATGGCGTCCCTGACCTTCTGCAGACGTGACAGGAGCACGTCCCATCGACACCGCTTAACCTCCACCATCACTAGCAGCCTTGACACGTATTCAGGAGGGATGACACCTGGTCTCTGCACTAGCAGGATGGTGAGATCTTGCTGGGTGCACGTCTTGCCGGGGCTCTGCTAACCATCCCGACAAGGATCTTGCTGGGATCCCGGCCTTTGGCATTCTGTCTTCTGATTGTTGTCTTGAATGTTTTCTTAATATCTTCGTACTTGTATTCAGCTGTCCCCTGGCAAGCCTTGCCCCTGGTGTGGCTACAACTGCCCGTGCACAAGCAATGGGTAATAAAAGACCCAAACTTTAGTACATCGACAGGAGCCCATTGGCCTAGGCCATACACGGGTGCGAGGCATTGTTGGGCTAGGCCCAAACAATGCACGGGCGCACGTGGCAGGAGTTTGTGGTCGTAATTATTTCAATTACCATGCCAGGCCATTTCCACAATGAGCATCGCACGCATAGCGGGGAGTTGGTAATGGGTGCCCGTGACTTAAAGTCTTGATCGTAGAAGAAACCGCAGCGCCATGTATTGGAGTAATGGGGCGGTTACCTGATCGCCCATGATTGTGGGCGATGGGATTGGTGGAGATGGGCAGTGACTCTTGGAGAGGAGGAGAGCCATCCCTCGCGCCTCTCCCTATAAATTGGAGGTAGCGAGGGGCGATGCTCATCCATCCTTCCTTCCTCCTTGACTGTGAATATATAGAGGTTGCCCTTCTACACCTTCCTGATCTTGAGTTGTGCTCGCCCTCAGCCATTGCTAGGGGGCAAAGGCGGACACCGTCCTCCACCCCAACGATGAGGGGTTATGTCAGGATCATGCCACCGCTTCAGTCATGGATGTGGAGGGTGGCTCGAGAGCGCGTGGTGGAAGAGGTATGAGGGGTCATGGTCGACATGGAGGCCGTGGTTGAGGGAGGCGAAGCACTGTTCCACCCCTTCCTCTAACGCCAGACCCTCTTCTTGAAGATACCCATGCTGAGGGGATAGCGCTGGAGTTTGTCATCAAGTTGCGCGGTCCCCTTTAGAGCCATTTGCGCCTTCCTCACCCTTTTGCTAGGGTGATGGAGGTTGACAAGCTGCCTGTTGTGTGGTTGTGGGCGCATGGCTATTGCAACGGCGTCACGCGGGTGGATGTTGAGTACCCAGAGAGTCGCGTCATGCTCCTTAGGCGCGGTTGGAAAACCTTCGCCCATGCCCATAACCTCCTGGATGGGCATGTTCTCCGCTTCAAGATGGTGGAGGCCGAACTGCTCTCCATCAAGATTTATGGGCGTTCGAGAACCCACCTTAGCTGCTGCGAGGAAAGCTCGAGCGGTGCCGAAAGTTCCTCCTTGAGCGATAGTGACGAGGAGGACATTGTCGGTAAAGACGACGACGACGAGTCCGCGCTCCAGGCCATCAAGTCAAAATATGACAACCTGGGCTCTGACTGATCGCCGGCCGCACCATCACTGTCAACTCATGCCCCTCCCCCTCCCGGCGGAGCGACCTTGCCGGGGGTCCTTGTCCCGAGTGCTGCCTCATCTTCCAACTGGATCTCCCGGCAGGCCTGTGGACTTCGGCGTCTTCCCTTCTGGAAGTTCCGCCCTGTATGCAGTGCTGGTCCTGGAGGCGTCAGGTCGGGCTTCTGTCAGGGGTCTCTTCCTATTTTTCTTCTTCTAATCTACCCCTAGGAAGAGACGCCATCCTGTGTAAATTTCATTCCCTTTGAATGAATGCCTGTTATTCCTCTTGTTAGATTTCTCTTTGTATGGTACTTGCCCTACGCTTTATCGGAAAACTTGCCGGAGCATGCAGCCCTGCCGCGAGCGCTTTGAGGAGCAGACCCTTAGCAGCCTGCTGGCGGTGCCGCTGCCGGCAAGGTACCTTGACATTTCAGTGCAACCACTTAATCTGTTGAGCGGGCTCGAAACAAAGTAAGGGCGCAACCGATCATGACAAGGTTACCTTAACGTTTTCAGTGCAGCCACTTAATCGATTGAGCGGACTCGAAACAGAGTAAGGGTGCAACCAATCATGACAAGGTTCCTTCGTGTGTAGGTTTCCCATACAAAAGTCGAAATCGTCCAAGGAAAATAACTTCACAGTAAAAATATTACTTAGAGTTTTGCAACTTAGCTTTTCATTGTTGTACTCCTTTCTGCAAGATGTCAACTCCGAACATCGCCTGTCGGTGTCCATACCATCATCCCCTTTAACAAACTTGTACGCGAGGGAACCTTCTATCCTTTAAGAAAAAGAAAGAAGAGAAAATAGAGATATGGAACCTTGGTGGTCCGTCAATACTTGCTGGAAATAAGCGTAATGCAACATCTCATATGAACATGCATATAAATAAACGTGGAAATCGACAAGAGTTGTAGAACGCTTAATCTTATTCAACTATGCACAGGGTCTGCGCCTGGCTTTGTACAAAGGATTACATGCCTCGCCGGCAAGACTTGTACAAAAGGTAGTTGTCGGGGGACCCGACAACCGCGCCTTGTGGATAGAACTTGCGAAGATGTTCCATATTCCAGGAATTGCTTACTGGAACACCATCTTTGGTCTCCAGGCGGACTGCGCCAGGCCTGGTGACTCGTACTACCCGTTAAGGGCCTTCCCACTTTGGCACTAACTTGCTTGAATTCTTGGCCAACTAAACACGCCGAAGAACATGGTCGCCTTCCTCAAGACTTCGGGCATGAACCTTGCGATTATGGTAGCGGCGCAAAGCTTGCTGGTAGCGTGCAGCTCGCACAGCAGCCTGAAGACGATCTTCCTCAATGAGCATTATGTCATCTTGCTCAAGCTCATCATAAGCGAGCACTCGAGGTGACCCATATATGAGTTCTGTGGGGATAACTGCTTCCACCCCATATACCAGGGAGAAGGGTGACTGGCCGGTGGCTCGATTTGGTGTCGTTCTGATTGACCAAAGAACCGCCGGCAGCTCATCAATCCAGCGTCTTCCGCACTTGCGCAGCCTGTCGAAAGTTCTTGTCTTAAGACCTCGCAACACTTTAGCATTTGCCCTTTACACTTGGCCATTGCTCCTAGGATGAACAACAGAAGCAAAACAAATCGTGCTGCCAAGGTCTTGGACATATTGCATGAAGGTGCGACTTGTGAATTGCGTGTCATTGTCAGTGATGACCTTGTTTGGTACACCAAAATGGAAAACTAGTCCTTTGAAGAACTTGACGGCTGATTGTGATGTCACCTTTCTCACTGCTTCCACTTCCGGCCACTTTGTGAACTTGTCGATCACAACATACAAGTACTCAAAGCACCCGGTAGCACAGGGAAAGGGTCCCAATATGTCGAGCCCCCAGACTAAAAATGGCCAAGAAAGAGGGATTGTCTGAAGAGCTTGAGCTGGTTGATGTGATTTCTTTGAATGGAACTGGCACGCTTCACACTTGGTTACTAGTGCAGTTGCATCCTGGAGAGTAGTGGGCCAAAAGAAACCTTGCCGGAATGCCTTACTGGCAAGAGCTCTTGATCCTATGTGAGAGCCACATATGCCTCCATGTATCTCTGCCAACAGCTCCTGTCCATCCTCCCAAGGAATGCACTTCAATTTCACACAATTTGGTCTCTTTATGTACAAGATAGTGTCGTGGTTTTGTCACGGAAGATGCCATAGGTAGGCTTATCGAGAGGGGTCGAAGGACGTCGGCAGGCTCCAGGAGCGGGATTAGGCGCAAGCGGTGGCTGACACACGATGTACCCAGGTTCAGGACCCTCCGTGGGAGGTAATACCCCTAGTCCTGCTCGGTCTAGTTGATACAATGGTCAGATTACAATGGTGCTCCTTGAGTTGTATGGATCGAGGAGGAAGAAGGAGCTAGCCTGCTCTTCCGCCTCTCTACGTGCGTGTGTGTGGAGTGGATGTGGATGTGGAGGGAACTCGGAGAGCAGCCGATCGATCGTCCGTCCGTTCGTGCCTCCCTTGGTTTTTCCCTCTATCGGTCTCCCTGTTCGTCCCCTCGCATGGGGGTGGCCTAGGGGTTTTATAGGCCAACCCCCCGGAATACAATACAAGTAGAAGGTCAAAGGGGACCCCAGCCGGCAGCCTCTCTGGCCGGCTGCGGGGGCCCAGCCGGGGGGTCTTGTCGCCGGTAGGTCCCGCCGGCTGAAGGGTTCCGTCAGGAACCGGCGGGGCCCACGAGGCGGGCCCTGACTCCGGTCACATCGCGGCACGGGCCGCACCTTGTGGCGTCATCTTGCGACGGCCGGCCGGGGTCAGTGGTATGGCCGGCTACCCTGTAGCCATGCCGGGGCAGGTAACGGAGTGGCTGGAGGCATGCCGACATTGTTGGAAGCCCGGTCACCATCCGCCAGGGTCAGAGGCCCTGATGTCTTCGCTGTGGCCATATCGACGCTGACCCCCGATGGGATGGGGGCCACTGTTGCCATGCACGCCCTGTAGATGGTATCCACCCGGCTGGGCGTAGACGACGGATCACCTCCGGCAGGACGCAGCCGGAACGCAGGGGGAGGCGGCCCGCCCTTTAGTCGCGTTAGGAGGCGGGGGAAAGGGGGCTCTTGAGGCTACCCCGGGGTCATCCCCCCATCAGACAGTGTCCACAAACTTGTACATATTAGACCACCGGGCTACTTTCTCCGCTTCTTCCTATTCCGTAGGGAGTTCTCTTGTTTGAAGGAACTGAATAATGTGCTATGCCCATGCTGGAGCCTGGGGCTCGAAAGCAAGGACTAAAGGCATATCTTCTGCCGCGGGAGCTTTTGTCTCTATGGCAAGGGCTTGAGGCTTTGCCAGAGCTTGTTGCCCCACGACAGGCTTGGTGTTGATCTTGACAACTTCCTTGTTGATGGCTTCTGGGAGCTCTGCAGGAAAGTAATGGCTGGAATTCAACTTCCTTCTCTTGTCTTGCCTCGCTGATGGTGCTACGGATGGATGAGTCAATTGAGCACAAAAGTCCCTGGTTCCACGGGTAACTTGAGGGCAGCACGCTTTGACAACTCGTCGGAAATGTTGTTCTCTGCACGAGGAACATGCTCTGTTTGCAGGCTGTCAAAGCGCCCCTCCAACTTCCTCACTTCATCTATGTAGGCTTCCATCAATGGGCTCTGATAATCTTTGTTGACTTGCTTGACGACAAGTTGTGAATCACCTCTGACGACGAGCTTCTTAATTCCAAGGTCTGCCGCGATCCTGAGACCGGCAAGCAGCCCTTCATATTATGCGGTGTTGTTTGTCGACCTCTCCCAGGGAAAGTGCATCTGAATTACATATTTGAGGTGCTCTCCGGTGGGTGCGACAAGCAGCACGCCAACATCGGCGCCTTGCAGGGAGAAAGCCACATCAAAATACATAATCCATTCTTGATTTGTTTCCTTGTCGGGGAGAGTTGTTTCTTGGATCTCTTCGTCTGGCGTTGGGGTCCATTCTGCAATCAACTCTGCCAAGGCTCTACTCTGAATAGTTGAAGTACTTTCAAATTTGAGACCAAAGCTTGACAATTCCAAAGCCCACTCCACAATCCTACCGGTCGCATCTGGATTTCGTAAAATCCGTTGCAGTGGAAAGCGAGTGATGACTGCGATCTCATGTGCTTGGAAATAATGGTGCAACTTCCTGGAGGCCATAAGGAGGCTGAAAAGAAATTTTTGCACGCCAAAGTATCTCGACCTAGACCCTTGCAAAAGGGAGCTGACAAAATAAATTGGGTGTTGCACCATCTTCTTCTTTTATGTCGCTTCATTTATCTGCTCAGATTCTGCCTTGTCGGCACCAAACTCTGTCGGGGAATATCCTGGCTCATCACTTGGTGGTCCTGCCTATGTCACTGCTTCTTTGTCGACTTCTCTCTACGCCACTAATGCAGCACTAACCACTTGATTCGTTGCCGCCAAATATAGCAACAACGGCTCTTGTGGTTTAGGTGCGACTAGTACCGGCGAAGAGGAGAGGTACCTCTTCAAATCCTGCAGCGCTGCCTCCGCTTCTGGAGTCCACTTCATTGGACCTGCTTTTTTCAAGATTTTGAAAAAGGGCAGGGTTTGCTCAACAGATTTTCAGATGAACCTACTCAGAGCCGCAATGCAGCTGACAAGACGACGCACATCTTTGACGCGTCTTGGTGCTTCAATCTGCTCAATTGCCTTGATCTTGTCGGGGTTTGCCTCGATCCCACGCTGAGACACAAAGAAACCAAGAAGCTTGCCGGACGGAATGCCAAACACACACTTCTTAGGATTGAGCTTCAAATTGATCTTGCGTAGATTTGCAAATGTCTCTTCTAGATCTTATATGAGCGTTGCTTTGTCCTTGGTTTTAACCACTATGTCATCCATATAAGCTTCCATATTTCTATGTAGCTGAGGCTCAAAACCAATCTGGGCTGCTCTTGCAAATGTTGAACCAGCACTTTTCAACCCGAAAGGCATACGTACAAAGCAATAGGTACCACATAGGGTGATAAATGCAGTCTTCTCTTTGTCTTCCTTAGACATGAAGATCTGATGATATCCTGAATAAGCGTCAAGAAATGACAACAAATCATAGCCGGTAGTGGAATCCATAGTCTGGTCGATGTGCGGCAAAGGAAAACGATATTTTGGACAGGCTTTATTGATATTTGTATAGTCAATACACAACCTCCATTTTCCATTCGCCTTGCGCACTACAACTGGATTGGCCAACCATGTTGGATGGAGCACTCCTCTGACCAGACCTGTCACTTCCAACTTCCTGATTTCCTCGGCAATAAATTCTTGCCGCTCCAAGGCTTGCTTCCTAACTTTTTACTTCACGGGTCGTGCATGAGGACAGACAGCAAGATGGTGCTCAATTACCTCCCTGGGAACACCAGGTACATCATATGGTTGCCATGCAAACACATCAACATTCGCCCGCATGAAGGCAATGAGGGCCCTTTCCTATTTGTCATCGAGGGTGGAACTTATGGTGAAAGTTCCTCCTGTACCATCCTCCTTGACGGGCACCTTCTTAGTTTTTGGTGGAGCTGCCTTGGATTTCTTGTTCTTGCCGATGGAGTTCTCTGGCACATCGTCAACAGGAGCGCAGCACTCCAAAGAGATGCGCTTGCTGGAGTGTGTACCAGAGGTCTTGCCGGTCTTCTTCCCCTGGGAGCTTCAGCGGCAAGAGCAAGTGCATTGGCGGCAGGTGCTGCAACTGCCTCCCGGTAAAGTTGGTCGGCGCAGATAAGTGCATCCTTCTTGTCAAAGTTGATTGTGATGACGCTCATCGGCCCGGGCATCTTCAATACATTATAAGCATAGCGCGATGCTGCCATGAACTTGGACAGCGCTGGACGGCGAAGGATCCCATTATATGGCAATGGAATCTTGGCAACGTCGAAAACAATCTTCTCTGTCCTGAAGTTCAGGTCACTACCAAATGTTACCAGTAGTGTGATCTTCCCCTTCGGCTGGCTCCTCCCTGCATTGATCCCCTGAAACGTGCTCGTCTCCTCGAGATCTTCGTCAGGAATTTGCAACCTTTTGATCACATCAGGTGAGATCAAGTTCAAACCGGCCCCACTGTCAACTAACATTTTCGTCACCTTGAGGTTGCGAATTTTTGGCAAAACCAACAATGGCAGACACCCGAATGCAGTTGTGCGACCAGGGTGATCCTCGGCGTCAAAAATGATAGGCGTGTGAGACCATCTCAATGGTTTCCATGTATCGATAGACAGCTCTGTCGCATTAATCTCGTGCGCCCACTGTTTAAGTTGGTGGTGAGAATAATGCAACGAGGCGCCTCTATCGATGCACATGACGCATGTAGCTTTTTGAAATTCGTGCTCACTGCACTCGTCGTCCTCCTCATTGCCATCATCATCACCTTCTTCCTTGTCGCGGCCTCGAGCGGGCCTCTTCTGTTGTTTGGCCTTGCCACGGTGACCTCCTCGGCCACTGCATTTCTTGCCAGACCCCTCTGCACCATCTTGGGCCTTCTCCTTATCTCGCCTCACATACTCAGCTTTCTGCCTCTCGGCAAGTTGCTCAACTTGTCAACAGTTTTGGAGATCGTGGCCCTTGGTGCAATGGACCTTGTAGTATTGCTTGTCGAAGCCCTCCGGCTTGTCGGCAACTGCCAAGGCCTGACAAGAGATGCACCCGGCAATCTCCTTGTCGGGGTCGTCAACCTTAGTCTTTTTGGTGGTGTTGAGGTTGTCGGATTCCTCGATGGCTAGCACGGCCTTGTCCTTGCATTTTTTGGTCTGTCGTTGGCCTTTCCTTGCCGTGGCGACGGTGTTTTCGTCTTCAGAGTCGACTCCAGCGCCAACATCCTTGTCAGGGCGTCTCCTCCCTTCTTCAGCTAGAGCACATTTATCAGCCAGAGCATAGAGCTCAGCGACATTCCTGACTTTGTTCATCGCCAGCTCTTCGTGCATCCTGTGGTTGCGCAAGTTTTGATGAAATGCGCTGATAACAACAGCAGGATGAACGTCTGGGATGTTGTGATGTATATGGCTGAATCTCTGAATGTACTTGCGCAAGGTTTCGCCTTCTTTCTGGGGGATGAGATGCAAATCACTTGCCTGGCCAGGAGCTTGGTGGCCTCTGGTAAAGGCGCCAACAAACTCATGACACAGATCTGCCTAGGAAGAAATGGAATTCTCCGGCAGATGCATCAACCATGACCTGACATTGGCTTTGAGCATCAGCGAGAAGTAGTTGGCGAGTATCTTGTCATCGCAAGCCCCGGCAGCCTGCACCGCAATGGTGTAGATGCTCAAGAACTCCAACGGGTGAGTCTTGCTGTCGTATTTATCTGGGACCTCCGGTTTGAACGTTCGGGAATTGGGCCACTAGACTCGCCGTAGCTCACGGGTAAAAGTTGGACAATCCACCTCATAAGGTAGGTCGACAGGATACCCTGGCGCAGGCTTGTCTACAGTGGGTCTTGCACGCCTATCAGATTGATGGTGAGCTTCCCACCGCCGCTTGATGGTAGTCTGAGCGTCTTCTTTGCTTTGCTCCCAAAGAACTTGACGTTGATCAGGGCGAGTTCGCGGATCAGATGATGCCGTTGAATCGTCACCACATGCACCAATCTGTCTAGTTGGCGACCGCTGTTGCCGCCATGGAGGAGAGTGCTCCGTGGTCGTGCCACCTCCGTCTTTGCCGCCATTGGTGCACGCTGACTCGATGGACCGCTGCTGCGAAGGCTCCGCCCGCTGCAGTCCATCTCTATCAGCAAAGCTGACGAGGCTCTGAATAGTAGCTCTCCCCTCATCAAGTTTCTCCGCAGCATGAGGAAAATTCAAGAGTAGCTTTGCTCGTGCTAACGCTTCTGCTGATGTAGTCGGCAGCGCAAGGTGCAAAGAACATCAGGTGCTCTGACTCCTAACCGTGTTATAAGGAGCTCCATCACGGTCCCGCGACCGCACGCCACTTCCACCGGCATTTTGGCGTGCATGCTGGTCTCGTGCATCTCAAGAGTGATGCTCAGGAGTCTTTCCATGGGGACGCTTAGAACCACCAACGTCACAACGCTGCTCATCGCAGGCGTGTGGGTTGCCGTCGTCGCTGCGAACAACGTCGTTGGCTTGGCCTTGATCACCAGAACGTCATGGAGGCTCAAGACTTCCGTCTCCTCCGCCTGCATCCACACCGTCGCCTGTCCAAGTAGCTACAAGCACACCGTACATGGATGGATCAACCGTCGTAAAACCCTTCTTCTTGGGGGGCATGGCGATGAAGATGATGGATGATGATGAAGAAACTGGCGCACTGATCGTTAGATCAGGTTCACGCAACCTTCTCCCCTACCTAGCGCACCAAAGATGTCGGTGTACGACACCTATGGGATCGCGTGGATCCCTTTGTGGTTTAGCGGGGAGATGGTGTGCACAAAGAGCAGATTTGACGAGCAGCGCAAAGGAATTTTACCCAGGTTTGGGCCGCTGAGAAGCGTAAAACCCTACTCCTGCTTTAGTGTATTATGAGTGTTTGAGTTCTGGCTATACGAGCGCTATGTGATGAACAATACATAGCCGCTACACGTGTGAGCCAGAAGGTCCTCCAAAAGTCCTCCCAAAAGTCCTCCAAAAAAGTCCTCTCTCGTAATGACTTGGGCCTCCTTTTATATGACTAGGTGGTCTCCATCAGTGGCGTACAGTACATACATGAGGTGTACAATTACTACAGTGTTATCATACCTAACAATGACGGCATAGGACAAACACATTTAATGCCCCGTCAGGCGTCCCTAACCTTCTACAGACGGGATAGGAGCTTGTCCCATCGACACTGCTTAACCTCCACCATCGCTAGATGCCTTGACACGTATTCACGAGGGATGAGACCTGGTCTCTACGCTGGCAGGATGGAGTGATCTTGCCGGGTGCACGTCTTGCCGGGGCTCTGCAAACCATTCCGACAAGGATCTTGTCGGGATCCCAGCCTTTGGTTGTTGGGGAACGTCGCATGGGAAACAAAAATTTTCCTACGCACACGCAAACCTATCCATGGTGATGAGCATCTACGAGAGGGAGAGTGGATCTACGTACCCTTGTAGATCGCTAAGCGGGAAGCGTTAAGAAACGCGGTTGGTGTAGTCGAACATCTTCGCGATCCAAATCGCCGAGCGTCCCGCGATCTCATCACGATCCGTCCCGCGATCCAATCACGATCCGTCCCGTGAACTCATCACGATCCGTCCCGCGATCTCATCACGATCCGTCTCACGATCTTGATCACGATCTGTCCTACGAACTCATCACGATCCGTACCGCGATCTCATCACGAACCGTCTCGCGATCTCGATCACGGTCCTTCCGATCTAGCGCCGAACGGACGGCACCTCCGCGTTCAGCACACGTGCAGCTTGATGACGATCTCCACCATCTTGATCCAGCAAGAGGAGGTGGAGAGGAGAGAGAGTTCACCGGCAGCGTGACGGCGCTCCGGTGATGGTGGTGGTGGAGCAATTCCGGCAGGGCTTCGCCTAAGCGCTGCAGAAATCCGATCTAGAGGAGAAACTGTGCACCGGTGAAACGGGTAGCACGTGGCCGGAAATTCTGTCCAAAAACCACCCAATCCACTAGTATATATAGGAGGAGAGGAGAGGAGAGGCAGCCAAGGCCTTTGGGTCGGCCGAAATAGGAGGTGGGAGCAATCCTACTTCACCTCCAATCCTAGTTGGAGTAGGATTGCCTCCTATTGGCTGATTTTCCACTTTTTGCTTTAGGACTTTCTCTCCTGCGCCATGGGCCTTTGTGGCTGTTTTCCCAGCCCACTAAGGGCTGGTTATTATTCTCCCACAGCCCATGGACCTCTTGGGGTCGAAATACCCCTCCCGGAGGTCCTCCGGTACACTACCGGTACTCCCGGTACAATACCGATACTCCCGGTACACTACCGATGAGCCCGAAACTTTTCCGGAAACCAAACTGGGACTTCCTATATATGAATCTTTACCTCCGGACCATTCCGGAGCTCCTCGTGACGTCCGGGATCTCATCCGGGACTCCGAACAACCTTCGGTCACCACCATACATAACTCTACACTACCGAAACGTCACCGAACCTTAAGTGTGCAGACCCTGCGGGTTCGAGAACTATGTAGACATGACCGAGACACCTCTACGGTCAATAACCAATGGCGGGACCTGGACGTCCACATTGGTTCCTACATATTCTACGAAGATCTTTATCGGTCGAACCTCTATGTCAAGGATTCAGTTAATCCCGTATAACGTCCCCTTTGTTCTTCGGTATGTTACTTGCCCGAGATTCGATCGTCGGTATCTCCATACCTAGTTCAACCTCGTTACTGGCAAGTCTCTTTACTCGTTCCGTAATACAAGATCCCGTGACTAACAATTAGCCACATTGCTTGCAAGGCTTGTTGTGATGTTGTATTACCGAGTGGGCCCTGAGATACCTCTCCGTCACACGGAGTAACAAATCCCAGTCTCGATCCATGCCAACTCAACAAACACCATCGGAGATACCTGTAGAGCACCTTTATAGTCACCCAGTTACGTTGCGACGTTTGATACACACAAGGCACTCCTCCGATATCCGTGAGTTGCATGATCTCATGGTCATAGGAACATATACTTGACATGCAGAAAACAGTAGCAATAAACTGACACGATCATATGCTATGTTTGTAGTTTGGGTCTTATCCATCACATCATTCTCCTAATGATGTGATCCCGTTATCAAATGACATCTCATGTCCATGGCTAGGAAACCTTAACCATCCTTTGATCAACGAGCTAGTCCATTAGAGGCATACTAGGGACATGGTTTTGTCTATGTATCCACACATGCATTTAAGTCTCCGATCAATACAATTATAGCATGGATAATAAACGATTATCATGAACAAGGAAATATGATAATAACTAATTTATTATTGCCTCTAGGGCATATTTCCAACAGTCTCCCACTTGCACTAGAGTCAATAATCTAGTTCACATCACCATGTGATTCGCATTGTTATGAATCTAACACCCAATGAGTTTTGGGGCTCGATCATGCTTTGCATGTGAGAGAGGTCTTATAGTCAACGGGTCTGCGATATTCAGATCCGTGTGTACTTTGCAAATCTCTATGTCAAACCGTAAACACTGCTACCACACTCCACTTGGTACTATTTCCAAATGGCTGCTCCACTATACGTATCCAGATTGCTACTACTAGTCATCTGGATAGGTGTTAAAGCTTGCATCGACGTAACTCTTTACGACGAACTCTTTATCACCTCCATAATCAAGAAACATTTCCTTAGTCCTCTGGTTACTAAGGATAATTCTGACCGTTGTCCAGTGATCCACTCCTGGACCACTCTTGTACCCCTTGACAGACTCATGGCAAGGCACACATAGGTGCGGTACACAGCATGGCATAATATAGAGCCTATGGCTAAGGCATAGGGGACGACATTCGTCCTTTCTCTTTCTTCTGCCGTTGTCGAGCTTTGAGTCTCACTCAACTTCACACCTTACAAATCAGACGAGAACTATTTCTCTGGCTGATCCATTTTGAACTCTTTCAAAATCTTGTCAAGGTATGCACTCATTGAAAGTCTCATCAAGCATCTTGATCTATCTCTATAGATTTTGATGCTCAACAATTAGGTAGCTTTATCCAGGTCTTCATTTGAAAAACACTTTTCAAACAACCTTTTATGCCTTCCAGAAATTCTACATTATTTCCGATCAACAATATGTCAACCACATATACTTATCAGAAACTCTATAGTGCTCCCATTCACTTTATTGCAAATACAAGTTTCTCGTAAACTTTGTATAAACTACAAAAACTTTGATCACCTCATCAAAGTGTATATTCCAACTCCGAGATGCTTGCTTCAGTCCATAGAAGGATCACTGAAGCTCTCTCATCTTTTAGCATCCTTAGGACTGACAAAACCTTCTGGTTGTATCACATACAACCTTTCCTTAAGTAAACCGTTAAGGAAACGACGTTTTGACATCCATCTGCCAGATTTCGTAATTGAAAATGCAGCAACTGCTAACATAATTCCAACAGACTTTTAGCATCGCTACGAGTGAGAAAGCCTCCTCGCAGTCAACTCCTTGAACTTGTCACAAACAACTTTGCAACAAGTCGAGCTTTACAAATGGTGACATTTACCATCAGTGTCTGTCTTCATTCTAAAGGTCCATTTGTACTCAACGACCTGCCGTCTAACGAGCAAGTCTACCAAAGTCTATACTTGGTTTTCATAAATGGATCCTATCTCGGATTTCATGGTCTCTAACCATTTGTCGGAATCCGGGCCCATCATCGCTTCTCCATAGCTCGTAGGTTCATCGCTGTCCAACAACATGACCTCGAAGACAGGGTTGTCGTACCGCTTAGGAGCAGTACACATCCTTGTCGACCCACGAAGTTCGATAGTAACTTGATCCTGAAGCTTCATGATCATCATCATTAACTTCCTCTTCAACTAACGTAGGCTTCACAGAAACATCTTTCTGCGCTGCGCTACTCTCTGGTTGAACAAAGGTTTAACAACCTCATCAAGTTCTATCTTCCTCCCACTCAATTCTTTCGAGAGAAACCTTTCCTCGAGAAAGGATCCGTTTTAGTAACAACCACTTTGCACTCGGATCTGAGATAGAAGGTTCACCCAACTGATCTTAGGGTATTCTATGAAGATGCATTTGTCCGCCTTGGGTTCGACCTCATTAGGTGAAAACATTTTTCACACAAGTGCCGCAGCCCCAAGTATTAAGAAACGACAGCTTAGGTTTCTATCAAACCATAATTCATATGGTGTCATCTCAACGGATTTAGATGGTGCCCTATTTAAAGTGAATGTAGTTGTCTCTAATGCATAACCCCAAAATTATAGTAGTAAAACGACAAGAGACATCATAGCACGCACCATGTCCAATAGAGCATAACTATGATGTTCGGACACACCATCACACTATGGTGTTCCAGGTGGCGTTTAGTTGTGAAACAACTTTCACATTGTCTTAAGTTGTATGCCAAACTCGTGACTCAGATATTCACCTCCACGATCATATCGCAGTCATTTTTATCTTCTTGTCACGATGATCTTTAAACTTCACTCTGAATTTGCTTGAACCTTTCAAACAATTCAGACTTGTGTTTCATTAAGTAAATATACACTATATCTACTCAAATCATCAGTGAAGGTAAGAAAACAATGATATTCACTGCAAGCTATAAACACTCATTGGATCGTATACATCAACATGCATTGTTTCCAATAAGTCACTTGCCCGTTTCATCAAGCCAGAAAACGGGGTTTAGTCATCTTACCAAAAGGCATGGTCCGCATGTCTCAACCGATTCAAAATCGAATGAGTCCAAAGATCCATCAACATGGAGTTTCTTCATGCGCTTTATACCAATATGACATTTAGCGGCAGTGCCACAAGTATGTGGTACTATCATTATTAACTTTGCATCTTTTGGCATCATTGTTATGAACATGTGTATTACTATGATCAAGATTCAATGAACCACACTTACTAGGTGCATGACCATTGAAGGTATTTATTCATGTAAGCAGAATAACCATTATTCTCTAACTTGAATGAATAACCGTGTTGCAATAAACATGATCTAATCACGTTCATGCTTCAATGCAAAACACCAAATAAAATTTAGGTTCGTCACTAATCCCGAAGGTAGAGAGAGCGTGCGATGTTTGATCATATCAACCTTGGAAACATTTCCAACACACATCGTCACCTCACACTTAGCTAGTTCTCCATTTATTCCGTAGCTTTTATTTCGAGCAACCGAACCGGTATCCAATACCCAGGTGCTACTAGGAGTACTAGCAAGGTACACATCAATAACATGCATATCAAATATACTTCTGTCGACTTAGCCAGCCTTCTTATCTACCATGTATCCAGGGTTGTTCCGCTTCAGTGACCGTTCTCCTCATAATGGAAGCACTCAGTCTCGGGTTTAGGTTCAACTTTGGGCTGCTTCACTGGAGCAGCAACTGACTTGCCATCCATGAAGTTTCCCTACTTGCCCTTGCCCTTCTCGAAACTAGTGGTTTTTACTAACCATCAACACTTTGATGCTCCTTTTTGACTTCTACCTTCGCGGTGTCAAAACATCGCGAGAAGCTCAGGAATCATTTCTATCCCTGGCAATTTATAGTTCATCACCAAGTTCTAGTAGCTTAGTGATAGTGACTTGGAGAACTATATCAATCACTATCTTATCTGGAAGATCAACTCCCACTCGATTCAAGCGATTGTGGCACCTAGACAATCTAAGCACATGCTCAACTATTGAGCTATTCTCTTTCGTCTTGCAAGCAAAGAATCTTTGTTTGAGATCTCATATCTCATAACACGGGCACGAGCCTGAGATCACAATCTCAGCTCTTAGAACATCTCGTATGTTCCGTGACGTTCAAAACGTCTTGGAGCCTCAATTCTAAGTCGTAATGCATGACGCACTAAACTATCAAGTAGTCATCAGAACGTGCCTGTCAGATGTTCACAACATCTACAGACGACGCTAGAGGGGGTGGCGTACCGAACGGTGCATTAAGGACATAAGCCTTCTATGCAGCAATGAGGACAATCCTCATATCACGGACCCAGTCCGCAATATTGCTACCATCATCTTTCAACTCTATTTCTCTAGGAACATATAAAAACACACGGGAGCTACAGTGCGAGCTAGTAATCTACAACATAATTTGCAAAGACACTACTGACTATGTTCATGATAATGAGTTCAATTAATCATATTACTTAAGAACTCCCACTCAAATTGACATCCCTCAGGTCATCTGAGTGTCACATGATCCAAATTCACCAACTCGAGTCCGATCATCACGTGAGTTGAGGTGGCTTCAATGGTGAACATCATTATGTTGATCATATCTACTATATGACTCATGCTCGACCTTTCGGTCTCTTGTGTTCCGAGGCCATGTCTGTACATGCTAGGCTCGTCAAGTTTAACCCGAGTGTTCCGCATGTGCAAATCTGTCTTGCACCCGTTGTATGTGAACGTAGAGTCTATCACACCCGATCATCACGTGGTGTCTCAACACGACGAACTTTCGCAACGGTGCACACTTGGGGAGAACACAATTTATCTTGAAATTAAGTGAGGGATCACCTTATAATGCTACCGTCGTCCTAAGCAAAACAAGGTGCATAAAAGGATTAACATCTCATGCAATTCATAAGTGACATGATATGGCCATCAACTTGTGTTTAAGATCTCCATCTTCGAAACACCGGCATGATCTCCATCGTCACCGGCACGACACCATGATCTCCATCAACGTGTCGCCATCGGGGTTGTCACGCCCTGCATGCTTGTACTACTATTGCTACCGTAGCGATAAAGTAAAGCATTACATAGCGCTTTAATGATTGACACGCAGGTCATACAATAATTAAAGACAACCCTATGGCTCCTGCCGGTTGCCGTAATCACCGACATGCAAGTCGTGATAATCTATACATCACATGATCATCTCATACATCACATATATCTCATCATGTAATTGGCCATATCATATCACAACATACCCTGCAAAAACAAGTTAGACGTCCTCTAATTGTTGTTGCATGTTTTACGTGGCTGCTACGGGTATCTAGCAAGAACAATTCTCACCTACGCAAAACCACAACGGTGATACACTAGTTTGCTTTTCAACCTTCTCAAGGACCGCCTTTGTCGGATCCGATCCAACTAGAGTAAGAGAAACTGTCACCCACAAGCCAGCTAAGCAACAAGTTGCATCGCAGGAACCGGTCTCTCGTAAGCGTACGAGTAATGTTGGTCCGGGCCGCTTCATCTCACAATACCGCTGAACCAAAATCCGACCAAGGGAGGAAGCAATCTAAGCATCAACGCCCACAAACCTTTTGTGTTCTACTCGAGATCTCATCGAACCATCAACCTAGCTCATGATGCCACTGTTGGGGAACGTCGCATGGGAAACAAAAATTTTCCTACGCACACGCAAACCTATCCATGGTGATGAGCATCTACGAGAGGGAGAGTGGATCTACGTACCCTTGTAGATCGCTAAGCGGGAAGCGTTAAGAAACGCGGTTGGTGTAGTCGAACATCTTCGCGATCCAAATCGCCGAGCGTCCCGCGATCTCATCACGATCCGTCCCGCGATCCAATCACGATCCGTCCCGTGAACTCATCACGATCCGTCCCGCGATCTCATCACGATCCGTCTCACGATCTTGATCACGATCTGTCCTACGAACTCATCACGATCCGTACCGCGATCTCATCACGAACCGTCTCGCGATCTCGATCACGGTCCTTCCGATCTAGCGCCGAACGGACGGCACCTCCGCGTTCAGCACACGTGCAGCTTGATGACGATCTCCACCATCTTGATCCAGCAAGAGGAGGTGGAGAGGAGAGAGAGTTCACCGGCAGCGTGACGGCGCTCCGGTGATGGTGGTGGTGGAGCAATTCCGGCAGGGCTTCGCCTAAGCGCTGCAGAAATCCGATCTAGAGGAGAAACTGTGCACCGGTGAAACGGGTAGCACGTGGCCGGAAATTCTGTCCAAAAACCACCCAATCCACTAGTATATATAGGAGGAGAGGAGAGGAGAGGCAGCCAAGGCCTTTGGGTCGGCCGAAATAGGAGGTGGGAGCAATCCTACTTCACCTCCAATCCTAGTTGGAGTAGGATTGCCTCCTATTGGCTGATTTTCCACTTTTTGCTTTAGGACTTTCTCTCCTGCGCCATGGGCCTTTGTGGCTGTTTTCCCAGCCCACTAAGGGCTGGTTATTATTCTCCCACAGCCCATGGACCTCTTGGGGTCGAAATACCCCTCCCGGAGGTCCTCCGGTACACTACCGGTACTCCCGGTACAATACCGATACTCCCGGTACACTACCGATGAGCCCGAAACTTTTCCGGAAACCAAACTGGGACTTCCTATATATGAATCTTTACCTCCGGACCATTCCGGAGCTCCTCGTGACGTCCGGGATCTCATCCGGGACTCCGAACAACCTTCGGTCACCACCATACATAACTCTACACTACCGAAACGTCACCGAACCTTAAGTGTGCAGACCCTGCGGGTTCGAGAACTATGTAGACATGACCGAGACACCTCTACGGTCAATAACCAATGGCGGGACCTGGACGTCCACATTGGTTCCTACATATTCTACGAAGATCTTTATCGGTCGAACCTCTATGTCAAGGATTCAGTTAATCCCGTATAACGTCCCCTTTGTTCTTCGGTATGTTACTTGCCCGAGATTCGATCGTCGGTATCTCCATACCTAGTTCAACCTCGTTACTGGCAAGTCTCTTTACTCGTTCCGTAATACAAGATCCCGTGACTAACAATTAGCCACATTGCTTGCAAGGCTTGTTGTGATGTTGTATTACCGAGTGGGCCCTGAGATACCTCTCCGTCACACGGAGTAACAAATCCCAGTCTCGATCCATGCCAACTCAACAAACACCATCGGAGATACCTGTAGAGCACCTTTATAGTCACCCAGTTACGTTGCGACGTTTGATACACACAAGGCACTCCTCCGATATCCGTGAGTTGCATGATCTCATGGTCATAGGAACATATACTTGACATGCAGAAAACAGTAGCAATAAACTGACACGATCATATGCTATGTTTGTAGTTTGGGTCTTATCCATCACATCATTCTCCTAATGATGTGATCCCGTTATCAAATGACATCTCATGTCCATGGCTAGGAAACCTTAACCATCCTTTGATCAACGAGCTAGTCCATTAGAGGCATACTAGGGACATGGTTTTGTCTATGTATCCACACATGCATTTAAGTCTCCGATCAATACAATTATAGCATTGATAATAAACGATTATCATGAACAAGGAAATATGATAATAACTAATTTATTATTGCCTCTAGGGCATATTTCCAACATTGGTATTATGTCTTCTGATTGTTGTCTTGAATGTTTTCTTGATATCTTCATACTTGTATTCAGGTGTCCCCTGGCAGGCCTTGCCGCTGGTGTGGCTACAACTTCCCGTGCACAAGAAAGGGGTCCTAAAAGACCCAAACTTTAGTACACAAACAGTTCCAGGCTATTATATTATCTGTTTTGGATGTTTTATATGCATTAATATGCTATTACATATTATTTTTGGGACTAACCTATTAACCTAGTGCCCAGTGCAACTTTTTGTTTTTTCCTTGTTTTTGAGTATTGCAGAAAAGGAATATCAGATGGAGTCCAAAAAGAAATAAAATTCTACGATGATTTTTCTTGGACCAGAAGGAACCCGGGAGACTTGGAGAAGAGGCCAGAAGACCCACGGGTGGGCCACAAGCCACCTGGGCGCGCCCCCTAGCTTGTGGGCCACCCGTAGCTCCTCCAACCCTAATTATTTGCCTATAAATTCAGGAATATTCCCCAAAACCAAAAAGCGCCATGATAATACTTTTCTGCCGCCATCTTGGAGCCTTTTCCGGTAATCTGCTGGAGGGGGATTCGATCATGAAGGGCATCTACACCAACACCATTGCCCTTCCGATGATGCGTGAGTAGTTCACCATAGACCTTCGGATCCATAGCTAGTATCTATATGGCTTCTTATCTCTCTATGCTATTCAATACCATGTTCTCCATGATCTTCATGGAGATCTATCCGATGTAATACTCTTTTGCGGTGTGTTTGTTGAGAGCCGATGAATTGTGGGTTTATGATCAGATTATCTATGAATATTATTAGAATATTTTATGAATCTTTATATGCATGATTTCATATCTTTGCAAGTCTCTTCGAGTTATTGGTTTGGTTTTGCCAACTACATTGGTAATTCTTGCAATGGGAGATGTGCTTAGTTTTGGGTTCAATCTTGTTGTGTCCTCACCTAGTGACAAAGTAGGGGTAGCGAGGCATGTATTTGTATTGTTGCCATCAAGGATAAAAAGATGGGGTTTTCATCGTATTTCTTGAGTTTATCTCTCTACATCATGTCATCTTACTTAATGTGTTACTCTGTTCTTCATGAACTTAATACTCTAGATGCAGGCAGGAGTCGGTCGATGTGTGGAGTAATAGTAGTAGATGCAGAATCGTTTTGGTCTACTTGACATGGACGTGATGCCTATATGCATAATAATTGCCTTGGATATCATCATAACTATGCGCTTTTCTATCAATTGCTCGACAATAATTTGTTCACCCACTGTATTATTTTCCTTCAAGAGAGAAGCCTCTAGTGAAACCTATGGCCCTCGGGTCTATTTTCCATATTATATTTTTAGATCTATAAACCAAAAATTCCTTGATGCAACTTTATTTACTTTTATTTAGTTTTACTTCTAGCAATCTTTTATATCTATCTCTATCAGATCTCATCCTTGCAAGTAACCATGAAGAGATTGACATCCCCTTTATAGCGTTGGGTGCAAGTGTTTGATTGTTTGTGTAGGTGCATAAATTGGGGCCTTGCTTGTACCTCCTGCTGGATTGATACCTTGGTTCTCAACAAGTGAGGGAAATAGTTATCTACTTTGCTGCATCACCCTTTCCTCTTCAAGGGAAAACCAATGCAAGTTCAAGAAGTAACAACCAACTTTTGGGTACCCTGTTTCTAAGAATCGGATTTTCCGAGTTTTAGGAATCGGTCTCACCAAGTTTTGGTAACTTCCTAGGTCAACCAAATTGGACCCACCGAGATTTATATTTCGGTCTCACCAAAACGCCAAAAGTTGCCACATTTTACACTAGCCGATGCAACCGAGTTTTTGTTTTGGTTTCACCGAGTTGGGCAATAATGTTGTAACAATTGCATTTTTTAGATGCATGTATATACCTCTCCACCCACCTCTCACTCGTAGAGGAAGCACTCAGAACAGACCAACATTTGCCCCATCCATTTTCTGAGAGAGAATCGCCTACTCATGTGTTGAGATCAAGATCTTCCACTCCAACCATATGAATCTTGATTTCTAGCCTCCCCAAGTTGCTTTCCACCCAATTGACGTGGCTTGAGACTGCGTCGATATTTCCTCAAAGAGGAAGGGATGATTTAGCACAGCGACAATAAGTATTTCCCTCGGTTATGAAACCAAGGTATCAATCCGTAAAGAAAGATCATGCACCCACGTAGACAGCACCTGCACACAAATAACAAATACTTGCAACCTGACACATAAGAGAGATTGTCAAGCTCTCAACGATAAAAAGATAGATTAGGTAATGATAGTTTTGGCAAATAGATCTCGCAAGAACACAAAATAAAATAAGTAAACAAAAAGTGCAACGAGTTTTTTTTGGATTAATAGATCTGAAAACAAAAAGGCAAAATAGTAGATCGGAAAGCAATATGTTGGAAAAGTAGACCCGAGTGACAGGGATATACCCCATGGTATGACCCGACCTGGCGACTCACAGGAGACCCGGCCGAAGACATGACATCTTATTAATGACCCAGCCAGGCAACTCATAGGAGACCCGTTAAAGACATGACATCTTATTTATGACCCGGCAAGCGGGTCACAGGATGACCAAGCCCAAGACCCAGCGGGTGAGCCGGCACCAGGCGGCTCACAAGAGAAGGCCCATAGGAGAAGGCCCACAAGAGAGAAGGATTCCCTTAAAGGAAATAAGACCCGGAGTAGGATTCGTGAGAGACTGGTCCTAATTCTACTCCTAGTAGGACTCTATTTGTAAACCTACCCTCTCCACTTATATAAGGAGGGGTAGAGCACCCCTAGAGGGAGAAGTTCTCAAGGGACACAAGTCTACAAGTTTAGACAACACAAGAGATTAGAGACAGACAGATTAGAGGCTCTCGTGATTAGAGGTAGCAATTAGCACCCTTGTAACCGAGAGATCTTCATCATCATCAATACCAAACAAGCAGGACGTAGGCTTTTACCTCAATCGGAGGGGCCGAACCTGGGTAAAACTCCGTGTCTTCTCGATTCCGATCAACCTCTTCAAGCCGCCACGTAGTTGCGTCTCGCCCCGAACCTAAGTCCGTTGACCCGGACATCTGCCGTGACAAATCCACGACAGTTGGCGCCCACCGTGGGGCGCGCACAGTGGTATCACGTTTTTGGAGGGATTCCTTCAGGGATTGAGAAGGTAGCGATTCGTCAGATGAAGAAGAGCCGGCACGGAGCAATAGTGCATGGTGATTTTGATGGTTTCAGATTAAAGAGCCGGTGTGGAAGGATTGACATTATCTCCATGGCGAGCAATTAGAACAGTATATACGATAATTAGACGAGAGTTAAGTTGCATCTGCGTGTGTTGTCGCATGCGTCCCTTGGCGATCCTTCAATTCCGACCAGAGATCAATTTCCTTTTCTGCAGCCACACGTTGCCAAATCCAACCTGCGTTCCAATACGTTCGTGTGGCTTATCTGAATCGGCATATGATTACAGTTGTTTTATGACCGTTCCATCAAGTGCTGCTGCAAGTCGTCGAATTATGCTACTCTTCCGTGTACAGGATCAAGTCCCGAGTACAAAAGGCTGATCGGTTTTCTGCTGCATCACGTGATCAAACGTATCGAAGTTGCTGCTGCTACTTTCTTCAACCATCTACCTCTCACGTGGTGGTTAAGGCTCACTACAAGATCAGGAACGTTGGGCAGATGTATCTGTGCTCATGTGCTTTGTATGAGAAAAAGACAAACTGTTTACTCTAAAAACCCATCACGTGGAGGAGTTCCAAGCATCGATGGGTCAACGCTTGGTGATGGAACACTACAAAGACTGATGGATGACGGACACTGTTTGGACGTGGAGTCCTAGCTAGTACAGTTCCACGATTTGGAATTTTTCCTCTCGCCCTTATGCCCTATGAAAATCAGGTGCTACTTACACTGGATGATCCGGCTGAGATTGCGCCAAATCATCCACCCCGCCTCCTCTCTGGTTGCCCGCCAACTACACTACACGCGCCTCCGGCCAGCTGCCCGTGAAGAAAAAGCAGGGGGGCGGCTCCGGTTAATTGGGAAATAGACAAGGAGTGGGGGTTGGACGTGAGCTAATACCAGTATTATCCAATACCAACGTCTGTGTTTAGCGGAAAAAGTACTACACCGGTAATTCACAGATCAGTCTATATGTCTGTTCATGCGTCCGCGTTCGCACCTGCTCTGCCTCCATTGCTGAAAACCGCATGTACTGCTCGACCTTGCTCGGCCGCCTTTGCCTCGCCATGAGCCGCCGTTCCGCCTTGAGCCGCCGCTACTGTGGGGCACGCGTACGGTGGCTTGTGTTTTGAAGGGATCGGGAAGCTCACGATTTGCCAGATAAGAAAAGATAGTGCAGAAGGATCTACATTGGCTACGAGTTCAACAACAACGAATGTTCAGTACTCTGCCTGCAGGCTGCCACGACGGCGGCCACCTCTTACCCTTCGCCCCATCTCGGCTACACCCCGCTAGCTACTTTGCGCCTGCGCAAGCCGCCAGCCACGACCTGCCGTGGTCTCTGCTCCGTCCGCCGCACACCACCGACGGGCTCCGCCTCACCGGCGGTACCCGCACCGCCAGCCGGCCCCGCTCCGCGCATCCGTCTGCCCGCCTCGCTGGAATCGCTGGCCCGCTGTCGGCTCGCTCCCCCGGTTCTGCCCCAAGATGCGCCCGTTGCTCCTCGCCTGAGCTGGCCTTCGGCGTGCCAGGTCCTGCGGTCCGTGGCCGCCTCGGCTCGCCAAAGTGACCCGGCAGTTTGGATTAAAAAAAGTGGGGAGTCGGTTAAAAAAAATGAAGGAAGGCCATGTGGGTGCTACTACCGCTTTGAAAGGGCATCCGGCGAGACGACGATTACAGAACATCTGTCATTCAAACAAAACAAGTGATGTCTATCATATGTGTTCTATCATATATATTAACTTTTCTGTGAGAACGATTACTTTGGTCAGTGCTATTTTTACGCAGGGCCATTATTCACTGCAAAAAGGGGTATTATACCACAGAGACGGAGCACACGTCAGCATCATTTTGTATTGCTATTCGTTCGTGTCGCGGCTGCACCGGCTTACAACACCGTGGTTACCTCCCGCAACAGCACCGGTTTACAAGGCCGTGGACGTCTCTCGCCATCAGCGACCGGCTTACAACGCCGTAGCCAATTCTCGCCGCCCGCACCGGCTTACAAATGCCATGGCCGTCTCTCATTATCCGCACTGGCTTATAAACGCCATGGCATATTTCACAAACAGGGCCGGCTTACAATGCCGCGGTTGGTTTCTATGCCTACATCAACCTATCAATGCAGTGCTCGCCGGTATGAGCCGTCCGACGGACAGGCGCACAAGTCGCCACCACTACAGTTTGGTTCACTTTAAAAAACCAGCCGGAACGAACCATCGACCGGGTCATTGAAGCAATTCATACGGGATCATTTATAACCCGCCACGGCCAACCTCAACTTTCAATGGGGATTCTCAAGCCGCCTCTTCGAGTCAACTTAAGACTCGGGGGCTACAGACATGGCAAGACACATTTGATCGTTTTCAACGAGAACCCCGGGTCATGGCAAAGGTAACCCAATCTTGGGGGCTACTACATTATTGGCGGATGATTAAAAGTTGCCCAAGAGGACGGACCACCGTGATGCACCATTCAAACATGGGTGCCCGGATCATTGGATCATCATAAAGACATTCGGAGCTTCTGTCGTTTCTTCATACAAGATAGGCAGCTTACAAGATTGATGCTGCTCCGCTATGTGACCTGCATGCCTTACCGGTTAATCTCGCCTAGAGAGCGTGAGCCGGTTCAAAGAATTGACGGCCAATCTCACTTAGAGACCCTGAACCGGCTAAGATTGAGGTGACCCGCTGAACTCTTACCAGTCAATCTCGCCTAGAGACCCTGAGCCGGTTCAAGAAATTGACGGCCAATCTCGCCTAGAGACCCTGAGCCGGTTCAAGAAATTGACGGCCAATCTCGCCTAGAGACCCTGAGCCGGTTCAAGAAATTGACGGCCAATCTCGCCTAGAGACCCTGAACTGGTGTGAATTCAAGCATCGAATCATAGTTTGGTTACATTAAGCGTTGTTGTTGATGGAGGCTTCTTACCTTTGGTATAGATTATAGTACCCTAAGACAACAGCGTGTACACCAAATTCTAGTTTCTTATCAACTGCGGCCATCGAAGGGGGCTTCTTACCGACGGGTATCGCTTATCTCACCCTAATGGCCGGCTTTATGCCGCTTCCGGTTACTTATTAACCGCGGTTGTCGAAGGGGGCTTCTTACCAACGGGTTCGCTTATATCACCCTAACAACCGGCGTTTACGCCAAAATTCAGTTGCTTATCAACTGTAGCTGTTGAAAGAGGCTTCTTGCCTTCGGGTATAGCTTACTTCTCCTTTCAAACAGCCGTCTTTATGCCGTCTCAGGCTAATTATTAGCCGCGGCTATCGATGGAGGCTTCTTGCCTTGGGGTATAGCTTGCATTTCCCATCGACAGCCGGCGTTCGCTATATTCTTACCAGTCAATCTCGCTTAAGAGACCCTGAGCCGGTTGAAATTGACGGCCAATCTCGCCTAGAGACCCTGAGCTGGTTCAAGAAATTGACGGCCAATCTCGCCTAGAGACCCTGAGCCGGTTCAAGAAATTGACGGCCAATCTTGCTTAAGAAACCCTGAGCCGATTCAAGAAATTGACGGTCAATCTCGATAGGGACCCTGAACTAGTATGAGTTCAAAGCATCGAATCCACGCAGAAGAACCATCATATGAGTTTTTTGAGGAAAGCAAGATCATCATCACATCTTGCATCATGCCGGCTTATCGAGCCGGGTCAGAGCAAGGTTATGAGAAAATGAGCAATGTTATGAAAGGTATACATCTCGGGTTGAGCTTCTTTAAGCCGTCCTCACAACAATGCAGAATATATTCTGTCTTGTTCATTTTTGCAGGTTTATCTCTTAAAGATGATCCGCCGTTAAAGTATTCTGCAAAAGCAAATGGATTTTTTAATAGCCAACATGGCTGGATCTTCATGGTTTATCATAACCAGTAATAAATGATTGGGATTTTTTTAAACCAGCTCGGAGAAATTATTACCTTTCAAGAGCCACCCTGTCAGATATAATGTCGTGTCATCTAATTGGCCGGTTCTCGGATTTCTTTAATTGTGCTCTGTAGTAATCTACAACACTCATGGATTTCTCAAACTTATATTTGTCGGGTTGCATTGCAACCACGAGTAGGAATTTCATGTCAAAAGACAAAGGAATTATTCCAGGATATTCATTCCGGGTTATATTACAACCATGGTCAAAGATTCATTCAACAAATTGTGGTGAGTCGTATTATTCTCACATAGTCCTGAGTCGCCGCAGGCAGATGACCCGGCACTTGGGGGCTACACTATTCAAGTCTAGTTTTATATCAAATATGCAAGTCCCATGTCGCTGCAAGCATGCACCACGACACTTGGGGGATAATGCAAGCCGACTTTCAAATTATTGCATCGACCATATTATCTCAAGAAAATGAACCGGCCCTTCTATATCTTTCTAAAAAGTCCCAGCCCAGTAATTCTTACTGACCCGGCACTTGGGGGCTACGCCGCTCAGATCAGATTTTATAAAGTCCCAAGTCGTCACAGGCGTACGACCCGACACTTGGGGGCTACAGTATTCAGCTGTTCCAACAGATTAAAAGATTCAAATTGAAGACCCGGCGCATCACATTCTGATGAGCCGGCCCTTGGGGGCTACACCTGCCGAAGCTTTCTGATGAGCCGGCCCTTGGGGGTTAGACCTGCCGAAGCAATATAAGATATAAGGCAATTATAAGTCCCAGGTTGCTGCAGGCAGGACAACCCGACACTTGGGGGTTACACAGTCCAAAATGTTATTTGCAAAGCACCAAGTTATCATGGATAATCTCGGAGCTTGGGGGCTACAGGTAATATGGACATATCAAAAACTTTGAGGAGAATTTTCAAGATATTAAATATGGAGTTCAGTTGTTAGACCCGGCGTCACCAACACTTATGACCCGGTGTTATCAAAAGATCATAGCCCGCCAGAGTTTATATAAGCCGCCCTGCTTCACAAAACAATGGAAGTCCGGTTCTACAGCAGATGGATTTTCATCTCAATATTTATCGAAGTCAGCAGGATTCTTGTTATTTAACCCGGAGTCACCAACGATAATGACCCAGCATCATCAATGATTAAGACCCGGCGGAGATGACCCTCCAAGAGAATTGGAAGCCGACTCAATGGCATATGGGTGTTCTATTCTTAATATTTTTCAAAAGACATTGACAAAGAAAGATGATTATCAAGATGACTCGTTCATATGGAGAAAAGACCTGGATTTCTGAGAAGCCATTTTATAAGCCGGACAAAGGAGCAAGCCGGCCACTTAACATATTTGTTACTCTTATTTCAGGAGCTTACCATGAATAAATTCAAGCTAACCTGGGGGCTAATGACAGGGATATACCCCATGGTATGACCCGACCTGGCGACTCACAGGAGACCCGGCCGAAGACATGACATCTTATTAATGACCCGGCCAGGCAACTCATAGGAGACCCGTTAAAGACATGACATCTTATTTATGACCCGGCAAGCAGGTCACAGGATGACCAAGCCCAAGACCCGGCGGGTGAGCCGGCGCCAGGCGGCTCACAAGAGAGAAGGATTCCCTTAAAGGAAATAAGACCCGGAGTAGGATTCGTGAGAGACTAGTCCTAATCCTACTCCTAGTAGGACTCTATTTGTAAACCTACCCTCTCCACTTATATAAGGAGGGGTAGAGCACCCCTAGAGGGATAAGTTCTCAAGGGACACAAGTCTACAAGTTTAGACAACACAAGAGATTAGAGACACACAGATTAGAGGCTCTCGTGATTAGAGGTAGCAATTAGCACCCTTGTAACCGAGAGATCTTCATCATCATCAATACCAAACAAGCAGGACGTAGGCTTTTACCTCCATCGGAGGGGCCGAACCTGGGTAAAACTTCGTGTCTTCTCGATTCCGATCAACCCCTTCAAGCCACCACGTAGTTGCGTCTCGCCCCGAACCTAAGTCCGTTGACCCGGACATCTGCCGTGACAAATCCACGACACCGGGGGTCGTAGGTTTCAGTAGTGGCTTCTCTCATGAGTATAGCGCACGGTGGGTGAACAAATTACTCTTGGGAAATTGATAGAAGATCAAATAATCATAATGATATCCAGGCAATGATCATTATATAGGCATCATGTCCAAGATAAGTAGACCGAAACAATTCTGCATCTACTTCTATTACTCCACACATCAACCGATATCCAGCATGCATCTAGCGTATTAAGTTCATGGAAAAAAGGAGTAATGCAATAAGAACGGTGACATGATGTAGACAAGATCTATTCATGTAGGAATAGACCTCATCTTCTTATCCTTAATGGAAAATATACATGTGTGCCTTGTTGCCCCTTATATCACTGGGAAAGAACACCGCAAGATCGAACCCATCACAAAGCACCTCTTCCCATGTCAAGAAAAATCGATCTAGTTGGACTAACTAAACAAAAGATTCAAAGAAGAAATACGAGGCTATGAGTTATCATGCAAATAAGAGATCAAAGAGGACTCAAATCATATTCATGGACAGAAACTGATCATGAACTCAAAATTCATCAGATCCCAACAAACACACCGCAAAAGTCATTACATCAAATAGATCTCCAAGAGACCATTGTATTGAGAAACATAGAGAGAGAGGAAGCAATCTAGCTATCGCCAACAGACCCGTAGGTCTATGGTGGACTACTCACGCATCATCGGAGAAGCACCCATGAAGATGGTGCACCCCTCTATGATGGTGTTAGATTGGATCTCGCGGTTCTGGAACTTGTGGCGGCTCGAATTGTGTTTCGTCGACTCCTCTAGGGCTTTCTAAATATTTGGGAATTTATAGGCTTGATAGTCGGTCGAGGGGAGTCCCAAGGTGGGCACGCTCCATGAGGTCGCGCCAGGGGCCTTTGGCGCGCCCTCGTGGAGGGTGGCCACCCTGGGCCCCCTCTCTCGTAGTTGTTTGGCCCATCCTGGTTCTTTTGGTCCACAAAAAATCTCCGAAAATTTCCATGATGTTTGGGCTCTGTTTGGTATTGATTTTCTACGAAGTAAAAAACAAGGAAAACCAATAAGTAGCACTTTTGCACTGTGTCAATAGGTTAGTCCCAAAAAATGATATTGAGTTGCTATAAAAACATTGTAAAACATCCAAGATTGATAATATAACAGCATGGAACAAGCAAAAATTATAGATACGTTGGAGACGTATCACCAATCAACCTCTTATACCAAGCCAAATCTATGAGAGAGTGATTGTGTGTCAAGGAGACTATATTTTGAAGCACAAGAGCAAGGAGTTCATCATTCTTACCACATCTATTACCTTTTGGAGAGTGGTGTCTCCTAGATTGGTTAGGCATCGCTTGGGAGCCTCCGTCTTCATGTGTGGAGTTGAACCAAGAAGTTTGCAAGGGAAAGGAGATCGCCTACTTCGTGAAGATCTAACCCAAGTGATGCTAGTCCTTCGTGGATGCAAGGCGTGATGGAATAGACAAGGTTGCTTCTTTGTGGACCCTTATGGGTGGATCCCTCAGTGGACTCTCGCGATCGCTATCCTCTGTGGGTTGAAGTCTCCATCAACATGGACATACGATAGCACCACCGGTCAAAACCACGGGAAAAATCTTCATGTCTCCAATTGCATTTGATCCTCCTATCCCTTCCCTCTACTTATATGTGCATGTCTTTACTTTCCGCTGCTATACTCTTAGACTTGCATGTGTAGGGTGTACTTGACATGATATAATTGCTAAAACTTGCCAGCATCTAAAATTGGGAAAATGCTACATTTATTTTGTCAAGTAGTCTAATCACCCCCCTCTAGACATACTTTGGATCCTACAACGGCTTTCCATGCGATCGCGGGTGCTTGCATGGTTGGCCGTACAACGTGTTGTTGAACCTTCCCCCTTTTTTCAAGCTAACATGTTGCTGTGGGGTTCATGCGATCGCTCATACAAGCTCGACCGGTCGCATGATACACCGTCGTTCATTTTATCGCCAAAATCTTCATCTATGAAGAGTCATACAGCCACGCAAACGGCTACAGGCGCTCGCATGGAATGTCGTCGCTCAATCTGTCTCCATCATTGTTTTCGTTTGCTTCTCATAGAATCGCACATATGACGACACTAGTTGTACGAGACATCGTCTTTTTCTCCAGATACTCCTTCATCAATTAGTTCCTTGGTGGTTTTCCTCCCCTGAAAAGTTAGTGATGAAAATCTCCAAGTACTGACGAAAACTTCAATGATTCGGTCTTGAGATTAAATAGGTGTAACTAGACAAAAACAAATACTATGCCAATATTCACACCTAAGTTACAGTAGTATATTATTATCATTATTTATTTTCATACCTTTTGTTTTTCTCCCAAGGGGTTCAGCTTCCTTGACCGTGATAAAACTCACCTCTTCCACTTTTTCTTTTTCTTTTTGTTCATCAGCGAGGTATAGCTTCAAATGTTGTCCATTCACGATACAAGGTCCATACTTTCCCCCTTTCAATTGAATAACTCCGGAATTATAAACTTCCTCAATCTCATATGACCCTTCCTAGCGAGACCCAAGTTCCTCTGAAACAATTTGAGACGAGAGTTAAATAGGAGGAACTTGTCTCTCGTAGCAAATGTTCGCTTCAGTAGCTTACGATCATGCCACATTTTAACTTTCTCCTTAAAGAACCAGACACTCTCATAAGGACTATTCGGAAGTTCTCCTAGAGCATGTATATCTAGCAGTCTTTTTTCTCTTCCTTGAGATTGAAATTTATATTTTTGACCAGCCAATACTGCTTGCTGCAACCTACAAGGCATACATGATCCAAGCAGCCTTGCGAGCTAATCGATGCAAAAGTACACAACATAACATAAACGTATAAGCAAGCAAGCTGTTAGATTCATTCTATCACCTACCAAACGCTTAAATGTACGCATGTACATGCATTCTGATAATCTATTCCTGGTGAGGAACACACACGCGATGCAGAAGAACTGAAGGAGAAGTCAGTGAGAACGATTTACAACATGAAGCACGGAACATGAAGTTCGTTCGCGGATGGTTCAACCATGTGGAGCGTGAACATGAGGGAGTGAAGCTTGTATGGTTGGCGATCTGGTGTAACATGGATAGAAGACGGTGGCGAATGGGCATGATGACGGCTCGTAGGTGAGCACGCTAACATGATAGTCATTAATTTTGTCAAAGTCACCAATCCCAACCTCTCACTACCATCTCACCAAATCATGTCCTAAAAACGACTGAAGATTCAAAACGACCAAAGTAAGAAAGGTCACGGTACCAATTTGACAGATTTTAATGTCGAGGTTTGTTTCATTCTAGCTCTACAACTTCAAGATTTATTTCAGGATTTTTTTTAGAGTACACCAATAGTGTACAATAGTTTTATAGAAGAGAGAAAAACATTTACAAGAGACTTATTGGGGATGCGGACATCCCAGCGAGCAATACAACTCAACGCCCACACCAGGTAAGTCTGAGCCTACTCTCTCACAAATCAATTGTGTACACCACCTCCTAGCCCAACCTCTTTCCACTCACATACCTCCTCCAAAATGTGATTGTGTAGTTGGATCACAATTTTGAATTGCTTCGATCGGTCGAAGACCCTGGCGTTCCTTTGTTTCCATAGTGACCATGCCACAACGACAACAACAATGTCAAAGCCTCTCTTGTTAGCTCCCTGAAAGGTAGATCGGGCTTGAAGCCACCAGTCAAGGGTGGAGTCTTGAGGTTTCGGGCTTCGCACGTTGATGTTGAGTGAGGTCAAACAACGATGCCAAACTTCTCTCGCATATCTGCATATAATGTGAATGTGCTCCGCATTGTCCTCGTCTTGGAGACAAATGTAGCATGCGAAAGGACTATCTTGCAATCCATGTCTCACGCGATGATCGGAGGTCTAGATCCGGTGTTGCACGCATGGATTTTGCATTTCAAGGGTGCCCAGCTCCGCCAAATGCACGCAACAAAAGGAGTCCGCTGGAGATCCTAGCAAAGCCCGTCGTAAACTGATCTGGTTGTGTACATTCCCGATGAATCACTCAGCCAATCAAAGGCATCAGAGGTGTTGGGTCTCTCTAGACAATGGAAATCTCCTATTGCAGGTGGATGAGTTGAATGTGTGTAGAGAAAGTGAGGTCCCATGCACGTTACTAGCCCAACTAGTGTTGTTCAAGGCCTGATGGATGGTGCGCATGTTCCTGATGTGTTGGTCTACACAACATACAACTAGAGGGGCGATACCGACAGTACCAAACACATGGATCCACCTGTCTCGCCAGAAAAAGAGTCCTTAACCAGGCTATCAAACACCTGTATCGCCTCCTTATCAATGATCAGAGGGATACCTTGCCACGGTTTCTCAGGGTCCAATCCTCGTAGCAATTCCCACCGCACTCGCAAAGCAAGAGCTTGGAGCTGCGGATCTTTCACTCCAAGGCCCCCGAAAACTAACTGATCGACAGATGTTTTCCCAAGCAACCAAACAATGTCCTCCATTTACTCTCTCCTGCGCCTTCATGATTTATTTCAGACTTCACTTGCCAAAACAACACACCACCATCTTTTTGCTGATCGTGGTGGCCTGCACTCCCTCCCCGACTTACCAATGGGTCCCACATGACAAAAACTGCATTGAGCGACACGTCCAATCTATTTCCGACGCCACGTGCAAAACAAAACCGGTGCCACTATGAAATTGTAATCCCAATTGAACAAGAGAGCTTTCATCCCTGGGGAGCTTATGGTGAATTAAAGGATATATACTACTTCTCTTTTGAATTAGGTTTTCTTTTTTTGCACCATCTATCTATCTATCAAGATGGCGGCGACACGATGGCGTCGTTGGGATTGGCGAAGCATCTGGAATGAACTGGAGGTATGTGGTGATGCGTGGGAGCAAGACATACATGTTTGAATTAGTCCCAATACGAGCGAGTCCACATAAATTTGATGCCTCCAAGCTTGCGTAAACAAATATAAGAAGTACAACAATGTAACACAACTTTAGAGGCCAAGAGGAGACGCGACGTCGCCACCGTCCTTCCCTATGTTGTACTCCCTCCGTTTCAAAATAGTTGTCGTTGGGGCATATTTCCGACCAGGTGAAAATGAGGTAAAGTACCAAAATACCCCTGATTTGAAAATGAAAAAGATCGTCGTCTTCCTGCCTCCGCCAGGCTCCGCCCTTGTCAGGCTCCTCCACTAGGCTCCGCCCCTCGCCAGGCTCCCCCGCCCTCATGCAGGCTCCCTCGCCCCTCCTCTAGGCTTCGCCCCTCGCCAGGATCCCCTGTCCCCTTGCAGGCTCCCTCGCCCCTCCTCCAGTCCCCTCTGCCAGGCCCCTGCATCTCCTCGTCGCATCTGTATCTCCTCGACGCCCCTGCATCTTCTTGTCGCCCTGCATCACCTACGAGATCCATCACGAACCTTGTTGAGCAGCAGATCCTCAGCACGTCAGGGGAGACCTTGTTGAGTAGCAGATCCTCCGCACATCAGGGGAGACCTTGTTGAGCAGTGAGGGGAGACCTTGTTGAGTGGTGGATCCTCAACACGTGAGGGGACCTTGTTGAGCAGCAGATTCTCAACACATTAGGGGAGAAGCAGTGGAACCTTGTTGAGAAGCAGATCGTCAGCATCATCGGCAACATCTTCGGTTGAATCAGTGCAACAGAGCATCAGGTCGTCGCCATGATTTGAGCAGCAAAATCACCAATTGGATCCAGCAGCAGATCATCAGATCCTGCAGTGAGCAGCATTAGCAGGTCCAGCATTTGTGCAATAGCAACAATAAATCAGATTAGCAGCAGCCATCAGCTACTCCATTAGCATACAGATCAGAAACTATAGCAGCTACAACATATCAGATCAACAACAACTAGAGCATATCAAATCAACATCAGCTACAACAGATCAAATCATTATCTATTCCAAATTGGAGTAATTTGATTGAATGGAGTGGTTGGAGATCATATTAGTACATTTATTTGAATAGAGTAACTTGGATTACAACATATGAGTAACTTGGAGTACTTCGAAATGGATTTTGATTTGAATTGTACTCCAACCGAAGAGGACGACATACCTGGAAGAGATCATGATGATCAAGATTGTGATTTAAACATGGTAGAAGAAGAAGATCCCATTGAAGATGCATGCGGTGAGTACTCAAAGAACATGCATTCAAATAGAGATCATGAGCATGTTCACTTTGATATTGTACTGAAGTTTACTCCAATTACAATCTTATGATCATGCATTCAAATAGAGATCATGCATTGAAATGGAGTAAAAAGATCATGAACATGTGCATGAGTAACTACAGTGGTCTATAGCACTTGACCCTCTCCTTCTTCTGCTATGGAAAAAATTGCAAGCGAGAAGTGCATTAGTAGTACTATTCAGATACATCAGCCAACAATAGGAACACATGATGTTAAACTCCAAAAAATAAATTAAAAATACCTCTGCACAACAAAGCATCTGTTTGTTATCACAGCTTTTCCATTTGCGACAGTATAAAAAAATGTGATGTACTCCTATTGTAGCAACAAGAGATTTGAGGAATCACATGCTCAATCCAGTAAGCTACCAACATTAATGAATTTGTAGCTCAAGTCAAATCAGATGTCAGTCAAGATGTTTATTAATAGATTATATAATTTTTCAATGTTTAAAGAAGCATAAGTAAAGGGGACAGCAGGGCGAGAGTATATTTTGTATTTTTGTTAAGAGAATATTATCAACAATCATTTCAGTTGGCATGAGTTACCATAGATCATGTAGTCTTATACTCCATGAGTAACTATAGTAGCATGAGTAACTACAGATGCATGATGAAAATTTCAGCTACAACCATTTGTTTGAAAAAGGAGTACAAAATTTCCAATTACAACCAATTGTTTGAAATTTTCAGTTGACTTTAATTGAATATTTTCAATTAAGTTTCACTGAATATTTGCAGATCAGTTGATCATTTAACGAGTACTCCCTCATTTGATCATTTGATCATTTCTTTGTTTTATCATTTCGTCATTTGATCATTTCATCTTTGTTATATTTTTTGATGCAGATGTTCAGCAAGTTTCTAAAAAGAACAAAACCCTCAATGACCAGCAAAAATTTGCTCCTTATGTAGCATTGCACACACTGTGTATGAGTAGAGGAGGCACATTTAAGAGAACGGATACCCAAGACATTGCAATTTTTTTGGAGTAGGTGTCTGGAATATACAAAGAATTTGAAGGAAAGCAATGTTCCAAATTAAAGAGAAAGAGAAAGAGAAGAGAGTAGGAAGAGGTTGTTGATTTGGAGTACAAATGTCCAAACATACTCCATCTATAGCTACTAGGAGTACAACACATCACCTACTGAACTTTGCATCTACCCATCCAAGAATTACTCCTACTCCAAAAATTACTCCATTAACTGAATTTTTCGTGCATTAAGCCATTAACTGAAATTAAGTTTGTGTAGAAAATTAATAGAATTTTCATAACTGACAACAACGTAGTCATCTCAACAACACCTTATTGAAATTAAAGGAAAAGGCTCAGTTATTTAATTGAATGAAAAGGTTTAGTTACTAACGTAATTGAGCTGTTCAGTACACTTCAGTGCATCAAGGAGTAAATACCTACCCAAAATACATTCAGGGAAACCAGGATCTTCAGATAACAGTTGAAAACACAATGAGGGAGAGCACATATAGCTCTTGCAAGAATCCCAGCTACCTAAGCTCCGACACAATGAACCCCTTGAGTGACACGTTCGCCAACCTCCTACAAAGCATGGACTCAAATTCATCACCCAAATGTTAGTCAACGAACCCTCTATAGTCTTTACCCCTAATTAATCCAACATCGGATGAGTTTAAGAGAACATATTCAGTCAACATAACACTTGATTCAGCAAAAAAGGGTACCACATGTCCACATTGGTCATAATTCAGCAAAAAAGAGTATTGTAGTTCAGGAAAGAACTGTACTACTCCTCTCCTATTCGGTCAACATATTGAGAATACATCACGCTTATGATGGAACTGTAATTCTCAACATATTCAGTCAATGTACTGTAATTCAGGCACCCAATATTGTACTGTAATTCACGCTCTGGATGGAACTGTACCAGAGTCGACATATTCAGTCAACATCACAAAGAATTGCAATTACTCAGCATGGTCGTGGATAGGAGAGAGGTCGTGACATGCTCCGGCGCTACTCCCCTGCTCCGACGACAACGACGACGTGGAGGCTCCGGCACTGCTCCGCTGCTCCGACGCGTCAGATTCGCCGCTCTGCTGCTCCGACGCCGCTCTAGAGCCGCTCGGGCTATGCACCACATTGACCCACCCTAGCGTAGATCTAGCTCTGGTGCCGCTACACATCCAAACCTCTGTTGTAGAGAAGCTCATCGCTAGCGCAAAAAGAATCATTTTTTTTACCTATGGGTTGTGAGTGAAGGCGGGGTGGTGGGGAGAAAGGGCCGGTGGAAGAGGCCGGCGACGGGGAGGAGAAGAGGTGGACGACGGGAAGGATAAGAGGACGACCAGGAGGAGGGGGGACGACATGACGAGAAGAGAGAGCGGCCGGTGATCGAGAGGACAAGTGTCGTGGGAACGAACACCTATGGTATCACGGCGACCCCTTTTGGTTCGGCGGGGGGCGAACTGTCACAAAGAGCCGGTCTGGTAAGCGGCGCACGGGGAGTTTTTACCCAGGTTCGGGCCGCACGGATGCATAAAACCCTACTCCTGCTTGGTTGTATTGATCGTGTACTAGGGTTCCACTACAAGAGCGCCATGAACGGCTGCTACAGGAGCTTGGTCACCTCCAGTTGTGTAACTGTCGGGCTGCTCGGTTGTCTAACCATCTAACTGTCTGATTGTCTGACCTTCCAAAAGTCCTTCTCTGTAACGCCTTGCGCCTCCTTTTATACTTAAGGGGATCCAAACAGTGGCGTACAGTGTGCACACGAGATGCACAGTGTTGCTACAGTGCTATCGTACCTAACTCTAGCGGAGTAGGACAAGAGCATTCAATGCACCGTCAGGCGCCTTAGTCCGTCAGTGGGACGGGACGGGGCCCCGTCCCATTGGCGCCGCTTAGCTCCCTCCAACGTTGGCGCCGCAACACGCGTCTAGGCGGATCGACACCTAGCCTGTGCGCTGGCGGTGCTTGCCGAGGCCTTGCCTTGTCGGGTCTTTGCCTTGCAGGGGGGCCTCACTTCGCGTGGGGGCTCTACAACCCTCCCAGCAAGGTCTTGCCGGTAGTCTTGGGTCTTCTGTGCTGGTGTTTGATAAATCTTCGCTGGGCCCTGCCGCCGGGGTGGCTACTACTGCCTGTGCACAAGTAAAGGGGCACTAGATGGCCCAAAAACTCTAGTGCACCGACAGGAGCCCCTGGGCCTGGGCCATACATGTCACGAGGTGTTGTTGGGCTAGGCCCAACCAGTGCATGGGCACGTGTGGTAGGGCCTTGTAGTTGTGATCATTGCGCTCGCTGCGCTTCCCCACGACGCCCATTGAATGCGGGTAGTGGGATACATGTGTGGCGCGGCCGTTACAGCAGTGCGCCTACGGAACGTTTCCATATTATCTTGTTTTTCGTAAAAGAGACCGCCCCACGCCTTCTCCATAAAGAGGAGATTGCAGAACCGATGCCCATTTACCTCTCACTTTTCCCAATCTGAGAATCGATGTTGTCTTCCTTCTCGAGCCCAAAGCAGAACCTCTTGCATCCGTTAGCACCCCCTGTCCACACTTCGTCCTCGGTCTCCATCCCCGCCATCACCATGCCGCCCAAAGCCATCAAGGGCAAGGAAACGGAGGTCGTCTCAAAGAACAAGGCGGTGAAGATGTGGAGGGAGCATGTCGTTTTCCCGCCGGGGCTCAGTCTGGGCGTCCTGAAGAGGTAGTACCGGTGGATGTGGGCGACTGCGACGGCGGGGCACCCCGCCACTTGCGTGAGCCCGGGTCCTTCCGGGGAAGGTCCAGGCAAATACCCTTTCTTTGCTGATTACTTTTACTGTGGGCTTTGTCCTCCTTAGTCGGACTTCTTCGTCAACCTTATGCTTACTTACGACTTTGAACTCCTGGATTTCACGCCGAACGCCGACATCCATCACAGTTTCTGCACACCTCTACGAAAACTTTGCCGGACTAACCCCTAACACCGCTCTCTTCTGCCACTGTTTCACCCCTGCATCCAGGAAGGCGGAGCCCTTTCTGGCGCCATCACTTGGATTCCTTGGTCAGGAACCAAGGAGGTCTACCCTGAAGGGGCTTATTGCGATAGATGGGACGAATGGCGGGGCAAGTGGTGTTGGCTCCGAGAGGAGAAACCCCAACCCTTCTGTATGCCGCAGCAGACCAAGATGGTGCACGGCAATGAATGGAGAACCCTCGATCCTTGGGATGATAAGCTTACGGTCACGATCACCAGGATCCACCGCCTCAGAAACGCCGGCCTCTCCGTGGAGATGATAGGCGTTGACTTTCTTTGCCGACTCGCCCCCTTGCAGAACAAGGGGAGGCTGGCCTGGGACTTCAGGAATGCGGCGGACATCATGAGGCTACGCCCCGGGCTAAACTACAATCAAACCACCATGCAGCACGGGGCCCTCTGCCAGAGGTTGTTTAGGAGCATCACGGTGATAGAGCTACCAACGGGCATAATCCCCTTGTGCAATAACTCGGCCTTGGGCAGAATCATTGCCATGATGCCGGTGCTCGATGCCCATAGCCTTGACGCAACTTGGATGGAGCCATCCACGGAGGTGGCCCAAGAGTTTTTTATAACCCGTCAGAGACGGCCATCTGCAAGGAGGAGGGCCTCATCCGCGACACCACCGAAGAGGAGCTGGCATACATCGCCAGTAGGGCGGAAGAAGCGGCGCTTGCCGAGGAGGCCGGCAGCGTCGGCTTCTTGGAAGACAAAGCCGGGAAAGGGGAAGTACCGCCGGGCGAAGATCTTGCCGGGCAGGGAGAGATCACCGAGGAGCAAGGTGACACATTTGTCCCGGGCCACATTGCCGGAGACGCATCCGAAGAGGAGCCGCTCGAGGAGGTCCCGCCCCTTGTCCAAAGGAAAAGGCGTGTCCTTATGAACACCACCTCCGGGCTCCTAGCTCAGCAAGCTTCTTCAAGTAGCACGGCCCCCAGCAAGGGGGCAACCGACAAGGCTGCGCGGAAACGCGAAGTCCACCAGCAGCTCGTGCCTGCCGTAGCCAAGCGATTCAGGAGCACCCCTCCACCTCCTCCTAGAGGCTCCATGGTAGAGGTCGCCTTCGACCTTTCTGCCCTTAGCTCGGGGGAGGAAGAAGAAGAGTAAGGATCCTACCATACTTTCCCAACCTTCGGGTCTCCTTCCCTACTTGTCTAATCCGTCTTGGTTTTTCTTCACAAGGACGCGAAAATGATGGCGCAGCAGGCCGCGAAGAGAGCGAAGACTCCGACGGTTGAGGGGCCGTCGGCAAGCGCCTCAAGCGTGCCAAGGGTGACCACCGCCAATCCGGAGACTAGCCCGCTTCGCAGTCCCTGACTCATCCCTCGACGGAGCCCCCAGCGTGAGTTCATTACTCATTTCCCGCTGGTAGGCGCTGGGGTGTACATGTTCACTGCTGACATCACCAGACGTGTAGGAGGAGGACGGTGACAAGGAGAGTCATCGGCGACCGCCCTGGACTCACCGCCCAGGGATTTTTCTCCGTCCAGGACTTCCCCCAGCGCGCTCTATTATGAGGATGGAGGGCCGACAAGCTCAGGCACCGGCGGGTTTCTGCCGGTAATCGTCGTAGGCGAAGGTATTCCCCTTTTTCCTCTTTTTCTGTCTTCTTGAACTTCCTCCTTAGCTTTTATTGGTTTGCCTCCTTGGTCTTCAAACATCTCCATGGCGGAGGGAATGGACGTCGATTCTGTCATCGAGGAGACAACAAGGGATGCTGCCACCGAGGCAGACAAAATCGCCGTCGAAGAAGCCGTTAAGAGCGCTGAGGCTGAGGCCACCAAGAACGCTACTACCCAGGCCACGAGCGTCGAGGCAGCCAAAGCCACGCAAAAGGAGGAGTCCACCAAGAATGCTACCGCCAAGGCCGCTAACGCCGAGGCAGCCAAAGCCGCGCAAGAGGAGGAGGCCGCCAAGAAGTCCGTCGAGCGAGCCGGCGAGGAGGCCGATGAGGGACAGCCAGCATGGGCCAACCGTCCGAAGCCCCTTCATCGAGCAGGTACTTCAAGGTTGGCGACAACTTGTTCGTCAGCATCCCCGGTGCGGTAAGCGCTGGGGTGCTGCGTGAGGAGGGAGTCCTTGTTGAGGAGGCCATCGTCGCTGCCAGTCTTGACATCATTGACGAGCCAAGCAAATCCCAGGGGGACCGGTTCCTCTAGTCCATGGGCGATGGCCTCCGGAAGCTTCAGGCGCTTCATCGTGCCTGGAAGGAGAAACTCGACTCCAGGGCTGCGGTCATCAAAGTTGCTGAGGCTAGCTTTCAAGAATGCGTCGAGGAGACCCGAGCTTGGTTCGCCCAAGCCACCAAGGACCTATAGACTGGTCAGCCGCAACTGAGTGAAGGTTGGAGCCAACTCTACATGCAGTAGTCTGACACCGAACAGGCGCAGGAGGAGCCCAAACAACGGGCTGCCGCAAAGGACGCTCGTTTGATGGAGCACCGCATCTTGGTTTATGCCCAAGAGGAAGACCTCGTCACTCGCGAGAAGGCACTCGCCGACAAGCTCCATGGCAAGGAAGTGGAGCTCGAGGATCTCATTGCGCAGCGGTCCCAGGCATTGGAGCGGGGGCACAAGGAGGCACTCGAAGCCCTAGCGGCAGACCATGCCGGCAAGCTGAAGGAGGCTGTCAACACAACCAAGGCTGTGGAGACCGCCAAAAGCTCACTGGAGAAGAGGGTGAAGGAACTAGAGGCGGCCCTTGAAGATCAAGGCGCAAAGGTCTTGTCACTCGAGGCAGAGCAGGACAAAGCCATTGCCAGCCTGATGGAGGCACAAGTTGCCACTTCTGACAAGGCTAAGCAGCTCTCCGTGGCCAACGAGTCCATCGACGATCTAACTTTCAAGCTGACCACGTTGACTGGGACCCTCGAGGTCACCAGGACTCGGGAGAAGGCTCTGGTCAAGGAGCTCCACGACGAGAAGCAGCTTGTCGAGAGCACTGCCGTCTCCCACAACGACTATGTGTGTGGAGTGGAAGTCTGAACCGAGAAGCTCGTCGATGTCGTGGGGAAGCTCGCCGAACAACTGTTCGTCATGGGCCTAGAGGGCCCGTTGTATTATCCTGACGACAAGTTCCCTACGAGCGCCAAGGTGACCATGTTCTTCGACAGCCTACTTGGGGCCCTTAAGCGGCTCCATTTCGACCGGGCGGGCCACTTTGCCGATGAATCGCGCAAGCTCTGCCAGGCTGTCCTCCACAAGGTGCTCGTCAAGGTGGCATACAGGAATCCCGGCCTCCACCTTTCTAAGGTCCTTGACTGCTTGCCGAAGGGTGTAGACGTCCAGGCGCTTGAGGAACTCGTCGCGCCCATCGTTGAGCGGGTAAGCCAGGTCAAGCGGGGCGAGGGGTCCGCCGAGATTAGTGCCCCACCCCTCGTCGTTGCACATGCCAAGAACAATTTGTTTCGTGTTAGAGTCTCGACAAGGCCGATGTAATGCTATCTGCTTACGTTTTGGACGATTGCTATGTTATCTTCCTTGTTAAACTGTTTCTGTGTATGGAATTTTCCCTACACCCTTTTTTGGAAGAATGTTGTCGGTGTGTGTAGTCCTACCGCAAGCGCTTTGAGGAATGGGTCCTTAGCATCCTGCTGGCGGTGCCATTGCTGGCAAGATACCTTGGCGTCCTTTGTGCGTCCGTTCAAGGCGTCGGCCTTACTCGAAAATGGGATAAGGGCGCGAGCGCTGTCACTTGGATCGTTGAGCGGGCTAGAAACGAAACAAGGAGCGCGGGCAAGGCCACTTAAGCTGTTGAGTGGTCCCAAGAGCAGTGAGGGCGCATCCAATCACGACATGGTTCCCGCGCGTGTAGGTTTTCCATACAGAAACTGAAGTTGCTCAAGGAAACTTTCGGCAAGGATTCACATGGGGTTTTCGCAACTTATCTTTTTGTTGCCTTTCTCCTTACAGCAAGCTTCTTTTTTGGGACGCCGCGCTCATAGGTATCTGTACCATCATCCCCCTCGGCAAAGCTGCACGCAAGGGATCCTTCTGTCCTTTGAGAAAAAGAAAGAAGAGAAAATATGGATATGGAACCTTGGCGGTCCGTTAGTCCTTGCCGGGATCAAGTGCAATGCAACACTTCAGATAAACATGCACATAAGTAAACATGAGAATCAAACGAGATTGCAGAACACTTATCTTTATTTATCTATGCACGGGGTCTGAGCCTGGCTTTGTACCAAGGATTACATGCTTCAGCGGCAAGACTTGTACAAAGGGTGGTTGCCAGGGATGGCCCAGCAACCGCGCCTCATGGGTAGAACTTTTGAAGATGTGCGATATTCCAAGAGTTGCTCACCAGAACGCCATCCTCGGTCTCCAGGCGGATTGCACCGGGCCTAGTGACTCGTACTACCCGATAGGGGCCTTCCCACTTCGGCGTCAACTTGTTTAGATTCTTGGCGGACTGAACTCACCAAAGAACAAGGTCGCCTTCCTCAAGACTCTTGGCATTGACCTTGCGGCTATGGTAGCGGTGCAAGGCTTGCTGGTAGCGTGCAACTCTCACAGCAGCCTGAAGACGGTCTTCCTCAAGGAGCGTCACGTCATCTTGCTGCAACTGCTCTTGCTCGAGCTCATCATAAGCGAGCACTCGAGGAGACCCGTATATGAGTTCTGTGGGGAGAACTACCTCCACCCCATAGACAAGGGAGAAGGGTGTCTGCCCGGTAGCTTGATTTGGCGTCGTCCTAATTGACCAAAGAACCACCGACAACTCATCAACCCAGTTCCTTCCGCACTTGTGCAGCCTATCAAAAGTTCTTGTCTTGAGGCCTCGCAACACTTCAACATTAGCCCTCTCCGCTTAGCCGTTGCTCCTCGGATGGGCAACGGAAGCAAAACAGATTTTGCTACCACGGCCTTGGACATACCGCATGAAGGTGCGGCTCGTGAACTGTGTGCCATTTTTAATGATGACCCTGTTGGGAACACCAAAGCGGCAGACTAGTCCTTTAAAGAACTTGACGGCAGACTGTGTTGTCACCTTTCTCACTGCTTCCACTTCCGGCCACTTTGTGAACTTGTCTATTGCCACGTACAAGTACTCAAAGCCCCCAGCAGCGCGGGAAAAGGGACCCAAGATGTCGAGCGCCCAGACCGAAAATGGCCAGGAGAGAGGGATTGTTTGAAGGGCTTGAGCTGGTTGATGTAGTTTCTTCGAATGAAACCGGCATGCTTCACACTTGGTTACCAACACAGTTGCATCTTGGAGGGCAGTGGGCCAAAAGAAACCTTGCCGGAATGCCTTTCCGGCAAGTGCTCTTGGTCCTATGTGGGAGTCACATATGCCTCCGTGTATCTCTGCCAACAGCTCCAGTCCATCCTCCCGAGAGATGCACTTGAGTTTCACGCCATTCGGTCTCTTTCTGTATAGGACTTTGTCTACGAACTTGTACATATGAGACCGGTGAGCTACTTTCTCTGCTTCCTCTTGTTCCTCGGGGCATTCTCCTGTTTGAAGGAATTGGACGATGTGTTGTGCCCATGCCGAAGCCTGGGGCTCGACAACAAGGACTAAAGGCATATCCTCTGCTGGGGGAGCATTTGCCTTGACGGCAAGGGCCTGAGGGCCCACCGGAGTCTTTCACGCCCTGGCAAGCCTGGCGGGAGCGTATGCTTCCACGACAAGAGCCTGGGGCTCCGCCGGAGCACGGTGCTCACCGACAAGCCTGCCGTTCTCTTCGACAACTTCCTCGTCGGCGGCTCCAGGGAGCTCTGCCGGGAAATACTTGTCGGAACTTAACTTTCTTCTCTTCTCTTGTCCAGTTGATGGTGTCACGGAGGGTTGAGTTAGTTGGAGCACGAAAGTCCCTGGTTCCACATGTAATTTAAGGGCAACACACTTTGACAGGCCATTGGCAATGTTGTTCTCTGCACATGGAACGTGCTCCATTTGCAGGCCGTCAAAACGTTCTTCCAACTTCCTCACTTCATCTACATAGGCCTCCATCAACGGGCTCTAATAATTTTTGTTCACTTGCCTGACGACAAGTTGAGAATCACCTCTGACAATAAGTTTCTTGATCCCAAGGTCCGCCGCGATCCTGAGACCGGCAAGCAGCCCTTCATACTTAGCAGTGTTGTTCATTGATCTCTCCCGGGGAAAGTGCATCTGGACCACATATCTGAGGTGCTCTCCGGTGGGTGCGACAAGCAGCACTCCGGCACCAGCGCCTTGCAGCGAGAAAGGTCCATCAAAATACATGATCCATTCTCGATCGGTCTCCTTGCCACGGAGAGTTGACTCTGGAATCTCTTCATAGGGCGTTGGGGTCCATTCTGCAATGAACTCCGCCTAGGCCCTGCTCTGAATGGTCGAAGTGCTTTCAAACTTAAGACCAAAGATTGATAGTTCCAAAGCCCACTCCACAATCTTGCCGATAGCTTATGGGTTTTGCAATATCCGCTATAGCGAGAAGCGGGTGACAACAGTAATGGTGCAGCTTCCTTGAGGCCATAAGAAGGCCGAAGAGCATTTTTTGCATGCCAGAATACCTTGATCCAGCCCCCTGCAACAAGGAGCTGACGAAATAGACTGGTCGCTACACCACTTTCTTCTTCTGGACTATCTCTGTCAACTACGCAGATCCTTCTTTGCCGGTACCAGACCTCGTCGGAGACTTCCCTGGTCCATCGCTTGGCGTTCCTGCTGTTGCTGCTACTTCTTCGTCAACTTCTCTTTCAGCCATTGGTGCAACACTTACCACTTGATTCATTACCGCTAGGTACAGCAGCAACGACTCTTGTGGTTTTGGCGCAACTAGGACTGGCGGAGAGGAAAGGTACTTCTTCAAATCCTGCAGCGCCGCCTCTGTTTCTAGAGTCCATTTCATTGGACATGCCTTCTTCAAGGTTTTGAAAAAGGGCAGGGCATGCTCAGTAGATTTCGAGATGAACCTACTCAGAGCAGCAACACAGACGGCGAGGCGTCGCACGTCCTTGACTAGCCTTGGTGCCTCAATTTGCTCAATTGCCTTGATCTTGTCGGAATTCGATTTGATTCCTCGTTGAGACACAAAGAACCTGAGAAGCTTGCTGGATGGGACGCCGAACACACATTTCTCGGGGTTAAGCTTCATGTTGATCTTGCGAAGATTTGCAAATGTTTCTTCTAAGTCTGATACGAGCATAGCCTTGTCCTTGGTTTTGACCACTATATCGTCCATATAAGCCTCCATATTTCTATGCAGCTGGGGCTCAAAACCAATCCGGACTGCTCTTGCAAAGGTAGAACCATCGCTTTTCAACCTGAAAGGCATACGCAATAAGTAGTACGTACCACATGGGGTGATAAACGCGGTCTTCTCTTCGTCTTCCTTGGCCATAAAGATCTGATGATAACCAGAATAGGCGTCAAAGAAAGACAATAAGTCGCAACCGCGGTGGAGTCCATAATCTGGTCGATGCACGGAAAGGGAAAAGGATCCTTGGGGTAGACTTTGTTGATGTCTATGAAATCAATGCATAGCCTCCACTTCCCATTCGCCTTGCGCACTACGACTGGATTGGCCAACCATGTAGGGTGGAGTACTCCTCTGATCAGGCCAGCTGCCTCTAACTTCTTGATTTCTTTGGCAATAAACTGTTGCCACTCCAAAGCTTGCTTCCGGACCTTCTGGTTGATGGTCCGTGCGTGTGGGAAGACGGCAAGGTGGTGCTCAATCACCTTCCTAGGAACATCAGGGATATCAGATGGTTGCCATGCAAACACATCGACATTCGCCCGGAGGAAGGCGACGAGCGCGCTTTCCTATTTTTCGTCAAGGGTGGAACTTATGGTGAAAGTTCCCCCCGTGCCATCCTCCTTGGCGGGCACCTTCTTGGTCTCTGACGGGGCAGCCTTGGACTTCTTGCTCTTGTCGATGGAGCTCTCTGGCACATCGTCGACGGGAGCGCAACACCCCGAGGGGGCGCGCTTGCCGGAATGTCGCCAGAGGCCTTGCCAGTCTTCTTCCCCCCGGGAGCTTCAGCGGCAGAGGCAAGTGCCCTGGCGGCAGGTGCTGCAGCTGCCCCCCTGGTAGAGTTTGTCGGCGCAGATAAGTGCGATTTTCTTGTCGGAGTTGATGGTAATGACGCTCATTGGTACGGACATCTTCAGCATGTTGTAAGCGAAGTGGGTGGCAGCCATGAACTTGGCCAGTGTCGGGCGGCCAATAATGCCGTTGTATGGCAACAAGATCTCAGCAACGTCAAAAACGATCTTCTCCATTCGGAAATTGATGTCGCTGCCAAACGTCATCGGCAGCGTGACCTTGCCTTTCGGCCGAGTCCTTCCCGAATTGACCCCTTGGAAAGCGCCTATCGTCTTGAGATCTTCGTCAAGAATCTACAGCCTCTGAATGACATCAGGTGAGATCAAGTTTAGGCTGGCCTCACTATCGACTAACATCTTCGTCACCTTGAGGTTGCAGATTGTTGGCGAGACCAACAATGACAGGCACCCGACTGCAGTTATGTGATTAGGGTGGTCCTCAGCATCGAAGATGATAGGAGTGTTGGACCATTTCAGAGGTTTCTGCGTGCTGATAGAGGGCTCTGCCGCATTAACCTCGCGCGCCCACTATTTAAGTTGGCGGTGAGAGGAATGTGACGAGGCTCCTCCTTCTATGCACATCATCTCCGTAGCCTTCTGAAACTCATGCTCGCTGGACTCGTCGTTCTCTTCGACATCATCATCATCTCCTTCTTGCCTGTCATGGCCACGGGCTGGCCGGTCTTTCCGTTGCTTGGGCTTGCCGTGATGACCTCCTCGGCCAACACGCTTCTTGTCGGACCCCTCAGCACCATCCTGACCCTTCTCCTTGTCATGCCTTTCATATTCGGCCCTCTACTTTTCGGCAAGCTGCTCAACTTGTCGATAGTCCTGGAGGTCGTGGCCTTTGGTGCGATGGATCTTGCAATACTGCTTGCCGGAGTCTTCTGGCTTGCCGGCAGCCACCAGGGCATGGCAGGAGGCGCACCCGGCAACATCGTTGTCGGGGTCATTGACCTTGCCTTTCTTGGCAGCGCCGGGGTTGCCAGATCCTTCGACGGCTAGCACGGTCTTGCGACGCTTATCGTTCCGCCGCCGACCCTTCTTTGTCAGGGCAGCGGTGTCTTCGTCTTCGGAGTCGACCTCTGCGCCGGCGTCTTCGCCGGGGAGCCTCCTCCCTTCTTCAGTCCGAGCACATTTGTCTGCCAAAGCATAAAGCTCAGTGCCGTCCCTCACTCTATTCATCGCCAGCTCTTCCCGCATCCTGCGGCTGTGCATGTTCTGATGGAATGCACTCATAATAGCGGCAAGGTGAATGTCTAGGTGTTGTGGTGAACGCGGCTGAACCTCTGGATGTACTTGCGCAGAGTTTCGCCTTCCTTTTGGGGGATGATGTGTAGATCGCTCTCCTGGCCAGGAGCTTGATGACCTCCGGTGAAGGCGCCAACGAACTCGTGACACAGGTCCGCCCAAGAAGCGATGGATCCCTCCGGCAAGTGCATCAGCCATGACCTGACGTTAGGCTTAAGCACCAACATGAAGTAATTGGCCAATATCTTGTCGTCGCAGCCCCCGACAGCCCGCACCGCAATGGTGTAGACGCTCAGGAACTCTAACGGATGGGTCTTGCCGTCATACTTCTCTAGGACTTCTGGTTTGAACGTGAGGGAGTTGGGCCACTGGACTTGCCGTAGCTCATTGGTAAACGCTGGACAGCCCACCTCATAAGGTAGGCTGACATGGTACCCCGACGCGGACTTGTCTACAGTGGGCTCCGCGTGCTTGTCCGATTGGAGGCGCGCTTCCCGCCGCCACTTGATCGCGGTTCGGGCATCTTCTTTGCCACATTCCCGAAGAACATGACGCTGATCGCGACGCGTCCGTAGGTCAGACGACACCGTTGAGTAACCGTCGTAGGCATCGGTTCGTCGGGTCGGCGACCGGCGATGCTGTCGCGGAGGAGAGTGCGCCGAGGTCGCGCCGACTCCGGGCACTTCACCATTGGTCTGAGGCGGCCCTGTGGGCCGAAGCTTATCTGCGAGGCTGAGGAGGCTCTGAATGGTGGCTCTCCACAGGAAGAGGGAAGTGGATGGCAGCGAGCGGCGCGAGGAACGCAAGGTGCTCTGACTCCTAACCGTGTTAGAAGGAGCACCACCGTGGTCCCGTGCGGGCATGCCACTCCCACTTGCATGCTGGTCCCGCGCATCTTGGGAATGATGCGTAGGAGCTTTTCCGTGGGGACGCTGAGAACTGCGAGCGCCGTGGCGCGGCTCTCCACACGTGTCGTGAGAAGGTCACGGCGTAGGCACCGGCGTGGGTGCCCTAGGAGACACTCTTCCACCCCGAGAGTTCGCCGTACCACCCGCAGGCGGTACCGCTTCGTCCTGAGACCCAAGGGCACGGGGGGTCCCACTGTCGCCATGGGCGTCTCCGTGGCGAGCGTTGCCGCTTGCTTGGCCTTGGTTACCGGAGCATCGCGGAAGTTCCGAACCTTCGCTCCCTCCTCCCCACCCGCGTTTATGTCATTTATTGTCCGTGCAGATACGGGGACGGCGGACGTGGATGGGCTAACTACTACCAGACCCTTCTTCTTGGGGCCATCGCGATGATGAAGCTGGGGCACGGATTACCAGAACGGGTTCTTACCACTCAAGCTTCCCCTACCCGGCACACCAAAAATGTCATGGGAACGAACACCTACGGGATCACGGGGGCCCCTTTCGGTTCGGCGGGGGGCGAGCTGGCACAAAGAGCCGGTCTGGTAAGCGGCGCATGAGGAGTTTTTACCCAGGTTCGGGCCGCACGGATGCGTAAAACCCTACTCCTGCTTGGTTGTATTGATCGTGTACTAGGGTTCTCGCTACAAGAGCACCATGAACGGCTGCTACGGGAGCTTGGTCACCTCCAGTTGTGTAACTGTCGGGCTTCTCGGTTGTCTAACCATCTAACTGTCTGATTGTCTGATTGTCTGACCTTTCAAAAGTCCTTCTCTGTAACGCCCTGCACCTCCTTTTATACTTAAAGGCATCCCAACAGTGACGTACAGTGTGCACACGGGATGCACAATGCTTCTACAGTGCTATTGTACCTAACTCTGGCAGAGTAGGACAAGAGCATTCAATGCACTATCAGGCGCCTCAGTCCGTCAGTGGGACGGGACGGGGGCCCGTCCCATCAGCGCCGCTTAGCTCCCTCCGACGTTGGCGCCGCGACACGCGTCCAGGCGAATCGACACCTGGCCTGTGCGCTGGCGGTGCTTGCCGGGGTCTTGCCTTGTCGGGGGCCTCACTTCGCCTGGGGGCTCTACAGCCCTCCCGACAAGGTCTTGCCGGTAGTCTTGGGTCTTTTGTGCTGGTGTTTGATAAATCTTCGCTAGGCCCTGCCGCCGGGGTGGCTACTACCGCCCGTGCACGAGTAAAGGGGCACTAGATGGCTCAAAAACTCTAGTGCACCGACAAGAGGCGAGAGGCGTCGAAGATGATAGGGAGAGGCAACAGAGGGAATGAGCGAGTGGCGTGAGCGAGTGGATCAGGTGGGAGGGTAAAACGGGAAAGTGACAAAAAATTATAACGTGACAGAATTTGCATTGGGTTTGCCCAACAACAACTATTTCGGAATGGAAGGAGTACTGCTTATTTTTCTTTGGTAAGCCCCTCTCGACGTCTCGGTCTCTACTTTCCTTTTTTTCACTATTTTCCTTTTTTCAGAACGACGACTACTGATTCGTCAACGTTGTTGTTTTAGTAGAGTGTGCTCGCTAATCCTAGGAGGTGGATATGGATGATGGCGGGGGAAGGTTGACAACGTCGTTTGATATGCATGTGAATTTGAAAGATCTATGTCACACATGATTGATGTTAAACTACTGCAATACGTATATCCGTTGTAGCACACGGATAGTTGCGCTAGCATAACAGTATGAAAATTGTATAGTTTGAAAATCATTTTCATGATGCATCTAATGATATTGATTTCATATTGTGAATGTTGATATTTTTTCTTGTATAATTGGTTAAAGTTTATAAAGTTTGAATTTAGATAAATTTTATATGCAGAACGTAAGATTAGTGAGGATCACTTACGACAAAGCCAGCCATAACGACCTTTCTTAAAAATGAACCTGCTCGTATGAGTTCGACACACCGGAAATCTGAAATCTCGGAGTACTGTAATGCTTTTCCACTCATTTCCCCGCAAAGTTTATTCTCATTGTGTTTTGGCATCACAGCCGTCCATTCAGCCCCGGATCCAGCCGCCCATTGCACACTCACGCGGATCACCGGGCCCACCGCCGCTTCTTCCTCCCCATTTAAATACCCCCCTCCCCTCTTTCCGGTCATCAGCACACCCCGCAACCTCCAATCACCACATCTCCCCACTTCCCGAATACTTTCCCTTCCAGCGCAGCAGCTCGCCATGGACGCCACAGCCACCGTCGCTGCCGGGAAGGGTAAGAAGGGCGCAGCCGGGCGCAAGGCGGGCGGCCCCAGGAAGAAGTCCGTGTCGCGGTCCGTCAAGGCCGGGCTCCAGTTCCCCGTCGGCCGCATCGGGCGCTACCTCAAGAAGGGCCGCTACGCCCAGCGCGTCGGCACCGGCGCCCCCGTCTACCTCGCCGCCGTCCTCGAGTACCTCGCCGCCGAGCTGCTGGAGCTCGCGGGAAACGCCGCCAAGGACAACAAGAAAAGCCGCATCATCCCCCGCCACCTGCTGCTCGCCGTCAGGAACGACGAGGAGCTCGGCAAGCTGCTCGCCGGCGTCACCATTGCGCACGGCGGCGTCGTCCCCAAGATCAACCCGGTGCTTCTCCCCAAGAAGACGTCCGAGAAGGCGCCCAAGGAGCCCAAGTCGCCGAAGAAGGCCGCCAAGTCCCCCAAGAAGGCATAGGGGCGCCGCGTTGCTTAGATTGTTGTACGTAGCTGGGATGGATCTGATGGATGTGCTTCAGAGTAGGCGGTTGTTCTTGGTCTGGGTGTGTCGCTGTATCTTCTCATCTGTGACTTCAATGGAACAATGCGTTGCATAGACAGTTGTCTTCCTTTTGCCTGTCCTCGTTTTTCCTTAGCTTAGATTTGCATCTTTGATGTTTGGGTTTGAGATTCATGTCCTTATTTCAACCATAGGCTTGGGCGGTCAACTGCCAAGGCTATGAAAATTTGGCGGAAAGCAGGTTCTGCCTTGGCGCGTGTTTGACATATTTGGCGGAAAGCAGGGTCAGCCTTGGCGCGTGTTTGAAATATTTGGCGGCGGTATTTCCCGCCGCAATTTCAAAAGGCTGAACTGAAAACACTTTTCGAGAAATTAAAGGTACGGCATAACTAAATTTGTGTCCAAATTGCGCGCTCTTGGAGTTTGGCGCCCAAAAGGATTGAACGAAATTTTGTTTTGGCGGCAAGATCGTTTGCTCGTCTTAATTCACTTCTGGGAGTTTGGCGGGCAACTGAAAACTGTAACCATCGGCGCTCGAGGAAAAATTGACCAGAAAGTTCACGGTCTTTGCAGAGATTTAGTTTTAAGGTGCTTGTGCCCAGGATGTTAGAGGTTCTCTTCTCTGTGCCCACCGGCGGCGGGAGAGAGCGCCGGCGTTGCTGGTCCTCAGATTTAACAGAGAACGCAGTCCACATTTGAGCTCGGTCCCGTACCTACAGCTCCGATGAGTTAAACACCAGGTGCACTTTGCACATGCCAGCCAGAGCAGCCGCCCGGAGAGCCGGCACGGACGGAGGGGATCAACTGGTGTCGGCGACGACTAGACCGGGCAACGTTCATGCAGCAGTACAACTTTGAAGATAGATTGGTGACAGGTGGCTGCGACGGCCTCATACCCGGCAGACGTCCTCGTTGAGGAGCACGCCGGACTGGTGGATGCCCATACCCGACAGACGTCCTGGTTGGGACCTCAGGTCTTAGATGTTAGGTCTGGCTGCGAGATCTGTTTGGTACTAAGCCCAGGCTATCAACATCCCTTCATCAATTGGATAGGAATAACGATACTTTTGTTGTCTAGACGGTGACTTCAGTCTTAATGTTGTATGACTTTGTAAGATCTTATATGAATAATTAATAAAATGGTTGCATGCATCATAGCCGAGATCCTTCTCCATTTCTAAAAACAACTGGCGAGCAAAACTGTCGGAGTTCTCACCTGATCTGCCGTCCGGCCTCTGCAATCTTAACGCATCCTACGGCTGTATGGTACCATCTTCAGCTTTTTGTCAATGTGTGCAAAAGGCAACAATATTCTTGAACTCTGTTTTAGTACAGTAGTATTTATACACGTGCAATACACGTATTAAAATTATGGAGTGATTTGGGTAAAAAGAAAAGGGTCATAAACTCTCTCCTTTCGTAAATATAAGTCTTTTTAAAGATTTCATTACAAACTACATACGGATATATATAAACATATTTTAGAGTGTATATTCACTCATTTTGCTTCGTATGTATTCCCTCCGTTCGGAAATACTTGTTCTAAAAATAAATAAAATGAATGTATCTATAACTAAAATAAGTCTAGGTACATCCATTTTTAAAACAAGTATTTCCAGACGGAGAAAGTAGTTCATAACGAAACTTTAAAAAGACATATATATTTAGGAACGAAATGAGTACATGCTAACATAATAGAGAATATTAATAGGTTCAAAGAAAAATATATATTGTTGATGTAATAATGCAGATTTTCTTTTTTAAGAAATATGCCGAATATAAGTACTGGTGAGCTAGCAATTAGTAGTATGTAAGCTCACATTAATGATGCGGAGAAGAATTCAATGTAATAATATTCCTTTTTAAATCAACCGTACTACTTTTACTTTCTCTTCTTCCCATTATCTTGTTTGGGCTCAACGCTTCTTCCACTCAATCTGCAACAAGGCCCAAGATGTATCACGCATGAGCCTTTGTTATGGGAAGGATGAGGCGATGGTTCTAGAACATAGTGAAGGCTGTTGTCTACTGTTCATCACGGATCCCGCCGCTCTGGGCCGTTAGATTTAGCAGACCAATGGTTAGGACATATCCAATTCAAAACTCCTACACTATATGAGCGCTGGTGGGACTCCCGTGACTAGTGGGTCGCCCATGGCGGCAGCGCAACCAGACCTGACGCTGAGTGCCCCCCGGCGACCGGATCAGCCGATGGTGGGTGGCTACTCCGGTGAGGAGTGGAGCACCATAAGAAGGCGGGTGAGGGAGATCCTTCATCGAACTCGAGATCCGGAGGTGTGCCTACGACAGATGCGGGAAAGGATGAATGAGTTCTTCAATTCGGGATCGGGAAGGGTGGATTTGAAGGGGGCCATGGACGGGAAGGTCGTCGGGGTGGTGGAGGCAAAAATCCCGGTGGCTGATTTCTCCATTAAAGCTAGCAATTCGTCGAGTAAAGGAGGGGAAGAATCTACAGTTTCCCTATGGCTCAATTCTAATTTGCCAATGGTCAGGGCTGAGACCCAAAGTCAGTTTCAGTTGGAGATTAATTGGGTTGATGAAAGGGCAATATCAGGGGGTGGAGAGAATTATTTGAAGGGAGAGATCCAGGGATCAAAGCAGCTTTCTTTTCAGCTTCAACAAAAGAGCTTTGTTTCTTCTCTCTTCTCCCCAGGTCTGAACCAAAGGATTGCGTCCAACATGGATGTGAATTGCACCAGCGAGGCTGTTGGCCGGGAGGAGGCTGCCCGGCCACCTGTTGATGCGTGTGACACTACTACTGCGACCATGGCCACTCCTCTTCCTCAGAGGGGAAGCGCCACAGTTGGGGGACCGACGGGTCTGAGGCTGTCCACCACTCCCAGGCCGACCATCGGGTTCTCGGCAAACCCGGCAGCTCCTCCTGCCCCTCGTCTGCAAGGCAAGCAAGTGGCCCGGCTGGCGGATGAGGAGGACGCGCCGATCATCATCGACATGGAGGCGGCCAAGCAGGTGGTGAAGGGCAAACTCATCGTGGCTCGGTGCTTTCACCGTACCGGGTGGTCCATAACACCGTCGTCAACGACCTACGTGGGCCGTGGCGGCTCCGAGGAAGGGCCGTCTCGCAGCAGGTCACGAGCAAGGACACGCGCTTCGTCATTGATACGTCTCCAACGAATCTATAATTTTTGATGATGGCATGCTATTATATTATCTGTGTTGGATGTTTTATATGCATTAATATGGTATTTAATATTATTTTTGGGACCAACCTATTAATCTAGAGCCTAGTGTCGGTTTCTGTTTTTTCCTTATTTTTGAGTCTTGCAGACATGGAATATTAAACGGAGTCCAAACGGAATAAAATCTTTGGAATGATTTTTTCTGGAAGGAAACAAATCCACCAGGCTTGGATGGCACGCCAGGGGATCTACCAGGAGATCACAAGCCTGGTAGGCGCGGCCACCCCCCGTGGCCGCTCCTGGCAGGCTTGCCGTCTCCTGGCAGGTCTCCTAACCCAATTCTTCATCTTATAAATACCCAAATATTCCCCCAAGACCAAACAGATCGACACAAATACTTTTCCGCCACCAGAAGCCTCCGTTCTCGAGAGATCCAATCTTGGAGCCTTTTCCGGTAATCTGTCGGAGGGAGTTTCGATCACGGAGGGCATCTACATCAACTCCATTGCCCCTCCGATGATGCGTGAGTAGTCCACCACAGACCTACGGGTCCATAGCTAGTAGCTAGTGTTGGAAATATGCCCTAGAGGCAATAAATAAAGTGTTTATTATTATATTTCCTTGTTCATGATAATTGTTTATTATCCATGCTAGAATTGTATTAATTGGAAACATGGATACATGTGTGGATACATAGACAAACACAATGTCCCTAGTATGCCTCTAGTGAACTAGCTCGTTGATCGAAAGATGGTTAAGGTTTCCTAGCCATGGACATGAGATGTCATTTGATAACGGGATCACATCATTAGGAGAATGATGTGATGGACAAGACCCAAACTACAAATGTAGCTTATGATCGTGTCAGTTTATTGCTACTGTTTTCTGCATGTCAAGTATATGTTCCTATGACCATGAGATCATGCAACTCACGGACATCGGAGGAGTGCCTTGTGTGTATCAAATGTCACAATATAACTGGGTGACTATAAAGGTGCTCTACAGGTGTCTCCGAGGGTGTCTGTTGAGTTGGCATGGATCAATACTGGGATTTGTTACTCCGTGTGACGGAGAGGTATCTCAGGGCCCACTCGGTGCAACATCACAATGAGCCTTGCAAGCAATGTGACTAAGTGTTAGTTACGGGATCTTATATTACGGAATGAGTAAAGAGACTTGCCGGTAACGAGGTTGAACTAGGTATGGAGATACCGACGATCGAACCTCGGGCAAATAACATACCGAAGAACAAAGGGAACATCATACGGGATTAACTGAATCCTTGACATAGAGGTTCGACCGATAAAGATCTTCGTAGAATATGTGGGAACCAATATGGACATCTAGGTCCCTCTATTGGTTATTGACCGTAGAGGTGTCTCGGTCATGTCTACATAGTTCTCGAACCCGCAGGGTCTGCACACTTAAGGTTTGATGACGTTTCAGTAGTATAGAGTTATGTATGGTGGTGACCTAAGGTTGTTCGGAGTCCCGAATGAGATCTTGGACGTCACGAGGAGCTCCGGAATGGTCTAGAGGTAAAGATTCATATATAGGAAGTCCTGTTTTGGTCGCCGAAAAAGTTTCGGGCTCATCGGTAGTGTACCGGGAGTGCCGGTAGTGTACCGGGAGGCCTCCGGGAGGGGTATTTCGACCCAAGAGGCTTCATGGGCTATGGGAGAGTGAATATCAGCCCTTAGTGGGCTGGTGGAAACTCCCACACAAGGCTCATGTGGCTGGAGGAAAAAACCCAAAGAGAAAAAGTGGAAAAAAGGCAAAATAGGGTGAATCCTAGTCCTACTAGGATTGGAGGTGGACTCCACCTCCACCACCTTGGTTCAGCCGAAGCTCTTGGCTTGGAAGCCAAGGCTGACTCCTCTCCTCCTCTCCTCCTATATATACTAGAGGGTTTTGGGTTTTTGCACTAGTTTTTACAGCCATGTGCTACCCGTTCCTCCAGTGCATAGTTTCTCCTCTAGATCGGATTTCTACAGTGCTTAAGCGAAGCCCTGCCGGAATTGCTCCACCACCATCGCCGGAGCACCGTCACGCTGCTGGCGAACTCTTCTAACTCTCCGCTCTCTCTTGCTGGATCAAGACGACGGAGATCGTCATCAAGCTGTACGTGTGCTGAACGCGGAGGTGCCGTCCGTTCGGCGCTAGATCGGAAGGATCGTGATCAAGTTCGTGGGACGGATCGTGATCAAGTTCGTGGGACGGATCGTGATCAAGTTCATGGGACGGATCGTGATTAGATCGCGGGACAGATCGTGATTGGATCACGGGACGCATGGCGATTTGGATCGCGAAGACGTTCGACTACACCAACCGCGTTTCTTAACGCTTCCCGCTTAGCGATCTACAAGGGTATGTAGATCCAATCTCCCTCTCGTAGATGCCCATCACCATGGATAGATCTGCATGTGCGTAGGATTTTTTTTGTTTCCCATGCAATGTTCCCCAACAGTGGTATCAGAGCTAGGTCTATGTGTTGATGAGATCTCGAGTAGAACACAAAAGGTTTGTGGGCGTTGATGCTTAGATTGCTTCCTCCCTTGGTCAGATTTTGGTTCAGCGATATTGTGAGATGAAGCGGCCCGGACCAACATTACTCATACGCTTACGAGAGACCCGTTCCCTCGACCGCAACTTGTTGCATAGATGGCTTGCAGGTGCCAGTTTCTCTCACTTTAGTTGGATCGGATTCGACAAAGGCGGTCCTTGAGAAGGTTGAAAAGCAAATTATGTATCACCGTTGTGGTTTATGCGTAGGTGAGAATCGTTCTTGCTAGAAACCCGTAGCAGCCACGTAAAACATGCAACAACAATTAGAGGACGTCTAACTTGTTTTTGCAGGGTATGTTGTGATGTGATATGGCCAATTACATGATGTGATATATGTGATTTATGAGATGATCATGTGATGTATAGAATTCACGACTTGCATGTCGATGAGTACGGCAACCGACAGGAGCCATAGGGTTGTCTTTAATTATTGTATGACCTGCGTGTCAATCATTAAGCGCTATGTAATGCTTTACTTTATCGCTAAACGGTAGCAATAGTAGTAGAAGCATGTAGGGCGTGACAACCCCAATGACGACACATTGATGGAGATCAAGATTATGGAGATCATGGTGTCGTGCCGGTGATGATGGAGATCATGCCGATGCTTTCAAGATGGAGATCTAAAGCACAAGTTCATGGCCATATCATGTCACTTATGAATTGCATGTGATGTTAATCCTTTTTATGCACCTTGTTTTGCTTAGTACGACGGTAGCATTATAAGGTGATCCCTCACTTAAATTTCAAGATAAATTGTGTTCTCCCTGAGTGTGCACCATTGCGAAAGTTTGTCGTGTTGAGACACCACGCGATGATCGGGTGTGATAGACTCTACGTTCACATACAACGGGTGCAAGCCAGTGTTGCACGCGCAGAACACTCGAGTTAAACTTGACGAGCCTAGCATGTACAGACATGGCCTCGAAACACAAGAGACCGAAAGGTCGAACATGATTCATATAGTAGATATGATCAACATAATGATGTTCACCATTGAAGCCACCTCAACTCACGTGATGATCGGACTTGAGTTGGTGGATTTGGATCATGTGACACTCAGATGACCTGAGGGATGTCAACTTGAGTGGGAGCTTTAGTAATTTGATTAACTAAACTCATTATCTTGAACAATAGTCTAAGTAAACTTTGCATGTTTATGTTGTAGATCAATGGCTCGCGCAGTAGCACCCTTGAATTTTAATGCGTTCCTAGAGAAAGCTAAGTTGAAAGGTGATGGAAGTAACTTTGTTGACTGGGCCCGTAATCTGAGGATTATCCTCACGGCTTCCTAGAAATCATATGTCCTTGATGCACCGCTTGGTGACCAACCAGAAGACATGACCTCCGAAGACGTTAAGAACGCTTGGGAGGCACGTACTAGAGATTACTCAATAGTTCAGTGTGCAATATTGTATGGCTTAGAACCGGGACTTCAAAGACGTTTTGAACGTCATGGAGCATATGAGATGTTCCAGGAGTTGAAGTTTATCTTTCAGAAGAACGCCCGGATCGAGAGGTATGAAACCTCCGATAAGTTCTATGCTTGCAAGATGGAGGAGAACGGGTCTATCAGTGAACATATACTCAGAATGTCTGGGTATTCAAGTCGTCTAGCGGAGTTGGGAATTGGCCTTCCGCCAGAGGCGATCACTGATAGAGTTCTTCAATCACTGCCACCTAGTTACAAGAGCTTTGTGATGAACTATAACATGCACGGGATGAACAAGTCAGTCACCGAGCTGTTTGCGATGCTAAAAGTCGCTGAGTCTGAAATCCAGAAAGAACATCAAGTGTTGATGGTCAATAAAACCACTAGTTTCAAGAAAAATGGCAAAGTCAAGGGCAAGGGCAAGAAGGGTAAAACCAAGAAGGATGGCAAAGCAGTTGCTACTCCTGTAAAGAAGCCCAAGCATGGACCCAAGCCAGAAACTGAGTGCTTTCATTGCAAGGGAACTAGTCACTAGAAGCGGAACTGCCCCAAGTACCTGGCTGACAAGAAGGCGGCCAACGACAAACAAGGTATATATGATATACATGTTATTGATGTGTACCTTACTAGCTCTCGTAGTAGTGCCTGGGTATTTGATACCGGTTCGGTTGCTCACATTTGCAACTCAAAACAGGAACTACGGAATAAACGAAGACTAGCAAAGGACGAAGTGACAATGCGCGTGGGAAATGGTTCCAAGGTTGATGTGATCGCCGTCGGCATGCTCTCTCTTTGATTACCATCGAGATTAGTGATGAACCTGAATAATTGTTATTTAGTGCCTGCGTTAAGCATGAACATTATATTTGAATCTTGTTTATTGCGAGACGGTTACTCATTTAAATCAGAGAATAAAGGTTGTTCTATTTATATGAGTAATATCTTTTATGGTCATGCACCCAATGTGAGGGGTTTATTCATATTGAATCTTGATAGTGATGATAGTAATTGATACACATGTTCATAACATTGATGCCAAAAGATGTAGAGTTGATAATGATAGTACCACTTTCTTGTGGCACTGCCGTTTAGGTCATATTGGTGTAAAACACATGAGGAAGCTCCATGTTGATGGACTTTTGGAGTCACTTGATTTTGAATCACTTGACACATGTGAACCATGCCTCATGGGCAAGATGACTAAAACGCCGTTCTCTGGAACAATGGAACGGGCAAGTGACTTATTGGAAATCATACATACTGATGTGTGCGGTCCAATGAATGTTACAGCGCATGGTGAATATCGTTATTTTCTCACCTTCACCGATGACTTAAGTAGATATGGGTATATTTACTTAATGAAACACAAGTCTGAAACGTTTGAAAAGTTCAAGCAATTTCAGAGTGAAGTTGAGAATCATCGTAACAAGAAGATTAAGTTCCTGCGATCTGATCGAGGAGGTGAATATCTGAGTTATGAGTTTGACAGTCACTTAAGACAATGTGGAATTGTTCACAGTTGACACTGCCTGGAACACCACAGCGTAATGATGTGTCCGAACGTCGTAATCGAACCTTATTAGATATGGTGCGTTCTATGATGTCTCTTGCTGATTTGCCACTATCGTTTTAGGGTTATGCATTAGAGACAACTGCATTCACTTTAAATAGGGCACCATCAAAATCCGTTGAGACGACGCCATATGAACTATGGTTTGGCAAGAAGCCAAAGTTGTCGTTTCTTAAAGTTTGGGGATGTGATGCTTATGTCAAAAAGCTTCAGCCTGAAAAGCTGGAACCCAAAGCGGAGAAATGCGTCTTCATAGGATACCCGAAAGAGACAGTCAGGTATACCTTCTATCTCAGATCCTAAGGCAAAGTGTTTGTCGCTAAGAACGGAACATTTCTTGAGAAAGAGTTTCTCTCGAAAGAATTGAGTGGGAGGAAAATAGAGCTTGATGAGGTTATTGAACCCCGTAGGTCGACAAGACCGCGTACTACTCCTGAGTGGTATGACAACCCTGTCTTGGAGGTCATGTTGTTGGACAACAATGAACCTACGAGCTATGGAGGAGCAGTGATGGGCCCGGATTCCGAGAAATGGTTAGAGGCCATGAAATCCGAGATGTGATCCATGTATGAAAACAAAGTATGGACTTTGGAAGTATTACCTGAAGGGCGAAAGGCCATTCAGAACAAATGGATCTTTAAGTAGAAGACAAACGCAGACGGTAATGTTACCGTCTATAAAGCTCGACTTGTGGCAAAGGGTTTTTCACAAGTTCAAGGAGTTGACTATGATGAGACTTTCTCACCCGTAGCGATGCTCAAGTCTGTCAGAATCATGTTAGCAATAGTTGCTTATTTCGACTATGAAATTTGGCAGATGGATGTCAAAACAACATTCCTCAACGGTTTCCTTGAGGAAGAGCTGTATATGATGCAACCCGAAGGTTTTGTCGATCCAGAGAATGCTGACAAAGTTTGCAAACTCCAGCAATCCATTTATGGACTGGTGCAAGCATCTCGGAGTTGGAATAAGCGCTTTGATGAGGTGATCAAAGCGTTTGAGTTTATACAAGTTTACGGAGAAGCTTGTATTTACAAGAAAGTGAGTGGGAGCTCTATAGCGTTTCTAGTATTATATGTGGATGACATATTTCTGATTGGAAACAATATAGAAATGCTGGAAAGCGTGAAGGAATATTTGAACAAGAGTTTTTCAATGAAGGACCTAGGAGAAGCTGCTTTCATATTAGGCATTAAGATCTATAGAGATAGATCGAGACGCTTAATAGCACTTTCACAGAGCACATACCTTGATAAAGTTTTGAAGAAGTTCAAAATGGATCAGTCCAAGAAGGGGTTCTTGCCTATGTTACAAGGTGTGAAGTTGAGTAAGACTCAATGCCCAGTAACTGCAGAAGATAGAGAAAAGATGAGTGTCATCCCCTATGCTTCAGCCATAGGCTCTATCATGTATGCAATGCTGTGCACAAGACCCGATGTCAGCCTTGCCATAAGTATGGCCGGAAGGTTTCAAAGTGATCCTGGAATGGAGCACTGGCAAGCGGTCAAGAATATCCTTAAATACCTGAAAAGGACTAAGGAAATGTTTCTCGTTTATCGAGGTGATGAAGAGCTCGTCGTAAAGGGTTACGTCGATGCAAGCTTTGACACTAATCCGGACGACTCTAAGTTGCAAACCAGATACGTATTTATTCTTAACGTGGGAGCAGTAAGCTGGTGCAGTTCCAAGCAAAGCGTGGTAGCTGATTCTACGTGCGAAGCGGAATACATCGCAGCCTCGGAGGCGGCGAAGGAAGGTGTCTGGATGAAGCAGTTCATGACAGATCTTTGAAAGTGCGTTATATCGGCTAGAGGGGGGGGTGAATAGGCGATTTTTATAAATTCATCACTTGAGGAATTTGAAATGTGATGAATAACTAGCAGCGGAATAAGTACTCAAGTGCATGAGGAACATAGTGACATCATAATCTTCATGATGAAATCAAACATGCACAAATAGAGAGTAGAGTGATACAGGATAAGCAGTGATGAACAAGGTAACTTGAAGAATTTGAGGTCAGGAATTTGTGAAAGTCTTCGATCAAATTCTTCAAACAGTAACAATCAATTTTATCAACAGGTATATGAGGAATAGAGGGGTTGAGGAAATAGATCCAGATAGCTCGATGAAGACAATGGTTTGATGACCCAGTTCCAACTGCTGTGACAGTCGTACGTCTGGTTTGGAGCGGCCTGGTATTTAAACCAGAGGACACACAGTCCCAGGACACACAGTCCTTATCGTATTCTCCTTGAGCTAAGGTCACACAATCCTTGCACAAAACTCGTGGTAAGTCTTCAGGGTAGGCTTCCAAAACCCTCACAAACTGGTCACTCGGTGATCCACAATTTACTGCTGGATGCTCTAGACCAAGGTCACTTCGTGGTCCCCAATTGACTGCAGGAGCACTAGACCATGACGCCTAACCGTCTGAAGGATACATAGTCCTCAAAGGTAACAAGCGTCGGTTCCACACAGGAATTTCTTCAGTGATGCTCAATCACTATGGGTTTTGTGGTTTGGTTGTGGGTTTTTCCTCACTGATGATTTTCTCTCAAAGTCCTCAGAGGATGGGTTGCTCTCAAATGACAAGTGTTAGTTCTTTCTCGGAGCAGCCAACCAGCTAGTGGTTGAGGGGGTGGCTATTTATAGCCAGGATGCAACCTGACATGATAAGACATAAATGCCCCCAATAATATGACCGTTATGTGGATAAGAATGATTGGGGATAGCTGGCGCTAAGCGCAACAACGGTCGGAATTTCGAACTATGAAAGTCCTCAGCTTATCATGATCCTCACTTGTAGGCAATTCGCACTTGCGAAATCCCAGCTCCTCAGTCAGATCAATTTCCTCAGAGACCAGAAGAACTTCGTCTCTGTCACTGAAAAACTTGTCTGATCCGTAAGAGATTTCCAAAGGCTTCACTTGAAGGATTGTATGGGTTGAGGATTTTGGAGTTGAGCATCAGTTGGAAATTTTCCTTAGTATTACCTCGGCCCCCTTTAACAGTACGGTGTTTCCTATGACTCAAATAAAAGAAATGAAACTACAAAAACAAAAGTCTTCATGCTTCATATTTCTCGTTCATATCTTCAAGGTCACACCAACTTCTTCATTTTCAAAGTCTTCACAAAGTGTTCACCAAAGTCTTCAGAAAGTCTTCAGCAAAGTCTTCACTTGAAGACATACATTTTTAGGGGTCGATAATCTCCAAATATATCAAATTCCTCATCGACTTATAGAGCCTGTGTACACTCACAAACACATTAGTGCCTTAACCTATAAGTCTTCAATACACCAAAATCACTAAGGGGCACTAGATGCACTAACAATCTTGGAGTAGTGCCCAGTGCACTGAATCCAATGAGCCTGTTCTGTGACAACACTGGTGCCATTGCTCTAGCCAAGGAACCAAGGTTTCACAAGAGGACCAGACATATAAAGCGACGCTTCAACTCCATCCGATATTACATCGAGGAGAAGGACATAAATATTTGCAAAGTGCACACGGATCTGAATGTTGCAGACCCGTTGACTAAACCTCTTCCAAGGGCTAAACATGATCAATACCAGAACTGCATGGGTGTTCGATTCATTACATTGTAAATCACATAGTGATGTGAACTAGATTATTAAATCTAGTGCAAGTGGGAGACTGTTGGAAATATGCCCTAGAGGCAATAAATAAAGTGTTTATTATTATATTTCCTTGTTCATGATAATTATTTATTATCCATGCTAGAATTTTATTAATTGGAAACATGGATACATGTGTGGATACATAGACAAACACAATGTCCCTAGTATGCCTCTAGTGAACTAGCTCGTTGATCAAAAGATGGTTAAGGTTTCCTAGCCATGGACATGAGATGTCATTTGATAACGGGATCACATCATTACGAGAATGATGTGATGGACAAGACCCAAACTACAAATGTAGCTTATGATCGTGTCAGTTTATTGCTACTGTTTTCTGCATGTCAAGTATATGTTCCTATGACCATGAGATCATGCAACTCACGGACATCGGAGGAGTGCCTTGTGTGTATTAAACGTCGCAACATAACTGGGTGACTATAAAGGTGCTCTACAGGTGTCTCCGAGGGTGTCTGTTGAGTTGGCATGGATCAATACTAGGATTTGTTACTCCGTGTGACGGAGAGGTATCTCAGGGCCCACTCGGTAATGCAACATCACAATGAGCCTTGCAAGCAATGTGACTAAGTGTTAGTTACGGGATCTTGTATTACGAAACAAGTAAAGAGACTTGCCAGTAACAAGGTTGAACTAGGTATGGAGATACCGACGATTGAACCTGGGGCAAGTAACATACCGAAGAACAAAGGGAACATCATACGGGATTAACTGAATCCTTGACATAGAGGTTCGACCGATAAAGATCTTCGTAGAATATGTGGGAACCAATATGGACATCTAGGTCCCTCTATTGGTTATTGACCGTAGAGGTGTCTCGGTCATGTCTACATAGTTCTCGAACCCGCAGGGTCTGCACACTTAAGGTTTGATGACGTTCCGGTAGTATAGAGTTATGTATGGTGGTGACCGAAGGTTGTTTGGAGTCTCGAATGAGATCCCGTATGTCACGAGGATCTCCGGAATGGTCCGGAGGTAAATATTCAAATATAGGAAGTCCTGTTTTGGTCGCTAGAAAAGTTTCAGGCTCATCGGTAGTGTACCGGGAGTGCCGGTAGTGTACCGGGAGGCCTCCGGGAGGGGTATTTCGACCCAAGAGGCTTCATGGGCTGTGGGATAGTGAATATAAGCCTTTAGTGGGCTGGTGGAAACTCCCACAAAAGGCCCATGTGGCTGGAGGAAAAAACCCAAAGAGAAAAAGTGGAAAAAAGGAAAAATAGGGTGAATCCTAGTCCTACTAGGATTGGAGGTGGACTCCACCTCCACCACCTTGGTTCGGCCAAAGATCTTGGCTTGGAAGACAATTCTGCCTCCTCTCCTCCTCTCCTCCTATATATACTAGAGGGTTTTGGGTTTTTGAACTAGTTTTTACAGCCACGTGCTACCCGTTCCTCCAGTGCATAGTTTCTCCTCTAGATCGGATTTCTATAGTGCTTAGGCGAAGCCCTGCCGGAATTGCTCCACCTCTATCGCCGGAGCGCCGTCACGCTTCCGGCGAACTCTTCTACTTCTCTGCTCTCTCTTGCTGGATCAAGACGGCGGAGATCGTCATCAAGCTGTACGTGTGCTAAACGCGGAGGTGCCGTCCGTTCGGCGCTATATAGGAAGGATCGTGATCAAGTTCGTGGGATGGATCATGATCAAGTTCGTGGGATGGATCGTGATTGGATCGCGGGATGCACGACAGTTTGGATCGCGAAGACGTTCGACTACACCAACCGCGTTTCTTAACGCTTCCCGCTTAGCGATCTACAAGGGTATGTAGATCCACTCTCCCTCTCGTAGATGCCCATCACCATGGATAGATCTGCACGTGCGTAGGAATTTTTTTGTTTCCCATGCAACGTTCCCCAACATCTAGATGGCTTCTTGTCTCTCTTTGATCTTCAATACCATGTTCTTCATGATCTTCATGGAGATCTATCCGATGTAATACTCTTTTGTGGTGTGTTTGTCAAGGTCTGATGAATTGTGGGTTTATGTTCAGATTATCCATGAATCTTATTTGAATCTTATCTGAATTCTTATATGCATGATTTCATATCCTTGTAAGTCTCTTTGAGTTATCGGTTTGGTTTGGCCAACTAAATTGGTAATTCTTGCAATGGGAGAAGTGCTTAGTTTTGGGTTCAATCTTGCGGTGTCCTCACCTAGTGACATAGTAGGGGTAGCAAGGCACTTATTGTATATTTGTCATCAAGGGTAATAATATGGGGTTTTCATCATATTACTTGAGTTTATCCCTCTACATCATGTCATCTTACTTAATGCATTACTCTGTTCTTCATGAACTTAATACTCTAGATGCAGGCAGGACTCGGTCGATGTGTGGAGTAATAGTAGTAGATGTAGAATCGTTTTGGACTACTTGACATGGACATGATGCCTATATGCATGATCATTGCCTTGGATAACTACATGATTATTCGCTTTTTTATCAATTGCTTGACAGTAATTTGTTTACCCAGCATGGTATTTTCCTTCAAGAGAGAAGCCTCTAGTGAAACCTATGCCCCCCGAGTCTACTTTCCATAATATATTTTCAGATCTATGAACCAAAAATACCAAAAATACCTTGCTGCAATTTACTTATCTTTTACTTTCCGTTATCGTTTACATCTATCTCTATCGGATCTAATCCTTGCAAATAACCGTGAAGGGATTGACAACCCCTTTATAGCGTTGGGTGCAAGAGTTTGATTGTTTGTGTAGGTGCATCCATTGGTGACTTCCTTGTTCCTCCTACTCGATTGATACCTTGGTTCTCATCAACTGAGGGAAATACTTATCTACTTTGATGCATCACCCTTTCCTCTTCAAGGCAAAACCAACGCAATCTCAAGAGGTAGCAATAAGGATTTCTGGTGCCGTTGCCGGGGAGGATACACATCAAGCCTACCAAGTACCCATCACAAACTCATCTCTTGCATTTATATTATTTTCCATTTGCCGCTCGTTTTCCTCTCCCCCACTTCACCAATTTGCCGTTTTATTCGCCCTCTCTTTCTCATTTACCTTTTTCTCGTCAGATCTCTTGTTTGCTATGTTTGCTTGTGTTGCCATGTGCCTTCTATTTGCTTGCATCTTCGATTGCTAAAAATCTATTGATATGGATCCTCATCCACTTGCTAATATTTTCAAAGACCGAATTATGATGAACCAATTGCTAGTGAGTTGAGTGCACTTGATTATCTCTATGAAGTTTTGCTTGAAAATCATGAAATATTTGATGAAGTGTTGAAACAAGAAAATTATAAGGTGATTCATGGTATCTCCTTGAATAAAAAGCATGATTGTCATGTTTTTAGTATGTATTCTCTGAATATCCATGATGCTAATGATATGCAAAACCACAAGCTTGGGGATGCTATGCTTTATGAAGATGATATTTTTTGTTCCCCAAGATTTGGTGATGACACGTATGCTATAATTGATCATGAAAAGAATGCCTTATGTGATAGTTATATTGTGAGATTCCTTCATGATGCTACTGAAAATTATTATGAGGGAGGAACATATTCTTGTAGGAATTGCAATAATATCAAGTTTCCTCTCTATGTGTTCAAAGTTTTGAAGTTATGCTTGTTTTGCCTTCTCATGCTAGTTGATTCTTGTTCCCATAAATTGTTTGCTCACAAAATACCTATGCATAGGAAGTGGGTTAGAATTAAATATTATTGTCATGATATTCATGATGCTCTCTTGCATGTTTCAATTACTACTTTTTATGTGAGCATCATTGAAATCATTATGCCTAGCTAGGGGCGTTAAACAATAACGCTTGTTGGGAGGCAACCCAATTTTATTTTGATGTTCTGTTTTTGCTTCTGTTTTTGAGTGTTTACCACATTATTACTTATGTAGTAATTGTGTTTTTGTGTTTATTTTAGTGTTTGATCCAACTAAAACCTTTGGGGTGATCTATGGTAGTTGTTGATTTGATCTTGCTGAAAAACAGAAACTTTTGCGCTCAGTCCAGGAATTTTCTAAATTTTTTAGAGCATCGAATGAGTCTGAAATTTTGACACAAGATTGATATATAAATTACCCAGGATGTACAAAGTTTGCAGAATTTGTTGATTACATAAGTATACTAAGTTTTCAGATTGCTACACACTGTTCAGTTTTTGATAGATTTTGTTTTCTTTGAGTTGTTTGCCTATTTTGATGAATCTATGGGTTGTATCATGGGGTATGAACCATGGAGAAGTTAGAATACAGTAGTATAACACCAATATAAATAAATAATGAGTTCACAACAGTACCTAAAGTGGTGATTTATTTTCTTATACTAACGGATCTCACGAGTTTTCTGTTAAGTTTTGTGTTGTGAAGTTTTCAAGTTTTGGGTAAAGATTTGATGGACTATGGAATAAGGAGTGGTAAGACCCTAAGCTTGGGGATACCCAATACACACCAAGTCATCTTCAAGTATGAAAAAGAGCCCAATCTTGGGGATGCTCCGGAAGGCATCTCCTCTTTTGTCTACAATCCATCGGTAAATTTACTTGAGGCTATATTTTTATTCACCACATGATATGTGTTTTGCTTGGAGCGTCTTGTATGATATGAGTATTTCTTCTTAGTTTGCCAAAATCATCCTTGCTGCACACATATTTTGAGAGAGACATGCCGAATCATGAATTTATTAGAATACTCTATGTGCTTCACTTATATCTTTTGAGATAGACAATTTTGCTCTATGTGTTTCACTTATATTTTTTAGAGCACAGTGCTGTTTGCGTGTATAGAAATAATTGAAATCTCGTACCACACTTATATTATTTTGAGATTCTCTAAACAACATGGTAATTGGTCTAGGTTTTGAATTTAGTCGTAATATGATAGGCATCCAAGAGGGATATAATAAAAACTTCCATATTAAGTGCATTGAATACTATGAGAAGTTTGATTCATTGCATAAAGTTTTGAGATATAAAGATGGTAATGTTAAGAGTCATGTTAGGAAGTAATTGTGATTTGGTAAAAATACTCGTGTAAAGGTTTGTGATTCTCGTATCATGCACGTATGGTGAACCATTATGTAAGGAAGTCGGAGCATGATTTGTTTATAGATTGTCGACCTTTGTGTGAGGGTCGGGAGCGCGCGATGGTTTACTCCTACCAACCTCTCCCCTAGGAGCATGCGTTTAATACTTTGCTTCAATGACTAATAGACTTTTGCGATAAGTATGTGAGTTCTTTATGACTAATGTTGAGTCCATGGATTATACGCACTCTCACCCTTCCACCTTTGCTAGCCTCTCTAGTATCGCGCAACTTTCGTCGATACAACAAATCCACCTTCCTCAAAACAGCCACCATATATCTTCCTCAAAACAGCCACCATATACCTTCCTCAAAACAACCACCATACCTATCTATTATGGCATTTCCATAGCCATTCCGAGATATATTGCCATGCAACTTCCACCGTTTCCTTTTATGACATGCACCATCACTTCCATATTGCGTATAGAGTCATATTTTGTCATAGGTATCAAGTTGTAACTTTCTTTTGAGTTGTAATTAAATAAAAGCGTGATGATTATCATTATTAGAGAATGCCCCATGTGAGGAAATGATGATGGAAGCTATGATTCCCTCACAAGTGGGGATGAGATTCCGGACTTTATGAAAAATAAAAGAGGCCAACGAAGCCCAGATAAAAAAGAGAGGCCTTAGATGCCCACCCAAAAAAGGATAAAAAAAAGAGAAAATAGAGAAGGGACATTGCTACTATCTTTTTCCACACTTGTGCTTCAAAGTAGCACCATGATCTTCATGATAGAGAGTCTCCTATTTTGTCACTTTCATATACTAGTGGGAATTTTCCTTTATATAACTTGGGTTGTATATTCCAAGAATGGGCTTCCTCAAATTGCCCTAGGTATTCATGAGCAAGAAAGTTGGATTCACACCCACTTAGTTTCCTCTTGAGCTTTCATACACTTATAGCTCTAGTGCATCCGTTGTATGGCAATCCCTACTCACTCACATTGATATCTATTGATGGGCATCTCCATAGCCCATTGATACGTCTAGTTGATGTGAGACTATCTTCTCCCTTTCCTTGACAACCTCCACCATATTCTATTCCACCTATAGTGCAATATCCATGGCTCACGCTCATGTATTGCGTGAGAGTTGAAAAAGTTTGAGAAAATAAAAGTGTGAAAACAATTGCTTGACTTGTCGTCGGGGTTGTGCATGCTATAAATACTTTGTGTGGGGAAGATGGAGCATAGCCAGACCATATGATATTGTAGGGATAACTTTCTTTTGCCATTATATTTTGAAGAGATACAATTGCTTTGCTAGTATGCTTGAAATGTTATTGTTTTTATATCAATATTAAGCTTTTGTTTTTGAGTCTTATGGATCTGAATATTCATGCCACAATATAAAAAATTACATGAATAAATATGTTAGGTAGCACTCCACATCAAAAATTCTGTTTTTATCATTTACCTACTCGAGGACGCGAAGGAATTAAGCTTGGGGATGCTGATACGTCTCCAACGTATCTATAATTTTTGATGATGGCATGCTATTATATTATATGTTTTGGATGTTTTATATGCATTAATATGCTATTTTATATTATTTTTGGGACTAACCTATTAATCTAGAGCCTAGTGCCAGTTTCTGTTTTTCCCTGTTTTTTGAGTTTTGCACATATGGAATATTAAACGGATTCCAAACAGAATAAAATCTTCGGAATGATTTTTTCTGAAAGGAAACAAATCCACCAGGCTTGGAGTGCACGCTAGGGGTTCTACGAGTAGATCACAAGCCTGGTAGGCATGGCCACCCCCCTGGCCGCGGCTGGCAGGCTTGCCGTCTCCTGGCAGGTCTCCTAACCCTATTCTTCATCCTATAAATACCCAAATATTCCCCCAACACTAAATAGAGACACATAAATACTTTTCCGCTGCCAGAAGCCTCCGTTCCCGAGAGATCCATCTTGGAGCCTTTTTCGGTAATCTGCTGGAGGGGGTTTCGATCATGGAGGGCATCTACATCAACTCCATTGCCCCTCCGATGATGCGTGAGTAGTCCACCATAGACCTACGGGTCCATAGCTAGTAGCTAGATTGCTTCCTGTCTCTCCTTGATCTTCAATACCATGTTCTTCATGATCTTCATGGAGATCTATCTGATGTGATACTCTTTTGTGGTGTGTTTGTCAAGATCCGATGAATTGTGGGTTTATGTTCAGATTATCCATGAATCTTATTTGAACCTTCTCTGAATTCTTATATGCATGATTTCATATCCTTGTAAGTCTCTTCGAGTTATTGGTTTGGTTTGGCCAACTAGATTGGTAATTCCTGCAATGGGAGAAGTGCTTGGTTTTGGGTTCAATCATGCGGTGTGCTCACCCAGTGACATAGTAGGGGTAGCGAGGCACGTATTGTATTGTTGCCATCAAGGGTAACAAGATGGGGTTTTCATCATATTTCTTGAGTTTATCCCTCTACATCATGTCATCTTACTTAATGCGTTACTCTCTTCTTCATGAACTTAATACTCCAGATGCAGGCAGGAGTCGGTCGAGGTGTGGAGTAATAGTAGTAGATGTAGAATCGTTTCGGTCTACTTGACACGGACATGATGCCTATATGCATGATCATTGCCTTGGATAACTACACGATTATTTGCTTTTCTATCAATTGCTTGACAGTGACTTGTTTACCCACCATGATATTTTCCTTCAAGAGAGAAGCCTATAGTGAAACCTATGGCCCCCGGGTCTACTTTCCGTAATATATTTTCAGATCTATAAACCAAAAATACCTTGCTGCAATTTACTTATATTTTACTTTCCGTTGTCGTTTACATCTATCTCAATCGGATCTAATCCTTGCAAATAACCGTGAAGGGATTGACAACCCCTTTATAGCGTTGGGTGCAAGAGTTTGATTGTTTGTGTAGGTGCATCCATTGGTGACTTGCTTGTTCCTTCTATTGGATTGATACCTTGGTTCTCATCAACTGAGGGAAATACTTATCTACTTCGCTGCATCACCCTTTCCTCTTCAAGGGAAAACCAACACAAGCTCAAGAGGTAGCAGTCATCACGTTCTCCGATGAGGGGGACTGACAGCGCGTTCTTCAAGCCGGGCCATGGCTTTTTCAGAATGACGCAGTGCTCATCAATGACTTCGACGGTGTGGGTGATCCTATGGACGTGTGCCTAGACTTTCTCAATATCTGGGTGCAAGTCCACAGGCTTCTTGTCATCCTCAAGACTGAAGATATGGGATGGAAGATTGGGAAAAAGCTCGGCATCGTCCTTGCGATGTCGCACTGCAACAAACAGATCGTCGACGAGCATCTTCGGGTTCGTGTTCAGCACCTGGTGGACAAGTCTTTGAGGAAGAATGTCGACATGACCCCAAAAGGTAGCAACAAACCAATTACTTTTGCTGTCAAGTATGAGAAGCTGCCGAACTTCTGTTTTTGCTGCGGGTTGTTGGGGCACACGATGGAGAAGTTCCGTAACATGGCTAAGGAGCTACGGAAGGCGTCCTACTCCACCGACATAAGGGCGCCACCGTATTGGGCCTCTGTTCGAAGACACATCAATTTTGGAGAGGTGCCGGTTCCGGATGGTGTTATCACGGAGGTGGCCACAGTGGTCAAAAACCTCTTGGTTTCTGCTGCTTCCACGACTACAGCCTCGGCCTCGACGGATGGAGTGGTGCCGACTGCCGCTGACGCTTCCAACACACTGGTGCAACATGTTCTTGAGGACGTGGACACCAACAACTCCAACATGGGTGCTCCTTTTCAAATAGTTGCGCACAATGAAAAGCCTGGATCTCTGTACATCACCAACTCTGGAGCTCCGGTTGGTCCAGTGCAGGATTCGATGGACAAGGGGCCTAGGGAACACTTCTTCACCAACCTGGGTGCTCCTAAGGCTGCTGCTGCTCGTGTGAGCAATGGGGATGCTGCTGCTATGCAGTTGTAGGATCAGGCCCAGGTGTCGGCGGATAATGATTGATATGATCGCGTGGGGGTCGCTGTTGTAAAACTACAATGCGGTGCCCTGGCGACTACAAGAGTCCAACATTGGAAGATGGCTGGAGAGGCCACTCTCGTGTCCAGAACTGCTGCTATGAGGGTGGCTGGAAGTGCCACCCACAGGGATTTAGCTTCTCCTGGTAGTGCCACTACTGTTGACATGGGAAAGTTCAGCATGTTGTCACTCCTTTCTCCGCCTCTAGGGCTGTGCTAGCGAGCCAGAATTGACTAGTCCTTTGGGCTGCGGGATCTCCTGCAAGTTACAAGTACAACCCCATCAAGCCATCATGTCACTTCGAAGCTTCGTCCAGTCGCTGGAAGCGGATACATAGAGAAGAAAAGGAAGTCTTTGAAGTGGTGAGGAGCACTGGAGTATAAAATCTTTTTTTTTCAATGCTCAAGCTAATCAGATCATTAGTGGAGAGATGCCCAGCCCCAAAGGTGCTTTTGTTGCTATGCATGAATGTGAATCAAGGAAAAAGAGAAGGGTTGGGGCAGGGTTATTACCTACACGCAGTGACATAGTGTTCTGTTTTGAAAATAGTAGTGCTGAAACTCTGGGGTACACTAATGAGGAGATTAGTATCTCTTGTAAGCGCCTGTGTATGGAACGGGTTGAAACTATAATAGGTGTAGATGGCTTGATCAGGCATGTTATAGAAGAGGTGGAGGATGGTGAGGAGGAGTATATAAAGAAAGTGCGTGAATCTATTGGAGAGGAGAAAGGCGCAGGGGATGGTCAAAACAATATTATTACCGCTGAGGGCTCCTTGGCGGATCCAGGATCGGCGGGCTCTATGTTGGAGCCTGTCCGGGGAAAATGAAAATCGTTGGTTGGAACTGCTGTGGGATGAACTCTCCAGCGGCAGTTCGGTCGCTCTTGGACCTCCAAGAGCAGGTTAGGCTAGATATTTTGTTTTTGGTTCAGGCCCATCTTGATAAGAATAAAGCGGAGAGTCTCCGCTATAAATTAGGATTTCAGTTTTTAGTAGTTCATGAAAGTACTGATGCTCGGTCTAGGGGTCTTGTTATGTTCTGGAATGATGATAATAAAGCTGAGTTTGAATATGTGTTGCCCAACTGTATAGATGTGGTTTTTGTGTCTAGTGACAATGCGGAGTGGAGACTAATTGGTTTCTATGGTGAGCCAGCGTGGGAGGACTGCCACCTGTCTTGGTCTTGCTTAAGAGATCTTCACCGGCAACATCATATGGCTTGGGTAGTACTAGGTGATTTCAATGAGATTAAGTTGAATTCAAAAAAGGAGGGAGGGAATCCCCGACCCATGCACATGCTTAAGGCATTTAGAGATTGCCTTGATGACTGCGAACTCCAAGATATGGAATATATTCGGGATAAATACACATGGAAACGCGTTGATATTCGTGAGCGACTGGACCGTGCCGTGTGTAATTCACAATGGTCAGTAGATTATCCCAATACGACAATTATCCATGAGAAGCACTACAGGTCACACCATAAACCCATTTTGGTTGACACGGAATTTTATAAAACTGGCCAGATAAGACAACGGTCCGGGGGTAAATTCTTTGAAGCAAGATGGCTATCTAAGTATACTGTAGATGAAGTGCTTGCTACTGCATGGGCAAAGGCAAATTTGAGGGGTTTGGGTCCAAGTTTGGCTTCATGAACCCAAGCGGTCCATAATGATCTTCATAGTTGGGATAAAGATATTGTGAAGGGTCAAAAAAATCATATCAAGAAGTTGAATAAAGAACTAGAAAAATTAGACATGATGCCTTGTCAGCGGCTTCTTGGGCGAGACAAAAAGAACTACAATTGCTCATTGACAACTTACTGGAACAAGAGGAGATTCATTGGCTCCAAAGAGGGCGTGCTAATTGGCTGTTGCATGGTGACCGGTGTTGGGGAAACGTAGTAACAATTCAATTTTTTTCCTACGTGTCACCAAGATCAATCTAGGAAATGCTAGCAACGAGCAAAGGGGTAGAGCATCTTCATACCTTTGAAGATCGCTAAGCGGAAGCGTTACTAGAACGCGGTTGATGGAGTCGTACTCGTAGCGATTCAGATCGCGGTGGATTCCGATCTAAGCACTGAACAACGGCGCCTCCGCGTTCAATACACGTGCAGCCCGGTGACGTCTCCTACGCCTTGATCCAACAAGTAGAAAGGAGAGGTTGGGGGAGATCTCTGGCAGCACGATGACATGGTGACGGTGGAGCTGCGTGGTACTCCGACAGGGCTTCGCCAAGCGCTACGGAGGACGAGGAGGAGGAGGGGTAGGGCTACGCCGAGAGAGAGAGAGAGAGAGAGTTCTATTCTATGCAGACCCAAAACTCCACATATATATAGGGGGAAGGGGGAGGAGTGCCGGACACCCCTAGGGAAACCCTAGGAGGTGCGGTGGCCAAGATGGGGAGGAGGGGCGACGCCCTAGGGTGGCCTTGGTGCCCAAGGCAGCCTCCACGCCTATGGTTTGGCCTCCCTCCACCCTTGCTGCGCCTTGGGCCCTTAGTGGGGGCACACAAGACCACCTAGAGGCTGGTTCCCATCCACTCTTGGACCATGAAGCCTCTTGGAGCTGGTGGCCCCTCCCGGTGGACCCCCGGAACCCTTCCGGTGGTCCCGATAGATTACCGGTGACGCCCGAAACACTTTCGATGACCAAATCCTCACTTCCTATATATGAATCTTTACCTCCGGACCATTACGGAGCTCCTCATGATGTCCGGGATCTCATCCAAGACTCCGAACAACCTTTGGTAACCAAGTATACTATTCCCATTTAACCCTAGTGTCATCGAACCTTAAGTGTGTAGACCCTACGGGTTCGGGAAGCATGCAGACATGACCGAGACACCTCTCCGACCAATAACCAATAGCGGGATCTAGATACCCATACTGGCTCCCACATGTTCCACGATGATCTCATCGGATGAACCACGATGTCGGGGATTCAATTAATCCCGTATACAATTCCCTTTGTCCATCGGTATGTTACTTGCCTGAGATTTGCTCGTCGGTATCCCTATACCTTGTTCAATCTCGTTACCGGCAAGTCTCTTTACTCGTTCCGTAAGACATGATCCCGTGACTAACTCCTTATCACATTGAGCTCATTATGACGATGTATTACCGAGTGGGCCCAGAGATACCTCTCCGTCACACGGAGTGACAAATCCCAGTCTCGATTCGTGCCAACCCAACATACACTTTCGGAGATACCTGTAGTGCACCTTTATGGTCACCCAGTTACATTGTGATGTTTGATACACCCAAAGCATTCCTACGGTATCCGGGGGTTGCACAATCTCATGGTCTAAGGAAATGATACTTGACATTAGAAAAGCTCTAGCATATGAACTACACGATCTTGTGCCATGCTTAGGATTGGGTCTTGTCCATCACATCATTCTCCTAATGATGTGATCCCGTTATCAACGACATCCAATGTCTATGGCCAGGAAACCATGACCATCTATTGATCAACGAGCTAGTCAACTATAGGCTTACTAGGGACATGGTGTGGTCTATGTATTCACACATGTATTACGGTTTCGGGTTAATACAATTATAGCATGAACAATAGACAATTGTCATGAACAAGGAAATATAATAATAAAAATTTTATTATTGCCTCTAGGGCATATTTCCAGTAGTCTCCCACTTGCACTAGAGTCAATAATCTAGTTACATTGTGATGAATCGAACACCCATAGAGTTCTGGTGCTCATCATGTTTCGCTCGTGAAAGAGGTTTAGTCAACGAATCTGCGATATTCAGATCCATATGTACTTTACAAATATCTATATCTCCTTCCTGAATGTAATCATGAATGGAATTGAAGTGGCGCTTGATGTGCTTGGTCTTCTTGTGAAACCTGGGCTCCTTGGCAATGGCAATAACTCCAGTGTTGTCATCGAAGAGAGTCATCGGGCCCGACGCGCTGGGAATCACTCCTAGGTCGATGATGAACTCCTTCATCCAGACTCCTTCCTGTGCTGCTTCCGAAGCAGCTATGTAGTCTGCTTCAGATGTAGATGCCACCACAACGCTTTACTTGCAAGTGCACCAGCTGACTGCCCCACCATTCAAAACATACACATATTTGATTTGTGACTTGGAGTCATCTGGATCTGTGTCAAAGCTAGCGTCGACGTAACCCTTTACGACGAGTTCTTCGGCACCTCCATAAACGAGAAACATCTCCTTAGTCCTTTTCAGGTACTTAAGGATATTCTTGACCGCTGTCTAGTGTTCCATTACGGGATCACTTTGGTACCTCCCTACCAAACTTATGGCAAGGTTCGCATCAGGTCTGGTACACAACATGTCATACATAATAGAGCCTATGGCTGAGGCATAGGGGATGCCACTCATCTTCTCTCTATCTTCTACCGAGGTCGGGCATTGAGCTGTGCTCAATTTCACACCTTGCAGTACAGGCAAGCACCCCTTCTTGGACTGATCCATATTGAACTTCTTCAATATCTTGTCAAGGTATGTGCTTTGTGAAAGACCAATGAGGCGTCTCGATCTATCTCTATAGATCTTGATGCCTAATATGTAAGAAGATTCTCCAAGGTCCTTCATTGAAAAACACTTATTCAAGTAGGCCTTTATGCTTCCCAAAAGTTCTATATCATTTCCCATCAACAATATGTCATCCACATATAAAATGAGTAATGCTACAGAGCTCCCACTCACTTTCTTGTAAGTACAAGCTTCTCCATAAGTCTGTATAAACCCAAACGCTTTGGTCACTTCATTAAAGCGAATGTTCCATCTCCGAGATGCTTGCACCATTCCATAGATGGAGCGCTAGAGCTTGCATACCTTGTTAGCATTCTTAGGATCGACAAAACCTTCCGGCTGCATCATATACAATTCTTCCTTAAGGAAACCGTTAAGGAATGCCATTTTGACGTCCATTTGCCAGATCTCATAATCATAAAATGCGGCAACTGCTAACATGATTCGGACAGACTTCAACATCGCTACGGTTGAGAAGGTCTCATCGTAGTCAACTCCTTGAACTTGTTAATAACCCTTAGCGACAAGCCGAGCCTTATGGACGGTCACATTACCATCCGTGTCTGTCTTCTTCTTAAAGATCCATTTATTTTCTATGGCTTGCCGATCATCGGGCAAGTCCACCAAAGTCCACACTTTGTTCTCATACATGGATCCTATCTCGGATTTCATGGCTTCAAGCCATTTGTTGGAATTTGGGCCCGCCATGGCTTCTTCATAGTTTGAAGGTTCACCGTTATCTAACAACATGATTTCCAGGACAGGGTTGCCGTACCACTCTGGTGCGATACGTGTCCTCGTGGACCTTCGAAGTTCAATAGTAACTTGATCAGAAGTCTCACGATCATCATCATTAACTTCCTCTCTAGTCGGTGCAGGCACCACAGAAACAGTCTCCTGCGCTGCGCTACTTTCTGGTTCGAGAGGGGGTACAATTACCTCATCAAGTTCTACTTTCCTCCCACTTACTTCTTTCAAGAGAAACTCTTTCTCTAGAAAGGATCCATTCTTGGCAACAAAGATCTTGCCTTCAGATCTGAGGTAGAAGGTATACCCAGTAGTTTCCTTAGGGTATCCTATGAAGACGCACTTTTCCGATTTGGGTTCGAACTTTTCAGGTTGAAGTTTCTTGACATAAGCATCACATCCCCAAACTTTCAGAAATGATAGCTTAGGATTCTTCCCAAACCATAATTCATACGGTGTCGTCTCAACGGATTTAGACGGTGCCCTATTTAAAGTGAATGCGGCAGTCTCTAATGCATATCCCCAAAATGATAGCGGTAAATCAGTAAGAGACTTCATAGACCGCACCATATCCAATAGAGTGCGATTAAGACGTTCGAACACATCATTACACCGAGGTGTGCCAGGCGGCGTGAGTTGTGAAACAATTCCACATTTCCTTAAGTGCGTGCCAAACTCGTGACTCAAATATTCTCCTCCACGATCAGATCGTAAGTACTTTATTTTCTTGTCACGTTGATTCTCTACCTCACTCTGAAATTCCTTGAACTTTTCAAAGGTCTCAGACTTGTGTTTCATTAAGTAGACATACCCATATCTACTCAAGTCATCAGTGAGGGTGAGAATATAACGATAGCCACCGTGAGCCTCAACGCTCATCGGTCCACATATATCGGTATGTATCATTTCCAACAAGTTGGTTGCTCGCTCCATTATTTCGGAGAACGGAGTCTTAGTCATCTTTCCCAAGAGGCATGGTTCGCACGTGTCAAATGATTCATAATCAAGAGACTCCAAAAGTCCATCTGCATGGAGTTTCTTCATGCGTTTGACACCAATATGACCAAGGCGATGGTGCCACAAGTATGTGGGACTATCATTATCAACCTTACATCGTTTGGTATTCACACTATGAATATGTGTAACATCGCGTTCGAGATTCAATAAAAATAGACCATTGACCAGTGGGGCATGACTATAAAACATATCTCTTATATAAATAGAACACCCATTATTCTCGGATTTAAATGAGTAGCCATCTCGCATCGAACGAGATCCAGATACAATGTTCATGCTCAAAGCTGGTACTAAATAACAATTATTGAGGTTTAAAACTAACCCCGAAGGTAGATGTAGAGGTAGTGTGCCGACGGCGATCACACCGACCTTGGAACCATTCCCGACGCGCATCGTCACCTCGACCTTTGCCAGTCTCCGCTTATTCCGCAGCTCCTGTTTTGAGTTACAAATGTGAGCAACCGCACCGGTACCAAATACCCAGGAGCTACTACGAGCGCTGGTAAGGTACACATCAATAACATGTATATCATATATACCTTTGACGTTGCCGGCCTTCTTATCCGCTAAGTACTTGGGGCAGTTCTGCTTCCAGTGACCGGTTCCCTTGCAATGAAAGCACTCAGTCTCAGGCCTGGGTCCATTCTTGGCCTTCTTCCCAGCAACTAATTTGCCGGGCGCGGCAACTGCTTTGCCATCCTTCTTGAAGTTTTTGTTACCCTTGCCTTTCTTTAAACTAGTGGTATTGTTCACCATCAACACTTGATGTTCCTTTTTGATTTCCACCTCCGCTGATTTTAGCATCGAATATAACTCAAGAATGGACTTCTCCATCCCTTGCATATTGTAGTTCATCACAAAGCTCTTGTAGCTAGGTGCAAGCAACTGGAGGATTCTGTCAATAACCGAGTCATCCGGAAGATTAACTCCCAACTGAGACAAGCGGTTGTGCAACCCAGACATTTTGAGTATGTGCTCGCTGACAGAACTATTTTCCTCCATCTTACAACTGAAGAACTTGTCGGAGACTTCATATCTCTCGACCCGGGCATGAGCTTGGAAAACCATTCTCAGCTCTTGGAACATCTCATATGCCCCGTGTTGCTCAAAACGCTTTTGGAGCCCCGGTTCTAAGCTGTAAAGCATACCGCACTGAACCAAGGAGTAATCATCACTACACGACTGCTAGACGTTCATAACGTCTTGAGTTGCTGGGAAAACGGGTGTGTCACCTAGCGGTGCATCAAGGACATATAATTTCTTGGAAGCTATGAGTATGATCCTCAAGTTACGGACCCAGTCCATATAGTTGCTTCCATCGTCTTTCAGCTTGGTTTTCTCTAGGAACGCGTTGAAGTTGAGGGCAACATTAGCATGGGCCATATGATCTACAGGATAGATTGTAAAGACAATTTTAGACTAAGTTCATGACAATTAAGTTCATCTAATCAAATTATTTAATGAACTCCCACTCAGATAGACATCCCTCTAGTGATCTAAGTGATACATGATCCACATCGACTAGGCCGTGTCCGATCATCACGTGAGACGGACTAGTCATCAATGGTGAACATATCCATGTTGATCGCATCTACTATATGACTCATGTTCGACCTTTCGGTCTCTCGTGTTCCGAGGCCATGTCTGTACATGCTAGGCTCGTCAAGCCAACCTAAGTGTTTCATGTGTGCAAATCTGGCTTACACCCGTTGTATGCGAACGTTAGAATTTATCACACCCGATCATCACGTGGTGCTTCGAAACAACGATCCTTCGCAATGGTGCACACTTAGGGGGAACACATTTCTTGAAATTTTAGTGAGGGATCATCTCATTTATGCTACCGTCGTTCCAAGCAAATAAGATGTAAGAACATGATAAACATCACATGCAAATCATAAAGTGACATGATATGGCCAATATCATCTTGCGCTTTTCATCTCCATATTCAGGGCGTGGCATGATCACCATCGTCACCGACATGACACCATGATCTCCATCATCGTGTATTCATGAAGTTGTCTCGCCAACTATTACTTCTACTACTATGGATAATGGTTAGCAATAAAGTAAAGTAATTACATGGCGTTTTTGATTGACACGCAGGTCATACAATAAATTAAGACAACTCCTATGGCTCCTGCCGGTTGTCATACTCATCGACATGCAAGTCATGTTTCCTATTACAAGAACATGATCAATCTCATACATCATATATATTTCATCACATCCTTTTGGTCATATCACATCACATAGCATACCCTGCAAAAACAAGTTAGACGTCCTCTAATTGTTGTTGCAAGTTTTACGTGGCTGCTATGAGTTTCTAGCAAGAACGTTTCATACCTACGTAAGAGCCACAACGGTGATATGCCAATTGCTATTTACCCTTCATAAGGACCCTCTTCATCGAATCCGATCCGACTAAAGTGGGAGAGACAGTCACCCGCTAGCCACCTTATGCAACAAGTGCATGTCAGGCGGTGGAACCAGTCTCACGTAAGCATACGTGTAAAGTCGGTCCGGTCCGCTTCATCCCACAATGCTGCCGAATCAAGATAAGACTAGTAACGGAAAGCAAATTGACCAAATCATCGCCCACAACTACTTGTGTTCTACTCGTGCATAGAATCTACGCATAAACCTGGTTCTGATACCACTGTTGGGGAACTTAGTAACAATTCAAATTTTTTCTTATGTGTCACCAAGATCAATCTAGGAAATGCTAGCAACGAGCAAATGGGTAGAGCATCTTCATAACTTTGAAGATTGCTAAGCGGAAGCATTACTAGAATGTGTTTGATGGAGTTGTACTCGTAGCGATTCAGCTCGCGGTGGATTCCGATCTAAGCACCGAACAACGGCACCTCCGCATTCAACACACGTGTAGCCCGGTGACGTCTCCTATGCCTTGATCCAGCAAGGAGGAAGGAGAGTTTGAGGGAGAGCTCCGACAGCACGACGGCGTGGTGACAGTGAAGCTGTGTGGTACTCCGGCAGGGCTTCGCCAAGCGCTACGGAGGACGAGGAGGAGGAGGGGTAGGGCTGCGCCGAGAGAGAGAGAGAGAGAGTTCTATTCTATGCAGCCCCAAAACCCCACATATATATAGGGGGAAGGGGGAGGAGTTCCGTCCACCCCTAGGGAAATCCTAGGAGGTGCGGCGGCCAAGATGGGGAGGAGGGGTGGCGCCCTAGGGTGGCCTTGGCGCCCAAGGCTGCCTCCACGCCTAGGGTTTGGCCCCCCTCCACCCTTGATGCACCTTGGGCCCTCAGTGGGGGCGCACCAGCCCACCTAGGGGCTGGTTTCCATCCACTCTTGGCCCATGAAGCCTCTTGGAGCTTGTATCCCCTCCCGGTGGCCCCCGGAACCCTTCCGATGGTCCCGGTACATTACCGGTGACGCCCGAAACACTTTTGGCGACCAAATCCTCACTTCCTATATATGAATCTTTACCTTCGGACCATTCTGGAGCTCCTCGTGATGTCCAGGATCTCATCCGGGACTCCGAACAACCTTTGGTAACCACGTACACTATTCCCATATAACCCTAGCGTCATCAAACCTTAAGTGTGTAGACCCTACGGGTTTGGGAAGCATGCAGACATGACCGGGACACCTCTCCGGCCAATAACCAATAGCGGGATCTGGATACCCATATTGGCTCCCACATGTTCCAGGATGATCTCATCGGATGAACCAGGATGTCGGGGATTCAATTAATCCCGTATACAATTCCCTTTGTCCATCGTTATGTTACTTGCCCAAGATTTGATCGTCGGTATCCCTATACCTTGTTCAATCTCGTTACCTGCAAGTATCTTTACTAGTTCCATAACACATGATCTCGTGACTAACTCCTTAGTCACATTGAGCTCATTATGATGATGTATTACCGAGTGGGCCTAGAGATACGTCTCCGTCACACGGAATCCCAATCTCGATTCGTGCCAACCCAACAAACCCTTTCAGAGATACCTGTAGTCCACCTTTATGGTCACCCAGTTACGCTGTGACGTTTGATACACCCAAAGCATTCCTACGGTATCCGAAAGTTGCACAATCTCATGGTCTAAGGAAATGATACTTGACATTAGAAAAGCTCTAGCATACGAACTACACGATCTTGTGCCATGCTTAAGATTGGGTCTTGTCCATCACATCATTCTCCTAATGATGTGATCCCGTTATCAACGACATCAAATGTCCATGGCCAAGAAACCATGACCATCTATTGATCAACGAGCTAGTGAACTAGAGTCTTACTAGGGACATGGTGTGGTCTATGTATTCACACATGTATACAGTTTCCGGTTAATACAATTATAGCATGAACAATAGACAATTATCATGAACAAGGAAATATAATAATAACCATTTTATTATTGCCTCTAGGGCATATGACCAACAACCAGAACATGTCTTTCTTTCATATTGCTTCCACTGATCATAAAAAAAGAAATATGATAAAAAGGCTCCTAGATGATACAAGGGTCTAGAAAGAAGGAAATGATCTTCAGGGCCATATCATGCCTTATTTTGCTCAATTGTTCACGTGTGAACCAACCGATTTGCAAGTAAGTGTTCTGGAAAAGGTGCCCCATAAGGTTTCTAGAGTGATGAATGAAAACTTAACTACACCTTTTACACACGAGGAGGTAAAAAAGGCTCATTTCAGCATTGGTGATTTTAAGGCTCCCAACCCTGATGGATTGCATGCGGTTTTTTACAAACGTTTTTGGCATCTTTTGGGGGATGATCTGATTGATGAAGTTCTTACGGTAGTGAATACATACAAAATAGCTGAGGGTTGGAATGATACGATAATTATTATGATTCCAAAAACTGAATCACCCGAGAAGGTAACTCAATTTCGTCTGATTAGCCTTTGTAATGTTGTGTACAAGGTTATCTCAAAATGCTTGCTGCAAGATTGAAGAATTTTCTACCAGAAATTATTCCTTCCACTCAAAGTGCTTTTGTTCCTGGGCGGTTAATCACGGATAATTTTTTGGTTGCGTATGAATGTTTTCACACTATTAAAAAAGGAGACAAGGGAATACAATACTATGCATGGTGAAACTAGATATGCACAAGACATATGATCGCGTAGAGTGGGATTTTTTGGAAAATATCATGCTTAAGATGGGTTTCCATAGGAATTGGGTTCGGATGATCATGGTTTGTGTTCGGACTATGAGATACCGAGTCAGATTTAATTCAGAGGAAAGCGAACAATTCATACCTACCATGGGCTTGCGTCAGGGTGACCCCTTATCCCCTTACCTCTTTTTGTTATGCACCGAGGGTCTTGTCTCCTTGCCGTCGCATGCGGAATGGAGTGGTGAACTTAATGGGGTACAATTTTGTCGGGATGCGCCAACAATACCTAACCTCCTATTTGCTGATGACTCTTTGATCTTAATGCATGCTACGCGTGGCAATGCGAATTGCTTGACAAAGATTTTATTTGATTATTGTAAGGCTTCTGGGCAATTAGTGAGCAAAGACAAGTCGAGTATTTTCTTTAGTCCGAGTACAGAGCCCTAGGTTAGAGAGGAAGTGTGTATAGTTCTAAATATAATGACCAAAGCTCTCATGGATAAATACCTCAGAGTGCCAGCCATTGTTGGGGCGGATAGAAGTGATAACTTCCAGTTCCAGGTTGACAGAGTGTTAAAGAGACTGTTTGGATGGAAAGAGAAAATTTTGTCCTCGGGTGGCAAAGAAGTGCTTATAAAAGCGATTGCATAGGCAATACCATCATATGTGATGTCTGTTTTCAAAATCCCAAAACAAATCTGCAAAGGGATCACTGACGGTATGTCACAATATTGGTGGGGCGATGATGCGGATCAAAGAAGGATGCATTGGCTAGCTTGGTGGAAAATGTGTATACTAAAGAAATTCGGAGGAATGGGGTTCAGGGACATCCATTGCTTTAACCTTGCCTTGTTAGCTAAACAAGCATGGAGACTGATTTAGAATCCGGATTCTCTTTGTGCTACTGTGCTGCGTGCAAGGTATTTTCCATCAGGAGATTTGTTAAACGTGGAGTTAAAAAAGGAAGCTCTTTTACGTGGCAGAGTATATGGGCTGGGATTAATACACTAAAAGGGGTCATATATGGCGTGTGGGTGATAGAACTAATATTTATATATGGGAAGACGAATGGATCCCAAATAGTGCATCACGTAAAGTTATAACTAGAAGGGGCTAGAACATTCTGAGCAGGGCGAGCGACCTTATTGACCCCAACACTAATTGTTGGGATGCGGATCTAGTGAGGCAGACTTTTTGGCAAGTGGACGTTCAAAGTATTCTTGCAATAACTTTATCATCTTCCGACATGCAAGACTTTGTTGCTTGGAACCTGACTCGTACAAATACCTTCTTTGTGTAGTCAGCATATTATGTAGAATGGGAGGACCAATATGGCCAAAAGTTAAACGCATGCCATCAAGCTTTTGGAGTCAAACCTCATCCTATTTGGGATAAATTATGGGGCTCAAAGTACCTGCGAAGGTCAAAATATTTCTTTGGAGAGCGATGCATAATACTATTCCGTCTCGGGTTGCCCTGGCAATCCGTCATATCAAAGTGAGCGGACAATGTCCAGTCTGCAAGATTGGAGCAAAAGACATTAAGCATCTCCTCTTCAGGTGTAGATGAGCTAGGCACGTATGGAAAGCTTTGGGAATATATGACTTAATTGAGAAATCATGTCTTGTTCATCGTCCAGGAAAGTCTGTTCTAGAAGAACTGTTGTGTTCAAGCCCGGACCGCTCAATGCTCTTGGGACAAGTCGAAGTGCGAGAGCTTGTTGCGGTGGCTTGTTGGTATTTATGTCGGGAAAGGAGGAAAATTAGGCATGATATCCAGGTGCAGTACCCAGAAAGATCTGCAATGGCAATCAAAGTGTTATCCTCAAATTTCAAGTCTACTCAAGCTTCTAACGCAAGACTGAGGTAGGAGAGGTGGGTTCCACCAACAGGTGATTGTGTTAAGATAAACGTTGACGCTTCTTTTGATTCTGATAGTTTGAGGGGAACCACAGGTGCAGTCATTCGAGATAAAAAAGGGAAGTTCATCACCACATGCAATGCACATTTGGATATGGTTCAAGATGTTCTTTTGGCTGAGGCTCTTGCCCTCAAACATGGCTTGTTCTTAGCCGAATTAGTGGGTTGCAATAGACATGTTGTGAGTTCTTCTAATAGTGAATTAATGGAAATTATGAGAAATGAGCGGCCTTCCATAGGTGTTGCTGCAGCGATTGTTCATGATTGTTTTTCTAAGGAGTCAGAGTTTGTTAGGGTTATGTATGAACATGCAAATAGGGAAACGAATTCTGTAGCTCATGAACTAGCCCAGTTGGCCAAGTTCCAGGCCAGTACGGTCTGGTTGGATGATCCTCCCCCTCTATTGTACCTCTGTTGGTGAACGATGTAACATTATTATCTATTGAATAAAGAGGTCTTTTGAGGTCAAAAAAAGACTAGCTAAGTGTCCATGCGTTGTTACGGACTAACAAAATATACCTACAAAAATAAAATTACAGCCTAATTAATTGCATAAGGCAATTTTAAGGTTTTAATGGTTGAATGCGAATGAATGAAACGACCTACGGGCTCCTTCTTTAGGAGTAGAGATTCTCCTCTAAAAAAATAAAAACTCTTCATAATTAAAGTGATTCGATTGTCAAACGCGAGATAATACATTTGATAACTACTATAATGACCGTGCATTGCCACGGACCATGAATATAGTTTTATCAGTTGCAAACATAATCACAATGCATATCAAAATTTTCATGCATAGAAATTATAGCATGTAAAAATGGGAAGTAATTGAAATCCACTTCAACGATCCAACTAATTATCTCTTACTAAGATGTATTTATACCTTGATGTCCTAGGAAGCGTTATGATGAAGTGTGAGATAAAAAATGAGCTAAAACATCTATTTTTATTTTTTCTACATAACACGAAGCATGATCAAGTAGTGATGAATACAAAGAAAAAATTGCCTTCATCACACATATAGATACATGTCAATTTTGTTGCAAGTAATGTTGGTGCTAGTCTGCTAGTAATTCGTATTCACGAAATAAGTTGAACACAACTAATATTTCAAAGAAAGAAAAACAAGTTATTTGGAGAAAGAGCCTACAAAAAATTATAGAATGATGTTTAGTTCTTACTAAGTGTATAAGTAACAGACCAATGTGTATGTAACGTCTGCTAACATGTTGTCGCATATCATGATGATATGAACTGGCTACGTTCATGAACCCAATTCAGACTAACATGGTGCCACCGATAGGTTCATATAGCAGAGTGTTTTACCGGTCTATGTGGGGAACATCAATGACATAATTATCCTAACATGGCAAGGAATAAAATTTAAAACTCACAAAATTCAGAAGTGATTATCAGTAGAACAAAAACAATTTTCTTGCGAGAAGCTTCAGTTGCAACAAATTCAACATAACCAATTTCATGGGGAACAACACAAATATCTAGGCAGTCTAGGCTCATACTCAAAATATAATATCCTATTCTAGCGATGTCGTTACAAATAAAGGAAAACTCTTCATCTGACATACAAATATTCTAGTATTAACCTCCATGAAGAATGTGACTACGCAATAGATATTCCAATAATTTGGAATGTTCTAGAATGGTTGCTACTGGTTATCCATCATGTTATTTTCAACACGCGGTCTCAACACAAAAATATCACCCCATGACGCACCCTTCTCTTGTTATACCTGACTCTCCTCTTCCCGCTCAAATTTTCACCGTTGCGGGACTTGTTGCAGACTCCACTTTTAATATCAGATGATGCTCACTCCACCTTCACCATGCATTTCAGTAGGGATGAAACTTTTTATATTTACAATTTAATAGAGTGGGTTAAACTAACACATACTATTGACACAAACAACAAATCATCTATTCCTAAATAGCTACAACCCACTACCTAATTTTCCTAGCCATGCAACCATGACACATAAGCAAGTATGCATGCAAGACATAAATACCATCTTTTGCACTACTCTACACATGCAATGGTGCCACATCATCAACTCATGCATATTTTTCATAAGTAGGTTTTTGCATTAGAGTTCATCCTTCATATTTTGTTAGAAATTACATTGTAACTATATTTTTCACTCTGTTTTTATACGCTTTGTATTTTATTGTTTTAAGCATACATTCGTTTTCCAATAGTTTTAATATTTTTTATAATAACTATTTATCTATTTTTTAGCAATGTTCCTGCAGCGGCGCGCGGGGCATCATCTAGTAATTATAAAGATCATTCTCAAAGGTCCATTCAACATGCAAATGCATATTGGCCTGGGAGGAAAACTGAATGTATTTCTAGTCACCAATAAGCTCCACCTCCAGCTCACACACCATTCATTGCTAGAAGGGCTAACTTTCATTTTTCTCTTCCCCGTCCTTCCCTACGTATTCTGCTCATAGCCTCTTTGTCAACACTTTTTTGCTTGCGCCAACCAGCACTGCGTCAATATCATTGCGTTCATCAGTGACACCTTATTTTTTTTGTTTCCTCCTTCCTTGTGAGGTTTAGTTCATGCTCCTACTTATTTTTTGGAATACTCTTTCTTTATTTTTTGGAGCACTCGTTTCTTTTCTAACATTATGGATCACTTGGTGGCTTTAGTTTTCCCCCTTCTTATTCATGGGACACACTTTCTTTTTGCTATAGCATGAACCATCTGGCTAATGTTGTGTTGTATTCTTCTCACCCATGAATGTTTCGGCAACTACGAGTGTGTGGATACCCTAGAGAGCATGATCGTCATTTATCTTGATGAACACTAGGTTGCTCATGTAGCAAGCACATGGTGGATGTTATCCTTATTGGAAAGTGGTGCCTGGTCGTATCCCTGAGAGTCTATTGTTCATCATTGCCCATGAGCGCTTTCAAAATGATTCAACGCGTTAATTGGTTGCTTAAATATTTATAGAAATAATTAATGGCCTATCTAATTCTTTACATGCCTAATTAGCTTTCTATCAAATCAATTAATTATGTGCCTAATTAGTTACCCCTACTTGTAATTACGAGTAGGCATAATTAACTGTCTACCTAATTATTAATTACATTAATGATTCGGTTTCCAAATTGATTTGATGCAAAAAGGTTCCATTTAAATGGCCGAAGTAATTGCATACATAATTAACTGTCTAGATAATTAATTCCATCGATGGTTTGATTTGCTATTTGATTCTATGCTTGATTTTTAAAATATTTTTGCATGAATGACTACTACGAACAATAACGACGATGACTAGCGAGTATTATATGGCACATTTCCTTAACGGATTTTTTGACATTTGAATGGACACGCTTGATTTGTGAATATATCATGTGTGGATCTGTGTACAACTGAAAAGAAATATAATATGACCGTGTCCACGAATGCGCGTATGTGGCTGTCTGATTATGCACCTTCTACCACGACCGTCCTTGATGCCATTGAAATCATGTCCGACCACGGTGTCCTCCTTCATGTTGCGCACGACGTCAAAGATATGATATTTTTATTGTATAAGAAATTTGTGATTGTCAATTAATAGTAGAGATAATAATAATAATAAATGACATAGTGCGGGGGATTAAGGATTTTTATTGAGGAATATCTGACTTTGTTTTGAAAGTTTATCAAAAAAAATCTTATGTCGATCTTTCAGGAAGGTGATTTCACATATATGGTGTGATATTTGAATTCTTAATTACCTATTATTTACGTGATTGAATTAAACCAGCGCTTGCCAACTCAAGCACGAAACCATATTTCTCACTTTAATGGCATTTGGTTTTTAATAGGAGGGAGGAAATTCAGTTTGAAGGGTATTTGTTTGTCATGATTTAGATGTTAATATCCTTAATATCTGTTATTTGTTTCTTGAAAATATGTTATTTGTTTTCTAAAACAAATTGCACTAATGAGATGGGTCGGTTGATCTGAATAAGTTAGGAAAGTTAGATTAAAATCTACTATTTATTTCCTAAATATCTGTTATTTGTTTCCTACGTCAAATAGCATTAATAAAAGGGATCAATTAATTTGGATAACTTCAGAAAGTTAGATTAGTAATTTGTTATACGTTAGGAAAGTTCTAATTTATAATAAAGAGTGGAGAGACAAATAAACTGATGGACCAGGTGGGGATGGGTGGAGAGACGGAAAACCCGTACGAAAGTGGTAAACGAAAAACAACCGTGGATGCAATTCTAACAACTGAGCTTTTAGAGTAGAGACTAACATAATCCTCATGCCCGATCCAAACAATGATACTCTTCCTAATTAATGTGATCCTTCCGTCCCAAGAATGATACTCTTCATAATTAATATGATCTTCCCATCCAACACGTGATTATACTTTCCAAATTAACCTTATTAATTGCATGAGACAATTTGAAGGCATTAATGGCTGCGTGCGAATGAACGAAATGACCTACGGACCACCCCCTTTCGGAGTAGATATTTGGCGACATATTGCAACGTTAATTAATATAATTTGGGTGATGTATAGAAAAATAAATTAATGTGATTAAGAAACATATCATAAGGTTAATAAATTTAGATTTGGTTTGAAAGATTGATTTTAATTGATTCTTTGTCATAAATAAATTACTAAATAAGTTGCGCCCACAAGGAAAGTTCAGGTATATTTAGATTACGGGATTCCTTAGTTATGATGGATTGGTGTGGCAAGAAAAAGATAATAACACCCAGATTGAGGTGGGATTTGCATTGAAAAATCGTGGCGGGGGGGGGGGGGTACGAGATGAACAACGTACCAACTCCCCCTTTAGGAGTAGAGACTAGCTAAGTGTCCGTGCATTGTTACGGTCTAACAAAATATATGTACAAAGAGAAATTATAGCATTATTAATTACATAAGGCAATTTTAAGGTATTAATGGTTGAAAGCGAATGAAGGAAACGACCTACGTACTCCTTCTTTAGGAGTAGGGATTCTCCTCTAAAAAAACTCTTCATAATTAAAGTGATTCGATTGTCAAACCCTAGATAATACTTTTGATAACTAGTATAATGATCGTGTGTTGGCACAGACCATGAATATATTTTTATTAGTTGCAAACATAATCACAATGCATTTCAAAATTTGCATGTATAGAAATTTTAGCATGTAACTGTCAGTGCACTAGAGTTTTTGGGCCATCTAGTGCCCCTTTACTTGTGCACGGACAGTAGTAGCCACCCCGGTGGAAAGGCCTAGCAAAGACTTATCAAGCACTAGCACAGAAGACTCAAGACTACCGGCAAGACCTTGCCGGGAAGGCTGTAAAGCCTCCAGGCAAAGCAAAGACCCCCAGAAAGGCAAGGCCCCGACAAGGCAAGGCCCCGGCAAGCACCGCCAGCACACATGCCAGGTGTCGATTCACCTGGACGCGTGTCGCGGCATCGACGTTGGAGGGAGCTAAGCGGCACCGATGGGACGGCCCCCGTCCCGTCCCACTGACGGACTAAGGCGCCTGACGGTGCATTGAATGCTCTTGTCCTACTCCGTCAGAGTCAAGTACGATAACAATGTAGCACTGTGCATCCCGTATGCACACTGCATGCCACTGTTGGGATCCCCTTAAGTATAAAAGGATGCACATGGCGTTACAGAGAGGGGGTTAGACAGTTAGACAATCAGACAGTTGGGCAGTTACACAATCGGACGGCCCGATAGTTAGACTACGGGAGGCTACCAAGCTCACATAGCGGCCGTTCATGGCGCTCCTGTAGCTAGAACCCTAGAACACAATCAATATAACCAAGTAGGAGTCGGGTTTTACGCATCCATGCGACCTGAACCTGGGTAAAATCTCCCCGGCGCTACTTACCAGACTGGTAGAACAAAAGCAATTTTCTTGTGAGAAGCTTCAGTTGCAGCAAATTCAACATAACCAATTTCATGGGGAACAACACAAATATCTAGGCAGTGTAGGCTCATACTCAAAATATGATATCCTATTCTAGCGATGTAGTTACAAATACATGAAAACTCTTCATCTCACATACAAATATTCTAGCATTTACCTGCATGAAGAATGTGACTACACAATAGATATTCCTATAATTTGGAATGCTCTGGAATGGATGCTACCGGTTATCCATCATGTTATTTTCAACACGTGGGCTCAACACAAAAATTTAACCCCATGATGCACCCTTCTCTTGTTATATCGGACGCTCCTCTTCCGACTCAAATTTTCACCGTTATGGGACTTGTTGCAGCTTCCTCCTTTAATACCAGATGACGCTCACACCACCTTCACCATGTATTTCAGTAGGGATGAAACCTTTTATTTTAAAATTTTATAGAGTGGGTTAAAATAACACATACTATTGACACAAACCATAAATAATTATAAAGATCATTCTCAAAGGTCCATTCAACATTGCAAATGCATATTGTCTTGTGAGGCAAACTAAATGTATTCCTAGTCACCTATAAGCTCCAACTCCAGCTCACACACCATTCATTGCTAAAAGGCATACCCGTCGTTTTTCTCTTCCCCATCCGTCCCTACATATTCTACTCATAGCCTCTTCGTCAACCCGTTTTGCTCTCGTCAACCAGCACCGTGTCAATACCAGTGCGTTCATCAGTGACACCTTATTTTTTTGTTTCTTCCTTCCTTGCCAGGTTTAGTTCTCGTTCCTACTTATTTTTTACAATACTCTTTCTTTAATTTTTTTTGGAGCACTCATTTCTTTTCTAAAATTATGCATCACTTGGTGGCTTTAGTTTTTCCCCCTTCTTAGTCATGGGACACACTTCCTTTTTTACTATAGCATGAACCATCTGGCCAATGTTGTGTTGTGTTCTCCTCACCCATGAATGTTTCGACAACTGCGAGTGTGTGAACATCCTGCAGAGCATGATCGTCATCCATCTTGGTGAACACTAGGTCGCTCATGTAGCAAGCACATGGTGGTTGTTATCCTTATTGGCAAGTGATGCCTGGTCATATCCCTGAGAGTCTATTGATCATCATTGCCCACAAGCGTTTTCAAAATGATTTAGCGTGATTAACTGGTTGCTTAACTAATTACATAAATAATTAATGGCCTATCTAATTCTTCACATGCCTAATTCACTTTCTATCAAAACAATTAATTATCTGCCTAATTAGTTAATCCCTACTTGTAATTACCTGTAGGCATAATTAACAGTCTACCTAATTATTAATTACATTAATAATTCGGTTTTCACATTGATCTGAATGTTCTATTTAAATGGCCGAATAATTGCATACATAATTAACTATCTAGCTAATTAATTCTTTGATGGTTTGATTTTCTATTTGATTCTATGCTCAATTTTCAAAATATTTTTGCATGAATGGCTTCTAGGAATGATGACGACGACTATAGAGTATTATAGGACACATTTCCTTGACGGATTTTTGACATTTAAATGGATAAGTTTGATTTGAGAATATATCATGTGTGGATCTCTGTATAACTCACAAGAAATATAATATGACCGTATCCAGGAATGCGCGTACGCGGCTGTCTGACGACGCACCTTCTGCCACGACCGTCCTCGATGCCATGATCCACGCCTTGGCATTCTCGAGTATCACGTCGACATCAGGCCCGACCATGGTGTCCTCCTTGGTGTCGCGCACAGTGTCCCTTCACAGGGGCGCACAAATGCGTACACTAATAACAAAAAAAGATATGATATTTTTATTGTATTAGGAAACTTGTGATTGTCAATTAATTGTAGAGATAACGATAATAATAAATGACATAGTGCGCGGGATTAAGGATTTTTATTGAGGAATATCTGACTTTGTTTTGAAAGTTTATCGAGAAAAATCTTATGTCGATCTTTCACGAAGGTGATTTCACATATATGGTGCGATTTCTAATTTCTTAATTATCTATTATTTATGTGATTGAATTAAACCAGCACCTGCCAACTCAAGCACGAAACAAGATTTCTCACTTTTATGACATTTGTTTTTTAATAGGAGGGAGAAAATTTAGTAGGAAGGGGTTTTGTTTGTCATGATTTAGATGTTAATATCATTAAAATCCGTTATTTATTTTCTGAAAATCCGTTATTTGTTTTCTAAAACAAATTGCACTAATGAGAGGGATCGGTTGATTTCAATAACTTAGGAAACTTAGATTAAAATTTGTTAATTGTTTTCTAAGTTAGGAAACCCGACGGACCGACGCCTATGACGGTTACTGAACGACGTCGTCTGATCCACGGACGCACTGTGATCAGCGTCATGTTCTTCGGGAACGTGGCAAGGAAGACACCCGAACTGCGATCGAGCGACGATTGGAAGCGGACCTCCAGTCGGACAGGCGTGCGGGGCCCACTGTAGACAAGTCCACGCCGGGGTACCTTGTCAGCCTACCTTACGAGGTGGGCTGTCCAGAGTTTACCTATGAGCTGCAGCAAGTCCAGTGGCCCAACTTCCGCACGTTCAAACCAGAGGTCCCGGAGAAGTATGACGACAAGACCCATCCGCCAGAGTTCCTGAGTGTCTACACCATTGCGGTGCAAGCTGCCGGGGACCACAATGACAAGATATTGGCCAACTACTTCCCGTTGGTGCTTAAGCCCAACGTCAGGTCATGGCTGATGCACTTGCCAGAGGGGTCCATCGCTTCCCAGGCGGACATGTGTCACGATTTCGTTGGTGCCTTCATCGGAGGTCATCAAGCTCCTGGACAGGAGAGCGATCTGCACATCATCCCCCAGAAGGAAGGCGAAACTCTACGCAGGTACATCCAGAGGTTCAACCGCGTTTAGCACAACACCCTAGACATTCACCTTGCCGCTGTTATCAACGCGTTACATCAGAACGTGCGCAACCACATGATGCGGGAAGAGCTGGCAACAGAGTCAGGGACGTCGCCGAGCTTTATGCTTTGGTAGACAAGTGCACTCATACTAAAGAAGGGAGAAGACTCCCCGACGAAGATGCTGGCGTAGAGCTCGTCTCCGAAGATGAGGATATCGCTGTCCCGGCAAAGAAGGGCCGGCAATAGAACAAGAAGCACAAGGGCAAGACCGTGCTTGTCGTCGACGCATCTGGCAACCCTAGCGTCGCCAAGAAAGGCAAGGTCGATGACCTCGGTAACGATGTTGTCGGGTGCACTTCCTGCCACGCCCTGGTGGCTACCGGAAAGCCAGAAGACTCCAGCAAGTAGTATTGCAAGATCCATCGCACCAAAGGCCATGACCACCAAGACTACCGGCAAGTTGAGCAGCTTGCCGAGAAGCAGAGGGACGGATATGAGAGGCGAGACAAGGAGTGATAACCCACAAGTATAGGGGATCAATTGTAGCCTCTTTCTATAAGTAAGAGTGTCAAACCCAACGAGGAGCTATAGGTAGAACAAATATTCCCTCAAGTTCTATCGACCACCGATACAACTCTATGCACGCTTAACGTTCGCTTTACCTAGAACAAGTACGAAACTAGAAGTACTTTGTAGGTGTGATAGGATAGGTTTTGCAAGATAATAAAGAGCATGTAAATAAAAAATAGGGGCTGCTAAGATAAAGAAACAACTAAGTTAGTTTAACGAGTGTGGAAAAGTGGTGGTAGGAGTTGCGGAATTGTCCCTAGGCAATCGATAACTAGACTGGTAATCATTACTACAATTTTATATGAGGGAGAGGCATAAGCTAACATACTTTCTCTACTTGGATCATATGCACTTATGATTGGAACTCTAGCAAGCATCCACAACTACTAAAGATTATTAAGGCAAAACCCAACCGTAGCATTATAAGGTATCAAGTCCTCTTTATTCCCATACGCAAACAACCTACTTACTAGGGTCTGTGCTTCTATCACTCACGCCACCCACCATAAGCGAATCATAAACATATTGCAAACACTATAGTGGGGATCCCTCACGCTTGCGTGACACGGAGAGCACCATAGGACAACACCAATAATAAAACATGCAACTCGAACCAATCATGATCATCAATCAACCAATAGGACAAAATAGATCTACTCAGACATCATAGGATGGAAATATATCATTGGATAATAATATGAAGCATAAAGCACCATGTTCAAGTAGAGGGTACATCGGGTTGCGGGAGAGTGGACCGCTATAGATAGATGGGGGAAGGTGATGGAGGTGTTGGTGAAGATGACGGAGTTGTTGGAGTAGATCGCCATCACGATGATGGCCCCGACGGCGTTCCGGTGCCACCGGGGGAGAGGGGGAGAGAGAGCCCCCATACTTATTCTTCTTCCTTGGCCTCCCCCCTAGATGGGAGGAGGGTTTCCTCTCTGGTCCTTGGCCTCCATGGCGGTGGAGGGGCGAGAGCCCCTTCGAGATTGGATCTCTCTCTGTTTCCTTCTGTTTTTGTGTTCCCAGATTTTGGCCTTTCACTGTTTCTTAAATATCCGGAGATCCGTAACTCCGATCGGGCTGAAATTTTGAGGGGATTTTCCTTATAAAAATATCTTTCTTGCGGTCAAAGGACAGGTCCATACGACCTAAGGAGAGCTACTTATAAAAATATCTCCATAGGTTTTTATCCCGTTTGGACTTCGTTTGATATGGATTTTCCGCGAAACAAAAAACATGCAACAAACATGAACTCGCTCTGGGCACTGGATCAATATGTTAGTCCCAATAATAGTATAAAAAATTGCCAAAAGTATATGAAAGTTGTAGAATATTGGCATGAAACAATCAAAAATTATAGATACGATGGAGATGTATCAACATCTCCAAGCTTAATTCCTGCTCGTCCTTGAGTAGGTAAATGATAAAAAAGATAATTTTTGATGTGGAATGCTACCTAGCATAATCTTGATCATATGATCTAATCATGGCATGAATATTAAGACATGAGTGATTCAAAGCAATAGTCTATATTGACATAAAAACGGTAATAATTCGAGCACAGCAACAAGGCAATAACGTCCTTTCAAAATAACATGGCCTTAGAAATTTATACCTACAAAATCATATGGTCTGTCTATGCTTCATCTTCCCCACACAAAGTATCTAAATCATGCACAACCCCGATGACAAGTCAAGCAATTGTTTCACACCTTTTATGTTCTCAAACCTTTTCAACTTTCATGCAATACATGAGGGTGAGCCATGGATATAGCACTATAGGTGGAACAGTATATGGTGGAGGTGATGAGGAAAAAGGAGAAGATAGTCTCACATCAACTAGGCGTATGAACAGGCTATGGAGATGCCTATCAATAGATATCAATGTGAGTGAGCAGGGATTGCCATGCAACGGGTGCACTAGAGCTATAGGTGTATGAAGGCTCAAAAAGAAAACTAAGTGGTCATGCAAATGATGAAAATTCCACTAGCTATATGAAAGTGACAAAATAGGAGACTCTCTATCTTGAAGATCATGGTGCTACTTCGAAGCACAAGTGTGGAAAAAGATAGTAGCAATTGTCCCTTCTCTCTTTCTCTCATTTTTTTAATTTGGGTGGGCATCTTTGGCCTCTTTTTCTTTATTTATTTGGGATTCGCTGGCCTCTTTTATTTTTTGTAAAGTCCGGAGACTCCTCCCAACTTGTGAGGGAATCATAGCTTCCATCATCCTTTTCTCACACGGGACAATGCTCTAATAATGAAAATCGTCACACTTTTATTTACTTACAACTCGATACCTAGAACAAAAATATGACTCTATATGAATGCTTCCGGTAGGATACCGGGATGTGCAATGATCTAGCCTAGCAAATGGCATCAAAAAACCAACAAGCCATGAAAACATCATGCAAGTTATCTTACGATCATGCAAAGCAGTATGAAAATGATGGTGCATGTCATACTAAACGGAACAGTGGAAGTTGCATGGCAACATATCTCGGAATGGCTATGGAAATGCCATAATAGGTAGGTATGGTGGCTGTTTTGAGGAAGGTGGGTTTGATGCACCGGCGAAAGTTGCGCGGTACTATAGAGGCTAGCAAAGGTGGAAGGGTGAGAGTGCGTATAATCCATGGACTCAATATTAGTCATAAAGAACTCACATACTTATTGAAAAAGTCTACTAGTTATCAAACAAAGCATTAGACGCATGCTCCTAGGCGAGAGGTTGGTAGGAGTTAACCATCACGCGCTCCCGACCCTCACACAAAGGTTGATAATCATTAAACAAATAAGGCTCCAACTTCATTACATAATGGTTCAACATAGGTGCATGCTACGGGAATCACAAACTTCAACACATGTATTTCTCCAATTCACAACTACTCACTAGCATGACTCTCATATTACCATCTTCATATCGCAAAACTATTGCAAGGAATCAAACATATCATATTCAGTGATCTACAAGTTTTATGTAGTATTTTATGACTAACCATGTGAATGACCAACTCCTGTCAACTCTCTAAATAGATATAAGTGAAGCATGAGAGTTTAATTCTTTCTAAAAAAGATATGCCCACGCTCTAAAAAATATAAGTGAAGCAAAAGAGCATTCTACAAATGGCGATTGTCTATGTGTGAGAAACATGCAATCCAAACTTCAAATGATATAAGTGAAGCACATGAAGCATTCTATAAATCCATACTCAAAAGATATAAGTGCATGAATAATTCTATGAGTCGACCAAGGACTATCTCATACCAGCATGGTGCAATATTAAAATAAAAACAAAAAGCACACGACACTCCAAGATTTACGCATATCATGTGACGAATAAAAATATAGCTCTAAGTAAAATTACCGATGGTTGTTAGAAGAAAGAGGGGATGCCTTCCGGGGCATCCCCAAGCTTAATTTCTTGGGAGTCCTTGAATATTACCTTGGGATGCCTTGGGCATCCCCAAGCTTAGTATCTTTCCACTCCTTATTCCTTCATCCATCGTGATCTCACCCAAAACTTGAAAACTTCAATCACACAAAACTTAACAAAACCCTCGCGAGATCCGTTAGTATAATAAAGCAAATCACAACTTTAAGTACTATTGCAAACCAATTCATATTTTGTTTTTGCATTGTAGTTACTATAATATAACTTTACCATGGCTTATACCACTGATAAAATCGATAGTTTTATTAAAACTAGCAAAACAATGCATCAAAAAACAGAATCTGTCAAAAACAGGAGAGTCTATAGTAATTTGGACATTCACCATATTTCTGTAACTCTAAAAATTCTGTAAAATTAGGAAAATTAAACAATTTGCATATCTATACTATGCAAAATTTTCATAAACTTTGGACATTTCAGTAAAAAATGTAAATTCACGCACTACAACCAAAGTTTCTGTTTTTGCATTGCCACACCAAACAAGCAATCTAATCATCCTAAAGGCAAACCTTGGCACATTATTATTATAATACAATGGATTTATACAAGGGGATAATTATTTTTGTTGAAAAGTTTCTGTAATCACGATTTGCAAAGTTTCCATGGGCATGACCAAAGTTCAAGGCTAGCTCCCACTTTCAACGGTGCTCCTCCTTCTTACTTTCACTTCTCTTTTTGAATTTTTTTAGGTTACCCACTTTTTTTAAACTATATAAAAGCACACAACATAATTAAATGACTCTATAAAACTTCCGGGTTGTCTCCCTGGCAGCGCTTTCTTTAAAACCATTAAGCTAGGCATAAAGTGCTCAAGTAATGGATCCACCCGGGTCCCAAGGTATATCAAAGCCAATTGTAATTAACAATGATTTGTAATTTAGTAGTGAGCACAATGTAACATTTATCATGTAACAATGAAGTCTAAATCTCTTCCTATGCATCGGCATGTCATAAAAGAATAATTCATGCACACAAAGTAAAGGCCAATACATAACATAAGCAGTTTCTTGCAATTTTACCATATTGGAAACATAGAGAGGTGGAAATGTAGTTCCTCTCTCATAATAATTGCAAGTAGGAGCTGCAAGCACATGCATATTATATCTATCAAAATCATCATGTGTAATAGTAAAAGGCAACCCATCTATATAATCCTTAATAAGTGCAAACTTCTCCTATATAGTGTAATTGGGAGAATTCAAAAAGATAAAAGGACTATCATGCGTGGGTGCAATAGCAACATTTTAATTCTTAACATAATGAACTATAGCAAGTTCATCTCCATATGCATCTTTCATATTGGCATCATGGCCACAAGCATAGCAAGCATCAAGTTCATAAAAAAGGGATATTTCAAACGAATCCAAGGGATCATAGCAATTATCATAGCATTCATCCTTCGGTAAGAACGAAGGGAAATTAAACAATGTATGAGTTGAAGAGTTACTCTCATTAGATGGTGGGCATGGGTAGCTAATCCGCTCTTCCTCCTTTTGTTCTTCGTTCTCGTCCTCATCTTTTTCATCTAATGAGCTCACAGTTTCAGCAATTTCTTCTTCCATAGATTCCTGCAAAATATGAATATCTTCCAAAGCAGTGGTCATTCTTTCAATAAACTCTTTCACATAAGCATTAGAAGCATAGTTTTCATAGCAATATTTAAGTATGGCAAAATTTTAAGATTCATAAAGAGTAGCATCATAGTCTTCAATGAAAGAAGCAATTTCATAGGCACCCTTAAAAGCAACAAATTCTTCAATTTGTTCAACATCATTATAGCAATAGGCCTCCTTGGCATAAGAGGATAATATTTCATTATCATTAAACACACATTTGTAGGGAAGGTGTTTTTTAGCTTTGGTGGCGTCTTTTATTTTTCATAAAGTTCGGAGTCTCATCCCAACTTGTGATCTTGATAACCCACAAGTATAGGGGATGAATTTTAGCCTCTTTCGATAAGTAAGATTGTTGAACCCAACGAGGAGCTAAAGGTAGAAAAAATATTCCCTCAAGTTCTATCGACCACCGATACAACTCTACGCACGCTTAACGTTCGCTTTACCTAGAACAAGTATAAAACTCGAAGTACTTTGTAGGTGTGATAGGATAGATTTGCAAGATAATAAAGAGCACGTAAATAAAAACTAGGGGCTGCTAAGATAAATAAACAACTAAGTTAGTTTAACGAGTGTGGAAAAGTGGTGGTAGGAGTTGCGGAATTGTCCCTAGGCAGTCGATAACTAGACCAGTAATCATTATTGCAATTTTATATGAGGGAGAGGCATAAGCTAACATACTTTCTCTACTTGGATCATATGCACTTATGATTGGAACTCTAGCAAGCATCCGCAACTAATAAAGATCATTAAGGTAAAACCCAACCATAGCATTATAAGGTATCAAGTCCTCTTTATTCCCATATGCAAACAACCTACTTACTCATGTCTGTGCTTCTGTCAATCACGCCACCCACCATAAGCGAATCATAAAAATATTACAAACACTACAACGGGGATCCCTCATGCTTGCATGACATGTAGAGCACCATAGGACAACACCAATAATTAAACATGCAACTCAAACCAATCATGATCATCAATCAACCAATAGGACAAAATAGATCTACCCATACATCATAGGATGGCAACACATCATTGGATAATAATATGAAGCATGAAGCACCATGTTCAAGTAGAGGGTACAACGGGTTGTGTGAGAGTGGACCGCTGTAGATAGATGGGGGAAGATGATGGAGGTGTTGGTGAAGATGACGGAGTTGTTGGAGTATATCGCCTTCACGATGATGGCCCCGACGGCGTTTCGGTGCCACCGGGAGAGAGGGGGAGAGAGCCCCTCTCCTTCTTATTCTTCCTTGGACTCCCCTACATGGGGGGAGGGTTTACCCTCTGGTCCTTGGCCTCCATAGCGGTGGAGGGGCGAGAGCTCCTCCGAGATTGGATCTCTCTCTCTGTTTCCTTCTGTTTCTGCGTTCCCAGATTCTGGCCTTTCACCGTTTCTTAAATATCCGGAGATCCGTAACTCCGATCGGGCTGAAATTTTGAGGGGATTTTCCTTATAAAAATATATTTCTTGCGGCCGAAGGATAACTCCAACCGACCTAAGGGTTAGCCACAAGCACTCAGGGCGCATCCTACCCCCAAGGCGCGCCTGGCAGGATTGTGGGCCCCTCGGGCACCGCCTTCTGTTGATTCCACTTCCCAAAATTCACATATATTCCAAAAAAATCTCCATAAGTTTTTATTCCGTTTGTACTTCGTTTGATATGGATTTTCTGCAAAAGAAAAAACATGCAACAAACAAGAACTGGCACTCGACACTGGATCAATATGTTAGTCCCAAAAATAGTATAAAAAGTTGCCAAAAGTATATGAAAGTTAGAATATTGGCATGAAACAATCAAAAATTATAGATACGACGGAGACATATCAAGAGAAAGGTCAGGATGGTGCTGAGGGGTCCGGCAAGAAGCGTGTTGGCCGAGGAGGTCGCCGTGGCAAGCCCAAGCAACAAAAAGACCGGCCAGCCCGTGGCCGCGACAAGCAAGAAGGAGATGATGATGATGTCGAAGAGGACGACGAGTCCAGTGAGCATGAGTTTCAGAAGGCTATGGAGATGATGTGCATAGAAGGAGGAGCCTCATCACATTCCTTTCACCGCCAACTTAAACAGTGGGCACGCGAGATTAATGCGGCAGAGCTCTCTATCGACGCACATAGACCTTTGAAATGGTCCAACACTCCTATCATCTTCGACGCCGAGGATCACCCTGATCTCATAACTGCGGTCGGGTGCTTGCCGTTGTTGGTATCGCCAACAAACCGCAACCTCAAGGTGAGGAAGATGTTAGTCGACAGTGGCTCCAGCCTGAACCTGATCTCGCCCGATGTCATTCAGAGGCTGCAGATTCATGACAAAGATCTTGAGCCGACAGGCGCTTTCCAAGGGGTCAATTCGGGAAGGACTCAGCCGAAAGGCAAGGTCACGCTGTCGGTAATGTTTGGCAGTGACATCAATTTCAGAACAGAGAAGATCGTTTTTGACGTTGCCAAGATCTCATTGCCATACAACGGCATTCTCGGCCGTCCGGCACTGGCCAAGTTCATGGCGGCCACCCACTTCGCTTACAACGTTCTGAAGATGCCCGAACCAATGAGCGTCATCACCATCAACTCCGACAAGAAAAGCGCGCTTATCTGTGCCGACCAACTCTACCGGGGCACAATCGCAACACCTGCCACCAAGGCACTTGCTCCTGCCGCGGAAGCTCCCGGGGGGAGGAAGACCGGCAAGGCCTCTGGCGCATAGTCCGGCAAGCGCACCTCTTCGGGGTGTTGCGCTACTGTTGACGACGTGCTAGAGAGATCCACCGGCAAGAGCAAGAAGTCCAAGGCAGCTCCACTAGAGACCAAGAAGGTGCCCGCCAAGGAATATGGCACGGGGGGAACTTTCACCATAAGTTCCACCCTTGACGACAAATAGGAAAGCACGCTCGTCACCTTCCTGTGGGCGAATGTCGATGTGTTTGCATGGCAACCATCTGATATCCCCGATGTTCCGAGGAAGGTGATTGAGCACCACCTTGCCGTTTGCCCACACACGCAGCCCATCAAGTAGAAGGTCCGGAAGCAAGCTTTGGAGCGACAACAATTTATTGCCGAAGAAATCAGGAAGTTAGAGGCAGCTGGCCTGATCAGAGGAGTACTCCATCCTACATGGTTGGCCAATCCAGTCGTAGTGCGCATGGCGAATGGGAAGTGGAGGCTATGCATTTATTTCACAGACATCAACAAGGCCTGCCTCAAAGACCATTTTCCCTTACCGCGCATCGACCAGATTGTGGACTCCACTGCCGGCTGTGACTTATTGTCTTTCCTTGACGCCTATTGAGGCTATCATCAGATTTTCATGGCCAAAGAAAACAAGGAGAAGACCACATTTATCACCCCATGTGGTACATATATCTTTTGGTGTATGCCTTTCGGGTTGAAAAGTGTTGGTTCCACCTTTGCAGGAGTGGTCCAGATTGGTTTTGAGCCCCAGCTACATAGAAATATGGAAGCTTATATGGACGACATAGTTGTCAAAACCAAGGATAAGGCCACGCTCATATCAGACCTACAAGAAACATTTGCAAATCTACGCAATATCAACATGAAGCTCAACCCGAGAAATGTGTGTTCGACGTCCCATCTGGCAAGATTTTCGGGTTCTTTGTGTCTCAATGAGGAATCGAAGCAAATCCCGACAAGATCAAAGCAATTGAGCAAACTGAGGCACTGAGACGAGTCAAGGACATGAGTCGCCTTGCCGGCTGTGTTGCTGCTCTGAGTAGGTTGATCTCAAAATTTGTTGAGCGCGCCCTACCCTTCTTCAAAATCTTGAAGAAGTAAGGTCCAATGAACTGGACTCCGGAAGCGGAGGCAGCGCTGCAGGATTTGAAGAGGTACTTTTCCTCTCCGCTAGTCATAGTCGTGCCAAAACCACAAGAGTCATTGTTGATGTACCTGGCAGCAATGAATCAAGTGGTGAGTGCTGCACTAGTGGATGAAAGAGAGGTTGATGAAGAAGTAGCGGCAACGGTAGGGACGCCAAGCGACGAGCCAAGACGTTCCCCGGCAGTGTCTGGTGCCGGCAACGAAGGATCTGCGCAATTGATAGAGATAGTCCAGAAGAAGAAAGTGGTACAACGAGCAGTCTATTTTGTCAGCTCCTTGTTGCAGGGGGCTAGATCAAGGTATTCTGGCATGCACAAATTGCTCTTCGGCCTTCTTATGGCCTCGAGGAAGCTGCATCATTACTTCCAAGAACATGGGATCACCGTTGTCACCCGCTTCCCGCTACAACGGATATTGCGAAACCCAGAAGCTACCAACAAGATTGTGGAGTGGGCCCTGGAATTATCAAGATTTGGTCTTAAGTTTGAAAGCACTTCGACCATTTAGAGCAGGGCCTTGGAGGAGTTCATTACAGAATGGACCCCAACGCCCGATGAAGAGATTCCAGAGTCAACCCTCCCCGGCAAGGAGACTAATCGAGAATGGATCATGTATTTTGATGGAGCTTTCTCGCTGCAAGGCACCAGTGCCGGAGTGCTGCTTGTCGCACCCACCGGAGAGCACCTCAGATATGTGGTCTAGATGCACTTTCCCCATGAGAGATCAATGAACAACACTACTGAGTACAAAGGGTTGCTTGCCGGTCTCAGGATCGCGGCGGACCTTGGGATCAAGAAACTTATTGTCAGGGGTGATTCTCAACTTGTCGTCAGGCAAGTGAACAAAGATTACCAGATCCTGTTGATGGAAGCCTATGTAGATGAAGTGAGAAAGTTGGAAGAGCGTTTTGACGTCCTGCAAATGGAGCACGTTCTACGTGCAGAGAACAGCGTTGCCGTTGGCCTGTCAAAGTGTGCTGCCCTTAAGTTACCTGTGGAACCAGGAACTTCCGTGCTCCAACTAACTCAACCCTCCGTGACACCATCAACTGGACAAAACAAGAGAAGAAAGTTAAGTTCCGACAAGTATGTCCCGGTAGAGCTCCCCGAAGCCACCGGCGAGAAGGTTGCCAAAGGGAACGACAGGCTTGTCGATGAGTACTATGCTCCTGCAGGGCCCCCGGCACTTGTCGTAGAAGCATACGCTCCCTCCAGGCATGCTGGATGCAACAGACTGCGGGAGGCCCTTAGGCCCTTGCCATCGAGGCAAATGCTACCCCGGCAGAGGATACGTCCTTACTCCTTGTTGTCGAGCCCCATGCTCCAGCATGGGCACAACACATTGTCCAATTCTTTCAAACAGGAGAACTCCCCGAAGAACAAGAGGAAGTAGAGAAAGTAGCCCGCTGGTCTCACATGTACCAGTTCATAGAGAACGTCCTGTATAGAAAGAGACCGAATGGCATGAAACTCAAGAGCATTTCTCGGGAGGATGGACTAGAGCTGTTGGCAGAGATACACGGAGGCATATGTGGCTCCCACATAGGATCAAGAGCACTTGCCTGAAAGGCATTCCGGCAAGGTTTCTTCTGGACCACTACCCTCCAGGATGCAACAACCTTAGTAACCAAGTGTGAAGCAAGCCAGTTTCATTTGAAGAAACTACATCAACCAACTCAAGCCCTTCAAACAATCCCTCTCTCCTGGCCATTTTCAGTCTAGGGCCTCGACATCTTGGGCCCCTTTCCCCACGCCACGTACTTGTACGTGGCAATAAAAAAATTCACAAAGTGGCGAAAAGTGGAAGCAGTGAGGAAGGTGACAACACAGTCAACCGTCAAGTTCTTCAAAGGACTAGCGTGTCGCTTTGGTGTTCCCAATAGGATCATCACTGACAATGGCACACAGTTCATGAGTCGCACCTTCATGCAATATGTCCAAGACCTTGGCAGAAGAATCTATTTTGCTTCCGTTGCCCACCCAAGGAGCAACGGCCAAGCGGAAAGGGCTAATGCTAAAGTGCATCGAGGTCTCAGGACGAGAACTTTCGACAGACTGCACAAGTGTGGAAGGCACTGTATTGATGAGTTGCCGGTGGTTCTTTGGTCAATCAGGACGACACCAAATCGAGCTACTGGCCAGACACCCTTCTCCCTTGTCTATGGGGCGGAGGCAGTTCTCCCCATGGAACTCATATACGGGTCACCCCGAGTGCTCGCTTATGATGAGCTCGAGCAAGAGCAGTTGCGGCAAGACGACATGATGCTCCTTGAGGAAGACCGTCTTCGGGCTGCTGTGAGAGCTATGCGCTACCAACAAGCTTTGCGTTGCTACCATATTCGCAAGGTCAATGCCATAAGTCTTGAGGAAGGCGAATTTGTTCTTCGGCGAGTTTAGTCCGCCAAGAATCCAAACAAGTTGACACCACAGTGGGAAGGCCCTTATCGGGTAGTACGAGTCACTAGGCCCGGCGCAGTCTGCCTGCAGACTGAGGATGGCGTTCCGGTGAGCAACTCGTGGAACATCGAACATCTTCGAAAGTTCTACCCATGAGGCATGATTGCCGGGCCAGCCCCAACAACTACCTTTTGTACAAGTCTTGCCGATGAAGCATATCCTTGGTACAAAGCCAGGCTCAGACCCTGTGCGTAGTTAAATATAGATAAGTGTTCTGCAATCCTGTTCGATTCTCATGTTTACTTATGTGCATGTTTATTTGAGTGTTGCATTGCACTTAATCCCGGCAAGAACTATGGACCGCCAAGGTTCCATATCCATATTTTCTCTTCTTTCTTTTTCTCAAAGGACGGAAGAAACCCTCGCGTGCAGCTTTGTCGGAGGGGAATGATAGTATGGATACATACCTGTGAGAAACGTCCCAAAAAAACTTGCCGGAAGGAGAAAGGCAACAAAAAGATAAGTTGCAAAAAACCCATGTGAATCCTTGCCGTAAAGTTATTTTCCTTGAGCGATTTCGACTTCTGTATGGAAAACCTGCACGCGTGGGAACCTTGCCACGATTGGATGCACCCTCACTACGTTTGGGGCTGCTCAACAACTTAAGTGACTTCGCTCGCACTTCTTGTTTCATTTCGAGTCCGCCCAATGATCCAAGTGACAGCGCTCGTGCCCTTACCCTATTTTCGAGTAAGGCCGTTGCCTTGAAAGGCTGTGCCAAGGGCGCTAAGGTGTCTTGCCAGTAGTGGCACTGCCAGTAGGCTGCTAAGGACCCATTCCTCAAAGCGCTTGTAGTAGGGCTACACACGCTGACAAGATTCTTCCAGAAAGGGCGTAGGGAAAATTCCATACACAGAAACAGTTTAACTAGGAAGATAACATAGGAATCGTCTAAGGCATAAATAGATAGCATTACATCAGCCTTGCCGAGACTCTAACACGAAATAAATTGTTCTTGGAATGTGCAGCGACGAGGAGTGGGGTGACTAATCTCGGCGGTCCCCCTCGACCCGCTTGACCTAGCTTACCCGCTCAACGATGGGCGCGACGAGTTCCTCGAGTGCCTAGGAGTCCACACCCTTCGACAAAGGGTCAAGGACGTTGGCGAGGTTGAGGCTGGGATTCTTGTATGCCACCTTAATGAGCACCTTGCAGAGGACAGCCGTTCAGAGCTTGCGCGATTCATTGGCCAGGTGGGCCGCCCGGCCGGAATGGAGCTGCTCAAGGGCCCCGAGTAGGTTGTCGAAGAACATGGTCACCTTGGCGCTCATGGGGACCCTGTCATTACGAGAATACGAGGGGCCCTCTAGGCCCATGGCAGACAGTTGTTTGGCGAGCTTCTCCACGATGTCGACGAGCTTCTCGGTCCAAACTTCCACTCCACGCACATAGTCATTGTGGGAGACAACGATGCTCTCAACAAGCTGCCTCTCATCATGGAGCTCCTTGACCAGAGCTTTCTCCCGAGTCAAGGTGGCCTTGAGAGTCCCAGTCAGCATGGCCAGCTTCAAGGTTAGATCGTCAATGGACTCATTGGCCACGAAGAGCTGCTTAGCCTTGTCGGAAACGGTAACTTGCGCCTCCATCAGGCTGGCAACGGCTTTGTTCCGCTCGACCTCGAGTAACAAGACCCTCACCCCTTGATCTTCAAGGGCCACCTCCAGTTCCTTTACCCTCTTCTCCAGTGAGATTTTGGCGGTCTCTGCAGCCTCGGCTGCGTCGACGGCCTCCTTCAGCTTGCCGGCGTGGTCTGTCGCCAGGGCTCCGAGTGCCTCCTTGTGCACCCGCTCCAACGCCTGGGTCCACCATGCAACGAGATCCTCGAGCTCCACTTCCTTGCCATGGAGCTTGTCGATGAGTGCCTTCTCGTGAGCGACGAGATCTTCCTCTTAGGCGTCAAGCAAGATGCGACGCTCCATCAAACGAGCATCCTCTGCGGTGGCCCGTTGTTTGGCCTCCTCCTGCGCCTGTTCGACATCAGACTGCTGCATGTAGAGTTGTCTCCAGCCTTTGCTCAATTGCGACTGACCAGTCTGCAGATCCTTGGAGGCTTGGGCATACCAAGCCTGGGTCTCCTCGACGCGTTCCTGGAAACTGGCCTCGGCAGCTTCGATGACCGCAGCCCTGGAGTCGAGTTTCTCCTGTCGAGGACGATGAAGTGCCTGAAGCTTCCGAAAGCTGTCGCCCATGGACTAGAGGAGCTACTCCTCTTGGGATTTGCTGCTGGTGCTTGGCCCATCGACAATGTCAAGCCCGACAACAATGATTGCTTCCTCGACAAGAACTCCCCCTTCGGGTGGTGCCCCGGTGCTTGCCATGCCTGAGATGCTAACGAAAAAGTTGTTGCTGACCTTGAAGTATCTGCTCGACGAGGGAGCTTCGGGCGGAGGCGGCCGGTCCTCGACGGCTGCCTCCCCGACAGCTAGGGGCTCAGTGGTCGGCGTAGCGCCTCGTACTCCTGTGGCAGGGAGGCCATCAGTATGAACACTGGCCTCCCCACCGGCCTGATCGGCAGACTCCTTGGCGGCCTCCTCAGCGGACTTCTTGCTGGCCTCCTCCCTCTGCGCGGCTTTGGCTGCCTCAGCACTGGCGGCCTCAACGATGACATTCTTGGCGGCCTTGGCAGCAGCGTTCTTAGCCTCAGCCTCGACGCTATTAATGACTTCTTCAGCAGCGATCTTGTCAGCCTCGGCGGCAGTGTCCCTCGCTGTCTCCTCGATGAAAGAGTCAACATCCATTCCCTACGCCATGGGGATGTCTGAAGACCAGGGAGGCGAACCAAGCAAAGCTAAGGAGGAAGTTCAAGAAGACAAAAAAATGGGGGGGGGGGAATACCTTCGCCTACGACGACTACCGGCGGAGACCTGTCGATGCCTTAGCTTGCCGACCCTCCCTCATTGCGATAGAGCACGCTGGAGGAAGTCCTGGCCGGAGAAAAATCTTTGGGCAATGAATCCGGGGCGGTCGCTGATGACTCTCCTTGTCTCCATCCTCCTCCTGCACGTCCGGTGATGTCAGCAGTGAAGATGTACACCCTAGCGCCTGCCAGCAGGAAATGGGTAATGAACTCACGCTAGGGGCTCTTCCGGGGGCTGAGTAGGGGACTGCGATGCGGGCTAGTCTCCAGATTGGCGGTGGTCTCCCTTGGCGTGCCTGAGGCACTTGCCGATGACCCCTCAGCCGTTGAAGTCTTCGCCCTCTTTGCGACCCGCTGCGCTAGCATTTCCGCGTCCCTATGGAGAGAAACCACAGGAGAGAAACCACGACGAATTAGACAAGTAGGGAAGGATACCCGAGGGTTGGGAAAGTACAATAGGATCCTTACTCTTCTTCTTCCTCCCCCGAGCTAAGGGTAGAAAGGTCGAAGGCAACCTTTGTCGTGGAGCCTCTGGGAGGAGGTGGATGGGTGCTCCTGGATCGCTTGGCCACGGCAGGCGCGGGCTATTGGTGGACTTTGCATCACCGCGGAGCCTTGTCGGTTGCCCCCTTGTCGTGGTCTACGCTACTCGAAGAGGCTTGCCGAGTTGGGAGCCCGGAGGCAGCATTTTTAAGGACGCGCCTTTTCCTTTGGATGAGGGGTGGGACCTCCTTGAGTGGCTCCTCTTCGGATGCGTCTCCGGCAAGGTGGCCCGGGGCAGACGTGTCGCCTCGCTCCTCAGTGATCCCGCCCTTCCCGACAAGATCGCTGCCAGGCGGTACTTCCCCTTCCCCGCTTCGTCTTCCAAGAAGCCGATGCTACCGACCTCCTCGGCAAGCGTCGCTTCTTCCACCCTGCTGGCGATGTACACCAGCTCCTCTTCGGTGGTGTCGTGGACGAGGCCCTCATCCTTGCGGATGGCCGTCTCCGACAGGTTGTCGAAAAAGTTTTGCACCTCCTCCGCGGACGGCTCCATCCAAGTTGCGTCAAGGCTATGGCATCGAGAACCAGCATCATGGCAATGATTCTGCCAAGGGCCGAGTTATTGCACAAGGGGATTACGCATGCCGGTAGCTCGATAGCCGTGATGCTCCTGAACAACTTCTGGCAGAGGGCCCCGTGCTGCATGGTGGTCAGATTATGGTTTAGCCCGGGGCGCAACCTCATGATGTCCACCGCATTCCTAAAATCCCAGGCTGTCCTCCCCTTGTTCTACAAGGGGGCAATGCATCGGCGAAGGAAGTCAGCGCCTATCATCTCTACGGAAAGGCCGGCGTCCCTGAGGCGGTGGATCCTGGTGATCGCGATCGTGAGCTTCTCATTCCAAGGGTCTAGGACGCTCTAGTCGTCGTCGCACACCATCTTGTCCTGCCGCAGCATACAGAAGGATTGGGGCTTCTCCTCTCGGAGCCAACACCACTTGCCCCGCCACTCGTCCCATCTATCACAATAAGCCCCTTCAGGGTAGACCTCCTTGGTTCTTGGTCGATTAATCCAAGTGACGACGCCAGAAAGGGCTCCGCCTTGCTGGATGCAGGGGGTGAAATAGTAGCGGAAGAGAGCGGTGCTAGGGGTTAGTCCGGCAAAGCTTTTGCAGAAGTGTGCGAAAACCACCATGGATGTCACAACATTCGGCGTGAAATCCAGGAGTTGGAAGCCGTAAGTAAGCATAAGGTCAATGAAGAAGTCCGAGTAAGGGGGACAGAGCCCGCAGTAAAAGTAATCGGCGAAGAAAGGGTAGTTGCCTTGACCTTCCCCGGAAGGACCCGGGCTCACGCAAGTGGCAGGGTGCCCCGCCGTCACCGTCGCCCACATCCACCGGTACTGCCTCTTCAGGTCATCCACACTGAGCCCCGGCGGGAAAACGACATGCTCCCTCCACATCTTTGCCGCCTTGTTCTCTGAGACGACCTCCGTTTCGTTGCCCTTGCTGGCTTTGGACGGCATGGTGATGGCGGGGATGGAGACCGAGGATGAAGACAACAGTGGTTCTCAGATTGGGAAAGGCGAGAGGTAAATGGGCATCGGCTCTGCAATCTCCTCTTTATGGGGAAGGCACGGGGCGGTCTTTTTTTTTACCAAAAACAAGATAATATAGAAACGTTCCGCAGGCGCACTGCTATAACGGCCGTGCCGCGCATGTATCCCCACTACCCGCATTCAATGGGCATCATGGGGAAGCGCAGCGAGCGCAATGATCACAACTGCAAGGCCCTCCCACGCGTGCCCGTGCACCGGTTGGGCCTAGCCCAACAACGCCTCGCAACGTGTATGGCCCAGGCCCGGGGGCTCCTGTCGGTGCACTAGAATTTTTGGGCCATGTAGTGCCCCTTTACTTGTGCACGGGCAGTAGTAGCCACCCCGGCGGCAAGGCCCAGCAAAGACATACCAAGAACCAGCACAGAAGACTCAAGACTATCGGCAAGACCTTGCTGGGAAGGCTATAGAGCCTTCAGGCGAAGCAAAGGCCCCTAGCAAGGCAAGGTCCCGGCAAGGCAAGGCCCCAGCAAACACCGCCAGCACACAAGTCAGGTGTCGATTCACCTCGACGCATGTCGCGGCGTCGACGTTGGAGGGAGCTAAGCGGTGCCGATGGGACGAGCCCCCATCCCGTCCCACTAACGGACTAAGACGCTTGACGGTGCATTGAATGCTCTTGTCCTACTCCGCCAGAGTTAGGTGCGATAGCAGTGTAGCACTGTGCATCCCGTGTGCACACTGTACGCCACTGTTGGGATCCCCTTAAGTATAAAAGGAGGCCTAGGGCATCACAGAGAGGGGGTTAGACAGTTAGACAATCAGACAGTTGGGCAGTTACACAATCGGACGGCCCGATAGTTAGACTACGGGAGGCTACCAAGCTCACATAGCGGCCGTTCATGGCGCTCCTGTAGCTAGAACCCTAGAACACGATCAATATAACCAAGTAGGAGTAGGGTTTTACGCATCTGTCCCGAACCTGGGTAAAATCTCCCCGTGCGTAGCTTACCAGACCGGCTCTTTGCGCGAACCCGCTCCCCGCCAAACCGAAAGGGATCCCCGTGATCCCATAGGTGTTCATTCCCACGACAGTAACAATGAGAAGTAATTGAAATCCACTTTCATGATCCAACTAGTTATCTCTTACATACTAATATCTATTTATACCTTGACGTCCTAGATCTTGGAAGCGTTATAATAAAGTGTGAGATAAAAAATGAGTTGAAACATCTATTTTTATTTTTTCTACATATCAGGGAGCACGATCAAGTAGTGATGAATACAAGGAAAAAATGCCTTCAACACACACACACACATATATATACATGTAAGTATTGGTGCAAGTAATGTTGGTGCTAGTCTGCTAGTAATTTGTATTCACAAAATAAGTTGAACACAACTAACATTTCAAAGAAAGGATAACAAGTTATTTGGAGAAAGAGACTACAAAAAATATAGAATGATGTTTAGTTCTAACTAAGTGTGCAAGTAACAGACCAATGTGTATATAACATCTCCTAACATGTTGCCGCATACCATGATGATATGAATCCTGCTACGTTCATGAACCTAATTCAGACTAACATGGTGCCACCGATAGGTTCATATAGCATAATGTTTTACCAGTCTATGTGAGGAACGCCAATGACATAATTATCCTAACACGACAAGGAATAAAATTGAACACTCACAAAATTCAAAAGTGATTATCAGTAGAACAAAAGCAATTTTCTTGCGAGAAGCTTCAGTTGCAGCAAATTCAACATAACCAATTTCATGGGGAACAAGACAAATATCTAGGCAGTGTAGGCTCATACTCAAAATATGATATCCTATTCTAGCGATGTAGTTACAAATACATGAAAAATCTTCATCTCACATACAAATATTCTAGCATTTACCTGCATGAAGAATGTGACTACACAATAGATATTCCTATAATTTGGAATGCTCTGGAATGGTTGCTACCGGTTATCCATCATGTTATTTTCAACACGCGGGCTCAACACAAAAATTTAACCCCATGATGCACACTTCTCTTGTTATATCGGTCCCTCCTCTTCCCGCTCGAATTTTCACCGTTGCGGGACTTGTTGCAACCTCCTCTTTTAATACCAGATGAAGCTTACTCCATCTTCACCATGCATTTTAGTAGGGATGAAACCTTTTATATTAATTTTTTTATAGAGTGGGTTAAAATAACACATACTATTGACACAAACAATAAATAATTATAAAGATTATTCTCAAAGGTCCATTCAACATTGCAAATGCATATTGGCCTGTGAGGAAAACTAAATGTATTCCAAGTCACCAATAAGCTCCACCTCCAGCTCACACACCATTGATTGCTAGAAGGGATACCTATCGTTTTTATCTTCCCCGCCCATCCCTAGATATTCTACTCATAGCCTCTTCGTCAACCCATTTCGCTCGCGCCAACTAGCACCGCGTCAATATCAGTGCGTTCATCAATGACACCTTATTTTTTGATACCTCCTTCCTTGCCAGGTTTAGTTCTCGTTCCTACTTATTTTTTACAATACTCTTTCTTTATTTTTTTGGAGCACTCTTTCCTTTTCTAACATTACGCATCACTTGGTGGCTTTAGTTTTTTCCCCTTCTTATTCATGGGACACACTTTCTTTTTTTCTATATATAGCATGAACCATCTGGCCAATGTTGTGTTGTGTTCTCCTCACCCATGAATGTTTCGGCAACTGCGAGTGTGTGGACATCCTTCAGAGCATGATCGTCATCCATCTTGGTGAACACTAGGTCGCTCATGTAGCAAGCACATGGTGGTTGTTATCCTTACTGGCAAGTGGTGCCTGGTCATATCCCTGAGTCTATTGATCATCATTGCCCACAAGCGTTTTCTAAATGATTTAGCGTGATTAATTGGTTGCTTAACTAATTCATAAATAATTAACGGCCTATCTAATTCTTCACATGCCTAATTAACTTTATATCAAATCAATTAATTATCTGCCTAATTAGTTAATCCCTACTTGTAATTACGTGCAGGCATAATTAATAGTCTACCTAATTATTAATTACATTAATAATTCGGTTTTCAAATTGATTTAAAATGTTCTGTTTAAATGGCCGAAGTAATTGCATACATAATTATCTGTCTAGCTAATTAATTCCATCGATGGTTTGATTTGCTATTTGATTCTATGCTCAATTTTCAAAATATTTTTGCATGAATGGCTTCTACGAATAACGACGACGACTATCGAGTATTATAGGACACATTTCCTTGACGGATCTTTTGACATTTGAATGGACAGACTTGATTTGAGAATATATCATTTGTGGATCTCTGTATAACTCACAAGAAATATAATATGACCGTGTCCACGAATGCGCGTACGCGGCTGTCTGACAAGGCACCTTCTGCCACGACCGTCCTCGATGCCATGATCCACGCCTTGGCATTCTCAAGTATCACGTCGACATAAGGCCCGACCACTGTGTCCTCCTTGGTGTCGTGCACAGTGTCCCTTCACAGGGGCGCACAAATGCGTACACTAATAACAAAAAAAGATATGATATTTTTATTGTGTTAGAAAACTTGTGATTATCAATTAATGGTAGATGTAACGACAATAATAAATGACATAGTGTGCGGGATTAAGTATTTTTATTGAGGAATATTTGACTTTGTTTTGAAAGTTTATCGAAAAAAAATCTTATTTCGATCTTTCAGGAAGGTGATTTCACATATATGGTGCGATTTCTAATTTCTTAATTACCTATTATTTATGTGATTGAATTAAACCAGCACCTGCCAACTCAAGCACGGAACAAGATTTCTCACTCTTATGGCATTTGGTTTTTAATAGGAGGGAGAAAATTCAGTAGAAAGGGGATTTGTTTGTCATGATTTAGATGTTAATATCCCTAAAATCCATTATTTATTTTCTGAAAATCTGTTATTTGTTTTCTAAAACAAATTGCATCGATGAGATGGATCGGTTGATTTGAATAAGTTAGGAACTTAGATTAAAATCTATGATTTATTTCCTAATTTTTTTTAATTGTTTTCTAAGACAAATTGCATTAATAAAAGGGATCGATTGATTTGGATAACTTAAGAAAGTTAGATTCATAATTTGTTACGCGTTAGGAAAGTCCTGATTTGTAATAAAGAGTGGAGAGACAAATAAACCGATGGACCAGGTGGGGATGGGTGGGGAGACGGAAAACCCCATGTGAAAGTGGGAGACGAAAAATAACCGTGGATGCTATTCTAACAACTGAGCTTTTAGGAGTACAAATTAACATGATCCTCCTGCCCGATCCAAACAATGATACTCTTTCTAAATAATGTGATCTTTCCGTCCCAAGAATGACACTCTTCATAATTAATGCAATCTTCCCATCCAACGCCTGATTGTACTTCCTAAATTAACTGGTCTGCCTAATTAATTGCATGAGACAATTTGAAGGCATTAATGGTTGCGCACGAACGAACGAAACGACCTACGAACCCCCCTTTAGGAGTAGATATTTGGCGACGTATTGTAACGTAAATTAATATAATTTGGGTGATGTTTAGAAAAATAAATTAATGTGATTAAGCGATGTATCATAAGGTTAATGAATTTAGATTTGGTTTTAAAGATTGATTAAAGATTGATCCTAATTGATTCTTGCTCATAATAAATGCATAACTAAATAAGGTGCGCCCGCAAGGAAAGTTCTGATATATTTAGATTACGGGCTTCCTTAGTTATGATGGATTGGTGTGGCAAGAAAAAAGGTAATAAAACCAGATTGAGGTGATATTTGCATTGAAAAATCGAGAGGGAGGGGAGGGGGATACGAGACGAATGACGTACCAACTCCCCCTTTAGGAGTACAGATACTATAGTTATAGATATCAATGTGTGCGGCAACGATGATATATGTTCCCAAGTTTAAATTTTTTTACTGGTGTACAAACTATTTTTCTCTCTTCCTAGTGGAGTCTCAGAACATTGATTCAAATTTGTTTTGCTTCATGTAATATAGTACAATAATTGTGTTGTTACATTTGTTCGCGTGGATTCTTAATATTGTCGAGCTAATATTCAAGATGGCAGTACTATGTATTTTCTCATCAAAAGTATATGCATTGTCAATATAATTGGTAAGAGATATTCTAACCCTTCCTCAAAATTTCCCTAACATACACAAGTATAGGAAATGTATTGGAGTCCATTTGATAAGTAAGAGTGTCGAACCCAACGAGGAGCAGAAGGAAATGACAAGCGGTTTCCAGTAAGGTATTCTCTGCAAGCACTGAAATTATCGGTAACAGATAGTTTTGTGATACGATAATTTGTAACGAGTTACAAGTAACAAGTGTAGCAAAGGTACAACAAGGTAGCCCAATCCTTTTTGTAGCAAAGGACGGGCCTGGACAAACTCTTATATAAAGCAAAGCGCTCCCGAGGACACATGTGGATTTTTGTCAAGCTAATTTTCATCATGCTCATTTGATTCACGTTCGTTACTTTGATAGTTTGATATGTGGGTGGACGGATGCTTGGGTACTGCCCTTACTTGGACAAACCTTCCACTTATGATTAACCCCTCTCGCAAGCATCCGTAACTATGAAAGAAGAATGAAGATAAATCTAACCATAGCATGAAATATATGGATCCAAATCAGCCCCTTACGAAGCAACGCATAAACAATGGTTTAAGCTTGTGTCACTCTAGCAACCCATCATCTACTTATTACTTTCCAATTCCTTCCCCTAGGCCCAAATAATGGTGACGTGTTATGTAGTCGACGTTCACATAACACCACTAGAGGAGAGACAACATCCATCTCATCAAAATATCGAACAGATACCAAATTCACATGATTACTTATAACAAGACTTATCCCATGTCCTCAGGAACAAACATAACTACTCACAAAGCATGTTCATGTTCATATTCAGAGGAGTATTAATTATCATAAAGGATCTGAACATATGATCTTCCACCAAGTAAACCAATTAGCTTCAACTACAAGGAGTAATCAACACTACTAGCAACCCCCAGGTACCAATCTGAGGTTTAAGACAAAGATCAGATACAAGAGATGAACTAGGGTTTGGAGAGGATATGGTGCTGATGAATATGTTGATGGCGATTGATGCCCTCTCGATGAAAGGATCGTTGGTGATGACGATGGCTTCGATTTCTCCCTCCGGGAGGGAAGTTTTCCCGGCAAAACAACCCTGTCGGAGCTCTAGATTGGTTCTATCCAAGTTCCGCCTTGAGACGGTGGCGCTTCGTCCCGAAAGCTTCCTTCTGATTTTTTTCATGTCAAAACCCTTCATATAGCAGAAGATGGGCGTCTGGGACCTGTCAGGTGGTCATAAGCCTGCTAGGCGCTACAAGGGGTGGCCGCACCTGGCAGGTTTGCCACCTCCTGGTGGGCGCCCTTTGGTATTTGTTTCGCCCAATATTTTTTTATTTATTCCAAAATAATTCTCCGTAAAGTTTTAGGACTTTTGGAGTTGTGCAGTATAGGTATCTCAGATTTGTTCCTTTTCCAGTCCAGAATTCCAGCTGCCGGCATTCTCCCTCTTCATGTAAACCTTGTAAAATAAGAGTGAAAAGGTATAAGTATTGTACCATAACGTGTAATAACAGCCCATAATGCAATAAATATCAATATAAAAGCATGATGCAAAAGGACGTATCAACTCCCCCCAAGCTTAGACCTCACTTGCCCTCAAGCGAAGCCGAGATCGATCAATATGTCCACATTTTTATAGATAGAGGTGTCGATAAAATACAATAAGGACATGAGGGCATCATGAACATCTTTAGAACAACAATACTTATTGTATAAGATTTCTTATGCTAGAGTGACAATTCATTCAAAAGATAAATTATGAACCAAGAACTCTATTGACCATCAACAAACTATGATCTTAGTCATTGCAGCAATTGGCAATTTATCATAACATCAGAAAGAGTCAATATAAGAGCTTGTAAAGCAAACCCACATACTCAATAATCTTTTAGTCTTTCATAATTGCTAACACTCACGCGGTACTCATGAGATCAAAGCTTCAATCAGACACAGAGAAAGATAGGGGCTTATTGTTTTGCCTCCCAACTAACCTCAAGGGTGATGTCAACAGTAATAACTCATGCTCACCCACATCCAAATGGTATACATGTCTAGATCATTCCCCAATAGATAATGCTTGCCAAGAGAGAGGCGAAATATAGGAAGTGGTGAGGATCACCATGACTCTTGCATAAAGGTAAGTACTTAAAAGGTAAAAGTAACAGATAGGCCCTTCGCAGAGGGAAGCAGAGGTTGTCATGCGCCTTTTGTTTTGGGATCCACAAACCCTTAGTGCAAAGGAACACCGCGTTGTATTGCCCTTTGTGACAACAACCTTTATTATGCAGCCCGTCATTTTTATTTCTTTACTATCACAAGTTCGTACAATGCTTATTTCCCTTACAATAAAAGATCACACATATTTAGGAGCAATCATTATTGCTTTTTGCGCCGATGAGAACTTACTTGAAGGATCTTACTGAATCCATAGGTAGGTATGGTGGACTCTCATGGCAAAACTGGGTTGAGGGTAAATGGATGCACAAGTAGTATCTCTACTTGGTGTGGAAGTTCTTGACTAATACGAGGTGGATGCAAGCACTACATGTTGGAGGATCTAAAACCATATAACTTCTACCCGGAGGCAAGCAAACATAACCCATTATGTTGTCTTCCTTGTCCAACATCAACTTCTTAGCATGTAATATTTTAATGAGTGGTCACAATCATAAAAGATGTCCAAGATAGTATATTTATATGTGAATCTCTCTTTCTTTATCACTTCCTTTTCAATTGCACCAATGACCAATCACTATGTTTGTTAACTCCCAAAAAAATTCAATCGACATACTTCTTATATGTGAAGTCATCACTCCCTATAAGATCATCATATATACTCTTTGCTTTTATTCTATTCTTCTTTTATTTCTTAATTATATCAATATCATAGCAAGCAAAGCCCTTGCATCAAAACTACTTTTCATTATATAACTTTTGGACTTGCTTACATAAGGGAAACAAAAAGAAAACTCAAAGCTAGATCATACTAAAATTTCATTCTACTAGATCAAAATAAACCAAAAGGATTGAACTAAGAAAAACAAGAAAAAGAGGTGTGATGGTGATACGATACCGAGGCACCTCCCCCAAGCTTGGCACAGGCCAAGGGGAGTGCCCATACCCATGCGCTTAGATATCCTTCTTCGTAGGCGATGGTGGTGGAGTTATTGATGAGATTGGAAGCTTGTCCTCCGTCTTCCAAGGCATAGGCTCACCATCGCAAAAAGATGAATGAGTCTCCGGAATCCTCAAATCTGCAGCCAAACCCATTCTCTTAAATCTGTATTCATACTCACAATTTTGGTTTTGCAGATCATAGATCTGGGCTTGGAGATGCTTGATTTTCTCGTAAAGCTTGAAGATGTGTTCCACGATGTCCTTTGTGTCCAGCTTGTGTTTATGGGTAAACTCTGAGATCATCATATGATTGGCATTGAGTCTGCGTTCTACCATTCCTTGGCGCTTGAAGACTTGCTGCTCCATAGCTTCGAGCCTTGTTTTCACACTTCTGGTCTTCTTTGGCCCTTCAACGTCACGGATGTGCAGCACCCCCTCATGCATCTCAATGGTTTGAGGGTGTTGCAGCACCTCCACAAGATAAGGGTTGATGACCTTCTCAAAAAACTTGTCCTTCGGAGCACTTGGGGACGCCATGATGATCTAAATCTGTAACAGAAACAACTCAAAACGGAAACATGAGGTATTGTCGTGATACAAAATTCCAAACCTTAGGGAGATTATATAATGAATTTTTGCCGACTCGAAGGAGTGTACCACAAGAAAACGGAGTTCGGAGGGTGCACGGGGTGGTGGCAAGCCCCCTAGGTGTGGCCAGGGGGGTGGCCACGTCTAGCAGGCTTGTCACCTCCTCGTGCGTCTTTCGTACTACTTTTGATTTTACTAATTTTTTAAATATTCCAAAACTGATTAAAATTGCTATTAGGAAAGTTTTGGAGTCGGTTTACTTACCGTAACACATACTTATTCCTTTTCAGAGTCTAAAACGTTCCTGTAGGTCTCCCTAATATACTCCTCTGGAGTTATGGTATTAATAACATTGGTTTCAACATTTATGGGAGTACCTGAGATATAATGTTTAATTCTTTTCTCGTTTACCACCTTCGGATTTGTGCCTTCGGCGTTGTTGATCTTGATGGCATCGGAACGATATACTTCCTCGACAATGTAAGGCCCTTCTCACTTAGAGAGAAGTTTTACCGCAAAAAATCTTAACCGAGAATTGTATAGCAATACATGGTCAACTACATTGAATTCACGCTTTTGTATCCTTTTATCATGCCATCTCTTAACTTTCTCTTTAAACAACTTGGCATTCTCATAGGTTTGGGTTCTCCATTCATCAAGTGAGCTAATATCAAATAACCTCTTCTCACCAGCAAGTTTGAAATCATAGTTGAGCTCTTTGATTGCCCAATAAGGTTTATGATCTAGATCTAGAGGTAAGTGACATGCTTTACCATAAACCATTTTATACAAAGACATACCCATAGGGTTCTTGTAAGCAGTTCTATAAGCCCATAATGCATCGTCAAGTTTCTTAGACCAATTCTTCCTAGATATATTAACCATCTTCTGTAAGACCAATTTAATTTCTCTATTGCTTAAATCTAATTGACCACTAGACTAAGGATGGTAAGGAGATGCAATTCTATGATTAACATCATACTTAGCAAGCAATTTACGAAAGGCACCATGAATAAAATGTGAACCACCATCAGTCATTAAATATCTGGGTACTCCAAATCTAGGGAAAATAACTTCTTTTAGCATATTAATAGAGGTGTTATGATCAACACTACTACTTGGAATATCTTTTACCCACTTAGTAACATAATCAACAACAACTAAAATATGAGTATACCCGTTGGACGTTGGAAAAGGTCCCATATAATAAAAAACCCAAACATCAAATGGTTCAATAACAAGAGAGTAATTCATGGGCATTTCCTGATGTCTACTAATATTGTCAATTCTTTGACATTCATCACATGACAAGACAAACTTACGAGCATCCTTGAAGAGAGTAGGCCAATAAAACCCATATTGTAATACCTTATGTGCAGTTCTATCTCCAGCATGGTGTCCTTCGTAGGCCTCGAAATGACACTTGTGTAGGATCTGTTCCTATTGATGCTCAGGTACACAACGTCTAATAACACCATCTACTCCTTCTTTATAAAGGTGTGGGTCATCCCAGAAGTAATGTCTTAAATCACAAAAGAACTTTTTCTTTTGTTGGTATGTGAAACTAGGCGGTATAAATTTAGCGACAATGTAATTAGCATAATCAACATACCAAGGAGCATTACGAGAAGCATTTATGGCAGCTAATTTTTCATCAGGAAAGCTATCATCAATAGGTAGTGGGTCATCAAGAACATTCTCTAACCTAGACAAGTTATCTGCTACCGGGTTATCAACACCCTTTCTATCAACAATATGCAAATCAAATTCCTATAGCAGAAGAACCCACCTGATATGTCTAGGTTTAGCATCTTTCTTTTCCATAAGATATTTAATAGCAGCATGATCAGTGTGAACAGTTACTTTAGAATTAACAATATAGGGTCTAAACTTATCACAAGCGAACACAACTGCCAAAAAATCTTTTTCAGTTGTAGCATAGTTTCTTTGAGCATTGTCTAGAGTTTTGCTAGCATAATGAATAACATTTAATTTCTTATCAACTCTTTGTCCTAGAACAGCACCAACGGCATAATCACTAGCAACACACATGATTTCAAAGGGTAGGTTCCAATCAGGTAGTTGAACAATAGGTGCAGAAATCAAGGCATTCTTAAGAATTTCAAAAGATTCTACACAATCATCATCAAAAATGAATGGAACATCTTTTTGCAAGAGATTAGTGAGCGGCCTAGAAATCTTAGAGAAGTCTTTAATAAATCTCCTATAGCAACCAACATAACCAATGAAACTTCTTATACCTCTGATATCCGTAGGACACGACATTTTTTCAATAGCATCAACTTTAGCTTTATCAACTTCAATACCTCTTTCGGAAATTTTATGTTCCAAGACAATGCATTCATTCACCATAAAATGACACTTTTCCCAATTCAAGACAAGATTATTTTATTTGCATCTCTACAAAACTCGATCAAGGTTGCTCAAACAATCATTAAAAGAAGTTCCGTAAACGGAAAAATTATCCATGAAAACTTTAACAATCCTTTCACAAAAATCAGAGAATATAGCAGTCATACATCTTTCAAAGGTAGCAGGTGCATTGCATAAACCAAAAGGCATACGTATATAATCAAAGGTACTAAAAGAGCAGGTAAAAGTGGTCTTCTCTTGGTCCACTTTTGACACAGGTATTTGAGAGAAACCAGAATGACCATCTAGAAAGCAGAAATGTGTGTGTTTGGATAGTCTTTCTAGCATTTGCTCAATAAAAGTTAGAGGGTAATGATCTTTTCTAGTATCTTTATTTAATTTCCTAAAAATCAATACTATTCTATATCATGTAACAATTCTTTGCGGGATCAATTCATTTTTATCATTAGGAACTACGGTAATACCTCCTTTCTTAGGGACACAATGAACGGGACTAACCTATCTACTATCAGCAATAGGGTAAATGATACCTGCCTCCAGAAGCTTTAATATTTCATTTCTTACCACTTCCTTCATTTTAGGATTTAACCGTCACCGGTGATCAACAACTGGTTTAGCATCGGGCTCCATTTTAATTTTATGCTAACATAGAGTGGGACTAATGCCCTTAAGATCATCAAGAGTATATCCAATAGCAGCACAATGCTTCCTCAGAGTTTTCAATAATCTCTGTTCTTCATGCTCTAAATGGTTAGCACTAATAATAACATGATATATCTTCTTTTCATGATGATAAGCATATTTCAGAGTATTCGGTAATTGTTTAAGCTCAAACACGAGATCACCCTTAGGTGGAGGAGGATCCCCAAGTATTTCAACAAGCAACTTGTGTTTCATAATAGGATGTTGATCAAAGAAAATCTTAACTATTTCATTCCTTTCATTCATATGCATATCATTTTCATGGTCCAGCAAATATTGTTCTAAGGGATCAGTAGGAGGCACAACAATAGAAGCAAGACCAATAATTTCATCCTTACTAGACAATTCTTTATCATGGCGTTGTCTATGAAATTTAGAAAAATTAAACTCATGAGACGTATCCCCAAAACTTATGGTAATAGTTTCCTTCTCGCAATCTATCCCGGCGTTAACGGTATTCAAGAAGGGTCTAGCAAATATAATGGGACAAAAAGCATCCTGTGGGGAGCCAAGGACAAGAAAATCAGTAGGATATTTTATTTTCCCACACAAGACTTTAACATCTCTAATAATCCCAACCGGTGATATAGTATCTCTATTAGCAAGCTTAATTGTAATATCAATTTCCTCTAACTCAGTTGGTGCAATATCATTCATAATCTCTTTATATAAGGTAAAGGGAATTTCACTCACACTAGCACCCATATCACATAAGACATTATAACAATGATCTCCTATTTTAACAGAAACAAGAGGTGTGCCAACAATGGCTCTATGTTTATCTTTAGCATCAGGTTTAGCAATTCTAGCATCTTCATCACAGAATTGAATAACATGCCCATCAATATTATCAACCAAGAGATCTTTAACCATAACAATACTAGGCTCAACTTTAATTTTCTCAGGGGGTGTAGGTGTTCTAGCATAGCTCTTATGAACCACAGTTGAAGCTTTAGCATGTTCCATTATTCTAACAGGGAAAGGTGATTTCTCAATATAAGCATCAAGAATAACAGGATCAACATTATCAGTAATAGTTTCCTCTTCAACTTTAATAGGTTCAATTACTTTCACTTCAATGGGAGGATGATATTTAAACCACTTCACCTTAGGGAGATCAACAAGAGCAGCAAAAGATTCACAAAACGAAGCTACTATCTCAAAGTCAAGTCCATATTTAGTGCTAAATTCACGAAAAGCATCGGTGTCTATGAAGGATTTAACACAATCAAACTTAAGGTTCATACCTGACTCCTTACCTTCGTCGAGTTCCCAATCTTCACAGTTGCGTTTAATTCTTTCCAACAAATCCCATTTGAAGTCAATATCTTTCTTAATATAGGAACCAACACAAGAAGTATCGAGCATGGATTGATCATTACGAGAAAGCCGAGCATAAAAATTATGAATAATAATTTCTCTCGAGAGATCATGATTGGGGAATGAATATAACATTGACTTAAGCCTCCCCCAAGCTTGAGCGATTCTTTCTCCTTCACGATGCCAAAAATTATAAATATAATTCCGATCACGATGAACTAGATTCATAGGATAGAACTTGTAGTGAAATTCCATCTTCAATCGGTTGTAACTCCATGATACAATGTCATCACATAACCTATACCATGTCAATGCCTTCTCCTTCAAAGATAAAGGAAAGACCTTCTTCTTGGCATGATCCTCCGACAGACCTGCAAGCTTAAATAATCCACAAACTTCATCCACATAAATCAGATGCAAATCAAGATATGGGGTCCGATGACGGTAAGTTTTCCCAAGTGTTTTGCTTAACAAATGAATACTTAGCTTAAGAAATGACCTATTTATCTCCAAAATGTCGTATACTTAGCTTAGCATTTTTCCTCCAAAATGACTTGATATGCTTAGCTAGCTCATAAATGACCTATTTAACCTAGGATGGCTCTAAAATGACCTATACTTAGCATCTTTTACTCCAAAATGACTTAATATGCTTAGCTAGCTCTAAAATGACCTAATATACTTAAGAAATGACATATTTTAGCTCCTAAATGACTTCATATGCTTAGCTAGCTCCAAGATGACATAATAACCTTACTTAGCTCCAAAATGACCTTACTTAGCATTTTTTACACCAAAATGACTTAATATGCTTAGCTAGCTCAAAAATGACCTATTTAACCTAGGATAGCTCTAAAATGACCTATACTTAGCATATTTTCCTCCAAAATGACTTAATATGCTACGCTATCTCTAAAATGACATAATATACTTAAGAAATAACATATTTTAGCTCCTAAATGACTTCATATGCTTAGCTAGCTCCAAGATGACATAATAACCTTACTTAGCTCCAAGATGACCTTACTTAGCATTTTTTACACCAAAATGACTTAGTATGCTTAGCTAGCTCAAAAATGACCTATTTAACCTAGGATAGCTCTAAAATGACCTATACTTAGCAGCTTTTCCTCCAAAATGACTTAATATGCTTAGCTAGCTCTAAAATGACATAATAACCTTACTTGGCTCCAAAAGGATCTTACTTAGCATTTCTTACACCAAAATGACTTAGTATGCTTAGCTAGCTCAAAAATAACATAATAACCATACTTAGCTCCAAAATGACCTATTTTACAAATATAAGTTGCATTAATAATCTTCACATTTTAGTTGCATCATAATAATCTTCTTCTTCTAGTCTTCTTCTTCTAACTTTCTTCTTTCCCATTTTGCAGATTTGCTTCAGATCACGGAAGCTTGGGTTGATGGAGTGCTTGTCTTTAGTTTTTGTTTTGACTTTGTGAAACTTGCTACCTATGGATGAAACTGTGTAATATTGATGAAACTATGAATATGTGTGGATGAAACTTGCTACTATTGGTAACATGTGTTGGATATGTGTTCACGGATATGTGTTGGATATATATGTGTTCAGGACTACTGGTAATATGTGTTGAATATGCTATATTGGTCATATATATATGTGCTTGATTTTATGTGAAAATGAATTGATGTAAGAAAAAACAAAATTAAATGGGGCAATATAGGCACTTGGCCATCCGCTGGCAGATGGCAAAGCGCTTTGCCATCCGCTTGCTGATGGCAAAGAGGTCACATGGCAGCTACCTGTTCAACCTGGAAAGCACTTGGCTAGCCTATTTTGGTCTCTTTGCCATCTGCCAGCAGATGGCAAAGAGCTTGCAACCTTTGCCATCTGTTGGTAGGCGGCAAACAGCCTACAACCTTTGCCATCTGTTGGCACACGGCAAAGGGCCTGCAGTCTTTGCCATCAGCTGGCGGATGACAAAGAGCCTACAGCCTTTGCCATCAGCTAGCGGACGGCAAAGCACGCCGTTAGCCTCCTAACGGGGCTAACCCCGTCCCTCTGACGTACAGTGTCTTTGCCATCTGCCAGCTGACGGCAAAGGCACAAAGTTCTTTGCTAACTGCCAGCAGGCAACAAAGAAGCCTTTACCGTAGCTTATTCAGCCGACCCTTTGCCATCTGCTGGCAGTTGGCAAAGCCCTTTGCCGTCCACCGTCCATGCCTTTGTCGTCTGCCATGGCGGATGGCAAATTGCCTGATTCCTGTAGTGGATGTAGTGTTCCATCTCCTGCGTAAGGATTAGCCAGCAGTTTCTCTATCATACCTGAAGGAATTTCATAATAAATATTTTCAGTAGGTTCAGTAGGTTGAGGGTCAAATCTTTGTGTTTCCGGTCAAGGTGAAGATACCTCGAACAAGCCCCTCAAAGGATTACTTTCCATAGTAACAAGTGACAGTAAATTTCAGCACACTATATAAATTTTTCCTTACCAGATTCCACTTACCAAAGGTGCTTCACTCCCCGGCAACAACATCAGAAAAGAGTCTTGATGACCCACAAGTATAGGGAATCTATCATAGTCCTTTCGATAAGTAAGAGTGTCGAACCCAACGAGGAGCAGAAGGAAATGACAAGCGGTTTCCAGTAAGGTATTCTCTTCAAGCATTGAAATTATCGGTAACAAATAGTTTTGTGATACGATAATTTGTAACGAGTTACAAGTAACAAGTGTTGAAAAGGTGCAGAAAGGTAGCCCAATACTTTTTGTAGCAAAGGACAGGCCTAGACAAACTCTTATATAAAGAAAAGTGCTCCTGAGGACATATGGGAATCTCTATCAAGCTAGTTTTTATCATGCTCATTTGATTCACGTTCGTTACTTTGATAGTTTGATATGTGGGTGGACCGGTGCTTGGGTGCTGCCTTACTTGGACAAACCTCCCACTTATGATTAACCCCTCTCGCAAGCATCCACAACTATGAAAGAAGAATTAAGATAAATCTAACCATAGCATGAAATATATGGATCCAAATCAGCCCCTTAGGAAGCAACGCATAAACTAGGGTTTAAGCTTCTGTCACTCTAGCAACCCATCCTCTACTTATTACTTCCTAATGCCTTCCCCTAGGACCAAATAATGGTGAAGTGTTATGTAGTCGACATTCACATAACACCACTAGAGGAGAGACAACATACATCTCATCAAAAAATTGAACGAATACCAAATTCACATGATTATCTATAACAAGACTTATCCCATGTCCTCAGGAACAAACGTAACTACTCACAAAGCATGTTCATGTTCATAATCAGAGGAGTAATTATCATAAAGGATCTGAATATATGATCTTCAACCAAGTAAACCAACTAGCATCAACTACAAGGAGTAATCAACACTACTAGCAACCCACAGGTACCAATCAGGTTTGAGACAAAGATCAGATACAAGAGATGAACTAGGGTTTGGAGAGGAGATGGTGCTGATGAAGATGTTGATGGAGATTGACCCCCTCTCAATGAGAGGATCGTTGGTGATGACGATGGCTTCTATTTGCCCCTCCAAGAGGGAAGTTTCCCCGGCAGAATAGCCCTGCCGGAGCTCTAGATTGGTTCTGTCCAAGTTCTGCCTCAAGACGGTGGCGCTTCGTCCCGAAAGTTTCCTTTTGATTTTTTTAGGTCGAAACTCTTCATATAGCAGAAGATGGGCGTCGGGGACCTGCCAGGTGGGTCACAAGCTTGCTAGGCGTGGCCAGGGGGTGGTCGCGCCTGCCAGGCTTGCCACCTCCTGGTGGGCCCCCTCTGGTATTTGTTTTGCCTAGTATTATTTATATATTCCAAAATAATTCTCCGTAAATTTTCAAGACTTTTAAAGTTGTGCAGAATAGGTATCTCAGATTTGCTCCTTTTCCGGTCCAGAATTCCAGTTGCCGGCATTCTCCCTCTTCATGTAAACCTTGTAAAATAAGAGAGAAAATGCATAAGTATTGTACCATAACGTGTAATAACAGCCCATAATGCAATAAATATCAATATAAAAGCATGATGCAAAATGGACATATCACCCATTGCCCCGGGATCCGCCGGCCAACAGATCCTCCCGACCAATGGCCCCCGGGATCCACCGGCCACTACCTCGAGGTCAAGATTTCATCCGCCGGTGACTTCTTTTGGCCAGCCAGCCAGCCGCCGGTGACTTCTTCTGGCCTCGAGGTCGCTCAAGTGTGTCTGTTGGTCGTTCGGTGGCCTGCGGTTTGTGGTTTCTACTTTGGTGTTCGGTTTGACTTTCCGCGGGTGTGAGGCGTGGTACTCCGCCTTTGCAAAAAAGGGAGAGAGAAGAGAGAGTAAGAGAGAGAAAGAGAGATAGAGAGAGTAAAAAAGGATACACTGCTTTCGGCGGGTACGCCGCCTCTCCCTCGTTGCCCGGTGTTTTTTGACGGTGTTCTATACATGGATCATATCCCACACGTGCGTGATACGTCTTCGTCGTATCTATAATTTTTTATTGTTTCATGCTCATATTCTACAACTTTCATATACTTTTGGCAACTTTTTGTACTATTTTTGGGGCTAACATATTGATCCAATGCCCAGTGCCAGTTCCTGTTTGTTGCATGTTTTTTGTTTTGCAGAATATCCCTACCAAACGAAGTCCAAACACGATAAAAACTTATGGAGATTTTTTTGAAATATATGTGATTTTTGGGAAAAAGAATCAACGTGAGGTGATGCCCGAGGAGGTGGCAAGCCTGCTAGGCGCGGCCCACCCCCCTGATCGCGTCTGGCAGGATTGTGGCAACCCCTTAGGTCGGTTGAATCTGTCATTTGGCCACAAGGAAGATATTTTTATAATAAAAATCCCTTCAAAATTTTGGCCCGATCGGAGTTACGGATCTCCAGATATTTAAGAAACGGTGAAAGGCCAGAATCTAGGAGCGCAGAAACAGAAGGAAACATAGAGAGACCCAATCTCGGAGGGGCTCCCGCTCCTCCACCGCCATGGAGGCCATGGACCAGAGGGGAGACCATTCTCCCATCTAGGTAGGAGGTCAAGGAAGAAGAACAAGAAGGAGGGGGCTCTCCCCTCTCTCTCCCGGTGGCACCGAAACGCCATCGGGGCCATCATCGTGACGGCGATCTACTCCAACAACTCTGTCATCTTCACCAACATCTCCATCGCCTTCCCTCATCTATCTACAATGGTCCACTCTCCCGTAACCCGCTGTACTCTCTACTTGAACATGGTACTTTATGCTTCATATTATTATCCAATGATGTGTTGCCATCCTATGATGTCTGAGTAGATTTTTGTTGTCCTATGGGTTGATTGATGATCATGATTGGTTTGAGTTGCATGTTTTATTATTGGTGCTATCCTATGGTGCTCTCCGTGTCCCGCAAGAGTGAGGGATCCTCGTTGTAGGGTGTTGCAATGTGTTCATGATTTGCCTATGGTGGGTTGCTTGAGTGACAAAAGCATAAACCCGAGTAGGTGGGTTGCTGTATATGGGAGGAAAGAGGACTTGATACCTTATAATGCTATGGTTGGGTTTTACCTTAATGATATTTAGTAGTTGCGGATTCTTGCTAGAGTTCCAATCATAAGTGGATATGATCCAAGTAGAGAAAATATGTAAGCTTATGCCTCTCTCTCATATAAAATTGCAATAATGATGACCGGTCTAGTTATCGATTGCCTAGGGACAATTCCGCAACTCCTACCACCACTTTTCCACACTTTTTAAACTAACTTAATTGTTAGTTTATCTTAGCAGCCCCTAGTTTTTATTTATGTGCTCTTTATTATCTTGCAAACCTCTCCCGTCACACCTACAAAGTACTTCTAGTTTCATACTTGTTCTAGGTAAAGCGAACGTTAAGCGTGCGTAGAGTTGTATGAGTGGTTGATAGAACTTGAGGGAATATTTGTTCTACCTTTAGCTCCTCGTTGGTTTCGACACTCTTACTTATCGAAAGAGGCTACAACTGATCCCCTACACTTGTGGGTTATCAAGACCTTTTTCTGGCGCCGTTGCCGGGGAGCAATAGCGTGGGGTGAATATTCTCGTGTGTGCTTATTTGATTTATCACTAACTAGATTTTATTTGCTGTTCTAAGTGGTTCTTTATCTTTAGTTATGGATATGGAACGCAAAATACCAAAAAAATAGATGTACTTTCTGCTCCAAAAGGTGAGGAACCACTAGTGTTCTGTACCATCGAAGAATATTACTTGGGTCATCTTCGATCCACTTGTGCTGCTGAAAACCCAACTAGCTTAGTTGAGGGAAAATCATTAAATGAGCATGCTCACTATGTGTGACACCGCATATCCCCAAAAGGGGAACTCGTGTGGCATCAAATTAATACTTTGTGTTGCTATGCTTGGAATCTATGTGAAATTTATGATTTTACTTATTGTTCTAAAGAAGCTAAAAAAACACCTTCCCTACCAATGTGTGTTTAATGATAATGAAATATTATACTCTTATTCCAATGAGGCCTATTGCTATAATGATGTTGAACAAATTGAAGAATTTGTTGCTTTTAAGGGTGCCTATGAAATTGCTTCTTTTATTGAAAAGTATGATGCTACTCTTTACGAATCTGAAAATTTTGCCATACTTAAATATTGCTATGAAAACTATGCTTCTAATGCTTATGTTAAAGAGTTTATTGAAAGAATGACCACTGCCTTGGAAGAGATTAATATTTTGGAGGAATCTATGGAAGAAGAAATTCCTGACACTGTGAGCTCATTAGATGAAAAAGATGATGAGGAGAGCGAAGAACAAAAGGAGGAGGAGCGGATTAGCTACCCGTGCCCACCTTCTAATGAGAGTCACTCTTCAACTCATACATTGTTTAATTTCCCTTCATGCTTACCAAAGGATGAATGCTATGATCCCTTGGATTCGTTTGAAATATCCCTTTTTGATGAACTTGATGCTTGCTATGCGTGTGGCCATGATGCCAATATGAATGATGCTTATGGAGATGAACTTGCTATAGTTACTTATTTTAAACATGAAATTGTTGCTATTGCACCCACACATGATAGTCCTATTATCTTTTTGAATTCTCCAAACTACACTATATCAAAGATGGGTTGCGTTCTACTATTGCACATGATGATTTTGATAAATATAATATGCATGTGCTTTCTACTCCAACTTGCAATTATTATGAGAGAGTAACTACATCTCCGCCACTCTATGTTTCCAATACGATAAAATTGCAAGAAATTGTTTATGCTATGCATTGGCCTTTACTTGGTGTGAATAAACTGTTCTTGTATGACATGCCAATGCATAGGAAGAGAGTTAGACTTCGTTGTTGCATGATATATGTTACTTTGTGCTCACTACTTAATTACAAATCATTGCTAATTAAAATTGGCTTTGATATACCTTGGGATCCGGGTGGATCCACTACTTGAGCACTTTATGCCTAGCTTAATGGATTTAAAGAAAGCGCTGCCAGGGAGACAACCCGGAAGTTTTAGAAAGTCATTTTATTCTGTTGTGTGATTTTATATAGTTTAAAAACAAAAAATAAAGTGGGGAACTTAAAACTTTTTCAAAAACAAAAGTGAAAGTGAGAAAGACGAGCAACGTTGAAGTGGGGGCTAGCCTTGAACTTTGTTCATGCCCATGGAAACTTTGTGAATCTTGATTACAGAAACTTTTCAAAAAAAATAATTACCCCCTTGTACAAGTCCATTGTTTGTAAAAATAATGTGCCAAGATTTGCCTTTAGGGTGATTAGATTGCTTGTTTGGTGTGTGCAATGCAAAAACAGATACATTGGCTGTGGTGCGTGAATTTACAATTTTTACTGGAGCGTGCAAAAATTCTGAAATTTTTACACAGAACTTCTATGAATTTTTTTTATTCTTTCCTAATTTTTAAGAATTTTTAGAGTTACATAAGTATGGTGAATGTTCAGATTACTACAGACTGTCCTGTTTTTGCCAGATTCTGTTTTTGATGCATTGTTTTGCTCGTTTTGATGAAACTATCAATTGTATCGGTGGTATAAGCCATGGAAAATTTATATTATAGGAGATAAAATGAAAAAAATATGCATTGGTTTTCAATAGTAATTAAAGTGGTTATTTGTTTTATTATACTAACGTATCTCCCGAGGGTTTTGTTAAGTTCTGTGTGATTGAAGTTTTCAAGTTTTGGATGAGATCACGATGGATGAAGGAATAAGGAGTGGAAAGAGACTAAGATCGGGGATGCACGAGGCACCCCAAGGTAATATTCAAGCACTCCCAAGAAACTAAGTTGGTGGATGCCTTCGATGCCCCGGAAGGCATCCCCTCTTTCTTCCAACGACCATCGGTAATTTTACTTGGAGCTATATTTTTATTCGTCACATTATATGCGTAAATCTTGGAGCGCCATGTGGTTTTATTTTAATAATGCACCATGCTGGTATGAGAAAGTCCTTGGTTGATTTATAAAAGGCTCTTTGAACCTCACTTATATCTTTTGAGTATGGATTTATAGAATGCTTCATGTGCTTCACTTATATCATTTGAAGTTTGGATTGCCTGTTTCTCACACATAGAAAACCACCATTTTAAGAATGTTCTTTTGCTTCACTTATATTTGTTAGAGCGTGGGCATATCTTTTATAGAAATAATTAAACTCTCATGCTTCACTTATATCTATTTAGAGAGTTAACATAAGTTGGTCATTCACATGGTTAGTCATAAAATCCTACATAAAACTTGTAGGTCACTCAATATGATGTGTTTGATTCCTTGCAATAGTTTTGCGATATAAACATGGTGATATTACATTCATGCTAGTGAGTAATTGTGTATTGGTAGAAATAATTCTGTATAGGTTTGTGATTCCCGTAGCATGCACATATGGTGAACTGTTACGTAAGGAAGTCGGAGCATGATTTGTTTATTGATTGTCAACCTTTGTGTGAGGGTCGGGAGCGTGCGATGGTTAACTCCTACCAACCTCTCCCCTAGGAGCATGCGTCTAATACTTTGCTTCGATGACTAATATTTTTTTTCAATAAGTATGTGAGTTCTTTATGACTAATGTGAGTCCATGGATTATACGCACTCTCACCCTTCCACCTTTGCTAGCCTTTCTAGTATCGTGCAACTTCCGCCGGTGCATTAAACCCACATATATCCTCCCTCAAAACAGCCACCATACCTACCTATTATGGCATTTCCATAGCCATTCCGAGATATATTGCCATGCAACTTCCACCGTTTCATTTATTGTGACATGCACCATCATTTTTCATATTGCTTTGCATGATCGTAAGATAGCTAGCATGATATTTTCATGGTTTGTCCGTTTTTATGTCATTTGCTATGCTAGATCATTGCATATCCCGGTGCACCGCCAGAGGCATTCATATAGAGTCATATTTTGTTCTAGATATGGAGTTCTAATTCTTGAGTTGTAAGTAAATAAAATTGTGATGAACATCATTATTAGAGCATTGTCCCATGTGAGGAAAGGATGATGGAAGCTATGATTCCCTCACAAGTTGGGATGAGACTCCGAACTTTATGAAAAATAAAAGAGGCCACCGAAGCCCAAATAAAAAAGAGAGGCCTTATATCCCACCAAAAATAATAAAAATAAAATAATAAAATAAAAAAGAGACAAGGGACAATGCTACTATCCTTTCTCCACACTTGCGCTTCAAAGTAGCACCATGATCTTCATGATAGAGAGTCTCCTATTTTGTCACTTTCATATACTAGTGGGAATTTTTCATTATATAACTTGGCTTGTATATTCCAATTATGGGCTTCCTCAAATTGCCCTAGGTCTTCATGAGCAAGCAAGTTGGATGCACATCCACTTGGTTTCTTTTTGAGCTTTCATACACTTATAGCTCTAGTGCATCTGTTGCATGGCAATCCCTACTCACTCACATTAATATCTATTAATGGGCATCTCCATAGCTCGTTGATATGCCTAGTTGATCTGAGACTATCTTCTCCTTTTTCTTCATAACCTCCACCATATTATATTCTACCTATAGTGTTATATCCATGGCTCACGCTCATGTATTGTGTGAGAGTTGAAAAAGTTTGAGAACATAAAAGGTGTGAAACAATTGCTTGACTTGTCATCGGGGTTGTGCATGATATAAACACTTTGTGTGGGGAAGATGGAGCATAGCCAGACTATATGATATTGTAGGGATAACTTTCTTTTGCCATTATATTTTGAAGACATATAATTGCTTTATTGGTATGCTTGAAGTATTATTGTCAAATGATAGACTATTGATTTGAATCACTTGTGTCTTAATATTCATGCCATGATTAGATTATATGAACAAGATTATGCTAGGTAGCATTCCACATCAAAAATTATATTTTTTATCATTTACCTACTCGAGGACGAGCAGGAATTAAGCTTGGGGATGCTGATACGTCTCTGTCGTATCTATAATTTTTATTGTTTCATGCCAATATTCTACAACTTTCATATACTTTCGGCAACTTTTGTGCTATTTTTGGGACTAACATATTGATCCAATGCCCAGTGTCAGTTCCTGTTTGTTGCATGTTTTTTGTTTTGCAAAATATCCCTACCAAACTAAGACCAAACGCGATAAAAACTTAAGGATATTTTTTTGAAATATATGTGATTTTGGGAAAAAGAATCAACGCGAGACGATGCTCGAGGAGGTGGCAAGCCTGGTAGGCGCGGCCCACCCCCCTGACCGCGCCTGGCAGGCTTGTGGACACCCCTTATGTCGGTTGGAGATGTATTTTTTCCTCAAGAAAGATATTTTTATAATAAAAATCCCCTCAAAATTTTGGCCCGATCGAAGTTACGGATCTCCAGATATTTAAGAAACGGTGAAAGGTGAGAATCTGGGAGCACAGAAACAGAAGAAAACAGAGAGAGAGAGAGACCCAATCTCGGAGGGGCTCCCGCCCCTCCGCCACCATGGAGGCCATGGACCAGAGGGTAAACCCTTCTCCCATCTAGGGGGAAGGTTAAGGAAGAAGAAGAGGAGGGGGCTCTCTCCCCCTCTCTCCCCCTCTCTCCTGGTGGCACCGGAACGCCACCGGGGCCATCATCGTGACGACGATCTACTCCAACAACTCCGTCATATTCACCAACACCTCCATCACCTTCCCTCATCTATCTACAGTGGTCCACTCTTCCACAACCCGCTGTACCCTCTACTTGAACATGGTGCTTTATGCTTCATATTATTATCCAATGATGTGTTGCTAGCCTATGATGTCTGAGTAGATTTTTGTTGTTCTATGGGTTATTTGATGATCATGATTGGTTTGAGTTGCATGTTTTGTTATTGGTGTTGTCCTATGGTGCTCTCCGTGTCACACAAGCATGAGGGATCCTCGTTGTAGGGTGTTGCAATGTGTTCATGATTTTCCTATGGTGGGTTGCTTGAGTGACAGAAGCATAAACTCGAGTAGGTGGGTTGTTGCATATGGGAGTAAAGAGGACTTGATACCTTGTAATGCTATGGTTGGGTTTTACCTTAATGACCTTTATTAGTTGCAGATGCTTGCTAGAGTTCCAATCATAAGTGCATATGATCCAAGTAGAGAAAGTATGTTAGCTTATGCCTCTCCCTCATAAACAATTGCAATAATGATGACCGGTCTAGTTATCGACTGCCTAGGGACAATTTCGCAACTCCTACCACCACTTTTCCACACTCCTTAAACTAACTTAATTGTTACTTTATCTTAGAAGCCCCTAGTTTTTATTTACGTGCTCTTTATTATCTTGCAAACCTATCTCGTCACACCTACAAAGTACTTCTAGTTTCATACTTGTTCTAGGTAAAGCGAACGTTAAGCGTGCGTAGAGTTGTATCGGTGGTCGATAGAACTTGAGGGAATATTTGTTCTACCTTTAGCTCCTCGTTGGGTTCGACACTCTTACTTATCGAAAGAGGGTACAACCGATCCCGTACACTTGTGGGTTATCAGTGCATCGCTCCTTCGTGGTTGTTGCTCTCTCGCTTGGAGGTGGGGGTTGTCGCTCTACTTTGACACCTTTTGCGACTTCCACCGATGCTCCAGGTCACTCTACATCGACTCTCCTGCCGTCTTCTGTCGTCTATGTTGGTCGTTCTTCAACGAATCTTCCCATGACTTCAACACCTGATGATTGTCCTCATACGTCGACTCCTTCATGGGTTCTGCATGCAGTAATGACCACTCTATGTCGACTTCTACCGTGGCTTCTACCCATGGTTGTAGCCGCTCCTCGTCAACTCGCCACATGGCCTCCATAGATGATAGCGACCGCTCTTCATCGACAGATGGTTCCACCTCAACCTCTACCCTGTCTCTATCTGCACATGAGATTGCGCAACTCTGATGCGTTCTTGATACTTGGGATTCTTCACTCACAGGTTCTGCTGGTTCTGCGCCTGAGTTTTCTGGCATTGAGAGACCACCTTCTACTCATTAACATACATCCTCATGGATTCTTGATACTGGAGCATCTTTTCAGATGACTTATGATTCGTCCTCTTTGACCTTCATTCGACCTGTTGAGTCTCATGTTCATGTTTTTACTGCTGATGGTACTCCCCTCCGTGTCGCTAGTCGAGGCACTCTTAGCACATCTTCCTTTCATGTTTCCTTTGTTGCTCATGTACCTCCACTTAGCATGGATCTCTTTTCAGGTAGTTAGATTGTTGACTCCAATTGTAGGGTCAATCTCGACTTTGGTTCATGTTTTTTTCAGGATCGTCACACAGGTGCCTTGCTTGGTGCTGGTCCCCGATGTCATGATGGTCTTTGGCAGCTTGACTATCTTCGTCTTCCCTATGGTGCCACCGCTGCCAATCAATCTTGTGGTCCATCTTGTCACATCTGCTAGCTCTTTTCAGTAATGACATCATCGTCTCGGTCATTTATGTGGTTCTCGTCTCTCGTCTTTAGTTCATCGTGGTGTTCTGAGGCATGTCTGAGGTAACGCTTCATTGGATTGTTTGGGTTGTAGGATTGGTAAGCAGGTCCAACTACCCTATGCTCACAGTGAGTTTGTGTTCGAGCATCCTTTTGACCTCGTTCACTCAAATGTTTGGGGTCCATACACTTGGATCTATTTCATTTCCTCTCGTAGTGAGGTCTTAGCACTATATAAAAAATGTTGCCATGGTTAATAACGAGTTGTTCATTCCTATTAGTATTTTTTACGCAGATTCTTTTGGTGACTATATCTCTCGTGCATTGCAAGGATTTCTTGTTGTGTCATGGTGCTCATTCTCAAAATGGTGTGGTTGAATGAAAGCAACGCCACCTTCTTGAGACGATGCATGCGATGATGATCGTTGCCTCTCTTCTGCTTCACTTTTGGACCGAAACTATATCCACTTCCACATATCTCATCTATATCTAGCCATCTGCTGTTGTGCAGAGCGTTTTTGAGCATCTTTTCGACCATTCTCCTGATTATTTGGTGCTTCGTTTATTTGGTTGTGTTTGCTATGTTCTTCTTCCTCCACGTGAATGCACCAAACTGATCCCTCAGTCTGTTGAGTGTGTATTTTTAGGATACAACGATGAGCATAAGGGTTGTCATTGTTGCGATCCTATCGGTCAACTTATGCATATTTCTTGGGGTGTGACCTTTGATGAGTCTCATCCTTTCTACCCGCGTCCATCCTCCTCGACCTTTTCTGTGGAGGACACCTCTTTTCTCACATTTCCTGATACACCTCCCTCTGTGCCCCATATTCCTACCCTTTCTCCCTCCGTTGTTGCCGATATGGCATTGTCCTCTCCCATGGTTTCTTCTCCTCCCTTGTCACATAACTCTCCACCTTCCCCGTATTACCCTTCATCCCCAATATCTTCCTCGTATCCACCTTCATCAACAACGCCTTTCCCGTCAGCACCGACGTCTTTCCCGTCTCCATCACCGGTGATTCCTACTCATCCCTCTTCTCCTTTCCATTACACTCGTCGTCCACGTGTTGTGGATGCGTCCACCGATGCTCCATCTACTTCTGGCGTGTCTTCTTCCTCTTCTCAACCGACTTATGGTCTTCGGGCTCTACCTTGTCCTCCTCCTGACCGCCATTTTGCTTCCCTATATGTTCTTTTCGCTGTACTTCGGCCTACCTCTTCTCGCGATGTTGTTGTTCCTCCTGAATGGCAGCTTGCGATGGTAGATGAGATTGCTGCACTTGAGCGCACTGACACGTGGGATCTTGTTGCTCTTCCTCCTCGTGTTTGTCTCATCACTTGTAAGTGGGTCTATAAGGTTAAGAATCGCTCTGATGATTCTCTTGAGCATTATAAAGCTCGTCTTGTGACTTGTGGCTTTCAGTAGAAGCATGGTCGTGATTATGATGAGACTTCTGCTCCTGTGGCCCATATGACTTCCAGATCTAGCAAAATTGGGCGAGAGGAATTTTCACCCCCACCAACCGTCGTGGTACAATAGGAGTCCTCCCCGCGCTAACGCGGAACCGGGCCGACCAAATAATGGATAGCCAACCCTACATACGTATTCTCTGACGTTTGTTTTCGTTTTTTTCATCCTTTTTCCTATTTCGGTTGATTTTCTCTCAAAATACTTTCTAGTTTTATTTTAAAAATTCCCACATAATTTTAAATTGATTCCCAATTTTCAAAAGGTTCATATTTTTTCAATCATGAATTTATTTTATCTCAAGAATTTTCAAAAATATTCACGAATTTAAAGAACATTTGCTAATTTAAGAAATGTTCCCAGATTTATTTTTCAGAAAAAATTCAAATCATTTTTTAATTTTGGAATTTTTTAATGAATTTAATATATGTTCATGAAGTTTAAATATGTTCCAATTCTTTTTTCCAAATTCGAAAAAATGTCCACAAATTGAAAAATAGAAAAGTAAAAAAATTATATTTTTGTAGGAAAGTAAAAAAAGGAAAAACACTAAGAGTAATAAAAAGAAAAAATACGATAAAACCAACAAAATAAGACACAGAGAAAAAAGAAAAGGGTGGATGGAAAGTTTTAGAATCTACTTGGGCTGTCCCGGTAGCTACGCGCAGGGGTCAGGGTTTGGTTGACAAATGTGGGTGCTGCTGTGTATCGCCTGTAGCGAGAATCAAGCTCGTGTCTCTCACTCTCACGCGCTACATTGGCCTGGATCAGTGAGCGCAAGCAGAGCTAGCCAGCGCAGCGCACGCCTGTTTATTTTTTAATTATTTTTGATTTGTGTTTCGCCAGTTGAATTTAAATTTTGAAACTTTGAATATGAATTATTTTAATTTTAAGAAGTTCGGAAATTTGAAAAGTTCACTAATTTGAAAGTGAATTCAAAAAATGTCCACACACTCAGTAAATGTTTGTGCATTTGGAAAAGGTGTTTGCAAACTCAAAAAATGTTCATTAATTCAAAACATGTTCACAAAGTCAACATGGGTACTGAGAATGGCCGTCAGGGTTGTTGGACGAGTACTATCTAATCTGAGAGGAAGGAGAAATAGTACTCCATATATAGGAATATAGCAATAGCATCTCTAGCTTGGAGACTACAAAGGCTGCATAATCCGGAGAGAGTACGTGTAGCATTTCGAGATTGATAGTACTACTAGTAGGAGTATGCGGCAAGCTGACAAGAAGTCAGCGTAGGCGTGACCAAACCCAATTCATGCAGCTGGGAAGCGAGACGACGCTTCCACCGCGAAGAAAGGTTCCTAAATGCGCTTGGGCTTGGTGCACCGCCAACTTTGGCACTGGTCGCTATATAGCCAGCTGACGCATGCACATCCATTACATATGTGCGGAGTAGTTTACTACGTTTCTAAATATAAGAACTTTTAAAAATTGCATTATGAGCTACATATGAATGTAGGTAGTCATATTTTAAAGTGTAAATTCATTCATTTTATTTTGTATCTAGTCTATAATAAATTTTTTAAAAGGTCTTATATTTAGAAACGGATGGAGTACTTCCATTCCATGGATTCGGAATTTCGGATGGGAACGGACGCCGCTAGTGCTCAGTGACTCGTCGTGCAACGAGAGACAGAGAGGGATCTTGCGTGTGCCGTTGTGCAGTGAGAGACTGAGAAAGAGGGAGAGAGAGGGGTCTTCCTTTCCTTCTCTTTGAAAAGCAATGGAAAGCAACTGACATAATGTGGCGACCGATCATTCGCTGATTGATCATAAGGTCTAAATTAATTAGAGCACCAGGATATGGTACGTGCACAAAGTCTTGGAGACAAAGGTATACGTGATTACATATGCACATCGCTCTAATAGTCTTACGTGTACTTCGAAATTAGTCGCTCCGATACTCATGGGTGCTAGGGTCGGAGGGTCCTACACATCTTAGTCCAATGTGTGGCTCACAAGAAACGTAGATAAGCCCAGACTCGTCTACTCCCTATCAAAGTAAATTCGAGAAAAATAGAAAATAAAGAAATAACTGATTTTTTGGCACCTAAAATGCTTGAGTGTGCAAGGAGTATGCATATTTTCATGGTGAAATGACATTCGAAAAGCTCTAGACAAAAAATAAAAAGTTCACAACATGCCTTTTTTTTACAGAGTTTCTTTATGATCAATTTGTTCCTAGAGTGCTCCCCGAACGTCACATCACCACGATTTTTTTTTGGAAACGGATCCACGAAATTTTTTTCATGCTTCTAGCACACTCGAATATCTCTGGTGAAATTTTTGTTCCAGATTCTGACTTTGTTTTCAATTTGTTTTACTGCCCATTGCTGGGCGCAAATGCACATGGACGCCAAAACTCCGTCTTCTAGATAATGCTTCATAGTAATTCAGTAGAATGAAAATGGTGAAGGCCGAGGTCTATTTTGCATTTCTATTTTGATGCAAATGGACGAGTGAGATAGTTAGGCGATGTCCATATAGTTGTTGAGTTATATTTTCACACTTTGCATCCAGATATTTGATAAGGGACATCACTCCGTGCTAGATTTTGGATGTTGGTTTTCTTTAGATAATGAAATGTTGCTTTAAGGATGTCTATATAGCACCAATGTTTTGGATGTTGGTTTTCTTCAAATAATAAAATGCTATTTGTCAATATTAACCACAAAGTGCATTCGACACAAATTAAGGTGTGGTTAGGTCTTGGTCAACTGAGATTTAATCAAGTCTCACTCGACTGAGATTTAATCAGGTCTCAGTCGACTGAGATTTAACCAAGTCTGATATAACATGCAATGGAGAAAAAACTGCCTTTTTGCATGAATCTCAATGTAAAACTGTTATTTATCATTGATTATCATTTCTTTCTTCTCTCCATGGATAGGTAGAAGTAGAGACGCCATCCACCGAACAAAGCTTTCCAAGTACAGGGATAGTTCAATTAACTCTCGCAGAACTGGAGCAGTACTCTGTGTCTCAGATAGGGACAATATATTTCTAATTCCACTGGAAAGCTTTTATTCAGAAAAGGAACATCCTAATTTCAGTTCTTTATCTAATGATGAAAATTGGGAATAACCTTTCAAAAAAAGAAAATTAAGAAGATGTTCCCAGAAAAAGTAAAATGAAATGGGAAGATGTACATCCAAAACCATGTGCAGCTCAGTATCCAGTGATACCACTCGTATCAGCAGATACTCTTCCGATTTAAATATCTGAAAATCGGTCCTTGCACACTTCTTTTTCTAAATTTATACACATTTTCTTTGTGCCACTTCAAGATTATGGATATCTCACTGGATGTATCTTTTGGCCAGACAACCAGGAAATGGCAAATCCCATCAAAGCAGACGTCAGCAGAACTAGCTAAAAGCCAAATCATGCTTACATTTGTAATTTTAGCATTATTTTTATAAGATCAGGAAATCGTATGCAACCAAATTAGCATATTGGTTGCGCACTCTTTACATGCTCTCAAGCTCTGAACAACAAGCCACCTCGACAAGGCCACAGCAATATCGCATTCGCATCGTTGCACCAAAACTACTAATTAGGGAGGAAAATGATGTAAACTAATAATCTAGTTGTATAAAAGAAACAAAATTTAACTCCCCCCGTTTGATTTGGCCGACACATATATACTTGGGCGTCGGCCGGCGGCGAGAGAGCCACAGTTAGTTACACGGCGGCGGGGACGTCCTTGGCGCCGCACTGGCAGTACGATCGCTGCACCTTAGCCACCTCGGCTAAGGCGAGCGGCGTGGCGCTGGCGAGGAAGGACGGCATGTCGTCGCCCGCCATCACCACCACCACCTTGGGCACCTCCCTGTCCAGCGGCGTCAGCACGCGCACGGACATCATCCCCGCCGGGACCGCCTCCTCGTCCTCGCGGCCTCCCTCCCTGCGGCGGGAGCAGAGGAGCACGGCCAGCGCCACCGCAATGAGGCTCATCACCACCGCGAAGCCGATGAAGAGGTACGGCGTCGGCGTCGACCAGAACGGCGGCGGGATCATGGTGGGCGACGAAGAGGCGCCGCCGCCGTTCATCTGCGCGTCAACTGCCGCATTCCTCATGGTCTGTGTAACGCGTGGCGTGCTTTCTAGTGTGTCTGCAGTCCTGCGCTGAGGATCAATGGAGGTGTGTGCGGTGCTTGCAGGGGTTGAAGGTGTGGTGGATTTATATGGGGGGAGAGGGAGGCTGGGAGAGTGCATGGAAGCTTAGTGGGACACACGGCGGATGAGCTGTGTGCCCCCAGGTTTGAGCCCACCAGAAACCAACTTGATGGACCACGTGGGATGGGTATATCTGAACATTATTTTTTGGGTAGCGGCAGAAAATCAAACGAAAAGTTGGTAGAGCCGGAGGAGTTATCTGTGGACTGTGGCGCGGTTTTTTCCATTCTCCAAGGGGTGGCGCGGGGAGATGAACTTAATTTTGCAAAGTTTCAACTTGATAGAGAATAGAGTTGGTGCAAGATGATTCTTCTTTTTTGAAAAGGGGATGCAAGCAACTAGATTGGTGATCTTTGACCAACTCCAACGCAGCATACAGATAGAAAACTCGGCCCAACACGTCGATGCAAACAGACGACTATCCATATTTTTTGTTCGTCATGACCCATTTCTAAACTAAATTTGCACTGAGTTTGCGTTGGTTGGGACATGACACGGACGAGCGTGGCGCCCTCTCTTGTCCTCCTACCGGCCCATCCGTCGGTGACACATTGATCATTATTCCCCCCTTACTCAATACCCCGGCCTCGTCGCCCTCGTCGTCATCATCCAGTTCCCGCCACGAAGTACCACCCAGGTGTTGCCACCGTATCCACCAACTTTCCCACCGCAACCACAAACGTCTCTGCCACCACCGCATCTACCAGGGACGTGACTGCTCGTCATAGCACAAGAACGGACACCTACCAAGGGTCACCGACACCGCCTTCGCCTCCACGGTCACCGTCGGAGGGTCGTACGTCAAAATACATGTTGCCCTTTACCTGCCGTGGCTCGAGCACACCTGCCTCCGTCGCCACCCGCAAGGTGTTTGACCTTTTGCCGACAAGGTACCATGGTTGATAGCTCGAATGAGTTCTTTTGAATAACGTCATATGTTCATTGGACGATGAACCGTTCAACGATGAGGATTTTGTGCTTATTGTTGTGATCGTCAATAAGCACATTTCTAGGATGAGGCCAAAATTTAGGGGGTCGATCTCGGGCCATGCTCCGACGTTGAATCGTAACAGAAAGAGCGGTCATTGCCTACTCTACAATGATGATTTCCAGTGCACGTCCCCACTCTTCAATGCCAAGATTTTTGACGACACTTCTGGATAATGAGACACGTATTTAATCATATTCGGGAAGGAGTGATGAAGTATGATGATTACTTTAGATGCATATAATGTAAAATGTTAAAATTTGGACAAAAATTGTCCTGATGGACCAAATGGGTTGGCCGGTTGGGTGCACTAGTATAAAAAACATGGACGATGGTGGACGTCGCCCCTTCGACAGAACCAAATGGACAAAAAACAAAGCAAAACCACGACTATTTTCGTCGGCTGGTTGGAGTTGGCTATATGTATACAAATGATAGCTCAGATGTGTGTTATTTAATTTAATTAACTAACTTAATTAATTTTGTGTAATCATTTCAAAATATTGTTTCAACTACCACATGCTTGAATCTTTTCTCCTGCGTGACCTAGGCAAACATGGTGGCATCCGATTTGCACACCTCCCTCGCGTAGGCCACGAGCTCCCACCCCTCTTTGTCATTCCGATGATGCTAGGGGCAAGGGGACCCATGGGTTCAATCTGATAGTAGGGATAGGTATAATTAAGGAGTTGCTCCGGGTTGGAGGCGGCGAGACGATGGTGGCACCGTTTGCATGGAATAAAGTATCCTTGCCCTGCTCTCGTTTTGGTGGTGCCTCGAACCGCCGGAAGACATGTGGAGGACGGTGTTGTTCTTGCAGAGGTGGCGCTTCGTCGTCAAGGTGGTCTTCTGGGCTATGATCCACCTCGAATTTGTCCATTTGGATGAAATTGACCGTGCCTTGACATATATTCTCGCCATCTCCTCGGACCAACGAGGTTGGGGGTTTTCATCGTTCATGCACATCCGCAAGTTCTGATGTTAGGGTGGGTGGGTGAGAGGAAGGGGGGAGGCAAGGGGGCAGGTTATGGCAACTTGTGTAGACCGACCTTGGAGTCGGAGGACATATCTGAGCCGCACGATGATGATGAAATCAGGGAGATCCAGCCAAGGACAACACATGGAGGCTGCTTTCGGTTGCAAATTTCATCGATGCAAATTGGATCAAGGTGATTGGCAGAGGTTGGTTGGCCGCGTTCGCGCTTGAGTACAAGGGCTTGTGCTTCAGCTCACCGACATCTGTCATGGTAGTAACCCCCATTCCAAAATGTAAAGTGCGTCAAATGTTTGTAAAGTTATCCTTTTTATGTTTGACAAAGTTTAACTTTTTGTTTTGTCAGTATCTACGATATCAAATTTAAACGTATCATTAAAACCATCATGAAATATATTTTTATATTTTATTTATTTGATATTACAAATGTTGATATTTTTTCTGTAAACTTAGTGAAACACTATTAAAGAAAATTCGATTTTTGGATAACTAGTACACTTAATATTTGAAACAGGTGAGTACACGTCTTCAATCTAGGTCGACGCGCGGTGAAACGCTTAACCCTAATTAATTGTTGCAATATTTTAGCGTGAAGTCAAGTCAGGCACAACTCCTTCCACACACGTAGACGTCGAGACCTGACTTGCTGGAAGCTTTGCGAGCGCGGCAAATCGCGAATGGTTTCTGCATCAGCAGCATATCTGCATGCATCACCCCCCCCCAACACGTTGATGCCTGTCGTGCAAGCGCGCACTAGCTAGAGAGGTGGCCCAGCCCAGAAAGCACCGTGAAAGGGATAAGAACGTTACGTGCTCTTCGTTAAAGAGACACTAACATGATACCATGTCCATGCTTTAACCCTAGTGATTGGCCGTCTACATTACGCAAGTACAAAAGTTAATCGTGAGATTAAGTCGTAAGAAAAAGCTACCCATGCACGGGGTTAACTTCATTTCGGTTAATCTACACACGTAACGTACTTGTTGATATGGAACCCACTACAACACGGTGGTCGGTAGAGCCGTCGGGGCACTTCTATGTGTGTGAAAACTAAGTTAATATTTTCTTTTGAACCAAAGACAAAAAATTTGGGACAGTACTAGACGCTTGCGCACCCGTCAAAATTTTCGACCAATCAGCTAGCAGCCGTCCTATTTGAGCGAGGAAGGCCGCACGATCTATTTCTTCCCCTTCCTTCCGCACGGGTCAAATCCCCCTGCGTCACTCCCCCCCCCCCCCCCCCGGCGCAGCGAGCTCGCCCTGCGCCACCTTGACAACCCGCGCCACCAGCTGCGCTCGTCGTGGTGACCATCAAGCTCCCTGTGATCGTCCCATTCCGGCCGAAAAACAAGACGCGGCTGCAACACATCCAATGCTAGGTTGTAACCCCACGAAGTCGTTGTCGTGCCTTGCCGTTCGAGGTTGCAGCTCACCGCGAGCCCGTTGTAGCTCGTTGGCGACAGGTTGCAACATCCACCCCCTGCCCTCGTGTTGGATTTCGTAGCCGGGATTGACAACAACCCACCACCGGCATCTTGCCGTCGTGAAAAGATGGATGTAAAAAAACCACCGACAATAGTAGCAAAAACCCACACGGTTGTAGCAATAAACGCCATCGCCCCGTTGACGCCGTCGCCTCATGAAGAATGGATGTAGCAAAAAAAATCATCGATAGTAGCAAAAAACAACGATGGTTGCAATAAAAAACCGATTTTGTCTGCTGTCACAGGGTCGCAACTACCATGATTGATGCAACAAAAAATGGCGCTGGTTGTAGCTATTTCTAGGGCGGTTGCAGCTCTAGCGCATGGGGTTGCAGCTTCCATGCCCCACCGGCTGTCGTCGCAGCCCCAATGCGCATCGTCGCTGTCCACAACTTCACCTTTGCCGCTTGCAGCAAAAATGGTTAGCGAGTTGTAGCTTTTTCGTTTGCTTGTTGTAGATTTTTCTTCCACGAGATGCATCTTCACGGCTGTATGTAACAAAAAATGACGCGGGTTGTAGTCGGATGGAGGGTTGTTTGTAGCAATTTGTAATGTCGGTTGTAGCTCACAACTCCAGTGATGTCTCCTCCCATCCCATCCCCATGTCAGGTGCACCCGTTGTCGCAGCTTCTCGTGCCTTGGGTGTGCCTCGCTGTCGTAGTTATGCAACTCGTCCACCGAAGCTGGGAGAACTGTTGGAACTGGAGATGGTGCGCTGGGAGAATCACCAGCCGTGCGGTGGATGACGACCTCACCGGTGAGGTTGGGCTGCTACAGGGGAGGGGCCGATGTAGAGGTAGACGACAGCCTCGCCGACAAGATTGAGCTAGGGGAGGGGGGAGGGGGAAGGGGTAATGACATGATTTGAAGTCGCAAGACCACAAAGGTAAAAAAAGGTGCCACTCTCTCAGTAAACAAATTCCTATATTTATTGCAAAGTCTTTGCCTCTGCCTTGATCTTCAAATCCAAGTGAGTGGACAAGGAGGCCTGGTTGCAAAAACTCTCGCATTCCTTTTGTTCAAATTTCCCAACATACAAGCATCTTCAAAGAATTGAAATCCTTCCCGCTCGGACCCCGTTGGCCCTCGCTAGCTTGCCACCACTCTTTGACCAGATGAAGAACGTTCCAAGAATTTGTCTAGAATTGAATCCCATCCAATCATTAATCATGTTTCAAATCCATCTGTCCCTGGATGGCAGAGTATCATCCATCGGAAATAAATTTCCATCTAATACCATCCTTTGTGCGTGGAGTGAGCTGCACATCCTTACCAACATATGTCACATAGAGGTCAGATTCACTAAAGAATATGTTTTTCTTGTGTAGTTCTTTAGATCATGTTGCATGCACATTAAATTGGAAAACACACATTACGTTCACCATAGGTAAACAACTTAATAACCAATCATAAAGCCGGTTTCACAAACAACGACATATAGATTGGCATAAATGAATCTCATCAGTCCCCTACATACCCTACGCCTACAAGGGATCAGCCACACGTGAGAGGGAAATAACCAATAATAATCAAGGAGATTTAATAAAGGAAAAAAATATCTATAATATTGCAAGTTACCACAATAATATGAATGATCGATCCGATCACAATCTCTGGCAAAGTACAAATAGAATTACAAACCCTAGCCTTACAAGTTGAATTTGCTCTCTCTAAGGTGATGATGTAGATGAATTAAAGAGGGTGTGTTGTGCAGATGATTTGGATAGATCTAAGTGAAGTCCTCCTCTTCCAAATATCTTCTCCTTAGTTCTAATGGAGATTGCGAGTTTCTCCTATGCTTCCCCTTTTGCTGCCTATACAAATCTGCTTTGTATAGATGAGGTGGAGGCGGCTCCGGCTAGTACAAGCGCTTGCGCTCGTAAAAGGCATAGTCTTCTCTCCTATTGCGCCTATTGCAATTCCTCCAAAGAGAGAAGTTTCCCCTCGCTGCTCCAATTAACTAGGTATTGTCTCGTTTCCTTCAAAAATTATTTAGACCTATCCAACACGTAAGGAAACAAGTTTCTTTGTTTGGAAAGGTTGTCGTTAGTTAAAAGGAGAAAATCGGCAAAATACCATTGATAAAAAAATCAAAATACCCAATGAAAAGTGGCAAACTATAGAGCCATCAGTTAACGTTGCCTTCGCCTTTGAGATTCTCAACCCTCGAGCATTGTTTTTTCCTAGCCTGCTCAAAAGCGTCCAGGCCAATAACCCCTATTTTCATCCTGGAGCGCAGATCAACTTCCTTAAGTCAAAAAGGTCTATTACCTTGGGCCATATGAAGATGTAGGATGATATGCAAAGCCATGTGGATCTATTTTTTTGCAATAGGGAACAACCGTTTGCTCCATCACGTAGGTGAAAGCCATTTTACGAAGCTTTTGGAATATAACATGGTAGGGCTCAGTGCGTTCAGTCGAGGCGTCCCACGCCTATTGTACAATGTGCTAGAAACCGTGCATCACGATCCAGAAATTTCAGAAACGGAAGCGCCATGGGCGTTTGCGAAGCTTTGCGGATGTATGTTGTAGTTCATAGCCCACGGGTAAACTAAGAACACCGTATGCGATGATCCGCTATATCACATATGCAATGAATTTTTGTGTGCCAGTCTTTCCCTCCACCTAGCAAAAATGTTCACCATCCACGTCAATATCGTCCTTTCCTCCTTATTTCCCCCCATCCAACACCGCATTCCCTCGTTTCCTTAGCTTCCTATACTCAAACCCTCAACGTCCTCCCCGGTGACCTACACTCTTCGTCATGCTTGCCTCCTCAGCCGACTAAGGTAGTCCACCCCTCCTCCTCTTCTTCCATCCTCAATGGCCCGACTGCCGGCGTGACACTTGCCATCCAAATCCCCATGGCATCTTCCAAACCCTTAACACCCATTGCTATGGTCCAACGTGCATGGTTGGGAGATGGAGGAGCATTTGGTTGTGCAACGACAAATCACAGCCGCACACGCGGATTATGCCGTGGCGGCTTCAATGCACAATGACCCCCAGATCCTATAGGACCACCTAGCCACCGCGATCACCGTAAATGCCTCACAACAAAGGACGCCACATGGTTGTATGCATTAAACTTTGGGCTTGATGGTTTCTCCAGGCTACGTTCGGCGCCTACAACAAACAGCACACGATGTTTTTTGATTGTGTCCGTGCTTATCTCAAGTCCAGAGCTAGCGTGTTGGTGCTCGGACTAGAAGATACCACCCACCATAACTAGGAAGTACCAACTTTTTACTCCTCGGATGACGACAAGGGCATCCATGATGTAGGGACCTCACTTTCTTCCAAGGGGAGGGTGTCCATCGTCATCTCTTCCTTTGATGAGGAGTAGCTCACTCGTAGCCTACTTAGACCAAGGTTTAGCTAACTATGCCCACTTAATTATCTTCGGTTGACCTTTTGTTAGGCTTTATTAATTTAAAGCCGACAATGCTTGTGTCTTTCCTCTAAAATATCTAGTCAATTGTCCAATGTAATGTGGAATGTGAACTTCTAGTATTATATGCACTATGTGATGTTTAGTTGTGCAATATGTGTTTAGTTGTGGAAATGGATATTCAGTTGTGCACTGCTTAGTTCAACGGTTGCACTCAAATTTGTAATGTCGTATATGTGAAAAGCATATCGAATTTGACTATATTATGTACACAAGAAACATATATAATTTCTATATTTATTGGGTGTTAATTATGTTGTAGTTACCATGCCTTTCCATTGTTAAAATATTTTAGATTAGTATGGTGTTTATTTTTCATCAAGATATAACTGACTCCGTGCTAATTCTTATTTAACCTGATCAATATCTACTTTATTTAATTGCATGGTAATAATGGGAGACACAAAGTTTTATCATTGAGGTTTGCATGGTTCTTTGGCTTATAGTACATTATTGCTCAGTTGTAGAAAATTTATCTAATATTTAGGTCAGGCGTTAGACCCACTCTTCAATCCATTTTGCATATGGTAAAAATGTGATATCCATGAATATAAGTCAAATTAAGAAACTCATAAAGATTGTTAGTATGAGAACAAATTCTTTGTTGCAAAATAAAGAAGAAATCAGTCAACCATAAGATGGTAATAACTTCCTTACCTTGTCTTTTCTTACACACACTATTTGAATATTTAGACAAAAAATATGAATACATTGAGTTCAGTGCTTTCCAAAGCAGTTCACTAACGATTACTTTCAAACCATATTTACGCTCAAAAGGCAAGTAAGGTGCGCATACAACACTCACAACACAATATTAAAGTGTTTATCAAGAGGATGAAGGACGTGGAGAGGGCAAAATCTAATATAAAGAGGAAGGCCAACTTCTAGCGAGCGAGCGGAGCGAGGCCCGTTGGCGATAGGCTTGGGCCGAAGCGAAGCGTAATGAAGTCTGAAGTTGGCCCATGTGGACCGCCCCGACAGAGATGCCTAGGGGTGCGGGGGGAGGGGGCAAAGCCCTCCCCCCCCCCCACTGTATGGATCAGGGTTGACCTAGGACACCTGTGTTAGATATACCTCTTGTAAGCCGCCGCACGGGAATAAGTCGATCAGTTGTAAATCCCCGGCGTTTGTAACCTCTCTCGATCATAGTGAAGTTTGGCTGGCTGGCGTCCGTGATTTTCCCCCCTTCGTGTTGGAGGGGTTTTCCACGTTAAAATCTTGTGTCCCTTTGCTTGATTTCATTCTTCATCGTATCAATTGCGTGTCGTATCTCTAACAATCCACATGTGCGAGCCTAGAGTTGCGCGCATCTTCAAGATCACCGAAGGCACAATACTCGGCTTCCGCTTCAACAACTTTCCAGATGAGATTCATTTGTCCATTTACCATCCATGACGCCACTTTTCGAACGTTTTAGATGTTACATACGAAGTGCTTCTGCGATATATGATTCTTTTGGTGCTTGTGTAAGTTGGTACTATGATGTCAGTTATATGAAGTCATGGTGGGTATTTGGTGGATATGAAATGCTTTGTGTGTTGGATATGAAATTGTGACAAACACTTGTTGGATATGAGGTGTGAATTTTCTTATTGCAAGGATTAAAAAATGGCCAAATAAACCTTCCATTATGGTCATTGCATTCCCAACAATTACGTACGTCAAAGTGTGTACAATGGACACACACAACACATATGGTTGTGACACAAACAACGTATGCGATGAGGGAACCATCACACACGATTATGGCATAGGCAAACTTTGTGATGGATGAACCAAGACACACGGTCCCTAAAAATCGTGTGTAATGAATAAAATCATCCCAAACGATTGTTCTTCTCCACGCAAGTGCGATGGGTATATACCAACACACACGATTCTAACATAACCATGTGCGATGCATGAAATATTTCACATGTGCTGTCTCGGTTAAATGTGTGCAATGGCTCTTCCCATCACACACGTTTCCTCTATAAGCCTTATCATTCGAGTTGGGATCTTCTATTTCACACGGGTAGTCCCTATCATGTGTGATGCACCCCTTCTTCCCTCCATCACACACCATCGTATGGCGAACGTTCGCATCTTCTTGTGCGATAAGAGTTTATTAATCGTGTGTGATGAACAGATGTGCACTAGTAATTGCCCAAGCAATTCTGAATTTATCTGAGTACATGATGTTGGGGGACGATAATAACCGACGATTGCCGGAAGCTAATGAGTTCTTTTGGTAAGGCGACTTGCACATATAGTTTTGAGGGAGGTTAGTGTTAAGAAGGGAAAGAGGAGATTGGTGGAATAATTGTTGTATTGCTTGAGCCTGGTGGGCATATATATAGGATTACAATGATCAACTTGGAGTACAAGATAAGGCAGGAACAAATCCTACTATCAATGTTTCCTAATAATCAATATACTCAACAGCCCCTGCAGTCACAACGGTAGCGATGCAGACGGTGAGACTGGAGAAGAATCCGAAGGTAAGCCGACGATCATCCCCCCACAGTCGTAACGGTCAGTGCATCGCGGAAGTCGTGACTGGAGTAGAAACCAACGAGGTTACTCAAACAAGGTGGTAGCCCTTTGTGCCGATGTTGAAGTAGCCGAGAGCGTAGGGTGGTGTAGGGTCGAGGTAGCCATGCGAAGAACGCCGTGGTCGATGTCGAGTCGGGGTAGCCGATGTCGAGGAAGTCGTCGAGGAGCCATGGGCACAAGGAGGCACCGAGTTAGTCATGGGCGCAGTGATGTCGAAATAGTGGTGCGCCGGAAAGAATACGTAGTTGAGACGCGTCGCGCCGGGATTGCCAAGTCCGAGGACACGTCATGGATGAAGGCACGTGTCGGTGTTGCCAGCACCGGGCATGCGTAGTCGGACGAAGACGGAGTTGACGAAGAGCCGCTCTAGGCTTGCCAGGCCTGGAGACACTTCATGGACGAAGGCACGCATCGGTGTTGTCAGCACCGGACATGTGTAGACTGGGACCTGCACGAGATGTACGCCATGTCGGAGAAGTCAGAGGGGCCAACAGAGAAGAACTCGACGAGGGTTGCGGCGTAAATCGGCGAGGGCCGATGTCGCCCGCGGTGGTCGGAGTAGATGAAGTGGTTGGGGTAGATGACGGCGATGCTGGCGACATGGCTCGGGTGAGTGTGCTGCAGCAACGCCGGAGAAGAGCGACGGCGGCGACTTGACGATGGCGGCGACGGCTGGTTAGGAGCGCGGTGGCGATGCTCGAAGTAGGCGACGAAGAACCCGATAGCATGACGAAGACCAGCGTGGACGGTGGCGTTCCCACGCCAAGGAAGGCGGCGCGATGCATACCAAGGAAGTCGACGCGCGGGAACGGCGGAATGGACCGCGAGCCACGACGCTATGGCCCGAAGGGGCAACACAGCGGCAGCAGGCGTGTCGGGGCGATGGCAGGAAGACCTCAGGCGGCGGCGGTGACCGCGGGGCTCAGTGCTACCGCCCGAAGGGGCGGCACGGCGGCGAAGCGCGGGTCGGTGCGACCGCGGGGACGGCCTCGAACGGCGGCAGAGACCGCGTGCCATGCTCACTACGGCCCGATGGGGCGATGCAGCGACAACGCGAAGGTTAGTGCAACCACGGGGACGGCCTGGAGGGGACGACCTCGGGGCGGCGATGGACCGCGGGCCACGACACTACGGCCTGAAGGGGAGACGCAGCGGCAGCATGCGGGTCGATGTGGCCGCGGGGAGAACCACGAGGCGGTGGCGCTGCAGCCCGACGGGGCGACGCAACAGCAGCCCGGTGCTCGATCGGTGGAGGGGCACGCTTTACTCGGGACAATCTTCACGGGATCAGCAGAGGCGCGCACAACCGACGGGCCAGGTCGGTCGCACGACATAGATGAGGCGGATCGTGGTGCGGCCGGGTGATCAATCCGATCGCGCACGAGGTCAGGGACGTCGCTCGATGGAGGTGGGATGGCGGCGGAGTCCCAAGTGAAGCCGGCGACGACGGTCGACAGAGTGGTCGTACAGGCACGGCGTAGATCGACCGATGGGCCGGCGCGCGAACGACGGCTGTGATGGACCGTCGCATGGCATGCGGCCGCTGGAAGGGGGCGATGCAGGAGTCCCGATCCGACCAGGACGGTGACGACCGGCGTAGGGTGACAGGCGAGCAGACGCGCAGGCAACAGCCGCGAGGGGCAGCCGCGTCGCGCGAGGCTGCCGGGTTGGTGTAGAGGCCGGGTCGCGCCGATGTCGGAGTAGAGGCACGGGGTCGACGGCGGCGACGGACGACGCAAACCGATCTTAGATCGGAAAACCAAAAAGAAAACGCCGATCAAAGTGACCGGCGGAAGAGAGAAAACCCTGAATCAAGAGATCGAAAAAAAGACTCTCTAGGGCAGCCGGTCAACACGACCGGCGGACGAACCCTAGTTACGGGCGACGCGGCCCCCGACGGTGGTCATGGAGGCCGACCGCCCCGGGGGTGGCGTGCGGTGCGGAAGCGATGGGCGGCGGCTAGGTCTAGGAACTTGCGGCAGATACCATGTTAAAAAGGTGAAAAGGAGATTGGTGAAATAATTGTTGTATTGATGGAGCCTCGTGGGCATATATATAGAAGTACAATGACCAACTTAAAGTATAAGACAAGGTAGGAACAAATCCTAATCTATCAATATTTCTTAATAATCAATATACTCAACAGTCAGCAATGATATGGCGTGATAAGCCACCTGACTTCTTGCACCCTTTCTCTTGTAAAGCATATGACTATTGTTTAAATAAACTCACCAAAGTTTGCCAAGAAAAATGGTTTAGAGGTGGTGGTGGATGTTATCGCTCTAGCGATGCTCGGCCGACAATTGTCGGTGTTTCCAAGGCTTTTTTTTTTTGAGGGTCCAAGACTTTCTTTTAGACAGTACATCCAAGCTTGGTTGCATTGCAGGCATGGACTCTGCCATACGAATGAATAGGAGCACTCTGGTCCCAAACTTCCAAATGGTCCAAAAGACTAAGAGAGAATGTACAATTCGGAAGGTGCCGCGCGCTGCCACATGCATGGCCCATGGCATGGATAATGCTCCATAGGCACATCTGGATTCTGGAACGTATATCTTGGTAAAGAGAAACCCATATGGAGCGTATCTTCAACCGCATGCCGAGGCTTAGCTGGTGGTCGACAGCATCGTTTTGGTGCTAAACTAATTTCATCATACGCACATCGTTTTCGTGGGTGTACGTTAATCCGCAAGCTGACACACCACATATTTGGTGCGTCGCATAATGCAGGCAACCGCCTACTGGCTGGTGGAGACAGTTCATCATGCATACCTCGGTCCGCCTCTTCTTTCTTCCTCCTCCTCCCTCCTTTTGCAGCTAAGCCATTGGCCCGGCGCGCCAACTTTCGTAGCTAGTGCGCCTACGGTTCTTGGCGAATCCGACAGCCGTCGCTCTCCTCCCGCCGTGGCCGGCCCCGGTGTTCGTTGGCCCGTCGCGTACGTACGTACGCGGCGGCCCGCCGTGCATTAGGTTAGGTGTGTATATGGCTGGACTGGACGGAGTCGCACATGCACCACGAGTAACTTATCTATGCAGCGTTGAAGTAAAACATAGGATCCGTGCTTCGTCAGAAGTTAGTTCCGGCTAGATGTGGCTACAAGAAGTTTAAGCCCAAAGTTTGGCCCGGACAGATTAGACTTCGCTTTGGTGGCGCGGACAATAATTTGCTAACACTGCACGTAATAGCTCGGTAGCAGGAGGATTCAATTATATGGTGGTGTCTTTTTGACTTGCGATCTGACGCGACATGCATCTTGTTCGCCACCTTCGCCTGCTTTCTTTCCGGAAATGGGGGCAAGCGGAAAGAAAGAAGCAGCGATGGAGATACAGATGCTTGCTTGTGGATAACGATGGAGAGCTCCAAGCCTCCAAGATCCTCTCCTCCGCTAGCTCCACCCCGTAGAAGCCGTCTTAAATCCGTGAGAAATAACTATGTCTCATCTAACATCTAACTCCTACACCGTTGAATTTTACGCGAATATTTGAAGAATACTTTTTTAGTTTTTTGTTTAATTAATCAAAAAAAGTGTAGGATTTAGATGAGACTTTATTAATTCTCAATTAGACGAGAATTACCAAATCCATTTTCCTTTTTTGAGCACTATCTCCTTTTTTTGAGAACTTTAAGTATTATCTCCTAGGTCCCTGTTGTGCGTCGTTGTAGGTGTAGCTACATTGTGCCATTTTTCCAGAGAGAGAATATGAGCCTTCTACAAACGTGGACCTTATTGCAATCTGAGATTGGCATTACAAGAGTTCAAACACTTCTCCACGGAGTAAGCGACCCTTCAGAATCATTGTTCCGAGGCATGGCGGGAGAGGGGTAATGAATGGCTCGCAGCAAGATAATTGACAGTGGCGCGAGATGGCCTTGCACGGGGATCTCCTATTCGGCGCGTTAAGCGGTAGTCGATGAGCTAGAACCGCCAAAGCTATGCCTCGTTTACTACGATATCGTGAATTCCTGAAAATCAATTATAGTTGTGGATTCCTGAGAATCACAAGTTGGTTGCTTGTTTACTGTCCTTTTAGATAAATGTTGGAACGTTGTTACCCGGTCTCGTCCTCCGACGGGAGCCCATGGGCACCACAAGAGGAGACGGCCGGTGAGGCCCTGTGAGAGGTTGTCGTCCATGGACAACGCATTCTCGACTATTGACGTGAGAGATGATAGGAGAGAGGAGTAATGGGAGGAGGACGGGAAGAGCAACGGTGACGGGTGGTGTGAGACTGGCGAAGATTAGAGCTCGGAAGAGACGAGTGGTTGGGGCGGTTCCTTGAATGAGGGCGTGGTGACAGTTTTGTTGTAACTTCGACTAGCAATGGGGGGCAAGGGTTCAAACCAAATTATCTTTTTTTTTGAGAAGCTGCAGAATCGGCTGAATCGACTGATTCTCTTGCCTGGTAGTTCAATTCTTTGAATTGATTCTAGCCAGCTGGAATGGAATCTAGCATGTTTGTTTGAGTTTTTGATTTTGGAAGGTACATGATCTGAAAGTCATTACTTGCAGCTCAAACAAAGGCACCTAAGTACCGTCTCACCGTAGACAATTCTTAGGGTGGGTCGGCCTAATATAATATGTTCAGCGAGTAGTTTTGCGTCATTTGTAGAATCTTTCATCTTGTATTTATGTGTTTTCTTTTACGGTTTTGGTTGGTTTTTCATTTGTTTTTTAAATATATTTAATTTTTCTCTTCTGTATTTTTCTTTTTCCCCTTTTTTTCAAATAGATGTCGAATATTTTTAATAAACCTTGTAAATTTTCTGTACACAGAGCTCCTAAACATTTCGAATATTTTTTCAACACGTGGTCTAAAATTTTCCAAATATTTGTTTGAACATTTTTGAATACTTATCAGACAGTTATTAAAAATATTGAACATTTTTCTAATACCTTGACTTTTTTTAATACATGTGAAACATTTTTCAGATACAATTTGAGCACTTTTTCTAAAATACAAGGTGAACATTTTATTAATACACATTGAACATTTTATGGATGCATTTTGTGCATTTTTCGTATACATGCTGAACATTTTGTATACATGTTGAACATCTTTTTAAATACATGATTTTTTAAATACATTGTAAGCATTTTTCAGTAGTACCTCTGTTTCAAATTAGTTGTTTTATATATGTCTAGATAAAGATGTATCTAACATTAAAACATGTCTAGATACATTTGTATCTAGACAAAACTGAGTCAACTAATTCGGTGCCGAGGAAGTTTAAGTTTTTTAATACTACATGTGAAACATTTTTTTTGAATGATACAGACATTTATTAAGACTTGCACAGACAATTTTTTTCCACCACATGAACATGTTTTGAACACAGATAATATATTAAAAATGATATGGCCATTTTTAGAATGATATAGGCATTTCGAGATGTGCGGTGAAGTTTTTAAAATTTAAATAAAGTAACTTTTGAAATACATATTCTAATATATTTTAAAAATAAACAAATGAAAAAAAAGACACGAAAAAACAATGAGCAAAAGAAACAAAGAAAGCAAAGCAACAACTCCCGACTGGGCAAGCTCACTACACTGCCCCTTGAGGTGAGCGGTCCTTCACTCTCGCGCTTGGCGAGATAAAGATGGAGACCTATTATTTAGCATGGTCAGCGCGACTTGTGCTCGCACTCCTCTCTCATGCATGAGCCAGCCCAAGAAACGAGCGCTCGCTCAATCGCCCCCTTTCATTTGCCCAGTTGATCGGAGTACAGTACTAGTTGACCTGATCGACCGTTTACTGGGTGACCATTTGTGTGTTGATAGTTGATTTTAGGAAAAAAATGTGATACTGGAAAAAATGTAAAATTACAAAAAAAATGCAAATTGGAAAAAGTCATAAATTTTGAAAAACATATTTATAACTTTTTCAAAAGTTGTAAATTTTGAATAGGTTCACAAATTCACGAAAAGTTAGTAAATTTGACAAAAGTTCCACAAAAATTTAAAGAAGTTCCTAAATATGAAGAAAGCACATAAATTTGAAAAAAGTTAACACATTTGAAAAGAAACATCCAATACTCTTGAGAAAAAACGCCCCTAAAAACCAACAGAACATTTAGAACTGGTAAGAAAAAAACTTACATGCGTAAGTAGTGCAGGCCTCAAATAGGAATTAGGGTAAAGACACTCCAAAGCTAGGGGAGTTCACGAGAGCAACTAATTAGGAAGCATTCCCTCGAAAGACTTCCAACGATCATTTCCACGTGCCGTCACTTGGCGCATTTTCAGCCACCGGCACGTGTTGTGCTCTTAGCGTTTCCTTCGAATTTTTTTATTTTTCCGCACGCATTTTCTGCTTTTTGGATTGATTTTTGTGAGTGTTTTTTTGTGCTATGGTTTTACACCGGTTTTTCTTAGCTTTCGGGAGATTTTTTAATTTTTTAAAAGAAATTTTGCGTGAAAATACATGTTTTCTATTTTTTCGCAAGAGGCACAGTCGTGCCTCTCGAAAAAGGAAAACACGTGTTTTTTGTTTTTTTTCTATCGTGAGGCACGGTTTTTTCGTTTGTTTTTTTAAGTTCATTAAAACCTATCAACATGGGATCTAGTTTTGAAAATGGAGAAACCCAACGATAAAAACTATTCGAGATTTACACGCACGCTTTAAGAGATAAAATATTTTAAAAATATGGATCTACGAAAAAAATAAAACTGCTAGATTGCGATAAATAGTACACATGCAGTGCATCATTTGTTGCAACCTAAGAAAGTGGGAGTGGTCTTTAAAAAGTATACTGGTCAATTAGTGATCTCAGGACGTCGCCCACAGGGAAAATCCTATTTAACGCTAATTGCGTTAAATTGTCGAGCTTTCGAACAGGCGATCCCCACAGCACAAGAATCGGGCCAGCCCACTTCCGCACAAGGAGACAGCTGGTTTTGGGAACCCTCCAAAAGGATCCCTTAGCCTTCTTTTAATTTTATACCGGTTTAGCATTTTTATTGTGTGTTTTTTTTTCTTTTCTTGTTTTCGTTATTCTGTTGCATTTCCTTTTTTTCTGTTTCTTTTTCCATTTCGTTGTTTTACATTTTTGTTTCTTTTTCAAGTTCATATTTTCTTGATTTCCAAAAATTTCAAACTTTTACGGTTTTCTTGTTTAACATTTTTGTTTACAGATTTATAATGGTTTGTGATTTTAAAAATTCTTTACCTATTTGAAAAAATGTTGTCCATTTAAACTTTTCTTCTTGGTTTCAGAAATTGTTTAGATGTTCAAAACAAGTTCATATTTTTTCAACTTTCTTCATAATTACATATAAAGATCGTGATTTTCATAAAAAGTTTGCGCACTCGAAAAAATGTTTCATTTTTATCCGGGTTTCAGGAGAAGTTAAAAATTGTTACCTATTTTTCAGAAAAAAATCACAAATTCAAAATACCTTCATCTTTTATCAAAAAATGTTTGCATTTTCATAATTCTATTCACATTTCAAAAAAAAAGTTTTGTCTTTTATAATTTTGGTTTACAAACTTAAAAATTTTAGTGACTTTCAAAACTTATTTGCCCATTTGAAAAATATATTACCTTTTCAAACTTTACAAATTACTATTTGAAATTTTTTATTCTTCATATTTGTTTTCAATTTTGTTCATTATTTCCTAAAAATGTTCGTTCTATTCATAAAAAGTTCGCATTTAAAAAATGTTCATTTTTCTAAAACATTCTAGGTTTCTATAAATGTTCAGAATTTGATTTTTTTTCCTTTTTAAAATATTTTTATAAATTCATACAATTTTCGTGATTTTTCAACTAATGTTTGCATTTTCGAAAAAAACACATTTTTAAAAAATGTTCTTGGTTTTCTCATTTTTAGTGACAATTCAGAATTTTTTTCGGAAATGCCAAACAAAATTCACATTTTCAAATTTTGTTCGCAATATGCAAAAAAAATTGGAATTTTAAAATGTGTTCATGTTTTCAGAAAACGTTTGGGACTTTATGTACTTTGTTCATGTTCTAAAATAATGTTTGAAACTTTAAATTTCCCTTCTCATTTTCAGAAAACTGGTTGACATTTTAAATTGTGTTTCGGTTTATAAAAACTTCAATGTTCCAAATTTTATTTCTGTTCATGTAAATTTCGGATTTTATAAATTTCTTTGCGTTTTTGGAAAAAATGGAGTTTCAAAATGAAGAAATGGAAAAATAGAAAAGAAATATTATAATAAAATAAAAGGTAAAGTAAAATAAAAAGTAAAAACGAATTGCGCCCTCTTCGCTCGCTCGCCAAACAGAAGAAACAAAAGATGTTCTAAGAAGCTGCCTAGTGTGGCCTCTGTGGGTAGCAGCAGCCACTTACACGATAAGCGTTACATAGGAGGTCCCGGTAAGCCAGCTGCTCGTCGGCCGCTTGCTATCTCGGCCTGTTCGCTTGTTTTGGCCGTTTTTCTTTCCTAGGCTAGTCTACTAGCTTAGGAAACAAAACAGTTGGTTTTATTTTTGTTAATTTTTCAAACAGTGTTGATAAAATGTCAAAGATTTAAGAAAAAAACACAAACTTGAAAAACTATTGTGAATCTAAAAATCAAAACTAACATTGGAATTATTCATGAATTTAAGAAATCACCAATTTGGAAAAAAAAATTGAAATTAATTATTCCAGAAAATAAGTATTCGGAATTAAAATTTTGTCCACGAACTTGAAAAGGGAATTTTTCTAAATGAAACTTAAAAAAAGGAAAAAAAAGGAAGGCTATACACAGAAAAAAGAAAAAACCACGAGAAAAACATCCTAGAATGTTTACAAAATAGGCTGAAAAGTAAGTTTGAAAGTGCCATCCTACATGGGTCAGCTCAGTATATAAACCATACACTACAGGGGATGTGTGCCAACTTACTTGGGATAAGCCATGTATATAAATCGTTCTTCCTCTGTCCAAAATTACCTGTCAAATAAATGAACCTAGACATATTTTAGTTCTTTATTTTTATTCATTTCTATGACAAGGAATTTGGGACAGAGGGAGTATTATATTTTGGGTATATAGGCGTTAAATCGGATATATCTGGAATGGTAGTTCCTATTTTCCGACATGTGTGGGCGTCAAATTGGATATATCTCAAATTGGATGCACACAGCCACACATGCGATTTTGGGCCAGCGCATGTGTGGGTCGGGACGCCCCTATTTTCCATTTATTCCTTTTGTTCTTTTTATCTTATTTTTACATTTTTCAAAAAAGTTTAGGTTTCAAAAAGGTTCTGAATAACTAAGATGAACCAAAATCAGTGGGTCTCAAAAGAAATCACAAATTTATGAAATGTTATATATTTCAAAAAATCATCTCGAATTTTATAAAATTATACAAATTTTATGATAATCTAAATTAAAAGAAATGTTAAGAAATTTGAAAAACGTTCGTGAGTTGAAACATATATTCATGAATTCCTAAATTTGCTAAATATTTTTGAATTTCTAAAATTTCTCTAACTTTCAAAAAACGAAATGTGATTTGTAAAATGTTAAAGCATCCAAAAAAATGTGGAATTAAAAAAATTTCATGAATACAAATATATTTATGAAATTCATAAATTTATTCTTAATTTTAGAATACAGAAAAGGAAAAAGGAAAACACATAAAATTTATACACAAAAAAGTGGAATGAAATGAAAGAAAATTCCGAAAATAAAATAAAAACAAAAAGAGGAAAAGACGTCTCTCAGAAGGTTCTACAACCTTCCCAAAATTGGCAGGAAAAAAGTTATAGAAAAAAAACCAAATTGGGTCGGTCAATGTTGTTGGCGAAGGTTGCATGGGAAGCAAAAAAATTCCTATGCACACACAAGACTATCCATGGAGATGCATAGCTACGAGAGAGAATGTATCAATATAACCTTGTAGATCTCTAAGCGGAAGCGTATATAACGCAGTTGATGTAGTCGTACTCTACACGATCTAATCGTGATACAATCTGATTCAGCACCGAACGGACGACACTTGCGCGTTCAGCACACGTGCGGCTCGATGACGTCTCCGCCTCCTCGATCCATCGAGTGACGGTGGAATAGTAGATGGGTTCTCAACCAGCACGACGACATGGTGGAGATGATGGTGGAGCTATCCCGACAAGGATACGCCGAGCGCTACCGAAACCACATACGGAGGAGAAAACAGTCTAGTGAGAGAGAGGGGCGCTAAGGGCTTGGTGTGTCCTCTTGGGGCACCCCTCCCCTCTATATATATGTGGAGAGGTGTGGGGAACAACCCCTCCAAGCCCTAGGGCGCAACCAAGGGGGAGGTGGAATCTTAGTCCTCCTCCTTCCCTTTCATATAAAGGTGGACTTTCCACCTTTCCCAACTGCATGGGCCTTGAGGGACTTGTGCACCTGGCCTTAAGGCCAGGGTGTCTCTCCTCAACCCATGCAAACCCTTGGTGGACTTTCGTACTCCTCCGAAAGTTTTCGAAACCTTGTAGAAGCTTCCCGATACAATATCGGAAAACCCAAAACTTTTCGAGTAGCCAAATATGACTTCCCATATATAAATATTTACCTCCGGACCATTTCGGAGCCCCTCGTGACATATGGGATCTCATTCGGAACTCCGAACAATGTTCTATCACTAAAATACATAACCCAACAACATTATATCGTCACCGAAAGCGTGCGGCCCCATGGGTTCGAGAATCATGTGGACATGACCGACACACCTCTCCGATCAATAACCAATAGCGGGACCTGGATGCCATATTGGCTCCCACATATTCCATGAAGATCTTTATCGGTCGAACCACGATGCCAAGGATTGAATCAATCCCGTATGTAGTTCCCTTTGTCTAGCGGTATGTTACTTGCCCGAGATTCGATCGTCGGTATCTCCATACATAGTTCAGTCTCGTTATCGACAAGTCTCTTTTACTCATTCTGTAATACAAGATCCCATGACTAACTCCTTAGTCACATTGCTTGCAAGCTTCTTGTGATGTTGTATTACCGAGAGGGCCCAAAGATACCTCCCCGTCAAACGGAGTGACAAATCCCAGTCTCGATCCATGCCAACCCAACAGACACCCTCGGAAATACTTGTAGAGTACCTTGATGATTACCCAGTTATGAAGTGATGTTTGATAAACACAAGGCATTCCTACGTGTTAGGTAGTTGCATGATCTCATGGTCTTAGGAACGAATACTTGACATGAAGAAAGTAGTAGCAATAAACTTAGTGATACGATCAAATGATATGCTTACGGGTTGGGTCTTATCCATCACATCATTCTTCTAATGGTGTGACCCTGTTATTAAATGACAACTTATGTCTATGATTAGAAAACCTTGACCATCTTTGATCAATGAGCTAGTCTAGCAGAGGCTCACCAGGGAAACGGTGCTGTCTATGTATCCACACATCTATCTGAGTTTCCGATCAATACAATTCTAGCATGGATAATAGACGTTTATCATGAATCGGGAAATATAATAATAACCATTTTTATTATTTTCTTTAGGCCATATTTCCAACAGTCTCTCACTTGTACTAGAGTCAATCATCTAGTTCACATCTCCATGTGATTCACACCCAATGAGTTTTGAGGTTTGATCATGTTTTGCTTGTAAGAGAGGTTTTAGTCAACGGGTCTGCAACATTCAGATTTTGTGTATTTTTCAAATTTATATGTCATACTGTAGATGCTTCTATAATGTTTTACTTGGAGCTATTCCAAATGACTGCTCCACCATTCCAAATGACTACTCCACTATACGTATCTGGTTTGCGACTCGGAATCATCCATATCGGTGTCAAAGCTTGCATCGACGTAATCCTTTACGACGAATCTTTATCACCTCCTAACCGAGAAAAAATTTCCTTAGTCCTCTTTAGGTACCTAAGGATAATTTTGACCGTTGTTCAATGATCTACTTCTAGACCACTCTTGTAACCCTTTGTCAGACACGTGGTAGGGCACACATAAGGTGCGGTACACAACACGCGTCGTGCCAGCGTTTCCTTCGTTTTTTTTTATTTTCCACACATGTTTTCTGCTTTTTAGATTGATTTTTTCGAGTGTTTTTTTGTGTTATGGTTTTACATCGGTCTTTGTTAGCCTTCGGACGATTTTTTTATTTTTAAAAGAAAAAATTGCGTGAAAACACATGTATTCTGTTTTTCGCGAGTGGCACGACCATGCTTCTCGGAAAGGGAAAAATCGTGTTTTCTGTTTTTTTCTATCGCGAGGCACGGTGTTTTCGTGCGGTTCTTTTCGTTTGTTTTTTTAAGTTCGTTAAACCTATCAACATGGGATATAGTTTCGAAGATGAAAAAAACCAACGATGAAAACTGTTTAAGATTTTGACGCATCGATTTAAGAGATAAAATATTTTAAAAATATGGATCTACGAAAAAGATAAAACTGCCAGATTACGATAAATAGTAAACATGCAGTGTGTCGTTTGTCGCAACCTGAAAAAAATGAGAGTGATCTGCACATAGGCAGGGAAAATCCTATTTGACGCTAATTCCGTTAAACTGTCGCTTTCGAACAGGCGATCCCCACAGCGCAAGAATCGGGCCAGCCCACTTGCCCATAAGGAGACAACTGGTTTTGGGAACCTTCCAGAAGGATCCCTTAGCCGTTTTTTCAATTTTATACTGGTTTAGTATTTTTATTGTGTGTTTGTTGTTTAACATTTTTGTTTACAAATTTAAAATGTTTTGTGATTTTCAAAAATTGTTTACACATTTAAAAAATGTTGGCCTTTTCAACTTTTCTTCTTTGTTTTAAAAATTATTCAGATGTTCAAAAAATGTTCATATTTTTCAATTTTCTTCATAATTTCATATAAAGATCGTGATTTTCATAAAAAGTTCGTGCATTTGATTTTTTTTTCATTTTTGTACGGGTTTCTTGAAATGTTGAGAAGTTGAAAATTGTTCCCTATTTTTCATTTTTCTTTCACAAATTCAAAAAATCTTCATCTTTTATCAAATAATGTTTGCATTTTCATAATTCTGTTCACATTTCAAAAAAATTGTTCGTCTTTTATAATTTTTGTTTACAAATTTAAAAAATGTTTGTGATTTTCAAACTTATTTGCCTATTTGAAAAATATATTACGTTTTCTAACTTTTATTCTAGGTTTAAAAATCACACAAATGTTCAAAAATTCTTCTTATTTGTTTTCAATTTGGTTCATATTTCCTAAAATTTTCGTGCTTTTCATAAACAGTTTGCATTTAAAAAATGTTCATTTTTGTAAAAAAAAAACTGGGTTCCTATAAATGTTGAGAAGTTGAAAATTGTTCCACATTCTAAGTATTTGTTTATAAATTCAAACAATGTTCGTGATTTTTCAAATAATGTTTGCATTTTCGAAAGAAATCACATTTTTCAAAAATGTTCCTGCTTTTCTTATTTTTAGTGGCAATTAAGAATTTTTTTTCAAAAATGCCAAACAAAATTCACATTTTCAAAATTTGTTCGCAATATGTTTTCAGAAGAATGTTTGAGAGTTTATGTACTTTGTTCATGTTCTAAAATAATGTTTGAAACTTTCAATTTTCCTTCTCATTTTCAAAAAAACTGTTCGAAATTTTCAATGGTGTTTGGGTTTATAAAAAGTTCAGTGTTCCAAGTTTTGTTCCTGTTCATGTAAATTGTTCGGATTTTATAATTTTGTTTGTGTTTGTGGAAAAAATGGAGTTTCAAAATGAAGAAATAAAAAAATAGGAAAAATAAATAGAAAAATAAAATAAAAAGGAAAAGAAAAATAAAAATAAAAACGAATTGCGCCCTCTTTGCTCGCTCGCCAAACAGAAGAAAAAGAAGATGGCCCAAGAAGGTGCCTAGTGGTGCCTCGAAGCAGCAGCCACTTATGCGTTAAGCGTCACATATGAGGTCCCGGTAAGCCAGCTGCTCGTCGGCCGCTTGCTCGCTCGGCCTGTTCGCTTGTTTTGGCCGTTTTTCTTTCCTAAGCTAGTCTACTGGCTTAGGAAACAAAACAGTTGGTTTTATTTTTGTTAATTTTTCAAACAGTGTTGATAAAATGTCAAAGATTTAAAAAAAACACAAACTTGAAAAACTATTGTGAATCTAAAAACCAAAATTAACATTGGAATTATTCATGAATTTAAGAAATCACCAATTTGGATTTTTTTTTGAAATTAACTATTCCATAAAATATGTATTCGTAAATTAAAAATGTGTCACGAACTTGAAAAGGGAATTTTTCCAAATGAAACCTAAAAAAGGGAAAACCCCGGAAGGCTATACACAAAAAAATAAAAAAAAAACCCACGAGAAAAACATCCTAGAATGTTCACAAAACAGGCTGAAAAGTAAGTTTGAAATTGCCATCCTACATGGGTCAGCCCAGTATATAAACCATATACTACAGGGGATGTGTGCCAACTTACTTGGGATCAGCCATGTGTATAAATCGTTCTTCCTCTGTTCAAAATTACCTATCAAATAAATGAACCTAGACATATTTTAGTTCTTTATTTTTATTCATTTCTATGACAAGGAATTTGGGACGGAGGAAGTACTATATTTTGGGGATATAGGCATCAAATTGGATATATCTCGAATGGTAGTTCTTATTTTCGGACATGTGTGGGCGTCAAATTGGATATATCTCAAATTGGATGCCCACGCAGCCACACTAGCGATTTGGGGCCAAGGCATGTGTGGGTCGGGACGCCCCTATTTTTCATTTATTCCTTTTGTTCTTTTTATCCTATTTTTACATTTTCCCAAAAAGTTTGGGTTTCAAAAAAGTTCTGAATTATTAAGATGAACCAAAATCGGTGGGTCTCAAAAGAAATTACGAATTTATAAAATGTTATATATTTCAAAAAATTATCTCAAATTTTGAAAAATTATACAAATTTTACAATAATCTAAATTCAAAGAAACATTAAGGAATTTGAAAAACATTCTTTAGTTGAAACATATATTCATGAATTCCTAAATTTGCTAAATTTCTGAAATTTATCTAACTTTCAAAAAACAAAATGTGATTTGTAAAATGTTAAAGCATTCAAAAAAAATGTTGAATTACAAAAATGTTCATGAATACAAATATATTTCTGAAATTCATGAATTTATTCTGAATTTAAGAATACAAAAAAGGAAAAAGGAAAACACATAAAATTTACACACAAAAAGTGAAATAAAATGAAATAAAATTCTGAAAATAAAATAAAAATAAAATAGAGGAAAAGACGTCTCTCAGAAGGTTATGCAACCTTCCCAAATTGGTAGGAAAAAAGATATAGACAAAACCCATAATGAGTCGGTCAATGTTGTTGGGGAACGTTGCATGAAAAACAAAATTTTCTATGCACACGCAAGACTATCCACGAAGATGCATAGCTACGAGAAAGGGAATGTATCTATATACCCTTATAGATCGCTAAGCGGAAGTGTATATAACGCGGTTGATGTAGTCGTACTCTACACGATCCAATCGCGATACAATCCGATTCAGGCCGAACAGACAACACTTGCGCGTTCAGCACACGTACGGCTCGATGACGTGTCCACCTCCTCGATCCAGCGAGCGACGGTGGAGTAGTAGATGGGTTCTCAACCAACACGATGACATGGTGGAGATGACGGTGGAGCTATCCCGGCAGGGATACGCCGAGCGCTACCGAAACCACATACGGAGGAGAAAACAGTCTAGTGAGAGAGAGAGGGGAGCCAAGGGCTTAATGTGTCCTCTTAGGGAACCCCCTCCCCTCTATATATAGGTGGATAGGTGTGGGGAACAACCCCTCCAAGCCCTAGGGCGCAACCAAGGGAGGGAGGTGGAATCTTAGTCCTCCTCCTTCCCTTTCATACAAAGGTGGACTTTCCACTTTTCCCAACTGCATGGGCCTTGAGGGACTTATGCGCCTGGCCATAAGGCCAGGGTGCCTCCCCTCAACCCATGCAAAACCTTGGGACGTGGTGGAACCCTTGGTGGAGTTTCGAACTCCTTTGAAAGTTTCCGAACCTTCTAGAAGCTTCCCGATACAATATCGGAAAACCCAAAACTTTTCAGGTAGCCAAATATGACTTCCCATATGTAAATCTTTACCCCCGAACCATTTTGGAGCTCCTCGTGACGTTCGGGATCTCATCCGAGACTCTGAACAACGTTCTATCACTAACATACATAACCCAACAACATTATATCGTCATAGAAAGCGTGCGGACCCTATGGGTTCGAGAATCATGTGGACATGACCGAGACACCTCTCCGGTTAATAACCAATAGCGGGACCTGGATGCCTTATTGGTTCCCACATATTCCACGAAGATCTTTATCGGTTGAACCATGATGCCAAGGATCGAATCAATCCCGTATGCAATTCCCTTTGTCTAGCTGTATGTTACTTGCCCGAGATTCGATCGTCGGTATCTCCATACCTAGTTCAATCTCGTTACAGACAAGTCTCTTTTACTCATTCTGTAATACAAGATCCCGTGACTAACTCCTTAGTCACATTGCTTGCAGGCTTCTTGTGATGTTGTATTACCGAGAGGGCCTAGAGAAACCTCCCATCAAACGGAGTGACAAATCCCAGTCTCGATCCATGCCAACCCAACAGACACCCTCGGAAATACCTGTAGAGTACCTTTATGATTACCCAGTTATGAAGTGACGTTTGATAAACACGAGGCATTCCTCTGTGTTAGGAAGTTGCATGATCTCATGGTCTTAGGAACGGATACTTGACATGAAGAAAGCAGTAGCAATAAACTTAGTGATACGATCAAATGATATGCTTACGGTTTGGGTCTTGTCCATCACATCATTCTCCTAATGATGTGGCCATGTTATTAAATAACAAATCATGTCTATGGTTAGGAAACCTTGACCATCTTTGATCAATGAGCTAGTCTAGTAGAGGCTCACTAGGGACACGATGTGGTCTATGTATCCACACATCTATCTGTGTTTCCGATTAATACAATTCTAGTATGGATAATAGACGTTTATCATGAATAGGGAAATATGATAATAACCAATTTATTATTTTCTCTAGGGCATATTTCCAACAGTCTCTCACTTGCACTAGAGTCAATAATCTAGTTCACACCGCCATGTGACTCACACCCAGTGAGTTCTAGGGTTTGATCATGTTTTGCTTGTGTGAGAGGTTTTAGTCAACGGGTCTACACCATTTAGATCCTGTGTATTTTCCAAATCTATATGTCATACTGTAGATGCTTCTACCATGCTCCACTTGGAGCTTTTCCAAATGACTGCTCCACTATATGTATCTGGTTTGCGACTCGGAGTCATCCATATCGGTGTCAAAGCTTGCATCGACGTAACCCTTTACGACGAACTCTTTATCACCTCCTAACCGAGAAATATTTCCTTAGTCCTCTTTAGGTACCTAGGGATAGTTTTGACCATTGTCCAATGATCTACTCCTGGATCACTCTTGTACCCCCTTGCTAGACACGTGGCAAGGCACACATAAGGTGCGGTATGCAGCATGACATACCGTATATAGCCTATGGCTAAGGCATAGGGGACGACCTTCGTCCTTTTTGTTTCTTTTGTAGTGGTCGAGCTTTGAGTCTTATTCAACTTCACACCTTACAACTTAGGCAAGAACTCCTTCGTTGACTGGTCCATTTTGAACTCCTTCAAAATCTTGTCAAGGCATGTGCATTGTGAAAGTCTTATTAGGTGTCTTGATCTATTTCTATAGATCTTGATGCCCAATATGTAAGAGGCTTTACCCAGGTCTTCCTTTGAAAAACTCCTTTAAAAAAACCATTTATGCTTTCCAAAAATTCTACATCATTTCCGATCAACACTATGTCATTCACATATACTTATCAGAAATTCTATAGTGCTCTCACTCACTTTCTTGTAAATATAAGTTTCTTCATAAACTTTGTATAAACCCAAAAGCTTTGATCACCTCATCAAAGCATATATTCTAACTCTGAGATGCTTGCACCAGTCCATAGAAGGATCGATGGAGCTTTCATGCCTTTTAGCATCCTTAGGATAAAAAAACCTTCCAGTTATATCACATACAACCTTTACTCACGAAAATCGTTAAGGAAACTCTGCTTTGACATCCATCTACCAAATTTCGTAATCGAAAAAATGAAGCAAATGCTAACATAATCCCAACAGAATTTAGCATCGCTATGAGCCAGAAATTCTCATCATAGTCAACTCCTTGAACTTGTCGGAAACTTGTTTGCGACAAGTCGAGCTTCATAAATGGTGACATTACCATCAACATGTGTCGTCTTCTTAAAGATCTGTTTGTACTTAATGGCTTACCGATCATCCGACAAGTCTACCAAAGTCCATACTTGGTTTTATACATGGATCCTATCTCGGATTTAATGTCTCCTAGCCATTTGTTGGAATTTGGGCCCATCATCGCTTCTTCATAGTTCGTAGGTTCACTGTTGTCTAACAACATGACCTCCAAGACATGATTGTCATACCACTCAGGCCGGTACGTGTCCTTGTCAACCTATGAGGATTGGTAGTGACTTGATTTGAAGTTTCATCATCATCATCACTAGCTTCCTCTTCACCTGGCATAGGCACCACAGAAACATCTTTTTGCATCATGCTACTTTCCAACTAAAGTGACGGTTCAACAACCTCATCAAGTTCTACCTTCCTCCCACTCAATTCTTTTGAGAGAAACTCCTTATCTAAAAAGGATCCATTCTTGGCAAAAAAGACTTTGCCTTTGGATTTGAGATAGAAGGTGTACCCAATTTTTTCCTTAGGGTATCCTATGAAGACACACTTCTCCGCTTTGGATTCGAACGTATCAGGCTGAAACCTTTTCACATAAGCGTCGTTTCTTGCCAAACCATAATTCATACGGTGTCATCTCAATGGATTTAGAAGGTGCCCTATTTAAAGTGAATGCAGCTGTCTCGAATGCATAACCCCAAAACGATAGTGGCAAATCAATAAGAGACATCATAGAACGCACCATATCCAATAGAGTATGTCTATGACGTTCGGACACACCATTATATTGTGGTTTTTGAGGTGGCGTGAGTGGTGAAACAATTTCCACATTGTCTTGCATACGAAACTCGTAACTCAGATATTCACTTCCACGATGATATCATAGATATTTTATTTGCTTGTCATGATGATCTTCAACTTCACTATGAAATTGCTTGAACTTTTCAAAATTTCAGACTTGTGTTTCATCAAGTAAATATACCCGTATCTACTAAAATTATCCATGAAGGTAAGATAATAATGATATCCACCGCATGCTTAAACACTCACTGGACTACATACATTAATATGTATTAATTCCAATAAGTCACTTGCCCGCTCCATAGTACTGGAAAACGGGGTCTTAGTCATCTTGCCCATGAGGCATGGTTCACATGTCTCAAGCGAGTCAAAATTGACTGAGTCCAAAGATCCATCAGCATGAAATTTCTTCATGCGCTTTACACCAATATGACCTTAGCGACAGTGTCACAAGTATCTGGTACTATCATTATTAAGTTTGCATCTTTTGTCATCAATATTATGAACATGTGTATCACTACGATCAAGATTCAATAAACCATTCAAATTAGGTGCATGACCATAGAAGGTATTATTCATGTAAATAGAACAACCATTATTTTGTGACTTAAATGAATAATTGTATTGCAATAAACACGAGCTAATCATGTCCATGCTCAACACAGACAACAAATATCATTTACTTAGGTTGAACACTAATCCCGAAGATAGAGGGAGTGTGCAACGGTGATCACATCAACCTTGGAAACGCTTCCAAGACACATCACCACCTCTCCCTTAGCTAGTATCCGTTTATTTCTTAGCCTTTATTTTGAGTTACCAATATTAGCAACTGAACCGGTATCTAATACCCAGGCACTACTACGAGCACTAGTAAGGTACACATCAATAACATGTATATCAAATATACATTTGTTGATGTTGCCAGCCTTCTTATCTGCTAAGTACTTGGGGCAGTTTCACTTCTAGTGACTGTTCCCCTTACAAAAGAAGCCCTCAGTCTTGGGTTTCGGTCCAACCTTGGGTTTCTTCACTAGAGCGACAACTGGCTTGCCATTCTTGAAGTTTCCCTTCTTGCCCTTTCCCTTCTTGAAACTAGTGGTTTCACTAACCATCAACACTTGATGCTCTTTCTTGATTTCTACCTTCGCAGCATAAAACATCATGAATAGCTTAGGGATCATCTTCTCCATCCCTCTTGCATGTTATAGTTCATCACAAAGCTCTAGTAGCTTGGTGGTAGTGACTTGGAGAACTTTGTCAATCACTATCTTATCTGGATGATTAACTCCCACTTGTTTCAAGTAATTGTAGCAGCCAGACAATCTAAACACATGCTCATCGATTGCGCTAAACCTCCTCCATCTTGTAGGCAAATAACTTGTCGGAGGTCTCATACCTCTCAACACGGGCATGAGCCTGAAATTTCAATAACATCTCTTGGAACATCTCATATGCTCCATGACATTCAAAACGTCTTTGGAGCCCTAGTTCTAAGTCATAAAGCATGGCGTACTGAACTATTTCTTTGGTGGGAGTGGTGCGTTGTAGTAGGTTCAACCTGGCGAGTTTCTATATCCCAGTGACAGAAGGGGACAAGTTGTGTCTTTGTGTTGCTGCTACTAAGGATACAACGATGGGGTTTATTCATATTGCTTGAGTTTACTTTGTCTACATCATGTCATCGATCTCCAAGCATTACTCTGTTTTACTTAATACTCTAGCTGCATGCTGGATAGCGGTCGATGAGTGGAGTAATAGTAATAGGAGCAGGCAAGAGTTGGCCTATTTTCTTATGGACGTGATGCCTATATACACATGATCATTGCCTTGAAAATCGCGTAATTATTTGCTTTTCTACCAATTGCCCAACAGTAATTTGTTTACCCACCTTATGCTATTTCTATGAGAGATGCCACTAGAGAACTCTACGACCCCCAGGTCTATTCACTTATATATTCACAAATGCTTTCATTACCTTGCTATGATTTATTTGCTTTTATTTTATTTTGCAATTCACAATTATCTACACAACTCACTTGCTTGCAAAATAATGAGGTCAAGGGGATTGACAACCCTCATGCCGATGTTGGGTGCAAGTTGTTTGTTCTTTTGTGTGTAATCGCTGAAGACGATTGAGGATTGGTATTCCTATTGGTTCGATAAACTTGGTTTCATAACTGAGGGAAATACTTACCCACTTTGTGCTGCGATAACCCGTTCCTCTTCACATGATCATGCAAAGCAATATGATGATGAACACACAAGTCCTGTGATGTAACGGTGGAAGTTGCATGGAAATATATCTCAGGATGGCTATGGAAATGCCATGATAGGTAGGTATGATGAATATTGTGAGGAAGATATATGGAAGCTTATGTGTGATGGAGTGTATCATATCACGGGGTTTGGATGCACCAGCAAAAAATGCACCAATCCTCGAGGTGAAAATGGGCAATGCATGACACCGAGGAGGCTAGAAATATATGGAAAGATGGGTGTGCGTACATCCATGGATTCACATTAGTCATAAAGAACTCATATACTTATTGCAAAGCCTTATTAGCTCTCTCAAAGCAAAGCAATACTGCATACCCCTAGGGAGGATGTTGGGAAGAGTTAACCATTGCACGCCTCCGACCTGAACAACACTAGAATTTGAACGACGAATAAGAATGCTCACACATCATCACCATGCCATAACCAATATTTAGATGAGAAACAAGTAACAGCTTTAACTACCGATATTTCTACTAACCAACAATCATGTACTCGTGCCCTTTCATATTACCACATCAATATCATTGACCCACTGTTTCTTCTTATAGTGAGCTACATGAAGGTTTTATTATAAGCTCCTTGAATACCTATCCTTTTTGGAATAATCTTATAACCAGTGAAAATTACCATTACTATTTATTTAGACTCTAAAAAAATTAAGTGAAGCACGATAGTTCAATTATTTCTATAAAATCTACATGCCCTCCGTGCTCTAAAAGATATATGAAGCACTAGAGCAACTGCTAAGCTCAACAGATATAAGTGAAGCACATAGAGTATTCTAACAAATCATGATGAACATGTGTCTCTCCCAAATAGGTGTGTCCATAAAACAATGATTGTGACAAACTAAAAATAAAGCAAAATATAATACATGATGCTCCAAGCAAAACTCATATCATGTGCTGAATAAAAATATAGCTCCAAGTGACATACCGGTGGAGTGGAGACGAAAGAGGGGATGCCTTCCGGGACATCCCAAAGCTTAGACGCTTGAGTCTTCCTAAACTTGTACCATGGGGTGCCTTATGCATCCCCAAGCTTAGGGTCTTGTTGCTCTTTATTCCTTCATCCATCGTTGTCTAACCAAAAACTTGAAAACTTCAGCACACAAAACTCAACAAAACCTCATGAGACCCGTTAGTATAATCAGCATATAAAATACTTTAGGTACTATTAAAAATTGACTAATATTTAATTATTTCATAATAGGTACCGCATTCTAAATTATCCATGGCTTATACTCCCCGATACAATCCATAACATCATCAAAACAAGAAAACTATGCAAGCAAAAACAGAATCTGTCTAAAATAGAACAATATGTAAAGATCTGTAGAAAAACTATACTTATGTAACTCCAAAAATTATGAAAAATTAGGAAAAACTTGAAAATTTACATATAAATATTGTTTAAAACTTTCAAATCAAAAATACGTTCCATTAAAATCATAGAAATTCTTCACTGGGTGTAAAAGTTTCTGTTTTTGCACCATATCAATTCTACTATCTTCCAAATCATCACAAAGGCATTACTTTTGACAAAAACTAATTTAAACATAAAAACACAATCATTACAAAGGTAATAATCATGTCATCACACCAAAATAGAAGGTAAAACAAAAGTTTAAAGATAACTATTGGGTTGTTGTCGGTGTTCTAGGACCGGGTGTACCCGGACCCGCCTGCCTGCGGCCCAGTGCGTGGCCCACCTCAAGGGCGTGGTACGGCCCAGCAACAAGCCCCCCCCCCCAAGTCAAAGATCTCGCGAGAGACCCAACCTCGTGAGGCGAGCAGCACCAAGAACTCCAGAGGGGAGGCGTCCCCCAGGCTGCCTCCCGAGGAGCGGAGATCCCTATGCAGGAACCCGGCCTTGTGAGGCCAGGATGACGTAGGCTCTGACGGCTGAGCCAGGCGGGCGCCAGCAGGCGCATAGGAGGACAATTTCCTATTTCATGCTAAGGGGGCAAGGACATACGTGGGTTCCCAAGGACCCCCAAAGGTTTCCCTTCCAGTGCAACAGGACTGAGACCACGAGCTCGGCAGGACGAATGTCATTGCCGAGCCCACCGCCACGTCACACCCAGAAGCTTTGCACGTGAAGGACACCTTTAGTCAGGATAGGATGTAACTCTTGCCCCCTTTCAAATTTGGTCATTGTGGGATCCCTTCCCGCCTATGCGATAATGGAAGAGGACCGTAACCACTATAAATAGGGACTAGCCTCCACCATAGAGAGGGGCCGAATCCAACCTCGCCCTCCAGCCCTGGCGAGGTTGCTAAACCACTGTACTAGTTTTCGGATCTCGGGCTCTGCAAAACCCAAGGAAGTTCAAACACAGGGGCGTGTGCGAAGATCCCCAATAGCCTCACCCCTCCTAGCTCACAACCCGGTAGATCAGTCGATGAACTCGTGCGATGGTGAGGGAGAAGATTGCACACGAGGATTTACCCAGGTTCGGGCCGTTGCGAAGCATAAAACCCTACTCCTGCTTTGGTGGATTGCCTCACGAGGAGGTTTGTGGATGAACTATTACAGTGGTGAGTTGCCTCGTGAGGGCGCTTTGGTGGCCTTGCTTCTCTTCTGGTCTCTTCGGTCCCCCTATCTACGGAGCAACCTAGCCTCTATTTATAGCGGCCCGGGTCCTCTTCCCATGTCGCTATTATGGGAAGGGATCCCACAACAGCCAAATTCGAAGGGGGACAAAGGGTACATCTTTATCATGACGAAAGGCGGTCTTCGCCTACAAAGTATTTGTTGCTGATGTAGTGGTGGGCTCGACGATGACATCTGTCCTACAGGGCTCGTGGTCTTGGTCTTGTTGCACCGGAATGACCTTTGGGGGTGCTTTGGGAACCTGCGTACGTCGTTTCCCCTTTGCACCAAAGGGGAATCTGTCTCGTCTGGCGTGTTGGTGCCTGCCTGCCCACCTTGCATTATCCTTGGCCTCCCGAGGCCGAGCGTTGCATAGAGATCTCCGCTGCTTAGGAGGGGGCCTGGGGAGGCCCATTCCCCCACGGGTCTTGGCACTGCTTCCCTTGCGAGCTCGGGGCTCTTGCGAGGGCCTTGTCTTGAGTGGGCTCGCGTTAGGCTATACTTGGCGGTCGAAGTGGGTCACGCCCTGGGCCATAGGCAGGCAAGTCTGGGTACCCCATTCCCAGAATGCCGATAGTAGACCCCAAGCCCAAGGCGCGCTCGAGATGGCTTCTAAGCAAAGCCGTTGAGGATGGTCTGAAGCTCCGCTGGCCAGGCTTGACACACGTCGCTCACCGAGGTGCCGACACCTTCACTCCTCGAAGGACGTCAAGAACTGCCCCAGGTCAAATTGATGCAACACTTGTGCACTGTGCCGGCCCCATCATTACCCTTCCTTGATTGCGGATGCTCCATTGGGCCTTCACCCCTCGGGCTACGCGGATGTGACCCAACAGGAGCAGATGAAGTGACACGGAGAAAGGCCGCACGCCAACCGAGCCTGCCCCACGGTGCCTGAGGAGCACACGACGCCTACACTCCCCACGACGCCCCGTGGGTGCAGTTACGCCTATAAATACGCCCCGCCCCGGGGGGGGTCTTGCAATCTTGGCATGCCCTCTCACTTTCCATTATACCAAAGGAATCTCTCCCCTCTTCCTTGATTCCTTTACCCCCATGCCGTCTAGAGGGAGTGTTGCGGGCGCGGGGAAGCATGCAGGGCCTTCGGCTTCATCGCGTTCCTCCAGAAGCGGCAACAGGGGAGGGGGGATCGGGGCCGGCCCATGCTCGTCAGCGCTGGGCCATTGTTGACGAGTGAGTGCTCCGTCACCCATATCTTTTCTTCCAGACATGCCCGGCATGTCGGACCTGACCATCACCTCCTCCCAAAGCGCCTGCAACCAAAAAGCCCAGGCTCGACGAGCTCCGAGAGGAGGCGGACATGCTACGGGCTCAGCTGACGAGCACTGAGGCTGACCTTTAGGCCGCCCTCGGGGGAAAAGAGGAGGCCAGGGCAGAGCTAGCATCCCTCCATGCCTAGATCAAGGAGGCAGCAGACACTATGCAGGCCACCTAGGATGAGGCAACACGCACAAAGATGTTGGAGGTGTAACGCACCAAGCAGTACTTGGGCATTGCCTGCCGCGCGACTGATGCGGTGGGCATGTTCATTGGGGAAGCCCCCGCGCTGCCGTGCGCGTATGGCGAAGGAGGCTACCTCGACTTCTTTGGCAGGGTGGTGGAGGCGCTGGAGGACGGCGTCTCTCGGATGGACGAGGATAGCGAGGCCAATGCACGCGATCTCATGGACCTTGCTCTGACATGTGTCTTCTCCAACCTACGCCACCACACCCTGGAGCTTGATCTTCTCCGCATCATGGAGTGGGTGCCTGAGGAGCTCTAGAGGCCCCCTAGGGGTGAGGTGCGCCCACACGTGGAATCCCTAGTGGAGCGTATCGTCCAAGTGCCCTCCTTCGACGAGGACGATAGCTCCGACATCAAGGTGGCCGGTGGTTCGGACGGCGACAGTGGATCCTCCGCCTAGGCATCCCCTGTTTTCTTTTTCTGGTTCCTATTATGTCTAGAAAAACCCGGCCCCTAAGGGTGGTAGTCTTTTGTGTATTACCTTCGTCCTCCTCGCCCTTTCGCTTAAACCGTCGATCGCTTGCTCGACATGAAGTGACTTCGTCTCTTGCGTGGGGCTTGGTGTCATTGTTGATGCGGTCTGGTGATGGCGGCCTACCGTGTCCTCACGAGGTGTACACTCCCAAGGGGGAGTTTGCCGCCTTCAAGTCCTGGGTCCTTATCACTGTCGCTTGATGAGGCCAGACTCCTCCTCTTACACCGTCCTTTTTGACACCTGGTACCACAAGAACCCTGGTGGTAGCACGTAGTGAACTGTAGCGCTCGCATTCTTACGTCAGTGCTCACACCTCCTACCCTGCATTCGGGCTATCATTTGATCAGAAAGTTTCTACATTGTTCGGTGGAGTACTTAGCTTATCAGGTCGTGGCAATCCCGTGCCCCGTGAGGTGTAGTTGAAATGTACAGGGAGCTCAGGGATCCCACCTAGGGAGCTTCTTCTTTGTCCGTCGAATGGTTTGGGGGCCCTTTCGGCACTCTGCGTCTGTGGGACCCAATCACGAGCAGGCCTCGCCCGCCATTGGGGCGTCCGAATCACCAGGACGAGACCAAAGGGGCGAGGCCTCGGCCACCGTTGGGGCGTCCGGAACACTAGGATGAGACCAAGGGGCGCGGAGCCACGTGATTGTTGAGGTTCTCAGGGCATGTTGCTCAGGAACCCCCCTTAATGCTCAAGCAATAATCTACGTCGGTAGGACCCAGTCCCGCACATTCCCAACCACCGTTGGGGCATCTGGATCACCAGGATGAGACCAAGGGGTGGGGCCTCGACCACCGTTGGGGCGTCCGAATCACCAGGATGAGAGCAAAGGGGGCGAGGGGATATATGTCCGGCTAGGCTCCTGAGGCGCGTTCCTCAGGAGCCCCCTTGATGCTCGAGCGACTCCCATACCGTTCCGCCGGCCGCTGCCTCGGGAGGCGCCTGAGCCTCTCAAGGTTTCGTGCTGTCGCGCTGGGCTGCGGTCGGAGCCCCCAAGCGGGAGTGGACCGCCAAAAGATGTATGTTCCTAAGGCAACAGGTCCTTGCTGACCTACTCTGAGGTGCCCCGGGGAGGGCCAAAGTGCGTAGGCCTTTGTACGACGCCAATTCAGAGAAAGAGACTCCAAGGCCAGAAAAAAGAAAGTGCGATGAGAGAAAGTTCCAGCCCCTTTTTCAAATAGAATTCCAAAATCTTCAAATTTCATTTCAAAAAGTGGCAATCTGAACACCAAAAAGAAGCAAGCAACTGTCGCGTCCGACACCTAGGCTAGTCTTCATCTTCGTATTCCCCCAACGCAGAGCGTAGGGCATCCATGTTGCATGGGCATAGTCATTTGAGGACAGTGTTGTCTGCCAGCACGGAGCATGGGGCTTCCACTTGGGCATAGGATGGAACCCCTCCGCGTCCTCGGGGGGCTTCGGGCATATACAACCCACTCATTATTACGTGAGAGCATCATGGCCGAAGATAGCTGGGCAAGCCCCAAGCCACACGGCCAGGTGCTCCCAACTCCGTTAAGAGACATCCCATGCATTTCTGCTCGGTTGCGCGCCCCTACAACCCAAACCCGAATGCATTGTTCCCCATGAAGCAACGGGATTGCGCTCCCGCAGCCCAAACATGAGCATAATGCATCCGGCGCAGCCATTGGGGTGTTGTGTTGATGAAGCCACCTCGTGAGGTTTCGGGGCACCAGCCAGACCGCAGCTCGGGGGCCTTGCGAGGCCCTGCCTCCCGAGGGCTGTGCCGGTGCTCCTCTTGTCACGGGTGGCCGCGCCGCTTGTATCCTATCGCTCCCCCAGACTGTTGCTCCTATTACCCTGGGGGCTTGGCTGCATGTTGCTTGCTCGTGAGGGCGGCGGCCGCGCCATGCCCATGCGCATCTAGGTACGTCCTCCCCCCTCTCCAGCTTGCATCAACCTGGCCTAGTACTCCCTTGGTGGGAGCCCCCAGGCCCGGCTTGAGGAGGACGTCCGGGACGCCTCCCTACTCTAGGAGGGTATCGGCGCCTGCGAGGGGTGCCTGATCCATCGCACCATCCGCAGCTATGACGTAGCTTGGAACATAGGCCACTGCGTAAGGGACTTGTTCCCCTCCTGAACCGTCCCCGCGCACACCAGGGACGGACCCTCCGGACGGCAACACGACACCACCCTGGGTGCGCAGCCTACAGACCCTCCTGTGGCGGGCCTCTGCCTGAAGTTGCTTACCTCTGCTACCGCCATGGGGTTGACCGCGTGTGTATTGATCTGGGTTGCCTCCCTCGTGATCCAATGTGCCTTCGTCATGGTTACCTGTCTGTCCGGACGCCTAAGCCGACTGCTCCCTGCGCCAGTTGGCGCGCTCTCGCTGAAACGACCCAGGCTATCGATGATCCACTAGGATATAAGGGTCCGTGTTGAGGCGCGTGCGGGTATTCCCATCATTTTCTTCGAAGGCTCCGCCGACGTGTCCAGGCGGCGCCCCGAAACCTGTTACCGGGATCTGAAGGAGATGGAGCACGGAGTGCGGCGGACCCTGTCCGGGCTTGCCCAGGGTCGAAGGGGGCATGTCGTCTGTGGACGAGGCGACGGGCATGACGAACGAGCCCCCGGCACCTAACGCCGATGACCGCGAGGAAGGGTGAGGAACCAAGGCCCTCCTCACGATGATGACCAACTCGGTGATGTGGTCGGCCTAGGCGTCGAAGCCCCCGTGCGTCAGGCGGTGGCGAAGCATCTCGCTTTCCATCAACAGTGCGTCATGCGTGTTGAGATCACTCATGTGGGTACAATGCGATGTCAGTCCCGTGGGTGCCACCCGTCCACCGCGTGCTTGGCCGGTACGAGCAACGACGGTGGTGAAAACGACATTGGTGGCCTGGTACTAACCGCCTAGCGCCATGCTGCCGGGGCGTGGGTCTTGGACGACAGCGGTGGGGTTGGTGAAGGCGGATCCGCCGGGTCCGAGGAGAGCTTGTTGGACATCGGCCATCGATGGGGCGGGGTGAAGAGGAAGTGGAGCTTGCTGGGAACTCCGACACGCCCCCTACCTGGCGCGCCAAATGTCGGATCTCAGGCTTCACAAAACCCAAGTTCGAACATAGGGCTGTGTGCGAAGATCCCCAACAGACTCACCCCTGCTAGCTCACAACCCGGTAGATCATTCGATGAACTCGCGTGATGGTGAAGGAGAAGATTGCACATGAGGATTTACCTAGGTTCTGGCCATTGCAAAGCATAAAACCGTACTCCTGCTTTGGTGGATTGCCTGACGAGGAGGTTTGTGGATGAACTATTACAGTGGTGAGTTGCCTCGTGAGGGCGCTCTGGTGGCCTTGCTTCTCTTCTGGTCTCTCCAGTCCCCCTCTCTACGGAGCAGTCTAGCCTCTATTTATAATGGCCCGGGTCATCTTCCCTTGTCGCTATAGCGGCAAGGGATCCCACAACGGCTAAATTCGAAAGGGGATAAAGGGTACATCTTTATCCGGACGAAAGGTGGTCTTCGCCTACAAAGTACTTGTGGGTGATGCAGTGGTGGGCTCGGCGATGACATCCGTCCTGCAAGGCCCGTGGTCTTGGTCTTGTTGCACCAGAATGGAAACCTGGGGGGGGGTGCTTTGGGAACCTGCGTACGTCCTTGTCCCCTTTGCATGAAAGGGGAAACTATCTTGTCTGGCACGCTGGTGCCCGCCTGGCCCACCTTGCATTATCCTTGGCCTCCCGAGGCCGAGCATTGCTTAGAGATCTCCGCCGCGACGGCCTTGTCTTGAGTGGGGCCGCGTTGGGCCGTACTTGGCGGTCGAAGTGGGTCATGCCCTAGGCTGCAGGCAGGCAAGTTTGGGTACCCCCATTCCTAGACGCTGACACTAGTTCATCCTCAACCTCCCCGTGAGGCCAATCTAATATAAGTAGGAGTAGGGTTTTGCACCGCAAGGTGGCCCGAACCTAGGTAAATATCTGAGTCCATCTTCTTCTCCGCTCGCTTGTACTCGACGAAGCTAGTACGTAGGGTGGTGAGTTTGAGACCTTGAGCCGGTTGAGATCTTCGCACAGACCCTAGTGTTCAAACCTAGTTGGGTCCGCAGACCCCTGATTCTGACATTTGGCACGCCAGGTAGGGGCGTGTCATAATCTTCCTCCGGTCCCACTCTGTCTTTGCTTTGTCACTCCCATGGCCGATGCTCGCCGAGTTCGCGCCGAGCGCTGGGCTGCTCGTGTCGCCCAAATGGCGACCGTGGGCATTGGCGTCCCGCGCTGCTCCATTCTCCGGTAGTCGACACTGCTACCGACCCGGCTACTCATGAGCGGTAGGACTCGTCGCTACCACCTTCCGTGCAGCACGATGGATACACCACCACTCCGTCCCTCGCACCCCCATGGCATTGTCCTCCCACTCGCGCCATGGACCGGCGAGCACACTGATTGTACTGCTCATGCGCGTGAGCTGCTGTGTTACAACCCCACCAAAGACCATAATGAAGACTGGCTTGGCCGCATCGCCGAGCTCGTCGACGTAGTAGGCAAGGCCCCAACGCCCTCCCACTCGTTCCCCCCGCCCTTCCAGGTGGGCGATGTGGCCCACGGCGCGCCTCCTCTTCCCGTCGGTGTCAAAACTGGCTGATCTCTGGTAGGGGATCCCGAGCTGTTAGACTAGAAGCAATGGTAACAGGAGACGAAGGGGACAAGGTTTTACCCAGGTTTGGGCCCTCCTATGGAGGTAATACCCTACGTCCTGCTTGATTGTATTGATGATATGGGGGGTTACAGAGTTGATCTACCTCGAAATCAAATAGCTAACCCTAGATGAGTTGTCTCCCCCTTGCACCCTAAAACCCTCCGGCTTATATAGACGCCGAGGATACCTAGGGTTTACACATGGTCGGTTACACGCAAAAGAGATAAACATGTCTATTCGCTACATCAAACGTGGAGTACAAGCCATGCTCCCCAAAGCTTCCATCTTGGAGATAGGGCCTTTAATTGATCCCGTGTTCGGTAAGTGGCACATATAGTCCGTCCCGTAGAAATAGGCCGGCTCCCCGAGTACCCCTTAATCCAGGACTCCCTCACCTCCTTCCCTACAAAGAACTGACCTCGATCCCAAACGTGAGGCACGCCCCCGCGACCCGCGACGCGCTGGTGTTGGCGTGCACACAAGACAAGCGAGCTGCCAGGTGGTGCCATGGCCACCAGCTGACACACGGGTGCTCCGCCCGCCGCTACGCCAAGATCATGCGCCGTTGGAGGTTGCGACGGATGGACATCAGGACCGGGCTCCTCCCGTTCATGTTGTGCTTGAGAGTGAAGCGGCCTGCCGCGCCTTCCCCTCGGAGATGCGCCACATTGTTTGGCCCAAGAAGTTTAAGTCGGACCTGCCTCCGTGCTACGACAGCACCGCCGACTCCGTAGTGTTCCTCTAGCTCTATTCGCTGAGCATTGAGGCAGTGGGCGATGGTGACAAAGTCATGGCGAACTGGTTCCTCATGGCTCTGAAGGATGGCCCGGGCTCCTAGCTCATGGACCTCCTAGAGGGATCGATCTCCTCCTAGGATGAACTCCGCGAGCATTTTATCACCAACTTCCAAGGCACCCGAGACCGCCCCGCACGATGAGCGACCTGCGGCGTGTGAAGCAGCAACCGGGTGAGACCTTGCACAAGTACATACAATGCTTCACGAGTGTTCGCCTCAAGATTTCGAAGGCGTCGGATGAAGCCATCATCTCGGCGTTCACCGATGGCGTCAGGGACCTCAGGATGAGAGAGGAGCTCACCATCCATGACGAACTATGCTAGGCCCTGGAGATGTTGAACCTGATGAACAAGTGCACGAAGGCCGAGGCGGGCCGCCTCTCCCTCCACAAGCTTCCTGAGGCAGATCCTGAAGACAAGAAGGCCAAGGCCAAGGAGGTGAAATGCAAGAGCCCCGCCGTGGTGGCAGCCGAGCCCGAGACGAAGCGCGATCGAGACCAGGAGGAACCCCCCAGGAGCAACCTCCTCCTAGGGCGCGATCGAGACCAGGAGAGTATCACAAACTGACCATCACCTCCTCCCAGGGCGCCTACAGCCAAAAACCGCAGGCTTAGCAAGCTCCGAGAAGGAGGCGAACTTGTTGCAGGGCCAACTGACGAGCGCCGAGGCTACCCTCCAGGCCGCCCTCAGGGGCGAAGAGGAGGCCAGAGCAGAGCTAGCATCCCTCCAGGCCCAGATCAAGGAGGCAACAGACGCCATGCAAGCCACCCAGGACGAGGTGGAACACACAAATATGCTGGAGGCGCAACGCGCCAAGTAGTACTTGGGCATTGCCCGCCACGCGGCTGATGCAGTGGGCATGTTCGTCGAGGAAGCCCCTTGTGCTGCCGTGCACGCACGGCGACAGAGGCTACCTCGACTTCTTCGGCAGGATGGTGGAGGCGCTAGAGGCCGGCGTCTCTCGGGTGGACGAGGATAACGAGGCCAATGCACGCGATCTCTTGGACCTTGCTCTGACGTGCGTCTTCTCCAACCTAAGCCACCATGCCCCGGAGCTTCATCTTCTGCGCGTCGCAGAGCGGGTGCATGAGGAGCTCTAGAGCTCCCCTAGGGATGAGGTGCGCCCTCACGTGGAATCCCTGGTGGAGCGGTTCGTCCATGTTCCCTCCTCCGACGAGGATGAGGGCTCCGACACCAAGGCGGTCGTTGGTTTGGACGGCGACAGTGGCTCCTTTGCCTAGGCATCCCCTGTTTTCTTTTTGCTGGTTCCTGTTATGTCAAGAAAAACCCGACCCCTGAGGGTGTTAGTCTTTTGTGTATTACCAGCGTCCTCCTCGCTCTTTCCCTTAAATCGTCGGTTGCTTGCTCGACGTGACGCGACTTCGTCTCTTGCATGGGGCTTGGTGTCGTTGTTGATGCGGTCCGGTGATGGCGGCCTATCGTGTCCTCACGACGCGTACCCTCCCAAGGGGGAGCTTGCCGCCTTCAAGTCCTGGGTCCTTACTGCTATCCCTTGATGAGGCCAAACTCCTCCTCTTGCAATGTCCTTTCTAACACCCGGGACCACAAGAACACTAGTGGTAGCACGTAGTGAATCGCAGCGCCTCCATTCTCACATTAGTGCTCACACCTCCTACCCTGCATTCGGGCTATCATTTGACCAGAAAGTTTCTGCTTTGTTCGGTGGAGTACTTAGCTTATCAGGTCATGGCAATCCCGTGCCTCGCGAGGTGCAGCTGAAATGTCCAGGGAGCTCGAGGATCCCACCTGTGGGGCTTCTTCCTTGTCTGCGGAATTGTTTGGGGGCCCTTTTGGCACTCTGCATCTGCGGGACCCAATCACGGGCAGGCCTCGCTCGCTGTTGCGGTGTCCGGATCACCAGGAAGAGACCAAAGGGGGCGAGGCCTTGGCCATCGCTGGGGTGTCCGGATAACTAGGACGAGACCAAGGGGCGCGGAGCCACGTGATCAGTGAGGTTCCCGAGGCGTGTTGCTTAGGAACCCCCCTTGATGCTCAAGCAACGCTCTACATCGGCAGGACCTAGTCCCGCGCATTCCTCGACCACCGTTGGGGCGTCCAGATCACCAGGACGAGACCAAGGGGAGACGAGCATGACGAACGAGCCCCCGATGCCTAATGCCGGCGGCCAAGGGGAAGGGTGGGGAACCAAGGCTCTCCTCGCGACGATGACCAACTCGGCGATGTGGTCGGCCCAGGCGTCGAAGCCCCCGCGCGTCAGGCGATGGCGAAGCATGTCGCTCGCCATCAGTAGTGCGTCATGCGCGTTGAGATCCCCACATGGGTACAGTGCAACGTCGACCCCGTGTGTGTGCCGCTCGTCCGTCGCGCGATTGGCCGATACGAACATCAACGATGGTAGAAATGACACTGGCGGCCTGGTACTGATCGCCCAACGCCGTCCTATCGGGGTGTGGGTCTTGGATGATAGCGGTGGGGTTGGTGAAGGCGGATCCACCGGGGCCGAGGAGAGCTTGTTAGGCGTCGACCATGGACGGGGTGGGGTGAAGAGGAAGCGGAGTTTGCCAGGAACTTCAACACACCAAATACCTGGCGCGCCAAGTGTCAGATCTCGGGCTACGCAAAACCCAAGGAAGTTCGAACACAAGGGCATGTGTGAAGATCCCCAACAACCTCACCCCTGCTAGCTCACAACTGGGTAGATCAGTTGATGAACTTGCATGATGGTGCGGGAGAAGATTGCACACGAGGATTTACCCAGGTTCGTGCCGTTGCAAAGCGTAAAACCCTACTCCTGCTTTGGTGGATTGCCCCACGAGGAGGTTTGTGGATGAACTAATACAGTGGTGAGTTGCCTCGTTAGGGCGCTCTGGTGGCCTTGCTTCTCTTCTGGTCTCTCTGGACCCCCTCTCTACGGAGGAGCCTAGCCTCTATTTATAATGGCCCGGGTCCTCTTCCCTTGTCGCTATGGTGGGAAGGGATCCCACGACAGACAAATTCGAAGGGGGACATCCTGACGAAAGGTGGTCTTCGCCTGCAAAGTAGTTGTTGGTGATGCATTGGTGGGCTCGGCGATGACACCCATACTGTAGGGCTTGTGGTCTTGGTCTTGTTGCACCAGAGTGGAAACCTTTGGGGGATGCTTTGGGAACCTTCGTACGTCCTTGTCCCCTCTGCACCAAAGGGGAAACTCTCTCGTCTGGCGCGATGGTGCCCTCCTGGCCCACCTTGCGTTATCCTTGGCCTCCCGAGGCCGAGCGTTGCATAGATATGTCCGCCAGTCATGAGGGGGCTTGGGGAGGCCCATTCCCGCGCGGGTCTTGGCGCTGCTTCCCTCGCATGCTCAGGGATCTCGCGAGGGCCTTGTCTTGAGTGGGGCCATGTTGGGTCGTACTTGGCGGTCGAAGTGGATCATGCCTTGGGCCGCAGGCAGGCAAGTCTGGGTACCCCCGTTCCCAGAACACCGACACTTGTTCATCCTCAACCTCCCCAGGAGGCCAATCCACCTTAAGCAGGAGTAGGGTTTTACACCGCAAGGTGGCCCGAACCTGGGTAAATCTCTGACTCCATCTTCTTCTTTGCTCGCCCATACTCGCCGAAGCTAGGTCGTAGGGTGGTTAGTTTGAGACCTTGAGCCGGTTGAGATCTTCGCACACACCCAAGTGTTCAAACCTAGTTGGGTCTGCAGAGCCCCGATTCTGACATTTGGCGCGCCAGGTAGGGGCGTGTCGTAATCTTCCTCCGGTTCCACTCCATCTCTGCTTCATCGCTCTCATGGCCGACGCCCGCCGAGTTCGGGCTGAGTGTCGGGCTGCTCACGTCGCCCAGACAGCGACTGTGGGCTGTGGCGTCCCGCGTTGCTCCATCTCTCCGACAGTCAACACTGCTACCGACCGGCTGCTCATGAGCAGTAGGACTCATCGCTGCCACCCTCCGTGTAGCACGATGGCTACACCGCCACTCCGTCTCCCGCTCCCGCCACGACGTCGTCCTCCCATGCTTGCCAGGGATCGGCGAATGCACTGATAGCATTGCTCATGGCGCGTGAGCTGGTGCGTTACCACCCCACCAACGACCTCTATGAAGACTGGCTTGGCCGCATCGCCGAGCTCGTCAACGCAGTCGGCAAGGCCCCGACGCCCTTCCACTCACTCTGCCCCCACCCCGCCCTTCCAGGCGGGCGACGTGGCTCATGGCACGCCTCCTCCTCCTTCCCTGCAAAGCACTGATCTCGAGCCCAAACGTGAGGCATGCCCCCGCGACCCACCACGCACGGCGCCAGCACGCACACAAGATGAGGCGAGCTTCCAGGTGGTGCCGTGGCCGCAAGGTGATGCGCGCGCGTTCCGCCCGCCGTGGCGCCAAGACCGTGCGCCACTGGAGGTTGTGGCAGATGGACACTAGGACCGGGCTCCTCCCGTTCATGTTGTGCCTCAGAGTGAAGCGGCCTGCTGCGCCTTCATCTCAAAGTTGTGCCGCATTGTCTGGCCCTGTTCATCTCGAGTTCCTACAGCTCTACTCGCTAAGCATCGTGGCGGCGGGCAGTGGTCAAAAAGTCATGGCGAACTAGTTCCTCATGGCTTTGAAGGATGGCACACGCTCCTGGCTCATGAATCGCCCAGAGTGATCGATCTCCTCCTGGGACGAACTCCACGAGCGTTTCATCGCCAACTTCCAGGGCACCTGGGACCGTCCCCCAGCGGTGAGCGACCTACGATGTGTGAAGCAACAACCGGGTGAGACCTTGCAAAAGTACATACAATGCTTCATGAGGGTTCGCCTCAAGATTCCGAAGGCGTCGGATGAAGCCATCATCTCAGCGTTCACCGATGGCGTCAAGAACCTCAGGATGAGAGAGGATCTCAACATCCATGACGACCTGTGCTCTGCCCTGGAGATGTTCAACTTGGCGAACAAGTGCGCGAAGGCCGAGGCGGTCTGCCTCTCCTTCCGCGAGCTTCCGAAGGCGGACCCTGAAGACAATAAGGCCAAGGCCAAGGAGGTGAAATGCAAGAGCCCCGCTGTGTTGTCAGCCGAGCACAATACGAAGCGCGATCGAGACCAGGAGGAACCCCCAGGAGCAACCGCCCATTCTGCATCTTCCACTACATAAACACCCACAACACCAGCGACTGCCAGGAGCTTAGGGAGCTCCACAACGAGCTCCTTGGTCGCCACCCCAAGCGCGGTGGCCGTGGCTAAGAACATGGAGGGGGACGAAGCGAAGGCCGCCAGGACAACCGCGACCCACGTCAGGACTGGCGCGACCAGCCTCGCGAGGACTGCTAGCGTGATGAGCCTCACGACGAGCCCTGCGGTTAGCCCCGGGAGGCCTTTCCTCAAGGCATGGGCGTCCTTCCACCGTTGCCGATGAAAGAACAACATGCTCCCTTGGTGGTTTTGATAATTCATTACAACATACATTGTCTCTTGGACTAACACCTCTATCTAGTATATTTCAGATATCAGTCCATGAAGAATTGAGTTGGCGAAAAGGGTTGAGGAGATCGTGGAATTACCCTAAGATGCAAGGAAATAGGTTGGCCAAGCTTCAAGCAAGAGGACTCTACATTTTACATTTGTGAGAAATCACTTTGAGTCTATAGGAAAGCCAATACTATTAAAAGGGGGTAAAGTTTTGATGGTGAACAATATGCTCAAACGTGCACAAGTGTCAGTCACCAAAACACCCACAAACTCTCCCACCAAAGTCTGTCCTAAGCCAAATATGCCAAATTGGTGCAACCAACACTCCTATCCTGGTGCCACCGAGTTCCAAACCCTAGACAGACTCAGCAAAACCGTAACACTTCGGTGCAGCTGACACTACACTTGGCGCCATCAAGTTGGGTTGCCAACTTTCTGCTACGCAAGTTCTTATTTTTGGTCCGATCGAGAATGGTGAATCGACGTCACCGAGACTGGTAAATCTGACCGTTGGTCACCTTGTCGGTGCAACCGAGAATTGTATATCGGTCCATCCGAGATTCAAAAGTTGCCACTTTTTGTCACTTCAGTACCATCGAGATTTACACATCGGTGTCACCGAGTCTGACTTATTGTGTGTAACGGTTGGATTTTTGGGGATGCCTATATATACCCCTTCGCCACCACCCACTCGAAAGAGAAGCACACATAACTATTCCATACCTATCCTACTCAGTTTTCTGAGAGAGAACCACCTACCCTTGTGTTGAGGTCAAGATCTTCCACTCCAACCATATGGATCTTGATTTCTAGCCTCCCCAAGTTGCTTTCCACCAAACCTATCTCTTCTACCAGGCCAAATATGTGTGATAGAGATTGTGTGTTGAGGAGTCTATCATCTTGAAACACAAGAGCAAGGAGTTCATCGTCATTACCGAGCCTATTACCTTTTGGAGGGTGGTGCCTCCTAGATTGGTTAGGTGTCGCTTGGGAGCCTCCTCCTTCGTGTTGTGGAGTGAACCAAGAAGTTTGTAAGGGAAAGGAGATCGCCTACTTTGTGAAGATCTACCCATAGTGAGGCTAGTCCTTCGTGGACGGAAGCCGCATGGAATATTCAAGGTTGCTTCTTCGTGGAACCCTCCGTGGGTAGAGCCCTCTGTGGGCTCTTGCGACCGTTACCCTCCGTGGGTTGAAGACTCCATGAATGTGGACATACGATAGCACCACCTATCGGAACCACGGGAAAAACCCTTGCGTCTCCTATTGCGTTTGATATTCCTATCCCATCTCTTTACTTACATGTGCAATGTCTTTACTTTTCGGTGCCTTTCTTGTAGACATGTATGTGTAGGGCTGTTAGACTATCTAGACTTGTTAAAACTATTAAAATCTGCCAACCAAACAACTTGGGAAAAGGTTAGGTTTTAAATTTCTGCTAGTATTCTATTCACCCCCCTCTAGACACGTCTGTGTCGATCCTACAAGTGGTATGAGAGCTTTGGTCTCCATTGCTTCGGTTTAATCATCGTGGAGGAAGATGGATGTGTCTAGAGTAGAGAGTTTGAGTTGTAGAGTGCCCATTCTTGATGGAGAGTACTATAGTAAATGGAAGAATGCCATGATTGATCTATTAGATAGATTCCATTTGACTGAATACATTGAAACACCCTATGTGCCCTCATTGATGAATTGCATCCCACACACGAAGAGGAAATTAACATGCTTGGTAACCTAAGAGCTGTCAATCTTATTGTCAGAGGTTTGCCAAGATTCATGCTTTCTCAAATGAAGAACTTTGCATGTGCCTATATCTTATGGACTGATTTGGAGAAACGATATCCAAATCTTTCCTTAGGAAATCTTGATGAAATTCTTCATAAAACTGTTGCTTTTCACAAAATGAAGCCTAGTGATCCAAACTTTGATAAATGCCTATTTGAGCTCCGTGATCTTATGCGTGCTAAAGGAGATGTCACCACTATCAACAACATTATCTTTGAAGCCATTTGCATTCATAAACTTGAACATTGTCATGATCACTATTCTAACGAATCCCTTGTTCTTTATGACGAGGATTTCCCACTTGATGATGACAATGTGGAACATGGCTACTATGAAGAAGATGAGTTGTTCGACATCGAGTATGAGAAGATCATGAAGAATCTGAGTCTTATGGCAAACTTTAGAGACTACATGTCCGTAGGAAAAGAGTGGATTCTTGATAGTGGATGTAGGGATCATATGACTGGTGATAGAGACATGTTCCAAGAGATCACGCCTAATCAAGGTCCTTGACGGTATGTGACCTTGAAAGACAACTCTAAGGACAAGGTACTTGGCATTGGTAAGGTGGCCATATCTCATGATAGTTCTATTCAAAATTTCATGCTTGTTGAATCCCTTAGCTACAATCTTCTTTCCGTTTCTAGACTTGCCGACTTCGGTTTCAATGTTTTATTTACGAAAGTCGATTGCCAAGTGTTTTGCCAAGATAATACTAAAATGGTCTTTACCGGTTTCTGTAGACGTGATCTATACATTGTAGATTTCACTAAAAGATCCAAGCCTCACACTTGTTTAATTGCAAAATATTCTAAAGGTTGGCTTTGGCATAGAAGACATGGACATGTAGGCATGCGAAATCTAGATAAGCTAATCAAAGGTGATCATATACTTGGAGGTTCACATGTTATCTTTGACAAAGATAAACTTTGTAGTGCTTGTCAAGCTGGAAAGCAAGTAGGTGGAAGTCACCCATTAAGAATATCATGACTACTAGGAGACCACTTGAGTTACTTCACATGGATCTTTTTGGTCCCAATGCTTACAAGAGTCTCGGTGGAAATTCCTATGGTCTAGTTATAGTTGATGATTTTTCTAGATTTATGTGTGTATTCTTTCTTGATGATAAGTCGTAGGTTCAAAAGATCTTAAAGAACTTTGCTCGCAAAGCGCAAAATCAGTTTGAAGTGAAGATCAAGAAGGTTTGGAGCAATAACGGATCGGAGTTCAAGAACACCCATGTGAATACCTTTCTTGATGAAGAAGGTGTCTCACATGAGTTCTCAGCTACGTACACACCTCAACAAAATGGATTTGTTGAGAGGAAGAACCGGATGCTTATTGAGATGGCAAGAACGATGCTTGACGAATACAAGACGCCAAGACACTTTTGGGCAGAAGCCGTTGAAACAACATGTCATGCCACAAACCAACTTTACTTGCACAAGCTTCTCGGTAAAACGACATACAAGCTACTCACCGGTAACAAACCCCAAGTCAGATACTTTCGGGTATTTGGCTCAAAGTGCTACATTCTTGATAAGCACCGTCGTACTAAATTTGCTCCTAAATCTCATGAAGGATTCCTACTCGGTTACGGATCGAACTCTCACACTTACCGTGTCTACAACAACTTCACTCGAAAAGTTGAAGAGACGGTAGATGTGAAGTTTGATGAATCTAACGTTTTGCAAGTCGAACAATTGCCAAATGATGTAGGCGATAAGGATCCTTCGGAACCCATACTAGATCTACCCATCGGCAAGATTCGTCCCATGGAGGTGAAGGAGAGTACTTCATCAACTCAAGTGGAAGCCCCCACTTCACGTCAAGGTGAACATCAACACGACATGGAGGCATCCACAAGTGGTACACGACAAGATGATGAAGAAAAGGAAGTACATCATGAAGATCCACCACAACCACCTTCACCACCACCTCAAGGGAATGGCACCTTCAACAACAACGAAGATGAACGAGATGATGATGAAGAAGAATAAGCTCCTCCATCCAACAATCGGAAGCTGACCTGTGTTCGAGCTCAAGTGACTAAGAACCATCCTAAACCAAATCTTTGGTGATATATAGACAGGAAGAATCACTCGCTCTAAAACCTGTCTAGCTAACTTTTGTGAGCATTATTATTTCATCTCTAGCATTGAGCCTTTGAAGGTAGAACAAGCTCTTGAAGACACAGATTGGGTAAACGCAATGCATGAAGAGCTACACAACTTCGAGAGGAACAAAGTGTGGACACTCGTGGAGAAACCCGAAGATGAGCACAACATCATCAGAACCAAATGGGTATTTTGGAACAAACAAGACGAAGATGGTCAAGTTGTACGCAACAAGGCTCATCTCGTAGCCCAAGGATATACACAAGTCGAAGGTATGGACTACAGTGAGACTTATGCCCCCGTTGCTAGACTTGAAGCTATTTGTATTCTTCTTGCTTATGCTAATCACCAGGATATCACACTTTACCAAATGGACATCAAAAGTGCCTTTTTAAATGGTGAAATAGAGGAAGAAGTTTATGTTAAGCAACCACCTGGTTTTGTGAATCCTAAGAAACCTAATCATGTTTACAAGCTTCGCAAAGCTCTTTATAGTCTTAAGCAAGCCCCTCATGCTTGGTATAAATGCTTAACGAAGTTTCTCATCGAAAAAGGTTTTGAAATTGGTAAAATTGATGCAACCTTGTTCACTAAGAGAGTTAATGGAGAATTATTTGTGTGCCAAATCTATGTGGATGATATTATCTTTGGTTCCACTAACCCTCAATTTAGTGAAAGATTTGGAAGGTTGATGTCCGAGAAGTATGAGATGTTTATGATGTGTGAGCTGAAATTATTTCTTGTATTGCAAATCAAGCAATCAAGAGAAGGAACTTTCATCACTCAAACTAAGTATACCAAGGACTTAATCAAGAAGTTCAACATGCAGGACCGCAAAGGTATGAAAACTCCTATGCCTACTAGTGGACATGTTGACCTTACCAAAGAAGATGAACCGGTTGATCAAAAGGTTTATCGATCTATGATTGGTTCATTATCATATCTATGTGCATCTCGTCCTGATATTATGCTTAGTGTTTGCATGTGTGCTAGATATCAAGCCACACCTAAAGAGTGTCATTTTTTGGCTGTGAAATGTAATGTGAGATACTTGATACAAACACCAAACTTTGGCATTTGGTATCCCAAGGGATCTTCTTTTAATATTGTTGGCTATTACGATTCGGACTATGCCAGTGACAAGGTTGATAGAAAATCCACCTTGGGTACTTGTCAATTTTTAGGTAGATCTCTTGTGTCTTGGTCCTCCAAGAAACAAAACTCGGTATCTTTATCTACTGCCGAAGTTGAGTATATTGCTGCTGGATCTTGTTGTGTGCAATTACTATGGATCACACAAACGCTTAAGGATTATGGTATTCATGTTAAAAATGTTCCATTACTTTGTGACAATGAAAGTGCTATTAAAATTGGACATAATCCTGTGCAACATTCTCGAACCAAGCATATTCAAGTTCGACATTATTTCATTCGTGATCATGTTGCCAAAGAAGATATCAATCTTAAGCATGTTCGTACTAACAAACAATTGGCCGATATCTTCACCAAGCCACTTGATGAGAATACATTTTGTCATTTGAGGAGTGAGTTGAAAATAATTTATGCTCCAAACTTGAGCTAGACTCGCTCTGTTGCAAGCAAGGTCATGAGATTTACTATTATCTCCATGTTCTCATAACTCATCATCATATGCCATGGAAATCTATGCTCCCTTGTATTGTATCTAACCTTTTGTATGTACTTGGAAGAACTTAATTCCACAAGATTTCCATCAACTCAAATCACAAGCAATCTTGTCATTACCAAGTATCCACAACCCCTCTTGATGATGGAAGGAAGAAGACAACAAACATATCCTTAACATATACATGATCTTAGTTGCAAAACCTATAAGTGGTATCATGTTAATAGGATATATCCATTATTCTTCCTTGCATGACTAACCTTTGTAGGTGACTAGTGTACTAGAACGATAAGGATAGCTCCAAATTCAAGATGATCTTCATCGACCTCGAGCATCCTCAACAAGTTCACCTACGAGCAACGTCATCAACATCACTCAAAGGTATGTACTCATATCCTTGAAAAGGCTTTAATCCAAGTCATGGGCTAAAGCAACTCAAGTGATATGAAGACATCAAAATGCTTAATCAAAAAATGGTAACCCCATTTTGAGCTTAAACGATGAGTATGACCTATGATCAAGTATTCTTGCTTGGCTCCTAAGTCAATATACTCTAATATAGGTGACCTAGTCACCGCCCATCATTTAGTTAAGAATCTTGTGTGGTTTGCTCTCTTATTGTATGATCTCTCGTAACCACTCAAATCTTATCTATTTGATGACCTCTATAAATTTTTCGCATTTTCCTTTTTGAAATAGTTTCACTTGTCTCTCTGAAAACAGAAACTTGGTTTACCTTTCGGAGTCACCGATTTAGATAACTCGACTCTAACGAACTTGCAGATAAGCTACACTACACAATCTCGGTATCACTGATTTATCCGTCTCGGAGTCACCGACTTTCTTTGTGTTCAGATGTTTTCTTGATATAGTTTATTTGTTTTTAGTTGTGATGATAATCTTGTTCTTTCCATGACCCCTTCACAAAAAAAAGTATTTTTAGGGGTAGAAGAACAAACAACTCTTAGGGGGAGAAATTCTTTATTCAAGGATTCCTAGCTCCAAGGAGAAGGAACCTCAATTTGCCAAAGGGAGAGAACTTACATTCAATGAAAGACTAAGAGTTTAACCCTACTTTCATTGAACACTACTTTCAATGAGCCTTGATCTCCATGATCCCTTCCTTGTGAATGATCCCTATAACTACTCCCACAAGTTTAACCTTTTTGGTATTTTATGCCAAAGGGGGAGAATATCAAAGCTTCATGCTAAAGGGAGAGTCAGATGCTTATGCAAAGGAGGAGAAGAAAACTTCAAAGTTCACACTTATATGATCAAGGAGAAGAACAACAATGTAGGGAAGAAAATCACTTTTGGAGAAAAGTCTTAAGTGAACAAAGGATTACTTTTCTCACCCTATCCAATCCCAATATCTACATGCTGAGATTCAAGGGGAGAGGATGTATTACCGTATCATATCAAAGGGGAGAAAATATATAATCGATTAATACCAAGATGTGGAGCGTACTCTTTGAGTTCTATTGCTTTTGTCTAGTAGAATACTCTTGTGTTTCCTAACATTGTTTTCTCAAGTGTGTCTCTACTGCTAGAATGCTCAAGAACTCAATGTAAGTATATGCATCATATCTTTGATCAACATGATCTATTGCTTCTTGCACATATTGTTTGCAAAAGTGAAGTCTTGATCAAGGATATACATTTCATTCACACATATTGATGCATATAGCCAATATACACATGACTCTTATATCCCTTTCATTCATATGTGTGTCCATGCACTCCAAAGCAACTATCCTTTGAAGGACCGCACACACTTAGGGGGAGCAAATCTTAGTCATGTGTTTCTCAAAGTCTTCATTGCATTCATGCAAATCTTTAATTGAAGCTTTGATTGTATGTTGTCATCAATCACCAAAAAGGGGGAGATTGAAAGCACAACATGATCCCTTGGTGGTTTTTATAATTCATGACAACATACATTGTCTCTTGGACTAACGCCTCTATCTAGTGTATTTCAGATATTAGTCCATGAAGAATTGAGTTGGCGAAAAGGGTTGAGGAGATTGTGGAATTACCCCAAGATGCAAGGAAATAGGTTGGCCAAGCTTCAAGCAAGAGGACTCTACATTTTACATTTGTGAGAAATCACTTTGAGTCTATAGGAAAGCCAATACTATTAAAAGGGGGTAAAGTTTTGATGGTGAACAATATGCTCAAACGTGCACAAGTGACAGTCACCAAAACATCCACAAACTCTCCCACCAAAGTCTGTCCTAAGCCAAATATGCCAAATCGGTGCAACCAACACTCCTATCCTGGTGCCACCGAGTTCCAAACCCTAGACGGACTCAACCAAACCCTAACACTTCGGTGTAGCCGACATTGCACTCGGTGCCATCGAGTTGGGTTGCCAAATTTTTGTTGCGCAAGTTCTCATTTTCAGTTCGACCGAGAATGGTGAATCGGCGTCACCGAGACTGGTAAATTTGACCGTTGGTCACCTTGTCGGTGCAACCGAGAATTGTATATCGGTCCATTCGAGATTCAAAAGTTGCCACCTTTTGTCACTTCAGTACCACCAAGATTTACACATCGGTGTCACCGAGTCTGACTTATTGTGTGTAACGGTTGGATTTTTGGGGATGCCTATATATACCCCTTCACCACCACCAACTCGAAAGAGAAGCACACATAACTATTCCATACCTATCCTACTCAGTTTTCTGAGAGAGAACCACCTACCCTTGTGTTGAGGTCAAGAACTTCCACTCCAACCATATGGATCTTTATTTATAGCCTCCCCAAGTTGCTTTCCACCAATCCCATCTCTTCTACCAAGCCAAGTCTGTGTGATAGAGATTGTGTGTTGAGGAGTCTATCATCTTGAAGCACAAGAGCAAGGAGTTCATCGTCATTACCGAGCCTATTACCTTTTGGAGGGTGGCGCCTCCTAGATTGGTTAGGTGCCGCTTGGGAGCCTCCTACTTCATGTTGTGGAGTGAACCAAGAAGTTTGTAAGGGCAAGGAGATCGCCTACTTCGTGAAGATCTACCCATAGTGAGGCTAGTCCTTCGTGGACGGAAGCCGCATGGAATAGTCAAGGTTGCTTCTTCGTGGAACCCTCCGTGGGTAGAGCCCTCCGTGGACTCTCGCGACCGTTACCCTCCGTGGGTTGAAGTCTCCATGAACGTGGACGTACGATAGCACCACCTATCAGAGCCACGGGAAAAATCCTTGTGTCTCCTATTGCCTTTGATCTTCCTATCCCATCTCTTTACTTACATGTGCAATGTCTTTACTTTCTGCTACCTTTCTTGTAGACATGTATGTGTAGGGCTGTTAGAATATCTAGACTTGTTAAAACTATTAAAATCTGCCAACCAAACAACTTGGGAAAAGGTTAGGTTTTAAATTTCTGCTAGTAGTCTATTCACCCCCCTCTAGACACACCTCTCTCGATCCTACAGCCGACAGCACCAACGAGAGCGACGATAACCAACAGGATGATGGGGCTGGGGGCTTCTAGGAGCCCCGTGTGATCGCCTGCATCCTTGGCGGCACTCAGGCCCCAGCCTCCAACCGCATCTTCAAGTAGTTCTCTCGTGAGGTGAACGCCGCCCTCCTGAAGTTCGAGGCTGCGTGTCCCCTCAAGTGGTCGAAGTGGGCCATTACCTTCGACTCCAAGGACAAACTCAAGTTCTCGGACATCGCAGGCACACTTCCCTTCCTCTGCAGACCCACCATCAGCAATGTCCTCGTCACCAAGACCCTCATCAACGGTGGCGCTGGACTCAATGTACTCTTCGTCGAGACTTTTGAGATGCTTCAGGTGCCCTATGATCAGCTCATGCCGACCAAACCCTTCTCAGGAGTGACCAATGGCTCCACCACACCCCTAGGGCAGGTGCACCTCCCAGTCACTTTTGGCAAGCGGGATAACTACCACACCGAGCTCATTGACTTCGACGCCGCTCACATTGCCCTCTCGTATAACACCATCCTCGGGTACCCTACCCTCGCCAAGTTCATGGTGGCAACTCACCATGGCTACACCGTCCTCAAGATGCCAGGGTGCAATGGCATCATCACGGTCGCTTGCGATGAGAAGGATGTGGTATGCTCCCTCGAACGCGCCTACCTAGACGCAATGGCTGAAAACTCTAACAGCGAGGGAGGCGTCTTGCCTCCGGAGGACACCTGCAAGAAGCAGAAGCAGCTCCTCCCCAAGAGTCGCCAGGAGGCTGGGGCCTCCACCACCAGCATCTCGGGCCCCGCGTCCACTGCTGGGGCACCTCTCCCTCTCACATAGGAAGGCATGCCTGGCGCCTCCCCCAAGGCGGGCTTGGGAGCTTCCACCTGGAGAGCTTCTGACCAGACCGGTGCGACGAGGGAGGTGCTCGGGCACCACTCAAAGGCGTGCTTCACCGCGTGCCCCCACAAGCAAGAAGCAAGGCACAAGGCGCCAAGAGAAAGAGAGTTCATCACCAACGTGATCAAGGAGCTTCAGGAGGCACATACCATGCACGGTGAGCGCCGCCCTACACCACCTAGTGCAACAGCAATCCCTGATAGCAGGCTATGCGTTAGCGTCAATATCCCGGGCCTCAACACGGTCGCATCACAGGGCCTCTTCTAGCCATCACATGTCAGACGCAGTGGGGGCTTCCCCTGCAGCTACATCTGCATGCCCTTTGGCCTCGTGAACGTGGGTGCTATGTACGAGCGCCTCGTGCAGACCGTCCACGCGTCTCATGAGTCCCGACGCCGCGAAGTCCTTCAGGAGATCCTAGGCCCTCATGAGCCCCTCGAGCCTCCGGAGGCCTCAAACTCGTGACGATCCAGCTTTGATAACTACCCCAACGCTTCAGCAGTGCCGATGCCAGGTGACTTTTGGTTTGTTAAATTGAGGGCGCCCCTCGGGCTGCACCATCCTCAAGATGTAGGGCCCACCCTCGTAGTTGTATCATTTTGCGCATGCATCAGATTGATTCTGCATTTAATGTATTTCCTAAGTATTCCAACTGCATGCCCGGTGCTTCATCACCATGAATGTCGCCGCGCCCTTACAACCCCACCCTCGACCGCCTCATGATTAAGGGCTCGTACGATGTCTTTGCTCGGGTCCGTCCCTGCAGCGTTCATAAATCCAAGCAACTGAGCTCTGTCTCACGGGCCAGCCCCGTGTACACCACCTCGCTGAGGCCCTTGGTGCTTGTCCTCGCATGAGCTAATCAAGTGTAGGTGAGTTAGGGCATGCGGCCCGGATCCAATAACCGTTGTTCGATGCTTCACCATCACGGGAGCCACACGCCGGGTGTCTTTCCTCGGGTTTGTCGCATGAGAAGACTGGGCACGACGTCTGTGCTCGGGTTCGTCTTTGCAGCATCGATAAACCCAATGGCCGTGCTCTGTCTGGCGGCCTGGCCCCGCACACGTCATCTCGTGGGGTCATTAGTGTCTGGCCTTCTCATGCGATGGCCTCCGAAGATTCATTCGGCATAGGATACCCACATCCCACAGGTTCTACAAGCGCACCTTGTGATATTAAAATTCAGGCGCAACCCGCCTTTGAGGTAGGGCCTCGTGAGTCTCACGCTGGCTCACGGGTGCCCAGATACACCTCCTCCAATTCAGCCGTGCCAGCCACGCGTACGAACTTATTGGGATGTACGCCCGGAGACTCTAACACAGAGCTCCCTTCCCACACCCAAGTGGAAGCCCCATGCACCGCGCCGCCGAACGACACTATCGCTCAACGGTGTCAGGACCCCGATCCTAAGCCATAAGAATCCAGCCTGTAACACATCACATCACTTTGCGGTCTCACGCACGGTTATCTCCACGACTACCACCTTACCTGGGCCGGGACCGTTTGCGTCTTTCGACTCACATATGTGAATGTGTCGCTAGCATTCAAATGTCAAAGAACCCGGGCCGACATGACTAGTCGTAGAACCCAAGTAGCACATCCGTACAGGGACAGGCATACATAACCCAACAATGCAGGTGTCGATCTCTAGCGTGTGTAGACGAGTCATAGCAAGCTACAAGGACTCCATTACGCCATGGGACATAAATGTCATCACTACACGTAGACGAGTCATAGCAGGCTACAAGGACTCCATTACACTACGAGACATTTCCCCGAAGGGACAGACACAACAGCAAAGAAGGATACATGCTGGTCAATCAATGTGTCCGGAGCAGTAGCAAGCTACTAAGGCTTGGTGGAAGCACAAAGAGGTATTTCCCCGTAAAGAGTACTACTAAAGGCACACAACTAGGTGTCGAATCCCATACATACCGTTGCACGTCACATGTACGCACGACATGCCCGATATGCATAGATACAACTATGGCATCACAACATAACCATACAACATTACAACATTTATTTAGAAGGCTCGGAAGAGCCAATACAATAAGATGTTACAAACAGGGGTCACAAGACCCAACATTCATAGCATTCAAACAAGCAAGCGAAAGTTAAACATGTTTGGGTACAGACATCTACAAAAGTGGCTGGAGGAGCCTGAAAAGCTACAACGACCCTACCAAAGGAACCAGACCTCTGTCTGGGATTCCCAAGCTAATCCGGTTAACATCAAACTTCATGTTGTAAATACCACTAATGAGACTGACGTCTCCTTTGCAAAAACATAAATTAAGCAAACGTGAGTACAAAGGTACTCAGCAAGACTTACATCAGAACTAACTACATATGCATCAGTTTCAATGAAGGGGGTTGTGGAGTTTATTGCAGCAAGCTAGCTTTGACTCTTGGCTAATCTGTATTACGACTACAAGTGCTTTCTTTGAGGTGGGATAGCGCACACGAGTCCACATATTCACCAAATCAATACACCGCTATGGATCCACTTCCGCCCCACTACGAGAAGGCCATCCATAGCACTCACGCTTATCTTGCGTATTTTAGAAGTATCCATTTTACTTATCTATGAACCACATAAGTTCTCCAAGTAGTCCATATCCGAGGACGTGGCTATTCAAATAGATTCATAACCCTGTAGGGGTGTACTTCTTCACACATGCTCCCGCCACTTATCGCCATGTGCACATAAAAGGCACCTCGACAACCTTCAAGCGGAAGCCTAGCGAGGGAGTCAGCCACAACCGTCAATCACACAAGACCCCCGTCCAGGTTTATCGCCTATTTGAGACTGAACCCGCACGGAAATCTGGCCAAAGTTTCCGCCACGGCCTCAAACAATGTGCACAGGGTTCCCAAGCCCACCATTCGGGTGCCACTTGGTACACCGTGCCATTGTGCCTATACCGCATCACAGTCCACCCCGTCAGGCAGCGCTATGCATGGCCGCCAACACTTTTCCTACAAACATCGAAAACTAGTTGCAACTCCTGGACAGAGGTCAAGGCAATTAATAGGCTGAGAGGGTCAATTAAGTATCCCAATGTGCGGTAGTATCTTGTCTTGGATAACATACACATAACTCAGTTCTTAAGGAGGTCCAATGAGACAACCCGTCATGTACACCTACATGACCTCTCATTGCTACCTTTACCAAATCATGTTCACACACTTAGCTCTCGCACAATAGGACATGAACATAGCCATTCTAATTCATCACCCAGATGGATCAAACCCGACACGACACGACCCTAAGCATAGCAGGCATGGTAAGCAAACATCGATGAGTAAGCACAACAAGGCTCAAGCATTTGCTACTCATGCTAAGTGGTTTCAACTATTTACTATGGCAAAGACAGGTCATGCAAAGGAATGGGTTCAACTACCAAGGACATGTAATAGTTGAATCATAGTTGTCCTAATGCAGTAAAAGAGAGCAGGAGCGAGAGAGTGGGTTCATATCAATATGCTCAAGGGGGTTTGCTTGCCTGACACTTCTGAAGATGGTAAAGGTCTTCATCGATGACATCGATTTCATCGTCGGAACAACGTCTACCGAGAGGGAACAACACCGACAAACAGAGAAAATGAACACATTCAATGTGATGTAACAAACATGATGCATGGAATGGCATGTTAAGGTACTTAATTGACCTAGTGCTATAGGTAGTCATATTAAGTGAAGTGGAATTCAAATATATACTAAATTCCAACTCCAACACTATTTATTAAATTATCCTAATCATGAAATGTGCTACTTGGGGATGTTAACTTTCTCACACATTCATGATCATGGCTTAAACAGATTCATTGTATTTTTCTGATCATTTTTCATATATAAATTATTTTCATCTGACTTACAGATTATTTTCTATGATTTTTAGAAGTTTTAAACATTTTCTAGAAATATTAAATCATTTATTGATTTGTTTTAATTCCAGAAATTCTTTACTGCATTAGCATGATGTCATAGTGACATCAGCAGGTCAACAGGGCTGGTCCAGGTCAAACCTGACCAGCGGGACCCCCATGTCTGTGGCCTTGGGTTAACCAGAGGGTTAATTAATTTTAAACAAGTTCAGTTACCAGCTGGGCCCACTGTTAATTAATTTTAAACAAGTTTAGTTAGCAGAGGGCTCGGGTTTTGCCCCCAGAGCACCAATCGGAGCGGGGTTTGCTCCTACGTGATCCTGGGAGCGAGCCACGTCCATTGGAGGCCTCGGTTGGAGCTGGGGTCATCGGAGCTGATGGCGGCAAGCTAAATTGTGGCGGTCAGAGCTCGGCTGAGGAGGAAAACGCAGCTAGGGGTCGAGCAGGGCAGCGAGGATACGGGGAGGAGCAAAGGGGGCTCCCAGGGATGCCGATGAGCTGGCCAGCGGTCTTCGGGACAACCGGGACGACATAAATTGACGGCAAGGATCCACGGAGGCCGTCGGCGAAGATGGAGGAACTGGCCACGGTTGCGGCCTCCCGAGGATACTTTGCTCGATGGAGAGGACAAGGCGATGCGGTGGAGCTCTTGGGTACTAGGGCAGGGCAAGGCATGGCCGAAGGGTGTGGCAGCAGCGAACGGTAGCGAGCGGCGCTCTCGGTTCCGGTCAGGAAGGGGGAGGCAAAGGAGAGCGAGGGAAGAGAGATGGAGAGGAGGGATGGATCCGGACGGCTCTAGGTCCTCACCCCCTCCTCTAGCCAGGCTAGCAGGTAGGGAGGAGGTGGCCGTGCCGCAGGCATGCCTGGCACGTAGGTGCTTCTCCTCCTGGCAAGAGGAAGAAGACACTGATGCCCTTGGTGGGTTGGGCCACCTTCTGGGCCAGGTAAGTTTCTTTCATTTTTGTTATTTTTGTTTTCTATTTCTAATTTCTGCTTTCTGTTATAATTTTGTTTGGGCAAAACTATAAAGCCAAAATTCCTGAAAATATTTGTGGGGTATATTAGAAATATTTCCAAGCTCCACAAAAAGTTTCAGAAAAATTGAAGCAAATAAATATTTATAATGCTTTATTAATGATTTTCATAAACTTTCCCATTTTATTTAATTTACCAAAATAGTTGTTAAAATATAATTCACCCCTGATATGTTGTTGCCAACATTTATCAAAGAGGGGGAACATTTTTGAAGAGCATTTTGGATTCACTCAATTATCTTAATAGTTTAACCTATTTGAATTTTATCTGTGCTAGGGTTTGAGCACCCCCATTTCCAATTAATTTGAATTTAGACATGATGACATGATGCACATGCTGATGTTGATGCAAACAAATTCAAGCAAATTCTAGGGCTATGATAACTCACCCCCACTAAACAAGAATCTCGTCCCGAGATTCAGGCGTAGGGTAAGAACTCAAAGGGACACTAACTAACACAATCTTCATGATCCAAGTGCCCTCCTCGCAGTTGTTGTTTCATTGCATCATGCTAGTCTGTCACTTGACATATTTGCTTTCGGGATCTTCATCCAATAGAAAGACAACAAGGATAGAAAGCTCTACAAGAATCGATCTTTACGAAGATCGAGCGACTCATGACCAACTCATGGAATGAGGCATAATAACATCTCTCGAGCTGGGACACAAAACACACGTTGGAAACAATGAATGAGGCAGATGACGGAGGTCCAATTGGTAGGCAATAATTCCACGCTAAAGTAGATGGTGAAGAGGTTTGAAAGCAGCGAGGAGTTAATTGCCATAATACCATTACGGGGCACCTTAGGGGAGGTGACTTGTAGGATTATCCCTTAAGTGGCAAAAAGAATTACTTCTGATACAGGAATCACTGAAATTCTTCATACCAGCCTAAGGCAATTCGCAAACGATCATTGAAAGGAATTCAAAGAATGGGATACTCGGATCGAAGGGAAACTAGAGTTATAAAACAACTCGGCAACAGAAAGCACATCCCAATTAATACCGAGAGTATAACCCAGTGTTTGAGCGTGCTCTCAAGAACTTGAGCATCTCCATATTCATCAGGTTTTTACCAACATCCGTGCCAAGGATCCTGGCAACACCTCATACTGCCATGACGAATAGTGATGGAGGATGCAGATGCAAAGGAAGACAACACTTTCTCAGATTTCACCTTAGCTATGCCAAGGGAGCAAAATCTGGATGATCGATCGGGAGACATTTAGCACTCCGCTTCTAATGTTCTCCTTGAAGAAATAGCGTAACCCAATTATAGGTAATGTTTGGTATCTAGATCATCAAGTATAAAGGTCGGACTTCAGAATCTCAAAGGGTCCATAAGAATAAACTTCTAGAATAAGTCATACAAGGTCCTCATGGGGAGGTGGCCAAGTTGCTGAAACAAGATATTATAATAGTAGGTCTTCCGGATAGGTATGTTAGCCATAACATCCCTTTGCCGGGTTACAGAGAGACCAATATTATAATTCTTGGGGAAACATCCCAACCATCATATCTACCTGAGATTCGAATATGGTTGGTGTCAAGATATTCCAGACTCAGCATGTCTGAAAGTGAAAGGTTGCAACACAAATCGAAGAGATGACATTGCAAGATTCTCGGGAAATGAACTGCGGAAGCCAACTCCAAAACATAAGCTGGATTGCAAGACCCACATGAACATGGTGACCAAGACAACTGTGGTCATATGGAGAGCTTACAACAAAACACTACCGAGTTCTGGATGGAAGCATCATTGGGGTAACGAAGTCCTTGCATAAGTCGCACGATTAGCTCTTAAGAAGGAACTTCTTTTCCTTAAACAAATCAATCGGTGGCTTGGTGTGCTAGGAGATACATATGGAATGGAGGTTGCAAATCTACCAAACCATAGAATACTTTGCACATGCATGATTGACTTGGGATGATTCCAAAGGAAGCAAAATGAACGTTCTCAAATTCACGGCGACAACTTGCATCAACTGCACGTGAACTGAGAGGAAGTCACTTCTTACACCTAGCATATACTTCACGCACGGAACATGAAGATATGCCTACAAAAGTTTCCAACACTAGCTTCATGTCCATCATGAGTCATGGGATAGACGGGAATGTTGCCGATGGGCTCAACAACAATTCATCGAGGTATCCAAATGGATGGAATTCCACAACTACGAGAACAAAGTGATAGCACTGGTCAGACCAAAAGATATGACGGTGTATGCTCGAGGATACATCCACGAGTAAAACAACATTAGGAAGAACTTAGGTTCTGATTTTGATTTGACGATAGCCCATACTCAAATCAAAGGTTGAACAAGACAATAGGTGCAACAATTGATCACAAGGATTAATTGATGAAGATATCATCTTTCTTCGACACCCACACAAGATATCCCTTTGGAAATAACTAAGTCAGACAAAGCTTTTATCTTTCAACTCTCCAAGTTGTTGTTTAGCTTAACCAACTAGTTCAGGGGTATCCAATACAGATTCTTGGAGAAAGGTAGTTTATAGAAAAACCTTCTTGATCACGAACTCAACATAACGGTCAAGGAGCACCTTGGTAATACTTCTAAGAAGATATTTGGAAAATCACGATCCTCCGATATGTTATCAAGCTGGAGAACAATCTTGCTTTTCAAGGCAAGACAATATGATCAACAGAGCGAAGGATTGATACAATCCTAACTCATTGATCGAAAAGTGCACCATGGAAAATGGACTAGGTAGCACGATCAATCTTAGTATGACAATTCAATGACCATCACACCAGGAGTGAGATTTTTATCCATTAACTACCAAGCAACAAAATTGCTAGGAGTATTGATTACACACATCACGATTCACTTGTCGGTGTCCTGGTTATAGACAACACAGAGACCGGGGAATGAATGGTGATGGCGAGAAGTATCACTACATCAAGATTTCATAAAAGGGAGTGTAGTTCTCATGACAATCTTGACATGAAGAGGGTAATACCTCAAGGTAGAACAGAGAAAAATCTGAATTGGCATTTTGATCTGCGGAATACAACTGCTTTGACCCAATCCAAGAATGGACGAGGTACGGGAGTTTGCTTCTCCTAGTCATTCTGAAATAGAATGGCTTGACAGACCACAAGAATAGTCGACATCGATAAGACAATGCATGACATACCCTTGACTATCCATTGATAGCTGAAGGTCAGAATACAATTGAAGAGGGGCAACTCAAGAGCACATGATTTTTGTTGAGTTGTAGATGCATGGATTGAATATGTCAAATGGAGTTCAACATGTTTCTTCCAGACAATCCATGCAGAAATGTAGGATTGGCAGAGTCTCAATTATGGAATGGAGAACTCATCAAGAGCACTCATGTTGTGATCTTTTGTTCACAAAGAACTTCTGCCATAACTGATTCATGGTATTGGAAGAATGATATACCACAAACCTTGAAGACTATAACAAGGTTACTAATATCCTAAAGGAACGAGCAAATACTATCAACGGAAGTGGGCAGAATGATTCTTGGGTTCAAGAACCCAGATACAGAATACCTATTGACTAAGTAGCATCACACCATGCTTTTGATAATGATGGCCAGAATTATCACACTAGAAACAAAAGACACAACTAGACTATTGGGTGGTTCACTGAAACAACATGGTTTCCTAAACACCTTCATCAAACACGTCGAGGTAATATAGTACCTCAACTCAACAATTAGCATGCTTTGTCTGGCCTGAAAGACATTGACTCGAGATAAAAAAGTTTTGCAACCGCATCAGATAATTTAGAAACCTTGGATAACTCAGACATCATAACGGTTGTACGGGCATCAAATATGAGGCAACCTGCAAGACAACTGACAACATGACAATGCATTCTTATAGAGACATCGATCCAGAAGGACAACATCTTTCATATAGGTCTCCAGCATAGTAACTCTTCTCCTAATAGACAGATGAGAAGCCTAGTTCTTAGTCCCCGTAGAATAAAGACGAGGATGACTCAGAATTAGAATGACACAAGGAAAGGAGTAAAAGGAGCCTTACGTTCCCTTCCACAATCAATTCCCTTATATAACTAAAGCAGTTCTAGACTCAACATCGACCAGTTTGGCTTGGTAATCCTGCAGGCAGTCAAGCTCTGATACCAAAGCTGTCGGGACCCCGATCCTAAGCCATAAGAATCCAGCCTGTAACACATCATATCACTTTGCGGTCTCACACATGGTTATCTCCACGGCTGCCACCTTACCTGGGACGGGACCGTTTGCGTCTTTTGACTCACGTATGTGAATGTGTTGCTAGCATTCAAATTTCAAAGAACCCGGGCCGACATGACTTGTCATAGAACCCAAGTAGCACATCCGTACAGGGACAGGCATACGTAACCCAACAATGCAGGTGTCGATCTCTAGCGTGTGTAGATGAGTCATAGCAAGCTACAAGGATTCCATTACGTCGTGGGACATAAATGTCATCACTGCACGTAGACGAGTCGTAGCAGGCTACAGGGACCCCATTACACCGCGAGACATTTCCCCGAAGGGACAGACACAACAGCAAAGAAGGATACATGCCGGTCAATCAATCTGTCCGGAGCAGTGGCAAGCTACGAAGGCTCGGTGGAAGCACAAAGAGGCATTTCCCCGTAAAGAGTACTACTAAAGGCACACAACTAGGTGTCGAATCCCATACATACCGTTGCACGTCACACGTACGCACGACATGCCCGATATGCATAGATACAACTATGGCATCACAACATAACCATACAACATTACAACATTTATTTAGAAGGCTTGGAAGAGCCAATACAATAAGATGTTACAAACAAGGGTCACAAGACCCAACATTCAGAGCATTCAAATAAGCAAGCGGAAGTTAAACATGTCTGGGTACAAACATCTACAAAAGTGGCTGGAGGAGCCTGAAAAGCTACAACGACTCTACCAAAGGAAGCAGACCTCTGTCTGGGATTGCCAAGCTAATCCGGTCAACAACCAAACTTGAGTGACTCCACGGTGAGGGACAAGAAAAACCTAGTATTGCTGGCCACCAAAAGAGACTTAAGGGATGTGAGTGAGATCCCATCAAGAGTGCTTCACTTTGTACTTGTGTGCAAATATGAGGTTGTACGGACTAATACTTCACAACATCTTCCTTTGGTTTTGTCTCGTCTATTGCAAGAATTTAAGGATGTTTTGCCCGATGAGCTACCTCCAGGACTTCCTCCACTTCGCAGAACCTAGCACCGCATCGAACTCATCCCCAGCGCACCTCTACTGAACAAAGCACCTTATCATGTCTACCCCGAGGAAACAAAGGAAATACAAAGGCAAGTGCACAAACTCATCAAAAACGGGTATGTACGCGAGAGCTTAAGCCCATCCACGGTTCCGATTATTCTTGTGCCTAAGAAAGATGGTAGTATGCGTATGTGTTCCAATTGCCCTCCCATTGATGCTATCACCGTTCGGTATCACCATCCAATTCCTTCCCTTGATGACATGCTACATGAACTATGTGGTTCCACAATTTTGTCTAAAATCTATCTTAAAAGTGGTTACTATCAAATACACATGGAAGAAGGTGATGAATGGAAAACGGCTTTCAAAACCAAATTTGGTCTTTATGAATGGTTGTTTATGCCTTTGAGCTTATCTCAGGAACCTAGTACATTCATGCATGTGATGCATTATGTCCTTCAATATCTCATTGGTAATTGTGTTGTCGTATACTTTGATGATATTGTTGTGTTTAGCAAATCTCTAGAGGAGCATGTTGCACATGTTACAGAAGTATTGCAAGTTCTTAGAAAATAGAAACTTTATGAAAACATGGGAAAATGTACTTTTGCTATAGACAAGCTTGTTTTCCTAGGATTTGTGGTATCTTCTAAGGACGACCAAGTAGATGAATCTAAAATTGATGCTATTAAAACTTGGGCAACTCCAATGAACTTGCAACAAGTGCATAGTTTTCCTGGCCTAGCCAATTTCTATCATAGCTTTATTAAGTACTTTATCACAATTGCATCACCTTTACATACTTTGAGCAAGAAGAATGCACCTTTTTTTGGGGGGACCATCCCAAGACACCGCATTCCATGAGATTAAAAATTTGCTTACACATGCACCTTTGCTTGCATTACCCAACTTTGATAAAACTTTTGAAGTGCATTGTGACGCTAGTGGTAATGGCATAGGCGGTGTGTTAGTGCAAGAGAAATGCCCAATTGCGTACTTCAGTGCAAAACTTTCCGGTGCACAACTTCACTACCCCGTATATAATAAGGAATTATATGCTTTGGTTAGAATTTTGCATGTTCGGGAGCATTATCTTTGACCCAGCGGAGTTGTCATTCATACCGATCATGAAACACTTAAGTACCTTAAAGATAAAATGAAGTTGAACAAACGGCATGCTAAATGGAGTGAATTCATTGAGTCATTTCCTTATGTCATCAAGTACATAAAGGTAAATGAAATGTTGTCGCGGATGCACTTACCCGCAAATGCAAGATATTTACTCAACTTGAATTGAATGTTAGTGGTTTTCAGCACATCAAAGACTTGTATGTGCATGATGTTTTGTTTTCTACTTATTTTGCCAAATCTCAAGCTAACAATCTGATACGGGGCAAACCCAAGGGTGGCCCGATCTTCATGAATTGGAGGTGGATTGGAGGAAGAACTTGAAGAACACGAAGAACACGAGGGGAAAACATGGAGAAATCAAAGGGGGAAACACTCTATTGGACAAGATCCACACCAAGTACTCCTCCAATCACAAGCAGGTGCATTAAGATCCAAGAACAACAATGGAAATAAAGGATAGATGGGTAATTCATCCAAATCTCTAGGAGAGATGGGCCTTGAAATCCACTAGGGATCTTCCCTTGAAAGGGGCCTTGACATCCTCTATGGATCTTCTCCGGTGGAGGCCTTGATCTCCATGGGAGAGGTAGAGGAATGACCAAAGCTCAACTAAATATGAGCTATCACTTTTCTAACCCTAGAAAGGAGGAGGAGGGATCCCTTATATAGTGCTAGTGGAGATAGGGGGGAGAGAGAGGGGATACATGGTTCTTTGGCCCGCACTTGCCCGCACAGGGGCCGGATGTCCGGGGCTTCATGGGGGTGCCGGATGTCCGGGGCTAGAGCCGGATGTCCGAGGCTCGGGCGCCTGGCTTCGCTCGAATCGGGACTCCTCGCGCCGGATTTCTGGGCAGGGGCGTCGGATATCTAGCCGGTCTTGTGGCGCTGGATGTCCGGGGGTCGGCCGAATGTCCGGGCCTTGTAGCTTCGGCTGCAGCTTGCACTTGGCGCCAGAGGGATCTCTAGGGGCCGGATGTCCTGGGTGTAGGCCGGATGTCCGGGGCTTGGGAGGTGGCTTGGCCTTCTTCCGTCATCGCTTCCAAGCTTCCCTCGTGAACGATGTAGTTGTTCCTCGACACTTATGTCACACCCTGTGTTTGTATCACCTTTTTATGCTTGGATTTACAAATTTTGGGACCAATTAAAACTTTTTTAGTGCTTGTGCTTGTTTGATTTGGTGATTGTTGATTGTTTGCTTGTTGTGCATGGCACTCTTCGATTCTATACCTCTCCATATTCACCTTCCTTGACCCAAATTTCTTGCCCAATGATCATGCCATGTGAATAGTGCCCAAAACTATTTTTATCAAATTTTATTTTGACCACAAAGGATTTATTCACATTAGGTTTTCAAACCCCCCTCAAATGAGGTTTGCACTGCAAGTCCTCAAATTGGGTGGATCATTCTTGCCCAAAAGATTTACTTCAAACCTACTATATATAAGACTTCCCAAAACCACCAAATATTAATTTTAAAGATTATTTTAATATTTTATTTAAAGGCTTTTTCTTAAGACCAGAAATGGGTTTTCATAGGGAAAAATTATTTAAATGCTTTCAAAATATTTGAGGAAATTTATGGAGACTCGGTGGACATATATTTTCCATATATATGAGTTTCAACACATGGTCATATTATAATCATGGGAAAAAACCCTCAAAGCCCTTTCTGTCCAAATCAAGCTTTTGGAATATTTCTATAAGAAATATTCTCAATAAATTCAAGGAAAATCTAGCAAGTCAACACTATCATAGGAGATGATCTTGCAAAGTTTCATCTCAATCCAAGTTGATTTGGTTAATCAAACTATTCCTAACCCCTTCCTGTCGAGATTCAAATTTGAACAACTTTACATTGTGAAGTTTCTCCCCATGACCCCAAACTTTGTGGACATGTTCTAATAACCAAAAAAGGATGCTACACTAAGTGGTGCATCAAGGGTATTAGCTTAACATGACTAGATCTACAGAAACCTGATTCTTTTAGTTTCTAGGGTTCACAAAGTTTCTATTGTTAACTTTGCTCATTTGAGCTCAAACCTGGTGATTCATCTCATTTTTACCCACCATTTGATCCTGTTAAATTTCACAGTAAGTGGGTAAATTTATCTTGCCCAAACATCCATCAAACACCTTCTGGTGAAATGGTAAAGTTACTGTTTTCACCATTTTCACAATTTCCCTTGCCTCCAAATTTTTACCACACCCTCTTACAGTGCCCAATCACCTCTAGTAAAAACCTCAGGTCCATAAGCCACTAGAAGATGGGGTAAAACCTCCATTTTCACCTCTGGACAGCCCTGGCAGGAACATTTCTACCCTCTCCTCTTACTCTACCCTTCTCCCGGGGCATCCAATGCATTTTCCCCTAGCCTAGGTGCCCCTAGATCCCCCTAGACACCTTTGGTCACGCATAAAACGCTGTTGGCATGCCATGGCATGCCAAACGCATGCTCTGGAGCACGCTACAGTGCCGACAGGCACTGTAGCCATTGCCCACTGCATGGCTCTGGTGGCCTCAAGTCTCCCCCATGCGCCACTTGGTCCCCCTCGGCGGCCCTAGACACCTTTGGGCGCGCACAAAACGCCATTGGCATGCCAAACGCATGCTCTAGAGCACGCAACAGTGTGACAAGCACTGTAGCCGTTGCCCACTTCATGGCTCTGGCGGCCTGGGGCCTCCCCACGCGCCACTTGGTCCCCCTCGGCGTCCACGCCACGCCACCTTGTTGGCCCCCTCCTCTCTCCTCCTCCTTCTACCTCCTCCGCGCATGCCTGATGCCGCCCCCTCGGCTAACCACGGGGCTCGCACGGGCACGCTCCCCCACCCCTCTCTCCTCTCCCTCTGGTCGTGGGCGACGCCCAGGAACACCGTGGACCCATTTCCTCTCTCCCCTGAGCCCTCCAGCGAGCGCCACGACCTCGCTGGCGCATAAACCCTGGATGGACTCGCGTCCACCTATAAAGGGCCTTCCCCCGAGCCTTCTCTTCCCTCTGGTCCGTCTCTCCTTCTCCCAATTGAGCTCCCATGCCCAGTGCCCTTCGTTTTGAGGCTCGGGCACTCGCGATCGACCGGAGCATCGCCGCGGCGTTGCCACCGTCGATCTCGAGGTAGCAAGCCCCTCCGGGCCTCCTTTACGTTCGGTTGTTCCTCCGTCGTTGCTCTGACGCGATTCCCCTCATTCCGTCCTCTTTGCAGCTCGAGACGGCCCTGACGACCTCCTCTCGAAGCTCCTCCACCGCAGGTTCTTCGTTGCCGGCGACTCCGGCCACCTCTGGTGCTCCCTCCACCTCCAGGGGATCGACGGCTCGACCCCAAGTCCATCCTCGCTCTCACCTGCCACCACCATGCCCCGCGCCGCCACTGGTGAGGTCCTCCCCGTCCTGTCCCGAGGTGGGAGAAGCACCCGATAGGGGGGTCCCACCTGTCGGCCTCTCACCTCCCCTCCCATGCTCTCTCTCCCCTTGCGGTTGCCGACAGCCGGGCCCCGCGTGTCAGGTTTGAACCTGGCCGCGCGCGTGGCTGGATGGCTGGCCAGCTGGGCCGGCCCAGCTGCTAGCCGCCTCTGGCCCAGGCATAGAGGCCCTCTTCCCCCCTTTTTTTACTTTTTATGGGGATTTTTCTAAAAATCCCACAGATTAGAATAAAAATCCAATTCCAAATATTTTTCCACCTAAAATCTTAGAATATTCCAAAGAATTTAATAGTGCCATTTGTGAAAGATGTTGAAAACTTTTTTTGTACTGTTTATTTTAAAAACCCTTTTTGGCATTTTTAGCCACTGTTAAAAATAGTTTTTAAAACCTTTTTCATAGCAAAATCTTGAACAAATATTTTTAGTATAGTTTTTAGTAATTATGAGAGTAGGGTAGCATTTTAATAATAGCTTTGTGTGCTCTGTTTTTTGTGTGATGCTTATTTTTATCTCTATTTGTTGTGATGATTGATTGCGCTATTGACGAGGGAGTTGGACCCGAAGACTTTGAAGACCCCGAGGACTTTGTTGAGCCAGGCAAGCAGCCCTTTGACCATATTAAGAAACCATTTTCATTGCATGTCATATAGCACTTTACTTTCATTATACTTGATCATGTGGAATAGTAGCCACTTCGGTGGGTTGCTTACTGACATTTTTATCGTTGACACTTGCATCGTGCATGACCCTACCACCTTATGAGGGTTGTGCGGGTGGGTGTAGATAGGATGCTAGTAGATGCTACGCAAGTGGGGGTGGGATTTATGCATGGTGATGAAGATGAGGCAATGATTTCAAAGACTTTTCGAAAACCCCGTCGGGTGCCACTAATGCCCGAGGGAGATGATGATGAGTTGATGGGTGACCACTTGAGAAAGAAGTGGTGTGTCGGAACAAGTTAAGGGTGTGTTTTCGAAAACGGATTAGATTTAAGATTTGTCCACCGTCCCAACCTTACATGTGCGACCACAATACCCCTTATGGGACATGGCTTTGTTGATTAATATGGTTGGTGCTAACAGGGAGCCCGCATTACCAGTGGCGAGAGTGAAGTGGTCACTCGCAAGACGGGGTCGTCCCGGAAGTGGAAGGCCATGTGCTGTCTTTACAGGCACCGGGCACACCATTGCGTGCCCTCATGGATGATACGTGTGATGTATATCATGAGGGATGGCACCAACGAGTGGACTCTTTGTTTAGTATAACCATGGGAAAGGCATTGTTCGGGTGCTTACCTCGGGTATGTAATATACCACGAGTCGTGGATGACACGGAAGTTCCCCGAGTCTTGTGGGTGAAGCGCGCAACCTCTACAGAGTGTAAAACTATTGGAATAGCCATTTCCACGGTCAAGGACAGGTGGGTGGTGCTGCTTAGACTATGCCCATGTGTTTTCGCAAACTTGGTGTGTGTACGGGAGACAAGAGTATGATGCTTGAGACAAGTCTGAAGACTTGATGTGATGAATGAACATGAGATGTTCAACCCCTGCTTATGATGATATTTGTAACTTGTTCATATGGATATCTACCAACTCTTAATGCATGCTTACTTAAGTTACTTAATCATGTCATTTTATTCAAAATTAGCTTTCTGCAAAATACCTACTTAGTGCTATATCATGCATTGTTATTGCCTTGTTCCAAACATGGGATGCTTGCGAGTACATTCAAAGTACTCATTGGTTTGCCACTGGTTATTTAATTGTCTAGGCATGGAAGAACAGGAGTACGATGAAGAGTTCGTTGGTGACGAACATGCAAACTAGGACGCTTCCCGTCAGAATGCCTGTAGGTTAAGGCAGATGGCAATGGGTTCATGCTTTTGATCAAGATTTCCGTTGTTTGTTCTGTTTAAGTGTTTGGCCAATGTGGCCCTATCTATGTAAGACTAGACTTTCAGGGTCTTTATTTGTGTAAGACGCTAAATGTGGATGTAAGACTCTTGTTATTCAGCTTCTATGTGTTGAGTGAGCATTGATCTCTGGGATCACTGTACATGTGCATTTGGTGATCACGACTTATGAGTCGGGGTCCCCACAGAGCTGGTATCAGAGCCATCCTGACTGTAGGAAACACTTAGTTAGCATGGACGTTAGTTAGGATAAAACTGCTTTCAAAAACTTCACCTAGCACCTATACTTAGGAATTCTGTACTATTTACCTCTTCTATTCTTCACATAACACTCTGCTGACTCTCCTCCCTTCAAACCTTTGTAGATGGCCGTCGTACCCGAGGCCTTCCTGACATCCGGCTTTCCCTTACTCCTTGGGGATAGCCTGAAGAAGTGCCAGTTTCGCCAACCACCTGTTTTCCTCTAACACGAGCACTGGGTCGATGCCGTCACGAGGGAGTACCACTTGGATGTGGTCATGAAGGCAAACGACTCCCCAACCAGTTGGTTCTTTGAAGGACCACAGATGGAGACCATGATACTCGCAGTTGAGTCAGCTACACGCAAGGCACTTCTGCACCTATGAGACATCATTCCAGAGATGGCTAATGAGCCTACTACTCGCTACCTTCCTTTCAAAAAGGTGGGGAGAGTTGGACACTAGTTCCGACCTAGGAGGATAGCACACCACTCAGGTTCTAGACCTACTTTAGCCTCTTTGCCGATAGTCTGGTTCACCACTTGATTAAGGAGTCCGTGAAGCTCCGCGAGGAACTTCACCACACCCGAGAGCTACTTAGGCAAGACAAGACGAAGCCAGACAAGATCAAGAAGGATGGAGCCCCGAGGGACGACCAGCTGTCACTTACAGAGGGGGAGTACCCCCATCTAGAGATGCACCCACACGTCGTCATCGCATGAGTGCAAAGTAGTACCGTGAGCTCTTCACCGCCCCGCCAGCAAAGTGTCATCGGGATGGACCTCCTCGCTCCCCGACCCCTTCGACCAGGAATGATGCCTGTTTAGATGATGAACAGGAGGAAGACCAGAAGGAGTGTGACTACGAGACCAAGCACTCCACCACCTGAGTCCGAGAACCCTTAGGGTAGGATCAGTCATGTACCCCTCATGCGAAGTCGAGTCCGTGTAATGGTTCATATGAAACTATGTGTGCTTGTTGATTGTTTTGTTGTTTGTGTTCCGATGCAAGTCACGCTTTTGCCTTAGGCAACATGTAAGCGACTCCATCGTCTATCTTAATATGGTCTTTCGGCCTTTGTTTTACCACACTTGCACTCGACCAACCCCCTTAGGCGCACTTTTCCATTGTTGCTTTTCCTATCGTCTGTCCCAGTTGTTTGACTTGGCTGCTCCAAACAGGATGGTGACTACTACCCGCAACAACTCCTTTGCCAACCCTGAAGCTGGCAATCCAAGCCAGCAACAGGGAGCTGGTGGGAATTTTCACGCTGGAGGACACCAGGAGCAGCCACAAGGCAACATTCCCCCGCCACCGCCTCCACCGGAGAACATGACCATAGCTCAGTTTCTCCAAGTTTTCTGGGAGGAACGCCAAGCCAACAATGCTGCTATTCAGCAGATGGCTCAGCCCTTGTGAACAACCAGCAGCAAGGCAGGAACGGCAATGGACGCTCCACTCTGTCTGAGTTCATGAGGATTCGCCCCCAACCATCACCGAGACTGTTGAACCCTTGGATGCTGACAACTGGATCCGCACCATCAAGGATCTCCTTGCATTCGTCAATTGCAATGAGGACCATGAGAGGGTGCTTTATGCCTCTCACTGCCTTGGAGGTACCGCCCGAGCTTGGTGGGATGGATTCAAGGTCATGCAAGGTGAGCATGTGATCACTTGGAATGACTTCAAGGAAGGATTCCGCACCACCCACATTCCTTCTGGGGTCATGGCTATCAAGAAGAGAATTCTGAGCGCTGAAGCAAGGAAGTAGATCTGTCAAGGAGTACCTGCAGAAGTTCAACCAGCTATCAAGGTATGCACCTAAAGATGTCAACACGGAGGCTGCCAAGAAGGAACGCTTCATGGAGGGACTTCAACAGACCCTGTAGTATCAGCTCATCATCTGCGACTGTCGCACCTTCTTTGACATGGTGAACAAGGCCCTCATGCTGGAAGACAGGCGTCATGCCATAGACGACACACGCAAGTGTAAGATGATCAGCAAGGGTAGCTCCAGGAACTAGAAGCCTCGCCCGTGGCAGCCAGCCCCAGCCAAACCGACCTATCAGCCACATCAGGCTAGACCTCCTGCGCCTCGTCCGAGCTACCAGCCTCAGCAGTATGCCAATCCCAGGCCAGCTTACAACAACCCCAATAACAACAATGGCGGCAGAAACTACAACAACAACCCTCGGCAAGTCACTTGTTTTGGGTGTGGTCAGTCTAGACACATCTCTAAGCTATGCCCCAACAAGAAGCCCGATGCACCGCGCCCCAATGTGCCAGCTCAAGGTCAAGGCCATGGAGCACCACTAAGAAACCCAGATCCCCACAATCAGCCCAACAATGGCAAGGGTCGTGTGAATCACGTCACCAGAGAGGAATCCCAGGAAGACCCGGACGTCATACTGGGTACGTTCCTCATCAAGTCAACCCCAGCAACAATATTGTTTGATTGTGGAGCTTCGCATTCTTTTGTCACCCAAAAGTTTGCATTAGAGAGTGGCATGAAACCTACACCCCTGGGTAGTCATATGTTGATACAAACCCCAGGATCAGTTATGAAGTCTGGTATAGGTTGTAAAGGAGTCGAGATTAACATCAATGGGGTAGACTTCCTAGCAGACCTCATAGTTCTGCATTCACCAGGCTTGGACGTCATCCTTGGCATGAATTGGTTAACCAAGCACCAAGGCTTGTTAGACTGTGCCAAGAGGATTGTCACCATGACCAATAGTCAAGGAAAGGAAGTCAAGTATGTCCCCAACCCTACCTCCCCTCAAGCCCCTCAGGCTAACTGTCTGTCAGGAGTTGAGTTGGATCAAGTGCCGGCGGTATGTGAGTATCCGGATGTATTTCCTGATGAGCTGCCCGGAATGCCTCCTGGCCACAACATTGAGTTCATCATCGAGCTAATGCCTGGATCCAGGCCCATCTATAAGAAGCCCTATAGGATGGGGTCCGAAGATTTGGATGAATTGAAGAAGCAACTGGCAGAGCAACTTAGAAAAGGATTCATTCGCCCTAGTGCTTCTCCTTGGGGATCACCTGTCCTATTTGTGTCAAAGAGGGACGAACTATTAGACTCTGTGTCGATTACCGATCTCTTAGTGAAGTCACAATAAAGAACAAGTACCTACTCCCCAAGATTGAAGACCTGTTTGATCAGTTGAATGGAGCCAAGGTGATTTCCAAGATCGACCTTAGGTCTGGGTACTATCAGCTGAAGATCAGACCCCAAGACATTCCGAAGACGACATTTGTAACCCGGTATGGCCTGTATGAATACACGGTCATGTCATTTGGGTTAACCAATGCCCCTGGCTACTTCATGTACATCATGAATAAAGTTTTCATGGAGTACTTGGACAAGTTCGTTGTTGTCTTCATTCATGACATCCTCGTCTTCTCCATGTCTGAAGAAGAGCATGAGCAACACTTGAGATTAGTCCTAGACAAGCTTCGAGAACACCAGCTTTATGCCAAATTCAGCAAATGTGAATTCTGGCTGCATGAAATTGGATTCTTGGGTCATGTGTTGAGTGTAGAAGAATTATCAGTGGATCCTGCCAAGATTGAAGCCGTGACTGAATGACAATCCCCAACCACCGTGAAGGAAGTCAGGAGTTTCCTCGGACTCGCGGGATATTACCGCAAGTTCGTGGAAGGGTTCTCGAGCATTTCCCAACCCATGACCCAGCTTTTGAAGTAGGACAAGAAGTTCGATTGGACAGCCAAGTGCGAGGAAAGCTTCCAGGAGCTCAAGAAGAGATTGACCATGGCCCCAATTTTGGCCACCCTCGATATTCACAAGGAGTTTGTGATATATTGTGATGCATCGAGAACCGGGCTTGGAGGTGTTCTGATGCAAGAATGCAGACTTGTAGCATATCCATCCAAACATCTATGCCCTCGTGAAGAGAACTACGCTACTCATGATCTTGAGTTGGCAGCCGTGGTTCATGCCTTGAGAACATGGCGACATTACCTTCTGGGGAAGCGATGTGAGATATACACAACCCACAAGAGTTTGAAGTATATTTTCACCCAAAGGGAATTGAACACGAGGCAGCAAAGATGGTTGGAGTTGATCAAGGATTACGACCTCAGTGTTCAATACCACTCCGGAAAGGCCAACGTGGTAGCAGACGCCTTAAGCAGAAAGGCTTGTTACTTGAAAGCCATAATTAAGGAAAGGCTACCCGTCCTATATGAAGAGCTTGAAAGCTTTGGCTTGGAACTAGTTGTACCCGGATTCCTTGCCATCCTCAAAGCAAGGCCTACCTTGATGGATGATATCAAAGGAGCTCAGAAGGGACACGAGAGCATTGAAGGCATTAAGAGGAAGATCAAGGCAGGCAAGGCCCCAGGATTCTTAGTGGATGAACAAGGAGTTGTATGGTTTGGGAATCGCATCTGCGTACCCAACAAAGAGGAGATCAAGAACTTGATCTTGCAAGAAGCTCATGACACTCCATACTCCATCCATCCCGGAGGAACCAAGATGTACCAAGACCTCAAGGCAAGATTCTGGTGGCATGGCATGAAACGGGAAACAGACACATTTGTCGCTAAATGTGACATATGCTAGAGAGTTAAAGCTGAGCATCAGCGACCCGCTGGACTACTGCAACCTCTCAAAGTGCCTGAATGGAAGTGGGACAAAGTCGGGATGGATTTCATCACCAGATTACCAAGGTCAAGCAAAGGGCATGATTCTATTTGGGTCATTGTCGACCACCTGACCAAGGTAGCCCACTTCATTCTCGTCAGGACCACCTATGATGGAAGCTAGATCGCAAACCTCGACATCAACCACATTGTAGCCTTCACAGAGTTCCAAAGGAAATTGTGTCGGATCGAGGAACCCAGTTCACCTCAAGATTCTGGAAGAAGTTTCAAGAAGCTATGGGAATTAAGCTCTCCTTCAGCACTGCTTTTCAACCCCAGACCGATGGGCAAACGGAGCGAGTAAATCAGATACTCGAAGATATGCTCCGCGCTTGTGTTTTGGCATATGGATCCAACTGGGAAGATTGCCTACCATTTGTCGAGTTCTCCTACAACAACAACTATCCGTCAAGTCTTCACATGGCACCATTTGAGGTGTTGTATGGACGCAAGTGTCGTACTCCCCTCAACTGGTCAGAGACTAGAGAAGGGTTAGTCTTTGGACCAGATATCCTCCGTGAGGTAGAAGAGCAAGTTCAACTCGTCCAAGAATGTCTGGAGACCACCAAATCAAGACAGAAGAATTACACTGACTCCCACCGCCGAGAAGTGAGCTTCAAAATGGAGATCATGTCTATCTTCAAGTCACACCTCTTAAAGGAACCAAGCGTTTCCACGTCAAAGGAAAGCTTGCACCCAGATACATCGCCCCCTTCAAAGTCACTGCAAGACGAGGAGAAGTTGCCTATCAGCTAGAGCTACCTTTCGAGCTATCGGATGTGCACAACGTCTTCCATGTGTCACAACTCCGGAAGTGCCTCAAAGTTCCCAACCGCCCCGACCTCTACAAGGACATCGACCATCAAGCCATCAATCTTCATCTAGACCTCACTTATCGTGAGAGGCCAGTTCGCATTCTGGATGAGGCAAAACGTTGCACCTGGAGCCGCACCTTCAAGTACTTCAAGGTCTAATGGAGCAACCACTCTGAAGCTGAAGCAACCTGGGAGCGTGAAGACTATCCTAGATCTGAGTTTCCTTATATTTTTAGCGCTTAGCCTAGGAATCTCGGGGACAAGATTCTTGTAAGGGGGTAGGTCTGTCACACCCTGTGTTTGTATCACCTTGTTATGCTTGGATTTACAAAATTTGGGACCAATTAAAACTCTTTCAGTGCTTGTGCTTGTTTGATTTGGTGATTGTTGATTGTTTGCTTGTTGTGTATGGCACTCTTAGATTCTATCCCTCTCCATATTCACCTTCCTTGACCCACATTTCTTGCCCAATGATCATGCCATGTGAATAGTGCGCAAAACTATTTTTATCAAATTTTATTTTGACCAGAAAGGATTTATTAAAATTAGGTTTTCAAAACCCCCTGAAATGAGGTTTGCACTGCAAGTCCGCAAATTGGGTGGATCATTCTTCCCCAAAAGCTTTACTTCAAACCTACTATATATAAGACTTCCCAAACGACCAAATATTAATTTTAAAGATTATTTTAATATTTTATTAAAAGGCTTTTTCTTAAGACCAGAAACAGATTTTCATAGGGAAAAATTATTTAAATGCTTTCAAAATATTTGACGAAATTTAGGGAGACTCAGTGGACATATATTTTCCATATATATGAGTTTCAACACATGGTCATGTTCAAATCATGGGTAAAACCACTCAAAACCCTTTCTGTCCAAATCTAAAAATATTCTCAATAAATTCCAGGAAAATTCTTGCAAGTCAACACTATCATAGGAGATGATCTTTCAAAGTTTCATCTCAATCCATGTTGATTTGGTTCATCAAACTATTCCAAACCCCTTCCTGTCCAGATTCAAATTTGAACAACTTTACATTGTGAAGTTTCTCCCCTTGACCCCAAACTTTGTGGACATGTTCTAATCACCCAAAAAATGATGCTACACTAAGTGGTGCATCAAGGGTATTAGCTTAACATGACTAGATGTACAGAAACCTGATTCTGTTAATTTCTAGGGTTCATAAAGTTTCTATTGTCTAATTTTCTTATTTGATCTCAAACCTGGTGATTCATCTCATTTTTACCCACCATTTGATCCTGTTAAATTTCACAGTAAGTGGGTAAATTTATTTTGCCCAAACATCCATCAAACACCTTCTGGTGAAATGGTAACACTACTTATTTCACCATTTTCACCATTTCCCTTGCCTTCAAATTTTTACCACACCCTCTTACAGTGCCCAATCACCTCTAGTAAAAACCTCAGGTCCATAAGCCACTGGAAGATGGGGTAAAACCTCCATTTTCACCTCTGGACAGCCCTGGCAGGAACATTTCTACTCTCTCCTCTTACTCTACCCTTCTCCCGGGGCATCCAATGCATTTTTCCCTAGCCTAGGTGCCCCTAGATCCCCCTAGACACCTTTGGTCATGCATAAAACGCCGTTGGCATGCCGTGGCATGCCAAACGCACGCTCTGGAGTACGCTACAGTGCCGACAGGCACTGTAGACATTGCCCACTGCATGGCTCTGGCGGCCTCAAGCCTCCCCCACACGCCACTTGGTCCCCCTCGACGTTCGCGCCATGCCACCTTGTGAACCCCCTCCTCTCTCCTCCTCCTTCTCCCTCCTCCGCGCATGCCTGACGCCGCCCCGCTCGGCCAACCGTGGGGCTTGCACGTGCATGCTCCCCTGCCCCTCTCTCCTCTCCCTCTGGTCATGAGGGACGCCCAGGAACGCCGCAGGCCCATTCCCTCTCTTCCTCGAGCCCTCCAACGAGTGCCATGACCTCGCCAGCGCACAAACCCTCGGTGGACTCACGTCCACCTATAAAGGGGCTTCCTCGAGCCTTCTCTCCCCTCTGGTCCCTCTCTCCCTCTCCCAATTGAGCTCCCATGCGCAGTCCCCTTCATTTTGAGGCTCGAGCACTCAGGACCGACCAGAGCATCGCCGTGGCGTCGACACCGTCGATCTCGAGGTAGCAAGCCCCTCCGGCCCTCCTTACCTTCGGTTGTTCCTCCCTCGTCACTCTGACGCAATTCCCCCTCATCCCCGTCCTCTTTGCAGCTCGAGACGGCCCCAACGACCTCCTCCCGAAGCTCCTCCGCCGTAGGTTCTTCGTTGCCGGCGACTCCGGCCACCTCCGATGCTCCCTCCACCTCTAGGGGATCGGCGGCTCGACCCTGAGTCCATCCCCGCTCTCACCTTCCATCGTCGTTGCCCGCGCTGCCGCTGGTGAGCTCCTCCTCGTCCTGTCCCGAGGTGGGAAAAGGACCTGACATGAGGGGCCCACCTATCGGCCTCTCACCTCCCCCTCCCGCGCTCTCTCTCCCCTCGCGGTCGCCGACAGCCGGGCCCCGCGTGTTAGGTTTGAACCTGGCCACGCGCGTGGCTAGCTAGCTGGCCAGCTGGGCCAGTCCAGCTACTGTCCACCTCTGGCCCAGGCACAGAGGCCCTCTTCCCCTTTTTTTCTTTTTTCTTTTTATGGGTATTTTTCTAAAAATCCCGCAGATCAGAATAAAAACCCAATTCCAAATATTTTTCCACCTAAAATCTTAGAATATTCCAAAGAATTTAATAGTGCCCTTTGTGAAAAATGTTGAAAACTTTTTTGTATTATTTTATTTTAAAAAACCTTTTGGCATTTTTAGCCACTGTTAAAAATAGTTTTGAAAACATTTTTCATAGCAAAATCTTAAACAAATATTTTTAGTAATTATCAGAGTAGGGTAGCATTTTAATAATAGCTATGTGCGCTATGTTTTTGTGTGATGCTTATTTTTATCGCTATTTATCGCGATGACAGATTGCGCTATTGACGAGGGAGTTTGACCCGAAGACTTTGAAGACCCCGAGGACTTTGGTGAGCCAGGCAAGCGGCCCTTTAACCATATTAAGAAACCATTTTCATTGCAAGTCATATAGCAATTTACTTTCGTTATACTTGATCATGTGGAATAGTAGCCACTTCGGTGGATTGCTTCCCGACACTTTTACCGTTGACACTTGCATCGTGCATGACCCTACCACTTTATGAGGGTTGTGTGGGTGGGTGTAGATAGGATGCTAGTAGATGATACACAAGTGGGGTGGGATTTATGCATGGTGATGAAGATGATGCAGTGATTTCAAAGACTTTTCGAAAACCCCGTTGGGTGCCACTAATGCCCGATGGAGATGATGATGAGTTGATGGGTGACCACTTGAGAAAGAAGTGGTGTGCCGGAACAAGTTGAGGGTGTGTTTTCGAAAACGGATTAGATTTAAGATTTGTCGACCATCCAACCCTACATGTGCGACCATGATACCCCTTATGGGACGTTGCTTTGTTGATTACTATGGTTGGTGCTAACAGGGAGCCCGCATAACCAGTGGCGAGAGTGAAGTGGTCACTCTCGAGACGGGGTCGTCCCGGAAGTGGAAGGCCATGCGATGTTTACAGTCACCGGGCACACCGTTGCGTGCCCTCATGGATGATACGTGTGATGTATATCATGAGGGATGGCACCAACGAGTTTACTCTTTGTTTAGTATCACCATGGGAAAGGCATTGTTAGGGTGCTTACCTTGGGTATGTAATATACCGCGAGTCATGGATGACACGGAAGTTCCCCGAGTCTGATGGGTAAAGCGCACAACCTCTGCAGAGTGTAAAACTATTTGAATAGTCGTGTCCACGGTCAAGGACAGTTGGATGGTGCTGCTTGGACTATGTCTAGGTGTTTTTGCAAACTTGGTGTGTGTGTACGGGAGACAGGAGTATGATACTTGAGACAAGTCTGAAGACTTGATGTGATGAATGAACATGAGATGTTCAACCCCTGCTTATGATGATATTTGTAACTTGTTCATATGGATATCTACCAATTGTTAATGCATGCTTACTTAAGTTACTTAATCATGTCATTTTATTCAAAATTAGCTTTCTGCAAAATACCTACTTAGTGCTATATCATGCATTGTTATTGCCTTGTTCCAAACATGGGATGCTTGCGAGTACATTCAAAGTACTCATTGGTTTGCCACTGGTTATTTAATTGGCCAGGCATGGAAGAATAGGAGTACGGTGAAGAGTTCATTGGTGACGAACATGCGAACTAGGACGCTTCCCAGTCAGAATGCCTGTAGGTTAAGGCAGATGGCAATGGGTTCATGCTTTTGATCAAGATTTCCGTTGTTTGCTCTGTTTAAGTGTTTGGCCAATGTGGCCCTATCTATGTAAGACTAGACTTTCAGGGTCTTTATTTGTGTAAGATGCTAAATTGTGGATGTAAGACTCTTGTTATTCAGCTTCTGTGTGTTCAATGAGCATTGATCTCTAGGGTCACTGTACACGGGCATTCGGTGATCACGACTTATGAGTCGGGTTCCCCACAACTTGCACTGCTCCTCGTCATCCATGAAGCTCCAAAAATACCTATGTATGCATATGAGGGGAGTGTCAAGTAGTATACCTTCCTCGAAGGGGTAAAGTGAACATGTGTAAAGGAGATGATTCACCTTTATGTATGAGAAGTAGTTGTGGAACATGTCACTTGCCAAACGGACTCTCGCCATGCTGATGTCCATTGGATTCTCCGCATCATCCACTCCCCCTTGGGAAAGATCCATCCTCGGATCAAGATCCAAATCACCATGGGAAGTAGATGGCGTCGCCCTGTAGAAGTGGACGATCGGCAAGTACTCATCATCGTCAAGCTCTAAAAGGGCACTCTCCAATGTCTCACCGTCTAGTAATTCCTAGGAAAGAAGCAAATACGACAAGCACTTGGAAAAACAAATGTGGTTAGCGTTAGTGCATAACCAAGCATTCAAGTGGTGAATCACCGCACAAGTGTTGTCATCATGTATAACATATGGTGTGATAAGGGATTGTGACATAGCATGTAAGCATACAAATTGAGCGCAAGCAAAGTTATGAAGCTCAATCCAAGTAGCATGCATCACAAGTAATGTGTCCAAGTCAGCAAGATCATCAATAAGCATAACATGGGTGCACTCACTACAAGATGCAAGGAAAGGAGACAAAAGACAATGAGCAACACAAAACATGTGAGAGGCATGGCCATGGTTGTCATCAACCACATAAAAGGAGCACATCGGTGATGCAACATAAACAAGTATAGTGATCATGTCATGCAAGCTAGTAGTGTGAAGATGCAACATACTAGAAGAACTCATGGCAATCATGTCATATGAGAAAATAGTGGGCGTACCTAATGCACATGACATATCACAAGCACAGAAACAAAACATGATCAAGACATCATCGTAGGCACGGGGAACAAAGCAAACATGGCAATAACAAGGAATATCTCCGTCAAGCATGCAAACACACATACAAGTCATACAATCAAGTGTAGTGGGAGATGCAAAGCATGGGTCACAAATGCATGGCAATGGCATATAAATGAGCATATCATGCAAAGTGAACATATCAATATGGGTAAAGGATATATAGCGGAGAATAAGCCATAACCATGTGAGAGCCATGTAGAAGAGGTGCACGTAGTCCTTGCACGAGGGGAATGATTGGAGACACATTCCGGTGAATCCCAAAGCATTGGTGCTCTCAAGAGCTCTTTTCATCAACTCATGGGATTGTGAGGTTGAAAAGTGTTCATGAGTACCCACACACAAGAAAGAAAAAGGAAAAATGGTGTGCGTGTGGTATATGTATACATCATCCGTTAGGTTGTGCATGTGCTTGTGTTTGTTAGCGCAAAATTTACAATGCTCAAATAAATGAGATGCATGGTATAGGAATACGTCATCCATCATGCAATTATAGTTATTATGCTCAACATGATTGGGATGCAATTTGTAGCAAGTATGTGGCACAAGCATTTGATGCATATCAATGGCAAGCATATTGTGCACACAAATATGGTGATCTTGCAAAGTGTAGGATGGAACACAATCTCCTAATATGTATGAGGAAACTATAGGGGTCTCTTCATGTGCAATAGCGGAAGCATAACTCGGAGAATATGGACAACATCCAAAACAATGCATGTCCAAAGCATGGTGTTCATGGCATGGCATATGAGAACAATTGCGCAAATGATGCAAAGGTAGCATGGAATGTCATCACAAGAAAAGTGCCAATAACCATGGGCTTGTCATCTATGCCATATGTGCAAATTGGATTTATTTTAATGGCATATGCATAGTTACTACGATGAGATTACAAATATGCAATATGGGTGATCTCATGCATAGCATATGACGAGTCAAGCGGATTGTCAAACATGATGTGACCTATAGAGTTCTCACAAGAAATCCTATGCATCACTAGTAGTAGACTCCACATGAGAATCGTCAAACATATCATAAATGGGCAATTCATCACATGAGGAAGTCACATAATCATGAAGCATGGCAATAAGTGGATCGACATCATGCAAGCAATCAATGTCCACTACTGGGACAAGAGCATCACCTTCACCTATGTTACTTTTGTCATTCCAAACACGTGGTGTAGGTGCGGTGGCATAGACCCATTCGTGGTCATCTTCATCGTGATGGAACCATGTGGGGAGGGTGCATCATATTCCACCATGGCCATTGTTTTGTCCAAAGGAAGGACGAAGTCATCGAGGATTGGCGCGTCATCGTGTATGGGACCTAGCACCAAATGAGAAGACACAATAGGAGTAGAGGGTAAGTTGTTAGAAATCATAGTGGCCTCACGTGCCATCTCAACTACCTCACTCACTAAGTGTTGTGGCTAACTCACTCCCTCTAGGTAGTTGCACTCATACTCACATATGGTGGAGTCACTCATCTCACTCAAGTGGTGGGGGTTGTGGCTCTTCTCACATGGGAATTGTGGCAACTCATCATATATGGCGCTAGTGGTGAAGGCACTCTCACTCTCAATATGGTGGCATAAGTCTCTCAACTCATCTCCAAATGTTGCCATGGTCGAAGGGAAAAACACATGCTCAACCATCTCGTCACTGTCGCCGTGGATGAAGGCCAAAGATGACACATCATCATTCTCGCCTCCAAGGATGGAAGTGTCATCCTTGCTCACCACCTTGTCGTTTGCCTCCAAAGCATGTGCCTTGAGTGGCTCCATAGCCGTAGTCATCGCCGCGCCGTCTTCAAAAAGAGTCGTGGTAGACTCGGCATCGCCAATGCCACAAAGAGGGGTGGCGGTGAAGTCGAACTTGAGAGCATCGTCTTGGAGCTCGTCGGGCTTGGACATCTTGGTCGTACCATCCTCATGCTCGTCGTCATGGAGCGTGGTCATCGTGAAGTGCGCACGGAGTGGAGAAGCCTTGGCCTTAAGTTCTTGTTCCACCTTGAGAGCACCAATGTAGAGTTCGTCGAGAGACTCATAGTTGTTGTTGAAGATAGGCTTGGCGATGTCGTTGTTCAATCCCATCATGAAGTAGAACTTCATCCAGATGGGTTCGGTCATGCTAGCTCGTCCCAAGGCTTTCTTCATCTTCATGAAGTACTCATCGATGGACTTGGATCCTTGTATGTTGTTCCCAATTGGCATTGCAGATGTTCCGTGTAGGTGGAAGGCACAAACTCTCTCCGCATCGCTTTCTTCATCTTGGACCAACTCATGTCGAACCTCTTCAAAGATGTGTGAAGCCACCATGTCGACGCGTCGCCGTGGAAGTTTCTTGTGGCACACTTCACTTGATCTTGGGAAGGGACTTGAAGTAGCTTGAGGTAGTGGTCCATCTTGCGCTCCCACTCGAGATACTCCTCGGGGTCTTAACTCCCATAGAAAGGAATGTCATGGTCGATGTCGAGGTCGTAGTAGATCATGGAAGTCGCGGACTTGAGTTTGGGGAGCTTCTCTTGAAGTGCTTGTTGGCAAAGATGCCTCATATCCAAAGGCAAAGATGCCTTGAAGTCACTTGGCGAAGATGCCAAAGTAGGTGGTGCAGCCATTGAGCGGTGGTTGGTGTCGAGCTCGTGACCTTCACACATGTTCTTTGTTGGACGCCTTGATGTTGGCATCGTTATTTCTTCATGTCGTTGATGGTGTCGATGCCGGTTTGAACTTGCCGAATATGGTAGCTCAGGAGTATGTGCACTTGAGCATCTTATCAAAGATGATGAAGACCTCTTGCGGTTCTTGATGAGGACCTTGAGCTCCTCCATTTGAGCGTGCATCTTGGAGTCGATGATGTTCTTCATGGCATCGAACTCGTCGTAGTGGTTGTAGACGGAAGGAGATGTGTCGTCCCTATCCATGGAAGCGCTCGAAAGGTGTGAGAATGAGATGCAATGAACATACCAAAGTTACCTCTTTCCGAAGTTGTAGATAGATCTCAAAAGACCACAATGTATGCAAGGAAAGAGTACACTCGGTGAAAAACCTTGTCCTATTCTCACAACCTACACAAATGGCTTATAGTGGAGCTCAGTGGGGTTAGTGGCACACAAATAAAGCAAAATGAAGTCCAAGATATTGTACATGTTGAAATAAATCCAATGGACTCAAAATGCAAAGGAAGTGATCACAAATATAGAGGATGACAATAGAGAAACACACGCAGTGGGATAATAGGAATTGTGCAACTATAGGGATGAGCAAAGCTCGTGTTGCACAAACACAAGGAGAGGCGCTAGCTTATTGCACGTTTGGGTACGATTCACCACTTGGCACCAATCCTATTTATGCAAGCAAAATGTTTCCTATTCCAAGTATCCTCATGCACAAGTATCTCTTATCATGCTCAACTCTTTTTGCTTATAAGCTTTGATCTTTCTTTCTTGCTTAGAAGCTTTTTTTGACTCTTCTCTTCCTTTCCACTATTCTTATTGAGCCTCAACCAACTATATGAGACAAGTATCACAATATATGCACGGGAGCAAGCAATTGCATGATATGATATTTCCAATGATGCAACAATATGATATCGTATCACTATAGTGCACAAGTTTTCGTGAAGCCCGTCAATACTCGGATAGTTAGTCTCAATAGGTATGAAGATAATCCCAAAGATGGTGGGGCTATCAAGATGTAATGGCAAGGAAGGAAAAGTGTATAACAGAATGGATACCTTTGTCACACTTAACCTTTCACGAAGTCGGGAGTAACCGGCCTTGCTTCCGGTTGAAGATGTATCAAAGGATGGATGGTCGTCGTCGATGTCGAACGTCGGTGGTCGATGTAGATGATAGACCAGTACAAGTCATTGGTGGTTGATAATGAATTAACCGTCCCTAAGTAGTCGAAACACCTTAGGAGACTCAAATCACAACTCAGGCAACCACAAATCAAATGGGAACCAAAATGGGTTAGGTTGCGGAAGTCTATGGTGGTAATGCTGTAACACCCCAAAAATCGGATTATCGATTTTTGTGCTGTTAATCCTTCCTAGCTTTTCTCTCCCAATTTTTTCCTCTGGAATCTGGTAAGTAACCAGATGAATCCAGACAATACCCAACTTCTCAGTGCCTTTCCCATGCTATTGTCCCAGCCAACCTTTCGCCAGTAAACCCCGAACCTCATTCAAACCCTAGTTCCGAAATATTGGAACAGGGAATCCTACCTTTGTGTTTACAAAGGAGCTATCATTTTCCTTGCTCTGAAAAATCCCCCAACATTTCCAGAGATCCTCCTTCATCCATAAACCGTGGATATGCAAAAATATTGCCAAGTCATTTGCAATATTTTTCATTTATAATTAATTCCTTTTCTGCCAATTAAGGGAATTAAATCCAGGGAAATATCTATCCATCTCCAGAGTTCATGAAAACTTGTGGAGATATTCTTTATGATCATATTGAGCTCTCATAAAAATATTGGCCATAAGTAAATAGGGGAAATTGCCTTTTTCCTATTTAAAGTCAATATTCCAATTTGGGGCCTTCCCAAGGGACCTACCATTTTGGTAGCTAGGAAAAATTCCAAATAAATTGTGGAGATTTTTATATCCATATGTTCTCCATTTCCATCAAAATATCCGGTTCCTCAATTCAAAATTTCAGCACCACATCCATTTGCAAACTCTGTCCAGATATCCTGTTTGCAAAGGAAGTTCTCGATTCCTTTATCTCCTGGGCTAAAATTCTGCAGGGTGATTCATCATGATAAATTACCACTGTCCTCCAAAAATTAGCCCATCTCATCTAGTCAACCATCCTCCGCAATTTATCCAACTTTTTGTCCAGATTGGAGCAGTGTGAAGGAAGTACTATTTTTAATTATGCAAATAGTATGAAATTTGTATAGTGACTCCATATGCCTAAAATATTGGTCTCCACCAAATTTTGGCCAGTTTTATGTAGCCATTTCCCCCCAGCATCCTCATCTTCATTTCTGTCCAGTCTGGCACTTTGCAAAGGAGGTACTATCTAGAGTGGTCCAGTGGAGCTCAAACTTTGCCAAGATAATGACCTTAGTAGATGATCAAGCTCTGCTCAATATCAAGCCAAGAGGTGCATTGTGGTAACCACCCCACATCACAAACACTATGTTGTTGGCTTCTTGTTGAGCAAGGAGAAGTCACACCAGAGCTCCAGTGTCGTGTTTGAGGGGTCAAGTCAACCCAGGGAAGTGTGGAGAAGCCCCTAGACATGGTTTGGCGTCGAGCAGGGTGTGGCAACTTCGTGGCCACGCGGTGACCACGGGCAGAGCATGCCAAAACTGCACCCTGTGCATTGGAGTTGACGGGAGCGCGTCTACAACGAGCTCCAGCTTGTCCAGGAAAGTCGTAGAGTTTCCCATTGCGTGCGCACACCGTCTAGAGCCCTTTCCCCCTCTTCCCGTAGCTTCTGGCCGCCTCTGTCATTGTCCCGAAGCTCCGGACGGTGTCCCGAAGCTCCGGCCACCGTCCATCCCCTTCTCGAGCCTTCCCCGCGGCTATATAAGCGTCCCAGAGCTCTTCCCCGACCAGCATTCCCCATGCCCCTCCTCCAATCGAGCTCCTGGAGCTCTCTCCCTCCGCAATGGCCGAAGCCTCGCTGTCGATCCCCTCGGCCACCGCAGCCAGCGCCCGGCCCTCCCCTCCTCTCAACCGCGGCCGCCGACTTCCCCATGGATCAAAGGGCCGCCTCCGCCCTCAGCTTCTCCGGGGAAGCCCCACTGTAGCGGCACCGCGAGCGCCCGTTGGCCACCGCACTCCGGCCAGTGGCGACGATGGTGTAGCCTGCCTCGGTGGCTTAGTGACCACCCTCCGGCGTGGCATGGCACGCCGGTGCCAGAGAGATCGTCGGCCGGCCTCCGAGTGCTTCGAGGCAACCGCGACGCCGGCGGCCGGCTGCCCTTGTCCATGTCTCCAGTCGGGAGGAAGGGATGAAAGACCGGGAGGAGAGAGAGATTGGGTGGGACCCGCCCGTAAGCGAGACAGCGGCTGGGCCCAACCGGTTAAGTGGAGGTGGTATTTTGAGAGTATGTTTCCCTTGTCAAAAGCGTAATACTAGAAATACGCTTTCATTTTTAACCAGCCCGCACGAATCTACTATATTATGAACGTTCACTAGTTAAGAGCAAAAAGAAATAGTTTTTATTTATTTCCTGTCCGTATATCCGCGACCGTAGCCCCAATTGAGGTAAAACCAATGCCCACGTCTTCGACTCGTCGAGCCCGTTCCGATGACATTATTTTCATAGTGTGTTCACATTGTGAACATAACCGTTTTGCCCTTGCCCTATATTGGTCCCCTCTGTGAGAGATCTGTTTTTGATGAATTCTTTCGCGAGGTGATCGTACTTCTTCCCGGCATATTCATCGACCCCCACGCAAGCCAACCTCTTATCATGAGGTCCGAACTTGCGTGATGACTTTGCTTGCACTCTGTGTGTTTATCTATTACCTGTTAGTCTGCATTTGCATACACATGTGATGGCATCGGTATAGATTCCAGCATTACTTTTCACCGAATGTCATGTCTTGTTTGCATATTGCCATGCTAATAATATTGTTAGCAACATTGACATGCTAGTATTGTGATTTAATCTCATGCCACGATTATCGGTGCTATGATCTTGTTATGCTGTTAATAAATGATTGTTAGCGTTTACGAGGTAATGGTACGATGATGAGTATGTTGAGTTGGATTAATAAACTAAACCTAGTTAGTTGATCTTGAGTCACCTGTCCGGGCTTATCTGTGCAACCACATTTGCCGGTATGGGACGACCTTGACTTGGTCTGATCGCGTGCTCTTTCACCGGTGCCTCCAAAGAGGGAGGGTTATGCATGCATGCTACCCTGATTAGTTAGGCGGTGATAACCCTGTGAGCCCAGTTGTCGAGTGTTTATCCCGGGAGTCCCTGTTTGGGACAGTAGCCCCGTTTGGGTCTACATAGTTTGGCGACGACGGTGGCAGGTGTCATGAGGACACAGGGGCCACCCAAGTCAGACCTCCGGGGGAGGATGAGTGCCGGTGGTACGATGAAAGAGTCATAGGCCAGGCAGGTTTTGTTGAAGCAACGCTGGTCCACCCGAGTGGGATCACGAGGCCAGGTGCTTCATGGTGTGGGTAAAGTGTGCAACCTCTACAGAGTGTAAAAATCTATTCGAATAGTCGCATCCACTGTATTGGACAGCCCGTCCAGACCTCACTAGGTGTTCAACCATAATAATGTTGATAATGATGGAAGAACTCATCTGGTAGACATTAGATGATGTCAGGAATATGATATGTTAGCTAAGGGATGGCTATGAGATGAGTGGTCGGATGACCGCATGATGGTATGTTAGCCATGGGATGGCTATGAGATGAGTGGTCAAATGACCACATGATGGTATGTTAGCAATGGGATGGCTATGTGATGAGTGGCCGGATGACCACATGATTGGGATTAGATTTGGATTCGACTCAGCATGGATCATGAGTATAACGAGGGTTGTGGGACAACCCAGAACAGAGTAAGTTGGTATACGATATAGTAAGTACTCTAAGCATTTAGTGTGATCTTGCCATAGATTATATGACCGATCCATGATATGCCACACTTGATTCATGCTTGCCTTGTTAGAATTTTATGCCATGCTTAGGATTGATTCATGCATAGCATAGGGCTTGCTTAGTCATCTGTTTGTTTGGATGCTATGTATTTGGTTGTCTTGCGAGTACATTCAAAGTACTCACCTTGCCTTGCATGTGGCAGTTGCAGGAGAAGGTCCGTCGTGCTAGATCGTAACCCAGCTAGTTCTGTGAGTTATGGAGCCCAGCCAGAGACGTCAATGACGCTGAACCAAGACCTTAGCCGCCATCTAGATAGCCTTGGAGCTATGTACTATTGTTGTAAGCAACAATTTTGTAATACTTCATTATAACTAATAAAGTCATTTTGTGCCTAGAATTGTTGGATCATATCTTTGACGTGCGCCAGGTCTTATCCTTGGGCTGGCGTGCGTCGGCCCTCTATCAAGGTGCCACAAATGCAGATGATATAGTGGAGGGCCTAGGCAAAGTTGCCAAAATTCAAAATATTTGATGGTGTCAAATGATGGTGGAACTAAATTTTTGGGCTGGAAGGTGTCAATAGCTACAAAACGAGCTAAAGAACGCCTAAATCGGAGTCCGGATGAATTAGTTATGGCTGAAATGATGAAACCGGAAAGCTGAAACCTACAGGTGCCGGATATCCGGGGGGTGAGGCCAGAAATCCGGGACACAGTGTCCAGAATCGCCCGATTTTTCTGCTCCAGGGCCCGGATGTCCAGCCCGACGATTCCAGATCGCTATTCAGGGCTCAAGAACTCGATTTGGGGTGGAAATTGTTGATTCCAAAGCCAAAATTGAAGAGGAAAATATGGAATTAGGGCTAGGAAACGCAAAGGGAGTTAGATCCACTTACCAAACACTAAATCCATGGATCAAACCCAACAAAAACTCACAAGAACAACAAATCAAAAGAAAAAATTTGGGGCTATTTTGTGGGGAATTTTCGAAATTGGGAAGAAAAAATTGAACTAATGGCTAGAACATGGTGGGTAGGGCACCAAATTCATGGCAATGTGGCTGATGATACCAATATGATACGGGGCAAACTCGATGGTGGACCGATCTTCACGAATTGAAGGTGGATTGGAGGAAGAACATGAAGAACACAAGGGGAAAAACATGGAGAATCAAAGGGGCAAACACTCTATTGGACAAGATCCACACCAAGTACTCCTCCAATCACAAGCAATACATGAGGTGCATCAAGATCCAAGAACAACAATGGAAATAAAGGATACAAGTTCATCCAAATCTCTCGGAGAGATGGGCCTTGAAATCCACTAGGGATCTTCCCCGAAAGGGGCCTTAACATCCTCTATGGATCTTCTCCGGTGGAGGCTTTGATCTCCATGGGAGAGGTAGAGGAAGGAGCAAATCTCAACTAAATATGAGCCATCACTTTGCTAACCCTAGAAAGGAGGAGGAGGGATCCCTTATATAGTGCTAGTGGAGATAGGGGAGAGAGAGAGGATACATTGGCCTTTGGCCCGCGCGTGCCCACATAGGGGCCGGATGTTCGGGGCTTCATGGGGGTGTCGGATGTCCGGGGCTGGGGCCGGACATCCGGGGCTCGAGCGCCTTGCTTTGCTTGAATCGGGACATCCGGCCGGTCTTGTGGCGCTGGATGTATAGGGGTCGGCCAGATGTCTGGGCCCTGTAGCTTTGGTTGTAGCTTGCCCTTGGCGCCAGAGGGATCTCTAGGGGCCAGATGTCCTGGGTGTAGGCCGAATGTTCGGGGCCTGGGAGGTGGCTTGGCCTTATTCCGTCGTCGCTTCCAAGCTTCATGTATGCACATGAGGGGAGTGTCAAGTAGTATACCATCTAAAAGCACATTCCCTCCCTTGGTGGTTTTGGTAATTAATAACAACATATATGTCATTGAACTAATGTTTCCACTAAGCATGTTTCAGGAAAAGTTCAATGATGGGTTGGCAAAAGGATTGTGGAATACCCCAAGATGCAAGGAAATAGATTGCCAAAGCTTTAAGCAAAGGACTCTACATTTTACCCTTTGTGAGAAATCACTTTGATTCCATAGGAAAGCCAATACTATTAAACACGGGTAAGGTTTGTTGGTGAACAAAATGTTCATACGTGCACAAGTGATAGTCACCACATACACCCACAAGCTCTTCCACAAAAGTCTGTCCAAAGCCAAATATCCAAAATTGGTGCAAACAACACTTTCCACTCGGTGCCATCGATTCTCAACCTCAGACAGACTCAGACAAACACTAGCATTTTCGGTGCAACCGATTCCATTTTGGTGCCACCGAGTTTGGGTTGCCAACTTCCTGTTACGCAAGTTCACAAAATCGGTCCCACCGAGTTTTGTTAGTTGACACTCGCTCGAAAGAGAAGCACTCAAAATAGTTCCCCATTCATACCTACTAATTTTCTGAGAGAGAGCCACCTACTCATGTGCTGAGATCATTCCATTCCATTCCTACCATATAAATTTTGATCTCTAGCCTCCCTAAGTTGCTTTCCACCCAATCAACCTCTTCCACCAAGCCAAATCTTTGAGAGAGTGATTGTGTGTTGAGAAGTCTATCATCTTGAAGCACAAGAGAAAGGAGTTCATCGACATTATCGAGCCTATTACCTTTTAGAGGGTGGTGCCTCCTAGATTGGTTAGATGTCGCTTGGGAGCCTCCTACTTCGTGTTGTGGAGTGAACCAAGGAGTTTGTAAGGGCAAGGAGATCGCCTACTTCGTGAAGACCTACCCCGAATAAGGCTAGTCCTCCAAGGTTGCTGCTTTGTGGAACCCTCCGTGGGTAGAGCCCTTCGTGGACTCTCGTGACTGTTACCCTCCATGGGTTGAGTCTGTCTGAGGTCCATACTTTGATGGCACTAATTTTGCTAGTTGGAAGCACAAAATGAAAATGCATTTTCTTGATCATAACCCCGCTGTTTGGGTTGTTGTTCGTGTTGGATTGCAAGGTGAATTATTTGCGGATGGAAGGGAACCGGATCGCGAATTGACTGCAGATCAATTGAAGATGTTGCAACTCAATGCTCAAGCATTTGACATTCTCTTCAACTCCCTATGCCCCAAAAAATTCAACAAAATCAGCCGTCTTGAGAATGCAAAAGAGATTTGGGATACTTTGGTTGATATGTTCTTCAAAGTCATGTTGACAAGTTCAAGATGAAGGATGGTGAAGGAGTCGCTGAGATGCACTCTAGTCTATCTCTCATCACCAATGAGATTGCTGGCTTAGGAAGCGAATAAATGATGGATAAATTCATCATCAAGAAGATACTTCGTGCCTTGGATGATCGATATGACACCGTATGCACATTGATCCAAATAATGCCCAACTACAAAGATCTCAAGCCAACAGAACTGATTGGAAGGATTGTTTCTCGTGAGATGACACTCAAGGACAAGTAAGATCTTCGCCACAAGTCTAGCGGTGCTTACAAAGCCACAAGTGATGCTCCCGCTACCTCAAGTGACAACCTTGTCACAAATGAAAAGATAAGCCTCATGGTCAAGAAATTTAACAAGTTCTACAAGAATAGAAGCAAAGATCGAAGCTCCAACTCAAGATATGAAGAGAAGCGTTCATCAAGTCGTGACCGAAAATGCTACAATTGTGGGGAGCCCGGACACTACTCCAATGAGTGCACGGATCCTTCCAGAAGGAAGGAAGAGTCACCAAGAAGACGAAGCTCAAGAGACGAGTCGCCTCAAAGAGAGAATGAGTAGGGAAGATCGTTATGAACGAAGACCCTCAAGGAGAAGTAAGGACTCAGAGAAGAAGGACAAGTACACCAAGACCTACTCAAGAAGAATACATCAAGCTCATGTTGGTGAATGGGTTTCCGGCTCCCAATTCGACAACCACTCCGAGAGAAGCTATCACTCCAACTCCGACTATAGTCAAGATGAAGGTGTTTCCGGACTTGCACTAGTGACAACCGACTCCTACGACATATTTGATTTACCAAATGAAGGGAGTGGACGTTGCTTCATGGCTAAAGGCCCCAAGGTATCACACCCCGGGTATCTTGATTTCAATAGTGATGAAGATGACTTGCTATTTGACAAATCTAGTAATGTTAGTCAAAATGAACTTGCTAGTACTCACTCTAGTCTAGATAAGTCGTGCGATGATGATAAGTTGTAAAAAGAACGACTAACTCACGAACTAAACACTCTTAAGTTAGATCACGAGTCTACTTTACAAGATCATAGAGAGCTTATAAGGACACATGAGAAGCTCCGCTTCGAGAAGCTCAATTTAGAGCAAGAGCATGAGTTCCTTAAAGATATCAATGACGATCTTCAAAAGAAGACTTCCTCTTATCTAGCCAAATGACTTCTTGTGTCTACGTTCATGCCACAAGTTAAGTCTAAGCAAGCTAGTAACAAAGGAAAGAAACGTACTTCAACTAGTAGCAATAAAAATGATAAATCCAATGATATTGCTTCTAGTAGTTCTCTTGATCCCACTAACTCTTCTCTTAGCCAAGTTACACTTAAGCAAGAAAATGAACTTTTGAAAGGGATTATAGAGAAAGGTATCTACAAGAGTCTTGAAGGATGCAAACTATTTGAGATTGTATGCAAGCATGGAGGATACCGAAAAAATCGTGGTGTTGGCTACTTCAACGCTAATGGAGTTAAATGGGAAGAAGGTTGTCGGTGTACTAAAGTTTGAGTATTTTAGTACCCCATACTTGTGCACGGACGGTTGTAGCCACCCCAGCGGCAAGGCCTACCAGAGGACAGCTGAATGCAAGTGTAGGAATGTCAAGAAGGCGTTCAAGTCAATAATCAGAAGACCGAAGACCAAAAGCTAGGACTCTGACAAGATCTTGCTAGGATGGCTCACGGAGCCCTGGCAGGACTCGCACCCGGCAAGACCTCGCCAGCTTGTCACCACTCCAGCGCAACGACCAGCCTGTCAGACAGGTCTTATCCTCCTAAGTGCGTGTCAAGGCGTTGGCAATGAGGGGGTTAATTGGTGCTGATGGGACGGCCTCTTTTCCCGTCCCCAAGAAGATTAGGAACAGCTAGACGGAGAATTTAATGCGTCTATCGTATGCCGTCAGTGTTAGGTATGATAACACTATAGCAACTATACACCTCGTGTATGTACTGTACGCCACTGTTGGAGACCCCTTGGACATATAAAAGGAGGCCCAAGGCGTAGCTATAGGGGGAGGACCTTCTGGCTTAGATGCACGCGTGGCAGTTGTGTATTGTTCACCACATAGCGCTCATGGAGCCAGAACTCAAACACTCATAATACATTAAAGTAGGAGAAGGGTTTTACGCTTCTCAGCGACCCAAACGTGGGTAAAAATCCCTCGCGTTGCTCATTGGATATGCTCTTTGTGCACACCTTCTCCCTACTGAACCGTAAAGGGATCCACGTGATCCCATAGGTGTTGTACCCTGACATCTTTGGCGTGTCAGGTAGGGGATAGGGTTGCGTGAACCTGATCCAGCGGTCAGCGCGCCAGTTTCTTCATCATCTTCATCGGCATGGCCCCCCAAGAAGAAGGGTTTTATGGTAGTTGATCCATCCACGTCCGGTGTGCCTGTCGCTACTCGGACAAGCGACGGTGTGGATGCAGGCGGAGGAGGCGGTGGTCTTGAGCCTCCACGTTGTTCTGGTGATCAAGGCCAAGTGAGCGACACCGTTTGCATCAACGACGGCAACCCACGCGCCCCTGGATCTCAGGACGGAGCTGTACTGCCTACGGGCGGCATAGTGAACTCCAGAGATGGAAGGGCGCCTTCTAAGACACCCACGATGGCGCATACGTCGTGGCCTTATCAGGTCGCATGCGATGAGCAGCATCATGATGTTGGTAGTTCTAAGCGCCCCCATGGAAAGACTCCTGAGCATCACTCCCGAGATGCGTGAGACCAGCATGCACGCCAAAATGCTGGTGGAGGCAGCACGCGGTCACGGGACCGTGATGGAGCTCCTTCTAACATGGTTAGGAGTCAGAGCACCTCACACTCTTCGCACCTTTCACCGTCGACTACATCAGCAGAAGCGTTGGCGTGAGCAAAGCTACTCCTGAATTTTCCTCCGTGAAGAAGCTTGATGAGTGGAGAGCTACTATTCAGAGCCTCGTTAGCTTTGTTGATAGAGATGGGATGCAGCGGGCGGAGCCTCCGCAACAACGATCCATCGAGTCAGAACGCACCGATGGCGGAAGGGATGGAGGTGACATGACCAGGGTACACTCTCCACCTCGGCAGCAATAGAGATCGCCGACTCGACAGACCGGCGCCCATGGTGACGATTCAACGGTGTCGTCTGATCTACGGACTCTCCGTGATCAATGTCAAGTTCTTCGGGAACGAAATAAAGAAGACGCTCGGACTACCATCGAGCGGCAGCGGCAAGCGCGCCATCAATCTGATAAGCGCACAGAACCCATTGTAGACAAGCATGCGCTAGGGTATCCTGTCGACCTACCTTATGAGGTGGATTGTCCAGCTTTTACCCATGAGCTGCGGCAAGTCCAATGGCCCAATTCCCAAACATTCAAACTGGAGGTCCCAGAGAAATATGACGGCAAGACTCACCCGTCGGAGTTCTTGAGCATCTAAACCATTGCGGTGTAGGCTGCCGGGGCTCACGACGACAAGATATTCACAAACTACTTCCCGTTGGTACTCAAGCCCAATGTCAGGTCACGGTTGATGCATTTGCCAGAGAATTCCATTTCTTCCTGGGCAGATCTGTGTCATCAGTTTGTTGGCGCCTTTACCGGAGGTCACCAAGCTCCGGGCCAGGAAAGTGTTTTACATCTCATCCCCTAGAAAGAAGGCGAAACCTTGCGCAACTACATTCAGAGATTCAGCCGTATACATCACAACATTCCAGACATTCATCCTGCTATTGTTATATGCGCGTTTCATCCGAACATGTGCAACCGCAGGATGCATCAAGAGCTGGCGATGAACAAAGTCAGGGATGTTGCCGAGCTCTATGCTCTAGCTGATAAATGTGCTCCAGCTGAAGAAGGGAGGAGACTCCCCGACGAGGATGCTGGCACTAGAGATGACTCTGAAGACAAAGACACTGCCACTCTAGCAAAGAAAGGCCAATGGCGGAACAGGAAACGCAAGGGCAAAGCCATACTTGCCGTTGAGGAATCCGGCAACCTCGACACCTCCAAGAAGACTAAGGATGACAGACCCGGCAAGGATGTTGTCGGGTGCGCCTCCTGTCAGGCCTTGGCGGCTGCCGACAAGCCGAAGGGCTCCGACAAGCAGTACTGCAAGATCCATCGCACCAAGGGCCACGATCTCCAAAATTGCCGGCAAGTTGAGAAGCTTGCCGAGAGGCAGAAAGCTGAGTTGTGAGGCGAGATAAGGAGAAGACCCAAGATGGTGCAGAGGGGTTCGGCAAGAAATGCGGTGGCCGAGGAGGTCGCCGTGGCAAGGCCAAGCAACAGGAGAGCCCTGCTTGAGGCCGCAACAAGGAAGAGGGGGATGACGATGGCAACGAAGAGGACGACGAGTCCAGCGAGCATGAATTTGAAAAAGCTACAGAGATCATGTGCATTGACGGGGGCGTCTTGTTGCATTCTTCTCACAGCGACTTAAACAGTGGGCGTGCGAGATTAATGTGACAGAGCCATCTGTCGATGCCCGGAAACCATTGAAATGGTCCAACACGCCTATCATTTTTGACGCCGACGATCACCCTGATCGAACAACTGCAGTCGGGTGTCTGCCATTGTTGGTTTCACAAAAATTCACAACCTCAAGGTGACGAAAATGTTAGTGGATGGTGGGGCCAGTTTGAACTTGATTTCACCTGATGTGATCAAAAGGTTGCAAATTCCTGACGAAGATCTCGAGAAGACGGACACGTTTCAGGGGATCAATCCAGGGAGGAGCCAGTCGAAGGGCAAGATCACACTACCGGTAACATTTGGTAGTGACCTGAACTTCAAGACAGAGAAGATTGTGTTCGACGTCGCCAAGATTCCATTGCCATATAATGGGATCCTTCACCGTCCAGCGCTAGCCAAGTTCATGGCGGCATCACACTATGCTTACAATGTATTGAAGATGCTCGAGCCAATGAGCATCATCACAATCAACTCTGACAAGAAGGATGCACTTATCTGCGTCAACCAACTTTACCGGGAGGTAGTTGTAGCACCTGCCACCAAGGCATCTGCTCCTGCCGCTGAAGCTCCCGGGGGGGAAGAAGACCGGCAAGACCTCTAGCACACACTCCAGCAAGCGCACCTCTTTGGAGTGCTGCGTTCCTATTGACGATGTGCTAGAGAGCTCCACCTATAAGAGCAAGAAATCCAAGGTAGCTCTATCGGAAACTAAGAAGGTGCCCGCCGAGGATGATGGTACGGGAGGAACTTCCATCATAAGTGTTGGAGAACGTTGCATGGGAAACAAAAAAATTCCTACGCACACGCAGATCTATCCATGGTGATGAGCATCTATGAGAGGGAGAGTGGATCTATGTACCCTTGTAGATCGCTAAGTGGGAAGCGTTAAGAAACACTGTTGGTGTAGTCGAATGTCTTCGCGATCCAAATCGCCGAGCGTCCCGCGATCTCATCACGATCCGTCCCGCGATCCAATCACGATCCATCCCACGAACTCATCATGATCCGTACCGCGATCTCGCCATGATCCGTCCCGTGAACTCATCACGATCTGTCCCGCGAACTCATCACGATATGTCCCGCGAACTCATCACGATCCGTCTCGCGATCTTGATCACTGTCCTTCCGATCTAGCGTCGAACGGACGACACCTCCGCGTTCAGCACACGTACAGCTCGATGACAATCTCTGCCTTCTTGATCCAGCAAGATGGAGTGGAGAGGTAGAAGTGTTCTCTGGCAGCGTGACGGCACTCCGGAGATGGTGGTGGAGCTATTCCGGCAGGGCTTCGCCTAAGCACTGCAAAAATCCGATCTAGAGGAGAAACTATGCACTAGAGGAACGGGCAGCACGTGGCTGAAAATTCTGTGCCAAAACCCTAAAATCCTCTAGTATATATAGGAGGAGAGGAGGAGGAGGCTTGGCTGCCAAAGAGGCAGCCTTGGGTCGGCCGAACCTAGTGGGATTGGAGGATTCCTCCTCCAATCCTAGTAGGACTAGGACTCCTCCTTATTTTTGCCTTTTTCAACCTTTTTCTCTTTGGGCTTTCTCTCCCAGCCGCATGGGCCTTGTGTGGGACTTCCACAAGCCCACTAAGGGCTGGTATTCACTATCCCACAGCCCATGTAGCCTCTTGGGTCGAAATACCCCTCCTGATGGTCTCCCGGTACACTACCGGCACTCCCGGTACACTACCGATGAGCCCGAAACTTTTCCAGCGACCAAAATAGGACTTCCTATATATGAATATTTACCTCCGAACCATTCAGAAGATCCTCGTGACGTCCGGGATCTCATCCGGGACTCCGAACAACCTTCGGTCACCACCATACATAACTCTATACTACCGAAACGTCACCAAACCTTAAGTGTGCAGACCCTGCGGGTTCGAGAACTATGTAGACATGACCGAGACAACTCTACGGTCAATAACCAATAGCGGGACCTGGATGCCCATATTGGTTCTTACATATTCTACGAAGATCTTTATCGGTCGAACCTCTATGTCAAGGATTTAGTTAATCCCGTATGATGTTCCCTTTGTTCTTCAGTATGTTACTTGCCCGAGATTTGATCGTCGGTATCTCCATACCTAGCTCAACCTCGTTACTGGCAAGTCTCTTTACTCATTCCGTAATACAAGATCCCGTCACTAACACTTAGTCACATTGCTTGCAAGGCTTGTTGTGATGTTGTATTACCGAGTGGGCCCTGAGATACCTCTCCGTCACACGGAGTAACAAATCTCAGTCTTGATCCATGCCAACTCAACAGACACCCTCGGAGATACCTATAGAGTACCTTTATAGTCACCCAGTTATGTTACGACGTTTGATACACACAAGGCACTCCTCCAGTGTCAATGAGTTGCATGATCTCATGGTCATAGGAACATATACTTGACATGCAGAAAACAGTAGCAATAAACTGATACGATCATATGCTACGTTTGTATTTTGGGTCTTGTCCATCACACCATTCTCCTAATGATGTGATCCCGTTATCAAATGACATCTCATGTCCATGGCTAGGAAATATTAACCATCTTTGATCAACGAGCTAGTCCATTAGAGGCATACTAGGGATATTGTTTTGTCTATGTATCCACACATGCATCTAAGTCTCCGATCAATACAATTATAGCATGGATAATAAACGATTATCATGAACAAGGAAATATGATAATAACTAATATATTATTGCCTCTAGGGAATATTTCCAACAGTCTCCCACTTGCAGTAGAGTCAATAATCTAGTTCACATCATCATGTGATACACATTGTTATGAATCTAACACCCAATGAGTTCTGGGGATCAATCATAATTTGCATGTGAGAGAGGTCTTATAGTCAACGGGTCTGTGACATTCAGATCCGTATGTACTTTGCAAATCTCTATGTCAAACTGTAAACACTGCTACCACGCTCCACTTGGTACTATTCCAAATGGCTGCTCCACTATATGTATCCAGATTGCTACTATGGGTCATCCGGATTGGTCTTAAAGCTTGCATCGACATAACTCTTTACGATGAAGTCTTTATCACCTCCATAATCGAGAAACATCTCCTTAGTCTTTTTAGTTACTAAGGATAATCTTGACCGCTGTCCAGTGATCCACTCCTGGATCACTCTTGTACCCCTTGACGGACTCATGGCAAGGCACACACAGGAGCGGTACACATCATGGCATACTATACAGAGCCTATGGCTAAGGCATAGGGGACGACATTCGTCCTTTCTCTTTCTTCTGCCGTTGTCGAGCTTTGAGTCTCACTCAACTTCACACCTTACAAAGCAGGCGAGAACACTTCTCTCTGACTAATCCATTTTGAACTCTTTCAAAATCTTGTCAAGGTATGTACTCATTGAAAGTCTTATCAAACATCTTGATCTATCTTTATAGATCTTGATGCTCAACAATTAGGTAGCTTTATCCAGGTCTTCCTTTGAAAAACTCTTTTCAAACAACCGTTTATGCTCTCCACAAATTCTACATCATTTCTGAATAGCAATATCATCCACATATACTTATCAGAAACTCTATAGTGCTCCCACTCACTTTATTGCAAATACGAGTTTCTCGTAAACTTTGTATAGACTCAAAAACTTTGATCACCATATCAAAGTGTATATTCCAACTCCGAGATGCTTGCTTCAGTTCATAGAAGAATCACTGAAGCTTGCACACCTTTTAGCATCCTTAGGACTGACAAAACCTTCTGGTTGTATCACATACAACCTTTCCTCAAGTAAACCGTTAAGGAAACGATGTTTTGACATCCATCTGCCAGATTTCATAATTGAAAGTGCAGCAACTGCTAACATAGTTTCAACAGACTTTAGCATCGCTACGAGTGAGAAAGTCTCATCGTAGTCAACTCCTTGAAGTTGTCGTAAACTTCTTTGCAACAAGTTGAGCTTTACAAATGGTGACATTTACCATCAGCGTTTGTCTTCATTTCAAAGATCCATTTGTACTTAACGACCTGCCGTCCAACGAGCAAGTCCACCAAAGTCCATACTTGGTTTTCATACATGGATCCTTTCTCGGATTTCATGGCCTCTAACCATTTGTTGGTTTTCGGGCCCATCATCGCTTCTCCATAGTTCGTAGGTTCATCGTTGTCCAACAACTTGACCTCTAAGATAGGGTTGCCGCACCACTCAGGAGCAGTACACGTCCTTGTCGACCTACGAGGTTCGATAGTAACTTGATCCGAAGCTTCATGATCATCATCATTAACTTCCTCTTCAACTAATGTAGGCTTCACAGAAACATCTTCCTGCGCTGCGCTACTCTCTCGTTGAAACAAAGGTTCAATAACCTCATCAAGTTCTATCTTCCTCCCACTCAATTCTTTCGAGAGAAACTTTTTCTCGAGAAAGGACCCAGTTTTAGCAACAAACATTTTATGCTTGGATCTGAGATAGAAGGTTCACCCAACTGTTCTTAGGGTATTCTATGAAGATGCATTTGTCCGCTTTGGATTCGAGCTCAGTAGGTGAAAACATTTTCCACACAAGCGTCGCAGCCCCAAACATTAAGAAATGACAGCTTAGGTTTCTATCAAACCATAATTCACACGGTGTCATCTCAACGGATTTAGATGGTGCCCTATTTAAAGTGAATGTAGTTGTCTTTAATGCATAACCCCAAAATTATAGTAACAAAATGATAAGAGACATCATAGCATGCACCATATCCAATAGAGCACGACTATAACATTCGGACACACCATCACACTATGGTGTTCCAAGTGGCGTGAGTTGTGAAACAATTTTCACATTGTCTAAAGATGTATGCCAAACTTGCAACTCAGATATTCATCTCGACGATCATATCGTAGACATTTTTTTTATCTTCTTGTCATGATGATCTTAAACTTCACTCTGAATTTGCTTGAACCTTTCAAACGATTCAGACTTGTGTTTCATTAAGCAAATATACACTATATCTACTCAAATCATTAGTGAAGGTAAGAAAATAACGATATCCACCACACGCTATAAGACTCATTGGATTGCATACATCAACATGTATCATTTCCAATAAGTCACTTGCCCGCTCCATCAAACCAGAAAACGGGGTCCATAGTCATCTTGACCAAGAGGCATGGTTCGCACGTCTCAACCGATTCGAAATCGAATGAGTCCAAAGATCCATCAACATGGAGTTTCTTCATGCGTTTTATACCAATATGACATTTAGCGGCAGTTCCACAAGTATGTGGTACTATTATTATTAATTTTGTATCTTTTGGCATCAATGTTATGAACATGTGTATTACTACGATCAAGATTCAACAAACCATTCTCACTGGGTGCATGACCATTGAAGGTATTATTCATGTAAACAGAATAACCATTATTCTCTAACTTAAATGAATAACCGTGTTGCAATAAACACGATCCAATCACGTTCATGCTCAACGCAAAACACCAAATAACATTTATTTAGGTTTGTCACAAATCCCGAAGGTAGATAGTGCGTGCGATGTTGATCACATCAACCTTGGAAACATTTCCAACACACATTGTCACCTCACCCTTAACTAGTTCTCCGTTTATTCCGTAGCTTTTATTTCGAGTTACTAACATTTAGCAACCGAACCGGTATCCAATACCCAGGTGCTACTAGAAGTACTAGGAAGGTACACATCAATAACACATATATCAAATATACTTCTGTCGACGTTGCTAGCCTTCTTATCTACCAAGTATCTAGGGTTTTCCCGCTTCAGCGACCGCTCTCCTCATAATCGAAGCACTTAGTCTCGGGTTTGGGTTCAACTTTAGGTTGCTTCACCGGAGCAGCAACTGACTTGCTATCCATGAAGTTTCCCTCCTTGCCCTTGCCCTTCTCAAAAATAGTGGTTTTACTAACCATCAACACTTGATGCTCCTTCTTGATTTCTACCTTCGCGGTGTCAAACATCGTGAACAGCTCAAGGATCATTATTTCTATCCCTAGCGTTTATAGTTCATCACCAAGTTCTAGTAGCTTAGTGACAGTGACTTGGAGAACAATATCAATCACTACCTTATCTGGAAGATCAACTCCCACTCGATTCAAGCGATTGCAGCACCCACACAATCTGAGCACATGCTCAACGATTGATCTATTCTCTTTCATCTTGCAGGCAAAGAATCTTGTTGGAGATCTCATATCTCGCAACACGGGCACGAGCCTGAGATCCTAATTTCAGCTCTTAGAACATCTCATATGTTTCGTGACGTTCAAAACGTTTTGGAGCCTCAATTGTAAGCCGTAATGCAAGACACACTAAACTATCAAGTAGTCATCAGAACGTGCCTGTCAGATGTTCACAACATCTACAGACAACGCTAGAGGGGTTGGCGCACCGAGCGGTGCATTAAGGACATAAGCCTTCTGTGCAGCAATGAGGACAATCCTTAGATCATGGACCCAGTCCGCAATATTTCTACCATCATCTTTCAAATCTATTTCTCTAGGAACATATAAAAATTCAAGGGAGCTACAGCGTAAGCTAGTAATCTACAACATAATTTTGCAAATTCACTACTGACTATGTTCATGATAATGAGTTCAATTAATCATATTAATTAAGAACTCCCACTCAAATTGGCATCCCTCCAATCATTCGAGTGAAACATGGTCCAAATTCACCAACTCAAGTCCGATCATCACGTGAGTTGAGGTGGTTTCAATGGTGAACATCATCATGTTGATCATATCTACTATATGACTCATGTTCGACCTTCCAGTCTCTTGTGTTCCGAGGCCATGTCTGTACATGCTAGGCTCGTCAAGTTTAACCCGAGTGTTCTTCATGTTCAACACTGACTTGCACCCGTTGTATGTGATCGTAGAGTCTATCACACCCGATCATCACGTGGTGTCTCAACACGACGAACTTTCGCAATGGTGCACACTCGGGGAGAACACAATTTATCTTGAAATTAAGTGAGGGATCACCTTATAATGCTACCGTCGTCCTAAGCAAAACAAGGTGCAGAAAAGGATTAACATCACATGCAAATCATAAGTGACATGATATGGCCATGAACTTGTGCTTTTGATCTCCATCTAGAAAGCACCGACATGATCTCCATCGTCACCGGCATGACACCATGATCTTTATCATCTTGATCTCCATCAATGTGTCGCCATCGGGGTTGTCATGCCCAACATGCTTCTACTACTATTGCTACCGTTTAGCGATAAAGTAAAGCATTACATAGCGCTTAATGATTGACACACAGGTCATACAATAATTAAAGACAACCCTATGGCTCCTGTCGATTGCCGTAGTCATCGACATGAAAGTCGTGATAATCTATACATCACATGATCATCTCATACATCACATATATCACATCATGTAATTGGCCATATCACATCACAACATACCCTGCAAAAACAAGTTAGACGTCCTCTAATTGTTGTTTCATGTTTTACGTGGCTGCTACAGGTATCTAGCAAGAACAATTCTCATCTACGCAAAAACCACAACGGTGATACACTAGTTGCTTTTCAACCTTCTCAAGGACCGCCTTTGTCAAATCCGATCCAACTAACGTGAGAGAAACTGGCACCCGCAAGCCATCTATGCAACAAGTTGCGGTCGAGGGAACCAGTCTCTCGTAAGCATACGAGTAATGTTGGTCCGGGCCGCTTCATCTCATAATACCGTTGAACCAAAATCCGACCAAGGGAGGAAGCAATCTAAGCATCAACGCCCACAAAACTTTTGTGTTCTACTCGAGATCTCATCTACACATAGACCTAGCTCATGATGCCACTGTTGGAGAACGTTGCATGGGAAACAAAAAAATTCCTACGCACATGCAGATCTATCCATGGTGATGAGCATCTACGAGAGGGAGAGTGGATCTATGTACCCTTGTAGATAGCTAAGCGGGAAGCGTTAAGAAACACGGTTGGTGTAGTCGAACGTCTTCGCGATCCAAATCGCCGAGCGTCCCGCGATCTTATCACCATCCGTCCCGCGATCCAATCAAGATCCGTCCCGCAAACTCATCACGATCCGTCCCGCAATCTCGTCATGATCCGTCCCGCGAACTCATCACGATCCATCTCGTGAACTCATCATGATCCGTCCCGCGAACTCATCATGATCCGTCTCACGATCTTGATCACGGTCCTTCCGATCTAGCGCCGAACGGATGACACCTCCGTGTTCAGCACACGTACAGCTCGATGACGATCTCCGCCTTCTTGATCCAGCAAGAGGGATAGGAGAGGTAGAAGAGTTCTCCGGCATCATGACGGTGCTCCGGAGATGGTGGTGGAGCTATTCCGGCAGGGCTTCGCCTAAGCACTGCAGAAATCCGATCTAGAGGAGAAACTATGCACTAGAGGAACGGGCAGCACGTGGCTGAAAATTCTGTGCCAAAACCCTAAAATCCTCTAGTATATATAGGAGGAGAGGAGGAGGAGGCTTGGCTTCAAAAGAGGCAGCCCTTGGGTCGGCCGAACCTAGTGGGATTGGAGGATTCCTCCTCCAATCCTAGTAGGACTAGGACTCCTCCTTATTTTTGCCTTTTTCCACCTTTTTCTCTTTGGGCTTTCTCTCCTAGCCGCATGAGCCTTGTGTGGGACTTCCACCAGCCCACTAAGGGTTGGTATTCACTCTCCCACAGCCCATGCAGCCTCTTGGGTCGAAACACCCCTCCCGATGGTCTCCCGGTACACTACCGACACTCCCGGTACACTACCGATGAGCCTGAAACTTTTCTGGCGACCAAAATAGGACTTCCTATATATGAATCTTTACCTCCGGACCATTCCGGAGCTCCTCGTGACGTCCGGTATCTCATCCGAAACTCCGAACAACCTTCGGTCACCACTAGACATAACTCTATACTATCGAAACGTCATCAAACCTTAAGTGTGCAGACCCTGCGGGCTCGAGAACTATGTAGACATGACCGAGACACCTCTACGGTTAATAACCAATAGAGGGACCTGGATGCCCATATTGGTTCCTACTTATTCTATGAAGATCTTTATCGGTCGAACCTCTATGTCAAGGATTCAGTTAATCCCGTATGATGTTCCCTTTGTTCTTCGGTATGTTACTTGCCCGAGATTTGATCATCGGTATCTCCATACCTAGTTCAACCTCGTTACCGGCAAGTCTCTTTACTCGTTCCATAATACAAGATCCCGTGACTAACACTTAGTCACATTGCTTGCAAGGCTTGTTGTGATGTTGTATTACCGAGTGGGCCCTGAGATACCTCTCCGTCACACGGAGTAACAAATCCCAGTCTTAATCCATGCCAACTCAACAGACACCCTCGGAGATACCTATAGAGTACCTTTATAGTCACCCAGTTACGTTCCGATGTTTGATACACACAAGGCACTCCTCCAATGTCAGTGAGTTGCATGATCTCATGGTCATAGGAACATATACTTGACATGCAGAAAACAGTAGCAATAAACTGACACGATCATATGTTACGTTTTTAGTTTGGGTCTTGTCCATCACACCATTCTCCTAATGATGTGATCCCGTTATCAAATGACATCTCATGTCCATGGCTAGGAAACCTTAACCATCTTTGATCAACGAGCTAGTCCATTAGAGGCATACTAGGGACATTGTTTTGTCTATGTATCCACACATGCATCTAAGTCTCCGATCAATACAATTATAGCATGGATAATAAACGATTATCATGAACAAGGAAATATGATAATAACTAATTTATTATTGCCTCTAGGGCATATTTCCAACAATAAGTTCCACCCTCGATGACAAATAGGAAAGCGCGCTCATTACCTTGCTGCGGGAGAATGTTGATGTGTTTGCATGGCAACCATCTGATATCCCCGGTGTTTCCAGGGAGGTAATTGAGCACCATCTTGTTGTCTGTCCTCATGTGCGGCCCGTCAAGCAGAAAGTTTAGATGCAAGCCTTGGAGCGGCAAGAATTTATTGCCGAGGAAATCAGAAAATTGGAAGTGGCAGGTTTGGTCAGAGGGGTGCTCCATCCAACATGGTCTAGTTGTAGTGCGCAAGGCGAATGGAAAATGGAGGCTATGTATTGATTATACAGATATCAATAAAGCATGTCCAAAAGATCCTTTTCCCTTGCCGCGCATCGACCAGATTGTAGACTCCACTGCCGGTTGTGATTTGCTGTCATTTCTTGATGCTTATTCATGATATCATCAGATCTTCATGTCTAAGGAAGAAGAAGAGAAGACCGCATTTATCACCCCATGTAGTATATACGGATGCCTTTCGGGTTGAAAAGTGTTGGTTCAACGTTTGCAAGAGCAGTCCGGATTGGTTTTGAGCCCCAGCTACTTAGAAATATGGAAGCTTACATGAATAGCATAGTGGTTAAAACCAAGGACAAAGCAACGCTCATACAAGATCTAGAAGAGACATTTGCAAATCTGTGCAAGATCAATTTGAATCTCAGTCCTAAGAAGTGTGTGTTTGGCGTTCCGTCCGGCAAGCTTCTCGCATTCTTTGTGTCTTAGGATGGGATCGAGGCAAACCCCGACAAGATCAAGGCAATTGAGCAGATTGAAGCACCACGACACGTCAAAGATGTGTCTTTCCGGCCGTGTTGCAGCTCTGAGTAAGTTCATCTCCAAATCTGCTGAGCGCGCCATGTCCTTTTTCAAAATCCTCAAAAAGGCAGATCTGATGAAGTGGACTCTAGAAGCGGAGGCAGCGCTGCAAGATTTGAAGAGGTACCTCTCCTCTCTGCCAACACTAGTCGCACCTAAACCACAAGAGCCGTTGTTGCTATACCTGGCGGTAACGAATCAAGTGGTTAGTGTTGTGTTAGTGGAGCAGAGAGAAGTCGACGAAGAAGCGGCAGCGGAGGTGGGACCACCAAGTGACGAGCCAGGATCTTCCTAGGAAGAGTCTGGTGCCGACAAGACAGGATCTATGCAGATAAATGAGGCAACACAGAGGAAGAAGATGGTACAGCGCCCAGTTTATTTTGTTAGCTCCCTTTTGCAGGGGGCTAGGTCAACATACTCTGGCATGCAAAAGTTGCTCTTCGGCCTCCTTATGGCCTCGAGGAAGCTGCGCCATTATTTCTAGGCACATGAGATCACCGTTGTCACTTGCTTTCTATTGCAACGGATTTTACGAAATCCAGATGAGACTGGCAGGATTGTGGAGTGGGCTTTGGAACTGTCACGCTTTGGTCTTAATTTTCTAAGTACTTCAACTATTCAAAGTAGAGCCATGGCAGAGTTCATTGCAGAATGGACTCCAACGTCGGACGAAGAGATCCAAGAAACAACTCTCCCCGACAAAGAAACGAATCAAGAATGGATTATGTATTTTGGTGGGGCTTTCTCCCTGCAATGCGCCGGTGCTGGCGTGCTTCTTGTCACACCCACCGGAGAGCACCTCAAATATGTAATTCAGATGCATTTTCCCCAGGAGAGGTCGATAAACAACGTCACAGAATATGAAGGGTTACTTGCTGGTCTTAGGATCATGGCAGGCCTTGGGATTAAGAAGCTCATCGTTAGAGGTGATTCACAGCTTGTCGTCAAGCAAGTCAACAAAGATTATCAGAGCCCGTTGATGGAAGGTTACATAGATGAAGTGAGGAAGTTGGAGGAGTACTTTGACGGTCTGCAAACAGAGCATGTTCCTCGTACAGAGAACAGCATTGCCGATGACCTGTCAAAGCGTGCTGCCCTCAAGTTACCTATGGAACCAGGGACTTTTCTGCTCAAATTGACTCAGCCATCTGTAGCACCATCATCAAGGCAAGATAAGAGAAGGAAGTTGAATTCTGGCTAGTACTTTCCCGCAGAGCTCCCAAAAGCTGCCGGCAAGGAAGTTGTCGGGAACAAATCCAAGCTTGCCGGGGGCAACATGCTCCGGCTGGGCCTCGAGCCCTTGCCGTAGAGACAAACGCTCCGGTGGCAGAAGACATGTCTTTAGTCCTTGCCGTCGAGCCCCGGGCTCTAGCATGGGCGCATCACATTGTTCAGTTCCTTCAAATAGGAGAACTCCCTAAAGAATAGGAAGAAGCGGAGAAAGTAGCCCGTCAGTCTAATATGTACAAGTTTGTGGACAATGTCCTGTATAGAAAGAGACTGGACGGTGTGAAATTGAAGTGCATTCCTTGGGAGGATGGACTAGAGTTGTTGGCAGAGATACATTGAGGCATATGTGGCTCCCACATAGGATCAAGAGCTCTTGTCGGTAAGGATTCCGACAAGGTTTCTTTTGGCCCACCGCTCTCAAAGATGCAACTGCACTAGTAACCAAGTGTGAAGCCTACCAGTTCCATTCAAAGAAACTACATCAACCAGCTCAAGCTCTTTAGACAATCCATCTTTCCTGGCCATTTTTGGTGTGGGGGCCTGACATCTTGGGCCCTTTTCCCTGTGCTACCGGGGGCTTTGAGTACTTGTATGTCGCAATCGACAAGTTCACAAAGTGGTCGGAAGTAGAAGCGGTGAGAAAGGTGACAGCACAATCAGCCGTCAAGGTCTTCAAAGGACTAGTTTGCCATTTTGGTGTACCAAACAGGGCCATCACTAACAACGGCACGCAGTTCACAAGTCACACCTTCATGCAATATGTCCAAGACCTTGGCGGCAAGATCTATTTTGCTTTTATTGCTCATCCAAGGAGCAATGACCAAGCGGAAAGGGAAAATGTTGAAGTGTTGCGAGGTCTTAAGACAAGAACTTTTGACAGGTTGCGCAAGTGCGAAAGACGCTAGATTGATGAGTTGTCGGCGGTTCTTTGGTTAATCAGAACGACACCAAATCGAGCCACCGACCAGACACCCTTCTACCTAGTATACGGGGCGGAAGCAGTTCTCCCCACAGAACTCATATACGGGTCACCTCGAGTGCTCGCCTATGATGAGCTTGAGCAAGAGTAGTTGCAGCAAGAAGACGCTAAGCTCCTAGAGGAAGATCGTCTTTAGGCTTATGTGCGAGTTGCACGCTACCAGCAAGCTTTGCGCCACTACCATAGCTGCAAAGTTCATGCCCGAAGCCTTGAGGAAGGTGACCTTGTTCTTCAGGGCATTCAGTCGGACAAGAATTCCAACAAGTTGATCCCGAAGTGGGAAGGCCCTTATTGGGTAGTACGAGTCACCAGGCCTAGCGCAGTCCGCCTGGAGACCGAAGATGGCATTCTAGTGAGCAACTCCTAGAATATCAAACATCTTCATAAGTTCTATCCATAAGGCGCAGTTGCCGGGTCCCCCGGCAACCATCTTTTGTACAAGTCTTGCTGGCGAGGCATGTAATCCTTTGTACAAAGCCAGGCGTAGACCCTGTGCATGGTTAAATAAGATCAAGCGTTCTACAACTCTTGTCGATTTTCATGTTTCCTTATATGCATGTTCATCTGAGATGTTGTATTACTCTTATTTCTAGCAAGTACTAACGAACCACCAAGGTACCATATCTCTATTTTCTTTTCTTTCTTTTTCTTAAATGATAGAAGGTTCCCTCACATACAAGTTTGCCGGGAGGGATGATGGTATGGACACCTACAGGTGATGTTCGAAGTTGCCATCTTGCAGAAAGGAGTACTGCAACAAAAAGCTAAGTTGCAAAATTCTAAGTAATTTTTTTACTATAAAGTTATTTTCCTTGGACGATTTCAACTTTTGTATGGGAAACCTACACGCGAAGAAACATTGTCATGATTGGTTATGCCCTTACTCTGCTTCGAGTCCGCTCAATAGCTTAAGGGGCTGCACTGAAAACGTCAACGTATCTTGCTGGCAGCAGCACCGCCAGCAGGCTTCTAAGGATCCGCTCAAAGCGCTCGCGGCAGGGCTGCGTGCACCGACAAGTTTTCTCTGATAAAGTGTAGGGAATGTACCATACAGAGAGAAATCAGACAAGAGGAATAACATGCATTCATTCAAAGGGAGTGAAATTTACACGAGATGGCGTCTCTTCCTAAATGAATCTTTATTTGACTTTCTCCCGTAGGGGCAAGTTACAAGAAGAAAAAGAATAGGAAGAGACCCCTGACGGAAGCCCAGCCTGACCCCTCCAGGATTAGCACTGCGCAGAGGGCAGAAATTCGAGAAGGGAAGATGAAGTCGAAGACCACGGGCCTGCCGGGAGATCCAATTGGAAGATGAGGCAGCGCCTAGGACAAGGACCCTCGACAAGGTCGCTCCACCGGGAGGGGGAGGGGCATGAGCTAACGATGATGGTGCAGCCGGCGATCAGTTAGAGCCTAGGTCATCGTATTCCGACTTGATGGCCCAGAGCTTGGACTCGTCGCCGTCGTCTTCACCGACATTGTCCTCCTCGTCACTGTTGCTCGAGGAGGAACTTTCGGCACCGCTCGAACTTTCCTCGCATCAGCTAAGGCGGGCGCCTGAACGCCCATAAATCTTGACGGAGAGCAGGTCGGCCTCCACCATCTTGAAGCGGAGGACATGCCCATCGAGGAGGTTGTGGGCGTGGGCGAAGGTTTTCTAACAGCGCCTAAGGAGCATGACGCGACACTTTGGGTACTCAATGTTCACCCGCGTGACACCGTTGCAACAGCCATGTGCCCGCAGCCATAGAGCGGCGGCTTGTCAACCTCCATCACCCTGGCAAAACGGTGACGGAGGCATAGATGGCCCTGAAGGGGACCGCGCAACTTGATGATGAACTCCAGCACCGTCCCCTCAGCATGGGTCTCTTGAAGAAGAGGGTCTGGCGTCAGAGGAAGGGGTAGAACGGCGCTCCGCCTCCCCCGACCACGGCTCCACATCGACCACGACGCCTCGTAGCTCTTTCACCATGCGTGCTCGAGCCACCCTCCGCCTCCGTGGCTGAAGCAATGGCATGTTCTCGACGCGAACCCCTCGCCGTTGGGGCGGAGGACGGTGGCTGCCCTTGCCCCCTAGCCATGGCTAAGGGCGAGCACAACTCAAGATCAGGAAGGTGTAGAAGGGCAAGCTCTGGAGGTTCGCTCTCAAGGAGGAAGGATGGATGGATGAGCATCACCCCTCGCTACCCCCCAATTTATAGGGAGAGGCGTGGGGGCTGGCTCTCCTCCACTCCAAGAGTCGTTGCCCATCTCCACCAATCCCATCGCCCACGATCACGGGTGAACACGTAACTGCCCCATTACCCAAATCCATGGCATTGCGGTTTCTGCCACGATCAGGACTTTAAGTCACGGGCGCCCATTGCCAACTTCCCGCTACACATGCAGCGCACGTGGCGGAAACGGCCTGGCATGGTAACTGAAATAATTATGACTGCTGACTCCTGCCACGTGTGCCCGTGCACTGTTTGGGCCTATCCCAACAATGCCTCGCACCCGTGTATGGCCTAGGCCTAGTGGCTCATGTCGGTGTACTAAAGGTTGGGTCTTTTAGTACCCCATACTTGTGCACCGACGGTTGTAGCCACACCAGCAGCAAGGCCTACCAGAGGACAGCTGAATGCAAGTGCAGGAATGTCAAGAAGGCATTCAAGTCAATAATTAGAAGACTGAAGACCAAAAGCTGGGTTGGCTCATGGAGCCCCGACAGGACTCGCACCCGGCAAGACCTCGCTAGCCTGTCACCGCTCCAGCGCAACAACCAGCCTGTTAGACAGGTCTTATCCTCCTGAGTACATGTCAATGTGCTGGAGACGAAGGGGTTAAGTGGTTCTGATGGTACGACCTCTTTTCCCATCCCCAAGAAGATTAGGAACAGCTAGATGGGGCATTTAATGCGTCTGTCCCATGCCATCAGTGTTAAGTATGATAGCACTGTAGCAAATGTACACCTCGTGTATGTACTGTATGCCGCTGTTAGAGACCCCTTGGACATATAAAAGGAGGCCCAAGGCATAGCAACAGGGGGGGACCTTCTAGCTCAGATGCACGCGTAGCAGCTGTGTACTATTGACCACATCCTGGAGCCAGAACTCAAACACTCATAATACATTAAAGCAGGAGTAGGGTTTTACGCTTCTCAGCGGCCCGAACCTAGGTAAAAATCCCTCGTGTTGCCCGTTGGATTTGCTCTTTGTGCACACCTTCTCCCTGCCAAACTTTAAAGGGATCCATGCGATCCCATAGGTGTCGTACCCTGAAAAAGGACAATACCCCAATCCCAAGTTTGTTCCTCAAAAGGAGAAGTATGAAAATACTCTCCCCAAGGGAACAAAAGCTCAAGATGACCTTCTACCACAAGACCCCAAGCTCAAGGGCAAGAACAAGCTTCAAGAGGACATTGACTCATATGAAGATGAATCCCGAGCTTTGGTGAAGTGGGCTCCCAAGGCTACTACAAGCTCAACTTCTACAAGTACTACTTCAATACCAAGGATCCACATGAACTTGATGTGGGTCCCCAAGAAGAAGAACTAGTGAAGTTCTTGAGGGGGAACTCCGCCAATGAAATCCACTCACATTCATTATTGGCAAGAACTAGTTGCAATCAACATCAACATCATGCAATAGTTCAAGGAGTCACACATTCCCTCAAAGGTAAGCAAGGTACAAGGTATTCAACAAATCAATGGAGATCATCATATATGCTTTGCACTCCATGTCCATAGATATCCTTGTATTTGTCTCTTGTGTGTTGGGACTAACCCATGTAGGTGAGAAGAGTAATCAAACAACAAGGATGATCCCAACTCTTGGTGATCTTCATCAACTTTGAGCATCCACCACTACTTCACCTACATGAAGTCTTCATCGACATAACCCAAGGTTAGTTTATCCCTCCTATGGGGGGATGTCACATCAAGGGGGAGCTTTACTCTAAGACTTGAGTCAAAGAATCTCATAGTATGTGACAACATTAAACGCTTTATGTAAAAGTGGTAACCCCACTAGTGCTTAAACGATGAGTATGACATATGATTAAGTATTCTTACTTGGCTCCCAAGTCAATATACTCATATATAGATGACTCCGTCATCGCCAAAGTGCTTGTTAGATGCTAGTGTGTTTGTGCATGTTTGTCATGATTTCATTTGACATCTTATTATGTGAGCATGTTGGTCTGCATTTATTTACTCATTCGAGGATATCCAATTATTGCTATTTGGCTTTTTATTTTTCATTTGCCAATTGGATATACAAGAATGCCTAGGACCACTCCTATATCTATCTATGCTTTATCACCTCTTATTCTATTCATGCTACATCACAAAATTTGAACAAGTACTTTTCAATCTTTCTGTGTGAGGAGCACTCGAAGTTCTGTATCGACAAAGGACTGACCATTAAAACCTCCCAAGTGCAAATCGGTGGAACCAACTAAAAATTCTCGATCTCACCGATTGCCTAGGGTTGATCTAGTTTATTGTATCTCGGTACTGTCGTTTCCATATTCTCGGTTACACCGAGTTTCCCTGTTAGCTGACGGTTGAGAAACTTGGTGACATCGAAAATTTAGAATTGATGTCACCGACAGCCACGGGTATATAAGCTGTGGACCCCAACGCTTTGAAACTCAATCTTAATCGCTATGCTCCAAAACCCTAAGCTGCCGCAAAGGACCCTCTTGGTTGCCGCCCTTGTCTCCCCGCGCTCCTCCATCGCTGGGATCTTCGCCGTCGATAGGAATCTTCGCCGTCGTCCATGCCGTAGCGGATCCATCACCGAGCTAGGGTATGCATTCGGCCCTTCTTGCGCTCCCCGTCCAAATCTTGCGCATTGAAGTTTGTTCCATCGGTAATCCACCGTCTGCAAACTTTTCCACCAACTGGAATTCTCATTAGATTAGCGAATCAATTTTTTTTGCTTTAGTTGCCCGCAAAACCGCATCTCGGTGATACCGAGTCAGAAAAATCGGTTCCACCGATTTCGTTTTTGTGCTACCGAGGACAGTACTCGGTGAAACCGAGTGGTAGTTTTCGGTCCAACCGAAACTGCTGCCAAGTTTCTGTTAAGGGTATTGTGAGTCTCGACAGCACCAAAACGTGTGACTCGATGACACCAAAATTTAGTTTTGCAGTGAACTACATCTATGATTTTTTTTGTTCAAACTTTCAAAAACCAGATGCATTTTCTGATGACTTATCCTATTCCACTTTGCTCAACTCTATTCACAGGGTCAGACATGTCGGATGCTGAAGATAGCCAGAATCTGCAGGAGCAGAATGTTGATATGAGCTCAGGCACTAGTCCTGAGTCCAGCTCTCAGATCCAGGCACCCCTAGTTCACATGGGTTGCCTAAGGATGCAACAAGGACCAGGAAGAGACAGAATTCTGATGAAGAAGATTCTGATTTTGTGCCTAAGGAGGTTCTTGCTAAAAAGCGAGAGAAGGCTGCAAAGAAGTCTGGAAATGAGTCCACCTCATCTAGGAGGGTAGTCAGCAAGATATATGCACCTCCAGAGACTTTCAGAGCACATGAGAGTTCTAGAGCCACCATGTATGTTTAGCTCCCAAAGAAATCTTTGCCTAAGAAGGAAGGAGAGAAGAAGACAACCAGGAAGAGAATCATTCATGTTGTTGGCAGGCCTACCTCTATGTTTGAGGATCCAAAGGAGGCTGCTGGTGCTGCTGCTCAGGAGGAGGAAGAGGAGGAACCTGTTGTCAAGGCCCCTCCCAAGAAGAAGCAAAAGAAGCTTATGGCAGATGCTATGCCTAAGCCTGGTCCCTCCAAGAGCACCAAGGGTGCACCCGAGAAGGTTGCTGCAGGGAAGTCCAAGAGGACTACCAGAGATATTCCTGCTGCTGAGAAGAACAAAGGATCAACTTTTAGAGAAGTAGATGATGATGTTTCTATGACAACTTTGATGAAGCTTAGACCTCACCTTCCTGAACACAATGCCAGCCATCCAGTTGCTAAGGATATGAAGAAGAGGAAGGATTCAAGTTTGAGGGCATGGAGAGCTATTGACCCATATGCCCAGAGAAGAAAAATTGTTGTGGACTATAGATTCTACACCAAGGAGTAGCAAGACTTCTATGAGACAATCTTGCTTGACGAGAGTCCTGCATTTAGTGATATGAGATATGTTGACTAGAAATATATCAAGATAAATGAGAACTATTTCCCATGTGTGCAAGACAACTTCCACTGCATTGGCTTGATCAGTTTGTTGGCAGAGAGTTCACTGCTTGGAATGATGAGATGATCATGAAGTTCTACTCCACTCCTCACTTCTATGGAGATGGCATGATAGTGTGGATGATTGAAGGAGCTAGATATGAATCTACAGTTGATGAGTGAGCTACCATCTTAGGAGTCCCAGAGGTACAGGATGGTGACTTAGATGTCTACTCTGAATCCAAGGAGAGCCAAAATGCTATGAAGGATATGTACACTTCTATCCCAACTGCTAACTTACAATCACACAAGTTAGGGTCCATTTACTTCCTCCAGGTAGGCCTCCGTACCATGAACACCAACTTGAGGCACACCTTGATGCCCAAGTCTCGAGCTGAGAAGATAATTCGTGGCTACTCCATCAACATGTTTATCCATCTTGACAGTCACACCAGGATTCGAGTGATGGACTTGATTGTTGAAACAGTGAAGAGGGTTGCTGCTGACCAGAAGTGCTCATGCTGCTATGCACCCTACATTCAGATGCTAATCAACTCCAAACTTGAGAAGCACTTCTTTGCTCTGGATAGACCCCACTTGCCACTTCAGCCAGATTTCAAGGACAAAATTGTGGTGATGGACCCAGACCATCCCACATCAGCTGTAGCTCAGGCAGAGGCAAGGGCAGCTCGAGCCACTAGTGCTCAGGTCCACAGAACCAGGAATGAGCAGATGGATCTCTTGATCTCTACTATAATAGACATGAAGAAGGACATCAAAACTATTATGGATAGTCAGGAGAGCCTTGTGAACATCTTTGAATATAGAGTGAAAATTCTCAATCACAAGGTAGATGTGCTCACTAAGACAGTCAATGAGCTTAAGAAGGAAGTAGATGAAGCTCCTATCTATCGGACCTCTTTAGAGTCTGAGTCTTCTGATGATGAGGAGGATAGTGCACCTGTCAAGACGACTGCCCAGTTCAGGACACGGGCCAAGACACCTACAGTGCCAGCTCTGGAGACGAGACATTCATCTTCTGCTCTAGCCACTATGACTTTAGCTTCATCAGCCCCTTCAGTGCCTCCAGTGTCTACTCCCACTCCGTCCAAGACATCAGCAGAAGTCTTCCCTGATGCAGTTCTCTCGATTGCGACATCGACTACCGGAGGAGATCAGCCGCAAAAGAGTGATTAGCTATATCTCTTCGAGCTTTTTGGTAACTTGTTGCCAAAGGGGGAGAAGTTGTATATAGATGTAGGCTTCGAGTGAGAGAGCGTCTGCCTTTTATCGCTGTTTTTACAAAACATTTGGTCTTTTGGTTTGGATGTGATACACTTTTGTGTGTGTTCGATCATACGCTTTAATGGGTGTTGCTAATTTTTATCGTTATGTGATGATCATTCACTTTGCTTGGTGTGTTGTGCTATGTTATTAACTCTTATTACTCTCACACACCACCAAGTTGTATGTGACATGGAAGAAGTGCCCCATGTACCTAATCGATTGTGCATTTGCATTCATACACAAATTTAAAAATAATGCACAAATTTAGGGGGAGATCTTGCTTATCACATACTTCTCAAAGTGGTGATTATATTCATTGATTATATCGTATGTCGAAGCTTTGATCTATATGTTGTCATCAATTACCAAAAAGGGGGAGATTGAAAGCACATTTGCTCCCTTGGTGGTTTTGGTCATTAATAACAACATATATGTCATTGAACTAATGTTTCCACTAAGCATGTTTCAGGAAAAGTTCAATGATGGGTTGGAAAAAGGATTGTGGAATACCCCAAGATGCAAGGAAATATATTGCCAAAGCTTCAAGCAAAGGAGTCTACATTTTACCCTTTGTGAGAAATCACTTTGAATCCATAGGAAAGCCAATACTATTAAAAGGGGGTAAGGTTTGTTGGTGAACAAAATGCTCATACGTGCACAAGTAATAATCATCACATACACCCACAAGATCTTCCAAAAAAGTCTGTCCAAAGCCAAATATCCAAAATCGGTTCAACCAACACTTTCCACTCGGTGCCACCGATTCTTTGCCTCAGACAGACTTAGCCAAACCCTAGCATTTTAGTGCAACCGATTCCATTTCGGTGCCACCGAGTTTGGGTTGGCAACTTCCTATTACACAAGTTCACAAAATTGGTCCCATTGAGTTTTGTGAATCGGCGTCACCGAGTTTGGCAATCTGACCGTCGGTCACCTTATCGGTGCAACCGAGTTGTATGTATTGGTCTCACCGAGATTCAAAAGTTGCTACCTTTGAGGCAACTCGGTACCACCGAGATTTACATATTGGTGTCACCGAGTCTAACTTATTAGGTGTAATGGTTGGATTTTTGGAGATGCCTATATGTACCCCCTCCACTACCACTCACTCGAAAGAGAAGCACTCGGAACAGTTCCCCACTCATACCTACTGATTTTCTGAGAGAGAGTCACCTACTCATGTGTTGAGATCATGCCATTCCATTCCTACCATATGAATTTTGATCTCTACCCTCCCCAAGTTGCTTCCCAGCCAATAAACCTCTTCCACCAAGCCAAATCTGTGAGAGAGTGATTGTGTGTTGAGGAGTCTATCATCTTGAAGCACAAGAGCAAGGAGTTCATTGACATTATCGAGCCTATTACCTTTTGGAGGGTGGTGCCTCCTAGATTGGTTAGATGTTGCTTGGGAGCCTCCTAGTTCGTGTTGTGGAGTGAACTAGGAAGTTTGTAAGGGCAAGCATATCGCCTACTTCGTGAAGATCTACCCCGAGTTAGGCTAGTACTCCGTGGACGTAGGCCATCATGGTATAGTCAAGGTTGCTTCTTCGTGGAACCCTCCGTGGGTAGAGCCCTTTGTGGACTCCCATGACCATTACCCTTTGTGGGTTGAAGACTCCATAAACATGGATGCACGATAGTACCACCTATCGGAACCACGGGAAAAATCATTGTGTCACCAATTGCGTTTGATCTTCCTACCCTTCCTTTACTTACATGCTTGTCTTTACTTTCCGTTGCAATACTCGTAGACATGCATGTGTTGGGTGTCCTTGACATACTATGAATGCTAAAATCTGCCAAGACATAAAATTGGGAAAAAGTATATTTTTAATTGGTCAAGTAGTCTAATCACCCCCCCCCTTTACACTACTTTCGATCCTACACCATCCTCGAAGGGGTCAAGTGAACACGTGTATAGGAGATGATTCACCTTTATGCCCGCTAGCAAACTTTACATACCTGAGACTTCTATTCGTTTGTTGCTTTTGCAAGAGGCTCACGACTAATTACTCATCGATCATTTTAGACGTCACAAGATATTTGCTAAGCTCTCCCACAAGTACTTTTGGCCAAAGATGTTCTGTGATGTGGCACGCTTTACCAACCTTTGCTCTACATGTTGCAAAGCTAAGTCAAAAACTCAATCCCATGGTATATACATGCTATTTCCAATACCTTTTTCACCTTGGGAAGATATAAGCATGGACTTTGTTCTTGGTTTTCTAAGAACCAAGAATGGCCATGATTCCGTATTTGTTTTTGTTGATCGTTTTTCCAAGATGGCATTTTTTCGTTGATGTCACAAGATAGACAATGATTCATATGTTGCAAATCACTTTTGTAGGTGAATCTTCAGGCTACATGGAGTCCCCAAGACCATTGTCTCGAACCGCGGTGTCAAGTTCCTCAGCTACTTTTGGAAGACGCTATGTGCCAAGCTCGGAATCAAGCTACTCTTCTCTTCGGCGTATCATCCACACACCGATGGCCAAATAGAGGTCACCAACCAGACGTTGTCTATGCTACTCCGTGTCTTGATGAAGAAGAACATCAAGGAATGGGAAGAATGCCTACCCATATCCAAGTACGCCTACAACCACGCACGCCACTCCACCACCGGCTAATCTCCTTTCGAAGTGGTGTACGGCTTCAACCCTTTTTCCCAATTGGACATTCTTCCGCTACCACTTGAATAATGAGTGAACAGGGATGCATGCATAAGGGCAAGCTACATAAAAAAGATGCATGAAGACACACGCCGTGATACTCGTGATCTGTGTTGGGTTTTCCATGAAGAGGAACGGGTTATCACAGCACAAAGTGGGTAAGTATTTCCCACAGCTATGAAACCAAGGTTTATCGAACCAATAGGAATATCAATCCTCAACCGTCTTCAGTGGTTGCACACAAAAGGACAAACAACTTGCACCCAATGCCGGCAAGAGGGTTGTCAATCCCCTTGATCTCGTTATTTGCAAGCAAGTGAGTTGTGTAGATAATTGTAAAGTGCAAAATAAAATAAAAACAAATAAATAATAGCAAGGTAATGATAGTGTTTGTGAATATATATGTGAATAGACCCGGGGGTTGTAGAGTTCTCTAGTGGCATCTCTCATAGAAATAGCATACGGTGGGTAAACAAATTACTGTTAGGCAATTGATAGAAAAGCGAATAATTATGCGATTTTCACGGCAATGATCATGTGCATATAGGCATCATGTCCATGAGCAAATAGGCAAACTCATGTTTGCACCTATTACTATTACTCCACCCATCGACCGCTATCTAGCATGCATCTAGAGTATTAAGTAAAATAAAGTAATGATCGGAGAACATTGACAAGATGTAGACAAAGTAAACTCCATCTATCTGAATAAACCCCATCATTTTATCCTTAGTAGCAGCAACACAAAGCTGCAATGGGTACCCTTCTGTCATTGGGATATAGGAACTCGCCAGGTTGAAGCTACTACAATGCACCAACCCAACCGAAGAAATATCAATCTAGTTGGCCAAACTATCTCAACAGATCAGAGGGCATTACGAAGCTATGATGATCATGCAAATAAGAATCTTAGAATTCAGATTTGACTCAAATACTTTTCATCAATAATCTGAACATAAACTCAGAATTTATTGGATCCCAACAAGCACACCATACAAAGGGATTGCATCGGATAGATCAAGGCAAAGATGTGATGAACATTGTATTGAAGATCGAGATCGATAGAGAGATATTGCCATCTAGGTACTACCTATGGACCCGTAGGTCTGTGGTGAACTACTCACACATCATGGTGAGGGTAGCAAGGTTGATGAGAAGGCCCTCCATGATCGATCTCCCCTTCGGCAGGGTGCCAGAACAGAGGTGTAGATGGCCTCCCGTTGGAACAGAGACTTGCGGTGGCGGAAAAAGTGTTTCGGGAGCGCTCCCGGAGTTTTTAGGGTAATTGTAAATTTATAGGCCAGAGAGGGGCATCGGGAGGCGCCCGAGGGGGCCACAAGCCATCAGGGCGCCCCCTGTTGGCTTGGGGGTCCCTTGTGGCTCCACCGGTCTCCCTCCGAAGCTTCTAGGTCTTCTTTTGGTCCAGAAGTAATCATAAAAAAATCATGGAAATTGGACTTCGTTTTGTACTTTAAACCTGAAAAGCCAAAAACATGCAGAAAATAGCAACTGGCACTGGGCATTAGGTCAATAGGTTAGTGCTCAAAAATATTATAAATTAGTAAATAAATACCCAAAAAGTATCCTAGAATGATAATATATTAGCATGGAACAATAAAAAATTATCGATACATTGGAGACGCATCAACATCCCCAAGCTTAATTCCTACTCGTCCTTGAGTAGGTAAATGATAAAAATATAATTTTTTATTTGACATGCTACCCATTATGTAATCTTTGGTATGTATGCTCACTGAGAAAGGATGAATTAACAAACATCAACATAGTAATATTTATAAGTATAAGAAACAAAATCATTGAGTTTTCAAAGTATACGATCCTAAAAGAATGTTTGCCCCTACTCATCTTATTATATTAGCAAGGCATGACTCCGTCTTCACCACATAAATACAAATGTTAAGCACCATAGTGTTGAAGTCGGGCAATTGGATCATATTTTTTGAATATGCATCAACTTTTTATTCTTCACGCAACACACGAGCATGAACTATTGGACATAGCATATAGGTGGTATAGAATATGATGGTAGATATCAAAGGGTTAAAAAGTGGAGAAGATATGGTTGTTGTTTCATGGAAAATTAGTTATTGGAACGGGAATGGCGCTCTCGCCCCACCCACGGCCCCTTCTCCGGTGATCTCCTCACGTGGCCATCAATTTGTGATTCCTCACCAACGATCTTCTCTGGCGTACTCTCTTGATCAAGGCAATACCCATTTCTAATGGGTTCTCATGGTGGATCTACCCTCGTCTTGGATTTCTCCAAGGGTAGAGTTTTTTATGATGAGATTTTTAGATTTACGGGTCTCATGGTTCATCCGATGAGGGGCCGGAGATCTTTCAAGCTAGTGGTTTCTTTTAGCCGACATGTTTTTCGGCTGACACAACAATCTATGGAGGCAGCACTAGAATTGGCAACTGGCGGCTCGGCAATTGATCTAAGGGTTTCTCATATCAAAGATAAGGTTTATTCCTTCCATGTTTCTTGCCAGCAAGTTGGTTTTCTCATTGTCGATTTGCGTTATTTTACTTGTGATTTGTTTAAGTGCTATTTCAATCTCTAGGTAATGGGGGACCCAATTGGATTAGGGAACTTAAGATTTGGAGAAAACAATGTGACGTAGAATGGGTTCTGGTTAGTCCGTCGAAACATCGTTCCTCCATGGGGCTGTTAGGCATGCATAAACCCCCTGCTAGATCATCCATCAAGTCTGCCAACACTACCAAAAAGAAATTATCCCTAGCCACTCTTATGAACTATCCGGCCTGCAAGGGATATAGATACCCAGCAACCCAGGAGTGTATAGACACTTTGATCGAAGCGGGACATGAATTCTCAGAGCATGAGCGTGTCATAATTCAACTGACTCCTTCAGTGGATTTACAATGGACTACGACGAGACCTCACATTACATTTGGTTCTATTCGTCCTATGGATAATCATCGACCAACCAACTCGCCTGTTCTTCCGACATTGTTGGAGATACCCCCTAATCATTCGTCGGCGGGGCACATGGCTTCTACCATGATTCACGCGAGAGCACCGGATGTTCCAAATTTTTGAGCTTGCAATCGGGAACATGGCCCAATAGGTGGCCCAAGTGACGTTGGGCCTGATACGCCTCCTATCCCAATACGGAGCCCTAGTAGACGACACGTAGGAGATTCGCTGCAAATTCCTAGTTCACAGGAAGCGGTGGACCAGTTTGATCACATGCTCAACGACATGGTGTCCCAAATCATGACTTGTTTAGTCTGCAACAAGAAGGGCCACTTGTCATCGTCTTGTGGGAGGCGAATGGTCTACTCGGCTTGCTCTCGGGTGGGTCACTACAGGAAAGATTGTTTTGGTTACGTGTGAGCTAAAAAATTGGAATGAAGGGGAATTAATCGAAAGCATAGCTCGGATTTCTCGGGAGTGCATACCGACTTGGGAACCTCTGTCAATGAGACCCGTCGCCCGTTCACCTCGTCGCCACCCAATGCTCTGCTTCCACAATCCTTCTTCTCTGCTCCAACTGTAGATCATCCCTCCCTGGCCATGGCGGTTTTTGAGATCGATCCTGAGCGCTTTGTTCCGGCTGGACACCACCTCATTGATGATGGTCAGCTTCGTCTTCCACGCACCTACATCACGCCATCATCAAGGCCGACACGCCGCCATGAGGATTATATGATAGCAGAGGTTATGCCTCGCCCAGAGGGTCCTTTGGGGCCGATCCGAGAGGAAGTGGTCGAGTTCCTCCAAAACAAAGGTATTGTGGTGCGCTCTGCTCAACCCTAGTTCCATGGCGTTGGTCTTTTTTAAGTCAGAGATCCGGTCGTCCGTTATGGTATGATTCAGCATGCTCCTTTTGATATTGGGAACGATTGATTTGTCTGTTTTATAAAGCATGATGAGGGAGAGGGCTTTAGGGGAGCGCATGGATTCAGAGATGGTTGGCTTATGTTTATTTGTATTCCGTTGGATTATCGCACCACATAGTTCATTACACAGGCAGTTAGTACCTTTGGAAAATTTCAATCTTGGAATAGTGAGAATCCATATTTGGTTCATACTTTGGTCGGGGCCTCTTTTCCCGACACACCATTGGTCCCATGCAGGGTCGTCTTTGGGGATTATGTTGAATGGGGGGCGCGAGGGTTTCCTGGACTGCAGCTTGTTATGTTCTTGGAGAAGATTTTGCACATCAGATGCCTAATGATGAGGATCCAATGCCCCTGGATGGCAACACTCACCCTCTGCCTGGACAATTAGTGTCGGGCAACATTTCTTTTGTCTTGCCTCCCTACCCGCAGCTTGGATGGAATGAAGCTCCAATGGAGCCTGAGCCCCCAGTGCAGGCAAATGATGTTGAGGGATGGGGTCATGCAGTTTGGGAGGAACCGCCTCCCCCATAGTAGGAGCTTCCATTGCAAGATCAAGTATCTATTGTCATCGACCAACCTGAAGCTTCAAACTCTATTGATCAGATAGTACTAGAAGTACAACGTAATGCAGCAGACCCAGTGGTGCCAGTTGAACAACTTGCAATTGTTCCTTACCAGGCGCCTATCATTCAGCAACAGCAAGTGTTCATAGGCATGATTCGTGTGGTGGAGGGCCTAACGCTTCCCCCTGAGATGATCTGGCACAGAACTTTCCTCAATTTACTGCCAGAGTTTGATGTTCTGGAGGTACCTCGCCCTATCTTCTGCAAACCATTGGGCCCGATGATCTACTCCAAGCGCGCATGGAGCATTGCCTTTCATGAGGATCTCTTGGTTTCTAACCTGGTCAGGCCTACTAATTTTCCTTCATCGTCTCGTGAACTGATCACACTACCAAGGCGGCTTGTGGCGCCTGCCTTATTTATTGATCACACTATCACTATCGATGGAAGCACTAGGGGTAGTCCGACTGTGTTCTCTGCTGAGAGAGTGAAGCCTCAAAAGAATAAGAAGGCGGTTGTGCCGATTGTGGAAACATTAGTGAGACGCTGCACCAGGAGTTCTGCTCGGCGGGATGGTTTCAAACAGGTTTTCAAAGAGCTTTCCCAGCAGACCAAGAAGAAGAGGCCAAGGGCCAGGCCTATTGCAGTCTCTCCAAAGGCCCGGCAGAACAGCCCAATGGATTCCAAGGCCCAGCAAAGTGAGCAGCTCATGGTTCCTCCTGAAACACCTATTGCAGTTCTGCAGAGTGCAGGGATGGAACTAGAGATTGACCCGAAGTTGCTCACTTAGGAGAAGCTTATGGCTGAACCTACTGAAGAATCGACCACAGTTCCTAATAAATGATGTGTTCTCTAAATAATTTTTATGGGTTTGGCAAGCCCCTTCAATCTGCTAGTTATCTTAGGTCTTTTATGTTCTTTATGTTGATCGGCTGTGATACTAGTGAACTATTTCTTTTGTGGGGTACTCTGGTTTTACTGTGCATCACTATGTGTTGTACTTTTGCTTCTCAAACTATGATTGTTAATCATGAATTTAAATTCTAATCGAAGTTGGAAGGTCTTGTGTTGGAATGTGAGAGGCCTCAATTTTGATATGCGCCAGAGAGCAGATAGAGAGAAGATCAACGAGAGCCAATGTTCAGTGGTTTGTTTACAGGAAACAAAGTTATCTGCATGTGATCGTAGATTAATGAGAAACATATGCCCAGCTAGATTTGGCTGGTTCATTAAGTCCCCCTCAAGTGGGGCCTCGGGTGGTTTGTTAATTGCCTGGAGATCAGATTGTTTTGCTTGTTCCTTGGTGGAAATTAAATCATAGGGTATTGTGGTTAATTTTACATCGATACATAATAACGATTGCTGGACTCTGGTGAATGTGTATGGTCCTTGTAAGGAGAAATGTGTGATGAATTTGTACAATGGCTCTATGATCTTAATATTGACCCCCACGCAAACTCGGTGATTCTAGGGGACTTCAACTTCATAAGGTCACAGGATAATAGAAACTTGCCAGGGGGGATGTTAATGACATGTTTGTATTCAATAAAATAATAGGCCACCTTGGATTGCTTGAGCTACCTATAATAGGTAGGAAATACAGTTGGTCAAACATGCAAGATTCCCCTCTGTTGGAGCAGCTCGATTGGATTTTCACCTTTGCAAATTGGATAGATTCATATCCAAGGTCACAAGTTGTTCCATTACCAGAACCACCTCTGATCATGTACCTTGCTTGGTTACTATTTCCACCTCTATTCCAGAAACTAACATCTTCAGGTTTGAGAACTATTGGACTGAACAACCTGGTTTCTTAGAATGTGTTCGCAAATCATGGTCACAACCTTCCTCCAAGCAACACATCACTGCCATCATTTCAGATAAATTAAAATCCCTGAGGAAGGCTTTGAAGTCTTGGCAAAAAGGTATATCACATATCAAGAATCCGATTGAGAAATCTAACTGGGTTATCTGCTGGATGGACAGTTTGGAAGACCACGGGCCCTTATTTAGGTAGGAATCCAATTTCCAGAAGTTGGTTAAACTTCATCATGCACACTTGGTACACTTATAGTGTGTTTACTGGAAGAATAGATGCACCATCAGATACATCAAGATAGGGGAAGAAAACTCAAAGTTCTTCCAAGCTATGGCATCTGAGAGACATTGGAGAAACTCAATTGCCTCCTTGACCCTGGAGGATGGAACTGTCACTTCTCAACATGATGTCATTGTTGATGCTTTCCATAAAACCTTCAATGAGATAATGGGCCAAGCTAAAGGTATTAATATGGATCTTGATTTGGCCACTATCATCCAGAGGGTACCTGGTCTGGATGTGCTTGTGAAACCATTTGGAAAAGAGGAAATTGATCAGGTGGTGAAGGAAATGCCAGTGGATAAATCACCAGGGCGTGATGGATTTAATGGGTTGTTCTTCAACAAGTGTTGGCACATTATTTCTCATGATTTTAACACATTGGTACAGGATTTCCATGCAGGGCGAGCCAAGTTGGAGAACATCAGTGATTCTTTTATAGTTTTGGTACCCAAATCAAATACTCCTGAGGGGGTGGGTGGTTATAGACCAATATCCCTTACTAGTTTTGGGCTTAAGTTGCTAACAAAAATGGCTGCCAACAGATTTCAACAGGAGATTTTGAGGTGTATTCACAAGAACCGGTATGGGTTCATCAAAACAAGAACAATTCAGGATTGTCTGGCCTGGAGCTTTGAGTATATACATCAATGCAAGCAGTCAAGGAGGCCCATAATTCTATTTAAGCTGGATTTTGAGAAGGCCTTTGATTCTATTGAGCATGAGGCCATTCTCACCATTTTGCAGGCCAAGGGATTCCCTCAAAAGTGGATTTCATGGGCCAAAGAGCTGTTATCCTCTAGAACATCTTCTGTGCTGGTAAATGGAGTTCCTGGTAGGCATTTCAAATGCAAATGTGGGGTCAGGAAAGGAGATCCTCTGTCTCCCTTGCTCTTTGTTCTAGCAGTTGATATCCTTCAGTCAATGTTAAATAATATGGTTCATAGGGGCCTGCTTTCATTACCAATACCGTCGCATGATCCAGACTTCCCAGTGGTGTAGTATGCCGATGACACTATCTTATTTATCCCTGCTCAGAGAGATCAATTGGTGGTGCTAAAAGAGGCTCTTATGATCTTTTCACAATCAACATGACTGAAAATTAACTTCCACAAGTCTTCAATGATTCCCATCAATGTGGACAACAACCTAGCAGAAGAGCTAGCTTCTATTCTGGGATGTAAAATAGGGACAATGCCCTTTACTTATCTTGGCCTACCACTTGGAACAACAAGGCCCGGGATCATTGATTTCATGCCCCTAGTTGATTGCATGGAGAGGAGGCTCACTGCCAGCTCATGGTTCCTGCCCCGGGGGGGAAGATTGCAATTACTTAATTCTGTAATATCTTCAATGCCAATATTCTTCTTATGTAGCTTGCAAATTCCACCTAGTATTTTGAAACAATTGGAAAGGATTCAGAGGCAATGCTTATGAAGGAAGTATGGACAGGAAACTGGACACTCTTTGTCTGCTTGGCCTCTAGTTTGTAGACCCAAGAACAATGGGGGTTTGGGAATCCTAACCTGGGTCTGCAAAATGATGCTCTCCTGCTTAAACATCTGCACAAGTTTCACAACAAGGAGGATATTCCATGGGTGCAACTAATATGGAACTCCTATTATTATGGTAGGGTTCCCCATGACACCACTTTCTGTGGATCATTCTGGGGGAGGGATGTCTCCAAACTTATGGACAAATTCAAAGCAGTGTCTATTGTTCAAGTTAACAGTGGGGATACTGTCTTGTTTTGGAGTGACAGTTGGGCTACTAATGGCAGGTTGTTACTCCAAGATAAATTTAAAAGTCTATTCTCCTACTGTTTGGACTAGAGCATATCAGTGCAGCAAGTTCTAAGCGTTGACAACCTGCTGGATCTTTTCCAATTGCCCTTATCTGAACAGGCATATGTGGAGCTTCAAAGCCTGTCACAATGCTTGCATAATTTTGCTGGAGATAGACTGCAACCTGACTGTTGGTCTTGGAATGATAGTAAGAAATCCAAATACACTGCCAAAAAGTATTATGACCTGGTTCATAGGCCCATTGTGGCAAACCCAATCCTGAATTGGATTTGGAAGAGCTGTTGTACAATGTCCATTAAAATGTTTGCATGGCTAGTGATTATGGACAGAGTGAACACCAAGGACATGATTCAGAGAAGGCACTCAAAAATTGAGGATGGTCCTGAATGCATGTTACGCAGAGCTGGCTCTCTTGAGGACAGAAATCATTTGTTCTTCCGGTGACACTTTAGTGCCAGAGTTTGGAACTACTTGCAGATAGAATGGCCTGCCAGCACTCACATGGTGGATATTGCAGTCCAAGCCAGAAAAGAGTTTGCTAAGACTTTCTTTGCAGAAGTGGTATTTTTATCATGGTGCAATATCTGGATGGTTAGAAATGATAAGATCTTCGGGAAGATAAGGCCATCTTTTGGTAAATGGAAGGTTGGATTCATACATGACATCTCCCTGATGGCACACAGGATAAAATCAAGATAAAAGGAGGAACTTCTCCACTGGATTGCTTTCCTGCCTCCTTGAGAATTTCTTCCTTTGCTTTTCCATGTAACTTAGCTTAGTTTTCTTTCCTTTATTTTTCCACTACTTGTGGATCTGTACATATGACATTATTTTGCATTTTTTTAATAAAATGTTGTGGGGCCAAGCCCTGCAGTTTCCATTCAAAAAAAAGTGGAGAAGATAATCTCACATCAACTGGGTGTACAATGAGCTATGGAGATGCTCATCAATAGATGTCGATGAAAGGAGTAGTGATTTCCATGCAAATGAATCACTAGAGCTATGAGTGTATGAAATCTCAATTGAAGCTTCGGGCATTTGAGGAAGCTCGTCATCGGAATATACAAGCCATATTTATTATATGAAAAGGTAATTCCCGCTAGCATATGGAAGTGTCAACATAAGAGACTCTCTATATGAAGAACATGGTGCCACTTTGAGGCACAAGTGTGGTAAAGCATAGTAGAAAAGTCCCTTCTCTCTTTTATCTCATTTATTTTTTTATAGTGGGATTTTCTCTTTTTTTCCTTTTTGCCTCCCCCATTCATATTTTTTATATGGTGGGCTCATTTGGCCTCCCCCATTTTTATTTTATTTTTTGTCCAGAGTCTCATCCCGACTTGTGGGGGAATCATAGTCTCCATCATTATTTACTCACTAGGAAAATGCTCTAATAATGATGATCATCACACTTTTATTTACTTATAACTCGATATGAAGAACTGATAGGAACATATGACTCTATATGAATGCCTCTGGCAGTGTACCAGGATGTGCAATGATATAGCGTGACATGTATCAAAAACATGATGAAGGGTGGCTTTGCCACAAATACTATGTCATCTCTATATGACCATGCAAAGCATTATGATGATGAACTAACTAGTCATGTGAAGTGATGATGGAATTTGCATGGCAATATATCTCGGAATGGCTATGGAAATGCCATAATAGGTATGTATGGTGGCTGTTTTGAGGAAGATATAATCAGGCTTATGTGCAACACATCATATCATGTCACGGGGTTTGGATGCACTGGCGAAAGTTGCACCGGTCCTCGAGGTGAGAATGGGCTATGCACGGTACCGAAGAGGCTAGCAAATATGAGAAGGTGAAGATGAGTATGTCCATGGTATCACATTAGTCATAAAGAACTCACATACTTATTGCAAAGTTGTATTAGTTTTATCAAAATCAAAGTAGTCCTCACATTCCCCGAGGGAGGAGGTTTGTAGGAGTTAACCATCGTGTGCCCCCGACTATAAACAACAATAGAATTTCAACGAGGAATAAAAATGATCACACGTCATCACCATGCCTCTTTAATTTTTAGATGAATAAAAAGTTAACACCTATTCATCTCGACACTTCTACGAATCAAAAATTATGGACTCACACCTTTTTCATATTAAAACATCAATGTTATTAACCCACAACTTCTCTATATGTGCTACATGATGGTTTTGATTATCATTCATTGAATACCTAATATTCTTAGACTAATCTTGTGAGCCGTGCAAATTACCTTCACTATTTATTCAGCTCTCAAACAAATATAAGTGAAGAAAAAGAGCATATTATTTCTATAAAATCTATATGCCACCGTGCTCAAAAAGGTATAAGTGAAGTACTAGAGCAACTACCAAGCTCAAAAGATTTAAGTGAAGCACATAGAGTATTCTAGAAAATTATCATGGAGGTGTGTCTCTCTCAAATAGGTGTTTCCATAAAATGATGATTGTGAAAAACTTAAAGTAAAATCAAACAAAAGCAAATGATGCTCCAATCAAAACACATATGATGTGATGAATAAAAATATAGCTCCAAGTGACATACCGATGGATTGAGACAAAAGAGGGGATGCCTTCCTGGGCATACCCAAGCTTAGACACTTGAGTATCCTTAGAATTATACTTGGGGTTTGTTGGTAATACCCAATCTTAGGCTCTTGCTACTCCTTATTCCGTAGTCCATCGTGATGACACCCAAAACTTGAAAACTTCAATCGCACAAAACTCAACAAAACTTCGTGAGATCCGTTAGTATAAGAAACATATTGCATACTTTAGGTACTGTGATAAATTTATTATTAATAAAAAAATCATAATATTTACTGTATTTTAACTTATCCATGGCTTACACCCCCCGATATAACCCATAGCATAATCAAAACATGCAAACTATGCAAGCAAAATAGAATTCGTTTAAAACAGAACAGTCTGTAGCAATCTGTAAAGAGATCAAACTTATGTAACTCTAAAATTCTGGAAAATTATTAATACTTCAATAATTTTTATATAAATACTTTGTAAAAATTCAAATCATTATCCAGCTCTAGTAAAAAATTAAAATTCCTGCACTCGAGTCAAAGTTTCTGTTATGTTTCAGCATCATTTCTACCCATCTTATGAGTCATCCCAAAGGCTTTACTTGGAACAAACACTAATTGACACATAAAAACTTAATAATTACATAGTAAAATATCATGTTATCACAAAGTAAAATAAAAAAAACAAAAATACAGATACATATTGGGTTGCCTCCTAACAAGCGCTATTGTTTTATGCCCCTAGCTCGACATAATGCATAGTTTCAACTATTGTCATCTTTAATACTCGACCAATAGGTAGCTATCATGATTGATTCATAAGTTAGTTAAATTTCTTCCTAGGTAAGTGTTCCATCCCTTTCTTTAATGAGAATTGGAATCTTATGTTTCCCTCCTTCATATCAATAATTGCACCTATAGTTCGTAAAAATGGCCTTCCAAGTATTATGGGACAAGAAGGATTGCAATCAATATCAAGCACAATGAAATATACAGGCACATAATTTTTGTTTGCAATAATAATCACATAATTAATTCTACATAAAGGTTTCTTGATGGTAGAATCCACAAGATGCAAGTTTAGGGAACACTCTTCAATATTAGTGAGACCAAGCACATCACATAAAGTTTTAGGTATAGTTGAAACACTAGAACCAAGGTCACACAAAGCATTGCATTCATATTTATTTTGACAGTAGGTTCCCACTCATTATGCAATTTTCTAGGAAAATAAATTTCAAGCTCAAGTTTCTTGTCATAAGCTTTTATCATAGCTTCTACTATGTGTTCAGTAAAACTTTTGTTTTGTTCATAAGCATTGGTGAGCTAATAATGTATTGCACAAAGGAAACGCATTCTACTAAAGATAATTTATCATAATTAAAGTCCTTGTAATCCAATATAGTGGGCACATCACTAGTTAAAGTTTTGACCTCTCCAAACCCACTTTTTCAGTTTTAGCATTAACATCATCACCCTCCAAGCAAACATGACACTTCTCAACTAAAGTTGACTCATATACAGTCCCTTTATCATTCATATTCAGAGACTTAAACAAAGATTCAATAGGAGAAACACAAATCATTTTAAGATCTTCATCATGATTCCGATAAAAACCGGGTGGAAGAACCTTTTCTAAGAATTTTTGCTTAGGTCTCAACTTAGTTTTCCTATCCTTAATTTCATTAATATATAATTGGATAGATTTAATATTCTAATTAAAATCATGCTTGGGTGGCAAAGACTTATTTTTAAGAGTTTCAACATCAAGAGCAATTATATCCATGTTTTTAGCCAAAGTATCAATCACATGCAACTTTTCTTCCAACGTAGTGTTGAAAAGCTTTTGAGAATTAATAAATTGTTTAATTGTGTTCTCAAAATAAGAAGGTATCCCATTAGGATTTTTAGAAGAGTTTCCATAATAATTACCATAAGAATTTCCATAGTGGTTAGAGGAATTATCGGGATATTGTCTAGCATTGAAATTTCCTCTATAAGCATTGCTATTGAAATTATTTCGCAATATTAAGTTCACATCAATAGCATAATTATTTTGCTCAACCAAAGTAGACAAAGGCATATCATTGGGATCGACATTACTATTTTTTAGCAACCATATTCATAACAGCATCCACTTTTCACTCAAAGTAGCGATTTCTTTGACATAATTTCCCTTCTTATTAGTTGGAGCTCTTTTGGTATGCCATTGAGAATAATTTTTCATAATGTTGTCCAGAAGTTTTGTGGCCTCCTAAGGTCACATCCATAAAGGTACCACCTGCGGCAGAATCTAGAAGATTTCTAAACACAAAGTTTAATCCAACATAGAAATTTTGGATAATCATCCACAAGTTTAAGCCATAAATTGGACAATTTCATTCTTTCCCAAGATTGTGCAACATGCTCTTGATCCTATTGTTTAAATTCATTATTTGATTTCTAAGGGAGATGACCTTAGTAGGAGAAAAATACTTGGTAATAAAAGCATCTTTACACTTATCCCACGTTCCAATACTATTACGAGGTAAAGATGAAAACGAAGCTTTAGCTTTATCTCTTAGTGAAAAAGGAAATAATTTTAATTTCACAATATCTTATCCATATATTTTTTGTTTTTCATATCACATAATTCAACAAAGGTATTGAGATGTGATGTGGGGTCCTCATTAGGACTTCCCGAATATTGATCTTTCATAACAAGATTCAGCAATGCAGCATTAATATCAAATGCCTCTGCACTAGTGGCGGGTGGTATAGGAGTACTAATAAAAATATTATTAGTAGTATTTGAGAAATCACAAAACTTAGTAGTATCTTGAGACATGGTGGCCACACAAGCAAAGCAACAAGCAAGACAAGTAAACTAGCAAGTAAAGCAAACTAGTAACTAGCAAAGATAAATATTTCTGTATTTTTGAAATTTATGAGACAAAGTAAATATAGACTATAGGAATCGGGTAATTTTTTGTTTGTTAAGATCTTTGCCATCAGCTTTTCGTCATGGATGACGGCAAAGACCACTTTTGCTAGAAGCTGCTGACGGCAAAGAATGATTCACGGCATAGATATATTTTGCCGTCTGTAATAAAAACTACTGACAGCAAAGATATTTTTTCGTCTAGAAAAAAATTGATGACGACAAAAACATTTTTTGTCGTCTGTAAAGAAAACTAATGACAGTAAAGACATGTTTGCCATCTGTATAAAAATGATGACGGCAAAGACATATTTTGCAGTGCGTAATAAAAACGGTTGATGGTTGAAAGCACAATATGCTCCCTTGGTGGTTTTGATAATTCATGACAACATACATTATCTCTTGGACTAATACACTTATCTAGTGAATTTCAGATAAAGTCCACAAAGGGTGTTGGATAAGGATTGTGAGGAGCATCCCCAAGAAGAAGGAGAAGGAATAGGATTGTCAAAGCCTCAAGAAAGAAGACTCTACATTTCACTTTGTGAGAAATCACTTTGGGTCTATAGGAAATCCAATACTATTATAAGGGGGAGAGGTATTGTTGGTGAAGAATATGCTCCACGTGCACAAGTGATAGTCACCAAAAACACCCACAAGCTCTTCCACAAAAGTATGTCATAAGCCTATCATGCAAAATTGATTCCACCAAATTTTCCCACTTAGCCCTACTGATTTTCACCTCAGACAGATCCCAACCAAACCCTAAGTCTTCGATACAACTGATTCTGCATCGGTGCCACCGAGTTTCAGTTGCCAACTTTTTGTTGGCAGGGCCGGGCCAACAGAATCTGGGGCCCTATGCAAAACTAAAAAAATGGGCCCTACCTCACTTGAGAAATAACTACGATGCAAGGGTAGAAGGAGAAGGATAAACTGACTGATTACTAGATAACACTTGTGATGCTTTTTTCGAACAAAATTGTACATACCACCTTTATAAGATTTATTTATTAAATTTTGTTCTCTTTCTTTTCTCATGCACTCATAGGAACTAAACTGAGGTTTTTCGATGATGAATCAAATCTGAATTATTGAAACACAATATAGAAAAATAAATAAAATTAATTGAAGTCATACAACGACAGCAGATATTAATTGAAGATTACCCGTCAATGTTTGCCAATTAGATGAACCGTCTTACACACCTACTCTCATGTCCTGCCAGGTTAAATTTTTATATTGTGATCTTTGACCGAGGAGATAATAACCAATCTCTAATATTCTCTGCCAAAAATTAATTAGGAAATTAGTAATTAGTAGTAGAAGACAAAGTCAATTAGAAAATAGGACTATCCAGCGGCAGCCGGCAGGCTACCTGTGGCTGTGTGCCGTCTGCAATGTTGCTCGTTGCCAGCGCAACGACGATGTGGAGTCTGGTGTCGTGGTGGACGGGACGACGATCAGAATGAACGATCCCGTTTCCAGTCAAGTCTTAAAACTCTCGCACATCGATCCTTGACCCTTCTGTAGGATGTACGTAGCGACGGCGACGCGATAGTTTTCCCCTTTTGCGATAGATCCGGCTCCCATGTCGTCTCGAGATCCCGTTTCTTTTTTCGTGTTGATTGATGAGGTGTGACGATCGTGATCCTGGTTGATGTATACTCTTGAAAAACCGACCCCGACTGATCCAGCACCGGTTGGCCGCTCGCCCCTCCTCCACCTGGCGTCCAAAAGCCATGTGAGGCCCATAGCTATGCGAGGCTCAGCATCCAGGGATAGCATTTGTTTTTTTCAAAATACATATTAGGTCTATGTAAAACTTTGGGGCCCTCAAATTTTATGGGCCCTATGCGGGGCGCACGGTTGGCACAACAATGAGCCCAGACCTGTCTGTTGGCCCTTTTCTTAAAATCGGAATTTGTGAGTTTTTTGATTGTCGCCACCAAGTTTGCAATCTGATCGTTGGCCACCTTTTTCGGTACTGTCGAGATTTATATATTGGTCTCACCGAGATTCAAAAGTTGCTACCTTTTGAGCAACTCGGTACCACCAAGTTTTATACTTCGGTGTCATCGAGTTGGTAAATAAAGGTGTAACGGTTGGATATTTGGAGATGCCTATATATACCCCTCCACCACCACTCACTCACAAAAGAAGCACTCGGAACAGTTCCCCACGTAACCCATCAGATTTTCCGAGAAAGATCCACCTACTCATGTGTTGAGATCAAGCCATTCCACTCCAACCCTATGGATCTTGATTTCTAGCCTCCCCAAGTTTCTTTCCACCCAAGCAATCTCTTCCACCAAAGCTAAATCTGTGAGAGAGTGATTGACTGTTGAGGAGTCTACCATTTTAAAGCACAAGAGCAAGGAGTTCATCATCATTATCAAGCATATTACCTTTTGGAGGGTGGTGCCTCCTAGATTGGTTAGGTGTCGCTTGGCAACCTCCTACTTCGTGTTGTGGAGTTGAACCAAGAAGTTTGTAAGGGCAAGGAGATCACCTACTTCGTGAAGATCTACCTCGAGTAAGGCTAGTCCTCCATGGACGTAGGACATCATGGAATAGACAAGATTGCTTCTTCGTGGAACCCTCCATGGGTAGAGCCCTCTATGGACTCTCGCGGCCATTACCTTTCGTGGGTTGAAGTCTCCATAAATGTGGATGTATGATAGCACCACCTATCGGAACCACGGGAAAAATCTTCGTGTCGCTCATGCGTTTGATCTCCCTATCTCAACTCCTTACTTACATGTGCAATGTCTTTACTTTCCGCTGCCATACTTGTTGACTTGCATCTGTATGGTGACCTAGACTTGCTATAATTGCTAAAATCTGCCAACCATTAACTTTGGAAATAGGGTAGGTTTTAATTTTGTGCTAGTAGTCTATTCACCACCCCCCCCCCCCCTCTAGACACACACTTCTAGTGATCCCTCAACGGCAAAAAATCATTGTCGTCTACGGTTCATTCTACAAGACGGCAAAGAAGAAACATAGCACACGGATCGATCACATGGATCAATGATGTGGCAAGATCTAGACTGCACATTGGAGATCATAGGCGACCCATCTGGACATCTGACCGCCCCACGCCCCACCTGTCGATTGACTGGCCCCCACTACTCTCTTTCTCTCTACCTTATCCCTACCCCCATGCTCCCATGTTCTCTCTCTCGTACCTCTCCTCTCGATCTAAATGCCGGGCAAGCCACCTTGCCAGCGGCCATCTCTCCCATCGGCCGAGCCACCTCACCAACCACCACCTCTCTCGCCGGCCACGGCCGAGCTCCACCACCTACCACGCCGGCCCCGGCCATGCCCCCCACCACCTCGTCCATTGGCCATGCCATCGCCGGCCCATCTACTCTTTGCTCTTGGCGCTGCTGCCCTTCCCTCTTTGTCGTTGGTGCTGCCAACTTCGGCCCCTCTCCCCTCCCCCCTTCTCCTCCGCCAGCTGCCGGCCCCGGACTACTCCCCTATCGCCCCTGTCGTCCACTGGCCCCTGCCTCATCTCTAGTCACACCCCACCACAGCCCTCATGCTCCTGAAGGCCTCCTCGCCCCGGCGCCGCAGGCCTCCTAGCGTGTCGCCCCCGGCACCATAGACCTCCTAGCGCGTCGCCCTGGCACTGCCAGCCTCCTCGTGTATCGCCCCGGTGCCGACTACCTCTTGAGCTTGTGTTGGTTTTCCCTTGAAGAGGAAAGGGTGATGCAGCAAAGTAGATAAGTATTTCCCTCAGTTGTTGAGAACCAAGGTATCAATCCAATAGGAGGAACATGCAAGTCACCAATGGTTGCACCTACACAAACAATCAAACACTTGCACCCAACGCTATAAAGGGGTTGTCAATCCCTTCACGATTATTTGCAAGGGTTAGATCTGAAAGAGATAGATGTAAACGAGTGCGGAAAGTAAAAGATAAATAAATTGCAGCAAGGTATTTTTGGTATTTTTGATTTATAGATCTGAAATTATATGATGGAAAATAGACCCGGGGGCCATAGATTTCACTAGAGGATTCTCTCTTGAAGGCAAATATCATGGTGGGTAAACAAATTACTGTCAAGCAATTGATAGAAAAGCGAACAATCATGTAGTAATCCAAGGCAATGATCATGCATATAGGCATCACGTCCGTGACAAGTAGACCGAAACGATTATGCATCTACTACTATTACTCCACACATCGACCGACTCCTGCCTGCATCTGGAGTATTAAGTTCATGAAGAAGAGAGTAACGCATTAATAAAGATGACATGATGTAGAGGGATAAACTCAAGCAATATGATGAAAACCCCATCTTGTTACCCTTGATGGCAACAATATAATATGTGCCTCGCTACCCCTACTATCTCACTGGGTAAGGACACCGCAATATTGAAACCAAAACCAAGCACTTCTCCCATTGCAAGAATTACCAATCTAGTTGGCCAAACCAAACCAATAACTCGAAGAGACTTGCAAGGATATGAAATCATGCAAATAAAATTCAAAGGAGATTAAGATTCATGGATAATCTGAACATAAACTCACAATTCATCGGATCTTGACAAACACACCACAAAAGAGGATTACATCGGATAGATCTCCCTGAAGATGATGAAGAACATGGTATTAAAGATCAAAGAGAGAGAAGAATCCATCTAGATACTAGGTATGGACCCGTAGGTCTGTGGTGGACTAATCACGCATCATCGGAGGGGCAATGGAGTTGATGTAGATGCCCTCCATGATCGATTCCCCCTCCGGCAGATTACCGGAGAAGGCCCCAAGATTGGATCTCTCGGGAATAGAGCTTCCGGCGGCGGAAAAATATTTGTGTGGCTCCCTTCGATGTTGGGGGAATATTTGGGTGTTTATAGACCAAAGAATAGGGCTAGGAGACCTGCCAGGAGGCGACAAGCCTGCTAGGCGCGGCCAGGGGGTGCGCCTACCAGGCTTGTGGTGCCTTGGCACCTCTCCTGACGTGCACTCCAAGCTTGATCAACTTGTTTCCTTCCAGAAAAATTCCTTCCGAAGGTTTTATTCCGTTTGGACTCTGTTTAATATCCCATATTTGCAAAACTCAAAAACAAGGAAAAAACAAAAACTGGCACTTGGCTCGAGATTAATATGTTAGTCCCAAAAATAATATAAAATAGCATATAAATGCATATAAAACATCCAAAAAAGATAATATAATAGCATGCCATTGTTAGTGCATCTAGTGCCCCTTAGTGATTTTGGTGTATTGAAGACTTATAGGTTAAGGTACTAATGTGTTCGTGAGTGTACACAGGCTCTATAAGTCGACGAGGAGTTTGATATATTCGGAGATTATCGACCCCTAAAAATGCATGTCTTCAAGTGAAGACTTTGCTGAAGACTTTCTGAAGACTTTGGTGAAGACTTTGTGAAGACTTTGAAAATGAAGAAGTTGGTGTGACCTTGAAGATATGAATGAGGAATATGAAGCATGAAGACTTTTGTTTTCGTAGTTTCATTTCCTTTATTTGAGTCATAGGAAACACCGTACTGTTAAAGGGGGCCGAGGTAATACTAAGGAAAATTTCCAACTAATGCTCAACTCCAAAATCCTCAACCCATACAATCCTTCGAGTGAAGCCTTTGTAAATCTCTTACGGTTCAGACAAGTTCTTCAGTGACAAAGACGAAGTTCTTCTCGTCTCTGAGGAAATTGATTTGACTGAGGAGTTAGGATTTCGCCAGTGCGAATTGCCTACAAGTGAGGAACATGATAAGCTGAGGACTTTCATGGTTCGAAATTCTGATCATTGCTGTGCTTAGCGCCAGCTGTCCCCAACCATTCTTATCCACATAACGGTCATATCATTGGGGGCATTTATGTCTTATCATGTCAGGTTGCATCCTGGCTATAAATAGCCAACCCCCCATAACCACTAGCTGGTTGGCTGCTCTGAGAGAGAAATGACACTTGTCATTTGAGAGCAACCCATCCTCTGAGGACTTTGAGAGAAAATCATCAGTGAGGAAAAACCCACAACCAAACCACAAAACCCATAGTTATTGAGCATCACTGAAGAAATTCCTGTGTGGATCCGACGCTTGTTACCTTTGAGGACTGTGCATCCTCCAGACGGTTAGGCATCATGGTCTAGTGCTCCTGCAGTCAATTGGGGACCACGAAATGACCTTGGTCTAGAGCATCCAGCAGTAAATTGTGGATCGCCGGGTGACCGGTTTGTGAGGGTTTTGGAAGTCTTCCCTGAAGACTTACCACGAGTGTTGGGCGAGGACCGTGTGACCTTAGCTCAAGGAGAATACGGTAAGGACTGTGTGTCCTGGGACTGTGTGTCCTCTGGTTTAAATACCAGGCCGCTGCAAACCAGACGTACGACTGTCACAGCAGTTGGAACTGGGTCATCAAACCATTGTCTTCATCGAGCTACCTGGTTATATTTCCTCAACCTACTTATTCCTCATAAACCTGTTGATGAAATTGATTGTTACTATTTGAAGAATTTGACTAAAGACTTTCGCAAAATTCCTCACCTCAAATTCTTCAAGTTGCCTTGTTCATCACTTCTTATCCTTTATCACGCTACTCACTGTTCGTGCATGTTTCATTTCAACATGATGACTAAGCTGATACTATGCTCCTCATGCACCTGAGTACTTATTCCGCTGCTAGTTATTCATCACATTTCAAATTCCTCAAAATTGAAATTCCTCAAGTGATGAGTTTGTAAAAATCGCCTATTCACCCCCCCCCCTCTAGTCGATATAACGCACTTTCAGCCATCATCAAAAATTTATAGATACGTTGGAGACGTATCAGTGTCGCCGGCCTCGTTGTGCCGGCTGGCGTTTGTCTGCCTGCCTTCGCCCGCACCATCTCTGCCTGCAGGAGTCCGTCTGCCGCCACGTGCCGTCCTCCCATAGTCATGAACCACCCTCCCGTCGGCGGGCTTCGCCTGCCTCTGCCTGCCTGCGTGCACCATCCGCCTCAGCCCGCGTCGTCTACCTGCAGGAGCCCGCCAACGTTCGCGCCATCTCCGCCGGTCTCCTCCCTGACGCCCTCGAGCCTTCAATCTGTAGCTACAAATTTTCATGATGTTGACGTTCATGTTCATGTTCAGATCTGTAAAAATGTTGAATGCTCATATCTGTAAATTTGTTGTGTAAATCGATCTATAAAGAATCTTGTAGCTATGAATTATTGATGGTCAGGTGTCGTGCGAATTGATTATAGTTTATTGTGTAAATTGATTTGTAAAAAATGTTTTGATGTTCAAGTATCGTTATTTTTTAAAACTAAATAAATTTTTTCCTCTATAAATTAGTTTGGCATACAGCAAAAACTGTGATTTGTCGTCATTGTTTCTTTGAGGCTGACGACAAAAAGAACTAACGTCGTCCGTCCGGTCGGCCGTTCCGTCTGTTACTTTTTTTTGCTGTCTACAGGGTCCCACTGACTGCAAAACATGTTCACTGATGGATAAATCTTTGTCGTCTTCCTATCCAACGATAGACGGCAAAATTACCCTTTGCCGACTTAGTGTATGCCGACACTATTTATCGTCATGGGCTGACGGCAAAATCTTTGCCGTCAGTAATCCTTTCTTTGCCGTCTGCAACGCCTTGACGGCAAAATGTCTGATTCATGTAGTGATATAAGCAAATAAAAAGAAGAACAATTGAATGAAATATTGTGTGAAGTTACTTGATAGTTCGTGATGGTATTCCCCAGCAACGGCGCAAGAAATCCTTCCTGATACTCGTGATCTGTGTTGGGTTTTCCGTGAAGAGGAACGGCTTATCGCAGCACAAAGTGGGTAAGTATTTCCCTTAGTTGTGAAACCAAGGTTTATCGAACCAATAGGAATACCAATCCTCAACTGTCTTCAGTGTTTTCATACAAAAGAACAAACAACTTGCACCCAACGTCGGCAAGAGGGTTGTCAATCCCCTTGATCTCATTATATGCAAGCAAGTGAGTTGTGTACATAATTTTAAAGTGTGAAATGAAATAAATAACAGCAAGGTAATGATAGTGTTTGTGAGAATATAGGTGAATTGACCCGGGGGCTGTAGAGTTCTCTAGTGGCATCTCTCATAAAAATAGCATACAATGGGTAAATAAATTACTGTTGGCCAATTGATAGAAAAGCAAATATTTATGAAATTTTCAGGACAATGATCATGTGTATATAGGCATCACGTCCATAAGCAAATAGGCCGACTCCTACCTGCACCTATTACTATTACTCCACCAATAGACCGCTATCCAGCATGCATCTAGAGTATTAAGTAAAACAGAGTAATGCTTGGAGAACATTGACATGATATCGACAAAGTAAACTCAATCAATATGAATAAGCCTCATCGTTTTATCCTTAGTAGCAGCAATACAAAGACACAACTTGTCCCCTTTTGTCATTGGGATATAGAAACTCGCCTGGTTGAACCTACTACAACGCACCACTCCCATCAAAGAAATATCAATATAGTTGGCCAAACTATCTCAATAGACCGGAGAGCATTACGAAGCTATGATGATCATGCAAATAAGAATCTGAGTACTCAGATTTGACTCAAATACTTTTCAATAATAATCTGAACATAAACTCACAATTCATCGGATCCCAACAAACACACCATACAAAGGGATTACATCGGATAGATCAAGGCAAAGATGCGATGAACATTGTATTGAAGATCGAGAGAGATTGCCATCTAGGTACTACCTAGATGGCCCATAGGTTTGTGGTGAACTACTCACACATCATGGTGAGGGCAGCAAGGTTGATGAAGAGGCCCTCCGTGATCGTTCTCCCCTCCGACAGGGTGTCAGACCGGAGGTGTAGATGGACTCCCATCAGAACAAAGACTTGCGTCGGCGGAAAAATTGTTTCGGGAGTGCTCCCAGAGTTTTTAGGGTAATTATGAATTTATAGGCCAGAGAGGGGCATCGGGAGGCGCCCAAGGGGGCCACAAGCCATCAGGGCGCCCCTGTGGTGGCATGCCCTGTTGGCTTGTGGGTCCCTCGTGGCTCCTCTGGCCTACCTCCGAAGCTTCCAGGTCTTCTTTTGGTCCAGAAAAAATCATAAAAATGTTTCATGGCAATTGGACTTCGTTTGGTACTATAAATCTGAAAAGCCAAAAACATGAGAAAACGGCAACTAGCACTGGGCACTGGGTCAATAGGTTAGTGCTCAAAAATATTATAAATTGGTAAATAAATACCCCAAAAGTATCCTATAATGATGATATATTAGCATGGAACAATTAAAATTATAGATACGTTGTAGACGTATCAAGCCGCACAATCAAACGTCAAGTGGAACAAGTCACTAACAAGCGCAACATCAACAAGCACCCTATGGTGTTCTTCCCCGGTGATCTTGTGTGGCTACACCTTCGCAAGGATTGATTCCTCAACGAGCGCAAGTCCAAGTTACTTCCTCGAGCCGAAGGACCATTCAAGGTGTTAGCACGATACAATGACAACGCCTACTATATCGACATTCCACACAAGAAGTACAATGTGAGCGAAATCTTCAACGTCAAGGACCTCTCTCCCTTCCATGGTGATGAAGAACTCGGTTGGAGGATGGATCTTTCCCAACGGGGGAGATGATACGGAGCATCCCCTGGTCATCCCCATGGATCCTACACCAACCCATCAAGCCTCAAGTGGGCCTATGACAAGAGCTTACTCACGCGCCATCGAATCCAAGGTGACATCCCTCCTTCTCGAGCTACCCATATCCTGGCATGAGACATGACTGCTACCTCAAGCAGATATGTTGTGTATGATCAGGTCGTCGACCACCACCGGAGCTCGGGAGCGCAAGGAGAAGGACCGGATGAAGAAGAGACGACGAGCGTCAAGGGAAACTCTCAAGCCAGCCCGGAACCTCCGGCTTCTAGGTGTCCAAGAACCAACTCCGGGCATGTGAACTCTCTATGTAGCCCGGACCCTGCCTAGAAGCTAGTCTGGAACCTCCGGAGCCCAGAACGTTCGGCCTTCCCGGAACCTCTAGATCCCGAAATGTCCGGCCTACCCGGAACTTCCAGCCTCAGCGCACCTTCGGCATCCCGAGGCGTGCCAACTCTCTGGATAGACCAGACCCCGCCTGGAACTTCCGTCCCCCGGAACTTCCGGCCTACCTGCATGCAGCCCTTTGGGCCCAAGGCCCATGTACCCCTCTCCGCCTCACATCTTGCCCTAAGACTATATATACCATACCCCTTGGACGAATTAGGGTTAGCTTATGTTTAGCATTAGAGATTGTTGAGCATAGCCCCTTCCACTTACCTCCTCCCATGGAGATGACCTCTATGTGAGAAGATCCAAGTGAATGCCAAGGCCCGTCGTGTAGGGAAGATCCTCTGGGATATCAAGGCCCCTCTCCGGAGTGGGAAGACTACCTTGTTACTTTGTATACCGCATTGAATTTAGATCACCGTATCTTCTTATGTTCTTGTGCATTTAGTGGATGTGTGACCGGAGTTGTCTTTAGTGTTCTTATTGATTCCTCCCTTTTCCCCTCCAAGTGTGAAAAGTTCGTCATCGAGGGTTTGGCCTCGTATCAGAAAATAGTCAAGGTGTTGATCAAGTGGACTACAACAAAAAATATTCTTAAGAACTTGAGAAGTTCTAAGGAAAGTTTTCTCGCAAATGGAGATGATGAAGAGCTTCATTGTAAAGTGTTACATCGATGCATGCTCATTGTAAGGAGTTAAAGTGATTCAATCTTCACCATTGATCCAGGTGATTTTTGGTTTCAATCAAGGTTTTGTGAATACACAGAACGGTGGGACAGTAAGACAAAGTTGCTCCAAGTAGAAAACTATGGCGGATTTTACAAGAAAGGCTAAGTATATTGTTGCTTTGGAAGAGGCTATGGATGGTATTTTAACAAAATAAGTTCGTCACCGAGCTTGGTGTGGTTCCAAGTGCATTGGAGTAAATAGAGAACTATAGAGAATAGTTGCACCATAACCCTGTTGGGGAACGTCGCATGGGAAACAAAAAAATTCCTACGCACACGCAAGATCTATCCATGGTGATGAGCATCTACGAGAGGGAGAGTGGATCTACATACCCTTGTAGATCGCTAAGCGGGAAGCATTAAGAAACGCGGTTGGTGTAGTCGAACGTCTTCGCGATCCAAATCGCCGAGCGTCCCGCGATCTCATCACGATCCGTCCCGCGATCCAATCACGATCCGTCCCGCGAACTCATCACAATCCGTCCCGCGATCCAATCACGATCCGTCCCGCGAACTCATCACGATCCGTCCCGCGATCCAATCATGATCTGTCCCGCGAACTCATCACGATCCGTCTCGCGATCTTGATCATGGTCCTTCCGATCTAGCGCCGAACGGACGGCACCTCCGCGTTCAGCACACGTACAGCTCGATGACGATCTCTGCCTTCTTGATCCAGCAAGAGGGAGCGGAGAGGTAGACGAGTTCACCGGCAGCGTGACGGCGCCGCGGTGATGGTGGTGGAGCAATTCCGGCAGGGCTTCACCTAAGCACTGCAGAAATCCGATCTAGAGGAGAAACTATACACTAGAGGAACGGGCAGCACGTGGCTAAAAACCTGGTGCCAAAAACCCTAAAACCTCCAGTATATATAAGAGGAAGAGAGGAGGAGGCTTGGCTCCCAAGGAGCCAGCCCTTGGGTCGGCCAAACCAAGGAGGAGAGGAGGAATCCTCCTCCAATCCTAGTAGGACTAGGACTCCTCCTTATTTTGGTCTTTTTGCCTTTTTCCACCTTTTTCTATTTGGGCTTTTCTTCCCAGCCGCATGGGCCTTGTGTGGGACTTCCACCAGCCCACTAAGGGTTGGTATTTACTATCCCACAACCCATGTAGACTTTTGGGTTGAAATACCCCTCCCGATGGTCTCCTGGTACACTACCGGCACTCCAGGTACACTACCGATGAGCCCGAAACTTTTCTGGTGACCAAAATAGGACTTCCTATATATCAATCTTTACCTCCGGGCCATTCCGGAGCTCCTCGTGACGTCCAGGATCTCATCCGGGACTCCTAACAACCTTCGGTCACCACCATGCATAACTCTATACTACTGAAACGTCACCGAACCTTAAGTGTGCAGACCCTGCAGGTTCGAGAACTATGTAGACATGACCGAGACACCTCTACGATCAATAACCAATGGCGGGACCTGGATTCCCATATTGGTTCCTACATATTCTACGAAGATCTTTATCAGTCGAACCTATATGTCAAGGATTCAGTTAATCCCGTATGATGCTCCCTTTGTTCTTCGGTATGTTACTTGCCCGAGATTCGATCGTCGGTATCTCCATACCTAGTTCAACCTCGTTTCTGGCAAGTCTCTTTACTCGTTCCGTAATACAAGATCCCGTAACTAAAACTTAGTCACATTGCTTGCAAGGCTTATTGTGATGTTGTATTACCGAGTGGGCCCTGAGATACCTCTCCGTTACACGGAGTAACAAATCCCAGTCTTGATCCATGCCAACTCAACAGACACCCTCGGAGATACCTGTAGAGCACCTTTATAGTCACCCAGTTACGTTGCGACGTTTGATACACACAAGGCACTCCTCCGATGTCCGTGAGTTGCATGATCTCATGGTCATAGGAACATATACTTGACATGCAGAAAACAGTAGCAATAAACTGACACGATCATATGCTATGTTTGTAGTTTGGGTCTTGTCCCATCACATCATTCTCCTAATGATGTGATCCCGTTATCAAATGACATCTCATGTCCATGGCTAGGAAACCTCAACCATCTTTTGATCAACGAGCTAGTCTATTAGAGGCATACTAGGGACACGGTTTTGTCTATGTATCCACACATGCATCTAAGTCTCCGATGAATACAATTATAGCATGGATAATAAACGATTATTATGAACAAGGAAATATGATAATAACTAATTTATTATTGCCTCTAGGGCATATTTCCAACAAGCCCAGGCAAAGAAGCCAATGTCCTACCAAGGGATCAAACATATAGAAACTTGATTCCACATAATTTGAGAAATTTTGTGGAGCATGGAGATGCAAGGATATGCAACATACAGATGGATCGGAAAATGGAAGATCTATTGACGAAGTCTATACCACAAGCAAAACATGAGCAACACGGGAATGCCATTGGTGTTGGGTAACTTATGTAACTAGATTATTGACTCTGGTACAAGTGGAAGACTGTTGAAAATATACCCTAGAGACAATGATAAATGTATTATTATATTTTTCATGTTCATTATTAAGTTTACGTTTCTATGCTACAATTGTTATTGGTTATTGAAAATGAGATTCACAAGAAAACTCAAATACATATATGTGAAAATAAACACCATGTGAACCCTAGTCTAGCCTCTAAGACTAGCTCAAATATTGATTGTGATCCTGCTTTCCTGATCATAAGCATTGTTAATATAATAAGGATGCTATCAATATATGACAACACTATTTTCATGATAACAACGGAGTTGGGTGGACCCAACTTATGAATTACTGAGAGATATCGTTGTTGCTATGTTATCGTTACTTCATATAACGTGTTCGCATTTGTATTATTCCTTAGACCATGAGAATATTGTATACCAACATACCGGATGGTTACTTTGGGTTTTACCATATGTCACCCCATAAATGAATGTGAATAAAGTTGACTTATGAGTATAACGAAAAGTTATGTTTCGGTAACGAGAGTTCAAGACTGAGATTTGCTCGTCTCATGATAAAGAGATACTCTTTGGGCCCGCTCAGTGTTACGGTGTACACCCAAGAATTAACAGGCCAGGCCTTGTAGATGTCTTGTCGTGGAGTTATCAAATTTCAGAAACCTTTTAGAAGGTTCTTATGGTTTTTCTGGTTGGTTTTTTATTTTACTTTCGTTATGTGTTTTTTTTGCTTTATTTACTCTCTTTTTTGTTTATTTTATTTTTCTTCAAGTTCAACCTCTCACTTTTTTTGGTTTGATGTTTGTAATATTGTGAGCAACTTTCAAACTTAGGATCTTTAATTCATTACGATTTTTTGAAAGTTTCAAAAAATTAAAAATATTTTTTTAAATTGTGAATATGTTCCCATATCATGAACAAATTTTATAATTTTGTATATTTTTATCATTCGTGAACATTTGTTTTTAAAAATAACTTTTCAAAAAATCATGAAGTGTATTAATTTAAGAACATTTTTAAAATCCATGAATAATTTTTAAAATTCATGATGTCTTTTGTATTCACAAAAAAATCTATAAGAAGATCATAGTTGGCTTTTCTTTTCTAAACGAATGAGTGTGCCGGGAAAACAAAAAGGGCCAAGATAGAGGTGCGATGCTAGCGTGTGCTACTTTTAGGCCGCCCTTTAGCTTTAGCTGCGGGGAGTGAGTGCTAAGTTCGAGTGAATTCTTGTCGCACCAATTTTCTTTATAGCTTAGAAAACTGGTTTATTTTTTGAATGAAAGAACAAGTGATTTGCTTGTTCAACTCCCACCTCCTCCCATCCGGTTTGACTCCATCAAAAAACCCTGGACCGAGGAGCCGGGTAGCCAATCCGGTTTGGAATGAATTTGCTTATATTTCTTCAAAATCATGGCAGAATATTATTTCTTCAAAACTAACTAGAAAATGTAAGCTGGTAAACAACAATATTCAAGTCCAAGGCAAAATGTGGACAATATAATTGAGGTGACATTTTGCTCTTGTGCCAAGGAGTGTGTACGGTCACTTATGTCACAAGATCTTTGTGATGAACATATGACACTCGGGCACCCAGCAAAAAATCTTAACTGATAAAAAGAGATGGGTAATATATTTCAACATGAGCGTCTGAGTCGCCACTCAGATCCAGATGCAGGTCAGATGCCTCATCAGGTTGGGAGATAAGGCAATGAGCAATCCACTAGCACACGACACGGTCTCGCACAAGTCTATCTTTAGTCCGGCCCAAGCTTTGTAACCCTAGCTTGATCAGGTATATAAGCCGAGTTGGGGCCCTTTCGGGAGGGATCCAAGACATTTTAGAGCCATCTAGTGTTAGGGTTTTACCTACCCCCTCCTCTTCCTCCTCGGCCGTTATCATGGACATGAGCTTGTGACCAAAAAAACATATTTCAAATGATCTTTTCACATGTAGGAGTAGGGTGTTACCTCTCAGTGGAGGACCTGAACCTAGGTAGAACGACTGTCTCATGTGCTACCATTTGGATCCCCCTCTTGCTTCCTCCTCCAAACAACATGTTTTAGAACGCTGACACTTTCCTATATAAAATTCATGGTGTAAATACAAATGTGCTTATACATTTGTTACAGAACTAGTTATGTGACTATCTTGGTGACCACTTTGGTTCCACCAGTTGCGTATCACTGAATTTTGTTAACAAATTTTGACAAAGATACACATTCTTCTCAACCATATGCAACTAAATAGTCAATTTTTACTAATTTTATTTCTCTCAACATGCACACATATCATCTCACCACATACGCCACCTAATCAAAGGCTCCCTCAATATGCATGAAAAAAAGTTTTTCAATATATTATCCTACTTATACTCAATACACGTTTATCAACAATAAAATGGTCAAATACAATAGATGGTATGTATTTTCAATTTTATTCACACTTTGTTAATCCAAATACTCATTGAAATTAAATCTCACTGAATATATTGCAACGAATGAGATATCATCTAGTGTTTTTTCTTCAAAACGGAGGGGGTATCATCTACTTGCTTTTATGTGCATTCACTATTGCAAGCGTCCGGCGCAAGACACTACGGCCCACTAGGTGTTTGCAAACAAGTAGGCTTTGTGGCGATGCCATGTGTGTGGGTGTATCATATTTGCATGCAACGAGCTTTTTACACTACATGCATGTTGTTTATGCGGGTTGTAGTGATGTTGACAATAACTACATGTAATAAGTTTCAGAATGTATTGACGTTAAAAGATACATCAAAATTACAACTCGTGTTTACTATTGCATCCTCACAATGTTATATTCAAACTAAATCACATGCTGATATTTTCTGATGCGTATTCTTTAAAACTTACACCCTTTGTTTTTAAATATAAGCCTTTTTTAGATATTTCGGTACAGACTACATATAGATGTATATAGACATATTTTAAAGTATAGATTCACTCATTTTGCTCTGTGTGTAGTTCATAGTTTTTTCGAAACGGAAGCAAAAGATTTACTTCATCCATTAAATGAGAGAAGAATAGAGTTACAGCATGTTATAAAAATAGTTCATATTGGAATTTCTAAAGGATCTTATATTTAGAAACGGAGGGAGTACTTCTTGTGCTGAAAAGGAAGTTTTGTGGTATAAACTTGTCGGTCCATGCAAGATAAACATGTACCCGTATAATATATATTTTCACGACTCAAATTGCTTTTAGAAATAATTGTGTACTGAATTTAGTTTCAAACATCTTGTCATGATGAATTGAAAGCAACAACGAAAACAGTTCTTTTATTTTGGACGATGAGTTTGAAAGTAATGCATTTTTGAATTTTTGGAGCAGTTTTTTTGCATGGTATAGCCGTCATATATTTTTATAATTTTAGGGTAGGTAGGGTCCTGACTTCTACCATACATGTGAGAATTTCTTTTCCAAATGCTTCTGAAACTTCAAGATATGATTTGTTTTTAGAATGTTGAAAATTTTAGTAGTACCTAATTAAAGCGCCCGGGGCCAAAACACCTCTCTGAAAGAAAGAAAAAAAAAGATAGTGTCTTCCATACGAATATATGCCACAATGTCAGTGCATCTGGACTGGACGCCCTGATCTCTTCATCCAGCCACAGCCAGGATAAAGAAGCCGGGAAAGTTCAGTCCAGACTCCGGAGTACAGGACGCAGTCCGAAATGGTTCTCCTCCCCGGCCTTTTCTTTCTCTCTTCTCCCCCGGCCCCGGGTACTACTCCTAGTTGTTTAATATCTCCTCTCCATCGACATTCCGTGGATAACAGCTTGATCGAGATCACCCGCTGCATCCAATTCTTTGCTCCTCTCTGCAGGCCGCACTGAGAGTTTGCTCTCGCGAGGCCAACACCTTTCAGCGCCTTCCCCGTGACGCCGCTGCAAAGGTTGCATAGACAGGAACCATGGTCTGTACGACGGACATGTTCCGTGAGCGCTACAGCTTACCAGCAACGCCGGGATCAAGCTGGGAATTATTGGGTGTCAGGCTGGTCCAAGCGAGCGAGCGAGCGAGCATGCGAGCACCACCGCGTGCGCCAACAATGGCAAAAACATGCACGGCGGCGGAATCCGCCATGGTCCAACGGTCCAGCGTTCGTTCGTGCCGCCGCTTTCAGAGATCGGAACCCCGAACATAGCGGATCGTAAATCCTTGTTGATCATCTCATCATCCGTATCGCCTGTCGTCGTATTAGCACCTTGTCCTTGATGATTCCGTGCCATGTTGGCCTCTGGGGGCTGGGGCAGGTGTGCATTACGAAAAATCAATCAAAACCTTGTGCTACACTGCAAGGCCTACATTCTCGTATAGATGGCTAGCTGATGATTGATGAGCGTCTCTAGCTAGGGGGGGTATATCATATATGTGCATCACGACTTCGTGAGACGCACGCAGCCGAGGAATTGCTGGCCGAAGGTGCATTGCTGATTGAACAAGCTACGTAACATCCGGAAATAGCAAGCCACTGCCCAAGATGATCTGGGTTACTACTACTAGTTTAGCGGGTGTTAATTAATTAAGCACGTTGTGCGAGCAACCATGCATGGCGATGGGGGGCTTTTCTTTCCAGAAAGAGAAGAAAAGAACAAGGGCCGGAGTAGTGCTTTCCAATTCCAAGTACCGGAAAGGCCTTCCTTTCCGTGTGCAGTGCAGAGAGAAAGATCTGCACAGCTACGCAACAGGTCGCGCGGACGGCTCTCCTCCGTCCAAAACGCTGCCTAAATAAAGACCTAAACTAAAAGCCTCCCCCTCGTCTTGTTGTTCCCGCTCCACTTCCCCGGAAAGAACGTACGAACCGAGGCTTTGAAAATGTGTCGCGAGCGCCGATGGGGCCAAAATGTCAAGTTATTTAGCAGCTTGTCAGATTCCTTAAGCAAAGCCACGCCCACCGATCGAAGTTACCGGGAACTTCGTTAGGCTTCGGGAAAACAGCCAGCTGCGTGTTTGCAGGATGTTACCGTGTGCGTGCTAATTTAAGTTGCTTGTGAAGAATTGCAGAAGCAGCAGGATGCCATATAATATTGCACATTGAAGAAAGCCTTTTTCAACTGGGGAGGACTGAAAGAAAGCTTGGAAAATACTACCTCTGTACCAAAATAAAATACAGTATAATATAAGACGTTATTGTAGGCTAAAGTAGCCTACGCAAGATGGATGCATTGTTTTTTTTTCTTTTTCACATGAAAGATGGAGGTATTATGGCATTATGCATGCCAAGTGTCCACGAGAGAGCATCTTGTGCAGTAACAGATCTTGTTCGATCAACGAGCGCCTGCCACTTCAGCCACACAGGCGTAGTATGGAAGGAATCGTCTCAAATGATCTGCAGAATCCTGACATAGTAGTTGCAACGCTGTAGATATACAGAGCTCCGAAATCTCCCGGAGAAGATTCAGGCCGGCCGGCCGGCCTTGAGAGCTTTGGCGAAGTGAAACCCGGGGGGGGGGGGGGGGGGGGGGGGGACGGTCGAGTCAAGCAAGCACAAAGCACGCACAAATCAGCCTAAGCACACCACCAACACCAAGCAGATATGCGGATTCCGATCTCCGGGCAACTGGCGCAAAGCGACCTCTTCTCCGGGTCCAATGCATGGATTGCCGGACACCGTCGTTGTCTCGTGCTTATCTATCGAAAGCACCGCTTGCCGGCGGGGAAAAGGGGTGAGGGAGAAGGCTCGCCTGCCCGCCCGGCCGGGGGGATCGACTTGATTGATGCCCTCGTACGTGTAGCTGGGGATCTTTTCATCTTTTCTTGCCCCGGGGCAGGACAGGAGGGATCGGGGGAAAGAAAGGAGGAGAGTTCAGGGACAAGTTCATGCCGCCATTATTGGCTTGCCGGGGGGGGGGGGGGGGGGGGGAGTGCTTGAATCTTTTCTAGGTCTGCTCTGTTTCTAGGGGGCTAGATCCCAAACCATCGTTTCTCAGAGCCCCCGCCAAGGACGGTGTGACAGTTACTAGGACGGAATGGCGCATCGTTTTGGTTTATTTTTTTGATGGGGAAAATGGTGTTGATGATAAAATGTGGTGGGTGTATGTAGAAAATGTCCTTCACTCACTATAATTTTACAGCATGGAGCAGTTTTTTACTTCTCACAAACAATTCACAGTGAATCCTGATCTTCTGTTGTACCATAGGAACAAACTCATGAGGGTTTTTCATTCTTTGAACCTCTCAAAAACAAATCCCATCAGACCATGATTGGATCGTCGTTTTCCAGCGAAAACCGCTTGTAAAACTGAAAGCGGATGGTCTTCGGCAAAGCGATTGCTTGGTTGTTTTTGACTGGTAAAATATACATCGGTTTCTTAGATTACAGACGTAACTCGTCGGTTTTTACGGTTTTCGTTACAGATCTCGGCCTGTTGGTTTCATTATGCCTGTACTTTACGTGTTGTTTCCGGTGACGAGTAAATTACACTTGTATCTTTAATATGGATGTGAAACAATCCAGGGCTCCCAAGAGTGATTTTTCGAGGGGAAGGGAGGCAACTTACAATCCCATCAGTGATTTTTCCAAAACTAGGGGTGTGTGTTATGCCCCTCCCCCACCACCACCACCACCACACACACACACTTGTCGTACCTCCGCCATTGCATAAGAGCATCTACAACTGGACACATCAAACATTCAAACAAACAACCCGGTCATTGTTTGGATTAAAAAAACACCACCCGATTGGATCCCTCAAAGTCGATCCAAATGTTTGGACTGAACGGGATAGCTCAAACCCAACCCATATATGAGGAGAATATGAGGTAGTCCGAGAACCGCTCCGCGTTAGATCTAGCCAACCACAACCCCACTTGCGGCCTCTTTACCCATCGCGTCGCCCTCTTCCTTTCGTTCCTCGGTTGATTTATCTGAGATCGATAATACTTGGTTTAGTTTTAAGTCTAATTGGACCCCAAAAATTGTAACGGATACAGAATTTCAGATGGGTTGCTGGACAAATTTAGGTGCACCAGCTAAATTGAATCAGAAAATAAAGAAGTAAAAACACACTGAATTAGAAAAATGCAGTCAAATTCAGGTGCTCAAGATAAATCGGACTAGAAAAAAGAAAGAAAACACACTAAATTCGAAAGAATTTTGGAGAATGCACACCAAATTCATGTGGTCAAGATAAACTGAACCCAAAAAGAAGAAGTAAAAACACACTAAATTCAAAAGAAATTTGGAGAATACACACCATTTTCAGGTGCTTAAGATAAACTGGACAAGAAAAGGAAGAAGTAAAAACACATTAAATTCAAAAGAATTTTGCAGAATGCAAGCCAAATTCAGGTGCTCAAGATAAACAAAACAAGAAAAAGAATAAGTACAAACACGCTTAAATTCAAAAGAAAAATTGCAGAATGCACGCCGAATTCTTGCGAAACTTGTAGGAACACAACGAATCCAAGCTCGGTTGGGATTTCCGGCCGGTTTGTGAGTTAACCAGCGGCCACTGAGAAACCCAGTTAACTTTCCGAGGTATTTTGCGTGATTTGGACATGGTTTCTTCCCTTTCCGCATCCCTTCGTCTGAAGTGTCATACAACTGGCACTTCAGTTAATTATTGTTTGTCGATTGATTAAGATTTCCATTGGAAGGCCACGCGTAGCTCACATATGAACTGAATCTTCTTCAGTAGCCTAAAGAAGAAGATGGTAAGCTTTCAGCCTGCAGAAATCTTACCTTCTCTCTGGATGATCAGTGTTTTTTTTTCATATAACAACATGCATGGTGAATTAGTGTGCAACCTACATGCATGCATGCATGCGTGCTCTGAATCAGCAAAGCAGTGCACCAGCTAGGCCGAGTAGCCAGTTTTTTCAGTGACGATGGGCGATCGATCACCAGAAACATACTCTGATTGTGGTGCATCGTTAAAATTTACGTATGAAATTCGAACTAATCACCAGAGATGTGGTTTTTAATGAGGATGCATTGCACGAAAATCGAATCCCAGTACCATCAAGGATAATCTTTATATATATTCACCGATCTTGAGCAAATTTACATGTATATACATACATACTGCACACACTGGTAATATAAGTACTAGCATTAAACAACCCCTCGTCTTCACTAATTATTTATTAGGAGCTCACCCTCAGGTTTTAGCCGCGCCCGCGCGCGCAGCCTAAACAAAGGAATTAAGCGAAAGAACGTCACCAATAACCAACCAGCCATGAAACCATCTTGCTCTTGCTCAGCTCCGGCCGCCATGGAACCACCTTGATCAGGCGGCGGCCGACGAGGGGGCCGGCGTCATGGGCACGACCTCGGACTGGTAGCGGTGGAAGTTGGCGATGTAGATGCCGGCCTTGTTGTCGACGTCCCGCTCGCCGACGTAGTAGATGCCGTCCTGGTCGCTCGGCCTCACCCGCTGCGGCCGCCGGTAGCCGGCCTCCTCGTACGCCTCCGACGAAGAGAAGCACCCGCCCATTGTCTTGTTCGGCTCTTAGCTTCTTCTCTCGTGTCCCGTGGCCTAGCTGCTAGCTTCGATGACCTTGGGCTCTTGGCACTGGTGGCGTACTGGTCTGGGATTTCGATGCTTGGAGTGGCAAGCGAGGGGCGCGCCTTTTATAGCCGAGGCCATCGATCGGTCGAGCTGGCGAGGAAGGCGCCATGAAGCGAGCGACTCTAGCTGTGCCGCTGTGCGGTCCGCCCGATATATTCGCTGCAAGTTGCAGCGCGGCTCCGACGGCCAGGATTGGTCTCGAGGAAACGTGCGATCACATTAGCGCCCGCACCTTTGATGAACAAAAGAAGTAAAAAAAAACACAAAATCCAAAAGAATTTTGTGGAACGCACGCCAAATTCAGGTGAATTTCGTAGAGATCACACCAAGTTTAAGCGAAATTTGTCAGTTAACCAGGGGTCACTGGGAAATCCAGTTAACTAACAGAGATATTTTGCTCTGACTTGAGTGAGTGACTGACTTGGACTTTGCGTCTTCTTTTCCGTTTCCCTCTGTCTAAAGCGCAATACAGCCGGTACATCAATAGTTGATTGATCAAGATTTTCCATAGGAAGGCCACGCGTGGCTCACATATGAACTGAACCTTCTGGAGCAGCCTAAGGAACCACATGGCTAATTCTTCGGGTTGTAGAAATCATAGAGCTCTTTTTGACAGTTGAATTAACTGAAGTAGAAGTAGTATGATCATAACCCTCAGTGTCTTTTATTTTTCTTTCACATGCGTGCTAAATCGATGGGGAATATGCATGCATGCATGCCCCGAGGTCTCAAGCCCGGCGGTGGATGGATTTAGCTCGATCAACTGGGATAGGAGTTTTTTCTCTATCTTGTTTCATAGTGTTCAAGCAGTATGTCCAGAAGATGTGATTCATGGGAGTGAGGCTGTGAAAACTCTAGGATTATCTACCTTGTTCCCTAGACTCCAATAGATAGCTAAATCCTTATGGGATTTGAGAAAGGTACAAGCAAGCCTTGTGGCAAGGAAGGGTATCCGGCGGCCTAAACCTTTGGGTAGGCACCGTAGGATCAACAACCATAGCTTCACGGAGTATGATAAAATTCCCCTATATCAGCAAGCAGTGCACCAGGTAATCGATCAACAGAAACATTTCTTCGAAGGGAACTTGAGGAGGTTAGAACGTCTACAGTTGGATATAAAAATTTGGCTCTGTATATGTCGGCGAGCGTGTTCGGATGCGTTCGCCTTGAGGGAAATGTACACGTCCACAAATCGGGTACCTCAAATTCAACACCCCAAATCCATGCTATCCGTGCAACGTAAAGCAATAAATAGATATAGAACAACGAAATAGCATAGGAGAGTATATACATCGCAGTTAACCAAACAAAATAACACATAAGATCTATGATCTGAACTAAAATAACAAAACAGAGACGGAGAAGGGTGGAGGAAATTACCATTTCCTGGCCGCCCCCTTGCCATCGCCGGTACGGCTATACTCCTCCATGTAGGTGTTGACAGCGAGAGTGGCGTCGTTGTTGGAGCTGGAGTCGTATCAGCTGTCGGAGAGGGCGGACACCCCATTGAAGGAGATGATGTTGGTCATATTCCGAACCGCGCGCTCCTACACCTTGGCCATCCGGGCTGCCTTCACTTCTATCACCACCTCCGCCCTAGCCTCGTGTTTGGACTGCTCGATGGCGAGCTGGAGGGATTTGGTGTTATTTTGAGAAATCCAGTTAACTGACTAGTATATTTTGCCATCACTTGGACTCGGTTTCTTCCATTTTGTTTCAAAAAAGTGTCGCACCACTTCAATTAATTATTTCTTAATTTGTATTTATCTTTTGATTAAGGTTTTCCATAGCTAGGAATGCCACTCGTAACTCACATACGAAGAGAATCTTCTTTACAAACCTAAGGAAAAGCATGGTGATTTTTATCTCACCAACTCTTTTTGACAGCTGATCGAACTGAAGTAACCAGTAACCCGTTTCATGGTAAAGAATCTCAATGCTTTTTCTTTTCTTAAACATGCCTGGCAAATTAGTGACTAACATGAATGCACGACCGGATGCACCGCAGAATCCGCAAGGCAGCGCACCACCTATGCCCATATAGCTAGCAAGTCTTTTCAGTGCCGGTTGATCAATCACCAGAAAACACAACTACGCATCACTACGATTTGCAACTTTCGCTCGCGTGATCCAGTTAATTGCTAGATGCGATTTTCTTATGAAGCCCTGAGGAAGCGTTTCAAGAAGATTGATAAGTGTCAAACGCGTGGAACGAACACATGGCAACTTCGAGCTTGTTTTACGAGTAAGCATAGTCTCCCATATATATTCACTCTCCGATCTTGAACAAATTTTACAGACATAATTACACAGACGTACTGCACACACTATAGTATGATAAGTACTGATCAACAACTAACATTAACAACCCCTGATCTTCACTAATTAATTATTATTCATTAGGAGCTCACCCTCAGGTTTATGCCGCGCCTAGGCGCAGCCTAAAACAAAGGAACTAAGCGAAAGAACGGCACCAATAATAACCAACCCGCCATGGAACCACCTCGATCAGGCGGCCGCCGACTAGGGCGCCGGCGTCATCGGCACGACCTCGGACTGGTAGCGGTGGAAGTTGGCGATGTAGATGCCGGCCTTGTTGTCGACGTCGCGCTCGCCGACGTAGTAGATGCCGTCCTGGTCGCTCGGCCTCACCCGCTGCGGCCGCCGGTAGCCGGCCGCCGCCGACTCCTCGTACGACCCGGACGAAGAGAAGCACCCGCCCATTGTCTCCTTCTTCGGTTCTGAATTAGCTTCTTCTCTCTCGTAGCTTAGCTAGCTTCGATGTATGTTGGGCTCTTGGCGCTTTGGAGTTGTTGGTGTTAGCGTGGGAGGAATTCGATGCTTGGAGTGGCAGGCGAGGGGCGCGCCATTTATAGCGGGGGGCGGGCGGGCGGGCGGGCGGTCGAGCTGGCGAGGAAGGCGCCATGAGGCGAGCGACTCTGGCTGTGTGTGCCGCTGTCGCTGTGCGGTCCGTCCGAGCGGCCGGAGCCGGAATCCGCACGATATATTCGCTGCAAGTTGCAGCGCGATTCCGACGGCCAGGATTGGCCTCGAGGAAACGTGCGATCACATTAATTAACGCCCGCACCGCACGAGTTACTACTGGGAGATTCTTGGGGAGGAGGACGATCAATCTGGCTGCGGTGAACCATTCTTTTTCTTCCACGACCTGTCACCTTGTTGTCTGCAATGCCGTGAAAACTGGGACTGTGGTGCGCATTGGCTGGGCGTAATCAAGGTCTTTCTTTCTCAACTGTGGTATTTCTTCCATCTCAGTGTATAAGTCATTTTAGGTTGTACACCGTCTCTCGAAATAGGCTTTTGCCCCGTTTTATAAATAAAGCAACAGTCCGTACAAGCAACAGACACACATCCAACAGAACTGGATAGCCGGGGCAACGGCACACTCGTGCCCAAGAAAAGAAAGAAGAGATAGAAAAAAGCCACCTAGTGGCAGCCGCGAAGCGGCCCTACGAAGAAGATAGCCGGCGCGCCGTAGCCTGAAGTGCGTCCAGCATGCTGTCAAGTCGGTCCCGATCTCGCTGCCTAGAGAGCGGGTGCCAGTGCTGCAGAAAGGCAAAAAATTTGAAGAATGAGTCAGACGCGTGCCTAGGGAAGATCCGCTCAATAACCATCTTATTGCGAGTCGTCCAGAGGGTCCATGACATCGCCGCAAAGATCAGCCAAAATAAGCGGCGACGTCTCCCAGTTTGGTTGGCCCTGGTCTGGAGGAATTCCGCTAGGTCCTGGGCCTCCCAGTCAGGCCAAAGAGTCTTGCGTATGAATGTCCAAAGGGCTTTCGCCGCCGTACAGGTGAAGATGATGTGTGTCGTCGTTTCCGACACCGCGCATAAGGGGCACATTCCATCCCCGGAGCCATGCCTCTTACGCACCTCCGTCCCCGAAGGGATACGATCTCGGAGAAGTTGCCACACAAAGATCTTGATCTTTAGTGGCAAGGGGGCCTTCCACAGAGGCGAAAGCCAGGGGATGATGGGCGCGTGAGATAACGCCTGGTATGCTGAGCTGACTGAAAATACCCTAGACGGTGATAGCCGCCAGGCCACGGTGTCCGGATGGTCCGGGAGCGTCGGTGGCAGTGCCTCAATAAGGCGGAACCACTCAGCAGTTTCCACCGGGCCAAATGAGCGCTTGAACCGGACATCCCAATGCCCCAGGCGCCTGGCCGCAAAAACTAGAAGAGTCGGATCGGAACATATGGAAAATAGAACCGGGAACCCCATCCTTAGCGGCTCATCCCCAACCCATGGGTCTAGCTAGAACTGGGTTCCCTCCCCATTGCCTATAGAGAAGGAAATTCCTAGTCGAATTTCCTCCTTATCTTTTGAATCGCCCGCCAAAACTGGGAACCTCCGGATCGGGCGCATGCGAGGAGCGGCTCGCCCCTTAGGTATTTTGCCTGAAGGAGCTGTAGCCACAGCCCTCCTTCGCCACGTAGGATCCACCAGACCCAACGTAACATGAGAGCGACGTTCATCGTACGGGATGCCGTAATCCCAAGACCTCCACGGCCCTTGGGAAGGCAAATATCTGCCCAGTTGACCATGTGGTACTTCTGACGTCCATCAGATGCTTGCCAGAAGAACCTAGCGAGCTCCTTATCGAAAGAGCTATGAATGCTCTCCGGAAGGATATACAGCCCCATCATATACATGGGGAGGCTCGCAAGGTTAGAACTAATGAGGACCGTTTTACTTCCTTTGGATGTAAACCGGCCTCGCCATGGCTCGGCCCGTGCCGCCACCCGGCCAACCAAAGGATCAAACCCACTCACCAAGATCTTCAAGTCAGCCAGAGGCATCCCCAAATACGTTGTGGGGAATGACGCCAGCTTGCAGTTTAAGTTATCTGCAATCCGTTGTTGGTCCTCAAGCGGAAACCCGAGAACGAAGACCTCACTTTTTTCAAAGTTGATCTTTAGCCCTGACATCGCCTTGAAGCATAGCAGTAAGAACTTTAGATTGACTAAATCTAGGTCCGCCCCTTCCACCATGATCATGGTGTCATCAGCATATTGTAGGTGGGTGACCCCTCCCCCAGGGATTAGGTGACCAACAACCCCTGTAAGGTGACCGGCCATCCTTGCTTTATCTAAGATGCCGGCCAGGACATCGACGGCGAGGTTGAAGAGTAAGGGAGAAATAGGATCCCCTTGCTTCATGCCTGCCGAGGATGTAAAGAAGGGACCCACCTCACCGTTAATATTAATGGCGGTCCTGCTAGACTGCACCAACTGCATAATCCAGGAGCACCATCTGTCATCAAAGCCCCTACGCTCGAGCACCATCCGCAGGAAGGACCAATCCAGACGGTCGTACGCCTTCTGGAAATCCAACTTGAGAAAGACGTCCTTATGGCCTCGCGAATATACCTCATGTGCGATCTCGTGGAGAGCCAGGATCCCATCATGGATCCGTCGGCCCTTCAGGAATGCAGTCTGGAGGGGATGGTCTAGCCTCTCCGCTACAGGGGCTAGGCACGTAGCGCATACTTTCGAGAAGATGCGCTCGAGCACATTAATCACCGTGATAGGTCTAAAGTGTCTAATATCCGTCGCCCCAACTATTTTGGGGATCAGGATGATCACACCGTAGTTGATCCGGGACATGTCAAATGTTCCAAGACAAAAAGAAAAGACGTGGAGGGATCAGGGTGATCACACCGTAGTACCACACCGTAGTTGTGCACCGTGATCAAGACGGAAAAAACGAGAGAAATTAATGTTAATTTGCTAATTAATACCATCGCATGCAATGAATTGACTAATGCATGTCGTGTTAGTTAGTCTCACGTCATTAAAAACATACACGCCCACGTCTTTCATTGGTTGATTCTAAAAATAAGAAAAAAGTTAATGCACCGCGTCTAAGTATTTTAACATTATTTGGTTTTCGTAAGATGACTTATACACCGAAACGAAGGAAGTACGCATTGGCACCAAGAGTACTACACTCAACTCAAGTTCCAGAAGTTTCAAGATCGGTGGCTGGGTTTCGTTTCTCTAACAATATAAGATATAGAGTAGTAGTACTATAATATAAGGGGAGGAGGGGGAACCAGGCGAAGAATGTTTCTGAAGGTGCTGAATTCGCAATTTTACTGTGGCTCGTAGCACAATTTCCTGGCTTTGTTTTCCTCATTTTTCGTGAATCAAATTTGGATTTAAAATCGTGTGACAAAACACCGTGTGGATGTTGTCAGTTGTTCACTGTTGTTTAGGGGTTCTGGGGAGGCGCATCTCCAGTAGCCCGGATGCACAAGCACAAGCACAAGGCAGACGGTCGCGAAAGCAGATAGGCTGGCATCTCTTCACCTCTAGCTCTAGCTTAGCCAATCGCAACAGGTCTTCATTTCTTTGACTGGCCAATCGGGGAGGCATCCTTTTGATCTTTTAGACCGCAAAGAAGACGGTTATTGTTATTAATCTCCACCTTAGGTGTGTTGCGCATGTTGCACCGTAAAATCCACATATTTCCACACGGAAACCCTCAAACTTCTACCCCAGAATATTTGAAATGACATGAATAAATAACTGCTAATCATATAGGAGCCAAAATCCCAGTTGAGCCGTGACTTCTTTGCGCACGTCACAGGTGAACGTTTCTCAAAATCCGCTGATTGTTCTCCAATAGCACCTGTTCCTGTCGCGGTTCCGAAATGTTGCAGAGCCTGGGGTAGGGGGGGGGGAGGTCGATTGCGAAAACTGGACTTTCTCAATTTGGAGACTTGGGAGCAAAAGAAAAAAAATGGGAAAATTCCGCCATCTCCCGGAAAGAGAGAGTAAACTCAGATAAGGGAGGGGCTGTTCAGATAAGGAAGCTTACGGCGAAGATAAGCCCGCATCTTAAGAGTCACTGATAGGTTTATTAGTCACCTCAGGGACATTTTATAATCAGACTTGCCCAAGATTTGGCCTACCCCTTTACCCCAGCGCCAATGGCACAGCTTCCTGGTTAGAAGAACCTCGATCAAGGAGGAACAAGCCTTGATTAGCACGCAATCCATCGATCGAAAATTCCACAAAAGAAACATACCGAAAAAGAAGGCGCGGCATTCACATTGCTCCAAATATCTACCATATATGTTCGGTGCCTAACAAGTAGGCAGCCACAAGTTTCACCAGATTATTCCTGCTTCCTTCACCTGGACACATGACATACACCTGCGTGCATGAATGCTGCGGTCAAAGAGGAAGTTGATTATGCCATGAAAATGGTTCCAGTCACAGAAAGATATCACCTGTACACTGCACAGTGCAGGCTGTGCTGCCTACTGCCGTCCACGGTCCACGGCTTGCTTTTGCCTAGTCCAGGTGAGCAAGCAAGGCGGGAAAATGCAAAGATACCTTCACTTTCAGCCCGTTGCTTCATTGCTTAATCTGCTAGATGTAATGCACGCTTGCTGTAATCATAGCGCCGAATCGATCGTAACAGCGAATTTTAGGCAGAATCCCAATGATGTGCAAAGATCTCCACAGTTGTTAGGCGAGAGCTAAGCGCTTAGATTAGACATATAGATATGATCGACCTGGCCCTGATATCTGTTAGATTAATTGGATACCTGCAGTAAAGCTGTGCCATCTGTGTCTTTCTGTCGAGTTGGCATTGGAAGGGGTAGCTAGCTAGGGATGAGTCTTGACATGGCAAGCAAGTTCATGGCTTCAAAAGAAAAGATAATGGCAGCCATATGGAAAAGAGAGCATATTTGGAGATATTTGTCTTTCTTTAGAAGCCGTGTTTCCGTTAGTATTTTAACGCTTCGGATCATTTGCCACTTCCTTTCCTTTTGGTGTGTGTTGCCGGACAGGTGAAGAATAACAGAATCTTACAAATGGTAGTAACTACTTAGAGAACATAGAAAGCAAGAGAGATATCTACTTAGAGGAGATGGAAAGCCAGAAATATCTCCGCTTCGATGCGTGTGTGGCGCAGATGTGCAATTTGACAGGAAAAACATATATTTTTTAAGTTATTAGTGATCTCTTCCATAAAAGTAAATTTAGTTTAATCAGCTGCCGGATTTAGTACATTTTAATCATCTACTTTACAGTGATCTCTACGGTGAAGTAAATTTTTAATGAACCGCCAGATTTAGTAAATTTTAACCTACTTCCCAGTGGAGTTTAGCTATATAGGCAGCATCTAATATATAGGCAGGCAGAATGGATTTTGATTGGCATCACCACAACCGTAAAATAATACTACAAGTCATTTTGAAACACCTAAACCACCAAATGGGACTAGTTTAATGAATCGGCTTTTCCTAAAGCTATCGCACCACTAGACAATACTAATGAGCGATTTGGAACAAGTTGAATGCTTGAATAAACTCCTAGTGTAAGATTATACCTTATCGACCATATGTGTTGCGAGAAGATTGCCTTTATGAACAATTGAACAAAGCACCCCTAGGAGAAAGAATGGGGAAAAATAAGGGGCTAGGCAATGAGCCTTTTTTTTCATCCTCCAATTATCTCAAGAGCCTTCTCTTCTACCTTCCCTAGGAAAAGCTTCACTTCTTTTCACCTCCATCCCTTCTGATCATGACCTCCGGTTTGTACCAGGTTCAAACTTGAGACACTATAGGGCCTAATTTATTCCCCTGTGTGTAGGGTTGGAACCATTTCAGTCTTTTCTCTGCTGCTTTCTGTAAAAGGTTCTATGAATTTATTCTGCTCAAGCCCAGTTAGAGGCTTGGAGCCATCGGAGCAGTGGTAGTGCGGTGCCAAGAACTTTGGCTGGAATTTGATGACTTGGTCCGGAGATTTTGTTTTTCTTCTTCCGTGAAATCGGTGACCACCGAAATGCGGGTTCCGCAAGATCACCGCGATGGATTTTCCCCTGGTACACTGCACTACGCAACTTGCGATGACCACTCATGGTATACTGTCGACAATGGGGATGTAAATGTTCCGTTGAATCTGTTGCTCTGCTGCAACTTGAGGGAATTGGATGGCTGTTGTGGGTGTTCAAGTTCAACGGTCTGTTCTTCAGATATTAAAGCTGGATGCACATAGCAGACCAAAATGTATACCTTTGCATGAAGATGATCTGACTCCGATGCAACACCATCCTGCAGCAGACTGAGCCTTTTTGCATGTGAGCATGGCTCTTTCTTTCAAAGATGATCTGAGTTTCAGATAAACCTGGACAATTGCTGCATATTTAACACGCAAAGAAATTATTGGTATGAAATTCAACAGACTTGTGATGATTGCTACGCAACAGAAAGCTCTAACCTGTCACCAACTGATCAAACATCCAAGACGGCTAGGCAGTTACTGGATGAAGCTGGTTAGAAAGCTATATGCAGATAACATGAAGCTAACGATATGTCTACCTTTGCAGGCATATAATCTGATACCAAACCTTCTAAACCGCACTTAACTCTTCTGTATGCAAGCATGGCTTCTACACATTTTCATCTCAGTTTGAAATAAACCTGGAGGATCGTGCTGAAGTATATTTCACAACTCAACTTTATTGATATGAAATTCGTCAGACTTCTGATGATTGCTAGACAACAGAAAGCCGCAACGCACCATCAACTCGAACAACCAAGGTGGTTACTGGATATGATAAATATTTTAGAATAAGGACCAGCAGGTGCACAGATCACACCATCCATGCAACTCAATGGGCAGTCAGTGAATATCACCCGGTAACTAAAGTGCAAAATAAACAGTATACAACTAGTTGGAATTTACAGTATTGTTACTTCTTGCCTAACCTCGAGACATCACCATCTCATAGAAAATGCTTTAAAACCATCACAACACATTTATATAAGTCATCGCCATCTCAGAAACAAAAATGCTTGCAAATATAATCTCTTACAGATTGCAAGAAAGATTTGTATCAGACCGACAAAACAGCAGTTTGGTACTGTGGTAGCTGCAGAAACTAAATTTGACTCTGGTAAACAACGAAGCAGCGCCATGTCTCTCTCGCCAAGAAGATCACAACAAAGTACAGTTATCATCAATTCATCTACGTCCATGTGGAGCTTGATAAGCACCACCGGTGTTAGGTGCTGCTTGCGCAGATCCATAGCCCTGAGGCTGTGCAGACAACCCGTACGGTGACCCCCCCTGGGTTGGGGCAAAGTGTGATGATGCCTGTGCTAGTCCATAGGATGGTGGCATCTGTGTGTGTGCATAAGAAGATGGAGCCTGTGTTTGTCCATATGATGGTAGTCCCTGAGCTGAGCCATGAGGTCGCACTGTTGTTGCGCCGTATGATGAAGACGGGACTGGCCCAGAAGCATATGATGGTGGCACCTGTGCAGATCCGTAGGTGGGTGCTGCTGGTGCCCGTGCATGCGAAGGTGGTGTGACCTGACTTGATCCATAGTAACCAGCACTACTCCCATGAGCAGTTGGAGCTGCTGCCTGAGCTCCAAGTGCAGGCATTCTAGAAGTATCATATCCAGCAACTTTTAGAGAGTCGTAACCAGTAGCACCCCTTGATGCATCATGGACTCTAGCAAGACGAGAAGTCTCATATGCATTCCCTCTTGATGGATCATATCCAGAATGAGGAGCAGTTCCAGCTGGGCTTCCGCTTAAAGGGTCTGGCATACCAGGGGGCGTCCTAGCCTGGATCCACAAAACAATTACGTTGTTAACATACAAAAATTACTCTAGTGGTTAGTTAGTTTTTTGAGGAGTTTTTTTTTACTCCAGCGGTTAGTTAGAACATCTGAAAACATAATTTATATTACTGTTTGCATGGCAAAATAAGCAATCCTTTAACCCCATGTAAGAAAGGAAAGGCAATCATGGGCAAACAACAGTAGCCAGACAGCTAGCCCAGCTTTTATTTATGTTAATCTGTATTTTCAATGACACTCTGCCTTGAATGCCCATGGGAAAACAAGGGTTGAGCGAGATCCCTGATTCAGCATACATGTGTTATAGTGGGTGGCTGGGTGCGTGTCGAATTAAACAGAATAGTTCATAGAATCCAGTATCATATTTCAAGTCTACAATTATCAAATCAAATAAAATCAACTTAGCACGAACAAGAGATTCTGAGTGCACAAATATGCAATGTAATTGTTATTTTTTAATTATCCAACAGTATTTAGCTGTTTTGAAACAATTTTTATATGTTGAATTTGTATTTATAAAGCACTTTCTTATTAGTAAGACTGTGTAGTAAAAGAAATTAACGGTAAATATGCAATTTAGGGGACCATGCTAAGTCAAGCCATGCCTTTTCAAATCAACAAAGCACAAAATCCAAGAATTCCTGACAAACAATCGGGAAAACCAGCAATTGTGCGAATAAATATAATGCCTTTTAAAGTTGCAAAAGGGGAAATAAACAGTTGGAATATTGGAAGTTATAATTAGCATAAGGTGAAACTGGATCTAGTGGAACAAAGACTTGTACTCTTTAATTTAGTGGGTATTGGCCTGCCAAGTGTGATGTAAGCATAGTTCAACACCTCGCTTTGGCCCTAGGCGTTAAAAAAAGCGACCGGCGTGATCCTCCAAGGAGAAATCAGTATTCTCCGGCGAGGAATCAATCTCTCTGGCGAGGATTTGACCTCCCTAGCGAGGAATCCTGCTCCCTGACGAGGATTCAACCACTCCGACGATGAATCGACTGATTCCGGTGAGGGATCGAGCTTCTCCGGCTGGTTCCCATTGGTACAGCAAGGGAGAGAGGAAGAGAGGAAGAGGCAGCATCGGTGCAGCAAAGGGAGAGAGGCGGCACGAGGAGGATACCTAGACTTTCTGTCTGATTGTGCACCTATGGGAGCTGGTAGAAGAATAGGAAGACGGGCCGGTGGTTTAATGGGCTAGGACAGCCCATCTAGCATATTTCTTCACAATACAGCCATTCCGTCATGCTACAGTACTAAACGCTTAGGCAGCACATAAGCGAGCTGGGCGCAAGTATGTCCCAAAACACATAATTAACGCCCAGCACCTTTTTGAACTTTAGACTTAAGTACTCACGCCAGATACATGCATAACCATAAACAGTGTTTAATGCTCTCAATGTATTATAAGTGACATTTTGAGTGGGCACAATAATTAAGGAGGTTTACAAGGTTAAAGAAACCAAGGGGGTGAAAGAAAAAATGGTAAAGATATCCTACTTTAATCATGCATAGAAAATACTGGTGGAGTGTCCCTTGTAAGTACAGGACAAAGGAGATGTGATAAATGTGGGCAAACAAGCAAAAACGTCAAGAAATTAACATGCACACTTTATATTATGCAATAAGATAATTAATGTGTTATAAGTTTGTATCACTACACTCAAGTTCAAGCCTAACCGAGCCATGATCGAGCTCGGCATGATAAGTGTAGTCTCACGCTCGGATCACCTGGGCTAAAACCCACAACCATCCAGATGATACATACTTCAGAAAATAATAAATGTCTCAACTTGTGAGGTATCCATTTGGCAGGAAATAAAGGTGCTCACCTGTGCACCCCCATAGCCACCATCATAAGCAGAATGGTGGCTAGATGTACCACCATCCTTCTGAGCAAAATTAGGATTGTACAAAGTACCTACACATAAAAAACGACTCATGTTAACAAAAAACATAACTGCAACTGCAAAGGTAAAAAAAAATCATAGCAATGAAAGACATAACTGCGGCTGCAAAGGTAGGTTTCTACATACATACTACAGAGGAATAAAATGAATGGGGTATAAAGACATACCACTTCTGTCAATATTAGTTGTGTTTGTCAACTCAGCGCGAAGCTTCTCTAACTCTGTAACCATGGAGTCATAATTTTTCTTCATTCCCTGCAGTGACTCGGAGTGGTCCATCTTCAGTTTCCTTTCATACTCATATGCAGCCCTAAAATTTGAATAGCACGAGCAAAGTTGAGGTTTCATTCACATAATATTGGTTAGAAGACATGCTGGAGAACAAGTAGAGCACACATTGACACACCTGAGGTGCTGATATTCCTGTCTAGCAGCATCAAGATCAGCCATGAGTGCTGGCAGCTGCTGTGCCTCGCCAAAGTTCCTCTGCAGGTCTTTGTTCAGCTTCTGCACATCCGCCAACAAATGCTGCCTTGCCGCCGCCAGGTTCTGTGCCTCCGCGTGCGCCTGCTGCAGGTCCGCCTTCGCAGACTCGTGAGACTTCAGATCGGCCTCCATCTTGGCAGCCTTATCAAGAAGACCCCTCATCTCCTGCTCCTCAGCGGCCTTCGCCGCCTCCCCCTGCGCCTGCAGCCTCTGCAGCTCCTGCTGCGCGGCAGCCAGCTCTTTCCTCAGAGACGCATGGCTCGCGGCGAGCCGTTCGTTCTCCACCGCCAGCTTCTGTATCTCTCCACACTGCGCCGCCAGCTTCTGCTCCAGGATCTCCGGCGGCGGCAACATATCATAGGCGAATGGCCCAGGCCCTGGCGGTGGGTGCATGCCCGGGCCGTACGGATCACGGTGCATCATGCCATGCGGCGGGCCAGAGCCGGGACCTGGGAGCGGCCGGTGGTGGTACGGAGGCATGCGCCCCTTGCTCCCCATGGCGAATCAACGACACAAGGACCGCCGCTCCGCGGATTAGCGATTAGCACGTACGCGCGAGCTCCCGATTCAGCCAACTATAGTAAACCCTAGAATGACCGGCACACGGAACGGATCGATTAGGCACGAATGAAGGGTGGAATTCGGGTGACAGGGCGGGCGCGGAAGAGGGAGAAGGAGAGCACCTCGTGGTGGTCGGCGGGGGCGGAGCGGCGGAGGCGCGTCGAGAGGAGGTCGGTCTGGTGGTCCTTCGCCTCCTTGTCTCCTATGGATTGGATGGATTGGCTCGTCGTCTTCGTTGCCAGGGGCGGTCGGTGACGGTGGAGGGCTTTGAGGTTGGAGCAGGGGGGTAATTTTGCACGGTGGCCCCTGACCCGAACATCTCACTCTCCATTTCGAGAAATAAAAACGTGCCACATCTTAACAGTTGGTTCCAATTCGATTTGCCCCATTTTATAAGGGGTTGGATAATTTGTCCTAGAATTGTTTCAATGACGAGTGATCCCGGCTACAGTCTTTTAGTGAAGGTCAAATTATCAAATGAAAAAGTAAAGTGGGGGCAAAAGATTCAGTTTCTTTTAAATTTTCTTAAGATGCAAAGTGTCCGTCTCAAAGTCTCACTAAGCAACCCACCAGTTCATTTCAGCCTACCACATCAAGTGCGGCACGTGATGGCCCTCGCGTCTTAGAGTTCAGCATTGCCATTGTCGGACCATTTTGTTCGCCTTCTATGAATCCAGGTAAACGCCTTCAAGGACGACGAGATCATTAATTTAAGCCCGCGATGCTAGGTGAGTTCAGTCTAGCCATGACGACGGAATTAGTAGCCGCTAGCTTTTCGCGGCAAGATCAGTAGCCCTAATGCTTCACTGAGTCCATTTTCTCTTCAATTCTTTTCATCAGAATATAGAAAATATTGTCTTCTTATTTTATTCCTATTATCCCCCCTCATGTTCCGGTATTCTACTCTGTCATTGCAAGGCTTAATTTTGTTGCATGATATCGAATCGTGACCATTTGGCGTTTGATAAGGTTAAAGATCCTGATGTGTTTCCGAAGAGATTGTGTTCAGATATTTCACCATGAGATCTTGAACTTCGATAATTCCTTCATTGTTATTTTAGAGGATGTTGACGAGAAATAGCAAATGTTGTCATTTTTACCCAAGACTAAATAGACCAAGAAATAAGTATGGACTCGTTTAATAATTAGTAACCTTGATATGGTCAGAGAGAAAATTATGTAAGTATGATTTGGACGACGGCCCATTTATTTTGTATATAAGCATTCAATACCATCATAATATTTATCTGCATAATTTACACTTATTTTCTTAACATCATGGCATACAAAATTCTCGCAGCAACGCGCGGGACATCATCTAATTTTATTTATTTTTAGAGACATGGCACTATCCATAATTCTGGTCAAAATAAGAGTATCATATATTAGTATTTTTTGCGCGTATATCATTGATTAGTATAAAAGGTGGGAGTATCAAATACGGTAAGTATTATGCATGGTAATTGGTCCTTTTTATGACGTGACACGTAATTAAATGAGGAAAAGAGAATTATTACCATGTTGAAGAGAATATCAATACCATTGATACATCCATAGCCCCTACTGATATACATACTAGACCAATTACTAAAGCTCGCGCACACCAATTGAATTACCAGGTACTTTCGTTCTTGGTAACAATTCTAATTTTTCATGAGAATATGATGATGCCTAAATTGGATGCATTTGTGTTGATTATTAATGAAGGGCCTAACATGAACAAGAGGGATGAACATTGGAGCAAGAACAAGCATGAAGATAAAGGCTCGTGCGAAGGAAACCAGAACGACGTTTCTAGTGCACATTTCAGCACTTTGAAGCCTCTGGACATGGACGAAATATACAATATACCTTTGATAAATTTCGTTCATAGTTTATTAAAGGTGTTGCATCACCTTATTTTTGGGCCAAGAACATATAGTTTTGAAATACAACTTCCTAGGCTGGTTATAGAGTCTATATTGTAGGGGAAACGACTCAGGATGTGTTTTAGTCCCACCTTGCCAAGGGTGGACGAAATTCCCTCCCTTTTCTCCTATAAACACAACCCTTAAGAAACCGTTTAGATTTGGATTTTATTTAGATTAAAAGTTCGCCATGGCTGCAATTTCGTGTCCTTCGTTTGTGTTCTACGACCAGACCAAGACGTCAAAGAACATGACTTTGTTGTTCCTAGAATGACCGACACACGGAACGGATTGATTAGGCACGAATGAAGGGTGGAATTCGGGCGCCAGGGCGGGCGCGAAAGAGGGAGAGGGAGAGGGAGAGCACCTCGCGGTGGTCGGCGGGGGCGGAGCGTCGGAGGCCCGTCGAGAGGAGGTCGGTCTGGTGGTCCTTCACCTCCTTGTTTCCTATGGATTGGATGGATTGGCTCGTCGTCTTCGTTGCCAGGGCGGGCGGTGATGGTGGAGGGCTTTGAGGTTGGAGCAGGGGTAATTTTGCATGGTGGCCCTTGACCCGAACATCTCACTCTGAATTTCAAGAAATAAAAACGTGCCACATTTTATTTAATTTTAGGGAACATGGCCATTGTACTAATGCTCGTCAAAACAAGAGTATCATAGATTAGTATAAAAAAGTGATAGTATAAAAAGCAGGGGGGGATTTCGACTCTCGGGTGCGTATGCTCCCTAATGAACAACAAATGCAAAGTAAATAGTAAATACATTTTTTATTTTTAAACTTTTTTAGATGTTCTTGTTAGTGTAACAAGCGTGTTTGACAATTTTGATGCAAAACGGGATGATAGTGCTTCGTCGATAAAAAAATAAGAATAAGTGTAATATTTGGAGATAACATTTTTTGTTCGACTTGTTTTTTTTGCACAAATCAAAATACTTAAGATTTCCTCCTAAAAATTTCCAGGTAGCATTTTGGTGTGACAAAGGACACACATATTTTTTCAAAAAAGATTAACATTTGCAAAAACATTTTTAGTGGGCATAGTATATGCTCCCAAGAGCCGAATTGGATTTCCCATCAAAAGTGGCATTATGGATGGCAACTAAGACCTTTTATGATGTGACACATAATTAAATGAGAAAATAGAGGATTCAGTATCATATCATGATACCAATACTATCTTCTCACTAATTCCTTCATGCAAAACTTCTACTTCACAAATACACCCGGTGCTCCCACAATACGCTTTGATATTTATGCCATGAACTATGAAATGCCTCTACATGAATTTATTGAAATATGTTTACTTCCCTCTGACGGGGGATTGCGTAACCTAAACCCGAGGAGTTCAAGGGCTTCCTCCTCACCTTAATTGTGGGATAAACTAGTGGCGTATCAAATGACAGAGCCACTAGTTTACAATTTCTGTCTATACACTATTTCTCTCTATTTATAGGAAAATGCATACCCACTATGGAGTAGGGTGGTGGCCTCAGTGTCCCACCCTTGCTATTTTTCTCCGCGCACTCTATGGTGATAATACTTACAACTTAGGAGCTATTGTTGCGCGCTGATAAAATCTTAACCGAACCAAAGGCAATGTTCACGGTGGGATTTATGTCACGCGCTTGGCAAAGCATTTTAATGTTGTTATACACCCTACAGATTACTTGTTGCCCAGAGTTTATCTCGATCACCAATCCACGAGGGAACACCAATTCATCGAGGAATCTCAACCACCGCAGCACCTTCTTTACGGCTTAGTGTTTAGAGAGAAGACTTGCGATGTTATTTCCTTGCCTGCACCTTCTTTGTTTAATTATCATGCCAGGTGTTGACACACGAACATGTCACCGTGTACCCTCAACGTCGGGGGTGATGCACCGCAGCTCAGGTCGAGGGAGGTCCGTCCGGCAGCGCGATACGCAAGACAGTCGACGAACGCTTTTGCAGACCCGAAACCCCGCACGCCCGAGAGGGACCCGTCAGGGCGCATGGCGGCTATGGGATAGTAATTCATCGACATGGGAGGTGCCGATGAAAGAGGTAAAGACAGATTAGGGTATTCTACACTAGGAGCCACACCAATATTACCACTAGACGATTGAGGCATATTTTTCTACGCATTGGTATTTTCTATGAAAGTTTGATAGACCAAATTATTACCATCAGCAATATGACTCTCAATCTCAGCCCACTGCTCGGAAGAAAAGGTAGTACTTACAGGAGGTTTAACCTGCTTGGCTTGAAGAGGAGGGAACTTGATTTCTCCAATCGGAGTGATATTGCCTTGGCAATCTTTCTTGAAGTTTCCAAGGAACTCCTGCAACTCCTTCTCTTCACGCGCCTTCTTGTACTCCTCATAAGCTTGGCAATGATCTGCCGATAGTTCATCAAGCTTGGTCTTAATGATGTTATCGGCATCTATCTCAGATGGCTTGGGAAGATCAGACATGATGGTTGGCGAGGATGATTGATCTTTAGTCCCCAACGGAGTTGCCAAAAAGTGTGTTGACACACGAACACGTCACCGTGTACCCTCAACGCCAGGGGTGATGCACCGCAGCTCACGTCGAGGGAGGTCCGTCCGTTAGCGCGATACGCAAGACAGCCGGCGGACGCTTTTGCAGACCCGAAACCCCGCACGCCCGGGAAGGACCCCGTCAGGGCGCACGGCGGCTATGGGCTGTCGACCTGATCGCCCCTAGGGCCTCGCGGATCGCTGCCCTCCAAGAGAAGAACAAGGAAGAAGATATGAGGGTAGGAGATAAAAGTAGATGAACACGAAAGTGTAATTGATAGATTGGTTCGATTGTGTGTTGTTCAACCGGCCATCACCCCCAACATATATAAGAGGTGGATGGACTTTCCATACAAGCAAAGGATTCATCCAGGCTTTCCTTACAAGAAAATTCATCAATTCACGTCCTAGAGTCCTAGTTCTAGTCCCACTCGGATTCAGCCCAAGTCTAGTCCAATCTTTTGTCTTGCTCCTTGCATGGGCCGTGGAATCTGCATATGACCTTCGATGGAGATGGTCCAAACATCAATCTTGTGTGCCTCGATGAGGCCAAAAATCCATATGTTGATCACTTTCCCAAATAAAGCCATCTTGAATACTCCACGAGGTCATCTTTAACTTTGAATCGGACTCGGTCACGTAGCAGACTGGACTATCCGAGTGTTGTAGTGTCTCTGCAGGCCGCATACTATCTCAGATGATAATGACCTTAAGAGCAAAGTTGATTGTTTCAACGTTACGAACAACTTTCATGTTGAACACTTTTCCATCCTAGGACATTTTGAAATTTCACTCGACCGGCACTTTCACTCGACCGGTACCTTTCACTCGGACAACAATTTCACTCGGACAACAATTGCACTCGGCCGGTACTTTCACTCGACCAGTACTTTTCACTCGGATGGCGATTTTCACTCAGACAACAATTTCACTCGGACGATAATTCCACTTGGCCGGACAGAAAACTTTTCACTCGTCTGGACGATAAACGTTTCACTCGGCCATACAGCAAACTTTCACTCGGCAGTCACGAGTGATACTCCAGGCTGATTCTGTTTTGCCTCTCTAGGTCGCATACGACCTCGGAGTGAGAAGAATTATATATCAAAATCCATCGTCTCGACGCTGCGAAACTTTTGTAAGCTTTTCCATCCGAGGACGTCTTGAGGGCTGAATGACTCGCGCAACCCATTAGACATGTGTCTGATCTCCTGCGCCACATTTTGCTTTGTGGTAGGGCTGCACTCTGGTCGCTCTAACTTTTGCATACGACCACAGATCGAGATGATTTATATATCAAAACCGATCAGCACGACGAGACAAAGACAATCCATGTAGAACATTCCCTCATTCAAGGTTGTTCTGGAGGCGTAATCGACCAAAAAGCACTCCGAACATCTACATGACAATCCAAGTGTAATTTGGCCCTTGAAACGATGCCGAATGGCGATGGCCTAAACATCAAGGTTGTTTCACTCAGCAATATGAACTTTCTCATAGGAAAAAAACCTTTTCGTTTGAGTCCATCTTTACTGCATTTTGCACTATGTCAAAATCAGGTGTCAACACCAGGAACCAATACAGAATAATGCCAGAGGACATCATTGCTTATGGGAATGAGCTAGCTGTTGTGGAGGCCGAGGCCCAGGCATGGGACGCTCAGGTACCTTAGCAGGAACACTTTCCCGGACCTGGTGGCTATTATCAATGGTGATCAGCAAGCTAGGCAAATGCCTAAGCTTGAGGGAGTATGTATTTCTCGCCGACATTACATTCATGTTCATGCAGTTCATATAAATTGTCGGTGTTCATCCTCTTTCATTGTATATCCATGTTAGCTTTATTTTTCCGCATTCTTCTTGTGTGTTTGAAAAACTTTGAAAACCCAAAAATATTTTTCGCTTCTTTTCGGATTTTCCTTCCCTTATTTATTTAGTTGTAGTACTAAAAAGAAAAACCCAAAAGGATTTCCTTTGCATGTTGGGAGTTTTCCCGTGTAAATAGTTTTTCTCATTCTTTTTTCCCTTAGTTTATTTCATTGCTTGAGAAAAAGAAAAACTCCAAAAATATTTTAGTGTGTTTCTCTGAACTTCTTTTCCTTTTTGAGTGAGTTGTTGAAAGGAGAAGACCACGATGAAAATGTTGAGTGGCTCTTATATGCTTTATTATTGATCTAACAGAGAGCCAATATTACCTTGTCTTCTTCTTTGTCTAAAACCGCCGTGCAAATTCCAGCTTAATCCATGGCATTCTTGCACTATTATTATTATCATATCATTTGGTCATGCAAGTGAAAGGAAATAATGATGATATTGGATGAAGTGATCGTGGCAAAGGAAGCTGGTATGAACTCTTCTTGTTTTCCGTTTTTGTAAATATGCTTAGCTCGTTCAGTCTTGATTCAGTATATCATGAGTAAACATGTTTGTGATGACAATTAAAGATTATAGCTTCTCATGCCATGCCTAGTTAGCTAGGAGTGGATAATGACTTATCTTGTGTGTCAACATGCGTTGAAATGGTTATGATATGGTATGGTAGTATGGTATTTCCCTTTGAGTAATTCGAGAGGTCTGACTTGGCCCGTGTGCAAACATGTAGTTGATTCAAAACCAATGCAGCCTTCATGATGTTTAAATTCAGAGTGTTCATATCCTACTCATACTAATCCCAATGTTAATTATTCACAATGCATGTTTATGACCATTGTTGCTCTCTAGCTGGTCGCTTCTCAATCTATTGCTAGCCTTCGCTTGTACTAAGCGGGAATGCTACTTGTGCATCGAAAACCTTTAAACTAAGTCATTACACATGAGTCCACCATACCTACATATATGCGCGTATTACCGTGTCGTTCCAAGTAAATTTGCATGTGCCACCTCTAAATATTCAAGCATACATCCGTCTCTCTCATGGAGCGACGAGGCGGTCGGTATCTTCCATGCTAAGTGAGTTATTCTCAGGATGGTCGTTCATTCGTCGTTATTTCATGAGAGAGGCTGGTAAAAAGGATGCCCAGTCATGCATAATCAAAAATAATTAAACAAAACTCCTTGGGACAGTTGATATGTTGGCAGGCATCCATGGATCATGGATTCGGTCAGCCATAGTTTGTGTATGGATGGTGGATAGGAGTAAAACTTTACTGTTCTGTTCAGGCTAATAATGAGTTTAGCATGAAAGATATTGAAAACCTTTGTCGTAACGTCGACAAGAAAAGTGCACCACCCAAAAAATACATCTTCACTCTGGTTTTAAGCTTTGAGCTCTAGCACCTTTGCAAATCAATGCTTCCCTCTTCGAAGGGCCTATCTATTTACTTTTATGATGATTCATCATCCTCTTATTAAAGGCACCAGACCAGAGAGTACTATTCTCATTTTTATGCATTGAGTCTAGTTAATGTTAGATATGAGCATGACTAGATCTTTTCTACCCTGAATTATAATGTTTAGTCGCTGCTTGAATCTCACAGGTGCTCTGCATTTATGTTTTGTGGTCTTAGAAAGGGCTAGCGAAATACCATGTCACCATATTATATTATGATTGTTTTGACAAATTGTTGGCATGTGAGATATTTTATTATTGCTTGCTAGTTGGTTATGTATTACAATGAGTTAACATAATGTTTAGTTGTTGTCATGGATGTGCTTATTTATGATTTATGTTGAAAACTTGAGCACTAGCTAAGCATGTGTATAACGACGAGAACAAAAGAGTTTGTAAAAGTTTTTTATCACTTTCAGTTTATCAACTGAATTGCTTGAGGACAAGCAATGAGCTAAGCTTGGGGAGATGATATGTCTCCAACGTATCTACTTTTCCAAACACTTCTGCTCTGGTTTTGACCTCTAATTTGCATGATTTGAATGAAACTAACCCGGACTGACGCTGTTTCAAGCAGAACTACCTTGGTGTTATTTTTTGTAGAAATATAAGTTCTTGGAATTGTACAAAACTTTTTGTAAAATATTTCTAGGATTTATATTGAATTATGGAGCAAAGAACCATCGAAGGACGTCTACCAGGGGGCCAACACACATCAAGGTGCCCCCCTAGGTCGCGCCCTAATGGCTTATGGGCCCCTCGTGGCTCCTCCGACCCTAATTCGAGTCCTATAAATTCACATCTTTGGAAAAAAGAGAAGTTTTCATCGCGTTTCACGAGGCAGAGCCGCCTCCACCTCCTGTTATTCCTCCGGAGGGCTAATCTGGAGCCTGTTTTGGGCTCCAGAGAGGGGAAATCGTTGTCGCAGTCATCACCAAACCTTCTTCATCAACACCGCCATGATGCTCACCACCAGGAGTGAGTAATTCCTTTGTAGGCTTGCTGGACGGTGGTGGGATTATATGATATTGATCATGTAATCGAGTTAAGTTTGATAGGGCTCGATCCCTAGTATCCACAATGTTATGAGATTGAAGTTGCTATGACTTTGCTATGCTTAATGCTTGTCACTAGGGCCCGAGTGCCATGATTTCAGATCAGGACCTATTATGTTTTCCTGAATATAAGAGTGATTTGGATCCTATCTTGCAAGTTGTATGCACCTATTATGTGTCATGATCCGCATACCCCAAGGTGACAATAATTGGGATTATTTCCGGTGATTGTCGTAGTTTGAGGAGTTCATGTATTCACCATGTGTTAATGTTCTGTTCCGGCTCTCTATTAAAAGGAGGCCTTAATATCCCATAGTTTCCAACAAGACCCAGCTGCCATGAGAGGGTAGGAGAAAAGATGTCATGCAAGTTCTTATCAAAAGCATGCATGACTATATACGGAATACATGCCTACATTATATTGATGAATTGGAGCTAGTTTTGTGTCGCCCTAGTGTGTAACTGTTATATGGTCAATTTCATCTAAATCATTATCCATTATGATCCACGTGCTTACTCTTTACATATACCGAATCTTGCTAAGTTACTATTGTTGCTGCTACTGTCACACCTGGTACAAAATTGTTGTTGTCACTATTGTTGTTACTTTTGCTACTTCTATTTGTCGTGCTACTTGTTGCAGAGAGTTATCCCAGGTGCGGTTGAATTGACAACTCAGTTGTCAAGGCCAATAAATATTCTTTGGCTCAACTTGTGTCGAACCAATAAATTAGGGTGAAATACTACCCGTGAAGACTGTTGTGATCCCCTATAATTATGTGTTCTCAGTCACCCCTCAAGAACTTCTCTAGTTCTTTTTCTTGGGGACCCACATCAACTTGATGGGGATCCTTGGAGTTGAAGTATCACTCGATGAAGTAGAGCTAGTGGTGGCCTTGACCATGGCTTGAGATTCTTCTTCGAATGAGTCAATCTCCTTTTGAAGATTGTCTTTCCCCTTGATCTTGTGGTCTTGTGGTAGAAGATCATCTTGAGCTTGTGTTCCCTTTGAGAGAGTAGGATCATACTTCTCCTTTTGGGGAACAAACTTCGTCTTGGGGTATTGATATTCTTCCCATTCAACTCCACTGCCATTGAACTTTCATTCAAAACCAATGTTCTTTCGGTGCCATCCTTGCTTGCGCACAATCTCCTCAAATTGCTTACTTTCGGCAAGACTCTTGTAGATACCTTTCTCTATAATTCCTTTCAATAAATTGTTTTCTTGCTCAAGTGTAACTTGGATAAGAGGATCATTGGTGGAATTAATAGAAGTATTAGGAACAACATCATTGGATTTAGCATTAGTGTTTTTGTTGCTAGATGAAGAACCTTTCTTACTCTTGTTACTAGTTTTGTTAGATTTAACTTGAGGCATAAACGTGGACAAGAGTAATCGTTTGGCAAGATAAGAAGAACTCTTCTTTCGAAGATTGTCATTGATATCTTTAAGAAACACATGCTCTTGCTTTAATTTAGCTTCTCAAAGCGTAGCTTCTCATCAATTCTTAGAAGCTCTCTATGATCTTCTTGAGTAGATTCATGAGCTAACTTAAGAATTTTTAGTTCTTTAGTTAAGCACTCAAGCTCCTTACTAGAATCAGAAAATGATTCATCTTGAGGAGCATGATTATTATCAAGTTTATTTTGACTAACATCACTAGTTTTATCAAAGAGTAGATCATCATCTCCTAGCAAGTCATCCTCATAACTAGTGAAGTCAATGTACCCGGGATGTAATACCTTTGTGCCTTTAGCCATGAAGAAACTTCCAATTCCTTCATTTGGTGAGTCAAATAAATCATATGAGTTGGAGGATACGAGTGCTAGTCCAGCAACACCTTCATCTTGACTATAGTCGGAGTCAGAGTGGTAACTTCTCTCAAATTGGTTGTCGGATTCAGAGCCGAAAAACCATTCACCAACATGAGTTTGATGTATTCTTCTTATGTAGATCTTGGTGTACTTGTACTTCTTCTCTATGTCCTTGCTTCTCCGGGAGGGCCTTCGTTCATAGCGATCTTCTCTACTCCTTCTCTCTCTTCAAGGTGACTCATCTCTTGAGATTCTTCTTCTAGGTGACTCTTCTCTTCTCTTGGAGGGGGTCGTGCACTCATTGGAAAAGTGTCTGGGTCTTCCACAATTGTAACAAATTCGGTCATGACTAGAAGAATGCTTCTCTTCGTATCTTGAGTTGGAGCTTCTCTCTTTGCCTCTATTCTTGTAGAACTGTTGTTGAATTTCTTGACCATGAGGCTTATCTCTTCATTGGTAACAAGGTTGTCACTTGAAGTAGCGGGGGTGTTACTTGTGGCTTTGTATGCACCGCTTGACTTATTGTGAAGGTCTTCTTTGTCCTTGAGTGACATTTCATGAGCAACAATCCTTCCAATGACTTCTGTGGGCTTTAGATCTTTGTAGTTTGGCATCATTTGGATCACACGGTGTCGTACTTTCCATCCAATGCCCTAAGGATCTTCTTGATGATGAATTTGCCGGTCATCTCATCACTTCCTGAGCCGGCAATCTAATTTGTGATGAGAGCATGCCTAGAGTACATTTATGTGACTCATTCACCATCCTTCATCTTGAACTTGTCAAGTTGACTTTGAAGCACATCCAACTTGGATTCCCTAGCGTATTTGCTTCCTTCATGCATATCGACCAAAGTATCCCAAATTTCCTTTGCATTCCCGAGACAACCTATCTTGTTGATCTCTTTGGGGTATAGGCAGTTGAATAGAATGTCGCATGCTTGAGCGGTGTATTGCAACATCTTCAATTCTTCCGCTGTCGTTTCATGATCAGGTTCCTTTCCATCACCAAACAATTCACCTTGCAATCCAACACGAACAACATCCCAAACGGCGGGTTATGACCAATAATATGCATTTTCATTTTATGCTTCCAACTAGCAAAGTTTGTACCATCAAAATATGGACCTCTACGGTGGTAATTTCCCTCACTAGATGCCATACTCTCCTAGGTTATGAAACCAATGCAATGGAGACAAAAGCTCATATACCACTTGTAGGATCCAAAATATGTCTAGAGGGGGGGGTGATTAGACTACTTGACAAAATAAAAATCTATCCTTTTTCCCAATTTTACCGGTTGACAAGTTTTTGCAATTCTATCAAGTCTTGCACACCCTGTACATGCAAGTCTATGAGTATAGCAGCAGAAAGTATAGACTTGCAATGTAAGTAGAGGATAGGGATAGGAAGATCAAACCCAATGGGGAAACAAATATTTTTCCTGTGGTTCCGATAGGTGGGGCTATCGTACATCCACGTTGATGGAGACTTCAACCCACGGATGGTAATGTCTACGAGAGTCCACAGAGGGCTCCACCCACGAATGGTCCACAAAGAAGCAACCTTATCTATTCCACCATGGCCTATGTCCACGAGGGACTAGCCTCACTCTGTGTAGATCTTCATGAAGTAGGCGATCTGCTTGCTCTTACAAACTTCTTGGTTCAACTCCACATGATTTGGAGGCTCCCAAGCGACACCTAACCAATCTAGTAGACACCACTCTCCAAAAGGTAATAGATGTGGTATGGATGATGAACTCCTTGCTCTTGTGCTTCAAAAGATAGTCTCCTCAACATTCAATCACTCTCTCACATAATTTGGCTTGATGGAAAAGATTGATTGGGTGGAAAGCAACTTGGGAAGGCTAGAAATCAAGATTCATATGGTTGGAGTGGAAGATCTTGATCTCAACACATGAGTAGGTGGTTATCTCTCAGGAAATGAATGGTGGAAGTGTTGGCTTGTTCTGAGTGCTCTCTCAACAAATGAGAGGGAGGTGGAGGGGTATATATAGCCATCTCCAAAAATCAAACCATCACAACATTATTGCCCAATTCAGTGGAACCGAAGTAAAAACTTGGTTACGCTAACTAGTGCAAAAGGTTGCAACTTCCGGGTTCCTGGTGAGATTGATATGAACAACTAGGGTTGACCGATTCGGGTGATTGATAATCCTCAAGTGCAAGGAATCATCGTAGCAGTTTCAAAAGGTGGAAGTGATAAGTATGGAGTGTCGAACCCACAAGGAGCTAAAGGTAAGATCAATATTCTCTCAAGTCCTATCTGCCACTAATATGACTCTACGTACACTGAACGTTTGCTTCCATCTAGAAACGAGAAATAACACTATGTTGTGGGTATGAAGAGGATAGATTTGCATGATTTCGGAGAACTAAAATATAAAAATAGGTGTTGTTAACATAAATTGAGAATATATTACTATGTATTATAAATAGCGAGTGTGGAATAATGATGGATCGGTGTGCGGAACTATCCTAGGCAATTGTTAACAAGATGTGTAATCATTATTGCAATTTTATATGAGGGAGAGGCATAAGCTAACATACTTTCTCTACTTGGATCATATGCACTTATGATTGGAACTCTAGCAAGCATCCGCAACTACTAAAGATCATTAAGGTAAAACCCAACCATAGCATTAAAGTATCAAGTCCCCTCTATCCCATACGCAACAACCCCCTTACTCGGGTTTAAGCTTCTGCCACTCTAGCAACCCGCTATAAGCGAATCATGAATGTATTGCAACATCCTACAGCGGAAATCATTCATGTGTGCGCGCAACGGAAGGCACCATAGGACAACACCAAAATAAAACATACAACTCAGACCAACCTAGATCATCAATCAACCCAAAAGACAAAAGAAATCTACTCAAAACATCATAGGATGGCGACACATCATTGGACCATAATATGTGGCATAAAGCACCATGTTCAAGTAGGGGATTACAATGGGGTGTGGGAGATTGGACCGCTTAAAAGAGATGAGGAAGGTGATATTGATGAAGACAGTCACTGCGGCGATGGTTCCCCCGGTGGCACTCTGGCGCCACCGAGAGAGAGAGAGGGATGTGCTTCCTCCTCCATGGCCTCCCCCTAGATGGGGAGAGGTTCTCCCTTTGGTCCTTGGCCTGCATGGTGATGATGGCCCCCTCCGACTTCCTCCTTAATGGCCTCCGGTGATGATGGCCACCTCCGTCAGGGTGCCAGAGAGGGCCTAGATTGATGTTTCGTGGCTACACAGGCTTGCGGTGGCGGAACTTCTGATCTAGGGTTCTTTATAAGAATTTTTTATGTCGGTCTCACGTAAAGGGGGTGCCCGAGGGGTCCACAAGCCCGAAGCACCCTCCTTGCGGGGTAGGGCGAGCCTAGAGGTTTCATGGCCTCCTTGTCCACTTCCTAGCCCAACTCTTTTGCTCCAGGGGTCTCTTTTGGGCCATAAAAAACACTATAAATTTTCAGCCCATTTTGAGAACTTTTATTTCTGCACAAAAAACAACACCACGGTAGTTCTGCTAAAAACAACGCCAGTCCGGGTTAGTTCTAATCAAATCATGCGAAAATCATATGAAATTGTTGTAAACATGGCATGAATACTTCATAAATTATAGATATGTTGGAGACGTATCAGTGACCTAGGGCATATTTAACTCTCGGTGAGACCGAAATGAGAAACTCGAGAATTCCAAAATTTAACACTTGGGTAACAAAAAGTTGGCACCTACTTTTCGGCTGTACCGAATGTGGTCTCAGTGGTAGTGAGATGGTAGGGTTTGGATTGGGTTCTATCTTAGGGAAAACTCGATGTGGCTGATGTGTAGAAAGTTGGTGGCATCGAATTTAACTTTTAGGGTTTGGACAAAATATTTTGTGGGAGAAATGTTGAGGTTTTTGGAGGCTAATCTCTAAGCACTTGAGAAACCAGATCATCATAGATACCTCACCCCTTTTTAATGTTATTGGCTTTCCTATGGACTCAAATGTAGAGTCTTGAAGCTTTTTGCAATTGATGTTCCATGAATCTAGGGAATCTCCTCCCAAACCTAGCCAATCCATTCATTGTACTTTTCCTGAAATATACTTGATAGATTCATTAGACCAATGAAATATATGTTGTTATTAATTACCAAAACCACATAGGGAGAAGTTGTGCTTTCAGGCTTGTTGCCGACTCCCAATTCATTGATTTCACCATGCGCGTGATCCCTTTTGTCCTCCCCATGCAGGAAGCTAGCACACCGATGTTGCTGCTCCATAAATCGGGATTCAACGCCATCTTTGTCTACCTCGACTTCAACTATCACACCCAACATATCCCCGAGGCATGGTACAATTTCAGATTCAGTCTACTGGACAGTGCCGACAACACTACTTACGAGCTCCCGACCGCTGACCCCTTCACCAGCGCCACCAAAATCAACGACCATTACTCTTTCTAAGGAGTTGTCGCCACTGGCAGAGATGCAGCTGTCAGCGTTGCACGTGGAGTGTCCACCTCTTTTCTCTGTTCAGATTGAGAGGGAATGACTGATATGGTCATTTTGCATCATGAATCCTTACTGCTATTTACCTCATTCTTGTCCATTATTCCGCACTATCACACAATTCTTATGTCTTCTCTCTCTGAATATGCAAGGTACATCATAAGGAGTGAAATATTTGGAAACTGGAATTCTGGAATGGAAAACCGAGAAAAAAGGGTAGAAAAATGGCCAGATCAGGATGACCTGAAAATTTACGGAGAATATTTTTGGAATTTAAGAATTTCTGGAGCAAAAATATACTGGATGGGGGCTGCCAACACGCCACAAGCCAACAGGCTACGCCCCCTGGTGGCGCTGCTATATGGCTTGTGGGCCCCCTGCTGGTCCTCTGACGCCCCTCTTCTCATATATGGTGTGTTTTACCCTAGAAAACATCATAAGCAACCTTTCAGGACGAAGCGCTGCCGTCTTGAGGCGGAAACCTGGGCAGAGGCCCTTTTGCACTCTGGTAGTCAGATTCTGCAGGGGAAATGCCTCTATGGGAGGGGGATATCGAAGCCATCGTCATCACCAACACTTTCTCCTTCACGGGAGTACCAATCTGCATCAACATCTTCACCAGCACCATCTCATCTCCAACCCTAGTTCATCTCTTGTATTTAATCTTTGTCCCAAAACCTCATATTGGTACATGTGGGTTACTAGTTGTGTTGATTACATCTCGTAGTTGATTACTTGGTGGAAGAGATTATGTTCAGATCCTTAATTATCATTATTACACATCTAATATTAAACATGTTGATGATGTGTGAGTAGTTATTATTGTTCCTTAGTACATGGGAGAAGTCTTCTTATAAGTAATATTGTGAAGTTGGTATGTGTTCGATATTTTGATGATATGTATGTTGTTACTTCTCTTAGTGGTGTCATGTGAACGTCGACTACATGACACTTCACCATGTTATGGGCCTAAGGGAAGTCAATGTGGAGTAACAAGTAGATGATGAGTTGTGAGAGTGACAGAAGCTTAAACCCCACTTTATGTGTTGCTTCATCAGGGGCTAAATTGGATCCACGTGTTTCATCCTATGGTTAGATTTATCTTAATTCTTCTTCCATAGTTGCGGATGCTTGCGGGAGGGGTTAATCATAAGTAGGTTATTAATTCAAGTAAGAACATAACCTTAGCACCAGTCCACACACATATCAAATTATCAAAGTAGCAAACGTGAATCAACTCAACATGATGAACATGACTAGACAAAAATTCCCATGTTTCCTCGGGAGAATTTGCTTAATATAAGAGTACCTTCATGCCTGTCCTTTGCTACAAAAAGGATCGGGCTAACTTGCTGCACCATTTTTACTATTGTTACTTGTTACTTGTTACAGATTATCTTGCTACAAAAATATCTACTACTGTTACTCACAGCACTTGCAGAGATTACCTTGCTGAAAACTGCTTATCATTTCCTTTTGTTCCTCGTTGGTTCGACACTCTTACTTATCGAAAGGACTATGATTGATCCCCTATACTTGTGGGTCATTAAGACTCTTTTCTGGCGTCATTGCCGGGGAGTGAACCGCCTTTGGTAAGTGGAAATTGGTAAGGAAACATTTTATATACGTGCTCAGATTTATAGTTGCTTGTCACTATGAACGGTCACCCTTTGAGTGGCTTGTTCGGGGCATCTTCACCCCGAACGGAAGATGAGGAAATTGTTCCTCCACCTACTACACCTTGATAATCCCCAAGTGCAAGGAATCATCGTAGCAATCTCCAAAGGTGGAAGTGATAAGTACGGAGTGTCAAACCCATAAGGAGCTAAAGGTAAGATCAATATTCTCTCAAGTCCTATCTGCCACTGATACTACTCTACGTACACTGAACGTTTGCTTCCATCTAGAAACGAGAAATAAAACTACATTGTGGGTATGAAGAGAATAGCTTTGCATGATAATGGAGACCTAAAATAAAAAATAGGTGTTGTTATCGTAAAGTTAGAATATATTACAATATATTACAAATAGAGAGTGTGGAATAATGATGGGTCAGTGTGCGGAATTGTCCTAAGCAATTGTTAACAAGATCGGAAATCATTATTGCAACTTTATATGAGCGAGAGGCATAAACTAACACACTCTCTCTACTTGGATCATATGCACTTATGATTGGAACTCTAGCAAGCATCTGCAACTACTAAAGATCATTAAGGTAAAACCCAACCATAGCATTAAAGCATCAAGTCCCCTTTATCCCATACACAACAACCCCCTTACTCGGGTTTATGCTTCTATCACTCAAGCAACCCACTATAAGCGGATCATGAACATATTGCAACACCCTACAATGGGAATCCTTCACGTGTGCGCGGCACAGAAGGCACCATAGGACAACACCGAAATAAAAATACAACTCAAACCAATCTTGATCATCAATCAACACATAAAACAAAAGAAATCTACTCAAAACTTCATAGGATGGTAACACATCATTGGATCATAATATGTGGCATAAAGCACCATGTTCAAGTAGGGGATTACAGCAGGATGCAGGAGAGTGGACCGCTGAAAAGATATGAGGACGGTGATGAAGAAGGTTATGTTGATGAAGACGATCATGGCGACGATGGTTCCCCCGATGGCACTCCGACGCCACCAAGAGAGAAGGGGAGAGGGTCTCCCCCTTGTGCTTCCTCCTCCATGGCCTTCCCCATAGGTGGGGAGAGGTTATCCCTCTGGTCCTTGGCCTTCATGGTGATGATAGCCCCTCCGGTATGATGAAGATGGCCTCCGGTGATGGTGACCCCCTTCGGCAGGGTGCCGGAGAGGGCCAAGATTCGTTTTTCGTGGCTATAGAGACTTGAAGTGATGAAACTTCTGATCTAGGTTTCTTCTTGGAGGTTTCTATATTTATAGAAATTTTTGGCGTCGGTCTCACGTCAAGGGGGTGCTCGAGGAGTCCCCAAGCCATAGGGGTGCGACCTAGGGGGCGCCCAGCAGGCTTGTGGCTTCCTCGTCCACTTCCTGGGCCAGCTCTTGTGCTTCGGGGGTCCCTTTTGGTCCATAAAAAATCACCGTAAATTTTTAGACCATTTCGAGAACTTTTATTTCTACACAAAAAACGACACCATGGTAGTTCTGATGAAAACAACACCACTCCGGGTTAGTTCTAATAAAATCATACCAAAATCATATAGAATTATTGTAAACATGATGCCATGTTTACAATAATTCTATATGATTTTGGTATGATTTTATTAGAACTAACCCGGACTGACGTTGTGTTCAGCAGAACTACCGTGGTGTTGTTTTTGTGCAAAAATAAAAGTTCTCGGAATGACCTGAAAATTTACGGAGAATATTTTTGGAAAACATAAAAAATACTGGAGTGAAGAGTCATAGGAGAGGAAGGCTGAGGAAGCCACAAGCCACATGGGCGCGCGCCCCTGGCTTGTGACTTCCTCGTGGCCCCCCAGGACTTGTTTCCACTGCCATAAATTCCTATAAATACAGAAAACCCCAAAAATAAACCTAGATCGGGAGTTCCACCGCCACAAGCCTCTAGAGCCACGAAAAACCAATCGGGAGCCCGTTCCGGCACCCTGCCGGAGGGGGAAACCATCACCGGAGGCCATCTTCATCATCCCGACAATCTCCATGATGAGGAGGGAGTAGTTCACCCTTGGCGCTAAGGGTATGTACCAGTAGCTATGTGTTTGATCTCTCTCTCTCTCGTGTTCTTGAGATGGCACGATCTTGACGTACCGCGAGCATTATTGATATAGATGAATCATATGGAGTTTTCCCCTCTATATGTTCTTTTGATGAATTGAGTTTTCCCTTTGAAGTTTTCTTATCGGATTGGGTCTTTAAGGATTTGAGAACACTTGAAGTATGTCTTGCGATGGGATATCCGTGGTGACAATGGGATGTTCTATTGATCCACTTGATGTATGTTATTTGGTGATCAACTTGCGGGTTTTGTGACCTTGGGAATATATGCATAGGGGTTGGCACACGTGTTTGTCTTGACTTTCCGGTAGAAACTTTGGGGCACTCTTGAAGTTCTTTGTGTTGGATTGAATATGATGAATCTGAAATTATGTGATGCATATTGTTTAATCAAGCCCATGGGTACTTGTGGTGACATTGGAGTATCTAGGTGACATTAGGGTTTTGGTTGACGTGTATCTTAAGGTGTTATTTGAGTACGAACTCTCGGGTTGTTTGTGACACTTATGTGGATAGCTCATAAGATTGATCGGAAAAGATAACTTTGAGGTGGTTTCGTAACCTACAATAATTTCTTCGTTAGTTCTATGCTATTTGTGACTTTGGAGTGAACTCTTTGTCGCACGAGAGGTATTTACATATGATTCAACCATATTAGTATGTTGGAAATATGCCCTAGAGGCAATAATAAAATGGTTATTATTGTATTTCCTAGTTCATGATAATTGTCTATTATTCATGCTACAATTGTGTTAACCAGAAACCGTAATACATGTGTGAATACATAGACCATCACATGTCCCTAGTGAGCCTCTAGTTGGCTAGCTCGTTGATCAATAGATGGTCACGGTTTCATGACCATGGACATTGGATGTCGTTGATAACGGGATCACATCATTAGGAGAATGATGTGATGGACAAGACCCAATCCTAAGCATAGCACAAGATCGTGTAGTTCGTTTGCTAAAGCTTTTCAATGTCAAGTATCATTTCCTTAGACCATGAGATTGTGTAACTCCCGGATACCGTAGGAATGCTTTGGGTGTGCCAAACGTCACAACGTAACTGGGTGGCTATAAAGGTACGCTACGGGTATCTCCGAAAGTGTCTGTTGGGTTGACACGAATCAAGACTGGGATTTGTCACTCCGTGTGACGGAGAGGTATCTCTGGGCCCACTCGGTAAGACATCATCATAATGAGCTCAATGTGGCTAAGGAGTTAGCCACGGGATGATGTGTTACGGAACGAGTAAAGAGACTTGCCGGTAACGAGATTGAACAAGGTATGGCGATACCGACGATCGAATCTCGGGCAAGTACCATACCGATAGACAAAGGGAATTGTATACGGGATTGATTGAATCCCTGACATCGTGGTTCATCCGATGAGATCATCGTGGAGTACGTGGGAGCCAACATGGGTATCCAGATCCCGCTGTTGGTTATTGGCCGGAGAGGTGTCTCGGTCATGTCTACGTGTCTCCCGAACCCGTAGGGTCTACACACTTAAGGTTCGATGACGCTAGGGTTATAGGGAAAAGGTATACGTGATTACCGAAGGTTGTTCGGAGTCCCGGATGAGATCCCGGACGTCACGAGGAGCTCCGGAATGGTCCGGAGGTAAAGATTGATATATAGGAAGTCCAGTTTTGGTCACCGGAAAGTTTTCGGGCTCATCGGTAGTGTACCGGGAGTGCCGGGAGGGTGCCGGAGGACCCCCGGGAGGGGTGTGACGACCAAAGGACCACATGGGCTGTTAGATAAAGTGTGCCAGCCCTTATTGGGCTGGGCAAGACTTTTGCTAAAGGCCCATGCGGCTGGAGATAAGGAGATAAGGCAAAAAGGATTTAAAAGGAGGAGATCCACCTCCCTTGTGGGAGGTGGACTCTCCCTTTAATTCAGCCGGCCATCTCCTCTTTGGAGTAGAGGCCAAGCCAGCTCTCCACGTCCCTCCTCCTATATATACTTGAGGTTTTGGATGTTTTGAGACAGGATTTGATCTCTCTCTCTCACGGCGAAGCCCTACCTCTCTTCTTCCTCCTCCGCAGCGCTTAGGCGAAGCCCTGTCGGAATACCTTGCTACTCCACCACCACCACGCCGTCGTGCTGCTGTTGGAGCCCTTCCCCAACCTCTCCTTCCTCCTTGCTGGATCAAGGTGTTGGAGACGTCACCGGGCTGCACGTGTGTTGAACGCGGAGGTGCCGTCCGTTCGGCACTTGATCGGATCTACCGCGATCTGAATCGCTGCGAGTACGACTCCATCAACCGCGTTCTTGTAACGCTTCCGCTTAGCGATCTTCAAAGGTATGAAGATGCAATCTCTCCCCTCTCGTTGCTGGTTTCTCCATAGATAGATCTTGGTGAACGTAGGAAAATTTTGATTTACTACTACGTCTCCCAACAGTGGCATCATGAGCTAGGTCTATGCGTAGAATCTATGCACGAGTAGAACACAAAGCAGTTGTGGGCGTCGAGTTTGTTAATTTGCTTGCCGCTACTAGTCTTATCTTGATTCGGCGGTATTGTGGGATGAAGCGGCCCGGACCAACTTTACACGTACGCTTACGTGAGACCGGTTCCACCGCCTGACATGCACTAGATGCATAAGGTGGCTAGCGGGTGTCTGTCTCTCCTACCTTAGTCGGATCGGATTCGATGAAAAGGGTCCTTATGAAGGGTAAATAGCAATTGGCAAATCACGTTGTGGTGTTGACGTAGGTAAGAAACGTTCTTGCTAGTAACCTATAGCAGCCACGTAAAAAACTTGCAACTACAAATTAGAGGACGTCTAACTTGTTTTTGCAGCATGTGCCTTGTGATGTGATATGGCCAAAGGATGTGATGTGATGCATTGTGATGTATGAATTGATCATGTTCTTGTAATAGGATTCACGACTTGCATGTCGATGATTATGACAACCGGCAGGAGCCATAGGAGTTGTCTTATTTATTGTATGACCTGCGTGTCAATCATAAACGCCATGTAATTACTTTACTTTATTGCTAAGCGTTAGCCATAGTAGTAGAAGTAATAGTTGGCGAGACAACTTCATGAAGACATAATGATGGAGATCATGGTGTCGTGCCGGTGACAGTGATGATCATGGTGCCCCGAAGATGGAGATCATAGGAGCAAAATGATATTGGCCATATCATGTCACTATATTGATTGCATGTGATGTTTATCATGTTTACATCTTATTTGCTTAGAACGACGGTAGTAAATAAGATGATCTCTCAATAAAATTTCAAGAGAAGTGTTCACCCTAACTGTGCACCGTTGCTAAGGATCGTTGTTCCGAAGCACCACGTGATGATCGGGTGTGATAGGTTCTAACGTTCGCATACAACGGGTGTAAGCCAGATTTACACACGCGAAACACTTAGGTTGACTTGACGAGCCTAGCATGTACAGACATGGCCTCGGAACACGGAAGACCGAAAGGTCGAACATGAGTCGTATAGAAGATACGATCAACATGAAGATGTTCACCATGGATGACTAGTCCGTCTCACGTGATGATCGGACACGGGCTAGTTGACATGGATCATGTATCACTTGGAAGACTAGAGAGATGTCTGTCTAAGTGGGAGTTCATTAATTTGATTAAGTGAACTTAATTATCATGAACTTAGTCTAAAATTGTCTTTACAATCTATGATGTAGATCCAATGGCCAACGCGAATGTCACCCTCAATTTCAACGCGTTCCTAGAGAAAACCAAGCTGAAAGATGATGGAAGCAACTATGCGGACTGGGTCCGTAGCTTGAGGATCATCCTCATAGCTTCCAAGAGATTGTATGTCCTAGATGCACCGCTAGGTGACGCACCCGTTCTCCCAGCGGAACAAGATGTTATGAACACTTGGCAATCACGCTGCGATGATTACTCCCTTGTTCAATGCGGCATGCTTTACAGTCTAGAACCGGGGCTCCAAAAGCGTTTTGAGCAACACGGAGCATATGAGATGTTCCAGGAGCTGAAACTGGTTTTTCAAGCTCATGCCCGGGTCGAGAGATATGATGTCTCCGACAAGTTCTTCAGCTGTAAGATGGAGGAGCATAGTTCTGTCAGTGAGCACATCCTCAAGATGTCTGGGCTACACAGCCGCTTGACTCAGCTGGGGGTTAATATCCCGGATGACTCGGTCATTGACAGAATCCTCCAGTCGCTTCCACCTAGCTTCAAGAGCTTTGTGATGAACTACAACATGCAAGGTATGGAGAAGTCCATTCCTGAGTTGTACTCGATGCTGAAATCAGGGGAGGTCGAGATCAAAAAGGAGCATCAAGTGTTGATGGTGAATAAGACCACTAGTTTCAAGAAAGGCAAGGGTAAGAAGAACTTCAAGAAGGACGGCAAAGCTGTTGCCGCGCCCGGTAAGCAAGTTGCCGGGAAGAAGAAGAAAAATGGACCCAAGCCTGAGACTGAGTGCTTTTATTGCAAGGGTACCGGTCACTGGAAGCGGAACTGCCCCAAGTATTTAGCGGATAAGAAGGACGGCAACATTAAAGGTATATGTGATATACTTGTTATTGATGTGTACTTGACCAGCGCTCGTAGTAGCTCCTGGGTATTTGATACCGGTGCAGTTGCTCACATTTGTAACTCCAAGCAGGAGCTGCGGAATAAGCGGAGGCTGGCCAAGGATGAGGTGACGATGCGTGTCGGGAATGGTTCCAAGGTCGATGTGATCGCCGTCGGCACGTTACCTCTACATCTACCTTCGGGATTAGTTTTAAACCTTAATAATTGTTATTTAGTACCAGCTTTGAGCATGAACATTGTATCTGGATCTCGCTTGATGCGAGATGGCTACTCATTTAAATCCGAGAATAATGGTTGTTCTATTTATATGAGAGAAATGTTTTATGCTCATGCCCCGCTGGTCAATGGTTTATTTTTGATGAATCTCGAACGTGATGTTACACATGTCCATAGTGTGAGTACCAAAAAGTGTAAAGTTGATAACGATAGTCCCACTTACATGTGGCACTGCCGTCTTGGCCATATTGGTGTCAAACGCATGAAGAAGCTCCATGCTGATGGAATTTTGGAGTCACTTGATTTCGAATCATTTGACACATGCGAACCATGCCTCATGGGCAAGATGACCAAGACTCCGTTCTCCGGAACAATGGAGCGAGCAACTGACTTGTTGGAAATAATACATACCGATGTATGCGGTCCAATGAGCGTCGAGGCTCGCGGTGGCTACCGTTATGTTCTCACCCTCACTGATGACTTGAGTAGATATGGTTATGTCTACTTAATGAAACACAAGTCTGAAACTTTTGAAAGGTTCAAGGAATTTCAGAGTGAGGTCGAGAATCAACGTGACAGGAAAATAAAATGCCTACGATCTGATCGTGGCGGAGAATATTTAAGTCACGAGTTTGGCACGCACCTTAGGAAATGTGGAATTGTTTCACAACTCACGCCGCCCGGCACACCCCAGCGAAATGGTGTGTCTGAACGTCGTAATCGCACTCTATTGGATATGGTGCGATCTATGATGTCTCTTACCGACTTACCGCTATCATTTTGGGGATATGCATTAGAGACTGCCGCATTCACTTTAAATAGGGCACCGTCTAAATCCGTTGAGACGACACCGTATGAATTGTGGTTTGGAAAGAAACCTAAGCTGTCGTTTCTAAAAGTTTGGGGATGCGATGCTTATGTGAAGAAACTTCAACCTGAGAAGCTCGAACCCAAAGCGGAAAAGTGCGTCTTCATAGGATATCCCAAGGAGACTATTGGGTATACCTTCTACCTACGATCCGAAGGCAAAGTCTTTGTTGCCAAGAATGGATCCTTTCTCGAGAAAGAGTTTCTCTCGAAAGAAGTAAGTGGGAGGAAAATAGAACTTGATGAGGAAATTGTACCTCCACTCGAACCGGAGAGTAGCGCAGCACAGGAAGTTGTTTCTGTGGAGCCTACACCGGCTAGAGAGGAAGTTAATGATGATGATCATGAAACTTCAGATCAAGTTGCTATTCGAAGGTCCACCAGGACACGTTCCGCACCAGAGTGGTACGGCAATCCTGTCCTAGAGATCATGTTGTTGGACAACGGTGAACCTTCGAACTATGAAGAAGCGATGACGGGCCCGGATTCCAACAAATGGCTTGAGGCCATGAAATCCGAGATAGGATCCATGTATGAGAACAAAGTATGGACTTTGGTGGACTTGCCTAATGATAAGCGAGCCATTGAAAACAAATGGATCTTTAAGAAGAAGACTGACGCGGACGGTAATGTCACCGCCTATAAAGCTCGGCTTGTCGCTAAGGGTTATCGACAAGTTCAAGGAGTTGACTACGATGAGACCTTCTCACCCGTAGCGATGCTAAAGTCAGTCCGAATCATGTTAGCAGTTGCCGCATTTTATGATTATGAGATCTGGCAAATGGACGTCAAAACGGCATTCCTTAATGGCTTCCTCAAGGAAGAACTGTATATGATGCAGCCGGAAGGTTTTGTCGATCCTAAAGATGCTAACAAGGTATGCAAGCTCCAGCGCTCCATCTATGGGCTGGTGCAAGCATCTCGGAGTTGGAACATTCGCTTTAATGAGGTGATTAAAGCGTTTGGGTTTGTACAGGTTTATGGAGAACCTTGTATTTACAAGAAAGTGAGTGGGAGCTCTATAGCATTTCTTATACTGTATGTGGATGACATGCTGATAATGGGAAATAATATAGAACTCTTGGAAAGTATCAAGGCCTACTTGAATAAGTGTTTTTCAATGAAGGACCTTGGAGAAGCTGCTTACATATTAGGTATTAAGATCTATAGAGATAGATCGAAACGCCTCATTGGTCTTTCACAAAGCACATACCTTGAAAAGATATTGAAGAAGTTCAATATGCATCAGTCCAAGAAGGGGTTCTTGCCTGTGTTGCAAGGTGTGAGATTGAGTACGACTCAATGCCCGACCACGGCAAAGGATAGAGAAGAGATGAGTGTCATCCCCTATGCTTCAGCCATAGGCTCTATCATGTATGCCATGCTGTGTACCAGACCTGATGTGAACCTTGCCATAAGTTTGGTAGGGAGGTACCAAAGTGATCCCGGAGCGGAACACTGGACAGCGGTCAAGAATATCCTGAAGTACCTGAAAAGGACAAAGGACATGTTTCTCATATATGGAGGTGCCGAAGAGCTCGTCGTAAAGGGTTACGTCGACGCTAGCTTCGACACAGATCCGGACGACTCTAAGTCACAAACCGGATACGTGTATATTTTGAATGGAGGGGCAGTCAGCTGGAGTAGCAGCAAGCAAAGCGTCGTGGCGGCATCTACATGTGAAGCGGAGTACATAGCTGCTTCGGAAGCAGCAAAGGAGGGAGTCTGGATGAAGGAGTTCATCACCTACCTAGGAGTGATTCCAAATGCGTCGGGCCCGATGACTCTACTCTGTGACAACACTGGAGCTATTGCCCTTGCGAAGGAGCCCAGGTTTCACAAGAAGACAAGACACATCAAGCGCCGCTTCAACTCCATCCGTGATTACATTCAGGAGGGAGACATAGATATTTGTAAAGTGCATACGGATCTGAATGTCGCAGATCCGTTGACTAAACCTCTCTCACGAGCAAAACATGATCAACACCAGAACGCTATGGGTGTTCGATTCATCACAATGTAACTAGATTATTGACTCTAGTGCAAGTGGGAGACTGTTGGAAATATGCCCTAGAGGCAATAATAAAATGGTTATTATTGTATTTCCTAGTTCATGATAATTGTCTATTATTCATGCTACAATTGTGTTAACCAGAAACCGTAATACATGTGTGAATACATAGACCATCACATGTCCCTAGTGAGCCTCTAGTTGGCTAGCTCGTTGATCAATAGATGGTCACGGTTTCATGACCATGGACATTGGATGTCGTTGATAACGGGATCACATCATTAGGAGAATGATGTGATGGACAAGACCCAATCCTAAGCATAGCACAAGATCGTGTAGTTCGTTTGCTAAAGCTTTTCAATGTCAAGTATCATTTCCTTAGACCATGAGATTGTGTAACTCTCGGATACCGTAGGAATGCTTTGGGTGTGCCAAACGTCACAACGTAACTGGGTGGCTATAAAGGTACGCTACGGGTATCTCCGAAAGTGTCTGTTGGGTTGACACGAATCAAGACTGGGATTTGTCACTCCGTGTGACGGAGAGGTATCTCTGGGCCCACTCGGTAAGACATCATCATAATGAGCTCAATGTGACTAAGGAGTTAGCCACGGGATGATGTGTTACGGAACGAGTAAAGAGACTTGCCGGTAACGAGATTGAACAAGGTATGGCGATACCGACGATCGAATCTCGGGCAAGTACCATACCGATAGACAAAGGGAATTGTATACGGGATTGATTGAATCCCTGACATCGTGGTTCATCCGATGAGATCATCGTGGAGTACGTGGGAGCCAACATGGGTATCCAGATCCCGCTGTTGGTTATTGGCCGGAGAGGTGTCTCGGTCATGTCTACGTGTCTCCCGAACCCGTAGGGTCTACACACTTAAGGTTCGATGACGCTAGGGTTATAGGGAAAAGGTATACGTGATTACCGAAGGTTGTTAGGAGTCCCGGATGAGATCCCGGACGTCACGAGGAGCTCCGGAATGGTCCGGAGGTAAAGATTGATATATAGGAAGTCCAGTTTTGGTCACCGGAAAGTTTTCGGGCTCATCGGTAGTGTACCGGGAGTGCCGGGAGGGTGCCGGAGGACCCCCGGGAGGGGTGTGACGACCAAAGGACCACATGGGCTGTTAGATAAAGTGTGCCAGCCCTTATTGGGCTGGGCAAGACTTTTGCTAAAGGCCCATGCGGCTGGAGATAAGGAGATAAGGCAAAAAGGATTTAAAAGGAGGAGATCCACCTCCCTTGTGGGAGGTGGACTCTCCCTTTAATTCAGCCGGCCATCTCCTCTTTGGAGTAGAGGCCAAGCCAGCCCTCCACGTCCCTCCTCCTATATATACTTGAGGTTTTGGATGTTTTGAGACAGGATTTGATCTCTCTCTCTCACGGCGAAGCCCTACCTCTCTTCTTCCTCCTCCGCAGCGCTTAGGCGAAGCCCTGTCGGAATACCTTGCTACTCCACCACCACCACGCCGTCGTGCTGCTGTTGGAGCCCTTCCCCAACCTCTCCTTCCTCCTTGCTGGATCAAGGTGTTGGAGACGTCACCGGGCTGCACGTGTGTTGAACGCGGAGGTGCCGTCCGTTCGGCACTTGATCGGATCTACCGCGATCTGAATCGCTGCGAGTACGACTCCATCAACCGCGTTCTTGTAACGCTTCCGCTTAGCGATCTTCAAAGGTATGAAGATGCAATCTCTCCCCTCTCGTTGCTGGTTTCTCCATAGATAGATCTTGGTGAACGTAGGAAAATTTTGATTTACTACTACGTCTCCCAACAGTGGCATCATGAGCTAGGTCTATGCGTAGAATCTATGCACGAGTAGAACACAAAGCAGTTGTGGGCGTCGAGTTTGTTAATTTGCTTGCCGCTACTAGTCTTATCTTGATTCGGCGGTATTGTGGGATGAAGCGGCCCGGACCAACTTTACACGTACGCTTACGTGAGACCGGTTCCACCGCCTGACATGCACTAGATGCATAAGGTGGCTAGCGGGTGTCTGTCTCTCCTACCTTAGTCGGATCGGATTCGATGAAAAGGGTCCTTATGAAGGGTAAATAGAAATTGGCAAATCACGTTGTGGTGTTGACGTAGGTAAGAAACGTTCTTGCTAGTAACCTATAGCAGCCACGTAAAAAACTTGCAACTACAAATTAGAGGACGTCTAACTTGTTTTTGCAGCATGTGCCTTGTGATGTGATATGGCCAAAGGATGTGATGTGATGCATTGTGATGTATGAATTGATCATGTTCTTGTAATAGGATTCACGACTTGCATGTCGATGATTATGACAACCGGCAGGAGCCATAGGAGTTGTCTTATTTATTGTATGACCTGCGTGTCAATCATAAACGCCATGTAATTACTTTACTTTATTGCTAAGCGTTAGCCATAGTAGTAGAAGTAATAGTTGGCGAGACAACTTCATGAAGACATAATGATGGAGATCATGGTGTCGTGCCGGTGACAGTGATGATCATGGTGCCCCGAAGATGGAGATCATAGGAGCAAAATGATATTGGCCATATCATGTCACTATATTGATTGCATGTGATGTTTATCATGTTTACATCTTATTTGCTTAGAACGACGGTAGTAAATAAGATGATCTCTCAATAAAATTTCAAGAGAAGTGTTCACCCTAACTGTGCACCGTTGCTAAGGATCGTTGTTCCGAAGCACCACGTGATGATCGGGTGTGATAGGTTCTAACGTTCGCATACAACGGGTGTAAGCCAGATTTACACACGCGAAACACTTAGGTTGACTTGACGAGCCTAGCATGTACAGACATGGCCTCGGAACACGGAAGACCGAAAGGTCGAACATGAGTCGTATAGAAGATACGATCAACATGAAGATGTTCACCATGGATGACTAGTCCGTCTCACGTGATGATCGGACACGGGCTAGTTGACATGGATCATGTATCACTTGGAAGACTAGAGAGATGTCTGTCTAAGTGGGAGTTCATTAATTTGATTAAGTGAACTTAATTATCATGAACTTAGTCTAAAATTGTCTTTACAATCTATGATGTAGATCCAATGGCCAACGCGAATGTCACCCTCAATTTCAACGCGTTCCTAGAGAAAACCAAGCTGAAAGATGATGGAAGCAACTATGCGGACTGGGTCCGTAGCTTGAGGATCATCCTCATAGCTTCCAAGAGATTGTATGTCCTAGATGCACCGCTAGGTGACGCACCCGTTCTCCCAGCGGAACAAGATGTTATGAACACTTGGCAATCACGCTGCGATGATTACTCCCTTGTTCAATGCGGCATGCTTTACAGTCTAGAACCGGGGCTCCAAAAGCGTTTTGAGCAACACGGAGCATATGAGATGTTCCAGGAGCTGAAACTGGTTTTTCAAGCTCATGCCCGGGTCGAGAGATATGATGTCTCCGACAAGTTCTTCAGCTGTAAGATGGAGGAGCATAGTTCTGTCAGTGAGCACATCCTCAAGATGTCTGGGCTACACAGCCGCTTGACTCAGCTGGGGGTTAATATCCCGGATGACTCGGTCATTGACAGAATCCTCCAGTCGCTTCCACCTAGCTTCAAGAGCTTTGTGATGAACTACAACATGCAAGGTATGGAGAAGTCCATTCCTGAGTTGTACTCGATGCTGAAATCAGGGGAGGTCGAGATCAAAAAGGAGCATCAAGTGTTGATGGTGAATAAGACCACACTAGTTTCAAGAAAGGCAAGGGTAAGAAGAACTTCAAGAAGGACGGCAAAGCTGTTGCCGCGCCCGGTAAGCAAGTTGCCGGGAAGAAGAAGAAAAATGGACCCAAGCCTGAGACTGAGTGCTTTTATTGCAAGGGTACCGGTCACTGGAAGCGGAACTGCCCCAAGTATTTAGCGGATAAGAAGGACGGCAACATTAAAGGTATATGTGATATACTTGTTATTGATGTGTACTTGACCAGCGCTCGTAGTAGCTCCTGGGTATTTGATACCGGTGCAGTTGCTCACATTTGTAACTCCAAGCAGGAGCTGCGGAATAAGCGGAGGCTGGCCAAGGATGAGGTGACGATGCGTGTCGGGAATGGTTCCAAGGTCGATGTGATCGCCGTCGGCACGTTACCTCTACATCTACCTTCGGGATTAGTTTTAAACCTTAATAATTGTTATTTAGTACCAGCTTTGAGCATGAACATTGTATCTGGATCTCGCTTGATGCGAGATGGCTACTCATTTAAATCCGAGAATAATGGTTGTTCTATTTATATGAGAGAAATGTTTTATGCTCATGCCCCGCTGGTCAATGGTTTATTTTTGATGAATCTCGAACGTGATGTTACACATGTCCATAGTGTGAGTACCAAAAAGTGTAAAGTTGATAACGATAGTCCCACTTACATGTGGCACTGCCGTCTTGGCCATATTGGTGTCAAACGCATGAAGAAGCTCCATGCTGATGGAATTTTGGAGTCACTTGATTTCGAATCATTTGACACATGCGAACCATGCCTCATGGGCAAGATGACCAAGACTCCGTTCTCCGGAACAATGGAGCGAGCAACTGACTTGTTGGAAATAATACATACCGATGTATGCGGTCCAATGAGCGTCGAGGCTCGCGGTGGCTACCGTTATGTTCTCACCCTCACTGATGACTTGAGTAGATATGGTTATGTCTACTTAATGAAACACAAGTCTGAAACTTTTGAAAGGTTCAAGGAATTTCAGAGTGAGGTCGAGAATCAACGTGACAGGAAAATAAAATGCCTACGATCTGATCGTGGCGGAGAATATTTAAGTCACGAGTTTGGCACGCACCTTAGGAAATGTGGAATTGTTTCACAACTCACGCCGCCCGGCACACCCCAGCGAAATGGTGTGTCTGAACGTCGTAATCGCACTCTATTGGATATGGTGCGATCTATGATGTCTCTTACCGACTTACCGCTATCATTTTGGGGATATGCATTAGAGACTGCCGCATTCACTTTAAATAGGGCACCGTCTAAATCCGTTGAGACGACACCGTATGAATTGTGGTTTGGAAAGAAACCTAAGCTGTCGTTTCTAAAAGTTTGGGGATGCGATGCTTATGTGAAGAAACTTCAACCTGAGAAGCTCGAACCCAAAGCGGAAAAGTGCGTCTTCATAGGATATCCCAAGGAGACTATTGGGTATACCTTCTACCTACGATCCGAAGGCAAAGTCTTTGTTGCCAAGAATGGATCCTTTCTCGAGAAAGAGTTTCTCTCGAAAGAAGTAAGTGGGAGGAAAATAGAACTTGATGAGGAAATTGTACCTCCACTCGAACCGGAGAGTAGCGCAGCACAGGAAGTTGTTTCTGTGGAGCCTACACCGGCTAGAGAGGAAGTTAATGATGATGATCATGAAACTTCAGATCAAGTTGCTATTCGAAGGTCCACCAGGACACGTTCCGCACCAGAGTGGTACGGCAATCCTGTCCTAGAGATCATGTTGTTGGACAACGGTGAACCTTCGAACTATGAAGAAGCGATGACGGGCCCGGATTCCAACAAATGGCTTGAGGCCATGAAATCCGAGATAGGATCCATGTATGAGAACAAAGTATGGACTTTGGTGGACTTGCCTAATGATAAGCGAGCCATTGAAAACAAATGGATCTTTAAGAAGAAGACTGACGCGGACGGTAATGTCACCGCCTATAAAGCTCGGCTTGTCGCTAAGGGTTATCGACAAGTTCAAGGAGTTGACTACGATGAGACCTTCTCACCCGTAGCGATGCTAAAGTCAGTCCGAATCATGTTAGCAGTTGCCGCATTTTATGATTATGAGATCTGGCAAATGGACGTCAAAACGGCATTCCTTAATGGCTTCCTCAAGGAAGAACTGTATATGATGCAGCCGGAAGGTTTTGTCGATCCTAAAGATGCTAACAAGGTATGCAAGCTCCAGCGCTCCATCTATGGGCTGGTGCAAGCATCTCGGAGTTGGAACATTCGCTTTAATGAGGTGATTAAAGCGTTTGGGTTTGTACAGGTTTATGGAGAACCTTGTATTTACAAGAAAGTGAGTGGGAGCTCTATAGCATTTCTTATACTGTATGTGGATGACATGCTGATAATGGGAAATAATATAGAACTCTTGGAAAGTATCAAGGCCTACTTGAATAAGTGTTTTTCAATGAAGGACCTTGGAGAAGCTGCTTACATATTAGGTATTAAGATCTATAGAGATAGATCGAAACGCCTCATTGGTCTTTCACAAAGCACATACCTTGAAAAGATATTGAAGAAGTTCAATATGCATCAGTCCAAGAAGGGGTTCTTGCCTGTGTTGCAAGGTGTGAGATTGAGTACGACTCAATGCCCGACCACGGCAAAGGATAGAGAAGAGATGAGTGTCATCCCCTATGCTTCAGCCATAGGCTCTATCATGTATGCCATGCTGTGTACCAGACCTGATGTGAACCTTGCCATAAGTTTGGTAGGGAGGTACCAAAGTGATCCCGGAGCGGAACACTGGACAGCGGTCAAGAATATCCTGAAGTACCTGAAAAGGACAAAGGACATGTTTCTCATATATGGAGGTGCCGAAGAGCTCGTCGTAAAGGGTTACGTCGACGCTAGCTTCGACACAGATCCGGACGACTCTAAGTCACAAACCGGATACGTGTATATTTTGAATGGAGGGGCAGTCAGCTGGAGTAGCAGCAAGCAAAGCGTCGTGGCGGCATCTACATGTGAAGCGGAGTACATAGCTGCTTCGGAAGCAGCAAAGGAGGGAGTCTGGATGAAGGAGTTCATCACCTACCTAGGAGTGATTCCAAATGCGTCGGGCCCGATGACTCTACTCTGTGACAACACTGGAGCTATTGCCCTTGCGAAGGAGCCCAGGTTTCACAAGAAGACAAGACACATCAAGCGCCGCTTCAACTCCATCCGTGATTACATTCAGGAGGGAGACATAGATATTTGTAAAGTGCATACGGATCTGAATGTCGCAGATCCGTTGACTAAACCTCTCTCACGAGCAAAACATGATCAACACCAGAACGCTATGGGTGTTCGATTCATCACAATGTAACTAGATTATTGACTCTAGTGCAAGTGGGAGACTGTTGGAAATATGCCCTAGAGGCAATAATAAAATGGTTATTATTGTATTTCCTAGTTCATGATAATTGTCTATTATTCATGCTACAATTGTGTTAACCAGAAACCGTAATACATGTGTGAATACATAGACCATCACATGTCCCTAGTGAGCCTCTAGTTGGCTAGCTCGTTGATCAATAGATGGTCACGGTTTCATGACCATGGACATTGGATGTCGTTGATAACGGGATCACATCATTAGGAGAATGATGTGATGGACAAGACCCAATCCTAAGCATAGCACAAGATCGTGTAGTTCGTTTGCTAAAGCTTTTCAATGTCAAGTATCATTTCCTTAGACCATGAGATTGTGTAACTCTCGGATACCGTAGGAATGCTTTGGGTGTGCCAAACGTCACAACGTAACTGGGTGGCTATAAAGGTACGCTACGGGTATCTCCGAAAGTGTCTGTTGGGTTGACACGAATCAAGACTGGGATTTGTCACTCCGTGTGACGGAGAGGTATCTCTGGGCCCACTCGGTAAGACATCATCATAATGAGCTCAATGTGACTAAGGAGTTAGCCACGGGATGATGTGTTACGGAACGAGTAAAGAGACTTGCCGGTAACGAGATTGAACAAGGTATGGCGATACCGACGATCGAATCTCGGGCAAGTACCATACCGATAGACAAAGGGAATTGTATACGGGATTGATTGAATCCCTGACATCGTGGTTCATCCGATGAGATCATCGTGGAGTACGTGGGAGCCAACATGGGTATCCAGATCCCGCTGTTGGTTATTGGCCGGAGAGGTGTCTCGGTCATGTCTACGTGTCTCCCGAACCCGTAGGGTCTACACACTTAAGGTTCGATGACGCTAGGGTTATAGGGAAAAGGTATACGTGATTACCGAAGGTTGTTAGGAGTCCCGGATGAGATCCCGGACGTCACGAGGAGCTCCGGAATGGTCCGGAGGTAAAGATTGATATATAGGAAGTCCAGTTTTGGTCACCGGAAAGTTTTCGGGCTCATCGGTAGTGTACCGGGAGTGCCGGGAGGGTGCCGGAGGACCCCCGGGAGGGGTGTGACGACCAAAGGACCACATGGGCTGTTAGATAAAGTGTGCCAGCCCTTATTGGGCTGGGCAAGACTTTTGCTAAAGGCCCATGCGGCTGGAGATAAGGAGATAAGGCAAAAAGGATTTAAAAGGAGGAGATCCACCTCCCTTGTGGGAGGTGGACTCTCCCTTTAATTCAGCCGGCCATCTCCTCTTTGGAGTAGAGGCCAAGCCAGCCCTCCACGTCCCTCCTCCTATATATACTTGAGGTTTTGGATGTTTTGAGACAGGATTTGATCTCTCTCTCTCACGGCGAAGCCCTACCTCTCTTCTTCCTCCTCCGCAGCGCTTAGGCGAAGCCCTGTCGGAATACCTTGCTACTCCACCACCACCACGCCGTCGTGCTGCTGTTGGAGCCCTTCCCCAACCTCTCCTTCCTCCTTGCTGGATCAAGGTGTTGGAGACGTCACCGGGCTGCACGTGTGTTGAACGCGGAGGTGCCGTCCGTTCGGCACTTGATCGGATCTACCGCGATCTGAATCGCTGCGAGTACGACTCCATCAACCGCGTTCTTGTAACGCTTCCGCTTAGCGATCTTCAAAGGTATGAAGATGCAATCTCTCCCCTCTCGTTGCTGGTTTCTCCATAGATAGATCTTGGTGAACGTAGGAAAATTTTGATTTACTACTACGTCTCCCAACATAGTATTGCTGAGAGATATTGCACTAGTGAAAGTATGGACCCTAGGCCTTGTTTCCAAGCATTTATACAACGTTTTTCTCGCTGTTTACTATTTGTTACCTTGCTGTTTTTATATTTTCAGATTACAAAAACCTATATCTACCATCCATATTGCACTTGTACCACCATCTCTTCGCCGAACTAGTGCACCTATACAATTTACCATTGTATTGGGTGTGTTGGGGACACAAGAGACTCTTTGTTATTTGGTTGCAGGGTTGTTTGAGAGAGACCATCTTCATCCTACACCTCCCACGGATTGATAACCTTAGTTCATCCACTTGAGGGAAAATTGCCGCTGTCCTACAAAACTCTATGCTTGGAGTCCCAACACGAGTCTACAAGAAGAAGGTTGTGTAGTAGACATCAAGCTCTTTTCTGGCGCCGTTGTCGGGGAGGTGAGTGCTTCAAGGTATATCTTTAGATCTTGCAATTGAATATTTAGTTTCTTGTTTTTAACTAGTTTGGTTTTATAAAAGAAAATTACAAAAAATTGTAATTGAGGTTGCCTCATATGCTTCATCTTTTTAATGTCTTTCGTGAAAAAGATGGGAAGGAAAATTGTGCTCAAGTGTTAGAAGAAGAAGTTATTAAAATATTTGGCACTGAATCTTTGAGTAATGAGCATGATTGCAATGTTGTTAGTATGAATTCTCTGAATATTCATGATGCTAATGATATGCAAAGCCACAAGCTTGGGGATACTATGTTTGATGAATATGATATTTTTTGTCCCCCAAGTTTTGATGAGAAAAAATATTATGATGATAGCATGCCTCCTATATATGATGATTATTGTGATGACATGTATGCTACAAAGAGCAATGGTAACCATGAAACTTGTCATCATGATTTTAATGTTCAAAGTGGTAATGTCAATCAAGTATGTCATGGTAGTTATTTTGTTGAGTTTGCTCCCACTATTTTGAATGAGAAGAAAATTGCTTATGTGGAGAGTGACAAATTTTCTATGCTTGTGCATCATCAAAATAATGATTTATGTGCTGGTTATATTGTGGAATTTCTTCATGATGCTACTAAAAATTATTATGAGGGAGGAACATATGCTTGTACGAATTGCAATAATACCAAGTTTCCTCTCTATGTGTTCAAGGTTTTTCAGTTATGCTTATTTTGCCTTCCTATGCTAGACGATTCTTGTTCCCATAAATTGTTTGATAACAAAATCCCTATGCATAGGAAGTGGGTTAGAATTAAATGAGCTTTTCATGAGATTTATGATGCTTTTTTGCATGTTTCAATTATTATTCCTATACGAGCATCATTGAAATCATCATGCCTAGCTAAAAGGCATTAAAGAAAAGCGCTTGTTGGGAAACAACCCAACACTTTTACTTTCTATTTTTGTGTTTTCACATGACTAAGATACTGTAGTAATCATGTTTTGTGTCTTTTATTTCAATAAAGTGCCAAGTAAAGCCTTTGGGATAGTGTGGATACTTGCTTGTTTGATTCTGTGCAAAAACAAAAAGTTTTGCGTCGAGTGTATTAATTATATGATTTTACTGGAGCGTCAAAAAATTCTCAAATTTTTACACAAACTTTATATGAAAATTCGTTGATTTTTCGTGACTTTTCAGAATTTTTAAAGCCAGGGAAGTTTGGTGATCATTCAGATCTTTACAGACTGTTCTGTTTTGACATATTCTATTTTGCATGCATAGTTTGCTTGTTTCAAGTGTTCCTATAACTTATATTGAGTAATATAAATTTTGTTAATGATGTAATACAGTAGGTATTATGTGATAAAAATTATGAATCTTGTCTTGACAGTACCTAAGTGAATGATCTATCTTTGTTGCACTAACCCTTCTCACAAAGTTTCGTTAAGTTTTTTGTGATTGAAGTTTTGAAGGTTTGGGTGAGATACCAATATGAGGAGAATAAGGAGTGATAAGAACCAAAGCTTGGGGATGTCCAAGGCACCCCAAGGTAATATCCAAGGAATACTCAAGCACCTAAGCTTGGGAATGCCCCGGAAGGCATCCCCTCTTTCGTCTTCAACACTATCGGTATATCTTACTTGGAGCTATATTTTTATTCATCACATAATATGAATTTTTCTTGGAGCATCATTTTATCTTGTTGTCCTATGTTAGTTGTTATTAATAATCTTGTTTTTCAATAAAAAATTCCAAGAATTGCCTTTAGAGTGCTTGAATTGCATGTTTGATGTGTGTTGTGTAAAAACAGAAACTTCTGCTGTAGTGATTGAATTTTAATATTTTTCTGGAACTTGGTAAGTTTCTGAAAATTTTACAAATTTTTTAATATAAACTTTATAGCATTTACTAAATTTTCATAATTGTTTGAGTTACAAAAGTACACTATTTTCATAAATTGCTACAGACTGTTCTATTTAGACAGATTGTTGCCATAGTTTTGTTATCTACTTATCCTATAATTTCCATAGCCTATATTGGTAGATATAAATTGTGGAAATGATAGTACACAGTACCTAATGTTTTAAAATTATTGTGCAACTTGTCTTGGCAGTACATAAAGAGCTGATTTATTATTATGTGTACTAACATATCTCACGAGTTCTTTTTGAGTTTTGTGTGGATGTAGTTTTTGAGAATAGGTGAAACCATGATATGAGAGGAGTAAATGAGATACAAAATATCAAGCTTGGGGATGCCCAAGGCACCCCAAGTAAATATTTCAAGAAGTCTCAAGCATCTAAGCTTGGGTATGCTACACATCCCACCTCTCTTCATCAACAATTATCGGGTAGCCTATGTTGAGCCTAAAGTTTTATTCGTTCACATGATATGTGATATTCTTGGAGTGCTATTTTTATTTCGCTCGCTGTTTAATAAAATGCTTAAGATCTAAAAATATTCATTGAGGGAGAGAGAGTCCTCACATAGCTACTTAATTGTTTGACTACTCATTGATCTTCACTTATATCTTTTGTGAGTAGCTTGTCATTTCCTCTCATGCTTCACTTATACCTTTTTGAGGGATGAGATCTTTTATTCTCATGTGCTTCATTTAAAATTGTTTGAGCTTGTCAAAAAGCAATAGCAACATATGAAACTAGTCCCAAAGTGATAGATATCCAAGGAGAATATAATAAAAACTTTCATGAAATCATTGGACAAATTAAACTTGATTCTTTGTAATAGTTTTAAAACATGATGATAGTAATATGTGAGTCATGTTAGTGAGTAATTATGCTTTAGTAGGATATCGGTGTTAAGGTTTGTGATCCCCTATGCAAGTACGAAAGTCAATAGTTATGCAATGAAGTTACATCCTACTTGTGGTGCATTATTCGATGTTAGTTATGATCCAATTCTCACTTATGTGATTTTTCGTTCCTCGGTTTGGTTGCTTCCCAATCTATTTGCTATCCTTCATTTGTACTAAGTAGAAATACTACTTGTGAATCAAAAATTCTTAAACCAAGTTTTGCCTTATGAGTCCACCATACCTACCTATATGCGGTATTTCCATGCCATTCCAAGCAAATTTGTATGTGCCATCTCTGAATTTTCAAAATAAATTTTCTCTTTTGTGTGCCCGTACCGCTCATGAAACGGTGGGGAGTATCCAATATGTTCCATGCTAGGTGTGTTATTCTCATGATATGTGTTGATTCACTATCTTTCGCGAGAAAGTGACTGGTATTCGGGATGCCCAGTCCCATGCTCAAAAATCAAAACAAAAAATAATGAAATAAAACTCCCCCAGGATTGTTGTTTGTATGGACGGTACCCGTGGATTCGTCTCACCGTGGAATGTGATTGATTGGTGGAGAGGGAGTAAAAGCTTTACCATTCTGTTTGGGAACCGCATATAATGTATCTAGCATGGAAAGTATTGTGAGCTACTTTGTCGTTTTTGTTGACATGAAAATCATGCCACTCAAAATATTTTTCTCTCTCAATTTAAACCTTGAGCTCTGGCACCTCTACAAATCCCTACTTCCCTCTGCGAAGGGCCTATCTATTTACTTTATGCAATTTTTATCTTTGCTTTGAGTCTCCAACTTCTCTTATAAGTACCAACTAGGGGGCACTATGATCGTACTTGAGCATTGGGCATAGCTAATATTTGAGTGTGTTTCATGAATGGATCAATGATTGAGCATGATGGGATAGGGATAACTTTCTTTAGTGTTGATATTTTGAAAGACATGGTTGCTTGTTGTCATGCTTGAGTATTGAAGTCATTATGTTAAAACTAGACTATTGCTTCGAATCATTTACAAGTCCAAATGTCCATGCTATACAAAGAAGAACAGAATATGATGAACATGTTGGATAGCATTCACACTTCATAAAGTATTTCTTTTATCATTTACCTACTCGAGGACGAGCAGGAATTAAGCTTGGGGATGTTGATACATCTCCAACGTATCTATAATTTATGAATTATTCATGCCATGTTTACAATAATTCTATATGATTTTGGTATGATTTTATTAGAACTAACCCGGACTGACGCTGTTTTTAGCAGAACTACCCTGGTGTTGTTTTTGTGCAGAAATAAAAGTTCTCGGAATGAGCTGAAAAGTTATGGATAATATTTTTGGAAAATATAAAAAATACTAGAGTGAAGAGTCATCGGAGAGGAAGGCCGAGGAAGCCACAAGCCACAGGGGCGCGCCCACCCCCCTAGGGCACGCCCCCTGGCTTGTGACTTCCTCGTGTCCCTCCCAGGACTTGTTTCCACTGCCATAAATTCGTATAAATACAGAAACCTCCGAAAATAAACCTAGATCGGGAGTTCCGCCACCGCAAGCCTCCAAAGCCATGAAAAACCAATCAGGAGCCCGTTCCGGCACCTTGCCGGAGGGGGAAACCATCACCGGAGGCCATCTTCATCATCCCAGCAATCTCCATGATGATGAGGGAGTAGTTCACCCTCGGGGCTGAGGGTATGTACGAGTAGCTATGTGTTTGATCTCTCTCTCTCTCGTGTTCTTGAGATGGCACGATCTTGATGTACCGCATGCATTATTGATATAGATGAATCATATGGGGTTTCCCCCTCTCTATGTTCTTGTGATGAATTGAGTTTTCCCTTTGAAGTTTTCTTATCGGATTGAGTCTTTAAGGATTTGAGAAAACTTGATGTATGTCTTGCGATGGGATATCGATGGTGACAATGGGATGTTCTATTGATCCACTTGATGTATGTTTTGGTGATCAACTTGCGGGTTCCGTGACCTTGGGAATCTATGCATAGGGGTTGGCACACATTTTTGTCTTGACTTTCCGGTAGAAACTTTGGGGCACTCTTTGAAGTTCTTTGTGTTGGATTGAACATGATGAATCTATAATTATGTGATGCACATCGTATAATCAAGCCATGGGTACTTGTGGTGACATTGGAGTATCTAGGTGAAATTAGGGTTTTGGTTGATGTGTATCTTAAGGTGTTATTTTAGTACGGACTCTAGGGCTGTTTGTGACACTTATATGGATAGCTCATAAGATTGATCGGAAAAGATAACTTTGAGGTGCTTTCGTACCCTACAATAATTTCTTCGTTAGTTTTGCGCTATTTGTGACTTTGGAGTGAACTCTTTGTCGCACGAGAGGTATTTACATATGATTCAACCATGTTAGTATTGTTGAGAGATATTGCACTAGTGAAAGTATGGACCCTAGGCCTTGTTTCCAAGCATTTATACAACGTTTTGCTCGCTGTTTACTATTTGTTACCTTTCTGTTTTTATATTTTCAGATTACAAAAACCTATATCTACCATCCATATTGCACTTGTATCACCACCTCTTTGCCGAACTAGTGCACCTATACAATTTACTACTGTATTGGGTGTGTTGGGGACACAAGAGACTCTTTGTTATTTGATTACAGGGTTGTTTGAGACAGACCATCTTCATCCTACCCCTCCCACAGATTGATAAACCTTAGGTCATCCACTAGAGGGAAAATTGTCGTTGTCCTACAAAACTCCGTGCTTGGAGGCCCAACACGAGTCTACAAGAAGAAGGTTGTGTAGTAGACATCAAGGCCCAACATGAGTCTACAAGAAGAAGGTTGTGTAGTAGACATCAAGCTCTTTTCTGGCGATGTTGCCGGGGAAGGTGAGTGCTTCAAGGTATATCTTTAGATCTTGCAATTGAATCTTTTAGTTTCTTGTTTTATTACTAGTTTGGTTTTATAAAAGAAAAGTACAAAAAAATGGAATTGAGGTTGCCTCATATGCTTCATCTTTTTATTGTCTTTCATGAAAATGATGGAAAGGGAAATTGTGCTCAAGTGTTAGAAGAAGAAGTTATTAAAATGTTTGACACTAAATCTTTGAGTGATGAGCATGATTGCAATGTTGTTAGTATGAATTCTTTGAATATCCATAGTACTAATGATGACTGCACTAGTCACGATAAAAATATTTCTTATAAGCATGTTAATTTTTGTGGAGTGCATAGAGTTTATCAAGACATGCCTAAAAGGGAAGATAGATTTTGTAAGAGGCATAAGTATTTAGAAACTGAATGGTTGCAAGAGAGGCTATATGTTTGTGCTAGAAGACTTCATATTTCTCACCGTCCTTGTGAACTATGCAATGGAAGTGGTCATTTTAATTTCCAATGTGAATTATTTCATGATCGAATTGTGTCCAAAAATTGTGATAACCTCATTACCCTTGAGCATCATAATGAACTTAGTCTATTTTTGGGGTATGAAGAAATGAAACATAAAACTAAGGATGTTCCAGCTTGGGCTCTCATGAAAATGATTGATTTTGACCTAAATGAAATCTATATGTATTGCGTGGTAAATTGCATTGAGAATCCTTATATTGCCAATTACTTAAAGACAAGAAAAAATAGAAGATGAAGAGAATACTAATGAAGGGGAAGAGGTTTCCCAATATCCTCCTATTTTTCTTATGATGAATCAGGTAACGAGGAGGGGCTTTTTATTCAACCAACCTCTTCAAAAACAAGCTTGGAGGAATTAAATAAACCCACACATAATGTGGTGAAGAAGAAGATAAGAAGGAAAAGTAAAGGTAAAGAGGTATCTCTCCCAAATAATGTCGCTCCCATTATTGATAGGCCTCGTGAGAATGAATCAAAAATTGTTGTGGAAGATCATAAACTTGAGGATGATTTTGTTATGCCTATTTCTTGTTGTGATGATTATGATTGGGAAGATAATGATACTTCTTATAATTTTTAAAATATTTATGGCACCAACTTGGAGGATGATGATAATAATTGCTATACTATTGGTGCCATTCATACTATTAATGATGAGAGTGATTATGTGTATGATATACAAAGCCACAAGCTTGGGGATGCTATGTTTGATGAAAATGACATGTTTGAGAATTTATTTGCTGCAATTAATGTTTGTCCCAAGCTTTGGGATGCTATGTTTGATGAAGATGATATGTTTAGTCCCCCAAGTTTTGATGAGCAAATTTATTATGATTATGCCATGCCTCCTATATAATATGATTGTGATGATGACATGTTTGCTATAAAGAGTGATAGTAACCATGAACCTTGTAATCATGATTTTGATATTGAATGTGGTTATGTCAATCAAGTATCTCATGATAGTTATTTTGTTGAGTTTGCTCCCACTATTATGAATGAAAAGAAAATTGCTTATGGGGAGAGTGACAATTTTTTTATGCTTGTGCATCATGAAAAGAATGCTTTATGTGCTGGTTATATTGTGAAATTCCTTCTTGATGCTACTGAAAATTATTATGATGGAGGAATATATGCTTGTAGGAATTGCAATAATATCAAGTTTCCTCTCTATGTGTTCAAAGTTTTGAAGTTATGCTTGTTTTGCCTTCCTATGCTAGTCGATTCTTGTTTCCCATAAATAGTTTGCTCACAAAATCCCTATGCATAGGAAGTGGGTTAGACTTAAATGTGATTTTCATGAGATTCATGATGCTCTTTTGCATGTTTCAAATATTATTCCTATACGAGCATCATTGAAATCATCATGCCTAGCTAAAAGGCATTAAAGAAAAGCGCTTGTTGGGAGACAACCCAACACTTTTACTTTATGTTTTGATGTGTTCACATGATTTAGATACTGTAGTAATCATGTTTTGTGTCTTTTATTTCAATAAAGTGCCAAGTAAAGCCTTTGGGATAGTGTGGATACTTGCTTGTTTGATTCTATGCAAAAACAAAAAGTTTTGTGTCCAGTATATGAATTATTTGATTTTACTGGAGCGTCAAAAAAATTGAATTTTTTACAAAACATTTATATGAAAATTCCTTGAGTTGTACTATTTTTACAGAATTTTTAGAGTCACGAAAGTATGGTGATCATTCGGATCTTTACAGACTGTTCTGTTTTTGACAGATTATGTTTTGCATGCGTAGTTTGCTTGTTTTAGTGTTCCCATAGCTTATATTCGGTGATATAAATTGTGGGAATGATAAAATACAGTAGTTATCATTTGGTAACAATTATGAATCTTGTATTGACAACACCTAAGTGAATGATCTATCTTTATTATACTAACCGTTCTCACAAAGTTCCGTTAAGTTTTTTGTGATTGAAGTTTTCAAGTTTTGGGTGAGACACCGATATGAGGAGAACAAGGAGTGACAAGAACCTAAGCTTGGGGATGCCCAAGGCACCCCAAGGTAATATTGAAGGAAGACTCAAGCGCCTAAGCTTGGGGATGCCCCGGAAGGCATCCCCTCTTTTGTCTTCAACACTATCGGTATATCTTACTTAGAGCTATATTTTTATTCGTCACATAATATGTGTTTTCTTGGAGCGTCATTTTATTTTTTGTTCTCTGTTAGGTGTTATTTATAATCTTTTTTTTCAATAAAAATCTCCACGAATTTCCTTTAGGATGCTTGAATTGCATGTTTGATCTATGTTGTGTAAAAACAGAAACTTCTGCTGTAGTGCTTGAATTTTCATATTTTACTGCAACATGGAAAATTTCTGAAATTTTTACACAGTGTTGTCGTATAAATTCCTTAGCACGTACTAAATTGCCAGAATTGTTTGAGTTACATTGGTATAATGTTTTCATAAATTGCTACAGACTGTTCTGATTGGACATATTGCTGTCATAGTTTTGTTATCTACTTATCCTTTAGTTTCCATAGCCTATATTGGTAGATATAAATTGTGGAAATGATAGTATACAGTACCTAATGTTTGAAAATTATTGTGTGACTTGTCTTGACAGTACATAAAGAGTTTATTTATTATTATGTGTACTAACCTATCTCACGAGTTCTTTTCGAGTTTTGTGTGGATGAAGTTTTTGAGAATAGGTGAAACCATGATATGAGAGGATTGAACGAGATACGAAAGCTCAAGCTTGGGGATGCCCAAGGTGTTGGAAATATGCCCTAGAGGCAATAATAAAATGGTTATTATTATATTTCTTTGTTCATGATAATTGTCTATTGTTCATGCTATAATTGTATTAACCGGAAACCGTAATACATGTGTGAATACATGGACCACATCATGTCCATATTGAGCCTCTAGTTGACTAGCTCGTTGATCAATAGATGTCCATGGTTTCCTAACCATGGACATTGGATGTCGTTGATAACGGGATTACATCATTAGGAGAATGATGTGATGGACAAGACCCAATCCTAAGCATAGCACAAGATCGTGCAGTTCGTTTGCTAGAGCTTTTCTAATGTCAAGTATCATTTCCTTAGACCATGATATTGTGCAACTCCCGGATATCGTAGGAATGCTTTAGGTGTATCAAACGTCACAACGTAGTTGGGTGACTATAAAGGTGCACTACAGGTTTCTTTGATTTGTCACTCCGTGTAATGGAGAGGTATCTCTGGGCCCACCCGGTAATACATCATCATAATGAGCTCAATGTGACTAAGGAGTTAGTCACGGGATCATGTGTTATAGAACGAGTAAAGAGACTTGCCGGTAACGAGATTGAACAAGGTATAGGGATACCGACGATCGAATCTTGGGCAAGTAATATACCGATGGACAAAGGGAATTGTATACGAGATTAATTGAATCCCCGACATCATGATTCATCTGATGAGATCATCGTGGAACATGTGGGAGCCAATATGGGTATCCAGACCCTGCTATTGGCTATTGGCCGGAGAGGTGTCTCGATCATGACTGCATGGTTCCCGAACCCGTAGGGTCTACACACTTAAGGTTCGGTGACGCTACCGAAAGTTGTTCGAAGTCTCGAATGAGATCCCGGATGTCACGAGGAGTTCCAAAATGGTACGGAGGTGAAGATTGATATATGGGAAGTCCAGTTTCAGTCATCGGAAAGGTTTCGGGGTTCATCGGTATTGTACCGGGACCACCGAAGGGGTTCTGGGGGTCCACCGGGAGGGTCCACCTGCCCCGGAGGGCCTAATGGGTTGAATTTGTGTGGGAACCAGCCCCTTAGTGGCCTGGTGCACCCCCCAAGGGCCCAAGGCGCCTAGGGTAGAAACCCTAGGGGTGGGGGCGCCTCCCACCTAACTTGGGGGGCAAGTTTCCCCCTTGGTCGCCGCCCCTCCCTAGATTGGATCTAGGGGGCGTCCCCCTCTCCCCTTCCCCCTATAAATAGTGGGGTGGTGGGAGGGCAGCCGAACCCTTCCCCTGGCGCAGCCCTTCCCCCTTCCTCCTCCTCCTCCTCCTTCGTAGCGCTTAGCAAAGCTCTGCCGGAGAACCACGAGCTCCACCACCACCACGCTGTCATGATGCCGGAGCTCTCCCTCAACTTATCCTCCCCCTTGCTAGATCAATAAGGATGAGACTTCCCCGGACTGTACGTGAGTTGAATGCGGAGGCATCGTCCGTTCGGTGATTGGATCGGATCTTCCGCGATTCGAATCGCCGCGAGTACGACTCCATCAACCGTGTTCTTGGTAACGCTTTCGCTTAGCGATCTTCAAGGGTATGAAGATGCACTCCCTCTCTCTTGTTTCTAGCATCTCCTAGATTAGTCGTGGTGACACGTAGGAAATTTTTTGAATTGTTACTGCGTTCTCCAACAGTGGTATCAGAGCTAGGTCTATGCGTAGATTCTATGCACGAGTAGAACACGAGTAGTTGTGGGTGATGATTTGGTCAATTTGCTTGCCGTTACTAGTCTTATCTTGATTCAACGACATTGTGGGATGAAGCGGCCTAGACTGACTTTACACGTACTCTTACGTCAGACAGGTTCCACCGCCTAACATGCACTTGTTGCATAAGGTGGCTAGCGGGTGTCTGTCTCTCCCACTTTAGTCAGACCGGATTCGATGAAGAGGGTCCTTATGAAGGGTAAATAGCAATTGGCATATCACCGTTGTGGCTCTTACGTAGGTAAGAAACGTTCTTGCTAGAAACCCGTAGCAGCCACGTAAAACATGCAACAACAATTAGAGGACGTCTAACTTGTTTTTGTAGGGTATGCTATGTGATGTGACATGGCCAAAAGGATGTGATGAAATATATGTGATGTATGAGATTGATCGTGTTCTTGTAATAGGAATCACGACTTGCATGTCGATGAGTATGACAACCGGCAGGAGCCATAGGAGTTATCTTAATTTATTGTATGACCTGCGAGTCAATCAAAAATGCCATGTAATTACTTTACTTTATTGCTAAGCGTTAGCCATAGTGGTAGAATTAATAGTTGGCGAGACAACTTCATGAAGACATGATGATGGAGATCATGGTGTCATGCCGGTGACGATGGTGATCATACCGCGCCCCGAAGATGGATATCAAAGGCGCAAGATGATATTGGCCATATCATGTCACTTTATGATTTGCATGTGATGTTTATCATATTCTTACATATTATTTGCTTAGAACGATGGTAGCATAAATAAGATGATCCCTCACTAAAATTTCAAGAAATGTGTTCACCCTAAGTGTGCATCGTTGTGAAGGATCGTTGTTTTGAAGCACCACGTGATGATCGGGTGTGATAGATTCTAACGTTCGCATACAACGGGTGTACGCCAGATTTACACACGCGAAACACTTAGGTTGACTTGACCAGCCTAGCATGTACAGACATGGCCTCCGAACACGAGAGACCGAAAGGTCGAACATGAGTCGTATAGTAGATGCGATCAACATGGAGATGTTCACCATTGATGACTAGTCCTTCTCACATGATGACCGGACACGACCTAGTCGATATGGATCATGTATCACTTAGATGACTAGAGGGATGTCTATCTGAGTGGGAGTTCATTAAATAATTTGATTAGATGAACTTAATTGTCATGAACATAGTCTAAAGTGTCTTTGCAAATTATGTTGTAGATAGCTCGCATTGTAGCTCTCCTATTTTATTGATACGTTCCTAGAGAAAAGTGAGTTGAAAGATGATGGTAGCAGTAATGTGGACTGGGTTCATGATCTGAGGATTGTCCTCATTGCTGCACAGAAGGCTTATGTCCTTAATGCACCGCTCGGTGCTCCACCCCCTCAAGCGTCATATGTAGATGTTGTGAACATCTGTTAGGCACGTTCTGATGACTACTTGATAGTTCAGTGCGTCATGCATTACGGCTTAGAATTGAGGCTCCAAAACGTTTTGAACGTCACAAAACATATGAGATGTTCTAAGAGCTAAAATTGGGATCTCGGGCTCATGCCCGTGTTGAATAGGTATGAGACCTCCAACAAGATTCTTTGCCTGCAAGATGAAGGAGAATAGCTCAATCGGTGACCATGTGCTTAGACTATTTGGGTACTACAATCGCTTGAATCGAGTGGTAGTTGATCTTCCAGATAAGATAGTGGTTGATATAGGTCTCCAAGTCACTATCACTAAGCTACTAGAGCTTCATGATGAACTATAAAATGTAAGGGATGGAAATAATGATCCCTGAGCTATTCACGATATTTGACACCACGAAGGTAGAAATCAAGAAGGAGCATCAAGTGTTGATGGTTAGTGAAACCACTAGTTTTGAGAATGGCAAGGGCCAGGAGAGAAATTTCATGGATGGCAAGTCAGTTACTACTCCAGTGAAACCCAAGGTTGAATCCAAACCCGAGACTAAGTTCTTCTGTTATGAGGAGAATGGTCACTGAAGCGGAACAACCGTAGATACTTGGTAGATAAGAAGGCTGGCAATGTCGACAGAAGTATATTTGATATATGTGTTATTGATGTGTACCTTGCTAGTACTCCTAGTAGCACCTGGGTATTTGTCGTGGTTTTGTCACAGCAGATGTCCGGATCAACGGACTTGGGTTCGAGGCCATCGCTAATGTGATGGACTCAAAGGGGTTGATTGGGTTGAAGGACACGAGTTTACCCAGGTTTAGCCCCTCTCGTCGAGGTAATAGCCTACATCCTGCTTGTGCTTGTATTGCTTGTTGTATCGATTACAAGGGAGCTAAAGCTTGACCTAGTTCTCGATCACCTGCCAATAGGTTGCCCTGGGTCTAACTTTATATAGGAGGTCAAGACCACGGGTCATACAAGTTGTAACCGACTCTCATTGCCTATCCGAGTCTTCCTCCATCTTCTCTGTCCAAGTTGTCCCCGGGCGGCTTACACACCCGGGTCTTCTCTGTCCGGGCCACCTTCCGGCCCATCCTATGAGCTGCCAAGCACCCTGGGCTCTAAGCCTACGGCTTACACTTGGGCCGGTGCACGAGCCGTCAGGTATAACCCGGAGCCCTTAGGGCGGGTCATACCGTGGGGTTATATCCCCAACATTAGCCCCCAGGTTGATTTGAGCTTGCTCACTTCATCCTTTCTTCTTGCTTCCTCGGTGAGTCGCCCGGAAATGACCCATCGTGACGTCATGTCAACCGTGCAAAAAAGATTCGCCGACGTACACACCAAATCCCTTTATTAAATGGCCATCCCGAAAATCAAGGCGTTCGCCTCGGTCGGATGGTTTCTATCGCCTGGATTCTCATGCCCGTTCCGTTTTTTTCCTTTTAAATAGGACCGCCCTAGGTGGCATTTTCTTTTCCCGCTCACTCTATCATCTTCTTCCTCTCGACGCTGTTGTTTCTATCGCCTCCTGCTCCGGCGTTGTCTCCGTTTCGCCATCGACAGGGCCGCTGCATCAACCTGTTGCGAACGAGAGTGCCTTCCATATTCATCGCGTCAACGCCGGTAAACTCTTCTCCCCTTAGATCCGCAATGGCTCCGGTAAGGTTTTCCGCGGAAGCTCCGCCACCGCCGTTTGGAAATTCGGGCTCCATCAATGCCGGCCACGTCTTGCGCATGAACTTTGAACGATAGCTCATCCTCACCGCACCGCTATGTATTGGGCGGTCCTCAATGGTGTGTAAATCCATCGTGGCTCCGTTTGTCATTTTAGGTTTTCCTTGTTTCGCCAGTTCATTCTTAGGTCTGAAAATAGAAGTATTGCCCTGATTTTGTAGATCCATGATCATAGCGGCACTTTGCAAAACCTGTTTTTAGGACTTAGCCAAATTTTACTCCGTCTTCTTGCTATGTTGACCCGCCACGCCGTTCCGGCTCTCATCAGCCGGATCATGGCGCCTCATCTGTAGAGTCTTAAGCTCGTAAGTTGCCCGTAGATACTTGCCTTTTCTTGACTCGCTGTGTTTGATTTGCACAGCCTTAAACCGCCGCAATGTCTCGCGCATCCAATTTCTGCAACTAGGTCGGGTCTTGCACTACGGAGGAGTACCTGATGGATTTCGTACACGCGGGCACTCTTCCTTCCAAAGAGGTCATCCGTTGGCGGGTCCCGGGTGATGAATTGAGGCCCATTCCACAGGAAGGCGAGGTGGTTGTTTTTTCTGATCATATTGAACATGGGTTCGTGCCCCCCGGCTCAAGGTTCTTCCGCGACATCCTTCACTTCTACAACCTCCATCCTCAAGACCTCGCCCCCAACTCTGTATCAAACATATGCAACTTTCAAGTGCTCTGTGAGGTTTATTTGCAAATCAAACCGTCTATGGGCTTGTTCCGAGAGTTCTTCTATGCGAACCAGCAAACTGAGGTGAAAGCCGGCCCGAGTCTAGAGCTGGGTGGAATTTCTATCTAGAGGCGCAGGGATATTACCTTTCCAGCTATGCAGATGTCGAGTCATCCGAAAGACCGGAATAAGACCTGGTTCTATTGCAAGGATACTTCTCTGGAGGGCGAGCGTCCACTGCCGGATTATCATCCCTCCCGGCTCAAGACAACTTCTAAACTTCCTGGCCGATTGTCAGCTTCTGAGCGCACAAGGTACGAGTCGGCTCACGCCAAGATCAGAGCCCTCATGGCCAATGGTTTAACCGGACTGGACTCGATCCGCTGTTGGGTTTCCTGGTGGATTATGCCTTTAAGCCATAGAAGCCGCCTCATGTGTGAATACCAAGGCAAGTATGATGGTTCGTTATGCTTCAGCCGGTCCACCTTAATAGAAGACGACATCACTACTATTATCCGGAGTCTTGTCCATGAGACATCCGGGACTTGTACCGCTATTGGGATAGCGCCTTTTAGTGCCATTAATCCTGCTCCAGATGTAAGGCGACTCTTCACACCCTTTTTCTCTTGGTTCGCCCATATTTTGCCAATTTCATTACCGTTAACCATATTACTTTTCTAGGTTGATTCTGATTTCTGGAAGAAGGAGTATGTACCTCCTTTGAAGAAGACCAAGAAGAAGGCCCCAGTTAAGAAGCACAAGAAGACCGCCCCACAAGAGGAATGGTTTGAATCGCCCCAGTCATCCGGTTCAGAGGTAAAATCTTGGCTATTTTCTGCGATCTTGTTCTTTCATTTTACTAACACCTGCTTGACTCACAGGATAACGTAGAGACAAGACGCGCCAACGCCCCTCAGGTAATCTATATTTCTTCCGGCTCAGAATATTTTGTCCCCCGGAACCCACGGCGGGTTATTGGAAAGTTCCTCTTTCTCATCCTCTTGCTTATCTGGATCCCCAATTTCTTTTGAAAAAGCAACAACAGGCCGAACATCGTCAGACCCGGAGCGCCGACTCTACAGATCTTATGTCCGGATTACCGAATTCTCCGGTTCTGAAGAAGCGCCCCGCAGAGGTATGCATCTCCGCTTGATTTAGCTTTACCTTTGCAATCTCAACGCTGTCTTATCTCTTCTGAATTGTCTCTCAGAGGTCACCGTCCTCTGGCGACTCGTCGGCAACCGCCCTGCCGCCTCCCAAGATCAATCCGCTGTAAGTGCTTCCTCTAATCTTGTGTTCAGTTCTCTCAGCGGCTGTAACCTTTGGGTTCTGACTTTCGTGCTTTTCATGGCTCAAGCCAAGCGCCGAAAGACCAACAAGTCCTCCCCTAGCCCTGCTGCCCTAGAGCCAGAGCATGTCCAGTCGGATGAGTCGCGGCCGGTTGTGGATCCCCCCGCAACATCTCAGGAGCCGGCTGACGATGTCACCCTAGAGAGCCCGCCAAGGGACCCTTCTAGGCCACCGAGCCCTGTCCAAGTGGCCAAGGACACCACTGCTCCGGACGTTGTGGTTACTGGCACTGGCTTTCACTCTGCCCCGGCTCACGTGCTGACCAAGCATAAAGAACTGGCTGAAGCTTCAAGGAAATTGGAGTTTGAACCCTCTGCTCTGGAGAAGATGACAGCCGAGAACCTTCATGCTAGCTATATGAACCGGCTATCCACAAGCCGGGATCTGGAGCTCCAGCTAGTTAACCTCATGAAGAAGAAATATGATGTATTCCTTTCTTCTCCTTATATCCTGACGTAGCCCCCAAGGGCCGGCTTAATCTTTCTAAAGGTTGAGTCGGGACTTTTCGTAATCCTCCTTAGAAAATCCAGTTTATAGCCCCCAAGGGCCGGCTTAATCTTTCCAAAGGTTGAGTCAGGACTTTTCGTAACCCTCCTTAGAAAATCCAGTTTATAGCCCCAAGGGCCGGCTTAATCTTTCCAAAGGTTGAGTCGGGACTTTTCATGTCGAACCTCTGAAAATAGACATTAGCCCCCAAGGGTCATGCATATTGCTTGCAATCTGTTTGAGACTTGCCCGTTTATTCTATGCTTTGATATGTCAAAGGAAAATTTAACTGAAGCCGGGTCACAATTGGTCGACTTAAAAGCCGGTTTGGCTACTCAACAAGCTGCCCCGAACACGGCAGATGAAAAATGTCGGCTCCTGTCCGAGGAGTTGGTTAAAATCAAGGCCGACTTCACGGCTTTCAAGGAGTCTGGCGGGTCTGAGAAGGCTACTTTGACTAAGCTGGCGGATGATGCTGATCAGCAGCTGATGATCGTATCTGATGAGCTTCAATCTTTGAAACGCCACATCGCCAAAATGACAACCGCCCTCTTTGGTGAGTTTTCGACCACTTGCACTCAATTGGCATTTAAACGCCTGTGTTGGCGACTTATCTTGAAACCTCCAACTTACACAGGTCCCAGGAGCCGCCAACTAGCTTCTGATAGTCTGCTACCTCTGAAAGCCATCTATACTCTGACGGAGCAACTATACCGCGGTGCAATGTTCACCATCAAAGCCGTGCAGTACAAAGATAAGATCCCTTCAACTCTCAAAGGGGTTTTGGAACTTTTTTCAACTATGCCGAAGCAAATCGCCTAACTGAAGAAATCAGCAGCCCGACAAGGGGCAATTGCACGCATCAGCCGGGCTTTGGCTTTCACTTCGGAACTTACTCCGGCTGACATGATGGATGGGTTTCCCTCTAATAAGGATGACGAATCTGAATTCACGGAAGTTGATTACACCCGGTGTATGAAGGACTCCAGGACTCTGGCCTCCATCTTAGCAGAAGAGGTTGACTTGGCAACTTATCAGGTGGCTTACGGTGCCAACCAAAAGAGGATTCGTGGCTCGCTTTATGAGTGTAAAGACTTAACACCCGCCCGCAGTAAGAACCTCTTTGCCTCTGACCTTGACCCATCCCCTTTCTTTGAAGAAGGAAGTTTTGTAGCTCTAACCGACTGCAACTGGGACTTGGGCAATCTCCAGATCAAGGCAACCGAAGAACCGGAGCAGGATGACCTGCCAGCCAGCTGATCCTGTATAGAAATTTTGTAATAGCTGGCTCTCGGTGACCCGCCGTATGGTGTCACAATACTTGATCGATATTTTGGGCTCCACAGAGGGCATTTGTAACAGACTAGCCGTAACTTTTGCTCTTGCTGAACTTGTGTCGTCATGCTTATACGAAAAAAGTCCGGCTTTAAATCTGCCATCTTCCTTTTCCTTCCCTGTTGTATGCCTTTTTTTGATTCCTCATAGCTTATGTCCTTGTATACGTAAGCACACTTTCAAACCTTTGGGAGGAAAAGCGCAACCTGAAAATGTCGTATCTTCTCGGTGTGTGGACAGGAAACTTTTGCTTGGATCGAGAATTGGCCGAGAGGTTTAATAAGCCTCACTCAGAGGGCAGGAAGCCCCCTGTATAACCGTGGCTAATCATGTTAGCCGGAGATGGCATAAAGCTGGCCGATAAGGTATTAGAAGCGATACCCGTAGGTAAGAAGCCACCTTCAGCAATATGGCACGAACGCCGGTTGACAGGGTTAGATAAGCTACACAGGTAGGTGGGAAGCCCCCTTGAACAACCATGGCTAATCATGTTAGCCGGAGATGGCATAAAGTCGGCCCATAAGGTGTTAGAAGTGATACCCGAAGGTAAGAATCCACCCTCAGCAGTATGTCGTAAACGCCGATTGATAGGGTGTTATAAGCTACACCCAGAGGTGGGAAGCCCCCTTTGACAACCATGGCTAATCATGTTAGCCGAAGATGGCATAAAGTTGGCCGATAAGGTGTTAGAAGCGATACCCGAAGGTAAGAAGGCACCCTCAGCAGTATGGCGTAAACGCTGATTGATAGGGTGTTATAAGCTACACCCGAAGGTGGGAAGCCCCCTTTGACAACCATGGCTAATCATGTTAGCCGAAGATGGCATAAAGCCGGCCGATAAGGTGTTAGAAGCGATACCCGAAGGTAAGAAGCCACCCTCAGCTGTATGGCACGGACACCGGTTGATAGGGTGTTAGATACCCATTGGTAAGAAACCCCCTACAACCGCGGCTAATCGTGTTAGCCGGAAGATGGCATAAAGCTGGCCGATAGGGTGTTAGAAGCGATACCCGTCGGTAAGAAGCCCCCTTCAGCAATATGGCGTAAACGCCGGTCAATAAGGTGTTAGAAGCGATACCCGTAGGTAAGAAACCACCCTCAACCGCGGCTAATCATGTTAGCCGGATATGGCATAAAGCCGGCCGATAAGGTGTTAGAAGCGATACCCGGAGGTAAGAAGCCACCCTCAGCAGTCACAGTTGATATATCAACCGGAATATTTGTGAACTCTTTCTTGTATGAGCGAAGATGTGTGAAACAGCAGAGGCCCCGTCTTGCAGGGATGCTACTTTATATATAAATATGATATGTACAATGATAGTGTACAATGGTGAGTCTCGATACCTTTAAGTGTAATAAGGCCGGAGATGCGCTATGTTCCATGGCTGGCGGGTCTCCTGACCCGCCATTTCTGAGTCGTCCCAGATATCAACGAGATAGTACGACCCATTGTTGAGATTTCTGCTGACCATGAAAGGTCCTTCCCAAGGGGGAGATAACTTATGCATATCTGTCTGGTCTTGAATCAGCCGAAGCACTAGGTCACCCTCCTGGAACATCCGGGTCTTGACCCTACGGCTATGATAGCGGCGCAGGTCTTGTTGATAAATCGCCGACCGGGCAGCCGATAACTCTCGTGCCTCTTCCAAAGCATCCAAAGCATCTTGACGTGCCGTCTCATTATCCGTCTCAACATAAGCCGTCACTCGTGGCGAGTCATGCCGGATATCACTTGGTAACACCGCCTCGGCACCGTACACCATAAAGAAAGGTGTATAGCTTGTAGATCTGTTGGGGGTGGTTTCGATGCTCCATAAGACGGAAGGCAACTCTTCTACCCAACACCTGGGCGTTCCTTGCAAAGGAACCATAAGCCATGGCTTGACCCTTAAAATTTCTTGATTGGCACGCTCCGCCTGACCATTGGACTATGGATGCACGACCACTGAAACATCAAGCCGGATGTGCTCCTCATCGCAAAACTTTTTCATAGCCCCCTTTGAAAAATTTGTGCCATTATCAGTGATGATACTGTGGGGGTAGCCAAAACGGTAAATCAACTTTTTAACAAACTGGACCGCCGTAGCCACGTCACACTTGCTGATCGGCTCCGCCTCTACCCATTTGGTGAACTTATCAACCACCACCAAGAGGTGCGTTTTCTTATCCTTGGACCTCTTGAAAGGTCCCACCATGTCAAGCCCCCATACCGCAAACGGCCAAGTGATTGGTATCATGCTTAGTTCTTGAGCCGGAACATGAGTACGCCGGCCGAACTTTTGACAGCCGTCGCACTTGCGGACCAGGTCCTCTGCATCTTTGTGAGCCGTCAACCAGAAAAAACCGTGCCGGAAGGCTTTGGCCACTAAAGATTTTGAGCCGGCGTGGTGTCCACAGTCTCCAGCATGAATTTCATTCAATATTTGCTGACCCTCTTCTGGTGAGACACAACGTTGAAAAACTCTAGTCACGCTGCATTTGTGCAACTCACCATTAACTATTGTCATGGATTTAGAACGCCAGGTGATCTGTCTGGCCAAGTTTTCATCATCAGGTAACTCGCCCCGAGTCAAATAGGCCAGGTAGAGCACAGTCCAATCCGGGATAGCATGTAGAGCCGCCACTAAGTCCCCCTTCGGGTTAGGAACAGCCAAATCTTCTTCCGAAGGTATCTTAACGGTCGGATGGTGTAAGACGTCCAGGAAGACATTGGGCGGCACCGGCTTTCGTTGAGAACCTAACCGTGACAGCGCATCCGCCGCCTCATTCCTGCGACGATCAATGTGATCCACCTAATATCCTTTGAAGTGACCATCAATAATATCAACCGCCTGACGGTAAGCCGCCATCCACGGGTCTTTGGAATCCCAAGTGACCGAAACTTGCTGAGCCACCAGATCTGAGTCGCCCAAACAACGTACCCGGCTTAAATTCATCTCCTTGGCCACTCTGAGACCATGAAGCAGAACCTCGTACTCAGCCGCATTGTTAGTGCAAGGGAACATTAACCAGAGCACATAACAAAACTTATCACCTTTGGGAGATGTCAAAACACGAGTTGATTGGGTTGAAGGACACAAGTTTACCTAGGTTCGGCCCCTCCCGTCGAGGTAATAGCCTACGTCCTGCTTGTGCTTGTATTGCTTGTTGTATCGATTACAAGGGAGCTAAAGCTTGACCTAGTTCTCGATCACCTGCCAATAGGTTGCCCTGGGTCTAACTTTATAGGAGGTCAAGACCACGGGTCATACAAGTTGTAACCGACTCTCATTGCCTATCCGAGTCTTCCTCCATCTTCTCTGTCCAAGTTGTCCCCAGGTGGCTTACACACCCGGGTCTTCTCTGTCCGGGCCACCTTCCGGCCCATCCTATGAGCCGCCAAGCGCCCTGGGCTCTAAGCCTACGTCTTACACTTGGGCCGGTGCATGAGTCGTCAGGTATAACCCGGAGCCCTTAGGGCGGGTCATACCGTGGGGTTATATCCCCAACAGTATTGGATACCGGTTTGGTTGCTAAATGTTAGCAACTCAAAATAAAAGCTACGGAATAAGCGGAGGCTAGCTAAGGGTAAGGTGACGGTGTGTGTTGGAAGTGTTTCCAAGGTTGATATGATCACCATCGCACGCTCTCTCTACCTTTGGGATTAGTGATAAACCTAAATAAATGTTATTTAGTGTTTGCTTTGAGCATGAACATGATTAGATCGTGTTTAGTGCAATACGGTTATTCATTTAAGTTAGATAATAATGGTTATTCTGTTTAGATGAATAATACCTTCAATGGTCATGCACCCAATGTGAGTTGTTTACTGAATCTTGATCGTAGTAATACACATGTTCATGACATTGATACCAAAAGATACAAAGTTAATAATGATAGTACCACATACTTGTGGCACTACCGCTAAATGTCATATTGGTATAAATCGCATGAAGAAACTCCATGTTGATGGATCTTTGGACTCATTCGATTTCGAATCGGTTGAGACATGCGGACCATGCCTCATGGGCAAGATGAATAAAGACCCCGTTTTCGGTATGATGGAGCGGGCTAGTAACTTATTGGAAATAATACATGTTGATGTATGCGGTCCAATGGGTGTTGTAGCATGCGGTGGATATCGTTATTTTCTTACCTTCACTGATGATTTGAGTAGATATGTGCATATTTACTTAATGAAACACAAGTCTGAAACGTTTGAAAAGTTCAAGCAAATTCAGAGTGAAGTTTGAGATCATCGTGACAAGAAGATAAAAATGTCTATGATATGATCGTGGAGGTGAATATCTGAGTTACGAGTTTGGTATACAACTTAATACAATGTGAAAGTTGTTTCACAACTCACGCCACCTGGAACACCATAGTGTGATGGTGTGTCCGAACGTCATAGTCGTTCTCTATCGGATATGGTGCGTACTATGATGACTCTTATCGTTTTGCCACTATCGTTTTGGGGTTATGCGTTAGAGACAACTACATTCACTTTAAATAGGCCACCATATAAATCCATTGAGATGACACCGTATGAATTATGGTTTGATAGAAACCTAAGAGGTCATTTCTCAGAGTTTGGGAATGCCACACTTAAGTCTGATAAGCTCGAACCCAAAGCGGAAAAGTGCAACTTCATAGGATACCCTAAGAACAGTTGGGTATACCTTCTATCTCAGATCCGAGTGCAAAGTGTTTGTTGCTAAAACCGGTCCTTTCTCGAGAAAGAGTTTCTCTCGAAAGAATTGAGTGGGAGGAAGACATAACTTGATGAGGTTGTTGAACCTTTGTTTCAACCAGAGAGTAGTGCGACACAGAAAGATGTTTCTATGGAGCCTACGGCAGTTAAAGAGGAAGTTAATGAGGATGATCACGAAGCTTCAGATCAAGTTACTATCGAACCTCGTAGGTCGACAAGAACGCGTACTACTCCTGAGTGGTACAACAACCCTGTCTTGGAGGTCATGTTGTTGGACAACGATGAGCCTACGAACTATGGAGTGGCGATGGTGGGCCCGGGTTCCAACAAATGGCTAGGAGCCATGAAATACGAGAAATGATCCATGTATGAAAACCAAGTATGCACTCTGGTAGACTTGCCCGTTGAACGGCAGGTCGTTGAGTACAAATGGACCTTTAAGATGAAGACAGACGCTGATGATGAATGTCACCATTTATAAAGCTGGACTTGTCGCAAAGAAGTTTCTGCCAAGTTCAAGGAGTTACCTGCGATGAGATTTTCTCACCCGTAGCGATGCTAAAAGTCTGTTGAAATTATGTTAGCAGTTGCTGCATTTTTTGGTTATGAGATTTGGCAGATGGATGTCAAACACATTTTCCTTAATGGTTTTCGTAAGGAAAGGTTGTATATGATACAACCGGAAAGTTTTGTCGATCCTAAGGATGCTAAAAGGTATGCAAGCTCCAGCAATCTTTCTATGGAATGGAGCAAGCATCTCAGAGTTGGAATATACGCTTTGATGAGGTGATCAAAGTTTTTGAGTTTATACAAAGTTTAGGAGAAACTTGTGTTTACAAGAAAGTGAGTGGGAGCACTATAGAATTTCTGATATTTATATGTGGTTGACATATTGTCGATCAAAAATGATGTAGAATTTCTGGAAAGCATAAAGGGTTGTTTGAAAAGGAATTTTTCAAAGGAAGACCTGGATAAAGCTATCTAATTGTCGGGCATCAGGATCTATAGAGATAGATCAAGATGCTTGATGAGACTTTCAATGAGTACATACCTAGACAAGATTTTGAAAGAGTTCAAAATGGATCAGTCAAAGAAGGAGTTCTTGCCTGATTTGTAAGGTGTGGAGTTGAGTAAGACTCAAAGCTCGACCACGGCAGAAGAAAGAGAAAGGACAAAGGTCGTCCCCTATGCCTTAGCCATAGGCTCTATGTAGTATACCATGCTGTGTACCGCACCTGTGTGTGCCTTGTCATGAGTCTGTCAAGGGGTACAAGAGTGATCCAGGAGTGGATCATTGGACAGCGGTCAAAATTATCCTTAGTAACTAGAGGACTAAGGAAATATTTCTTGATTATGGAGGTGATAAAGAGTTCGTCGTAAATGGTTACGTCGATGCAAGCTTTAACACCAATCCGGATGACTCTTAGTAGCAATCCAGATACGTATAGTGGAGCAGCCATCTGGAATAGCTCCAAGTGAAGCGTGGTAGCAGTGTCTACAATATTACATAGAGATTTGCAAAGTACACATGGATCTGAATGTCGCAGACCCGTTGACTAAAACCTCTTTCACATGCAAAGCATGATCAAACCCCAGAACTCGTTGGGCGTTAGATTCATAACAATGTAAATCACATGGTGATGTGAACTAGATTATTGACTCTAGTGCAAGTGGGAGACTGTTGGAAATATGCCCTAGAGGCAATAATAAAATGGTCATTATTATATTTCTTTGTTCATAATAATTGTCTATTGTTCATGCTATAATTGTATTAACCGGAAACAATAATACATGTGTGAATACATAGACCACATCATGTCCCTAGTGAGCCTCTAGTTAACTAGCTCGTTGATCAATAGATGGTCATGGTTTCCTGACCATAGATATTGGATGTCGTATAATGGGATCACATCATTAGGAGAATGATGTGATGGACAAGACCCAATCCTAGGAATAGCACAAGATCATGTAGTTCGTCTGCTAGAGCTGTTCTAATGTCAAGTATCATTTCCTTAAACCATGAGATTGTGCAACTCCCAAATACCATAGGAATGCTTTGGGTGTATCAAACATCACAACGTATCTGGGTGACTATAAAGGTGCACTACAGGTGTCTCCGAAAGTGTCTGTTGGGTTGGCACGAATCGAGACTGGGATTTGTCACTCCGTGTAACGGAGAGGTATCTTTGGGCCCACTCGGTAATACATCATCATAATGAGCTCAATGTGAATAAGGAGTTAGTCACGGGATCATGTGTTACAGAATGAGTAAAGAGACTTGCCGATAACGAGATTGAACAAGGTATAGGGATACCGAAGATCGAATTTCGGGCAAGTAATATACCGTTGGACAAAGGGAATTGTATGCGGGATTAATTGAATCCCTGACATCGTGGTTCATCCGATGAGATCATCGTGGAACATGTGGGATCCAATATGGGTATCCAGATCCTGCTATTGGCTATTGGCCGGAGAGGTGTTTCGGTCATGACTGCATGGTTCTTGAACCCATACGGTCTACACACTTAAGGTTTGGTGATGCTAGAGTTGTAATGGGAATTGTATGTGGTTACCGAAAGTTGTTAGGAGTCTCGGATGAGATCCCGGACGTCACGATGAGTTCCCGAATGGTCCGGAGGTGAAGATTTATATATGGGAAGTCCAGTTTCAGTCACCGAAAAGGTTTCGGGGTTTATCGATATTGTACCGGGACCATCAGGAGGGTCCACCTGCCCCAGAGGTCCTAATGGGCTGAAGTTGCATGGGAACCAGCCCCTTAGTGGGTAGTGCGCCCCCCAAGGGCCCAAGGCGCCTAGGGTTAGAAACCCTAGGGGGTGGGGGTGCCTCCCACCTAACTTGGGGGGCAAGTTTCCCCCTTGGCCACCGCCCCTCCCTAGATTGGATCTAGGGGGCGGCCCCCTCTCCCCTCCCCCCTATAAATAGTGGGGTGGTGGGAGGGCAGCCGAACCCTTCCCCCTGGCGCAGCCCTTCCCCCTTCCTTCTCCTCCTCCTCTGTAGCGCTTAGCGAAGCTTTGCTGGAGAACCACGAGCTCCACCACCACCACGCCGTCGTGCTGCCGGAGCTCTCCCTCAACTTCTCCTCCCCCCTTGCTGGATCAAGAAGGAGGAGACGTCCTCGGGCTGTACGTGTGTTGAACACGGAGGCGCCGTCCGTTCGGCGCTTGGATCGGATCTTCCGCGATTTGAATCGCCGCGAGTACGACTCCATCAACCGCGTTCTTGGTAACGCTTCCGCTTAGCGATCTTCAAGGGTATGAAGATGCACTCCCTCTCTCTCGTTGCTAGCATCTACTAGATTGATCTTGGTGACATGTAGGATTTTTTTGAATTTTTACTATGTTCCCCAACACAAGGCAACCCAAGTAAATATTTCAAGAACTCTCGAGCATCTAAGCTCGGGGATGCTACTCATCCCACCTCTCTTCGTCAACTATCGGTTAGCCCATGTTGAGCCTAAATTTTTATTCGTTCACATGATATGTGCTATTCTTGGAGTGCTATTTTTGTTTAGTTTGTTGTTTAAATAAAATAATCAGATCTAAAAATCATTATTGAGAGAGAGAGAGTCCTCACATGGCTACTTGATTGTTTACATACTCATTGATCTTTACTTATATGTTTTTGGAGTAGTTTTTCTTATGCTCTAGTGCTTCACTTATATGTTTGTAGAGCACGACGGTGGTTTCATTTTATAGAAATTGTTGTGCTATCATGCTTCACTTATATTATTTTGAGAGTCTCTAAATAGCATAGTAATTGGTTTAGGTTATGAACTTAGTCCTAATATAATGGGCATCCTAGAGGGATACAATAAAAACTTTCATATAAAGTGCATCGAATACTATAAGAAGTTTGATTCCTTGCATAAAGTTTTGAGATATAAAGATGATGATATTAGAATCATGGTAATGAGTAATTGTGATTTGATAAAAATACTTGTGTAAAGGTATGTGATTCCCGTAGCATGCACGTGTGGTGAATCACTATGTAAGTAAGTCGGAGCATGACTTGTTTATAGATTGTCGGCCTTTGTGTGAGGGTCGGGGGAGCACGATGGTTAACTCCTACCAACCTCCCCCCCTAGGAGCATGCATTTAATGCTTTGCTTCAATGACTAATATAATTTTGCAATAAATATGTGAGTTCTTTATGACTAATGTTGAGTCCATGGATTATACGCACTCTCGCCCTTCCACTTTTACTAGCCTTTCTAGTACCACGCAACTTTCGCTGGTGCAACAAACACCTTCCTCAAAACAACCATCAAATACCTTCCTCAAAACAGCCACCAAATACCTTCCTCAAAACAGCCACCGTATATCTTTCCTCAAAATAGCCACCATACCTACCTATTATGGCATTTTCGTAGCCATTCCGAGATATTGCCATGCAACTCCCACCGTTTCCTTTTATGACATGCACCATCACTTCCATATTGCATACAGAGTCATATTTTGTCATAGGTATTGAGTTATAATTTTCTTTGAGTTGTAAGTAAATAAAAGTGTGATGATTATCATTATTAGAGCATGTCCCATGTGAGTAAAGGATTATGGAAGCTATGATACCCTCACAAGTGGGGATGAGATTCCGGACTTTGTGAAAAATAAAAGAGGCTAACGAAGCCCAAAAAAAATGAATAATAGATGCCTTAGATGCCCACATAAAAAAATGAGAGAAAAGAGATAAGGGACATTGCTACTACCTTTTCCCACACTTGTACTTCAAAGTAGCACCATGATCTTCATGATAGAGAGTCTCCTATTTTGTCACTTTCATATAGCTAGTGGATTTTTTTTCATGATGCACGTCCACTTAGTTTCCTTTTGAGCTTTCATACACTTATAGCTCTAGTGCATCCGTTCCATGGCAATCCCTAGTCCCTACTCACTCACATTGATATCTATTGATGGGCATATCCATAGCCCGTTGATACGCCTAGTTGATGTGAGACTATCTTATCCCCTTCCTTGACAACCTTCATCATATTCTATTCCACCTATAGTGCTATATCCATGGCTCTCGCTCATGTATTGTGTGAGAGTTGAAAAAGTTTGAGAAAATAAAGGTGTGAAAACAATTGCTTGAATTTTCATCGGGTTGTGCATGATATAAATACTTTGTGTGGGGAAGATGGAGCATAGCCAGACCATATGATATTGTAGGGATAACTTTCTTTTGCCATTATATTTTGAAGAGATACAATTGCTTTGCTAGTATGCTTGAAATGTTATTGTTTCTATATCAATATTAAGCTTTTGTTTTGAGTCTTACAGGTCTGAATATTCATGCCACAATTAAAGAATATTACTTGGATAAATATGTTAGGTAGCACTCCACATCAAAAATTCTGTTTTTATCATTTACCTACTCGAGGACGAGCATGAATTAAGCTTGGGGATGTTGATACGTCTCCAACGCATCTATAATTTTTGATGATGGCATGCTATTATATTATTTGTTTTGGATGTTTAATAAGCATTAATATGTTATTTTATATTATTTTTGGGACTAACCTATTAATCTGGAGCCAAGTGACAGTTTCTGTTTTTTCCTTGTTTTAGAGTTTTGGAGATATGGAATATTAAACGGATTCCAAACGGAATAAAACCTTCGGAAGGAAATTTTCTGGAAGGAAACAAGTCATACAAGCTTGGAGTGCATGTCACGGGAGGTGCCAGGGCGCCACAAGCGCGCTAGGCGCCCCTGTTGGAAATATGCCCTAGAGGCAATAATAAAATGGTTATTATTGTATTTCCTAGTTCATGATAATTGTCTATTATTCATGCTACAATTGTGTTAACCAGAAACCGTAATACATGTGTGAATACATAGACCATCACATGTCCCTAGTGAGCCTCTAGTTGGCTAGCTCGTTGATCAATAGATGGTCACGGTTTCATGACCATGGACATTGGATGTCGTTGATAACGGGATCACATCATTAGGAGAATGATGTGATGGACAAGACCCAATCCTAAGCATAGCACAAGATCGTGTAGTTCGTTTGCTAAAGCTTTTCAATGTCAAGTATCATTTCCTTAGACCATGAGATTGTGTAACTCCCGGATACCGTAGGAATGCTTTGGGTGTGCCAAACGTCACAACGTAACTGGGTGGCTATAAAGGTACGCTACGGGTATCTCCGAAAGTGTCTGTTGGGTTGACACGAATCAAGACTGGGATTTGTCACTCCGTGTGACGGAGAGGTATCTCTGGGCCCACTCGGTAAGACATCATCATAATGAGCTCAATGTGACTAAGGAGTTAGCCACGGGATGATGTGTTACGGAACGAGTAAAGAGACTTGCCGGTAACGAGATTGAACAAGGTATGGCGATACCGACGATCGAATCTCGGGCAAGTACCATACCGATAGACAAAGGGAATTGTATACGGGATTGATTGAATCCCTGACATCGTGGTTCATCCGATGAGATCATCGTGGAGTACGTGGGAGCCAACATGGGTATCCAGATCCCGCTGTTGGTTATTGGCCGGAGAGGTGTCTCGGTCATGTCTACGTGTCTCCCGAACCCGTAGGGTCTACACACTTAAGGTTCGATGACGCTAGGGTTATAGGGAAAAGGTATACGTGATTACCGAAGGTTGTTCGGAGTCCCGGATGAGATCCCGGACGTCGCGAGGAGCTCCGGAATGGTCCGGAGGTAAAGATTGATATATAGGAAGTCCAGTTTTGGTCACCGGAAAGTTTTCGGGCTCATCGGTAGTGTACCGGGAGTGCCGGGAGGGTGCCGGAGGACCCCCGGGAGGGGTGTGACGACCAGAGGACTTCATGGGCTGTTAGATAAAGTGTGTCAGCCCTTATTGGGCTGGGAAATACTTTTTCTAAAGGCCCATGTGGCTGGAGATAAGGAGATAAGGCAAAAAGGATTTAAAAGGAGGAGATCCACCTCCCTTGTGGGAGGTGGACTCTCCCTTTAATTCGGCCGGCCATCTCCTCTTTGGAGTAGAGGCCAAGCCAGCCCTCCACGTCCCTCCTCCTATATATACTTGAGGTTTTGGATGTTTTGAGAAAGGATTTGATCTCTCTCTCTCACGGCGAAGCCCTACCTCTCTTCTTCCTCCTCCGCAGCGCTTAGGCGAAGCCCTGTCGGAATACCTTGCTACTCCACCACCACCACACCGTCGTGCTGCTGTTGGAGCCCTTCCCCAACCTCTCCTTCCTCCTTGCTGGATCAAGGTGTTGGAGACGTCACCGGGCTGCACGTGTGTTGAACGCGGAGGTGCCGTCCGTTCGGCACTTGATCGGATCTACCGCGATCTGAATCGCTGCGAGTACGACTCCATCAACCGCGTTCTTGTAACGCTTCCGCTTAGCGATCTTCAAAGGTATGAAGATCCACTCTCCCCTTGCTCGTTGCTGGTTTCTCCATAGATGGATCTTGGTGAACGCGTAGGAATTTTTTTGATTTACTACTACGTCTCCCAACAGTGGCATCATGAGCTAGGTCTATGCGTAGAATCTATGCACGAGTAGAACACAAAGCAGTTGTGGGCGTCGATTTTGTTAATATGCTTGCCGTTACTAGTCTTATCTTGATTCGACGGTATTGTGGGATGAAGCGGCCCGGACCAACCTTACACGTACGCTTACGTGAGACCGGTTCCACCGCCTGACATGCACTAGTTGCATAAGGTGGCTAGCGGGTGTCTGTCTCTCCCACCTTAGTTGGATTGGATTCGATGAAAAGGGTCCTTATGAAGGGTAAATAGCAATTGGCATATCACGTTGTGGTTTTGACGTAGGTAAGAAACGTTCTTGCTAGAAACCTATAGCAACCACGTAAAAACTTGCAACTACAAATTAGAGGACGTCTAACTTGTTTTTGCAGCATATGCCGTGTGATGTGATGTGGCCAAAAGGATGTGATGTGATGCATTGTGATGTATGAGATTGATCATGTTCTTGTAATAGGGTTCACGACTTGCATGTCGATGACTATGACAACCGGCAGGAGCCATAGGAGTTGTCTTATATTATTGTATGACCTGCGTGTCAATCATAAACGCCATGTAATTACTTTACTTTATTGCTAAACGTTAGCTGTAGTAGTAGAAGTAATAGTTGGCGAGACAACTTCATGAAGACACAATGATGGAGATCATGATGATGGAGATCATGGTGTCGTGCCGGTGACAGTGATGATCATGGTGCCCCGAAGATGGAGATCAAAGGAGCAAGATGATATTGGCCATATCATGTCACTATATTGATTGCATGTGATGTTTATCATGTTTACATCTTATTTGCATAGAACGACGGTAGTAAATAAGATGATCTCTCAATAAAATTTCAAGAAAGGTGTTCACCCTAACTGTGCACCGTTGCTAAGGATCGTCGTTCCGAAGCACCACGTGATGATCGGGTGTGATAGGTTCTAACGTTCGCATACAACGGGTGTAAGCCAGATTTACACATGCGAAACACTTAGGTTGACTTGACGAGCCTAGCATGTACAGACATGGCCTCGGAACACGGAAGACCGAAAGGTCGAACATGAGTCGTATAGAAGATACGATCAACATAGAGATGTTCACCATGGATGACTAGTCCGTCTCACGTGATGATCGGACACGGGCTAGTTGACATGGATCATGTATCACTTGGAAGACTAGAGAGATGTCTATCTAAGTGGGAGTTCATTAATAATTTGATTAAATGAACTTAATTATCATGAACTTAGTCTAAAATGTCCTTGCAAATTATGTCGTAGATAGCTCGCGCTGTAGCTCCACAGTTTTATTGATACAATCCTAGAGAAAAGTAAGTTGAAAGTTGATGGTAGCAATAATGCGGACTGGGTCCGTGATCTGAGGATTGTCCTCATTGCTGCACAGAAAGCTTATGTTTTTTTTATGTACCGCTAACTGCATCACTCCCTCAAGCGTTGTCTGTAGATGTTGTGAACATATGACAGACACTTTTTGGTGACTACGTGATAGTTCAATGCGTCATGCATTACGGCTTAGAATTGAGGCTCCAAAACGTTTTGAACGTCACGGAACATATGAGATGTTCTAGGAGCTGAGATTGTGATCTCAGGCTCGTGCCTATGTTGAGAGGTATGAGACCTCCAACAAGATTCTTTGTCTGCAAGATAAAGGAGAATAGCTCAATCGCTGAGCGTGTGCTCAGATTGTCTGGGTGCTACAATCACTTGAATCAAGTGGGAGTTAATCTTCCAGATGAGATAGTGATTAATGCAGTTCTGCAAGTCACTGCCACCAAGCTACTAGAGCTTCGTGATGAACTATAACATGCCAGGGATGGATAAGATGATCCCTGAGTTGTTCGTGATGTTTGACACCACGAAGGTAGAAATCAAGAAGGAGCATCAAGTGTTGATGGTTAAGTGAAACCACTAGTTTCAAAAGAGGCAAGGGCAAGAACGGAAAACTTCAGGAATGGCAAGCCAGTTGTTGCTCTAGTGAAGAAACCCAAGGTTGAGCCCGAACCCGAGACTAAGTGCTTCTGTTATGAGGAGAATGTTCGCTGAAGCGGAAAACCCCTAGATGCTTGGTAGATAAGAAGGCTGGTAATGTCAATGGAAGTATATTTGATATACGTGTTAGTGATGTGTACCTTGCTGGTACTCCTAGTAGCACCTGGGTATTGGATACCGGTTCGGTTACTAAGTGTTAGCAACTTGAAATAAAAGCTACGGAGTAAATGGAGACTAGCTAGGTGAAAGGTGACGATGTGTGTTGGAAGTATTTCCAAGATTGATGTGATCACCATCGCACGCTCTCTCTACCTTCAGGATTTGTGATAAACCTAAATAAATGTTATTTGGTGTTTGCGTTGAGCATGAACGTGATTAGATCATGATTAGTGCGATACGGTTATTCATATAAGTTAGAGAATAATGGTTATTCTGTTTACATGGATAATGCCTTCAATGGTCATGCACCCACTCGAAATGGTTTATCAAATCATGATCGTAGTAGTACACATATTCATAACATTGGTACCAAAAGGTACAAAGTTAATAATGATAGTACCACATGCTTGTGGCACTGCCACGTAATGTCATATTGGTATAAATCGCATGAAGAAACTCCATGATGATGGATTTTTTGACTCACTCGATTTCGAATCGGTTGAGACATGCGAGCCATGCCTCTTGGGCAAGATGACTGAGACCCCGTCATCCAATATGATGGAGCGGGCAAGTGGCTTATTGGAATTAATACATGTTGATGTATGTGGTCCAATGAGTGTTAAAACACACAGTGGATATCGTTGTTTTTCTTTACCTTCACTGATGATTTGAGTAAATATGGGGATATTTACTTAATGAAACACGAATCTGAAATGTTTGAAAGGTTCAAGGAGTTTCAGAGTGAAGTTAAAGATCATCGTGACAAGAAGATAAATGTCTATGATACGATCATGGAGGTGAATATCTAAGTTACGAGTTTGGTATGCAATTTTAGACAATGTGGAAATTGTTTCACAGCTCACGCCTCCTGGAACACCATAGTGTGATGGTGTGTTCGAACGTCGTAGTCGTGCTCTATTGGATATAGTGAGTACTATGATGTCTCTTATCATTTTGCCACTATCGTTATGGGGTTATGCATTAAAGACAAATCCATTCACTTTAATAGGGCACCATCTAAGTCTGTTGAGATGACACCGTGAGAATTATGGTTTGACAGAAGCCTAAGCTGTCATTTCTTAATGTTTGGGGCTGCGACGCTTATGTGAAAATGGGTTTTTCACCTAGCGAGCTCGAACTCAAAGCAGACAAATGCATCTTCATAGAATACCCTAATGAGACATTGGGTATACCTTCTATCTCAGATCCAAGCGCAAAAGGTGTTTGTTGCTAAGAACGGGTCCTTTCTTGAGAAAGAGTTTCTCTCGAAAGAATTGAGTGGGAGGAAGATAGAACTTGATAAGGTTGTTGAACCTTTGTTTCAATCAGAGAATAGCGCAACACAGAAAGATGTTTCTGTAGAGCCTACTCAGTTGAAAAGGAAGTTAATGATGATGATCATGAAGCTTCGGATCAAGTCACTATCGAACCTCGTAGGTCGACAAGGACGCGTACTGCTCCTGAGTAGTACGACAACCCTGTCTTGGAAATCATGTTGTTGGACAACGATGAACCTACGAACTATGGAGAAGCGATGGTGGGCCCGGATTCCAACAAATGGCTAGGAGCCATGAAATCCGAGAAAGGATCCATGTATGAAAACCAAGTATGGACTTTGGTAGACTTGCCTGTTGAATGGCGGGTCATTGAGTACAAATGGACCTTTGAAATAAACATAGACGCTAATGGTGAAATGTCACCGTTTATAAAGCTCGACTTGTCGCAAAGAAGTTTCCGCCAAGTTCAAGGAGTTGACTGCGATGAGATTGTCTCATCTGTAGCGATGCTAAAAGTCTATTAAAATTTTGTTAGCAGTTGCTGCATTTTTCGATTATGAAATCTGGCAGATGGATGACAAAACAAGGTTTCCGTAATGGTTTGTGTGAGGAAGAGTTGTATGTGATACAACCAGAAGGTTTTGTCAATCCTAAGGATGCTAATAATATGCAAACTCCAGCGATCCTTCTATGGACTGGAGCAAGCATCTCGGAGTTGGAATATATGCTTTGATGAGGTGATCAAAGTGTTTAAGTTTATACAAAGTTTATGAGAAACTTGTATTTGCAAGAAAGTGAGTGGGAGCACTATGGAATTTCTTATAAGAATATGTAGTTGACATATTATTGATCGGAAATGATGTAGAATTTCTGGAAGAGCATGAAGGGTTGTTTGAAAAGTTTTTTTTCAAAGGAAGACCCAGATAAAGCTACTATTTTATTGAGCATCAAGATCTATAGGGATAGATCTATTCGCTTGATAAGGTTTTTCGACGAAGACATACCTTGACAAGTTTTTGAAGGAGTTCAAAATAGATGGGTCAAGAAGGAGTTCTTGACTGTATTGTAAGGTGTGAAATTGAGTAAGACTCAATACTCGACCACGGCAGAAGATAAAGAAAAGATGAGTGTCATCTCCTATGCTTTAGCCATAGGCTCTATATAGTATGCCATGCTGTGTACCGCACCTGTGTGTGCCTTGCCATGAGTCTGTCAAGGGGTACAAGAGTAATCCAAGAGTGGGTCACTGGACAGCGGTCAAAGTTATCCTTAGTAACTTGAGAACTAAGGAAATATTCTCGATTATGGAGGTGATAAAGAGTTCATCGTAAAGGGTTACGATGATGCAAGCTTTAACTCCAATCCGGATGACTCTTAGTAGAAATCCAGCTACGTATAGTGGAGCAGCCATTTGGAATAGCTCCAAGTGGAGCGTGGGAGCAGTATCTACAAATATGAAATGGAAAGTTTGCAAAGGTACACACGGATCTGAATGTCGCAGACCCGCTGACTAAAAACCTCTTTCACGAGCAGAACATGAACAAACCCCAGAACTTATTGGGTGTTAATCACATGATGATATGATCACATGGTGATGTAAGTGTTAATCACATGGTGATGTGAACTAGATTATTGACTCTAGTGCAAGTGGGAGACTGTTGGAAATATGCCCTAGAGGCAATAATAAAATGGTTATTATTGTATTTCCTAGTTCATGATAATTGTCTATTATTCATGCTACAATTGTGTTAACCAGAAACCGTAATACATGTGTGAATACATAGACCATCACATGTCCCTAGTGAGCCTCTAGTTGGCTAGCTCGTTGATCAATAGATGGTCACGGTTTCATGACCATGGACATTGGATGTCGTTGATAACGGGATCACATCATTAGGAGAATGATGTGATGGACAAGACCCAATCCTAAGCATAGCACAAGATCGTGTAGTTCGTTTGCTAAAGCTTTTCAATGTCAAGTATCATTTCCTTAGACCATGAGATTGTGTAACTCCCGGATACCGTAGGAATGCTTTGGGTGTGCCAAACGTCACAACGTAACTGGGTGGCTATAAAGGTACGCTACGGGTATCTCCGAAAGTGTCTGTTGGGTTGACACGAATCAAGACTGGGATTTGTCACTCCGTGTGACGGAGAGGTATCTCTGGGCCCACTCGGTAAGACATCATCATAATGAGCTCAATGTGACTAAGGAGTTAGCCACGGGATGATGTGTTACGGAACGAGTAAAGAGACTTGCCGGTAACGAGATTGAACAAGGTATGGCGATATCGACGATCGAATCTCGGGCAAGTACCATACCGATAGACAAAGGGAATTGTATACGGGATTGATTGAATCCCTGACATCGTGGTTCATCCGATGAGATCATCGTGGAGTACGTGGGAGCCAACATGGGTATCCAGATCCCGCTGTTGGTTATTGGCCGGAGAGGTGTCTCGGTCATGTCTACGTGTCTCCCGAACCCGTAGGGTCTACACACTTAAGGTTCGATGACGCTAGGGTTATAGGGAAAAGGTATACGTGATTACCGAAGGTTGTTCGGAGTCCCGGATGAGATCCCGGACGTCGCGAGGAGCTCCGGAATGGTCCGGAGGTAAAGATTGATATATAGGAAGTCCAGTTTTGGTCACCGGAAAGTTTTCGGGCTCATCGGTAGTGTACCGGGAGTGCCGGGAGGGTGCCGGAGGACCCCCGGGAGGGGTGTGACGACCAGAGGACTTCATGGGCTGTTAGATAAAGTGTGTCATCCCTTATTGGGCTGGGAAATACTTTTGCTAAAGGCCCATGTGGCTGGAGATAAGGAGATAAGGCAAAAAGGATTTAAAAGGAGGAGATCAACCTCCCTTGTGGGAGGTGGACTCTCCCTTTAATTCGGCCGGCCATCTCCTCTTTGGAGTAGAGGCCAAGCCAGCCCTCCACGTCCCTCCTCCTATATATACTTGAGGTTTTGGATGTTTTGAGAAAGGATTTGATCTCTCTCTCTCACGGCGAAGCCCTACCTCTCTTCTTCCTCCTCCGCAGCGCTTAGGCGAAGCCCTGTCGGAATACCTTGCTACTCCACCACCACCACACCGTCGTGCTGCTGTTGGAGCCCTTCCCCAACCTCTCCTTCCTCCTTGCTGGATCAAGGTGTTGGAGACGTCACCGGGCTGCACGTGTGTTGAACGCGGAGGTGCCGTCCGTTCGGCACTTGATCGGATCTACCGCGATCTGAATCGCTGCGAGTACGACTCCATCAACCGCGTTCTTGTAACGCTTCCGCTTAGCGATCTTCAAAGGTATGAAGATCCACTCTCCCCTTGCTCGTTGCTGGTTTCTCCATAGATGGATCTTGGTGAACGCGTAGGAAATTTTTTGATTTACTACTACGTCTCCCAACAGCCCCCTGGCCACGCCTAGCAGGCTTGTCGCCTCCTGGCAGTTCTCCTAACCCTAATATTCTGCCTATAAATACCCAAATATTCCCCCAATATCAAAAAGAACCACGCAAATACTTTTCCGCCGCTGGAAGCCTCCGTTCTCGAGAGATCCCATCTTGGAGCCTTTTTCGTAATCTGCCAGAGGGGGTTTCGATCACGGAGGGCATCTACATCAACTCCATCGACCCTTCCATGATGCGTGAGTAGTCCACCATAGACCTACGGGTCCATAGATAGTAGCTAGATGGCTTCTTCTCTCTCTTTGATCTTCAATACCATGTTCTTCATGATCTTCATGGAGATCTATCCGATGTAATCCTCTTTTGTGGTGTTTTTGTCAAGATCCGATGAATTGTGAGTTTATGTTCAGGTTATCCATGAATCTTATTTGAATCTCCTCTGATATCTTATATGCATGATTTCATATCTTTGCAAGTCTCTTCGTTTTATTGGTTTGGTTTCACCAACTAGATTGGTAATCCTTGCAATGGGAGAAGTGCTTGGTTTTGGGTTCAATCTTGCGGTGTCCTCACCCAGTGACATAGTAGGGGTAGCGAGGCACGTATTGTATTGTTGCCATCAAGGGTAACAAGATGGGGTTTTCATCATATTTCTTGAGTTTATCCCTCTACATCATGTCATATTTCTTAATGCGTTACTCTGTTCTTCCTGAACTTAATACTCTAGACGCAGGCGGGAGTCGGTCGATGTGTGGAGTAATAGTAGTAGATGCGGAATCGTTTCGGTCTACTTGTCACGGACTTGATGCCTATATGCATGATCATTGCCTTGGATAACTACATGATTATTCGCTTTTCTATCAATTGCTTGACAGTAATTTGTTTACCCACCATGATATTTGCCTTGAAGAGAGAAGCCTCTAGTGAAACCTATGTCCCCCGGGTCTATTTTCCATCATATATTTTCAGATCTATACCTTGCTGCAATTTCCTTATCTTGTACTTTCCGCACTCATTTACATCTATCTCTTTCAGATCTAATCCTTGCAAGTATCCGTTAAGGGATTGACAACCCCTTTATTGCGTTGGGTGCAAGAGTTTGATTACTTGTGTAGGTGCATCTATTGGTGACTTGCTTGTTCCTCCTACTGGATTGATACCTTGGTTCTCAACAACTAAGGGAAATACTTATCTATTTTGCTGCATCACCCTTTCCTATTCAAGGGAAAACCAACGAATACTCAAGAGGCAGTAGGCTGCTATCGGATATACTCTTGAGAATTTAAAAGGCATAAGGCCCACTCTATGTCAACACAAGATTAATATGGAACCAAATGCTAAACCTGTTGTTGATCATCAACGCCGCTTAAATCCTAAAATGAAAGAAGTGGTAAGAACTGAAATACTAAAGCTTCTGGAGGCGGGTATAATCTATCCTATTGTTGATAGTAGGCGGGTAAGTCATGTTCATTGTGTCCCTAAGAAAGGAGGTATTACTGTTGTTCCTAATGATAAGCATGAGCTTATTCGACAAAAAATCGTAACTGGTTATAGGATGATAATTGATTTTAGAAAATTAAATAAAGCCACAAAAAACGATCATTACCGCTTGCGTTTTATTGATCAAATGTTAGAAAGATTATCTAAGCACACACACTTTTGCTTTCTTGATGGATATTTTGGATTTTCTCAAATACCTGTATCAAAAGAAGACCAAGAGAGAACTACCTTTACTTGTCCTTTTGGAACTTATGCTTATAGACATATGCCTTTTGGTTTATGCATTGCACCTGCTACATTTCAAAGATGTATGACTGCTATATTCTCTGATTTTTGTGAAAAGATTGTTGAGGTTTTCATGGATGATTTTTCCGTCTACGAGACTTCTTTTGATGATTGCTTGAGCAACCTTGATCGAGTTTTGCTAAGATGTGAAGAAACTAGCCTTGTCTTGAACTGGGAGAAGTGCCGCTTTATGGTAAAGAAAGGTATAGTGCTTGGGCACAAAATTTCTGAATGAGGAATTGACGTAGATAAGGCTAAAGTTGATGCGATAGAGAAAATGCCATGTCCGAGAGGTATCAAAGGTATAAGAAGTTTCCTTGGTCACGTTGTTTTTTATAGGCGTTTCATTAAAGATTTCTAGGCCGTTAACTAATCTTCTTCAAAAATATGTTCCTTCTTTTTTTGATGATGATTGCGTAGAAGCTTTTGAAATACTTAAGAAGGCTTTAATTTCTGCACCTATTGTTCAACCGCCTGACTGGAACCTACCATTTGAAATTATGTGTGATGCTAGTGATTATGCCGTTGGCATTGTTCTAGGGCAGAGAGTAGACAAAAAATTAAATGTTATTCATTATGCTAGTAAAACTCTAGACTTTTCTCAAAGGAATTATAAGAAGTTTTTTTTGCCTCTGATAAGTTTAGACCTTACATTTTCGATTTCAAAGTAACTATTTACACTGATCATGCTGCTATTAAATACCTTATGGAAAATAAAGATACTAATCCTAGACTTATTAGGTGGGTACTTTTACTTCAATAGTTTGACTTACATATCATTGGTAGAAAAGGAGGTGAAAACCCCATAGCAGATAACTTGTCTAGGATGGAAAATGTTCTTGATAACCCACTTCCTATCGATGATAGTTTTCCTGATGAACAACTTGTTGCTATAAATACTTCATGTAGTGCTCCTTGGTGTGCTGATTATGCTAATTATATTGTTGCTAAGTACATTCCACCTAGCTTGACATATCAACAAAATAAAAAATTCTTTTATGATCTACGACATTACTTTTGGGATGACCCACATATTTACAAAGAGGGAGTAGACTGTATTATTAGACGATGTGTACCTGAGCATGAACGAGAACAGATTCTTCAGAAGTGTCATTTCAAAGCTTATGGAGGACACCATGCCGGGGACAGAACTGCACATAAGGTATTACAATCTGGTATCTATTGTCCTACTCTTTTCAAAGATGCTCGTAATTATGTTCTTTCATGCAATGAATGCCAGAGAGTTTGCAACATAGGTAAGCGTCAGGAAATGCCTATGATTTATTCACTTGCTACTGAACCATTTAATGTCTGGGGCTTTGACTTTATGGGACCTTTTCCTTCCTCGAATGGGTATACTCATATTCTAGTTGCTGTTGATTACGTTACTAAGTGGGTAGAAGCTATTCCAAATAGTAGTGTTGATCATAATACCTCTATTAAAATGCTTAAAGATATTATTTTCCCAAGGTTTGGAGTCCCTAGATATTTAATGACTGATGGTGGTTCATATTTTATTCATGGCGCTTTCCATAAACTTTTAGCTAAATTTGCATCACCTTATCATCCCAAGTCTAGTGGTCAAGTTGAATTGAGTAATCGAGAAATAAAATTAATATTACCAAAGATTGTTAATAGATATAGGAAAAATTGGTCTAAGAAACTAGATGATGCACTTTGGGCTTATAGAGCTGCTTATAAGAATCCTATGGGCATGTCTCCGTACAAAATGGTCTATGGGAAGGCTTGTCATTTACCTCTCGAGTTAGAACACAAAGCTTATTGGGCAATTAAAGAACTTAACTATGATTTTAAACTTTTTGGTGAAAAGAGGTTATTTGACATTAACTCACTTGATGAATGGAGAACACAAGCCTATGAAAATGCTAAGTTATTTAAATAAAAAGTTAAAAGATGGCATGACATGAGGATTCAAAAACGAGAATTTAATATAGGAGACTTAGTACTTTTATATAATTCTTGTTTCAGATTTTTTGCAGGAAAACTCGTCTCCAAATGGGAAGACACATACGTTGTTGAGGAGGTTTATCGCTCCGGTGATATAAAAATCAACAACTTCGAAGGCAAGAACCCGAGAGTGGTGAGTGGGCAAAGAATTAAGCATTATATTTCAGGGGCACCCATTAATGAAGAAACTAATGTCATCCAAGTCATCACATAGGAAGAACACATCAAGGAAGTCTTCCAGAACACTCCAGAAACCTAAAAAGGGGTAGGTATGTGGTATAGTAAGTAAACCGACTCCAAAAATTCCATAAAAAACAATTTCCGTCGTTTTTGGTATTTTAGAAAAGGTACAAAAATAAAATGGAGCCTGAAGGACCCACGGGAGAGGCAGAAGCCAACATGCAGTGCCCCCTAGTGGCGCGGCCAGATGGCTTGTGGGTCCCTCGTGTGGCCTCTAAACTCCAATTTCTTCTAGAACACGTATTCTTACCTAGAAAAAATCATTATATTTACTCCCGGATGTTTTGACCACCGCATTGCGAGATTTTCCTTTGTTCTTGTTTTGAGTTGTTTTTCTGGCAGATCGGAAAATATGTCGTCCCAAGATTCGGATGAGAGAGTTATGTATCACATTATGTTGCCAATCAAAAGATATTTGGGGATATTTACCCCTACCTATGGTCCTCTAAGGAGGAAGAAGACACGGACTTGGATGAAATAGAAGATGCCGACCCAGATGCTAACTCAGATGAAGATCAAGCTCCACTACCTCAACTTGGAGATATGCACGTGGAGCTCAAGAAGCCAAGCCTCCCTAATGAAGGACAAACCCAATACCCAATTTATCCCTTCTCGTTTTTTGCAGGAAAGCAATACATCTCTATGCAAAAGTATATTTAAGCTTGAACAAGAGAACGACGGTTTAAGGGAAGAAAATTTCATCCTCAAGCGCAAATTGAAGAATAAGAATATTGCTACAACACCACCGCCATCACCAAAGAACTCTTGAGTACATGGGTATGGGCACCACCCTTGGCTTGTTCCAAGCTTGGGGAGGTGCCCCGGTATCGTATCATCATCACTTTTCATCACCATTATCTATCTTAGTTTGATCTTCACTTTTCGTGATTTAGGAAGTTAAAATTTCAGATTTGCGTTGTTTAGAGTTTTTGCTTTTAGTTCTACCTATCCTTGTAGTCGAGTGAGAGAATTATATAATAAAGTTATTTGGGATCGTATGCCTCTTCCTCTCTTGCATTCATCATCTTAGCATAGGAATAAAAAAATAGAAAAAATCATATGACTATCTCTTGAGAAGTAATGACTTCACATAGAAAAGAGGTATAAGCAATAAGAAGCGTTGAAAACTAACAAACATAATGTTAGTAATTGATATGATCTTTGCCACAGTATGGTGGAGAAGAGGATATTTACATATAAATATACTATCTTCAACACCTTCTATGATTGTGAGCTTCCATCAAAATATTACATAATGACCAAGTGTTGAAGTGGGACATGGAAGACAACATAATGATCATGTTTGTCTACATTTGCATAGAAGTTATCTGGTATTGAATCCTTTAGCATTTGATGCTTTCCTAGGACCTTTTGCTAGCCCAAAGATTTGCACTAAGTAGAGATACTACTTGTACATCCATAACCCTTAAACTCAGTTTCTTGACATTAGAGTCCACCATACCTACCTATGGATTGAATAAGCTCCTTCAAGTAAGTTGTCATTGTGGCCCAAGGCAATAAAAATGGCCTCTAATCATGTAAGATTTTTTATTGAAAGGGAAAGTAAGCTTTGTATGATCTTGTGATGGTGAAGCAACAAAAGCGACAAAGTGCATAATAAAGTTTGCTATCACAAGGGGCAGTATGAAGTGATGTTCCTTTGCTTTAAGAGATTGAACATATAAAAAAAGCTCATGGCAACCTCCGCTTCCCTCTGCGAAGGGCCTATATTTTACATTCTTATTACAAGTTTTATGTTCATGCAAGAGTCAATAATATTTCCCTTGTTCTTATTCTTTAAACCATTTAGTGGCAAGCATTATGTGCCGAGGAAAGATTCAAACAAATATATCCACTTGAATGTAGATGATCAAGTTCCATTATTGTTGACATTATCCTTGAGGTAAATAAGTTGGGTGGCAAGAACATTAAATCCCCCATCTTCATATGTGTCCCACGGAGTCACTTGTTCCAAAAATATGCAATATATGTTAGCAATCATAGAAGGCTATATCATAGTTGAATATGTGAACTTGCTAGAAATGTCTGGGGAACTTGTTGGGATTCGATGAATTTTGAGTTCATGATCGGTTTCTATCCATGAATATTATTTGAGTTCTCTTTGATATCTTATTTGCATGATTACTTATAGTCTCATATTTCTTCTTCGAATCTTTGGTTTAGTTAGGCCAACTAGATCGATTTTGGAAAAGTAGACCCACGGGCCGTAGGTTTCACTAGTGGCTTCTCTCATGAGTATAGCACACGGTGGATGAACAAATTACTGCTGGGCAATTGATAGAAGATCAAATAATCACGAGGATATCCAAGGCAATGATCATTATATAGGCATCACGTCCAATATAAGTAGACCGAAATGATTCTGCATCTACTACTATTATTCCACACATCGACCGCTATCCAGCATGCATCTAGTGTATTAAGTTCATGGAAAAATGGAGTAGTGCAATAAGAACAGTAACATGATGTAGACAAGATATATTCATGTAGGAATAGACCCCATGTTGTTATCCTTAATGGCAACGATACATGGGTGCCTTGTTGCCCCTTCTGTCACTGGGAAAGGACGCCGCAAGATCGAACCCATCACAAAGCACCTCTTCCCATGGCAAGAAAAATCGATCTAGTTGGCCTAACTAAACCAAAGATTCGAATGAGAAATACGAGGCTATAAGTAATCATACAAATAAGAGATCAAAGAAGACTCAAATAATATTCATGGATAGAAACTGATCATGAACTCAAAATTCATCGGATCCCAACAAACACACCGCAAAAAGTCATTACATCAAATAGATCTCCAAGAGACCATTGTATCGAGAATTAAAAGAGAGAGAGGGGAAGCCACCTAGCTACTACCTACGGACCCGTAGGTCTATGGTGGACTACTCACGCATCATCGGAGAGGCACCCATGAAGACAGTGCACCCCTCTGTGAAGGTGTTAGATTGGATCTCACGGTTCTGGAACTTGCGGCTGCTGGAATTGTGTTTCATCGACTCCCCTAGGGTTTTCTAAATATTGGGTATTTGTAGAGCTAATAGGCGGCGGAGAGGCATCCCGAGGTGGGCACAACCCACTAGGGCGCGCCAGGGGCCTCTTGCGCGCCCTGGTGTCTTGTGCTCTCCTCGACCCTCCTCTCTAACACTTCTTTGGCCCACTGGATGTCTTCTAGACCAAAAAAACTCTCCAAAAAGTTTCACGGTGTTTGGGCTTCGTTTGGTACTGATTTTATGTGAAGTAAAAAACAAGCAAAAAATTGTAACTGGCACTTGGCACTATGTCAATAGGTTAGTCCCAAAAAATGATATAAAGTTGCTATAAAATGATTGTAAAGCATACAAGATTGATAATATAACATCATGGAACAACCAAAAATTAGAGATACGTTGGAGACGTATCAGCCAGCAGGCCACAAGCCAACATGCCGTGCCCCCTGGTGGCACGGCTAGATAGCTTGTGGCCCCCTACTAGTCCTCCGACGCCCCTCTTCTTCTATATGGTGTGTTTTACCCTAGAAAAAATCATAAGCAACCTTTCGGGATGAAGCGTTGCCATCTCGAGGCGGAAGCCTAGGTAGAGGCCCTTTTGCACTTCGGTTGTCAGATTCTGTCGGGGAAATCCCTCTCCGGGAGGGGGAGATCGAAGCCATCGTCATCACTAATGCTTCCTCCTTCGTGGGAGGACCAATCTTCGTCAACATCTTCACCAGCACCATCTCATATCCAACCCTAGTTCATCTCTTGTATTCAATCTTTGTCCCAAAACCTCAGATTGGTACCTGTGGGTTACTAGTTGTGTTGATTACATCTCGTAGTTGATGCTTATTGGATTACTTGGTGTAAGAGATTATGTTCATATCCTTAATTATCATTATCACACCTCTGATATTAAACATGTTGATGATGCATGAGTAGTTATTATTGTTCCTGGGGACATGGGAGAAGTCTTGTTATAAGTAATCTTGTGAAGTTGGTATGTGTTCGATATTTTGATGATATGTATGTTGTTACTTCTCTTAGTGGTGTCATGTGAATGTCGATTACATGACACTTCACCATGTTATGGGTCTAAGGAAAGTCATTATGGAGTAACAAGTAGATGATGGGTTGCGAGAGTGACAGAAGTTTAAACCCCACTTTATGCGTTGCTTCATAAGGGGCTGATTTGGATCCACATGTTTCATGCTGTGGTTAGATTTATCTTAGTTCTTCTTTCATAGTTGCGGATTCTTGCGAGAGGGGTTAATCATAAGTAGGTTGTTAGTTCAAGTAAGAACAACACCTTAGCACCGGTCCACTCACATATCAAATTACAAAGTAGCAAACACGAATCAACTCAACATGATGAACATGACTAGACAGAAATTCCCATGTGTCCTCGGGAGCATTTGCTTAATATAAGAGTACCTTCAGGCCTGTCCTTTGCTACAAAAATGATTGGGCTACCTTGCTACACCATTCTTACTATTGTTACTTGTTACTTGTTACGAATTATCTTGCTACAAAACTATCTACTACTGTTACTCACAACACTTACAGAGAATACCTTGCTAAAAACGGCTTATCATTTCCTTCTGCTCCTTGTTGGCTTCGACACTCTTACTGTTGGAAATATTCCCTAGAGGCAATAAATAAAGTCTTTATTATTGTATTTCCTTGTTCATGATAATCGTTTATTATCCATGCTATAATTGTATTAATTGGAAACATGGATACATGTGTGGATACATAGACAAACAAAATGTCCCTAGTGTGCCTCTAGTGAACTAGCTCGTTGATCGAAAGATGGTTAAGGTTTCCTAGCCATGGACATGAGATGTCATTTGATAACGGGATCACATCATAGGAGAATGATGTGATGGACAAGACCCAAACAACAAACGTAGCTTATGATCGTGTCAGTTTATTGCTACTATTTTCTGCATGTCAAGTATATGTTCCTATGACCATGAGATCATGCAACTCACAGATATCGGAGGAGTACCTTGTGTGTATCAAACATCGCAACGTAACTGGGTGACTATAAAGGTGCTCTACAGGTGTCTCCGAGGGTGTCTGTTGAGTTGGCATGGATCAAGACTGGGATTTGTTACTCCGTGTGACGGAAAGGTATCTCAGGGCCCACTCGGTAATACAACATCACAATAAGCCTTGCAAGCAATGTGACTAAGTGTTAGTTGCAAGATCTTGTGTTACGAAACGAGTAAAGATACTTGCCAATAATGAGGTTGAACTAGGTATGGAGATACCGACGATCGAATCTCGGGCAAGTAACATACCGAAGAACAAAGGGAACATCATACGGGATTAACTGAATCCTTGACATAGAGGTTCGACCGATAAAGATCTTCGTAGAATATGTAGGAACCAATGTGGACATCCAGGTCCCGCCATTGGTTATTGACCGTAGAGGTGTCTCGGTCATGTCTACATAGTTCTCGAACCCGCAGGGTCTGCACACTTAAGGTTTGGTGACGTTTCAGTAGTATAGATTTATGTATGGTGGTGACTGAAGTTTGTTCGGAGTCCCGGATGAGACCCCGGACGTCACAAGGAGCTCCGGAATGGTCCGGAGGTAAAGATTCATATATAGGAAGTCCTATTTTGGTCGCCGGAAAAGTTTCGGGCTCATCGGTAGTGTACCGGGAGTGCCGGTAGTGTACCGGGAGGCCTCCGGGAGGGGTATTTCGACCCAAGAGGCTTCATGCGCTGTGGGAGAGTGAATATCAGCCCTTAGTGGGCTGGTGGAAACTCCCACACAAGGCCCATGTGGCTGGAGGATAGTAAAAGGTGGAAAAAAGGCAAAAAGGAGCAATCCTAGTCCTACTAGGATTGGAGGAGGAATCCTCCTCTCCTAGTAGGTTCGGCCGAACCAGCTAGCCTTGGAGGCCAAGGCTTCCTCCTCTCCTCCTATATATACTAGAGGGTTTGGGGTATTTGCACTAGTTTTTCCAGCCACGTGCTACCCGTTCCTCCAGTGCATAGTTTCTCCTCTAGATCGGTTTTTTGCAGTGCTTAGGCGAAGCCCTGCCGGAATTGCTCCACCACCATCGCTGGAGTGCCGTCAGGCTGCCGGAGAACTCTTCTTCCTCTCCACTCCCTCTTGTTGGATCAAGATGGTGGAGATCGTCATCAAGCTGTACGTGTGCTGAACGCGGAGGTGTCGTCCGTTCGGTGCTAGATCGGAAGGATCGTGATCAAGTTTGTGGGATGGATCGTGATCAATTTCGTGGGACGGATCGCGATCGGATCGCGGGATGGATCGTGATTGGATCGCGGGACGGATCGTGATTGGATCGCGGGATGCATGGCGATTTGGATCGCGAAGACGTTCGACTACACCAACCGTGTTTCTTAACGCTTCCCGCTTAGCGATCTACAAGGGTATGTAGATCCACTCTCCCTCTCGTAGATGCTCATCACCATGGATAGATCTGCATGTGCGTAGGAAATTTTTTGTTTCCCATGCAACGTTCCCCAACAGTGGTATCAGATCTAGGTCTATCTGTAGATGAGATCTCGAGTAGAACACAAAAGGTTTGTGGGCGTTGATGCTTAGATTGCTTCCTCCCTTGGTCGGATTTTGGTTCAGCGGTATTGTGAGATGAAGCGGCCCGGACCAACATTACTCGTACGCTTACGAGAGACCGGTTCCCTCGACGCAACTTGTTGCCTAGATGGCTTGCGGGTGGCAGTTTCTCTCACTTTAGTTGGATCGGATTCGACAAAGGCGGTCCTTGAGAAGGTTGAAAAGCAAATTATGTATCACCGTTGTGGTTTATGCGTAGGTGAGAATCGTTCTTGCTAGAAACCCGTAGCAGCCACGTAAAACATGCAACAACAATTGGAGGACGTCTAACTTGTTTTTGCAGGGTATGTTGTGATGTGATATGGCCAATTACATGATGTGATATATGTGATGTATGAGATGATCATGTGATGTATAGAATTTCACGACTTGCATGTCGATGAGTACGGCAACCGGCAGGAGCCATAGGGTTGTCTTTAATTATTGTATGACCTGCGTGTCAATCATTAAGCGCTATGTAATGCTTTACTTTATCGCTAAACGGTAGCAATAGTAGTAGAAGCATGTTGGGCGTGACAACCCCGATGGTTACACGTTGATGGAGATCAAGATGATGGAGATCATGGTGTCTTGCCGGTGACGATGGAGATCATGCCGGTGCTTTCAAGATGGATATCTAAAGCACAAGTTCATGGCCATATCATGTCACTTATGAATTGCATGTGATGTTAATCTTTTTATGCACCTTGTTTTGCTTAGTATGACTTTACATTATAAGGTGATCCCTCACTTAAATTTCAAGATAAATTGTGTTCTCCCCGAGTGTGCACCATTGCGAAAGTTCGTCTTGTTGAGACACCACGTGATGATCGGGTGTGATAGACTCTACGTTCACATACAGCGGGTGCAAACCAGTGTTGCATGCGCAGAACACTCGGGTTAAAATTGACGAGCCTAGCATGTACAGACATGGCCTCGGAACACAAGAGACCGAAAGGTCGAACATGAGTCATATAGTAGATATGATTAACATAATGATGTTCACTGTTGAAGCCACCTCAACTCACGTGATGATCGGACTTGAGTGGTGAATTTGGATCATGTGACACTCAGATGACCTGAGGGATGTCAATTTGAGTGGGAGCTTTAGTAATTTGATTAACTAAACTCAGTATCTTGAACAATAGTCTAAGTAAACTTTGCATATTTATGTTGTAGATCAATGGCTCGCGTAGTAGCACCCCTGAATTTTAATGCGTTCCTAGAGAAAGCTAAGTTGAAAGATGATGGAAGTAACTTTGTTGACTGGGCCCGTAATCTGAGGATTATCCTCACGGCTTCCCAGAAATCATATGTCCTTGATGCACCGCTTGGTGACCAACCAGAAGACATGACCTCCGAAGACGTTAAGAACGCTTGGGAGGCACGTACTGGAGATTACTCAATAGTTCAGTGTGCAATATTGTATGGCTTTGAACGTCATGGAGCATATGAGATGTTCCAGGAGTTGAAGTTTATCTTTCAGAAGAACGCCCGGATCGAGAGGTATGAAACCTCCGATAAGTTCTATGCTTGCAAGATGAAGGAGAACGGGTCTATCAATGAACATATACTCAGAATGTCTGGGTATTCAACTCGTCTAGCGGAGTTGGGAATTGCCCTTCCGCCAGAGGCAATCACTAACAGAGTTCTTCAATCACTGTCACCTAGTTACAAGAGCTTTGTGATGAACTATAACATGCACGGGATGAACAAGTCAGTCGCCGAGCTGTTTGCGATGCTAAAAGTCGCTGAGTCCAAAATCCAGAAAGAACATCAAGTGTTGATGGTCAATAAAACCACTAGTTTCAAGAAAAATGGCAAAGTCAAGGGCAAGGGCAAGAAGGGTAAAACCAAGAAGGATGGCAAAGCAGTTGCTACTCCTGTAAAGAAGCCCAAGCATGGACCCAAGCCAGAAACTGAGTGCTTTCATTGCAAGGGAACTGGTCACTGGAAGCGGAACTGCCCCAAGTACCTGGCTAACAAGAAGGCGGCCAACGACAAACAAGGTATATATGATATACATGTTATTGATGTGTACCTTACTAGCTCTCGTAGTAGTGCCTGGGTATTTGATACCGGTTCGGTTGCTCACATTTGCAACTCAAAGCAGGAACTACGGAATAAACGAAGGCTGGCAAAGGACGAAGTGACAATGCGCGTGGGAAATGGTTCCAAGGTTGATGTGATTGCCGTCGACACGCTCTCTCTTTGATTACCATCGGGATTAGTGATGAACCTGAATAATTGTTATTTAGTGCCTGCGTTAAGCATGAACATTATATCTGGATCTTGTTTATTGCGAGACGGTTACTCATTTAAATCAGAGAATAAAGGTTGTTCTATTTATATGAGTAATATCTTTTATGGTCATGCACCCAATGTGAGGGGTTTATTCATATTGAATCTTGATAGTGATGATACACATGTTCATAACATTGATTCCAAAAGATGTAGAGTTGATAATGATAGTACCACTTTCTTGTGGCACTGCCGTTTAGGTCATATTGGTGTAAAACGCATGAGGAAGCTCCATGCTGATGGACTTTTGGAGTCACTTGATTTTGAATCACTTGACACATGTGAACCATGCCTCATGTGCAAGATGACTAAAACGCCGTTCTCTGGAACAATGGAACGGGCAAGTGACTTATTGGAAATCATACATACTGATGTGTGCGGTCCAATGAATGTTACAGCGCATGGTGGATATCGTTATTTTCTCACCTTCACTGATGACTTAAGTAGATATGGGTATATTTACTTGATGAAACACAAGTCTGAAACGTTTGAAAAGTTCAAGCAATTTCAGAGTGAAGTTGAGAATCAGCGTAACAAGAAGATTAAGTTCCTGCGATCTGATCGAGGAGGTGAATATCTGAGTTATGAGTTTGGCAGTCACTTAAGACAGTGTGGAATTGTTTCACAGTTGACACCGCCCGGAACACCACAACATAATGGTGTGTCCGAACGTCATAATCGAACCTTATTAGATATGGTGCGTTCTATGATGTCTCTTGCTGATTTGCCACTATCGTTTTGGGGTTATGCATTAGAGACAGCTGCATTCACTTTAAATAGGGCACCATCGAAATCCGTTGAGACGACACCATATGAACTATGGTTTGGCAAGAAGCCAAAGTTGTCGTTTCTTAAAGTTTGGGGATGTGATGCTTATGTCAAAAAGCTTCAGCCTGAAAAGCTGGAACCCAAAGCGGAGAAATGCGTCTTCATAGGATACCCGAAAGAGACAGTCGGGTCTACCTTCTATCTCAGATCCGAAGGCAAAGTGTTTGTCGCTAAGAACGGAACATTTCTTGAGAAAGAGTTTCTCTCGAAAGAATTGAGTGGGAGGAAAATAGAGCTTGATGAGGTTATTGAACCTTTACTTCAACCAGAAAGTAGCGCAGCACAGAAAGATGTTTCTGTGGAACCTACGACGGTAGAAGAGGAAGTTAATGATGATGATCATGAAGCTTCGGATCAAGCTGCTATTGAACCTCATAGGTCAACAAGGCCGCGTACTACCCCCGACTGGTACGACAACCCTGTCTTGGAGGTTATGTTGTTGGACAACAATGAACCTACGAGCTATGGAGGAGCAGTGATGGGCCCGGATTCCGAGAAATGGTTAGAGGCCATGAAATCCGAGATGGGATCCATGTATGAAAACAAAGTATGGACTTTGGAAGTATTACCTGAAGGGCGAAAGGCCATTCAGAACAAATGGATCTTTAAGAACAAGATAGACGCGGACGGTAATGTCACGGTCTATAAAGCTCGACTTGTGGCAAAGGGGTTTTCACAAGTTCAAGGAGTTGACTACGATGAGACTTTCTCATCCGTAGCGATGCTTAAGTCTGTCAGAATCATGTTAGCAATAGCTGCTTATTTCGACTATGAAATTTGGCAGATGGATGTCAAAACAACGTTCCTCAACGGTTTCCTTGAGGAAGAGTTGTATATGATGCAACCCGAAGGTTTTGTCGATCCAGAGAATGCTGACAAAGTTTGCAAACTCCAGCGATCCATTTATGGACTGGTGCAAGCATCTCGGAGTTGGAATAAGCGCTTTGATGAGGTGATCAAAGCGTTTGAGTTTATACAGGTTTACAGAGAAGCTTGTATTTACAAGAAAGTGAGTGGGAGCTCTATAGCGTTTCTAGTATTATATGTGGATGACATATTGCTGATTGGAAACAATATAGAAATGCTGGAAAGCGTGAAGGAATATTTGAACAAGAGTTTTTCAATGAAGGACCTAGGAGAAGCTGCTTTCATATTAGGCATTAAGATCTATAGAGATAGATCGAGACGCTTAATAGCACTTTCACAGAGCACATACCTTGATAAAGTTTTGAAGAAGTTCAAAATGGAACAGTCCAAGAAGGGGTTCTTGCCTGTGTTACAAGGTGTGAAGTTGAGTAAGACTCAATGCCCAGTAACTGCAGAAGATAGAGAAAAGATGAGTGTCATCCCCTATGCTTCAGCCATAGGCTCTATCATGTATGCAATGCTGTGTACAAGACCCGATGTCAGCCTTGCCATAAGTATGGCCGGAAGGTTTCAAAGTGATCCTGGAATGGAGCACTGGCAAGCAGTCAAGAATATCCTTAAGTACCTGAAAAGGACTAAGGAAATGTTTCTTGTTTATGGAGGTGATGAAGAGCTTGTCGTAAAGGGTTACGTCGATGCAAGCTTTGACACTGATCCGGACGACTCTAAGTCGCAAACCGGATACGTATTTATTCTTAACGGGGGAGCGGTAAGCTGGTGCAGTTCCAAGCAAAGCGTGGTAGCTGATTCTACGTGCGAAGCGGAATACATCGCAGCCTCGGAGGCGGCGAAGGAAGGTGTCTGGATGAAGCAGTTCATGACAGATCTTGGAGTAGTGCCCAGTGCACTGAATCCAGTGAACCTGTTCTGTGACAACACTGGTGCCATTGCTCTGGCCAAGGAACCAAGGTTTCACAAGAGGACCAGACACATAAAGCGACGCTTCAACTCCATCCGCGATTACATCGTGGAGAAAGACATAAATATTTGCAAAGTGCACACAGATGTGAATGTTGCAGACCCGTTGACTAAACCTCTTCCAAGGGTTAAACATGATCAACACCAGAACTGCATGGGTGTTCAATTCATTACAATGTAAATCACATAGTGATGTGAAACTAGATTATTGACTCTAGTGCAAGTGGGAGACTGTTGGAAATATGCCCTAGAGGCAATAAATAAAGTGTTTATTATTGTATTTCCTTGTTCATGATAATCTTTTATTATCCATGCTATAATTGTATTAATTGGAAACATGGATACATGTGTGGATACATAGACAAACAAAATGTCCCTAGTGTGCCTCTAGTGAACTAGCTCGTTGATCGAAAGATGGTTAAGGTTTCCTAGCCATGGACATGAGATGTCATTTGATAACGGGATCACATCATTAGGAGAATGATGTGATGGACAAGACCCAAACAACAAACGTAGCTTATGATCGTGTCAGTTTATTGCTACTGTTTCTGCATGTCAAGTATATGTTCCTATGACCATGAGATCATGCAACTCACAGATATCTGAGGAGTACCTTGTGTGTATCAAACGTCGCAACGTAACTGGGTGACTATAAAGGTGCTCTACAGGTGTCTCCAAGGGTGTTTGTTGAGTTGGCATGGATCAAGACTGGGATTTGTTACTCCGTGTGACGGAGAGGTATCTCAGGGCCCACTCGGTAATACAACATCACAATAAGCCTTGCAAGCAATGTGACTAAGTGTTAGTTGCGAGATCTGATATTACGGAATGAGTAAAGAGACTTGCCAATAACGAGGTTGAACTAGGTATGGAGATACCGACGATCGAATCTCGGGCAAGTAACATACCGAAGAACAAAGGGAACATCATTTGGGATTAACTGAATCCTTGACATAGAGGTTCGACCGATAAAGATCTTCGTAGAATATGTGGGAACCAATGTGGACATCCAGGTCCCACCATTGGTTATTGACCGTAGAGGTGTCTCGGTCATGTCTACATAGTTCTCGAACCCGCATGGTCTGCACACTTAAGGTTTGGTGACGTTTCGGTAGTATGGAGTTATGTATGGTGGTGACCGAAGTTTGTTCGGAGTCCCGGATGAGATCCCAGATGTCACGAGGAGCTCCGAAATGGTCCGGAGGTAAAGATTCATATATAGGAAGTCCTATTTTGGTCGCCGGAAAAGTTTCGGGCTCATCGGTAGTGTACCGGGAGTGCCGGTAGTGTACCGAGAGGCCTCCGGGAAGGGTATTTCGACCCAAGAGGCTTCATGGGCTGTGGGAGAGTGAATATCAGCCCTTAGTGGGTTGGTGAAAACTCCCACACAAGGCCCATGTGGCTGGAGGAAAAAACCCAATAGGAAAAGGTGGAAAAAAAAGGCAAAAAGGAGCAATCCTAGTCCTACTAGGATTGGAGGAGGAATGCTCCTCTCCTAGTAGGTTCGGCCGAACCAGCTAGCCTTGGAGGCCAAGGCTGCCTCCTCTTCTCCTCTCCTCCTATATATACTAGAGGGTTTTGGGTTTTTGCACTAGTTTTTCCAGCCACGTGCTACCCGTTCCTCCAGTGCATAGTTTCTCCTCTAGATCATTTTTTTTGCAGTGCTTAGGCGAAGCCCTGCCGGAATTGCTCCACCACCATCGCCGGAGCGCCGTCAGGCTGCCGGAGAACTCTTCTTCCTCTCCACTCCCTCTTGCTGGATCAAGACGGTGGAGATCGTCATCAAGCTGTACGTGTGCTGAACGCGGAGGTGTCGTCCGTTCGGTGCTAGATCGGAAGGATCGTGATCAAGTTCGTGGGACGGATCGTGATCGGATCGCGGGACGGATCGTGATCGGATTTCGGGACGGATCATGATTGGATCGCGGGACGCACGGCGATTTGGATCGCGAAGACGTTCGACTACACCAACCGCGTTTCTTAACGCTTCCCGCTTAGCGATCTATAAGGGTATGCAGATCCACTCTCCCTCTCGTAGATGCTCATCACCATGGATAGATCTGCGTGTGCGTAGGAATTTTTTTGTTTCCCATGCAACGTTCCCCAACACTTACTTATCGAAAGGACTATGATTGATCCCCTATACTTGTGGGTCATCAATGACCCAGATGCAGATCGACAAGGCCCCGCTGGATCTCCCTGAGCTCCCTTGCCTCCTCACCGGAAGACGTCGCCGCCGGGAATGGATTCGCCAACGCCGGCTCGGCGGTGGAGGACGGGAATGGATAAGCCCATGGTGCCCGGTGATGATTGCCGGGGGGTTTACGTAAAAATGAAACATTTTTCAACTTAAGAAATGACTACGGTTGAATTCCCAGAAACAGAGGAACTTTTCTGCAAATTTGCTGACGAGTACGGCTAGAAGCGATAGCCGCTTTATTATTGGGTAAAGATACAATTGCTAACCGATATGAATTTTCTAGGATCATTATAAGTGTGGCACTAACACAGAATTCTCATCGTCGTTATTAAAAACTATATCTACACCCAATATTGCATAGTTTTCCGACAACTTCTACTAGCCACCCCTCTGAACCCCTTTTGCCTTCTATGTAGCTATACGTGATGAGATACAAGAAAAAATGTTTGTGTTGAGCGAATCAAAGCTTGAATTGGTTTAGCTCGAACACTATTGGACGCCAATACCATCACTATTTTTTAAGATCCACATATTGCATCATGCGATCCAATGCATACGCATTTGTGGATCTTTATCTCTTTATGAGTATCGGGACATGCCTAAAGTAGAAAAAACCCTTTGAATTTGTTAGAAATTACACAAGATATTAGTATGCTGAGAAAACAATGAGAATGAAGTATACTATTTTTTTTTGTGGGGGTGAGAATGAAATATACTACGTAGATACAAAGCTTCAAGGGAACGTCAGAGGAAGAGAGATGTTATGCTCCTCTTTAGCCCATGATAGCCTACAAGGACTCAACTGTAATTATCTATCCCAATTTCAGCCCACAGGACAAGGACAAGATTGTAATTCCATCTTTGCAGAAAGGACCTGCTATTTTCCGGGTGCGCGTGAGCACGAGCCCAAATCGGCGACCATTCCCTGCGCCCAAACCCTAGCCGCACGGCCAGATCGTCGGCGTCCCCAGTAGCCCCACCCCACCCGCCGTCTTCCCCGCTCGACTCGGCCTCGCTTCTCACGTGCCGGTTCGGTAACCCTAGCGCGGCGCCGGCGGCCGGCGTGCCCGGCAGCAGGCTTCGGCGCCGCGTGGGCCGCTGGGGCAAGCTGCAGTTGCGAGGCGCGTGGCGGCGTCCAGCTCAAGCGAACAGTGGGGCAGTGTCAGGCGGAGCGGCAGCATCAGTCAAGCTCGAATTCAAGCTAAAGGTTTGACAGCAGGATCGACTGACTGATTATTCCATTCCGAGTTTTATTTTCTTTATGCTGGGGTGATCTTTACAGCAATGTGGATCTCTCCACCGACCAAGGACGAGGTAGCCAAAGTAACGATTGTATAATTCTAGGGAATTTGTGATTTAAAACGGTTCCTGGGATCATAAGATCTCAGAGTCGCAGCCAATAGTGTTGTGGTGGCTCATGAGCTTCCCACTCTAATGGCCATGGTTAACAAGATACTCCACTGTTTACCATATGTCTTTTTTTTATCAGATATTCACTCAATAGGAATTTCTTTTATAAAAAGTTCATTGCTTCACGAAAGGCCCCTAAATTTCTGTCCTGGCTCATGTGAATTTTAAACTTGTACTCCCTCCGTAAACTAATATAAGAGCGTTTAGATCACTAAAGTAGTTATCTAAACGCTCTTATATTAGTTTACAGAGGGAGTACATGATATGTAGCATTGTATTTTTACTAATGGTGAATTATTAATCCATTCCACCCCATCCAGATGGCTGCAACTGTACAAAATACTGAACCATCGGATACTTGCGATGTCTCTGTCAACAAAAATATTTTGTAAGAAGCTCAGGGCTGAAGAGAATCAAATATGTTTCCTTACCAGTCATAGGCTTGCATATTGTGAGGTAGGGGAATGATGGCACCATGCATGGGAAACATTTAATAGATTAGAGATTATACCTTAGCCCTCCAAGCACCATTAGTTTACTATTTGCAACCAAATCAAAGTTAATCAAAACTAGCTAGGGATTGTATATCTGAAAAGTTAAATTTGTTGGGAGGGTCCTGTATTGGTAAAGTGTTATATCGTACATGTGAAGCACTCGATAATTGAATTTGCTCTTAATTATTAATCAACCGAACTGTAATACAATTTATTAGGATAAACTGTCTTAAGGGCAGCCCCAGTGCTCCAGCCTGGACTGTGTCTAAATCATACCATGTAGGATTTTATTTGACGTTGAGGGGTAATTAAAGGAGAGAGGAAGGAAGACTGTATCCTCAACATGATACAACTCTTTTCAGCGAACCCGAGGCGTAATAATATCCATCTTGATCCGGTGCGCCCCATTCTCTCACCTCTTAAGCCTTTCTGCTCCATGACTACGCCACCATTTGCTCCTCGGGGTAGCCTTGCTTGTGGCTCCCACCAGTAGCCGATGTTTTTCCCTTTGGCCCAAGATGCGGTCACCATCGTCTCCCCTTTGTCCCAAGCCACTGCAGTCATCACATCGTCGCCCAAGCGACCATAGTCTTGCATCTCGTCATCCAAGCTGCCACCGTGCGGCCACCAGTTTTGCCGCTTGCCTGCTCGAGTAGCTCCTTGCAGACGACGCTCGATCCCGGGAACAAGCTGTAGTGGCACTGCCATCCAGGACATTCTCCGTCCGCAACCCTCCTTTACGCACCCTTCAGATATCTAAGCTCGGCGGTTGTCGGAGCCGGGCTCCTTCACTGGCTGACACCAGGAGCTCCTTGTCAATCAGCAGTGCTGCAGGCAGTGACGGAGCTTCTTTGAAGCAAAACTGGGTTGTGGCCTGCCCAGTTTTGCTGCAAAATAGTGGGCTTAAGAGGAAAACTGGGCCACGAGGGAAAGCTCTGCTCTAGTTTGGCCTGTCCACCCCTTGACTGTAGCTTTGCCGCTGCCTGCAGTGGCGTTGAGGGCTGCGCAGGTAGCCGCATTTTGGGCGACAAGGTCATCGACGCGCTCCTTGCTGATCTCACTGAAATCAATTTGGACCTCATCGCTCACCATGAGTCAAGTGCATATGACTAGTTACTTCCATTGTTCTTCTTGGAATGGAAGCAGAGTGGAGTCATTTGTGGACCATCGGTTCATTTGTTCAATTGATTTTGCAGATTCTATGTTTGGTATCAGCCATTATGAATTTGCAGAAGCTGATTTTAGATATTTTTAGTGTGCACAGTTGTATGATTTGAGAAGGCGGGTTGCAAATGCTTACTGCTTTCTCTGAAATGTGGGCAGATGGTTCCGTGAAATCTAACAAGATCTATCCGAGTGGTTCCATATTTTTAAGAGAATCATGTTTGGATGATATTTACGGAAAACCATATCGGGCGTTTCAATTGTCAATTTGTTCTAGAGCGGTAGATGAAGAAGCATTGTGAGAGCATGCAATTTTCAGTTATTTTTTCTTGTTATGGTTATTTGCGTAATTGGGCAACTCATTTTTGAGTACTCGCGTGTGGCTAGTTTCACACCACAAACAGACCACCAAGTTGAGATGATACTATTAATCACAAACCAAGTTAAATAGATATAACATTCAAGATGCAAACTACTCTAGTAGTTGTATCTAAGCACCTATTGAAAGTATGAGCTACATCTTTAGATACCTGGGACTGCCCTAAAGCTAATAGCCCTAAAGATTGATTATTTTCTTATTTGTTTTGACTGTTCAAACAATATTGAAGCTTGTCAAACTCACTCAAATCAATGTTCGATTTTCTATGCCATGCAGGCTATTTTTCTATTATTTCTAGTTGGCTCTTTTAATAACCTGCTATTTCTGTCTCATATTTTCTTAACAATTTACTCCCTCCGTCCCATAATATAAGAGCGTTTTGACACTACACTAGTGTAAAAAACACTCTTATATTATGGGACGGAGGGAGTACTTGGCACATCGGTAAAGCTGTTGCCTTGTGCAGTGGCGGAGCTTCACCAGCAAACTTGGGCGGGCCAGTACAAAGGATGCTCAACTAATATTTTCAGCATGGTTCAATTTATTCCCAATCTCCATTATATTTGCAATGGGCTGGGCGGGCCATGGCCTATTTTGCTAACACATAGCTCCGCCAGTGGCCTTGTGACCATGAGGTCATGGGTTCGAGTCCTGGAAACAGCCTCTTGTAGAAGTGTAGGGAAATGCTGCATACAAAAGACCCAAAGTGGTCGGATCCTTCCCTGGACTCTGCGCAAGTGGGAGCTACGTGCACCGGGCTGCCCCTTTTATTTTTCTTAACAATCTACGATTGAAGTTTGATGAGCAAGTTTATCACTGGGCAATATTGAGCACATTTATTTCTTGAACTTGAAGCCTTTTCTTTTAACGGGTTAAATACATACCAACTGAGCAAAAAGGAAAATTGAAACTGTCATAATTGGCTCCCAGTGTAGGCTAACTAGGCTGCCTTTGGCATCGAGGTGGATTATGATGATCCGACATTCCTAACTAGCTCTTGCCTATTTTTTTCATTTGGCTATCAAACCTGTTTCTGCTCTTGTGGCCATTTTCCCACATCAGATTTTAAAATAGCCATGATTCAGCAACCACAAACAGATCCTTATTAAGTGTAAATCTTGTGAATTTTGCAGATCATCTTAGGGATCTTTGGATTGGCTATATCATCTTAGGAAGGAGTAGGCCATGGGGAGCAGACAAATTGTTGCTGTTCTTCAACTAGGTGGAGTATTCGCAACTGATGATGACGGGCATATGACCTATTCTGGTGGAGAGGCACATGCGATGCTTGTGAAAAGTGGTTGGACTTTTAAAGCGTTTAAACATGAGATATCTTCAACACTCAATAACCTCAAGCTTGATTCCTATGCATTCAAATACTTCCTTCCAAAAAATAATAAGACTTTGATTTCAATCTCCAATGACAAAGACCTTAAGCGCATGGTTGAATTCCATGCGGACTCGGAGACGACAGACATCTACGTCATTAAGAAAGTTGACAACAGGTAACCTTCTGACTGATATAAATACCCCTCTAAGCGTATTCTAAAAGTGACATGAGATATATTTACAGGGTAAAGAGCTCTGTACCAGACTCCAGCGCTCCTGCAGATTCTGCTATAATAGGGACTACTCCAGATGGATCTAAGCGGCAAAAGATATGTGCAAGTTGGGAGAACACAATCACTGGAGTTGGCCAAGTATTTGAGGGTCCAAAGGAATTTCGTGATGCATTGCACAAGTATGCCATTGCACATAGGTTCCATTACAGATTTGTCAAGAATGACTCTTCTCGTGTCACTGTGGAATGTACTGATGAAGGATGTCCCTGGCGCATACATGCTTCCAAATCTTCTGCAAATCAGGAGTTCATGATCAAGAAAGTGGTTGGGGGCCATACATGTGAATCAGAGACAGTCAAAAGTAATCGGCTAGCTTCTCAAAAATGGGTTGCTAGTGTTATCAAGGAAAAATTACGTGACAGTCCAAACTACAGGCCAAGAGATATTGCAAATGATCTCCAGCGTGAATACGGACTAAGCCTGAACTATTCTCAAGCTTGGCGAGGCAAATTAATAGCTCGAAAAGAACTTTACAGCCCACATGAAGAGGCATGTAATCAGTTACCTTGGTTTCGTGATAGAATTTTCGCAACAAACCCTGGGAGTATGGCAACAGTAGAGGCATTGGAAGGTTCAAAGTTCCGCTTCTTTGTTGCATTCCATGCCTCCCTTCATGGTTTTGAGAATGGTTGCAGGCCTCTTCTATTTCTTGACGTGATAACTGTGAAACCAAATAAGCATTGGAAACTATTAGGTGCTACTTCTGTTGATGGTGAAGGCGCTGTCTTTCCTGTTGCATTATCTGTAGTGAATGATGAGAGTCAAGAAAATTGGCATTGGTTTCTTGAACAGCTAAAGGCATCATTGCCTATGCCTGGAGACATAACATTCATATCAAATGGCAGAAGTGGTCTGTGGGATGATGTTTCTCTAATATTTCCAGATAGTTATCATGGATACAACGTTAACTTTTTCATTGAAGAATTTAAAACAAAATTGGATGACAGCTGGAGTGAAGAAGTAAAAGATATAATGGTCGACCATCTTAAGGATGCCATATATTCGTGCAGAGTTGATGAATTCAATCATTATCTTGATCTCATCAAAGCTGAGTCTGATAAGCTTGCTGAATGGCTTATGGAGACTAAACCTGAGCGGTGGTCAGATGCGTTATTCAAAGGGTCACGTCTTGGCCAATACACGTGCAATATTTCTGAGACAATTGCGGAGTGGATCCCCAACAGATATGAGCTCCCGGTAGTGCAGCTGCTTGATACAATCAGATGCAACCTGATGGAAATGCTCTATATACGCAGGGAATCTTCCAATACATGGTCAGAAGTATTAACACCATCAGCGAATCAGAAACTTCAGGAAGAGATGAACAAAGCTCTTTCACTCAGTGTTGTTTGCTCAACTGAAAATGATGGAAACAATAATGTGTTTGAAGTATGTGATGGTTCGGTCTATACGGTCAACATTGATACATGGGAGTGCACCTGCAGAAAGTGGCATGTATCTGGAATTCCTTGCTGTCATGCCATTGCTGTGTTTGAGCAAACTGATCAGAATCCAGTCGAGTACTGTGCCAAGTATTTCAGAAGAGATTACTACCGCATGACTTATGCCATGCCAATCAACCCGATACCTGATGTCATTGTACCTCCTGCGTCAACTGACCTAACGCAAAACATGGGATTGCAACCATGCCCTATTCTAGCCCGCCGCCAAGTTGGCCGACCAAAGGAAAAGCCAGCTGATCCTCGTATTGCAATTAAAAGGGCGGTGCGCTGCAGCAGGTGCAAGGGCTATGGGCACAACAAAGCAACTTGCAAAGTCCCTATCACAACATAAGTTGTACTTGCTGTTATCAGTTCTCAGATGTACATTATGTTGATAGTTGCTTTTCTTCTCCTTAATGAACTCTAGTGGCACCTTTATATGAAAAAAAATTCATTGTTCATCTGTCAGTGTGCGGAACATTACCTTGTCTGTGTGGATCATAGCCCGAAACGTGTTGTACAGCTGCTGTGCGGCATCATTGGATATTTAGATGAAACATTTCGTAGTGGGCGGCATGTGGAAAGATTTTGAAGGTTGTGTCAACTGATGCACAATGTTATCTATCTTCCTTTGTTCCCCCCCCCCCCCTTCGGGCCTGATTTGCATGGTGGTTTGCCACACCAAAAAGTTGTTCTTTACGTTTCCTTTTGGTGACCTGAAGCAAATCATTATCTTCTCACAAGAGGGGTGGGTTTGACCAGTAATTCAGGTTATATGATATCATATGATTCATATGTGAAATATATGTATACAGGGTGGGTTTGACCAGTAATTCAGGTTATAAGATATCATGGGATTCATATGTGAAATATATGTATACAAGGAAGCAATTTGTGTAGCACTAACTACACCACAGTATAAACTCAACTGGTTCTTCAAGAAATATCCCTTCTATGCAAAATTCGTCATCTGTTGTGGAATTCGGTTCATTCATTCACTGGGCCAAATTTTTACTCTCCAACAATAGCCAAAGCGGGAAATCGTCAAGTTATATGTGCAGAAGTTTTTTTGGTGGCGTATTTCAGGAAGAGATATTTTCTCCAAAAAAATACAAATATTGTGGAACATGGAAAATGTTGTTGCGCAAAGTGCAATCTTATGCAGTTTGTGACTTGGTTGGGAGATTTTCAGAGTAAACATGTTTTGCAACATCTAAACCATATTTCTATTTCTCGCTCATTGTGGGAGATACAGAACCACTGAGCCCATGACGGCCCAATTAAGGTTTGAGGAGTGCCTCCCCTAACACTAGGCGGCTAGAGCAAACTTTTTCCTCCAGACTTCACCGGCAAGCCCTTGGATGTGCCTCCCCTCTGCCTACCGCTCTGAATCTCGATGCCTCCGCTCCGCTTAGTAGTTTAGGTTCACCCTTCGACACCACACTTTCAATCGAGAAGAGGACCCAAGCAGGTTTGGTCCTCTTTCTCTGATGTGTCCTTAGTATCCACTACCCTCCCTCGTGAAAGACCATGTGACCATCGGATTCACCTCACGATAGTTAACCGGTGAATCAATGGCCTTGTATTCACACCACCGGATGTTGAAGCCATAATCAAGGAGTTACTCTAGAATGGTACTCTACAACTTAGTTCATGCCTCAGAGGCTCCACCGATAAGTCCGTCGAACAGGGAAGAAGAGGGGGTACTCAGGCGGCGGCATGTAATTAAGTTGTGGCAGTGGCGGCGACTATGGTTGGGTGGAAAGCTAACTGTCATCATCATCCACCAGGTAACAAACCATGTTTAATATGTGTCCATTTGCTTGAAACTAATAATCCCTCATCTAGAGGCGCTTCTTGGGGCTTGTTGAACTAGGGCTGAGCATGCCAACAAACTGCTAAAGGTTAGTGATGACAATGTGGATTATGTGATCATATGAGAAAATTGATGGATGACAATGCTGTCAACGATGTGGTTTATGTGATCTATAGAGAATATGTGAAACTTGATGGTTATGTGGTCTATAGAGAATATGTGAAACTTGATGGATGGCAACGCTGTCAACAAGGAGGCAGGTAGATGGCCACTTGACGGATCAAATGCAGTTTTTCAGAAAGTAGAAATTGTTAGGAATGAGCAACTGTATTCTCAGGAGGGCCAAGGGCCAGTACATATACATGTGTACAATGGGGATAAACCGAAAAGAGAGACTATACACATCTAATACATCTAACACCTCCCCTCAAACTCATGATGGATCAACCACACTGAGTTTGGAGAGAAAGAACATGTGCTCGCAACTCAGCCTCTGTACTCGAGCGAGAAACTACAGTCTGTTTCTTTGTCTTTCAAGCAATCAGAGAGCCACCAAGAAAAACACAGTAAGCAAACAGTGAACGTCGATCAGAGGGATCACTAGCCCAGGTAGCATCCAAGTAGGCCTGGAGCTCGAGAGAGCTGGAGCGGGGAAAGAAGAGGCGCTGAGAGATCATGCCATGAAGATATCGTAGAACACGGAGGAGATGACTATAGTGGACAGAGGTGGGGGCTGAAACAAACTGATTCAGGATGTGGACAGGATAGGAGATGTCAGGACGCGTAACAACAAGATAGACAAGACTGCCAACGAGGTGACGATAGTGAGTGGGATTAGGAAGAGGGTCACCATCAGAGGCACGAGCTGAACGTTGAGCTCCATAGGAGTCACAACTGTGCGCTCATCACCGAGAGCAGCGCGAGAGAGAAGATCCTGAATATATTTTTCTTGGGAGATGTAGAAGCCATCAGAGGTCGAGAAGATCTCAATCCCAAGAAAATAGCGAAGTGGACCAAGATCAGTCATGAGGAACTGGTCGCGAAGGCGAGCCTTAACAAAGGCAATGTAGTTAGAGTCATCACCAGTGATGATCATGTCATCAACATAGAGAAGGAGAAGAGTCCGACCACGAGGAGACGTGTGAACGAACAAAGTGGGATCATGATCACTGGGCGAGAAGCCCGCGGTAGTCACGACAGAGGCGAACCGCTCGAACCAGGCACGAGGGGCCTGTTTAAGACCATAGAGAGAGCGGCGAAGGCAGCAGACCAAACCATCAGGAACAGAGTACCCTGGGGGTGGCTGCATATAAACCTCCTCACGCAACTCACCATTGATAAAGGCGTTCTGAACGTTAAGCTGAGAGACAGACCAATGACGAACAAAAGCGACAACAAGGAGAGTGCGGACAGTGGTCATGTGGGCCACAGGAGCGAATGTCTCATCATAATCGCGTCCCTGTTCCTGTTGAAAACCACGAGCCACAAGACGAGCTTTGTAGCGCTCAAGAGAACCATCAGAGCGAGTCTTAATCTTATAGACCCACTTGCATGTGATGGTACGAACACCAGAAGGAAGGGAAACCAGATCCCACGTGCCAGAACGCTCAAGGGCAGCAAGCTCCTGGGCCATCGCAAGCTGCCATTCAGGCTGAGTCAGGGCAGCCTGATAGGAAGTCGACTCAGCAACAACAGAGAGGCCGTACTTGGCAGGAGAGTAGCGATCAAGAGGGGGTCGAGGTCGAGCACGGAGATTATGAACTAGTGGAGGCGTGGAAGGAGGAACATCGGAAGTGGAAGATGTGTCAGGAGAGTCATCCTCAACACGAGGGCGGCGAGTGTAGTGGAGAGGAAAAGGAGAGAGAGGCCGATGGATCGGAGAGGATGGTGGAGAGGAGGATGGGAGGATTGTGGTGTCGGTGGCATGAGAGGAAGAGTGAGACGGGTCGGAGGAAGGGGAGAGACCTGAGGCACAGAGGAGGATGTATCAGGAAGGAGAAGGAAAGAAATATCGTCCACAGAGAAACTCGAGGAGGAAGGGCGGGGGTAGTAAGAGCGAGACTCATCAAAGATCACATCACGCGAGATGCGCAAGCGACGACCAATAGGGTCCCAACAGCGATAGCCCTTGTGCTCATCAATGTAGCCAAGGAAAACACACTCAACCGACTGAGCAGTCAGTTTGGTGCATTCTCGCGGGGCAAGCAGGACATAGCACACACATCCAAACATACGAAGAGCGGAGTAGTCAGGAGATCGACCAGTGAGACACTCCATAGGAAACCACCCTGCAGAGCAGTCGAGGGCTGAATGTTGATGAGATAGGTGGATGCAGAAACAGCCTCAACCCAAAAGTGGGGTGGAAGAGAGGCGGCAATCATCAGCGCACGGGCCGTCTCAAGAAGATGACGATGCTTACGTTCAACAATGCCATTCTGAGCATGAGCACCAGGACATGAGAACTGGACAAGAGTACCCTGTTCCGCGAGAAAACCACGCAACAGCCGAGAGATATACTCTCCAGCGGAGTCAGCACGAAAAGTACGAATGGGCATAGAAAACTGGGTGTGAACCATGGCAGCAAATCGTTTGTATGTAGAGAGAACCTCGCTACGAGATTTCATGAAGTAGAGCCAAGTGTAGCGAGAGAAATCATCAGTAAATAAAACATAGTAGCGATGCCCACCTTTCGAATCAAAGGGAGCAGGACCCCAGACATCAGAATGAACTAAGTCAAAAGGATGCTGAGATACAGACTCACTGGTAGGATAAGGTAACTGGGTCTGTTTGCCAAGTCTGCCACCATTACAATGTAAGGAGACATCTCCAGATACAGACCCTAAGAGGCCCTGACAAACTAAAGAAGACAAGCGAGAGCCACAAATGTGACCAAGGCGATGATGCCACTGCTAGAAGGACGCAGACGAAGAGGCATCAAGAGCATGAGAGCTGACAGAAGTGATGGCAGTGGAAGGAACACAAAGCTAGTCAACCTCCCAAAGGCCCTCTGACTCACGGCGCCGGGGGCCAGCACCAACCAAAGCCTTGGTGCGACGATCCTGAATGGAGCAAGAGTCGGTGTCAAGAATCGAAATGAATGGAAGATGCCTCTGGAACTTTTTGGTTCTTTTTTGGGGTGACACGACAACCAGAATCAGTAAGTTGGGCAGCGGAAAAAAGATTCGTGGTAAGACGAGGAACATGAGAAACACTAGGAACAGAAAAAGATGGAGTAGAAAGAATGCCACGACTAGCAACAGGAAGAGGTGTGTCATCGGCAGTGAGAACATTAAGAGGAAAATCAAGAGGTCGAAGGGAAGATAAAGCAGAAGAATTAGAGGACATATGAAATGAAGCTCCAGAATCTAGAACCCACGAGGATCTACCTGACTGAGTAGGCTCCGGTGGGGGCGGAGTGGTGATGGCAGTCACAACAGCAACAGAACCCGTCGAGGAAGAACCAGAGGAAGCCAGCATGCGCTTGAGTCGCATAATATCCTGGTTAGTGAGTGACGGAGTCGAGGGAGATGCATGAGTCCCACTGGAAGAAGAGCGCCTCTGGTCTCACTGTTTCTGGCGGCAATCAGACTCTGGGAGACCTTGCCTAGAGCAGTAGCCACAGAAAGTGTCACGGCACGACCGACCCTTCTCAGCATAAGGGGGGCGACCCACCCCGCTGAAGGTGTGGGCAGAAGCGGTGGAGTGGTGAGACGAGCAGACGACACAAGAGCTCGAGCAGCCAACACAGAGGGAATCGCAAGCAGCCCAGCAGAACGGAGGCGGGTCTCCTCAGCACGAAGCTCAGCAAGCACCTCCGAGATAGGAACACGACCACGAGCAAGCAAGTGAGCGCGTCGAGGCTCAAACTCGAAATGGAGGCGAGATAAGAACCCATGGACACGCTGAAACTCCAAGTCGGACCTCATAGTCTGGCAGCAACGGCAAGTTCCACAAACAACTGTCCGAAGAGAGTCAAGCTGGCGCCAGATGGCAGAACTCTGTGTGTAGAACTCATCAACAGAAGAGTCACCCTGCTAAAGAGCGTGCTCCTGACGCACCACAGATAGGTAGAGTGCATCACCAGAGGGCTGATAGCGCTGACAGAGGTAATACCACATGGCTGTAACTGTGCCAAGTCCAATGAACTCCGAAGCAAACTGAGGGAGGACACTCGCTGTGAGAACAACAGCAACACGAGCATCATCATTGCACCACTGAGTGTAAGCAGACAGATCATCACGGTACACAGAGAGAGCATGTGAATAAGCGGATACCTGCTGGTCATAAAGTATCAACCGCAGCATCATCGAGAGCCTTGGCTGCATCCCGGTCAGCCTGAGAAGCATCAACAGCAAGGACCGGTGGCACCGGGGGTATTGGGGCCACAGGCGCAACAGGGCATGGCGGACAAGGGACCTCGCCAGAGAGAACACCCCACAGGAGAAGACCGCGCATGTGGATACGCATGAAGCCCGCAAACTCAGCATAGTTGGTGCCATCGAAGATCACCGAGCACCGAGGAACAATAACGTAGCCCGAAGAAGACATGAGGAACTCTTTGTTTTTTTGGTCAACTGCTACAGTGCCCGATCTGGATCGGGCACTGGCTGGAGGCGGCCCGCACGCAGCAGGCAGCCGGGCAAGGCAGGGCAGCGCCGGGGGCGGCGGTGGCCGGGCGAGGCCACGCAACAGCCGTGGGCGACGGCGCAGCAGCCGAGGGCGGCGGCGGCAGCGACCGGTCAAGGCAGGCGGCTTCGGCCGGTCGAGGCGGGCCGTGGCGGCAGCAGCCGGACGAGGAGGAAGAGCAGCAGCAGCCGGCGGGTCAGGCGACGACGGCGGCTGGCGGACGAGGAGACGGGGACGGCCAGCGCGGGCAGAAACGAGGAGGCCCGCGACGGGCGAGGACATCGGGGGCGTCAGCGGCGATCGAGGATGGCCAGCGACGGGCGAGCGTCAGATTCCGACGGGGACAGACGGCGACGAGGGAGCGCCCGGAGTTGCATCGGGCGGGAGCGGGAGAGAGGCTAACCTAAGCATCTGACACCATGTTAGAAATGAGCAACTGTATTCTCAAGAGGGCCAAGGGGCAGTACATATACATGTGTACAATGGGGATAAACCAAAAAAAGAGACTATACACATCTAATACATCTAACAAAAATCACATTATGGACTGAAAGGATTTGTTGGTTGACTGAACTAAAAAGATCACAACTTCTGGATTAGAAACTTCATCTACAACTGATAAAACTGAAAAGTGCATCCGATTTTAGTGCCATCATAATATAAATCGGACCAAACTTTCCTACGGCTACCCACATGTTCCACAACTACATACGTCAAGTTCAAAGTAATTGATAAAATGCATTTTTTTCAAAGGATTTATTGGTTGAGTATATTTCAACTTACAAGACCACATTTTCTGGTATAGGAACTTCATCTACAACTGACAAAATTGAAAAGTGCATCCGAATCCAGTACCATATAGCAATATAAAATCTGACCAAACTTTATCATACATGCTACCAATACAGTGACAACATTCCAAATGATGATGCATGACGAGTTAAATCCTTCTCAAAAGATATTGGAAATTCAAAAAACAACAATTATGATAGACGGTGTGGTAACAAACTACATCTCCATAGATTGTTATGCTGTCTTCGCCATGTAGATGTAATCAAGCCCATGAGTGGAGAGAGACCTGAGAATATGTGATGAGATTAATGGTCGAAATATATATCAACTAACCTATACAAGACATATATGCCAAGAAAAATCAACTTTGTTGGATGATTCAAGTTCTAAAAATAGCGTAACAATATCAAGGAGAGCTATGAAGGAAACAGCTCATCAATTGGGGTTTCAGTTTTGTCAATTTGGCAGGATGGCAGAAATTATCAAATGACACATCGAGAGCATATAGAATGCAATGTCCTTTGCTACACTTGAAAATTAAATAAAAAAGCCTTGTAAGAGTTTGAGAGCATTTGTACTTGAACGATCACGAATGACACGGGTGTTTAAATGTCCAGAGAATTTTGGAACAATTGTTCGTATACACTTGATGAATATGTCAAAACCATGCAAATACACAAAGTGATAAGGGAAAGAACAAGTTTACAAATTTGAATCAAGGCAATAATAGTTGATCAACTAAATATTCATTAAACATGCAGGAAACATGCAACGACAACGACGTAGATTGTAACAATACTATAATGCTTGAACCTAATGAACCACTGAGTAGTGAAACAAATATTACCGAAATCAAATCAAATCAAATTTATCTAATACCTGAGGGGATACTCAAAAGATCACCCCACATCTAGCAGGTACAATGTACTTCACGCTTCCTTGGTGATCATTTCTCTTGGCCAAGCCAGCACCCTCTCCTCTCTTGGCCAAGTCAGCACCCTCTCCTCTCTTGGCCAAACCATCTCCCTCTCCTCCCTTGGCCAAACCAGCAGGCATTCTTGCACCATCCAATTTTGCTTGAATAGGAGAATCACCAGGGCACTGAAAGCGAACAATAACACTTCAGTAACATTACTAACAAATACCAACCACACAAGATATAACATTACCTCATATATAAATCTTATCTTAGCCTCCCCCTTCGCCAACATATCCTTCTCCGCCTCCAACCAATCCTGCTTACTCCGGATGTATACAGGTACATCCGGTTCCAAGAAAGGAATATGATTCATACCACGACATTGCATGAATGGGGTAGAGTGGCCACCTTTGTATTTATCAGCATCAACAGGGTGCTTCAAATCATACTCCCCGTACTTGGTACAACCTGAGCATCGGCCTTAGGCAAAACAAAAACATGCAGACAGTCACTACATATTTAGATACAAAATGTAGTAAAGCTCAAGGACCAGTGGGTTAAAACATGCTTTGAACTCGCTCTCTCCCCTATTCCAAACTTCCTGGCTGATGTAAGACTATGTATTTCCGTTCTAGTAATGGAAAGGGGGAAAGCCCGGTTCAAAAAAAAAGTGGGTGAGATGAAGGGCAACCAAAAGGCTAACCAAATTAATGTGACCTAAAACTCTATAAAGAAAATAATCTAAGGTAAAAGGAATACCATTGATTTGTTATTTAATTACCAAATAACTAGCCAGGAGAAAGAAAACATGTGTAGACGATTACTATATGGCTGGGCATGAACTAGCTTAGATTAAAACTGTAGTAAAGCTCAAGGAAACTGGATGAGATGATCAGAAACATGACACAAGGGGCAACCAAACAGGCCGGCCAAATAAATGTGACCCCAAATTGAGCAGAACATATCTAAGGTGGAAGAAATACCATTGATTTGTCATTTAATTACCAAAAAATAACCAAGCAAGCACAATAAAAACATGTGCATAAAGTGACTACATATGGCTGCGAATGAACTAGCTTAGACATTAAAACTATTGTAAAGCTCAAGGACAATGGATGAGATGAAGGAAAACATGACACACGGGGCAAACAAACAAATGTGAACCCAAACTGTATAAATAAAAAGAAGTTAATCTAAGGTGGAAGAAATACCATTGTCAAGAGGTTTAACCATACAGAAACAATTGAGCATGTATTCTTCATTTTCGCCTTCTATTCGTGTGATTTCACCAAAGAATAGATTGTCGATGCCACTGTGAAAACCAGCATCTCCTTTGGTTTTTGCAGTCAAATTGATATGATATAATTTGTTAATAAGGCCGCCCTCCTCCTCGTAAATTTGTCGGAAGCACACAAGATTATCAAGTTCATATGCAAGATCCTAAAAAGGAGGCATGGATTGTATTAGCAGTGAGTACATGAACAGAAGACCACCAATACAAGCCTTGTAATAGGACAGAGAGTGAGGGCGGGAGGAGGGAGAGAGATCAAACCCCCAAAAGATGGTGATCTTCATTGTATTTATCCAGTAAAGCTTGAACCAATAGGTTCATATTCCTACGTGCGGGATTGCCTTCGGACGACTTCTTCCTTGTGCCATCAGGCCAGTAGGCGATGTCACACTATAACCTCCGCCGACGATAGCCCATCACTGCACCTGGTTGAGGTTAGAAAACACTATATGTTAGTAGATTGTAATTTCTGAAATGCAGAAATCCATGGCAAAGTTGAGAAAAATCACATTATTGGAGAGCGCAGGCCATCAAGATGGCTTTCGATAGCCTTTTCAGCTTCCTCCAAGCTCCGGAATTGTCCCCCCCAGACGAGGATAGGTGTGGAAAGAACCCCCCAGATCTATTCTGACGAAAAACTGTATATGCCAACCAGGAGGTTTACGAGCCGAGATGAGTGGAGAGTGTGTTGATGTTGGTGAGACATCATGAGTTACCACCTTTGCCTGCTTGGAGGATGAGGAAGGGTACTCATACCTGAAGTGAAACATGGTCAGAAGGTTAGTAGACAACAAATTTTAATATTTGGAGATGAATAATTCATATAATTTGAAGGTTGGGAATAGATGTTTTTTGCACATGCCACATGCTCACGTCCGAAGTGGAGCACAAGGTTGATGAGTTGAAGAACAACTAAAGAAAGAAAAGAAAAAACTTTTATTCTTTATTTATTTATATACGAGAACCCTTCATCCTCTCATAATCATATTTGTTTACCTAACTAGTTTAATGCTGTGCGTTGCTACGGAACACAAAGAAAATATAAAAATATCATATATCCAACAAATTTATTATTTTTTTTGATGCGTCAACGGCGGGCTTACGCCGGCCTGAACCATATATTACCGAGACATAACAATTACAAGGAGTATCAGAGGGTTACAGGTGGGGGATTAGACAAAAGGAATTTAGAGGAAATCTCAGGGCTATAATCTCGCTGCAAGGTGAAATGACATTGTCCTCCAGTCTCTTAGTAGAGATTGCTTGTTGGGGTTTCTACACCTATTAGCCCATAGCTTTAGATCATCTGCCGCAGCTTTAGCAATGCAGTGGATGCCCCATATCTCGTTGGGAAACACTTTAGCATTACGTCTTTTCCAGGTATTCCAGAAGACAGCGATGATCACCGTAGAACGTACTTTATCATTTGTAGCTCCAAGCCGACTGTTTGTCCTCCCGTTGTGTAGACTCTGGAGCTCGTCCCAGAGTGGTCGCAGTAGATGACATTGAAGAAGCAGGTGGTTGATACTTTCACAAGCGCCACAGAAGGGGCACGCGTCCGAGGTAGCAATCGACCTCCGGAAGCGTCTTTCGTTAATGTAGACGCGGTCTTTCCTCGCCAGCCAACTGAAGATCCTGCACTTATTCGGCGTGTAGTTCTTCCAGATGGCCTTAGCTAGTTGGTCCACTGGCTGCGCTAGCCAGATTGTCGAGTAGGCCAGTTTGGTTGTGAGAGGCTTACCTCCCTGCCTGCAAATCCTCGTGTCCGGTATCTGAAAATTCAAGTGAACTGTTGCCAAAACATTACGCAGATCAACCAGTTCTTGTTCGGCCGCATGAGATAATTTGTTAGTTAAGGTTAGGTTGAGGTCCGGAGAAGCCATCACCCTTGCCACAGAGGAAGACTGTCTCATGCAATGGGAGTGAAGAGCCGGAAAACGGTTAGCCAAGGTGTTGATGGAGAAAGGTAACCAAAGATCAGCCCAAAACGAGGTGGATTGGCCATTGCCGACCGAGACCATGGTAATGGATCGAAAGAAATCCAGTCCTTTGAAAATGTCCTTCCAAACCGAAGTTTCATTGGTGCTCCCAGCCCCCAAGTCGTGGACTGGGGACCAGTCATATTTGTTGAGAAGGTAGTGAGGGGCAGCATTGATGCCCGTTTCATGAAGTTTGGATATATGTTTAAGCAACAGACACACGTTTAAGCGTTTGAGGGACGAGAAGCCAAGACCACCATTAGCAAACGGGGAGCATACCAGATCCCAAGCAACCTTACATTGTCCACCTGTGATCTTCTCCTGCCCGGCCCAGAAGAAAGCTCGACAACGCTTGTCAATCTCTTGGATCGTTCTGGCGGGAAGCAGCAAGGTGCTCATGGCATAAATGGGGAGGGCACGAAGGGCAGCCCGCACAAGGATGGCCCGACCAGCCAGAGAAAGAAGCAAGCCGCGCCAACCTGCGAAGCGCCTATCCACCTTGTCAATGATGAAGAAAAACGCCGATAGATTTAACTTGGAGGTAGAAAGAGGCAAACCCAGGTATGATTGGGGGAAAGAGGCGACCGGGCAGCCAAGAATTGCTGAGAGCTCTGCTGAAAGTTCAGGGTTGACATGGATGGGAGGGCAAAGGTGCTTTTATGATAGTTGATGGTTAGACCGGTAGCAGCTGAGAATTGGTCCAACAATTCTTTTAGATTATGAAGTTGAACAGGGTCCGCGGGAAGCACAATCAGAGTATCATCGCCATATTGGAGAACAGGGGAGCCATATTGGAGAACAGGGGAGGGAAGAGTATGATCGATCAGGTGAGAAAGCCTGCCTGATTCAGAAGCCTGAATGACTAGACGTTGGAGAACATCCGCAACAATAATGAAGAGATAGGGGGATATGGAGTCGCCTTGTCGTAGGCCACATCGACAAGGAAACCAGGGTCCTGGCTTACCATTGAGAAGGATGGCGGAGTTGCTCGAGGTGTTAAGATTTTTTATCCAAGAGATCCAAAGAGGTGGGAAGCCTTTTGCCTCCAAAATGGAGGAGAGAGCGTCCCAAGATATGGAGTCGAAAGCTTTGCGGAAATCAAGCTTGAGAACAAAGGCCGAAATTTTCCTTTTATGACAAGATTGAACTATATCGGCTGCATGTAAGAAGTTCTAGGCAATCCCTCGGCCTCGGATGAACCCTGTTTGACCGTGGTGAATGAGGTCAGGCATGAATTGTTGGGCTCTGTTTGCAAGGCATTTAGAGACGATTTTAACTGGGCAAATTTGGAGAGAAATCGGTCGATAGTTTCAGGTTTGGTAGTGCCGATGACTTTAGGGAGAAGCACGATATAGGCATTGGTAATGCGTTTGAGGTCTGCAGAGCACTTGTGAAATTCCGACAGAAGATCGAGAAGGTCTTTCTTAACAAGATTCCAATTAGACTTGAAAAAAGCAGGACCAAAACCATCAGGGTCTTTCTTAACAAGATTCCAACAAATTTATGGAACAACACACATAATATTTTTGATCTTCCATATTACCCACTGACCAATCCTAGGCACACGAAGAGCATTATGAACCAAATGTTTTTTGGAAGTGACGATATCTACAACCAAATATCTTTTATTTATTTATGGACAAAGCACAAGTATCTATCATGTATTATTGAACTTAAATATAAAAAAGGTATAGTTGAACTTGGAGGTCAAAATAAATCCTACAGTGATAGTAAGATATGAAAGGTTACATTGAACAGAAGTGATCTGACACCCACCTATAAAACATAGTCAGATTGTAATAATTCCCCAACTGAATATTTTCATATTGATCTTTTTATGCCAGAATGTTTTACAGCACCAGGGCCCGTGGTGTACTCTAGTACGCAGCTGTAGATCATCCTATAAACTTGGTGATGAACTGATTATGAACATGTGGTATAATTCTGTATGCAATGTCTAAAGTAGTACTACCAGGAACGCATCTTAGACCATGATGACCTCAATAAAAGAATAGAGAAATCTTAACTGGAAACCGTAATCTCGATCCACAAAGTCAAGACAAAATTAAACACACCAGAAGAAGAAATGAATGATCTGATGACAATAGGATGGATCTTAAAAATCGTACTGAATAATTAGCAACGGTGCTAGAGACTAGAAGGTAGTCTTACGTTCTACGGCGAGGACGAGGAGCGTTCAAGACTTGTCCGGATCTTTCCGCCTTTACGCTGTCCCACTCATGCATAGGATTGGAATAATTGGGGGGAAAGAGGGGCAGAGTCGGAAGATAAGAGGACAGATATGAGGAATAATCAAAGAGGACAGATGGTGCGCATGCACGTTTTAGATTTCAGGATCAAAGAGGGGCAAGAGATTGGAGAAGTCAATCGCACCACCACCAAACCTTCATCTGCCATCTTTTATATCTAAATAGCCAGACCTCACTATTAGGAATTATCTCACTTCTTAAGCCATATCATCCAAATTAATTTAGCCATTGGATATATTACTACTCCCTCCGTCTCGATGGATAAGTCATCTTAGGTTATGCATCGTAACCAAAACGGATAGAAAAACGAGAGAAATTAATGTTAATTTACTAACTAATACCATTGCATGCAATGAATTGACCAATGCATGTCGTGCTATTTTAGTCTCAAGTCATTAACCCCACTTATTTCATTGGTTGATTCCAAAAACAAGATGAAAGTTATTGCATCGCGCCTTAGTGTTTTGAGATTATTTGATTTTCGTAAGATAACTTATACACCGAGATAGAGGAAATAGATCGATCAATAATATGCGGATCTACACATTGAAAGCTGCTGCATCAACCACATGTAGTATTTGGCGTATGCATGCAAATTTATGTAGTCTATGAGTGTTTTAATCAAGGAAAAAAAATTAACGCATGCATGCAACTCATAGACTTATGCTCTAGTGCACTATGAATGACAAGTGAGACATACATGCATATTTTAATTTGTTTTCATCCAGTTTTAAACTTATACATAGAGATTTGGTAAAATACTAATAAACAAATAATCTCATTATAAGAAAAAAATTATTTCATACAAAATCCCGCAGCAACGCGCGGGACATCGTCTAGTTTTTATAGTCGGAGTACCAGCCGTTGCTAGCCTGCTATAGGGATTCAAAGGGCTCCATCTGAAGGAGAGGAGGTGTTGTGTTGTGCCGCACATTGGCTAAACCTGAAGAACAGCCGAGCTCTGGTTGCGATGGAGAGGGTACCCTATGGGCCATGAGTCGAAAGAATGGATGCATTTTATACTTTCTGTCATCTATAAGAGCATCTACAACGCACCTGTCTGTGAACGCATTCAGTCACCGATCAGACCGGAAAGAAAAGAGAAGGAAAAAAATGACTCAACTAAACCCCTCATATCATCTCTACACGCGTGAAATGTTCACTAACCCTTATATTAAAGACAAATGTAGGAAACATATGAGGGCTCACAGACGCGCGCGGTCATACCGTCACGTAGGACGTGACCCAACCCGGACCATCTTTTCTCTTTGTTTACTCATTCTTTTCTTTCTCTCTTTGCATCTCCATCAATCATGTGCAAGTGATCAGACATATAAAGAATCAATGAGGTGTATGCCTGCATTGATGGACAAATAAAGGTTCAAAATGAACACATCCAATCACTAATCAGGCGCATCCGCAGGTGGTTAGGGGTCAGATTTGCTAAGTCTGGATGTACATGCTCTAAACCACCTGTTTCAGTTTTATCAATTGAGATGGTCAAGAGGCAAGCACACCATCATCATCAACTTCGTTTTTTTTATAGGAAATAGAGATGATAAACTAACCATTAACTGGAACTTGATAGACTTTTTTTAAATAAAAAGTCGTGAACCCCTTTGATTAAAAAAGAAGTGTGACTAGAAATGAAGATAAGGTGCGAGAATTTGGCTATGTTGCTTGAGAGACCGTCGAGAGAGGGAAGGGTCGATAAAGGACCTACTGTGGAGGCTGTGGCCGATCGTAAGGGCTCGTCTGGTGTCGGAGGGTGACTTCCATGCATGCATCTGGCATGCTTGGTCTCAGGTGGTGGAGTTTGGAGTAGTCGCCCAAGTGTGTGTTACAGTATATGTGGCTTGCACCAACCCTTTCCATTAGTTCAGACTTTTGGTTGAGTTGGCTAGTGCATGAAGCTTAACATGGTATCAAAGACCAAGGTCTTGAGTTCAAGTTATGGTTTTCGCAATTTATCCAAAAATTGATGCTGCCCCCCTTTGTCCATGTATAGGCCTCTTGAGCCATACCTCTGAGTCTATCCACGTGTTGACTTTCCCCGTCACACGTGAGTGGGGGTGTTGAAGTGTACATGTGGATTGCCTAGCCCTTTCCATCAATTCAGACTTTTGGTTGCGTTGGCTAGTGCATGAAGCTTAACATGGTAATATCCAGACGAGTAACAGCTAGATAGACAAGACTTCCAACAAGATGACGATAACGCGTCGGATCAGGCAAGGAGTCACCATCAGTATCACGAAGGTGAACATTGAGCTCCATGGGAGTCTCAACAATGCGCTCATCAGTAAGAGTAGCACGAGCAAGAAGATCCTGTATATACTTTTCCTAGGATATAAAAAATCCATCAGAGGTAGAAGAGACTTCAATCCCAAGAAAGTAGCGAAGTGGTCCAAGATCAGACATAAGAAACTACTCACTAAGACGGGTCTTTACAAAGGCAATATACTCGGGGTCGTCGCCAGTGATGATCATGTCATCGACATAGAGAAGAAGAAGTGTCTCGTCCCTTCTACCTGCGTCCATCTTCCTCGAGTTTTTCAGTGGAGGATATCTCTTTCCTCATTTTTCCTGACACACCTATCACCCCCATCGAGCCTTTGTCTATTCGTCCTGCTAACTCTGCTTTCCCACCTATTGCCGATGATTTGCCGCCATCGTCTCCCACGGTTTCCTCATCTCACATGTCATCGGATTCTGCACCTTCATCCCCGCTGCCTTCTTTCTCTCCACCCCCTGATTCTACCTCGACGATTTCTCCTCGTATTCTTCCATCTTTTCCTCAGTATTATACTCGTCGATCACGTCATATGGATGCATCTACTGATGTGCACTCCTTCTCGTCTCAGCCTACCTATGGCTTGCATTCTCGTCCGCTTCTGCCTGTTGATCGCTATGGTTTTTCAACCGCTGAACACCCCCTCTCACGTGTGACGGGGAAGACAAGTCAACACGTGCAACCAGAAGAGAGCGACGACGCGCGATACTCACGTATGACTCAATATGCCTCTACGTGGACACAAAGGGAGGCTACCAGCAATTTTTTAAATAAATTGTGAAATCCAGGACTTGAACTCAAGACCTTAGCTTCGATACCATGTTAAGCTTCATGCACTAGCCACCGCAACCAAAAGTCCGAACTGATGAAAAAAGCTAGACAATCCATATATACACTTCAACAATGTGCATATCTCAAGAGTCGAGATATCTTGTTGCCATCGTTGTGAGGGTCAAGGATGTAGCTGCCATCAAGAAGAGAGACACCGGCGAGAGTGTTGCCTAGCCCGAGCGACTGGGGCGACTTCTCTGTAGAGATCACCATGCCCATGGTGTCGCGGGTCGACATGAGGGCGGCTGAGAGGTCTAGGGTTTGGAGTTTTTTTTAATGGATCTAGGGTTTGAAGATTGTGTTTTCTAGGAAGGCAATGGGAAATGGAAAAGAAAGAAACTTTCCTGCGGTGGGGTGGCGAAGGGAAGGAAGAAGGAGTGTGCGCTGTCCACGATCCATCTATAGACAAACCTGACCGAGCAAAGAACTCCGCTCCTAGACATCGCTTCATCGGGCATGTCTTCCCATCTATTTAGATGACGACTCAATTGACTTTCAGAAATGTTTATTGGCAATCAAGTTCTTATAGGTGAATAAACGACAGTATCACTGTATCACTGTGTTGGTCCAATTGCGGTATCTTTGAGATTTTATTGAATCTTGAATACAAATCATTGTGCCTATAATGTTTACGAGTATGAATAATTTTGTAGGTGTTTAAAAGAACAAGCGCGGTTTCTGTAACTCAAAAAAGAAAAAAAACACAATACAACGTACTTCTTTCGTTTCAAAATAAATGGCAATGATCTAGTACAAAATTTGTACTCGAGACGGAGGGAGTAGAACCTAAGACATCTGGTCCTGTGAAAGTGTCCACAGGGGACATTTTTGTAACATCCTCATACTTCCTCTCGAACATGAGAACTTAGTGCGACCACTAATTGCTCCAAGAAATAGCTCCCATCTTAGAATTCTCTAAAGTTCTAATTTTATCCAAATTCAAGAAAAATATTTTGTTGGTCAAGTCTATAGAAAAATGTCTTAACATACGTATGAAAATATATTTTATGAAACTATAACAAAAACTAATTTGTTGATGTATTGACACTTTTTCTAGACTTGGGCAAACTTAAACGGAGGTAGTATTTTCTTTTTGATGATCTGGCTACCTTGTATAAAGTGTTAGAGCTGCTGAATATTGTGTATAAAGAAAGGTTATAATTGAACACCAAGTCATAATGTGTGTAGACATGATATGAGCCGTATGCTCGAGGCCAGAATACTTTGACTTTCCCATCGAAGGGCACGCAATTCTAAACAGAATATAAACACGCCAGTAGATCATCGAGTAACCAAGGCATATTTTCTCTAACAGGCGACGCGATTATAGAGTATAACCAAGGCAGATTCAGGGCTTTCTTCGGAATAAAAAGTGTCCAAGAAACAGTAGATCGTCTCGAGATGAAGAAATTCATGACAAGAGAATGTTGGAGAGACGTACCGTGCAGGCAGCGACATGCTGGTTTTTCGCTTTCACCGCGAGGTTTGGGGTCACGCACACCGGCGCACGAATTAATTTAACTTGAGGCTAATATGCTGGCTTCGTGACAGTGCTAACGCGCAGCACTCTCCCTTTATACCGCGCAGAAAAGAGCGGAACATGACTCGGACATGGAAACGTTCTGCTACACGTATATAACTAGGAAACTACCCTAAAAAAAACTAGGAAACTAATTTTGTTGAAGCGAAACATCAGAACTTTACTAGTATATAATGTCCGTGCGTTGTCACGAGTCTTTTAAATTTTATGTGGTTGCATTTATAAACATAATGCATATTAAATATTACATGTATAAAAAATTATTTTTCTAATTTTCAGTCATGTGTTTTTAGTTTTGCGTCAGGCCGTTTTTATGACCATCGGATCTGCACAAATCATAGCACTGTTTTATTTAGAGAAAGTCTTAAAACAACTTAAACTCATAGAGTCAATTTGAATTAAAATCTGAACTTCCAATCCTTGAAATTAGCACTCCGTACTTTTCAGTCGCGGTCAATCCTAACCTTCCACCGATCTATACCTGTTTGGGACGCTGAGAAACAGATAATCCCTAGCGGGATCATAACTATGTCAGGCACATCTTCTCCCCATTTGAAGGAATTCCTCGGAAACCCCCACCTACATCACCATTCAATATTTCTTGCCCTACTATAGGCCAAACTACCTGAGCACTGGGTCCAATGTGAGTAGGATCACTCAGCCATGCTTCATAATTGGAAAAACGGGCACCATGAAAGTACATGCCACTCAACCAAAGAAAGATAATGGAAAGTTGCCCGAAATGAGCACTAAAAACTTTTCTAGAAATCTCCTCCAAATCACCAGTATGACTATCGAATCGTGAACATCAGCATGTAGGTTCCAGATCCAAGTGGTAGTATCAGGGCCCTTAGCTAGTGTTCTTGAGAAATGGCCGGACATGTACGACATGAATATCCACAACGTCAAGCATGGTGAGCTCTTCCTCCATTATGCCCATGGAGAGGCAACCACTGCTAAGTAACACCGTTAATATCTAGGACAAGTTAGCAATGTTGTTGATTCTTGGGTTTGCACGGGTGTGCGATAGAGAGAGTGAGGATGAATATGTAGATGACACGTGAGCATCACCTCTCAGACTGAGATTTTTCCCGCACGTGACAAACAGGTCTAAAGACGGGATTGGCTAGGATTGATAAGTACAGAGTGCTAATTTCAGGGATTGAGTCAATTGAGACATGAATTCAAGGTTTTTTAGACTTTTCTCTTTGGTTTATTCGCTCGCTCCCGTGTGTGTCCCCATGTGTGGCATGTGTCAGGTCTCAGTTGTTTTTCTTGTCGGGCTAACGGGCTGGGGCAGGAGGTCGGTCTGCATTGCTTCGCACCTGGATCCGTGTTCACCCACACGATTTTTTGAATTGTTTTTTCAGTGGTGGTTGGCGGCCCATATCAGAAATAATTTTGTATCAGAGAGAGAAGGGAAGGGGAGGAGAGGTGAAGGACGGCCACCACCGTCGGCCAACAGTGGCAAAAGGTTAGCTACAGGTCATGGAGTGCACGAAGCTGCCGCAACACAACCCTGGGAAGGGGGAGCCTAGATTTCGTGTTGGGGCAGGGGAAGGAGATAGGGAGGTACCGAGAGGAGGGAGGCAGAGATATTTTGCCAGTCCCATCATCAGTACTATTTCGCCGGTGATGTCAGAACCGTTCTTCACAGCCGTTCGGGCGGGAGGTATGGCTATTGTTAGTGCATCTAGTGCCCCTTAGTGATTTTGGTGTATTGAAGACTTACATGTTAAGGTACTAATGTGTTTGTGAGTGTACACATGCTCTATAAGTCGATGAGGAGTTTTGTATATCTGGAGTTTATCGACCCCTAAAAATGTATGTCTTCAGTTGAAGACTTTGGTGAAGACTTTGTGAAGACTTTGAAAATGAAGAAGTTGGTGTGACCTTGAAGATATGAACGAGGAATATGAAGCGTGAAGACTTTTGTTTTCGTAGTTTCATTTCCTTATTTGAGTCATAGGAAACACCGTACTGTTAAAGGGGGCCGAGGTAATACTAAGGAAAATTTCCAACTGATGCTCAACTCCAAAATCCTCAACCTATACAATCCTTCGAGTAAAGCCTTTGGAAATCTCTTACGTCTCAGACAAGTTCTTCAATGATAGAGACGAAGTTCTTCTGGTCTCTAAGGAAATTGATCTGACTGAGGAGTTAGGATTTCGCCAGTGCGAATTGCCTACAAGTGAGGAACATGATAAGCCTGAGGACTTTCATAGTTCGATATTCCGACCGTTGCTGTGCTTAGCGCCAGCTGTCCCCAATCATTCTTATCCACATAACGGTCATATCATTGGGGGCATTTATGTCTTATCATGTCAGGTTGCACCCTGTCTATAAATAGCCACCCACCACAACCACTAGTGGTTGGCTGCTCCGAGAGAGAACTGACACTTGTCATTTGAGAGCAACCCATCCTCCGAGGACTTTGAGAGAAAATCATCAGTGAGGAAAAACCCACAACCAAACCACCAAACCCATAGTGATTGAGCATCACTGAAGAAATTCCTGTGTGGATCCGACGCTTGTTACCTTTGAGGACTGTGCATCCTCCAGACGGTTAGGCGTCATGGTCTAGTGCTCCTGCAGTCAATTGGGGATCACGAAGTGACCTTGGTCTAGAGCATCCAGCAGTAAATTGTGGATCGCCGGGTGACCAGTTTGTGAGGGTTTTGGAAGTCTACCCTGAAGACTTATCACGAGTGTTGGGCGAGGACTGTGTGACCTTAGATCAAGGAGAATACGGTAAGGACTATGTGTCCTGGGACTGTGTGTCCTCTGGTTTAAATACCAGACCGCTCCAAACGAGATGTACGACTGTCACAGCAGTTGGAATTGGGTCATCAAACCATTGTCTTCATCGAGCTATCTGGTTCTATTTCCTCAACCCCTCTAATTCCTCATATACCTGTTGATGAAATTGATTGTTACTGTTTGAAGAATTTGACTGAAGACTTTCACAAATTCCTCACCTCAAATTCTTCAAGTTACCTTGTTCATCACTGCTTATCCTGCATCACGCTACTTACTATTTGTGCATGTTTCATTTCATCATGAAGACTATGCTGTTACTATGCTCCTCATGCACTTGAGTACTTATTCCGCTGCTAGTTATTCATCACTTTTCAAATTCCTCAAAGTTGAAATTCCTCAAGTGATGAATTTGTAAAAATCGCCTATTCGCCCCCCTCTAGTCGATATAATGCACTTTCAATTGGTATCAGAGCAGGTACTCCCTCGCTCTGTGTGATTTTGGTTTAACCACCTGGAGTTCTAGTTATGTCGACTGCAGATATGATCAAGGTTTCCATGGGGTGTCCTACCTTCGATGGGACAGACTACCCCTACTGGAAGAACAAGATGCGTATGCACCTTGAAGCTATTGACAACGATCTCTGGTACGTTGTGGAAAATGGTGTGCCCTCTGTCACTCCCACTGTTACTACTGCTGATGTGAAGAGATTCAAGCAACTTGATTCTCAAGCGAAGAATATCATCTATGGCCATCTGAGCGAAGGTCAGTATGGTAGAGTGAGTGCTTTGGAGTCTGCTAAGCTTATCTAGGATAGGCTGTCCAAAGTCAACGAAGGTGTTTCCACTCAACGTGACTCTCGTGTTGATGTTCTTCGCAATCTCTTCAACCTCTTCAAGAGACTTGACAATGAAAATGTTCAACAAACTTTTGATCGTCTCACTGCTATCTCCAATGAGCTTCAAGCACTGGGTGCCACCGATATCACTGATCATGAAGTGGTGAAGAAACTGCTAAGATCTCTTGACTCCTTATTCGATACTCTGGCTTTGATGATTCCAGAACGTGGAGACTACAAGTCACTTGATCCTGCTGATATTCTTGAGAGACTCAATACTCATGAATTCCAACAAGCTGAGAAGAAAGACCTCTACGGGCCAAGCTATGGAAGATCTCGTGCTCTGAAGGCAAAAGCAATTTCCTCATCCGAAGAAGATTCAGAAAGCAGCCTTGGTAACCCTGAAGAACTGAGTCAAGAACTGGCATAATCATCATTGCTCGTGAGTCAAGAACTGAGTCAAGAACGACTCTGACATCAGCAATGATGATTATGCTCCCACCTATTGCTTCATGGCAAAAGGCTGAAAGCTACACAAACATCATTCCTCATCTGAATCAAGTGAAGATGAATCTGATGAATATGTGAAACCTAGATATGCTAAACTTGTTAAAATTTCCACTAAGCAACAAAGTTCACTTGAAAAGCTTCAGAAAATGCTAGACAAAAGCGATGATGTGTTGAACTATGAAGTGGATCGGACTCAAACTCTGTCTGGCGATCTCAAAAGTCTCCAGACAAAGTATGATAACCTTCAGAGTCATCATAATGACCTCTTAGCCGATCATGAGAAGCTTTCTTATGAATTTCTTCAAAGAAAGCAAGATCTTGAGAAACTGAGGGTGTCACATGAGGATCTCCAAAGGGAAAACGATTCCTTACTGGCTCAACAGATCAGTACCGCTCAGGATGAATTTGTTCCACCTTGTTTGAAATGCATCGAACGTGAAACTGCTAATTCTTCACCTGAATGTTCAAATGTTCTATTGCTGCAAATTCTTCAACTATTCCCATGGTCTCAAATTCCTCATCTGAGGATACCACAAGTATCACTGATGACAATGCAGGGTTGAAGGAATTGTATGCGACAGGCATGTACAAAAGTCTCAAAGGGCATCAAACCCTTTGCGATGTCCTCAAAAAGCAGATTCTGAACAGGAACCCTAGGAAAGAGGGTATTGCCTTTGTGAGGAAACTCAATGCTGATGGATCCTACTGGACACCTGAGCAGTACCCCAAAACCTCATGGGTTGCTGCGGAAGGATCACCTGTAGATCCATCCACTTTATCTGGCTTTACTTGTGAAACTTCATATTCCTCTGATGAGTCACCAGACTCCAACTACAAATTCTTCAAAAATCAGAAAGGTGAAGTATTTGCTAGATTTGTTGGAACTAACTCCAGGAACGATTCTCCTATGAAGAAAATCTGGGTTCCCAAGAGCTACCTACAAAATCTTCAAGTGAATTTCCCCACGACATCACTCATGAAGAATAGGATCCCTAGATCAAAATTCTCACTTGGACCAAATTCCTCAAATGGTCAAAAATATCATTCTCGCGCTAATGCTTCTGTTTCACAGGGAAAACCTAAGAGTTATGAATATGTGCATTATTCTTCAAACCATTATGTTCATAAGTCCTTGAAGAATTTCTCAGCTTATTCATTTGAGTACTCTAATCCTCGCCCTGTGAAACGAAGCGCACTTGCTTCAATGCCTCCTTTCTCACATGGTGCTCGCAGAATGATGAACTCTTTGTTGGGGAACGTCGCATGGGAAACAAATTTTTTCCTACGCACACGCAAACCTATCCATGGTGATGAGCATCTACGAGAGGGAGAGTGGATCTACATACCCTTGTAGATCGCTAAGCGGGAAGCGTTAAGAAACACGGTTGGTGTAGTCGAACATCTTCGCGATCCAAATCGCCGAGCGTCCCGCGATCTCATCACGATCCGTCCCGCGATCCAATCACGATCCGTCCCGTGAACTCATCACGATCCGTCCCGCAATCTCATCACGATCCGTCTCACGATCTTGATCACGATCTGTCCCATGAACTCATCACGATCCGTTCCGCGATCTCATCACGAACTGTCTCGCGATCTCGATCACGGTCCTTCCGATCTAGCGCCGAACGGACGGCACCTCCGCGTTCAGCACACGTGCAGCTTGATGACGATCTCCACCGTCTCGATCCAGCGAGAGGAGGTGGAGAGGAGAGAGAGTTCACCGGCAGCGTGACGGAGCTCCGGTGATGGTGGTGGAGTGATTCCGGCAGGGCTTCGCCTAAGCGCTGCGGAAAACCGATCTAGAGGAGAAACTGTGCACCGGTGAAACGGGTAGCACGTGGCCGGAAATTCTGTCCAAAAACCACCCAATCCACTAGTATATATAGGAGGAGAGGAGAGGAGAGGCAGCCAAGGCCTTTGGGTCGGCCGAAATAGGAGGTGGGAGCAATCCTACTTCACCTCCAATCCTAGTTGGAGTAGGATTGCCTCCTATTGGCTGATTTTCCACTTTTTGCTTTAGGACTTTCTCTCCTGCGCCATGGGCCTTTGTGGATGTTTTCCCAGCCCACTAAGGGCTGGTTATTATTCTCCCACAGCCCATGGACCTCTTGGGGTCGAAATACCCCTCCCGGAGGTCCCCCGGTACACTACCGGCACTCCCGGTACACTACCGATACTCCCGGTACACTACCGATGAGCCCGAAACTTCTCCGGAAACCAAACTGGGACTTCCTATATATGAATATTTACCTCCGGACCATTCCGGAGCTCCTCGTGACGTCCGGGATCTCATCCGGGACTCCGAACAAGCTTCGGTCACCACCATACATAACTCTACACTACCGAAACGTCACCGAACCTTAAGTGTGCAGACCCTGCGGGTTCGAGAACTATGTAGACATGACCGAGACACCTCTACGGTCAATAACCAATGGTGGGACCTGGACGTCCACATTGGTTCCTACATATTCTACGAAGATCTTTATCGGTCGAACCTCTATGTCAAGGATTCAGTTAATCCCGTATAACGTTCCCTTTGTTCTTCGGTATGTTACTTGCCCGAGATTCGATCGTCGGTATCTCCATACCTAGTTCAACCTCGTTACTGGCAAGTCTCTTTACTCATTCCGTAATACAAGATCCCGTGACTAATACTTAGCCACATTGCTTGCAAGGCTTGTTGTGATGTTGTATTACCGAGTGGGCCCTGAGATACCTCTCCGTCACACGGAGTAACAAATCCCAGTCTCGATCCATGCCAACTCAACAGACACCATCGGAGATACCTGTAGAGCACCTTTATAGTCACCCATTTACGTTGCGACGTTTGATACACACAAGGCACTCCTCCGATATCCTTGAGTTGCATGATCTCATGGTCATAGGAACATATACTTGACATGCAGAAAACAGTAGCAATAAACTGACACGATCATATGCTATGTTTGTAGTTTGGGTCTTATCCATCACATCATTCTTCTAATGATGTGATCCCGTTATCAAATGACATCTCATGTCCATGGCTAGGAAACCTTAACCATCCTTTGATCAACGAGCTAATCCATTAGAGGCATACTAGGGACATGGTTTTGTCTATGTATCCACACATGCATTTAAGTCTCCGATCAATACAATTATAGCATGGATAATAAACGATTATCATGAACAAGGAAATATGATAATAACTAATTTATTATTGCCTCTAGGGCATATTTCCAACAGTCTCCCACTTGCACTAGAGTCAATAATCTAGTTCACATCACCATGTGATTCGCATTGTTATGAATCTAACACCCAATGAGTTCTGGGGCTCGATCATGCTTTGCATGTGAGAGAGGTCTTATAGTCAACGGGTCTGCGATATTTAGATCCGTGTGTACTTTGCAAATCTCTATGTCAAACCGTAAACACTGCTACCACACTCCACTTGGTACTATTTCCAAGTGGCTGCTCCACTATACGTATCCAGATTGCTACTACTAGTCATCCGGATAGGTGTTAAAGCTTGCATCAACGTAACTCTTTACGACGAACTCTTTATCACCTCCATAATCAAGAAACATTTCCTTAGTCCTCTGGTTACTAAGGATAATTCTGACCGCTGTCCAGTGATCCACTCCTGGACCACTCTTGTACCCCTTGACAAACTCATGGCAAGGCACACACAGGTGCGGTACACAGCATGGCATAATATAGAGCCTATGGCTAAGGCATAGGGGACGACGTTCGTCCTTTCTCTTTCTTCTACCGTTGTCAAGCTTTGAGTCTCACTCAACTTCACACCTTACAAATCAGACGAGAACTATTTCTCTGGCTGATCCATTTTGAACTCTTTCAAAATCTTATCAAGGTATGCACTCATTGAAAGTCTCATCAAGTCATCTTGATCTATCTCTATAGATCTTGATGCTCAACAATTTGGTAGCTTTATCCAGGTCTTCCTTTGAAAATCACTTTCCAAACAACCATTTATGCTTTCCAGAAATCCTACATTATTTCCGATCAACAATATGTCATCCACATATACTTATCAGAAATTCTATAGTGCTCCCACTCACTTTGTTGCAAATACAAGTTTCTCGTAAACTTTGTATAAACTCAAAAACTTTGATCAACTCATCAAAGCGTATATTCCAACTCCGAGATGCTTGCTTCAGTCCATGGAAGGATCACCGAAGCTTGCACACCTTTTAGCATCCTTAGGACTGACAAAACCTTCTGGTTGTATCACATACAACCTTTCCTCAAGTAAACCATTAAGGAAACGATGTTTTGACATCCATCTGCCAGATTTCATAATTGAAAACACAACAACTGCTAACATAATTCCAACAGACTTTAGCACCACTACGAGTGAGAAAGTCTCATCGTAGTCAACTCCTTGAACTTGTCACAAACATCTTTGCAACAAGTCGAGATTTACAAATAGTGACATTCACCATCAGTGTCTGTCTTCATTTTAAAGATCCATTTGTACTCAACGACCTGCCGTCCAACGAGCAAGTCTACCAAAGTCTACACTTGGTTTTCATACATGCATCCCATCTCAGATTTCATGGCCTCCAACCATTTGTCGGAATCCGGGCCCATCATCGCTTCTCCATAGCTCGTAGGTTCATTGTTGTCCAACAACATGACCTCCAAGACAGAGTTGTCATACCGCTCAGGAGCAGTACACATCCTTGTCGACCTACGAAGTTCGATAGTAACTTGATCCTGAAGCTTCATGATCATCGTCATTAACTTCCTCTTCAACTAACGTAGGCTTCACAGAAACATCTTTCTGCGCTGCGCTACTCTCTGGTTGAACAAAGGTTTAACAACCTCATCAAGTTCTATCTTCCTCCCACTCAATTCTTTCGAGAGAAACATTTCCTCGAGAAAGGATCCGTTTAAGCAAAAAACACTTTGCACTAGGATCTGAGATTGAAGGTTCACCCAACTGATCTTAGGGTATTCTATGAAGATGCATTTGTCCGCCTTGGGTTCGACCTCATTAGGTGAAAACATTTTCCACACAAGTGTCGCAGCCCCAAGTATTAAGAAATGACAGCTTAGGTTTCTATCAAACCATAATTCACATGGTGTCATCTCAACGGATTTAGATGATGCCCTATTTAAAGTGAATGTAGTTGTCTCTAATGCATAACCCCAAAAATTATAGTAGTAAAACGATAAGAGACATCACAGTATGCACTATATCAATAGAGCATGACTATGATGTTAGGACACACCATCACACCATGGTGTTCCAGGTGGCGTTAGTTGTGAAACAAATTTCACATTGTCTTAAGTTGTATGCCAAACTCGTAACTCAGATATTCACCTCCACGATCATATCGCGGTCATTTTTATCTTCTTGTCACGATGATCTTTAAACTTCACTCTGAATTTGCTTGAACCTTTCAAACGATTCATACTTGTGTTTCATTAAGTAAATATACACTATATCTACTCAAATCATCAGTGAAGGTAAGAAAATAACGATATCCACTGCACGCTACAAGACTCACTAGATTGCATACATCAACATGTATCATTTCCAATGAATCACTTGCCCGCTCCATCCAACGGGGTCCTTTAGTCATCTTGCCCAAGAGGCATGGTTCGCATGTCTCAACCGATTCGAAATCGAATGAGTCCAAATATCCATCAGCATGGAGTTTCTACATGCGCTTTATACCAATATGACATTTAGCGGCAGTGCCACAAGTATGTGGTACTATCATTATTAACTTTGTATCTTTTAACATCAATGTTATGAACATGTGTAATACTACGATCAAGATTTCAACAAACCATTCTCACTGGGTGCATGACCATTGAAGGTATTATTCATGTAAACAGAATAACTATTATTCTCTGACTTAAATGAATAACCGTATTGCAACAAACATGATCTAATCATGTTCATGCTCAACACAAAACACCAAATAACATTTATTTAGGTTCGTCACTAATCCTGAAGGTAGAGAGAGCGTGCGATGTTGATCACATCAACCTTGGAAACACTTCCAACACATATCGTCACCTCACCCTTAGCTAGTTCTCCGTTTATTCCGTAGCTTTTATTTCGAGTTACTAACATTTAGCAACCGAACCGGTATCCAATACCCAGGTGCTACTAAGAGTACTAGCAAGGTACACATCAATAACTCGTATATCAAATATACTTCTGTCGATGTTGCCAGCCTTCTTATCTACCAAGTATCTAGGGTTGTTCCGCTTCAGTGACCTCTCACCTCATAATAGAAGCACTTAGTCTCGGGTTTGAGTTCAACTTTGGGTTGCTTCACTGGAGCAGCAACTGACTTGCTATCCATGAAGTTTCCCTCCTTGCTCTTGCCCTTCTCGAAACTAGTGGTTTGATTAACCATCAACACTTGACGCTCCTTCTTGATTTCTACCTTCGCGGTGTCAAACATCGCGAACAGCTCAGGAATCATTATTTCTATCCCTGGCAATTTATAGTTCATCACCAAGTTCTAGTAGATTAGTGACAGTGACTTGGAGAACTATATCAATCACTATCTTATCTGGAAGATCAACTCCCACTTGATTCAAGCGATTGTAGTACCCAGACAATCTGAGTACATGCTCAACGGTTGAGCTATTCTCCTTCATCTTACAGGCAAAGAATCTTGTTGGAGATCTCATATCTCGCAACACGGGCACGAGCCTGAGATCACAATCTTAGCTCCTAGAACATCTCATATGTTCCGTGACGTTCAAAACGTTTCCGAGCCTCAATTCTAAGCCGTAATGCATGACGCACTAAACTATCAAGTAGTCATCAAAACGTGCCTATCAGATGTTCACAACATCTATAGACGACGCTAGATGGGGTGGCGCACCGAGCGGTGCATTAAGGACATAAGCCTTCTGTGCAGCAATGAGGACAATCCTCAGATCACGGACCCAGTCCGCAATTTTGCTACCAACATCTTTCAATTCTATTTCTCTAGGAACATATAAAAATACAAGGGAGCTACAGCGCGAGCTAGTAATCTACAACATAATTTGCAAAGACACTTTGACTATGTTCATGATAATGAGTTCAATTAATCATATTACTTAAGAACTCCCACTCAAATTGACATCCTCCGATCATTCGAGTGATACATGATCCAAATTCACCAACTCAAGTCCGATCATCACGTGAGTTGAGGTGGCTGCAATGGTGAACATCATCATGTTGATCATATCTACTATATGACTCATGTTCGACCTTTCGGTCTCTTGTGTTCCGAGGCCATGTCTGTACATGCTAGGCTCGTCAAGTTTAACCCGAGTGTTCCGCGCGTGCAAATCTGGCTTGCACCCGTTGTATGTGAACGTAGAGTCTATCACACCCGATCATCACGTGGTGTCTCAACACGACGAACTTTCGCAACGGTGCACACTCGGGGAGAACACAATTTATCTTGAAATTAAGTGAGGGATCACCTTATAATGCTACCTCGTCCTAAGCAAAACAAGGTGCATAAAAGGATTAACATCACATGCAAATCATAAGTGACATGATATGGCCATGATCTTGTGCTTTTGATCTCCATCATGAAAGCACCGACATGATCTCCATCGTCACCGGCATGACACCATGATCTCCATCATCTTGATCTCCATCAACGTGTCGCCATAGGGGTTGTCACGCACTGCATGCTTCTACTACTATTGGTACCGTAGCGATAAAGTAAAGCATTACATAGCGATTAATGATTGACACGCAGGTCATACAATAATTAAAGACAACCCTATGGCTCCTGCCGGTTGCCGTATTCATCGACATGCAAGTCGTAATAATCTATACATCACATGATCATCTCATACATCACATATATCACAACATGTAATTGGCCATATCATATCACAACATACCCTGCAAAAACAAGTTTGACGTCCTCTAATTGTTGCATGTTTTACGTGGCTGCTACGGGTATCTAGCAAGAACAATTCTCACCTACGCATAAACCACAACGGTGATACACTAGTTTGCTTTTCAACCTTCTCAAGGACCACCTTTGTCGAATCCGATCCAACTAAAGTGAGAGAAACTGTCACCCGCAAGCCATCTAGGCAACAAGTTGCGTCGAGGGAACCGGTCTCTCGTAAGCGTACGAGTAATGTTGGTCCGGGCCGCTTCATCTCACAATCCCGCTGAACCAAAATACGACCAAAGGAGGAAGCAATCTAAGCATCAATGCCCACAAACCTTTTGTGTTCTACTCGAGATCTCATCGAACCATCAACCTAGCTCATGATGCCACTGTTGGGGAACGTCGCATGGGAAACAAAAAATTTCCTACGCACACGCAAACCTATCCATGGTGATGAGCATCTACGAGAGGGAGAGTGGATCTACATACCCTTGTAGATCGCTAAGCGGGAAGCATTAAGAAACACGGTTGGTGTAGTCGAACATCTTCGCGATCCAAATCGCCGAGCGTCCCGCGATCTCATCACGATCCGTCCCGCGATCCAATCACGATCCGTCCCGTGAACTCATCACGATCCGTCCCGCGATCTCATCACGATCTGTCTCACGATCTTGATCACGATCTGTCCCATGAACTCATCACGATCCGTTCCGCGATCTCATCACGAACTGTCTCGCGATCTCGATCACGGTCCTTCCGATCTAGCGCCGAACGGACGGCACCTCCGCGTTCAGCTCACGTGCAGCTTGATGACGATCTCCACCGTCTCGATCCAGCGAGAGGAGGTGGAGAGGAGAGAGAGTTCACCGGCAGCGTGACGGAGCTCCGGTGATGGTGGTGGAGTGATTCCGGCAGGGCTTCGCCTAAGCGCTGCGGAAAACCGATCTAGAGGAGAAACTGTGCACCGGTGAAACGGGTAGCACGTGGCCGGAAATTCTGTCAAAAAACCACCCAATGCACTAGTATATATAGGAGGAGAGGAGAGGAGAGGCAGCCAAGGCCTTTGGGTCGGCCGAAATAGGAGGTGGGAGCAATCCTACTTCACCTCCAATCCTAGTTGGAGTAGGATTGCCTCCTATTGGCTGATTTTCCACTTTTTGCTTTAGGACTTTCTCTCCTGCGCCATGGGCCTTTGTGGATGTTTTCCCAGCCCACTAAGGGCTGGTTATCATTATCCCACAGCCCATGGACCTCTTGGGGTCGAAATACCCCTCCCGGAGGTCCCCCGGTACACTACCGGCACTCCTGGTACACTACCGATACTCCCGGTACACTACCGATGAGCCCGAAACTTTTCCGGAAACCAAACCGGGACTTACTATATATGAATCTTTACCTCCGGACCATTCCGGAGCTCCTCGTGACGTCCGGGATCTCATCCGGGACTCCGAACAAGCTTCGGTCACCACCATACATAACTCTACACTACCGAAACGTCACCGAACCTTAAGTGTGCAGACCCTGCGGGTTCGAGAACTATGTAGACATGACCGAGACACCTCTACGGTCAATAACCAATGGCGGGACCTGGACGTCCACATTGGTTCCTACATATTCTACGAAGATCTTTATCGGTCGAACCTCTATGTCAAGGATTCAGTTAATCCCGTATAACGTTCCCTTTGTTCTTCGGTATGTTACTTGCCCGAGATTCGATCGTCGGTATCTCCATACCTAGTTCAACCTCGTTACTGGAAAGTCTCTTTACTCGTTCCGTAATACAAGATCCCGTGACTAATACTTAGCCACATTGCTTGCAAGGCTTGTTGTGATGTTGTATTACCGAGTGGGCCCTGAGATACCTCTCTGTCACACGGAGTAACAAATCCCAGTCTCGATCCATGCCAACTCAACAGACACCATCGGAGATACCTGTAGAGCACCTTTATAGTCACCCATTTACGTTGCGACGTTTGATACACACAAGGCACTCCTCCGATATCCTTGAGTTGCATGATCTCATGGTCATAGGAACATATACTTGACATGCAGAAAACAGTAGCAATAAACTGACACGATCATATGCTATGTTTGTAGTTTGGGTATTATCCATCACATCATTCTTCTAATGATGTGATCCCGTTATCAAATGACATCTCATGTCCATGGCTAGGAAACCTTAACCATCCTTTGATCAACGAGCTAGTCCATTAGAGGCATACTAGGGACATGGTTTTGTCTATGTATCCACACATGCATTTAAGTCTCCGATCAATACAATTATAGCATGGATAATAAACGATTATCATGAACAAGGAAATATGATAATAACTAATTTATTATTGCCTCTAGGGCATATTTCCAACACTCTTTGCCACCCCTCCAGATGTGGGTGGTGAAGAAATTGAACTAATTTCTTATGCAGGGTCAGGTCTCCAGATGAAACTGAACATCTGATGAACTTGCTGGAGACCTGAGGAAATGCTTGAAAGGACGCAAGCTAACAATGATGAAATGAATTCCTCATTTCTCACGTCCTCACACTACTTGCTTACTATATTGTGTGATGGAATCCTATCTGATGAAATTGATGTCATATTCTTCACTCTGAAGCATATGAGTTCGTAAGTTGTACTAATTCATCTGCAGGATGATACTCCAAAAGCTACTAAGTGGGTCCTCGATAGTGGATGCATAAACCACATGATTGGTGACAAGAATCTACTGATGAATTTGCCACTCACTCCATTTCCTCTGAAGCATATCACCTACGCAGACAAAGGAAAAAGCAAGGTATTGGGACTTGGTAAGGTTGCTATCTCAAAGGACCAAACCATGGATAAGGTGATGCTTGTTGAATCCCTTGGGTTCAACCTTATGTCTGTCTCAATGCTTTGTGATCTTGATATGATCGTCGTATTTGGAAAATATCGTTGTGTTGTCATCATGGAATCTAAAAATTCCAAAGTCTTCGAAGGCTTTAGGAGAGGAGACTTGTATATTGTTGATTTCTCTACAGGTCCTCAACCTGCCACTTGCTTACTTACAAAGTCTTCTGAAGGGTGGCTGTGTCATCGACGACTTGGACATGTGGGTATGAGGAACTTGCACACGCTCGCGAAGAAAAAGCACGTCATCAGCATCAAGGGTGTCAAATTCCTCAAGGACCACCTCTGCGGTGCATGTGAATCTGGGAAGATGACCAGATCCAAGCATCCCTCGAAGACAATCATGACCACGACTCGACCCTTTGAATTACTTCACATGGATCTCTTTGGCCCCACTCATTACTCCATACTAACAAATGCTTCAAGTTTGTATGGCTTTGTCATTGTTGATGATTACTCTCATTACACTTGGGTGCATATTATTCTGTACATAAATGAAGTGCAGGATGTCTTCAGACGATTTGCTTCAAGGGCCTCCACCAACTTCGGCGTCAAGATCAAGCATATTAGGAGTGATAATGGGACTGAATTCAAGAACACTAATCTTGATGAATATCTTGATGAACTTGATATTACTCATGAGCTATCTGCCCCTTATACTCCTCAACAGAATGGCATCGTGGAGCGCAAGAACAAGACTCTAGTTGAGATGGCCCGCACCATGTTTGATGAATACAAGACTCCTCGTCGCTTCTGGCCTGAGGCAATTGATACTGCATGCCACATCATCAACATGGTATATCTTCACAAATTCCTCAAGAAGACTTCATATGAACTTATGACTGGCAAGAAACCCAATGTAAGTTATCTCAAAGTCTTCAGTGCAAAATGCTGGATCAGAGATCCTCACCACAGTTCTAAGTTTGCACCGAAAGCACATGAAGGTTTTATGCTTGGTTACGGAAAGGACTCGCACACCTACAAAGTCTTCAACACCTACTATCACAAGGTTGTTGAAACTGTCGATGTGCGGTTCGATGAAACTGATGGCTCGCAAAGAGAGCACCTGCCTTCTATGCTAGATGAACAGTCTCCCGAGGAATCCATTAAGCTGAAGGCTACTGAAGACATTATACCCACTGAGGAAGTCATTCCAACGAATGAAGACATTCATGCTGATACACCTGAAGAAAATGGCGCTAATGAAAATCCTCAGCCACGTCAACCTGCTCATCCTAGAGTTGCAAATGAAGTGCAGATTGACAAAATCATCGATGACATCAATGCACCAGGTCCCCTCACTCGCTCAAAAGCTTCACATTTAACTAACTTTTGTGGGAACTTTTGCCTTTGTCTCTATCATAGAGCCCACCAAAGTTGATGAAGCATTCAAGGAGCCCAAGTGGATTCAAGCTATGCAAGAGGAATTGCATCCGTTCAAGCTCAACAATGTGTGGGAACTTATCAAGCGGCCAGATCCTCGCAAACATAACATCATAGGTACCAAGTGGATCTACCGCAACAAGCAAGATGAAAATGGCCTTGTGGTGAGGAATAAGGCTCGTCTTGTAGCTCAAGGCTACACACAGGTTGAAGGAATTGACTTTGATGAAACGTTTGCACCTGTTGCTAGACTTGAAGCTATTCGCATATTGCTTGCTTATGCTAACCATCACAATATCATCTTATATCAAATGGATGTGAAAAGTGCATTCCTCAATGGTAAGCTTGAGGAAGAAGTATATGTTGCTCAACCCCCAGGTTTTAAAGACCCTAAGCATCCTGACAAAGTCTTTAGATTCAGCAAGGCCCTCTATGGCCTCAAGCAGGCCCCTTGGGCGTGGTATGACACTCTGAAGGAATTCCTCATGAAGAAAGGCTTCAAACCCGGTTCACTCGACCCCACTCTTTTCACAAAATCCTATGATAATGAACTGTTCATATGCCAAATATATGTGGATGATATTATCTTTGGCTGTACTGACAAACGTTACAGTGATGAATTTGCCTATATGATGAGTGAAGAATATCAAATGTCTATGGTGGGAGAGTTGAAATTCTTCTTAGGTCTTCAAATTCGTCAACAAGACAACGACATCTTCATCTCACAAGAGAAATACCTCAAAGATGTTCTGAGGAAATTCGACATGCAAGATTGCAAAGGCGTCAAAACTCCAATGCCTTCAAAAGGCCACCTCTGCACTGATGAAAATGGTAAAGATTTCGATCAGAAGGTATACCGCTCCATGATTGGTTCATTATTGTATCTATGTGCATCTAGGCCTGATATTATGCTGAGTGTTTGCATGTGTGCCCGATTCCAAGCAACATTGAAGGAAACACACCATAAGGCTGTGAAACATATTCTTCGATACTTAGCTCACACACCAACACTTGGATTATGGTATCCCAAGGGCTCAAATCTTCACCTCGTCGGATACTCTAATGCTGACTATGCTGGAGATCGCGTGGATCGCAAGTCAACCTCAGGCACATGTCATTTCCTCGGATGATCCTTAGTCTGTTGGTCCTCGAAGAAGCATAACTGCATGTCACTCTCTACTGCTGAAGCTGAGTACATTGCTGCTGGCTCATGTTGTGCTCAGTTACTATGGATGAAGCAAACCCTCAAGGACTACGACATCAAGTAGAAGAATGTGCCTCTCTACTCCGACAACGAGAGTGCCATCAAGATTGCTTATAACCTAGTTCAACACTCCAAGACCAAGCACATCCAGATTCGTCATCACTTTCTTCGAGAGCATGTACTCAAGGGCGACATCTCCATCGACCACATCCCCACTGAAGAACAACTGGCCGATATCTTCACAAAGCCCTTGGATGAAAAGAGATTTTGCAAGTTGCGGTGTGAGCTAAATATCTTAGAATCTTCGAATGTTTGATGAAAAAGGACACACATCCTAACACTCATGCAAAATTGATGACTTAGATGTGCAACACACGAAGTAACGTTTTTCTTCAATCAATGAAGAATAACCCTCTAAGTGTGAAGAAATCAACGAAGAATTTGATTCTCAGAACCCTACGACAATTGTACGCGGTGTCTGAAATCATCATTCTTATATGGTGGGTCATGCCACCAACCAAAGTTGAAATTCTTCAAAATTGAGTTTTTTTGTCTTTTTTGCAAATTCTTCAAATTATCAAATTCCTCAAATTTGCAAATTCCTCAAGTTTTCAAATTCCTCAACTTCTCAAATTCTTCAAACTTTGAAACTCATGTTCTTCATTGACTATATATATTTGAGTTTTGAATGTCCTCAACAGCATTCACTTATTGCTAATTCTTCAAGTTGATTTTCATATAGGTGAATGTGATCGGACCCTTTCCCCCTCTATGCTAAACTCAACCCAGTCTGTTCACAAATTCTTCATATGCGTTCTAGTTTGAAACTCGTTCAAAGTCTTCACCGTGTCCTTGACAAATGAAGAATTTGCGAACAGAAGATTTGAAATTTTCACTATCAAAATTTTAAGCGGATCCTGCTCAAAGGTTCCGATTCCCGTGCCTGGATAACCCACGACCCCCACTATCGCCACCTCTAAGTACATGGGTGACACCTGTCGCGTGGAGAGCAAGGGTCAGGGGCAATCCTGTCCAAAAAAACTTCGGGCGGATCGTTTCTCACTCCCTCTATAAATACCCCTCCCCTTCAACTATGCTCGGTTACTCCTCATCTCATCCCTCTCCCGAGCTCTAACCTAGCGCCGCCGCTAAAGTCATCATCACTGATGAGGAAGAGCTTCACTGCCTCGACCTCGTCGTCGTCGTACTCGCATCGGCTACGGAAGTTCTCACCCCGTAGCCGTTGTAGTTGTCTCCCTCTGCCAAGCTAGGGCATGGGAGATCTGAACGGACGAACTTCCCAATCTCATCTCTTGTTCGTCGTGTTCTTCACCAGGGTAAATAAAATTTATTTTTACTGCCCTTGTTTGATCCTCAAATGCTCTTCATATTCCTCAAAAGGTGTTTATTCTTCATGAACCTTATTCTAAAAGCACCTTACATCTTCACATACTTGATGTTTTTCCCTAAGTAATGATTTTCTTCAAGATTCCTCAATTGTGTGAATCCTCAAAATTTGTACAACTCTGGAACCTGAGACAAAGAACACTTAGTGAAATTCCTCAAGACACCCATGGTCAAATTCCTCTCACCTATTTTATTTAGAAAAAAATTCCGAGAACACATATGACCTCTTCAACTTCCTCGCACCTATACTCTGTTCACAGGTACAACATGTCCGCTGATGAATGACTAGGTTCTCATCAACTTAACTCATTTGCAACGCTCCTTGAGGAAAAACTGTGTACTTCTTCAGAGTCCTCAAGAGTTCAAATTTCTCAAGTGAAGAAAATGGTTGACGAAAAGAAACCTCAGAAAGGTGGAAAGAAGCCAGATGTGCACACTGCCTTTGAGATTCCAGATGATGTGTATGAGGAATACTGCACACCCGATGAAGAAACTCATGGCAAAGAAACGACCAAGCAGAGAAAAATTCGTCTGCAGAAAATAGAGAGGAGATGGGCAAGGGAATGGAAGGAATATCGTTATGTAACTCCAAAATACATGATGAAATTCACAGTGAAACCTCCTTGTAGCAGGCCTCCCCTTGCTCCAAATCAAATTGCTGATCCCACTAGCCTCAAGACTGGTGAGGACTTTCCTCACATGTGGGAGAAGCAGCAAGCCAAGCTGGCAAAGAAGGCGAAAGAAGCAGTGAAGAAATTCAATGAAGATTCAACTGCTGCTGCCTCTACCGGAGCCTCTGGTAGTGCTCCGAAGAAAATCATGATGAAGAAATCTGCATTGAAGACAAGTTCTTCAACCTCAAAACCTTCCCAGCAGATTCCTCAAGGTCAAAGGCCTCATCCCACAAAGTCTTCAGCTGCTGGAACGGTTGCTGCTCAGTCTTCTGCGGCAGCTACAAAGACCTCAACCCCAGTGCATCTGGCATCATGTAAGAGGACTGAGGGATTCTCAAGAGTTCGAAAGATCTTAGCAAGCCCCTCTACTACAGCAAAGCCTTCAACTAGCCCTTCTGCGTTGAAGCTGAAGAAAACTGCTGGACGAGGTCAAAGACCAAGTCCTCACTCAAGCAAGGTTGTGGTGACCATACCCTCAGGTTCTGAGGATGATGATGATGAAGCTGAGGATGTGGAATTGGAAGAAATCATCAGGCAAAGTCAGCAAAGGGCTGCTATAGCAAAGGACAGTTCTGTTCCTCTCATGCTGGATCCCAAGATGATCCTCAACTTCATCGACATATGGCATGAAGACCCAAGCACCCCACTTTCTTCACTAAATTTGCCTCTTGGAGTGGATCATGTCCTCACCCACTTCATCTCTGAGGAAAAATGGAAGAGAGAGCAAGCTCTGAGAGCTAAGAGGAACATGGCTCGGAAGGAAAAGTTCCTAAGAGAAAATGTGATGAATTTGACCCCAAATCAACTCATCACTGTTCAGTCTGAGATTCGCACACTCTCTGAGCATCAAGAGAGATATGATGCTGAATGGAAGGCACCAAGGTGAGATTCATCAGGGCTGCTCAAGCTGAAGTGAAGGATCACAACACTAGGGTTGGATCTCGATCGCAACCACAAAATCCTCAGGCTGATGAAATTCCTCAAGCTATTGATGAAATTGCTCAGCCTGATGAGACTGCTGATGAAAATGCTTCTGCACCAGAAGCAACTGCCAGTGCTGCTGAGGAAACTCAGACCACTGATGATCATGCCAGTACAACCACCATTGTTGTGCCTGAAGAAACTGAAAGGCCAGCTGAAGCTTTTGCTGGCCTGAAGAAACTGAACACACTAGGATGGCTGCATCAGTCGTTCGTGAAGAAATTGACACTGCTGAGGAAAAGTCTCTCAAGAAAAAAGCATCAGATTCAGAAACCTCAGCCGTGAAGAAGTTGAAGACTCTGTCAAGTTCTTCAACTAGACCTATTGATGCTACACCAATTTCCTCAGCACCTGCCTACGAAATTGTACCATTTGGGATGGAATATGTCATCCCAGATGAAGATGAAGATCAGTCTGCTGCTTCGACAGAGCAGATTGATGAAGAAATTAAAGTTGAAGACATTGCTTCAACTCCAAAGATGTCATCGCCCCAGCCTCAGTTCACTGCTGAAGAGGCTGGAGTTGAAGAAATTGATGAGGACGTAGACATTGGCAATACAACGCCTGTCATCAATGATGAATATTGGCAATCAACACACCCAAATTCACCAATGACTACTCCTCTGACAGAGATTCCTCAGTCACCTGCTCGGACTGAAGAAACACATGAAGAATCTGCCAATCTGACCACCTACGTCATTGAAGAAATTCTAGCTGCAACAACTGATGATCTTGATGCTCCCCCCGCAACTGAGGAACCAGCTCTCCAAATCGTTCTGTCTGAAGGTGTTCCTCCGATGCCAAAGGAGATTAAGGGGTGCTTCAAGCCAAATCTGCAACCGAAGCCAAGAATGCCATTCAAAGGCTCAGTACGCCCCAAATTCCTCAAGAGAAATTTCTTTAATAAACGTATGTTCTTCACTGGTCCAAATCCCTATGACTTTGCAAGGGCCAGTCGCAACAGATTTTGGACGACAACACATCTCAACTACTATGCATCAGTTCTTTTTGAGAACAAGAAAGTCTTCGAGCACCACCAAATTCCTCATGCTGACATGGAAACCCTTCCATCATTCACACCGGTGCTCCAGGTTCTTCATGATGCAGGCATTCTCCCATTCTGCATCGACATCTGCGACTGGAATGAAGAACTCATTCTTCAGTTCTATGCCACATTGCATATCAGCGGAAATGCTTCAGACGTCAACTCCTGGATATTGGACTGGATGACAGGATCAACACACTTCACTGCTCAAGCTTCTGAATTGCTTCAGTGTGCACCCATTCCAATTCCCTCAGATGAAGCTCGCAAACTGTTTGATGAGCCCGCACTTCCAAATCAGCTATTGCAAGTGTTGATGAAGACATTATCTCCTGGAAAGCCTCAATGAATAACCTTCCTTGTGAAGGATCTGCTATATGTACCCAAGACTGTCTACCGTATACTCACAAATACGCTATGTCCTCAAAAGGGCCACAATTCCAAAGAATAAGAAGTGGAAGGAGTCATGAAGAATATGCTCTTCAACATCATTCATGGGATTCCCATTGACTTGCACGACTTCTTCATGAGGACTTTGGCCAGTGCTGCTTTAGCTCCATTTGAACAGAAGCCCTATGCGCCTTGGATAATGAAATTCATCAGGGCAAAGTCCTCAATTCCCTTTAAGGCTGATTTCCAGAACCACTTTGGCTTCCTGCCTCCAATTGAAGTCATCAAGAGCACAATTGCCTCAGTTGAAGGAAAAGGCAAGGCTGTCATTGATGAAGACACTCGTCCATTGGATGGACAGTTTCACAAAGCCGCTTCCTTCTCCACCAATGATGACACTGCCACTCAAGACTTCAATGCAAAGGCCTCAGCTCACAAACCTCAAGAGTCTGCCCCTCGTGTGATGACTGATCACAAGCTTCTAATAAGTCTTCATCAGAAGGTTGATCGCAATCACAAGTGGGTGAAGCACCAACTTGGTTACACTATGCGCATGAAAACCTCAACCGCTCTTGGGCCGTACTGTCTCACCTCATGTCTTTTGAAGAACTGGATGAGCTGGATCTTGAGGAACATCTTGACTGGGCTCGTCAACCTCAGAAGAAATTCAAGAAAGTTCAAGTTCCTCTGATGGTCACAAGTTCATTTTCTTCATCTCGACAGCGCGATGACGATGAAGATATTGACGACACTGCGATAGGCCCTGCATCAACAGACGACCCCAACAATGCTAGCGCTCCTTCCTCGCCAACACGATGAAATTCTTCAAAGGGGCGTTAGTCCTCACTTTTTCATCCCTTTTGGTCTTCGATGACAAAGGGGGAGAAAATTTGAGTTAGTCTTCAAGCGGGTCTCTATATATGGGCTATTTCTGTTTAAGTTACAACTCTCTCTTCTGAATCTTTTGTTGATTGAGTTGTAAACTTAAGTCCCATGGTGGTCTGACACTTTTGAACTATTTCCTCGCATGCTTATTTCCTTAAGTACCTTAATGAATACATGCTAAATTTTGTCAGACCCTATTTTCCTCACGCATTTCAAATTCTTCATATCATATGTTCAAATGCGTGTATGAATTACAATATATAGGGGGAGTTCTCCATCTTTTCACCTGCCATGTGCATTTGCAGTCCAAAGCAAATTCCTCAAATATGCACATCTTCAGGGGGAGTTCTTATATATCTTGCAATAAAATTCCTTAAACTTTGTACTTTCACTTCATATGTTTATCCTGTTGGAAATATGCCCTAGAGGCAATAATAAAATGGTTATTATTGTATTTCCTTGTTCATGATAATTGTCTATTTTTCATGCTACAATTGTGTTAACCGGAAACCGTAATGCATGTGTGAATACATAGACCACAACATGTCCCTAGTGAGCCTCTAGTTGGCTAGCTCGTTGATCCATAGATGGTCACAGTTTCATGACCATGGACATTGGATGTCATTGATAACGGGATCACATCATTAGGAGAATGATGTGATGGACAAGACCCAATCCTAAGCTTAGCACAAGATCGTGTAGTTCGTCTGCTAAAGCTTTTCCAATGTCAAGTATCATTTCCTTAGACCATGAGATTGTGCAACTCCCAGATACCATAGGAATGCTTTGGGTGTGCCAAACATCACAACGTAACTGGATGGCTATAAATGTGCACTACGGGTATCTCCGAAAGTGTATGTTGGGTTGGCACGAATCGAGACTGGGATTTGTCACTCCGTGTGACGGAGAGGTATCTCTGGGCCCACTCGGTAATACATCATCATAATGAGCTCAATGTGACTAAGGAGTTAGCCACGGGATGATGTGTTACAGAACGAGTAAAAGAGACTTGCCGGTAACGAGATTGAACAAGGTATAGGGATACCAACGATCGAATCTCGGGCAAGTATCATGCCGATAGACAAAGGGAATTGTATACGGGATTGATTGAATCCCCAACATCGTGGTTCATCCGATGAGATCATCGTGGAGCATGTGGGAGACAACATGGGTATCTAGATCCCGCTGTTGGTTATTGACCGGAGAGGTGTCTCGGTCATGTCTACGTGTCTCCCGAACCCGTAGGGTCTACACACTTAAGGTTCGATGACGCTAGGGTTATAGGGAAATAGTGTATGTGGTTACCAATGGTTGTTCGGAGTCTCGGATGAGATCTCGGATGTCACAAGGAGCTCCGGAATGGTCCGAAGGTAAAGATTCATATATAGGAAGTGAGGTTTCGGTCATCGGAAGTGTTTCGGGCGTCACGAGTAGTGTGCTGGGACCATCGGAAGGGTTCCGTGGGTCCACCGGGAGGGGCCACCGGCACCAGAGGGCTGCTTGGGCCACAAGTGGGAGGGAACCCCTAGGTGGGCTGGTGCACCCCCCACAAGGGGCCCAAGGTGCAGCAAGAGGTGGAGGGGGGCAAACCCTAGGGCAGATGGGCCCTAGGCCCATCTAGGGCGCCACCCCTCCCCTCGCCCACTCTGGCCGCCGACCAGATTGCCATCTGGTGGCTGCCGCACCACCCTAGGGTGGAAACCCTAGGGCGCAACCCTCCCTCCCCTCCTCCTATATATAGTGGGGGTTTTGGGGCTGCCATCTACACGGTTTTCTTCCTCTCTTGGCGCAGGCCTACTCCTCCCTCTCCTTGTTCTCCGTAGTGCTTGGTGAAGCCCTGTCGAAGACCACACGGCTCCACCGTCACCATGCCGTCGTGCTTCCGGAGCTCTTCCCCAACCTCTCCTTCTTCCTTGCCGGATCAAGGCGTAGGAGACGTCACCGGGCTGCACATGTGTTGAACGCGGAGGCGCCATTGTTCGGCATTGAGATCGGAGTCCATCGCGATCTGAATCGCTACGAGTACGACTCCACCAACCACGTTCTTGTAACGCTTCCGCTTAGCGATCTTCAAAGGTATGAAGATGCAATCTCTCCCCACTCGTTGCTGGTTTCTCCATAGATAGATCTTGGTGACACGTAGGAATTTTTTTATTTACTACTACGTCTCCCAACAGTGGCATCATGAGCTAGGTCTATGCGTAGAATCTATGCACGAGTAGAACACAAAGCAGTTGTGGGCGTCGATCTTGTTAATTTGCTTACCACTACTAGTCTTATCTTGATTCAGCGGTATTATGGGATGAAGCGGCCAGACCAACTTTACACGTACGCTTACGTGAGACCGGTTCCACCGCCTGACATGCACTTGTTGCATAAGGTGGCTAGCGGGTATCTGTCTCTCCCACCTTATTCGGATTGGATTCAATGAAAAGGGTCCTTATGAAGGGTAAATAGCAATTGGCATATCACGTTGTGCTTTTGGCGTAGGTAAGAAACGTTCTTGCTAGAAACCTATAGCAGCCACGTAAAAACTTGCAACTACAAATTAGAGGACGTCTAACTTGTTTTTGCAGCATATGCCTTGTGATGTGATATGGCCAAAAGGATGTGATGTGATGCACTGTGATGTATGAGATTGATCATGTTCTTGTAATAGGATTCACGACTTGCATGTCGATGAGTATGACAACCGGAAGGAGCCATAGGAGTTGTCTTATTTTATTGTATGACCTGTGTGTCAATCATAAACGCCATGTAATTACTTTACTTTATTGCTAAACATTAGCCATAGTAGTAGAAGTAATAGTTGGCGAGACAACTTCATAAAGAAAGCATGATGGAGATCATGATGATGGAGATCACGGTGTCGTGCCGGTGACAGTGATGATCATGGTGCCCCGAAGATGGAGATCAAAGGATCAAGATGATATTGGCCATATAATGTCACTATATTGATTGCACGTGATGTTTATCATGTTTACATCTTATTTGCTTAGAACGACGGTAGTAAATAAGATGATCTCTCAATAAAATTTCATGAGATGTGTTCACCCTAACTGTGCACCGTTGCTAAGGATCGTTGTTCCGAAGCACCACGTGATGATCAAGTGTTATAGGTTCTAACGTTCGCATACAACGGGTGTAAGCCAGATTTACACACGCGAAACACTTAGGTTGACTTGACGAGCCTAGCATGTACAGACATGGCCACAGAACACAGAAGTATTGGAAATATGCCCCCTAGAGGCAATAAATAAAGTGTTTATTATTATATCTCCTTGTTCATGATAATCGTTTATTATCCATGCTATAATTGTATTAATTGGAAACACATTACATGTGTGGGTAAATAGACAACACTTTGTCCCTAGTATGCCTCTAGTGAACTAGCTCGTTGATCAAAGATGGTCAAGGTTTCCTAACCATTGACATGTGATGTCATTTGATAATAGGATCACATCATTAGGAGAATGATGTGATGGACAAGACCCAAACTACAAACGTAGCATATGATCATGTCAGTTATTTGCTACTGTTTTCTGCATGTCAAGTATATGTTCCTACGACCATGAGATCATGCAAATCACGGATACCGGAGGAGTGCCTTGTGTGTATCAAATGTCGCAACATAAATGGGTGACTATAAAGGTGCTCTACAGGTATCTCCGAGGGTGTCTGTTGAGTTGGCATGGATCAAGACTGGGATTTGTTACTCCATGTGACGGAGAGGTATCTCAGGGCCCACTCGATAATACAACATCACAATGAGCCTTGCAAGCAATGTGTCTAAGTGTTAGTCATGGGATCTTGTATTACGGAATGAGTAAAGAGACTTGCGATAACGAGGTTGAACTAGGTATGGAGATACCGACGATCGAATCTCGGGCAAGTAACATACCGAAGAACAAAGGGAACATCATACGGGATTAACTGAATCCTTGACATAGAGGTTCGACCGACAAAGATCTTCATAGAATATGTAGGAACCAATATTGGCATCCAGGTCCCGCTATTGGTTATTGACCGTAGAGGTGTCTCGGTCATGTCTACATAGTTCTCGAACCCGCAGGGTCTGCACACTTAAGGTTTGGTGACGTTTCAGTAGTATAGAGGTTATGTATGGTGGTGACCAAAGGTTGTTTGGAGCCCCAGATGAGATCCCGGATGTCACGAGGAGCTCCGGAATGGTCCGGAGGTAAAGATTGATATATAGGAAGTCCTATTTTGGTCACCGGAAAAGTTTCGGGCTCATCGGTAGTGTACCGGGAGTGCCGGTAGTGTATCGGGAGACCATCGGGAGGGGTATTTCGACCCAAGAGGCAACATGGGCTGTGGGAGAGTGAATACCAGACCTTAGTGGGATGGTGGAAGTCCTACACAAAGCCCATGCGGCTAGGGAGAAAAAACCCAAAGAGAAAAAGTGGAAAAAGGCAAAAATAGGGTGAATCCTAGTCCTACTAGGATAGGAGGTGGATTCCACCTCTCCCACCTGGTTTGACCGACTCCTAGAGGCTTGGCCCTTGGTCCAAGCCTCCTCCTTTCTTCCTCTTATATATACTGGAGGTTTTAGGGTTTCTGCACAGATTTTTTTAGCCACGTGCTGCCCGTTCCTCGAGTGCATAGTTTCTCCTGTAGATCGGATTTCTGCAGTGCTTAGGCAAAGCCCTGCTGGAATAGCTCCACCACCATCGCTGGAGCGCCGTCACGCTGCCAGAGAACTCTTCTTCCTGTCCACTCCTTCTTGCTGGATCAAGACGGCGGAGATCGTCATCAAGCTATATGTGTGCTGAACGCGGAGGTGCCGTCCGTTCGGCGCTAGATCAGAAGGATCATGATCAAGTTCGTGCAGGACAGATCGTGATTGGATCGCGGGATGCATGGCGATTTGGATCGCGAAGACGTTCGACTACACCAACCGCGTTTCTTAACGCTTCCCGCTTAGTGATCTACAAGGGTACGTAGATCCACTCTCCCTCTCGTAGATGCTCATCACCATGGATAGATCTGCATGTGCGTAGGAATTTTTTTGGTTTCCCATGCGATGTAACCCAATAGTGGTACCAGAGCTAGGTCTATGTGTAGATGAGATCTCGAGTAGAACACAAAAGGTTTGTGGGCGTTGATGCTTAGATTGCTTCCTCCCTTGGTCGGATTTTGGTTCAGCGGTATTGTGAGATGAAGCGGCCGGGACCAACATTACTCATATGCTTACGAGAGATCGGTTCCCTCGACCGCAACTTGTTGCATAGATGGCTTGAGGGTGCCAGTTTCTCTCACTTTAGTTGGATCGGATTTGACAAAGGCAGTCCTTGAGAAGTTTGAAAAGCAACTAGTGTATCACCATTGTGGTTTTTGCGTAGATGAGAATTGTTCTTGCTAGATACCCGTAGCAGCCACGTAAAACATGCAACAACAATTAGAGGACGTCAAACTTGTTTTTGCAGGGTATGTTGTGATGTGATATGGCCAATTACATGATGTGATATATGTGATGTATGAGATGATCATGTGATGTATAGATTATCACGACTTGCATGTCGATGAGTACGGCAACCGGCAGGAGCCATAGGGTTGTCTTTAATTATGGTATGACTTGCGTGTCAATCATTAAGCGCTATGTAATGCTTTACTTTATCGCTAAACGGTAGCAATAGTAGTAGAAGCATGTTGGGCGCGACAACCCTGATGGCGACACGTTGATGGAGATCAAGATGATGAAGATCATGGTGTCATGCCGGTGATGATGGAGATCATGCCGGTGCTTTCTAGATGGAGATCAAAAGCACAAGTTCATGGCCATATCATGTCACTTATGAATTGCATGTGATGTTAATCCTTTTATGCACCTTGTTTTGCTTAGGACAACGGTAGCATTATAAGGTGATCCCTCACTTAAATTTCAAGATGAATTGTGTTCTCCTCGAGTGTGCACCATTGCGAAAGTTTGTCGTGTTGAGACACCACATGATGATCGGGTGTGATAGACTCTACGTTCACATACAACAGGTGCAAGCCAGTGTTGCACGTGCAGAACACTTGGGTTAAACTTGACGAGCCTAGCATGTACAGACATGGCCTCGGAACACAAGGGACCGAAAGGTCGAACATGAGTCATATAGTAGATATGATCAACATAATGATGTTCACCATTGAAGCCACCTCAACTCACGTGATGATCGGACTTGAGTTGGTGGATTTGGATCATGTGACACTCAGATGACCTGAGGGATGTCAATTTGAGTGGGAGCTTTAGTAATTTGATTAATTAAACTAATTATCTTGAACAATAGTCTAAGTAAACTTTGCATATTTATGTTGTAGATCAATGGCTTGCGCAGTAGCACCCCTGAATTTTAATGCGTTCCTAGAGAAAGCTAAGTTGAAAGATGATGGAAGTAACTTTGTTGACTGGGCCCGTAATCTGAGGATTATCCTCACGGCTTCCCAAAAATCGTATGTCCTTGATGCACCGCTTGGTGACCAACCAGAAGACATGACCTCCGAAGACGTTAAGAACGCTTGGGAGGCACATACTAGAGATTACTCAATAGTTCAGTGTGCAATATTGTATGGCTTAGAACCGGGACTTCAAAGACGTTTTGAACATCATGGAGCATATGAGATGTTCCAGGAGTTAAAGTTTATCTTTCAGAAGAATGCCCGAATCGAGAGGTATGAAACCTCCGATAAGTTCTATGATTGCAAGATGGAGGAGAACGGGTCTATCAGTGAACATATACTTACAATGTCTAGGTATTCAACTCGTCTAGTGGAGTTGGGAATTTCCCTTCCGCTAGAGGCAATCACTGACATAGTTCTTCAATCACTGCCACCTAGTTACAAGAGCTTTGTGATGAACTATAACATGCACGGGATGAACAAGTCAGTCGCCGAGCTGTTTGCGATGCTAAAAGTCACTGAGTCTGAAGTCCAGAAAGAACATCAAGTGTTGATGGTCAATAAAACCACTAGTTTTCAAGAAAAATGGCAAGGTCAAGGGCATGGGCAAGAAGGGTAAAACTAAGAAGGATGGCAAAGCAGCTGCTACTCCAGTAAAGATGCCCAAGCATGGACCCAACCCAGAAACTGATTGCTTTCATTGCAAGGGAACTAGTCACTAGAAGCGGAACTGCCCCAAGTACCTGGCTGACAAAAGGCGGCCAATGTCAAACAAGGTATATATGATATACATTTTATTAATGTGTACCTTACTAGCTCTCGTAGTAGTGCCTGGGTATTTGATACCGGTTCGGTTCTTCACATTTGGAACTCAAAACAGGAACTACGGAATAAACGAAGGCTGGCGAAGGACGAAGTGATGATGCGCGTGGAAAATGGTTCCAAGGTTGATGTGATCGCCGTCGGCACGCTCTCTCTTCGATTACCATCGGGATTAGTGATGAATCTGAATAATTGTTATTTAGTGCCTGCGTTAAGCATGAACATTATATCAGGATCTTGTTTATTGCGAGACGGTTACTCATTTAAATCAGAGAATAAAGGTTGTTCTATTTATACGAGTAATATCTTTTATGATCATGCACCCAATGTTAGGGGTTTATTCATAGTGAATCTTGATAGTGATGACACACATGTTCATAACATTGATGCCAAAAGATGTAGAGTTGATAATGATAGTACCACTTTGTTGTGGCACTACGGTTTAGGTCATATTGGTGTAAAACGCATGAGGAAGCTCCATGCTGATGGACTTTTGGAGTCACTTGATTTTGAATCACTTGACACATGTGAACCATGCCTCATGGGCAAGATGACTAAAACGCCGTTCTCTGAAACAATGGAACGGGCGAGTGACTTATTGGAAATCATACATACTGATGTGTGCGGTCCAATGAATGTTACAACACGTGGTGGATATCGTTATTTTCTCACCTTCACTGATGACTTAAGTGGATATGGGTATATTTACTTAATGAAACACAAGTCTGAAACGTTTGAAAAGTTCAAGCAATTTCAGAGTGAAGTTGAGAATCATCGTAACAAGAAGATTAAGTTCCTGCGATCTGATCGAGGAGGTGAATATCTGAGTTATGAGTTTGGCAGTCACTTAAGAAAGTGTGGAATTGTTTCACAGTTGACACCACCTCGAACACCACAGCGTAATGGTGTGTCCGAACGTCATAATCGAACCTTATTAGATATGGTGCGTTCTATGATGTCTTTTGCTGATTTGCCACTATCGTTTTGGGGTTATGCATTAGAGATAGCTGCATTCACTTTAAATAGGGCACCATCGAAATCCGTTGAGACGACACCATATGAACTGTGGTTTGGCAAGAGGCCAAAGTTGTCATTTCTTAAAGTTTGGGGATGTGATGCTTATGTCAAAAAGCTTCAGCGTGAAAAGCTGGAACCCAAAGTGGAGAAATGCGTCTTATAGGATACCTGAAAGAGACAGTCAGGTATACCTTCTATCTCAGATCTAAAGGCAAAGTGTTTGTCGCTAAGAATGGAACATTTCTTGAGAAAGAGTTTCTCTCGAAAGAATTGAGTGGGAGGAAAATAGAGCTTGATGAGGTTATTGAACCTTTACTTCAACCACAAAGTAGCACAACACAGAAAGATGTTTTTGTGGAACCAACGACGGTAGAAGAGGAAGTTAAGGATGATGACCATGAAGCTTCGGATCAAGCTACTATTGAACCTCATAGGTCGACAAGGCTGCGTACTACTCCTAAGTGGTACGGCAACCCTGTCTTGGAGGTCATGTTGTTGGACAACAATGAACCTACGAGCTATGGAGGAGCAGTGATGGGCCTGGATTCCGAGAAATGGTTAGAGGCCATGAAATCCGAGATGGGATCCATGTATGAAAACAAAGTATGGACTTTGGAAGTATTACCTGAAGGGCGAAAGGCCATTCAGAACAAATGGATCTTTAAGAAGAAGACAGACGCAGACGGTAATGTCACGGTCTATAAAGCTCGACTTGTGGCAAAGTGTTTTTCACAAGTTCAAGGAGTTGACTATGATGATACCTTCTCACCTGTAGCGATACTTAAGTCTATCAGAATCATGTTGGCAGTAGCTGCTTATTTCGACTATGAAATTTGGCTGATGGATGTCAAAACAATGTTCCTCAACGGTTTCCTTGAGGAAGAGTTGTATATGATGCAACCAGAAGGTTTTGTCGATCCAGAGAATGTTGACAAAGTTTGCAAACTCCAGCATTCCTTTTATGGGCTGGTGCAAGCATCTCGGAGTTGGAATAAGCATTTTGATGAGGTGATCAAAGCGTTTGAGTTTATACAAGTTTATGGAGAAGCTTGTATTTACACGAAAGTGAGTGGGAGCTCTATAACATTTCTAATATTATATGTGGATGACATATTGCTGATTGGAAACAATATAAAAATGCTGGAAAGCTCGAAGGAATATTTGAACAAGAGTTTTTCAATGAAGGACCTAGGAGAAGCTGCTTTCATATTAGGCATTAAGATCTATAGAGATAAATCGAGACGCTTAATAGCACTTTCACAGAGCACATACCTTGATAAAGTTTTGAAGAAGTTCAAAATGGATCAGTCCAAGAAGGGGTTCTTGCCTGTGTTACAAGGTGTGAAGTTGAGTAAGACTCAATGCCTAGTCACTGCAGAAGATAGAGAAAAGATGAGTGTCATCCCCTATGCTTCAGCCATAGGCTCTATCATGTATGCAATACTGTGCACAAGACCCGATGTCAGCCTTGCCAAAAGTATGGACGGAAGGTTTCAAAGTGATCCTGGAATGGAACATTGGGCAGCGGTCAAGAATATCCTTAAGTACCTGAAAAGGACTAAGGAAATGTTTCTCGTTTATGGAGGTGATGGAGAGCTCGTCGTAAAGGGTTACGTCGATGCAAGCTTTAACACCGATCCGGATGACTCTAAGTCACAAACCGGATACGTATTTATTCTCAACGGGGGAGCGGTAAGCTGGTGCAGTACCAAGCAAAGCGTGGTAGCCGATTCTACATGTGAAGCGGAGTACATCGCAGCCTCGGAGGCGGCGAAGGAAGGTGTCTGGATGAAGCAGTTCATGACAGATCTTGGAGTAGTGCCTAGTGCACTGAATCCAATGAACGAGTTCTGTGACAACACTGGTGCCATTGCTCTGGCCAAGGAACCAAGGTTTCACAAGAGGACCAGACACATAAAGTGACACTTCAACTCCATCTGCGATTACATCAAGGAGAAGGACATAAATATTTGCAAAGTGCACACGGATCTGAATGTTGCAGACCCGTTGACTAAACCTCTTCCAAGGGCTAAACATGATCAACACCAAAACTGCATGGGTGTTCGATTCATTACAATGTAAATCACATACTGATGTGAGCTAGATTATTGACTCTAGTGCAAGTGGGAGACTATTGGAAATATGACCTAGAGGCAATAAATAAAGTGTTTATTATTATATTTCCTTGTTCATGATAATCGTTTATTATCCATGCTATAATTGTATTAATTGGAAACACATTACATGTGTGGGTAAATAGACAGCACTTTGTCCCTAGTATGCCTCTAGTGAACTAGCTCGTTGATCACAGATGGTCAAGGTTTCCTAACCATTGACATGTGATGTCATTTGATAACGGGATCACATCATTAGGAGACTAATGTGATGGACAAGACCCAAACTACAAACGTAGCATATGATCGTGTTAGTTTATTGCTACTATTTTCTACATGTCAAGTATTTGTTCCTATGACCATGAGATCATGCAAATCACGGATACCGGAGGAGTGCCTTGTGTGTATCAAACGTCGCAACGTAACTAGGTGACTATAAAGGTGCTCTACAGGTATCTCCGAGGGTGTCTGTTGAGTTGGCATGGATCAAGACTGGGATTTGTTACTCCATGTGACGGAGAGGTATCTCAGGGCCCACTCGGTAATACAACATCACAATGAGCCTTGCAAGCAATGTATCTAAGTGTTAGTCACGGGATCTTGTATTATGGAACAACTAAATAGACTTGTCGATAACGAGGTTGAACTAGGTATGGAGATACCGACGATCGAATCTCGGGCAAGTAACATACCGAAGAACAAAGGGAACATCATACGGGATTAACTGAATCCTTGACATAGAGGTTCGACCGATAAAGATGTTCGTAGAATATGTAGGAACCAATATGAGAATCCAGGTCCCGCTATTGATTATTGACCGTAGTGGTGTCTCGGTTATGTCTACATAGTTCTCGAACCCGCAGGGTCTGCACACTTAAGGGTTGGTGACGTTTCGGTAGTATAGAGATTATGTATGGTGGTTACCGAAGGTTGTTCGGAGTCCCAGATGAGATCTCGGACATCATGAGGAGTTCCAGAATGGTCCCGAGGTAAAGATTGATATATAGGAAGTCCTATTTTGGTCACCAGAAAAGTTTCGGGCTCATTGGTAGTGTACCGGGAGACTATCGGGAGGGGTATTTCGACCCAAGAGGCAACATGGGCTGTGGGAGAGTGAACACCAGCCCTTAGTGGGCTAGTGGAAGTCCTACACAAAACCCATGCGGCTAGGGAGAAAAAACCCAAAGAGAAAAAGTGGAAAAAGGCAAAAATAGGGTGAATCCTAGTCCTACTAGGATTGGAGGTGGATTCCACCTCTCCCACCTGGTTCGGCCGACTCCTAGAGGCTTGGCCCTTGGGACAAGCCTCCTCCTCTCTTCCTCTTATATATACTGGAGGTTTTAGGGTTTTTGCACAGAATTTTTTAGCCACGTGCTGCCCGTTCCTCCAGTGCATAATTTCTCCTCTAGATCGGATTTCTGTAGTGCTTAGGCGAAGCCCTGCCGGAATAGCTCCACCACCATCACCGGAGCGCCGTCACACTACCGAAGAACTCTTCTTCCTCTCCGCTCCTTATTTCTGGATCAAGACGGCGGAGATCGTCATCAAGCTGTACGTGTGCTGAACGCAGAGGTGCCGCCCGTTCGGCGCTAGATCGGAAGGATCGTGATCAAGTTCGTGGGACGGATCGTGATCAAGTTCGTGGGACAGATTGTGATTGGATCGCGGGACATATCGTGATTGGATTGCGGGACGGATCATGATTGGTTCGCGGGACGGATCGTGATTGGATCGCGGGACGCACGGCGATTTGGATCGCGAAGACGTTCGACTACACCAACCGCGTTTCTTAACGCTTCCCGCTTAGCGATCTACAAGGGTACGTAGATCCACTCTCCCTCTCATAGATGCTCATCACCATGGATAGATCTGCGTGTGCGTAGGATTTTTTTTGTTTCCCATGCGATGTAACCCAATAGGAAGACCGAAAGGTCGAACATGAGTCGTATAGAAGATACGATCAACATGGAGATGTTCACCATGGATGACTAGTCCGTCTCACGTGATGATCGGACACGGGCTAGTTGACATGGATCATGTGTCACTTGGATGACTAGAGAGATGTCTATCTAAGTGGGAGTTCATTAAATAATTTGATTATGTGAACTTAATTATCATGAACTTAGTCTAAAATTGTCTTTATAATCTATATTGTAGATCCAATGGCCAACGCGAATGTCACCCTCAACTTCAACGCGTTCCTAGAGAAAACCAAGTTGAAAGATGATGGAAGCAACTATGCGGACTGGGTCCGTAGCTTGAGGATCATCCTCATAGCTTCCAAGAGATTGTATGTCCTTGATGCACCGCTAGGTGATCCACCCATTTTCCCAGCAGACCAAGACGTTACGAATGCTTGGCAGTCGTGCTGCGACGATTACTCCCTTGTTCAGTGTGGCATGCTTTACAGTTTAGAACCGGGGCTCCAGAAGCGTTTTGAGCAACACGGAGCATATGAGATGTTCCAAGAGCTGAAACTGGTTTTCCAAGCTCATGCCCGGGTCGAGAGATATGACGTCTCCGACAAGTTCTTCAACTGTAAGATGGAGGAGAATAGTTCTGCCAGTGAGCACATACTCAAGATGTCTGGGTTACACAACCGCTTGACTCAGCTAGGAGTTAATCTCCCGGATGACTCGGTCATTGACACAATCCTCCAGTCGCTTCCACCTAGCTACAAGAGCTTTGTGATGAACTACAACATGCAGGGTATGGAGAAGTCAATTCCTGAGTTGTACTCGATGCTGAAATCAGCGGATGTCGAGATCAAAAAGGAGCATCAAGTGTTAATGGTGAATAAGACCACTAGTTTCAAGAAAGTCAAGGGTAATAAGAACTTCAAGAAGGACGGCAAAGCTGGTGTCGCGCCCGGTAAGCAAGTTGCCGGGAAGAAGAACAAGAATGGACCCAAGCCTGAGACTGAGTGCTTTTATTGCAAGGGTACCGGTCATTGGAAGCGGAACTGCCCCAAGTACTTAGTGGATAAGAAGGCCAACAATGTTAAAGGTATATGTGATATACTTGTTATTGATGTGTACCTAACCAGCGCTCGTAGTAGCTCCTGGGTATTTGATACCGGTGCAGTTGCTCACATTTGTAACTCCAAGCAGGAGCTGCGGAATAAGCGGAGGCTGGCAATGGCCGAGGTGACGATGCGCATCGGGAATGGTTCCAAGGTCGATGTGATCGCCGTGGGCACACTACCTCTACATCTACCTTCAGGATTAGTGTTAAACCTCAATAATTGTTATTTAGTACCAGCTTTGAGCATGAACATTGTATCTGGATCTCGTTTGATGCGAGATGGCTACTCATTTAAATCTAAGAATAATGGTTGTTCTATTTATATGAGAGAAATGTTTTATGGTCATGCCCCGCTGGTTAATGGTTTATTTTTGATGAATCTCGAACGTGATGTTACACATGTCCATAGTGTGAGTACCAAAAAGTGTAAGGTTGATAATGATAGTCCCACTTACATGTGGGACTGCCGCCTTCGTCATATTGGTGTCAAACGCATGAAGAAGCTCCATGCTGATGGACTTTTGGAGTCCCTTGATTTCGAGTCATTTGACACGTGCGAACCATGCCTCATGGGCAAGATGACCAAGACTCCGTTCTCCAGAACAATGGAGCGAGCAACTGACTTGTTGGAAATAATACATACCTATGTATGCGGTCCAATGAGCGTCGAGGCTCGCGGTGGCTACTGTTATGTTCTCACGCTCACTAATGACTTGAGCAGATATGGGTATGTCTACTTAATGAAACATAAGTCTGAAACCTTTGAAAGGTTTAAGGAATTTCAGAGTGAGGTAGAGAATCAACGTGATAGGAAAATAAAGTGCCTACGATCTGATCGTGGCAGAGAATATTTAAGTCACGAGCTTAGCACGCACCTAAGGAAATATGGAATTGTTTCACAACTCATGCCTCTTGGCACACCTCAGCGAAATGGTGTGTCTGAACATCGTAATTGCACTCTATTGGATATGGTGCGATCTATGATGTCTCTTACCGACTTACCGCTATCATTTTGGGGATATGCATTAGAGACTGCCGCATTCACTTTAAATAGGGCACCGTCAAAGTCCGTAGAGACGACACCGTATGAATTATGGTTTGGAAAGAATCCTAAGCTATCATTTCTAAAAGTTTGGGGATGCAATGCTTATGTGAAGAAACTTCAACCTGAGAAGCTCGAACCCAAAGCAGAAAAGTGCGTCTTCATAGGATATCCCAAAGAGACTATTGGGTATACCTTCTACCTCAGATCCGAAGGAAAAGTCTTTGTTGCCAAGAATGGATCCTTTCTCGAGAAATAGTTTCTCTCAAAAGAAGTAAGTGGGAGGAAAATAGAACTTGATGAGGTAATTGTAACTCCACTCGAACCGGAGAGTAGCGCAGCACGGGAAGTTGTTTCTGTGGATCCTACACCGACTGGAGAGGAAGTTAATGATGATGATCATGAAACTTTAGGTCAAGTTAATATTGAACATCGAAGGTCCACCAGGACACGTTCCGCACCAGAGTGGTACGACAACCCTGTCCTGGAGATCATGTTGTTGGACAACAGTGAACCTTCGAACTATGAAGAAGCGATGGCGGGCCCAGATTCCAACAAATGGCTTGAGGCCATGAAATCCGAGATAGGATCCATGTATGAGAACAAAGATGGACTTTGGTGGACTTGCCTGATGATAATAGAGCCATTGAAAATAAATGGATCTTTAAGAAGAAGACTGACGCAGATGGTAATGTAACCGTCTATAAGGCTTGGCTTGTCGCTAAGGGTTATCGAAAAGTTCAAGGAGTTGACTACGATGAGACTTTCTCACCCGTAGCGATGCTGAAGTCTGTACGAATGATGTTAGCAATTTCCATATTTTTTATGATTATGAGATCTGGCAAATGGACGTCAAAACGACATTCCTTAATGGCTTCCTCAAGGAAGAACTGTATATGATGCAGCCAGAAGGTTTTGTCGATCCTAAAGATGCTAACAAAGTATGCAAGCTCCAGCACTCCATCTATGGGCTGGTGCAAGCATCTCGGAGTCGGAACATTCGCTTTAATGAGGTGATTAAAGTGTTTGGGTTTGTACATGTTTATGGAGAACCCTGTATTTACAAGAAAGCGAGTGGGAGCTCTGTAGCATTTCTCATATTATATGTGGATGACATACTGATAATGGGAAATGATATAGAACTCTTGGAAAGTGTAAAGGCCTACTTGAATAAGTGTTTTTCAATGAAGGACCTTGGATAAGCTGCTTACATATTAGGTATTAAGATCTATAGAGATAGATCGAGACGCCTCATACGTATTTCACAAAGCACATACCTTGAAAAGATATTGAAGAAGTTCAATATGGATCAGTCCAAGAAGGGGTTCTTGCCTGTGCTACATGATGTGAGATTGAGTACAACTCAATGCCCGACCATGGCAAACGATAGAGAAGAGATGAGTGTCATCCCCTATGCTTCAGCCATAGGCTCTATTATGTATGCCATGCTATGTACCAGACTTGATGTGAACCTTGCCATAAGTTTGGTAGGGAGGTACCAAAGTGATCCCGGAGCGGAACACTAGACAGCGGTTAAGAATATCCTGAAGTACCTGAAAAGGACAAAGGACATGTTTCTCGTGTATGGAGGTGCCGAAGAGCTCGTCGTAAAGGGTTACGTCGATGCTAGCTTCGACACAGATCCGGACGACTCCAAGTTGCAAACTGGATACGTGTATATTTTGAACGGAGGGGCAGTCAGCTGGTGCAACAGCAAGCAAAGCATCGTGGCAGCATCTACATGTGAAGCGGAGTACATAGCTTCTTCGGAAGCAGCAAAGGAAGGAGTCTGGATGAAGGAGTTCACCACCGACCTAGGAGTAATTCCAAGTGCGTCGGGCCTGATGACTCTATTCTGTGACAACACTGGAGCTATTGCCCTTGCGAAGGAGCCCAGGTTTCACAAGAAGACAAGACACATCAAGCGCCGCTTCAACTCCATCCGTGATTACATTCAGGAGGGAGATATAGATATTTGTAAAGTACATATGGATCTGAATGTCGCAGATCCGTTGACTAAACCTCTCTCAGGAGCAAAACATGATCAACACCAGAATGCTATGGGTGTTCGATTCATCATAATGTAACTAGATTATTGACTCTAGTGCAAGTGGGAGACTATTGGAAATATGCCCTAGAGGCAATAATAAAATGGTTATTATTGTATTTCCTAGTTCATGATAATTGTCTATTGTACATGCTAAAATTGTGTTAACCGGAAACCGTAATTCATGTGTGAATACATAGGCCACAACATGCCCCTAGTGAGCCTCTAGTTGGCTAGCTCATCGATCAATAGATGGTCACGGTTTCATGACCATGGACATTGGATGTCATTGATAACGGGATCACATCATTAGGAGAATGATGTGATGGACAAGACCCAATCCTAAGCATAGTAGAAGATCATGTAGTTCGTCTGCTAAAGCTTTTCCAATGTCAAGTATCATTTCCTTAGACCATGAGATTGTGCAACTCCCGTATACCGTAGGAATGCTTTGGGTGTGCCAAACATCACAATGTAACTGGGTGGCTATAAAGGTGCACTACGGGTATCTCCGAAAGTGTCTGTTGGGTTAGCACGAACTGAGACTGGGATTTGTCACTCCGTGTGACGGAGAGGTATCTCTGGGCCCACTCGGTAAGACATCATCAAAATGAGCTCAATGTGACTAAGGAGTTACCCACGGGATGATGTGTTATGGATCGAGTAAAAGAGACTTCCGTTACTCAGGTTATCATCAGATCAAGATGGCGGTTAAAGACCAGGAGAAGACTGCTTTTATTACACCCGTTGGGGCGTTCTGTTATGCCTCTATGCCTTTCGGGCTCAAGAGTGCCCAGGCGACTTATCAGTGATGCGTGCAGAACTGCCTTCATAGTCAGATTGGCCGTAATGTTCATGCTTATGTAGATGACCGTGGTCAAATCCAGAAAGAAGGAGACTCTCTTGAAGGATTTAAAGGAAACTTGTGATAACCTCCGGGTCTACAAGATGATGCTTAACCCGACCAAGTGTGTCTTTGGTGTTCCGGTGGGCAAGCTTTTGGGTTTCCTGGTCTCTGAGCGTGGTATCGAGGCTAACCCGGATAAAATCAAGGCTATTACCTCTCTGGGAGAGCCGGCTTGCATTAATGATGTTCAGTGCTTGGTAGAGCGGATTGCTGCGTTGAGCCGGTTCATAAGCCATCTTGGAGAGAAGGCTATTCCTTTATATCAAATGAGGAAGAAGACATACAAATTTGTCTGGAGCAAAGCGGTGGGTGAAGCACTTGAGGTGCTTAAAAAACAGCTCACTGAGACGCCAGTGCTGGCCGCTCTGGCTGAGAAAGAACCATTGCTCCCTTATGTGGCAGCTAATAACCGGGCAGTGAGTGCTGCTATTGTGGTCGAGCGCAAGGAGGACGGGAAAGAGTATCCAGTGCAAAGACCGGTTTTATTATATCAGTGAGGTCCTAACAGAGTCTAAGCAAAGGTATCCGCATTGGCAGAAGCTGGTATATGGGGTCTTCATGGCTAACCGCAAGTTAAAACACTACTTCTTAGGGCACCAGATAACTATGGTCAGTTCTGCTCCGCTAGGGGATATTATCTAGAACAGAGAAGCCATGGGAAGGATTGCTAAGTGGGCATTGGAGCTGGGACCTCTTAATTTAAAATATGTGCCTCGCATGGCTATCAAGTCCCAAGCCCTTGTGGATTTCATAAATGATTGGACGGAGTGTCAAGCTCCCGAGGAAAAGCCGGATGACACATACCGGACTATACACTTTGATGGACCCAAGCAGTTAGAGGGATCAGGGGCAGGAGTTGTTCTGACATCCCCCAAGGGTGATAAGTTTTGTTATGTGCTCCGGCTGACGTTCCCCTGCACTAACAATGCGGCTGAGTATGAAGCTTTGCTTCATGGTCTTAGGTTAGCCAAGGAGATGAATTTGAGCCGAGTCAGGTGTTTGGGTGACTCAGGTCTGGTGGCTCAGCAAGTTTCTTTCACTTGGGATTCCAAAGACCCGCGGATGGCGGCTTATCGTCAGGTGGTTGATATTATTGCAGGTCACTTCAAAGGATATCATGTAGATCACATTGATCGTTGCACGAATGAGGCGTCTGATGCCTTATCACGGTTAGGTTCTCAACGAAAGCCGGTGCCACCCAATGTCTTTCTGGACGTCTTACACCATCCGACTGTCAAGATACCTTCAGAAGAAGATTTGGCTGTTCCTGACCTGGAGGCAGAATTGGTGGCGGTTCTGCATGCTATCCCAGATTGGACTATTCCCTATTTGGCCTATTTGACCCGGGGCGAGTTACCTGAGGATGAAGACCTAGCCAGAAAGATCACCCGGCGTTCTAAGTCCATGACAATAGTTAATGGCGAGTTGCATAAATACAGCGTGACGGGAGTTTTCCAACGTTGTGTTTCACCAGAGGAGGGTCGGTAGATCTTGAATGAAATCCATGCTGGCGATTGTGAAAACCACGCCGGCTCGAAGTCTTTGGTGGCCAAGGCTTTCCGGCACGGGTTTTTCTGGTTGACGGCTCATAAAGATGCAGAGGACCTAGTCCGTAAGTGCGATGGCTATCAGAAGTTTGGCCGGCGTGCTCATATTCCGGCTCAGGAGTTAAGGATGATACCAATTACTTGGCCATTTGCGGTCTGTGGGCTTGACATGGTGGGACCTTTCAAGAGATCCAATGATAAGAAAACACACCTCCTGGTGGCGGTGGACAAGTTTACCAAGTGGGTAGAGGCAGAGCCGGTCAGCAAATGTGACATGGCTATGGCGGTTTTATTTATTAAAATTTGATCTACCGTTTTGGTTACCCACAAAGCATCATCACTGATAATGGTACAAATCTATCCAAGGGGGCTATGAAAAAATTCTGTGACGAAGAGCATATCCGGCTTGATGTTTCAGTAGTGGTGCATCCACAATCCAACGGTCAGGCGGAGCATGCCAATCAGGAAATTCTAAGAGGGATTAAACCGCGGCTTATGGTTCCTTTGCAGCGAACGCCCGAGTGTTGGGTAGAAGAATTACCCTCCGTCTTATGGAGCATCAGGACCACCCCTAACAGATCCATGGGTTTCACGCCTTTCTTTATGGTGTACGGGGCGGAGGCAGTTTTGCCCAGTGACATCCGGCATGACTCGCCAAGGGTGGCGGCTTATGTTGAGGCGGACAATGAGACGGCACGTCAAGACACATTGGATGCTCTGGAAGAGGCGCGAGAGCTAGCAGCGGCCCAGTCGGCGATTTATCAACAAGACCTGCGTCGCTATCACAGCCCCAGGGTCAAAAACTCGGATGTTCCAAGAAGGCGACTTAGTGCTCCGACTGATTCAGGACCAGAAAAATATGCATAAGCTCTCTCCTCCATGGGAAGGACCTTTTGTAGTCAGCAGAAATCTCAACAACGGGTCATATTACCTCATCGATATCCGAGATGACTCAGATACGGCGGGTCCGGAGACCCGCCGGCCGTGGAACATCGCGCATCTCCGGTCTTATTTCAGTTAAGGGTGTAGAGACCCTTCATTGTACACTATCATTGTACATATCATAGTTATATAAATAAATAAATAAGTATCACTTCAAAGGTGAAGTCCCTGCTGTTTTACACATCCTCATATGAGAGAAGGTTAAATAATGTTCCGGTTGATGTATCAACTGAGATTGGCGAACGGCAGCCACAAAAGCCCGGCTCAGGAAAATGAGTCGTGGCGCCAGGCGTTATGCCACAAAAGCCCGGTTCAGGAAAATGAGTCGCGGCGCCAGGCGTTATGCCACAAAATCCTGGCTCAGGAAAATGAGTCGCGGCACCAGCGTTGTGCCACAAAAAATCGGCTCAGGAAAATGAGTCGTCGCGAGGGCGGCTTCTTACCTTTGGGTACAACTTCTAACGCCTATCCGCCGGCGTTTTACACCATACTGCTGAAGGGGGCTTCTTACCGACGGGTATCGCTTCTAACACCCTATCGGCCGGCTTTATGCCAAATTTTCGGCTAACATGTTTAGTCGCGGTTGTGAGGTTTTTTTACCGATGGGTAGCTAACACCTAATAACCCGTGAACGGCGGCTTCTTACCTTCGGGTATAGCTTATAATGCCTATTATCCGGCCTTATGGTAAAAAAATCCGGCTAAGGAAAATTAGCTGCGGCGAAGGCGGCTTCTTACCTTCGGGTACAACTTCTAACGCTTATCTGCCGGCGTTTACGCTGTATTATTACCTTCGGGTACAACTTATAATGCTTGTTAATCGGCTTTATGCTACAAAACTCGGTTAAACATGATTAGTCGCGGACGGAAATTATTAAGTCCTTCGGCCAACTCTCGACCCAAGAAGAGGAGACAAACGACGACAAGTCAGGAATGCATACAAGGAAGATGGCACTTTGGAAGCCGGATTTTTTCTCATTTAAAAAGATCAGCGGAGCAAATGTCACAGGAAGTATATTACAAACGCTCTATGTAGAGCCCAAAAGTGTTGATCAAGTCTTTTAAGTCCCGTACGACGAGTTAAGGAGAGCCGGCTATTACAAAGTGGAGTTAATCAACTGGCCGGCGGCTCATCTTGCTCCGGTTCTTCGGGTGCCTGGATCTGAAGGTTGTCCAAGTTCCAGTTGCAGTCAGCTAGAGCTGCAAAAGTCCCTTCTTCAAAGAAGGGAAACGGGTCAAGATCAGAAGCGAAGAGGTCCTTACTGCGGGAGGGCGTCAAGTCCTTCCATTCATAGAGTGGGCCACGAACTCTCTTCTGGTCAGCATCATAAGCCGCTTGGTAAGTGTCCAGGTCTGCTTCTTCTGCTAAGACGGAAGCCAGAAACCTGGAGTCCTTGACACACTAGATGTAGTCGGCTTCTGTGAACTCAGAACCGTCATCCTTCTTAGAGGGGAATCCCTCCATCATATCAGCCGGAGTAAGCTCCGGAGCGAAGGCCAGAGCCCGACTTATGCCTACGATTGCTCCCTGGAGGGCGGCTGATTTTTTCAATTCAGCGATCTGCTTCGGCATGGTGGAGAAAATTTCGAAGACCCCTTTGAGAGTTGAAGGGATATTGTCCTTGTACTGAACAAACTTGATGGTGAACATCGCGCCGCAGTAGAGCTGTTCCGCCAGGGTGTAGATAGCCTTTAGAGGCAGTAAGCTGTCGGACGCCAGTTGACGGCTTCTAGGACCTGTGTAAGCTGGAGGCATTCATGATAAGTCACCAGTTCAGATGTTATAACAGCAATTAAGGAAAAGTTGTCAAGAGCTCATCGAAGAGGGCGCCTGTCATCTTTGTGATATGGCATTTCAAGGATTGCAGCTCGTCAGAGACAGTCATCAACCGTTGATCAGCGTCGTCCGCCCGTTTGGTCAGCGTGGCCTTCTCAGACGCGGCAGACTCTCTGAAAGCGGCAAACTCCGCCTTGACTTTAACCAACTCTTCGGTCAAGAGCCGGCATTTTTCATCGGTGGTGCTCCGGGCAGCCTGTTGATCAGCTAGGTTGGTCTTTAAGCCGGCCAACTGTGACCCGACTTCAGTCAAGGATTCCTGCAAACATTTCAAAGTAGAGAGTAAAATGGACAAGTCTCAAACAGATTGCAAGCAATATGCATGACACTTGGGGGCTAATGTCTGTTTTTCAGAAATTCACTATGAAGAGTTCCGGTTCAACTTTGAACAAGTTTGATCCGGCCCTTGGGGGCTACTATTAGCTCTTTTAAATTATCTTCTAAGAAGTCCCGACTCAACTTTGAACAAGTTTGAGCCGGCCCTTGGGGGCTACTATTAGTTCTTTTAAATTATCTGCTAAGAAGTCCCAACTCAACTTTAAACAAGTTTTAGCCGGACCTTGGGGGCTACCATCGGCTCTTCTGATTATCTTCTACAGAATAATTTTATCTAAAAGATAACTATGCAAAGTCTCGGCTCAGTATGTCGAGAGATTAAGCCGGCACTTGGGGGGTACGTATGGATATAAGGAGGAAAAGAATACCTCATACTTCCTCTTCATGAAGTTAACCAGTTGGAGCTCCAGGTCCTGGCTAGTGGATAGGCAGGTCATGTAGCCAGCATGAAGCTCCTCATCTGTCATCTTCTCCAAGGCATAAGGCTCAAATTCTAGCTTCCTAGAAGCTTCAGCTATTTCACCCCGCTTGGTCAGTACGTGAGCCGGGGGAGAATGGAAACCAGCACTAGTGATTTCAACTTCTGGGCCAGTGTGTCCTTAGCTGCCTGGGCAGGGCTCAACGGCTTAGAAGGATTCTTTGGTGGACTATTTGGAGAATGTCATTAGTGGTCGGCTCTGCAGAAGCTGCTGGGATATCTTCAGCCGGTCGCGAGTCATCCGGCTTTGAATGCTCGGGCTCTTGGGTAGCAGGGCCATGGGAGGACTTGTTGGTTTTCCGACGCTTGGCTTGAGCACTGTAAAATGTGAGGATCGGAATCCAAAGGATACTACTACCGCATAAAGAACCAGATGTCATAGCGGGAAATACTTACAGCGGGTTGATCTTGGGAGGCGGCAGAGCGGTCGCCGAAGAGTTGCCGGAAGAGGGTGATTTTTGAGAGACAATTCAAGAAAGATGAGACAGCTTCGAGGTCACAAAGTAAAATTAATTAAACGGAGATACATACCTCTGCGGGGAGTTTCTTCGGAGCTGGCGAGTTTGGCAAGCCGGACATAAGATCAGTAGAACCAACACTCCGGGTCTGGCGACGCTCGGCCTGTTGTTGCTTTTTCAAAAGAAATTCGGGAGCCAGATAAGCAAGAGGATGAGAAATAGGAACTTTTCCAATAACCCGCCGCGACTTTCGGGGGACAAAATATTCTGAGCCGGAAGAAGTATAGATTACCTCAGGGGCGTTGGCACGGCTTGTTTCAACATCATCCTGTGAGTAAAACAAGTGTAAGTAAAATAAGATAATAAAATGGCAGAAAGCAGCCAAGGTTTACCTCTGAGACGGACGAGTGCGGCGGGTCAAACCATCCTTCTTGTGGGGCGGTCTTCTTGGACTTCTTAGCCGGAGCTTTCTTCTTGAGCTTCTTCAAGGGAGGAACATATTATTTCTTCTAGAAATCAGAGTTGACTTGGAAAGGTAAACCGGTTAAACGGTAATGAGTCAGAAAGATATGAGTGGCAAGGAGAAAAAGGGGTGAAGAGTCGCCTTACATCTGGAGCCAGATTTTTGGCGTTAAAAGGCGCCAGGCCAATGGCGCTGCATGATCCGGATGCTTCGTGAACAAGGCTCTGGATGACGGTGGTGATGTCATCCTTTGTCAGTGTTGATTGGCTGAAGCATAATGAACTATCATAATTGCCTTCGTATTCACACATGAGCCGGCTTCTATGACTTAGGGCACAATCCACTAGGAAATCCAGCGGCGGATCAAATCTAGTCCGGTTAAACCATTGTCCATGAGGGCCTTGATTTTGGCATGAGCCGGCTCGTACCTTGCATGTTCCGAAGCTGATAGCCGGCCAGGAAGCTCTGAAGTTGTCTTGAGCCGGGAGGGACGATAGCCCGGTAGTGGACACTCATTCTCAGGAGAGGTATCCTTGTAGTATAACCAAGTCTTGTTCCAGTCCTTTGGATGACTTGGCATCTGCATGGACGGAAAAGTAATATCCCTACGCCGTCGGATGGAGATCCCACCAAGCTCTAGACTCGGACCGGCTTTCATCTCAGTTTGCCGGTTGGCGTAGAAGAATTCTCAAAATAACCCCACAGACGGCTTGGCTTGCAGATAGACTTCACAGAGCACTTGAAAATTGCATATATTTGAGACGGAGTTGGGGGCCAAGTCCTGGCGGTGAAGCTTGTAGAAGTGAAGGACGTCACGAAAGAACTTCGAGCCGGGAGGCACGAATCCTCGCTCGATATGGTCAGAGAAAACCACTACTTCGCCTTCTTGAGGAGTGGGCCGCATTTCATCACCCGGGGCCCGCCAATTAAGGACCTCCTTGGAAGGAAGGGTACCCACGTGAACAAAATCTAGTAAGAATTCCTCCATGAAGCAAGACCCAACCTAGTTGCATGATTTGGAGGCGCGAGACATGCGGGCAGCTTAAAGACTATGCAAATCAAAAGTATGGCGAGTCAAGAGCAAATAAATATCTGCGACGGCTTATAATTTTAAGGGCTCTACAAATAATATGCCATGGTCCGTCTAATGAGAGCCGGAGAGGCCTAGCGGGTCAACAAAGAAAGGAAGAGGTGATCGAGAACTAGGTCAAGCTTTAGCTCCCTTGTAATCGATACAACAAGCAATACAAACACAAGCAGGACGTAGGCTATTACCTCGCCTTGAGGGGCCGAACCTGGGTAAACTTGTGTCTTTCGTCTCAGCCAACCCCTTTGAGTCCATCACATTAGCGATGGCCTCGAATCCAAGTGCGTTCACTCGGACATCTGTTGTGATAAATCCACAACAGTATTCGTGAATGACCAGCCCTCTAATGATACTACTTAAATATGTACTCCTACCATCTATGGTGATGTTTGATGGTGTTATCGATCTTGTCGGGCTTTCCTTATCTTGTGCATGATGTTTAGTATGTAATAATTAGGCTAATTATTGTTAGCATTCTATTGGTTTTTCTCATGTATATTACTTTTGCATTACAAGTGTGGGAGGAAAGCTAATTATTATTAGTACGTACTCATGCTACCAGGGTGAGGAAGGCTATGATGGTGCGGATTTTTTGGGTTTGTTTCCATATTATTGTTTGGATTTTTTGGATTTGTTTCCATGTATGACTTTTACATTTGGAGGGTGGGATGAAGGCTATGACGATACAGATTTTTTGGGGATTGTTTCCATATTATTGTTTGGATTCTTTGAGTTTGTTTCCATGTAATACTTTTACGCCTAGAGGGTGGGAGGAAGGCTATTATGGTGCTGCTTTTTTGGGGTTTGTTTCCATATTATTGTGTGGATTCTTTGAGTTTGTTTCCATGTATGATTTTGAAGCTTGGAGGGTGGGACGATGGTGTGGCGAACGACAACGAATGACATATGAATGCACCATCAATTCATGAGTAACAATGATCATCACGCACCCGCTGACATTTGTTTCTAATTTTTTAAAGCAATATCTCAAGGGAAAGTTGCTCACACATACTCGATGAAAATGGCACTGTCAATCTGCCCTTTTTTTTGCATCGAGGCGGCGATTGCTGAAGCTATGTGTTTGCAAAATGAGGAAGGCTATGATAGTGCTGATTTTTTTGGGTTTGTTTCCATATTATTGTTTGGATTTTTTGGGTTTGTTTCCATGTATGACTTTTAAGCTTGGAGGGTGGGACGAAGGAGTGGCGAACGAACAAATGACATACAAACACACCATCACAACTGTAGACTCCCTCTTTAGGAGTAGAGATAATTTAGTACTAATTGTTGAAAAATTTGACACTGAATACCTCGGTATGAGATAGAATCGCAAACAGAGGAAATCGAATAGGTGCAGGCAAGATGGCGTGTAGGTGAAGGTGTATCCTACGCCTACTCTAGCTATGTGGTCGTCTCTAATCAGCAACGCGAGCTGACGAAGAGGTGGACAACGACGTGCATGTGGATACAACGGTGTCCCCCCTTGACTCAACGATGGGAAGTTGTAGACGCGGCGATCCCTCCTCTGATCCTCCTTCCCTCCAGTCATGTGGCTTCATAGTCTATGGTGAGGTGGTTGATGAGGGCATCACCAGGAGGTGGTCGACGATGACAGCGGTCGGGTGCTCGGGGTTGGGAGAGGGAATGGCGAGGTTTTCTTCTCACGAGAAATCAGGATGATGTGGAGATCGGGTTGAGTGGGGCAGCAGTTTTGGGAAGAGACAGAGATAGGGAGAGAGAGAGAGGGAGGGAGGGAGAGAGATAGCGCTTAGACAGGGCAGGAGAGGATCACACATGAGGCAGAAGAGGAACAAAGGTGGATATTGCGGGAGTGAAGGAAGAGATCTCTTGTCTACGATTTCAATTACCAATTACCGAATCTCGCTACGGCTCGACTGTTTGAATTAGAACTTGCCCTATGTTTTGATTGAGGGAATCAAAACTTGCCAAAACAGAAGAGCGGGTGGGAAGAACCTTCGATTGATCGGTGGGACTGTGTGGGGCATGGTGGGGAGTACCAAGGAACGACTTGCAGACTCTTCTTTTAGGAATAGAGATTGATTGTGATTCATTCCTTTCCATATAAAAGTTATCTAATATATCAAAAAATGATTAAAGATTGATTGTGATTCATTCCTTTCCATATAAAAGTTACTAAATATATCTAAAATTGATTAAAGATTGTTTGTGATTCATTCCTTTCCATATAAAAGTTACCAAAAGCACCGAGAATTGATTAGATTGATTGTGATTCATTCCTTTCCATATAAAAATTACCATATATATAGAAAATTGATTATAGATCGATCGTGATTCATTCCTTTCCATACAATACTTACCAAATATACCAGAAATTGATCTGTTTGGCAGATATGATATTAATGATCTTATTGGCGGATAAAATCTATTTAAAAAGATTGGGGGATAAAATCCGGTTTAAATATATTGGTGGAACAAAGAACCGGTGGGAAAATATTAACCGGAGTGAGGCGAGACTACCAACTAAGACATTAGGAGTAGAGATTATTGCGCTTATGGACATACCCACTAATAAAGAAATTAGTGCTTCTACATGTCCGTCCTAAAATTACTCTGAAGCTGTCATAAATTACACACTATGCCACCAATAAGTTATTTTAACGGTTAACCGAGGGGGGGGGGGAGGGGAGGGAATCCCCACCTGAATATATTGCTAAAAAAACTACCGAAGCCAAGAGGCACCCCTTAAGCTTTGGCTGATTCAGTTTATAAGGAAAACTGAATCAAAAACTTGAACAAGTTGATCAAGTTTACAAGGAAAACCGGACCAAAAACCATACAAGTAAGAAGATTACACGAGATGAGAAAAAGGACGCCTAGGACAAGGCCCAACCTAGCTAGCAGATCGAAGGACGACCACCAAAGGAGGCACAAGTAGATGTGGGATGTCTTCGAAGGATCACAATACAAAGACTAAGCAAGCAACCTAACGCATCGCACCGACATGCATACCGAACCTCACGACACAACTTAGGAGCAATCACAACCAACGAGTGACAACACGAACCTTGACTAGGAATCCGCCATGAGAATTTGGAACCATTAGCAAGTTGGGGAGGCATCTTGCGTCGTTGAAGAGCAAAGATGAACCAGGACAGCACTACGAGCACTAAGCTCACCGCAACACAAATGGCCACCAAGGGAGGAACTTGAACATGCATAGCGACATGGCTGACACAAGGGAACACCACCAAAGACGAACACATATGAAGCAAGACAACAGCAACACAAACCACCGTCGACCCCAACCGATCGCACCACCACCAACAACATTCCGACAGTAAGCAACACCCACACAACAACCATGTTGACCCCAAAGATGATGCCTTCAAGAAAGGCCGCAATGCTGTTTGTGCCGCCATCATCCGTCTAGGAGGACCTGGACTGGGGTTTTCCCCGGGGTCTCGACCAGGAGGGTGCAAAACAACAAAAACAACGACACCTCTAAGGAGGTTAGCGGCGCCCACAGGCATTGCCGCCGCCGGCTCCAGGAGGAGCAAGGCTTTCGCCCAAGTTGATCTGACACACTCTCGAGGACCAGTTGAGTGAGGTGGGAGCTAATCTGCACCACCACAAGGGACCATGGCCGCCCCGTCATAGCCCATGGTCAGATTTTGACCACCACAGGTCGGATCGAGACGAATCCAACCTGCCCAAGGCGTGCACAGCCATACCGGATCCGGCCGGGAGTAGCGCCGCTAGACACACCGCCGGCAGGACCACCTACACCATGTAGAGGCCACTGCCTCAGGGAGACTAGCAACTCAAACCAGCATCGCAACTCAAACCAACTACAAACCTCGACAGAAAAGGACGCTGACCCGACCGAGCAGGTCGCCACTGACCAGGCAGGGCAGGAGCAGAGCGGCCACCAAGAGCCCCCGCCAGGCAGAGCTGCCCCGAATCCGCACGAACGCACAACTGCAGAACCGGAGTCGGTGCGCCGACCGCTCCAATCCCACCTCACACCACATTTGTGGTCGCTGCAATCCCACCTCGCCCCGTAGCTCCACTGACAGGACGCGCGTCGTGGCCGCCTGCACCAGCACCGTACGCCACCATGCCACGCCCGACGCCACACCGGCGACCACGCCATCGCCGAGGGTCGCTTGGAACCAGGACATGGATGCCCTGCTCCAGCACGCCCACGTCCGCACCCTCCCACGACCGACTACGTAGATCTGGGCGGAAGCCCATCACTGCCAAACGAGTCCCACCGCGGTGGCCAGCGTCGGCCACGCAGCCGCGCTCCACAGAGCCACGCCGAACAGTCGTCCGTTGTAGCTGCAACTCGGGAAGTAGGAGGCGAGGGGGAAGGAGGGGACTGGATTTGGATCGGAGGGGAGGGAGAGCAGAACAAGCAAGAGAGTGTGCCGCGCGCGTCCTGTGGCTTGGTCCAGCGGCGGCGAGCGGGGATGGGGGCAGAGGTGGTGCTTTTTGGGTGGCAGCGGCGGGCCCCTCCGGAGTCGCAAGAGTGACCCGGGAGTTAGCATTTCCGGTTGCGGTCAATACCAATATTGAATACCCTCAAACTAACCATGCCACCAATAAGTGAAGAAAACAATTTGATTTTTTATTTCAAAAAGCGCCAGGTTCGGTTCATTTACCACAAGACTCAAATATCTCAAGTACATGAGTGCTGCAGTGGCTAAAGTGTCACTCTTCCACGCCCAAGACCTTAGTTCGATTTCAGGTTTTCACTCTTTTCTCTTTCTCTCTTGTCGCTCTGATTTGCAAGGGTGCACCTCCTCCTCCCCCATATGTATGGGCAGCAATAGGCGCCGGTCGACCGGCCCAATTTTGGCCGGTCGACGAGCAGCCGAACGATCTGGCCAGTGTTGTATGCGTTCTTCGTCCGCGTATAGGAGGGAAAAAGGAATAATAAAGTAAGGTAAACCAAGCAGCACGTGGCCTCGCACATCTTGCACGAGAGGATAACGTCCGCCGGCATCCGCGGCGACCGCCAAACCGTCGCAGCACCGCAGCGACGCCATTCTCTATTTGACGCTTACTCCTCAAAGGTTGCAACATCACTGTCTGGTCACGGCATTTAACTCCGCCCATCCCCGATTGCAGTAACCATTGTCTTCCGGTTCTAGCTCCCGCCGCGGATGGATCCAGCACGCCGTGGTGCCAGTCGGAGCACGCCGCATCGACGTGCTCCAACATCTGGCTTTCGAGCTCCACCGAAATATGTCGCCCATGGCCGTCCTATCCGGTCGCATCAAATCGTTGGGCCGGTTGTAGCACTGCTTATACTGGTTCTAGCAAAAAAACTCATCGTGGCAAAATCGCAGCACCTTCGTGTCGTCGTCGTAGCATGTCCATCGCAGCACCATTGTGTGTCGGCCGCGGCTCTCGGTGTCACTCACTCGCACCGTTGAAGCTTTTTTTCGCGTAGGTTGAAGCTTTTCCCCTTACTGGTTGAAACTTTTCAACATCGTCAAATCTCGCTGCACATGGTTGCATGGATGATGGCCACCCGTCATCACCATTAAATGGATGTAGCAAAAAAAACTCACTGGTCGTAGCAATGATTCCAGCAAAAATCGTTGTCGCCGCCATCCTAGGTTGCATCTTTGCCATGAACTTATGTAGCAAATTTCCTTGTCAGTTGTAGCAAAATCCGATGACAGTTGTAACAAAAAGCATTGTCCCCATCATCACGTCATAGCTCCACTATGAATCAATGCAACAAAAAATGTCGCTGCTTCCAGCACGTTGCGATGTTGGTTCCAACGCACAATCACCGCAGTTGCAGCATGCAGCACTCCCGTCGGCCCTCGAGCTCGAAGCGCCGTGGTGGTGTGGGCATGTCCATGGTCGCCACAGTCACAAACATAGCCAACAAACAAATGCAACTTCATTAGGCTGCGGTTGCAGCTCTTTTCCCTAAGGGCGGTACTGGGCACCGACATGCCGACCCAAACTTTCGGTTGACCGCCTAGCAGCCATCGACACTTGTCGGAGATCTACGCTCGGCCGCCGCCCGCGCACGCTAGAGATCCGCGCTCGTCGGCTGCCTGCACACGTCATGGATGCAGCTCCGCCGCGCCAGCGACTTGAGTCGTTCCAGCAAACAGAAATACCCCTTGTAGCATTTTTTTGTCGGTCGTACCAAAACGGAGACAACGGTTGCAACAAAAAGATCATCGATATTGTAGCTCGCCGTTGCAGGTAGCACCATTTCCATCTAAATATGAATAAATGGATGTAGCAAAATTTGTTGCCGGATGTAGCAAAAAACTACGACAATTGCAGCAAAAAACATCGTCGCCGCAATAGCACGTCATAGCTCAGCGGATGGATATAGCAAAATATGATGTTGCTTGTAGCAAAATCTTAATGCCACTGTGTGTTGTAGCAAAACGTGACACCGGTGGTAACAAGATAAGATGTTGACCGTAGCGAAATAAGATGCTTGGTTGAAGCATGTAGAAAAATCAAAAGACGCTTGCAACAAATCATCTTGCGGCCGCGTCGCCCTCAGCTCTGCCGGTAGTAGCATAATCTAAAGGTGGTTGCAAAAAAGGCTAGTAGGTCACGAATCCACCGTGATGGGTTCCATGGCGGTGCTACGGCAGTACCTCGTCGCTCCGGCCGTCCGCGCGCTCGTCAACCCACTAGCCCATGCTTGCCGCTACTGTAAAAGGAACTAGGTCGCGTCGAGTCCCACGTGCCAACGCCTCACGTGACGAGGCGACCTGCCGAAATGTTCCGCCGGCATGTAGTCCCACGTGCCAACACCTCACACATCTCAGAGCTTGAGCCAAGGATTTTTTTTCTTTTTTGAGAATCCTCTTTTTTGCGAAAATTCTTTTTTGAGAATCCAACGAGCAGATTGTCAAGATAAAGCTCCGAAGATGAACTCAGGTGCGCTTCTCGTGTGCGACGACGAACTAATGTTGAACGACGCGTGGTGGGCCAAGATAAATAAACTAATAATGCAAACGTGAAACGTGTTAAGGGATGGATCGATACACGATCAAGCGGTGCGTGCGAGACCGGCCGAAGCTTCGGCCGGTCCGCCGGCCACAAGCATTTACACATACGTATTCATGGGCCAGCCCATGTTTGGGGCGTTTATCTCAAGCACACGACTGCACTGCAGTGGCTAAGGCGTCCCTCTTCCGCACCCAAGACCTGAGTTCGCTTCCCGGTTTTTACCATATCTCTCTCTCTCTTTTCTTTCTGATTTGCAAGCGTGCACCTCCTCGTTACCCCGTACATATTCATGGGGCGCCCCATGTGCTCGGCGTGACGCCCCCTAATTTTTATCATTTTGTTTTTTGCCTTTAATCTTCTCATTTTTGTTTTTGTTTTATACTTATTTAAATGAATTCGGGATTTCAAAATTTAAAAAGCTGTGAATTTCGAAAAAATGTTTGAGAAATCATAAAATTTTCGTAAATTTAAAAACAATCAGGAAATCATAAAACATTCGCCGATTCAAAACAATTGGTGTTTTAAAAAAATTGTTTGCATATTATAAGAAATTTATGGTTTCGAATAAATGTTTGTGAAATAAGAATTTTTTTATTTTATTAAAATGATCGTGTATATAAAAGATATTAATGTTTGCAAGCGTGCACCTCCTCGTTACCCCGTACATATTCATGGGGCGCCCCATGTGCTCGGCGTGACGCCCCCTAATTTTTATCATTTTGTTTTTTGCCTTTAATCTTCTCATTTTTGTTTTTGTTTTATACTTATTTAAATGAATTCGGGATTTCAAAATTTAAAAAGCTGTGAATTTCGAAAAAATGTTTGAGAAATCATAAAATATTCGTAAATTTAAAAACAATCAGGAAATAATAAAACATTCGCCGATTCAAAACAATTGGTGTTTTAAAAAAATTGTTTGCATATTATAAGAAATTTATGGTTTCGAATAAATGTTTGTGAAATAAGAATTTTTTTATTTTATTAAAATGATCGTGTATATAAAAGATATTAATGTTTGCAAGCGTGCACCTCCTCGTTACCCCGTACATATTCATGGGGCGCCCCATGTGCTCGGCGTGACGCCCCCTAATTTTTATCATTTTGTTTTTTGCCTTTAATCTTCTCATTTTTGTTTTTGTTTTATACTTATTTAAATGAATTCGGGATTTCAAAATTTAAAAAGCTGTGAATTTCGAAAAAATGTTTGAGAAATCATAAAATATTCGTAAATTTAAAAACAATCAGGAAATCATAAAACATTCGCCGATTCAAAACAATTGGTGTTTTAAAAAAATTGTTTGCATATTATAAGAAATTTATGGTTTCGAATAAATGTTTGTGAAATAAGAATTTTTTTATTTTACTAAAATGATCGTGTATATAAAAGATATTAATGTTTTTGAAAAAATGTCCAAGAAATTACAGAAAATGTGCACAAAAATTCAAAAAAATCGCAAGATTTAAAATTTATTTCCCAATTTAAAAAAAATCGTCAATTCAAAAATGTTCGTTGAGTCAAAAAAAATCATGGATTCAGAAACTGTTTATGCATTTAAAAAAATATTCGTCTAAACAAAAGAAATATTCGTGATTTTTTTTCGAAATGGCAGTTATCCTGCATTCATTAAGAAGAAAAGAGTTCCTCAGTTAATTAAGAAAACCGAGCGAAAAGCAGATTGCCCAGTTAATTATGAAGAATCGGATGAAAACCATCACAACCGCTGAGCGATACACATAAAAAAGCCCCCACACACCACTCCAAAGAGGGCCTCGGCGAGACAACACACATGCGCCATCGTCATTACTCCTCCCCTAGAGGCATCATCGTCATTCCTACACTCTGAGCAAACGACTTCTATTCCGCCATAGGCGATCGTCGACTCAACCTACGTTGTAGCGGACACATGAAGCTGTGTGAAGATCTATGCCAAAATCTCAGCCACCTACGATGAGACGCCGCAACTTCGACTCTGGCGGAGAACTCTATAGGACAAAACCAGGCACGACTGGCTCCATAGGAGATCGCCGAATAGGCAGCATGGAGCCCGTCATCATATACCACAAGGCCCCGTGACCGCAGCTTCGACTCCATAGCAACAAACAAACCGAGGCAATAATTTTGACACGCCGAAGAAGAGCCAACTACTGCAACCATTGCCGCGTCGACGACATCGCTCCCACCGTCATCGTTGCCACAAAAGCCTGGACGCCATCACTGCTGCCAACCACCGGTCTTGCTTTCGATCTCCAAGACGATGTCCCCAAGACGGAAAACGACACCAAGACACCGTCATCGTCCGATCATAAGATCAAATGTTCGTGAATTCCAAAAGGCAAGCTCATAGCCTTAGTATTTACCATGTTGAATGCATTGTGATCACGATGCAGCCATCATCAGCAAGGGTGGGAAGAAAAATAAATGTCAACATGATGGGCTATCATGCTAAAATAGAGGACGCTCATATGTCGCGTATTGACCCATAGTTATTTTAGCATGGCATAATAGAGATGCAGCGTGTTTGGCACAAAGATCGCGTGTACCATTGGCATCCCTTGTCTGTGGATTTGTTGTAAATATATCAAACTGAAACAAGATACCATACTCTATACGCATATAACTAGAAATATATCAAACTGAAACATGATACCATTGACATCCCTTGTCTGTGGAAGATAAGATCATATACTTCTATAAATGATGTTGAAATACACGTCTCCCAGAAGACTTCATAGATGAGAGTGCCTCCGCACCATCCTTTTTGCAAGAGCCTTCCAGATGTGGCTCCCTAGCGATCTCCCAGTGGTCCAATCGGTGTGGGTGCCCCACACCCAGATGCCTTTCCTCGGGGGCCCATCACAAGTGGGACGCGGGTGCAGCGGAGGCCACTGTCATGTGGTGTTTTCGATCGTGGTCGCGTGTGTTGTGTGATGGGCTGAGAGTGCACAGGGTTTGATTATAGCCTTTTCGAAGTAAGAGTATCGATCCTAAGGGAGCACATGAATCCAACTTTTGCTTCCTGTAGTGAATTATGTATTTTTATACCTGCATACAATTGTCGACTTAAAGCAAAGTAAGGGCGATAATAAATAATACTTGAGTAATAGGACAAACTGGAAATAAATAATATAAAGTAAACAGAGAGAAACTATTAAATGACAGACGAAACAACACAGGAGTAAGGCGTTCATGGGCGAGCTAGTGGTAGGTGGCCGAAACCTAAAGAAAACGACGAGCAAGCGTTTTAAACAGAAAATCGATGTGTACCGGTTTGATCTAAACCAGGAAAATAAAACGGTTTAATAAAACTAAACCTAATGCTTCGGGTTGATTATAGATCTAACGGAGTAGGGGAGGTCATATGCTCACCACGATGACCGCGACGACGATGGGCTCCGGCGACAACGACGGCTTCGGGCGTCGAAGGGGACGATGCTCCGATGGCTCTTTGGCGACGGCGATCACGATAGGCGACGTGGTTGAGGGCAGCGCCTTGAGTAGTGGGGGGGGGGCGAGGGTCGGGAGTGGCTATGGCCGGCGGGGCGAGCTATGGCATGCGGTAGAAGTGGGCAATGACGGTGAGGGATTGCGACGAGAGGAGCGCATGAAAGAGAGGGGTTAAGGGGAATCGGACACGGGAGACTGTGGCTTTATAGGGGTGGGTTGCTATTGGAAATATGCCCTAAAGGCAATAATAAATTAGTTATTATCATATTTCCTTGTTCATGATAATCGTTTAGTATCCATGCTAGAATTGTATTGATCGGAAACTCAGATACATGTGTGGATACATAGACAACACCATGTCCCTAGTATGCCTCCAATAGACTAGCTCGTTAATCAAAGATGGTCAAGGTTTCCTGGCCATGGACATGAGATGTCATTTGATAACGGGATCACATCATTAGGAGAATGATGTGATGGACAAGACCCAAACTATAAACATAACATATGATCGTGTGCGTTTATTGCTATAGTTTTCTGCATGTCAAGTATCTGTTCCTATGACCATGAGATCATGCAACTCACTGACACCGGAGGAGTACCTTCTGTGTATCAAACGTCGCAACGTAACTCGGTGACTATAAAGGTGCTCTACAGGTATCTCCGAGGGTATTTGTTGGGTTGTCATGGATCAAGACTGGGATTTGTTACTCCGTGTGACGGAGAGGTATCTTAGGAACCACTCGGTAATACAACATCACTATAAGCCTTGCAAGCAATGTGACTAAAGAGTTAGCCATAGGATCTTGTATTACAGAACGAGTAAAGAGACTTGCCGGTAATGAGATTGAACTAGGTATAGAGATATCGACGATCGAATCTAGGGGCAAGTAACATACTGAAGAACAAAGGGAACATCATACGGGATTAACTGAATCCTTGACATAGAGGTTCAACCGATAAAGATCTTCATAGAATATGTAGGAACCAATATGGCGATCCAGGTCCCACTATTGGTTATTGACGATAGAGGTGTCTTGGTCATGTCTACATAGTTCTCGAACCAGCAGGGTCTGCACACTTAACGTTTGGTGATGTTTCGATAGTATTGAGTTATATGTGTTGGTGACCGAAGGTTGTTCGGAGTCCCGGATGAGATCTCGGACATGACGAGGAACTCTAGAATGATCCATACATGAAGATCGATATATAGGAGAAGGGAATCGGAGTCTGGAAGCGTTTTGGGGGTATCGGGTTATGACCGGGAGTATCGAAAGGTGTTTTGGGGCGCGCCAGCTAGTGTTGGGGGGCCTCATGGGCCAAGGGGAGGGGGCACACCATCCCACAAGGGGGTTGGCCACCACCCAAACCCTAGCCCACCTAGGCCAAGGGTGGGGGAGCCCATCTAAGGGGCTGTCACTAGGTAACTTGGGGGCCAATCTTCATGTGTTGGTGACCGAAGGTTGTTCGGAGTCCCGGATGAGATCTCGGACATGACGAGGAACTCCAGAATGGTCCATACATGAAGATCGATATATAGGAGAAGGGAATCGGAGTACGGAAGCGTTCTGGGGGTATTGGGTTATGACCGGGAGTATCGAAAGGTGTTTCGGGGGGCCCCAACTAGTGTTGGGGGGCCTCATGGGCCAAGGGAAGGGGGCACACCATCCCACAAGAGGGTTGGCCACCACCCAAACCCTAGCCCACCTAGGCCAAGGGTGGGGGAGCCCATCTAAGGGGCTGTCACTAGGTAACTTGGGGGCCAATCCACCCTAGGGTTTCCCTAGGGGGCGCCCCCTCTGCCTTGGCCGCCACTCCCTAGATGGGATCTTGGGCCCCTTACCTCCTCCTCTCCTACTATATATAGTGGAGGGAGAGAGAGGGCATCCCACCTAAAAAGCCACGTGTTGCCCTCTCTCCCTCTAGATAGCTTCTCCTCTAGATCTGTTCGGTACGACTTAGCGAAGCTCTGCCAGATCAGCTCCACCACCACCGCCACCACGCTGTTGTGCTGCCGGAGAACTCATCTACCTCTCCACCCTCTCTTACAGGATCAAGGAGGTGGAGATCGTCATCGAGTTGTACGTGTGCTGAACGCGGAGGTGTTGTCCGTTCAGCGCTAGATCGAAAGGATCGTGATTGGATCACGGGATGGATCGTGATGGGATCACGGGACGGCTAGCGATTTGGATCGCAAAGATGTTTGACTACATCAACCGCGCTACTCAACGCTTCTCGCTTAGCAATCTACAAGGGTATGTAGATCCACTCTCCCTCTCATAGATGCTCATCACCATGGATAGATCTTGCCTGTGCATAGATTTTTTTTGTTTCCCTTGCAATGTTCCCCAACGGTGGTATCAGAGCTAGGTCTATGCGTAGATGAGATCACGAGTAGAACACAAAGGAGTTTGTGGGTGTTGATGCTCAGATTGTGTCCTCCCTTGGTCTTTTATTGATCAGCAGTATTGTGGGATGAAGCGGCCCGGACCAACCTTACTCGTCCATGTACGAGAGACCAGTTCTATCAACTGACATGTGACTTTGTTGCATAAAGATGGTTGGCGGGTGTCTGTCTCTCCTACTCTAGTTGGATCGGATTCGACAAAGGCGACCATTGAGAAGGTTGAATAGCAATTTGTGTATCACCGTTGTGGTTTTGCGTACGTAAGAATATTTCTTGCTAGATACCCATAGCAGCCACGTAAAACATGCAACAACAATTAGAGGACATCTAACATGTTTTTGCAGGGTATGTTGTGATGTGATATGGCCAACTACATGATGAGATATATGTGATGTATGAGATGATCATGTTTTGTATAGAATATCACGACTTGCATGTCGATGAGTACGGCAACCGGCAGGAGTTGTCTTTAATTATTGTATGACCCGCGTGTCAATCATTAAGTGATATGTAATGCTTTACTTTATCGCTAAGCGGTAGCAATAGTAGTAGAAGCATGGTGGGTGCGACAACCCCGATGGCGACACGTTGATGGAGATCATGGTGTCATGCCGGTGACAATGGAGATCATGCCGATGCTTTAAGGATGGAGATCAAAAGCACATGATCATGGCCATATCATGTCACTTATGATTTGCATGTGATGTTAATCCTTTTATGCACCTTGTTTTTCTTAGGACGACGGTAGCATTATAAGGTGACCCCTCACGTAAATTTAAAGATAAATTTTGTTCTCCCTGAGTGTGCACTATTGCGAAAGTTCGTCGTGCTGAGACACCACGTGATGACCGGGTGTGATAGATTCTACGTTCATATACACCGGGTGCAAGATAGTGTTGCATGTGCAGAACACTCGGGTTAAACTTGACGAGCCTAGCATGTACAGACATGGCCTCGAAACACAAGAGATCAAAAGGTCGAACATGAGTCATATAGTAGATATGATCAACATGATGATGTTCACCATTGAAACCACCTCAACTCATGTGATGATCGGACTTGAGTTGGTGAATTTGGATCATTTATCACTTGAATGACTGAAGGGATGTCAATTTGAGTGGGAGTTCTTAAGTAATATGATTAACTTAACTCATTTGTCATGAACATAGTCTAAGGTTGTCTTTGCAAAGTTATGTTGTAGGTCGATAGCTCGCGTCGTAGCTCCCTTGTGTTTTTAAATACATTCCTAGAGAAAATAGAATTGAAACATAATGGTAGAAATTATGTGGACTAGGTCCGTGATCAGAGGATTGTCCTTAGTTGTTGCATAGAAGGCTTATGTCCTTGAGGCACCACTCAGTGCACCACCCCCTGAAGCATAGTTTGTAGATGTTGTGAACATCTGACATGCACGTTCTGCTGACTATTTGATAGTTCAGCGCATCATGCATTACGGCTTAGAATTGAGGCTCAAAAATGTTTTGAACATCACAGAACATATGAGATGTTCTAAGAGCTGAAATTGGGATCTCAGGCTCGTGCCCGTGTTGAGAGGTATGAGACCTCCAACAAGATTCTTTGCCTGTAAGATGAAGGAGAATAGCTCAATCAGTGAGCATGTGCTCAGATTTTCTGGGTGCTACAATCACTTGAATCGAGTGGGAGTTAATCTTCCAGATAAGATACTGATTAATATAGTTCTCCAAGTCACTGCCACCAAGGTACTAGAGCTTCGCGATGAATTATAACATGACGGGGATGGATAAGATGATCCCTGAGTTGTTCGCGATGTTTGACACCACGAAGGTAGAAATCAAGAAGGAGCATCAAGTGCTGATGGTTAAGTAAAACCACTAGTTTCAAGAAGGGCAAGGGAAAGAAGGGAAAGACTTCAGGAATGGCAAGCCAGTTGCCGCTCTAGTGAAGAAACCCAAGGTTGAACCCAAACCCGAGGCTAAGTGCTTCTATTATGAGGAGAAAGGTCGCTGAAGCGGAACAACCCTAAATACTTGGTAGATAAGAAGGCTGGCAACGTCAACAGAAGTATATTTGATATATGTGTTATTGATGTTTATGTTGCTATTACTCCTAGTAGCACCTGGGTATTAGATACCGGTTCGGTTGCTAAATGTTAGTAACTCAAAATAAAAGCTAGGAAATAAACGGAGGCTAGCTAAGGGGGAGGTGACGATGAGTGTTGGAAGTGTTTCCAAGGTTGATGTGATCACCATCGCATGCTCTCTCTACCTTCGGGATTAGTGATGAACCTAAATAAATGTTATTTGATGTTTACGTTGAGCATGAACATGATTAGATCGTGTTTATTGCAATACGGTTATTCATTTAAGTTAGAGAATAATGGTTATTCTGTTTACATGAATAATACCTTCAATGGTCATGCACTCAATGAGAATGGTTTATTGAATCTTGATCGTAGTAATACACATGTTCATAACATTGATGCCAAAACATACAAAGTTAATAATGATAGTACCACATACTTGTGGCACTACCGCTAAATGTCATATTGGTGTAAAGCGCATGAAGAAACTCCATGTCGATGGATCTTTGGACTCATTCGATTTCGAATCGGTTAAGGCACGCAGACCATGCCTCTTGGGCAAGATGACCGAAACCCCGTTTTCTGGTATGATGGAGTGGGGAAGTGACTTATTGGAAATGATACATGTTGATGTATGTGGTCCAATGAGTGTTGTAGTGTGCGGTGGATATCGTTATTTTCTTACCCTCATTGATGATTTGAGTAGATATGTGCATATTTACATAATGAAACACAATTCTGAAACGTTTGAAAACTTCAAGCAAATTCAGAGTGAAGTTTGATATCATCGTGACAAGAAGATAAAAATGTCTACGATATGATCATGGAGGTGAATATTTGAGTTACGAGTTTGGTATACAACTTAAGACAATGTGGAAGTTGTTTCACAACTCACGCCACCTGGAACACCATAGTGTGATGGTGTGTCCGAACGTCATAGTCGTGCTCTATTGGATATGGTGCATACTATGATGTCTCCTATCATTTTCCCACTATCGTTTTGAGGTTATCCATTAGAGATTATTTTGAGGTTATCCATTAGAGACAACTACATTCACTCGAAATAGGGCACCATCTAAATCTACTGAGATGACACCGTATGGATTATGCTTTGGCAGAAACCTAAGCTGTCATTTCTCAGAGTTTGGGGATGCGACGCTTATGTCTGATGAGCTCGAACCCAAAGTGGAAAGTTGCATCTTCATAGGATACCCTAAGGTAACAGTTGGGTGTACCTTCTATCTCAGATCCGAGGGCAAAAGTGTTTGTTGCTAAAAACGGCTCCTTTCTCGAGAAAGAGTTTCTCTCGAAACCCTAGTTCATCTCTTGTATCCGATCTTTGTCATTGAGAGGGGGTCAATATCCATCAACATCTTCACCAGAACCATCTCCTCTCCAAACCCTAGTTCATCTCTTGTATCCGATCTTTGTCTCAAACCTTACATTGGTACTTGTGGGTTGCTAGTAGTGTTGATTACTCCTTGTAGTTGATGCTAGTTGGTTTACTTGGTGGAAGATCATATGTTCAGATCCGTTATGATAATTAATACTCCTATGATTATGAACATGAACATGTTTTGTGAGTAGGTACGTTTGTTCCTAAGGACATGGGATAAGTCTTGTTATAAGTCATCATGTGAATTTGGTATTCGTTCGATATTTTGATGAGATGTATGTTGTCTCTCCTCTAGTGGTGTTATGTGAACGTCAACTACATAACACTTCACCATTATTTGGGAATAAGGGAAGGAATTTGGAAGTAATAAGTAGATGATGGGTTGCTAGAGTGGTAGAAGCTTAAACCCTAGTTTATGCGTTGCTTCATAAGGGGCTGATTTGGATCCATATGTTTCATGTTATGGTTAGATTTATCTTAATTCTTCTTTCGTAGTTGCGGATGCTTGCGAGAGAGGTTAATCATACGTGGGAGGTTTTTCTAAGTAAGGGCAGCAACCAAGCACCAGTCCACTCACATATGAAATTATCAAAGTAACGAACACGAATCAAATGAGCATGATGAAAACTAGCTTGATAGAAATTCCCATGTGTCCTCGGGAGTGCTTCACTTTGTATACGAGTTTGTCCAGGCCTGTCCTTTGCTACAAAAAGGATTGGGCTACCTTGCTGCACCTTTTCTACACTTGTTACTTGTTACCTGTTACAAATTACCTTATCACAAAACTATCTATTACCGATAATTTCAGTGCTTGCAGAGAATACTTTACTGAAAACCGCTTGTCATTTCCTTCTGCTCCTCGTTGGGTTCGACACTCTTACTTATAGAAAGGACTAGATAGATCCCCTATACTTGTGGGTCATCAAGACTCTTTTCTAGCGCCGTTGCTGGGGAGTGAAGCGCCTTTGGTAAGTGGAATCTGGTAAGGAAAAAAATTTATATAGTGTGCTGGAATTTATTGTCACTTGTTACTATGGAAAATAATACTTTGAGGGACTTGTTCGGGGTATCTTCACCTCGACCGGAAGCATAAAGAGTTGCTCCTCAACCTACTGAACCTACTGAAAATATTTATTATAAAATTCCTTCAGGTATGATAGAGAAACTGCTGGCTAATCCTTACGCAGGAGATGGAACACTACATCCTGATTTGCATCTAATACATGTGGATGAAGTTTGTGGATTATTTAAGCTTGCAGGTCTGCCCGAGGATCATGTCAAGAAGAAGGTCTTTCCTTTATCTTTGAAGGATAAGACATTGATATGGTATAGGCTATGTGATGATATTGGATCATGGAGCTACAACCGATTGAAAATGGAATTTCATCAGAAGTCTTATCCTATGCATCTAGTTCATCGTGATTGGAATTATATTTATAATTTTTGGACTCGTGAGGGAGAAATTATCTCTCAAGCTTGGGGGAGGCTTAAGTAAATGTTATATTCATGCACCGATAATGAGCTCTCAAGAGAAATTATTATTCGGAATTTTTATGCTCGGCTTTCTCGTAATGATCAATCCATGCTCGATACTTCTTGTACTGGTTCCTATATGAAGAAATATATTGACTTCAATTGGGATTTATTGGAAAGAATTAAACGCGAATCTAAATATTGGGAACTCGACGAAGGTAAGGAGTCAGGTATAAACCTTAAGTTTGATTGTGTTAAATCCTTTGTAGACACCGATGCTTTTCGTGAATTTAGCACTAAATATGGACTTGATTCTGAGATAGTAGCTTCTTTCTGTGAATCTTTTGCTTCTCATGTTGATCTCCCTAAGGAGAAGTGGTTTAAATATCATCCTCCCATTGAAGTGAAAGTAGTTGAACCTATTAAAGTTGAAGAAGAAACTATTACTTATAATGATGATCCTGTTATTCCTGCTGCTCATATTGAGAAACCATCTTTCCCTGTTAGAATAAAGGAACATGCTAAAGCTTCAACTATGGTTCATAAGAGCTATGTTACCTCCTGAACAAATTAAAGTTGAACCTAGTATTGCTATGGTTAAAGATCTCTTGGTTCATAATATTGATGGGCATGCTATTCATTTCTGTGATCAAGCTGCTAGAATCACTACACCTGATGCTAAAGATAAACATAGACCTATTGTTGGCATGCATGTTGTTTCTATTAGAATAGTAGATCATTGTTATCATGGATTATGAGATGTGGGTGCTAGTGTGAGAGAAATTCCCTTTACCTTATATCAAGAAATTATGAATGATATTGCACTAGATGAGTTAGAGGAAATTGATGTTACCATTAAGCTTGCTAATAGTGATACTATAGCACCAGTTGGGATTGTTAGAGATGTTGAAGTCTTGTGTGGGAAAATAAAATATCCTACTGATTTTCTTTACCCTGGTTCCCCACAAGATGATTTTTGTCCCATTATATTTGGTAGACCTTTCTTGAATACTGTCAATGCTAAGATAGATTGTGAGAAAGAAACTGTTACTGTAAGTTTTGGGGATGTGTCCCATGAGTTTAATTTCTCTAAATTTTGTAGACAACCCCATGCTAAAGAATTGCCTAGTAAGAATGTAATTATTAGTCTTGCTTCTATTTCTATGCCTCCTACTTATCCCTTAGAACAATATTTGCTAGACCATGAAAATGATATGCATATGAATGAAAGGAATGAAATAGACAAGATTTTCTTTGATCAACATCCTATTCTAAAACACAACTTTCCTGTTGAAATAATTGGGGATCCTCCTCCACCGAAGGGTGATCCCGTGTTTGAGCTTAAACAATTACCGGATACTCTGAAATATGCTTATCTTGATGAAAATAATATATATCCTGTTATTATTAGTGCCAACCTTTCAGAGCATGAAGAAAATAGATTATTAAAAACTCTGAGGAAGCACCGTGCTCCTATTGGATATACTCTTGATGATCTTAAGGGCATTAGTCCCACTCTACGTCAGCATAAAATTAATATGGAGCCCGATGCTAAACCAGTTGGTTATCACCAACAACGGTTCAATCCTAAAATGAAAGAAGTGGTAAGAAATGAAATATTAAAGCTTCTGGAGGCAAGTATAATTTATCCTATTGTTGATAACAGATGGGTTAGTCTCGTTTATCATCTCCCTAAGAAAGGAGGTATTACCGTAGTTCCTAATGATAAAAATGAATTGATCCCGCAAAGAATTGTTACATGATCTAGAATGGTAATTGATTTCAGGAAATTAAATAAACCTACTAGGAAAGATCATTACCCTCTACCTTTTATTTATAAAATGCTAGAAAGACTATCCAAACACACACATTTTTGCTTTCTAGATGGTTATTCTGGCTTCTCTCAAATACCTGTGTCAAAAGAGGACCAAGATAAGACCACTTTTACTTGCCCTTTTGGCACCTTTGCTTATAGACGTATTCCTTTTGGTTTATGCAATGCACCTGCTACCTTTCAAAGATGTATGACTGCTATATTGTCTGATTTTTGTGAAAAGATTGTTGAGGTTTTAATGGATGATATTTCCGTTTACGAATTTTTTTGATGATTGCTTGAGCAACCTTGATTGACTTTCCCAGAGATGCGAAGAAACTAATCTTGTCTTGAATTGGGAGAAGTGCCACTTTATGGTTAATGAAGGTATTGTCTTGGGACACAAAATCTCCGAAAGAGGTATTGATGTTGATAAAGCTAAAGTTGTTGCTATTGAAAAAATGCCGTGTCCTACGGATATCAGAGGTATAAGAAGTTTCCTTGGTCATGCTGGTTTCTATAGGAGGTTTATTAAAGACTTCTCTAATATTTCTAGGCCTCTCACTATTTTTTTTGCAAAAAGATGTTCCATTAGTTTTTGATGATGATTGTGTAGAAGCATTTGAAATTCTTAAGAAAGCTTTGATCACTGCACCTGTTGTTCAACCACCTGATTGGAACCTACCCTTTGAGATTATGTGTGATGCTAGTGATTGTGCCGTTGGCACTATTCTAGGACAAAGAGTTGATAAGAAATTAAATGTTATCCATTATGCTAGTAAAACTCTAGACAACGCTCAAAGAAGCTAGGCTACCACTGAAAATGAATTTTTAGCAGTTGTGTTTGCTTGTGATAAGTTCAGACCTTATATTGTTGATTCCAAAGTAATTATTCACACTGATCATGCTGCTATTAAATATATTACGGAAAAGAAAGATGCTAAACCTGGACTTATTAGATGGGTTCTTCTGCTACAAGAATTTGATTTGCATATTATTGATAGAATGGGTGCTGAGAACCCCATAGCAGACAACTTGTCTAGGTTAGAAAATGTTCTTGGTGACCCACTACCTATTGATGATAGCTTTCCTGATGAACAATTAGCTGTCATAAATGCTTTGCGTAATGATCCATGGTATGATGATTATGCTAATTACATTGTTGCTAAATTTATACCGCCTAGTTTCACATACCAACAAAAGAAAAAGTTCTTCTATGATTTAAGACATTACTTTTGGGATGATCCACACCTTTATAAAAAAGGAGTAGATGGTGTTATTAGACGTTGTGTACCTAAGCATGAATAGGAACGTATCCTACACAAGTGTCATTCGGAGGCCTACGAAGGACACCACGCTGGAGATAGAACTGCACATAAGGTATTACAATCTGGTTTTTATTGTCCTACTCTCTCCAAGGATGCTCGTAAGTTTGTCTTTTCTTGTGATGAATGTCAAAGACTTGGCAATATTAGTAGACGTCAGGAAATGCCTATGAATTACTCTCTTGTTATGGAACCATTTGATGTTTGGGGTTTTGATTATATGGGACCTTTTCCAAAGTCCAATGGGTATACTCATATTCTAGTTGGTGTTGATTATGTTACTAAGTGGGTAGTAGCTATTCCAACTAGTAGTGTTGATCATAACACTTCTATTAAAATGCTGAAAGGATTTATTTTCCCTAGATTTGGAGTCCCTAGATATTTAATGACGGATGGTGGTTCACATTTTATTCATGGTGCTTTCCGTGAATTGCTTGCTAAGTATGATGTTAATCATAGAATTGTATCTCCATATCATCCTCAGTCTAGTGGTCAAGTAGAATTAAGCAATAGAGAAACTAAATTGATCTTGCAAAAGACTGTTAATAGATTTAGAAAGAATTGGTCTAAGAAACTTGATGATGCATTATGGGCTTATAGAACTGCTTACAAAAACCCTATGGGTATGTATCCTTATGAAATGGTTTATGGTAAAGCTTGTCACTTACCTCTTAAACTAGAACATAAAGCTTATTGGGCAATTAAACAGCTCAACTATGATTTCAAACTTGTTGGTGAGAAGAGGTTATTTGACATTATCTCAATTGATGAATGGAGAACCCATGCCTGTGAGAATGCCAAGTTGTTTAAAGAAAAGGTTAAGAGATGGCGTGATAAAAGGATACAAAAGCGTGAATTCAATGTAGGTGACCATGTCTTGCTATACAATTCACGGATTTCTTGCAGGAAAACTTCTCTCTAAATGGGAAGGGCCTTACATTGTCAAGGAAGTATATCATTCCGGTGCCATCAAGATCAACAATGCTGAAGGCATTAACCCGAAGGTGGTAAATGGGCAAAGAATCAAACATTATATCTCAGGTACTCCCATAAATGTGTAAACCAATATTATCAATACGATAATTCCGTAGGAGTACATTACGGAGACCTACCGGAGCGTTTTAGACTCTGAAAAGGAATATGCATGTGGTACAGTAAGCAAACCAACTCCAAAACTTTTCCAATTGCAATTTTTCTCCGTTTTGGAATATTTAATAAATTAGGAAAATTTAAAGCAGTCTGAATAGTGCACGAGGAGGCGACAAGCCTGCAGGGCGTGGCCTACCCCCTGGCTGTGTCCCTGTGGCTTGTGGGCACACCATGCACCCTCCAAACTCCGTTTTTTTGTGGTACACTCCTTTAGGTCGATAAAAATTCATTATAAAATCTCCCAAAGGTTTTGATCATCGTACCATGGAAATATTTTCTGTTCTCTTTTGTTGTTGTTTTTCGGGCAGATTTAGATCGCCATGACGTCCCCAAGTGCTTCAAAAGACAAGTTCTTCAAGAAGGTCATCAACCCCTATATTGCGGAGGTGCTACAACACCCTCAAACCATTGATATGCGTGAGGGGGTGCTGCACATCCGTGATTTTGAGGGCCCAAAGAAGACTGGAAGCGTGGAGACAAGGCTCGAAGCAATGGAGCAGCAAGTCTTCAAGTGCCAAGGGATGGTGGAACGTGGACTCAATGTCAATCATATGATGATTGCAGAGTTTACCCATAAGCACAAGCTGGACACCAAGGACATCGAGGAGAACATCTTCAAGCTTTACAAGAAAATCGAGCATCTCCAAGCCTAGATCTATGACCTGCAAAACCAAAGTTGTGAGTATGAATACATATTTAAGAGAAAGAGTTTGGTTACATATTTGAGGATCCTAGAGATTCGTTTATCTTTTTACGATGGTGAGCCTATGCCTTGGAAGACGAAGGACAGGCCTCCAACCTCATCAACAACTCCAACATTACTGATGTATACTATGCAACCTTCTTCTTGTAGACTCGTGTTGGGCCTCCAAGCGCAGAGTTTTGTAGGATAGTAGCAAGTTTCCCTCAAGTGGATTACCTAAGGTTTATCAATCCGTGGGAGGCGTAGGATGAAGATGGTCTCTCTCGAACAACCCCGCAACCAAATAACAAAGAGTCTCTTGTGTTCCCAACACACCCAATACAATGGTAAATTGTATAGGTGCACTAGTTCCACGAAGAGATGGTGATACAAGTGTAATATGGATGGTAGATATAGGTTTTTGTAATATAAAAACAGAAAGGTAACTATTGATAAAAGTGAGCACAAACGGTATTGCAATGCTTAGAAACAAGGCCTACGGTTCATACTTTCACTAGTGCAATTTCTCTCAACAATACTAACATAGATGAATCATATGTAAATACCTCTCATGCGACAAAGAGTTCACTCCAAAGTCACAAATAGCGGAGAACTAATGAAGAAATCATTGTAGGGTACGACACCACCTTAAAGTTATCTTTTACGATCAATATTATGAGCTATCCCTATAAGTGTGATGAACAACCCTAGAGTTCGTACTAAAATAACACCTTAAGACACACATCAACCAAAACCCTAATGTCACCTAGATACTCCAATGTCACCACGAGTACCCATGGGCTTGAATATACGATATGCATCACACAATTTCATATTCGTCATGTTCAATCCAACACAAAGAACTTCAAAGAGTGCCCCAAAGTTTCTACCGGAGATTCAAGACGAAAACATGTTCCAACCCTTATGCATAGATTCTCAAGGTCACGGAACCCGCAATTTGATCACCAAACCATACATCAAGTGGATTAATAGAACATCCCATTGTCACCACGGATATCCCATCACAAGACATACATCAAGTGTTCTCAAATCCTTAAAGACTCAATCCGATAAGAAAACTTCAAAGGGAAAAATCAATTCATCACAAGAAGATAGAGAGGAGGAACTCCATATGATTCATCTATATCAATAGAGCTCACGGTACATCAAGATCGTGCCATCTCAAGAACATGAGAGAGAGATATATCAAACACATAGCTACTGGTACATACCCTCAGCCCCGAGGGTGAACTACTCCCTCCTCGTCATGGAGACCACCGATATGATGAAGATGGCCTCCGATGACTATTTCCCCCTCCGGCAGGGTGCCGGAACGGGCTCCAGATTGGTTTTTCGTGGCTCTGGAGGCTTGTGGCGGCAAACTCCCGATCTAGGTTTATTTTTGGAGGTTTGGGTATTTATAGGAGTATTTGGCGTTGGTCCCACGTCTAGAAGGTTCCCGAGGAGGTCACAAGCTCGCTAGGAGCGGCCAGGGGGTGGCCGCGCCTGGTAGGATTGTGACTCCCTCGGGGCTCTTCTCTGGTATATTTAAACTCCAGTATTTTTTATATTTTTCAGAATATTCTCTGTAAATTTTCAGCCTATTCCGAGAACTTTTATTTCTACACAAAAACAACACCACAGTAGTTCTGCTAAAAACAACACTAGTTCGGGTTAGTTCTAATAAAATCATACCAAAATCATATATAATTATTGTAAACATGGTATGCATACTTCTTAAATTATATATACATTGGAGATGTATCAATCACCACCTCCGAAGAAGGATACCTAAGCACATGGGTATGGGCACTCCCCTTGGCTTGTGCCAAGCTTGGGGGAGGTGCCCCGGTATCATATCACCATCACATCTTTTACTTTTATCATTTTTCCTAGTTTGATCCTTTTGGTTTTATATTGATCTAGTAGAATAAATTTTTAGTATGATATAACTTTGAGTTTTACTTTATGTTCCCCTTATGTAAGCGAGTCTGAGAGTTATATAATAAAAAGCAGTTTTGATGTGAGGGCTTTGCTTGCTTGCTATGGTCTTGAGAAAAATAAATAAGAAATAAGAGAAGAATAGAATAAAAGCAAAGAGTATATATGATGATATTATGGGGAGTGATGACTTCACATATAAGAAGTATGTCGGTTCAAATTTGTTGGGAGTTGACGAACATAGCGATTGGTCATTGGTACAATTAAAAGGAAATAATAAAGAAAGAGAGGTTCCCATATAAATATATTATCCTGGACATATTTTATGATTGTGAGCACTCATTAAAATATAACTTGATATTATTGCAATTCCTACAAGCATATATTCCTCCCTCATAATAATTTTTAGTAGCATCATGAAGGAATTACACAATATAACCAGAACATAAAGCATTCTTTTCATGATCTACAAGCATAGAAATTTTACTACTCTCCACACAAGAAAATTTCTTCTCACGACTAATAGTGGGAGTATCATAAAAGAATTGAATACTACAAATTTGTTCCACACTAAAAGAGTAATATTCAGTAGAAAGATATTCATAATTATGACAAGTATCATAATAGTAACGATCACTCTTTTTTATCGCATAAGTATCATCACAATAATCTTAATAAGTAGGAGGCATGCAATCATTATAAAAAAATTGATCAAACAAAGTAGGGGGAATAAAAAGATCATCTTCATTAAGCATATCATCCCCAATCTTGGCACAAACATTAATTGCAGCAAATAAATTCTCAAACATGTCATTTTCATCAACATAGCATCCCCAACCTCGTGGCTTTGTATATCATAAACATAATCACTCTCATAATTAATGGTATGAATAGCACCAATAGTATAGCAATTATCATCATCATCCTCCAAGTTGGTGCCATAAACATTTTCAAGACTATAAGAAGTATCATTTCTGCCTAATCATAATTATCACAACAAGCAATAGGAATAACAAAATCATCCTCAAGTGTATAATCTTCCACAACTATTTTTGGTTCATTCTCATGAGGCCTATCAATAATGGGAGCAATATTATTTGGGCGAGATACCTCCTTACCTTTACTTTTCCTTATTTTCTTATTCTCCACCACATTATGTGTGGGTTTATGTAATTCCTCCAAGCTTCTTTTTGAAGAGGTTGGTTGAATAAAAAGCTCCTCCTCGTTACCTGATTCATCATAAGAAAAAACAGGAGGATACTGGGAAACCTCTTCCACTTCATTAGTATTCTCTTAATCTTCTATTTGTTTTCTTGTCTTTAAGTAATTGGCAATATAAGGATTCTTAATGCAATTTACAACGCAATACATATAGATTTCATTTAGATAGAAATCAATCATTTCATGAGACCCAAGCTGGAACATCCTTAGTTTTATGTTTAATTTCTTCATACCCCAAAAATGGACTAAGTTCATTATGATGCTCAAGGGTAATGAGGTTATCACAATTTTTGGACACAATTAGATCATGAAATAATTCACATTGGAAATTAAAATGTCCACTTTCATTGCAAACTTCACAAGGACGGCGAGAAATATTAAGTCTTTCAACACAAACATATAGCCTCTCTTGAAACCATTTAGTTTCTAAATACTTATGCCTCTTACAAAATGTATCTTCCTTTTTAGGCATGTCTTCACAAACACTATGCACTCCACAAAAATTGACATGCTTATAAGAAGTCTTGTTATCATGACTAGTGCGATCATCATTAGTACTATGGATATTCAAAGAGTTCATACTAACAACATTGCAATCATGCTCATCACTCAAAGATTTAGTGCCAAACATTTTCATAACTTATTCTTCTAACACTTGAGCACAATTTTCCTTTCCATCATTTTCACGAAAGACATAAAAAAGATGAAGCATATGAGGCAACCTCAATTCCATATTTTTTTGTAGTTTCTTTTATAAAACCAAATTATTGAAAAACAAGATACTAAAAGATTTGATTGCAAGATCTAAAGATATACCTTCAAGCACTCACCTCCCCGGCAAGAGCGCCAGAAAAGAGCTTGATGTGTACTACGCAACCTTCTTCCTATAGACTCGTGTTGGGCCTCCAAGCGCAGAGTTTTGTAGGACAATAACATTTTCCCCTCAAGTGAATGACCTAAGGTTTATCAATCTGTGGGAGGCATAGGATGAAGATGGTCTCTCTCGAACAACCCTGCAACCAAATAACAAAGAGTCTCTTGTGTTCCCAACACATCCAATACAATGGTAAATTGTATAGGTGCAAGGTAACTATTGATAAAACTGAGCACAAACGGTATTGCAATGCTTAGAAACAAGGACTAGGTTTCGTACTTTCACTAGTGCAATTTCTCTCAACAATACTAACATAGTTGAATCATATGCAAATAATTCTCGTGTGACAAAGAGTTCACTCCAAAGTCACAAATAGAGGAGAACTAACGAAGAAATCATTGTAGGGTATGAAACCGCCTCAAAGTTATCTTTTCCGATCAATCTTATGAGCTATCTCTATAAGTGTGATGAACAACCCTAGAGTTCATACAAAAATAACACCTTAAGACACACATCAACCAAAACCCTAACATCACCTAGATACTCCAATGTCACCATGAGTACCCATGGGTTTGATTATACGATATGCATCACACAATTTCAGATTCGTCATGTTCGATCCAACACAAAGAACTTCAAAGAGTGCCCCAAAGTTTCTACCGGAGATTCAAGACGAAAACATGTGCCAAGATTGAGGGAGGTGCCCCGGTATCGTATCACCATCACATATTTTACTTTTATCATTTTTCCTAGTTTGATCCTTTTGGTTTTATCTTGATCTAGTAGAATAAAGTTTTAGTATGATCTAGCTTTGAGTTTTGCTTTATGTTCCCCTTACGTAAGCGAGTCCAAGAGTTATATAATAAAAAGTAGTTTTGATGTGAGGGCTTTGCTTGCTTGCTATGATCTTGTGAAAAATAAATAAGAAATAAGAGAAGAATAGAATAAAATCAAAGAGTATATATGACGATTTTATGGGGAGTGATGACTTCACATATAAGAAGTATGTCGGTTGAAATTTATTGGGAGTTGACGAACATAGAGATTGGTTATTGGTGCAATTAAAAGGAAGTAATAAAGAAAGAGAGGTTCACATATAAATATATTATCTTGGACATCTTTTATGATTGTGAGCACTCTTTCTGATGTTGTGATAAATTGCAATTGCTTCGATGACTAAGAGCATAGTTTGTTGGTTCTCAATAGAGTTCTTGGTTCATACTTTATCCTTTGAATGAATTGTTAATCTAGTATAAGAAATTATATATCAGTAAGTATTGCTGTTCTAAAGATGATCATGATGCCCTCATGTCCGTATTTCTTTTTATCGACACCTCTATCTCTAAACTTGTGGACATATTTAAGCGAGGTCTAAGCTTGGGGGAGTTGATACATACATTTTGCATCATGCTTTTATATTGATATTTATTGCATTATGGGCTGTTATTACACATTATGGTACAATACTTATGCCTTTTCTCTCTTATTTTACAAGGTTTACATGAAGAGGGAGAATGCCGACAACTGGAATTCTGGACTGGAAAAGGAGCAAATATGAGAGGCCTATTCTGCACAACTCCAAAAGTCCTAAAAAGTTACGGATAATTATTTTGGAATACATAAAAATTATTGGGCGAAACAAATACCATAGGAGACCCACCAGGAGGTCACAAGCCTGCCAGGCGCGGCCTACCCCCTGGCCATGCCTTGGTGGCTTGTGGGCCCCTTGACAGGCCTCTAGTGCCCATCTTCTGCTATATGAAGGGTTTTGACCCGAAAAAACAGAGAGAGCTTTTGGGACGAAGCGCCGCCATCTCGAGGTGGAACTTGGACAGAACCACTCTAGAGCTTTGTCGGAGTTGTTCTACCGGGGAAACTCCCCCCCGAAGGGCGAAATCGAAGCCATCGTCATCACCAACGATCCTCTTATCGAGAGGCAGTCAATCTCCATCAACATCTTCACCAACACCATCTTCTCTCCAAACCCTAGTACATCTCTTGTATCCGATATTTGTCTCAAATCTCAGATTGGTATTTGTGGTCTGCTACTAGTGTTGATTACTCCTTGTAGTTGATGCTAGTTGGTTTACTTGGTAGAAGATCATATGTTCAGATCCTTTATGATAATTAATACTCCTATGATTATGAACATGAACATGTTTTGTGAGTAGTTACGTTTGTTCCTGAGGACATGGGATAAGTCTTGTTATAAGTAATTATGTGAATTTGGTATTCGTTCGATATTTTCATGAGATGTATGTTGTCTCTCATCTAGTGCTGTTATGTGAATGTCGACTACATAACACTTCACCATTATTTGGAACTAGGGGAAGACATTGGGAAGTAATAAGTAGATGATGGGTTGCTAGAGTGACAGAAGCTTAAACCCTAGTTTATGCATTGCTTCGTAAGGGGCTGATTTGGATCCATATGTTTCTTGCTATGGTTAGATTTATCTTAATTTATAAAGCTCTACTTGTCGCAAAGAAGTTTCCACCAAGTTCGAGGAGTTGACTTCGATGAGACTTTCTCACCCGTAGCGATGCTAAAAGTCTGTTGAAATTATGTTAGTAGTTGCTGCATTTTTTGGTTATGAAATTTGGCAGATGGATGTCAAAACATAGTTTCCTTAACTGTTTCCATGAGGAAAGGTTGTATGTGATACAAACGGAAAGTTTTGTCACTCCTAAGGATGCTAAAAGGTGTGCAAGCTCTAGCAATCCCTCTATGGGCTGGAGCAAGCATCTCGGAGTTGGAATATACGCTTTGATGAGGTGATCAATTTTTTTGAGTTTGTACAAAGTTTATGAGAAACTTGTATTTATAGGAAACTGAGTGGGAGCACTATGGAATTTCTGATAAGTATGTGTGGATGCCATATTGTTGATCGGAAATGATGTAGAATTTCTGAATAGCATAAAGGGTTGTTTGAAACTTGTTTTTCAAAGGAAGACCTGGATAAAGCTACTTAATTGTTGGGCATCGAGATCTATAGAGATAGATCAAGACGCTCGATGAGACTTTCAATGAGTACATACCTTGACGAGATTTTGAAAGAGTTCAAAATGGATCAGTCAAAGAAGTAGTTTTACCTGATTTGTAAGGTGTGAAGTTGAGTAAGACTCAAAGCTCGACCACAGCAGAAGAAAGAGAAAGGACGAAGGTCGTCCCCTATGCCTTAGCCATAGGCTCTATATAGTATGCCATGCTGTGTACCACAGCTGTGTGTGCCTTGCCATGAGTATGTAAAGGGGTACAAGAGTGGTCCAGGAGTGGATCACTGGACAACGGTCAAAGTTATCCTTAATAACTAGAGGACTAAGGAAATATTTATCGATTATGGAGGTGATAAAGAGTTCGTCGTAAAGGGTTATGTCGATGCACGCTTTAACACCAACCCGGATGACTCTTAGTAGCAATCCGGATACGTATAGTGGAGTATGTTGGCATTCTGGGAATGGGGGTACCTAGTCCTTCCTGCCTGCGGCCCAAGACATGGCCCACTTCGTAAGCCAGGCGAGGCCTGATATGACACTACTGAAGACAAAGCCCTCGCGAGGACCTTTGGCTTGTGAGGAATAACAACATCAAGACCAGCAAGGATGGGCCTCCTCAGGCCTCCTCCTGAGGGGCGGAGATATTTATGCAAGGCCCGGCCTCAGGAGTCAAGGGTGGAACAAGGAAGGACAGGAGGGCTATCACCCCTATGTTTGTAGCACATTGTTATGTTTGGGTTTATAAAATTTGGAGCCAACTAAAACTTTTTCATAGTGCTTGTGCTTGTTTGCTATGTTGTTTGCTTGCTTGTTGATTGTGTTATATGGCACTCCTAGATTCTATTCCACTTCATCCTCATCTCTGTTGTCCCAAACCTCTTGCCTAATGATCATGCCATGTGAATAGTGCCCAAAACTATTTTCATCAAATTTTGTTTTAACTAAAAATGATTTATTTAATTTAAGTTTCCAAACCCCCCTGAAATGAGGTTTGCACTGCAAGTCCTCAAATCAGGTGGACCCTTCTTTCCCAAAGGCTTTATTTCAAACCTACTATATGTATGACTTCCCAAAACCACAAAATATTATTTTTCAAGACTATTTTCATAATTTATTTAAAGGATTTTTCTTAAGGCCAGAAATGGTTTTTCCTAGGGAAAAGTTATTTAATTCTACGAAAATATTTGAGAAAATTTAGAGAAACTCAGTGGACATATATTTTCCATATATATGAGTTTCAACACAAGGGCATGATCAGATCATAGGCAAATCCCCTCAAAACCCTTTCTGTTCAAATCAAGATTTTGGAATATTTCTATAACAAATATTCTCAATAAAGTCCAGGAAAATACTAGCAAGTCAACACTATCATAGGTGATGATCTTGCAAAGTTTCATCTCAATCCAAGTTGGTTTGGCTCATCAAACCATCCCAAAACCATTCCTGCCCAGAATCAAATTTGAGCAACTTTACATTGTGAAGTGTCCCCCTTGGCCTCAAACTTTGTGGGCATGCTCTAATGGCCAAATAGTGATGATACACTAAGTGGTGCATCAAGGGTAAAAGCCTAGCATCAATGGATCTACAGAAATCTGATTCTACTACTTTCCAGGGTTCATCAAATCTCCATTGTCAACTTTTTCCCCTTGAGATCAAACTTGGTGAATCCTCTCATTTTTACCTAGCCTTTCACCCTGGTAAGTATCTCAATAAGGTGGTAAAGTTTCCTTGCCCAAATCACTACCAAACACCTTCTAGTGAATTGGTAAAACCATCGTTTCCCCACCTTATCCTTTTACCCTTAGCCCCAGCTTTTTATCACAGCCTCTGGTAAGTGCCTTGCACCTCTAGTAACTCTCCCTAGCCAAGGCACCTCAAGTAAGTGGGGTAAATTCCTCATTTTACTCCCTGGACAGGAGTTTTTTCCTCTCTCCCTCTCACTTTTTCTTCTCTCCTAAGGCATCCCATAGCATCCAATGCCCTACCCTCTATTGTAAAAATCCCTAGATCCCCCTAAGCATAGCCGGCCACGCAGAAGACGCTGTTGGCATGCTGTGGCATGCCAAACGCGCGCTCTGGAGCACTCTACAATGCTAACAGGCACTATAGCCATCGCCCACTGCATGGCTCCGGTAGCCTCGGGCCTGCCCCGCGCGCCACTTGGTCCCCCTCGGCGCCCGCGCCACGCCACCCCTGTCGGCCCCTCCTCTCTCTCTCCCTCCTTCGACCTCCTCTCGCATGCGTCGCGGCCGCCCAAACCGGCCAACTGTGGGGCTCGCACGCGCGCACTCCCCTGCCCCTCTCTCCTCTCCCTCTGGTTGTGGGCGACTCCCAGGAGCACCTCTGACCCATTCTCTCCCTCCCCCGAGCCCTCCAGCGAGCGCCACGACCTCGCGGCGCACGAACCCTCGATGGACTCACGTTCCCCTATAAAAGGGGCCTCCCCCCGAGCTCTCTCCCCTTCTCTGGCCCCCTCTCCTCCTCTATCGTCCACCCGTAGAGCCCTAGCTCCTCCTCGTGCTCATAGCACTCGGGATAGACTGGAGATCGCCGCGGTGTTGCCACCATCGATCTCCCGGTAGCGACTTCCTCCGGCCCTCCTTCTTCTCCAGCTGGTCCTCCCTCGGCACGCTGATGCATTCCCCTCTTCTTACCGTCCTTTTTGCAGCACGAGACGGCCCCGATGACCCCCTCCCGAAGCTCCTCCGTCACGGGACCTCGTCACCGGCGACCCGCGCCTCCCCGTCGACCATCTCTGGCACCTCCTGAGTGGCGGCAGCCTCCTGAGTCCATCCCCGCTCTCAGATCCCCTCGCCGTGCCCTCCTTCGCCGCTGGTGAGCGCCCTCCCCCTCCTGTCGAGAGGAAGGAGATGACAGGTGGCCCCCACCTGTCATCCCCACGCCCCTCTCCCTCTCCTTCTCTCTCTAACGCTAGGGCCTACACGTCAGGTTCAAACCTGGCCGTGCGCGTGCCCGCAGCTCAACTGGGCCGGCCTGGCCGGTTGGCCCAGTGCGGCTGGGCACTTAGCCCAGGGCGCAATAGCCCTTTCCTTTTTCTTTTTCTGTAGATTTCCAAAAATCCCACAGATTTGAATATTTATCCAATGCCAATAATTCTTCCACCTAAATTCCTAGAATAATATATAGAATTTATTAGTGCCATTTGTAAAAATGTTTGAAACTATTTTTAGTACTGTTTTATTTTAAAACCTATATTTAGGCACCTTTTTGCCTTTGTTATTTTATCTCTAAAATGTTTTTCACAACAAAAACCTAGGAGAGTATTTTTAGTATGATATTTAGTGTTTATCAGGGTAGGCTAACATTTTTGGTAGTAATTTGAGTGCTCTGTTTTGTGTGTTGCTTATTTTTATCGTTATTTTATCGCGACGATAGATTGCGCTGTTGACTAAGAAGTTGGACCCGAAGACATCGAAGACCCCGGAGACTTTGTTGAGCCAGACAAACAACCCTTTGACCATGATAAGAAACCATTTTATTTCATGTCATATAGCACTTTACTTTAATCATAATTGATCATGTGATGTGGTGTTCCCCTTTCGGTGGGATGCCTCCGTACCTTTCCATTGACACTTACATCGTGCATGACCCTACCACCTTATGAGGGTTGTGCGGGTGGGTGTAGTTAGGATGCTAGTAGATGCTATGCAAGTGAGATCAGGATTTACGCATAGTAATGGGAGGAAACAAATGATTTCAAAGACTTTTCCAAAACCCCATCGGGTGCCACTAATGCCCGAGGGAGATGATGAGAAGATGGGTGACCACTTGAGAACGAAGTGGTGTGCCGGAGCAAGTTGGGATTGTGTTTTCGAAAACGGATTAGATTTAAGATTTGTCGACCATCCCAACCTTACATGCGCAACCACGATACCCCTTATGGGACGGGGCTTTGTTGATGACCTTGGTGGGTACTGGCATGGAGCCCGCATTACTAGTGGTGGGAGTGGCGTGGTCACTCTCGATACGAGGTCGTACCGGTAAGTACGATCATGCGTTGTCTTTACAGGCACCGGGCACACCGTTGGTCCCCTCATGGATGGTACAATTAGAGTGAGGCTCGTGTGATGTACATCGTGAGGGTTGGGTACCAATCGAGTGGACTCTTTGTTTAGTATCGCTCGGGGAAAGACATTGTTCGGGGTGCTTACCTTGGGTACCCCTCATGGATGGTACAATTAGAGTGAGGCTTGTGTGATGTACATTGTGAGGGTTGGGTACCAATCGAGTGGACTCTTTGTTTAGTATCGCTCGGGGAAAGACATTGTTCGGGGTGCTTACCTTGGGTATGTTATGTACCGCGAGTCGTAGATGACACGGAAGTTCCCCGAGTCTTGTGGGTAAAGTGTGCAACCTCTGCAGAGTGTAAAACTATTCTAATAGCTATCTCCACAGTCAAGGACAGTTGGGTGGTGCTACTTAAACTACGCTTAGATGTTTTCATGAAATTTAGTGTGAGTACGGATGTGATGGTGATAAGAGGTCACATGAGCTAAGTCCGATGACTTAGTGTGAGGATTGGACTAAGTCCGATGACTTATCATGATGAGTGAACATGAGATGTTCAACCAATTCTTATGATAATACCGGTATCATGATCATATTGATACTTGCTTATTGTTGATGCATGCTACGAGTTACTTGATCATGACATTTGCATTAAAAATTAGCTTTCCGCAAAGTTACCTACTTTGTGCTATACCATGCATCATTATTGCCTTGTTCCACAACTTGGGTTGCTTGCGAGTACATTCAAAGTACTCATTGGCATGCCACTGGTTATTTAATTGGCCAGGCATGGAAGAATAGGAGTATGTTGAAGAGTTTGTTGGAGACGAACATGTGAACTAGGACGCTTCCCAGTCAGAATGCCTGTAGGTTAAGGCAGATGGCATGGGTTCATGATTTCGATCAAGATTTCCGCTGCTTGTTCTATTTTTAAGTGTTTTGCCCGTGTGGCCCTATCTATGTAAGACTTGACCTTCATTGTCTTTATTTGTGTAAGACGTTAAGCGTGGATGTAAGACTCTTGTTATTCAGCTTCTGTGTGTTTAGTGAGTATTGATCTCTGGGATCACTGTACACGTGCATTCGGTGATCACGACTTATGAGTTAGAGTCCCCACAGAACTGGTATCAGAGTCAGGTTGACTGTAGGAAGCCCTTAGTTAGCATGGACGTTAGACCGGATAAAAGTCGTTTTCAAACCTACACCTAGCATTGGAACTTAGGAATTCTGCACTATTTACCTCTCCTATGCTTCACACAACACTTTGCTAACTCTCCTCCTTTCAGAACCTTTGTAGATGGCCATCGTACCCGAAGCCTTCCTGACATCCGTCTTTTCCTTACTCCTTGAGGATAGCCTGGAGAAGTGCCAGTTTCGCCAACCACCCATTTTCCTCTACCACAAGCACTGGGTCGATGCCGTCACGAAGGAGTACCACGTAGATGTGGTCGTGAAGGCAAACGACTCCCCGACCAGTTGGTTGTTTGAAGGACCACGGATGGAGACCATGATGTTTGCCGTCGAGACAGCTGCACGCAAGGCACTCCTGCACCTTCGAGACATCATTCCAGAGATGGTTGACGAGCCATCTACTCGCCACCTTCCCTTTAGGAAGGATGACTTTGGCGAGAGTTGAACGCTGATTCCGACCAAGGAAGATGGCACACCACTCAGGTTCCAGACCTATTTCAGCCTCTCTGCCGATAGTCTAGTTCACAACCTGATGAAGGAGTTCGTGAAGCTCCGCGAGGAACTTCACCACACCCGGGTGCTACTTCGGCAAGCCAAGACGAAGCCAAACAAGATCAAGAAGGATGGAGCCCCCGAGGGACGACCAGTTGTCACTTATCGAGGAGGAGTACCTCCAGCTAGTGATGCACCTACGTGTAGTCATTGCATGAGTGCGAAGGAGTACCGTGAGCTCTTCACTGACCTGCCTGCAAAGCATCATCGGGATGGACCTCCTCGTTCCCCGACCCCTTCGACCAGGAACGATGCCCGTTTAGATGATGAACAGGAGGAAGACCCAGAGGAGCATGACTATGAGACCGAGCACTCCACCACCTGAGTCTGAGAACCCCTAGGGTAGGATTAGTCATGTATCCCTCATGCGAAGTCGAGTCCTTGTAATGGTTCATATGAAACCATGTCTGCTTGTTGTTTGTTTTGTTGTTTGTGTTCCGATGCAAGTCGTGCTTTTGCCTTAGGCAACATGTAAGCGACTCCATCGTCTATCTTAATATATGTTGGTCTTTTGAACTTTGTTTTAACACACTTACACATGACCGACCCCCTTAGGCGCGTTTTTTCATATTGCTTATCCTCTTGTCAATCCTAGTTGTTTGACTTGGCTGCTCCAAACAGGATGGTGACTGCTACCCACAACATCTCCTTCACCAACCCTGAAGCCGACAACTGAAGCCAGCAACAGGGAGCTGGTGGGGCTGCTCACGTTGGAGGACACCAGGAGTAGCCACAAGGCAACATTCCCATGCCACCACCTCCACCGGAGAACATGACCATAGCCCAGTTTCTCTAAGTTCTCCGGGAGGAGCGTCAAGCCAATAATGCTGCTATCCAGCAGATGGCTCAGGCCCTTGTGAACTACCAGCAGCAAGGCAGGAACGGCAATGGCCGCTCTATGCTCTTTGAGTTCATGAGGAACTCTCCCCCAACCTTCACCGAGACTTCTAAACCATTGGATGCTGATGACTGGATCCGTACCATCAAGGACCTCCTTGCACTAGTCAATTGCAATGAGGATTGTGAGAAGGTGCTTTATGCCTCTCACTGCCTCGGAGGTACCACCCGATCTTGGTGGGATGGATTCAAGGTCATGCAAGGAGAGCGTGTGATCACCTGGAATGACTTCAAGGAAGGATTCCGCACTGCCCATATTCCTTTTGGGATCATGGCTATAAAGAAGAGAGAATTCTGAGTGCTGAAGCAAGGAAGTGGCTCTGTCAAGGAGTACCTGTAGAAGTTCAACCTGCTATCAAAATATGCACCTGAAGACGTCAGCATAGAGGCTGCCAAGAAGGAATGCTTCATGGAAGGACTTCAATAGGTCCTGCAGTATCAGCTCACCGTCTGTGACTGTCGAACCTTCTTCGACTTGGTGAACAAGGCCCTCATGTTGGAGGACAAGCGTTGCCATCGACGACACTCGCAAGCGCAAGATGATCAACAAGGGTAGCCCCAGCACTAGAAGCCTCGCCCTTGGCAGCCAGCCCCAGCCAAGCCGACCTATCAGCCGCAGCAGGCCAGACCTCCTACACCCCGTCCGAGCTACCAGCCTTAGCAGTACGCCAATCCCAGGACATCCTACAACAACAACCCCAATAACAACAACGGTGGCAGAAACTTCAACAACAACCCTAGGCAAGTCGCTTGCTTTGGATGTGGCCAGTCAGGACACATCTCTAGGTTGTGTCCCAACAACAAGCCAGATGCACCGCGCCCCAATGCGCCAGCTCAAGGTCAAGCCCATGGAGCACCATCAAGGAACCCTGCTCCCCGCAACTAGCCCAACAATGGCAAGGGACATGTGAATCACTTCATCGCAAAGGAAGCCCAGGAAGACCCGGGCGTCATACTGGGTACGTTCCTCGTCAACTCAACCCCAACAACAATATTGTTTAATTGTGGAGCTTCGCATTCTTTTGTCACCCAAAAGTTTGCACTAGAGAGTGGCATGAAACCTACACCCCTGGGTAGCCATACGTTGATACAAACCCCCGGTTCAGTTATGAAGTCTGGGATAGGGTGTAAGTGTGACATCCCAAGTGATGTCCCTACCTTATTTGCCATGTAACCATATGTATGAACCTGATGTCATGAGCTATGTGATGATTTGGACCTTGTACCATATGATTGAATTGCATTCATGCATCATGGCATCCATAATTTAATCATCATGCCTTCATTCATATTTGCCATGTTGGGTTCATGTGCCCTTGGGTGATTGTGTTGTGACTTGTGTTGTGTTTTGCCTTGTGTGTGAGGTGGTTTGTGTGTGGGTGAGACCATGTGTGCAAACCCTCTTCCTCCCCCCTCTCTTCCATCTTTCAACATCACCTCCCATCTTCCCCTCTCTTCTTTTGAAATATATGTCCATATTTAAGTTGTTATTAAAATGATTTAAAAATGTTCATGAGTTAGCCCAATATGTCTTATGAATATTGGAAGTGATGCTTTTGATATTTGGATGTGTTTGGGTTTGAAAACTATTTAAAACAGGGGCTATTTTATTAATATGTTAATAAAATAACTTGTTCATAAAATCAACCTAATATTTTAGTTAATAGGAGCATATTATCTTATCCTCAAAAGTATTTTTGTTTTGGTGAAAACCTTTTATAAATGCCATGGGGATTTTACTAGTGTGGCTGTTTTATTTAAAAGGAAAAAGCCCCTGTGTTATTTCGGTGAGAATATGTGTGTGAGTGTGGGCTTTCGGCCCACGAGGCCCAGCAGGAGCAGTAAACGGCCACCTGCTCCCCCGTTCCGCTCCGTCAGAGTGCGAGTGTGTGTGTGCGAGCAGAGTGCAGAGGGCGGCTTCACCGTCCCCGTTAGCTGTCAAGGATGCCGAGGCCGGCCCCCTTTTTAAGCGTGTGCCCCTAGGGTTCCTCCCTCTTTCTTCTCCCTCTCGCCGCTGCCGCTTTCCTCTTCTTCCTCCTCCTCCTTCCTCCCCTGTACTTCTTGTTCGTCGGGTTCAGAGAAGAGGTAAGTTCAGAGAGAGAGAGAGCTCGCCGTTGTGTCGGCGCCTCCGGTGGGGCTCGTCGCCGCCAGAGATGGCCACCGCGTTCCTGGTGGACCTGTCGTCTTGTCCCCGGAGCTAGGAGGCCTCGGGAGGTCTTCTTCTTCCTCCTCGCCGTTGCAGCGCGACCGGGCCTTCTTCTCCTCTGTCCCCGCCTCTCCTTCCCCATCGTCGCCGTCGATTCGTGACCGGTTCGTCGTCGCCATCCCCTAGGTGAGCCGCAGGTCCCTCGTAGTTCTTCTCCTCCACGCGTAGCTCGATTCGGTCGCCGCCATTGTCTGTCGCCGCCGGTAGCTTGGCGAGCTCCTGCTGCTTGCCTCCTTCCTCCTCACCGCGAGGTGAGCAGGGGAATGGATCCGCCTGTCGCCCCCGCGGCTGTGTGTAGTGGTGGCCACCAGATCGCCCTGTAGCCGTTGGAATCGTCGCCGCCGGTGCTCTGTCGCCGCCGCTGTTGCCTGCACTGTCGCTCTTCAGTTTCGTCAGATAAGTGTGCGCGTGTGTGTATTAGAGTGCCGCGTCCCCCATTCTGTTAAGAGTCAAGCCCGTAGCCCAGTGGTGTGGTGTGGTGTGTATGTCCAGGGGGTCTAAGGTTCGAATCCCCCTTCTCCCCCTTTTGTGTTCTTTTATTTTTTTGCCTTCTTTTCTTTTCTTTTAATTGGTGTGTGTGTGTGTATGTATGTGTGGGACCTAGGATCCCTTATTATTTCTGTTAGATGTGCATGTGTAGTGTTTTGTGTGTGTGCACTTAGTGTATGTATGTCTGTATGTGGTCCTAGGGAGTGTGTGTGTATGTTTTGCATACACTTATGCACATCTTGTATGTGTATACTTGTGTATGTGTATGTATGCATACATACACCCCCCTTGTGTGTGTACACATGTGGATGGGTTCGTGGTTGATAGTGTGGGTATAGTGTGTGTGTGTGTGCTCTTGCACATACACTTGACCAAGTGCATGTGTATGTATGTTTGTGTGTGTTTAACACACACATCCATGTGTGAGTATGCTAGAGTGTGTGTGTGTGTGTGTAGGTGTGTGGTGCACCATGTATGAGGGTGTATGTGTGTGTTGGTGCATGTGTAATTGCACATGTATGGGCTTGAGTGTGTAGATGCCAAAGTGCATATATGCATGAGCATGGTTTGCATATGATTGTGTATTTGGTTGGTATATATATGCAAGTGTGGATGTGAGTGCATGTTTAGCTCCATGTGTAGGTTCTCTCTTATGAGCATTTTAGCATATCTCCTCTTCTAGATGGCTTCATCTTTTCTAGTGATGATATGCCATGTCAAAATGCCCCTAGGGTGTTATTTATTCATTTAAAACTTGTAAGCATAGAGCCCATGCCATTTTGTGCTTTTTCATCATGTCACTTGAGTGCCATAAGTCATCCATGGGAGATAGGGTCAAAATTTCGACCTAGCTTTCCTTCCCCTTGCTCCCCACAAGTATAGGGGTATGAGTAATGCTTTTGGGGTAGTATCAACCCATTTATGCACCTGTGAAGTCATATTTGACTTTGGGGCAACTTGTCAAAACTGCATTTTTATGCTGTGATGCCCTTTTGTCTTTTATTTATGAATTAATCTATGTATGCTTTCAAGTTCTTGCCAACATGAATTTGTTAGTAAAAGTTGTTGGGAATGTCTCAATATTTTTGTTATTCATGTTAAGTCAATAGATAAGTGAGAACCATGCTGTTTAGTTGGCTACTTTCTGTTTCTGCCAACCTGCCTTGAAATGGCTAAGTCTGGAGATTCTGCTGTTACTGTTTTGCCATGAAGAGTGGGTAGCAGATAGTGTTGTGTTGTGAATTTGACCATGTTCAGTGTTAGGTATTTGTAGTAGTTATTGTCATCTACCAAGCTCTCCTTCAGCACTGCTTTTCATCCCCAGACCGGTGGGCAAATGGAATGAGTGAATCAGATACTCGAAGATATGCTCCGCGCTTGTGTTTTGGCGTATGCAGCCAAGTGGGAAGATTGCCTACCATTTGCTGAGTTCTCCTACAACAACAACTATCAGTCAAGTCTTCAGATGGCACCATTTGAGGTGTTGTATGGACGCAAGTGTCGTACTCCCCTCAACTGGTCAGAGACCGGAGAAGGATTAACTTTTGGACCGAACATCCTCTGCGAAGCCGAAGAGCAAGTTCAACTTGTCTGAGAGCGCCTTGAGACCGCCAAGTCAAGACAGAAGAGCCACGCCGACTCTCACCACTGAGTACTGAACCTCAACGTCGGAGATTATGTCTACCTCCGTGTAACGCCTCTCAAAGGAACCAAGCGTTTCCACATCAAAGGGAAGCTCGCACCCAGATACATTGGCCCCTTCAAGATCACCGCAAGACGAGCAGAAGTTGCATAGCAACTAGAGTTACCATCCGAGCTGTCAGATGTGCACAACGTATTTCATGTGTGACATCTCCGGAAGTGTCTGCAAGTTCCCAACCGGCCCGACCTGTACAAGGACATCGACCATCAAGCCATCGATCTTCAGCCAGACCTCACTTATCGTGAGAGGCCGGTTCGCATTTTGGATGAAGCCGAGCACTGTACCCGAAGCCGCACCATCAAGTACTTCAAGGTCCAGTGCAGCAACCACACTGAAGCAGAAGCAACCTGGGAGCGTGAAGATTATCTTAGATCGGAGTTCCCTTATCTTTTTAGCCCTTAGCCTACGAATCTCGGGGACGAGATTCTTGTAAGGGGGGAAGGTCTGTCACACCCTATGTTTGTAGCACATTGTTATGTTTGGGTTTATAAAATTTGGAGCCAACTAAAACTTTTTCATAGTGCTTGTGCTTGTTTGCTATGTTGTTTGCTTGCTTGTTGGTTGTGTTATATGGCACTCCTAGATTCTATTCCACTTCATCCTCATCTTTCTTGTCCCAAACCTCTTGCCTAATGATCATGCCATGTGAATAGTGCCCAAAACTATTTTCATCAAATTTTGTTTTAACTAAAAATGATTTATTTAATTTAAGTTTCCAAACCCCCCTGAAATGAGGTTTGCACTTCAAGTCCTCAAATCAGGTGGACCCTTCTTTCCCAAAGGCTTTATTTCAAACCTACTATATGTATGACTTCCCAAAACCACCAAATATTATTTTAAAAGATTATTTTCATAATTTATGTAAAGGCTTTTTCTTAAGGCTAGAAATGGTTTTTCCTAGGGAAAAATATTTAAATGCTTTGAAAATATTTGAGAAAATTTAGAGAAACTCAGTGGACATATATTTTCCATATATATGAGTTTCAACACAAGGGCATGATCAGATCATAGGGAAATACCCTCAAAACCCTTTCCGTTCAAATCAAGCTTTTCGAATATTTCTATAAGAAATATTCTCAATAAATTCTAGGAAACTTCTAGCAAGTCAGCACTATCATAGGTGATGATCTTGCAAAGTTTCATCTCAATCCAAGTTGGTTTGGTTCATCAAACCATCCCAAAACCATTCCTGTGCAGAATAAAATTTGAGCAACTTTACATTGTGAAGTGTCCCCCCTTGGCCTCAAACTTTGTGGGCATGCTCTAATGGCCAAATAGTGATGATACACTAAGTAGTGCGTCAAGGGTAAAAGCCTAGCATCAATGGATCTACAGAAATCTGATTCTGCTAATTTCTAGGGTTCATCAAATCTCCATTGTCAACTTTTTCCCCTTGAGCTCAAACTTGGTGAATCCTCTCATTTTTACCTAGAATTTCACCCTGGTAAGTATGTCAGTAAGGTGGTAAAGTTTCCTTGCCCAAATCACTACCAAACACCTTCTGGTGAATTGGTAAAACCTTCTTTTTCCCCACCTTATCCTTTTACCCTTTTACCACAACCTCTGGTAAGTGCCTTGCACCTCCAGTAACTCTCTCTGGCCAAGGCACCTCAAGTAAGTGGGGGTAAATTCATCATTTTACCCCCTGGATAGGAGTTTTTCCTCTCTCCCTCTCACTTTTCTTCTCTCCTAAGGCATCCCGCAACATCCAATACCCTACCCTCTATTGTAAAAACCCCTAGATCCCCCTAGGCATAGCCGGCCACGCAGAAGACGCCGTTGGCATGCCATGGCATGCCAAACGCGCGCTCTGGAGCGCGCTACAGTGCCGACAGGCACTGTAGCCATCGCCCACTACATGGCTCCGGCAGCCTCGGGCCTCCCCGCGCGCCACTTGGTCCCCCTCGGCGTCCGCGCCATGCCACCCCTGTCAGCCCCTCCTCTCTCTCCCTCCTCTGACCTCCTCTCGCACGCGCCGCGGCCGCCCGAACCGCCCAACCATGGGGCTCGCACGCGCGCACTCCCCTACCCCTCTCTCCTCCCCCTCTGGTCGTGGGCGACGCCCAGGAGCGCCTCTAACCCATTCTCTCCCTCCACCGAGCCCTCCAGCGAACGCCACGACCTCGCCAGCGCATGAACCCTCGGTGGACTCGCGTTCCCCTACAAAAGGGGACTTTCCCCGAGCTCTCTCCCTTTCTTTGGCCCCCTCTCCTCCTCTATCGTCCACCCATAGAGCCCCAGCTCCTCCCCATGCTCGTAGCACTCGGGATTGAGCGAAGATCGTCGTGGTGTCGCCACCATTGATCTCCCGGTAGCGGCCTCCCCCGACCCTCCTTCTTCTCCAGCTGGTCCTCCCTCGCCATGCTGATGCATTCCCCTCTTCTTCCCATCCTTTTTACAGCACGAGATGATCCCGGTGACCCCCTCCCAAAGCTCCTTCGCTGCGGGACCTCGTCGTCGGCGACCCGCGCCTCACTGTCGACCATCTCCAGCACCTCCCGAGCGGCGGCAGCCTCCCGAGTGCATCGCCGCTCTCAGATCCCCTTGCCGGGCCCTCCTTCGCCGCTGGTGAGCGCCCTCCCCCTCCCGTCGAGAGGAAGGAGATGGCAGGTGGCCCCCACCCGTCATCCCCACACCCCTCTCCCTCTCCTTATCTCTCTCTAACACTTGGGCCCACACGTCAGGTTCAAACCTTTCTGCGTGCGCGCCCGCAGCTTAGCTGGGCCAGCCTGGCCGGTTGGCCTAGTGCGGCTAGGCACTTAGCCCAGGGCACAGTAGCCCTTTTCTTTTTCTTTTTTCTGTAGATTTCCAAAAATCCCACAGATTTGAATATTTATCCAATGCCAATAATTCTTCCACCTAAATTCCTAGAATAATCTATAGTATTTATTAGTGCATTTGTAAAAATATTTGAAACTATTTTTAGTACTATTTTATTTTAAAACCTATATTTAGGCACCTTTTTGCCTCTGTTATTTTATCTCTAAAATGTTTTTCACAACAAAAACCTAGGAGAGTATTTTCAAGTATGATATTTAGTATTTGTCAGGGTAGGCTAACATTTTCGGTAGTAATTTGAGTGCTCTGTTTTGTGTGTTGCTTATTTTTATCGTTATTTTATCATTGGGGGAAAGGCATTGTTCCGGTGCTTACGTCGGGTATGTTATGTACCACTAGTCGTGGATGACATGGAAGTTCCCCGAGTCTTGTGGGTAAAGTGTGCAACCTCTACAAAGTGTAAGACTATTCGAATAGCCATGTCCACGGTCAAGGACAGTTGGGTGGTACTGCTTAAACTACGTCCGGATGTTTTTGTGAAATTTGGTGTGAGTACGAATGTGATGGTGACAAGAGGTCACATGAGCAAAGTCCAATGACTTAGTGTGAGGATTGGACTAAGTCCGATGACTTATCATGATGAGTGAACATGAGATGTTCAACCAATTCTTATGATAATATATGTATCATGATCATATGGATACTTGCTTATTGTTGATGCATGCTATGAGTTACTTGATCATGACATTTGCATTAAAAATTAGCTTTCCGCAAAGTTATCTACTTAGTGCTATACCATGCATCATTATTGCCTTGTTCCACAACTTGGGTTGCTTGCGAGTACATTCAAAGTACTCATTGGCTTGCCACTGGTTATTTAATTGGCCAGGCATGGAAGAAAATGAGTATGTTAAAGAGTTCGCTGGAGACGAACATGTGAACTAGGATGCTTCCTAGTCAGAATGCCTGTAGGTTAAGGCAGATGGCATGGGTTCACGCTTTCGATCAAGATTTCCACTGCTTGTTCTATTTGAAGTGTTTGGCCAGTGTGGCCCTATCTATGTAAGACTTGACCTTCATGGTCTTTATTTGTGTAAGACATTAAGTGCGGATGTAAGACTCTTGTTATTCAGCTTCTATGTGTTCAGTGAGCATTGATCTCTGGGATCACTGTACACGTGCGTTCGACGAGTCAGGGTCCCCACACAAGCGCTAGCACGCCAGGAAGCGCAGTTTCCTCTTTGGTGCAAAGGGAGCAAGGACGTACACGGCTTCCCAAAGCGCCACCCAAAGGTTTCCCTTCCTGTACAACAAGACCATGACCACAAGCCCCACAGGACAAATGTCATCGCCGAGCCGATCACCGCGTTACCAACAACTACTTTGCAGGCGAAGACAACCTTTGGATAGGGCGCGGATGTACTCCTGCCCCCCTTCAAAATTGGCCATTGTGGGAACCCTTCCTATCATTATGATAAGGGACGAGGACCCAGGCCACCGCTATATATAGAAGCTAGGTCACATCATAGAGGAGGGACCCTGGATCCAATCCAACACTTAGCCACGCAACTCACCAGCGCATGGCAAGCAGCCAAGATCACACCTTGAGCTCCCTCGCGAGGCTCAAGCTCATTGTACTAGTACATCCACCAAGACCTCCACGAGAGGCAATCCACCAAAGCAGGAGTAGGGTATTACGCTTCACAACGTCCCAAACCTAGGTAAACTACCATGTTCATCTTCTTCCTCGTCATCGAACAAGTTCGCCATTGTTTCCATCGAGTAGCGAGCTAGGTTGGGTGAGGCCGCAGGGGAATCTTCGCACATGCCCATGTGTTTGAACCTTAAGGGTTTTGTGGAGCCCGAAATACGACATTTGGCACGCCAGGTAGGGGGCGTGTTGAAGTCTTCCTCAAGCTAGGCTCTCCTTCCGCCTCGCCACTCCGATGGCCAATGCCCCACGAGCTTCTCCGGCCGCGACAAACCAGCGACTGTCGACCTCAACGCTGCCCCCGGGAACCTGTGCCCTAGCGGCCTAGTGCTGGGCGGGCAGTATCAGGTCGCGAGCGTCGCCTGTATCGTCGCCACCCCTCGCGCCAGCCAGGCGCACGATGGTCGGGCGGCGCCTTCAGCATCTGCGTCGCATCGCTCCTACTTGGGAGATCTAGACGTGCATGATGCACTTCTGCTGGCAAGCGAGGTGCTCCGCCATCGTCCAACGCTAGGGGGCTTCGACACGTGGGTCGACCACATCACGGAGCTGATCACCATTGCGCGCGAAGCCATGGTCCCTCGCTCTTCATCAAAAACTGGGGGCTGATTCGCCGCGCCTGTCCCCTGTCCCGTCAACAACACGCCCCCTCCAGCCCTGGGCGAACCTGGGCGGGGCCCGCCGAATGCTGTGCTCCTCCTCCTATGGATCCCAGTAATTGATTTCGGGGCACAGCCTGACCACGACGACCGAGCTCGTGGAGAAGACAATGGATCACCCCACGCGTGCACAATCATGCGCCCCCACGACCTAGTGGATCTCCAACAACCCGGATTGACCAGACGCGAGGGCACCACCCTACGCAGGGAGCAAATGGTGCAGGTGTCCAGGCAAGAAAGCAAGAACGATGAAGTCATGCTAGACCGTTGGGGAATCGACCCTCGTCAGGAGACACACGGCCTACCGGGCGGCGACAATAGAGGTAGGAAGCTTTGCTCTGAGGCTCGACGTAGGAGTTGTGGGCTGCGTGTGCAGGGCGGTGCCCCGCCGCTGCCTGGAGAGTCCGTTCCAGGCGCCACGTGGAATGACTCGGAAGGAGGACCAGGCTCTCATGTGGAGCCCTATGTACCATGCTACGTCGTGCTTAGGGAAGACGAATAGGATCGGGTGCCTACCACAGGCGCCAACACCTCCCAAGGATAGGGGAAGCATTGGGCGTCCTCCTAGAGCCGGACTTGGGGGCTTCCCCCAAAGGAGCGCCAAGTCCGGATAACGCGAGCCGGAGGAGGAGGGAGGACGCCATCGGACCCATGGGGGCGCAACGCGAGTTGCTGCCCCCATGGGCAAGCAACGACGAGCCAAATCCCGGGGTATTGGGTGTAATGCCCTGGGTAAAGAGAACAACTGGAACATCAGCGCAGCCTCGGGAGGCCGGGGGAAAGACAACAAGACACAGGTAACGCAGGCTGCCCGCGGCAACTGGAACATCAGCGCAGCCTCGGGAGGCCGGGCCTCATGAGGCTCCTGAGGCAGCACACAGTCACCGCCCAAACACCTCACGAGGTGGCTTCATCGACAAAACACCCTTATGGCTGTGCCGGATGCATTGTACTCATGTTTGGGCGGCGGGAGCACAATCTTGCGGCTACGCGGGGAACAATGCATTCGAGTTTGGGTCATAGGGGCGTGCAACCGAGCAGAAATGCACGGGATAGCTCTTAACACAGTTGGGAGCTACCGGGCCCGGTGCCAGGGGTTGCCCAGCTATCTACATTTGTGACACTCTCACGTAATAATGAGCAGGCTGTATACGCCTGGAGCCCCCCGAGGACGCGAAGGGGTTCCTCCCACGCAATGTGGCAGCCACAGCTCTGTGCTGGCAAAGAAGTTAACACTTCCCATCAATGGCTATGCCCATGCAACGTGGATGCCCTACGCTCAGTGCTGGGGGAACACTAAGATTAGCCTAGGTGGTGGACAAGACATTTGCTTGCTTTCTTTTTGTGTTCGAGTTGCCAACTTTGAAACAAAGTTTGAAGGGATCAGAGCTCTAAATTTAAAACAAAAGGCGCGGGGACTTTTATCTTGTTGCTTTCTTTTTTTACCAGTCTTGAGTTCTCTTTCTTCTGGATTGGCGTTTTTGCAAGAGACCGCATGTTGAGGCCCTTCCTGGGGCACCCCGGGCCCAGATAGCGAGACCCTGTCGCCTCAGGGACTCACAACTTTAACGGCCGACCTCCGCTTGGGGGCTCCGACCGTGGGATGGCGTCACATCATGGAATCTTAGGGGGTCCCAGAGCTTGGGCCTCTGAAGGCAAAACCCGTCAGAACAGAATGGGGGCCGCTCGAGCATCAAGGGGGGCTCCTGAGCACCGCGCCTTAGGAGCCTTATCGGTCACATAGCCACTTGGCACCCTCGATGCCGTCATTGGTGATCTGGCTGACATCAAGGGTATCGGGCCTCGCCTCGTGGTTCCATCCTTGGTGATCTGGTCATGTACCACAATGCTAGGGAAATGTGCAGGACTGGGACTCGTCGATGTAGAGCTGCTTGAGTGTCGAAGGGGACTCCTGAGCAGTGCGCCTCAGGAGCCTCACCTGTCATATAGCCACTCGGCACCCTCGATGTCGTCCTTGGTGATCCGGCTGAGATCGAGGGTGTTGAGGTCTCACCTCATGGTTGTGACCTTGGCCAGTCATATACTACGGCAGTAGAGAATTGCGCAGGACTGGGACCTACATAAACAGACCCCAGAAAAGGCCCCCCAGTACGCCTTGCCCGTAAGCAAGGAGGAAGTACCCCAGAGGGAGCAGCAGAGTATCTAGACAACCTGACCACACAGCAAGATCATCCACGGCCCGCAAGCTAAGTACACTATCAAATCAAGCATGAACGGCGCTTCAAGGGTGAGGCGAGGCTTGTGCATACTGATGTGAGGACACAAGAACTACATGACAACTATGGGTGACTACTAACACCCCAGGAATCTAGAGCGACAGGGGACGCGACATGAGAACAGAGGCCCAACGGTGACGGGCTGCAAAGCCACGAGCTGGGGCTGGCAACCACGGGATCCCCCTCAGGAGGGGGGACTTCACGAGGATCCAACTAGCTGCCACCATAAAGCCGTATCAACGGAGGCACCAAGTGGACACGAGGAAACTAAATCACACGACTATGGGTGGTCGGCGAAGAATCAAGGGCGAGAAGAAAAACATAGGTAATGCACAAAAGGTTAACGCCCGCGAGGGCCAAGTTCGCTTTAATATTTTACAGGTACTAGGAGGAAGAAGCAAGGGAATCTAGGCGGAGGAGTCGCTGTCGCTGCCTGAGCCGACGACCGCGACAGCACCGGGGCCGCCTTCTCCGCCAGGAGGGGGCGCCTGGATGACCTGCGTAACTAGGGCTTCCACGTGTGGGCGCACCTCGTCCTAGAAAGGCCTAGGGATCCCCTTGGGCACGCGCTCCACCATGCGTTGAAGGTCGAGCTGCGGGACAAGGTGGTGTAGGTTGGAGAAGACGTGCATCGTCGTGAGCTCTAGGAGGTCCCGTGCGTCGGCCTCGCTGTCCTTGTTCACACGGGAGACGCCGGTCTCCAGCGCCTCCACCACCCGGCGGAAGATGTCGAGGTATCCCCCATCACCCTACACGTTGGGGAAAGTGGGGGCATCCCCGACGAATTGTTCCATCGCGTCGGCCGCATGACGGGCAATGTCAAAGTATTGCTTGGCTCGCTGGGACTCCAGCATCTTGGCATAGGCCGCCTCGTCATGCGCGACCTGCACAGCGTCGGCCGCTTCTTGGACCTAGGCTTGAAGAGCCGCCAGCTCCTCCCTCGCCTCTGCCTCGCCCCTGAGGGTGGCCTGGAAGGCGGTGTCGGTGGTCGCCAGCTGGGCGCGCAGCGCGTCCGCCTCCTCCTGGAGCTCAGCGTGCTTGCGTTTCTTAGCCGACTGCACCCTAGAAGAAGGAGACAATCAAGCCCGATGCATTGGATGTGTCAAGCGAAGAAAGAGGGAGGCGATGGAACACTTACTCCCCCACCATGGTCCAGCACTGGCGGACCCGTGCTGGCTCTAATGGCCCCCACCGCTGCATCCGGAGGGAAGCAAGGGGGCTGACGGCCCCGCACGCCCGGAACAAAAGGGATAAGCTGAGGAGAGAAAGAGGGTTTTCTCTGGAGTTGCGGGAACAGACAGTCGCTTCGAGGTGGCTGGGCTCCATCGTGAGGAGGCGGATTTATAGGCAAGATCAAGGCCCTGAATCGTCATGGGAGAGCAGGTGACATGCGTCCCTTGGGCTCCGAATGAGCCGACTCGATCGACGCGCGGCTCTACCGCACGTCGCCTTGCCTAACGCTGCCGGGTCACATCTGCGTGGCCCGAGAGCATGAAGCCCAAGGAATCGACAACATTCAAGGAAAGGTAATGATGGCTGATGCTAGCACGGGCGTCACATCGGTTTGACTTGGGCAATTCCTGATGCCTTCGAGGAGCGGGGGCGTCATCGCACGGGTGGCTGACACGTGTAGATCCTGGCTCGCAGGAATTTGGGTCCCATGGCGCTTCGGGCCGTCCCAGGGCCTACTGTTAGTGTTCTGGGAATGCGGGTACCCACTCCTACCTGCCTACGGCCTGGGACAACGCCCACTTCGCCAACCAGGAGAGGTCTGGCGCGACACTACTCAAGGCAAGGCCCTCGCGAGGACCCTGGGCTCGTGAGGAAGAACGACATCAAGACCAGCAAGGATGGGCCTCCTCAGGCCTCCTCCTAAGGGGCAGAGATCTCTATTCAAGGGCCGGCCTCACAAGTCAAGGGTGACGCAAGGAAGGACAGGCGGGTGCCAGCGTGCCAGGTGGCTCATTTTCCTCTTTTGTGCGAAGGGAGCAAGGACGTACGCGGCTTCCCAAAGTGCCAGCCAAAGGTTTCCCTTTTGGTGCAACAAGACCACGACCATGAGCCTCATAGGATGGATGTCATCGCCGAGCCCACCACTGCATCACCAACAACTACTTTGCAGGCGAAGACCACCTTTGGACAGGACGCAGATGTACTCCTGTCCCCCTTCAAAATTGGACAGGACGCAGGACGCAGATCCCTTCCCACCATTGTGTTAAGAGAAGAGGACTCGAGCCACCGCTATATATAGAAGCTAGGTCAAACCATAGAGGAGGTACCCCGAATCCGATCCAACACTTATCCACTCAACTCACCACCGCAGGGCAAGCAACCAAGAACACACCTTGTGCACCCTCGCGAGGCTCAAGATCATTGTACTAGTTCATCGACCAAAACCTCCACGAGAGGCAATCCACCAAAACAGGAGTAGAGTATTACGCTTCACAGCGGCCCAAACCTGGGTAAACTGTCGTGTTCATCTTCTTCCTCGTCATCGAACAAGTTCCCTATTGTGTCCGTCGAGTAGCGAGCTAGGTTGGGTGAGGCCGCAGGGAAATCTTTGCACACGCCCCTGTGTTCAAACCTTAAGGGTTTTGCAGAGCCCTAAATCCGATAGAGTAACCATTTTGAATAGCTCCAAGTGGAGCATGGTAGCAGTGTCTATAATATGACATAGAGATTTGCAAAGTACACACGGATCTGAATGTCGTAGGCCCGTTGACTAAAACCTCTTTAACATGCAAAACATGACCGAACCCCAGAACTCATTGGGTGTGAGATTCATAACAAATCACATAGCAATGTGAGCTAGATTATTGACTCTAGTGAAAGTGGGAGACTGTTGGAAATATGCCCTAGAGGCAATAATAAATTAGTTATTATCATATTTACTAGTTCATGATAATCGTTTATTATCCATGCTAGAATTGTATTGATCGGAAACTCAGATACATGTGTGGATACATAGACAACACCATGTCCCTAGTATGCCTCCAATAGACTAGCTCGTTAATCAAAGATGGTCAAGGTTTCCTGGACATGGACATGAGATGTCATTTGATAATGGGATCACATCATTAGGATAATGATGTGATGGACAAGACCCAAACTATAAACATAGCATATGACCGTGTCAGTTTATTGCTATAGTTTTCTGCATGTCAAGTATATGTTCCTTTGACCATGAGATCATGCAACTCACTGACACCGAAGGAGTACCTTGTGTGTATCAAATATCGCGACGTAATTGGGTGACTATAAAGGTGCTCTACAGGTATCTCTGAGGGTGTCTGTTTGGTTGGCATGGATCAAGACTGGAATTTGTTACTCCATGTGACGGAGAGGTATCTCAGGGCCCACTCGGCAAGAAAATATCACTATAAGACTTGCAAGCAATGTGACTAAAGAGTTAGCCATGGGATCTTGTATTACGGAACGAGTAAAGAGAGTTGTCGGTAACGATATTGAACTAGGTATAGAGACACCGACGATCGAATCTCGGGCAAGTAACATACTGAAGAAAAAAGGCAACATCATACGAGATTAACTGAATCCTTGACATAGAGGTTCAACCGATAAAGATCTTCGTAGAATATGTAGGAAACAATATGGGCATCCAGGTCCCGCTATTGGTTATTGAATGTAGAGGTGTCTTGGTCATGTTTGCATAGTTCTCGAACCCGCAGGGTCTGCACACTTAACGGTCGGTGACATTTCAGTAGTATTGAGTTATATGTGTTGGTGACCGAAGGTTGTTCGGAGTCCCGTATGAGATACTGGACATGACGAGGAACTCCGAAATGGTTCGGAGTTGAAGATCGATATATAGGACGAAGGGAATCGGAGTCCGGAAGTATTCCCGGGGTACCGGATTATGACCGGGAGTACCGAAAGGTGTTTCGAGGGGCCCCGACAAGTGTTGGGGGGCTTCATGGGCCAAGGGGAGGGGGCACACCAGCCCACAAGGGGCTGTGCGCCACCCAAACCCTAGCCCACTTTGGCCAAGGGTGGGGGAGCCCATCTAAGGGGCTGCCACTAGGTAACTTGGGGGCCAAGCCACCCTAGGGTTTCCCTAGGGGGCGCACCCCTCTACCTTGGCCACCACTCCCTATATGGGATGTAGGGCGTCCCACCTCCTCCTATCCTCCTATATATTGTGGAGGGAGAGAGGGCAGCCCACCTGAAAAACCATGTGCCACACTCTCTCCCTCTAGATAGCTTGTCCTCTAGATCGGTTCGGTATGACTTAGCGAAGCTGTGCCGAATCAGCTGCACCACCACCACCACCACGTTGTTATGCTGCCGAAGAACTCATCTACCTCTCGACCCTCACTTGCTGGATCAAGGAGGTGGAGATCGTCATCGAGTTGTACGTGTTCTGAACGTGGCGGTGTCATCCGTTCAGCGCTAGATCAAAAGGATCGTGATTGGATCACGAGACGGATCGTGATGGGATCGTGGGATGGCTAGCGATTTGGATCGCGAAGATGTTTGACTACATCAACCGCGTTACTCAACGCTTCCCACTTAGCAATCTACAAGGGTATGTAGATCGACTCTCCCTCTCGTAGATGCTCATCACCATGGATAGATCTTGCGTGTGCGTAGGAAATTTTTTCTTTCCCTTGCAACGTTCCCCAACAGTTGCGTGAGGTAGGGGGCGCACCAGATTGGCATGGAATCGGGTTCGAGGAGTAAGGAGACCGTGTGCGCGGAGGGGAAGTCGGTGTGTCCCAGTGGCAGTGAGAGAGGGGGAGGGAAATAATCAGATGACCGATCCGATTTGGATACGGCATGGGCGCGCGTGTAGCTGTGCCGGCTGGGAAGTGGGCCGCAACGTTTTTTTTCCTAAATAAGCATTTTCGATTGTTTGAGATAAACAGAGAGATAAAATAAAATAAATGGAAAGTAAATAGGAATATTATACAGGCGTATTATATATCAAAATGATCAGAAATAATACTAAAATATGAACTATTTTCCATAGGCAAAAAAGAAAATAAAAATCATTTTTTTGAAAGTCCGAGTTAAACCGAAATTTGATTTTCAATTATTTTGGAACCATTTCCTTGTGGCCTTTGGGGTGTCATCTTACCTCCTCTCATACTTTTTGATCAAAGTATTTTGTCACGGATTTTTGAATAAAATTCAAAGCCCATTTGAAATGAAATCAAATTCAAATTGATTTTTTTTCAAGTGCCACTTCAATTCAATCAAATGTATAGATTCTTAGCTACATCTGTAGAACATTCCAAACTGAAAATTTGGGATGTGATAAACCTACCCACCTTAAGATTAATCTTGCCCTCAAGATACGGGTTGACTAGAAAATAGGAGCGGGTGTTCTCGACGGAGGTCTTCTTCTCGTTCCCAAGTGGCTTACTCCTTAGTATGATGACCCCGCAGAACTTTGCAAAACTTGATGACCTTGCTGCGGGTAACTCTGTTCATAGTTTCGAGAGTCCTGAAGTGCTTATGCTCATAAGTGAGATCACTGTCAAATTGTATAGCCTATAGGGGCACTTTGTCTCTCATAGGAATATCAGCCATCTACGCAGGGCACTTCTTCAACTAGGAAACGTGAAAGACATCATGAACTCCTGTCAATCCTCCCGACAATTCTAGTTTGTATGCAACTTTTCCTTTGCGTTCAAGAATTTTGTAGGGGCCTATGAACATGGGTGCTAACTTTCCTTTAACACCAAACCTCTTGATTCCTCAAAGTGGATACACACGTACATATGCTCGGTCTCCCACTATATATGTTACTTCCTTGCGTTTCCTATCAGCATAACTCTTCTATCATGAATCAGCTTAACCTTCTCTTCGAAATCTCTGATTAGATCGTGACCAAAAAGTTTTCAGTCTCCAACACCATCCCACATCAATGGTGTTTTGCATCTCGTCCCGTATAGAGCTTCAAAAGGGACCATCTTCAGACTGGTCTGTTAGCTGTTGTTGTATGAGAACACTGCATAGGGAAAGTTATCATCTTCTAGCTCCATAATCTAGCACACAAGCTCTCAACATGTCCTCCAGAATCTGGTTGACTCTCTCGGTCTGTCCATCTATCTACAGATGAAAAGTTGTACTGAACTCTAGCCTCGTAACCAAAGTTTCGTGTAACTAATTCAAAAAGTTTGAGGTAAATTATGTTCCTCTATCTGATACAATACTCCTCGGAACTCCATGTAGACATACGATCCTAGTCATGTATATCTTGGCTAACGTAGCACTGGTATAGGTGGTCTTCGCGGGAACGAAGTGAGCTAACTTGGTCAAGCGATCAACCGCTACCCGGATGGAATCATAACTTGAACGAGTCCCGGGTAATCATGTGATAAAATCCACCCCAACTTTTTTCCATTTCCACCCGGATATCGACAAAGGTTGAAGTAACCTAGCTGGCTTCTGATGTTCTGCCTTTACTCGCTAACAAACATCGCATACTGCTACATACTCGGCAATATCCTTCTTCATGCTTGTCCCCCAGAAACTTTCCTTCAAGTCTAGATATATCTTGGTGTTGCCTGGGTATATCGAGTATGGTGAATCGTGGGCCTCCTGAAGTATTAACTTCCCAAGCTCTGGATCATTGGGCACATAGATACGATCCTCAAACCATATAGTTCTGTGTTCATCCTCACGAAAACCTTTAGATTTTCCGTCATTCATTCTTTCCTGTATCTCAGCAATTTTCTTGTCCGACTTTTGGGCTTCACAGATTCTTCCAATCAAGCTGGACTGAATCTCCAGTGTGGCAACATATCCTCTTGGAACTATCTCCAATCTGAGATCTGTGAGATCATCGGCTAACTTCTGGGTTAATCCTCCCGCTGTAAGGGTGTTCACATAGCTATTACAGCTCAAAGCATATTCTACAATATTTGCTTTCCTGGGTGATATTTCAATCTCATGTCATAATCTTCGACCAACTCGAGCCATCTCCTCTGTTTGAGGTTCAATTCCTTCTGTGTGAACATATACTTCAAGCTCTTATGATCCGTGTAAATATCACAAATATTTTTGATAAGGAAATTACTCCAGGTCTTGAGTGCATGCACCACGGTTGCTAACTCCAAATCATGCATGGCATAGTTCAACTCATGAGGTCATAGTTGTCTGGATGCATAGGCTACAACTTGTTCGTCTTGCATGATCACTCCTCCAAGTCCTTGACGTGAAGCGTCATAATATACCTGAAAGTCCCGACGGATGTTCGTCAAAATCAACATTGGGTTGTAACCAAATGTTTATTCAACTCCTCAATATTGGCTTCACATTCCTCAGTCCAAATGTACTTGGTATCTTTCTTCAACATCTTCATCCTGGGCTTTGCAATCTTCGAGAAGTTCTATATAAACCTCCGATAATATCCGGCAAGTGTGATAAAATTTGGGATCTCCTTGATTGAGGTGGGTGCCTTTCATTCAGTGATTGCTACAACCTTGGAAGGATCAATTGCTATTCTTTCTCCAAAAATAATATGTCCAAGAAATCCGACTTCCTTCAACCAAAATTCACATTTGCTGAATTTGGCATATAACCGATGTTCCCGGAGCTTCTCTAGAACTAAAC